>OY720681.1:13677374-19380000 GCA_963170755.1 Amphimallon solstitiale
AATCAAAAGAAAATTCATAAGATAAAGAAGATAATGCAAATTATAATATAAGTGCAATTATAAATTAAATACAATCAAAAGAAAATTCATAAGTTAATCAAAATAATATAAATTATTACAAATTAATACTACCACATGGTAAACATAATAAATCCCAAATATATTCTATTTACAACTTAATACTACACTACTAAAAAGAAAATAACAGAAAGAAAAGAAAAAAAAACAAAACAAAAATGTAGAAAAACGCAATCCGGAGACAAGAAACTGCTTGTGAATAAAAATAGCGCACGGCTCGTATAAGAAATAGATAAACATTATTTTATATTTATCAAGTCAGAGAATTTTTTTAACCTTATAAATCTTATTATTAAGCTTGAACATAATTACACCATCATTAGTCCATACGTTAGTATTAAATTTTTTCTGCACCTCTTTCAATAGCTGATATCGTCGCCTAGTTAGATCTTCTTTCACTACCGTTTTAGAACCTTTTAGTTTCTTCTTGTTGTTGAAGATTAGTTTCTTTATCGATTTTGATACAAATTTAATAATAACAGGCCGACGACCATTTTCAGATTTACCGAGTCGGTGACATGAATCTATCATGTTTTCTTGGACATGAATGTTTAATTTTTCTTTACATAAATTTATTATTTTCTCACCCACATTCTCGTCCGCAGTTTCCGGCAGCCCAAACACACGCAAACTGTTAGCTCTGGAGTGTTGCTCCATCTCATCCAGGGTGTCCTCAACAAATTAATTATTAAACCATTCTCGTAGTTATTGGAAGAAGTCCTTTCAAAAATCCACAACTTATTTTTAACCATTCCAATAATTCTTTCTGTGTGCACTCGTGCTGTTACTATATGTTTATTTCTACAAACTCAGTTGAATCCTTTAGTGAAAGCTGGGATAACTAAATTAGCTTCTATATTCTCGAGTATTTCCTTATTAAAATCTTGTATCTACTAAAACAATTCTCTATTTAGTTATCAGATGTACGTTCACTAATGTAGCAATTCTTCCTGGAAGAGTTATTGCTGTTATTTTTAATCGTATTATGGTAGGTATTTACAATTAAATAAACCAGCACTGTTGCTGATTTAAATAGTGATCTGGTTTTCCAATAAACACTCGAAATCATTCAGTAATTACAGTATTTTTTTTTTCAAAACCCTTTTAAGAAACATACCGGAATATTCCTTTGGAGTACAGAATGTTCTGGTCACATAATTGTATGCTTTAGCCTTTAATACAGAATATCATATTTAGAGAACATAGCTAATTAAATACATTACTGTTTAATAAGAGCAAGTATAGTCAAATTTTAATGATCACGAATTTGTTTGTTTGCCCACAACCGCTATATTGCATTTTATTTGACAGGTCGCTAGATAGTTCTATTGTACTTGTCAAAATTTTTGAGGTTCAGTTTCATATAACATAATCATGAATTGGTTACTTTTATCTACTAATTTTAAATTACATTACATCACTGGTCACTGGTCTCAACATCACAATTTTTCAAACTGTTGGTAATACTTCCAAAAAACATAATTTACGACATCCACAGAAATATGAATATATGTGAAATTAGCTACAATAAAAAAGTTAAATCACATGCAACGATATGTTTTAAATATAAAAATCATGTTTTTATGTCTACGAGAATGGTTTAATAATTAATTTGTTGAGGACACCCTGGATGAGATGGAGCAACACTCCAGAGCTAACAGTTTGCGTGTGTTTGGGCTGCCGGAAACTGCGGACGAGAATGTGGGTGAGAAAATAATAAATTTATGTAAAGAAAAATTAAACATTCTGAAAGGGTAAATATAAATAATACAAACATTACAATAGTTAATTTATCCAGAGAGGTGCTTCTACTATCTAGCTTACGATTGGAAAGACATAAAGTGTAGAATGGAGAATATTTTTGACTCGTTTAGTATTTCGCCAAATTTCATCAATCGGAGTGTGTGGGATATGAAACTACTCTTGTTACTTATGCATTTGTCATTCTACATAAAAGATACAATTTTCAAATATATAAATTTCATTAGTTTTCATGTTGCTGTACTCATTTAGTGTGAAACACATGGGAATACGCTAGAATTTAGCAGGTAATATTGATCTTACACATAACTAATTTTCGCAGCGCAAGTTAACAACACAACTCAAACATTTCCATATGCACGGTTGACTGCGGAATTATATCAAAATTCCATTTCAGGCTGCATCCAGGAACGAAATGCATTTATCTTGATATATTCCCGCTCATACTTTAGCGCAAATAGCGTTGCAACTCCCTGCTTCAGGTACACTATTGTTACACGTTCTATTTGCCTTTCAGATTGGAAATAGAGGAAAACGATTATTTCATGCTGTACACTGGTTACTATTAAAATGCTAACGCAGTGTACTTTAAAGAAGATGTGGAATTAAGAAAATTAATAATATTACAAATAACAAAAAAGCTTGATTTCATAGACACGAATAAAACAAAGCAGGCATAAATACATATATAAATAGATGATGTAATGGTACAGCCAGTTTCTATATATTAATTTTATATTTTTATTATATTAAATAAATGTTTTCAAAAGTATTTAAAATCAATTAATACATTACTGTAATATTAATTCATATTTAGACATAGGTGCATTATGTATTTATGTATAAGTAATGTGGCGCCGAAAGTTTACATTAATGCGATATACGCTACGATATTGATAAACATTCTCACAGCATAAAAGAATGTGTCTATGTGAAGTGTGAGTGGAAATACCTAAACTATGTAGAAAGCAGGGAATCACAGAAATCCTTCTATAAAAAGAAAATACGCGTTGAGAAGTCAAGAGTCAACAGCTACACACAAAGAGTCGCAAGTTAGACTTTGTGTCGAGCGGCAAACTCCAAGTAGATGTAGGCAACAGTCGTAAGAATTGTTGTTATTTGTAAAAGTAGTAAAACAGTGATTAAATTGGCACATACATATTAGATGTGCAAAGTGTAAAATCGTCGTAATAAAGATATTGTGCTCCATTTGGCAAAGCAAGCTGATTCGTCACATCTGGATCGTGAACACAAAGACAGCATTGAAGAAAGAAGCTTTAAAATAAGGTATTGTTTAAATGATAAACACTTATTGCATATGAATGTATTTTGATAATAAAATATTAAATATTATAAATCAATTTCCAAATAGAGTCAAAATAAGTAAATGTAATTGTTAAATAAATATCGTCTCTATATTATGAAGAGTAATGAGATTCAATATGTTTTATCTATGGTTGGTACGGATATAAACATACATAAATCTTGTATGCAGCATACGTTGTAAATTCTTGCCCTTATTGTTTATGTTTACATATAACAAATAAACTGCGTAACTATATTTGTGTCAATTTAATAATTGTAAAAGCGTATTTAAATTGCCTATTAATATATTTTTGTTTTTGTTTATGTTAAGAACAATATATTACACAATCCCTTTTTCTTTGTCTGTAAAAATATATATAAAATTCATTGATTTTGAATATAAGTATTATTTAAAAATTTAAATGTTTTTTTTTTAAATGATCTAGAAATCTTTTGAATTAATCATTTATATTCACCTGAATCGCCCTGGAGCGAATCCGAACTGAGCTGAGCTGGCAAACAAACAAAATTTCTTTACATTTTATTTTCAAATTTAACTTTACATTAAATATATTAATTTGGAAATAAAGGTTCCTGTTCATTATGTTGCCCAACTTTGGGGCATTTTAATTGCATTTTAAAGGAGGTTCCTTTACAATGAAGACATTAAACACACAATTAATTAAGTATATCTAAATTATTGCAAAGTGATTCGGGTAGTGCCTATTCAAATGAGCAGGTTGTGTTATAGGGCGTCTAATAAAATATTGGAATTATATTGTTACGCCGGAACTACGTCGCACTAAGATAACAGACTATATTAAGGTAAAGATATCGGAGAATCACAATAGGAGATGATTGAATCTGGAAAACGCAGGGCCGAGCTAACTCTGTCGCAGACGGCGTGACGGTTCAGATAAACTTACACCAAAAGTAGAGCGTCGGTTGGCAACGACGCGAGCGACGTTGTCCGGGCACCAGGACACTATGTTACCTTAACGATAACCTACCTGCGCCTCCTATGAGCTTCCACTGGCTGTGTCCCTCCAGCGGGTTCCTATTGATCACCCTGTATAGGCAATGCACCTAACCTTACGCACGTGCTTGTCACAAAATTATATGAGATATGTAGAGGTAAAATAAAAGAAAGGTATTACGAAATGTAGCAAGATTTAATTAAATATTGAATGTAGTTTAAGTTTTTTTAAAAAAACAAAGAAAGTAGTTAAAGAATATAAGATAATTACATATGAAACAATACTGTCTGAACAGTTTAAAAAGTTAGCAAACGTAGAGTAAAAATTGAAAATCAAAGAAAAGAAGAAAAGTCTTAACACTAATTCATAATCTCTGCGTTTCAGCAGAAGATAGTTGGCGTAGAAACGTTTCCTTGCCTTACAGGCCAATATACATATATTATTAATAAACGCCACCAACGGCGAAGTTCTAAATTAATTATTTACAAGAAAATAAAATTGTTTAAGGTTAGCGCAAAAGACTTAAAGTAATTTAATTAATTAAGTGACAGGTAAAACGTGAAATTACCAGATCAAAATTTTGAAATAATCCAAATAAAGTGCTTACATTTATTATTCAATTAAATGACGCTATTGAAAGTTACAAAGGAAAAACCAGTATTAGCACAAAAGAATCTACTGAGCTTCGGTATTTAAATTTCCTACAATGACTTAACTATATCCAATAGCTCAGAAAATTTAAAAGAACATACGTGAAAGTCAAATTTCTAATTTACAGCAATAAACGTGCTAAAATTATTATCAAATTCAAGATTAAAATTCAACACATCAAAGAGGAAAATTATTATTACGGTAATGAAAATACTGGAATTACTACTAATTTATAGATTAACACTCCAAAGAGATATAGTGCTACGGTAATGAATTTACTAAAATAACTGTTTAATTAAATATTCAACACAACAAAGAGTTATATAATTACGGTAATGATATTACTAGAATTAATATTGAACTAGATATTTAACACAGCAGTGAGAGCCCTTATCAAATCTTCTTAGGGTCACTCTGTATTCAGCAATTCCAGTTTGCATAAAAAATAACAAGAAAAATAACGGTAATTTAATTAGGATTAATATGTGACCTTGCAGTTAACTAAGTGGTGCATTGGTTAATATAGCCACTCAAAAATTCTTAGGTCAAATATAGGTAAGATAAAGTCCTGTACTCTGGCATAAAGTCGTCGAAAATCAGTCGTAAATTATGATGAAAATTACAACATTAGTTGCACTTAACTGACAAGATGGACGCAGGATGGCCGCTTCCGGAAACCAAAATGACGGAGGCCCCCTCGATGTAAATTTCCACCCCAACAGACAGGTTGGACGTATAGGTGCAACTACTGCAGCGACGATAGAATCCACCTCGCTCTTCGATGATAATGCGGGGTGATAATACCAGAAATATGGCTACTGAGGGCTTTTGTGCCCGTCAAAAGAATCCTATTAAATTAGAAGAGAAAAGAAACAAAGATAAAATCCCGAAAATTAACACAAAGTTTCAAACACTTACCCCAAAATGATAATGGAGATTCCGCGATAAACGACTTCACAAGTCACTCAAAGGTGCAAAATTTAGATTCAAAAAAACCAGCACGTGGCCATTCGTAAATTCTAGGTAACGGTATATCGGTAAAAATTCACGATAAATAACCAAAACTAAGGTATCGATATCTGCTGCTTATTCCATTTAGAGCCGCATCCGCGAAAAAATCTACATAGATAATGTAACAAAGTTACTACAGGAAAATAAGCAGATTGCGCACATTGTTCTCACACGAGAATAGACTTGAAAGTGAAGCGTGTTTCCCGACGCCGACGGATATGCATCTTGCGCAGGACCACAAAACCGAAACAAAAGAAAATTACCCTAGAACCGCACGAAAGATTTGTACCTTCAAACAACCACAAAATGTATCACGAGGGAAGATTGACAGTAACATGTTTCTAATAAATCTCGAAGTTTCCGATTATTTGCAACTCTCAATTTACAACAATGACCGCGATGGAAGCAAACTTAGCCTGTCACAGTGATCCGAAACCATGTGACTCCAAAACGAATAGTTACGCACGCAGTTGTACTGTTGGTGCCCTGAACGGCATCGCACTAGAAAATCTGACAACAACGAACCTAGGTGACAAAGTAAACAAAACTTGGATAAAGACCAAATTGATTTAAAGATCATCGGAAACTGCAGGTAAATAGAAATAGAAGTTCCAAGCTCTTAATATGCTACGAGAAGACGGTTAGTAAAACCGATCTACACATATATTTCAGAGTAACAACAACACTTAACCCCTCTTCAGCTGTACCGGGGATAAACCAACAGATGTTTCCATCACATAGAATTTCGATGCTAAAGCAACAGAGCGAACTGCAAAACAATTAATAGTATGCCCAAGATTTTAAGGTATTCCCTATCTAACATCTATTACATTTTTAGAGATGAATGGATGATAGGAAAACATCGTTCGGCCGAAGCACATGTGTGTGTTCTACAAGACGTATAAATACAAACGACAGAGAACACAATAAAGCCGGACTGTTGTCTCAACGAATGTAAATCTATGGCAACTACAGCGGTCCCGTAAATGCCACAGGTCAAAGGCACTTCTCAGGCATCGGAAGATATAAATAAATAGTTGTAAACAAGGCCCAAACAGGCATGTAAAAGTAACTCATATAGCACAAGGATGTTGTCACAGGTAGGATAAAATAAGTTAGAATTAAGATAAATAGTTTACGTGACATAAGATACAAAAACACACTCACAAAGAGGGTTTTTTTTTTAACCGAGAACACAGCACACGCAGCTGTCAAAGGCATTTCACATAACTCAAAGTTCCGAGAGCAAACAATCATGTATAAGACACGCTCAGATAAACAATAAATGGTCATTGCCTTCCAAGATACTGTAAGATGTACGAGGGTTGTTCGAAAAGTCACGCGCTCTAGACAATTCTTTAAGTAATTCAAAAAAAAACACATAACCTTACAAGGCCCAAATACAAAAGTGAATTCCAGGCATAACAATATCTAGAAACATACATACGTTATGTAGTCCAGACAATGAAGACATAAAAATGGGCTTTTATTACAGAAGGTCATGGAGAGTTCTTCTATGGTAGATATTTACAGTTTGGTGTTCTAATTAATATTCTGATTTCGCGAACGTCTCTCGCGCTGTCATATTGAAAAAATGATACCAAAAACTAGTTGTTCGAGAATAGCTTTCCTCTAGTACCACCAAGGTTAAAAATATTTATTACAAAGATTATAGAGCATTAAATTTCTTGCAACTCATGCAATAAACATTTTCCAATCCGACGAACAGTTCACGAATTACAGCGGAGTCAACTTTATGCAATTTTTACAATTTGCAAAATCGCTATTTTTCTCTCTAAATTCCATACATGCCAATTACTTAATACGTAGTACCCTTTTTTCCGCGCAACAAATGTACGGTATTTACACAACTTTTAGATTCCATTGTATAATTTTTTACGAACAAAATTTCTGACAATATCTTCACTCTACAAATCTCTTACGCCTTTACCACTTGATACTGAATTCGGAAATAACATTTATGTCATAGATGGTGGATATCTGCTACTTAGAGTCATATGGCATCGCAACGAAACGTTTGCATCGATCTGCATAAACTACGTACAGTACCTGCAAAGGCATTATTGTTCTAACACCGTTGTTCTTGACGAGTATCCAATTAACGCAGATACCAAAAGTACAAGTCCTCCTAACAGCATTGGCGAGATCTCATACAAACTACCATCGCAAATCAGACAGAGAAAAAATTGTTGACAAAATTTACTTTCCTCAAAGTCCACAATATGAAGAAATAGTGGCAGACAACATATTGTTCTTACATGCGTTCAGCGGTTGTGACACTACTTCTGCTGTTTTCAACGTAGGACAAACTAAGTTTCTAAAAACGCTTGAAAAGGACAATTATTTAAGCCTAACTATACAAGCTTTCAAAGAGCAAAACTCAGATCCAGAAGTCATTGTTTCTGCGGGGGGGGGGGGACTTTTTTATTACTCTTTACGGCATTTCCAAAGATAACACCACTACTTTGGACTTATGGGAATGAAACAGGATTGGGCTCACTCATCTGAGAACAACAAAAGATCCGGCACCCGAAGCACTCCTAAAATTCATTTCAGGCAAGTGCAAGAAGGGGCGCGGTCGAGCCTGTGGGTGTAGAAAAACAGGCTGAAAGTGTTCTGTTATCTGCACATGCTGCCATGGCGATTTGTGTGAAAATAGGGCAGAGATTTTTCCGGGACATGAAGAAGAAGAAGAAGACGATTACGACGAGATTGAAGATCTGACCATTGCGAAATTATTGGCACACGATGACGAGGAATACAACGAAGACAAAAATGTGGAAGAGGAGGAAGATGATATTGGTGAGCCTGGACCATCTTGGGCATCGAAACGCAAGCAAAAATATCAGTAAATAACGAAATATGGATTAGGCCTACTGGAGATACCACATGAGTAAAAAAGGCGGCCCTCACTTTACCTCATAGTAGTGCGGATATGAGTAAAAGAAGGTAGTATATTCGTATTAAGTAATCGGTATTTACTGAAATTTAGAGAATAAATGTGGCAATTTTGAGAATTGTATAAATTTGCTGAAAATAACTCCGCTGTAACTTGTGAACAATTCATTCACTCTTATTACATTATAAAATGTTTTATTGTATTTGACGTTTCGACCCTTTTTTTGGAGCCTTTTTCAAATATATATATTGTTTTTTTTATCTAGAATATAATTTGTCAATTAATTTAAAATTACAAGGTAAAAAAATAAAACACTTACAATTAAAAAAAAAAGCTGCACTTTTTCATTCCATAATTGAAAGTTTCATTTCACGTGTATCAGTGGTAATTGTTATTTTCATTCTCATATTTATCAAAGTGTATATTGTGTACAACTGCACTTATGTGTATTTATGTATTTATAGGTGGTGTATGTATGTGTTTTTTTTTGGGTAAGTTTTTAGTTGTTATTTTTATGCTTTATTTTAAAATAGTGATGTATATATAGATGACAAATTATCTGTGACTGTTCTATCGTTGATTGAATTTTTATTTTTTCTAATTTCTATACTTTCCAACCATATTCTTGCTTCGTTTTTAGTCTCTGTTGTTAATATTTTTGTTCTATCAAAATTGAATGTATGTTTAATTTGTATAGTATGTTTCTTTAATGCCGTACTATTGTTTGCGACTATCTTTAAGATGTAGGATACTTTGTCGTAGAACAAAGTATCCAACATCTTAACGATAGACTAAATGGACATAAATTCGCAAAAAGTTGGTGATGTCCACTTTAAATTGGAAGTATTTTATATTTTTTTACCTTCTAATTTTAAATTAATTGAGAAATTATATTCTAAATAAAAAACATATATTTTTCAAGAAGGCTCGAAAAAAAGGGTCGAAACATCAAACATAATAAAACGTTTTACAATGTAATAAGTGTGTTAATTTTCAAAAATGCCGAAAAATACTAAGAATATATATAATATGTATTAGATATTTTTACCTAGGTAGCACTGTAGAGAATATATTCATCTTTTGGTACCATTTTTTCTAATATGGCGGCGCGAGCAGCAGTCGCTCAAGGTCTCAAAATCAGAATATTAATTAGGACACCAAACTGTAAAAATCTACCAAAGAAGAACTCTCCATGACCTTTTCTAATACTGAAAGTACCCATTGCCTTGACTAATAGGTAGGTATTGAAAAGTGTATCTGTAAGACTAAATATGGAGAGTTAACCCTTTTTTTCATAAAATATTCAGTGCGAAACAATGTAACAATTAAAAAGATATTTCTGTGTGTCAGACTTATAGTCAGCATTAGTACAGCAAAGGAATATAATTGAATAACCTTGGAGATAACACCACCAATACCATGAAGGTGAGAGTCAAGGGGTCGAGGACAAGAATTTCAAGAATTGCCTACAAACGTTTTATGTTCAAGGCTATGGTAATATTATTTGTATGAACATAATCAAGAAGGAGTTCTGGACCTGTCTCTAAGCTGATGAACTGCCAATTACCCTCAATAATAATATCAGAAATATATAACATTAAATGAATAAAAAGTGGCCAAAATGGAAGACTTTAGACCTTCAACTGTAAAAGTTTGATGTTTTTAAGACCTTTGTAATTAGTCTTTAGATTTATTCGGAGCAATGCTTAAAGAAGATGTATTTGTCGAACTCCAACAGAAAACTGATGTAAGATAGAAATCTTGAAAGCAAAGAAGAAAAGAACCTCGAAATCTTTCAATGATAATCAGCTAACTTCGAAGCAAAAGAGATCAAAACTGCATGGCTGTAGTAAAAGATATATTAATAAACGTTTAGATTTAACATTTTAAGAGACACTGACCCTATGGCTGGAAATTTTTTATTTTTGTAAGTCAAACCAACAGTTGACAGTTTATGCAGAAATTGACAACTACGATATTACATTTTAAGCATTATTACAAGTTTTGTGGTAAACCAGTACTACAATTACAGATATCCAAAAAAAATATCAGTTTCTACAATATAAAAATACATACTCTCTGGTGATTTGTGAACATCTCGTTTTTAATTCGTAATTATTGTTAGTCCATCTAGTATTTTTATTTATTTTACTTATATTTATAAAAATGTGCTGAAATATATTTTTTAATATCCAAGCTTCTAATTAAAAATATTTTTTATGGTTTAAATTGTAGGTCAGCAACCTTTATACATTACGCATATCTACTGACTGAGTGGGTAGGAATCTCTCAATATTCGGAGTGGGTATTTGTGGGGCAAATATAAACAAAAAATGCTTATAAACGGATCGGCCAATATAAATGGTTTAAGAGATAGCAATAAAACTGTTTTACCTAAGTTAGTAATTATAATTCATCAGTAGAGAAAAGTACTCGATTTTAAATTCATTCGTACCACACTCAAATGCTGAGTCACATGTAAACATAAATGCAAAAACCGCGAGTGTAACAATCCTTAATTACTATGCCTTGCTCAGATTGCAAGACTAACAAAAAACGCAATAATAAGCAATAAAACCAGTCTCATTTTATCTCAGTAACCGACCATAAGTCATTAATAATTTTCACAGTCTGACGTTTGTAGTTTTTAATTATTAACTTGTATAAAAATTATTGTTACAGTTCTCGACAAATAAAATGGGGCACAATTAATATTATGAAATGCCTTGTCATGACATATATTATAAATGTCAAATATTTTCACTTATAATTACACGAGAGCTTTCTTTTTTTCCGGATAAATTTTCACTTTTTAACGAAAATTTTTGTTGCTAGGTAATTTGTTGAGTTCAGTTACTATTTAGCAACTAAATTCGAGTTTAAAAATGGAAAATTTATTCGGAAATAAAAAGGAAGCTCGAATGTAATTCGGTAAGATAATTTACTAAATGTGCCAACAATTACTGAAAATTTTTTTACATAGTAATCATACTATTTAAAAATACAGTTATTAAAAAGACAATTCTTATACATTTTGTGAAGATTACTTACAATGAGTTTGCAAATTTTGTCATAACAACACTTCACAACGAACACTATGATGATAAAGTAAGCAAATTGATGTCTGGTCAACCAAAGATAGTACGCAAAGCTTACTTTGACTTTGACATTTGATTTTGACAGTGAGTCCGTTGATTTTATGATATAACGAGAAAACACAAGTTGTTGTCAGGCCAACCAAAGGTAAACAACTTTTTTGCCGATATAAAAATTAAAGTAAACTTTTATCGCTGTCAAAGTGACAAAACAATTCCGACTTATGGTTTATTTTACACATGCATTAAATTATCATCAATATCTGTAATCCTGACTTAAAATATTTAAAAAATGCTGTTATGCTTATTTTTACGTTTTGCTAATGTTCGTATTTCTTATGTTATCGCACTGTTTGATATTCTAAATTGCAACTTTTCGAGCGTGCCTGATATATATATATATATATATATCTCCGGTGAACTAGTGTGACATGCTATCCCTATTGTGGTAACTCACTTCTATTGCTTTCGCTAAATTTATTGAAAACTAATTTTTGGGGACATTCCCACGATAAGGTTAATTACTTGTGTAAATGTACTTAGACCTACATATAAAATAACTATTTTCCGAGACCATTTGTATTGCCATTTCGACCTACCTGCATTGTGTACGTATTTATAATTACTTTTCCAGCTGTAACTTTGTTATGTTCATCGACATGGTGCCTTTCGGGCTTCGACAGCTGGGTACATTTGTTTGTTTCCACCTTAGTTTTACTGCTTTCCTGTCCTCAACATTGTAGAGGGAAATTTAGTGATAGAATATTATTTTATCACCTTGCTTGTTTTACTACACCTTAATCAAGTAATATGGCAATCGGATAACCTCTTTTGGTTTTATAGACTGTTCTTCGCTAAAAAGGAAAAGTATATTGTGGCATGTGAATAGCCTTAAACTCCGTGCTTACTTATTTTCCTCCTTCCCGAGCATGCACTTGTTGATTGACAGCGTGGACGTTTAAGGAGATTTCATTGTCTGTGCCTTTCGTGTACATAACCTTCAGAAGGGAATCGTCGTATCTTCCTGCGATATATTATGCCTGCAAAGTATGTATAAATCGGGACTACGCCGTCTGTTCGTGTGCGTGTGTAATTTGGTCAGATTTAGTCTATTTACCTGGGTTCCAGACATTGGTTATGTGTGCTGGGGTTGTTTAGCGTTTGTTTACATATCCATTTGATTAGACGTCTTGCGTGCGTCGATGTGTCTGACGGATCGCGCAATGCCTACTTTCTGGCGTGAATGTTCCTTTCGCATTACCTAACTTTATAAATTTTGTGTGCATTGTAGGGGTGATTCAGTAAATTTTATCTTCATATATGATATGAGCATGTCTGTGTGTTTAATTACATAGCTCACGTTATCGACTCTCTCTCCTTGTAATTGGATCCTGTGTTTGTCACAGTTATTTCAATTCTCCCGCTTTTTATTATGAACCCTTTTCCGAGTGTGTCAAATTATGGGCGTGCGCGCGGATTGGTTGGATCGGATTATCCGGAAGACCACGTTCTTGACTCTCACTTTTCGAGTGCCTTTTGTATAAGGTACAACTGTGCAACTACTTATTTTCTTTTGGTAATTTTATTACTTTGTCTATGAAGACATTGCGCGTAAGCGGCTCTGATTTAATAAGTAGCAAGTATCGTTACCTTAGTTTGGTAAATTATCGTAAATTTTACCGCATTTAACGTTTTCTTTAAATTTACGAAATCCACGTGGTTGGGCTTCTGAATCTTTTTGTGCATTTGTGTGACTCGAAGGGTCAGTTTTGCGGATCTCCATTTAAAATTGGGGATTTTATTGTCGGGCACGAGATAGTCCTCAGTAGCCATTTACTGAAATTGGCCGCCCTACCTTACGGCTGAAGAACGTAGTGATTTCCATCGTCGCTGTTATAGTTGCATCTACATGTCCATCTTGACTTTTGGAGTGGAATTTTCACCGTCCAACAAGGGGGCCTCCGCCATCTTGACTTCAGTTAGCGTGCCTACCTGCGACTTGTATTGTCAGCTAAGTGCAACTATATTTGTAGTTTTCAACGTAACATTCGACTAATTGTCGATATCTTTGTGCCAGTGCTCTGGTCTTTACTTTACCTTTATTTGATCTAAGATAATTTGAGTGGTTATAAATACCTAACGCACCACTTAATCATTTGCGAGGTCACGTGCAATCCTAATTTAATTACCGTTTTTTTTTATATTGCAAATTGTTTTGCTGTATACAGAGTGACCCTATGAATATTTGATAAGGGCTCACGTTGTTGTGTTGAATGTTAATCTTTGTTTTAATAATTCTAGTAAATTTAATACCGTAATAATTCTCGTTGATGTGCAGAATATTTGATTTAATAATAATTCTAGTAAATTCATTACCGTAATAATAATTCTCTTGGAAGTGTTGAAAATTTAATTTAATAATTCTAGAACATTCAGTACCGTAATATTTGTCTTTGACGTGTTGAATTTTGAATTTAATAAAATTCTAGAAAATCTTTTACCGTTAAAATTTTGACTTTCATGTATGTTACTCAATTTCTGAGCTATTAAAAATTATTTAAGTAATTGTAAAATTCTAAACCGTAAGCTCAGTAGATTCCTTTGTGCTAATTACTAAATTTTCCTTTGTTTTTTTTGCAAGCGTCATTTAATAAATTATCATTTGTAAACAAGTTATTTAATTAATTCGTAATTTTGATTTTTGTACTCAAAACCATAATTTTGTAAATTTAACGCCTTACCTTTCACTTAATTATTTTTTTTTGAGTCTTAAGATTGTAGTTTCGACGTTGTTGCGCGTGTAACAATGCGTCCCATTTTATTTGTCGAGAACTGTATCTCAGCAACTGTTAATATTAGACCATAGGTTTATTAAGCTTTTGTTATTTATACAATGGGAGTTTTTATGTTATTTGTCTAGATATGAATACAATATACTAGCGTGACAGTTTCCTTACATGATGTTTCTGTGACATTTTATAGTGTCATCTCGAAGTTTGGTGAGAATCGCTAAACATTTGTTACTTTTACATTAATTTAAAGGAAAAAAATGAGTGAATTGGAACTTAAAAGAAAGCGTTATAAAATGTTTATGAAAAGAAATAAGTAGCCCGAAATATATCTATGAGAGAATGGTGAGAGTGTATGGATAAAATATTCCCTCCTATTTCCAAGTCAAATTTTGGTGTAAACAATTCAAATGGAGTAAAGAATTCATTCATGATTATCCATAGGGTGGAAGACCTTCAGATTCACGAACTGAAGAAATCATCAACAAAGATTTGGTGTTGAGTATAAGGTTCAATTATTGTTAGAGAAATGGAAATATCAGAAACGAGTTTTTAAATTTCTACACGAAGTTTTGAGTCTGAGCAATGTGTGAAGATTTCTTAAATAGAATTGCACTGGGTATAAAATTTGGATACATCATTGGACTGTCCCACGAAACAAGGGTCTATGCAATGAGTTCATAAGGTGGCCACAGTTTTCTGGAACGCGAAGGGGATTCTCTTTGTTGAATATATCTGAAAACGGACTGCAATAACGGGAAATATCTACCAATACACGATTAAAAAATTGAACACGACTATACGCGAAAGCAACATCCACTCTATCGTCCCAAACTCGCCCATTGTGTTTCTCCAAAGCTATAAAAACAATTGAGAGGGCGTTGATTTTTATCGAGTGAAGACATGGAAGACGGTGTAGGATTAGATTTCGCGGAACTATCGAAAGACTTCTTTTTCGAAGGCATAGCGTTGTTAAAGTCACTTTGGAATATGTGTGTTAGTGTTGATGGTTCGTAAGGTGAAATATAAAATTTTGTTTGTTTTTTGACTCGTTTCAACCATAACTAGGTAGATAAAATAAAAAACTCCTCTCGTAATTTCCTTATGAAGATGTAACCAAATATTTAGGGTTGATCGAGATGATCCTGTGTATATAAGATCGTTTAAAATCTACTCCTTTTTTTATTTAATAAGGATTTTGTATTAATATTTAAAAACTAGTACTAAATAGATTTTCTAAAATCAATATAAGTACAGGAGCATTTAAACATAAGGCGGGTACGTCGCACTTGCTTTCATACTGTAAGAGTATATTAAATTTTGGTATAATATAATTATTTATTTTGCTCCATTTTTATTGTCAACTGAAGGCTGAGGAGTCAAACTTCTGCTCATGAAAGTAAATTACATTATATTCTACAGAAGTTTCATTTCTATATGGAAATATATTAAAACAACTACACTTAGTATTGTAAGCAGTTTTATTAATAAAAAAATATTAAATACATCATATGTACTTAAAAAATACTTGTATTTATGTAGTATATAGCACCTAATATTTAATATTTTACCATTTAAAAAAGTATTTTACATTCGTTTCTTTCATTACCTCGATCACTGTTGTTGCTGTAAGAGAATGTGCTGCCAAAAAAAAGATAGGTACATTTTGAAATTTGTCAGTTACGTAAACAAACTGAAAAAAGGTGTGAACCTAAACTATTAAAAAAAAGAGATATTTTTATAAAAAATAAAGCCCAAGTTTTCCCATAACCAACGCCAACCGTCCACAGAAAAGAAAAACAATGAAATGCATATTTAAGCTTAAAAATGTGTTAGAGCTATGTATTGGTGTAGAAAATATAGGAAAATAAAACATAAATGTTTAAAAACCCAATTTTACAGTTTCCCACACGTTTCGTGGATTAGTGGAAAATCGGGTTACATTGCTCTTTTTTTCTTGTTTCCATGAAAAAAAAATTAATGAAACAGATATTAATTCTAAATTGGTAGTAAAGTATAATAGAAAGATATATACCAACTGTCCATAAACCAATGTTAAAACAGCATTTATTTTAAGAGTTATTATCATTATTTTCATTGTTATCACAGCATTCTAGTTACTAAAACTTATCAAAACTGTGTTTATTCCTTCTAATAATATAATTTGATTAAAATAATTACTTATCTATAATAGAAATTGCTTAAATTAAATGGCGAATTTTATATGACATTTACTAAAATATCAAATAATAACAACGGTCACCTAAAAATTTTATTTTTACTGTCAATATATATTTCCATCTATTGGTGAATTTTAGAATTAAAATGAAATACAATTACACATTCTGCTTATATTGCGTCAAATTTTATAATTATATATTATAAATATTTGAACCAAGTTTCATCAAAATTTCTTGTAAAATTATATAAATCAAAGGTACTTTTCCATTTTAGTAAATGCCACAAATTATCTTATTTACTACTAAGTATATTTCTCTTTTAAAATAACTAGAAAAAAAAACAAAAAATAAAAAGCATATTCTACAATCAATGTTATTTATAATATTGTGGTAAACTTAGCTTGGCAGTAACTTAAAAAATATCTTTAAAAAAAATTAATTAGGAATTATTTAAAACTAGCTTCACTGTCATTGTCGGCGAACCAATTCTTCGTGGGCCCTCTGAACGTGCTACTGCTCGATACTTGAGCGCGATATTCTTCGTTTATCACTTGAGTACCTCTAGGTCCTTCCGCCACTCTCGAAGTGTTACTCTGCCAAACAGAGCTGTGTCCAGCACCACCTCTAGGAACGTGCAATGGCTGTATTTTGGTGCTCCTCTGAGATTTTGGCGTACCTTCTGGAGTTGTGTATTCACTGTTTGTGTCATATCTGGATGGTGCTACCCATCTTTCTGTAAATTCACTAGCAGATCTCGCCAAGCTGGGTTGACTCAAAGATCTAGCTAGAGACGGGTGATGTGAACCTTTGTATTCGCTATCTTGATCCTCTTCGTAATATCTGGGATAATAACTAGATGCTTCTGATTGACTATCGACATGATCTGGTCTGCCAAAATCGACTATCATCTCTGACATGGACCTGAGATCAGCTTCGCTTCTGTAACTGGACCTAGAAGATTTCCTGATTCTCGCTGGATAGTGAGAATTGACTGCAGGATCTTGCGTTAATGTTTTTATGGAGCTTCCTCCATCTGAATCGTATTCATAGAGAGTTGGTAAGCTGCTCCTTCTACTTCGCGTATCCCAATCGTTCTTTTTGCGGTATCTCTTGGGCTTCTCCGGTGCTAATATACGTATTATTACATCCCATTTGGGAGGTTCGAATAACTTTTCGTATCTACTGTCGTATCGTATGCGTTCGTAATCTTCTCTGACCACAGCCTGGGTTAACATCGTCCTCATGGTAGATTCGGTTGTTATGATTTGTCTCCATTTCATTCTGTCAGCGTGCGTTAATTGTGCGTTGAACGTTTCGGCACTCTCAATAACAGGACCATCATCATGTTCCATCGGTTGTAATACTCTTATTAATGTACTCCAGTTCGGCACGCTGGGATTTTCGAGAGGAATGTTATAAGTGCTTAGGTAGCTTTCAGCTTGACGCTGGTGGTGATGTTGATGGTGATGGCTGTATTGACCTATATTACCAACTAATTCCGGTGAATTTAATGGTAGTTTGTTATCGTCTATGACATTAGGTGGCGGCACGCTTATATTAGCCCTTTCCATTTTTGGTGTCAATGTTAAACCTGATGCTGAAGAAATATCGGAGAAATTCTCCCAATCTGGAGCTTGGGGCATGTCAGGCGGGTAATGTTTGATGGTAACGTCCCATTTTATGTTTTCCACTGGTTTGGGTTTAGTGTGATATTCCGTTATCAGCCTCTTGTGTCTCTCTATATCTTCTATAGTACGTTTCTCTGTTATAGTCCTTAGGAAAACATCATCGACAACGTGAGAAGTAATTTCAGGTTTGTGCACAGCTGCTATTGGCATTTCAAACGATTCTGGTTGCTCGGTATCTACCAAATATTGATGTTTAGGTATAATCGGAGGTGGTGGCGGTGGGGTTGGTGCAATGAATCTGTTGTGGGAGTCATCGATAATTTCAGTCATAGAATGAGTATCTGTCATTTCCGTGTTCAAAGAAGCTATGGATCTTGCTGGACCACCTCTGGGTATATCCTCGTGGAACTCTTGTTGCCTTCTTAAAATTTTATTATAAGTGGGCGGTACTTGTATATGCTTAGGTGGTGGGTGCAATTCGGGAACATATGTAAATTGTGTTCTTTCATACGGTCCTGCTGTATCCATAGATCTTACGCTTTCTTCACGTTGCTCAACGATAGTCGACAGGTTTCTATCAAGTCTGCTAACGGAACTTTCTGTGTCTGACAGACTCAAACTTGGCGGTGATGGTGGTGGTTTCTTAACGCGAATCTGCACGTCAAACTTAGGTGATTCTTTAGCCTGTGTCATCGCTAATCTCGCCGGTGTCAAAATAGTACCGGCCGTAGCAGCTTGCATGTGTTCTTCACGAGCGTCTCCGTAACCATCACTATAGACACTGCCATCTGGTATATATCCTGGATTTTCATAGCTTCCGGCTGAGGGTATGGAGCCATCTTCGGGTTCCGACGGGGATTCCGATGGATAATCTGAAGGAAGAGTATCGCTAATTAATGGACCTTCACTTCCGGAGCTGCTTCCTGTTGCTGTTACAGGAGCATGGGCACGAGGTATTTTAACACCTTCAAACATTGATAAGTTACCTGTTAATGTAATTAATATAGAGTTAGTATGATTGGTTAGAAGCATGTAACGTAGTATGCTGGGTTAGCGCGTATGGCCGTCCAGAGTATCTTACCGAGAGAGCTGGATATCTTAGTTATTTCCGATTCGGTGCCGATCGATGAGAAAGGATGTCGTCGTATGACGGTCATATTGCGTCTGCGCAAGCAGTAATGGGAGCAGCCCAAGCCTAATAGGAGAAGGGACAGAAATAGTATGGCGCAGATGATAAGCAATATCTGGAAACCTCCCAATGGTGGTGCGACAGGTGCGGCTTCAGGAACTAACCTAAAAAGAAGGAAATGCAATAAAAATCATCTTCTACAACACTTCGTTATTTATTTAGCAATTATGTTTCTCAAATATTTAAGAGAAATGTTTAGTTTACTATAAATACCATCATCATTTTTCTTGTCATACGAAGGTAGTTTGATATGTCTAGTAAAAGAGCAAGACAAACACATTTTATTGGAAAAAAATAACTTTATTTTTGAAAATATCACAGCCAGCCACTTCTTGAAGATTAAAATTTGCCTAGAATTGGGCAAAGATTTGGATTTATTCTTATGAAGACAAAATTTCTCTTGCCATTAATGCTAGAGTGGTTTGAAGTGTAATAAAGGGGCAAGTCAAATAATATATTTTGAGAGATATAAATAGCAAAATTTCTCAAATATTCTTCATTTATCGTCATACATTTGATCTAGTGGTTTCTAGATTTTTCATTCTAAAAAATTATATAAATGGAACTATATAAACTGATGGTAGCGATATCACTAATGAAAAAAAAACGTTTGGGGAAATGAATACAAATGGAGTTAATTTTAGACTAAGAAAAAGGATTTGGATTCAATTCGAATCCTGGAGCAAACATGTCTATAAAATGACATCGTAACTACTGATATTAAATGACGAACACAACTCCAAAGTAGAAATATTTTAGTTCGTTAGATTCGTTAGGTGTATTACAATTACTGAAATTCACCCAGATCTGACGTTGACATGCAATCATCTGATATAAATAATAAATTCCCGTTTCATCTACAGGGTGTAGCACCTAAGATGCCTCGGACCGTAGCTCCTATCATAAAATATATCGAAAAAATTCTAAGAGAAAAATTGTCCATTACTACAATCACCATTTCCCTAAAATATTTTTGGTCATCAGTGCCGTGCCGTATTCCAATGGCGTATCAAACCTATGTTTTTTTTAAATGGAACAATGTATATTTTGTGGCTGATTCGGAAAGCCCCCAAAGAGTACTTTTTTTCTTATATAACGTCATACTCCTAACTTTAGCGGTTTCGCTGTTATAACGGTTTTTCTTCGCAGTTAGACCGTACTTCCACATTTTTTTTTGGCAGGAACTAAATTGTACCGGCGTTTCGGTTTCGAATTTAGGGATAGACTAAGACCTCTTCTAACTACTCCTAATTTTTTTTCAAGTGATTTAAGGAAAGAAGATAATTTTTGATTGGGCTTTGCAAATAGTTATTTTTTTCTAAAATATCAAATGGGAACCATATAAAATAATTATATCGTTGGATAATCGAAATTCCAAGTTTTCCATTTATTAAAAAAAACACACATTTCATTACAAAATTAAAAAGAAAAAAAAGTTGTCAGGTCAATTCGTCGAAGAAGGTCTTTTTTCAAAGTGAGCTGTCATGATAAAACAATAGAAGTGTCAATGCAAACGGAAAAAATAACAATAAACTGACAGAAGTATTATTGTTATCTGATAAACGTTGCGAAAATGTCTGGAAGTCAAAGAAATGGTTGACATGTGTTTATTCTTGGAGAATGTTTCAAAAATTGTTTGTTGGCGTCACGAGTGTACTCTGAGAGATATCCTCTCAGAACGTATCCAAATCCACGTGAGTTTACAAAGGTGTTGGATAGATTTACGTCTACTGGTACTGTTCAACGAGCAAAGAGAGTTAGAACGAAGCCAGTTTTGACCGTAGAAAACGAGTTGAAATTTCTGGAGGCTGCTGTTGAAAATCCTCATATCAGTGTCCGCGAAATTATTAGGAACACTGATAAAATTACATCCATTTAAAATTCAATTGCAATTGGAATTTCGATTATCAAACGATGTAATTATTTTATATGGTTCCGATTTGATAACTTAGAATAAAAGTGATTATTTCCTTCACCTGTCAAATTTAAATTTTGTCCAATCACAATCAAAACTGAAGTTGAAATTAACCAATGAAAGGTACCGGTTCTTGATATCAGCGACTATTACAAATCGACTATTCAAATGTAGGTAACAAATCAAGTATGTATTTTTTCATTAAGTGGCATACGTGTCAAATAGATGAAAATGTCCGACAAAAAGAGATTTAGCGATGTTTCGGATGAAATTATTGATAATCACATCGATTTGACAACTCATTTTTTATTATGAAACTTGGTTTAGGAAATAATCTTAACAAATATAGCTCGAGCTTGATAAGTAGTCGACTATTACATTGTTTCAATTTTTCTCGTGTGCCTCCTAATTTGACTTAACCAAAATTGGCATTAATAATTAAAGACTAAAGCCCTCGAGCTAAAGCTCTCGTGCTCTAGTCAAATTATTAATGCCAATTTTGGTCTCGTCAAATTGACCGTAGCGCACACTCGAAAAATTGATCACAATGAAATAGTCGACTATTTGTCAAGCTCTCGTTATATTATCTTTGACTATTTGCAATGACCAATTGCAGAAATTCTGCCTGGTTTCAAAATCTTGAGATTTCAATTCCTGGTGCAATTGAATTTTAAATGGATGGAACTTGTCAGTGTTCCTACTATTTCGCGGGCACTGATATGAGGATTTTCAACAGCATCCTCCAGAACTTTCAACTCGTTTTCTACGGTCAAAACTGGCTTCGTTGTAACTCTCTTTGCTCGTTGAACAGTACCAGTAGACGTAAATCTATCCAACACCTTTGTAAACTCCCGTGGATTTGTACACGTTCTGAGAGGATATCTCTCAGAGTACACTCGTGACGCCAACAAACAATTTTTGAAACATTCTCCAAGAATAAACACATGTCAACCATTTCTTGTTGAGTTCCAGGCATTTTCGCAACGTTTATCAGATAACAATAATGCTTCTGTCAGTTTATTGTTATTTTTTCCGTTTGCATTGACAGTTGCACTTCTATTGTTTTATCATGACAGCTGACTTTGAAAAAAGGCGTTTTTCGACAAATTGACCTAACAACTTTTTTTTTGAAGTGTAAACTTCTTTAGGCGCGTTGCGCTGATTGTAGGCAGTGAACAAAACTGACCCGTCACGCTCGGATATGTAACGCTCGTTCGGGTAAAGTCGGCTAAGGGAACAAGATAAATAAATATAACTTATCGAGGTATTTAACTTTAATTAAATTGAAATTTAAATGAATAAAATTATTCATGTCCCAGAACCGAACAGATTCGAACCCGAGACCGCACGGTTATGAAGCCGATACGTTACCATTAGACCAAGACCGGGACAGTAAGCAAGTATTTATATCGTCTATTTATACATACACATACGTCCGAACTGACCAAACAAAACGGACGCTCGCGTAAATGTAATAAATGTGCGAATATGTTTTATCGACGACTAAACAATAAAGTAGGTATTATATTAATCACTATTGGCTAATAATAACACTCATAATACCCGGAGGGAATAATGAAATGCGACGCGGGAATAATGGGCCATAATGTTACCATTATTACCTGCATTCCGCCAATAAGAACATAATGTTCCAAACGTTGTCGTAGTAACGATAGACAAGTCCGGCCATTTTACTAACTGTCTAACCGTCAAACGTCATATTGATATAGTAATCTGACATTATCGTTTAATTATTTTGATTTTTTTTAGTAATTTTCAGTTAGTCGTCCATAAAGTAGTGTATACTAACTCGCAATAATGATTATTATTCCCTCGAGCTGAGTTACTCCCTCGCCGCTTACGCGGCTCGGTTCGTAAATTCAGCTCTCGGGAATACGAGTCAATAATGACAGTTATCATTATTGACTCGTTGTATAAACTACTATTATTTAATACGTTACTGATATTATATGCGTGTATTTTGTATTATCTACGGTATTATTAACCTCGCCTTGATGAAGTTTAAACTTCTGCCGTGTGGTTTTAAGCACACTCATTCTTCATGTTTCTTTTTCATTTTGTAATGAAATGTGTGTTTTTTTTAATAAATGGAAAACTTGGAATTTCGATTATCCAACGATATAATTATTTTATATGGTTCCCATTTGATATTTTAGAAAAAAATGACTATTTGCAAAGCCCAATCAAAAATAATCTTCTTTCCTTAAATCACTTGAAAAAAAATAAGGAGTAGTTAGAAGAGGTCTTAGTCTATCCCTAAATTCGAAACCGAAACGCCGGTACAATTTAGTTCCTGCCAAAAAAAAATGTCGAAATACGGTCTAACTGCGAAGAAAAACCGTTATAACAGCGAAACCGCTGAAGTAGGAGTATGACGTTATATACGAAAAAAAAGTACTTTTGGGGGCTTTCCGAATCAGGCACAAAATATACATTGTTCCATTTAAAAAAACATGCACGGCACTGATGACCAAAAATATTTTAGGGAAATGGTGATTGTAGTTATGGACAATTTTTCTCTTAGACTTTTTTCGATATATTGTATGATAGAGGAGCTACGGTCCGAGGCATCTTAGGTGCTACACCCTGTGTATTTAATAAGTAAAATATCTAGAATTAGAAGAGTTATTGCATTATATTTACGTGACAGAATCTGAAACATAATAATATATTTTCAATCTTGCTTGATTCAAACGGAATACTGTTTGAGAAAGAGATAATAATTCATTATTTACATACTCAGCATTTTAAAAACTAATATTTGCCTATGCTGCCAATCTTATGCGAAACTAAAATTAGAAACCATATAGATCGTATTTTCAGAGGTTGTTACCTTAAACGCCCAGGGCACCTTTACCCCCCCCCCCCCTCTAAATTCGCAATAAATATTTCAACATATTCGGTATGTGGAAGTAAGAAGACATGAACGGGATAGTCGAAGTAGACCTCGGGCAGTATGCGAAAAATTTTATCATTCCCTTTTTTTCACGTTTGAGTGACGTTTCCTCTTAGGCAGAATTTTAAATGCTTTGCGAGATGGAAAGAGTGCTCAAAAAAGGAAACTTGTGCGAAAGCGAGACATGTAAACATTATAATCGAAAAGCATCTTTGGGAATACATATGAGGAAAATGCTAACCTCCTTTTTTTGTCGTTAGTAACACCGAAAATGTGTTCTGCAAGAGATTTTTAAATTTACATATTTTTCCTAATATACAGAGTTATTACAAGTGTTGGCTGCCTCGTATTGTTTTTATTTGGCCTATTTATTTTTTAAATAGGATACTGAATAATAGTTTTATTAATAAGCAGATGTTCTCCTCCTCTTCTGACCATTCATTATCTGAGGAGATAAATGAGTAATGATTTTCAATTCATCCCCTTCTATGTGTAAAACGTATAAATATAAATAATCTAATCTCTTTGATTTTTAATGTATTCGGACGCTCTCAGTGAAATATTTTTGGAGCTCATTTTTTTATTTAAGATATTAATCTAGAAAATTGTTACATGAAAAATATTTATAACAAAGTCAGAGAAGAGAATTAAATTTCCATATATTATAATTTACAAAATAAAATAGCATTATTTATAATTATCAGTTTGTGAATATTTGCTAGAACTTTATATCTTACGTGGTTTTTAAAATATTATAAATTTACAGTTACATAGGTTGCTTGAATTGGTGAGTTTACGAAAGCAGTCTCTATACAAGCAGCCCTAATGTGTTCTAAAATAAATATCAAGCTATCTATTAATCGTATAAGGACACATAAGAGTAACTTACAACATGTCCGGTAACGGATCAGGTTTTGGAGCGATAGGTGGTGGATAGCGGCAAACTATTGTTATTATTTCATCACCGTCCATTTCAAGACCTGGATGGAACCTCACAACTATGTTGTTGGTGAAAACACGTAGAGGATCCTAAGAAATCAAACAGAAAACGGAAAAAATAAGAGATAACAAGAGATAATTGCTAATTTTTCCTATGTTTACAAAACTGAAGTAACAATTACGTAGATATAAATGAAAGTGGTAATAATCATCAATTTGAATATCTGTTCGAATTAAAAAATAATAAACTAAATATACATTATGTTAAATGAAATGTTATAATTTCGCAAATAAATAAATAATCATAAACATACATATTTTCAATAAAATTAATAGAATCTACGGTTGGTTCTTGGTGAAACATTATGAATATTAAACGAATAAAACACTTGGTTATATTGTTTCACTTAAGTGAAACAATATAACCAAGTGTTTTATTCGTTTAATATACATATTTTCAGTTTAAACATATTTTTGCAATTATTTTGAGAATTAAGACACAAACTATTAAACTTTAACAGAATATGGATTTAACATTACACTTAATAATTCTATTTCAATATATTATCAACAATTGACGTATGATCATATCATTACAAAACTTGTAAATTAAATATTTAGGCACGATACTGGCGGTAGAACAAATGAAGCAAAATATTTTTCAATGGCAGATTAGTAACTTCTAAGTAGCAATGCGTAAATCAATTACAGATACCAGTTATATGCCGAGTGTCGCAGTGAAATGGTGAAGTCCGTTAATGGGTTCTAATAATGTAGATTGCGAAAACTGTTTAATACAAAAATTATAGATTATCATAAGTTCTATAATTTATAAATATCATATTTATATAGAGTGTTCGATAACAACAAACCAACACAAAGTTATTCCTTTTTAAATGGAATGCTATGTATTTTTTTACATTTTCTTATATCCCTTTAAGAGCCGATTAAATTGACATTATTATGATTTTTTCTCAAAAATTATTATGCTGTGTGTTATGCAAGTCGTGGCAACTGATATTTTTAAATTAATAGGTTGTAATCGTGTTTATTTATACATAACTTTTTGTAACTTTTTCAATATCGACTAGAGATACAGGGAAGTGATGTTCATAAATAGTAAAATTTATAGTACTTTTCAGTAACATGTAAATATAGAGGATGTTCTATTTAATTTTTTTAAAATGTTGACTTTAGGAAATGGGGTGTAATTATTAAGGACGTATGTTAAAATGTGGAAATAAACATTAAATTCACGTAGTGAAATGGTATCTCCACTAGTTGTACCCGGTGACCAAGAAAGACTGTCTCTGGTTATACCTCAAAAGCTAGTCGTCATATTGCTTCCAGGTAATTTTTCTTCAAGTAAAATAGTGAGTTTGTAAAATGTCCGCTAGAGGGCATAACAGTCATGTCCAAGACTAAAATTAAGCATTTCTTCGTGTTTTGAGTAATTGAGACATTGAATATATCTATATATCATTCCTTACACATTTCTTAATACTTTTTGTCACACATTTTTTTTCTCTCTAGTAAAATAAAGTAGTTGCTGGAATTCAAATGTTTTTTAAATAAACTCCCATTACTCCAGTTTGGCATAATTAAAAAGTTTCTTTTAAGAAAGCTTTATTTGCTCTACAGACTGCGCCTTTATTTTTGTACCGTCAAGTAAAAAAGTTAAATACAATGATATGTTTCTTTCTACATAATCTCACAAGGGATTAAAGGCTCAACATTTCTGTAAAAAACCCAAATTTGTATCTTTTAAAGAGCAGGATATATTGAACAAAATAAAAATTACATATACGAATTTGTCCGTTTCATTGGAGTTCTCATAAATAAAAAAATATAAAGCAGGTATTAATAACAATTACAATACTTTAAATTTTCTGACATTACGATCGACTATACTAACACTGTCAAAACGATTACAAATATTACACAGTATAATAATTATATTATTAATCAATTATTTTACTTTTTGATCATTTATTATTAATGTATTCAAATAATAGAATAAGAATGCCCATAAAACGGAAGAATTCGTATCTGTAATTTATTTTGGTCAATATCTTTTGTTCATAAAAAAGTTGGGTTTCTTACCTAATTGTTGAATGTCATCTAATGCATTTAACGTCTTGGAGAAAGAGGCTAATTTATACTTACAGTTTAGTTAATACCAACTAAAAGAGACGACAAAACTCGAAGTTACAAAAACGAAAACGCAGTTTGTAGATAAAATAAAGCTCTTTTAAATGACCAACCTTGTTAAAATCGATTATACCAAACCAAAGTAATCGTAGATTATTTAAGGCTGTGATCCCAAATTGTAGAAACTCGGATTTCAAAGAAGCGTGTCCTGTATTTCTCCGATTTTTGTACACCAACGTACGTTTTGGACCGTCATGCTAATCGCAAGTGGTGCAAAAGAGATGAAATATTTATGTTAAGTTGTAGCCCCATAGGTACTCTGATTTATGAGTGTACCGTGCGTTTGTAAACACTTAGGGAAAACCTGTATTTTCATTGCCTAATTTGTCATTTATTAGAAAACAACCACGGATTTAATTTACAATTTGATATTCTCCATGTAGAAAATTAAAGCAAAAAATTATTAACAAATTAAATTAACAAACTAAAACATTCAGAATTATTATTAAATGATAAATTAGACTAATTTGTCACCGTTGTTAAATCTGTTTAGACAATAAAAATAAAGGTTTTCCCTAAGTAAGTAATTAGGTATTGTTAAAGATTACAAATAGCAATTCCGGTAATATTTGTCAGTATTCCAATATAGAGGTAACACTTGATATAAAGGTAGAAGTTTGTATGTAATATTAGTTTATTGTTATCCCTTGAAAAAGCTATTGTGTAGCGAAACAGCTATAGTGCTTTTTAATAAATTAGTGCAAATCTTAAAACGTCATATTGTATTATTTTACTTTAATTGTATATCATGGGTTTACATCAAGTAAAGCTCCAAACAATTCGAAGTTATAAATCTGGTCTCAACACCCAATGAATGGGGATCGTAAAACCCTTATCTTTATGCCTCTGTTAGAGTACTCAGAACTGATAAATCTCGTCTGGCGAAACTCCGCCTGCTAGCCGAAACCGTACCATGTTTCACTTTAACATTTCTCCAACAATTAGTCTTGCAGAATGTATTCTATTTTCCAAATCATAAGTTTAATTAGGAAAATATATTTTCAACTCTTTCAAGAACGTGGATAGAATATTTTTAAATTATTGTGGTATCGTTAACTTTAGGAAATTTTTCTAATTTCAGTTTTCATTTTTTTTCCTACATATATTTTCGGAAAAAGGACTATGCTATGATATTTCTTTAATCTTTTTAAGTAATTCAAAAAATTATTGTCTAAATATTTCAAAAAATAAGGTCAGGATTTGGAAGAAACTGATTGAGGTAGTGAGCAGACCCCCCCTTAAAGAAAATAACATTTGTATTGCTCTACCATTTTATTTTACTAGACAGTAAAAAATGTGTAAGACAAATACACATATTTTCAAAACCACTCAGTTAGACAAAACTCGAAGAAATTTTTTAGTTTAGCTTTAATTATGGCTGCGACTCCCTCTAGCAGACATTTCTACAAACTTAAAAATAATTTCCAGCATTTTGCATGGTGCTTGAAAAATGTTTACTCAAACAATATGACTAGATGCTAGTTTCTGAGATATAACCGACGGCCATTCTTAGTTGACCACCCATTTCAATTTGTAATCCTAGAAACAGTTGAAAATCGACTAATACAAATTGATGTCAGTGTTGGTTCGTCTTTCCGGAATACACCGTATCAATAGAAGTATTTTTTAAATGTAGTGCTCATAATTATCGACAATTTTTGTATTAAATATTCTTCGTTATCTACATTATTACAAACCAATATTAGACCTTACCGCTTTGCTGAGACAGCCGGTATATTCAATAATATATTACTATTATTAAGTTTATTTTATAATAACGTAGAATTAGAAAGCGTAGTGCAATACAAAAAATTACTTGAGTTGTAAATCAAAGATAAGAATTGATATTGAAAAGTTTTCGGTGAGTATTGATTATTGACATATTGCTGTGGATGCAACATTGCTAATAAATTGTAAATATATTTGAAATGTGAATATAACATCGCCACACGTTGGCTTGCGCCATAAAATTAATGCTGTGATACCTATTTCTCTAAATGATAAAAATATTGTAACACATTCTTTATTAATTTGTTCGTATCGGCATAAAATTTAAATTTTTCTCATGAGTTCACGCAGTGGTTCACTTCATAACTCTGGTTTTCCTCTTATTTAGTTTGTTTGGGATAAGGTGTAAAAATTAAACAAGATGTTTAAATTTCATATTAAAAATATGTTTATATTTTTAAAATAATGGTAGTTAATAGCATCATAATTTCATAAACTTTTGTTTTACAATTGAAAAACACTTATACTCTCTCTAGAGCCATAATGTGTGTGAAATACTTATATATAATGATAGTTGAATGATTCATTCACCCTGTTCTTTTAACTTTAAAAAAATGTTTTTGATTCTTCTTAATTTTCATTAATACGATACCGACACTGTTTTACCAAAACATACATTCTCACATAGTGCTTTAGTAACCTAGAATCTTGCTACGTGAATGCTTTGAAATTTGTTCATACTAACTGCTAGCTGCAAACATTTTCACATTGTACCTCTAGCTATTTAGCATTTGCCCATCAAAAACATCCCTGCATATTCGTATCAATTTATTTGAATCTTTAATTAAGTAATTATTCAATACTTAATAATGCCCAACAATCCACTAAAGGCAAATATTCTCACATAGTACCTGTAGCATGTTCAACACTATTAAATTTATAGATTATTCGGAATGACTAAACACAATTAATAATTAAGAAAATATTCATTTGATATCCAACAAACTAAAATAGTTTTACATCATGACTTACTTCATTCGATCATACAGTCGTCCGAATTCTATTTTATTGATATCCTCCATCTTAATATTAATAACGAGAAAAGAAAATTAATTGAATAAATTTGTTTAAAAAGGAAAACTAAACTGAAAACTTAAATTCTAAATATTTAATATATAAACTGTAAAATTGTGAGTCAATAACCAGTGCTTATATGCCCTACTCTCAATTTATTATATTGTAACGGACCTTCGCTATGGAAAATTTACGTCTTGTCAATTCAATTTCCAAACTTAAAATCTGCAAGTTCTATCACGTTTTGCCCTTTTTATATATTTCGACAAAAGACGATCGCCGCTTTAGCATCTTTTTCAAATACGTTCGTGGTAAAATTTTTGTTCATTGCTTTAAGTTGTCACTCTCACACCGATACACATAGATCATCTTGACAGTTGCACAACAATGGCGACGCTTCAAATTGTTTGTTATTGAAGTTTCACAGATTTGTTGCTTCTCATCTTAGGTAAGTGTATCTTTTCTTCTCTTCCTCTTTAGTATAAATCTTCATTGTATTTGTATATAAATGCATTGCCCTTTTCACTGTTTGTTACATACTTCCTCTTGCTTTGTTTAATTTTTATTCTGATTCTTCTTTTAGTAACCCGTCGGTTTGGTAGCAAAGGGAAAACGTTACATACAACGGGGAGTCCGTACTGTGAAGAACTGTCGCCTCCGTCACATCCTCTCTGATTTCAACCACGTTCTTTCCTCAGGTAAAACGTCTACCTGTAGAACGCTATAAACAAACATTAACATTGTATTTTTCTCTCGCAGCTATCTAAACCACACGTGACCATTTCCAGTGCCTTTGAAACCCTTGAGCTACACATACAAGAACTAACAAGTGTCTTTTAAACTTATTATTTACACAAGATGTTTTTATTTACGATCTAACATTTCTTATTAGAAATGTCTTATTCATATCCTTCTTTATAAAATGCAGGTATTTGCTATATTTTAAGTTTTATTATTATCTTTCTTATGAATTAGTACCATTATTCATGTTCAAATTTGTATTTCTTTATTCAAGACTGCATCATTTTCTCGAGAACGTCTTGTTTTGTTTACAATCATATTATGGCTTTTATGTGTTTTTTAAACAAAATAAAGACTGTTGATTTATTCAGTGTTTGTATTGTACCTAATATTTACACTTACCTAACTAATGTATACCATCAATTTATGTTTATTTTGATAAAGGGATTTGTCCTTAAATGTTGGCAACCTATTCTACTTACATGTATATATTTTAAACTTATATCCTAACTTTGAATAAACTTTTTAAAAGAAAATTAGTACTCTTTCTTAATAACTAAATTAATTCAAAAAAAAATTATTTTCAACAATGTGAAGGTCCAGCAATATGCCTTTCAATATCCTCTGATTTGAATCCTCTTGGATTCTGCATTTTGGAATACTTAGCGTTATTAATAATGTAGCAATGAACAAGAAATACTAAATAACGGTCAAATGATTCAAAGAATCTGCGCATGTTATAAAGAATAGTGCTCATCAAAACTTTATTTTTTAAATGAGAATTATGAGTAAATTCTTTAACAACCTGCATATCAAATAATATAAATTTCAAACAATACTTACTTGTCTGGTGCCACATCCTTTCAAAGGTAACTCCAGCTTGTAATTTAGACCGCCTTTGCCAGCCACTCTGCAGGCGGAATTCCTGTCAAAATCTGCATAGGCGATTCCGTAAAAGTTGTCATTGAACTTGAGCTCGACTTCCATGGACCCTTGGGCGCAATTCAAAGCCGCCTTAGTGCGATTTAAAAAGATCACTGGACTCAGGTCGTCCAATTGCGTTACTTTACCGTCTAAGGTAGCTTGTTCTGGTAAACCGTCACCCACATATTCGATATTGTTCGCTTGGTTCGCATAATTCGATTGCGATGACACGGAAGTTGTCAGAACTCCGATCAGAAGAAGATGTACGTATGCAGGCATCTGGAAATTAAAACAAAAATGGAAATACTTCAATTACTTTTGGCGTCTATGAGCAAGTTTCTGTTTTCAATTTTTAAATTTTAATGGGCACCATTGACTCTTAATGGGTAGTATTTAAAAAATATTAAGAAATATTTTCCAAGAAGAATGTTGACAGACGTCATTAAAAATAATTTAAGAATTTTATATGGTAAAGTAGAATTATTATTAGAATATTACAATTACAACACAAAGTTTTTATTTTTTTTTGCTGCGTGGGTATAGTCACAATCATGTGACAAAATCACAGAAACAGATGATTTATATCGTGTGTTTTAGGATTTATATGTAACTCTCAGAGCCAATAGAAAGGCAGTATTAAAAATCATGCCTTGATCACGCGTTTTTTGCTACTCTATACGTTCAGTGAATATAGTATAGTTTAAAACGCTAAGTGTATATATATATATATATATATATATATGTATATATATATATATATATTTATACTATTAACTTGATATAGTTTGGAATCTAATAAATGACAAAAAGGCACTTTAATAATGTTAATATTTTTAATTTTATATATAATATTTTTTATATTTAATTATTTTTTTAGAGAGTAAACTAATCGGGTTATTTGCAAAAATGTACTTATATTATGTTGAATATAATAACTTGGAAACATTGTCTTCGATATTACTCTGATATTCAAGATATCTTTTTAAAAAAATGTTAGAAGTTAAAAGACAAGCATACAAATATATGTGAGAATGAATACTTCACGTAACATAAACAGTTATACTCTTTAGTTCGTGTGTAAAAAATATGTTCACAAGTGCTTTATCTGTTTTGTAAAGGGAAATATTAAGTGTAGAATGAAATATAGTTGTTTAGTTATATAGGCAGTCATATAATCTTCTTTAGTTTCCCAAATGAAGAAATATAAACTAATATGTACAGTCAATGTATTATTGACCTCACGCAGGCAAAACACCAATAATCTCGTACTAATAATAATAATTGTCGTTCGTTGTAATAACTATGTCTGATGAAATAAATTAAGTTTTTGTAACGAACTTGATAAATTAAAACTCAGTCATAAAATTTGGTATAAAGCTTTCTACGAGGATGGAATATCATTAACCACAAATCTTTGGTCAGACTATACAAACAAATATACTTATTACTTTAACGGGACATATCATAAAACAAGGTTTTGCTTTGAAATATTTTTTAATTATCTTGGGAACAATGAACAATAAGAAAATTTATATAATATTAAAAAGGATTTTCTTAAATTTTCGAATTTTGAATTAATGCAGTTATTCAACAGGATAACATAGGTTTTTGTGACAAATAATGCATCAAACCTTTGTGGTGTATTAAAGAATTAGGTACTGAAGAATATCTTCCGCTGGACATAATATAATTTAATAATAATAAATAATTGTCTAAAACAGACAGCAGCAGAATTGCATCCGATCCAGTTTGCGTCATGATTCAAAACTGCAAAGACCTAGACATGTTTTTTAAAAAAGCAGGTTTAACTTCAAAATTGAAGAAATCTATAAAACAAGCCATTCTAGATGGAATATTAATTACGTTAACATCCATACTATTAGTTTTCCATTCAATTGAGGAATTATTATTACAGAAACAAGAACTCTAGAAAATTCAATGTGTATTATAGACCTAATATTGTTATATGTAATTAATTTACAAGAGTCATTTAATAGAGCCACCTTAGAACTAAGTTTTGATCAAATTTCCACAATAGTTTTAATTTTACCCTGGTTTAAAAATCTATCTGCTTACTTAATTATGCATCCCAATGAAAACGTAAATATTAAAAATTTAAAATTTTATATAAGTGAAGGTTCGAAAGGAAAGTATGCTATCAAATCTATTCTTAAAACAGGTATATGTTTATATCCACCCATGAAAAAATATTTTAAATGAACAAGAATAGAGGAAATACCTTCATCGTCCAAATTACCAACATCTACCTGACAGAATTTTCGATTCGCATATAAACGATCTGCATTCATCAGTTTTAATATTGAGAATGAATTTGGCACATATATTAATCGTCATGAATAAATTACACCAAACTTTGATATATTAGATTTTCGTGAAAAAATTAAAGTATTTCCCTCGGTTATATAAACTTGATAAACAGTATGTACTAGCCAACCTGCTACTATTACGCCCAGTAAAAGAACATTTTCTATTGCTAGATGAACATTAGAAAAACGACGGAGTTAATCGAGCCCACCCCAATAATCTTCATAAAATTTTATTTTTTATGTTCAATAATTAAGGTGTCTCTTTTGTAACTATTTTTGCATACTAGGTAGTAAGGGATTATAAATGTGCTTATATAGGATATTTGTTTGAATTTTATATATTCAAAACTCTTACAATATATATTATTTGCAATATTTTTCAAAAATGAAGAAAACCTAAAATTGCATCTAATATGAATTGTAAATGTATGAAACCTTTCTGCAGTAAAAAATAAAGAATAGGAATACCTTCCATACCTATTTAAGAATTAATTAAACCTGACGTTGACTTTTATACAAATATACTGCTATCAATTCTCCAACTGTTATTTATAGATATTATAGGTTTTAATTTTTTTTACATATTAATTATATAGCAATGTTTTGTTGCAATTTACATACTTTGTGTTGCAATTTTTGTTTTATATATTTGGTATTTTTTATTGTGTCAATAAATATTATTTGACGGCGAACACGCTGCTGTAATTTAAATAAACAGATAACAACGGTGAACATGCATGCCAGCTGACCGTGCACGTTTAATACATCATACGTTGTGACGGGCCGGCTCGGCAAGTCGGGCCGAGCTCGACATGTCGGGCCGGCTCGGCAAGTCGGGCCGAGCTCGACATGTCGGGCCGGCTCGGCAAGTCGTGCCGAGCTCGACATGTCGGGCCGGCTCGGCAAGTCGTGCCGAGCTCGACATGTCGAGCCGGGTCAGGCTGTCGGGCCGAGCCGAGCCGGGCCGAGCCGACGGTTATGCCGAGCCGGGCCGACGGTTATGCCGAGCCGGGCCGGGCCGGGCCGTAATAATGCCAAAAATGCCCACCTCTAGTACTTACTAGTAAAAATGCGAAGTAACTAGGAGCATTTGTAATTTCGCGTTCTCACTAGGAAAGACAGGATTTAAAATTTTAATTCGGCTATTTACTACAGCTTTCAGTTATAACCCGTTCTTACTACACGCATTATGAATGAATATCTCGTTAAATGTGTGGAAAGAGAAGTTTATTAATGATTTACTATATAGTGAAGATGGCAAATTGTCTAAATACACTATAATGACTGGACAGGTATGTGAAGAATTAATCAGGAAATAAAACAAGCTAATCTTGGGTCGATACTGCGATGAAATTGTCCATCGCAGTAACGACGCGTGAACCGTTTTGACATAATGGAAATGGGAGGCGTTCAGCGAACAATAGCAAAGTCCAAGAGTGATGAAATATTATATTACGTGCCAGTTGAAGACCTTTTTGATATAATCGAAGCAGCTCACATAGCAATTGGACATGGAAGTTGCGATAAACTTCTAATGGAAACAAGTAGAAAATATGTAAAACATTTCTACTAAAATGATTAATTTGTTGCTGTCAATGTGCGAAGTCTGGAATAGTAAGAAATTTAAGAAGAAGAAGGGATTAGTTTCGAAACCAATTTTGCACAATGAGTTAAACAGCCGATGCCAAATAGATCTTATTGATATGCAAAATCAAGCAGATGGGGAATATAAATTCATTATGGTTTATCAAGATCATCTAGCCAAGTTTATTTTATTAAGAGCTTTAACATCTAAACGAGCAGAAGAAATAGCTTATAAATTAAACCAAAATTGACGTTTGGAGCGCCGAGTGTGTTACATAGTGATAATGGCCGAGAATTTCCTGACTACGTTATAAACGAATTTATGTCTTTATGGCCAGAAATTAAAATTGTACACGGTAAGCCACGCCATAGTTGTAAATATGATTGCCGCGTGGATGTACGATAATAACACCGTTAAATGGTCAGAAGGTCCTACCATTTGTACAGTATGAAAAACCGTGCTTTTCATTCAGGCATAAGCAAACTCCGTATAGGGTTATGTTTGGCATAAAACCTTGAGTTGGGTTAACTACATCTTCTTTGCCTATTGACGTTCTTTCTTCTCACTTTGATCGAGACTATTGCTTGAATTGTACAACTGAGGATAACATTACAGCACGGTCTGACGCAAGCCAGTCTCTAATTAAACAGGCTAAAAAGATGAAATATTTCAGTGATGAAACGTACCCTTCTGCTAATATTGGCGATAACGTCACAATACCTATTCCCGACGTTGACAAAGCTAAAGGTGCATTCATAAATATTATAGCTGCTGTTTTATTAAAGACAGATGGCAACGTACCAGTTAGGTATTACGGATGGTGTTATAAAAAAAATGTGATATTTGTAAGCAAAAAATTATAGACACTGATGTAGTAATAAAGAAGGATAAGCAAATAATATTACGTCATGCGGCTTTGTCTGTGTCAGGATCCAGCCAAGGATTTTATATGGCAAGTGCACAAAAAATTGTCTCAGTAATTTGCGTAAGTGTAAAAAAGGCAAGTGTTATGCAATTCAAAATATCACAATAGTAGCTCAGGTAATAATAAATAAGTAAACTTATTTCTCAACGCATTAAATAATCTTGAAACCAATTGCGTTTTATTATAAGAAAGAAAAATAAATGAAAGGGATATTTGGTATTACTTCTTTAAGTATGTCCGCTTGTTAAGAGGTATTTTCATATCATGTTGAAAAATTGTCCATTAAATAGAGGTGTGAGCTATGGCAGTATGTTCTTAAGAGATATGTATTTCGGGTAGTTAATACTGTGACTTACATATATACATTTATACGTAAAACGTATATGCATATATGCATGTGTTTGAGTATTTATTTACTGCTTGATGTTAGTTTTAACATCCATGTGTTTACACTATTCATTTTCATTTCGGGTAGTTACTGCTATACGTATAGTTAAGAGGAATCATCCCTGTCTGCTGATTTCAAATGCGCGGGGTCGGGTGGAAGGGCAACAGCTTGGTAGGCGGGCCTACTTGCGTTTCTTTCGTACATTTCGTAGACAGTACAGGCAACGTAACAAACTGCACAGTGCATTTTCAATGAAAAATAAAGTATTAGGAATAGGTAACGTTTTTACTATACGTAAATAAGTACATAAATATATGATTTGAAAGCTATATTTTTTATTACATAATTACAATGATTTGTACAGCAAGTTTTCTTAATAAAACGACCATATGTCTTACTTATTGTCCAAATATTGATTTTTTTTAAAACATATATAGATATAAAATATAATAATACACCATAACAAAATTTAACAACATTCTACATGTAGGTAGGACGCTTATATTGAACACAAACGACTGCACGCACTATTTTATATTGTAAGTGGGAGAATGGTCAAAGGTAATATAACGAGAGCTTGACAAATAGTCGACTATTTCATTGTGATCAATTTTTCGAGTGTGCGCTACGGTCAATTTGACGAGACCAAAATTGGCATTAATAATTTGACTAGAGCACGAGAGCTTTAGCTCGAGGGCTTTAGTCTTTAATTATTAATGCCAATTTTGGTTAAGTCAAATTGGGAGGCACACGAGAAAAATTGAAACAATGCAATAGTCGACTACTTATCAAGCTCGAGCTATATTTGTTAAGATTATTTCCTAAACCAAGTTTCATAATAAAAAATGAGTTGTCAAATCGATGTGATTATCAATAATTTCATCCGAAACATCGCTAAATCTCTTTTTGTCGGACATTTTCATCTATTTGACACGTATGCCACTTAATGAAAAAATACATACTTGATTTGTTACCTACATTTAAAATAGTCGATTTGTAATAGTCGCTGATATCAAGAACCGGTACCTTTCATTGGTTAATTTCAACTTCAGTTTTGATTGTGATTGGACAAAATTTAAATTTGACAGGTGAAGGAAATAATTCTCCTTAATATTAGCCGACGGCCGTTTCGTGTTAATTTCTTGGGAAAAGACGGCTTAACCGAATCACCATGGTTACCGCCCGAACCGTCAAAATCGACGAAAATTGGTTGCACGGGGCGCGCTTTGTCACCTTTGAGAGGGAATCGAGGGTGTCGTGCGCGTCGGTTAAGCTTAGAACGCACCTTCCTTTTTCAAGTAGGCTATTTTTCGGCCCTCCGGGCGGACGGGTTCCCGAGAATCGAGGCCTTCAAGAGGAGCCCGCAAATATTTTGTAACATAAAAATGGCTTACGTACTTAAAAATGCAGTAGTGGTCATCAAAAAGAGACATTTCGCTAATCTGACAGCTCCAACGAAAAATTTTGCATGTTTGACTTTTAAGCCTTATATTCCGAATTTTGAAGGTTTTGACGGCCCAACAAGGTACATAATCGAAAAGTCAGACATTTTTGAACCGATCGCATTCCTATTCCAACTTCATCGACATACGATATCGATAGGACGAGTGATTTAAATTCCTCATGCAGACGGACATCGTAGAAAAATGGCCGAAATACGCCAGAAATACATGTACACATAAATCAAGTGCAATGCTCATAACATGTAATGTACACACACATACATTCATGTGCACTTTCCGTGAATATATTATATATCGGTAGCTTGACTTAACATTTTTACATACAGGCTGATATCTTTTAATTACTATAAATTTGAATTTTCAAATACGATAATTCCAGAACGGGTATGCCCAGTTTCCTTAATGTAATTATTAACGTCAGAATAGGTTCATGGCATATAAACACACATAATATATTTAGTTTTAGGACACGGACAAGGCACTAAATTAATTATCTGAACACAATTAAAACGTTTTTTATAACCTTTTAAAGATTACACGTCTATTTTCTCTGAGATTTAAAAAAAAAATTGCAGATTTCAGCATAGAGTCAAGCCTACATATAAATATGGCAGTTGAACAAACTATTTACATTAGGTTGATAGCCCAATGGCAAGATTGACGGCTTCTTAATACAATGACTTTGCCGGGTCGGGTTCGAACCCAGGCCGGGGCAAAACATTTTTTTTTCGAATGCGATATTGTGTATTTATTTCGAATATTTTACCGGCAATTTATAAGAGAAGACGCCGGACTTCTCGACATAATTTTCCCGGTCGATGAAATAATCATTCACATATACAGCATGATTTTTTCTTATAATTTTTATAAATTCTATTTAAAATACAATAATTCTAAAACGGGTATGCCGTTTTCTTAAGGGAAAAAATAATGCTTTTAACATTTATGTGCCCCTACGAAATAATTATTTAAATAATTACGCACTGCGCAGTGGGTGGAGCCAAATCAACTTTTTCTTCTGATTAAGGTAAAACTTGGTACTCGGGGGCTCTTGGTGTCGGTGATCTCAAGCCCAATGTCAAAATTTCAAAAAAAAAAATGGTGCATCTAATATGGCGGAAGAGTTTTTTAAAAACTGACGTATGAATGTGAAATTTTAGATACGGGGGTGTCTTAGGTCGCCGATCACGAATCGAAAGTCAAAATGTCAAAAAAAAAAACAAAATGGCCGAAGTTTTTTGAAAATTGACGTATGAATGTGAAATTTTAGATACGGGGGTGTCTTAGGTCGCCGATCACGAATCCAAAGTCAAAATGTCAAAAAAAAACAAAATGGCGGAAGTTTTTTGAAAATTGACGTATGAATGTGAAATTTTAGGTACGGGAGTGTCTTAGATCGCCGATCACAAATCGAAAGTCAAAATGTCAAAAAAAACAAAATGGCGGAAGTTTTTTGAAAATTGACATATGAATGTGAAATTTTAGGTACGGGGGTGTCTTAGGTCGCCGATTACGAATCGAAAGTCAAAATGTCAAAAAAAAACAAAATGGCGGAAGTTTTTTGAAAATTGACGTATGAATGTGAAATTTTAGATACAGGGGTGTCTCAGGTCGCCGATCACGAATCCAAAGTCAAAATGTCAAAAAAAAACAAAATGGCGGAAGTTTTTTGAAAATTGACGTATGAATGTGAAATTTTAGATACAGGGGTGTCTTAGGTCGCCGATCACGAATCCAAAGTCAAAATGTCAAAAAAAAAAAATGGCGGACGAGTTTTTTGAAAATTGACGTATGAATGTGAAATTTTAGATACGGGGGTTTTGGGGGTCGCTGATCATGATTCCAAAGTCAAAATGTCAAAAAAATCAAAATGGCGGACCAGTTTTTTGAAAACTGACGTATGAATGTGAAATTTTAGATGCGGGGGTGTCTTAGGTCGCCCATCACCAATCCATAGTCAAAATGTCAAAAAAAGAAAATGGCGGACGGGTTTTTTGAAAATTGACGTATGAATGTGAAATTTTAGATACGGGGGTATGTGCGGACGCCGATCACAAATCCAAAGTCAAAATGTCAAAAAAAACAAAACGGCGGAGGAATTTTTTGAAAATTGTCGTATGAATGTGAAATTTTAGATACGAGGGTGTGTGCGGACGTCGATTACAAATCCAAAGTCAAAATGTTAAAAACAACAAAATGTAGGAAAAGTTTTTTGAAAATTGACGTATAAATGCGAAATTTTAGATGCGGGGGTGTCTGCGAACGCCGATCACCAATCCATAGTCAAAATGTCAAAAAATAGAAAATGGCGGAAAAGTTTTTTGAAAATTGACGTATAAATGCGAAATTTTAGATACGGGGGTGTGTGCGGACGCCGATCACAAATCCAAAGTCAAAATGTCAAAAAAAAATGGCGGCAGAATTTTTGAAAATTGACGTATGAATATAAAATTTTAGATACGGGGGTGTGTGCGGACGCCGATTACAAATCCAAAGTCAAAATGTCAAAGAACAAAATGGCGGACGGGTTTTTTGAAAATTGAAGTATGAATGTGAAATTTAGATACGGGGGTGTGTGCGGACGCCGATTATAAATCCAAAGTCAAAATGTCCAATAAAACAAAATGGCGCAAGAGTTTTTTGAAAATTGATGAATGTGAAATTCTGGATACGGGGGTGCTTGTAGTCGTTTATTACGTCTTCAATTTGGCGATTCTTCGAAACGTGATTGAACAGGGCTTAAATTTAATACTTCATTTTTTCTTAACGACAGTAGATTCGAAAACATCAGAATGGTATTGTACACTCTCTCAATGAAAATGTTGCGCTCTTTGAGCTCATTGTTTCTTTCGATACTTCAACATGACATGTTTAACAATAAATTACCTTTCTCGCTCTTGAGTGGGTACCAGTTTGTGTCAAAATAGTTTTTAATATACTATTGGCTTCACAAAATGTATGTATGTACAGGGGTGTTTCAAAAGTTTATAAAAGTGGACATTCTAAAAAGCGTCATGCCAGTGATCGCTTTTTACAGGAAAGGCGCTTCAATAGGGCTTCACTTTAAAACTTGGGCCTTTTCCTTTTATATTTCGTGCTCCTTTATTAACGATAGTTGGTTTTGAAAAGGTTAACAGGCTTTTACACTTTCACATCAAAGTAGTATTGTAAACTGTCTTAATCAACATGTTGGACTTTTTGATGTCATTGTGCTTTTGGATACCTTAACATGACATGTTAAACATTAATTTACCCTTCTCGCTCTTGAGTGTGTACCGCTCTGTGTAAAAAACCATTCGAGGAGAATTTTAAATAAAATATACTATTGGCTTCACGTAATATATGTATATACAGGGATGCGTCAAAAGTTAATAAAATCAGACATTCTAAAAGGCGTCATGACAGTGATTGCTTTTTACACGAAACTATGAAAAAGCTGTAAGCGGACGCGAAAAAGGCGATTCAAACTAAAAGAAATTGATGAACCCGCTGTAAGCGGACGGACCCGCTGTAAGCGGACGTTATAGCTAGTTATATATAATAATAGCGCACAGACCTCTGTTGTTAATCGCCTTAGTTGAAAGAGCTTAACCGAGCATTTTCGAAACTATCAAAATAGAAAAAGTCGACAAAACGCCAGGTTGAACTCCTCTCTGGATACGCGGAATTGAAAGCTGTCCTTTGGCGTGCGTGTTACGTGGACTCTAAAGGGTTCCTCGCCGGCGAGTTTTTCCTTCTAACTGGAGCGTGTGCAGAGATATGGGGTTTTAAAGGGGAGCGTGCATTCCATTTTGTAACGAAAAAATGGCTTACGTTTTGACCATTCCCGTGACAAGCGATAAAAATCTCGGGAAACGTCAAACTGACATCAAACTGAGTTGTGTCCACAGATTCACTTTTAAGCGTGAAATACGAAATTTTGAAGGTTGCGAGGGTCCAACAAGACCCGAGGTGTTAAAGAACGGCCTTCTCTGGACCTTTTACGTGATTATTTCGAGTCGACAGACGCACGCAACCAAGGGCACGAGCACTTTCAAATTCTTTTGCAGAAGCATTTGGTCAGAAAAATGGCCGATTCAATGTGCAGTAATATCAATGTATTTCGGACGGGCGAAAAATATAATCAGATTCTCATGTGCACTGCCGATCAATGTATTACGGTCCGGTGAATGTTCGGCATCTCCATATCTCCACACAATACATAACGGTCCCGCTTGATTTAATATTTTTATCTATATACAGGGGTCGATTAGTATTTTAATAATGATTTGAATTAAAATACGTTAATTCCAGAACGCGTATGCCCCGTTTCCTTAATGGAGAAAAGGATTGCTTTTAACATCGATGTGCCCTTATGTAATAATTTTATTTAATCGATTACGCATACATGCAGAGTGGGCGGAGCTAGCTGAAATTAATTTCTCTCTTCCGATTAAAGTAAAATTCGGCACTTGGGAGTTTTTGTGGTGTCATTGATCACGTATCCAAAGTCGAAATGTCAAAAAAAAAACAAAATGGCCGAAGGATTTTTTGAAAATTGACGTATAAATGTGAAATTTTAGATACGGGGATGTCTTAGGTCACCGATCACGAATCCATAATCAAAATGTCAAAAAAAAAATGGCGGGAGATTTTTTGAAAATTAACGTATGAACGTGAAATTTTAGATACGGGGGTTTTGGGGGTCGCCGATCACGATTCCTAAGTCAAAATGTCAAAAAAAACAAAATGGTGGAAGATTTTTTTGAAAATTGACGTATGAACGTGAAATTTTAGATACGGGGGTTTTGGGGGTCGCCGATCACGATTCCAAAGTCAAAATGTCAAAAAAAAACAAGATGGCGGGAGATTTTTTGAAAATTAACGTATGAATGTGAAATTTTAGATACGGGGGTTTTGGGGGTCGCCGATCACGATTCCAAAGTCAAAATGTCAAAAAAAAAAAAATGGCGGAAGATTTTTTTGAAAATTGACGTATGATTGTGAAATTTTAGATACGGGGGTTTTGGGGGTCGCCGATCACGATTCCAAAGTCAAAATGTCAAAAAAAAACAAAATGGCGGGAGATTTTTTTGAAAATTGACGTATGAAAGTGAAATTTTATATACGGGGGTTTTGGAGGTCGCTGATCACGATTCCAAAGTCAAAATGACAAAAAAAACAAAATGGCGGAAGATTTTTTTGAAAATTGACGTGTGAATGTGAAATTTTAGATACGGGGTTGTTTGTGGTCGCTTATTACGTCTTCAATTTGGCGATTCTTCGAAACGTGATTGAGCAGGGTTTAAATTTAATACTTCATTTTTTCTTAACGATAGTAGATTCGCAAACATCAGAAGCGTATTGTACACTGTGTCAATGGAAATGTTGCGCTCATTGAGCTCACTGTTTCTTTCAATACTTTAACATGATTTATGTTTAACATTAAATTACCTTTCTCGCTCTTGATTATATACCAGTTTGTCTAAAAAGCAGTTCGAGAAGAATTTTAAATATAATAATAAAATATACTATTGGCTTAACAAAATATATGTAGGGGTGATTCAAAAGTTTATAAAGGTGGACACTCTAAAAAGCCATGACAGTGATTGCTTTTTACAGGACAGGCGCTTCAATAGGACTTAAATTTAAAACTTGGGCTTTTTACTTTTATTATTATTTTGTGCTTTTTTCTTAACGAGAGTAGACTTCGAAAAGGTTGACAGACTTTTACACTTTCACATCAAAATAGTATTGTACAGTGTCTTAATAAAAATGTTGCCTTTTCTGAACTCATTGTGTATTTGCATACTTTAACACGACTTATGTTTAACATTACATTACCTTTCTCGCTCTTGAGTATGTACAGATTTGTGTAAAAAACAGTTCGAGAAGCATTTTAAATAAAACATACTATTCGCTTCACAAGATATATGTATATATACAGGAGTTCTTCAAAAGTTAATAAAAACGGACATTCTAAAAAGTCATGACAGTGATTGCATTTTGCAGGAAACTGTGAAGAAACTGTAAGCGGACGCGAAAAAAGCCATTCAATAGGGCTAAAATTTAAAACTTGAGCTTTTTACTTTTACTTTTATTTTGTGCTCCTTTATTAACAATAGTGGATTTCAAAAAGGTCACACTTTACATCAAAATAGTATTGTACACTGTCTTAATAAAAATGTTGGGCTTTTTTATCTCATTGTGTCTTTGGATACTTTAACACGACTTATGTTTAACATTAAATTACCTTTCTCGCTCTTGAGTGTGTACCGGCTTATGTCAAAAACAGTTCGATAAGAAATTTAAATAAAATATCCTATTGGCTTAACAAAATATATGTATCTACAGGGGTGCTTCAAAAGTTTATAAAAGTGGACATTCTAAAAAGCGTTTTTACAGGAAAGGCGCTTTAATAGGGCTTCAATTTAAAATTTGGGCTTTTTACTTTTATTATTATTTCGTGCTCCTTTATTAACGAGAGTAGACTTCGAAAAGATTGACAGGCTTTTACACTTTCACCTGGAAATAGTATTGTAAACTGTCTTAATGAAAATGTTGCGCTTTTTGAGAGCTCATTGTTTCTCTGGATATTTTAACATGACATGTTTAACATTAAACTACCTTTCTTGCTCTTGAGTGTGTACAGGTTTGTGTTAAAAACAGTTCGAGAAGAATTTTAAATAAAATATCCTATTGGCCTAACAAAATGTATGTTTATACAGGGGTGCTTCAAAAGTTTATAAAAGTGGACATTCTAAAAACCGTTTTTTACAGGAAAAGCGCTTCAATAGGGCTTAAATTTAAAACTTGGCCTTTTGACTTTTATTATTATTTTGTGCTTTTTTCTTAACGAGAGTAGACTTCGAAAAGGTTGACATGCTTTACCACTATCACATCAAAATAGTATTGTAAACTGCCTCGATAAAAATGTTGTGCTCTTTCAGCTCATTGTTTCTTTAAATACTTTAACATAAATTATGTTTAACATTAAATTACCTTTCTCGCTCTTGAGTGTGTACAGGTTTGTGTAAAAAAACAGTTTGAGAGGCATTTTAAATGAAATATACTATTGGCTTCACAAGATATATGTATATACAGGGGTGCTTCAAAAGTTAATAAAATCGGACACTCTAAAAAGCCATGACAGTGATTGCTTTTTACAGGAAACTGTGAAGAAACTGTAAGCGGACGCGAAAAAAGCGGTTCAAGTTAAGAGAGACTGGCGGACAGCTGTAAGCGGACGCGAAGAGGCGATTCAAGCTCGAAGAGATTGATGGACAGCTAGTCACTATTATAGTAACTGAAAAATATATCAAATTTTAGAAATATAGTTACTGCCATTGTTTGAAGTGACCTTCATTTGACCAATTTCTTCGCCGTTTTAAATGCCGACGGTATTTTCTTTGGTCAAGAATAACCTGTTTGAAAAATAATAATCTGAGGTACCTCTACCTCTAATATACTTGATACCCTCATTTAACATTAGATCGGGTGTCTACACATATGTTTCTCAGGAAATGCTGGGCCGATTTGCTTGAATTTTTTTTAATTGGCCATTGGGGCGAGTCTAGGATGTCTGTCAAATTAGAGTTCAGGAAACCAAAGCGGGGTTTGGCAAAGTGCAAAAATCTGAAAAATTTGCATAGAATGATGGTGACCCTCTTAAGCAAATCGTCAATTTTTACGGTAGAAGGCTGGAATTTTGCATAGTTATATTACATACATTATTATTAGTTTTTCGTTTTGAAAAAAAATCATTAGAAGCGGTTTTATTCAAATTTTTCGGAACATCAGTAGTGTAAAATCGCATTTCATTCAATAAGGGCATGGTCAATTTTTGAAATGGAAAGTTGAAGTCATGACACTAAATTATTCTACGACTCAAGCTCTATCAGGAACATTTCTCCGTTTTTAAAAATATTGTCTAGATAACATTTTATTTAAACATTAAGATTCGGAGAGGTTTTTTAAACCTCATGCACTTTATGGCAGTTGTTTCAAATCCAACTGGCGTAATTTATTTTGTTTTTAATTTAACAGTCAATTTGTTATATTGTATGTAAATTATTCACTTCAATGGTACGAGGTGAATATACTTATGCAAAAATGCTCTGAGTATGAAAAAGAAGTGTACAAGCACAAAAAGGTATGCACAAGTACTATTTTCGTCAGCACATCCGATTCCAAAGATCAACGGCACCAAGAACTTCTCTGATTTTAGACCGATCAACATGTTGCCAACATTAGAAAAAATCATAGAATATGCAGCAAAAGAACAATTAGAATACTTTCTGGAAAAAAATTGCGTGTTGGTGGATGTGCAGTCCGGCTTCAGGAGGAATCACTCATGTGAAACAGCATTAAATTTAGTAATAAGTAACTGGAAGGAAGAGATAGATCGCGATAACAAAGTTGTGGCAGTTTTCTTGGATCTGAAAAGGGCTTTTGAGACACTTGACCGAAAGAAGTTAATACAAAAGTTAAGTAAATATGGAAAAAGAGGTATGGCTTTGGAATGGATAAAGGATTATTTAACAGATAGGAAACAAAAAACTAGGTACGACGATGAAGAGTCAACAGCTGAGGAGGTCTCCCTAGGAGTCCCTCAAGGATCAATTCTAGGACCACTTCTCTTCATCCTTTACATAAACGACGTGATAAGTGCGACTAAGGACTGCAAGATTAACCTGTTTGCGGATGATACGCTAATAAGTGTTGCAGCTAGGGATGTTGATTCAGCAATAAAAAAGATAAACTGTGAACTAGAAGGTGTTAGCAAGTGGTTAAAAATTAATAAACTAAAGTTGAATACGTCGAAAACACAAGCTATGCTTATCTATAGCAGTGTGATAAATGACACTAGTGAATCAGTGGTAATTGATAATGAAATTATTGAATGGGTAAATGAGATTAAATATCTCGGTGTGATAATTGACAATAAATTAACATTCTCTAGAAATATTGACTACATAGAAAAGAAAGTTGCAAAAAAAATAGTTTTTTTGGGTAGGATAAGTGCTAAATTAAGTTTATGGGCCAGAATCTATGTTTATAAGACAATCATTGCCCCACACTTTGATTATTGTTCCACAATTCTATTTCTAGCCAAAGATGGGGATATATATATAGATTACAGAAACTGCAAAACAGGGCTATGAGGATTATACTGAGTTGCAATAGGTATACTCGAATTACATTAATGTTAGATACATTGCAATGGCTTAGTGTTAAGCAAAGGATTCAGTTCAACACTCTTATATTGATTTATAAAATAATACATAATAGGTTACCAAAGTATTTAAACAAATATGTTTCGTGTAGTAATGAGATTCATGACTACAATACTAGATACATAGATAACTTTAGGTTACCTTTTCACAAAAAATCGGCTTCGCAGAATAGTCTTTTTTATAAGGGTTTAAAATTATATAATGGTATGGCTGAAGCGACTAAACATAGTCCTTCTATAAGAGAGTTTAGACACTATCGTACGAGGTATGTTAGGAATGATTGTACAGTTTAAAATTATAGTGTAACATTGTAAACATCTAAAGATGAATAAAGTTTATTATTATTATTAGGAAGAGGATTTAACTGCTGAATTGTGCTATAGTATCATACTTGGAGAAAATATTTTCACAAAACAATGTATATTCCGTAGATTTGCTTTTGCCTTTAACCGTTTGCTGCTTTATGCGACTTTGTAACCATTGTAACTTGCTCGGCGTAGGATATACAATGTTTCGTGAAAATATTTCTTCCAAGTTATGAGACTACAGCACAATTCAGCAATTAAATCCTCTTCTTTATGTGCTGATGAAAATAACACTTGTACACTTCTTTTTCATACTCGGGGCCTTTTTGCTTAAGTATATTTACCTTTTTTCTGCCCCCTTTGGGGCATTTTTTCCATTAGCTAGTAAGAAAACTTACATGAGTTTAAAATTTTAAAACATGTAGCTTTTTTTTGAGCTGTATGTTTTTTTTAATAGAACAGTATACCTATTAATCCTTATTGTTAAGGCCTTTCCCATTATATTTTTCTTGAATAGCCTCTACTATGTAAGTCGGATCCCTAATTCGCATGTGTCTAGTGTGTTTAGGATCGACTAGTTCTGGCAACAAGCAGTCATGATAAAATTTAGTTAGCTTCAATTCCATTTCTTGCGACCAATATACATTATTCCTGGCAATCTCTTCAATTTTTAGAGGCAAGTGTTCACCTACAAAAATTGCTAAAATACACTTTGTACGCCGGCTAATGCGCAGCTGGCCTTGTATTTGAAAATACCAGTCATGCCTTTGGTTAATTGTAAAATCTTTCCTATAAAAAGGTAGTTTCCCATTTTGTATTGCAACATTTATATCTTGCTTATAAACGGAAAAAGGACATTTAATTTCAACGATAGTCTGTTTATCTATGATACCATCCGGCGTGGCTCCCAAAAAATTAAATTCTTCATCTATAAACATTCCACACTTAAAAATTTCTTTTCCCAGTTGTTCGGCCAACATAGTTCTGGCTATATCTTCAAACTTTTTGCCATGATTTACAGAATTGCAGTTGATAATTTGGGAAGAATATAGTAGCGATTTTACCAAGTTAACACAACTTGTGGTTGGTCTTCTCGTACACACTTTTGAAAAATTAGATGCTGTTAATAACTTCCTTCTCTCCTCTAACCATATGCCACTATCTGCTTGTAAACGCGTCTCTTTTTCAAAATACATCCTTTTAGCTTCATCTCTTTCAATAGTATGCAAAAATCTTTCCTTTTCCTTTGCAAATTCTTCTACATCCATATCCTCTTTTTGACAATAAACACCATAATCAGCATCTTCAAATGATTTTTTTTTACGTTGTGTGTTACGTACGTAGTGGTTTTTTATTAACTTGTTTGTACTTTAACACTTGTGTAACTTTTTTTCTTCGCCGCAATTCAGAAGTAGATTTTATTTTTGATGGTGATTTATTGCAGAGGGTCTTATGTAATGTGTAGTGACTTCGATTTTTGCTGTTGAATGAAACGACTACTCCATAGCATCGCACTTGGTAGGAACCACTTTTAGAAAAATTTATTCGTTTGCCGCCGACAAACTTTGCAACAACCGAATGAAACTGTTCCACAATGTTGCTATCGACATCATATATAAGGCTCCTTGAATGATTTGCAACGCAAAAGAGAATTGTCTCTATTTTATTAAATAAATCTGGGGCCGATGTCTTCATTTGCAGAATAATGTTCTCACCTACCTTTAGATCTTTCTCTTTGCAAAAGTAGGATGCACAACGAGAATGTTCACCGAACACATGGTATAAGGTATTTTCAATGTCTTTTTTTAGCAAATCTACCTTCTCACTCCTTTCACACGGCGTATCCTTTCTATATCTTATTGCATGTGTTATTCCAGTCCGCATTCTCAAAATTGATTGTTTTAAGGCTTTTCTAAAGTGAAGTGGGTGACGAGTTTCGGAGCAAAGGGTTTGAAGTTTATTGCAAAAATTTCTCAAAATGTGGTTTCGGCACTCCACTTTTTCTACAGTAATATCGCTATATGGCTTACATTCCAAAATTTTGTTGTATGTACTGCTGTCGCCGTCTGCTATTAATTTAGTAAATTTTAACCCATACAATTGTAGACTTTCTTTAAATCCTTCAACAATTATTGAAGATTCCATGCTTGTTGAAGATCCACAAAAATTTTTAAAGCACACATGTTCTTTTGGAACTTCATGGGCTTCTTCTGATTTTTTACAAATTAAGCAGAATTTGTTTTTGATGCCCAAAAACAACACTTCGCCAAATTGTTTGCCCAGAATTGCACCTGCTCCCGACAGAGCACTGTAGTTAGTGCGATAGCTCCGTTTTGACCAACATCCATCGGCGACTACGGTTATGCAAGGAATGCCATTTTCGTCTACGTTGCCCTGTTCAATTGCATAATCAGCTTCTTTTCTAGCAGCTTCCCTCATTTTGATCACTGCCGCTGTCTTCCAACCATTTCCTACAATAGAATGGTGCTTCTTGTAGGTTTTATCTCCCATGCTAGGTATTTCTATACTCGAACAAAATTCTTGCAAGTTATAAAAACCCCCACCTATACTCATTATGCCTTCAACGGCAGCCGTATTAATATCCATTTTGTTTTCCGCGGTGTCATTTGTTGAAATCTTGAATTGTTCTTTACACATATCACATTTATAGTGTATTATAGAGCTCAAGCCAATTCTTGTTTCAGAATGTATTTCGAGATTTTTCAAAGTGCAACCAAATTGTAATCCATGAAGACTGATTTCTTGTAAACATTTAAAATGATAGTGATAATCAATTATACGCCTACCAATAATTTGCGTTTTTTCTTCCTTTTTTGTCAGTACTGAATTAGTCGGAGACTCTGAATTGTCGAATCCTTGGGATGTTTCGTCTATGGCTTCATTCGAAGGAACCTTTTTAATTGACTCTGCATTTTCAGTCTTAACATAAAAAAAATATTAACACATAAAACACGTGAATAAAATGTATATATTACATAGCTTGAAGTGCTTGGTTGTACAGTAATACTGGCTTCCGGTTCCAGCACACTAAAATGGCAATATTAATTTTCTCATTTAATAGTTGTATTACTAAAACTTACCTAGATTTTTCACCTTTAGTAATTGCGTTGTTTCTAGCAGCACTTAGAAAGGGCAAATCAGCTTTCTTGCACCTCAATAAATAAATAAAATTTCGAATTAAAATTTATATCATTACATAGATAGTTGTTACATTCAAATAGAGCAATATAAAATCCGACAAGTAATGTTAAAAAGCGTAATTTTAATAGTGTTTGGAAAAGAAACCAATATTAAAATGTTTTTCATTATTATACAGAATTTAAAACAAAAAATCACTTACCTGTTATATTCCATTAAATTACGATTCGATTTTCTACGTACTGCTGATAAATACAGACGGCTTTTACTACTTTTCCTTTTTGGCATATTGTTTTAGTCTTCGTATTATTTTATACTACATACACTTATTTAATCAACACGAAATGATAAATTGGCCCAAGTATTCTCCTTCTACTAAATAGAACTTTTATTTTGAGTGTACTAATGAGAGTGGGGTGTTTGCAGCGAGACACACCGTCAGAGGCAGCACTCTCTAGGCAAACAATTTACCACTGCAATGCTCCACAAGTCCTATTAAAATTAATAGTAATAATAATTTTTTTAAACTAATTTTAATGTACTATTGTAGGAAAAAGGATAGACTAGACTTCTGTTGTGTTACTTTTCTTCTTTATGTTTTCGCAATTCTTAAAAACGTGTGGTCAAAATGGCGAAAAATAGCCAACTTCAACCCTCATAAAAAAAAATTAAGAATATAAATTTGAAAAAGTAACACCAGAGAAACATAGAATGATAAATAATCTTCGTACCAGTACTTTGATTTGTACAAAAATATAATATTTAGATGTTATTCTAACAGGGTTGCTAGACCTCTGCATACTATTCAGATCACGACCAGGCGGATTCCTCTTAAAGCAGGTTCTAACTGATAGCTGAAGTAAATAGCAGAATTAAAATTTTAATTTGTGTCTTTCCTAATAAGAACGCGAAATTACAAATGTTCGTAGTTACTTCGTATTATTATTTACTAGTAAGTACAAGTAAAAATGAATTTCGGCTATTTACGGTAACACATATACCGAATTCGCATATTGCGTCTAACATATAGCTAGTTTATATTCCTGTAAATCGATTCAAAAAAATTTCAATGAAATATTCCATTTATGTGAGTATTATCACTGAGGATAATATGTAATATATATGTTTTAGCGATATTCAGGAATAAATTGATTATTAGCCGGTATTAAAGCAAATTTTGTGGAAGAGTTTATGTAGGACAAACCTAATATTAGTTTAAGAAAGGAAATTGATGGATTACTTGGGATCTGTCAAATATATACATAAGCGTAATGAATTTTCACTGAAATAACACGGAAATTGGAGTTTGGAAAAACCCATTACAGCGAATATCATCTCTGGCAAATACAAATATGACATGTAAATATCGGATTGAATATTTCAATAAAAAAACCATTGAAAGAACAGTTACTACTATAGAAATTGAATTGTTTATTTTTGGAAATAATAATGAATTGTTATAGATATTTGTTTATGAGTTGCACAGAAAGTATTATTCATCAAACTCATTTTGAACAATAACATGTTACTTATTCAACACTTTAGAAAATGATAACTATATCACAATTAAATTCGATACTTTACTACTAGTAATTACTTTCTATATGTCTGAAATATAGAAAGTAATTAGTAAGTTAGTCTTTGGCATTGTAAACGTCACCTCTCTAAAAATTAGATTTATTAATGTTATCATTTAAATATATGAAAAAAAGTGAAAGCTCAATATCACACATAAAGACGTAGCCCAGTCTTTTACTAGGATGTAAAGAGATACTGTGTTGCCGGCAGAATTTAGAAGAGCGTTAATGTTATATGTCGTTAGCTTTCACGCATATCGTTGAGTATTATTTCTTGCCTTCTATGCTGAAATCCTGTCATTATCTCTTTTGCTATCAAATACTATAGCTACGATGATGTCTCTTGGTTTAGTGAACGAAACGTCGACAGCAGAACAAAAGATGAAGACACTGTTTGAAGCCACAATCCAAAAAGTGAGGAAAAGTACAGTTGGAATAGGTTTTCGAGATGAGGGCATGTGTTCTATATACTTTATAATTTTTGGTTTGTTATGTTACTTGTTATTAAAAATAATGCATTCATATTCATTATATTACATTCATATATTTATGGCGAGTATGACCTTTTAGTAAGAGAGGTAGTTCCTGAACTTGTCGCCGTGTTATATGTTTAAATCGCCCAGCAGGCAGATTGAATAAACATCTGATCGGTAAAAGATCAGTACCTTACCAGCTAGCCTCAGATATTGTTAGATAACATTTCTAGTAATGATGTGAAATAGTAATAAAACCACAGGACACTTTTACAAACACAAGTAATATACTAGACTACTTCAATAACTTTTGATTACTTAATGGCTGCCATACACGTTACGGTCCACCGGAGAGGTCTACCTGTGCAGGTACGCCTGCGCAGGTAGACCTGAGATGAACCTGAGCGTGTGTGGGACATTTTTTGAACCTGCACAGGCGACCGGTGAAAGAATTGATTTTCGATTCTTTCACCGGTCGCCTGCGCAGGTTCAAAAAATGTCCCACACACGCTCAGGTTCATCTCAGGTCTACCTGCGCGGGCGTACCTGCACAGGTAGACCTCTCCGGTGGACCGTAACGTGTATGGCAGCCATAAAACCTATGACCGGGTTACACCGCATAGAAAAATATACAATTTGTAAATGAATCATAACAAAATTCATACAACTAGTTTTTAATCCCTCGAATTAATCGAATCATAAAAAAAATTGACAAAAAATTGAAGAGGTATAACTGTATAGAACACTATTTTAGAATAAGTGATTTATGTATGGTAATATGGAATAAAAAAATAGAAAAATGCATATATTTTCTTTTTTCCTTTCCTATATATGTTGTAATCCACGTTTCAGGCTCTCCTGATTTCGAAAAAATCAGGCTCAAGAAAAAACAAGATACAGTAAACTAGTAGAAACAAAATTGACACAGAGTGTAGGATATCTACAGGACTCGATCAATAAGTTTAGAATTTTGGAAGTTATAAATAACCAAAACGTAGTTACCGGTCTATTGCTTTTTTCTTATTTCTATGCATGCGATGTTATTGTTAATTATCCCAAGATACGTGTGTGATATTACACTTGTGTTAATATTCCATCACAGCAATTATGCTTCCTAGCCATTCGTAATTTGTTACTATCGCTAAATCAATTTCACTGTATTTTACCATTCCTCTGTTGTTTTCTTTTATCTTTATTTTCATTATCTTAGTCTTTGGGGGGTGTGTTTATATGTCATAACAAATTTTGTATGCAAAGATGTTCTCTTATTAAAAAGTCATTTTGCAAATATCTCTTAAATTATTCATTCTAAATAGACGTGGTATAAAAGTATTTAATGCTTGATTTAGTATAACTTTTGGACAAACAAATGTTCAAACTTCGGATTGGAAATACTGTGAAGCATCAGATCCGAATTTTAAAATTTCTTTTTTAATCAGCAATCGCTTTTTGGAAAAAAAAATTATGTAGTCTACGTAGATTTATGAAGACAATAATCAGAATTAGATGTTTCCTTCATTATTCCTTATCGAAGAATATCCATTAAAAGTCCTTCACGCAAAATATAATTACGCAAGCACTCAACCAATTCCAATTATAGAAATCTGCCATAATCGAAAGTAAAAGTTTAAATGAACGGGGTCATTTGACATTTATTTATTACGTTGCACATAACCTCATTTCAATATTATTCGCCAGCTGGCCATATGCTCGAAACGATAACTATAAACGTGTTCGACATAACGATTACGTAATTATATGTATTCAGCAGCTATTATCAATGGTGCATTAATTAATATCACGAAGCTATTCAATTATTTATTACGTTCGGCGACTTACGTAGGTACGCGTACAATCAAGTGTGCATAATTCCGTTAAAATTAAGAAATACTCTGACAAATTGTGGGTAGAAATTGGCTGCGATTGCGGTGTACCTATTGTAGACGTTTTAATGAGATATTGATTGCTAAATTATGGAGGTAATTCAGTGGCACAACGACAGTTGCTTACAAAATGCCTTTAAGTACAGGTTAATTGATCGGTGTATCTCAAATTAAGCATTTTAAATTATTATACAATCTCTTACAAACATGTGGATACACTTTAATATATACTCATAGATGACCAACGAATTTAAAATGCAAGCATTTATGAAAACTCTGATGTGTTGAAATGGATAACATCTTTTATTACGAATACAAATGTCAAAGTAAGCTGTTCATAAGTCGTCCTTTATTGTTAAAATTAAATGTTTTATAATTTATAGAAGGAACCAAATTAACAAATATTAATTAATAAGGTTTTCTTGTATGAGAGTAAACAAAATACCAAAAAAAAAACGCATCTACAACCTACTTAAGCAATAATATTATTAAAATATCCAAATGGTATATATTATAATGCTACCTTCGACGGTCCTGTATTCATCTATGTGGGTAAATATGTATTGCCGGTGCCAGTATTCTTGTGTAAGAATCTCTTGAATAATTCAACCGTATACATTTGATGGTAATGAGGTCTTAAAGCCTACGGTGCTCTTCCTCCTGCCATTACTTCAATTCCTGATGTATGTGAAATGTGAATATATTAGTGGCTTTGAGTGACATTACATACATATAACCTCTCGGTGAAGTTTTTAATGATTTTCATAATTGCAGTTAATGATCTGTTGAGACTTTATGTGCTCTAGTAGGTTTACTTATAAATCTGAAAAACTTAGTAAGATATTAATAATTTTCACGTAACGCATACAAAATAAGATTCATTTAAAAATTACTTGGATGATGTTCATCTTCTGCTTTATCGTCTAGGTATCCTAGCACCCACAAAACTAGTAAATTCATATGTACATATACAGTGTGGAAATGAAGTAAAGAACAAGTTCATCAACTTTGTTAATATTCATGTTTCGAAAAAAATCTCGAAAGGCTATAGCGATTTTAACTATTTTCAGTTTTTTAAGTTTTCTTATTTGTTTTTCAAGTTATGACATCACCGACTTTTTTTTATATGGCAACCTATAAAGTTTTACTTTTGAACAAAATGCGATTAAGAATCTTAAAAGTCAAACATTTAAAATTCATTATATTGGCAAAATCAATTTAGTTACCTGTGTACAAAACACAAAATATTAGTTATGGCTGTCAGAATAAAATAATTTGTGTCACAATAAATGAAGTTTTCTAAATTAGATCAATTTGTCTTTTCCAAACTTTTTTATTAATAAAAACGTTATTATTAAGAGAGAATCAAAGAATTGAAATTTAATAATGACTGGTTATGGCGACAAAGCCAGAACACATCAAAAAGTGTGTCAAGTTTTAAGTCAATCAACGTAAAATTAATAAGAAAAAATAACAGGACGTTGTAAAGAATCTCCTAAAAATTGGGCGTCCAGAGGAACGGTTAATAGATAGAATTGTAGATATTGATCTAGGAAAATCCCAATTTCACAGCCGACGAGTACACGGAAGCACTTCGAAAACTTAATACTGGAAAGGCACCGGGGATCGACAGCATACCCGTCGAGGCTCTAAAGAGGATAGAAGGGATCAAACCTTTTGCGATGTTAGATGTCCTAAATGAATACCTCAGTCAACAAACTTTTCCGAGAAGGTGGAAAACTGCCAAATTGATTCTCACCCCAAAAGGAAAAGTCGACGAAAAAAAAATTCAGGCCAATCTGTTTGCTCAACTTCTACAGCAAATTTTCGACGGTTTGCTGAAGCATAGGCTGGAAAAGGAAATGGAGGATCTTGGAGGTCTATCCGAAAGTCAGTTTGGTTTTCGCAAGGGCAGGTCGACGATTCAGGCAGTGAGGAGGGTCATGGAGCTGGTTGAGGGAAGAGCAAACGATAAGTGTGTGGCGCTCATCATGCTGGATGTCAAAAACGCCTTCAACACGACAGCCTGGGAATTAATTCTCACAGCTTTGGTGAAGAAAGGCGTATCGCAGTACTTAGTCAACATGATCGACAGTTATCTGGAAGACAGAGCGGTACAGGTGGATCGCGACTCATGTGTGGAAGTCTCTGCGGGGGTGCCGCAGGGCTCAATTCTGGGACTTACGCTTTGGGATATTTTCTACGACGGCGTGGAGTAACTGCGGTGGCTTATGCTGACGATCTAGCCTTGGTGGTTACTGCTAGAAACCCGCAAAACTTGGTTTGGAAGGGAAATGAAGCTCTTAAACAGATAGAGCGCTGGATGCTTAGAAGTAAGCTGGAACTAGCCCCGCAGAAGTCTGAATGTGTCATACTGAGGGGTAGAAAAGACAGGGATGAAATCCGTTTTTCATGTATGGGAATTGAAATACAACCGAAGAAATCAATTGTCTACCTGGGAATTACTATGGAGCAAGGGGGTCATTTTGGCACGCACATACGAAGGTCAACCCAAAGGGCTGAGGAAAGAGCCGCCCAACTTATGAGAATAACGGAAAACGTTAGGGGTCCAGGCTTTAAAAAGAAACTAATGCTGTATAATGTGGTCCAGTCAACTCTGCTGTACGGAGCTCCGATATGGTACAGGTGCTTAGCAACTAAAACAAACGCACGGTGTCTAACGAAGTCTCAGAGGAAGTTCCTCATAAGGGTAGCCAGCGCATATCGAAGAGCAGGGTATTATTCACAGTAAGGAGGGGCGAAATGTCAAGGGCACTAGGATCGAAGAACGTGAAAAACGGTTAAAGAATGGTAAGAGTGTTGGAATGCCAATGACAGTAATGCACAGTGGACAAAATTACTGAACCCACAGATTGATATGTGGCTGAGTTGTAACCATAGAAGGATAGACTACCATCTAACGCAAGCGCTAACTGGGCATGGATCTTTTAAAACGTATACTAAGAGGATAGGAAAGACCAATGACGACATCTGCATATATTGCAACGGCGTTGACACGCCAGAGCATACGCTTTTCGAGTGCATGAGATGGAATCACGCACGTGTCCGGACGAACATTCACGTGGGGCAGACGCTGTCGGCACAAACTATGGTCAACCTCATGACAAGAGATAGAGAGACATGGAATACAGGAATTTCGTGAACGACTTCATGAATATAAAAGAGAAGGATGAAAGACACCTCCGAGAAGCGGTAAGAGAGAGAGAGAGAGATAGACCCGAGAAAGCAGATAGACCCGAGAGGGTAGATATCTGCCGTCCTGATGCGATTCGAACAGAGGTTCCAGGTCGGCGCGAGAGCAGAAGGGGTGGTTTTTAGTGGGCATACGGGCTCTTGAGAGTTATCGGAGTCCCACACTTTGCCTATAAAAGGTTTTCCACCCACCCAAAAAAAAAAAAAGGAAAAATCCCCATTAGATGGAGGAAATTCATATACCATATTCTCAGAAAGTTAACGTAGAAAGTGTATAAAAATTAACCCAATAATTTAGAAGATCTCAAGTACAGAATTCGACACAAGATTAGGTTAATATTAGCTCAAACTATTTTAAATGTGAGAATAATCATTTAGTGTAAATGTAATTTAAAATGTGTTATATCTGAACATATTTTGGTGTTTGATGTTATAGATAGTTCTTTTTTTAGGTTAATAGGTTCATTTTTAGTGTAATTATTAATTTTGAATGGAGTAGACAATAAATTTATAGTTCGATTTTCCAACATTTTTATAATTTCGTAATAAAAACAAATGTCCCATCAATCTTTCCGAAAAACTTAGGTGACTGAATTCATTCATTTTTTTTGATTGTAACATACTAAAACTTTTATACCGTTGCATACAGAATTGAAAGTACTACTGAAAGTAATTAAAAAACTTCAGGTTGTCGTTTTTAAAAAGGTCGATGACGTAATATCATGAAAAAAGAATCACATCAGAAACTGAATATAAGCTGAATAATTCACCTTAGTTAAAATCGGATACCCCTTGGAGGTTTTTTCAAAAAATTAAATTAATGAATTTATTCGTTACTTTATTTCCACCCTGCATAATATAATTTAATAATTTATTGAAGTTTCACAGAAGTTTGTATCTCATATAGTAGAAGCCTATTGAATAGTATTAATATTTTGCATATTCCACAGTTGAACTCTGATCAATATTATCATCATTCCAATTCCGCACCATAGCACTCCAAATGTTTTAAATGAGATTAACTACGGAGATTTTGTTTGCCAATCAAGTGCTTCTAGGATATTTTCCTCAAATCATTCCCTTACAGTTATTGCTGTATGTATCGGCGTGTTATCTTGTACTATAATTAATCGCCCCATATCCTCCTCTGGACAGAGGGTTGTTACAGATGGAATTCGTATGTTCCGTAAGATATCGATACAGCTCTTCGCAACGAAGCGAGGAGGTAATACACGTATTACTTCTCCTGGTGTCGTCATTGAAATCCAAGAGCTACTGATTTTGTTTCATATCTATCGTTCCCATGTACTACCTTGCAGTATACGTGTATTGGTTTCCAAGTTTCTTGCTTGTTTCCGAAATAATCATTCGAAATTGCATTCAAATTTCTCGATGCTATTTCCGTAACTACAAGAGCTACTGCCTTCTTGTTTCATATCCATGTACTACGTTGCAGTATACGCTTATTAGCTTTGAATTTGCTTGTTGGGTTCTGAAAATAATCGTTTGACGTTTTATTTAAATTGATCGATGATATTTCCGTAACTGCAAGAGCTATTGCCTTCATATTTCATATCTACCGTCCCCTGCACTGCTTTCCTGTATACATGTATTACATGTATGAAACATCAAAGCTGTAGCTCTTGTAGTTATGAAAATATCATCATGTGAAAGATATATCAAGAGATTATTTTTGGAAACTAGCAGGCAAATTGGAAACTAATACACGAATACTGCAACATAGTACACCAGAATGAAAATATAAAACATGAAGGCTGTCACACTTATTGTTACGGGAATATCATCGAAAAATGTGAAAGAAATTTCAAACTATTATTTGAGAAATAATTAAGCAAACTGGAAACTAATACATGTATACTGCAGCATAGTACACCTGTCAAAAAAAAATTGAAAAGATAACTATATCAAACCTTATATCCACGAAATCAAAAAAAGGAAATATTTTAATGAAATCACTGTAACTGCCATTTAAAACAAACATAAAATTACGTTATATCTTGAGTATTAAATGCGCTAAGATTTTTTTAGTTAAGATTATTAAATGTTATGTAAAAATTACTACTAGCACAGATACCATTTTGAGTTTTGTTATGTCTTCTATAGATACAAATATATGAATAAAGTTGATATGTAATAAATGTCTTATCTGAAAATGTTATCAAATACTACTCAAATTTCTGAACAACTCTGCTAATTTAACTGATCCTGTAACTTCAATATTAAGAAAGTTTTCCCTATAGAGAGATAGAAAATGGACAGGTGGTATATTGAAAATAAAACTTGAGTCGGTTCTGGACGTCCCTGTCCGTGCACACACCTCCTCTTTTTTTTTAAAGGTCGTGATCGCCTACGCCAATACCTCGCAGCATTAGAAGCATAGTAGTAATTATCTTATGCAACGCAAACGTCTGTACGACGACATAATGCCGTAAATGCATCATCACTATCACCGAAGGCATTCCAAGCAGAAATCCGGCCGACGACGATGAGAAAAACTTCACAATTGAAGCGAGACGGGAAAAACGGCGGCGCGCATACATTACCGCAGGAGTTTCTCAAATAAAGCTGAAAGCGATGATGAACAAAATGAATTTAAATTTGAAAATTTTACACTACTCATAAATACCGATCTTTAAAACGATATGTAACAACGACTTAAATATTTTAAAAAGGAGAGGAACAAAAAGTAACAAAGAAATAAACATCGAAAGTAATTTAGATCAACATATCGAGATACTCGTTTATTATAAATTATAACAGTAAAGTGTTTCTTAATTTTCGAACCTCTCTGAACCTTGTATCGCCATATTAGTAAGTGGTTCGGAGCGCGGGTTGCTTGCTGCCCAGTGTTCTTCGTGTTCAATGACTCAAGAATTGACACCTACAGAAAGCAATTTTGGTTGAACTGATAGGTTGACCACTAATGTATGTAGATATGGTCGTCCATATAACACGTGGGCGAATCTAGATAGATTTGTTTGTGACTTAGGATTTACAAGTATAAATAACCGAAATAATCGTGGTGCTTTTCTGAGAAATCATAGCGAAATATTTACATATACAAGGAACAATATATTATGCGAACCGATATAGTTAAATAAATGACAAGGACACTTTCTTTTTTATGGAGGCTTTTTTCTTCTGTAGTTTTTTTTTGCACTATAAATATTTGGAACTAGTACCGCGTAGGTTGTAATATACTGCATGTTATTAATTTTATATTATATCAATTCCACAAAACCACTTACATGTACAGTGCCAACAATAAATCTACGCACAAAATGAGAAAAAGGCATAGATTTTTTAGCCCACGGTGGTCAAAATAGTATACTATTCGCTGCAAAATTCTGGTAACTTTCAAGTTTGTTTCTTACCATGAAATTGATATTCAATAACTTGAAACTGTTGATTGAGAATTTTGAAGAATTATTCTAATTGCATTGCCATCTATACTTTAATCAATAATAAAGTCTGTAGATAGCGGTGAGCACGTTTCAGGATTTTCTTCTTTTGTTATAATTCAACATTTTGGTAGCCGGGATTAGTTTTTCATAAAGAACATGTTGTAAGCTACAGTCCTGCTACAGGTATTAGCAGCAAGAGATTATACTGAATACACTCTGCTATTACAAATATAGTAAGACTTGCGCTGTCGAATACCGTATAGAAACCGGTTAATACGGGCTTTCCTCAGGGACCGATACTGGGGCCTTTGCTTTTTCTTCTATTTTGTAATTATCTAATGAGTGTAATATCTAAGCATGTTTTATCTATGCCGGAGATTCATTTACTGCCCTATCTGCGACTGATTTAAGCCAATTAGACACAAAAATTTATTGAAATTTACTCACTTTTAATTGACGCAGTAAAGAAACATTGTAGTTATTCCAAAAACATTTCTAAATTATATTCAAAGTCCTTAGGTACATTTCACAAAGTGGAGTAATTAGATTTGCCATAATACCTCACAGTGAGGTTGAATTATACGTTGTATCCAACAATTTACTGCAATAAGATATCAGGAAGTGGCGTAGGAGCCAGTACGTCATGGTGCAGGTATAGAAAGGATCAAATGAAGAACGGGTCGATGTAGCAAACAACATATATTTGTAAGTGTTCAAAACAATAATAAAGCGAATAGTAAACATGGCGTTTCCGTGGAATCTACAACACATGAAAATGTAAACCCTGAAGATTTCGTATTGAAGAGTGCACCAGAAGAACATGAGGGTATTAGGAAACATCCTACATGGACGCTAATAAGCAGAAGAGGGCAAAAAATATGAGTTATTCCGACAAGAGTATCCTGGCCTGACATCAAGGAAGACAGTTCCATCTATATGCATAAATAACAAACGTAATTTTGCGGTTTGTCAAAAAGTAGGCAAAGTGTGCTACCGGGTTACTGAAGAAAAACGGAAAGAAATTTTTGATATTTACTATTGTTTTGAAAATCTCTGAAGCAAGAAAAAATGCATTCTTTGAAAAAAGACACCTTCAAAAGAAACATAATTAATTTCCAAAGTCACAACAATTATAGTATTTATTACCATTTTACTGTGGATCGAATGTCCATGACGTTATGCAAAAACTTTTGTTTTAACATGTTGGGCATTTCCGAACGCATTTTATAGACATTATTAATTAGTTTTTTTTTGTATGTTGTCGACATCTAGTAATGGTTTTATACATTTCCGAGATATTTTAAAACAGCTGGACGGATACACATCTATGCTGATGGTACCTATAGTTATTCCATGACCGAACATAACGGAATTTAGTTTGGTTATTCAATGTTTTGTAAAAGTAAGAAAGAACACTGAACAGGGGGAACTGACAATTACGGTATTAATTTGAGGATAAGACTACGGTTAGTAATAGGTGTTAAAAATATGATATATAAATATATCTTTCAATTACAATTAAACCTTTTTCAAAGCTAAATATTTTTGTTACTTCAACAGAATTCTCGATGTATTACTCATTGTATTTGATACGTACTACCTGTTCGGGCCAACTAGCATTCACTAAATTGTTAAAAATAGTCCATTTAGTTAAGGGCACTCTTTACTATCCAGTAATTTTAATAATTTTAGGTACGTTTTTTCTGGATATATAAATAAGAATGATTATTCAGGCTTATCAACTTTCCCATTGCCACTTTGACACAAACTCTTGCACTACATTGTATATCTTATTTTCCATTAAATTTCATGTTTGACTTTCCGTAAAGGACGCATTATAAATTACATCTATGAAATAATTTAAAAAAGCTACTTTAAGTACGCAACATTACATATTATATTCATTTACTTCCCATCATAAAGAACTTGGTCATAAAATATTTCATATTTTTTTCATGATCCCGTTTAAGAAACAAAACGAGAACATAATAGGATTCATTATATAAAGAGGAAGCATATTTATTTCTCATACTAGGACTAAAAACCATGATAAAAAATATAATATATCCGAACATGTATATGCCCATATCCTGGAGCCGCCATAATAAATTATAATTAGATTAGAAGAGTGGTGTTTATTACTGGAAGAAGATAATATTACAAGGAACGGTATGTATAGAGGACGTACGCTGCTTACCGGTAAATGAAAAATTTAAGCAGATTCGTTACTGCCTTTGCTGAGTGCCAGGCAAATTTCCTAGTAATTATATCGCATTAATTTCGAGATGTTGAAAACATTTCTCGCTAACGTACGCTCAATCGCGATCATTATCTGAATGCGGGCAAAGAACGGAGAGCATCATGAATAAGGATTTATCTCGAAAACTTGTTAGAATTATCTACCGGCGAAAAAATATTTTATCTCGTAGGCGAAGCGGAGGCAATTTCAAGACAACACCTATTTTAGATTTGAGATAAGTGGTTTAAGGTATGAAACGCATAAAGAAATATTTCATGCACGAAGTAGCAGTCATGAAGTAACAAATATACTCTAATTTTAGTTTTTTAGGACCGTATGATAAAATGTTAAATTTAGTAGTAAATATATTTTCTTAAATTTAATGCAAAATTCAACCGATATGTTATTTAGATTTAGTTTTAATTTGTGTATACTAAATCTGCATGAGAATCAGTGCAAAGCCAAAACTAACCGTTAGGCGTTTAGAATTTTTGAATGCATGAAAAGGTAACCGTTTTAATAGAAAAATATAAAAATATCCTCGCTTTTATAGGACAAAACACCAATTATAAAAATAAACATGCTACTATCATAGTTATGGGAGCTATCGTCATTGTTTAATAATGATAGCACATCATTTTTCCTGTAGATAAGAATTTTCTGGGCCAGAGTTTGTCTGTATATTTCCTTTTTTTTGCTTTTAGCTTTACTGAAATGACTTAAAGCAACAAAAACTGTCAGTTCACTGCCACAAATCACAATAATGTGTTGACTTCTAGTATCATCATATTGGGAATGTTATTGTTCCATGTAAGCGTGCTCGTATAATTATAAACTGAAGTTTACATTGTCAGTTAGCTATAATGCTGATTTCATAACATGAAGGTTTCTAAATTGCAATGCGTAAATCAGTTACAGACATACATGGGTAACTATGCTTAGGAAAATCAAAACGAATAGTCGTCTGAAAGTTACTTTAACTATAGATTCAGAAATATATAAATTGTGATATACTAAATTTATTTTATAGTCATGGTGAATGTGCCAAACGAAACAAAATATAGAAGTATTGTGTAAAATTTTCTGCAATATAAACAAATAAAATGCAATCAAAAAAATCAACCAAACCTGTTACAAGCGAAGAAGTATACGAATTTAATGTATTGGGTACTTCAATGCGAACAATTATTGTTTTATATCGTATTTTTATAGGCAGTTTCTGTTTAATTTATGTTTCATTTAATAAAAATTTTATTTAGTCTTTTAATTATATTACGTTTAATAATAATTATTATTGAAGGATTATGTTCGTCATAAACAGATGCACAGTGTATATAACAAGTTTGTCATATACCAAAAATTTCTTGGTATATCGATGAACACGTGGTTAACATGGAAGCCCCATGTAGAAGATCTGGTATTGATTCTCTCGACCCCCAGTTGTGCTATTGAACGCATTATAAGCCTAACAGATTATACATACTATAATAACTACATATTACGGTTCTCTAAAATTTGCTATGGTTTTCTAGCATAATCCAAGTCTTGCATGCAGATAAAATATTTATGCAACACAAAAGGGTAATATCGGCAATCTTTCAAGTACCACAAACTAAGCATTTTAAGCTCCTACTCAGTGTATATAGTGCAACTCCTATCTGTGTATATAGTGCAACTGTTCATTAGAGCAAGGAAAGAGCTATCAAGCTGGTTCCACTTGGAGATATCACAATGGTAAACACCAGAAACCAACATAAGGTCAATATAGCACAACCCAGAATAAATATCTACCACCAAACCACTCCATCGGCGTTGGCAACTACTCAACAAGATACCAGAATCATGGGTAAATGCGTAACAATTTAAAAGAATGAAGTAGGTACACATTTTATTTCACAAACTCACTTTATAATATTAATGAATTTTTAAAGCACAATTTTGTAAAATGCTATGTTATTTGATGTTACCTCTACATTTATTGTAAATGAACCATATTTTTATAACCATCTATAAAACAATTTATATCAATTTATTAAGTCTATGCAATTGAAAGAAAGTTGATTTGTATTTTAAAAACTAAAAATAGCTATAGAAATATTTATTACACTTTTCACTAAAATTTATTTATGTGTCATGCATATGCCAGCATATTCAGGTAACTATTTAAAAAATAAAGTGTGGTTAGGATATGGCTCATGTGCATTCCGAATTATTTACACAAAAGTTGTTCTAAATTTATAGTAGTAATTAATTTTATACTCTTAATATATCTATATAGAATGCATAATATTTGCCAGATATTTGAAAAAAAAAAAACTGACATTTGATAAGAGTAATACTTTTGGTGTAAATATAGAATTTTTTTTAAAATTTTTAAAATCAAACTCTAAATGCGTTTTCACTTGTAATAAATCTAACTAAAATGCATAATTTGTCAGATATTTGCAGATTTGCAATGCATTTTCATTTCTGAAGGAACTGAAAAGACAAAGATTATTCCATTTCATAAAAGTAGTCAACACAACATACTTAACAACTGTAAGCCAATTTCTATACCTTCAATGCTTTCAAAAGTATTTGAACAAAGGATTACATCTCCCTTAGTTAAATATCTTGAAGAAAAACATTTATTCAGAAAGGCAGAAGACGGCTTTAGGAAGCAACGATCTACCGTCATAATTATGATTTAGACTTTTGGACGCAGTTTCAGAGGCCTTCAATAAAAAAATAATTAAACTGATTTGGTGTGGTCTGTCGTAGGTAGTAGAGTGTGTCGGCCACAAAGTTCTGTTGGAGAAAATAGAACAGAACAAGAGGTGTGCTGAAATGAAAAACTGACAGAAGCGAAGATAAGGAATAGGGGGTTATTGCAAGTATCCGTATTGGGACAGATATTATTTTTGTTATACCTAAATGATATTTCCACAAATGTTCGCTGCCTTCCTTTTGCCAAAAAAAAAAATATTATTTTGACTGAGGCTACGGAAAATGTTCTGACGGAAGCTAGAAGCGGAAGTGATTTGGCGCGAATAATCTATGTAGCAATATTCAAAAACTTCACTTTGGTCTTATCTACAGAAAATAACTAAAAAGATCGACCAAATTCTTGGGTATTTTCTTCGATTCAATGTTAACATGGGTTGCCCACGTCATTAACTTGCAGAAACAGCTTTCAAAATCTATATACGAGGGTGAGTTGAAATGTTTCCGGAATCGGCAAGAGATGGCGCAAGAAGGTTGAAGTGGATTCATTGGTCGGCAAGGGCGACCCTTTTTATAGCATCTGTCAAAATTTCAGATGTCTACTGTCAATAGTTGTTAGTTAAGAGTGTGTTTTGTGTAGCAAGTCAGGCGGTTTCGCAAAAATGGATAAAATCGAATTTCGTGCAGTGATAAAACACATCTGGATGGCTGGGAAAACGGCCACGGAAATTCGAAATATTTTGCTAGAGGTTTACGGCGGATCTAGTCCGTCATTTTCTACCATCAGCTTCTAAGTGAGCGAGTTCAAACGTGGCCGCACAAGCACAAGTGATGAACCACGTAGTGGACGCCCAAAAACCGCTACCAACGATGAAATGGTTGACAAGATTCATGATGTCGTGTTAATCGATCGCCGATTGAAGCTGAAAGAAATAGCAGAGTACAAAGGCATCTCAGAAGAACGCGTTCGCCATATCCTATACGAAATTTTAAGATTGAAAAAGCTTTCGGCGCGATGGGTACCGCGTTTGCTCACACCAGAGCAAAAAAAGAAATCGGGTGACCGTTTCGGAGGAGTGTCTGGCCAGGATTCAACGCAATCCAAGGGATTTCTACATGCGTTTCGTAACTGTGGATGAGACTTGGATCCACCACAACATACCGAAGACCATGGAACAATCGAAGCAGTGGACTTTTCCGGGCGAATCAGCTCCGAAGAAAGCAAATACCGTTCCATCGGCCGGAAAGGACATGCAATGGGTTTCCCAAGGTGTGATCCTCATCGACTATCTGCAGAAGGGAAAGACGATCACGGGGCAATACTACAGCGATTTATTGACCCGATTCGATGCAGTATTGAAGGATAAACGGCCTCGTTTGCAGCGGAAAAAAGTGCGTTTGCACCACGACAATGCACCGACTCCTTCATCCCGCATCGTCTTGTCCAAATTGAATGAGTTGCGCTTCGAATTAGTTTCTCATCCTCCATATTCACCGGACCTAGCCCCCAACGACTTTATCCTTTTCCCAAACCTGAAAAAATCGCTGGCAGGAAAGAGATACAGATAGCTATTGTGCAGACCTCGAAACATTCTACTTTTCCGACGGCTTTGCTGGAAGTTTGTCTTAACTTAGTAGACGAGACATTGGTAAAATTTAATTTTAAGATAGTAAACGGCTAGTTTCTTATGTATGAAGTTCTTCGCGTTGGTTAATAATTTGTGGACAAATGTACCTACATAAAGGGCGTATAGTGTGGTAATAACATTGGTGCAAAGTATCATCCTTAAATACTGCCTTGTAAAAGACTAGTAAGTTTTTCTTGTATATATACGGTACACAGAAGTCAAAACTTTCATATCCACTTGCCCATGTCCATCCAAAATTTTAGACATGTATTACTTAGAAAAATTTAGATAGGTAGTTCTAAATTATATAGCAATAAAACCATACCAACTCGGAGATAAAATTATTATGATGCAAATGTGTAATGTGTTGTATAAAATCGATTCGTAAACTTTAAAAAAACTACATATAATAGGAATTTTTAAGAACAAGACATATTCGTGATGCTTTCCACATATCAGAATATTTTACTTCCCTCAGTCTTAAGTTGATGACTTATTGTAATGGCTTCGCAAGTATAAGGGGATAGGTAATGAAAATTATTTTAAACTATGATAATTCTCAAATACTTCCAAAACACAACATTAACCCCACCGGAATCCAATTATTCGGTTATACATATAATGTAATAGTTGACGAATGCTATTCGCAACCCATAAACAGAAAGGAAAAACAATTATAAAAATCAATTATGAAAGGTTACAGTATAAACAATTCAGTGAATAAAAAGGCTCGAACAAAAGCGTTCAAATAGAAGAACAGAACGAAAACAACAAAAGAAAGAGAATATGTAAGTAATTTTCATTGTTTGACACGTTAGAAAAGAATTGTGTCGTACCTGGTGTTTACTCGAGTGGAAAGGCAAATAGCACTGAGTCTTGGTCCGCAAAAAAAAGTCGTAGATATTAATGATCGATAGGCGATTCTGCGGCGTACTTATTCTTCTGTAAAGGTATTTTAATGGCTTTAGTTTTGTAGTGTGTATGCGAGTGCGCGTTATGAAGAACAGTAGGAGATTACTGGTAATAAACGCGATTATTCGAAGCTAAATATGTGAATATATGAATAAAAATTTTTGTTCTTTATTTCTTTATTTTCTATTCGACATTTACTACGTTAGACAGGGAGATGGACGTCCAACAACTTTATTTAACAAAGCATATGCTGACGATTAGAAAAGAAAGTTGAGTACGTGTTAAACAATGGAAAAATTGCTGGCGAAAAATTGTTTCTTGCCATTTTTTCGGCCAATTATGATTTATTTTTTGAAATACTTTGGAACAATTGAGAACCAACCTAGAACAACCTGGAACAATCGTCAGAATTACAATTTTCAAGAAAAGGGGGCCTGGGAAAAACTCGTTTTTTCCGATTATCTCGGCCAATTTTGAATTTTTTTTCGAGATCCTTTGGAACAATGTTTAGAACAACTAGAACAATCTTGAACAACCTTCAGAATTCCAATTTTCAAAAAAAGGGGGCTAACTTCTCACTTTTGGAAATCGTTTTTGTGCAATATCTTTTGATATATGTATATGCGATACGGTTCTGATGTATTAGAATAATGTTTAGAACAAATCTAGAACAACCTGGAACAACTCTCAAAATTTCAATTTACGCAAAAATGGGGGTTATGGGAAAATCGTTTTTTCCTATTATCTCGGTCAATTATGATTTTCTTTGAAATACTTTGGAACAATTTAAAACAAACCTAGAACAACCTGGAACAACCGTCAGAATTTAGATTTTCGAAAAAAGGGGCGCTGGCGAAAAATTGTTTTCTGCCATTTTTTCAGCCAATTATGATTTATTTTTTGAAATATTTTCGAACAATTGTGAACAAACTTAGAGCAATCTGGAACAACAGTCAGAATTTAGATTTTCAAAAAAAGGGGGGCTAACTTCACACTTTTTCAAAACAGTTTTTCAATATCTGTTGATATATAAGAGATACGGTTGATGTATAAGCATAATGTTTAGAACAAATTTAGAAAAACCTGGAACAACCATCAGAATTTCAATTTACGCAAAAACGGGGACTGTAAGAAAATCGTTTTTTTCTATTATCTCGGCCAATTATGATTTTTTGTTCAAAATCCTTTGGAACAATTTAAAAAAAACTTAGAACAGCCTAGAACAACCATCAGAATTTCGTTTTTCGAAAAAAGGGGCGCTAGAAAAAAAATGTTGTTTGCCGTTTCTTCGGCCAATTTTGATTTATTTTTGAAAATTTTTGGAACAATTGAGAACAAACCTAGAAAAACCTGGAACAACCGTCAGAATTTAGATTTTCGAAAAAAGGGATGTTAACTTCACACTTTCGGATTTGGTTTTTTTGCAATATCTTTTTATATATAAGAGATACGGTTTTGACATATTCTATCATATCTAGAACAACCTGGAACAACCCTCAAAATTTTAATTTTTGCAAAAACTGGGTCTGACTTCATGACGTTGGCTTTCGTTTTTTCTCATTTTCTCGTCTGATTTTGATTTTTTCATTGACATACTTTGGAACTATATTGTTCCAAAGTATTTCAACAAACCGAGAGCAACCTAGAACAATCGTTAGAATTACAATTTTCAAGGAAAGGGGGGCTGGGAAAAACTAGTTTTTTCCGATTATCTAGGTCAATTCTGAATTTTTTTTCGAGATTCTTTGGAACAATGTTTAGAACAACTAGAACAACCTGGAACAACCTTCAGAATTCCAATTTTCTAAAAAAGGGGCTAAGTGAAAAAGTCCTTTTTTTCAATTATCTCGGCCAATTTTGACTTTTTTTTTAAATACTTTGGAACAAGAACAACCTGGAACAACCGTCAGATTTCCGATATTCGAAAAAAGGAGGGCTAACTTCACACACTCCAAATAGGAATGCTAAACTGGATAATGAACGCAAGAAACATTAATAATGCAGACGCTTTTGCGCTTTTTATTTCTTTTAAAAAAATACATAGTTTAAAAGAAAAACCGAAACGTCACAAAGCTGGAAAAAGTTTATTTTATTTAAAGATTCTAGAAACCCTAATTCCGTCGTTTTCAGACAGAATTAGACAATATAAAATAGTGGAATACACTATCAAATAAAACCGAATTTTCTCAAAATTCATATATAAAAATTTTACAACAACGTTTTTAATCACCGTTTTGTTTCGTGGATATATAGGATTGTTAAAAAAATGACAATATAATACGAAAAGCAAAAGCCATTTTGTAGCTTCTATCGGGAGTTCCACAGTTTATTGCAGACAAATATGGAGAAATGATATTGCATATTTGCGCATTATCTTATTTCTATATTTTGTCACGAGGTCGGCAGAAGCAGATGGCTTATGATGTGAAAATCGAACTAGTAAAGCTGGTAAAAACTTCAAAACCTTTCGGCCAGTCTCAGACGTAGTTGATAACATAGTATAAAAGAGTAATCGTATAGTTCTATCTCTATCTTCATATTATTCTAACTTAAACCCAATCAAATTCTATGGGTTGAGTTTCAGGCTACTGCCAATAATAAACAATCAATTTAAGTGTTAGGGTAAGTCCGGGAGAGATGCCCCCCCAAAAGTAGAAAATTCATCTTGGTCCAGTATTTAGTGTTTTACTTTAGTAAAAATGAAGAATGCATTCCAAATCTATAAATAATAATCCGTTGTGCTAAAAATTTGATTATCTTTCGCTGGAACTCAATAAAAAAATAATAAACAAAAAAATGGTTTTGGCCATCTCTCCCGACAGTGCGGGAGAGATGCCTTTAGCATGTGGGAGTGACGCCCCGGTCTAAACTATTAGCTAAGTCAACAGAAAAAGAAAATTGTAGTCTCATTTATAACAAACAATATATTTAACGTATAAAATATCAACATATTGCAACAAAATAAAGATTATTTCAACTTATTTAAGTAAATAGAAATGCAAGAAATGCAAAAAATAGAATTCTAATTAAAAACAGAAAATTAAAGTTCCAAGCAGGTACAAATCAACTGCATTTTGTTTACTTTCGCCTAGACATTATGTTACCGCACATATCACATGTATTTTCGAAACTACTACATCCTTCGTGAAACCACTTAGCACAATGAAGACATTGCACCCAGTCATCCTTCTTATTGGTGTGTTGATATTCTTCACCACAGCCCACACACTCGGTCTGTGAGCTATCATCGTCGCTACTCCTGTCATGCAGAGATAAAACATCTTCATTTTCAGTTTCACTTGAGTCACTTTGGTAAACTTTCTTTGGCTGTTTGCCTTTATTCTTGTTGAAACAGAGCTTATTTTTAGTGTTCCCAGTTTTACTTACTTTCTTCATCTTCCTTTTATTTTTCTTCAATTTCTGCTGAATCTTCTTATCTTCTTTATTGTTCTGCTTTGCTCGTTTAGTTGCTAAATTTTCTGCTGAAGTTAGAATTGTAGCAACCCGCCGACCACGCTTACGAGTAGATTCAGGGAGTTTTGAGATTGGAACTGGATGTATTTGTTCTAACAATTTTCCAGGCGTAATGTCACTAGTTTCAGACGTAATATTATCGAGCACACTTGTTGATAGACCGGCCACTGCATCTATGGGTGCTTCCACTTTTCCCTTGTTAATTGGCGGAGTCATTGGTTTTGCAGATATCTCAGCCACTATTGGTGAAGATGGCCCAGCCACTTCTGAAGATGTCTTAGTCACTTCTGAAGATGTCTCAGCCACTTCTGAAGATGTCTCAGCCACTATTTTTGAAGATGATCCAGCCACTGGTAGACAGGACGGTTTTAATTGAATAGATGGCTCAATCAACATTTCTGGAGCGATTATCTCTACTTCTTCAGATGTAAGTTGCAAAGTTGCTGGCAGCTGAGTGCCTTGGTTCTCGTTTTGTGGTGTCTGGCTATCTATTATCAAATATGCATATTCCGGAATCACTTCCGGATTTAATGGATATATGCCTGTTGACCTAAAGGCCGATATGGCGTTACTGCTGGTCGCAGATTTGCCCCAAGCCTCGCTTAATAATGAACCGAACTGCAGCCTACCTATTTTTCTGTAAGGATTAGCCTTCATCCAGTTGTTACAAGCTTTACCATATGCAGCTTTTAATGACTTGAATACTGCCCTGTCTGAAGGTTGTAGATAATGCGTAGTGTGGCTGGGTAAGCTCAGCATAACAATGTCATTTGCTTCTGCAAATTCTAGGGTGTTGATATCACAGTGAGAGGAATGGCCATCTACTATTAAAATTACTTTTCCTTCTGGTTTTCTTGGTAAAAACTGATTTGTTAGCCAGTTTTTGAATATTTCTGCATTTATGTACGCTGACTTGGGAGACATATATACAAATGACCCAGGGGGCATCCCATCTTCATATTCAATTCTTTTCTTTACTCCCTTCATGATACACGTAGGTGGGAGAAAGTTGCCTTCCGCATTACAGCATGCTACGACAGTAATTGTCTCGCCTTTCTCGCCGGATGTAACTGAAGACACAGCTTTTGAACCTTTAGTGGCTATAACAAAGCCAGGGTTATTATTTAGCTGCAACCCAGTCTCATCCATGTTGTATATATGCCCCGGTTTATCCATTAGTTCGTGTTCTTCAAGGGCAGCGCTAAGTAACTGAAAATAATTATCAACCCTTTGCTTAGTCATGCCTTCAGCTCTCGCCAAGGATACTCCCTCCGACTTTCTCATACTCAGCTCCGGATTGCGTCGTAAAAAAGAATTCATCCAGTCGTATCCCGCCATTTCTTTTTCTGAGTTAAAGTGATGTTGGATACCCAAAAATTCGGCAAATTTAAACGCAGTTCTCCTCAAATCGTCCATGGACGGTGCAAATCCTCTTGCCTGCAGTTTTTGTATGTGTTTAACTAGTTTTTTCTCATTATCTCTGCCGAACAAAGACGAAGGGCCCATTGGAACTTTTTGTGAATTATTATGTTGAGCTTTTCTTCTTCTTAAAGTTCGAGAGGGAATGGCAAATGCTCTGGACGCTTCATTGATCCCCATGTGCCCGTTATTAACTGCCTCTAAGGCTTGTTCCAATTGTTGACTGCTCCATTTGCCCCTATCAGGGCATTTCCGTTTATATTTGGTGGGCATATCTAAAAAAAATACAATATGCTTTTGATTTTTTCTGGGGCGTCTCTACCGGAACTGACTGGGGCATCTGTACCATTCTGGTGGGAGAGATGCCCCACGTCATTATTAGCTCAAATATTACAATAACATGTAATTTGTAGGTTAAGTATAGTCAACACATATCACTAATCAAATATAATAAGACAAACTTAAGTAAAAACGTTTCTCACCGTATGAAAACTGTCCCAGCTTAAACTGCTGCTGTAAATCGGCACCTTCACAAAACAATTTCGTATTTTCACAAAACCGTTATTGAAATTTCGTCGCCAATTTCACATGCAGGCGTTCAACACTCAATACAAGACCCCAACCAACTGATCGCTAGCGACATCTAACAACAAAAAACTAAACTAGAGTACTTGGCCATCTCTCCCGACGGGGCATCTCTCCCGGACTTACCCTACTGCATTAGTGTGCTTATACAAATAAAAATAGTGACAAATTATAAAAAAAATTTTAAAAAACTTTAATAAATAATGATTAGAAAAATGTGTTTATTCTGTTCCAGATTTTTAATATGTAGCCAATTATTGTAAAATAACAACGAAAATAATTACTTTTACAACCTTACAATAAAGAAGATCCACCGGATTTTAAGTAGTGATATCAATACTTGCATATATTTGCGAAGCCTACTTCAGTGTTAAATCCATTAAAGCGTTAGTTATAAAAACATAATTTGCTGTACTTCCACATACTAAATATTTGCTATATTATCCAACAAATAAATATTTAATAGCGGATGCAATAAATTTACGAGATACCAAGGTAATATATATCCAAGATAATTTGCTAAGCAACATGAAGATGATAATGAATATGTCCTCATAATATTTCTATTTTTATAATGAAGTACAAATTCCGCTTCTGTAAAAAATGTATACAAGCGTGAATCAACCATTATCAAAGTACGAATATTTCTGTCAAATTGATATCTCCTATTATGCTTTTTTTTATCTACATGACAACACTTCAGACGAAAAAAAAATACGACATACTCTAAAGAATAAAACGCTTTTATTAATGGCATATTGCTGTGACTTCTTCTATATTGGTTGATAACCAAAAATTAAATTAATAAATTAATGTACTTTAGTAATCTCAGGGTCTAAGTATGAATTTATCATATTTTTATATCGGATGATGTGTCACAGTCTTATACTTATAGTGAGTTCTAGCTGTGATTGTGACGTTGACTTTCCTTAGATCTCCCTGGGATGGGTATAAATAAGTAGATATAGAATGTCAGCACAACTTATTTTATTTTATATTTATATATATTTACAAAAACATTATTAAATATCATTACTATGCAATTCAATATAATATATATTCCATTGTCATCTCCAGTCTCTTTCATCCGCGGTACAAGCACCTTGCAATCCTTGATTTTTTTATAAAATTGTTAATCATGAATAAAAATAAAATTCACTGCTCTAACCTTCACGTATGCTCATATCTCGAAATTGCCGTTATTCTATAAAAGCGTTAGCACCTCGTTAAGTCGCTCTGAACCAAGATTTACACGTCAATCCAGAGCTTACTCAAAGAAGAGTTTGTTTTAAATTATTTATATAACGTTCTAAATTTCCATTGCCATCCGGAGAATTTACTAATACTTCGTTAAACCGCCTTGAGCCAAGATTCACACGTCGACCCAGGACATATTCAAAGAAGAATTTATTTTTAATTGTTTAAATAATATTCTAAATTTTTATTGCTATCCGGAGAGTTTACTAATACTCCGTTGAACCGCCTTGAGCCAAGATTCACACGTCGACCCAGGACATATCCAAAGAAGAATTTATCTTTTAATTGTTTAAATAATATTCAAAATTTTTATTGCTATTAGTTATGAAACAGTCATGAAGGTTCTTTCATTTATTTACTTTAGGATTGCAAGATGGATTTTACTTTATAGTGCTTGTACTCACTTTTCTAGGTCGTATAGCATCTCGAATTCTTCCTGGTAGCCTAGTCCCTCCATTTTTATTAAATTTATTATTGTGGCTTTTATGCGATCCAATCGCAGTACTTCGCGTCTCCTGGCGCGCACTTATCGTTGCCGCTTCTTGCGACTACGGCGTCTGAATCTCAAGGCGTTTTGTGCCTTTAGATTCCTTATTTCTTCGGCGCACTGGTTTAACTATTTTTCTTTAAGTTTTGAAGAGAATCAGGACTTCTTATCGACTGCCTTATTTTCGTCTGTGCGTCGTCTTTTATAGGGATAAACATTTGCCAAACGGCTTTATTTTTGTTTTAAATCGTTCCTTTCGTTTGAATCTTCGTCTGTCACGCCCTCCGTGTTAATTTCGATAACTATCGAAATTACGTGATCATGTGACCTTGTTCCACCATGTTTGTTATTGTTGTCATTTACGTATTCTATATTTTTATATTTATATCCATAGACATTTGATTGTTTTCATTTTAATGGTAGGTATCCTTTTATTGTATTTTATTATATTTACTAATGTTTTATTTATTTATTTTTAGCCTAAATGTCTTGAAGCATTTGTACGTGAATAAAATTATGTACTATCGCATATTTAGACGTACATTCAACAATGTCCTTTTTATTCTGTAAATATCAGTGAATTTGCATAGCCAGCATAATGTTTTATTTTCAATGATGAACTAGGCCACAATATTTACATTCTGGATGCGTTAGTGTATATCGAAAACAAGCAAATCATATGTCTTTGTATGCGTTTTGGTGTCCCTACGGACGAAAATATAATTGATCTTGTGACCGTGAAATAAGTGGTATATATTTATTTATTTATGTACATAGACCTTTGTTTAATATTGTATTTTTGGTTTTAGCTTGGTCTTTCTTAGAATATATTCGTGTAGAGAAGAGAATAAACAAATCGTGCCTCTTTACGTACACTCAATAATATTTTATACAGAAAATATAAGTGAAACGTGTATAGTGATACATAACATTTATTCTTGACAATGTTGGTGGTTATAATATTGATATTCTTTGTGATAATTCCTATTTTGAACTATTATCTCTGCTAGAGAATGTATTGCCCGTTGACCTACTTTTCTATTGACTGCTAGTAATACTGTTTTAAGTTATCATATCCTTTTTATTAAACGGAGGTCAGTATTTGAATATTGTTTTATGGAATATTTAACATAATTTTGTGCTCTAATTTATTTTAACATTGTTTTATATTTTTCATTTTTATTTTTAATTGTGGATGCTATTATTTTTACGGGTATGCAACCCATATTGCATTTATGTGTATACTACTGCATAGCTATGAAATTTTTAGTAAACACTAAAATATAATTAAAACTACATACATTTACATTAATTAATGACTTTTCTGTATATATTTATTGAAATATATAAAATTGTAATTTATATTGAATATGTAAAATTATATTTACTTAAAATAAACATAGTGATATTTTATTTCTGTTGGTTCTTTATTTGTTTGTTTCTTTATTTTTATTTATTCATTTATTTACAAGAAAATACCACAGCAATATGTAATATAACCAAATGCCCACACATTCCGCCCAAATACCAGATAAAAAATTATCTCAGCTATCTGCTCTCAAGGATAACAACTGTTACTTTCTTCGATATCCTGATTTCTTGCTTTGTTACTGAGCAACCTATACAAATACATATACATATATATATGCAAAGGTATATATGGTGTATGTACATAGGTTGCATATGTATGGAAGTTAGCCGCGGTCTGCTAGCAAAGCTCGATCTTTTATTTAATTATGTCGACCTTGTCTCAACCACTCCGACCGCCCATTGTATTGACAAAGTCGTAATTTTAATTGTCTTGCAAAGAGTTTTAATTGCGAAACGAATAATGCTAGCATACGGCCATGCACTTTATAAATTATTCATTTGTTTATCTCTCGAAGAAGTAGGGAATATGTATGCTTGAAAGAACCATTACATTTTTTTTAAAATTATGCACATTGCAGTGTTCGGTTTTGAACTTTTAAGTTTATCGTAATCTAAGTAAAGCATTTTTAAAAATCATAGTAACTACTGACGTACTTATGCGGAGAAGACTAAAGGTCTAAACAGACCGGATGCGTTGAGATGCGATATTTCGACGTACGTTAAAGCATAATAACTGATGCGCATATATTGTTGCGATTACTCGCACATAAGATACGTCAAGTCGCCGCGTACGTGTGACTTTACATTGCATTCCGTTGCGTCGACGCATAAAATAGTTCCAGCTTCAGTTGTGATACGTCAACGCAGTCAGTTGGTCGCATAGAGAAATTAACAGTAAAAAGAGTACCAACTTAATGTATTAAAATTCGAAGCACAATAGCGCCGCCATTTTTAGCCAATGGTACTAATTTTCAACAGCGCCATATTTGAATATTTAAATACCATACTTTCTGAATTAAAATTTAATATTATTTTTAAATAAAGATAAAAATGCAGTAATTGATCATTTGAGTGACATATTTATCAACTTAATAATCAATTACACATTTTCATCTACTTTCACAAAACACTACTTCATGGAAGTCAACTATTTTAAAAATAAAAAGAGAAAAATTGTTATACATAGTAAGTTTAATTTTAGAAAACAGTTAATAAATAAAATTAAACATATTATAACATTATATAAAATATAAATAAAATTCTCATAAAAACAATAAATAAAGACATTTACAGATATTAAATTTTTACAAAGTATCAACAATAAATAAAATGCAAACTGAATTAACGAAAAGTAGATTCTTGTAATAATAATAACAATAATACATAAACAGAAAGTAAACTCTTATAAAAATATTAACAAAAAATATATTCTATAACAATTAAAAATATCACAGTAAAGGTGTCTTCCTCGGTAATCAATGCAGTCATCAGGCCAGTTAACGTAAACATGTAAAAAAGAAAGAAAATGACAAGTACCTAATCTGTATCTGTATAGTATATGTATCTATATATAACAATTACCACTAACAAGTTCCACACTTATGTTATGTTGCAAGTTATACTTATTTATACTACACTAATAATCACAAACATCAGTAACAACACAATATTTGTTCCAGATTTATACTATGAAATTTTTGTCAATATTTTAGCAGCACTTTCTTTTACGGCACCTCATTTTATTCTTTACCCTTCTTTCCAATTCACAAAAAAACTTTTTAAATAACATATTAAGAACTAACTCAACTATTTTATTTTTAACATTAAATTTGTGCACAGTACACTGTAGCCACTCAAACGTTACATTTTCACTAATGCAAAACTTCAACTTTTCATATACATTTGTATTATGTCCTCGCTTTTCTAAATATTTATAGATAATATGATACATATGGGCTATACAATATATTAATTCCGTTCGAGCATATTTTAAATGGTCTTTCTGTCTATGATATTCTTTAAATATTGTAAATGTATGTTCAGGTAAAATTTCGGTACTTAATAAATCACTTTCGCAATCTTTGCACTCTAATTGAAGCCGTTTAACAATATAACCTGACACATACGTTACTGCCTGTAATTCAGCAAAATCTGCATTTTCTGGTTTGTCTGGTACATTCCAAGGTATAGTATCTTCTTCTCCAAATGTTGTTGAGTTACCTTTTCTTATGCAATAATTTGGTAGATGTTACTCGTAATGCAGCTTTCTTCTTATGTTTTGCTTTAGTAATAGTTTTCTTTAATCTCAAAATTGTTGTTTGTTGCTTACTTGATAATTTATAAAGTGATTGGCTGTTTTGAGGTAAGTTGTTCACATACTTTATTCCATATTCCCGTAGTACACTCTGTTCTTTATAAAATAAACTATTACTTTTATTATTTTCCAAGCTTGATGATGCTTCTATTTCCAATAAGTGCTCTTGACTCTCTCTTGGTGGTTCTTTTTCATGACAAGTATCTTCACTAATTGTAGAATTAATATTCACAGCTGTTATGTTATTGTTGAATATATCTGGTTCTGCAAATTTTATTAGCCTACGTTTCAATGTACTTGTAAAATTTTTTTCTGAAAAGTGATCTTGGCATATGTACCGCTTTCCAGTTGTGTCGGAGAATTCCGGAAAATGGATTTTCAATACATTTGTCCACCTCCTTCCTCGTGAAGTTTTCGGATCGAATAAAAAAAAGCATACATTTTGTGAGGTATTTTTTTCCAATAATCTACAACGAACATTTGCACAGAATGGAATGCAGCACGATAAACTTGTTTCACTCATGATTTAAGGATAATAAAAATTAAAACAAAGCCTTACCAAACAATTTTCCATACGATACCCGGAACCTATACTACAACATGGCTGACAATGTGATAAATGGCGGTAAATGTACGAGTAACCACGCATGCGCTAAAATTGCATTAGTTCATAGGATTAAAAATGGCGGAGCCACCATCGTGTAATTCAAGTTGGAGCTCTTCTTTATTTTCTCTATGGTTGGTCGATATGGCGGACATTGAAGAAGAGAAATTAATAATTGAGGTAATATACTTTTCGCAATAATTTTTTAATTTACTTTAAAATATACATATTTTAGGTGCAGTCGAGACCAATCATATACAACAAGTCTTTAAATGATTATAAGAAAACAAATAAAAGGGAAGATGCCTGGCAGGAGATAGGCGAAACTTTAAAAACAGGTAATGAACTGAAACGATTACATAGTATTGATTACTATTTTATTTTATATTACTAAGTATTGTATACATAATTAAAAGTACATTTATTTATAAACGCCATAAGATCTAAGTCGTAATTTAAATATATTCGTTTTGGTACGGAAGCATGCCTGATGGTGAAATAAACCAATCAGCAAATGCGTTTCGAACTTCAAGGGCAGAAGAAGTAGGTCTTGCATAGTTTCGCACGTTTTTTCGATCGAAGAGTTGTAGGTCATTCTTTATTTGCTCTTCATGGTTTTCTATGTAATGTGTGGCAAAATCTCTCTGGCAATTTGTTTTTAAAATAAAGTTATGTAGCGTGCAACAAGCCACTGTAATTAATGTTGCAAAATTAATTGAAACTTCCATTCTTTTCAATAAAATTCTCCAAACATGAACAGTTATACCAAAGGCATTTTCCACAACTCGTCTACTTCTAGACAAGCGATAATTAAATATTCTTTGTCGTTGGGTTAGGTTTTTACCCGGGAAAGGTCGTAATATGTTATACTTAAGTGGGAAAGCTTCATCCGCTACGATTACTAATGGAAGTGACATATTATTTTCCGATCCGGGAAGAACTCGATCTGTTGGTAATTCAAGCACAGGACTTTGCTGTAACCATGCTTTTCCAAAGGGGCAGTTTGAAAATATCCCGCCATCACTATTACTTCCATAACTGCCGACATCTATCATTAAATAGCAATAGCTAGCATCTACTAGCGCCATTAATACCAGCGAAAATTGTTTCTTGTAATTATAATAAAGTGAACCTGAGTTACGAGGAGCAAAAACACTAATATGTTTACCATCGAGCGCTCCCACACAATTTGGCATCTGCCATTTAGATAAGAAATCGTTGGCAGTTGCTTCCCAACATTGAGTATTAATTTTAGGTAAATATACTGGCATTAAAATATCCTTTATTGCAGTGCATGTGCTTTTCACTATTTTAGCTACAGTAGATTCCCCAAGTCGAAAGCTAAAAGCGACTGACGTAAATGAATGTCCAGTTGCTAGAGTTCTGTAATGAAATATTGATAAAATAAGAAAAGCGAAGTTCGAAAAAAATAAGAATGTAGTAAAAAATTACCACAACAACACTAAACATGTGCTCTTGCGTAACTCAGCAACTATATTAACATACTTAGTATTAATCCTGAGAAGGAAATTTATTAGGATGTATATAGTACACGTTTAAAATTGTTAATAATAATCAATTATTATCAGTTTATTCGTTAACCATAGATTACATTTTAGTTACATATTTATTCCTTACTTATAAATTTATTATTTGATTCAGATGTGAGCTTATGTAAGAAGCGTTGGCGTTCTTTGAGGGATTGTTTCATTAAAATTCATCGATTACAAAAAAATACACCTAGTGGTGCACCTGGAGGGAAAAGGAAGATATGGGCCTATTACACTCTGTTAGACTTTTTAATCCCACATGTGGACTTTAAGGAAACAACTGGAAATTATTTATCAGATACCACAATGGAAGAGACTACCACAGTGGAAGAGACTACTGCAGAAGATTATTTTGAAAATACTATTGAATCAACAACTGAATACCAGAATACACAGCTGACGTCTCAAGCGACATCACATTCAGAAATTATGGATGACACTTTGACGCATACACAAGAAACAGAAGGTCGAGAAAACAAATTATCCACTAAACGAACACTGCAGAGACATAAAAAAAATCTGATGAAGCAGAAACTAAACTTTTAAATATTTTAACAAAAGACAAGGATTATGATGAAAGCTTCCTTTTGAGTTTGCTTCCAACGTTTAGGCGTTTAAATCCTCAACAGAATGCAAAAGCAAGGCTTAAAATTCAACAAATTTTATATGAAATTGAGTTTGAAACATCTGAATATGGATCTTCAGCACATTCAAATCGTTCTTCCCGACCAGAATCGGCTTTATCAGGCTATTATCCGCCATCTACTCAATATAGTAATGAAAATGACATGTATATTATGTAGGTACTGTTATATTAAATGTTAAATACAATACAATATATATCACTTACCTGAGTGTTACAGCCAAACGTTCCCTACTTGAAATACTTTTCCTGTAATTTGTATTATCCCTCCCTATTTTATGTTTTATTAACGAATGAAGAATTTCAAATTGTTCTTTTGATATGCGAAAATATCGAAAATAACGTTCTGGATATTGTGTCAATTCTTGGCACAATCGATGATATTCTCCATAAAATTCTCATTTTTGATTTATAGGATGCACCCACCATCGGCGCCTTTTTTTTATTTTCCGTAATAATAAATATTGAGCCAGCGCTTTTTTGCTCTTATCAGACAACATTATCAACAAAAGGCTAAGTGGTAACTGACTATTTTGACGTATCTAGTGTGTGTAGTCATAACGTTGCGTTGAAGTACGTTAACGCAGCATGTAGAAAGGATACCAACGCGCGTTGACTTAACGCGTCCCAACGCATCCGGTCTGTTTAGACCTTTTACTTTTAAATTTAACCAGCAATGTGTACCAAAATTATTATCCTCTGTTATTAGAAAATCAAATAATTGTTTTATTTATCTTTAAATAAAACGAGAATCTTTAATATACTTATTCATGTAATTTATAAGAAGAAAAAAAATAATGGCAAGAACAAGAATAACAAAAACAATTACAAGAACAAGTGAAAGTAGATGCGAAGAAGGGGCAAGAGCACAAGGAGGAAAAATAAAAATAGCTATTGCTACTGCTAAAGAAAGCATCACAGAAAACTTTTCATACTATTGTACGTTTTCGGGTTCGCAATAAACAACTCGTGCAATTTATTTAGTTAAAACAGTCTGTATATTCACACACGTAAAATTAATTACAATATAAAAATATAAAACTAATGTATCACACTTAAACTACTACGATTTAAATTAACACATGTATTTATTTACCAGTACAATTTATATGACACGGTAATATTTATGTCTTTATTACACTATATTTATGTTTATTCTTCGACTACCACTCAAAGAACTATTTATTTATTTCTTATATTTATTTCTACTTTGGTCTGTTACGCGCGTCGGCTACTTCTTATTCCGGAATTACTCATCTCCGTGACCCAGCCGCCTTATATATTCGCATACAGAAGATCCAGAGAATACGAGAATCCTTCTTCATAAATCGAGAGACGTTCCAGTCTTTTCGCTTGCTACGCCATATGGCGTGCATGATTGACGACTGTTTACATTGCTTTTTAACATCGTCGCCCGGATGTCTCCTTCTCTGTGGGCTTGTTTCATCAAAGCATGGCTATATAGTGTTGTAGAATCACTGCCACAACACCATCAATACAATTCTGCAAATCGTCGCAAACCAATTTTGAACGTAATTAAAGCGGAAACAGGAAGACAAATAGGTTTAAAAAGAAAGCATTCTAAATGCAAATGAATTAAATAAATATTTTAGTCAGTTAAGCTGGCATGTTGATGACTATAACAGTAACACTTTTACTCTTAGGGAGTAGCACTTTTTTTCGAATATCTAGCCGAGTATGTATTCTATATTGATTTATTAAGAGAATAGAAGTACTTAGAAATGGATTTTAAATAATTTTTGTGTAAAAAAATTCTTAAAATTATATAGTTTGAAACGCTCATACGTATAAAAAAGTCGTGTGTTGGCCACACCTCATTTTTTAATTAATAAAAAACATATTCTCCTCCTGTATTTTTGTTCTATCATTAATATTATGAAATCGCATCATTAATTTTGAATTAATCAGTCTAGCTTCATCACTTCAATTAAAATCACTTTTTTAAATATGTTAAAAGACTACAATCTCAATTGAAAATTCTCGAAACACGCAACAGAAATCGTAAACTTTCTCGAACGACACACAGACCGTTCAATTTTAATGAACTCGACCCAAGATTATATTTAATGCCTGTGTCTTCTTAATTACGAATCATTAAGCGTCTGCCAACTTTAAAACTTCATCGCTGAAATGAGTAAATATAGGTCGAGAAGAGGACGCGAAATAACGGAGGTTTGAAGAAAACGCCCGAAGGGAGGGAGGAAGGCGGGACATTTTAAAGTCCACCGAAATATAATCTCTGAACGGCAGAGGAAAATTAATTAATGTAATCAAGATAGCGTTTAATTTTGAATGGACCCCAGTTCGCGCGCATTTAAATCCGCACCGACATCGTGAAACTTCTATTCTTTACAATAAAAATTAGATTTTCATTACTGCTCTCGAGCATGATTTTGCATAATTCAGAAATAATAAAAGCGGTTTTTTTCTTGCGTGAACGCAACCTCTTTCCGTTCCACAGAAAGTAAATTGCTTCAATAATGTTTTGTTTAAGTTAAAGCTTAATTTAAATTGGTCTTTGGAGCTCCGCATGGCGATATTTTTTACTTTCGTATACGTAGTATAAGGAAGTATTGTGATGATGAAAATGTTCGAATTCGAGATTTTTGCAGATGTCCACGTTTTGAGGTCCCATGATACCGAAAAAGTGTTTCTAAAAAATGTCTGTGTGTTCGTCTGTCTGTTTGTCTGTGTGTCTGTCTGTGTGTCTGTGACCAGATAGCGGTCAAACCGCTCTAGATATCTATTCCAAATTTTGTATTTACGTATATAATCTCCCTTTTAAGATCTGATTAGTTTTTCAGTAAAATCGGTAGACCGGAAGTAGTAGTTTGCTTCAGTGAAAAAATCGAATTTTGCAAATATTTCGTCAATTACTAAGTTTAAACAAATTTATAAAGAATTCAAATGTACTCAAAATTCAATTTGAGACAAAATGTCCTAAAAAAGTTGTTTGAAATTCCTACCGGAAGTAGGTCTTTTACTCTTATCGAATGTCAGTTTTTTGCGAATATCTCGCAAGTCATGCTTTCTAGGCAGGTGTATTACGAGTATAAAAGTATTTATATGATAATTTTAAATATCTTTTGCATAAAAAAAATTTCAAAACTCGGACCGGAAGTACCACTTTTACTCTTACCGAATAGCGATTTTTTGCAAAAATTTCGTAAATTATGCATTATATATACAAGGTGTGTATAAATTGGCGGACCCACTACACGTGGCGACATTCTTGGTCAAATTTTGAGTTAAAAGTCCTAATCCTAAAACGATGTATCAGGCTTCCTTTGTCTTCAGAATGAATTTGAAAGAAACATACATTTGGCAACATTGAACACGCATGTGCTAGTTATAATCTTCGGAACATTTTTACACGTCGTCATGTGAACCTTACATTTTAAATTTAAAAAAGAAACAAACGAAATAAAATTGGTTTCTTAGATTACATATTTATTACGAAAATATTACAAAGTTTACAAAATTTTTGATGATATTGACTAATTTTTGTATATCTTCGTGATAGTAATCAACATGATTATTACCTACATAATTGTTCGAATTGAAATCCATCAATTTGTAGACATAGCTGCAATCTTTGTGGTATCGTTTGTACTATTCGCTCAAGTCTTTCTGGTGTGATTTCTAATACTGCGGCTTCAATTCGGGCTCTAACTTCGTCAGCGTCCTGTGGAGGTGTAGCGTAAACTTTACCTTTAATGAAACCCCAAACAAAAAAATCTAATGGATTGAGATCGGGGGATCTCGCAGGCCACAAAAGGGGACCGCCACGACCAATCCATCTGTCTGGGAAGTGTTCAGTCAACCAGTCTCTTATATTACGAGCAAAGTGCGCAGGAGCTCCATCATGCATGTAAATCATATTACGGCGTACGTTCAGCGGTATCTCATCAATAACTTGTTCTAAAACATTTAAATATTCACCGGCATCTAGGCGATTTGGTAAGTAAATTGGTCCAACTACCCTGTGGTTTATTATACCCAGCCAAACGTTAACAGAAAACCTTCTTTGGTGACCGTATTCGCGAAATTCATGTGGATTTTCATCTGCCCAATGATGAAAATTATGAGTATTAAACACACCATCTCTGATAAACATGCACTCATCACTCCAAAGAATATGTCTTAAAAAGTCACCTTCTTCCTGAATTCTATTTAAGATTGTATTTCAATAATTGATTCGAAATAAGTTATCATTTCCGTAAAGAGGCTGAACTTTAGAAACATGGTATGGATGAAGCAAGTTTTCTCATAGAACCAAATGAACAGTCTTATTACTGGGAATATTTAGTGTAGAAGCTAATTGACGGGTACTCGCAGAGGGATCTTCATGTATTGTGGCTAGAACTTGCTCTTCTAGTTGCACGGTACGCCTTTGCCTTGGTCGACCTGCGTTCGCATTTCTTGGAATAAACGAACCTGTTTCACGAAGTCGTTGGTCCAGCCTTGAAAATACATTTTTACTTGGATGCCTCCGATTTGGAAAACGCACTCGATATTCCTGCCCTGCCATGCTAGCATTTCCACGACAGAACCCGTATATCATGTACATATCGGCATATTCGTTGAACGTAAAATTCATAATAAACAAACAGAACAACTAGTAAACACGAAAACCCGAAAACTGATTAAAACTATATAAATAAACACGAAAAATAAGCAAGTCGAATGAAATAGGTAGATTACAAAGTGTCAAAATTTGACAGTAGTAATGTATTTGACTAGAACAACATTAGGCTGCCTACTTATTGTTTTACAACGTTGTCAGAAGTGTTTTTCGTCAAAATAAGTTAATAATCAAATATTAAAAACAAACTTTAAAATCAAAAAGAAAACTTTAACGAAAGGATAAAAACAACAATTCTTCTCTCTTCTAAATTGTAGCTCTTTCTGTCAACAAATATCAAGTAATAATGCTTATTTCAAGACTGAAAGTCCGAACTTTAGGAACCTCGTGCAAAGATATGGAGCATGGTACATTTTCGTATTAGGATTTTGGACTCCGAATTTAACGAAGAACATCGCCGCGTGTAGTGGGTCCGCCAATTTATACACACATTGTATATTTATTAAGGGTGCAAAAGTATTTAGAGTTGGATTTGCAATATTTTTGTATACAGGAAATTTCAAAATTCGGACCGGAAGTAGCACTTTTACTCTTAGCGAGTAATACTTTTTTTCGAATATCTTGCAAAGTATGCATTCTATAGCGATTTATTAAGAGAATGAAAGTATTTAGAATAGGATTTTGAATAATTTTGGTATAAGAAAATTCTTAAAATTGTATAGTTTGAAACGCTCATACGTATAAGAAGTTCGTGTGGTGGCCACACCTCATTTTTTTATTGAAATTACATTAAGTATCTACCGAAAATGCATAATTACTTATTGTGTGTTCGACAATCTCTAATATTTTAATAATTTAATTGTTGTTTCCTCATATATAGTTATTTGGATGCTTATTATTAGAAAAATAATTTAAAAGTAATGAAGCTACAAATTAGAGGCAGCAATAAAACCAGGGAAATCAAAAATCGTCATCAGCATCTTGATGGTGTCATTCTACTCTTCTTTCTCCTTTTACTATTCCCCTTCAACTTTAGTTCTTTTTCTACCATTAGTGTGATTTGTAGTTCTAGTTAAATCAAGTCGAAGTTCTGGGCAAACTTTGCTTTTCTTGTAGTTTCTGTTGCTTCATATTAAAGTAGTCTACATAAAAAAGTCGGATCGTAAATAAGATTTACATAACGTCATTTCCAAGGTTGCATTGAGGACATTATGAATTCCGATTTGATATTGTTCACAGGCAAATCCAAATACTTATAGAGAAACAAGTACCTACTTATCAAGTAACAGTATATAAAACATATGATACATCCTGACTGTTCACTGTTCACGTTGAGAGTTCAAATAAAAGTAAATCACCATTGACTGTTCTATATGCTCAGGTGTTAATTGTCTATCACCGTAAATACATTTATACATTGAAAATGAGACATTTACCGTTGTACTAGGGGTATATTTGAAATATATAAAGTTTTTCAGTGCTCTTATACTTCCGGTTCGGAAAAATCTACTTCGTTAGCAGTAAATAAGTTTACAATTCGGCATACAGTACCAACTACTTCAAATGTTTGTTTGACGTTATCAGCATCAGCAGTAGGAAATTGGAAAAAAAATTGACGAAGACAACATGCAAAACATGTAATATATGTCATAATTCTGTATGTTTGCTGTAAGAACTGACCAACCGCCTTTATATATGCAGGTGCACCTGTTACAAATAATAACACTTTTTCTTTATTTTTATCCTTCATTTCACCACATAGCGATTTCAAACAAAAAGTTACGTTATATGATATGCACTATGCATTAGTTCTTTCGAGTTTCTTAGATGCAAATAGATATCTAGCTACTGGCGTGTACATCAGAATCAAATAATATTTTCTCAAAGTGATCACCGCAGGCACACGCAAGTCACTATATTTATCGTTAACACGATTTTGTCCGACTTATGTCTGACTACGAGAGTTTTCACTGGCCACGACAGTAATACATTGCAAATTTTGCAAACTTAGCATAAGCATTTATCCACGTTTCAACAGTATCTCGCAACGAAAGTGGGCAAACTACATTATTCATTTAAGTTCATTCCTGGAATGTAAAATTTAACCAAAAGGGAGAAAAGGCCAGAAATCATTCAAACTAGTGATTACCAGCGTTCTGTGAAACAAAAGACGCCTAAACTGCTATAGAAGGGTGGCCCACGAAAAAGTTGCATTTTAAAATTGCTATAAAAAAAAAGACGGGTGGATATTTTTCAATTATTATTTTTTTATTGAATAGCCCCAACATTGCGGTTTAATAATGGAAGACCACTTCATTCATATGGCTGCCCCGGCTGGCTTTGCAGTAGCCCATTCTGTCGACCCAATTTTTCACATTTTCGATGGTGTGGCCCTCAATGGCTGCAATGGCGACTTCAATCTCGTGCTTTAGGTCGTCAATCGTCTCTGGATGGTTGGCGTAGCACTTATCCTTGACGTCTCCCCACAAAAAATAGTGCAACGGGGTCAAATTGCAGCTGCGAGGCGGCCAGTTGACATCGCCATTTAGGCTAATTATGCGATTTTCGAACGTACCGCGCAAAAGTTCGACTGTAACGTTTAGCTGTGTAGCACGTGACGCCGTCCTGCTGGAACCAAATGCCGCCGATGTCTTCCTATTCCATTCGGGGAAAGAAAAAATCTTCCAACATGCCGCGATACCGCTCACCATTGACGATTACGACGGCTCCTTCGTTTTCGGACCAATGATGCCGACGGACCACATACCGCACCAAACAGTCACTCGTTGTGGGTGCATTGGCTTTTCCATGATTACGTCTGGATTTTCTGGGCCCAAAATGCGGCAGCTCTCCTTATTGACATAACCACCGAGGCAGAAATGAGCTTCATCTGAAAAGATGATTTTTCGATAAAAATGCTCATCTTCCATCAAGCGTCCTTCGGCCCATTGGGCGAACCGAAATCGCATCGGATGGTCGTGCGGCTTCAGCCCTTGCACCAATTGCATTTTGTACGGCTTCAAACCGAGGTCTTTCGTCAAAATTCTTTGAAGGGACGTGCGAGAAATATTCAATTCCTGTGAACGGTGTCGAGTTGATGTTGATGGATTGTCACTCACACTTTCGGCAACAGCAGCAATATTTTCGACTAAGCGCACTGGACGAGCACGGGAACGCGTTGCTTTGTCCATTAACGAGCCACTTTCACGCACACGCTTCACAAATTTATGCCTGGAAGGCGCTTTATTTTTCCCGAATTTTGTGCGCATTTTTCTTGCAGTTTCGGTTGAAGACTCACCATTTTGTAAGTAAGTTTTCAATATTTCCCAATTTTCTTCGAGCGTAAACTTAACCATTTCGTAAACTGCAAACCTTTTACTAAATATTTGACACATTGGCAAAGTCATTCGAGCTGTCAAAGCCAAAATAATCGATAGTTTAAAAACCAACCGATAGATGAGCCACTCCTTATATGGTAGAGTTATTACATTGCATATGCCATCTGTAATGCAACCATTACATTTATGTTACTTTTTTTTACAAGCAAAACTGTAGGTTATCTGATTAAATTGATTGTCTCCTCTTAAACGCCAGTTAGTTACTAACAATGGCGTGGAATTTGTTTTGATGAAACACTAACAGCTTTCCTAAAAATGAAATCTCACCTATCAATTGCACGTAAAGGCACACCTTTACATTTTCTGTGGAACATATAGTTACATCGAAGAACCTGTCCGAAATTTTAAAATCTACAATATCTAGTGATTAAATTTAGTTGGTTATTATTCTTATAGAATATAAAATTTGGTAAGAAGAATATAAGAGAAAAACTACACACGGTCCAAAATCCATTGAAAATTATTAAAAACAAAAGAAGTAAAACAAGTTGGTGTTATTACTTTATGAGGAGGGTATATTAGTAGTCATGGTTTTAGCAGTCAACGCAGTTGGTAGTTGTGTACCACAAATGTTAATATTTCTTCGAAAAAAGTTAAGACATTTGTAATAACCAAAGCAAGTCTTGCTTATCCTTCTGGATGGATGATTTTTTCTATTATTTATTCAAGATTTCACCAAATGTAAACAATGCTCTAAAGCCAAACCTGTTTTACTTGCCTTATGCAACCATGAATCACATCTGTTGTTTTCAGTACTTAATACACTGGAAACTTAAGATAATGGTGAGGTATTTTTGAGGGTTCCTTCTCACACTTCGCATCGTCTTCAAACCTTAGATAAAACAGCATACGGTTCATTCAAGAGACCTTTCATGGCTGATAGATGGCTAATGCTTTACTCAAGCTTACCTATGGGTATTTCCGACATTTGAACGGTATTGAGGGTGCTATACCTTTGTCATTCAGCATGTACTTTAGGTCCCGGAATTTGGCTATTTGAGAGATTTTTACAGATGATGATTTTTTGCAATGGCAAGTGACAAACAGGAAATACAATGCTAGACAAATAAATCATATAATTATTGAGACTGCAGATAATGAAATTTCGACGTAGTGTCTTTGGCAAACGCCACTGTAATTTTCCCTTTTGTTGTTTATTCACATGAAGCCCTGTGATTTTTTTGCAGTGAGAGTCTGGGATGTGCGGTAAATTATTAATTTCGAACCCCTCAAATTATACGGTATGACATTTAATTGCATATTATTATTTAAGTAACATTAGTAAAGCAGATTTAGTATTTTTATATATATAAATCGTAAAATGCCATTCCAGTTCGTTTACATTTGTATATTATAATAAATACGCTCTAATTAAATTTCCAAATAATAAATATTTAATAAAATTTGGCGAAAATAAATCTCATGTTTTTGATGTGAATCTACTGTAGAAATAGATGTAACTCGACGAAAATATTGTCTCTGAAAATTTTAATAAACGTAATGGTTTTCTGAATTATTTTTGAAAATTGTATCTGGTGTTCCTTCTTACAAATTTTAAGAATTCAAAAAAATATTCATTTTTCCACGTTTATTTAACATTTTTCTGGAAGTTCAAAAATTGTTTATATGTTATATATTTATATATTTACATTGAGAAGATATAGTATGTGAATATATAGGTTGTGTATAAATTAAAGCAAAGTTATGTAACTTAAATATGTACATAAAAGTCACGCTAGAACTTCTTTGTTTTATTTTTTCTTCTTATTTATATTTAATGCATACAATATGTAAATATACATTAAAAGTTGTGTCCATATGCAGTCAAGAAAATGAAAGTAGTTGCCGGGCAAGATGGCTGACCTCAATTCAGTTCAGTGGAGGGGAAATAACGCTTTCGATTTCACTGGCTGTTTAAAATATATCTGCGTATTCACATTTATATTTTATACGCTTGAAACATTTAAAAATGTCAAAGAAAGAGAAAAACATTATAAAGAGAAAGGTATTTTTAATGACGAGCGTGCAATATATACATCCGTACAGTTTTTAGTTGATTTGTACCCGTCTGTGATATTTTGATGCCTATTGAGATGTATGATAAAAATAGAGGACTGAATTTAATTATTAATTACAAAGGTGGTGAGTGTAAACACTAAATACAAGGAAATGCAGTAAAATGACGAACGTATTGCTGTTTGGATGTAATAAATAATACCCCATTTTTAATTCCTCCGTCTAACTAAAATTTCACAAATAAACTTTAGAACCGTTAGAAGCACCGATCTTTAGTTTGAGAAGTATATTACTGAGCTAGAAATATACAATTACTTTCTTCTCGAATTGTTGACGTGCGCTACATTTATTAGCTACTTCAGAGCAAATAATTGAAAAAATTGCTAATGGCTAGAAGCTAGAATAAGTTGAATATTAAGTTAATTATTGTACAGGGTATACCACGACGAGATTTTATTAGAACAATATAGAAAACTAATAAGAGTTGAGTTTTGAAATTTCGCAAATATTAGTTTCGCCTTAAGCTCTTTCGATTTAAAATAGTTTTGAATTTTTGCTTCTTCCGGTTACACCAGAAATGGATATCAACTTCCTTATTTTAAATGGAATACCCCCTTTTTTATGATTGATTCTTATTTTCAACTTAATTCTAAGGGTAGTTTGTTTGATAAACTTTTCCTCTAAATTTAGCCATTTTTGAAGTATTTCAATTTTTGTAAAAAAAATTGACACCAGCAGACTATTACTCATAACAACATTCCCAATAATTGAATGCATGCACATATTTAAAATTTTAGGTAATCATTTTAGAAAGTATACTGCTTCAAATGCGGTATTATAAACTTTTCAAAATAATATAGGGTGATCAGAAAACCATGTTATTTCATCCAGAAATTATCAATATCTTGTAATTTTTAAATAGCAATCTACATTTTTTTAACTTCATTGGATTGCACGTTCAAAATTAGGGTCAGTATGTATTTACTTCCCAATAATTAAACGTCTTAGTTTCAGAGTTATTTAGGAAAATTTATCAATTCCTATAAAGTTTTATTTTGTATAATCAATTAGGCTATGAAAATACATGTGAACAAATAAAAACAAGTTGCAAGTTCATATTACCTGTCATTAGTAAGGTATTTACTAGTGCTATTCAGCATTTTTGTTGTCTTCCGTTTCTGAATACTTGAATAATAATAATAATGTCGCGATCTGGATTTAATAACGAAGATTTCTTAAATCTAATAATAACGTATGGTGAATGTAATACAGTAATTGAGAGGACATGTCGTGTTTATTTTGAAAAAGAACAAGTGGCATGCTTACAAATTTCAACCTGTTCAACATATTAATGAAGCTGATTTTGTAATAAGAGCGCAGTATTGTGAGTGGTTTTTAATGAAATCACAAGAAGAAGATGATTTCACAAAAAATCTCATATGCAGAGATGAAACAAAGTTTTGTGGATATGGAATATCTAATTGACACAATAGCCATATTTGGTCCGAAGATAATCCTCGATTTGTTAGGCAACGACGTTTCCAAGAGTCTTGGAGTTTAATGTATTTTGTGCTATTAAGCATGACAAAATATTTGCTTTGCATTTTTATGAAGAAAATTTAAATAGTGAAAAAACGTCATAAATTTAAATTTAAATACACTGTCCGCAGAAGAAGCTCGTAGTGTATGGTTTCAGATGGATGGTGCACGTGCACATAGTACCAGAGCTGTTGGAGAAGTCTTAGACCACATATTTTATGATAGGTAGATCAGAAATAAAGGACCATATAGGGACCGCGATCATCCGATTTAACGCTCCTAGGTTATTTTATTTGGGGCTATATTAAAGATAAAGTATACAGTATATCTGCTACCACCAAAAAACATATGATGGCCAGAGTGCGAGGCGCGTTCAATAATCTAGACGGTACCATGGTTCAGCGTGTCACGCGTACGAATATTTTAAAAAGAGTAAGAAAGTGTTTAGAAAGAGGTGGTGATGTGTTTGAAAACTTTATTTAAGATTATTAGAAACTATTATTAAGACTCCTTCTTCTCGATATTGTGTAGTTTTCATTTAAATGTTTTAGGACATTATTAAATGGTGCCTTGTTTTGTTTTTATTTATTTATATGAGTTTCCATAGCCTAACTGATTATACAAAATAAAACTTTAAAGGAATTGATACATTTTCCAAAATAACTCTGAAACTAACAAGTTTAGTTATAGGGAAGTAAATACATACTGCCCCTAATTTTGAACGTGCAATCCAATGAAGTTGAAAGAAATGTGGGTTGCTATTTAAAAATAAGATATTGATATTTTCTGGATGAAATGTTTAACATGGTTTTCTGATCACCCTGTATTATTTTGAAAAGTTTGTAATACCGCATTTGAAGCAGTACACTTTCCAAAATGATTAGCTAGAATTTTAAATATGTGCATTCATTCAATTATTGGGAATGTTGTTATGAGTAATAGTCTGCAGCTGTCAATTTTTCTACAAAAATTGAGAAACCTCAAAAATGGCTAACTTTAGAGGCAAAGCTTATTAGACAAACTATCTTTAAAATTAAGTTTTAATGAATCATAAAAAATGGGACATTCCATTTAAAATAAGGAAGTTGATATCCATTTCCGGTGCTGAAATTATTTGCTCGAAAGAGCTTAAGGCGAAATAATATTTGCGAAATTTCAAAACTCAACTCTTATTAGTTTTCTATATTGTTCTAATGGAATCTTGTCGTGGTATACCCTGTATATTATGAAACCTATTGGACACTGCGGCTTGATCTAGAAAAATACACCAAAATGACACCTTTGCCACACTAATACACGGAAACCGTTGTCTGTACACCGTAGCGTATACAGAATGAAGGAGATAAATATATGTAATAAGATAAAATAAAAAGCTAGAAACTCATAACGTATACAGAACGGCACTAAGTGCTGTTCGCTATAGGCTATACGTAAGGAGGGTGTTTTTTTTAGTGTGTTTTGATTGTATGTATATATTTACATTTATTTATCTCCTTCTCTTTCTTTTACTGCCATGTGAAGCGTTGGATTTGGGTTAGTATCCAAGGCCTACCTTAACTCATTCTTCCTATATCTTTCTATTTTCTACAATTATTTATATATCCTTTTTTGCTTTCTCCTTTTATCTCCTGTGTTGCTTCAATTTTTAAAATTATTATAATCAATAATTATATTATAATTATTATAAATCACTTCAAGTGCACTTATAATAGTTAGACATGGGCTTGTGTCAAGTCCAAGAATTTATTTTTTCATTCATAATACTAAATCGCTTAATACAAAAACTAGTCAATGCTTAACTATGGTACTATTGATTGTTGGTAGGTACATAAGTAAAAACTAAATAAATTTACCGTAGGAAATTTCTGTTTTTTATTATTTCGGGTTTTATACTGTCCTCCTATCCCTATATTTCTTTTTTCTTCTGTTATTTCCTATTAAATGTCGATAATCCATGGCACAAGGTGAAGTATTAAATACATAAAAAAAAATTCCTGGATCTTCTTGTTAGTTGAATAAATTTTCACAGCAAATAATTTCAGCAATGCGGCATTTTCAGCTTGAATCTGCGTATAAAATATATTCGATATTCACGTTCTTGAAATATCTATCAAATGTACTTACTATCAGTATATTTAATATTAGAGAATTATTTTATGCATTACACATATGAAAAATTTTTCTTCGTATCAGATATGATGTATAAAACATGAAGAAGGATGTTATTCATTTATTGACTTCTCATCAGACATATCGCTAAAAGTGCTTCCTGGAAATGTATTAAACTAACACATAAAAGTAGACCTTTTGTTTTACTTATTTTTATTTCGTATTTGTTACCTCGTATACCATTTTTAAATGTATCTTTGTAAAACTCTTTCTTTACTTTCGCTATACGTCTTTTGTTTTCCTGCATTTGATTTTTACTATCTTTTATCCCAATGAATTATTTTCTTTTACCCCTTTTATTGCTCTTATGGTAATAGAAAAACTTCTGTTGTGTGTCTAAAGCGTCTTGTTTTACATCTTGAATTGTGAAATATTATAATTAGAAAGTTCTAAAGATAAAAATTATTATATATTCAATACCCGAGAAGTGTAACAAGCTGTCAACCACTTAACAGGCTATCAACAAACAACCAGGACTCGAATTTAACAAATTTTAAGAACACGTTGAGTGATTTGCTGATCCAGCACACATTCTCTTGTGTGGTAGAACTCCATGAACAGTTACCATCCTTACAATCATAGCATGTAAGATTGTAAGTATATGAAAATATTTTGTGAATTAAGTGTCGTCAATATATCTACAAAGGGATTTATTTATCTTCGAACATTTTGGTTTGGATTGTTTTATTGATTTCTAATAGTGCAATCTATGACCCAATTTACCGAATTTTATTTAATTAAGTTATATTTTTTAATGGATCCATACACACAGGACTGTCAATAGCGTAGAGGTTTTACTACATAGTTTATAGTGTGTATAGGTGATATAAAAAGTGACTTGAAATATGCTTTAAAGCTTTAATAACCTGAAATAAATAATTGATTGACACAAATATGCATTAAAGTGGTAAAGTGAATAATAATAATAAACTAAAAATAATATATTTTTCGAATTGTTCTTTTCAATAATTGTTTTTTTAATAAATAATTTTGTTTGACCTGCAAAAATATTTCTCAACGATTATACAATAAGAATTTATTTGTCAATGTAATTCAAAATTTTGTCAAACTTCTCATTTTCTTGATTTTAATATAATTTGGTTCCATATGCTTTCATTGTATATTAGATAATATATTTATTTATACAATTGAGAAATATTTTTTTTATGTGAAATGTGTAATAAATTTATTAAATTTTATATTTTGCTTTTTACACAACAACAAAAATAGTGCCCACAAAGAAAAGAAAAGTAAAAAACAAATTTTCAAAGCATTTACTGAATTGAAAATATATAAAACATAATAAAAGGCAGTTGTAATAAATACAATAATAAAGAGCCCCATATTAATTAAAACGAATATAATTGTTGTGTTATTGAAACTATAATTTCAGAAACATAAAGTATATTTATTTCAGAATTTATATTGGTACACAACGTGTACGGCCGTTCTTAGTAACTGTAGTGATAAACAATAAGTGTGGCATTTTAAAGCAATTATATTGTTACTTTATATGTTATTTTAAGGACTCACAGCTCAATAATACAACAATATGTACAGGTTTCTTTATTCAATTTCCACTGTTTCAAAGTATCAGTATTTATGATTTTCCAAAATATTTTTGAATTATAAGTGAAAATGTAGTATTGAATTTTGCTTGCTAAATTTTTGGCCACTACGTCATATGTTATAATGCTAGTGTTAAAAATTGTGAACACCTTAAAATATATGCTCTTAAATACTTCCATCGTACTCAGTAAATTACAGAAATGCTCGTAACCTCAACCCTCATATTTTTAACCTTTTTTATCGCTAAAAAATAGATACAGGTTTGGCCATAACCGGCCAGACCCGTACGATGAAATCCCGTCCCAAATGAAAAATACATTTTCTCTTGTAAATTCCGAGATAAACCTAGCAAAGTGTGACAGTCGATGTCATAAAATAATTTTACACCCATAACATAAAGCGAACGTTATCTTCTTTTAATGTTATATGTATGATATGTATGGCTCATGTGTGGTGTATGTCGTCTGTCTTTCCGTATGCAACAGACTGAATATTTTCGCGCTAGAAAGAATAGTGAAACGACGATACACCAAGGTTAACGGGATGTCTAAGCGACCACGACTATTCTTGCGAGAGTGTAAAATAATCTTCATTCTGAGTTGTTTCTTTAAGCTAAAGTTTGAAGACAGAAAGACATGCAAGACTTTAATTTATCTGAAGAGAAAGTATTTTAATATTTGGTTGTTGTTCTTCGTATGCTTGTACGTAAATGCATGTTTGTTAACACTGAGCTAAGTATTAATCGTCATGCGATTCAAACGTAAGTAGGATGTGTATAATATTTATAAGAAATTGTGAAGTTATACTAATAGCTATCACATGAGCATTGAAAGTCAATTGCGAAAATACGATCAGATTCTCTTAAGAAATAAAAAATTACCGCCTTCAGTCTGTTACTGGTAAGGCGACATTCTAATAATTATAAGAAATAATGAGGCGTGGATACCACATGATTTTCTTTTACGTGTGTGCGTCCCGAATTTGTATACAAAAGTTGTTCTAAATTGAGTTTTAAATATTCTAACCTTCTTAATAATCCTGGGAATAATACCTCTCCGAACTTTGATTTTGTTTTATTACTTCCGGTTCACTTTTTGATTTCTTTAGACAAAAATTGTTACAAATTAGCTCTAAATGCTTTAGCACTTGCAATAAATCAATATAGAATGCATAATTTGCGAGATATTTTCAAAAAAACTGCTGTTCAATAAGAGTAAGTGTTACTTTCGTTCCGAATTTTCAAATTTTTTTTATATTCAAGGTTTAAATACTTTTGTGCCATATCTGTCTAGAACGCACAACTTAAAGATATTAGCAAAATACTCTTTTGAGATAAAAGACCTACAGGAATTTTTATTCACTTTTTTCACAAAAAATATTTCAAATTCTTTTTTGAGTAGTTTTATGCTCCCTAGAAAATTGTCCAAACTTGGTAATTGATGGGATATTGGCCAAATTTGATTACTTCTTTGCTTTAAACAACTACTTTCAGTCTGCCGATTTCATTGACAATCTAATCAGATCTCCAATGAGAGATTACGTTCCTAAATATAATGTTTGGTATTGAAAGATTTCAATGCCAAATCTTAGTATTCCTGGGCACAGAACAACTTTATTCGAGAAGGGACCCTATTACAATTGCGTGAAGATTTATAATGGTCTGCCCTACGATGTTAAGCATGCCGTTTCATTGAACCAGTTTAAGAACAGGTTGAGGGCTTATCTCATTGATGGCGTATTTTACACTTTGGATGAGTTTTATAGTGGTATGGCGTGACATTTTGGGGGATATGTTTTATTTTGTTTTGTTTTGACGTAATTTGTACTGTCTTGTACTGTTTTATTTATTTTATTTATTTGTTTATTGCAATTGTTTCATTACTGACATACAGTACCTGTTATTTATTTTGTATGTACATTATATTACTATTGTAATATTGTAACTTTGACTCTGTTTATGTTGTGATTTGAATTTACAAACAATAAACTATATTATTATTATTATTATTATTATTATTATTATTATTATTATTATTATTATGTCATGTGCGACACACACACAGAGCGAGAGAGATACAATACAAAAGGCATTTTTTAAAATTCACTTTTTCGGAGAACTTCAAAATGTGGATATCTGCAAATATCTTGAGGTCGAAAATGTTCGTTCTCACAGTTTATACTAAGTAAAAGAAAGTAAAAAGGATAGCTCACTCTTTCTTTTAAATCCAAAATGCTATTTGAACCTAATTATATACTGTGCGATGAGACATCTTATTACTTTGATACGATTGTGATTTAACGTCCTTGTATACGTCAAGATCGTGTGCATTGACTACTGATACTTATGTTGACTCATTGAGTTTAGGTGTAGTTGTCTAACGTAATTTACATAAAACTATGAGTGACTTGCTGTCTGTTTCTTGCGTTTGTCTCATAGTTATTTTACCTGCCGTCTTTTACTAGCTCATTTGACTGTTTCCTTTAAATTCTGTTATCTGGACATATTGCTGGTATGTATTCCGCACTTAATGTTGCTCCCAACATTTTTAACAAATAATTCATTAAAATAGTCACCAAACTCTCCTTTGTTCTTTGTGTCAATCTTCAGAAATTGGACCAATATCAAAATACCGCTCTAACAATGTTTAATAAAAATATCCTTTATTGTCTCGGATTTCCATTCTGATATATGGCCATTGTCATCGTGAATTATACAGGATCTGGCCCAACAAACCGTAAGCCGGGGATTACCCGCTTATTTTAAAATTAATCAAGTATTTCAATACTGAATGTTATTCCACACCACTGGGAATACGTTTTAAGATAGTTCCTTTTATACAAGGTGTCTCAGAATGGAGTGTCAGACTAATGCATTGTATTTTTTTAGAATGTAGCGCCCTGTATAATCATAGCTAATAAGATTTTTGTAACATTGCCTACACACAATATTATATATATTTAAACTTGATCGTTTCTGTGTAAATAATTATTTTCCTTGGCAAATTGATGTGCTATTTTACACAAGGAAAGACAAAAGATTTGAAGACAAAATAGTAGTTGATTTCTTATTAATATCGGAGTCCGTTTCTGTATGAAAAAATGAGGTGTGGCCACCACACGACTTTCTTATACGTATGAGCGTTTCAAATTATAGAATTTTAAGAATTTTTTTACAAAAATTATTCAAAATTCTTTTCTAAGTACTTCTATTCTTTTAATAAATCTCTATAGAATGCATACTTTGAAAGATATTATCAAAAAAGTGCTCCTCGCTAAGAGTAAAAGTGCTACTTCCATTCCGAATTTTGAAATTTCATATATACAAAAAAATTTGCAAATCCAGTTCTAAATACTTTTGTACTCATGATAAATATATATAGAATGCCTAACTTACGACATATTTGCAAAAAATCGCTATTCGATAAGAGTAAAAGTGGTACTTCCGGTCTGATTTTTGAAATTTTTTTTATACAAAAGGTATTGAAAATTATGTTTTAAATACTTTTATATCCGTAACGTACTTGTCTAAAAGGCATGACTTGCAAAATATTCGCCAAAAACTGATTTTCGATAAGAGTAAAAGACCTACTTCCGGTAGGAATTTCGAAAAACTTTTTAAGGGGTCACGCCTGTGACGCGAACGTAAAGGTACCGTATTTTTATGAAATTTTCCTGGGGAAACGCTTGATGATTTTTGAATTTTTCTATCTCCACTTCAAAAAGCATAGTTTTAAATATTTATAACAATTTTTTTATTCGAAAAATATTCATAAATGTAATGTACACAATGGTTTGTGCAGATCGCTGTTTGGGAAACATCTTTTGAGGTGACCACTGCTGCTTTGAAAATAGATCACCTGGAATTAAAGACCAAACGCCTTCAGTTTGAGTAATAAATTATCTAGTGCTTGAACGAAGGATTTGATGAACTATTCATTTTTGGAAGAATGGCGGCAATTTGAAGTTGAAATGACATTTTCGGCAAACAAAGGTGCTCTTTTTTTTATTTAAAAAGGAACCAGGAATTGGAAAAGAAATTCCTTCGTTCACACACTAGATTTTGATGTGTGGATGAAGCTTATGAAATTGGAAGTCGATCGGTTCAGTAGTTCTCGAGATATAATGGTCACCGATTTGGAAAAAGTCGTTTCGCGGAAAACGCGTTTAAAGTTTTAGTATAGAAGTGATCCATTGTGACTCTACTACACACTCCACAGAGAAATACATTATTTTGTTAACAAAACACGCGCGCTCTGCAGGTCCTAACTTGCGTAATTATCGTCTGCAAAGCATCACTCAAGGACATTTCCATGCCTAGCTCGTGCAATACTCTAACGATCTGCGGATTTCTTCTCTCGATCAGACAGTCATTCTTGTCAACATTCAACTTACAAACTGTATAACTTTCTCAATTTTTAAGGAATCAACTTGAAATTTTCAGAGAATATTCTCGAAATGTTAAACTTTGAGGATCCATCAAAAACCAAGAAACGATTTTTTCGAAAATTTCGCAGAGGCGTGACCCCTTAAATAAAATTATTCACAATTTTAATTTTAAGTATATATGAATTCTTTATAAATTACTTTAAACTTAGTAGTTGACGAAATATTGGCAAAATTCGATTTTTTCGCTGAAGTAAACTGCTACTTCCGGTCTACCGATTTCACTGAAAAACCAATCAGATCTCAAGAGGGAGATTATATACGTAAATACAAAATTTGGAATTGATATCTACAGAGAGAGAGAGAGAGAGAGAGAGAGAGAGAGAGAGAGAGAGAGAGAGAGAGAGAGAGAGAGAGAGAGAGAGAGAGAGAGAGAGAGAGAGAGAGAGAGAGAGAGAGGCATTTTTTAAAAAACGCTTTTTCGGTATCAGGGGACTTCAAAACGTGGACATTTGCAAAAATGTCGAGGTCGTAAATTTTCACCATCACAATACTAAGAAAGTAAAAAATGCAGTAAATCTTCAATTTCACTTGTTACAATATCGAATAATCTCATTATTCTAAAAAATAGAAAGCTCTGCAAGTTTTTGACAGTAATTTCAAGCAACAAGCAGGTTCGACTGAAAATTACAATAAAACTAGGAAATGACTTTGCTATATTCCTTTAGGATCGGCTGCTTGATTTGGAATTACAGGTTGCATTTTCTTATTATTGAGATTCAATGTTTCGCAATGTAGGTGAGATGATATAAAATGACCGGCAAAAAAAACCGCCCAACCCATCAGGCATACGTTTTCTGTTTGCACATGTAGTTTATCCGATTGTCTTTCATTAATAAATGCTTTATATTGTTTAATTCATTATAAAATGTTACGAATTTGATTTTTTGGTGGTGAAATTCCTAACTAGAAAATATTAACTAATTTCAATATACTCTACAGCATTTAGGAATATATCTTAATTAATAATTAATTTTTGCAACAAAACTGCAAGTAGGCTCATTTTATTGATATCTGAAAATAATTATGAATAAATTTGACAGTTAATACACAAGTTTTGTTGCTATAACAATGATCTTCGTCCAATCAGTATACTTCCTTGTCTTTCTAAAATTTTGGAAAGGGTTGTGGACGCACAGGTACGTGAACATTTATTAGTTAATGATCTGCTGCCAATGAATCAGTCTGGTTTCAGACCCATGCACAGTTGTGCGACGGCCCTGGCGAAGGTGACTGATGATATCATCTCTAATCTGGATATTGGTAATGTGTCGGTTTTGGTATTACTGGATTACAGTAAGGCCTTCGATACCATAAACCATGAGCTGCTTCTTGCAGTTTTGCGTTTCGTGGGCTTCGATGATGTTGCTATTGGGTTCTTCGCTAGCTATCTTCGGGATCGGCGTCAAAGAGTTTCCTTGAATGGAAAGTGCTCTAGTGATCTTCCGGTGGTTAGTGGAGTGCCTTAGGGCTCAGTATTGGGCCCTCTTCTATTTACTATATACACTTGCAGACTTCCGATATCTTTGCGTGTCTGTGAGTTTCATATGTATGCCGATGATACGCAGGTCTACCATTCATTCAGTGCTGTGGACGTATCGCGAGCTGTCAATAACATGAATGAGGACTTGAATGCTCTATGTGAGGTTTCGGCGAAGCATTCTCTGTTCTTGAATCCGGCCAAGTCTTCTGTGCTGGTTTTCGGTTGCAGGTCACAGGCATTATTGGATTCCATTACTGTATCGGCTAATGGCATAACATTGCCGATAGTAAATGAGGCTAAAAACCTAAGGGTGATATTAGACACGTCTCTACGATTTAAATCGCATATCTCTCAATGCATTAAGCTTTGTTATTCAGCTCTTAAGCTACTCTATCCGCATAGATCGTACTTAACTGTGGAGACTAAGAAGTTGCTGTGCGATTCCCTGGTGTTGTCACATTTTCAATTCTGCTCTCCTGTAATAGCACCTTGCCTTGATTGCTCAGATAGAAGACGGGTCCAGCTGGTGCAGAATTCGTGTCTTCGCTTCATGTATGGAATCCGTAAGTTTGACCATATTTCGCACAAGCTGCATGATGCTGGTTGGCTTAGTATGGGGAATAGGGCACGGTTGCAGTCTACTGTATTTTTTCTTAAAATCATAAAATCTGGTTGTCCGCCCTATTTGACAGCAAAAATTAGATTTCGGGCTGATGTGCATAATGTGAACATCCGTACGAGAGGCTTAATTTCCCCGCCATTTCACAAAACGACTCTATATGAGCGTGGCTTCTCGTACTGTGTTTACGTTTGCTATAACTCATTGCCCGATGATCTCAGAAGCATGAGCCTTCCTGTACTTAAATATAATTTGAAAACAATTTTGCTTCGGGAGCGGGCGCCGTTGGCGTGAGCAGGTGATGGCTATGGAAGTCTTTGGCACCATTTCTGAATGAACTTTGCCGAGTATGTGTGCATTGCGTGTTTTGAGCCTTGGCCGCGTCTGTCATCTGTCATCTGTTAACTGCTATGCTTAGTTAAGTCACAGGGCTGAGAGGAAGACCAGTCTTCGACTGATTCTTAGTCCTTTTACCTTCAATTTAAATTTGCTGCAATACTGGTTACATGTATATTAATAAATCTTTATTATGTATATAACACAAACCTTGAAATGAGTTTTTCAATGTTTGTTGTTCTCTTTTTGCTCTTATTCAGTATTTCTTATGTGTTACTATATTTTGTAATTCAGTTCTTTACAATGTACTTATTTTTTTTTCTTTGTTGTTGTTGGTAATAAACTATTATTATTATTATTATTATTATTATTACTTGACAAAAACCGGCAATTGGAGCGCAGTTACAACTCAAGCATTGTAGAGCACGCCTTCATTTTGCGCATTTGCATGCAAATTGGAATGTTCAACAGTGGAATAAAGTTCAGTCGCGCTTATATTTACGATCTCCAGATGACAGAGAAAGAATGTGAAGAAGACGTAACGAGCGCTATGCAAACTGTACCATTTTGGAACGGGTGCCTTTTAGGGGAGGTTCTGTTATGGTATGGGCTGGAATTTTTACTGAAGCACATACCTGATATTTATAGAGAATGGTGCTTTGAATGCTCGTAGATACGTGAAGGAAGTTCTTGAACCAACCGTAGTTCCATTTTCTCATTTTATTGGAGAAAGCTTCGTTTTAATGCACAACAACGCTGAACCTCACATGGCACGTATCGTAAGTGACTACTTAAACGAGGTCGGAATTCGCAAATTTGAGTGACCTGCATGTAGTCCAGATCTCAGTCCTATTGAGCATTTATGGGATCAACTCCAGAGGCGTATTCGCCAACGCGCAGTCGTACCAGAAACTCTTCAAGAGCTAAGATTTACGCTTGAAGATAAATTTGAAGGAATTCCGCAGGATTACACAAGAAATTTAATTAATTCCATGCCATAACGATTACGTGATTTAATTGACGCTCGTGGAGGACATACACGCTATCGATATCAGATTAGAATTAAAAGTAACTTATTTTATTTTTAAAAGTTGAGAGAGATAACTTGTTCAAACTGTTTTTCTTATTTTCTAAACTTAAATTTACTTCTGTTAAAAATTGCCCTATTCCTTCAAAAAACTTACATATTGCTGTGGTTACAATAATGCAACTACAATTGTAACGTTGTAGCTTTAACGATACAAAATTACATATCTATTCAATGAATGCTGAGATTGTATTAATATTATTAAAAAATTCACCTAAAAATTTATAAACCTAATCCCTATTAACATTCAATTTATTCTTGTGAGTTCTATCAGTGATTTTTCCTCCTTTCCTCTGGTGTGTTTCTTACTTAAGTTTTTATTTGGATAAGGTCAATAATAAAATCAATTCTTAAATTTCATAAAATATTTATATTCATCTTTTAATTCAATAAACATCAATTTTTTTTTATTAACAACATGTGGCTGTGTTAAGAATGTCTCTTCACAATTATAAAACATAGAAAAACATAATCCCTTTTTTTTATTACGATTCAAGAAAATATTATTTTGCTATTTTATCCTTTAATATAATGTTCATAGATTCAAAAAAATAACTTTTTCCCATACGAAGCTAATTTTTATTTCAACAAAGACATACATTCGCACATAGTGCCTTTGATGATCTAAAACTTTGCAAAGAAGAAAAGATCTTGAAAATGACCTATACCAATGGTCGAATGTAAATATTCGCACATAGTACACCCAACAGATTGGCGCTTGTCCCTCAAGAATATTCCTATCTATTCGTATTCATCTACTTGAAATTTTAATTAACTTTTACCACAACTATCGTTAATAATGCCTAGTGATACACAGGAAGCAAATATTTGCACTTAGTACCTCCAGTGCCCTCAACACTATTGACAATCTTCCCACAATTTACAAAAAATTAATGTAATTCAGCAAAACAATATTTTATCTAAATATTGATGGTGTTTACCGCCTTGCTAAAAGTAAACATTTTCACGTAGTACCCTTAGAGTACGTCTTACACCATCAATTATTCCAAAATGTATATTTATTTCAAAAAGAAAAACTTACTTATATTCCTCATACCAATCATCAAATTCTTTTTTATTGATGTCTAGCATTTTGATATATTTGAAAATGAAATTATCAAATGTAGCAAATAATTAATAATAACAAAACTAAAAACTGTACTGGAATTTAGAAATAAACTTAATACATTCAAATTAATATAATATAACGTAGTGTATCAAAACCCCTACTATTATTTTCAAACGATATCAAACATTTTTACGTCTAGTAAATTCAAAAGTTCAGCTTCATCTCCCCTTATCTCGTTCTTCGCGCTCTTTTATAACTCTTCCTTTTAAAACAAAAGACGACTATATACTTACAGCGCCACGACTGCTACACTAACATTAATGTTGGCATTATCCAGGTAATATTTGTTTTCTATAAGTTTTTCTCAATCACATATACCTATTCCACTTTTGACAGTCAATGAATACACAAAATGTCACCACTTACAAATTGTTTATTAAAAGTTTATGCACACTTAAGATTCTTCATCTTCGGTAGGTATATTCTTCTTTCTTAATGCCATCCCTCATTATGCTTGTAAATGAACCTATTGCCTCTCTCATTATTAACTATATACTTACTTTTCCCGTTAATTAAAGTTATTCGTATTTTCTTCTTGTCGATATCTTTGTTGGTTATGATCGGAAATATATTGTACACCACTGGAATCCTCTTCATTAGGACTGCATCACAAGGAATACCGACTTCTACAGCACTCCTCTACTTTCTACCCAGTTTCTTTCGGCTTCTTGTAAATTGATTTGCATACAACCGTCAACAATGTTGATGTTATTTCTTCTTGCAGATTATTAGAACCACACAAGATTTATCCTGCTATCTTTGATGCCCTTACATTTATGCAAATAACATCTAAAGATGTGTTCCTACCCATGCATCTAGTATATACATAAACTTATTAATGTATTGTCTCGGATAAAGAACACTTTTTGTATATATCCTTTAAAATGTTTTTAGATATAAGTATCAGGTATTTATTATACTCTTAAATATGATCATAAAATTCTTTTAGAAATTAAAATCATTGTAAAAATTTAAAATCTATTTTTTATTCATTTGAATAGACGTTTTCATAACAAGCATGCCGAATATCATCTTACTCGTACAATTTTACGGCATTTAAATGATTCACCCTCTTCACAGTTCCGTCTTTCAACATCACTCTCTCTCTGTTACTTACTTTTATTAAATTTTTATTTTTGAACAATGGTCCAGATCTCAGTCCTATTGAGCATTTATGGGATCAACTCCAGAGGCGTATTCGCCAACGCGCAGTCGTACCAGAAACTCTTCAAGAGCTAAGATTTACGCTTGAAGATAAATTTGAAGGAATTCCGCAGGATTACACAAGAAATTTAATTAATTCCATGCCATAACGATTACGTGATTTAATTGAGGCTCGTGGAGGACATACACGCTATCGATATCAGATTAGAATTAAAAGTAACTTATTTTATTTTTAAAAGTTGAGAGAGATAACTTGTTCAAACTGTTTTTCTTATTTTCTAAACTTAAATTTACTTCTGTTAAAAATTGCCCTATTCCTTCAAAAAACTTACATATTGCTGTGGTTACAATAATGCAACTACAATTGTAACGTTGTAGCTTTAACGATACAAAATTACATATCTATTCAATGAATGCTGAGATTGTATTAATATTATTAAAAAATTCACCTAAAAATTTATAAACCTAATCCCTATTAACATTCAATTTATTCTTGTGAGTTCTATCAGTGATTTTTCCTCCTTTCCTCTGGTGTGTTTCTTACTTAAGTTTTTATTTGGATAAGGTCAATAATAAAATCAATTCTTAAATTTCATAAAATATTTATATTCATCTTTTAATTCAATAAACATCAATTTTTTTTTATTAACAACATGTGGCTGTGTTAAGAATGTCTCTTCACAATTATAAAACATAGAAAAACATAATCCCTTTTTTTTATTACGATTCAAGAAAATATTATTTTGCTATTTTATCCTTTAATATAATGTTCATAGATTCAAAAAAATAACTTTTTCCCATACGAAGCTAATTTTTATTTCAACAAAGACATACATTCGCACATAGTGCCTTTGATGATCTAAAACTTTGCAAAGAAGAAAAGATCTTGAAAATGACCTATACCAATGGTCGAATGTAAATATTCGCACATAGTACACCCAACAGATTGGCGCTTGTCCCTCAAGAATATTCCTATCTATTCGTATTCATCTACTTGAAATTTTAATTAACTTTTACCACAACTATCGTTAATAATGCCTAGTGATACACAGGAAGCAAATATTTGCACTTAGTACCTCCAGTGCCCTCAACACTATTGACAATCTTCCCACAATTTACAAAAAATTAATGTAATTCAGCAAAACAATATTTTATCTAAATATTGATGGTGTTTACCGCCTTGCTAAAAGTAAACATTTTCACGTAGTACCCTTAGAGTACGTCTTACACCATCAATTATTCCAAAATGTATATTTATTTCAAAAAGAAAAACTTACTTATATTCCTCATACCAATCATCAAATTCTTTTTTATTGATGTCTAGCATTTTGATATATTTGAAAATGAAATTATCAAATGTAGCAAATAATTAATAATAACAAAACTAAAAACTGTACTGGAATTTAGAAATAAACTTAATACATTCAAATTAATATAATATAACGTAGTGTATCAAAACCCCTACTATTATTTTCAAACGATATCAAACATTTTTACGTCTAGTAAATTCAAAAGTTCAGCTTCATCTCCCCTTATCTCGTTCTTCGCGCTCTTTTATAACTCTTCCTTTTAAAACAAAAGACGACTATATACTTACAGCGCCACGACTGCTACACTAACATTAATGTTGGCATTATCCAGGTAATATTTGTTTTCTATAAGTTTTTCTCAATCACATATACCTATTCCACTTTTGACAGTCAATGAATACACAAAATGTCACCACTTACAAATTGTTTATTAAAAGTTTATGCACACTTAAGATTCTTCATCTTCGGTAGGTATATTCTTCTTTCTTAATGCCATCCCTCATTATGCTTGTAAATGAACCTATTGCCTCTCTCATTATTAACTATATACTTACTTTTCCCGTTAATTAAAGTTATTCGTATTTTCTTCTTGTCGATATCTTTGTTGGTTATGATCGGAAATATATTGTACACCACTGGAATCCTCTTCATTAGGACTGCATCACAAGGAATACCGACTTCTACAGCACTCCTCTACTTTCTACCCAGTTTCTTTCGGCTTCTTGTAAATTGATTTGCATACAACCGTCAACAATGTTGATGTTATTTCTTCTTGCAGATTATTAGAACCACACAAGATTTATCCTGCTATCTTTGATGCCCTTACATTTATGCAAATAACATCTAAAGATGTGTTCCTACCCATGCATCTAGTATATACATAAACTTATTAATGTATTGTCTCGGATAAAGAACACTTTTTGTATATATCCTTTAAAATGTTTTTAGATATAAGTATCAGGTATTTATTATACTCTTAAATATGATCATAAAATTCTTTTAGAAATTAAAATCATTGTAAAAATTTAAAATCTATTTTTTATTCATTTGAATAGACGTTTTCATAACAAGCATGCCGAATATCATCTTACTCGTACAATTTTACGGCATTTAAATGATTCACCCTCTTCACAGTTCCGTCTTTCAACATCACTCTCTCTCTGTTACTTACTTTTATTAAATTTTTATTTTTGAACAATGGTCCATTTCTTAGAATATTTAATGCTATTCTTAGACATTGCGAGAAGTTTGGTTCTGTTTTTGTATATGCAAACCACACCTTGTGCTCGTCTTTTCTACAAAACACAGAATGCATAGACTTAATTTGTGTTTATTTTTATTCCTTTCTTAATATTTTTTAAACTTGTATTACTATATATACATTTTTCATAATGACATTGCCCCTTAAAGGTTATGCAACTCATTATTCACCTACTAAATATGTGACCTGTGATTATTTTACCTTAAACTATATTTTTAAAATTAAAATTTTATGTTCTTATTCTAAAGCTTAACTATTTAACAATTTTTCTAATTCTTAAACTCTAAAGATCACGGCAATATGTTGCCCATACAATGAATAAGTTCTTGTATTCAGTCTCAATAGAAACCTAAAATGATTGTAGAGCTAATTGTTCTAAAAATTCCAAGTGGGCGGTTTTTTCTTTGCCCGTCACTTTATATAATATTCAACTGGTTTTATACTGTTGATAAATTTGAGGCTAAATTGTATTCTAAGTACTTTTGTTTAGACAAAATGTGAAATTATATCTGTATTGATTTTTACAACATTTATTTTTCATATTCTTGTAGGTTATTTTGTATTGTCATTTTACGTTTGTGTCTGCGTGGATTCAGAAGGCACGATCGTTCCTTCTATGATTTTTATCGCCAACGCCTCCATTTTTTTCGACCAATTTCAGGCCTACATTCCGATGTTCACTGTAATCTCTAAGTCCCAATGTTAAATACTCTTAAACAATGTCATCAAAATTTAATTCATTAGTTTAAAAAATTTCAAAATTGTATTTTTATAAATTTTGCATACCTATATTTAAGTTTCATAATTAAATATAATACATATTAATCACATATATACACTTAAATACAGATTTTCCAAAAATTCATTTCTGTTAGATCAAAGAGAGCGGCAATCAAATTAAAACAATTAAAAATCAAGCACATTGTCGTCAGAAAAATAATTAAAATGTGACGGGTTGTCAATCATAACATTCTTTAAAAAAGACACTTAATACATCAACTTCCGGTATTTTCTTATCTCCTATAAGAGACCAACAATTAACTCCGAAATTCCGACACACTACTTTATAATTTATCCGTTCCATATAATGTTCTTCCTTCGAAACGGAGATTCGAATTTCGTCGCTAAATAGAACCAGACCGTGTTTGGCAAACTGAAAAGTGGGAGCACTTCGCGACGTAATAAAATTAGCAAAGTACTGTTATTAATACTTTGTCATCACACATTATAAGTATGTGTATGTGGCATTGGAAAGATTGAATGAGTAAACAAGGAAAAAGGTTCACGTCGTGACTTAATCCTATTGTTCCAGTTTTTTTGTTGGGGCGGTTCCCAAAGTTAATAGCGTTATTTTTAGAACGGTTCCTCGATATAGGATCGCACCGGAGCACTTAAAGTGTACCTTTTCGGCACTTTCCTTTTTTCTTCCTGTCAATCCTTTTTGGTTAATGATCCAATTACGTATAGGTTACATAAGCGTGTAAGGAAAATCAAAATAAATACAGAATGGCGGAGTAAATAAGATAAACTAGGCATTTATACAGAGTGTCTCAGGTTCCTTACTTATTATTGGCATTTATTAAACAGTATGATATACAAATAATTTTGCGTACATGAGTATACTCTAATTTTAATTATTTTGGTCAGATATGTACAAATTACAAAGTACTAATTTATCTGCAGAATCAGTGATTTTCGACAGAAGACTATCGTCGTTAAATTAATATAGAAAGAATTATTTACCACTGTCAACTAAATCAACACCCGTGCTATGATCATCTGTCGACTGATGTACAGGCTGAGGAAATTTTGAAGTGTTTATAAAGAATTTTGATAACTATAAGGGACATGTCATCCTCGGTCTTTTACTATGTCAGTGGTGAGAGCCAAAATTGGTAATCGCTTTCTGTTTTTGAGTTATTGTTAATTTTTTAAATTTTCTTTTTACAACTGTCTTCCTTATTTGGTAAAATAGATAAAAGAAAAATCTCTACGTTCTACTTTTTCGATAAGAATGCAGTGGTGTACTTTTTTTATAAAATTTTCGAAATTTGAGTTATTACATGAATTTATAACTTTTTGTATGGAAGTCATAATTGGCTACGACTTAACTAAAAGGGGAATCTTTTTTTTATTTCATTTAGTCATAGAAGATGCTTAAGAAGATTACAACACATTTGATGTTTTATACTCAAAATGCAAGTCAAACCTATTTTGATCGGTACTCAGAAAGAAGCTAAACTAATAAATATATACTTTGAAAGAAAATCCAACAGGTCAAAGACATATGACAATGAAATATGATATTATAGATACTGAGGAAGTTACCGGCAAATTTCATTTCAATGAAACAAGCAATTACTACTACACAAATGGTCTTTCAATAAAATTTTCAGATTCTGGAATATCACGATGACGGGTATTATGTTGGGGTTACACGAATTTAGACTTTATAAACCAAGGAAATAACATTCGCCAATGATCCTGCATGACGACAATATTTTGTAATTGGTATCTCCAACAGCAAGATCAATCCGCTGGTGCGCGTGCAAAGGGGTATATGTCGAATTTTGTGAAAATCGCGTTAAGTCTGGAGTGCGCCTAGAAACAAGTCAAACAGTTACTATGAAGAAAGATATAAGTTTAAAGTGAATGCTGATGTTTCATTCATTTTTTGCATAAAGGTATATATTTGTGGTATTTTGTGGAAAGGGATTTAGGTGAACTTATACCAAAATACATTTATTTGCTGTTAAGTGTATTTAGTTACAAGTCGACTTATACCTCTTTTCGCAAGACTCAACTTTACTTATATCGTTCTGCACTGTTTATAAACATTACCTCTCTTTACATCCGACACACACGTTGGTGGTAACAGTTAACAGTGATAAAACGCAAAATTCTAGATCTTTTAAATTAATTCAGATGTGTATGCAGACTAAATATGAAGGTGAGTAACATGTTATAACCTGAAATACAGTAAGTTTTTCCAGTTTTGTTACAAATTTAAGTATGATAATTTGTTATACACGTTCGGAGAACATAGACGTCCAAAGCACCAGTCAAAGTAAGGAAACCAAAATATACAGCCAATTCATTATTTTTGATTTAAAAAATTAGCTTCCAGTCCAGCTCCATCTCTGTCTGAGTTTCCACTCGACGTTTTTTCATTTAACGTCGATTCCAACTCGGGTGCACCTCAGTCTTCTGTTTCACGTGAAAATCGCATTTTATTTGATTCAGGCAGTGTCACTGATCCTCATTACAATCCATTGCCGGATATACATAATGCGTCATCTACTGAAGATGATCAGACGAATGTGAATGGAACAAACTCACAAAGCGATGTAAGTAGGAAAAAATAATGAAGTACATCTTCATGTTAAAAAGTAATGGTTATATTTAAATCGCAGGTAGTTCTAAAGGATGCTTATGTCAAGAAGCCTAGAAGACACAAGAATCGTGCATCTAAACAGAATAACCAAAAGAAATTTGGAAGAGAGTTACAAGACTTCGAAAGGTCAAGAAGTTCCTTTGCGGGAGTCTAAAGCATTGTCTAATTGAAGAATGCAATGTCAATGAAACTTTAGCACTGCTGTTAGATATGAATATTGGGCAATGGGAAGTCATAAAAAGAGAGTGCAGTATCTTGCTAGTCTTATAAATTCGACCGAAAAAATACCTGATGAGTCAAAACAAAAGAAACGTTCTCTTACTTATAAATACCATGTAAGAGTAGATGGAAATATGGTACCTATTTGTAAAAATTGATTTGTAAAGAAGTTCAATAAAAGTAACAAATTTATCACCAATGTACTTAAAAAAAAAAGAAGTCAATCCACTTCAGGTATTACACAAGATGATAATCTTGGCACAAAGTATCAGAAGAAATAAAAGAAGCAGCGAAACAACATATTTTATCTCTACCGGCTTACGAAAGTCATTACTGCAGAAAAGATACAACAAAAAAACATCTTCCCACACACTACACACTTGCTAAAATTTATTACGAATACGTTCAACAAGAAACTGCATACATAGCCATAAGCAGAAAACTTTATGAAGACATGTTCCATTGTTTAAAAATATCTATTAAGAAGCCAAAGAAAGACACCTGCCAGTACTGTGATAAAGTGAATATGCAAATCCGGAATTCTCTTGAGGACGATAAAGAAAATCTTCGAAGGGAGTTAGAAAGTCGTCAGAATGAAGCAGATTACCCGTACAAATCCAAAGGTAATGACAAAGAGATTTGTAAAAACGACCTAACTAAAAGAATATATGCTTTTGATCTGCAACAGTGCTTACCGAGTCCTGCGTTGTGCACATCTGTTGCATTTTATAAAAGGCAGTTATGGACTTTTAATCTAACTATACATGACTGTATATCTAACCAAGCTTAGATGTGGCATGAAGGCGCGGGCGGAAGAGGAGTTAATCAAGTAGGTTCTTGTTTATACAAACATATTCTTGGTCTCCCTGAAGATGTTAGCCATGTCATCCTATACTCTAATACTTGTGGGGGTCAGAATAAGAACTCTCACATTGTCGCGATGTTCTAAACATTATTACAAAATTCTAATTCTTTAGAAGTTATTGATCATAAATTTCTTGTCGCTGGTCACACGCATATGGAGTGCGACAGTGACCATGCCCTTATAGAAAGAACGAGAAAAAAATGCGGTACTCCATTTCATCATCCACATGACTGGATGCAGTTAGTTCGACAAACTGGAAAGAGTCATCCCTTTAATGTGGTGGAAATGAAAATGTCAGATTTTTATGAGTATTCAAACTTAATCAAAACCTCTCTACAACAGAAAAAAGGAGGTGTGGCCACCACACGACTTCCTTATACGTATGAAAGTGTTACTTCCGGTCCGAATTTTGAAATTTTATTTATACAAAACATATTCCATTTCCAACTCTAAATACTTTTATACTCTTCATAAATATATATATATATATAGAATGCATAATTTACGACATATTTCCAAAAAATCGTTATTCGGTAAGAGTAAAAGTGTTACTTCCGGTCCGAATTTTGAATTTTTTTTTATACAGAAGATATTTAAAAGTACGTTCTAAATATTTTTATACTCGTAATGTACCTGCCTAGAAAGCATGACTTGCAAGATATTCGCAAAAAACTGATTTTCGATAAGAGTAAAAGACCTACTTCCGGTTGGAATTTCGAAAAACTTTTTTAAGACCATTTATCTCAAACTTAATTTTAAGTACATATGAATTCTTTATAAATTTGTTTAAACTTAGTAGTTGACGAAATATTGACAAAATTCGATTTTTTCACTGAAGTCAACTACTACTTCCGGTCTGCCGATTTTGCTCAAAATCTAATCAGTACTCCAGAGGGAGATTATATTCGTTAGTACAAAATTTGCAATTGATATCTGTAGCGGTTTGACCGCCATCGTGGTCACACACACACACGCGGAGAGAGAGAGAGAGAGAGAGAGAGAGAGAGAGAGAGAGAGAGAGAGAGAGAGAGAGAGATTTTTTTAAAAACACTTTTTCGGTATCTCGAAAAAAATCTCGGAAAAATCTCGAGGTCGAAAATTTTTATCATCACAATAGGTACTTCCTTATACTACGTATAAGAAAGTGAAAAGTTAATGATACAGGAGAAAAATTTACATGGAAAGATATAAATTGGTTAAGGTATGAGAAAGAACATGTCGGTGTGGTGAAGTATAAAACTAGCTTGTGTCCACAAGAGCCTTTCAAAACAGTCAGTTTAATAGGGCGAAGTCGAACAAAAACAAGTAATCCCTCACTAACTCCTCCACTTTGTTATAAAGGTCCAGTACCTATAGCAAAAACGAAAAAAGTTAATTTATTGGAATTGTTGTCATATATATGTAAGTATTCCATGATTTCTACAAAAATTTAGTTAGCGACGATATAAACGACATGTATCCGGATGCTAGTGATGACGAAAATGCGTCCTAATAAATTATTATACAAAAAATGTTTATTTCAAAAGTGTTTATGGAGATAAGTTTGTGCAAAAATAAATAAGTAATCAATTTTTTGTTAATTTGTACTTATAGATAGAATAAAATTTATTTTTAAATACTTCTCAGTAAATGATAACCATAGCTATAGAATGAATATTAAAAAAAAATTAAAATAGAAATTATCACACTCGAAATTTGTCATAAGTAAAATCGTACATAATTTATAATTGACCAAAACTAACATATACCCCTTTGCACGCGCACCAGCGATTATCGTTCTTAAGGGGTCACGCCTGTGTAACATTTTCGAAGAAATCGATTTTTGGTTTTTGATGAATCCTCAAAGTTTAACATTTCGAGAATATTCTCTGAAAATTTCAAGATGATTCCTTAAAAATTGAGAAAGCTATACAGTTTGTAAATTGAATGTTGACAGGAATGACTGTCTGATCGAGAGAAGAAATCTGCAGATCGTTAGAGTATTGCACGGGCTAAGCATGGAAATGTCCTTGATGATGCTTTGCAGACGATAGTTACGCAAGTTAGGACCTGCAGAGCGCGCGTGTTTTGTTAACAAACATGTCATCCATCTGTAAAATCAACCTAAAACTTTAAACGCGTTTTTCGTCAGGTTAGAGTCCTATCTCCATACATATGCAAATATGTCTTAATTATATTTACAACAGTCTGAATTTGAAGATTTTTACATTTTGAAGTGAAATCAGTGCGACACTGAATTAAACGAAACAACTAAATTCAAAAATGATGTTGAGGAATATGAGGAGGCGCGCAAAAATGTTTCTGTACCCTTGAATAGAGTTTTACTAGATGGTGCTATAAATTCTTTAAATATGTTAACTTAATGGGTAGAACAGAATAGTACTGATATCAACTGACCTTATAATGATAAAGAGAATATGAGAAAAAACATTACACAAAAAATAAAAAATCCCCAAAAACAAACAAAAATTTCTGACGCACTATAAAGTGTCTATTGTATCAATATTATTTGTGTTATTTATTATTAATCACATGCTAAATCAAAAGGACCTAAGTTAATAAAAAAGAATGGTTAATAAAATAGTGCATTGATTAAAATATGGTTGTTACTGTAATACACTTTTATTTATTGTGAAATTAACCATATTTCTTGATATCTAATAAATTATCTTCTAAATCAGAGGATGGAACATAAACTGTGTATTTTTTAGTCGATATCACGAACTACATACACACTTTTCATCTTTCCTGCGTTCTCTCAGCTTCGTACAGATTATGATTTATACTTATAGAAATCCTATCCATACATTCCTTATCTTTTTGTTTCATTATTATAGCTATTATGCTACACCCCGACGTATTTCCAGTAACAAGACAGCAACGGTCTTTCGATAGCCTCTCCCCATGATTTGTGGCGTGTTACTTGACTTCATTATAAATCTCGATTCACGTGCTTGCGAATTTTTCATATTCTGTTTTCTTTTTTTTTTTCTTTCTCAATTCGTATAAATACTTAAGAAGATATAGATAAGTATGAAATGTTATTTTTCTTATGCAGAATTTACATATTTATTAGAATGTTATTCATAATTGTACCTCACTAAATGTTTGATATTTATCGAAATTGAGATTTTTTAATTACTAATAATATATGTGTTCATTTATATAAACAATTCATATATATATATATATATATATATACAAGAAAGAGAATAATATATATATATATATATATATATATATATATATATATATATATCAAAAATGACGTTTTTCGCGGTTATGTGATGACAAATTGATATTTTGGGTTATTTGCCGCGTTAATTCAAATCAAGTATGCATATACGAAATAATTCGTATATGCATAAGTGATATGAAATGTAATGCACATCTACACCACCAATTGCTGACATTGCAAATATCAACGTGTAGACAGCTGTTTCGATCTAACCTGGATCTCGTCAGTACACGAAGGTGATATTTGCAATGTCAGACAAAGTTGGATTTCCTACCTATATACTTGATTGGGTACCAAATGCCTATGAGAACACTCCCAGCGGCATCTGTGATCCAATATCAAGAACGCAAGGAAATGTTAACCCTTAGTAGAACATCTACTTTATCGGGCAACTGTAGATATGCATTATGTAGGTGACTTTACCTACTTAATAAACTACCTCCCCAGAAAGGTTATGTCAAAAATGACGTTTTTCGCGGTTATGTGATGACAAATTAATATTTTGGGTTATTTGCCGCGTTAATTCAAATCAAGTATGCATATACGAAATAATTCGTATATGCATAAGTGATATGAAATGTAATGCATATCTACACCACCAATTCGTGTACTGGCGAGATCCAGGTTAGATCGAAACAGCTGTCTACACGTTGATATTTGCAATGTCAGCAATTGGTGGTGTAGATATGCATTACATTTCATATCACTTATACATATACGAATTATTTCGTATATGCATACTTGATTTGAATTAACGCGGCAAATAACCCAAAATATCAATTTGTCATCACATAACCGCGAAAAACGTCATTTTTGACATAACCTTTCTGGGGAGGTAGTTTATTAAGTAGGTAAAGTCACCTACATAATGCATATCTACAGTTGCCTGATAAAGTAGATGTTCTACTAAGGGTTAACATTTCCTTGCGTTCTTGATATTGGATCACAGATGCCGCTGGGAGTCTTCTCATAGGCATTTGGTACCCAATCAAGTATATAGGCAGGAAATCCAACTTTGTCTGACATTGCAAATATCACCTTCGTGTACTGACGAGATCCAGGTTAGATCTAAACAGCTGTCTACACGTTGATATTTGCAATGTCAGCAATTGGTGGTGTAGATATGCATTACATTTCATATCACTTATGCATATACGAATTATTTCGTATATGCATACTTGATTTGAATTAACGCGGCAAATAACCCAAAATACCAATTTGTCATATATATATATATATATATATATATATATATATATATATATATATATATGTATTGAAAAATTGAAAATCTTCTTGGTAGTAGTGGCATACAATGAATTAAAAGTAATAACAATGTGACAACTGGTTGTCAATTAGAAAACAATGACAAATATAAAATGTAAATCAAAATGTATAAATGAAAATGTAATCAATAAGCATAGGACAGTCGAGATTACTTATATAGTCACATCAAAAGGCTTGGGATCTACCACAAACTGTTCAGTCAATCCAAATATACAAATAACAACGACGCAACTATGTAAAGAAAAATTAAGAGTAGAACTGTTGATAATATAACAATATAGAATGTAAAATAGTCATGTCTAAATGTAAATGAAAGCAAATAAGCATAGGACAATCGATCTTACCCATGTAATCCTATCAAAATGGCCTAGGTTCACCTAAACATGTACAATTTTGATTGAAATACATAAACAATCAACGATGCAACTATGTATGTGTTAAGATGTATTTGTAGCTACAGACATATATGTTTCTACCTAGTTTCTAATTGACAACCAGTTGTCACATTGTTATTACTTTTAATTCATTGTATGCCACTACTACCAAGAAGATTTTCAATTTTTCAATACATTTGTATAATTGGCAAAGAATTGTAATATATTTTATATTTTATATATATATATATATATATAAAAAAAACAAACACATGTTATTTATAAGATTCCTTGTAAAGACTGCGAAGGTATCTATATTGGCCAGACCAAACAATATCTTGATGAAAGAGTCAAAGCACATAAATATGCAAAAAATAGCACGGCGTTAAAGAAACACTCTAACCAGTTCTCACATACATTTGATTTTGATCGCATTTCAGTGTTACATAAAGAATATAATACAAAGTCGAGAAACATTTTAGAGATGATTGAAATACACAAAAATCAAAACTCAGTTAATGACAGAGGAGAAATCTCAAATTTATCAACAGTATACCGACAATTATTATAATTACAAAACCCATTAATATTAACATGCATACATTCATATAAATACATTTTATCCGTTTTTGTTGTTGTTTTTGGCCGTTTCCATGTCAAACTAAACCAGCATTATAGACATTTCATTGACATTTTAGATCTTAATTTAATCGTTTGACGTTACGTATTTTAAATTTTAAAACCCTTTTAATGTATTTATTTGTTGTACATGTTTTATAAAAGTTATTAGGACACTGTTGTTACATATTTTGGAGTAAGTTTTCTCATTTTTTAATATGATTCTTATATTTTTTGTATACCTATATCAAATTATTTTTGTGTTATCGCATTTTGTATGTACATGGTGTATGTTGTTTCAGAAAAATTGTTTCTTACCTATTATCATTTCTGATGAAGACCAAAAGAAAGGTCGAAACGTTAAAAAATAAATCAAACATTATAAACTAATGTATGTTTATTTAATGCCGAAAATGCCCAATGCTCATCAAGAGTTTAAATAATATATAAATACGGCAACAAAGAATAGAAAATATATATATATATATATATATATATATATATATATGTCCATGTTCAACGACTCGAGATATACCTACTATTTTTAAGATTGTAATCAGTAACGATCGTTACAGAATTTTAATAACAAGAATATTATTATAAAAAAATTGTTCCTCTTTTAACGACTACCAAGAATTTAAAAACATGAAATCTCTAAAAGAATTTTTGAGAAGAAACACTTAGTATTAAATTTATTAAGAATTTAAATACGAAAATGAAAAGTGTGAACACATGGCACTTAATGTATGTGTGTATCTCAAACACATGCATATATACATATACGTTTTATGTATAAAGGTATATATGTAATTTAAATACATTGTAAAATGAAGTCTGAATAGGTGAGACTGTTGGTGTTAAGTGAATATTTATGTCATTTTGGTAAACTATATGTTTTTGGAGGTTCTGCACTAATCACTTTTAATGTATTTACTGCTAAAGGAGAAATTAAATATTAATTGTACCACTAAATGTGTATTCTTTTTAAGTGTTGGCTTAATTTTCTGTCTAGTAACTGTTTCGTACGGTATTGCAGTTCGTGTATAATAGATGCTGATAATATAGATATCTCTTTTAACACAATTACAAAAAAAAGCGCCTTGCACAACTGCTAGGGCAACTTTGGAATATGTCCAGTTGAATATTGGCTATCGCGTATTGCGATGTGCGTGGGTGATCGTAAGTAAGTTTAAATCGAATCATGTGAGCTCTATGATTTGAAATACAAAAACGATTATAATATTTAGAACCTAAATGAAGTATGAATCTCCGTACTATAATGACGCACATAAGAAATGCTTCTCTGGAATCCGTAAAGCATTGATTATACATAAGAAAGTCCTCTATGTCCCACAAAGGGTCGAAATAAATAAAAATGTTGCATCACACGAAGAATTAAAATATTGCAGGTTACTGATTTACAGTTTAAAACGAACGCATATTGACTAATATTGATATACAGGGTGAGCCATCTAAGCGGGTAAGGCCGATTATGCCTTTATGAGTAAAGATATTTCGAAGCGGTTCGACGAGGTTTATCAGGTCGCCGCCATTCCATGGACTCCCTATTCGATAGAGGATCGTAAAACAGATTCATTGTTTGATCCCCTGTAACAATGGACTCCAAAATCCGTTTTGGGTCGTCTCGACACATGTATGGAGACTCTCTTTTCTTTTATTTCTTGAAATAGTATGTACAATGTATTTACAGCTTCTATCACGAATGTATGTACAATGCATTATTGAGGGTGTTATTTATATGAAGGAAATAAATATATTAATTCTTGAGTTCTAAAATTCACGTCGAGGTACTTTACTTTCTGGAAGTATACTGGGTGAATACGTTACGAGACGATTTCACCTAAGTTATCCTGTATAGGTAAAATTTCTAAATATTCGAATATGTATAATTTTCTCATAGAGAACATAAATAAAAAAATATGTAAAATTATTCATATATAAGCTTTTCAATAAATAATAATAATAATTAATAATTAATTTCTTTTATAACAAAGCCATCTATTTTTTAAAAACAGGAAGTATTATGCAGTTACTGATTAACTCTCTACTGCATTGGAAATTACCCCCACGACAGGTGGACAGTTGGAACACTAACAACTCTTAGTGGTGATAGTCAAAATATTCATTTTAAGCGCAACCATTTGCTTATTAACTTGAGCAATTCTCTTACAAGTATATTACAAGTTTTGAATGTGTAATTATATACCAGAAACTAATTTGAATAACAGAGGTGGTTAAAAAAATTCATGGAAAAAGTTTTTGCTAAAAATATCCTAATTTAATTTTTTTTAAGAAATATTATACTTAAAATATATAACAAAATTCTAGCTTCGTGTCGAGTTAAAGATCGCTAATTGTCCAATAGGCGTTACTTATCTGTATTACTTATTTTTAGTTATACCTTTTAATTTATAGATGTATCTTTATTGAGTGGCCCTGGCATTTACTAAATAAAAGTGTATTAAATTGTATTCTCATAATAAATTAAAGAAAGGTCTGTTACCCACAACTGTACAGAAATCTTCTATAGCGTTCATTGGTACCATTTCGAAACTATTACGCAAACTGATTCGATATTACAGTCACGCGTCAGATTAATCTTCATAGAAGAGACCACTGTAGAAGAGACGTGATCACAGTCAGACGTCTGTAGAAACGCATAAAGAACGATACAAAGAAATTTACCGGTACGCGTTGTTGGTAAGCCAAATGACTTATAACTTCATCCATTATGTACACATGCCATCACGTATGTATATACATATACATAAACTTATATGATACACACGGGGTAATGCTTTTGAGACCTACCTCGTATCGTAATGCACGTCCTCAAACAATACGGGATTATTTCGCTGATGAAGTATGCATGTTCTTGATCTGCCTCGTTATGTATATGTGTATGTGCAGAGGACGCTCTGAAACAATAGAATACACTAATGTAAATGTCATTCGTTACTTAAAGCAATATACCTAGATGTATACGTTGAAAATATCAAGGTGATGCTCGATACTAGAAAGTAAGTTAGAATTTTTCTTTAGATAACATAATTTTCGTATAGATAAACAGTTTTTAATAAAAATTTACATATATGTGTTAAAACGTGATTATATTATTTATTTTAAATTTATTTAATTAATTAAAAGATGATTATTATACGATTGAGACAACCTCAAGGTAATTCAATAGTCTATAGTCCACTCTGTACAGAATCATATAGCAGTATTTATGTTTTATAGAGATCATAATATATAGAGTGGTTTTCGAATCCGATATGATTTTTATGTGAAAACATGTAGGATATATAGATCATTCCAGAACGACATAAATTGGTACCAAATTAATTTACTGAGCATATAATTTGTAAATATTGTTGCGTGTTCGGGTTCGCAATAAACAACTCGTGCAAATGTTTTGAAACAGTCTGTATATTTATATACTTAAAAACTAATCACAATATAAAAATACAAAACTAATGTATCACACTTCAAACTATTAGGATTTAAATTAACACAGGTATTTATTTCTATCACTTCTATTTATATAACACTGTAATATTTATGTATTTATTGCACTATAATAAAAAAAAATGCACCGCTTATATTTATTTTAATCTGTTCAGTAAATACCGCACGATGACTACTGAATGAATGAATGCATTCCTTATATTTATGTTTACTGCGCGACTACCATTGAAGGAATTACAATTTATGTTTATTTATTTATCTGCACTGTCCCGCACGAGACTATTGAATGAATTCTTATTCCGGAATCGGCCGCTTTTTATATCGACACACAAGACTCTGGAAACATTCGCGAAAACTCCATCTTTCTCTCGATGTTTGTAGAACATACGACAGACCCTCCGTCGCCGACACATTATTCACATGTGAATGATTTATGACCTTGTTTACTGGTACGTTTTTATCGTCGCCCGGATGTCTGCTTCTTTTTTTAATGTAAACTCGTTTCGTTACAATATATTCATTTTGTATCTCAGTATATATTGATAAATGTGTGTGGTACATAAAATTACTAAATATAAAATAAACGAAATACATGTCCAACTGTAGAATGGTTTACATGCTGTCATGCACTACTCTGAAAATATAGATTTTGTTTTATTTATTTTATATAAGGTGTTACTTTATTTCTTCCCCAGCGTTGTTGTAACAGGGTTAATATTGAAAAGAAAATGGGTGTGCTTGAAACCACACAGCAGAAGTGTAAACTTCATCAAGACGAGGTTAATAAACGAAATACACGCGTATAATATTCAGTAACGTATTAAATAAAACGTATTCGCACATTTATTACATTTACACATGTACACACGCGTATAACATTCAGTAACGTATTATACGACTGATGGGTCATGCTCTCCCATGTAACGGTCGCCGAACGAGTATAGCAGTGACGCGAGCGGCCGTTTCGTTGGGTCGGTTCGGACGTATGTATACATATATATTTATATAAATGGACGATATGAATACACGATTGCAAGTCCCGCGCTTGGTCTGATGCTAACGTGCCGGCGTCATACCCGTGCGGTTCAGGATCGAATCTGCTCGGGGACATGAATTTATTTATTCATTTAAATTTCAATTTAACTGAAAACACACGTATATACCTCTATATGATATTTTTATCTTGTTCCCTTAGTCGATTCGAGCCGACATTACCCGAACGAGCGTTACATATCCGAGCGTGACGGTCAGTCTTGTTCAGTGCCTACAATCAGCGCAACGCGCCCAAAGAAGTTTACACTTCAAAAAGCATTTGGTTATATGTAGATTAAAAGTAAGTACTTTAAGAATACACCTAAGCATAAAATCTCTTTGTATTTCTATCACAAAATTCAGGTTTAGTTTAAATTTCAGAAAATAGAGATTTTGTTTGATAAATATTAAAATATTAAGATACGTTAAGAGACTTTTTTAATTTAATATTTATTTCATTTTAATATTATAATAAAAAGTGCAGCTTCGCTTACTGTGTAGTTTTTCTCTTTTACAAATGCTTTTTAAGTTTTTTAAATACTTCTAAGATACCTGTGTAAAAAGCATGGCTTGCGAGATATTCGCAAAAAACTATTTTTTGGTAAGAGTACTTCCATCAAGACTTCCGGCACAAATTTCGAAAAACTGTTATAATAAAAATTGTCCCAAATTTAATTTTGAGTACATTTGAATTCTTTATAAATTTGTTTAAACTTAGTAGTTGACGAAATATTGGCAAAATTCGATTATTTCATTAAAGTAAACTACTACTTCCGGTCAACCGATTTTACTGAAAGTCTAATTAGATTCCAAGAGCGAGATTGTACTCGTAAATACAAAATTTGGAATTGATAGCTATAGCCGTTTGACCGCAATCATGGTGAAACACACACTGACAGACAGACAGACAGAGAGAGAAAGGGGGACATTTTTTAAAAACCACTTTTGCGGAATCATGAGACTTCAAAACATGGATATCTGCAAAAATCTCGAACCCTAAAATTTTCATCATTACAATACTTCCTTATACTACGTATAAGAAAGTAATACTACATTTGCTAGTTAAACAAGCAGGTGATGTCATATAAATGCAGATTATAAATTACAAGGACCGTGACTTGCTCAGTTGATGTACCACTGTAAATAAATGTGAAGATCATCAACACTACTATTTATCAATTTATTTTTGGCGGCGATAATGATGGCGTCAAATGGTTTACATTAAACTAAACGATGATTCTCTAACAGTCTTAACACCTACAGCATAATTAATATCTGAGAGTGTAAAAAAACCTAACGGATTGGAAACCTTCAACTTTCCAAGTTAGTTCACTGTTTATTTTTAGTCTTAGCAAAAACATTTAAATCGTCTTAAGGGGATGGGAGCGCCTGCAGCAGATATTTCAATATTTGCTCAGTACAAATACTGTAGAAAAGAATGTTTTCGAAGCATTCGCAAATTTTACTTTTCGTTCGAAGAGATAATAGTATATAATTCGGTAACTCTTGGAATTTGCGTTTGTTAAACGAAGACTACGTCATTTCCTGTTATTCAACGACATATCTGCAAGTTTTTTTTGTTAATCGTGCAAGATAAATGCAAACATGTGCAACTACCTGAATGTAATGTGTAAAAGATGCTTTTAATTATCCTAATTGCTTAGTAAATAAGCAGCGAACGAATGCAAACTAATTTCCATTCATTAGAGTTTGGTGTGACTCATTAATACTAAAATTCAGGAAAAATGTCAAGGTTATGAACGATGACTGTGTAATAGTAATATCGTAAGAAACGCTTAAAAAGGCTTTAAATACTTTTATACGTGTGTTACACAAGTTGCTTCTGATAGGATACCGAGTCGTCGTATTTTTTTCTCCAGCTGGTGTATTGTCTACTATCTTAAGAGCAGTGTTGTACACAGATAACAATTGTTTTATCTAGATAAGATAACAGATAATTTCGAAAATTATTATCTAGATACAGATAAAAGATGATTTTGCAAATGATTATCTAGATAAAGATAACAGATAAAGTATAATTTATCTAGATAATTCAATAGATAATATAGTGAAATCCTCAGAATGTTATTTTAGAATTTAGAACGCGGTTTAGGTATCAATTGATATAGGTAGGATGAGGATGTGATTTTTTGGTATAGGTAATGCACAACTTTAAATATGAACAAATTTAATATACATACATTCTTATGTTCATCTACTATTATTAATGTCTTAGGGGGTGATTTCAAGTCGGATTTGCGTGTAAGTAGGATTTGGACACCCGTCTTTCGACCGGTGCTAAAGATGGTAGCGTCTTGTTATATTTAAAGAATATTTTTTTAATAGTTGGGTATGCATGTAACATTTTTAGTTCTTCTTGTTTTACAAATTATAATAACAATCAACTTGTGAAGTGTTCACACTTCGTCTCTTCTTTTCGGACCCTTGTCGATTGGCAGAAAGCGACATAAAAATAATATCATCACTGTGAAGCCAAAAAGTAAATTTATTTGTGAATATTTCTTTGCAGTAATTTACAAGTCTCTCAGGACCCCATATGGTGTTAAATTTGGTCTGACTCATTGCTGACAGAATGAAAGCTTTACTTTTGGCTGGGTAGGTTTCCATGACAAACAAGTGTTGAAATCTCTCTGTTCAATCCGTATGATTATGGCCACTTTCAAAACACTACAGTAAGCAATAGATGAGCTCTCAATCAACTTGATGCGGTGATTGAATAAAGTTGGAGCAACAAAACCCAGAAAATATTCTAATTCCCCTTGCAGTTTATCTAAGAAGCTAGTAGCTCCATCATAGTGCAGTACTCTTCAATGAATTGGAACTCAATGTGTTTTAGTCCTTGGAGTTTCACCTTTGGGAACCATTTTCCTATTTTCTTCTTATTTAGCAATTTCTTTTGTCGCATCATAATATGAATTCCCTCGAGTCATGATGTGTACAGAAAATTTGCATTTATATACTTCATACGTTAAGTCTGAAGCTCGTTAAATTCCGAAAAGCCTGAATGTAAAACAATAAATTTTCTTGTAGTCGGTTGATTTTTCCAAAACCTTATTTGCATCAGTAGTGGCAAGTAAGTTGAGGGTGTGCACGGCACACCTCATGTAACTTGGCCCAGCAAGAAGGTGCTCCAAATTTATTGCATGCATATCTTAAATAATAGAAGTAATATTATTGAAAAAATTAAGCAGTTTCCAGATAATTCCACAACGGCAATCAAGTCTTCTTTATTAACCATTACATTACATATTATAAAGTTAAAAATATATGTTTCAAAAGAATACATCTGACAGCGAAAAAACACACATTTCCTTTTACATTCTTTCAAACCATAAAAGAGGATCAAATAGGTGAAATAGAATCCTTAATACTGATGAACTCTTCCTGGAAAAAATCTTTGTTCTACTTTCAGACAAAAACAAATCAGTTCTTTGAGAAAATAATCTTATTATTATAAAATACGTATACCTTCAGAAGTTTCTTTATCGCAGTAGTAATCAGTATGATGGGATTCATCAGTAAGGGCGAAAAAAATCATCTGTTATCTAAAACCTTCAGATAATCTGTTTTTTTTTTATCTAAGATAAGAGGATAGATAAATAGTTGTCGTGTCATCTAGATAAGATGATAGATAACAAAATTATTATCTAGATAATTTATCTAGATAAAATTATCCAGATAATGCACAACACTGCTTAAGAGACATCTTTGTGGTTGGAGTTTGTGAACAAAATTAGGTTGCCATTTAAAAGAATTTTTTAATACTAAATAAAACTCAGCTTTTTGCTACGGTCTAAAAGTTTGTCCTGTATATATGTATATTTTTCATACTTTATAGTTACACTTTATAGTGGATATTGACTCTTGTTCTAATTTCTGAGGCAACTTCTTCTTTCAGACAGCCTTTTCACAATGTTTGTATCATTGGTTGCAAAATTTACGGTATTATTTTATAAATTTGTCGTGATTAAACATTGAATGGTTTGAGTCTCATATTAATAGAGAATATTATTTGATAGTTTGTTAATATTTTGTAGTACCTTAATGTAATGTATGTATTGTTAATGTAGTTACATATAATGTATCACTTATTCAATTGATTATAGAAGTTGGACATATTAATATATTATTTCCATATAGATTTACTCATTTTTATATACATTACTTGTATAGTTTTTGAAACTATATTTTATTAAATCACTCTAAGTTCAATGACATCATCTGTGTTCAGACGGTGTAGTTACTATTAATCACTTCTTAAAACGTGTAATTAAATTCGTTTCTCGTTCACTGTTAATTGATTTTTCGTTTTAAACATTCTAGTTTGAATTTTAATAATTCCTACAGTTTAATTCACTTTTTAACCCTAGACCACTAAACACCTGTGGAAGTTACACAAATGCTAAACACTCGTATATTTTACGAATTTTTTCTTTATTATTACAAATTACTCAAACATGACATTTTCTCACACAGTAGCAAACTAAAATACAAAACTAATTCTTATGAAACAGGTGAAACAAAAGAAGTTGGAAAAATAAATTTAAATTGCACAATTCAAACAACAATTAGCCCGATGCTGGCCGCAGATAGCCCTATTGCAGCGGCTGCAATAATTTGTGGTCATCCTACGAAGACGTGACGGACAAAAAGAGCAAATGGCACGTTTCTTCTCTACTTCGACTGGCCTTTCAGGCGTCATATCAATATTAAGGATATTGCATATATCTTGCCGAATTGGGCGGTGCAAAGTAGGAGTTTTAATTCGTAGCTGCAACCAAGGTTTCAGTAACTCGTCTTTCAAATTAAGCATGAATGTCATTCTAGACACAGATTTTTTTCCTCGTTTATTCATATTCGAATTATATATAACGAAAGAATTAATTGCAGCAATGTTTATCATATCATAGAATACGCACATCGGCCATCTTCTTGTTTTACGACCACAATTCATATTAGAGCACATTTGATCGAATGTATCTACCCCACCTTTGGTTCCATTATAGAAGTGTATCATCTCTGGTTTTTTTGTTATCCCGTTTAGGCTTCTATCTGTGTGTACGGTTGATAGTAAAATCACTAGCTTTTTATTCTTTGTCTTTGATAAATATGATACCAGAGTTTTTTGTTTGTCAAAACAAAAAATCGATGTTCCTGGCTGTCTTTTTCGTGTTTCTAACATATCTGGTGGAATTTCAGCTTTATTTTTTCTCAGTGTTCCAACAAGAGTCAACTTGTAAGGAGGTTGTAGAAGCTCATCAGCGACACTTACTGAAGTGAACCAATTATCCATGGTAACACATCTGTTGCTACCATGAATGCTCCTTGTTAAATTCTTGATGTAATAAGTACTTAGGGGCAATCCATTTGTTTTAGTTCCTTTTCCAAGATATGGTTCTGCATCAATCATGTATTTTGAGGCTACATCACATAACATAACCAGCTTTATGCCATATTTGGCTGGTTTATTTGGGATAAACATGCGAAATCCGCATCTTCCTCTGAATGCCAAAAGTTGTTCATCCAAAGTTGTATAGCTGGATGGAGTATATGAGGATCTACAAGTGGCGATAAATTCCTCCCAGATGTCTCGTATTGGAGCAAATTTATCTTCTTTTTTTCGATCATTTCTAGTTTGTTTATCATCAAAACGTAAACAATCTAACAGAAATAAAAATCTATCACCACTCATTGTAGCCCTATAAGTATTTTCCGATAGTTTTGGGTCAAACATCCTTTTAACATTTAGGTGGTTGTTTTTCATTGCTCCTGAAAAAATTAGTAGTCCAATAAGTGCCATTACTTCCTCTTTGCATGTGTTTGAAATGGTGAGCGTTTTTTCTTTATAAGAGACCGATTTCAAAGAGATTTCTTCGTTTGTATGAATTACAATTTTCTCTAACATATTATCGCTAAAGTAATGTTGGAAACAGCTCCCTGGCGTCAGCATGTGGGAAGCAGGTCCTTTGCTCCCAGGAATAAAATGAACTATGTTCCGAGCAGGAACTCTGCTTTGTCGTTGTGGTTCTATTGTCGACCATCTATGACCATTTTTGCCTTTCCATGAGGGATTTTGGGGAACAATGATATGCCTCAAATTGTCAGCAATTGAAGACAAAGGAATGTTATCATCTGATTCATCGTCACTATTCAAAACAGATGTAGTACTACTTCCAGATTGATGTGTTGTTTGATTCATTGATTGATTGGAGTGACTTGTAGTTGCTTGATTTTCGTCTTCGGAAATTTCATCATCGGTTGAATCAACAACTTCTGCTTCTACAACATCTTCTTCATCTTCACTTCCGGATGTTTGAATTTCTGTGTCACTGATATCTTCTCCATCCATTATTTTGTTTGCTTCGGCTTCTAATTCGGCTTGTGTTAACCATTTTTTAGACAACGCCATAACTACTTCCTAAAAACTAATCCACAAATCTTACTTGATTCACATTGTAATAATTTAGATTTTACCTAATGGATCCAAATACTAAACATTCGTAACGAAAACGACGTGAAAAGTTACACAAACGATAAATACTCGTAAAATTGACGACGAACACTTAGTAACTCCACTAAAAATGAACTTACGCTACTTTCGTTAGGTATACGACTGGCTTGCAATAAAAGATGCAGCTACTGAAAGCATCACTGAATTCGCACAAGCGGAAGTACCCGAACTTGTCGAATCGCACAGAGGTCGTCGTAAATTTTACGACTGTTTAGTGTTCTAGGGTTAATAAATGTGTTTCTAATACGCATCTTCAGAAGTGTATTCCTGTTTGATAGAGGTAAAATGCAAATTTTTCTGTGCTTAAGATTTCAGTAACCAGTGCTTATGATTCTAACAGATGTATTGTTGTATCATTTATTGTTGGTAATACCAAATGTAAGCTGTTATAGTCTAATTGTGGAGAATTTTTCCGGATTTTAAATCGAAGCTCTATTAGATGGTTCGTCGTCCATTTTCTCCTTATACGACTTTGGTTAATTTCGAAATACACGTTGTCCTGGTGGATTAATTAGCACTGTATAAATATGTTATTAATTGTGAAACCCTATATTTTCTCTTCTTTTTTGTGGAACTGATAAAGCAAATAAATGTTCAAACTAAAAATGTTTAATCCTGAATATGGCTTTGACATGTGCTCCCTTCTTTCTTTCCTTATATAACTTCCTTTTTTTAATATTTGCCAATTCTCTTTTATTTTAATTTGAGGGATATAGTGCAAGCCTAGATGTTCCGTCTTATCTACTTCTAGCTCAAAAGCGCATCTTTTTCTAATGAGAGTTTGTAGCAGAGCATGTATAATATTTCTCAGTACGATAATAGGGACAAAACTATCTGTGTTCGATCGATTTGTTAGTCTTAAATTGGCATATAGTTTATACCTGAAGTTATAGGTTCGATACCATCCAGATCCAGAGATCCCTTTCTCTACATGAGGTAAATGTTAAACTAGATTTTACTTTCTTTAGACCTTTTATTGCTGTTAGTTCACGAGCCAGGTCTTCGTACTTCGTCATAGTCTGATCATATATGTTTTATTTATCTGTACTTCCGGTAATTGTTTCAAGACTGTAAAGTGAGATTACATACTGGTAATTACGTACAATTTTATTTAAAAAAAAAAACTAAATAGACGGAATAGTCTCTAGATATTTTGTTAATGAAGTTATGGTCATAACGTTTGGTCAATATTAACGAAGCTTCAATTTTTGAGGTATGCTATTTCGTTTGCTTGCTAATTATTGGTACTTCTCTAGTCGCTTAGGGTAGCACCTTTTATAAAATATGTTCCTCTGTAGTTTGATATACATTATATGCCACTAAAGTGGGTTTCCGTCCAGCACCGTACTATTATCGGGCTTTTACCGTTATGCTTTAAGTGCCCCCCCCCCCGTCTGTGTCGTGGGAGCAGGACATGTTTGTTTTTTGATACTTTACATTTAACTTAATCGTTTACGAATATTTCCTCTTACTCAATTTTATATCATGCATGTTAAGGCTGCGTTTGATAAGGTTTTGGCGGGAGAGAAATGTACCCAAAAAATACCATTTTTATTTCCATTTTTACGGGCGTAAAATATCAAAACATGTAAATTTTATGCATTAAGCATGAAGATAAAGGTTAAACGAAGTGAACGGTCGAATTCTTTTTTAAATTAAGTTAATATATAAGCCGTAAATAAAATGGGAAGTTAGTGGTTTTGCAAGTACTAGAAAAAATGGCTACATTTAAAAATTACACGGTAAATTTATATGTAATATAGCAAGTACACTCGGTATTTATATTTGGAAGGTAAAAATAGTAACAGTAGCTAAATACATGTGTAATTCTTTAAGTGATCCATGAAATAAAATTTATTTACATTTTTGGTGGGTCTTTACATACATTACAGATATCTGTTACATTTACGTCGCCTAACAGTGTAGCACATATAATACAGATGGCGTTCTTATCTTGCAATTATTTAGAGGTTAGTTGTGTGTTATGCGATACTTTAATCATTCATTATAATTTAAAATTATAATTAACAACAATTTTTGCGGTTACTAATTATAAAATTTAGTATGTTACGAGTTATTTGAAAGTACGTAATAGACAATCAACAGTTGGCATCACTGGTTGGCACCACAAAACCAAAAAGTAACTACATAGTTTAATTTGCGAGTTTAATGAAATTGCAATATTTTAAAATATGGAGTTTTCTGTTATCCTTAATTGAAAGATGCGTATGCTTTTACTAATGAGATGAATTATGTAAATCAATTAAACTGGGACTGTTTACGCCGACAAAAGCCTAATAGCTGTTTTATATTTATGAAGTTCGCAAAGAAACTGTCGGCTAAGAACGTTTTACATTTTTCTTCAAAATTTGTTAAGGTTGTTGCTAATTACTTAAAATGTAAATATAGGTACATTTTATTTGTTAGCAGTTTTCAGAATTTTGAAATCGTTTATTTTTTAAATAGAAACTGCACACCATGTCTATAGTATTTTTGACATATTCATCAAATTTTATAGTTCAAACTATATAGCAAATTAGCAAATTAAAAAATTCCAATGCGCAACGTTTCAAAAATATCGATATTAGAATCGAATAATGTATCAAAAATTCAAAATCAATTTTAAACAAATATTGAATGAAGAATATCGATATACCTTGATATCGACATTTTTATCATGTTTATATTAAAAGTTCTTTGCTGTGGCTTTTCAAGCCATTTAGTAACAAATAAAATCTTTAACTTAAAATATATATTTACTCAAAAAACAAAAAAAATCCAATAAAAAGACAAACAAAATATAAATTTGTATCTATAACGTATATGAAATCCAAAACTCAAATATATAATTCTAGTTGTATAAAACACATACATAAATACAAGTAAAAAATAAACATCTTATAACATATCTTCTTTACAATTTTGAGGAAATAGTAATTGTGATAAAGATAACAAACACCCTATGAAGGCGATTCGGCGAACTATACGAGATGTCAAGTCTATGAAATGCAATATTCCGCTGCCGCTTCCGGATTATAATTTCTACGAAACAGCAAACATCGCAGTAGGCATTTTTCAAATTTCCAACTTCTTTCTTAAAAATATATTCTATTGTATTCTGTATAATATGAACAGTTTCTTTTGTATATTAATGTAAAATAAATGTGTAAAATGTCAAAGATTGTTTACCAGGATATAAGTAGAATGGCATTTTTGATTAAACGATATTATCGAATAAAAAAATCGATAACAGTCAATATTATTAAATAAAAAAATATCGATTTCAATCACGATTATCGAAAAGAAAACATCGATACTTTTTTACAAAACAATATATCGTGCGCATCCCTAGTTCAAATCACATATGCCTGCCCACTCTTTCTTCCGGAGGTCAGTTCGCCGGTTTTCTAGTTTCGATTAATAACAATAATCTTTATAATAGCCTCATTATTTATAATATATTAACATTAAAATAATACCTTTACCTTACTTAGTTTTGAAGATTTTTATTACAATTACTGTTCTTTTTATTTTTGGTGTTTGTAGAGTTAAATCTTTGTACATATTTTAAACTCTTTTTATCATCTTTATTGTAAAAATACTTGACGCTGTTTGGGTGGCGATTTTCACGGTTTGGTTAGAAGTGCCTTATCTAATATGTTCGTGACGTACTTAAACGTACAGATAGTGTATAATAACACAGTAAAATATAATAAGAGAATGTTCACAGCTTCACAAATTATGGCTAGGTTATGTTATAAAATATACAGATATCGCATACTTATAATTCCTTGTTAAATTTACTTACATAGGAACCAATACATTCTGTTAAAAATGGTACCGTTTTGGCGCGATATTTGAATTGAAAAGTTATAATATAAAGTAACAACGTACCTATGACCAAATTTGCCTTAAAATATGTATATAGAATTTCTCGTATTCGAACTTAGTAATCTCACAAAAAAAATCCATTCTGAAAACTGTCCAGGAGCCAAATTACAAAATAGAAACAAAATAAAAACATGAAAAAAACTGATCAACTGTCACACTGGCACTTGGGATTTGCAAATACTAACTTTACATGTATTTTTAGCAGGTGAAATATATTTATTAGAATGTTGAACTAATAGGTACGTTATGGAGACAATAATATGACTATATTTCAGTTTTGCATATTATTATTATTATTATTAGACATGATCAACAGAGATGCTGGCTACGTACTAAATGTATCAAGTAACAGAAAATGTTTTATTTTGCATAACACAAACAAACTGCTGTTTATTTATTGTGTGGTTTTATATAATAATAATAATATTAGTTTATTTCCAAAATAAGAGAACAACATTGTATTAATATAAATTACAAAATATAAATATATATGAAATAAGAAAATAAGAAAGTCGAATGGATGAGTATCACCTACCTTTAGCGAATATGTTTAAGAATAACTTAATTTGTAAATAAAAGAAACGTAATTTTAAATTTTTACAAATAAATTCAAATGAATGCTTAAAGTTCGCGCGTCTTTCTCCCTTCAGCATGAAAGTTGACAAGTATCGATTAGATTCATATGTATAAAATCGAATTGCAAAGAAAGTTTGCCAGACCAAATCTACGTTTGTAGGTAGAAATTCAATAAGCAGGTAAAATGACCTTGAAATGTTTTTAGATCTTCAGAATTAGTTTAGTTTGTTAGAATTAACATCGTGGCGCCATCCAATTATTACTAGTAGTACTTAAGAAACGCTAAAATCTTAGATACGAACCGAAATGGATTTGTCAACTTTGAAACGCACCCTTAAGTGGTGAGATATAATCTCCAACTTACAATTTTATTTGCCCGATGTAAAGTGTACATTTTTGAGTGATAGGAAAATAATTAATTATCTTCATTATTTTCAACAAGATAATGCTTTTTTATATTTCACTTCATATACAAAATTAACAATTGTTTTTTACTTAATTACTGCATTATTAATATTATTGAGTGTTAAATAAAACTGTAGTTGTTATATGAAATTTGACGGTGTTCGTCTTGTTTTGTTATGATCCTACCTTCCTACCACGTTGAACATCCAGAGATCTCACACACGTTTTACCTTGACTGTTTTAATAGTCTGAGTGGTTCACTAATTCTGGAACCCCGACCATCTCCAACTGTGCTGGCAGAAAGCTAAAGCTAGGTGGCCTAAAAAGAATTTTTGGAAATTTTTATTTCAATTTTAAAGATTATGTCTCTTATTTGTCTTAACGCATCTGATGACGCCATTATTTGCTGCTACAGGTGGCCCTCGCATTTCAAACGTAGCATCATTTAATAAATAGCCATTATCGGTGAAGATCAATTCAATTATGATTCCGGGTGTATCAAAAGAGCTTAGGAGAAGGGGGTTTAGTGGGATGAAGTCCACACTACCACGACCAAACAAGCACAACACGTAGTGTGCATGATGAGTTTTCCCCCGACAAAAAAAGAAGCACTAACCTCTTTTACATAAGCAATATATATACAGGGTGTCTCTAATAGGTGCGGAAAAAACGCTACCACACATTTCGAGGGCGATCTAACCCAACTTACCTCAGTCCAAAAGTGGATGCACCATTGCATTGAATTGCCACAAGAATAACACCCAAATTACAGAAGCATATGTGTCCATATACGGAATGAATTTTTTATATCCAGATTACTCATAAACGGCTGCTCCAATCAACTCCTACTAGGTATACCTTTTCTAGATAAAAAACATTGAAGAATAAGAATTTTTATTTAAAAGTTAAATACAGTGTGTCTCAAAAAAGTTATTACGTTTTAAAAGGATACAATATGCCGCAGGTGGCGCCCTCTACATTTTGCAATGAAAATGAGAGCAGATTTAAATTTTTTACCCCACGAAACCCCCCCTACCCAAATATTGTGACAATATACCAATTATTACAGAAACTATTTATAAAAAACTAAAACCAAATTGAACTTTTGACACTCTGTATCTCCGAAAGCATCCACTTTTGGACTGAGGTAAGTTGGGTTAGATCGTCATATTTTGCCCTCAGATATGTGTGGTAGCGTTTTTTCCGCACCTTTTAGAGACACCCCAGTATATATTGCAGTGAACACTGATGATGCTTGTATTATAGTATCTCTCTAAACCAAATAATATTAATTACTTTCGAGTTTTAGAATTGGTGTAATAATAATAAACTGATAATAAATCATGCAGTTTATACAACACCGACCAACTATTATCTTCAATGACCGCGGACCATTTTGGGAGCTGTACTCCAAAAGCTGTCATTTCAAGAACACAGATAATATACGTCGCAAAAGAAAGCATATTTTACTATTTTGCAGCTAAAAAAATCCTTAGACACTGAGTTGTAAGTTCTCACATAAGTCTTTAAGAATCAATTGCTTGCGCAAAAGAGGGTGTCAATTTAAAATAAGTAATAAATCTAGAAATTCATATCTACCGATAGTTATATAGCACAAATTATTGACCTTTTTCATAGATTTTTTATCTAGTTCCTTAATATCGAAATACTTTATTCTTGTGATGGGCACATATAATTATAGATCTTGTTTAGCGGATTAGAGAAGCGCATCAGTTTATATGTGGATGTCGCCGTTTTATTGATTTCTACAAGGTATACTTTCAAGGCTACTTATAAATCTTAGTCAAGCCGCTGTAGTCTGAAGAAACGGCTAGGACTGTTGTTGCTGGGATTTATATCAGAAATTATGTCCGTTAGTAGTAAATTACTGGCTATACCTGTTGAGTCAATAGGAACGCGAGTGTCATCATCTGTATCAATAGATATTATGGTTAGTGGAGGAAACGTTTCTATTTGGAAGGCGAGTTTTGCATATTGAGAACGGTCACGGAAATTTACACTTCTCTCTTCTAAATTTTATTAATAATATAATATTATTTATTTTTTTGTGTCTAAATTACATAATTTGCATAGATGTTTTTGGATATATAAATAGCTGACGCTCCCGTTCATTGTTTCCTGTGGTATATAGTAAATAAAGAGCTATTATATATCCTATTCTACACATTAACTCTTTCTTAGATTTCATTTAACATTTTTTTTAATATGTAAGACGTAGTTTTAATGTGTAATTTATTTTCTGAACAAAGCATTATTTTTTGCAAAACGCCAAAGTGCATTGACCATCATGACTATTTTTCGCGTCGTTTGCGTCGTCGCCAAGGTATAAATTCAACTAAAATGGCACTTATAAAACGTACCCGATTAGTATTCAGAACACGGAAAAGCGGCAAGCACTCAAGTGCATGGCAAACAATTACAACTCTGTCATAATTATATGGAAACAAATTCCAACAGTAGTCATGCGTTGTCCTCAGGTACTAGGTGTAAATCACAAATTGTTTTATATTCACCTAGTGTGATAGTGAATCGCTCGACGCCGAGATTCATTTATAATACTTAGAGGGCATCCTTTTCTTTTTATAGAAGATGACTTTGTTTTCTTTAGCTTGCGTTTTCGTTTGAACGTCAACTTGAAAGAATGCAGTTTTGTTGTTTATTATGAGAGATAGTTAAAATTGGTTTTTGGGGTCTGTCTCAAAGAAGTGTTTGATATAATGCCTTAGTCATTAATATCAAGAAGGTTGATGAATTTAGATACAGTTTTTAGTCTTTGATATAATTTCATTTCTTGGTAGAAGTCTATTACAAATAGCGTAGCATAGATTCTTTGCCTTAATTACTACCTACTACTACTAACTTTATGCTAATTCAATTTCTTGTGTTCCATTGTCCTTTACTGCGACTCCTACACATAAATTAAAGATATTTTACTTGCTCTGTTTTTATGTTTTTGATTTTTGTTTCACAGATAGTTAGAACATTTAATTATTTTCAAATTTTAGCAATAATAACGTCATCTAGAAATACTTCTTTTGATATCTTGACCCGTTGTAGATTTCTATAGCTTGCATTAAGTTTTTGCTTTTTTTCTGATTTGATATACTTCTTAAAAAAGTAATGATAAGAATGGGCATTGCTAGTGAATATTCTACCATCAAATATACAGAGAATTATGATATTCTGTAACACTTTCCATTCCCTCAATTTCTGGTATATTCTTCGCAAATATATATTTTTATTGAAATATTCATATATTTTTCTATTGATAATGTATGAGTAAATTTGTAGATAATTATTAAATAGTTCGCATACTGTCCTGGTAGAAGACAAATAGTGCTTGTAAGCAATACCTGCCGTATAAGTGTTCTCGCAATACCTAAACCCCATTATAGTTCATTGGAGTCATTTCAGAATACCGTGGCATGGACTGTACATGTATATACATTACTAAATATTAGTATTCTTAATTAATTAATATCTTATGTTTATAATGATTGTAATGTTATCACGGAAATATCTTATATACACTGTTTCGTAACAAGAATTTTAACTAATACTTATGAAATTTATTCAAAGAATTAGAAGCAAGTCTTACAGCATGGCAACAGCATATCCTAGAGAACACCGAATAAACCAGTGTGTCACCTTATAGGAATGTAAATTTTATTTCCTCTGCGCTATTTTTTACTACTCATTGTCAAAGCGCTTTTGCAGAAATAAATTCCAACAGCTCATGAATGACTTAGATATATTTACATTAGCATTATTCCATTTAATTTTTTATATAGCGAACAAAATAATTAAAATAAATTATTTAAAAAAAAACTCCTGCGACTATGGAACATACAACAAAGATATTATTATTATATAATAAATATCGCAGATTAGATTTTTTAATATTAATTCGTATTGTATTTTATGTTGTCTATTCATGTTATGTCACAATGGTAAAAGCGAGGGATATAATATTCTATCTGAGATATTAACAATATTATATGAACGTTATCAGTTGTGCTGGCAGTAGAAGCGATTCCTCATTCACTTAAGAGTTGTTGACCCAACATAAGGAAATCATATCTCTTTTTTTGATCACTGATTGGCAGCAACACGCGGGGAAGCAGCGATAGATAGATCTACCGAAAGTAACAATGTGTGCGTGTTGAGTAAGCAAAAAATCAAAAGTTTACAGTGGCTGTATAAATTAGAATTCTCTTTGAAACAATTATCTAATTAAGTTGTGAAATTACTTTTTTGTACTCGCTTATCAAAACATGTCATTTCGCGCATGCATTTGAGTGCGGGAAATAAGCTTTCCCGCACTAGTGCGGGAAGTAAAAATTGCATTAAATAAATAAATCATTATTACAGTAATAAAGTATAATTGTAAAAATGTCCATTTCAAATAAACTTGGTGTATTACAACTTGTAAATTTAATAAAATTAATTAAAAACTTTAAAAAAATCAATGGCGCCATCTATTACATACTTATATTATTAATTGCTGATTACTCCGCCAAGAAAATAGTACCTACGTAAATCTATTATAGTATTTACAAACTTTCGTTTTTTCAAAAATATTATGTGGAAATATTTTGCAGAAATATGTTAAAATAGGTATGTATGCAAATTATTTAGTACACCTGACAGCAATGAATGACAGTTAGGAGTCCTTCTTTTTTGCATTACTCCACAAAAAAGTAGTACCGATATAATTTATATTAATAAAATTATTGACATTTTGCTCGTTACAAAAAATATTGTACAAACTTCATGCGTGAAACATTTCGCGAATTCGTGGCCATAAAAATGGCCACTCATTCGCGAAATATGTTTTCCCGCACTTGGTTCGTAAATAACTATTTTGTACTCATATGACATAACATACAGTTTTACGCATTTATATGGGTGCGGGAAATTCTATTTCCCGCACTCGTGCGGGAAGTAAAGTTGGTACTAACTGTAACTTGATAACATTTTAAAACCATAAACCCCTAATCTTACTAATACGCTGCCCAGTTTGTTGTTTTGATATGACAGTAATAAAACACAATGCAATAGAAATTGTTATATTTCAAAGGTATGTAATTAAATGTCAGAACGGCAACAAATATTGTATAAATTACCATTATTAACTCTTTTCAGAAATTGAAACAGAACAATTATTAAAAATTTTGATAGCACAATTTTCACAACCAGATATTGATACTCCAGGGATTAGCTGATTCGTTTCAATTGATCTCGATTGTGAGGGTAAGGTAACATTAATAGTATTATTAGATAATCCTTGTTGTATTTCAGACGTCGAACAAGTTGCAGGAGGAATCAACATCTCTGACTGGGTCATTTTTTTAGCCAATTGAATTCTGCTATGAAGAGAATTTTCGACATATCCTTCTGCAACCATAGATGATTTCCATCCACCATGTCTTGTAATTGAAAGCAAGTCAGCTCCTTGGTTTGCCAACAATGTTGCTGAACTCCTTCGGAAACAGTGACCTGTGAAGCTACTTACGCTATCAAGCTGAAGGTACTCAGCTATTCGCATTGGAATTTTACCAATTGTATTAAGACCAACATGTGAAGAAACACACTTGCCATTGCGATATGTTAAAAAGAATCGTTGGTTGTTGTCTGGTCTTAAATTTGCATATTGCCGAATTAATGCAATCCATTCTGGCTTAATGATTGCAAATGTACGGCTTTTATCTGTTTTTGTTTGTGGAATTGTTACAATAATTAAATTATTTTTAAATTCTACGTCTCGCAATGACATTTTGCAAAGTTCTACACGTCGACATGCTCCAGAAATACCCATTATTAATACAGCCTATAAATACATATAGTAATGTATGAATTTAAAATATACAAAAATGACTACCTTCACTAGTAGGAACAAGGAATCTGGTGCTTCAACTATAAATTTAGTAATTTGTTCTTCGCTTAATACTGCCGACTTTTTAGGCTGAAGGTGTTTCGTTGCCTGTTTTAAGTATGCTATGAGTTTTGCATATTTAGATATATCCGTATTATCATATATTATTAAGCATGATTTTAGCATAGAATAAGTAGACCATAATGATTTATTTGATTGTAAACTTTGAAAATAAACTAATAAACAATTTTCTGAGTAAGTTTTTATGTTTTTAGATCTAGCCCAAGTTATGAATTTACCATAAATGGTGTTGTATCTGTCTTTTGATTTTGTAGGTAATAAAGTATCGATTGCAGTATTGGCAGCTTCACGAATTTCAGGAGGTGTACATTGTATTTCTTCATCAGAATGCATGTTTTAGAGGAGATTTTAATTTTGTATTCAATGTTTGGAATTTGACTAATTTTAAATTAAATGTCAATTCAAATAATAAGTACTGCCAACTCAAAATTTTTTAATTAATATGAACAAATTTGTAGTGTGTCATAAATGATAACGTATTTAACAGTAGGTATTATTTAATTATTCGTACAAAAAATATTGTACAAACTTCGTGCGTGAAACATTTCGCGAATTCGTGTCCATAAAGCGCTCGCCTTTCGGCTCGCGCTTTAAAAATGGCCACTCATTCGCGAAATATGCTTTCCCGCACTTGGTTCGTAAATAACTATTAAACATTAATTTGTTTCGATTACAAACCAAATTGAAATGTTTTGTAAATTTCTCCAAAGTGTATTTGAGGTATATTAACCATAAAAAATATAAATAAATAGTATATAATATCCCTGTGTGCCGTTCTTTTAGAATATTTATATTCATACAATTTACCAGTTATTCTCCAACACGCAGATGAAAAATATAGGTCACGTATGAAATATGTTAAACTTTACAAAAAAAAATTTCTTCTACATTCAATTACTGTCACTAAATTAGGAACATTTCTAACAATGAACTTAAAAGTGTCTTGAGTTAACATTTCAGTGTCGTGAATAAAGCAAATCAGGTTATAAGGCGTGTCTAAACATAAATTTACTAAAAGGTATATTTACTAATTTGATCAATCTGAGATTGATAGGTTTAACAGCAATATTTTTTCTTTTATTATTGTTAGTAAATTCTTAATAACGTCATTTTACGTCAAAGTGCGTTATAGCAAGTTCTGTCAAGCATAATATATGGGTAATTGTTGCTTTGCTGCTTTTTGAAGTGTAAACTTCTTTAGGCGCGTTGCGCTGATTATAGGCAGTGAACAAGACTGACCCGTCACGCTCGGATATGAAATGCTCGGATATGTAACGCTCGTTCGAGTAATGTCGGCTCGAGTCGACTAAGGGAACAATTTAATTTCAATTAAATTGAAATTTAAATGAATAAATAAATTCATGTCCCAGAACAGGTTCGATCCCGAGACCGCACGGTTATGAAGCCGATACGTTACCATTAGACCAATTAGGGACAGTAAGCAAGTATTTATATCGTCTATTTATATATATAGGTACATGCGTCCTAAAATGTCCTTCATAATGCTTGCGGCCGAGGCAAGACAATCTCGAGTACGTTAAAGTTTTTTTGTACTCACCGCCTGTAAAGTGACATTTGGCGCATGTGTAGCTCGACTGGGAAATACGTTTTCACGGTTGAGGCGACTGTAAAAATTGAAAAAACCACTGGCGCTTTGGGACACCTTAAGCAAGATTCAAGCGCCATCTATTTGAACCACATCGACATTCATATTGTTCGGAATTGTTTGTATTTAAACCAAAAAACGCAATAAATGTACTATAATTTATAAATATGAGAATAAATACCTCATGTTTGCCATGTGTAAGAATATAATAACTTAATTTTACGGAAAGGTGAGTAATAGTTACGTACATGAAATGCTAAAATTAATTAGGTAATCTATCTTAGGTTAGGTATGATACCAATGACATTAATCAATAATATTTTTTTTATCGAAGTGTAAACTTCTTTAGGCGCGTTGCGCTGATTGTAGGCAGTGAACAAGACTGACCTGCAACGCTCGGATATGTAACGCTCTTCGGGTAAAGTCGGCTAAGGGAACAAGATAAATAAATATATCATATAGAGGTATTTAATTTCAATTAAATTGAAATTTAAATGAATAAATAAATTCTTGTCCCAGAACAGATTCGATCCCGATACGTTACCATCAGACCAAGCGAGTGACCGATAGCAAGTATTTATATCGTCTATTTATACATACACATTCGTCCGAACCGACCAAACGAAACGGACGCTCGCGTAAAGGTAATAAATGTGCGAATATGTTTTATTTAATACGTTACTCAATATTATATGCGTGTATTTCGTATTATCTACGGTATTATTAACCTCGCCTTGATGAAGTTTACACTTCCGCCGTGTGGTTTTAAGCATACTCGTTCTTCTTGTTTATATTGTCATTACACTATTTATAATTTCTGTAAAATCGTTATTTTTAGTATGATTAGATATTATCATTTGCAAGCGTTTTAAGAGAAAGTGTGACAAATGTGTTAACATATGTATACCTATGTTTTTAACGAATTTTTCCATGTCTTTACAGACAGTATATCCAGAAAACGATACAAGAGTAAAAATTTTAGTTGAAAGAAAAATCATCATGCTGCTGAAAAATACTGAATATATACAAATTAAATATACCTCTTTCTTGCACCATTCATGCGATATTGCCAATAATTTCGAATATTATATCTGAATATACCGGACTTATATTTATTAATTTAAAAATTAGCAATATACTGAAAATATCGTACTTGCTGGGTGTCAAAAAGTGATAAAATTCAAATTTACATTTATGTGTTTTATACATGTTAAATATTAAATTATATGCACGTACTTGATCACTAATTATGATGCTGTAATGCTTGAATATAGTAATTTTTATACCAGTTATGATAAAATGTAAAAAAAATGCATTGCATTCTATTTTAAAAACATAAAATTATATTGGGGCGTCGTTCTCGAATACTTTGTATAAATGAAAATATTTTTAGATTTTAGAGCTCAGTATTATCTACAGCTTCTTTTAAAAGCTTTAGCAACATTATTAGATACCAATAATGAACTTTACCGCTTCGGTGGGACACCCGGCATATAGTAATAAGTGGTAAAATAAAAATGTCATGTTGAAAGAAAGCTAAGAATGACAAGATGAATTCCACATCTGATTTTTTCATTCTGCAGAAATCCTGTATTTAATGTTAAATATACCTACCGCATTCCCACGCAAATATATAGTAAACTTAAGTTAAATTCCAACATTCCGCGCTTGAATACAACAATATGTGTCTACATATACATATATATATAAGGGAGTTATAACTTTCTAAACAGCCATGCAGCGTTTCACGTACTGTCGAGTCAGAAAACTGAACGCCAAAGGCGACGATTTCCAAACGTCTACGGATCAGGCACGGTTAGCGAACTGCTGTAACATTAGACGTATTTAAGTGTGATCTCATCCCAAACCGCTACATGCAATTGATCAGAATAGCATCTATACAGTTCGTATATGCGCGGAGATTTCAACGTGAGACGATGCGAGAAACCTTCAATGTGCTTTTTTTTGTTTGTCTCGAATATTTGTATAAAAAAGCGATTAAAATTCAAATAGGAATTGATATTTTAATAAATGTCAAGCCAACATTTTATTTGTATTGCATACTAATATTAGTAGATGTAATGTAATTGAACGCTTAATGATGATTCTGATGATTCCAATAGCGCCAAGAAGCTACTCATTTTGTTTATATAGGCGTGATATAAACTGCTAAGATATTTGCATAAAATGTAATTGAATAGTTGACACTGATCTGTAGATTTGTTCAAGTAAGTTTCAAAATTCTATCGGGTCAATAAAAGGTCACATACTTATATTGATTGACGGAATGTCACACTCTCAATCATTAACAAATCAATTAATGCAAAATTAATTTATAGTTTATTACTAATTATTTAATAAAGCACCATTCTAGTGTATTTTTTACCAATTTTATTTTTGCACTGTCCATGATCAGTTTCATTTGGTGAGTTATTTTCAAAGAGTATTTCGTTACCGGAGTTCAAGCTTGTCGCGGACAGTACAAAGATAAAAGTGGTAAAAAGTACAACTAGAAAATGTATTATTTGTGTTATTAGTTAACATATATTAACATAAAATCAACATCGTTTTTTTAGTGCACTTATATATTGCTGTTATTTTATACACTATCAAATTTAGCCTTATTCTGTTTCTGCAAAAGTTAGACAATGTGAGCATTCTTTGTTCTTATAAAACATATGCTTTAAGAGATATTTCTTCAAGAGCAGAAATACTGTCTTTCCCCACAATGTTCTAATATATTATTGACTTTTCTCTCTAGTAGGACAGTACATTAAATTTTTCAAATGATCTACATAATACTTGCTTTATAATTTCTAATATGTGCATATCATAGGTACATATATAAATTAAAAGAAATATATTTTACGATTATATTTTTAATCAGTCAATGTATTTATACTTAAACCTAATCAAAACATGTAGAAAATACAAGTAATGACAATAAAAGGAAATAAAATCGTATGAAAAACTCTGTTCGAAGATGTCCCTTAGTATAGTAGGCCAAACGACGACAGTAGAAGCAAGATGTGACTCGGTTTCAACCCAGAAAACAAAAAGTTATAAAAATCTGTCATTCATAAAAAAAATATTTTTTGTTGACTCTAGAACAATGTTGACATTAATACTATTTAAATGCAACCTGGTGCTTCTAGATAATGTTTTGAGCATTGATTCATGCCGATATATCAACTAATACCTAATGTGTACCTTACTTACGTATTCATTAATGTGAATTCATTGAACACATCCCTAGTTTATGCTACCACATGTTAATGTCATTTGCAGAAACAAATTAATTGAATAAAAGATTTGGTCTTTCTTTTGAATCCGTATATAGATAGATATACAGGCCACATCTTTGTGTCAGTCCGGTTTCAATATTTGGTATTTAACCAGTAGTTTTACTAATCAGTGTTGCTTGATTACTCACTAAAGCAATACTTCCTTGATGTTCAACATATATATCCCTTTATAAACTCAAAATATTAAATAAAAAAGTTACGAGGAAGGATATATATTAAAGTTCGACTGTTGTCTTTGTTAGAATTCCATAAACATTATCAACGATGCAAAATAAAATTTCAAGGATTTGTGAATGCAAAATAACAACATGTAATAACATTAACTAATATCAGTTTTCCCTTTGATTATACTCGTAGATGGATATAATGACAATGTCATTATTTATATCTCCTTGTGCCAGATCTTAACTAGAATAAACAATAATATTATAACATGTTGCACAAGAAATTAATAATATATACACCTAATATGACGACACAATAAAACTGATTATAAGCATATACAGCTACCCTTATTTTAATTTAACCTTTTCTTACAAATAAACTTAACCAATCTACATTAATTTCATTGAGATCTTAGCTAATACTATTTACAAAATTATTAACGCAGCTGAGGTCACAGCAGTATGTTTAATAAACCCTGACGCTAACTGTACAATATTGAAATCTTTGTAGGGTGTTCAAATGTATTCTCAATACAAGAAACAAAGAATTCCCTGGTAAGCATGTGGTAATTACAAAAAGTCATAATTTTTCAAGTAGGTCTTCGTAAAGTTTGAATTTGTCCTAAATGGCAGCTCGGAATTATCTGGATTAGGAAATTATGTGTTGGATGGTAGGTATAATATTGAAGTAGAAGGTATTTTCTATATTCACTAGAGAATTTCTTTATATGTAAACCTTTTTTTGTTGATTTATAACTGGGAAGCTTCAGCAGCCCTGTTGAATTTTAAAACTAATTATATTTTTTTAATTTAATTGATATTTTAAAAAATTGGGAATAATTACATAATCATGTAGGCTACATTTGTTATACCGTCACACATGGCACAAAATTTTGAATGCCTCTTAATCACTCATTTTTTAACACGCTTCTCGTATAATATATTTTTGATCAGCATCTATCCGAACATAGGTACGTGTTACTTCAACATACATAACTGTAAAAATTCTTTCTTTATTTACTATTTACAAATCTAAGTTTAAATCACAAAACATATTTTAATGAACGATCGATTACCTCATATGCTATTTGTTCATAAAAGGATGATTGTAATCCCATCCAATTGTAAATTTTGGAATCCTTATGGACTAAAGAAGTTTTCAACATATATCTTTACTACTAATAACAAGGCAGCTAGTATATGATATAACATACCCTATGTGTCAATTTTCATTCGGTATATGGATTCAATGTTTACATGCGATTTATACGTATACAAATAATATGTGGCAACGTGTGTCACCCCTACTATCCGTCACCAATCCCGACATCACAACGACTTTCTCCGATCTTCCCACTTCTACATTAAATGTTTAGCTGCGAACACGTTGCGATTTAGTCTGCAATAAAAGCCGTCATCAAATGGCCGCCGCGATCTAGTAGTTTATTATTATTTTCAGAATCCTTTTTTATTTACCTTATTTTTAATTTTATTAGAATTACGCTTTTGTTTGTGACATGCAGCGTGAACGCAGCTTAATAATTCTCTGCATTTACTGAAAGGAAAAAGAAAAATCCTTGCAATGCGTAAATATTATTTCTGAGCGCAGTACAAACACCCTAGTCAATAGTCCAACAGCTACTGCTAGTGCTAACTGCTGCTAACTTGAGCTTGTACCGGTCGCGCTCGCATTGAGGAGGAAAGGTGGGGTGCCATGTTGTCACGTATTGCATGAATTAATCGCCTATGGCTAATGAAAATTGACACGTGCTGTATACACCTTAACATAATCAATAAATTATGTTAATCGTTCGCTTTAATAAAAATGTAACCATTAATGTACACGCGGAATAATGTCATCTATACCTACCTCCTGCATATTGTTGAAATTGTTTATTTATTATTGTAGTGACCATAGTAGTACGGTTCAGCAAATGCCAATCGGGTAAAGATCAATTCTAAGATACTATTCATGTAGGTATTAAGACCAAAAGTCTATATCCAATTAATATTATTATTAATGTTTGTTGTGAGTGTTTTATAGTAAAATAAAAAACATTAAAGGGAATCAGATCACAATTTATCAATTTTCCCACAAGCACCAGAATATTAGTTTGCTCTGTAACAAATGCCGACGCTGAGCCGATCACTCAAGTATGAATAAATGTATGAATGCACATCTACATCAAACTGGCATTGCGAACAACAACGTACAGACAGCTGTTTCATTCTTATATAGATCTCATCAGTGCAGGAGCGTGCCGTTAACTGTACCTTACAAACTTAGATTACCTGCACGTATAGTCGACTTATGTACCAAATGCCATGAGAGAATCCCAGCGGCATATGTTACACAAGCGCGACAACGCAAGGTAATGTTACCCTCCGTAGTACAACTACTAATCGGGCAACTGTAATATAGTAAGTAGTATAATAGGTCGACTATACATGCAGGTAATCTAAGTTTGTAGGGCATTGTGAACAGCACTCTCGTGCACTGATGAGATCTATGTAAGATGAAAACAGCTGTCTGTACATTGTTGTCCGCAATGCCAGCTTGGTGTAGATGTGCATTCATACATTTATTCATATACGAAGTTTTTCGTGTATATATATTTGAGTGATTTAATTGTGTCAGAGCTTATTCTCCAAGAATTACTTTGTTACATTTTATTTGTTTATATCACATACAATCTTGATTGTTAAACGTGCAATATATCTTTTAGTTTGTACAATAATTAGATTCTTTAAGCTAAATAACAGTATATAGTGTTGAACGTTTAATTTACAGTATTGCTATGTATGATATCGTTTCTGTTCTAATTAAGTGCGAAGACAATAAATTTGATTTTACTAGATAACTTCAAGAAATCATACAGAAAAACTGAAGAAATGACAAATACTATTTAATGATTGAATAAGTAATTATAGAATTTAATTTTTCAAATTATTTATAAAAACAAGAATTTATCGAAATCATGTGAAGTTTTGACATTCTATATATCATTTGTATGAGCGATTAAAACATAATAGACGTAGATAAATCATTTTTCCAGTTATCCTCGTATCATTACAAGAAATAACTTCCTTTACTACTGTTTCAACAACATCCACTTGATATTATGGCTTGGAAATCAAGAGCACACGAGAGCAGCAATTACTAACTGTACCTATGCCAAGAGAATGCCTAGCATTCCGCCTGATTTATTTAAATGACTGTTTGCTTCATTGCTGCTAGCTGCCAAGTGCAGGGCATAAAAATGTATGTATACACGCGTTCCTCTCACTGACCATCCTAGAGAAGGAAGTTATAAGATAGACAGGCATACCACGGTTATATTATACACACCGAGAGCGAAGTTCTGCGGAGTTAAATGATGTTAGACGTAGATCGTGTTCTTTGTACTATACATCGTTTAAAATTAAAAACGAGTGACATGAAACGTGACCATGAACACTATTATTTACTTCTTGTTATCTTATTTTTGTCGTTGTTGTTCGCAGTAGTTGAAGCTTTGAAATAATACTTTCAGCTCATCGTGTTTTGCGGCAAAATAGAACACCCATATTTCTTATAATATTAACGGAAAATATGTATAATACTTGCTATTTCTGCAAAAATAAAACTGGTAAAAAACATAGCAAAAAAGTTTTTTATCTCTATTACTAGTTAATAAAGAGAAATGTGTCCGTATTAAAAATTGAACTTACTCTGAATATTTAGTATGACTTCTTTCGCAATTTTTTTCTAATAACATCTATTACGTGAACTAAATCTGAAACCTATACAAAACCTACTAGAAAGCTATATTCTAAATATAAACATGTTCGTATTTTTTAAATTAGAAATCAATTATAATAATCTGTATATGAATAAAAATATTCATATGGGAAATTAATGAACTAAACGTTTTAGTAATATAAGAGCAAGAAAAATAACATTTTTGCAAAACTATTCCAGCCATTAATGCTTTATCACCTAAAGCACTTTGTGCACGAATGTGTAACTTAAAACAGTTATATTTCACGGCGGGAGTCCGCAATCATGGTAATTGGTCGTAGATAGGTACAGGTGATTTGTTTTCGGTTCTGCTCCACGAAAACCATAGCGACGATAGAAAGAAAGAATTACACAGAGAGAAAGAGCGAGAGAGAAGCGATTTCGCAGTACATGAAAGACAATATTAATTGATAAGTTAAACTTCACTATAATATCGTCCCAACAGAAATGGATGCAGTATACAAATACGTTCAAAATCATAATGCCACCAAAACAAGTCAATTTGTCGCTAACGAACGAAGTTTTACTAGAATAAAATTGGAATTTAGCTACACCAGAGATAAGATGTAATATGCATATAGGTTCGTATGACTAATTATAATGAATAATAATGATCGAAATGAAGAAATGCAGATATTTTTGAGTTATCTTTGTACTGATTATGTAAGTTTTAATAAATATGTTAAAATATAATTAGTAGGTTACTGTTACAATTATTCCAATGTTAATGTTTGAGATTATTGGGTAAGTTGTAGGAACAATACAAACCCTCTAGATGTCGGTGCAATATATGTCTTATGAATTGAGTATGTCACGCCCACTCAGAGTTATTGGTATTACTATAGGAAATGTTTTTGTGACACATGTTTGTTTTTATGCATATTCAAATTTTTGATTTCCTCATTTTAATATTTGCAAACTCAGGGACAATTGTCGTGTGTAATATTCAGAAAAATATGCACTCAACTAGTTTTTATATTCCATGAACTTTTATTTAAAAAAATGAGGCGTGGCCACCACACGACTTTCTTATACGTATGAGCGTTTCAAATTATAGAATTTTAAGAATTTTTTTTACAAAAATTATTCAAAATCCTATTATAAGTACTTCTATTCTCTTAATAAATCTCTATAGAATGCATACTTTGCAAGATATCATAAAAGTGCTCCTCGCTAAGAGAAAAGTGCTACTTCCGGTCCGAATTTTGAAATTTCATATATACAAAAAATATTTCAAATCCAGTTTTAAATACTTTTGTACTCTTGATAAATATATATAGAATGCATAACTTACGATATATTTGCAAAAAACCGCTATTCGATAAGAGTAAAAGTGGCACTTCCGGTCTGAATTTTGAAATTTTTTTTAAACAAAAGGTATTGAAAACTATGTTTTAAATACTTTTATACGTACTTGTCTAAAAAGCATGACTTGCGAAATATTCGCAAAGAACTGATTTTCGATAAGAGTAAAAGACCTACTTCCGGTAGGAATTTCAAAAAACTTTTTAAATAAAATTATTCTCAATTTCAATTTTAAGTATATATGAGTTCTTTATAAATTTGTTTAAACTTAGTAGTTGACGAAATATTGTCAAAATTCGATTTTTTCGCTGAAGTAAACTGATACTTCCGGTCTACCGATTTTACTGAAAAACTAATCAGATCTCAAGAGGGAGATTATACTCGTAAATACAAAATTTGGAATTGATATCTGCAGCGGTTTGACCGCTATCGTGGTCACACACACAGAGAGAGACACACAGACACAGAGAGAGACACACACAGAGAGAGACAAACAGACATTTTTTAAAAACCACTTTTTTGGTATCAGGGGACTTCAAAACGTGGACATCTGCAAAAATCTCGAGGTCGAAAATTTTCATCATCACAATACTTCCTTATACTACGTATAAGAAAGTAAAAACAGCCACACTAGTTATTGATGACAAACCAGGAACAAGAAAACAAGGCGCGGACACAACAATATTTTCTTATACTTATATGACTGCGAACTTTTTAATCCAAAATTTGTTTTAAATTAAGCCCTAAGTATTTTTATTCTCCAAATAAATCTGTGCCGAATTGTATAATTTGCAATATATTTACAAAACACAAATACCTTTTCATAAGGGTGAATGTATTGCTTCCGGTCAAAATTTTGAAAATGTTGATATAAATTAATATCTGAATACATTTACATCCTTAATAAATCTGTATAGAATGTATAAATTTATGATACCTGCAAAAAATTGGTATTTGATAAAAGTAGAACTGTTACTTCCTTTCTGTATGTTAAAAATATGCTTCTTCAAGAGTTGTTCTAAGTAAAATTCAAAATACGAGGTAAGTTCCGTTTAATAATGGAAAAAAAACAAGTAGAGATACTAAGAAATTATTGCAAAATAATCTAAACATCTTATTGTCATAATTCAAAACCATACCGTCTATGGGCATTCTTCGGCGCTAGTTCTGTATTACGCAACGCAGTTTTCTAAGCTTATCGCAAGTAAACATTTGCATTGAATGTTTCACTTCGCTGCAAAAAATCCACCAATAAAATGCCTTGTCTATCCCAAAACACTGCATGCGTGATTTTTCGGGGTGCCAGGATTTGCTTTGCTTTAGTTCTTGGTGGCATGTCCATTCCATCGATTGTCGTTTAATGTCAGAAGTGTTATAAGCAATCCAAGTCTCATCAACGGTAACTATCTGTCTCAGAAAGTCATCACCGCCATTGTCGTAACGTGTCAAAAACTTAAGTCCACTGCCCAGACGTTGGTTTTTTATGCTCTGTAAATGTTTTTGGCACCCGACGAACATAACGTCTTCGAAAACACAGTTTTACAGTAACAATTTCATGAGTGAGCGATCTTGAAATTTGCGGAAATTCCATAGAAAGAGCAGCAATGTTAACTTACGGTTTTCCTTAATCTTTTCCTCAACGATTTAATGTGCTTTGCTTTTAGAAAACGAATTACAGATCTAATTTCGCAAGCGACGTGATTTTTAAGCAACGACGTCATTCTAAATAAGCACTACAAAGCGTACACAGAAAACAGCGATCTTAAAATGGCGTCGTCCCCTACTCCTTGACTCAGGGCAACTGCCGCGCATGCACGGAACTGTGATCGCAGCGTTGCTGCCGCAAAAACTGCAAACGGAACTTATTTTCTGGATTTACCTAGTATTTTCAGTAAATCGGTTCTAAATGTATAATTTCGCAGACATTGCTTTATGATAAAAGTAAAAGATTTACACCCTACAGAAATTCGAAAACCTTTATATATATATATTCTCAAATTTACTTTTAACTACCTTGACGAGATACGGGTAAAATATTGTTTTTCTATACAATAAACTACTGTTTCCCGTTAATTGATTTTAATGAAATCCAAATCAAATTTCTAGAAGATTTAACACTTACATATAAAGTTTCGTATTAATAGCAGGCAGGCAAGCAGGTTTCTAAAAACTTCTTGTTCCTTATCAGAGGCCTTCAAGACATGGTCATCGCAAAAGTCTGGAGGTCCACATTTTCATCATAATACGTCCTTATATTATGTATAAGAAAGTGAAAACTACTAATTAATTAGTGCAAAATGCACTTAAAAAGTAAATCGTGAAAATATATGGATAATCGCGGCACTTCTATACCTAAATGTTAACATTTCACATTTAATTACTCATTTCGCGTTTACGTATTTATAGAAAGAGAACATCTTTCTACTCTTTTATATTTAATTATTGTTTTAGATTAAAATTAAAGGAGTTTCTTACTAGGTTATACTTATTCATAAAGACAGTATTATTTTTAATACTGTTTATTCCCCAGAGCAAGCAAAATTCCAGCACACATTTTATTTTGATAAGTGTATAATTATGTGTACATGCACAATTCTAAAAGACTGGTTACCTACAAATTGATCTGTACAGCGCATAGCCGGGGGCATTGTCTTTTTAAGTAGTATATCTTGCGGCTCCTTCAGCGTTAAATGCCTCCTCGTAAATGTTTACAATGTTCTTCTTCAATGGAACGAAATTTGTTAACCGTTAAACATAAAATATGAGATATTCGAGTGATGAACTGGAAGATATAAAAATAAATAAAATTTCTTTATAATAATGAAATAAACTTGTTTTAAAAAGTAAATAAATTTAAAGGTCGATGAACGAAGTTAATATTTGCTTTTTCTCGAAAATTATCTACAAGGTAGGTACTTATAAAAAATAAAAATCAATACAGCCAATGAAACAACAAGGAAAGGAAATATGCGATTCTGGGGACGGAAGGCCTAAGAGCAATATATTATTATATATTAAGGAAAGGGGTTGTCACTTTAAAGATATTTTTTGTACGAAAAATTTTAGAGCCGTCTATTAACAAGCGGAAAATATAGATAGTATATTTTAAATTGTTTTCAATGATTTAAACTAGTTTAAAACAGTAAATTTACTGCTTTGAGCTTAGGTAATGCAAGCAAATATGTTAATTTATTTATTTGTTTGATTTTATTTTCCAACAGGTTTCACACCCAGGAAAATATTGCTTAAGAAATACAAAACACAAAGTACAGTACAATACAACTTATCGACAGTATAACAAATAATGTCATGCATTAATTCAGTATCAGATTAAATATTTTGATAAATGTATCATAATATAAGTCACACTCATTACTTATCCTGTTATAACTGACACAACATGTAGAGATAGGCGATTTATATAGCAGGTTAGTTTAATTAGCCTCACAATAGAATGTTTTATGTTGACGTTTTGGAACATTTATGTTAGCTTTATTCAGTAGCAATGCATAGTAAATATGATCACGTAGGAGAGGCTATATATGAGTTTAATACTAACATGTATTCTTGTATCTTTTAGCGAAGTAAACTTCAAACATGTAAGCATATCTTGATAAACGGAGCCACATTCAGGATATTCACCTACGAGGAAAGAATAGAACAGGAGAGAGTCTCCTTAAAAAAAATATTTGTCCAAAATGGTAACTCAATATGGCCGCCTCAATGCATAGAATATGTATGTTACACCACTGAACACATAATCAAACATGTCAGATATTATTTGACAAGTTATTCAAAATACTCATTTTATAAATTATGATTGGTCAATATTGCCATAACTGAGCTGCCTTAAAGTGGTAACTCCCCCACCAGTTTATTATCTCTCCTGTTCTATTCTTTCCTCGTAGATATTCACCATCGTCCACAAATACCATAAACGTTAAAAATTTTCATTGTACTGTTTCTATGTTGTTAATAATAATAATTAATAATATGTTGCTCGTTTTGTGTTTCTGAATAGGTACATAACGAAAAATTTATAGTTATATTAAAGGAATCAAACAAGATTATTAAAAATGATTTAAATGAATATAGAATGTAATTAAAATAAAATTTATTCAAAAATCTGAAAGGTCATAAAAAATTACTAAATATATATATAGGTATAGTGTTATATTTAGACGTCTAGCTTCAATTATTGGGCACTATTTGTTAAGGAGGTAATGACACTTTACAATTACAAGTAAATTAAAAGTAATATTTTTTTATCTAAATGAAGTAACAAAAATGCAGAAATATTTCCTTGTTTACATTAATTAATATAAAATATACTTATCTGAGGTAATATGTAAACGGCCATATTTGTTTATTTTGTATTTAATAAATCGTTTCTATTCGTCAGATGTGACAGTCGTTACATAGTCCAATAAAGCACATGTATTCTATATCAATTCAAACTTTAATGTGTGTTAAATATTTATATTGTTGAATTTACAACTGTAATATTATATTTATATTTCATTTCTTATGATTATCTCATTGAATGTAATTATCTTGTTAAAGTATTTTATTTTAATATAATCAATTAGTAGTATGAAATTAAACTTATATGATTTTATAATAAATTGATTTAGAAGTTACTACGATTACTATATATTAAATGTAATACCTGCATTGAACTTGTTTTTAATATTTTGGCATATTAATTAATTTTCTTTAATCAGATATCTTTTTTCTAAATTTGATTATTCAGTGGGGTAGATTACTAAATTCTTCACAAGTTGACGTTGAAAGGTTTTCTCCAAATTTAAAGTCAACAAAAATATCTTGCATCAAAAATCTCCTATTTTTCAACTATTCAGATTCACTATATAGGACCCTTAAGTGTAAATTCAGGACAACGTTGCCATATGTTTTTTCAAGTAAAATTAGCGTGATTAATTACAAACCAGGTTATAGTTGTTCAAAATTGTTATCCCATTGACGATACCATAACCAATCTTTAAAATGTTTTACAGTAATTTAGACAAATGACATCCAAAACGACAGCGATGGAATTTTTTCCATATTTTTCTCATGATCCGTGGTCCTCACATAATAACGTACCATCCAGGTGCGTTATTATATTATACAGGGTGTATTTGAAATAAGGGGACAGAGTATGATTAATGGAAAGATTTAATTTTATTAGACTCAAATCCAAAATATTTTGCGCAAATTCAAGCTTTAAAAACTACAAAGATATTTTTAAAATATTCGTCGCGTCACTGCACTTCAATACGACTGTAGGGTATGCAAGGGTGGGGTATTAAGTAGGAGTGTGAAGGCGTGCGAGCAGCGAGGTCAGTCTCGTTCGATTGTTACATGTGGATGTTTCGACTATGGCTTACACAACACACGAACTCTTCGATATGTTGTACATTTACGGTGAAACAGGTGGAGATGCATGTCGGACGTATAGGTTGCGTTTTCCTAATCGTCGAGCCCCATCTTACAAGTGCGTAATGGATGTCGTCTTCAGATCAAGGGAAACAGGTAGGTTGTTATCAAATTACGAAGGTCGAGGATGTGAAAGGCCCCGTAGAGTTTTGCGTGCGGAAGAAGAGTTACTGGATATTGTAGAGGAAAATCCAGGTGTAAGTACACGAGATGCAGCAAGACAGGTGGGGGTGTTTCACAGTACGGTACATAGTATGTTGAATAGCAATTTATTACACCCCTATCATATTCAACGTGTACAAGAACTGACTGAAAATGGTCGTCCGTTGCGAATTATTTTTATTTGCCACCTGGTTTCGTCAACGTGTAGCAGAACATGTAAACTTCACTGCTACAGTGTTATTTACCGATGAATGCTGTTTTACGCGATGTGGTATTATGAATTATCATAATTCACATCATTGAGCAGATGCCAATCCGCACATGGTAAGTCACCATAGGTTTCAGCATCAATTTTCGGTGAATGTATGGGCCGGCATCCAGAGCGGCTAAATGGAGCTAGTTATTTACAGTTTTTGGAAAACGTTTTGCCAGACTATCTAGACGATATACCGCTAGACATACGAAGGCAGAAGTGGTTTTTACACGACGGGGCACCCCCACATTTTTCACGAGCAGTACACGACTTTTTAAATGCCACATATCCTAGATGGATTGGACGTGGAGGTCCCATACCGTGGCCTCCCCGCAGCCCAGATTTAAATCCACTAGAATTTTTTTTTGGGGTTATATGAAAACTCTTGTCTACAGTGGTGGAGAGATTGAAAACGTAGAAAACTTACGGCAACGAATTTTTGACGCGGCACAGCGTATTAGACAAGAGGCACATCTGCAGCGAGTTCGTGAAAATTATTCACGTCGCCTAGAGGCGTGCCTCCGCGCTGAAGGCGGACACTTTGAACATTTCCTGTGAGCTTTCCACCTGTTTCACCTGGTTACAAATCGGTTTCGAGCACAGTAACGTTGTAAAAAATAAACCATCTTTATTTTAAGTTTATTTCTATTTTTATTATAATGAAATAAATTATGTTTTTTTTAATTCAATTGCGTCCAATTAAAATAAAAGTTTCTCACAAGTAGAGTTGGGGAAATTTTACAACACAAATTTGTTTTTGTGAGAAATAAGAAGTAAAAAATCGTTGAATTTAATCATAATAACAGCAATAGTACTTACTATACATTTATTGCGGAAGAAAATGTAATATCTAAATAATCCTGGCAAATATTAAAATATAATTAAAAATTCATAGTCGGCATCTCAATAAAAAAATTCTCGTTGTTGAAAACTAAGATATTTTAAAAGAGAACAAAAGAAATCGAATAAAGTACACGCATCAATTTTATTGGGAAATTTGCCCAAATCAGCTGATATTTCATATTAAGGTTGTTGAACTCTTAGCATGAACACCTGTTTAGAAATAGTAAACAATGCTATCATTGGGGTTTTAATAACGTTTACAACTGTTATTGCGGTGTGTGTATCTATGCGTGTTTATTTACTTCCAAAAAAATATTATTTATTACGACTCATGACGTCGTCTGTCTGGCCTAACTGGCGCGATACCGACATATAGACACATGCTAAATCCATAGGCGGCACATTAAACACTTTTCGGGGGGGTTTTAATTTTGTCGTTTGTGTCGTAATTGACTCACAATTTTTGGGATTCATATTGTACGTAATTGCATCTTTCCATTTATCATACTCTGTCCCCTTATTTCAAATACACCCTGTATAGAGCGTACTATACTACTGACACGACAATAAATAACCGTCTTTTAAAAGTTTCTATGTAAAATGTATAATCATTATAATAATAATAATGCAACACTAGCGATAGCGATCGTGAAATTTCAAACTATAACAGTTTCTTGTTTATTTCTGAACTGCAAATTCATATATTTACATATTTTCTATGTTTATACATCATTGTAATAGATGTAAGTTTCGTTATGTAATATTCTCCGCTTTTAGACATTAAGTTAGGCTTTCGTATCGCAACTAAACAGCCAACATAAAATTTATTTCAACCAGGAAATCACACAGAAAACTGGTTACGGTTATAATTTACTACCGCAGCTACACACATTCCAAACAAACGGCATAGTTAGGTGAAATTTTCAATTTGTAAGTTGCTTTCGCTGCTCTATTATTATTATATTATTATTAGAAGGATTCAATTTGTTTTACTCCATCATTCTCACATTAATAAAACTATTATATCATCGATGAATTATTTCCTTTCACTACAATAACCGGAATAAATTTACAACCTTTAATTTCACTACACAATTGTATAAATCCACATTAAAATGTAAACTAATAAGTGTAAGGTATCCGTAGACACATGTTTTAAATTTATTTGTTTTCTTCAGTACGGCACAACCAAGAAATTGTGTGTTAATTAAATAATATGTGTAGTATAATGTCTTAACTTAAGAATCTATATTCCAAAAAAAAACATATACGTTGACAAACTTTAGGAATAGTAGCTATTAAGCATACATCGGAAAAATTATATGGCCACAATGATGTTAAATCGTTACACCTTTAAAAATACTTATCAGTAATTCAAAACAAAGAATAAAACAACAAAACTAGAAATATTCTGAAACTAATTCAAATAAAGAAACAAAATAATGCAATAAACAACCAACTAGTATATGAAAGTTTAGAAATAACTTATCACTCAATAATTTAACGGGAAATATTTTGCTATTGTGTTGTGTGAATATTTGCGGAAAAGATATTTGAAACATATTTGTTAAATATGGTTTACAATTTCATTAATGGTTTGTTAATATTTTAATATACTCATTTGTTAATATTTTCAAGTAATTGAAAAGATAATATCTATATTATTGAAACGTTTTAATTTGTAACCACTTCCGAAATATCCAGAACCGATATCTAAATGTGTCCTATTTAAACACGGAACCGGTTCATAGAAAGTTTTATAAATAAAAATTTCCAAGGGCATTTATCGGAAATCAAAACAGGGGTTTATAGGTTGACAAACTTGTGTTCAACCATTAGATTAAAATTGCATTGATAATGTATAATGAATAACAATAATGTCTAATTTAAAAGACAATCCATTTCTTTCAAAAATTCTTGGTTATTCATGATTATTTACTATTGATTCATTTATTTTTTCTATTGGACCATCTGTATTAGTCATTCAGCAGGAACTTCTTATAACAAAAAAATATAGTGGATTTAAATGGTTCAGAGTGTTTCTTAGGAATAGTATTAAAACAATGACGACAAAAAAATTCGCTTTATTTTAGTGATTTGTTTCTATTAATCCTATAATGATTATTTAATAGCTTTTACAGAGCATGATATCTATTGGATTGAGATCCTAGATATACAGGGTTTTTCACCTAACCCGTTCGTTAGAACTTTTCTATGTTATCGCCTTAGGACAGTTTTGAAAATTTGTAGCAAGTAATGTTGATACTTGGTCTGTTAATATAAAATATTTACACTCATTAACCACTTTTGGTTATACAGGAAGTCATAGCCAACTTTGATTTTTTAAATGAAATGTTATATTTTTTATTGCTTTTTTAGATTCCTTGTAGAGTGCTGTAACACATTTAATTAGGTTTTATTTTGTGCATAATTAACCGTTTTTGAATTAGTTTGATTTTTGTCAAATTTTTTGTTTTTTCAATGCACTTTTTAAAACCACATATCTAAGGCGTATTTGAATAGAATTACGTCATATTTCTACTGCAAATATTTAATAAATCTCATACAGGGTGTTCGAAATTTATCGATTATTTATGTAATCTTAAATTTAAGAAAAATCGGTTTTTTTAAATGGAATAGCCTCTAGATGAGCACGCCGTAGTAAGTAGATGAATATCTTGCACCATAGAGATATAGGTTACCCTATGCCTATCTCTCACAGTTTTAGAGATATTATTGATTATTTTCTAAATTGAGCATTTTCAAGAAAAATTGTAGTAGTAAGCCTCGAAAAGTAAATTTAATCTGTCAAAATTGAAAGGTAGTTCATTTCGTTTCTAACTGGTTTTAAGTTGTTCACAAATATGCAAGACGAATTCAATAATTATTCTAATACAGATATTTTAAATTTATTCTACATTCATGGTGAATCTCTTCAAATAATTGATAGAACATGTCGACTTTTTAATGAAAGATACCCACATTTACCAGCAATGAATAAAACTAAATTTAAACGAATAGAGGCAAGTTTCATTCGTTTTGGTATTCAAGTCAAGAAGACAGTTCCAAAACCGATTACGGGCGACGATGGTAATGAAATCGCTGTTTTGGAATATTTTCATGCTCATCCAACCAGTTCTATACCGGCGGCATCTGCAGATGTAGGAATTTCATGTACATCTATACATAGGATTTTAAAGAAAAATAAGATGCACCCTTATTCATTTCAAACTGTTCAGGCTTTTCGTCCGGGAGACCAAGATAGAAGAATTCAGTATTGCGAGATAACTAAAACACAAGAAGATCCTGATTTTTTACCAAAAATTATATGGACAGATGAATAGAAATTTAATCGTGAAGGAATAGTTAATAGAAGAAATTGTCATCATTGGGCTCAACAAAATCCACATGCCATTAGATAAGCAAATTTTCAAGACACTTTTAGCTTCAACTTTTTGCAATGATTGTAATAACCGCGTTGAGTACGAAATTTATAATGAGAATTTAACGAGCGTCCGGTATCTACAGTTGTTAAGAGAAGTAGTACTGCAATTTTTGAATACCTACCACACAATCTCATACGGCAATGTTGGTTTCAAATGGATGGAGCACCCGCTCACTCTTCACATGAGCTATATCGGGAATTAACAAATATCTTTGAGGATAGGTGGATTGGCCGCAATGGACCCTCGTTATGGCCACCTAGATCCCCCGATCTGACTCCCCTTGATTTTTATTTATGGGGTCAAATAAAAAATGAGGTTTATGCGTCTCCCGTCCAAAACAAAGAGCAGCTTATAGCTAGAGTAAGAGACGGTTTTCGAAACTTGAACGCTGAGCAACTAAGAAAAGCAATTACAACAGAGTTAAGAAGAAGAATTATGATTTGTTTAGAACGGAACGGAGAACATTTTGAACATTTGTGAATATCATTCTGAACGCATTATTTGTCTTTAATAAGTTGATTTTATTCACATTTAGATTGTTATGGTTATTTTTGTTATCTCATATGATATTAAAGCCATTCTAAGTTTTGCTATTTATTTTCATTTTTAACCTTCTCACACAAAGTTTGATGGATCAAAAACAATTGGTGTAATTCCATAACTATTTAGATTTTTTTTCACAGTTTACTGCTAATTACTGCTCAATTTAGAAAATAATCATTAATATCTCTAAAACTGTGAGAGATAGGTATAGGGAAACCTATATCTGTATGATGCAAGATATTCATCTACTTACTAGGGCGTGCTCATCTACAGGCTATTCCATTAAAAAAAACGATTTTTCTTAAATTTAAAATTACATAAATAATCGATAAATTTCGAACACCCTGTATGAGATTTATTAAATATTTAGACACTACTCATAATCTTATACCTTTCCCTGTTCGCAGTAGAAATATGACGTAATTCTATTCAAATACGCCTTAGATATGTGGTTTTAAAAAGTGCATTGAAAAAACAAAAAATTTGACAAAAATCAAAATAATTCAAAAACGGTTAATTATTCACAAAATAAAACCTAATTAAATGTGTTACAGCACTCTACAAGGAATCTAAAAAAGCAATAAAAAATATAATATTCCATTTAAAAAATCAAAGTTGGCTATGACTTCCTGTATAACCAAAAGTGGTTAATGAGTGTAAATATTTTATGTTAACAGACCAAGTATCAACATTACGTGATACAAATTTTCAAAACTGTCCTAAGGCGTTAACATAGAAAAGTTTGAACGAACGAGTTAGGTGAAAAACCCTGTATATAGAATATTAGATATCAGTGTAATAAGAGTCAATTTCTAAATTAATTTATTGTCGAGGTATCTATAAAAGATGTCTAACAAAAAAATTGCGTTAATCAATTCCTGACAATATTAAATTTTGTCTTGTAAGCGTCAAGCGCGCACTTATTTTTCATTTTAATATTCATCCGTTACCAAAGATTAAATTTACATATGAATACCTTGGTGTACTTTGATAAATGAATTTGCTTATCATTATACTGACAAGTCCTTGTGATAAGGCGCTACTTCCGTAGTCTGCATGTCTTTGGGCATTTTATCTTGACACGTCACTTAATAAATATTTGAATAATAATTACTTTATAAAAATATTAAAGAATCCATTCACACCCATATCTAACTGATATAACAAGATTATACAAGGCTATAAGTAGTTGCAACTTGAATGTATTTTGTATATTAGTGGAGGCGAGCTTGTAGTGATATAGGTGTATCCAAAAATGCTGTCGATATTTTTCTACTTCTGTTTAATTTACCCTTCAAATATATCACCTACTGGTGAGTATTATTAATAATTTATTTATTGTATTAGCAAAAGCAAATAACTTTCAAAAGAACTCACATGTGAGTGTTTGTGTGCATAAATAATTTATTAATTAAACCTTTCTATAATTTTTGTTCTACGTTGCCTTTCCAAGTAAATATAAAAATCTAATTGACATAGAATATAAATTGTAAAAGTAAAATTAAAAATCAATAAAAGCCTTTGAAACTTACCAACATCATTTCTAATACTTTTAAAATTACAATTTTAATTTTACAATGTTCATATATTTTTTTCTATTTACAAATAGAACGAAAGACACCTTTTCATTATACAAGGTGTGTATAAATTGGCGGACCCACTACACGCGGCGATATTCTTCGTTAAATTCGGAGTCCAAAATCCTAATATGAAAATGTTGTACCATGCTCCATATCTTTGCACGAGGTTCCTAAAGTTCGGACTTTCAGTCTTGAAATAAGCATTATTACCTGATATTTGTTGACAGAAAGAGCTACAATATAGAAGAAAGAAGAATTGTTGTTATTATCCTTTCGTTAAAGTTTTCTTTTTGATTTTAAAGTTTGTTTTTAATATTTGTTTATTAACTTATTTTGACGAAAAACACATCTGACAACGTTGTAAAACAATAAGTAGGTAGCCTAATGTTGTTCTAGTCAAATACATTACTACTGTCAAATTTTGACACTTTGTAATCTACCTATTTCATTCGATTTGCTTATTTTTCGTGTTTATTTGTATAGTTTTAATCAGTTTTCGGGTTTTCGTGTTTACTAGTTGTTCTGTTTGTTTATTATGAATTTTACGTTCAACGAATATGCCGATATGTACATGATATACGGTTTCTGTCGTGGAAATGCTAGCATGGCAGGGCAGGAATATCGAGTGCGTTTTCCAAATCGGAGGCATCCAAGTAAAAATGTATTTCGAAGGCTGGACCAACGACTTCGTGAAACAGGTTCGTTTATTCCAAGAAATGCGAACGCAGGTCGACCAAGGCAAAGGCGTACCGTGCAATTAGAAGAGCAAGTTCTAGCCACAATACAGGAAGATCCCTCTGCGAGTACCCGTCAATTAGCTTCTACACTAAATATTCCCAGTAATAAGACTGTTCATTTGGTTCTACGAGAAAACTTGCTTCATCCATACCATGTTTCTAAAGTTTAGCCTCTTGACGGAAATGATAACTTACTTCGAATCAATTATTGCAATACAATCTTAAATAGAATTCAGGAAGAAGGTGACTTTTTAAGACGTATTCTTTGGAGTGATAGGTGCATGTTTACCAGAGATGGTGTGTTTAATACTCATAATTTTCATCATTGGGCAGATGAAAATCCACATGAATTTCGCGAATACGGTCACCAAAGAAGGTTTTCTGTTAACGTTTGGCTGGGCATAATAAACCACAGGGTAGTTGGACTAATTTACTTACCAAATCGCCTAGATGCCGGTGAATATTTAAATGTTTTAGAACAAGTTATTGATGAGATACCGCTGAACGTACGCCGTAATATGATTTACATGCATGATGAAGCTCCTGCGCACTTTGCTCGTAATATAAGAGACTGGTTGACTGAATACTTCCCAGACAGATGGATTGGTCGTGGCGGTCCCCTTTTGTGGCCTGCGAGATCCCCCGAACTCAATCCATTAGATTTTTTTATTTGGGGTTTCATTAAAGGTAAAGTTTACGCTACACCTCCACAGGACGCTGACGAAGTTAGAGCCCGAATTGAAGCCGCAGTATTAGAAATCACACCAGCAAGACTTGAGCGAATAGTACAAACGATACCACAAATATTGCAGCTATGTCTACAAACTGATGGATTTCAATTCGAACAATTATGTAGGCAATAATTACATTGATTTCCATCAAGAAAATGTACAAAAATTAGTCAATATTATCAAAAAATTTTTAAACTTTGTAATATTTTCGTAATAAATATATAATCTAAGAAACCAATTTTATTTCGTTTGTTTCTTTTTTAAATTTAAAATGTAAGGGTCACATGACGACGTGTAAAAATGTTCCGAAGATTATAACTAGCACATGCGTGTTCAATGTTGCCAAATGTATGTTTCTTTCAAATTCATTCTGAAGACAAAGGAAGCCTGATACATCGTTTTAGGATTACGACTTTTAACTCAAAATTTGACCAAGAATGTCGCCACGTGTAGTGGGTCCGCCAATTTATACACACCTTGTATATGTATATATAATACGGTATTGCATTTTTTCTCGGGTGAAATACGGAGTCGCGTTGTTTCCAGTTCTATCCCGGGTAGAATTAGTGCTTCTGTCCTGATAAAACAAATGTAAAAAATGTAAAACTACATTTTAGATCTTCAGACGATGGTATCTCTCTCACGATCTTTGTCTAACTGCGTGTAACCTGCCCTTTTTACTCGTATTTGTACCTTTACTTGTTCTGTCGGGTGCTTATTCTGTGTTGTTGAGCTTTTGTACTGAATCCGTCATTCCGTAAGAGCTGTTTTCCAAAAGTCAGGTAGACGTATTGCATTATCCTTTCTGTTTAAATTATCCTGGCGTTTTTCAATCTCAAATGTTTCACTTATTTAAAAGATCGCCCTGGCTAACGTCTTTGTTCCATCGAAATTGATATTATGTACCGTGGCTGTATGAACGTATGCATTTGTCTCGTCGTACATACACTCATTTGCCTATTTTTGTTGTTTGTTAGCGCATATTTTGCAGGGTATTTTGAGTATATTTGCGATCGGTTATGAATACCATTTTGATTTCAAACCTATGTAGTCTCTTGGCAATTATGTAGGCCGTACCCTTTACGTACTGTAAGAATATTATATGACAATTGCATGTTCTGCTGTCATATGTTGTCTGTCGTATAATTCTTTCCACTATTCTCCGTTGAAAGTGCTTCTGTACTAATACCTTTCGTAAACTGCTTATTCCAGTCTCTACATGGCAATCTAGTTGTTGTTATAAAAGCAAATTATAATCAAAATTGGACATGTAAAAATTCACAGGATGTATGTATGTATATTACATACATACATATTGTATACAAATCTTGAAAATATAAACATATTAAAAAATTTACCCGTTTTTCCAAAAAAGAAAGAAAAAACTTCCTGAAATCAGAAATATTCCAACAGTTATAGAATTCTCATTATTATATGTACAGCAATTTTACATCTATTTCTTCTACTTTCTCAAAAACGAACGCTTTTCTTTTATTATTGATTTTTTTCTATATAGTTTCATATAGTATTTGGTCAAAATTCTTTTCTGCAAGATGCTGTAGTCGGAGGATATGCAAACCCAAACAACTTATTTATTGGTAAAATACTGCACGAACAAGAATGGAAAATCAGTAAAGTACTATCATATGTATATGAATCCAAAGGACTTTGGGTGTGGAAGGGTGATAAAGACCATACCAATCCTCCTCAGTTTTTTATATTAAAATATAATATGACCGAGGCTTGCCACAAAGAAGCTTACAGTTGTTCTAAACTATAATTATTAAAATAAAAGTATTTAAAATGTAATTTACGTGTAATTAATGCTTACCTTAACAATAATAATAAATATTTATTAATCACCAACAATTTAATAATGGTATGATACTCGTATAAGTAAAAACCAAAAATATCAACTAACATCGATTAGCAAAAATTCTATTATCAGGAGGTGATTTTTATTGGAAAGAGTGTCAAAGTTCTTGTGTACTACTGCTCCAAATGTTAAAATAAATTATAATAAGAATTTCGTGCAAAAAAAACGTTAAATTTTCATTTTGTTATTGAAGCCAGACGTTAAAATCTATTTTCTGTTTTCTAAGAACGTTTGTTGACTTAGACTTAGATTCAATATGTATTCAGAATTAATTAATTGTCGTAAGCAAATGATGGGTGTATATGTTATAGACTTTTGGTTGAAAAATTCCGCAGCTTATGTTGTTTACTTACTAAAATAAGTATAAGTTGAACTGATTTCTGGTTAATGATATTTGTAATATTGAGGATCACGATATTGAAAATATTGCGAATTTTAAACTAAACTCGCTTGTTTTATTACTTCAATTTCTTGATTGGAGTTTTAACGTTCCTTTTTTTTTATATAATTAAACGTACTTATCGTTGCACTGGATAATCTTATGCAATAAAAAAAATGTTCCATGGTCGACAGTTCTCCGTCAATATTATTTCTTTTAAAATCCATTTAGTATTAACATATCAACGACAACTAGTTAGATTATTTTGCTTTAGTGTACTACTTAGTGAAGAACTTTCGGAGATACATGAAAATGTTAAAGATATTTTTCTACATATGTTTTATATATCCAACGAATATAGCACCCACTAGTAAGTATTATTTTATTTACTACCACCAACTTTATTTCTAATCATTAAAATATTAAATGGTATACTCATTTTCGAATTGAAAGTAAAGTATTGCAAAAAATCATATATGAATCAAGAACTTATTTAATATATACAGGGTGAGTCATCTAAGCGGGTAAGGCCGATTATGCCTGTATGAGTAAAGGTATTTCGGAGCGGTTTTTCCCTTGTGATAGCTGTTCATTAGGAGCACATTTTAAAAATATTTTGTATTATACCGAGTGTTCCATAACTTGGTGGCTAACCATAGTTATAGTTTTTTAAATGGAACAGCCTATATATTATTGCATTTCTGTATTCCTCGTATAATTTTTAGTCAAAAAGTAATAAGACAGTATAGGCCTAAAGTCTAAAGTTTTTGACTTATTCCCATTTTTCTGAAAAATTCAATGTTTGTATAAAATTATATTTCTCGAAAACGACGTATTAGATGTACAAAATTTTTCGCAGTATTGTTTACAATCAGAGGTCCTAATAGAAGCATGTTTTATTTTTTTTACAGTTACTAACTGTATGTGCAGGAAACTGGATTAAAATTACATGACACGTTCTTGTATAAAAGTCATTTTTTTAATGGAACACCCTATATGTCAGTTCATTTTTGAATTGTTTATATAATTTCATGTCAGAAACATGTAAGACGTTAATACTTTAAATGTGACTATTACTGAGCTACTGTCGTTTTTTGATATGCTTTTGTTAGTTTTTGGAAAAAAAGTCAATTCTTTCAAATGGAGCACCCTGTATATTATTTCATTTTTTAATTTCTTATTAAATTTCGCATCAAAAACATGTAAGACGTTAATAGTTTAAAAGTGACTATTACTGAGCTATTGTCTCTTTTTGATATAATTTTGTCAGTACTATACTATATTAATTAAAACCACAAAACTGACAAAATTATATCGAAAAGTGTCAACAGCTCAGTAATAATCACTTTTAAAGTATTAACGTCTCATATGTTTTTGATGTGAAATTTAATAATAAATTCAAAAATGAAATAATATACAGGTTGTTCCATTTGAAAAAATTGACTTTTTTGCAAAAACTAACAAAAGCATATCAAAAAACGACAGTGGCTCAGTAATAGTCACTTTTGAAGTATTAACGTCTTACATGTTTCTGACATGAAATTATATAAACAATTCAAAAATGAACTGAAATACAGGGTGTTCCATTAAAAAAATGACTTTTATACAAGAACGTGTCATGTAATTTTAATCCAGTTTCCTGCACATGCAGTTAGTAACTGTAAAAAAATAAAACATGCTTCTCTTAGGACCTGTTATTGTAAACAATACTGCAAAAAATTGTGTCCATCTAATACGCTGTTTTCGAGAAATGTAATTTTATACATACATTGAATTTTTCAGAAAAATGGAAATAAGTCAAAAACTTTAGATTTTAGGCCTATACTATTACTTTTTGACTAAAAATTATACGGGGAATACGAAAATGCAATAATATATAGGGTGTTCCATTTAAAAAACTATAACTATGGTTAGCCACCAAGTTATGGAACACTCTGTATAATACAAAATATTTTTAAAATGTGCTCCTAATGAACAGCTACTACAAGGAAGAAGCCGCTTCGAAATATCTTTACTCATAAAGGAATAATCGGCCTTACACGTTTAGATGACTCACCCTGTATATACAAGATACATTTACTGCAATAGAATTAGAATATTATTGTCAGATGAAAAAAAACAGTTCCTGTCCTAAAAGAATACCAAAATTTATATAACATACAACAGATACCCACTGGAAACGCATTGTAAATCCCGAAATAAATAATAATATATTTCATACCCCTTCGCTCAGTTATTTCGACAACAGCAGGGATCATACTTGGGACCGTAGTTATTTTTAATTTTAATTAACGACACATTAGATTTGATAGAATGTGAAAAGTTAATGAATGCTGACATACTGTAACTGTTTTCAGTCATAGGAAAGCTTGTTGGTACAAGATTGTTGGAATAGTGTTACCGCCTGGTCTTATTCAAATGATTAATTACATGATATGTAATGTAGGCTTTCCTTGCAATTACTTATTACTTATTTATTTCAAACAATAGTAGAATTACTTTACTACTCACTGTTTCTAATATAAAAGTAAAATGATATTGCAATCGATAAACAGCCGAGCAACAAACTTCTTGCCTATAATAATTAGCAAATTATTTATTACGGGCTTCTAATACTATAACACCAGCAATTTAAATTAATAAAATGTTTGTTTTCTAAATAACTACTACTTACTCAACGCAATCAACAGATATCTTGAGTAGCAATCAGTATTATTACGAACGAGAAAGGTATTTTAATTTATTGAAATTATTAGACTTACGTTGTTTCTCGTTTCATTTTATATTATCAACGTTGGGGAATAATAAAACATTTATTGAATTACTCATTCTATTTAAAAGAACATGACGAGCTTCTTAATTATTTCTTTAGAAAAATTCTTACTTTTGAAAAAAATCGATGTGTTATTATTTAGAAGCATTAAACATATAAATCGACCTTATAAACCAGCCAAATTGGTTTGGTTGTATTAAAAAACATGTTGAAAAAGTTATTCGTAATTTTCCTAAAACATGTTATTGATGTACATACCATTATATGATATTTACCAGGCTGCAAGAGTAGTTAATTTGTTAATGTTATTAAATTCCGGCAGAAAGAATCAATTGAAAGGAAAAAGTTTTATACACCCGGAAATACACCTAGGCGTCGAGGATCAGGATATTAATTATTAACTTTTTGTTGAAACTGCAGTGAGTTTAAGAAAAGAGGCTGATATAAAGAATTATACACAAAAAAGAAATCAAGACGAGTTAGTCAAAGAATATCTTGATTTAATTTGGAAACACTTAAACTTATTTACGAAAAACGATTGGATGCGAGTAAAAAACTTTGTTTACAGTACTTATAGAAAACTGTAATTCCGTAATAATGTTGTTGACGAAAGTTTTTGGCTACTGTTTTTCTGTTGTCAAACATTTCTTATACTTTCTAATCCTACATAAGGAAGTATTGTAATGATGCAAATGTTTGACCTGCTGATATTTGCAGATGTCCTTCTTTTGCGGTATCATGATAAAGAAAAAAATATATCTGTCTGTATTTTTGTGTGTGACAACGATAGCAGCCAAACGGTCACAGTTGTTGAAGAAAAATCTTCAAAAGCATTTAAAGATAAATTCAAAAGAAACTTGATAAAGTAATTAATTTTTTTCTGGAAGTAACACTTTTATTCTTATCGAGGATAGATGTTCAGGGTGTGCAGAAACTCTCCTGATAAACGAAGACCGGAGATTCCTCAGATAATTTTAAGACAATTTAACCCAATTCACCCTAGTCCGAAAATGCTTCCTAAGGGAGCTAGAGCTCTTTGAAGATGGCGCCTTGTAATTAGTTTTTTTTAATATCTCCCGAACGCTTCTATTTAGAAAAACAAAAACTGGTATGCTTATTTATCCTCCAGAGATGAATCGATTCCATCAATTGTGAATTTCTAGTACCGGTCATAGGCGTCCGTTTTGGGTAGGTAAACGGTTATTTTAACGCATAACTTTTTTGTCTTTAACTTTTAAGCATTTGTGACACTAGATTATTAAATTTTCAGGTATTCTAGTACTAAAAGGTACTCTTACTTTAAGTCGGTAGGATACACCGTTTTCTAGAAAAATCGATTTGAAACTTTTTCGTTTTTTCGTCATTAAAATTCAATTTATTATGTACCTACTTATTTTTAGCGACGAAGTTGGCTAGGACTATCAAGGCATGGATGAAAATTAATTTAATAAATCATCTTTTGTTTCAATAAATGCAGCACACAATTCGTAAAAAAAGTTTGGGAAAAGAAGCAAAAATCAATTTGAAACAAAATTTTAGCTGAAGGTTTTTAAAAACAAAGTATTTATTACAATGGGACGAAACTAACAAAAAAAGAACAAGTATCAAAGGTAGATAGTTACAAAAGATGCTCGATGTGATGACCATTAGTCTCTATGCATAAATTTACCCTTTTGCTTAGAGAACGCCGAATTCTTGCAAAAATTCCAAAGTTATTTCTAAATTCGTTGCAAGCGTCTTGTATCCTTAGCCAGAGTTGTGCACGATTTTGTATCGGAACGGAATAAACAAATGCTTTTATGTATCCCCAAACACAATAATCGCAAGGATTCAAATCCGGCGACCTTGCTGGCCAAGCAACTGGACCGCCTCTTCCAATCTAATGGTCTTCGTAGTTATTATCTAGAAAGTCTCGTACATTCCTGCTAAAGTAGGCCGGACAGCCGTCCTGTAGAAACCATAAGTTTTGCCGAATATTTAAACGCACCTCATCTAACAAATCAGGTAAAATATTTTGCAGGAAATGTAAGTAATCAACACCATTTAAACGAGCAGGTAATTCTACAGGTCCAAGTAGATAATCGTCAACTACTCCAATCCAGACGTTCATGCTAAACCTATGCTGATGCTTAAATTCTTGAACAACGTGGGGATTGTCACCAACGTACGAATAATAGTGTGCATTATGTACATTAAAAGTTCCATTTTTTGAGAATGAAGCTTCGTCACCAAACAAAATGTACTTGAAAAAATCTTCATCTTGATTTATCTGATTTTGTAACCATCTAGCGAATTCTACACGAGCAGGAAAATCTCCTTCTAGCAGTGCTTGCACCTTTGTAAAATGAAAAGGATATAAATTTTCTTTGTGTAAGATATTTCCTACGGATGATTTTGAAATTGTGGGGTACATGGCAGATAGTCTTCGAACGCTAATTTCTGGATTTTCCTCAACTTCCATTAAAATAACATCTTCATGTTCTGCTGTTACATCATTATGTCTCCCTGTTTCATTTTTTTTTTTTGGGACCACTGAACCTGTTTCTCTTAATCGTTGATGAAGAGCTGTAAATGTTGAGTGAGTGGGATGCTGACGGTTGGGAAATTTTTCAGCGTATCTACGTTGCGCTGCTCGAGCGTTACACCTCATTTCGCCATAAACTAAATGCATATCGGCGTATTCTTCATTAGTAAAAACCATTTTCTTTTAAATTGAAATCGTTGTGTTTGAATGCTACAAAGTAAAAAATTAGAAGGTAAACTTCGCGAACTGACAACAATTTGACAATTAAAAACGTAGGTTTTATTTCTGTTGGCAGTTCAGAGCGAACTAGTGCAAAAAATAATAAATTGAATTTTAATGACGAAAAAACGAAAAATTTTCAAATCGATTTTTCTAGAAAACGGTGTATCCTACCGACTTAAAGTAAGAGTACCTTTTGGTAGTAGAATACCAGAAAATTTAATTATCTAGTGTCACAAATACTTAAAAGTTAAAGACAAAAAAGTTATGCGTTAAAATAACCGTTTACCTACCCAAAACGGACGCCTATGACCGGTACTAGAAATTCGCAATTGATGGAATCGATTCATCTCTGGAGGATAAATAAGCATACCAGTTTTTGTTTTTCTAAATAGAAGCGTTCGGGAGATATTAAAAAAAAACTAATTACAAGGCGCCATCTTCAAAGAGCTCTAGCTCCCTTAGGAAGCATTTTCGGACTAGGGTGAATTGGGTTAAATTGTCTTAAAATTATCTGAGGAATCTCCTGTCTTCGTTTGTCAGGACAGTTTCTGGACACTCTGTATAAGGGTTTTAAAGAATTTAGAGCTCCATTTGAATAACTTTGTTTTTTGCAAATATCTCGCAACGTATAGGAAAGTCATGTGGCGCTCACACTTTTTTTTTTTGTAATTTATTTCCAAATTCATTAACTTAAGCGAAACTTGTTCGAGATATATAGAATAAAACTTGTTTCTCTAATAACTTTTTCTAAATACATATATTCTATACCTACATATCAACTAGAATTTTCTTCCTAGAATCCACTGTGACATTTTCCAGTTTACATAGATTTTATCAATACATATATATCTGCTGAAAATGCAAATATACTACATAATAGAATTACTGACACAAGGAATACGAAATTACACCAACCACATTTCAACTTAATAATCGTATATTGCATTTGTTAATGCAGTGAGTACAACTGAAAAATATTTTAATATTTAAAGTAACAGATACTTAAAATATGCGTACTCCACAAGATTAATTAATTTATTCGTACTATGTATAAAGTTATAGAGAGGAGGAAAGTAAAAACGAAATGTAAAATGTTTGTTCGACAGGTATTGTTCATGTAGGTTTTATGTTTGTTGTAAATTTACGCAGTTACCAATTTTGGGGCCTGAGAACGTCGTGGGTTTAATATAATAACTATAAATCTTTTTACATATACAAGGTGTTCACACTTAAACCTGCACCATTGGTAACTCCGTTATTATTGGAGCTACGAATTCGTCCAAATTAGCAAACTAGTAGGATTTTTCCTGGCGGTTACGACGATAAAAACAAAAAAACAATTGAACGTCGCGTTTTTCAGATATTTGACAAAATGTAATTTTGTAAATGGAACACCCTATATATTTTTATGCAGTTGAATAAAGAATTTAGTTCTGAACAAAAATTTTTCAATACATTATCTCAAGAAAATTGAAAATAAAAAGTAATCACATGATTTCTTTAAAGGGGCATATTCCCGAGATAATCAGAAAAGTACCCATTTTAAAATGGGACAGTATAATTTAAAATTCCACTCAGAAAAAAAGGAAAAGTGAAAATGAAGTTAGCCTACATTACAATAGTTGTTACAATTTTGATCAAATAGGCACCAATAAAAAAAAAATATTCAATAACAATCCGTCAAATTAATCTGTCAGTGTTTTAAAATTCGCATTGTTATTTTGCTGTTTTCTTCTTGTTTTCTTCTAATAAAAATGGTTTCCACACATGAGGAAAAATGTGATATTATGGAAGCTTACATATTTCAGAGAAAAAACACTATTAGAGCTCGCGAACATTATAGTGCAATGTTTCCCGAGCGCGCGATTCCTCAAAGAAGATATTTCTTGGAATTATACAGACAATTTCGGCGAAACGAAGAGGTTTTCAAGAAGAATAGAACGAAGAAGCAATTTGTGGTTAGTGAGGAAGTAGAGATAAATGTACTGGGATATTTTGAGGCGTATCCTAACAATTCAATTAGAGAATTGGCAAGAGAAATAGACCTTTCATTGGGAACGATTCATAAAATTTTGAAAAAATATAATTTTGAGCCATACAAATATCGGCCAGTACAAACTTTGCATCTTAATGATGATATAAGAAGAATGGAATTTGTGAATGGTTCCTACATAAATGTGAAGAAGATCCAAATTTTCCTCGATATGTTTTATGGTCGGATGAGAGTAACTTCTCTAATAAGGGAATGTTTAATCGAAAAAACTATCATTTTTGGAGTCGGGAAAATCCTTTTTTGACTCATCCCACTAATCCACAACATCGGTTCAGCCTTAATGTTTGGTGTGGTATGATTGGATCTAAAATTGTGGGTCCTTTTTTCTACCGCGGCTCATTAACGGGAGAGAGATATGAGGACTTTATGTCTCATGTATTTGAAGATTTCGTGGACAACGTGAACTTGATGGATAGGCCGCGGATATACTTCCAACAAGACGGTGCACCGGCTCATAATCACCATATCGTTAACGCATTACTGGAGAGACTGTTTGGACCCCGTTGGATTGGAACTCATGGACCAGTTCTGTGGCCCCCACGCTCACCACATCTAACTCCGCTAGATTTTTTTTATGGGGCCGAGTGAAAAATGAAGTTTACAAACATCGTTACCAAAATGTGCAAGAACTTCAAAATAACATTACGGCCATTATTCGGAATATTGATGGAAGGACCCTTCTCAAAGCCACGCGCTGCACTCAGAAAAGAGCCCGCAAGTGTCTGGACCAAGAAGGTGGTACCTTCGAACAACTATTTTAGTTATGTATGTTGACTGATAGTGTTTATTATTCTTTTATTTGTTATTCTTAAGTTTCGTGGACGAAATCAAAATAAATTTCGTTAAAAACACAACGTTTCGTTTGAATTCATTTAGGAATATTATGGACAAACATTCCAGGACCTATACAAAAATTTTTTTCATCCGTTCAACAAGAGAATAGTATACAATAATCGGTACATATTATTTAATTACAAATTTCGTTAGGCATCCCTAAAAACAAATCCTAAATCCCTAAAAATGCACGGTATCTCATTTGAAAACTTACGTTTTAGTGATAAAGTAAGCAAATTTTAAGGATGTTTATGATATTATTTTATTTAATATCTGAAGACGACTTCAATTGGATAAACATGTGAAACATGCTACGTCTTTCATAATTTTTTTTAAACAAAATGCAATGTTTAAGAAATCACGTGATAACTTTTTTATTTTCAATTTTTTTAAGATAATGTATTTAAACATTTTTATTCAGAACTAAATTTTTTATTCAACCGCATAAAAATATATAGGCTGTTCCATTTAAAAAATTACATTTTGTCAAATATCTGAAAAACGCGACGTTCAATTGTTTTTTTGTTTTCATCGTCGTAACCGCCAGGAAAAATCCTACTAGTTTGCTAATTTGGACGAATTCGTAGCTCCAATAATAACGGAGTTACCAATGGTGCGGGTTTAAGTGTGAACACCCTGTATACACCTGGCTCTCCATCACGAAACGATTACACTAAACTAGTATATAAGAATCGTTGATAGACGTAAATGTATAAATAAAATATTTTAGTATGTTTATAGCAATTGCTACTACTACGTTCCCTAAACAGATACACAAGCCAAGATTATGGGTTTTCTTATTTTCTAGTTGCCCTGGTGAAAGATTTTTATTGGAGAGAGTATGTTCCTGGCGATATACCATGCGATGCTTATGAAGGTGCACCAGGACGATACATAGGACAAATAATTGTAGGACCCTAAAGATTTCATGCAGCAGCTACTATCTATACTAGTAGTAATACAGCAATTTCGGAATACGGCGGAAAACAAGTTGCCAAAAATGATATAAAGGCAAGGCATAAATCTTAAAAAATTACTGCTATACTGACAATAATTATCATATCTGATTAGCCAATTAGACCTAAATATTCCAACATACAGGGTTGTTATAAAGTAAGGGATATACTTTAACTTATTATAACCTTTTAACAAATTAAGTTAATATCAAAAACTAAACGAAATTTAATTGTTTAAATAATGGGATTTTGTATGCCCAAACCCAGTTACCGCAAATGTTCAATATGTCCTCCATTTTGATCTTGTAAAATCAGCAACCGTTCCTCTAAATTGTACACTGCATTTCTTAACATTTCTGGTTGAATTGCACCAATTTGCTCCGTAATATTGTCTTTTAATTCTTGTAGCGTTGTTGGTCTTCTTCTAAACACTAAATTTTTTAAATGACCCCACAGCCAGTAGTCCGCTGGGTTAAGATCAGGTGATCTTGGTGGCCATGAATTTGCAAAATATCTGCTTAAAACGCGATCTTGAAAAATTAAAAATTCTTTAGCTGGTCGGAAAATGTGCGGAGGTGCTCCATCCTGCATAAAAATCATGTTTTCAATTCTGTGGTGCTCGTCTTGCAGCTGTGGAATAACATAATCTCTTAACATTTGCAAGTATCGTTCACCGTTAACAGTTACAGATACGGCATTCTGTAGCTCTTCGAAGAAATACGGACCAAAGATAAAATCAGCTGTAAAACCGCACCAAACGGTGACTTTCTTGTCACATGAAGACCTTCTTGAACAATTACTTGTGGATCTTCTGCAGACCAGACTCTACAGTTTTGAGTATTGACTCCACCATTCAGAGAAAAATGTGCCTCATCTGTCCATAAAATACGGGATAACCATTCGGGTTCAATTTCCATCTGAGCCAATAATTGCACAGAAAAATCGTACCTACTAGCCAAATCTGCCTCCTTTAATTCAAACAGCATTTTGAGTTTATATGGATACATTTTTAGAATTTTGCGTAAAATTTTCCAGACCGTGATGTACGGCATTTGCAATCGCTTGGATATCGCATTTGCACTGCTGATTGCTAGTGGATTACCTCTGGCTATGTCCTGATTTTCGTGAAGAAGCTCTGCAACTTGGACATCACTAATGCTTGGTCTTCCTGATCTCGGAAGGTCAATTACCGAACCTGTTCTTTCAAATTTTTGTATCAAATTGCGGTACGCTTTCATACGATAGGGCCCCGCTCTCAAACCCATTCTCGTGCGAAACCTTCGTAATCCAGCTGTGTAATTTCTGCCGCATTCATAATAACACTGAACTAAACCAATTCTTGTTCGTAGGTCCATGCTATTACAGTTTGAGTCGTGTCAACAACTGTCATGACAACGCTTTTGTTTTCCATAGATACAACAAATCCCATTCCTTAGGCAATCAGATTTCGTTTACTCTTTGTTGTTAGCTTGATTTGTTAAAAAGTTATAATAAGTTAAAGTATATCCCTTACTTTATGATAACCCCATATATAAAAACAAAAAAAATTTTTTCATTTGGGCATTTTAGAGAAATTTTACAAAAATGGCAGGCACCTTGATATGTTTTCATGTATATTGCAGTTAAAAAATAATTGCATATAAAAGTTCTTGTTTTGGTATAATCAAAATTAATTGCTTACTTAAACCATGTAAATTTTGACGAGAATTATTATTTAATTATTTTTATAGTCGACAATAACAGCATACAGTAGAATGACTTTGCCTAAAATGTGACACATGTAATACACCTCCTGACAAATCTTTGATATAAATCAAAAATAAGAGCGAACTTAATACAGATTCCTGTAGAACGCCAATTTCATTACTGACAGTTTTAGATTTATGTCGCAAGAAATCACCTTTAATGCACACAAGTTTTACTATAGTGTTTCATTTATCATAACCGAGGTATTATTAACACATACCACAGGCTTCACACATTTTGAAGATGAATCAACGAATCAGGACTTTCCTGGTATACAGTATTTTTACAAATACATCATTATTCGGAATCGCGTAAATGTTAACACTTCCTCATAAAAAAATAACATTACAATACACATTACATGATCATCAGCTATTATTGATTTGTTTCAGATACTATGCAGCCCAGATAACAGCAGATTTTATTGGGAATATGTAGATTTTGATAAAGCCAACGATCTGCAGCTAAAGGATGCAGTAAATGGAGGATATGAAAGCACCAACAATCTATTTATCGGTAAGGTAATGCACGAAGGAGAATGGAAAATAAGTAAAACATTACCATTTGAATATGGATCCATCAAAGGACTTTGGGTGTGGAAAGGTGAAAAAGATAATGCTAATATTCATCAGTTCTTTATATTGAAATATAACATGACCGAAGCTTGTAATAAGCAAACCCAAAGCTGTTCTATATTATAATTATTATATATCCGGAAAAGTGGTATTCTTTGTACATGTCCATTTAATAAATAGATCTTAAGGCATAATTAATATATGGTGATTATAAAAATAATAATAAAAAAATTTAAAAAGATATTCGTGTTTCTTTTAAAATTGTATCACTTAAATGTATTATGTATAACAAAATATGCAGAACTAAAACTATATATCTAATTGACGACTAATTTTCGTAGTACTAGTATGGGTGTGTTCGACTACACTCGCAAATACCATAAACTTATTATCCTCACCAGTTATTGCTTTTTCCGCTCTTTCTTTCATATTCAATACTTCCTGTTCACTCAAACCGTCCACTTTATACTTTCGAAGGTTTCTGGTTTCGGTTGACTTCTACCAGGAATCGCTGTGCATAAAGTCTGGATGATAGCAACGAGTTTCTTTCAGATTCACCCAAAACGTCAATCATATCTATTAATCTTCATAAGAATAATTCATTTGGATGATAAGTAACAGCGATACTTTCATAAGTTTGACATAAATGTATACCGAGTTTCTTTAACAGTTGGCTCAGGTAGTCAGCCGCATTCCAGGCTTTATTGGACGAATATTTGGGTGCACAGAACAGCGTCAGTAGTTCTTTAATTGACCGCTAATTGTTCCTATAGTGATTATCTCCAAAATTACAAAAGATAGGTATAGGACATTGTTAACAAAAATGAAAGAGAATAAAAAAAGGAACAAAATGCCTCAATAAATCGGGTATTCCATTAAAAAAAATAAGTTTTTGGTATGTGAAAATTTCAGGAAGTAGGCATTGAAAAAACAAAGGTTTTGTGATATTGTCGAATGCAACTTTTACCAAAGAAAGTAGAATTTTCTTAGCTATAAGCACCACTAAAGTTAATGTTTTTGCTTTTAAAAACAATGTGAAAATATTTTTTTTCTGAGCGCGTTTTCTGGTCAAATATTTTCAAAAAAAATTAATAACTCAAAAACTATTGGCTCAGTTGTGAAAAAGAAATAACAATTGAATATACAATTTAAAGCATTACTAGAAAATCTAAAAATTTATAGGACGAGTCATTTAAAAAAATTAAGTTCCGTATACTTCCGGTGAAACAACTACATTCGACTCGATGTTCACATTGGAGAGCAGAAATAAGTCGCCGTACCCATCTAGCACTGATTTTATTCAATGGTCATGGAGAATTCGGCCAACACTTGTTTCGGAAATGTTTGTTATCACTGCTAATTCCTTCATTTTCAAACGGCGATTTTCTAGCACTAAATTTTCAATAATTGAAATTTGTTGAGGCGTTATCACTTCAATTGATCGACCCGACCGATCAGCATCTTCCAGGGATTCTTATACCAAACGGAAACATTTTGGCCACTTTTTTCCAGTTGAATATGAAGGAGATGAATCACTGTAAACGCCGTCTAAACGTTGTTTAATGTGATAGGTGTATGCCCTTCTTTTATTAAAAATTTGATGACCGCGCGGTTCTAAATTTTCATTACTTCAGAAATTTTCGTGCGCTAGTCACATTGGTTGGCTGGTTACTAAAAACTACTAGGCTTCGAACCATCATATTTATAGTGTACACCTCGCGTATGTGCATGCATGACGTGAATGGAAGACATTTGAACCTGTATAAGCCTGTCACGCCGAGAATTTATGGCGCCTCGTCCATCTCCAAGGTTATCCCACCTTATATTTTGGCTACAACGTACTGATGATGACCAATGAGTCAGAAACATGTATCTACCGTAGCTCTACAGACGAATTTACACGATATTCTTCTAATTCTTGTTTTTTATGTATCCGCGATAATTCCTTCCTTTTTTTTTGATTAAATATATAATGAATGTAAAATCAAATATGTATGAATTTTAAAATGTAAACAAATAAGCATAAGACCGTCGGTTATACTTTTGCAGTTCCATCAAAGGGTTTAGGTCTACCATAAACTCTTCAATTAATTTAATTATTTAAATAATAACGACGCAACTATGTAATTAATAATTATTTGATATTATGACAATATATAATGTAAAATCAGTCATGCATAAATCAAAATGTAAGCAAATAAGCATAGGAAATCCGGTATTACTTATGCAGTCCCATCAAAAGGTTTAGGTTTACCTAAAACATGTAATTTAATGGAAATACATAGACAATAACGACACAACTATGTATGTGTTAAGACGTGTTTGATGCTACAGACATATATGTTTCTACCTTGTTTGGTTTTGTCAGTGCAGCATAACGTGGAAGGTGTATGTTAAAGCACTAATATACTCAAAAAATGAATATCTTCTTGGTAGTAGTGGCAATAATAGGATAAGCACAAGTAATAACAATATGACAACTAGCTGTCATTTAGAAATACATTGACAAATATAGAATGTAAAATCAAATATGTATGAATGAAAATGTAAACAAGTAAGCATAAGACAGTCAGTATTACCAAGAAGATATTCATTCATATATACATATATATATATATAAAACAAGAAAAAGAGAATATTGGGTATATTCCGCTGTAGTGCAAACCGTAGACACGTGTTTCTGACTAATTGGTCGTCATCAGTACGGTGTAGCCAAGGAATAAGGTGGGATATCCTTGGAGATAGAAGCTGGGGGCACGCAGGTTGACAATGTCTTCCTCGTGGCGACGTTAGTTGTTGTCTTCAAAACCGAAGATCTTCTAACTGAAGCTGCAAATGGTGGTCTGTCACCTGATGGTCTTCCGTGTATGCTTCTATCTCCAAGGATATCCCACCTTATTCCTTGGCTACACCGTACTGATGACGACCAATTAGTCAGAAACACGTGTCTACGGTTTGCACTACAGCGGAATATACCCAATATTCTCTTTTTCTTGTTTTATTTTAAGTATCCGCGATAATTCCTTTATTGATTATATATATATGTATATACCTATATACTATTATAAAAGGAAACTACCATTATGTGCAGTTCGATCATAGATTTATTAAAGCGACATTAGCATCAACCACTTCATCACATGACAGACAGTGCAGACTGGTTGTTATCTTCATTAGAACAGAGCCAAAGTGTATTTGATTGAATAATATACGTATTATATAAAATCTGACCCATTAGGATATCAAACTTCTAAAACCTATACATGTGCATAGGGTTCATCAACAGTAGTTAGTAATATATTCTATACTGTGTAAATGCCAATTTTCAGCCAGGCATATTAGTCAAACATTAAATTATTCGTAGCCAGTATATTAAAGCAACGTATGAAAATGAACTTAATCCCACGTGGTAGTTTGATTAATTCCTTAAATTACTATATTTTTCAATGATTCTACTACGTCAAGATTGGTCCCATTCAGCAGACCCAACTGTTATGGAATTGTTGAGGAAAAGTCTGCTGGATGCATACGCTACATCGAATTACGTCACAATGACATCGACTACTTTACGGAACGGATGGCCATCTTTTGTAGAGCATTCTATTACCGCTACGTATCGGTAACACGTTGAGTAAGATGGCGGCTAACTATATGAATTTAAAAATCAATTGTATGAAATTACAGATATGGATGAGATTCGCAATAGATTAGCGTCAGGTAGTTGTTTTATCGAAGGTAATTTTATGTAAAACTTAATTACTACTAATTTTTACAGACGAAGAGTATTTTCCGGATTACATAAAACGTAAATGTTCTCTTGAATGTAATGTATCACCAATGGTGACAACAGTCAACAGCCAAGACTAATCAAAACAAATAATAATAATAATAATCTTTATTTCGCAGTTACTATTAAAATATACAAATATATTACTTAGAAACTAAAACTTTTTTTATAATATACTTACGGACTAGTTCTTCAAATATTCTAACGTACTTAACACTTAAAAAACTACAATTTAATCACTACTAAGTGAATCAATCCTACTTACTATTTAATTGCTACGTATATTTAAATTTCCTTTCTGGTTTACCTACTATTTGTTTGAATTTATACACTTTCTATCAAACACTGTGATTAGTGTCTATATCCACTTTAAATTTATCATTTTACATTTTTATATATAAATAATTATATACAAGTATAATTAAGCTATCACATTGGTTTGTCAAATGACTATCAGCACAACGACCATATTTGCACCATAATTACCACGTTTCCACATTTTTACATTCTTTAGCAAAATGATTGTACCCTGCACATTTATAACATCTAACTATTTGTAGGTGTTCATACACCTTACATTTTTTTCCATCCCACATTTATTATCTAAGTATGTTTGGGTAAATTGGAGAATACGGGTGCAACCGATTTTTGACAAAAAAAAAACTAGTGTACCGTATAGAGGACCTCTAATTGAACAACTTTTTCCGATAAATTAATCCATGCAAACGTATAGGAGACTTATGTGAAGGGGGCGGCCACAACAGAACGGAATTTGCACCTGGGGAAGGCAGATGGTAAAAAAGTAAAAGAAAACTACAAATTAAGGGAATAATCATTGCAATGATTGCAGTATAAATCATGTAAATGTGCAAAAAGAGAATTATAAATGTTTGATAAAATTAAAGAAAACACTTGCGTACTAATTTACAGGATATTTTATAATTTTAAAAGGCATGTTAAAAAATCAATGAAATAAACTACAAATTTATAAATAATATACACTTTACAACGTCTTTTGTTACTGATTTGCATATAATTTTCAAATAAATATTGAAAAATACAAGTGGTTTGTTCGACCATCTATCTACTATATAACTCTATGGATGACAGTTGTTGGTCCGAGCAAAGTTGGGATGGGCTTTCTCCACTAGGTTGTTTAAGGTTAGGTTTCTTGTTTTATTTGTGTTGAGAAAAGTTATTAAAAAACGTAAAAATCAAATGTAATTGTTGTGTGATAAAGTGAAATAAATATCATTTATTACAATTTTCATAATTTCAACGGTGTGTATAACAGATACGACTAAAAATGTGATATGGAAAAATCACTCGGTGAGCACCTTAATTATTAAATATCTTCGCTCCTGTAAGTTTGCATGGATTAATTTATTTATTGTCAAAAATCGGTTGCACCCGTATTCTCCAAAAATTCCACACTTTTTCATTGTTTAGATCAATAACATCTTCTTCAACAATAGTAATTATTATTTTCGGATTTCTTAATTTCGGTTTAGAAACTATCTACTTATTTTCAATTTAAGTTATGACTTTTTCTCTTAATTTTTCAAATAAACAAGAACTGATCAGCTGACTTCTGTCAAGTGTGTTAGCAGGTAGCACATCCAACAACATAACAACTTTGAATTTCACTCAATTGTTGTCGATGTAGCGTACGCTACCGATGGAGCGGAGCATGTGCTTCTGCTGAATGCAACCATTGACACACACAGAAAGAGAGCGAGATAGAGAGAGATAGAGAGAGAGAGAGTGGCAGACACATACACACACACATACGTCAAGTAGTTTCCATTTTTATTCTTAAGGGGATATTAAAGTCGAATTTGCGAAAATTGGAGTGAGAAGAAAATATAAGTGAAATAAAATACTGCAGAATACCGCAAACAGTTCGGAGAGTCCCATAGGCGGGGCCAAGAAGTAGGTAGGAGCTGAAGGCGCTGTTAAAATACAAATAATTCAATACCGCACCATTGCGGAATTTCTTAATTTAATTACTCACATTAAACTTTTTTCCGCAATTCAAAAAGCTATATCTCACAAGAAAACATTGGTCTACACGGGAATTACATCCGTTTTGATCAATTTTATTTAATTATTTCAGATTTTGGCCGAGAATCACACGTACATTTTACTCTAATTTGGAATAAAAAAAATAGATGGTTGTGACAAAAAATTACATAATCTGACAACCTTTCCGTGTACTCATATCTATATTGAAGTTGTACAAAAAATTTCACATTTCTATCTTGAACAATAGTAAAACAAACTGATAAATTCTATACCTTGCTTTCTCGACAGCTTTAATATCCCCTTAAATTACACATTTCCTCGTTATTATCTTTTTCTAATTTGTCACTCGTAGACGCTTAGACCTACATTGCTTGCCATGTTGTAAAATTGGAAGTCCTCTCTGATATATCAACTATCTCCGACTACGAAAAAATTGTCAGCATAATGAAGAAATACTTATAGTGTTCAGAATAAATTATCTTAATTCTCGAAGATGAGAACTATTTATTTAGAATCTTAATAATACGGGTTTCACAAATTTATTTGTAGACAATTTATTTACGAGGTTACTCTGAAAGCGTATTTATTAAATTATTCTCTTGAAATTGATGGGTATAATTTTAAATTTATAGTTTTTATATCTTCTTGGTTTTTGGATTGATATTGTGTTGGCAATAGAAGCAGATCATCGGCAAACGATTTATAATTTTTAAGGCAGTACGCAAATAATCAATTTAAACACTAATTTATTTACTTTAGTTTAAATAGTTTTATTTGATTAACTATTTTATGATTCTCCCTAAATATTATAATTAAAATTAGATTCTTGTTCTAAGATTTTAGTCCTCTTCATCTATATTACACTCTTCTATTAGATCTGTTATGAAAATACTAGTTTATTTAATGTATTTACGCGTGATAAATATTTAAATTAATTACATAAAAGAATAATTATTATATTGCTCTAGAGGGCAATACACTTTTGTGTAAATATTTATAACAAAGATAACAGAAAAAATAGTAAAAGAAAGTATTATAATTTGCAGAAGTCTTGTGTTTTAGGTGTTTGTCAAAGTAATTATGTTGATGTCAACAAAATGTTTATATTTTTCTACTTCCGTCTAATATACGATATGTAGCATCTATTGACAGTACTATTTTATTTGAGATTCTTATAATGACAAATTGGTCTACTCTTTTTCTTTCTTATACGTTATTTATAGATATTTATACTTATCTTGCTGTTATGTAATAAATAAATATTTATATATTAACTAATTTATTACTATTATATTTTAATCATGAACAAATCGACATCGTGTAATTTATATCAGCTCTAACAAATTCCGTAATTAATAAGGAGCCTTTAGGTATTTCTAGCCAGGACAATAACACATATTATTGAGAATTCGTAGATTTTGATAATCACACCGAGGAACTGTTAAAACATGCAGTGGCGGGAAGACGCGATCCTTTATTCAAAATATTTTTTGGATTTGGAAGATACTAGACGACAGAAAATGAAAAATCAGTAAAGAGCTTCCATATGAATAAGGAACTAGTTATGGAGGATCAATAAATCAAGCATCAATTTTCATAGATTTTTTATATTGAAGTACAAAATGACCATACATTGCAATCATAGCTTTCCTAAACAATAATTATTTCTATGAAATATAATTAATCTATGTACGTTTTAATAAAATATCCTGAAATAATAATTTGTGTTATTGCATATAGTAGCCAATCTTAAAAACGTATTATTTATTTCAAGCATTTTTTGCTTAATATTAATTTATGGTTAACAACAAATGTGTTTCTCAAACGTTTTATAGTGAAGTGCATTATAAAATTCTTTTAAATGTTTTTGAGGAGTATAAATTACACTCATATCGTTCTAGTGGACCATCCCCTTAAATAATTGTTCAATTAGAATTTTAATTTTTGCAAATACTTGTCAAGAAAATTGTTTGATTCCTACCAAGTATTATAAAAATTCTCCGACAAGTAGCAACGCTGGTTTGCCAGTTGAGACTAAATCTCATAAGAGAACTATGAAGGAATTTTGCGATTTTCTCCAGAATTGTGTTGAAAATTGATAAAAACACATCACTGTGTATTTTGGAAACAAACTTTGTATATCATTATATCTTTATATATTGTGTACAAATCAGGCGACGGAAGCTTTGCGAGAGAAGTTATTTGACGGTTTATACTAATGTTACTATTATGACTATAATCTCAAGTATAGGGGAAGGTCGGGCAAGTTCGGCACGTTAACCTTTCTTTAGCTTTAAATATACGTAATCAACTAAACACAAAATTTCTTTTTTGCATGCATGTTCTTTGAACAATTGTGAATAGATATCCGTGATAAAAACATAACAACCACTGACAATGAAGACTATATTTCAGGAAAAGATTAATTTGACAATTGCCGAACTTGCCCGACAGTGCTGGGCAACTTCGGCAAATATGTATATTAGGGTGGTCCCTATTATTAAGAAAAAAAATTTTTTTCTTTTATTTTACGGGGCACCCCAAAATTTGATTATATACCTTAAAAAAAAAATTCAGTATTTTTTTCATAATTTTTAAATAACTTTTAAAGGTCGCTACCAAGATTTGAATATTAAATAAATACTCAAAATTTCTGAATTAGTTAGAATTTTTTATTCATAAGTCAGGACGTCAAAAGTGTAAAATTATTGTTATTGTTACAAATTAAGACATATTATCAAAACATTAAAATCCTTTATTATAAAGATACAAGGGTTGATTTGTTAGTGTTAGGGTATCTTTTCCTATACTCCTTCACCAATAAAAGCAAATATTGCTTTTGTTCTTCATCGGTTGTGATCAATTTATTATACTCTTGAATTAATGCAACACTACGCTCAGCTATATCGTTCACTACTCGCATAGAGTGAACGATTTTTTTTGCAGCCACAAAATCAGCATCATCGTTCCAAGTTTCCACATCTTTATTCAAAAACTTTGATGAGATACCCAGAATTTGGAAAAATCGCAAAGAGTTGCTAGTTACGAAGTCCTCAATGTTTTTTTCGTCGATGTGCTCGATGTCAATGTTTATTCTTTTTGGGCAATCTTCTATGGCTTCAATTTTTAGTGCATCTACCATTTTCTTTTTATCTTGTACTGGAAGTTCGTCGTCGAAAAATGCAAAAGACACCAGTTCCTCCGACAAATACCACAAATGGCCCAGTATTTTTTTAGGGCAACAGTAGCCATTTTTTGATTTATTTTTTCAAAGGCTGTAAGATCTTTCAATAATTGTAAGTCGTTTCTTGGTGCTGACCATCCGGTAGAGGCTTGAAACCAATATTTTACATATATTATCACTGTGAAAATGCTTATTTCTCTTACAGCTTTCTCTTCGTTTTTTGACAGTTTAAACTGATGTTTAAATAGGAAAATTCTCAAACAGTACAAAGCCCTTGCCATCCATCTAGCTCGATGTATACCAGCACGTTTCCTAAATGAAACACCTTTTTCGGGAACTCCTCCTAAGAAAATGATTGTGAGATTCAATAATTCCCTGTAGTCATCTCGAGGTTGATGTGCTTGTAATTGTTTTTTTGCAAAAGAAATTCTGTCTGCGGCGGATTCGACAAGGATACTTGATTCGGTGTCATAAGTAATTGATTTGTAGTCGCTTTGGTCAATGCTGACCCAATTTTTCTTAAACCTTTTGAATAATTGAATATCAGGACCACTAGACGAACCGAGCGGTTGATCCACTACAGCTGATAACATAATTTCCATTATATGATGGCGACATGCAAGCCAAAGCATGTCTTTCTCCATTTTTCGCTCTAAAAGAACACAAACTCCATTTCTTAAACCAGTGTTTACAGCAGTTGTATCAAAACACAAACTACTTACTTTATCGCTCAAATTCCATAAATTTATTGTTTCGTAGATAACTGACGCACTTGCTTCACTTGCTCCATGTTCCAGTTTTGGAACTGCTAGAAGTTGATCAATCCCATCTCCCGATACCAAAATTGGCAGCCGATCTACAGTTTCCTGCCCAGTAATATCTTCAATTAACTTGCCATTCCAGTGAATTGTTAATGGCAAATTAGGTTTGAACTCGCTTTTGAGAGACTCTGCAACTGCTTTTCGATTTTTCAAACGGTGCCGACGAATGGAAGATCTGTTGACATTAAAGTCTGATGGATCACATCCAGCACTTTTCAAAGTAGATGTTACGACCATGGTTGTTTTTCTGTCACTCAATTTAGAGACATCAAGACTAGAAGCTAATGGGCCGCTAATAATGTCTTTTCGAGCTCGTTTTTGGGGTGGTTGCACTTTCGGAGATTCTGATGGAACTTCTGAATCAATTGTACTTGTTTCTTCGCTGGTGCTGGTAGATGACGACGAAAGAAATGACAAAGAAGAAAAAGAGCACTTTTCTGTCAAAGTCAAGATATTTATGTTTTCACGTTCACGCAGTTTCTGAAGCCGTTCTTCTTTCTCTTTTATTTTCTTAATTTTTTTTAAACTTTTTCTATCTACTGAACCAATAAAACCCTGGCGATTTTTTTGTCTTTGTGCTAATAAAAACTGCTTGTCCTCTTCGACAGTTATAATATTTAAAGCATCACAATGAGCTATATCAAATAAATCGTCTAATTTTTGTTGCCAGTCTTGTTCTTTTTTCTTTAATGCTTCCGTACGTTTTTTCTTGATCTCTTTATTTTTTTTCAGATTCTGCCACTCTTTGACGTGTTTTTCGATTTTACAGATTACATGTTTTTTTAATCTCGTTGGTATATTAGCTTTTTCCCACAAGTTTATCACTTCACATGCAGCCAAAGTCGCAGATTCATGAATGGTTTTCTTTTCTTCACTTTTGTAATAACAAAACAAACGTAACACTTCACCAATAGATGGTAACCTTGACTGGTTTAGTTTAGGCAGTAATTGGCCGATCAGCCAAATGTTGGTTTTATTTCTAGTAACTACGCTGACTCCGCTACTAGTAGATGCCATTGCAAGTTGAAACAAGTTTGTATGTTTCTTGAAACAAAACGCGTGTGCTCTCTCGTCAATGAATTAATACCGACTGAATTGCGGGCGGGCTTTATCTCGATGCGTAGGTGCAGGAAAGGGGGACCTATACGTGTCTCTGCATGTTTCACTTTAACAACGCAAAATAAACACTTATCTTAATGAATTAGTGAGACTCATAGTCGAAGTAGCCATAAAATAACTTTTCGTTAGTTTGACAACTGGTAGCGACCTCTAAATTTTGTCCAAAAATTAAAAAAAAATACTACTTCATATTTTATAGTAGAGAGTCGAATGAAAAGGTGCCGCGATAATATTTAAAAACTCGAAAAATAAGGACCACCCTAATGTATATCTAATTGCGGCACACATCGCAAACAAAAACACCTACTTCACCAGCATAGTCTGTACAGTCTTCATGCGCCCATTTCTTACACATATCGCACTGAATCCATTCCTCTTGAGTTTCTCCATATTCTCCATTGCAGTATAAGCACAAAGTCTCACTGTCTTCAGCTTCTACAGGCGCCGCTGTCTTCTGCTTCTTCTTTTCTTTATTTTTCTTTTTTGAGGGATAAGTTTCACCACCTATTATCCCCTTAAGTTTTTCCCTTTTTGATTTGGCTTCTTTATTTATTAATTTATCTTCGAGTTCCTCTTTGTATGGAGTGCTAGCAAGTATTTCAGACTTTTCCTGTTTTCAGCCTTTTGATTTGGATAAAGATTTTGCTTGTGGCAAGGGAGATATATCCGTTACTGGAACACGAGATGTAGATGGCGCATTTAAGTCTATTTGGTTTGATTCATTGTTTATATCGCTTAGCCTTCTGGTCGAGTCCAAGACATCAGTAGATGCTATTCTGGATTTATCTCTGAATTTCGACCACTAGACACTGAATTTGTTGCTCCAGGAGATCCCGGCATTAATTCATGGTGATCGGCGGTAATCGGATATGACAGAACAGCTGATGCCCCTATAAAGTCACTTTCGTCAAACATATCTGGGTTATAAGGAGTTATGCCTGATTTCTCAAAAGCCTTTATAATATTTCTGGATGAAAATGCACCCAAAAAACGCTTCTTTAATTATGGGCCCAAGTACATATTCTGTTATTCGTTCTCCGGGGTGGTTGGTCATGTATTTGTCCATTTCGTTGGCCAGATACGTTCTAAAAGGACCAAAAACGCAGATATCGAGGAGCTGGAGTCGGTTACTGGTATGGGGCGGAAACGTTAACATGATGATGCCATTATCTCGGCATAAGTTTATTGCCTCTAGTGACTTGTGGCTCCCATGACCATCTAGTAAAAGAAGAATGGGTCTTTCTTTAGTTGGTCGTACACATTTTATTAAATGTTTAATGTATTCTACAAATAGATTTGCATCACTTCAACCAGATGGATTTGCAAAAGCTACTGTTCCAGGAAAGGAACCTACAAGTAGTTGTGGATTCATTCGGGTTCTTGGGTAAATTAACATAGGTGGAATAAACGTCCCCCCTGCACTAATGGTACCAAGAAGTATGATGTTTTTGCCCCTTTCGGCAGATGTGATTCGACCAAGCTGTTTAATGCCCTACTCAGCGACAACTTTTCCTGGCTTTTGTACACAAGAAATCCCGGTTTCGTCGACGTTAAATATTCTATCTGGATAAAAGTGATGCTCCTCTAGAGCATCTTTAAGAAGAGCGAAAAATCTGATCAGTTTGGTTTTTGTGCATGCTGGTAGCCTCCGGGATCCTCAGACTTAAACTGTTCTTTTCCATAAAGAATTTTAGCCAATCCTTTCCTGCTAGCTTCCTTTCTGTGTTAAAAGGATGCAGTATTTTATTGGCGACGGCAAATTGGAAGGCCAACCTTCTTATGTCCACTGGAGACATTCCATAAAACATTTTCTGTAATGTCACAATATGTTTTCGTAGCTCTTGTTCCATCTCCAAATTAAGAACAGGCTTAAAACGACCTTTGGAGTGAACATTTGGGACTTCTTTTTCCCGTCAATATTGTAAAGTTGTCCTTGGAATGCCATATTTTTTGGACAATGTAGATAAATTTTTTAGTTCCGAATTTTGAAACTCTAAAATAGCTTGCCTTAGAGTTTCGTCCTATACGCAGCGTCTCTTTCTTTTGTACTTATGCACCATTTTATCTAAGAAACAATCATAAAAACATCAATTATTGTAATTTATAAATTTGCGGTTGGAAAGCAAAGTTGCAAATAACATTTGTGCATAGGACTGTACGTCCATCATAGCAAACTTGTAGACAAACAACTAACTAACGTCATAAAAATTACAAATCACTACATTTACAACACACTACGGTGAAAAATTAGATATACTGAAGACTGGTACTTACATCAGATGGCCCAAATACACAAAATTATGCACACTTGTCACAATCTTCAAAGTCGATGCGTTCTAATGGTACTAATGGCCGACCGACTGCAGGGAGATTGAATGATGTCAGCGGAAGTGATGCATATCAATGCATATGAGAGAGACAGCACGTGACGAATTTGCCCGCCATGCCGAACTTACCCGACCTTCGCCAATCTCGTAATTCTTACTAGAGATTAAAAAATTGCTAAGAAAATTTTCCGTTTGGAATTCGTATGGTGTTTGGAATTTTTTGTTGATATAATAATAAGAAAATATTCAGTTCTTCTGGTCCATGACTGAATTAGTAAAATTATAAATAATTTTTTCTTGTCAACATTTTTAGCTGCTTGGTCTACTACTATTGAACAACACTTTTCGTTTTGGAGTCTCCTTATCAAAGCCGACTGTGTCGCAATCTTGCGGAAAGATATTAGTAGTAGTAGTTCGGATCGGTTTACATTATTTCGCCTATTTTAATGTTTATCGACTTAACTAGCTCATTTGTGGAATAAAGCCTTAAATAATGCTGGAAGTTTTCTGAAAGGTGTTGTTATTCGTAAGGGACAGAAATATAGGTTTTATTATCGTTGTTTTTCATTTTATGATGGTTATTGTGCTTATTCAGAAAGCCTTCAAAACATTCTCAATCTTTATAACAAAATAATAGCGAATAAAACCACAAACACGTTCAGATATCTCTGGTCTAAATTAAAGGCAAAAACAGCAAAAGAATTACAAACGCATATTGTATATGAAATTCCATGTGGAAAATACCCTGGTGCGTACTTTGGGCAAACAATCAATATCTCAAAAACAGGATTAACGTATTCAAGTTTAATAAAAATAGTACTACCCTTAAAAAATACTAACATGACGGGACATTCTTTCGATTTCAAGCAAGTAAAAATCCTCCAAGGAATACAATCATAAAGCTAGATATCTATTGGAAATGATCCATACCAGGAAACAAACAATGTCTATTAATGATCGTGGAGATACCGCGAATTTATCTAACTTTTATCATACCACCCTATAATTTTAAAAAATATAAGTTTGATAAATATTTCATATTTCTAATTGTGGTCTGAGTTTTCCCATTGCATCTGTATATTGTCTTTCAAAATGTTTAGTAATGCGTTTGACAAAACGTGTGTTTAATAAAAATATTAACCCAAAAAATAATATAAAAGGTCTTTTAAAAGAAAAATATAATAACCCGAGGTAATGCTTAAGCATATTCATAGTGGACAGTTGATATTGTAACACATTCAATTTACAACTTGCTATAACATATAATAAAATTATTACTTTCAAATTTATTAATTAAATTAATATACATAGAAAACACCAACAAAAACTAATATAAAAACTAAATTAAGGAAAAGTATATACAATATAGGGATAAAATTTGGAACAAAATTCGTAAAAGCATTCTATATTGATTTTAAGAAAATCGCTCGCATAGGTCAATTTTTGTTTTTTGAATGACGACATTGATATTTGCACAATGACGCCATCATCATTTTTTTAAATGAGAACCCCCACTATTTTTTCAGTTTTTAATAGACCTTCTTACTGCTCAAACGGTGATGTACAAAAATTGCTAGCTTACATGGCAATTTTTTTTAAATAAATTACACAATTACTTTACAGTTTTAATAGTTATAATTTAGTAAAGATAATAATCCAAAACTAAAAAATATTTAACAAATTAATCAAGAGAATTTAAAGCAAATGTTCAAAATGCCCCGCTCCAACCATTTGGCACTGACCTGCACGACAGTAAACACTTTCTATACTGCGCTCAATAATATCTGGTATAACTTGTTGCATTGCATCCCGAATTCTCTGTTGTAAATCTTCCAAATTGTTAGGTCTATTGAAACAAACTTTTGATTGAGTAATTTTAATAAAAAATTAAGGGCGTTAGGCCGGGGGAGCGCGCTTGCCACTCAATTGGTCCTCGCCATCCTATCCATTTTTCTATAAATGTGGTATCACGGTATCTCTATGCCAAAATGAGGAGGCGCCCCACCTTATTGAAACCAAAATATTCTGATGAGGTACGTCGCCATCTTCATTATTAGGAAAAAGAGCTGCCACTGCTGGCACCAAATCAAATGGCAAGAAACCGGTTGCCCTATTGCTTATTTGCTTACATTTTCGCTTATACATATTTCATGTTATATTCATTGTATGTTTGTTACCGTTTTTAATTTTTTAGATGACAGCCAATTTATCATTTTGTTATTATTTACAAATCATATTGCCGTTACTGCTAAGAAAACTGTTCATTTCTTCATTGAACTAGTTTTATTAGCAGTAGCGGCAATATGATTTGTAAATAATAACAAAATGACGAATTGGCTGTCATCTAAATCATCTAAAAAATGTAAAATTAAATTAAAATTCTTTGCTTATAAGAATAGCTAATGTAATAGTATGAATAGGGCTGTCACGTACCAATCATCTGGGTGAATAAGATGGTCCTGGTTTAACAAGGACAAGCATCCAACACTTTCACATAAATAATACTATATGTCAAAAATATAAATATGTAAATATACATAACAGTGGTAAATATGTCGCCACGAGGAAGACAATGCCAACATGCGTGGCATACGAGACCTAGGAGAGATAAATCAAAGAAAAAGGAATTATCGCGGATACATCAAATACAAGAAAAAGAAAAATATCGGGTAAATTCCGCCGTAGAGCAACCCTAGACACCGTTCTAGCTGAAGCTACAAATGGTAGTCTGCCACCTGGTGGTCTTCCGTGTAGCTTACATCTCCAAGGTTATCTCACCTTATTCCTTGGCTACACCGTACTGATGACGACCAATAGTCAGAACCACGTATCTATGTATCAACATGGTGTATAATGTACATTGTACACCATGTTGTTCGTGCATCGATAGTTTTGTTGAAATGTATTAATGTTTTTTATCAGTCGTAATGAAGAATTTTAGTGTTTTAAATAATAACATGTTTTATCATATTTGTGCGTCTTCGGACATCTAGTTTTATATCATGAATAAGTTCTCAATAAAAGAAGGAAAATTCGAGGATTGAGCAAAGGAGGTTTTTTTCTTCTTTTTTTAAGACCACCACAGACCGTTTGCCCGATTTAAACCACCCCCTTTTCTTACATTGTACGGTCAAATTACTGCAATCAAATTATATAAATATATATATATATATATATATATATATATATTCTCACATATTTATATATATATATATATATATATATATATATATAAATATGTGAGAAGTTTCTTGAATTTAGCGGCGTATTAATTAATTGATTTAAGATAATTACTTTAATGATTTTAAGGAAAAGAAACACACCACTCCGTGGACTAACACATATGCATTAGTTTCATTAACCACTACAACGTGAACATTCATCAGCACGGCTCTGGTGTTCATTTTCCTATCTACCGAAATTTGTATATATAGTTTCAGGGACGATGTTTGTAGGCTTGAGAGATAATTTCCAATTATTCTCATTTTAACGAAGGAACCATATTAACTACTATGTTTTCCTTCTACGAAAGTAAAGCACATTCAGTGCACTCTGTGTTGGAACACAGAAATCCTAATTTCATTCTGGATAATTACAATTAATATTTATATGTGTTTAACGTCGTGTTTAGCATATACGTTAAACACATATAAATATTAATTGTAATTATCCAGAATGAAATTAGGATTTCTGTGTTCCAACACAGAGTGCACTGAATGTGCTTTACTTTCGTAGAAGGAAAACATAGTAGTTAATATGGTTCCTTCGTTAAAATGAGAATAATTAGAAATTATCTCTCAAGCCTACAAACATCGTCCCCGAAACTATATATACAAATTTCGGTAGATAGGAAAATGAACACCAGAGCCGTGCTGATGAATGTTCACGTTATAGTGGTTAATGAAACTAATGCATATGTGTTAGTCCACGGAGTGGTGTGTTTCTTTTCCTTAAAATCATTAAAGTAATTATCTTAAATCAATTAATTAATACGCCGCTAAATTCAAGAAACTTCTCACATATTTAGATATATACGGCAAAGAAACGAATTATATGTGTTTAGCATATACGTTAAACACATATAAATATTAATTATATATATATATATATATATATATATATATATATATATATATCAGAATAATAATACGAGTTTATTTAATTTATTTATGTGCCATAAATATTTAAATAAATAATATTGCAGAATAATTATTTTCTCATTAAAGAGGCCGTGCTTATGCAAATATTTGTAACATAAATAGATAAAGAGATAGAACAGTATATAAGTACTTGTGTGATTTTTCAGTTTTCTTGTGTTAGCTATTTAACAAAGAAATTATAGTGATCGTAAAGATGTCTATATATTTTTTCTTTTGTCTAATATATCTTATACATACAGTACCCATATGTAAGTACATATTCATTATTATCATTTTATACATATCTAACGCTTAGACATAAATTATGTTATTGAGGAGTCCAGCAAAAAAAGCAGTTCAAATTAGAAGTTTTTTAATTCCGCATTGTTACATTTAATATTTTATCAGGGTTTGACTATAGTAAAGATTTGAACATAAAACAAAATTGCTGCTAACAACAATTTTGAGAGTTTAGTGGAAAAAATTGCAAATTTCTTTTAACAAATAACTAATTTCCTATACATTTTTAACAAGCTTGATAATTCAGGAATAATGAATAGTTTTAAAATATCGTAGTTACAACCTATCAAAAAGTTGTCAAACCGCCAAGTTTACGCTTATATTTGTAGTTGAAACAGCAAAACCGTCTGCACAAGTATTCCAATTTATTTTACTGAAAAATAAGTATTTTAAAAAACATAGTATAAGTTACCATTTTCAAGCATCACAGTTATTATGGCATCATTTAACAAATTAAAAAATCTATACAAGATAGAACGCATAAATAATATTATTAATTAATTTATGCATACGAGCGTATTCATTTAGCTCATAATAAGTGTTTTATATTTAATCGTAATTTCATAGTAATTTTTTAAATGTCATCAACTATCGCCATATCTCAAAAACAGTTGAAAACAGAAAATGTTAAAAAAATGTATGACATTACATTTAAATAAACATAAGATTGTGTTGGTTCATCATTGTCGAACATTCTATAAATATGGAAATAATTCTATATTGTAGCACTCACAATTATCTATAATTCTTGTCTTTATATTTTTTGCTATCTGCATTATTACATACCAATAATAACTAGATTCGTCAAATATTGAAAGGTAACGCAGACATTTGGAATCTGTAATATGTTTATACAAAACAATACGAAATTTGTAAACAGTAGTAAGGTTGGAAACGAAAATGATACTTGACCGTCTTTGGTGTGTTAGCGTAAAATGCTAGACTGTAACGACATCTGGAAACTACACAAAATACATTTCATCAGCAAATACTATCATTTATCAATAAAACATATTTGTCTATTTTTAGCTGCCATTGTTAAAAACTTTTACTGGAGAGATTATATACACGGTGATATACCATGTGATGCTTATCAAGGATCTCCTGGACTATATATTGGTCAGATAATTATGGGAAGATCAAGAGATTCCTCACCGGCCACTATCTATACTAGTCGTAATTTGGCATTTTGGGAAAACAATAGAATGACAACCAGTGCTAATAACGGTATAAAGGTAAGAATCGCTTCCAGTTTGTATGCCATACAAATAGAGAAATTTGCTATTAAGTTACCCCTTAATGTGATATGGAATTTTAGACTTTTGTATGTATTCCAGTTTTGTATGTCCACAATAATCATAAAGATTGAATTTCCACATATTAAATAAAGCCTTTAATTAAACTGGCCGAAATAAATCACAATAATATGTAATAATTATATCCAGAATCTGTTAATTATTCCGGGTGTTCTCAAAAACTTTAAAGACAAAAAAAATCATTTATTTTACATAAAACGCACCTTTTTCTTTAAGTATCTTTTATACCTCTCTTTGACATTTTAGAAGATGTTTAAATTTATTTTCAAATCTTATCCATGAAGTAAAAATCAAAGTAGCCGTAGAAAAATATAATCGCTGATGAAAAATATTGATGCAAAAATGTTAACACTCTGCCAAACAAAAGACTAAAACAATTGACTTCTGTTATTACTTAATACTATTGTCGTTGTTATTGTTTCTTGCGCCTTGTTGTTTTGAAATATTTTATTTATTTTAACACAGATTTAATTGTAATTTACATCACATCTTTGTGATAGTTAAGAAAATACTTAAACACATTTTAGCATCACATTCTGTTTAAACTAATTTAAAGTAATAAAGTACTACATTTAATAAAATTATATTAAATGTTCAAAGATATGGCCTTCCACATGCGTAGACAGGCCAATTCTTTGGAATGCTGTGGTTTGAACCATTGCAGAGTTTCGGCAGATATTTCTCGCAAACAGTTCTCATTCTTGTTTACATATTCTCCTTTGTTGTTGGTTCTTCGTCATAAACTTTGTTTTTAATATAGGCAACACTTGGTATACATTGTGTGTGTGCCATCCTAAATTATTTGTTGTCTGTCAAGGCACACTTGAATTATAGGCAATTAAAAAATGAGGTGTGGCCTCTACACGACTTTCTTATATGTATGAGCGTTCTGAATTGTTTTAAATACGTCTATCCTAGAAAAATAATCCGTAAATAAACCTGTAAGTCTTACTTCAAGTTCAAATTTTAAAATTTTTGTACAAAAAATATTCAAAATCCTATTCTAAATACTTTTAAGAAATCTCTATCGAATGCATACATTGCAATATATTTGAAAAAAAGTGCTACTCGCTAAGAGTAGAAGTGCTACTTCCGGTCCGAGTTTTGAAATTTCATTTATACAAAAAAATATTCCAATCTAGCTCTAAATACTTTTGTACTCTTGATAAATATATATAGAATGCATAATTTACGACAGATTTGTAAAAAATCGCTATTCCATAGAGTAAAAGTGTTACTTCCGGTCCGAATTTTGAATTTTTATTTATACACAATGTATTGAAACTTAAGTTCTAAATACTTTCATACTCGTATCGTACCTGCCTAAAAAGCATGACTTGCGAAATATTCGCAAAAAAACAGATTTTCGATCAGAGTAAAAGACCTATTTCCGGTAAATATTTCGAAAAACTTTTTTAAAAGAATTCTTTTCAAATTTAATTTTGAGAACATATGAATTCTTTATAAATTTGTTTAAACTTAGTAGTTGACAAAATATTGGCAAAATTCGAATTTTTCACTAAAGTAAACTTACTTCCGGTCTGTCGATTTTACTTAAAATCTAATCATATTTCAAGAGGGAGATTATACTCTTAACTACAAAATTTGGAATTGATATCTATAGCCGTTTGACCGCTATCGTGATCAGACGCACGCTGACAAACAGACACACACACAGAGAGAGAGAGAGACATTTTTTAAAAACCAATTCTTCTGTATCGGTGTATGTTAGTGTGTGTGACCCCGATAGCGTTAACACTGCTATATGTATCAATTCCAAATTTCGTATTTACGAGTATAATCCCCTTCTTGAGATATGATTAGATCTTCAGTAACATCTACAAACCGGAAGTAGTAGTTTACTTCAGTAAAAAAATCGAGTTTTGCCAATATTTCGTCAACTACTAAATTTAAAAAAAATTGTAAAGAATTCATATACACTTAAAATTAAATTTGAAAAAATTTTACTAAAAAAGTTTTTTGAAATTGCTACCAGAAATAGGTCTTTTACTCTTATGGAATATCATTTTTTGCGAATATTTCGCAAATAATGCTTTCTAGGCAGGTATATTACGAGTATAAAAGTATTTAAAACAGAATTTATAACACCTTTCCATCAAAAAAAATTTTTAAAATTCGGATCGGAAGTACCACTTTTACTCTTATCGAATAGTGATTTTTTGCAAATATGTAGCACGTTTTCCCGAATATCTTGCAAAGTATGCATTCTATCGAGATTTATTAAGAGAATAGAAGTACTTAGAATAGGATTTTGAATAATTTTTGTATAAAAAGAATCTTAAAATTGTCTAATTTGAAACGCTCATACATATAAGAAAGTCATGTGATGGCTTATGCGTAGTATAAGGAAGTATTGTGATGATGAAAATTTTTGACCTCGAGATTTTTGCAGATGTCCACGTTTTGCAGGCTACTGATACCGAAAAAGTGGTTTTTAAAAAATGTCTCTCTCTCTCTCTCTGTGTGTGTGTGTATGTGTGTGTTAGTTGTGTGTGGCCACGATAACGGTCAAACGGCTGTAGCTGGCAATTCCGCTAGACCGGAAGTAGTAGTTTACTTCAGTGAAAAAATCGAATTTTGCCAATATTTGGACAACAACTAAGTTTAAATAAATCTATAAAGAATTCAAATGTCAAGTTAATTTGTCTGCTCAGACATTTTAAACCAAAATAATAATAAAAATCATTGTTTTTCTTGTATCCAAGATATTCCTTATAAACCACTATTATTTCATTTCAAATTATATCATAAGGTTTGTCTACTGACTTGCGATCGCAACATGTTATTCTAATTGATATTCAATCCTAATATAGATTTATTTATAAAAAGTGTAATGATTGTATCTATGTCCATCTAACTTTTAGAATTGTATTACATACCATGATATACTCGTATACTCGTAATTTCATACCATCTTCTAAAATACCTTGTAATAAATTGATGTTTATAGCATTTCATTTGATATTTCTAATCAGTCAGTATATGTTTTACTATTGTCTTTGCCGTTACAGTATTGAATTTCAAATTTCAAAATAACATTGATTGTGAAACTATGATAGTTTACTTTTTATATTTTACTAATGAAACTATTAATATATCTTTATACTATAACAATATATCCAACTAACAAAGAGTTATTTTCAGGCTAATTAGCATAAGCGTCACTTTTTACTATTTATTTATTTTAGATACTGTGCAGCCCGGACAATAACAAATTTTATTGGGAGGAGGTCAAATCAGACGAACTTAACGAGGCCCGGCTAAATAATGTAGTAATTGGAGGGAGCATTGGCCAAGGTAATGTATTTATTGGTAAGGCATTTGACGAAGGAGAATGGAAAATAAGTAGAGTAGTATATAATGGATCTGACTATGGGCTCTTGATGTGGAGAAGAGGTAGAACAAGCATAACATTAAGAAAATATTTCATATTGCAGTACAATATGACAATGGCTTGCCACCAGGAAACCTACAATTGTGCTAACCAATAATTATATTTGTGGATGAGATGTAAAATGTAAGACATGTATGGTTTTATTAAAAAAACTTGGAATAATAATTTATTTTGAGGAATATAAAGTTATATCTCCCTCCTTTTTTTTGTCACAGTCACTATAATCTACAATTATGTCAATATAAAAAATGAGGTGTGGCCACCACACGACTTTCTTATACGTATGAGCGTTTCAAACTATACATTTTAAGAATTTTTTTATACAAAACTTATTCAAAATCCTATTCTAAGTACTTTCATTCGCTTAATAAATCGCTATAGAATGCATACTTTGCAAGATATTATCAAAAAAGCGCTCCTCGCTAAGAGTAAAAGTGCTACTTCCCGTCCGAATTTTGAAATTTCATATATACAAAAAATATTGCAAATCCAGTTTTAAATACTTTTGTACTCTTGATAAATATATATAGAATGCATAACTTACGACATATTTGCAAAAAATCGCTATCCGATAGGAGTAAAAGTGGTACTTCCGGTCTGAATTTTGAAATTTTTTTTATACAAAAGATATTGAAAATTATGTTTTAAATACTTTTATACCCGTAACGTACTTGTCTAAAAAGCATGACTTGCGAAATATTCGCAAAAAACTGATTTTCGATAAGAGTAAAAGACCTACTTCCGGTAGGAATTTCGAAAAACTTTTTAAATAAAATTATTCTCAATTTTAATTTTAAGTATATATGAATTCTTTATAAATTTGTTTAAACTTAGTAGTTGACGAAATATTCGCAAAATTCGATTTTTTCGCTGAAGTAAACTGCTACTTCCGGTCTACCGATTTTACTGAAAAACTAATCAGATCTCAAGAGGGTGATTGTACACGTAAATACAAAATTTGGAATTGATATCTACAGCGGTTTGGCCGCTATCGTGGTCACAGACAGACACACAGACACACAGACACACACACACACAGACATTTTTTTTAAAACCACTTTTTTGGTATCAGGGGACCTCAAAACGTGGACATCTGCAAAAATCTGGAGGTCGAAAATTTTCATCATCACAATACTTCCTTATACTACGTATAAGAAAGTAAAATGCGTTGTAAGTTGAAAACTTTACATACTTATATCATTTTCAAAGATACTGCCTATACTGACCTGCCGCCAACCTATACTGCTTATCATGAGGTGCAAGGTAATAGGTTTGTATTTAGCATCTTCTGGCATCCCGGAAGGCTCAGTCTTATATGCGCTATAACAACTGATAAACCTGTTATTGCTAATTATCTCAAATTGGTTAATAAAATATCGTTTAATAACGATTGTCATAACCTGCAAGCCTATCTATCAAACGTCTTAGAGTTGTGAGACGCAAATAATACGACTTTGAACAATATAATAAATGAAGGGTACGGGGAAAAAACAGGGAATGTCCCAATTTTTAAGAAAGTGACATTCTTGCGCCATCTAGCAGAAAATACGGTTACTATTCGCTGGATTAAGTGTCATGCGGATAAAACCTGAATCGTCCATAGAAAACTGCGTACTAAGTTATAAGGTGTGGGTTAAAACCAAGGAATGTCCACGACGTAAGGGAAAATAACTGGCAATGTCCATTATAATATGTATTACCGTCTTTTTAAATTAATGCTCCCTGTAATCGCAGTTAAAGTTGTCTCAAGATCAGCTGCTAGTTTGTTGATTTGAGAAGTTTCCTATCAGTGTTAAAATGCCTCCATCGGGCTGTGATAGTGATTTATGTGAGCAGAAAGATAATACCACCAAGAAGCGGAAGAAAATGGGGAGAATTAGTGATGTCATGAAGAAAATGAGACTACAATCCCATGGGCAGGGACCACCGTGCAACTGCACTAGATTAAAATGCACGAAGCTATTAATAATGAGGAAGGAAAAAGTGTATTGCAGAAATTTAATAACTTGAGCACAAACGACGAACAAAACGCGTATCTTTGTGGACTGATTACCATTATTCCAGTTCAACGTCGGAGATCCCGACAAACCGAAGAAGAAGCTAAATTTCATACTGCAGCATTTTCCTATAAAGTAAGAGTGAAACGCGAAGATGTTGTAATAGAAATTCCTGTATGTTACAAGGCATTTAAGTCCACACACGGAATATCCAAGGGTAAGCTTGAATTTTTGCAAAAATCTTTAAAAGAAAATGGGATATCTCCCAAGGACAGACGGGGGAAGCATAGTTCTCAACACAGATCTATAAAAGAAGACTTTTACAATGCTCTCTATAATCACATTAACTCGTTATAGTATGCATGATGCAAAACGAAAATATCTTCCTGAAGATTTAAACATCACAAAGGTGTACAATATGTTTAAGGAACAATGTCAACATGTTAGGGTTTCTTATGACACATATAAGTTAATTTTTAATACTAAATTTAACCTATCATTTGTGTATCCCAGAACAGATATACATGCTCCAAGTGTGACGAATTTACTGCTAAATTACAATGTTTAAGTGTTGGAAACGACGCTGTAAAAATCCGGGAATTAACAACACTCAATGATCTTCACAAACGAAAAGCTCAAGCATTTTACGATCGTAAAAAATTTGCCCGCAAGAAGGCCCGAAAATCATCAGAATACGTTGCAATAGCATTAGATTACCAGAAGAATATTTCGTTGCCTCACGTAACTACGAATGATGTGTATTATCTCCGTCAACTTTCGATGCTCTCCTTCAATATTCATGTTCTTGCAACGGCACAATCAATATTTTACACTTACCCTCGGACAATAGCAAAAAAAAGGAGCAAACGAAGTGGTTTCGTTCCTGTTTCACTTTATTGTTAACTATTTGGATGAAAATTGCAAGCATTTGCATATTTTCTGCGACTCTGCTGGGGGTCAAAACAAAAATTTTGTAATGTTTCGTTTTATGCATTATATTGTACATAGAGCGAAATTACTGGATTCCATAAAGATAACATTCCCTGAGAGGAGCCACTCTTACTTGGAATGTGATAAAAATATGGGGTTAGTGCAGTTAAAGTCAAAAATGGAACTTCCACGCGATTGGATTGACGTTTTACAATCAGCTCGAACAAGGCCATCGCCCTTTGATGTCACTAGTGTTACGCAAAATATTGTAAAACAGTGGGATGTATTTCTAGCAGGCAAATATGTGAAGAAATGCCCATTCCCTACCCAACAAATTAAAGAAATTTAATGCAGTCGAGAACATTCTAGACTAATGAGACACAGATCAGCCTTTCACGCTACTTGGTCAAGAAGCCCAATTGTACCTTCAGGAAAGAAAACTACATCAACAATAGTACTTGAAGAGGGTGAATTTGAACTCCCACTTCAAGCATACAATGGTAAGGAAATCTAATTGTCTGTGATTTATTAAAACTAGCTACTCTTCTAGGTTTAATACCTATCAAGACCGATAAATACAAGCATTTAATGCTACTAAAGAAATTTTGTGGCCCTGCTGCTCAACTATACTATACGGAATTACCACACCAATAAAAAATAAATGGACATACCTTGTTTTGTTCGCTTTTGTTTCGTAATTGGAATGCATTTAATTTCTTATTTATTTGAATTGGAAAATAAAACCCTTTTCATTATTAATATTAATAAAGTTTATACGTTTTCTGACTTGAATTAATTTTTTTACAGCTCCAATGTACCACACTTCAGTATACTTTACTGATGTGGGTTGCTTAAAAACTTTATATATTCACTTGACTATCCCATCTAGAAAACGCATCTTTGATATTATATTCTTATTACCTGGCCGCACGAGTCAGGTGGACAATGTTCAACATAAATGTGTTAAGTATTTAGCTTACCGTCGAGACTGGTTCTTTTCTGCTAGGTCTATTAAAGATTTCTGTTCGAAGAACCGAACCGTCATCTACCAATTTTTACTTTATATAATTGTGCGTGTATATATAAAACAAGTATAATTAAACTATTCTGTCATCATGGCGTAGAGAAACTTACGGTCCCTGGTCTGTCAGGGGCATCTAACTTCCCCACATTTTCACATTTAATTTACACAATTCTGCTCTACACCTAAAAGCATACATTTTCACTTTCAACTGCACAATTACGTGTTTTCATCAAATTGTTTTGTCACTCGCTTTACATTAACTACCATGTCAATATGATGATGAAAAGAATAAGACTAATACTTCTCCTTCTTGACATTATGAACCGTTCACCAAAATATATAATCTAATATATAAAATTCTCGTGTCACAGTGTTTGTCACAAAACTCCTCCGAAACGGCTTGGCCGATTCTTATGAAATTTTGTGTGTATATTCAGCAAGTCTGAGAATAGGACGTAAACAATTTTTCATACCCCTAAGTGATAAGGGTGGTCCACCAAAAAAAAATTTTTTTGTTTTTTGGACAAAATTTTGTATTTTATTTTTTTTATGATTCGGCATTAAAAAATACATACAACCCTAAATTTTCTCCCTTCTACCACCAACCCCTATTTTTTAATAGCGATATTAGTACTTTAATAATTTTTTACTCTCGGCGGTCGATAATTGATCAGTAGAGACTGGATTTTATGCAAAATGCATATTAGGACACTTTACCATAACTGCATATTCACGTACATATTTCATAATTATTTTGCATATTTATGCATATATTCGCCATTTTCATAAGAACCATAATAAAATCTGATATTTAAAGATATTTAATTTATTTGTGTAAACGTGAAGGGATTGCATTCCTTCAACTTTGCATTAATGACTCATTAAAAGTCCATCTCATTAATAATGAGATGGACTTTCCCAAAAATAGGATGTAAATCTACTGATAATCGGTTTACAGGGCAATTAGAACTTACGTAAGAAATCCTTTTCAGAAATATAGGTATTAATGCAGGTATATTATACCGTACGACTAATATCAATATAAGAAAAAGAAATAATTTCCTTCATAGTTTGTTCATTCGTAAACGTGTTAAGGTCTGTGCTATTTGGTGAAAAAAAAGTGAATTAAAAAGTTTTAAAAATGCCGAAGATAGCTAAAGCGAAGTCATCTCTAATAAAAAATTGGATAAGTGATTGCAGTGCACTAAAAATTATTGACCAAGAAAGTGTTTTGTGCACACTGCGACAAAAGGGTAAGTTGAATTTTGAAATATTTTGTCAATAACAAGTTCTTCAATTATGAGAATTTTTTTTTGTGTTCATAAATATAATGAAACAATTTCATAATAAATTATTATTAGATATGTTTAATTTTATGTTCTTTGTCACAAACACCAAAATCAATCAAATTTAAACAACTGGAGAACTTTACAAAACCAGACAATTTATTATTCTAGTTTTTGTAGTAATATAGTAATTAATAATAATTATTATAACTGAATGTTAAAAATATATATTTGTTACACAAATTACCTGCCAGAAGAAATTTCAAGTAGTGCAACATTTGAACACAACATTTTCAGAACAGGGTTTCTGAAAATTTGAATAAACCGCGGCAGCAACTTTTGGAGGAAAGTTTTCTCAATAATTCGAAGAATCCACAAGAAGCATTTTCCAAAGATTCGTGTAATCTTTTTGTGGGTTGTAATATTCCTTTACATAAATTGGACAATTCGATATTTCAAAAATTCCTGAAAACTTATTGCAAAGTCGATGATAAACCCATTTATGTACCCAGTTCCTCGGCTCTACGCAAGACAATTTAAAGAAATATATGGTTATTTATTGTAATAAATAAATATATAATTTGTAAATACGACAATTTATTGTAATAAATAAATATAAAATTTGTAAATACGACAAATGAATTTTAATTTCCTAAAACATAATAAATAAATGCACATCATAAGTGCATATTTAGGGATCCTTTAAGTGCATATTTGGCAAACTTTTTAGTGCATATTTTCCAGTCTCTTGTGATCAGTTACCACTCGCTCAGTTATTCCCGCCAGGCGTCTACCGGTGTCACTTCTCACCACGTAAACAGCACATAATAGGGATGAGAAAGAAGCCGGTCTCCTGTCTCTTTCTCACACAATAAGCTTTCTCTCACTCACTAAAGTTTAGGGCCTAAACCATTTTCGCCCATTATTATTGATTGTGCGTCATTGTGCGTCTATCGTAGCAGTGACGCTTATACTTATCATTTTACTTTCTCAGTGCAACTCTCATATTAAGTATATTCTCATCAAATCTAAACGATGTCTGTTTGTGGCTTAGATTTGGGCGCACCGTGTTTTTCACACGGACAATTATACCTGGCATGTTCTCGCGTGGGTGAACCATCCAGTTTGTTTGCGTTGGCTAAAGATGGACTCACTCAAAATATCGTACACTCTATTGCACTAAGAGACTGATAAAGTTTTCTTTTTAATTGCCATTATTTGTGATAGAGATGTAGTAATATTAAAATTTTATTAGTTAATATAATAAAAGTACAATGAATTCAAAAAATAAATGTTTGGTGTTTTGTTATTTTTATAGGCCGTCATCGTTCACAGCGCTCCATTCCTCTTTCAGTCATATATCACATACCCACACACTTACAGATACTTATTTTTTTATTAGACAACCAAAATATTCACTAGAAATAATTTATATGGCAAAACAACGTTTGCCGGGTCAGCTAGTATATATTTAATATTATATTCTTTCGTTTTCGCTTGCTTCATTTGTTCCTCTATCTCTTTATTTTTGAAACATCTTTACCATTTAATGATCATGTTCTAGTTAGGTTAATACTTTGACACTTTTTGTGATTTCATTGTTTATATTTTTATCGTCGAATGGAAAATTTATTACTAATTAGATATTAAAAAATTAAATGAATTCTGCTTTTTCTCTTTAATTCAGTCGCTTTCCATAGATAATTGACATTTAAAGAAAGCCCATGCGCCTTGTTATGTGAAATGAATAAATTATAACTAACAATGGCTGTGAAATATCATTGGAAAAGTTTTAGTTGTAGCTCTCGACTAGGTGTCTCCCATTTATCGTTTGGCATATTATTCTACTTGACCTAAAATATTATGCTATTGTTTGGAGTTATTACTGCTGATGCTTTATTGATGGTTTAATAATAATGAAAAATAAAAATATATTTCATGTGAAACGGATACAAATTTGTCTGTATATATCAATTTCTATAAAACCAATAATATATTTAGATACGTAAATATTGCAATTATTATTAGTTTCAAAATGTACACAACATGTACCGCAAGGCAAAAAATAATAGTGTCAGTGAATTTATATATCGGGCAACTTAATTACAGAAATATAGGAAATCTTGGTTAGGTATTGTCATTTACGTTGTTGCATGTTTCTTTGTATATATTTGACATTAGAAGTGACTTAAAACTTTAGTTTCTTCCGTTATAATCGCTTATTAGTTTCTTAATTTATTTGCCTCTTACACCGCAAATAATAAGTGAAAATAAATAGAACGATTAGGCAGATGAAATCTATAGCCTCATTCTCTTGTAATCAAGTTAATATAAGTCACAATCGGCCCTATGCTGTATGATTTGCGTTAAAATAATAGTCACTGTTATAAGTAAAATAACATACACGATTGAACAGATACGATGACATGTTTAGTAAATAATGGTATACGTGGTAATGTGAATACGTTAGAGATCCTGCTTTAGAGATGATGTTAAAATCAATTTTTGTACATAACAAGTCAAAGGTATTAATAAAAGTTTATGAAATAAAAGAGTGAGTTCGTCTAATATTCAGAATTTTAGGTTAACTTTGTACAGATTAGGTGATTTTTGTATTTAGAAAGTGTAAACAGTTAAAATTTGATCTAAAATCGTTGTAATTCCTATATATTTCTCATATTTTTGTAACTGTTTGTCGGTACAAGTATTACTTTGACAACTCTTTACCGAAATACTACAGAAGTTTAAAACTTGAGTATAGTGTTTTTCTTTGGAATTTTTAATGTTGTAGTTTATTATTGCACCAAGAAAAAGACAATATCAGCCAGCACCTCGAATATTCAATGCTTGAAAGGTTTTCAACTAAACAACATTGGAATTTTTTGAAGAGATTGACATAAAGTATTTGGCCTAAAAAAATTATAGTGTTTTTTAATTGTATTACATTTTTGTGAAAGTTAACCCAATCCAACACTTGGCATTGATTATAAAGATTTCGATTAATTTAAAGCCAAATGGAAGCTGAAAGGAAGTCTTTGAATATAATGTCTTGAGAAAAATAAAATCTAAATAAATGTAGGAAAACCAAGCCATCAGAAATTAATAAAATCAACCAATTATAATAATAAGATACACTTGCATATAATATTACATTTAATATATGGTGCCAAATAATAATAAGCGAATCCATACAATGATATATAGAATTTATAGTGACAAAAATTGCACATTTAAAAATCACATAAAGATTTTGTTACATATTCACACAAGTAACTTAATTTTTTTTATAAAACTTGATTTTATTTACGACAGAGCATGAACACTATAATTGCGGTTTCCCCCATAAATATGTGCGTCTGAGTTTCTCATACAAACATTTTTCAAATCCAGATTTTCTATAAAATAAATATAAATTGCAAATAGCAATTACTATACCTGTCCTCAAGATAAGTCCCAATTTTATATAATTGCACAAAGGTAATTAAAATTATTGTTGGTGAGTCTATTTTTTATAACTCTCTCCTATGGTAACCAATTATTTGTTTCATAATCTTTAAAAAAAAAAAGCATATTCAAATTTGTATTTATTTAATTATGAAAATATTATTTTCACCTTCTCTTCCATCTCCTTCATGATTTTAATATTCCCGTAATAATGTTTCACAGGTATTCACACACATAAACTGCTATAAACCTGACACAGAAAATCAACAAATAATTCAAAATATTTGACATGAAAATTGCTGATTATTTATTTACCATGTATATTTTTCGAGACCTGTCATGAAAAAAATAACATATACGCATAACATGTTTACGTTATAAAATGTGCACATTATAGGATACCTTATAAGATTTTCGGATTTCAGTAAAGGGCATATGTTACATGGGGATAACAGATATGATACAGCATAGGTTAAAATAAGTAAGGTCGCAAGGACTAATTCTGTGATAACGACGGGTAGGTTTGCATATATACCGCATGTGTCAAATATCATTAGGTATAGGGATTCAATGTTTATGTGCGATTTATACGTATACAAGGAATACGTGGCAACGTGGCACCCCTACTGTCCGTCACCAATCCCGGCAACAATCGACATCACAACGATTTTCTCCGATCTTCCTACTTCTCCCCACCAGATTTTACATTCAATGTTTATTGCGAACACGTTGCGATCTAGTCTGCAATAAAAGCCGTCTTATTACTGGAACGGGAAACATCAAATGGCCGCCGCGATCTCCTGATCTAGTAGTTTATTATTATTTTCAGAATCCTTTTTTATTTACCTTATTAGTGTTATTTTTTAATTTTATTAGAATTACGCTTTTGTTTGTGTCATGCTGCGTGAACGCCGCTTAATAATTCTCTGCATTTACTGAAAGGAAAAAGAAAAACAAATCTTTGCAATTCGTAAATATTATTTCTGAACGCATTACAAACACCCAAGTCAGTGGTCCAATAGTTACTGCTAACTTGTATTTTCGAGCATGTAATCGGTCGCGCTGGCATTGGAGAGGAAAGTAGGGGTGCCACGTTGTCACGTATTGCATGAATTGATCGCCTATGGCTAATGAAAATTGACACATGCTGTATGCTAAACAGGTTGACAATAAATATATAATTTAGAGTGTGATTTTATTTATTTATTTCTATAATGAATAATTGGAACAGACTGTGCTTGCATTTCATTTAAGAACATTCTCATCTGGACGATTCATCCACTATATACGAATTGAAGTCATAGATTCTTTTATCTCTCTTCTGGTGGCATGTTCTCCAACATAACGCAAACCAAGTGGGATAACGAAACAATTCCATCGAGAAGGACATAGCAACAGAAGAAAGATAAAAGAAGGGGCATATATAATATGGCCACAGCAACTAATGCCATAAGCAGACCAAGCCTTGAGATCAAAGACGTCTGGTCAAGAATTCTTCGCGACAGAATAAAACACACAACAACGAATACTACACTACACAGGACAGAGTAATGTAACTCCTCTGAATACAATTGTAGCTTGATTACAAGTTTTAAATATGTATATTCTCTCCTCCCAATAGCTTGGTGGTTTTGTGACATTCGCCCAGAGATTCTGATTGTGATCTATTTATGTTATTATTATTATTATTAAATATTAAGAACATATGTATTAATTACTAACTGGACTAATTGAAGCAAAATACATTAAACGCTTGCTTTGATTCATGAGGAGTGTACACACGAACTTTAAAGCATACCTCTCATTACCTAAATCTTAAAATAGAAACAAAGAAGCGGATCTTCAAATTAAAAAATAAACTTCAAGAATAAAAGCAGTCGTGTTTTAAACGGTATCCTCTGCTTACCGAGAGGTTACCGTTCAACTGCATTCCGCCCTTGTAACGTCGAAAATTACCTTCCGGGCTATGATATAGGAACTGAACTGTTCAGTCCGAAAAATGGGTCGACAGGCAAGGCATATTCGGAGGTTCCCCGAAGCAATTATTCCACCCTCCGAAGTGTGGCAGCCGGCGAACGTTGTGGTCCGATTACGCAATCAACCTACTACCTGTTTGATTCGACAGAGGCTTTCGCCTGGGTTCGAGTAATTCATTCTTACGTAACCGGTCGTTATCGGTATTTGGTGTTTGAATTTATGTGCGTCTGCAGCACACGATCGTCTGTTGTTTATGGATTCTTCTTTGTTAGAGGAAAAGAAGTCATAAAAATAAATCTTACATGGAGATATTTGCTTTTGCAGAATTTTGACATTTCTGAAAATTGTAAAACTCCATATTTTCTAATGAAAATATGAATTTTTGTACACAATACTAATAACAGTAATAATAATTATTATTCTTTAATTTTCTTACAACAAACTTTTTATTCATAAATAAATAATAATTATTATTATTAATTTATTTAAAATAAAGTAGTAAATATAATTATTGTACAGACATATTAAACGAAAAGAAAAGTGTATATAATACTTAATATATCAATTTATAGAACGTTTTAAATGCATTTCAAATTAAATAAACAATAAACGGATTATAAAACAACGCTTTTACTTTCTTATACGTAGTATAAGGAAGTATTGTGATGATGAAAATTTTCGACCTCGAGATTTTTGCAGATGTCCACGTTTTGTTGTCCCCTGATACCGAAAACGTGGTTTTTAAAAAATGTGTGTGTGTGTGTGTGTGGGTGTGACCACGATAGCGGTCAAACCGCTATAGGTATCAATTCCAAATTTTATATTTACGAATATAATCTCCCTCTTAAGATCTGATTAGATTTTTAGTAAAATCGGCAGACCGGAAGTAGTAGTTTACTTCAGTGAAAAAATCGAATTTTGCCAATTATTCGTCAACTACTAAGTTTAAACAAATTTATAAAGAACTCATATGTACTTAAAATTAAGTTTGAGACAAATTGTATTAAAAAAGTTTTTCGAAATTCCAACCGGAAGTAGGTCTTTTACTCTTATCGAAAATCAGTTTTTTGCGAATATCTCGCAAGTCATGCTTTTTAGAGAAGTACGTTACGAGTATAAGAGTATTTAGAACATAATTTTCAATACCTTTTGTATAAAATAATTTCAAAATTCAGACCGGAAGTACCACTTTCACTCTTATCTAATAGCGATTTTTTGCAAATATGTCGTAAGTTATGCATTCTATATATATTTATCAAGAGTAGAAAAGTATTTATAACTGGATTTTCAATATTTTTTGTATATATGAAATTTCAAAATTCGGACCGGAAGTAGCACTTTTACTCTTAGCGAGTTCCACTTTTTTGATAATATCTTGCAAAGTATGCCTTCTATAGCGATTTATTAAGAGAATGAAAGTACTTAGAATAGGATTTTGAATAAGTTTTGTATAAAAAAATTCTTAAAATTGTATAGTTTGAAACGCTCATACGTATAAGAAAGTCGTGTGGTGGCCACACCTCATTTTTTAAATTTATTTCATGTTTAACCCATTACTTGCCAAAGGTGCGTAAAGCAACCTTTTACAAACATTTTTTTTTTGGCATCAAAAATATTTTTTTATACATTATGTCGCAAGGTTTGCTTTTTTTACAGGCTAAAATCTTATGTTAAATTATGATCCAATAAAAAGTTAAATTTTTTTAATTTTTTTTTAATTTAAAAAAATCTGTATTTTTGGCTTTTGTGCACACCTTCAAATAATTATTTTTTTTGGGTACTAATTATTTTTTTGTTATATATTTCTTCTCGCAGTATATATTTAAAATATGTCTTCTTTGATATACACACATCTTTATATCTATAGTTTGAAAACGACAGCTAGAATGACAGGTATTTTGTAACGGATGCGTATACGCACCTTTGGCTAATACATAGGTAAAATCGCGGGCCCGTTGCCAAGCTGCTCGACCGCACTGGTTACTGCAGCATGGAATTTTTGAAGGACGTGAGCGGTTTCATGCAGGCTGAGACACGATTCGCATGTTGACGGAAAATTATTTGACTCGTTGATACATCTCTCAGTTGGTTGCCAGCAAAGAGACAACAGTACTGCAAAATGTCCACTTGAAGATAACAAAATCATGTCAAAAAAGGAAAGAGGCTCTTTCACTTCCGCTTTTGATTCGAACTTGAAAGTTCTGGTTACTCGGTGGAATGACAACTCTGTAGTTACTGTTATGACGAATTTCTGTAGTGTCTTACCAGTCACTCAAGCCAAACGTTACAACCGCAAAGAGCGTAAAGAAATGCTTATCAATCAACCAAAAGTGATTCATGAGTACAACCAACACATGGGTGGGGTAGACCTTCACGACAATGGTATTGCCAATTATCGCATTAGTATTAGAGGTAAAAAGTGGTGGTGGCCATTATTCACCAATGTTGTTGATACTATGGTTGTAAACAGTTGGAAAATATTCAATATCGCAAATGTAACCAAAATTTCCCAACCGGAATTTCGTTCAAGTTTAGCGCTCTCTTTGCTGAAATACGAAGGACAAAAAGAAGACACCCACAATGAGGTTTCCACTTCAGCAAAATCCAACTCGTCTTATAGAAGACCTTCTAAATCAGCTTTACCAGTTGACATAAGATTTGACAATATCGGGCACATTATAATTCAAAATGCTAAGAGTGCAAGAAAAAAGTGTCGACTTTGCAAAAGTAATACAATTTACTTGTGTAAGAAATGTAATGTGCATTTGCATCCTGATTGCTTTGATATTTTTCATACAAGAGACTAGTATTTTATTTTATAATAACCTGCTTTTCGCCAAAGGTGCGTACATCCACCCATATATTTTTTTGTTAAAAATAATACCTAATTTTCTTGTACCAAAAATGTATCTTAATTACTGTGTTCTGAGTTTACTTTAATAAAAAAAAAAATTTTTAATATTTTTTTATTGTCTTGGCCAATAATGGGTTAATCTATACGACAAATTTATCTGTAGGGTACCTATATTTGATGATGACTTGAAGATATTCCCAAGAATAAAAGATATACCAGCTTATTATGATTTGCAGGGAAATCGTGCAAATCATTAACAACAATTGGTGTCAAGAAAACAGGATTAGGTTGAATATTAGTAAATATGCAGTTTTAACCTAGGTACCCGAAGATAATAATAATAATAATAATAATAATAATAATCTTTATTTCAAAAGCCATATACATTCCAAAAATAGACAAGTACACGCCAGAAATACGTCAAGTACGATAACTACAGATTAAAAAAGTCTTCTAAACAATAGCAGGAGATCTGAAGGATATACTCCCGCAAAGACTTCTTAAAAACAGTAAAATTAGAAATATTTCTAATAGAATCTGGTAACTTATTATAAAATTTACAACCTACGAAGTAAGTTCCTTTCTGGAAAATTTGTTTTGAATGAGCAATTGGGAGCATATAGTTATTGAGACGTGTGTTGTGATCATGAGTTACGTTGCCGCTTGCAAAATCTCTTTTGTTCTTGAAGACGAAACACAGCACGTCCATTATATAAATGTCATAAAAAGTAAGTAAAGCTTTTTCTTTAAAAAGTTGTCTACAAGAATCTCTGTAACCCAAACCGAAAATGATTCTTAGAGCTCTTCTTTGCAAGCTGAAGACCCTACTCGTTTCTGAGCATAAGCCCCAGTGTATTATGCAATACCGCAGACAAGAAATAAAGTTTGAATGATAGAACATGAGTAAAGTTTTAACATTGCATGTTCTTTTAAGTTGCCTTAGCGTGAAACATACCTTTGATAGACAACTGCTGACATTATCAATATGTGAGTTCCATTTTAGGTTCTCATTAATTGTAAGACCAAGTACACGTAAACTAGAGTCCAGGTTAAAAATATCGCCATTTATTTCAACGTTAGTCACAACTTTAGTTGTATTATGAAAATAAACAAACTTAGTTTTGGCCTTGTTAATGACTAACTTATTACAGCTCATCCATCTATGAATACGATTAAAAATGTCTGCTACTACACTGTTTAGTTCACATAAACTTGCTGACTTTATTAGTATACTTATATCATCAGCGTAAAGAACTGTTTGCTGTGCATTTTGAAGGGTATTTGGAAGGTCATTGATATATAGGAGAAAGAGTATCGGGCCTAATATTGACCCCTGAGGCACGCCACTGTCGACACTAATGTAGGATGACTGGTAATTTCCAATTTTGACGCTTTGTTTACGATTTGTAAGGTAAGATTCAAACCATTGATTAGGAATACCCCTAATGCCATAGTGCTCTAGTTTGTGTAGTAAAATCTTGTGGTTCACTAGGTCAAACGCTTTGGACAAGTCAATGAAGATACCAAGACACTGTTGACTGGTATCTAAAGTTTCATAAATTGTTTTGAAGGAAAAAAAAAGAGATTTACTAGTGCTCCTATTTTGCCAAAAACCATGTTGATTTTCAAAAACTATGCCAAAATTATTCAAATAATTTTTTAATTGATTGTTCATAATGCATTCATAAATTTTAGCAAAAACAGATAGCAAACTTATAGGTCGATAATTACCTACACAATTTCTATCTCCACATTTATACACCGGCCGCACTGTGGATAGCTTCAAACTAGAAGGGAATATTCCTTTTTCGAAAGAGAAATTAATCATATAAGTAAGAACTGGAACGATCAAAGGTGAAGCACATTTTATCACCGACGATGAGATACAATCATGTCCTGTTGAATATGATGTGCTTAAATTCTTAATAGCATTCGCAAGTACCGGCTGAATGTAGAAAGAAGAAGATAAACATCGTATCTGCATAAAGTTGTTGATGTCATCAAAGTTAATATCATCCCTTGAGCCATCTTCGTTTTGCATCGATGGAAGAGATGTAAAATATTCATTAAATTCTCCACACATCCTTAGTGTGTTCCTCTCAGGTAAAGTATGGGCCTTGGTGCTGTTAGAGCTGTTGTGAATAATAGACCAAGCCGCCTTGGATTTATTAGAAGAAGAATTAAAGAAGGTTTCATTCATGTTATATTGTTTGTTTTTAACAAAATTTTTGTAATATTCTTCATAGCTTTTAAATTCATCAAGAAAAATGGGAAATAATGAAACCATATTATAATTTGAACTCAGTATCCATACCCAGAAGAAATTGCTTCAAAAATTTAAGTGTTTTATTTGATTCAGACTTAGAATTTCCCAACCATGTACACACTATTTACTATTCAGCATTTTGTGCGCGCTTTATGGAAGATTCATAATAGATAACGAGAACATGTTCTAAATAAATTGATCATGTGGAGGGTGTGGATGCGTTACATTTCAAAAATATTTACCTTATATAAAAAATATTGAAATATTTTACATCATACACTAACACCAACTTAAGCAAGTATAGTTCTCTGACATTTAGAAATGCTAGAAGAACAAGTCACCAATTTTTATATAACACTGTGTCGTATATAAAATCCCTTGTAAAAATTGTAACGGAGTTTGCATAGGTCTGACTTCAAAACTCGTAAAATAAAGGCTCACACAACATTGGAATGATTGCAGGACGAGCAAGCGTTCCGGAGCAGTGACCAAACGTGTAAGAAAAATCAATATAAAAATAATGTTATTTTATTTAAAATTCAAACATGTTACTTTATTGTTATTGATATTAATGTATTTTACATTTTACGTCAGAAAGAAAATAATTTGTTAGCTCTTCTGTTAAGCAAATTAGATGATAGTTTTGCAGCACTTCTCAAGAAGATAATAATCATGAACACAATGTAGAGCTAAATGAACAAATAAGTTTTATTTATTGAATTTTCACTGACCGATTACCCTGAAATTTCACTTTTTTTATTTGTCATTTTGTTATTATTTTGCTATTTTCTTCTACAAAGCCTGTGCGGATAGATTTGTCATAATGACAGACTATTTTACTTTTCTTTGTAATAAAGGTATTTATTCTTATTATTATACAACAACTTCTTTACTAAACTTGAAGTAATAAACATCTGTCAAATATCTGCTTCACAGGACACTTCATTTAAAATATAATAGGGAACTTTATTCCACAGAAATTGATGAATTAAATCATATTTTGCAGGAATCTCGTCTACTCAGAGGCACTATAAACAATCTTGACAAAGTCTCTAAACTGAAGATTAAATATTTTCATTTTAATTATTTATTTTTGACCATTTCTTCAACCAGCCTCTACATACTTGTACAAGTGTTTAATTGTTTAAATAAAACGTCACATTTTAATAACTTCAACGCTATCAATTAAATGAAGGTTATTGACAATCTACACCACCAGTATTTAAAATAATTATGTAGCACATACATATCGGGTTCCATATATGGTTGATGATATGCTGTTTTATAATTGCAGTTAATTCTACCACATCTGTACGCATAAATTGCACTATTATTATTTTGATATACTCCATAACGGGCCTTCTATATGTGTAATTGTATTGCATATTACGTCTGAATACGCACGCAAAGATTAAAAAATAAAGGACATAGTAAAAACGACAGTTATCTTAATAATACAATGATGAAACAACGTAATGATCTAATCAAATAATTGGATGTAAGTAAATATGGTACGAATATAAAAACTATTTTTGTTAATTTATGCATATTTGATTCCGTTTATATATTTCTAGTAGGAGGCAAAATATTGTCAAGAAGATTTATAATGCATTTATAATTATTACATTTGCACTGAATACTACTCATTGTAAACATAGTAGCATTAAAATAATATAAATACGCTCGAAATTTGGAGCACTTTAGATTAGATTTAAACATTTTATTCCAAAAAAGCATGTACATACACATAGATACATATATACATATATACATATACTGTACATAACATGTCCCCTTCGGTCCTCAGCCTCATTGCAAGATCCTGTTTCCCACACGAGCGGTATTGAGGGCTCCTGTGTGTTGTTTCTCTTCTTTTATTTTTTCTGGATGTCTCTCAGGTTTCTTCTCGATTTTATTTATATTTTCAATATCCTCTTCTTGATTTCCTTGTGAAAGTTATGGTGGTCCATGTTTTTTATTTTTGTTGTTAATTTGTTGGAGTCCTTTATCGCATCTGCTGTTGGTATTTGTACGCATCTTACTATTCTGTGTTTTTTTGCTCTTATGTGTGTGTGTCCTCTCGTTCGGTAGTTATGTATTTCATTGTTGGTTTGTAGTTTTATTTTTGTTTTGATTAGTCCCTTGTCTATTTTATGTATCAGCAGTATATTTTTAATTCTTATAAGTTTCTCAATATTTGGTATTCCAGTGATATTATATAGTTGTGCTGTTGGAGTTCTTTTATTTAGTTGATATATTAACTTTATGAATTTATTTTATTGTCTCTGTAATTTGTTTATATTTTTTAACGTTGTTTGGCCCCATATATTGACGAGGTAATTCGTATGAGATGCAAACATGGCGTGGTATATTGCCGGTCTCATGCTTTGTGGTATTATATTTTTAATTTTATGTATTCCAGCTACTGCTTTTGAGTTTTTTTTGATAAGGTTTTGGACATGACCGTCCCATTTTAGGTTTTCTTGGATTTCTAACCCTAGGTAAGTTACTTGTTTTCTTTGATGGATTTTCTTGCCTTTAAGTTGTATATTTAGTTTTGGTTTTTGTGCTTTATTTGAGAAGATCATAAAGCTTGTCTTATCTTCGTTAATTGTTATTAAATTATTAAAGCACCATTCTTCTATTTTCTTCATATCATTATTAATATTGTTTTCTATTATGTGGGGGTTTTTGTTACTGTATATAATACAGGTGTCGTCTGCGTATCCGTATATTTTACCATGGAGTGGTAATTCAAATATATCATTGGTATACAGTATGTAAAGTAATGGTGGTAAGTTCCCGCCCTGTGGTATTCCATATTTAGCAAAACGTACGTCACTTTCGACTTTGTTTATTTTTATTTTTTGTGGACGATTTATTAGGTAAGTTTCAATTATTTTTTGTTCTGTATTTTTTATACCTATGCTCTGCAATTTTTCGATATGTTTGGTTTTGGATATTGTATCGAATGCTTTCTTCATGTCTATGTATAGTGCTGTTACTATGTTTCCCTTTTCCACTTTTTCTTTAATTTCATTTATAAAATCTGTTGTTGCAGATGTTGTACCGGAGTTCTTCTGGAAAGCATATTGGTTCGAGCCCACAATTTTATTAATTGTTAGATGATCAGACAATTGAATTTGTAAGCTTTTCTCTAAGATTTTGTTCAGTGTAGATAGTAACGAGATAGGACGATAATTTTCTACGTTCTGCCTGTTGCCTTTTTTGTATATGGGCACAATAATAGTTTTTTTTTAGATATTCGGGGAATTCTCCATCATGTATAACGTTGTTAATTAATTTGGTCAAAATTGGTGACAATACGTCTTTGTTCCTTTTAACTATTGCTGTTGTTATTTTATCAAAACCTGGTGCTGTGTTGTTTTTTAATTGATTTATTATTGTTGTCACTTCTCTCAGAGTTACCAATCTAAATTTTAATTCAGGTATTTGTTTCTTCATCTTCATTAAATATTTTAAATCTTGTAATTATACCTGTTAAACACCAAAATCTGCAAAAAATAGAAAAATATGAAAACGAATATAGAATATATACCAACAGCTTATTTATCCCTTCTTGAAATTGTTCTATCCTATTTTGCGTACTCAATTACAATACCTACATCTTAGAAAGCCCCATGGCTAGGTCATTTAAGCAAAAAATAATTCACACAAATGAATTATGAGCACATATTGCTGAGCATTATGAGCATATATTTGTGTGATTTCTGTTTATCCAATAATGGGTGGAGACTGTGGCTAAAAATCTGAAATAAAATGCAAAAGGAAAATCCCTTACCACAAAAAATATATTTCAAAAAATCTAAATACGTATTTCGGCAACTAAGTTGCCATCTTCAGTAGATATCTGTATAAAACAAAAAAGAGTGTTAAACGTGGTATTTTTGGCTAATGTCGGATGTCGTTTCTTAAGAAATCAGTGTTATCCCACTGGTGATTTGGTGAAGAGCATATCTTCTAAGGTTACACCTTAGCCAAAAATACCACGTTTAACACTCTTTCTTGTTTTATACAGATATCTACTGAAGATGGCAACTTAGTTGCTGAAATACGTATTTAGATTTTTTGATATATATTTTTTGTGGTAAGGGATTTTCCTTTTGCATTTTATTTCTGATTTCTGTTTGCAACATCTACTACATTAATTATAATATTTGAATAACAATATGGAACTCAAATCTAATACCTCAACACATATTGCTGTGGCTTTATCTTTATAAATTTATTTATTTATATATATAAATATTAATTTCATTTAATTTTTGTTAGGTTAAGCAGTGTATTTAACTTATGTTTTGCCTTTCCCTGATTTTCATCTTTTCGTTATAACTACTGGCTCTGTCTCCTCAAGGGTACCACTTTTTTTCTAGATAATTCTGTTTTACTTATAGGACAAGGAATTACAACAAAAGCAAAAATAAAAATTTAAAAATCTACTTTTATTTTTAAATAGTAATAATGCTCATAATATTTGTTTTTTTTTAATTTAATATAATTTAGTCTGTATACATTTGATCAAAATTAAATAAAAAGATTATTAGATTGTTGGGATAGAAATAATATTGTGGTATTTCAACTTACAATAGTATTTGCTTCTTTTAGTATAGTCATTTCTAAATGTATCATAAGGAATTTATTATTATTATACATACACTCACATTGTTTTTTATTTTCTCCACAATTCTACCAAAAAAATAATTCTTGAATGCTCTCAATGCCTAAACATTCTCACATTTGAGATATAGATCAGCCATTTTTGCACAATCAAGAATTTTGAAAAATGAAAAGTATTATTTATCTAGAACACTATTGACTACGTTTCAACTTTCAGATTACTTAGATATTCTCACGTCTAAAGTAATACGGAAAGTCTCTTACCATCAACAATGTTTGAAACAAATAAATTATTAAACAATACTGTTTATCAAGAACATTCAACTATCAGATTATGTAATACTTATTCGAGGTTTTTCTGTGAAATATGCGCGAATCCAGTGAAAGATGTAAGAAGTAATCAAAAACGATAGTATTTTCAGTTTTAAGCTACGAGATAAGTGAGTTTCTCGATATTTACGATTACCACCGTAATATGTATCATTTAGAATAAAACTAGAGAAGACAAGTCCGTAAAATGTGTGTTTAGTCGAAAATGAAGGAGAAACTGGCAAAATCTCAACAAAACTCACGTCCAATAAGATAAAAGTGTGAGCAAAAAACAATTTTCAACCAGCTGGGGCAAGTAATGATTATATTAAAACGAAGAATATCTGGAGCTTGCTTATTGGATGAATTAGCAGGTTTTCAAACAAGATCCAAGGTATTTTTAATCTATTGCAACCCTTTTTGTTAAAAAAGATATTCAGTGACATTATTTTATGCTAAATACTGAGCAAATCGTTTTTAAGAAAGACCAGATACAACAATTTTCATGAATTCAAAAGGCACATGTATGGATATTTTGTTTGACAAAACACCTCATTTCGATTTCTTAATTTAAGTATTTAGTTATGTAGCTGTAACAAGCGTTGAAATAACTAAAATTACCGTGGAAAACAATTATAGAAACAGTAATTTCTCTTGCAAGGAGAGGCAGTCAAAATAAGGAAAATTTTTTCAATACACAATAGTATTTACTAGTCATGATAATGAAGATCAACATAAAGCAGCGATTTTTCAATATTGAAGGAGATCTGTCAAATTTTGTCACCAAGGTTAAATGGAGCGGCAGAATCAATGCAAAGATATTTTTATACACATCAAGAGATTGTAAACTACTGATTTTGACCAGAATTTATTAATTTATGGTACCAAAGCTAAAATACATATATATATATATATATATAAAGAAACCGAAGATCTTCTAACTGAAGCTGCAAGTGGTGGTCTGTCGCCTGATGGTCTTCCGTGTATGCTTCTATCTCCAAGGATATCCCACCTTATTCCTTGGCTACACCGTACTGATGACGACCAATTAGTCAGAAACACGTGTCTACGGTTGCACTACAGCGGAATTTACCCAATATTCTCTTTTTCCTGTTTTATTTTATGTATCCGCGATAATTTCTTTATTGATTATCTTTCCTGGGTTTCGGATGGCACGCAGGTTGACAATGTCTTCCTCGTGGCGATGTTAGTTGTTGTCTTCAAAACCGAAGATCTTCTAACTGAAGCTGCAAGTGGTGGTCTGTCGCCTGATGGTCTTCCGTGTATGCTTCTATCTCCAAGGATATCCCACCTTATTCCTTGGCTACACCGTACTGATGACGACCAATTAGTCAGAAACACGTGTCTACGGTTGCACTACAGCGGAATTTACCCAATATTCTCTTTTTCCTGTTTTATTTTATGTATCCGCGATAATTTCTTTATTGATTATCTTTCCTGGGTGTCGGATGGCACGCAGGTTGACAATGCCTTCCTCGTGGCGATGTTAGTTATTGTCTTCAAAACCGAAGATCTTCTAACTGAAGCTGCAAGTGGTGGTCTGTCGCCTGATGGTCTTCCGTGTATGCTTCTATCTCCAAGGATATCCCACCTTATTCCTTGGCTACACCGTACTGATGACGACCAATTAGTCAGAAACACGTGTCTACGGTTGCACTATAGCGGAATTTACCCAATATTCTCTTTTTCCTATATATATATATATATATATATATATATATATATATATATAGTATAGTGTAAGTAGTGACTGTTTAGTAGGTAGTATAGTTCAATTGTTGGGATTGCAGTCAGGGGTAAATCAATGTAAAAACTACTCTTTTCGAATTAATTCCGAGCTTTCGACAATGTTTATTGTCTTCATCAGGGCTGTTAACAATAAAATAACTTACAATAGGCTCTAGACAACTAACAAATAACAAGTTAAAACTCTTATTAAATCTAAAATAATTTTAAATCTACAAAAAGAAAAAAGAATTTTTATAAAAATACTTACAAAATTCATCAAGTTTGCACAATTAAAAACGCTTTCATAGCATACAAAAATTATATAAACTTGCACATAACAGGATCATTTCTTACTTCAATTTTTAATAATTTTGCATTAAACATTAGACAAATTTATCTGTTTGAGGCACAAGACACCACGTATGATTGTGTGTATAACATTAAAGGTCAACACGGTCAACCCATTTAAGTTTTAAATGGCAATTTTCAAAGCCGTACTTATATATATATATATATATATATAAGTACGGCTATATATATATATATATATATATATATATATATTTGAGAAGTTGATAGGTGAAAAGTATTATTTCAAAACGTAAAAACTATTTGTAATATTTCTATTTTCTTTTTTCTTTAGGCCTTTATTAACGTAGCATGTAATCACCTTGTTTGCCCATTAAGAATTATATTTAATTTCTTCCCCAATGAGTTGACAATTTATTAATATTAAAACAATAGAAATTCAAACTTGTAATCTTTAATTATAGCTTAAATTCCGTAAATAATTCATCAATAGTCTCACGTAAATAGCTAACCTGTTATATCGATTCTTTTATAGGAAATGATAAACAAATCATACATACCTAACTAAATGATTCACATTATCTAAGCAGATATCATTGACAATTTTATGAAGTAAATAAAGTAGTCGTAATTGAATTAAAAAATTCTACAAACACATTGTCAGCTATTGTCGGATAATTACAGTTTCTTTCGTCCTTGATGCTTGTTTCATTTAATTTTAGTCGTTTTTTTTAACAAAACAAGGCAAAAGCAATCTTGATATTTTACTGTATTTATATACGAATAGTGATTATCAAGTCTGCTGTCGATGCTAGATAGATATATAAATATATTCGTATCTTAATTTAAGCTTTTGGACATGTCATAAGGTACAATAAAATATAATGTAAACAAGTAGTAGTGTTAAACAATCAAAAATAGATGATATGAAATTTTGAATATATTTAAAAGTTGTTGGATAAGTATTATTAACTAAATTATGAGATAATATATTTTGGCATGTAAAAATTTTATACATTGTTTAACTTGTAAATTGAAATAAACATTTATAACTTATTTATGCTATATCGACGCTTGTGAAAAAACAAAATTTATTATGATCACAAAAAAAGGGTTGAACCTTATTCACATGGTTAATTTTGAGATATTTTATATTTTCATACAATTGCAAACAGAGAATTGTCTATAAAAGTTATTACATGTATACACACAGAAATCGTTATAAATGGAAAGTAACGTGTTTAAAAAATGTATGTCAAATAATATATACATTTAGAGTTAAATGTCAAAATAAAGATGGCGAATAAATAAAAAATAAAAAAAGCTAAAATACAAAGTGAAAGGAATAAGGTTTCAGAATAGAAATCTTGTTTTTTTCCGATACCGATTGAAAGAATTTTCAATTTTCCATTTTATATAATCAAAAACCATTCATCGATATTAATCTATCGTTTATTAGAAGTATCTTCGAAATATTATTTTGTTATATCGTTGTTGATTTTAGTCATCAATAATTTATGTTATTATAATTTGTAATTATTATTCAAATAATACTATTTTATGTATATAAAGCCTTTTAAAATATTAACTGATTTGCAATGTTTCAACTGACATAATGGTATTTTTCTTATATATTAATATTTCAACAATTTAAAGATATTAGATATTTAAAAGTCATATTTCACACGTTTTCATTTATAACTGGTTAGTTTAACACTCTTCATAATTCTTTTGATATTATGAAATCGTTTCTGATTATAAAGTTAGGTTATTTTAGTCGCATCTTCCATTTAGACACCAACTGATTGATCCTTTGTTATTTGTTTACTTATATAGTTGTATATTTTAACTAAATAAATAGTAAACAAACTGTACATACCATTAACATTTGTTTTATACGATTGATGCAAAATTACTCCATTTATAATTATCAACGTGTCTTATGATAAGTAATTAAATTCTATAAAGCAATTTAAAAATTACTTAATAAGTATTCCATTTTGTCTACATATTATTTTGGATGAGATCATTAAATTAGATAAACAGGACTCTATTATGATATTTTTGACTCTCAAATATGGGGCACTTAACGAATACAATTATAATAGTTGTTCATATAAGAGCAGTATTGCGAAAAAGTATATGCAAATAATTAATAGTGAATTCAGAATTCAAAATTTAGATTTTTATTTAAATAACCATCAAATTTACGTCATAATATAAAAAACTTCGTGTAATAATTCTTCGTACCACTACAGAAACTCTTGAAGATTATGTTGGCACCTTCAATTTTTGCCCTCAATGCTAGGTTAGTGTTTAGGCGTCCTAAAAAATTATCTGGTCCTGCATTTATACATACACTTCACATACACTTATTATATACATGGACTCTGGTTAGAGAGAGAGAGAGAGAGAGAGAGAGAGAGAGGGAGAGGGAGAGAGAGCGGGAGAGGGAGAGAGAGAGAAACCTTAATAGAAGTCAGGAATTATTTGGATAATGTTTTCCAGAGAACTGACGCAGAGGCTCTATGGAATGGGCAGTTTTATGTTTAAATGTTAATGGTGAACTATTTGAGCATTTAATTTAACTAAAGTGTTGTGTTAATAATTCCTGATATCTGAAACCTTTAACTTTAAATATCTATTTTAAATTTCATGATGTAAGTAACTAGTTTTTTCACACAGAAATCAAGAAAATTGTGTTCTTTCAAAATAAACAAAAAAAAAGGTCATTTAATAAAATCTTGGCAGTAGCGGCAAATGATTAGCAAATAATAACAAAAAGACAACTGGCTACGATCTAAAAAAAAATTACAATGACAAATATAGAATGTAAAATCAAATATGTGTAAGTGAAAATGTAAATAATAGCATAGAACAGTTGGTATTACTTATGCAGTCCCACCAAAAGGTTTAGGTTTACCATAAACATGCAGTTAATGTAATACATAAATAATAACGACGCAACTGTATTATTAAAAATTATAGGTAGAGCTGTTGATATTACTCATGTGAGTCAATCAGGCAGCCAGAATGAATCTCTGGTGAATGACCAATCTCATCATACAATAATACAAACTATGTAACTATGTGTCTAAGATATAATATAGAATTGCGTAAGTAAATTAAAATATGCAAGTGTTAATTTGTGTTAGTAGGTGCAGACATATATGTTTCAACCTTGATTGGTGTCGTCAGTGTAGCATAACAAAGAAGATGTGTGTTAAAACACTAAAATGTGTAGATTTAAAAATATGTAGTATTTATATATAATAAAACACAAGTGTATAGTTTCAAAATTATTATAATGTTTAACACACTACATATTATGTTTCGCCACACTGTGGCTTCATCAGGTGGATGAAAATACAATTTCAAAATACAAATTAGCTCCTATATATATCAATACAAATTACAAAAATAATCTCATTCTAAGAGGGGGTGGACATGTTTAAATTTTAGATTTAGTAGGGGGGGGGGGAAATTACAAAAAAAAAAAAATTAAACATGTCCACCCCCTCTTAGAATGAGATTATTTTTGTAATTTGTATTGATATATATAGGAGCTAATTTGTATTTTGAAATTGTATTTTCATCCACCTGATGAAGCCACAGTGTGGCGAAACATATGTAGTGTGTTAAACATTATAATAATTTTGAAACTATACACTTGTGTTTTATTATATATATATAATGGAGTTTCAACATGTATCTCCTTCGTCGATTATTAATATGTAGTATTACCTTAAAATGTAAGTCCAAAATGTCCAAGTGTAAAACAACAGTGGTTAACAGATAAGACTAACATTTTTTTTAATCTAAACATATTGTTTGAACTTACACCTTCTTAGTTATGCTACACTGACGAAACCTAACAAGGTAGAAATTTATATGTCTGTAGCTACTAATACATATTAACACTTGCATATTTTGATTTACTTACACAACTCTATATTATATCTTAGACACATAGTTTCTATTATTGTGTGACGAGATTCATCCTGGCTGACTGGCTCACATAAATAATATCAACAGCTCTACTCGTAATTTTTAATTACATCGTTGCGTCGGTATTATTTATATATTTACATTAAATGTATGATAAACCTAAACCTTTTGGTGAGACTGCATAAGTAATACCGGCTGTCCTTTGCCGAATACCATAAATGTATTAAAAGTGAAACCTTACAAGTGCTTACCATATATGTTACCTTTCTTTTTCCTATTGTTCCCGAAAATGTGTGATGGAATTTAATTATTTGTGCATTATCTAGACCAATAATATATTCTGACTACTACGGCCCCGGGTTAAAATGTGTTTTAAATAACGAAAAAACACAACAATGCATTAAGACAGGAAATTCACAATTATCGATAGCTTAATAATAATTTAATAACGAATAACATGGTACATTTGCTAATTGTATATTATCAAGGATATGTCGTACAAATTTTGATTTTTTGTGACTGTATAATATTTATGAAGATAGTTGTCACATAACATATTACAGATTTCACAAATTAATATTTTTAGTTAATTGGAAAAGGTTTAGTACCTACTATGAAATAATACACTAAGATAAATATATAAAGGTATATTTAGCAACGAACTTTTTATAATCATTTCACCGTAACCTATTCAAGCATTAAAATCTGTTAGATTACGGTGTTTTTGCTTCGTAGACAACAAGCTTTATTACGGTTGAGTGGTAGAAGTTCATCAAGAATTCTTGGTTTAGGTCGTTACTAGATATGAATTCTGTAACGAATAATATTTCATACTAGGTAATAAAGCTTTTTCAATTAACTAAAAATATTAATTTATAAAAACATTTAAAAACATTACTATAATTGTAAAATATGTTATTTGACAACATTTTCATAAATATTGTAGTCACAAAAAATCAAAATTTGTACGATATATCCTCGATAACTTACAATTAGTAAATGTAGCATATTATTCTTTATTAAGCTATAGCTAACTGTGAATTTCTGACTTAGATATTTGCTGATAAGTTTTTTAAGATGCTTCTGCTAATTGAAAAAGATAATATACCTGTTGTCAAACCATCTTAATTTCATATGTGTAGAATAATAAATAATTCTGCTTTGAAACTTTAACATTTATGAATACTTCCTTTGGAATACAAAGTGTTTTAGTCTAGTTAGTTTATCAGTAGAAAATATTACAAACAGTGACATTCTTACCATAACTAGATTTAAATGTAAAGAATGATAAGTTTGCTATTAAGGAGTGAACAACTGCAATAAAGTTGAAAAATGAATTGTATATGTAATTATATATTTTTTGGTGATAGTTTTCCATTTGTAAACGCATAATACGGCAAAACTCAAGAGAAACTGTGTTATGAGCATTTAAATATCATAAATTTTACAAAAGTTAACAACACGATCAGATGTAGCAGAGCTCAGTAATACTCAACAATGTACTGCTCGGTTAATATCTGATGGCACTTAGGATGCGCGAGGTGTGGCTAAAATATGGATCATGTGCATTAAAAACATCGGTATCGAAAGTAATACACTACGATAGACAAACTGCAACTAATTTAAATACTGACTAATGTTTTCAAGTCGGTCTTTACCCCTTCATATGTAGCGAAGTCTATGTCTATCTCTCACGTTTCATGCTGCGTTCTCCTTTTTTGTCGTAAAATCGTCATCCACGCAAGTGCCATCAGGTCTGAACCGAGTTATAAACAGTATACATTATAAAAGTCCGTCTTATTTTGTCAGTAACCAAGAAGGGAGTACGATTAAGATGTATGATACAGACGTTCTAAGCAAATCCGGGGGCGTAGAAGTCAGAAGAAAAATAGGAAACCCAAAAACGATTAGGTATGTTATTAATCTAGATAATGCAAAAATAATTAAATGCGATGGAATTTATTATGTTCGCTAAACTGTGTGATGGCACAGTTTCGCGAACAATAAAAAAAAAGGTTGACGTAGATGGTAAGCACTTGAAATGTTTATAAGTAATTCAACAAACAATATTGATTGTTTTTCACAGTTTTTCGCCATCACTTTTAATCACAAGTTACCAAGATCGATTAAGACTATGGTCTACTGAAATATATGAACATATCTAATCCAGCGCCTCGAGAAAAACAGCGTATCCATAAGCCAGAATCAGTGGTAATGAGGTATAAAATACGAAAAAGTTGGTGACATGGTGTCTGTTTGTAAAAAGCTTTTTACAATGTTACAGATATTATTACCATTAGCATTACTCGTTTTTTCGTATTAAAATTAAATTTAAATATTTTACATTTATTTTAAAAACACTCGCATTACAAGACGAACTTTGACTGCGTGTCCGTTGTGAAGAAGAAATTTCTTTTTTTTTGTCAAAGCAGGTACAGCAATAAAACATTTATGTGCCAACTACCTAAGAACATATATTTCATACACAAACATCAGTTTTAGATATCTCGTTTGTTTTCCAATGTTTAGTGTTTTCTATATTTTGCCGCGCTTTTTTCCTATTGGTTAAAAATGTAGCCGCCAATTTCCTTGTACTACAGGATGCTTTAAAAAGGTCCCAGCTCTTTGATTCACTCTCTTACTACATAGCAGACTCTTACTACTTAGCAGTCTCTCAGTGTTCTCACGTCTCTCCCCTAGCTTTTTTTTTGTGACTTTTTATCGGCGTCCGTCAATGCCTGTATGAGTATGTGCTGATCCATACACACTATCCTGGACCTTTGAGGACCAACCATGCCTACATAGTTAATCATTGGCGGACAACATAAAGTGCAACATTTTCAAAATACACCATAAGTAGTAACAATTTGGCCGCTCAAAACGTAGAGCTGTTATTTCAGATCAAGTGTGATTGACGAAGCCGCAACCACATGGTTAATTCAAAGAAAAGAAAAGGATCATCTAATTCTAACTCGATTTAGTGGCGCCCAACTCAAATTCTAATTCTAACTCAAGCTCTAACACAAATAAACTCCTATACTACATTTTTTGAAAATATTTTACTTAGTTTAGAAATCAATTACTTAATGCGTTTCCTCAAAAACACGTTTTTCTACTTTGTTGAGTTTTGGAAAAGCGTTTCTAAACTGCAACACAAAATTATTCACACATTTTTGAAATGAAAACTTCTGTGGGCGCGTTGATGCATTGATTGTTGGGCACTGAACGAGACTGAGCCGTCACGCTCGGAATGTAACGCTCGTTCGGGTAAAGTCGGCTCGAGTCGCACTCGGCATTGTATTATAAAGGTGCCAATCCACAATGAGAATATCTCATGAGATTTTTGTCTCATGCAATAAAAATCGTTTCAATTTCATTGTGGAAACGGTCGAAAGACCAATGGAATTGGAGTTATCATGCGATTTTTATTGCATGAGACAAAAATCTCGTGAGATATTCTCATTGTGGATTGGCACCTTAACACTAACTAGCGGTATTTAATTTCAATTAAATTGAAATATTGTATTTTTATTTTCTGAAAAATTCGTGTCCGCGTGCAGATGCGATCCCGAGCCGCCCGGCTGTAAGGCCGGCACGTTACCATTATACCAGCGCGGGTACTCGTATGAGAATTATCATATTTGTATAAATACATGCGTACGTATGAATTTTTGAAGTGAAAACTTGATCATACATACACAATAATAATAAATATATATTTTCTAAATGTAATATAGATCGAAAATGGAAAATGTAAATGTAAATGAATATAGAACGAAAAAAAAGTTGTATTTCGTATTATTAACCTCCCCTTGATGAAGATTTCACTTCTGCCGTGTGGTCTTAAGCACACCCATTTCTTTTTGTATAGACCGCTATTTAACAATTAGTGCTGTTTTAAATGGTAGAGGGAATAGCATACAATATCACTTTTTATAGCGACTTTTTTCAAATATCTCGTAAATTATGGATTCTATATAGATTTATCAAGTTTACAAACGTATATTTATAGTTCGATTTTGAATAATTTTTGTATAAAAGAAATTTCAAAATTCGACCCGAAGGTAACACTTTTACTCTTAGCGGATATCACTTTTTTTGCAAATATTTCGCAAAGTATACATTCTATAGATATTTATTGAGAGACTAGAAGTACTTAAAAAAGAATTTTGAATAATTTTTGTACCAATTTTTCTTTTTAAATTTCGGCCTGGAGTAAAACACACTTGCAGGTTTATCTTTTTAAGAAGATAAACGGACTTTTGTATAATTTGGAACGCACAAACTTATCAAAACGTCGTGTGCTGGCAGCACCTCATTTTTAGTATTTTATAGATTGCATTATATGTATTATTATAGTACAGATTTCCCTTAACTGTGCACAAATTCCACATCAATCAAAAGCTCTTGTAGGCTTATATCAATACAATTTTAATCATTTCGAAATTATTTACGTTTTACGTATTGTAGGAAACTTCACAGTATATTTAAATAACACATTAAAGAACGTTTATATAAAAAATGTTACAATGTTTGTGCATAGAAAGAATTAGAAATCGTTTAATTTTTAATATTATAGATACAATGTTTCAATAATAACTCCTTATAAGCAAGGTATGCAACAAACTAAGTACTATTAATTTTAAAATATCCTTCAGTAAACATACAAGCATACATGCATATGTACCAATGTAAAAACAAGAATGGTAATAGACTTTACAGCACCGATACATAAATCATTCTGCACCATTATTATTTAAAAGAGAAAACCATACAGTATCCAACGTACAGTGCTGTAAATTATCGATGAGTACGAAACCCGTGGACTATCATTAAAGGAGAATAATGAAAGACCTACAAGTCAGTAGTTAATTTTGCAAAATGGTGGATCCTTGTGCCGAATGTAATTTTCTATATACTTGGAAATTTCAATAGAACTTTGAGGGTAAGAAAATTAATAAATTATTCTGGTATATTAATTAAATAAGTATGTATATAAATGATATACAGGTTGCCCACTTTATACCTCCATATATAGATGACTTTCTTAGTATTGAAGATACAGGATCGGCTAAATTAACAAAGTCCCTCAGAAATTTAGGTAGTATTTGAGCGCATTTTCAGATTTGTCGTTCATTATTAACATTACAAAATATTTAAAAAATTTTAACATTTGCTTAAATTTTCTGTTATACATAACTTTGTCACCATTAGAGACAGAATAAAACTAAAAATGGCATAGGCTAGTATTTTTTATGTAGAATTTTCAAATATCTTAATTTAAAATTCATGACACAATTAATTATGAAGGAAAAACATAAATTTATGTTTTCTAAAATGGTATCAGTAAAAAAAAATCAATTATTACTTTTTAAGAAAATAATTGGCAAATATGCTTTTAAAAACTATTTTAATTCAAAAAATATGGGAAAAACATTAATTGAATACAATAAAAATTAAATCGTTTATTAAGTAGAAAAAAAGAAAATTAAATTTTTAGAAATATGTAGTGAGTAAAATATTTTGTAAAGGAAATAAGCAATATCAAGCAAATAGGTGCCTGCATTATCAAATTAGTTAGCAAAACAAATAATTAAATATACGTTGAAAGGAATGTATTCAAATGCTACAGCCCCCACAGTATACGAGAAAGTTGGCAAACAGTGAGTATGCGCTGTAAACGTACTTAGGAAACCTGTCTGATTCAGTTACTAAATAGCAGTTACCAGTGTTGAACCAGTATGATTTCCGTAGATTTTTAAATATAAATTTAAATAAGGACTTTCAGGTACGCTACTGATACGGGAACGTTATATTTACGGCTGCGTTTGATAAGGTTTTGGCGGGAGAGAAATGTACCCAAAAAATACCATTTTTATTTCCATTTTTTCAGGCGTAAGAAATCAAAACATGTAAATTTTATGCATTAAGCATGAAGATAAAGGTTAAACGAAGTGAACGGTCGTATTTTTTTTAAAAATTAAGTTAATATATAAGCCGTAAATAAAATGAGAAGACAGTGGTTTTGCAAGTACTACAAAAAGTGCCTACATTTAAAAATTACACAGTAAATTTATATGTAATATAGCAAGTACACTCGGTATTTATATTTGGTAGATAAAATTGGTAACAGTAGCTAAATATATGTGTAATTTTTAAAGTGATCCATGAAATAAAATTTGTAACATTTTTGTAAGCAATTACATACATTTACAGATATCTGTTACATTTACGTCGCCTTATAGTGTAGCACATATAGTATAGATGGCGTTATTATCTTGCAATTATTTAGAGGTTAGTTGTGTGTTATACTATACTTTAATTATTTATTATAATTTAAAATTATAATTAACAGCAATTTTTGCGGTTACTAATTATAAAATTTAGTATGTTACGAGTTATTTGAAAGTACGTAATAGACAATGAGCAGTTGGCATCACAGGTTGGCACCACAAATCATAAAAAGTAACTACATAGTTTAATTTGTCAATTTAATCAAATTGAATCATTTTAAAATATGGAGTCTCTGTTATCTTTAATTGAAAGATGCCTACGGATTTTTTTACGCCGATAAAAGCCTAGTAGCCGTTTTATATTTACGAAGTGGAGAAGAAATTGTTGACAAGAACCTTCTATATTTTTTTTCAACATTTTTTTAAGGTTGTTGCTAATTACTTAAAATGTAAATATAGGTAGGTACATTTTATTTGATAGCAATTTTCTAAACTTTCAAATGCCGGAGGTCAGTTCGCCGGGTTTTTAGTTTTTAATAATAACAATAATCTTATAATAAGTAATACCTTTACCTTACTTAATGTTTTGAAGATTTTACCACAATTGCTATTCCCCTAGCACAATACCCTAGAAGCATTTTTCGAATTTCGCGGATGTTTTAAGTTGGCTAGGAAGACAATCGAGTTGAATACATGTAGGCTAATTCACTTTTTATTGCGAAATTACTAGACACACCGTGTACTCAAACAAAAGATTGGTCAAAAAATAGATGTAGAAACATTTATTGACAAAATTATATTTCTATATATATAACTATTATAACTAATTTTATAGTGAAATATAGCGAGTACACCTCTATATATTATTCAATTGCGCCCAGTGCAAACATAAAACACTCGCGAAATTCGAAAAATGCTGCTAGGCTATTCAATTTTAGTTTTTGTCGAGTTTAAATTTTGTACATATTTAAAACTGTTTTTATCGTCTTTATTGTGCCAATACTTGACGCTGTTTGGGTGGTGAATTTCACGGTTTTGTTGGAAGCGCCTTATCTAAAGTTCGTGACGTACCTACTTACACTTACAGATAGTGTTTAATAACACACTAAAATACAATAAACCAAAACAAAAATGCAAGAGAATGTTCACAGGTTACGGCTTGGTTATGTTATAAAATATAACAGATATCGCATCTACTTATATTTCATTGTTAAATTTGCTTACCTAGGAACCAATACAATCTGTTAAAAATAGTAGCGTTTCGGCGCGATATTTGAATTGAAAAGTTTAATATGAACTAAATAAAAAGACTGAAAATTCAGACTATTGTTGCGTTTTCGGGTTCCAAATAAACAACTCGTGCAATTTATTTATTTAAAACAGTCTGTATATTCACACACGTAAAATTAATTACAATATAAAAATATAAAGCTAATCAAAATATAAAAATGTAAAATAAATGTAACGCACTTAAAATTATTACAAATAGATTAACACATGTATTTATTTCACTACTGTTATTTATGTAACACTGTACCGTATTTATATCACTTCTATTTATATTCCGTAATATTTATGTAACAACTACACTCACTTATTTATGCTTACTCTTCGACTACCACTCAAGGAACTATTTATTTATGTTTATTTATTTATCTGCCTGTTCCGCACGAGACTATTGAATGAATCTCTTATTCCGGAATAAGAAAGTCCTTAGTAGTCGTCGCGCGGAACAGACCAAAGTAAAAATAAATATAAGAAATAAATAAATAGTTCCTTGAGTGGTAGTCGAAGAGTAAAGATAAATATAAGTAGTACAAAATAAATATAGTGGTGCGGTGTTATATAAATAGAAGTGATATAAATATACGGACATAAATATAGAAATAAATACCTGTGTTAATTTAAATCGTAGTAGTTTAAGTGTGATACATTAGTTTTACATTTTTTATATTGTAATTAATTTTACGTGTGTGAATATACAGACTGTTTTAAATAAATAAATTGCACGAGTTGTTTATTGCGAACCCGAAAACGCAACACTATATAAATCAAATGAACGGGCAAATTGACATTTAGGATTTGCAAATACTAACTTTACCCGTATTTTTAGCGGGTAAAACATATTTAATAGAATGTTGAACTAATGGGTACATGAAGACAATATGACTATATTTCTGTTTTGCTTATTATTATTCTATATGATCAACAAAGGTATGATATACCACACAGATGCAGTAGCCTGTAATAATTACAAATGTATCAAGTAAAAGAAAATGTTTTATTTGGCACCTCGCAAACACAAAGCTGTTTATTTATTATATAATCTTGTATGAAATAAGAAAGTCGAATGGATGAGTATCACTTACACTCAGCGTTTAAGAATTAGTTAAAAAATAACTAAATCTACAAATAAAATAAATGTAACTGATTGTAAATGTATAAAAAGTAATTTAATTTAAATTATGTATTTAATAATGCAATCAACATTTTATGGAGGATATGTCAAACTATATTATATATATGTATGTATTAAGTTTTTCAATTTACAAATAAATTCAAATGAATGTTTAAAGTTCGAGCGTCTTTCTCCCTAATTCTGCATGAAAGTTGACAAGTGCCGATTTGATTCATACGCATAAAATGAAATTGCAAAGAAAGCCGCACAGACCAAATTTACAAATCGTATGTAGAGGTAGAAATTTAAGAAGCAGGTAAAATGACCTTGAAATGTTTTGAGGTAATTGCTATTTAATTTTAGAATGCATACCGTGGCGACATCCTATTATTACTAGTAGTATTTAAGATACAGGAAAATCTTAGTTCCGAACCGAAATTGATTTGCCAAGATTGAAACGCACCCTTAAGAACGAATGAAACGCAATCTACCCTTCCTCTATCTGCGCAAATTCACGTCCTCTGTTCGCCAAGATATATTTCGAGGACTATACATAAAGAAAAGATTATAAAAATTGAAAAGCATAATTACGGTTTTAGCCTACATAAATTACAAATCTATATCTGCTCGTGAAATTACGAAAGAAGATGCTGTTTTGACAAAAAAAGGATTTGTTAAATTTTAAAACATGAAAAATACAAGCCATTTAAATGCAATGTTAAAAAAAGAAAGTTTTTCGGTCGTTGGTTTTTGGTAGAAACAACCAATAATCCATGTTTTTCGTACACAATTGTGTATACTGAAAAAACAAAATTTACTAACAATGATTGGTTGATCATTAAGATACTCCTCACCGTTACTGTGGAAAGTTGAGATCAATGTGTCTTTTGTGAACGGGTGCTCCATAATTTTTGGTTTGAAAAGATGGAAACCATACTTTTATTACAACAATTTTAATAGATAACAATATTTGCGCTTCAAACTAGGGGATATGCAGATAAGCTAATACGAAATTTAATTCAATTCGTTTTGCACAAACATTTTATTGAGAAAAACTCTAAACTCTAGTACAGTAAACTATCTGACAGGAATTCAACTTATCTCACAACTGTTAATTTTCTTAGCTGGATTGGGAATACAGGTACCACCCTCTGGCCTATAAAATCACCTGATGTTCTTTATTTCCTTTTCAAAACACTTACTTAAATTTTAGTTTTTAGTTTTACTCTCCAATACGTCAATTATAAATGTTTTACAATATCTTCAAAAGTTGACAATAAATGACAAATCTGGAAAAGCTACTAAATACTACTTAAATTTATGAACAATGTTGCTAATGTAACCAATCCTGTATTTTCAATACGAAATAAGCTCCCCGTACTGGGAAATCAAGAAAGAGCAGCCTGTATATGACAACCCATTAATTTTCGTTATCACTATTTATACTCTTTGCATACCAAATAAGAAGAAAAGTTTTTTTAAGACATATCTTTGGTCTATTACAAAATCCAGGTTAAATATATAATAAAAACCATTCGAGGATCCATTTCGCACACGACCGATTAAAACGAGGCTGCTATACAGTAATGTTGAAATTGGGGTGCAACTGATCTGAGAAACAGGCTAGGTTTTATCTCTTCAAATTGAAAACGAGGTATGGAAAAAATTGTTAGATATCGTCGACAGTCGACGTAGGTAGAGTAATTTCTCCTTTTAGAATTTCGTTCACTATAAGGAGTGCGTATACACTGTCTGTTTACTTTGAATGTTACTCGAAATGCCTGTATTAAATATGGAGGTTGGTCGGAACCAGAGATATAAAAAAGGCGAAATTGGTTTTGTATCAGTGCGCATCCAATTTTTGTACGATGCAAAAGTAGCCGACATTTTGACCTCGTGTTTTGACATTCTGCTTTGTTTATATTTTCTAGATTATGTACTTTCTTCGTGGTCTGTGCAAATACCATTTTTTTTGTGTATGCACTAAATTATTGCGTCTTTGTTTATGAGTTTTATATGTAGTTTTAAGATAGACTTGTTACTTATGAATCATCTGAATGAGACTGAGTAAATGAGGATAAGAAGTAAGACAGATTTGTTCCATGTGCTCATGTCCGAATATATTATTTTAAATAAAACAGTCTACTGTTTATGAAGTTTCAACTATTTATTCTACTGGTGTTAATAGAAAAGTCCAAGACACCCTTGTAAGAAGAATTTTGACTGAATTTATTTTATCATCACTAGTAAGCAAGCGATTCAATAAAACTATCTTTTAACTTATTATTTCTTTATTTATCGCTATTTCGTTTGAAATTCAGCATCACTACAATGTTGTTTCTGGATCGGCCTCAATTGTTTATTTATATTTTTAATTGCGTTTTTTCAATATCGCCTATAATTGGTGCGCCTTATGGGTGATCCTTAACGCTGGGTCAAAATGGCAGATATACTATTCAATTTTCCGCGCATTTATATGAGTATTCTCCATTCCTCTATATCTCTAGTCAAAACAGGTGTCAATGACACATGAACGTAACCGTTAGGTTGATTAATTTGACAAAAAAGGAAGAATTGACGTACTGAAACGTGTAAGTTCTGCTACATATGTGATGTTCTCGAAGTTTTTCTTCTAATAAAAGCTCGGAATTGACCAAAAAGTATGAGAAATGATCAGTTTGTAGTTTTCGGACGTAAGATTGTCACATTTATCCGAAATGTACGAGAACGAAAAGAAACTCGCTGTTTATAGATAAATCTTAGACAATTATTTTGTCAATTTCGAATTCTGTAACATGTACCTGTCCAAGCAATTTCCGTAAACAATATCACAAAAATTTAATACCTATGAAGAATTGCTAAAGAAAACTTTAGTGGATTGTACAAAGAAATGTTAGATTTCAATAACAAAGCATTGTATTCCAAACAAAATAGCATTAGATATAGTAGGGTTTAATTTTAAATTATTATTACGATTACGAATTAATTTCGCAATATCCTCACTAATTTTTATAGCAGCTTTACCAGCCGTCTCAAAGTATACATATTTCTTCAAAAACTAAATTGTTTCTCTCTCATTGCTTGTTATTAGACAAGATTCATATGATACAAGAAACAATAATTCTTCTAATAACAATTGCACTACAATAATAATAATTTATATTATCACTTTTCAACGTATTCTTTTAATATCAGTATTTCACTCCCAAATCTTTTCTAATCTCTTTATTAATTCCAGCGAAAGAATATCTCGCCGTTGAAATTATGTTATTATATTGAAAGCAACAATTTCAGTAAACTGTAATAACAGTATTTAGCGGTGCGACATCAGGAAACGTTGCTTTCGACGCGAAACGTGTACCTTGCTGACTTCACTTCCACTATGTGTTCGAAATGAAATAATATAAATTAAAAGGCATGCTATGCACGATATTTCAGGATTTTGAAAGCAACGTATATGGCAATAATTCAATAAATATAAATGGAAGAAATTTATTTTTAATATAAACTCTAGGAAATTTCTAAAGTTAAAGTAGTAAATCTCTATTCTTTTAATATGTTCTAGGCTACCAAATTTAGTTTCTTTTGTTATATGGTGAAAAATCCATTGATTTTATTTTAATTTTTCCAAATATACGAGCATATACTCTAGATGTATACTACTTAAAGAAATTATTTAAAAGCTTGTTGTTAAATTGGGTGAAGCATATGTATTAGAAGATTCAAATTTACCTACAAATATTTTGGTTATGAAAATCTCTCCAGTTCCCATATAATTTTGGGTGTACATTTTATCAGTTGCTTTTTTCTATCGGCGCAGAGGTGAAATAAGAGGATTTTAGGTATACAAATTAGTGATCACATGCCGTCATTTTAAGTAACTTTTAAATATACAGGCTAAATCGAACACCTCGTAGTTTTTGACATTTTGAGGAAAGCCGCAATATCATTATAACATTTGAGGTATAAAGTATTCATTTTGAAATTTGCACGCAAAAAAACACCTAGCTTTTGAAATTTTTATCTCTCGCTTTTGCTTGTCGAAAGTACAAAAATGTTTGTTATTTCCGAGAATAAAAGAATGGCTTCTTGTCAGACAAAAATTTAATGTGTATATTATCATTTTATTATCACAAAATCTATTACTTTTTATTGTAATAAAGCTGTTATTAATCTATTGTTGTTTGAATTAAACGAAATAGTAAGATTACAAATATTTAATGATGATTGAATTTGAAAATATACTAGAACTCATCAATGAGTTTGCTACCTTTTCAATACTATAAATCCCAATAAGGAGCCAATTTCATGTTCTTTTCATAAAAAAAAAACTTTACAGAGATACAACATATATGGCAGCTTCGCGTAATTTGCCCATTTTGAAAATTTGTTTTGTTCTTTTTGTTAATTAATAAATAAAAAATACTTAGACTTGGAATGTTATGGCTTGACGATATCATGTTATCGAAGTAAACCTCAAAATATCAAAAAATACATTGTGTTTAATTTAAACAAGGTATAGCTGTTGTACGTCACAATCTATTGAAATAGCCTGTATATTTAAAAGTAAAAACAGTTCATTTTCATGCTTAAAACTTTATTTCAATATATTTATTAACCTAACAGATATTTACATGGTTAGACAGTTTTGGAAACAATGTATACTCGTATAAACTAGTTTGAAGTAATACCTGCGATTATTCTGATAATATGCCTTTGGCACCTTAATACGGCTTGTGAAGAGACAGAACATCCCCACGGGGTTAATCCATGTCTAGAGCAATTGCGTTAACAACTCTTATACCATACTCTTATACTACCCCTTTTCCCAAATTGCGTCTTATTTTTTTTTTACCAATAACGATTGCAGAGATGATTTCAAATACAGGAATGCATAATGTGATGGGAGTAGTACAGTTGCTTTCAGGTCCGACATTGAATTATTTAAATGCATCTCAATATACCGCGCGATCATTTAAATTCTAAATTAGAGCAGGCTGTGAAATTTAAATTAAGTTGGTATATAAGTACTAATTTACAATTTGAATTATCAAAGTGACGTTCCAAAATGTTAATTAATCAATAATTGACATTCTGGACAACCTAATAAAAAAATGAGGTGTGGCCACCACACGACTTTCTTATACGTATGAGCGTTTCAAATTATAGAATTTTAAGAATTTTTTTTACAAAAATTATTCAAAATCCTATTCTAAGTACTTCTATTCTCTTAATAAATCTCTATAGAATGCATACTTTGCAAGATATTATCAAAAAAGTGCTCCTCGCTAAGAGTAAAACTGCTACTTCCGGTCCGAATTTTGAAATTTCATTTATACAAAAAATATTGCAAATCCAGTTTTAAATACTTTTGTACTCTTGATAAATATATATAGAATGCATAACTTACGACATATTTGCAAGAAATCGTTATTCGATAAGAGTAAAAATGGCACTTCCGGTCTGAATTTTGAAATTTTTTTTATACAAAAGATATTGAAAATTATGTTCTAAATACTTTTGTACTCGTAACGTACTTGTCTAAAAGGCATGACTTGCGAAATATTTGCAAAAAACTGATTTTCGATAAGATTAAAAGACCTACTTCCGGTAGAAATTTCGAAAAACTTTTTAAATAAAATTATTCTCAATTTTAATTTTAAGTATATATGAATTCTTTATAAATTTGTTTAAACTTAGTAGTTGACGAAATATTGGCAAAATTCGATTTTTTCGCTGAAGTAAACTGCTACTTCCGGTCTACCGATTTTACTGAAAAACTAATCAGATCTCAAGAGGGAGTTTATACACGTAAATACAAAATTTGAAATTCATATCTACAGCGGTTTGACCGCTATCGTGGTCACACACACACACACAACACACAGACACACACACACACGCAGAGAGAGAGAGAGAGAGAGACACAGACATTTTTTAAAAACCACTTTTTCGGTATCAAGGGACTTCAAAACGTGAACATCTGCAAAAATCTCGAGGTCGAAAATTTACATCATCACAATACTTCCTTATAATAATAATAATAATAATAATAATAATAATAATAGACTATATATTTGTAAGACCTCCGTTACATAAAATTGTCAATATTCTCAAACTTGTAATGCATTACAATTGTCAGATCATGATAAGTATAAATAAATAGTCTAGTGTATACCAATACTAACAACACTCTTAACAAATAACTAAGAAGACAGAAAAAAAAAACACAATAATAAAATCAAATAATAAATCAAATAAGATCATTAGTATATAGAAGAGGAATGACTAGTGTCTAAGGAATTCTTCTATTGTGTAGTATTCTCCATTAATCAAGTGGTTCTTCACTTTTCTCTTAAACAAGCTGATTGGGAGGCCCTTAAAGCTCGGCGGCAGGTTATTGTATAATTTCGACCCCCAGTAGAAGATGGATTGCTGCGCGGAACACACCCTATGATGTGAGATCCTCAGCCAGTCCCTCTCACGCGTTGAATACCCATGATTGTACCCGTTCGTGGTAAAGGCCTCCTTATTGTTGTGTACATACACCACTGCTGAAGGTATGTAGATAGATGTTAGTGTCAATATTCCTTCCTCCCTAAATCGTCTTCTACATGTTTCATTCACCTTCAAGCCACACAGCATTCTGATGGCTCTTTTTTGTATCACAAAGATCCTCCGAGCCTCCGCAGATCTTCCCCAGAATAGTATCCCGTAACACAAATGCGAGTGAAAGTTCGCGAAGTAAGCCAGCCTTGCTGCCACATGAGTTGCAATATATTTTAATCTTTTGATGGCATACAGTGCTGAGGATAAAGTGCGAGCCAAACCATCTATGAGCTGATGCCATCTCAAATGCGAACCAATAGTGACACCCAGAAACCTTGCAGAAGTATTTTGGTGCGTATTTCTGGTACTGAAGACAACGTTTTGAGTTTTATTTATGTTTAACTTTAACTTGTTGGCGGTGAACCAATCACTCACCACTTGCACTGCGTTTTCCGATCTTAGTTTAGTTTCCTGATTGGTTTCCCCTGCACCACAACAGAAGTGTCGTCTGCGTATAAGAAAGTAAAAGGAAGCTTTTTTGTATATAAGTTTCAACCTATATTTAAATTGCCTTGTGACTATTCCGTTTAATGATGTCTGTTTTCAAAAATATTTACATTTTTTATCGCTACATTGTATACATAGGAAGTATCGTTTTCCCTGCATGAGGATTTAACTTTTTATCTTTAGATATATTTATAGTGAATGTTTCTCATTTATGAATTATGTCATTCGTTCCTATTTGAAAATGTGATCTCATTAAAGAACGAACGGACCTGGATTTCATAACAAGTTTTCGTTTACGCTTAATATAGGGACAATATACTTAAAAATTTTAAATCATTTCTTTTAAGATTTCCATAATACAATGTTACTATATTTTCAGAGAAGTGGAATAAACTTTGTGCAAATCCACAGAGCATTAGAAGTTCATGAACCTACCTTCTTATCACGAGAAGATCGGCCTCTTAACTTCGGCGCACTTCTCTTCCAAGAGAATACACTAAATTTATGCAATGCAAAAACAACCCGCACTCTACTTCAATCTCCTGCAGACGTCGCGTCGCAATCAGTGAAAAAGAAAACTTCAAAATGGAAATTCGTACAAAAAGTAGAACTCTCAACACTCGAAAGCGAGGAAACCGAACGAGACGCGAATGGAGATAGCACACACGCGATGAATTCTAACACGTTTTTCGTTTGTCTCGTTTGTTGAACAACTACATAAGAACTACGACTACTACCTTAGACGACGACAACTTTCTGATGTTTGCGGCTAAGCTGCCATCGTTCTAAAACCGCTCTTACATTCAGGACTGCGGACCACGAATGTTTACGTCACATACACTCTAATACAGTCAGGGATCATACAGGTGGGGTCCACCTATAAACACTATACACATAACATATATATGTATAAAATATACATATATACGTTATGTATAAATGTGGTACATACCTGTAAAAGTCGCCACGGATGGGAGAGCGTCGAACACCGTGAATTTCCCTTCTATTCGCGCTTGTTGCGCACCTTTGTCACTCGAACGCGGTCGGTAGTCTCGTGTGGGTGCTCTGCGTGTTTTTTTGTATTCTTTGAATTTGCCGCTACCATTTGCGGCATTTACCGTATCATTTCGCCAGTTTTTCTTGTCTTGTTTGGTTGTTGCTATTGTTGCTGTTAGCTCGTGGGTTTCTCGTGTTAGTTTGTTGCAGTCTCACACATTAGAATTTAAATATTCTTCCAAGAATTATTATTAACCCCATCTCATTGATAATACTGTATGGGATTTAAATAATTAATATTTTTAATTCTTCTTCTCGCTGGAAAACTATGACTACATATTTGAACAAGTTCACACATCTGCTTTCAAGTTTCATTGAACATTTAAAGATCTACGACGGGACAAAATTGGAAAATTGTGGGTTTAAGAATCAATTGCTGTGTATTTCAATAGATAGATAGATATTTTTTTTGTGCTAGACAGAATACATCAATGTATGCACACGTCAAGAAAAACAATTTATATAGATGTGTATATAACAAACTTATACATGTAAAAAAGAAAGAAAAAAATTTTGTCTGTAACAGCAAAACAACCAAGTATACAAACTGAAACAATACTTAAAAACGTATAATAAAGTAAGTTACTATTGAGGCAATATATGATACCCAAATGTTTAAAGATGAGTCAACGCCCCAATAAACTCCTGAATCTCGTAAAAAGGGTTATGTTTTAGAAAATTTTTAATAGTTTTTTATAATTAAAATAATTTAGTTCTTTCCAATGGGTAGGTAGCAAGTTATATAGTTTTAAGAATAGATACCTGGAATCTACCATTTGTGTTAGATTTTTTAGCGCATGTAGGACGGTAGTCAAACGGTGTGCCAGTCGATCAACATGAGCACCCCAAGTCAGTTTCCTGTCGAGTGTTATATCCAAACATTTTACAGGTTAGTTTTAAAAAATTTCCAAGCGATTATCCAAAGTGAAAGTTAACGTTTGGGTTTTTCCATTATTCAAGCAAAGTTTAATATTATTGAAATATACCTCAGCCTGTGCAGCGGATAATTCCTAATCTTTATAGAAGCTGTTAAGGTTATTGCTACTGACTAAGATTGCGGTATCATCCGCATATTGAACGTTTTTAGATTTGATATGGTCACATATATCGTTCACATAAATAATAAAGAGTATTGGTCCGAGAATGGAGCCTTGCGGAACCTCATGTAACACTCGACCCAAAGATGATACATAACCGTCAACTTTCACACATTGATATCTATCAGACAAAAAACCCTGAATAAATGACAATGCATGACCCCTAATACCATAATATGATAATTTAGCAAGAAGTATATCATGAGAGATGCAGTCAAACGCCTTGGTCAAATCCAAGAAACCACCCAGGACCACGTTTCCCACCTCAAGCTCGTCCGTAATATAAGTGACGATATCAACCAATGCATCAATCGTAGACCTACGCTGCCGAAAACCGTACTGACTTAGGTTTAAGATGTTTTTGTTTTCTAATTATCTCACGAGTCGATGCTTGAAAGCAGTTTCCAAGATTTTAGAAAAATAGGAACTATGGATATGGGTCTATAATTCTCAGGTAGAGAACGATCACCCTTCTTGAATATAGGCGTTACTTTGCTTATTTTTAGACAGTCAGGAAATTCACCATGTTCAAAACAGTAATTTATAAAATAAGTCACGTGTCGGACCAGTTCGTCCCCACCCAGCTTTAGGGAGACACTATTCAACCCATAGTAATCAAAAGAGTTTGAGTTGGTTAAATTGCTTATCAGTGTTCGTACTTCCATTTCATGCACTGGTTCCAAGAAAAACGAATATGGAAGGCCACCCGATTTCAATCCTTCCATATAATCTGCGCTATCCCCGTTAAAATTATTTATTACTTGTTCTGCTATACTGCAGAAGAAGGAATTCAAAATTTCCGGCGAAATTGCATAAGCACTATTGTCCGCTTTGGGATTGATAATAGACCAAGCTGTCTTCTGCCGATTTTTTGATGATAGTATTCTATCTGAATTACATTTGATAACTACAGATTTTAGGGGTTCTTTATATTTCTTACAAAAGCTTTTATACATATCATCATAAGAACCATCCATTTTACTAAAATCGTACAACATATGCAAGTGATCTTTCATATTCTTATAAAGTGTAATTGAGTACTTGTTTTTATTCTCACCCCTAACCACACATCTCAGCGGAAAAGAGCTACTCCAGCACTCTGTTATATTAGACAACAAAGCTTTACCGACAGACCCAACATCTCCAGAGGAGTAAAGATTGGACCAGTCACTTTTTAATACAGATTGTTTGTAAGCAGCAATTGTGTCACAATTACTTAATCTATACGAACTAAAGGTATTATCATTAGATTCCTTTACTGTGGTATTGAAAATGCAAAGTAAGCCCACTTGGTCAGAGAGAGCGGGATCAATTGTTTCGACCATAAAATTACTGGCCCCAATATTAGTAAAACATTATCAATTCTCGACTCTGTAGACTTTGTAATTGTAGTGAAATTAGAATTGAAACCGTCAACCATTCCCAAACTATTGAATACATTACGCACATCTCTGTTGTACTTTTAATTCTTTGAAAAAACAACATTAAAGTCGCCCACGTAAATAATTTTCTTATTTAACGGTAAACCATCCAAGAACAATGTTAAATTATTAATTATTAAGTCCCTATTGGAGACCTATATGAGCAGCATACGATTGTTTTGTACTTTGGAATTTCGATAGAGCATAGCTCGTAATCGATTTCATGACAATAATTTTGGGTTGACCTACAATCGTTAACTTTTAGAGTTTTCTTGAGAAAAATTGCTACACCACCATGAATATGTTGTTGTCTTGAGAAATGACAAGCTAAATTATAGTTATTCTAATGAAAATTATTTATTTGGTCACCCTTCAACCAAGTTTCGCTCAAACAAACAACGTCATAATTTTTATCATATAAGAAATAATTAAATTCAAGGAGTTTATTAATGATCCATTGTATATTTATATAAAATATATGTAAATTTTTATTTGTTTTATTATTAAACAAGAAAATGGGTGTGCTTAAAACCACATAGCAGAAGTGTAAACTTCATCAAGGCGAGGTTAATAATACGAAATACACGCGTATAATATTCAGAAACGTATTAAATAAAACGTATTCGCACATTTATTACATTTACATATGTACACACGCGTATAATATTTAGTAACGTATTATACGACTGATGCGTCATGCTCTCCCATGTAACGGTCGCCGAACGAGTATAGCAGTGACGTATGTATATGCATAAATACACGATATGAATAATCGATTACGTGTCCCGCGTTGGTCTGATGCAACGTGCCGGCGTCATACATTGGTCATACCCGCTCGGGTTCGAATCTGCTCGGGGACACGAATTTATTTATTCATTTAAATTTCAATTTAATTGAAATTAAGTACCTCTATATGATATATTTATCTTGTTCCCTTAGCCGACTTTACCCGAACGAGCGTTACACATATCCAAGCGTTACACATATCCAAGCGTTACACATATCCAAGGGTTATACATATCCGAGCGTTAAACATATCCGAGCGTTACACATATCCGAGCGTTACATATCCGAGCGTTGCAGGTCAGTCTTGTTCACTGCCTACAATCAGCGCAACGCGCCTAAAGAAGTTTACACTTCAAAAATCGTACTTATAATTACTGTTGTGGACAATGGAATAATTACTTGTTGTTTCCACCGTCGTGATTGTTGCACCTAGCCACGGGTTGTAAGGCCGTAGAGCTGTACGTTTCATAATTGCTTGGTGCCGGTTAGTTTCGTAATAATAAAACACAATGTTATGGATGCACTGACTTTACTTCTTAAAACCCACAATTAATATCACTTAAAATCTAATTTAAAAACTATATATATTGAACAGAATTGTTGTCGTACTTGCGTATGTTATATGTTTAATTGTCGTATGCTATGTAGCAAATGTTACTGTTGCGAGTGTGACTGTACTGTTGTACATTGTTTTTGTGAAATGATGTTCACTCTTTTGATTCTGAATCGACACTAACTTGAATAGAATCTTTCTTTTCCTACCCTTGTGGAGAAGAAGGGATAAATATGAACAATTGCTTTTACGATAAATGTTTCTTAATGGTTAGTTCTAGGAAATATTGCTCGTTTACAAATTACAATACCCAACAATCGGTACGTAATAAAACAATATAGTGTAAGTTTACTGTGAACAATAGGTACGTAATAAAATAATATAATATAAGGTTATTGTCACCCTTCTTAGGGCCGGTTTTTCCAACACCGGTTAAAGTATCCGGTTAACTAATCATTGATTACGCTTAATCGTTGATTATCTCTAACCGGCGTTTTTCAACGCCAAGAAATACGCCGGTTATCTGATCAGTGATTAAGAGTTTATTTTAGAAGGTTGGTAACAAAAATGCTCGTACATTTGATCTAAATTAGCATATTTGTTATAATAATATTGGCGCTATTTCCTATATTTGAATTTGTTCTTTGTGCTTTTTGCCTTTATTTTTTTTAAAGATTATATTCTTTATATGTAATTAGAAATTTCATTTTAGTAAATAAGGTTTAAGTACTTATTTTGTGAATATTGCATATTGCATACAAACATTTTGTAAAAAAGAAAAAACTAATACAATATACGTACATATATGAAATTAACAGTTACCAAAATGATGTAAAATATATGATATTTAACAAAATCATAAAAATAGGAAGTTTGCTGAAAAAGAAAAGTCTACATCTAGGGTCTTAAGCTGGATTATCAGTCACACTATAATGATATAAAATATTGTACTTTGCATTGCCATATCTGAGATAATTTAACTTTCACCAAATTCCTGTGGGGTGAATAAAGCCAGATATTTTTACTGAAAGATCATGAACATCAGCTGTTTATTAAGAACAATGCATTCTAACTAATATTATGTCCATTAATCAAAGAAGGTTTATTGAGAAAATCTTGTTTCCAAATTGGTTTACATGATTTCAACATAATAAATGTTATGTTCTGGAGGAATCGGTGTGAACTTGACAGTGCCTGTAATAATTATTAGTGCAGAAATAAACTGCACGTCAACTTTACAGGCATGTACATTATTCATCCAAACCCAGTTCAGCTAAAAGAATTTAAAGTGTCTGCATATAATCTCAACGTAAACCTGCCAGCTTCTCTAGAATTTCTTCCATATTTTCAATTTCATCTGTAATTTTCAGTATAGTTTAATATGTTAATGACATATCTAAAGTAAGTCTAAAATATGTTCGACTAAAATGATATTTTCACAAGGTGCTATTAAAAGCAATTACAAAAAAGGGAATGAGCAAATGCAAGCATAAAGTGCCACAGGATCTTAGAATCCACACGAATTAAGTCCCACAATTGTAGTAGAATAGAAAAACTTCCAAAGCTGTATCATCCTCATCAGAGAAAAGAATGTATTCGTAGTTATTAATTAATTAAATTTCTGTAGTAAGCTAAAAGTTACACATATTTAATATTATGCTATTTTTATACTGTTCATTACATTTATAGAAGAAACAATACCATTACTAAATCACTGATGTAAATAATTATTAATTAATTCCAAAAAATACTTTTATACAATAAAACAAATGCATATGAAAACAACAGCTGTCAATAATAACAGAAATAATGACAGAAATTCAAATCTTCTAGGTTATGCGCATGTGTATATAGGCCTAATCACTGTTTAATATTTTATCAGGTATTTCTTTCGCCGGTTAAAATTTGGTCGATTAACGACGTTCTTAATCAACGATTAGAGTTAACCGGCGTTGGAAAAACGCAAATTTGTCCTAACCGATGTTTTAATCAATGATTACGCTAACCGGCGTTTTAATAGGAGTTGGAAAAACCGGCCCTAAGACTAATTTCTTACCGTTGTATTCACAAAGAGAGTAATTTCTTTTTGATTACTGGGGAAAACCTAGATGACTAAAGTATTCAGATTATCCTAAATTAGATTTCTATAGAAGTTTAACATTAGAACGATTTACCTAGAATCAGGTAATTACTGTATATGTATCATTTATTGATCTGAATAAATTGTCTAATGTTTGAATAATAATTGTGATTTAGAACTGTCTTAATTATACTAAATAATATTGTTTTAGCATAAGCCAGAACAATTACTTTCGTCATATATTGCCCCTCGTCCAAGTTCAATGGTGTCTAAATTGTAATATTATTGTTAATTTTTAGAATTTTAAAAATTATTAACTCTATTTTATTCATATCACATGTAATACAAACTTTCCTCTGACATCTAAATACACAACTATCTATACTACAAAATTTTATCTCCAATATTTCTTTTTATTTTTAGGGTGAACCGTTGAAATGTGAAAAATGGAAAAATAGAGCTTTATTTTAAACTAATCATACAAATTGAGACGGCACATGAAGTAAATACAACGTAAACGTACTTTTTTCGTAAACAAGTAAACACAAAATAATAAAAAAAAGATAATTAGAAAAAAGTATTTGAATAGCGCAAACTTTTGTACGTGATGCAAGTTTAGTGTAACCATCGAGAACAACCCGTACATTTTATTCGATCCAGTTGTAGTTTTGTATAAAAGTAATATCTCCGCATTTCACTCTACAGTTAAATCTGATGAAATAAAGAATTTAGCCTTTTTTCATGTTTGGTATTTTTGTTTTTCTCACATAGAATTTTACTTTTGCACGGGTTTTCTGGAGATGTTCAGAAGTAACTTGAATAGGATTTGCTTGTCTAAGAAATTTTAAAAGTGTTTCCTCTACTGTCTCATCGCTGCTAGTACTTCCATATAACTTTGGCCTTTTTGTTGGAGTTCTTGACATTCAGTTGGTAATCTTTTATCGCATTTAGTACCATCAATCTTCTCTTGTGCTTCACTGGAGTTAAAATTGAAAAAAAATTTCAGGTGAAATTTTTGGATTATTCTCTGAAACCTGGTGCACCAGGAGAAACAAAAGCAACTTTACTCCAAGCATTTCCAATTAGTAGAGCCACACACCAATTCGTTAGGTTTCTGTTTTTTGTGGGTTGAAAACCAAGTCCTTGCTTTTTGATTAAAGTCAGTTTTTAAAGGTTAGAAAGGTCGTATCAAGTGGTTGATGTGTATTGTGGCTCGGCAGACACAACAGGACAACGTCATTTTGAATTGTTGCATCAAGTAAGCCAATCAAAATGAAATGTGAGCAATGGTCATCTAGTATAAAATGTACTTTTCCACCGTCTTTCTTTGGTAGAAAGTGTTTTTTTAAACCATCTCAGTAATAAATTTTTGTCAATATAGGACGATTTTTGATTCATGAATTTCTCAGATCCCGAAGGGAGACTATGTACAAATTCTGTTCTTTCCCTTAAATATTAGTATCGACGGTAGAAAGTTTTTCTCGGCATTATAACACGCAAACACTGAAATATTTTCCCCTTTTCAGAAATGGTTAGAGAATAGACATCTTTTGATCCTTTAGATGCTATAGCTTTTTGTTGTTTATTGTTTATTTGGATTCCAGATTCATCCATGTTAGCAATTTTGCTCGGTGTACCCAACTGATTATTCTTTGTTAGAATGTCTAATAAAAGAAAATTATTAAGATCTTTTAGGTTCAATCTTTGTATCCTAGCTACTGAGAGGTCTGCAGATTTTCGCACACTTAAATATTTATTTATTCCAATGACTCTTTTAGACTATTCTTCCCTAACAGATGTTTCTTTTGAAAATCGATGCTGTACACCAAGCTCTTCAGCAAAATTATAGGCCATCCACTTCAGAGAGGTTCTGTTTGGTGCAAAACAATCCTTCCTAAAGATTTTATATGAGTAACAAGCCATTTCTTATGATCAACTGCGACTTCAGTAGTGCGACCAAAAGGTATTGTCGAAGTTCCAAGCAATAAATGCCTAAATCGACTTGTTTCATTTACTCCCATTTCTTGTAACTCTTCTCGTTTTTCTGTTACACGTCGTAACCTTGTGCCCGAAAAATTTAAAGGCTTCAAGTATGGTCTTAAAAATTCACTGAGGCATTTTATATTCGATGTACTAGGACATGTTTGTGTAAAACACCTCACTAAATGCGAAGCAGCCATTTTATGGTTTATAAAATAAGGTTCTTGAATATGTATAGTAAGTTTAGCTTATGTAATTAACTAATCAGAAATAATTATTTCGATCCTAGGTTAAATTGTATATTTATTGATAATTCATGAGAAAACACATGATGCAATACTGGTAATCAGTACTCATTTAATTATTGTAACTTTTTCTGTCAATAGGAGATTCATCTGTCCTCTAACAGTTATATTTTCGTAGTGGGGCGTTTTTAGCTGCGGTTTTTCTGATGATAAATTGATGTACAAAGGGTGGTCAAAAAACAAGTTATGACCATCAGTTTTTTTTTTCCAAATGGAAACATATGTTTTTTATTTAATTTGTTAATTCTGCATCGAATTCTAAGTATGTGTCATGTACCATGTCCTATACCCAAACTCAACAGTTATCCAGAAATTTACAATTGATCATATCAATAACTGAGAGAGTAGCCTACAAAATTTATTTCACTCTCTTGTCTGAAAACGACCGATTTATTAAAAAAAACAGAAAAACAAGTGAAATTAAATGTTCAAACTGTTGACCACTAACTTCCTGACAATAGGCAAGCCGAAGATCAGTTTCTCGTAACACTGCAGTTAACATTTGCGGCTTAATTTATTGTATTTCGGTTATAATTTCTCGATAACTGTTGAGTTTGGGTATAGGACATGGTACATGAAACATACTTAGAATTCGATGCATAATTAATAAATTAAATAAAAAACATATGTTTCTATTTAAAAAAAAAAATTGATGGTCGTAACTTATTTTTGGACCAGCCTTTGTACATCAATTTACCATCAGAAAAAAAAAATCGACCTATCCGAGCGTTTTTCCATAAAACAAAACCAATAATTTTAAATGAATTTATTCCAACCCTCGCGTCCTCACTGTATAACTATAATAAATGCACCTTGCCCTAGTATTTTCTGGACCCTCACTAGTCGAAACAATAGGGGACTATAGTAACAGTAGTAGTAAACAGTAGGGGACTATATCCATCGCAAGTGGATATTAGTTGTTCACAGTGAACTGAACAATAACGTATACAAAATCCATGAAACTGTCACTCTAAACACAATATAAGAAGTAGTGTTTTACAAACAAAAGTCAGTCCGTTTCAGGTAATCGTAGGAGCAGCAACAGTCTGAAGAAGTGCCTTAGATAGTGAACGAAATGTCGACAGTAGAAAAAGTTTGAACCCCAAAATCAAAATGTATTTCATTAATAATAATCGAAAACTAAATAATAACCATCCTAAATACTTTATTTGCAGTGTACGGTTTATACTATCTTCAGTTTTAAGAGATAAGAGATTTACCTAAATCTTTTAGAAAACCTTAGTAAACAGAGAAACGCAATTAGATGTAATCCAGATATCTCAGATAAACTTCTTCCGAAGATTATATTACTAAAACATCTGTATTGCGTCTGCAAAAAAAGACAAAAATAATTAGGTGTGGCCACCACACCACCTTCTAATACTTATGAGCGTTTCAAATTATACAATTTTAATTATTTTTTTGAACAAAAATTATTCAAAGTTCTATTCTAAGTACTTCTATTTTCGTAATAGATCTCTATAGAATGCATACCTTGCAACATATTCAAAAATGAGGTGTGGCCACCACACGAATTTCTTATACGTATGAGCGTTTCAAACTATACACAAGTTTAAGAATTTTTTTTATACAAAAATTATTCAAAATCCTATTCTATGTACTTTCACTCTCTTAATAAATCGCTATAGAATGCATACTTTGCAAGATATTCGAAAAAAAGTGCTACTCGCTAAGAGTAAAAGTGCTACTTCCGGTCCGAATTTTGAAATTTCATATATACAAAAAATCTTGCAAATCCCGTTCTAAATACTTTTGTACTCTTGATAAATATATGCATAGACAATATATTTACAAATGAAAAAAATATAGTAAGTGTTAATACGGTGGAAACACATATGTCGGACCACAAGGCACAAATGATAATGGTTGAGATAAGGGAAAAGCTATAAGGGAAAAATTATTAAAATACGTGAAATAAATGAACAGAATATTTTAAATTTTAAAATGCATTTATCTAAAAAATCATGGCCTGAATACGACGAAAATAAAAACTCTCAAGTTCTGTACACCCGGTTTCATGAAGAAATTTTAAAAACATACGATCTATGTTTTTCTGAGAAGCATAAATTGGTTACGGCACCAGGTAAAATAAATTGGTCCAGTGAGGAAATGCAAGCTGCAAAAAACAAATTAGATGCTTGGCACACAGTATATACAGTCACGAGATCACCAAATGCTCTGCGATTATACAAGGAATACAAAGTAAAATATGTAGACCTAATAAAGGAAGCTAAACGAAATTACAATCTAAATTATATAATGAGTTCGGAAAGTAAACAGCAGGCAGTATGGAATGTCATCAACAGAGAAACAGGAAGAGATAAGAGGGACAATCAGGATATGGAAACGAAATTAACCGCGGATGAATACAAAATTTTTTTTTTAAAAGTTGGAGACAGTATTCAAAGCAGCATAGATAGAGGAGAAAATGGAGAAAGAACCATGGAAGATATGTTGTATGGGAAAATGAAATATACTTCAGCATCATGCTTCCTCTCATATGTATCCCAAAATGAGATAATTAGTATTGTGCACAATCTAAAAAGTAAGAGGTCCAAAGACATATATGGTTTTACTGTAGCTCTTTTAAAGGATATAATTGAAATAATAGTAGATCCACTAACAATTATAGTAAACGCATGTATGAATGAGGGTAAATTTCCTACGGAGCTAAAATCAGCTAAAGTGGTACCTGTCTATAAAAATGACGATAAATCTCTTGCGAGTAATTATAGACCCATATCGATACTACCGGTATTATCAAAGGTTTTAGAAACAGTAATAAAAAACAGAATTATTTCATTTATGGAGAAACATACCTTACTGACAGATTCCCAACATGGATTTAGAGCTGGAAAATCGACTATAACAGCTATGATTGATATGATTGAATCCATACATGAAGCAAGGGATGAAAAAGAACGTACTGCAGTTGTTACATGTGACCTAAGTAAAGCCTTCGATTGTGTGTCACATGAGATCCTGCTGACAAAACTATGGCATTATGGCATGAGAGGTTTGACCCATAAATTATTAGCCTCATACCTACAAGACAGAACTCAAATGGTATGGTGGCAGAATGGATATTCGAAATTGGGAAATGTTAATACTGGTGTGCCTCAGGGATCTATTCTCGGACCTCTGCTGTTTATTGTGTACATAAACGATCTACCGGCTAATATCTTAAACTGCAAGGCTATAATATATGCAGATGACACTTCGATCGTGGTCCGTGGGAAACACAATGAAAAACAATCCATTGAAGATAAAGCCATTGAGAATGCGGATACACGGGAAAAAAATTAGATTTTAGCTCTCGGTAATTTCGGTATATAAACCTTACCTCGAGCTAAAATCTAATACTTTTTTCCCTTGTATAATAAATAACTATTATATAAAGTATCTAAAGAAATAGAGATTTAATACATAACCTACATTTAGTAAATCCGATATATTGTTACCAGGAATGCACAGTAACAAAAAGGTAACATCTACAGTTAGGTCGTTAGGGAGGCACTGATCTTCCAGGTGTAGTTGTACAAATGAAAAGGTCTATCACGAATTGCAGTCGCGGCCAACCTTTCAATTAATCTCTCGCATGAATTGCAGTCCGGGTAAACTTTATAATCGTAATTCCCCACACCAATTGCAGTTGGAGGGATTAATACTACCCTCATTTTAATCTAGGTGCTAGAACTGACAGAAAACCTAAATTAAAACAACGACAAGGTATGTATATCTCTTTATTGAAGGTATTTGCATTACAAAACGTAATTCTACATAATACAGAAGTATGAAATAAACTATAATAAAATAACGATTGCACAAAATAACATAAAAGATTTATTCTAATATATAAAATTTGTAAAATAATGTCTATGTATAGAAATGCGAAACAAATTTTTTCTACTCCCATACTTTAATTGTATTATTAGATATGCCGAACCTGTACTATATTGATGTTCATTACGATACAGATTTTCATTATGTTACAAGTTTATATCCAATAGGAATGCAGATTTTTCATTACGATACAAGTTTATATCCAATAGGAATGCGACATTTCAATATTCAAACAATATTCAATATGGCGACTGCATATCTGACAGATATACAAATTAAATAAATGTGACAGTTCTCTGCAATTTACAAGTAAGTACTTAAAATTTGTGCTTTTTTGAAAATATAAACGGTAAAAATGAGGGATAATGACAGTGAAATGTAATAATTGACTCCACGAGAAATTATGGAACAAGCCTTAGTAGCCACGAACAATTTATTACCAGCCAAATTCACAAAAACGTACGGAAATTTTTAACCTCAATTTATGAAATGGATTGTTCAAAAAATATGTTTTATTATGGGGTCGTAGAAAAAATAGTGTATGAAACTCGCATTTAATGGCTATTAAGACACTCGTATTCATTACAATACTCGGCTTCGCCTCGTATTGTAATTCTCTTACTCGTGTCTTAATAGCTATCATTAAATGCTCATTGCATAATATACTATTACAAAATGAGTTCTACTTATTTTGTTATTTTCGTATTGCCTAATTTTTGTGCCAATAAAATCAGCTTTGTTTTTTATTTTTCTGTTAATAACACGCTCCTCATAAATTTTTGCGGAATTTATTCTTGTACAAGTATCTAGTTGCATATTTTCCAAAGCTTTTACGAAAACGTGAATATTAGGATTTGTAAAACAACAGTACTATTAAATTTGGAATGAAATGCTTCACATACATTTATTGTTCTTGTTATAGAGTTTGCGTTTGCAGCCCAAATACAGGATGAAAAGCTGGAGTCTTCGTTAATATATGTATCGATTAAGTAATCAACAAATTTTGTGACTCTTGGATCGCCTGGTTCATCAGTTTGCAAAATCGAACACAAAACAGTCTCCTACTTCGGGGGTGATAACTCTTTAAACTAAAATAATATAATATTTGTAGAACCAACAAAATATTTCCCCTCAAAACCAATAATCCTTAAGTCCTTAATTTTTATGTAATTACATGTTCCAAAAACCAACCCTTCACTTTCGAACTTCAATTCATGCTTCGGATTAACGGTCCTCGTTATGGTCTAGGTGCAAAAAGTAACCGCGACTGCAGTTCATGTTCGCCGAATGAAAAGAGGGGCTTGAATAAAGCTCAGCTTTTAAGCTTTTCAGAATTCATCCTAAACATCATTGTCATTATAATTAAGTGTCATTCGACCCTAACTCCCTATGATGATAAACAATTGCGTAAATATATAAAGCAAATACGTCTTATACTGGTTTCTATGAGTCAATCTGTATATAATCACTTATTTTGGAATTATTTTAAATACTTTTATGAAATATGTAATTTTCATAAATCCTTTACCAAAGAATAAAACTAATAAATTTATAAATTTATTCAATGTGCAAAATTACAAGAATGATTTGCGAAAATTTAAACTAGATTAATCACACTTGAAAAACATACTAGGAAAGGTATTATCATAATGATTTTGTTTGCGTCACGATAAAAAAAGAGTTCTCATTCAATTCCCGGAGCTTAACGTTTGCGATTTTGTCAACAACTTTCAATAGTGTCGGCCTCTCCTTTATTGAAAGCAAACGTCTTTTATGTGCACTAACAGCGTTTTCTCTATACAAAATCCTTGTAAAAAGCGACATTCCATTGCAGGAATTGTTGTTCCATTTTCATTATGTCACCTCTTCTTATACAGTAAAGCTCTTCTATTGTTGGGTCAAAAAGTGTTTTTATTAGCGATAATTGATAGAATGTTATTATATAATTTATGGTTTGGGCATTCACTTTCATTAAGATTCGTGTATTCATAAAAAACAAAAAATTATTTAATTTACGTTTATAAATTTGTTTTGTAGATTTTCACCACAATTTATTCAAGTTAATTATTTTCAACTATTAGTTCTTTCGGTTTTACGGGAAGTGACTGTTATACTATACTGAATAGAAAAACTTTACATTTAAGAATATTTTCAAAATCTATGTTATATCTTAGGGTAACATTTACTATACCTCACCACTGCCATTTGTTAAAAAGGTATCTACAGAAATGGCTTGAAAATATTATATTTGTAAATGTACTTTTCTAAAATGTTATACAGTATGTTCAACTTTCAGTATCGAGGTTGGTATATAAAAAACAATTCAAAGTCGCTTTTTTTCAATATAAACCCTGACCCAAATATATTTATGAATTCCTTTAAAAATCACTTGAATTTTATGTAGGATATTCTGCAGTTTAAGCGCTATCTATGTCACTTATATCACTGTCCCTAGAAATCACAATATAAATGGCAGCAATGAAAAGATTCACAATTTCTGATAATTATTATGGGAGCTCGAAAATTCCACGAAGAAGAATTACATTCAAGGACGTATCCTCCGCAAACATTACGGATTTAGATAATTTTAAATCACTTAAATATGTAATATACAGAGTGGTCCAATGAACTGGCTTGACGAATGCCATGTTTCACTTTTAATAATTTGAAATATTACCACTCCATTGTAACGGTTCAAAAATCATAGGCTTAATTATTTCTATTTTTAATTAACAATTATCATTGTTCTTAATTGAATTTGTACCAGTATGATTTGTTTTAAGAATTAGTAATGGTATTATTTGTGTATTCGGTATATTAGCGACATCTGTGTATGATTCTCTTAGGTCGGTTATCTGCTCAGCTCTTTGGTATTAATCTAATTTAATTGTTATTTTCTTTCTTGATAATTTAATAATATTTTAGAGTGAAATTTCAATTTAATTGATTCCGTCTTATTAATGATTTATTTAAGTTGGTTGTTCTTCTTTGCCGGCGTGCAGTTGTTTGACACATCGTAGCGTAGGTTGTGTAAAGTGTTTTGTTCTGAATCATCGTGTTGATAACAGGCTTGTTACCACGTGGTGATCAGCCTTGCATTTTTCATTCGATTGTTTGGGATATTTGGTAAATCCATCACCATATAACCTGCGTAGCTTACTTTTATTTATAACATAGTGTCATTTGCTTATATAACACCAGGGGCAAACTAGCCGGTTATAGAATTTGTCTTCTGAATGCCAAGACACCAAGATACACAGCACTCCTGGCTGCCTATATGTTCAGGCTTCAATGTTATGATCTGATAAAGTACGTGTCGTCGACCTTAATGTCAACAAGTTCGGACAGTTTAAGATAAATCAAAAATATGGCGGTTATAGTGTGGTGCCTTGGGACAAAGACCTATTGCTCAACAGCGAACTCAGCGGAGAAAAAACGTGAGTACTTCTTATTGTTTTAATGTGATTCGTTACTCTTGAATATACTACTTTCTCTATCTCATTGTCAAACGGTAAAGGTAAAAAAAACACACGGTTAGAAATTCATTTGAAAAGTACATAACGGTTAACTTTTATTTCTATTAAAACATTGTTAAATCATGTCAAACAAATAAACACTTCAGCAATTAAACTATGGTCACAATTGATACACATTTTCGTCTGATATTAATTACAAATTTACAAAGCCTATGTACATAAATAGTATACATAATAAATACACGTCAATGACCTCTATAAGTCACGTATGAAATTAAGCGAGAACGTTTGCACATTTCTAGTCCCTGAATTAATAATTACGGGTCCCAGAATATTCCGATTAAAAAATCATAAATAAAATGGTGTTTGAAATAAGATACGGATGCTCAGGTTTGCTTAAATTATTTTACAACTAAATTTTGTATGTTATCACGCTCGCAGAAGAATCTTTACAAAATTTGTCACGGAAAATAATTTCAATCGGCACGGGCTTTTGCACGTCTACTCGGCGAAGTATTATTATATCTTTGTTTATGTTACAGAGCGCGGACAATGTATTTGAATTTATACGCGCGTTACAAACAATATTCGAAATCTAACATTTCTGAAAATAAAATACAAATATTAAATGCGGAGATATATATATATAGTCACGGCATTTATAGCCTGACTCTGACGGGAATTATAGGTTGCTGCGGTAAAAATGTCTATTCCTCCACGACCCCTGGTCTGAATGGAAAAGACACTTTCGGACGGGTTTTAGCGGATTTTGAAACGATTATTTCACGGCGCATAAGACCTGAATATAATACGTTTCTAGGATTATCACCTAACTTTCCCACGCCATCAAGGCTGAGTAAAGAAGGTAAAGGCGGCTGTAGGATAGGAGAATAAAATGGAAGAGACACACTTGCTGGTGTCTTTATATATCCGTAAACCCCCCTATTTCTGTAGGAAAAACTTGTTCAAAATATACAATTTGCGCGCGACTACGAGCATGACGTATACATTCGGTACTCTTATATTGAAAAATAAACAAATAACATGAATGATCGTTACAAATGAATACATATACAGGTCCGTCCAAAACATTTTATACAATATTTGAACAAAATAACACACATTCTTTTAATTTAATATTGCTAAATAAATTAATAATGGACTAAAAAATGTTAATTTGTGCAATTAACGAGGAACTTCGTTACAACCATCGTCATAGCAATGGATGCTAATGAGTGAAATGCTGTTCTGGAAATTTTGTATATATGTACTGGATTGATTGGAAGCACAATTTTTCCTATATCGGCCAGGCTGAAATTTTTGGTTAATCTACACGTGGCTCCGTTGTAATTATCAAATGCTGGTATTGTCGATTGCACGTTGGAAGAATATATGAACATGCAGTTAGGTATTTATTTATCTCCCAATTAATTTGAATTTGTTAATGGCCTTCCCGACATGTATTTGTCCGATTTTCTTGTGTTATTTAGAACTAATTATTCTTTGTTATTAGGGAAACTTTGGAAGTTAAGATTTTGGTAACGTAAAAATTTTGGTGACGTTGGATTGTATGATTGCTCTTGAGTCGAAATTGTGTATTAACCCCCTTTGGATGTTGGATGCCTGTTATTGATATTTGAACCATCCCTTCTAGGCTACGAGTTGAGTCTACCTTTTCATCGCTGTTACCAGCTAATGAAAACCTCATAGACCCAGCTGAATGTCATAATTAATTAAATTAAGTTTATTTGGCGGTATTACTTAGTAATTTTGGAATAAAGTCTGTCGATTCCTTTAGGTCGGAGACTTGTCTAAAGTTTTTGTCTAACTTATTAAATTTATTGCTTATAAGTCCACCCTAGAGGGTGTTTTTAATACATTTCTGTATTTTTGATTTTCATTCTGAGAATTTATTGCATAGGAAACCCATTATACAGGGTGAACTTAAATAATCTTGGCACTTGTCATACGTATAGTAATTTTGTATAAGAGATAAGCAAGAATAGCTTTTGCGTATAAATGTATATATTTATAAAATAGTATTTAGCTCAAGATGTTAGTTTTAGCATCTAAGTATTTAACACTTTTCATTTTCATTTTGTTTTTTTCCTATGCTAGTCACTTATTAGGAGCACCATCTAAAATTGTTTTGTGTTATACAGGGTGTTCCATAATTTGATGCTTGACCATAGATATATTTTTTTAAATAGAACACCATGTATATTATTACACTTTTGTCTTCCCCGTATAATTCTTAGTCAAAAAGTGATAAGATAAGGCCCAAAATTTAAGGTTCTCGACTTATTACCATTTTTTTGAAAAATTCAATGTTTTCTATAAAATTATATTTCTCGAAAACGATGTATTATGTGGACTCAATTCTTGGTAGCGTTGTTCATAATAAAACATTCTAATATAAAAATGTTTTATTTTATTGCAACTACTAAATGAATTTGTAGAAAAGTGGAGTAAAGTTACACGACACATTTTTGTCTAAAAGTAATTTTTTCATATGGAACACCTGGTTCATTTTTGAATTTCTTACTAAAGATGTAAGACGTTACTATTTTAAAAGTGACGTTTACTGAGCTGCTGTCGTTTTTTGATATAATTGATTAGTTCTGTAATTCAAAGAGATTATATTATACAGGGTCCGGCAACGAAGCGGGGACGGAAGATTACATGCTTATTTGAAAGTTAGTCAAATATTTAGTCATCGGATATTCTTGCGCGCCAGCAAGCGCACGTTTTAAAAATAACTTGATTTATACAGGTTGTTCCAGATGGAAATGCCAGACTAAAATTGCTTTTTTTAAAATGGAATACTCTGTATATTAATAGATAAAATGATCCGTGCTTGAAATCTGGTAACATCGATATAATGCTGTATCGGTCTAAAGTTGATAGTTTCTGTGTTAATAATTATTTTACTTGATAAATTAATACATTTTAGTAGGCTATTCTGCATAAGGAAAACAAAAGATCCGAAACCAACAGAGTAGACTATTTTTTACTAGTACTGAGTTTCGTTGCTACGTGAAATAAATTCTCTAACTGTTCGCGTTATACAGAGTGTTCACAATTTCGCAGAATCGAAGAAATCTCGTAATTTTTAAATGAGCACCCTGTATATCACTTCATTTTTGAATTGTTTATTAAATTTCATGTCAGAAACATGTAAGACGTTAATACTTTAAATGTGACTATTACAGAGCTACTGTCGATTTTTGATATGCTTTTGTTAGTTTTTGCAAAAAAGTCAATTTTTTCAAATGGAACACTCTGTATATTATTTCATTTTTGAATTTCTTATTATATTTCACATCAAAAACATGTAAGACATTAATACTTTAAAAGTGACTATTACTGAGCTATTGTCTCTTTTTGATATAATTTTGTCAGTTTTGTGGTTTTTTATTAATATAGGTAGTATAGTACTGACAAAATTATATCAAAAAGAGACAATAGCTCAGTAATAGTCACTTTTAAAGTATTAACGTCTTATATGTTTTTGATGTGAAATTCAATAGGAAATTCAAAAATAAAATAATATACATAGTGTTCCATTTGAAATAATTGACTTTTTTGCAAAAACTAACAAAAGCATATCAAAAAACGACAGTAGCTCAGTAATAGTCACATTTAAAGTATTAACGTCTTACATGTTTCTGACATGAAATTTAATAAACAATTCAAAAATGAACTGATATACTATGACTACTACTACTTTCAAATAAGCACACAATCAGTATTATTTGTGTGTTAAAATTCTATGTTGGCTTAAGATAAATCTAAGTTTTCTAATTGACCTACATGAATTGCATACGACAGCTCTATTCCTAATTTTTACATGTACTCTTTCAATTACAGGATTTTCGTGTAGTGAAGTTAAATGCATTGTCTATGATTGATAGGCCTTTTAATAACACTGCGTAGATAGTAGCGACAGGTCTATGCTTAATTGTTCACATTTTCAAATATTTTACACGTTTACATTTACATTCTGTCTATATTTAGTCAATGAAACTTTTTAGATGACAGGTTGTTTTTCATTTGTCATTTTGTTATTAATTACTTTTGAATCTTGCCGCTACACCCTGTTTGTTATATATATATCATACGTTCAAAATACACTACAAAAACACCTTTTCCACGCTAATGGATAGATACACGTTAAACCTTTGGTATAACTTTATTGAAAACCATTACATAATATAAAAGAAAAAATGTTCTAAGAAAAACTGATTTTGCAAAAATACTAAACTGAGATGGAATTTATACCAAGAAAATAATAGCTCACATTTAGTGTACCTGTTACATCGGAACAAATATATTGAAACTAACAATATCATTAATTTATTTTATTGAAATCGTTCATTTACATTTTCCTTAAGCAAACATCTACCTTGTCGGCAAGGTTATAAGCAACGAAATTGCAAATATATGTATTTACGATTTCGTATTTATTATCAAACATTCGAGGGTATCCATTCTAATATTGTTCGGATTGGATAGAAGATTGCCGATTTATCTAACGAAACCAATTTCGTGAACAGCTAGGTATGTAAATGTAAATGAATGCGGATGAATTAATTTGAATTCGATTAGGAAAAACACGTCCATGTAAAACTCGGCATTGATCTCTTCTGTGGCAAATTGAAGAACGTGTTTGCTTAAATGTTAGTACATACAATATATTATTTAAATTGTTAATGTTAACTTTTTTCATCGAGCAGAAATTGCAAATATTTATGAGTCTCCATACAAGATTATTTGAATAAGATATTTACTAGACGTTGTTATATAGGTAGTTATTTTTAGGCTTGAAATACTTTAAGTTTATGCTCATTTACTTTGAGTCACTGTAAATACTGCATTCTAAGTTGTATTACAGGTTATATATTTGAAACATAGATATTATAATATAATGAACTCATTGTTGGTGGGCAATCAAAATTATTTGAATTTGCTGGGTACTTGAATATACAGTATGTCCACGGATCGAGTTCCAAAGAGGAAAAACTTTTTTATTTTGCATTTTACAAGAAAAATGTATTCTTGATAAAAGTTTTTGTATGTCTCGAAACGGCCAAATCAGTTTTAACCTTTTCAAAATTTCTTTTAGTTTAAGATAAAAATCGAAAAATTGGTCGTTTTATTTGAAAATTTTTTAAAGTCCCAGAAATTAAGTTGCGTTGTCATGGTAATTATCCATATTTAATTATCTAATTAACTGTCAGTTAGAAAAATCAACCATAATCGTTGAAAATGTTGTCAAAAGACCAACGAATTTACCTAATTCAATGCTATGGCAAAGGTAATAAAGCGATCCGTCTAGTTGTCGAAGAATTTAATCAAAAGTTTCCGGATATTTACATCTCAAATAGAGGTGCACGAGCATTGGTCAAAAAATTCCTATCCACTGGTTCCATACTGGATGTAAAGAAAAAAAATATAGCACGCGATGATGACGACGCCGCTACTCTTCTTGTAATGGATTCAGTACGGAACTATCCCAAACTTTCTTTGCGGCGCAGATCAGTCCATCTGGGAATTAGTAAATCGCTCATTCAAAAGATTTTGAAACAAAGGAAGTTCCATCCCTACAAGCCCATTTTTAATCATGCATTAGAACCCGGAGATCCTGCGAAACGTTTGTATTATTGTCTGTGGATGGGCGCTCAAATTATGGATAATCAATACTTTTACCGAAATATTATTTTTTCTGATGAGGCCACGTTTTCTACTAATGGTACTGTTGCATCTCAACATGTGAGATATTGGAGCGAATACAATCCGAATTTTCGCATGCCTCACAATCGACAATATTCGGCAAAAGTTAATGTGTGGTGTGTAATTTCTTACCATGGTATCATTGGACCATATTTTTTTGATAATACTGTCAATCAGCATACGTACTTGGATATGCTGCAAAATTTTGTTGATGAACGTTTGGACGATCTACCGATTAATTACCTCGCAAGGTGTTATTTCCAACAAGATGGTTGTCCGGCTCATTATGCTAGGATTGTTGTTGAATGGTTAAATCAGCAATTTGGACAGAATTGGATAGGTCGAAATGGTCCCGTGATATGGCCACCAAGGAGCCCTGATTTAACAATGGCTGATTTTTATCTTTGGGGTCGTTTGAAGCAAATAGTTTATGCAAATAATCTTCCTCCGAACGTAGAAGATTTAAAGGAGAGGATTAGAGACGCTGTGACGTCTTTAACTCTCGAAGAAATTCGAAGAAGTTATAGAGAATTGCGCCGACGGCTAGAATTGTGCGTTGAAAAGGGCGGTGAATGGATTGAGTAAAATAGTTATTAGTTATATCATTTTTGTTTTTGAGTTTATGAAAAAATTTTCAAATAAAACAACCAATTTTTCGATTTTTATCTTAAACTAAAAGAAATTTTGAAGAGGTTAAAACTGACTTGGCCGTTTCGAGACATGCAAAAACTTTTATCAAGAATACATTTTTCTTGTAAAATGCAAAATAAAAAAGTTTTTCCTCTTTGGAACTCGATCCGTGGACATACTGTATATGTGAAGTTAATAGTTGTAAGGAATTTGTTCGATAATGTAATATGTTAAAATAGAAAGTAAACTATATTTTTACTCCACTGGCTGGCTTCATTTCAACACCACAACTAACATTCATGTTCTTGTATTATAATTTCATATCCGTGTAAACTTTCAATTAAATCGTTTATTGCATGAAGGAGCTAAGTCCTACGTAATAATTTTTTCATAAATTAATACCTAATTTAAAACTTACAAGCGTTTATTTGTTGAGTACCTATAGTATTTACTTGATCAGTAGATGACGAAAAATCATGTTTCAATAAGTTGCTTTTGACTTTACATACCGTAAGAAGCAAAAATTATCAAAACAAAAGTATTTGTTTGAAGTTCGATAACGCCCTTATGATATGAAAAATAACCTAGACTCATTAACAGCTATATCTAGCATAACTTAATCAGAATCAACCTATAATGCCTACAGATAATATACTTAGAAACGAGTGTCTATAAGAGATTACTGCAAAAGTACTTCCAACTTTTTAAAAAAAAAATTTCAATTAAATGCGAACTATATGATAACTAAGAGAGATAGAATTGGTCACATAGTCTGTTCTACGCGTACGTTAAATCAAAATATCTATCTTATAAGATATGAAATAACAGATAAATACAAAACATAAGTATAGCCTCTGATTTAAATTGATAACTATAACCATAATATTATCAAAAATATACTCAAAGCTATTTTTTATTGAATCAGCATTTGTGCTTTACACAGAAAATACTGTGTAGAATAAAGAAAGAAAAACAATTATTTTGATATCTGTATATATTGTAACAATACCTTATATTAATAAAAGATACAATTACATTCAGGTAAATTCTGTAATCTTTATTTTTATTATGTATTTAAACCCTGTATTTATTCTCGTCAATAAAAAAATTGAAATCTTTTATATAATATTTATATCTATTTTCAAATTCTCTCAGGTATATTATTTATTTATGCCCTCACTAACTCAGTTCTTGTTTTTAAAATTTCAACTAATTATTTTTATATGTAACTAACTTCACTTAATTCCTCAAAGTCAAACAGTTGCCTATATGTAATTTCTTCAATACCCGTACATATCATAATATCTATACGTTTTATAATTCTTTATTTTATCAATCAAATTTTACTAAACAGTTATCCTCAAGTGAATTATTATATGTGTTCCAAATTTATCTTCAATTTATACTTACTATGAACTCAATATCAAGGTATGTATTAGCATACTATTCAAATAAATAAAAAAAATCACTGACAGTTGTTTTTCTATTCATAGGTTAAGGTTCTTAGCGTCATATCTGTTTCATCTATATAATTCAAGGTCCTTCTCCACATATACCAAATAAAAACAAATATATCAAAACTAATTTGTTTAATAAACTAGGCAAATATTAAATCAGATGGTAGTTCCCAACACAATCTCCAACAAATATACATACATGGAAGTATCAAGCTTGTTTAAAAAAAACTCCTATAAAATTTATAAGTGCACGAAAATATACCTTTCGTGAATCGAAATGTAAGCAAGTAAGTATATTTATTATACTATTATAAAAAATACTGTATAGTTCTTGTTTGAATTTTAATTTCCCATACAATTTACTTAGTTTTAGTTTGCCAATCAGATTCTTTGATTTTATAAAATTATTAAATTCAGTCACAAATTAATGTTGTGAAAGGAAAATACAAAATATCTTTTCTTAATTATCTACAATGTTATTAGGTACGTTTTTTTTAAAAATTGTCTAAATTCTGTTATACTTTTACTATCTTTGAAACTGTTAAACTCAGATAATTCCAAATAATTATACGACCTGTCACAAATATTGAACTGGTATTCTTTCTTGTAATCCAAACGATTTCTTTTTAGTTCGAAGATGACATGTACTGGTTCCAAAGATGTAGATCCTTTCCTTTGCCTAATTGACTGTAATACTCGGGATATGGACTGTGATGACTGCTATCCTGTTATACTTTCAAATCTGCTATCATCTGGAATCTCGAACCGTCGAACGCTTGTGTACTATTCCTTGATACTTGTCTTTCCACGAATTATATCTCCACCGGACTGGAATACCTGTGATCGCCTGCTATGTTAAAGTTCTCGAATTCTTCTATTTCTGGATTGATATACTAGTACAAATACTGGAACTCGAACAACTCTCCTGTGTAATAATTTTCTAGCTGAATATGGATTATTCTTCTTGGATAATTACCAATGCCGTAAGTTTATTTTTAAACTATAATCATATAATTATTCGCTTCCTTCTCAAATTTAAATTCTCTTCATTTATTTCGTTATTAGTAAATTAAATCCTTTCTTCTTGTATTTTTCAAAGTCTATTTATATGATGATAAATGGTACTATTCCTGAGAATATTTAAATCACCTAAAAAATATCTGTTTTCTTTTCCACTCTATCTTTATCACTTCTTCTACACTTTTATGCAATAATTGATAACTTTATTATGTATTTTTCGGAGAAAAACTTCGTTTTTCCGAAAACACATCTACTGCTTTCTAAAATTATTTAGAAACTTTTTTATTTATCCCTCATATCCCTGGCAATAAATCCTTAATTTTTTAATATCCAATCATCTTTGTACACACATTGTGATAATCCAAAACATATTTTATTTGAACTTGAATATTTAAAATACCTTTTTGTAATTCCAAAAATTTATCAATTTAATTCATTACTTTATTTTTTACAACCTTTAACACACTTCGGCAAACCAAATACTCAATACTATAACGTTATTATTTTTAAATGTCAAAATCTGACACTTCTCATATTTGAATTTAAGCGCGCAACTATACATCATTTTTTAACCTTTATGATTCAAAATCCATACTAATTATCTCTATTTTTCAATAGTGTTAATTAAACAAGCTTTTACAAAATAATATTACATATACAAATACATCAAGTAATATTTAAAATTCTACTTTCAGAAATGGGTAAAATTAATGCAACAAATAAACCTGATAGGCAACCAACCACTCGATGCAAGAAAAACTTCAACATATCCCGATATGCAACCAACTTTACACGATGCCCAAAAACATAGGAATATATCCATTTAATATTCTCACAATTATTTTAAGTATAAATCAAATATTCCCACAGCTATTTACTTTATTATAGTTCGGTCTATTAAATTTTATCAACTTTCATTTTTTTTAATACTCACTTCAAAAACATATACAGTATATTCTATTAACACTAGTACTTCCCACATATCATTACTAATTCATGTTGGTGAACTACCACAATATATATTATTCAATATAATATTGTATATGCGACGAAGTAGAAAATTTATTAAATTCCTGGATTGTTCTTGTATTTAATTCTATATCGAAATATACCCCTGACATGCAACCTTAATTAACATGAATAATTTAGCAGCAGTAATAGAATTGATCAGCACTGAAATTTTGTTTAAAACTGGTTTTATAAATACAATTATCTCTAGTTTTTAATTAGAAATAATCTGTTCATGGAAATAATATATTCATGGAAATACAAACTCTATTTATACTCATATGTTAGCAAAGAATGTATACAGAAAATTATTATGAAACACTTGAATTTCTTTAATGTATGTAATAGCACATTAGTAAACAATCTTTTTTTTTTTGCTAATATTTTTATATGAAGAGTAGAAATGAAGCAATGCAAATAATTTACATTATTTCTTTTAAAAAAATGTATTGTTGTATTTGATTTAATAACCAAATCAATAAGCGAAGTTCTATTTCTACTACAGTAAAAAATTACATTCTATTTTATTCGTATTTTCAATTCTGTATCTATTTTTTGCAAACCTTTTAGAAATTTGGTATATTTGTATAAGGTGCTTAAGAAATGTAAGATTTATAAAACGTAAAACATCCGTATTGTTTGAATCTGTACTTGCAGCCATCTTGCCGTTCACAATACAGCAATATTTAGTTTTACACTGCAAATGATTCTATATCTGTTTGATTGCAATACAATTTAGTGATATTTAGACACATTTAGTGAATTATAATACATAATTAGTATATGACAAACGTACAAAGTAAATATAAACACTTCTGTCATGAATAATGCGTTCATCAATCAAAGGTATTTACACAACCATCGGTGTATTATGAATTCCAATAACCGGTAAATGTCTTCTTGTAATACCATATTTTGGCATATTAGTTTCTCCTATTAGATGGTATATGTGGTAAACATGTCAAAGTTCTATGTTGCATACATGTTCTATTAGACATATACAGAAAAATTGGGAGGTTTAAGCCAAGTCATCAATGTCGGTTAAATGACATTATAATTTTGTTTTCAGTTGCAGTATGGTGGACAAGTATAAAAGAAAATCTACTCGCCAATCATGGGACTCGCAGCAGATGCAAAGGGCAATTGTAGCTGTAGGAAACTATGAAGTAGAATGGCTTACAGCATCCAAAACATTTTGCACGTCAAGCTACTCAGTGTAGAATGTTAGATAAACAAGTAACGAATACTGACAAGGGATTAGGCCGATATCAAACAACTTTCTCCTTCGAACTAGACAGAGCCTTAATAGAACATGTAAAAACTTTGAAATCTCGCCTATTCGGGTTGTGTCATCGATTCAACAGAACTTCCAAGATAGCAGGGTGGGGTTGGTTGCGTGGATTTAGACAAAGACATCCAGTATATCACTACGTAAACCTGAGCCAACGTCACTGGCTAGAGCTGTCTTTTAACAAACGTCAAGTACAGAAATTTTATAAAACGTTGGAAGAGACGCTGAGCAGGTATAATATTGACCCCACGCGGTTGTGGAATGTTGATGAATCAGGACTTTCTACTGTTCAAAAACCTGGAAAGATTTTTGCAAGAAGAGGCAAAAAGCAATTCGGTGTGATTACTAGCGCCGAGCAAGGATAGCACATCACTATGGTGGCATTCATGAGTTCTGTAGGCAATTACATTCCGCCCACCTTAATTTTTCCCACGAAGAACTGGAAGAATGAATTGATGATGGGGCCCTATTGGGCATTGCTCAAGAAAGCGGTAGTCACAAGATTATCCATGTTCTCAACTACGCAAAAGGGAAGGGATTATTATGCTTTCCTTGCCGCCTCATTGTACACATAGGCTACAGCCTTTAGAACTGTGCTTCTTTGGCCCAATAAAGACATACTACGACCAAGAAGTAGCAAAATGGATGAAATGTAATCCAGCAAGGAGCGAGATACAATACCAAGCGGCAAGCTTATTTACAAAAGCATATGACAAAGCCGCCACTCATTAAACTGCTATAAACGGATTTAAAAACACCGGTATTTGGTCGTTGAATATTGATATTCTCCCCACCTATTTATTCAGTCCGGCAGCTGTAACTGATATTGCAGAGGTAGCGGTTAGAGAAGAACCTCGTGGAGACCATGATGACAACACCCAATAAGAGTTTATGCAATTAACAAAACATGAAACTGTTTTGGAAATCCATGATAGACTTGTATCCAGACAAAATGTAACACTACTAGGGCGTATTTTTATGTTATCTACCTAGCCATGAAACAAAAGAGTGACGATGTCAAACAAATTACACTGGTCAAGAGTGAAATTGCTTCTTAGGTGAAAGTACCCAATCCTGAATGAATTCAACGTGCTGAACACGAATATCACATTGAAAAAAGTTGATTGGCTCACGTTCAAGAGATATTGACATTTTGTCCATTGTATAGATGCTATTGCATAATGTAATGCAATTTAGTGAGAAATTACGAAATTTTGCGTCATATTGCATCACCCCTTCATGCAAAGAAGTTAATGCAGCATTTACTGTAAGTTTCCATTGAGAGTGTTGCGAAATTGATTGCGCAATATCAAGCAATAGCTAATTATAGTTTATTTATAAATGGCCGACGTGACAGTTAACTCGTGCAATGTCCGTTCATTCGCGCATATTTTTCGAAGCTCTAGCATACATAAGTGATTGCTATAGTGTAAAGTAACTAAACAGTAGCAATGCCTCGTAACTGTGTTAATAGTGCAAATAACTTCTGTTATATTTGCGGAGAAGTGACATTTGCTGCACAGAAAAGGAACATCAGTGCAACAGTTAAGAAAGCGTATCATTTGTATTTTGGTTGCAAGATAGGCGACCAGGACAAAGACTGGGCCCCACACGTATGCTGCCGCACTTGTGCCGTAAATCTTTCACAGTGGCTTAATGGCAAAAGGAAGGCAATGCCATTTGCTGTGCCCATGATTTGGAGGGAGCCCACCAATCACGTTGACGACTGTTATTTCTGTATGGTACGACCAGCTTCTGGAGGCATCACCAAGAAGAAGAAGTGGACAGTTGAATACCCTAACATACCATCTGCTCTGCGACCTGTCTCTCATGGCGAAGGACTCCCAATTCCAGAACCTCCTACAGATTTTTCTATCAGTTCAGACGATGAGGATGGCCATGCGTCGGCGAGTTCTCCTCAACGTGGCAGTAAGGATGATGACTTTTCGTGCTTTGACGAAACATCTGCACCACATAAACTTACCCAGGATGAAATGAACGATCTTGTTCGCGATTTGGATCTGTCGAAAAGCAAAGCGGAGATACTGGCCTCAAGACTTCGACAGTGGAATCTTCTGGAACAGAATGTCCGAGTGACTTCATTTCGCACTCGCCATCAGCTCTTCGAATCTTTCTTTAAGAAAGAAGAAAGCCTTGTGTTCTGCTGCGATATTGATGGTCTACTACAAGCTCTCGGTACTGCACATGATCCCCACGAATGGCGGCTGTTTATAGACGCTTCAAAACTGAGCCTAAAGGCGGTTTTGTTGAATAATGGGAACCAGCTTCCATCCATACCTATTGCACATGCGGTCTACATGAAGGAGACTTACGGCAATCTAAAGCAGCTACTGGAGACGATTAACTACAGCAAGTATGGCTGGCAGATATGTTCTGACCTGAAGGTAGTATCTCTGTTGATGGGTTTGCAGCAGGGATATACAAAGTACTGCTGTTTTCTTTGTCTGTGGGACAGCAGAGCAATCGATTTGCACTACATCAAGAAAGACTGGCCTCCGAGAGCATTTTTTAGGCCTGGAGAAACGAATGTACAGCACCCACCAGTGGCACAGCCACACAAAATCATCATTCCTCCTTTACACATCAAACTCGGTCTTGTCAAAAACTTGGTAAAAGCCATGGATAAGAATGGACCAGCATTCAAGTACCTGCATGACAAATTCCCTCGACTCAGTGAAGCCAAAATTAAAGAGGGCTTCTTTGTGGGGCCTCAAATTAGACAGCTCTTCCGAGACCCCAAGTTTGAGGAACTTCTTCAAGGTAAAGAAAAACAGGTTTGGGATGCATTCTATCAAGTGGCAGCAAACTTCCTGGGGAATGACAAGGCAGAAAATTACAAGTGTCTGGTTGAGGATATGTTGGCTTTGTTTCATGAATTCGGCTGCAATATGTCCTTAAAGATCCACTTTCTTGATTCCCACTTAGATTTCTTTCCTGATAACTGCGGGCAGGTCAGCGATGAGCACGGCGAACGCTTTCATCAGGACATTGCCACCATGGAGCAACGGTACCAAGGCAAATGGTCTACGTCAATGCTAGCTGACTATTGTTGGACAATCAGTAGAGATGCTCCACAAGTCCACTACAAACGGCAGGCCAAAAGAAGTCGAAAGCCGGAAGCAGACTAATGTTTTCTTACCATGTATTATAATATTGACATAAGTACACTTTTTCTGAAATATGCGTAAATGTTTTCTTACCATGTATTATAATATTGACATAAGTACACTTTTTCTGAAATATGCGTACATATTACAGAAAACCCGTAGCCAATTCAGCTTTTTCTTAGTCATTTTCGTGTTCAGCACATTGAATTCATTAAGAAATGACAATTTTCAGCTTGGAAGCATGAACTTTTCGAAAATTTGTTGCCCAGTGATTGAAAAATTGCTGTATAGAGATTTGAGACGGTCCATTTCTCGATAAAATGAGTGAAACTAAAGTTGAACATCGCAGCGTAATAAAGTTCCTGACAAAGGAAGGCAATGATCCAAAAGCAATTCATGAAAGAATGGTTGCTGTATATGGGGAAGATACACCATCTTATTTCCAAGTAAAATATGTGTCTAAACTCTTTCAATGCGGCCGAGAGTCAATCAATGATGACCCAAAGTCCGGACGACCCGTTGAAGCTGAACTGAAAACATTGTGCGAAAATTTGGTACTGAAAGGTCGGCGTGTAAAGATCTCTCTCATTGCCAATGAAGTCTGTATATCCGAAACAAGTGTTCTCAAAATTTTGCATGACGATTTGGGTATGAAGAAGGTGCCTGCACGGTGGATACCCAGATAGCTTACACCTGAACAAAAACTGTGCAGAAAAGAAGTTTCTCAAGAAAATTTAGTCAAGGTGGAGAGGGACAAAACATTTTTATCTCGAATTATTACCGGGGATGAGACTTGGGTATATTACTGGGACCCTCCTACTAAGCAAGAATCCATGCAGTGGGTTCATAAGGGCTCTCCGCCACCAAAAAAGGCCAAGACACAATTTTCTGGAAACACACTGGTGGCAACTGTTTTCTGGGATGCTGAAGGCGTTTTGCTTATTGAATTTATGCCGATAAATGGAGAGGCCTAAGGAAACACAATTAAAAATTTAAAAACTGCTCTGGAGGAAAAACGCCCGCATTAAAAAAAAACTTGTTGGTGCACGACAATTGTCGGGTTCATAAGGCAAACAAAGTTCAGCAGATAATCAATGACTGTGGGTTTATAGAGTTAAGGCATCTACCTTATAGCCCCGACCTAGCTCCGTCAGACTTTTTCTTAATCAAAAATTTAAAAAAGCATCTCATAGGAAAGCGTTTTGGTTCTGATGAAGAACTCAAGATGCTGTTGAAGAATATTTTGCGGGGTTACCGAAGCAATTTTTTTCTGAGGATATGAGGCAACTGTAAAAAAGATGGAATAAGTGTATTAGTGTTGAAGGGAGTTATGTAGAAAAATATTTTTTTTTGGTTCTCTTATGTGCTTTTTTTCATGGCTAGGTAGATAACATAAAAATACGCCTTCGTATCAACAAAACTTGATGCAGGGCTAGAAACCGCTAAAAAATCGAGATAGGGATCCAAAAGCGGTATTGAAATACTATTTCACCCGTCTGATGTTTATCCTTTACCAAGCTGTTCAGAACATCAACCATCTGGAAAAAGACGAAGGGCTCATCAAGGCCGTCGAGTACTTACATGCACGCCTCTCATTGAAGAAACTAAAGCAAAAGAAGGAACAAAGAAGGCTATTGAGCAACTGCGAGCAACTAAAAGAGCCAAGAGGGACATTTTGCAGCTAATCGAACCAGAAGAAGAAATAGGCGGAGAAGTAATAGAAGAACATGAGAATAACCCCCGTATATACAGGGTGCCAAACCGAAAACGAATAACAGATTGAATATCTCGAAGGAGAAAACTTTTTTTTGAAAAAACGCAAAAACAGGTCGATTTTTGATCCAAGGGGACGCCCTTCCATCATATCTTCAACTGTGATACGTCATTCCTCTTCCCTCCATCACTCTAACCATTACAATTTAAATAGGGAAAGTAGTATATACGATACATCATTGAAAAGGTAATTATACGGAGAATTCAGCAAAGTGATTGTTGGTTGCGCTATTTTTGATTTTAGCGCCCTCTAGCGGGAAAAAAACGGATACGTATTCCACAATGTGACACATCATTTCAAAGCTAATTTTACTAGCAACTAAATGCGTAAGCTTTTTGACATTTATTTGTCATCATTCTCAAGTACGGACTGTCAGCGTCTTTTGTAAACTAATAAGTTCGTAGTTTCTAATACATATTAGAGCTCTGCAAGGTTTTTCGATTATTTAAATTTTTTTCAATTGTGCATTAAATTGCTAATAAAATTAGCTTTGAAATGATGTGTCACATTGTGAAATACGTAACCGTTTTTTTCCCGCTAGAGGGCGCTAAAATCAAAAATAGCGCAACCAACAATCACTTTGCTGAATTCTCCGTACAATTACCTTTTCAATGATGTATCGTATTTAGTACTTTCCCTATTTAAATTTTAATTGTTAGAGTGATGGAAGGGAGGGGAATGACGTATCACAGTTGAAGATATGATGGAAGGGTGTCCCCCTTGGATCAAAAATCGACCTGTTTTTGCGTTTTTTTAAAAAAGTTTTCTCCTTCGAGATATTCAATCTATTTCGTTTTCGGTGGGGCAGCCTGTATATATTGAAACGAGTTATACTCGCACTCCAGATCCGGAGAATTCCGGATCAGGTGTCTACAGTGCTCCAGATGGGCCCACTGTGATTGTGCAAATGTTCTAAGAAATCAAAAGCAGTTTGTGTGCGAATTGTACAATTAATCTTTTCTTATGTCATGTAACCAAGGTAATTTGTGTAAAATAACACACCTTCAATAATTTTTGTTATATTTTTTTATGAAAAGGTTTTTGATTTTATTATTTTTTGTTTGTTTTCGTTTATACCTACTTTTTGTGATAGGATGGCATTGGTTTTTAGTTTATACGTGAACAAATAAAGACATGATAAGGCAAAAATAAAGTGGTATGTCATTTTAGGCTAGGTTCCCCTACTAATTGCAAAAATTTTTTTTTAGATATGCCTTTGCGTCTATATACAGTACATTAAAAAAAGTAGTTTCATCTTTATTTTCTTATAAATGGTCGAGTGGATTTAGTAATATCTCTAAATATTAATATACTTCTATGATACCAATATGGCAAGGCTGCGACCTACTCCAGAATTAAAATTTCATTGAGATTACGAAAAATGCTGTTTAAAAAATAGTTATTCAAGTTTACAAAAGCAGTTGACATGTTTGTGCACACATGTCACCCATTTCTGACCACTCAGTATTATCGAATTAAAAAATGGAATTCCTTTTCATTCCATCTATTAATTACCAAATTGAAAATATTTAATATGCTGACGTACTTAAAATATATTCATATTGAATAAACAAACTTTATATTTAAGCTAAGAACAGTCCACATAATTCTAGAACATTAAGTAATGCTGATCAGATAAAGAATAATAATTCAGTATCTGTTATGCAGTGCGAACGTCATCTCACTTTTTCCTTTTATAAGTACCTAGTACTTGTTTTATCGTCCCAAGATTTATTTTATGACTTGATTTTATAACAAAATGTAAGGTGATTAAACTTAGAAGCTTGTCAAACTAGTATTCGAAACACTTGCACGCGCTATTAAAAAAAATGTCACTCACATTGCAACATATCTAACATGCATTTTTGCCAACCTAATGCGCCTCCACATACAGCTTTGTAAAGTTCACAATCAAATTGCGTAAATGTTTGTGCAGTTTTCTCCAAGGTAAAAGCATAAATAATTATCATGTAAAATATTAAAGACATCTCTGACAATACGAAAGTAAACAATATCTAATAATCCCCATAAACGTTCGAAGTTAATAGATTTATTTAATTATATCCCCAATATTCACAAATTATGCTAGCATAAGAACACTAGTGTTAAGTTGGTTGCTGAAGTATACATGTTAAATCTATGATAATGTTTTTAAATGTACAATAATGAGATACACAAACGGATTTCGAAGTTATTAATACCGGTAATGTTTCTTTTAAACATAATAATAATAGTATTGTTATTTTGTTTGCATAAAGTTGTGTTTCATGAAGTTTAAAGTTATATTTCGTATTACTTTTAACTTGTATTTTTGATAAACTATTTTTCTTCTATTTTAGAATATTTATTTTTTCTCTTTAGATTAAGATGTCACCAGTTTATGGCACTGCTTTAGAGAGCCTCTATAATAAGAGTGGTTACACGGATGTGATTTGTACTGATAGGTTAACGCTTTTTGTACCCACATAATGGCGTCTTGTACAAAAAAGGATTTCAGAGTTACATTCTTTATTAATTTTTTTTTGAATACATATCCATTTAATACGCAAATTATAGGTTAACTATATCAATTCATATTTAATAATTATTTGTTATTTTAATATTTGACAGATACCCACAGGGTACAAACATAGAGGCCGAATTATTTTATATTCATTTCCTATCTTGTGTCACCACTCTCACTATAAAGGCACTCTACACTGCTTTATATTAAATATTGCGACTCTAGTTCAAATACCAGGGTATAATCAGTTCAATATATTATATACAGTTGTCTTAATTAGAAATGATTTTAAATTATTTTTCTCATAATTCCTACTTCATATATTAAATTAAGAGAGATTATTATTATTATATCGATTTATTTCCTTTTTATAAATTTTTAGGTAAAGTATTATATCAATCATATGTTTGATACGATTCACATTAGAAAAAATTCAAATTATATTTTGCTACTACAAAAACACAGACACATTCATATAGAATATTTCTATAATGTAAATTTAGAAGTGATGTACACATAATTTTAAAAATGGATGTATTATAAAGAATATGCTATTTAGATATTATATTTCAAGATAAATGATCAACACATGTCAAATGTGTCAAGTATTCAAACAAGAAATTAAATTATTGTGAATAGAAACAAATAATTCTTTTTTATATTAAATTTGAATTATATTTATATACAGGGTTATGATAAAGTAACGCACAAAATTCATAAAACGTACAATGTTCATTTTTGGAAAAAATGCAAAAACAAGTCAGTTTATTTTATTCCGCGTCTTTTAACATAAGTCAAAAAAATAAAACGTTAAATTTGTAAAAGTTATGACGTCATCAATATTTTTAAAAGCTTGTTTTTCCGCATTATAAAGAATTAATTCAAGTAGGGGTCACATAAGAAAAAACTGAGAGAATTAATAAAAAACAAAATAAACGTTATTATAGTAATAACATTTAAATTAACTAAACAGTCCATTAAAACAAAACGATTTCTTACAGGAATTGTTCAAACTGTGTCCCGTTCACTATCTGACATAGGCCAAGACGATGGTAGACCTGATTTACAGAGTCTTCGATCATCTTCGGAGTTATACGAGTCATTTCATGTCTAATTCGTTCCATTAAGTCTTCTAAATTGTCTGGTCGGTTAACGTAGACACGACTTTTCAAATGTCCCCACAGAAAGAAATCAAGGGGGGTGAGATCAGCTGACCTAGGTGGCCACTCCATTGGTCCACGTCTTCCAATCCACCTTCCTTCAAACTGGTTATCCAGAAATCTTCGAACATTAAGACCATAATGTGGTGGTGCACCATCTTGTTAGAACCAAATACTGGGAACCAAGTTTTCCTTATTATTTGGATCCGGAAATGCCGCAATTAGATCCGGAAGCACTGCCATACGAAGATGTTCCAAATATCGCTCAGCTGTTAAATTCCCACGATAGAAATAAGGACCAATAAATTTTCCCCTGACGATTACTACCCATACATTAATTTTTTGGGGGCGCTGGGTGTGTTTTGTCTGAATCCAGTTGGGATTTTCCCGAGTCCAGTAGCGACAATTGTGTCGATTTACTATACGACTTAAATAAAACGTTGCCTCGTCTGAAAATACTACACTATTAAGCAAATTTCGATTTTCGTCACAATGCCTCATGAAGATTTCACAAAATTCCAAACGTCTGTCCGGATCATCTTCTGAGAGTTCGTGAACAAGTTGAACTTTGTATGGGTGCAGTTTTTCTTTTTTTTAAAAACTTTACTACAAACGACTGACTAACATCTTGTTGTAAGGCAATTTCTGCTGTAGTTGCGTGAGGGTTGTCTTCTAATGACAGCAAAATATCTAACTTTGCATCGTCGCTTATTCCCGGTCTTCCAGATTTTGGAGCATCACTTAAGCTTCCTGTTTCATTAAATTTTGCAACAATTCTGCTTACTGTGCTTCTAGCAATTGGAGGTCTTTCAAAATGTGTTGCGTTAAATAAAACACATGCTTCTTCATGACTTCGAAGTCTATCGCCGTAACCTACCATCATTAGAATTTCTATTCTTTCTCTTTCCGTTAAAGGAGCCATCATAATAAAATTGGTATGACACTAATTGTAAGACTGATACTGACAAACAGTTGTTTTATTACTAGGTAACTTTAAGTTTTAATTCTTTTAATATTTAGTTTCTTTTCATAAATTCAAAAACTAGTTTATTTTGTTTTTTACTAATTCTCTCAGTTTTTTCTTATGTGTAGAAAAACAAGCTTTATCAAATAAAGTAAAAAAAGAAACAAGCTTCATGTTTAAAAAAATATTGATGACGTCATAACTTTGACAAATTTGACGTTTTATTTTTTTGACTTATGTTAAAAGACGCGGAATAAAATAAACTGTTTGACGTGTTTTTGCATTTTTTTCAAAAATGAACATTGTACGTTTTATGAATTTTGTGCGTTACTTTGTCATAATTTGTATATTACTCTATTATTGAGTTTTTAACAAATATTATGAAGAGTTTTTCAGGATCTAAAAATAATGATATGAAAATAAATGAATAAGCAATAAAGTACAATATAGATTTACATTTAAAAGTACAATTATATTTCGTTACCATGATAATAATATGAATAAATATGACGTACATACTTATAATTACAAAATCTGTATAATATTTATAATAACACTTATCAGGACCAATTATATCTACTTTGACAGTAGAAGCTCCACTTGGGTTATTCTTTTACATTTTGTAGCTCTTCAGACTGGCATAGGGTTCTTGGATTGTGGAAACTCCTCTGATGTCTTTCTATCTTTAACTTTGACTATTACTTCTAATGAAGAAGATTAACTTTTTAAATTTGATTAGTAGAAGATATTAGTTTAAATAACTTTTAGAATAGTAATTCCTTTTGTTCAAAAATATGAACGCTAATGAAAATCATAATTTTTTATGATTTTTATAAGCAACTTTTGTATTTCAAAGGTGTAATACTATTTTTTTTTGTGATTAATATTTAATATAAGTAAGTCAAAGTTTATGTATATTTGTTGATTTGGGTTCCATATTATTTCTATTATTAACATAAAATTTGTTTATTATATCTTTAATAATAGATGTTATACAATTTAGCTGATATTTGTTATCGATTAATGTTTTTTTTATGAGCTTGCTAATAGCAAATTGACAATGTTTGCAATGAATTACAATTTAAATATCTAGTTGAAGATGTTGGTATAATTTAAAAACACAAAACATAACTTTGTATTTCATGAAACAAAAATTGTATGTAAAAAATGAACTAAACTAGAAATATTTTAGAATTAATCCAAAAAAAAAAAAACACAACAATGCTGGGAATTACCGACTGGAAATTCAAAATTTAGCAATAGCTAGCTAGCTCTAGTAATTTAATATGGAGTATTATACCACATTTATATATTTGCTGAGTTGTCAAGCATCTAGATACCAATTTTAAATTTTTGTGTACTATGCAATATTTGCCAAATAATATTTGTCAAATATATTTTACAGTTTTATTAATAAGTTCGTCAACGTTTTAATATATTAATGTTTTTAATTAATTGATGAAGATTATATATATTATCGAAAGGTTTTAATTTCTATATTGTTTAATTTCCTTAATAAATTGTTAAAATGTTAAGATAAAAGTTAATCCCAGACTTAAACAGTTAAGAAAAATTTGCTTGAATCAAACTAATCGTCTATCTGTGTATTTATTGGTTATAATATATCTTATTGAATATGTTTAGTAAAGCTGAAAGATGTGATGATTTCTATTTTTTCAGATCTACCCATCCTTCCTGTCCGTTTTCTTATGACTAACATAAACGCAACGTAAAAAATGTGAATTTTATTTTAAACAAATTCTTACACATTTACAATAACGACTTACTAAAACAAAAACGAAAAAAGAATAAATAAAAATAAGTATAATAAAAACTAGAGATAACTTTGGTAAGAAAAGAACACACGTAACTCGGATTTCTTTCTTCCGTCGATTTCTGATTAAGGCTCCTGCATACCACTCCTAAACCCAGGAGTGTACTCCATCAATTGCACACGTAACTTGGTCGCCATCTCGTGTATGACATCTCTAAATATTATCGAATCAATGTTTTCTCCGAGCATGCAAAAGAGAAACCAATCACCCATCTTGCCCTTTTTCACAATGAGATCTAAATCTTCCTTTCTTATCAACCTGAATCGAAATCTCAACCAGTACATTCTCACTCGCGGCGACAATATCGTTATGATCCTGTAGATGAGAGTCCCGGCTGTGAGAAAGGAAAGTATCACGAACCAGAACCAGAGGAAGACGTAAATTTTTTCGTTGAACACGTTCAATGGTAAAATGCAGATGGCGTCGTGTCGTTCTATTTCACCGGAAACGCCGTATTTGTAGAAGGTGCACTTGGTCATCCTTGGGAATATTTGGATCATGGGATCTACCCTGTCTTCCTGGTCGCTGTCCATAAACTGGATCACGTCAATGCCGAAGGTTAAGAAAGCGCCATCGAAAAATCTATTCATGAGAAACATTTGCCCTGAAACAGACAGAAAAAAAATAAGATTAAAAATTTCATATAAAGATTAGGCAAAGAAAATATAGCATTAATTTAGAACTAATTAAAATTTTTATACAGAGCCCAATGGAAGCTGCAACACTAAAGGGTAATACAATTTTCAAATTTTTGGTTAAGGGGGTAATGCTGAGGCCAATTTGCAAGCGTTTCGTATCGACGATATTGTGTAGTAACCATTGTATAGAATCGATTGAAACAAGGAGTAATTTGTTAATTAAGCTTAAATTGAAGTACCTAAAGAAAGAAAAAATTTGTACATAAAAAAATGCTACTGAATAATAACATTTTAAAAATGCTTATATTTATCGTATACTTTAAGGTGTAATGTTTGTCTTTAATGGCAAAAACTGCCTGTGGGTACCTTCATGCGTCTTTTACCTTTAATATACACTTTTTAGTACACCATTAAAGCTAACCGTTTTGTCTTAATCACGTTGATAAGAACGTATGTTTCTTGATACACATTGCCTATATTCCAGGCGCTTAAAGCAATATTCGTAAGACGATCGCAGAGCAAGCCGCCAGTTGGTCGGGAGAACGATTTTGGTGAATCTACACTGCAAAAATAATTTTCCTGTTGGCAAAACTCCGTTTTCTTCAATTTATTCAGTCGCCGGCTTGCAACGGCGTGTAACGCGAAATTACGATAAATTGTTTTATACAATGTGGTTTATGTACGCATGTCGCTCATGTTGTATTGCTCATAATATTGTTAAAAATAATTTTAATTCATGTAATTTGTTCGCCATTTTTTATAGTTGCTAAGGACATTTATCATTATTATTTTTGTTTTATTGGTTTTTATAAAGTAATAGTCTATGTTCTATGTAAAACGTATATATGTTTAGTTTTAATCTCAATTTGCTTTATTTTACAAAGGCACAATTAATTAGAACATGTATATTTCTCTGTATAAGTGCTTACAGTCATTTTATTACTTCATAATCGTAAAATAATGAATATTTAAAATTAAATCTGGGAAGACTCCTAATGTAATCTCTTTCTCAGAAACTTTTCTATTGTCCGTTCTAGAAAATCGGTAAATGCCTTGTTTAAATTACCACTTATTTTCTTGCTTTTATTAACATCATGCCGTTGTAGTACTAAAAAATTCATAAACATTAGCCGGATTTCAGAAAAATTTGTTGGCGGGAAAAGAGTAAATTTCAGCGGACGACGATCATATCAAACTCGATGCGAAGCCGCATTCAACTTGGAACCGGGTGATTTACCGCGCGTTATTCATAAGAAAGCTGTATACAGAAGTCCAGGAAAACACACAAAAAAGTTTATGACTAGCTGGAAAAGAGTAAGAGCTTGGAAAAAATGCAGTAAAAAGTTATTTGCATGTAAAAACAAGAAAAAAAGGGAACCGATAGTACCTGCTGACAGCGATTATGGTGACACAGAAATAGAAATGGTTGTCACATTAACAAAAGAGCAGTACGATATAAAAGAAAAAGAAATTTTGACTTCAATTGAAAAATCGGATTCTGAACGTGACGAGTTACAACATGCTACTATAGGGCAAAGCACTAACTTATTATGGAGACAGCAGCGCTCTGTAAGACTGACTGCGTCCAATTTTGGAGCAATATGCAAAATGCGAAAGACGACGCATTGCGCAAATTTGATAAAACGTCTTTTGTACAATAAATTTTTCGGGACTGGAGCAACACGTTGGGGACAGGAACATGAATTTGTTGCTCTAAAAGAATTGGAAAAAAGCTATGGAATTCGTGTACACGAATCTGGTCTTTTTATTGACGGCAAATTGAATTTTTTAGCTGCTTCGCCGGATGGTTTAACAGATGACGATGGCATTGTTGAAATAAAATGCCCGTCAGCAGCTGCATCGTATTCACCAACGGAAGCCGCTCGAGAGAAGAAAATTAAATTTGCGGAGATAGTTGATGGTCGAATAACATTAAAAAGTAAAGACAATTATTATTTCCAAGTGCAAGGCCAGCTACATGTAACAAATAGAAAGTACTGCTTGTTTGTTATATGGACACCTTTCGGAATTAGTGTACAAAAATCATGAGGGACGATAATTTCTGGGATGCGAATATGAAGGAGCTGTTGGTGACTTTCTTTTACAGATGTTTTCTACCTGAATTGGTTGATCCCCAGTATCCAAAGAAAATGCCTCTTCGTGATTTACGTCAGTAGAAAAAATAACAGAATATATATCAGATATAAGGAACTACTTTATCCGGACAAAATTTAAGTGATTTTAAATTTTAGTTTTACTCTGACTATAAATAATCACGTCTTGGCTTTCTTATGGCGTTATGTATTGTTTGTTATCCTCTTATATTTCCTTTTTTTAGCTTTTTCAAGTTTATTATATTATTCTGATATTCTGCTATATACAGTTCTTTATGTCATTAATTCTGCAACTTTATTCTGTTCTATTCATTAATTTGTAGAATGCCAATTTCCTATGTTAATAAATAAATATGATTGTTATTTATTATGTATTTTTTTCTTGTATAATTATGGAAAACATAGTTTCTCTGACCATAGATGATACCGTCATTATTTTTTAATATGTCTGGCCGATACATGTATGTGTGACACTTTTAATTAAAAATAAATTCTGGAAAGTTGTGATCTTTATAATAACATTTAAAAATGTATTCAAACAACAACGGGAAATGTAGCAGAAAAAACAGTTGAACAGACAATTTAAAGCAGTACAAGAATCTCCAAAAATATATAGGGTGAGTCATTTAAAAAACTTAAGTTCCGTGCATTTCCGGTGAAACCGGAAGTGCGTCAGAGCTTAAAGTATTTTTACAATATGCGCCACAAGCAACCATGGATCTTCCACTTATTGTTTTTTGTTTTATTTAAAACACAAAAGACCAATCGACGACGCGGCTACTAATGACTCACCTGTATATATTTATTCCAAAATTTAAAAAATTCCAATGAAAATATAAGTGGTATAAAACAAATACAGAAACACAAATATTAACCCAGTAAACATTTTTCAAATTTCCCACAATATTATTTAGTAACATCAACATTAAAACTGAAAATGACCACTCATATATTATAAATAGGGAAGTTAACATGTAAATGTCGTAGTTACTAAATAATACTGTGGGAAATTTGAAAAACGTTTAATGGGAAGATAACGCCCCATAAAGGCGAACTATACGAAATGTAAAATCTATGAAATGAAACATGAAATAGTAAACATCCCAATAAGCATTTTCCAAATTATTCACTTTTTACTTTCTTATACGTAGTATAAGGAAGTAAGTATTGTGATGACGAAAATTTTCGACCTCGAGATTTTTGCAGATGTCCACGTTTTGAAGTCCCCTGATACCAAAAAAGTGGTTTTTAAAAAATGGTTGTGTGTCTGTCTGTGACCACGATAGCGGTCAAACCGCTGTAGATATCTATTCCAAATTTTGTATTTACGTGTATAATCTCCCTCTTGAGAACTGAGTTTTTCAGTAAAATCGGTAGACTGGATGTAGTAGTTTACTTAAGTAAAAAAATTGAATTTTGCAAATATTTCGTCAATTACAAAGTTTAAACAAATTTATAGAGAATTCAAATGTACTCAAAATTATATTTGAGACAAATTGTCTTAAAAAGGTTTTTCGAAATTCCAACCGGAAGTAGGTCTTTTACTCTTATCGAAAATGAGTTTTTTGCGAATATCTCGCAAGTCATGCTTTCTAGGCAGGTACATTACGAGTATAAAAGTATTTAAATTATAATTTTAAATATCTTTTGTATAAAAAAAATTTCAAAATTCGGATCGGAAGTACCACTTTTACTCTTACCGAATAGCGATTTTTTGCAAATATTTCATAAGTTATGCATTCTATATATATTTGTCAAGAGTACAAAAGTATTTAGAACTGGATAGTTTTTGTATATATGAAATTTCAAAATTCGGACCGGAAGTAGCACTTATACTCTTAGCGAGTAGCACTCTTTTTCGAATATCTTGCAAAGTATGCATTCTATAGCGATTTATTAAGAGAATGAAAGAGATTTTAATCTCGATTATCGAAAAGAAAATATCGATATTTTTTAAAAACGATATATCGCGCATCCCTAATGTACGCTCCTGGGATTTTTCAGCAAATGCAGATGTTTGTAATAAAATTAATAGCTGACTAAACATAAATAGTTTAAGTAGATTCCAGACTATGTCATAATATTTAATTTAAACAGATACTAATTCGTATTAAAATCAAAAAAATAAATTTAATCGGGAGTCTGAGGGCTTCCACCTCACACTCGACGTGACAAAAATCGCACCTCATCGGTTACGGGTTAACTTATATAAGAAATACATAGATGCAAATCCTGGGCTTGTGGTAAAATTCAAATATCTTTAGATATCGGTATTTTTTTTTATATCTATAAAGAAACGTATGTGGCGACCTCGATCCGAATGAATTACCTATTCATTCAAATGTATATTATATGCTTTATGAGATTGAATACACACATTCCTTTCCGAATATCAGTGTAGTTTAAGTGTCCGAGCAAAGAAATGTAAACATTGGACACAGATAACAATAGCATCTCTATCTCGAACGATATTTTCTGGCAACACGTCAACTATAATTTGCATGGCACGTCAGATGCACTGGGGTAAATGACAGCCCTAATTCTCTATCTCTTTCAGAACTTTATTGTTCTTGTCATCGAGTATTTTTAAAAACGGAGCATGACCCCCTTAAGTATAGACCTATTTTACTCGGTGTTGAAACGGATGGCGTATATTTTTCATATATGTACCCAGCTTATAAAATTTTTAATTAATTATACAGGGTGCCCCACCTAAAACTAAACAGATTGAATATATCGAAGGAGAAAACTTTTTTGAAAAAACGCAAAAACAGGTCGATTTTTGATCCAAGGGGGACATCCTTCCATCATATCTTCAACTGTGATACATCATTCCCCTCCCCTCCATCACTCCCACCATCACAATTTAAATAGGGAAAGTACTTAGTATGATACATCATTGAAAAGGTATTTTTATGGAGAATTCAGCAACATGATTGATGGTTGCGTTACTTTTGATTTTGGCACCCTCTAGCGGGATAAAAAACGGTTATGTATTCCATAATGTGACACATCATTGGAAAGCTAATTTTATTAGCTACTAAATACGTAATATTTTTGACATTTAATTGTATTACTGTCAAGTACACACTGCCATAATAATTAAATCATATTTTAATTAATAAAATATAAAATGGTTTACACTATTCAGGAGAGAGTAGGAACAGTAGCACTGTATTTTAAAAATAATGAATGTGCCAACAGAACCACTGAAATATTCAATGAACAATACCACAAACATCTAAATCGTTAGTATGTTTCGGAACAAATTTCTAAATTTCGCGAAACGGGATCCGTACAAAATAAAAAACGCAACATAAAAAACCCAGTAAGAAGCGAAGCGACTGAAGTAGCCGTTTTAGGACAAGTTGTTGCGGATTCAACTCTAAGTACCAGAAAGCTTGCGGAATCATCTGGAATAAGTCGAAGTAGCGTCGGCCGGATTATGAAAAAATACAAATTCTACCCTTGTAAAATTCATCTGGTTCAGGAAATTAACGAAGACGATTTTGACCGTCGTTTACAATTTTGTGAAATTATGATTGATCGCGTAAGAGATCCAAATTTTTTGTTTAATATTTATTTTTCTGATGAATGCTCTTTTGCTATAAACGGCACTGTCAATCGTCATAATTGTCGGTGCTGATCAGATTCCAACCCAAGGTTATAAATAGCTTTCTATTGTAATCCATTTAAATTTGTAGTTAATATTTTTTTCAATCGTGCACTAAATTACTAATCAAATTAGCTTTGAAATGATGTGTCACATTATGGAATACGTAACTGTTTTTTATCCCGATAGAGGGCGCCAAAATCAAAAGTAACGCAACCAGCAATTATGTTGCTGAATTATCCATAAAAATACCTTTTCAATGATGTATCATACTAAGTACTTTCCCTATTTAAATTGTGATGGTGGAAGTGATGGAGGGGAGGGGAATGACGTATCACAGTTGAATATATGATGGAAGGATGTCCCCTAGGATCAAAAATCGACCTGTTTTTGCGTTTTTTCAAAAAAGTTTTCTCCTTCGAGATATTCAATGTTTCGTCTTCGGTGGGGCAGCCTGTATATGAACGAAAAAGTAAATTTAAAATACCAAAATGGACAGTAAATCAATAAATAACACCAAAGAGGGCAAATACCTATATTAAACACAACAATCTAGTTAAGAAACTATATTTTGTTGAAAAAATTTTCTAAGCAAATTGACGCCATCACGACAAAAAGGCGTAAGCGGCTTTTACTAAATTTTACAGGGCTGGAAGTTAGAACATATTCTGCAGAATGTTTTTCAAATAACAATATATCTGATATATATTTAATCAATTATCTTTTATTATATATATATTTACAGGGCTGCTCATTAGTGCGTCAAAGTCTAATATAGGCGTTATTAAATAGTACTGAAGAAATTTATTTTATAAAAAGTGGCACAGTAATAAAAAACACACATTTTGAAAATAATTTGAATTATACACGGTGACGCGTTAAAATGGCACACATTCGATTTTTTTAATGAAACACCCAGTATATCTTTTGTTTATCCTTATCTACTTTAAATTGTGTTTTCATCGATATCTGGGGTTTTGGTTTTGGATGGCGCATTGTTGAGTTATTAACGAAGATTATAAAAAAATGATCGCGACAATGTTTACCATAATAATTCTATGCGGTAGTATTACGATTATCTAAGACAACATTATTTAGTAAGTATACAGCCAAGGGATGTGTTGAACCTACAAAATAATCAAACATTAATTTTATTATTCAGGGTCTTTGTTACGATGTAGTCAATTTGGCTATTTTCAAAGAGCGTCAACTGAATTTTTATCGAATGGTATTCGACACAAGAGGGCGTATTTTTCACGTGCATCCTGAAGAATCCTTTAGTCTTGAAACGTCTGTTACAAATCCCACATTTATACATTTTAAATTTGTAATGCTGGTTGTTGGTGTGCTCCTTGAGATCTGCTTGGTACTTCGTCCTGTACTTGCACTGCTCACATCTATAGATGTTACGGAGGCATCTCTTCCGTCCGTTCAATGTTGTTGACGCTTGTTTGACCGGTGGTGTCGGTAGTATGCACTTTCTGGCATTCCTCTCATAGCAGAAGGCCATATGGTCTGCCAAATATTCCTTCAGATCCAAGTGGATTTTGCAAACCTGGCACTGTGTGAGTTCTTCAATTGAGAAGATTCCATTCATGAGCTACCAATGACAAGTCAGAAATTCCAAGCAAGGAAGAGTGGTTACATTTATTGGAAACTAAGGAAATAAGTGGAACAAACATGAATAAATTAATAATGAATTACTTAGTAACAGAGGGTTTCAAAGAGGCCGCGGAAAAATTTCAACAAGAGTCAGGTGTTTGTCCTTCAGTTGAATTGAACCCTTTGGATGAAAGGATTAGAATACGTGATGCTAACAAAAGAGGAAGTTTTGCGGATTCTTGAAGAAGATAATAGCTTTGATTATAAGGCTAATGCTTCGGACAATAAAAGCGTGCTTAGCGAGCAACAAGGTTAGTATTTTTTTATTCGTAAAAACGATATAGTTGTAATTAAAATTACCCTTCAGACAACCCTTTGGTCTGCTTAGAAGAAACTCCTACGCATTTAGCTGGTAATATAGAGGACACTAACATTTATTCAGATAGCGATCCAGAAGATGACATTCCCCTTGCCCTTCTTAGAGATATCATGGTTTCCAAAGATGGAAAAATACATTGGAAAACAAAACCACTCATTCGTTATATTCGGTATATTATTAAATTTTGGAATGATGCGTTAATTGCGCTTAATTTAGGTGTGTAGTTTTCTTATACATTTGTTTTTTGCCACATATTATTATTACGGTTTTTAGTTAAGTCAATTTGCAGTTTGAAAGCAACGAACTCGTTAGCATGATTTTCATTATGGGATCTGCCCAAAAGAATTGTCTATTAACCAAGCGAATTTATGCGCAAAGATACTGAACTGAAGGTTGTCTTTTGTCAGGACAAAAGACAACCTTCAGTTACAAGTTTGGAAAGATTCATTAGAACTGGAAATGTGAGTTACGAAAAGCGGACAAGTTACGAAGATAAATTGAAGTCTTGTTATCAGTAATTGAGGAACCCTCTACTAGTTCGAGCAAAATATCAACAGAAACTAATGTTAGTAAGATTAAAAAAAATCATCACTACAGTATTTCCTTTCATCAAGAACTGTTGTGGACTGATTTAGAGACTAGAAGGACGTTTTCTGAATGGGGATTAGAAATTGAAAGGATAACACCTAACTTCTTCCAAAAGGTATTATTTACTGACGAATCGACCTTTGTTCAGAGTGACAGCACAAACCGTCATAATCTTCATAATTATGTAATAAACAACCCAAGAATATTAAGAGCGATTGATAAGTAGAGGCAATGGACAATAAAGGTTTGGGCTGGTATTATGGGCAACTTTATAATTGGACCACATTTCTTTCATGGACATTTAAATGGTGTGCAATATTGGAATTTCTTGCAATATGACTTGCCTCAGCTTCTGCAAAACGTTCCTCCAGATCTAAGGGAAAATATGTGGATTCAACACGACGGTCCTCCAGCACATTTTGCACTAGATGTCCGACACTATTTGAATCAAGAATTCGAAGGTAGATGAATCGGCCGCGGTGGTTCCATTAGTTGGCCACCTAGATCGCCAGATTTGATCAAACATGATTTTCTTTTTGTGGGGTACATACATAAAAAATGTTGTATACCAGACACCTCCAACAACAGCAGACGATATGCGGGAACATATAATACCTGCTTTTAAAACAGTGTCCATTGAGAAGTTGCAACATGTAAATAGGTCCATTCTGTCAAGGCTGCAAAAGTGTGCTATTCAAAATGAGGGTCACTTTGAGAATTTATTACAAATATTGCTTCTAACAAAATTACAGTTTGATAATTTTAGTCGTTTATTTGTTTTTGTACTCGCCTATCAAAACATGTCATTTCGCGCATGTATTTGAGTGCGGGAAGTAAAAATAGCATTAAAGAAATAAATCATTATTATAGTAATAAAGTATAATTGTGAAAATGTCCATTTCAACTAAATTTGGTGTATTATAATGTGTAAATTTAATAAAATTAATTAAAAACTACAACAAAAATCGATGACGCTTTCTATTACAAACCTATATTATTAATTGCTAATTACTCCGCCAAGAAAATAGTACCTACGTAAATCTAGTATTAACAAAGTTAGTTTTTGCAAAAGTATTATGTGGAAATATTTTGCAGAAATATGTTAAAATAGGTACGTATGCAAATTATTTAATACAACTTGTCAATGACAGTTCGGCGTCCTTCTTTTTTGCATTACTACACAAAAAAGTAGTACCGATATAATTTTTATTAGTAAAATTATTGACATTTCGCTCCTTACAAAAAATATTGTATAAAGTTCGTGCGTGAAACATTTCGCGCACATGGTTCGTAAATAACTAAAACTTAATTCAAATGTGAGTAATTGGTACGTACATGAAATGCTTAAATTAATTAGGTATGTAATCTATTTTAAGTTAGGTATGATACTAATCCCTTTAATCAATACTTTTTAACTTCATGCTCGTACAAAAGATATTGTACAAATCACTTGCGTGAAGACATCTTCCACGCAATCGTGCAATTAAAAGCACTCGGTTCCTTCGGTCGCTTGTGCTTTCAAAGGGCACTCATGCGGGAAAATAGTCTTTCCGCACTTGGTTCGTAAATATCTATTTTCTTTGTCAAATCGTTTACCCAGTACGCTAAATCGAATCGAAAACAAATATTTTAGCGGTTTGTAATGAAAACTTAAAAATAACTCCGAAATTATTAGGTTTGGGTATAGGACATTATTAACAAAAATTAAGCACAATTAACACGTCATTCCAAAAATTTAATAATATACGGGCATTTCATTTAAAAAAATTCAGTAAACGCTCTTTGACAATAGCCAAATTGACTACATCGTTACAAACAGCCTGTATAATAAAATTAATGTTTGATTATTTTGTAGATTCAACACATCCCTTGGATGCATACTTACTAAACAATTTTGTCTTAGATAATCGTAGTATTACCGCATAGAACTATTATGGTAAACATTGTCGCGACCTTTTTTATATAATTTTCGTTAATAACTCAACAATGCGTCATCCAAAACCAAAACCCCAGATATCAGTGAAAACACAGTTTAAAGTACATAAGGAAAAATAAAAGATATGCAGGGTGTTTCATTTAAAAAAAAAAGTCGAATTTGTGCCATTTTAAAGCGTCACCGTGTATAATTCAAATTATTTTAAAAATGTGTGTTCTTTGTTGCAGTGCCACTTTTTATAAAATAAATTTCTTCAGTGTTACGCCTATATTGGATTTTGACGTACTAATGAGCAACCCTGTATATATACATATACATATTGTCGTGGTTCGCAACATTATGAAATTTATTTGTAAATATTTTCATGTAATATGAGTTGCCTATATAGCATTTTTGTTTATATAAGTACATACTTTGATATGCTTATAAAATTGAATTGTTTTTTCTTATTTTATACCGAAACTTATATTTCATATTTACCTTTTAAGAACCTTACATAGTGCATTTTATTTCTTTTATACGGAGTATTACTTTAATTTCCAAGCATTCTTGAATGGTTTACGTGTTTAAGCGAGGGGTATTTAGAGTTCATTTCTTGCCTCGGAATATATTGTGTAGGTGTCTTTACTATAAATATACATAATGCATTAGAATAAGCAATTATTTGTTTATTTAAATCTGTTAGTGTAAAGAGTTCAATATCTCTAGAAGTAAATACACATTCATATTATATTTTTGACACTGTTGGGGGGTTATATGTTAATTGTATACATCTAAATTGAAATATTTTTATAAAGTACCTACTTTATAAACTCATGTTGAGTGCTTTTTTACTTTTGTAACATTGTGTTAATTGTGTATAACTTTATTTACATGTATATAAACATTAATGCCAAATTGTTGACGATAGAAAGATACCTAATACCAGTGTTGCCACAACACATTTTGCTGGTGTTATTGTGTTTCTCTAGAAGTTTCTGGAATATTCGATTTTACATCTATTTCCTTCTGGAACGGAAATAATATTAAAAATTAGATACTGGGGGTTGGGGAAACTTATAAAAGGCCGGACGTACTTCTTAATTTCTCTCTTTTACATTTAATATTCACTAAATAAAACACCTTGGTGAAAACAAGGTTTATCTTTAACATGGAAAATACATGTCTATCTTGATAATACTCAGACAGTATATTTAGTTCATATTTTGATAATTAGTAAATTAAAGTTTAGAATCAAGATGGTATATCCAAAATAATTAGAGATTCACATATTAATATTAATAAAGACTTTTAACATGATAAAATTCATTTTTGTGTTTTTCTAAATAATTTTAAAAATTTATCTATTCTTTAAATGAGTTGATTCTTGGACAGACACTTGTTCTTGTAATGAGGGTCCCCCAAGCAACAAACGTTTTATGTGTATTGGAGATGACATTTTTAATGCGAAGAACGTGATTATGCTATCAGTTCCAGTACATATAAAAAAATAGTTACGGGTTTGTGAATAATCAATCAGTTTTTAGTACTTGTTAATGAAAGTAAATCGTGTTAAAAGGACTTTTTTTCTCTGGTATAGTTTAAAAAAAAAAAAATTGAATTAGTGCAATACCTCAATAGGAATAAAATTGATTATCAATATAAAGAATCATAATTTTTTAAGTATTGTGTGTCCATGCTTATTCAAGTCATTTATAGATTGTATTATTATGTATTCTGTGTTGTTATATATTTACAACTCTTTGAAATAATGTATACGTACAGTGTAAACATTTTTGTACTGTAAAGGAGATTTTATACAAATAAAGTATTTGTTTTTGAAATATTTAGTTTGTTTTAAGTACTTGCCATGCCATATTAAAAATAGAATCTTTAAAATTTAAAAAAGTATATAAAACTGCACCCTGAGAAAAAGAGTCAGTACTGGGAAGCAGTAAAAAGGTAAGAGAGACAAATAAGAATGTAAAACACTGTAAACTCAATGTATCTGTAGTAATATACTTGTAATCATTCATGCTAAAAGTGCAATATTTAACTTTCTATAGAATCAAGGTCACAGCAATATGTATATATCAACAAATTAATAATGGTGTTTTTCTTAATCAAATTCTACAAAAATAATATCTACATTTCTGTTTATTAGCAATTTTATAGCTTAAGCCTGTCCTATTTTAACAATTTGTGATTAGGCGTTGTTTCATATTATATAAGCCTTTTATTCGACAAAATGGTTTGATTGCAAGAAGATTTTCTCTTTTGCATACGCACCACATGTTTGTTAAATTTATTTAATTCATAAATATACGACATTCTAAAAAAAATAAGATTTTTATTCGTATTTAAAGTATGACACCATTCTAGTAAAAAGATTATAAAATAATGAGGCATGGCCACCACAGGACTTTCATCTGTTTCAAATTATACAATTGTAAGAATTCTTTTATACAAAAATTTTCTTAATTTCTTCTATTCTCTTAATAAATCTCTATAGGATGCAAGATATTCGAGAAAAGTGCTACTCGCTCAGAGTAAAAGTGTTACTTCCGGTCCGACTTTTGAAATTTTTTTTAAACAAAAAGTATTGAAAATTATATTTTAAATACTTTTATACTTGTACTTATATTGGGTCTTTATATGACATATTAGGTGTTTTTGCTTGGTAAAAAGTGCGCAGAATGCTCGTAGTATAAAAATTATCCCATATCTCAATTTGGCCATTTTTGCACTTACTGCACTTTTGCTTAGCAGGGCAGTATTATCGTTTAGAGTAAACGTATTGCAAAAACAATCCATTGTGTTTCGAATTAATCGCTCTGATTGACGATTATGAGGACCATAAAATGCACGAATTTCTCGAATTGAACGATGTTTTTCATTTGAACAATTTCCAAACATTTCTCTGGCGTGAGTCTATTTATGATGAATTGCCAAACCAAACTAACCCCAAAATAACCGAGAATTGTCAAATCGACTGTCACAGAAAACAGTATTGCCTAATTAAAGTACTCCGCCTCTAAAAAAAATACCCGTTACTTGTGGTCCGAGTTTGGAAATTCCCTTTATTTAGAAAATTCTAAATCCAGATCTAAATATTTTTGTACTGATAAATCTGTATAGAATGCATATGTCACGAGATATAAACTGCTATTCAATAAGAGTAAAAGTGCTCGGGTGCGAATTTGGAAATTCTTTTGTACAAAATGTATCCAAAGTTAAACTTGAAATACTTTTATACCCATAATATATATCTACCTAGAAACGATGACTTGTGAGACATTTGCATTTCGATAAGAGCGAAAGAAGTATTTTCCTATTCTCTAGAAATTTGTTAGTTAGTAGTTAACAGATGACGAAATATTATTAAAATTTTATTTTTACACCAAAGGAAACTACTACTTCCGGTCTAATGATTTTACTGAAAATCTAATCGTCTTTTACGAAGGTAATTATACTCCAAAATAAACGGTTTGGTATTGATAGCCTTAATAGTTCGTCCGTTACCTAGTCACACGCGCTCATAGAAGAGAGGGAAAGAGAGATTTTTTAAAAACCAACTATATTTATCTGGAGATTTCAAAACTGGACATTGCAAAAAAATTTTCGTCGTCACAGTACTTCCTTATACTGCATATCAGAAAGTAAAAAAATGAGCCGTTGGCACACACGACTTTCTTATGCGTATGTGCATTCCGAATTGTTTATATAAAACTTGTTTCAAATTAAGTTTCAAATAAATTTATCTTCTCAATAAACCTGTGAGAAAAATTGTTACTTCCGGTCCGAATTTTGAAATTTTCCTTAAACGGAAATTGTTCCATGTCGAACTATAAATACTTGTGTACTCTAAATGAATCTCTGTAGTATGCATTTTTGCGAGATATTTTTCAAAAAAGCTGCTTTTAGGTAAGAGTGAAAGTGCTACTTCCGGTCAGAATTTTGGGTTATTTTATAGAAAACTTGTTTCAGATACAGCCATAAATACTTTTGTAGTCCTTGATAAATCTCCGTAGAACGCATAACGTGCAAGATATTCGCAAAAAGCTATTTTTTCGATCATAGTAAAAGACCTTGTTAATAAATGAACGTACCTTGGAATGGACAAGAATGGAACATTTATTTAGTTGTTATTTAATTGTTATTGTTGTTGAAAGACCTTTTCGAATGTCAGTTTTAGTTTTGATATTGTCAAAAAATATAGAGTGACATATTGACAGCTTAATAGTTTTTATAATAGAAATAGTTAAAAATATAGTCAGATATAGCCAGATAGTAATAGAAAATAACATTGTGGTCCTTCGACGAACTTTATTCAGCCCTATAGATGTACAGATAGAAGAATTATGGATAATAGATCGAGAAAGTCAGATGATGTCATGTCCGACAGCAGAAAAAATTCGTCAAATTTAGGAGAAACTTTACAAAATAGGAATGAGAAAGAGAGTACCGAAGATTTTTTTGGGTTCAGTAATGCCTCTATACTCCATTCAAAACATTTAATGCAAAATATGATGAAAAGTAATGATGACAAAGGTACCAGTAGTAAAAATAAACCTAATAGCACAATTACCTCAAGCAGTAAAGGTACGAAAAAATCTTCATTGTTACCTAGTCAAATACTATGTTTACAGTTAGAACATCAGAAAAAGTTAGCTAATATAGAACTACAAGAAAAACAGCTTAAATATAAACGAGACTTAGAAGAAAGACAACGACAATTAGAAGAAAGGCGACTTAAATTTGAGCGAGAATTAGAAGAAGCAAGACTTCGGAAAGAAAAAGAATTTTTAGATTTAGAACTACAAATACAGTTAAGCAAAGGAAACTCGATAATAAATGAATTTGTTGAAAATAGAGGAAGACTGAAAGAAGTCTCTGAAGGTAGGAATAATATATTTGAAAAAGAGGAACAAGGTAGTTTGCAGAAAGTAAAAACTTGGCTTGAAACTAACAAAAATGATTTAAAAACAGAAAGTTGTAATAGCAGCCATAGAGATGTAGTAGATTCTAGTAAAAATGATTTAGAAATGGAGACATTTTGTCAAGATGACAGATTAGAAAAAATTCTTCTTAGACAGACAATAGATAAAGAACTGCCAATTTTTTCGGGAAATGGTAAGGAGTGGCCAAGCTTTTATAGTAATTACACCTACACAACAAAAGCTCTAGGACTATCAGACGAAGAAAATATTTGTAGGCTAAGAAAAAGCCTAAAGGGTGATGCCCTTAGATCTGTACAAGGTCTGTTAATTTCCATGTCGGTTCCTGCCACAGATATAATAGATATTCTACGAAATAAATATGGCAGACCTGATATTATTGTCAGAAACATGGTAAGTGAAGCTAAAAACTTACCTATCGTAAAAAACAATGATTTTGTTGCACTTACCCAATTTTCGGAAACTGTATCAAATCTTGTCCTGACTTTTGAATCACTCAGTATGGAAAACTACCTGTCATGCCCCCAGTTAATGGACGACTTAATGCAGAAACTACCATTTGGTATGCAGCTATCATGGGGTGAGAAAGTTGCGAACAATAAAGGTAAATACTCACTTCGTGATTTTAAGAAATGGGTAAACGAAAAAGCCAATGCTGCTAGCTACGTTCAAAGCATGTCATCACAAAGACAGCTAAATCCGAATTTTAAAAGGACTTTAGTTGTAGCAGGAAATAAACAAGAAAATAAATGCCTTTTATGCAAAGAAAATCATAACTTAGACATGTGCAAAAGATTTATAGAAAAATCAATAGAAGATAAATGGAAAATAGTCAAAGAAAATAAGGTATGCTTTTGTTGTCTAAAAAGCTACCATAGAATTAGTAATTGCCGAAATAAAAGAAAGTGTACTATTGATGACTGTCAAAAAATTCACCATAAACTTCTACACTTCAAAACAAATAAAACGGAACCTAGAGCAAGAGCTGATGCAAGAAATTTACAGAATGAAAATATTTTTGAAACAGGAAATCATATAGTGGGACATACATTACAAAATTATAGAAAAGAAGTGTTACTGAAAATTGTTCCAGTAATTTTAAGAACAGAAACAATTGAAATTGAAATTTATGCTCTATTAGATGATGGTGCCACTGTCAGTCTACTTGATGAAAGTTTGGCAAATGAACTTAATCTGGTCGGAGAAGAAACTATTCTGCGCTTAAAATGGACTGACCAGCATACAACAAAACAGTCAAAATCAAGAAAAGTGTCCTTCAGCATTTCGAATATTGACAGAGATAAATTTTACCCAATGGAAAATATATATACCTCAAAAGATTTAGATTTGCCCATACAAAATGTTGATTCAAGGCGCATTAAAAGCAACTGGAAACATTTAGAACATATTAATTTTCCAAACATTGAGAGTATTAAACCAAAACTGCTAATTGGCCAGGACTATTGGGAACTGATAACAACCAGAGAACTTATAGAAGGCCCCAAAAATTCCCCAGCCTTGTCACGTACTAAGCTCGGATGGATAGTCCACGGAAATGTAGCCCAATTTAAAGGAAGATTAGACCATTATGTAAATTTCCTTGTTCGAGACGACGAAGCTCACAGTGAAGATCTCCACGATATGGTAAAATATTTTTTTACAATTGAATCTTTAGGGGTAAAATATCAAGACACAAAATCAATAAAAGAAGATGAGGAAGCCGAAAACTTAATAAAAAATATTTCAAGAAGAAAAAATGGTAGATGGGAAACAGGATTGTTATGGAAAGATACAGAAGAAACACTTCCCGACAGTAAAAATGTAGCACTTCAACGCTTTAGGTTTATAGAAAGAAAAATGAGTTTAGATCAAGATTTCGGACAAGCTTATTCTCAGAAAATAAAAGAATATAAAGAGAAAGGATACATTAGAAAACTATCTATTGAAGAAGAAGAAGAATCTCACAAAAAAATATGGTACTTACCTCATTTTGGTGTAGTAAACCCAAATAAGCCTGGTAAAATTCGTTTAGTTATGGATGCTGCTTCAAAAGTCGAAGGAAAATGTCTAAATGATTTTTTATACAAAGGTCCAGATTTGCTTAATTCACTTATCAGCGTAATTGCAAAGTTTAGAGAAAAGCCCATAGCCTTCTCAGCTGACATACGAGAGATGTTTCATATGGTTGAAATAAATGATGAAGACCAGCATGCTCAACGAATTATATGGAGAGATTCCCCGGCAAACGATTTTGAGACATACGTTGTTCAGGTGATGATTTTTGGAGCGGTGTCATCACCATACAGCGCCCAATATATCAAGAATATTAATGCCCTAGAATATGAAAAGGTGTACCCTGAAGCTGTTGACGCCATTATTAATCAACACTACATGGATGACTACATTGATAGTTCAGAATCTCCAGAAAAAGCATCAAAATTAATAAATGAAGTAATAGCTATCCATAAGATGGGCGGTTTTGAGCTAAGAGGATGGATTTCTAACTCGGAGGAAGTTTTTCAAAATATACCCGAAGAATTACGTACGGCAGAAAAAATATTTGAAGATTCTGCACCCCAAAGAATATTAGGACTAAGATGGCTACCAAAAGAAGATGTGTTAAGCTTTTGCATTAGCTTACATAAAGTAGATCAAAATATTTTAGATGGAAAAAAAATACCTACAAAAAGAGAAATGTTAAGCGTTATCATGTCTTTGTTTGACCCATTAGGAATCCTTGGAAATTATATTGTGAAAGCGAAAATCTTAATGCAAGATATTTGGAAAAGTGGAATAAAATGGGATGATCAGATTTCAGATGCACAAAATAAAAAATGGAAACTTTGGCTTAATGGTTTGGAGAAAATAAAATCCTTCACAGTTCAAAGATGCTATGTTTCCAATTATTTTCAAGTAAAAAATATACAGCGACACTTGTTTTGTGATGCAAGTAAACAAGCCTTTGCAGCAGTCGCTTATTTCAGATTTGAAGCAGGAGAAAAAATTGAAATTTCATTAGTTATGTCTCGCAATCAAGTATGTCCACTAAAAACCCTGACGATACCCCGTTTAGAGCTACAAGCAGCAGTACTTGCAAGCCGTTTGGCAAAAACAATCCAACACCAACATACACTTAAAATAAATAGAATTGTATTTTGGTCAGACTCCACGACTGTTCTAAATTGGTTACGAACGGACTCAAAGAAATTACCGTCTTTTGTTAGTAACAGAGTAGGAGAAATTTTAGAAAACACTGACGTTTCACAATGGAAATGGGTACCTTCGAAATTAAATATAGTTGACGAAGCGACAAGAGACGATAAAGAAGCTGATCTTAGAAGTGGAAGCCCATGGTTAAAAGGTCCTGAGTTCTTGTATCAGTCACCATGTTTTTGGCCAGAAGAAAATATTGAGCATCATCTAAGCAAAAATTACATTGAAGAATCGCAAATACTCCTTTTAAGTCATGCAGAAGAAAATATTAAAAATTCGTACCTACCTGACATATCAAAATTTTCATCTTTAAGAAAACTATTGAATTCCACAGCCTATGTATTCCGATTCATAAGACAAGTCCAAAAGAAACCATATTTTTCAGATAAAGAAAAATATTTAACATGTTCAGAAATTCAGAATGCGAAAAAACTTTGGTGTCTTCAGTCACAAAAAGACTCCTTTTGTCAAGAATATAGGACACTAGTAAAAGGAAAATCAGTTAATAAAGATAGCAAGCTTTTCCCACTTTCACCATGCTTAAATGATAATCTAATATGCTTAAAAGGAAGAATAGATAACTGCCCCGAATTAAAGATGGAGACAAAACGACCCATTATTTTAAGTCACAGTCACCCTTTTACACGGCTCCTTGTACGGGAATATCACGAAAGAAATGGACATGCAGGGACACAATTAGTTCTTAATGAAATAAGACAAGAATATTGGATAACCCAAGCAAGGAAACTTATAGCCTCAGTAATAAATAGCTGTAATTTTTGCAAAATTAAGAAAGCAAAGCCTATAATGCCGGAAATGGGTCAGCTTCCATTAGAAAGATTACAACAACCCCCAAGAGCTTTCTTTTTTGTGGGAATTGATTATTTTGGGCCAATAGATGTTGTAATAGGCCGAAGACATGAAAAAAGATATGGTGTACTGTTCACTTGTTTATCTGTCAGAGCTGTCCACTTAGAACTTGCGGAATCTCTTAATACAGGTTCGGCTATCTTAGCTATAAGAAGATTTATCGCAAGAAGAGGACAACCAGTTTGTATATGGAGTGACAATGGAACTAACCTTTGTTCAGCAGACAGAGAACTGCGTAAAGCTTTAAATGAAGTAGATGATGAAGAAATTAAGAAAAATTGTTTGGCACAAAATATCGATTGGAAATTTATAGCTCCAGCAAGTCCTCACATGGGAGGTGCTTGGGAGAGGATGGTACGAACAGTAAAACAAACACTAAAGATTATTTTAAGGGAAAGAATTCCAAAATTAGAAGTTTTACAGACAGTTTTAGTAGAAGCAGAGAACATAGTTAACAGCAGACCTCTGACTTATGTGTCGTCAAATGAAAATGATTTTGAAAGTATAACTCCAAATCATTTTTTGATCGGAACATCGAGCATTGTTAAACCACCAGGAATATTTGAACAAAAATTTGATTTGAGAAAGCAATGGAGATTTGCCCAACAGTTGGTAGACAGATTTTGGCACAGATGGGTAAGGGAATATTTGCCTACTCTAACTGCTAGGTCCAAATGGTTGCAAGAAACAAGAAATATAGAAGTAGGTGAAGTAGTCGTACTGATGGATAATCAGTTACCAAGAAACAATTGGCCATTAGGAAGAATAACTGCTGTTTATCCAGGAAAAGACCAGAAAGTGCGTGTGGTAGACATTAAAACAAATACAGGGACCTACAGAAGATCAGTATCAAAGATTTGTCCAATTGGCCTAATTGAAGGTGAAAATGTTTTGTGATTTCAAGGGGGAGAAATGTTAATAAATGAACGTACCTTGGAATGGACAAGAATGGAACATTTATTTAGTTGTTATTTAATTGTTATTGTTGTTGAAAGACCTTTTCGAATGTCAGTTTTAGTTTTGATATTGTCAAAAAATATAGAGTGACATATTGACAGCTTAATAGTTTTTATAATAGAAATAGTTAAAAATATAGTCAGATATAGCCAGATAGTAATAGAAAATAACAGACCTACTTCCGGTAGAAATTTCAAAAAACTTCTTTTATAAAAAAAATTTAAAATTTCCTTTTGAGTAATTAATTTCTTCGCTTAAAATCTAATTATTTCTCACGAAGGAGATTATATTCGTAAATATGAAATTTTGTATTGAAAAGTTTAGTTATTTGGCTGCTATCGTGGTCACAAGCACACATACACATATATATAAAGAGACAGAAATTTTTCAAAAAAAACATAGACCTATTCGCGCTTCTCTTATAATCAAATAAATAAAAAGAGAAAAAAATGCGCTTACAAAATTGTTATAAGCAGTCAACGAAAGACGATGCTTATTTATAGTTAATGAAGATAATGCAGTGATTACTATAATTATTGGTTTGTTCCATCATAAATTTTAATGATCCTTTTTGTAAATAAAGGAATAAATAAATGATTTAGAAAAACATTCTCTGTGTTATAATGTTTAGTCTTTAGTCTTACGTTGCTTTAGTAATGAACAACTTTGTGTACTTTTAAGCTTATAATACCTTCTAAATCACTTCTAAACAACCATTTATATATTACCTATAACATTTATAAGAGCCAACGCCTCGCATATAATATACTTATACGCCCACCAATTGTGATACTGGAAGTTTTCACACAGGTAATCCAACATTAGCCTCTTCTTTAATTTCTTTTCCGTCTCAGAGCAGATTCCTATATCTAAGTCCATCATAAGGGCATGTATTTTTCCACCTTCCCATGACTTCCATAACCAGCGCGGTGTGTAAAATAGCAGAGCCTGTAACAAACAAGAAAATCCAAAATTACTCATCGTAAAATTATAAAGAAAACTTTTAGTTATCACATATTATAAAGTTGATCGTCCGTCATTATATTTATATGTATGAGGTTTATTAATAAACAAGGTGACAAACAAGTTTACCCCAATTAAGGAAAGTAAAGTCAGCTGTTTAAAAACCATGAATAAAATTATGTTTTTTAAATAAATATCTATTGAAAATACTTTTATTATTCTAATGACAAAGAGCTGATCTTGAACAAGTGTTTAAGTTTTGGAAAGGATTCAATTTGTTAGTTTTGGCAGTTGTTTCCGGTGACTAATGTCGTGACTTTGAACACGACAAGCATGTTTTGTTTCAGTAAATATTGTGGTGTCAAATTTCTAAGTTAAAATAATGAAGCAGGAGAAAACTTATACTATGTATCTTTAATTTAACATATTGCTGTGGCAACATAATTATTTGGAATAGTATTAATTGTAGTATTGCCATACGTTAGGCATTGCCAAATAGATTATGCTGTGTGCTGTTCCAGCAACATAACTAATCATGATGATGATAATTTTTTATTATCCTTAATATATTTGTTTATTTTCTTAACAGCACGTACTTTATAAGTATACGTGAATTCTACCAGTGTATCTAAATTTCTCCTCTCTCGTCAAATCTCTTGTTTTTCTTATTATAGGGATAAGGTTAGAACTTATTTTGAATAAAAATCAGAAACCATATAAAACATAATTGTATAATTTATTCAACATTATTTTTAGAATAAATAGCATCGCTATACTATATTCACCATTTAATTATAAAAGAAGAAGATAATTGAAAGAAAACATTTGTACCGTGTTCTAGGTTGTAATGTTTTATATAACGAATATATTTTTAATGCTTAAACAAAAATAAAATATTGCCCTCTTTCAAAACAAAGAAAATTCAATTAATGTTAGTATTCTATTGACATTTTATGCTAATTCTATTCCATCAGAAACATTATATTCGCACGTAATGCCCTGATAAACTTAGAACTTTGCAATGGTCAATGTTCGGAGAAAAAGCTTGAATTTGATTACTGGCTACAACCATTCACACGTATTGTGTCCAGCATCTCAAAGTCCGCCACCCAGAAATACTTCCCTTCTTAAAAATCTGGTTTAAATTATTAATTTATAATAAGAAAATTGTTTTGAGAATTAATGATGCCTATAAAGTGCCAGAAAATATACATTTGCACGTTATATCCTCTTAACACCCAACACCATTAATAATTCTATTTGTGTTGTTAAAACTAATGAATGTATATTATTACAGGACAATATCTATTATCCCTGTTGCACAACGTTATATTGAATATACATTTACACGTTATATTACACTATACGCATAGCAACACTGATAAATCTTTGTTTCTAAAACTTACTTTGAATTATTGAAAAACTCTTCAAACTCCATTTTTTTTTGTTTATACAAAAATTATTAACAAAAGGAAATTCTTATAATGAATGAAACTTAAATATAAATAAAATTAATATGCTAATACAAGAAATATTGAACGAATATAATCGTGGTGTATCTGACCCTACGATTTAATGTCTTTTTTAAGTCGCTTTTAATCTCTATCCAAATAACTAACTAATTCTTGTTCATTCTTGTTTTTCAATTTATATACCCGGGAAGACACGTGGCCGCTCTCAACGCCATCCTTGGAACTACCATTTAAGTTGGCAGCCTGCGTCTTCAGTGAGATCTCTGCCTTCCAAGTTGCCATCGTGATACGAACACACACACACATGCACTTATCGTTTTTGACAGTTCCTTCACCTAAACGTCAACACACTGAGAATTGTTCACTGTTGTAGGTATATTCGTATTAATATAATTCTTCCTTATATTTGTTTATGAATTTGTTACCTTCTTTATTATTTGCCACATACTTCCTCTTTCCGTTCGCTAACACAATTCTTATTTTTGTTTTATTTCCAGCTCTCGGTAAAATTGGAAATATATTGTAAATAACAGGTATTCTTTTTATAAGATTACTCGCACTACCACGATCCATCTGGTTTGTCATTTCGTCGCTTCTTTCGATCCAGGACTTTTCCAACGGTGATATATTTATCTGTAAAAAACTACAAACGAAGTTTACATTATATTTTCTTCTTTATAGGTCTCAAAACCGTATAAATCTCTCTCTACAGTCAATGAAACATAGTGCTACATACCCGAATTCATGAATGTACTTTCTTATTTGGCAGCTGTCGTTTATAAAAACACTACTGCTGATTGTATGGTCTCGGAATATTTTGACCCCATATCCTTTTTTATTATTTACTTATAAGTGAAGGTAAATTTTATTCTTTTAGCATGACTTATTTTAATTTCTTTTATAAAGTTTTTATTACGTTATGCACGTTCTCAAGTTTACATAATTTATTCAATTATATTTTCTCTCGTGCATATCGGATCTTGTCTTCTTCATACAATTTTATTGGATTTAGATGACTAACTCTTTTCACACTTCCATCCTTAAACATAACCCTTTCTCGGTTATTTGCTTTCATTTCTCTTTTATTTTTAAACAACGGTCCATTATTCAAAATGTTCAGTGCAATTTTCACGCATTTTTTAAAGTCAGGTTGTTTTTCATTATACACAAACCATATATCCTGTTTCTCTTTTCTATAAAAGAAATATATATATATATCTTAAATTTATCTCGTCTTTTATTTTGTACCTGTTTAATATCTAAATTATTAATATATATTCATTTTTATTTCTGTGTTTTCTATACTTAAATGTATGCAACTTAGTATACTCTTATGTTGAAATCTTTGAATACAATAAAGCTGATTTTTACTGTCTCTTTTATATTATTTTATAGTTAAATTTATTCTTAATGCGATTACTATTATTTTTAATATGCAAGAGACCACGACAATATGTTATTAAACATTAATTTTTGTTTATAATTATTTAAATTATACAAGTCCGTCCTATGTAAAAAATTAAAGTATCACTAAATATAAGTTAATAGTAATTCAATTTGTAGTAAATTTTGGACGCACGAAGTCGGCTCAATTATTTGTGAGGTAACGATTTGCCGAAAATTGCAGATATTATTCTTTTTGGTTGCGGTGTTTAAAATGAACACATGTGCTAAGTGAAGTATAAAACATCACCTATTTCTCATTCGCATTGAATTAATAATACAGGAAACAACATTATAATTAAACTGTCTTTCGTACCATAATATTTTCGGTAAGTCACTATAAGTATAAATATAAAGTGTTAACACAATCGCGCAGGTAGTTTTGAAACTACCGTCGACCAAGCCACTTAATCGAGAAGAAACTGTGAAATAAGGATAAAATCGAGTATCGCGCCGTTATCAAGTTCCTTACAACACAAGGAAAGTCTGTTCATACTAAACTGGAAAAGATGCCATTGGTTTACAAGGATTCTTGCCCGCGTGAATTATAGTTTTTAAGAATCACTTGAAGAAGACCCACGAACTGAGCGGCCTATCGAAATGACCATTTCAGAACTTGTTAAAATAGTTAAAAAATTAATAATGAAAGATGCTCGGCCGAAAGACACACACAACTCGCAGAAATGACCGGAGTATCTGATACAACTATTTTCAAAATTATTTATAATCATCTTGGCATGACTAAAATCAGCGCAAGATGAGTGCAGATAATGCTCACGCTGCCGCCACCGCCGCGGAAACAACAGCGCATGGAATGTTTCAGACCGTTTTAGTACAGGAAAAGGGGTGATGAATTAAGTTGAATTTTAAGTAGGGATTAAGCTTTCGTCCAAACAAGACTCCATGAAGTGACATACATACATACATATATGCGGGTCACAGTCGGCCGAAAGCTAATTGGTACTGCTTTCTTGAATTTTTTTTTATTGATTACCAAGAAAAGGTGTTTACATAGCTGGAGAATACTACGCTTCAATCCTGGAGCGGTTAAAAAAAGTCAACGACAATGCTCCCGTCCAGAAGAGTCGTGTTGTGCTGGCTTTTTTCATAAAGTGGGCTTTAATATTTTGAATCACCCACTTAATAGGCCAGACCTGGCTCCTAGCAAATTTTACCTCTTCCCTAAAATGATAAAGTTTTGCGTGGAAAGAAATTCACCAGCAATAAAGAAGTAAAGGACGCAGTTTTTGCGTATTTTTCAGACAAAGAGCAAATTGAAAGATCAGAAACGTATATTAGGGTCGCAGGTGAATATATTGAAAAACAAATATTATTTTGTATTTTTATTTCTCTCCATTTCCCCTATTTGCAAACTTAAAAACGCTTCTTCTTCTATAATGGTTATAACTGTAAAACTTTGGAGCCTGCGCTTTTTATGTATTGTTGTACAGCCGTGTAAGATCTTTTGGTCATTTTCCCAATCGAAACATGTTATACAATTACTTCTTCATTACTTATATTTTGAACGAAAGAAATTGTAGAATGAAACGATTTTTCATTTTTAGTTCGAGTAGCATATCTCGGTGAAATTGACATCATTTTTTTATGTACTGTTGCTGCATCACATTTATTTGACGAATATAAACTTATATGCGTTGCCTAGACTAGTTCTTCAGACGTGCTTGCTTCCAGCATGGATTTCACTCCTCGTCTCTTTGCTTTTCCATGAGATTTTTTAAACAATTCTGTAGGCCATTCCTGTCCACCTGAAATTGAAGGTTGACTCTGAACATCGTATATAATATATGGTATCAATTCAGGAAAGCTGCTCTTTATTCTAACCAGGTTTCATCTCGAAATCTTGACACTTGAAATGGATAAGAAAGTCAACAATACAACTGAACGTCAGTGAAATTACTACATGCTTTTGTGCGTACTTCGAAAATTCTTCCAGGTATTGACAGTAAGTATTAAACGGCTAAGTTTGCATAAAATTCTGGTGGGATTTGTATGCTTTATGAAAGAAAATTTTGATATAATTTGTTTATGAGAAGAATTTTATCCGCCTAAATTTGAAAAATTGAATAAAAGTTGTATTTACCTTTACCGTATGTTAACTATTCGTCTTTATAGTTAATTAAAACATAATAATAATAATAATAATAAATGACTTTATTGCAAAATTAATAATATGGTATATAATAGATAACAATTAAAACACTAACAGTAGTGTAATATAATAAAGCAAAATGAAATCAAACAATGTTACATCAAATATTAAATTTTAATTTTGCAAACTGAATGCGAATATCAGAAAACTCTGCTAAATTAACTTTCCTAATTCGAACAAAAAAAAAGGCAAAAAGGAAACAGTAATCTATTTTATGGGAAGGAGTTAAGGGTGCGTCACATTCAAGAATTTTGCTTTGTGCGTGCGTTTAAACCTAGATATCTCCAACAGTTTTATTTTGGACGAAACCTGGTAATATTTTAGATAAATCAGGTACGTGAAAGACCTTTGAGATAATGATGTGCTATGCATTGGAGGAGATCAATCCGCCAAACCTCGTGGTAAGATTATGAACATCAAAATATTTTTATGAAGTCATGGCCAACTATGATTGCCATTTAAAGAAACGTAAGTTAATGCTATAACTTGATAATTAAGTCTGCCATGCCTGAATGTTTAACTAAGATTATTAAATTCTACGTAAATTACTACCAAAAACCATTTCCATATTAGTTTTATCTTCAATAGTTACGAAGATAAGTATAATTAAAAATTTCGACAATTTTATAATTTTATAAATATAACTTCAAAAGTTTACAATAAATGTTAAGTCCAAGAATACTATCAAATACTCCTTAAATTTAGGAGCAAGGTTTCTAATTTAACCGATCCTGTATCTTCAGTATTAAGAAAATTACCCATTTAGGGATATACAAAGTGGTGGTTACTTTGTGTGTATGAGATATTTAGCATTTAGGTATTTTGAAATAGTACACTTTTAGTACTTTTTAGTACCACGTAAATATACACTGGGTTCTATTTAATTCTTTTCGGAACTTTCAAGTTTATGGTATGGTAATGGTATGGAATCATTAACAACTCACTTTGAAATATTTCGATATTTCAACTAACATTCAATTTATGAAGTCGAATGTTATCTTTACTAATTGTGCCCATGATAGTTCTTTCATCGTTATTAATTATTTGTTAAGGATTTTCAAAAATTATAAGTCGTCCAAGTCAAGGTAATTTAATCAACACTTAAAAGGGTATCATAAAATCTAAGTAAAATCACAGCATTCCATTAAGAAAAAATGAGGTGTGGCCACCACACGACTTTCTTATACGTATGAGCGTTCAAACTATACAATTTTAAGAATTTTTTTATACAAAAATTATTCAAAATCATATTCTAAGTACTTTCATTCTCTTAATAAATCTCTATAGAATGCATACTTTGCGAGATATTCGAAAAAAAGTGCTGCTCGCTAATAGTAAAAGTGCTACTTCCGGTCCGAATTTTGAAATTTCATGTATACAAAAAATATTGCAAATCCAACTCTAAATACTTTTGTACACTTAATAAATATATATAGAATGCATAATTTACGACATATTTGCAAAAAATCGCTATTCGGTAAGAGTAAAAGTGGTACTTCCGGTCCGAATTTTGAAATTTTTTTTATACAAAAGATATTTATAATTATCATATAAATACTTTTAAACTCGTAATGTACCTGCCTAGAACGCATGACTTGCGAGATATTCGCAAAAAACTGATTTTCGATAAGAGTAAAAGACCTACTTCCGGTAGGAATTTCAAAAAACGTTCTTAAGAGAATTTGTCTTAAATTTAATTTTGAGTACATTTGAATTCCTTATAAATTTGTTTAAACTTAGTAATTGACGAAATATTTGCAAAATTCGATTTTTTCACAGAAGTAAACTACTACTTCCGGTCTACCGATTTTACTGAAAACCTAATCAGATCTCAAGAGGGAGATTATATACGTAAATACAATCGTGGTCACACACAGACAGACAGACACACAGACACACAGACACACAGACACACAGGCACACAGACACACAGACACACAGACACACAGACAGACATTTTTTAAAAACCACTTTTTTGGTATCAGGGGACTTCAAAACGTGGACATCTGCAAAAATCTCGAGATCGAAAATTTTCATCATCACAATACTTCCTTATACTAAGTATAAGAAAGTAAAAAGGTAGGCGTTGGTTTGCCGTTCTCGATCACCCTGTATAATTGGCAAAAGTTTTTGCATATAAAGCTTATGTTTTTCTACAATTTTTTGTTTTTATAAATTTTTGTTATCCACATTATTATATACATATAATAAACTTTTTACTTCGAAGGGAGGCCGGTAGACTTAGATTTAATCAAATCATTAATTTGATTACAGACGTTCTTTCGGTGTTACTACTTTGTGTTTTCAAGAAATTGTGATGTTACATACATTAGATATTACTTTTGAGTACTTTATTTTTACTGTTTCGGTCATTCATTATTTATTCTATTTATAAATGACTCACTTGTGCAAATTGATTGCCCTACTTTACTAAAACCTGATGACATCTAAATTTATTTAAAAGTTTGTACCAATGCATATATAAAGATACTTCAATACAATTTGAAAAAAAATTACAATTGGTGCAACTTTTACAAGCTTAAATTAAATATATAAAATGTGGTGTGCATTAGTGTCAAAAGCAGATGTTATTAGTTTTGGATGCGAAGCTTTCAGAGCTCTTGATTTGGCCATGCACATTTCTAGTTAACTATCTCATCTGCAATCCAATATTTGCTAATAAATCACTAATTTTTCATAGAATTCATGTAATGCTTTCTCTAATCGACAGAAGAAGCGTACAATACGAAACGTTTTTACACGACCTAATAAAAAATAATATTGCTTGTCTCTATACACTCCAGCGCCTGCCACTTCTTGTTATTCGACGTGGTACAAAGTTCGAGAATGCATTCATGGTTCCATTTGCAAGCACTAATTTATGAGGTGAGCACTTATCTAAATATGTATAGCAGATTGGAAAGCACAATTCAAGAATATATTACTTTCCTATACGTAGTATAATAAAGTACTATGATCACGATAATTTTCGACCACGAGGTTTTTACAAATACCCACGTTTTCAAGACCCCTAATAATAGACAAGTAGTTTTTATTATTGTATATTATGAAATGAGCATTTAATGATAGCTATTAAGACACGAGTAAGAAAATTACAATACGAGTCGAAGGCGAGTATTGTAATGAATACGAGTGTCTTAATAGCCATTAAATGCGAGTTGCATACACTATTTTTTCTACGACCACATAATAAAACATTATTTTTTGAACATTCCATCTCACAAATTGAGCGTAAAATTTTCCGTACATCTTTACGAATTTAGCTGGTAATAAATTGTTCGTGGCTACTATGGCTTGTTCCATAATTTCTGGTGGAGTCAAATTTTACATTTCACTGTCATTATCCTTCATTTTTACCGTTCATATTTTCAAAAAAGCACAAATTTTAACTACTTACTTGTAAATTGCAGAGAACTCTCACATTTAATTAACTTTTATATCTGTCAGATATGCAGTCGCCATATTGAATATTGTTTGAATGCCGCATTCCTATTGAATATAAACTTATATCGTAATGAAAAATCTGTATTTCTATTGGATATAAATTTGTATCATAATGAAAATCTGTATCGTAATGGACATCATTAAAGTACAGGTTCGGCATATCTAATAACACAATTAAAGTATGGGAGTAGAAAAATATCTCTATGTGTCTGCTTGGTTGCCTGGCTATGTATTTGTAGATAAATTCTATGAAAAATTAATGATTCATAAGCAAATATTGGATTCGGCATGAGATAGGTACTTAGAGATGTGCATGGCAAATTCAAGAACGCCGCAGGCTTCAGGACCTAAATCTTATTTTATATAAAGATATGGCGGCGTCCTGTAAATCATTATCTTGTGGAAGAGGTATAAAGTCGGATATTCTCAACGGTTTTGCATATTCAACCAGCCCACATCATTCAGCCTATGTGAAATGTGATCACATTTTCTCACATTACACGAAGCGCGATGATCCGGTTCAAGGTACCATAGTATACAGAGCAACAGTAATTGAAATGTGATACGATGAAAGTGTCACATAGATTCTTCTTGACTTGCTCATTAAAGATGTGTTGGTACGAATAGAGCTTTTTTAGATTTATGTATGCATTTTTAATATACTTTGTAATTTGATCTCGATAGTGGAAAGTGTAATGGAAAGTGACATCCAAGCTTTTAACTTTCTCGATGAAGGGTAATATAGTATCATTATGTTTAATTTTTATAACTTTACTCAAGTTGCGACATATCCCCTTAGAACCAAACAAAGTAACCTGGTACTTTTCCGGATTAATGTGGAGGCAATGATTTGAGGGGATAGCGAAGAGGCATTGAAGATCAGTGTTAATACTCTCGACCGCAGAACGCCAATCTGATGGACGAAACGAATAATACAGTTGTGTGTCATAGGAGTTGACATGAAATTTACAATACTTTATGCAGTGTAGCAACTGTGATGTGTAAATATTAAACAAAAGAGGCCTAATCACAGATCCCTGCGGCACTCCTCGAGCGCGTATGAGACTACCAGATATATTAGTACCCAGTCTGACAACCGGCCGACGATTCGTAAGATAATTATTCAAGAGGGCAGTCCTCTTCTGGTAATTCTATTATTTTTGTTCCCAAAATAATGAAAAAGATTAATGATATATATTAGCGAAATTTTTATTTGAAAATTTAAATTTTTTTCGTAGAATTTATTATTTCCTCGTGCCTTTGTTAATAAACACCTCATTATAATAAAATATATCCAGCGTACTTGTATATACATATATATGTATGTATATTATCATGAACAATTTAAACATTAAATCTATTAAAACACGTTTTATATACACAAATAGCACAACCAGCCTATTTAAAAAAAAATCTTTTGACGTAAATATTTCCCGGAATTCCATCACTACTACCATTAGAGAATAAGCATAGATACATACCGTAAGTTATCGGCAGCGCAAACGCAAATAGATTCAATTATTTTTTTCTAACTTTAGAAGCTTGAAAGAATATGTTACACGACCGTTTCTGGTTGGGGTCTCGCATTATACGTAATCGGTTTTCAAGACGCCAGAGTGAGTTATTTTCAAATGAAACCTCAATAACTACAAGTAACGTGCATTATCATAAAGTGTTCAGTTTACTTTACGAGAATGAAGAACGTTGAACCTTTCCGAAAGTAAATGGCTAACAGAGAGAGCTGTTTCAGCGTAATCTTCACGCTTTATACAAACGTTCGGTGAAAGCAGAATTTCAGCGATTTGTGTGTGTTTGTAGATCCATATTTATATTTCAGCTCTACACGAAACATGTGCAGCTTATAGCATTGAACTGTACACATGTGTGTGAGTAATTTTAAAATATACCCCGTATTTTTGCAGTCAGGACACGTAAAAAGCATAGGGATCAATGTCTTTAAAAAGTTTGACAAAGTAAAATTAATGGTAAAACGATAGAAATTGTTACAAACAAAGCCACTGATTGCAAATACTTTTTGGTCTTCTTTAGAAATAATTATCTGTAAAAAAAATGAAATTTACATATATATCGTTCTGAGAAATTGCGTCGTTTAGTTATCTTGTTGATTGAGAAATAATCGTGTACATATGTGCTGCCATCTGGAATAAATGCAGTGAAGTATACGCGTTTATAACTTCACGAGGGATATATGAAAATGGCGACTGGTACTGAAGTAGATGGTAAGTTAATGTGGATATTACTTCTTTTTATTATAGATTTTAACGAAAATGTTATTAAATCTTAATAAAGTAGATATGTAATATAGTCAGGAAATATTATTTGATTGATTGTCCCAATGTTTAATTGGACAGAATACCAATTGTCCATTTAAATGGATATCAGGTTAACGTCACTACATTTCTTTTTATTGAGGCACGACATACACCTCATTTATATTTTCCCGATTTTAGCAATTTTTGGAAAAGATGATTAGCTTTTCCCAGGCAGAGATGACGATAGATTGCTAGAGTTATTAGCACTAAACAATTCGGAATTTGAAGGGTTCTCCGATGATGAGGAGAATAATGTACGTACTTAAAACTAGAAATAAACCACAAGGCTATAACGCAACTCCTTTACAGTCTGTAACACCCTCCACTTCTAGGGAACATCGTTATCATCGACCAGCATTGACCCCTAATTTAGAAAATTATGTTAGATGAAAATATGAAAAATGTAAAAAGAACACTAAATTTTATTGCATCCAATGCAAAATTTATTTGTGAATAACAGCAGAACGTAACTGTTTTCCTTCATATCATCCATTTAGAAAACCTTAAGGATCCAAATGCGTAATTTATAATAAAAGTTTATTTCAGATAGGCTTCTTTTTGTATTAGTCTTAGTATGAGAAGTCTCAATATCCATCAAAATGGACACAATTTTTTTCTCTAAACTCAGTAAAAATTTTAATTTATTATAAGAAATCTAGATTAGTTAAAAGAAGAAAATGGGTGTGCTTAAAACCACACAGCAGAAGTGTAAACTTCATCAAGGCGAGGTTAATAATAGGAAATACAACTTTCTTTTTTCGTTGTATATTACATTTAAATAATCGTCCGCGAAGTTACCAATTCGCGAACGCAACACAGTTCGCGAAATACAATTTCGCGGCCGTTGCTATGGCAGCGGCCGTTAAAGTAAATACACATTTTGACACATGTTTAATCACACATTCTACGACTTATTTTGACAACTATCAAGTATTTGTAGTTTATTATATTCGTCTCATTTCCATGGTAACGCATGTAAAGCAAGTAAACCACTTTAATTTAGCACCTTTAGAACTAAATTAAATTAAATCGATTGAAAAATTTAACGGTTGCCAAAAAATTGTGTGTATATCTTGTACGCGAAAAACTTTAACGTACTGGAGATTGTCTTGCCTCGGCCGCAAGCATTATTAAGGAGATTTTCGGACGCATGTATATATATAAATAGACGATATGAATACTGGCTTTCGACTCCCGCCCTTGATCTAATGGTTAAGTGCTGGCCTCTCACCCAGGCGGCTCCGGTTCACATCTGCTCTTGGACATGAATTTATTTATTCATTTAATACCTGTATATGATATATTTATTTATCTTGTTCTCTTAGCCGACTTTACCCGAAGAGCGTTACATATCCGAGCGTTGCAGGTCAGTCTTGTTCACTGCCTACAATCAGCGCAACGCGCCTAAAGAAGTTTACACTTCAATAAGTTTCAAGAAAATCGTAAGTACATGTTGGCTTTCTGGTCTGAGGAGGATATGTCAGACATGTTTTATTAACATAAACTATATCTTTTCAACTTCAAAATGAGAATAATCAACGTCAAATTGAAAATTAATAAATTTGCAGCATGCGTTGATTTAACAAAACAATACTAAACGTGAGTGTTACTGAGTATCATTTAGCGACAGTGGTTAGACATTTAATGACATTTACCATGCCTTATATGAAAAATCGCGAACTGACAAAGTTAAGCAGCAAATTTGTGCTACATAAACTGTTAAGATGACTGTAGAGGACTTACGATTAGATTGGGCGTTAAAAAATCAACTGCCTACCTATGGGCTAAAAATCAAGAAATTGTTAAAAAGCCACGTGGGGGACAAAAAATTGTGAAAATTTATCGTTCAATACATTGAAGAAAACAAAATTAACATTAAAAGAACTTTAACTAAAAATGAAAGTGCAACATCGAATAACAGTATCTAAAGAAACACTTCGAAGGCATTTGGACAAACTGTTATTCACACTGAAAGATAAACGAAATGAACCTGAAAGAGAAAATAACGGTGAAAGTAATATAAAACGTTGTGACTATATTCAGCAACTTTTTATTTATCAAGCGGATAATATACCAATTTTTTACATGGGTGAAACAAATTTCAATTTATTCATGTTAAGAGGACAAAGACGATCAAGGAAGGGATACCGCTGCAGCAATATAACGACTGGTTGCCGCGGAGCCAATAAATACGTTCTAGGCTGTATTGGTAACATGTGAATGATTCACAACGAGATCAAATGAGGTGCCTTTAGAATGAAAGACGCAAACCAATTCGTTTGTCAGTGTTTGCGTGGAGCCTATAACATTTATTAAACTCATGCGGTGTTGCCATGTCGGTATGGAAACTGTACTTACTGAAAATGAATTCAGCAATTATAAATTGCTAGGACTTAAGAGCCTATAACATTTATTAAACTCATGCGGTGTTGGTAATTGACAATGCTCGTGCCATGTCGGTATGGAAACTGTACTTACTGAAAATGAATTCAGCAATTATAAATTGCTAGGACTTAATCCTTACAGCCCAATGTTAAATCCAATTGAAATGACTTGGTCCAGCTAAAAAGCTGCTTTTAAACAGGATTTAAGTCTGCGTATGCCACATATTTTAGCTGGGAGGGCTAGAGCAAATTAAAAACCAGAAGGAGTTTTGTCTACAACAATTAGAAGAGATAATACATAACATAAAATTTTAAAGCAATAAATCCGTCTAACTATCCAAGACATGTAGCGCATATTCAACTGACGCATTAAATTTATAGAACTAACTAATGTAATTTACAAAATTATTTATTAATTGTGATACTTTACAAGTTACAATATAATAAAAGCAGTTTTCATTTGTAATTGTTCATTCTCATTTTGAAAGTGTATCTTCTCCTTTTGAACTTGATTATCCTCAATTTGAAGTTGAAAAGGTATAGTAATAACCAGGCCGCGGACATGACCGCGTTAAACTACGACGAAGTTACAACGGAGCAAAGAAATAATGTAAACAACACATTTTTAATGAATAGCACTAATTCATATGGTGAACTGCAACATCTGTTTACGCTCGAGAAGAGCCCGAGAATCAGAGCAAAAAATGGGCATAAAATAAGGAATTTATGAGTAAAATTCTTTCTACATCGGCGTAGATAGCCTGAAGGGTTTTTGAAATGTATTATATTTACCTTATATTTCGCAAGAGAAATAATGTAAATATGTACTTACTGTTATTTAGTTTCAATAACATACGCGTACATTTTTAGTTATCATTTATTTAGATCTAGAACGTTGTTTATGTTCCTTTTTCTAATATGAAAATGAATTGTCAGTGATTCCGAAATTTATTACAAAGTCTGTAAAATAACGTTACAGAATGCAAAAATATCGCACGTTCGTCACTTAGCTTTGCTGAAACATACACATAAATAGTTTTTATGCAGAGAATTTCGATAGTTTACAAAATTTCGTTACATGTTTAAATGACGATGCTCGAAGTATTTCTGAGTACAGGGAACTAACACAAATCCCAAATTTAAAAAATCAGTTGTTATTCCTTCAGGTACACGTTGGAAATTTGCCTAAACTAATCACATATTTTGAAAATCGAATCTCAAATTAAAAAATGGATTAACCACATTAGATGAGGCTATTAATAATTTCAAAAGTATTCCAAGTGACTTCGGATGTGGCCTTCGGCTAAAGTTAGACTCAGTTTTTAATAGAAATCCAGATTTAATAACATTGCGGCAATTGTGTATGCTAAATACGCTGAAATAAAAGAATATTTCCAGTACGCACATATAACTAGTTGCGATGTAGAAACGACATTTTCTATCTACAAGGATGTACTTAATTCAAGGAGAACAAGTCTTACAGAAGAGAAGAAGAACAAATAATAAGGTATTTTGTATTTTATAGATCACCAGCCACTTGTTATCCAATTATATAAATAAAATTTAAACCTCTTTAAAATACAGCATCTCAATAGTGCGCCCATGGACGATGAGTCATGACTCGCTCGTGTCCGCGCCCTAGTAATAACATGAAATTTGAAAACAATAAGAAAAAACACGTAAACATGTTCCTTTACTAAAACAAAGACCCAAAATTCCTGTGTACTGAATAAGTGTTTGATAAAGTTAAGTCTAGTGTTTTGAAAGATTCATTAAATGGCAAGACAGTAAAGTCTTTAATCTTATTTAATTTTTATTTTCGGATAAGTTCTTTCCCTAAATTTATAAGAATATTGGTGTATAAATATTTTGCATCTAGTGACATAAGTTTTTCATCCGTTTTTAAGTTGATGTTATTTATGAACTGCTTATATTTAAAAGATTTTATTTTTCTATGATTTGATTAAGTTATTTTTTTCTCATAGACGTTTGTGGGATCTGATTCTATTTCTTCGTATGTTGCAGTTCCATCGAAAAATCCTTGATCCGATAAAATTGCTCATAATAATAGCTTGCCTTTCTTTTTGTTATTTTATTTTAAGTTTACTATATTTTTCAATGTTAATTTAGTGGCTTCTTCACAAACATAGTAAACTAATAAAAAGCCATTTGCGGCTTCTATCAGATGTTCCTCAATGTATTGCGGACAACAACCAACTTCACTACACGGCAAAAATATATGTAGAAAGATGATAACGTAGAAATGTGTAAAATAAAAATTAAAAATGTTTCGAAGCTTTCGGTGTAGTACAAGGGTGGGCACGTTTTTCAGACTCTTCTCGAGTATGTTTCCCATATCATCAGCAGATTATCGTCAAAACCTCTTCTATTCTCAAATTGAAAGGTCAGCGTATATGTAGTTTTACTTTCTTATACGTAGTATAAGGAAGTATTGTGATGATGAAAATTTTCGACCTCGAGATTTTTGCAGATGTCCACGTTTTGAAGTCCCCTGATACCGAAAATGTGGTTTTAAAAAAATCTCTCTCTCTCTCTCTCTCTCTCTCTCTCTCTCTCTCTCTCTCTCTCTATGTGTGTGTGTGTGTGTCTCTCTCTGTGTGTGTGTGACCACGATAGCTCCGTGTGTGTCTGTCTGTCTGTCTGTCTGTCTGTCTGTCTGTCTGCCTGTCTGTGACCACGATAGCGGCCAAACCGCTGTAGATATCAATTCCAAATGTTGTATTTGCGTGTATAATCTCCCTCTTGAGATCTGATTAGTTTTTCAGTAAAATCGGTAGACCGGAAGTTGCAGTTTACTTCATCGAAAAAATCAAATTTTGCCAATATTTCGTCAACTACTAAGTTTAAACAAATTTATAAAGAATTCATATATACTTAAAATTAAAATTGAGAATAATTTTATTTAAAAAGTTTTTCGAAATTCCTACCGGAAGTAGGTCTTTTACACTTATCGAAAATCAGTTTTTCGCGAATATTTCGCAAGTCATGCTTTTTAAACAAGTACGTTATGGGTATAAAAGTATTTAAAACATAATTTTCAATATCTTTTGATTAAAAAAAATTTCAAAATTCAGGCCAGAAGTACCACTTTTACTCTTATCGAATAGCGATTTTTTGCAAATATGTCGTAAGTTATGCATTCTATATATATTTATCAAGAGTGCAAACGTATTTAAAACTGGATTTGCAATATTTTTTGTATATATGAAATTTCAAAATTCGGACCGGAAGTAGCACTTTTACTTTTAGTGAGTAGCACTTTTTTTCGAATATCTTGCAAAGTATGCATTCTATAGCGATTTATTAAGAGAATGAAAGTACTTAGAATAGGATTTTGAATAAGTTTTGTATAAAGAAATTCCTAAAATTGTGTAGTTTGAAACGCTCATACGTGTAAGAAGGTCGTGTGGTGGCCACACCTCATTTTTTACTTTTAAAGTGACCACATCTGGTGTGATTACAACCTAGGCCCCGCATAATTCAAAGCAACCCTTTTTGGCAGATAAACACACGGGCGGAGGAATAGCATCTGTTGTATACTAGTCTTAACCTATGCTCACCTACTAAGTCTCACTAATACCCTATTGCATAAAATATGGAACTAATTATGTCACGTAAGTTCGATCCTTCCATTCCAGGTTAGCGTTAGCTGTGAAGCACAGAAAATGAACAAAATCCTAGAAAGAGTAATCACATTCACTGCTATCCAAATGATCAAGCTAACACTGGCTAGCAACTACACTTTAAATTACTTAGCTCTCTTCACAAAACGCTGCGGTATTATGAATTATGTCTGTCGATGATATAGAGAGACCGTCATGTGGAGTGTGTAACACGTTTGGGTCGCTCCGCTATATATTGTAGTTTTTGGTGACATTGTATTGTTATATTTATTTATTTCTTCACGAAAGTGTGTGTGTGACAGGGACGGTAGAGGAGGTGGTGTGGGGTGTTACATAAGGTCAGTGGTTAAATATAGGGTACTACAGCTAAATATACCGGAGCAACTGTGGCTTTCGGTTAGGGTAAAGCAACAGAATCTTATAGTTGGTATAATTTATAGACCCCCTTCATCTAGTGTTAGCGAGTTTGTACTTCAGTTGGAAACCACTTTTTACAATCTCTTACCTGAATGTGATGACATTTTCTGTTTGGGTGACTTTAATATTGATGTACTAAGGCAATGCTCTGACACACAATTACTTAAATCACTTTTGACATCTCTGGGACTAAATCAAATCATAGACTGCCCTACTAGAATCACTAAGAAGTCTTATTCTTTGATTGACCTTATTATTGTGACTAATGTGGAGTTGGTATTGGACAGTGGTACAAAGAATATTAATATAGCGGATCATGAGCTTGTTTTCTGTACAATTAATATTCAAAAGATTGGATCGTCTCCTTGTAAAGTACTTGCTAGAAATTTGAATACAGTCAGTTATAACACTTTTCATTCGGACTTGTGTAGAGTTCCATTGCATTGTGTGTTTCATATGAATAATATTACTGATAAGTTAGAATATTTAAACGCTGCAGTTATAGGTTTATTTGACTGTTATGCTCCATTGCGTACACGCCCAGTGTCGAACAAACAGCACAGCCCCTGGTTATTACAGAATACGAAATACTTGATGCAGCTTCGTGATGAAGCTTATAAGAAATTTAAAATTTCGAAACGCTCTCCACAGTGGGAATACTATAAGTCCTTACGAAATTTCTGCACTTCTGTTATTAAGTCTGAAAAGACAGCCTATTTGAATCATAAATTCTCAACTTCCAGTCAAAAGATATGTTGGGAGGAATTGAAGAAACTAAATATCTGTAGGAAAAAATTGACACCTATCCCTGCAAACCTGGGAGATTCACATTGCATTAACGACTACTTTATCGTCAGTTTCTAATATTCCTTTGACATGTGATGCCGATACATTGCGGGGTTATCTGGATAATAAACACCCTAATCTTAAATCTTCTTTTGGTTTCAAGCCAGTACTTGAACATGAGGTTACTAAAATCATCATGACTATTTCATCTCGTGCAACGGGTTGTGGTGGAATAAATATTATTATGCTGAGGATGTGTTGTCCGTATATAATCCCGTTCATCACTCACATTCTGAATTATTGTCTGGCTGAAGGAGTTTTTCCTGATCAATGGAAAACAGCGTTAATTACTCCTATACCTAAATGTGCAAATCCTAAGGACTTTAAAGATCTTCGTCCAATCAGTATACTTCCTTGTCTTTCTAAAATTTTGGAAAGGGTTGTGGATGCACAGGTACGTGAACATTTATTAGTTAATGATCTGCTGCCAATGAATCAGTCTGGTGTCAGACCCATGCACAGTTGTGCGACGGCCCTGGCGAAGGTGACTGATGATATCATCTCTAATCTGGATATTGGTAATGTGTCGGTTTTGGTATTACTGGATTACAGTAAGGCCTTCGATACCATAAACCATGAGCTGCTTCTTGCAGTTTTGCGTTTCGTGGGCTTCGATGATGTTGCTATTGGGTTCTTCGCTAGCTATCATCGGGATCGGCGTCAAAGAGTTTCCTTGAATGGAAAGTGCTCTAGTGATCTTCCGGTGGTTAGTGGAGTGCCTCAGGGCTCAGTATTGGGCCCTCTTCTATTTACTATATACACTTGCAGACTTCTGATATCTTTGCGTGTCTGTGAGTTTCATATGTATGCCGATGATACGCAGGTCTACCATTCATTCAGTGCTGTGGACGTATCGCGAGCTGTCAATAACATGAATGAGGACTTGAATGCTCTATGTGAGGTTTCGGCGAAGCATTCTCTGTTCTTGAACCCGGCCAAGTCTTCTGTGCTGGTTTTCGGTTGCAGGTCACAGGCATTATTGGATTCCATTACTGTATCGGCTAATGGCATAACATTGCCGATAGTAAATGAGGCTAAAAACCTAGGGGTGATATTAGACACGTCTCTACAATTTAAATCGCATATCTCTCAATGCATTAAGCGTTGTTATTCAGCTCTTAAGCTACTCTATCCGCATAGATCGTACTTAACTGTGGAGACTATAAAGTTGCTGTGCGATTCCCTGGTATTGTCACATTTTCAATTCTGCTCTCCTGTAATAGCACCTTGCCTTGATTGCTCTGATAGAAGACGGGTCCAGCTGGTGCAGAATTCGTGTCTTCGCTTCATGTATGGAATCCGTAAGTTTGACCATATTTCGCACAGGCTGCATGATGCTGGTTGGCTTAGTATGGGGAATAGGGCACGGTTGCAGTCTACTGTATTTTTTCTTAAAATCATAAAATCTGGTTGTCCGCCCTATTTGACAGCAAAAATTAGATTTCGGGCTGATGTGCATAATGTGAACATCCGTACGAGAGGCTTAATTTCCCCGCCATTTCACAAAACGACTCTATATGAGCGTGGCTTCTCGTACTGTGTTTACGTTTGCTATAACTCATTGCCCGATGATCTCAGAAGCATTAGCCTTCCTGTACTTAAATATAATTTGAAAACAATTTTGCTTCGGGAGCGGGCGCCGTTGGCGTGAGCAGGTGATGGCTATGGAAGTCTTTGGCACCATTTCTGAATAAACTTTGCCGAGTATGTGTGCATTGCGTATTTTGAGCCTTGGCCGCGTCTGTCATCTGTCATCTGTAAACTGCTATGCTTAGTTAAGTCACAGGGCTGAGAGGAAGACCAGTCTTCGACTGATTCTTAGTCCTTTTACCTTCAATTTAAATTTGCTGCAATACTGGTTACATGTATATTAATATATCTTTATTATGTATATAACACAAACCTTGAAATGAGTTTTTGAATGTTTGTTGTTCTCTTTTTGCTCTTTTCAGTATTTCTTATGTGTTACTATATTTTGTAATTCAGTTCTTTACAATGTACTTGTTTTTTTTTTCTTTGTTGTTGGTAATAAACTATTATTATTATTATTATTATTATTATTATTATTATTATTATTATTATTATATAATCTGATTTACACCAAATGTTGACTTTACTCCTTTTACTAGCGCAGCTGCGAATTATCAAAATACTGTCACTCAACCACCTTTCGAGGCTTTGCAAAATTTTACGCAATTCACAATTATGCCGTCTATGGTGGGGACTCTGCACAATAAACGTTGTATAGTCAGCATAATTCATTTTAAAAAAGCTAATATCTGGATACTTAATATTATAAATATTATTATAATATAGAAACAATATTATAAGGAACCCAATATGCTTCCCTGAGGTACACCACTATTAATTAATATTAGAGGTAACTGTTTTAGTTTAAGAGCATAACTGTAGAGCATGTACCGCTTAACTCCGTAATATTCGAGTTTTTCAATTAATTTTGAGTATTCAATACTACTAAATGCCAATTTTAGAACGTAATAAAATACTATATGGAAACATTTTGTTTTCAAAAATTTACAAAGAGGCATTTATAAAATTAAAAAAATCGGTACCAATACCTTTTTTCTCTTCAAGAAATTCTTTTGTGTGTGATTGATGTGTGGTGCTTCGTGACGAAGCTGTACAAGATATTCTGTACAGTTTTTTAAAGATTTTCGAGATCCTGTTAAAAGATTAACTGGCCTGTAGATTAGATGGCGTTGGCAGGCATTTTTGTAGACAGGAACTATGAAGACAAGTTGTGAAAGGTCCAAAATACAACCCGTTTTAAACGTATCTTTTATAACATGCAAAGTGGTTTAATGTAGTTGTCTATGGTTTTCTTTCGGAAGTACATAGGAACATCGTATATACAATTTCATACCTCTGTCTGAATATTTGCATTTAACATATTCAGCATTTAAGTTGTTCGTCTAAGGTTTCGTCTAGTTTACAATTTCAGTAAACAATTTGAAAGAAAAAGTTGAAAATTCGAAACTATAAATCACTATTTACAACATCGGAACTTCTTTTAACGGAAAGATGTGATTTTTATTATTTCATAAACATTTACGCCCAACGTTATCTGAACTTGAAATGTCAAGCAGTAAAATTTTACATGAGTTACGTTTTTCTTGTACAGTATGCCAGCTGATTATAACACGATATCAAATTACTAAGGAAAAGTCTTTTGAAATAACAAAGAAAAGAATTTTTTACAATGCTCTGTGTCACATGTATAATAAAAATTAACTTTTGTTATCTTTTTTTATAATTAAACTAATATAGAAGAAGAATGTAACAGTATCTCCAATTCCGTTTGATTTGTTTATTTCAAGTTTATTGTTTTGCGTCATAAATGCATTAGAATCCGTATAAAACGTAAAGTAATTTTAATTTTGAATGATTTCCAATAACAAATCACTTTCTATTTTTAACTTCGCGATTGGCGAATGATTTCTTTTTATATCTAAAAATCGCGGCCGAATATAAAACCGGGCGTCTTTTCAATGAATTTGACATCGGGCTATAATTGAAAAAGAAAAACCAGCAATTGAGATAATTAAAACACTAAAAATAAATGTCGCGATATTAAAGTAAGATGCGTGGGCTTTAGTGGTTGATTTTAAGAAATTAAATATTATATGGGCCAAGGTTTATTGTGTGTTTGTGGAAAAGACACTTTAGTTTATGACATATCGTATAATTTTTGTAAAATCGATTTTATGAATTGCTTTTTTTTTTGAGTTTTCTTTTTCAGCAACGAAATTTAGAAAAAATCCTGATGTAATTCTGATTCTGAATTGGTGTAGAATAAATAATTTTAATTATTTTATGAATAATAGAATGCATTAGTTCTGTATTCAATATATATATTGATGTAGTAAGGGGGGGTATATATAGAATCGCGTATAATAATGTTAAGAAAATTGATTCAACTGAGCATGAGACACCCCTATCAAAAACACTCGTTGCGGTGACAGATGAAATAGCTCGTGCAATAATGATAATAATTTGAATGATTAATATTTTATCTAAGTTTTAATATGTTGAACAATAATGATTCTACCGGCTAGCTAAAGGGGGTAACAGTTTTACAAGTACACACATACAATAAACAATGTTCTAAATGCATGGGTCTACGTGTATCGAAAGAACGCTATAAGTTTGTAAAGTAAATTGACATTAATGTTTCAAATTTCGCGGTACGCGGCGTATAACTTTATAAGTTTCGATTAGAATTAAATTAAGAGGGAGGACGCCGCGCTTTACTATTAGCGCGAACCTCCCAAAACACTCGTGTATGTGTGCAACTTGTTACTGTGAAAGTGCAGATTAATTGTGCTATTGTTGTTATTTCAGTGGTGGGTGCACTTAATAGACTCTAACAAAATATCTCGGGTCGTTAAAGGGGTTCGAAATTTACCTTTTATCTTTTGATTCAGCCTTTCTTCAATAGTGAGAAGATCTCGAAGATAATAACCTAGAAAGATTGAAATGCGGCACAGCGCTAATGCTAATGCACGAAATAAAATACGTGTACTTCTGCTTTTAACGATGAAACAGGATTTATCGATGGTAAAAACAAACACATCATTTTCAAAAAACAAACAACTTGGATTTATTTAAAATGGTAAAAATCAACGAACAGAATGCAACAATGGACTGGTATAAACACAATAAATAATAATATGGACGTGGATCTATTCAATAAACTTTGTATTTAATACCAACAACACAGTTATAGGCATAAGGTTCTACTCAAAAAACGCATCATATGGTAACTGTAGGCGACTTCAATCCTTATTGGTGTGAACTAAATTTAAAGTGGACGTATTCATGGATTAAAACGATATTGATTGTAAGTAAATCTTGATATTTTACTAATGACAGAATAATATAATTGTAATAGCAATTGACCTAAATGTTTTTAATATTTGTACTTTGACTTTTAATTACGATCGAGAATCAGATGAAATTGAAAGATGTTACATTCATTTTTGTTGACATAATTTTAGCACTGATTGTGAATTCAATATTAAATAGACTTTATACCTTGATAAATAATTAATTCCTCGATTGTTGGAGAACAGGTGTCCCGGGCAGTTTGAGGTGTGCTTCAATCAGTGTGGCGGTTTTTGTCCTGTTTCTGGTAGCTGCTAGAGCAGGTGGAAGGCGAAGTTTTCCTTCAATAATCCCTCTAATGTTGGATTGTCCTTCCAAGGTGTGGACACACCGATGACAGGTGAGTGTGTAACTTGATTATTTCTAACCTCGTTCGGTATGTTGATACTCCAATATTTATCCTTTCTTTACAGCTTCCAAATGAATTAAGCTCGGCCTGGAACTTCTATAACACGCGAACGTGTCCAATTGGGTATTCTTCTTGAATAACTTTGAAGGTCGCACTATGAAACTTCCAACTCGCACGTGAAAATTTATCGCTTCGATGAATGATCGATACTGGACCATACACTTATGACGACAGACAAAATTCTAAGAACCGCTAAGATGAATGATCGATACTGGACCATACACTTATGGCAACGGTAAACATTTGAAGAACCGCTTCGATGAATGATCGATACTGGACCATTCACTTATGAGAACGGTCAACACTCGAAGAACCCGGCTTTAAGCCGTATGTGCATTTTTATCTCAATTCTGTGTTGTCATTGTTATTTCCATGGCAACATATACGGTAAATATTTACAAAGTCTTATTATGGACAAATTTACTTTGAATTATCAGTGATATGATGTTTTTTTACAATAATATAATTTCATCTTCCTTTAGAGCAATAAAATTATTTTAATTAGTTTTCTTAAAGAAAATTACATTTTTTAAAAGATTTAAAGGGCCAATTCAGCGTTTCGACTGTCATATGTTCGATGGCGTAATGGGCGCTGATAAAATTAATTAAAATATCAAAATTCTGCATTATTATGCCTTTTCAGTAGAACCCATCCTTCACAAAAGATACCTTTTAATACAATTAACAATTTTTCACCTTTCAATTCTTCCAAATCTCTTTATTTATATGCAAAATTTATGGGGTTGTTTTTTAAATTGTTATATCTAAATGGTCTTTTAAATTATTTATGAATTATTGCTATTACATGAAACTATGAACTTTTCTTAATATTTCAACACCTTTTTAAATCATCTATAACTCATGTTGACAACTGTATCCTTTCATACCGCATTTTGAAAAAAGAATACAACAAAAACTAATCTAAAGAACAATCCACTAATTAATAACAAACCCAGGTACATAAAATCTAATAAAATAACACACATCAACGATACTTTCATATAAACACATACAAAGAACGAAATATTTTATTATTTCAGAAAAAAGTAAAGTAGAAAAACAGTGTTTCTTTCTTTTACTTTCTTATACGTAGTATAAGGAAGTATTGTGATGATGAAAATTTTCGAACTCGAGATTTTTGCAGATGTCCACGTTTTGAGGTCCCCTGATACCGAAATAGTGGTTTTTAAAAAATGTCTCTGTGTGTGTGTGTCTTCTGTCTGTCTGTCTGTGACCACGGTAGCGGTCAAACCGCTGGAGATATCAATTCCAAATTTGGTATTTACGTGTATAATCTCCCTCTTGGGAACTGATTAGATTTTCAGCAAATTAGGTCGACCGAAAGTAGTAGTTTACTTCAGTGAAAAACTCGAATTTTGCCAATATTTCGTCAACTACTAAGTTTAGACAAATTTATAAAGAATACATATGTACTTAAAATTAAATTTAAAAAGAATTTTATTAAAAAATTTTTTCGAAATTCCTGCCGGAAGTAGGCTTTTTACTCTTATCGAAAATCGGTTTTTTGCAAATATGTCGTAAATTATGCATTCTATATATATTTATGAAGAGTACAAAAGTACTTAAAGTTGGATTTGGAATATTTTTTATATAAATGAAATTTCAAAATTCGGACCGGAAGTAACACTTTCATACGTATAAGAAAGTCGTGTGGTGGCCACACCTCATTTTTTGTGTTTGGTGTGAAGTGTTGACGATAGATAAACACACAAATTTATACAGTCAGAATAACATAAGAGATATGAGATTTAAAACCTTATATGAAATTAATGTAATTTAAAGACTAAATATTTTAAATGTATAGTAATATTTTTAATGTGTTTTTTTGTGTTAACCATAATATACAGTGTGAGCAAATGTAAGTATCTCCCTTTATAGATTAGATTATAGCTCACTATTTTGATTGTATATAATGTAATATGTTTCTCTTTTATATTTTCAAAAAAGGTCTGAAGAAGGTTGTAATAAAATGACCGAAACGTCATAAGCTAAAAAACGCTGTTTAATTAAATTCCAATAACCCAAATTCTACCATCCGGTAGTAAAACACATTATATACTTATATATATATATATATATATATATATATATATATATATATATATATAAACTTGTGGTATTAATATTTCTTGTTCAATTAAACAACATTTAGGGCAGCGAAAAAGCTGACGAACTCGCTAGGAGAAGATCAGAAACAAAACACATAGACCTAGAACCAGCACTGGGGGTACCAAAAAAAGCATAAGCACTTCTGGGCAAAATCATGGTAAGGAAGCAAATGTGATAGGGAGCGGTTGCGAATAATGGGTACATGAAATGTTTTTTGATTGCAATAAGGAGACAGTCACGCATAGTCTATTAAACTGTGAGGCACTGGATCACAGGAGGGAACACATTTTGGACAACCGAATATAGACTCAGAGATGCTCAAGACACTCCCAATAAAGGATCTGTACAACCTTGTACGAGACAGAAAAGTATTGGCGTAGATAACAGGTTCAGCACAATAAGCCTTATTGGCTGCAGTGCAAATTGGGGAAATAAGTCGGATAAGTTTAAAAGGGACATTTTTCTGTTATTACCACTTACTTCCTAATTTTTGGAATTACATTTTTTCGTATTTTTCTAAATTCCTATGTTTTCCATTTCGAACAAATATCAATAAGGAGGTGCCACAAGGCTCCATCATGGAACCACTATTTTTTCTGACACATGCTATTACCTTTTCCTATCACATTACCCGCGTTAATGTAATAATATGTGGAAAATGTACAGTCATTGTAATGAGTAGAAAAAGAGAAATGAAAAGACAGATACGAAAGATGTCATTGCTAGAACCTCGGTAAAATTGACAGAAACATAACAATTTCCACCACAAACAAAAGGAGATATCAACCCAATGATCCAGTGTATATTTTTTAATATATATATTGCTTAATTCTACAAACTGAGTCATCTAATATTAATTTCACATCTATTCCGAGTTAAATAAAGGAAATACCATCTAGACTAACATCAACATTATGACTATTATATGTAAATATTGTAGTTTCGAGAGATTTTCTTTGAAATACGTTTTCCGTGCTAATAATATTGACAGTTACTTCATCAGTTTCATATCAATATTATGAGGAAGTTCTTATACGAACATTTTAACATGCGAAATTTTTACGGAAGTAATTATATATTATTGAAAAAGAAAATTATAAAAAGAGTTAACGATTTGTACAGCGTATTTTGTGTCAACAGTTATTTTGCATACAAATCATATATAAACTATCTTAAACTCAAAATGATAATGTTTAAGAAACTTCAATTTCTTTTGTAAAAGTTTCTATCTCTTTTCTATTTCACTAACAAAATCTATTCTGATGTTTCTAACATATACTCCAAACATAGGTTGTGCAGTTAGTAATTATTTCATCCAAAACACATTATCTATCTGTTGTATTATATTTGTTATAATCAAAAATTCGCTTCATAATTTGACCTTATTTTGTCGAATTCAAAATTATTATGTTCCTATTCTCTAAATGTTTTGTATCTACGATCCGGCTTTCTAACTAAAGGCTAACTAAACTTTTATCTTCTCAACATATTGATATCACTATGAAATAACAAGTTTTAATTATTTTTGCAATGTACTCTGATTCAAAATCTTACACTGATATTAAATTCAGAATGATTTACCATAAAACCACAAACACGGATTCTATATTAATAACACCACCCTCCAAAACACAAAACATAACTGGGATTTTTATAGTATTATATACAGGGTGTAGATAAAGTCTGGAACAAAATTAATATTTCTGTTATCTTCAGTTTGATGGAAAAACCCTGAAACAGGTCGAATTTGTTTTTATCCCGTGCACTTTATAACATCGTGAATTTAATTCTGTCGTCATCTGGTTACGCGCGGGCGTGACGTCATTAGTTTTTTCAAATGGTACCCCGCCACATTTATTACCCCTTGTCGTTAGGTATTCCATTGTGCATGCAACGGTATAAAAAGTTTGGTACCTTACATAACAATTTTTGGGAGAAAAATGCTTTCGAATTTCAAAAAATTAAAATTTTATTTCTAATGAAAAACTAATCAAAAGTTATTTTAAAAAATCAGATAAATTATAATCCGAGGTTTATCTTGGATTGTCGTCAAACAAGACACCAAAAAAATGTCAACGGAAGTGTTCAAATTGTCCGCCATTTGCCATTTGACACTGGCCGAGAAGGACGTACACGCTTTCTACGACACGTCGTATTGTCTCTGCACCAATATTTCGCATTTCCTCGCGGATACGATGTTTCAGATGATCCAAGTTATTTGGCTTATTGGTGTACACCTTTGATTTCACATGACCCCATAGAAAAAAAATTAGGTGTGGCCACCACACGACTTTCTTATACGTATGAGCGTTTCAAACTATACAATTTTTAGAATTTTTTTATACAAAACTTATTCAAAATCCTATTCTGAGTACTTTCATTTTCTTAATAAATCGCTATAGAATGCATACTTTGCAAGATATTCGAAAAAAAGTGCTGCTCGCTAAGAGTAAAAGTGCCACTTCCGGTCCGAATTTTGAAATGTCATGTACTCAAAAAATATTGCAAATTCAACTCTAAATACTTTTGTACTCTTAATAAATATATATAGAATGCATAATTTACGACATATCTGCAAAAAATCGATATTCGGTAAGAGTAAAAGTGGTACTTCCGGCCCGAATTTTGAAATTTTTTTATACAAAAGATATTTAAAATTATAATTTAAATACTTTTATACTCGTAATGTACCTGCCTAGAAAGCACGACTTGCGAGATATTCGCAAAAAACTGATTTTCGATAAGAGTAAAAGACCTACTTCCGGTTGGAATTTCGAAAAACTTTTTTAAGATAATTTGTCTCAAATTTAATTTTTAGTATATTTCAATTCTTTATAAATTTTTTTAAACTTAGTAATTGACGAAATATTGGCAAAATTCGATTTTTTCACTGAAGTAAACTGCTACTTCCGGTCTACCGATTTTACTGAAAAACTAATGAGTTCTCAAGAGAGAGATTGTACACGTAAATACAAAATTTGGAATTGATATCTACAGCGGTTTGGCCGCTATCGTGGTCACAGACAGACAGACAGACAGACAGACAGACAGACAGACAGACACAGAGAGAGACATTTTTTAAAAACCACTTTTTCGGTATCAGGGGACTTCAAAACGTGGATATCTGCAAAAATCTCGACGTCGAAAATTTTCATCATCACAATACTTCCTTATACTACGTATAAGAAAGTAAAATCAAGTGGTGTGAGATCTGGCGAACGGGCAGGCCATTCAATTGTTCCCCTTCGTCCGATCCATCTCCCGGGGAAAATTTCGTCGAGGTAACTCCGAACACGCCAGCCAAAATGTGGAGGTGCTCCATCTTGTTGAAACCAGATTCTGGGGTGAGGCTTGTCGGGGGTGTTTTCATCCGGAAATAATTCTACCAATGTTGGCACTAGCGTAAATCTTAGGAAATGTAAGTATGTTTCAGCGTTTAAATTTCTGTCCAGAAAGAAACGCCCCACAATGCGATCTCCCACTATTCCCGCCCATACATTAACTTTTTGCCGGTGTTGAGTGTGCTCCTCTCGAACCCATCGAGGATTTTCGCCCGACCAGTACCTACAATTGTGGCGATTCACTTCACCGTTCAAGGTAAAAGTTGCTTCGTCACTAAAAACCACATTGTCGACAAATCCGGGATTCTCATCGCACCGTAGCATGATTTGTTCACAGAACTCGAGTCGGCGGTCGAAGTCATCTTCATTCAGTTCCTGAACCCGATTGATTTTGTACGGATGAAGTTTTTCCTTCTTCAGCAATTTGGCTACTGTGGTAAAATCGACTGCATGATCCCTGGCAATGTTCCTTGTTGAAGTGTGGGGGTTGTCCTGAAGTTCCAAGAGAATATTGACCCTTCTATCTTCCTCAATTCTCCTTCAGCAATTTGGCTACTGTGGTAAAATCGACTGCATGATCCCTGGCAATGTTCCTTGTTGAAGTGTGGGGGTTGTCCTGAAGTTCCAAGAGAATATTGACCCTTCTATCTTCCTCAATTCTTGGTCGACCTTGACGAGCCCTGTCTTTTACACTACCAGTTTCAGCAAATTTTGCGACAATTTTGCTCACCGTTGACCGCGAAATCGGTGCGCGGTTTGGATTTTCTGCATAGAAAAACTGACAGGCTTCTTCATGGCTACGTATTTTATCACCACAACCAACAATAATGAGAATTTGAATCCGCTCTTTTTCGCTCAAATTCGCCATTTTCGCAATGCACGTTCAACACTACCAATGGAGCAAGTATTGTGAATGGATAAGTTCAAACACCAAGTAAATATGACGTGTCGTAGAAAGCGTGTACGTCCGTCTCGGCCAGGGTCAAATGGCCAATGGCGGACAATTTGAACACTTCCGTTGACATTTTTTTGGTGTCTTGTTTGACGACAATCCAAGATAAACCTCGGATTATAATTTATCTGATTTTTTAAAATAATTTTTGATTAGTTTTTCATTAGAAATAAAATTTTAATTTTTTGAAATTCGAAAGCATTTTTCTCCCAAAAATTGTTATGTAAGGTACCAAACTTTTTATACCGTTATATGCACAATGGAATACCTAACGACAAGGGGTAATAAATGTGGCGGGTTACCATTTGAAAAAACTAATGACGTCACGCCCGCGCGCAACCAGATGACGACAGAATTAAATTCACGATGTTATAAAGTGCACGGGATAAAAACAAAATCGACCTGTTTCAGGGTTTTTCCATCAAACCGAAGATAACAGAAATATTAATTTTGTTCCAGACTTTATCTACACCCTGTATGTATTGTGCAAGTAAGCTGAATTTGCTGATCGAGTTAGTATCAACTTTGGTACTATGTAGACATTACTCACAATAAATATTGGCTCACTTTTCTAAGTAGAATAAAAAACAGGAAATATACAGATCTATAACTGTTCTAGGTTCAAAGAAATTCCATACAGAATTTTTTAAAAACTAAACATTTCAATTATTACCAATAATAAGTTGAATTGTGGAAGTTGCCATAAATCTATGTAGGTCAAGTAGGCCTTCTTTTAATAAACACCGAAGGGCATTTCAGATCCATTTATAATAAATTGCAAAATAGATTCACATTATGCTGAACATTTACTTACAAGTACCCTCACTAATTTTATCTGCAATACAAAAAGTTTTATCTATGTAGTGTACTGTATGTACCAGCGAAGTATTATTGGTATCTAATAATGTAGACATAGTAAAGTCCCGATCGCAACCGACATACGCCACCAAATTAAAATGGCGTCAAATTTAAAACGTTGCAAGATTTGATCTGTCAAGTAATATTAATTTTGACATTATAACCCTAAACAATCAATTAGACTTGTGGTTTTAGTACTACCGACAATAATTCTAATATGTGACTATTAATTTGATAATAAGTTTGCCTAAGAACTATTAAAAAGCCAAATATAATAATTATATTATATTTGTATGGACTTTTCTGCTGTTAATAATTAAATATAAGCAGATAAAGGTAATATTTTCAGAGAAAATTGAAACTTGAAGTTCATTTAAACCTACGAGTAAAGAATAGAACAGGAGAGATAATAACGTGGTGGAGAAATAGGTATTTTTTAGACGGAGTTACCACTTTCGGTTGGTCAGTTATGTCCGGTTATGTCAAAAATGACATTTTAGTGTTTCTATAATGGTCAATTGTGTGGCTTGTGGTCGTTCTAAAACGGCAAGCACAAGGAATATTAATTTTTCTCTTCATCGGTAAGTTATTTCATTGGCATTCAACATAGGCAATAATAATTTAAAAAGAGGTATTTTAAATAAATTGTCATATATCTGACATGTCTGATTATGTGTTCAGTGTCGTAACATATATATCCAAGTCATTTAATATTCGCTATATTTTTGACGCAGATTTCCTTTAAACCCGTTTATAATATATTAAAAAGAAGAAAAGAATTGAAAACATAATACACTCACGAAGTTTCTTGAATTATTTTTGGACTAGCAACCTATTTTAAATGATTATCGAGAACACAGGAAGTGTACATATGCCCTATGTAAAATATTTATGCACGCCTAGGCATTGCGGCGGCCATATTGAGTTACCACATTTGGTCAAATATTAATATTAAGGAGACTCTCTCCTGTCCTATTCTTTACTCGTAGATTTAAACATTCAGGAATGTATTAATGGTTCCGGTTAGTTTTACAAAAGACAATAAAGAATATTATTTATTAGTAAAGACAATTGTACAGCAGTATCCTTACTAATCGCGCTATATCGCTTTTCGATTAAATGCATTAAAATTAAAGTAATTTTAAATGCAACAGCAAGGAGGTCGAAAAAGTATTACAGCAATTAGTTATAAAAGCATATTTGTCTGCCATATTCTTACTTCGTTCACTATGATTATTACCATTATCATTAACGTATTAAAATCAACTTCTTTGAAAATATTATTTTAAGTATCGTAATCTTCTACCGAAGCCTAACAGCAAATCTAGTCATTATTATTAACAAATATGTAAATAGGTTCCAAAATCTGTTTTTGATTTTTAATATACAGGGTGAGCCATCTCCGCAGGTAAGGCCGATTATGTCTTTATGACTAAAGGCTTTTTTCTTGTGATAGCTGCTCATTAGGAGCACATTTTAAAAATATTTTGTATTATACTGAGTGTTCCATTGCTTGGTGGCTAACTATAGTTATAGTTTTTTAAGTGGAACACCCTATATATTATTGCATTTTTGTATTCCCCGTATAATTTTTAGTCAAAAAGTAATAAGATAGTATAAGCCTAAGATCTAAAGTTTTTGATTTATTTTTCTGAAAAATTCAATGTTTGTATAAAATTATATTTCTTGAAAACGACGTATTAGATTGGCATAATTTTTTGTAGTATTGTTCATAATAAGCGGTATTAATAGAAGCATGTTTTATTTTTTTTAAGTTACTAACTGCATGTGCAGAAAACTGGATTAAAATTACATGACACGTTTTTGTATAGAACTCATTTTCCTTTAAATGGGACATCCTATATATCAGTTCGTTTTTGAATTGTTTATTAAATTTCACGTCAGAAACATGTAAGACGTTAATACTTTAAAAGTGATTATTACTGAGCTATTGTCGTTTTTTGATATAATTTTGGTCAGTTTTATGGTTTTATTTAATATAGTATAGTGCTGACAAAATTATATTTTTTTTTGATTAACATTACAATGGGTTAATTAATGAAAACAATCCCCTCATTTTTGCTTGAATTCAAACGGGTCAATTTTGATAAGAATAAAATAAATAATTGAAACCATTTTTTTTAAAAAAGACAGTTGCTTTTTTTTTATATATGGTCAAATGTTTGTGATATTTGTTTCTTTGTTTTAGTGTATATGTATAGTATAAAACTATATAACATAAATAGCTATCAATTTTACCAGCCACAAGTTGGAAAAGGGAGAATTTTTTATGTTCATTATATGATTGTCAATCACTCCTCAGTCGGCTTTTAAGCAAGTTACAGTTTTTATTATATTAAATACAATTAAGTAGTGTTCATTTAACGACTTACCAAATTCTAAATATAGTCTTTACCTTGTTAACTACTGCATTTATATTATAATGTGGAACCGAAGCTGCATACGTATATGAATATTTATAACGTTCAGATATTTATAGATGCTTCTGTTTATTACAAAATTCGTTGATTTATGTTTAACAAATTTTCGAGAAGTCTCATTATCGTAAAATTGACATTTACGCCAATGAAACACGAAACACACGGTCAGCAGATAGCGGCATACACGTTCAAACATTATCCAGTATCTCACTGCACCAAATTGAGTACGGAATAGTATATATAAACGTATGAATATCGTATGTATGTGTGTGTAGCTTTTTAAATATCTAAACTTCCGCATTTAAACACGATGCTTATGAGAAATAGATCGCCCTAATATCCTGAACTAAATTGTGTCCGCCCAAGATATTATTAGCGAGTTATTAAATGGATGTACAGTAAAGTAGTTTTATTATTATTGAGTTCGTATTATAATCAAAGACGATACGAATGTAAAATTTTAGAATGATTATTTCATCCCTTTTTTAAATGTTTTACACATCATTTCCCAAGACAAATATCTCTTGTAAACATCATATTCCTATGAAATAACCTAAGACAAGAATTGTCTGTTTGTCACCCTGTGTTTGACCAAATAACTTCCAAACAGTTAAACTTATCAATACCAAACTTTATATTTAACATTATAAACTTGCTCTCAAAATCTGATAAGATGTTGATTTAAATCAATGTACCGGAAGTAGTAGTTTGCTCCAGTAAAACAATTTCTCCAATATTTTGTCACCCTGTCTCTAATTAATAAGTTGAGCGACGAACAAATATGGCGCAACTAAATCTAAAAGTCCATCTATTGTATCTATTCATTCGGGTAAATTCAGCAATCAACCTGTCGGTTATTAATCACTAATTAGTCATACGAATCCCTAAGTAAGCGCGTTCTAATTAACACAATCAAAACACCTGTCGCCTTATTTGCAATTTTCCTTCCACTGTCGGTAACTTCGTCGCCGCTTGACTCAATGGAGATGGTCGTGGATCTGGCGAAATATGTCTGATAATGTACTAAAATAAGACGACATCCGCCTTTATTAATAAGACAGGCCACTGACCTTATCGGGAGGTACTCAGCAAAGAGTAAACGAGAGAAGCCAATAGTATGGCAGAAATACACTAGTCAACAAGTTTATTCGTCCAATAGAAAATACAAGAAATGACAATAAGTTAAAGAAAGAAAAAAATTAAAAGACACAATTATATATGGCAAACCAAATTTAAAACAGGTTAATGTAAACTACATGAGATAAATTTAAAATGAACGATCATTATTGCGTAAAAAAGATTTAATTAAATATTGAGATTTAGGTAAACTGACACTAGTCGAATTAACAGTTGAAAATTGTAAATTAATTGAATGAATGTAATGACAAGAAAACTAAACTAGGCTAGCTGATAGTTACGATATTTAAACCCTAACTATGTTTCTTTTAATAACTTTGCATAAACTGACTAGTTGAAAGTCAACAGGCGTAATCAGATTTAATTAGCAACACATAAATTATGCATAAAATTAAATTTTATACTGAATAATAGTATAGTTTATTCCACCTTGCATATGCAGAGTAACATGCAAAACTTATCTATAAATAGCTACTAAACTTAATCTTAATCGTAAAGTTAAACTAAAAAAAAAACACAGACGGAAAGATAGTCAAAATTTATTCAAGTGCAGCAAACAAGCACAAAAATTTAGCCAGCACAGTTTAATACTGTCTGTAAATAAGCACTAATAGTGAACCGAGATTAAAATTATGCAGTGAATATGATTCATTAAAATTCAGAAATGAAGTTGCATAAAAATTAATACTCGGTATAGTCAAAATTAATATAAGAAATTTCAAATACTGTTCTTAAAATAACCTCAATTTCAATTAACCCTTCTTTGGCACAGACCAGAGTTCTAGTGCAAGATGGCGAAAATTGACATCACAGAATTAAACCTTGAAAGTGGGCGGCTAATATGGAACTGGTATCAATTGGACCATTAGATTCGTACAATTAGAACGCTAAGAAGAAGATAACAATAATTAGCAAGATAATGTTCCAATGGAAAGTTCACAAACGCAGTTATAAACAAAACTTAGCGGGCAAATATCTTCAATAGGAATCACAAAGTAAAATCCAGTTCATTCGAACTGATAATAACAGAATTGCATTTAATTTCTTATCAACACCAATACCAAAGTAGAGTGGCGCCTTTGCATCCTTAATTTCAAAGCCGTATACTAATACATAATAAGTACAGCAGGCACTAAAGATTCCAGATGATAATTCCCATTTTCCACTTACGAGGCTAACGATAAAATGGGGCGAGAAGACTTAGATAAAGAAGAACCTCCACTATGTAACACATAAGTCATGTTGCAATTAAAATTGTCAAAAGGGCAAACGCATGATTTACAAAATAGTAGATAAACAAAAAGTAATAATTACTAAACTAATTAGCCACAGAGTTAATTAATTGAGAGTTACAACATAAACAATAAGAGATCTTTAATCAACATCCTTCATTCGGTATGCTTAAGTTGCAATATAAAATAAATAAAAATTTAATTCTGAATTAGGAGATCAATTAAAGCAAAGCGCGATACAATATACAGGGGTAACCATAAAAAAACGAAGAGCTAAAATTGGTGAAAATAGTCAAATAAACAGATAATCCGTTGTAGAAGGAACACCGTTAAATTAAAAATACATGTTAAAGACAAAATGAATTTTAAAACGTAACAAACTACAATAAAGCGCAAACAGAAGGTATTCTGTATGGTGCTGGTTTTTATTTATAGCTGACCAACTGTCAGCGAGAAACTGTATTGTTTGCAAAAGAGAATTTTACGCTGTATTTCTTCCAGCAATTCTGATATTTGCTAATATCATTTCATCAATGGATTCTAGTATGCAATTAACCATATTTTTTCGATAGAAAGTCTTCAAATATTTGTACTACCCTCCTGCCGATTAGTTGCATTAGTGAAGTGGTAATAAGAGGAAGATATTCCGACGTTATATTCTGTAGATCATCAACATGAGGGTGTGATGCAAAATGTATACACTGCCTGGGTAGGCAGTGCAATTTGGTTGTACAATAGGAAACCGTTTGGCATAGCACGATAATAAAGGCCTGTTTCAACAGCAGTGTAAATGTCGTCTTCATAGAAATCCCACTGTCTTATTGAAGTTGTCATCAATGTATTTATTAATTGTTTTTTTCTCGATTACTAGTCATTCTTTTGGTCAGTATTTTCTTCATTATTTTTCTTTCTGCTCCGTTTAGGCTTCTTCATCTTTTTGATCTATTGTTGGGATTTCTAGGGTGTGTGTCATTACCTACTACCTACTTACCTAGTATTTTTTTCTGTTCCGATCGTAAGTTTTCGTTAAGGATTCGTTCTTCTACTCGTTTTCTTCCTGTTAACTCCAGAGTTTTTCAAAAGTGCGTTCGTGGATTTTTAAATCTCATAAAATATTTATATTCAACTTAATACCTTATAACAATATCGGTAAAGTAATTCTCTTACCACATGTGGCTGTAAAAAGAAATTGTATTTTTTACTTTCCAATTACAAACAAAAAAAAATGTGTATTTTATAAATACGAAAAAACACATTGCTTTATAAATACGCAAAACACATTACTATATATATATATATATATATCATATAGATTCAAAATAAATATTACTCTTTCCTATATTCAAATTTTAACATTGTATAGTTTCAAAGAAATAAAAATTTTCTTTTACGACGCTGAATTTCGCTTCAACAAAGACACTCATTTTCACGAAATGCCTCTGAAGATACAAAATCTCGCAAAGCAGAAAACACCTTGATAAGACTGTCACCAATCATCATATGCAAATATTTATTTACACGTTGTACATACCACAAATTGGCTATTGTCCATCAAAAATGCTCATACCTTTACGTATCTAAATATGTTTGAAATCCCTATTAAAATTTTATTTAATAACTTGTTAATAATGCACAGCTAACATTACTAGCAAACATTCCCACGTTGTGCCATTAATGCCCTTTTACATCATTAACAATACTCCCATGATTTGTTACATTCATCTACTTATAGCAAAGAAAATAATATTCTTATTCAAAATAATAATAATTTTAAACGCTTTGCTAAAAATGAATATTTTCACATAGCATCTTTAGCATAATTTATTTCAGGAAAACTTACTTATAATGTTCATACATTTCATCAAATTCTTCTTGATTTCTATCTACCATTTTGATAGTAAAAATAAAATAATGCAATTAAACAAAATTACAATGAATTAATTATAATCTAATAAACTACTTATTGAAAATAAAATTACTTAATACATTTAACTAAAAATGATCTTATGCAGTGTATCTATACGCCTGCAATCATGAAACAAAATTTTTCCGTTCGAACAATTTAAAAGATCGGCAGCTTCTTCCCTCTTCACCGTCGTTCGCGGCTTTTTATTATTTCTCGGTCATCGAAAAAAACCATTCTCCGTCTGCAACGCCACTTCCCTTGGTTGAACTATACCTATATTGTTTTTGACAGTTCGAAATCGAACAAAAATACACGCACTCAAATTGTTTATTATTTATTAATGTCTATGCACTTTCGCGATTCCTTGTCTGGGGTAGGTACATTCTTCTTTTATTAACGCCATCCCTCATTGTATTTGTAAATGAATTTGTTGCCTTTTTCATCATTGTTTAAATACTTCCTTCTTCCATTGTTTAACACTATCCGCATTTTTCTTTTGCAGACATCTCCTTTTGAAATAACAGGAAAGACATTGCATGCGACTGGAATACTTCCTTTTATAATTACTTTGTCAGGAACTTGGACCTTGACAGCTCTATTCCTGTCTTCAAACCACCATCTCTCGTTTTCGTGTAGGTTAATTTGTATGCAGCTGTTAACAACATTAAACATTGTTTTTTCTTTGTAGATTTATTCAGATTAAACCAATTTTATCCCGTTATTTCTGGAATTTTCCTGGATTAAACTGGATTTAACCTGCTATTTTTGAAGTTTTTGCTTTATTATATCGTGTCGAATAAAAAAACCTTTTTACATATTCCTTTTTTAAGATTATTCTTAGATATAAGTGTCAGGTATTTATAGTATTGTTAAGTGTGACCATAAAATGTCTAACAGATAACAATCTCTTATAAACTTATTTTATTTCTTACATATAAATTTTATTACAATTTCAATTACCATATACCTATCATCATAATGTTACGCCGTTGCGGTTATGCAACTCATAATTCATTTTTCAATAATTATACTTACTACTAAAAATTATTTGCTTATTCTATTACTTATTTATCTAGTTATTTTATAATGCCTAACCAATATAGGGATCACGGCAATATGTATCTAACAAATAAACGAAGTTAGATACAACAGATATATTTAATATCATCCTAAAAAATCACACATAATAACTGTGACCAAAATATAAGAATTATTACCTGAATATATGAAACATAGATACCGCTAACGTGCACCAAGTACCTATAAAAGCTAAAAATCACACATAGGTACTCGCTAACATTGCTAATGTTTAATCTAAGTAAAAGCAAATATAACATTACACTGTTGGGTAAAAATGATGAAAGATGATTATTATTAATATTATAAATTATGAAATAGCTACACTAAGAATGGCAGACATACCGGGGTAAGTAGACAAGCACTTTATAAATCATTTACTACCACCGTGAAGTAATAACGTTTACAAACCGTTTTCGTCGTTAGGTTATTTCGAAACTCACATATATACCACAAACATAACCTACTTAATAGATACACAAAAATCTGCAAATGTTAAAATGTAGGCAGTTTAAATATTGAATACATTTATGTCAAAAATTGGTGCAAGAAAACAAGTATGTACAACCTAGTTCTGGAAACAAAAGAAAAATTGAAAAATGTAGTTTATTCATTTTATTTTACGGAAACGTACAAACCGCAATAAATCTTTCTAATTCGATTTCGAATAAAATGTTTTAAGAAAATATTATAATCGAAATTGTATATATGAATGAAAAAATGTTATACACCTAGTTATAAATACACCTGTAATTCATTTAAATATTGGTATATAGTAATATTTTTGACAGCTATGGGCGTGTAAAATCGGTTTATTTTACTTAACCTGACAGAAATAGATTTATTAATGCAACTGTGTGTTAATGTGTTTCAATGAATATAAGACATATACTTGTAATAAAAGACTTTATTTCGGTTTATATATGCAATTTAGAAATCTGCTGTGACAAAAATACTTCATACGAAGTTAGCTTAATGTGTTTGGTGAATTTCTTAATGATGACAACACAATACGTTCATAAGTGCTACGACTGAAGTGCTCTCAAATTATATCATTTCATTGTCATACCAAAGCAATGAGTCGTTGACTTTACGCAGAAGTTAACATGTACATTCTAACAGTTACCAATAGGCAAATACAAACCAAATTTAAACGTAATGATGAAATAAAAAAGAGTATTCGATAATTAAGTGGCTAACAAAATTTTTCGAGCGATTTCTGTCTTAAAAAACAACTGTTGTCTATATATGAGTGTGTTTCATAAACATTGTATTTGTCCGTACTCATATATGTTGTTAATATTTATGACCTATACAAAGTTTAATTACGATATAGTACGAAATTAACTTAAATATTATATACCCACCGTAACTTAATAGTCTTTCTCTTTCCCAAAGAGTTCGTGTATTTTTGGTCAGTATAAATCCAAATACATCTGTTAACACATGGTGAATAGTTGCTTATGAAGTGACAATGAATTATGTGTTGAAATAAAAAAAAAACAACGATATAAGTAAGTTGTTTACTAAAGATATAAAAATATTGATAATTCCACAGAAATATTTACTTATATTAAGTCATTTTGATACCATCTCGGTTGAAATCGTATTTTTCAGAAAATTTAATACCTTAGATACTATAAAACTTTCCTAATATTGACGTCCGTTTTAGAACGCATAAATAATTACTTTGAGAATGCAATTATCAGAATGAAAAATACAAGGAACGATATATAAATACGAAATTATATGATCACCCTATTCATTTAGAAAATAATTATATATTGTGCTTCCAATTCGAAGGAATATCTTGCAGAATTTTAGGTTATTGTGGTCCTCGAAGAAATGTTCTCTCGTTGTAGTTCGTGAAAAAATGCTTCGACTTTCAACGATCTTAGTCGATGGTCTTCTTCGGATACGTGACTTGAATTGACTAGCGATGGCGGTATAGTATGCTTTTCTCGTTTTAAATTATTTAAACTTCGTCTTTACTATTTTGATTAGCTCAGCCCTCTTACTATGAATGATTAAATTCACTACTTATAAAACTTTTAGAAAATTAAATACACTTAATTAATATATGGAATTAATTTAATCATATGCTATCCCTTTGAGTTTGGACACGTGTCTTTTTATTAAAAACATTTTGTATTTATTACCAAGCATTTTCCTGAGCAGTTTTTGAAATGAATTGTGAAGTATATACGAGTGTATAAAAAACATTAAATTATTTGTACTTAGCCAGTTTTTCAAAAGTTATAAAAGAAACTAATCTGTCATTATGACAAATGTTAATTCATTAAAAATAGCCAACATTATGGAGTTTCCTTTAGAATATCCTTGATTTATCAAAGACGATATCCAACTTCACTACATGGTAGACAATGCTAACCTATGTGTTCAATAATAAAAATAATAATACTTTATTGTGTATGCATCAGTACTAAAACAACAAGACGAAAATGAATAGTAAACACATGGATGTTAAAACTAACATCAAGCAGTAAATAAATACTGTGACTTACATATATACATTTATACGTAAAACGTATATGTTTATATGCATGTGTTTGAGATACACACATACATTAAGTGCCATTGCCGACAATCGAACGCACAGACACCGGTGTTTCGACCCTTGAGGTCTCGTCAGTGGGGACTGTCGACCATGGCATCAAGACTTAAAAAAGCTGCTTATGTCATGTTTGCGTGTTAAATGCAGTGAGAGTATCACAGCGACATCTAACACCCAAAAGATGACCCAGAAAAAGTGATGGCTTCTGACGGCATGTTCTGCTATTCAGAGGCCTGTATGTTAATATCGCTTTTTCGCTTTTTCTGTGTCATCTTTTGGGTGTTAGATGTCACTGTGATACTCTCACTGCATCTACCACGCGAAACTGACATAAGTAGCTTTTTAAGTTTTAAAGCCATTGTCGACAGTCTCCACGTGCACTGATGAGGCCTCAAAGGCCGAAACACCGGTGTCTGTGCGTTCGATTGTCGGCAATGGCACTTAATGTATGTGTGTAATTACACGAGATACACTATTAACATACAGGCCTCTGAATAGCAGAACATGCCGTCAGAAGCCATCGCTTTTTCTGTGTCATCTGTGTAATTACACGAGATACACTATTAACATACAGGCCTCTAAATAGCAGAACATGCCGTCAGAGCCATCGATTTTTCAGTGTCATCTGTGTAATTACACGAGATACACTATTAACATACAGGCCTCTGAATAGCAGAACATGCCGTCAGAAGCCATCGCTTTTTCTGTGTCATCTTTTGGGTGTTAGATGTCGCTGTGATACTCTCACTGCATTTAACACGCAAAAATGACATAAGCAGCTTTTTAAGTCTTGAAGCCATTGTCGACAGTCCCCACGCACACTGACGAGACCTCAAAGGTCGAAACACCGGTGTCTGTGCGTTCGATTGTCGGCAATGGCACTTAATTAATGTGTGTATCTCAAACACATACATATATGCATATACGTTTTACGTATAAATGTATATATGTAAGTCACAGTATTTATAACAACAAGGTAATTTACAATAATTGTACAAATTAAGAACAATGAAATAAACTACAAGTACTGCATTACTGCACATCTAATGTAGTGGACTCCTCAATATAACATTTTTCTGGCATGCGGAAAAAAACAACGCAACTTAATTTCTGGAAAGAAGCTGTGGGACGTTGAAAGGAATCAAGCCAACAGATAGGGACAATCAACCTTTTAAGCACTAAACCACGTAAAAAGTTGGCACTAGCAATCTCACGACGTGTATCCAGTAGAACGAAATTATAGTTACATATCTAATAATACTGTATGGTCAGTATTTTTACAGACAGTATTTAAACTCGACATCTGAATACTCTCAAATTTCAATTATAGCAGATATAAATTGGATGCTAACTAACAGCAGTGTATTTGAGCTTACTCGAAAAATATAAAAGCTCAATAGTGGCCCCATTAGCAAAATGCCTACTAGTTCGGAAAGTTAAATCCAGAGTAGAATTGCATATATTAGTGTAATATGTTTGGCGAAGAATAAATACCGCTGCCAAATCCTGTATAGCCAATACGTCTTCCCCAATAGTACAATCGAAGTCAGTTCCATCCTTCTAGAATACTTCATAACATGATACTTATTGACATAAAATGTCAGATCATTGCGCCATACTCTGATTGTATCTAAACCACACTGTAGACGGCCAAAAATCACTCAGGACACTCCCATCACCTTTCTTTAGAATAGGGCTAATTCCAGCTATCTCCTATCTGGTAGGATAAACTTTTTTTGCGTAGCGCCAGGTTAAAGATAAGTTTAAAAGGTATACAAATACCATACGGCAATCCTTAAAGAAATAAGAAGGCATCTGATCATCCCCATCAGTCCGAGTTGACCAGACGGTTGGCACTTCACATAATATCCTCTTTCTTGAAAGATGTTATGCTTAAGGAATTAGTGAATCTTAAATCTTAGCTGATTTGTGATGTGAAATTTGAGTTCTTTCGACAACAAAAGCGTAAAATCGCTCAACTCTCCTAGCGGAGTGATCTTAGTTGACAAACGAGTGACGAAATGCAGAAACTATAAAAATGTCAAGTTTTTTTAAATAAAATGTAAACTTTTAGGTGTAACTTCATCAAATGATCCTTGATATATCAGGGGGGACTTTCAGCTTTACCTCATGACAACAATATCGATTTATGCGTTGAATGAGTGACAAAACAAAAAAAAATTATAACATTGAATTTTGCAAATCAAACGTGATTATATAAACTATTAAGTATAAGGCAGCCATGGTCTCATGTTTCTAACCTAGTTTTCTTTAATGTGACGCGGATACATAAAATAAAACAATAAATTGAAAATATTGGGTAAATTCCGCTGTAGATTAACCGTAGACATCTATCTTATTCCTTGGCTACACCTTACTGATGACGACCAGTTAGTCAGAAACACGTGTCTACAGTTGCTCTACAGCGGAATTTACCCAATATTCTCTATTTCTTGTTATATATATGGAAGTGCTGCAAATTTCATGATCAGAGAGAAATTAAGAAATCAACATTTATGTATCTTTATTTTATTCAAGTTTTTACTACATAGTTTATGGTGTAAGGTTAACAGTAAGAATCTTTTTTGTGATTAATAGTTAATAGTTCTGCCCTTAATATAGCGCTGAACTATTTTTCTTGCTATAGGAGCACAATATGAAGAAATTACTCAGCGAAGAAGTAATGCAGTGTCTCAAGAAAATGAGGATAATAGCAACGATGAATCTGTTAGTACGTTTGACAATCAAGGAAATTCACAAGAAGAAATAAAAGATAGGATAAGATAATTTAGGAGAAGAGAATTAAAAAAAAGGAACATTTTTAAATTTAACTCAGAAGGATAACAGACTCCAAAAGGATTATTTAAAATTTAGTTTATTCTAAATAATAACAAACTTATTCGGAGATTATGGCTTCACGCTAGATAAAATAGTGTAGTGTATTTCGTAAATTTCCTTATAAATTTCATTATTTTCTTTAAAAAAAAAACCTTCAAATACATATTTCACTGAAAAAATCACACTTCTAAATTAAACTAATAAAAGAACCGGCGCATGCAGAAATTTTATTTTTAATCGCCTTGAAAATCAGCAGACGCATTCTCAAAAATATAGAAAACTTGACCCGAAATTATGTAGGTACCCACTCCACCTTCACAATAATTATTGTTCATAGATCGAAAACATCTTGCCAAGAAAAAAAGAAGAATCTGAACTGTGTACCGTGAATCATTAAACTAAATTACACCATCCCATATTATCCGATCGTTCTTAGCATTATCAACATAACAGAGTAACATCAAGACTACTAAGTTTACATTGAACAAATCAAAAACCGATTCGAACGACGTTCGCACAGAAATTATTTCAAAATTACGCACGCACAAGCACTATTCTTACGTTTTCATTTATGAGCAACAAACAATTAAACTTATCACAGGCCTTGCCACGAATAAATAGGTCAAAAATAAACACACCAAGTCGATATATTTATCTTAAGGAGGCGATTCTGTTTGCGTGTGTGTATAACCGGTAATGTGCGTTATAGATGTGAGATATATGTGTGCTTTAAATGCTTTTGAAACAGATAGATGGAAGGAAAGTCCAATTTTGACTTTTGTCTGGGCATGAGTATCTGTCAAAGTAACTGTGTTAATATGATTTTGTGTAAAATTATTCTGTGACCGGTTTTTATCGTGGACGTATGCAGAATTGTAATAATAAGTTTATGACTGACTGTGTGTGTGTGTGTGTGTTTGCCGTTTCCCTGTTTGGCATTGAGCCAGCAAGCGGATTGGTGCAATGACCGTCAAACTTTTTGTCTAATTTCGTTACTTTTCTAACGTGTCGTGGTTTTTTAAAGAACGTCTATTCAAAATGATAGATATATGTATATTCGGGAGTGATTAATGGAATATTGCATACAAAAGAAATTTAGTTTACTTATAGAGTTAAGACGGCGATCTAATGTGCTAAGTGTCATAAATCATTGATAGATATGATAAATATATTTATTGCAAAACAAAATGCATCAAAAAATTTCTTATTTGGTGTGTAAGTGTATCAGTAGATGAAATAACTGAGACAAAAGAGAACCTCTCTGCAAGGTAAAAACAATGAGATCATAAACTTATTACAATCTCTAAAAAGAAAGATTGAAGAATCAGTTAAAAATGCTGCAACGGCATTAGTTACTAATTTTCAGTTAGAGATTGATAAAATATAAAATTAAAACAAAAAATTTTCAAAATAACAGAGTTGAAAATCATCATAAAATTACAGAAAACGCTAAATGCAAACGGAAATCCTTTAACATATATGAATAAATCTTCAAAAATATGATAAAAATAATAATAATAACAATAACTTATTTGTTATATACAATATATTATTAATAAAGTATAGAATTTCATGGGGTAACTCCGCTCAAAATGCAACTGCGGACACGTGTTTCGAACTACTTGGTTCTCGTCAGCGCAGTGTAGCCAAGGAATAGGATGGGATAACCTTGGAGCTGAAAAACATCAATCAGAGACATACACAAGGGACAGCCTACCAATTGAGGCTTCAGCTAGAGTGTCCTCGATACTGAGAATGAATCTAAAGTCGCCGCGAGGTAGACATTGTCCACCTGCAAGCCATCTGAACCCACAGGATAACAATAAAGAAAAGAAATATAGCGGATTATAGAATAATAAAGTATAGAATTTCATGGGGTAACTCCGCTCAAAATGCAACTGCGGACACGTGTTTCGAACTACTTGGTTCTCGTCAGCGCGGTGTAGCCAAGGAATAGGATGGGATAACATTGGAGCTGAAAAACATCAATCAGAGACATAGAGTTACCCCATGAAATTCTATACTTTATTATTCTATAATCCGCTATATTTCTTTTCTTTATTGTTATCCTGTGGGTTCAGATGGCTTGCAGGTGGACAATGTCTACCTCGCGGCGACGTTAGATTCATTCTCAGTATCGAGGACACTCTAGCTGAAGCCTCAATTGGTAGGCTGTCCCTTGTGTATGTCTCTGATTGATGTTTTTCAGCTCCAAGGTTATCCCATCCTATTCCTTGGCTACACTGCGCTGACGAGAACCAAGTAGTTCGAAACACGTGTCCGCAGTTGCATTTTGAGCGGAGTTACCCCATGAAATTCTATACTTTATTATTCTATAATCCGCTATATTTCTTTTCTTTATTCAATATATTATTATATATTATATATAATAATTACTATTACCAGAGAGTTCAGAAATTCAAACACACATGTATACAATGTAAATTCTTTATACTTAAATATCTTTAATGTTTTAAGTAACATTTCAGGAAATCGTCTATTGAATAAAAACTGTGATAACTTAAAATATCCTCTACTTTTTTATGAAAAACTTTTCACTCATTTCCAGATAGCTCCTGATTTTATTATATAGGTTTAGCTCGCAGTGTTCTACATAGTATTGGATTGTTTGCAGACAGTGATAAGGAATCTGCAACTCTCTCCATAGACCGTTTCGGAATTATGATCCTTTCCATTCAATATGTAATTTTCTTGGTTTTGGCTAACATATTTTATGCAAGTATAAATAGGCTAAGCCAGGTAAATGTTCTCGCTTATTCAAAACGCTCTTTACAATTATCTGCGTATTTCAAATTACCTCTACATAAAGAAACACTTTTTTTGTGTTGTCAGATTCTTGAAGCTACACATCAGAAATAATATTGGTCTAAGTACTGATCTTTGTAATACCCCAGAATAGTTGGTCCTATTTTGCACATTTTTCTTTTTAAATCCAGTCTCTAGCAGTTTTCTCTTAAATAAGGTATCTTATGGCGCTATGGCTCTAATATCATAATGTCTTTAGCAAAATTCGGTAATTCACCATACCAAATGATCAATCAATAATCTCATTACTTCTAAAATTTCAATCGCTGTGGATTTGTTTTTCCTATATCCATGCAGATATTTAGTTGTGTTTTTCAAGGTATTTTAGTAGGCGATGTACTATCTGCTGTTCAAAATGAGCAATCGCAGACAGCATAGTAATGGACATGTATTTGATACAACTGCAACTCTTTCTATTAGTACTGCTTCCTACTTCTAAGATGTTTTAGGAAGACACACCCGTGGACACACTTATTGAAGATTGTTGTCAGAGCAGGTGTTATTCGATGATATTTGTTATTACGTCATATATTTCCTAGGTTTGGTTGTTTCTCCCATTTCTGACACTTGGACTTCTCTATTTGTATATCTGATTTTGTCCTTGTTAAGATTTGGTTTCCATTTCTTGTGAAATAGCTTTTAATTTCGTTTGCAGAGAATTTTTATGTGTTTTCCTCTATTTTTAATTTTATTCGTTTCCTTATTCACAAACTTCCAAATAGCGTTTTGTGTGCTACACGCTTCATTACATTTTATTTGCTTTAATTACATGGAAGTTTTTTTGTATTCTAAGTTTTCATCTTTACTTTCCTCAGCCATCGCTCCCAAAGCGTCTTAAGTGTTCATGCCGAAGTACTTCAATAGACCACTCGGTCACAAGTTGATTTATATGTTTTTCTGGTTATAGAAAAACATTTATAAAATACTTTACTGTTCATTTTTATAGAAAATATTTATTAATTTATTTATTTGTCTTGGATACAAAATACCATGTACACCCGCATATATGCCATCGATACCACCAAAAAGACAGTCTGGGCTTTATGGTATTTCTAAATTCCAAGTAAATACGTTGTTAATGAATGGACATCGATAAATGTAGTGTCCCGCAGGGCCCCATTCTAGCTTCAATACTGTCCATAATGTACACTAGTGAATTATATGCTGTCTGAAAGCATAAAGTAGCTATGTTTTCTGATGACATAACATAACAAGCTGTTAGTGAAAATCCATATTACGGAATAAATTAAATTTTCGTGTAAGTTTCTACTTTGGGATGCAGTGTATCTGATCCTTAAAACTCAATTTTAAGGGATTACAATTCCTGTTGATTAATTGTGTTGAGCAAATTGGATGCTATAAATATTCCATGTAAACTCGAGGATATTTTTGAAAATGTTCGCCTGCTTTTAGTATATTAATATTTGCCATCGGCGTTAAAACCACGACTCGGTCCTTAAATCTTAATACACCGCCCATAGGTTTAGTTTTGAGCTTAATTCCGGCGCATCCACCATACTGTAAATTAAATAACTACTCTATGGTAAATATTTAAATTGGCCGCCTAAGCCAAAACAAGGCATTGCATTACCTTATCAAGACAATTTATTAATATCTGATCCTTAAAATTCAATTTTAAGGGATTACAATTCCTGTTGATTAATTGTGTTGAGCAAATTGGATGCTATAAATATTCCATGTAAACTCGAGGATATTTTTGAAAATGTTCGCCTGCTTTTAGTATATTAATATTTGCCATCGGCGTTAAAACCACGACTCGGTCCTTAAATCTTAATACACCGCCCATAGGTTTAGTTTTGAGCTTAATTCCGGCGCATCCACCATACTGTAAATTAAATAACTACTCTATGGTAAATATTTAAATTGGCCGCCTAAGCCAAAACAAGGCATTGCATTACCTTATCAAGACAATTTATTAATAAGCATAATAAAAGTTGACCAAGACTTAGGCCTTGTGATACACCTCATAATGAAACATAAAACGAATTTAAAGCCCTTATAATAAACAAAGTTGTGACTGTTTGCTAAGTAGGACAAAGACATGCATTATTGTAATTCGATGATATTACTTAGTGAAGTAATATTGAGTAGTCGATACTGCCAAGGGCTCCAATAAAATCTACGTCAGTCGAACTGTCCAGTCAAGTCCAATATCTCAGCTATAACCAACGATTATATGAATAATCTTAGAGAATAAAACCGTATTACTGAAAGGACATCGACGATCAAAGTTTAAACATTAATGCTAAATTGAGAAAGTAGCAACAGAATACGTCACATACTAATGTTCGATTTGTTTACTCCAAAGTCAAGAACGGGACGAGCAAAAAAACAGGCATCGTAAATCATATATAGCATGAATAAGCCACTGTACTTAATATCAAAGTGGTTTACATTTTGGAAAGCTTTATAAATAGTCTCCTCCACAATCTGACGAATATCATATATATATATAGTATCGAATGAAACACATATATTTTGAATGCCTTGCTTTATATATATACAGTGCGTTCATGATGAAAGGAACAAATTCGTTTAAAATTCAGGTAATTATATTGCAGAAAAACGCTCGGACAGGTCGATTAGCATTTTTAGTTTAGAATTTTTTGACATAAGAAAATTATATACAGGGTGTCTAAAGAAGAACATATGCAGCAATCATTGGTTTCTTTAATGGAACATCCTGTATATTATGCCATTTTTAGATTGTAGGATAAATTCTAAACACATTAAACATAGTTTTGTGTAACATACCATATCCCCAAAATCAGCGGTTTTCGGAATAATGAGTTTTGTGATAGATTGAAATACACATAGGTAATGAATTAAAATGTTTAAATTGAACAAGGACACCTTGAACATTTTTTTAAAAGCCAACAAAAACAACCTGGTATTGCAAATTTTATCTTCAACAAAAAAACACTACTACAAATTAATCGATTTTCATGTATTTTTTTAATTTATCACATTTCAAGCGTCATTATTCCGAAAACCGCTGCTTTTGGGGATATACTATGTTACACAAAAAGTGTTGAGAATTTACCATACAATTCAATATGGCATAATATATAGTATGTTCCATTAAAAAAAAAACAATGATTGCTGCATATGTTCTTCTTTAGACACCCTGTATATATTTTACTTAAGTCAAAAAATTCACAACTAAAAATACTAATCGACCTGTCCGAGCGTTTTTCTGCAAAATAATTACTTGAATTTTAAACGAATTTGTTCCTTTTGTTACCAATCGTTTTATTAAGAACTTTAATAAAGAAATACAATAACACATAATTATGTTCAGTTCAAATAAAATAACAAACTGACAAATATCTCATTTGACAACTGTCTACTGTCAATCATTGATTGAAGTCGCTGACAGAAGGCATTTTCGAACACTCCCTTTGACAAAAATTGTATCTGGAGATCGTGTCGAACAGCGTCGTTCTATGTCTGTGAGGGGAAGGGTTGGACAGAGTGGTAACATACGCCCCCCCTTCTTGAAAGACGCTGATTCGTTTGATGCTCCAGATACGTTGATGTCTTTAAGGGAAATGCCTTCTGTCTAACATTCTCAGCTGCGTCTGTCCTACTATAGGCTGGTCCCGGGCTGGGGCTCCTATGTAGGTCTGAGCTGGTATGTGCGATGTTTTGATGTCACTATTTTGCTGCGTTAACTGGCTGAAATACTGCGTTTGAGCGGCATTCAGGGCAACAACTAAAGGTACTGGACTTGGGGAGGGCACATGACCTTGTTGCATCGCCATTTGGTTTTTCTCCTCAGATAAAGGCGACCTCGTCTGCTGAATGTCCGTTTGAACACTTGGCGTGAAGACCATAGTAACGGCTAAGCTTCCCGTATATTCCTCCGTAGACCATTCGTCGATTGGTCCGTCATCCCAATTTTCCGTATGATTCGCCGTCGTATTCGCATCCCACGTAATCGAATTGTCCCATGTCTCCATTGACCGGCTGTTGAACGTATTCTTATTGTTTCGCGGTGGATAACTACCGCCAACTTCTAAGTTACGTTCGTTTTCTTGCTTTTCTCTACCTCTCCAGCTACGGCTATCGGCGTGTCTACCGTGAAGACGTGGTGGGCCACCGCTTTTCTTTCGAGGCTTCTCTTTAACACCCTGATGAGATTGATCATTCCAGTCGTCCACAATACCAGATTGGGCCAACGAGGCATCTGTGTTCTCCGTTTTACTGCTGGACGCCTGTCTACTTTTCTTTTTCTTAACAGTGATGTCCCACTGATCATCTAGTAACATGTCAGTTGCTCTTTCCACGTCGTTGTCGCACTCGTGTAAGGCGAAACAAACATCTACCTCGCTTTTGTGTGTCCATTCCCTAACCTGACAAACCTTCTCCTTCAAAACATTTGAATCTTCCGGTTTGGAACGGGCGTTGTCGCCACCACCACCTCCAGTTGGTTTGTGATCATTTGTGTGCTTTCCTGAATCTGTTTTGTCATTTTTGTGTGATTTGTCGGCCTTATCCAGGCTTGGGGCCACCCGTCCAAGTTGGGCCCTATCGAAAAATACTGTTTGACGTTGCTGTTTGCCCAGGTGAAGGCAACCTCTTTGGTAATCAATTACGGCTTGATTCTCGTGGAGCCATGGGTGTCCCAAAATAATATCCGTTTGTAAGTTATCAACCAACAAAGCATTACATTGAAAATGGTATTCACCAGCGGAAGCCTTCAGGATTCCACTTCGATTCGTGGAGAAGGTGTGGTTATCCAATGCCATAGAGAATTCAACCGTCGGTGTGATGGTAATGGGTCCAGTGATCAATTTGGTTTTGATGAGATTACGGCTGGCAGCGCTGTCTACTCTGGCTAGGACGAAGCGGTCGCCTATTTTTAATCTTATGGATATGGTGTCCCCGGGCGATGCTGTGGTAATTAGGGCCGTTCCTGCGTTGTCTAAGGGACGGCCCCTTCTCCTTCCCCCGAATTCCGGGCGACTGGTGTGTGTCGTGCCGCAAAACCTGCAGGCTGCTGGGGACAGTCCCTGTTGTAGTGATGACCAGGACAAAACCAGCACTTAGGTAATGACGTCGGACTAGCAACCCCTTTCTTAATTGATAATGTTCGTTGGCTAGTCTGCGGTGTTATATCAGAGAAGTTCATGAAAATATTAGACCACTTTTCGACGGCTTCTTGTAGCTCTCTCATTGATGTTGGATTGGCTTGGGCGATCTGTATACAATATTGTTCAGTTAGCAGCATTGTTAAATGTTGCACCAACTCATCTTCCGGCCATTGTGGATTAAGACGCTTACAAAGTCCTTTCTGCCTTGTGATAAATGTGGCAGGGTCTTCATTTGGTTTCTGCTTTATTTCACATGCTTTCTGTAGAGCCCTTCGTCTTAGTGGGCTCAAAAATTCTCGGCGAAAACGGTAAGCGAATTCTACTAACGTGTCGAATCCACCCGCATTTTTCTTTGCCCAGGCTAAGGCTTCGTCCACGAGAAACGGTTGCACCACAACATCGACGTCTGTTGGTACCTCCAAGACGTGTCCGTCCAGATGAGTCAATAATCTGGTTAGGAAAACTTCTGGATCCTCTGCTAAATGGCCACCATACGGTCTTGGAGATGAAGTAGTTGTTTGGATTGGTTGACATGCATGATAACATACTTGATGATGGCAGTGGCCTACCTCCCTGATGGTTGACTGTCTAGAATTGTTAACGAACGCTTGGGCAATCGTTGGCTCAGGTACTGTTTCTGATCCATCATTGATGGGGGTTTCGAAGAAGGCTATGGTAGCTGCATCTGCTTTATGGATGTCCGCAGATTTTGGCATTTCCTCATGTTCCACGTTGATGATGGTATCAGGATTGGCAATTTTGTTCTTCTCTATGGCCTGTATTCGCTCATTCATCAATTTCATTTCGTTAACGAGAATGGCCAACTGTATTTCTAGGTTAGAGGCTTGAGGTGATGATTGATGCTGTGAAGTTCCCAGATCTGGAACTTCCGATAGTTGATGCTGTGGAGTTCCCGGCTGTGGAACTACCAAGAAATCGCTGCTCTGGCGGTCCTTCCTGTTCCTTTTTCCTCCTGGCATCTTGATAGGTGCTAATGGGTCCTTGATCACTACGCGATCACAAAGCCACTAAGTTGGGCGCCAATATGTTACCAATCGTTTTATTAAGAACTTTAATAAAGAAATACAATAACACATAATTATGTTCAGTTCAAATAAAATAACAAACTGACAAATATCTCATTTGACAACTGTCTACTGTCAATCATTGATTGAAGTCGCTGACAGAAGGCATTTTCGAACACTCCCTTTGACAAAAATTGTATCTGGAGATCGTGTCGAACAGCGTCGTTCTATGTCTGTGAGGGGAAGGGTTGGACAGAGTGGTAACACTTTCATCATGAACGGTATATATATAATTAAATCTTAAATACAATTAAAAGAAAAAGATTGTATTACATTATGTATTAAGTTGCTTTGTAAAAGAAACTACATACGGCATATACTATAGCCAATATATTTGAAATATTTGAGTTCATTTATAAAATTTATTGCCTCATAACATTCATGCTACTTTCTTCGAAAAAATAATTTTTGTTTTCCTGAATGTATTTCTAGCTTTTATTTTATTCTTGAGGGCTTTATTTTAATTTCAACAGGGAGATCCACTGTTTTATTCAAATCTCGGTTTTCTGGAATTTTAGGACTTGTTACTATTATTTCTGGGAGTGATTTGTATTTATTTTAGATGGTGGAGCTTTTTAATTGTAATAACAATGTTTAACAGAAAACTAAAATAAGACTAAAACAATTTGTTGTTATAACAATCCTTGTTTTCTTATAAAATGTAAACGTATTTTTATTATCGTAATAAATCTCTATAGAATGTATAATTTCAGAAACATTTGCAAAAAACTGCTATTCGATAAAAGTAAAAGTGTTACCTCCGATCCGAATTTTGAAAATTTTTTTATATAAAAAATACTCCAAATACGGCTCTAAACAATTTTGTGTTCTTAATAAATCTGAATAGAATGCAGAATTTGTGAGATTTTCCAAGAAACTATTATTTGGTGAGTAGAAGCATTACTTCCGGTCCAGATTTTAAAATTTCTTTTATTCAAACATTTTTCCAAATGTAGCTCTAAATACTTTTGCACTTATAATACATTTATATAGAATGTATAAAAAAAAACTACTGTTCGATAAGAGTAAAGTCTTACTTCTGGTCCGAATTTTGAAATTTCTTGTATACAAAAATTGTTCCAATTCGGGCTCTAAATATTTTTGTATTCTAGATAAATCTGTATAGAATGAGTAATTCGTAAGATATTGAGAGAACTGTTTTCGCAAAGATAGAAAGACCTACTTCCGGCATAAATTTTGAGAAAAGTCTCTTTAATATTCACATTTAAGTAAGTACTTTTGTATTCTTTAGAAATTCGCCTGAAATTAGTAGTTGACGACGTATTAATAAATTTTTATATTTAATTGAATTAAGTACTACTTTCGGTCTGCCGATTTTACTCAAAATCTAATCAGATCTCAAGAGGAATATTATACTCGTAAATATAAGTTTTTTTCGTTTGGTATTGATAGCTGTAGCCGTTTAGGTGCTATCATGGTCACACACATACACGAGAGAGAGAGAGAGAGAGAGATATGTTTGCAAAAATCTTGAGGTCGAAAATATTCATCATCACAGTACACAGAACAGAAAGTAAAAATTCGACTTTTTCGATGAAGTAAACTAATACTTCCGGTCTGCCGATTTTACCGAAAATCTAATCGGATCTTAAGAGGGATTTTGTATATACTCGTATATACAAAATTTAGAATTGAAAGCTATAGCGGCACACAGACATTTTTAAAAAAAACACTTTTACGGTATCAGAACACATCTGCAAAAATCTCGAGGTCGAAAATTTTCATCACAATACTTCCTTATACTACGTATAAACTTGAACTTGAATATTTAATTTCTTAATATTGTTTTAATTAATAACCGCAGGACAGGGTGTTAAACTCAATATTTTTTTTTATTTGAAATATTTTAGAAAAGGTATGTATTGTAATAATAAAACTAATGATATTTTTCAAAAGCATTTATGTAGATTATCTCTTGTACTAAGCAAATAAAAATAAGTTGAGTAAAACCCTCTCACCTTGTTATTTAAATTATTTTAGTAAGCTAAACTAGTTCGTTTTAGTGGTGTTGCAAATGTAACTATTCGTTACTGAAGTATTCGTTACTCGATAAGATCCGTAGTAACGAATACTGGTTTCAAATAATCGTTACTTTTTCAAACAGTTACTCTCATCATATATAACACTTAGAATACATTCTTGCCTGAAATATTTGATTAAAAAATATAATTTAGAGTAAATAACTTTGTGTAAAATATTTGAATATAACCAATTATTAGTATTACTTGTATTTGCGTAGGTCAATTTCATTATAAAAGTTTTGTTTGAGCTTATTGTACTGATGCAATGTAAAATGAATTTTGTGCCATGTATGTACCTACTACATTCTACATTTATTTGTGTGATTTAATATCGGAGTCGGGGATTTTTATGGTTTTATAATATCTCGCCTATCGTAAATAAAATGAGGACTGCTTGAAAAGTATTTTAGGCTTTGTTATTTTACTTTTAATTTTGAGTGATTCTTTTAACGAATTTTATTTATTTAACGTAACATATATTAAAATTAGTATATGTATAAATAAACATTTTGTTTGTACTAACTATAGATATTCCCGCACCGCACATTTGAACGAGTACTCGATAACGAAAAAATGTAACGGATACTGAATGCGAAAGTAACGGATAGTTACAAGTATTGAAAAGTAATCAAATCCAACGTCACTAGTTCGTTTTACATACGTATACATACATATTTTAAGAAATAATATGTAAGTCGAGGAAAGGAATTTAAATAAAAAATTATACAATGGACAGCATTCAAACAAATATAAATATTCTGGAGAGACATTATTTTCTATATTTAGTGTGTGGCGACCAAACATCCATACAATTAGAATGTGACTATCGACAGATATGCGCAGCGTTTTTAAATGCAAACCGGTCATTTCAAAAGAAGGCAATTGTACATAGAAACCAGACACAGACTATACATAAATGCATATTCTAACTTTCACGAGCGAGGGTGTATTACTATACTGTTATACAGTCTTACAAGGAAACCGAACGTTTTATAGGTCAAAGAACAGATTGTGATATATGTTGCGCGAAAATGAGTTCATCATCAAAGAAACCTTCCAAACCTATTAATTATAGCGTTAACGACGTTTATAGAAGTACTGTTGATTAGCATTAATATATTACTGAAAGCATTTGTAATTACTTGTCATCCGAAACAATGACATTGTAATGTGCTACACGAATGATAATCTAAATCTTCTGAGTTTGAGAGTATGTATGTATGTAGTTTAATAAGAGAATGTACAAGGGATCTTGAATATTTAATTTATTAATCTTTAAAGCATTTATGAGACTAGAAAAATTTACTAAATATTAAATGCATAGTTGTTATACTTGACAATTCAGTTACTCTAAAAATAATATTACAAATGTGATCCCACTTTTTGTGCCATACCTTTGACATTATTTTGAAAATAACTTAATTTTCAATATACGTATTGCCGTGATCCCTACATTGGTCAGGCATTGTAAGATAAATAAATAATTATGTAATAGATTAAGTAAATAATTTATTAGTAGTAAGTGTAATTATATAAAAATGTATCATGAGTTGCATAACCGCAACGGCGTAACATTATAATGTTAGGTAGATGACAATTAAAATTGTAACAAAATTTATTTTAAAGGTAGAAAAATAAATACAAAAATAAAGTTCATGTATTTTATATTTGTAGAAACGAGGAGCACAAGATGCAATTTCAATATACAAAGACAGAACCAAATTTTATGCATTGTGTGAGAGTCGCATTAAATATTTTGAACAATAAACCACTATTTAAAATGAATAACGTATTAAGAATAAATATCAGAGAGAGAGTTATGATGAAAGATGGTGTAGTCAAAAGAGTTAGTCATTTGAATGCCGTAAAGTTATATGAAAAGGGTGAAATTAGATATTTACGAGATGAAAACATCTTTCATCATGAATAGACGTAAATTTATAAGAGATTCTTATTTGTTCGACATTTTATGGTCACATTTAATGACATGATAAATACCTGACACTTATATCTAAGTATAATTTTAAAAGGTATATGTAAAAAGGTATATTATTTTTATTCGACACAATATAATGTGGAAAAACTTCAATAGAAGGGTAAATCCAGTTTTATCCAGGAAAAATTCCGGAAATAACACATTAAAATTGATTTAATCTCATTAAAATCTACAAAGAAAAACAATGTTCAATATTGTTAACAGCTGCATACAAATCAACCTACAAGAAGACGAGAAAAGATGGTTCGAAGATATGGATGAAGTTATCAAGGTCCAGGTTCATAATAACATAATTAATAAAAGGAGCATTCCAGTCGTATGTAATGTTTTTCCTGTTATTTTCAAGGCAAACGTCTGCAAAAGAAAAATACGAATAGTGTTAAAAAGTAGTAAAAGAATATATTTAAATAATGATGATAGAAGCAACGAATTCATCTATAAACATAATGAAGGATGGCGTTAATGAAAAGGAATGTACCTACCAAGATAAGAATATCGCAAATGTGCATTGACATTAACAATAACAAACAATTTAAGTGCGTGCATAATTTTGTGTAATTTCGAGATGTCAAACAATATTGGTGCAGGTCAGTTTAGGGAGAACGTCAAGAAAATAAATCTGAGCAGGACAATGCCAACATAAACGTTAGTGCGGAGTTTGTGGCGCTGCGAACGATGTATGGTTTTTTCTGATGACCGAAAATGATAAGAAGGCAAGTACGAGAGAGGTACGAGAGAGAAGTCGTCGATCCATATGTGAAGCAGTCTAATTTTTAAAGACGCGGTGAATCTTCGATCTTCGTATTTTGATGATTGCAGGTGTATAATACACTGCATAGAAATCATCCTTAGCAAATGTATTAAGTTATTTTTTTATTTTAAATAAGTATTTTTCATTTCACAATTAATTTTTTTTGTCATTTAGTTTAATTTCATTTTTATTAACTATCAATATGACCGAACAATATAAAGAGGAATTTGATGAAATATATGAGCATCATAAGTAAGTTTTACTTTAATAATAAATTATGCTAAAGATGCTACGTGAAAATGTTCATCTTTAGCAAAGCCTTTAATGAATTTATTTAATATTTTAGATGGGATTAGTATCTTCTTTGTTATAAGTAAACTAAATAAATAAATAATGGGAGTATTGTTAACAATGGAGAGAGGCATCAATGACACAACGTGTGAATGTTTGTTAGCGATGTTATTACCTATACTTTGTTAATAAGTTTTTTTTAAATACAAAATTTTTTATAGGGAATTCAAATATTATACGTAAAGATAGGCGCATTTTTGATAAACAATAGCCAATTTGTGATATGTACAACGTGCAAATATTTGCATATGATAATTGGTGACAGTCTTATCAAGGTGTTTTCCTGTTCTGCGGAGTTTTGTATTTTTCAAAGACACTTCGTGTGAATGAATGCTTTTGTGGAAGCAAAATCTAGCATAGTATAAGAAAACTATTATTTCTTTGAAATTACACAATGTTAAAATTTTAATATAACAAAGAGCGATATTTATTCTAAATCTACATGTTATATTCGTAATGTAATGTGTTTACGTATTTATAAAATACACGTTTTTTTTTACTTGTTATTGGAATGTAAAAGGACAATTTCTTTTGCGGCCACATGTGACAAGAAATTATTTTCATCGACACTGTTATTATACGATGTTAAAAATTGAATATAAATATTTTATGAGATTTAGTTTTTTATTAGTAACCTTATCCTATAAATTTTAAATAAGAAATGTTGTTAGAAAAACAAAAGGAACATCACTGCTAGAACCTACAAGAAATACACGAATGTTAATAGAGATTGAATTAACAAATTTAATAAAGAATTTTTTTTTTACATGACAACGTTATCTCTACATTCGTTTAAATTATGCAGCTTTGTATTATTGTAGTTTGATTAAGTTATGCTGGTACAAGATTATCAATTTTTTTTAATACAGAGTTATAGCATGTAGAATTTGATGGCGATGCCTAACGTATAGCAATAACACATTTATTATAAATAAAGAATAATAAGAATTTGTCATCAGATATATATACTATCATAGCAGTATGTATTTCTATAAAAAAAAAAAATAAAGGTGAAATAATATAGATTTTATCACATATTGTAAATGTGCATCTTATTTTAAATTATTTACACCTAAATTTGAAAAAAAAATGTCTTGGAAAATTTTTAATATCGGGACAGTAAATATCTAATAGCAGTTTTTTGCAAATATCTCGCAAATATACATCCTGAAGATACAATATATTTGAAACTTAATTTGGAGCATCTCCGTACAAGAAAGTCGTGTGGCATCCACACGTGTTTAGATGTTGTCTCGTCATCTCTCATAAATCAAACTCTGTAATTGAACAAGTTAGATATTCTTGTATCCCACAGTCGTTTTAAATTCTTTGTGAAACACAATATTATAAATTACCAAGAAGTAAGCAAATATTTCCAACGAAGGAAAACGTACTTCTTTACATTCAATGCTAAATTTTGTACGCGTCACATTTTAGCCGTTAATAGCTATACACATCTACCCTTTTACACGACTCAAAACAGATTACCGCATATAATAGAATATCTGCTATAATTTAGATCATCGCGATATAAAGAAGATAATTAAATTACACCGACCGAATTTTATTTTTAAGACATGGTCCAGTCATCCTCCCAATATATATCAGACGACTAAGTCACGTTCTTTTTAAGGAGGACAATCCCGAATAATTTTAAAATTGTGTACGACTCGATGAGTCATCGAGTCATCCATGTCGCCATTAATATAAACATAAAGAATATATAAACCAACACGAATCAAATTCATCGGATGATATATTATTTCGTAGATATACACACCTATAGACATTGCAAAGACAAGGCGCCAGGGACCTGGCGTCAAATTCGTTTCTGAAACATGGCGAAAAACATGATGATGACTCCAGTGGCAGAATAGAAATTGATCGTAAACTGACAGTTGGCGTTCGCGATAGACTAAACTTCGTCTAGATTAGTCTAGGTCTGGATGTGAATATGTTGGTTGGTCTTGGACAGTTTGGAAACACTATCCGTTAATGTTGTTTGGCTGTAATTTTATTTTGATGTACGAGTGGTCGTAAATTAAATTGAGAAAACTAGGGATAACGGGTAGGCTTTCTCGACATATAAACTCTGACAAATGGTAGCATTAAGTGAGTCTCACGTCATATTTATTTTTGTAATGGCGCCACATATAAAATGTATGTATGTAAATTATAAAAATGAGTAATAATTTCCACAAGAAATAGTGTCGTGAAAAATGATTTGTTTTCGGAAGTGTATCTGTAAAGCTTGCTACATTTATAAACAAGTAAAAAAATGTCGGTCATGAGTATGCTAAATATATATTTGCAACAACGATGCATAATGTTTATAGTTTTATTATATTTATTTATTATATAAGACACTTAACGTGATTCTTTTGTTTTACAAACAGGCTTAGTGAACTAAAAAACCATACTATTTTTGATTTACGTTTTTTTTTAGAATGAATTAGATTTTTTGTGTTTGAACATTCTTGGGGAAAACGTTTTTTTTTTTTTCAATTTAGTAAAACTTTTGCTTCATATTTAATAACATGCAAGTTGAAGTTAGGCAGCCCAAAGTGCCCAAGCTAATATTTTCTATTAACTAAATGAACGGGATGTTGAAACTGCATGTTAGAATAAATAATAAGATAGTTTCAAATAATTTTTATTGTACCACTCACAACAATATTGTTTCGCCAAACTTTGGCTTCATCAGGTGATGACGGAATAATTATTATTCCGTCATCACCTTCACCGTCTTAACAAAAAAAGAGTCATTACTTTTACTTAAAGGTTAATGTTTCTAAAGGATAAACATTTCCTGATAAAAGCTTTACTTCTAATAGTTACCGCACCATGGCATCCTAATAAAGATGAATTAAAAGGTCAGAATGGGCAAACTGTAATAATGTTTTAGCTCCCACCTCCACACTACTTAAACCGCCGATAAGCCAAAATCAGTCTTCTATCTAATGTATTACAAAACGGCATAAATATTTCCGATACCTTGAAAAAGTTCAGTATTATAGATGCAGTAATTACCTTAGTGGCAATTTGGAATCATCTCAATCTCGAATTAAAGTTGTTGGAAGAATATTTTAGATGGAGTTTTAAGTAAAGATGATGACGAAACTGAGCCACTCGCTAATTTGCAACGCCAATGTCCCTATCTATCAAACTTCTGCGTAGACTGGCATTTTAGGTTATAGATGCAGTAATTACCTTAGTGGTACCTTGGAATTATCTCAATCCCGAATTGAAGTTGTTGGAAGAATATTTTAGATGGAGTTTTAAGTAGAGATGATGACGAAACAGAGCCACTCACTAATTTGCAACGCCAATATCCATATCTATTAAACGTCTGCGTAGACTGGCATTTTAGGTTAGTCATATCTACATAATACATTCCCAAATTTATCCTAATTAAATGTACCGGGTGGTGCAATAGTGTGTCGGCGGAGCTTAGTTTGAAACCTAAGTGGAGCGGTTGTAAAGATATGGGCTTTTAAAGAAGAGCGTGCACTCGATGTTTTAACAGCAAAATGGTTTACGTCATGACGATTCACGTGACAATCAAAAAATCCCGAGAAACGTCAAACTGACAGGCGAACTGAGTTGCATCACAGATTCACTTTTAGGCGTGAAATACGAAATTTTGAAGGTTGCGAGGCCTCATCAAGACTCGGGGTCTTAAGGAACCGGCTTTTTGGGACCTTTTGTCTGCTTATTTCAAGTTGGCAGTCGCACGCAATCGAAGGTGCCGGCAATTTAAAGGTCGTTTTCAGAAGGATTTGGTAAGAAAAATGGCCGTTTAAATGTGCACTGATATGAATGTATTCCGGACAGGCGAAAAATAAATATCAGATTCTCATGTGCACAGGCGATCAATGTATACGGTCCGGCGAATTGCATCTCCACATAATACATAACGGTCTCCCACATGACTTGATATTTTTATCTATACAGGGGTCGATTAATATTTTAATAATGATTTGAATTAAAATACGATAATTCCAGAACGTGTGTATTTCCTTAAAGGGGAAAATGAGGATTGCTCGAAAGCAATCCTCCTTTTCCCCTTTCGTTAAAATAAAATTATTTCGTAATAGGGGCACATAAATGTCGAAACATTTATGTGCCCCTCCTACGAAATAATTTTATTTAAACGATTACGCAAACGTGACAGTGGGCGGAGCCGGCTGAAATGAATTTGTCTCTCTTCTGATTAAAATTAGGCACTTGGGAGTTTTTACGGTCGCCCATCACTAATTCAAATGTCGAAATAGAACAAAATGGACGAAGGATTTTTTGAAAATTGACGTATGAAAGTGAAATTTTACATACGGGGGTGTCTTAGGTCGCCGATCACCAATCCATAGTCAAAATGTCAAAAAAAACGAAATGGTGGAAGTTTTTTTTTGAAAATTGACGTATGAATGTGAAATTTTAGATACGGGGGTGTCTTAGGTCGCCGATCACAAATCCAAAGTCAAAATGTCAAAAAACACAAAATGGCAGACGAGTTTTTTGAAAATTGACGTATGGATGTAAAATTTTAGATACGAGGGTTTTGGGGGTCGCCGATCACGATTCCAAAGTCAAAATGTCAAAAAAAAAATGGCGGAAGATTTTTTTTGAAAATTGACGTATGAATGTGAAATTTTAGATACGGGGGTTTTGGGGGTCGCCGATCACAATTCCAAAGCCAAAATGTTAAAAAAAAACAAAATGGCGGACCAGTTTTTTGAAAATTGACGTATGGATGTGAAATTTTAGATATGGGTGTTTTGGGGGTCGCCGATCACAATTCCAAAGTCAAACTGTCAAAAAATCAAAATGGCGGAAGAATTTTTTTAAAACTTGACGTATGAATGTGAAATTTTAGATACGGTGGTGTCTTAGGTCGACGATCACGAATCTAAAATCCAAATGTCAAAAAAAAATGGCGGACGAGTTTTTTGTAAATTGACGTATGAATGTGAAATTTTAGATACGGGGGTGTCTTAGATCGCCGCTCACGAATCCAAAGCCAAAATGTCAAAAAAAACAAAACGGCGGACGAGGTTTTTGAAAATTGACGTATTAATGTGAAATTTTAGATACAGGGGTGTCTTAGATCGCCAATCACGAATCCAAAGTCAAAATTACAAAAAGAAATAAAATGGCGGAAGAGTTTTTTGAAAATTGATGAATGTTTGTGAAATTTTCGATACGGGGGTGCTTGTTGTCGCTTATTACGTCTTCAATTTGGCGATTCTTTCGGCGACCGTTACATGGGAGAGCTTTGATGAAGTTTTCACTTCTGCCGTGTGGTTTTAAGCACACTCATTTTTCTTGTTTATTTTTAATACATTGCTATACTTCCTTGATATTATGATGATAGCCATTCAAATTATCTTTGCAACGATATATGGATATGTGCACTTCAGACTGTTAGTTTTGATTTTATTGATAATTTTGTTAAAATTTTGACAGTTACAGCATCTAACATTTTAAGCTGTAGTCTGAAAATGAGTAGAATGCCTCACGTAACTCTTGTGTTACTAATTTATAGACTAACACGTTATGTGTTTTGAGGTTGAACAAGGTGAATAAATATACAGGGTGTTAAGTTATCGATCATTATTCGTTATTTTCTCGTTTTTTTTTAAATCTAACCATAATATTCAGCATATTCCTTGTAAACTTGTCTTTAAAATGGTACCAATAACATAGTATTACTTATTTCTAGTATTTTCAAACTTATAATCCTTTAATGGGATATACTCATGTTTATAACATGCAAAATGCTGGTCATCCTATAGTTGGTTGGCCATGAAAATAAAACAAGGTCATTTTAACAAACACCTGCTTTTTAAATGCTTTATCATCAGTTTCAGAATTACAGTTTGAAAATTTTCCATAATAAAACAATCTTAATTTAAAATGTGTTCAAATATATTTCCATTCTGCTCTACACATGCTCTCAACCGTCTCTGTATCGACAGACTTACATTCTGAGCTAAGTTATTCTCACTTAATTGAAGAAAAGCGTTTCTTATTCGTTGGTGCATGTTCTCTGCCGTTGTAGAAAGGTTGCGTAAACAATGTCTTTTTACAGTTGGCCACAGAAAGAAGTCACATGGTGTAAGATCTGGTGATCGTGGTGGCCAGCTCGTCAAACTTCCTCTCCCTATCCACTTATTGGTGAATACCCTATCTAAATGTGCTCTTGCGGCAGCACCATAATGTGCTGGTGCACAATCACGTTGGTACGACAATCTCCTGATGACGTTATTTAGGAGCCCTTCTAATAGCAATGGTAAATTATTTTGTAGGAAATTTGTGTAGATTGCACAATTTAAAGTATTATTAAAAAAGAATGGACCAATGCCTGATAAATTAGTAACACAAGACTACAGCTTAAAATGTTAGATGCTGCAACTGTCAAGATTTTAACAAAATTATCAATAAAATCAAATCTAACAGTCTGAAGTGCACATATCATATATCATTACAAAGATAATTTGAATGGCTATCATTATAATATCTAGAAAGTATAGCAATGTATTTAAAATAAAAAAAAGTTGAAGGTGGTTGCGAAAATTTGGAACACCTTGTGTATTTGTTAATAAAATTAGAAATTGCACAGTCGCATACTACATACGTACGTAAAGTCTCATTGCTACAGCGTTATTAGTTTACATACTAAGCTCCGCCGACACACTGTTGCACCACCGGGTAAATAGACTGCATTTAACGAATCGGATGTTTTAGAGTGGAATCAGTGTCATCTTAAATTACCTAAAACAACTGAATTCGAAAATGATGTTGAAAAATGGAAGCGATCAAAAAAATCTGTACCTTTGAATAAAGCTTTACTAGACAGTGTTATAAACGCTTAATGTATTAAATGAGAGGGCAGGGCAGAATGATATTGATATTACGGAACATATAATTATAAAGAGGATAAAAGAAAAAGCCATTATGCAAAAAATAAAAAGTTTGTGTCTTTTTGGGCAAAAAATAATTTTTAGTTACGGTTTTTCTGTATTTATTGCTATTTATCAATTAGTATTACTATATTTATACATTTATTTTATTAATTATCTATGTTTAATACGTATTAAATGTAGCCTTCGTTAACGTAAATAAATCTACTACTACTACTGTACCATATCCTTTCAAATTTAATTTATATTTTAGCTCTACGAAAGGTAGTGCGAATAGAATAAAATATATTGCCAAATATTCCACCTATAATGAAAAAGGTCTGTCTTCGGTCTTGTTCTTAGAGCGAAAAAGAATCTTTGGAATGTCGGCAAAGCACAGAAGTTCTAAACATCTCCTTCGGGGGTTTGGGGAATAAACCAGCACACATAATCCAGATACCCGTCTGGAGCATTTGAAATATCTTTAGGACATTTTACTCGCTATTACCGACGATACGTTGATAACTTTATGCATCTGTAAATACCTTTAACTACTCCTCTTCCAATTATAATAAAATTTATTCGTATTTTCTAAAGTTTCTCGTTTGACAAGGATTTGTTCGTGAATTATAATCGTCTGGTAGTTCTTTCTTTTTCAGGATATTCAACGAAAGATAATTAACAGAAATAGACTCTGCCGAGGATTAACTCTATGCCTTCGGCGAAGATTGATTATAAAAGGTCTCTCATTTATGTGTTCAGCTGACAACTTCGTAATCAAAAGCATTAGTTAGCGGCACACAGTGAAATTTAACCGCCTGGATTACGCAATGTGTGTGCTCTAAAAGTAAAGAAAATCTAATTTGGGAATGTGTTGTGCCCACCATTTGTTTATTATATTTCAGCCATAGAAACTGTTTCGCTTTCATCTCACAGAAGGTGTGAATTTATAAGGGGGAAGGTTAGATCTTGAGGAATGTGCAAAAGTGATTTGCTTTAATTTGTAAAGAATGTTTCAATCATTTAGTTTTTCGTCTTATTCCTGAGCAAATAACACTTTATAAATAAAAGTGAATACTAAATGGAACTGGAGAAAATTTATAGAAATATTTCGATATTTCATTTAAAAAGTGCGGTGCTTTTTGTGGTAAATAAATTCTTCGGATCTATGAAACAATTTGTAGAAATTTACATATTAATCAGAGTACTAGCTATAATATCTAATACCGTTGGACAATCTTATTTCATTGAGAATTATTAATTATATAAACAAAAATGATTTATTTACAAGAAAACAATATGACCTTTTTAAAAAATGTACATTAACGCAGTTAGAAATGTAGTTAGCTACATTTATATTAAATAAGTTGTAAGTGAGTGGTAATGAATTTGGGTAACTTATTAGATGCATTGGAAATTTTCTACTAAAAAATTCGACAAGATCGTTAAATCTCTGCTAGTGCATATTTCTAAATAGAGTTATAAATTAAGTTCTTGTTTATTGTATATGCTTGTTCTGATTATATAAAGATGACATTCGTCAAAAACAATACCACATATATTCTATCTTGTCTGGTGCTTGTATTTTTTTTTTATTGAAGACAAACAAACGAAAATAAATACACTAAACCGTAATTTCATATGCCCAGATGTTCAAATAATGTTTATAATAGAATTTATTGTGATACAGTATTTAAACATCATTTCTAAGTTTTAGGATTCAATGTGTTGATATTTTGTATTTATATGGCTAGTTCGTATCCTGCATAACACCGTGTTTACCACAGTGTTATTACTTTTTGTTCGTTAAAAGATTATCATCAAAATACAATTTAATATTCTATTAATTGAGTTAGCAAACGATTCTTGGTGGAACATTTCAGTAACTATTTTAAATAAAAATAAAAATAAAACTCTTGACAACTTTCCACAATTTTTATTTAGTGTTTGCGACATATGTTTGGGTATTTTCATACCATTCACGAGCTGAACTAACAGGTCAATTTGTGTGAAGGGTGTTATGTATGCCGTTGTGTTTATTGCCTCTTTGTACATAAATGGGTGTGTGTGTGTTTTGTAAAATATGTGTGTGTGTTTGTAAAATCTATGTGTGTGTTCGTTACTTTCTAAGAGGTAAAAGAAAAAAGTTATATTATGCACTCTATACTGGTTTATTATGAGTGCAAAAGCATTTAGAGCTGAATTTGGAATAAATTTTGTCCACAAAAACTTTCAACAGTGGGACCTTCAAGTAACACTTTTACTAACAGGTTTACTTTTAGCAAGATAAAAGTGTTTAAAACTTAATTTGGAACAACTTTTATATAAAAAATTCAGAACGCACATACGCATAAAAAAGTCATGTGGTGCCCACTGCTAATTTTTGGAATCTTAAAACACTTGTCCATTTCCGAAATTTTCCTTACCCATTGTTCCATAACATATTAAAACGAGTAAAAATCCGCGAAATATCTCATTCTTAAGACTTGATTATGATTTTGTGTCGAGACCTGCTGTTTATCAATAATACCTTGTATACATTGAGATACCTAAAGTATATACGAATAATGGATGAAACAGCCTATCTGCATACAATTGACATGTTGCGGTTTATTTTAAACGGCGGCGGCTTTTTTTAGCAATTACGAAGATATATTTTCAGATATCCGATCAAGAAATCTGGCGTAATTTTTATAAAAGTCTCAAGAAATAATTCATTCAAGTATGATATGGAACGACCAGACAAGAAAATAAGAGTAACAGGGGGTATAAATTATACACTATAGATGCGCTGAATAGAAAGTTGACGACAATGTGATAATGGGTGTATTTATTACTTCGTAAAAGAACATTAATAATTTTTTGTTGAACTTTTTCAGTAATTTATATACGTCAACTTGTATAATTTGTGTACAGCCGTGAGTCAGGTTAACGTTACATATTTTGCAGGTGATTGTAAACTAGTAATGTATTAATTTTAATTAATCATTTTAAAAATATGGATATTACAAATACAGGATCAATGAAGAAAATAATAAACACACTTTAAATATAAACATAGACTTTTTATATTTGAAGATGACTCATTAATAATACAGAATACAGTATATACGTAGTGTTATGAAAAGATAAATTCAAACCGATATCACAATTAGATTTTTCAATAATAATTCGTCAAATAACACAAAGAAAGTAAAACGATGTACAAATCCAAGAAAAAATTATTATACGCAATTTGGAGTAGATTGGGATATTTTGGGAAAACTGTATGAGATCGTATACAGGCTGATTTAGACATGCAGAGCATTAGAAGTTTTTCAACTGGCAGCGGAATTAGAACTTTAAAATATAGCCCGAAGCTTTAAGTGGTCATGACCATTTAGTTATGCACTATACGCCAACAGTTAATATCTTTGAAATCTAAGAATATATCTTCTTTTAGATATTTAGATTTTGCTTTCAATTCTGAGACTAGACAATCCAAGTTATATACGAGATTTACTGCGACGTAGAGGGTTGCATTTTGGTATATTTTCAAATACATTCTGAGCCTCAATGTGAAAAGCGTCATTGGAATTGGTATTTTTCATACTCTGTACTGCAAACCACGCACGGACACAAAACAATACATTTTCATTTATAAAACTTCAAAAATTACATCAACATGTGTTTGAATTAGACTTGGAGGACAGTTGCAAAAGAAAGGACATTCATATGAATATCTTCCAGAAAATAATTCTTATTTTACCATTTCAAACCTTAAAGTAGAAATTTTGTTTTCAAATTAACGCTTAGAAAAACGCAGCGAAAAAATTTTAGGAAAGAAAAAGTGTCAAGATTATTAAGAAATTATGAATCAGTTTATTAAAGTAACTTTGTATTGGACTACAATCTGAATATCCAGTCTAGGTTATATAATTATGAAAATAGTGAAATATTTTATCCGGATAATTACGTCATCACGACATGCTATCAAAGCAAATCGAACAAGGAAATACTTGGAGATTATTGTTGGACAAAATAACATTGTAGATGCTTGATAAATCAAGGAAATAAAACATGGCAAGGTGTTTGATGAATCAGTAGTAGAAAACGAGAAAATAAAAAGAATGAAACATCTAAATAAATTTAAAAGTTTGACATATTACTAAACCAATGCAATTTTACCTTTACTGAAATCTATATAATTGCATATTGCCGTGAGCCTTGCGTATTTAAAAATAAGAATAGCATTAAGAATTAGCTTAAGTATTAAAAATAAACGAAACAGTAAAAATCAGACTTTATTATATTTGAAAAACTTCAACATCAAGTTTATTTATGTTTGCAATACAAATAACACAAGTGTATGGTAGGTTGCATATATTTAAGTATAGAGAATTCTGATATCAAATGAATTTATTGTTATAATTATAGGATATATATATATATAAGTATTTAAGAAAAATTAAGTATTATATATAGGTACAAAATAAAGACAAAGTAAGTCTAAGTAATATATTTCTTTTGTAGAAAAGATAAACAGGATGTATGGTTTGTATACAATGAAAAATAACCTAACTTTTCAAAATGCTTGAAAATTGCGCTAAACATTTTGAATAATGGACGGTTGTTTAAAAATAAAAGAGTACTGAAAAAAAAACAACCGAGAAAGGGTTATGCTAAAGGATGGAACAGTAAGGAGAATTAATCATTTAAACGCAATAAAACTATAGGAAAAAGATCAAATTCGCTAAGCACGAGAGATAAATGTAGTTGAATAAATTATATGAACTTAAAAACGTGCATCATGGAATAAAATTCAATAAAAGAGTTTTTAAATAAGTCATACTTAAAGAATAAAATTTACATTAACTAATGACTATAAATAAATAAAAAGGATATAAATTAAAATATTCTGACATGATACAATCAGCAGTAATGTTTTTATAAACGACAGCTGAGCAAATAAAATACAAATTCATGAATTTGTGTGTGTAGCACAAAGCGTCATAGACTGTAAAGACTTGTATGGTTTGAAGACCTACAAAAAGAAAATATGATATAAAATTTGTTTGTAGTTTTTTACAGATAAATATATCACCATTGGAAAAGTCTTTGGTGGAAACCAGAGATAAAATAGCAGGCCAAACGGATCGTTGTAGTACGAATAACGTTGGAAGAAGAATACCTGTTATTTATAATACATTTCCAATTTTACCGAATTCTAATATACCGAAAAAAAGAAAAGTAAAGATTGTATTAGCGAATGGAAGAAGGAAGTATCTAAGAAATGATGATAAAGGCAACGAGTTTATAAACAAATATAAGGAGGAATTGTATTAAGAAGAATATACCTACCGTTGAAGATACCAAGTGGTTTAGTGAAAAATCTTTTAAATAAGCAAACAATTTTCAACGTGTTTACATTCAGTGAAGGGAAATGTCAAAGACAATAAGTGCGCGTGTGTTAGTGTCACGACGGCAACTTGAGGGCAGAGATCTCACAGAAGATGCAGGGAGCTAATCTAAATTTTAGTTCGGTGGATGGCGTAACAAGCGTTACAATTTTTTTTCCCGGGTATAAATTCAAGAACAGGAATGAACAAGATTAAAAAAGCCAATAAAGAATTAATCGTAGGGTTCATTTTCATTTTTGTATTAGCATATTAAGTTCATTTTATTTCAATTTCATTCATAATAATAAATTTTTCTTTTGATAATATTTTTGTATTTCAAAAATGGAGATGCCTAAGGCACAATTTGAAGAAATGTTTAATGAAACAAAGTGAGTTCTTTTTCAATTATAAAGAATTATCAATGCTGCTATGCGTATATGGGAATACAACGTGCAAATGTTTATTCAGTATAACGTTGAGCGGTAGGGATAAAATAGATATTGTCCTGTAAAAATATTAATTCATTAGTTTTTTTTTATATACAACACAAATAGGATTATTAATGGTGTTGGGTGTTAAGAAGATGTAACGTGCGAATGTATATTTTCTAATACTTTATCAGGCATCATTAATTCTCGCAATTCATTTTTGATTTCAAATTTAAAATAAAATATACATTTATAAAGGGAGATGTTTCTATGTGGCGGGTTTTGAGACGCTGGTTGCAATACGTGCGAATGGTTGTTGCCAGTGATCAATTCATGCTTATTTATGAACATTGACCATTGCTACGTTCTAAAATCATCAGGGCATTACGTGCAAATATAATGTTTCTGATAAAATAGAATTAGCACAATATTAACAAATTATCGACATTTAATTGAATTTTCTTTGTATTAAAACAGGATATTATATTTGTTTTTTGATTAGCATTATGAATATATTTATTCTATAAAACATTACAACCGAGGACACGGTATAAATGTTTTGTTTCAATTATATGTTTTTTTATAATTCTGTAGTGGTGAATATAGTATAGCGATGCTATCTATTATTAATATTTAAATTAAATATACAAGTATGTTTTTATACAGACTTAGTTTTTTTTTTTTAATACAAATAATCCCCTTATCCCTAAACAAAAATAAGCAAGAGATTTACCAGGAGGAAAGAAGACTGAATACACTGCCAGAACTCACGACAAGAAATAAGTGAATATATCAAATATAATAAAAATTATCATTATTTTTATAATTATGTTGCTGGTACAGCACAGAGCAATATGTATTTCTAAAAAAGTTTGTATTTACACACATACTAATTGTCTTTATATTGATGAACAGAAGTACCAAAATCTTCCATGTGTAATACAGAATTTGTTTACATTTTCGAAACACCTTGAATAAACATTCTCAAAAATATTTACTCTAAAATAATCCCGATAGAGGTACATTATGTGTATTGCATTACGCACACATACAAATATTGAACAGTCGTGTATTCAGAGTGAGAAAATCTTAGCCATTTGACCTACATTCGGTCGAAATGGCTGAATAAACGCACGGAATCAATTTTCATAATTCATATTTTTGTAATCTTTAGAAGATACATGGCCCATTAAATTTTATTTATTGGAAGTTTGTTTATAATTTGTTAATTATTGGGATTACATTGGAATTCAATAGATGAAGAAATAATTGTGAAAATTTCAGGTATAAATATTCCTTGTGCCATGTTATTTAAAATGTTTAATACATGAGCAAGACAAGAAAATTGAAAGCTTTAATTGCATTGTATGTTGAAATATTAATGAGGAAATAACTAGGGTAATACGTGTAATAATTCAATAAAACACTAAGGATTTGGATCTTGCATGGTCGAAAATTTTGACGATAACAATATAATATATCGTCAAAATTTTCCAACATGCAGGACTTTTGCAGATACGTTTCGGACTTTTCTGACTATGAAAAATTTACTCAATTCCTTTTCATGAAGATTGTGCAATTTGTTCTAGTTTTTGTCTATGAATGGAAAACTAAAGATCCTATAGATCAAATATACATTGCAAATGAATAAGCAAGTCACGACAAATGGAATTATACCAAATTCATGGTATGTGTACGTCCATTTTACAAGTTGAAGAGAAATATAGTCTAATTTACATAGCGTCGTATGAAATTATGATTTTTTTTTTCTAGCGTTAGTGTAAAATAGCATGCTTTGACATACGGCTTTAACAAATTGGTTATTTATGGTAATGTTAAAGGTTTTGACATTAATTGTAATATTTTTGTTGCGATAATTGGTTTGTGTGGAAAATTTTACTTTTCCACAAAAACCAGTTATCGCAACAAAAATATGCGTCATTTAATATGCTGCATGACATGGAAAGTGCAACACCAAGAATGGGTGCGAATTTTTTGACCAAACTTGGTAGAAACGTATAACTAGTCAAAAGCAATAATTGTTTAAAATTTTGTTGCGATAGATCAAGTGGTCATGACACATATGACACTTCATTCAGTTTTCGCTGACATTAATGTGTGGTGTATTAATTGTTTGTTTGAAATTAATTTCAACGGTTTTGCCTTATTATACCTTTGTTTAACGTATTTAAAGAATTTTATTATGCCTAGAGTGCGGCAACATGGAAATTATCGCCAATTAAGCGAATTCGACAGAGGTCGAATTGTTGGTTTGCGAGAAGGTGGTTTTTCATACAGGGAAATTGCAAATCGCCTTAACCGGAACCAATCCACCATTATGCGCTGTTATCAATCATGGACTAGGGAAGGTCAGGAAAGACGCCAAAGAGGAACCGGAGGCCGAAGAAGAACTAATGAGATACAGGACCACCGCCTTCGCTTAATGGCACTAAGAGACAGGTTTTCCAGTACCAGATCAATTGCTGACGTGTGGTTAGGTAATATTGGTCGTCCTGTAACCCTTCGAACCGTTTATCGTTGAATTAGGGGTTTCGGCTTACAATCTTATCGTCCACATCTTGTGTTACCACTTACGGCTCAACACCGACAGCAACGTTTGGAGTGGTGTAGATTGCGACTGCACTGGAACGTGGAGTGGCACAGGGTGGTATTCAGTGATGAATCTCGATTTTGTCTAGGGATGCATGATGGCCGTATGAGGGTCAGACGAAGACGTGGGGAACGTCGTGATATTCAGTTTTCCGTTGAAAGGCATGTGCATCGAGCAGTGGGTGTTATGGTATGGGGTGCTATAGCATATGGGAGTAGGTCTCAATTGGTGTTCATCCAAACCACCATGAACGCCCAGCGTTACATTGATGAGGTGGTAGAACCCCATATTCTACCATATCTTCAAACGCTCGAAAACCCACTTTTCCAGCAGGATAATGCCCCTCCCCACGTAGCGAGAATTTCTATAAATCGCTTGGAAGAGGCTCATGTCAATATCTTGCCATGGCCACCCAAATCCCCCGACCTCTCGCCAATAGAACATGTGTGGAACATTATGGGACGAAAACTTATGAATTTAGCCAATCCCCCGCAGACACTAATAGCTCTCCGGCATGAATTACAGGTTGCTTGGGACACCATACCCCAAGAGGATATCGACCACCTAGTCGAATCAATGCCACGAAGAGTGAGGGAGTGTGACACTAATAGGGGCGGTTCAACACATTATTAATAAAAATTATGTTAAATTGTGTTAGTCTTTTGTTTTTTTTCTTTGAAATTGTAATCAATTATTGCCTTTGACTAGTTATACGTTTCTACCAAGTTTGGTCAAAAAATCCGCACCCCTTCTTGGTGTTGCAGTTTCCATGTCATGCAGTATATGCGAAATGATATAATTAACTAGCATTTATAATACTTAAATACTGCAACTACAGGTTTGTTTGTAATTCTATCTCGATAATTGGCAAGACTTAGATGAAGAATGATTCTGTTTGTATTAGTATCAGAGACGAAGTTAAATTTCTAGACCATATCTAAACAAAGCTTACTTTTACACATAAAAATGAATAAGCTGGCCTTTATTATAGACCATAGGTTCTTAAGCTGTGGTGGAGGTCCGCAAAATCATTTTAACTTTACATCTCTCAACTTTTCGCTTTTATTCAAATATTTACTCATACTCATCTAATAAAAATCCTAAACGGTCAATACTTTTTGTATTTATTGTTACTTAACTAGTTATTAACATAACTAAACAATAATTACTAAATACTTAATTATTTGTATTCAACTGCAAATACGGAAAATTTAATAAAACAATGGATTTTTTTTGCATTCCATTGCTCGGCACAGGAACACGTAGTTATAAATAAACTAGCGATTCGAGGGAAACACACAAACGTAATCTCGTACCCCTGTGTGCTGTGCGTGCTACACACGTCTTTTTGTTGTGTCTTCAGTTGTGATGGTTTACATTTTACTGCTTCCAGCTACGTCGTGTTCAATCACCCTGGATGCATCTGCTTTGATTGTATATTATATATTTTACAATAATAATTCGTTATCTCTTATATTATTGCAGTTGACCCACAAATGGATCGTTAGCTAAAAACTGGATCTACAGTGAAACAAGATATAGATGAAAGCGACTTAGATAATGGAGCATTAACCTTGACGTCCAACAAGAAAATTAAATTCAAAAATATTGTGATGAGTATTTACCTTTTGGATTCATTTATATATTATGCAATAAAGATGTGGAAAGACCTGTCTGTGTTCTATGTCGTGAAAGTTTATCAAACGAAAGCATGTAACCCGCTTTGCTCCGACGTCATTTGCTAACAAAACACAGTGAACACATTAGTAAGTTTATCGATTTTTTTTCCAATCAAAAACGAGAAATTGGTTCAAGTCAAAGTCTGATCTAAAAGAACGCAACTGGTGGTATCAATAAAAAAGCAGTAAATGCATCATATGAAGTATCCCTACTGGGCGCACACGAATTGCGGTCCAAGTACGGACAGGTAAAAATATCATTAAAGGGTTCATTAATCTTCTCCCGAACTGCGGTCAAGTACAATTTAAGTAGGTAAGTATGCAAGTGAAGGAGTATTGTACTTTGTGTATTGTGTAAGGGTAAAATGTTTACAAAGAGTGGGGAGAAACATGAATTTGGTTAAATAAAAAGCAAGTTTATACGCATTTCATCCTTAGTTCAAAATATTTTTAGTTATATTAAACATGGATATTACCAAAATATTTAGTGAACGGGGTCACCCTTTAATAATTTAATATTAAATCCGAAAATGATGGTGATGGATTTCGAGAAGGCGATTCATACATCTGTCAAGACAGTATTTCAAAATGTTGAAATCGTTGGTTGTAGATTTCACTTAGCTCAGTCGTGGTTAGTTTTTTTTCTGTATCTAGTTTTCTTGTGGTTATAACCCTTATGTGCAATGTAGGTGGAGAAAAAATCAAAACCTAGCACTTTCAGTCGAATATAAGCAAGAAACATGTGTTGGAAAATGGCTTCGCCATTCATTTGGTTTGACTTTCTTGTCTCCCCATGAAGTCGGCGATTGTTTCGTAGAAGATCTAATGTCAGACAAACCAGAAGACGTGCGAGTTGATGAATTTGTGAATTATTTAGTGGAAAACTATATCGATGATGAAAGTTCTTTTCCGCCAGGCATCTGGGCCCAACAGACTGCTTCTCTCTCACGAACAACAAACACATGTGAATCTTTCCATTCCAAATTTAATAATTACAGCATTTCCGCGCATCCCCATATATATGCTTTTTTAAATTCACTGAAGTCGATGCAGACAGATACATATATTAGAATTAACTCAGTAACCTTAAACGTGTTTAGAAATGTTAGGAGAGATGTAATTGAGAAACAAAATTTCATTATTGCTAAGATTCAACAGTTGGAATCAAAGAATATGAATAGGTATGATTATATTAAATGTGTTTCTCAAAAGTTTTGTAATGTAGTATTATAAATACATTTTTGTATTTTCTGTTTATTTGTTTTCTTCTGTACTAATTACACTCAATACCTTAATTCGGATAAGATTAGCATGAGTCAGGTAAGTTAAAATTTCTTGACCGCAATTCGAGGGAAGATTAGGACGGACCAGGTAAGCTAAAATTCTTGTCCGCAATTCTAGTGTCGGATTAAAAGGACATCCCAGCGCTGACCGCAGTTCGTGTGCACCGATCCCTACTAATAGCAGATACGATCAAGCATAGGATTGAAGACATGTCATGTAATAAAAAAATGAGGTGTGGCCACCACACGACTTTCTTATACGTATGAGCGTTTCAAACTATACAATCTTAAGAATTTTTTTATACAAAACTTATTCAAAATCCTATTCTAAGTACTTTTATTCTCTTAATAAATCGCTATAGAATGCATACTTTGCAAGATATTCGAAAAAAAGTGCTACTCGCTAAGAGTAAAAGTGCTACTTCCGGTCCGAATTTTGAAATTTCATGAATACAAAAAATATTGCAAATATAACTATATGTTTGCCAAAAATCGCTATTCGGTAAGAGTAAAAGTGTTACTTCCGGTCCGAATTTTGAAATCTTTTTTATACAAAAGATATTGAAAACTATGTTTTAAATACTTTTATACACGTAACGTATCTGTCTAAATAGCTTGACTTGCGAAATATTCGCAAAAAAACGATTTTCGATAAGAGTAAAAGACCTACTTCCGGTAGGAATTTCGAAAAACTTTTTAAATAAAATTGTTCTCAATTTTAATTCTAAGTACATATGAATTCTTTATAAATTTGTATAAACTTAGTATTTCACGAAATATTGGCAAAATTCGATTTTTTCACTGAAGTAAACTGCTACTTCCGGTCTACCGATTTTACTGAAAAACTAACCAAATCTCAAGAGGGAGATTATACACGTAAATACAAAATTTGGAATTGATATCTCCTGCGGTTTGACCGCTATCGTGGTCACAGACAGATACACAGACAGACAGACACACACACAGAGAAACATTTTTTTAAAAACCACTTTTTTGGTATCAGGGGACCTCAAAACGTGGACATCTGCAAAAATCTCGAGGTCGAAAATTTTCATCATCACAATACTTCCTTATACTACGTATAAGAAAGTAAAAGATCAATTAATTTGAATAGTGCTCAAAAGTCAATATTACTCACTATAATTGGTTGAAAGTACCAACGTGTCTATTAATGCTAATTTGTCAGCATTTATTAGACATGAATTCAAATATAAAATACAAGAGAATTAGTTATTTTGTGATTCAATACCTTCGTGTACTACAGCTAAGGCTATACTTAAGTGTGGTCAAAATGCGTTATAATTTACACTGATGAGGCGGCTTGTACAATGCCGGGAAAAGACTTGAATTGATTGTTCTTATTAAGGTTGTGTTCCCAGATTGTAGAAACTCGGATTTCAAAGAGACGTGTATTTCTCCGATTTTTGTACACCGACGTACGTTTTGGACCATCATGCTAATCGCAAGTGGTGCGAAAGAGATGAAATATTTATGTTAAGTTGCAGCCCCATAGGCACTCTGATTTATGAGTGTACCGTGCGTTTGATTTGTTGAATCGATACTAGACATGTGTCACTCAAATCAACGTGGATTGTTGTATAACCATAAAAATGTTGGAACACAATACAATACAGGCTATTTCAGGTACCAGATAAAATTATTATTCTTCACCCAAAATATTGAAAGAACAATTTCTTGTCGTTAGTAAGTAAATTGTTATTAAAAAAATTTATCACAAAATTCTATCTGTAATATATATTTATTTAGGTAATAAATAACACAGTTTAGTTTCACTACAAAACATAAGTATTTCTTATACTTAGTATGTAAATTATTATATAAAAAATTAACAAAAAACCTAATTTGTGGAAAGTAGAAATTTACTAAAGTAACCATAAACACTTTTATTTTCATTGTCTAATTTGTCATTTATTAGAAAACAAGCACGGATTTAATTTACAATTTGGTATTCTCCATGTAGAAAATAAAAGCAAAAAACTATTAACAAATTAAATTAACAAACTAAAACATTCAGAATTATTATTAAATGATAAATTAGACTAAATTTTTTCCTGGTTAGCTAAGGTTGCTTTCTTGACTGATATTTTTACTTATTTGTATGAACTGGATTTAAGCCAACAAGCAGGAGCTGCAAGTATACGTATTTAAAGTTGAAGATAAAATTTATGAGATTAGTAGTATAGCTATGAGAGTTCTAACTCAATTTCCCATATGATTTAACATAGGGGGTCTAAAAGTACTTTTTTTCCCCGCCAAGGGGGGTACCCCTCGCCTACACTTTGATTCTACGCCAAGGGGGGGTTCTCCTCACCATCACTTTGATTCTGTGACGTCTTCCGCACCTGACCGGCTAGTAGCCTCTGATTGGTCGAGCGACCTCATGATAACATACGCACGTAACCACGTCTCGAAGGCATCAGTCGCAGGAAATCTACTATCGGATGAACGTCGTGGGAGTTCCCACCGTACAACAATAAGCATTGGTAATATACTAGCCTTATAATGCATACCTTGCAGTATTATAATGTGCATCTGTATATAACAACTCTCGGTGTTATATATATTTATATGGGTGGAGGAGGGGCTTGTAGCGATCATGAAAATTTTTACCGCAATAAGATAATAAAGGTTGTAATAAAACAATGTAGATATAATAGAAACAATTGTTTAATAGATTTTTTGTACCGCCATCTCCTACTTTGCAGTCTACATTTACTAATAGGCAGCGCTATCATGAACATTAATCATTCAACACATGTCGCTTGAAGTAGTAAGACGTGTTTTTCTATCTCTGTGTAATATATAAGTAAGTGTTAATAAGGTAAGTACAAGTAGCCATGTACAAATGTATATGAGTCATTATCAAGTACCACCACTATTTTTTTAAAACGCAAATTGCGAATCACATATGATTTCATATTCAACATGAAACTGAAACTGAAAGTTTAACGCTAATTCCATATGTACTCACACAGTGACACAGTGTGTGTCCACTTTGATATTCACTCAGACGTATACACATGCATGTACGTACATAGTACATGCATATTGTCACAGTTATATATTTGTTAAATAGATACGACGTAAGAAAATTGCAAGTTCATTCTTGTTTAATGTGAGATCAACGACTTCTATATATGTGAATATATGAAAAGCAAAGTCATAACAAATATGAGATGTAAAATAATCCGGTGTATGTATCGTACATGAGATTTTCGTTACTTGTGTTATTAATGTATAATTCTTCAAGATATAAAACACATCATATTTTATTATTTACTTGCGTTAAGTCATTAATAACATTAAACTGATCGCTTAGCGTCTAAAAAGACATCTACAATGTATATTAACAAATCATTGTAATGTTTTTGAACAGACTAACAGTGGTAGATTGCGGGCTCAAAAAAAAAATACAAGTGTTTCAGATAGCTTTACTTTGCCCATCAGACATTATACAGACCTGTGTATAAGTACACATTATATCTTTACATTTACCCAAAAAAAAATGAAAACAATCAACTTTTCAATAATAAATATTTTATAACATTTATATTAATTGTATTTTCTTGAGCAGTAGGTAGTACTATATGTTCTCTTAGTAACCTGATTTGAATTCTGATAGTAAATTTCAAAAGTTTAACTTTTCGAAGATTGAAGAAAACTTACAAGTGTTTCAGATATTGTATTTGACTCCGCTTTGTTCATCTCATTTATAAATGCATATACTTTTACTTGCTATTGCCGCGCGTTATTATTGTTATAAAATAACTGCGATTTACATTGTGAAATTGATTCTGCTAACATCAAGATATCGTTTCTTATGTGCCACCATGTAGTAGTAGAATAAGTAACATCAAAACAAATGGTTTCTAAATTTTTTTGAAATAAAGTTTAAAATAACACTTTAAATATTAACTTTTCTATAGATAGTATGAATAATATTACAATAATGAAATAGAACGACGTAAATAAAACTAAAAACTGTTGCAGAAAAAGACGTACATATATCTTTACATTTATCCAAAAAAAAAACTAAAAGCAATCAACTTTTCAATAAATATTATATAACATTTATATTAATTGTATTTTCTTGAGCAGTAGATAGTACTATATTTTCTCTTAGTAATCTGATTTGAATTCTGATAGTAAATTTCAAAAATGTCGCTTTTAGGAGATTGAACAAAAGCTTACAAGTGTTTCAGATATCGTAATTTTCCCACCTTTGTTTACTTTAGTTTATAATTACATATTACATATAGCTGATATAGCTGCTCATTATTATTGTCATAAAATAACTTCGATTTACATTGTTGAAATTGATTCTGCTAACCTCAAAATATCATATCTTATGTGACACCACGTACTAACAGAATAATAAACAAAAAACATGATTTCTCAACATTTTGAAATCAACTTTAAAAATAACTCTTTAAAGATTAACTTTACAATAAGTAGTATGAATAATATTATAATAATGAAATAGAACGACGTAAAACTTAAAAAAAAATACCGAAGAGAGTTATTTTGCAGTTTTAGGAATAACAATTTTACTTGCATTGCAATTTTTTCTAATACTTTAAAGGTAAATTAAGGGGACTATGATAAAATTCGCTGTATTTATATTCTATTTTGAATAATACTGTTTAAGAGAATAGGATTCCTGATGACTCATATACAATGTACACATTACCATAAAGAACATATACAATTATTCTAATTATTATATTGGATTGTTTCAGATATGGCAGCAGTAAGAAATTTTTCAAGAATAGTTGAGGAGATGTGCGAAAAAGTTGATAGCCTCAATAGCGATAATTCTTCGGGGATGGAACTAGCTATAAAGAAATGTGGCCATGAGATTGCCAGCATGAAGGAGGCTTTGAAGATTGCGACAAGCGTGGGTGTGAAACAGCATATAACAAACTGTTTAACACTCATGCTCAGCTGCAGGACTAGGATGAAGGCCTTGCGAGGTGTATATGGCGGTGGATACACACCCGCACATCACAATAGAAGCAATTATACTAGCTCACGGGTGAAATGGGTTGACATAGATTCGGCCTTTACCTCTAGAATTCACACTGGAGCTGTTGTGAACCTGCGGCACAAAGAACCACGTGCATTTCTTAACGATGCTCGCACTATTTTCACCAGGAAAATAATGAGCATTCTGAAGAAAGAAGTGGCGGTGAAGGTTAATGGTGTATTCTGCGGAGAGTTCATCATCGTGAAAGGTGAAAAAGAGATTCGGGAATTGAAGTATCTGAAGACAAAAAACTCTCCAATCTACTCAGATACAGACACTAGCACCTGGTATGAGGAACATGTAGTAGGACCCATTATGAAGGAATTAGAGGAATTCCAGCTGAAAGAGAGCGGTTGGAGTCTTTTAAGGATAGTCAACTTATCATTTAATATTAATCGCTACAACCCTCAAGTAGGATCTTCATACATCGACCTACCACAATCAATAAAATTAAAGCGTGCATGCGTTAATGTACACAACAATGACAATGAATGCTTCAGTTGGGCAGTTACCTCAGCGCTATTTCCATGTGAGCAGAATACTGAGCGGATGAGTTCTTATCCAAATCCCTCATCAGTCTTGAACCTCAAAAATATATCATTTCCAATGACAATAAAACAGATACCACGCTTTGAGAGCCAAAATGGTGTATCAATCAACGTATACATCTTGGATAAGTCACCCAGAGGTGCATTTGCAACTGTTCCTACATACCTAAGTAAGAACAAGCACCAGAAGCACATAAATCTGTTACTTATTCAGGATGTGTATGTGGATGAAAATGATGGGGACGATGGGCAACGGACACGGTTCCATTACGTGTGGATAAAGAATCTCAGCCGACTTTTATCCAAACAACTCAGCAGACATAATGGAATGAAGCACTTCTGCGACCGATGTTTGCATTATTTTACATCAATGGATAAATTAATACACCACCAAGAGGACTGTTCCAAAATGAATCAGTGCAAAGTGAGACTACCAACGGGCGAATACACAAATCTGCATTTTAAGGACGATAAAAATAAAGAGCCCGCACCATTCATCATATATGCAGACATCGAATGTCTTTTGGTGCACAGGAAAAACAAAGAACATGAACATATACCATACAGCATAGGGTATTATGTGAAGTGCTGGTATGATGATTCCCTCAGCTTCTATAGGTCATATAGAGGAGCGGATTGTCAAAAGTGGTTCGCGCAAGAAATGAAGCAGTTTGCTGAAGATGTTGAGACGGTGTTTCTATGCCCTCTACCGATGGAGCCCCTTACGCCAATACAAGAAATGGAGTTCCAAACAGCCCCACATTGTCACATCTGTGAGCAAGCGTTTACTGTAGAAGACATCAGAGTTCGAGACCACAATCATTTTACAGGAAAATATAGAGGACCAGCGCATAGAGACTGTAATATTAATTATAGGGATGGTTGTACTATAGGGGTAGTATTTCACAATTTATCATCATATGATAGCCATTTTATTATTAAAAATTTAGCGCAAGATTTCGAGGGTCGCATTGACTTACTTCCATTAAATAAAGAGAGATATATATCATTCACCAAACATGTTGATGAAAATTTAGTAAAATTTAGATTCATAGATTCATATAGATTTTTAGCATGCGGATTGGAGACTTTAGCCACCCATTTAACAGACTACCCGAACTTAAAAACTCAATTTTATGGTTTAAGTGAGGCTAATTTAAATTTGCTAACACGTAAAGGTGTATTTCCATACGATTTTGTTAACAGTTTTGAAAAATTAGAAACCACACGATTACCGGAAAAATCTGAATTTTATAGTCAACTGTATGATATGGATATTACAGATGAAGAGTATGCACATGCTAGAGTAGTTTGGGAACAGTTCAATGTTCAAACGCTGGGGGAGTATTCGGATATTTACTTAAAAACAGATGTTCTGCTTTTAGCGGATATATTTGAACGATTTCGTTTAAGCTGTTTGAAAACTTACAGTCTAGATCCCGCGCATTATTATACATTACCGGGATATACATGGAGTTGTATGTTAAAATTTTCAAATATCAATCTGGAACTCTTAACGGATATTGATATGATTATGTTCATTGAAAGAGGTATTCGAGGCGGGCTAAGTCAATGTTCAAAACGTCACTCTGTTGCGAACAATAAATATCTACCAAATTATCAGACAAATCTTCCACCTAAATTTTTAATATACAACGATATTAACAATCAATATGGTTGGGCCATGTCACAATATCTCCCATATGGAGGGTTCAGCTGGGTAACAGATGTGGAAAATTTCAACTTTAATGTACCTGATGATAATCCGGAGGGGTACATTCTCGAAGTGGACTTAGAGTATCCACACAATATTCACGATTCACATAATGATCTTCCATTCTGTCCTGAACATCTATCTGCACCGGGAAAAAAAGAAACAAAATTAATGGCCACTCTGTATAACAAGACGCGGTATGTTATACACTATCGAAATTTAGTGCAAGCTTTAAAAAACGGATTGAATTTAACTAAAATTCATCGGGTGTTGTGTTTTAAACAAAGTCTCTGGCTAAAATCATATATTGATTTAAATACACAATTGCGCACAGCAGCCACTACAGATTTTGATAAAAATTTATTCAAATTAATGAACAACAGCGTATTTGGCAAAATGATACAAGACGTGCGGAAGTACGCTATTGTGAAGCTTGTAACTAAATGGGATGGTCGTTACGGAGCGGAAGCATTAATTGCAAAACCAAATTTTAAATCATCAACAATATTCGATGAGAATTTAGTAGCAATTGAATTAAACAAAACAGAAGTTTACTTTAATAAACCGATCTATGTTGGTATGTGCATTCTTGACATTTCAAAATTGAAAATTTACGAGTTTCATTATTCATATATGAGGAGTCGATTTGGTGATAAGGCACAAATTTGTTATACTGACACAGATTCTCTCATATACGAGGTAGAATGTGATGATTTGTATGAAGTAATTCGATGTGACGCCTTGGAATACTTTGATACTAGTGACTACCCCGAAAACAATATTTATAAGATACCACGTGTGAATAAAAAGGTGCTCGGCTTGATGAAAGATGAAAACAATGGTGATATAATGACTGAGTTCGTCGGCTTACGCTCTAAAATGTATAGTTGTAAGGTTAATAACTCTAAAACTACGAAGAAGGCTAAAGGTGTTAAGAAACACATTGTTAAAAATAATATAGCTTTCAATGACTATGTTGAATGCTTAGAGGAAAACAAAGAGACAGTTGTAGAGCAAAAGCTGTTTCGATCAGACAAACATCAAGTATCAACTGTATCACAAACGAAAATAGCATTAAGTCCCTATGATGATAAGAGATATGTAATACCAGGTACTCATGATACATTATCATGGGGACACTGGAGTATAAATATGTAATTGTAACATTTAATATATGTACTCACAAAACGCTATATTATTTCTATTTAAAATTGTATTTTGAATCTGTTAGTTATAATAACTAAATATATGATTAGACTGTTATAAAATGTAAATATTTATTATGTATCCGTTTTTAAAATTAGGTATATATAAACCTGTTTAAAATATATAGAAGAAAGTTTAATATACAGACTTATGAATGACTATATATGCAATTTTATTTCCTATAACCCTTTCCCGAGAAGTATATATCATATACTTTAATAAGAAAAAAATATAACTTACCATATACTTAAACATTCATATCTCCAGCCATATAGAGGTACTTCTAATACATAACCATAATCTACATTATCCCCAGCAAGTATTAAAGTGAGAGTATCTAAACTAAAATGAACAAAGTTGTCATAATGAAAGCAAGCAAATAAGAGCAAACAGTTGTTAAACTAGAGATGCAGAGAGGATATTCGATACTATTAAAGTTATTAAAAACGCCGTACTGCTGATGAATATTCTCCCCACCCCTCCCTCTCACAAAAGATTCACACCTAAAGACAATCTATGAGATTTAGAAAGCCAAAAAATTAACTACCAATAAATCAGTTTAATATGCTGAAAACTTATACGTAATTAGATTGTTATTAAAATGTAAATTATTAGTCATATAGATACCTGTGTATAATATGGAAAAGAAAATATATATCTCCTTCGTCGATTATTAAATATATATTTCTTAAATTATATTGTTACTTGAACCTGCTAGTAAGTATTAAAAGTGAGAGTATCTATACAAAAGAAGGAACACTTGTGTTTATATGAAGCTGTATATAGAATAGAAGTCTAATAGAAAAAATACACAAAAAATCTAATAAAATTGATTGTACGTCAGATATGCCACCATAGAATATACATCTAAGCCAAGGTTTTTAAGAAAGAAACTTCACTGCTAAAGAAAATTCTTCAAACTCCACCCTTTCAATAAGAAATACCTAAATATTAACTACCTATACATCTATTGATATATTATCTAAAAACTTAGATTCTGAAGATTTCTTAAACATATGCTTTCGTACACCACGAGTTCGATTTAAATCGATTACACTTTCGAAATAGTAGAGGATTTAATTTTAGTTCATCGAGAAGATCATTTTTCTTTCACCTACCTATCTAAGTAGGAGTAAACAGCAATGCACGTTAATCTGATTCTTATTTAACATGTAGATGATGATGAGTATAAAAGACACAATTCACTATATGTGAATAAAAACTATAAGCACAATGTCTAAGATATAGAAGGCATATTCGATGCTGATGATATAAATATTGAATTCGATAATGGGTTACTTCAAGTGGATGGTTTATTCATTAGAATTCAACAAATCTTAATTCAAAAATACCCTATCACACATATTAAAATCGTAAACAAAACTCGTCTCGTGTCATCAATTGGCCAACTTTTGAATCTATAATACCATTTCTAACTTTTATCAAACAGATTAGTAAGCATGATGGCAAGAAGTTACTTCCGTATTAATTCAAGCTTTACATGACCTTTAACAGCTGTACTCCATTCTACAGATCTTATGCATTATCCAGAAGATATGTACTCCCATTACACCACATATCAAATTTCGAAAATATAAAGTTTCCAATTAAATTGAGAGATATTCCAAATTGAAGAATTAAATAATCTAAGCATTACCGTTTATAGTTTGACCATTAAAGATGAAACGAACAATTATGAGGTGATACAGCCAATTTATCTAACCCAGAACATATTTGAACAGCTTCTGAAGCGCTACAATCAGCTATTGAACAGCTTCTGAAGCGGTACAATATGCTATTGAACAGCTTCTGAAGCGGTACAATCAGCTATTGAACAGCTTCTGAAGCGCTACAATCAGCTATTGAACATGTTCTGAAGCGCTACAAACAGCTATTGAATAGTTTCTGTACAAAGCTTTGTACAGAAACTATTGCTGATTGTAGCGCTTCAGAAGCTGTTCAAATATGTTCTGGGTTAGATAAATTGGCTGTATCACCTCATAATTGTTCGTTTCATCTTTAATGGTCAAACTATAAACGGTAATGCTTAGATTATTTAATTCTTCAATTTGGAATATCTCTCAATTTAATTGGAAACTTTATATTTTCGAAATTTGATATGTGGTGTAATGGGAGTACATATCTTCTGGATAATGCATAAGATCTGTAGAATGGAGTACAGCTGTTAAAGGTCATGTAAAGCTTGAATTAATACGGAAGTAACTTCTTGCCATCATGCTTACTAATCTGTTTGATAAAAGTTAGAAATGGTATTATAGATTCAAAAGTTGGCCAATTGATGACACGAGACGAGTTTTGTTTACGATTTTAATATGTGTGATAGGGTATTTTTGAATTAAGATTTGTTGAATTCTAATGAATAAACCATCCACTTGAAGTAACCCATTATCGAATTCAATATTTATATCATCAGCATCGAATATGCCTTCTATATCTTAGACATTGTGCTTATAGTTTTTATTCACATATAGTGAATTGTGTCTTTTATACTCATCATCATCTACATGTTAAATAAGAAGCAGATTAACGTGCATTGCTGTTTACTCCTACTTAGATAGGTAGGTGAAAGAAAAATGATCTTCTCGATGAACTAAAATTAAATCCTCTACTATTTCGAAAGTGTAATCGATTTAAATCGAACTCGTGGTGTACGAAAGCATATGTTTAAGAAATCTTCAGAATCTAAGTTTTAAGATAATATATCAATAGATGTATAGGTAGTTAATATTTAGGTATTTCTTATTGAAAGGGTGGAGTTTGAAGAATTTTCTTTAGCAGTGAAGTTTCTTTCTTAAAAACCTTGGCTTAGATGTATATTCTATGGTGGCATATCTGACGTACAATCAATTTTATTAGATTTTTTGTGTATTTTTTCTATTAGACTTCTATTCTATATACAGCTTCATATAAACACAAGTGTTCCTTCTTTTGTATAGATACTCTCACTTTTAATACTTACTAGCAGGTTCAAGTAACAATATAATTTAAGAAATATATATTTAATAATCGACGAAGGAGATATATATTTTCTTTTCCATATTATACACAGGTATCTATATGACTAATAATTTACATTTTAATAACAATCTAATTACGTATAAGTTTTCAGCATATTAAACTGATTTATTGGTAGTTAATTTTTTGGCTTTCTAAATCTCATAGATTGTCTTTAGGTGTGAATCTTTTGTGAGAGGGAGGGGTGGGGAGAATATTCATCAGCAGTACGGCGTTTTTAATAACTTTAATAGTATCGAATATCCTCTCTGCATCTCTAGTTTAACAACTGTTTGCTCTTATTTGCTTGCTTTCATTATGACAACTTTGTTCATTTTAGTTTAGATACGCTCACTTTAATACTTGCTGGGGATAATGTAGATTATGGTTATGTATTAGAAGTACCTCTATATGGCTGGAGATATGAATGTTTAAGTATATGGTAAGTTATATTTTTTTCTTATTAAAGTATATGATATATACTTCTCGGGAAAGGGTTATAGGAAATAAAATTGCATATATAGTCATTCATAAGTCTGTATATTAAACTTTCTTCTATATATTTTAAACAGGTTTATATATACCTAATTTTAAAAACGGATACATAATAAATATTTACATTTTATAACAGTCTAATCATATATTTAGTTATTATAACTAACAGATTCAAAATACAATTTTAAATAGAAATAATATAGCGTTTTGTGAGTACATATATTAAATGTTACAATTACATATTTATACTCCAGTGTCCCCATGATAATGTATCATGAGTACCTGGTATTACATATCTCTTATCATCATAAGGACTTAATGCTATTTTCGTTTGTGATACAGTTGATACTTGATGTTTGTCTGATCGAAACAGCTTTTGCTCTACAACTGTCTCTTTGTTTTCCTCTAAGCATTCAACATAGTCATTGAAAGCTATATTATTTTTAACAATGTGTTTCTTAACACCTTTAGCCTTCTTCGTAGTTTTAGAGTTATTAACCTTACAACTATACATTTTAGAGCGTAAGCCGACGAACTCAGTCATTATATCACCATTGTTTTCATCTTTCATCAAGCCGAGCACCTTTTTATTCACACGTGGTATCTTATAAATATTGTTTTCGGGGTAGTCACTAGTATCAAAGTATTCCAAGGCGTCACATCGAATTACTTCATACAAATCATCACATTCTACCTCGTATATGAGAGAATCTGTGTCAGTATAACAAATTTGTGCCTTATCACCAAATCGACTCCTCATATATGAATAATGAAACTCGTAAATTTTCAATTTTGAAATGTCAAGAATGCACATACCAACATAGATCGGTTTATTAAAGTAAACTTCTGTTTTGTTTAATTCAATTGCTACTAAATTCTCATCGAATATTGTTGATGATTTAAAATTTGGTTTTGCAATTAATGCTTCCGCTCCGTAACGACCATCCCATTTAGTTACAAGCTTCACAATAGCGTACTTCCGCACGTCTTGTATCATTTTGCCAAATACGCTGTTGTTCATTAATTTGAATAAATTTTTATCAAAATCTGTAGTGGCTGCTGTGCGCAATTGTGTATTTAAATCAATATATGATTTTAGCCAGAGACTTTGTTTAAAACACAACACCCGATGAATTTTAGTTAAATTCAATCCGTTTTTTAAAGCTTGCACTAAATTTCGATAGTGTATAACATACCGCGTCTTGTTATACAGAGTGGCCATTAATTTTGTTTCTTTTTTTCCCGGTGCAGATAGATGTTCAGGACAGAATGGAAGATCATTATGTGAATCGTGAATATTGTGTGGATACTCTAAGTCCACTTCGAGAATGTACCCCTCCGGATTATCATCAGGTACATTAAAGTTGAAATTTTCCACATCTGTTACCCAGCTGAACCCTCCATATGGGAGATATTGTGACATGGCCCAACCATATTGATTGTTAATATCGTTGTATATTAAAAATTTAGGTGGAAGATTTGTCTGATAATTTGGTAGATATTTATTGTTCGCAACAGAGTGACGTTTTGAACATTGACTTAGCCCGCCTCGAATACCTCTTTCAATGAACATAATCATATCAATATCCGTTAAGAGTTCCAGATTGATATTTGAAAATTTTAACATACAACTCCATGTATATCCCGGTAATGTATAATAATGCGCGGGATCTAGACTGTAAGTTTTCAAACAGCTTAAACGAAATCGTTCAAATATATCCGCTAAAAGCAGAACATCTGTTTTTAAGTAAATATCCGAATACTCCCCCAGCGTTTGAACATTGAACTGTTCCCAAACTACTCTAGCATGTGCATACTCTTCATCTGTAATATCCATATCATACAGTTGACTATAAAATTCAGATTTTTCCGGTAATCGTGTGGTTTCTAATTTTTCAAAACTGTTAACAAAATCGTATGGAAATACACCTTTACGTGTTAGCAAATTTAAATTAGCCTCACTTAAACCATAAAATTGAGTTTTTAAGTTCGGGTAGTCTGTTAAATGGGTGGCTAAAGTCTCCAATCCGCATGCTAAAAATCTATATGAATCTATGAATCTAAATTTTACTAAATTTTCATCAACATGTTTGGTGAATGATATATATCTCTCTTTATTTAATGGAAGTAAGTCAATGCGACCCTCGAAATCTTGCGCTAAATTTTTAATAATAAAATGGCTATCATATGATGATAAATTGTGAAATACTACCCCTATAGTACAACCATCCCTATAATTAATATTACAGTCTCTATGCGCTGGTCCTCTATATTTTCCTGTAAAATGATTGTGGTCTCGAACTCTGATGTCTTCTACAGTAAACGCTTGCTCACAGATGTGACAATGTGGGGCTGTTTGGAACTCCATTTCTTGTATTGGCGTAAGGGGCTCCATCGGTAGAGGGCATAGAAACACCGTCTCAACATCTTCAGCAAACTGCTTCATTTCTTGCGCGAACCACTTTTGACAATCCGCTCCTCTATATGACCTATAGAAGCTGAGGGAATCATCATACCAGCACTTCACATAATACCCTATGCTGTATGGTATATGTTCATGTTCTTTGTTTTTCCTGTGCACCAAAAGACATTCGATGTCTGCATATATGATGAATGGTGCGGGCTCTTTATTTTTATCGTCCTTAAAATGCAGATTTGTGTATTCGCCCGTTGGTAGTCTCACTTTGCACTGATTCATTTTGGAACAGTCCTCTTGGTGGTGTATTAATTTATCCATTGATGTAAAATAATGCAAACATCGGTCGCAGAAGTGCTTCATTCCATTATGTCTGCTGAGTTGTTTGGATAAAAGTCGGCTGAGATTCTTTATCCACACGTAATGGAACCGTGTCCGTTGCCCATCGTCCCCATCATTTTCATCCACATACACATCCTGAATAAGTAACAGATTTATGTGCTTCTGGTGCTTGTTCTTACTTAGGTATGTAGGAACAGTTGCAAATGCACCTCTGGGTGACTTATCCAAGATGTATACGTTGATTGATACACCATTTTGGCTCTCAAAGCGTGGTATCTGTTTTATTGTCATTGGAAATGATATATTTTTGAGGTTCAAGACTGATGAGGGATTTGGATAAGAACTCATCCGCTCAGTATTCTGCTCACATGGAAATAGCGCTGAGGTAACTGCCCAACTGAAGCATTCATTGTCATTGTTGTGTACATTAACGCATGCACGCTTTAATTTTATTGATTGTGGTAGGTCGATGTATGAAGATCCTACTTGAGGGTTGTAGCGATTAATATTAAATGATAAGTTGACTATCCTTAAAAGACTCCAACCGCTCTCTTTCAGCTGGAATTCCTCTAATTCCTTCATAATGGGTCCTACTACATGTTCCTCATACCAGGTGCTAGTGTCTGTATCTGAGTAGATTGGAGAGTTTTTTGTCTTCAGATACTTCAATTCCCGAATCTCTTTTTCACCTTTCACGATGATGAACTCTCCGCAGAATACACCATTAACCTTCACCGCCACTTCTTTCTTCAGAATGCTCATTATTTTCCTGGTGAAAATAGTGCGAGCATCGTTAAGAAATGCACGTGGTTCTTTGTGCCGCAGGTTCACAACAGCTCCAGTGTGAATTCTAGAGGTAAAGGCCGAATCTATGTCAACCCATTTCACCCGTGAGCTAGTATAATTGCTTCTATTGTGATGTGCGGGTGTGTATCCACCGCCATATACACCTCGCAAGGCCTTCATCCTAGTCCTGCAGCTGAGCATGAGTGTTAAACAGTTTGTTATATGCTGTTTCACACCCACGCTTGTCGCAATCTTCAAAGCCTCCTTCATGCTGGCAATCTCATGGCCACATTTCTTTATAGCTAGTTCCATCCCCGAAGAATTATCGCTATTGAGGCTATCAACTTTTTCGCACATCTCCTCAACTATTCTTGAAAAATTTCTTACTGCTGCCATATCTGAAACAATCCAATATAATAATTAGAATAATTGTATATGTTCTTTATGGTAATGTGTACATTGTATATGAGTCATCAGGAATCCTATTCTCTTAAACAGTATTATTCAAAATAGAATATAAATACAGCGAATTTTATCATAGTCCCCTTAATTTACCTTTAAAGTATTAGAAAAAATTGCAATGCAAGTAAAATTGTTATTCCTAAAACTGCAAAATAACTCTCTTCGGTATTTTTTTTTAAGTTTTACGTCGTTCTATTTCATTATTATAATATTATTCATACTACTTATTGTAAAGTTAATCTTTAAAGAGTTATTTTTAAAGTTGATTTCAAAATGTTGAGAAATCATGTTTTTTGTTTATTATTCTGTTAGTACGTGGTGTCACATAAGATATGATATTTTGAGGTTAGCAGAATCAATTTCAACAATGTAAATCGAAGTTATTTTATGACAATAATAATGAGCAGCTATATCAGCTATATGTAATATGTAATTATAAACTAAAGTAAACAAAGGTGGGAAAATTACGATATCTGAAACACTTGTAAGCTTTTGTTCAATCTCCTAAAAGCGACATTTTTGAAATTTACTATCAGAATTCAAATCAGATTACTAAGAGAAAATATAGTACTATCTACTGCTCAAGAAAATACAATTAATATAAATGTTATATAATATTTATTGAAAAGTTGATTGCTTTTAGTTTTTTTTTTGGATAAATGTAAAGATATATGTACGTCTTTTTCTGCAACAGTTTTTAGTTTTATTTACGTCGTTCTATTTCATTATTGTAATATTATTCATACTATCTATAGAAAAGTTAATATTTAAAGTGTTATTTTAAACTTTATTTCAAAAAAATTTAGAAACCATTTGTTTTGATGTTACTTATTCTACTACTACATGGTGGCACATAAGAAACGATATCTTGATGTTAGCAGAATCAATTTCACAATGTAAATCGCAGTTATTTTATAACAATAATAACGCGCGGCAATAGCAAGTAAAAGTATATGCATTTATAAATGAGATGAACAAAGCGGAGTCAAATACAATATCTGAAACACTTGTAAGTTTTCTTCAATCTTCGAAAAGTTAAACTTTTGAAATTTACTATCAGAATTCAAATCAGGTTACTAAGAGAACATATAGTACTACCTACTGCTCAAGAAAATACAATTAATATAAATGTTATAAAATATTTATTATTGAAAAGTTGATTGTTTTCATTTTTTTTTGGGTAAATGTAAAGATATAATGTGTACTTATACACAGGTCTGTATAATGTCTGATGGGCAAAGTAAAGCTATCTGAAACACTTGTATTTTTTTTTTGAGCCCGCAATCTACCACTGTTAGTCTGTTCAAAAACATTACAATGATTTGTTAATATACATTGTAGATGTCTTTTTAGACGCTAAGCGATCAGTTTAATGTTATTAATGACTTAACGCAAGTAAATAATAAAATATGATGTGTTTTATATCTTGAAGAATTATACATTAATAACACAAGTAACGAAAATCTCATGTACGATACATACACCGGATTATTTTACATCTCATATTTGTTATGACTTTGCTTTTCATATATTCACATATATAGAAGTCGTTGATCTCACATTAAACAAGAATGAACTTGCAATTTTCTTACGTCGTATCTATTTAACAAATATATAACTGTGACAATATGCATGTACTATGTACGTACATGCATGTGTATACGTCTGAGTGAATATCAAAGTGGACACACACTGTGTCACTGTGTGAGTACATATGGAATTAGCGTTAAACTTTCAGTTTCAGTTTCATGTTGAATATGAAATCATATGTGATTCGCAATTTGCGTTTTAAAAAAATAGTGGTGGTACTTGATAATGACTCATATACATTTGTACATGGCTACTTGTACTTACCTTATTAACACTTACTTATATATTACACAGAGATAGAAAAACACGTCTTACTACTTCAAGCGACATGTGTTGAATGATTAATGTTCATGATAGCGCTGCCTATTAGTAAATGTAGACTGCAAAGTAGGAGATGGCGGTACAAAAAATCTATTAAACAATTGTTTCTATTATATCTACATTGTTTTATTACAACCTTTATTATCTTATTGCGGTAAAAATTTTCATGATCGCTACAAGCCCCTCCTCCACCCATATAAATATATATAACACCGAGAGTTGTTATATACAGATGCACATTATAATACTGCAAGGTATGCATTATAAGGCTAGTATATTACCAATGCTTATTGTTGTACGGTGGGAACTCCCACGACGTTCATCCGATAGTAGATTTCCTGCGACTGATGCCTTCGAGACGTGGTTACGTGCGTATGTTATCATGAGGTCGCTCGACCAATCAGAGGCTACTAGCCGGTCAGGTGCGGAAGACGTCACAGAATCAAAGTGATGGTGAGGAGAACCCCCCCTTGGCGTAGAATCAAAGTGTAGGCGAGGGGTACCCCCCTTGGCGGGGAAAAAAAGTACTTTTAGACCCCCTATGTTAAATCATATGGGAAATTGAGTTAGAACTCTCATAGCTATACTACTGAGATTATAAGAAAAATCGATTTGTGGTTGAAACGCATTCACAAATGTAAATGCGTTTCTCGTTGTGTGTTGGAAAAACTCATCGAGTTTATAGAAACTTTCAATAAAGGAAGCTGTGGTCAAAATAAATTGATTTATTCTTAACTATTTTAAATAAAAATAAAAATAACTCTTGAAAACATTCCACAATTTTTATTTAGGCTTTGCGACATATGTTTCGGTATTTTTCATACCATTCTCGAGCTGAACTAACCGGTCAATTTGTGTGTAGGGTGTTATACAAGGTGTCTCTAAAAGGTCTTTAAACAACTCTACCACGTATTTTTCGGACCAAAATAAACCGATTTAGCAAAACTTGGCTTTGTCAAAGTTGCTTAGTTTGTGCGCAATACGGTCCTGAAGTTGCAGTTGGAAAATTGTTTTTTTGTTATAAATTTGAAACGGCTGGAGCGATTGCGCTAAATTTTGTCACGTTTACTACTAGTTATCAATTCAAAAACGACGTCAAAAGACGTGTACATAGTTTAAAGAGACGTCTAAACAGCCTAAGACACGTGTACACGGCTTAAAGATACATGTGTACATGGAGCACACAGTATGCGCTGCCGTCCTCTAGTTAATGTTCTCAAATCTTAAAATGCGATTTTTGAGAAAACGATGCAATTTCTCGAGTCTTACCAAGAGTACCTTTTTTCTTGTACTTAAGACACTTAATCTAAATTTTATAGACAAACTCTTTTTTATCCATTGGCGTAGAAAATGCAAATGTTTTAATATTTATAAACGCAGGTTCTCCGCCTATGGATTGATTACTATCACAATTTTGATACAGAATTTCTTGACTCATAAAACTATGTAAATGTGACAAAATTTAGCGCAATCACTCCAGCCGTTTCAAATTTATAACAAAAAAACAATTTTCCAACTGCAACTTCAGGACCGTACTGCGCACAAACTAAGCAACTTTGACTAAGCCAAGTTTTGCTAAATCGGTTTATTTTGGTCCGAAAAATACGTGGTAGAGTTGTTTAAAGACCTTTTAGAGACACCTTGTATATGCCGTTGTATTTATTGCCTCTTTGTACATAAGGGTCTATTATGGGTGTGTGTGTGTTTGTAAAATCTCTGTGTGTGTTCCTAACTTTCTCTTCTCTTTGAATTGATCTTTTTAATTTCTAATATTTCTAACAAATTTAATTTCGGTCCTTTGTTTACATTATGCATAAGTTTACTAAGTTTAACTATGTATATCGGGAAAATGAAGATTATCTATACAATGTTCAGCAAGGCCTGTATTTCTAATATTATGCAATATTAATCTTTTATGTTCTTTTAATCTAGTTTCCATCTTTCTGCCACTTTGATTTTTTCTATTTCATTTATTGGAATTGATGTGAATAAGCTTTTTACGTCAAAAGAAATGCTATTGATTTCAATATTTTTTAATTATTTGACTAATTCTATACTGTTTCTAATGGCTTTCTCAGATTTAAAATTAATTAATTGTGGTAGTTCTTTGCTGAAATATTTACAAAGTTTGTATGGGGGTGCATTAATGTATGAAACTATAGGTCTAATAGGATTGTTTTCTTTATGTAATTTTGGTTGGCCGTAAAGGACATGTGTTCTAGGTTTCATAATGAGCAGTTTTTTATCTTTCAGCATTACGTTATCTTTTACCATTTTGTTGACATTTTGTTGATAATCGTTTGTGGGTTCTATTTTTAATACCTTGGAATCAGATGTGGCAAGCAGATTGTTAACTTTTTCTATGTAATCATGTCTTTTGATTATTGTAATAGTAACAAGGTAACGTGATGCTGAAATATTGAATGCTGTGTATGACAGCCAAATATATTAATAAAGTAATAAAACGCTACAATGACAGCATCTCAAATATCAAGTATTTTTTATGCCAAGAAAGTGCAAAGAAACATGCAATGATGTAAATTTTATTAATTTAATTAATAACATCATATGTATAAACATGAATGCAACGGAAGACGCCATAATAAGATAAAGAAAAAAAGATAAATTTTGTAAACTAAAAAAGTATTCATTTGCTATCGTATTATATTTACTTATCCGACAATTTCTAGGATTGTAGTGAAATTTTAAACAACAGAGGCAGACGGAAGATCAAATGTTCGAAAATGTCAATGGGCCAACCAGAGACCAAAAATCTGTAGAACGAGTACGGGAGTACTTTGCACCTCAATCTTCAGCATCGACCTCACTTGCTATACCCCGTACCACACTAAGGCGGATCCGTGAGCAAGATTTAAAGAAGATATCATATAAAATTCAGATTAACCAGCCGTTGAGCAACGATACGAGTTTACAAATGTTATGATTGAACGCATTGAAAATAACAGCTTGTCAATTGGGCGAGTGCGGCGGTCGGATAAGGTACATTTTGATCTATCCGACTGTCTGAACAAACAAAATTGGAGACACTGGGAAACAGAAAATCCACATCTTTCAATTATTTCTCCACTTCACTGACCGTATTGTGTGTTGTCTCGTCGACAAAAATTACCGATCCTGTGGTATTCAATGAAACCGTTACTTCGTAAAAATATTGTGGAATGTCTGGAGAGTATTTTGTTTCTGTGGATGGATTAGATATGGCAAAGAGTGCATGATTTATGCAAGATGGAGCTCGTCTGCATCGTACGGCACTATTTCTTCAATTACTAGATGAACATTTCGCCAACAAAATCATTGCTCCTGAAGCCCCAGAGTTTACAGGCGGACGGATAACATAGCCACCACCTAGTCCTGACCTAAATCCTTGAGAATTTTACTTGTGGGATCATTAAATCCCAATTAACACAACCCCTGAATGACCTTGAAATGATGATAAGGCGGGGAATGGAAGTAATTCCGCAAGCCACATATCAGGCAGTTTGTGGAGAATTTGACAACAGGCTGCGACATGTTATTCTTAGAAAAGGCTCCCTCTTCGAAAGCCTGGTCGATTAAATGTCATGTTGTTTAACTGCACAAATAATTTTTTTTTAAATGTATTATTTTGTATTTTTCACAGAAATTCACAAACCGCCGATTTATACGGCCAAACCTCTACAAACGGTAACATTTCAGTTTGTGTGTGACATAACAATTGAAGATTTTGAAATTCCAATTGCCGGTCGAAATTAGATAATAAATATCACACGCTTCAGAAATAGACGAGGAACGAGAAGCAATACTGTAAACTGTAAACTATTCGAGTACGCACTTCTTACGCCCACTGATATAATGCAGACGAGCAACGGGAAGCAATACTGGTAACATTTCGAGTTTGCAGTGCTTAATCCTGTTCGTCTGAAATAGTCAAGCAATGGGAAGCAAATCTGGATGTCGACACCGTACGAATTCTTTGAGTGGCGTTGCAACGCATACAGACAGCGTAAAAATTGTTGAGTACAGCTGGTATTACTATAATTTTACATGCGAAATTTAAATAATTTCTATTTGCACGAATTTTACGTAATAGATGACGTATGTCAATTGCTATAAAAATTAAACCATAGATATCTAATTAGCATGTCCTTATTAATAGTGAGGTAATTTAGATATTTTTCAAACGGCTTCGTAATAATGTTTAACCTAAAACACGATTTTGTCTGTTGCAATACACACGGAACTAAACCAAATGCATTTGTGTGATGGTACGTATAAGCGCCGATACATATTATTTTTATTAAGTCCTTACTATGAACAGTAAAAGAAAGAGTAGATTGTTTATAACTTGGTACAAATACATAAAATATGTTTTTACACTACTTTGGAAAACAGTGTTGCTAACGTCATTGTATCCAGCAATATTTACTACAAAACCAGATTACCAATGGATTACCATAGACGGAAAATCTGAGTAAATTGCACAGGTATGAAAAGTAGTAATAATTTTTTTTTTCGGAATGAACGGGTTAAGTGGTAGTGCGAGAGCTTTCTCGTATCGTAACGTTTCAGTGACTCATTATTAGTATAAATATGAAGTTTTAACACAATTGCATCAGTAGTCCTTAAACTATCATCAACCAAGCAACTTAATCGAGAAGAAGGTGTGAAATACGGAGAAAATCTAGTATTTCGCCGTTATCAAGTTCAAGTTGTTTGAAGCTGTTCATACCATACTGGAGGTGCTGTCATCGATTTACGGGAATTTTTTGCCCGGAAAAAGCAATGGTTTTTAAATTGAAAGATGGTCGGCTAGAGAACACACAATCTCAGGAATGATTCGACTACCTGATACAAATATTTCTAAAATTTTTCATAATCATCTTGGCATGACTAGGATCTGGCCAAATGGGTGCTGAGAATGCTCACGCTGCCGCAAAAACAACAACGTATGGAGAGTTTTTGTGAATTTTTGGCCCCCTGTAATGACGACAGGGGTAGCGTATTGGGTCGAATTGTTTGTTACTAACGATGAAAGTTCGGTTTATTAATAGGAACCTGAGTCCAAGCAAGATTTCATACATAAAAAGGGCACAACCACCTCCTAAGAAGTTTATTGTGCCACTGTCTGTCGGAAAATTCGTTACTACTGCTTTTTGAGACAAAGAAGGAATGCTGCTAATTAATTGTAAAGATAGGGACGTTTCCATAATTCCAGACTATATCGCTTTAATCCTGGAGTGGTTGAAAGAAGACGTCGTTAATGGACAAAAAGAGGAGAATTGGCGCAACGTTTCCTGCTCCTGCACAACAATGCTCCCGTTCACAAGAGTCGTGTTGCGGTGGTTGCCCTGCATAAAGTGGGCTACGATATTTTGGATCACCCACCTTGTAATTTAGACTTGACTCTTAGCTATTATTGCTTGTTATGTCAAAGAACCATCGATTATTGAAGTGTAAACTTCTTTGGGCGCGTTGCGTTGATTGTGGGCACTGAACAAGACCGAGCCGTCACGCTGGACTATGTAACGCTCATTCGGGTAAAGTCGGCTCGAGTCGCCTAAGGGAACGAGAGAAATATATCATATAGAGGTATTTAATTTCAATTAAATTGAAATTTAAATGAATAAATAAATTCATGTCCCCGAGCAGATTCGATCCCGAGCCGCACGGGTGGGAAGCCGGCACGTTAGCATCAGACCAGCGCGGGACTCGTAAGCGAGTATTCATATTGTCTATTTATATATATATATATATACATGCGTCCGAACCGAGCCAGAAACGTATCGGAAAATCTCTCCATCGAGGAACACTTTAAAGTTGTCCGCACATCCACGCGATTATATATCGCGGCCGCTGCCATAGCAACGGCTGCGAAATTGTATTTCGCGGACTGTGTTGCGTTCGCTAATTGGTAACTTCGCGGCTGGTTAAGCAAAAAAATTTGTGTGTGTGTATGAGACATTATCTCTATAATAATATAATATAATATTTCGCGCTCAGGTAAGTTTTAGCATGTTTATTAAAATGATATGGATGACTCGGAAACTAATCAGTATATTCCGGGTGTTAAATAACGTCCACATGCATTTACTATAATTTGTATATCAATGCAAAACAGAAACGTTGAGAATAGAGCATTACTTTAATTGCTCATTATATACGAATTTATAAGCATTTAATTCTTTTCTGTTACACAGGATGGATGGAGAAAATCAAATCGATGACAAATTAAAACGAAAAAGGGAATTGTCTAATGCGCGCGTGAAGAAATATCGTCAAAAGAAGCAACTGAATTCGTCGATGCAGGATGACCCTAATGTAATATAGAACAAAAAAAAAAGTTGGATTTCGTTTTATTAACCTCGCCTTGATGAAGTTTTCACTTCTGCCGTGTGGTTTTAAGCACACCCATTTTCTTTTTATTATAATTTCTTCTTGTTAAGTTCTCTAATGCGTAAAGTAAATCTTACACTTATTACTACTAATAGTTGGCAGAAAGTGGGAACTTAATTCGAACTACTTATAACTTAAATTTTGCGTAGTGTGATAGGAACGTTATAAATTTTTGAATTCAATAATCCCCACATGCGTAATATTACTATCAGTCATTAACATCGAATGGGTTACTCAATCAACTTTCATCAATCTCCATTTAGCATGTGCATAATATTCGCGTAGGATTTATTTTTACGACATGGATTTATGTAGAATTTGTTTTCTTAAAACTCGAGTACGAGTAGTCTTGAAATTTTGAACTCATACTTTACGTTTCAACGTTGTACAGGCAGGCGTTATTTGTAAACGTTGTTTTCTGCATCACGCATAATGGAACCACTTGATCGCACAAGAAGAAATTACATGTAGGCACAAGCAATGAAATCGTAAATAAAGTGAAATTTTATTGCGCAAACTGTTTATTAACTGACTACATATAACTGTCACGAAAAGTGTCTTTCATCTATGTTAGAAGCAGTTTCTGTCTGAATAATAACTTTTTTCAAGATTTGACTTTCGAATACATTTTGTTAAATTTTAGAAGTAATTCGTTATTCAAACATATAACGAAATATGAATAACTCATTTTTCAAATTTTTAAAACATTCGACGCATCAACGGCAAATTTGAGGATCATAACAAAGTGTTTCAATAAGAGATTTCTTTGTTCAAGATGTCGGCAAAGCAATAAAACTTACTTTTTCCAAAAACTGCTGCGTTAAAATCGCAGAGCCTAGGGAGCAGCATATATGGTGCCGGTTAGGCGTTGTTTGAACACAATAGAAAATAAAACCAAGGAAACCTGAAGGTTACTGAATGTGTGAGATTTCCCAAATCGTTTACTAATCCTCTCTACCTGTGATATAGCCTATCACTGAGTCCGCCGCCCTCTCAGCTAGGGATGGTTTGGATGAAAACGGGTGTTCAACAAGCTCGACTCATATAAATTCAAAACTATCAAGGTCGCGCATATATGGGATCGCTAATTGTTGTAAAAGATAAGGTAAGTAAAAACAGAAGCCCAGATGTTAACTCTTTGCTGCATATGGGATTGCTACTTCAACCACCAACTTCCAGCAAGTTGTGACACATCGGTTCACAAAATGGACCACCTACAAAATCATTTATATGTAGCTGCACAACAACACAAATTATGGGCTACATATCCCCACTTGCTTTTAACAGTACTTGCATGAACGGAGAACACAAGCACGTTTGAGTTCTTTCTAATAGAAAAGTACTTGTGGTAAACAGTTGCAAGGAAGTGGTTACTGATTCAATATTGAAGAAAAATTGAGGTTAGTGTTTGAGAATATTATTGTATAATTAAAATCATTTATTTATGTCTGAAGTTGGTGTTTGTTATGGATATAGTCAAAAGTTATTTAAAATTAGTTATTATTTTCTTTTTTCTGCGAGCCTAAATTTTGTACCATTGTGCAGCGAAGCACGATTTAATCTGTAGTTTACTTTTACAATTTGGCTGTAATATGGGTTCCAATAAAGTTATTAAGTTAGACACATTGAATTCTGATGAAGCATATACTTTGATAGATAACATTGATGATGGCTTAGAATCGGGTATTGGCGACGTAGATGGTGAAGAAAATGATACTAATGAACGAAGTGATATTGACGAGATTGTCACTGATTCGAAAAATTCCGAAGATGACCTGCCGTTATCTGCATTTGTAAATGACAACCAAGTGCAAGGTGGTAGCGTAATTCGGCGAATAGGCAATATTCATTTTTTGACAAGATCGTTATCTGATCTCCTGTCGGAAAACGGTTTAGCAGACGAAGTTCAAAAGCATGATATTGATAGTTGTACACCATATAATCTATTTAATTCACTAATTTCTGACGATATATTAGATGAAATTACCTTGTGTAGATAGATTCGATCAACTTAAATCCACTTACGAAATCGATAGAAAAAGCAAGAAATGTTACATGAGGATATTTTGACATTTTATAGACTGCGCCGTCATAAACAGTTATGTATTATATAAACTAAAGAAATTGACTCCTATGACTCTTAAGTACTTCAGACAAAAAGTCATTGATGGTTTGCTTGCAGAAATACTAGTAGAGGTGAAAACAAAACGAAAAAATTATGGGGGTCTATTCAGAAGAGAAGTCGTAGGGTGCCTTCAGAAGTTATATTAAATTCAGTTCAAGATTCATTTTTAAGTAAGTATATTTTGCATTTATTTTAAAACATTTAAGTTTTAACCAGCTTGTAAAAAAACCCACAGGAATCCTTTGTTAAAATTATGGAAGAAAAGAGCTTAACAATCAGCCCAAATCTGTCAAAAATATTAAAATACATAATCCATCTCCTCCGAAGATACGCGGTTTCGATGTCGGCAAAAAGTGAGCACGTCTAGAACAGACTTTTTGCTATTGAATTACATAACGTGTATGAAAAATATGTGAATATTGAAATAACAGGAAAAAATCACACATCAAATATTTTCAGAAGCCTCAGAATTGACGGAAAGACACTAGTTAGTTTAAGGGGGGGTTTTACTTGATCGGCGTATACCACAAAATGGTCAATTTCACGAAATAACCAATATTTGTTCTAGTGACTCACGATTAAAATTTGCAATTATATTAAAAAATAGTTATAATACAGCACTTTGAATTTCTTTTGTTTTATAGCGATACAAAGCTTACTGTGCATAAAAAGTAATTTTTTGAATCGTGAGTACCTAGATATTTTTATTCTGAACACAACAACACACAAAATAACCGTGGTCTTTAAAAAATTACTTTGAAACCAATGGGAATGATCACAAAGTCCGCACTGATAAATGGCAAATAGGCAACACACAATTCAACCTCTTACTCACAGTTTTGTAATGTCTAAGACCAGTTATATGGAGGGTATACCTCGTCGACTGTATTAAGCCGAACATCATATAAACAGAGAGATCTTCAACTTTTTTTATTACCTTTGGTAAACGAATGTTTCATTCATATATCGGCTTTATTTTGTAATTGTGTTAAGGATATTTGCGAGAATGTATTAGATTTTAATTTTTCCTCTGGAATAAATATATGTTGTTATTATTATTATAATAATAAGTATACATTAAACATATTTGTAAAAGAAACTACATGCGGTTGGTATATACAAGAAAATTGTTATATACCTATTTCAGATATTTTTCGGTGTTCATTTATGATTGATTACGTGATAACATTGATGCGCCTACTTTGTTAGACATTTTTTTCTGTTCGTTAATATTCTTCTCACTTTCAAAATGCATTTTATTTTTCAAGGACAAGGTTCCGCTTTATGGAATTTCAGAAATGAAGTTTTCTTCGGCAATAAATGTACATTATTATTATTATTAATTATAAACTTGCACGGCTTATTATTATTTCTAAGCTTACATGTTGAAGCTTTTTAATAATATGACCAATGTTTGTAGAAAACTAAAATCTGACGAAAACAACTTTATGTCTTTGTAAGATATGAACGTAGAAGTTTGCCGGACTCTTCAAACTAAGTGGCAGGAAGTTACACAATTTTCAGTTTTCTAGATGGTAAAAGCATTTATTTAAATATCTGAATTTGTTGTGCCTTCATGTTTTTATTTTATTTATACTTTGTATTTTGACTCCAGGACGGTTTTTAGATTTTTTTCTTATATGTGAGTAAGTAAAAGAGCATGGGCCAAACGAGCTTATAAGTTTAATTACAGCGGTTTATCAGGAGTGGCAGCAATTGTTGGATAGCGAACGAAAAAAAAATTGTATGTAGGCGTAAAAAACAAATCTTGTTTAATTTGTGCAAAATTTGGTAAATCTAAAGATCACGTATGCTACAAAAATTAGTCTTCGTCGTCAGCAGTCATGGAGTCGACAATTATTGCGGAAGGTTTCTCGTGAAATGCACGGTGTATTTATGGCAGATTAATACGAGACGGTGATAGCATCGTTCTTTGAAAACTACGTGAAACGGCCCCTTACGGTCCCCAAAAAATTATTGAAAAAATCGAGTGCCGAAATCATATATTATGTAATTATATAAATAAAATTAGGCACTGTTTGAAAAAAACCTAAATTCAATTCGGCCGTGACAAAAGCAATTGAACATTACAAAACAAATTATAGATAGTGAAATTGCAGTGTGACATTATAAATGGACCAAGATATATTTTTTGTGAACACTCAGATTGTGCTTCTTACTTTTGTCAAGGATCTAAAGAAGCATACTTGGTATGAGACAATACACATAGTAAGAAGTCTGACCAGTTGAGAAATCGAGATATTAGAAACGTCAAATTGGAGAATTAGTATGTACTTACTGATTGTGATACGTTTAGACAAAACGCTACTTGGCCATTCTTGTTTATTTTCTACACTGTATACTTTTGTAAAAAAATTTTGTAAAAAACATGAATTAGGCCTACTGGGAATACCATGAGAAAAAAACGACCTTTGGACTCTACCTCTAAGGTGGTGTGGGAAGGATTGCGTTTGACGTTTTGTCTGCCACATAACGGTTATTTAAAAGTTTTTCCGAAGCTTTACTGAAAAAAAGTTAAACAATGCAAGATATAAATAAAAAAAAATGATAATATCATGGGGCTACTGAGAGAATATAAATATTTTTTACATTTTATAAGAAACAGCGGCACTGTTGCTACAATAGATTTTTTTCGCTCAGTAACAATATGAGTGTTGATTGTGAAGAATATAAATATTTTTCACATTTTATAAACACCGGCACTGTTGTTACAATAGATTTTTTTATCATATTTTAGTTTTCTCTAAAACATTACTCATATTACAAAGCCTCAACATCATGGTGAGAAATAATAAGAAGGACAACTTAAGTAATTAATAACCATAAATAATGGTAATGAAACTATATATTTATTGCAGAATAAGATTTAATATCTACTTAATTCCGGCAAATATCATTAAAATAATTACAAATTACATAAAACGGGAGTCTTAATAAAACTAAATAAATACAAGCCAAAAGAATATTCAGAAACAGCAAAAACAAATTTCGAACAAAAGATATGCACCAATATTTTCATGCAATAAATGCAGGAGACAAATATCACAAATTTATTTGCTTATCAGTTGACCAGGCATGGCTTCATGTTGCTGGTCGTATACCTGCATCGTGTAAAAGGTACAGGCATATTAAACTCCGTAAATATATTCAATATATTTCAGGCAACGCGACATACGCCGTTCGAGAATTTTTCTTAGGGAAAGCCCACCCTTAAACGTTTTTCTCTCAAATGGAGCGCCGGTTTGGAGACAGTGTAAGAAATAACGAAGCGCGATATGTATTTGAGTTCTAGCGCAAGATATTCAAATTTGCATGAAATTCACGATAAACTACGAACGAGTCAGTTTAATCGAAAACGAAAGAAAAACTAGCAAATTCTCTTAAAAATGCACGTCAAGTACGATGAAAAGTATAAGAAAAACAATTTATAACTGCTCAAGCAAGCAAATAATTATTTTAAAGTGTAAAATATCTTAAGCTTGCTTACAGTATCAATTTGAAGGTTTCCAAAAGAGATCTGAGCTGTGCTTTGATCAAAAAGATGCGAGAAGTAAAACGCAGTCTGCAGTTCAGCACGTGAAATTGACACATTTATCCAAAAATTAACGATAACCAACAGGGTATGTGGGAAAAGTGACAGCGAGCTCGTAAAAAGTGACGCAATTTTTTTCTGAGGGTATGGGGCAACCGGAAAAAAGATGGAATAAGCCCTCGAACATTAAAATATTCTTTATTTATACAATAAATAACAAAGGCCAAGATTGATCCTTGTGGTACACGTATTCCCTTAGAGTGTGCACGCGATTCACTTGCGGATGAATATACTAGACACAGCTGGTCGACTATAAGTGGGAGAATAAGGGGGTAGACTTTGTTACTAACATTAGAGCTACGTTGAACTCGACACCGCAGAATCCTTACTGCGTTAGTCCGTGAAAATTGGTACTGTTACTGTGGATTAAGTGTATTAATAACAAATACTTTAACCAAGAATAAGGTCATTTACAGTACTGCTTTAGAAAAGAAATAATATTAAACAATAAAAAAAAACAGTACATAGATAATTTATAAGTCGAGACTTGATGAAGCACTAGATATAGTAGCACTAAGTATGTAATGTTAGTATTCCACTAAATAATTTTAGTAACGGATTTCATCACAGCTTCCCAAATTCTAAATAAAAGAAATGATCAGCAATTCTAAAAACTTAAAAACTATATATTTTTCTTAAAATATCAAAAATAAGAACTCAACTGACATAAAATTCGAAAACGTAACAATAGCGAAACACTTGTTAAGATAAAAAGTAAATAATTCGGTAGTATTGTAAAATATGAAAGGAAACAAACCGAAATTGTAAAATTTAACAATAAATCTGTAAAAACTAAATAAAATGTTTCAATAAGTATAAACTAAAAAACAGTGAATTTAAATGGAAGTGAAGAATAGAATTATTAAAGAAAAATTAATTTCTACAAGTACTTAATTATTTATTAAATGCCAAGCATATTATAAAAATTTCGACGGACATTTGTTAACATTTCCGGGATAATATTATTCGAAAATTCAATAATTTTGACTCGTAATTATATATATGTATATTGAGTTATTTAAAAAGGGCCATAGAAAAAAGTCAGTCGGGTCTAAATCAGGAGATCGTAGAATCCACGGGCCTGAATTGGGTATCTCTAAAAACATTATTTAAAAAGTGGGTAATATTACGTGTGCTGTGCGCGGGGCAACCTTCCAGCTGAAACCATATTTCATTAATATTAAATCGTCTCCGTACAGCTGGAATAATATTATTTTGCAGCATCTCTAAGTACCTATTTCCGTTTAAATTACCGTTGATAAAAAGGGTCCTTTTATATCAATCTCAAGAATACCGACATACTCGTATACAGGGTGAGTCAACTACGCGGGTAAGGCCGATTGTGCCTTTACGAGTAAAGATATTTCGAAGCGGTTTTTTTCTTGTGGCAGCTGTTCGTTAGGGGCACATTTTAAAAATATTTTGTATCATACAGAGTGTTCCATAACTTGGTGGCTAACCATAGTTACAGTTTTTTTAAATGGAACGCATTATATATTATTAGTATAAGCCCAAAGTGTAAAGTTTTTGACTTATTCCCATTTTTCTGAAAAATTCAATGTTTGTATAAAATTATATTTCTCGAAAACGACGTATTAGATGGACAAAATTTTTTGCAGTGTTGTTTACAATAAGAGGTCCTAATAGAAGCATGTTTTATTTTTTTACAGTTACTAACTGCATGTGCAGAAAACTGGATTAAAATTAGATGACACGTTTTTGTATAAACGTCAATTTTTTTAAATGGAACACCCTGTATATCAGTTCATTTTTGAATTGTTTATTAAATTTCATGTCAGAAACATGTAAAACGTTAATCCGTTAAAAGTGACTATTACAGAGTTATTGTCGTTTTTTGATATGCTTTTGTTAGTTTTTGCAAAAAAAGTCAATTTTTTCAAATGGAACACCCTGTATATTATTTCATTTTTGAATTTCTTATTAAATTTCACATCAAAAACATGTAAGACGTTAATACTTTAAAAGTGACTATTACTGAGCTATTGTCTCTTTTTGATATAATTTTGTCAGTTTTGTAGTATAGTACTGACAAAATTTTATCAAAAAGAGACAATAGCTCAGTAATAGTCAGTTTTAAAGTATTAACGTCTTACATGTTTTTGGTGTGAAATTTAAGAAGGAATTCAAAAATGAAATAATATACAGGGTGTTCTATTTCAAAAAATTGACTTTTTTGCAAAAACTAACAGAAGCATATCAAAACACGACAATATCTCTGTAATAGTCACATTTACTGTATTAACGTCTTACATGTTTCTGACACGAAATTTAATAAACAATTCAAAAATGAACTTATATACAGGGTGTTCCATTTAAAAAAAATTACTTTTATACAAAAACGTGTCATCTAATTTTAATCCAGATTCCAGCACATGCAGTTAGTAACTGTAAAAAAATAAAACATGCTTCTATTAGGACCTCTTATTGTAAACAACACTGCAAAAAATTTTGTACATCTAATACGTCGTTTTCGAGAAATATAATTTTATACAAACATTGAATTTTTCAGAAAAATGAGAATAAGTCAAAAACTTTACACTTTGGGCCTATACTATTTTCTAACTTTTTGACTAAGAATTATACGGGGAATTCAAAAATGCAATAATATATAGGCTGTTCCATTTAAAAAACTATAACTATGGTTTGCCACCAAGTTATGGAACACTTTGTATAATACAAAATATTTTTAAAATGTGTCCCTAATGAACAGCTACCACAAGAAGAAAAACGCTTCGAAATATCTTTACTCGTAAAGGCACAATCGGCCTTACCCGCGTAGTTGAATCACCCTGTATATATATACATTTACTATAATTGGATATTGCATTCGCGTAGGTATATACCAACGTAGAATTTTACGCGACGAAAACCGACAAATTGCGCGATTATGATGACTCACCCTGTATATATATAACAATAGGCAAGCAATCGGTATATCATACATACTTCATAAATAATTATTGTTTTTTGAAAAAGGATATTATTCGATTTTTATTTGGAGTTTCAAAAAACACATGCAATGGAATTTATATGACAAAAATCAAATTATGCAATATTTTAATCCAAGCGTCTATAATTTACTACTGTTTCTCGAATACTTTCTACATTGTTCAGTCTTTCATTCAAGAATTTAAGGTTTTGAATTACATAGTTATATTTCTATGCCCACACACCTTAGGAACCTCATAAAGCATTGTTTTCTTTTTCATTTATTGTTTTCATTTTCACCATTTCTTTTGATGTCTGCGCTCAAATAATTACGAGATTACATCGGTATATAAACAAGAACAAGTATAAAGAAACATCATAAACATGAAATAAAATAAAATCCTGTGGCAGTACCATACAAATATACATATATTTCCCTTTCCTTCTTCACAAATTTCTTTTATGTAAGTATATGTTGGCTGTATCATACCTCATAAAATTGACCGGTTTTTGCATTCCTGCAATGAAAATGGAATTTGTAGTATGCGCCTATTACATACGCACATGTGCGCAAATGAAAATTTAATATATATATATACACAAAACATTGTTCCTTTCAACTTATTCCAAATACTTAGTAAATTTCATTACCTCTACAGCACAGACTGTAGGAAATAATAAATAACATAAACTAAACGGGCTGCACCCGTAGTGTCAACTTACTGAATTTACGACAACATAACAAATATAATTTAAACATTTTCGAATGAGAATAATTTGGAATCTCTATTGTGCACTTTGTACTAGTTTTAGGAGTTGAGGAATTAATAGAAACAAACATTTCGTTGGTACAGTTTCGTAAACTTTTTCGTTATAGTATCTATATTTGTTAAATTCTAATAAGTACCAAATATCTCTGTTGGGAAAATCCCTTTTTCCCTTTAATAATGACATTGATTTCTCGTCATAATTACAGCAGCTTACAAAATAGCAAGATATTTAGACATTATTACATATATTTATTCAGACGTTTTGTATCAGTTTATGAGAAAGCAATATTTATAGATGTCGTTAAAGAGCAGTGTTTAAAATAACTCTTTATCTAGTGTACTCTATATTTGACTAATATCAGCTTTTTTCATGTTAGACTGTAAAATTTAAAAAATATAAGGAAGAAGATGCAATCTCATTAGATATCAAATAAACAATGGAACAAAAAGATGAAGAAGAAGAAAAATGACATTTGGCCAAGAATATACGTTAACATACACACTTTTTAAACTAAAAGATAATAATAATGTTAATCAGTGCATTACATACGCATAAGTAAATTAAATCAACATATGTGCGCCGTGTAAAATACATAAACACCTTATAAAATTGACTGCATCTCAAACTTAAAAGAAATCAAAACATTACGAAATACATTAATAAATTCTTATCAATAATTCTAGTAATAAAACTAAACAAATGCATCAGTCGTAAACGACGATCAGTAAAAGAATGGTTTGTGATTGTGATATTATGTATTCACAAAGCTAAATATAATACATGATTGGAGCTTTAACCAAGTATTTACTCGTTACATTTTGCATGGCGAACTGGACCTCGCTATTGCTGCACTATATCACGGCCGTAACATAATGAATTTTCTGATTCTGCTAACATGAAGATTCATTCCACCACCTGACCATCTGTCCAAATTATAAATTATAAACTATTAGATAATTGCAACTTGTTTTTCTCCTTATATTCTTCTCACACTACAAACATTCAACAGTTTCATTTAATGTGTGTTACATACTAACTATAACATATTGCCGTGAACTTTACTTTAGAAATTAAAACAATATTGTATATAATCATAAAATGTTAGAAGTAGATATAATTAACGTTGACACTAAGATATACTCGTGTATTTAAATCAATATTAGCAATAAGAAAACTCACTTATAGTTTAAGAAATATTTATTTTAAAATAAATATTTATTCGATCATACGATAACACAGGTATGCACATAGAATATAAGTATTTTAATTAAGATTATATATATATACATATCATTTGAAATAAGTGAGGAAAAACCTCAACAATAACAGTCAATGACACAAATGAATATTTATTTTCAGAAGTGAAAACCCCGAGATAACATTTAAATTTGAAAATAAAGAACCTGACTACAAGTTAGGAACAAAAAGAGCTCTGAGTATATTATGCAAAGAACCTACATTTAAAAATGGAAAGACTCTTAAGACCAACAACCGTGAAAGAGTGATGTTAACTAACGGAACAATTATAAGAGTCAATCATTTAAAAGCAATTAAACTATATTCAGAGAATAAAATAAGATATGCTCGTAATGTATATGAAGAGGCTTAATGCACTCAAGTAACTTAAAAATAAAATACATACACTTGCGTTGAAAAGGATATTAAGATAAAGTATATCATTAAGATCATCACAAAAATCGTATAATATTTTTAATATTATGCAACAAAGGTATCAATTCTCATTGTAATGCGAGTAATTGCAATCCTCTTCATGGTTCCAAACTTAGTGCACATACAAACGAACATCTGTAACCAAAGGAATAAGCAGCATTAATATAAAAAAGCAATGATTTATTACAGCATATTAGACATACAAAACTCTCCACGAACGGTGAGATGGTTCAAGGAGAGAACGGAGCAGACGGAGAAGCCGCAGACGGAGGGACTGGCGATCGAAACAATATCCAATTTCTTTCCATTCTTTCCGATTAAAAGCACCAGAACAAAAATACGAGTAAGGTTAGCGCTTGGTCGAAGAATGTACCTACGAAACAACGAAAGTAGCAATGAATATATTTATAAGTACAATGAATGTTTACGATAGCAATAAACGAATAAAATAACGTAAGAAAAACATTAAAATAAATATCAATATACTTACTGCACATTAGATATAAATATATGGAACAACAACAAATACTGTCGTTGGTGAATGTAGAAGACATCAAATGTCAAGATCGAACATACTAAAATAAATACCAACCTAAAATACGACAAGAGGAAGAAGAGACTAGGCATAAATGTCGAGATATCCGCTAGAGGCGCTACAACGAACAATTCAAAAATAAAAGTCCGCAAAACAATCAAATAGCGAGTGGCATTTATTTTCAACTATAAAAAGCGCGTCGGAACAGAAAATTAGTTAGTTGTTAGCTGGTTCCTGTGACATTAAAAACTTCTAACTCACAACAAAGTAATAGCGTCTCTTGAAGTAAATAATACATCTACGTGTTGAGCGAGTAATGGTTAAGTGGAGTCGTTACACGCTTACCATTATTACCGCAGAACAAATATAAAAGAATTACCTAACAATTCACAAACGAACAAGAAGCATATATGCTTCTATAGGAATAATTTCCAATTGTTTTCTGGTCGCCATATTTTCAAAAGGTGAGCGTCATCATTTATATCATCATTTATAGAAGATTCCAATGAGAGAAGAATCCACAAAAATGGAGAACCAATTTCAACAAGAATTCGAGGAATTATATGAATCTACGCAGTGAGTAGTAAATAATATTGTTATAACTATTAAATTCAATCAAAAATATACAGGTTCTCTCTAATCACTCCATTTCTTTTAATACTTAGTTATTTAAATAATAGAACGTAAATATAGGGACACAATTTTTAATTAAAAATTAAGAACATTAGTCTTAATAGTGTACTGTGTGCGAATACTTGCACAACGGACCAGTGTTCATTAAGAAAAACCTTAGTAAGCACTGCTTTGAACAATATTCAAACTTTTATAAACAGGAACGCCTAAACGCTTCGCACTAAGAATCTAAAGTCTCCGTGAGAATAGAGGTTTAGACAATTAGGTAGTTTGTGATGCATTAGGAATGTATCTGGGGTGGTGATTGATCCAAGCTTTATGTAGTACGTGTGAATGTTTGCATAAAGCCGATTAGTCAGTACCTTCATTATCAAGTCAATATAATTTGGCCCAAATATACAGGCCTTCGTAAGAAAAGAGTGAAAGCGGAGAAACCCTGTATTGATTGAATACATATTTATATGAACGAACACGATATTATTGTGAAAACTGTTACTTGTAAGAATTGTAAATAAATAAATAAAATAAATAATATACAGTCAATAATAAATTTTACCTATTGTAATCAATAAGTATATAATACATTTTTCACATGAGTAATCTGGTGTCATAATTATTTATAACCCTATCCCACACAACATCACAATAATAACGAAAGTGAAACAAGTAAGGAAAGAAGTAAATCACAGTAGAACCCACGAGAGATAATGAATTATGCTGTTTTGCCTATAGAGCTAGCACAAACTTCAATTTTATTTATTTATTTAACAAATAAATAAATAAATTATATAAATTTTATTTAAACGCAAGGTGCACAGCAATATGTATTCTAAACTTTATGACGTATACCCATAGAAACTATATCTTGTTTTTCCATCCAAAAAACATGGGTTTTGTGATAATTTAGTTCCTACCGAAATGGTCTGTCCTAAAACGCAAGTAATTTTCAAGGGCATTCTGAAAATGAGAAATGATTATCTGAAATGTAGTATAAGGAATATTCTTGATAAATGGCGATAATTTAGCGTTTTTAGGTAAGATTAGAATGATTTTAATGTTTGTAGATGTGCAGAAAAACTTCTATAAATTCCATTGGAAAAATAGCCATATTTAAATGAAGCAGCAGTGGTAGATTTGATCACTAATATTATCAATATTTCTGAATATGTATATTATATGGTGTTTGAGGGCTGGCTTAATACAGTTTTAAAACGTAAATGCGAAAAGAAGTGTGTTATTTACGAATATTTCAACATTGTAAAATTTTGTTCTGTAATTAGACTTATTGGATAAATAAAGATGCTATAATTATTATTAAAAAGATGTCATTATTACCAATAATGCACCTTGTAGTTAGGTGATTAGTGTTGAAGTAAAGCTTGATTAAATGAGAATTGTATGCAAAATAATTCAAAAGATTTGGTATAGGCAGCACCCAAGACTGTTCTACTGTAAGTAATAAAATTAGCAAATTGTAATACTTGAGTGTACTGTTCAACAAAGTTAGGATTTTACTATATCTTAACAAGATCATTTAGTTTTCACATGTTTGGCTTAAAGGATGTGCAAATGATACTACCAAAGCAAGAGCAAGTGATTATAAGATGAGGCATATGTTGCTATGTGAAATAGCAAAAGTTTCAAAATCTTCCAATACAATTGAGGCGCTTTTTACAAAAACATTCCTATTTGCTTTATCTGGGAAATCAAAAAAACGTTCTCTCGTTCTTATATTTTTTTATAATACAATAATTCAATTGCAATTAAATTAAATAATATTGAATTGAATTTTCACTAAACAGTTCACCTTTCAAATTTTATTCATTTTCCGTCAAAAAATTATTAAAATTTTTATATGACGGGCTATCGTTGTTTTTGGAGGAAACCTTAAAAGATTAAAAACAAACTCTGAAATTTTAATGATTTTATTACAATAATTTTTAAGAATACAAACTCATTTTTTATTTGTTTTATTCAGTAGAAATAATTGACAAGTCTGTACTTTGGCTGATGTTTGTTTAGTTTTCATCGCCACTACTATTATCATAGTTGTCGATTTCCACCTCAATAGGACCAGCAGAACTCGTACCTGGTTGTTCACGATTAGATTGAAGGCGTAGGTAGTAAGTACTCAAGATTTTCAGGAGTTTTGAGACACTTAACTAGATTTCTAAAAAAAAAAGTAGCCTTTGGCGCTTTATTTGAATTTTCTCTTGATACAAATGCGACAATGTCAGTTCGTGACAGAGTTAAAGCGATTTCGCAACTGTATAGTAAGCCGAGGTCCTGCGTAAGTATCCTTTGCTTGAACGTAATCTACATCGGCAGATATTTTAAGTACTCTAACTCTTTTAATATTCATTGGTGGTTTGAGATTTGGCATAAAATACGGTTTTAAAGCTTCGCATCATTAGTTGGTAACTCGTGCACCACAAAAACGTAATACCATAATTGCCTGGAAAAGAAAACTTAACCCGTCTGAATATGAAGTAAAAGCAAATTTTGCATGTAATGAAACGTTATGTACATAATACCTCCTTGTTGTGTTTTAAATTTGCATTGTCTCTTTATCTCATAAAACTTTTCTGCCCAGAGCTGATGAAGATTCTTTTCTGTTTCAATAGTTCGATGTTCTTCTAGATCAGTTGTTACGCCCTAAATTGCGTTTTTTTAAGATCTCGTTTTATCATTAGGTTTTCCGCGACATTTAACTGAGAAATTTCGTTATGCGAGAGCACCTCGTATATTTCGGTGTGATCTGACGTAATTAGAACGTACGTCTTGTCTAATTGACCGAGCCCTATGCATATTTGTTAGCTATCAGTACTCAAGTTACGAAATATTAGCTTGTGTAATGAATTACGTATTGACAGTGGTGGAATTTATACTTTCCGAGTAAATTTGGGACTATATAAATCTGTGAACTATTGCGTAATGTTTATCTTCTACGACCTACCTGCCTGTCATATATTAGCATTACGTGCTATATTTTTGCTTATTTTGGTTATGCTTTCTCTAACGCTTCTAAACTTTCATTTCGATTACTGTGTAATATCGAATGTTTAACGTCCTGGGAACATGTTTATTTTCAGAACTTCCTTGTTCGGTCATTGTGGGAGCATGGCCATGCTTTGTGGTACTCATTGCTACGTATCTATGCGTCTTTCGCACGGGGGCACACTTTTGTTAACCTCTGTGAACAGCTGATATTTCTCACTAAAATTTTACGGATATTAACCACAGAATTGTTGTCAGATGATTAGCATACCGTGCTTAAGCTCTGTTGTATTGTCCTGTGTATTTTGTCGAGGATGCAGTATTCCTTACACGTGAAAAACCTGTTGAGTCTCCGTCAGATTGGAAGGTTATGTTCCCTCGTCATTTTCCCTAGAAGTAAACATAGATGGGTCGCAAGCCGCCCTTTTTCCAAGCGTTTTTTTGTAATGCGTAATATTTCTATAAATACCTGTAGGCTATGGTTTGTTCCGTTCTAGTTTCTGCATCTTTAATTTCGGTATTGTTTTGGTCGCTGTCAGTGGAACGCTATCGTACGTAGTCAGTGTAATCTGATTCGCAGGGCGCCAACCTACTAAACATTGAATTTACTTTTCTCAATAATGTGGGACGTAGAATTAATTTCAAGAAAGAGTGTTTTCGAATTATATCTGCCGTTATACTAAAGTTGTGTATATGCTCGTGTCCTTTAATTTAGCGTCGTTACAGTGGAATTATTTAACGCGTTTGGGATTTGTGTTCGTACATTTTAAATTTCTCGCGCCATTTTGGGTTTTGTGTTTTCGCCTTGCTGTTGCTTGACGTAGCAGAATGGAGGTGCCGTTTCCAGAATGGTCACTTGTTAGTCAACCATTATTCGTGAAACATCAAGTACAAACTATGTAACTTTTGTAATTTATTTTGTATATTTGAGAATATACTGATGCGTATGCAGCTTTGACGAGTTACGATAGTGGAAATTATCTTGTTTTCCGAAGAATTTTGAGTAGATGTGCGCCGAATTCGGCATCTGAATATTTATCGTTAAACCACGTGCTGATTGTGCGGGGCTTATTATTGTTGGCCAATTTGTGCTTATGATGTCCTCGAATATTTGGTATATTTCGTTTTCCCCTTGAGGGTAAGTCAAAGGAATCTTTTTTTAATTTGCCGAGCGTTAATTATTCGTTTTTTTTTCTCTCCACCATTTTTAGGAAGTTAAGTTGGGGTATGAAAATTAACTGGTAGAACAGCACCCCAGTTCTGTTAACCCAACCTATGTACGTTTGTGATTGTTTTGATGCACCATAATTACTGCAGTTCCTGAACATCGAATATTGAACCTGTTGTGTGGCTACCTATTCCTAAGGGTCCTGGCGATCTTCCACTTCAGTCATCTGTGGCAGGATGCGCAGCAAGTATTGCAAAACTATTACTTTTGAGCAGTTGTCTCTCGACTAATGGTCGAATATTTTAATTGTTATTTAGTAATTTCATTTTGAATTAGACGAAGTAAATCAAGTAATATTTTAACGTTTAGTAAATCTCAAGACTTAACGGTCAATGTAGTTTCAGTGAATCCTTGTACGTTCATTTCGTTCTGTGCTGTGACATTTAATTTGCCTTTTCACAGTAGTTTACTCTGTTATTGGACTCTGTTATATACAGGGGGTGTCCAGTGATATTTTTGGTCCGAGCACAGTTCGAAACCGAACAGATTGGGAGGTTTTGATACACTGTTGGCAGTTTTTTTTACTAGTATAATAATTATTGTACTTACACGTTTTTTTCATGTCTTAATATCGCTCAGTGGATGCTTTACGCATAACTGATATTGTTCGTACTAATGATTACGATTAGCTTACTTAAATTTAATTGATTGAATGAAGTTTAGTTAAGTATTTTGGGTTTGTTCGTTTACTCTAACGACCACCAGTTTAGTAAATTTTCTGGTTGGCTTCATTTTGCATTTATAATATATTTTTTTAATTATTTCTTTTTATAATCACTTGCCTGTACTAAGAAATGTGAGGCAATGAAACGTTTCGTTTGCTAGTCTGACGCTGTCGTAGGACAGTGATTTATATATGCTATATTTTTCTTTTTTTGTTAGATAAATGCCCATTGGCTACGACTTGACTAAACCTTTACGTTATATTATTTTTTTTAAACTACTGCTTTAGCCAATAAACCACTACCATTTTCTTGAACTGATGCCTGACTTTTATTTACTTCGTTCTGGATATTTTAACTTTCTATTACCCTTTTACCGTAAATAGCTCCTAAATAGTTTTGTATTGCTGGGCTGTATATGCGGAGTGGTTCTGTGATACTTTTCTCACTGGAGGGACACAGCCAGTGACGGATGCTTAGGAGACGCAGGTAGGTTACTTAGAGTAACAAGTGTCCTGGTGCCCGGTCAACGTCGCTAGCGTCGCCGCCAACCGACGTTCCACTTAAGTTCTTTGAACCGTCACGCCGTCTGCGACTGAGTTAGTTGGCCCTGCGAATCTCCTTCCCCCACCATCATCTCACAGCGCACTCTCTGCCTAAATGTATTTTGATTTACCTTGATTTAAAAATTTGTTTTAATATCTTTAAATGCGACGTTGTATGTGGCCGTAGCACAGTACTTAAATTTAATTTTTATATCAATCGATCACAAATAGTGCAAGTATCAGACCTAGGCAGACCAAATTTAATATTGAATTACTTTGTGAATACGGACCAGTAGGTTTTGAAAGAAATGTGAATTCGGTACTTCTCTAAGAACATTTTGTACATAGCTCTTATAGAAAGTGTTTCAGATAGATATAAACGGTCGGGATTCTTTCTTCTGGAGATTCTATATTGAATATGAAGTGTTATCAACTCTAGAACAGGTTTCCGGTGTTTTCTTAAATGTAATTTGATGTTTACCTCTTGTGTCATAAGGCGATCTGCCTTGTTCTAAAAGATGATTTTCTAACCACAAAATCTCTATAACGTGTGAGCGTCTGAACCACGTGTGTGGTCAAATTCTGCGCAAGAAGAATTTCCGACAAAAACAGCCTTTGTCCAGGACTATGGCAGTTTCTATAGAATCTCGAATGGACAGAGGCTGTTTTTGTAGAACTAGTGAAACTTTACTATACTGTAACTTTGGACTGTGTATTTTTGCAGAAAACGGGTACACCACTTGATTGGACATTCCCGAAACTATTTAATTTAACACTAACGGCGAAGTTCAAATTTTTGGACTATGGTTGTTTTTGTAACAAACGCCTCAATTAAAAGCGTCGATTACGTTTGTACTGCATCATTATAAAAATGCAAAAAGTCATCTACAAATCCAAAGAAACACTTTACACCGTAGTTGATCCCTAATCAACTTTACCTTTTGAACTATTAGAAAAAGATTAATAATGTAAGTAAAATTGGTATTTCTGACACTACCTAATAACGAGATCCAGTTGATCATGCATGTTGTAATTAGGTACGCCATTTATTGGCGACTTACTTCATACACACATTTATGCAGTTACTCCATTATAGTAGTCTTGTTGCAGATAGTCAATGCTCTGTTGGGTCGTTGCACTTTGATTCACAGCTGTCGCTGGGATTTATCATAGGAATTTGGTATTTATTGAATTGGCGCAATATGATTGTGCACTGGCGAGATTTAAGATCGAAACACGCACCTGTACGTTGTTGTACACAATGGTAGCTTGGATCAGATGTGCATTTATTTATCCATATACAAATGAATTCGAAGCAACTGTTTATCTAGTGCACTCTTTATTTGATTACTATCAGCTTGTTTCATGTAAGCGTGTATAATTTGAGAAATATAAGAAAGGAGATACAATCTCAGTATATATCAAATAAACAATTGAACAAGAAGAAGTAATTTTTGTCCTGTTATTGGAATTTATTCTAATGGACAATTAAAATTATTATTATTATCATCATAAACAAATTTTTCATATGTACCTAACCAATATGATACAAAGGAAATGTACAGGAATGGTTTACTATTATTGATGGTTCGTCTGCATCATTTGAACAATTTGAATGTTCTTTTTTATATACATTTTGGCCTGAATCTTCTTAAATAATCCAAAATATGCAATTTCGAGAATAAAATATCTTCTTCTATATCACAGCATTTAAAACTTAAAATTAGAGATGACGACTTAATTCAACTATATTGCAGACTATTTCGCTATGATGTTATTCATTCCACATTTCCACAGAAAATATTAGGATTTAGAATTTTGCAATATCTTGCGAGAATTTGATGAACTTGCCATTTATCAATCGATGAAATTAGACAGGTGTGAATTTCCAAAATTTTATGTCAATTGTAGGTGTCAAACTTCAAGCACATAAAATGTTAGATATAGTCAAAGTTATATTGAAGAAAACTTGGGGTCACACAAATTGTTGTATTGGACAGCCTTATTTTCCAACTATGTGGAAGTCTGTCTTGGGTATCCTCTTGCCTAAAAAAACAAGTCCTACCACTTTTTCTAATATAAGAATAATTAGTATATTGTCAGTTCTGTATAAAATATTAGAGAGTTCTTTATAATCAGGTTTACAATTTATTTCCTCTTATCAAGCTGGTTCTCGGAAGGACTTCAGTACCGCTACTGCATTGGCTTATGTGTTGAATGACATAATGAGGTCTATTGATAATGGATTGTATTGTGTGCTTATTCTTTTGGACTGTTCTAGGACATGTGACACGATTTGTCATCAGCTGCTTATTTCTAAGCTCAGATATTACGGATTCTGCGATGCTTTATTGGTTTTACTACAATCCTACTTATCTGGAAGATCACAGCGAATAGCATATCGTGATGATATTTCAATAAATTCCGCTATTTTGTCTGGAGTTCCGCAAGGTCCACTCCTAGGTCCGCTACTTTTCATAATTTATACTAACGACATTCTATCATCTGTTAATAAATGTAATGTCCAAGCTTATGCAGAAGACACACAGTTATTTCATTCATTTCCTTTTCATGAGTACCAAAGGGCGGCTGATGACATTAATGTGGACTTGATTAAGTTGAATGTGTTATCTATTGAATATAACTTGCTTCTTAATTCGCAGAAACCTAATGTGTTGATTTTTGGTTCTAAATGTCGTGTTGATTTTTTAAAATTAAACTTACATTTACACATTTCAAATAATCGCGTACCTTTTGTCGAAGAAGTGAAAGATCTTGGGCTACTTGATGATACTCGACTTCGCTTCAGTGAACATGTTTCCTACTTATTAAAGAAGTCCTGCCGAGCTTTGAGAGTGCTATATGTTAATAGGCATATTTTGTTGTCTAATTTATTTGAAACGAAACACATTTTTGGACAAACTAGTAAAACAATTTTAATAATCTTCCTCCAATCAAACTGATTCGTCAAATTAATAAAATAGAGGTCTGTTAAAATATCTGGATGATATTTTTTGTAATTTAAGCAATAAGGCACCCCGTGCAACTGAACCACTTTAGTTAAGTTCAACTTTAAGTAGGAGTCAAAAAAGGCTATTAAATTTTCACGTTGAATGAAAGAAGAAAAAAGAAAAATTGTCTAAAAATTAATGAAACAAGCACATTGGCAACTTAACCTATACATTTACTACTCTTTCATTTTTTTTATAGAATACAATTAATTTAAACTTTAGTCCACTCCAAGCCTGTTTCCATTCTCGCACTATAAATATTTAGAAGAAAATTAAGGCGCCGAAAAGTTTTTACTGTCACACTGAATATCAACAATGAGCTAAACCTGTTTCTGCAATAAGTTTTTAAACATACAAGAGTCCAAGAATCGTATGTATACGATGTACCTAATACACCAGACTGCGTCTGCAATATTTTAATGTTAGTATATTCCTACGGTTGTCGAGAGTTCAAAGGCCATTAACTTTGACGCCGTTCTTTAAAATCTACTTTATTTATTTTTTCCCGGAATTATACGCCATAATAACCGTTTCAGAAAGCGACAGAACGGTCTAGATGGTCTCCCTAAAATTAAATTATGAACAATGGGTTATTATTAGGTTTGTTATATGCGAATGCGTGTATGGATAACGTTCGGAGATATATTTTTAATGAGGACTAAATGTAATAATATTTATAGTTGACGGAAGGAAAAAAAATAATCGTGACTTCATCAACTTAAAACACTCAGTCCAATATAAACAAATATATAATATATTCATGTATGAAAGATAAATAAAAGGCTTTGGAAATTCGTTAATTTATCAATTTGACATGGTCAAGATGGGGAAGCTCTAATACAAAATGTTAACAATATGAATCTGATGACTTGCCTCAAACTTCATGACAGTGTTGTTAGTAATATTAGCATATTTGACGTTATAGGTGATAGGTAATTAACATAATTCATTAATGAATTATAGTTATTTATAAAATGGAGTTTCGATGTTTAGTGACATTGGTATTTTTTCACTCGGCTTACCATTAGTAAGACTGTGGATAAAGAACTATATAGACTACACATTTGATGCACATCAAATATTCTAAGAGCCATTGAATGGAACATTTATCTTAATAATTTTTTTCGTAACAAACAATTTACTTTTAACAGTGTAATGGAACCCCCTGAAAATGCAATTAAAAAAATTTGTCACCATAATGAACAGGAGCCTCTATATCTAAATTAAGATATTTAATGTAAAGTTAAATTCTAAAATATAATGTAAAATTGTTTTGTCAGCTCAGCTCAGTTCGGATTCTCTCACGGGCGATTCAAGTAAATACAAATGATTAATTAAAATGGTTCCTAGATCATTTACAAAAAAAATACCATTTAAAATTTTAAATAATACTTATATTCAAAATCAATGAGTTTTATATATATATTTTTACAGACAAAGAAAAAGGTTTATATAGTATATTGTTCTTAACATAAAGAAAAACAAAAAAACATTAACAGACAAGTTAAGTACGCTTTCACAAATATTAAATTGACACAAATATTTAAGTAGATTATTTGTTATATTTAAACATAAACAATAAAGCCAACAATTTACGACGTATGCTGCATACAATATTTATGTATGATTATATACTTATACAACAATTGCGAAACATATTAAGTTACATTATACTTTATATTTAGGAGACGATATTTATTTAACAACTATATTTATTTATTTCGTCTCTCTTTGAAATTTAATGTATAATATTTAATACTTTATTATCAAATATATTTACATACAATAAGTTTTTATCATTTAAACAATGCCTTATTTTAAAGCTTCTTTTTTCAGCTTTTTTTTCTATGCTCTCTTCAGAGGCATTTTCTTTGTGTTCACGATCCAAATGTGACGAATCAGCTTGCTCCGCCAAATGGAGCACAATATCTTTATTACGACGGTATAACACTTTGCACATTTAATATGTATGTGCCACTTTAATCAATGTTTTACTACTTTTACAAATAACAACAATTCTTATGACTGTTGCCGACTCTCCCAGGGGTATATTATTTATTTAAATTATAATAACAATAATTCTTTTGACTGTTGCTTGTATCTACTTGGAGTTTGCCCCTCGACACAAAGTCTAATTTACGACTCTTTAATGTCTAGCTTTCGACTCTTCACTTCTCAACGCGTATTTTTCTTTATAGGAAGATGTCTGTGATTACCCGCTTTCTACATAGTCCGGGTATTTCCACTCATACTTCGCATGCACACATTCTTTTAGCTTTGAGAATGTTTATCAATATCGTAGCGTTTATCGCATTAATATAAACTTTCGGCGCCACAATACATACTTATAAATGCATAATAAACTTATGACTAAATTTGAGTTAATATTACAGAAATATATTCATTGATTTTAAAATGTATTTAATTATTAATAAAAAAATATAATTAATTAAATTCTTTAAATATAGTAAAACTATTAAATTAATATATAGAAATGGGCTGTACCATCACAACAGTTTATGCTAATACAACAAGTTTTCTTAATTATTTAAATAAAATTATGTATTCATCATATCATTTTTAAAAATATTTTGTATCGAAAATGTTTATTTAAAATATTATAGTTTTCAACAGATGCACAAGAGCATTTGATTATACACAAAAAGATTATTCAAATCCACAGTCGTTCAAAGTAGTCATGTTAATGTCTTCGAAAGATGTCGCATAAACACTTCAAGTTTAGAACCAACCCCTAAATTACGGCAACGTATTTACAGAATTTATAAAATAGGATGTCGATCTTTGTGTTTAAATAGCTCCATCATTTATACGTCCTTTGACTTTTTTAATATACAAATTGATTCAAGTTGCACGTTGATTAGAAAATATTCTATTAAATAAAATTTATTTCACATGGTGATACTTCCAGAAATACATGAAATTGTATTCCAAAATTGAAAGGACCGCATTTCGATTTCATATTTTAATCACATTTTTGCAGTGTTTTAATAAAGAAATTATTAAAGTGTAATATCTAAAGATTTAACATTCCACCCTATTACAGATATATTCGCAATGTTTCATATGCCCATTGCAAGTTTTCAAAGTGAACAAATAAGAAATCTCAAAAACTATGTTATTTGAAATTGGCATCTATTTTTATTGACAAAAAACAATATAAAATTGAGTTTTAGTACCACTTTTATAATAATTGTATATACCTGCCTAGAGTAGTTATTGAGTTATTGACATATTTAGTAAAAAGAGGTATTGTGATGAGTAGTGATAACGATTTTCGGTTTATTAATTTTGGCAAATATCCACCTTTTTAAATTTTCCTGATAACGAAAATATACCTCCCTCTCTCCCTCTCCCCCCCGCCTCTCCCCCCGCCTCTCTCTCTCTCCCCCCTCTCTCCCCCCTCTCTCTCTCCCTCTCTCTCTCTCTCTCTCTCTCTCTCTCTCTCTCTCTCTAATTTTTAGCAATATCTCCTCAATTCCTAAGTTTTGACAAATATCTGAAAAATATAAAAGTACTCAAACCTGAATTTGAGTATAATTTTATAAAAAAAAAAATTTTTCAAAATTTCTACCGGTAGTAGCACCTTATACCATTAAAAACACTATTTACTGTTAGTAAAAGTTGAACAGTTTCTCAACCCAAATAATATAACTGTGATACACATGTAGTGACATATCATACGACTTTATCGATTAACGATTTTAAATGTGATGAAAGATTACTATAATAACTTTTAGCATAATACGAATTAACACATTTGGTAAATTAGGAACACATACTAAAACAGGGCTAAATTCACAAAACTATAAACTATGTATATTATTACAATAAATAAATGAATAATACATGAAAATAACTGGTACTGCAATATACCGGGTCGTCCAAAAGTCTGGATTCACGTGGATTTTGAGTAAACTATTCACTTTTTTGGAAAACTGAATTCTGTATCTTGAATGGGAATAAAATTGCAACTCAATAGTATTTTTTATTTCAAAAAAATTGTTTATAATTTTGAGATAAAGTTAATAACAATGTTTTTTTAAATGGAAACCTACCGTGATTTTTATTTCAGAGAGAGTACTTTCGATAAGAATTGCATTGGCATAGAAATTTTGGCTATAAACCTTACGATTATTGTTTAAATTAATATTAAATTTTCGATCCGAACACTCGTTCGCGCTTGTTCGGAAAATACACGAACGTGTCTTCTCTTACCACGTTTCCAACTGTAGGCATGGGTCCACCCCCTAATAAAGCATTCTATTGAAGGCGTTACGTTTATCTTGAATGAAAGCATTTTTTTTTTATAAAATGGAGATCTACCGCTTTTTGTCGCCGTATCCCACCATAATTAGAATTTCTATCCGTTCTCTCTCTACCAGTTCCATATTTACGCAAATTGTTCAAAATCACAGATCACAAAAATAATAGATAAAGTCAATACCAAAACAACACAATTAACAACAAACAAAACGTTCAAGAAAACAGAAAATAAAAATTCAAATTCGCTCCGTAAACGTACACTAGTAATACCAAAAACAGAATGAGATAAGATTTGGACCTTCCAAGTGTCTAAAAACGGAAAAAGACCATAAAATTATTTTTTATTAAACTACGTTGTACTTTCTCATAACGTTTAAATATCGTAATCGCGGTAGATCTCCATTTTATAAAAAAAAAATGCTTTCATTCAAGATAAACGTAACGCCTTCAATAGAATGCTTTATTAGGGGGTGGACCCATGCCTACAGTTGGAAACGTGGTAAGAGAAGACACGTTCGTGTATTTTCCGAACAAGCGCGAACGAGTGTTCGGATCGAAAATTTAATATTAATTTAAACAATAATCGTAAGGTTTATAGCCAAAATTTCTATGCCAATGCAATTCTTATCGAAAGTACTCTCTCTGAAATAAAAATCACGGTAGGTTTCCATTTAAAAAAACATTGTTATTAACTTTATCTCAAAATTATAAACAATTTTTTTGAAATAAAAAATACTATTGAGTTGCAATTTTATTCCCATTCAAGATACAGAATTCAGTTTTCCAAAAAAGTGAATAGTTTACTCAAAATCCACGTGAATCCAGACTTTTGGACGACCCGGTATATGACTTCAAATTCTTGGCATAATAAAAATCGAATTAACCTCAAGAATGATACGCAACAACAAAAAAAACTCACCTGAAAAAACAAACAGAAGCACACCCATTGATAATACCTATACAGTTTCTTATCACTTTCGTCTTTGGCGGTTTCGACGCCCGGATAGGGCACCTCAATACCGATCTTCTTTATGAACGCCCCTCTGACGGTATATGTGGAATGGATCCAGCAGTAAGTGTTCAACACATCCTCGGGAATGTCTTTTGTGTGAACGCAATCGATAGGATTTCCCACGTATTGTCTCGTAGTAACTATCAAACTGAAGGCTATCAAGATTAGAACCGTTATAGAATAGTGCAATCGAAATATTGGTGAGTCGATATGGATGTGGGTGACCTTTATTAAATTTTTCAGCCCACGAAAAATGTCCAACATCGCGACTGAACTTCAAAACGATCGGCATCCGGCTGTTTCTTTATCGTCAGCCTGTGTCCATCCTTTCCGTTTGATGTTAATGATGATGTCTCTATATTTTTTTAATTATTTCTTTAGAATTTATATGAATTTAGTAAACATTAAGAAAAGGAACTTATTATATTTGTCATTATTAAACATTTTGCTGATATGTTGTACTTCAAAAGTGCATAGGCAGATGGCGCTATAAGTTCTCAGTCTAGTTGGCTGTAAATAATAGGATAATGTGAAGGTATGTAACAGCTTAATGCATCAACTTTATTCAATAAAATTATTGCGGAAGAATACAAAATACATATATTTAAGGAAGTATATACTTATATGAATAATAATTTCATTATATTTTAATAAGTACACCAGTTACCATTTTGAAAATGTGATTCTAACAATAATTTTTGTAATATTAATAATGTTTGTTATATATTATACTAGCTGGCTCAGCAGATGTTGTTCTACCCTTTCCGGTAGGTTGCTGGATGAGATTGATTTGGTTCAAGTCCCTGTATAAGAAAGTTCGGACAGAAGAAGTCGTGGGCGCAATTGGGGGATATGCAAGAAAACCGAAAAATGACCGCGCCAATGATCAAGCGCATAGAAGCGCGAAAAATTGCAATTTATTTAAAAGAAAATACACATTAAATTAATTAATGGCTCGACGTAGAAAAACGGAAAATTGCAGTTTATTTGAATGAAGAAAAACGAAGATTTATTAATAACTTGATCACAGCGTCCAGATTTTGTGTGTGTATTTGGCATTAAACCAACATATAATGTGAATATGGGTCATTTTGGTTCATAAATTTAGCTATGAACCATCGGCTCGAGAAAACATATACATTTTGTGAATATAACCTCAATCGGTTAAGTCGTTCAGAAGTTACACGATCACTAACAGACGCACAAACGATTATACAGGATGTTCCTAAATATCATGTACATAAGGAAGGGGGTAACTTTTTGGTTTATTTTGTGCCTAAAATTTCATATAAACATAGGTCTGCAAACGCTTCGTTACCAATATGCAGGGTGTTGAAATTTCAAGAATTTTTCAGTTTTTACTGTATAGCTCCTGCAGTTTTTGAGATATTTTGTTCAAATTTGGAAGGTAGGTTACGCTATAAGGCCTGCATCATTAGCCATGCCAAATGATTATGTAAATCTACAGGGTAATAATTTTTTCGGGGTCATGCCCTCTTTTCTCACCCTGAACTTTTTTGCGATGCGCCACTGCTAGATTCTAAAATACGCAATAAATTTTCTGTCTTGTTTAGAAACTTTTTGATCTCTTATATTTTTTTCTTATCTCTGACCGTTATCGAGAAAAAAATAGAAAACTATTTTCTGTAATTCGCCAGAGAAAATTAAATTTTTTAAAATGGTCTAGCAGGCTCTGGCTTTATTCAGATAATCACTTGAGTTTATTAATTTGACAATTGACATTAGAAATCGTAAAAAAACTGCAGGAGCTATACAGTAAAAAGTGAAAAATTCTTGAAATTTCAACACCCTACATATTGGTAACGAAGCGTTTGCAGACCTATGTTTATATGAAATTTTAGGCACAAAATAAACCAAATAGTTACCCCCTTCTTTATGTACATGATATTTAGGAACAGCCTGTATATACAAAAATATCCAAATTTTAATTTGTAATTGTGTTATTTTGTGATATTTTAACATATTCAAAAAATATAAAATTTTGAAATATCTGCATTTTAATAGTAAAATATAATGAACGTCTAAGTGAAGCATGTCTATGCGAAGAATGTCTATGTAACCAGCCGCATATTAGTCATATTTTAATGTAACAAAAAGATTGTCTATCCCGTCTTGTTAATATATGACACAAGTTAGTCACGTGCTGCAATTTTAGAATAATTAATCAATAATTAAGATGTTTGGGAAGCAATTTTAACAGGCAAGCATGAGACAAATCGTTTGAACCGCCTTAGTCCTCAAGAAATATATGTTCCAAATATAATAATAAAGTAAATAGCTAACAAAAAATTGCTAGTAAACCCACACAAAACATCTTTGTTCAAATATCAATAGATTAATAAATAGTTATCGACATTTTTAAATCAGACTAAATTTCAAAAAGTAACACTACTAGAAGTGCAACTGCAAGATCGTGTTTCAGACTTATAGGACTTTGTCATTAAAGGTAGGCGGGATAACCTAAATCATACAAGAGAAAGACTACCAATTGAGCCTTTCAGCAAAATTATCCAATATTTTTCAGATCAGAATTAATTTTTTTTCTATTTTATATCCTTTGGATTTGGATCAGATGCAGGTAGACAATGTTTTCCTCGCGGTGACGTCTTAATGTAGCCTCAATGCCGAAAATATTCTGGCTAAAGCGTCAATTGGTAATATGTCTCCTGTATGATCTCTGATCGTTGCTTTTCATCTTCAAAGTTTATTCCTTATACTAACAAAGACCAGTGAGTCTGACACAAGTGTGTAAATTATTTGTAGCCAGTGTATTAAAGAAACATAGAAAACCAGTCCAAAATATCATCTCATTTATATATACTAATAGCCAATTGTCTCGCTCTTTTTAACACGAACGATTAAAACGGCAAAGCCATACCCCAAAATTGACGAATTGGGGAGACAGTTTTCTGAGAACCTGGCCCATCTACGGTGGGAACGAAAGTGTCACGCGACGGGGACCACGGTCCCACGTGCCTTAGGCTATTTTTCACGTCTCCGAAGAGAGAACGAGGGTCCGAAAGGAGTTTTTGAAAATTTTAGAACGTGCAGAAAAAGAGTGTGCAAAATAGCATTTTGCCATAAGGCCTACGTGTAAAATATAAAATATGGACTAGGTTCGATTTTAAAATGGCGGTGGATCGATACAGATGACCGTGACACCTCACAAAGTTCGGATAAGGTTCAGTTAAACGCACGAAAAATTCAATTTCGGGTTATAAATTATCAAAACCGTCAAATCAGTTTGAGTTCGCGATATGGCATTTGCCGGGAAACGTCAAAATTGGCGGAAAGCACCAGTCGTGCAATACGCACATAATGACTATCTATTCACGTTTATCGATCGGTTGTCAAGTTTAAATGTCAGAAGGCCGACAAATAAAGGGATTATGAAGGAAATGTGGTACCTTTCAGATACGTATTAGTGTTATTATTATCAATTGTTACTATTTCTTTTCTATTTATGAATATATGAACAATGCCGACGGATATGATAAAATAAACTTAAAGTGTATTATCGCACGTAAGTACAGTGACAAATATAACGATCTTTCTATATTTTATTAAGATATATTAAATACAAATTATATATGTTGTTGCGTGCTTTTGGCACTTCTGACTAATTTCATTTCAAAATATTAAATAATATCTGTTTACTTAACCTAGCAATTATTAAATTACTTAAGAATTCCAAATTAATTATAATATCATTCTTTTGGCTCCTACTGTACACTATTATTAAACATAATACGCAAAATGTATTCAAAGTTTAAAAGAAATACATATGTCATAAATACCACAGCAAGCTTGTTATAATAAACTAATAACAAAAATTGAAGGCAGACATTTGCAACTTCTGTCAGATTATCCTGGATTTGTTGGGGACTACGAGGTAGGCGCCATAAATTCTCGGCCTGATATACAAAAAAGAAACTTGGAACAATATAAGAATTTTTATTTTTCAATGTAATCTCCCCTAACTTCTATACATTTATTACAACGATTAATTAATAATTCGATACCCTTGTAAAAATAATCTGAAGTTTTTCCGTCAAAATGTTCTATAACAGCTACTTGCAACTCACTGTCGTCCTTAAAACTACGTCCCCTAGGTTTTTTTTTAAATTAGAGAACAAAAAAAATCACAAGGAGCCATATCCGGACTATACGGTGGAAATAGCGGCAGTATGGACGGGGGGAGCATTTCGTGCAATAATCGCACACCTTGTGTCAATTTTCCACGGGGTTTTGCAAGGTTACTGTCCATTACTTTATGCAATAAAGACGCATAATATGTGCCGTTCACGCTTGTATTGCGTTCTTTAAAGTCAATAAGCAAAAAGCCCTCACAATACCAGAATACTGTAGCCTTCACCTTTTTCATTAATTGAACGACTTTCACCTTTCTGGGACGAGGTTCCTCAGGTCGCCGCCATTCCATGGACTCCCTTTTCGATCTTCTCAATCTTAAAACAGAACCATTGTTTCATCCCGTGTGACAATGGATTAAAAAATCGGTTTTGGGTCGTCTCCACACATGTTTAAAAACGACTGCGCACATTCGACTCGACGTTCACGTTGGAGAGCAGAAAGAAGTCGCGGTACCCATCTAGCACTAATTTTATTCATAACCAAATGGTAATGGAAAATTCGGTGAACACTTGTTTCGGAAATGCTTGTTATCACTGTTCATTCCTTCACTTTCAAACGGCGATCTTCTAGCACTAAATGTTCAATAATTTAAATTTGTTGAGGCATTATCACTTTAATTGGTCGACCCGACCGATCAGCATCTTCCAGGGATTCTTGTCCCAAACGGAAACATTTTGCCCACTTTTTTTACAGTTGACTAGGAAGGAGTTGAATCACCGTCTACACATTGTTTAATGTGATAAGGTGTATGCCCTTCTTTTGTTAAAAATATAATGAGCGCACGGTGCTCAATTTTCGTTACTTCACACATTTTCGTGCGCTAGTCATGTTGGTTGGCTGGTTACTAAAAACTACTAGGTTTCGAACCGTCATATTTATAGTGTACATATCGCATATGTTCGTGCATGAAGTGACGGAGTTTGAACACGTTTGAACATGTATAAGCCTCTCAGGCCGAGAATTTATGGCGCCTACCTCGTATATCCAACTTCAACACATGGTAGATAATGATAACTTATTCGTTAATTGACCAGCGAGCGACAAAATATAGAAAGATAATAACGCAAAAAGGTGTAGATTAAAAATGATTGGAAACTGCAACCGAAAACACTTGTTTGAGACTCATTAGTTATCATCGGCACAGAATAACTAAGCATATTGTTTTAATGTAAGACCGAAAACATATAGCGCTCACCTCGTACGTTAGCAGCAAAAAGTTATCAGAGTTTTCACCTTTCAGGTTTCACACTTACATCTGACTGAAAATATATTTACCGCTATATATCTTTTAGAAAAGTAAAATACAAAGAAAAGAAAAGCAATACAAATGGGATCATGCAATGAAGAACTTTTACGCATCAAAACTGCAAGAGCAAAGTAAATGTATGAAGCTTCGTGGTGCGTGATTTCAATCACTTGTCACATATGAATAGGATCTCGCAGAGAAGGTCCACTGTTGTGTACATACATTTTTAAATGTCGTCTGGTGGTGAGAAAACAAGTTATCTGTCGCAGCAGAAAAGTTAGGATATAGTAGGTAAATTCTCGACTTAGGTATTAGAATGGTCGTCTATGACTTTCTTTAAAACTAATAATACTTGAGTTGAAAAGATATAAATAAATTCTGAATCACTGACATCCATGTAAGGTCGATAAGTGACCTCCAAATAAATGGTTATTTAATAATAATATATACAGGATGGGGCATTTATCTTGAGACGACTGAATATCTCGCTATCAAGACATTTTTGAGAAAAATGTTTCAGACAAAAGTTAGTTGATACAGAAGGGGAAATGCAACGGCAATCCTTAATCTTCATTAGGTGGATGGGTTTAAGGTTCGAAGGTCAACTTCGTTCTTTCAAATAGAAATTTATATTTTTCTCATCAGTTCCGTAATCTACGAAAAGAAATTCGAACTTTTCTTCGAAAAATTATTCTGTTGGACCTTTATTCCTTGACACAAATGACACTTTTTAACACAATAATGAAAGTTCTTAAGTTCTCTATTAATCACAGATAGTGGTATTTGTTGAAGAAGTAGAAGTAGTTTAAGCACTTTTCTTGCAGCTGCCGAAGGGTTGAAGAACAACCCAGGTCAATCTAATCAGTCACAAATCTGTTCTTTTTGAGCATTTAATAATTTTTGTAGCCGATGTCCTGCGCTTACTTTTGCAGTATTATTAGTTCTTCTATATGTTGCATAAATTTTTTTAACTGTATTCGGCAAAACTCCAAACTGTTGTCCAACCAAAATTCTTCACCGTCATTCAAAGAATTAATGATTAATTCCATGTACTTCATTGTTTATCTTACTATTATTCCTTCTTTGACGATTATTGTTAGTAGTTTTCATTGTAATAGTGCAAATATTTATGCACGTGAAATTAAATTGACAAATAAGAAAAACCATTTGACAAAAACGGAATTTATGTGATAAATTAAGGCTACTGTATAAAATCATTGGAAAGTCATTTGACAAATTGTGAAACGCAAATGACAAAAGCGGAAAAGCAAAAGCAAATGACTGTATTATTATTAAAACACTAAAATATTGGTGTTTTAATTTATTAATACTCTTAAACAATTGATAAAGATAACATCAGTATTAGTGATGCGATTTAATTAATATATGTTTAACTTCATTGACTGCCGCTAAACCACGAAAAGGAATCATACAGGGTGTCCCACCGGGAACCAAATCGATCTATATATGGAAAACCACACATAGGAAAATTTTTAAAATTTGGGGGCGTGCGAAAGTCGATGGGGGCAACTCGGCTAAAATATTTTCAAGATGGCGGCACTTCCGGTTATACAGGAAGTAGATGTCAACTTTCTTATTTCAAATGGAACACCCTGTGTATTATTGCATTTTTGGAATCTACACAAGATTCTAGGCTAATTTTATGTATCACGTCCTATACCTAAGTCTAACTGTTTTTGACTTATTTAATTTTTTACGTGAAAAATGACGTTTGCAGCATCTAAAATAATTAATATTTTTTCCCATAAGGAAGCCCTTATTATTCAATTTGGACTAGAGTCCTTGTTGAGAAAGACCTACTGAAATAGTTCTTTTATAATATTTTGAAAACTTTTAGTACAGGGTGTTTAAAAAATATGATTAAAAATGAAATTGAAAAAAATGCCAAAAATCAATTTTTTCAAATGGAAACCCCCAATTTTTATAATTTTATTTAATTTAGCATTAATAAATAGTGTAAGTTTGTGTAAGGTTATCTATGCAAAAAATTTTTAGTTTTCGAAATATTGCCAATTTAATATTTCTATTCGGAAATTTTGCTGCGTGAATTTTAAATTCAGTTTCTCTTAGTTGGCTTTGGCGGCATTGACAATCAAATGCTAAAGAAATGTATGACGCTGTCATTATTTGAGAAGTATTATTAATTATTATGCCAGGGCGCTTAAATTACACAAACGAAGATTATTTAAACCTAATTATTATTTATGGAGAATGTAACAAAGTTATATCAAGAACATGTGACACATTTTCTATTCGATATCCGCAAAAACAGAAGCCATCACAATGTACCGTTAAACAAATTATAGAAAATTTCAAGAACTTTGGATCCGTCAAAGCAATGGTGCAAAGAAATAAACCTCTCGTTAATAATGAAAATATCGAAATTGCTATTTTGGGATATTTCGTCGCTAATCCAACAATGTCTGTAAGACAAGCTGCATTGGAGTCAGGATTATCAAAATCAACAGTTCACAGAATATTACGCAAACATAAATTTCGTCCATATGCATTTTCCATAGTCCACCATCTAAAAGAAACTGATTTTCCAAGACGAGTGGCGTTCTGTGAGTTTATTACAACTTGGGCGCAAGGAAACAATTTTTTTTTGGACAATATCATTTGGACAGACGAAGCGAAATTTACAAAAAACGGTGCATTTAATCGACATAATTCCCATTATTGGAGTGATTCGAATATACACGTGTTTAGAGAGCAGAATTTTCAAGATTCCTGGCAATTTAATGTTTATTGTGCGATAAGAAACGATGGCGTTGTGGCACTACACTTTTATCAAGAAAATTTAAATGGTAAGTTAGAAATTTTAGAATATTTCTAGGTAAAAATGTGCTTATTAACTTACAGGTGAGGGCTACTTGAACATTTTACAGAATTTAGAAACCGACTATTTGGACAATTTGCCGCTCGCCGTTCGTAGAAACCTCTTTTACCAACATGATGGCGCACCTCCACATGGCAGCTACCTCATTGACAATTTTTTGCAAAATGCTTTTGTTGATCGATGGATAGCCAACAACGGTCCTTTCCTTTGGCCAGCCCGCTCCCCAGATCTTGCAGTGCTCGATTTTTTTATTTGGGGTACAATCAAAAATCGAGTGTATAACACTCCCATAACAACCATGGAAGATTGTATGCAGCGCGTGAGGCATGAATTTGCAAGTTTAACACCCGAGTCAATAAGGAAAGCGACTCATGAACAACTGTTGCTTAGATGCCAAAAGTGTCTGGAAGTTCAAGGACGTCAGTTTGAACATTTATTGAAAAAATAATTATGCTGTTCTCTTTAAATTAAACAATAATAATATTCTGTGAACTGTTGATTTTGATAATCCTGACTCCAATGCAGCTTGTCTTACAGACATTGTTGGATTAGCGACGAAATATCCCAAAATAGCAATTTCGATATTTTCATTATTAACGAGAGGTTTATTTCTTTGCACCATTGCTTTGACGGATCCAAAGTTCTTGAAATTTTCTATAATTTGTTTAACGGTACATTGTGATGGCTTCGGTTTTTGCGGATATCGAATAGAAAATGTGTCACATGTTCTTGATATAACTTTGTTACATTCTCCATAAATAATAATTAGGTTTAAATAATCTTCGTTTGTGTAATTTAAGCGCCCTGGCATAATAATTAATAATACTTCTCAAATAATGACAGCGTCATACATTTCTTTAGCATTTGATTGTCAATGCCGCCAAAGCCAACTAAGAGAAACTGAATTTAAAATTCACGCAGCAAAATTTCCGAATAGAAATATTAAATTGGCAATATTTCGAAAACTAAAAATTTTTTGCATAGATAACCTTACACAAACTTACACTATTTTTTAATGCTAAATTAAATAAAATTATAAAAATTGGGGGTTTCCATTTGAAAAAATTGATTTTTGGCATTTTTTTCAATTTCATTTTTAATCATATTTTTTAAACACCCTGTACTAAAAGTTTTCAAAATATTATAAAAAAACTATTTCAGTAGGTTTTTCTCAACAAGGACTCTAGTCCAAATTGAATAATAAGGGCTTCCTTATGGGAAAAAATATTAATTATTTTAGATGCTGCAAACGTCATTTTTCACGTAAAAAATTAAATAAGTCAAAAACAGTTAGACTTAGGTATAGGGCGTGATACATAAAATTAGCCTAGAATCTTGTGTAGATTCCAAAAATGCAATAATACACAGGGTGTTCCATTTGAAATAAGAAAGTTGACATCTACTTCCTGTATAACCGGAAGTGCCGCCATCTTGAAAATATTTTAGCCGAGTTGCCCCCATCGACTTTCGCATGCCCCCAAATTTTAAAAATTTTCCTATGTGTGGTTTTCCATATATAGATCGATTTGGTTCCCGGTGGGACACCCTGTATATACAAAAACACTGTGAATAATATAATCTTAAAGGGTTATCCAAACATGCAGAAATTAACAGTTACATTTATCCCTGTTATTTTTAAAGATCTATTATACATCATCTACATATACACCAGAAATCAATGGATATTCTTTTTTTGTTCCTAAAACTGAGAATAGTACAAATTAAGTTTCATGTCAGTAGGAAACACAATGACATGAGAGATTCTATTCCACAAACCACTTACATAAATTCCGCACAATTCCCCCTGGGTTCTGTATGAAAATACATAGATACCTAAAGATGTCTTTACATAAATACTCGTCTAAAACTTGAGTTTCTCCTATTTGATTCCCACTTTACTGAGCTTGCCAAATATCTTTCATATTTTTACTATCACAAAGGTTTATTTGCACTAGAGAACAAATTATATTCGCTTCGAAAGAGAGGAATTCGAAGTTTATTTTTAGAACGGCAATTAAAAACAAAATATTTATCATCAAAATCCAAATATCCACTATAATAAAATTAATGTAAATAAATTATATAAAACGAAAACCGCCTCACAGGAACACAAATTTATTCTTATTGAATTATAAGAGATGGCTGTTTTGTTTTCTTTTTTCTCTTCTTGCTGTCTCGGAATAGCTATTGCAAAAATAAATATTTCCCAAAACTAATTGATACTTGTGAGGTGATATTTTCAAGCGTATATTACAATTTAATCTATCTCTAAATGTTTTATTTGTTTATTAGTAAACGTTGAGCTAAGAACATGTTATTTATGTACTCAGTGACTTATCAACTCAAATCAATTTTAAAATGTATGTAATTTAATATATTTTAAAGTTATTTATCCCAAAACTAAGAAATATTGTCAGAAATCAGGACATGTTTTGAGTAAGGTGTGTACTCATTTTAAGGGCAAAAGATGAACTTTCTGTATGACAATGCTAGTACTTAATTTTGAGCAGTAACCAGTGGCGGCACGTGATTTTTTGGGACGGGAGGGCACCGGGTGTCTGAGTGTTTAATATCAAAAATTAAGTACCTACAGACAAAAAATAAACTCAATATGTTGCCGTTCCTTACGATCAGCAAAATGATTAATAACTCATTCATTGAAGTTTGGTGTTGATGTCAGTAATTGTTTTTCAATGGAACACATTGCTAAGGCACATAGTCTGCTTTCCCGCATGGTATTTCTAGAAAATGTTTTTATTCTCTTCAAAGTAGAAAAACACCGTTCACTTGATTTTTTCTATTTTGCACGCCCCCAGAGATTCGCAAAATAGCAGAAGACAATTTACAAAATCTTTAGCCAACATAGTCTCGACATATTATCAATAACAAACTTTTATAACAGTTGTACTATTCAACCATGGAAGTAAATTACAATAGTAGCATCAGAAAACTTATCATCAAACTCTGCTTATCAATTTATATTGATAAAGAAATACTTTTGCAACCAAAACGGATGTCGTAAAGTAAACTTTATATCACCGAAATAGAAAAAAGCATTTTGCACATTACACCCACATAACCAGTCTGATAAACTGTAAGAGCTTCTGTTGAATTTTCTCGTCAGGATTTTATTAGTTTTAAAATTGTGATCTTCTAGTTTAATCAATAAATCTGGTCTAGGGAGAACTTGGAATTTTTAATTCTGTCTTAATGTTAGTAACGCAATTCATAGTTGCATTTGCACCGATAGAAATTACAACATACACTCACCGCTGTATATTACATACTGGACCGCCACCCGGACCCGGCACCATAGAGTAGTGCCCCGCCGCCTACATATATACGCGCGCTACCCGCGCCAATTTCATCGCTCGATATCTAATACAGACGGGGCAGTCGCGCGAGATGCCCCGGAGCCTACGTCAGACTGCGATTTTTAAACGCGCTGAAAAGACGGACTGTTACTTCCGAAAACATATTATTTGTCATCAAACAAGTCAGAAAAATTACATACAAATTAGGTATTTATAATTAATTTATCTGTTAACAGAAATTTGTCACGGGGGGGGGCAGTGCCCCGTTGCCCTCCCTGCAGCAGCCGCCACTGGCAGTAACTACTTACAAATATTTCAGTTAAAAGTAAATATAATAATTAGTAACATTCATAATAAATGAAGAGAAAGAGGCATAGATAAAATATATACTACTATATTGCATGCGCTGTTTCTTGTTAATTAATGTGTACTTTTATGTTCTAACTAACAAACACAGAATTTGTGACTTAGGTTGTTCTGCGCATGTGTTAAATCAAAATATGAAACATACGTATAATCTCAGACTTAAATTGAGAACTGTTCAAAATTTTCGTAATATTATAGAAAGCGTACTCAATGTTGTTTTTATAATTGAATCAGCATTTGTGCAAATTTAGATATCACGAGTTTATCAATGGATTTGTATATTTACACAGAAAATAAGATGTAGAATACAGATAGACCATGAAGACACATTGTTTAAAATATAAACGTACTTATAACAATAATTTTAAAATACTTCATATCCAAGATAAAAGTAAAAAACTTGATCTCCTGGAATCATTAGAAATTTTTAGAATTACAACATTTGGGTTAGCGTTAAATGATCAAACCAGTCTGTTACTCCCAACTGTTGTCCTTAAATTTGTAATATGTTTGTCCAGTATATAACTTCTCACACTAATGTAAATTCTTCATTATTCATCCACCTGATGAAACAACGTTGTAATGGTTTACTATAATTAAAATGTGAAAACTTTAAAATCAGTGTTTTATTTCGATTATTTTTTGTCATAGAGTTTCAACAAGTGTGTCCCTCTTCAATTAATCTTTTATATAACTTTGTGTTATAAATTATTTATTTAATTATTATAATTTTATAAATGTAAAAAATCATAATTATATTTGTCATAATAAATCTAATCTTTTTATTCTAAATTCGCAGACATAAAGCCATTAGAAGGAATGTGTGAATAAAGACGAAGTTACTGTAAACGCCAAATTCGATGGCGAGTAATGGGAATGCGCTGTAGCCGTTTTTAAATACGCGTACGGCCGCTTACTGAAGTAGTAGTCAGACTATTGGACTATATTTGTCCCACTATTGCTAATTCTGCGCGGACTTACTACCACCACTCGCCAACTAATTTGGCGTTTACTGTACAAACTTAAACCAGAGGATTTTACTGTAATCAATTGATATCAGAAGTGTTTTGATACATATCAAAAAGAAAATGCTATCCAATATGTATTTGTGAATATAACTCTCTTTGAATTTAAATTTGTACCACAGGCACAGAATAAATCAAATCGTAAATAACTGGTTCTTAAGCACATAATTAAAAGCTTCAAGTTTAAAATATTTATCAAAAATAACTAACCAAATTACTAATTTTAAAATGTTACAAAAATATTCTATTTTATGGACGCGTTCAAATAAAATTATCCATGGGATCCAAGCATTCGCAGTATCATTAAAGAATATTGCACATATTGCACAGTACCACAAGCGTGCTGTTTATTTATTGATCTATATGAATAAATAACATCAGGCTTCATGAGAGACAAGGAATTTGTAAAGAATTTCATCACAGGTAGAGATCTCCCGCATGCTGCAGTTTTATGGAGATAAAATTTTACTTAAAATAAAATTCGAATAAACTCCTTAAGAGACGGAGTTATTTTTTCCTTAACATCTGCTATACATTCATCAATCCGTTTAATTGGTCTACAAAAACTGCATTTTTGAGTAAATCTAAACAAATTAGATTGTTGAATCATTTTCATCTAACTGTTATATGTTAATTAAAATTAAAGAACATATGAGGTCCTTTCAAAATGAAAAAACAGACTCTCATTATGCTAAACATTTGCTAGAATGTGGACACGATTTCAACGATAACTTTAAAATATTACATACACAGAATAAAAGTGTCCTTTTAAACAATTTAGAAGTCTTAGAAATCAATAAATTCAAAAATACGAACCTATTATTAAATAACCAATTAGAAATATCAAACTCCCCACTTTTAAATTTATTTAAGAACCCACCCCCACCAATGTCAACAAATATGTAAATTCAAATAGCTCCTAAGTTTAGTTGTATTATTTACTTGATAAAGCCACAGTGTGTGCGAAACTAGTCGTATTTTTGTTAATACAATTTTTGGAAATTTGAAACACCTTGTTTTATTTTCAAGTGTTTTTGTGCATTTTGTTATATGTTACTCCATAATTTCATATGGAATAACACACATAATAATAATATACTTCCTTTCAACACTATAGAAGCAAAATATAAAACTTACTTACAACCAGAAAAACGTCGAAGAAAGCAAAGAACAAGGTATTTAATCAATATTATAACTATAATATAACAAAATAAAAATATTGATGATTAACATACAACCACAGGCTGTGGTGATATTAAAAATAGAGAGAGGCTTTATCAATTAGTTTAATATACGTGAGTCAAAAACAATACCTATATAGTTCGCCTATAACGCCATTGAAGTAAGAGAAGAGAGTTAATAGTAGAAGGGAAGTTGTTTATAGAAATGCAAACAGAGTAGGTCCAAGAATCGAGCCTTGTAGAATACCCATTTTTATAATTTTCGAAATAGACTTTATATTGTTATAAACCACCCTTTTTATTGTCATAGAAGTACGACCTAACCCAATCATTAGTAATCCTCCTGTTGCATTATAATTCTAGTTTGTATAGTAAGTCAGTATAATTGGGGGAGCTGAAGGCATTTTGTTGAGCCGATATTGTTTCATTAACAATAGTTATCTTTTCTGAAAAGATAATAGTATAATAATAACATATTTCATTACAGAAGGAAAAATATAAGATATAAGAATTAAATAGATAAAGTAATAATAATAATAATAATAATAAAAATAATAATAATAATAATAATAAAAATAATAATAATAATAATAATAATAATAATAATACGTTTATGTGCCCAACAGAATATTTCCAATTACAGGACAAAATATAAATAAACACATACGTTAATGCAGAAAAATACAAAGTATGAAAATGTAATACAAAAGGACACAAAAAGAAAAATGTAACAGACGTCACTATTGGTTTAAGTATCCAGCGTAGATGACAGAAAAGAAAAGTTCGGCATTCCGTGCCATGTGGTGCAAGGGCGACTTCTTGAGCACATTGGTCCTGGCCATCGGCAGACTTAAGAACGCCGCATGCCGAGCCGAGCATCGCGGAACGTAGAAAGGCACAGCACAGAGCAGCTGCGGACAGTCAATCCTACTGTTAATCAGCTTGAATAAAAATTTGGCAGTATTCATGGTGCGTCGCACGGCTAAGGATTGGAGCTGATGCACCTCCAACAAATGAGTGTAAGAAATGTTCCATTCCGGGTAGGTTCCAGTCAATTTAAAAGACAAAAATCTTAGAAATCTTCGCTGAATTCTATCAATAGGAAGTTGTTGTGAAGTGTAGTGGGGGTACCATATGACCGAGGCAAACTCCAACCTACTGACTACCAACGCAAAGTAGAGGGACTTAGTACCTCGAGATTCTCATCAGAAATACCAACATCCTTAACCCTGCGGCACACACAGATGTTATATGTGGCGTGAACGTGAAGGACGTGTCAAATACAACGCCCAGATCCCTGATCAACTGAACCCCACCTATCAACTACCCACAAATGGTGTAATTGTAGTCCAGAGAAACGGATTTGCGAGTAAATAACATCGAATTACATTTTTCGATATTTAGGACCAGGCCATTCGAGTGCGACCATGCAGTGACGACATCAAGGTTGTGCTGCAATTTGATGAAATCATCTTCACAATAGACTGTTGTAAAAAATTTTAAGTCATCAGCATAAGCTAATACCTGACAAGTCAGAAGAGGAAACATACCGTTGACGAAAATGTTAAATAGCACTGGTCCAAGATTGGAACCCTGGGGAACGCCACTGGTTGCACGGAAAGTAAAGGATCTGTAACCATTATAGAATACGTAGTTTGAACGATTTGTAATATACCGTAGTCGTCAAATTTTAATTCGGTTTACATTTCTATCGCATGCAGAAGATTACCATATAATATGCGGCGATGCCTACTTGCTAACAGTGGTGGGAGAGCAATGCAGTGTCGGGGGACCCTCACGCCTTACATTTCATAAGAAACGTTTGTCGAGTGTACTGTCTTGGCAGCCTCGCTTATGTTTATCTTCAGTTTATTTCGTCGCGCTTTTTTCCTCTTTCTACTTAATACCAAAAATTAAAATATGTCGACTACGGTATGATTTTGACAGGTTAATAAGGCGTGGAGCAAGTCCATAATAATACAATTTCCCTAGAAGAAGACTGATGGACCCATAATTAGATGATAACATTTTCTGTTTCAAGTTATAGCTGCAGTAAAAACCCGGAGGATCTCTTTAAGATGGTGGAGAAAACGTAGGCAGTAGAAGCAGAGTTGACGACGCGGTTTCAACCCAGAAACCAAAAAGGTATCAACAACAACTGTGGAAGCCTATGACTTAGACGATAACATTGTTTAATAACAAAATAACATATATTGTGATTATCAAACAAAAAACACGTATTAAGCTTGGAAATTTTTGTATTAATAATACTCTCATGAATAGGTGAGACGGAGAACGATTGCTCAACTGGATTGTACCATTGTAACTAACATTAGTAGATGAAAAGAGAGAATAAATTATTTGCTAAAGAAGCAAAGCAAATACTCAAATATCATCACCAAAGGAAGAACTTTCAAGCATAGTAGATTCATTGGAATAGTTACCCGTGCCGTATTTGGTAACAAATCAAACAGCTTTAGAGTTATTACTCGAAGTCAATATATAGTTATTATTAGTTTCATATTTCTTGTGCTCAATGTATTTCTTGTAAAAGGAATGATAATTTAAATTATCAGTTTTAAAAATGGAATGTTTTTCGCTAAGCTTCTTAATGGAATTAGTTTCAATAACATCAGGAGCAACCCATTTCAAATAATATGATCTTTACACAAGGAAAGCAAACGTTAATATAATAAAGAAAGACTTGTGTAAATTTAGAAAAAGCAAAGCATGTATATTTGTAAATAGACAAGCATATCTCAGATTCTAAATAATTATTACGTAATTTTAATGTAATAATACAGAATTTTCGTTTATAGATAATAGGTTTGCGATCTTGTCCATCAAACAAAATAAATCTTAAAAATTGGTTTAATGCACGAGAGATTATCTAAGCCAGTTGCTGAATTATTTGAAATCCTTGTAGGAACGTCAGTAGTCGTATGTATATTGAACAGTGGCGTAGATAAGGCGCCCGCAGAGCCCGCAATGCGGGGGGGCCCCCAAAAATTCAGGGCCCCGCACTAGTAATGAAATTTACAAAACTATTTCTGTTTTATCCTTCATGTATAAAAAATGTGTATGTTATTTTATATGTACTTGTTTTCTAGTGTTAAAAATTATAACAGTACGTGTATTTGTATTTCTTACTCTGATAACGTTCGTCCAGTTTTACTTTTTTATTGTTCGTATTTCTCTTTCCGTTCCAAGAAAATATCACATCTGGTATTGACAATTTGCTCTTTCTTTAAAAGAAATGAAATATCTCTACTTATATAGAAACCCACAGTATGACTACATTTTCTGCCTTAACACAGGTCCATATAAAAAAAGGTTCATGTTTTTACCTAACTTTTGACCTGCACATTCTTACAGTTTTACAACAGATGTCACAAATGCTTTCTAACAAGTAGGTAATATATAGTCCGTATAAAATTCATGAGCTAAAAAAAAATTGCAAATTCATTAGAGACAGACAACGATAATAATTTTGCATTTTACATGTACTATGAAGTTATATGACTATGTTATGCATATAGATTGTAGGTACATAAACTAATACATAAAACTTGAAATTACTGCATTTGCACATTTGGTTTACTGACCTAGTTGTAAAAAAATATTTTACTGAATAAATACGAAAAATTATTTCCATCCCTTCAGTTTTATTTTAACAGCGAGTTTGTTCGAATTGTGAAAATAAATTCTATTTGTATTAGTGCATTAACTTTTGTGACGAATTAGTGATTAGCATATGTACGTATACTAATTTAATTTTATCAAAATTTAACTAAGTAAATTAACGTGTACCAAAGTGTATAGTTCGAAGTATTCAAAATAAGATGAGCGAAAGGAAATATATGAGTGGCGCACAAAAACGAAAATTGAAACAAGAAAATGTTGTAAAATTGCGTAAATTACCGAGATTAGCAGTTTTTTTGAAAGTGCTTCAACAGCTAGTACATCTGCATCAGATGAAAATGTTGAACCATACGAAAATGTTATAATCGAACAAAAATTAGATATAGTTCTGGAAAAAAATGAAATCGATTGCAATCAGGAGGATTCAACATATTTTAACACCGACAGAGCCTTATTTTCGGAATCACTTTCCGACGACTTAAAAAGAAAAATTATTACTGCAGGGCCAAATAAGCCTATGGGACCGTTTCCAAGGAATAAAGACGATAATAGAGCGTTCAGTAGTGATTATTATACCATTAAAACTAAAACTGGTCAAAAAATCGATCGCTTTTGGTTATGTTATTCCCAAAAGATGAATAGTGTTTACTGTCAACCGTGTTGGATGTTCTCTAGTAATGAAGCATCAGTAAATTGGTGTAAGGGCACAATTAATGACTGGAAGGGTTTAAGTAAAAAAATTAAAATCCACGAGGGAAGTGATGCTCATTTGCAAGCATGCATAGTTTATAGTACTTGGGAAAAAAACAAAACCATTGATAGTCAAATAAGTGGTCATGAAAAAATTAAAGAAGTTTTAATAAGAATATGTGATGTGATAAGAACATTATCAATTTGCAATATGCCATTACGAGGACATCGAGAAAATGTTAAAGAAATTGGAGCAACTAGTGGTAACTTTTTAAATATTATTGACTTGATAGCACGTTATGACCCTGTTCTAAAAGCTCATTTGTCAAGCACTAATATTCGAAACAAATACTTAAGCCCCGATATTCAAAATGAAATAATTGTACATTTGGCTAAAACCGTTTTAAAAAAATTAACGAAAAATATTAATAAAGCTCCTTTCTTTTCCCTTATAATTGATACAACACAAGACATATCCAAGAAGGACCAACTAAGTCTCGTTATAAGGTATACAAGTATGAAGAAAAATTCAAATAAACAAAACACTCTAGAAATAAAGGAATCATTTATTGGATTTATAGAGCTAACCGAACAAGATTCACAGAGTTTAGAAGCTGTTGTTCTAACTACTTTAGAAAATGTTCAAATTAAAATAGAAAATTGTCGAGGGCAAGGATACGACGGGGCTGCTAATATGTCTGGAAAATATAATGGTTTACAAGCCAGAATTAAGAATCGAGTTCCTACAGCTGATTATATTCATTGTTCAGCTCATAATTTGAACCTAGTCTTAAATGATTCTGTCAAAAACATCATTAAACTACAGAGCTTTATGATCCTTTGCAAAGCATTTATGTGTTTTTTAGTGAAAGCTTGCCACGCTGGCATGTCCTTCATCAAGCTGCACCACATGGAAGTAAAATTAAGTACACACTGAAAAAGCTGTGCGTAACAAGATGGTCTTCTAGATTTGAATGCTTACTGTCAATAAAATATAATTATCAGTCTGTAATGCAATGTTTGTCAAATTTTATCCTGGTGTGCAAAAAGCAAAATGACAGAAATGAAGCAAAGTCTCTGCAGAATAAAATGGATAATTATGAGTTTATTCTATTGCTAGTTTTCCAGAGTAAAATCCTCGAAACTGTTAATTTAATTTCAAAGCAACTTCAGAGCCCTTCATGTGATTTAGAAGAGACGTGCAAATTGCTCAATAATGGTCAAGAAAACTTGACAGAACTGCGACAAAGTTTTGATAAATTAGAAGAAGAAGCTAAAAATCTAGCAGAATCTTGGAATATTCAGCCTATGATAAAATATAAACGCCAGAAGAGAATTAAAAAGTTTTTTGATGAATGTGAAAACGACTGTGTAATGCCTAACCCGATAAAAAAATTTCAAGTAGAAGTTTTTAATGCGTCACTTGATATTATTATCAACCAATTATCTAGAAGATTTTACTCCATAAATGAAGTTGTAAACCTTTTCTCGTTTCTTAATCCCTCAAAATTTGTTAAGTTAACGAATGAAGAAATAGTGGAATACGGAAGACATATTCTGAGCAAATATGTAATTGATTTTTCAGAAGATTTGCCGATTCAATTAATTAATCTTAAGACTGTTTTGTTTAATGAAATTGAACAAAAATCTTCTATTAAGGACTTAGCCAATTTATTAATAGTGGAAAATGCATGTTTAGCAACTAGTCTTCCAGATCTATGTACACTATTTCAGTTATATTTAACACTACCGGTAACATCAGCAACAGCAGAAAGATCGTTTTCGAAATTAAAATTAATTAAAACCTATTTACGCAGCACCATTAAACAAGTTCGGTTAAGTGCCTTGGCTGTTATAAGTATTGAACATGAACAAAGTAGGTCAGGTCCGTTGATTTGGAAGAGTTAGTTGAAAATTTCCTACTATTGAAAAAAAGACTTTTCGGCATTTTGTCTTCTAATTGGCATTTTTTGTGTTTCCAAATGTATTATTATAAAATAAATAATTAAATATTTTTTTTATTTTTTTTTTATTATAAAATAAATTTATTATAATTACTCCGATATTCACATGCTATGCTACTATCTCGAAACAAGTACTTTGGAAGGGCCCCCTAAAAATTTTGCGGGGGGACCTAAATTTTGTATCTACGCCACTGATATTGAAGTAGTTCAATGAATCTAAAACGTTTAGTGAACTAGTTGAAATTGTTAATAAATCAATATTAAAGTCACCACCGATGATAAAGTATTTATCGTCATTTTGAAAAAATGTTAACAGAAAAAATGAAGTTTGCAAGAAACAAACTAAAATCCAAGACCAATGTTCTATATGCAGCTATGACTAAGGTAGAATAGTTCGAATTTTATATGCAGTCAATACCACAATACCTCATTACGTTTAAGGAAAAAAATATTATCTGTCCTATATATCTACAACTAGCTATTAAATCATATTATTTATTAAAAATATTGCTTTGATTTTATTTTCTTTAAGCTTTGTATTCGCCAACATAGTTAACCTGCGAACAATCTGAAATAATCGACTTAAGATTTTGTAGAATTGTCTATGCTTCTTTGACACAAAAGTAAATAATGATTTTTAATGCCAGAATGAAAGGTTTTATTAATATTTATTGTTGTTAGAGCTTGATTAGTTGTTGTTTAATTTGTATTTCGTCCTAAAAGTTTAAATACAAATAAATAGAAATTGCGTAATAACAAAGCTAATTGTTATTATTAAGTACTTATCTAGATGTGTTACTGAATACATTCAAGATATTATAATTCCATGCACTTGCCGCCGTCCAGCTCTGGTCTAAATCCTATTGAAGATGCATAAGACCTCAATGGAAAGGTCAGGGCCAATGCCACCAAGGAGAAGTGAGATCTTATACCTCAAGGTGACATCTAATACGTAATTGAAAGTCTTCTGATAAGTTTAACTGAAATAATTAGAGCGAGATAAAGCAATAGACATTACTCAAAACTTCAACTTTAAAGAAATCAAAATTAATTAACTTTAATTGAAATGACCTGGCCTTATTTTAATACCACATTACTTACATAATTCAGTAAGTTTTGTCGTTTAATCAGGAGAGAGTTAAGAAATTAGTCCCATGTTTTATCGTGTGGGATAGATGGATAAGAGTATAATTTCAATGAGTTAGCTGTATTTTTGTCAAACAGAATGTTTAAAATGCATCAGCCTCTATTAAATTATATAGAAATGTTCGCAGGCGATGCACGCCAATCAAACACAAACACTTTTTAACAAATTCTTAATGTGTAATTTTATTTACCACCAATTATATAGTTGAATCGCTTTAGCAACAGACATACGCCAATAAATTAAAGTGTCTACAAATATAACATTTTACAAAATTTTACCTATGAAGTAATATAAGCTACGAAAACTATTTGAGGACTGTCATAAAAAAATATAGTAGTAGTTTACTTCAGTAAAAATATTAAATGTTATCAATAGCTTCTCAAATACCAAACATGAATAAAACTCTAAAGAATACAAACGCACTCAAAAGTGTTCTTTTTCTAAAAAAATTTTGCGAAATCCTACCAGAAAAACCTCTTTTACTCTTATTTGATAGCAGTTTTTTCAAATATTTCGAGAACTATGTCTAAGTATTTAAAGCTGGATTTGGAATAGTTTTTGTATACAATAGATTTTTAAATTCCGAAGTAACACTTTTACTCTTATCTAATGACAGGTTTTTGAAAATATCTCGCGCATGATATATTCTATACAGATTTATTGTTGTACTCGTTTAGAGCTAAATTTCATATAATTTATGTAAGTACATAATAATGAATCGTGAATCCGAAAAAATACTTTTACTCACAAGCTTATTTTAATAACAAAATAAAAGTATTTAAAACTTAATTTGGAACAACTTTTGTATAAATAATTAGGAACGTTCTTGCGTATAAATGAATCGTATGATGACCATACATCATTTTTTCACTTTCACAGGGAAGTATTGCGATGACGAAAATTTTCTACCCCGAGATTTTTACAGATGTCCACGTTTTGAGATTCCCTAATACCGAAAAGGTAGTTTCTTAAAAAATGCATTTCTGTCTGTGTATATGTGTGTCAGTGTGTATGCGACCAGGAGAGCGTCCAAACGGTGTAAAATTTTAATACTAAATATTATATTTTAGAATGAAATCTTACTCGGCAGATCTAACTAGATTTTCAGTGAAATCAGTAGACCGGAAGAAGCAGTTTACTTCAGAGAAAAAATCAAATTTTACAAATATGTTTTTGAACAACTAAGTTTAAACAAATGTTTAGATACTACAAATGTACTCGAAAATGAGTTTAGGAATTCTACTATATAGAAACGTTTTCCGGAATTTCTACTGGAATCAGGTCGACTACTTTTCTCGAAAAATAGTTTTTTTTGCGAATATTTTGGAAGATATGCTTTCTGAACACACATATTAAGATTATGAAAGTAGTTAAAGATTGATATTGAATAATTTTTATACAAAAAACAGATCAAAATTCTGACCGAAAGTAGCATTAAGAGCACAAAAGTGTTTAGAGCTGGGTGAGGATCAATTTTTGCATCAAAGAAATTTCAACACTTAGACCGAAGGTAATACTCGTATCGAAGTGCAATGTTCTGCAAATATCTCGCCAAATGTGCAATCTATACAGATTTATTAACAGCATGAAGTATGTAGAGTAGATTTGAAATAATTTCTCGTTAAAAATAAGTTCAAAATTCTGTTCGGAAGTAACTCTTTTCATCACTGATTTATTAAGAGGATAAAAGTATGTAAAACTTAATTTGGAAACACTTTAGCACAAAAAAAACATGTTTTTGAAGTGTATTTAACTTCCTACATGTTTTGTTTTTTTGCAAATTCAACCGGATATTTTCTGGTGGAAATTGGGACATTTAGGTACCAATTCGAAAATTACCAATACTCACACAACGCGTTTGCGATTTCAAAATAAGCATTTAAGGTTAATTTAGGGATATACAAAATTAAACTCAATTTCTTCGAGAATCTACCTACCAAATTGTGGTTTCAAATCAAATACAACAAAGTTCCTTCTCTTAATATCTAATAAATTAAAACGTTGCGTCGCATTTCCTTCTGTAGATATTCACGTGGCATTTTGATACATACTTTATGAACTTAATTATTAGTTTTGATATGTGTCAAGATGTCCTCGGCGCAATCATCGCGGAGCAAGTAAAAAATCGCTGCTTTCGCATCATTGCGTGTACATCGGATATCCTCTACTCGCTTTCGAACTGGCTACTAGATTTATGTGAACTCGCCTGAAGCACACGTGTTACACAAGAACTCACGAACAACACAACAACACCCATGACGATGCCAGTCGCCTATTCCTCACCGAGACGCCTCTTGGCATCGCGACGCCTATTTTAATACTAGTAACTTTTCGTACAGACGTCTCGGCATAAGCCATGTGCTTCTTGGCATTACAAATTTACGCATTTTTCGGGAACACATATGGATGTATGTATATACACATATACATTTATATATACCGTATAACACACACGCATATTACGTTTATATTTATGAATGTAGAATCACGTCGGACGGTATTTCGTGTTAGTTTGTTAATTTGCAAGCTTGTAAGGTTTTTGAATGTATCCACGAAATATGTGTCTTTTTCTCTATGTTTATGAATATTTATAGTACAAATTAAGGTGATTAGTATACATATGGTCGTTTTAGTCACTACTTAGATTCGAAGTTTTTATCTTTCACCCATTCCTTGCAAACACCTATTTCATTTTAACATATATTTTTAAGTTAGCGAAATCTTTTATTTTATATTTTTGATTAACCGTTCTATTTTGTATCCGAAAAAAGAAAAAAACCAATACACACACACTCAACACACGCCGCGAGATCCACATCGACTGGACTATGGGTACATATAGTAACTATTCTGCCAGTGTTTGGTATTGTATTTTGCCCGTGTGCTGTTTTGCATGCACTATTTTTAGAGATTTGGAGAGAAATTAACCTGAAACGGATTTCTTCTCGGATTTTGTGCAGATCGACGCTGTTTAACGTCTATAGAATCAATGCAGCTGGTAACTTGACGCTTTTAATGCTACGAGGGAGACTTTGAGAACAAAAGATGAACGTTACATAAATTAAATGTTTAAAATTGCTTTTCTTAAATATCTGTTGCTGTGATTGTTTTTCTTGTTATTTTTTTGATAAGTGAGCAGTATACTCAGGCGTTTAAGGGGCGCATTACCTGGCGAAAATTATTGAAGGCTCAGTATATACAGATTGTCGTAGTTAAAAGTTAATATGCATCTTCAAATACACACACATAAACATGTACCTATGTATGTATGTATACAACCCCGGTGGTGTGGGGAGATAGTGGGGAGATCGATAGCGCTGACCGGCAGACATGGCATTCGTTCCGTAACTTTAGAGCGTGAACGTACATACATTGTATCTGAGCAAACTCGCAAATATTAAAATAAAATGCCCTTAATTTAATTTTTTATAAGAATTTTATTTTAGTTACAAATTTTATAGAGTTTTGTTTCAGTTCAATGTTAATACATTATACATCAGTTACCAAAATATTATACAAAAGCCGTACATAGCGTAGCAATTCCTTAAAGCAAACGTCTGCATACTACCTTTCAACGTTTTGCACTAAAGCCTCGGTACCCCGGTGTCCCGATATATGAACTCTGTACTCCCCTACTATCGTACCCCTCCATTTCATGTTTGCATGCACATGTGTGCGTGTTTGTGTTTCCCTATATCTACTTTTATTTCAGTCAAACGGTATGATGAGTTTAAAATGCAACTGACTTGTTGCATAGTCCATGTTTTGTTTCTGTAGAGTACCGTCTTCGTCCTTTGTTCATTTTATGATAGGCACCTTGGGCGGCTTTATAGCCATCTTGTACTTGCATACAGATAGTTTGAATTTTGTGTTGCCCATCTAACAATTTATCGGTATTCAATTTGTGATCAATATTCAATGTAATATTTTGAACAGCAAGGTTGCTTTGAAAGTAAAGTAAATAAGTTGACGTATTCAGACTAAAAACATCTAGACCTTCACTGTTCAAAAAAGTACTTAAAACCACAGCACGCTTACATCAATTAAAAAACGAAGAAATTTCAAAGTACTCTATTTTAACTCTTTTTTAATGTACTCGCAAATTTGAACAGTGAGTTACTGGAACAAATATTGGTTATTTCGTTCATGTAGTGACAGTTCTTTCAAAGGCCTCAATTTTTGCGACTTTTGCGTGGAAATTGACTATATTATGACATACGCTGATCAAGTAAGAACCCCTAACTCCAAATATATTGTAACGAAACAAGCCCACAAAGAAGCAGACATCCGGGCGACGACAAAAGGAGAGTAAACATTGGCGCGACGCATCATAAATCGTCCACAAGTATATAATATGTGAGCGACAGAAGGTCTGTCGTATGTTCTACAAACATCGAGAGAAAGAGAGAATTTTCGCGAGTGTTTCCAGAGTCTTTTGTGCCGATATAAAAAGCGGCCGGTACCCAGAAAGCAGGCATTCATTCCGGAATAAGAGTTTCAGTAGTCGTCGTGCGGTATTTACTGAACAGATTAAAATAAATATAAGTGGTGCAGTGTTATATAAATATTACAAACATAAATAGTAGTAACATATATAAATACGTGTGTTAATTTATTTGTAGTAGTTTTAAGTGCGATACATTTATTTTATATTGTGATTAGTTTTAAGTGTATAAATATACAGACTGTTTCAAAACATTTGCACTAGTTGTTTATTGCGAACCCGAAAACGCAACAATATGGTGGAACAAGAAACTAAAGAGCATTTTTTCAAAACTCAGCAACTAAAATAACATTGAAAAAAAGAGTTTTCTATGTTATCATATACTTTTTGGTGCAAGACCTCCATTCGTATACTCAGAGTACATCAAACCTCAACAGAAACCGCGTTATAAGCATTTAGGCTGTCAAAGGTTTTTCAAAAGTCAACAACATGATCAGGATTTAGCAAAACTCAAGAAGATACGGTCCTGTAAATAGTATACATTATAAAACTACATCGTATTTTGTCGGTAATTTAAGATTTGTCATGGAGAGCACAAGTGTCGAAACTGTAACGAGTTCGATAAATATGGTCTAAGAAAATCCGTGAGCGTACAAATCAGAACAAAATAGAAAAAGGACTAGGTAGGTCTAACTATTCCAACAATAATTAAATGCCCTCAGACAGTTTCGCAAGCAATAGGAAAAAGAAGTACTTAAAATGTTTGTTAGTAAATCAACAAATTATATTTATTATTTTTCACAATTTTTCACCATCACTCTTTGCCACAAGCCACCAAATTTGACCAAAATGGTTTTCTACTAAAATATATGGACATTACGAAAAAGTTGTGGAGGCATGATACCAGTTTGTCTGAAGCTCCTTAAGAATATTACAGGTATGCGTTTAATACGTTGTTAATACGAGATTATTATTAAGGAAAACCGACATTTAAAGTGTAACATGTAATCGCATATCTAGTTTGGCTAGATACTTTATCCATACTGATAAAATACCTCAAGAAGGACAATCGGTCTACATTACAAAAGAAAAAAAGGCAGATTTAATTAAAGCTCCATCAAATAATATAAATGTTGCGAAAGTCACTACTTTAGACCAAAAACATGTAGATCATATTTACCGCCAAAGATAATACGGGATCAGTTTTGAAACACCGTATACAATAAATATGCTCAATTACAGTATTTAAAAAATATTATTTTCAGATTTGGATCTTGGATTTGGAAATCTCCACACTGACAATTGATCTACTTGTAGAAATAACAATTTTTATTAAAAACGAAAAAAAAATCAACAAAAAGGAAGATCTTTGAACAGCTCAAACTTCACAAGTTAGAGGCCAAATATGTGTCAGTTGGACAATCAAAATCGTGTTTGGCATGCGACAGAACCAAACTCTACCGAACTTTTTGTGGGAAAAGTATTTTTCAGTCTTCAAGTCTAGCTGTATAATCTCACCATTATTTACATGTGGGTTGCAACAGAGAGCTTTAGAGGAGTTTACGAAGTATTAAGCTGTGTACAATGTTTTTTGAAACACTTGAGAGAAAATTTTGACTGTTTGTTCTGTTTTAAACCAGAAAAAAGTTGCATTTCATGACGTTTTCAGATTCTTATGCCAGCCAAAGAAAAGCAATTTCAATGAGGACCCTGATAAACGCTATTGAACTTTCTAAAAAAATATTAACCATTAAGCATGTTTCCCAGTGAGAGGACACAGGTATATGTCGCCAGATTGCGTATTTGTGAGAATAGAAAAGGAATATAGAAAACGTGAAGAAATAGTGTCACCTAAAGACTATTACGACATATTGGAAAGAAGAAGAAGTCTTTAGCGTTATGAGCAGGAATGGACGGTAAAGGACCTAAAAAGCTCAAGCGAGCAAAATAATGGAAACCAAAACACTTTTTAAAAGTCAGAAATTATGAAAGTGTATTTTCTCAAAATCATGTTTTCTATCTTGTAGCCAAAACTTGTGGAATTAAAAATGTTGATAAAATAACTTCTCTAGACTAATTTGGGGCACATAAGAAGACTGTCTGAACTTTTTTGCAGAGAGTGATAGCCAGTTTCTGTTTAAAACTTACATGGGTAGTGACACAATATATAAATCAAAAACTAAGAAAAGTAAACCTTTCTTTCAAAACGAGGAATTTTGTTAATTAAGATTCTTATGTATCTAACCTAAATGTCGAAGCACAGCATACGATTAAGTTGATTAAATTTCAAACCTTGCGGACGAACGATTCCAAGAGCTACAGATGGAACTATTATTGTAGAATCCTTTCTTGATGATGCTGAAAGTTCTGTAAAATAAGGAACGAAGAACTTACGCTATTTTGTTATTGATAGCACATATAACAAACACATGATATACTTCAAATTTAATTGAGAGGTTAAATGATTATTAACAAATGATATTTCGTACCTTTTGATGAGTTAATGAAGAGGCGGCACATCCTGCAAAATAGTTTTTTTGTTCGTATATTGTTAGAATGTTCATAAAATTATTAGATATATAATCATTTACAAAGTGTTACCGACATCGAATACTATTCAACCGGATATTAGGATAATTACTTCATAAACACATTAAATAACCGAGTGTTAATTTGGAATAACATCCTGATACTATTTTTCCGTTTTCAAGAGGTATTATCTAATTTCTGGCGCTGTAATAAAGCGTCTATTATTGTTCTTAAACCGATTTGTATATTTTGCCTTCCAGTTACTTAATTATATTTTATTATTATTTCATGTTATTATGAATTCGGAACGAGTATTTAATATGAAGGATGTATGTTTTGAATATTATGAAATGGTTGCCACCATGAAATCCTTTCTATAGTTGAGTTAAGTACCAATAATAAATATTTCTTATTTAAATTTATTCTGCTATCACATTAGGTATTTTTTCTACTCCCATACTTTAATTGTATTGTTAGATATGCCGAACCTGTACTTTAATTATGTCCATTACGATACAGATTTTCATTATGATACAAGTTTATATCCAATAGGAATATAGATTTTTCATTACGATACAAGTTTATATCCAATAGGAATGCGACATTCCAATATTCAAACAATATTCAATATGGCGGCTGCATATCTGACAGATATACAAATTAAATAAATGTGACAGTTCTCTGCAATTTACTAGTAAGTACTTAAAATTTGTGCTTTTTTGAAAATATAAACGGTAAAAATGAGGGATAATGACAGTGAAATGTAAAATTTGAGTCCACCAGAAATTATGGAACAAGCCTTAGTAACCACGAACAATTTATTACCAGCTAAATTCGCAATGGTGCATGGAAAATTTTAACCTCAATTTATGAAATGGAATGTTCAAAAAATAAAAAATAGAAAAAATAGTGTATGCAACTCGCATTTAATGGCTATTAAGATACTCGTATTCATTACAATACTCGGCTTCGCCTCGTATTGTAATTTTCTTACTCGTGTCTTAATAGCTATCATTAAATGCTCATTGCATAATATACTATTTCAATACTTATTTAAATCATGGTTACATTTTGTTAGAGCTCATGCAGTGCACTATTTATACAGTTTTTGCAACTATAGTTATTTACTAGTGATCCATGAAAATCTTCGTGTATGAATCGTCTCTTCAGGTCCACCTACATATTTTTGAGGTTATCTATAAAAGTGCCTCATTAGCAACGCCATCACTAACGTTTATTTTTTTTTTTCTTTAATAGACGCTAAGTGTTAATACTCATTGCCTTTGGATATCTTTGCTTTGTGTTCTCTAATTACGATATTGAAATCTGTATCTAATAATAAATGGAAATGGAGAATCATTGCATATGTAGTTCACTTTATTTTTTCATGAATAAAAACGCAAATTAAACAAAATATCTGTAAAAATTAAATATACATTATTATGACACTAATTTGTAATTAGTGACAAATGAACTTACTAATTAAAAATTTGCCCGTAATATACAGGGCGAGTCATCTTTACGGGGTAGGTAGATTGTGACTCTGAAAGAAGATATTCCGAAGCGGTTTCTTCCAATGATAGCCACTTTTAATATTATTTTGTATTATACAGAGTGTTCCATAACGTGGTGGCTAACCATAGTTATACTTTTTTAAGTGGATCCTATATATCATAACATTTTTCAATTTCCCGTATAATTTTTAGTCAGAAAGTTATAAGATGGTATAGACCTTCGACTTATTACCATTTTTTTGAAACATTCAATGTTTTTATAAAATTAAGTATATTTCTCAAAAACGACGACTTAGATGGACACAATTTTTGGTAGAGTTGCTCGTTATACAAGGTCCTAATACAAACATATTTTATTTTTTTACTTAAAGTTATTTTTGTCTGAAATATGATTTTTTCAAATGGAACAGTCTGTATTTCGGTTCATATTCAGATTCTTTACTAAATTTTGCACCAAAAACATGTAAAACGTTATTATTTTAAAAAATATCATTACTGAACTATTGTCGTTTTCTGATTTAAATTTGGCAACTTTATGTTTTTTGCTCGAATACGGTATAGTGCTGTGAAATCAACAATTGAGCAAATGACATTTCTCTTTTCAGTTGTCAAACCTGATTTTATAATAATTTTTTCTAAAAATAAGCCTGGAGATATGATTTCTGTATGTATTGTGTATTGTGGTACTGACCAAAAAAATTTGATATATCGTATTTACAATACAGCAATATAGTCCAAAGAACATGTAGAATATGACAATAAACAAATTTTAAGACCAAGCAAAAAAATAATAACTTAATTTTAGTGTGTGTAGAAACAGGAAGTGTTACGTGAATAGATGAGTAACTAGTGGCACAGAAATTGTAAAATAACAATAAATATAAACATTAGAATAGGTTAAAATTAAAAATTTTCAAATTCACTTTTAAAAGTTTCTGAACAAGCTTCCCAAATGATAAGTCCACATTAATAAGGCGTTGCCTACTTATATTTCTAAATATTGTTGAATGTGTTCCCTCGTAACTTCTTTTGTGGTTACAGGTGTACTGGGTATTTGCTTTCACGGATCCCTAGAAAGGAAACCAATTTTGTGATATCCGAAGACCCAGCCACTTCGCTGGAAAAATATTTCGTATCTGCAACATAGAATGTTACAGGCACCAATAATTCTACTAAATGCTTGACAAAAATTGCTCATAAGCTTCTCCGTTAATACTGCCTTCAAATAAATGCAGGCCAATCATCCAATCACCAAGAATTCCACCCCATACATTTATGCTCCACCTATGCTGACGATCTATTTCTTAGTGAAGTAAGGGTTTTCATATGAATAGTAATAAAAATTTTGTTAAATGTTCCATTTCTATTGAAAGCAGCTACTACTACTCTGCCCAACTATGGAGAAAAGCAGTATCTAAAAAATTATGAAATGGTGGAAAAGTTACAAATACTTTTGAGCTGTGATTTGACGAATTTCAAAAGCATAACTTCTTGTACTATTTATTATTAGTAGTAAAAACATTTAAAAATATGTAATCAGTGAAAATTACTTGCAAATTATTTATTTTTTCTAAGTAAAAGCAGATACTGCCTTTTTATATTCATATTCTATGATGCAGAAGGTAGTCAGATGGCAGTAAGTGGCACCTACTGCTTTTTAACTCTTTGATTGGAAGATACTGCTCGTTTATATTGGAAAGCAGCGCAAAACAATATCAGGAAAAAATCGCAATATAATTTTTAATGGAAAAATTTATTTAAGAATATAATAAATCAAAAATCACAATGATGTGAAACAAGATTAATCTCTAACAGGCAGGTTCAACCAAAAATCTTTTCTATTGTCTTCCATTAATTCGAGATGGTTTTTTTTAATGGTCGATTTTCTATTTTCTGCTATTCCGCAAGGTTGTACGTAGCAGGTTGGTTCAGGAAAAGCTTTGTTCTTTAAACATGTTTTTCAAAAAGTCCAGTTGCTTTGTCTGTTCGTCCAGAAAACTTGTCTTATATTCCAGCTGAAAAGATCCTCGTACGGTTTTTAAGTAAACAATATCTGAGAGAAATACTTTGGTGCTTCCCTTGCCGTTTCTCTTACTTGTTACCGAGAAGTTTTGGAAAGTATAGAAATCACTAGGGTTAATAATTTTTGTTATCATCTTTCCGCTGTTCGCTTTTTGCACTGCAGTCACAAAATCATTGAAATCGCAAGTTTTCTTTTGATGACGTAAGGATAACTCTATTTGATGATGCACAGAGTCCGCCGACATAAAAGTATGACCTGGCTCAAAATAATGTATCTCTACAGATTTAGCTGCTACTTTTGCAGAGTTAATTATGTAAACCAAAAAAGAGATGAAGGCCCAGTTTTCATTTTGCGCCGCGCAGTTGTCCAGCCAAAATATAAAATTTTCCGCATCTCTGTTTTGCAAAAAAAAAAAACATTAAATGTGCTTATCAATTCCTCTTTTCCTCTACATCTGATTGCTTCATGCCATTATGCTGCGAAAGGGAGTGATGTTTTCTTTATTGTATTTCCTCCTACTGGCACGAAGGTTTCATTGTAGGGTATAATTCGTGGGGTAAACAAGACTTTTTTGAAATTTTCCATACGAGGCAACATAATAATCTTTTCTAGATCTGCAGACACAGACAGTTTTTGGATCGAATGTTGTTTCTGCATGTTTTCTGTACAAAGATCTTGCAATGTTTGCTCTGTCTATATGTTTTTTCCATTTCTGACATTGATCGCAATCCGGGTTAAGGTTTTCTTTTCCATGATCAGGATTATGTAGATGCATAACCTCGCAAGTCTCGCATTCTTCATGCCCGAGCTTCGTAAACCTGATGTTCTCCTGAAAAATAATTTTTCGATATGCTTCGTAGGAGCAATTATGTTGGGGAAATTTTTCAACGAAGTCTTTATGCATGAAAGCGACCGAAATGTCGCTTGATAATACCTTACTCATGGGGCGTGTTCACGCCTGTAGTGAGATATGTTTGGATGGAAGCTATTTACATGTGTCATTATTGCTTGCCTATCAATCTTTTTAGGGGTTTGGTGCTTTTCCTCTTCCATCAGATTCAGGAATAATTGCACCTGGCGCTGATTTATGTAAAACATTGAAGACTACTTTGTCATTTTTCTTGTGATAGCCCAGTGTCGTTAAGTACATAAAATGTTTTACACACATCAGTTAACTTTCCATTATTTCCTTTTAATCGGAATATAAAAGTAGCATTTCTTTGAGAATCAGTTGCCGTGGTTCTTCTTTTCACAGACATGCGAGAACAGGAATTCAAAACGAAACTTCTTTGTTGCATCCATGAAAGTGACCAGTATTTTTCATGAATTGCCCATCGTTGTTCTTCAGATATTAAGCTCTTGCATCTTGTAGAACATGTATCTTTACATGGTTCTCTAATGAAATGTTTTGTTCTGGCTTTGATCATAACTTTTTCTTTCCGATTAGTGTTGCTTTTCTTCTTTTTAATATTTCGTTTATTCCTATTCTTATCAAGTTCATCTGCAGATGGACAGTCGATCTTTCATTATCACTCAGTGTGTTGATACCTGTTCTAGTAGTGGAGTTTTGCTGATTTTCAAAATGGCCGTTGTTGTTCTTCTCCAACTGACTGTCAGCTTCTAATTACTCGCCTTCTGTCGTTTCTACCTCTTTCTCCTTTTCGAATATTTCGTCACTTACAATGTTTTCAGGAAACTCCTTCTGTTCTGCAATTTTCTTTTCCTTTGTGCTAAAGGAAAAGAAGAAATTCAAATAAACCGTCGAATTGACAAATTAAGAGTAACTAACAAGATTGCGCTGGTATCGAAGTGTGGCGTGTTTCACAAACGCACAGTTGCATTGTAAAAAAGCAGCATCTACGACGGTTTTGACGTATAAAAGCAGTAACTACTGTCTAGTTTATGGTTACTGCTTATTTCCATTGAATTTCTTCTTCTGGTTAATAATCAAATAGAATGTAAAAAAGGAGTAACTAAACCTGGTTAGATAATTGCTGCTTTTTTTCATTGTAAAATATACTTACTGCCATATTAATATGCAAATAAGATTTTTTACACAATTAAATGCATATTACGAACGGAGTATCTATTGACTCGATATCACATACTGCCTTTATACTGAGTATTGTGCACCTGCTGCTTTTATTTATTGTATTATTAGGAAATTTGATATTGGCAGTAAGTGTTTTATACATTTTTTACCTATTTCTGGTTACATTTACTGCTTTTTTATGTTGAAAATAGATGCAAAATTACCTTATCAATCCAAAAAGATCAAAAAGTAAATTTTCAATTTTTTGTTGGTTACTGCCTTTTTCCAGAGTTGGGCAGTTACTGCCCATTGGCAAAGGAATCTTTTAGCTATAAAATCATGGGTGCATAACTCAATATATAAATGTATTCATTTCGGATGATATTTATTTCAAATCAAGGTCCTTGCAACGATGGTTTGGCTAATATCCAGCAAACGACTTTTTTCATAAGGAATGACGTGTGAATTATCTATTGATGCCATAAGAATTCTTAATTGATTTTCATCATTAACCACATATTTGGGTTTTCTTGGTTTTGAATTAGCAATACTACCAGTAGAAATGAAGGCAACCATTACTCTTCTAAAGGCGTCTGTTTTGTAATATCTTCACTCAGGGTAACGCCACTGGTAAATTCTTTGAGCAGATAAATAATTTCTTTGACATACTTTCAGTACAAAAAGTCCGCATTAAAATTAAAAACATAAAGTTGGCAAAATTATATAAAAACGGCAATAGTTCAATAATGATCACTTTTAAAATAATAACGTCTTATACAATTTTGGTGTGAAATTTAGTGAGCAATTTAAGAACGAACCGATATACAGGATGTTCCATTTGAAAAAAAATCAATTTTAAACAAAAATGTATCATGAAATTTAATCCAGTATTCTGGAAATTCTATTAGTAAATGCAAAAAATCCTAATATAAACATATTTTATATGTTTATATTAGGACCTTTTATTATAAACAACTCTAGTCTCACTGTCTAGAGACTCTCTTTTAAGAGAGTCTCTAGACAGTGTACAGTCCTTTTCACTTGAATGTTCATCATACTCTTCCATAAATGTATTCATTTCAATCTTTCTATCGATTTTTTAATCATTGCATATGTTACGTTAAATTGTCCTATTAACCCGGGAGCAGTCGCTATATGAGATTTTCTCTCACATTTTTACTTCGTAAGTGATATCTTTCTTGCTGCACCACATACAGGGTTAAGCTTCCCGCTATACTCCTAATTATTCTTCTGCTACTGCGCAGTAACTTGACAACATAACCACAACTATTCGTTTAGTTGTAAGAAATTATTTGTTGAAGACGTGTGCTCTGAGTGAGACTTTTTCTCGTCGCGCGACTACTGAAGTTTTACTCGTTAATCGGAAATAATTTTCTAAATTCTTGTGTTTTCGTCATGAATCGTAGACAATTACTTGTGAACTTCTCTTTTGCAGTTGGAACAAGAAAGAAATAGAGGTAAGTCATAAAATACGGTAAAATTGTTAAAATTTACAATTGATTCGATACAGATCTACAGCAAAATGAGCTGCCACCCAATCTTGAAGATCAGACAGAGAGAATTGACGATCCAGAAAGTGATGCCGAAAGTGAGCACCACTTAGACAACACCGATTCAGCGCAGTCTGATAGCTCTGGTTCTGAAGCAGTGGATGAAGTTGACACGGAATCAAGAGATGAAGGTGGCTTTATGGCTGCTAATGTCCCTAAGTTTCTCGGAAAGGATAAAAAAACGCAATGGCTGAAACATGTGTCTCATCGTATAAGTAAAACTAGGTCCAAAAATTTGGTAACGCATCTTCCAGGTGTGAAAGCGGTTGCTAGAAATTCCAAGTCGCCTTTACAATGTTGGGAGTTGTTCTTCCCCGACGCAGCCATTGAAGGGATTGTCAATTGTACTAATATATATCTACGACGAATGCGCCAACGGTATGTTCGTGCTAGAGATTGCTGCGACACATCCTTCAATGAAATAAGAGCCATTATAGGTCTGCTTTATCTGGCTGGAATAAAGAAAAGCCACCATGTAAATGTTACAGAACTGTGGACCAACGATGGTACAGCACCAGAGTGTTATCGTGCCACAATGTCTTGCAGAAGATTTCTGACATTATTACGCGCATTGAGATTCGACAACATTGGTGACAGAAATGAGCGTAAGGCAGTTGACAATTTGGCGCCAATAATAAAGCAGTTTGATGAATTTGTTGTTCGTTGTCAAACAAATTATCAAATTGGAGAGTATGCAACGCTTGATGAAATGCTGGAAGCATTTCGAGGGCGTTGCAAATTTCGTCAATATATCGCTAACAAACCTGCGAAATATGGCATAAAGATCTATGCTTTAGTTGACGCCAGAACATTCTATACCTCCAATTTAGAGATATATCCTGGGAAACAGCCGCCTGGACCTTACGAATTGGACAACAGTGCAACAAGCGTAGTCAAGAGAATGATAACCCCAATTCTCAACACAGGCCGAAATGTCACCATGGATAATTACTTTACGTCACTGCCTTTAGCCAACGACTTAGCAGTGAACCATAGAACAACTATCGTTGGCACACTTCGTAAAAATAAGAGGGAGATCCCGCGCGAACTTGTTGACATAAGGTCAAGACCAGTCAAAAGCAGTATATTCGCTTTTTCGAAAGAGGCTGTGTTAGCTTCGTATGTTCCTAAGAAAGGCAAAAATGTGCTGCTGTTGTCAACACTACACAATGACGACGTAATAGACCTTACGACGGGGGATGAAAACAAACCCGAAATCATCACCTTCTACAACCTGACAAAAGGAGGAGTAGATGTCGTAGATGAGATGAAAGCTCAATACTCTGTGGCTAGAATTAGTTGTCGCTGGCCCCTAACTGTTTACTTTTCCATGCTAAACATTGGTGGTATTAATAGTTACATTGTGTATAAGTGCAATAACAGCGAGCTGGATTATATTCAAGAACGGAGATTATTTTTGAAGGATCTGGCACTTTCACTAGTTAAGTCACATCTTGTAAAACGTGCGCAAATCAAGAATCTAACGGTGACGCTTCGCACGACAATAGCAAGAGTGGCTAGAATTCCAATTGAAAATGTGAATCAACCAACCGCTCCAAATGAAGAAACACAATTCTGTTATTTATGCCCTCGCAGAAAAAACAGAAAAACTAAAAAAAGTTGCACTACTTGCCATAGGCCCATTTGCCCAGAACATACCACGCGCACTTGTCTCAACTGTTTGGGCGCTGATGAAGATTCCGAAGAAAACTAAAAAATTGGTACTTCAATTCAGAATTTCAAATAATTTCTTAATTAATCCTTATTTCTCTGTAGTATTTTCTGTTCATTTAAACTAAAATATTAAAAGTTTATTCTAAAATATTGTTTTTTGAAATTTAATTGAAAAATGCAACAAGTCTTATATCAAAATTAAGAATGTGAGAGAAAGTCTCCCGCGCGACCAACAGCGTCACAAATAGCCTAGCGACCACTGCCGGGTTAAATGTTTTCAAATTCTCTAACCATTATTTTTTAAATATTATTTATTGTCGTTTCCAATAAAATAATAATAATACTGAACAGTGTAGTTTGCTTTTTTTTTAATTTTCATCATACAATATCGCATGCACCGTGATACTAAATTACATTATTATGAGGTTTCCATGGTGGGCCATGAAAATCAAAATGTACAAATATTAGTGTCACTTGTAGTTAAACTTTTGTACGTATTTAGCAAATTAAGCCTTTTTGGACACCTGCGCATAATTATTAAGATTGTAAAATATCGTTGAAGCCTATGTTATGATCAGAATGTATTTTCAATGCTTGCCTCCGAAATTGAAGTAACTGTTCTCTGATTTAAATATTTTTTTTTCGTTTATATTACTTGGTCAATATATTTTCTTATTTATGTTTAGGAATAATAACTTACTTTCATTTTATAGGCGGGGACGAATTAGATATCAATTTTTGTACCCTTTCGTTACTAATAAGTAAATAATTTGTTTATAACTAATGCATAATATTATATTGTTTTCTTTTCTCGTTATTGTCTACTTAGTTCATGAGTTATGAAAATTATTTTTGCTGTTTATCTATAATTAGATAATTATCTGTTGGGTAATAAAGATTAATTATTATTATTATTATTGTTATTATTTTATTTCAATGTCAAGCGCGCATAATTATTAAGATTGTAAAATATCGTTGAAGCCTATGTTATGATCAGAATGTATTTTCAATGCTTGCCTCCGAAATTGAAGTAACTGTTCTCTGATTTAAATATTTTTTTTTCGTTTATATTACTTGGTCAATATATTTTCTTATTTATGTTTAAGAATAATAACTTACTTTCATTTTATAGGCGGGGACGAATTAGATATCAATTTTTGTACCCTTTCGTTACTAATAAGTAAATAATTTGTTTATAACTAATGCATAATATTATATTGTTTTTTTTCTCGTTATTGTCTACTTAGTTCATGAGTTATGAAAATTATTTTTGCTGTTTATCTATAATTAGATAATTATCTGTTGGGTAATAAAGATTAATTATTATTATTATTATTGTTATTATTTTATTTCAATGTCTAAAAAGACATGACATGAAATTTAAAAATATCTAGAGAATTTGAAAACATTTAAAAGGAGAATCTAACGTAACATATCCAATGAATTAAAAAATCGGTTTAAATTTTTTTATTTTTCTGGATTATCTTCGTATGACTATATATCTTCGTCAAGAAAAGAGGTAACAACTTCCGGTTTTCATCACTCTCTTCGGTTTTTCACGTGCTTCAATACTACGACATTAAAAATATACCGTTCCATTTAAAATTTTATAGAAAAAACAAGTAATATACATAAATTGAGAACAGCGTCCCCTGTTACCTTTTTTGACAACCACGTAATTTCGTACTACATATCTTTCCATTCCTTGTAAAATTCTCTATCTAATGAGACCAGAAATATTAAAATCCGTTTGGGGCAAACCCAAATTATACCTACTTTTGTACGAAGACATACTCGCCCCCCCCTCACCCTCCCCTTCGTATGGGACTTAGATCAAAAAGTTTTAAATGAAAATTGTATAAAAACGTCCAAAAATGTTGCTAGTAAAAATTTTAATCTATCTTAATCTAGAATTTAATGAAAAATTATCGAATTTTTAATTCATCTTGTGAATTGCGCCCCCTTGCGATCATATTGGAAACTTAAAAATATTTTGGTTGAGATTCCTATGGTCCATTTTACTATAAAGATTTTTTCTGCCAGGTTGTACGATAAACGGTTGCCAAGATATGGCCGGTGGCCGAGCTTAAACATACACCCGGTATATACAGGGTGAGTCATTTAAGCGGGTAAGGCCGATTATGCCTTCATGAGTAAAGATATTTCGAAGCAGTTTTTTCCTTGTGATAGCTGTTCAGTAGGAGCACATTTTAAAAATATTTTGTATTATACAGAGTGTTCCATAACTTGGTGGCTAACCATAGTTATAGTTTCTTAAATGGAACATCCTATATATTATTGCATTTTTCAATTCCCCGTATAATTTTTAGTCAAAAAGTTATAAGATAGTATAGGTCTAAAGTGTAAAGTTTTTGACTTATTCCCATTTTTCTGAAAAATCCAATGTTTGTATAAAATTATATTTCCCGAAAACGACGTATTAGGTGGACAAAATTTTTTGCAGTATTGTTTACAATAAGAGGTCCTAATAGAAGCATGTTTTATTTTTTTACAGTTACTAACTGCATGTGCAGGAAACTAGATTAAAATTAGATGACACGTTTTTGTATAAAAGTCAATTTTTTTAAATGAGACACCCTGTATATCAGTTCATTTTTGAATTGTTTATTAAATTTCATATCAAAAACATGTAGACGTTAATACTTTAAATGTGACTATTACAGAGCTACTGTCGTTTTTTGGTACGCTTTTGTTAGTTTTTGCAAAAAAGTCAAGTTTTTCAAATGGAACACCCTGTATATTATTTCATTTTTGAATTTCCTATTAAATTTCACATCAAAAACATGTAAAACGTTAATACTTTAAAAGTGACTATTACAGAGCTATTGTCTATTTTAATATAATTTTGTTAGTTTTGTGGTTTAATTAATATAGTATATTATACCAGGTGTTCTCGCGAAGGTGCTCACTATTGCTATCTTCGTTAATATCAAACGTACGAAGTCGGTTAAATTAGCAAACTAATAGTCTTTTTTCCTCTGATTACAACGCTGAAAACAGAAAAACAATTGCGCATCTGGTTTACGAGTTATTTATAAAAATAATGTTTTTATAAATGGAACACCCTGTATGTTTTTACATCTTTGATAACTACACCAAATTTCTAGCAACAAATGTCATTATGACTTTTCCTCTAAGTTGAAAAATAAAGGTCCAGAAGCTTTTATTACTACTATTATGATTTACGCATTCAACATTCAAAATAGCAGGCCTCGAAAAATGGTAAGTATTTATTTTGACTGACAGTAATAATTTGTAACGTCACTTCGGCATTAACATTAATAAAATGAATTTTTCTCATTTGGAAAAGGTTGATATGGTCGAAGTTTATTATGTTTGTCAAAAAAATTGCCTTAGAGCGCTAGAACTGTATGAACAGAAATTTCCTAATAGAAGAGTACCTCACAGAACCATATTTAAACGGTTGCATCGTCAGTTAAGAAACAACGAAAGTACTTTTAAGACGAAGAGAACAAAGCGATTTGTTTGTGACGAAGAGACAGAAACTAACGTATTAACCTATTTTGAAATAAATCCAGGTAAATCAATAAGAAATTTATCAAATGAGATAAATGTGTCTCTAGCAAGCATACAAAAATTTTTAAAAAAGCACAAATACCACCCATACAAGTACAACTTAAGCCAAACCCTATTACCAGGAGATCTACAACGCCGGTTAGAATTCTGCCAACTGTATATGCATTACTGCAGAGAGAATCCTAATAATTTTAAAAATATTTTATGGAGCGATGAAGCCAACTTCTCAAATATGGAATGTTTAACAGAAAAAATAATCATTTTTGGAGTCGACAAAATCCATTAGCCGTAAGGACAACAAACAATCAAGAAAGATTTAGTCTTAATGTTTGGTGTGGAATGATAGCATCTCGAATTGTAGGACCACATTTCTATCGTGGAACTCTAACTGCTGAAGTATATTTAAATTTTCTTATGCAAATTTTAACAGATTTCACGGAAAATGTTAATTTGGCGGATTTACCCAACATCTGCTTTCAACAAGATGGGGCTCCTCCCCACAATAGTCACATTGTTTCGAATTCTTTGATCAATATGTTTGGGGACAACTGGATAGGCACTCCTGGACCGATACCTTGGCCTCCTAGGTCTCCCGACTTAACGCCATTAGATTTTTATTTATGGGGTTATGTAAATAGTAAGGTGTATGCTACCTCTAGCAGAGACATTATAGAATTACAAAATAAAATATTTGACGTAATTACGAATATTGATGGTCGCACGCTTCTAAAAGCTATCCGAAACATTAAGAAGCGTGCTGAAAAATGTATAGAAGTAAATGGTGACATTTTTGAACACCTCTTAAAATAGCAGTTTTTATCATTATTGTTTGGTTAAGCTTTTGTTATTGTTTTTTTTTTTTGTATTACTTGTTAATTGTCATTCAATAAATTACATTAGGTGCTTGCTGTGTTGTTTAAAAATTGTTGTCTCTAGAGTCTTTATTTTTCAACTTAGAGGAAAAGTCATAATGACATTTGTTGCTAGAAATTTGGTGTAGTTATCAAAGATGTAAAAATATACAGGTTGTTCCATTTATATAAACATTATTTTTATAAATAACTCGTAAACCAGATGCACAATTGTTTTTCTGTTTTCAGCGTTGTAATCAGAGGAAAAAATACTATTAGTTTGCTAATTTAACCGACTTCGTACGTTTGATATTAACGAAGATAACAATAGTGAGCACCTTCGCGCGAACACCTGGTATAGTATTCCACATTAATAGTCTCCCTCTTAAGATCTGGTTTGATTTTCGGTAAAATGAGCAGACCGGAAGTAGTAGTTTACTTAAGTGAAAGCATTGTTTTGGCAATATTTTCTCAATTACTAAGTTTAAAAAAAATTATGAAGCCTAGAAAGCATGACTTTCGAGACATTCGCAAAAAATTTACTTTTTAAATACAATTTTTCTCAAATTTAATTCTGAGTACATTTAACTCAGAATTAAATTTGAGAAAAATTGTATTTAAAAAGTAAATTTTTTGCGAATGTCTCGAAAGTCATGCTTTCTAGGCAGGTATATTACGAGTATAAAGGCATTTAGGACATAATTTTAAATAGTCTTTGTATATAAAAAATTTCAAAATTCGGACCCGAAGAAACACTTTTACTCGGATCGAATAGCGATTTTTTCCAAATATATCGTAAATTATGCAATCTATATATATTTATCAAGAATACAAAAGTATTTAGAGCTAGATTTGCAATATTTTTTGTATAGATGAAATTGTTTTACCAATATTTTGTCAACTACTAAGTTTAAACAAATTTATAAAGAATTAATAAGTACCCAAAATTATATTTGAAAAGAATTTTATTAAGAAAGTTTTTCGAAATTTCTACCGAAGGTAGGTCTTTTACTCTTATCGAAAATCAGTTTTTTGCCAATATTTCGCAAGTCATGCTTTTTAAACAGGTACGTTACGAGTATAAAAGTATTTAGAACCTAATTTAAAATACCTTTTGTATAAAAAAAAGTTTCAAAATTCGGACCGGAAGTAACACTTTTACTTTTATCGAATTGCGGTTTTTTTCCAAATATGTCGTAAATTATGCATTCTATATATATTTATCAAGAGTACAAAAGCATTTAGAACTGACTTTGGAATATTTTTTGTATAAGTGAAATGTCAAAACTCGGACCAGAAGCAACACTTTTACTCTTAGCGAGTAGCAATTTCTTTCGAATATCTCGTAAAGTATGCATTCTATAAAGATTTCTTAAGAAAATAGAAGTATTTATAATAGGAATTTGAATATTTTTTATATAAAAAGATTCTTAAAATTTGGCTTGTATTTCTAAAAAGATAAAACAATTTTGTATAATATGAAACGCTCATACGTATAAGAAGTTCATTATTAGTTTGGCACTAAGTCGAAGATAGTTTCTTCCATTAGTCGAGTATCTTTCATCCATGTTATTCCTCTCTGTCTTATCACTACAGAACTGAACTCACAAATGCGAAAACTTTAAATTGATAACTTGTATATCAGGAGCGTGACAGTTTTGAATCAAGACATGTGGTCAAGACCGATCATCGTGATCTTGCGCGTTCGGGATGGGTACTGGTGAGGGGTATAGTGGGACGGAAAATTATGAAAATATGCGTTTCCGACGTTAATATTCACCGTAGAAAAACAATAAAAACACTAAAGTACATAAAAATTAACTCTGCAACGTCGTCGTTTCTCGAATTTTCTTTTTGTCTCTTTTTTTGGAAGTTATTGAATATATTTTTTTATAGAATAAAATATAAAAAAAAGTAAACCGTTGTATCATTTCTAAATACACTTAACTATACATATTAAATTCATAATATATTGTATAGTTTTTGAGAAAAACGGGAACTAAAATCAGCGCTATCTTTCGTTTCCGAAACACATTAAATGCATTTCACCTTTCGCCTTAATAGCCATGATATTAATAGGTGACACCATCCAAAAAGCATTTCCGCTAGGTAAAGACAACACCACAGAATTAGACGTGAAACTTATGCACCATTAACAGTTTGCTGCATACCGAACGTGTTTCTTAATTGAACTTATATTTAGTTCGTACAACACTGCGATGTGTGTTGATTTAAGATGTGCATCAAATCCAGCACTTGAAATTATCTCTCATCGAGGGATCGCATTGACGTCTTTCGGCAAATACGGCTGGCGATTACGAGGAATTAATATTATTTTCAGGCACTTTGAAATGTACGGTAAATAGCATTTATTTCTTTGGATACTTTTGTTTATTGTACGTTATATGTATACAATCCGAGGCAAAATGAGCACTTTAAATATTTGCACACAGAAAAGAGATTTCTGGCTACTAATAAAATTCGATACATTTCATTTTGAAGATATTATAGAAGTAAATTTAGTCCTAACATATTTTATAGAAAAGTTATTAGTTTTTTTTAAATATTGCTTTTTTAAGATAGTCCTTAATATGTTTTTAAATTTCTATATTTTTTACATTGTCATAAGTATGTAATCGAACATTTTCTGGAAACATTCGGTTGAAAACACGTCGTTGTTGCTTCGTTTGCTGCCGTCCTCGTCAACATGCGCCTGTCAATTTCAGGTAATCACAGAAGCAACAATAGCACTAAAAAGGTCTCTTAGTAAACAAAACGTCAGCAGTAGAACAGGTGACAACCCTGTTTTAACAATGCGATCAAGAAGGACACAGCGACAAACATAGAAGCCTACAATTTAAATTTACCAGACTACGGCAACAACTAATAACTATTTTCTTAAATATACAGAATGTCATAAATCGGCTTACGCGATTTATTAGTTAAGATTTTATATTTTTGTTTCATTCATTTATTTAATTATTTTGTATTTTCCCAAATCATTCCCGTCAATATTTCGTAAAACCCCTCTCCTTAAATTAAAAGAAGGGCGGCACAAGAAATCTTATAAACTAAAACCACACCTATCGTCTATATACATGGACCAATGAGAAATGTATACATATTGCTAAAAAGAAATATATTAGTTCTAAGACTGTCAAGGGAAATGAAATATACAAGTATCTTTAAAAGAATGCATAAATATTCGTTAAGGGAAAGAATAAGTGTGTGAAATAAAGCTGTTACGTGTAAGTGATATACAGAGCACTTGTCGCCAGGCACTTTAATGCAGACGGTCAGTAGATTCCTTTACATGACTCTCAAGTAGTTTATTATGGGGTGGTTTGGAAACTCTATTGTTAAAGTTGCATAAATATGTCAATAGTAATTGGTAATGCGGAAAGTATGTAGAATTCTGAGTTGTAACAGAGCACAGACCACACTCGAAGAAGAACATGTGTGCGCAGCAGACGTTTAAGCAAGTGTGTTTTAGACATTTTTACGTCTACGGAAAATATTAGATTACACACAGTGGTGTTTAAATTATATTAATGACAAGACCAAAATAAGAAGGTACACGTGAAAGGCGTATCTTCAAGTAACATATGCAAAATAATTTCCACCAATAAGAAATAAAAATGGATTCGTTAACTGTATACAGGGCGTGACATAATTAGACCAAGAACTAATAAAACTAGGTGCAGAAGAAAAATAAGGAGAGTTTCGGCGGAGTTCCGGCCGGGGTCCCGGCGGGGCTCCGACCCTTCCGACAGTTCCGAAGTCCCGAGAGTTCCGGCAGAAGTTCCAACAGTTCGGCAATTCCGCAAAGGATCTCAACCTCGTCTTGAGTTATCCTATAAAACAATCGCAGTTTTATGTTGTGTGTTAAGAATTCGGTCTAGAAGAGTATGAACTGCCTATAATTGTGTAACCAGTTGAATTTCTTTTGAAAAATTGTGTTATGTAATTTTTTGTTGTTGTGTCCTTTTTCTGCGTTATATAAATTATATTCATGCTATTGTAATAAATAATTAAATTCACCAGTGAGTGATATTTGATTTGTGAGTTTGGTTAATTTGTGGTGGTGTAGACGATAGGCTGGATGACAATAAGGTCGGTAAGTCGTTAGTATATTTTGTTTTGTTTTGTTGTGGTTAATGTTAAATTTGGGCTTAAATTTACGGAGAATCATCAGCGGGATTATTATAGCTTTGCGTAAATAAGATTTGAGAGGCCGAGATAGCGCCAAGTACATTCTTTTGTTTTGTTATTTGTTTAATGTTTTATCGCATTCTGTAGTGTTTATTGTATTATAAGAAAAAGTACCTTAGCATTATTAAATATTTAGTTTTATTAAAAAATACATGTTTTCTTTATCTCAATCCCGTAACACCCCACGCTCGAAGAGATCATAACTACTTGACCAGCTCGACGCGTTACTCAACAGCACGTGACACCTGAGTGGGAAAAAATTAATATTATTATTATATCTAATTAATGTAACTATAGTTTACATTTGGTGGCAGCGAAAACAACATTCTCCGATACCACAGCACAACAAGGCTGTTACAAGACCATATTATAATTCCTATATTATTTCAAATTTGTCATTTGGTATCACTTGTATTTATACCATCCTAATCTAGACGTCACTTAAATTCTCTTTCCCTTAAAAAAAATATCTTCTTCTCAGATTTACCAGCACCGTAGTTACCAGTTTCTGATTAAGATGCAGTTGACAAAATAACCTTTTGTCACGAGCGGGCCCCTCACCAACATTTATAAATTTATTTTTCTTGTTCCAAAACATGATTTTACTACCAATCTAACACGCACCGTCGTAAATGCTTCCAAAGGATCCCTAACTTTGGGAGATATCAGCACTCTTTCCAAAAGCCTCGACTACCATTCCACACCAACATCTATTCCCATAGAGGGTGTCATTACTAAAGGCGAATCGTCATTCATCAAATTACCACCTTCTCCTGCTAATCGCATCCGATTCAAAACGTCCAAAATATTATAACAAGCCAAACTACTCAAACCCAATCCTTTTTCAGCTGAATTTGCGTCCCATCTAATCCTAGTATTATAAAAATATATGCTGGTAGGAAAAACGCTACCGTAGTTCAGGGTAGACATTAATAAGAACAGATAATTAGCCCTCTGATCCAATCTGGTTCCCATAGACCTGTGAAACTTGACCTGACGAGATCTGAGGAACGGTCCAGCATCAATGCAAACATCTACTTCTCTAAGAACAGAAACAGTTTATACCTTGTGGAAGCTAAGCTATATAGCCAGCAAAATATCCATCTTCAACATATTGTCAGTACCATCAACTCAAATGCCTAAATTCCTACACTGAAGTCATTCACCCCAAACCGCTATTATTTCATCTACCGACTACACGACCTAATATTTGACTCTTAGGCCACAGTGACAAGCTTGCTTATCAAATCCCTTTTGATAAAATAAATGCAGAGCAAATTTCCATAAACAATCAAATCATTTGACAACAACCGACTTGGTTGCCCTGATGCAAATTTGAATAAATTCTACCTATTTGCAATCTCTTGATAGTCATTACGAACAAGCAGTCTCATAAGAATCGCTATTAACTCGAAAAAACTTGAATCTAGATAGTAATACATATACAGATAACACCTTTTGTAATCTGGGCTTCCTCAAAACTTTTCTTCATTTTTAAATTTCTAACACACCAATATCTGTTTAACTATGAAAGTCGAGAATAATGGCTTCCTACATATCGTTGATATACTAGTATATTTGCAGCAGGATTGTAAACTAATACATTCCGTATATTGCAAACCAAACGTTTCTATATAACCAACACTTTAATCCAAAAAAATGATCCAACAATATGCAGGCAGGTTCACCTATCAACATATAAATCCAATTACTAAACACAGCGGACCTACATTGTATTCACGACAACTGAGTCAGTTGTTTCTGAGCAAACTGAAAACAGATCACCAGATCCAGTTCAACGCCATAAAATCCTATAAAAAGTTTTCCGGTTTAGTTTTAATCGAGATGATGGATATTATCTCCACCACTCCTGAAAATCCCCTATTCACAATTAGTCATTGGTTGATCATAATATAAACCAGTCTGTTGCTAAACGCTAAAGTTTTAGATACACTGGAGTTGCAACAAGCCTGAAAATGTAGAATAGGGGGCAAAAGGTCGTGAGCTGAATACGCAATCAGGACAATCAGAAATCAGGAAAGGGTAGTCAGTGATAACTTATCACTGATAACTGTGGAAGCATGCTACCGCGCGATCATTTAAATTCTAAATTAGAGCAGGCTGTGAAATTTAAATTAAGTTGGTATATAAGTACTAATTTACAATTTGAATTGTCAAAGTGACGTTTCAAAATGTTAATTAATCAATAATTGACATTCTGGACAACCTAATAAAAAAAATCCCGCCTGCTATAGTTTAGAATTTAAATGATCGCGTGGTACTTTGGTATACATATATTATTTGTTTATTTCTTTTATAACATGCGATATAAATGGATATAGCCGCGATTTGTGCTCCCTTTCTATCGCGGACTGTACAATACACAAACTCATACTTTAAAAATAAATGGCAAATATAAATAAATTACACGTTAAAATTAGAAGTTACGAGAATTGCAGCGGATTTTCTTGTCTTACTAAATATTCAATAGAAAATTTTCACTGATTCAACATATACAGGGTTATGATAAAGTAAAGCACAAAATTCCTAAAACGTACAATGTTCGTTTTTGAAAAAAATGCAAAAACACGTCAAACAGTTTATTTTATTCCGCGTCTTTTAACATAAGTCAAAAAAATAAAACGCTAAATTTGTCAAAGTTATGACGTCATCAATATTTTTTTTAAATATGAAGCTTGGTTTTTTTTACTTTATTTGATAAAGCTTGTTTTTCTGCATTATAAAGAAATAATTGACGTAGGGGTCACATAAGAAAAAACCAGACAATTTAGAAGACTTAATGGAACGAATTAGACATGAAATGACTCGTATAACTCCGCAGATGATCGAAGACTCTGTAAATCAGGTCTACCATCGTCTTGGCCTATGTCAGATAGTGAACGGGACACAGTTTGAACAATTCCTGTAAGAAATCGTTTTGGTGTAATGGACTGTTTAGTTAATTTAAATGTTATTACTATAATAAAGTTTATTTTGTTTTTTATTAATTCTCTCAGTTTTTTCTTATGTGTCCCCTACTTCAATTATTTCTTTATAATGCAGAAAAACAAGCTTTATCAAATAAAGTAAAAAAAAACCAAGCTTCATATTTAAAAAAAATATTGATGACGTCATAACTTTGACAAATTTGAAGTTTTATTTTTTTGAGTTATGTTAAAAGACGCGGAATAAAATAAACTGTTTGAGGTGTTTTTGCATTTTTTGCAAAAATGAACATTGTACGTTTTATGAATTTTGTGCGTTACTTTATCATAACCCTGTATACACATACATATACACTTTGTTAATTAGGTATGAAGATATTATATTTAAGAAGAAAATTTCACAGTATTTTAGATTCTGTTGAAATAATATTCCCGCTTTAAATACATAAATAAATTGTATGCACCTCAGTAACAATAAATGTAAAATACGCGTATTGAGAGATATTTGTATAGCAGAGTCTATAACGTTTCCTTTACAATACCGTCTGCGTCGGCTGAATTAGATATCTCATTTGTATAAATGTAAATTCAGTACGTTGTGGGCCAAGCAGCAACATTCAAGGTAATTTATTCTTTAACATTACGAAAGAGGAATTGTTTACATTTGATTGACGCTAATTCGGTGAATTATACAAGCCAATTGCTGCTATTTGCGTGTAGAATCCAACAGAAAGAAAAAATCAAAACAAATAAACACGGATTATACTTTGTTCTATTTAGACAAATTATTTTTAAAGAGTTTGGACTCGTGGATCAAATAGATAAAGTGTAATTGTGAAAATTTTGCACAATGTGATTCTATTTTTTATTCAAGAAAATTAATGCAGTCATTGTTTCATTCACATATGACTCGGACACCTTTACATTAGAAATGCTCTATTATAAAAAGAAACACAGATATGAATATTTCAAAACAAACAATTTAAGCGAATAATAATTTCTAAAATGACGGGATTCAAGCAGATGTTTAAAAGTAACTATAACTAAAGCAGAAGGACAAACGTACAGTATATCTGAATAGCAATATAAAAGATAAAGTTAGAAATAAATAATGATACAAAGAACACGCTTTTTCAACGCTGGTCAGTCATTTTTAAACGATTTTCCGTTACTTAAATAAAAACTTAAACAACATTATATTATAATATGGTGCTGCCTTCTGTATTTCTATCTGTACAAAACAAATTAGTGTTAAATGATGTATTGAAATATTATTGTTGTGCAAATAAAATTGCTCTAACAAAATGTTATGATGAGGGAATAAAAAAATACTATATAATGCAAGGAATCTAATTATAGTCCTCAGACAGTCCGGTCCTGCTTTCCCAGTCTATTATTATATTATAGTGTGACGAAAATGGGTGAGCAAAATTCATAGGTGCCATACAAAAATAGTGATGTTGAAAATAAATTTACAATATTCGATACTAGCAATTAATGTAATTAATGACCTATTTTGTTTTTATAGTGCCTTTCTAGTAACGGATGGTAAGAAGTTGTATCTACGTTAACTTTGTTACAAGTTGTGATACAACGTCCTTCGGAATTTTAACACTTCGATGGTGTGTTATAGATTATGTAGATGTCAAAACTCCGTCTGTTTAATCTAATGTGGAAATACTCAAGAAATTATCGCAAATCGAACTATGCAACATGTCGATATCTAATTGGACACCGGCAGAACGACTAAGATAAACAAATCTACCTTTCAACTACGTGTGTGCATCTTATTTTTCTTACCTGTTCATTTCGGCACCTTATTTAACAATATGCCTTGTATTCCAGGCTATTTTCGATTTCCCTGGGAATTCGTCTGTTATACAGGCTGATTCATTTTCAACCCTCACCATGAGGACCTCGCTTATTATTGGATAGAGACTATAGGTTTAAATTTGGCGAAATTGTTAAATTTTGTGTTTGTTATGAATTCGTAAAGAAAATGGACATGTGACTAACGACGTTCGTTTAAAAAAACGCAAAAGCCATATTTTGTTCTTTTACCTGTACCACCTACATTTGGCCTTGTAGAGAAAAAATAAATACACATCCTTATAGCCACTTTTAAGCCTCTATTCAACAGTGTACTAGAATTTTTTATATGACGTTTCGTTTCCTTGTGGCCATCATCAAGTATCTAATTTCTTATAGGCGCCATATTGGATTTAGACACCTTTAGAAATGGCTTTTTTTTTCTAATTTCAACAATGTACTACATCTTGACAAAAGTTTTTGATATTATGCTTTAATTGAAAGAATAAATTTTAAGATTAAATTTAGTAGCCATGAAATTTCAGTCAGTCAAACATATCATTTATCGTTTATTAGTAATAAAAAAAATGACATACACCAACGAAGAGAAACGAGATTTGTTAAGTACCTTTTATTCTTCGAACCGAAATTCAACAGTAGCGAGGACAGGATATTTACAATTATATCCAGAACGGCAACAGCCTCATTATACCATTTTTCTACATCTTGATAGGAATGTGGATCGTTTACTAGGCCGCGTAATGTTCATGTCAACAGGAATTTGAATGAAAATTGACAGTATATTTTACAAATGGTTAATTTAAGGCTTGTTTTGCAGAGGTCATGTTAATCTTGTATTTTTTAGATAAATAATAATCCATCAATTTCTACAGGCGAAGTTCGAACAATCGGCTACTCGGAACCTACGAGACACATCCGGCTACCACGTGCTTTTTGATGTTCTACTAATGTCTTTCCAAAAAAAAACCTACTGCATCCCGCCACTTACTGCAATTCCCTACGTAGCTTATGGAAGTTTGCGTATTGCAAATATCTCTATATTACAATTAGCTATGGAATGTTTCATAATATATTAGCAAAAAGTTTTCAGTGCAAAAACTATCGACATACATCAATTATAGTCGGGATGTATCCCAACTAACATTATCAAATCTGATATATAAATTTATGATAAGGAAAAGGTAGATCTCTAAATTATACACGATAGGGTGATAAAATTTGAAACAAAACTCATAAAAGCGTTCTATAATGTTTTTAAGAAAACCGCTCGGACAGATCAATTTTTTACTGTGTCTTACATATATACCTTTATACGTAAAACGTATATGTATATTATGCATGTGTTTGAGATATACATATACGTTTTACGTATAAAGGTATATATGTAAGACACAGTAATTATTTACTGCTTGATGTTAGTTTTAATATCCATGTGTTCACACTTTTCATTTTCGTTTTGATCAATTTTTGTTTGTAAAATGGTGTCCTTTGAAGGATTTTTTTGAATGACGTCATTGGTTTACACAATGACGTCATCATAATTTTTTTTAATAACAATCTATTTTTTTCAGTTTTTAATACACTCTTGCTCTTTAAAGAGTGATGTCAAAAATTGGTACCTTACATAACATTTATAAAAAGAATTTGACAGTTATCTAAATTGCAAAAAGCCAATCTAAATTTTGAAGTTAAGGGAAAAATATGGCACATTAAACTGAACGGGAAAGAATAGAGAATCTAATAGTGGTTGGATACCGCGAAAGACTAAGAACTTATGCGGAAGCTTATGAGTTATTCAATCAAGCACAACCTGATAGGCCTCCAATTGCAGGATCTACAGTAAGTAAATTGGTCGCCAATCTTACGGAAACTGGAAGTGTAAAAGATTTGTTTCGAGAAGGTCGACTACGAAAAATTATGAAACAGAATTAAAAGTATTACATGAAACAGAGGAATATCATCAAATTTCTACAAAGCAACTTGCTCTAGATAACAACATAGACCACAGGTTTGTTATAAAATTATTTAGAAAAGAAAAGTATCATGCGTACGAAGTGCACCTAATTCACGAGTAAAACGAAGATGATCCATACCGCCAATTGCAATTTTGTGAAGAATTAATGTTACTATGTGATCAAAGTCCCAATTTTTACTTTCTTATACGTAGTATAAGGAAGTATTGTGATGAAGAAAATTTTCGACCTCGAGATTTTTGCAGATGTCCACGTTTTGAGGTCCCCTGATACCAAAAAAGTGGTTTTTAAAAAATGTCTGTGTGTGTGTCTGTCTATGTGTCTGTGACCACGATATCGGTCAAACCGCTGTATGTAGATATCAATTCCAAATTTTGTATTTAGTAGTATAATCTCCCTCTTGAGAACTGATTAGATTTTCAGTAAAATGGGTGAACCGGAAGTAGTAGTTTACTTCAGTGACAAAATCGAATTTTGCCAATATTTCGTCAACTACTAAGTTTAGACTAATTTATAAAGAATTCAAGTATTTAGAACTTAATTAACAATATCTCTTGTATAAAGGAAATTTCAAAATTCGGACCGGAAGTATCACTTTTACTCTTACCGAATAACGATTTTTTGCAAATATGTCGTAAATTATGCATTCTATATATATTTATGAAGAGTACAAAAGTATTTAGATTTGGATTTGGAATATTTTTTTGTATAAATGAAATTTCAAAATTCGGACCGGAAGTAACACTTTCATACGTATAAGAAAGTCGTGTGGTGACCACACCTCATTTTTTGAACAACATTATTACTTTCTTATACGTAGTATAAGGAAGTATTATGATGACGAAAATTTTCGACCTCGAGATTTTTGCAGATGTCCAAGTTTTGAAGTCCAATGATACCAAAAAAGTGGTTTTTAAAAAATTTCTGTGTGCCTGTCTGTCTGTCTGTCTGTGTCTGTCTGTGACCACGATAGCGGTCAAACCGCTGTAGATATCTATTCCAAATTTTGTATTTACGTGTATAATCTCCCTCTTGAGATCTGATTAGTTTTCCAGTAAAATTGCTATACCGGAAGTAGTAGTTCACTTCAGTGAAAAAATCGAATTTTGCAAATATTTTGGAATATTTTTTGTATAAATGAAATTTCAAAATTCGGACCGGAAGTAACACTTTCATACGTATAAGAAAGTCGTGTGGTGGCCACACCTCATTTTTTACTTTGTTATACGTAGTATAAGGAAGTATTGTGATGATGAAAATTTTCGACCTCGAGATTTTTGCAGGTGTCCACGTTTTGAGGTCCCCTGATACCAAAAAAGTGGTTTTTAAAAAATGTCTGTGTGTCTGTGTGTCTCTGTGTGTGTGTCTGTGTGTCTGTGTGTGACCACGATAGCGGTCAAACCGCTGTAGATATCAATTCCAAATTTTGTATTTACGTGTATAATCTGCCTCTTGAGAACTGATTAGATTTTGAGCAGAATCGGCAGACCGAAAGTAGTAGTTTACTTCAGTGAAAAAATCGAAATTTGCAAATATTTCGTCAATTACTAAGTTTAAACAAATTTATAAAGAATTTATATGTACTTAGAATTAAGTTTGAAACAAATTGTCTTAAAAAAGTTTTTCGAAATTCCAACCGGAAGTAGGTCTTTTACTCTTATCGAAGATCAGTTTTTTACGAATAACTCGCAAGCCATGCTTTTAAGACAAATACGTTACGAATATAAAAGTATTTAAAACATCATTTTCAATATCTTTTATATAAAAAAAATTTCAAAATTCAGACCGGAAGTACCACTTTTACTCTTATCGAATAGCGATTTTTTGCAAATATGTCGTAAGTTATGCATTCTATATATATTTATCAAGAGTACAAAAGTATTTAGAGTTAGATATGGAATATTTTTTGTATAAATGAAATTTCAAAATTCGGACTGGAAGTAACACTTTCATACGTATAAGAAAGTCGTGTGGTGGCCACACCTAATTTTTGTAAGTATGTCGTAAGTTATGCATTCTATATATATTTATCAAGAGTACAAACGTATTTAGAACTGGATTTGCAATCTTTTTTGTATATTTGAAATTTCAAAATTCGGACCGGAAGTAACACTTCTACTCTTAGCGAGTGGCACCTTTTTGATAATATCTTGCAAAGTATGCATTCTATAGAGATTTATTAAGACAATGGAAGTACTTAGAATAGTATTAGCTATGGAAGTTTGCGTATTGCAAATATCTCTATATAACAATTAGCTATAGAATGTTTCATAATATATTAGCAAAAAGTTTTCAGTGCAAAAACTATCGACATACATCAATTATAGTCGGGATGTATCCCAACTAACATTATCAAATCTGATATATAAATTTATGATAAGGAAAAGGTAGATCTCTAAATTATACACGATAGGGTGATAACCTAATAACCTAATAAAGTAAACAAATTGATGGCTGGCCTACCAAAGACTTAAAAACTTAAACTTTTTTCGCTGTCAAAGTGACAAGACAATTCTGAATTACGGTTTTCTTTACACATGCATTAAATTATCTCTAATATTTAATGGAGCACGTGGTCACTATGAATAGCACAACTAAAATGTACAATATGTCGATTTCCAACAACACGTTATTTAAAAAAGAATTATGCCAACTCCGTACAACAAAATTTACTAAAAATTCAAATTGACTATCAACTTAAACAAGAAAATGGGTGTGCTTAAAACCACACAGCAGAAGTGTAAACTTCATCAAGGCGAGGTTAATAATACGAAATACAACTTTTTTTTGTTCTATATTACATTTAAATAATCGTCCGCGAATTTACCAATTCGCGAACGCAACACAGTTCGCGAAATGCAATTTCGCGGCCGTTGCTATGGCAGCGGCCGTTAAAGTAAATACACATTTTGACACATGTTTAATCACACATTCTACGACTTATTTTGACAACTATCAAGTATTTGTAGTTTATTATATTCGTCTCATTTCCATGGTGACGCATGTAAAGCACGTAAACCACTTTAATTTAGCCCCTTTAGAACTAAATTAAATTAAATTGTGTCTCAATTTAAATTAAATCGATTGAAAAATTTAACGGTTGCCCAAAAAATTGTGTGTATATCTTGTCCGCGAAAAACTTTAACGTACTCGAGACTGTCTTGCCTCGGCCGCAAGCATTATTAAGGAAATTTTCGGACGCATGTATATATATATATAAATAGACGATATGAATACTGGTCTAATGGTTAAGTGCTGGCCTCTCACCCAGGCGGCTCCGGTTCACATCTGCTCTGGGACATGAATTTATTTATTCATTAAAATTTCAATTCAATTGAAATTAAATACCTTTATATGATATATTTATTTATCTTTTTCCCTTAGCCGACTTTACCCGAAGAGCGTTACATATCCGAGCGTTTCAGGTCAGTCTTGTTCACTGCCTACAATCAGCGCAAGGCGCCTAAAGAAGTTTACACTTCAAAAATTAGTGATACTAGAACTATTTACACAGAGCGTACAAATGGAACGGTACAAAGTAGGTTACGAGAGTGCTTTTGTGATTCTAAGATATTTAATTTTCAATCTTCGAAAGCAAAAAATGTAAAATTTTGACATTATTTAAATCAGGAGCTTCATGATTTTGTTCTAACGAATGGTTTGAAAAACTACAATTTGTTTTCTTATATTTGAAAGATCTTATGTGTACCTGGAATCTACTTTCGAAATTTCTTCCAGTTTGTAATTCATAAACATTATCACAGTCAATTGTATAAGCTTTTGATTCACCAAAATATCATACACTATTTAGCGACCAAAGAAATGTGTCTACAAATATCAAAAGCATAAGAAACAATAAAAATCGGGAACATTCGTCTAACCTTCAATGATAAATAGCATTTACTCCAAGCGTCAGAAATTTCAAAGTTCTAGTATGGTACAATATTCATTTAGATGGGCAGCAAGTCTTTCATGAACCCTTACTTCCAGAAAAATAGAGATTTACTTCCCTCCAAAGTCCTACTTTCCATAAAAATATGTTTCTAAACATTGGTGAAACAAATCACTATATTTTAACAAAACATGTCATTCATCTGGATCTATAAGTTGAATTCACAATCTTTTTCTTCAATAATGGATCAGGAACGTCATCTTTATTGATAGCTGGCCATGAAGATGTCGTTCAGACTTAAGTTTTGTAAGTTAACTTGATTTTTTTTATATAGCTTGATTTTTTATTTTTTATTTATAACCTGTTAATAACAATAAGTAGAAGTTTTCGAACACAGCACTATAAAATATCATGAAGAATTTTTTTGTGTTTTAAATGTTTACGTTTAAATATTTCAAATATTACTGTTTAACTTTAATAGTTTTATGATTTAAATCTCTATTTTAATATAAAACAATTATTCATTCAAATGAAACTGTCGACATTAGATTGTGTTCAAACAAGCATAATTGCTTATTTTAAGAGTTTAAGAAACAAGTGGATATTTAATCTTTTCAAAGAAAAACGAACGCGAACATGACCTAATGTAAAATCCAAGATAGTTTCAGAACAAGATATTAAAAGAAATCTATGTAATAAAATGCAGATTTCAGACGTTTTTAATGTTGAATATGTCGGTGAAGTGATTTTAACGTGAAATAGATTGATGTGGAGCCTGCGGTCGAAGCATTTTGTGGTTATTGACGCATTTGGGCCAAAACACTTCTGTTATCGTCTTGGAGTGGCATAACTTCGCAGCTATTAAATATTATTAACTAGGTATGTATGCGTGTGTTTACGTATCGAATGGATTCAAGACCAAAATAAATTCTGGTTTAGTGCCTAAATGTATCTTCGAATTTTTGTATTTGCAGGTTGTTAAAGAAATGGCAGCTAAACGAGAATATATATGACGGTTCAGACACATCAAAACATTCCTTTTTTCCTGGAATTAGCGGCCATAAGTGAATACTAAATAAACTACATCATTTTTTTATTCAACCAACGTTTCGGAAATTACCCATTGCCTTTTTCAAGGTTATTTATTGAACCTAATAACAACAAAAGGAGAAATCACTTAATATTAGTTATTTACATTTGATGTGCTGTATGAATTTGATGATCAACTCATGCAAGCTCTTAATAATCAATTTTTTATTTCTTATTCATTTCTTACTAATTTTACTTGTTGAATATCGTTTATAAATTTTATAAAAAATATACTTGTACTTACCAGAATGACAGTAATTTTTTTTTAAATTTTATATATTAACATCACTTGTTATTTCATATACACCTTTTGTATATATTCTAACAACTTTATTATTTTCATACTGTAAGCATATTTACCCGTGATGTTAAATATAACGTCAATATTTAAATGTATATAAAACGCCTGGACTAGTATTCCATATATATGTGGTCTATCAGAAAACCTGACAAACTGTTTGGCACCATTTAATATTAAATTGGCACACAGGAATAAAAATAATTTAAAACATTTATTCACAAAGATTAAAGATGAAGTACCAACTAAACAAAAGACCCATGTTGTATATAAAATCCCCTGTTCAGACAGTGAAAAACTATACATAGGGCAAACTATACAGCATTTGTCAGAGAGAATTAAAGGACATAAATATGCCCAAAATATGACTTCTTTAAAAAAACACATTAACACCACATAACATAAATTTGACTTTGATAATGCATGTATTTTAAATAAAGAAAATAATTCCAGGGCCCGAAATGTTTTACAAATGATCCAGATAATAAAGCATAATAAAGCGGTAAATGATCGAACCGATATTAACGGATTGTCTGAAATATATTTTAATATTTTATAATTGTGATATGTACAAAGTAACAATATTTTATTTATAAGAGGTAGTCTGTCTCTCAATCACTTATGTTTTTGTTTGTGCAAAGAATTTGATATTGCATGTTTTTTAGTAGTTTGTGTTAGTGCTTTACTTATCGTGTGTGTCCAGGCGTTTTATATACATTTCTACATTTGAATATTGACGTTATATTTAACATCACGGGTAAATGTGCTTACAGTATGAAAATAATAAAGTTGTTAGAATATATACAAAAGGTGTATATGAAATAACAAGTGATGTTAATATATAAAATTTAAAAAAAAAATTACTGTCATTCTGGTAAGTACAAGTATATTTTTTATAAAATTTATAAACGATATTCAACAAGTAAAATTAGTAAGAAACGAATAAGAAATAAAAAATTGATTATTAAGAGCTTGCATGTGTTGATCATCAAATTCATACAGCACATCAAATGTAAATAACTAATATTAAGTGATTTCTCCTTTTGTTGTTATTAGGTTCAATAAATAACCTTGAAAAAGGCAATGGGTAATTGCCGAAACGTTGGATTAATAAAAAAATGATGTAATTTATTTAGTATTCACTTATGGCCGCTAATCCCAGGAAAAAAGGAATGCTTTGATTATAAACTATTAAGACCAGGACCAAAATAAAAAATTTTATATACATATATTTGGCCGTTTAAAATAAATATTAAATTTATTTATTTTTAAACATTCTATATTTTTTAAAAGGATACATACTTTTATTTTCTAATGTGGTATTTTAAAATTAGAAATTGTTTATTATTATTATTATTAAATCCAATTCGATCCAGTAACGGTCAATTTCATAACAATGCTCTTTCGACAAGCTTAATTTAGAACGTATATGACCGACATTTAAGGATGTTAAAATGAAGTGGCAAGAATGAACATAATATACGCACGAAGATATCGAAGAAAAACTAGTTGGTAGAGTACTCAACAAGGGGTGATCCCAGTTGTTGCTTGAAATAATATGGCCAACTAGATTTCTCTATCGCTGCGAGATTTAAAAGCATAACATAATAATATTTTCTGATTGTGCAAACCTAAAAACTCCGGCCTTTATTGGAGTCATCTATCCAACGTATTATAAAATACTTGATAATCGCAGAGCACCCTTAAAGTCACCTGCTCAAAATATGGAAATGATTGGATTACATCGACCTCAGCTAACAGTTAATTTATTACTGTTACTGACATTTGAATGATTCGACATTGATTTTGTCTATTTTTATAGGTGTCCCAAAATTCGCGAAGCAGCTCCACACTACGGTTTGAATTAGCCATAAAGGAATAGGGAGAAATATTTAAAAAATTCAGCACTATTCATTCTGGAAGACATTGGCCCTCTTGTAAAAGTAAATTTGACAGCACGTTTGATTTATCCTAATAATAGATAAGGACTAGAGTTGCCCGTATCCATGGGAATAAAAGTAAATTATCTTTTATTGTGTAAATTCAAGACAACATTTCCATATGTTTTTTCAGGTAAAATTTGCTTAAAATAATTTTCTGGAAGTAGAACAATTAGAAGAGTGATTAATTACAAACCTGGTTATAGTTATTCAAAATTGTTATCCCATTCACCATATCAAAATCAATCTTTAAAATGTTTTACAGTAATTTAGACAAACGACACCTAAAGTGTTAATTTTGAATATAAATTTCCTTTAAACTAACAGCGATGGAATGTTTTCCATATATTTCTCATGATCCTTGGTCCTAGCATAATAACCGACCATCCACGTGTTGCGCGAATTTTGGGACACGTCGTATACTTAAGTTCTTCTAATACTACAAATATTCAGCCGTTTCATTTAATTTGAGCTAAATATTTACTACAATATATTCTGGGAGTTACGGCGAGTAACAATAGAAACTATATTTATTTTTTCCACGGAAAAAAAGTGATTATTTACCATTTAGTTCATACCAAAATAGTAATTTTCAAAGTGCTTCGTAGAATGGGAACTGATTATCCGAAATGTAATATAAACAAAATTATTGGTAAATAGTCATAATATTTTGCATTTTTAGGTTTAAATTAGATGTAATTTAATATTTCTAGATGCAAAGAGAACATTTTTTAAATTCTAATAGAAAAGTTACCGGGCTGATGTGAAGCAACATTGGTTATTTGGTCACTAATATTAACAATAAGTCTGAATATATTAATATCACAAGTATACATATATACATTTATACATAAACGTATATGCACATATGTACGAGTTGCGATACATAGCATACACTTTGGTGTCATTACCAACAGCGAACGCACAGACACGTGTTTTGACCTTTAAGGCCTCTTCAGTGTAAGTGGTGCTGTTGGCAACGATCCACAACTAAAATCTATCTTATGTCGGTTGGACCGCAAAATGCCCGTGAGAATATCTCAACAACATCTGCCATCCACTGCCATCGTTCGCTGTTGGTTATGACACTTAAGTGTATGATGTGTATCCCAACTCGTACATATGTGCATATACGTTTACGTATAAACGTATATATGTATACTTGTGATATTATTATCCATTAATGTACGTTAGACATTCAAGTATTTTATATTTCATTTGAATATGTTAACTCTAAAGTATTTGAAGGCTGATTTAATACAATTTTAAAGAGAATATCAAACATAAAATGCGTTTATTATAAATATTTCAAGACTTTCAATTTTTGTCTAATTACACTTTTATTAGTTGGATAAATAAAGATACTATAATAGTTGTTGAAATGTGTCAACAAGAAAGTGGTTAGTATTGAAGCAAATTTTAGTCTGTCTTGAAATGCGTCTTAACAAAATCATTTAGTTCCGATTCTGTAGAAGAAATGTTTCCACGTGTTAGGCTTAAAAGAAGTGCAAATAACACTGCCGATGACAGAATGGCTGAATTTTCATGAGATAGATATTGCGATGTGGAATATTGAAGGCTTCAAATTCTTCCAATACAGTTGAAAGCGTCGATTACCTTGGTTCTTCAACATTTTTTAAAATCCAAGAAATCATATACAAAATTCAATCAATCACTTTACAACGTAATTGAGCTCAATTGGTTTTACCTTTTGAACTGTTAGAAAAACTTAGAATTGTAAGTAAAATTGTTATTCTTGAAACTACCTAACAACGTAATTTTCAGCAACGCTTTTTCAATTTTATTCCGTTCTACTTCATTATTTTAAAGTTATTAGTATTAATTATTGTAAAGTTAATATACTATTTTATAATTTAGACGCCATTACTCAAGGACCGATATTTTGAGGATAGCAAAATCAATTTCAACAATGTAAACGAAGTGTAATGTAATGGTCAGGTACAGTGGGCCACGAAAATAAATTACTACAGTAGTAAGTACCAACCTTATAATGCTTAAGTTTGTAATTTGAAGACGCTGAGGAGTTTAGTATTTGTTTGGCAGCCGTCAATAGTGAACGCTGTCAGTAAATTTGTAAATATGGAGAAGCATTGTAATTGTTATGTGATACGATACTTTCACTTAAAAGGTCTCATTCCAACCAATATCAAAGCGGAGCTAGATTCTACTCAGAGGGTGCCTGCTTCTTTATTTACAATAGTAAGATGTTTAATGGCAGAGCTTAAACGAGACCGTATGAGCTACCAAGACCAACATCGCAATGGTCACCCAAACGAGGTGACTACGCAAGAAATGGTGAAGAAAATCCACAATGTGGTATTGGTTGACCGTCGACTGAGAGCGAGCTAGCTACCAGACGTGGTTCACATATTTCAAGAAATACTGTATACTGCTTACTGAGTGACCGCTTAGACATGAGAAGCCTGTGCACAAGACGGATGTCGCGATTGCTCACAATGAACAAGAGAGGTCCATCTGCAGGCAAGATCATGCCTTTAGTTTTTTGGGATTCGTTTGGTCTTGGTTCATTAAGACAATGTACCCGTTCACACATCCGTTAGTTATCGCGGCGGTCAAAATCAATGTGTTGAAATTCTAATTGCTTCCTCACGCGCTCTATTCTTCAGATTTAGCCCTCCACAGATTATTTTCTCTTTCCAAACTTATAAAGATAGCTCGGTGGTTAAAGATTTGCCAACAACGAAGAAGTAAAGTCTGCGAATGGTGCTTATCTTGAATAGCTCGATGGTTCTCACTACAAACAATTCATCGAAGCTATTGAACATAAAAAAGTTCATCGAGTTAAAAGAAAACTATATATAGAAATAAAGATATTCCTTTTCAAAATTTACCCGTTTCATTTAGCCTCATAGATTGTTTTAGGAATATTAACAAAAATAACAAAAGCAATAATAAACAGCAAATATAAATTAATCAAGCAACAGTTATAGTATTATATAATAATAATAATAATAATAATAACACCTTTATTGATTCCATTACATTAACATATTAGTTTTACATATTAATTTTACATATTGGTAATAATGAAATCAAATGGTAACACCTTCAGTTATGCCTGAGGCTCCCTGATCTACCAGGTGTACCAAATGAGTCAAAGAAGAAAAAGAATGTGTGCGTGCACATATATACATAAATAGCCATACACACATACATAACACCATTTTGAACACTATTCAAAAGCGCAAGTGTAATTAACAAAAAAGAAAGAAAAAACAGAAAAAAAGGAAAACTACAACATAACACTACTGCTATCCGAACAACTCGAGCAACTCAAAATGCAAGATCACTTAGTAAACGCTCTTTCAAACATCACTTGAAACCACGGAGGGACAAATCTTTGAAATACGGTGGCAAATCATTCATAATCATAGCACAATTGTATTGAAAACAACGCTTGAAGTGAGTGGTACGGTGACGAGCTATATCAATCAAATCCCTTCTCCGAACGTTAATGCTGTGGACATCAGTGCGATATCTAATTTTGTTTAGCAAATACGGTGGGGTGCGGGTAGTAATAATTTTATAAGCGAAACAGGCCAAATGAAAAAGCATGCGCTTTTCCATATTGAGCCAGCCAACCTCCGACAACCTAAAAGAAATTCTTTCTCTCCTACTAACACCGAAAATGAACCGCAAGCATGAGTTTTGGGTTACCTGTATTCTCCTCCTATCCAAATTGTCAAGACAGGGACCATAAATGAAATCGCAAAAGTTAAAATGGGATAAGACCAATGTATCGGCCAACATGGTCTTAACATGAGCATTCAAGGAGGATCTGTAAGGATATAACATTTTCAAATTACAATAAGCCCGCCTAATAAGGTTGGTAGTGTTATCCTTGAACCTTAAATTTTCGTCCACAAGCAGACCCAGATTTCTAACACAATTCTTTCGGACCAACCCAACTCCATTAATACGCAAATCCAACGTATCACACACCTGTGACCTGTTGGAAGCACTACCGAAAATAATGTAGCATGACTTTTGTCCATCAATTTGCAAACCATGGCGACGAGTGGTTTTATAAAATTTATCTAAGTCACTATTGATAGTCTGCGTTGCAACAACAACATCCCCGGTGTTGAAAGAAGTGTACAGTTGCGTGTCGTCAGCATAGAAGTGAAATTTGCAATTAAAGTGATCAAACAGAAAAAGTTGCAAGGTATAAACTGCAAATAACAATGGACCCAAGATAGATCCCTGAGGAATACCGGATCTCAAATATGTGTAGTCAGAAATGTCATTATTTAATACAGTTCTTTGTACTCTGTCGGACAAATAGCTGTGAAAGAAGGAAACAACATTATCATGAAACCCCACATAATGCAAGACCGAGAGCACAACTGATGATTGAGCCTATCGAAAGCCTTGGAGAAATCAAGCAGTACCAAAACAGTAACCATACCAGTATCCGTAGCTGAAATAACATCATCAGTAATTTTAGTCAGCGCGGTGGCACAACTAAATCCCGGTCGGAAACCTGACTGAAAAGATGGGAGAATATGAAACCTAGATATATGATGTCTCAATTGACGCTCTACCACCCTCTCCAAAACCTTCGACAGCGTCGGCAGAATACTTATTGGTCGCAAGTCCGCAAAATCACTGGGGGTGCTATTCTTAGAAAGAGGCATGAGGTGAGCTACCTTCCATATTGAAGGAAAAACACCATTAAATAAACAGAAATTGATAATGTAAGTCAAATACCGAATGATGTAAGGACAAGGTAAGGAAGCCATTTTAATATTAATCTTATCACTTCCCGTAGAATTTGAAGAAATATTGTTTATAATAGAAAGCACGTCCTCCTCCAGAACTTCGTCAAAAGAACATATCTCGACTCCAGGCCTAATGTTACTACTATAAAAACCCAGCACATCTGGATCCGCATCTGATTCACTCTGAGCGATTGAAGAAAAATAACTATTAATCTCGTTAACATTTTGCAAATGTACAGGCAATGCGGGTTTCCCCTTTTTGTATATATTCAACTCCTTCAAGGCCTTCCACACGCAGCTCTTGCTGGTATTGCTCAATCTGTGATTCAAGTACGCCCTTTTCTCCGTTTTGACAGCGGTAGATGTAAAATTTCTAAGCCTTTTATAATAATCCCAATCAACCGCCAGGCTGGTGTTTTTATATTTTGCAAGAGCCTTATCGCGTTTGACATTTTCCGTTAACCAAGGACTAGACTACCGTGCACATTTATAAGTAATAGAAAGAGCATGAGTGTCAAATAAGGCACTCAGGCAGTTATTTAAAAAAACGATTTTGTCATCTATACCAATAATGTTGTAAATACTATCCCAAGAGATTGATCTGAAGTCAAGCAAAAAGGCGTTATAATCAAAGTGCCTGAAAGAACGCGAGGTTTATAGCATTTGTTTTATTGATCCAAGAATATGAACTCATTCCAAAAAAGATTAGTCTTTAGTACTATACTATAATGACTCATGATTTGACTAGCTAAACATTTCATAAACAAGTTTAGTCGGCAATCACTAAAATGCAGAAGGAAGTTTCAGCGACCGCCATCTAGTATTCTACAACCTGAACTGCTCTGTCTAATGTTTATCATTATTATTTATAAACAAACGTAATAAGACAAGTTGTTAAAGAAAAAGCAATAAAGCCTTATCAATCCTCCCCTGAGTATTCTATTAATTCCAAACATAAAAACAATCAAAAAAAGGGAATAAAAGATAGAAAATTAAAAATAAAACGTTTTCCAAATAAAACTTTACCTTTTTACTTGAATAACACTGACTTTTTTTTGTTTTTCCTTTAACATTCAACTACTTTATCTTTCTCCGTATTTATTCTCGCATAATGCAATACGATTTTAAACTTGCGAAAAGTAAAAACTTACGAAAACAGAGATCAAATAAACACGTTGCCGAACCAATTGAGAAACACTGACTCGCGTAAAAAGTCAATTTTCCCGCTTACCGTCGGAAACTAAATAAATCAGAAAGTTTTTAATGCGATCTCACCTGAAAGAACAGCATGAAAGCGACCCATTGGTAATATTTCACCTGCTTAGTGGAGTTTTTACCCGGCGAACGATGTGAGGTTTGTACGCCTGGATATGCTACTTGGGTCCCGGGCGATTTCATAAAAGCATCTACTACCGTGTAGGTCGAGTGGATCCAGCAATATGTGTTCAACACATCTTCCGGGATATCTCTGTAACATAAACGAGAAAAAAAGGGTCGGGTTATTTAATCTATGCAAATGTATTTTAACATGTAACCTTTTATCTCGACTTTGTGCGATGGGCTGATGGAAAAGTGAGGTTTTATTTTTAACGGAAGATAACATGCAGAATAGGCAATCCGAAGATTAAAATCTGTATACATACATGTATTGGTGAAAGGCACGCTCTGACCCATCTTTTCAGAACATTGTACATAATGTGATTGTGATTAACAGTAGATGTTAAAAGAAAATAGATTACTGATTAATAACCACAGAGGGAATAGTACATAGATCGGCATTTCACAAAAAATAATATTAATCATAATAGGGAAGTATTGTAACATTGATCCATAGGGAACTTTTGACTTGACTATTTTAAGTAAATTTCAACATCGGCCTAATTCTGGTTTGCTGGGATATGTCAAATGTAGTTCTATTTTATTAACGAGTGTGTCTACATAAAGCTGTCATAAAGACATTCTTCTAACCGTATTAAAATGATGTTTATTTTTAAATTAAAAAGTTATTGCTGGACAACGTAAAACTCTATATCCAAGGGTTACTAACCAATGTGAGCAAGAGATTTTATTTCTATCCGCGGGTAGTACTTATAGTACTGTGACGACATCGAATCTGCACTATTCCTGTACAAATTATCAAGAAAAAAGAGAATGTTTGAAAGCAATGCACGCTAGTGAAATAAAATGTTCAGCAAACATTTTGAACACCTTATTGACAAATTCTTATTTAATAAATATATATGGCACTCATTATATAAATGTCGTTAATGCAGAGTACATCGAAAGTTTATACAAAGTAAAAAGCATCAATAATAATGATAAAGCGATACTTAAGAAGTATGTATAATAAATACATCATACTCGAAATTCTATATTATGATCCAATTCTATTCCTTGAATATTTTACGGTCAGCCAGTACTTTTGCGACAAGCTGCGAGCGCTTTACCGGAGAGGCATCTTTATGGAGGGCATCAAAAAATGTAAGTAGACACTGAGAGGCGATTCAAACTCGAAGAACTAGTTTGATGGATAACTAGTTCCTACGATTGGCGTATTAAAGTGACTGCACACATGCAACAGAATAACACAACACTATCGCTTATCAAGTGTGGACCCAAACTCGCAACAGCGTAACATCGTTGCATGACGGCGTCCCATCAGTGGACGGTTTTTCACCGTCGCATCAAAGAAATTTTACTCGTCCAAGTTGCGCCACATCTTCACATGTCTGGACGGGCTTGACGAACATTATGGCGAACTAAAAATTAATGCCCGAGTTTCTTTTTAAATTTTACTGAGGAAAAGATTTTTTGTGGCGTGCGAACCTTCCTTCAAAATAATTCGGATTTACTTTTGTCGAAGAAAACCGAATTTCGTACCTTTTCGAGGAATAAAATTGTCGGTTATAATTTTCAAACGGTTTTTCGGTGAAACTGGCTCAGATATTAATTCGGTATTGAGTGGACGGAGGGATGTTATTCTTAATTTGGTCGATATTTATCAGGGAAAAGTAATTAATACCAAGAATCCCAAGCGTCTGCCACCGACGTCTTCGCATATGTTTTTGCTTTTTCACGCTGCAGCCGCAGTGGCCATCTTGGAAAACATTCATTAACTGATCATAAGAGGATGAGACGGCATTATGTTTTGCTGCACCTCAGAACTGTCTCACCCCGTATCTTCCGTATCTTCGTCGCGCAACAAGGAATGTTTATTTATTTATTTATTTATTTATTTGATACAATAATCAACAGACAGATGTCAAATTTCAGATTAAGGAAACAAAAATTATACATACATGATATTAAAAAAAAAAGTAATAGTAACAATAAATAAAGATATAGTACTAAACAGTAATGACATCTCTAATATCCCGGATATTACATACGAAAATTTCAAAAGACGAATATTTGTTACAAGTGTTACACATGCAGGGTAAAGGTGAATATCGAAGGATTTTAGTGGGCGATGTGGGAAGGTAAAACCTGAATGTCGACCGCAAAAATACCCGAGGAATATATAGAGACACTTGTTCAAGAATTTCGGGGCAATCAATTCTGCTTTTGAATATATTTGATAAGAAAAGTAAGAATATTACAATGCGCCTGTGCTTCAAAGAGTCCAATGAAAAACGCCGTAACATACCACTCTGTGATATACCAATGACGGGATACTGGCCACCAACCTTAAAATATAAATAATTCATGAATTGACGCTAAATATTTTCCATCGCGTTAGTGTGTATGTCATAGAATGAACTTCACACTACAGAAGCATATTCCAATCTTGACAGAACAAATGCAAAATTAACTTGGTTATAGTTGAGCAATTATTGAACTCTTTGGTATGCCGAATAACAAAACGAATGCTTTTTAGAGCTTGAGGCGTGATGGTCGCTATGTGATTATTGAATGATAGCTTGCAATCAAAGAAGACACCAAGCTCACAGAGAGTATCACGCCTTTGGAGGACAGAACCATTAATATTATAATTATAGATAAAGGACTCGGACTTTGTCGTGAATGATATGACGGAACATTTATTCAGGGGCAGATCATTAAGTACATACCATTCACATACCTTATCAAGATTCGCTTGTAATTTTGAACTGTCATCAAAATTGTTGACGTAAGAGAATATTTTGAGATCATCAGCATACAACGGGTAGCCTACATCTAAAGACTCAGTGATATCATTAATATAAATGTTAAAGAATAATAGACCCAAAATAGATTCCTAAGGTGCCCCTGATGTTGCAGTAATATGGTTAGATCGAAAACCCTCAAATAAAACAAATTGTGAACGTTGTGCAAAATAAGATTTGAAAAATAAAAGAAGATTCTGTGAGATCGCAACTGTTGATAGCTTACCCAACAAGATGTCATGATTCAACTGGTCAAACGCTTTGAAAAAATTGGTGTATAACACGTCAGTCTGAGAACCATTATCTTTCCCAATTGGGATTAACTGGGTAACAGAACGTCCCTGTGGGAAACCATGCGCAGTGGATAGGCGATTTTTCAGGAATTATAAAACGGTTTGTAGATGCATTTTCCAAAAGCCTTTGCGACATTACAAATAATCGAGATTGGACGATAATTTCCGACTACCTTTTTTAACACTGGGCAAATTTTAAAATATTTCCACATCTCCGGAAATTGACATGTTTTCAACAAGTTAAAGAGGATAGCAAGAGGAGATGACAAAACAGAAGCACAAAATCCGAGAATAAAAGAAGGGACGCCTTGAGGGCTAGCAGTTGCGTTGCCTTTGAGCTCTTCAGGGACTCGTAAACATCGTTCTCCGAAAAGAAGATAACATTAAAACTGTCATAGCCATCATCACGATCGATCCAAAACGAGGAGTTCGAGTGCTTCACAAATGAAGATTGAAAGTACTCGGCAAATGCATTGGCAACGTCGAGAGAATTAGAGATGACATGATCGTTATACACTCGTGAGGTAACACCGCAGATTTACGCTTCCTATTCACGAAGTCCAGAATCGTTTAGGATCCGAAGGAAAGCTTCGCTCGATGTGAGTGATATAATTCTTCTAAGCTCATATTCCTTACCAACTGCTTTAGTCTACTGAGTTCCTTGTATAAACGCACATCATTATTGCGTTTGTAAGAACACCACGCCTCTTTCTTGAGGTAAATGGAATTGATAATGTCCGCAGTGAAGTAAGGTGGATACGGGTTCTTTAACCCATTAGCGCTCATTGTACTCGTTTGAGTACGGCAAACACATGATTTAATTTTGTGTCACTGGCGACATCTATGTGACGATATTTACATTTGGCACCCGTTTGCGTTTTCTTTGCATTCACAGACACCTGTGTTAGCGTGCAGAACTACATGCAATGGTTTGACACTGCCAATAGAATCGTGTCTATGCCGTACGATTACTAACGTATTTTTCCTTGGCTAAGCTCGCGTCAAAAAATTCCTACAAGTCCTTGGCAAAAGATTTCAGTGTGTTGAACAGGTAAGCAAAGGCCAGTTTTATATTCTGATATATATTTTAGTTTTATTACCTATCTGAGAATTTTGGTGTCATTATGTTGGTCAAACATTGTTGTACTCGGATGAGTACAATAGGCTAACGTGTCGACTGTCAAACCGACGAGGACGATGTAGACGAAGACAACCTCCAAGGCCAAGAGTCATTTCCCAGTGATATTCCTGGCGAAGTTGATGTTCGATGGCACGAAATCGACAATGTTTCCGAAGTCTCGGGCAGTGAAGATGACGTCCCTCTTTCGGTACGATTATCTCGCAACAAAAGCCTAAGAATTCCGAGCGCTAATACGCCGAAAAAAACAGAACCAAAATGGACGGATCAAAACGTAAATATGAATATGAACGCTACCACGGGCAGTTTTGAACGTCAAGCTATACTGAAAAGCGAGTTAGAAGGGCTAAATCCTGTTGAGGTGTTTGAGAAAATTTTTGATGACGATGTTGTAAGTTTAATTGTGGAACAATCGAATCTGTACTCGACACAGAAAAACGATCATAGTTTTTTTGTTTCTAAGGCTATACCATACGTTGCCCCGAGAGAGAATGTATTGGAGCCTTGATAAAGATCTTCATGTTCCACTTATCTCTGAATCAATGTCAAGGAACCGCTTCTTAGATATAAAAAAGTATATCCACCTGACTGACAACGATAACATTGATAGAGCAGACAAAATGGCAAAATTACGTCCACTCATGTTTATGCTGAATCAAAATTTCAAACAATAGGGAATTTTTCATGACAAGCTGTCGATTGATGAAGCAATGGTCTCTTACTTTGGTCGTCATCCAGCCAAGCAATTTATAAGAGGCAAGCCCGTTCGATTTGGATATAAAGATTGGATGTTGTGCAACGCCTCTGGGTACTGCTACTCGTTTGACACGTACTGTGGTAAAAGTAACAACCCTGAGGAATTGAGGTCTATGCCTTTGGGGTCTATGATTGTTTTGGAACTTCTAGATGCTCTCGCAGTGCCTTCGGATCATGAGGTTTTCTTCGATAACTTTTTCACCAGTTATGAATCATTGGCTCTTTTGCGAGAGAAGAACACTCGTGCCACCGGAACTGTAAGGGAAAACCGTACAAGACGATGCCCCCTCACTGCACCGAAACTTTTCAAAAAAAAAGAACGTGGTTCTTACGCAATAAAGTACGACGACGAATACAAACTACTCTTTGTTCGCTGGAAAGACAATAATGTGGTTACTATGGGCCTTTGGGCAAAGTGAAACGCTGGTCCAACTTAGAAAAGGCAAAAATTAATGTCCCCCAGCCTTCGCTTTTTCAAACATACAACCGCTCCATGGGTGGAGTTGACATGTTAGATCAGTGTGTGAACACCTATCGTATAAGTATACGTAGCAAAAAAAGGTGGTGGCCACTATTCACACACATGGTAAATATAGCAATGGTGAATTCTTGGAGATTGTACCAACTGGCAAATCCTGACGAACGATTGGACCTGCTTTCTTTTCAGAGATATGTGACGCGCCACTATCTGCGTTCTTTCAAAAACTCAACTATTACCAAAAGAAGGCCTTCGTCCAATGTTCCTGAGAGTATACGAAAAAGCGAAAGTGGACACATTCCAAAAAAACTTGACAAGCAGGCCAGATGTACCTTGTGTCACTCCAGAGTGAGATGGGCTTGTAGAAAATGCAATGTTACTCTTTGCATAGAACGTGAATGCTTTGCAGTATATCACACCTAAGCCCAGTGTACTTAGTTGAGTACATATATTTAACTTTTTTCTATAACCTTCACATCATCATTGTCCTATCTCGTTTTCTTCAAAATAAAGTTTCGACATAGAACATTGCAGTTTTATAAAAAAATTTAAAAAAAAAAAGTCGTGGGCGTTAATGGGTTAAAGCCATTGCAGTTTTGGGAATGCAAAGTTAAAATATGGAATACAACTTCTCATAAAAACTTTTAATGGCAACATCAATATTAGAAATGTTATCCAAGAATGACCAATCGGCGTTACAAAGTAGATCGTATAAGTTATGAAAACCGGCTTTACGAAAATTAAATGATTTCTCAGGAGAATGTTCATGCTTAAATTTCTTAAGAACAATTAGTTTGCAAGAAATATTCAAAGGGGGATGTTGATCATCTTTTCGCACGTTGCGCGCCTTAGGAATATTACACTAAAAACATATTTCACATTTTCTTAATAAGATATGAAAACTATTGCATAAATTATTTAAAAAGGTGCAAAGTTGCGATAACAAACTGGATTCGAAATCCTTGGGGGTGTTTTAAATGTTAAGTTGGATTGTTTTGAAACTATAAACTGTGAATAAAATAAATAAAATAATATTAATTTAATTAATTTCCTAAGTTATATTAATGACTATTCGACTTTACTAATTTCGTGTAATTTTCCTAGGAATAATTCTTATCCCAACGCGTTGAATACTTTTATCTGTCATTCATTACGTTTTGTTGATTTTTTTATGTATTTGTCTTTCAAAATTATGCCAAACAAATATTTATTTTTAGAATATACACAATTACCAAAGCGTAATCCTAAGAGTACAAAATAGACCAACACAAAATATAAATTTACAAATGTTTTAATGTAATGTATGGAGTATATTTTATCTCAAAGCAATTAGCAATGTTTATAAATTTTTTCTGTGTGCAGTGTGTATATATACATATTAGTGTCTGCGTAAACACAGGTAGTACATATGCCCGTCCATATACATATAAATATAAGCATAACACAACACAAATATATGTACACAGGAACAATTAAATGTAAGCATCTGATTCATTTCCACCAAACAATAAATGTTATATATAATATGAATCATCGTGCTGTCTGTCTATTGCCATCCAGTTAGGCATACAGAAACATATAATATGTATCTGCGTATACACCAAACTAAAACCAATCCAAAAGGAATGACTGGCTATAGGTAGATTATAGATCGGCACGTGCAAATAAACAAAACGTTCCAGTAAACACAGCAGCATGGATTACCATTTAACATGTCCCTATTTGTCGTTAAAAAATGCGCATGCTGATTCAATTTGTGTAAGGGGTCGATATATGTATGACTGTGTTTGTTTTTCGAAGAAAAAAAAACAGCGTACTCTTCGGCATCCTTTATTCAATTGTTGAATGTTTTAACGTGCTTTTAAAAAAAAAAAAACTTGGGAAACATGTGTTTCTTGCTGTTATGCACATTCACAGATATGTAAATTCGACAAAAATTCAATTCATTATTATAACTATTATTATATACAGATTGATCATTCGGCTTCGTTGAAACCACACAGGTACACTGGCAGCACAGTTAGTTTAAACTTAACCCTGTATTAACAACGAATATACTTGCTTTTACCCATCAGTGTCAAGTACTGAACGGGTTAAAGTAATATTTTCCTTTACATTTAAAAATTGATTTATTGATAACTTAATAGTGTATTTCAACATTAGAAAAATTACAGGCTCTTATGAGTTACTGCCCTCATTTATTATCTCAAGGAGTCTATAATATAATTTATCCTTTTCTAGCAGACTGACGTTGCCAATAAAATTCAATAGATTTTAGAATAAGTTAAATTCGAAAAAATGATTAGTAATTTGCTGACGAATTTTATATGAATTTACAGGTTTTTCGAGTTTTTAGTTTTTCTTGTTTTTTTTTGCTCATGTTAGAATTTCTTGTGTTTATTCTTCTATAGTTTTTAATACGTTTAATTGTAGAATAGTTGTATTATCAAATATTATTGTATTTTATTGCCATGTACATACTATAGATCTTGCAATTACGAGGCAACATACATGAGAAATTTGTACGTCTTGAGAACAACTAACTAACTTTGCCTTCAAATACTTTAAGAAAAGGAAAGGAATTATAACATATCTGAAGCATACCTGATTTTAGCACAATTTTGTAATATATTTAATATCAAGTCCTATTTCGAAAAAAATTTAGAATGTCTTCCTGTGCGACAAATATATACGATTTTTATCTGACACCACATGTGTGACGCTTGTGATATGATAGTTCTAACGCTATTAGAAACAATAGAAATCACAACTCATTAAAATAATGTGTAAATCAAAAAACCACGCCCGCGATTCCCATAAAACCTGTACTTTTTCTAATTTTCTAATGTTGAAACAAAATATAGATATTTACCAATGGACATAGAAAACAAGCATAACTATATTACTACTATATGTTTGTTCAAACCGCCAGTACTGAACAGTTCCGGAACAGTTCTAGAATTAGTATTTTTGATAATAATGCGCATGTCGGGCCAAATCCTGGTTCTGAAATCGTTCGAAATCCTGGTCCGAACAGTTTTAAAATTGGAATTTTAGGAGAACTTGTACTACCAACATTAGTAATAGAATTATTAAAAAACACCAAACTAATGTAAACAAATATCAATCGTAATGAACGTTTAAATGTTACTGCATCTGCATCTCACCACCAAAATTGCGACAGGATTTAAAAAGTAATAGAGAAGTTGTTTAGAAGAAAAACATTTTTCTAAATTTTGTAATGGTAATTTCTGATAAACTGGGTAAATAAAACAAGGATTTTTAATACAAGCTGATATTGATAATTGGCACAAACATCTAGTGCACACACACATTAATAATTATATATTCCATAGTTATAAAATCAAGAATCATAATGGATTATTACAATACATTTTCAATGTTCAAAGCCAGCTCCTTTTCTTTTCGTTTACTTATTCATTTAAAGTAAAAGATTATGTCCAAGATATTTTTTTTGATTATTTTTAATGTGTGAAGTAGTACACTCTTTTAATCCGTTTTGGATTGAAACCTTTTTGGTAATTTGAATTGTGATACCAACATGATTTGGTACTTACATCAATCAGACTCTGAATGTTTTCTGTGATACAAGTTTGGTGGTCACATTAACTTGCAATTTATTATAATTTTCATTACGTAACATGCTGGTACAAATACATACATATAATAGATTGTTCGGATGTCTAATATATTGATATCACAAAATTCTTTTATTCTTTTTAAATCTCAAGGGGGACATATGGAATGAAAAATTATAAGTTTAGTTTACATAATATTAAATACTAGATTGCCTAAGTTTAACAAATAGGTATGTCAGTGTGTATACGAATGTTCGCAAGTTCCTACAATTGTACCATTACATGCACATTATTCTTAGAGAAAGAACTTGCTAGACTCAGGAACATGGTAGTAACTGAAGTAATTTCTAAAACAATAAACCACCATTTGAAGAAATTTTAATGTTTAATCACGTACTTATAGCTATTTACTGTGGCTATTACAAAATTGATATACCTAATGAGTGTGAATAAAAACAAGTGTAAAAAGAAATAAAAAAACAAGTTTGATGAACCGAATCACACCAATACTCTAATAATAGGGTAATTCGAGGATAGTTGGACCACGCGGAGAGATGGTCCAGTTCGAAAATCTGAACTATTTCTTGTCAGATGGCGCTATGCTACCATAAGCGAACTGCATAGTCTCAAACGACTTGTGTGTGGAAGAGAGCATTGAGATATATTAAGAATTAGCTGTGTTATTACTGAGTCATTATTTGACGACTGCTGAAAATTTTTAGCGCTCGGACGTTTTCATCAACTGCGTTACTTATAGTAAGTTTTTAGAACTTTGCTGTAATTATCTAATTAGTATAGGCTTCGTAGACGTACCTAACCTCACAAAACTTCGAATTCGTCTTTACCAATGAAAAGACGAAGTGGTCCATCTCTCCTATGCGTTTAGGATAGATGGACCATTTTTTTATGGGATAGTTGGACCTGCTTTAATTTGCAATAAAATTTACCTACATTTCTTAAACACGGCGTCATTACATTCAGTTCTTATTGAAAAAAAAATACTTCCATTAAATAGTCTATAACAGTATAGGTAGGTACAAAGTACAAGCGTAAAGCTCCAATGTTTTGTAGGACCGAATATGCCAAATATTTACACAAGGAAAGGTAATGTACACCGAGGAAACTGGACGTCCAGAGCACTTCAAGATGCCTTAACTGCAGTAGCAAATGGAGCAATGGGGTTGAACGAAGCTGCTAGAAATTTTGGAATACCAGCAACCACATTGAAACGTAGAAAACGAAATGGTAATCCTACGAAACAAAATCGTCTCGGTCCGCCATCGTCTTTGGGCGAGGATGCAGAAATCAAATTAGTGCGACATATCAAAAAGCTTCAAAAATTTGGTTTTGCTCCTACCAGGGATGTACTCCGTAGAATGGCGTGTGACTTGGCTGAAAAGATGAATATTAAACACAAGTTTAACAGAGCCACTGGTAAAGCAGGGTTCGTTTGGCTTCAGTTGTTTTTAAGGCGCCATCCGGATCTATCGGTGCGGACGTCGGAGGGAGTATCCCTCCTTCGCTCACAGGGAATGTCAAGAAAAGCTGTATCAGATTATTTTAAACTTATAGAAAACGACTTATTGGAAAAACCCGGAAATATTTACAACATGGATGAAACCGGCCTTCAACTCAATAATAAGGCCGGACATGTGGTCGCTGCAAAAGGCTCTAAAACCATCTCTGCTATAACTTCTGGCGAAAAAGGAGAAACAATCAGTGTTGTAGCTTGTTGTAATGCTGAAGGGTCATTTTTGCCCCCGTATTGCATTTTTAAAGGGAAAAATAAGAAGGACAACTGGGCTGACGGTATGCCACCTGGTTCTTCTATTAGGATGTCCCCCAAGTCGGCATACGTTAACAGTGAAATTTTTCTTGATTGGTTAAAAAATCATTTTGTCCCTAGAAAAAGACCTGGTAAAGTACTTTTACTACTGGACGGACACACTTCGCATACTAATTCGATTGATGTGTTAGAATTTGCTGAAGAAAATGAGATAATTCTATTGTGCTTTCCGGGTCATACCACTCATTATTTGCAACCACTGGATCGAGCTTTTTTTAAATCGTTGAAGTCGCATTACTATGCGGAATGCAATAAATTTATAAGAATCAAACCAACAAGAAAATTGAATAGAACAGTGTTTGGAAAACTATTTGGAGATTCGTGGAACAAAGCAGCCACCGCGCAAAATGCCATTTCTGCCTTTAGGGCTACTGGTGTTGTGCCACTTAACCAAGATGCAATTCCTGAGTATGCCTTTTTAATGCTCGATGATGATAACGTTCAGCCACCAAATTCATTCCAACCATCACCGAATCGTTCAAACTCACCACAACCGGGCCCATCACACGAATATGAAACTCGGCGATCTTGCACTCCGCCGATTCAACATTCTCGGACTAACAATCAAGTATTGGTAGAAACACCAAAGAAAACTAGAGGAAAATTGCTGGATGAAGTTTCCCCGATCCCAGAAATTAAACCCTTAAGTGAAGTAAGAAAACGTGGACGAAATGTGGCAACAGTTCTTAATTCAAGTAAGAATATTAAAGCCATGAAAGAAAAAAGTGATTCAAAACAGAAGAAAAAGAAAAATGTAAAGAACACAGCAAAGATGGGTGCAAAACAAAATCAAATGAAAAGGAAAACCAAGAAAAAAATTCAATCGCCTGAAAACTCAGATTCGTCGATGGATTACGAGAGTCCAGAATTGAATGACTCTGAAGATAGTGGAGATGAAGATTATGAAACCACCTGCGCTGGCTGTGGGGAGAACTACATAAAAACAAAAAAAGTTGAAGACTGGATCAAGTGTATTCGATGTGGACGATGGATGCACGAAAACTGCACCAAATATTTGAATTTTTGCGATATTTGTGGCAAACATGCCAAGAAATAAAAATTTTCTTGTATTTAAATGCCACTACTTCGAATGTAACGTTTAATTTTCTTCTTAAGAATGTCAATTAGAAGAATAAAGCCTATGTTAGGATCCCACGAGTAATTATTACCTCACCATTGAAAATAAAATTTTTGCAGATTTTTCAAAAAAAGTGGTCCAACTCTCCTCGAATTACCCTATCACAAACTAGAATGTAAAACAAAAACAAATAGGTACTTGAACGACAACTTAAAAACCAACATACATCAACTTTAAACTCTGAAGTTCAACATAAATATGATATACATAACCAGAAAAGTGCGAGAGCTGATACAAATGACAATTACGTATGGTCCGGATTTATCAGAATTTCAAATACTAGCCCACCATCCAGACCTGTAAGAACCGTTCAGAACGGTTCCTGAATTACGAGTTCTGAAAGACCGAACATTGAACTAATAGCTCTGAGAATTTGTAGTTTCAGAACTGCAAGGTCTGAACAGCCTTTTTACTTTCTTATACGTAGTATAAGGAAGTATTGTGATGATGAAAATTTTCGACCTCGAGATGTTCGCAGATGTCCACGTTTTGAAGTCCCCTGATACCAAAAAAGTGGTTTTTAAAAAATGTCTGTGTGTGAGTGTGTCTCTGTGTGTGTGTCTGTGTGTGTGTGACCACGATAGCGGTCAAACCGCTGTAGATATCAATTCCAAATTTTGTATTTACGTGTATAATCTCCCTCTTGAGATCTGATTAGTTTTTCAGTAAAATCGGTAGACCGGAAGTAGCAGTTTACTTCAGCGAAAAAATCGAATTTTGACAATATTTCGTCAACTATTAAGTTTAAACAAATTTATAAAGAATTCAAATATACTTAAAATTAAAATTGAAAATAATTTTATTTAAAAAGTTTTTCGAAATTCCTACCGGAAGTAGGTCTTTTACTCTTATCGAAAATCAGTTTTTTGCGAATATTTCGCCAGTCATGCTTTTTAGACAAGTACGTTACGGGTATAAAAGTATTTAAAACATAATTTTCAATATCTTTTGTGTAAGAGAAATTTCAAAATTCAGACCGGAAGTACCACTTTTACTCTTATCGAATAGCGATTTTTTGCAAATATGTCGTAAGTTATGCATTCTATATAAATTTATCAAGAGTACAAAAGTATTTAGAACTAGATTTGCAATATTTTTTGTATATATGAAATTTCAAAATTCGGACCGGAAGTAGCACTTTTACTCTTAGCGAGTAGCACTTTTTTGATAATATCTTGCAAAGTATGCATTCTATAGAAATTTATTAAGAGAATAGAAGTACTTAGAATATAATTTTGAATAATTTCTGTAAAAAAATTCTTAAAATTCTGTAATTTGAAACGCTCATACGTATAAGAAAGTCGTGTGGTGGCCACACCTCATTTTTTTCAAATGACATGCGCACTAGTTCTAAAACCGTTCAGAACTGGAGGTCTGAACCAACCTTCTATTCCGTTTGCTGTATCGCGTTAATGTATAATTTTTCGCCAAGAGAGCTAGAATTGGCCAGATAGTCTGTTCTACACATGTGTTAAATCAAATTGTCTATTTTGTAAGATAAGAAATAAAAGGTGAATACAAAACATAAGTATGGCCCATAGATAAGAGGTAATACAAAATTATTTAAAAAAATTAAAAGCTGTAAATTTTGTGATTCAATTGAAAATGTTCTTATAAATTTCATTATTTTTACCTTTTCTATTTAGAAGTAGTTAATCCAGTCATGGAAACAAAAACTTGTTCAAACATTATTTATGCACATATTGCTGTGGCAACATAATTATTTGGTATAAAATAAATGTAGTATTGCCATACGTTAAGCATTGCCAAATAGATTATGCTGTGTGCTGTTCCAGCAACATAATTTATAAAAAAAATAATGATAATTTTTATTATCTTTAATATGTTCATTTATTTTCATAACAGCACGTACTTTGTAAGTATACGTGAATTCTATCAGTGTATTCAAACTTCTTTACTCCAAACAAATCTCTTGTTTATTTTTATAGGGATAAGGTTATAGTTTGTATTAAAGAAAAATCGGAATCTATATAAAACATAATTGTATATTTTATTCAACATTTTAAGAATATATAAGCATCGCTATACTATATTCACCCAAGAATTGTAAAAAAAACATAATTGAAAGAAAACATTTATATCGTATTCTCGGTTATAATGTTTTTGTAGAATAACTATATCGATAATACTTAATCAAAAATAAAAATATTGTCCTGTTTTGAAACAAAGAAAAATCCAATTGCATATCAGTATTCTATTAATATTGTGCTAATTCTATTCTATCAGAAACATTATATTCGCACGTAATGCTCCGATAATCTTAGAACTTCGCAATGGTCAATGTTCGGAGGAAAAGCTTGAATTTGATCACTGGTAACAATCATTCGCACGCATTGCGACCAGCATCTCAAAGTCCACCACGCAGAAACATTTCCCTTTTCTAAATATCTATTTTAATTTTTAAATTTGCAATCAAAAATGAATTGTGAAAATTAATGATGCTTAATAAAGTGTCAGAAAATATACATTCGCACGTTATATCCTCTTAACACCCAACACCATTAATAATCCTATTTGTGTTGTATATAAAAAACTAATGAATTAATATTATCACAGGACAATATCTATTATCCCTGCTGCTCAACGTTATATTGAATAAATATTTGCACATTGTGTTCTAATATACGCATAGCAGCATTGATAAATCTCTGTATTAAAAACTTACTTTGTATCGTTAAACATCTCTTCAAATTGTGCCATAAGCATCTCCATTTTTTAAATACCAAAGAAATATTAACAAAGAAAGAATTATAATAATGAATGAAAATTAGATAAGGTAAAATTAATATGCTAATACAAAATAAATGAATTCACATTTAATCGTGGTGTATCTGACCCAACGATTCTCTATTTAAAGTCTTTATCTTTCGAAGTCACAGTCAGTATCAGTCTAATCTTGTTCATTCCTGTCTCTGAATTCATACCTGGGAAAAAAATCTGTAACGCCTGTTACGCAACCACCGAACTAAAATTTAAGTTGTCACCCTGCATCATCCGTAAAATCTCTGCTCTCAAGTTGCCGTCGTGACACCAACACACACGCACTTATTGTCTTTGACAGGTCATTTACGTAAATGTCAACACACTGCAAATTGTTTTTCCTATTTACCCAAACTATTCGGTATCTTCAAAAGTAGGTATATTTTTTTTATTAATACAATTCTTCCTTGTATTTCTTTATGAATTCGTTGCCCTTCTCATCATTCGTCACATATTTTCTTTTTCCATTAACTAACACTATCCTTACTTTTGTTTTATTTATTTCAGTATTCGGTAAAATTGGAAATATATTATAAATAACAGGTATTCTTCGTCCAACACCACTCGTACTATCACGATCCGTCCGGCCTGCCATTTCGTCGCTGTTTTCGATCCAATTCTTTTCCAATGGTGATATATTTATCTGTAAAAAACTACATACAAAGTTTATACCATATTTTCTTTTTGTAGGTCATCAAACCATACGAGTCTTTCTACAGTCTATGAAACATAGTGCTACACACACAAATTCATGAATGTATATTTTGTCTGCTTAGCTGTGTTTTATATAAAAACATTATTGCTGATCGTTCCGTGTCAAGATATATTTATTTCCTTTTTTATCTATAGTTATAAGAGAAGGAAAATTTTATTATATAAAGATGATTTATATAAATCCCTCTTATAAAGTTTTATTACATTCATGCTTAAAACGCATTATTCTTTACGCCTTCTTAAAAGTTAGGTTGTTTTTCATTGTATACAAACCATACATCCTCTTTACCTTTTCAGAGTATCAAATGTTTTACTGAATTCTAAAAGTGTTAAAATGGTAACCATATTCTGTCTCTAGCTGTGATGATGTCGTCTGTTATTTTTAACAGGGCAGTGGTCCAACTATGGTCAGACTAATTTATAGGCAAAATATCAGCCATAACTAAAAGGCCTTCCAGCTGTTTATTGATGGTCTTCTCCGGTAATTTGGAGCAAACTGGTAAAATACTTATAGGCCGCAAACCTTTGTGTTCGTTAGCCACCGAAACAAAAACAGCTCACTTCCAAGAAGTTAAAAACACATTGAGTACAATACATTCATCTCAATACACCTGCATAATGTCTTTGTGAAACTGAAGTCATATACTGTTGCTATATTTTACGCTACTATGAAATATTTAATATGTGATAAAGTCACTATGCTGGAGAATCAATTATTATATTATGTTGTGTAATTATTATATTCTTTAGCAATAAATGGCGAAAACCTATATTTCAATTGTGTTATAATTAAGTGCAAATAACGCGTTTCACTATGTAAAGGTTGACCCCTTGCAGTTATTGCCTATACTCAATTCTGATAATGTCATTTTTGAAGGTTCATTTAATAAACAATATATGGAAAATGTAGATCACTACATATTTTAAATAATCTAATAAGAATGAGATTACCGGAATTTCAACAATTTACAACATATCACTTCGAAGGCATTTTTCACTAAAAACACATAACAGAAATCAGATATACAAAAATAGGTTTCTTTACTTTACTTTCTATCAATCAATTAAATCACGTTGTTATAGAATTGAAGTGTTCTTTAAAAGTGTCTCGATAAATATACCTGCTTACAAAAACGTTTGAAGCATAGCTATAGGCGACCAAATCAATATCAGTTTGACAAAATCCTGGACAACTCTATACTGGTTATTACCATAATCATTTGTTTAAATCTATTGCGACGTTAAATCGGTATTAACCAATTCATTTTGGTAAAACCAAACAGTATCGAAATCAATGAACCTTCATGATTTTAAGAAAGAAATAATTTCACAAAAATAATTTCATAATGAAATACGCATTGTGGTTTAGAACTTATCACCTTACTAAATCAGAAACATGGAAAAGTCTTCCTTCAATTATTCTACCACCAGAGTCGCTATCTAACGCGTATTGAATAAAGTTAAAATTTAAAAGTTTTTTTTTTTATATTACATACCTAGTATGGACACATTCGATTGGATTTCCTACATACTGTCTTGTAGTCACAGCTATTGAAAAAGTAACTAGTAGAATCACAGTGGCGTTACTATGCAATCGAAACACGAGCGAATCAATTGTCATGTGATTTACCTAAAAGCAAAAAAAATAATGCAAAATCAAAAATACACATTCCACCCATTTCACTCATTCTATTCTAACAACTTAACAAATTCGTATAACATATCTTCCATCTTTTTACTTATGTTTGACACTTTCTTAAGAAATTAACGACGGGCGCAAATATAATTAAAATAAGATATTTTATGGTTATCCTCCACACACTTAAAATATATTTTAGTGCCGTTATTTAGGAAAGCACAACAAGCATAAATTTGGAAAGAATTCAGAAAAAGAAAGAAAAGGCGTTTTACTAATACCGTTATTTTAGAAATTGAAATGCGTTCTTTTCTATTTTTGTAAATCACATTTTCGGGGTCTATCTGATCGGTTGTATTTTATACAATGTACTGAAACACATCAGATCGGAAAGCATCAGGATTAGTCGTTAAATAATGATCATATAATTGTGTAATGCTAACATGTGATTCAAAATTGGTTTGAAAGACGCGAACTTAACGGTTTCTGTTTTTTATATTTATTCCCAACGTTCCAACATGATGTATTTAGAATTACAAATATTAGTTTATATTCTGTTCAATAAGAACATACCCAATATTCTCAAGAGTGTATTCTAAGTTTATAAATAAAGTTCAAATTGAGATAGAAACTGGGTTCATAACATAAATTTAGTATAATGTGAAATAAGTAGAGGTGACTGAATATTGATTCATAGTTCAATAATTAAAAAAAATTTAAAACAATAATTGAGTCCATAAAACAAAAGAAGATAATATCAAAATTTCCCAATTTCAAAACTAATGAAGAGTCAAATGAAAATAATTTTAAAAGATATAACTTATAAAATTACATATTTAAATTGTAGTTTAAAAATGTATTTATTGAACTATTCTTATATAGTATTCTTAACACATACGAGTTATGCCGTGTTATCAATATTATTATTTTATTACCAAAATACAGTTTTATTTATTCGCTTTAAAATTTGTTTAAATGATGGTGTAAATTAAAATATTGAGGTATGGCCACCACACGACTTTCATATACGTATGTGCATTTCAAATTAACAAGAGTTTAAGATTTAAATACTGTAAGCTTCTTAAAAAAATTAAATTGTAAGTGGCTTACATCATGTCCGAATTTTAAGAATTTTTTATACAAACATTATTCAAAATTCTATTCCAAGTACTTTTATTTTCATAATAATTCTATAAAATTCATACATCGTCAGATGTTTGCAAAAAAAGTGTTATTCGATACGACTAAAAATGTTACTTCCTGTGCGAATTTTAAAATTTCTTTTATACAAACATCATTCCAAATCCAACTCTAAATACTTTTGTGCTCTTGATAAAACTATAAAAAATGCATAATTTACGAGATATTCGCAAACAATCTCTATTCGATAATAGTAAAAGTCTTCTATTTCGAATTTCTTTTTCAAACAAAAAGTATTGAAAACCAAGCTTTAAATAATTATATACTCATAATGTTTCTGTCTATAAAGCATTACTTGCGAGATATACGCAAGAAACTGTTTTTCAATAAGAGTAAAAGACCTACTTCCGATAGGAATTTCATTTCGAAAAACGTCTGTAATAAAATTGACTCACATTGACTTATGCGTACATTTGAATTCTTTATAAATTTATTGAAACTTAGTAGTAAATATTGGTAAAATACGGTTTTTTTTACATAAGTAAACTACACCTTCCGGTCTGCCGATTTTACTGAAAATCTAATCCGCTCTCAAGATGGAGACTATACTCGTAAATATAAAATATAGCCCTTTGACCGGTATTGTGGTCAAACACTCAGAGAGAGAGAGAGAGAGAGAGAGAGAGAGAGAGAGAGAGAGAGGAGAGAGAGAGAGAGAAGAATAAGTTAAAGTAAATTTATTTAATCAATAATTAATATTAGTGTAGTATTTAATATATCTAAATACTATTTTGATTTTCTAAAATGTTTTAAAATTAAATTTTCATTTTATTTTGTTCACAAGATTATAACTAAGTCATGCATATGAAGACAAAAGACTTCTTGCTTAAGGACCCAGAAATAATATGTTTTAAAGAAGGGCATACATTCATAGAAAACATGAAATACATATTAAGCCTTAAATTGGTAAATATACATAAATATAGAAATACTAGCACACATACATTAAACATTTTATTGTTGAATAATAAATCAGAAATTCTTAATTATCTTTATTTTACACTTCATATGAATACATATCAGTGACGAATAGATATGATACAATATCTATTCGTATACAGGGTATATCACGTAAGGCGGCTATTAGAAGTTTTATGGGATCCATAAACAGTGTAAACTCGACATTTGGGATTGAGTACTAATTAAGGTGTATTATTCTAAAATATTTTCAAGTAGAAATGACTTCCGGTTACAGCGGAAGTAGATACAAGTTTCTTATTTTAAATGGAACTGTATATTTTTTTGTCGATTCATTCAATTCTACATGTAATTATGAAACAACTTGCATTATAGTTCCCTAACTCTAAATTCAACTATTTTTGAGATAATTGCATTTTTGTTAAAATTTTTGCATTTGCATAACTTAAAATAAAATTTGCTATTTAAGAAGTCAGAAAAGAATAAGGTGCTATATTTTCAGGGATCAAACTACAAGGACATTAGTGCCGATTAGCATTATATTTTGGATCTACTTTTATACAGGGTGTTTCAAAATTAATTGCCAATATGGATATCTTCAAACATACGGAACTCCCTTTTTTTTAAATAGAACATGGTATTTTTTATTACTGGATTGAATGAAACTTCAAATTCTGCGTCAATAAATATTAATGTATAATATGTCTATTTTTCCTAGTTTTTGAAATATTCACGATTATTTGTTTTAGTTGCATAAGAACCGCTAATAAATTTTGAATTCGCATAGTGTGCCAGGGAAATGACAAACATAGGTAGTTGTGAAGCCGCTGTCATTTAGTGTGCGAATTACTGTCATCATGGACAATGATAACGAAAATTATACAATCAACGATATTTTAAACCTACTTTATATCCACGGCGAATGTCAAAGGATTATCGAAAGAACTTGCGGAACATTTAATGAAAGGTGTCCACACTTGCCATCGATAAATTCGAAGAAATTTAAAAGGATTATATCCAACTTTCTGCGCCATGGACGAATAAAAAGTAGTAAAAGAAATCGCTTAAAACCTGTCACAAACGAGGACGCAAATGAAATAAATGTACTAAGTTATTTCAATGCTTATCCTAACTGCTCAATTGCAGCAGCATCGAGTGATCTAGGGCTATCTAAAGAGTCTATTCATCGCATTCTCAAGAAACACAAGATGCATCCTTATTCATTCAAATTAGTTCAAGCATTACACCCTGGAGATACCGACAGAAGAGTAGAGTTTTGTAAGTTTATGTTAACAAAAATGCAAGAAGACGAAAGTTTTTTGAGAAAAATAATTTGAACCGACGAAACGAAATTTAGCCGAGAAGGAGTGATAAGCCGAAAAAATTTGCATTATTGGGCGAAAGAGAATCCACATGTTGTCCGTGAAGCAAACTTTCAACATTCGTTTGCTGTTAACGTATTTGTGATGATGAAATACTATCAATTATGCTTCCATATTTACGAAGAAAATTTGAATACAAATAGATATCTTAATATTTTGGACGAGGTAGTAATACCATTTTTAGACGACCTACCTCTACTTGAGTTTAGAGAGTGTTGGTTCCAACTAGATGGTGCCCCAGCACATTCTTCTTGGCCCGTTAATACACAGTTAACGAACTTATTCGATGATCGTTGGATAGGGACCAATGGACCGTGGAAATGGCCACCTAGATCTCCAGATCTAACGCCTCTGGATTATTTTTTATGGGGATACGTAAAAAGTCAAGTGTATTCGCGTCCAGTAGAATCACGCCAAGAATTACTTAATCGAATAGAAGCGTCTTTAACCAACATTAGTGGCGAAATTACTATCACTGCTACGACTACTGAACTTCACAAAAGAATTACTCGAAGTTTAGGAAATAATGGTCAACACAACGAGCACAATTTATAATCTGTATGTTTTGTTTTGCTGTTTAAAAAAATGTTTTTTTTTATTTCTGTATATTAAATTATTTTTTGCAAGTGTTTTGTTTTAATTTATTTAGGAGAAATCAATTTGTTATGTGTAGCTTTTTAAAATATGTATGTATAATCAATCATCTCTATGTATGTACGTATTACACGTTATGATATCATCATTATCGCATTAGTCCTTAAGCGACAACTGCTCGACAACTATAACAAGAATTTATCATTTCCCTGGTACACTATGCAAATTCAAAATTTTTTAGCGGTTCTTATGCAACTAAAACAAATAATCGTGAATATTTCGAAAACTAGGAAAAATAGACATATTATACATTAATATTTATTGACGCAGAATTTGAAGTTTCATTCGATCCAGTAATAAAAAATACCATGTTCTATTTAAAAAAAAGGAGTTCCGTATGTTTGAAGATATCCATATTAGCAATTAATTTTGAAACACCCTGTATAAAAGTAGATCCAAAATATAATGCTAATCGGCACTAATGTCCTTGTAGTTTGATCCCTGAAAATATAGCACCTTATTCTTTTCTGACTTCTTAAATAGCAAATTTTATTTTTAAGTTATGCAAATGCAAAAATTTTAACAAAAATGCAATTATCTCAAAAATAGTTGAATTTAGAGTTAGGGAACTAATGCAAGTTGTTTCATAATTACATGTAGAATTGAATGAATCGAAAAAAAATATACAGTTCCATTTAAAATAAGAAACTTGTATCTACTTCCGCTGTAACCGGAAGTCATTTCTACTTGAAAATATTTTAGAATAATACACCTTATAAAGTAAGTACTCAATCCCAAATGTCGAGTTTACACTGTTTATGCATCCCATAAAACTTCTAATAGCCATTAGAAGTTTTATGGGATCCATAAACGTGATATACCCTGTATATATAAGAAATGTATCAGTCATCTTGGCCTAGCAACTGTGGCATACTATTCATGAGAGGGACAATAAGATCTAGATTTATCTTCGACAAACATCTAATCTCATCACACAAATAATACTGACTGCTATATAAATATTAGTAAAATGTTTTTGTTTTATTGGGTTAGCAACCTTTTTTTGAAATTATAGTCACATATATGACAATACAATTAAAATACAATTAACGTTTCGACAATTCTTTTATTTTGTCTTACTCAAAAATGTTTTTCTTTATATAGCGTATTGGTAACATAATGACCTATAAAATTGGTTTAAAGGCACTCACAAACTTTTTCCATTTGTCTACTCTAATTATAAATCTGTGTTAATTTTACTTTTGAAACATGTCTTGTCTTTTTAAAAATTTTGACAGAATAAACTGAACACACACCAATAATTTTTAAATAGATAAGACATGTTTCAAAAGTAAAATTAACAGAGATTTATAACATTTATACAGTAGTATAATCTAAGTAAAATGATTGTGAGTATTACTAAACCAGTTTTTAAACCAATTTTATAGGTCATTATATTACAAATACAATATATAAAGAAAAACATTTTTGAAAAAGACAAAATAAAGGAATTGTCGAAGCGTAAATTGTATTTTAATTGTATTATATAATATAAATTGTCTCGGCGCAGCGACAAATATAAATACAATTAAAGATAATAACCATTAAAAATTCGAAACATGTTCATAAGATCTTTTATGTACAAAATACTTAATTTACTATTCCTTCTGAAACAACCTGTAGAATGCAACAGTAGAATGTATAGAATTATGTTAATGTGTATTCTATGAGAAATAACGTAAATATTTATTACATCTGCAGAATTTGTTTTTTTAATAGCAATAAACTAAAAAATGTATATACGTATTACTGAAATTAAAACAAAAATATAATGTAAATGTTAGTTAAGTACTGGAAGGACAAATTGATCATGTGATTATAAGGAAACTTATTCTACAAAAAAAAAATGAGAATAAGTTCTTTTATAGCCATTTTATGATCACGTGGGCAGTAAACATGCAGCCCGCCATTCTAAATTGGGTAAAATCTAATTTTATCCAAAGAAATCCTTTAATGTGATTGATCTTTGTAGAAATTTATATCCAAATTTCCGTTTTCTCGTTTTAGTCTCCAGTAATAAATATTGAACAGTTCAGAATTATAAATTTAGTTAGAAAAAGGCCTTAGCATGTAGTTTTATGCCTCTGAAATTTTCCAGACATAAACAGTGATGTAAATAGAAGTTGTAGATCATTAAATTTTTGGTTGGAATAAATATCACTTTTTATTTGTGACCAGTATTCTTTAGTACTTATATGTAAAATAATGCGCAAGCTTAGACGCTTTGAGATCATTCAATAAAAGTCAACATAAAAAGAAGAAAACAAATGTGAAGAGTAAGAGGATATGCTAACAAAGAAAGGAAGCTCCAACGGTACAAAAGGTGGACTAGAATTGCCAATAAGTTGAAAAACCTACAGAAAACAAGAAATCAGTTTCAAACACAAAGTAATATTTAATTTTTATGAAAATAAATTTTAATTTTGTACTGTTTTTCACGAAAATCACATCAATTACAATATATTTACGATCCTCTTTTATATTTGGCGTAAGGCCAACGAAGAACTTATTCAAAGAAGAAGGGAGAGTGTAACTATCTAATCGTCTATATGCCATCCATTCACTTAAGCAACAGAAAGACATGTTAAAATCCTACAGACCCCGCTCGACTAAATAAGTACACCATATATTCCGGTTATTATAAGATAAAGCATCTAAATTCATCGTTGAACTAAACCTGTCGTAAAATTTCACCTAGTTTTGTTCATTGTGGTTCATACTAATAGTGGTAATTCTAAAAGTGCTATTTGTGTAGACCAGCCTAATGGTTTGGAATTTCTTTTGGTTGATTTATTTTTGAATCTAAGATTTAGTTAAAATAAGAAATGTTTTTAAAAATTAATTTAACTTTCCAGAAAGCATTAAACCTAAACATAAAGAGTTATTTTTACAATAAATTTACTGCCTGGTATAATTCCCCATACCTATCTAAATATATTAAATTCGCTATCTAAAAATTAAAAAAAATTGGTATGAAATATATTCTATATCGAAGATAAGTACCTTCGAAATCAAGACAAGCAGTTCTATATCTCCTTATATTTATTTACGTGTTATTAATATTGAATATTATATGACAGTTACTTTTTAGATTTGACATAAATGACGCTATCCGTTGATATAAAGAAAAGATATGCAAAATAACTATAGTTATTGTTTTTTTTTTGTCATATTAGTGTCATTATTATACTAGGGAAAGTGAAGATGAAAGAATTTGGAGAAAAGTAGTATTTTATTTTACAACGTAATTCAAAAAAAAATGTTTGACAAATTTTCCCAAAATACTTCCAGCGCATCATTCAAGTATTCATCAGAAGAAAGAGGGCGTCCATTCAAGTGCTGTAAGGTGAATGTTTCTTCTGTAAAGTCGCTAGTTGATGACTTCACGAAGTTGGCTAGTTTTATGAAATCTGTAATTGCTATGCTGCAGCATAATCTGCTTGATTAGACTTGTAGATTTTTTTTTGCTGCCTGGCAGTTTTAACCAGTTTTACTGTTGCCTTCTGAACTTATCCTGTTATAGTACAGCCTATTCTTTATGTATTCAATTAGTAAGATCCTTTCCATATCCCAAAAGACCGTCACCATCAGCGTTCTTGATAAATTCTTCATCTTTTCCTTTTTTTTTTGGGTGGATATGCCTTTTGACACACTGCATAGATTTTTGTTCTGTAGATAAATTCTAGTAGGACACCCACGTTACATCACTTGTTATAATTTTCTAAACAGATGCTCTATGTCGTCAGCCAAACACCATGAAATTTTCTTTGCAAATTTGTTGCCCTCAAAGTTTTTGTTTAAAAATAAGCAATTCTAAATGCCAACGTGTTTAAAAAAAAAAATTAATACTGTATTTTCCAATATTTTTACTCCATCGACAATCATTGAACTCTTATTCTTCCTAAACTTGTTGATGTTTTCGATAGTTCTTGATCCAAAGCCTTCCACATTTTACTTCATCTTCAATGAATAAACCCCAACAAAATTTTTTGGTTTAAAATTTTATCATAAAATATAAATGCTCACCTTTTTCATCCACATTAACGTCTTAATGAATATTACTGGTTCTATTTCTTTCCCTCAGATAAGAATTTTATTTCACTTCAATGTTTAGCTGAATTTTACATTTTATTAGTTAAAACTAGTAAAACTAGACAAAATCACAATACTCATTGGATGTGAACTAACTTTTTTGACACCGAGAAAATATTTTTCAATTTATGACTTATCCATATAACTTATATTTGTTAAATAAACTTTCTTTAATGGAAATTGAGGAAATTTGATGTCAAGATATTTTGGAACAGATTTATGTGGAATACAAAAGTATTTAGCGCTCAAATTGTACAATTTTTGTTTATAAAAATTTCAAAATACTTAAAGCTGCATTTATAACAATTTTTGTATACAACATTTTTTGACAATTCGGTCCGGATGCAACATTGCAAATATTTCTCAATTTATGTCTTCTATTGAGATTTATTAAGAAAAGAAAAGTACTTTGAGCTGGATTTAGGATAACGTCTGTATAAAACAAATTTCAAAATTCGGACCGGAAGTAATATTTTTACTCAAAAGTTTATCTTATTAAGAAGACACAAAATTTAAAACTTAATTTAGAACAACACACATTTCCGAATGCATATACGTATAAGAAAATTGATTAGTGCCCACACCTTATTTTAAATAGGTGGTAGCTGCTAGTTCTATCTTTGTTAAATTACATTTTAAAATTACAAATGGAAATGACGTCTTAATATAAAGTTGCACTTCTAAAACAAAGTGACTTATATTGATTTACTTAATTCATTTATTTGTGCAAACTTTGTTTCGAAAGTTAATTTATAACTTTCTGCATATTTCTTTTATAAGTAAAACTTTATTATTTTTAACACCATATATATTATGGTATAACGCAAATACGGAGATATAATTAATTTAACTGTTTGAACTATAGCTACTATATAAATGCCAGCTAACTCTTTCGCCATTTTGGAGACGGTGAGTTTTTTGTGTTAATATAGATAGATGTAAAACATTAAATTGGCTGAAATCTAACCATGACTAGTAGCCAATCGTCATGGTGGCTAAGTTACCTCAAGTAAAAATTACTTTCTCAATTATTCAATGTAAACTAAAGACAAAAACAAAAAATTCTTCATTACCTGCGTAAATGTATAAACTCCTCTTAATATGTCCATGCCAGGTAATGAATCAGGTGGAGACGGATTTTTCAACCGACTGGATCTTCTGAGATCTTCAAAATCCACCCTCGAAGGCCTCCTTAAACTGCTTGAGTATTTGTGTATTCTATCTACTCCCACTTTTCCAATTAAGGAAACTGCACGATTGATAGGATCTCTTCCAGTATACATCTGATAGAAGATATTTTTGCTTTGCGAATCTCCGCTAAAATCTTGATTAAATCGAACTGTAAACACAAATAATTTACCGCTAAGAAGGAATAAATCAGCAAAAATATGAACTACAAAAGCGAATTCCGACAATATAAATCGAACAATTTCCACAAAAAGCGAATGAAAAGTTAATTAAAGAATAATTTTGGGGAAATAACTTAAATTGAAATTAAAGGAAGTCACATTTTAAATCACCTAAATTGCTGTGGAAGTAACTCAATAAATGTTCCACTTACGTTATAATTTGGAAAATTCTCGAACATCAAAGCATTTAAAACATTTCGGAATACGTCGGGTCACATTTTATATTACTCGTCCAGTTAAGCACTAAACTTTCTTGTTCTGACACTTGTAAGCTATCCTGTTTAAGTGAAATAGAATCGATTGCCTTCGTCTTTAACTTAATAAGGCGTTAAAACGTGAGTGAGTGTTGGAAAACAAGGAAAATTGGTTTATTATATTCGGGATATTTCTACCGTATCACGTGTATAATGCAGCTCAATAACAAAGTTAATACCTTAGAGGTAATTAATTTTCTCTTAATCCCATTATTGTCTGTATTAGAATGATGCTTACAGTAATATGCCTTCATTTTCGTTGTTATGTATGGAGTGTAATTAGAATAGTAAAGTATTTTTGATTGACGTGCTTTGAATTTAAGGATAGAGTGCTTAAAAATTTTGTCCTTGTAAAAAAAAACATAATAATATGTTCCGCAGTATCAAAGAAATTTATAATAATAATAGTATTTTATTGCCCAACAGATTACAATCCAATTACAGGACAATTTACAATTTATGCACTATACAAAAGCATATACAGCAAAAAAGAAAATGAGATAACAATAAAAAAGAGATAATAATGAAAGTAACAGTAAAAGTAAAACTAAAAGTAACAGTGCACCCAATCGCAGAGCAAGTCCCAACCCCACTGCACCGAACAGTATGCAAAATCCATACGGAGAGCAAAACACAGTAAAGTGATATAAAAATAACTATAGACAATAATAACCTCACACTCTGGCATTTGTTGTTACAACCACAATTAATTATCATAGCCAGACCCAAACCGATTGCCATCAACAGACCCCCACCAGCCGACGCTAACGGAAGTGCTCCCCAGCCACGGAAACCACAGATCTAAGACACGTGAAATTAATATCACACATACCGGATATTTGGTTATAATTCGTGCACATGGAGAAAATGGGTGATCCAAGTAACGCATTCGTCCTAGCCTGAGGGCAGTAGAATGCATCACCCCGCCGAGACACCAATCGCGGCACAAGAAATGGAACCTGGGAGAGTAAGGATGGGCTATCAATCCCACTGTTAACAACTTGTATAACAACGAGATAGCATGAATGGCTCTTCTACATTCCAATGACGCCACCCCAAAACGTGCCAGAAGCTCGGTGTGGTCACACCCACGAGGAGGATAGAAACCATCAACGCGAAGTGATAAAAATTTCAGAAACTTCTTTTGAACAGCCTCAAGAGAGAGCCTATGGGTTTCATAGACAGGATTCCAAATTAGTGAACCATATTCTAGCCTAGACCTAACCAATGCAAAATATAAGGATCTAAAAGCAGCTATATTAGAGAAGGAAGAACAATTCCTAATAATGAAGCCCAAGGCTCTTCGCGCCGACGACGCCACGCCAGAGATATGCTCAACAAACGTCAACCTCGCATCAAATGTAACCCCAAGGTCGTTGACCGAGGCAGTACGGGTAAGGATCCCACCCCCCAAAGCATAGGCAAAACTCACAGGCCGCAGCCTCCTCGTAAATGTGACAACCTTGCATTTCGAGATATTTAGGTCCAATTTATTAAGTCGGCACCAACCGGCAATGTTGTCCAACTGTTCCTGCATGAAGACGCAATCATCGCCATCTTGAATACTATGAAATATTTTTAAATCATCAGCAAATAGTACCGTCATCGAATTGACGCAGAGCACCAGATCATTAATAAAAATCAGGAACAGTAATGGACCCAGGGTGGAACCCTGTGGTACACCCGATGTTGCAAGGAAGCAGTAGGAGGCGAATCCGTTGTACTGAACATACTGATACCTGCAGCGCAAATAAGAAGAAAATAAAGAGACCAGGGAGTCACTGAAACCAAAACGCCTCAACTTCCCCAACAATACCGAATGACTGATCCTATCGAAAGCCTTAGAAAAGTCCGTGTAGATAACGTCCACCTGCCCCTGGCCATCAATAGCGTGGGAGGTGTACTGCATGAAGTACGCCAAATTAGTAATAGTAGATCGCTTCTCCATGAAACCGTGCTGGTGTTCCGAAATAAAGTTTGAAACAGATGGGTAACTACAGTGGAGTCCGGATATAGCAAACCCGTTTATAGAGAACACTCGGTTATAATGAACGATTTTTCAAATACCCATAAAATTTCCCATAAGACCAATGTAATTTTTTACCGTTTATAGTGAACTCGGATATAATGAACTTTCGGATAAAGTGAACCGAATTTCATAAAGGTTAAGTTAAATTTTCCGTTTATAGTGAACTTTTTCGGGGATTCCCTGGGGATTCCCCGATTTTTACTTAGAGACAGAAGCGCTGAGCACATTCGTCTTTGTTTTGTTCTCAGTTGCGTTTTAGACTTCGTTGCGAACATTGGTTGACGGTTATACTGTACAGTGACAGACTTTCAAATGGAGAAACAAAAACGTAAAGCGTTAACTCTAAAGGAAAAATATGATGTCGTACAAAAAATAGAAAGTGGTATCAAACAAAGTGATATTTGTCGTGAAATGAATTTGCCGAAATCAACTGTCTCCATCATTTGGAAAAAAAAAGATGAGATTCTTTCGTCGTATGGTCAAGTGAACGCAAGGTGTAAAAGGCTGAGAAAATCAGCTCATGAAGGTGTTGATAAGGGACTATTAAAGTGGTTCACCCAAAAAAGACAAGAAAATGTTCCCATGACTGGCCCAATTCTTCAGCAAAAAGCAAGTGAAATAGGAAGTAAAATTGAAGGAAGAGATTTTGTGTGTTCCAGAAGTTGGATTGAACGTTTTAAGAAGAGAAATTGTATTTCTGGAGGAAAAATTGTTGGTGAATCTGCATCAGTTGATATGAATGTTGTTAATAACTGGCTTACAACTGTTTGGCCTGATCTTCGCAAAAATTATGACATTGACAATATTTTTAATGCCGACGAGACCGGCCTTTTCTACAAACTGACCCCTGATAAAACACTGAAATTCCAAGGAGAAAGCTGTGTAGGTGGGAAAATGTCTAAAGTTAGAATAACAGTTTTGGTCGCTGCAAACATGTCTGGGACAGAAAAGAGAAAACTGTTTGTTATAGGCAAATCAGCCAATCCCAGATGTTTCAAAAACAAAATCCTACCAGTCAAATACAAATCAAACAACAAAGCATGGATGACATCTAATTTATTCACCGAAGAGCTACTCCAATGGGATGCAGAGTGTAAGCGTAAAAACAGAAAAATTCTTCTCTTAGTCGACAATTGCCCAGCACATCCCAATGTTCCGCTGGACCACAGCTGGACCGCAGCTTTGAACTGGTATTGGCTGGCATAAAAACCAGTTTTATGCCAGCCAATACCAGTTCAAAGCTGCAGCCCATGGATCAAGGGATAATTCATTCTCTGAAATGTCGCTACAGGAAGATTATGCTGATGAAAATGATAGAAGCAATTGATAATGGAAAAGAGTTTTCAGTGAGCCTCTTGGATGCTGTGAATTTTGTTCACCTGGCTTGCCAGGAAGTTAGCAGAGAAACCATCGCAAACTGTTTCAAACATGCAGGATTTCTTGAAGCAGAAGATGACTTTGACTCCGATGACGAATTGCCTCTAAATGAGTGGCTCAGGAAACAAGCAGGAGATTCCGAAAATTCCGACACCCAAAAAGTTCTTGAAACAGAAATGAGGAATAGAATTGAAGATTTTGACTTTGAACACTACGTTTCAGTCGACGATCAAGTTATTCCAACAGAGTCTTTGACGGAAGACCAAATTATTCAGTCAGTCTTAACAGGTATGTACATAAATATAAAATGAAACATTAGAATGATGACTGATTTATGTAATTTTTTCAATGACAAATGCAGAATTGAGTGATGAGGAGCTGGACGAGGAGGCACATGAGGAAGATGTCATGATCAGTGTTCCTTCAGTGAAAATGGTGACACAAAATATGGTAGAGATTCGCACGTTTTTGCAATCACGCGAAGTTCCAGAAAAAGTTTGGAATTCTTTTTGCAACCTTGAAAGCTATATAAGTAACATTAGTTTTGTCTAACAGACTTGTACAAACCAAAATAACCGAGTACAATATCAAAGAGTAGGTTCTTTTAGTGTCTTTGTTACTATTGTTTATTAAGGTCAGGTATTATACAGAATGTGATTTACATATGTTCCGTAAATAAAACTTTACCTAACTTTAAACAACGAAGGTATATCATGGCATTTTTTTATAAAACAAACATATACATAACCCCCCTTCATCAGGCAAACATCAGGTGTGTACAAAAGTATATTTTTCTTTTATAGTAAACCTCTGATATAGTAAACCAATTTTGATGCATTTTTCTAGTTCACTATATCCGGACTTCACTGTATTTTGAGTAAGATATTTATACCATACTTAAAACATAACTCAGATAAATATAGTAAAAATATGTATAAACAAAGTGAATAGTGCTGAAACTTTTCCAACATGCATTAGGATGATTTTTAGATAACTAACAAAGTAATGTGGAAGACATTGACTGTACCATAAAACGACAAACACATGAATGCAATAGAAAATTATTCTAATTTTAAATAATCATTGACTATCCACAATCAAATATCAAACAAAAATTGTGTACAATAAATATACAAATTTGCGTTCGCCATTCACAACACATAATTGACATCTATTTGAAACACTGTGATCTGCTTTGTTGTTATTTTATAATATTATATTAGGCCAATAAGAAATATAGAAAATATATGCCATTGCACTGTCCTCACTGTCGATCGTTTTATTGCCAAAATGCTATTGAATAGTTGATATGTTAAAATATCTGCCTCAAGATAGTTACCCTGAAAGAAGGCAACTCGATTTTTAGTCGATTGAAAGAAAAAATCATTAATTATGAGTAATTTGAAGAACCTAGAATAAAGAAGTATAATACTGAAGATACTCAGAGAGTTGTATATATTACTGGAGTGACAGTAGCAACACCGAGAATTTTAATCTGTGGTGGTCAGAGCTAAATCCTCAAATCATAGTTAATGATAAAAACCAGAGATTTTAGTATTTGGTATGCCCTATATGACAACCGTATTTTGTCTTATCGAATTTATGACAGAAGTCTGAACAGCCAATATGAAATTTTAATGAAAGTAATACATAGTCAAGAAACTTTTATTTAGACAGATTATCGCTGAATAATATATATCAGCAACAGGATGATGCATCGTCCCATAGTACTACTATCGTTCCGAAATTGTTAACCATTAATTTTAAAGACTAGTGAAGCAGTAAGGTGGTCACCGTGTTCGCCTGAATTCACGTCAAGGGATTTCTTTGTATGGGAATACATTAAATATATAAAAATACAAATAATAATAAGAAAAATCTAAGAGTAGATTTTGACAGTGTATTAATTCTGTATGAAATATTCATATTTTCACGACAGTTCAGAGCATAAATAAGTATACTACTTATGAGAATGCCAAGCTAATGCAAAATATACATAACCCTATACCAATGTTTCAGCGACATCTCTTGTGAAGACAAACTACTTTAGCAATAAAAAGCGGCTAATTTGAAATTCTCTTTAAAAATTAATTACCTTATTTTATTTATTATGTTTACTCCTCTCTCAGGTAACTAAAAGTGGAATTGCGAATAATTATTGCGATATATGTACGGCTATTACTATGTATTATGTATGTTTATTGAAAATATATTAATTATATAAAATGTCGTCTGTGTATTTTTTTTTTCTAAATTAATTAATTGATTTGACGTAACCTCAAAAAAATGTTGATAGCAACCATACGATGTCAACATGGCGCGTATAACGAAATTTGCTGTTTGGTGCGCATTTTGGAGTGGTAGTGTGATCAGACTATATTTTTCGAAAATGAAGCGGTAATGCTACCTGGAATATCATGAGACTTGACACAACCGACTGGAGTCATGTCAAGGGAAGAATGTATGCCAACAAGGCAGCAACAATCAATAACCTCAAAGAAAATATTCAACGTGTTATTCGTGAAATAGAGCCATGTCTATGTACCACTGTTACGAAAAATTTGGCTAAACGAATAAGATCAGGCCAAAGCAGTCATTTACATTGCATATCGTACAATTAAAAGACTAAGTAACGTCAAAATGTACAATACCTAGTCTTTTAATTGTGCAATTTGCGTGGTGCTGTTGAATGCATGTCTCAGATAAATCAAGAGTAGTGTTGGATCGATGCTTAATTGTTCACGTTTACACATTTCTAGTTTACACATTATATCTTGTTAATCATTGAAAACTTTTAGATGACAGCCTGCTGTCATATTGTCATTTTATTATTATTAATTGTCTTTATATTGCCGCTGCGCCAAAGCAATTTTTTGATTTTGGTACATTCTTATATATACCATATAGCAATATTTATTATACTGGGGTGTCTCTAAAAGGTGCGGAAAAAACGCTACCACACATTTCTGAGGGCAAAATATGACGATCTAACCCAACTTACCTCAGTCCAAAAGTGGATGCTTTCGGAGATACAGAGTGTCAAAAGTTCAATTTGGTTTTAGTTTTTTATAAATAATTTCTGTAATAATTGGTATATTGTCACAATATTTGGGTAGGGGGGGTTTTGTGGGGTAAAAAATTTAAATCTGCTCTCATTTTCATTGCAAAATGTAGAAGGCGCCACCTGCGGCATATTGTATCCATTTAAAACGTAATAACTTTTAAATAAAAATTCTTATTCTCCAATGTTTTTTACCTAGAAAAGGTATACCTGGTAGGAGTTGATTGGAGCAGCCGTTTATGAGTAATCTGGATATAAAAAATTCATTCCGTATATGGACACATATGCTTCTGTAATTTTCATTATTTTGTAGTTTCGTTATGATATATAACATTATTAATTACAAACAGTGCACTTACTACCTAATTACTTATTACAGGAATATTATCTTATTTTTCTTCAATATGTTTGAGTTAACTCAGCTTTCTACTAGGTATGTTTTACCCGCTAAAAATTAGGATAAAGTTAAAGTATGTATTTGCAAATCCCAAACGTCAATTTTCAAGGGAAGTATTTCAAACTTGGGTTCATTATGATATTATTTCCGTAGTATAACGGATACTAGTTAGATAAAACAAGCTAAGATTATTTAAGTATCTTTTATCTCTTTTTGACTACTATAGAGTATGTAGATTTCATTTCCATACTTATTTCATACTGCTTGCATTTAAGTTGAAGAGTTGAGTAGTGTTTGTATATTATAATTACCTAAATCAACGAAAAAATGGTTAAGAAAAATTGGACACAAAATAAAATATATTTCATACACATATTCTTCAAAATTTAGTTTTTGTTGCTTAACAGAAAGTTGTCTGTAAGAAATCATCCTAGGTTTTAAAATATTTTTTTAAGAAATTAATTTTATTTAAGAAACTAAGAAATTTATTATGATGATGAAATGGTCATATTTTACTGTAAAATAATTATAAGATTTTACATGTATTCCTAAAAATAATTGCAAGATTACCTGGAAGCCCCAGAGCTTCAATTTAACATATTAAAATTCAGGTTTTTGACTATCGCATCTACAATTCTTAAATATGCGTGGCAAATTCTAGAAGCCTAAATAGATTCTGGATTTTGTTTCAGTATTGAAGAATTCCCTATAAAATTACCTATTCTCTAAATCAGTGATTCTCAACCACTGTGTCGTGGCACTTTTGTGTGCCGCGAAATTCTAAAAGTTTGCCGCAATATTATTAAATAATATGATTTAAAAAGAAAAATCCTTTTAACAGGAATATCTATTTAAATCCATAAATTTTTTTTAAATTATAAAATAATTTCATTATTTATTTTGCAACGCGTTCTTTCTTACACCCTTATTCGGTAATTTTTTCGTTACGCATTTTCGAACGCATTTAAAATTGACAAATGTATGTGATTCAGTTTACTATTACTTTATTTGCTTGCAGTTTCAATTTATAAAATTATATAAACATATTGGCTTTACAGTATTGTATTCTCAAACTTGAATAAATCCTGTTTAAAGGTAATATTTGATTCGCCTTTTTTTAATAATGTTTCGAAAATATTATTTTTATTTTAACAAAACCTTCTGAAAATGGATAAATGGTTAAAAAGAAGAAAACTTAACGATGATAATAGTGATAATGATAACGTTAGCGACCAAGTTAATGAGCCCACGTCCGGTACAAGTAAAGATACTTCTTGCTCCCAAAAATTCGTTGTTCATCGGAAATACAATAATGATTTTTTGAAATTTGGATTTACCTCTACAATGGAAATGACAAAGTAGTTCCCGAGTGTGTGATATGTGGTTGTAAATTATCAAATAGTGCTATGGTTCCGAGCAAACACTGTCACTTGGTGACTAATCATCCTTCGCTTTCAACAAAAGATAAAAGCTACTTTCAAAAGTCTTTATCTTCAAAATCCAAGCAAGTAAAAGTTTTTGAAAAACAAATCGGTGTGTCTGAAAAGGCTCAAGTAGCTTCTTACGAAATAGCTGAATTGATTGCTGCTAAATTAAAATCTCACAATTTGGCTGAAGAAATTATATTACCAGCTTGTCGCAAAATTGTAAAAATAATGATTGGTAGATCAGCAGATATTGATATTTGTAAAATACCACTTTCGAATGACACAATCCATCGCAGAATTAAAGATATGTCGCAAAATATTGAGCAAAATACTGCAAAAACTCTTGCAAATTCAAATTTTGCTCTACAAATCGACGAAACAACAGATATTACAGGAAAAGCTCAATTAATTCCATTCGTTAGATTTATTCACGAAAATGATGTATGTAATTAATCAATTTTTATGTTGTCGGGAGTTACCTAATTTTACAACTGGCAAACATATTTTTGATGTAATTAGTTCATATTTAGAAGAAATTAAAGTTTCATGGAAGACATGTATTGGCATTTGTACAGATGGTGCTCCAGCTATGACTGGACATCTAAAAGGATTTGTAGCACATGTTAAATAACTGAATGGGGATATATTAGTTACCCATTGTTTTTTACATCGAGAAGCACTTGTTACAAAATATTTGCCATCAGAATTGAAAATAGTTCTGGAACAATGTGTTAAAATGATTAATTATATAAAATCAAGACCATTAAAAAGTCGCTTATTTAGTAAATTATACCAAGCTATGGAAGCCAAGTACGAATCCTTGTTACTGCATACGGAAGTAAGGTGGTTGTCCAGAGTAAAAGTTTTATATCGTGTGCTGGAATTAAAAGACGAAACGAAAATGTTTTTTGAACAATATAAAAATTATGATTTTGTTCTTACTTATCAGACATTTTTGTTATTTTTAATAACATAAATTCAAGTATACAAGGGCCTAATGAAAATATCTTAAACGCCACCGATAAGCTGGTGGGATTCCAAAAACAAATAACTTTATGGAAGAATAAAGCTCAGAAAGGCAATTTAGAAAAGTTTGAGTCAGTCTCAAAAGGCTGTTATAAAACTATTGAATTAATTGTTATTGACCATTTGACAACATTAGAAGAGAGAATTATTCATTATTTCCTAAAATTAGATATAAAGAAATTTGATTGGGTTCGTAATCCATTTCTCATAACGGATACATCTGTATTTGACTTAACTTTGAATGAAGAGGAAGAACTCATTTTGCTTTCCAATAAGCGAGATTTAATTTTAAAACATTCAGAAGACTCAATTACATAATTCATTTTGGATTAACATTAGATGCGATTATCCAATGATAGCCAAGAAAGCTTTAAACATATTATTACAATTTTCCACATCTTATTTGTGTGAATTCGGATTTTCAGCATTAACCAACATTAAAACTAAAAAAAGATCAAGATTCTTAAATGTAGAAGACGATATGAGTAATTAATCCCTTAATAAACGTACTGTTATGTTTGTAGTACATATTATTTTATTTCGCACATTTAAAATTATTATCATAAACTATTTTACGCAGTTTGATATAGGTAAGTAAATAATTTTTAAACTTATCTTTTTCTTTGTGTACCGCCAAATTTTGAAATCGTTTAAAGTGTGCCGCAACAAAAAAAAAGGTTGAGAATCACTGCTCTAAATTCTAAAATAACTATTTATAAAGATTGTAACATTATTCCTTCAGTACGTGTCGTTGCCTTACAAGGACAAAATTCTGTCGCGGACTCTATTCATCTTTGAGATATAAAATATTAAGAAATGATTAATATTACATATATGTCCATTTTTTAATACTATAATAATAGCTTATAAATAAAGCCAGTACTACCGAAAGAGGCTAATTGACAGAATTTTTAGTAAATGGTATTTAACCAATATCGTTTGGCCTTAAACTTGTTTCAGGTAAACACGCGTTATATAAAACCACACACCCAAAAACAAAGTAGAGTGGTGAACTTTTGTGGGTAATGGTAATAATATTTTTGTGAGAATTTACATATAGGCAAATATCTAAAATATTCAGGCAGGCGAGCGATACCGAAGATATTTGGTTTTTTAAAAATTGGTTTTTGTGAATCGTATGGATCACTATCGAAAAACGCGTTTTTTGAGAAAAAATTGTTTTCCAAAAGTATGGAGAACTTAGCACAAAAAATTATGTCGTAAATCACAAATGGGTATAAGCGAAGAAAAAAGCTTTAAAAACAGCCAAATCATCATCAGAATAAGGTTTCTAAGAGAAGAAACAGTTAGATGCATAACAACAAATTTTGTTTCAGTTTGAAGCGGTATTGAAACATCATTAAATAAATCTCTCTCTCATCTGTAATATGTCTGTAATAAAAGCGCTGTTCCTTAAACCAGATTCATATACAGCATGTCAGATGAAAGCCAAGTAGATATTACGTACCAATACTTATTGCTACAGCTTCTCCACTGCAATCAACATCTACATTATAATTTAAAAAAAATCCATTGAAAATATAATAATATTGTTGATATAAAATGAAAAGAAAGCAGACACTAATACTGATACCTGTAGAATGCAAAGAAGGGATTTTAGTTACACAAATGGCAAGCGATTTTTCAAGTACTAGACTTATCCGCACGACTAAAATCGCAAAAGAAATGGATTGTGTGATAAGTAGTGTTTTTAAAAATTTAGAATGCAAAATGTCATAAAACGTGTTATTTTAATATGATGAAAAACTGTTTTTTCGAAGAATTGTCAACTGAAGAATTAACATTGTGGGAGCATTGTATTTTGAAGAACTGTTCGCCAAGAAAAGTATTATCCGTATCTCGTTAAAATATTTAATAAGAAGGATTCTAGTACATGTTTAACAAAAAACATTAATAAGACGGGATATGAAAACGGGATCTTTGCTAAAAGAATCGAAATATAATATTTCAGATTTTTGTTTTGGTAAATTCTTAGTATAAGAAAAAAATGAATTATACTTTTCTTAGTTAGGTAATCAATCTAACTTACAAATCAGTCACATTTAACCAAAACTAACACGTTTTATCCCCTTTTTCGAAGATATTCGCGAACACAATTCATGTTATCAATTCGGAAGATGTCATCGTCAACAAAAACAAAACATAAATTCGAACTGTCGCGAGCGGGAAACACCTGACACCAAAACACTGTTAAACACTGAATTTATAAGACGCATATCTATCTATCTACTCCTGAAGATTCAAATGAGTCGGTCGCCACCGTTGCGGTGAGGTAATGCTGCAAAAATCAGATTATTTTTATTATTTTTGTTTCATTAACTGGCAACGCCTCTCCCGTCTGTGTTTTCGTATGAGTGTGTGGTGCCACAAAAATTAGCCAGGCTGACAGGAAGACAAACACTCGCGGGGGGCCGCTATATATTGTGATATTGTGTTATGTGGGCTCATCATAAATTTTACTTGAAAAAATATACAATTAGAAAAGAGCTAAAAAAAATATATATGTGTGCATATATACTACTATACATATATATATACCAAATGTAAGAGGGAACCAGAGCCAAGAAACTAATTTTGTTTATCGAAAACGTCGATCTTTACTGTACTTAATGAATTAACGGTTGTGCTATGCTGTTCCTGCCGTTCCTGGTTTCTTGCTGCTTATTGCTCCTGCTTTACCATTAGGTTCATGCGAGTTCATGTCTTTGCGTTTAGTCAGGTTTACAAAGATTCTTCCGCACCTCTATGAATAAATACGTGCGCCGTCAGGGTTCGATCTTCATTTTAAATTCCTCTTTTGTTGGGAAAAGGTAAACGCTTGGATGTCATAAGTAGATTTTATATGTCACAATAACTATCTATACGTAATATAAATTTATTGAATAATTTACTTAAGAACAGCATAAATTCAGTACACAAAAATATTATATTAATATATGTTCATGTTAACTGCAGTGCTGTTCATTTGCGTTTTCTGTTCTTGTCTCGGGCTCGTGAGATAGAAGCCCCGGACTATCTTTATCAAGGGCAACATTATTGAAGTAAATATCCTTCCGTCTTCAAATGTGTAATATAATATTATGCATATTAGTAGGTCATGTAAAATGACAAAATTTGTGGTTGTTATGTAAACCATTGACTTTGAAAACATGTTTTAAAAGATATAATTTTTGTTAGACATATATTATTTGTAATAAAGAAAACCTAAAATAAAATAGAACATTTCGATATATTTTGAAGAATATTATAAAGAAAAAATTGATGTGAATTAGAAGTGGAGAAATGGAGTTCCAGATATATCATACGAATACATAAAATAATTGAGAGAAACGAATTACTTTACATTGGATTTCAAGAAATTAAATATAGGGAAAAGTACAAAAAGAAGACGCAAAAAAATTATAGCACTACAACTATGACGTCCAACTAGATGGCATTTTAGAACCTATAGTTAATTGTTGATACATTGGGCTGTAGATTAGATTTAAATAGCATTAGAATTTATGTTCATGTAACTTATATTCCACCAGATTTGCCAATTGCACAATGATGAAAGAATTTTAATTGTTGGGGTCTTCAATGTCCCTCTGTATTGTAATGCTAATTGATACGTCCTTCCAAAAGTTTAAATTAAACTAATTGTCAAGATCAATCAGAGACGCAAAAAAATGGCGTCATCGTGAAACTAAAAATTATTCATCCTTCGACACTAATAGCAAAAAGTAATGGCCAAGCTAAAATAATTGTATCGCCGCTTATTCAATCACGAAAGTTTCGGAAAAGTTATGCCTACACCTTCAAGCATGCCTTACCTGTCACTACCCTTGCGTACAGATGAAAAATATGAAGAAAGGAACTGCCTCCAACTCAATCGTTTGTGGGTCGTGGATTTACACAGAATCTCAAATGGGTGAATACGAAGGCCATTTCCCTATGTGTAATCTTCTCTTCACCAAAATAGTCTTTGATCCGGGAGAAAAATCCGTTTAAGTATTCAAGGTAGCAAAAGACATTACAAAACCACAAACTCCCAACAACAAACAATTTAATATTCACACGAGTTGTTTAAGATATAAAATTAATTATAAAATTAGAAATTTTAACAAAAAAAAGAACAAATATTATATTTAATTATAAGATTACGAGAGATATTATTTCGTTATACACAAAAATAAAAATATGTGACAATGTAAATTAAAGTGACAGAGGTGCCCTATTTCTGGATACTCTGTTTATCGTACATGTATTATAAATCTTAGTTTTTAAAAATTAAATACTTAGCATTAGCTAGATATCTCAGCTTTACAAAGAATTTTACATTTGCGTCAATACGTGATCAAACTGTAATTAATGTACTTAAGAATTAAGCGAAACTCTAACAAATGGTTGAAAAAAAAATAATGAAAATCCGGCTTAAGGCCTCCAAAAGTTAATTTGAAATGACAATTAAATGACAAACTTGTAGGTTAACCCTCGTAAACTGAATTTTTTTATGCCAACACTGGGTAAGATTTGGTAATAGATTCAAAAATGCTCAAATGAAAACTTAAATGGAAATTTAATTAATTCAAGCATAGCCTTAACTTCCGTGCTTAAAATTTGGCAACGGGAAAATATATGAAATTTCAGAGCGAAAGAACCTTATGATATATAGAAATTAAATTTTAAAAGTAAACAACAATATACAGATTAACACACTAATAGTGCGATTCTGAAAACCTCTCATAAACTACAATTATCGGTAGGCTAGGGTACCTAGCAACGGGATGATATTTCGATGACAATTCTCGGACTTTTTACAGTCAAAGACGTTGAAGAGTCATTAGAAGCGTAAATAGAGATTTTTTAGGTTAAATCTTATATTTACTATTGTTGTTTGCAAATATGGATATGTCTTTATAGCATTATTGCTAGATGTAGATCACAACAGGTAGGAATTCGTCTATGTAAAATATATGTATACAGTGTAATATATTCGCTTATTCCATTATATGCGCATTTTACGAAATCAGTTAATCGATCATGTAAATTCCTAACAGGAATTTTAAGCAAAAGTTCAGGCGTTCAGAGCCTTATACAGATACTGGATAAACGTATTCATCAAAATAATATACATAGTTACATTTGAAGATTACGTGAAATGCATATACGAGTACAGTGTACATAATATTTTTTGTTACAGGTCTTAACAACATTAAGTTTATCAATATTTTCCATTATTTAGCCAAATATCAGTGAGTCATATAAGATCATATTCTTTTAGTTCAAAAGCAGAAAAATAATTATTTGGAAATTGGAAGAATGTGATGCATCACAAAGAGACAAGCATTCACTTCTTTTTTCAATTTAAAACGAATGGGTTGGCTTATGAACCAAATCCTAAATCCTAAATCTATCTTTTATCTGGTCGCAAAAGAAGTCTCCAACGAAAAGCCGACCTATCATGCATTGTGGGAATCCCTTGTTGATTTACGAGAACGTGCACTCGAACAAAATATAAGGAGGCTGGCAATTCTGAAACTGGGCTGCGGGTTAGACCGTTTGAAATGGAGAACCGTAAGAAACATGCGGTGGTGTTTCGGCATACTGGTATGGAAATAGTCGTATGCAGCTATCGGCCCAATCAGCCCGTTATAAACCTATGACGGTGGATTGCCATTTCCACAAGACTACTGGGTGCACCCGTGGGTCTCAATGTAGATTCCGTCATCCGCCAACAACAAGAACATTGAATAGCGTGTTTCGGGACAAAACGCAGTTCTTAAGACGGGAGCAATGTAATGAAATAAGCCCACAAAAAAAAAAGAAGCAGACCTCCGGGCGACGACAAAAACGTACCGGTAAACAATTCGTACATCAACTGCACTCATATACTGCGTCAGCGACCGAAAGTATGGAATATGGTAGAAGAGAGCCAGAATTTGCTAGACCTTTTGTCTGCACATATAAATGCCGCCGGTGGTATAAGGAATTCATTGATTCAATAGTAGTTGCGCGCGGTATTTACGGAACAGTTCAAATAACATAAATAATGTGAGTAGTGCAGTTTTATTATAGTTCACAAAATACATAAATATTACTGACATAAATAGTAGTGATAGAAATAAATACGTGTGTTAATTTATTTGTAGTAGTTTTAAGTGCGATACATTTAATTTACATTTTTATATTGTGATAAGTTTTAAGTGTGTGAATATACAGACTATTTCAAAACATTTGCACGAGTTGGTCATTTCGACCCCGAAAACGCAACAATATGTGTTAGATAATTCTAATAAAACTGTGTGAAATATAGCCAAGTGTAGTATTCTCGACAACTAAATTAATTTATTAAAGTGTTTCACCAAGAAGTGTCTGCAACATCAATTAAGGAAATTCTAATTTCTTAATAAGTTCCATTAATTTCTACGATTTGATAGCTAAAAACGTATTTTGGGGCTTGGCCCCCAAAAAATTCTCCGTCTCCGGCTATTTGCCAACAACGCTCTCTTTTATTCTAAGGTTGTGCACCCCAAAGTAATGAACCACGGGCCATCACTGGGTTTGCCGCAAATAAATTCCAGTAAGTCTATTGACAGATTACGTTTGGGTCACGAATTGATCCTCTGAAATACGTAGATCACTACAAAAATTATGGAAAAATAACAAGTATTTTTTAATATGAGATGACACTTTTTAGAAAATAATTTTGGCGAAGTTCTTGGCACAGTGGTTGGCATTATTTTGTTCGAATAAGCCACGTTTGCATTGACTGTATTGCCACACCACCGCAAAATACTATGCTGCAAATTATTTTGTAAATACATTTTGTTGCATAAAAAAAATAATATCACAGAATATTTTACAAAAATACATATTAAAACATACTAAAAAAGTATAATATGTAGTTATATAATACAGTACAAAAAAGTATATAGCTTAATTTACAATTATATGACACTTACCTGAAATTGACACTAATAAACTTCAACTATAATAGAAACACATTTACACAAACGAATAAGAGTACACTATTTATTAAAAAAAAGTTAAACAAAATAAACCAAAACTTCAGTTAAACACAATAAAATAATGATATATGAATAATTGAACACTTATGCGAAACCGGCTAATCAAAATTCAACTGCATCCAAAATTTAAACGATAAAGGCGGTAAAGTATAGGTAGCAAATTTAGTAATTTACATGGCAGTACTAATCAGAGTCATCTGGTGAGGTTTTCAGGTACCAAAAACTATAGCTACAAAGGTCTAATTTAAGGTAAACTCCTCCGATACATACTTACAGTTGTTTACTTCTGCTACTACAATACTGAAAATGAAATGATACTAAATAAGTATAAAAAAGTAAAGGAACAATAAGTTCGATGAATGAAACTAACTAAAGACAAATACTCTAATAATATCACAAATAAAGATAAAAGAACAAACTTATATTCCAAAAATTATAAAATAAAACTAACCTAAAATAGCTTCGATGTTCAACATAAATATGTATAACCAGAAATATTCGGAAGCTAATACGAATGACAATTATGCATACTCAAGATTAACAGAAAAAGGTTTCTTGAATTACTAACTCTAAAAAAGAACCAAATATACTAATAGTTCTCAGAATATGTATTTCCAGCACTACACGTTTTTCAAATAACATGCGCGTTCTTGAACTCTGCTACGCCGTTCCAAGGTTAAAATTAAAATTAAATATTAACTATCAAAATGAAATAAGGCGCAGAAAAATGACGTCGACGGAAACTAAACATTATTCATCCTTCGATACGGATACAAAGTAATGGCCAAACTAAAATAACTGTATCGCCGCTCAATAAATCACCAAGGTTTCGGAAAGTTTAAGCGTACACCTTCAGGAATCCCTTACCTGTCATTACCCTGGCATACAGATGGTAAAGATGGCGAAGGGAACTGCCTCTAACTCAATCGTCTTCGTTGAAGCTGTGGATTTACACAGAATCTCAGATGGATGAATTTACGGATGCCATCTTCTTATGTGTAATATTCCCTACACGAAAATGCTGTTTGTTCCAGGAGAACAATCAGTTTAAATCCTCAGGTAGCAAAAGACAAGACAAAATCACAAATTCTAAACAACAAACAATTTAGTATTTCTATACCGGTGCCTAATTATAAAATTTAATTATACAGCAAAGTTAACCGATCATAAAAAAAAAATTATGAAAGGATATGGGAAGTAATAATCTATTAAATAACAAAAAAACGTGACAATTCAAAATTAATTGACATAGGTCCCTACTTCTGGAACACCCTGTATAACATACGTGTAATATGTTTATCAGTTACAAGTGTGTTAAATGATGTAGCACGAGATCTCAGCTTTCCAAAAGATTTACAAACGTGTCAATTCGTTAACACTCAGTATATGAATATCAATGTACTTAAAATTAATTTAAACTATGGTAAATGTTTGTTAAAGAAAACAAAGTAATTAATAAGTAACAAACACAAATTTTAGTTTCAAAAATATTTAATGTAGACACTACATATGTTTCACCACACTGTGGCTTCATCAGGTGATGAAAATATACAAATTCAATTTCTGTTACAATGTCACTTATAAATACAGAAAATAGATGACACAATTATTGTTGTTAGGTAGGGGTATTCTATTACAGTTTTAAATTTAGTAGGGGGGAGCTATTTAGGTCCAACTGATCGTTTAATATTATACCTATTTTACTAAATTTATTTATTTCTAGACTTTCCAGTAAGTTAAGTTTTTTACTTTTTTCTTGAATATGTAAAATTTCAAATTGTTTGTTAAATTTATGATTCAATTCCAGGCAGTGGTTAGCAAAAGTCGAATCTGTTTTCTTATTGTTATAGCTTCTTTCATGTTCTTTTATCCTGGCTTCAAAAGTCCTCCCTGTCTGTCCGATGTAAACTTTATCACAATCTTCACATGTTAACTTACATGCTTACAGCTTTAACATGTGAAGATTGTGATAAAGTTTACATCGGACAGACAGGGAGGACTTTTGAAGCCAGGATAAAAGAACATGAAAGAAGCTATAACTTACATGCTTACAGCTTTAACATGTGAAGATTGTGATAAAGTTCTGGTTTTGTATTCTTGTGTTTTGTCATCGCTTTTATGTATTATTAGTTTTAAATAATTGATTGACGATGGAGATACGTGTTGAAACTACATAACTTACATGTAAAAAATTAAATAAAATCCACAATGAATTCAAAACAGATTATGTTTAATCACTATGATCGTTTCTGTCTACTAGAGCCTCATCAGGTGACAACCGTTAACAATTATATATCTTAACTAAATGAAGTTAACGACTTTAAGATTAAGGGGAGGGGGGGGGGATTGAATAACTTATAAATTTAATATATAACAATATGATAGTTATAGGTAAATTAACAAAAGTGAAAAATGATTTTACTGATATTATGACTATGGTACATCTGAAATGTCATTCCCTTACGGGGAAATTAAATACCTTAGAAATATAAATATAAATATAGGTAATAACCTTAAGACTGTGAAATTGATTTTTAAATGTTTCAATTTAATAATGGTGAATCTTAACTTCTAGTTGGTTGTTTAAGATGAGGTTTAATTTATTTATTCATTTCTAAGCTCTCTAACAAATTTAATTTTTTACTCTTATCCTCTTTTTTGCAATATATAACTTCTTTCGTGTTCTTTTATCAGTGGCGGCTCTTTAATGGGAGCAAGTGAGCAATTGCACCCCCTGGAATTTTGAAACAAAACAAACCAAGCGGCGACTAACTGCGAAAGTATTTATTTATTACGTATTCATAGTTATTGAACAGGAACGTGGCGTGTGCGGCCCGCGTAACAACCTACATGCACCGATCGTCGTCACAGATATAATGACGACTAACTTCCACCGAGAGAAACATACCCATGAGCAACGCCCAACCGTTGCTCCGTTAAGCCAGTAACATTACATTGAAGGTGGGGAGATCTGTATTTTGTTCTACTTTCATATCGTATAATACCTCGCGTGTGAGCAAGATCCCCAGTCTGCTCACCGCTGTTGTAAGATGAATATCGTGTCTGCATTACAGAATAACACGTTTTCGCGGTATGATGAAAAAATGGCAATAAAAAATCTTAAACGGCCGATGCCTCAATTATGTTTTGAAAATAAACAATCTGTTAAAGGTAAAGACGTTATAAGAAAATTCAAAATGAATATTTATCAGAAAAATGACTGGATTTGTGGGTGTGAAATTAAAAATACTTTGTTTCGTTTTCCGTGTCTTTTGTTTGGTGGTGAACCGTCTTGGTCAAAGAACGGAATAAAAGACTTAATTCATTTTAGTGCTAAAATTACGAAACATGAAAATTCCGAAGGCCATTTGAAAAATATATTTAGTCTAAGAATGTTAGGAAAAAATAACATTCAGAATGTTTTAGATTCATTATATAGGCAAAATATAGAAGTCAGTGCTGTAGGTCTGCTAGGCCTTCTGCTGGATGGATTAAGCGACACCTTTAATGAAGTTGTTAAGCTTTTAAAAATTGTCATTACAATCCCAATGCCAACGAACGTCTGAAGCGGAACGCCAGTTTTCACGGCTGAAGAGAATAAAAACTTTCCTGAGAAATACAATGAAAGAAGACAGATTAAATGCCCTTACTATGTTATCTTGTGAAAAAGAATTTATAAATGATTTCCCAAATTTTAATGAAAAAATGATAGAACTGTTCTGCAAGTCAAAGACACGCAAAATGGACTTCGTTTATCGTCAGATGTAATCAAACTGTAGTGTTATATTTACTATTCCCTCAAAACAAACTGTACAATGAACAGTACCTGTCTGGAACAGTATGTCGGTGAAACTTATAAAGATTTGGTAAGCGTTCTTGTATTATACTTTTTATTTTGAAATTATGCACTCCCTATGTGAACCACCCCGAGCCGCCACTGTCTTTTATGCGTGTGAAAAAGGATCTGCCAGTTTATCCAATATAAGCTTTTCCACAATAGCAATTTAACTTTTAAATCCCAGACTTTAGGTTCTTGTCAATTTTATCTTTATTATTTTTAATACCATTTAGTATTGTATTATTTGTTTTAAATGAAATTAGAATGTCTGTCATTTTTTTGGAAATATTTTTTGATTTTTATGGAAGGTGTTAATTACCTAAGGAGGTTTAACATTTCGAATTTAATTATGAAATTAAATTTATTGTATTCTAATTTAGTTTCTATTTAATTTAATACTTCTTTTAGAGGAATACTCGTAAACAAATTAGTGACATCAAATGAAATGAGCTTGGAATTATCGGGTAGTTTTAATTTACCAATTTTATTTATTAAATCTCCAATTCTAAACTCATTTCATTTGATGTCACTTATTTGTTTACGAGTATTCCTCCAAAAGAAGTATTAAACTTAATAGGAACTATATTAGAATACAATAAATTTAATCTCATAATTAAATTCGAAATGTTAAACCTCCTTAAAATATGCTTATAGAACAGGGGTTCCCAAAGTCGGGGTCGCGACCTCAAATGTGGTCGCAGGCTAGTTTTTAGGGTCACGGCCTGTTTCCGTGATTTTGGAAAAGAAAATTATTAACTTAGCTGTTAAAAAAAGCTGCTAACTGAAAAAAAAACGCTATTCGAAATACGAATTAGCAGCTAACACTGTTAAAAGGGGTTGATGACTGAATACGGAATTAAATTAATGCGAATATTCGATCGTTTTTCAATTTACCTAACCATTTCTGAGCCCTAGGTAACTAATTCTAATAGGATATTGCTTCAAAAGAGTCACACAAAAATTGTCAGAGAGGTAAATAAACAGAAAAAAAATACTAAATAGGAACACGAAAACAAACAAAAACTAAATAAAAGACGAAACCAAATTCAAAAAGCATTTAATAGAAAAAATTTTGAATCCCTGACAAATTAAGAAAAATAAGTCCACCCGAAATACTACATTTAACGTGCGCGTTTCCGCTGCTAATTAACAGTTTGGGTGTTCAGTTCAACAGCATTGTAGCAGGCGCTTTTTTCTAAGAGGAAGGAAGGGGTAAGCGGTAAGGGTAAATGAAGAGGCGGAGTAATATAGAGAGAGTGAGCCCCCCACCCGCCTCCTGGCGCCCCCTACTCTGTTCATTCGCCCCCACTCCCAAGAACCGACTCGTGATTTCGTTGCCCAATTCTAGTGTGCTGTCACACAGTCATCGATTCACTGACTTCAGTGTGTGTGTTATCTAGTATTGCAGTTTGTTAAAGTGCGAATAATATTTATTATTGCGTGTAGGTCGAGTTACGAGCTGAGCATTAAGAGATATTACACAGGTGAGATTATTATTAAAACTATTCATTGTGCAAGACGCGTGCAACAGTTTAGGACAATTTTGACTATTTTTTCAACGGTATTATTTCGTGTTTATTGCAGGCCGGTGCTACATTTATTGAATATGCCTGCTAAGCGTCAGTTAGAATATAGAGACTCTTAGATTTACTTCTATCAGAGACCGGAATGGGATTGTCCACCCACAATGCCTGCAGTGCTTGCAAGTATTAGCTTCAGAATCAATGAAGCAAAATAAACTGAAGCGTCACTTGGAAAGTGTTCATCCTAAACTTGTCGATAAAAGTGTGAACTTCTGGAAGGAGAAAGAAATACTTGTGAAGAGGGCGAGGATTGATGCACCATCCGGCCCAACTGTAAACTCAGAAAAAGCAACGTTCGCATCTTTTGAAGTGTCGTGGTTAATTGCCAGGAATAAAAAACCCCATACGATTGGCGAAGATTTAGTTAAGCCAGCAGCTATTTCAATGGTAAAGACGATGTGCGGGGACGCAATGGCAAAAAACTCGCCGAAATTCCACTTTCTGACAAGACTGTTAAACGGCGAATCGACCTGATGTCAGACGACATTTTAGCTCAGCTCATTTCGGAAATCAAAGTTGCCAAAAACTTTGCTTTGCAAGTTGACGAGACTACAGATATCGCAAGTGACACTCAACTTATGGTTTTTGTCCGATACAAAAGAGCAGATGATTTTGTTGAAGAGTTTCGATTTTGTTTGCCGTTAGAAACAACAACAACAGGGGAAGACATTTTTAACAAACTAGATGAGTTTATGAAAAAGCATGATCTCGATTGGATGAACTGCTCGGCTGTCAGCACAGATGGCGCTCCAGCGATGCAAGGAATTCGTACAGGGCTGCTTGGAAGGATTACAAGAGAAAATCCAGAAATCATTACTGTGCATTGCTTTTTGCACAGGGAGAATTTAGCTTCTCAACGTCTGCAGCCAGAACTGAGTTCCGTCCTCAACGATGCTGTACAAATAGTAAATTTCATCAAATCAAGATCGTTAAATTCGCGCATTTTTCGCAAATTGTGCGAAGAAATGGGATCGGTGCATGAAAACCTGCTGTTTCACTCTGAAGTTCGCTGGCTGTCTCGAGGGAAAATTTTAAAGCGCGTTGTTGAATTGAAAAGTGAAATCGAATCATTTTTGCAAAAAAGGAAACACGTTTTGGCCGAAAAATTTAGGGATAATATCTGGTTGGCACGCTTGAGTTACTTAAGCGACATATTTGGTCACTTAAACGACCTAAACACAGAAATGCAGGGCGCAAACAAAACAATAGTTGACACCGGGGAGTCGATTTCTGCCTTCAAAAGAAAACTGGACCTTTGGAACAATAAATTGCAGCGACAGCAAATAGCTTCGTTCCCCGATTTAAGCCTTTTACTGGAGAATTCAGAGGATATATCTTTGACGGATGTTCAGGATGTCATTGCAGCGCATTTAACTAATCTTCGTCAAGAAATGGAGCGATATATGCCTGCAAAAGTTGATCTCAATAAACACAGTTGGGTTCGAAATCCATTTACTGTAGATGTCAACAAAATTGGAGAAGAAATACCCGGATTTCAAGAAGAGTTGTGTGATTTGCAAGCAAAGCAAGTACAAAAAGAACAATTTGAAAAGTTGCCACTTTCACAATTTTGGGCGCGGTTAACAGACCATCCCATTTTAGTGAAAGAAGCAGAAAAGACTCTTTTGCCGTTTCCGACAACGTATCTATGCGAGCAAGGCTTCTCAATTTTAGTTGTGGTCAAAATCAAAGCTCGCAACCGATTGGATCCGCAGCATGATTTGCGATGTGCCTTAACTAAAAACTTTCGCCCGAGAATCGCTGAATTGGTGGATAAGATGGCGCAACACCATGGTAGCAAACCGAAAGCGGTAGGCAACTAATTTTTAAATCTTTCAAATTTCAATTTTTGTATTACTTTTGCTGTACTTTTTTATACTTAGATTTTTGAATAAACGACTTAAATTTAAATTGCTGCATTTTTTTATCTCTTTTATAGACTACTTTGTACATTGTGGGGAAAAATATTTTTAGGGTCGCGAAGGCTTTTGCAATTTTAAATTAGGGTCATGATCAAAAAAGTTTGGGAACCCCTGGCTTAGAACATAATTACTTTATATTTAACGAGACCTATTATAAACAAACTGGAGAGCTAGCTATGGGATAATCTTATTATCCAAAATTTTTCACTTTTGTTAATATTCTTCTATCATATTGTTATATATTAAATTTATAAATTATTCAATCCCCCCCCCTCTATTTTAAAGTCGTTAACTCCCTCTTTTTTCATTTAGTTAAGATATATACCTAATTGTGTATATTTTGTATTGTTACCTTGTGAGACTCTAGTAAAACGAAACGATCGTAGTGATTAAATATAATCCATTTTGAACTCATTGTTTAACATTTTCTACTGAATGTAATTGATATAATAACAGTTTCATGCAAACGGCAACAGATTCGTCAATGGAGTAATAATATTCATAAACATTTTCAGAAGTACAAGCAAAATATGGAGCACTATTATTTAAAAAGCTATACATCGAAATAATATCATACGAAATAATTTATAAATATAAAATTTCTACAATATCTTGAACAATTATGTCGTTACGACGTTTAAATAAAAATTTCGAATTTAACCAAGCCGGTGTATTGACGACATTTAATAAGGGGCTTGTCGGGAATTGACTAATGAATTCCAATAATTTCTCTTCTCTACCTCTTTCTTGATATCTTTTATATTTTTTACTCTTCGAATGGCTGTCTTGATTACATCTTGAATTGGTTGATATAGTGGATCCACTGGCGTCGCAAGTAGAAAATTCATGCGGATCGTCGCTTCCCGCCACCATTGATTCTTCGGAATTTTCGTTAAATTCTTCAGCTCGTATAGTTCCAATTTCACCAGGTGGGAACCTTTTTCGCCCGGAGATTGAATAGTACAAAATCCCTCGGGGGTATTCCAAGAAATATTTTATGAGATTGAATAGGTAGAGCTGTTGGAGGTACTTGGTACGAATAATTCGTCTTGAAGTTCGTTTGATAGGTAATCCAGTAATTCTGGTACATCGACAGTATCCTCCACTCCAGGAGCAGTCATGCACAACGTGGCTGTGGTCGGTATGCCAGAACCAGATGAAAAGGCCTCCCTTATATTTTTGTTGAATACATCTATTAAAATATCTTTCATTTTGCTCGGAAGTAATGTCTGGCAATACATCATGAATAAGTTTTTTTCCTTTAATAGCTCCGTAATCTTCTCGAATGAAATTTCGGCTTTTTCCGATAATTTTGCTTCTTTCATTTCCTTCATAACTTTCTTCAGCGGTGTTAAGTAATTCTTGCAAATCCGTTTCCCAGTCAGATATTGATCTTGGATGCATCTCGCTATTGTCATTTCTAGCCACATTATTAACACTGCTATTTGAAAAGGATCGTTCCAAATCAACTCTATTAAATTCGGAAGACAGTCCTACACTACTTCTTGAGCCATTTCTATGGGCATTTGATTCTTCGATAATTTCGAATATTGATCCATTAGACCCTCGGCTTGTGTTGTCGTCATTTTCTGTCAACTAAATTTAAATTATTAAAGTAGGTCTTAAATTATTTAATCTATATTGCGATGAAATTCATCGTTTTCCACGAAGTCGTGTAAATTTAATACATTTTTATGCGTGGTATGTTTTAGTAATATCGGTTTATTGGTAAGTTCGGTTTCTGTTACATCTAATATGCAACAGCGACCGGTCGCCTCGTATACAGGTCACAAACACCATGTACAATGAATGTGTTCTATGCCATGCTTATGAATCGCCCAAAAAGTGGTATCGTAATAATTATTTACTAATTTATTAAATTTAGATACACAAAAACCACAACTTATGGCACCTCGACCTTCAATTATACTGCTGATAAAGATAAAATTATTGCAACAAATTTCATAATTATAATGCATTGAGTGATTTGAAATCTTTTCAAAAAGCCAATCTGGGAATTTATCTAAAATTTTACCGTTAAATTTAAAATCCGCTCGTAATGTGCCAAATGCTTGTCCCCGTTTAACTGTTAATAAATTTTGTTTTATGTCAGCAAAATTTTCGACATTTAATAAACAGTTGAATTGATTATCAAGAACACCATTTGGGTCTAAGTGAAAAATGCATGCGGCTGATACCGTGTTCGGTTAACCTTTATACGTTGTAAAATTCTCAAAACCAACGGTTTTTATCCCACAGCAGTCGCGGCGGCGCAAGGCGGGGGGCAATCAAATCAAATCGACGGCGTCATGATTTATGATTCATGATTGCCCCCCGCCTTTTGTAAATTACGTTGTATCAGTTTGACAAATTAACATTTTTTTTTCATTTATTTAAATAATATTCTTCAGAAAGTCTATTGGAGAAACTTCGAATTTTTGAAATTCATTGTGATACACCATATCCAAAAATTCGCGGATAAACTTTAGGTAGAGCGATTCTACTATTACAAAACACATGTACGACTTATCATTAAGCAACATGTGGACATAAAAGTTGATAGCATATGGCTGGAAATAATTTAAATTATGATAAACATTGTTGTTTACTATAAAATAGATTATTTTGCACAACATTGACGTAACTAATTGATTAATGCCAATACTTCACATTTTCAACATTTCTTCCAGTGCAGTTTTTATCCTAATGTAGGTACATATGACAAGCTTGTACAAGAAATACGTTTGACTGCACTAAAAAAAGTTCCAGTATATAAATACACTGTGTATGATATTTGGATTTTGCAACTGTAATGCGAATATAATGAAACACAAATACGAAACATGTTATCCACATTGGCAGGCCCCATTTATCAGGATGAGCGCCTTCGTGAATCTGGTATATCTGTCTCTCATTATTATAACGTAGGTATAGTACGTCGTACGGTACAGTTAAATAAACAAATTCTGGATATTGTACCTGCAGTACTAAACAATTAAACCGAAAACTGAAAGTTCCATGTAAAACAGCAGTTAATTCAGTGCTAACACAAAACCTGTGAGAAGTGCAACCAATTTACACAAGTAAGGAGCATTCAGAGAATTTGGACACCAACAAAGGTTTTTAGTAAATATATGATGGAACGTATGTGAACGTTTTCGAGGAAGTACTAGATAATGTTTTATTAAATCTCGGACCCAACTGTTTTACATGCAGGATGATTCATCTGCTGATAATGCTCGTCTTTCAAGGGAATGGTTGAACGAAATTGTCTAAATAGGTGGATTGGGCGTAATGGACGAATATCGTGGCCAGCAAGATCTCTAGATATTATTACTCTTGACTTCTTTGTTTGGAGTTTTTAAAGAAAAAGTGCGACGCCTCCAGCCAATAAAGAATAATTAATTAATAGAATTAACACCACTCCTTAATTAATTACACACGATGTGGTGCAACGCGTATCAAATTCTACTCCCCCCAGATTAGAGCAGAGGAAAACGATCAAGGAGAAGCGATTTCATAGTCGGAAACAACACAAAACTGTTATTTTTTGCCCTACTTTTGTCGTATCGAATTTACGTAAACAACTAAGTACACTACAATAAAGTAAATTATTGGACAAGAGACAGCATTGCACGCGTGGCAGCATTGCAAAATGCAGGGACATGCTTTTAACGACTTTGCCGCATCTCAATGGCCGTTTTCTTTTGTCAGAACTTTATGTTGTCTAGTGACTATTTTACGATTAAATAATTAAGTATCATCATTTTTTTAAATTAATTTTGCTTTTAATAAATTTGTTAATACAAAGCACTGGATTTTCAAATACGTATTATTTAAATTCGTACTTTCTACAGAGTGTATAATTGTATAACTGTTATAGTACGGTGTTGCCAAACCTATACTTCTTTTAAGAAATCCCTGTGACTTAATAAAGAACCCTAATTTTTTTTTATGTATCAAGGTTATTGACTCAGAATTAATCATAGAATCGCTCTAACTCAGATTTATAAGCGAATTTTTGCTTACGGTGTACAACAATAGTTACTTATTTATGTCAATTTTGACAAATCTATATATGTCATTACGTAAAACTATTTATGACATATCAAATTTCGTAAACATAACTTCCATAAATTTGTGTTTTTATATGCCACACAATCTAATAAATCTCCTCCACGGTTTAATGCAGAATAAGTGACCGGCGATAAAGAAATGTATGTTCAAATCGTACCCGAGGAAAAGTTTCTATAATAAATATATCACTAATAGATATTAGTTTAGTGTTAATTAGGAAGAGTATAGTTCTCAATGATCTGTTTTTCATTTTAAATTAAACTGTTAGAAAATGTATATATCTAAAACTACAATTTTCTTCCTACCAGGCACTCTGAAATGTTCTTATTTCACCTTAAGTAATCATCTAAAAAGCTTGCCTGATACACGTAATTTTAAATCGAAGCTCTATAATATGTACCAAGCACTCGTAAAGAACAATATATATTTTTTCTTTTGTTTTACAGGAGATTATAATACACGTAGCCTGGTCAATATTATTACTAGAACTGACGTGACATTGACCCATAAAATAGAATAACACACATACATATCTATGTAGAACATACGTAATATAGGCCCAATAGAGTGAGTTTATTTATAAATTTTACGATCCAGTTCGACTATCTAACATATTCTTCCCCCGTCATTTATATTCCCGTGATCCGTAACGAGTGCACGGCACTCTGGATATTTTTCATAATAAAAGGCGGAATTACTTTTCTCGAACGTCTGTTTTAAACAGCGCGTTTAGAGAGCGAATTCCTTGATAGAGATGATTTTATTACTATTATTATTAGGTTCATACGGATATTTATGTATTACATGATATCAGCTCGAAATGCTTCATCATATTATGTAAAACGAACCTCTGTTATACTTTCAATATGCTTTGGCGAAAAAAGTATTACATTATGCAAAATGGAAATAATACCGTTATCTGCGCGTATGAATTTGCTTTCAAACAAAAAAAGAATCATGGGATATCTAACGTGGTTTACGAGTTTGGTGGTTGTTTTTGTTTAAGAACACGTTTGAAAAGAATTTTGGTCAATTTTTTACAATAAAAATGTTCTGTATCGACCAAAAATACCGTAAATAGCCACTTCATGCAGAGAATTATATAAATGTGTACATCGGTTTGAACTGGTTCTGTGCTAACTTTTTTCCTTCAGAACGGAGCGTCTTTGTCCCGATCTACATTGCCACAGAATCTGTGAATAAAACCGAGGCGCTCTTATAGAAACCCGAACATCGTCTAGCTCCACCTACTCCCACCCCCTTGCGTCTATCATCCTAGTAATACAAGTTGCATAAGCTTCGATTCACCCGGATACAGTTGGTAAATGCCCCGCTTAATCTAATGTAACAGTTTAAGTGAGTCGGCTTCTTTAATCAGCGTTCATCGTTTGCTAAAGAACAAACATCTCCTCCATCTTTCTTCTTGCGACTTTCTCTATGTTGAACTGTTCCTCGTAAAACATCGTACGATATCATTAAAAGCCTCCCCAAGCTTAATTTTTGTCCCAATGGCTTTGACTTTGTTGTTATTCATGCTCACCTGCCAGTGCTCATTCGGGTTATATTATTATTTTTATTTTCATAATTTTGGCTGCAGTCTTCAATTGTTGTTTGTTGTCAAACCCCTGGTTTGTTTTAGCGTCTTGTAGAGTGGGATTATGTCCTACCTCAAAGAAACAAAAAAGTCTATAATCAATGCTTTTCTAGATTGACAATTAATGAGTATGTATATGAAGTCTCAATTGGAACAATTTATTTAGATTTACAAATATAAGTTTACATAGCGACTCGGTAAATAAAATAAGAAAATACAATTCTCAAGTAGTTCTTCCGGTCATTTATCTTAATGAGTATTAAAATACGCCTACTTGGCTCATTTAAACATTTTTTTGCACTTAATTTAGATCATATTATACCTATATACTTTAAAAGCATGATTGAAAGAGTAGTTAGGCTCGATGAGCTTTTCGAATTGAATTCCGATTTTTCGATAATATTTTTCATCTTTTTCAGGGCTGCATATACGTATCAACAAACAGGTAAAATTACAAAAACTATTTATTTATTTAAAATTACAATTTTTGCAGTCCTTATAATTGCTAATTCAAAAAAAATAATTTTAAATTCAAACAATTTATTAAATATCTAATTGTATTTAGTTATTTTGCATTTACGTAACAGAATTACATACATCCAAACTAAAACTCTTCATTATTTATCTACTTCCTAGAAACAGTATATATAATTTATATTCAAATCATAATAACTATTATTTATTAATTCCTTCGGGCAATATTTTTAACTAACTCCATCTGACTACACCTTGCCTCAACCACTATTAATGTGTACAAAATTGATATCTGCATCAACTAACACTTGCGTAGCTTGCCACAAGATGCCGTTGTGAACCTCTACTTTCGTTCTGTGCTTTCGTTTATAAGTAAACTAAAATTTACAAAAGCAAATGTTAACAACAAGATCAATAACTCATATTTTGTATATTAGCTTTACTGGCAGAATACCAAAGCATTTTTGCTATATAAGTACGTATAAAATATAAGATGGTAAGATTATGAAAAAAAATCGAAGCTTATTTGGCATTCTAGGCAGATGATTGTTAGAAAATTAAATATCATATAATTATCATAATAATGAGATATGTAAACTAAAATGAAATAATATTTAAATAATTATTATTACATTCTTATTTTAGCAGATGAGGAACATAAAATACTTCAGTGCAATACTGGGATTGTTAATGTGGGTGCAATGAAGAATATATTCCACAATTGCTGTTCGTTTCATTAATAACAATAGAAGCTTTTACCAAAGTAAAAGAATCCCAATACAACTAAAATTATCGCAGATATTATTTAGACGAGTTTGTGTTATAAATGTGAAATATGCTTTTTCAGAATATACCTAGCATAATAAGACACAGCAACCTAATATTCCTACTAATTTCTACTGTAAATTTCAATATAGTAGAATATCAACATTCAAATTATATATTATGCTAATGTGAAAATAATATATGTAAAGTCTATATTCTTAAAAATATGAATGATCACACATATATCTCAGGAAATTACCCTTATGCTAATATGAGATTTTATTACTTCCGGAAAAATGTGGGTTAGGCAATGTTGCACTTCACTAGCTCAGATAATAGTATCATTAGTAGTATCTCATCTCAGGGGCAAAAATATTCTTTCTCTATAGGATTGTACTCTTTAGCTTTTCGACAGGTCAGATACATTAAATAAAATACCTACAGAAATATCTTACAAAATCATTTATTATACACTTAAAAAAAAATTAACAAAGAATAACAGATTAATTTAAATTATTTTATTCATATACAACTAAAATTAAGCATTCAATATATACATAATAAATAAATAAAAAAAAATAGGTATAACGTACTCGCACGTGTTGAGTTCAATGTATCTAATACAAAATAAAATCAAGAAACTTATTACAGGTGATGACTTGTACCAGATATTGTTATAGTGAGCAAAAAGAAAATTTTATTATAATGTACACATTAGAAGATAGACTTTGCATTGACATTAATCCTATCCAAATGCATTTTCTCACTTCTGGATAACATTCCCAAAGCAAATTTACGCTAATGAGTCAATCAAAATAAAACTTATCATATGTACCCTTGATCCACGTCACATCGTGTTCAGTTTCTAATGTTCAACAGAAAGAATGAAAGATTATTCTGAAATTAAATTAGAAATTTTTAATAAAAATGTTTATATATGCATTTAAACGCCGACTCTGTGCTGATATTAATCTCATTCAAATTCATTTTTTCCCTTCTGAATGGAATCCTCAACACAAATTCACGTCAGAGAATCAATTAGCTCCATTCTATAAGTTAATTATTGAAAAATTTATTTAACATATCCCTAATTCAAAGAAAACTCAACATGTCTAATTTCAATGCATAACCACAAAATTATACAGAATAATTACAAATTCTAAATATAAGTACTAACTTTGTTATCTTTCTATATAAATCATCACACTAACCAAGAAAACTGCATATTTTTGTATATCCTTACTTAACCAAATACTTAAAATTATAAACAATTATAAAACATAACAAAATTAAATTGTATAACCAAATAAAAAAAACGTAACGTACCTGAATCCTTATTTAAATTTGTGATAAATTGTAAAATAAAACGTCCTTATTCCAAATTACTTACAAACTCTGTCTTAAAATAAAATTTTCCGCCCCTTAATTAAAATAATGATATTTCCTAAACGTAAATCAAATGTACTTATTTGCATTCGAAAATATTCACAGTTCGGAAAAATTGTTTCTTAAAAAGTCCTACAAAATAATTTTTGAAAATTATTATAAGTTCAATTTTTGAAATGTTATTTCAAAACTAGTTCCTTCCTTATAAAATAATAATTAAGAAATAATTATTTAATTTTATTACAGACACCGTATGCTTATTTGTATTCCAAACCGATTTTCACCTGCTAAAGAATTCACCTACCTACTTTGCTTTTTTTTTACTGACAATACTTACTTAGAAGCCATATATCACAAAACATGATTATGTATAATATAAATATAGTGATGTGGTATATGTCCTATATAAATATACAATTTAATGCAATAGAGAAGCTTTTAATAAGACTTAAAAAGCATTGATTTTTTTTTGCAAGAATAATGCAGCTGACATGAATCTCTTCTTCTTTATTTTGGGATATATTTTTAATAAATAGAGATTAATAGATGCCTAATCAAAAGTTGTATCTATAGTAAGGAAAGGTGTCGTCTTATTGAAATAAGGAAATAAATCGAACTAAACATATAGGAGAAAATGCTGCACTTGATTGTATTAATCATCCATAAAAAAATCAATTGGAAAGCGCTTTCTTAAGCAAATATCAATTTTCAATGTAATCCAACATATTAACACATGGCAACTATTCACATGAAATTTACCATAACTTTTGACTTTATTAAATCAATTTGGTTGAAACAAATGAAATACCTACTTAAAATTAGCCAGCTTATGGTTTGAAGGAAAACTACCAGGATTTAAACAAAAGCCTTGTTTATAAATACTATAGTTATACAACCTAGAGAAAACTGTAAATATTTCTTATATAGTAAAGTGTCGTCCTCTGATATCTTTCAAATGGATTAATACGAATGAATGAAAGTGCTCAGCCAATGAAATATTCTCAACGCCCTCCCACAATTTAATCCGGAAGTTTATAAAAAATGTAAATATATTTTGATATTTTCTATTAAATTTTACATAAGAGTATATTTTGTTTGATTTGCTTTTCACATCGTGTGCCCTTGAATTACATATCAACATAACCTATATAGCTTAACTGTGATAAAGTAGATTTAAGTAAATGTTTCATTGAAGAATCGTAGGATTACTATTTTTTTCTCTTATTATACTCACAATTACCCTTTTATAACATAATAAAAAAGAAAGACATACAAAAGGCTTTTTAAAAAACGTATTCATGTTTTTTAAAGAAATAAATCTAAACAAGAAAACGGTATTAAGAAGTCAGCATTTTTATTAAATACTCACCTACATGAAATGTCAGTCTGTTTCGGGTTCAGAGTTTGGGGTTATTCTAATTTTTTTCTATGTGTTCAACAGGTATGTCTAAAACAGTCTTCTATATATTTGGTATGACTAGATATAGGTATTATGTAAAAGAAGAAAAAGTAATTAAAAGCTATCCGAACCACAACATTTATTAAGTTGCTTTGCATGGTTTCATCAACTTGACTGGTTTATGTGAGGCTTTCAAACCAGTAATGTAGTACGTTTTACAAAGAAAATGCATTATAAACACCACAATATTTTAAGGTTTTGGTATCTTCAGAATTTAGAAATTTAAATGGTTCACAGCCAATCATTTATCACTTAACCAGGATAAATGTGAGACAATTTATTTTACTAGTAAACATAGATCAAACATATATTCTACGAATTGAAAATTCCTTGATATTAGACTAAACACAAGATTAACATGGAAGCCGCAGATTAGTTAAATTAGTCAAACACTTATCTTCTGCTACTTATGCAATTAGACATATCAGATTTATAACTGATAGTCTACTGGAATAACGATATACTATGGACTATCAAATCACATATCAACAATGTTTAATCAATATGGGGTAAGTAGGCCTATGTAGAAAAGGTGTTCATCCTGCAGAAGAAGGCTGTTCGAGCAATTGTCTGTGTTTCACAAACTATTCGCTGCAAACCTCTCTTCAGAGAACTTATGATAAGTCCATTAGCCTAGACACATATTCTGCAACAACTAAGGAGGCCTTTGAAAAAGCTGTCACACCTCATGACTACGGGTGAGATTACAGAAGTCTCCACCCCTCATCACCATTTGCTGCACATCCCGCATTACATAGGACAAAAGCCACTTCAGTACAACACGTCACTGGTAATTATTTAACAAAATCAAAGTCATGTGTAGACATCTTTCTACTTTCGTATCTAAAGAGAAAATAAAGGACATTCTCCTTCAAGAAGCATTCTACAATGTCAATGACATAAATTAGCCCTGTGTTGATGTTATCATTACATTTTTGCTTGATGTGCTATTGTGTAAACTGTATGTATATCTTATTATTGATATAATAAATTTATTATTATAATAGAAACACTATCCTTCTTACTGTAGAAGTGTTATAATTAATCCTGCTTTTACACCCACAATACCTCAGCTCGTCAGGGAAGTCGCAGCAACTTTCATTATACATTTACATTCTTGGTAATTATCAATATAGTAAGTACTGCCTACACATGGTCTGTATATGGACGTTTCTTCAATTTGTATTTACCTACGATTTTAAAAATTGCTTTCAATAATAGTAATTCCTAATAATTGAAGTTACGTAGGGGTTATCAAACAAAACTAGTTTAAAGTATGTAACACTTTCGGCTGTTACTTATACATAAGTAAAATAAAACACTCAATTAAATTTGAATAACTTCACTTTATTTTAATCACTATGTGACTACAGTTTTGACATTACACGTCATTATCAAACTAGTTTACTTATATTTCTACTATTTAATTTTTCTTTCACCCACGTTTAATTGCAATTGTTTGAAATCTTCATGGATTTTATTGTGTTATATATGTAGAATTTTAGCCTTCATACTGGTTGAAGTGAGGTATATCACTTCATAAAAGTTAATTAGATACACACTTAAATGTACTTGGCTTTGACATTACTTATTTTATTATGGTTCTAGTTATTTTTATTTTATCTAGGCCTGAATCGTAACAACAATTGCCATGATACAAGTCTGAATGAATAATCATCAATTATTGTTGAGGATAGTACATACCCAACAAGTTATACAAACAAACTAATTCATAAGCAAGCAAAGATTTTATTAAATGTTAGTACTTTGAACCTTTTTCAGCTTGTATAACTGCAATATCCATTGTCAATTATAAGATAAAATATATAGGAAAAATGACATTTCTTCGTTACATCGTCTTGCAATATGTATTTTAGAATAACATTTAACATCCACAATCACATCATCACTTATTTTTGGAATTTGAAAAATTAGTGTCAGTAGACTTATCATATCCCTTAATTCAAAATATTTTAAGATATCTAATCTAAAGCAAAACGCCTACAAAATTGTAACAAACACGATTGGTGTAATTGGATAATTGCGTCACTTCCTTTAAGCTCCCATTGGCTTCTCTTTACTACTACGAGAAGACTGCTTTTACTACAACAAATTTAGCGGGAAAACTTATGAATGGGCACATCCTACTGCCCAACCCCTCTGTTGGCTACCTACCCGAACTAACCTTCAGTTGTATAACTAGAGTATTAATAAACAAGGACAAAAGGTACCTACTTTATTCCACTGTATATCTAAGTTATTTGAAAAAATAATATAACAACGTTACTCATTAACTATATTGTCTTATTTTAAGAAAACACCTGCAAAACAATTTGTTTTTCTTGTTCGGAAGTAACAACTATATCTGCATGTACCTATGTAGATCGTCCGTTTTTATTATCAATACGTGCATGGTAGCTTCGAAGTGCAGCTCTTCCACACTAGATGCTGTACTACCTGCTGTTACAAGCTTCGATTTTATATAAACAGAGGCTGCAGAAGCTGAATCTAGATTATTTTATGTTGTATTTTCTTTTATATAAAGAAGGAAAATACATACATACACAAGACACCAGGTATAATTTTTACAATGTTTTAACTGCATTTTTCCGACGAATTCGATTATATTAAAAAAATGATAATATTATTTTATATATTTATAATCAATTTCTTGTTTATTTTAAATCTACTTTGAAAATTAGAGTAGCCATTTATTTTGTTAAAAATAAATAATGGAACAGCAGAAATGTTACTAGATTTATGGAATATAAGTAGGGATCGGCAGTCAAGGATACATTGGCAGAATCATGGTCATTGTCATCGTAATCACTGGTCTCAAGTCACTCTAGAGACCGTAGAGACGTCAACTTTAAATAAATAATATCAAAGGTACACATTGTAAAACAGAATGTAATATTGCTGCTCTCCTGATCACAACCGTAACAAAAATTGAAATATCACTTTTATTATGTCTATAGCCATTGACCTTCTTTATAGGTTAAATTAATCAAGTTCATATAGGTTGAAAGTACTCACATCAGCTGACATGTTTACACTGACAAATCATTGTGTTATTAAACGACATTTTACTTCTTATTAAACACATTCATCGAAAGTAGATGATGGATTATCTTATTGTTTCTTATTCTAAATTGAATTGAATTTCTCAGAATGTTTATGATCATGTATAATGTTTTGTATTCGAATTTTTAACTTCTTAGGATGTATGTATGTATGCCAAAGTGATAAGGAGTATAATATTTAAGTAGAGTAATCACTAAAATAACATTGATAAATGAATTTTATGCACACGAATTAATCCATATTATTCCTTTTATGATTACTTAAATCAACAATAGTTATGTAAACAGTAAACATCAAAAATATTCAGAGATTCCCCTTTCTAAAATATCATAAGTAAAACAATCTTTATTAAAACAATCTATTATCTGTACTTATATAAAATCAGGGTATTTTGTTGTTTGTATACTATAATATAGTATAACAAAAATAAAAATTACAAACAAAAAAATACCCTGATTTAATTATGATATTATGTTCTTATAATAACCATAAGAACATAATGTTTTGAAACCTTAAAAACTCATTTTTACCATTATGTGCATTAAATAATTAACCACTTGTGTCACTTGTAGTTGAAATTGTAAATAATTCTATGATATTGCAAATAAATCCATTCCTTAACTTATTCTCGCTTCCAATGTTGTATGTAGTCGTAGTACCTACTATTTCCATTGACATTATCACAATTTGCTAACACATTTAATAATATTGGTCACTATCAGTGGCGTAGATAAAAAATTTAGCGCCCCCGCAAAATTTTTAGGGGGCCCTTCCAAAATACTTGTTTAGAGATAGTAGCATAGAATGTGAATATCGGAGTAATTATAATAAATTTATTTTATAATAAAAAAATCTAAATTATATTTAATTATTTATTTTATAATAATACATTTGAAAACACAAAAAAAGCTAATTAGAAGACAAAATGCCGAAACGTCTTTTTTTCAATAGTAGGAAATTTTCAACTAACTCTTCCAAATCAACGGTCCTACTTTGTTCATGTTCAATACTTATAACAGCCAAGGCCCTTAACCGAACTTGTTTAATGGTGCTGCGTAAATAGGTTTTAATTAATTTTAATTTCGAAAACGATCTTTCTGCTGTTGCTGATGTTACCGGTAGTGTTAAATATAACTGAAATAGTGTACATAGATCTGGAAGACTGCTAAACATGCATTTTCCACTATTAATAAATTGGCTAAGTCCTTAAGAGAAGATTTTTGTTTAATTTCATTAAACAAAACAGTCTTAAGATTAATTAATTGAATCGGCAAATCTTCTGAAAATTCAATTCCATATTTGCTCAGAATATGTCTTCCGTATTCAACTATTTCTTCATTCGTTAACTTAACAAATTTTGAGGGATTAAGAAACGCGAAAAGGTTTACAACTTCATTTATGGAGTAAAATCTTCTAGATAATTGGTTGATAATAATATCAAGTGACGCATTAAAAACTTCCACTTGAAATTTTTTTATCGGGTTAAGCATTACACAGTCGTTTTCACATTCATCAAAAAACTTTTTAATTCTCTTCTGGCGTTTATATTTTATCATAGGCTGAATATTCCAAGATTCTGCTAGATTTTTAGCTTCTTCTTCTAATTTATCAAAACTTTGTCGCAGTTCTGTCAAGTTTTCTTGACCATTATTGAGCAATTTGCACGTCTCTTCTAAATCACATGAAGGGCTCTGAAGTTGCTTTGAAATTAAATTAACAGTTTCGAGGATTTTACTCTGGAAAACTAGCAATAGAATAAACTCATAATTATCCATTTTATTCTGCAGAGATTTTGCTTCATTTCTGTCATTTTGCTTTTTGCACACCAGGATAAAATTTGACAAACATTGCATTACAGACTGATAATTATATTTTATTGACAGTAAGCATTCAAATCTAGAAGACCACCTTGTTACGCACAGCTTTTTCAGTGTGTACTTAATTTTACTGCCATGTGGTGCAGCTTGATGAAGGACTTGCCAGCGTGGCAAGCTTTCACTAAAAAACACATAAATTGCAAAAGATCATAAAAACTCTGTAGTTTAATGATGTTTTTGACAGAATCATTTAAGACTAGGTTCAAATTATGAGCTGAACAATGAATATAATCAGCTGTAGGAACTCGATTCTTAATTCTGGCTTGTAAACCATTATATTTTCCAGACATATTAGCAGCCCCGTCATATCCTTGCCCTCGAAAATTTTCTATTTTAATTTTCAAAAAAACTGCTAATCTTCGGTAATTTACGCAATTTTACAACATTTTCTTGTTTCAATTTTCGTTTTTGTGCGACACTCATATATTTTCTTTCGCTCATCTTATTTTGAATACCTCGAACTATACACTTTGATACACGTTGATTTACTTAGTTAAATTTTGATAAAATTAAATTAGTATACGTACATATGCTAATCACTAATTCGTCACAAAAGTTAATGCACTAATACAAATAGAATTTATTTTCACGAGTCGAACAAACTCGCTGTTAAAATAAAACTGAAGGAATGGAAATAATTTTTCGTATTTATTCAGTAAAATATTTTTTTACAACTAGGTCATTAAACCAAATGTGCAAATGCAGTTTTATGAAATAAACGTACCTCTTCATAATTTCGTAATTTCAAGCTTTATGTATTAGTTTATGTACCTACAATCTATATGCATAACATAGTCATATGACTTCATAGTACATGTAAAATGCAAAATTATTATCGTTGTCTGTCTCTAATGAATTTGCATTTTTCTTTAGGTCATAAAAGCATGGTATTTTATACGGACTATATATTACCTACTTGTTAGAAAGCATTTGTGACATCTGTTGTAAAACTGTAAGACTGTGCATGCCAAAAGTTAGGTAAAAACATGAACCTTTTTTTATATGGACCTGTGTTAAGGCAGAAAATGTAGTCATACTGTGGGTTTCTATATAAGTAGAGATATTTCATTTCTTTTTAAGAAAGAGCAAATTGTCAATACCAGATGTGATATTTTCTTGGAACTGAAAGAGAAATACGAACAATAAAAAAATAAAACTGGACGAACGTTATCAGAGTAAAAATACAAATACACGTACTGTTATAATTTTTAATACTAGAAAACAAGTACATATAAAATAACATACACATTTTTTATACATGAAGGATAAAACAGAAATAGTTTTGTAAATTTCATTACTAGTGCGGGGCCCTGAATTTTTGGGGCCCTCCCCGCATTGCGGGTTCTGCGGGCGCCTTATCTACGCCACTGGTCACTATAATTAATTTTTTGTTTCTAGCAACACACTCTTTGTTGGTCTTTATACTAATTCTATTGAATTTAACCTCAATTACTTTTACCTTATGTGCGTTAAGGATTATAAGAACTAAGTCGAAAACGTCCACGTTTCCGCGGTGGAAACACTGTGTACTCGATCTCGATATGAATTCTCTACGTTGAGCACGTGATCTTGTTAGTGGATCCTCTACAATTATGCCATTTATCATCAATAAATTTAAAATACTATTTGTTTTACTTAGGGCATGTGTACTATTTTCGATTCATATGATCTGATGTTTATCGTAAGTAGCGGTTATTTGCTTTGAGAGAGATCATTTGCTGGTGACCTATGTGAATTGATCCTGAACTTAGCGGGCAGCCAAATAAAACACAATGAATAGGTACATTTACATATTATGTTTGAATTTCAAACTTTACTGATAAATTACAATAGTAGTGTCTGACGTTTTGGTAACGTTTGAATAAAGTTGAGATTTGCAAATAAAAGTAGCCTCTATGTTATAAACCCCTATTTTTACTGCACAGGAGTCACGTCAATTCGACGCGCGAAAGCTGGTCGTTGCACGTCGTTTATTAAATGCACGACAATTCGGCGCATCCGACAATTCGCCGCATATACGACAATACGCGTACGATAATTGGACGCGCGCAAATATATTGTATAAATAACCTAACACTTATTAGAGAACTTGTAATTACGTATACATCATTAATTACAACGAATTTCTGACAAACAACATAATCCCTTGTGTGGAACATATCGAAATGACATCATATTTGTTAGAGAATTTGTAATTAGGTAAGTAAACAGTAGGTACTAATTACAACAGTTTTCTGATAAATGCTGTATTAAAAACTTAAAAAAAATCTGATCGATAATATGTATATTATAAAAAGCTTTAGGCAGACTATATAGTAGGTACTGTGTATCATAAGGAGGCCGTCTTGATCCTATCCGTTTTTAATTTATATAATCGTTATTCAATAATGTGAATGTGATACTCATTTATTATTTCCTGATGACAGTACTGCAATAAATGCAATTCTACCCTTGATTTAAGTTCAAGAACTGATTTTTAACTAATGTGCTATAATTAAATAAAACAAAGTTACCTAGGTACTCGAATTTTATTATTATGCTATATTTAATTCTGTAATGGCCTCTGCAATATCTGTTTGAGGTTATTCTACTCACATGCATAGTTTTTAAAGCACAAGATGCATAAGTTAATTATAATGTTAAATGCAGAAATGTTTTTAGAATACTTAATATTTTAACTACTGTATCTGGAGTGCTTCATTAACGAATATATTCATGAGTACAATCTAAACAGTCATTGGTGGCAGTATTCTACCAGATTTAAAGATTATAGACCTAAATACCGTCCTTCGAATTTATCAATGAGATACTTTACTATTTCTAAAAGAAATTTGAAGAAATTAGTTGATATCGAATGCTTTCCATTCAGTTCATGAAAATTATGGAAACTTTTGGTTAATTATTTTATTTTTATCATGTAGTTCGAATTATTGTGACCTGTTTTATACAATAGTCACAGAATTACTTTCTTTCCTTGCCGCTAGCTATCCTACATAATTTTGTTTTAATATAAGAAATATACACTGCGGCTAAATGTCCGCCGGCGGTCTTGCCCGTATAAACTGAGAGCTCCGCCGGCCGACAGAATTTTTACGATTGTAGTAACGTATTCGCCGACAAAGACAGTTTTTTGTGCAGACACGGCGGAATGGGTGTATTTCTTTTGTCGATTTCCGCCAGAAATAGAGACAAAAGAGACATTTATGTACATACTCAAATTATCTTTATTATAGAATATGAATTCTGTTCTCATTTATAAGATAGTTTTACAATACCTTTACTATAGGCTCTCCATAAGCCATCATTTAAAGGCTAGTATTCATTAGATTAATTTGAAAGTTACAAGAATCGTATAGCAAGTAAAATCAAAGATGTGTACTTGCATATTATACTTCTTTTCTTTGATAGTAACACTTTTCTCACAGATTTATTAACAAGGTAAAACTATTTAAAACTTACTATGAGAAAATTTTTATATAAAAAAATCGAAACGCACTTATGTATAAAAAAGTCCTTTTAACAATTCATCTATGTCCATAATACTATAGTAAACATAAATATACACTTTTTGATTACTTGCTGTTGTATTAAGAAATACTCCATTTATTACCTCACAAGCAATAGATACTACTTATTCCCAAGAACTTGTGCAAGGAGACAGCTGAATATTCACACTATTCAAAACAATGTCTGGTGAGACTGGCATACCATTTGAACATCTAAACATTATGCTTGCAGTTTTCTCTTCATTCAAAATGAGCTTATTTGCTGCAAACCAATCTTGCAACCTACTGTAATATATTTAAGCTCCCCTGATAGACCACCTTTCCACTAATAATTAGGTTGGTGTCATCCGCATAAGTAATGATGCTGTTATTAGAATCAGTAGGTATATAATGCGGATTCTGGCACAATTTCCCATGTTATTTCTTATGGAGGTTCATTTTACAAAATTTACAATTTATACAGGTGTAATCACTTTCGTGCACGAGGCAAGTGATTCAATCCTTACAGGTCTTTATATATATACCGTTTGACTGAAATAAAAGTAGATATAGGGAAACACAAACACGCACACAAGTGCATGCAAACATGAATTGGAGGGGTACGATAGTAGGGGAGTACAGATCAGTTCATATCGGGACACCGGGGTACCGAGGCTTTAGTGCAAAACGTTGAAAGTTAGTGTGTAGACGTTTGCTTTAAGGAATTGCTACGCTCTTTACGGCTTTTGTATAATATTTTGGTAACTGATGTATTAACATTGAACTGAAACAAAACTCTATAAAATTTGTAACTAAAATAAAATTCTTATAAAAAAATTAAATAAAATTCTCACATTTAAAACGAAACAAAATATTAAATGAACTATACAAAATTTAATGTTGAAGATGTTCAAATGTCTGTCCCTCTTGCATCAAGCAGTACCCTAAACGATTATAAAACCCATTTCGTACATTCGATAGCATTTCAGGAGTAATCATTTGTATGGCGTTAAGAATTTGTTCTCTTAAGCCATCCAAATCAATCGCTCTATTTCCTTCAGCGGTATTAATATTTGCGAGATTGCTCAGATACTGTATGTACGTTCACGCTCTAAAGTTACGGAACGAATGTGTTGTCCCCGCTCTCGATCTCCCCACTATCTCCCCACACCACCGGTCTTATACGTAGGTACATGTTTATGTGTGTGTATTTGAAGATGCATATTAACTTTTAACTACGACAATCTGTATATATATATGTATATATGTATATACGCGAGCGAGCGTAGGTGTGTGTGTGTGTGTGTGCGTATGTAAGAGCTTCGGAGGGTGTAGAGAAAGATAGGGAAGGAGTTGTTTAATATATCTGCTCACCAGCCGCCACTGAATACAAAGTACAATTTATGTCATCTGTATTTGCTGATTTTAATAATAAGCAGATCCACACAAACATTAATAAATAAACCTAAGACCGCCGGGGGGACATTTAGCCACAGACAGAAATATATTTAATTCAGCGGTGTTTGCGTTACAAAACATCTCCCAATCCCACTCTTAAACAAAACTACCTCAAAACAAAAAAAGCAAAATTTATCAAAATCTTTATTTGTTAAAACATACATACATAAAAAAAATTAAAAATAAAATCATTGCGTAACACCAGTTCGACAACGAAGACTCATTTTATCGCTTTTTAATGCTTATAAATAGACAATTAGGTGATATGGAATAGAACTGATGTACTCACTAAGGATATGTCAAGATTAAAACTATAAATATTATTCTTTCTTCAACTTTTTTATCTATCAAAAAATAATGTTTGCTTGTGAGAGAGCCTTTTCTTTCATAAAACAAAAGTTCACAATCATTTATTGGCAGCACTTTTTGCCGAATGCAAATCACAGAAGGGTACGTTTAAACAAGAACTGTGTATAAATTATTCCCATTAAAAAAATGCCAGTCTTATTATTCTTATTTAATCACAAAAGAGGGCGCTGTTAACTCACTTCGTTTTTAAAGTTCTCTGTAAACTGTGACTAATATTGATGCTTCAAATTGTGCAAAATTATTACAATATCTTCAATATATTTATTAATAATTCCTTGGTCTTCCTGAAAAAAATTGATTTAATAAATATGCATCTACTACTATAAGTTCATTTTTTTAATGATTACTAGCATCTGTATCGATTTTCTTGGCTAGTTCCGAAATAATTTCCCTATAAATCAACGGATCCATATTCGATCCAAGCATCAGTAATATCCACCAATCACCTAGATCGACTTTCCTCGTGACTGCTTGACAGATCTCTAAGGGTATTCCCCTATGTTTGGCGTGCAAAATTCTCGGTCTCAATTTGGGGAAGGCCAAAATCAATATTCTGTATATGACTAAAACTGTCAACAGTGTCGCCAAGATCATGAACCAAAACCAGATGAATATGTATGTCTTCTCATTGACTATATTCAGTGGTAAGATGCACATGCTGTCGTGTTTCTGTATGCTTCCCGAAGGACCATATTTGTGAAAGGTGCACTTTGTAACTCTAGGGAAAACGTAGACCATGGGATCGATGCGCTCCTCCTGAGGAACTTCCGAGTAATCCATGACTTTCCAGCCGTAGGAGAGGAACTCTCCATCGAAGAATTTGTTCATCAAATAGAGTTGGACTATGATGTTGATGAGACAAAGCGCTTCGCATATCCAGTATCTGATTACGTAAGAGTTGTGTCTCTGGAATAAAAATGAAATACAATAACCAGGAAGAAACAGATATAAAAGACAAAAATATTTTCAAAAATATAAAGGATACTGAACTCTAGCATGTTTATTACGAAGCTTGTTTACAATTGGTCAAAGATAAGAAACCGTTCAGTGATAGAATGTTGATCAAATAATACGCGGTTATTATGGTATGCAGTATAAACTATAGTCCGTCTCAACCCTATTATGCAGTACAGGTTTAATAGGGATATTGCATCTCTTATTATCTTTAGTAGTCTCTTAATAACGACATCTTTATATCCGGTTGCCTTGTTGCAAGTTCTATTATGCAAAGTATATGATGGGTATATGAGTAATCGTTGCTGTCAATTGTCAGTTTTTGCCGTAGTGTGTAAACTTTTATATTGCCTTTAATTATCTATGTATATATAATTTCTGTTAAATCGTTCTTTTTAGCAAGCATATTATCTTTTTCAAGCATTTAAAAGTAAGTATGCATACCTATATCTATAATTCTGATTAACGTGATAATCTATATACATATACATATACTTTTTACAGATTGCTACATGATATGAGTTTTGAATTTTAAAAAGTGGGACGAAAGAGTATTCTTATTGAAAGAGATGACATCATTAGGTGGAGACATAAGTACTTACGAGACATCAGAAAATTCAGAGACGAAGGTATAGTTTATCATTTAATTTGTTATACTTTTATATTCATTACGCAATTTATTATTTGCTTGTGTTTGATTGTGATTGTTTTATTTTTAGGTAGAACTATAATATATACTGATGAATCATGAGTGAATGCAGGACACTCGGTAAATAAAAAGTGGACTGACGTTACTGTTCAAAGCAGTCGACAAGCTTTTACGGAAGGACTCAGCACTGGTTTAAAATCACCAAGTGGTCTTGGGCCTCGATTTCCATTAATTCATGCTGGAGGCGAGCAAGGTTTTGTTATTGGTGCTGAATGTACATTTCTTTGTAAGAAAAATACTGCTGATGTTTATAGCGAAATGGATGCAGATACATATATAGAGATTGGTTCAAGAATAAATTGCTTCCAAATATACCAGAGAACTCGGTTGTTGGTCTCGATAATGCCTCATATCACACGAGAAAATTAGAAAAGTTTCCAGCAGTAGCACGGAGAAGACCAAATTATTGAATGGCTCACTGAGAAGAATATTCCACTTGATAATGACATGTTAAAAAGAGATTTACTGGCTTGTGTGTCAGAGGTTAGGTCTCAGTATTAGAGAAACAAAATTGATGAATTTGTAACGAATAAAGGGCATTATGTTCTTCGGCTTTCACCTTATCATTGTGAATTAAACGCATTTGAAATGGTGTGGGCACAAGTTAAGCATTACGTTCAAATGCACAATACGACATTCAAACAAAGAGATATTGAACAATTAATTGTGAAGGGTTATCAGAATGTAACAGTGAACAACTGGCGGAATTACATTGGCCACCTTGCCAACTTGCAAGACGATGTTGAAGAGTTTATAATTAACGTCACACATTCATCATCAGATCAAGATTCTTTAAATGATGAAGAAAAATAAAACAATATGTGTACCTACTCCTTTGTATGGTCATGGTTAGTTTTTTCATAAATGTTATCATGTATTATTAACTTGTTCTTATAAATGGGAAAATATGTTTTTGCAAAATGAATTTGTGAGGAATTTGTGTCTTTAAATGTGTATAACACAATGTAGGTTAACATATTAATATTCAATAAGACTATATAAGTCATGTAACATATTAAAAAATAAAAGTACATGTTGTGTGTGGTTATTGTTATTCTTTTCATAAATATGTATTATTTAAGTTGTTTTTATAAATAGAAAAGTTTTTTATGAAAAATAAACTTGTGATTAACTTTGTCTTGGTCTGAATTTATAGTGGATAGTTGATTAAGATGTCAATATTCAGTAACGAAGAAAATTGTATACCTTAAGTGTTTCTTTGAAATATCAATTCATTTACTCTGGCTTACTATATTCAGTTAGATTTTAAATAATTTTTTACAGAACAATCCCAAAGGATTATATTATTACAAATATTTTAACTAATCCATCTTCCCATATATTCTCCCCTTTTAGTATTTCAAATTACTATTAATTTTTTGTATGCAGTATGCATCAATTGAATGACAAACAGTCGTATAGGTTATGTTTTGATTACAAAAAATGTCAGATATTGAACCGGAACTGTAACGACATTATACAATGAGACGATTTGGCAACCATGAAATCAATTCCCATAAGACCTGTACTGCATAATAAGGTTGAGACGGACTATAGTGAAAAAATTCGAATATATGACATAAGAGACTATATTTCAAAAAAAATTGATTCCGTTGTTGAATGTGAATACTGTTCCATATATTTGGATTAACGGACCGACGAGACAGAAGTATGTCGGTTACTAATTTTTATTCGCTGTATCTTACAAGATTTTACTATTATGGAGGAAATGTATTAATGTAATGCCATTACATGGATCAAGACCTTGGTATCTGAAGCTGTCAATAGAACTGTTTTGGATTACAAAAGGTTTCAAAAATGTACCTTCTTTATGACCGACGGAGCTAAAGTTATGACAGGAATTGGCGGGATTTTTTTCAAACAGAGCAAGAAGACAAAGTGCAGGATACTGAATTTCTTATTGATTTTGCGATTTCAGCCGACAGGAGACGGCACTTGAACGCATTGAATTTGAAGTTACAATGTAAGCACAGAACATTGCGAAATTGTTTGGAAATGTGAATTAATTTGAAAACAAACTGAAATGATTCAAAATGTAACTAGAAAAGAAAAGATTTTTTGTTTTTACCAAGTTGCAAAGAACTTTGAGATGGGAAATTTCGAAAAATTCAAATTTTCCATCCACATAAAGTACATTGACGACCCTTTTTACATTGGCAGAACAGAAGTAGGGTTAGATTTTTTAAGTCCTTCAGTAATTGTTTTCTCAAACAATACAATTTTGGCTTAAAAATGGATTCAATGTTAGGCAGTACATAGCCATGTGAAAATGGTTATTCTGTAATGAATTTTATAATATCAAAATAGAAGACGTCTCTGTCGGGTGACTTCATTTACGCCAAGGAGGATAGGAGAGAAGGAGAGAGCATACTCGCCAAAAAGTGAAGCCAGGAGATCTAATATATACTCGTATTTTATTTTTGATTATCGTGAACTACAGACTTCTTATGTTAAACTGTAATTTATTTCGTATTTAATACCTTCAATATTATCATTTTGTTGTTAATTAGGTCAAAATTAAAGTTAATGCATTAGATTAACATTTGAAGAGTAGTTTTCCGTTTTATTTTTTACTAAAGGCTTAGCTGTGTTGTGTTTCATTTAGTACTTAGTATTTAATATGGTTGGCTTCTCATTGCACAAATCGGAGCAGCAAGGCAATTAGATACAAGGAAAAGTAAAAATATAACTTTCCACGAGTAGGTACATTATTATTAATTTCATCTATAATTTGGTCTATATAAATCTTTTATCATAACATTTAAATTTGTTGATTCTAGGTTTCCAAAAGTACCCATTAGAAAGAATCTGTGGATAAAGAAAATAGGAAGGCTAAATTGTTCCAAAGAAACTAGAAGACTTTGGGTTTAACATTTTTGGAATGCCTTTATAAATATATTATAATTACTCAATAACATAAATTCTGAATAAAGTTTTTGATTGCAGTTGAATTGATTCTACATATTTGTAAATGCATAAAAAGTTTATGAATATTATTATATTATATTGTAAATAAAATCAATGTGAAATTCTAAAATAAAACCTCATATATGTAAATTCAAGTAATTAGTTCATTGTTGAAATGTGTGAATATAATAGTAAATATACGTGAAAATATGTTGTTGGTTATATTGTTCACACTATTTGCAAAACTAATTACGTATATACATTCCTAATTTTTATACTTCAGTTTTACGCACTTATTTACTTGCATAACTATTAATAGTTACAAAAGTCATGTTTGAAGGTAACATTAATTATTATTTCGATTAAGTATTGGAAGTTTACAAGTAATTTATTGTCGCTAGCTAATATTTATTTTCAAAAAATCTATAGTTTGCTTTTCTAAAGTATAATTATTAAAGAAACAAGTTCAATTTACAAACAATTAAAAAGGATTAATATACGAATTTACTTACTTATTCTGAGGTTTAACGCAGTGTGCTGTGCAACAAGTGATATTGACGTTGATGTTAACAGAATTGTAATATAGAAATTAAAGAAAAATCAATAAAAAAATGCAGTTCATTTAATTGAAGACAGAATATTTATTATACCAGTGACAACTATTGGTCCCTCTGACGTTATTTTCAAGAATTTTTTAATCAAATGTAAAAGTCATTACTCTCAGAGTAAATTTTGTGGTTTTGTACACAAATTATTCGCTTTACAGCGTTTATTTCTGTATCCAACAGCTTATATTTGGTAACAATTAATTGTCTTTTATGCATGTTCTTTAAAGTTAATTTTGCCGATTACAATTGGTTCAGAGCTGTTGTATCTAAAATGTTAAAACAAAACTGGAGTTATCCTTTTACATTGACTTCGGAAGGAACAGAAGCTGCATCTGGAAAATATCTGCCACTAAAAAGAGTATTTGGTAGTGGTGTTGCAAATGTAAGTATCCGTTACTAAAGTCTTCGTTACTCGATAAGATCCGAAGTAACGAACACTGGTTTCAAATAATCGTTACTTTTCCAAACAGTTAACTCTCATAATATAGGTGTAACTTTCACAATGCATTTTTGTCTGAAATATTTTATTAAGAAACATAATTTAGAGTAAATAATTTTGTACAAAATATTTGAATTTAATCAATTATTAGTATTACTTGTATTTGCGTAGGCCGATTTCATTATAAAAGTTTTGTTTGAACTTATTCTCTTGATGCAATGTAAAATAAATTTTATACCATGTACTACATTCTACATACATTTATTTGTGTGATTTAACATCGGAGTTGGGGACTTTTATGGTTTTATGATAGAATATCTGGCTATTCGTAAATAAAATTGCTCCTTAGAAAATACTTTAGACTTTGGCAGTTTACTTTTAATTTTGAGTTGGAATGTTTTATGTGATACTTTTAACAAATTTTATTTATTTAACGTAACATAGACCACGAGATCAAAAATTATATTGATAAAGGTTTGCCATGGACTATAAAACGTCTGTCTTAAGTTATATCAATAAGTGTCATACTGACATTTTACTGACATAAAATTTGTAAATATATAATGACAGTATGACACTTATGCCCGTTTGCACCGCTCTGTTAAGACGAGATTAATTCTTAACTCGGACTTAAAGTCTTGCACCGCTTACTAAGTCTGACTTAAATTACTTTAAGTGAGGATTAATTTAAGTCTAGATATTTCCGGACTTAAAGCAAGATTAACCTATATTTGTTTCTGAAAAGTGATTGACATCGATTGCAACTCGTTTTAAAACCCGATCGTGTTAAAATGAATATTGAATGGGACGATTTATTCGATGATGACTTTGATATTTTGGAAATTATAGATTTTGGCTTTTCAAGACGTATCATCTATGATAGAACGCATGATTTTAATAATTTAGATGATCTTTCGTTTTTTCACCGATAAAGACTGACTAAGCCAACGGTATTGAATTTATTGGCACAATTAGAAAATGATTTAGAGTTTACAAACGATATACAATGAGGACGCGCGGGTTGGAATAAATTCATTTAAAATTTTTGGTTTTGTTTTATGGAAAAACGCTCGGATAGGTCGATTTTTATTTTTAGCTGCTAATTGATGTACAAATGCTGGTCCAAAAATAAGTTACGACCATCAATTTTTTTTTTTCAAATGGAAACATGTATTTTTTATTTAATTTGTTAATTCTGCATCGAATTCTAAAAAACAACAAAAATAAGTTACGACCATCAATTTTTTTTTCAAATGGAAATTTTTTTTATTTAATTTGTTAATTTTGCATCGAATTCTAAGTATGTTTCATGCACCATGTCCTATACCCAAACTCAACAGTTATCGAGAAATTTACAATTGAACATATCAATAACTGCAGTTATTGATTATTATAAAAATCGACGTATCCGAGCGTTTTTCCATAAAACAAAACCGAAAATTTTAAATGAATTTATTCCAGCCCGTGCGTCCTCACTGTATAAGTAGAATAATAGGCAATTGTTTATTTAGAGAAAACAACTTTAATTCTGTTTTAGAAATCAATGCGTCTCCCCAATAACACAACTTCTAACATGCCTTTGGTTTTATGCAAACGGCAACTAGCCACACAACTAGCACATAAATGTAACTTCCTACAGATAGAAAACATGTAAAAATAAAATTTTACTAAATTTGGACATAGTTGCCATATCGATTCTAGTTTTATAGTAATCCGACACGTAAGACGAGCTTAAATAATAAGTCGGGCTTAACTAATCCAGACTTAACATGACAAACGGTGCAAACGGGCATTAATGATATAACTTAAGACAGACGTTTTACTTTTCATGGCAAACCTTTATCAATATAATTTTTGATCTTGTGGTATTAAAATTAGTATATAAGGGAACATTTTGTTTGTACCATATATTAACTATACATATTCTCGCACCGCACATTTGAACGAGTACTCGGTAACGACTAAATAGTAACGGATATTGCATTCGAAAGTAACGGATAGTTACAAGTACTGAAAATTAACTGAATTCAACATCACTAGTATTTGGGTATTACATCATAATTGCAGTTTGCAACTTATGGTTTCTATACAAAGCAGAAAATGAGGGCTTAACAAAAGTTTAACTAGATACAAACAATAATATTTTGCAGATATTTTGTTTATTGTAACGTAAGAAAAAAAGTGTAATAGACTATAGATTTATCTTATCATCATTTTCAATGAATTAAAAGAATCACGAAGATTAAATGTAAGTAGGTAATTCAAGAAATATTATTACTAGGGAGCGGAATCGAGCGAGTCATGACTCATCGCCCATGGGCGCGCTATTGAAATGTTGTATTTTTAAAGAGGTTTTAATTTTATTTATATAATTGAATAACAAGTGGCTGGTGATTATAAAATACAAAATACCCTACTATTTGTTCATTTTCTCTTCTGTAAGACTTGTTCTCTTTGAATTAAGCACATCCTTATAGATAGAAAACGTCTTTTCTACATCGCAACTGGTTATATTTACGTAATGGAAATATTCTTTTATTTCAGCGTATTTAGCATACACAATTGCCGCAATGTTATTAAACTTGGATTTCTATTAAAAACTGCGTCTAAGTCACTTGGAATTATTAATAGCCACATCTAATGTGGTTAATCCATTTTTACTTTCTTATACGTAGTATAAGGAAGTAATGTGAAATTTTCGACGTCGAGATTTTTGCAGGTGTCCCACGTTTTGAAGTCCCCTGATACCGAAAAAGATGTTTTTAAAAAATGTCTGTGTGTCTCTATGTGACCACGATAACCGCTGTAGATATCAATTCCAAATTTTGTATTTACGTGTCTAATCTCCCTCTTGAGATCTGAGTAGTATTTCAGTAAAATCGGTAGACCGGAAGTAGCAGTTTACTTCAGTGTATGTACTTGAAATTAAAATTGAGAACAATTTTATTTAAAAAGTTTTTCGAAGCTGCTACCGGAAGTAGGTCTTTTACTCCTATCGAAAATCAGTTTTTTGCGAATATTTCGCATGTCAGGCTTTTTAGACAGGTACGTTACGGGTATAAAAGTATTTAAAACGTAATTTTCAATATCTTTTGCATAAAAACAATTTCAAAATTCAGACCGCAATTACCACTTTTACTCTTATCGAATAGCGATTTTTTGCGAATATGTCGTAAATTATGCATTCTACATGTATTTATCAAGAATACAAAAGTATTTAGTGCTAGATTTGCAATATTTTTTGAATATATGAAATTTCAAAATTCGGACCGGAAGTAACACTTTTACTCTTAGGGAGTAGTCCTTTCTTCGAATATCTTGCTAAGTATGCATTCTATAGCGATTTATTAAGAGACCAGAAGTACTTAGAATAGGATTTTGAATAATTTTTGTGTAAAAAAAATATAGTATAGTTTGAAACGCTCATACGTATAAGAAAGTCGTGTGGTGGCCACACCTCATTTTTTAATTTGAGAATATGTCATTAGTTTAGGCAAATTTCCAAAGTGTTCCTGAAGGAATAACAACTGAGTTTTTAAATTTGGAATTTGTGTTAGTTCCTTGCACTCAGAAATACTTCGAGCATCGTCATTTAAACATGTAACGAAATTTTGTAAACTATCGAAATTCTCTGCATGAAAACTATTTCTGTGTATGTTTTAGCAAAGCTAAGTGACGATATTTTACAGACTTTGCAATAAATTTCGGAATCACTGACATTTAATTTTTATCTCAGAAAAAGTAACATAAACAACGTTCTAGATCTAAATAAATGATAACTAAAAATGTACGCGTATGTTATTGAAACATACATATTATATTGCGAAATATAAGGTAAATATAATAAATTTTAAAAACTCGTCACCCTTGTACCTACGCCGATGAAGAAAGGATTTTATTCATAAAATTCCTTATTTTATGGCAGTTTTTTCTCTGATTCTCGGGCGTAAACAGATGTTGCAGTTCGCCCTATGAATTAGTGCTATTCAGATATAATGTAAACAACACGCAGTTGTTTCCGTGGTAGTTTAGCTCGCTCGATTCCGCTCCCTAATTATTACCTATTCTCAACGTTCTACAAAATTGCATAGTTTATTTTTAGTTTCATTCAATAAAATTATACATCGGTTTTACTAAAATATTATCATCTTTACGTTATATTTTGTATTTTAAAATATTTCATTCATGTAAACAGAGCAGACTTTTAAGTGTGTATGTATAATTGTTATCAAATACTCACAGACAATACGTTATTGCATTACATAACTAGACATATAAACTAGTGTAGTTACAATTTATGAATGGGTCTGGGAATTTAATAGCATAAATTTGATAAATCAATTTGTTCGAGTTCATTCATTAAAACTTTTTGCAACAGTAACAACAATAACGTACTGACCATATGTTTTGTTACACGCCGTGATTCACAAGTATTACGGAATCCCGATTGTATTACTGGAGCCTAATGAATTTACGGAAATGATATTTCGTTAAGTGCTTGCATTTAAATTTACCAATTACACCAATGACTGATCTTTTCAATTTTCTCGTTATGACTGTATATGTCACGTAATGTCTGATGTATAATATTGGCTGAATCACCAGTTGATATTGTAAGGAGTAGATACATTTTCTTTCTGTGGCTCCTTTCCAATAAAAAGTAAAAATTCAGGTGTTTTAAGGTGAAAGGGAAATATCACGAGAAAATATATAAAAGATCAAAGTAAGAAAAATAAATTAAGATGTTTAAATGGGTTTTTCGACCATTGCGAAATAATTAAGGAAAAAGTTTTTAAATCTTCTTTTTTGAGTAATTTTGAATAGTAGCTAGCACAATATTTTTAAGAATAGGAAGACATCTAAGACTGAGAGATCGACTATGAAGTGAGTTCATTCACAATGAATTTGTTAAAACCTGGCGTTTCTCAATATGTGACTCTGTAAATTAACTATCAATATAGAAATTTTTAAAACACAGGATGGTAGAAGTGTTTTAACGATAATATTGAATAATTAAAGAATTTGGACAGAAACGCATGGAGTCCAACTAATACTCAAAGCGTAACAACGGAGTAGGTTTAGAGTAGCCAGACGAATAAATTAATGAAGCGAGCGTTTTAGTCATCTTCGGGATGTTTACGATGTTGTACGTCATAAAAAGTATTACCAGAAAGAGGAAGTGTACCACAGATATGCAAAACATATTATTCACAACTTATTAGTCAACGAAAAGAAAATATTTTACAGTGTGTTCTTCTAGTGCACATCCGAGTTAATGCACATGGGAGATTATAAAAGACGAATCTCATAGAATAAAATATGTTAAACCTGTAGTAGTTTCACAATTGTTAATGAGACAATAGACAACTTTACGATTGAAAGCATAGTTCCTCAACGTTTTCCTCCAATTGACTCAAACAAGATTGAGCAATAACTAGGCGATATGATGTCTAATAACCATATCCTATATCTAAGCATCAACCGCAAATTATGTTTTTGAAATCGGTAAATGGGGATGATATTAGAATTACTCTTCAGAATTTGCAAAACTAGTTATTATCTGGACATACACGGATATGTACTAGGCTCTGTGTTTAGGAGTGTAAGTGAAGCGATTAATGTGCCATTAATAAATTCATGATTAAAAATTGAGTTTTTGAATAACTATCGACCAATATACCTGTAGTTAGTATATTTTCCAAGGTGTAGCAAAGATGTATCCATTATACAGGGTTAGTTAAAAGTATGGAGACGGCGATTTATTGTCGTTAATATTCATTTTAGAGAATTATGTTCAATATAAAAGTTTGTTAGGATATTTTGTTCTACATTTGAGAATATTTGATTTTTTTTTCTTCAATTGTTTTTTAGTTACGCCTGTCCGCGCAGTTTTTGTAAATGGGAACTAGTAAATTTTACTCTATCATTCGATAGAGATTTTTTTTCTCTTTACAATATTATTTTTGTTTTTTTAAAATTCATTTTAATAACTTTTTTATAAGAAAAGGCCGGTTCAAGAGTTTCACAGATGTTCGGTACATCGCAGATAGACAGAAGCGATGCGATAAACAAACTTGAGCGACATAATTTTATCAGTGGTTATTGTGTACGTCAAATCTTTGACAGAAATAATTCATTTGTGCAATTTGTTGCTGTTAATATTAACAATGGCGAGTTTAAGTGAACATGAACGAATTGAAATACTTATGATGTTGTGTTATGGAGATAGACGCAGAAGTTTACAAGACGTTTGTAATTTATTTAATGATACGCATCCAAATAGAAATCCAATTTCTAAATCCGTTGTTGGTAAAACTTTAAGACGCTTTGAACAAACTGGTAGCGTTAAAGATTTGCCAGGGAGTGGTAGACCTAGAACAGCAAAAAGCGATGATAACAAACTGGATATTTTATTGGCTGTATCTGAAGATCCTCATTTATCAACCAATCAATTAGCGGCCAATTTCAATATTTCGCAGTCAGCGATCGTGTCATTTTTAAAAAGTGAAAAGTATAAACCTTATAAGGTACACCTTGTACACGAGTTAACGGAAGATGATTTTGATAGGAGATTACAATTTTCTGAAGAAATGTTAAATATTTGCAATAATAATGAAAATTTTGTCAACAATATTCTTTTCTCTGACGAAGCTACTTTTTGCCTTACCGGTGAAGTAAACAGACATAACTGCAGATACTGGTCATCGGAAAATCCCTTTTGGTTTTTGGAGCACCATACGCAGTACCCCCAAAAGGTTAATGTTTGGGTTGGCATTCTTGGCGGTCATATAATCGGTCCCTTTTTCATCAATGGCAATTTAACTTCGGGTCTGTATTTGCAGTTATTGCAAAATGAAATAATACCTGCTTGTGCTACGCTCTATCCACATGAAAACAATAAACACCTGCCCAATGACAGTATCTGGTTCCAGCAAGATGGCGCCCAACCACATTATGGTGTCAATGTTCGTCAATATCTGGACAATGTTTTTCCCCACAGATGGATTGAAAGACGAGGAACCATTGAATGGCCAGCCCGTTCGCCAGATTTAAGTCCTTTAGATTTTTTTCTTTGGGGATATGTAAAAAACAAAGTTTACGAAGATAAGCCCGATAACGTCGAAGATTTACAAATACGAATTACCAGAACGATACAAGAAATTCCCCGAGATTTTTTATAGAACTCTGTTCGGGGTTTTGTAAATCGATTGGGTCATTGTCAAATTACTAATGGACGACAATTTGAACACTTACTTTAATTTACTTTGTTATTAATTTGTTTAATTTTTCTTGTAAAAGTTATTAAAATGAATTTAAAAAAAACAAAAATATTATTGTAAAGAGAAAAAAATTCTCTATCGAATGGTAGAGTAAAATTCACTCGTTCCCACTTAAAAAAACTGCGCGGACAGGCGTAACTAAAAAACAATTGAAGAAAAAAAAATCAAATATTCTCAAATGTAGATCAAAATATCCTAACAAACTTTTATATTGAACATAATTCTCTAAAATGAATATTAACGACAATAAATCGCCGTCTCCATACTTTTAACTAACCCTGTATATTACGACCATATATTGATGTGTGTATTTTTACTTTCTTATACGTAGTATAAGGAAGTATTGTGATGATGAAAATTTTCGACCTCGAGATTTTTGCAGACGTCCACGTTTTGAGGTACCCTGATACCGAAAAAGTGGTTTTTAAAAAATGTCTGTGTGTGTGTCTGTGTGTCTGTATGCCTGTCTGTGACCACGATAGCGGTCAAACCGCTACAGATATCAATTCCAAATTTTGTATTTACGAATATAATCTCCCTCTTGAGAACTGATTAGATTTTGAGCAAAATCGGCAGACCGGAAGTAGTAGTTGACTTCAGTGAAAAAATCGAATTTTGCAAATATTTCGTCAATTACTAAGTTTAAACAAATTTATAAGGAATTCAAATATACTCAAAATTAAATTTGAGAAAAATTGTATTAATAAAGTTTTCCGAAATTCCTACCGGAAGTAGGTCTTTTACTCTTATCGAAAATCAGTTTTTTGCGAATATCTCGCAAGTCATGCTTTCTAGGCAGGTACATTACGAGTATAAAAGTACTTAGAACGTACTTTTAAATATCTTTTGTATAAAAAAAAAATTAAAAATTTGGACCGGAAGTAACACTTTTACTCTTACCGAATAACGATTTTTTGGAAATAGTCGTAAATTATGCATTCTATATATATTTATGAAGAGTACAAAAGTATTTAGAGTTGGATATGGAATATTTTTTGTATAAATGAAATTTCAAAATTCTTTTTTTTTCTTATTAATTGATATTGCAGCATTCACACTTTCTATTTCGTAATTACATGATAGAATGATAAGTAAGAAAAAACAGGGAAAAACATAAATAAACAAGTAATTAATTATCTTTTAATTAATTATATGACTGTTATTAAAATTAATAAAATTTACAAAGGGATTAAAGGATGTATATTGAGTTGTGCTTTTCGGTTGACGTAAAAATTATTATTATTATAATTAAAGTATGTAAATATTAAAAAATATTACCGCCAATCTTCTAGCTTGGGTAGAACGTGTAGATCTAAGTAACAATTTTAGAACAACCTCTGTCAACCCAACGACTGAGAAAGCGAGTACATATTTAAAATATAAATACATATACTCAAAAACATTAACTTACTTTAATATGTGTCATCAAGTAGTCCAAAATAACTTTTTTCTTTCCGTCCTTTTCATTTTGTTCGCAAATGCCAAGATTTAAACCCATTACAAGTGTTTTCATTAATTTTCCTTCGCTCACGTTCCAGAGAACATTGGGTAGATAACAAGCTAAACCCTGAAATAGAAAATTATTATACTACTAAATACATAATAATTTACAGGTGACATTGGTAATAAAATTTGTGTTGACGTCACATGATTTTTTATAGGTATGCTAGAATTTTATAACAGTTCCATTCAAAGGAACTTGAGACCATTTTTGTACAGCATAACTTCACAGATTTTAACAAAAAAACTTCTGTTTCGTCTTATCGTCACCTGATATTTTATAGGGATCGGAAGTAAGATTTACATTGATGTAACCCTGTAACCCTAATTTGAAACTGGGCGCAGTAATAGCAGCAAAACAATAATACTTAACAAGCTGTACATTATGTATATTATGTTTTAATGTACATACATATTGTATTATGATTTTTTCCAATACTATGCGCCGAAAGTATTTTAGTTTTTTGTATTAGTTACATGTGTTCTATTGCATTAATATGTCCCGTCTACATTCGTTGCGAGATACTGTTGAAAGGTGGATAAGATTTTTGCATGCGTTAGAATTCGACGGTATTCAATTCCGATGCAAAATTTTCAATGTATTACTTTCGTGGCAAGTGTGTAGTAAAACATGTGTCGTCGAATACACATAAAGCATGTATTGCTAATTCTGCAACTGCTTATGCTCGGCAAAAATCATCGGGTTTAGTTAAAGTGCTAGTAGCGTATAACATTCCATGGAATACGGTGAATCATTCTGAGTTTACTCATTTTTTACAAAATTGTGTTAACGGTAAATATAGTGACTTGCGTGTGCTCGAATCTACCTTGAGAGAATATTATTTTTCCCCAATATACGATGAAATTAAGACATTAATTGTCAATAATATAAACGACAAACATTTTTGGATGTCAGTAGATGGAACCACTAATGGTAAAGGACGGAATATTGCAAATGATTTGGTTGGGGTGATGAGTAGCGACACGTCAATGTCTAGACATCTACTTGCAGCTAAGAAAATGAAAGAACTAATGCAGAATCCATATCAGATAACGTAACGTGTTATAAAGGTTATTATTTGTAACAAAAGGCGGTTGGTCGGCTGTTACAACAAGCATGCACTGTGTATGCATATTACATGTTTCCCACTTGCTCTTCATCGAGTAGCTCAGGAAGTCAAAAAATGCTACCAAAATGCAGATAAATTAATATCGTCTGCTAAGAATGATCTTGAGAAGACACATGTACGCAAGCATTTATTTTGTGGAAAACTGTCACATGTGCCAAATGACAACGTTAAAACTATAATACACAGTTACTATATCTGAATGACTATTATAAATAACAATCCAAGAATTCGTACTTACGTGGAATTGTTGACTTGTTACTGGTAAATAAGTAGATTTTTCCGAACCGAGGATAAATGTGACAGCACTAAAAAACTACATCTACGTTAAATATTCCCCGTGTTAGGGTGAAAGGAAATTGTTAACACTTAAGCATATGGAACAATTAGTGATGATTTACATTCATTTGAACTCTCAACATGAACGCTGAACAGTCAGCATGTATGATATGTTTTATAAACCCTAAAATATTGCATCTGGAGAAGATGTATTTATTGTTACTTGGTAAGTACTTGTTTCTCTATAGGTACTTATTTTGATTCGCGTGTAAAAATATATCAAATCGAGGTTGAATTGAAAAATTATTAAGCTCAAAAGAAATTTGTAATGTTCTCCTGTAGTACTGTTTTTCTTAAATTTAAAATCTCTAATAATTCTTATTATGTATGTGTAAGATCATTTATCATAAGTATACATACCATAGTACTCAAATTTTAATTTCGGGTTACACTTCTATCCCATGCAGATGACCTTATAATATGCAGCGATGCCTGCTTGCTAATAGTGGTGGGAGAGCAACGCAGTGGCGGGGGACCCTCACGCCTTACATTTCATACGAAACGTTTGTCGAGTCTTGGCAGCCTCGCTTATGTTTATCTTTAGTTTATTTCGTCGCGCTCTTTTCCTCTTGCTACTTTCGTATCAGAAATTAAAATATGTCGACTATGTTATATACATTTATACGTAAAACGTATATGCATATATGGAAATGTATGAATGCACATCTACCCTAAGCTAGCATTGCGAACATATATGTATTTACGTTTTACGTATAAATGTATATATGTATACTTATGATAATTTATCTGTTAATGTACGTTACACATTCAAATATTTTATATTGTTACATTGATCAGATCATTTAATTTAGTCAATTCTGTATCTATTTTAAAAATAATATTACAATGCAGAAAAGAATATCTGACACATGGTATATATAGAAGGTAGTCAATTAAATTCAACTTACCTGAAAGAATAGCACGAAACAGACCCATTGGTAGTAAGTATAATACTTCTGAGCCCCTTCTTCACTAATATCATTGCCTATTCCTGGATGCGGCACTTCTTTGCCGATCTGGTCAAGAATAAAAAAAATAATTTTAGAAACTTGTACAGTTTACCTTGTGCTACGATTATATTTGGTACTAGATACACACAAACTCGTATCAACGTATATAAGGAAAGAGAAGGTACGAAAGTAAAAGACGGAGAAGACAGAATCAAACAAAAAAGTCTTTAACCTATCATTAAGGCAATAGCTGGAAACCATCTTATTCCTTGTTCTCGTGTCTTCTGTGCTTTCGTTTGCTAGCAGTATATGTACATAAGTTACATGGGACGAAAAAAATTATATAATGGACGGCTTGGTTTCATGTCTTGGAGATGGAAAGGCAAAACGAAAAGCTATTGTTGTGATTGTACGGTTTGATGTGTTGGCTATAAGTAGAAACGAAAACGTTGTAGAAACGTAAACGAAAACGAAGTGAATTCTTCCTTTTTGTGATGCGAGTTCTTCCAATCTAGTTTTTTGTCCCCATATTATCTAAGCGTAAGAAACAAACTTTCTTGTTTTATGAAGAAAAATGTACAGTGAGTCACATTAAAAACCTTACGGAAGCTCAAGTATGTTACTACATATTTTGAAAATTATTATTTGGTATAAAATATGTGCGAATTGTACATAGTATCTTTAACAACACTTCCATGAATTTACCTAATTATAAATATATTAGCTTATAAATTAAAGTTTTATGACAAGAAATCAAGCTGCGACTTTGACAGATTGATAAATATAAGAAATGCTATTGTTTCTTTTTTTTTAGATTGAAGGATATATCAATTTTCATATTATACTTAAAATTGAATTCACTCTATTTTAGATGTGTTTTGCATCTATTCCTAGCACTAATTACAGTTTTTAATTTCTTCATCGACTACTAACTTATTCAGCAGGCTAGTGTTAATATAATATCAATTGCTTTTCCTATATCTAGCGTAAAATACACACGTCTCTATAGTGAAGCAGTATTTCAAGAAGTGGTGACCAAACATACCTACTGGGACAGGACAGTATTTAAAGAAACGATTTCGTTTGTCTATTAAAAGATAGGTAGAAATATTTTTAAACCATCGCTTGTTTTTATGTTGTTTATTATCTTGCCGAAAGTGGCATTGTTGTGTTTAATGGGTCACTTTTTCATCGTGACTTAAATCTATTCCCAAGTCTGCAAAAATGAGTTTCATTCTCAAAAAAAAAAAAATTGTGTTCCTTGTGTTTATCAATTATTTAAATAGGCAAAGTCGTATACTGTACATATAGTGGTTGCTAAATTTTGATAAAAATGTCAAAAATAAAATAATATACAAAGTGTTTGGATTGGCGAATTTTTTTGAAATACTCTGTATAAAGAAAAATATCTCACAGAAGTACTCTTGACAATATGGAATTCATCCTGTTTCGAAATATTTAACTGCCAACCAAACATTGTAAGTACACATATGACATTTCAATTGATTATCATGGCCACTCCCGTGATTTTGCGACGTTTTGCTCTGTACCAAACAAGAGGAAGAGTGGTTCAAACTACAAATTTGTCACTGGCGTGCTGTTTGAATATACTTTTAGTTACCCTAAATACTGTACCGTTTGTATGTATTGGAGTAATAAAAAAAAAAGATTTATCTTATTTACAATACAGTAACATGATTAAAAGAATATGTAGAATAAGTACAATAAACAAATTTTAAAACCAAACAAAAAAAAAGTAATAACTTGAATTCAGTACGTGTAGAAATAAGAACTGATATGTGAATGGATTAATGTAATAAAGTATTTCTTGTCTGTAGCAGAGAATGTGGGCATTCGCCGGCTTGGTGCATCTACATCTCTTTGTAAATTTAGCGGAACATCTTCCAATAATTTTACTAAATGCTTGATAGAAATTACTCATAAGCTTCTCCGTTAATACTGCCTTCAAATAAATGCGGGCCTATCATCCAATCACCAAGAATGCCTCCCCATTGCTGATGATCTATTTATCTATTTATTAGTGAGTAAGAGTTTTCATTTGAATAGTAGTGAAAATTTCTTTTTGTTAACTGTACCGTTTCTAGAGAAACCAGCTTCATCCGCAAATAACACTCTATCAAAAAGAATTGCCAGGCGATTCATTTTAATTACTACCCACCCATTGGCACTCATCTAGCTTTAAAAGATTGATGCGTAACTCAATATTTAAATGTATTTATTACGAATGATGTTTATTTCATTTTATGGTGATTGCAACATGGTTTAACTAATATCCCGCAAACGACTTCTTTCATGGGTGCAGACGTGTGGATTATCTGTTGTTGCCATAAGAATTCTTAACTGATTTTCATCATTAACTACATATTTAGGTTTCCTGGTTTTGAGTTAGCAATACTACCAGTAGTAATGAAAACTGTTTTGGGACATCTTCTCTCAGGGTAACGCTGCTGGTAAACTCTCTGGGCTGATAAATAATTTTATTTACATTCCTTCAGTACAAAAAGACCGTATTAAAATAAAAAGCATAAAGTTTGCAAAATTATATAAAAAAAAACGACAATAGCTCAGTAATGGTCATGTTTAAAATAATAAAGTCTTGCATGTTTTTGGTGCAAAATTTAGTAAGCAATTCATAAATGAACCGATATACAGGTTGTTTCGTTTGAAAAAAATCACATTTAGATGAAAATGTGTTATGTAACTTTAATCCAGTTTTCTGCAAATTCAATTAGTAATTTCAAAAAAATAAAATATGTTTGTATTGTGGCCTTTTATTTTGAATAACTCTAGCATAAATTGTGTCCATATAGTATGTCATTTTCGTGAAGTATAATTTTATAGAAACATTGAATTTTTTAGAAAAAATGGTAATAAGTCGAAAACCTTAAATTTTAAGCCTATACTATCTTATTACTTTTTTACTAAGAATTATACGGGAAATGCAAAAATCTAATAATATATAGGTCGTTCCATTTAATAAAATCTGCCTTCCCCATGGAGATGACTCACACTGTATATGTAAAGCACAAATAAAAAGAAAAGTAATTATGTAGAAATATTGTTATAAAAAGCAAAAAACAAGTAGTTGAACAAAAGATTTTATTCTTGAGAAATGTCCAAAAGAAAATTAAAATAACTAAAATCCAGTTTTAAGTTAATCACAATTCTCTACATTTTCTTCTTATGGTGTGCATTTTAATGAACCATTGTAATTCACATTAATCACTTCAGACTTTCCAGCTTTACCTTTTCTTTTATATTTGTTAAGTATGTATATAATTCATTTAAAATGCTTATATAGATATCGTGTGAAAATGTTTATTAGCTAGAGTATACTAGTATTTAGTCTCTGCTTCATATTTTCAAAATGCATAATATTTCATGGAAAGATGTTGTTATATTAGAAGAATATGTAATGTAATTCTTCACCATTAAGTTATAAACAAACAAAGTTATAAATTGGACCAAATATTCTACATCTAAACATATACATAAGAATTTTGTTCTAGTCAGACTTGATAACTTAACTATGCTTCGTTCAGATAATAAATGTACTTGTCTTTCACTGCCTTATTTATTGTTAGATATGACAATTCTATAATATAATTATTTATTAATGACAAGTAATTCTTCAGGGTTATATCTTCCTTTAAACATATTGATTAGAATACCGAGAGTAATTTCACTATCGGAATATTCTTCAATATATAAATCTTCGGAGTATTTCCATTTTCCTTGTTTATTTCGTTAGCTGTTACAAACATGGACTGGTATTGTTAAACTTATGCCTCTGCAACTTGAGGAATGAATAATCAGTTACTACACTTGTTATATGGAAAACAATTCGAACAATAATTGGAATTAGAAATAACAAAAATTTAGTGATATCCCTAAAACGAAAACTTCACAATAAAATGTAGAAGTAGATATTGATGTCCATAGAATAAGATCACTTCAATCAATTTCGATCGCATTTTATAAATCAATTCTTTTTATTTAAAATCATCTAGGACCTTCTATGTCGCCGGTATTTTCAAATAAATCATCTTGAAAACAAATAAAAAAAATGAGGTGTGGCCACCACACGACTTTCTTATACGTATGAAAGTGTTACTTCCGGTCCGAATTTTGAAATTTCATTTATATAAAAAATATTCCAAATCTAACTTTAAGTACTTTTGTACTCTTCATAAATATATATAGAATGCATAATTTACGACATATTTGCAAAAAACCGATTTTCGATAAGAGTAAAAAGCCTACTTCCGGCAGGAATTTCGAAAAAAATTTTTAATAAAATTCTTCTTAAATTTAATTTTAAGTACATATGAATTCTTTATAAATTTGTCTAAACTTAGTAGTTGACGAAATATTGGCAAAATTCGAGTTTTTCACTGAAGTAAACTACTACTTCCGGTCGATCTAATTTGCTGAAAATCTAATCAGTTCCCAAGAGGGAGATTATACACGTAAATACAAAATTTGGAATTGATATCTCCAGCGGTTTGACCGCTATCGTGGTCACAGACAGACAGACAGACAGACAGACACACAGACAGACAGACACACACACAGACATTTTTTGAAAACCACTTTTTTGGTATCAGGGGACCTCAAAACGTGGACATCTGCAAAAATCTCGAGGTCGAAAATTTTCATCATCACAATACTTCCTTATACTAAGTATAAGAAAGTAAAAGACCGAATTGTATACTCATATACTTGTCGACATTGTATATGATATACGATAAGTAATTACGGCTGCAGCAATATTCTTGGAAAAACAAATGTTGACCTTAATGAAAGTGATCTGACCTTTCGTAATCTGTGGTAATACTATATAAGGACACCAGGTGGTCAGCGGTACGTAGATCTTAGTCAGCGGCATTTTTACGATATGAAACATTACTGTACTCTTTGCTTACGAAGCTTAAAGCATAAGTAATGTTTTTAGAAAATAATCAAGAGGTTATTTAAAGATTTTCATAACCGATAACGCTCATTATAAGGAATAAAATAAATAATAAATATGAACCGAAGTAGGTCTCAAAATAATAGGAAGTTAGTTTTAATATGTGTAATATTTGTCAAGAAGAACTTTTTTGTAGACCTGTTTAATTTGAGAGATATTCTGTAAGTAGTGTTACTACCTGTCCTAATTTTTATAGAAAAAGTAAAAAAAGAAAACATAAATGTTGCAAATATAATTTTCGCACTGCTCAAAAATTAACTACCTCTTCCAACTAAAATTATAAACATAGATTTAGAACACAGTATCTACATAAAACATGTTTTCGATTTCCCGGAACCCTAAATGTGAAGATTTACAAAATATCGAGATAAGAAATTTTCATGATCACAATGACTTTGTATACTACATACGTATATAAAAGACAATAAAACGGTTAAATGCAAATTACAGCATAAAATTAATCACTTCAGAATTGTCTCACGAACTAAGTAGATTTCCTTATCATCTTACAAACACAATATTTATAAATTATAATACTTAATCTTATTACATCGTCCAAACAAATGAGTCGCCTATTTACGAAGCACATTGAGCTTTGCTACACGGGACTGATAAAGTAATTCTTGCTCTAGATTATTTGCGAAATTGATATGATTATTTCCCATATATAGAGCTGGGAAATTGATATGTTCTCATATGAAAACACTTGAAAAAAAATAAGGTGACACACTGACAGAGAGTCAGGCAGACAGAAAAACATTAGCAAATCACTTTTATTGAAACACTATAGCACCCTTTCTATAAGAGTTGTTTACTATATCCAATAAATTATACATATTTAATAAAAAATCCAAATTAAATTTGGCTTTAAGTGAAAAATGATTGATTAAATATGACAAGTTATTTCTTTAATTATCGTTACTAATTTGAAATACCTACACGAGGCGTCAATGTAGTCAAGTCTAGTTTACACAAGTATCTAAATGCTTGTTAAAACAAGTGTATTAAAAGAAAAAACAACAGACTGTAAATGTAACAAAACTTTGTTGTTAGGAAAACGTATGAAAAAAAAAAGAAAAAGTCTTGAAAAAATAAGTGCCCTATAACAAATTTATGTGGAAAAAACTTATTTATTCTGGCACGAACTGTTGCGATTGCATTTAGAATTACAAAGACCGTTAGTTTTCACACACCATTCTTCTTGCAACCTCAAAATATAAATCCTTCCGAGGATCCACTATTTTGAGTTGATATAACTCCAATTGAGATTTCAGAATAAGTTTTAACTTCATGTAATCTTAAAAATCATAATTCTGAAATTTGAAATTCGTTTCGGGTATATGATTTTGGCAAGGTGACGTTTTATGGTTATAACTTGTAGAATCCGTCATTAGTGACATATGCTGCCAGTGCATTACATTCTAGGGGTTACTCTCTCTCTATCAACGTCAGGATTTCGCACCAGAACATTATCGCCTATATTCAGCGCGCATTAGATTTTTTTGTTTGAGGCAACTAGTACTGATTCGGCTTGAATTTCAAGCCCTCTTTTGGAATTTCTCGATTTTCATTGATTTCTTTTTTCGTCGACATAGTACACAATTGTTTTCGGTTTTCACCATTTTATTTGATATAACTACAGTCTATTTGCAGGTGACCATTGCAACGTGTAAATTTTAAGGAATCAAGATCATCATAAACCACGCATGCTTATTGCCCTCGGGTTACACTGCAACAAAGCCCTTCAGTAGATAAAAATTATTACACCTCTCCACCGAACCCTGATTTTGAGAATGATGTGATTTGCCTTATACAATTTTTAATTCTGACCATATGTCTTCAAGTTATTATTTTATTTTTTAATTGATGTTGCAGACACTTCTTGGTGAAACATTTTAACAACTTAATTTAATTGACGAGAATAACACAATTGGCTATATTTCACAAAGTTTTAATAGAATTTTCTAACATATGTTTCGGCTGTTATGCCATTATCAAAGATAATGTCATAACAGCAACATTTCATAGTTATGTATATAGAGCCCTTACACACACCATTAAGTAGGTACTGAGTTCTTTAATGAAGAAATAAACACTAGTAAAAAGGTAACAGAAAATAACGGATATAGCCCCAATATTATAGATGATATAATAAAATATAAAGAACGCAAGAACATTAAAAAAATATTTATATCCGGTAATCAAAGAATTAAGTGAAAATACTTGGTATATGATTATATCCCCTTATCACAAACAAAATAAAGGAAAGAAATATTAAGAAAGCTAGATATTAAAATAGTGTAACGTTTTCGGGTTCCAATAAACAACTCGTGCAATTATTTATTTAAAACAGTCTGTATATTTATATACTTAAAATTATATAACAATATAAAAATATAAAACTAACGAATCACACTTAAACTGCTATTAATAAATTAAAATTAACACTTGTATTTATTTATATCTATTACTAATATCTCTGTCTGTATTTATGTAACGCTTCTATTTATATAAGACGGCACTACTATATTTATTTCTTTGGCTACCACTCGAGACTGAACCCCGCAAAGAATGAATCCCGTAATGAATCATCCATCGGTGACCCAGTCGCCTTATATACACATGCGAAGATTACTAGAGCATTCCTGTAAATTCCATACTTCTCTCGATGTTTTGAAGAATATTCCATAGACATTCATGACTCACTGTTTTACTTGCATTTCGTTTTTATACGCCAAGCCGAGATGATTTATGGTGGTGTGTAAATAAGAGCGTTTTTATACGTCGCCCGGTCTGCCTCTTTTTTGCGTGTGACAATTTCGTTTTTATCGCGCCGAGAGATCTGATTCTTTTATTTAATGTAAACTCATTTCGTTAAAATAGTATGGATTAATAAGACAAGAATAGGTACAATGTTAAATAACATCAAAGACAAAACAGATGCACTAGACAAATCAGGAGTATACTCCATCAAATGCCAAAATAGTGAAGCTATATCGGGTGTTTCGGGATTGCACGGCACTATTGTAGGTACTTGTTCTCCAACATGAAATAAACAAAAAAGTCCATATAAACATATGTCTCAAATTAATTTATTACTAAGATATTGGAGCATAAAGATATTTATTTAACAATACAATATCCAAAAGAACTATTTAAAGTGGCCACCGTTTTGTTGAATGCAGCATTCAGCACGACAAATCATTCTTCTTTGGCACTTCGTATAGCATCAAGATGATCATTGATAGTTGCTGAGGCTTCCACGATGCGATTACTAAACTACCGATCTAACGGCGTTAGAACAGTATTGTGTTGAAGTATGCTGGGCGGGGAAGTCCCTTCCAGTTACATATTATTTGGGCTTTGCCTCTGTATAGTTTTTTTTATCGTACGGCATACCAAAGGTTGATTTTTTGTCTTTATGTAATAAGTGCCCTTAAATCTAGGTAAGGTCATTGTCAAGGCGCAATGGATTACGGAATGCAAAGTGGACCTGTTTGTGACAATCCTAAAAATAGATTAGCCAAGTACAGTCCCGGGATTTTTGGGATCAAAAAACGGCCGGGATCCCGAGATACCGGGATTCGGGATACCGTGATTGTACGTATTCTCTAGACGCAAGACACCATATTTAGTCAAGTGATCTCGCTAATTCAATATGAATTCGTATTCTCCGCCAGACCCCGACTGCACATCGATAAGATTAGAAATGATTGGTTTGGCCACCAACCCCTTTCTAGTTGAATTTTCTTCAGTCAAGGGACACAATTTTAAATACAAGTGAAATTACTTTTCCAACGTAAAAAATCGCAAAAATTAAGGCACTTGAAAAAGTTGCCGCTACAAGCACGAAATGACCAATATTTGTTCTAGTGACTCACGATTAAAATTTGCAATTATATTAAAAAATAATTAAAATAGAGCACTTTGAATTTTTTTCGTTTTATAGCGATATAAAGCTTACTGTGCTTAAAAAGTACTTTTTTGAATCGTGAGTACCTAGATATTTTCATTCTGAACACGACAATGTATTTACTTTACTTTCAAAATAACCCTGATCTCCAAAAAATTTCTTTGAAACCAATGAGAATGATCACAAAGGCCGCACTGAAAATGGCAAATAGGCAAAACACAAGTCAACCTCTTACTCACAGTTTTGTAATGTAATAATAATTAAGACCAGCTATATGGAAGGTATACCTGGTCGACTGCATTAAGCCGAACATCATATAAACAGAGAGATCTTCAACTTTTTTTATTACCTTAGGTAAACGAATGTTTCATTCATATATCGGCTTTATTTTGTAATTATTCTAAGGATATTTGCGAGAATGTATTAGATATTAATTTTTCGTCTGGAATAAATATATGTTGTTATTATTATTATAATAATAAGTATACATTAAACATATTTGTAAAAGAAGCTACATGCGGTTGGTATATACAAGCAAATTGTAATATATTTCAGATATTTTTCGATGTTCATTTATGATTGATTACGTGATCATTGATGCGTCTACTTTGTTAGACATTTTTTTCTTTTCGTTAATATTCTTCTTACTTTCAAAATGAATTTTATTTTTCAAGGACAAGGTTCCGGATTTATGGAATTTCAGAAATGCAGTTTTCTTCGGCAATAAATATACATTATTATTATTATTAATTATAAAGTTGCACGACTTATTATTATTTCTAACCTTACATGTTGATGCTTTTTAATAATATTAACAATGTTTGTAGAAAACTAAAATCTAACAAAAACAACTTTATGTCTTTGTAAGAAGATACGAACTTAGAAGTTTGCCGGAGTCTTCAAACTAAGTGGCAGGAAGTTACACAATTTTCAGTTTTCTAGATGGTAAAAGCATTTATTTAAATATCTGAATTTGTTGTGCCTTCATGCTTTTATTTTATTTATACTTTGTATTTTGATTCCAGGACAGTTTTTAGATTTTTTTTGTATATGTGAGTAAGTAAAAGAGCATGGGCCAAACGAGCTTATAAGTTTAATTACAACGGTTTATCAGGAGTGGCAGCAATTGTTGGATGGCGAACGGAAAAAAATTGTATGTAAGCGTAAAAAACAAATTTTGATTAATTTGTACAAAATTTGGTAAATCTAAAGATGCTACAAAAATTAGTCTTCGTCGTCAACAGTCATGGAGTCGACAATTATTGCGGAAGGCTTCTCGTGAAATGCACGGTATAATTTATGGTAGATAAATAGGGGACGGTGATAGCATCGTTCTTAGAAAACTACGTGAAACGGCTCCTTATGGTCCCCAAAAAATTATTGAAAAAATCGTGGGACGAAATCATATATAACGTAATTATATAAATAAAATTAGGGACTGTTTGAAAAAAACCTAAATTCAATTCGGCCGTGACAAAAGCAATTGAACATTACAAAAGTTCCAACTTAACTATAACAAATTATAGTGAAATTGCAGTCTGACATTATAAATGGACCAAGATATATTTTTTGTTAACACTCGGATTGTGCTTCTTACTTTTGTAAAGGATCTAAAGAAGGATACTTGGTATGAGACAATACACATACATGTAGAACTCTGACCAGAAATGGTAATTAAGTTAGAGTAATTTTATTTTATCGCTTTATTATCTCAAATTATGGATCCTCGTATTTTGAGAAATCGAGAAATTAGAAACGTCAAATTGGAGAATTAGTATGTACCTACTGATTGTGCTACGTTTAGACAAAACGCTACTTGGCCATTCTTGTTTATTTTCTACACTGTCTATGCTTTTGTAAAAAAAATTGTTGTAAAAAACATGAGTTAGGCCTACTGGGAATACCATGAGAAAAAAACGCCCTTTGCACTCTACCTCTAAGGTGGTGCGGAAAGGATTGCGTTTGACGTTTTGTCTGCCACATAACGGTTATTTAAAAATTTTATTGAAGCTTTACTGAAAAAAAAAAATTAAACAGCGCAAGATATAAAAAAAAATTGATGATATCAATAACATTCGATTTCAAGTTGTGGTATTAACATTGGCTTCTAATCAATGATTAGTTCGGAGTCCGCACAGTTCGTATCTTACCCATGATGAAATTTTTATAATTTAATTTCGCTAACTAACAATATCAGTGTCGTTTGTGAATAATATAATTTTCAATAACTTAAAACATGGGCTACTTAGAGAATATAAATATTTTTTACATTTTATAAGAAACACCGGCACTGTTGTTACAATAGATTTCTTTTTATCAGATTTTAGTTTTCTCTAAATCATTACTCATGTTATTACGAAGCCTCAACATGTAAAGTAAATACAAATCATGGTGAGAAATAATAAGAAGTACAACTTAAATAATTAATAATCATAAATAATAGTAATAAAGCTATATATTTATTGCAGAATAAGATTTAATATATAATTAATTCAGGCAAATATCATTAAAATAATTACAAATTACATAAAACGGGAGTCTTAATAAAACTAAATAAATTCAAGCCATAAGAATATTCAGAAATAGCAAAAACAAATTTCGAACAAAAGAGATGCACCAATATTTTCATGCAATAAATGCAGGAGACAAACATCCCAAATTTATTTGCTTTCCAGTTGACCAGGCATCGCTTCTTGTTGCTCGTCGTATACCCGCATCGTGTAAAAGATACAGGCATATTAAACTCCGTAAATATATTCAATATATTTCAGGCAACCCGACATACGCCGTTCGAGAATTTTTCTTAGGAAAAGCCCACCCTTAAATATGAAACTTGGTACTGAGAGCTTCAACCGTTTGATCGCTATCGTGATGATAGACAAACAGAGATACTGAGAGAAATTTGTTTTCGTTATCAGGGGACTTCAAAATATGGCTCGAACAGCATTGTGATCAATAATTCTAAAATATATAATTTTCCAAATTAAATATACAAATTTTTAGATATAAATCTCCAACCGTTTCTGTGACATCTTTAATAGCGGCCGGGTATATCAGTTTCATGGGTTTCTACTACAAAAAGCTCATTGGCTAATCTTTGCTTTGGGGACACATTCCTTTTAGTATTGATCCAACATAACCCTCTCGTGAAATTCGACGATTCTCCCTCCTATATGCAATCAAATATTTTCTGGTGATTTAATTCACCACATTATTTAGGCTTTTGTATAGTTGTATTCTAAAATTAACCAGTTATTGCCATAAATATGATGTGCATTACATATTCTTATAGACTCAAAAAGGTCTAAAGGATGTTAATAATTACAAATAAGTACTTTCTAAATGACGATTTGTTTGCATTACTATTTCTTGCGGAACCCATTAAAAGATAATTCGATATTAATGGTAGAAATTAATTTCAAGGTTAACTTGCACAATAATTAGTATCTTGACGATAGCGTACGTAATTTTCGCATTGCTGATGCTTTCAAAATAATTACGCGCTACTGCTAGATAAAAATACATTACATTGCGGTACACTGAACAATGTTTCTGAATAGTTGGTCAACAGAACGTTTGATTACGTAATATGTGATATTATATCATATCCTTTCATGAATATTAATGATCTTTGGTCATTAGTAATGAAGAACGTCACAAGTACTTATCAAGAAAAAAACCATTTTATATAGATTAAGTTAAAATAATTTTTAATAATGTAGGCAATTTAAAACGACTTGCTGAAAATAACCTAAATTAATCTTTAAAATATAAACGTAGAAGACACGCGGATTGGATAGAGAAGTTAAACAATAGATAATTTACTTCAATGCTAATTGATTTCTTTAAACACTATTCGGAAATGGTAATACACAAACATTAAAGTCACGGATTGAACGGACTTTAGCAAGTCGATTATAAAAACGTAAAAATTGCAGGGGTCCAAGTGTCGATCCCCATGGTGCACCAGGTGTAATATTATGGTTATAGTAAATCCACGATAGGATGCGTGCAAGTTATAAACAGAAACTTTAAGATAACAAATAGAAAATTAGTAAAATCCCCATTGACATGTATAAATATTAAGCGCTGCATACGCTTTCATGTTGTCAGCACTGCAAATGACCCTCACATTACTGACATATTTAGAAAATACTGTAGACATTTGGGATATACCGCGTTTGGTTTCAGATTTTCTCCGTTTTTAATTTACTATTAACCAAATAGTTATTTCCATAACTAATAATGCGGAAAACGTTTTGCAGTCAGTGGAAATTTTAAGTTGCAGCTGCGCTTGGGGCTGAACGTTATGTACGTATATAAAAATATAAATTTTTATATTGTTCATACGTCACATTCCATTATAATCAAATTGTTTTGCAGCGAATATCAGCAACATTAGAAATAAATCTTAGATCTGTCACTGAGGTGTTTTCTGATGTGTGAAAAGGAAATCCACATCCCCTGAACGTAAGTGTGTCAAGAAAAAACTTGTCGTTGATATTGACGATTTAGCATGTGTTCAATTAGAAATGCTATATACACTATGTAAAGAAAGAGAGAGAAAGTAATCTCAAAACACTGTATGTTATAATACAATGCTGTTATTATTATAGAACAGAAATCTCTTTTCTTCTTGGTGTACTTTGTAGTTTTTATTGGTGGCCGAACATCGCTATGGAAAATATTACGAACTTGAGCTTCCGATATTAAGATAAATCGAGAAAGGGTTTAATGGAATTACTACACATTGCATTAAAACGTGTGAACTGTTTGACAGAATATGTGGGTTTAAAACAATCCAATACTTATCAGTTGGTCTTGGATATTTTAAGATGGTAGTGTTACATGTTCTTAGGAACACAGTAATAAAAGACGTGTTTGTCGAAATAAAGTAATGGAAAAAGATAGAAAGTATTAATCCAAACAGTATGTGGCAACTTAGTACCCCTTCTTTCCTTTCCAATGCCAGCACGACCGATACATGCACGTAAATAGAAGTTAGCGTGGTTTGCAGTACCAATTCGACCACCGGCTTGGGTGTTTGTAATGCGTTCAGAAATAATATTTACGAGTTGCAAGGATTTGTTTTTCTTTTTCCTTTCAGTAAATGCAGAGAATTATTAAGCTGCGTTCACGCTGCATGACACAAACAAAAGCGTAATTCTAATAAAATTAAAAATAAGGTAAATATAAAAGGATTCTGAAAATAATAATAAACTACTACATCAGGAGATCGCGCCATTTGATGTTTCCCGTTCCAGTAATAAGACGGCTTTTATTGCAGACGAGATCGCAACGTATTCGCAGCTAAACATTGAATATAAAACCTCGGTGGTGAGTAGTGGGAGAATGGGGATCGGAGAAAATCGTTGACGTGTTGGTTGTTGTCGGCACTGGTGACGGACAGTAAGGGCACCATGTTGCCACGTATTATATGTATACGTATAGATAGCACGCAAACATTGAATCCCTATAGCTAATGATATTTGACACATGCGGTATATATACAGGATAAGTCTTTTTTTTTCCATTATTTGTATGGGAATCTCGAAAACAATAAGAGATACGCATTAGGTTAAATGGAGAAAGATTTGCATCTTTATAAGTCTCGTCCAAATGCGTTTTTGTCCATTTAAGAAAATGCATGGTTTACTAGATATTTGCAAAAAATAGAACTTCACCAAAACCTTTTCAATTCTATAACTCTTCTATTCATAAAGGTAGAAATTTTTTTTTTAAATGTTGTTTTTAAGAAATTCGATTTCAAACAACATCTTCTTAAATCTTTAATTTCGCTTAGCATTTTTGAGTTAGCAAGTTTACTTTTTTTAAATGGAAACCATAGTTGGCTATGACATATTCTAACAGTGCATTTTTTTCTGCTTGCAATGATTGTAAGGTTTGTAGCACTTATTTTAATAGATAACAGCACAACACACTATTGTATTTCCTTCTGCAACTCGCAGTAGTGACTATCAGGACGATATAAAGAGAGCTCACTATTTACAATGGAAATAGGAAACTATTTTGAAAAATATTAAATAAAAAATAGACTTTTTGTATTATCAGAAGGCTTAGAGATCAAAATATGAATCGATACCATTTACATACATATTATAAACCAATACTGAAAATGCTGTGTGGGCGCCACGCGACTTTCTTATACGTATGTGCGTTCCGATTTTTTATTAAAAAAGTTGTTCCAATCTAAGTTTTAAATAAGTTTTTCTACTCCCATACTTTAATTGTATTATTAGATATACTGAACCTGTACTTTAATGATGTCCATTACGATACAGGTTTTCATTATGATACAAGTTTATATCCAATAGGAAAACAGATTTTTCATTACGATACAAGTTTATATCCAATAGGAATGCGACATTCCAATATTCAAACAATATTCAATATGGCGACTGTATATCTGACAGATATAAAAATTAATTAAAATGTGACAGTTCTCTGCAATTTACAAGTAAGTAGTTAACATTTATGCTTTTTTGAAAATATAAACGGTAAAAATGAGTGATAATGACAGTCAAATGTAATATTTGACTCCACCAGAAATTATGGAACAAGCTTTAGTAGCCACGAACAATTTATTACCAGCTAAAATCGCAAAAATTACGGAAAATTTTACGCTCAATTTATGAAACGGAATGGTTAAAAAATAATAATGTTTTATTATGTGGTCGTAGAAAAAATAGTGTATGCACCTCGCATTTAATGGCTATTAAGACACTCGTATTCATTACAATACTCGGCTTCGCCTCGTATTGTAATTTTCTTACTCGTGTCTTAATAGCTATCATTAAATGCTCATTGCATAATATACTATTATACACTCAATAAATCTGAGGTAATTGCAAAATACTGGTATAGATAAGAGTAAAAGTATTACTTCCGCTGCGAATTTTAAATGGATTTTTTTATAAAAAAATTGTCCCATATCCAAATCCAAATGCTTTTCAGTAGTGCTCACAAGGCTACGTTAATATAGAGAGAGGAGAATATAAGTGGGGGGTGTACATCAGACAGCGACGAACCTAAGAGGAATCAGTTGCATATAACCTGTGGGAGAGCGCAGAATTTTATTTACTTTGATGTTAGGAAATAGGGACAAATAAAAATAACATTGAAGAATTCACATGACAAATGTTTTGCGTTGTATGTGAATACGTTCACCGCACTTTCTCGCTAGCCAGGGTGTTATAGTATGCGGCTACGCTAGGCATACCCCACCCATATTCCCCATTCCGTATATTAACGTAGCAGTGTGCGCATTACTGTATAGTTTACAAGATATTTGTAAAAGAAAAAACTGCTCTTATATAAAAGTATACTTCCAAATTTTGCAAGAGCAAGCTTTGAATACTTTTATACTGACAATAAATATGTCTAGAAAGCATGGGAGATATTCATAAAAAACTGTTTTCGATAACAGTAAAAGCCCTATCACCGCCAGGAATTTCAAAAGGCTTTTCTTATAAAAAAAAGTTTCAAATTCATTTTTGTGTACTCTTGTTTCCTAGAAATTTGACTATACAAAATATTGGTAAAATTGTATTTTTTCTCCTAAATAATACTACAACTTTAGATCTACCGATTTCATTGAAAATCTTATCAAAACTACCGAGAAAGATTATATTCCTAAATATAAAGTTTGGTATTTATACCGGGGTGGTGCAATAGTGTGTCGGCGGAGCTTAGTGTGAAAACTAATAACGCTGCAGCAATGAGACTTTACGTACGTATGTAGTATGCGACTGTGCATTTTCTAATTTTATTTACAAATATACAGGGTGTTCCAAATTTTCGCAACCACATTCAACTTTTTTATTTTAAATACATTGCTATACTTTCTAGATATTATAATGATAGCCGTACAAATTATCTTTGCAATGATATATGGATATGTGCACTTCAGACTGTTAGTTTTGATTTTATAGATAATATTGTTAAAATCTTGACAGTTGCAGCATCTAACATTTTAAGCTGTAGTCTGTAAATGGGTAGAATGCCTCACGTAACTCTTGTGTTACTAATTTATGGACTAACACGTTATTTGTTTTGAGGTTGGACAAAGTGAATAAATATACAGGGTGTTAAATATGTCGTGTCTAAGTCATCGATTTTTATTGGTTATTTTCTCGTTTTTTTTAAATCTAACCTATAATATTTTTATAAGTCAGCATATTCCTTGTAAAATCGCCTTTAAAATGGTACCAATAACATAGTACTTATTTCTAGTATTTTCAAAGTTATAACCCTTTAATGGGATATACTCATGTTTATAACATGCAAAATGCGGGGCATCTAATAGTTGGTTGGCCTTGGTTTAAAAAAAAAATGGCTGTACAACCAAACGTCAAATCTCTATTTCAAAAGTCCATAAAAAGTCGTTTTCTGTATTTTCTCTTTTCTGTAATTGCGTTTTGTTGTTATAAATTAAGTTCGGCTAGTGAATTATTAATTTCCGTTTGTTTGTTAGTAGTTGTTACGTGTTGTATTTACCTTGTTATCAGTTATATCGCTTTATTGACATTATTTCTTATTTAGATACCATAATAGTTTATTGTTGTTTTTGCTTTAAAATGAATTTTTCGAAAGAAGAGCTCATAGACATGGTATTTGCTCTTGGCGCTAGCAACAGAAATCCATTTTTAGCATCAAGAACATATGCGATGATGTTCAACCTCAAAACAAATAACGTGTTAGTCCATAAATTAGTAACACAAGAGTTACGTGAGGCATTCTACCCATTTACAGACTACAGCTTAAAATGTTAGATGCTGTAACTGTCAAGATTTTAACAATATTATCTATAAATCAAAACTAACAGTCTGAAGTGCACATATCCATATATCATTGCAAAGATAATTTGTACGGCTATCATTATAATATCTAGAAAGTATAGCAATGTATTTAAAATAAAAAAGTTGAATGTGGTTGCGAAAATTTGGAACACCCTGTATATTTGTAAATAAAATTAGAAAATGCACAGTCGCATACTACATACGTACGTAAAGTCTCATTGCTGCAGCGTTATTAGTTTTCACACTAAGCTCCGCCGACACACTATTGCACCACCCGGTATAGTTACCGTTCGGCCGCTATCATGGTCTTACAGACAGAGAGAAAGAGAGGAGAAGAGACACACACACAGAGAGAGAGAGAGAGAGAGAGAGAGAAGAGAGAGAGAGAGAGAGAGAGAGAGAGAGCGAGAGAGAGAGAGGTGGAGAAGAGTGAGAGCGAATTAAAAAGAGGGAGAGAGATTTTTCAAAAAAACCCTTTTTTGGTATCAGGAACAGGAGAACGCGAACATAAAAAAAAAATCTAGACGTCAAAAATTTTCGTCATCAATCATCACAATACTTCTTTGTACTACGTATATGAAAATAAAAAACTAATAATATAAATAAAAAAAAAAGCACTTATGAGTAATTTAATATGCCATTCTAATATTGATATATCGTAGAAATACAAATTTTAAAATAGATTAAAAATATCAATATGCAAATATGGGCAATATTTATCAGTATAAACATAATATACAAAAATAAATATCTTTATCTAGATATATATTCGCAATATCAAGGGATACTTCAGCAATACGGAGTGCTCTTACAAGAATGTTTATTTAGTGTACAGAAATTCTAAGGATACTTAATATTGGGCAAAACAATTGAAAGAATCCATTTTTATTATTTTCTTGTTTAATGAAGAAATCATATGATTACATAATCAATAATAATAGTTCATTTCTTACTAATACATATTACTATCTTATTGTAAGTATTTGTCATTAACTTTATACTGTCTAGCTCCAAATGGTCTTTCGGTAAACAATTAAAATATTGGTAATAGAAATTTGCCAATTGCTGAAAATTCATAAATTAGCATGAATTTCATATTTACAGCATAAGAGGAAGTTATAAGGACAATAAAAAATCGAGTAGGTTAATAACTAGCAGACTGATAGCCTACAATTTTGTCTCATATGTGAACTCGGGCCGCTACATTAAGTTTAAGAACCCAGAAGTCCTAGGCAAAAAATATATGTTAAATAACCAACTAAAATTTTACATTTAAAGGGGTCACATCTGCAATCACCATACCCTTCACAAAATCTGATCACAGCGTGAACAGATTTAAAGCCATGAAGTTTCAAAATTCACTCAACAAATTTATAGAGTTAAGTTAAGCAGCTTCTTACGTTCAACTTAATTGAAGTATAATCTATTAATTGCTATTCTAAAGGATCACATTCCAACAAAATTAATTTTGAAAACTTTTTAGTCAATGTGTTATTGCCAGTTGTATATGTTGCAATAACATTAATTAAAATAATGACAATCACGATCAATAAAAACAATTCTTTTTAATTCACGCGGAAATATGTTAGCCGAAATGTGAAGCCAAGGCATATACCGTGTGGCCGCCGTTCATAGCGCGATGCATGTATTAGTAACTACTGGTCGACTATAAATGGGCGTGCCAACTTGAATTGCCACACCGACGGCGGGCGTATAAGTTATACGTATAAATGTATTCGTAGGCAAATCAAGTGAAAAGCAGTGTAATAGGTATTGCGTTCCCGTTGTAAGTAATTATTTGTAGTTGTTTAAAGCATAACTCATCACAGCTTCATAAACAACATAAAAGAGCAAAAATAAATAATAAATAACTCCTAGACTTTAAAATAAAAAAAAACTTCTTAACTAAAATAATATTTTTCAACAAATATTATAATCTAAAAACTCAACTATAATAAAATACTGAAACATAAAATATTTACTTCTTAAAACAGAATTGTAATTCAAGATTGCAAGTAACCTGCAATTCGCAAAAAAAAATGTTATTCTTAAGCAATAATAAAACTCGAAATAAATTAATTAGTTAAGTGTTCAAATAAACCTCCCTCTTGACCCGAACAGTAACCCAACCGCGAAGTACAAATTGCAACTGACTTCCATATGTGGAAGCGACGGCTAATGCGACTGCGCGACTACACCGTATAAATGTGGATTTTTTGGACAAATGCGAGTGCATCATAGGCATACGCGAAATACTAGCTCTGTTGTAATCCAGTAGAACATTGCGTTTACTTGTTTAGCGTTCTAATACACAGACATCTCTATCTGTTTCGCTTACCCTATAGGTATCGCGATAATGCAGACGCACGCGGTCTTATGGTATAAGAGTTTATTTTGTAGTGTCTGGAAAAAATAATGTATTATGTGTTGTTTAAGTATTATCTCCCAATACTTTTGATTTAGTACAAATATTGACAGAGGAAACCAAAAAAAGTAGAATGAAACTAAATAAGAGAAAGTGCAAGAGATCAATTATCAAATAAACATACAGAAGAGATGACATTACAAAATACAGGGGAAAGCATAGAGCAACTGTCAATGATAATAACAGAAGATGCAAAATTGATCAGTACATTTTAGCTAAGATAAAGAAGAGCTTTAGAAATATGCTGCCTTAAACAAGCGCATGCGAAACTTGGGCACTACAAGAGAAATAAACACTTAGCACGGTTGTCAGCAGCAAAGAAACTAATCAAACGAAACTATTCATTAGTTTGATGATTAAGGGCAATCCAGAACCTCAGCTGCAATGCACCAGTCACGTGGTCAAAATGGAACAGAACCAGTTTGAGTATTAAGGCCAGTTCCCACTTATGCATTTTCATGCTGCATTTTTTAATGCGGGAGCAAATTGCAGCATTTCTATGTTCACACTGTGCATTTCTAAGTAGTTGCATGTAACAAAAATGCATGCATTTTTACTGCATGGCTTTAGAACTTATTCTATATGTATGCAATAAACTGCATGCATTTCTAGTAAGAACTAGGAATTTATTGGATACCAACATATATTTTAGGTTTGGTATCATACACAATTGTGTTTGAAATTTTGAAATTTAGGTAAGCTACTTTTCGCAAAGATTCATCGGCAAATTTGCATTTTATGATTTTTATTACCCTTTTGTAGGAAGGCCGTACGTGATTTTTTGAACATTTGTTAACCGCACCTGTAATGGAGTAAAGGCTCGATAAAAGTACATAAATATTTATATACAGTATTTCTATTCCTGAACAATTAATTCCAAAAATTAATTTACGTATGAATGAATATATAATTTATTTATAGTATTTGCCTATAAATTACATAAATTATAAAATTGATTTTAGAATGACTTGCAAAGGAAAATTTATATGGTCGCGAGAGCTAACTCTAAATTTAATTGAAATGTATGAACAGCACCACTGCTGTACAATATAAAATCAGCAAATTATAAAAACAAAATAAAAAGAAATGAAGCATTGGAAGAAATTAGAGACAGCTTGTGTTCGAAAAGTAGTTTCGCCTCTGGCCAATGTTTAAGTATTGAGGACATTAAAAACAAAATTCATATTTTAAGAACGCAGTTTTTTAAAAAGTATAGAAATTTGAAAGAAAGTAAAGTAAGTGGAGCTGGTACAGAAGAAATATATGTGCCAAACTTTGGTGCCTTCAAGATTTAAAATTTTTGATCGAAGGTGATGTAGTAAGTGACAGCATCTACAATATAGAAGTAAGTTAATGTCCAAGAATATGCTAGAAGATTTATCTTCCTTTGTTTTAGAACGAAATATGTGAAAAGGTAGAAAATCATGACGAGAATATGGCAACAAGCCAAGATATTATTGTTTTCGATGGTAACATCGATGAACTTATGGCGGCAGAATTAACACAAGTGTCCATTCCAAGCACACCTGCTGTACCAGGGCCATCTTCGAGTAACACACCCCACAGGTAAAAACTACTATCTCGATTAATTGACAATGCAACAACTGCCTTGAAGTATAACAGGGCTTCCAAAGGGGCCAGTGATGATCTTCATTCATTTGCAAAGTAGGTATTTCAAAATGAATGTTCATTTCCCTTATGATAGCAGATGTTTTTAGTTCAATAGGTGATGAAATGCGAAAAATAAAGAATCCTAAAAATATTAGGATTTTAAAAAGAAAAATATTTAATTTAATTATTGATATGCACGACGAAGAGGCAGAAGAAGAGCTGTAGATATTTAATTTTTAAATATATTTGACAAAACAATTTTCTGTGTATTATTTGTGACTGAATGATACATAAAAAATCATTTGTTCAATACATATCTTGATGTACTAATGATGAAGTATTGCTTGAAAGTAATAACATAAAAAAATATTTAAATAAAACAAATCACTACCCAATATATTCAAAATTATATTTTTGTATAAGAAATATGAAATTACAAATACATCATATTATGCCAGGTCATTCTGCCAAGGAACAGCCCCAACACCATTAACGTACTCCATAAATTCATGTCTATTTTCAATAGCATATCTGGATGCACGATATCCTCCTTCTTGACTTAAACCATATTTAAATGTATAACGCCTATCAATTTCATCTCCTGCCCCAATTATCGACACTGAATTGCTGCGTAAAAAGTTATGTAGGGCTACACAAGCAAGAACAACAGTTCTTGCTTTTTCGGGTTTTAAATTTATAGAACCCAACAGCATTCGAAACCGATTAGATAAAATCCCAAAAGCATTTTCAACAACACGTTGTGCTCTGCTAAGCCTATAATTAAAAATGCGTTGTTCCCTGGACATGTTTCGAAATGGATATGGTTTTAAAATATGCTTGGATAAAGGAAATGCTGCATCAGCTACCATTACGCCTTTCCTCAGGTATATTTAGTATATTATTTGCCATAGCTCTTGCCAAAGAACTTTTCCTGAACACATCTCCATCACAAATTCTGCTATTTGTCCCAACATCTATATATATAAATTTGTAATTTGCATCTGCCAATGCCAAGAGTACAATGCTGTGAGTTCCCTTATAATTATAATATGCAGATCCTTCACTGTTAGGAGCATGGTTTAATATATGTTTTCCATCCAAAGCACCTATTACATTGGGCATATTCCACTTCTCTTTGAACTCTTCAGCTATATTAAGCCATTCAGCAGCTGTATTTGGCACCTATAAATTTATATAATAAGTGCTAGAAAAGTAATTTTCAATATAATCGTTACCGTCAAATATGGGTTTAAAGTTTTATAAATTGCAATGCAAACTTCCGGTATAATCTTAGATATCGTGGAGTGGCCTACACGAAAAGAATAGGAAAAGGTTTCGTAGGTTTCTCCAGTAGCTAAATATCTAAGAGTGATTGTTAATCTGTCTCGTGGAGATATTGCATCCCTAAACTTAGTGTTTTCCTTCTTTATATGTGGTGTAACATTATTTAACAATATATTAAATAAATCCTCATCCATTCTTAAGAAATTCAAAAAGCTTTCCGGATCATCTATCCGAATTTCATTATGAACGAGGCTGAGATTACCTTTTGAATCTCGTTTCCTCGACCAAGGTTTTACCCACCATTTCCTTGGAGTATCTAATAACAGAGAAGCACTTGCACCAATTATCATTATTAGTAGAAGTAATATCTCTTCATAATCCATAGCTCCTACTATTAAATTTATACGAAATCGAAAAATGGAATGGTCAAATTAATTACTAACTTGAACCGAAATGACAATACGACAATATGACCGACAGTTTTGTATATAATAGCCACCTTTGGCGTCTTTTTATTTCACTATTTGTGAAATGGTATTGCGATTGCCCAAAAATAAAATCCCTAGTTATTTTTCACTATGCTGCACATACAATTGCATAAATGTAAATGTCTTTGCAGTTTTTGATGCAAGGTGGTTGTGCATTAAAAAATGCATAGTTTTCATGCATCAAAGTTGCTTCAGTTTAATGCATAAGTGGGAACTGGCCTTTAGAAGCAAAAAGCATAACCATAAGAGGAAGAAGAAAACTGAAGGGGTGCTGAACAACAACGGAAGTAATGAAAAACATAAGAAAAGACAGAGGCATAGAGAAACTGCATAAACGGCGAAGAAACATATCTATCTGACAACATACGCGATATATGGACCAATGAAGAAAGAAAGAAGGATAATATATATGACAAAGAATTTTATGGAACAATTCCGCTGAAAATGCAACTACAGACACGTGTTTCGAAGTGGTTGGTTTTCGTCAGTGCAGCGCAGCCAAGGGATACAATGGGATAACCTTGGAGATGAAAAGCATCAATCAGAGACACCTACAGGAAACAGACCACCAAATGAAGCTTCAGCTAGAATCTCCTCGATATTGAGGATTCATCTAAACGTCGCCGCGATGTAGACATTGTCCACCTGCGTGCCATCTGAACCCCTAGGATATGAAATAAAGAGAAAATGAATGAATATATTATATCCTAAGATCCGCATTCATTTTATATACAGGCTGTCCGGGAAAATGTGGGAAACCTCTTGGATGCATATAGAACATGAACAAATAAGATGACAAGTTCCTATAAAAAAATTCCTACAGGCCCCTCCTACGGAGATATGTGTCCCTGAAGGACGCCGCTGGAAATCGGGTTTTATTGAATTTCTTTTAAAGTAATTAATATAATTTAATAAAAATTTAATGTGACGGACACTAGTAAGGACCTCTTAAAATAGTGTCCTTGAAACATATTTAGCTTTTGTAGTTTACCAGGGGCGGTCTAATCTTTACAACTTAATGCCTAAATTTTTAACACCCTGTATGATAAAGTCTTAAAAAATATTAAACTGGATAGCTTGAACCATAGATTTTAAAAAAGGTACTCTTGCTTATTGTCGTTAAAATGAACCGTTTACGAGAAAAAGTTCGTATAAAATGTGCGTTTTAGTTTTTATCAGCACCAAAAAAACCTATTGCTGTTGCAAACGTTATGGTACGAAATAAATAAAATATACGGCATTTTAGAACTTGTCATCACATCGTTGACACATTGAATTTATTCGAAGTATGGAATACACGTTTATTAAGTATACAGATATGCATCCTTCAGGGACGCATATCTCCGTAGGAGGGGCCTGTAGGAAAAATTTTTATATTAACTTGTCATCTTATTTGTTCATGTTCTATCGGCATCCAAAAGATTTCCCACATTTTCCCGGACACCCTGTATATAAACAAGTACAGAATTTAATGGGGTAACTCCGCTGAAAATGCAACTGCGGACACGTGTTTCGAACTACTTGGTTCTCGTCAGCGCACTGTAGCCAAGGAATAGGATGGCTACACTGCGCTGCATGAATCCCATAGTTATTTTCTCTAAATGCGTCTAAATAGAAGAGTCGACCTATGCAGTTTCAACAAATAAATTTTATTTCTGAGAACAGTAAGCATTTCTTCTGAAACATCTGCTAGTAACCATGCCAACTGAAGTATACAAGCAAATTATACATTTTTTACAGAAACAGTATAACTACGTGCACAAGATTTATTGGTGTTGCAATTTATCGTCAAGACTTTAAGTACATATTACCTATGTAAGCAAAAATGCCATTATGACAGGAATATTATATAATAACTTGTTTTTGCATTTATTTTAATACAGACATAAGCTCGTAGTTATGTTATTTTTGGAATGTATAAGACAAGATTTATCCAATCATCATGCATATGAGCATATGGATATTACAAAAGTACAAATTTCTACATATGGTGAAAAGATAATTTGCAGCACAACTGTAATGAATTAATGATAAACGCATTAGAATTAATAATCGCGTCACATCCTGACAATCGACCTTGAATTTTCCATGAATTAGTAACCTCGGTGGCAGTAAACAAATGTTTGCCTCCAATACTATTGATTCAAGTAAAATCAGTTATATTCGCGAAATAGTAGTGATTTTGGTGTTAGTTAGTTTAGAATTACAAAGAACAATAATTGGCTGGCCGATATTCTAGAAAATATCGAATTTTATATTTTTAAAATGACGATACACTAACCAATATTGTAGAATTATTAATGATATTAGTCATAACAGATTTTAATTTATGATAGAGACAAACCATTAAATAAGAATTATAGTAAGTCTTTTACTATAAAAAAAAACAAAATTATATGTTGCTGAGTTAATACTATTTTCTACTTGCTTAGTATATTGTGATGGCAAAAATTTTCAACCATGAAAAAGAGGTTTTGTTAAAAAATCTCTCTTTGAGTACGTGTGTGACTGTATATGCCATTGCGCGCGCGTGCGCGCGTGTGTGTATGTATATGACCACACTGGCGGTTAAATGGCTGTAGCTAACAATTCTAAATTTTATATTTACGAATTTGCCAGTATAATCATGACCCTTGACGAGTATAATCATGACCCTTGACGAGTATAATCATGACTCTTGAGATCTGATTAGATTTTCAGTAAAATCGGTAGAAAAAATTTAGTAGTTTACTTCAGTGAAAAAACTTTGACAATATCTTGTTAACTACTAAGTTTATACAAATTTATAAAGAATTCTTTTGTTTAAAAAAGAATTTAAATTTCAAACCGGAAGTAAAACTTTTACACTTAGCGAGTAGCACTTTTTTTTTGAATATCTCGCAAAATATGCATTCTGTAGAGGCTTATTAAGAGAATAGTAGTACTTAGAATGATATTTTGAATAATTTTTGTATAAAAAATTCTTAAAATTTGGACTGCAGGTTTACTTTTCTAAGAAGATAGAAGTATTTAAAACAATTTAGAACAACTTTTCTATAATTCGAAACGCTTATATCTCGAGTGTCGTAAGTGGCTTGCATAAATTTCAACACTCTAGAAGCTTTAACCGGTACCAACTTCAACATAGTGCTTCGTTAAGTTCCAGAGGTATGAAGATGATACAAAATAAAATATCAAGAGTAGTGAAAATGTTCTGAAGTTTTGATCTAGAAACCAACATGATTTCCTCTGGAAAATGTATGGCTAAATCACTTTACGCTAAAAAAAATTAAGATTTCTTCCAGCTCATTTTCGACTAAAAATTTCTACCACCGGAAATGCTTCATAACTTCCTGTTTACCATTATATAGAGCTGAGTTTGAGCTCCGTTAGATGTATCATCTGTGAATTGTGTTATATTTCTGTGTTATATTTTTATATATTTTTGTGTTTTTACATTGTGCTATATGTTGCTGTTGTTGCCATACGATAAATAAATAAATAAGTAAATCTTAAAAGTCTCTGAAAGGAACTTGATACCAATTAAATCGATTGTACCAGCTATAGTTCCAAGTGAAAACTTTGAAGTAGATATCTGAGGTTCATAAGATGAAAAAGGATTTTAGGTTTATTTTAGAATATCTCGACTGTCTGGTTCATTTGCAATGTACACTTAACCCTGAGATAAATTGCATTCTATATGAATGCGATACCATTCGATTGGTATTTAATTCCTGATTTAACAATGACACAACATTACCCTAATCACGATGAACATTGTTCCCCAGTGTGATTAAGGATAATCAACACCGAAAACTCTATTTATTACAATCCATACTAATTTAACTGATTTCGTACAATGATGTTCACTCAATTTGGATCAGGGTGTATATCATTTTGTAATATTTTGACATTTACTAGAAAAACCTTAGATTAATGTTTTAGAGCAGGCAATAATCGACAATCAATATAGGTTATATTAAAAGTAAAGGTTACGTCATCGGTTACGACCCCCCACCACCGGTTTTTAACAAAACGAGACGCACAAAATCGGCCACGCAAAGAACAGTTCCCTTTCATACACATCGGGTCATAGGTCAGCTGTTTTACCTGTCTCCTGAATGCTTCCGGCATCGTAAACGTCGAGGATATCCAACAGTACGTGTTCACCACATGCTTGGGCAATCCATCCACTAAACATTGTATCGGCTGTCCTACGTATTGTGTGGCTGTAATGATGACACTGCATGCAAACAATAACACTGATGTAAAGAGATTATGCAGTCGGAAGATAGCACAGTCCGTTTTAATGTCCTGATATCGCAGATAATACGCGAAACCCCCTAATAACTTATACATCTTGATTTAAAAAAAATAGAAAAACTCGTCCAGTTTAAACCCTGTATATATAATATTGTTTTAGTCTATCGCAAAAGTAAATGTTGCTGTTTTTATTAATTTAAACTAGGTCAGGTCGATCGTGGTATTTTTACAACCGTCACTTCATCTTGATTTTCTTCTGTAAAATTTAACTTTGCACTTTTTATTATCTTCATTATTGACGACGTGAATTTGATTAGTATTGTCTGTTTGTATTCTTCTGTATGGGTTGTTACAATTACTATTTTTAACGCGTAAATAAATGCGCGATTTATTGTTGTTTTATAAAACAGAAACTCTCTGTAGAATAGCTCGCTACCGAGTGTTGTCTCATGCCTCCACAGTTTTTAGGGGTCCCCCACCATGAAGTGTATCGTAGTTGCCCCGCTGTAATACTGTAAACGCTGTGCCTTTTGAGTTCTTTATTTGCTTTGGACAACTACTCTATGCGACCTACTACCATCTAGTATGTACACATACAATATCAACTCTTAACGCATCTAAATTACTCCGCTTTACAATAACACATGTGTATTGATATTAGTGATAATATCCACATGATAGATACCGAATCGTTATCCGGTCAGAGTTAAGCGGAAAAATTACATGTTCGCGGTGATTCCTATTCGCTTCTAAAATCAGAATGTCTTTCAATTGCGCATAATAATACATTTTATGTGAGCGACACCTGCGTTGACCGAGCGATCATACCTGGTGATTTCAATGATCGTATAGGTGATATAAATGAATATGAATCACTCGGCGTCAATCGGAACACATATAAAATTCAATATAGATATTTAATTCCCGCTTATAGGTACTGCACTTTCAGGGAATGCTCCATAAAATTACCTCTCAATTCATTGGTCATTCACAACTTATTATATATATTTCTAAAATGAATGTTATTGTAAATACAATAAAGTTGTTAAATACATCAAAATATGAATTTATTTTTATGGTATGAGATTATTTATTAAACGTGGCATTTAATATTAATTTGAATTGACAGATATTAATTAGACGTGTTATAAAAATGCTTTCTAAATAGAAATTATGAATCTTAGAATGAGATTTTATTAAAGAAAGAACTATAAGTTTGTATTATGTTAATATGATATACATATTTTAAAATCTGTAAAGATTAGACAAGTTTGAAAAAGGTTATGTTATAATTGAAAGATCTACTTTAAAAAATATAAATAAATAGTATTGATATAACGTAATGTGAACTACAGTCATGTTAAAACAGAAAAAATCAGATTTGATTATGTTTTAAATAGTAAGTGTAATTTAAAAATCCCTTGGTTACAGAATTACAAAATAGAAGAGAGATGAGAGCAAATTAATTTCGTCGTGAGAATGATTACATGTGCTCTTGTGTAATATTTAAGATATTTCATTCTCTTGAAAACTTTAGTGTGTTGCAAATTATATAAATACTTTTATTTATTCGATTATTAAATATCAAAAGAGCTTTCTTATCCTCTATAAAAGAAGAAGTTTAAAAGTTTATTAAGTAGAGGAAGTGATTAATAGGAAACACTTACATTTAAAATAACTATACCTATTGCTGAAGGTTTGATATATCAAGATTATCCACATTTTCAAATATTCAAGGAAGGACGTTCCCTAATAGGTCTACTTGCCGTACTTCCGGGCAATCAAGATTATGTAATTCCGACCTTTAAAAAGTAGAGTACATTTATTATGTAGCAGAATACTCGTTGAAAGTCTACAAGTCAAAGGAAATCAATATCTACAAGAGGTATGTTCCATTTATACTAAAGATGTAATATTGGTCGAGCCAGATCGTCTTTTATTAAAAAGATATAAGAGAACCCAATAAAGAGGATATACAATTTAAAGAAGACATAATCTGGATATCGTAAAACGTTTTTATATTTTACATGCTTGTTTGTCTTGAAACGAATTTTCCATTATTTTTTGTGTCCATTACAATAAAATTTAAAAATATATACAGGGTGAGTCATTAGTAGCCGCTTCTTCGATTGCTCATTTGTATTTTAAATAAGAGAAAAAATGTGTGCTTGTGGCGCATATTGTAAAAATACTTTAAGCTCTGGCGCACTTCCGTTTTCACCGGAAGTGCACGAAACTTAATTTTTTTAAATGACTCACCCTATATATTTTTGGATTTTCTTGTACTGCTTTAAATTGCCTGTTCGACTGTTTTTTCTTTTTCAAAATTGAGCCAATAGTTTTTGAGTTATTAATTTTTTTTGAAAATATTTGACCAAAACACGTGTTCAGAAAAAAGTCATTTTCACATTGTTTTTGAAAGCAAAAACATTAACTTTGGTGGTGCTTGTAGCCAAGAAAATTCTGCATCATTTGGTAAAGTTGCACTCGACAATACCTCAATAAACTTTGTTTTTTCAAAGCCTACTTCCTGAAATTTTCACAAACCAAAAACTTATTTTTTTTAAATGGAACACCCAGTATTTTATTGGGACATTTTGTTCCTTTGTTTTATTCTCTTTCATTTTTGTTAACAATATCCTATACCTAGCGGTCAATTAAAGAACTACGAGCGCTGTTGTTCTATGCACCAAAATATTCGTTCAACCAATGGAAGGCAGGGAGGGCGCCCGACTTCCTTAGTCAACTGTCAAACAAAGTAAATGTTATATCCAACTATCCCAAAAGTAATAATTTTATAGAATAAAGAGCATCACATTTAAATTTTTTAATTTCGGCAATGTGCAGTTGCAGTATTTCATTTTTAACACTGTTGGTTAACATCGAAATAAAATAAAGGTTATGTTTACTGACATATTTGAAGATGTCTTCAAAAAGTTTTGAAAATCCGTTCGTAGATAGCGTGTTTTTGAAAATCCGTTCGTAGATAACGTTTTCATCAAAGAAATAAGGTCCAATTATGTGTGGAGGAATAGTGGGTAGTTACATAAACCCACTATTCCTCCACACAGTTTTAATGACCAACGATTTTGAAAGTTTATAGGTGTGATAAAGTGGGAGATTTTATGTGTTATAATAACGGAAATTGTGACGATGAACGTATTCACTTGAATAGAAGGTTTCATTGGTAAACAACAAAAAATTGAGAAAGCCAGGATAATTGATCTGCTGCCAATTGACAAAAGTTTAAGCGATTCTGAAAATTTCTTTCATCTAACCCTGTGTATGAATATGCTACGGGCGAATTTCGTATTTTCTAATTATTCTGGATTCTCAAATTTGACTTACATCTAACTGCCGCATACTGCATAGTACTAGTATGAGGGTGTTCAACTACACTCGCAAGTACCATAAACGTCTTATCCTCACCAGTTATTGCTTTTCCCGCTCTTTCTTTCATATTCAATGCTTTCTGTTCACTCAAACCGTCCACTTTATATTTTCGAAGGTTTCTGGTTTCGGTTGACTTCTACCAGGGATCGCTGTGCATAAAGTCTGGATGCTAGCAAAGACTTTCTTTCAGATTCACCCAAAACGTCAATCATATCTATTAACTCTTCATAAGAATAAGTCATTTGGAGGATAACTAATAGCGATGCTTTTATAAGTTCGACATAAATGTATACCGACTTTCTTTAACAGTTGACTCAGGCAGTCAGCCGCATTCCAGCCTTTATTGGAACAATATGTGGGTGCAGAGAACAGCGCCCGTAGTTCTTTAATTGACCGCTAATTGCTCGTATAGTGATTATCTCAAAAATTAGAAAAGATAGGTATAGGACATTGTTAACAAAAATGTAAGAGAATAAAAAAAGGAACAAAATGCCTCAATAAAATAATGGGTGTTCCATTTAAAAAAAATAAGTTTTTGGTATGTGAAAATTTCAGGATGTAGGCTTTGAAAAAACAAAGTTTCTTGAGGTATTGTCAAGTGCAACTTTACCAAATGATGCAGACTTTTCTTGGCTACAAGCACCACCAAAGTCAATGTTTTTACTTTTAAAAACAATGTGAAAATGACATTTTTCTGAACACGTGTTTCTGTCAAATATTTTCAAAAAAAATTAATAACTCGAAAACTATTGGCTCAATTTTAAAAAAGAAAAAACAGTTGAACAGACAATTTAAAGCAGTACAAGAAAATCCAAAAATATATAGAGTGAGTCATTTAAAAAAATTAAATTCCGTGCATTTCCGGTGAAACCGGAAGTGCGTCAGAGCTTAAAGTATTTTTAGAATATACGTCCCAAGCAACCATGGATCCTCCACTAATGGCTTTTTCTTTTATTTAAAACACAAAAGAACAATCGAAGAAGCGGCTACTAATGACTCACCCTGTATATGTACTATTTTTCATTTTATTGACAATACCTCATTTTTTGTTATTCCTTAGTATACAACTTATTCATAAAAAATAAGGTGTCACCACCACACGACTTTCTTATACGTATGGGCGTTTCAAATTATATAATTATAAGAATTCTTTTATATTATTTATTATTTAAAATTCTCTGTTAAGTACTTCCATTCTCTTAATAAATCTCTCTAGAATGCATAGTTTGCAAGATATTCGGCAAAAATGCTACTCGCTAAGAGTAAAAGTGTTACTTCCGGTCCGAATTTTGAAATTTTATATATACAAAAAAAATGTTGCAATTCCAGCTCCATATACGTTTGTATTCTTGATAAATATACATAGAATGCATAATTTACGACATATATATTTGCAAAAAATCGCTATTCGGTAAGAGTAAAACTGGTACTTCCGGTCCGAATTTTGAAAATTTTTTAATAGATAAGGTATTGAAAATAATGTTTTAAATACTTTTGTACTCGTAATGTACTTACCTAGAAAAGATGACTTGCGAAATATTCGCAAAAAACAGATTTTCGATAAAAGTAAAAGACCTACTTCCGGTAGTAATTTCAAAAAATTTTTTTAAAGAAATTCTTCTCAAATTTAATTTCGATTACATTTATTATAAATTTGTTTAAACTTATTAGTTGATGAAATATTGGCAAAATTCGACTTTTTAACTGAAGTAAACAACCACCTCCGGTCTACCGATGTTAATGAAAATCGAATCAGATTTCAAGGAGATTATACACTACACGTATATACAAAATTTAGAATTAATAGCCATAGCTGTTTGACCAGTATCGTGGTCACACACACACTGACACACACGCACACACACAGAGAGAGAGAGAGGGGGGGGAGGGGGGGACTTTTCTAAAAACCACTTTTTCGGTATCGGAGGACTTTAAAAATGTTTATCATCAAAATATTTCCTTAAGCAAAAAAGAAATTATTGTTTGTAGGTATTACATTGCATTTATCTCCCAATTTCGATATTTTCATATTTGCTTATTTTCATTTGACTTGTAAGCATTGTTTAATTTAAGATAACATTTCTTATATGAGTATGCACAAAAGTTTTCCTTGATGTGGAAGTTCTTACACAAAAGGTGTTCTAAATTAAGTCTTCATTGCTTTTATCTTCTTAATTAAATAAACATTCGAGTAAAAATTTTACTTGCGGAAAGAAATTTAAAAAATAATTATTCAAAAAATATTTTAAAAGAAGTAAGTAAAAGCTTTCTTGGGCGAGCACCATCGGTTCACAATTTTTTTACCCGTTCAACAGAGATGCCTGCTCAGTAGAAATTTGCGCCAGTGAAAAAATAAAATCAATATGTGTAATAAATAGAGATCGGCACTCACAATCACTATTAATGTGCCCAATTTTGAAATACATTATTCATTAAGTCCAGTGCTGCAATATACCCCACATTGGGGATCTAGTACTAAGTAAACACTTGATCATTTTAATGCAATTAACTATATTAAACAAATTATTCAAAAAGTAAAACAAATATACATATGGATAACTATTACGTAATGATAAACAAATTAGTGTTTGACGTAAAGTAATATAATAAGTAATTATAAACAACTTAATATTTTACATTGGTATAGTCTCGCAAGCAAGTTTGCAGAAAATATTTTTTTTATTACGAATAAATCGAGATGTATCGAAATGAATTTCATTATTTCTCAATTCAAAAGATACAAAAGTATTTTTTTTTTGGCAAATATTTTAAAATCTGCTTAGTTCTGACGTTCTATCGATGTCTTATGTGCTGTTCATCTTCTGATTCTACTTCTGCTAAAGTACCATCATTGTCCTTTACTATATCAATAGCAGAAATCTCGATTATATTGTAATGAAATAAGTCCACAAAAGAAAAGTAAACATCGGCGCGACGCACCGTAAATAAGTCATAAATCATCCACACAAATGTAATGCATAAGCGACAGAAAGTCTGGTTCTTCTCTCGGGCTATCGAGAATGAAGCGAGAGGTTTCGCGTTATATTTCTAGAGTCTTTTATGCCGATATAAAAGTGGCTGGTGCCCAGAAAGAATTAATTCGTTGAATAGTGTTCGTACAGTTCAAATAAACATAAATAATGTGAGTAGTGCAGTTTTATTATAGTTCACAAAATACATAAATATTACTGACATAAATAGTAGTGATAGAAATAAATACGTGTGTTAATTTATTTGTAGTAGTTTTAAGTGCGATACATTTATTTTATATTTTTATATTGTGATTAGTTTTAAGTGTGTAAATATACAGACTGTTTCAAAACATTTGCATGAGTTGTTTATTTCGACCCCGAAAACGCAACAATATCGTATTCCCCTCTTCCGTTGTTAGGTTTCCGTCAATATTGATGAAACCATCAGGAGGGTTATTATCATTACACAATTCACTTTTACATAATTCTGCAATTACGGACAATTGTAAGACATGTTCTGCGCTTAATTCGTTCCTTCATGTACAAGTATGTACGCCATTGTGTCTAAACCTCGTCTTCGAAAAACAGTTCTTTATTGTCGTCGATAACACTTGTTACCAAACATTCTTTATAAAATAGGTAGCTTTTAACTAATTCACAGGCTCTGATAGTTTACTGGACAATTTTAATCCTGCCCATTTTTGGCAAAAGATGCTTCAGAATTAAAATTCTATAAAATCTCTTGAAATGTTTAATGATTCTCTGGTCTAATGTTTGACAAAGTGGTATGGTTTGGTGGCAAAATGTTATTTTGATGTTTGTGAAGTTCATCTTCTGGGGATATAATCCTGCATTATCCAAGAATAACACAAGTTTTTTTTTATGATCTTCTTGTCAGTCAGTCATAATTTCACCTGTTTGTTGGACTTCTAAATCACTGGGAGAGTAATTCACGTCTAGTTTTCAAAACGTCGAGATATTGCTGCCTTTTCAGTAAACAGCAATGACCCCTTTTCACCGGTCATACTAACGCAGTGTAAAACTGTTAGCCGTGTCTTGGACATTTCTGTAAACTTTTCAGATTTAAATGGCAGGGTTTTATCTGGCAATACTCGATAAAATGTCCAGGTTCGTCTGTATTATAAAGGTCAGGATGACTGTACCTTTGTAAAAATGAAGGGACTTTTACAGAGAAATACACAATATATCTATGATTGAACCTTCAGTTTTAAAAAAAACTTTTTTAATTAATGGTGATACTTGATTGCCATAAAAAATATACTGCAACCGCAGTATACATTTCGTCGCGAAAGAGCAAACAATAGAATAAAATTTGAACAAAATGCAGATGCAAAAAGGTCTTTGTCTGGGAATTTAATGGTTCTAGCTAGCTCATCGTACCAACATTCCATATTTTTGACTACGCGAAAATGTTCATTTTGGGCCAAGGTATCTATGGCGCAGGGTGAACTCTTCTTTGCCACTGCTCCATTCTGCTGCGTGGTCGCGTGTCTTAAGATTCAAGTACTTTAGGGTATTTTAGAATAACACACACAGGACGCGTGGTATAAATACGGAAGCTTTTTTTTTTTTGGGCGGGGAGGGAAAAATCTTGCATAAGACACCCGCTTTGGTGTTAAGCGCGGGTAGTGTCGGATTCTTACCGACTAACCCCCCCCACTTCTCTCGTCTTTACCTTCACACCGAAAACCGCTCTCGCATTACTTCAGTGTGAAGGCTGCCTCATTCTCATCTTAGCTGCACCATGTGTCCTTCCTCAATCTCCTTTGTTTCTACGATCTCTCTTATAAGACTATAGGCCCTTGTCCATTCAAAATAATACCCCATGAAGCGCTATTAAAAGCGTTCTGCGCATCGAGCGTTATAACAACGCAAAGCCTGCGGTATTTCCAAGAGAAATTTCCGGCCGCTCTAGCTAAGTTGACTAAGTCATTTATGGCATCTGCAGTCTGTCGTCCCTCTCTGAATCGATATTGCCTGTCCGCCAATCCGACAGTCCTCTCCAATTCTTCCTTCAACCTTTGGAGTATAAGTTGCTCAAATAGCTTACCTTCAACGTCCAAGAGACAAATGGGTCTGTAGAACGATGGTTCCTCTAAAGCCTTGTCGCCCTTTCGCAACAAGACAAGGCTAGCCCTTTTCCAAATTGTTGGAAAATCTGCCATCTTGGCAAGCATATTATAAACCGCCAATGCGTGTTCAGGTTTCTCTTGCACAAATAGCTTGACGACCTCTGGTGGTACCTGCCCCGGTCCCGGGGCTTTTCCGACGTTAATCTTTGCACATGCCATGTCTAGCTCTTTTACGGTGAAATCATCAAAACTAGTGTTTCTGTACATGGTCCAATTTTGTTGTGCGTGCTTTGGGAAAAGACACTCAACCACTCTTTCTACTGTTTCCATTGACATCTGCGGTCTTGGCGGATACCCAATCACATTTCTCATGACGGTTTTAAAACCATCTCCCCATGGATTGTTGTCGATGCTAGCACAGAGCAACCTCCAACTTGCCCTTTTCGCGGCCTTTGCTCTATCTCTTAATCGCTTTTTGCATTCCTTATATATGTTCCATACGATGCTAGCTTTGATGTTTCTGGTGTATATCCTTCTCTTCTGGTTACACTCTTTACGGAGTTCTGCGATTTCTTCATTCCACCAGTATACCGGCTGTCTTGTTGATGTTCTTTTCCGCTTGGGCATGCACTTGTCACATATGTTTCTTAGCGTATCTGAGAAGCCTCCAGCAGTTCGTGAGCCCTCACTTTCCGGTATCTCCTGTAACGCGTTTCTGACCTTTTCATTATCGAGCTTTCTTACTTGCCACCCTTCGGGCTTCCGACCTTCTCTCTTTGATCTGTGTCTATCTCTCTTTATCTTGAACAGTATATAGTTGTGGTCACTAAGTGACTCTGCATCATATACCTCTCAATCAGCGACCTGCCTCGCTAATATAGTTGGCTGTGTTGGTAAATTTTGTTAGAGTTGTTGTTGTGATGTGATTTTTCTCCGCCATTTGCAATATTGTGAGTAACTGTCATTATTAATAAAAAGAAAATGGGTGTGCTTAAAACCACACGGCAGAAGTGAAAACTTCATCAAGGCAAGGTTAATAATACGAAATCCAACTTTCTTTCGTTCTATATTACATTAGGGTTATCCTGCATCGATGAATTCAGTTGCTGAGATTTAGTGTGCTTCTTTTGACGATATTTCTTTACGCGCGCATTAGACAATTCCCTTTTTCGTTTTAATTTGTCATCGATTTGATTTTCTTCATCCATCCTGTGTAACAGAAAAGAATTAAATGCTAATAAATTCATATATAATGAGCAATTAAAGCAATGCTCTATTCTCAACGTTTCTGTTTTGCATTGGTATACAAATTATAGTAAATGCGTGTGGACGTTATTTAACACCCGGAATATACTGATCAGTTTCCGAGTCATCTATATCATTTTAATAAAAATGCTAAAACTTACCTGAGCGCAAAATATTATATTATATTATTATAGAGATAATGTCTCATACACACACAACAAATTTTTTGGTTAACCGTCCGCGAAGTTACCAATTAGCGAACGCAACACAGTCCGCGAAAAACAATTTCGCGGCCGTTGCTATGGCAGCGGCCGCGAAATATAATCGCCTGGGTGTACGGACAACTTCGGACAAAATTCGGAAACGTGCATTGACCAAATGTTTACAAACATTTATGTATCGAAATATATAGCAAAGACCGTACAGCCACATATTTCCGACCATTGTGCGCAGATACTTGCCTTTTCTCCAGAGAGTGCGATATCAGAAAGGAAAAGATATATCACAATAAGAAAAATGAATGAAACAAATACCTGGAATTTTATTAATGCACTGAATAATGAAACCTGGAGTTTTTCGGATAACAGTAATCCACAGACACAGTTTACTGCACTTCACGGCAGGATTATCGAGTGTTTTCATAGATCTTTTCCGGAGGAAATTGTTCCTGCAAATTTCAATGGTGGCATGAACACAAACTGGTACACAGATGAACTTAGAGTACTAAAGCGCGGTCTGGATGCACTTCATGTAATCTATGCAGTGACGAAATCACCGGATGTGAAGTTAGAATATGACAATGTAAGACGGAAGTACAAAGAACTAGTTATAAAAAGTAAATCTGCAGCCATTAGGGACATGATTGTCAATTCAGAAAATAGGCAGAAAGCGGTATGGAATGTTATAAAGAGAGAGACTGGTAGAATGGTAGTGAATTTACACGAGAACGTCTTGACTGCGAATGAACTGAACACCTACTTTAGTAGTGTGGGTGAAAATGTGACCACTACAATGCCGGGTCCTGTTAATAGTCCTTCCAGGCTATTGAAGAACCATGCCAATGTGACGACCAATTCAATGTTCATGATGCCAGTTTCGACGGAAGAGGTTGTTGGTGCGTTTCGGGGACTGAAGATGAAATCGACAAAGGACATCTATGGTCTCGATACAAGGATTCTGGCGTCTGTCATTCATATAATAGCAGAACCGATTATGAATGTCTTCAATAATTGTCTTCTCCACGGTGTCTTCCCTAAAGAACTGAAACAGGCTAAGGTAGTACCAATACACAAGACTGGAAGTATCGATGACGCCCAGAACTATAGGCCGATATCTATATTACCAGCGATATCAAAGATTTTCGAGAAAATAACTAGAGACAGGCTTATAGAATATCTGGAACACGTCGGCATGTTTACCAACGAGCAACATGGGTATAGACGTGGGAGATCCACGACTACAGCATTATTAGACCTACTGGATCAAGTTGCGGGATCAATGGACGCGAAGCAGAATATGAAGTTGCTTTGCACAGATCTGTCGAAAGCTTTTGACACGGTCGACCATTCGATTCTGATGCAAAAGTTGGAGTACTGGGGGATAAGAGGCACAGTCTTAAAATTCATAAAGAGCTATTTAGAAGATAGACAACAGCGGGTTTGTTGGGGGAACGAGATGTCCGGCACTGCTGAGGTGAAGCTTGGTGTCCCACAGGGGTCGATACTGGGTCCAGTTCTATTTATCATATATATTAACGACCTCCCTATTAATGTGAATTGTGACAGCACTTTCCTGTATGCGGATGATGCCTCCTTTTTAATCAATGTAGACGGTATTGGTGGGGAGGATGAGACTGACAGAGTGGCGAAGGAGGCTCAAGAATGGTTCTGGGCTAATGGTCTCAAAATGAACCAAGATAAACAACAGTCCCTTGTGTTCTCCACTGGTGCTCCGGCGAGTGAAAGTCTAAAATTTTTGGGTGTGTATTTGTCGGGTAATCTTTCGTGGAATGAACATCTGGATCACTTGCAACACCAACTAGCAACATCCATTTTTGCCGTGAGACGAATTAAACAAATAGCAGATGCAGAGGCTGCAAAAGTAGCATATTATGGCTGCTTTCACAGTAGAGCAACATATGGCATAATCCTGTGGGGTGGTTGTGGAGCAGCTAGGAGAATTTTCCTGCAACAAAAACAGGCTATTAGAGCAATAGTTGGCATCACAAGATACACAAGTTGCAGAGACTATTTTAAAAATTTAAAAATACTTACCTTACCAGCCATTTACATCCTCGCCTGCCTCACACAAATCCACAAATCAAACAAATACAAAACCCACAGTGATGTCCACAACTACAACACAAGGGGACGAAATAATATAGCTTATCCTTATCACCGACTGGCGAGAACGCAGATGGCAACAAATCATCAGGCTCTGATTTTGTTTAATAGGATGCCCGATACTATTAGACGCCTTGATACAAAGCGATTTAAGAATAGAATAAAAACGATACTGCTTGAAAATGTAATTTATGATATACCGGAATTCATGAACTTGAATTGGGAAAGCTATTGTTAGTTTTAATGTTTTTTCAGTGCTTGTGCTTTTTGTTGTTCTGTTACTTTTACACATACGTGAACATGTCTATATTTTTTATGTAGTTTTACTTGTATATATTATGTTTCGTTTAATATTGTATATATATATTCATGACTATTTGCAAACTTGTACATACCCTGTACATCTTTTTTGAGTAAATAAATCAATCAATCAAAAAAAAAAAAAAACTTTAAAGGGTTCCTCGACGGAGAGATTTTCCGATACGCTTCTGGGTCGGTTCGGACGCATGTATATATATGTAAATAGACGATATGAATACTCGCTTACTAGTCCCGTGCTGGTCTGATGCTAACGTGCCGGCTTCTCACCCGTGCGGCTCGGGATCGAATCTGCTCGGGGACATGAATTTATTTATTCATTTAAATTTCAATTTAATTGAAATTAAATACCTCTATATGATATATTTCTCTCGTTCTCTTCGTCGACTCGAGCCGACTTTACCCGAACGAGCGTTACAAAGCTGAGCGTGACGGCTCAGTCTTGTTCAGTGCCCACAATCAACGCAACGCGCCCAAAGAAGTTTACACTTCAAAAATGTAAGTTTCTTAATCAAATTAAATATATTGCAGTTATAAGGTATAACGTTATTTTTCGTATATGATTTACTAAATATATATAAAACTTATAGATAAAAATACATTCGTTTTAATCTGTTTCATCAGGAGCACTTAGATACAGAAAAGATTTTACGATACTTCACTATTTACGTATACTAATTTGTTTTTCATGTAAAATTAGCATCAAACATTTTGACGTTTAATGTTGCAGACACATGTTAATGTTCCAGCAAATATAACGCCAAAAAATATTGATGTAAATTTTCACTTGAATTTCATACTTTAATAATTTGCAATCAAGAAATTTCAAAGTTCCCGCTCATTAAAGAGTTAAAATTCTCTACAGATTCCTACAATGAATTCTAACAAAAGTACCCGGAAGGGAATTACAGATGGTGCTGATGTTTGGTTCATTTTAAAGTCCCTAGATATATAAAATACCGCAATTACCGCCATTTTGGCGCCAAAGAAGCGCCAAATTTAAAAATTTGTACGTTTTTTTTAACTTTACAAATTTAATACGCGAAATATTGTATTTTCTTAAGGTGGCCATCTCGCCCATCTAAATTACATTGCAAACATGTTGCGAACATATTGCACCAGAAACCGTTAGTAAGCCACAAAATTACAAAAAAAAAATACGAGCATAATCTACAAACTTATCTCCAGGGGACTAGGTGGTTTTAATAAGGGAAGTTTGTTCGATTAATGTGGAAAAAAAATGTTAAAAAACAGGAAGTTTTTATACCAAAAATCTGCTAGTTTATTCCGTAATTTCTTGGAATATATAGATAATTGCCAGATATTAGATAGCTTACCCCCTGGAGAAATAAATTCTCTTTCTTTTGATGCTTGATACAAAGCAATTAAGCGTATTTTATAGCTGTCTTGTGCTTTTAAATGTTTTCACCCATAAATTCCGATTGATTTGTATCTAAGAGACATATTCTTATGGGAAAAGTAGATTTCGTTTATTATAATCACTGTGGTAGGTCAGCAATTCTTAAACAGAGGGCGCTGCCAACGATCGGTTATTGTTAGGCATGTTGAGTGTTGCAAAATTTGAATGTCTACGGCAAATATAGACTCGACATACTGTAAATTGCTTACTCCGTCATACTCAGTTACGTTATATATGTGTTTGTCAGGCATGAAAAGAGTATCTTTAAAGAAAAAAAGGTTACAAACAACATGCTCTTCAATTACAAAAAATCGAAAATAGAACTCAGGCGTCTTGGATTCTCATTTAATAATAAATCTACTGAAAATATCGGGCCAACAGAGTATTTCAAGTACCTATTGTTCAACCATATTTTACGAAAAATATTTATGTTTTGATGATTATGTACAGTGTATCTCAAAATACATGCTAATCTGAAAATACCTTCTGATTTAATTTCCATTTAATTTGCAGTCGATTTCCATAAATTTGCTTTTAATTTGCAACATATGTACAGTATGTTGCAATATACAGGGTGAGTCATTAGTAGCCGTTTCTTTGATTGCTCCTTTATGTTTTAAATAAAAAAAAACAATTAGAGAAAGTTTCATGGTTGCTTAAGGCGCATATTCTAAAAATACATTAAGCCCTGACGCACTTCCGGTTTCACCGGAAATGCATGGAATTAATTTTTTTAAATGACACTCTATAAATTTTTGGATTTTTTAGTACTTTTTAAAATTGTCTATTCAGCTGTTTTTCCTTTTCAAAATTGGGGCAATAGTTTTTGAGTTATTAATTTTTTTTTTTAATTTTTTGACCAAAACACGTCCAAAAAAAAACATTTTGTCATTGTTTTTAATTACATTTTTGTCAATGGGCAGCAGATAAATTAGCCTGACTTTCCCAATTTTTTGTTGTTTACCGATGAAGCTACCTTCTATTAAAATGGATACGTTAATCGTCACAATTTTCGTTATTATAACACATAAAAACCTTCACTTTATCACACCTGCAAACTTTCAAAATTGTTGGTCATTCAGTGGTAGTTATTGGTAGTTACATAATTGGACCTTATGTCTTTGATGAAAATGTTAATGAAGGAGAGTATCTTCGTTTTCTACGGACGGATTTTCAAATCTTGTTGAAGACATGAACATTATAATCAGAGAAGAGTTTATAAGAATATGTAAAAGTTTTATACAACATTAGTACTTCTTTGGAAAACAGAATACTCACGTGCATTGCACAAACTTGTGGTTATGTTGAACATATTCGTTAATGAAATTTGTTTTTCTTACTTTTGATTGTTGTTACGTTGCACAATAGTTGTAGGTTATTTAAATTGCGTTATTTTGTTGCAAAATTTATTTCTATTAAAGTTGTAGGACATCAATTTATAATTTTGAAAAACTACAGGCATCTGTTATGAACAGTTTCAACAATAAAAGAATACGAGCAATTAAGCAAATTAAATTGAAGATAGCAGCGTTGTTTCATACACCTTTTAGAGAGGCGGCATCTTCAAATATGTCAGTAAACTTATGCTTTATTATATTTGGTTGTTAACCAATAGTTTAAGAAATGAAATACTGCAACTGGATATTGCCGAAATTAAAAAAAACTGAAACGCGATGCCCTTCATTCTGTAAAATTATTACTTTTGGGATAGTGGATTTAACCTTTACTTTGTTTGACAGTTGAATAAAGAGGTCGGGCACCATTCCAGCCTTCCATTGGTTGAACGAATATTTCGGCGCATAGAACAACAACGCTCGTAGTTTTTATTAGACCGCTAATTGCTCCTATAGTGATTATCTCAGAAACTACAAAAGATAGGTACAGGACATTGTTAACAAAAATTAAAGAGAAAAAAAAAGAAACAAAATGCCACAATAAAATACTTCCATTAAAAAAAAAATAAGTTTTTGGTATATCAAAATTAGTAGAAGTAGGCTTTGAAAAAACGTTTTTGAGGTATTGTCGAGTCAACTTATACCAAATGATGCAGAATTTTCTTGGCTACAAGCACCACCAAAGTTTATGTTTTTACTTTTAAAAACAATGTGAAAATGATTTTTTTCTGAACACGTGTTTTGGTCAAATATTTTCAAAAAAATGTTAAAATTGAGAATGACATATTATTTAAAGAAAGTATTCTAAAATTATACGATGAAATGATGTAAGTTAAATTATTTGAAGATTAGAGAAAGTGTAGAAATGGTGTATTATAATTAAACAATTTTTTTTTAAATATATATATATTTTCAAATATATATAAATCGTTGGTACGTTTGTGTGCGATCTTGTTATAGCTTCTAAACGACTTGACCGATTGAGGTCATATTCACGCAATATATTTATTTTGTCGAGACGATGGTTCATAGCTAGGCAAGGATCCGATAAATGGTGTTGTAGTCAAGTTACTTAAGAAATTTATATAAAAAGCAAATTTGCGAGATATTTCAAAAAACTGCTATTCGATAAGAGTGAAAGTCAGTTGCAGTCTGATGAGTTCGTTTAGGTGAAGCAATTACATAGACAAGACTGATTCGTTTATTATTGCTGATATACTCCCAGTAGCCGAACATATCACCGATAATAAACGAATCAGTCTTGTCTATCTAATTGCTTCTCTAAAACAGCCGTCACTGGCGAAAGTGTCATTTCCGGTCCGAATTTTGAATTTTTTTTTTACAAAAATATTCCAAATCCATGTTTAAATACTTTTATACTGTATAAAATGCATAATTTTCGTGATATTTTCAAAAAATTGATATTCGATTAGAATAAAATTGCTAGGTACTTTCAGTTCGAATTTTGGAAATTTCTTATTACAAAAATATTCAAAATTGAGCTTTCAATATTTTCATACACTCGATATGTTTGTCTAGAATGCATGACTTGCGATATATTCGCAAAAACCTGTTTTACGATCAGAGTAAACACCTACTTCCGGTAGGAATTCTTTTATAAAATTGTTTTCTAATTTACTCTTGATCACATTGTTATACTTTAGATATTTGCCTAAAATTAGTAATTGACGAGATATTGCTATTATTTGTTTTCTTCACTGATATGAAGTACTACTCCCGATTTATCGATTTCACTGAAAATATAATCAGATTTCCGAGGGAGATTATATTCCTAAATATACACTTCGGTATTGATGGCTTTTGCCGTTTGGCCGCTATCATGGTCAAACAGTGAGAGAAATTTTTTTTTGCAAACAAATACATTAATTAATTAACTCGAAAATTAATGCATAATGAGGTATTTCTACACGCTCGCAGCTGACGTAATAGAAAATTGAAAAAAATTGTATGCAATGGTTATAGAAGTATACTTTTTGACAAAAGAACCTCAATAACTCAAACTTAAATATTTAATGAATTGAGATCAAATTTCGGCCACTGGTCGACCACTAGTATTAATTATAAGGCAAGTTATTTAGGTACCTATACAAAATTTTTAATCTATTTTCTTCAATCCTATAATAAAAATTACTTACATACGTAAGAAATTTAATTCAATATTCTGCAGATCTCGTTTTTAATTATATTTTAGTAAATTATTATGAACGTGGGAAATCCACACTGTCGGATAAATTTTAGGGTGGTCTTTCAAATTTTTTTCCAACTGAATCGGGCATTCTAATAGCTGATACGGTATCAAAAGTAATACAAAGAGGGCATTTTATAATATCCAACACTACTTTCTGAGCACACATGTAGATTTAACCTATTTAATTAGAGTGTTATAGGTATGTGAAATAGGTATATTGATTGTTTCTCTTTTTCTTACTTTTACACACACAATAGGCCTTGTGTTTCTTACATTGACAGGTTCACTACTTATGGGTTTTCTTAAATAAACAGTTCATTTTTTAGTCAAATTTGAATAAATACTTGGCGAAATACTTCTATAAAAAAACTATTTATCTATAAGAATAAAAATGTACTGCCTCTGTGAAAGTAGATTTTTTTATGCAAAAGTTGTTCCAAACTTACTTCTGAATACTTTTGTATCCATTACACATTTTGAAAAAACTAACCATTGACAACATACTTGGTAACTATGTATTTCGCGCTCAAGTGTTACTTCTCATCTACTAATCTAATTCTTCCAACTAAGACATGGTACATGCTCAAGTTACATAACAAAACACAAAATTTACCAACTTTGCCAAACTCAAACCTACTCTCTATTCCAAATAATAAGCGAAATACCCATGGTGACCATCAAAATTGAATCAGCCTATATATTCCTTTTTCAAAAATGCAATAATCACTAAAAAATACCTATTTATTATCTAAATCAAATAGATAAAGGACAGATCTACATAGGTATTTACAAAACAAACATTATATGTAACAGTATGTTCCTCTTATTCTTGTAAGGACGCAATTTGCATTTTTACAATTTAGGGTAAATATCAATGATTTCAAAATAGACACATATTCTATTAAATCGTGTATGAGACAAAAACTCTGTTTTTTGTCTCATACACAAAAAAAACAACGGTCTGGTCTGCCAGTCTCTGTATAATTTGGTTCAATCTAAGAGATACGTGGCGTTAGTACTGCCATCTTTTATCCAATAAATTTGTTTTACAAATAATATCGCTGCTACTGGCAACCAGATGGCTAATTAAAATACAGTCACGTATGCAACACATAATACACGCCTAATGGTTAGAAAAGGATAGAGCAATGTGACGATTCTCTTTCTATTAAACGGCCACCTTAACTGAAAAATGCTTGTCCCGTGCGGATTCGATCCCGAGTCGACCGCGTGTGAAACGGACATCTTACAATTAGACCAGCGCCGGGTACATAAATGTAAGTTGTCTCATCGTCTATTTGTATATATATGTACAAATTACTAAACAACTACTAAGTCACCAAATCGCCGCCATTTTGGCGCCGTTATAATGGCACAAACCAATTGCGGTACTATATATATCTAGGGACTTTAGTTCATTTTTTAGTGAGAGAGTAGGCCATCTATACCCTCTATCTATGGTCAACGACTCGACTATAGGAAACTGTAAGTGAGACTGCCCCTTACATTCCGCGTAGGAATATTGCCATTCTCCATTAAGAAATTGTGCACTTCAGCAATATGCTTCAACAATAAAAATATTTTCTTGCAATATGTACACTATTTAGTAGTAGTGCTGTTTATTAAGTAAAAAACGTCAAAAAAAAAATTATTGCTAGTCACAAAATGACATTAGATAAATATGACTTATAAATAAAAGGCAATCAGTTTTTAATAATTTGCAAGTACTAGTTAGTCAGTACCTACTAATATGAAGTTCCTATTGAAACACGTTGTATTATAAACTCCACTAAAGAAAACCGTTTTTTGTGCTCATCTTATGTTTTTAATTTCTTTAAGAACTAATGTAAAATTATTCCTTATTCTGGTGTCATACCAATATATTTCGTTGAATGGTATTAACATATAATTTGTATTCTCTCCTCTTATATCTAACCAACGCAAGTCACTCAACAAATCTTTTATTCTTGTGTAAATATCCTTTCGTAGAATTGTACGCATATTTCTATTTTGCAATATTTGTAAGCAATTTAATTCACCCTCACTTCAAGAGAAGTAATATGTATAATAGCGTTGTGCATTGTTTTTTAAATTCGCTTTCCTTGCTAAAATTAGCTTCGCTCGTTCTTCTTTTTCCTTTTTCTTTCTGCTCACAAATTTTACGCAATACATTTAAAATTAATTTAAAAACACAACAGCTGTTTCGCTACACTGTAGCTTTTTCAAGTGGTAACAAATTCTAAATTATTACAATTCGAGAGCAACTCTATTATATATAGAAAAACATAATGTCATTATATTTTTCTATATATAATAGAGTTGTTCTCGAATTGTAATAATTTAGAATTTGTTACCACTTGAAAAAGCTACAGTGTAGCGAAACAGCTGTTGTGTTTTTTAATTAAATATAGTGTAAATCTGAACCAAGTGTTTGTGTTTTTTTATTTCTATTGGAATATGGATTTACATCAAGTAAAGGCCGAATCTATTGAATTTTTAAATGATAAATGATTCTGTGTGTAATACAGTACAGTTATAAATATATGTGGATATTATCTACATGAATCATGACCAAGCATTATTTGTCAAAGTTTTCTTAAATATGTACGTTATTGCGTGTTTCTATTCCAAACAAGGGATATCAAGTTGTTCGTGGTATTGTTTTGACTCACATATGCTGTTCAGACTAATGACTAGTTAATTATTTATTACTCTGTTCGTATTGCATCTCTTGACAATACCATATATGTGGGCGTTTTTAACAGCAAGATTTTTCACTTGAACTAGCCAAAGTAATATTCTTGGATGTGATTAACTATAAAACACTATTCCAGGACTTTTAAAACTTACGAAATTCAATTATTCAGGTCTACTAAAATTTATTAATAACAAAATTTTGAATAAAATTAAAATTCAGTAATTGTAATGTTTCCTTTAAAATTGTTCTTATACATGGATAACACTTTTAGCTTTTCAGATACTTTATATAACACTTTTTTAGAATAAGGCATACATATAAATTTAACAGTGTGATATATCAGAGTTTTGAAACCTGATATGCGCTTTATGAATATTTTACAACTTTATATAGTCATCTTGTTAAGTCACTATCATATAATTGTATATTTTTAATGTTTGTCAAACCCTTAACCATTTATCTTATGTCCTAATGTGGCAATTGTAAGTTAATTTATAGTTTACATAAAAATTGCCCCTAATTAAATTATGTTATAGATCTGATGAAGGAGTAAATATATTCCGAAACTTTATTTAACCCACAATTGTGCTTTAATTACTTATCCAGCCCAAAGTTCTACTTTACATTTAGCAACACCACACAATAGTATCGATCGCAATTTTAAACTTTAAGCAATCCATTAATGATATAATGAATATAAAAATTCTTATATTTACAATTCTTAATTAAAATAAAAGTTATTATTTATATATTCGGTTCTTCGAGAAAGAGAAATCGTACATTTGTTCAAAACCTTTTTTTTAACTCTATAGAATGGTTTTAGATATTGTATGTCGAAATCCAAAAAGAAATTATGTTCATATGTCAAAATTCAATTCTGCCAAAAAAAAATTAGGTGTAGCCACCATACGACTTTCTTATACGTATAACCGTTTCAAATTATACACAAGTAGTTCTAAATTGTTTTAAATACTTTTATCTTAGAAACGTGTAAATGTGTTACTTCAAGTTCAAATTTTAAGAATTTTTTTATACAAAAAATATTCAAAATCCTATTCTAAATATTCTCTAAATAAATCTCTATAGGATGCATACTGTGCTAGATATTTGAAAAAAGGCTACTCGCTAAGAGTAGAAGTGTTACTTCCGGTCCGAATTTTGAAATTTCATTAATACAAAAAATATCCCAAATCCAGTTCTAAATACTTTTGTGCTCTTGACAAATATATATATAGAATGCATTACTTACGACATATTTGCAAAAAATGGCTATTCGATACGAGTAAAAGTGTTACTTCCGGTCCGAATTTTGATTTTTTTTATACAAAAGGTATTGAAAATTAAGTTCTAAATATTTTTATACTCGTAACGTACCTGTCTAAAAGGCATGGCTTGCGAAATATTCGCAAAAAACTAATTTTCGATAAGAGTAAAAGACCTACTTCCGGTATGAATTCTTTATAAATTTGTTTAAACTTAGAAGTTGACGAAATATTGCCAAAATTCAATTTTTTCACTGAAGTAAACTACTACTTCCGGTCTGCCGATTTTACTGAAAATCCAATCAGATCTCAAGAGGGAGATTATATTCGTAAATACAAAATTTGGAATTGATACCTGTAGCGGTTTGACCGCTATCGTGGTCAGAGAGAGAGAAAGAGAGAGAGAGAGATTTTTTAAAAACCACTTTTTCGGTATCAGGGGACTTCAAAACGTAGACATCTGCAAAAATCTCGAGGTCGAAAATTTTTATCATCACAATACTTCCTTATACTATGCATAAGAAAGTAAAATTACTCTCTCTATTAGACGGTAGCATATACCAAAACAATTTTGTTGAACTTGAACATACCGTGTACATAGAAATTATGTCGGTTTATAAATATAAAATTTATTAATAACTCGACTACAACGCCACCTATCGTGTCAATATTCTGTGATTTTCTATTTTGGCACTAAACCAACATACGAGTACCTATACATATATTGTATGAATATGACCTGAGCTGGTCAAGTCGTTCAGAAGTGACACGATCCTACGAGGAAAGAATAGAACAGGAGAGATAATAAACTGGCGGAGGAATAGGTATTATTTATACGGAAGATACCACTTTAAGGCAGGTCAGTTATGGCAATTTTGACCAATCATAATTTATAAAATGAGTATTTTGAATAATTTGTCATATATCTGACATGTATTGTTTGATTATGTGTTCAGTGGCGTAACATAATTATTCTAGGCATGTTTTTTTTAATATTTTCTTTAATACAGTTAGAATAAATGTTCCTATATTAAAAAGAATAAATGGATTGAAAAAATAATGCACTCAGGATATTTCTTTAATTATTATTGTAGTAAGAACCTATTATAAATGATTTTCGAGAACATACGAAGTGTACACTGTACTATACAAAATATTCATGCACGCCTGTGCATTGCGGTGGCCATATTGAGTTACCACTTTGGACAAATATTATTTCTAAGGAGACTCTCTCCTGTTCTATTCATTCCTCGTAGACACGATCACTAACAAACGCACCAACAATTTATATGTACAAAGATTATAGTACAGTTATGGACAAACAAAAGTGGGACAGTTTTTTTGCCTAATGTATTGGGATTTTGAAAAACAAACGTCAATAAATGACGTCAGAAAAAATGGTTAAGTTATTGTCAAAAAACGCAAAGCAAGACGGAAATGGACTAACAATAGTTTATTCAAAATCACATTGTGTCTTAAGTATGTTATTTTGTTAATATTTAGTCATTGCATCATGTCGATTTATAACATCTGCTACTCTTTGCGGCATAGAATTAAATAAACATAAACAGTATTGGTCCGAATTATCATCCTACACATTATTAATTGTTTCCAGTAAGTCTTGCATTTTTTTTGGTCGAACATATCTTATTTGAATAATACGAGCCAATAGTTTATTTAGCCATTTTACATTAGCAATTATTCTTGCCTTATCAAGAATATTAACGTGACATTTTTACGAAAAATTGTATCGTTGACAAATTGATGACATTTATGAATTTCGGCCTATTATGTTCTATTCGGTAAAATTTTAAAAGCCAGCAGTAACAACTAAAATAAAGCAAAATTTTATATAAAAGTTGTCCCACTTTTTTTGCTAAGTAATCATATATTTGCATATATATATTATCAAAATATATGCAAGATAATAACGAACTATCTGGGAATGTACATAAAGAATGAGTTATTCGCCACATCACTTTATATTATGCGTCCAAATAATTAAAATGTCTGAATTTTAAAATGTGTACCAGAAGTACACCAAATGCTAATTAAAATATATCAGAAGGTGAATCATTTACTACACCACTTTGAATATACTCCTTAAAACATTAAAACTTTAGTTTAAATATAGCGTTTGAGAAACATATAAAGCTTATTTTGCAGAGCAAATAAATTAATATTAATAATCTAGTTTTGTTTTCATCTGTTCTTGTTTTTCATAAATACTTACGGTATTACCATTTTCTCTTTGTATAACTTCTACGTTTCTTATATAATCATATATACAGGGTGTTTAAAAAAGATGCGGCAATATTAAAGGGGTTGATTGTCCAGGTCATTTTATACAAAAAAGTTTATAATAAACAATGTCCGCAAACGCTTCGTTACCGATCTACAGCGTGTTGAAGTTTAATTAAAAGAAACAGTAAAAATTAGATTTCTCCAAGACGGCATTAAAGATCATAATGAAATTTTAGCGTGTTATTTTTCAAGAAAAAAATAGGACGCCGCTGATTTCTCTAAAAATAAAAATATGTTCCTATTCTTTGTTTAATTGTGAAGAAAAAAGCTCTCTTAACTTTCTATCATACGACGACCCGTTTTTTAGTAAAGAAAACACATTTTAGTGCATGTACATTTATTACAGAATTTTTTTTTTAAATAACAAGGGTTTTATTTAAGGGCAAAAACAAATATTTTACCATACCCACAATTTTAGCAAGCAAAAATTACAATAACTGTGCAAAGTGGCCACCTCGAGCTCGGATGCAAGAATCCAAACTTCTCCTCATCGACTGGCGAACTCTCTCAAAAACAACAGGATCGATTTCAATTGAGTTGCACCCAGCAATGATTCGATTTCTTAAGTCTTCTACGTTTTCCAATGAGGACAAGATTGGATTCTTGCATCCGAGCTCGAGGTGGTCACTTTGCACAGTTATTGTAATTTTTGGTTGCGAAAATTGTTGGTATGGTAAAATATTTGTTTTTGCCCTTAAATAAAACCGTTGTTATTTAAAAAAAAAATTCTTTAATAAATGTACATGCACTAAACTGTGTTTTTTTTACTAAAAAACGGTACGTCGTATGGTAGAAAGTTAAGAGAGCTTTTTTCTTCACAATTAAAGAAAGAATAAAAACATGTTTTTATTTTTAGAGAAATCAGCGGCGTCCTATTTTTTCTTGAAAAATAACACGCCTAAAATTTCATTATGATCTTTAATGCCGTCTTGGAGAAATCTAATTTTTACTGTTTCTTTTAATTAAACTTCAACACGCTGTAGATCGGTAACGAAGCGTTTGCGGACCTTGTTTCTTATAAACTTTTTTGTATAAAATGATCTGGACAATCAACCCCTTTAATATTGCCGCATCATTTTTAAACACCCTGTATAATATTAAATTATTTGTGGCTATATATAATCATTGTAAACTAATAACAAAAATAAAAACAAAGGAAGCCACTTGTAGCTTCTGTCTCAAAACCTTATTTATTGAGGACAACATCCGAGTTCATCAAATGGTAGACAATGCCAGCCCATGCTTATTAACACAAAGAAATGTGTAAATTAAAAATAAATTATAAAAAGGTGCTGCTGTAGTGAAATCGCAGGGGGGTGTTTCAGACTCGTTAGACCTCATCAGTACGGTATAGCCAAGAAAGTGTGTGTTGATTGAATAATACGAGGGTGGATCCCTTTGCTCTACCCATGACCTATTCACAATAAAAAATTGGCAAATATCTTACTTTTATTTGTAAAGATAGTCTCTATTAAGGTTAACTCATTTTTTCCATGGATGTTCTAGGAGTTCTAATGCTTCTCGAAAGAAAGATTGTTCAACGTCTGCAACCCACTGATTTACAGCACATATCACAGCATTATTTGACGGAAATCGTTTACCACGCAAGTGCTCTTTAAGTTTTGGAAACATTGGAATATGCGGATGCTCAACAAATTCGATGCCTGCCTGAGCTATTGCAGCTATTGCAATGGCGGACCTGTGACTGGGTGCGTTATCCTGATGCAAGAGAACTCCTTTGAGCAACTTCCCCCGACACTTCTTCAGGAAATCTACTAAATTTACGCCTTCAGCATCCCAAAATACGGAAATCTTCGTTGCTGAAGCATGCATCTTGAATTTTTTCGGCGGTGATGAACCTCGATTTGTCCACTTCTTACTCTGTATTTTGGTTTCTACATCATAATAATGAATCCAGGACACAGCTAGTGTCACTAATCTTGCAAGAAAATTTTCTTTGCCGTCTCAATACCGCGTTAAAAGACGACTGCAAATGTCTTTTCGAGTGTGCTTGTGGTACCCGTCTTGCAGACAATTCCTTCATGTTTAATTGGGCAGTAATTATATTATATATCACATGGTAAGAGAGACCAGTATCTTCAACTATTTGTCTAATAGTCACACGTCGATCTTGCAGCACTAGATCATGGACTTTTTTAACAGTTTCTTGAGTAGTGACAGTTGTGGGCGCTCCACCTGCATGTTCGTCTGAACGTCGTGTTCGGCCGAACATGCAGGTGGAGTGCCCACAACTGTCAAATGTAGTCCGTCGTTGTCAACTACATTTAAACTCACGACACCACCTTTTAACAATGTCATATGGTATTGCAGATTCCCCTAATTTATCCACCAAATCTTGATGAATTTTAGTTGGGGTCATCTCTTTTAAACGCACGTATTTAATCACAGCTCGTTCCTCGACATGATTCATTTTGATACTGATATTTGACTCTCTCGACCTCTGGCGTCTACTGGAAGCACACTTTAAAAGGGTCAGACTTGTAAGTTTGTAGAGTAAGTCTATACATAAAGGGTTACAATTCGACGTGAAGATAAATAATTGTTTTGGTTTATAAATGGGTCAGGAAAGGAGCAAAGGGATCGGCCCTCGTATTTGCAGGCCACATTGTTTAAAAGCCATATTTTCATTAAGGCATATTAGTAAAAACATTAAATTGTCTGTTGCTATGTATCAAAAACTTAAAAAATTTAATCTAAAATGTCATCTTGACCTAGTGGCTTATTAGAATCAATTTTTTTTATGTTTTTTTGGGTATGTATCAGAAAAAACACTACACAATTACGGCAAATGATTATATTAATAGAGGAATTAATAAATATTGGATAAAAAATAAACTAAGCAGTCTAGAATATAATCAATTTTTCGAATTATTGCTGGCAATATATGTAAGTACATACAACATATTTTCAATTTTTAGTATTTTTGTTTTGAAAAATTCTATTATAATTATTTAAAAAAATAATGCTGCATTCTAATACATTTTTAAAATTAAATGTGCCATCAAGCCCTACGCAATGTATTTACAGAATAAATAAATAATATATTTAATTTTTGATTTATTTAATTTAAAACTCTAACAGTGAGCTTTGGGGTTGTTCGCCTCTGGGTGGTTGCTTGCATAGTTTCTTCCAGGTTTCAGTACATTGTATACTTCTTCTTTGTTTTGGTGTCGTCGTCCATGATTTACTTATATGAAACCTTTATTTTTTTTAATTTATTTTATTTTCAATATGACGCTAGTAATTTTTAATTTAGAAAATTCAGAGCAAAATGTTAGTATGTAAGTACATACAGCATGTGTCAATTTATCATTAACCATAGGCGATTAATCCATACAGTACGTGGCAACATAGTACCCCTTCTTTCCTTTCCAATGCCAGCACGACCGATGCATGCTCGTAAATATAAGTTAGCATGGTTAGCAGTAACTATTCGACCACCGGCTTGGGTGTTGGTAATGCGTTCAGAAATAATATTTACGAGTTGCAAGGATTTGTTTTTCTTTTTCCTTTCAGTAAATGCAGAGAATTATTAAGCTGCGTTCACGCTGCATGACACAAACAAAAGCGCAATTCTAATAAAATTAAAAATAAGGTAAATAAAAAAGGATTCTGAAAATAATAATAAACTACTAGATCAGGAGATCGCGGCGGCCATTTGATGTTTCCCGTTCCAGTAATAAGACGGCTTTTATTGCAGACTAGATCGTAACGTGTTCGCAGCTAAACATTGAATGTAAAATCTGGTGGAAAGAAGTGGGAAGATCGGAGAAAATCGTTGTGATGTCGATTGTTGCCGGGATTGGTGACGGACAGTAGGGGTGCCACGTTGCCACGTATTACTTGTATAAGTATAAATCGCACGTAAACATTGAATCCCTATCCCTAATGAAAATTGACACATACGGTATATGTTTTTCTGTATTATATTGAAATATGTATGTACACAAAGTTGTTATATCCCATCTTTGCCTGTTTTGAAATATTAAAGTTTAATTAACTTCAAATAATGTTAATGAAATTCCGAATTAAGAACTTTTTTATCAAACAGCCTGTATACTGCTATCTTGTTTCATAAAATGGCATAATTATCATGAATGAAAAGCATACGTAAGTATATACTTCACTGATTTAAAATCAAATAGAGCAGAAATATCGCGATTTGACCAAATTAAAAAACACAATTAACTATTATTATAACAGAGCAGACTAATAATGAAAACGAATTTATAAGTATACCGTTCACTTCCTGCAAATAGGACATTGCTAATAACCAAAATACATGTACTTTTTTTTACAACAAAAACACAAACCCTAATAAGTTTTCTTGGAAATAATGTAAAGAAATAGAATAAATTCTCAGTATATGTATTGAAATCACTCTATTGTTAAAATGTATACAATTTATTCTCTAAAACTCAGTGTTAAAAAAATTGCATTAATGTCTAACTAAATAATGCATATTGTCATATTTTTTGTATGTTATGTAATGAAAATGAAAAACAGTTATGACAGAAGGCTTCAAACATATTTTACGTCTTAAGTAATTTTTTTATATACTTATTGAACACTTACGTATACACATTATTGCCACAATACTGGCACCTTAAAATATATTATTAGTTATAATAATAAGTAATATTATTAATGTTAGTTCTACTATTTAGTACTAAAATTATATAATCGAAAAGAATATCTATTTCTTTAACTTTTTATTCATAAAAAATATATAATACATCTCCAAAGATTTTTCGCGCCATCTAGTGAATTCCTTTATAGGTCGTAGATACTGTATGGAAGCTACTCTCGACACATGTCGATCTCGGCATTTAAGCGCATCTATTTTAGGTAAAACATCCTAGTTTTTCCGCTAGCAACCGTGTAAAACGCTGTGGTCTCTACAGAAAACAACTTTACTTTGCATTAATTTAAACATTCTTAATTCATGTCACAGAAGAGCATATTATGTTGTTAGATACATTAAATTTAATTTTAATTTAGTACCTATACATACAAGATAAATACGAATAATCAAAATAAAATTAAATAAAATTTTGTAGTCACCATAATTTTTGTTGTATAAGTAGTGTAGGTACGTACTCGTTCCGAATATCTCAGGTACATAAGGAATTTTTAAAGTTACCTGGACGATAATTGTTACAAATCGGCTGTCAGTGCTTATGTATACTTTCAAAATTTACCTGTATAAAATAAGAGGTTTTGAGTAAGAGTAAACGTATTATTGTATTCTTTAGAAATTTGTTTAAATTTCGTTGTGCAAGTAATATTGGTAAAATTTGATTTTTTCACTGTTCTAACAGTTAGAGGACTATTAAATGTAAAGTTTGTTATTTATAGCTTTAACCGTTTGGTCATTATAGTGGTTACACACAGCTAAAACGTACAGACACAAAAACGTGTTTGCAAAAACTAGATATTCTTTATCAAGGCACTTCAAAGCATGGTCATCTGCAACACCTCGAGTGTTCATCATCACAAAACATACTTTCCTACACTAGGTATAAATAAAAAGAAAATGATGTAAAACCTAAATTATAGAATACAACTTGTACATACACATACCTTGAATAATACTTAGTTGCCACTACTACGTATATTGAAAATGTCGATATAATTTTAGCTGTCAAGCAGTTGTTAAAGCTGCAAAAGCATATAGGTAATTATAATCGAAAATAAGTTTCAATTTAATTAAAAGTAAATAAATATCTAATCATTATTTGCGTTGAATTTTCTTGGTTATGCAATATTTACGATTATTTTCTAAATATTTAACAGTATATCATACTGTTAAATATTGGGTAAACGCATTTTATTTATTTGTTAAAAGATATGGATTGAAACACAAAAAATCTACTAAATTAGTACAAAACTTCACGATCAGCTGACTAAAGGCAACCTATCTCTCTTTAATGTTATCACAATAATTATCTCTCTGTTTACACCCAATCCATTTACGAAGTATTTTAAAATAAACGTATTCTTCCAGCGACAATATTTACGAAATCGCGACATGCTAATTCTCTGGCTGCTACAAATATTTTTTTCCTAGAACTCTAAAGGTGTTTTGTCAGCCCAGACTGTGATTATGTTTTTATCATTCTGATGGTCAATTGCCGCAGAACTTTCTATTTTCAGCAATCCGTTAAAGCTGTTTTCGTATGGCATCTCGCGGCATCCTTGCGTATTTAATTAACAGTTCTACTTGTGCTTATATACATTCTAATCATTATTCCCACCAGTATATTAATTATTTAACATTTAACATGGGAATTTCTTTCGCAAATATTTAGAAATGTTTATCTTATTGCAGTGCAACCATTTAAACAATTTATATTTACGATTTTTATAAAGCAATTAGTTATTTTAAAATACGTGACAATATTTGACATACTCGTGCTCAACAATAAAATTTTCACGTTACTCGGGAACTCTATATAAAAACATTTCCATAATGGATTGTTTTGTATTATTTACGAGATACTAATAGTCAATTGTTAAATTCGTGTTTGAGGTAACCTATTATCTTAATATAAAATTGATAACATTAACTGATATGACTGTTCATGGCAGAACTATATTTGCTTCAACTCTAATCACTTTCTTGTTGGCATTTTTCAACTTTACTTTGATAATAGGGTTTATTATCTATAAAAATTACAGCATTTTAATAATAATTAGAGCATCTTTATTTATTCAGCAGATACATTTCGAGGTACACTGTTGTAGAGGGAAGGTGCCTAATTTCGGATACATTTTCAAAATAATCTGAAATTTTGTAGACAACATTATTTTTTTATGTTTCATCCACTGGCTAGTATACAATGCATTACAAAGAAACAAAATCTAATATCAAAACATTTTTTTTGTAATAAATTTTTACAAAAAAAGAAGGTTTTCGCAGTTGGTGCAATTTTTGCACAATTTAAAAGTGGGCTCCCAATTTCGGACACCATATCCGAAATTGAGAAACCACTTTTTTCAGTAACAAAATATTTATTATTCCAAGCAAAAATCACATATATATGTATTTTTCTTGTCGGAGTTAGCACATTGTTCATGAGACCATTTGAAACATTTCATGCACTTTATCCACTTCTCCCCTTGTGTATCCTCCGAATACAGACCGCTACAAAACATACATTCTGCGTCCTCTTCGTCCTCGTTCGCGTCCATATCCGAGTCGTCGTCTAATATAAGACCACTTTCAGAATCTGATGATGATTCATCACTACTGCATTGCACCTTCCTTTCATTTTTTTCCCCTGTTACAGTCTTTTTATTGCCTTTTGCTAATACCGATGCAGTCTTCTTTTTATTGCTTTCTCTTAATTCTGAGCTTAGTTTTACTTTCTTTCGATTCTCTTTCATTTCATTTTTTTCGCGTCTGTTCTCGCAAACTTTCTTCAAGCTTATCTTTACATGGCGAACTGGTTATCACCCAACTAGAGCCTTGTCGAGGTTTTCTTCCTCTATTTGCATGCAAGATTCCACTTCAAGAAGGTAAGGGACTAATCTCTGCTCTGATGATATGTTTTCTTGGTTGTTGAACTGTTTCTGTTGGTGGTGTCTTTTCTCTTTGCCTTTCAATTGTATCTGCTAATGGTGTTATCTCTCATTGCCCTTCAATTGTTTCTGCTGGTGGGGTCCTCTCTCTTTGCCTTTCAATTAGAAAGTCATGCTCAGAAAACTTATTCCTATCACAGGGATAAATCCCAGCTTTGCGAAAACCGTTAGCAGCAACCTCTGCAGTTGCACTTTTTAAATATGCAGGGCACATTAGTCTACAAATTTGTAAAGCGGTTACGTTGCGTCCAGGATTTTGTTTCAACCACATTTGAATATGTTGAGAATAGTATGTCTTGAAAGGTGACATAAAAGACAAGTCCAAAGGTTGCATTTTATGCGAAGTATGGGGTGGGATACACACAATTGTAACGTAGTTTTTGCGTCCGGCTTCTATTACATCCATATTTCTTTTATGGCTGTAGTGCCCATCGAGAATAAAGCAGCACAGGATCTTCACGAGATGGTTTTACATGAGAAATAAAGTGTTGTAACCACTGGGAAAAAATGTACTGCTGAATCCACCCAGACGGATGACATGCTGCAATCGCACCTGGTGGAGCTCCATCTAGCAATTCAGCTTTGTTCTTCCTGGGAAAGACAAATAATGGTGGGATAAATCCACCAGTGGCATTCATGCAAATAACGACAGTCACTAATGCTCCTCTTTCAGCAGCAGTGACTGCCCCATCTTGCTTCTTGCCCTTCATAGTTATCACACGCGAATTTTTGGACTGCACCGTTGTAATTCCTGTTTCATCAACGTTATATACTCTTGCAGGATTATACTTGATCATCTCCATTGCTGGTTCAAGAAGGTCAAAAAATTTATTAACATTTTCTGGAGTAAACCCTTTTATTCTGGATTTTGATATGCCTTGTGGTTTCCTAAGAGATAGAACCGAATGACGCTTAAAAAACCCTTTCAGCCATTTTTTTCCAGCAGCTGCGTTCTTCTGAGAAAAAGGATGACGTAGACTATTTTTTAAAGCTACCTGGTAAGCAAGACGCCTAATATCAGCAATACCTATTCCATAATATCGTCGATCCATTTCTAAACAATAAGAAACTAAATCGTCCTCCATTTCAGTAGAAAGTGCTGGTTTTCTTCCTATACGCATATTAACCAACTGTTCTGGAGTTTTGTCAATTTGTTTGACATAATCTTCTAATGTTGATTTTGGAACACCTAAAGATTTTGACGCTTTCATATATCCCATTTCCTTTGCTCTGACGGCTTGTATAGCAAGTTTGATCTGGTCGGGATTGCACTGTTTATGTTTTTTGCCGTTATTTGGCATTTTGTTCTAAAAATAAACATTATATTTGTTAGGCCACACTAGAAGTTGGAATTTGTTTTGTTCATCAATATGGGATTCCTAATTTCGGACATCCGAAATTGAGAAACTTGAACTATCCGAAATTAGGCAACTTCACATTTTTTAGGTTAAGGTTCTCTAATATAAAAACATTTAAAAGTTTCCTAGTTTTGACTAATAATACTCATTAAACAAACACTTACCTTGCCTTGGTGAAAAACACAAATTTTCGAGAACAATATTTATGAGAAAAACACCGCCTAAACTGTGATCCAAAAAAAAACTACGAATCGTGGTTCGAATGGTTACCACTGCCATCTAACGGAAAGCAGTAGTATCACGAAAATAACACAGGACATGCATGCATTGACTTCTTACACTGCACTGGAGTCAATTTCCGATTACTGCTTTGGTTAGTTTCTCAGATACACCAATATACGAAATTAAGCGACTATCCGATATTAGGCGACTTTCCTCTACTAAACCAGCCCTCAAATACGTTAGAGTTCCCTTATTTATACTTATTGTTAATATTAATGCCCAAATAACGTCAACCAATTCTGCTTCACTTCAACCCGGCAATTGTCCATTAGAACTTAATATATCTGCTCTCTGCACATCTACAAGCATTAAAATCTTTCTAACTTTATCCTGAAAATTCAAAATTATAGCAATTTATCAAGAATGTTGCTTATTCTGAAGTGTCTTGAAAAACAGTTGTGTTTTGGTACAGATTATTTTGGTAAGAAATGAATGACCACAACATTCACGGTTTCACACGGCATCACTTCCAGAATATTTATAGTATCAGAAAGACTTAATTTAGAAAAAAAAGTCATAGAATATACAAAATAAATGTCAAATTAGCCAAATATCAATAACTGAGTAATAAAATAAGTGTTACGGCCATGATATAGCGCAGCGATATCGAAATTCGGTGGGCCATGCGCAATTTATGTTGTTTTTCAAAGTACTCAATATCCTTAACATAATCGCTCATATGACTATTGCTTCTGAAAATGAAATACATATTTACTGCTTGTTTCGGCGTTAAGGAACAGCAATTTACGCATTTGCTTTGGAAGTATTCTATATTTCTTTTAATAAATGTATATATGTGTATAAGTTTAATGTAATATTTGAGTATAACGGCACAATAAGGATTATTTAGTTCCGATGCTGAAGAAAGTATGTTTTCACACGCTAGTCTTAAAAGAAAAGCAAATGATGCCATGATGCTACCAAAGCAGCTCAATATGCTTTCAGGCAAATATTGTGTGTACTATAAGCTTCAAAATCTTCCAATACAGTTGACAGGGTCGAATACATAATACCGCAACATTTGCTCAATCCAAGAAGTCGTAAAAAATCGGAACACTTTACAACATAATTTACCCCACTTAATTTTACCTTCTGAATTATTAAAAAAAATAGATATAAATTGTTTTCTTAAAATTAGTCAACAACTTAATTTTCAGTAACACTTTTGATTTTATTTTGTTCTATTTCTATTTATTTTAGGATTATTAAAATTAACATTCGTAAAAGCAGTGCTTAAAGTGTTACTTTAAAGTTTATGGAAGAAATATAATGTTTACAATCTCTCTATATACATACTACTCTTTCTACTCTACTCTTTGAATCAAAATTTAGAAATCATTCTTTGAGATTATTATTCTGCTACTAGATTACTTTACATCAGAGACGTTATTTAGAGGTTAGCAGAATCAATTTCAACAATTTAAATCGACGTTATGTTATGACCATAGTATATCGCAGCGATAGTGTAATTCAGGGGGTCATGATTTGCGTTTTGGTTTTCAAGAACATATATTATGACCAGTATTTCGGCGAAAGAACTAATACGACACTGAATTGTATGGACGGCTAAGCCGATATCTTCTGCAATATTAGAATGGCTAAATGATGATTGTCAATAAACTTTGAGTAAATAAAAACAAATTATTGATATAAAAAAATCAATTTAAACATGAACAATTTCTTGGCGAACTTCTAGTATCGGATAGGATACTTACTGCATCTGTTCGTCCTAGTTTTAGAGAAGATTTTATTTGCGTAAATGATAATTACGCAAATCGCTGAGTATGCGTAATTTGTGAAAATGCAAATTTATAGGGACAACATAATTTTAAACGGGAATAATATGTAATATTAATTAATAATATATTATATAATAAATTAATATATAATATTTAATTCGGGAAATATTTATGTTATGACAGAAAATTACTCACGTATTTATATAATCTGTGTCATTTATGCTTAGTCATTAAATGTAACAGAATTATGTTGGAAAGTGACCCGAATATTTGTCATTAACTATATAATTTTTTATGATTTGTCGTAATATATAATATAATCATTATATTGTATCATCGCATCTTGTATAATATTTATATATTCATTTCATGTCATACCTAACCTAAGATAGATTACCTAATTAGTTTAAGCATTTCATGTACGTAAAATTTCCCTAAAATTAAGTTATTATATTCTTACACATGGCAAACATGAGGTATTTATTCTTAATTTAATAATTTATAGTACATTTATTGCGTTTTTTGGTTTAAATACAAACAATTCCGAACTGCCAATATGAATGTCGATGTGGTTCAAATAGATGGCGCTTGAATCTTGGTTAAGATGTCGCTTAAAATGTCGTCAAATAGATGACGCCACAATTTTTTTGGAAGAATTTTTAATTATTACTCCTATTTCCCCAACTTTTAGTGAAGAATAGTGGAGGGAAGTAGTATTTTATAGACTAAATTTTATTACTACCAAGTTCGATTTTTTTTTAAATGTACCAAAGTGCCAGTGTTTTTGTCAATTTTTACAGTCGCCTCAACCGGGAAAACGTATTTCCCAGTCGAGCTACACGTGCGCCAAATATCACTTTACAGGCGGTGAGTGCAAAAAATTATTAAACTATTCACGTCTTATAATAATAGCAAAGCCTAATAAAAAAAAAAGTAATGTGTCGGAAGGAGTAAAGATATAATAGAATCAGATTTATCTTACCAGCGTAGATTTTAATCGTAGTGACTGCGCCATTCAAAAAATATTATTATTATATATTTGTGATGAAATTAATGCATTACATAGTGAAGTATTTGATAATTATTTATAAAAGATTAAGAAATATATTAATAGATGCATAGTTTAACTATAAAGTAAAGAATTATATGATATAAACACTAACAAATAAGTAGACCAGATTTTTAGCACTGGACATTCATTATCATTGAATGTCACCTGTAATGTCAATCATAAGTAGTTTAATTTACGTGTGAATTTTAAGTGGGTATCTCACATTCATTTAAATAAAAGCTATTGCCGTTGCGTAAGAGGGACAAGGTAAAAGAGGTCAGCGTTTTTGCATACGTTACCTAACTGTAAACCGTATTCGACAAGAACTCGTGCAGCAATGAAATCGCGTTATGACATTTCGGGTTATCGGATTTCCACAAAAGACTATATACTAGTCCAACTTGTATTTCATTAAATTTAAATTATTTATGCATGTTCTTTTGTCTGGCTAAATCCTAGTTTTAACTGAATCCAAGCGTGCACATTAATTGTCCACTAGCTTTGTTATTTTGTCTTGTCATGTCATTGTTATATTTTTCCTACAGACTTTGTGGTGTAATAAAATCACGCGAGCATGCTTTAATTTATGCGTATATAGGTGAGGTTAACTTTTAAGAAAATTTGCAGTAGGCAATTAAAATGTAATACTTAAATAGGCATTTATAAGTTTCAGCAATCAGTAGCAGTATTTTAAATCGATTAGTGGTGGTTTTGGTTGTAAAAAGGATGTGAAATTGCAAATTACCAAGAAAACACAAGTTTGCTAGTATTCTTAATAACTATATTATACTATCTGACAGTTGAATGGTAAATAGAGAAAATGTAATTTGTAATTCAAAATAAATAACAATATAATAGCTTAATAGATGTGATATGCTCAATTAAAGTAAAATAATATTTATGTTATCTGTTATTGATATTAACTTAGGAATGTTAAAAAATCACATTTCAAAAGAACGAAAATGCATACAATTTTCTAGAACATTGAATAACAAGTGAATTTCAAGAAAAAGAATAATTATACAATAATCAAACAAAACAAAAAGAAAAAGAGTTGTTGCATGTGCGGAAAAGAATGCATAGCAAAATTATGGAGAAAAATAGAATAGAAATATATAATAAACGAAGCTAGATGGTGGATTTAAGCAGCTGGAGAATATGTTTTTGTCAATTTTTTTTATGTAATATAAAAACGATCTTTAAAAAAGTATTTTCTTTATTCCTCTTCTTCGGAGAAGCATTGTAATGTCACAATTTTCAAAATTATTACAAACCCTATGTTATAATTACAAATACTACAGCTCTAAGATTGCCGACTTAAATTCAAATATATTTACTAAATTTAAAAATTATAATTTTTGATGTTGATTGCAGAAATCTAAATAAAGGACCTATTATTATTTATACACATCAATTTTCTGTAAAATTCTTGTTCTATAAGCCCAGGAACATTGAAATGCTTTTCGGTAAACCACTCTACCCTGCGTAGTGAAGCTAGATTAAAAAGTATTTAAAAAAAATTGTGTAAAAGTTTATTAAAATTTTGTTGGCAACAATTTTAACCTATCATTAACTTAAATTTAATCGGAAATTATACGAATTTAATACGTTTATATTTACAAGAAAAATCATAAAATATTTATTGTATACAAAAGCAACAATTATTCTTATATTGAAATTAACTTTACATTTACTGAAACTTATTCGCAGTCTGTCAACACACATTTAACGGAATATTCAAACATCGATCTATCAATCATACTGTCGTGAATATTTAGTAAATTGAAATATTATATACATGTTATTTACTTCAAGAAAGATGATATTTACACAAGTCCGGCAAAAAAGTTAAAGCATCATCTGGTACGTGCGTTCATATTTTTTGAAGAGATATTCGACAAGAGTAATATACAGGGTGTGTTATTAGTAGCCGCTTCTTCGATTGCTCTTTTGTGTTTTAAATAAAAGAAAAAACAATTAGTGGAAGATCCATGGTTGCTTGTGGCGCATATTACTAATATACTTTAAGCTCTGACGAACTTAAGGTTTTGATTCACGCTATACGTTTTTGGATTTTATTGTACTGATTTAAATTGTCTATTCAACAGTTTTTTCTTTTTCAAAATTGAGCCAATAGTTTTTGAGTTATTAATTTTTTTTGAAAATATTTGACCAATCGTAGTAGTTTTGGCTAAGATGTAACTTTAGAAGATATGGTCTTCACCAAATCACCAGTGGGAAAACACTGATTTCTTAACAAACGACATGCCTATATATACTACCTAAATCTAACGAGACTATAACGGTACCTTAAAGCGTGACAGACTAATCCCTTAATATTACAGTAATCCGTACAAGCTGGACTCGGGTATCGGTCCATTGTCAGAATTCATTAACTTACCTCTATTTCTATGTATATAAATACTTTCGTAACTGTCTAATTCTCTAAAATTATTTACAGTTTTAATTAATCTAAGACTATCTGTAGGAATGCCATAGCCTGTCTCGAGAATATGTCGAGCAACAATTGATTTTTCCGGTCTGTTGTATCTGAAATGTGCAATTTGTTCTTTGTAACGAGTTACAAAGACCACATATCTGTAATATATCAGTAGATATATTACAGATATCTACTGATGATGGCAACTTAGTTGCCGAAATACGTATTTAGATTTTTTATATATTTTTTGTGGTAAGGGATTTTTTCCTTTTACATTTCATTGCATATAACTTTATTTCCCAACACAAAAGTGGTTTATTTGTGTAAATGAGATATATTCGGAAAATTCTTTCCAAAGTACTTCAAAAACACTTGTTATTGTTAGTTTTCTTCCAGTGTTTCCTGCCAATTCACGAAGAAGACGTATTCGAATTAAAACATCTGATAACAAAAAAGTTTGGTTACGGAATATAGGTTCAAGTAATGAGAAATTAAAATATGTTATGCAACACTGGTTATAAGAAGTTATACATAGTAATTATATGTTTAAATATGAAAGTATTTAGTCAATACTCACTTAGGAGAGTATACTAAGTTAATATTATTTAATATATAAACATCGATATCAAAGAGTTGTCTCCATTTAGTAAACATAGATGTGATTTGAGTTAAAGTGTCACTGCTGCCACAACATGTTTGGAATTTTTATTTGGTAGCAATGTGTTATAACACAATAAATAAAACGCTCTATAATAAATTACCTGCAGCTGAGATAAAGAGTTTAGCTAGGAAAGTTGTTTAAGAGGTGAGAAAGGCAAATTAGAGTGTAAATCGCTGCAAATCCACGTAATATGTAGCAATATATCTGTGGTTTGTTTTTGCTTTTTTTTGCATATAGCATATTTGTCGTTATTTCCAAGATTGATACAGCAGTATGTGTAAATTTTACAATATAGAATGTATATTAATCATGAACACATTTTTAAGACTTTATAACTACACCAATCTATGAACAAAATTGTTTATAACAAATAAAGTGTATATAGAAGTGCAAATATAACACTACACATTCCAGTGATTTTACAGTAACAGTGTAATAAAGAAAATATATTTCTTTAACGTAACGCAGACCTTGTTACCTTAAATATAACAAATTGACAAAAAAAAACAGTAAACGGCGCTTTAAAATATTCCCAGATAATTATAATTTCAAAGTCCAATGCATCGGTCCAAAGAATATGCTGTACTCTGTATAATATATGTACGCATACGAGGTCCTTGAATCCCAGTAAATAAACATCACATGTGCGCGCATAATATCGTTAATTGAATAATTAAACAGAATATAATTGTCAATAAATATGTATTTGCTCGACCTTTTGACCGAAGAATCTTCGCTCGTATCGAAAAATTTCATGGCCGTTCGACTATGAAATCAAAACAGATTTCATCGTCCGACAGCACGTTTAATTTCGAGAGTTAGTGGTCGTTGACAATAAATGACAACTAATGGTTCTTAAATTGTAACTTATTTAACCAGCAATGAAATTTCCTGTCCACAATCCGTGGCCGACACGATGTGTGTCCTCTAATAAATAACGCATCCAGGTCTTACGTAACACCTTGAATTGTATGGGAAAGAGACAACTAAAAGAACGCCATGTACGGCTGAAATTTCGTCTGTCTCGTAGTACAGAATCCGAAAACGAATTGGAACTTGCAATCGTGTCTCGTTCGTCGTAGGAAAGACGTTTACCCCACCATACGTGCAATGCCACATGCAGCTTTCGCTAGCCTCTATACGAGGTACGAGTGCGTGATTGGGAAATAAGTTTTGATTACTTGTTGAAGATGATTTCGAAAAATGTGTGTATTTATTGTTTTCTTCTAATATTGTTCGTGTACATAAATTTGTTTATAATTCATATAGATTTTAAACCATTCAACGTGGTGTATAAATATCTTTAATTTATATATACACAGTGATGTCAAAAAACAAGAACTATACGCTTGAAGCAGTTTTCATTCAAATTTAATTTGAAGTAAATTAGTTAACGGACACCCTTGCCAAATGCTGAAACTTTATTTTGATAAACAACTTTTAAATGATAAATTCTTTTTTTCTCTCTAGAAATCCTTCCACTATAGCCCAACCAACCAACCAAACATAATTAATAACTGAAGCAACAGGGTCATTTCAAATAGTAACAACACCGGCCCGCGAGTAGAAGGAATCCAGCCCGTCAAAATTTATTTTGATTACATTATTATAAAATTTACAGTGTGTAAATTATACAAAATAATAGATATTATTTTTTAACGACCAATTAAGAAACACAATATCTGACATACATAAAGAAACTGAACATTACAGTTAAAATGTTCAATTTTTTTAATGATAGGTATGAAATTTATCCTAAAAACTTACAATATGTGATATATGCATATAGATAATTCACATAATGAAATTAAGCATTATAATTATGATTCATGAAATTCATGTACTATGAGGTCAAATAATAACGTAACATAACGCAACCAGTTTTACAGGTTTGTAATAGTTTGAATAAAAATCCCTAACTTGTACTGAATATGTGAAAAATTTTATAAACAAACTTTTACACCAGCATAAATTTCTTTTGTGAATAAAACCAGCTATTTCATTAATAATAAAAGAGAGAATTTTGTTATGATTTTTATTGCACACAATTTATTAAGTAAAATTAGATATTTTATTAATAATAATAGCTAGAATTACATTATATTATTATGAATTTTATAGTACAGATTTAATAGAATGTCATTTATCATTGCAATTTTAATGTTCTTAATGTTCATAGTAAATGTTGAAAGTGTTGTCCATCTTGTTGCAAACAGCAATTTACTCTCCGCTTTAAATTGTCGAACACATGATGCAATTCTACTGGAGTAATATTATTTATTTCACGCATGATAGCTGCTTGCAGTTCTTCTAATGTATGTAAATTGGTCTGATATACTTTATTTTTGAGAGTCCCAAACAAATAAAAGTCTAACGGTGTTAGATGAGGTGAACGAGGTGGAAATAAATTTCTACCGATTACTCTATCATCATAAAATTCATTCAAATATTGTTGTGTTTCTCTAGCCGTATGAGCAGGAGCATTGTCTTGCTGAAACCAACCATTCTGTAATTCGTCATCGTGCAATTGATGATATTGCACGGTATCTTGCAGCTGTGATCGTATCATTAAAGAAAATAGGGACCACAATCCTACGTCTTGACATTGCTACCCATATTCCTACTTTAACAGGATGCGATGATGTTTCTCGCAATTCATGGGGATTTTCGGTAGCTCATGTCCTATAATTTTGGGAATTAATATAACCACTTAAGTGGAACCATGCTTCATCACTAAAGAATGTTATGTCAAGGATGTCATTGTCGTTCAAATGTTGACTAAACCATTGGCAAAAAGTTATTCGTCTAGGATAATCCAAAGGATGCAATTCTTGTACAACCGTAACTTTATATAGGTGCATCTGAATTTTTTTATGAAGAGCTTCATGGCATGTTCCTTTTGAAAGACCTAGAAGTGATGATTGTCTAATGAATATACAATTAGAAATTTTCTAATAAATACCGGTTTGTTGGGATAATTTTGCAATCGATTTGTGAGGACTACGTTCCATTGTTTGTCGAATATTATCCACAATATCTTCAGTTAATTTAGTCGGCCTCCCTGTCGGTTTTGCTTTACAAATACAATTCCTTTCTTCAAATCTGTGTATTACAACACGTCTGCGATGTCGAAATGCATCATAATCCAATTCAAAGTTTGGAAAACGCTGTGTAAATTGATTTATACAACTTTCAAGAGAATAGTGCCAATTGCCCTCAGCATTCTGAATTCCACTTCTGTTATGTGCCATTAAAATCATGGCATCATGTTCTGCAGTAAATGCCATTGGTAATAACCTAAAAAAATATTTTATGCCATTCTTTTTTCTTTAATTAATATCATATTTACCTTTGACACAATTAAATTACTTAAAATAGTTGTTAAAACAACTGATTTGTTATACTATGGAAGTGAAATATTGATAAAAACGCAAAATACAAACGAAGATAAATACAATACAATAACAAACGAAACTTAGGGTCGTTTCTGCAATGCTACCACAACAAACACATAACAAATTGGGTTGCATAAGTGTCATGTTACGTTATTATTTGACCTCGTAGTATAAGTGTAACTATCCAGTGACAATTGCTTGCAGTTGTTATTAAGTTTACTAGTGAAATTTATCAGCATCGGCTTCAAATATTCATCATTTAACTGTATAAGATAACTAAATCTGGAAGCGAAAAAGACTAGGAGCAAACTTATGCAATTGATGAAACTGTGTGAATGGAAAACTTAAAAAATCCGACAATGACGACTTTTAAATATTTTTCTTTAAAAATATCGCTACACAACAAAACAAACATATCCATTTAAAGTACTTCTTGTCGTGTCAGTTTACTGACTGAAAGTTTGATATGTTTTAAGTGGGTGAAAGATCCTTTGTTTCAATTGGGATTGAAACAAAACAATTTTTTGTCAAAAAAACTTAATTGGAATGTAATTCTAAATTAAGGTCGTTCATATATTTAGTTAAATCTGTATAAAAAGATAACTTCTACAACCACTCATCTTTTTGTAACTCAGCTCAGAGAACGAATTCCTGCATTCAAAAAAAACTTCGATTATTGATCAAGCTCAAAAACTCACGTTAAACATTTCCGCAGCTAAGCCAGCGTACCACTGTCGTATAATATAGCAAGTTACTTAGTTAATCTTTTCAATAAACTGGCGAAATTGACCATGATTAAGGGTTTGTGAGCTAACTAACAACTGATAAGTGTTGTTAGTTAGCTCACACTTGAGTTAATATATTCTCTGCAATATTATCTACCGTTGTTGTCATAGTGTTTGCTAACAAACTGATGCTTTTAAATGTATTAGATACTTCTGCAGCAGTAGAAGGAATGTGTCCTTCTTCTACTGCTGCAATTATGCAATCCTTGATTAATTCGAGCCACTCAGAAGCTAGCACGAGTTGCTGCTTTTTGTGCAGCATTTACTCTCTTGCTGAAATTCCTACCCGCGTTTCAAAGAGTTATATATATGTAACTTACTAGGCTTCCTGTAAATTTGGAGTAATTCTGAAGATGTTTAGTTTACTTTCATAATTATTCTTTGAGGAGTGATATATTTTCATTGGAAATTATACACATTACCTTATTACTAGAGGCCGGATTTTAGGTAAAATGCCTTTTCTTTTAGATTTAAGGCCCATGAACGAAAGTCATCTTTAAATACATTTTGTACATATAAAACATTACGAAGAAATTTTTTTAAGTTCTAAAATCCTAAAGGGCGCTTGTATGTCCTAAAACTGAAGTAGTGTCCTAACGTATCCTATTTTCAAGATTTTATTACCAGTTCAGATCAAATATTAAAATCAAAATATAAAAACTATTTTTCAGTTTATATGTCATTTCGTCACGATTCGAGTTTTATTGGTCACCGACGATTGCAAGTGGTTGCCCGCACAAAGTCGGTTTGGTTTATACCACCAGTCAATAACATTACATCTACTTCGCAAACGCAGAGCAAGAATTCCCAGCATTGTATTGTCTTTTCCACTTTCGAGTATACATACGATAAAGGTGCCCGCACACTGAGGCGAGGCGAAGCGAAGAGAAGAGAAGCGCATTTATTACGCCTGATAAAAATGTACGTAATCAAATGGGTGCCCGCACACTGAGGCGTCGCGTGCCGAAGCGAAGCGAAGTGTGGTCGCGAGAGAAGTTTCCAGGCAAGCAGGCGAAGTAGAGCGCTTCGCTTCGCTTCTCCTCGCCACAGTGTGTGTTACGTAGAGACGCGTAAGATCACTTAAGGGGGCGTTTGAATCATAGAAAACATAAGTAATTTCCTTACTGTCAAAAAATAACATCATTTTAGTCCTAAAGATGTCGCGCTCTGTATCAGAACTCATCATCTCAAATATACAAATAATTGAATTGGCAGAATTTGTTTGAAATAACAAATAGGTATACGGTCACTATTAAATCATTTTAAATAACTTGGATATTTATGATTATCTGTTAATTTCCTGAGATAACCAGTCACAGTACAGTATTTTTGAATCCGCGCCCTCTCTTAGGGAATCCTGCAAGGTACAAAATACAAATATGGCCGTACTTTACCAATTATTTAAAATATGCAAATAAACCAAACTAATACATCATTGTCAAAATTTCTGTTATATTTCTCTTCTACGAAACACGCGTCATAGGGTTAAGGGGTTCTTTTGATAAAATTGAAATATTTTTTTTATAAAAAGAATTTGTGTAAATTAAACCCCTATACCATACGTAGGAGGATATTATGGCTTATTACATACAATAAAATAAGCAATTAATGATTTTATAACCGACATTTGCATAATTGTAAATTTATATTGTATTCTATGATTCAAACGCCCCCTTAAGATCAAGTTTTTGCGTTTTCGCTGGTTATCGGACATTTCCGCTATCCGATGAGAAGCTGGTAGGCTCAGTTCGTACTTTGCTTGAATAGTTTTTAAACTAGTATTATTTGAATATTTAAGTTTAGTATAGTGTAAGAAAGAAATTGCTATCAGGATGGATGATGAGGCGCTCATTTTTCTTATGACATGTGAAAATATTTGAAAAATTTCTTTTTGTCTTTTTGTAAATCCGGGAATTAGTGATGAAATTCACCAAAACTGTATGTCTTTTGATTAATTTCATGTACCCAAACTCTTTTGTTTGGTATCTGCTCTTCTTGCATAATAGCAATTAAACCAATAACAAATAAATTTTCGTCAGATGAGGAACTACTCATGTTGATCAGATCACTTCTACACACACAATGACTAATAACTGTTTTAAATAATTAAATATTGTATCATGTACATGCGCACCAAGCCAGGCGACTATTTCGCCTCACTTCGCCTCGCTTCGCTTCGCCCTAATGTGCGGTCTCCGGTCTGGCGACGCTGCGCTTCGCCTCGCTTCGCCTTAGTGTGCGGGCACCTTAATGTTGACATAACCTAAAGAATGCCTAAAGAAAAAAGGTGTTTCGAAAATAAAATGAGGGTTTGGCTCAATGGAATTAGCACCAGCTTTGAAAGTGGATGCTATGAAATATGTGCCAGGGGTGCTCTTGATACCTATATTTCTTTTCTGTTTCATGTAAAAAAATATCATACCTGGAACAGCATATAAAATCGAGCGTTCTGTTAAGCTGCCTGACAGAAAAAACTTAATTGTTAGCACTTTTAATTCAAATAATGAGAAAAGTCAGTTTAATGCTGATCTATGTAATGCTCTTGTAGCTTCCAATATTTCAGGGAAGAAGTTGAACTGTCCAGCATTTAAGGATTTATAGCAAAATATTGTGGTGGGCACATACCCACGAAAACACATTTTTTTTTTATTTATTTATTTTATTGTTACTAGTCACATATGACTAACCTACAATTTTATTTTGAGTTCTTAAAACTAAACACTTATCTGCTAAGAAATCCCCAGTGGTTTCCCTCAGGTTCTCAAATAAAACACTGATGTTCTCGTGTTATGCACTGCACTAACACAATGCTCTGCTTTGTCACTGTCACAACGTCACACGCTGTACACTACACCAACTCGAATGGTTTGGTTCGTTTCAGTCTACGTATTAGTTGAGTATTCTCCAGCATTTGCAGAACCTCAGCATTCTCGTGGGCATGGAGTCTCTCCTCATGCTTCGCTGCAATTCTGCTGATCTCTTCCACTACTGTTGGGACTTTTAAGTCTCTGTGTAGATACTGGTTCCGGTAGTACCATGGGGCATCCACGATATTTCGCAAAACCTTGTTTTGAAATGTTTGAATTTTCTCGATATGACTCCTTGCTGCATAACCCCATAGTTGAATACCATAGGTCCATATAGGTTTCAATATTTGTTTATAAAGAAGTAGTTTATTGTATACCGACAGCTGGGATTTCCTTCCAAGAAGCCAGTACATTTTCTTGTATTTGATGTCCAATTCCTTCCTCTTTTTTTTAACATGCTCCGCCCACCGGAGCTCCACATCCAAGTTCATTCCAAGATACTTTGCTTTGGAGTGTATTGGAATGCTTGTGTCATTAATTGTTACCGGTACATATGTATTCTGCGTATAAGCAAAGTTAACGTGTACCGATTTGCTCTCATTGATCTTTACTCGCCATTTCTTGGTCCAGGTATTTATATCATTGCTCGCCCGTTGGAGGTTTTTCGCTGCCTCTTCACTATTTGTGTCGATAGCCAGAATAGCTGTGTCGTCAGCAAAGGTCGCAATGGTGACATTTTTTGTTTGAGGGATATCGCATGTATACAGTAGGTATAAGATTGGTCCCAAGACACTGCCTTGGGGTACGCCTGCCTTTATTTCTCTTATGCTAGAGTATTTATCTTGTTGTTTAACTCGAAACATTCTTCCGGATATGTAGGATTCTATTAAACCTGAATACTGTTCTGGTAACATGCTTTTGATTTTATTCATTAGTCCTGCATGCCATACTTTATCGAAAGCTTGGGCTATGTCTAGAAAAATGGCTGAGCATATTTTTTTCTCACGAAAACACATTACGTAAAAATTATTTGCTCCTCTTTTACAATGAGGTAGGGACATGAAACATTTAGTAGTGCCAAATTTTACAAAATATGAATAACAAAAGATGTCAACAGTCTGATATCTAGTGTGAAAAAAAATATTTCTAAAAGGGTAGAAGTATGTAAAGATCGATTGTCAAATCTTCCATTACCCTCCGAACCTATTTTAACTCGATGGGGCACTTGGATCGATGCTGATTTTTTACCCCGATAAATTTGCAAACATAATATATTATGATATACATACTATAGACTGTAATGCATTGTCCAAATTTTAGATCGTAATGGAATTTCCAGTTGATCAGTCGGACGCAATTGCAAAAGCGCAAGATGCAATAGAAGGTATATTGTAAATAAACTATAATATATAAAAGCACAAAGAAATTAGAAGTAGTAGAATTACCACTCACAGAATCCATACAGTTATTGAAAAACGTAAAGCAATCATCAAGCACCGCCCCAGGAGAAGTAGCAAAAGCTGCTTCTGAATAATTACAAAAGAAACCCGGTTATGAAAAACTTACAGAAATATATGATGTGCTAAAAGGAGATGCTGAAGATACTGATGTAAATGTATCTGTTTTTAATTATGCTCCCATCACCAGCTGTGATGTGGAGAATCATTTTCGGTTTTGAAAAACGTATTAACAGAGAAACGAACTAATTTCACAATAGAAAATTTAGAAAAATATTTAGTTTGTTATGCAGATGCAAAATATTCATAAATGATTTGTTTAAATTATATTCTGTTATTTTAGTTTTAAATTTGTTTAGAGAAAATTTCACCAAAATATCTATACTAACAAATACTTTTTAATACATATGTGGAATTTATTAATATTGCAATTTCCACGCTGTTATTTACTCTTTATACCTCTTTTTTACCAAAGTTTAAGCAATTAATTGTGCAATTTTTGTAGAATTAGTTTCATTTACAAAAATAAAGTTTTATAAGGTATAATTAGGTATTTTATTTATGTTTCAGAATTTTTGTTATTTTTAATTTTTCGGCCCTAGTATAGGCTATTAATGTCCTATTTTAAGTTTTTTCAATCCTATTATAGGATCCTATTATTCAACTTGTAGTTCTTAGAAATCCAGAGTTTACTTATAGTTTGACTCAATCACGAAGTAGCCACATAAAAAGCACGTAACTTCAAATGAAAATAATGTACTTGTCGCTCCGAACTTAAAATATGAAACTACCCAACCTGGAAATAGCCCTCACTCGCTGGCTAGGTCCGAAACAAAAGTTTGCGTGTAACTCAAAACCACAGTGTGTTGGTACGATGAGCTAGCTTAGGTCTCGGCCCTTGGAACTTGCTGGAAGCGTCAGTGTGGACCTTAGGCTAAAAAGTTTGAAGACCTGTACTTTGCGTGCTAAGTCAAAATTAAATTAAGTGTTTCATATTTAAATACTGCAAAATTCATTCTGTGTATATTGGGTCTAACGAGAAAATGTTATTGTTTGTTGGCTTTAAACCTGAATTCAGTAAAACGCGATATTTTAATTTTTTGTCTTTAATATAATGACTTTATAAACACAGTGACAATAATAGAGGAAAAATCAACCATTTCGTGTGGGCTTGTCAAATAAACGTATAACTTCATGTGTACATAAAAAAGGCTTTCATCATATTCGCTATAATTGTCCATTGCACAATTTGGGTGTTAAATGCAAATGTATTTAAAAAATGAGGCGTGGCCACCACACGACTTTCTTATACGTATGAGCGTTTCAAACTATACAATTTTAAGATTTTTTTTATACAAAACTTATTCAAAATCCTATTCTAAGTATGTACTTTCATTCTCTTAATATATCGCTATAGAATGCATACTTTGCAAGATATTCGAAAAAAAGTGATACTCGCTAAGAGTAAAAGTGCTACTTCCGGTGCGAATTTTGAAATTTCATGTATACAAAAAATATTTCAAATCCAACTCTAAATACTGTTATACTCTTAATAAATATATATAGAATGCATAATTTACGACATATTTGCAAAAAATCGCTATTCGGTAAGAGTAAAAGTGGTACTCCCGGTCCGAATTTTGAAATTCTTTTTATACAAAAGATATTTACAATTATAATTTAAATACTTTAATACTCATAATGTACTTGCCTAGAAAGCATGACTTGCGAGATATTCGCAAAAAAACTGATTTTCGATAAGAGTAAAAGACCTACTTCCGGTTGGAATTTCGAAATACTTTTTTAAGACGATTTGTTTCAAATTTAATTTTGGGTACATTTGAATCCTTTATAAATTTGTTTAAACTTAGTAATTGACGAAATATTTGCAAACTTCGATTTCTTCACTGAAGTACTACTTCCGGTCTACCGATTTTACTGAAAAACTAATCAGATCTCAAGAGGGAGATTATAAACGTAAATACAAAAGTTGGAATAGATATATACAGCGGTTTGACCGCTATCGTGGTCACAGGCTTACAGACACACACACAGACACACAAACATGTTTTAAAAACCACTTTTTCGGTATCAAGGGACTTCAAAACGTCGACATCTGCAAAAATCTCGAGGTCGAAAATTTTCGTCATCACTACATACATTTATGATTGTATTGTGACAGCCATTTTGTAGGTAAATGATACCTTCATGCATATATGCGCAAAAATTACGACAAAAATTTTTTTTCGACCAAATAAATGTATGAATATATTATCGTATATAGGTAGTATACATGAAGACTCTTTTGGTTGCTTCTATAGGTGCCTACGTATATTGTAAAAAGATTAAATAAAGCTTTATTATTATTGTTATATTTATGATCAGTACGTGTATAGATTATTTATTAATTCATTCTTTTCTCAAACATGGAACGTTTCTCAGACGCCTGTTTACTGTTTATTAACTGTTACTACATCTCCAATATAAACATTCTGAGTGAGAGAGAGATCTTCCTTTAAGATGTCACCATAAAAAAAAACCTATATATGGCGGTATGTTCTAGATTATTATCAAAGCCATGTAATTAGTAGTGACATGTGGCGCTCATATTTCGTTACGAGGCCTCTTGAGTTTGCCAGAGACGTATTGAGACTATGCGTGCGTGTTTAGAATACTGTAAATATATGTACACATGTAGGAGTATATAATAGTGGCATATTTACTGTCACGTCGCGTCGCTAATAACTACTGAGTTATAAATATCAAAATTAATACTGTTTGTTTACATTAATGTGTAACATACAAATGAAATGTGTCCTCGTCAATTTATTGTGCTAAAAAATCCGTTCTTGTTTTCTCTACTTTTAATTTGCTTGAAGATAAACAACCATAAATACATAAGACACGATTTTCAATTATAATAAATATGCAACATCCAATAATAAGTAAGTAAGTAATAAGTGAATAAGTAAGTAAAAATTTCATATAAATGTTCAAAATCATAGAAGAAAGAGACAGTGTTTATCGCGTATCCACCAAACATTTATTATCAATCCCACGTAATGTAGAAAAAAAGAAGGCATTAACATACTAGTCCGTGGGTTCGGCAAGAGTAAGTGCATTGCATGACGTATGTCAAAGCGAGAAATGTTAAAACATCCTTGGACAGCAAATACAAGTATTCAATACCATCACTCAGCAACATCGCACGAAATGATGCACACTCATATATCCTCTAGTTCAGTGGTTCTTAATCGGGGGTGCCCGCACCCCTGGAGGTGCGGGAAGGTATTTTTGGGGGTGCGGGAGAAGCCCCTAACAATATAAATTATTAAATATCATTTATTAAATTTTTGATAATAAGATACTTAAAAATTACAGTAATCCCCTCAATAACGCGAAAGTCGGGACTGCGTTATTTGAATAGCGTGTTATTGGGGGTATTGAAGCTCATACAATCAGGGTTATGGGTTTTTCGCAAAAAACTACAAATATGCCAAAACTATGAATATATACGTCAATGAAATCTACGGGCCAGCAATTCAAAAGCCCTTGCGTCCTATCAAGTGGCATATCTGTGTGCAAAGGAAAAAAAGCCTCACACTTGAGGAATTGATAAAACTTCGTGCATTAATAATAGCTAAAACTGTATTAGATTTTGAAACATATAAAAAATCCAGCAGATTCCGTGATCGAACGATATTATTCAATCACGAATTCAAGATCTTAGAAAAGATATTTTACTGCAAATAATAGAAGACATAAATGTCAGTCCACTAAAAGTAAGCATACAACTGGATGACTCAACTGATGTTGATAATTGCAGCCAGCTCTTGGTATTTGTGCCATATGTAAAAGAAAAAGAAATGATAGAAGAATTTTTATTTTGTAAGCCGCTGGAGTTGACATCGAGAGGAATTGATGTTTTCAATCACATTAAAGTTTTTTTTTAAAACATTAATTACCAATGAATGTGATTGGCTTAATATGCACTGATGGGGTCCCAGCAATGTTAGGCAAAAATTCCGGATTTTTTCCACACATGAAAAGAGAACACATAATTACTGCAATAAATGTAGTAAAATGTATCGCATTTTTCGTGCCTTTTGTGAAGAAATTGGTGCTGCTCATACCGTACCTCTATATCACACCGTAATACGATGGCTCTCTTAAGGCCGCATGCTTAACAGGGGTTTTGAAGTGCGTGAAGAAATTATTCTGTTACTGACAAGTCAAAGCTGTGATTTAGTAAAAGATTTTGGGAGTAAGGATGCAAATCTGAGACTAGCCTACTTACCAGATATATTTAGCCACTTGAATGAATTGAACATATCAATCCAAGAATTTGGTAAAAATATAATAATAGGTAGTGAAAAATTATCTTCATTTATTGGAAAATTAGAAATTTGGATACGTCGAGTTAAAAATGGGAATTTTCGAAACTTTCCCTTGCTTGATTCAATTGTTCTGGAAAATGAAAAAAATACAATTATACCCGACATTACAATACATTTGAAACGATTGAGCGAATCATTCAATGGATATTTTTCTACTGGAAATATTACTAAAACTCAGAAATGGATACTGGATCCATTTCTATATAACCTAAATTCGATGAATGATACTGATTTAAAAAAAGACGATCTTATTGAAATGCGAGACAGTGAATACATTCAAATGGAATTCGAACAATTACACTGTTGAAAATTTTGTGTTAAATTTCACCAAAATTGCTTGTTAATTTCGATACACACAATAGTTTGTGTAAAAAGTGACACATTCAAATTTTGTAAATATTTAACCCAAATTCCGTGTCATTTTATTAACACACATTTTGAGATAGTTTAACACTATATCCAACCTGATCTGACACAAAACTTGTGTAAATGTTTCTACACAAATGCATTTGTGAAATATGCACTAAAATAACACAAAACTTGTGTAAATGTTTCTACACAAAAGCATTTGTGTAATGTGCACTAATGTTACACAATTAGCTTGTTAAATTTTATTAAGTGTTCAATAGGCTCGTGTTAAATACTACTTACACTATACTGAGGAAGCCGTCTTGTAGGCAATACGAAGCGTTTAAAATATGTATCTTTATATTTAGGAATTACAGGTTTTATATCGGTTACAACGTTAAGGCGATATTTTGTAACCGATGTAAAACCTGTAATTCCTAAATATAAAGATACACATTTTAAACGTTTGATATTGCTTACAAGATGGTTTCCTTAGTATACTCTAAGTAGGTAGTATTTAACACGAGCCTAGTGAACATTCAATAAAATTTAACAAGCTAATTGTGTAAAACATTTGCTAATCATATTGTAGGTATATTTTTTACAGTAAAGAAAAATACATGTTAGAAAAAATTTATTAGGTATATAAAAAGGTTAACAATAAATATTAACACAAAAGTAAATATTTAATATAAAGTAACAAAGTAAATTAAATATACCATTAAATTCAAATTAATTCAATAATTCTTTGAACAATGAAAATTTAAAAATAAAAGTATATTTCGGAACTATATATAATTTAGTACTTTGATAAGTTTGATGTATTTCATATGGTCCTGGATATTTCAAAGATTTCACGTTGAAAATATTAGTAGTTTCCTTTTTTAAAATTTCTAAGTTATACGCGTGATAATGACTATCAAATGCAATTATTTGTTAAATGTTGCTAATGAAGTATAAATTATCATTAACTGCAATAATATCTACATTTTTTTCAAATGTAGGCATATTAGTATTTTCATTTATACCAGTACACAAGACAAACCTTTTCTTAAACATATACCCGTATTTAAGCCAAGAAAGCTGTGTTATTGTATTATTATTATTTTCAAGATATTTTACATAAACACCATATGGGTAGTTATTAAGTGAAATAACATTAGATGGACCATATTCAATATCCCTAAGTGAAAAACATAATATGCCATGAAGAGAATAGCAAATGCATCCAAAAATGATGTCTGTTTTATTGGAAAACACTGTCCATCGACGCAAACAGAATAACAGTATATTTCAGTTTTATTCTCTCCCTCTGCTATTAAGAAAGGTTGATTTGTTTTCCGCCTCTATTATACTTTCGAACGAAGTATTTCTCTACAATAAAAAAATATTTTATATATAATTTATACAAGAGTAGTAAAGTGAATTACCTTCTTGAAAAGGATAATTTTATCTCTGGTATGTTGTCGCGTATACCCCTGGACTTTCCTCTGGCCATCGGGGGCAGTAATGCCAGAAGCGCTAAAACTGCTCGAACATTTCTATTCCAGCCTAATATCGGATTATAATTTACTCATATTGGTACTAGAATAATTTAAACATTTCTAAATGATACTTACTAAAATCTAAATCACGTCCAGTGATATCTTGTAATGGCTTCGTGGTAACAATTTATCGATGTATGGGTAAAATACTTCTGGAAATCGCCGATGCAATGGAAATAATAGGACGAAATCTTGCTCAATCTGAAGAAAGACATAAACAATTAGAGTAAATATAGGTATGTATGTATATATACATGTATGTAAACATAACAATTTTTTTGTAATAGCATATATATATTAATTTAATAACGATTTTAATACCACAATATCTAATACATATCTTTTACTTTAGAGATGAAATTGTTTTTATAAATTGGAAAAAAGTAAATTTTTTGTGACAGTAAGTATTGTTTTGATATTGTAGACATTTTTATTGATTTGTATCATTATTCACAGGAGTACTGTAATATTTTTAATCAATTTTAAGTCTCTATTTAATTATTCTTTTCCATAGAACAAAATCTAAAAGGGTAGCATTTAAAAAAAAAAAAAAATTCTACCCCAATATTTTGTACTACTTAGTTCGCAACTAATGTTAAAATTACCTGTATCAGGGTCTTTCACTGTCTTAATATGTATTTCATTTTCATAACTTTTGATATATTCCAACAAGAAATCTACCTCTAAAATCATACCATTAACAAATAAAAGTCAAAGATTATATGATGCATTTTCCAAAAATAAGTGCAAATACAACAAATGTGTTATCAAAATAACGCCAAAAAATAGAGAGAAGGAAAGGTATATTTTTCTTGTAATAAAAGACATTTTTAGCAGCAGTTATAAGCAAAAATTTTTTGTCAAATTAAATTTTTTAAATAGGTAGGTACAGGTGCGTCGGAGACCATTAAATATATAGGAATGTTTGGAAACGATGCACTCCAACCAAAGAGAATGTTCGATAATAATTTCAAACGCTTTGGCAAATTCTTAATTAATAATATTTTATTTAATTTATTTGTCATTCATTATAAATGTCAGATTAGTGTACTTACGTATAATTAAGTTTTACAAGTTTTTTTAAATTTAATTTGTGTACAACGAACCTAATAGTTAGTATTGTTAGTGCGTATCGACCCTAATATGATAGCAATAAAATTGTCTCGCAAATATATATCTATAATATCCTTACTTAATTTGATTGTTATGTTTATTATGGTGTACTACATATATTACAAATTTCTTCAGCGGTTTCTGCACTCATTTAATATTAAATGTAATTATTATTGAACAGTTGCAGATATATGTACAAAATGATTTGGTTGTTTTGTTCTATTTCTAATACTTTACATAACCTAAAAATATGCATACTCTTGCTGCAAACGATCTCACGTTTTGATTTATTAAACAGCTACAACGTATAATGTAACGTCATATTTATGTTAGATTAGACTTGATAAAATGTGTAGTTCGTTATATTATCGTAGAATACGGTCACTCACTAAAAATTCTTTAAAGTTTGTATTCTGACTTAATTACATTTCTTTACGGAATAAATGATTTCACTTGTATTTTGCCCTTCAGTTTAATTTATATCTAATGATATATGAATGGATTTGGTTTTCGTTTTGTGATTTATAAGCGGCTCATTGCATTACCTAACAAAATGCATTGTACGAAATATGTATTGCGTCACTAACCTAAATTATAAAGTATAGAAACATGTACTTACCCAATTTTATAATATCCTTATATACAGGGTCGGGCAAAAAGAGCGGAACACCGAATTTATGGCTTAACTAGCACTTTTTCGAAAATTTAACCTAAATTAAAGTTTTTGTATACTTTATGTATTATTTATTGGTGTTTGCAGATTTTCCGTTTTTGTCACATTTTTGGAGATATGATGTCACCGGATAGTATTTTAAATGAATCACCCTGTATTTATATTTTTTTTTGAGTAGATATTTTTTTCCTGAATTCACTAATACCAGGTTTAGTGGGTCTCTGACTTATGGTTTCATAAGAAAAAAATAAAATGTAATGGCACCTAAATATTTATTTAATAAAAAACGAACGACAATAACTAAAGATTCTATTTATTAAAGCGTCCATTAACTTTAACAAATGATTATGAAATTCATTTCTCGCTTAAAGGTGACATGAAATGATACAAAATTCATTAAGGTCATTTGTTGACAGATTAGGATACTGTCAGGCAGCCGAAGGTTTTCAGTTTGAACACCTATTGTAAATAAATGTACGTAGATTCAGTTATTGTCGTTCGTTTTTTATTAAATAAATATTTAGGTGCCATTACATTTTATTTTTTTCTTATGAAACCATAAGTCAGAGACTCACTAAACATGGTATTAGTGAATTCAGGAAAAAAATATCTACTCAAAAAAAAATATAAATACAGGGTGATTCATTTAAAATACTATCCGGTGACATCATATCTCCAAAAATGTGACAAAAACGGAAAATCTGCAAACACCAATAAATAATACATAAAGTATACAAAAACTTTAATTTAGGTTAAATTTTCGAAAAAGTGCTAGTTAAGCCATAAATTCGGTGTTCCGCTCTTTTTGCCCGACCCTGTATAATCTCTTCATTAACAAGGGCTCATTTGGCACATGACTTGAATTTCATTATTATTGCTATCATTGTAAGAAAACAACAACTACGCCTAAATGGTTGCACTTGACTATGTATAACCATGGATGACAGCTTCTCTAGCATATACTTTTCCCCCTTTCCTCCGCCCTTCTATCATTTTAACTCAAAAGGGTGTAAATTTAAATAATTTATTGTGTGATTTATTTTCACACAACCTATTTTGTAAGTAATTGTGTTATATTTAATACCTCCTTGTGAATATTTCAACACAACTGGTTTGTACAGCGACACAAATTTGTGTTAACGACCAAAATTTTCAACAGTGTAGAATTACAACAATTCTGGTGTACACAGTTAGGGCCAGTTCTACGAAAAATTCTTGAACGTTAGATCACTTGATCGGACGATCACCGTTGAACCCAGTTCAAGAAAAAGCGAGTTGTATGAAAGATATTTCACATCGGTTCAACAGAACTCTTGATATTGTGAATTGGTAGCACTGACATTCCGTTTAAGCATGCGCATTTAAAAGATTTTTTTTGGCGCGGTTTAATGTTTAGTTGCAATATAATCTGAATGTAATTATAATGGAATAGCACATGGAATAGATAGAAAGAAAATGTGTCGTTATTAATTTTTAAGCAAAATTGCATACGGTAAGTATATATGTCTTCTTAAAAAGTAGGTTTTAGGGGTATATTTTTATTTATAGCATAGTTTGGTGGTGGTTAAATTTTTATCAGATTCTGATTAGCGATGGAAAAAAATTCTGTAGATCATGCAATATTAGAGGATTACTTGCTAATAACGCTTATTAAAAAATATAAAATGAAGTGGATTGAAGCGATCTGGTACAAACACTAACTGACTCAAAAACCAAGCGTGGGAAGAAATAGAAAGGAAATTTAATGCCTTAAGTGGAGAGAAGTATAGGAATGCACAAACGCTGCGCAATAAGTATGACAATATTAAAAAAAGGACAAAGCAGAAATTAGGTGACATAAAAAGGAGGTATTGGAAACAGGTGGGGGGCCTGCACAAGAAATCGTATTAACAGAAGTAGAGAAAGACATGGAGGAGATAATTGGTTCCCAATTTACTGGATTTCCTTCTGAATTTGATAAAGATGTTGCAATACGTATGTTAAATGTGTATAATTTGCATACCATTTTGTTATAAGTACCTATTCTTTACAGAATTTGTCCTACCAGAAGTATCGAATGAAGTTACAGTAATGGATACATTAAACAATTGCGAGTATTGTACGTAGATCTGTATTGTTAATGAGATACATATATGTAAAATTGTAGCTACTCGGCAGGAATTTGTAGATGAAATGGATATGAATTCTAGTGAGAATGGTGAGTTACATGAAACAGCTGTAAATGTTATGGACTTTGAATTAGTTTTTTTTCAGATGTAGTACGCACTCATATCAACTAGGTACTCTTATAAATCTAATTTTTTTTGTAATTAATAATTATGTAGTATTGTACTTATTATTTTTAGATTCTAAGTACCATATTTTCTGTTTTATTTTCAATTGCAAAAATGTATATAGTGATTATTATTTTTTAAGATAAATAGCTGTAGTTGAATTTAGAAAGTAAAATGTATATATTGTATTATTGTACTATATTTTCAATCTTCACTATGTATTGTATCAATAAAAATCCATTTTGTTTAATAAATAATTTTATTTATACTCCAAACATCACTGTGCAAAATGATTACAAAATGTAGAACTTGTGAAGTGTGTAATAAGATTTATATAATTAAAATACAACCTTTGGAATCTATCGCCTTATTGCTCAGTGGATCAAATAAATTAGGTATTGCAGTAACAACTTAATTTATATTTAATAGATTTTCAAAGTATTCATTTATTAGTACATTCCTTATAACACTATTGACATTCTAGTAATTCTACAAAGTCTTCATCATCTGTTATTTCTTCGTAGGGATCCACCACACAATATGATTAAATAAAACATCACGAAGGTATAAATATTTATGGACGAATGGTAACTGTCAACCTAACACACGTACAAGGTTATGTTGTGGTTATGTTTATCAGATCACGACGTTGATCTGCCCTTGAACGGTCCTCATCGGTCGTTCTGTTGAACGATATCTAGATCGCTCGTTCAAGACTGATCGAGCTTTGTACAACGCAATTTTTTGCCTTGAACCGGGTTCATCGTTGATCTTGTATTGAACGGCTTTCGTACAACTGTCCCTTAGAACGTTATCCACAGTTGGCGAAAGAAGCATTGCAGTCACTTCTACCATTTGCCACCACCTACCTGTGTGAAATGGGATATTCATCACTTTTGCATATAACAACTAAAGCGAGAAATCGCTTAAATGCCAGTGATCACTTCACAAGTATTATAATGAACAAGCAACAACAGCCTAGCAATTAATAAATATAATATTGTTTTCTATTTGATATATAAAATGTCCATTTTTTTTTTAATAAACAACAAGTTTCGCAAAAAATATATTTTTTAGTATGCATGCATCATAAACCAATCAAAACACACCCATAAGCGTGCATAATCGGGCCTTTATCGCACGGCGTGCGTATAAAGGTTGCTTGGTAACAGCCAATCCCAAGCGTTTAATAGTCCATTGAAATGTCAGGAAATGTCAAACGACAAGTCACTCGATAATATGTATTGAAATTATTGATTTGATTTCTTCTAATTAAAATTATTGTTGCATTTATACTAAAAAATATCGTATGACACAGTGCATAATTAGCTTTTAAAGCACTCGAAACGTTAAAGCCACTCCGCTTCGCGTCGTGGCTTTAAACTCGTTACTCGTGCTTTAAAAGCTTGATTATGCACTAGTGTCATAATATACTATTTCTAAACAAAAAAATCGAAACACATTTTTCAATGGGGTGCGGATACCAATTTTCAGATTCAAAAGGGTGCGGCTCACTTAAAAGGTTTAAGACACACTGCTCTAGTTACTAGGGTTTCAATTTTTAATTTGCTGGCTAAATTGTCGTGTCTGATATTTCCAAGTTTGTTCGAAAAGTCTGCGCTAAATTTATTCCAACATACAGGAATTACGGTTGTGTCTATAAATCCAATATTTTGTTAGCATTTATAAATATATTGATTAAATATTTGGATTGTACTTGGGTAAATAGTGTCCTGTGTATGTGCCTGTTCCACGTTGTAATTGGGTTATTTTTTTGGGTATCTCATTATTCTTCTTGTAAGTGATATGTTTCCATCAAGTTTGCTCTGCAGACACATATTGCTGTGACCCTTGCAAATTAATAATCTAATGAAATTATTAAATCTCTTTATTCTTAAAATTATGAAGGTTCGCGCATATATCCCATGAAATTAGCCTTTATAATTAATTTCACTCAAATGTCTTTTCTCACTTCTAAATGATATTCTCATTACAAATTCGTGTCAGAGGATCAATTAGGGCTCCATTCTACCAGTTCGTCAATTGCATAACTTGTTTAACACATCCCCAATTCATAGTCCAAAACACGTAAAACTTCAATGCACAAACACAGAAAAACAAAACAAAAATCATAAACTCTAAACAATAAAATATAAATTTACCAACCTTATTAACCTTCAATATAAGTCACAACACAAAAACAATAAAACACTTTATATACGCAAGGAAAACTCAAACAATGTACCTTAGTTCTTCATATAAAGTATTTAACTCTTCCATATTCATGTTTAAACACTTTGACTTTTACCAATTCTACAATAAATAACGAATGATATATAATAAATATTATATCGAAAAGAAAAACATGAAGTGTCTGTACTCCAATTCAAATAAAATAAAACTCTTTACAAAATACCCTTATTCAAAAAAAATTACTATAATTTCCAGAATATTTTATCGTGAAATGTAGGGTATGACCATCATGCTTTAAAATAAAACATTCCGGTCCTTAATCCTAATATCCCCTAACTATAATTTAAATATATTTATTTTTATTCGAATAAAAAAATTTATTTAGAAAATTATAACTCCATGAAATTATTTCTTGAAAAATTTTTACAACTGGCTCCAAATATTATTAGAAAGTTTCAAATTCCAAAATAAGAATTATTTCTTAAAAATTTTACAAGTTCAAATTAAAATTTATTTCACAAAAATTCCAATTTTAAATTATTAATACAGACACAGAATGCTTATTTGTATTTAGAGCGGTTTGCACCTGCGATAATATCCATTTAAAATCGTTGTGCATCTTCATTTATAAGGAATATCTTTCACAAAAAATTTAAGCATGTCTGTTCAAGAGATTCTGAGATGTACATTACTGGAATCACCCCTAGCGGCGTGTAAATACATTACAGATTGAAAAATATAAACTGCATTTTTACGTTGATGTGATTATGTCAATTTAAAATACGAAATTTAAAGAAAAACCAGTACATAAATGTGAGAAAATGTGAATTACTAATACATCTACATTCAGAAAGGTGATTACGATAATATTCTAATAGTTATTACATCATTTACAGTTTAAAACTCAAATGTATTTCTTTCATTTATAGATAAAGTCATAAATCTCCTTATTACTGTTTTCATGATTTTTAAACCATTTCCGCATGTTGTTCGGATACTTTTCTAATTTTCTTTGTCTTCCTTTGCATGGGAAATAGAGGAAACACGTTTATGGTTGTTGGAATGTGTTTTCTAATTAGGTTTGGTTCATACATGATTTGCACGGCCCCTGATGAAGAAACATTGTGTACTTCGGCCTCATCACGTGAATCCACCCACTGGACTGTATTAGGTGACTGACACACCATACTAAAGGTACAAAAGAACGATTAATTAACAAAATTCAATTGTAATACAGAGATTAAACAAATATTAGCTTTACAAATGAAAATCTAACAGCTTTATTACTTATTGGTGTCGTGTTTTTATCCTTCCAGGATCCCCCCATTTCCCGATGCCGCCTCAAGGCAGGCTCGTCACGGCTGGCGTGCAGGTCGGGTCTCGCAGTCCGCCTTCATCCTTCATGCTACCAAGTTGGTAACGCGGACGACAGTCCCATCAATCAGCATAATTCTCCGCCTTCATCGAGCGCGACGTCTATGCGCCCCGGGCACCGAGTTGATCCTGCATAGGATATACAGAGCCCGGAGCACCGAGGCACAAAAATCCGGAGGATCCTGTGGGCAGGGAAATAGTTGCTTCTCTTCTTTATCTGGTCAAACACATTACTAGGCTACAACTAATGAATATTCTTAGTAATGTCGATTGCACGTACAAATGAATCTTTGTTTAATTAGGTATACTTTTACTCAACTTTGTATTCATCTTAAAAACAAATATAAACATCTATTATACAGTGTGTATACAGGGCTTTCTCAGATTACAAGAAGCACAAAACAGGACCTAAATGGGATTACCACAAATCTATTACGAATCAGCCTTGCCGAAGAGAAAAGCAAATTTTATTCAGTGATGCTTTGCATCGTAATATCTCTTCAAAAAGCTTTTGTTCTTATAGAACAGATATATACTTTATCACACATTTTTTCAATGTGTGATATCGCCTGGCTTTTCTACGAACTGGATCTTTATGCCGCAGAAATTTCCCAGTTGACAATATTAGTGCCCGATGAATGAAGCTCCGCATCAGTATTCGTTTTTTTTTTAATTTGGGGCGCGTAAGAGGACACAAATTGACTTTTGGTGATTGACTTATTGTGATTTTGGTTAGTTTTTTAGTTTGTATGCAGAAATAGCGTTGCACTTGCATTGGAACATGTTGATGAATGAAGCTCCGCATAAGTATTCCTTCAACGTATTATTCAATGCGTGTAACAGGCCGGCTTTTGCACGTAGTGGACCCTCATGACGAGGATATCTCGCGGTCGAAATTATTAGTGCCCGACAACAATAAAATACACTTTCTATTGTAAATAACAGTAATTTTTCTAATATTTAATAATAGTAATCCTTGCCAGCGATTACAGTAATCCTTATATAAAATGAACGGAATTACGATTAATGTAATCGTAAATAGAATGAACTTAGATTACGATAACAGTAATCGTAATTTAAACTTTTTCAAAATTACGATTACTGTAATCGTAATATAAGTTCGTTCGATTAACGATTACCTTATCGCCCAGCTCTGAATGTGCAAAATGCTTTTTTATATTTCGGTGCTATAAAGTTCACTTTACGACATCCGTTTTGGTTGCAAAAGTATTTCTTTATCGCACGCTAATTTTGTTATTTTGACTTTGGTAACAAAAAAAAATGGAACCAAATTATATTTAAATGTCAAAATGTAAGCCTTCAATGTAACAAACATGTGCATTAGAAGTTGTACAAAGAATAAAAAGCACACATGCTAACATTTTATTTACTAATTAACAATATAAATTGTTAAGCAGAGTTGGATGATAAGTTTATTGTAATTTACTTCCAAGGTTGAATAGTACAACTGTTATAAAAGTTTGTTTTTGATAATATGTCGAGACTATGTTGGCGAAAGATTTTGTAAATTGTCTTCTGCTATTTTGCGAATCTCTAGGGGCGTGCAATTGTTTATTTCGTTTATTTCTTGATAATTTAAAATAATTTATTGCATAAATCAGTCTGAATTTTAATGATAATTACATATAACACCGCTTATATTCTAATATTTAAAATGTTCACGAAGTTGGCCGAAGACAAGGCAAAGCCTTCATCGACATTCCCAAGACGTCCGAATACAAACGAAGTTGGCCGAAGACAAGGCAAGGCCTTCACCGATATTTCGAAGACGTCCGAACACATACGAAGTTTGCCGAAGCCAAGGCAAGGCCTTCACCGACATTCCGAAGACGTCCGAACCCATACGAAGTTGGACGAAGTCAAAGCAAGGCCACCACTGACATTCCGAAGACGTCTGAACACGTACGAAGTTACAGTTTCCATAGACGTAAGGAACGGCGGATGGATTTTATTTTCAAACAAGTTAATTAAATAGCATATTGAGTTTATTTTTTGTCTGTACTTATAATTTTTGATATTAAACACTCAGACACGCGGTGCCCTCCCGTCCCAAAAAATCACGGGCCGCCACTGATTATTATTATATCAAATCATATTCGCATTCCAAGACAGTAATTTAAAATAATTCGGAGTGAGGCGGTAAAGCCGAGGAGCTGAAAAATGCATAACATTTCCACTTTATAAAGTTAAGAGTCCATTCCCGAGAAATAAAGCATGACTATTACCACTACAACAAGACTACCAGCGGTTTAAAGCAGTATTAATCAAATTACAACTCATCAGCAGCAGCAAGAAAACCAAAGCTTCATACGTCTGCACATACATTAAATACACGCACCATACAGATGTAAGCAAGCACATGTTACATTCATCAACAAAGGTTCATGCGTGCATACTGTACAACAAAAATAGTCGCACGTTTAAATTCATATATTTCAATTGTCACAAATTGTAAAATTGACCTACGTGGCACTGTTTCAATTAGTAAAGAGACAAGAATAGACTTGAAAGGGAAATTAATGCGGTTAGAAGATGATCATTCCCGTCTATATATAATTCGGTTCACACTTTGGTGTTAGTTTTTTTCTCGTTTTGGATGGTATGAACGTTAATATGATGCATTGACCTTTCGTTATTGTCACGTGAAATTAAAATATCTTTCGCTTTATGTTCCAGTAGTAAAATCAGATGGCGGTCATCATGAAATTACATATTTGAATAAATTTACATTTTCATACCCATACTACTTTCTACCAGTGCTTACGTTACAAGCGTAGTTGTGTTATGAGAGGTCAGTTTTTGGAGTTCAAAGAACATTAAAATTTAAGATTAAAAAATCGAATTTGCATATTCGTATGTTTTTCGGATAACAGAGGTCATCACTCGACCTAGGTATTACTTCTCTGAGTAGGTAGTCAATACCACAATAAGAGAGCTAAATAATGAAATGAAAACTGGGCCTGGTAAAATATCCTTCTTCCTTGGCCGAGACTGAAGAGCCCAAGTTATCCTCTTATTACCTATTTTATTTAACCCTTAGCCGCCTAGGTCTCATAATGCGGACGTTGGTACCCGGGAGCAGTCGCTAAGACAGCAACATTTCTTGTAGAAATATACTAAGTTTAAATTACTATTTACGTGCTATAAGTAGCTTATACTATTTATTGGGGTTGGTATGAGTAATTAAACCACATAAAACGTTTGAGTTTTTTTTTATTTTTAACAAAATAATTTGCTTTACACAGCAGTAACATTTATTTGCTATTTTACAACACATCTGAATAAAATTCGCTCACATAAAAACTGGTATGAAACAAAGACTAAAGCTACAAATTTCTGTTAGTTTAAGGGTCAAAATAATTAAAAATCATAAACTGGAAAAGAAAAAAAATTAATATAAAAATTGCAAGGCGCTAATACGACCATAAATATTTTCGCTGGTTACGGCAAATTATATTTCGGCAATCTAAACTCACAGGTTTCATGCAGCTATAGCATAAATAAAATGTTTTTCTTTTAAACACATCCAATAATAGGTTGAGACTGTGGCTAAAAATCTGAAATAAATTGCAAAAGGAAAATCCCTTACCACAAAAAATATATATAAAAAATCTAAATACGTATTTCGGCAACTAAGTTGCCATCTTCAGTAGATATCTGTATAAAACAAAAAAGAGTGTTAAACGTGGTATTTTTGGCTAAGGTGTAACCTTAGAAGATATGCTCTTCACCAAATCACCAGTGGGATAACGCTGATTTCTGAAGAAACGACATCCCTATATATACTACTCTAATCTAAAATCTAACGGAACTATAACAGTACTCTAAACCGTGACAGACTAATCCCCTAAATTACAATAGTCAATAGAAATAAATTTATATGACGTTCTTTGCAAATAATCAAGATCATCAGTGCTCCATAATGTTTGTCATAAAATGTCGATATAAGTCATCAAGTGCTGATTATTCAATTTACTCTTTCCTCTTTTTTTTTTATTTAGGACACATGTTTATGAATGAAGACGCATATTAAACAAAATGTCTCTTAGAAATAAATTAAATATTATTGTGACATTTACAATTAGTGGCAAATGAATTTATTTATTAAGACTTTGCCCACAAAGCGAACAACATTTCTATATAATTTACTAAACGCTGATATTTAGAAAAATTTTGTTTACATTCAGGTTTTGTATCAATTGTGTGAATCTAGCCCAAGGTGAACGTCGACAGACCAAAAAAAAAAAACAAAACCAAGACGGCTCGGCAATTAAATGTTGTTTCAAGTTATTCGTTCTATAAAGTTGGTAGTACTATGCCTCGCTTTGTGTCAAGTTTACGATAAAAATAGTGCATACTTCAAATTTTTGACAGACTGTCATCGTGACACTTATACGACAATGAAAAGTCAGACTGCTGACGTCAAAATGTTTAACCAAATTGTCGTTTCACCTGTCATCGTGACAATAAATAATTCGTTGTAGTGTATTCGTTCACACATAAACTTGTGAGAACGAAATGTCAGACTGACAGTGCTTAAACAAATTGTCTTTCCAATTGTCAAATGAAATTAACAACATAACATGATGAACTTTAACAAAACATGTTTTAAACTTACAGGTCATTGAGAGAATTAATTAATTTTCATATTACGTTTAATAGTACCTATACTTTGTAAAACCCAATCGAATATCTTGCTGGCTCCTAATACCATTTAACCGAAAATGTACTTCTGATTAGTTGGAGCCAACCCGCAGTCGCATACTTTAAATGCTTGCTTTTATAACTGAATTGGTAAACGAAATTACATAAATGCTTATGGGAATTTTATTTGATGTATTTATTTTATTTCGAAGTGTTTCGGACACGTCTGACAAATAAGGAAAACTCGCCCTATTATTTGTATGTAGAAAGATCGATGAGAAATGTTATTAAATGATCCCATTCGTAAAATGGCTTAAATTTATATAACTACATCTTGAACACTGATATATTTCCAACATTCTGTTGACATTTAGGTTTTGTATGCATCTAACGTAATTTGGCAGGCCCAAAAGGCAAAACTCAGATGGTTCTTTATTTAGTCTTGCTTCAAGTTCTTCGTTGTATGAAATTGGCCCGACTTTTTTGCGTCCAGTTTTAAGCAAAAAAATAGCCCGTACTTCTCTCGCGAGCTGTCACTTCGATGACATATATAATGAATAGAGTGTCTTTGTATTTAATATATCTTAATAAAATATAGAAAGATCGTTATATTTGTTACTGTACTTACGTGCGATAATACACTTAAAGTTTATTTTATTTTGTTCATATATTCATATAGAAAAGAAATAGTAACAATTGATAATAATAACACTAATACGTATCTGAAAGATACCACATTTCAATTAAAAATGCACTTTTCATTCGTAATCTCTTTATTTGTCGGCCTTCTGACATTTAAACTTGACAACCGATCGATGAACGTAAATATATTGTCATTATGTGGTGTATTGCACGACTGGTGCTTTCCGCCAATTTTGACGTTTCCCGGCTAATGGCATATCGCAAACTCAAACTGATTTGACGGTTTTGATAATTTTTAACCTGAAATTGAATTTTTCGTGCGTTTAACTTAACCTTATCCGAACTTTGAGGTGTCACGGTCATCTGTGTCGATCCACCGCCATTTTAAAATCGAAGCTATTCCATATTTTATATTTTACACGTAGGCCTTATGGCAAAATGCTATGATGCACAGTCTTTTTCTGCACGTACTAAAATTTTCAAAAATTCCTTTCGGACCCTCATTCTCTCTTCGGAGACGTGAAAAATAGCCTTAGGGACGTGGGACTGTGGTCCCCGTCACGTGACACTTTCGTTCGGGTTGTAGGTGGGCCAGGTTCTCAGAAAAGTGTCGCCCCAATTCGTCAATTTTGGGGTATAGCTGTGCCGTGTTAATCGCTCGTGTCAAAAAGAGCGAGACAATTCGCTTTTATATATTATAAAATATTAATAATAATTGATCTAAATAAATTGTCTAACGTTTGAATAATAATTGTGATTAATACTAACTTAATTAATACCAAATAATATTATGTTGGCATAAGCCAAAACAACATGTAACAAGTTTTCTTTTTGCCAACTTTGCGTCTCCTTGAGGAATTGCTGCTTGAATGCCTAGTACTCTGCATATACTTGCCCGAAGTTCTTACGTTAAATGGAAGTCCTCATGTCTTTTTTGTATATGCGGTGTTACTAACTGCCTTGCCAAAAGAGATGAAATAAAATCTTGTAGTGTTTGGATTGTCATTTTAACAATTATATAAAACAAATGCGTTGTTATCACTTATATCAAGCATTCTAAAAAAAATAAAGCCATAGGCCAACGCCTAGTTCAATTTCCAGTTGAATAATTGGCACATTTTTGATCTAGAGAATCAACCTCTCCTTTTGTGTTGTTGTAGTACGTGATTATTTCCGGTATTTCGCTTTGTTCATCAGGAGATTTGGTGTGATGCATTGATGAAACAAGCGCAACTGCTTTATTCTTTTTTGGGACGTACGTGATGTTATTGGTAAATCCAAAAAGACTTAACATCTCTAGATTTTGAAGGCAAAAATTCTTCAGGAAGCTCTCTCTTATTCTTTTTCATTTTTTCGACGTAAGTTAGACCTCTGTCCCGTAATAAGTTTACAAATTCTATGGAAGTAAACCAATTACCTGCCGTTGCTGGTTTGTTTGGCATATACATTTTGAATTTTAGTCTTCCGCGGAAACTAATAAGCATTTCATCTACGCAAGTCGCACTTCCCAAACTATAAACCGACTGACTGTTACTTATCAGCAAATTAAAAATTTCAAAAATCGCCCCTTCAGGATCACTATTTTTTCTTTCTACTCTGACTTTGGGATTATCAAATCGAAGATGCGAAAGTACAGCACCGAATCGATTCTTTGCCATAACACACCTGAATATATGTCTGCCTGTTCCATCTGTAGCAAAGAACCATATGTAGTCTTCACGATTTGATTTGAAAACAGCACTAAAGAATAGCAATCAAATAAATGCCATTAGCTCCACTATATCGACATCTTGCATCTTGCATTTGAAATATAAACGATTACTAAGAAATAACAAAATTGGAAAGTCCGCACATCGCATATGTGCGAGCGTTTCGAATACATAAATACCCGGGACCGATCACAGTGGCCGCTGTAATATTGTAACGTTTTCGGGTTCGCAATAAACAACTCGTGCAATCATTTATTTAAAACAGTGTATATTTATATACTTAAAATTATATAACAATATAAAATATAAAAACTAACGGATCACACTTAAACTACTATTAATAAATTAACACAGGTATTTATTTCTACTACTAATATGTCCGTATATTTAAATCACACTTCTATTTATATAACACGCACCACTATATTTATTTCTACTGTATTTATTTCTACGCGCGTCGGCTACTTCTTACGGACTTTCTTAATCCCGAATTACTCCGCAATTGCTCATCCCGCAATGAATCGCCATATATATATCTGCATGAAAAGTTCTCGAAATGTACCAGTAAATTCGGTAATATACCAGAGGAAATCTGGACTCTTCCTTGCTTACGCCGTAAATCTGTGAGATGATATATTTACGACTTGTTTACATATCGTTTTTATACGTCGCGCCGAGATGATTTACAACCCTTTTTTTTATTGTCGCTCGAATGTCTGCTGGTTTCGTTACAATATTAAAAAAAAAATGAATTAATGTTTACGCACAATTAGTAACAAACGAACACTAGACATTTGGTTGTTATGATACAGTGAACGATTTGCTAGGCGCCTGTGGGGTTGCTTGTTGTCTCAGTGACCGGACCTAGGTTGTTAAGGCGTTTCAACATTTACATTCATTACAACCTATAAAAACGTCGCGGAGTTGTTCAGAAGTTAATATACGCTGTTCTGTAGACATTTCAAAATAGTCTAGCGACACTTCTGATATATTTTTATTGTATTTGTAATGACCTTATTACTATTGCCAATTACACTTACGTACATAAAATTTACACGTTAGATGGGCTCTACTGGTTTTTGACGCCCTGTTTAATCCTAAAAATCGAAGAGTACGTCACACAGTAAATCTATATCTTCAGATGTGATAAATGTTCTTTTTAATATTTTTTTAATACTATATCACATATTCTTGTAGATCATTAAGTTGAGGATGACCTTGCACAATACTAGTTGTTACCGGTATCAATAAGGTTGCGAAAAATAAATAGCAAATAACAGTTTACATTTATTCTTATTATTGTGCAAACAATATATCTATTACTTATCGATTCTTGGTATTTTTTCTGAAGCATATATTATTACGTCTGCAATATCGTTTACAGTACTATCTTGTGAATTACTACTTCAAATATTGAACGTGAAATATATGGAAAACAATTTCATTTGCACACATATTGCTATGATAGTATATATATCTGATGACTAATTCTTATTATTCTTTATTTATAATAAATGTGTTATTGCTATACGTTAGGCATCGCCATCAAATTCTATATGCTATAACTCTGTATTAAAGAAAATTGATAATCTTGTACCAGCATAACTTAATCAAACTACAATAATACAAAGCTGCATAATTTAAACGAATGTAGAGATAACGTTGTCATGTAAAAAAAAATTCTTTATTAAATTTGATAATTCAATCTCTATTAACATTCGTGTATTTCTTGTAGGTTCTAGCAGTGATGTTCCTTTTGTTTTTCTAACAACATTTCTTATTTAAAATTTATAGGATAAGGTTACTAATAAAAAACTAAATCTCATAAAATATTTATATTCAATTTTTAACATCGTATAATAACAGTGTCGATGAAAATAATTTCTTGCCACATGTGGCCGCAAAAGAAATTGTCCTTTTACATTCCAATAACAAGTAAAAAAAACGTGTATTTTATAAATACGCAAACACATTACATTACGAATATAACATGTAGATTTAGAATAAATATCGCTCTTTGTTATATTAAAGTTTTAACATTGTGTAATTTCAAAGAAATAATAGTTTTCTTATACTATGCTAGATTTTGCTTCCACAAAGGCATTCATTCACACGAAGTGTCTTTGAAAAATACAAAATTCCGCAGAACAGGAAAACACCTTGATAAGACTGTCACCAATTATCATATGCAAATATTTGCACGTTTTACATATCACAAATTGGCTATTGTTTATCAAAAATGCACCCATCTTTACGTATAATATTTGAATTCCCTATAAAAATTTTGTATCTAAAAAAAACTTATTAACAAAGTATAGATAACATCGCTAACAAACATTCACACGTTGTGTCATTGATGCCTCTCTCCATTGTTAACAATACTCCCATTATTTATTTATTTAGTTTACTTATAACAAAGAAGATACTAATCCCATCTAAAATATTAAATAAATTCATTAAACGCTTTGCTAAAGATGAACATTTTCACGTAGCATCTTTAGCATAATTTATTATTAAAGTAAAACTTACTTATGATGCTCATATATTTCATCAAATTCCTCTTTATATTGTTCGGTCATATTGATAGTTAATAAAAATGAAATTAAACTAAATGACAAAAAAAATTAATTGTGAAATGAAAAATACTTATTTAAAATAAAAAAAAATAACTTAATACATTTGCTAAGGATGATTTCTATGCAGTGTATTATACACCTGCAATCATCAAAATACGAAGATCGAAGATTCACCGCATCTTTAAAAATTAGACTGCTTCACCTATGGATCTACGACTTCTCTCCCGTACCTCTCTCGTACTTGCCTTCTTATCATTTTCCGGTCATCAGAAAAAGCCATACATCGTTCGCAGCGCCACAAACTCCGCACTAACGTTTATGTTGGCATTGTCCTGTTCAGATTTATTTTCTTGACGTTCTACCTAAACTGACCTGCACCAATATTGTTTGACATCTCGAAATTACGCAAATTATAACGCACTTAAATTGTTTGTTATTGTTAATGTCAATACACATTTGCGATATTCTTATTTTGGTAGGTACATTCCTTTTCATTAACGCCATCCTTCATTATGTTTATAGATGAATTCGTTGCTTCTATCATCATTATTTAAATATATTCTTTTACCACTTTTTAACACTATTCGTATCTTTCTTTTGCAGACGTTTGCTTTGAAAATAACAGGAAAAACATTGCATACGACTGGAATGCTCCTTTTATTAATTATGTTATTATGAACCTGGACCTTGATAACTTCATCCATATCTTCGAACCATCTTTCCTCGCCTTCTTGTAGGTTGATTTGTATGCAGCTGTTAACAATATTGAACATTGTTTTTCTTCGTAGATTTTAATGAGTTTAAACCAATTTTAATGTGTTATTTCTGGAATTTTTCCTGGATAAAGCTGGATTTACCCTTCTATTGAAGTTTTTCCACATTATATTGTGTCGAATAAAAATAATATACCTTTTTACATATACCTTTTAAAATTATACTTAGATATAAGTGTCAGGTAATACATGAACTATTTCTGTATTTATTTTTATACCTTTAAAATAAATTTTGTTACAATTTTTAATTGTCATCTACCTAACATTATAATGTTACGCCATTGCGGTTATGCAACTCATGATACATCTTTCTATAATTACACTTACTACTAATAAATTATTTACTTATTCTATTACATAATTATTTATTTATCTTACAATGCCTGACCAATGTAGGGATCACGGCAATATGTGTCTGTAAACATGTTTATCAAAAGAAAAACTTAAAAGTCTGTCATTCTAACAGGAATTGTAAAAAAATATTGGTACTTCAATAATTTACATTGTAGGAATGAGTTTGGATAGTAAAGAGACAACATAAACATGTTCTTGTTTGGAATTACCTCTCTTTGATCATTTTCTACTTGACCCAGCAGACCATACTACTTTTACTTTCTTATACGTAGTATAAGGAAGTATTGTGATGATGAAAATTTTCGACAACGAGATTTTTGCAGATGTCCACGTTTTGAAGTCCCCTGATACCGAAAAAGTGTTTTTTAAAAAATGTCTGTGTGTTGGTGTGTCTGTCTGTGACCACGATATCGGTCAAACCGCTATAGCTATCAATTCCAAATTTTGTATTTACGTATATGTATAATCACCCTCTTGATATCTGATTAGTTTTTCAGTAAAATCGGTAGACCGGAAGTAGCAGTTTACTTCAGTAAAAAAATCGAATTTTGCCAATATTTCGTCAACTACTAAGTTTAAACAACTTTATAAAGAATTCATATGTACTTAAAATTAAGTTTCAGACAAATTGTCTTAAAAAAGTTTTTCGAAATTCCAACCGGAAGTAAGTCTTTTTTTACTCTTATCGAAAATCATATTTTTGCGAATATCTCGCAAGTTATGCTTTTTAGACAACTACGTTCCAAGTATAAAAGTATTTAAAACATAATTTTCAATATCTTTTGTATAAACAAAATTTCAAAATTCAGACCGGAAATACCACTTTACTCTTATCGAATAGCGATTTTTTGCAAATATGTCGTAAGTTATGCATTCTATATACAGCATGTGTCAATTTTCATTAGCCATAGGCGATTAATTCATGCAATACGTGACAACATGGCACTCCTACTTTCCTCTCCAATGCGAGCGCGACCGATACAAGCTCAAGTTTTAGCAGTAACTGTTGGACCATTGACTTGAGTGTTTGTAATGCGTTCAGAAATAATATTTACGCGTTGCAAGGACTTGTTTTTCTTTTTCCATTCAGTAAATGCAGAGAATTATTAAGCTGCGTTCACGCTGCATGACACAAACAAAAGGGTAATTCTAATAAAATTAAAAATAAGGTAAATAAAAAAGGATTCTGAAAATAATAATAAACTAGTAGATCAGGAGATCGCGGCGGCCATTTGATGTTTCCCGTTCCAGTAATAAGACGGCTTTTATGGCAGACTAGATCGCAACGTGTTCGCAGCTAAAGATTGAATGTAAAATCTGGTGTCGAGATCGGAGAAAATCGTTGTAATGTCGATTGTTGCCGGGACTGGTGGCGGAGAGTAGGGGTGACACACGTTGCCACATATTATTTGTATACGTATAAATCGCACGTAAACATTGAATCCCTATACCTAATGAAAATTGACACATACGGTATATTTATCAAGAGTACAAAAGTATTTAGAACTGGATTTGCAATATTTTTTGTATATATGAAATTTCAAAATTCGAACCGGAAGTAGCACTTTTACTCTTAGCGAGTAGCACTTTTTTGATAATATCTTGCAAAGTATGCATTCTATAGCGATTTATTAAGAGAATGAAAGTACTTAGATTAGGATTTTAAATAAAAAAAATTTTAATACAAAAATTATTCAAAATCCTATTCTATTCTCTTAATAAATCTCTATAGAATGCATAATAATAATAATAATAATCTTTATTCCATGCGACTCAAAGACAGTATGGGAAACGTCATAATATTGCAAATATAATTTAATATATAAAATTGTACACTTGATAAATATATATAGAATGCATAACTTAGACATATTTGCAAAAAATCGCTATTCGATAAGAGTAAAAGACCTACTTCCGGTTGGAATTTCGAAAAACTTTTTTAAGACAATTTGTCTCAAACTTAATTCTAAGTACATATGAATTCTTTATAAATTTGTTTAAACTTAGTAGTTGACGAAATATTGGCAAAATTCGATTTTTGTCACTGAAGTAAACTGCTACTTCCGGTCTACCGATTTTACTGAAAAACTAATCAGATCTCAAGAGGGAGATTAATAAATACAAAATTTGGAATTGATAGCTATAGCGGTTTGACCGCTATCGTGGTCACAGACAGACAGACAGATACAGACATTTTTTAAAAACCACTTTTTCGGTATTCAGTAACACACATACAAGTTTATTTCTCTAAGATAAAAGTATTTAAAACAATTCAGAACAACTTATGGATAATTTATAACGCTCATACGTATAAAAAAGTCGTGTGGTGGCCACACCTCATTTATTTAGTATCAGGGTACTTCAAAATGTGGACATCTGCAAAAATCTCGAGGTGGAAAATTTTCATCATCACAATACTTCCTTATATTACGTATAAGAAAGTAAAATTAAGAATGTTCAAATTACGGAATATCACTCATAGACACAAGTAAACCGCGGTCAAATTAGATTTACTGGGATTAATAAAAAGTTCATCCGATTTACGAAAATTACTATTACAGTCTAAGCCTTAGTAAATATTATAAACTATATAATATAATTTTTATTATAAATATTAAATTTTGGCACCTGACGCGTTGGAAATTCCTGTATTACATACGTCGAAGTAAATTATTAAAATGATTCTTCTTCAAGGTAAATACACACCTGTTTTTCTTAGTAAAACCACATATTTCCCATATAACCAGGATATCTTGCCTTTCAATATGTATATAATTATTTTAAATATCATGTTCTACTTTCATTATGCTTATTATTGTCGAACTTTTGCATTTATCATATTGCATATATTGATTACAAGAACTGAATGTATTGTATAAAATGTTATAATATGTCCATTCCAAGGTTAATAGAATTCATTTTCTATACAAATAAATCATTGTTGATAACAATAACAAAACTGACTCATATTTAAACATAAATGAGATAACATAATTAAATAACAATAAAATATTAATCAGCAAATAAAATTAGCAATAAAAATGAAATTATAAATCGTTTAAATTTACATTAATTTATTAAGTCCATGCCTCTAAAGTTAATGTTCTAAAAACACTCTGTGTGAAAGTTGTTCTTCGAAAATAGGTAAAGTAGTAAAAGTTTATAGTACAGAAAACGTAATAAATACTAAAAAAATCGCGAATATTTTCGAAAACCTTCACATCATTTTGACAAAAGAAAGACAAGGAAGATAATTAGTATTTCTTCAAAACACAGTCTAACAATTAACGCTACAAGAAAAATGGTTTGTACAGATGAATGAATTTCGCCAAATTTTTTCTCATTAATTTTGCTGAATGACGACAAATTTCGATCGCTTTGCAAGGCATGAGTTGATTTCATTGTGAAATGTAATTTTTATTACAGTATTATCGTGATAAAACAATTTCAATAAAACGGTGAAACTAAATGTTTACAATGAGTACATAGGAAAAAATCGGTGATATTTTAGAAAGTCCAGGCAGCTGCTTACAAATGTATGGCAGTATATAGTAAGCACAAATTAATTTTCGAAGATAACCCTCCTAAAACTATTGAATATTTTACTGTTCTGTTGTAGATACACCCCAAAATAAAAGGGAATATTTCAGTCGTGACATCTGCTCAAATGTACCTTCCGAGTATTAATAATATGAACGGCCTTTGTTTAGAAATATCTAGCACCCTTCCTGGAATGCGGGTTTATGTTGTATGTATGTATATCGGCTCAATATGTCTATCATTGCTTGAATGTTTCTGACTTTCCGACTACATTTTACAACTGTCGACAAACGATGATGTAATATCATTCCTATTCGTGTAATGTTACGCTTTGAGTGATTCTGAAATTTGCAAATATTTGCTATTACGTTTTGCTAGGTCAATCAAATTGTAAATAAAGAATAACGTCAGTGTGATGAAAACGATTATAGCGTTAAAAATTATATACAATCGCAGTCTAAGCGAATTTAATTATTCTAAAAGTTGGTTAATGTGTTCTTGAAATAAATTTTATAACTTTATTTATCTCGTTCGTGAGTAATGTTATGTGGCATTGCTGTTTTTATGTATAACTTATTAAACAATACTTCCTGGCTTGATGAATGAGTAGAACAAATGAATAATTGCGAAATGGGTCTCAATTTAATCTCGGGTCTGCATCGCTTCGTAGAGCGAAAAGGACATTATTATTCGAAAGGTAATTGTCTGGAGACAATCAAGAAGCAATTTAGATTTAAAGAGGATAATAAATATTCTACAAACTGTCGAGCGTCAAAGTAAGTGTGAGAATAAAAATCCCACATTAATAAAAAAGTTAATTTTTGATAGACATTGTATTGTTATAATATATTTACTTTTTTATATAGTCGAGTCGTTTTGGCAACCGACACGGCCAAAGTACGAACTAAAGACAACGATTCAATACCACTACAAATTTCGATCAGCCGGAACAATTTCAAACCAATAAAATTAAACTAATTAATTAATATTTCAGTATATATACCTCCCCATAGTTAAATACTATTACATGAAAGCCAGTTACAAATTAAATATCATAAATAAAGCTATCAAATATTATTTTTTCTACACCTATATTTTATATAACATTTGGCTATACTGTTTAGGAGGCAAGCATTGTTGACAAATTTCAAATGTTTAGATGACAATTATAACGAACGTCAAAAGATAATTATGACAAATGTCAAAGAGTGTATGAATATTAGTACTTATGAGAATCCTGAATTGGCTTTTGTAGGTTATATTATTTGACAGGTAAAATTTCGCAACATCTCAAATTGGACGCCATTATAATTATTGTGATGATGAAAATTTTCGACCCCGAGATTTTTACAGATGTCCACATTTTGAAGTACCCTGATACTAAATAAATGAGGTGTGGCCACTACATGACTTTCTTATATGTATGAGCGTTACAAATTATACACAAGTTGTTCTGAATTGTTTTAAATACTTTTATCTTAGAAAAATAAACCTGTAAGTGTGTTACTTCATTATACAACGTTTAAAAGGTAAAACCACTTAACAATCAATAAAGTTTTATAAGAGTATGGTTTTCAGTATTTACTAGAACTTTACTAGAAGAAGTATTTATAAAATAAATTTATATTCTTGTTTATAAAACGTTCTCAACGCATTTTAATATTGCAATAGTGTTTCCGAAAGCCAAATCGCAAAAGAGAACACTTTAATATAATAAAAACTGCAATTTTGAGACAATAAAAAAATAACCATAAAAAATTAGTTATAATGTGCAGAATTATAGTTATTGATATCCCGTCTATTCATTCTATTCAACATCCTTCAAGCAAGAAAACAACCCCATATCATAGTCTTTATAGTTAAGAAAAAGTTGTATGACTAAAAAAGAAGAATTAAATTGGCAATTTTATTTTAATTTAAGCATTAATACAAAATCTCTTAAAATTCTAAAATAATGGCTAGTATTACTGTTTAATCTAGAATCCAGATTAATTCATGGTATGAAATCAGCAAAATGTAATTCTTGTAAAAGGTAAAACACTGCCAGTGTACTTTCGCTGTTACTTATAAATAATAATTACACTACTGACGTGTATTAGTGTTCATGTTATTGATGTCAATTATAAAGGCAATGTCTATAACACCTACCAGTTCGATCGATATATTTAATTGATGTGAATGTTTTAAATTGCTTTATGATGAAAATTTGATTTGAAATGAATATTAAACACTCTGATCAAATAACACTTAAGCTATCATTTTACATGTCAACGAACGTCAGTTAAACGTCAAAATTTAACCTACAACTTACGAAATTCTGCGGTCTGCCGTTCGATCGCCTCTCGATTTTTAAAAATAACTTGCATGTAATAAATATTTATCGCAAATAGGACAATCAACTGTTACCAAACGATTTATTTAATAACATTTAAATATCACAATAAATAATTATGTATTGATTATGTAACAAACTGACATAAAAATTGTCAGTTGACAACTGACTCAATAATTTCCCTCTGATGTTTTTACTCCCGTCAAACACATGACCTGGAGATCATGTCGAACAGCGTCGTTCCATATTAACATCATGAAAGGTAACATATGGGAAGGGTGGAAGGGGTGGTAACATACGCTCCCCCCTCTGAAAGACGCTAGTTCGATTGATGCTCCAGGTCCGTTTAACTTATTGTGTCCAAACCATGTTTAGGAATCCGGCGACTGGTCCCCGGTCGTGGCTCTTCTGTAGGTGGTGGCAGTAGCGAACCTGGTTCTTGAGCTTCTTGGGGTCGACCGGTGGACCTGGATGATGAGATTCTGGTCCGTCGGATGCCCGGATCAAATGGTTTATAATTCGCTAGGATCCAATATGTTTGACCCATCTTATTGTAGTTTTGGCGTTGTTGGCCATTTTGCAAGGTTCTTTTCCGGGTAGACTTTAAGGTTCTTCTAAGCAACTCCTTGGGTCGAGTAACTATGCTTCGGTTTTGACGACTTGTCAATTTGAGTGTGGGCTGCTTGCTGTGAAATGGTTTGCGTGAATTTCGGCACCATAATCCGTCAACTTTCGTGGTGGGTACTAGTTTGTTCCGCGTGTCGGTGGTAGTTCCTAAGGTAGGTATATTGTGTTGGGTTAGCACGTCCGTTGGTGTGCTAAGTTTATTTGCCGAAGAATGTAACGATATCTTCTTAGTCATTGTGGTCTCCACACAATCGATAGGTTTGGCAGTTGGAAGATTGGTGCAGGCTGTTGGGACCATGACCCCGCCCCGGACTGGCACGTCCGTGTCCATAATAAGTCCATCTACTGAGGACCGTGATGGTGTCTTGTGGTCCACATCGTCGTTATTCCCACCGTTTGGGTGATTGGTGTTGATCACTGAGCTTAAGACATTGTCTTGGATGGGCAAGCGCGTTGCCGTTGTAGGTCCTTTTGTTGAGGACTGCGACGCCGTCTCTTCATTCCGCGTGATCTTCACACAATTCATAGGTTTGGCAGAAGGACTCTCGGTGTATGCTGTTGGAACCACGACACCGTCCTGAACTGGCACATCCGTGTCCATAGTAGATCCATTTGCTGTGGGCTGTGACGGTGGCTTGTGGTCTGTTGTGTACACGTAACCCATGTGTTTGGTAGTCTCGATACTGGCAGACGGAATCTCAGTTTCACTCAGATATGTCGAGTAGTCTTGATCATTGAAAAACTCGGTCCGAAACCGCCTACCAAATTCTTCTAATGTCTGGAAGGTTCCCCAAAAGTATTGATGCCACTTCTTTGCTACACCTGTCAGGTGAGGGCTGACTGCCAGGTCAACATTTCTCAATACATCCTGAGGAAATTGTAGCAGATAATCCTCCAGTAATTCTATGAAGACTAGTGGGTCTTCGTCGAAGTATCCACCGTAGGGCGGCGGCGGTTGGATAGTTCTTACACTGGAGGAATCTTTTATATATTGTATTAGTTCCTGATTAACTTCCACTGCACACACATACTCGAATGGCGTAACGTCTGGACTACCAGTATCAGCCAATGGAGTCTGTTCGCAATCACCTTGAGGTGAATTCTTCAGGAAGTCCGCATATTCTTCGTCGTTAAAGAATTCCATCCGGAATCTGCCACCGAATCCCTCCACATGCCAAAAGGTGCCCTTATTTTGGCGGTGCCATGCAGCTGTCCTTCCACGAAGATATGGGCGTACTGCGTCATCTATGTCCTTTGGCGAGTCCAGGTCATACTGTTGAAGGTAGTCCTCTAATTGGTCTATGAAATCGCGTGGGTCCTCGGCTGGGTGCCCACTGAAGGGATGCGGTGGTTCATAGTAGCCATGACTATAGCAGTGGTTAACAATTTTCCTGGGGGCGACTCCTCGTCCGAGGAACGCCATTATGGTTGGCGATGGCCGTAGACCTTTGCTAACAGCCCTTCCAGGGAGGGTTTGGCAGCTTAGATCCTCACTGCGATGGTTCTGGGAGAAGGTTCGCGAACACTACACTATGTTCAATGCCACTTAGTTGAGCGCCAAAATGTTACCAAACGTTTTATTTAATAACATTTAAAAGAGTAAATATCACAATAAATAATTATGTATTGATTATGTAACAAACTGACATAAAAATTGTCAGTTGACAACGGACTCAATAATTTCCCTCTGACGTTTTTACTCCCGTCAAACACATGACCTGGAGATCATGTCGAACAGCGTCGTTCCATATTAACATCATGAAAGGTAACATATGGGAAGGGTGGAAGGGGTGGTAACACAACGACTAAATAAAATACGCAAAACAACAAAAGTGACAATAAATAAGTTTTTGACAGAACAAACTGAACACGTTTATTTTTTCATTTCAACCAATCACAGATGATTAAGCCAATTTTCGCTTGCCCATAACTGTTATATTATTATACACTCGTATATAAGTATATATGACATTTAAATGTCAGTGACAGTTTGTAATTAAACTGTCACTCGCATTTAAGTCTGCAATAGGCGACCGATTCCGATAGATTTTCGTCTTCGCTGGGACCGGTAGAGATACAGTAAAGTGGGGATAGACGACGCGAAAAACGTTGTGTGAAATGTGTGTGACAAGGTTTACTGTTGAATATTTTTTATCTTTAAAAATAAGTACATAAATTTGAATTTTTCTTTATATCGTACATCAAATGTGCAGCTGGCGCGTAGAGGTCGTTTTTTGTCTTTTGTGTACCAACCTTAGTTAGTAGACACTAATCAAATTCATGCATTTTTGTGGTTACTTCTAAAACACATAACTTTCTTAAGAATATAAATTAGTACAAAAACGGACCTTGACATTATAAATTGATGCCTTTTGCACCACTAACCCAAATTTGAGATTCTAAAATTACAAAATGAGTTTAAAAAACGCGAAACGGCGATGCCTTAATTTTCGATAGGTAAACGTCCCTCTTAATCTCTGTATTTTACGATCAATTCATTTATAAGATTGTTTAACTTCTATCAATTTATTGAAGTTAAAATTGAAAACCACCAGAATTAGAAAAGGTCGGTAAGGTATAGTGTTTTACACAAGAACTTTCAATTGAACTAGAAATTGAGCTTTAGACTTAGTGACCTATAGAAAGATAATATAAAAATCTGTCCTCGTACGAGAAAATAATAATTAAATGAAAAATAGCTGCTGGATGTTATTAAATAACCGCAGAATCAATAAAAGAAGAAGTAGTGTAATTAATTGCACAATACGATATGTAATCCTCGATCTCTATGTTTCTGGGATATATTGAATATATATTTTTTGTAGTTACTTAAATTGGGTACCTATTGGAAATAATAAATTATTTTTTACTCTATGATCACAGAATCATAGTTCATGCATTTTTTATAACAATTCATAGCTAACAAGAATTTCTGTAGTTGGCATTAAATTGTTTGGAAATGTTTGGTTATGAAATAGTAGAAATGTACTCAATGTTAATGAAAAAAATATATCTGTAATTCTAATATGTTTGTATAATATCTTCAATGTTACTCGGTACTCCAAATGAACTTCTTCACATTGAAGCAAATTATTTTGAAAGTGAAATTTTATAGTTCCTGGATTCATGACTAATCGTAGCAAATTGCCATTCAACAGTCATAATTCATTTTAACTACTTAAAATATAATTTTGTCGGTAACAATTCACAAACTGTGTACCGATGCATTTGGATTCGGCCTGAAGCGGAATGCGAACTTCCATAATCGGCGACCAACCTAATTTGTATTCATGTGCGTTTCTCTAATGCGACTGTACGTTCACGGTCATTCTACTCTGATGAGACGAGATACTTACTATACGTACATACAACACCATAATCGGACTTCTATTTCAAAATATTAATACGAAAAAAAATTATATAATAATTTTGAACATCGATAGCGCAACACTAATTGTATTGAATGCATGCTAGACCATGCTTACTACTACTACATACAACATAGAAAATTGAATAAGAATTTAACTACTGGACATACGTGCGGTCAACATAGAACGATGACCTCTTCTTTTGATTCTCGTTGCTGCGTTGTGCAAACGTTACAAGCGCTTCTTCCATGTAAGAGACCCATTGTTGTCCGTGATTTTTTCATTAAGCACTTTTCTGTAATTTTCTTTAATTGTTAAATAGTTAAAATAATACTTGTGCCACTGATAGTTTCCCCTTCTGAAGCTATTATTTATCTATCTGAATAAATGTATGGCTTTTTTGTAAGGTCTATGCCATGTGCTACTTCAAGGTTCAACACGTAGGGATCAGTATGTTTTATATTGTTGTCTCACCAGCGCGGTGTCTACAAGAATTAAGGATACCTACATGGGTTGCTTCTGTAGTAACAATTATTATTGCTGAAGAGTTCTTGTATTCATAATCATACAATTAAACCATTTTTTACAATGTTTTTACCATTTTTATTTTTACACTGTTCGTGACCAGTTCCAACTTTGGTTAGTCATTTTTAAACGGTGTGTTGTTTGCAAAAATATATGTAGTAAAAAATAGTAAAAAAGTGTTTTATTTGTATCACTAGTTAATATCGATTACCACAAAGTAACGATCAACTGTATACATTACTAATATTTATATTTGTCAAAAGTATAACTATTTACCTAAAAGAATATTCATACCTGGTGCAACATTAATGTTTTCAGGGTATCGAAAATCAGTACCCTTTTTTCGAAAATCGAAACTTTGACGGACGCTCCAGGACCTTCTAGGTTATCACGACAGATTATGATTTTTCTTTGTAATACTTTGTAACAATTTAGAATAAACCTAGAATAACCTATAACCTTTAGAATTTTGATGGGGCTGGCGAAAAATTGTTTCTTGCCATGTCCTCGGCCGGTTATGATTTTTTTTAAAAAGTTTAACACAACTTAAAAAAAAACCTGGAACAGCCAGGAACAGCCGTCAGAATTTCGGTTTTTGAAAAAGAACCACCAGTACCAACTCCACACTTACGAATTTGTTTTTTTGCAATATCTTTTGATCTATAAGATATATAGGTTTGATGTTTTAAAACAACCTGGAACAACAGTCGGTATTTCAATTTTTGCAAAAAGGGGCGGCTGGGAAAAAAGTTTTTTTCCTATTATATCGGTCGAGTGTAATTTTTTTTTTCTTTAAAATACTTTAGAACAATTTAGACCAAATCTAGAATCCAGTACAACAGTCAAAATTTCGATTTTCCATAAAAAGTGGCTGGTAAAAAATTTACTTTCGTTTTTTTGTCGGCTCAAACCTAGAACAACATGGAACATCCGTCAAACTTTTCATTTTTGCAAAAAGGAGAGTTGACTTCATATGACTACATACTTTCGGCTATAAGGTTAAACTTAAGGAATTCATTTAAAGAGAGTTTCGACCATTTGATTTGCTACTCTAGATGTTAACGTACTAATCAATACTTCATTGTCACCATGACACAAATCAACTCACAAAAAATAGATCACAAACTAAAATATATTAAACATTTACTCTAATAAAGATATGATAAAGATTCAGAATAAATAGTATTACTAATAGCAATGAAAATAGTAGGTGTGGGCCATGCACTATAATAATAATAATAATAATAATAACAATAATAATAGACTATATATTTGTAAGACCTCTGTTACATAAAATTGTCAATATTCTCAAACTTGTAATGCATTACAATTGTCAGATCATGATAAGTATAAATAAATAGTGTAGTGTGTACTAATACTAACAACAAATAACAAAGAAGACAGAAAAAAAACACAAAATAATAAAATCAAATAAGATCATCTGTATATAGAAGACGAATGACTAGTGTCTAAGGAATTCTTCTATTGTGTAGTATTCTCCATTAATCAAGTGGTTCTTCACTTTTCTCTTAAACAAGCTGATTGGGAGGCCCTTAAAGCTCGGCGGCAGGTTATTGTATAATTTCGACCCCCAGTAGAAGATGGATTGCTGCGAGGAACACACCCTATGATGTGGGATCCTCAGCCAGTCCCTCTCACGGGTTGAATACCCATGATTGTACCCATTCGTGGTAAAGGCCTCCTTATTGTTGTGTACATACACCACTGCTGAAAGTATGTAGATAGATGTTAATGTCAATATTCCTTCCTCCCTAAATCGTGTTCTACATGTTTCATTCACCTTCAAACCACACAGCATTCTGATGGCTTTTTTTTGTATCACAAAGATCCTCCGAGCCTCCGCAGATGTTCCCCAGAATAGTATCCCGTAGCACAAATGCGAATGAAAGTTCGCGAAGTAAGCCAGCCTTGCTGCCACATGAGTTGCAATATATTTTAATCTTTTGATGGCATACAGTGCTGAGGACAAAGTGCGAGCCAAACCATCTATGTGCTGATGCCATCTCAAATGCGAATCAATAGTGACACCCAGAAACCTTGCAGAAGTATTTTGGTTCGTATTTCTGGTACTGAAGACAACGTTTTGAGTTTTATTTATGTTTAACTTTAACTTGTTGGCGGTGAACCAATCATTCACCACTTGAACTGCGTTTTCCGATCTTAGTTTAGTTTCCTGATTGGTTTTTCCCTGCACCACAACGGAAGTGTCGTCTGCGTAAAGACACAGCTCTGCTCCAACCACACTAGTCGGTAGATCATTGATATATATAATAAATAGTAGAGGGCCCAGTATGGAACCCTGAGGTACTCCAAAGTGTATTCTCTTGAGCTGTGATTGTTTGTTGTTCGATTCCGTTAGTTGCATTCTATTTGCCATATAGGATTTCAGTAGGTCCAGAGGTACCCCCCTTACTCTATAATACATAAGCTTCTCGCATAAAACATCAGGACTCACAGTATCAAACGCCTTGGTTAGATCCAGTAGGTTGATTTTAGCGTAGTTGTTATTGTCAAATGCTTGATATATGTATTCGGTGATTTGCATTATTCCAGTACTCGTCGAACGACCCCTTCTATATCAATGTTGCTCGGGAGATAAATATCCCTTTGCTTCCAAATAGCCTACCAATCTCGATGCTATCGCTTTTTCAAAGATTTTGGAGATTGCTGGTAGAATACATATTGGGCGATAGTTGCTACAGTCACCCTTGTCACCCTTCTTGAACACATGCAATACTTTTCCCACTTTTAAAGGTGTTGGAAATAGACCATTTTCTATACATTTGTTGAAAAGTATGGTCAGTGGTGTTCTCAGTTCGTTAACAATTTCCTTAAGAAAATATGTCGAGATGCCATACACATCCACTGTATTCTTGGATTTAAGGTTCCTTATGATCATCTCTATTTCATCGGGTGCTATCGGGGCAAATTAAAATGAGCCAGCTGTGTTTAAAGACAGAGCAGACAGTAACTCACTGTACGTTTGTGTTGGCTGTATGCCATTAGCCACTTCCTCACCCATGCCACAAAAATATTCATTCATGTCCTCCGCGGATAGTGACGAAGTTACTGGCTTTTCTACATTTGTAGGCCTTCTCTCAGCATTGATCAACTTCCAGACCGCTTTTATTTTGTTGTCGCTTTTCTCTAAATAGTCAGTATTAGCTTTTTGTTTTAGTTCTGTCATTTTTTTACTATATTCGTTCTTGAGCTCTCGATATATTTTGTAGATAGCTTGGTTCTTAGTTATTCTTGCTACACTCGCCCACGCGTCCAGTGTGTTTTTCAACTTAATGACTTCATCGCTCACCTCACAACTCACCCGCGTATCTTTTTTTGCTTTTACCTTTTTTTCGGGAAAACACTACTCAAAGGCATGAATGAATCTCCCGTGAAATTGTTCGAACATCCTGGCAGACTTTCTTATACCCATGAAGCCTGTATAGAATGGTCCATTTTGTAAAAGAAAAGAAAAAAACCAGATGTTTTTTTAAACGATTTTATTCTTATATGATAGGTTATTTCAACAACTATTTTGTACATAGTTGCCATTGATGTTGTCTCGCAGCAGGCGACCAACCGATATGCTTTTCAAAAAAAAAATCCTGCTGGTTATATCTTTACAATGCTTTTGTGTCGTTGTCTCTTTGACAGAGCTGACTTCCAAGGTAATGCTGTATGTGCACGAAGAAATGGTAGTCCAGCAGTGCCAGATCGATCTAAGAGAAGAATAATCGAAGTGCTATCAACCGAATCCTCCTGCAAAAATCTCGAAATCAAAAATTACACACAAGGTCAAGGTCTCATCATTGTAACAATAAAATAAATAGCTCTTTTTATTATTACCATTACATACCTAAGCTTTATTGATTAATATTTTGTTTAAAGTTAAAGTACTATAATTCATGGATTTGTTAGCTGCAAATCTTTATAATAAAATTCATGGATCATATGTGAGCGAATGGTAGACATTTCATATTTACTTTGAAGGAACATTTAATTGTCATTTATAAAAGCAGCTTGAATAATACATGGGAAGAAAGAAAATGTAATTATTTCTATTATTCAAACACCACCTGTATAGAGCACTATATTTAGAATGCGAGACTGCCGTCCGCAGCAAAATAGTAAATAACAATAGATATTCACTTTGCTTTTGTTGTTTGTATACATATATAGGTACACATACGAATGCAGCATTATTTTCAACTCACGTTCTGTTTAGAATTTTTTGTTACCTTACCTTTCTTCTACGTGGAAATTTTTATGTCGCATAAGGGGTACGCATATAACTGGAAATTTTACTTTTTACCTACATAATATAGAAATTATAATCCAAAAATGCTAATCATTTTTTACTTTCTTATATTTAAAAAATATTTTCATGACAAAAATTTTGGACCTCGAGATTTTTGCAATGTCCACTTTTTGAAATCCTAAAATACCGAAAAAATTGATTTTGAAAAATGTCTGTCAGTATGTCTGTCTCTCTGTGTGTGTGAATACCATAAGAGCTGGTTAGATTTTCTGTTAAATCGGTAAACCAGAGGTTTACTTTGGTGTTACAATCAAATTCCACAAATATCTTGTCAACTACTAAGTATTAGAGAAATGTATAGAAAATACAAAAGTATATATGGGTGTCTTTAAGCTCGACCACCGACCATATCTCGGCACCCGTTTACCGTGCAACCTGGCGGAAAAAATCTTGATATTAACCTCTTCGGACCCAGAGTATCATATATGATACTTCGGGATTTTATTTTTTTTCTGCCTCACGTTAAGTAATATCGCGATCGGCCCGCCCGTATCAGATACGATGTGCGTCAAGCTATGCGCGTACGGCATTTTATTACTTACAAACTTGTGAGTGCTTGTTGGCATTATTTCTTCTAAATGACATATTCTACGACATGGCGGCTGCCCCAAAGAAGTTTAGGAACACTGGTAAGTACCTAATAAATATCAACTTTAGCTACTGGGATTGTCAAACTTATGTTTATTCTTGGCTATAATACGTCACATGGCAAACATCATCCCATAGTTAAGTTTTTGTTTTCGTTTGAAATGCATGTATCATTGGTGATACATTGGGACTTGGACCATACAAATTATTAATTGCTATTTGAAACCTACAGGTCCACTTTCTGCAGCTCAACTGCAAGAGATTGCTGACAACTTGAACCTTGACGAGTCTGATGTTGACGAACACCTATTGGACGACAGCGAAAGTGAAAATGATGATTTAGGCGAAGACAGTCAAAGCATTGCCGATGGTACCAATCAAAACCCAGTTGAAGATGGAAGTTCATCTGAAGCTGACACATCTTCAGATGATGAGATACCTTTGGTAAATTTTTTGCAAAAAGGAAGAAAGAGAAAATGGAAAAGAACCAGTTTTCAGCCGATAACAGAAAAGTATGAACCACCGATGCGAATACCACTGGAAATACTTCCAAAGCCTATCGATTACTTCAAGGAGTATCTCAATTTCGATTTCTTCGATTCCATGGCCACATTCACCAACATGAATTCAGTTAAATTGACTGGAAAATCGATCGATACTTCAGGAAGTGAAATGAGAAAATTTTTTGCATGCAGCATGCTGATTGGAATTTACAATTTACCAAGGATCCGAATGTTTTGGCAATTAGATACTCGAGTACCAATTGTTGCAGATAACATGTCAAGGAATAGATTCTTTACACTACGAACAAAATTAAAAATTGTCGATGACAATGCAGTCTCGAAGGAAGCCCGGGAAATTGACCGTTTTTGGAAAATTAGACCAATGTTGGACAGAATTCAAAACGCTTGCCTGCAAACCGAACGAACACAACAAGTGTCAGTTGATGAACAAATGATAGCTATCCACGGAAAGGTTAGAATGAGGCAATTTGTTCGCGGTAAGCCTCATCCTGTAGGCCTCAAAAACTTTGTAATGACGACAACTACAGGTATTCCTCTTGATTTTCACATGTATGAAGGCAAAGGTCGAACCACAGACTCTTCCTTGATTCCAACACCTGATAAATTAGACGTAGGTGGACGAGTGGTTCTAAAGCTTACTGACACTGTACCAAAAGGTGTCTCAGTGTTTGTAGATAGGTATTTCACTTCGCTACCTTTGATGGACGCACTTTTGCCACGCACAATCTATGTAACAGGCACGCTAATGAAAAATAGAATTCCGAAAACTACCATAGCGTTAAAAACCGAAAAAGAATTGAAGAAATCGGGAAGAGGGTCTTACGACATGCTTGTTACAGAAGATAACAAGATCGCTATGGTGAAGTGGTTTGATTCTAGACCCATACATTTTGCTTCAGCTGAATTTGGTGCTGAACCGCTGGGACAATGTAGCCGATGGTCTGTTCAAAATAAAAAATACATTGAAATCAATCGCCCAGCTGTGGTTAGAAACTACAATGAAAATATGGGCGGGGTTGATTTACTCGATCGCGTAATAGCAAAATATCCAATGAACAGCAGGACCAAGAAATGGACAGTACGTTGCATCTTTCATTTCTTGGATTTTGCATCTGCAGCTTCCTGGCTTCGTTACAGAGAAGACGCTCGGGCTGCAGGTCTTTCCAAACGAGAAATTATGGACTACCTTGACTTCAAATTCTCCCTTGCAAAAGCACTTTTGTACTCCGATAAACAGAACGAAGTTGAGGAAGAATCGGACGAAAGTAATGAAGACCATTCCGAACAGGGTAATTCTAAAAGAAGAAGTGTTTTGCCGATCCCAGACGAGAGAGTACGCATGGAAAAAGCTAAGCATCTGCCAAAATTTATGAATGAAGAACAGAGAACAAGATCAAGATGCCGATACCAAGGTTGTAAGAGCTTAACTTTTGTAAAATGTTCTTCCTGTAATGTTTTTCTATGTTGTAATATGCAAAGAAATTGTTTCTCTAAGTTCCATGAATAAAAAAATTTCAATGTCTCCCAAATTTTTGTATAGGGCAAGGCCCAATGTATCGCTTATGATACATGTTTTTTTCAAAAAACCAAAACAAAACAAAAAAATCTGGACACTATTTTATGTTATTAACATCTAATGTGACAACGTACTGCAGTCAAAACAAAAATCACATGGCGAAATTGCCCGTGGGCCTGAAGAGGTTAAGGGTGGGCTCCCCCCCCCCCCTTAAGAGGAACCACGGGACTTTCAACAAAAATATTTTTAAGTTTCCAAAATGATCGCAAGGGGGCGCAAATCTCAAGTTCAATTAAAAACTAGATAATTTTTCATTAAATTCTAGAATAAGATAGGTTAAAATTTTTACTAGCAATATTTTCAGGCTTTTTTTTATACAAGTTTCATTTGATATTTTTTGATCTAACTCCCATACGAAGGAGAGGGTGGTGGGGGGTATGTTTGCGTGCAAAATTAGGTATAATTTCGGTTTGCCTCAACGGATTTTAATATTTCTGGCCTCATTAAATAGATAATTTTACAAAGGTTTGAAGGGTCTCTAGTACAAAATTGCGTGGTTGTCAAAATAAGTAACAGGTGGTTCTATTCTCAATTTATGTATATTACTTGTTTTTTCTCTAAAATTTTAAAGGGAACGATACATTATTAATATCATAATACTCAAGCACATAGAAACTGAAGAGAATGATGAAAACCGGAAGTTGCTACCTTTTTTCTTGACGAAGATATAATCATACGAAAACAAACCAAAGAAATAAAAAAAATTTAAATATAAATTTATTTATTTATTGGCAGTAATAATTTTAATTTAATTTTAAGAGGGTTACTAGACAGCGTATATAGTTCGCTTTCACTTGAATTTTCATCATATTCTTCCATAAATTTATTCATTTCAATCTTCTCACAGATTTTTGAATTCATTGCATATATTACATTGAATTCTCCTTTTAATGTTTTCAAATTCTTTAGTTTTTTTTTTTTTGATAAATATCATTTATTGTCTTTTCCAACATTGAAATAAAATAATGAAAATACTGAATAGTGTATAGTTCGCTTTTTCTTTTAATTTCCATCATGCATTATCTCATACACAAGACATTGTTTGATGTGAAATTAAAAAAAAAAAACAGAAATACATTATTATGAGATTTCCAAGGTGGCCCATGAAAATCGAAATGTAAAAGATTAGTGTCACTTGTAGTTAAACTTATACGTATTTAGCAAATTAAGCCTTTTTGGACACCTGCACATAATTATTAAGTTTCTAAAATGTCATACTCTAATATTCTTGACTGTTGTAGCAGACACTTCTTGATGAAACATTTTTAACTTCATACATTAAATAACTTAAAACACTTGGCTTGTATCACTATGAGTTTATTAACAATACTCTGACATATACGTTTCGGTTGTTACACCATTATCAAAGAGATATACAAATCTAACTTAAGTCTATAAATGTTTGTCTTATATACTTGTCTGTTCTTGTGTATGTTGTTAATGGCAGTATCTATGAAAGGTGTATTGCCAAATTCTATATGTGTGTTGGTAACTAATCATTTTTGTTTCTGAGCTTGTTTTATTTCTAATATTTCTAAGAGATCTAATCTTTTGCTTTTTGTAACATTATGTATTAACTCGCAGATATCTATGTCGGGAAAGTGGTTGTAATCTATCAATGTTCGGCAAAGCCTGTGTTTTTCTCACTATATTTAATGAAGGAAACATATTAATTACTATGAGAATGATAAGAAATTATCTCTCATGCTTGCAAAGATCGTCTCCGTAAGTATATATACAAATTTCGGTAGGTAGGAAAATGGATGCATTACAGAGGCCGAGCTGAAGAGCATTCACGTATAGTGGTTACGCGAAACTAATGTATATATGTTAGTCCTCGGAGTAATGTGTTTCTTTCCCCTTAAAATCATTAACATTAAAATAATGCAAGTAATTTGTCATCGATTAATTTAAATGCCGCTAATTCAAGAAATTTCTCACGTAGATATGTTCATATACATTATACGTATTCACACATTTAATATACGGCAAAGAGAAGATTATATGTGTTTAATATATACATTAACCACATATAAAATATTAATTGTAATTATCCAGAATGAAATTTGGATTTCTGTGTTCCAACACAGAGTGCACTGTATGTGCTGTAATATTGTAGAAGGAGAAACATAGTAATTAATATGTTTCCTTCATTAAATGAGAATGATAAGAAATTATCTCTCATGCTTGCAAAGATCGTCTCCGTAAGTATATATACAAATTTCGGTAGGTAGGAAAATGGATGCATTACACAGACCGAGCTGAAGAGCATTCACGTATAGTGGTTACGCGAAACTAATGTATATATGTTAGTCCTCGGAGTAATGTGTTTCTTTTCCTCAAAATCATTAACATTAAAATAATGCAAGTAATTTGTCAGCGATTAATTTAAATGCTGCTAATTCAAGAAATTTCTCACGTAGATATGTTCATATACATTATACGTATTCACATATATATATATATGTAATATATATGGACGAAAATCTGGGTGATATGGACTGTCACTATTATATGAATGTGGAGTTACATTAAAAATCGTTTGACGTTTCGATATTATTTATAATATCTTCATCAGAAGAACATACCAGTTAAAACTATAAAAATCTAATGTTATGATTTCTAATTATTTAAAAATGACATACTTACATTTAAAAATTGTTTACATCATGGTTTTTCGAGTAAAAATAATATATGTGATTAATGTGATGCATGATAATTTATACAATGACATTTTTCTATATTGAAAATGAACATCACAACGTTGTAAAAATAAGACAAACAAACAATTTTCAAATAGGACAAACAACAGAAGGATTAATAGGAATACTCACAATAATATTGAACATATGTGTAAGTCTAGTTAGACTGATAGCACATACTCACAATTAATGATTGTTTGTACATTTTGAAAAAAGATATATCTTTAGGTGTAATATTTTGTTTGTATTATAACGTTTTCGGGTTCGCAATAAACAACTCGTGCAATTATTTATTTAAAACAGTCTGTATATTTATACACTTAAAATTATATAACAATATAAAATATAAAACTAATGTATCACACTTAAACTACTATTAATAAATTAAAATTAACACTTGTATTTATTTATTTTACTAATAACTCTGTCCGTATTTATGTAACACGCACCACTATATTTATTTCTACCGTACGACTTATATTTATTTCTTATATATTTATTTCTACCGTACGACTTATATTTATTTATTTCTAGGCGCGTCGGTTACTTCTTACGGACTTTCTTAATCCCGAATTACTATTCCGCAATTACCTATCCATCGGTGACCCAGTTGCCTTATATAGACATGCGAAACATCTCGAAGCATTCGTGTAAAACTCCATACTTCTCTCGATGTTTGAAGAACATTCCATAGACATTTCGCTTCCGATAGTACCATGCGTAAATGGATGACTCATCGTTTTACGATGTTTACCAGTCGTGTCCAGATGATTTATGGTCTCTGTTTTTGTCGTCGTACACTCATTTCGTTACATTGCCCCCTTCTTTAAAACCGCGTTTCGTCCCGAAACACACTATTCCATGTTCTTGTCGCTGGCGGATGACGAAATCCACACCGGGACCCATGGGTGCACCCAGCCGACTTGTGGAAATGGCAATCCACCGTCCCAGGCTGCACAACGGGCTGATTGGGCCGACAGCCGCACACGACCATTTCCATACCAGCACGCCAAAACACCACCTCCAGCATGTTTCCTGCGATTTTCCACTCCAAACTGTCTAATCCGCAGCCCAGCCTCGGAATTGCCAGCCCCCCTACGTTTTGCTCGAGTGCTCGTCCTCGTGAATCGTCAAGGGATTCCCATAAATTGGCTCTCTAGGTTTTCCGGCAATTTGTCGCACATCCGCCACTTCACCGCTGTCACGTCCATGGTATGGGACAATTGGTTGAAACACACCATCCCTGGCTCACTATGGGGTGTTAGTCTCATGCGATATACGACGTCATCTATTTGCTCTAGTATTTCGTTTGGTCCCTCCCAGTATTGTTGGAGCTTTGGGGACAGGCCTCGGCGACGTTGAGGATTATATAACCAATCAAGGTCCTCTTCTCGGTAACCATCTCTCTCGGCTTGCACGTAGTAACGATTCTTCGTCCTGTCGCTGGCATCCTGAGTGTGATGGCGTACTCGCTAGTGGGCATCCTCCAACCTTCGTCTGGATCCGCTGACGTAGTCTTCTCTATTTGGGTTCTCCACAACACACTTGAGTAGATCATCTTCCACCTTCAGAGAGTCCCATTGAGCCCAGTAGGATTCCAGTCTCTGTGAGCGAGGAGCCACTTCTTGACAAGCCGGTCCGCGACCAGTACCCTTCCAAACCATTAATGAACCAAGGTCTTCATCAACTTCTTGACCGATCCGCAAATTGTCAGGATGCCACTGATCGTCAACCACGGCAGTTCTGAATGTGTTGGCCGATTTTTCTTCTAGTCGGTTACCATTCCTGCAGTCTTCTGGACGTTGTCTGCTTGCAATAGCATCAGCGTTTTGGTGTTGCACAGATGCAATTTGCTCTATTGGTTTTGAGGCTCCACGATACTGGGTCGACGATTGCCTCTTCTCATCGACCCGTTTCATTTTCGCTGCTCCGCTATGGTTTTCTTGGGCTTCTTCCCGCATTTACTATGCGCATGGCCCATTTCCATCTCAATTTCCAATTCCAGCATCGGAGCGTTCTTCTCTTAGGTTGCACCTTATTCACTAATCGTCGAACTACCTGTCCCAGGTGTGCATGCCCATACTTCATCTTAAGACGCTTGATTGATTTAAGGTAGTCTTGACACTCTTCCGGAAGTAAGGTCTGCAGAACATCACTGGCCTGTCCTCTTAATGACACAATCAGACCAGTATCTTTCTACGGGGACGTCCACCCATTTGCTCCTGCAGCGGCTTCGAATTGATTCCGGTAAGTCATCCATGACGTCTTTCCATCGAAGGTGGGAGGTTTTACCTTTGCCTTCGCTGTTCGGGAGACCTCCAGGCTTCCGCCCGAGATGTCATGGGGACCGCAGTCGTTCATCGCTGGCAACTGAAGCTGAACCCCAAACTCATCCCCCATTCCGAACACGCGCTCCTCAACTTTCTGTTCTACGGCTTCGATGGCCTAAGAAAATTGCTGTCTCCCATTCGATGAATTCTTTTGAATCTCTTCCTCGAGTTGTTTTGAATTACATGCAATTTCATTTCTTAAAGCTTTTGAATTATTTGCAATTTCATTATTTAAAGCTTTTAAATTATTTGCAGTTTGTTTTAGAGTCTCCATAGTAGTCTCGAAATGTTTTGAATTATTTTCAATTTTATCTATTATTAAGCTTAGATCAGGCTGTACTTGAAACAAATATTTGTCGGGATCCTCACCTTCATTTATTAAAAGGTCACGAAGCCGATTCTGGAGAAAGTTTTTTTTCCAGACGTATCTGCGTCCCTTTCTTCCAATTCTGCCCTTAACTCGGAGACCTTTAATTCTTCCAAACGTTTGGTAGCCATTTATTTATTTATTTATATTTGCGGTGAACCTTATATTTGAATATAAATAGAAATAATTAGATAAACCATTAAAAAATAAGAAATGAATAAAAATAAACAAAAACATGTTTTATTAGGAAGTAGCATTAATTGTAATGTACACGTTCTAGTTTAATTAAATATTTATTTAAATATTGTTAGTATAAGTTATAATAACCATCAAGTAAAAATATATACATAGAATGTTTTAAAATAATTTGAATGTGGCGACCCCATGGGCAGGGTTATCCTGCAGACAGCCTTGGTATGGGCAGCATGCTTATGCTGAAATGGGGTACTCAGACAAAAGCGTCCCCTTCCGACCCTAGCCTTAAGGAGGGTAGAAGACCCAAATCTATGACTTGCCATAACTGGCCCACCATGTGGAAATAAACCACTAGAAAAAAATGTCAATAATCAAGATGGCACGGCACATGCTGAAGATTTGCAAGGCTGGAGGGATACCCAGTCCCTAGTGTACCGAACTTCGGATACCGGGTGACCTCCGGTTTTAAACAGCCTTGCCGTCGTAATGCGGGGCTCTGCGGCAGTGGACATAAGTTTTCCCTCACTACTCGTGGGACCGATATGAATGCTGATAAAGAAAAACCTGATAAAAAAGAATCTGAACAAGAATAAATAAAAGACAAAAAAAGGAAGAAGAGATAAGCCACAGAGAGCAGACAGTCTCTGAAGGTAGGGAATATATACGTGAAAGCGGTAAGTAGAAGGAGCCAGACGAAACCAGCTCGCGACCGAAAAATGAGGAGTGGGAGAAAGTGTTCGCAGGAAGAAACTCCCTCAAGATAACTTCTCCCGGAATAAGTGGACACAGATATTACTCGCTACCAGAACTGAAAGCAGATGCTACTGACATAAATGTGGACGAAGACGACGAAATTCTTCATCAGGAGAAGAAGAGGAAAAGTGACCTCGCTACAGGAACAACATGTCCCAGAGTTTGGAATTAAAGGTGAAGGAATGAATAAAATAGAGAAAATGCTAGCTAATGTGATTAAAAGAACAAAGGAACTCAAAAAACTAGTAAATGAGAGCACAAAGAGATGAAAATTAACAACATTCGTTATTATTATTATTAAGGTATATACTGTGGTTAATTTAAACCCCATCCCATAGTTGTATAGGTAAGAACCACTGCAGAACCCACAAAATTTATGAATATTCCGTTATGCTAAAGTTTTGATATTATATCATTATTATTATTATTCAAATTTTTAAATAGTAAAAGCTACCTATAGCCAATATGTTGTATTGAATAGTCTTTCAACAGGGAGTTCTCATCCCGAAATTGACGCTGAGTTCGTTTCGGTTTTTTGCTGGTTTGGATGCTTAGTAAGTGCCAGTAATATAACTACACGTAAAATAAACTCGTAGCCATGCCTAAACATTTTTCGTTCACATTAGAATTTTTGAAGTGAAAACTTCTATGGGCGCGTTGATTATGGGCACTGAACGAGACTGAGCCGTCACGCTCGGCTATGTAACGCTCGTTCGGGTAAAGTCGGCTCGAGTCGACTAAGGAAGCGAGAGAGATATAGTTAACGCGTCTCTGCTGGTATCTGCTATACTCGCTTGGCAACCGTTTCACGCTCGGTTTTGTATTATAACTCTCGTTCGGGTAAGGTCGGCTCGTATTATTAACCTCGCCTTGATGAAGTTTTCACTTCTGCCATGTGGTCTTAAGCACACCCATTTTTTTTTTTCGATTTGAGAAGTTGTACTATTATTATTTGTTTTCCCAGCCAACTTAATTTAGTTAATACATTGTAACGCAATGTATTTTTAGTGTTATGCTCTTACACAAGGTTTCATTTTTTTCTTGTAATATGTACTTGAATTTGAAAAAAAAATTTTAACAGTTTGTCTTTCATGTAATTTCATTAGACCATTTAGTAGCTTATTTGTAACAGTTTAATTTAGTATATTCATAATTAAAATCCTCCGATGAATAAGGGAGTTATGGACTCGCCTTTTTTGGGAAAAAAATATAAACGAACTTAAGGAAGTTAAAGGAGATATGACGAATAGGCATAACTGGTAGAAAACGGAGAAATAACAGTTGATAGTAACATTACGAAAAGCAGAAAATAATATTGAGAAAATAGAGAAAGGAAAGTAAGGGAACAATATTGTTATAAATAACACTATAATAAAAGGATTCAACAAAAGAAATTCAGAATTTAACTCAAGTTAGAAGCTGATGTTAAAGAGATATGAAATAAAGGAAATAATTATACTAGCAAAGATATTTATATTTTGGAAAATAGAAGAAAAAAAATAGACACGAAAATATACATAAATAACGATCTGACAGTGCAGAGCAGACACATTCAAAAGCAATTAAGACAAATGGCTAAAGAGTAAAAGAAAAAAAGTAACAAAGCAAAAGTAGTTTATCGAAAAATGTTGATAAATGATAAGAAATATGCCTGCGAAGAACTAATATATATGAGGTTTCAAAAACCTAACACAAGACAAAACACGAAATGATCAAACTGGTAATAAAACAGACAATGAGTCAAACGACCAAAGAATAAGCGAAATATATTTAGAATAAGAGCATGGGAAAAAGGAATTAAGAAAAAGGAAGAAATTAGATTGGAAACGTGGAACATAAAGGCAATGCTGCCAGTTGGAAAAATGAATAAAGTTGCTATAATATACTCAAATTAAGATGGGTTGGAGACATCAATAGAACGGAAGATGAAGCATTAGTAAAAAGAATCACGAACTGAAAACCACAAGGAGGGAGATTAAGAAGTAGAAAGAATAATAATATGGGAGGATCAAAAGATAGAGGACATCAGAACAGAAATTGAAAAACTGCAGGATAGGAGAAGGTGACGAGATATTGTGGAGAATGTAAAACTACATACAAAGTTTTAACAAGAAAGTGAATAGACAACAGTGGTGAAACCACCCACACTAAACTGGTCAATAAAACTAGCGCGTAGTTTTTAAGATTATTGACCTTAGCTTTACATGTATCAAATTAATATGTTTTAACGACGTTTGTGGACGATTCCTGTTGATTATTTTATATAAATAAATAAGTAATTAAGCTAGGAATAATTGATCTAAAAATTGATGGTTGTTGAGTGCCGGCACTGCCTGCTTCAATTTTCTTTTTTTTAACACTACAACGTGGTATGTAAATTATATTATGATTAGAAATTCTTTTCTAACGCCATTTCAAATGTAGTAAATACTATATTTGCTTTAAAAATTATTGCTTTTCTAAGTGAAACTTTTTTCTATACATATTTACCTGTAATTGTAACTAAATTGAATCATTATCACACCTATGTCTTTAGCAAACCGATATGTATGAATTAGACATAGCGAGGCTTTCATCAACGTTAAGTAATATTAACAATTAACACCTTTCTTTAAACTTTTAAAACTTAACTGTATGAAACAATTTTCGCAGTCGTTCCACTTTATTAATAGAATCTGTATGACAACGACAATTCATCCATAGAAAATCTTAATTATTCTGCTTTTCTCGAATTTTTGTTCCGTTTATCCATATCTTTTGAAATTTGTCTTCAACTATAGCATAAATAATTAGATCATCCACCACTACGTATTCCATCATTATATATAGCATTATTAAGATGGAGTAATTTGAAGATTGGCAAAAAGAACAGCATTTAATGCGTGAAGAGTACAATTGATGTAATGCATATAGGAAAATTTTGTTATGACACTGTCACTTGAAAATAAATATCAATCGGATAACAACACCTGAGCTTTTTAATTTTTTTTATACGTAGAATATATTCCCGTAATTTGGTGCGTTCCGACTGATTCACCTTGTATAACCTGAATAATTATATTGCATTTTCTTCTATTTCATTTATCCTTTTATATGTATTATATATAAACGGACTCAATCAATATTGTTGCCGTACTAGAGGCTTCGTTAATTTTAATTTAAATACTTCCTTATACTAAGTATAAGAAAGTAAAAAGAAAAATATTAATAAATTTAGCACCATTTCTTTCACCACCCATAAACTAGCGCCATCGCATCACCTTGGCGAAACATCGTTCAAATAGTTCTATCTTTGACAAGAAGAATGCGCCAGTTACACGTCTTCACCTCCAACTCAAGAATCCTCCTCCTCTTGTCTTCCTCAGCACCTTCACCCGCGCGCCGTTCACCCCTTCCCACAGCACCACATCTCCTTGATCCTTTTCCCAGATCGGTTTGTGCGGCAAGGTCAAGGCGTAGAGGTCTACCTACATAGACAGCCAGAGTACATTGAGATAAATGTCGTCTATACGGATTCGAGCGGTGGAGCTGTTGCTAACTGGTTTCACACAACGGGTGAACAGATAGAAAGAAAATACCGTCGCCACTGACAGAGTCAATGTTATAATCTCTTCTTCTCCTCTCAACCTGTTGTCCAAACACACACAAGAATAGGTATACAGTCACGTGCAAAATTAAGCACACGTCTCCGCGAATCAAAGTGAAGTTTGACTCATTCTTCTTAAGAAATTAAAATTTTTCAAGGCTTTATTTTGTATCGTATTTATAAAACTTGGTGATGAAATTATCCGTTTCTCAATCAAGTTACCGTTTCTTTATTATCTATGTACATCTAAATATTTATGATAGGCATTAAGATTTCAAAGTTAACCTTTTATTTAGCAACATTGTAAGTTAACAGTGATGGTCGATTGTACCATTTTTACGTAATATAAAATTTAGTTAAGCCGCACTCAAATTAAGCATAAATAGAAGCAAATGCATTGCACCAACTATTTAATTTCGCTACTTAGTTAAACTTACGATATAACGATTTAATTTTTTAGGATTTAACATTGTATAATTCGTTTCAAGAAATATGAGCGACTTGTATAAGGTGATAATCTGGATTAAAGAGAAACCCTTTCCTCGAGCTGCAGCGGGTAATTAAGAAGCACTTGAAAAATATCAGGTACGGTCTACAGATAATTAGAAAGCAGCTCGAGGAAAGGGTTTCTCTTTAATCCGGATTATCACCTTATACAAGTCGCTCATATTTCTTGAAACGAACTATAATGGTATTTTAAATATTTACATCCCTTTAACTCAATTACGTAATTTATACAAATCGACATATTTTAATTTCTGATAGGAAAGTAGAAAAAGGAAAAGAGCGCGACGAAATAAACTAAAGATAAACATAAGCGAGGCTGCCAAGACAGTACACTCGACAAACGTTTCCTATGAAATGTAAGGCATGAGGGTCCCCCGACACTGCGTTGCTCTTCCACTACTGTTAGCAAGCAGGCATCGCTGCATATTATAAGGTCATCTTCTGCGCTAATTGAAAGTAGTGATACAATAGAAGACGATATCGATAATGCAAGAAATCATTGAAGTACTGAAACACAGTATATAATCCTAAAAGTATACAATAATTTGAAGAGTGAGAATTATTAGACTAAAACAGAGATAAATGTTAGAACATCGAAATTAACGAAAGTGTCTTACGGGACAGTTCAAAAACTCGTTCAGAATGGTTTATTTAAAAGACAAACAAGGAAGGACAAAGGACAATCGAGGAAAATTACAATGTGCGATTTTGATATTGTGAGAAGAGAAATGTACCGGTTCTATAAAGAAATCAAGAGCAGAAACTTAGTAATTATAGTATTTTATTTGCCTTTTGTGTTAAACATATATTTACCCTAAAAATGAAATAAAAAAGAAATATATTATACAATGGAATATCAATGTTCTTATAATAAACTTTTAGTATAATAACCTTTGTGAATACGTCCCCGTGAATCACCTGTACTCGAAAGGGATTAGAAGAGTTGGGTTAATTTCATTTTGTGAAAATCGATTGATATTAAAGAAGTGAAATTTTTATATCTGTGGAGAGACTATACAGTGTGATTTTTAATGTTTGACGATAGTTCAAATTTACCGCCATAGTTTTTAGTGTATTTCATGTTTTGGAGTTGGTTATCCTGTTGATATATATAAAGGTCACGTTAAAAATGACAGTGTCAACTCGTCAATATATTTCTTTGGTTCTTGTGTTTTTCTGTTATTTCCGTGCTTTTATATTGAATATTTCTTTTGCCTTTACTAAAAAAAACTGTTCTTATCAGAACAATTATTCTATATTATTCGTTATTTAGGCAAGTTTAACACAAACCTTTAATCAATACAATTAAAATGATTGCATTTATTTTTAGTGTTATAGGAACATGCCCTTTTCGGATAAGCAAGATGCTTTTATTTTAAAAGCACATTATCGGAGCGGGACTCTTGGTGCGGACAGTGAATGGTCATATTCACTGCAGTCCTGCATGGCCCAATTTCAGCAAAATTACCCTGACCATATTGTTTCGTATAAGATATTTGCTCAACATAGAGATAGAATTATACATCGGTTCGAAACTAAAAATTGTATTTGCAAAGGCAAATCTAGTGGACGACCAACAATCTTAACAGATGATGTGGTCGACGATGTTAGGCAACGGATTGAAGCAAGCCCAAATAAATCAATTCGAAAATTGGCTGCGCAAACTGGTAAATGTACTTAATTAATTAACATTATTTTCATTATTAATTTTATTTCTTCATTTAAGGTTTGTCATATAGTACAACTAGAAAAGCTTTAGTGAAGAATTTGCATATGTATCCATACAGGGTAACTGTTACACAACAATAATTCAATATAGATTATGAACGAAGAGTACAATACTGTCAGTGGTTCAACGAAAATTTAAACAATGAAGATGTTTTAAACGTGACATTTATGTCAGATGAGGCTTGGTTTCATTTGTCTGGATACATCCATAGCCAAAATTATAGAACGTGGGCAACAGAAAACCCACATCATTTTGTAGAAACAAGTTTGCATCCAGTGAAAATTGGTGTTTGGATAGCCATATCAAGACAAAGAGTTGTCGGTCCAATATTTTTTAATGACACTATCAATGCTGAAAGATATCGCACACAAATACTTCAACCTTTTATAAATCAATTACATGATGATGAATTACAAAGAGGGTATTTTCAACAAGATGGTGCTCCACCCCATGTTGCTCGTGCTACTTTAGAATTTCTTGACGAATATTTTGGAGAAAGATTAATTAATAAGGATCGCTGGTCATCACGGTCACCTGACCTAACACCTCTGGATTTTTATTTGTTTGGTTATTTGAAAACAAAAATTTTTAGAAATAGACTTCATTCAATAGAGGAACTGCAAGAAGCAATAGTTAACAAAGTTAACAATATAAATGAAGAAGGACTCCACCGTATATTTTCAAATGTCAAGAAGAGACTAAATCTATGCCTAGATGCCAATGGTGAACATTTTGAACATTTGTTATAGTGTTATTTATGGTTTTTTATGGTGATCCCTAAAATTTATTTATGTGAATACAAATAATAATGTATCTATTAAGTCTAGAATTCTTTGGGGTGAACTTAATAAAATTTATATTATAAATTGTGTCTTTGGTCCTAATATTTTTACTTTAATTATTAATGTCCAACATATACATCTATTAGTTTGAATAATGTAATGCATTCATTCTTAATAGCGGGAATATTAATTTTATATGAATGTAGTAGTAATTGCAATATTTGAAACGAACAACAAAATTTTTTACTTAACAATGAACCCGTTAATATCAGACGCCACTGAAAAAAAATGATACAAGCAAATTTTAAAGTGACAATAAGTGTGACCAACTTTTGAAAAATAACTGTTGGCGCTAAATTCAAACTGTCTTCAGACATTAAAAATCACACTGTAGATTTCAATGTATTTTGAAATGTTCATGTTCAGTTCATGTTTTATTGTTTTGTATGCTCTTCCAAAAGTGTATTGAATGCATATTTGGGTCATAGTAATATATTTTGTTATACCTGCTTTGTCACTTTGTTGTAACCGTTCAATGTTTATAGTATTGCAGCTGCTATGTTTAAAACAAATTTCCAATATATTATGTATAGTGAACCAGTAACAAAAAGAATCAGAGAGAAGTATTTTTCTGCAGAAGAAAAAGAATTGTATGTTAAAGATATATATCACATGAAGCATATTATCGGAAATAAGAAAACAGATGCAAGTAGTAAAAAAAGAAAACCGCATAATTAGACGCTGAAAAAAATTTGTGCACAATCTCATAGTGCAGTTTAAAAAAATCGAACACACTTATCTACTTTTTATTCTAAAATATTCTTAAATATCTTTTCTATGGGTCTTTCAAGTGATGGTAATAGGTGTCGCATCATGCTTTTAGTTAAATGAGATCTCTTAAAAAAAGATAATTTGACAAAATATCAAGGGAATCAGCTATTTGATGCACTTGGTGCACTATTCCTGCATTTATTAATTCCAGTACTTCCATATCGTCATCATAAGCATCAAACCCAACATATATTTTAATGTATGTATATAAATATATACATACATTAAAATATATGTAGTAACACATAACCATAAATTACGTTAGTTATTAAGTGTTAGTGAAATTCTTTAAGCCCACAATTTTGGTGGCTTAACTTTGCGGAAAGCTCACCACTTACGCTAAGATTAAATCAAAGGTGCAATGAAGTGAACTACACTTAAGTGTCTAAGCTCAGTTCAGAGTTTGCCATTGTACAACCGACCAATTGTAGATGTAGATGACGAACAAAATTCATAATACAAACACCACGTTTTAAGTTGCCTGAAAATAAATTCAGGTCATCAGAAGCATATTTTAAGTGCCGACGGTGTAAACCACTCATACATCTTGTATAACTTACGATGTTTTTAGATGCTAGTAGTCTTGCGCAGTTGTGTATATGGTTACGATAAAATCTTAGAGACAGCTTTGCTATATCAACATGAAGAAACGTAATATTCTACATATTGCAGTGATCTTGAGTTGGGTTGTAAATTATAAATAAGTATAATCAAGATCACTTCAAGATTTATTTTAATTAATTTTTATTTTATTTATTTTTATCATGATGTGTATATAAATATTCACTATGTCAATAATTTGCCAAAATTTACTTTTTATTTAAGTAAAATAATAAAAGAATGTTAGTATAAATTTTATAAAAGTCATAATATTAAAATAAGCATTAAATGTTACGTGAAGTATAATGAGAAAGTGTTTTCCCGCACGAAGAATACTGGTACCGGGAGAGATCGATAGTGTGGCTCGGCGAAAACAATATTCTTCCCTAGATGCATTGGATGAGTCATGAACGTGTAAACAAGTTGATATTTACATGTTTGTTTACCTTTTTCAAAGATTGTTAATACGCTGCTTTCCTGAGTGGTGCAGCACTGCAGCTATGTATTTCTGGAAGTGGAAACGTATCATACCGAACTGAACCGGACGTTTTTGTGAAGAAAAATATCTATATAAGACTGGGACCGTGAAGAAAATGGCAGAGTTGCTTGGTGTAAACCGCACTCAAAAGAGGAAAAAGAAGAAGGTGGAAACCTCTTCTTCCTCTTAAAGGTTATATTCTTTTAAAAGATTATTCTTGAATCTGAACTTAGAATATTTTTAAAGAGATTTTTCGATACTTATAAATATTTTCAACAAGATTTAAAACTTGTAATATTTTTCATAATAGTCATGCTGCACAATTTACATTGAGATTTGTAATTATTTTAGAAATAATTATTTATGTACGGGACAATATTATTTTAATTCGAACTTTGAATTTATTTAATTTTATTTATTTTTCTGGAATGTTTTGTTTTGTATGTAGGGTTACTACGCCATGCATTATGATAAAACATTTTAGTGATTGTAATGATTAAGTTGGATAGCGTAATAATTTTATTTTAGTGTAAAAAATTTCTTTACTACTTTATTTATCAGATTAAAGGATTTGTGATTAATAATTTTGTTTTATGTATATACAGAATAATTGAACAGTGATCTGTATTCGAAAACATGGACGAATTTGAAATAATGTATGAAGAATTAAGGTGATTTGATAATGTTTGTTATAAATGTGTGTATAGTGTTGCACCAATTTTCTTTTAAGTGGTGTTTTGTATTGGAATCTCAAAGAAGGTAAAGTTTTATTTTAATGTATATATTTTTCTTGTATGTATATCAAGTATATTTTGTAGTACTTGTGTGTTCGATGTTAACGTGTTGGGTAATACATCAGGGATGTGTGAAATGAATTAAGTTGTTATTTAATTCATAGCATGGAGTCCTGGTGAATCCTTAAGACACGAATTAGTCTTGGTGGTACTGTGTTGGGAGCGAGAAAAGGCGCCAGGCAGAAATAATCAGGGCTGAGTTAATTAATTGAATACACAAATACTTTTATTTTATTTCATTTTTATTTATTTAATTTTAAAATTTATATATATACCTTAAGGGGTGAGCACATTGTGGTGTATGTTCGGGTTGTGTCCGACGAGTTAAAAAGACATACTCGTAGGGTGGAACTTTGGGGTACCTACCGGTGTGAATTTGCTTTCTGATGGTACTGTGTTGGGAGCGAGAAAAGGCGCCAGGCAGGACTAATTAGGGCAAAGCCATTCCCTTAATGTTTATATTTTGTTCGTAAATGATAAATCGTGTAAATTTTTGGTTATTCATATTCCAGTACAATTCATCATGTGTAATAAAATTTTATTTTTATTAAAGATGTTGATTGTTTACATGTATCTATGGCAAATATAAATCATGATAATCACGTTCACATTTTAAAACATAAGATTTTTCTCGACGTTATGCTTTTACTTATTTTAATTTCTTTATTATATTGACTTGTTGATTATGATATGTGCAGTTTTAAATGATGTTTGAAATATTAATTTTTTGTTTGTAAATATATATATATATATATATCTGTGTAATTTGAAATTTCTAATTCATTAATATTTATTTTAATAAATTAGATGATAAGATTTATTTTGCATTTTATTTTCTTTACCTGACCTGGAGATAATTAAAGAGCATTCAAAATCAATTGGAGAATTTATTTATATTTTCTGCCCCTGAGAGAATTTTTTTTTAACCATTTTAAACTGAGCTAGTTAAATGTAAAATTGCTTAACCTACTACTTAGCAGAAAATTTGTTGTATCCTAGTCTAGCATAAGGCCTAGCACTAGGATGCGTGCTTGATTCTTAACTACTCATTGATTGAATAATTTAAATTTATTTTATATAAACCTCAATTTGTAAGAGTCACAGCAATATGTAAACGAGGTAGGCGTCATAAATTCTCGGTCTGACAGGTTCAAACGTGTTCAAACTCATGTCATGTCATCCATGGACATACGGAAGGTGTACACTATAAATATGACGGTTCGAAGCCTAGTAGTATTAGTAACCACCCAGCCAACGTGACTAGCGCACGAAAATGTCTGAAGTAACGAAAATTAAATACCGCGCGGTCATTAAATTTTTAACAAAAGAAGGGCATACACCTTATCACATTAAACAACGTTTAGACGGCGTTTGCGGTGATTCATCTCCTTCGTATTCAACTGTAAAAATGTGGGCAGTGGATTTACGTTTGGAACAAGAATCCCTAGAAGATGCTGATCGGTCGGCCAATTGAAGTGATAACGCCTCAACAAATTTCAATTACTGAACATTTAGTGCTAGAAGATCGCCATTTGAAAGTGAAGGAATTAACATTCAAGTGGTAACAAACATTTCTGAAACAAGTGTTCGCCGAATTCTCCATGACCATTTGGGTATGAATAAAATTAATGCTAGGTGGGTACCGCGACTTCTTTCTGCTCTCCAACGTGAACGTCGAGTCGAATGTGCGCAGTCGTTTTTAAACATGTGTGGAAACGACCCAAAACCGATTTTGGAGTCCAGGGGATGAAACAATGGTTGTGTTTTACGATCCTCTATGGAAAAGGGAGTCCATGGAATGGCGGGGACCTGATGAACCTCATTCCAGGAAGGCGAAAGTCGTTCAATCGACGAAAAAGTTGATGGTCACAATATTCTGGGATAGTGAGGACATTTTGCTAATTGACTTTAAAAAGCGCAATAAAAGTGTGAAAAGCACATATTATGCGTCTTTATTGCATAAATTAAGGGACAGTATTCGTGCAAAACGTCGTGGAAAATTGACAAAGGTGTGCGATTATTGCACGACAAAGGTCCCGTCTATACTATCGCCACTTCACAAGCTGCCATCCGCGAATGTGGCTTTCAAGAATTGGAACATCCACGGTATGGTTCGGCTATGGCTCCTTGTGATTTTTGTTTTGTTTTCTAATTTAAAAAAAGATCTTAGGGGACGTAGTTTTAAGGACGACAGTGAGTTGGAAGCAGTTGTCATAGAACATTTTGGCGGAAAAACTTCAGATTATTTTTACAAGCGTATCGAATTATTAATTAATCGTTGTAATAGATGTAAGTTAGGGGAGATAACGTTGAAAAATAAAAAATTGTATATATTGTTCCGAGTTTCTTTTTTGTATATCAGGCCGAGAATTTATGGTGCTTACCTCGTATATGTGTGTTCGTTAATACATATTTATAACCAAATATATATATATCCTAGCACAATATCAATTTTAATTCTCTTACATGAACTTATGAACTCTCTGCGTCTCCAGATGTACTATAAACATACACATTACTGTGTAATAATACACAGGATTTTTGAGAAGTTTAAATAAAACTTTATAAATGATAATTTCACACATTACCAATTAGAAATACTAACAAAGCGGCTTTTACGGTTGCTGGAAATTAAGGAAATTATAAAAAAGCTAAGACACTGTAATGACGCGAAGTCGTGATGATCCTGGTTCTACTGATACATTCTCTAAAACTAGAAGATCTCTTATATCTGCTTTAATATTTTATTATATCCTTCGATATAACAATATAGTTAATGAGTTTGGAATGTAATTCGCTATACTGAATTTTCTTGATGCAGATTCACTTATTGTATTTGGGCCAGCAATACTCACAATCTTCAATTTCTCGTTGTCTACTACTAAATTCTCAGAATTGTATAAATGTTCTAAAATATGTCCAGTATTAGAAAGTGGATAATATGGTATCAAGATTTCTTAGCTCAAACTCTTCAAGCCATATTTGTCAAGGTTCGTGAAATTGTTTTGTATTTATGTACTTATCCTATCGTTAAAAATTACATAGGACCTGAACAACACCGGTTTATAGAAAAGAGGTCAACAATTTCTATTATGTCTAATTTAATTTATTAAAGGTGTTTTTAATAAATTTGATGATGTGGTCAGATGGATACTCTATACGAGTGGTGAGTTTTATATTATCTACAAAGCCTACGAGTGTAGAGAAAGTATTTTTTAACATATGATCTACTACAATCACACATTTATTTCATAATTTTTTCAATAAGACTATGCCTCCAAAAATAATTCTTTTAATAAATCTTGAAAAATTCCTCCACAGCTTCTTCCAGGAATTCATACAAAGAAAAACGACGTCCAGTAAGACATTTTTTAAATTGCGAAAAAATAGTAGTCACTCGGTGTTAAATCTAGGGTAGATGTACAATCTCTACAAGAACTTAACGATCTTTATGAACCCTGCAATTATCATGAAATAGCATAATTTGTGACCATACTTGTGAGGACTTTACCTTTGCTGTAGTAGTTTTCAGCTTTCTGTTTCTTTCTAGAGACTTTCCCTGTCATTGTTTTCAGTAGGTTTTCTTTCATAATCCAAAACATTGTCGCCATGAGCTTTCCTAATGAATACTGCGTTTCTGCCTGTTTTTAGCGGAAGAGATTCTTTATGGAGAAATCACTGCATAGATTTTTATTTTGTCAGTGGATTGTAGTGATACAACCAAGTTTCCTCATCTGTCATAGATTTTGAATAACGCTCTTCATGGCAAGCCAAATCCACCAAATTTTCTTTGCAAAATGATTGCCATCAAAGTTTTTGTTGAAGAGTAAAAAATATAGGAATACAGCATGCTGAAGTCTTATTCATTATTAAATCTTCGCGCATTTTTTTAAAATACTGAAGTTTTAGTATCCATATTCATTGACAATCGGGAAACTCTTATTCTTCAATCTGCTGCGACAAAACCCTAATCTTCTTGTTGTTCCCGTTGGTTCTTGCTTTAACTGAATTAGCTTCAATTGATTTCTCATCCAGTGAAATTTCTTGAACCAAAATTTTAACTTTCTTTCTCTTAGATTTCAGTAATCCTCTGATGAGTATTCTTGAGTTTTTCCCCTCCGTAGTCAAAGATTTTATTACGTTTCAATGTCCCAGTTAATTTTATTTTCTAAGATGCATGTACTCGTAATATAATTTAGCAACCAAATATGTAGATCTGGATGCAAAATTATGTCCATGAAAACAATTTTTTTTTATTTTAAAATAAATTCAATTTCTTTCCGTAGTTGCTCAAAATATATGGATGTGACTGCAGGTATTGTAAGCAGTGCTTAATTTGTAAGGAATAATATAAATGATTTATGATAAACATGATTTTTCTTTAATTATTCTTGCTCTTTAATTTTTTAAGTAAATTTTAAATATTTCGCAAAATCACCAACGTATACAGCCGATATTATTTTTTCCAATGTTGGATATTACAACGACCAAATTATGACCACTGCAAAAAACAATAAAATCATTTAATAAGGATTTTTTATTTTGCAAATTAACAATTTATTTTATGAAAAAAGGCAGAAGCATTGACATCCCCCTATCATTTTCTCATTTATAATATTCATAAATTAACAACTTTATGGCAATGGCGAAAGCAATAAAATAATATAGAATCGTTCTTTTTTATTGCATATTTGAAATTCATGTACTTTAAAACTCAGCGGCAATCAATGGTGTCTACTTTAATCGAATTGTTATATCAATACTTTCATTCCATATCATTGCCATTGTAAATAAAAATTATATACAGTAGAATCTCTTTAGTCCGACATTCTACGATTCGGGACATTCTGTAATCCGGCTTCGATTGAGCCGCCCGCGAGCGGGTTTTCCAGTTTGTTTGTGTTTCACACAGTTATACGGAGTTTTCTAGGAACCTTTATCCCGCGTTTTTACTTCACTAAGTGTTTGTATCGTAACTGCTTCATAATAATATTTATATTGATTGCACAGATCCAGAATGTAAGTAAAATATATATTTTATTCGTCAACATTTATCTAGAGTGGTTTATCGTTGGTATTCTTCTGAAAATTATTAACGTCTGATAATCCATCAAAATCGCTAATTCGGCAGGACTGAGTTTTCGGGCATGCCGGATTAAAAAGAATCTACCTCTAACACTACTAGCTCTCTAACTAAAAGCTATGTTGTAGATTACAAAATATAAAGCCGTACAAAAATTCACCATAACTGGTAAATTTTGTGATGTTCAAAAATATATAATTTGCACTAGCCAAATATGTCGGGCTTCAAAAAGTAAGTGCACTTATAAAAGTGTAGTTACCAACAAGATTTCCAAAATGAGGCAAGAAAGAGTTAAGTATTTAAAACAACATGAACATGATAAATATAGTAGTACCGATGTTAACTCTTTTAAAAAGACATTGGAAATGGTGGTCCACATCAGTAGCCCAAAGTTATATAGACACATTTATGAGAAACAAGATGGGGTCAGCTAACAAAATCATCAACGAACATCAAGCTTCCTGCAGCAGTGTATTAAATACAATTGTGAATGAAAATATCGCCAGCAATAATACCGTGAATCTAAAATCACCTACTTTTTATATTGCTAATTATAGTTCTATTAATGTGTATTTGACCAAGGCTTTTGATAGTGTGCACCATCATATACTTTTGCAGAAGCTTGAATGCATAGGGGTGTGACTTTGGACTTATTGAGATCTTACCTCACTGGTAGGAGGCAGTGTGTGGCTGCCCGTGCGGCGTCTGGGAGACAGATTGTCTCGTCTTATTCGCTCTATTATGTATGGAGTCCCGCAGGGTTCCATCCTTGGACCACTTCTGTTTTTACTATATGTGAACGATCTACCTGAAATCATGGAGGGCCTGACGGTACTATATGCGGATGACACCTCGTGTATTGTGCGCGCACAAACTTGTGATAGGGTCAAACTCAGTATGGAACAAAACTTCCGGTTAATGGATGAGTGGTTTGAGATGAATAACCTAAAACTTAACTCTGGAAAAACGAATATTCTAACTTTTAATGTACATCCGGAAGATCTGGTCATTGAGCACAAGGATGAGTCACTTCCATGTGTCGATAGTGCGCGTTTTTTGGGCGTGGTGGTGGACTCTCGGCTGTCTTGGACACCTCATATTGATGGTCTCGCGAAGACATTGAGTGGCTATTGCTACAGTTTGAGGGTTGTAGCTCGGAGTGTTGATGCTGAAACCTCCTTAAGTGTATACTATGCATGCGTACAGTCAAGACTACGGTATGGTGTTATCTTTTGGGGAAATTCACTGGATGTGGAAAGAATCTTTAAACTACAGAAGGCCTGTGTGAGAGCTGTTTTCCAATTAAGATCTAGAGACTCAGTAAATTAGTGTTCAAGGACTATAATATACTTACTCTCCCTTCGCTGTACATATTGGAGTCTGTTACTTTTGTTAAAAATCATTACGAAGAACTCTTTAAGAAATACGAACTTGAACATGGTCACAGTACTCGGGGTAAGGCCTCTTTGCATTTGCTTCCTCCACACACTCGCTTGGCAGGGATACAGAAACAAACCATCTGGCAATGCATTAAATTATACAACTGCTTACCACAAACTCTGAAAGTCTTACCGCCACAAAAATTTAAAGCGACATTAAAGAAATATTTGATGAGTAAGGCCTTTTACTCAACTAATGATTTTTTTAACTCTAATTATGTATCATGATTTTATTTATTTATTGTTTGTTTGTTTGACTCTAAATGTTTTTTAAACTTTGTGCATCTACTATGCTGATATTGCAATTTTGACGTGTTCTATGTTCAGCAATATGGAATAAACTATATATTATTATTATTATTATTATTATTATTGATCATATAAAGGAGGCGTAGACAGAAATATTACAATTATTTCTTATTTTTTTAATATGATTTGTAAAAGTATACTATTAAACTGAATGATGAATTCCTCCAATAGCCCTCTGCTCGTATTGCATCTTCATGGAAATGGACAAGTCAAATCATATGCTTTACAGAATTTTTCAAAACGGAAAAATGGAAAAAATAAACACACGCTGAATCAAGTATAAACCTCCAAAAGTAGATTATATTGAAAAACTAAATTACTTCTTCCAACAACTAAAACCGTATCTGATCTACTTTTTACCATTCTTATCACACAACCCAATAAATTAATGTAGTCAATGGCAAAACATTTACAAAATGGAATATAGAGAAATAGAATAGCAACAAGGTATTAATATTTTATTGGTTATTATACAATCAATTTGTTTTTTTGCTTTGGGCGCCTTCAAACTTTATTTCAATATTTTTGTGTTGCTGCAATAATATTCTCAAATGCCACCAGCTTCTGTGCATGTATTAAATGATTCCACGTCGAAATGGCTAAATACTATTAACAAACGCACGATCAAATAACATACAGTAATAAATAGGTAGAAACTAAATTATGATTGTGACTGTACAAGCTGTTGAACACGTCTCTCTTTTCTCTAGCGCTTGTACCGTCCGTTGGAATCAGAAAACGTTCGATTTGTTCGTCTTCGTCTTGGTACAATCGATTCTCGAGTTGTCAGAGTGCAATTCCAGTCGTGCGGTGACGTATCCAAAACACTTTGGGATCATCGATCCTTACCTGAAATACCTCCCGTACAACTATTGACACTGCATATTTATTTATTTTTTTATTATTATTTGAAATATCCTCCGGGTAGATTATCGTTGACACATGCATACCGCAGACGAAGACGACGTAAAAACTTTCGTTTTCTGAACGGACGAAGAAAACATTAGGCACTGGGTGATGGTTAAATATTTGTTTCCTGGATGAATTCAGAACTGTGTTTCTAGGTGTGAATCATTCTCAGGCAAATACTTCAAGTTTGAAGAGGTCGCTTATGCATTTCAATAATGGTATAGTGAACATTTTAAAGAAAGGAATACCGGTTTTAATAAATAATACCTTTCTTGTTTGTTAGGTTTTCTTAGAGAATTAATTTATTAAAAAACAATGTTGTTGGATTTAAAGAATATTTAGAGAAATTTAAAAAATAATTATCTTTGTTTGAAGAGAATAGTGGTAGATTCAACCTTCAAATTAATACAGACAAGGGTTTTTTGATAATGCAATTTTCATGAAAATACTGAAAGTAGAAAGTTATTTCACAATTACACAATACTACAAATTTTTTTTTAAACATATTGCTGTGATCTTGAGTTAAAATTAAGTTGTATATAAGTATTCTCAAGACCACAATTAGATTTAATTAATTTAAATTTTATCTTTAATCTTTTATATTAGTTTTAGTTTAAATTTAAATAATACAGGTTGTATATAAATATTTACTGTAAAATTATAGGTTGGGATTCAGTAAATTTATATTAGTTTAAGTAAAACAATGTAACAAAGTGATTATAATTTTTATTTATAAAATTAATATATGAATAATACCTGTATGACAGGTGAATTTTGATAATTAATCTTTCATTTGTTCAAATAATATGGTGTGTCAATCACTCAATACAGTCCAGTGGATGGATTCACGTGATGAGGTCAAAGTAAACAATGTTTCTTCTTCAGGGACCGTGCAAACCAAGTATGAACCAATCTTTATTAAAAAACACATTTCGACAATCATGAACGTGTTTCCTCTATTTCCTATGAAAAGGAAGACAAAGAAAATTAGAATTAAGTATTCGAACAACAAGCGGAAATGGTTTAAAAATCATGAAAATAGTAATAAGGAAACTTATAACTTTAGGTATAAATGGCAGTAATGCATTAGAATATTATTGTACCCACCTTGTTGAATGTAGATGTATCAGTAATTCACATTTTCTCACATTTATATACTAGTTTTTCTTTAAATTTCGTATTTTAAATTGACACAATCACATGGATTGAAAATGCAGTTGTTTGTTTACATTTTTCAAGCTGTAATGTATTTACACGCCGCTAGAGGTGATGCAGGAGTATATGTATCCTTAAGAGTGGGAAGAATCTCTTGAATAGGCATGACTGAATTTTTTGTTAAAGATATTCTTTATAAATTACGGCGCACGATGATTTTCGATGGAATTTGACGCCGGTGAAAACCGCTCTAAATACCAGCATTCGGTGTCTGTATCAATAATTTTAAATTTCAACTTGCATAATTTTTAACAAATAATTTTTAATTTTAACTTGTAAAATTTTTCAAGAAATAATTTAATGGACTTGTGATCATTTCTAATTGAAAATCTTTATTCGTACTTAGAATAACTTTTCATATTAAATAAATATATTTAAATTAAAGTTAGGAGATATTAGGATGTTTGTTAAGAACCGGAATATTTTATTTTAAAACATGATGGCCATTTTTGAATAAGGGCATTTTGTAGAGAATTTATTTTTCTTTGAATTGGAGTACAGACACTTTATGGTTATCTTTTCTATACAATATTTATCTCATTCGTTATTTATTGTAGAATTGGTATAAAATGAAGCAATTAAAAGTGAATATGAAAGAGTTTAATGCTTTATATGAAGAGCTAGAAAGTGTTTTGATTGTTTCTGTGTGGTGACTTATATAGAAAATTAATAAGGTTGGAAAATTTATATTTTATTGTTTAGAGTTTATGATTGCTGTTTTTTTTTTGAATTTCTGTGTTTGTGCATTGAAATTTGACATGTTGCGATTCTATGAATTGGGGATGTATTAAACAAGTTATTCAATTAATGAACTTGTAGAATGGAGCCCTAATTGTTTCTCTGACATGAATTTGTGATGAGAATATCATTCAGAAGCGAGAAAAGGCATTTTAGTGAAATTAATTTCAGCACAAAGTCAGACTTTTAATGCACATCTAAACACTTGTAATTAATTTTTTTTTATTAAATTGTGAATGATTTTCATTCTTTCTTGTAAACATTAGAGATTGGACGCGTTATGACGTGAGTTAAGGGTACATTTAATGAGTTTAAAAAATAAACTTATAGGATGGGACCTTGACTGACTCTTTAACGTGAATTTGCTTTGGGAATGTTGTCCAGAAGCGAGAAAAAGCATTTGGATAGGATTAGAATCAAAGCAGAGTCTATTTTCTAGTGTGTGCACAATAATAATAATAATTTTGTTTTATAATCATAACTAATATAAGTCGTTACACATTATAGATTAATTATGAGAAATTTTCTTTTGTTTTATTGATTGCACTAAAAATTTAAACTGAGCACGTACCAGTGTGTTATACATGATTTTAATTTATACTTTAGTTTATATTCACTATTAGATGCTAATGTCCTATATTGTGGCATGTAAATAAATTATTTAGAATAGTTCGTTTGTGAATATTTTTTATTATTTTTTATCTGACCTGTTAAAAATTTAAGAGTACAATAAGAAGAAAGAAAAATTCTGAGAATTCTAATTTTATTTTAAAATCGTTTATTTAAAAATTAAGGAATAAGTTAAAAACAGATACTTGTAGGTAGAATAGGTTGCCAACATTTAAAAACAAATTCTAATGTCAAAATGTATAAATTATTGGTATACATTAGTTAGGTAAATGTAAATAGCAGATATAATGCAAACACTAAATAAATCAATAGACTTTATTTTGTCTAAAAGACATGTTAAATGCCATAATATGAATGTAAACAAAACAAGACGTGCTCGAGAACGAATAAAATGTAAATTTGAGCATGAATAATGGTACCAATTCATAAGAAAGATTCTAATAATAATAAAACTAAATATATATTAGATACATACACTTTATAGAAGAAAAAAAGAAGGATATTATAACATTTATAGTGAAAAGTGTTAGATCGTAAATAAGAATATCTTGTGTAAAGAACAATATGAATTCAAAATACACTTGTTAGTACTTGTATGGGTAGCTCAAAGGTTTCAAAGAAAATAGAAATGGTCATGTGTGGTTTAAAAACCTGCAAAAAAAATACAATGTTAATGTTATTTATAGTATTCTACAAATTGACGTGTTACCTGAGGAGAGAGCATGGTTAAAAATCAGGGAGAATGTGATGAAGGCGACCGTTCTTCGCAGTGCGAGCTCAACGAGAAAAATTTCCGTTGTATGTAACGTTTTCCCTTTGCTATCAGACCGAAGAGTTTCTAAAAGAAGAATTAGAATAAAATTAGTACATGGCAAGAAAAAAATATGTAACAAATGATGAAAAAGGCAATGCATTTATATATAACTACAATGAAGGGTTATACTGAACAGGAAGAGAAGAAAGATACACTTACCTAAGATGGGATGCAACAAATTTGTGAAAACTTTAATAAGAAACAGTTTGAAGTGTCGCCATTGGTGTGCAACTGTCAAGATAATCTATGCGTATCGGTGTGAGAAAGAAACGAACAAAAGATTTTTACCACGAACGTTTTTGAAAAAGATGTCACCCTAAAATTTAATTGAATAAGAGAGGCGCTAAATCGTCGATCGGCATTTGTTTTAGTATATAAGGTCAAAAACATAATAAAACCTATAAATTTTAAATTTGTAATTCGAGTAGTAAAGACGTAAATTTTGTAGAAGATTAACAAATTTGATATAGCAAAAGTAAGAGTAGTGTCTATAAGCACTACAACTCACAATTTGATAATTTGTATTAAAGATTTAGAGTTCAATTTTAATTTAGTTTTCTTTTAAACAAATTTATTCAATTAATTTTCTTTTCTTATCATTAATTTTAAGATGGAGGATGTCAATTAAAATAGAATTTGATCAAATGAAGTAAGTCATGAGATAAAATAATTCAATTTATTGGATATCAGATGAATATTCTCTTGTTTAATAATGATATTTAGTCTTTCAAAATAATAAAAAGAATAGTTAATGGTGCTAAACGTGCTGAAGGTACTATGTGAGAATATTTGCCTTTAGTATATTGTTGGGCATCATTAAGAATTAAATAATCACTTAATATAGAAATTCAAATAAATTAATACGAATATGCGGGGATGTTTTTGATGGGCAAATACTAAGAGACTAGAGGTACAATGTGAGAATGTATGTTTTAGTGAAATAGTGCCAGCATCGTATTAATTAACAAATTAACAAGAATCAATAATATTTTAAAAATTAAAAGAACAAGGTGAATATTCATTCAGCTATCATTATATATATATATATAAGTATTTCCAAAATATTATGACTCTAAAGAGAATATTAATTTTTTTTTAATTATAGAACAAATATCTATAAAACACAATATTATATATATAACCGTTATTTTTAAATACAAATATATTTTTTATATGAGATTTAGACATCTTGTTTAATTCCTTGACCTTATCTCAAGCAAAACTAAATTAGATGTGAACCAGAACATAAGAAGTAAATCACTGCAAAAACTCATGAGAAAATTTAAAATTTTATGCTGATAGGAACAAGTTAATAAATAAACTATTACAATATTTTTATCATTCATTAGCAAAGTTACTTCCACAGAAATATGTAGACATAGTTGCAAACAAAAAATTCTACTAAAATTTCAAATATAACCGCTCCAATATGGTCAGTGAAAACTTTTTTTTGCAACTACGTGTACACTTAATCGCAAAAAAGTCAACTCAAATTTCAAATATCACGGCTCCAATATGGTCAGTGAAAACTTTTTTTTGCAACTACGTGTACACTTAATCGCAAAAAAGTCAACTCAAATTTCAAATATCACGGCTCCAATATGGTCAGTGAAAACTTTTTTTTGCAACTACGTGTACACTTAGTCGAAAAAAAATTTCAACTAAAATTTCAAATATCACCGCTCCATAGGGTTGCCACCTTTCTGATTACAGGAAACCGGCCTTTGGGGTGATTTAATGAAAAGCGCCGCAATTATCGCGAGAGAGACGAAAAATTCTTGGGACCACGCCCCAATTTTGTCAAAATTTATCAATAAATATTTTTTATGGGAACCCAAAGTATGCGAGTAATAAATTCGATTTTTCAAAAGTAAATGGTAATTAAAATTTTAAAATAAGAAAGTAAAACTTTATTTCTAAAAAATACAAATAGGTAAACATTACATCTGTTTAAAATTTGAAATGGTATTTGGTGTTTGATTTTGCTGATTTAATAAGTTCTGCTTTGTCACTTAGTGATGAATAAAATTCCGAACAAGAGAGCTGGATGTTAGAACGAATGCAAAGTTCTGCTTTTACCATTTCAACTGACAATTTGTTTCTGTCATCATTCCATAGCTGATTCATGATGCTGAAAATCCTTTCCACATAAGCATTGCTACAAGGAACAGATAAAACCATCTGAACTACATTTCTTAAAATTGGAACTTCCACTCGCTTAAAAAAGATACACCATTTCTCCGCAACAGAAATATCTTGATTAATGAAAGAAGGAGATGCATTTTGGAGCAAAGATAATTCTTCATAAAGACTATCGCCATCGGCATCTTGAAGATCCATGCCAATGTGCTTTGCAATTAAGATTACCTCATTCAGTTCTGGAATGCGGCCTTTCAAATTTAATGATTTAAATAACAGAAACACATTGTTTTCAAAATCAAACCATTTTTCTAAGTATTCTATTGCTCGATTGTAGACTTGAACTGCTTCCTCTTGAAACTTTAATTTAAGGTTGCTTGTAAAGTTCGCTAAAGCCTGATTTGTTTTGAAGCCAAAAAATAAATCCTCTTCCCGTCTCTTTAATTTGTCTCTTAAACCGGACATAATTTCATATACATCCGTAATAACCAAATGGGATTGCTCCAGTGTTTTAATTGAAGATTGGAAAATAAATAGAACATGATGGACAAAATAAATGTAGCATTCAGCAAAAGTTGGTTGATCTGATAGTTGGTCTTCTTGGTCTCCTACAAATTTCCATATGATACGATCACAATTTTCTGCCCCTTGTTGCAAGAAATAAGCTTTTATGGCATTCCAATTCAATAACAAGCGATCGAGAGCTTGAAAAAGGCTTAACCATCGCACCGGTATGTGTCTTAATACTTGATGATACTCCTGCTGAACAAACTGAAAGCACTCCTTGAGATTTGCCACGTTTTTGGCGCTACAATTAAAAGAATTGAAAACCTTTAATACCAAAGACTCTACATCAAAACTCAATAATTTAAGAGAGTGCTTGGCTGCATTGTGTAATATGTGGCAGTTACAATTAGCTTTGATTATCTTTGGTTTTATTTGTGTGAGTTTTTGGTAAACAGAGCAATGTTTTCCATAGTTGACGGATGCATTATCACCTCCATATGCAGTTACATTGGCAATATCAAGTTGCAGTTGTTGCAAAGCATTCAATATACTATTTGTAATTGACTCAGAGCTTTCATCAGCCTCTTCGTAAAAATCAAGCAAACAATTCTGAATTCCTTCATTTGGGTCAAAAAAACGAACAGCAAGAGGAAAAAACTTTCTACTGCCTTTGTTGTAGGCGTCGGTAGCTATCGAAAAAGGAATGTTTTTTTCTTTTAGCTTTCTAGTTATTAATTCCAATGAATAGGGTGCTAGCACGTTGCGCGCGATGGCTTCCATTTTGGTTCGTCCCAGATGAATTTTGGTAGCTATAGCTGAATCTCGGTAAATCTGTCCATCAAGCTTATTACCTGAAAGAAATATCAGTCGCAAAAGTTTCATTGTACATCATAAATAAGGCTTATTAACTTTTAATCAAATTGAATCATATTTATTAATCATTATTTAAATGATCAAATTAGTCTTTACTTACCACAATCAGTTGAAAGGTAGCTAAGACCATGTTTTACGCAATGAAACGTTTTTGATATTTCAGCCATGGTGACTAAATGGGATTCTTTCGAATCCTTGGGAGCAAAAAATTTTGTCATAACGTCACACATCTTGCTAGCTTTTTCCAAATTTAAATGCCTTGCGGTGCCACTATGGGATTTTACAGCTTTGACGCCGTCGTATTTAACGTTGAATGTAATTTTACACATAGTACATCTGGCCATATTAACATCCTTATCATTTGCTAGCCACTTGTGGTAATTAGGATTTTCAAGCCAGTCTTTATTAAATTGGCAGTTTCTTGTCTTAACTTTTTTTCTTTGGTGGTGTATTTGGTGTTTCTGCTTCACCCTCATCGCTCATACTTTACGATTATTTAGATTTATTACTGAATTAACAACACACAACCACAACGAACGTATAAATCAACTAAACTAAAAAATAAGAACGCAACACCGCGCCGTTCACAAAGATATATAACTCGGTAAATCCCTGGAAAATAGGCCAAAAATTCGCAACGAATCTGCCATCTTGTAGTGTAATGTAGAAATTAATAAATAAACAATAAATGCGGCTACCCATCAATAGATGGCAGACCGTGTTGTGGTTTCTTGAGCGATTTCATTATTGCTCCTGAAGTATCTATTGAGATTGTAAGAAAACCGGCCTTTTTTGGAGGCTAACCGGCACCCGGCTTTGTTAGTAGAAAACCGGCCAGGCCGGTGGAAAACCGGCCAGGTGGCAACCCTACCGCTTCAATGTGGTAAGTGGAAACTTTTTTGTAACTAAGTGTACATACTATTAGAACAAGTTTGTATATGTATTATGGAGATAGGGCTAATCTGAGGTGTCAATGTACGTAGAAGTTCAAGATATTTGGACATTAAATTCTCAATGATGCAATGGCGTTCCAAACTAACGAGCGGTACGGTTTCGTCATCATTCATTTTTGAAACACTGTCACTAAGTTGATTAATTCTTCTCTAATACTCTACGTTTTCAAGGTATCGAACATCTTCATGTCGTGTTCTACTACAGTAGGTGGAAGTTTCATCTCTATGGTTTCTGTTTCCGCACTTCAAGCATACCTCCGTATTGTCCCCGCCTTGGCAGTCCCGTTTATAGTGACCGAACTCCAGGCATCTGTAGCACCTAATGATGTTCACCCGTGGTCTCACAATATACATAGTCCAACCTACTTTGAATTTTCCTATTCTAGTAAGTTCCTTTGCTACCCTTGCCTTGACAACCACCTGATTTCCGTACTGGTTTGGTCGGAGCGATACTACTTTTATGTCCCCTTCATTGACACCCTCCACACTTTTCTTAATAGCATCCTTTATCTCACGACAGTCTATATCTCCGTCAATGCCAGTTACATACACCGTTTCGTTATTATTCTTGATTTCAACCCGGATATCCTAATTTTTATTTAGTATTCCGCGTTTTAGGACCGCGGCTTTATCTGCGCCACCTTGGAGTTGCAGCATCACCTCGCCCCTTGTCGTCTTTTTAATGGATTTAATCTCAATACCTTCCTCGTCAATACTGACACTATTTTTGATTAGCCGTAGTATATCCGCGTACATCTTTTCTTAGGATTTAATGACCAACTTTTCCAAATGTTGTCCGTTCTTTTTACCTGTGGGCTTTTGTTTCTTCCTGCTCATATCTATTTCTATTTTAATGGCAATACCTTTGAGTAGGTATTCTGCACACTTTCTCATATATTCATGGTCTAGGTTACCCAATGCAATGACTTTCACTTGCTCTGTTCTGTGATCTACCTTCACCTTTTTTAGTTCGACCATAATGTCATATAGCAACTGGACATCATCTACTCCTTTACGATCAATTTCATATGGCAGCACATATGGTATTCTGGAGGTTTCTCCTTTACCACCCTTAATTAGGATAGTTTCTGTCTTAGCTTTGACAAATTCTATTACCCCTGGTTCCAGATTTTCCTAAAAAGGGACGAAATCTCGGGGTAGCTAGTTCTGATTTCTTCCATCACCTGTCCAGTGACTGTGATATTTGGACATGCAATATCAGAGATCTTTAGTTTGGGTCTAGTTTGTTTCTAAATATTCTGCTAACCACGAGTTTTGAATAATTTCAGGGCTTTTCTCTGGCTGTCTTCTATTTTGCTCTCAAAATGTTCATATTAACATAAAATTAACATAAATCAAGTTATTTATATTCAAGCATTATTTGAAAGCAACATAATGCAACAATAAAATTCTTTAACACGTTAATATTAAAGACGGAAATTATATTATAGAGTTAAAAATGAAACCATGCTAAAAATACGTATTAAATGAATACGTTGTTGAGCCATAATGAAGAAGAACAACTAAATTTATTAATAACTCCAAAATTATGTCCTTTCATACTTTAATAATTTTTAAATAAAATAAAATAAAAAAATTGAATTCTTTTAAAGTACAACTGCCGACAACTCTTTCGAATAGAACCTATTAGCACCACTGCGATTTCTGTAGTTAAAGCGCATCATCGAAAAACTTTTTATGGATAAGTATTACTTTAACATTACAAGACATTGTTATTACTAATTTTAATTGTGCTAGTTTTATTCCAAGGACTGTTTGTCTTGTCTTTACTTTTCACTGCATCCAGTAAACCCTTATTGTATTGACCATATGTGGTTTATGATAGCTACTCTATTAATTTCATGATCTCTACAAGACTACCCATGTCTTTACTAGAAGTTCATTAAGTGTCTGTGTGTCCATTGCCGTAAAATTGTTTGTCTCCAGTAATCCAGTGTCTCACAGATAACTTAGATAAAAACTGTTTCTGCTTCCTAATGCTGAGCCTACAGTTAAAATCTGCGTCATGTAGAGTTATTGTGTTCAGATAACATTTGTATTACATGGTGGGTCATTAAATTTCTTGCCATGATTTGCCTGCGAATTGTTTCCCAATAATGTAGATTTTCTTGTTGAACCTAGTCTTTGAAATAGCTTCAGGTTAAATTTCTGATACTCAAACAGCTGTTTCTGAGGAAAAAAGGCTTTATTTCTGATATTGTCCTAGCAGAATCGCTTATTGGTCATTGAGTTTTGTTCCTAGTTCCCTTTTGATAAGCTTATCAGCTTTTTCGTTGCCCTCGAATTTTCTGCGTTCTGACACCCAGATTAGTTTTACCTATTTCTGATCTTCCAGTGTTTCTCAAACAATAATATTCGGTCATCCTAGCAAAGTAAATTCCTGCTTCAGTACAGGTGTGGATACTTGCTCCGCATTAAGATATTTTACATACCGCTTTCCCATTTAATTCTTCCTGAAATTCTCACTTGAACAAGATTGTTGAGGCAATAGTGCTTTACCAATAATAATAATAATAATAATAATATACGTTTATTAGCATTTTGCTTTAAATTTTACATATTCTTATTTACATATACAAATAGAACTTAAAAATAGATGTGCGAAACTAATATTACATATTGCTCGTCAGCATTCATCGGTTAATGCAAGTTGTATGACTATGTTTAGAACATCTCTGTCCACAAGGTCGACGATTCTCATATGTCTCGGCCTTTTTTTAGTAAATTATATTTGTTACCATTACCATTACCAAAAACTTATGAAGTAAAAACTCTACAAAAAGAGTCGAAAAATAATTCTTCGCATACTACAGCTGTTCGAGTCTTTGCTGAAAAGAGGAGCGTGTAAATAAAACTTTCGAGTCATCTGACATTTTCACTACTACTACAAGAAAACGTAACAAAATAAAAACCTACAGTTATTGGGTCGACAAGCTATATTTCTTTGAAAACGGCCGAAAAAAGTACATCTGCATGTTTATCGATTAGATAATTTGTCAAAAGTAGATAATATTGTAAACCACATCAAAAATAATACTTATAATAATGTAGTTTGTAAAAAGTTGCTATCTAAATACACAGAAAAACGTGCTTCCTTCAAAATTTCTCTGCCTAAAAAATTATTAAAATTATTGAAGATTAGAAGTGCAAAAAATAAAGTTGCGCAGTTAGAAGCTAAGCTAAAAGACGTTTCTTCTCTTTTTCTTTTTTAATAAAACTTATACTACCAATGAAATTAAAAGCTTGCACACTGACGAATATGAATTAGTCAGTTATTTTTCCGTTGAAAGGAAGTTAGACTGGTATTTAGACTAAATTGTTGTGGTGGCGTTTATCCTATAAACCTATCATCTTGTAATTGAACCCTTATAATGCCCTACGTTGTTTAATTTATTAATAACGGCTCCAAAATTATGTCCTTTTATACTTTAATAATTTTTAAATAAAATTAAATAAAATAATTGAATCGTTTTACCTGACTAGCTCATTTATTTTTCCAGGTCGATCCAGGTTAAGAGATGTCAACAATAAATAGTCTTAGGGACAATTGGCACAATTCATTAAAGCACAATTGTATCAATTTAAATAATATTTGTATTAGAAAACAAGAGTTCTTTCATATTTTAATACAAACACAAGAAAAAGCATTCACAAAATAACTACAATTTTAATTAGAACAAATACATTAATAAAATAACATTCTAGCGCCTTTATTGCTGAAATATTCAATGAGATTTATTACTTTTATTACTTCTATGAAATAATATATGACATAGAGTGTTTGCTCTCTACCGCCGTACAGTATTTATATTAATACTAACAATGTAAGCAATAAGAAAACAAACTACACCAAGATTGATACATATTTACAATGCAAATAATATTATAAAAACAATACTAGCAAACAATTTACAAATACCGAAATATTACTATATCTAAAACAATTTATTAAATATGTTTTCAATCTTAGAGTATTGTATTGATTTATTTTCGCCTTTATATTAAGACAATTTTTTATATAACACTCACATAATAACAGTTACTAAATACCTTTTGTATAGTCTTTTCTTTCTTCAGATGAAGATAATGTTTCTGTTGACGGTGTGCTTAGTTGAAGTCTTCCTTCGACAGTAAAGACGCCTGTAGCTTCCACAAACTGCTATTCGTACAACAATGACTTTTTATTGGAAGATATTTTTAAGCTGAACAGGTTTAACACTTCGTTGGCGGTCAATCTTTTGTAAACAAGAACCTATTTATTTGCTTTTAAGATTCTAATTCTAGATTTGCAGTGTGGAGATATTTATAAGGAAAAATATATAAACTAAAATTTTGTTTAAATAAATTTATTGTCACAATATGTGTTTGTAAATAAACAAATACAGAGGCTTACATAAGAATTAAAATAAATATTATCTAAATATCTTGTAGAAAAAAACATTATGAGAATAATTGTATAGTATTCGAAAATAAGTAAATATTCACAACATATACTCATTTAAAAGATAATCATTGGTAACTTTAAAATTATATCCTAATTAATATCGTATCAGTCTTGTAATTATTGATCTTTTTGGTCCTCCATCAACATCTTTTGCTTTTCAAATCCAATCGGCATAGTTTTATACTTCTCTTCGGCCAACAGCTTCTCATCCACATCACTATCGCCTGCTAATAATACGAACAATTCCCTGAACGCCAAACCGTCCATATTTTCCGATAGATAATTCAAGAACAACCAGTCTGTATATGTAAAATATTTAGTGACGGTTGTAAACTTCCAAGAAGTGAGTTTGGCAGGTCTCCACGAAGAAAAGATCAATTCATTAAATTTAGAGCTCCTGGCGTGAAGTAGTAAACTGAGATATCTGTAGAGTAGGCCTACGCCGGAGCAAAAGAACAAGAATATCAACCAGAACCACAGAAAGACGTAGATCTTTTCGTTTATTATGTTCAGAGCCATGACACACAAAGCGTCGTGCGATTGTATGGATCCAGATGGACCGTACTTGTGGAAAGTGCATTTGGTGACCTGAAAAATAACGATAACATATAAGTAAAAAACAAGGTCGAGAATTATGCGTTTATAGGCAGTTATTTACTGAGTTGTTTAAGTATTTTATTGCGAGAGAGAGAGAGAAAAATATGAGCAACTGTGGTGCTTAAAATAATATGTTCTGATAAATAAATACTTAAAACACACGATTTGCACAGATAGTTAATGCAATTTATTGATTTATTGTTTTGTTTGGAAGTTTCTAACAACTTTAGATTAGATAAACATAAACTATTAGTAATTAAAAAAATACAATGCCTGATATTTATAAACATTTGATATATTTATCATTAAAAATTATAATATTCCCTATTAATACTAATAATATTTACGAAATATTAATATAAAAAATCCGCCTGTAGTACAAATCTTACGCACATCTCACGATTGCCGCCCACGTCTTTTACCATTATGCCACGGAGATGTACGAAATACGTCCATACCTGTATTCGAATCGAAAAAAATATTTTATGATATTGGATATATATAGGCAACACAGTACTGTTTCTAGAAGCTCTTAATATCTCTGTGAAAGTCGAGTCATATTTTGCACTTGTAAAAATATTTAAAAGTGTTTTTATAATAAGAAATATTGAAGCAAACTTTACATTTGATTTGAATAATATCATCATTCAAGTGTATATTTCAGAACTGTATGTCAACGAACGAATCCTAAAAATCCAGTTTTCGATGACAATAACTTCCGCGCAATATCACAAATACAAAGTTCGATGTTTAATCCTAATTTTAATAAACAATATATCTGGTCATGAACTACCTGCTTTTTCGTAAGGGACTGCGCAGCTATATTCTACTAATACTTAAAACGTGTTTGTTTCCTGAGATATGGAAAATCAATACCTTTTTAAAAAATATGTACTGAACTATCGAAGCATTAGTATTATTAGCAAATTTGTCAAATTATTCGAAAGTATTCTAAATCAACAAATTGTTCGCAAGTGTAGGTCAAAGCTTGCATTTCAATAACATGGTTTCATCTCGGAATAGATCAGTACCTTTGCTTATTCAAGAGCAAAAACTAACAATTTCATAAAAGCCCCCTTGCCTTACATAATGATTAATACCAATATGTGCATCACAGATTTATTTTCCTATAATTTATTATTTTCTTTTGCTATGTATTGGGTGTTAATTTTATGTTTTCTTTTTAATTATTGTAAGTAGTTATTCTTCAAATTTGTTCTGCCAAAACTAGATTAACTTTTGTTGTTGTTAAATGTTTGTTTTTTTGTGAACTATTTCGATTTGCAGGTTTCAGTACTTCTTAAATGTTTTATATGCTAATTTTGATTGTCATTTGTATTAGTCGATTTTATTACTAGATATATCATTTCAGTACGTGAGTTTAATTTTTATTTCGATATTTCAGTGCATGTTCTTTAGAATTACATACCATCGTTAATGTAAAAATTGTAAAAAAAATAGCCGAGCACTCTACCACGTATATTTATATGCCAATGAAAAGTACTTAAAATTTACTATTTAAAAATACCACTTTCTTGTCTCTGTGGGCGATATTGCAGAAGTTGTAGAATATTGTGTCTGAATCGAGCCGATTAAGACTTATTAATTTAATATTATGAATTGCTAGGACATTACAAATAGCTTAACTAAAATTATTCGAAGAGATTTATTTTATTTTTACAAATAAGTAATTTCATTTAATTTTAATTTCGCCAAAAACTGTTCTTCAATAACTTTTTTGTTATCTCTTTAAAAAAAATCAGGTATGGTCACCGCACGACTTTCTTAAACGTGTATGCGTTTCAAATTATACAAAAGTTGTGCTGAACTAATATTTAAATACTTTTATCTTTGAAACAACTATACTGCACTACTTCTATTTTCTTAATAAACATCAGGATGTATACTTGAGATATTCGAAAGAAAGTGTTACTCGCTAAGAGTAAAAGTGTTACTTCCTATCCGAATTTTGAAATTTCTTTTATACAAAAATTATTTCAAATATAGCTCTAAGTACATTTGTACTCTTGATAAACATATATAGAATACATAATGTACGACATATATGCAAAAAATCGCTATGGGGTAAGAGTAAAAGTGTTACTTCTCAAATTTAATTTTGAGTACATATGAATTATATATATTACTTCCGGTTTACCGAATTTACAGAAAAACTAATGAGATCTCAGGAGGGAGATTATACACGTAAATACAAAATTTGGAATTGATATCTACAGCGGAATTGATATCTACAAAGAGAGAGAGAGAGAGAGAGAGAGAGAGAGAGAGAGAGAGAGAGATGGACATTTTTTAAAACCACTTTTTTGGTATCAAGGGACTTCGAAACGTGGACATCTGCAAAAATCTCGAGGTCGAAAATTTTCGTCATCACAATACTTCCTTATACTACGTATAAGAAAATAAAATCGGATTGAATATTTTTGTATTCACTAGAAATTTGTCTAAAGGTAATAATTCACTATACATTGGTTAAATTGGAATACTTCACTAAAAAAAGAGAGAGAAACATGTTTGCAACAACCACAGGATTAGATAACTTCAAATTGCGGAAATCCGTAAAATTTCGATATCGAAAATGTTCTTCACTACAGTACTTCCTTACATTATGTATAAGTAAGTTAAAATATATAGGTCGTGATCATAAATAATACTACTCTCTGTTGACTATTTAATTTTAATTACAACCCATACAAAATCACCACTTACACGAATACAGAGAGAGATTTATTACGCACTACTCGGTACAGATAATTTGCGAAACAACATCGATCTCTGTTACAGATGAACCTCACCTCAGCTAACCTAACGGTCGTGTGAATTAATTTAAATAATTAGAAACGACACGAGAGATTGCGTGCATCAATAATTGATATACACCGACACATATGCTGGCAGTCGCACTGAAGTATCCTCATCAGTATTACGGAATTCCAAGTCCGCACAACATCGCATTTCATCCATCTATGACAGATACCTCCCTTTATATATTTTATACATGATCGCTCAAAAGTTTACGGACAATATTTCGTTAATATGTTTCAATGTACAAAATTACTGGCGATACATTTCTCCGGTAATTTGATAGGACTAAAACTGATAGTAATTTTAAGCCTACATGCATTATACAAAACTAAATGATTTTTGACAAATTTCAATGTTGGTGTGGTTTTCTCAAAAAGTCGATCCTAAATATTATGTTACATGACATTACATGTATTTCTTTATTGGGTTATTTGCCTCACACCTTCGATCATGTGTAGAACCATGTAGTAAATAAATTTTAGAAAATTATATTTCCTTAAAATGATCTATGTATCAAGCCTGCAAATTGTTTTAAATATTACCTCATTTCAACAGTAATCTATTAAAGTACAAATGCTCAAGGTACTCTTTTGACTTGCAAGAGAAAATTAGTATATATGATATATTATAATCTTGGTTTTTGGATAAACACTATATAAAGTAAATGAATCCTTTTTTTTTAGTGAGGAAGTATTATTGAAAGTTATAATCTCCACAATTACAAGTGATACTATTAATTAGTGATATTAAATTTTGCCGCGGAAGTTATATGCGGCGTCTTCTTATATATGTTTTTGTTATTCTTGCTTTCAGGATATTCCACATGTGTTGAGTGGCGTCAACTCTCTTTTGTCCTCTTTCATATGGTCACACACTTAGTTAAATCGTTTCGCAAGACGATCGTCTTGTCTTACTAAAACTCTTGGGCCACGTCTAATTTCAAAAATCGCGTTTCATATATCTTAAAAATTAATTTAACATAAAATCGCCAGTATAAAATTAATACATTTCCTTTATTTAATTCACAACAAAACAGAATTACCCTCATCAAATTACAAAACTAACGGAAGTGGTTGATTAAATGCACAGTACATAAACATAATATACTATACAAACTAAAATTAACTGTTGAAATTTTTAGAAGAATTTTATTCGGCAGGTGTTGAATGGAACAAAATGGATTGAACAATGGTGTGATTACGTGACAGCATAAATTCACAAAATAATCGTTAACTTTCGCCTCGTAATAGTAATCGGGCAATAGGAAATAAAATGCCGATTAATAAATAAATAATAACCTCTCGTTAAGTATTGGCAACAGCCTAATAGGAAATATGCGAGTAGTCGAAGGATTAATTACACATGGAATCGGCGTTCTTTGCGATCGATGGCTGCGATTTAAGACAGAGTGAATCTTTAACACTCTCCGACCTGAGACACAAGAGTGAGGAATGGGAGCAAATGCCACTGTGCACAGACGCAGAAGGCACAAGAAATTATAAATAAAGAACACAGAAGAATTGAAGATCAAAGAACGTGCAATATTTAAAAATTAGTTAAATAATTTACAAACAAAACTGAGTAATAGGACACCCAATTTAAGGAAGTACAAATGTGACACAGAAATATATCATATGACGATAGCTTATGTGAAAATCAGTTATAGGGTAATACCGGAATATGACGCGATATGTCCAGGAAACCAACACAAAATAAACCAAATAAGAAATGCGACACTCTAAACTCCAAATAGAGGTTTTAAATTCAAATTAACGTACACTGGCCGCCAAAAATAAAATAAAAAAACACTCCCTAAAAATGACAAATCAAAATTTAAAATGTAACAACATTTCTCCATTTCAATTTTGAGAAAGAAAGCACGGCCAAACAAATGACAGCTAATAACTGCCATCCTCACATTATCATAAAACTTTTTTTTATTAAATATATGTATATAGAAGGGTGCGAATTTGAACTATTTAACTAACAAAAGAGTATGAAATCTGTCGCACTTGCATAATTTTTACTAATTTCCTATTAGAAGTATTGAGGATGTATTGACCTAATATGCAGCTGATAAAATGAGGAATATTTTAAATCAATTTGTAGGCATGTTACGATAATTTTATGAAAAAAGGTTAAAAATTTCATTCTAAAGATTTAGTTTCTACACTTTATCTCTATATTTCGCTATTTTGTATATAAAATTGTGATCGAATTGTTTCTTGGTATTTTTAATCCAAACAGATACTTACAATAACCTACTAAAAACATTTTTTACTACTTTAAAATTTACCTTAAAGACATTAGGTTCTACTGTTTTGTATAATAAAGTTTTAAATTATTCTTAGTTCTTATTCTATCAAATCACCAAAGGAATGTATCGAAGTACGAGGAACCATGCATATATATTTAATTTTTTTTAACAAATTTATTCCCTTACTGATGATATATCCATATATCAAAGAGAAGCTCAAAGAAATTGTCAAATTATGTGAGAATGAATCAAAATAGAAAAACATTGAAATCAATACATGCAGAAGAAATAATTGTGTTTGAAAGCAAAAAAAAACATTAATATACAAATATACTAAGTACAAATTTAACCAGTAATGCGTGCCTTAGGGTTACATCTTGAGGCCCTCATTATTCATTATCTACGTAAACGATTTATCTGCTTGTATTTCAACTGAACATTTTTGCGGATGACCGAACTTTCTAGTGTAAACACAAAACAGCAAAATCATTAATAATAATGAACTGTAGTGAGAATCGTAGTCAACAGTTATATATAGTATTGTTTCATAAGTAAAACCTCTTAGAATTGGCAATTCAATTGAGTTTACTGTTACTTTCTGTTTCATGTCCTCTATTTCTTGAATATTTGATTTAATTTCATTAACTTTTTGATTGGAATGTACTTTCCCGACAACTGTCGAAATTGGAAAAACCAAACCATCATTTTTATTTTGAGTTACTTGTAATGCAATGGAAATGAATAGCGTATCGTTTTTACCACAGATGTCTTACATATAGATAGATTTAGATTTATCTAGTGTTTGTAGAACCATACTCTTCGGATTATATTTCGCACACTAAGAGTATATGCTTTAGCCATTTAGGCGTAATCTTATCCTTGGTCATGCGGGCTGACAGAAAAATTACTTTGGTATCAGTGGAAGACAGTGAGTTCCTTCAAAATCTTTTGATGACTACAATATTTTATTATGCTTCGTATGGGAAAATAAAAAGAACTAAAGACTTTCGAGTAAGATTCTGTGAGTACTTTGAAAGTACGTGTAGTTTAATTTAAAACCCTTACCTTTGGAAAGATGTACTCGAGAATTGTGACTTCGCCTTCCAAACCAGATTCAATAATCTGTTGCCCCAATTCTAAAAATCTACCACCAAGAAAACTATCTATTATGTAGGCTTGCAGTATGACATTCAGAAAATTGATATGTTCGCAAAACATGAAGTAATACGACCAAGACTTGTTCAGTACTGCTCGGTTCTTTAAAACGTTTCGGATCTCCTGGAGCCTTGAATTTCTGCAAGAAAAAATTTCATTGATTATTTCTTCAACTCATATTAAAAAAATTATTAATTACCTTTCCTCTTTTGATAAAATTTTGACTCCCTCGCAATCTACGCTATCTGTTCCGCTTAAAACGCCAATCTTTAAACCTTCAGCTAGTAATTTTAATTTCCCCCCTATGTACAAAAAAAAATAATTATTGGTTTGATAAAACACCGTTCAATTTGATTTTACCTTCAATACTCTTCCACAAAATATGCGGTAAATAAAACATGATGGCTTGAGCAAATAACACAAACGGAACCCATTGATAGTAAGCATGTCTTATTATAGTTTCATCTGAGTGCGTACCAACAGGTCCTACGCCAGGATGAGGCAGAGCTCCTGTTTTCAAAAATGCTTCATTGTAATGTTTTGACTGTAAAAAAATTAAATGTAATAAAGAATTCAGACGAACAAAATTAAATTGTAATTATTACAATAGTAAACGTGGTTGTGAAGAAACAAAATGTGTCCATAACATGGGAGGGTACTCCATTATCTGCCATGCATTTTATATGTTCTCCTATATATTGCCTGGACGTAACTAAGATGGTAGCAACGAGGAATATGTAAAACGTAATCCTATAGTGAAGTTTAAAAACGAAATTGTCGATTGTATAATATTTGACACGGACGATGTTCTTCAGACTATCAAATTGGCCTAACATTTTGAACTAATCTGAAAATAAATAAAAATAATGAAGAAATATATTACCAGTTTGTATATAGTGCATAGATTAATTATTTTATAGTAATAGTTCTGTAAATTTCCAACTTAATGATAATAAACTTTTTTGTACAATAGAATTTCTTCCGTTTATAGAATAAAATACAAACGTAATAAATGCGGTAATTCTGCAAAACATACAATTTTAAATAAAAAAATGTATATAAACAAAGTAATTAAATAAGTATGTAGTAATTTCAGTGTTCTTTTGGGAATGTTAATGTGTTGGTTTGAGCATATTATTGCAGTGGTTAAAATTAAATATGTTTTGTTTCTTAAATTATATTTTCAACATCTCAAATTATTCCTTATGAATGTGTAACTGTCTAGTTTTATATTTTATATAATCGTTAAATATTTACGAAGTGAGTTTCTTACAAAACCTTTCTTTACGTAACAATGTAATGGAGATATAACAGACAAAACCTCTATTTTCTGGTGTAAAGTAAACAGAGTACTTATTATTGCATTTTCTTCTAAATTTCATAGAGCTATTATAAATAACAAATCTTTTTTTTTAATAATTCATTCAAGTTATTTTCTAATCTTCTATCTACACTTATAAAAGGAAGTGTTTCTGTGCGTGCGTGCGTGCGTGCGTGCGTGTGTGTGTGTGTGTTGATGTCCAGACGAATCTATCGCACTTAGAGCCGCGTAATTTAGCACACACATAGTCGTTATGGTGACTTAATGCACCGCGAAGCCCGAATTTTAAAATTTAATCTAGAATTTCTTTTATTTAATGTTTTGTTTTATTTTGGGTAGTCCTCAGTCAATTTTCGCTCGTAATGACACTTTCCAGGAAACGTCACAATTGACGGACAGAATAGCACCTAAAGTCTACGCAAAATGCCCAGCATTTAATATGGAGGTCATTCGGCACAGCTGACATTGACACTTTAAAGTCCAGATTAGGTTGACTTTAACGTTACATGAAACGTCAGAATTGAAGAATCGAAGAACTATCGGACATTTGATTAACGTTGGCAGTCGCGTTATAAAACGTGTTTTGTCAACTGACAGATGCTCCGAATTGACAGCATTCAATAATAAATATATCAAAAATGGACATTTATATTATTCGAGAGATGTGTTATGGAATATGACTATCGAGAAAGAATATTCACTTTCATTCACCAGTTGTCAAGTTTGAACATCAGAAAACCGACAAATGTCAAAGAGTTTACGAATTAAAGTGGATTTTTGAAACTTTTGGATATGTATTATTGCTATTACCGATTATTGCTTTGTATGGGTCATTTATCTATGTACCACCAGTACAGAAATAAATATCTATCATCTTCCTTTCTATACTATTATAAATTGTCAGTAAAATTGAAATGTATTATCATATACATTTGTGTATATACAGGGTGAGTCATTAGTAGCCGCTTCTTCGATTGCTCTTTTGGGTTTTAAATGAAAGAAAAAACAATTAGTTGAGGATCCATGGTTGCTTGTGGCGCGTTTGTAAAAATAATTTAAGCTCTGACGCACTTCCGGTTTCACCGGAAATGCACGGAATTTTTTTTAAAGACTCACCCTATATATTTTTATATTTTCTTGTACTGCTTTAAATTGTCTGCTCAACTGTGTTTTCTTTTTCAAAATTGAGCCAACAGTTTTTGAGTTATTACTTTTTTTTGAAAATATTTGACCGAAACAGGTGTTCAGAAAAAAATTATTTTCACATTGATTTTAAAATTAAAAACATAAACTTAGGTGGTGCTTGTAGCCAAGAAAATTCTGCATCATTTGGTAAAGTTGCACTCTACAATACCTCAAAAAACTTAGTTTTTTCAAAGCCTACTTCTCGAAATTTTCACATACCAAAAACTTATTTTTTTTAAATAGAACACCCGGTACTTTATTCTGGCATTTTGTTCCCCTTTTTATTCTCTTTCGTTTTTGTTAAGAGTGTACTATACCTATCTTTTGTAATTTTTGCGATAATCACTGTAAGAGCAACTAGCGGTCAATTGAAGAACTACGTGCGCTGTGCTACGCACCCAAATATTCGTCCAATAAAAGCTGGAATGCGGCTGACTGCCTGAGTCAACTGTTAAGGAAAGTCGGTATACATTTATGTCAAACTTTAAAAACATCGCTATCAGTTATCATCCAAATGAATTATTCTTATGAAGAGTTAATAGATATGATTGACGTTTTGGGTGAATCTGAAAGAAACTCTTTGTTAGCATCCAGACTTTATGCACAGCTATCCCTGGTAGAAGTCAACCGAAGCCAGAAACCTTCGAAAGTATAAAGGGATGGTTTGAGTGAACAGAAAGTATTGAATATGAAAGAAAGAGCGGAAAAAGCAATAACTGGTGAGGATAAGATGTTTATTGTACTTGCGAGTGTTGTCGAACACTCCCATACTAGTACTACGAAAATTAGTCGTGAGTTAGATGTAAGTCAAATTTAAGAATCCAGAATAATTAGGAAATATAAAATTCACCCGTAGCATATTCATACACAGGGTTAGATGAAAGAAAATTTCAGAATCGCTTACATTTTTGTCAATTGGCAGCAGATAAATTATCCTGGCTTTCTCAATTTTTTGTTGTTTACCAACGAAACCACCTTCTATTAAAGTGAATACGTTCATCGTCACAATTTCCGTTATTATAACACGTAAAATCCCCCACTTTATCACACCTGTAAACTTTGAAAATCATTGGTCATTAAAAGTGCGGGGAAAAATAGTGAGTTGTTACATAATTGGAACTTATTTCTTTGATGAAAATGTGAATGGAGGAGAGTTTCTTTGCCATCTACGGACGGATTTTCAAAACTTTTGGAAGACACCTTCAAATATGTCAGTAAACATAACCTATATTTTATTTCGATGTTAACCAACAGTGTCATAAATGAAATACTGCAACCGGATATTGGAAGTAAAAAAATTGAAATGCGATGCTCTTCATTCTGTAAAATTATTACTTTTGGGATAGTTGGATTTAACATTTACTTTGTTTGACAGTTGACTAAGAATGTCGGGCGCGATTCCTGCCTTCCATTGGTTGAACGAATATTTTGGTGCATAGAACAACAGCGCTCGTAATTCTTTAATTGACCGCTAATTGCTCCCATAGTGATTATCTCAGAAATTACAAAAGATAGGTACAGGACATTGTTAACAAAAATGAAAGAGAATTAAAAAAAGGAACAAAATACCTCAATAAAATACAGGGTGTTCCATTTAAAAAAAATAAGTTTTTGCTATGTGAAAATTTCAAACAAACAAGTTTTTTGAGGTATTGTCGAGTGTAACTTTACCAAATGATGCAGAATTTTCTTGGCTACAAGAAGTTAATGTTTTTAATTTTAAAATCAATGTGAAAATAATATTTTCTGAACACGTGTTTTGGTCAAATATTTTCAAAAAAAAGTAATAACTCAAAAACTATTTGCTCAATTTTGAAAAACAAAAGACAGTTGAACAGACAATTTAAAGCAGTACAAGAAAATATAAAAATATATAGGGCGAGTCATTTAAAAAAAATAAGTTCCGTGCATTTCCGGTGAAACCGGAAGTGCGTAAGAGCTTAAAGTATTTTTAGAATATACGTCCCAAGCAACCATGGATTTTCCACTGAATGTATTTTAATTTATTTAAAACACAAAAGAGCAATCGAAGAAGGGGTTACTAATGACTCACCCTGTATATGTATAATAATCGCGCGTTTTCAACATTTGTTATATGTGTCCGGAACAGTCCAAAATCAAAAATATGAGGTGTGGCCACCAGACGACTTTCTTATACGTACGTGCGTTTAAAATTATACTAAAGTTGTAAATTAAGTTTTACCCACTTATAACTTCTTAAAAAAATAAACCTGTAAGTATGCTACTTCAGCTTCGAATTTTTAATTATAAATTATTCAAAATCCCATTCTAAATGCTTCTATTATCTTAATAAGTCTCTATAGAATGCATACTTTGCGAGATATTTGCAAAAAGTGCTAGTTACTGTATTGGAAAATTTTGAAGGTTTTACTATTCCATATCTCATTATTGCCTCTAAAATATTCAGCCACTCTGCCACCCGGTAGAATCATTTGCTCCTCTTTTAAAGCTAATTTGTGGAAGAACTTCTTCTACATTATAGGGACTAAATGACATTGTTAAGAGCATGCCATTGTTGTACAGTATACTCAAATATTACAATAAATTTTCCATACCAAAATTTTCTTCGACACTAATCACTTTCGTGTTGGCACTTTTCAACTTTACGATTATAACAAGGTGCATTATTGGTAATAATCCCAGCATTTTAATGATTACTATAGCCTCTATATTTATCCAATACAGACCAAAAATTGAGAATGTTTAAATATTCATAGTAAATCGACTTCTTTTCTGTATGCTGTACATTTTCTACCACCCTATATGTGCAACTTTCTTAATATTGAAGATATAGGATCAGTTAAATTGGCAAAGTCGCTCCTAAATTTGAAGAGTATTTGATAGTATTTTTATATTCAACATTTATTGTCAACTTTTGAAGATGTCTTTTAAAAATTAAAAATTGCCAAAATGTTCAATTATACACATCTTCGGAACTATTGAAGATAGGACTAATATAAAAATGGTATCTGGTAGTAATTTTACATGGAATATAATAATTTTATTTCAAAATTCATGGCACATTTAATTATCAAGATAACTTACGTTTTTCTAAATGGCAATGGTAGTGGTTTCATAAAAATGCTTTTTTTTTTGATTTAATAGATATAAGGTTTGGTATGGTAATCTTTTTAAAAGGTTAATTATAGTGAGAATAAATCAATTACTGTTGATTTTTGAGGAAATAATGAGCAAGTAAGCTTTGAAAAACTATTTTAAAATGCGAGTTGGCATTAAAATAGTTTTTCAAGCCTTACTTCCTTAAATATCTTCAAAAGTTGACAATAAATATTATATATGAAAATACTATCAAAACTTCTCAAATTTAGGAGCAACTTTGCAAACAGATCCTGTATTTATATATTATATATATAATATTTCTAATTTTAACCTAAAAATGCAACAAATTATGACTATTTACCAAGAATTTTCCTTATACTACATTTGGAATATCTAATCAATTCTCATTTTTCTTAGTACCTTCAGAAGTACTTGCGTTTTAGCACAGGCTATTTTGGTAAGAACTAGATAACCACAAGAGCCAAGAGCCACGTTTTTCCGTGAAAAAACTAGATATAGTTTCTATTGGTACACGCCGTAACTTCCAGAAAATATTATAGCAAATATGTAGCACAGAATAAATGAAACGGTTGAATGTATATAGTATTAGAAGAATTTAAGTAGAAAAGAATAAATAAAATAAATGTCAAATCAGTCAATAACAGTAATAAATTAAGCGTGACCTGGGCTCAATATAATGCAATCATATTGCATATTTTTAGCACGTGATTTCAACAATGCTCCGTGATTACCGAGTAGTTTAACATGCTTTAAACAGATGGTATTTTTAGGTTAGCAGAATCAGAAAAATATCGGCCTTAGTATCGCGTAGCGATAACGAGATCCAGTTGGCCTTGTGACAAGCATAAGTTTAAAACCCATAAATAGACTAAATCGCAATAAAGCAAAAAATCCTACTGAGCACTGATATCAAAAACTTTCTCAAACCAACTCAAAAGCAGCATGAAGAAAGAACGTGCTAATTCTTATAAATTACTAACTATACCTGAATTTTAAATTATTTCTTTAAGATTAATTGATTTCTAGAAATACTTCAACTCTTCTTACTTTCTTATGCGCAGTATAAGGAATAAATCAAGCATTTAGAAAAAAGTTATTAAGAATATAAGTAAGTCGTGTGGTACACACACGTTATTGGTAATATTATGTTTGGGAGTAAACACCAAAAATAAATGTTAGGAATATTATGGAGGGAAAATGAATACTTAAAAATACCGTTGGTATGTGTTATATAAAGAAGTTACTAATTATAAAATTGATAAATCATCTGAAATAGAGAAATATTTACCTTTATAACACACCTATATAGTTGGAATATTTAATAAATACATTTAACTGAACCCCCATACTTTACTAGTAAGTACAATATGTTCAAATTGTTTAAGTAAACGTTGCAAATATAAAACGTGATCTCGACAATAGTAATTAAATTTCTTGCAACCTACATCTACATAGCATATCCTAAATATGGTAATATTTAGTTTAAATATCTAAAATTAAAAAAATCCACATTAAAATTGTTATTAGATTATAATTTCTATTGAAATATATTTATCATAATATAGAAAATGCAAAACAGCAATATCATACAGTCATTCTAAATTATTAATAAGAAAATATTTTAATACACACCTACTTGATACCTTTGCACTAAATACAATATCATATGTAAATCACTTGAAACATTCAAACGTATATTACTGATTCCGTCAATCAGTAAATGCAAATTGTATGTTCTGAAATACACCACATTGTTCTAATAAAAACGTCGGATTACTACTGCACCTATGCGATACTTTTTATAATGTATCTAGTGTTGATAAGATAACATATTTTAGACGTATATAAGACTTATTATGGGCATATTTCTTATTATTATATCAATTTAATGCGTTCATATATTATGCGGAATTTAGTGGAAGCGATATTTACGTACAAAATATAAAATGAAGTTAACCTTAAATATCATCGTGTATAGTTAAAATGAAATATTTTTGAAAGACAGACAATAAATAAATTATTTATTTTCAAAATGAATTAATGAAATCTCAAAAAGTTGGCATCGTCACGTTTATGGATCACATTTCTAGAACCACTCCACCTACAGCAACGAAATATGAATGTTCCACCTTGCCAATAAATCAGATACCTATTTGACAAGCAAACCTCAAAAATATCACATTTTATGCCAAAACTGACGCGTTTCTGTCAGTCATTTCTGACTTTCGTTATTGTGCGAAGCTTACGTGAAAGTTATTAGCTTCATCAGAATTGAGTAATTAAGCATTATATTATAGTCAACCTCAATATAAAATACTTGTTTGAAAGGTCTGCTGCTTATGCGACGGAGGCAACAAGTATTTCAATGATCTGTTATTACAACCATGCATCGTTTTTATGCGCGTCCTTTAAAGAACAAACTGTATGAGCAGTGTTATCCCCAGAAAATTAAGACATGTTTCAATTTTTGAAAAGCATTTGGTGTAATAAAAGGTGTGTAGACTATATAGGGTGTATTAAAATGACTTTTAACATTTATGACATTCAAAGGGGTCTGGATGTTGTTTCTTTGTGATAAATACAACATCTAGTACTGGATCACAAAGGACAGATTAAGATTAAAAAGTCATAATTTGTCACTTTGATACTTCCAAATGCCCTACGTGTTTTAAAAATTAATGTTAATACCTACACCACAAGTCTTAGTCTATTTTTTCCTTTTATAGGGCTACGCTGGAACACAGATCTTCCAAATTCAACCAACAATAGAAATAGCACAAACCCAGCACAAATAACATATTTTATTACAAAAGAGAAAACACACAGTTTTATTAGTATTTACTTCCAAGTTATTATTTAAGCAAATCCACACTTTTAGCAAATCGAAAACTGATTGAACTTCAGTAATTAAAGTATTTACAATTGCAGACGCTAAAGCAATATTAATATGATCCGCATATACAATTACATACTACATTTTCAAATATTTAGATAAGTCATTGATGTATGAATAACAGAAAAAGGTTGGTCTTAAAATAGACCCTTGCGACACACCAATCGTAATAAAATTTGGTTTTTACACAATACTTTTTTGGTAGGATTATTTAAGTAGCTTTCAATTAACTTGAGTGAATTATATCTATAGAGTTTATGCAGTAATATATGATGATGAATACAAACAATCACATGCTTTGGGCAGATAAACAGTGGGTCTCCCCAAGGGTGCTCTAGATATTGATATAAAATACAACATAATTGGAAAAATATACCTATTTGACTCAAGGAATTAGTAAAAGATCTTTGGTTATTGTCAGTATTAATAAAACTTTGCGGTATATATCGTTTAGATAGCGAAAAGGAATTACTAAAGTTAAAAATAGAATGTAACAATAACTGCAAGTATGCAAAAATTTTAATATCTCTATGATGATCTCATAAGGTATTCTTAGCAATTGTTAATAATACAACAAATGCATCATATGTCACGTAGCTATGCAGTACCGCGAATAAATATGTAGTAAATAAAAACTGATAATGTAATTAAAATAAAAGTACAAACAATGCCAAAACAATAGAAATTTTATATTTACCTTGAATTGATAATAGAGGTCGTAAGATGTGATTTAAAAATATTAATATTGCCGTAATACAAGAAATGTAAGTACATATAATTTCGCAAATTCATTCGGAATATCAGCTGAAGAATAATTCTATCCAGGTAATTTTATGATGGTATATAAAAGGTTGCATGTTTTTCGATATAAGATGATTCTTATTCACATTTCAACATTTACAGATATTAAAAAGGGTGTTGGTGTATATGTATAAATATTTTGCTCTTAATAAACTCATAGAGCAAAGTGTCTCATTTATGATGTACATACCATCATATCAGTGGGTGTAAAAATGGAACAGAGTCTTTTCCTTAACAATTACTCATACCTTTAGTTCTGCCTCACCCTTCTTCAGAAAAACAAATCTAGATGTAGAATTTTCAAGTTTTGCCACTATTTTTAACTAATCAGACCTTTTAGGGGTTCAAAGTTTCTGCTTTTACTTTAAATGTCGTTGTGTGTGTTCGTGAAAATTTGACTATCTCGGGCACATTTTCTTTTATATACTAAATTTGCGCCCTATTTAGCAGAAAATATCACATTCTGTGTCAAAATTGACGCGTTTCTGTTCGTCAATTCTAACGTTTGTGTGCATTTTTAATGTTGATCGTCATCAACCCTTTTAATTTTCATGTGGTTTTCGTAGAAGTTACCGCATTTATGGAGAAATTTATGCTACGTCAGACAGCTTGAAGAACTGTTTAAAAAAAACATATCCTTTAAACCGCTTCAACTAGAGCAGCCAAAGTTAATACCTTAGAAACAACGTATCCAGCCTTTGATTACTTCGAAGCGGCGTATATTTTGGAGGAGATAAAGTACTTGTTTTCCTATTCTGACATTATATATAAAACTTAGCTATTTGTTGGTCTGATTTGCTATAATTTATTTTATAACTAAAATTCAGAATTGATATATGTACATATATGAATTTTGTACCTAATGATTTTTACAACTCAGATAGCAATAAAACAAATTTTTTACTTGGAAATTATGACGAAAAGAAATTTAAACAAGAACCTTCTCTTTTCTCTGCAAATTACATTATGCTACCTTAAAGAATACCTTTATTCAGCTAATAACAAATTTGTTATTAAGAGATTGAGAAATTTCGCAAACTTTGAAAGGTGTTTGCAGCCATTTAAACTTCTTTTTTGGCTATCTTAAAAAAGCTATTTCCAATGTATCCCATTTGCCAAACAGCCACACTGTTAGAAGACAAAGGTTACATCAGACAGCTGAAGCGATTTCATAGTGCATCAAAGTTGAAATCTTTCACAGTTTAAAGTAATATTATACTGAATAATACTAATCAATTGTTAGTAAATAGGACATTCTTCACTGACAAGCTGCATTGCAAAAAAAATTATGCAATTACATACAACAAATACTTATTATACACCGTAATGTATGATTGTATAATTTGTTAAATCAATAAAAATAAATTGGTTTGGCCACCACACGTATTCTTGGTTCAAGTTCTTTATAAAAAAAATACAGAATTTTTTCCAAATTATGGTTTATATACTGTTATAATCTTAATAAATCTGTACGAAATGCATAATTTGCCAGATATTTTCAAAGAACTGCTAAGTTATTTCAAATATAGTTCTAAATACATACTTTTTTTGTCTCAACGAATCTGTGCAAAATGCATAATTTGCGACATATTTCCAAAAAGAAAAAGTTCCAAGAAATACGAGAACATAAATAAAAATGTAATTCGCATTCTAATTTGGAAAAGACTGTTATACTAAAGTTGGTCCAATTTAATCTTCAAAGAGTTTCTTACTGCTAATAAACTTGTATAAAATTCGAGATATTTAAAAAAAAAATAATCTTTAGGAGTAAAAGTTTTACTTCCGGTCTGAATTTAATAATAATAAAATATATTTATTTAGTTATTCTAAACATATTTCTGAATACTCTTACATTTTTTCTAAATTTTAGTAAGGCTAACATTAGACAAATATTCCCCTTTTTTTTATATGCAACAGTTTTTAACTCTATTTGCATTAATTTGCATATACACTGACTTAAGTGAATAATAACTTCACGAAAAATAAAAGCAATTAATAAAAGAAACTAAACTGAAAACACATACTTGATGTTTGAGATGTAATTGTTCTATAATGCCATATTTGGTACAGCTATGCATAAATCACGCTTTATTCTAAATGCTTAAAGCCAATAAGAAGTATAATAAACTCATCATAAACTTATTCACCCTTTGAATAAACATTAAAATAGAAATATTGCAACTAAAGTCACAATCAAACTTGTATACGTTTATACTCGATAATTCTGAATTTAAAAGTAATTATTCATTGAAATATTACCAAATTACACCAGTCATGAAAAACAGATTCAATATTTGGTTCATAGCAACTGTATAATTATGACACCACAACCAATGAGAAGCCGTCCTAAATCACGTAAGTTATATTTGAATAATTACATTTTTAATTAACTATTTAAGGTCCTAATAATATGGAAAAGTCAAGAACATTTATAATTTACATAATTCTAGCAACAATAGTTTACTATAAGAAGTTTTAATTAGTATTTAATATGTTTGTCGTGTTGATTTCCAAGAAATTTTATACAGGGTTATTTTTTTAAATCTGGACAGAGGCGAACTTTTTTATTTGAAAAGATAGACCTTTGTTTCCTGAAGCAAAGTTTTAGGAATTAGACCAAATAAGAAAAATGTGTGAAAAAAAATAAACACGTTGTCGCCAGATTGGGCGCTATTTCAGTGAAACATATTTTCTTAAATGGCAACACTGCATTTGTTTAACAATTTCTAATACATCATGAGATTCAAGACAAAACAAAAGGAGTGCAAGTTTCTGTTTGGAGTGGCGGTTTACGAGCTAATAGTGGCTAAACTTAATTTATTTTCCAACATTAAAAGAATAGCAATAGTAACAAAAATTAATTATTTTAAAAAAAATTTCGAACTGCCTATGTCAAGATTTAAAAAAATAACCCTGTATATTTATAAACTAAGACTAAAATACTTTTTGAAAGATTAATGGGAAAATATTTTATAATTTTGTTCGAAAATAGCTTTCTCATAGGATTTTCCAGCCGAACAAATATGGACAGAATAGCGACGACTTGCCAACTTTCATTCAATGTAAAAAGTTATTTCGCAACATTCCGTGAAATATTTACACTACGTTACGTGTACAAATTGCAGAATTTAAATAAAAACTATATTTCAGCAAAGTATATTTACTAATTCTCTGAAATTATTTACAAATTTTATCACCTACAATAACATGAAAGTACATACGGTCGAAAATGTATGTCTTTTGTGGAATAATATTTGTGTAATTATTAATACCTACTGATATGAGGATTATTTGGAATAATATTTTATAACCAACATATACATAATACAACAAATTTGTATGCTCCCCATTTTTTTTCAACATGTGTCAATCTTTCTTCCATATTGTAAATAATATTAAAAATTATTTTAATATTTACAATACTATGTTATAGTTGTACTACAACAATACTAAAATATACTATCAGTATGGCAGAATTAGGGTTTATAAAATAACGAACAAAAAGGTATTTTAAACTAGCGATGTTTCGGTCTTCGTTAAGACCTGTATTTAATCAACACCTTTCAAAATTACTCTACATTTAATTTGCAAAAATGAGTGTCACATTTTCTATCAATTTTGACATGTATTATTTGTCAGGTTATTTTCAATACGGGTTGATTACCCGTCGTTTATTATGACTAAAATGTAAAATATACATAACCTAACATATATAAATCATCTATGAAAACCAATGGTTTAGTCTGAAATCTCAAAACATATACATCCATAATGGTATAAAATAATCCTTTTCTAAAAGTCTATTTGCAAATATCTTGCAAATGATGTATTCTCAACTGACTTAAAAGTACTTATCTGGAAATAACTTTGCATTAACAATTCCAACTACGCATACGTATAAGAAAGTCGTGTGGTAACCGCACACTTTATTCTTTACTGATTTATGTTCTGTTATGTTTGTATCTTTGATGTGTATTCTTTAAGAATAACGATCTTTGAATGGAACTTTGGAAATAGTATACTATATAGTAGTAAGCATACTAACTCGCAATAATGACTATTATACCCTCGAGCCGAGGTACTCCCTCGCCGCTTCGCTGCTCGGTTCGTAAATTCGGCTCTGGGGAATAATAACTGTCATTATTGACTCGTTGTATAAACTACAATTATCTGCAACTATCACGTAATTTATGGATTCCTAATTTGCAAATGATGATAGATATTACTATTGACAGTGGAATAATACTGACAATTCGATGGAATAATAACGCCTGTTCAGAAAAATTCGAAGTCAAAGTAATCTTTGAAAATTTGAAGGCATGTATGAGATAGATTAGATTCTGACAATTATTAACAGACAACACTTGACATTTAATATATAATACAAATCATAGACTTTAGTTAGCACATACGATGTTTTGTTTAACACCTGCTTAATTTCGAATTTCTCTGAACACCGGATATTATTCAATCTTTATGTCAAAATTAAATGTATACAGTCATGAATTTCTTTATGTTGGCGCAATTTAAAGAATTTTCTGAATTTCAACTTGCGCACAAAATGAATGACACGAGAACAAGTACGTTTGATAAAGATGAAATGCAAGCACAACAGAGAATCTGTTATCTGCAAAATCGAAAGGCTTCCTACCCAAAGCTTAAAAGTACCACGATTAATCACGATAACATACATCTAGAAAAGTTCATAAAGTTGCAAACGTTTCTAAAACGCCACTCCGAAAACCTTCTACCAAAAAAAGCCAAGTCATTAATTCCTTGGAACATCGGCAACAATTTGCATGAACGGAGGTGGTGATATCACAACTTTAAAACTAGAATAATGAGAATCATCCACAGTTGCCGAAGATTATATATACGACACTCTAAATAAGTACTACTGATAATGATGATAAAGGAAATCCACCTCTAACTTCTAATAACTGTACTAATAACACTATTAATTATAACTACCATGTTAACAAAAATTAATCCTAGAAGAGATGTTGTCTTTAGTAAATCTTATTGTTTATTGTTTTTCGATTTTTATTCTGTGTATTCGCTCGTGGTGCAAAAATCATCCTGGAGTAATAGCCGCCATCACTCGCTGATAGAATAATATATTATTATGGGTACAAAAACCTGGCAATGATGTTGCCATATCAATATCACAAATGCATTAACAATTTTACCTTGCAACTGCAATAAATTGATACAACAATTTAGTATCACTTAAAGATGACGAAATACAAAGATATTATTATGATTTTAAACAGCATCAATATATTCTTATCAGATGTATAATTGCACATTGAGAAATCCAAGGAATTAGTAAGTCAAATGATAAAAAGCATTTCTATTACCCACTCCATGTGTCAGGAAAGAGCAAAGTGGAACGCAATTCCACATCCTCCAGATTATTCTATTGTTCAAGTAACCGAGAAATTATATCATATTTACTACTACAAATCTCAAAGATTACGATCTAGGCACTTGGAATCTTTATTAGTCGAATGCGATTGCGTATGATAAAGAAATGATATAGCGATTGAGAAAATTTGTGAAATAATTGTCGCCTTTATGATAATTGGTTGTTATTTACATTGATTTATGATGTCCTTTTTAGGAAGCAGATAATTTTTTCTGGAAATTAATTTGGAAAGCATGAAAAATAAAATGTGTAAGCAACGGGCGGAAAACCATTGAAATAAGTAAAATATACATGACTGTGCCAATTATAAGTAAAGATAAGCTGTACTACATATTTTTAGAAATCATTAATATCCATTCATTACTTTCATCGTGATTGAGTATTTATGTTTACTTAGAATTATTTAGGAAATTGGGTGATGACTAGGTAAATATAATTATAGTTTTAGTTTGAAAATTTGAAGTAGATTTGTTGGAATTTTCCAACTATTTGGGTTTGTGTTATGTTTGTTCAGAGATTTCCTTGTTTTGAATTTGGGGACTTATCAGGAAAAAATTCATGAATTCAATATTAGGAAAAATTTATAAAATTTAGAAACGTTTAATTAAATTGCCCAGTTTATATTTATAACTTATAAAACCTGATATTTTACGAGGTATTTCTTTTACTTTCTAACACATAGCATAAGGTAGTAGTGTGATGTAAAATTTTTCAAGGTAGTACCGATGTCCTGGTTTGAAACATGTTTTTCCAAACGTGTCGACGTCTTTGTCTGTGTCTGACCACGATAGCAAGCAGCCTTAGGGTAAAAACTATCAACACCAAACTTTATATTTAAGAGTATAATCTTAATCTCAAGACCTGAATGGATTTTCAATCAAATCTGTAAGACAAAAGTGGTAGTTTGCTTCAGTGAAAAAATATAATTTTACCATTACCTCGTCAACTACTAAGTTTAAACAAATTTTTAAAGAATACTCAAAAGTAAACTCGAGTAAAACTTTTCAATCAGGAATTTGCTAATATCGGTGAAATTAGAAAATGGAAATAAATTTGTAGGGTATACAAAAGTGTTAGCCTATTTTAAACAATTTTCATTTTGATTTTATTGTTTCTTGAATCGCCTGACATATTTGTATGTTGAAGGAGATATTTAGAATTGTGGAATACTCACGGTTCGTATTTATTGTATTCTCCCTTCATATCATGTCAGGTTGTGACCGGCTTATTATCGCAGCAATAGTTAATCTTAATTAGTCAGGTCTTGGTTAGATGTATTTTCCTTGCACTAATCGTGATTTGATATAACAGCTAATTCTTATCATCGGTTTAAAATGTGACTTTAATCGTTAATTAAACTTAATGTTAACCTCAAAATTTTTTAAGCGAAGTTATTTTTGATCTTTGTAATTCGTTTAGTTTAGTGTTCACTATTGTGATTCTGGTACGGCCAGACATCTGTCTTTACTTTCTTTAAAATTCGCTTAGGTATAAAAGGTCGTGTGGTGCCCACACCTCATTTTTTAGAATTGCAATATCTCCTCCAACCATCATTATATTACTATACAGTGTGGAAACTACTTATGGAATAAATTCAATAACTTCCAAACTAATGACATTTGACGATAGTAGAATACAAGAAAAATAGTAATTTTGCTTTGATCAAAAAAGAATAAGTAAACTTTGATGTTTTTATAATTGTTGTTGTTGGAACTTAAAAATGTAAAAATCTCACAAACTGTTGAAAATAAAGTTAACTAGTGTAAGTTCATTGAAAAGGTATTTAATAGTATAAAAAAATATAGCATTCCATTAAAAAAAGGCATATAATGTGACAGCTCTAAAGAAGATGACGTCACTTACAGGTGCAGTGATTTAAAACCAGCGCAATTTAAAATAAAAGTTGACCTGTTTTAGCGTTTCACAAAAATATTATTCGTTTTGAAATTAGTAAATTTATTCTATAAGTAGTCCACACTGTATATATATTTACTATATGTATTATTTGTCAGCATTGCTTGGGTGAACAAAAGAGTTCCCAATAACTCTATCTATCACATCATTATCAATATGACTAGTGTTAAAAGTGGAAAACAGGTCATATTGATAATAATCATATGATAGATATAGTTACTGAAAACCCTTGTGTTCACCCAAGCAATGCTGAGCTTGAGCCTATAAAGCATAAAAAAGTATTTTATGTACTTGGCCTTACTAGCCATATTAGGAATTTAAGTAGATAGGATTCGCCGGCTCTAGATCCACACTCCACCCAAGTGCTTCGAAACAGGTAATATACAGCTCTGATGAGCTTCAAAATCTATATCAACCGTTTAAAGCCCATTGTAAGCTGTATATTACCTGTTTCAAAGCTTATCAGAGCTGTATATTACCTGTTTCGAAGCAATTGGGTTGCAGTTCAAAGCTGTTCGAAGCACTTGGGTGGAGTGTTGATCTAGAACCGGCGAAATCTATCTACTGATTTATTTAGAGATAAAGTAGCCTAGCATACACGTCAGCTAATTCTGTCTCAAAATTTTTCACACCACTTGAAGATATATTAGACACATAATAGTAATGTGTCCACGGTTTAGTATATAATGATTGCAAAAAATTCTACATAGGTCAAACTAGATAAAAAATCAAAGAATGTAATGTACATAAAACATAAAGTGATTATGAAAAATAAGAACATATTTGGTAATTATCTAATTATATGAGTACCGAGATTATATATGCTATTTCTAAAATATCATACTTTACAAATACTGCCGCTTTGTTTTACTACCTTATCTTTTCAGTCTTGATAACGTATTACAATTGATGCTTTTGCTATTTTTGCTGGAAGCATCATTTAAAAATAGTACTATTAATTTATTGTTCTCTAAATATTTCTATGTAATAAAATGTGGTTATTAATCACATAGCTACATTTGAATTTCCTATCAATACTTAATAGTATATAAAGTTCTTAGTTTTGATTACTTTTAACAAAAACATTAAATATTCGTAGCCAAGTATACAAGAAATGTAATTCACCTATTGATTAAGAATGACTATTTTTAATCTATATAGCATTTACGTCATGATGACAGTTTAGTTGAGTTACATTTCCTATACAGGGTGTTTACCAAAGATGCGGCAATATTAAAGGGGTTGATTGTCCAGGTCATTTTATACAAAAAAGTTTATAATAAACAAGGTCCGCAAACGCTTCGTTACCGATCTATAGCGTGTTGAAGTTTAATTAAAAGAAACAGTAAAAATTGGATTTCTCCAAGACGGCATTAAAGATCATAATGAAATTTTAGGCGTGTTATTTTTCAAGAAAAAAATAGGACGCCGCTGATTTCTCTAAAAATAAAAATATGTTTGTATTCTTTGTTCAATTGTGAAGAAAAAAGCTTTCTTAACTTTCTATCATACGACGTACCGTTTTTTAGTAAAAAAAACACATTTTAGTGCATGTACATTTATTACAGAATTTTTTTTTTAAATAACAATTACTAAGTAATTTATTTAAGGGCAAAAACAAATATTTTACCATACCAACAATTTTAGCAAGCAAAAATTACAATAACTGTGCAAAGTGACCACCTCGAGCTCGGATGCAAGAATCCAATCTTCTCCTCATTGACTGGCGAACTCTCTCAAAAACAACAGGATCGGTTTCAATTGAGTTGCACCCAGCAATGATTCGATTTCTTAAGTCTTCTACGTTTTCCAATGGAGTAGCGTACACCAATGACTTCAAATGGCCCCACAGGAAAAAATTCAGGGGATTTAGATCCGGGGATCGTGCAGGCCATAAGTGTGGTCCACCTCGGCCAATCCAGCGATTTCCGTATGCTTGTGTTAAGAAATCACGAGTTACTTGACTAAAGTGGGCTGGTGCGCCATCGTGCATATACCACATTGCATCTCTAATTGCTAATGGTAAGTCCTCCAGAAATCCAGAGAGCGTGTTTTCCAAAAAGTTGCGATACACCTCTCCGGTTAGTCTCCTTGGCAAAAAAACCGGTCCAATTAGGCAGTCACGCACAATCCCAAGCCAAACGTTCAAAGAAAACTGATGTTGAAAACGATTTTCAACAATTTCATGTGGATTTTCGTCACACCATACATGGTTATTATGGAAATTGCGTATTGCATTTCTTGAAAAATTCGCTTCATCGATGAACAGAATCAACATCAGGAATTGAGGGATTTGAACCGTTTTCTGCAAAAGCCATTGACAGAATGCAATGCGAGGAGGAAGATCAGCAGGAAGTAATGCTTGAACGCGTTGTATATGGAATGGGTACTACAAATTTTCCTTCAGAATGTGCCAAATAGTCCCATTACTTACATCCAAAGCGTCAGCAATTTTTCGAGTAGAAGTACCTCGATCTTCTTCAATCATGCCTAGCATATCCTCTTCCAGCTCTACCGTTCTTGCTGTCCTTGGCCTTCCTGCTCCTCCATTTCGTCTTAATGTGCCTGTTTCATAAAGACGCCGATGAATACCTTCGAAAGTTTTTCTATCAGGAGCAATACGGCCAGGAAATCTTTCAGTATACAACCGCCTAGCTTCTAATGCATTTCCATCAGCAAGTCCATAAATGTAGTGCATGTCGGTCATCTCTGCATTTGTATAGCGATTCATGATAAGGAAATTCAACAAATTCGACACATACAAAATTATTAATCATATGTCATTCAATATGTCAGTGAATAAAACACGACTGTTTAAGAATATTTTTGTAAGCATGATAAATGTACATGCACTAAAATGTGTTTTTCTTTTTACTAAAAAACGTTACGTCGTACGATAAAAAGTTAAGAGAGCTTTTTTCTTCACAATTGAACAAAGAATAGAAACATATTTTTATTTTTAGAGAAATCAGCGGCGTCCTATTTTTTTCTTGAAAAATAACACCCCTAAAATTTCATTATGATCTTTAATGCCGTCTTGGAGAAATCTAATTTTTACTGTTTCTTTTAATTAAACTTCAACACTCTGTAGATCGGTAACGAAGCGTTTGCGGACCTTGTTTATTATAAACTTTTTTGTATAAAATGACCTGGACAATCAACCCCTTTAATATTGCCGCATCGTTTTTAAACACCCTGTATATATGTATATTACTTATTATTATTATTATTAACTTATATTATACAGAGGTTATTCACTTGATACGACACAGTCTCTGTATTGAATTTGGGAAAACGTTTACAACTTATTTTTATCGTGTCAGGTACAGTGTCTTTATATGTACTTATAACCTAAGCTTATTTTCTGCAGCATGAAAAAAGAGGTACTTATTGAAGTTATGTTTTTTCTAATGGAACAACCTGTATTTACTAACATATTTTTTCTACTCCCATACTTTAATTGTATTATTAGATATGCCGAACCTGTACTTTAATGATGTCCATTACGATACAGATTTTCATTATGATACAAGTTTATATCCAATAGGAATAGAGATTTTTCATTACGATACAAGTTTATATCCAATAGGAATGCGACATTCCAATATTCAAACAATATTCAGTATGGCGACTGCATATCTGACAGATGTACAAATTAAATAAATGTAACAGTTCTCTGCAATTTACAAGTAAGTACTTAAAATTTGTGCTTTTTTGAAAATATAAACGGTAAAAATAAGGGATAATGACAGTGAAATGTAAAATTTGAGTCCACCAGAAATTATGGAACAAGCCTTAGTAACCACGAACAATTTGTTATCAGCTAAATTCGCAAAGGTGCATGGAAAACTTTAACCTCAATTTATGAAATGCAATGTTCAAAAAATAATGTTTTATTATGGGGTCGTAGAAAAAATAGTGTATGCAACTCGCATTTAATGGCTATTAAGACACTCGTATTCATTACAATACTCGGCTTCGCCTCGTATTGTAATTTTCTTACTCGTGTCTTAATAGCTATCATTAAATGCTCATTGCATAATATACTATTAATTCTACAGAAGAAATTAGAGTCATTTTGTGTAAGATGCCCTCCCTATACCTAAAATGTTCAATCTTTTTTCATTAGTTATGAGGATAAAATATAAAACTACCACTTGTTTCATTGAAAAGACACCAATGTATTTAAAATTCAACAAAAGATTTGGACTACTAAATGAGATAAGATTTAAATCATAAACTATATCGAGATATAAAGTACCAATTTTTATATATGGCACTGTTCCCAGGTAGTTAAATTTCTTTATCCTGTGTGAGGATGTGATTTAAATTTCCATTTTTTTAGATGTTCACATGAAAATGTAGTCGCTGATGAAAATTAAATAAGTAATAGCTGTGTATCGAAAATATTGACTATATTTTCCTCCAGTATTGAAGTTCTCACGGTCATAAGTTTAGCAATAAAATGTTCACATTTAGACGTTCCCCTCAAAGATGAATAATTAAAAAAGATATGATTGCATAGGCACGGTCTTTATCTGCATAAAGACTATAGTAAATAATCTCCATTAGCCAGCCCATATACAAAATGCACTTTAACCACTTCACATTTGTATATACAGCGTTCATATTAATGAAAATCCTTTAAGAACACGAACACTAAACAAACATCAATAGCTACAACATCAAGCACCAAATTATAAAACAAATGTCAATAGGTTGATAAAATTTGTGAACGCCTTTGCCTCCTGGAAACATTAATAACTTTTTTATTTTATTGAGAGTTGGGATCACTTCAGAGAATTTAACATTCTATAATTTGCATGCCTTCTCAATCTCATTTGTCAATTAGGACATTATTTTCTATGGTAATTATTGCAAACATTAGCATAAATATGTCTAATTTTAAGGAAAGTAAGGCAGTGTTTGTTAAAGCTTGTATGAAATTTATAAGAATTATCGTAATAAAAAATGACTCTTGGTATCGCAAAAGGCAAAACTTGCCTTATGGTTTTATAGCTGAAATTATAATGAATTTGAGACCTAATTTTTATCGTTATTCAATTAAATAATCTGGCAAATAATATTTTCTTTCTCGGTTGGCAGCCGCCCTAACATACTAATCACGGATAAGCGATAAGTAGGTACAGTTTTGTCTTTACTATTTAATACTCATAACTAACAATACCAGCATTCTTCACATCAATTAATGTTTGCAAATATTTCTGTTAACGCAATAACTAAACATTTTTTCTTGATAATTCTCGGAACGAAAAGTCGTTTAAAACATCTTGATTAAGTACCTTTCGTATTAAGGGCATGTTTGTCCAATATAAATACTAAAAATCTGATATTATACGGTAATATTCTGGAAAGCATGAAAAGTTGTGAGTTTTATCATGCACTAGTTTAAATAAATAATACAGAACAAATATTTGGTGATCAGATTAATTTCGTTCTTTCACGAAATTCTAAGAAGATGGTACACATTCCTAATATTAAAGTTTGTAACTTTAACTAACACCCATCCGTACAACATTATTCGATGTATTTTGAGATTATTTTTTGATATAACATAATTACAATAAATATCATGTAATTAATAATATTAATTTTTGAAATTAAATTATTAATTTCAATTATGTATTTATAAAATATTAGTCTTTCTTTTATGTTTTTAATAATAATCATTAGTCAGATATATCATGCAAAAAATAAGATAATTAAAAAAGAATTTTTTTCCAGAATATGTGTAGCTAATTTTTGGTAATGTTTTCTAAACCGAAATAAATCCAGTTAAGCATGATTTACGCACTGATTTAATAACAGCAACAATATACTTTTTTCCTTTCCAGTGCTACTTTACACTTATTTAAGACGATAATTGTGACTCTGCAGCATATACAGGGTGTCCAGAAACTCTCCTGACAAACGAAGACCGGAGATTCCTCAGATAATTTTAAGACAATTTAACCCAATTCACCCTAGTCCGAAAATGCTTCGTAAGGTCATAGGCGTCCGTTTTGGGTAGGTAAACGTTTATTTTAACGCATAACTTTTTTGTCTTTAACTTTTAAGCATTTGTGACACTAGATTATTAAATTTTCAGGTATTCTAGTACTAAAAGGTACTCTTACTTTAAGTCGGTAGGATACACCGTTTTCTAGAAAAATCGATTTGAAAATTTTTCGTTTTTTCGTCATTAAAATTCAATTTATTATTTTTTGCACTAGTTCGCTCTGAACTGCCAACAGAAATAAAACCTACGTTTTTAATTGTCAAATTGTTGTCAGTTCGCGAAGTTGAAATGACGAAAGAGGAAATGACGAAAAAACGAAAAATTTTCCAACCGATTTTTCTAGAAAACGGTGTATCCTACTGACTTAAAGTAAGAGTACCTTTTAGTACTAGAATACCTGAAAATTTAATAATCTAGTGTCACAAATGCTTAAAAGTTAAAGACAAAAAAGTTATGCGTTAAAATAACCGTTTACCTACCCAAAACGGACGCCTATGACCGGTACTAGAAATTCGCAATTGATGGAATCGATTCATAAATAAGCATACCAGTTTTTGTTTTTCTAAATAGAAGCGTTCGGAAGATATTAAAAAAAACTAATTACAAGGCGCCATCTTCAAAGAGCTCTAGCTCCCTTAGGAAGCATTTTCGGACTAGGGTGAATTGGGTTAAATTGTCTTAAAATTATCTGAGGAATCTCCGGTCTTCGTTTGTCAGGAGAGTTTCTGAACACCCTGTATATTCAGCCAGCATGTATGAAATTTTACAAGTCATCAAGAAAATCAAAGGACCTTATTATAAAATGTTTCAGAAAAAAATCCAATCATTAATAACCTTCCGGACTTGAAATCGATCAATTCTTTTGACTGAGAATATCTAAATTATCTAATTTAGTATTCAAATTCATATTCAATAATAATATTGTAGTTAAGAAAAAGCCTTATATATTTTAAGGCCGCGCATGAACCTCTAACAACTGCTGTCTAAATAACGAGGGCCGGTGGCTTTATGAGCACTCTGAAGCGTGGTAGAATCTGAAAGAAGTTTTAGTATTTAGAAATTTCAACCTGGTGTAACCAGGTTGATATAGTAAAGACTTACTTCCGGTAAAAAATTTAAAGAACTTTTTATAAAGTTGATCTCCAATTTATTTCTGAGTATTTTGTATTCTATATCTTTTGGTCTATCGACTTGGCTAAACATCTAATTTGATCTTCGGCCGCTATTGTGGTGTCACTCACAGAGAGAGAGAGAGGGGGGGGGGGGAGCGACATTGTTCAATAAAAACTTTTTTGGGTTCAGGGTACTTCAAAATATGAACATCTGCAAAAATCACGATGTCGAAAGTTTTTACCATCACAATACTTATTAGTATTATTATTATTATTATCACCAATAATTATCATAACAATATTTATCATGAAACGCATACGTACACTTAGCAGCATAAAAGTTTATTTACACAATATAATCATGTTATTAAAATATAACTTATGATGTAATATATTCAATAATAAATATTATAAGTACATATATGTTTTCTTTAAACCTCATTTTTAGTAGAGATAAATCACTTACCTCTTAAGGTAAATATGTTTAAAAAAATATTAAAATATAAAAACTATATTAACTGTCAAATGACTAAAAATGACTGTCAATTAAATTAAGTGAGTGTCATTGGGGCACGAAAAGAACCAATCATATTACCCATTTTTAGCGCTAAAATTTAAAGGTGGTCCGCGGAATTAAAAAACAGAGTATAATTATAAATGTCATTCAAATACATAACAAGATTTTGCAGACATTTGCGGACAACTAAAAAAAAAAATTACGAATGAAGTATGACAAAAAGAAAGATTACAATACATTAATGTTGGGTGCTCACCACTTACAAAAAGTTTGACAAACAGTTTGGTTGAAGGCATAATACACACATTGTGCCTGCAAACATTGTTATTATACAACAAATAAGAGCTATAATAATAATAAGAGCTGTAATTTTCTTTATAAAATTATAAACAAGGTAGGTATATTTTTGTTATGTAAAATATTACTATTTGCACAAGTTCATATAAAATAATGCAGAAAAGACAATCTACTCACCTAATATAATATCACAAAGCAAAAAATCACTAATATCGACCGCTTAATTTGTAATATCACGAAAGCACTTATTAAAAACAATAAGACAGAAGTAAGGCAGCGCTTACTAAGCAGTCTTAATTGTACGTGTATGAGTATGTATGTATTTCACAGCGCACTACTGACGTTAACTAATGCTTAAATGCAAGAATCACAAGAGCTTTCCATTGCTTGATTGAGTCAGTTCTCGTACGCGTCTTTCTTTTACACATCCAATGTGTAACTCAACTTTTCACCATACTTTTGCGTTCTGGTAAAAACCCACAACCTCTTCCAAATACCTAGAAGTGGATGACTCTGATTACATACAGACTAATGCGAAATATTTTGAAATCGCCCACCGATCGTTATCTATATAGATCAATACAATCAATGGTCGCTGGAAATCGATAAATATTAACTCTATTGTTCTTGCTTGATATTAGATTGTTTTGTGAAGTGAAACTGTTTCAGATAACTTCTTGTATTTGTATCAGTTCTAATGACGTGAATGTCCGCTTTGATATAACTATATACACATATACATATAAAAGTTGTGGATTGCTTTACACGGAAATCTGCGTTTAACCAATTCCGGTAAGATCGATTTCGCGCTGTAACAATTTTTACGATGAAACAACTGGAGGGAAGACCTGTTTTTTGTATATATTGTACACTGAGCGAGAGATATATTATATACAGTCTCACGGAGGCAGTCAAAATGTATGTTTATGAATATTAAATATGTAGGATAACCTTGAAATTTAACATTATATAAGTGCTACCAGCTGCTTCTTTTCCTTTTTTTTTGTTTAGTAAAATACTATGTAATAATTTAAATTAATTTAATTACCCATCAACGCAACTTTCAGGGTATTCACCTACCTGAATAAAACAATTGTTTCTCACACTTTATTCTTCTTGTTATTAAATTACCCGAGTACTGATAATTTAATATGCCGGCTTTTCAAATTACAAATTTCTCGTTTTTTGTGTGAAATTTTTTTGAATGAAGATGTCCAAAATAAATTACTTCTTCTTGGAAATATGGCTGTTTGTAGTTATGTGCGCCAGTCATATATATGTACTAGTGATGCTAGATTCGGTTACTTTTCAGTAAATTTGTAATTATCCCTTACTTTTTATTCATTACCAAGTACTCGTTCAAATGTCTGGTACGGGAATATGGATGGTTAATATATGGTAATATATGGTACAAACAAAATGTTCACTTATATACTAATTTTAATATACATTAAGTTTAATAAATAAAATCAGATAAAAGAATCACACAAAGCATTCCGACTCAAAATCAAAAGTAAAGTGCCAAAGCCTAAACCATTTTTTTAAGTCCTCATTTTATTTACGACAGGCGAAATATCTATTATAAGAGTCACATTTGACAAGGTAACGAATATTATTTGAAATCAGTATTCGTTCCTTCGGATCTTATCGGATACTTACATTTGCAACACCATTAATATACCGTATGTGTCAATTTTCATTAGGTATAGGGATTCAATTTTACATGCGATTTATACATATACAAGTAATATGTGGCAACGTACCACCCCACAGCGTCCGTCACCAATCCCGGGAACATTCGACATCAAAACGACTTTCTCCGATCTTCCCACTTCTCCCGACCAGATTTTACATTCAATGTTAGCTGCGAATACGTTGCGATATAATCTGCAATGCCGTCTTACTACTGGAACGGGAAACATCAAATGGCCGCCGCGATCTCCTGATCTAGTAATTTATTATTATTTTCAGAATCCTTTTTTATTTACCTTATTTTCAATTTTATTAGAATTACGCTTTTGTTTGTGTCATGCAGCGTGAACGCAGCTTAATAATTCTCTGCATTTACTAAAAGGAAAAAGAAAAACAAATCCTTGTAACTCGTAAATATTTCTGAACGCATTACAAACATCCAACCCGCTGGTCGAAGAGTTACTGCTAACCAACCACGCTAACTTGTATTTACTTACGAGCATGCATCGGTCGCGCTGACATTGGAAAGGAAAGAAGGGGTATACTATGTTGCCACATACTGTATGGATTAATCGCCTATGGCTAATGAAAATTGACACGTGCTGTATACTAATGTTCAGTGGCGGCTCGTGATTTTTTGGGACGGGAGGGCACCGGGGGGTCTGAGTGTTTAAGTACAGACAAAAAATAAACTCAATATGCTAGTTAATTAACTTGTTTGAAAACGAAATCCATCCGCCGTTCCTTACGATGAGCAAAATGATTAATAACTAATTCATTGAAGTTTGGTGTTGATGTCAGCAATTGTTTTTCAATGGAACACATTGCTAAGGCACATAGTCTGCTTTTCCGCATGGTATTTCTAGAAAATGTTTTTATTCTCTTCAAAGTAGAAAAACACCGTTCACTTTCAGCTGTTGTCATCGATATGGTGCAAATTATTTTCAATAACTTCACAGATTCGGCAAATGGAGTTGTTCAATTATTTTCATAGAAACATTGCAGTAATGTTAGAGCAGATGAAGCAGTTCCAAAATCTGGTCTATTATACAAAACTACCAATTCGTATCGAACTATAAAAGCTAACTGGGAAAATGTAGCCGAATCTGTCGTCTCGTCTGCTTGTATAGCGATATAATGGGCTTTGTTCATTTCGTCTAGAATCAAAGTGCGAGAAACTTTGTAGATACTGACCAGCAATTCATTTTGAATGATTTTTGACAAACCCATAAAAACTCTATTATTAGACTTGTGTATGTGGTCCTTCAGGGTCGTGTCAATTCCTACCAATAAATTAACCAATCCACGAAAAATCCCCGGATTCGCACTGTGTTTCGTCACGGCCCGTTAAAGCGATTTCAAACATGACACAAAACTTAATGCAGTCTATTAATTTTCCAAGAGTATGTCTGTTTTTACTGACGTTTTCATTTTGCTGAATTATATTTAATCTATATGCAGTGTTCAGCTGACACATTATAGGTATTTACCTTTCCGAAAACTGAATATTCTATCATGTTACTATAGGATGTTCTTCACTTACTTTATGTCTTTTTACTTTCTAACCAAAGTGTTTTAAATCCCTAATACCATTAGAAGTCCTGACAGGGTCGCTTTGTGGAGAATTCCTAATTAAGCACACATAACAAAAAATAGTACATATATTAAACTACAAGTTTCATAACACATGATTTTTGCGCACGCGTTTTAGTTAAGAACAAGATCAAGTGTGCAAAATGTGTTATGAAACGTGTATTTTATACTATTTTTTCTATTTGGTTATTAAAAGTTCAAAAAAGCTTAAAATGAGAGACATGTTTTGTTCGAACATTTTAAATATTTGAATATAGGCGGTGTTATATGTAATTATTAGAGCTCGGATTATATGTAAAATGCATATTTGTTATTTAAAGATATATCAACAAAATTTTGAGTATTTTGGCTGTATCTAATGTTTTTTGATTAAAATGAGCTTATTAAAAAATGCATATTTAGCATATTTTTCCTACTTGATGCATATTTTATGAAATATTGCATATTTGTGCATATTTCCATCAAATTATAAATTTCCTCCTAAAAAAGAAGCATTACTGCCGTTAAGACGCATCATTGCCGGTCATAAAATAATTAACTCCATTTTCAAATAATATAATATAAAAATACAAAGCTTTCTTTAATTTCGTCCATAAAGGAGGTTTTATATTTCTTTAGTAACTACGCAGTTTAGTTTCTTTTTATTTATTGAAGCAACATATTTGCTAACAACAGGACCTTTATTTTATATTTTAAAAATCTGGGTTTTTCCGTAAACATTTATTTTTCTTATTATTTGAGCGTATGTCATATAGGTTTCAATAACAAGCCTTTAAAATGAAATGTTTGAAAGAAAATAATTAATTTGTTTCCTTTCGTTCGTTGTGTGCACTTCGTAACCTGCGATATGCCGAAAGTACAAAGTTTAGTGTATTCCTGGATAAAAAATTATCCAGAATTGGTATTCGACCAGAGTTTACAAAACGAGATATTTTGTAGAGCTTGTGGAAAAAATGTAAGTATACCTACAATTATGTAATATTTTTGATGTTTGTTTTATTGAGAAACCTATAAAAGTTTTTTTGTTTGCAACAATATCTGTAGTATAAATATAATGTGGTTTTACGTTTTAGGTGTCGTGAAAAGAAATTTTTAATTATGCAGCACGTGGGTACTGCATTACATCAAGATAAAGTAAAAAAGCTTAACTCTGGTAATGGTTCTCAAAGTCGTCTTTTGGAATCATTTGAAAATGCACACAAAAAAACCGCTCAACAAGAATTCTCCAAGGATTTGTGCGAGGCATTCCTAAGCTCCAATATTCCACTGGCGAAACTACAAAAACCAAAATTAAAAAGTTTTCTTGAAAAATATTCCAAACATCATGTTCCCGATGAAAGTACCTTGAGGAAGAATTATGTGGACCAAATATACACCGAAGTAATATCCGAGATTCGCACGTTTATTGGTAACTTCATTTATTTTGTAGTGGATGAAACCACAGATTCTGCCGGTCGATATATTGCTAATTTATTAATTGGTTGTTTGAATGGAAACAGTAGTAAATCATATTTAATAAGTTCTAAGCAGTTAGATAAAACCAATAATTCTACAATAACTCGTTTTATTCACGACGGATTAACAATTTTTTTTCTGCCCAATTCAATACCACAAGAAAAAATAATATTAATGTTGTCCGATGCTGCCTCTTACATGTGTAAAGCCTCAGTTAATTTAAAAATATTTTTTCCTAATTTGATTCATACTACTTGTTTGGCTCATGGTATTGATAGAGTTGCCGAAGAAATCAGAAACCAATTCCCTCTTGTGAATGAATTAATTAGTATTATAAAATAGATTTTTTTAAAAGCGCCATTGCGAGTTCAGTTTTACAAGGAATCGTTTCCCAATTTACCATTACCTCCACAACCAGTAATTACTAGATGGGGAACGTGGATAAATGCCGCAATTTTTTACTCAAAAAACTATCAAAGTATTAAAAATTTTATTTTCGAATTATCTGATGATTCAAATGCTATAAAAGAAGCTAAAAAGTCCGTAAAAAATAATATAATACCAAATCAGTTGGCATTTATTGCAACACATTTTTCTATAATAGCAGAAACAATTTTGATATTAGAATCAAGAGAATTACCCTTGACTGACTCAGTAAATTTAGTAAATAAATGTCACAAAGCATTGGCAACTGTTACGGGAACCGGAGAAATAATTTTTAAAAAGCTAAATTCAGTATTAGAGAAAAATGAAGGATTTAAAATTCTTTCAAAAGTTTCTAATATTTTAAATGGGGAATTTGTAGAGGGCATTGAATTAGACCCTAATATTGTAGCCAATTTAAAAAATGCTCCAATTACTTCCGTCGACGTAGAACGATCTTTTTCGACATTCAAACACTTGTTAGATGACAGACGACATTCATTTAAAATGGAGAATTTAGAAAAGCACTTAATTGTCAATTTTTGTAATAATAACTAGCATAAGTAGATAGACGATAAGTAAATAGTTGTACATAGGTACTTAGATAGGTATTACTACTTAAGTAATGAAATATTTATTATTATGTTAAGTTATTTTTTTAAACAGCATATTATTATGTATAATAAATTATAATATAATATATAAAATATAAAAATTATAAAATGTAAGTATTATAATTTATAACGTTATAGACAATAATATACCAATGTTATACGAGCATTATGTTTTAAATGACTTAAAATGTAAAATAAACTTTTGTTTTCATTGAATACGATGTATTTTCTGTTAATTAAAATTTTGCATATTGATGCATATTTTGCATATATTGGAGCATATTTTTTAATAATTTGTGCATATTTTTGTCAAAATATGTGCATATAAATGCGCATATTTTGTTGATTTTTACGTGCATATATTCCGAGCTCTAGTAATTATGGTTAAAACGTCTATGGAAACTGTAACTCGTACGAGTTCGGATGTCTTCGGAATGTCAGTGGTGGCCTTGCTTTGACTTCAGTCAACTTCGTATGGGTTCGGACGTCTACGGAATGTCGGTGAAGGCCTTGCCTTGGCTTCGGCAAACTTCGTTTGTGTTCGGACGTCTTCGGAATATCGGCGAAGGCCTTGCCTTGTCTTCGGCCAACTTCGTGAACATTTTAAATATTTGAATATAGGCAGTGTTATATGTAATTATGATTAAAATTCAGACTAATTTATGCAATAAATTATTTCAAATTATCAACAAAAAGGACGAAATAAATCATTGCACGCCCCTAGAGATTCACAAAATAGCAGAAGACAATTTACAAAATCTTTCGCCAACATAGTCTCAACATATTATCAAAAACAAACTTTTATAACAGTTGTACTATTGAACATTGGAAGTAAATTTCAATAGTAGCATCAGAAAACTTATCATCAACTCTGCTTAACAATTTATATTGTTAATTAGTAAATAAAATGTTAGCATGTGTGCTTTTTATTCTTTGTACAACTTCTATTGCACATGTTTGTTACATTAAAGCCTTACATTTTGACATTTAAATATAATTTGGTTCCCTTTTACTTTCTTATACGTAGTATAAGGAAGTATTGTGATGATGAAAATTTTCGACCTCGAGATTTTTGCAGATGTCCACGTTTTGAGGTCCCCTGATACCAAAAAAGTGGTTTTTAAAAAATGTCTGTGTCTGTGTGTGTGTGTGTGTCTGTGTGTGTGTGTGTCTGTGTGTGTGTGTGTGTGTGTGTGTGTGACCACGATAGCGGTCAAACCGCTGCAGATATCAACTCCAACTTTTGTATTTACGAATATAATCTCCCTCTTGAGAACTGATTAGATTTTGAGCAAAATCGCCAGACCGGAAGTAGTAGTTTACTTCAGTGAAAAAATCGAATTTTGCAAATATTTCGTCAATTAGGTACTAAGTTTAAACAAGTTTATAAAGGAATCAAATGTACTCAAAATTAAATTTGGGAAAAATTGTATTAATAAAGTTTTTCGGAATTCCTACCGGAAGTAGGTCTTTTACTCTTATCGAAAATCAGTTTTTTGCGAATATCTCGCAAGTCATGCTTTCTAGGCAGGTACATTACGAGTATAAAAGTATTTAGAATGCACTTCTAAATATCTTTTGTATAAAAAAAATTTCAAACTTCAGACCGGAAGTACCACTTTTACTCTTACCGAATAGCGATTTTTTGCAAATATGTCGTAAATTATGCATTCTATATATATTTATGAAGAGTACAAAAGTATTTAGAGTTGGATTTGGAATATTTTTTGTATAAATGAAATTTCAAAATTCGGACCGGAAGTAACACTTTCATACGTATAAGAAAGTCGTGTGGTGGCCACACCTCATTTTTTTTTTTTGTTACCAACGTCAAAACAACAAAATTAGCGTGCGATAAAGTAATACTTTTGCAACCAAAACGGGTGTCGTAAAGTGAACTTTATAGCACCGAAATAGCAAAAACCATTTTGCACATTACACTCACTGATAAACTGTAAGAGCTTCTGTTGAATTTTCTCGTCATGGTTGTATTAGTTTTCTATTTTAAAATGTCATAGCTCAGTGTGTTATTTTCTATCATTTCAATTATGTTACTAACGCAATTTATAGTTGCATTTGCATCGATAGAAATTACAACATACACTCACCGCTATACAGTGAGGACGCGCGGGTTGGAATAAATTCATTTAAAATTTTTGGTTTTGTTTTATGGAAAAACGCTCGGATAGATCGATTTTTATTTTTAGCTGCGGTTTTTCTGATGGTAAATTGATGTACAAAGGCTGGTCAAAAAATAAGTTACGACCATCAATTTTTTTTCTCAAATGGAAACATATATTTTTTATTTAATTTGTTAATTCTACATCGAATTCTAAGTATGTTTCATGTACCATGTCCTATACCCAAACTCAACAGTTATCGAGAAATTTACAATTGAACATATCAATAACTGCATGTTCAATTGTATATTTATTGCATATCATTATTGTACTTTTACAAACAAGAATAACATTCGGCAATCATTCACATACATTTCGATGCATAAAAAACTCCAAAAAAAACTTGCCATTTCATCGCCTGATAATTATTACGTCATCTTATATTACTTACATTTATCTAAATTAACAATCTTGAATTCTCCTAACGAATTAAATTTTCATAAGAAGAATGAATTGATCTTTGATTTAATCAAGAGATAATAACGCAGTCTCACATCTACATACATTCACATGATACATACAGATGCGTCCCTGATGCCATATAATAAGCATACATAAGTATCTTTTAAATGTTTCAGTATCTCGTCGTGTCGAATACATTTCCGTTTCAGGTAGTCCGATAATTGACAGTTTTAGGATAGCTTATCGACGCCATCGACTGGCGTACCCCCAGGATGAGCAGTTGAAATATCACCCGCAGTTCGTAAATTTCCTTTGTGGCGCTTGACGATTAGAAAAATCAATTAGAAGGAGGACGTTTAGAGCTGAAATTGTGTTGTTTGAATTCGACTGGGACGAATAAGTTTGTCGATGTTATGTCTGATTTTTTTTTTCTGAATAAAATGCATATAGATGTACAGACTTTGTCACAAGCAAGGGATTTAAAAGGAATATAATAATATAACATTGAGAAATTTTGTTATTATTAAGTGATAGAGTTGACAAATCAGGTTACTTTCTTTTCTGATATATACTACATACAAACGTTTCATCCCAAATCCTGCTACAATAATATTTAAAGTAAACTCTTTCATTTACGACAAATAAAGTTACCCCTTGTTTAAAGTGTTCCTCAATATTTACCAATATTTAATCAACTATTAAGTCTAAACAATTTTCTAGAGAATACAATGTACTCAAAAGTAAATTTTAGAAAAATATTATATAATTTTTTTCAAAATTCCTACAGAAAATAGGTTTTTTACTCTTTTAAAAAATAGTTTTTTGCGAATAGATATCTCGCGAGTAGTGCTTTCTAAACAGGGGTATGAAAGTATTCAAAATTCTGCAGCATTTTTTGTAAGTATTTAGAGCTTGATTTGAAACAATCTTCGTATAAAAAACCACATCGCATTTTTTTAATATAAGAACTAAGTTGTCTGGTAAGCTGTTCACATCAACAATTCATATTATAACACAGTCGATAGTATTGCAATACAATAGACACTCGCTAGTGGGACCCGAATAAAACAATGGTTGATCACATTATCGATTTCTTCTATTCAAGTTAACGAAAGTTATATCTAATACGCAATAAAACTGATTATTAACAAAATAAACATATAAAATTAGTAATACTAATTCAAAAATAACAACAAATAAAAAAACAGTATTAACAAATTCTTGTTGAAACTTTTGTTTCTTTCTGGGATTTTTTTATTTCTTGCATAATGGCTTTTTCTTTTATTCTCTTTATAACGACAATGGGCGTAAATCTTACTGCTCTGCCCGCTGCATTTAAAGCGTTTATAGCTCTATCTAGTGAAACTTTATTCAAAGAACCAGAATTTTTTCGAACTAACGTTCCTCAACGTAATTTTCGGGTCCATATATATTGTTGCGTTTTCGGGTTCGAAATAAACAACTCGTGCAATTTATTTATTTAAAACAGTCTATATATTCACAAGCGTAAAATTAATTACAATATAAAAAATGTAAAACTAATGTATCACACTTAAACTACTACGATTTAAACTAACATAGGTATTTATTTCTATTACTAATATTTATGTCCGTATATTTATATCACTTCTATTTATATAACACCGCACCACCATATTTATTTTGTACTACTTATATTTATGTTTACTCTTCGACTACCACTCAAGGAACTATTTATTTGTTTCTTATATTTATTTTTACTTTGGTCTGTTCCGCGCGACGACTACTTAAGGAGTTTCTTATTCCGGAATGGCTCATCCATCGGTTCAACTGCTTTTATATACGCATACAAAACATCTGGAAACATTCGCGAAAACTCCATCTTTCTCTCGATAGCACGGGAGCCTCTCAGTACACATGTGTGTGATTTACGACTTTGTACGTTTTTATACGTCGCCCAGAGGTCTGCTTCTTTTTTTTAATGAAATGTAAACTCGTTTCGTTACAATATTTGTACTCAGTTCAGTATTACATTGATTCTATTCCAAAACCCAGATTCTTCAAATCCAGCCTATTATACATACAATTAGGACAAATTTGCTTAAGTATTATGGAGAACGGACTAAGATGCCAACGTGCGCAAAACTTCAAGGTATTTGGATATTTAGCACAGTTTCATCATCATCTTAATTGGAAATCCATCTAAAACGTTCCTCTAACCCTTTTTTTTATAATACCAGGATTCAGATGATTCCAACCTGCCACTAACTAGATTACTGCGTCTCCAGTCCTCAACTTTTTGAAATTATCGAAATACTATTCATATCGTTTTCTACTACAGTAGATAGAATAATTTTGTTAGTCCAATTACATTTTCGTCTATCGGTTGTATTAGTAGTTTGACATTAGAGGGAGAAACACTTATAATTTGCCCATCCTTATTTTTTAATTCATCTTCATTTGGATACAATGACGCGTTACCTATTAGAAGTAAAGCTTTTATCGAGAGAACTTTATGATTTTGAAACATTTTGACCTACACCACTAAACCAAAAATTGGGCTTAAATTTAAGATCTAGGTAGGAGAAAATTAAAACTTATCTGAAGTACAAACGATAATGAAACCAGTGTTTGAATATGTCAGCTGACTTTGAATGTTCATAGTCCACAGGACACTTAAAAAGTTAAATGATCTTGGGTTCGCAGCTTTTTTGGTCAAGAAGCCATATGTACTATATTTTTTCCATTTTTGTAAACTCGATATATATACATATATATATGTATTGAAAAAATGAATATCTTGGTAGTAGTGGCAAAATGATGAGCAAAAGTAATAACAATATGACAACTGGTTGTCCTATGCTTATTGTTTACATTTTCATTCATACATATTTGATTTACATTCTATATTTGTCAGTGTTTCCTAATTGACAACCAGTTGTCATATTGTTATTACTTCTGCTCATCATTTTGCCACTACTACCAAGAAGATATTCATTTTTTCAATACATTTGTATATTTGGCAAAGAATTTTAATATATTTTGATAACTGCCTGGTTGAAATTAGGCATTATACAATATTAAGTAAGTGCACTGTTGTTTAACACTTGGAGTATGTAAAGAAATTTAGTGGGGTAACTAATTCTTTATTTTATATCCTGTGGGTTCAGACGGCAATTTCTATCTTGCGGCGACGTTTACATTCATCCTTAGTATCGAAGACATTCTGACTGAAGCCTCAATAGGTAGGGTGTCTACTGTGATTGTAAAGAAAAAAATAATCATGTAAAGAAATTTAATAGAGTAACTCCGCTAAAAGTGTAACTGCAGACACGTGTTTCAAATTACTTCGTTTTCGTCAGTGCAGTGCAGTATATATATATATATATATAAAGTATAGAATTTCATGGGGTAACTCCGCTCAAAATGCAACTGCGGACACGTGTTTCGAACTACTTGGTTCTCGTCAGCGCAGTGTAGCCAAGGAATAGGATGGGATAACCTTGGAGCTGAAAAACATCAATCAGAGACATACACAAGGAACAGCCTACCAATTGAGGCTTCAGCTAGAGTGTCCTCGATACTGAGAATGAATCTAACGTCGCCGCGAGGTGGACATTGTCCACCTGCAAGCCATCTGAACCCACAGGATAACAATAATGAAAAGAAATATTGCGGATTATAGAATAATAAAGTATAGAATTTCATGGGGTAACTCCGCTCAAAATGCAACTGCGGACACGTGTTTCGAACTACTTGGTTCTCGTCAGCGCAGTGTAGCCAAGGAATAGGATGGGATAACCTTGGAGCTGAAAAACATCAATCAGAGACATACACAAGGAACAGCCTACCAATTGAGGCTTCAGCTAGAGTGTCCTCGATACTGAGAATGAATCTAACGTCGCCGCGAGGTAGACATTGTCCACCTGCATTGGACACTCTAGCTGAAGCCTCAATTGGTAGGCTGTTCCTTGTGTATGTCTCTGATTGATGTTTTTCAGCTCCAATGTTATCCCATCCTATTCCTTGGCTACACTGCGCTGACGAGAACCAAGTAGTTCGAAACACGTGTCCGCAGTTGCATTTTGAGCGGAGTTACCCCATGAAATTCTATACTTTATTATTCTATAATCCGCAATATTTCTTTTCATTATTGTTATCCTGTGGGTTCAGATGGCTTGCAGGTGGACAATGTCTACCTCGCGGCGACGTTAGATTCATTCTCAGTATCGAGGACACTCTAGCTGAAGCCTTAATTGGTAGGCTGTTCCTTGTGTATGTCTCTGATTGATGTTTTTCAGCTCCAAGGTTATCCCATCCTATTCCTTGGCTACACTGCGCTGACGAGAACCAAGTAGTTCGAAACACGTGTCCGCAGTTGCATTTTGAGCGGAGTTACCCCATGAAATTCTATACTTTATTATTCTATAATCCGCAATATTTCTTTTCATTATTATATATATATATATATATGAAGCGTTGTTCTTCGGGATATTTCGCCGCGTTTGGATAATTTTGCCCTGATAAGGACATCTTTCTTCCTGACGTTTCGGTGACATCACTTTCACCTTCTTCTTGAGGATCTTCTAGGTAAATATCCCGAAGAACAACGCTTCAACAAACGACTGCGAAAATATTCGAAGAAATTTATATATATATATATATATATATATATATATATATATATATTGCGACACCATACTTTTTGGTTAAATACGTTAAGTTTTGGTATATTCAATTCTTCAATCACAAGTCAAATTAATAATAAACCCTAACAACGAACTATTATACCTACTTAGAGTGAATTCACAAATGAAATACGTAAAATACGACCGGAGCAGTATCGACTACAAATGTATATCGGGGATTCACAAAAAAATATATCGGAAATTTACACTTTAGGCCCCGCTTATGTTGAAGTAACGATGCTAGCAACGCAAAAAATTACCTATGTTGTTGATTTGAATGCAAGTTGTATATCGAAGTAACAGCGCAACAGTGAAATAAATGTGGATTTTACAAATGAAATGTCTTCCATAGCTAAGGTACATTTTGTTCCCGGCTTACGGTGGTCCATCGTAATTAATATGTTATTCACGTTATTCGGTGTTTGCCTTACGTGATGTTCACACTATCAAGTGTCTACTACATAACGAATTATTTGCGAGATAATTGATCGAAAATGGTGTACGATGAAAGTAGAAGTGCTAATTTCGCTCAACATTTTTATAAAAAAATCAGGCTCCAAATACTTTAAACTAATAAATTTAATAGAGTACATAATTTGCGAGGTTTTAAAGCAAAATACTGTCAAAAGAAAATAGGCAACCTTATATAAGAAGCTCTGCGTGATCTATAAGAACCACTGGACGGGAATATTACTTGTCCTTATAATTGGCGTAATCCTAGAAGACTATAGGAAATGGTTTTTTGAAAACATTTCGCTTTACCAAACACACAAGGGCTAAGTAATACCAGAAAACTTAACCCATCCTCATGATACAACGGTTACATTACGATTATTGCATGAGACCAACATCAGTATTCTCAATTAGCCAGCTCGATTGCCAAAAGTGTCGCCCACAGAGCATGTTTGAAATAAGACAGATCGAAAGAGCGGTATGCTTTTAAAGTCTTCAATGAATTTACAACAGCTATATAGTGCCCGGCAAATAACTTGGAATCAGTTTCCACAGTAGTCTGTAGATCATTTTAGGTATAGCATTTCCATACAAATAGTAAAATATATTCTTTACTTGGAGCTAAAAGTTTATTTTCTTTACATTCTAAATATTTGAAACCCTCGTTGCTCAATTGGTTCCTATCATCATACGATCTATATAAAGATAGTTACTTCTTCAATAATCCGAATCCATCACCAAATTCTTTCATTAATATAATTGAATTTTTCCCGACATGATTACTAAAAATAAGATCGGCTATTCAACATATCAATACCAATTAAAGCTTGTAACAACCACTACTACTGTACAATCTTTAATACTCGTAATTTAAATGGAAACAAACATCTGTTGGCCGGACTTATTCTTCTTGCACGTGATCTTAAACAGCATACGATACAAACTTACACACACATGTTCTCCACTTACAGAAGTTGCGCATGATTTCTATATTTAGCCGTTTAATTACACTTTGTGTGTTCAAAGTTTATTTATTCTGCCATACATGGGAGTATCACTAATCCATTGTCGTGGCGAAATGGTAAAAATAACTATCGACGCTATAGCCTAACTCAAATAATTCCATTCCCATACTTCGTATGTATATAATTTACACTTTTTTGTCGTTGTCTGAACGAGTCACTGTTAGATATCCAAATCCCAAATACGTTATGTTGCTATATAACATCATAATAGATGAACAGGTAGGTTACTCACGTGTTCGCATTGATGTATGTATATATATTTAATTATATACTAGCTAATACTTTTTTGCTTCTACAAAAACTGCAACGTGTTTTAGCAAATTAATAACAGACAAATAGTATTTTTTTTGTTATGTAAATGACCTTGTATTCTGTCTGGTAATGATTGCTGGAAAGCCTTTGAACTTTTAGATATTCAAACACAGTGAGATGCAGAAGCGTTGTGTAAAAAGAAAAGAAAAACTCGAACCTGAAGTATCACTTTACACTTTTTCTAATTGCGGTTTCATGCAAAAATCTCGCAAATTATGAAGTTTACACAGATTTATTAAGAGCATAAAAGTATTTCGAGCTGCACTTGGAACGTTTTTTATAAAGATAATATGAAAATATTCTTGGTGACAAATCTCTACAAAGCCGTATTCGTCGATTACTTCACGAAATTGAAGAATTTTGTGCGCTATCTTTTGACCACAGATGTGGGGCCTTTTTTTGCTATATGACAGTTTTCAACTCTCTGATTGTGTTTCAGAAACTCATTTGTCGTCAGCAACTAATCAAACTAAGTAATTAATTTGAATTATTATTAATATCTTGCCATTGCTAATTAAATTTTGTTTTCGTAGTTAAAATTATGCAATTACTTGGAAGAACCTGCCATATATACATACATACTAATTGCTTGCCTGCAAGTTGCGGATGCATTTACTGTCTGATAAAACGACGACACCGAGAGTTTGTATGAGTCAGTACGAGAAAGCAATATACAAACTGCTTTTTGGTCGAGTGTGGTGTTGGAAAAGAGGGGAATTCGAGTATATTTTCGCAGAGGCTAGACTGACTCTCGTTTAATCAGTGCGACAAGGATAGCAGCTGTACTTGCGCATTTCATTTGAATTTTGTTAACGCTCGATGTCTAGTCGACTAGCACATTTTTTATCGCGTTTCGTCCATCTAATTTAGAACAATTACGCGTCGAAATTGTTGAATTTTCGAATCATGTACCCCGGAAATGTTAACAAATGTCCGTCGAAATTTTTATAATCAGCTGGGTTACTGCTCAGCTCAAGAGAGAGGCTTATTTGAGCATTTAATAAATAATTAAGTACTTGTAGAAATTCATTTTTCTTTCTTAACATCCAATGAAATTCCTTGTTTTTGCGTTTATACTTACTGAAACATTTTGTTTAGTTTCATACAAATTTATTGTTTACTTTCAGAGTTTTAGTTTGTGTCCTTTTCTATTTTATAATACTACGGAATTATTTACTTTTTGTCTTAATAAGAGTTTTGTTATTGCTACGTTTTCGTTTTTTATATCAACTATAGTTCTTATCTTTGATATTTTAAGAAAAAAATTATTATTTTTAAGTTTTTATAATTGACGATCATTTCTTTTATTTACTTGTAGAATTTGGGAAGCTGTGATAAAGTCCGTTACTAAAATTATTTAGTGTGATTATCTGATGCGTCAACAAGTCTCTACTTATAAATTATCTAGGTAGTGCTTTTTATTGTTTAATAGTATTTCCATCTTCTCTAAAGCAGTACAGTAAATGACTTTATTCTTGGTTGGAGAATTTGTTATGAACAGTAACAGTAGCAATTTTCACGGACTAACGCAGTAACGCTTTCTGCAGTTTCGACTTTAAAGTAGCTCTAATGTTAGTAACAGAGGCTACTACTTATAGTCGACCAGCTTGTCTAGTATATTCATCCGCAGGTGGATCGCGTGCACATTGTATAACCGATCGACTCATTTTATCTAATACGTATCAACCGCTGGGTGGCAATTGATGTTTATTATCCTTTAATTCACGTTTTCCAAATATACATAACTGAGACATTTAACATAATGTTAGTTTTAAGAGTTATTTCCAAACGCACAAATACAAATATTATTAATGCGCATCCTTTCAGTTTTTTTCCGATTTTTTTAATCTTTATAGTATTAGCAACGCCGCCTATTTATTTTCTTTTGCTAGGAAGCGTATTTTCTTGATTTTTATTACACACAATTCTGATACTTCCATTGGAATTTTCGTTTAACTTAGTGCACTTGGACATTGTTGTAAAATAATTTAATAGTTCCACAATTGGTTCAATGAGTAATATTTGTTTTGGTGAAAGTAATTCATTTTTTTAATTTCTTAGCAATGTAAAAAAAAACGAAGAAATTAATTCTATCCGGGATGTTAAATCAGTCAGTTTTTATATTCAAAAAGAGATTGGCTCTACGCAAATCCAACAAATTATTCTTTATAGACTTTCTCTGATATTACAGAGCTTTTTTTATACATTCAACTACCAAGATTGCTTCCATATCCTAAAACACAGTCGCGATCAGCTCTAGTGGTGAATTCAAGATTCTTGCATTTCTGTTAGCTGGCCTCTTGTGAACCCATTGCATGGATTCTTGTTTTGTCAATGATACAACAACGTTTCATCACCTGTGCTTTGTCATCAACCAAAATCATTAATTTGATCGTCAGCAGATGACGACGTACATTTTAGTTGAAGGATCACATTTTTTATTTCATTCTCACAAACTGAATCAATAAAAATGTATTTTACCAGCATAAGGCTATCTTGGTTGCCTGATGAAAGTAAACGATGCACAATTCTTTTAAAATAACAATTACATTCTTCTACCATTACTCTCTGATCCGTAATACCTTCACAGTCCAAATTTGACGTGATATCTCACTTTAACTTCCGTTTCAATTTGAAATCAGATTGTTTTTAAAAAAGAAAGAACTATTACTTCATCAAAGACCCGCACCAATTGGCTTTACGATGTAAAGTAAATCTGCAGAAGAAACCTCATCACATTGCCGGACAATAATATACAACTTAAAATTTACCACTGTTGCCCAAAAAAAAACTACTTAGCTCCTACGGCTCACTAACGCAAGCTTGAGTATAGAATATTCTGTCAATAGCTTTAGTCTTTCAGGTACAATTGTACCGCCGAACAGACAAAGACAAACATGATCAGAAAAACACTTTTTTTTTATCAGGAAACGGGCACGCAAAAATGTTAAAAATGCATATATACTGCATACACAAAGTGTTCGATAAAGTGACACATTCCTCAATTTATAGTAATAGTTTTACCTCATGTTGGGTGTGTATTACCAAGTAGAATAGCTTATAACGGAATTTTATTTTGTGTCGTCATTTAATGTGATGGCATCACCAACATTTTTTCAAACGCACTAAATACACAAGCTAAGCATATATGATGTGTAAAATTATTTAAAAGAATGTTATACATTAAAAACCAGATGCGATTACAAAACACTCTTTTTATATAAATAGGAAATTTCAACTCTTTACAAATAAATATTCTGAATTAAAAAATTAACAAGAGTAAAAACAAAACTCAGTCACAGCTGGTTTGTTGTGTTACAGAATCAATTATTGCTTATTATGCAATTATGCAGATTTAATCTGCTATTTATTGCGATAGAAGTGCTATCGGAATTTCTTGTAAATTTCATTGAAAATATAAGAGTTTTACGTCAACAAGTTACGCATTTCTTATCAATATTGTTACTAATGCTCAAGTACGATTAAGAAGGGATTTTAAAAAGATTTCAATAAACACTAAACACGTAAAAACAATTAGTAGATTATTCCATTTATGTGTTTTAGCTGAACTACTTGACCTAAATTTTCTTTTCTTTTTAGTTCCACATACTTCAGATATCTATCGCGTTTTTCATCGTTGTTGTATGAAATAGGTATTTAAATACGACATCTTAAAAGTGCCTGATATATCTGCTAAATCGATTGACGAAGTGAAAATATCTGATATTTTCTTGCAAACAAATCATCAATCACTTTTCGATCTTTCGTTTTTAACATATTGGTGCTTAGAAAAAAAATTCTATTGTTAATTCTCTAAATAACTTCTCAAACTATATAAAAAAAAAAGTATAAACCTTTTGCAATACAGCACCAAGATTTTGCAGGCCGTGACAAGTTCTTTACAAGTTGAGATATATCTCTGCTATAATAACTATTGAATTGCGGCAATTTAAACACCTGCGGTCAGGTTTATAACCCATGCTCACGACGTTGGCGATACCTAAATATATGTTGACCACCAACAGCGTTTTAAACAACAACCTCAAGCACTGATCGATGCTCACGGCGGCCAAAGCAGCACCAGGCTTGAACATGCTATACATAACCTCTCATTGAACAAATGTTTGAAGAATTTAAACAATTAAACAACATAAAAGTAGGTAGAATTTAATGCCCCTTTAAAATATTTCACTTTCAACTCACTTTACGGATACAAATAAAATACAGCTTAATACTTTTTGGTTTTCCTATTTAAGAGTGTTTGCAACCAAAAGTTAGTAAAATTAACTCAGGTTACGTGCTCAAGATCAGTTTTCACAAAAATGCCCAAAGTATGTTTTATAAACTCAAAGACATGTTTGAGCCAAAGACACTAAAAAAACGTGCTTACTGGCTTACTTAATATGGGTCCAGACAAGAGATATTAACATTACCTATTCCATCTTGGTCATAAACAGAGTACTGGATAATCTTACGTAACATATTGCTGATAGATTGGATAAATACATCGTCGAATTTGAAGACAACAACCGACATATCCGCGTGGCAGACATTGTCAGCCTGCATGTTATAAGATTCAGGTGCGGTAAAGAGAAAAGTGTCGAAATTCCGATATAAATCAAAAGCACACATAAACTCACACTTTTTAATCTATTACAGATTCATAGCCAAGGGTCAAAGTGAGGTATCCTATGAAAAAAAAACAAACAGAATACCATTAGAAAGACAGACCACCAATTCTAAGTTTAGTTAGATTTTCGGATTTGAACCAAACAACCGTGATATATCATTATGTCTTTTTATTTTACTTAAAATTATTCACACCCGCTCGTATAAATCTTGCCAATGCCAATGTCTTCTTATCTCGTCCATTAGCTGTAGAATCGTTGCAGGCTTGCAGGCATAGACTTTACTTTTGAGATAGCCCCGACAAAAGAAGCCCAGTGGTGTCAATTACCATGATCTTCGGTGATCAATTGACTTCGCTATTTACCGAAGTAATGAGATCTCGTGCAATAAGGTATTTATTGCAATGGCTATGTGGTTTTCTTGTTGAAACAACATAATGCTTCCACCAAAAGACTCCAAACTGGGCCCGAGAAAGTGAGCTATCATCCCATGTAGCTCTCAACGTCCGCCGTAACAAAATTTGTAGCAAGATTTTTGAAAAAAATGATGGAATGACTCCCCCAGGACAAATCCACACCAAACAGCAACTTTTTGTAGATACATCAGTTTTGTTAACGATCTGTTTTGGATTCTCCTTAATTTTGCTTATTAACGAATCCACTGAGTGACTTCATCCCTAATTAATGGTGATTGCTTTGGCTTCCAATCGGTGAGTAATGGTTCAGGAATAGTAGCATAAAATCTATTTTGAGAAATAATGAATTTGATTATTGAGGAAAAGTATTATTTAATTAATATCTATATGATAGTAGTTTATACAACGAGCCAATAATGACAATTATTATTCCCGAGAGCCGAATGTACGAACCGAGCCACGAAGAGGCGAGGGAGTAACTCGGCTCGAGAAAATAATAGTCATTATTGCGAGTTAGTATATACTTATCTACGACTAACTGAAGACTACCAAAAAAATCAAAATAATTAATCGAAAATGTCAGATTACTATCAATATGACGTTTGAGAGTTAGCAAAATGGCCGGACTTGTCTATCGTTACTACGACAACGTTGGCAACGTTATGTTCTTATTGGTGGAATGCAGGGAATAATGGTAACGTTATGTCTCATTATTCCCCGGTCGCATTTCATTATTCCCTCCGGGTATTATGAGTCCTATTATTAACCAATAGCGATTAATATAATAACTACTTTATTGGTTAGTCCTAGATAATAGTAGTTTATACAACGAGTTAATAATGTTCCCGAGAGCCGAATTTACGAACCGAGCCGCGAAGCGGCGAGGAAGTAACTCGGCTCGAGGGAATAATAGTCATTATTGCGAGTTAGTATACACTACTTTATCTACGACTAACTGAATACTACTAAAAAAATCAAAATAATTAAACGAAAATGTCAGATTACTATCAATATGACGTTTGACAGTTAGCAAAATGGCCGAACTTGTCTAACGTTACTACGACAACGTTGGTAACGTTATGTTTTTATTAGCGGAATGCAGGGAATAATGGTAACGTTATGTCTCATTATTCCCCGATCGCATTTCATTATTTATGTACCAAGTCAGTAAAGTGATACTTTATCGAACGAGTCTGATTTACGAGCCAAGCGAGTGAAGCGAGCGCGGCGAGTAAAAGACGAGTTCGATAAAGGTACTTTACTGACGTGGTGCATACAAAGTGTTATCGCCAACCGTGAAAATTGTTAATTTTAAAAATAAAGATATAATAACTTATGACAGTTTATGACAGTGACAAACGATTTATTTTTTAAGTCATGAGTCATGGCTACGCTGACAGATATTAGCGGCAGGTAAAGTACTTTATTGTACAATACGATAAAGTGTTTCTTTACCTCCGTAAAACGCTATGGTAACGCATCACTTTACTGACGGTTGGCGATAATAGTTATTTATGTAACAAGTCAGTAAAGTGATACTTTACCGAACGAGTCTGGTTTACGAGCCAAGCGAGTGAAGCGAGCGCGGCGAGTAACAGACGAGTTCGGTAAAGGTACTTTACTGACGTGGTGCATACAAAATTTTATCGCCAACCGTTAAAATTGTTAATTTAAGAAATAAAGATATAATAACTTTTGACATTTTATGACAGTGACAAACGATTTATTTTTAAAAGTCATCAGTCATGCTACGCTGACAGATATTAGCGGCAGGTAAAGTACTTTATTGTACAGTACGATAAAGTGTTTCTTTACCTCCGCAAAACGCTATGGTAACGCATCACTTTACTGACGGTTGGCGATAAAATATATTATTTCATATGAAAAGAATTATATTACCATTTGAAGATTGTTGCGTGTTATTACTCCTTTCACGTTCATATTTTGCATATATGATCCCCTAATCTCTATTACCTATTAACCTCACAAATTTCATATCCTATTTTTTAATACTTCCTGGTAAAATGGCCACTAAAGCAGCTCTTAATGTTTCTTGCATGCGTGTATAAAATGTATGAGATCCATTTTGTGTAATGTGTAGAGAATGTTTGCCGCAAACATGCGAATCTGGACCCACTGTATGGCGCTTCACATGCTTACAGGTTTCAGTTGTTCCGAATTTTATTATAAGGGACGAATGCCGTGCTAATAAATATAATATGACGGCGAAATTGTTTGTCAGTCTTTACATTACAAAAACATTTCAATTAAAAAACAACATTGACACATTTATAAAAGTCAACGCTTTAGCATATTTGTGTATAAAGAAAATTGGGAAATTTTACGTGTAAATATTTTTTTCCTCGATAAGGATAACTTCACTCTAAGCAGGTCTTTCATCAGAAAATGTAGCAAAGTTATATCAATTTTTATTGATTTATTTATGCGTAATGTGGAATCTATTACGCATTAACAAAAACGAATTCTAAGTGTGCAGGATGTCTGTGGCGGTATTTCCGTAATCATTTCTGAAATTGATAAAATCTACGATTAAAAAGAAAATGTATATCAACAAATTGTGCTAAGAAAAGCACAAAGACTTTATAAATAACTATGTGTCAGTTGATAAAATCGGTGAACAAGATATAAATTATTTCGCCGTTTATTAAACTATTTTCCAAATTCCACCATAACAGAATATGTATTAAGTACTAAATAAAAAAATATAAAATATAACATAAATGCAAATAAAACAATAAAAGCATCCCCTTATAAAAAGGGAAAATTTGAAATTAACAAATTTGCACTTTTAAAAAAAATCCTTTAAAAATAGGATTACATAACAAGATCTTTGTTTCATTAAAATATTTTTATGAACTTCTTAGGCTATGTGATTATATTAAGATATAAAATCTAAGAAAAGAAATTTATTATTATAATATGAATATGGTTTAGTCAAGTTTTCTGTTTCTTTATCAAATTTATGCACACCAAATGTTTATTTTCCAGTACCAAGCTGTGATAAAAATGATAACGATACAAAAACCAATGATTATGATTATGTTTTAAAAAGTGCAAATATAAAACTACATTAGTTAAGCGGGAAATACTGGCAAGGGCTCTTATAGCTTGCCTCTGCATTTTAAAAACATGTTTGGCCAAAGGTGACTACTTTCTGCACACCCAAAACAAAATGCTCCTGCAGCATCACGCTTGCATATTTAAAACAAACTTCTTAAGGCAAAAACAATGGTGGCCAACCGAGAACAAAATGTCTTAATATGATTGTTTTAGCTTAACTTCCATGTTAGAGTCATTTTCCAGAATGTTATTGATTCTTGGGTATTCGGTATCTATTTCTTTGTTGTAACTAATAATTTCTGTGTTTTAGTTATGTTGATATTTATGGAATTTGAATCGAAACAGGATTTTGCTATAAAATTGCCTGTATATAGGTGCATGTGTTACGAAGCGTCGAATAAACCATTTTTATCAAAATTCCCGATAATAGCTTCAAAACTTTAGAAATAGCCGTTAAAATTGAGATTAATCGATAGTGATTTAGTTGATCTTTCCCGCCTTTAAACACTAGCTTGCCTTTTGATATTTTTAATTTGCTAGGAGAATACCTCCTGCAAACATTTATTGAATACAATCTTTCAAAGATTTAAATTGATTTACTTTAGAAGGAAACATATTCTGTGTTCATGTTTTATTTAACTACCAGTTCTTTGAATAATAAGAACTTTAATAATTCTAAGATAATAATAAATATTCTATACTTGACAATATAAGCTTTAATGAGTTAACTCCAAGCTGACATCTGTCACATTATTAATAGTATACAATTTCGACAGCTTTATATTAAACACACAGCCAACTCTAAGCCAAGAATTTAGTTGAAGACACTGTTTGTAAAAGCAAATCAACTTGTTAATAACTGAATCAAGTTCTTTGTTATGCATTCTTTGCAAGCAAAATTAGAATGTAGCCTAATAAAGACCGAAAAAGGGGGAACAAGAAGAAAAGGCCGCTACTAAAGAAGAGTAAAAAATAATATTAAAAAAAAAACTGAAGCAGCAAAAAACACCAAGTCTAGAAGTCTACAAGAGCGGCGGTCCGCGGTACCTCAGTTAGTTCTTTTCTTGCTTGTAAACCCACCGTTGTGAGTGGTTAGATGAAGTTGAACCGTCTGTGGCAATGACTCAACAGTTACGTGGACAAAGTTACCCGGGGTTTGACTAAACTGCATTCCAATGAAAGAACGTCGGTCACCAAGACCTGTCTCTCAGGTCTCCTCTCCTATATAACTTTAAAGCTTGACCCGCCGCGAATGGTAATATAAAAGTTGTCCGTTGTACGTGTGTGTGTGTGTACGTTTGCATGTATATGTCCCGATCGCGTTCTCTCTTGGAACCGTTCGCTCGTTGTGTTGCGCCGGTAGGCTGCAGAAACCTTCGATAATCACGAGAATTTATGCTCCCTGTACCGGCTACTGTTCACTACGTCTACTTTAATTCAGTATAAAAAGTGCCCTGGATCGTTTAGACAGCGTTCGTTTTTGTACGGGAAATTTATTGCTAATTCGAGATGACTGATGCGTTTATAATGAGAAGGGAAAGTTCATTAGAATCGGCAAAATATAATTATACCACTTCATTTCGACTCCTGGACATAAATAAGTATATACATATACAGATGTTAGGAGCGGAGCCATTAAAAACTGATCTTGAACGTATGGTGTTAAGAAAAGCCCAGTAGCTATACCAATTAGAAAAGAATATTTATTCTAATTTTTTACTCTACTGATCGACGGAAATTAATAGAAATAGATTGTTTTCTGCAATACATTTTTTATGAGATCATTACAACTTTGCACAATAAGGAGAAACTGTTTTTTATGTTGGTAAAATAAATAATAAATAGATATTTTACAACTATAATTAAATATTTCACAACATTTTTTGGAGCGTTACAATCATCAGTATGAGCCCGAGATATATCTTCACTTTTTACCTCCCTGCATACATCAGGGAGTCACGAAAATCTCAGCAAAACCAACATTGTATATCTTAAGGCGCAATTCCACTGAGGCAACATTGGGCGACATGAAGCATGCTACATGTCTTCTGGTGTTGCATGTTTCTAGGTGTCCGACTATATGCCCCAAAGTTGAACAATGTCGCAAGCGCAACTTGACGCACAGTATCGCATGCGCTTTGTCGTCTATGATTGTAGCATGCGTCTAAACCAATTCCATTGAGGTGACTTCAGTTTGTTGCATCATGTCTTTGCAAACAGTTGCAGCCGCTGCATATTTGGGAATAACATTTAATAAGCAAAAAAGGAGAAAGCCAAGGTGGTGGAAGCGGCACATATATGTTGGTGGTCAAAGAGCTCAGAATGATTTTTACAACAAATTGATTGCTGAAGATGAAACCTTATTTCCAAATTTCAAGCGAATGAGTAGGGACGATTTCGAGTGCGTACTAGTAAAGATCTCACCAATTATAAAAAAGACGTGATACCAACTGTCGTGAGGTAATACCAGTTTGTATAAGACTGGAAAAAGGCGACCTAACATTACCTCCGCCACAGGCACTTCCTGGTAGCAATAAGTTATCGCCTTATGTGATTTTGACAGATGATGCGTTCCCCCTACAGAAACACATTATGAAACCTTTTCGCGGCTACCATAACACAGGCTCTTCTGAAAGAGTATACAACTATAGGCATTCACGCGCTCGCAGGGTAGTGGAAAAAGATTTTGGGTTGCTGGCGTCAGTATTTCGCGTTTTTAGAAAACCACTAATGATAAATGTTGAAAACGCTGAAATTATCACAAAAGCATGTATTTATCTTCATAATTTTTTGAGAAGGAGTAAAACATCTAGGCCACTATACTCTCCTCAAGGAGTATTTGACAGCGAAACAAAAGATGGAAATGTTATTCCAGGATCGTGAAGGGCAGTTATACAAGGCGACACTGGTATGGGTCGATTACCCAAACAGACGATACACGTCATAAAGAATAATTTCGGTCCAAGTAACATTAAAGTACAATAATACCTAATCCTAATATTATTCTAGCTTCCGGTAACGTTTTATGTTACCAGAACTGTACGCCGTTGCAACATATAAAATGGTAACATTTTATTCTGTCAAATGTCATACTGTCATAGTTGTTTACATTTTTCAGTCACTTCATTATCATACGTATTTCTTCCATTTTTACTATACTCATACGCCGATTTCATTTTTAACAATCAGTTGTTTTCACAACTAAATCATGCCTAACCGTTAGGTAAGCAAGCGAAAGAAATAATTCTCTCTTTAATCGGGTATTTTGAAAAAGAACGCGATAATAATGCGCCATTGCTACCCCTAACAGCAGTTCGAGAGGTAATATGTATTTTCTGTTATTTATAGTTTATACAATAAACGTTTTAATAATAATATTTTTCATTTAGAGAGTAGCAAGTGCTTTAAATATTCACATTGCAACTGTAAATAAAATATCATCTACATCTACATTGGACCATCTAGCACAAAGCGAAAACGGCCTAGAAGTAAGCCTGTTGTAAATGTTGATGACTTTACTCAGTGTGCAATAAGAAATACAGTATATGACATGTATAGAAACAGTAAGTTCTTAAGGATTTACGTTTATAAAATTAATATTTGAGTTTTTTACAGAACATATCACGCTTCAATCACTGAATATTACTCTTAAAGAAAAGGAACTCTTTTCTGGTGGCAAGTCATCTTTACGGACAGTATTACACAATATTGGTTTTAATTAGAAGAAGGATGATCCTAAACGAGCTTTAATGGAACTACCACAAATTGTATTAAAACGTGTTACATTCTTGCAACAATATGTTCGTATGAAACATGAAAATGTTCGCCAGTTTGTGTTCCTTGATGAAACCTGGGTTTTCCAAGATAGAACAATTCGTAAATCTTGACAAAATGAATCTATAGAAACCACAAAAGCTTCAAAAGTAGGTGGAAAAAGGTACATTATATTTCTAAGAATAACATATTCTTATCTTATGTATATTTATTATATTATCTTGTTTTAGATATATTGTATTACATGCAGGTAGTTCTAATGGATTTATTCCTGGAGCAGACCTAATATCTCCGACAAATAGTCAGTATTTACATTATCACGGTGATATGAACAGAGACAACTTTTTATACTGGTTTGAACACCAACTTCTTATAAGTTTAAAAGAGCCGTCCATAATTGTTTTGGATAATGCCAGTTACCACAGTACTATTAAAAATAAAAGTCCATCATCTGCCACTAAAAATTAAATTCAGACATGGCTCACCAATAATAACATTGACTATGACGGAGCTGCTTTAAAAATACAATTACTGGATTCAGTTAAACGGTTAGTACATATATATTTAATTATTTTATTCAATAATTTCATTTATCGCCAACCGTCAGTAAAGTGATGCGTTACCATAGCGTTTTGCGGAGGTAAAGAAACACTTTATCGTACTGTACAATAAAGTACTTTACCTGCCGCTAATATCTGTCAGCGTAGCATGACTGATGACTTTTAAAAATAAATCGTTTGTCACTGTCATAAACTGTCAAAAGTTATTATATCTTTATTTCTTAAATTAACAATTTTAACGGTTGGCGATAAAATTTTGTATGCACCACGTCAGTAAAGTACCTTTACCGAACTCGTCTGTTACTCGCCGCGCTCGCTTCACTCGCTTGGCTCGTAAACCAGACTCGTTCGGTAAAGTATCACTTTACTGACTTGTTACATAAATAACTATTATCGCCAACCGTCAGTTAAGTGATGCGTTACCATAGCGTTTTGCGGAGGTAAAGAAACACTTTATCGTACTGTACAATAAAGTACTTTACCTGCCGCTAATATCTGTCAGCGTAGCATGACTGATGACTTTTAAAAATAAATCGTTTGTCACTGTCATAAACTGTCAAAAGTTATTATATCTTTATTTCTTAAATTAACAATTTTAACGGTTGGCGATAAAATTTTGTATGCACCACGTCAGTAAAGTACCTTTACCGAACTCGTCTGTTACTCGCCGCGCTCGCTTCACTCGCTTGGCTCGTAAACCAGACTCGTTCGGTAAAGTATCACTTTACTGACTTGTTACATAAATAACTATTTTAGTATGCATGCATCATAAACCAATCAAAACACACCCATAAGCGTGCATAATCGGGCCTTTATCGCACGGCGTGCGTATAAAGGTTGCTTGGTAACAGCCAATCCCAAGCGTTTAATAGTCCATTGAAATGTCAGGAACTGTCAAATGACATATAGGTACATGTCACTCGATAATATGTATTGGAATTATTGATTTATTATTGTTGCATTTATACTAAAAAATATCGTATGACACAGTGCATAATTAGCTTTTAAAGCACTCGTAACGTTAAAGCCACTCCGCTTCGCGTCGTGGCTTTAAACTCATTACTCGTGCTTTAAAAGCTTGATTATGCACTAGTGTCATAATATACTATTATATCTTTACGTAAAGGCATAAACCACCAACTATATATGAAACCGATGATTTAGCAGAGAAGTATGGGCACGTAATTCTTCGACTTCCACCCTACCATTGTATATTTAACCCCATAGAACTAATGTGGGGAATAACAAAAAGATACTATAACAATCACATTGGAAAATATGGTAGAAAAGTGGACGAATGCATAAAACTGTGGAAAGAGGCATTAACACAAGTAACCCCAGACATTTGGGCAAATAGCGTTAACCACTGTGAAACTGAAATTCAAAAATGGTGGGATAGAGAAGTAGGTTTTGAGAGACAAGATATATTACCTTTTATAATTAATGTAAATGATTCCGATTCAGAAGACAGTGTTAAAGGATGAAGAAAACTAGCATTTCAACTTAATATTATTTTCTTTTTATCATATGCTTATCGCAATGTTACGAGTTTTTTAATCACTAATATGAATAATAATATATAGATTTTGTGTATATTATTTTTGTGAATGTAGTTTAAAATAAATAAACTCACATGTATTTAGAATCTGTTTATATTTTTTGTAGACATAGTCGAATAATTTAAAACATATTAATAGTATTTGCTAAAATTTTAAAATGTCAACCTAGTCCTAACCACAGATTATTTTCAAAGTACAGCTTGCTCAAAGCAACGTTATTTGTCAACACTGTTATGACATCACAGTGACGTTTCATATGACGTGTATCGCCTGTTTGGGTAATTGACCTATATACAGAATTTTCAACATAAAGCACGGAGGTCAACTTTTGAAGCCAAAGAAATGAGGACTGAATTTATGAGATATTTTAATTCAGATGAAGGACGTGTGCCTTGGCAGGATCTTAACGCCTAAGTTAAATATATTACTAAAGTTTGGATAGATGTATTATTAAAAATAGTGAATAAATTAAATGATAGTATTCATTAATAATTGTTAAATTCTTATGCATTATTAAAAGAAACTTGTCGTAGAGTCCTCCCAATCACTGGCAGTTGACGTTGTTGGTCTGGGTAGATCGACGTCTAATAAAAAACTTAAGAGTTCAAAAGCAAACCATTTCCCTTTGTTGTTAGGGGATGAGCCACTCTTCTTTGATTGTTGTAGTTTTTTTCGTTCACGATGGAAAGCAGAACGCAAATTTTGATTTTCTTTTTCACATCAAGCACACTAGATTCGTATTTACTAGCTAAATGCTCAAAACTAGAAATCAGAAAATAAAATATTCTACAAGCGACACATATATTTTCAACTAGCATTGCACATCATAAGTTGCCCAAAACTAGTTCTAGGCAATTTAACTGTATAATTGCTAGTTGAAAAAAATAGGTTGTAAATGTAACGAAACTTACTTGTGAGGAGAATGTATGGAAAAAAATAAAATAAAAAGTCTAAAAAGTAACTGACCTATAAAAAATTATGTTTAAAATATAACTTATCTATTGCTGCGAGAACTGCTTCCATATCATTTATAATTGCAAAGCATCTACTTTTTTTCTCACACATTAACAAGACTTTGTGCGGCAATTATTGTTGCAACTACAAAATATAAATCATGAAGATACATTTGTTTCACATGATGAAGCCTTGATTAAAGTTTCAGAATGGGCTTTAACTTCATCTAATCTTATAAATGATGATTCTGAAATTTTAAATTCGTTTCTGATATATGATTTAGGCAAAGTGTCGTTTATGGTTCCTAACTTGTAGAATCCTTTATTAGTGACATTTTTATCAGTGCCATTACATTAATACGGGGCTACTTTCTCTCTATCATCGTCAGGAATTCGTACCAGAACAGTATAGCCTATATGATCGCCGTTTCCAGTTTTTTGTTTGAGGCAACTAACATTAGTTCTGCTTGAATCTTGAGACTATAATTTATCAAATGCCACATGGTACTTCGTAAAATTATCTTCAGAACCGGCATTTTTTCGATCTGTTAATTTTTATTACTTCCTATGGTGATCGTATTTTTTTAAGTGTGTGTATTATTTTATTTTATCCGTGTTGATTCGGCATTTAATGTGGTCGCCAATTTCGCTCCATTCAACTTACTTACAACACATCATAAATTGCCCAAAACTAGTTCTAGGCAATTTAACTGTATAATTGCTAGTTGAAAAAAATAGGTTGTAAATGTAACGAAACTTACTTGTGAGGAGAATGTATGGAAAAAAATAAAATAAAAAGTCTAAAAAGTAACTGACCTATAAAAAATTATGTTTAAAATATAACTTATCTATTGCTGCGAGAACTGCTTCCATATCATTTATAATTGCAAAGCATCTACTTTTTTTCTCACACATTAACAAGACTTTGTGCGGCAATTATTGTTGCAACTACAAAATATAAATCATGAAGATACATTTGTTTCACATGATGAAGCCTTGATTAAAGTTTCAGAATGGGCTTTAACTTCATCTAATCTTATAAATGATGATTCTGAAATTTTAAATTCGTTTCTGATATATGATTTAGGCAAAGTGTCGTTTATGGTTCCTAACTTGTAGAATCCTTTATTAGTGACATTTTTATCAGTGCCATTACATTAATACGGGGCTACTTTCTCTCTATCATCGTCAGGAATTCGTACCAGAACAGTATAGCCTATATGATCGCCGTTTCCAGTTTTTTGTTTGAGGCAACTAACATTAGTTCTGCTTGAATCTTGAGACTATAATTTATCAAATGCCACATGGTACTTCGTAAAATTCAACTTACTTACTTTTCTCATGACATTAGATTGTTTCTATCTTTTGTATTATCATTAGTACCACTTATCAGATTATTAAGTTTTTGAATAAACAGTTTTTTAAGGAACATTATGATTCCAAGATTACAATTATTATTGCATTGATTACAAACAATTTATTTAGAGGATTATTTTTAGCTTTTGCAATCTAAACAAAATAGAACGTCTTAATATAGTAAGTTACTTAATTCATAAGAAAAAAATATTGATGTAACGTATTTGCCTGTTTTTCAGATACTAGGTTATCGAATCCGGTTTCAAACATTTAAGAGCTTTGTTTACCAGTTCGGGGTATTCTTGCATTCTTTTGAACAAAAAATTTTCAAGTTTCTGGGAAAGAAATTATAGTTTCAACATTCCATCACTTGATATTTTAATAGGTTATTTTTTCATGTTTGTTGAAATTGTATCATATTGAAAGCAATAACCCAAAAGGGATTTAGTATTCATTTGTAATTGTGATAACTGGTTTCAATTTCATTTAGAAAATAATCACAAAGCTATTGTTCTTAAATGTAGAAAGTAACTTGCATATCTAAGAGAACTTACTCAGAATTTATCATATTAATGTTCCTAGCTACGTCGTCCATGTGTTCTTGAATGTGCTCAATTGAAATTTTCCAAAATTCAAGCATTTTCACAAATCCATTAACTTTATCTATTATTGTTATTACATTAACATCGCGACCTTGCAAACCACTATTCAAAATATTTAGGTGTTCGAAAGTGTTAGCAAAAGAAGTCAACCTAAGAAGCCAGGAGAATTATTTCTGATATCTCATCTTGTAAATACATGAAAAATTCGTCTTTTAACTAAAAAAAACTTTTCAAAATATTACCCCTCAGATGCTATCTTACTTCTGTGTGATGAAGAAGATTTGCATATAAATAATCTATTGCTAAAAATATTTCTAAAAATACGAATCCGTAATGGTTATCCTTTCATGAAATGTACAAGAATAATAACACAATCCATTTGGGAAATGAAAACTGAAACAAGAGCAACGGAGTGGAAAGTAAAAAACATTGTTTATTTCGATATTTTTTTGGAGAGTGTCGAACTATTGGGAGATCTAACTAAAGAAAATACTCCTGCTTGCGGCACCGTAAATTCTAACCGAAATAAACTATTCACATTCAAAGCCGACAAAAAACTATAAAGATCTGATTTTGATACAAATGTTAGGGACTTGGGCGTTGTGGCCATGAAATGGCGTGAGAAACATAAGGTTTATTTCCATTGTCCATTGACAACCGCGGAAGTAGCCAGAAAAAATAAAGATTGTACTACTTCAAACGTTTCGTGTCCATAAGCAATAATAGACTACAAGAATATACGAATTTTGTGGACAAATTTGATCAAAATCTAAGATCTACAAAGCTGATAGGAAGTCACGCAAAATGGCGGCATTCTTCTATTTTCTTGACATAGCTGTTGTAAATGTCTATATGTTGTATAAGAAATTAAAATTGACAAAGATGAGTATGAATGAGTTTTGAAGAAATATTTTGATTAGTGGCCCAACAAGATAATAAGTACAGAAGACTTAGTACAACTCAGAAACAATAGCAAAAACAAATCAGAACATCAACCCATGGAGGACATCCATCGTCGCTGTACCAAATGTATAGTATGGTTAAGTACTGACGGCACTTCTTCAGAAGACAATTTTAAAGCAAAAAAGGAGTAAAGAGTATAAATGAGAGAGATAGGTGTAGGTTTCGCTACACACGAAACTTTAAAGACGTACATAAAAACATTAGTTTGTGTTTAATTTAGGAGCAATGTATACATTACTTTCAATACCAATATTTTTAACGCACATTATATATATTTAAGTCAACCTCGCACATCTCAAGTGCCATCACCCCAAAAAGCAAATCCTATGAAAGCTGTTTTCACTATTATCACAACATAAAATATGTTAAGTAATTGATTTTTAGTTAATTATTTTTTTTTTGTTCAATTTTATGGAAATTAATATAATTTTTTAAACATTTATATTTTTTCTTTGCTCCACAATGGCTAGCATTTTAGAAATTTCTGTCCCTGAAAGAGTTAATATTTGAAAACTGGCTACAACTAGTGCTATTTTATTTTTTTATTAAATTTGCAAAACATTATTATACAATTTCATAAAGCTATCTTACACGTCTGATGTGGGAAGCAATTATTATAGTGAATCATGTTTCAAAAATGTGTAATTCACTATATGCTCCATATTCAATCATAAATATTCATATTTATTACATTCCTTGTACAAGAAATACGTAGGTGTTAAAAGATACAATTTTTAGCATGCATAATTTAGTAGATGTACAAGTTTTTTTTTTGCAAACATCTAATTTAATACACGCACGATCTGGAATTATCGATTGATAGATCTCGCAATCAATCAGCTTTGTACAAACATTTTTTCCAGTTGATAGTATAAGTTGACACACTTTAGGATGTTTTATTAAAACGAACTACTCTTCTATACTTATGCACTTACTGCATGCATATACATATAACAAATTCTTACGTTTCTAAATTGTAAAAGGAGACATCCAATTAAATATGCATACATTTCACTACCTGTCTACCTACACTATTTCTTTAAAAAGCAACCAGATGAATATAGAGGTTTCAATTACCATCACTAATCAATAAATAATTCTTTACATTATTGAACGTATAGGTTTCTTAAAAGGGACATATCATGTACTAATTTCTATTCAGATAGAAGTGTTAAATATGTATCGTCTCGGTTTGGAAGTATTTCTAAGGCAAATATATACCTTACATACCTGCTCGAGAACGGTGTTAGCTGTAAAAGGATTTAAAAACGAAGAAAAAGTTTTTATTAATGGAGTCGCCTCGTGTTGTGACAATTTACCTGTTTTTTTATAACTTACCTGACTGGAATAGCTATATATACTTATTTCCACTTATAAATAATAGATTCTGTATCATATTTGTATATGAATTATACTTGTACTGATCAACATAATACACTTAAATTCATATTCTAAAACTTGATTCTGCTGACAGCTACTTTATGGTAATCATATCAATTAATGATACAAATAAAACACTTTTTTACTATATTTTATACCACTTTTATTGTTGCACTTTCTGTAAACTCGTTAAGTCTAAAAATGGAGCAGACGGCCCTACAATCTGAACATAATTTACCCACGATAAGTTTGGTATTTTGAAAAAAAATAGAAGAATAGTTTTACTGTCTTATAGATGTCACTTCTTAAAATATAGAGAAAATAATATGTAATATAATAAATATATTTTGACTTTTAGTTGCATTTATTAATTTATTTAAGAAAGGTTTGAATTGTATTTTAAATGTTAACCATTCTAGTACATTTGAGAAGTCAAATAGCTGATCAAAAGTTTCTTGAAACCAGAAAAAGGCTAAAGTTTGGAATGTTGCCCACACAAATAATATTAAAACATAAAAAAAATATTGAACAATATACAACGGGTGTATAAATTGTCGCTAATGTTACCGATAGCTTTATTCACAGTAGGTGGGCCACGGCTTAACTCTCGATAACAATTTATAAATAATCAAACACAATTTATATTACTTTTTTACTAATCAAAACCAGAAATAATACAGACATTCAAAATTCGACAAAAATGTCAAATTGACAACTCACTTCTCATTATCTGACATAACTCATAAACAAACATTCATTGACAACCCTATTTTAAAATCCAATAGCACTTGACCTGGAGAACATGTCGAACATCGTCGTTGTATGATTGTCAGGCGGTAAAGAGGCAACGGTAACATACGCCCCCCCTTTGAAAGACGTTGTTTCAATTATTTCTCGAGGTCCGTTGACTGGTCCCGAGCTGGGGCTTCTGCGATAATTGTAGGGCTGCTCGTAGGATCTAATCGAGTGTTCGTGGTTGGTCCATTTCTCTAGACGGACCTGGTCGGCGTGGTTCTTGGCAGGCGGATGCCCGGATCAAATGGCCTATGATCCGGTGTCTTCCAGCGAGCTTGATCCATTTTCTTGTAGGATCGACGCTGCTGACTATTCAGTGCGGTTGCTTTGGTAGTTATTGGAACATGCTCGTCGTACTGAGTTGGCATGTCTGATGCCATAGTAAGTCTGTCTACGGAGGATTGCGACGTCCTCTTATTATCCACATTGGTTTCCACATGATCCACATGCTCGGCATCTGAAGGGTTGGTGTAGGTTACTAGGATTGAGACATCGTCTAGGTTTGGTACATCCGTTGCCATGGTGAGTCCGTCTGCGGAGGACTCCGACGTTGTCTTATAATCTATAGTGGTTTCCACATGATCCACGTGCTTGGCATCTGGAGGGTTGGTGTAGGTCACTAAGATTGGTACATCGTCCTGGTTTGGCACATCCGTTGCCATGGTCAATCCTTCTGCAGAGGACTGCGACATTGTCCCATTATCTGTAGTAGTTTCCACATGATCCACGTGCTTGGAATATGGAGGTTTGGTGTAGGTCACTAAGATTGGTACCTCGTCCTGGTTTGGCACATCCGTTGCCATAATGAGTCCATCTGCGGAGGAATGCGACGTTGTCTTGTTATCCATAGTGATACACACGTAATCTGTGTATTCAATGTCAGAAGAACTGATGGTGGCAGACGCGTTCTGAGTTTCTTTCATAAAAACTGCATAGTCCTGGTCGTTGAAAAACTCATTCCGGAAACGTCTGCCAAACTCTGCCATCGACCGAAAGGTGCCCCAAAAATGTCGATGCCACCTGTCAGCTTCTCCCGTTAGGTAACGGGTGACTGCACGGTCGACATCTCTTGCAACATCCTGAGGAAATTGCTGTAGGTAGTCCTCCAGCAGTTCCACGAAGACTAGGGGGTCTTCGCTAGGGTGTCCACTGTAGGGTTGTGGTGGCTGGATGGGCTCCATGCTGAAGTAGTCTTCTGTTGACTGTAGTGGCTTCTGGTTTTCCTCCACCCTGTATACATATCCCGACTGGTGCGTCGTTTGAAGCGGTGGTGTCAGAAAACGTGGTTTGAATATTGCCCCCTTGGGGCGATTTCTCCATGAAGGCTGCATAGTCTCTGTCGCTGAAGAATTCCATCCGGAATCGTCCACCAAAACCTTCCACATGCCAGAAGGTGCCCCGAAAGCGGTAGTGCCATGCAGCGGCTGCTCCTATTAAGTATGGGCGTACCGCGTGGTCGATGTCCTCCGGTGTTTCTAGGTTAAACTGCTGGAGGTATTCTACCAATGTTTCTATGAAGGCGACGGCGTCATCGTCAGGATGTCCACTGTAGGGTTGTAGTGGTTCCTGGTAGTAGACACTGCAGAAGTTGACATTAGCGGATCCGGAGGTGGCATCTCGTTTGCGAGCAGCAGCATGCAGCATAGGGGACGGCATCCTGTTCAGTGGTCATGGTCCACAATCAGATAGGAGTTGACCCAGGTGTGGCTGGTCTTGGGGGTCCTCATGGTGTTATTAACTCGGAGTCCTTCTTTTTCGGAATTTCCTTGGGGGTGGGATCTTGAATACTTCACTTTATTCACTGCCACTTAGTTGAGCGCCACTATTGTTACCGATTGCTTTGTTCACAGTAGGTGGGCCACGGCTTAACTCTCGATAACAATTTATAAATAATCAAACACAATTTATATTTCTTTTTTACTAATCAAAACCAGAAATAATACAGACATTCAAAATTCGACAAAAATGTCAAATTGACAACTCACTTCTCATTATCTGACATAACTCATAAACAAACATTCATTGACAACCGTATTTTAAAATCCAATCGCACTTGACCTGGAGAACATGTCGAACAACGTCGTTGTATGATTGTAAGGCGGTAAAGAGGCAACGGTAACACTAAAGCTACACGCAGCGACATTCTTCACGGGATTCTTGAAGTTTAGACTTTTAGTGCGTAACTAGCCTTACTCTTCGATATCTATTAATAGAGATGGCTACAATTTAATTTACAGAATAATTTTTACTAGTATTATTTCGTAAACGTTTTCGTTTTGATTAAAAAGTTTGTTTTTACATTTCTTCATTAACGTACTTTCACGAAAAACACATTTGACAACATTGTAGAACAATGAGTTTGTATTTCAAAGTGATTTGAATCAATATATTACTGTCAAATTTAGACATTTACCTGTGTATTTAATTCGACTATTGTGTTTTATTTTTGATTAGTTGATGTACTACTGTGTTTTATCGTTTCTTTGTTATTATTTTACTCCTTCACAATGGATTTTACAGTTAATGCATATGCCGATATGTGCATATACATGGAGTATGATTTACATAATGGAAATGCTAAAATGGAAGAAGGCGAATATCGCGTACGTTATCAAATCGGAGACATTCTAGTGGAAATGTATTTTTCGAAGGTTGGCTCAACGTCTACGTGAAACTGGTTCGGTTACTAAAAGAAATGGTAACGCTGGCCGACCAAGAGGAAAGCATACAATATATCTAAAAGAGCAAATTCTTGACAAAAAGAGCCCTCCGTTATATATCAAGTCTGTAAAGTTTGGCCACACTATGAAAACGACAACATTTTTCGATTAAATTTTTGCAACACAATTTTAGAAAATGAGGTGTGGCCACCACACGTCTTTCTTATACATACGAGTGTTTCAAATTATACAAAATTGTTCTAAATGGTTTTAAATAATTTATTCTTCTTAGAAAATAAGCCAAATTTTTAAGAAAATACATACATATATAAAAATTATTCAAAAGCCCATTATAAGTACTTCTATTCGCTTAATAAATCTCTAAAAATACATACTTTACGAGATATTCGAAAAAAAGTACTACTCGCTAAGAGTAAAAGTGTTACTTCCTGTCCGAATTTTGAAATTTCATTTATACATTCAAATTATACAAAATTGTTCTAAATGGTTTTAAATAGTTTAATCTTCTTAGAAAAATAAGCCAAATTTTTAAAAAAATACATACATATATAAAAATTATTCAAAAGCCCATTATAAGTACTTCTATTCGCTTAATAAATCTCTAAAAATACATACTTTACGAGATATTCGAAAAAAAGTACTACTCGCTAGGAGTAAAAGTGTTACTTCCTGTCCGAATTTTGAAATTTCATTTATACATTCAAATTATACAAAAATGTTCTAAATGGTTTTAAATAGTTTAATCTTCTTAGAAAATAAGCCAAATTTTAAAAAATATATATATAAAAATTATTCAAATCCTATTATAAGCACTTCTATTCGCTTAATAAATCTCTAAAAATACATACTTTACGAGATATTCGAAAAAAAATACTACTCGCTAAGAGTAAAAGTGTTACTTCCTGTCAGAATTTTTAAATTTCATTTATACATTCAAATTATACAATATTGTTCTAAATGGTTTTAAATAGTTTAATCTTCTTAGAAAATAAGCCAAATTTTAAAAAATATATATATAAAAATTATCCAAATCCTATTATAAGCACTTCTATTCGCTTAATAAATCTCTAAAAATACATACTTTACGAGATATTCGAAAAAAAGTACTACTCGCTAAGAGTAAAAGTGTTATTTCCTGTCCGAATTTTGAAATTTCATTTATACATTCAAATTATACAATATTGTTCTAAATGGTTTTAAATAGTTTAATCTTCTTAGAAAATAAGCCAAATTTTAAAGTATATATATATATATAAATTATTCAAAATCCTATTATAAGCACTTCTATTCGCTTAATAAATCTCTAAGAATGCATACTTTACGAGATATTCGAAAAAAAGTACTACTCGCTAAGGCTAAAAGTGTTACTTCCTGTCAGAATTTTGAAATTTCATTTATACATTCAAATTATACAAAATTGTTCTAAATGGTTTTAAATAGTTTAATCTTCTTAGAAAAATAAGCCAAATTTTTAAAAAAATAGATATATAAAAATTATTCAAAATCCCATTATAAGTACTTCTATTCGCTTAATAAATCTCTAAAAATGCATACTTTATGTACTTGATATTCGAAAAAAAGTACTACTCGCTAAGAGTAAAAGTGTTACTTTCTGTCCGAATTTTGAAATTTCATTTATATATTCAAATTATACAAAATTGTTCTAAATGGTTTTAAATAGTTTAATCTTCTTAGAAAATAAGCCAAATTTTAAAAAATATATATATAAAAATTATCCAAATCCTATTATAAGCACTTCTATTCGCTTAATAGATCTCTAAAAATACATACTTTACGAGATATTCGAAAAAAAGTACTACTCGCTAAGAGTAAAAGTGTTATTTCCTGTCCGAATTTTGAAATTTCATTTATACATTCAAATTATACAATATTGTTCTAAATGGTTTTAAATAGTTTAATCTTCTTAGAAAATAAGCCAAATTTTAAAATATATATATATATAAATTATTCAAAATCCTATTATAAGCACTTCTATTCGCTTAATAAATCTCTAAGAATGCATACTTTACGAGATATTCGAAAAAAAGTACTACTCGCTAAGGCTAAAAGTGTTACTTCCTGTCAGAATTTTGAAATTTCATTTATACATTCAAATTATACAAAATTGTTCTAAATGGTTTTAAATAGTTTAATCTTCTTAGAAAAATAAGCCAAATTTTTAAAAAAATAGATATATAAAAATTATTCAAAATCCCATTATAAGTACTTCTATTCGCTTAATAAATCTCTAAAAATGCATACTTTATGTACTTGATATTCGAAAAAAAGTACTACTCGCTAAGAGTAAAAGTGTTACTTTCTGTCCGAATTTTGAAAGTTCATTTATACATTCAAATTATACAAAATTGTTCTAAATGGTTTTAAATAGTTTAATCTTCTTAGAAAATAAGCCAAATTTTTAAAAATATATATATAAAAATTATTCAAAATCCTATTATAAGCACTTCTATTCGCTTAATAAATCTCTAAGAATGCATACTTTACGAGATATTCGAAAAAAAGTACTACTCGCTAAGTGTTACTTCCGGTCCGAATTTTGAAATTTCATTTATACAAAAAATATTTCAAATCCAGCACTAAATACTTTGGTACTCTTGATAAATATACAGGGTGAATCATTAGTAGCCGCATCTTCGATTGCTCTTTTGCGTTTTACATAAAAGAAAAAACAATTAGTGGAAGATTCATGGTTGCTTGGAACGCATACTTTAGAAATACTTTAAGCTCTGACGCACTTCCGGTTTCACCGGAAATGCATGAAAGTTAATTTTTTTAAAAGACTCCCTTTATATATTTTTGAATTTTCTAGTACTGATTTAAATTGTCTATTCAACTGTTTTTTCTTTTAGAAAATGCGTTATTAATTTTTTTTGTAAATATTTGGATAAAACACGTGTTCAGAAAAAAATCATTTTCACATTGTTTTTAAAAGTAAAAACTTTAACTTTATTGGTGCCTGTAGCCTTGCATTATTTGGTATAAGTTGCACTCGACAATACCTCAAAAAACATTGTTTTTTTCAAAGCCTACTTCGCGAAATTTTCACATACTAAAAAGTTATTTTTTTTAAATGGAACACCCGGTATTTTATTGCGACATTTTGTGTCCGTTTTTATTCTCATTTATTTTTGTTAACAGTGTCCTATACCTATCTTTTGTAATTTCTGAGATAATCACTATAGGAGCAATTAGCGGTCAAATTAAGAACTACGAGCGCAGTTCTGCACCCAAATTTTAATCCAATAAAGGCTGGAATGCGGCCGACTGCCTGAGTCAACTGTTAAGGAAAGTCGGCAAACATTTATGTCAAATTTATAAAAACATCGCTATTAGTTATCATCAAAATGACTTCTTGTGAAGAGTTAATAGATATGATTGATATTTTGGGTAAATCTGAAAGAAAATCTTTGCTAGCATCCAGACTTTTGCACAACGATCCCTGGTAAAAGTCAACCAAAGTCATAAACCTTTGAAAGTATAAAGGAAGGGTTCGAGTGAACAGAAAGTATTGAATATGAAGAAAAAAGAGGACAAAAGCAGTAACTTGTGAGGATAATAAATTTATGGTACTTGCGAGTGTAGTGGAACACCCCCATACTAGTACTACGAAAATTGGTCGTCAGTTAGATGTAAGTCAAACTTGAGAATTCAAAATAATTAGAAAGTATGTAATTCATCCGTAGCATATTCATACACAGGGTTAGATGGAAGAAATTTTCAGAATCGCTTACATTTTTGTCAATAGGCAGCAGATAAATTGGCCTGACTTTCTCATTTCTTTTTTGTTTTTCGACGAAGTCAGCGTCTATTAAAATAGATACGTTAGTCGTCATAATTTTCGTTATTATAACACTTAAAAACCCTCACTCTATCACACCTGCGAACTTTCAAAATCGGTGGTCATTAAATATTTGGGGAGGAATTGTGGGTATTTACATAATTGGACCTTATTGCTTTGACGACAATGTTAATGAAGAAGAGTATCTTCGTTTTCTACGGACGGATTTTCAAAACTTTTTGAAGACTTGAACAATAAAATCAGAGCGCGTGTTGGTTTTGCGACATTTCATACACACGCTGTATATACATATATAGGTATATGGAAATAGAAAGCAGAATCCTATAATGTTGGTTTCATTATCAGCATATGAGTAAACAGTATTAAGTTCTTGCTTAAAAATATATTTCGATGTTAAATCCATTGGTTTTACATGTTATTTACAACATATTAAATCAAACTCCTATTCCCAGGGAAACACAAATGAGAGATCTTGGAGTGTTATTTGATCAACGTTTATAATTTTCTGATCATATATATTCGATATGCAACTCCGCCTTACGTGCACTCAGCTTCGTTGTCAGGTCGTGCCGAGAGTTTATGAATCCGGATACATTGAAGACACTGTTTTACTCACTGATGCGACAAAGACTATAGTATGCCTCTATAATCTGGTAACCCTGTTAAGTTTGCCAGAATCTACTAATTGAGAGAGTACAGAAGAGATTTTTGATGTACTTTCGTACAGGCGCGCGGCACTTATCCTCTTATGTTGACTATGAGAGTCTACTGTTGGAACATGACGTTCCTTCCCTCTTGGAACGTAGAGAAATCGCAAGTGCCAATTTTCTGGTTGGGCTGGTTAGTAATAGAATTGATGTCCCCAATCTACTCTCCGCTGTGGATTTTTTAGTTCCCAGATACGATACGCGTTCGAGTAATACTTTTGTGGTAGTTCGACCTATGTCAAATGTTTTTGCTAAGGCACGTCTCACTCATATGGCTAGGAACGCCAACCACTATGCCCTGATCCTTTTCACTTACCTTTTAATCAAAAACCTCACTCTAACAACACATCTACGTATGTCTCTCGATCAACTCAATTAATCTTTTTTTTTGGGCTTCTTGCCTTGTACTTCATTTACTCTGCAAATGTCTGTAATACTGTTCATTTTAATTTGTAATTTAAATGCATTGGTTATATATTAATTATTAAATATTTATTGCTCTCGGTCTAATGTGTTAAGTTTTTTGTTCATTATTTCTATTATTATTATTATTATTATTATTATTATTACAATATGTATCAGATTTTGAATATTAGCTTTTTTATTCAAGTTGTTCGTGTGTTTTCCTTCGTAAATCAGCTTGATGTGTTCTATATCGTAATACCTCCATGCTAGTGATTTAATTTTGCAATGGATTTCGCATTAATGCCTATATTCGGTTTTCTTTTCCTCTGTTAGATTGTTGCTTTGTATTTTGTTTTATAGTTATAGGAAATACTATCAAGTTAAATTGTTGTTTTGTAATTAGCATTTTTGCTGTTGAACAAATAAATACTATTATTATTATTATTATTATTATTATTATTATAGCAGTAAATATCTCGATTAATATCTTATAACTTGTTATTTTATTGTTGTAGATTGAAGGAGATATAGTGAATTTGTGTATAAATACAGGAAGTAATGAACTGTAATGTGAAGATAATATGTTAAATATACATACAATTTTTCGGGGTCAGGGGACTTCTAAACATGGATGTCTGCAAAAATTTCGATATCGAAAATTTGCATCATGACAATATTTCCTTATGTGAGAAAGTAAAAGTAAAAACACTAAAAGTAAGTTTCACAATTCTACACTATTTTTATTTGTATAAACAGTAAAACATAAATGTGGGATTATTACATATTTTCAAGATCAGCATCTGAATCCAAAGCAAATTCTAAGAATGATCCAGTATTTAGAGTAAAAGTAAAATTTTCTACCATATTTTCAAATTACAGCATACATTTTGTTTTCTTCCGTATTGACATGATAAATATAATTTTTCCGTGCATTAACTCCAACCATGTTTAAAACTTCTAACAATAAATGTTTCACTTCATCTAATTTACATGGTTTGTTATTGGCAGCAGTATGATGCTTCACTTAAACTCATAGAAGATCGTAGGACTTGAGATAGCGGTACCTAATTTAGAGATAAAAATAAATAGTATGACCATTTTTTCTTAGTATATACTGACATGGTTTGCACGTATTTTGTAATTGACATACAAATAAAAAACATGTAAAATTAAAGAGATATAAAGAAAAATTATAGTAGAATTTGAAAATGCCAAATCTGGGAATATCGGAAAAACACCCGTGTTCATTTTATTACATCAAACATTATTAAAACCGCACCTATATTTTCCAGTGCTCTGGATTTTCTTTAGCAATGTTCATATTAATTTCCAATTAAATTTACATCATCATCTTCAATAAAAACCAAATAAAAAAAACAATGATAAATAAATAAAACCGCTATTACATTAATTCCATGCTATTATGCACACGTCTATGCGGTTAAAAATGAATTAATGTCATTTCTTCTATCAGAAGTATGATGTCTTATCAGATACGTGCCGCAAAACTGTTGTTCTAAATTATCATTTCATTATTACCAAATAAGTCCAACAGAATTCCACGGTTTGTAATGAATCAGAGACGTAATTATATTCATCTTATTAATAATTAGCTGAAAATGTTAAAAAAAAAGTTGGTCAGATTACAATTACCACCATATTTCTGGTATTTATGAATCAGAATAAATTGAAATGCTTTTTATAGAGTTCGTAGACGTTTTTCAACTCTAGGATATTCTCGTTTGAAGGAATAAAATCCCATTTAACCTTACCCGTTAGGTAAACTATTTTAATGAAAATAAAGAGCCATATTATTGTTATTATATGTTAATCAATCAAGCATTATATAAGCAAAAAATTAACAACATTAGTTACTACTCGCTTCTTATGGTTTTTAAAATTTATTATTTCTATTTGATATATAGTTTCATTATTTTGTATGCATAATTATGCTTCACAAAAATCATATTTCATGTCGTCTGTAATGTACGTTGTATTTAATTTAGATATAGGTATACTTACATACGTATTTGAGTTCAACTGGTAGTAAGTAGGTAATATTGCTAATAGACGATAATTGTAATATTAATTTTAACAGTAATGTTTTGTATTGTACATGGACCATATTTACGTTCTCACTATGTTAATAATTGTATCCTGTCAAAGTAAAGACATGATATACACATATTGAGCGCACACAATTGCCCAGTACTGTAAACTGTTGCTTTTTAAAGTAAAAAACATATCTTTTTTTATAAAATGCATAAAATGTACAAATAACTGTACATTTAACATACGTATTCTTAGTATAAAATAAAATTTAAATGTGGGTAGAATTTCCAAAAAGCTCAGAAATTCTGCTACTCTCGCTAACCTAACGCAATATAAATTTCATCAGCGTGTTTATTCATATCGAAACAACGATACATTTAAACACTGTACATAATTAATACTATATCATTGAACGTTGTTAAGAGGGGGCGGACACGAGCGGCCGATGACTCATCGCCCATGGGCGCACTATTGAAATTTTCTAATTTTAAAGAGGTTTTAATTTTATTTATATAATTGGATAACAGTGGCTGGTGATCTATAAAATACAAAATACATTATTATTTGTTCATTTTCTCTTCTGTAAGACTTGTTCTCTTTGAATTGAGTACATCCTTGTAGATAGAAAACGTCCTTTCTACATCGCAGCTGGTTATATTTGCGTAATGGAAATATTCTTTTATTTCAGCGTATTTAGTATACACAATTGCCGCAATGTTATTAAATCTGGATTTCTATTAAAAACTGAGTCTAACTTTTGCCGAAGGCCACATCCGAAGTCACTTGGAATACTTTTGAAATTATTAATAGCCACATCTAATGTGGTTAATCCATCTTTTAGTTTGAGATTTCGATTTTCAAAATATGTGATTAATTTAGGCAAATTTCCAAAGTGTTCCTGAAGGAATAACAAATGATTTTTAAATTTAGGATTTGTGTTACTTCCTTGCACTCAAAAATACTTCTAGCATCGTCATTTAAGCATGTAACGAAATTTTGTAAACTATCGAAATTCTCTGCATAAAAACTTGTAGCTTCCAGCCATGTTCCCCATCTAGTTATTACTGGCGAGGGTGGCAGTGACAAAGATGGAAGTTTTTCCCTGTGATATATTCACAGATTCTGTGAAGAGCATGTGCTACACAAGTAATATCCAGCATATAAGGATATGTTTCCTTTAATAGTCTGCTTGTTCTTAACATATATGCGGCACTGTCACTAACAAATAAAAGTATTTTTCCCTGTACCTGTCGTCCGAATGAAGCATGTTGTTTCTCGTCAATGGTTTTAGCAATTGTTTCCCCATCAACTGTATTTATAACTTTAGATGCTATTACATATGCGTTATATGGAATAGTTGGATATAGTACACCAACTACAACATTTACCACACAGCGTCCTAATATATCGACAGTTTCGTCGGCACTTATCCATAGGTACTGATTTGAAAAATGTCTTCTAATGCATTCTACTGTTTTCGTGAAGCACTTAGCAACATAATATTTGCGTAAGGTGGATTCATCAGGAACATTTCCACCAGTATATTTTTGAAGAAATATTTTGAAAGTGGGATTGCCAAGTTTCTTTAATGGGATATTAGCCGCAATTAAAGCTTCACAGAGTTCTTCGCTAAAATTGTCAGCTTTCAACGGGTCCAATTTCCGTGTATGTTTTAGCGATGCTAAGTGACGTTGTACGTGCGATTTTTTGGGCATTCTGTAACGATATTTTACAGACTTTGCAATAAATATCGGTATCACAGACAGTGGACATACAATCAATATGACCCTCAATCCAACTCGCCATTGTTTCACGATGTATTTCTCGACGTTCTTCCATATCATATCTGAAAAAGTAACATAAACAATGTTCTGGATCTAGATAAATAACAAAAAAATGAACGCGTACGTTATTGAATCTAAACGAAATCCAGTGCACACTTACGTCCAGATAATTGGGAGAAGTCGATTCAATGAAACGGGATATTAAACAGGAACTATTACATAAATTACGAAGTACGTAATTAACGGTAAAAATAAAGAAAAAACGAAACTAACGTAAGTATGAATAGATATACACATATATAACTTTATTTATCATGCCAAATGTAAGGTAAATATAATAAATTTTAAAAACTTCTGACGCTCCTATATCTACGCCGATGAAAATAGGATATTTACGAGTTAAGTGGACTTTTTTGTGTCGTTTTGCCGTCAACATGTGATTCAATAACAGATGTTGCAGTTCACCATATGAATAATGAGTGAACAATGCTATTCAGTAAATGTGTGTTGTTTACATTATTTCTTTGCTCCATTGTAACTCCGTCGTAGTTTAAACCGGAGACGTCCGCCTCCAAGTTGTTAAATGGATTGATTTTGAGACTGCAGCGTTCTCGTAGCAATGTTTGAACTCACCGGGATGTTTTACTTTAATAGTATTTACAATTTTTATCATATAGGGAAAGTTGTTCGGTTTTACAATTATTTTCTTCTTTCCAATGTATTAACTCTAAATATATGGACATAAACAGCATACATTTAACTAAAGACTGGACCAAAAGGACAGAAAAAGACACTGAAAAAGGCATTTTTTCTGTTTCTATGGTGCCTTTTAGTCCGGTGGCACCAAAAAGAAAAACAAAAAAGGTATTTTAAAGTGACTTTTTTGTTTTTTTTTGTGTTTTTTAGTCAAGTCTTTAACAATAACTAATGATAGGACTAAAAGGTACCAAAAAAATGAAAAGGACACTTAGAAAAGTACTTAAAAAGCCTTTTCTGCTTTTTTGGTATCTTTTATTCCGGTATTTACTAATAACTAACAAGGAGTAAATTGTTCCATGAAAAATTACAGGCAAGAAAGAAAACAACAGTCAATTGTCATGTGTGTCAATCTACTCAACAGAATCTATTTTGCTTGTTCTTTTAATCATTTTCTTTTTGCCTTTGATGTTATTTTCACTTAGTTTTGTTATAATAGAGCCGTCTCCCTTATTTTTTTTTCCTTCAAGTTTCCCTTTCGTGACCAGAAAAAATTGATGGTTGAGGAGAGAGTGTTAAATGCCGAATTGTTAATAGACGATTAGGTTGCTCAAATACCTCATCTATACTTGATCAATCATATTTAAGTTATTTGTGCCATTATCGTATTTCCTGTTTGTAACTTCCGAAGGTAAAAAGTTATCAGTATCAAATCTCTCTGTTAAAATGCTAAATTCCGATACCTAAAAATCCAATCTAAATATTAAAGGGTGTAGCAGCAAATGGCGGAGCTTCCCTCAATATTGTTGGAATGTCATGAATACCCTTAAACTTTAGCCATCCAACAGCTTGAGAATTGGAAGATCTCCTGAGGGTTTCACAATTATCTTTACAATAGTTAAGCTGGAATCGGCATATGTATCCATGGTTGAATGTCTTGCATTTTTTTCTAGGAAATATTAACATTGGTAGCACACTGTTACCAAATGAGTTGACTGCTAAAGCCATAGTTACTAATACTGTTTCTCCTGAAGTAAGAGCACGAACTTGCTTTACTTCTTTTTTTGCAAAAGTTTTATATGGTTTTTGGTCCGTTGTAAGTCCATTTTCATCGACATTATATACATCATTTGCTTGAAATTTGTACTTATCATAAACGGCACCAAGATTGTCGAAAAACAAACATTTGCACTCTTGAATGATCGTCGATTGAATAGGAGACATGAGTAAGTAAATATTTAATCCAAACTTCACATACGCCATGAAGGTAATAATGAAACGAAGAAACCAATGCTGTCTTTTTCGTTTGTTTGGATAATAGATAATATAACAGATTTATTTTCAGGTATATTTTATTTCCTCTGTATTTGTACTGGACTTGGAGACCTCAAACTTGATGTGTTTTTCGTTGACTTGATATATTTCAGTTTTGACAACTTTACGAAAACAATTTGAAATTGTATGTCTAAATTTATAAATTAATCTTTAATTTGTATTTTATTAACTAATGCCATTGTTACGAAAGTTTAACCAAACTTTTTAAATGAAACAATTGTGAATGTAAGTAGTATTTAACGTATTTTGCCAATAAAGTCTAATATATGATATATCTAATTTAAAATAGGTCTCAAGAAGGACTAAATTTTTTCTTTTAATAAATGGTGTCCGAAATCTCACGAAGCTTAAATAACTAGTTTCTCTTTTTACTAATTCTAATTCTTCCACTATAGCAATAGTGATGTTGGATTCGGTTGCTTTTCAATACTTGTAACTATCCGTTACTTTCGCATTCAATATCCGTTACTTTTTATTCGTTACCGAGTACCTACTCGTTCAAATGTGCGGTGCGGGTATATCTATAGTTAATATATATACAAACAAAATGCTCACTTATACATATACTAATTTTAATATATATTACGTTAAATAAATAAAATACCTTGAAAGTATTACACAAAACATTCCAACTCAAAACTAAAAGTAAAATAACAAAGCCTAAAGTATCATTTAAGGAGTCCCCATTTTATTTACGATATGCGAGATATTCTATCATAAAACCATAAAAATCCCCGACTCCGATATTAAATCACACAAATAAATGTAGAATGTAGTATACATGGCACAAAATTTATTTTACATTGCATTAATACAATAAGTTCAATCAAAGCTTTTATAATGAAATCGACCTACGCACACACAATTAATAGATACTAATAATTGGTTAAATTTAAATATTTTGCACAAAGTTATTTACTCTAAATTATGTTTTGAATAAAATAATAAAGTAAATAAAAAGTAGATTCAAAAGTAAAGAACTCTACTAATTTGAAATATGCAAGATATTACAATAAATATTACTTAATTGATTAACATCAGAATTAAAATTAATTGCATCAATATCTCTATTAATGTGAACCATTTATAAAAATATTCCTTTTTGATAGTGTGATTCAAAATCCAAAATCATTGAATTGTCAAAATGAAAATTATGATTTAAATTTTGGGAATGTATTGTCAGGGCACATGACTTTTTACCTAAACGAACATCACTTTTGTGTTGTGTAATCCTTGTCTTTAATGTTTGTGAAGTGTGGCCATTATAATAACCACTACAATCATTACAAGGCATCCTATAAATTACATCACTATTTAACAAAAGTGGTGTTTTATCTTTTAAATTAGAAAAAATGCTACTAGTACTTACCATGATATAATTAGCGATTTTTATATTACTGAAAGATTTCAAATAAGAAATTATTTTTTCCGTTAAGCCCCGTATGTATGGTAATTTCAAATTTCTAATGTCAGTGTTAACATTATGATCCACCTTACCATCAAAGATATTAGAACTATAAATTAACTTGTTTAAAATATGTTTAGGATAACCATTATTAAGAAACAAACAAAATAACTTTTTTAGGTTTTCTTTTAAAAAAACATTATCAACAATAAGTGAAACTCTATTTTTCAAAGCAATTACTGTGTTAAATTTCTGGTTTGGAGGGTGGTGTGAGCAATAATTAACATATCTACCCGACGAAGTAAGTTTCTGATACCAATTTAAAATTAATCTATTATCATGTAATCTCAATAACTTAGTATCCAAGAATGGAATCCTATTATCGGTTTCACATTCTATAGTAAATTGTAATGAAATCTATTAAAAGTTTGTAAAGTAATATCAGACTGATCCTGTGGTATAGCTGTAATAATGTCGTCAACATATTTATACAAGAAAGGTAGGTGAAAAGGTAATGTAGGGATTACGTCATCAAGTAAAAAATCCATTACTATTTAAGCCAAAATGGGACTCCATTCTTTGATACTAAGTTATTGAGATTACATGATAATAGATTAATTTTAAATTGGTATCAGAAACCTACTTCGTCGGGTAGATATGTTAATTATTCACACCACCCTCCAAACCAGAAATTTAACACAGTAATTGCCTTGAAAAATAGAGTTTCACTTATTAGTGATAATGTTTTTTTAACCCTTTATAGGACACTGGTATATATATATATATGTACTACTAGGTGTTATGGTCGACAGTGCCATTGAAAAAGCATTTAATATGACCCCAACGTACTACCTCTACCTTACAAACATTTTATGGTACAGCTGAATACCATAATTTAAATTTCGCGCAACCAATTTTACATTTTAAAATAAGCAGTACAATAGTGTACCAGTGACCGTATGTGTTGCCAGAAGGAAAGTTTTGTATTTTTGGCGTTATTCTTCAATAATTGGGCTGATTTTATTAATTAATATCTTATAATATCTTGAAACTAACGATGTGTAAATCAAGGAATTATGGAATTCTTATAAACAATTCAATATAGCCGAAATTGAAAAAATGACGATTTTGAGGTTAGAATCAACACATTTCAGCAAAATTGTTTTGCAACGATTTGTCTTGTAATTTCGGAATTTCAAATTGTTCGCCTATACGCAGATTTTATGATCTTTTTATCTAGTTGATTACTTTTCATGCAGCATATCTCGCTAAGATAATATAGGGCATCGAAATTGAGTGGTATATATCTGTACCACAATCCATTTACATGAAAGAAATTGAGCTGTATATTTTAGTGAATATTTTCAATATTTCCAGATGGACAAGCTTGACAAATATAGTTTGAACGATCCTAAACATGTCGGGTATTTGCAGTCTACTATTAGTGACGAAATGGCTGAAAACTCAGACGTTGGCGGTGATGAAGACGCAGAGGATGCTGTTCCTGAAAGCAGACCATCTACGTCTAGTGCTTTGGATGCTGGAGTAGAAAGGGATTTGGAAGATGGATGCTTCGAAGCAAGTGAGGATGAAACCGCAACTCCAAGAAACCCACCTAGTGAAGACGATGAAAGTAGCTCTTCAGAAGAAGATGATGATGATGATGGTGTCACACAGAACTGGAAACGAAAATCGAAGAAACCGGAGGAGTTTTCCAATAATGTATTTGATCAACCGTTTGGCATTTCAAGAGATGCTGCAGTTGATGTGAATAGGCCTATTTTAATTTTTCTTAGTGTAATCACAAATATTTATTTGCAATACCTAGTTGAACAGTCTAACACTTACGCTGCTCAAAATCACGAAAGTCTAGACCCTTCACTGAAGGAATTGAAAGCATTTATAGGTATTCTTATAATAAAGTGAATGTTTCACGTATCCAAAATATAATGACTTTGAAACGCTTCCTAAAAATCACACGGCATTTACACCTAAACGATAATTTGACAATGTCTAAAAAGGGCGAACCGAGATATGACAAGGTTTACAAAATAAGGCCTTTCGTAGATTATGTAAATAAAAGATTTAGACGACTGTACAATCCATCTCGTAAGTAGTATCAAATAGTATAAAACATTGAAACAGTACATGCCCATGAAACCTATCAAACGGGGTTTCAAAGTATGGGTAATAGCGTGTGCTGTAACAGGCTACTGCCTTGGTTTGTCAATATACGAGGGAGCTGAACCTAATGCTGATAAGAATACTTCTCTGGGCGAAAGAGTTGTAATGTATGTAAGTGCAGCATTTGAGGGATTAGGGTACTGTCTCTTTTTTGATAACTTTTTTTTCGTCTATCCGTCTAGCACAGAAACTGTTGTCAAAAATTTTTTTTCTTGTGCCACCATTAGGCAGACACGAAATTTTTTTCCTAAATCAAAACTAAAACACGACGAAGATATGGTTGTGAGCGAAGCAGATGGACTTATAAGCGAAAATATTAGTCTTTCCAAGTGGAAAGACCGAGGAAAGAAATCTGTTTCTATTATTAGTACAATACATAATCCACTTGAAAATACTGAGGTTCTGCGGACACAAAAAGACGGCAAAAGAAGAAAAGTTTGTTGTCCTGTTGCTGTGAGTGGCTATAATAAATTCATGGGGGAAGTAGATCACTTTGATCAATTGCATTCCACATATAATATATCCTGGAAGAGTAGACGATGGTGGCTCAGAATATTCTATTACCTTCTGGATGCTTCTATTATCAATATCTATATATTGTATAAGCAATCAGTAAAAGGAAACAGTCTCAAAATGAAACCAATGTCTCGCCTGAAATTTCATTCAATATTGGCCTCTGAACTTATTGGCGATTATTCTGGAAGAAAAACCAAAGGACCAGCTCCTCAGAAAGGAAGAGGTAGAAAAAATAACTATCCTCAAGGAAGAGCAACACTTGAAAATGTACAGAGATTGACTAATGTTGGAATACATATGCCCCAGAAAGGAACTAGGAGAAGATGCTGCTTTTGCAGTATTATCAAGCATCAGAAAAGATCAAATATTGTATGTGTTGAATGTAAGGTCGCTGTCTGTTGAAATTGTTTCATACCTTTCCATCAAAGTAAATAATAATTCTGGTGGTGTATTTAGAATTCCCTTTTCGTTTTATTTATATTATATTATTATTTTATATATTACTTTATTTTTCAAAGAATTATATTTTATTTATGATTTTATTATAAATGATAACAAAGGCTGTTCAGAATGATTTTCTGTTAACGGTTTATTTTATTTTACATTAAAAATACTTTAACAAATAACTTTTTTATTTATTATGAAAGTGGAACAAATATGTACCTGAAAAAATTGTGTATAAATTTTTACCTCATTGGACCATGCAAATTATAAATATCACCCATTAAAAAAAAAAACTAAAAACAAAATTTTAAGGGCGTAAACCCATATTATTACCCTTCAACCAACATGTCTATACAAAAAAAAATTATTTTTTGCATTATCGAAGTAAAAGAAAACCTAAAAAAAGTTATTTGATTTGTTTCTTAATAATGGTTATCCTAAAGATAATTTAAACAAGTTAATTTATAGTTCTAATATCTTTGATGGTAAGGTGGATCATAATGTTAACACTGACATTAGATATTTGAAATTACCATACATACGGGGCTTAACGGAAAAAATAATTTCTTATTTCAAACCTTTCAGTAATATAAAAATCGCTAATTATAACATGGTAACTAATCGTAGCATTTTTTCTAAATTAAAAGATAAAACACCACTTTTGTTAAATAGTGATGTAATTTATAGGATCCTTGTAATGATTGTAGTGGTTGTTATATTGGCCACACAAACATTAAAGTCAAGGATTACACAACACAAAAGTGATGTTCGTTTAGGTAAAAAGTCATGTGCCCTGGCAATACATTCCCAAAATTTAAATCATAATTTTCATTTTGACAATTCAATGATTTTGGATTTTGATTCAGACTATAAAAAAAGAATATTTTTATAAATGGTTCACATTAATAGAGATATTGATGCAATTAATTTTAAATCTGATGTTAATCAATTAAGTAATATTTATTGTAATATCTTGCATATTTCAAATTAGTATTTGTTTTGAGTTCTTTACTTTTGAATCTACTTTTTATTTGCTTTATATTTTTTATTTATTTATTACGTGTACGATGTTTTTAATAGTAGTTGCCAAAAATTGTTTTATGTTTTTGACTTATGTTGTCATTTAATTTATAGTTGTAAGTTTGACAGCAGTTTCTGTTATTTGTAATGTATAGTATAATAGCTCCCGATGTAGTTATAAATAAATAACGAAATATTGAGGTTTTGAACAAATCGTTTAATTAGAGAATAGACCGAACACACAATTTACATTACTTTATATACAGTGAGCTCAAAAAGGTTGGAATAAATTCATTTAAAATTCAACCTTTAATTTTTTTAAAAAACACTGGGACCCGTCAATTTTTATTTTTAGATGGGCATTTTTTAAACTAATTTTTGTTTATACAGGATGACTCAAAAAAAAGATTTCATTTGACACTTCAATTTTTTTTAATTGAAACACCCATTTTTTATTTTATTTTCGGATTCTACGTAAAATTTTGATCACATTTCATGTATTATAACCTAAGTCTAAGTTAAGTTCTTTTCTAAAATAATCAATGTAAAATTATTTAATTCTAAATAATAAATGTCTCAATGATTCGTAATTAAATTGTGAAATATTAATTTAATAAATGTTGAAATTGGCCACCACCAACATCCTGGCAATATCCGAGGCGATCTTCGAATTCTTGCAAAACATTGTGCACCATTTGAGGTTCTATCAGTCTCATTTCTTGTCTTATTCGGGATTTAAGTTCGTCAATATTGTTCGGTATGTTGATATACACTTTAGATTTTAGGTAGCCCCACAGATAATAGTCTAACGGGGTCAAATCAGGGGATCTGGCCGGCCATTCTATTGGGCCCCGTCGACCAATCCACCTTCCAGGAAAAACACTATCTAAATATTCACGCACCGGGCGAGTAAAATGGGCTGGTGCTCCATCCTGTTGATACCATAAGCTATCATTGGGAATGTCAGGATCTTCTGGATTTGGATACACTACAGCAAGCGCAGGTATCAAATCGAATTCTAGAAATTCTAGATATCTTTCTCCAGTCAAAGTGCCGTCAAAGAAGAAGGGACCCAAAATTCTGTTTCCAATAATCCCAGCCCAAATATTTACTTTTTGAGGGTATTGTGTGTGACACTCCATAATCCAATGCGGGTTTTCTGTAGCCCAATAACGGAAATTTTGCCTATTCACGGTTCCGTTTAGGCAAAACGTTGCTTCATCCGAGAACACAATTCTTCGTGAAAATTGAGGATCATCAATACATCTCTCCATCATTATTTCAGAAAATTGCATTCTTCTATCTGGATCGTCCTCATTTAGTTCATGAACTAACTGAACTTTATAAGGATGCCATTTATTTTTATGTAAATAGTTTAATACAGATCCTTGACTAATTTTGTTCTCGTCAGCAATAGCGCGACTAACTTTATGGTTGTTCTCTTCAACGGATAATAGCACATTCAACTGCACATCTTCTGAGATAGTGGGCCGGCCTTTTACATAATTATCTCTCACATGCCCCAAATCCCTATATTTTTTTTCAATTTTACTAATAGTTGATTGAGATATAGGCGCTCTGTTTGGGTATTTATTGTTGAACAGTTCGGAAACTTCCAGTTGGGTACGCATCCTATCTTCATAGCCAATCATCATTAGTATTTCTATGCGCTCCCTTTCATTTACTCGTGCCATTTTACAGTTAAAAGAGACTACTTTTATTAGAACTTTTATACAAATGTTTAAATACTTTTGACAGGGAATGAACTTCAACGTCAATGTTAAATAACCTAGGTAACAGATAAAAATGGTATTAATGTTTAAATGTTTACAGTTTCAGTAAATTTGATTATGTTTAACTCCTAATATGTACAGTTTAAATGAAAAGAAGTAAGCTAACTTAACTTAGACTTAGGTTATAATACATGAAATGTAATTGAAATTTTACGTATATTTCGAAAATAAAATAAAAAATGGGTGTTTCAATTAAAAAAAATTGAAGTGTCAAATGAAATCTTTTTTTTGAGTCACCCTGTATAAACAAAAATTAGTTTAAAAAATGCCCATCTAAAAATAAAAATTGACGGGTCCCAGTGTTTTTTTAAAAAAATTAAAGGTTGAATTTTAAATGAATTTATTCCAACCTTTTTGAGCTCACTGTATATATATATTTGAAAATAAATTCAATGTCGCTAAATAACAACTTTTTGGGTAACCCCTTAAATACATTAAATGCTGCTATAGTATTGGATCTTTCTAACCTCATGCACCTAGTTTCTCTAAAATCCTTCGTGCATAGGCTTTTATAGATAATTTTTAATGTACAAAAAAAATTACAAATAAACAAATACGTACTTTTAGATTACAGTGTTGACATACTAACATAAAACTAATAGAAATCATCAAATATATTAAGTAAATAATATTATTATTTGTAATTATATAAAATATCAAGTAATGCATATCAAACTACTACATTAATAACAATACCTATTCAAATAGTGGGTTTGCTATTACTAGCTCTTGTATTTATAAACCATTGCAGACCTTTTTGTTGTTAAATATTCTTAATCTTAAGCATCTCTTCGCTGTTCTTACAGGGGAAAATGGAAAAAAGTCAACAATAACTTGAATACAAAACATTGAATAGTATTAGGAGTTGCAGAATACGTATTTTCTCTATTTCTAAATTTTCTAAGTATTTAAACTAGAGATATAGTAGGTAACAGAAAGAAAATATTTAAAATATTATAGCAGCAAAATTGTAGTAGTGACTTTTGAGCCACACGTTAGTATAACATCACTGACTGATAAACTAATAATCTACAAATATACACAAATATATGTATATATATATATATTAAACTTTAATGTATCATGTATCATTGATATCTTGCCTTAATAGATAAGAATTACAAAACATTATATTCATCTATAATTATTTATGTATATGTATATAACTTTTTGTAACATAACACTTAAGGTTAGATAACTCTTTAGACATATATGACTCAATAATACCAACGTAAATTAAATTTTGTTCAGATATCATCAAAATTGCAGCAGCATGTTTACACAACAGTTATTGTACGACTACTAAATAATCATTAATACATTAATCTTAATAGCCTGGAATATATGTGCCATATTTCTGGTAAACTAAAACCACAATCGGTGGACTAAAACATTGTTTTAAGAAGCTCTCCTTGAGTGACTAATAACTAATAAATTTGATCTTTTCATTTTCCATTCTGATAAAAGCCTGTCATAATTGCGTAGAAATTTCTTTCCTCCCCCGGCTAACTTGTACGCAAGAATCCCGGGAAATTTCGTAAAAATTCACAGCAAACCACGAACATATTTCCCATATGAATATATGAATGAGATTTACAACGATACACGTTTACCATGTCGGTGCTCTTTTCTAAGTATCCGCCACTGTATCTGCGATTGAGGCTATGCAGTAGTGGTGGGAGCAGTGGCAAAAGACCCGACCCCACTCTGTTACGGGTTCATTATGTTCGAGCAGTCCGAACGTGAGCTTGCGTCAGTTCCATGCGCAGAATTAAGCGAACACGTTAGTACAAGATAATCAAATTATATTTTAGTCGCGCTAATTTAGTGTATATAATAATAGCCCTAACTAGTTGAACACGTTTTTTTTTGTTTATAGTAGAAATATTAGTGTGCCGCGTCGATTCTGTGATAATACAATTCGAGAATCATTGTGTAAAATCGTGCGTTTCCACGTATATTATATAGGGTGCTTCATCTTTAAGTGAAACTCGAGAGAACTACAACACAATGTTTGATGTGTTTGGCTCTGTGAAGGGCCTGCTGAAAATCGATACAGTATGTATCGACAACAACATCTTTCGGCTGCATTACAAGGCCACTGTCATAATACTAGTGGCATTTTCCTTACTGGTCACAAGCAGGCAATATATAGGAGATCCGATAGACTGCATCGTAGATGATATACCGATGAATATCATGGATACTTACTGTTGGATATACTCAACGTTTACAATACCGAATAGATTAACGGGGCGCGTAGGAACTGATATCGCACATGCCGGAGTAGCCAGCCATGTGGACGGTCAAGACGAAGTAAAGTACCACAAATATTACCAGTGGGTGTGCTTCACGCTGTTCTTCCAGGCGATGCTCTTCTACATCCCCCGATATCTATGGAAGACTTGGGAAGGTGGACGGATCAAAATGTTAGTATTAGATTTAAATTGTCCTATTGTAAATACGGAATGCAAGAATGACAGGAAAAGATTGATCGTCGATTATTTTTCCACGAATCTCCACATGCAAAATTTCTACGCGTTCCGTTTCTTTATATGCGAGGTGTTGAACTTCATCAACGTCGTCGGGCAGATATTCTTCATGGACTTTTTCCTGGACGGTGAATTCAGCACGTACGGACGTGATGTGTTGAAGTTTACGGAGATGGAACCCGAAGAACGCGAGGATCCCATGGCCAGGGTGTTTCCGAAAGTCACCAAGTGCACCTTCCATAAATACGGTCCGTCAGGATCTGTGCAGAAGTTCGACGGTTTGTGCGTATTACCGCTCAATATAGTAAATGAAAAAATATACGTATTTCTCTGGTTTTGGTTTGTAATTTTGAGTGTACTGTCGGGAATTTCTTTGTTATATCGTCTGGCTGTCGTCATGGGTCCCAAGCTTCGCTTGTACCTCCTGCGTGCCCGATCACGTTTAGCACCGCAACAATGCATCGAGACAATCGGCCGTAAATGCCAAATAGGCGACTGGTTCATCTTGTATCAACTGGGGAAAAATATCGATCCGTTAATTTATAAGGAAGTATTAACGGATATAGCGACAAAGTTAGAAGGTAAAATAACTGTGTAACCAACAAAGTGTATCCTGTAATCTCTTTAAAATTTGGCTTTGAAAAAAAAAGAAAAATGTCAGTGCATTCTGAAATGTGGTATAAGAGAGAGACGCCAATATATATGCCTGTGTGTTATATATATATTTCCTTCTCTATCCAAGATGAAGAACAGCGTGCACTGCTGTTGTGGAAATTAGTATTGAGTGTCTATTGATTTAAATATATAAATTTTGATATTAAACAGAATTCCACCAGAAAATTTGTAAAAAATAATGAAACGTATACAAATCAAACAACCATTCCGTTTATATAATTAATTATTTTTATTATTTTGTGTGTAAATTATTTTCGAATTTAATTTTCTTTTTTTTAACGTAAATAACAAAGAAAAAAGAAAGGGACCAAATATACAATTTAATAATTTTTCTTTTTTTTGTCTAGATTTTTAATATTATTATAATTAGTACTATTATTATTGTAATAATTGTATACCTTCTGTGATGATGACAGTTTTTTTTTCTTTAAACAAAACAAAAAAGATATCGAAAAGACTGTATTTTTAATGATATTAAAATCACGCCCGCCTGATCGTATTTTTCGCGGCTCCTTCAGGGCGGCTGTGATTTTTTTACGTTTGCTTAATTTAGGTAAAATTTAAAATTTTAAAAAAATATTATCTGTGACACAACGGCTCAAACAAATCTGTCATTCCAAAAAAATATATAAATATATATATATTTTATGTACATATATATGTTTGTATATATTTTTTATTATTATTATACTTTTAAATAATAATGATAATGTAAATATTTTTCTGTAATATTGATATTATTATTATTATTTTTTATATTACTGCCCCCGGCCATTCTTGAATCGATCATTCATAACGTAAATGCATACGTCATAATTGATATTTAAAAAATCATCTTTCGTAGAATATTACTCATTTCAATTTTATTATTATTTCGAATATTAGTAAAACATGAATGGCAAAATTGTCACAGGATTTTGTTTTCGCTCCTTTTGCCTCCTTCTTCCACGAGACGAACTCCCCTCGCCCCCGCTCCCACTCGTCATTTTTGTATTTTTATTTTTTTTAAATATAAATCAATGATGTAATCGTGCAATTGTTTTAATATCGCGATTAAGTGATTTTTTTCGAATAATAATTAAAGCGGCGAAAACGTATCTCTGTGATAGGATCTGATAACACGTACAGACACACAAATTAAAGCGTTACAAGTATATATATATCTAAGGAATTATATATTTTTTGATTGATAATACAAGCGCGAACCCTATGTATTATTATTTTATAATGATGATATGAATATATCTCTCCTTTCCTTCTTTCCTATTCGCTTAGGATGTAATTATACTTCTCTAGTAATTAAACAATTATTTTATTGTATTGATTAATTAAATTAAAAATGATTATATATGTGATGAATTAGATTGTAATTCTTTTTTTTTTATATAGATTTTTCTAGTTAAGGCCTACATATTTCTTCCACAGAAGTTCCATACGTAATTTATATTATACATATTGTACAATTTAATTCCAACATGTTCATTTCTTTGCGGTAGTCGAAGTTGAAATTAGATTTAAAAGTGATGAAAAAAGCAACGGGACCCCTCTCGTCGTCGGGGGACCCCCCTACAATATATGTTTTGACTTGTGTTCATTTTTTTTTTCGTTTCATTGATATTACAAAACTGTATGATGTATTTTGTAGACGACCGAATGTGCCTTTTTTGTATGGAATGTTTTTTAAATAAATGGAGCTATTTTAAAAATTATGTAGTTTTTTTTATTAGTATGTACTTACTTTTTGAATTTTATTAAGGCAACTATACACGGATTAATATTGTGCAGTTTTCTGAACAGAATTTATTTGGTCTACTCGCAACATAAACTAAAATTTTAAAAGTCTGGCCATGCACTAAAAGATTACAAGTTTGGCGCGCATCTGATATTTTTAAACTCTAATTGTGCAGCTATGTATACAGTGCGTTCATGATGAATGGAACAAATTCGTTTAAAATTCAGGTAATTATTTTGCAGAAAAACGCTCGGACAGGTCGATTAGTATTTTTAGTTTTGAATTTTTTGACATAAGAAAATTATAAGAAGAACATATGCAACAATTATTGTTTTTTTTTTAATGGAACATCCTGTATATTATGCCATTTTTGAAGTGTAGGGTAAATTCTAAACACATTTTTGTGTAACATACCATATCCCCAAAATCAGCGGTTTTCGGAATAATGAGTTTTATGATAAATTAAAATACACATAGGTAATGAAATAAAATGTTTAAATTGAACAAGGACACCTTAAACATTTTTTTTAAAGTCAACAAAAACAACCTAGTTTTGCAAATTTTATCTTCAACAAAAAACTACTTCAAATTAATCGATTTTCATGTACTTTTTTAAACTATCACATTTCAAACGTCATTATACCGAAAACCGCTGATTTTGGGGATATGGTATGTTACACAAAAAGTGTTGAGAATTTACCATACAATTCAAATATGGCATAATATACAGTATGTTCCATTAAAAAAAACCATGATTGCTGCATATGTTCTTCTTTAGACACCATGTATATAATTTTCTTATGTCAAAAAATTCGCAACTAAAAATACTAATCGACTTGTCCGAGCGTTTTTCTGCAAAATAATTACTTGAATTTTAAACGAATTTGTTCCTTTCATCGCACTGTATAGGCAGACCCGGAAGTAGTAGTTTACTTCGACGAAAAAGTAGAATTTTACCAATATTTCGTATTACTGAATTAAACGAAATTTATAAATATTCAAATTCAAATTTACTCAGAAGTGAATTTGAGAAAAAATTATTAAAAAAGTTTTTCGAAATTCCTACCGAAAGTAGGTCTTTTACTCTCATCGAAAACCAGTTTTTCGTGCTTTCTAGACAGATACGTTATAAATATAAAAATATTTAGAGCTTGATTTTCAATACTTTTTGTATAAAAAAACTTTCAAAATTCGGACCGGAAGTAAGACTTTTACTCTTATCGTATAGCGATTTTTTGCAAATATCTTGTATATTATGCGTACTATATTGATTTATCAAGAGTACAAAAGTATTTAGAGTTCGTTTTGAAATAATTTCAAAATTCGGACCGGAAGTAACACTTTTACTCTGATCGAGTAGCACTTTTTTGCAAATATCTCACAGAGTATGTCTTTTATAGACATTTATTAAGAGAATAAAATTGAATATTTTTGTATAAAAAAAAATTCAAAATTTGGACCTGCAGTAATACACTTATTTTTTTTGTTTTTTTTAAGAAGATAAAAGTATTTAAAACTTAATTGACAACAACTTTTGTAGTATGTATTTATTATTATTTATTTTGTATTTAATATGAAACGTAAAAACATACAAGAAATTCGTGTGGTGGCCACACCTCATTTCTCTATTATAGTTCTATAAAGTCCACCACCCGTTTCGGTTGTATAAAATATTACGTTATAGCACTGCAATTTTATTTTATTTTATGTCGGTACCAAGTAAAACATGAAGTAAAAACCATATTTAAATGTCAAGTATGTACGCTTTATTTTTTTTTAACAAGTAAAATATCATACCAAATAATATTTATTTATTAATGATAATTATAAACTTTTTTGCAATGCGCTTTTTACATAAACATACTTACAGTTATTGTTATAATATACAGGGTTATGATAAAGTAACGCACAAAATTCATAAAACGCACAATGTTCATTTTTGAAAAAAATGCAAAAACACGTCAAACAGTTTATTTTATTCCGCGTCTTTTAACATAAGTCAAAAAAATAAAACGTCAAATTTGTCAAAGTTATGACGTCATCAATATTTTTTTTAAATATGAAGCTTGTTTTTTTTTTACTTTATTTGATAAAGCTTGTTTTTCTCCATCATAAAGAAATAATTGAAGTAGGGGTCACATAAGAAAAAACCAGACAATTTAGAAGACTTAATGGAACGAATTAGACATGAAATGACTCGTATAACTCCGCAGATGATCGAAGACTCTGTAAATCAGGTCTACCATCGTCTTGGCCTATGTCAGATAGTGAACGGGACACAGTTTGAACAATTCCTGTAAGAAATCGTTTTGGTTTAATGGACTGTTTAGTTAATTTAAATGTTATTACTATAATAAAGTTTACTTTGTTTTTTATTAATTCTCTCATTTTTTTTCTTATGTGACCCCTACTTCAATTATTTCTTTATAATGCAGAAAAACAAGCTTTATCAAATAAAGTAAAAAAAAAACAAGCTTCATATTTAAAAAAAATATTGATAACGTCATAACTTTGACAAATTTGAAGTTTTATTTTTTTGACTTATGTTAAAAGACGCGGAATAAAATAAACTATTTGACGTGTTTTTGCATTTTTTTCAAAAATGAACATTGCACGTTTTATGAATTTTGTGCGTTACTTTATCATAACCCTGTATATTGACAGTTTTTTTTTAAGTCTATTTATGTTATTACAATGTTACAGTAAGCTGTTAAACGTCTAAATATTCCATTATTACGATAGTCCTTTAAGCTTTGTCTTAATGTTTAATAGAGATACCAATAGTTTATTGTTCATTTCTTCAATATTTTCTAATTCTAAATTCAATAACCCGTCGCAGCGACAATGGGGCAATTCCGAAAATCAATACTACCAATTAAAATTGTTTATAGATATTTTTGCTTTATTGTACATTTATTCATAAAAGAATAAATAAATACATTCGGTAAAAACTATTTTGCTAATAAATAATTACCATCTGGAACGTATAAATTTTGTAATATTTTGTTTCTCGAAAACTCGAGACTTAGCTTTGTGCCCACTGTTTGAAATATCTTCCTAAATCTATGCTCTTTTAAACAATCATAATTGCCTTCAATATGAAATAAACGGATCAAATGCTTTAAATAATTCAGAAAAATAAGCAATTAATTCAATCTCCGAGAAAGACTTCGCATTTTTTCCAGGTAATAATCCATAAATAAATCGTAAATACCTTCACATTTACTCCGAGACTACTCCAGTAGTAAATTTAATTCAACATTTCTTGGCATTTCTCCTATTTCTGAAGTAGTAAGTACTTCTACGTCGCTATCTCTATCTATAATATAAATATATTGATATTTCTTCACGACACTGAGAAGAACTTTTATAACATGTCAAACTCTGATTATTACGGTCGTTATTGACATATACATTTCCACAGTAACCAACAGCCCAAGTAACAACTAACGATTTTTATTGAATTTATGACGACAGGAAAAATAAAGAGATAGTGGGAAATGCAATAATTTATATATTTGAAAAATCCGAGAAAAATTATATGTTCAACTCAGCAGCAAACCAGATCGACTGCCTTGGCTGAATTCCTAGCCTCGCTACGCTCAGCTATGAAATACCAGCCTAGCCAGGCAATCTACTACTTTGTTGCGTAGTTAAACAAAATATTATTGTATTATTTTGATTTTGCTGTCGCAGGGAAGGTATAAAAAATCCCAAAAAAGCATTTATTTAATTTTCATCTGCATTATGTAACTCCGCCGTATTTTTTAAGCTCCTATTTATGTTTTTTTATCAAAACACTTAGTCCATATGCTGTGGATCAGCTTCGGCGATCTTTGATGAAGACGCTGTTGATATTGTAACAATATTATGTCGAGGTATTCTCACGCCATTGGTGGTTGTACTTTTTCAGAAGAAATATTGCGATCAATTAGTTTTTCAGTTTCCAATTCAGAATCTATATCGTGGTCATTTTCTGGTATATTATCCATAACCTCACAATCTGATTCTTCTAACTATTTTCTCACAATTTCTTCATGCATTTTGCCATTATGCCCAGTTTTCTTTTTTCAGCGATAGATAAGATGGAATAATCATTTGAAGTTCCTCGTTCATGACTAAGAAACTAGGTAGATCAATTTTAGAAGCAAACTGAAAAGAATAGAAAAAAAACACATAAATGCACAAAAAGGGAAATAGTAGAACTATAACCATAAGTACCGACTAGTGGTCTAACATCACTAGCGATCTTTTAGCTGTGATAACTAGGGATCGGCAGTCAGAAGTACATGTTATAAATAAGTATTTAAAATATATAAATTCTGCCAACGTAGCCACAGTTATAGCACTACGCTAACATAGCAAAAAATAATGTTGAACAGTGGCGGTGTCTGTCAGACTACAAATCGATAATATGATCTACTCTGGTTTCGTCACGTTTCGTTCACTTTCGAATGTAAATCACTAACTGACTCTTAGAATGTATCTTTATAAGTACTAATTGAACCGAGTAATCCCTAACGGTGATTAGGCGGTAACTGCCCTTCTACCTGTGTCATTGTTTATCTCACATAAAACCCCATTATGACGTCGTGTAAGATGTAGCGGACGAAACCAGAAACCTTAAAATATGATTTTTCTAAATCGGACGAAACCAGAATAGGAAAGGTTGAAAGAGGTAAAATTTGCCTATCGGACGAAACCAGAACGGACGAAACCAGATATCCCCTAGGAAACTGCCAAGATATTCAAGAACATTATTTTCAACATTTATTGTAATAATTTGGTTGTCTTCTAAAATTAAAGTTTTCTTTGTTTTCTAACAATACATACGTTCTCTTTATTTCAAATAATTTCTTACGTAAATTAGATTTTTTCTGTCATTTAGAAATTAAACGATCTATTCAAAGCAGGTATAAAAATGTCAAGTTACCATTAAAACATTTTTCGATATCATAATTTTTCCAATTTCAAGGTAATTATAAAAACCAAACAGGTACCATACACAGGAAGATTTTTGAAAATACTTAAATAATTAACCTGTTTTATTTTTATTTCAAAAATCATATATTACGTTTATATCTTGGTGTTTTCAGAATTTTTGGACACAGTGCGTGCATAGTGATAACTTAATTCCTTTGTGATTTGTATATATAATTACACCTTATTCTTTCTGGGAGACCACATATTTTCACAGCTGCTTGAATCATATTGATTACTTTTATTGTTAATGTATTGGATGCCAATGACAAAGATGAAGTAATTTCACAAATTGGCAACAATTAAGTATGTACAATATTTAAATTTATTTACACAACTGAAACTAATTCTGAAATCTTTATCTTATCCAGACAAGAATTTATTTATAACTATGCACGTATTAATATGTGCACATTTGATATTCTTATATAAACAGATATAATTTACACATGCGATATTGCAAATGCAGAATTCAGATAATCACGACCGTATTTAGTCTTTGCATTTTAGCATATATTAAACCTTTATTATCTCGTTGTATTTGTTATGCCAAGACGTCTGCAGACGATTGCTCTAGATTGTGACACTTCTGGCCGGGCGCTTGCTCTTTGACTTCATGCTGATATTTAATTACCTCAGATCAGCGAAAACGATACGTACAGCACAAGTGTTACATGTTTTCGCTGACCGATATTATACATACAACAACAGAGAATAACAAATTGCTGTAACGCGATACGTATTTAATGAAGTCATGAGCCAGTTTCAAAAGTGCAATGTGTCGTTTGTTTGTGTGTTGAGATGCGTATGCAGATTATATTATGTACGAATATTACACGAAGAAATAGGAGACTCTTGTGATAATGAACTTTGCGATTGTAATATTCAGAATTATTTTATGGGTATTGCTTGTTGCCAGGTATGCTAAAAAGTTCCATACGGAATAAAAACTGCTCTGCAAAAGAGAAATGCATTTCTTTTGTAAAATTTCCTTGACTAAAGTGAAGGTTGATACTTACGTTTTCAACGGCAACCTGCAGTTTAGACTTGATGAATGCGCTTGTCTGAAGACTCAATAACAAAGTGCTGAAAAAATGGAATGCTATTACAATATAGTGAAGAACTGGAACAAACATATGTTTTAGCCAAGGAGGATATAATAGGGTAACATATCATTTTTGTCAAAAGTTTGAATCATGAGGGAGGGCCTGGTTTATATCTGCCAAATTATGAATTTATAGCCTAATTTAATTCATTTTATTAGGATATGTGCTGAATACATTTAATCTTCTTACCATCCCTGCACCTCAAATTGTATTTATATTTACAAATTTCAAACACTGAAAAAACCTTTAAAAAATAATTAAAATTTAGTAAAATACGTCTGACTGCAGGCTGACAGATATCCCATGCAATTCAGTACGCATTAAATATTCGATTTTCCTCACCTTAGGTGGTGCACACGCAGCAGAGCTGGGCAATTACTTTACAAAAAGGAATTAGCAATTACAAATTACTTTAGAAATCAGTAATTGTAATTATTAATTAATTCCTTTGCATTTTCAAGTAATTTGTAATTGTAATCGCTTCAAAAATCGTGAAGTATTTGTAATTTGTATTTAAATACTTCTAGTTTTTTAAAAGTTCAATTACAAATTACTTTTCCAATTAACTCATATTTAGGACATACCCTTAGCTCCTCTGGAATCACTAGGTGGAACTCAATGTATGACAGTATTAAACAAATACTGGGCGTGAAAGAAAAACATTCCATCCTCTTTTACTTTCTTATACGTAGTATAAGGAAATATTGTGATGACGAAAATGTTCAACCTCGAGATTTTTGCAGATGTCCACGTTTTAAAGTCCCCTGAAACCAAAAAAGTGGTTTTTGAAAAATGTCTGTGTGTGTCTGGCTGGCTGTGTGTCTGTCTGTGTGTGACCACGATAGCGGTCAAACCGCTTTAGACATCTATTCCAAATTTTGTTTTTACGTATATAATCTCCCTCTTGAGATCTGATTAGTTTTTCAGTAAAATCGGTAGACCGGAAGTAGTAGTTTACTTCCGTGAAAAAATCGAATTTTGCAAATATTTTGTCAATTACTAAGTTTATAAAGAATTCAAATGTACTCAAAATTAAATTTGAGACAAATTCTCTTAAAAAAGTTTTTTGAAATTCCTACCGGAAGTAGGTATTTTACTCTTATCGAAAATCAGTTTTCTGCGAATATCTCACAAGTCATGCTTTCTAGGCAGGTACATTACGAGTATAAAAGTATTCAAATGATAATTTTAAATATCTTTTGTATAAAAAAAATTTCAAAATTCGGACCGGAAGTACCACTTTTACTATTACCGAATAGCGATTTTTTGCAAATATGTATGTAATAAATTATGCATTCTATATATATTTATTAAGAGTGCAAAAGTATTTCGAGTTGGATTTGCAATATTTTTTGTATATATGAAATTTCAAAATTCGGACCGGAAGTAGCGCTTTTGCTCTTAGAGAGTAGCACTTTTTTTCGAATAGCTTGCAAAGTATGCATTCTATAGCGATTTATTAAGAGAATGAAAGTGCTTAGAATAGGATTTTGAATAATTTTTGTTTAAAAAAATTCTTGAAATTGTATACTTTGAAACAGTCTTACGTATAAGAAAGTCGTGTGGTGGCTACACCTCATTTTTTAAATTAGAAGTACCGTGCTTTTCTGAATACGAGTTCCTTGCTCTGGAAGAATATTGTGAAGTCACTGCACTTTTAGCAGAGACTCTAAATATTTGACAAGGTGAAGGCATAACTTTTTATGGCGTTCTTCTTCCTAGTCTAGTGTCACTTAAAAATAAGCTAAATAAATGAAGTAAAAAGAAGTTTAAAAGTGGCGGAGATATTATAAAACTTCAAGGTGCCATTAAAGGTTTAGATAATAGATTTAAACATCTTTTAACTTTAGAGGATACCTATGCACTTTTAGGAGCGATTACACATCCTGAATTTAAACTTCGTTGGTTTCCGCTAGTCGAGTCAACGTCTGTGTTATCTAAACATAATATTAAACAACTGCTTACCTCGAAGTGTGAATTATTTTCCATCGAATAATCCGAACTAATTAATGTTACAGATATTTGTACCGATAAAAAAGAAAGGAAGTTAACAATAGCAGCTTATTGATTTTAATGAAGGAACTGAAGGAATCACATAACAGCTGACACTGAAAATAAAAACAATATTCATCTTGAAACTTGACAGTATCTGGATGATATAAGACAAAACTTTCCCATGGTAGAAACTTACCATCTCATTAAGCAAGTCGTGTTTTATAAATACAATACTGCACTACCACCTTTAGTACCCGTCGAACAATTATTTTCATTGGATACTATAATTATTCATGAAGTTGTTATGTTAGTTGTAATGAAAAGCAACAAAATATACAGTTAAATGATCATTTTAAATCATCCAACCAACAATACCAAATGTTTTAGTATTTTATATTGAATGTAACAATAAAAGGTACTTATTTCAATACTTTCCGAAGGTGTAAATAAGTTGATTTAAGGTATATTTTACCTTTACAGCGCTTTTTTTTTAAAAACTAGCCACTGATTTTTACGGAAAATTTCAATTTCAATTCATTTTCTTAGGTCTTCTTCAATAAGAATAATATTATTTTACTGCTCAACAGTAAGATATTTTAAAAAATTGAAAAAAAGCATAAAATGGGGTTGAAATATTATTATGTAAAACCAGCCTTTAAAAAAAGCATTGCATATAAAAATACACTACGAAATTTGTGAAATGAAAACACTGAACACCTACGCGTGACATTTCCTAGTTTAATAATTATTTTAATAGCAATAATTTTGAGGAAATACATATGATCACTCATACTACCCTAAATTTGTCACCCCAGGATAAGTAATGTACCCTAAATTACCTTATTTTCATTCCTAGTTTTATGGTGCATTATTACAAATGCACCATACAAATATATTCTTTGCATGATTTGACGATCCACGTAGGTCAATACTATTAGTCAACTGTAAATACATATATACGAGTATTTTCTTACGACTTTGAAGATAGAATGCCGATGTTTAGTAATCTCTCGTATTTTAATTTTGCTAGATTTCCAACATAATTTTAACAACAAAGTAATAAGTGCAACACAATCAATGTTGATATTGCCTTTAGTAAGCCACAGAAATATACAATGCATTCAATTTTTGCTTCAAAAGCAAGTGTTACATATTCACTTAGCCAATATACTGCAAATGCCTTTAACTTATTTTCAACTTACCTCAACGAAATAAATTGTTAAAACTACACCAATTAATTACTTCTTGGTTTTATTATTTAAGGGCGTTGTTTACAACAGTTGAGCGATGAGAGAATATTTGTGGAAAAACTAATGTTTGCAACTAAAATTTCTTAATGATGCGTGCTCAAAGTCTTCCTTTCACGAGAATGTCCGAAGTTTTTTTTATAAAATTAAAGCCATGCCAAGCCGACGATACTGAAGAGCGGAGGTTTGGTGAATTTCTAGCTTATGCGAGCTAAGTCCCAACTATAAATACTAAACACTGAAGACCTAACTATATTTTGTTGAATATTTGTAATAATGGAAGAACTCCAGTCGAAAAACAAATCGTAAAATATACAAAATAATTGTCGAATCTGTCAAATTATCAAATGTCAATAACTGAGTAATAAGTCAGGCTTGAACTGGGTTGGTTAATGTAAAAAATACCATTTCCTTCTACGTGGCTAAAGTTGCAACGGAATTTGTCATGAAGTTATGTGTTTGTTCGAAAATATTTTGTACTTCTAAATATTGTAATAAAAAAAATTAAAAAGCAATACGAAAAAAAGGATGTTGTGTATCCCAACTCGTACATATACATTTAGGTATAAATGTATATATGTATACTTTTGTGATAGTACGAAAGAAAGATATTTATTGTATAAAATATTGGAACGTCAAATATCTTATGTACTATTCCTCTAATAAAAATATATTACTGTTTCTTTAACTGCCCCTTCCTTTACAATTGTCTGTTTGACATTATTTTGTATTTTTTAACAATTACCATGACTCCTACACATGAAGTGAAGGTGGGTGAAAATATACCCTATAAGATCAAAGGTTCATATATCCTCTCTTTTTGGATATTCTTTGCTATTGGTAATGGGAAAGCTGTATAACATAAACGTTTATAGTTGAGACAATTTATTTTTAACTATATATACAATATTAATCGTAAATAGAAATTTAAAAAACTTAAACAAAATGCTATATTTACATAAATAGAAAACTAATGTATCAATTATCATATAATTTTTCTACCTCTTTGATAAGAGGAAAATGTAAATTGGTTAATGCTGCACACACTTGAAATACAATGGATGCATGCGGTATCAATGTGACAGGTACCCTATTTAAAATAGTATAGACTTTCAGTTTTTGTATAGCCCGTTCTACATGAATACGGGCTTTGGCTATGGTTCGAGTCCTAATTACTTGCTCAGGGGTGAACTGCGGTGTGTATAAAAATGGTGGTATATTCATGGAAACACCCTGTGGCAACAAATCTGAAATTAAGAATCCCTTGTCAGCAATCAGTAAGTCCCCAGATACTAATTTTTGTGTGATTCCACAATGGTCAGTATTTTTTTTGTCTGATGTTGACCTAAGAAAGAGATTGCTCACAAAGGTAATGACACCATTTGCTGCAACACATATTAAACAGTTCAGTTTTTGTATAGCCAGTTCTACATGAATACGGGCTTTGGCTATGGTTCGAGTCCTAATTACTTGCTCAGGGAAAGAATAAATCGTTCGATGCCTGGGGAATGTTTATTTTTTCTTTGATAGATTTAAATTTATACCAAAGCACATCCCTTTTCGATGGCCATTTAAATTTATCGTCTCCACAAGGCCACATAACTGAAACTTCGTATTCAGCTTTTCTTATATTTTTAATAACACCCGGAAAATGTGAATTTTCATATTGCACAATAACATAGTCACCAGCGTTATATTTACTGTCACTTAATATTTCTTTTCTATTATCTGTTGGATTTTCTTGCCAACTTTCTCCTTCAATTTCGATGACTTTTTTTTTACTCGTACATGAGTTTTCATTTTCTTGTCCAAAGTAGGACCAATTTTATCATCAACAGAAACCTTTCTTTTTTGGGTCTTATCTTTTTTAGTATTCGGTTCTAGCTTCCTCTTTTTCCTAGCTTCACGTTTTTTCTCAATTAATCTTTGTTTCTCAAGACGCTCAGATTCTTTCTTTTCCTGAATTTCTTTCCATTTCTTGGACGTTATAGCATATGGCATTCTAACTTTGTTTTCTTTTGACTTCTTTTTTGTATTACTGTCATCAAGTCTGGGCCATGAGAGATGTTTAGTCCATAAATCATTTACTGAGGAACTTTCCGCATTCTCGTTTTCTTTTCCTAATTGATCTTTTTCCGGTGTTGTATTTGGTTTATCTATTTTTTTCTCGACCAAAAGTAAATTAAAGTTCACGTTGTTTTCTTCTTCTAGAAGTTCATCTGAAGATTCTTCCTCTTCAGTAACAACATTATTGTCTTCGTTTTCAGCGTTTTTATCAGTACTTTGTGTTTCTTGTATTACTTCTTTCTCTTCCACTTTTTTCATTTGACACTCTTCCTTCTCTAACTGGAAATAATGTGCTTCTCCCGGTAATTCTAGTTCTTCATTTTTTTCAATTTTATTTTCTTTTTCTTCTTGTTTGTCATCTTCAAGATTGCTGTTTGCTCCTCCAGCTTCCACTCTTTCCGCGTTATATCTTTCTCTTTCTGCTTTTACTGTTTCTTTATCTTCTGAAGTTGTATTTTCTTTCATACAAGGAAGTTGAGTAGGAGTATTTGTATTATGGGGCTTTAGAATTATGTCTTGCAAAATATGAATTTTTTTCTGTTCACTTTGTACAGGATTAAAAAGATCAATATTTTCAAAAGTATCGGAAATGTCAAAATCATGTAGACTGTTATCATAATTGTTCTCACATGCATTGAATATATCAGATGGATGAAACAATACACCGTCTATTTCCATTGGCATACTTTGTATATCCAAAACACTGGATAGATCGCTACTGGTGTCATCATTTAGGTTTTGTTGTCTTATCATACTTCTTTTTTTTATTTTCGTATAAATTTCTTTAAGTTCGTTATTTCCTGTGCTTCCTAAATTCTCCTGCCCGATTACATAATCCAAAACTCTTTTGGCCGTTTTATAATCATCTGCAGTTGGTGACTGACTGGACACAGGAACTGATTCTTCTGAGGTCAATTTATATCTATCGGGCATACACTTTGAGTAATCTATCGAATTTGGGTCGAAAGGAAACAGGCCACAAACTCTAAAGGCATTTTTTATAGTGTCAGTAGATATCATATCGAAGGCCGTTTTAAAAATAGCTGTGAAATTTGTTTTGTTTATGGGTACTTTTGGCTTTTCATATCTGTGACTTTGACATGCTTTCTTCCAATAGGTTTTAAGTGGTTTAAATATAGCCACGTCGCAAGGTTGAATGATATGCGTCGCATTCGGGGGGAGACAGTAAAGATGAATTCCTTTTTCTCTGCAAAAATCTGCCAATTCTATACTTAAATGACTCTTATGTCTATCTAAAAATAAGATGACTGGAAACTGTACTTTTTTATCTAGCAACCAGGGATGAAGTACGTTTGCAACATACTCGTAAAAAGTACTAGAAACCATCCAGCCTGTATCCGAACGACCAACCGCCCAGTCATCGAACATATTGTTGATAATATGAGTAGGTAATCTTTTGAATGGAAAAATTACCATCGGTGGTAATCGTTCCCCGTTAGCATTAAAGGTGCACAGCACAGTAATGCTTTCTTTTTCTGAACCTGTGACCACTTCATAAAAATTTTTCATGTTTTTAGGACCTAGCAGTTTTCCACTCTTTGGGCAAGTTTGTACACTGGTTTCATCGCAGTTCATAATTCTGCTTGGATCTTCCATCATTTCGAAGCAGTTATTTTCTCTTAAAAATATTTCAAGCTCACTAAACCATTTCCTTATGCTCTCTTCATTCACTGTAGCTCTAGATTTTGAAATTACTTCGGCGTTTTTCAAAACAATATGTTTGTGACGTTTCAAGAATAAATTAAACCATTTTACTCCAGGTCTAGAATCAGAAAATGGATTTGGTCTCTTGCTGCTCTATAAAATTTTTTGCACCGAATCTCTCACAGCATCAGGATGCAGAGGAAAACCAACTTTGGCATTTTGTAGAATCCATTCTTCAATCTTATTTTCCTCTTGCTCGGTCAGAACTGTCGGAGGACCCATTTTCCGTTGCCGTGGAACCTTTTCTTTTAATTTGTTGTGCAATGTGCCCTTTGGAATTCCATAATCTTTGTGAGCTTTATTTAGTGATATTTTACCCTCTCGGATTAAATTTAATGCCTCTTGTAATGTGGCTTCTGTGTAACAGAATCTTTGGTAACGTTTTGGCTCCATTGATTGCAGCAATTTTTATCTAGAGGTAGGAAACATAATAATTACAAAAATAGAAATACCTGTACACGTATTTAAGTGCCGAATTTAATTAAAAGATATTAGATTACACAGTGTTCATTTTAACATAGAACTAGTCAATGAACAGCCTGTGCAGGCTTGTTTTATACCCCGTTCATTTACTGGAAATCGACATTTCTTACATATAAACAAGTTGAATAAGGATGAAGTAACTTTCACACTGTTGGGATTGCATGCTAAAATGAGACAAAAGTAATGGCGCGAAATACCAGTAAATGAACACCTGTTCATTCACTGGGTATAAGCAAAATCTATATACCAGTGAGATGAACACGCATTTATTAATTTTGGAAACAATTCTAAGATAACATTTCTATTCAAATTACTCTGAAAAACTATAAGACACCTGTCAAAATCATAATCTTGTCGCTTCCGTTCAAAACTATTCAGATAAACCTTATTCTATAAACTCACCTTAGCGGCTCCTGTAAACAAAATCTCAACGCAGTCGTTACCACCACAACGCGCATGACCATTGAAATTTTTTTACGCAGAGGTTAAAAAAAAAGGCGCCAAATGAAACAATACAATATGTAGTTCAAAGATGGCAGCATCATTATCGAAAAAGAAAACTGTAATTTGTTGGTAACAAAGCTTATTATAAGTCTTTTTGGTGTAACATGTTCATTTACTGGTGGGTGTTCATTCATTGGTGGTTTCACCCTATATTAGTTTTTTTTAATTTATTAGGAAATATTCCATTATTTAAGCATTTGTTAAATATAAGCTCCAGAAGTACGACAAATTCGGGTGCACACCCTTTTAGTAATTGTATTGGTATTCCGTCGTCACCTACGCTATTAGTATCTTTAAATTTCATAATAAACTGCACAACTCCTCACTACTTGTTGTAAACATCATGAAAGTGTGGTGATTATACTCAATTCTGCTCATATCCGTTACAACATCTTTCGCCAAGTTATCACACGCATTCCTCTTAATTGCTCATTAATAAATGTTAATCGTTCTTAATCAGTGTTACCATCCGCTTGTATTTCATTCATAAATGAGCAAATGTGCATAATATCCGTACTTGGCACAGATGGAATGTCATCTATTATACTGTGTAATTTCAAGATTAAATGGATCCAGATTGTCAAGAAATTTAATGTTCTTTTGCTACCTGTCAAAAGATGCATTTTATGACGAATAATAATTTTCCATTATGATTTCAGCGTTACTTCAACTTTTGGAGTTTCAGATAAAAATTTCTTCAAGTTATCACTATGCATTATCATATTCATAAACTTAACACACACGCAAAGCAAAACCATGTCAAAACTAATAACGATGGCATTATTCATTGTTTGCCTACAGACGCCATATTGGATGGTTTGGATCATTTGCTCTTTCACTTTCATATTTTTCTGTAGCAGAAATAATAACTGAAACTAATATTTATTAATTATAAATTCATTATCCAACAAATAGGTAGAATAGAATACTTTATTAAAGCTGATACGGCTTTGGAGATAGAACGCCATATGTTATAATTTTTTGTATTGTTTCTAGCGTTCAACTGTTCTTGGTATGCCACGGAAATGTACAATGTATTCCATTTTGTTTTGTCAAAAACAACAAACTGTTACATATTCTATTAACGAAGACAGATGTATTATTAATTCTTTAGAAATACTTTCCAAGTAATAGCACATCAACGTAACTATCTCTCAATAAAAAAAACTGTGTCCTTTCCCAGTATTCTTAAATTTTTGCATTCATTTGCAAATGCACCCGGGCTGGTGTGGGGTATAATTTGGGGAAAAGGAAGAACAAAACAACTAAAATGTCAAATAGCTACTAAATTCTAATGTCAAAAAAATGGACAAAGATTTTTACAACGATGTAAATTTCGATAATTTACTATAAACTAAAATCACTATATTTTCACATGCTAATTTTTTCAAAATAAATTTCTATTGGTATGGAAATTAGGTCATATACTATCTAAATTCGTCAATCTCATCGAGCTTGAATCACTTTTTCGCGTCCGCTTACATCTTTCTTACAATTTCTTGTAAAACGCGAGCCATTTTGTGACTCTTTTTATAATATCCGATTTTCTAAACTTTCGACGCGCCCTGTATATACGTCTTTTGCTGCCAATCGCATATTGTATAAAGAATTCTTGTCGAACTCTTTTTTTACACAAACCGTTGCACAGTGAAGAGCGAGAGAGATAATTTAATAATAAATTATGTTAAATTCAACGAAGGAACAATGTGAACAACAATTTTTATTATGGCAGTCTACATCACTTTTTGAAGAGACAACAGGCAACTTTGATATTCTTTTCGAAGTCTACTTTTGTCAAGAAAGTAGAAGTAGGTATGGTGGAAACGCGTTACATTCAGTTGCACGTCATACTAGATCCATGACGACTCGCCTTGTATATGTTGCCGGATCTATTTTTATTTCTGTCAGTGACATTTGATATAACCAAAGAAAAAAATTATTCACTATACAATAACTATAACGTAATATATTTAGTAATTGAAATGCTCTTAGACTTCAGTCTTTCTCAACTTATTTATTATATTGATTTAGATTGTCGAAAAACCTTAAATGTTTCATTACGTATCCATAGTATAATTTAAAATAAGCAATACTTACGCTATTCACATTAAATGTAACACATGATTATAGAAAAGTTTGTGAAAAGCCTCGACTGTTTACAGAAACCTTTCGGCATTATATTCAATGGACGCAAATAAATAATAAATACACTTCCAAGAGGCACTGTTTTTAAACAATTTATATCAAAGCAAAAATAAACATGAAAAATTTGACAGGAAGAATATATACAACGCACGTTTTTTTGACAGATATGATTTATCTGTCAACACCGAATTGAACTATTAGTCTATTAAAAATATGTAATAAAGAAATTTAATACTGAAACGGAAATTATGTGTTTATTTGCCATGAATCCGTATATTACGATCAATTTATAAATCTTCTATTTAAGCTAATGAAATAAATGCCCTCAAGTATAATTTAACAACGTAACTTCTTTAGTTTCTCTAATACAGTTATGACAACATGTAAACGTCATCGATGACGTGCAACTGAACGTAACGCGCCTCCAGTATATACACAACAATAATACATATGGCTAAAAATTTAATTTGAAATGTTCTTTGTGCACCAGACAGTAGATGGCATTTGAAGCGAGATACTGTTTACATGAAAATGTTTCAGCTTTTTCAATTTTAAAATTTTCGTAGTAATTGTCGAATAAAGCTGCAGTATTTTCTTTTGTAAATTAAATAGCTACAAATCAATTATTCTTAGATTTCGATTCTTTTATCACCTAATAATAATAATAACAATAATATTTTAAGCTAATTGTCCAATATAAAGATGATCTTGTATTATTATTTATACATTGTATGATTCAAATTAATACTTCGCAGTCTTGATAAATACTGTAAACTATAAAATGTATGAAATACTTTTAGGTCTTACTTTCAAATCGTTGTGTATAATATATTTAGAATACTCATTTTAAAGCATTCAGCCAAATTTTTGGTTATCTGTTTATTAGACGGCCTTGTCTTTCCTGATTAGATAGAACAGCATTATTTATTAATTAAGCGTTGATGCCTTTTGCTGTAGTTGTTCTCATCTTTAGGGTATATGCTACTCGCTAAAGAAGATTCATTGAAATTTGTAAGATGTGAATTCATTTATTTTTCACCTGCTTTACATCATGTTATGTAATGGATACTAAAGAACGTCTATTATCTTTCTCTTGTTGGAAATATTGCAACTAATTTAAAACAAGTTTTTGCAATTGTGAAAGTAATCTTCTACCACGTCCTGACTTTGCAGTTTAATAAAGAGAATATAAAGCTCTCTTTACATGTGTTACATAATTTTAGGTTCAATTTCTAGAACTCGTGTACAAGTCGTGTATTAAATCTGTAAATTTCTATTTCAATTAAAAGTTCTTATAATTGACGTAAAACGCTATAGCTATATTATTTTGGTGATCTTCATTTTTAAGTTCAATAAGTTCACAGATGTAAAACGAGCTTAAGGTATTGTGAAGCAAGTAGATACCATTCTTGTTTTGAAGTAGAGAACTAAAATTAGTGAGGCGGGATCATATTTGCTGAATTAAACTGTAGGTATATATGTGTATAAGGAATTCATGTTGTGTTCACACCAATTTGTTCCTAATTTATTGAAGTGTAATTACTATTTTTGAACACATTAGAAAAATAGCTATTTTTCATAATATTATGAAGTTATCCAAGTCAATGCCCAAATCATGTAGCTGTGTTACCAGACAAAGCCGATAATCTATATGTACTTTTCGAATTAACAGCTCCCATACAATATAAGTACCTTCACTATATTAGCATACCAAAAACCGATAACGTTTAATGCTTATACCAAGTTAAAATGTTTTAAAGCACACATCAACATTTCATTTTGCCTGAGGTTAATACCCTACAAAAGAGGTACCAACAACGTTTACCGATTTACAGTTACATCTTTCCTACTAAATGCATGAATTTGTATTGTGTGTGCGCGCGTGTGTGTGTCTCTCTGTGTGTTTCTCTGTACCTATAAATAAAATAAATAAAAGGATAGGACGTAGTCGATCGTGTCTTTAAATATGCTTAGGTAGACAGATAATGGCAGTCTAATGATACATTCTGGGTAGTATAAAATTATGCCAAGAATTACCGTTCTTCCAGGAGTTTTAAGGAGTATGTGTTAAAATTATACACATTTCAAAAATTGATATTTCATTGCTGTCGTTCTGAAATAAAAAGATTTAATATAATAGCGGAATAATTGATGAAAATGTGATAATTACGTGTTACCATAGTGTATGTTTTTATTAAAACAAATAACCACAGTCTTGTTTTTTCATGGCTTAGTAGCAAAGCCATGAAAAAAAGTGCGTCTGGAATATTTCCGTACTCTTGAGACTAGCAAAAAACCTACAACTTTTGATTGAAGAGTACTTTAATTTCACGAAATGAATTTCATGAGCAAGGCATACATTATAAGTTATAACTAATGGAGCCTAATTCTTGTCTGATATGCTTAAAATCATTTATATACGGGGTGTCTGTTTAAGCTCGCTCACCGGCCATATCTCGGCAACGGTTTATCGTACAACCTGGCGGAAAAAATCTTGATAGTAAAATGGGCCATTGTGGGTGGAGGGGCGTATGTCTGTGTACAAAAGTATGTATAATTTCGGTTTTGTCCCAACAGATTTAAATGTTTCTGGGCTCATTAGATAGAGAATTTTATAAAGAATTGAAGGATATGTAGTACGAAATTACGTGGTTGTCAAAGAAAATGACAGGGGGCGCTGTCCTCAATGTATGTATATTACATTTTTTTTTTAAATTTTAAATGGAACGGTATATTTTTAATATCGTTATATTGAAGCACATGAAAAACTGAAGAGAATGATGAAAACCGGATGTTGCTACCTTTTTTCTTGACGAAGATATAGTCATACGAAGACAATCCAGAAAAATAAAAAAAATTAATTATAAATTTATTTATTTATTGTGAGTAATAATTTTATTTTAATTGTAAGAGGGTCACTAGACAGTGTATAGTTCGCTTTCACTTGAATTTTCATCATAGTCTTCCATAAATGTATTTATATCAATCTTCTCACCGATTTTTTAATTCATTGCATATGTTACATTAGATTCTCCTTTTAAATGCTTTCAAATTCTCTAGCTATTTCTAAATTTCATGTGTTGTCTTTCTAGGCATTGAAATAAAATAATAATAATGATAATAATAATAATAATAATAATAATAGTAATATATCTTTATTAGCCAACAAATACAGGTAGATCTAATTATAGAAAAACAGCAAAAATAATTTCCATAACTCATGAACTAAGTAGGCAAAACGAGAAAAAAAGAACAATATAATATAATGCATTAGTTATAACTAGGGCGCGGACGCGAGCGAGTCGCCCATGGGCGCACTATTGAGTTGTATTTTTAAAGAGGTTTTAATTTTATTTATACAGGGTGTAACAAAATAAGTGTAAAACATTTCAGGGGGTGATTCCTTAGCGAAAAAGAGATAGGGTCTTTCATATAAAAAAACTTCAATGGAGCATCCCTTGTTAAGATACGGCCCCATAAAGGGGGTACATAAAATTTGTTTTACAATTTTTCTCACAAACACTAAAAATGTAATTTATTTCCAATGTAACTTTTTGTCTGATTATTTGTTTACCATTTAAAAATGTATTCCCAATAGCTTGTTTCATTCGAAACAAAAAATGTCTCTTGAATTTTTTGCCCAAAAGTAATCAGTTCGCAGCAAAAAATTATTTTACGAACAACTACAGAAATACATCGTCATAAAACGAAAATGTAAAACTAATTTATTTAGTAGGCCGCTAGTAGGGGTATCACGCTGTCAGTTTGTAAATTTTTGAAATTGAATTAATACTTAATTGTGTGTCGTTGTTTTGTTCGTAATTTGTTAGTTTAATAATTCACTTGTTATTAAAATGGCATACGCAAATGAGGAAATGGCTGATATGCATTACGTTTACGGTCTGTCGCAGGGGAATGGGTTAGAAGCTTCTAGAAGATATGCTGAAATGTATCCTCAACGGCAGCTTCCTTCGCATAGAATATTTGCCCGACTTCATCAACGATTACGAGAATATGGTTCCTTCGACAAAAGAACGCAGGATTGTGGTCGCCATCGAGAAGTTAAAACAACACATCTTGAAGAAGCAGTATTTAATTTGGTTGAAGAACAACCTACTAGCACTACTAGAAAGATTGCTTTCGAGTTAAATGTTGATCATATGACGGTATTTCGAATTTTAAAGGAACAACTCTTATACCCTTACCATCTGCAACGAGTACAGGCACTGTTATAGCGAGATTTTCAAATTGGATGCTGGAAATGATTAGAAGAAATCCTGACTTTCTGAAGGCGATCGAATTCACAGACGAATGTACTTTTTCTCGGGACAAGATAATTAATTTTCATAATAACCACATATGGGCTGATGAAAACCCTCACGCTATTGTACAAGCTAACCATCAAGAACACTTTTCTCTTAACGTGTGGCTCGGAGTTATTGGGGATTATTTAATTGGCCCTCATTTTCTACCTCCTCGATTAAATGGTGAGGCATACACTCAATTTTTAAGAGAAGTGCATCCAGTACTGCTGGAGGAAGTTCCTTTGTGCGTCAGAAGGGATATGTTTTTTATGCATGATGGGGCTCCCGCCCATTTTAGTCAAGCAGCACGTCAGCATTTAACCCAAACATATCCAAATCATTGGATAGGTCGAGGAGTACCACAGAATTGGCCCGCTCGATCCCCGGATCTCAATCCTCTCGACTTCTCTACTTGGGGCCATTTACAGACTTTGGTTTATCCTACTCCTGTTCGCGATGTAGAGGACTTAAGAAACCGCATCATCGATGCGTGCAGGGTAATTAGAGAGAATCCAGGAATATTTGAGCGAATACGTGGCTCAATGCGCCGACGTCTAGACGCATGTGTAATGACTGAAGGTGGACATATTGAACATTTACTATGATTTCTACATGTTTTATGTTTTGTTATTAATAAATTAGTTTTGTTTATTCATCTTTAATCATATGTATTTTGATGCAGGTAGTAACTACAAAATAACAATACTAATCCAGTTCGCATTTATGACGATGTATCTCTGTAGTTGTTCGTAAAATAATTTTTTGCCGCGAACTGATTACTTTTGGGCAAAAAATTCAAGAGACATTTTTTGTTTCGAATGAAACAAGGTATTGGAAATAGATTTTTAAATGGTAAACAAATAATCAGACAAAAAGTTACATTGGAAATAAATTACATTTTTAGTGTTTGTGAGAAAAATTGTAAAACAAATTTTATGTACCCCCTTTATGGGGCTGTATCTTAACAAGGGATGCTCCATTGAAGTTTTTTTATATGAAAGACCCTATCTCTTTTTCGCTAAGGAATCACCCCCTGAAATGTTTTACACTTATTTTGTTACACCCTGTATAATTGGATAACAAGTGGCTGGTGATCTATAAAATACAAAATACCTTATTATTTGTTCATTTTCTCTTCTGTAAGACTTGTTCTCTTTGAATTAAGTACATCCATGTAGATAGAAAACGTCCTTTCTACATCGCAGCTGGTTATGTGTGCGTACTGGAAATATTCTTTTATTTAAGCGTATTTAGCATACACAATTACCAAAATGTTATTAAATCTGGATTTCTACTAAAAATTGCGTCTAACTTTTGCCGAAGGCCACATCCGAAGTCACTTGGAATACTTTTGAAATTATTAATAGCCACATCTAATGTGGTTAATCCATTTTTTAATTTGAGATTCGATTTTCAAAATATGTGATTAGTTTAGGCAAATTTCCAAAGTGTTCCTGTAGGAATAACAACTGATTTTTTTTAAATTTGGGATTTGTGTTAGTTCCTTGCACTTAAAAATACTTCGAGCATCGTCATTTAAATACGTAACGAAATTTTGTAAACTATCGAAATTCTCTGCATAAAAACTATTTATGTGTATGTTTTAGCAAAGCTAAGTGACGAACGTGCGATATTTTGGCATTCTGTAATGATATTTTACAGAATTTGTAATAAATTTCGGAATCACTGACAATTCATTTTCATATTAGAAGAAGTAATATAAACAACGTTCTAGATCGAAATAAATGATAACTAAAAATGTACGCGTATGTTATTAAAACTAAATAACAGTAAGTATATACATATTATTTACATTATTTCTCTTGCGAAATATAAGGTAAATATAATATATTTTAAAAACCCCTCAGGCTATCTACGCCGATGTAGAAAGAATTTTACTCATAAATTTCTTATTTTATTGCCATTTTTTGCTCTCATTCTCGGGCTCTTCTCGAGCGTAAACATGTTGCAGTTCACCATATGAATTAGTGCTATTCAGTAAATGTGTGTTGTTTACATTATTTCTTTGCTCCATTGTAACTCCGTCGTAGTTTAACTAGGTCATGTCCGCGCCCTAGTTATAACCAAATCAATTACTCATTAGTAACGAAAGGGTATAAAAATGGATATCTAATTCATCGCCGCCCATAATATGAAAGTAAATAAAAGAACCAATTATAAAATCTAAACATAAATAAGAAATATATTGACCAAGTAATATAAATAAAAAGAAAATATTTTTAAATCAGAAAGTTCAAAAAATAAAACAAAAAAAAATTCAACTTGACAAATGTTTAAAGTGTCCACCTTTATTTCCAATACACATGTTTACTTGTCGATTAGTGGAGAGCAGAGTTACTTCAATTTCGGAGGCAGAAATTGTACTCGGCTTTTTTTCTGTCCCATAAATAAAAATCAAGAACATCTGGCAAGGCGAATAAAAACTCAATAATATCTTCTTTTGGGATAATTTAGGGAATATTTCCCCGAAGCAAGATTGCATTTTCAAAGCATTGAAAATACATTCTGATCATGTCATAAGCTTCAACGTTAGAATACGACATTTTACAAACTTAATAAATAATTATGTACAGGTCTCCAAAAAGGCTATATTTGCTAAATACGTACAAAAAGTTTAACTATAAGTGACACTAATATCTTTGCATTTCGATTTTCATGACACACCTTGAAAATCTCATCATAATGTCTTTTAGTATCACTGTGCATACCATGTTGTATGATGGAAAATTAAAAAAAAAAGCAAACTACACGACATATCCCCCTCCACCCTCCCCTTCGTATGGGAGTTAGATTAAAAATTTTCAAATAAAAGTTGTATAAAAACGTCTAGAAATTTTGCTCGTAAAATTTTTAATCTTCTATTAATCTAGAATTTAATGAAAAATTATCGAATTTTTAATTCATCTTGAGAATTGCGCCCCCTTACGATCATTTTGCAAACTTAAAAATTTTTTGTTGAAATTCCCGTGGTCCATTTTACTATCAAGTTTTTTCTGCCAGATTGTAGGATAAACGGTTGCCGAGATATGCCCGGTGGCCGAGCTTAAACAGGCACCCGGTATAAAAAAAAATAGAAAAATAGAATAAGGGAGAAAAATCCCACCTGAGTGGAATTTTCCATATGCAGGGTTACCATAAAATAGTCTGAATAGAATGACTTTTCATCATACACGTAACCCTAACAAGCAAGTTCCGTTTCTTTGTTTTAATGTATGAGGCATATCATGTTTAACTGGTATACATATAAATATTTTTTTAAAAATATATAATTCATAATTTATTAAATTGTTGCCGGTGATCCTATTCACGCCTTAACTGGAGTGAATGAGATCAGTCTATGAATATAGAAGTTATTCTTTTCAAACAATAATTGGGTTCATAGGGATCAGGTAGCTGTAGTTTAAAAGAAACAAATACATTTTCACTATAGTTTAATGTTATGAAAAAACAAAGCTTCATTAATAAGGCAATAAAACATTGCGTTAAAAGAGGAAAATTAAAATTATTTGATGTTCTAGTAGAATCCGTATAATAATAATATAACATTACTGTACATTGCGTTAGTTGAAGTAGAGTACCATCTGGATTTCTGAAACAAAACGCTCTTTTTATTGTTGAATTTGAACTGGCCTCTTCTCATTACCTGTGGATTATCTAGCTTCCCTATTACCTAAGAATAGGAAAATTCGCAAATATCCACAACATCAGGAAAAGTGCCTTAGAAAATTGGTCACAAATTGAGTGTTGTCCTTCTTCTCTATAACTTCCTATATGAACTAGTGGCTCCTATTTTTATGACTACCTGGCTTGTTTGTCAGAAAAGAAACATGTAGCCAGTCTTCGGTTTTAATTTCCTCATCAGGGACTTCAGTACAGCTATTTGCTTTCTCTCCTGACACCGGTTCTTGGAAACAAAGTTTCAAAATATTATTAAATATCATCGATATCCATGCCCGCTGGAAAATAAGGCTCGGATTCACTCTCACTCAAATCGCTGAAATCTGCACTTTTGCCTGCAGCAACACCCAACTATATCTTTTGTTTCTTCTGTGCTATTTTCTCCTCATATCTCATATTCCTTAGAAGCGATTTGAAGAAATCATCCATCTGTTTTGAAACTGAAAAAGTAAGTTGTTTAATAGTCTTGGAAAATATATTTTGGGACCAAAGTTTCCTTTCTTCCTGGTCCTAGTTTCCAAGAAGTGATAATGTTTCTCCATGTCCTTTCAAGGGTCAAAAAATGCCACAAATAACGGCTGGGTCAAGTGTGTGGAATTACTGGAAAGGAAAACAAACGATATATTATGCTCCTGACATGCTTTTATGGAATTTACTGGTTAGTGTAAAGATAGATTTCTTCTATTAGGACTTACCTTCAGTCCAGATTTTTGAAGAAATGGATCACTGTTTTAGATATCCAGTCATCAACTGTGAAACTGTCAAACTATCCATTCTTGCTTCTTGTAGCATGTGCCTTTAGGACCACCTTCAGTTCATGTTGTGCACAAATTGATTGCATCGTAGACGATATTACAAGGAGTAGGACACCATCCCCAGTCGCTGTGAACATTACGGAGATGGATGGATGATTTGGAGCTATTTATTATTTGTTTGGGGTGCTTCGTTCTTTATTCAACAATGATTTACTTCTTGCCTGGTTCAACAAAGATGTTAGTTTTATTATAATTCAAGATGTGACTTGCTGGTACTCCCTTCATAAATTCTTGTAAGCTGTCAACATACTTAAGCAAGATCTACGTTGATATAGCTGTACTTGCACGTTTGATATTCTGGCATATCCTGAATGAATATGTATCTCGATGCTGTTGCAAAAGTGCCGTTTGACAGCCTGGTTTTTTACATTACCGATACCGGTATGTATCCGAAGCTGTTTACTTGCAGCTCTGATGCCAACATTGGTGTTATTAATTGAATCTTTAGCCAGCTGTATGGTATCTGGATCAACGTTTTTGTATTTTCTTGAACGAGGTTCTGGTTTGTATACTCTTGGCATGATAATCCTACCAGAAATACATACGAAAATAACAGTTTGAGGTACTTATAAAAAATAGGTACTGTATTTTCTGAGAAGCAATTAGTTTAAGATATTCAGACTAAGTTATTTTGCAAAAATATTTTGGTACCAGAACAGAAATGGTGGGAACATGACTACCATTCATGATGCCAAGCAGCGAAGGCATCTTCTCAATATAAAACCTATAGGATTGCAAAGAGAAAAAAAGCATAGAATATTTCTGGAAAACCTAAAATAGTTAGTCTCTTATTCTTTGAGGACTATATTAAATAATTTTCCCAGATTTTGTTCACAGTCATCTCAGTGATCTTATTTAACGGGGTAAATAAGATCACTGAGGTGATAGAAAAGTGTTTATGTAATTTGTATTTAAATTTAAAATAGAAATAGTGGCAATTTTACGTTACCATTCGATACAGAATATTTTTAATTTATTTTAATAATTTATTTTTAAAAATCGTCAAGTATTTAATAAATCAGTTTTAACAGTAGATACATCTAAGATTATGAGTAATAACAAATCAGTAACTAAGTAAATTAAATTCAGTGTTGTAACTGCCCTCTATTTGTAATTTGACAACGACCCAATCTATTTACAAATCTTCGATGAAAATTCTCTAAAAATTAAAGGTAAATTTCTTATACAGCCTTGTGCCTTGTACAGCCGTGTTTCTGATTTTCAATTGTCATCGGGTTTATCTTTGTTGTTTTGTTTTCTCCAAATAAATTATTCAGATATTAACGAACTATAATTTGGAGGGTCACGATCTTTCTGGACCCAGATACTAATTAACTGTATCTGGTTAGAAGGTCTTAGGTGTCTTCATGTGGATAAAGCGTAGCCGAAGCAGGTTTAATTTGATTTTGAAATAACTGCGAATACAGAATCGAAGTTAAATTGCCATAGATGTAAAAAGGATCGTTAATATGATCGCACTGAATGCCAAAATAAATATTAAGCTTTTGGAGATATCGTGCTTTAAAAACAAAAAAGAATTTTTCGATGACCAGCATCTGCAATAAAGTGTGTACTCAACCGAAAGGGAAGGCTTGCTCAAAAAACAGAATATTGCGAAGCTCTTAGTAAAGAAACAATAAAATTATGTTTTTTAGGTATTACAGAATATTATTTTATAGAGCCGAACTTTAGCCAATGATGAGGAGATTAAGAAACAAGTTGAGAGTCATGAAAATGGATAAATCTGTACTCTATATACTTTAAAGTTCGGTACGTTTTTCACGGTATGAAATTCGATATTTCAGGTTTTCTGATCATTACCGCAACTGAATTAATTTAACACAATTACTATGCGATTTTCTAAATGATCGCAAAATAGTGAATATTTTGTGGTTAGATTTCACAATTATATTATTAGACGTGTCGAAATAAATGTATTTTTGATGGCGTATTTACCAATAATCACTACGGTAATATTTCTGTGAATTTAACGGGTTTTATGTGTACTTTTTAATATACTACCTATACGTGAGGATTTACCAGTATACAGAGTTGGAAGGAAACGAAGATAAAATTGTCAGAAAACATTTGTCTTATTCATATTTCATAATTGATGTGGTTTTAAAATGTAAATATAATTAATTCGATTTTGTTTTGTATAGACGTGACACTCCCTTTTAGAATTTTAAATATCGTTATAAAATTATGTATTATACAACTTCAGATATATAGTTGATTGCGAAGCAATAGATTAAATAGCAAGAAACCACAGTCAACTATTCGCTATTAAAAATTGACCACATTACTTTCTTAAACGTATATGCAATGCGATTTTTTTATATAAACGTTGTTCCTAATGAAGTTTCAAATACTTTTATATTCTTAATTAACGTGTGAGTAAAAGTGTTACTTCCGGTCCGAATTTTCAACTTTTTTTTATACAAGATTGCTCCAAATCCAACGCTAAATACTGTTCTACTCTTAATAAATCTGTATATAATAAATAATTTGTGAGATATTTGCAAAAAAAAACTATTTTTTCTTAAGAGTAGAAGACCTACTTCCGATTGAAATTTTAAAAAGCTGAAGAAAACTACTACTTCCGATTTACTGATTTTACTGAAAATCTAATCTGATCCCGTAAATATAAAGTTTGGTATTGATAGCTTTACCCATTTGGCCGCTATCATTGTCGCACACAGTAACACTACACGCACACACAGAGAGAGAGAGAGAGAGAGAGAGAGAGAGAGAGGAGGGAGAGAGAGAGAGAGAGAGGGAGAGAGAGAGAGAGAGATTTATATTTCAAAAACCACTTTTTCAGTATAGAAGACTTCAAAACATTTTTGTCATCACAATACTTCCTTATACTACATACAAAAAATTTAAAAAATAAGGAGCGACGTGTTTTCTGATGTTTTTATATAACAGTTGTTCTAAAATAAGTTTCCAATACTTTTATCTTCCTAATAAACTTGTGAGTAAAAGTGCTACTTTCGGTCCGAAGTAAACTACTACTTCCTACCTTCATCATAATACTTCCTTATACTACGCATAAGAAAGTAAAACATAAAAAATGAGATTCTTTATATCATAAGATTATTTTCAACTATATAAAATTAACAATTGGCAAATAATAAAAAAACTCCAAATATTTTGAACATCATCCAAGAAAAATTAAATTATGATGACCTATGGATTGATATGATATATCATTCTATATAAATATGTATAAAATCTAAAAGACGATTTGGTTTTTGAAATGTGTGGCAATTGTTCAAAGTTCTCCCTGGTGCCTTAAGCATTCATAAGCTTGGCAAGACTACTGGAGCCGTCTATTGTAATTTTTGCAAATATTGTGCATGTAGAGGGTTGGCTTTCTTAGCAGCAGAATATTAAGCTGAACGCAGTTTGGTGACAGACTATATTGGGAAATTGTCCCCTATAGGAAGACAAATGATTAAAGATACCTTATATGACAAGCTTGATATGAATGTATACAAGGCTAAAGAATTAAGAAACAAAAGAACTGAAGTAGCCTGGTGTCCAGTGTATAGTGTAGACGTGTATATATCGGCTCCGGATTTTTAACCCAATAATAGGGAGAAACCGAGTTAATAATACACAGAAAGGTGACACTGTGAAGAAGAAGAAAAAGTAGAAGTGATACAGAAATACAAGAAGAAAGTAGAAGGTAAGACAATTTATTCAGATTAATAAAACATGTGTTGACTGCCTCCGAGAGGTCGACTCGGGCATTCGACACACACGGATATATTTCAACAATAACAACTAAAGAAAAAAGTACGGTGCTGCGAACCATACCAGAGATTTGGAAACAGAAATAATAAAATAAAGTACGGTACCCTGAAGAGAAGTCGGGCGTCAATAAAATAAATATAGGCGATAAGAAGAAAAGGCCCGTCATAAGCAAACTAAAATAGTAAGAACACTGTTGGAAATGGATAGCGATGGGAGCACAACAGATGAGGGAAAAAGAAAGAGGGGACAAAGAGATATAACCGAAATGCTTAGGAAGAATAAAAAGACAACTAAAACAACGGAGAAAGGAGCAAGCGATGACGAAAATAAATTAGACAAGGTAATGGAAATGATACAAGGACTGGTTACACAAGTGCAACATATAGAGGGAAAACAAGATAAATATATGGAAGAAATGAAAGGAATTAAATTGGAAAATGAGAAAATCAAAGAAGAAAATGCAGAACTGAAAAAAGAAATTAGGAGTGTGAAAGGAAGACTAGATAGACTGGAGGGAGTGAATATGAATAATGCAGTTATGCAGGGATTAAAAATAGATGTGAGTGATCAAGGGCACCTATAAGTAGTGGTAGAAGAAATTATCCAGAAGTACATGGAAATACAAATAGAAATTAAAGCGGTGAAACAACTGGGCCCAGAAACTTGCTTAATAGAACTGAAGAATACACATGATAAGATACAAATGATGAAAAACAAGGGTAAATTAAGAGAATACAAAGAACAAAAGGTATATATTAACGATGATATGACGAAGGAGGAAAGAGAAATACAAGAAAAGATACGTAGAAAGGCCAAAGAAGAGAGAATGAAAGGAAAAACCGTCAAGATAGGATTTCAAAAGATAATAGTGGAGGGAGAACAATGGAAATGGAATAGAGAAAAAGAGAATTGGAATAAGAAGGAAGGAGAATTGGAAAGAAAAAAAGAAATCGCAAAAATAATGTCAAAAAACTAATAATAAAGACTAGTAGAAATGAAGATGATGACCCGGGCAAGAAAAAGGACACGATAAAGGAGAATAAACAAAATAATGATAAATATGATAACGATGACACAAAAAAAATAGAAAAGATAAGGAAAAGTAAGGATAAAGAAAACATAATATGGAAAATTGGCACGTGGAACATAAAAAGTATAACAGGAAACAAAAGGAATTAGAAAAGGAATTCGAAGAGTTAGAAGTAGACATATTAGCAATTACGGAAACGAAGAAAAAGGCACAGGGAATAATTAAGATGGACAATGGTCACACTTTATTATACAGTGGTGTAGGAAAAGAAAGAAGAGCAGCTGCAGGAGTAGGATGCATTTTACACAAAAAATTAGAAAACCAAATTCATGACTGGAAGGCATGGTCAGAAAGAATATTACTAATAGAGATGAAGGAGAGAAACATAATGAAAACAATAATAGTAGTATACGGACCAAATGAAGACGACACAGCAGATAACAAAAATAAGTTTTGGGAAGAATTAAGAGTGGTGGTAGAAGATGCGAAAGGAATAATTTTTGTAATGGGAGACTTCAACAGTAGAGTTGGTATAAGAGACGATGAATACACTGAAGTATTAGGAACAAACGGAGAGACGGTTAGAAATAACAATGGAAGAAGAATGCTAGACTTTTGCATGATACACAACTTGGTAATAACTAATAGTCTTTTCCAACACAAAAATATACACAGATATACCAGGGAAGTTAAGAGCAGGGGAGAGAAGTCCATAATTGATTATATATTAGTTGACAAAAAGAATAGAAGAATCGTGACTGATACAAAAGTAAGAAGAGGACCGGAAATAGGGAGCGATCACTTTGTCGTTATATCAAAAATAAAGGAAAAAGTTCAAAATAAAGAAAAGAAATATATATACAAACAGAAAGAAAACCAAAAAGAATTACTTAGAACATACAAACTAAGAAGTAAAGATATCGCTGAAAGTTACCAGAAAAGGATAACTGGAAGAGTAGAAAATGTAGAAATGAATAGAAATATTGAAGAAACTTGGAATACGTTCAAAGAAATTATAATAACTACAACTAAAGAGATATGTGGAGTAAGCAAGAAGAAAAACAAAAGACAAACGAAGTGGTGGACAAATGAAATAAGGTATCAAGTAAAGTCAAAAAAAAAGGCATGGAAAATATATTTAGCAGAACAAACAGCGGAAAAATACAATATATACAAAGAAGAAAGAAAAAAAGTAAAACAGTTAGTGGCAGAGTCCAAAAAAGAGACATGGCAAGAATTTGGTGAAAAGATGGAAAAAAATAGTAAAGAAAACCAAAAACTATTTTATAGAGTTTTGAAGTCAGTAAGGAATGAAGAAATGTCTCAATCTACACACCATAATAATATACAAAATAAGAAGGGAGATATACTAAGCGATAAAAAAGAAATCATAGAAAGATGGAAAGAATACTTCCAAGAATTGCTAAACGAAGGAGTGGAAAATGAGAATACCGATGAACAACAAACAATAGAAGAAGAAGAGACGGAAGAAATAATTACCATGGACGAATTGGAAGAAGCAATACATAAACAGAGAGATGGGAAAGCACCAGGCTGCGACAAGATTACGGCAGAAATGATTAAAAATATAGGACAAAAAGGAAGAGAAGTGATGTTGAAAATATATAACAGAATATGGAGAGAAGAGGAGATACCAAACGATTGGAGGAAGTCATTAACAGTACCAATATACAAGAATAAAGGAAACAAAAAAGAATGCAATAACTACAGAGGAATAACCCTTCTAAGCACTGCAATGAAGATTCTTGAGCAAATAATACAAAAAGCCTATAGAGAGCAGAAGAAAGTATTTTTAGCATTTATAGATCTAGAAAAAGCATTCGATAAGGTACCAAGAGAAAGACTGTGGAATATATTAAAAGAGAGAGGGGTCAACGGAAAAATAAGACGATTAATACAGAAAATATATGATAATAACACCAACGCTGTAATAGCTAATAATTTAGAATCAGAAACCTTCAGAACAAAGGAGGGACTCCGACAGGGAGGAAGCCTGAGCCCAATGCTGTTTATAGTTTATATGGACGACATTATCAAAAGGTGTACAAAAGAAAGTAAAAAGATCAGAGTTGGACACATTAACTTAAAGCTAGTCGAAGTTTCACAGGGAGCATTCGCAGACGACATAATAATTACAGCTGACAGTGCGGAAGATCTACAACGGAACTTAATAATATGGAATACGACACTAAATAACAGTGGAATGATGATGAATAAGAATAAAACCAAAGTAATGGTAGTGGGAGATGAAGAGATAGGTATGAAAATCGAAATAGAAGGAATTGAAATAGAAGAAGTGAGAACGTTCCAGTACTTGGGAGTGAGAATTGATGGAAAAGGGACCCAGGACGCCGAGATTAACCAACGAATAGAAAAAGCAACAAAGCTGTATTATAGTATGAGGAATAAGTTCATTAACAAAAAAGAGATATCCCGCGAAACAAAATTAAAAGTATATAAGGCAATATACCGACCGATATTAGTATATGGATGCGAATCCTGGATATTAAATACAAGACAAAAAAGTAAAATACAAGCAGTAGAAATGAAATATTTAAGAAGAGTCAGAGGAGTTACAAAGATGGAAAGAATAAGAAATTCGGAAATAAGAAAAGATCTAAATATACAGTCAGTGTTGGAACATATTGAGCAAAGACATTTGGGATGGTGGGGACATCTATATAGAATGGAAAATACGAGACAGACAAGAAGGATATGGGAAGCAAGAATAATGAAAAATAAAAGAAGAGGAAGGCCAAGGACGACATGGAATGATGTCATAGCAGAGATTTTGAGGAGGAAGGGCAAAACTTGGACAGAGGCGAAGAGCATGGCGAGGAATAGAAATGAATGGAAAAGATTCATAAAAAGTTAGAAGAGGATAAACGCCCCACACCATTAATATGGTAGAGGGGATTATTAGATTATATATATATATAAAGAACTGAAGTATTACTCACATTGTCTCATGAATTCAAACAATCAAAGAGAAGCTAAAAATAATAAAGGAATCTTGAAAAAATCGGAAAAAACGGAAACCGAATGCATATACACATTAAAAATTCATATCTCCTTCTGACGCGTTGCTTTTGCTTTTGCATAACACAGGTCGTCGAGATTTTCTCATAGACATCGTTATGTGAAGAAACGATGTACGGGGGTCTGAAGCTTATTGAGCATTGTATCAAAAACGTCTCTCACTGATGAAGTCATAGTAGACTGAAACACGTGTCTGTGCGTTGGTTGATGTAATGCTGACTCTAGGACAGATTGTGCATCCATTTCATGCATGCATATATGAATTTTCAACTTGTGTATAAATGTATATTTGGTTTCCAATAACAGCTATTTGAGAAATGATAAATTATGCACAGGGTCACAAAAAGACAATATTAACAACGATTGATGATCTCAGAAAGAGCATACATTGCACAAAATGAATGATTATTACATAAATTAGTGTGGTAATAAAAACATAATGCATACCGATACAAATAGAAAAAAGGCTGAAACTGAATTGGCAAAAGTAGTTCACATTTGCGTAACGCAACTTTCAGTAGGTAGTGATGGAATTCCAACATCAACGCTGAAGTATTTGTTCGGATATATTATTGCGTTTCTCTATATCAATACCTTCCAGAAGATAGAAAGTATAAAACAATTCCATTTGCTAATGATATATCGTTGCTGATAAAGGCCTGTACCAGTCAAGTCGCTCGCAAAAAGCTATGTTTCCTCCATTTTCAACATGATGTATACAAATACTTGTAAAGGGGTATTTAAAATTACAAATTTATTAACTCTGCGAGCACTGTATATTTTAGAATGTGCTTTATTTGCATGAATACATTATGAAGACTTCTTCAAAAAATATGAACGTCGTATGGGGGGTACTACCAATAACTTTTTGTTGTCGCGATTAACACATTTGAGTGGTTCATCGATAAGAGTATAATATCTACTTGCTACTTCCGGTAGGAATTTCGAAAAACTTTTTTCATAAAATTTTTATTTATTTTCAAAGAGTAGTTGTATTCTTTAGAAATTTGTTTGAACTTAGTAGTCGACCAGATATTGAGTTTTTCACTGATCTAAATTGCTACATCCAGTTCACCAATTTTACTGAAAATCTAATCGGATCACTAGATAAAGATTATACTAGTAAATATAAAGTTTAGTATTGATAGCTTTAGGTGTTTAGCCGCTATAGTAGTCACACGCACATGCAGGCACATGTGTTAAAAATCTCTGTTTCGGTGTCAGAGGACTTATACATCTTCAAAAATTTCAAGGTTGAAAATTTTTATCATCACAATACTTCCTTAAAGTATAAGAAAGTAAGAAGGATTTAATACACTTTTTACAAAATAGACGGTTTTCTTAAATATGAACTGAAACTGATATTTTGTTCCAACGTGATCTATATGTATGATGTATTTTTGAATTATATTTATTATTATATTACTTAGACATCTTTTCAACACTGGAGGTACCAATATCCAATATGTATAGATTTTTATTGCGTCTGTCGATCAGGAAATTCAAACCTACTATGTATCGGGAAACAACTGAATATTGGCTTCTACTGTAAGTGTTTTACAGCCTTATTAACAGACAATGTTAGTAGCCACTAACATCATATTAAGTCGCTACTAAAAATTTTCGTATTAATAGACGTTTTTAATAGGCAACTAAGTTTAGTTGCCAACTAAATTTTAGTACCGTGTTATAGCGTGTTTAAGAGGTAAAGAAAGCTGTTAAATCTAACCTATCTTCGGTTTAGCGCCAAATTAAGATTTAAATGCGTCTTGGTGGTCGAGTGATATTTTAAAGTATTTTTATTTCGTGGAATAGGAGGAATGGCAGTAAACGATGTAAGTTATTTTAAACAACGAAAGTATTAAATAATAGTTTAAAAAAGAAGGAACTTTATTAAAAAGTAATATTTGCCTTCTTAGAACAAAAGGGCAGATCACACACCTGGAGAAGGCAACTCTAATAGAATGTGTGAGGGAAGGAGCCCACATCATTGAAAATAAAAGGGAGCCCACTGCTCAACTTTTTATTTTAGTTATATAATTATGTCATAGTCTGTGTAAGTATGTGTTTTTTTACATGTTATGATAAATGTTTAAACAGTTCCTCAAAAGTTTGTACGATAACATTAGTTGTAGGTAAAATTATACACAATATTAAAGCATGTATAACATACATTTTTTCTTTTATGATTAATATAATTAATTATATTATCATATTTTATAGTTTGGCAAAAAAAAGAAAATACACTAATTTACAAATATTTTTTTTTATTTATTTCTTGTGAAGTACATTTAAAAATGTTTTCAAATACAAAATTATATACCTATATTCTAATAAAGTATAGAATTTCATGGGGTAACTCCGCTCAAAATGCAATAACTATTCCTTGGCTACACTGCGCTGACGAGAACCAAGTAGTTCGAAACACGTGTCCGCAGTTGCATTTTGAGCGGAGTTACCCCATGAAATTCTATACTTTATTATTCTATAATCCGCAATATTTCTTTTCTTTATACCTATATTCTAATATTGAGAAAAGTTACATAAAAAAGGAGAAAAAAAAGAAAATTGTAAATATAATGAGAAACTAAGTTGTTTGCATCAAGTAATGTAAACCTGCAAATGATACATTTAATCTTATAAGTATTTTGTGCCAATGAATATTATCACACATATTATAGAAACGAACTAGTTATATGTTCCAATATCTTGGATCTAGAACACATATCCTAAAATTCATTGATACGTATCACAATGTAAGTCACTTTATTTTGCCTTTTATTGAACAATCATTATAAAATGAGTTAATGCATCGTACAATTATGAGCTGCTATATGAATTAAATTACATTAAGTTAAATTTGGACCTCTTATACAATATTCAATAACATATTATTTATTTTGTATAAATAAAATAACCATTCAAAAAATGCATATAACATATATTTTTCTTTCTATTACTACATAAACTTTTCTTTTTATTGGAAGTATCTATTTATGTAACTCTGCCGGAAAACATTCCCTTGTAAGTTTTCCTCTACTTCCACTAAATTCACATGCAAGGGAATATCATCTTCATCAGACATATCTAAAAGAAAAACAAAGTAAAATATGATACTTATAACTATTCCTTTAAAGTATACCTTCATTTTCTATGCTGTCATTCCTAATGATGTTATGCATGGCAGCAATTGCTACAATAGTTGCCTTTGCTGTTTCCAGATTTAAATTCAGCCCATTAAAAAAGCAACGGAATTTGGTTTTCATTATTCCAAATAATCTTTCTACAACATTATGTGTAGTAATATGGGACGCATTATATCCTTCAGCATTTGTTTGGGGGTTCAAAAGTGGGGTAAGGATGTGTTGAGAATAGGCATATCCATTATCCCCAAGTAATATACCATCTATTTTGTCATTCTGTAAAATAGAGCAAGTTACACTGCAAATATCATTATTTATACAGATATCCATACCTCAAACTTCCTTTTTATTATGCAGAGGCTACATATTGCTATGGTTTTTTATATATCATGGATAAGTAAAATTAAATAAATTGATTTATTTCAAATTTATTTTTCTGTGGGGCAAATGTTTTGGTACACACTGTATTTTGGTTTCTGTTTAAGAATTTGGGAGGTATAGTAGTCTTTTGGTAATCTGTGTATATTAATATTTATTTTGTTGTTATTTGAATTTAAAAGAAAAGATGCCAGAAAGATTATTTACGCTCAACTTGATATTATAATATAGTATAGATATGCGGAATTTTATTGAGACGTGGTAGGGATGCGTGACTTTCACTTGTCCTGTGGTTAATATTGTAGGACATTAGATCTTGGTCTCCCGTTAAATGCAGTTCCTTTATTAGAGATATATTATGTTTGAATAAAAATTGTTATAAAGTTCATTTTTATTTTAAGGAGCCAAGATTTAATCAAGTTTGTGAATTAGTTTTATTGCTGTTATACAAGTTAAGTATTTACTTTTAAGAAAGAGAATGCATTCTTTATTATAATAAGAGAAAATTTTAATATTGTAAAAGTAGGCTCATATCCGTCATTTTGTTTTCCTGCACGTGTTTGAAAATATTTTATATTTATTGAGAAGCTATTAAAGTAGATAATTTTCTTTACTATATCAGTTTGCTATAATTTGATGTATTTTAATTATAGGTATTTAATTTATTTATTTTAAGTAATTATTATTTTGTATGGTCTTTGTGAATTATTTTCAGTAATTAATAAGGTAATTTTTGTCGCGTTTGCCAGTACAAGTTTTTTTTATCCTATCTGGTCAATTAGTGGGTAGGGTTTTTTCTTGAGTATTTGTTAATAAAAGTTTTTTTTTTTTGTTTTTTTTATAATAAATAATTATATCTGATCTGTTTTTCAATTTTATTAAAGATTTTAGAAAAGATAATTAATTATTTATTTCATTTTTTTTTGTCTTCAAGTAATTTGTTGTTTTTTTATACTGTTTCCTAAGATCACGATTCCTGACGTGAACATTGTACAGTTTCGCCGAGGGAACCTGAGTGAGAGAGAATTTTGTTTTCTGAGCTATATCGGGGCAATCCTAGAACAATTGTACTAATATATCATAGCAATATGTATATGGGAATCATCTGTGCTTTCTCTCTATTTAGCCACAATATTATGAACTCGACATTTTGCATCACTCACCACCTTATTGGAAAATGTAACGGAAGTCATACTTAGATATTGTTATTGTCTACTTATTTGAACATTTGAAGAATAGTACCATATATGATTTTAAAACAATAAGAGATTGTCACCTTCGGGATTTTTGATTTTTACTTGTGTGCCATCTAGCGCACCAATAATATTTGGACACCGAGCAATTTATAAAACTCCCCTTTCATTTCTCCCAAGGCATTATTTTCTCTTGGAAAATTAATGAATTCTTGTTGGTGTCTAGCTATTGCCTCAACAACTTTTTTCACAACCAAACTCATCGGTGGCTGTGATAGATCATGAAGTTCAGCTACAACAGAAATTTCTTTATTATTTATTTCTTTTTAGTATGTATTTCTACCTACCTATATCTTGTCCATAAGCCCCTTTAGCTAAATAGCGTATAGTGTACCTGATTATCTGCACTAATTAGTAATACATACTATACGTGAATACTATTTTCCTGTTCAATTTCATCTATATCGAGATTAATAATAAATCTTGCAACTTCTTTACGTATTCGATTATTTTGTTTAAAAGATAAGTCGTCATATACGTCGAAAGGATTCTTTCTTGCCAAGTACACCTTTGGATTGCGATTTATTACAATCTCTACTTCTTCCACCTCATATATAATTCGTCTTGGATATTAATTAGATCTCCCATTTCACTTACAAAAAACACCAATAGCTTACATACATAACCTTTACTATTTTCAATTCACGCGCACTTTTGGTCTGTTTTTGACAGAAACTGATGGATTTGCTATGTTGCCAACGCAGAAATGCTATTAGAATAATACTAGTTAGTAACCACTAAATATGCGACTATTAATAGGTACTGTTACTATCCACTTAATAGGATGTTAGTGGCTACTAACTAATAGCGTACTAACACGCTATTAAGACATTGTCTATTAATAAGCCAGTTAAAAATTATTTTGAAATATAAAAAATATGATTGTGGGTAACTCTTATTTGAAACAGTAGGTGTGTAATATAGAATTACCTTAATTATGAATTAAATCAGTTGTTAACCTTGGCGAAAACTTGTTTTGCACATAATCTATTGTAATAGTCTTATCATTAGCATAATATTATGTAAATATAATTTTAATGTGCAGCACATTTTTTTTTGCTTTGACAACGACCCACAAAAATCAATAGTGAATATCTTTCTATGTAAATCTACGCATTTTTTATGAAGAATTATACAAATTCCAGCCATAAAATTATCTATGTTTACAGTTGTTTCAGAATTAATTGGATATTAATGACAGCATGTGATATGTATATAAAACAGTATTGATTTTTCTGTTCTGGTATTATTCAACAATCTGTTACGTGTGGAAATAATCGTTCTATGGAATGATAAGTAATATTTTTTAACAAAAGCTGTAGAATATTGATTAGCATTTTAATGTACATATTTATATAAGTGCAAAGTAACACATTATGTATGCTTTAGAATGTAAATGTTGTCAATAATATTGTTAAAGTGTGTTTTAACAATTAATATATTTTAATAAGCCTTACATATTAAGACGTCATATTTTATTTACTATGCAAAATATAAAGATAAACTTCTAAATCAATTGTTTATGTTTTATTTTGGAATTCCAATAACAGTGAAAGAAGGAAGCACGGCCGCTGTTTAACCGACGGGAAGTCAGGATCGAGACCCGACTGCCTGAGTCAACTCTCCAACAAACTAGAGGTTAAACCCAACTATACCAAAAATAATAGCTTTATAGACTGATGCGCCCCGCATTGTCACTTAATTTTTACAGTAATGTTCGGTGGCGTATTTCACTTTTTACACTGTCGCTTAACAACAAAAACAGTTGTTTACTATTTAAAAAATGAGGTGTGGCCACCACACGACTTTCTTATACGTATGGGCGTTTCAAATGATAGAATTTTTTTTATACAAAAATTATTGAAAATCTTATTCTAAGTACTTCTATTCTCTTAATAAGTCGCTATAGAATGCATACTTTGCAAGATATTCGAAAAAAAAGTGCTACTCGCTAAGAGTAAAAGTGCTACTTCCGGTCCGAATTTTGAAATTTCATTCTTCTTCTTCTTCTCTCTCTATTCTAGGCAAATTGCCTGTTCAAACTTCGCAGCGTGCCTTCAGTTCAATCAATCACAAGATTGTCACTCCATCTATTTCGCGGCCTCCCCATACTTCTTCTCCCCATTGGTGATTTGTCTCGTGTTATCCTTACATCCTTACTATTCTTCCTTCGTCCATTCGACCTATGTGTTCGTCCCACTCGTGCTTCCTGGCCAGAACCCACTCATTTACACTCTCCACCCCGCATGTTCGTCTTATGTCTTCGCTACGCTCTTTGTCTAGTAGCATTTTCCCAGTAATTTTCCTTAGAATCCCCATCTCGCTTGTTTCTAGGAGCCTTTTTGTTTTTGTTGTGTCCGGTCGGGTCTCTACTGTATAGGTCATTATGGTTCTCATGACAGTTTTGTATATTCTTGATTTGACCTCGACATCTATATATTTGTTTTTCCATATAGTGCCGTTGAGACATCCCGCTATTTTTAGTGCTTTTTTTGTCTGTTGTCTGACCTCTGTGTCAATGTCACCGTATCCGGATAGTTGGTTCTGTGGTCTTCCGCGGATACTGAAAACCGCGGATAGTAGCGAACGCTTTATTTTCGAGTACAATATGAAATATGAAGCAAAGTTAAAACAATGAAACAAGGAAAAATAAGTTATATAATATTTATTTAAAATAAATAAACAATTCAGGGGATGACTCATATATACCACGATATATCGACAAATGCTCCTATAACTTTTATATTTATTGATATAACGCGTTTTCTGCTCATCATAGGTAAATCGCGGATGACTGAAACCGCGGATACGGAGTCAGCGTATATCGGGGTACTACTGTATTTGAATTTCATTTCCTGCTGTATTATTTTGTCGTCAATGACAAGTTTGCATCTTATAGGAATCCTTGATGTTGTCAGGCTTTTTGTTTTAGAGGCAGAAATTATCATATTAAGGGACTTTGCTGTACAGTTGAAGCGATATAGTAGTCTTTGGAGGTCGTCTTCGTTTTCTACCACAAGCACAGCATCATCGGCGTAGCACAGAATTGTAATGTTGCGGTCACCCGTTTTGTATCCACTCAAACTCCGTACTTGTTTTATTATTTCATGTGTGCAAAAAATATTGCAAATCCAGTTCTAAATACTTTTGTACTCTTGATAAATATATATAGAATGCATAACTTACGACATATTTGCTAAAAATCGCTATTCGATAAGAGTAAAAGTGGTACTTCCGGTCTGAATTTTGAAATTTTTTTTATACAAAAGATATTGAAAATTATGTTTTAAATACTTTTATACTCGTAACGTACTTGTCTAAAAAGCATGACTTGCGAGATATTCGCAAAAAGCTGATTTTCGATAAGAGTAAAAGACCTACTTCCGGTTGGAATTTCGAAAAACTTTTTTAAGATAATTTGCCTCAAGCTTAATTCTAAGTCGTTATGAATTCTTCATAAATTTGTTTAAACTTAGTAGTTGACGAAATATTGGCAAAATTCGATTTTTTCACTGAAGTAAACTGCTACTTCCGGTCTACCGATTTTACTGAAAATCTAATCAGATCTCAAGAGAGAGATTATACACGTAAATTCAAAATTTGGAATTGATAGCTATAGCGGTTTGACCGCTATCGTGGTCACAGACACACAGACATTTTTTAAAAACCACTTTTCGGTATCAGGGGACTTCGAAACGTGGACATCTGCAAAAATCTCGAAGTCGAAAATTTTCATCATCACAATACTTCCTTATACGACGTATAAGAAAGTAAAAGGCAGTCCCACTAAAAGATGCATGGAACATTGTTGCCATCTTCAATCTACTTGGTCTGAAGAGATAGCTGTGGCTTTTCAAAATTATTAATTGATGGCGTACACTTTGATGGAAAAAATATATAAAAACATAATATAAATAACCTAAATAATTATTATTCAAACCAACAACAAATTTCATCAAATAACATTTTGTGCAGCGCACCTGCGTATTCTGTTTTCCGAGGAAGCACTAACGTTGCGTAAAACGTTTCGACTTGTTCTTGTAAACGCAGTTATGATACTATTTTTCATGTTTTCTTTGGTAGTAGACACCGGTTGACAAAATAGACTTTACGTGTCCCCACAAAAAAAGTCGAATTTGGTCAAATCCCGTAACCTTGCAGGTCATCGTTCTGGACCACCTCGTCCAAAACACTTGTTCTGAAATTAATAATACGTACCTAGATATTTACGAACTTGATTACTATAGTAAGATGGAGCTGCGTCATGTTGAATCTACATACTACCAATAATATTTAAAGAAAGATTTCCCATAAAGTTATGAAAATCAATCTGTAGAAACTAAAGATACTCTTCTTCATTAAAATTTCCATCAAAGAAATAAGCTTAAATTATGTAACTACACATTCATCCTCCCCACAAATTAAATGACCACCTATTCTGAAAGTTTGCAGGTCTGATAAAATGAGGGTTTTGTTTGTCACTGAAAAGGTGACGATTAACGTATCCACTTTTATGAAAGAAGGCTTCATCTGTAAACAACAAAAAAATGAGAAAGTCAAGCTGTTCTCCCAAATTATCTACCGCCCAATGACAAAATATAAGAGATACTGAAAACCTTTTTCATCTAACTCCTGTATTAATTGGATTGATAAAATTTATGTTTTCTAATCCTTCAGGATATTGAAGTTTGATTTACGTTTTTGGCTTCAGATGCCTTCTATCCGGGTATCACTGTGCATGAAGCCTGGATGCTAACAAAGAGATTTTTTCAGATTTACTCAAAATGTAAAATCATATATCTATTAAGTCTTCATCAGAATAATCCCTTTTATTGCTAAATAAAAGGGATTATTTTTTTTTATTTTATTTAATTTTATCAATTTCACAAAATGTTTATTGACTTTGTTTAACGGTTGACTCTGACAGTGGGGCCTCGTCCAGCCTTCCCATTGCTTGAACGAATATTTGGGAGCATAAAACAGCAGCGCTCGTAGTTCTTTACGTGACTGATGATTAGGGCGCGGAATCGAGCGAGCTAAACTACCATGGAGCTACAACCGAGCAAAGAAATAATGTAAACAAATGTGTGTTGTCTACATTATATCTGAATAGCACTAATTCATAGGGCGAACTGCAACATCTGTTTACGCTCGACAAGAGCCCGAGAATCAGAGCAAAAAATGGCAATAAAATAAGGAATTTATGAGGTAAAATTCTTTATACACGGGCGTAGATAACGGCGTCAGGAGTGTTTAGAATTTATTATATTTACGTTATATTTCCAAGAGAAATAAAATTTTCATTTATACCTTACGTTAGTTTCCTTGTTTCATTGTTTTAACTGTTAATTACGTACTTCGTAATTTTTGTAATAGTTCCTGCCGGTTCATTGAATCTACTTCTTCCATTTATTTCGACGTAAGTGTGCATTGGATTTTGTTAAGATTAAGATTTAGATTTTTAGTTATCATTTATTTAGACCTAGAACATTGTTTATGTTACTTTTTCAGATATGATATGGAAGAACGTCGAGAAATACATCGTGAAACAATGGCAAGTTGGATTGAGGGTCATACTGATTGTATGTCCATTGTCAGTGATTCCGATATTTATTGCAAAGCCTGTAAAATATCGTTACAGAATGCCAAAAAATCGAACGTACAACGTCACTTAGCATCGCTAATACATACACAGAAATTGGACCCGTTGAAAGCTGACAATTTTAACGAAAAACTCTGTTAAGCTTTAATGGCGGCTAATATCCCATTAAAGAAACTGGACAATCCCACTTTCAAAACATTTCTCCAAAAATATACTGGTCGACATGTTCCTGATGAATCCACCTTACGCAAATGTTATGTTTCTAAGTGCTTCACGAAAACAGTAGAATGCATTAGAAGACATCTTTCAAATCAGTACCAATGGATAAGTGCCGACGAAACTGTCGATATATTAGGACGCTGTGTGGTAAATATTGTAGCTGGTGTACTACATCCAACTATTCCATATAACGCATATGTAATAGCATCTAAAGTTATAAATACAGTTGATGCGGAAACAGTTGCTAAAACCATTGACGAGAATTTGCACAAAATGCTTCATTCGGACGACAGGTACAGGGAAAAAATACTTTTATTTATTAGTGACAGTGCCGCATATACCGCATGTGTCAAATATCATTAGGTATAGGGATTCAATGTTTACGTGCGATCTATACGTAAGAATATAATACATGGCAACCTGGTACCCCTACTGTCCGTCACCAATGCCGACAACAACCGACATCACAACGATATTCTCCGATCCCGACCCAGATTTTGCATTCAGTGTTTAGGTGGGAACACGTTGTGGTCGTCTTATTACTGGAACGGGTAACATCAAATGGCCTCCGCGATCTACTGATCTCTCTCCAAATGATTTTTTTTGTGGGGATATTTAAAAAATATTGTTTATACCCATGAAGCTGGTAGAACAGAAAACATAGTTGCCTTGAGAGAAAAAATAATTGAGGCTGCTAATTCAGTAACTTCTCACATGTTAGAAAACGTAAGAGTAAATTTCTACGACCGCCTAGGGTAATGTCTGCTGTGCAGGGTGGCATTCTTTTTTATTTATTTTATTAGGGTTATTTTTTAATTTTATTAGAATTACGCTTTTGTTTATGTCATGCAGCGTGAACGTAGCTTAATAATCCTCAGCATTTACTGAAAGGAAAAAGAAAAAATGAGGTGTGGCCACCACACGACTTCCTTATACGTATGAAAGTGTTACTTCCGGTTCGAATTTTGAAATTCCATTTATACAAAAAATATTCCATATCTAACTCTAAATACTTTTGTACTCTTGATAAATATATATAGAATGCATAACTTACGACATATTTGCAAAAAATCGCTATTCGATAAGAGTAAAAGTGGTACTTCAGGTCTGAATTTTGAAATTTTTTTTATATAAAAGATATTGAAAATGATGTTCTAAATACTTTTATACTCGTAACGTATCTGTCTTAAAAGCATGACTTGCGAGATATTCGCAAAAAACTGATTTTCGATAAGAGTAAAAGACCTACTTCCGGTTGGAATTTCGAAAAACTTTTTTAAGACAATTTGTTTCAAACTTAATTCTAAGTACATATGAATTCTTTATAAATTTGTTTAAACTTAGTAATTGACGAAATATTTGCAAATTTCGATTTTTTCACTGAAGTAAACTACTACTTCCGGTCTGCCGATTTTGCTCAAAATCTAATCAGTTCTCAAGAGGCAGATTATACACGTAAATACAAAATTTGGAATTTGTGTGACCACGATAGCACACACAGAGAGAGAGAGAGACACACAGACACAGACACAGACACACAGACACACAGACATTTTTTAAAAACCACTTTTTTGGTATCAGGGGACCTCGAAACGTGGACATCTGCAAAAATCTCGAGGTCGAAAATTTTATCACAATACTTCGTTATACTACGTATAAGAAAGTAAAAATCAGCTGTTGTTCCTTCAGGAACACTTTGGAAATTTGCCTAAACTAATCACATATTTTGAAAATCGAAATCTCAAACTAAAAGATGGATTAACCACATTAGATGTGGCTATTAATAATTTCAAAAGTATTCCAAGTGACTTCGGATGTGGCCTTCGGCAAAAGTTAGACGCAGTTTTTAATAAAAATCCAGATTTAATAACATTGTGGCAATTGTGTATGGGGACAATGACACAAAATCAAACTGCTAAATACGCTGAAATAAAATAATATTTCCAGACTATATATATATATAACTGTTGCGATGTAGAAAGGATGTTTTCTATCTACAAGGATGTACTTAATTCAAAGAGAACAAGTCCTACAGAGGAGAAGCTTGAGAAAGTATTGCTAGTGAATATTAATACTCCTTTACTCGACTTGAATAACAAAATGAACAAATAATAATGTATTTTGTATTTTATGAGTTGTTATCCAATTATATAAATAAAATTAAAACTTCTTTAAAAATACAATTCCGCGCCCTACTGATGATTGCTCCTACAGCGATTATCTCAGAAATTACAAAACTTGTAAAAAATTGTTTACCATGTTGGGACATTATTAACAAATATGAAACAGCACAAAAAAGGAAGAAAATGTCATAATAAAGTATCGGGTGTTTTTGGTATGAGAAAATTTCGGAAAGTAGGTTTTGGAAAAATAAAGTGTTTTGAGGTATAATCGAGTGCAACCCACACCTAATGATGCAGAATTTTCTAAGCTATAAGCGCAACAAAAATTAATATTTTTAATTTTAAAAGTACTGCAAATATGATTTTTCAAAAAAAAATCTTTTGGATTATTTTGAAAAATTAAAAACAGTTGAACAGACAATTTCAAACAGTACAAAACCTAAAATACATAGGGTGCTTCATTTAAAAAAGTTTAGTCATGTATTTTCAGTGAAACCGGAAGTGCGTCAGACCTTCAACTATTTTCAGATTATGCACTCCAAGAAACCCTAAATTGCTTTTTTTCTTATTTAATATATAAAATTCTAATGAGTCTCTGTGTACATATTTACCTACTGTAAAGACAAATACGTATTGTTGTTATAATACTGCACAAATGCCATCACAATATCGCACTTAAAATTGCAAACGATTATGCAAGAGTACTATGGGTGTACAGCGTACAGAGATCCACGCTAGTCATGCAAATTAAAACGTTTAAATTGAATCGTCATTTGTTAAACGTTTTCCGTATCAGTTGTGTTACGCAATTCCTACGTACGGCAGAAGCACGTACCCACTTATTTTCATCTCAAGCAGTTTATAACTATCATAAATTATGGATGTTACTTATGCAACTCTGTCTGAGATAAGTGGAATAAATTTAGTAAAAATATTGAAAAATGTGAGATATCCTTTATTAAATAAAATTATATCCAGAGATCCAACAATACAACAGTAATAAACTCTTGAATATTTGTCATAATTAGACGCTTGTTAAAAACGACTCTATGTTTTTACAAAAAAAAATGAGGTGTGGCCACCACACGACTTTCTTATACGTATGAAAGTGTTACTTCCGGTCCGAATTTTGAAATTTCATTTATACAAAAAATATTCCAAATCCAACTCTAAATACTTTTGTACTCTTCATAAATATATATAGAATGCATAATTTACGACATATTTGCAAAAAATCGTTATTCGGTAAGAGTAAAAGTGATACTTCCGGTCCGAATTTTGAAATTTTTTTTATATAAAAGATATTGGAAATTAAGTTCTAAATACTTATGAATTCTTTATTAATTAGTCTAAACTTAGTAATTGACGAAATATTTGCAAATTTCGATTTTTTCACTGAAGTAAACTACTACTTCCGGTCGGCCGATTTTGCTCAAAATCTAATCAGTTCTCAAGAAGGAGATTATATTTGTAAATACAAAATTTGGAATTGATATCTCCAGCGATTTGACCGCTATCGTGGTCACAGACACACAGACAGACACAGACATTTTTTTTAAAAACCACTTTTTCGGTATCAGGGGACTTCAAAACGTGGACATCTGCAAAAATCTCGAGGTCGAAAATTTTCATCATCACAATACTTCCTTATACTACGTATAAGAAAGTAAAAATTATCATCTTGGATATGGTAAGTAACGCCATAGGTCGCTAATACTACAGTACCCTGTGATTGCCACTCTTAAAAATAGGAACTTATAAATTGTATAATAATAATAATAGTAATAATTTCTTTATTCTATTAACATATATAAAAATATGTGTAGAATACGTCAATCTAAGAGAATACAGAAATAATAATATAAAGAAATAATCATGCAGGCAATGGAGAGAAAAGAAGCGGGGGTATTAAACAGAAAGTCCCAGCTAAAATATCTATTGCACTAATATATTTATGTTATATATAAGTATTGTCTGTGACATTTAGGAAGTCTCTGACTTTGTACAAACATGCATTTAAGAGAATTTGTTTGATCTTGTTCCTAAACGCTTTTTACTTTCTTATACGTAGTATAAGGAAGTATTGTGATGATGAAAATTTTCGACCTCGAGATTTTTGCAGATGTCCACGTTTTGAGGTCCCCTGATACCAAAAAAGTGGTTTTTAAAAAAATGTCTGTGTGTGTGTGTGTCTGTCTGTGTGTCTGTGACCACGATAGCGGCCAAACCGTTGTAGATATCAATTCCAAATTTTGTATTTACGTGTATAATCACCCTCTTGAGATCTGATTAGTTTTTCAGTAAAATCGGTAGACCGGAAGTAGCAGTTTACTTCAGCGAAAAAATCGAATTTTGCGAATATTTCGTCAACTACTAAGTTTAAACAAATTTATAAAGAATTCATATATACTTAAAATTAAAATTGAGAATAATTTTATTTAAAAAGTTTTTCGAAATTCCTACCGGAAGTAGGCCTTTTACTCTTATCGAAAATCAGTTTTTTGCGAATATTTCGCAAGTCATGCTTTTTAGACAAGTACGTTACGGGTATAAAAGTATTTAAAACATAATTTTCAATATCTTTTGTATAAAAAAAATTTCAAAATTCAGACCGGAAGTACCACTTTTACTCTTATCGAATAGCGATTTTTTGCAAATATGTCGTAAGTTATGCATTCTATATACATTTATCAAGAGTACAAAAGTATTTAAATTTAAAACTGGATTTGCAATATTTTTTGTATATATGAAATTTCAAAATTCGGACCGGAAGTAGCACTTTTACTCTTAGCGAGGAGCGCTTTTTTGATAATATCTTGCAAAGTATGCATTCTATAGCGATTTATTAAGCGAATGAAAGTACTTAGAATAGGATTTTGAATAAGTTTTGTATAAAAAAATTCTTAAAATTGTATAGTTTGAAACGCTCATACGTATAAGAAAGTCGTGTGGTGGCCACACCTCATTTTTTTATTAGAATTTCTTATATCTGCAGGTATATGATTATAGTACTTGACTCCCTCCCAATCAACTGAGGAATGATGTTAATTTCATAAGAAAGTTAGGAAGACGCAAATCGTCCTTATTCCATGTACAATATGAATGAGCAGATTTATTTATTTAAAACAGTCTGTATATTTATACACTTAAAACTAATTACAATATAAAATGTAAAATTAATGTATCACACTTAAACTACTAAAATTTTAAATTATATAACATGTATTTATTTCTATTACCAATATTTAATGTCCGTATATTTAAATCACTTCTATTTATATAACACGGTAATATTTAGGTCTTTATTACACTATAATAAAAACTGCACCGTATTTAGAACACTCTAATATTTATGTCTTTTCTTCGGCTACCACTATATTTATTTCTACCGTACGACTTATATTTATTTCTTATATTTATCTTACTGTTCGGCACGAGACTACTTAAGGAATTTCTTAATCCCGAATTATTCATCCATCGCTGCAACTGCCTTTTTATATACGCGTTCGAAACATCTGGAACACACCAGATAAACGCCAGTGTTCTTCTCGATTTTTGTAGAATATACAAGAGACATTCTGTCTCCTTACAGTACAACGCAAATGGTTGATTTATTGCTTTATGATGTTTACCAGTCGCGTCGAGATGATTTACAACCTCTTTTTATTTACGCTCGGAAGTGTGCCTTTCTTTTGTTGTCACCCGGATGTCTACTGGTTTCGTTACAATAGTATCGCATCCAAAATCAAAACGTATTCTCTGTGTGTGTAGCCTTTGAAAATTGTACGAAACGTATTCTGGTATATCTTCAGATGAAGAGGAAGCTTTGTTATTATTAGCATTAGCAGAGGATGAAGACTGTTCCAGATTAGTATCAAATTAATTTAATTAGACAATAATCTAACGTATCTTCTGTTCCATATAAGTAAGTACCAGTATCTATCTACCTATTTCTAATATTCTATATTATGGTTTTTTTAGAAAAACAAGAACATGGATTCATGAAATTAACAGCAAACGAAAAATCCATGGCGAATACCACAATTTAATGCCAGAGTTACGCCAGGATGTCAAAAGATTTTACATTTACTTTAGAATGACTCCAGACTGTTTTGATGAAATATTAGATTTCATTAAAAAAGACATGCAGAAACAGTACACGAACTATCGCGAGCCGATATCTCCTGAGGAACGACTTGCAGTAGCTTTAAGGTTTGCATAATGTATTTTTTTTCAAATAATTAATATTCTTAAGCCATTTTTAATTTAATAAATTTACAGGTTAATTGTAATAATTTTAATTTTACACATTAAGACGTATACATAATAGGAACATATATATATTTTACATAATTTGAGAATTTACTTCACACATCACTATTAAAATTTGTCACATATAGCAGCGGTGGTCTTTCATACTCGCCATCTTGCCCATCAAAATTAGCTGTCTGTACTTGAACATTTGAAGGTGGACCAGAGGATAAAGTATATCCAGAGGAGCTAGAGTAGTTAGATGTTGAATCTATATGTAATGTAGAATCACAGAAGTAGAACTTGATGTGACGATTCTGCTTCGGCCATTAGTGTAGCAATTTTTATCTTCACGTCAGCTTCTCTTCTAGGTGAAAATTGTTTCAAGGTTTGAGCATATCCCTGGAAAATTATGTCTGCGGCGTCCAATGAAGACTTACTTCGCTTATTTTTCAAATACTCGAGAACAGAATTGACAGACGAGCGGTTTTCTTCTATTTTCGATCGTTTTTTTTACATTTCTACATTCTCTTGTAGTCGATGGTGAACTCTTGATTGTATGGTCACCTTGGTTTTCGAGTTCCATTTCTTTTTCCCGAAGAGTTACCTCTTCAATCATTTCTATTTCATTTGACGCCATTCCTTCGGGAGAGTTTACCTCAATAGAATCATTTTCATCCGTTACATTGGATGTTGTTGTGGCAAAATTCAAGAAAGGTTTAAATACTTCCATGTAGGCAGCTCATTGCCAATTTGTGTCATTTTTCTTCGCGGCTTGTCCAGTTTTAGTTTTATTACATCTCAAGTATTTTGCATATGCGTCTCGTATGTTTTTCCACATTTTTTGAGCTGTTAGCCTGCAATATAAAGAAATTATGACAAATATTATCGTTTTATTGCTACTAAATAGAAATTGTTTCAGATTCCTAGCCACGGGGGATTCTTACAAGACAATTGGACACAGCTTTCGACTTGGTTTTTCTACCGTTGGCCAAATTGTTACGGAAGTTTGTGATGCTATATGTAAACGTATGCAAGAGCAATTTATGCCAGAACCGACAGAAGAAATTTGGAAACAGTCTGCTCGAATGTATGATACATTATGGGGATTTCCGAATTGTATTGGAAGCATAGACGGAAAACACGTAACAATTAAATGTCCAAATAATAGCGGATCAAAATACTTCTGTTACTTGAGTTTTCTATAGTTCTTCTAGCCATAGTTGGGGCGGATTACAAATTTATGTGTTTCGACATTGGAGGATACAGGAAAAATAGTGAGAGTGGTATATTTGAAACATCAAATATGGGAAGAAGATTTGAAACTAAACGGATGAATGTCGCACAAGATGGAAATCTGCCTGCTCAAAACACATTACGTTCTTATGTACTTATTGGTGATGAAGGTTTTGCCTTGAAAACATATTTAATGAGACCATTTCCCTACAGGCAAACTAGATATGATGTCAGAAAAGAAATATTTAATAAGAGATTATGTAGAGCAAGAAGAACTGTAGAAAACGCATTTGGCATTTTAGCTCAAAAATGGAGGATATTTAATAGACCCATAGAGCTTGCCGTTAAAAATACAATTTTAATTGTTAGCACAACATGTATCCTTCATAACTATTTAAGACAAAGCAATGTGATGAAGAATATTTTGAATATCTAGAACCAGTCGTTAGAATATTAGATGCGTTTCAAAACTTTAGCCTGAATGCTAGACGTGCATCAAATGTTTTAGGTGTAGATCAAAAATAAAATGTACTTACCATCTTGATGTAGTTCATTTCCAATTAGGTCCCATATCGTATCCTTTTTCCTCGCGTTTTTATAGTCTTCGTGACCCAAATCATACAATATTGGATACTTTTTAACTGTTTCTATTAATTTTTCAGTTAAGAACATTGTTAAAATATATGGCGGGACGCGAAAAATACCGTGCACGCAGCGAACTAGAAATGTAACGCTGTATTATGCGGGTAAGTTCTTGCCTGCCTGAACGCGTTTGTATCCTGCTAAACAAAGAAGTCCCGCGCGATATTCGCTCCCGCTCCCGCTCCCGCCGTCCCGCTCTGGTTTGAGAGCACCTTTACATGAATCCATGGGACGGATACCAGCTATGGCTCTAATCAGTCTTTTTTGTTCAAGAAATACTCTTTCTCTGCAGCTGGTGAAAGTCCCCAAAAGATAATTCCATATGATAGGCGAGACTGAATTTCTGCACAGTACACATTAAGTAATATATAGACAGAGCCCTGATTACACAGCCACCGAAAAAGGTAACATCTCGAAGCTATTTTATTAGCAAGTTCATCACAGTGAAAGGACCAGTCTAAGAGACCTAAGAATTTGACTGTATCCTTGTGAGTGACATTTTTTATTTGAGGAGGAATATTAGTAATTGTCCGTTGTCTATGATGAAATATGGTATAATTTGATTTATCAATGTTTAGACATAATTTCTTCGCATTAAACCAGTTATTTAGATTCTGAATAATGGACCCGGTGGCATCTATTGTTTCAGTAAGCGAGGAACTTGATGACAAGATGGTTGTGTCGTCTGCATATATAATAGGTACACCTTGTACAAGGAAAGACCCCAAATCATTAATGTAGAGGATGGAAAGTATTGGACTTAATATGGATCCCTGAGGAACACCAATATTGACAGATAGCTCGGTTGAATAATAACTGCTTTTCACATTGTTAGAGTGCGTATGTTGTAATTTAATACACTGTGTTCGATCGTTCGGATAAGAAGAGATCCATTCAGCTGCCCTCCCCCGGACTCTAACTGTTAAGCTTATCCAGAAGGCGGCAGTGTTGAACACATTCAAAGGCTTTGGTAAGATCGCAGTATAAGGCAAGTGGATTACGTTTGTCTTCAATTTCACTAAATACAAACTTGAAGAAGTCATACAAAGCTGTAGTAGTGGATTTATTCCTTCGAAATCCATGCTGGTTCGGAGATAAGATATTGAATTTTAACATGAAGTTATTTAGAGGAGTCAGCATCACATATTCAAAAATTTTGGAGAATATCGATAGTAGAGAAATGAGACGATAATTATTGATCTTAGTTTTGTCGCCTTTTTTAAATATTGGGGTGATAACTGCTTTCTTTAATTTAGACGGAAATTCTCCAGCATCGAAAGACGCATTGATAAAGTATGTTAGTGGGATCACCAGAGAGTTACGTACATGTTTTGTTACTTTTATCACAACGTCATCCGGCCCAGAGGCAGAATTGTTACGAAATTTACCTATAATTTGATCTGTCTCTGCATTGGTCACCGGAAATAGTACTATACTGTTTAGATTATCCTTAATGGTAGGTCTCAAATCTATCATTGGTAGAGAGGAAACAATCGTGGTGGGAATACTATGAAAATAATCGTCAAACTTACTCGCTATATCATTCGGGTCTCGTATGGTGGAACCATTGCTTGTTAGAGAGATATTTTCATGAGATCTGCCAGAAGCTGTACATTCCTTCACTATGGACCACATGCAATTGACCTTATTTTCAGCATTGAATATTCTATTATTAAAATAAACTTTTTTTGTGTTACTAACTAAATGACGGTGTTGTTTCTTAGCATCTAGGTATATTTTGTGCAATGCAGTAAAAAAATGACCAGTAAATCCTTGCAGTAGTGTATGTTTGTTTTGGTTTTATGATATTGTCATTCACTGAGTTTAAGTTAATTTTTTTTTTCTAATTTCCTGAGCTTTAGGTGCTTTACATCTTCTCATATCTTTCAAAAATTGATAAGTTTGAAACTACAGTTTTTTTTATCACATATTGATGCTAAAAATACTTACAATAATAGAACTAGCAGAAAGTTCCATATGACCAAATGTTTATTTATTAGACAGGTACTATTAGCGGCTTTTTGCAGGAAATTCATGTCGCACGTTTTTTCGCTAGTTTCCTTATGTGGTTTAGTCTTTTCCTTGTCCTTTTTCCTATCTTCTCACTTCTCTTCCAGCAAGTCTTACTCGGGTTCCGCTTTTTTCTTCTGCTCTTTGCCGGTTTCTAGTGAATTTCTTGTAAGTTTATTGGAGTACGTCCTCATCATATGACCGAACCAGTTCTATAGTCTTTTTTCAAGTTTCAATGATATCGCGCATTGTTATTTTTCTTAGCTCCTTTTTTCTCATATTGTCATACTTTCTCCTTCCTGCAATTCTTCCTAGATACCTCATTTCCTCTGCTTTGAGTTGGCTTAGATGTTTTTCAGTGATACATTCGATCCGCTTCCGTATAGTAGACAGAGCGACAATTGCATTTTAAACTTTTGTCTTCGTCGTCATCCCTATCTCCCTTGTGATGATGAAAATTTTCGACCTCGAGATTTTTGCAAATGTCCACGTTTTGAAGTCCCTTGATACCGAAAAAGTGGTTTTTAAAAAAATCTCTCTCTCTCTCTCTCTCTCTCTCTCTCTCTCTCTCTCTCTCTCTCTCTCTCTCTCTCTCTCTCTCTCTCTCTCTCTCTCTCTCTCTGTCTATGTGCGTGTGACCACGATAGCGGTGAAACTGCTATAGGTATCAATTCCAAATTTTATATTTACAAATATAATTTTCCTCTTGAGATTTTATTAGATTTTCAGTAAAATCGGCAGACCGGAAGTAGTAGTTTACTTCGGTGAAAAAATCGAATTTTGCCAATTATTCGTCAACTACTAAGTTTGAACAAATTTGTAAAGAATTTTGAGTATAATTAAATTTGAGAAGAATTTTATAAAAAAAGTTTTTCGAAATTGCTACCGGAAGTAGGTCTTTTACTCTTATCGATATCATGTTTTTAGACAGGTACGTTACGAGTATAAAAGTATTTAGAACTTACTTTTCAATATTTTTTGCATAAAAAAATTTCAAAATTCGTCTCAGATCAATGTACATCAGGTATTTTTTTATCCTGTTTCCTGATTTCTTTTAGTAAAATTCCTTACGATGCCTATATTCTCATTTGCTGATCTATGTGCTCTCATGTTGTCTGTTCATCTTTCTATTTAGTGGCTAGTTGCTACCTTAATCTTCTTTCTATAATTCTTGTGTACGTATTGAATCCTATAGAAGATACACAGATCGCACGATCATTACTTCAGTCAGTGTGCTCTCTTTCTTTCCATATATTGGGAAGAGGAGATTCTTATTCCATTCCGTATGTATTGATCTTCATCCTATGCTTGCTGGCATATTTTGAGCGGCAATTTTTTCCCTTCATCTCCCACCCATTTTTGCATTTCTGGCTCGACTTTGATCTCACCTCATGTTTTCCTATTTTAATATTTAATAATGTTTTAATATTTAGTAAGTTCTTCCATACTATTTTCCTCATTTTAATTGCATTTTCTTTATCTTTTCTCATTGGTTTTCTTGCGTCCATCAATTTTTTTGCATAGTGAGTTCTCTATTTATCTAAAATGTCTTTCTTTTCTACTGTTGTTTCATCTTCTTTATTTTTCATCCCTCTTACTTCTTTTATTTTTCTTTCTCTCATGCTTTTTATTCTCCCCAAAGTTTTTTTGAATTATATTTGTAATAGTCATTTATTCCGCACGTTTGGCCTTACTATATTTCCTCTGTCTCTTTCTGTATGGAATAATTAGCAAAAGTTGTTGACCACTAGTCTGTTCATTTAGCCTTACATTTTTGAGCCACACATTTCTAATGCTAAACTCTATGCTGAACTAATGTCCGTTTCAAACTTCCCCATCTATCATGTCTTATCCATTTTATATTTGTTTTTCAGTACAGTTAGCTTCCTATCTGTCTCTACTCTATATTTTCTACCTCCCTTCTTCTTTCAATTTAGGTCTTATCCTTTGTATGCACTTTTCCTTTTTAATGTTTCCATTTATTTTGTATCAGTTAGAGGAGATTCTTATTCCATTCCGTATGTATTGATCTTCATCCTATGCTTGCTGGCATATTTTGAGCGGCAATTTTTTCCCTTCATCTCCCACCCATTTTTACATTTCTGGCTCGACTTTGATCTCACCTCATGTTTTCCTATTTTAATATTTAATAATGTTTTAATATTTAGTAAGTTCTTCCATACTATTTTCCTCATTTTAATTGCATTTTCTTTATCTTTTCTCATTGGTTTTCTTGCGTCCATCAAATTTTTTGCATAGTGAGTTCTCTATTTATCTAAAATGTCTTTCTTTTCTACTGTTGTTTCATCTTCTTTATTTTTCATCCCTCTTACTTCTTTTATTTTTCTTTCTCTCATGCTTTTTATTCTCCCCAAAGTTTTTTTGAATTATATTTGTAATTGTCATTTATTCCGCACGTTTGGCCTTACTATATTTCCTCTGTCTCTTTCTGTATGGAATAATTAGCAAAAGTTGTTGACCACTAGTCTGTTCGTTTGTCCTTACATTTTTGAGCCACACATTTCTAATGCTAAACTCTATGCTGAACTAATGTTCGTTTCAAACTTCCCCACCTATCATGTCTTATCCATTTTATATTTGTTTTTCAGTATAGTTAGCTTCCTATCTGTCTCTACTCTATATTTTCTACCCCCCTTCTTCTTTCAATTTAGTTCTTATCCTTTGTACGCACTTTTTCTTTTTAATGTTTGCATTTATTTTGTATCAGTTACTATTTCATGATTTGATCTTATTTCTGTCGTTATTTATCTCGTACTGTTTATTTCTTGTATATGTTATGTAATTTAGGTACTTCTGCTTTCAAAATCGATAAAAAATTATCTATTTATATATTTTTTGACTTTCGCTTTAAATATCTTTATTTATATTTATTGTGTATGAAGTTAGTATGAACCAATACAATCATAATATGTAAAACATGTGAATGTAGATAGACAAGTCAAGCAAATGATAGTACAGCGCACTCGCGATAATATGAACTAATGAAAACAAGGGCAGTTCAAATTTTTGGGATTGTTCATATTTACAAATGGCACAAAATTTTAATAAAACCAAGTCATTTACGTACCACCTAAAGTTCTTTCCTGTATAAATGAAAGTTTAATTTAAATAGTTTAAATTTTTGTTTTATTTTAGAACATAAAAGGAACTTTTTCATTAAGTTTGTTTGCAGCAAACAAAAATATACTTATTTCTATACATATTCATATACATAAATGCTAGCGGGCTTATTCATAAAAATTATGCAATGTTTAATAAGCTCTTATATGACAAATGTTTCACAGTAATATGTCAAATAAGAGCTTAATAAACGTTGTATAGTTTTTTTGAATAAGCTAATGTTCAAAAAAGTCGGTTATCTTCTTTTGCAGTTTCTTTTGGTCGAGAACTTTTAAAACTGCCTTCTCACGTAAGTCTCTTAAAACATTTAAAACTCGCTGTTCAACCATTTCACCTTCAGCGCAATCCAACGCCTTATTGAAAATATCGACAGCCTCCCCGGCTTTAATCGTCCTCTTTGGTTCCTCCACACAATCATCTTCATCGGATATGGCTTCTACTTCATTATCTTCACATTCAATAGCATCCTCATTCCATTCTTTAACGTTCGAGGCCGTATATTCAACCTATGAATAATGAGCGATGAAACCAGTCTTTAAAAATGTTACCAGTCATCCACGCTGATTTAGAATGACGATAGTGAACAGGGCAATCAAAATTCGGGAAACAACGGGGGTTTTTTGACTTTCCGACAACAAGCAGTTTGAGCTGATGAGATCCCGTAGCATTTGCACAGCACAGGAAAGTAACTCTTTGTTTTTTAGTCTTTGTACCTGGGGCTGATTTTTCCTGAGACGACACGTATGTTTTGGTTGGTAAAATTTTCCAAAATAAACCCGATTCATCTGCGTTATAAAGTTGATCATTACTTAATTCAAGCTCTTCAATCTTCGATCTAAGTGCCACTTTAAATGGTTCAACCAACTGGGGCTGAGAAGAAAGTTTCTCTCCAGAAATTTGGAGCAATCTGACGCCGAATCTCTTTTTGAAATTCTGCAGCCATCCGTCACTCGCGTTGAAGTCAGAGTTATTTTCCTTAATATTATAATGAAGCTCCTTGGCCTTTTCTTTCAACATTAGTCCACTGATGGGGAATTTCTTATACCTCATACGCATAAACCATTTATACAATGATTTTTCCATTTTTGGGTACTCCGACGGTCGCATAGTTTTTCTTTTTCCAGGTCCGATGAATGTATTGTTGACACATTTTGAAATTGCATTTTTATTCTTTTTTATTCCAGATACTGTGGACTTTGTCACTCCATATTTCTTCGCTAAATTAGTAACACTTGCGCCTTTTTGTAAATTCTCCAAAATTTCATATTTTTCCTTTAAAGTTAGAAATTTATGTTTTTTTGTATGCATATTTTACAAATTATTCACTTTTAATTAACACTTAAAAACCAAACATGCGTTTGCGTCTGCATACATGTAAAAACTAACTAAAAAGTGCACTTGTTTGTTTGGCCATTGACATTTAGCATTCAAATGTTAATAACTCGGGGTTTCCCCTAATTTTTAAACATATTATGTAGCTGAAATCCGTTTCAAAATAAAAAAAATAAAAGTTCATATTTTAAAGCTTTTGTACAAAGTTCATATTTTGGGGTGTTCATTTATTAGGGTGTTAATATTATCGCGAGTGCACTGTATAGTTATTTACGAACCAAATGCGGGAAGACTTTGTTTCCGCATGGGCGCATTTTAAAAGCACGTGCGACCGAAGAAAGCGTGTGGTTTTAATTGCGCGGATGAAGATATCTTCACTCACGTAGTTTGTACAATATTTTTGTACGAGCATTAAATTAAAAACATATTATTGACTAAAGTGATTAGTATATGTACGTACCTATTTCATGTAGGTACGTACCTATTATTCATATTTCCATTAAGTTTAAGTTATTATTGTCTTGCATATGAGATATTCAGTCTTATATTTATAATGGATTTACCGCTTTTTGGGTTTGATTACAATTAACTGTCGGTGTGAATGTTGCTTGCGAGATCGTCAAACAGATGGCGCCAACAAATTTGTTGGAAGAATTTTTAGCAATTACTCCCATTTCCCTAAGTTTTAGAGAAGAGAAGTTGAGGAAAGTAGTATTTTATAAATTAAATTTTATTACTATAAAGTTCGATTTTTTTTTAATGTCCCTAAGAGCCAGTGTTTTTTGCAATTTTTACGACCGGAAGTACTCCTTGCTGGTCGAGCGATGCATGCGCAAAGCGTCACTTTTTAGGCTGTGAGTACGAAAAGCAAATATAAAATATAACATGATGTGTCACAGAAATACTAAATGGACATATAAATTGTGGAATATCAAGTACGACGGAGCGTTTTTAAGTTTACTGAATCGTTCAATTGGATGGCAGTGGGAGAGCTGTTTTGTGTTGCAGATTGTTCGCTGACACAATATTAGTAAACATATAAAGTTTTAACCGGTTTTAGCACAATCGCGACAGTAATCTTTTAACTATCGTCGACCAACCAACTTAATCGGGGAGAAACTATAAAATATCGAGAAATCGAGTATTGCGCCCTTATCAAGTGTTCATACCAAACTGGTTTACGGAGATTCTTCCCCAGAAAAACTTATGATTTTTAAATGGGACAGTCGCTATAAGCAAGGTAGGGAATCACCTGAGGACTCGCTGCAGGGACTACCAATCGAAGACGCAACTCACAGGAATGACAGGAATAACTTACCATTTTTAAAATTCTTTATGATCTTGGATCTAGGTATAACTAAGGTCAGCGCAAGATGGGTGCCGAAAATGCTCACGTTACCGCAAAAACAACAGCGCGTAGTGTTTTCAGTCGAATTGTTACTGGAGATGAAGCTTACGTTCATAAAGATTCATAATTATGAACCTGGGTCCAAGTAATACTTCATGGAATAGCATAAGAAAAGCATACCACCAACCAAGAAGTTTAAGGTGCCACAGTCTGCCGGGAATGTCGTTGATACTGTTTTTTGAGCAGAAGCAATCCTTTTAATTGAATACAAAAATTGTTATGCTGTAAAATTCACTTTTGTATATAGTTCTCGTAAGATTATGTGTCTTTGTTTAAGTGCGTAGAATTGACTGAGCGCGAGACTTTTCGAGCGCACCTTGTATATCTTTTGGTTCACCGTGTGAAAAGGATCGTTTGCTGTATGTCTGTGCGTGGGCTAAACCTACTATTGTGCTCTCGGAGCCCTAAGCATGAACCGTGCCACTGACAGATAACTAATGTGTAATCTCGGGCAAATATACCCTTTATGTGTAAGAATTCTGTATCTTATGTAACTAATTCTAACTATCTTATCTCTAACTTATTTTATCCTACCTGTGACAACAACTATGTGCAATATGAGTTACTTTTACATGCCTGTTCAAGCCTTGTTTACATCTATTTAGCTATATCTTCCGATGTCTGAGAAATGCCTTTAACCTGTTGCATTTATGGGACTGCTGTGGTTGCCATAGATTTACATTCTCTGAGACCATAGTCCGGCTTTATTGTGTTCACGGTCGTTTGTATTCTTACGTCTCTTAGGACACACACATGCTCGTCCGATTGATGTTTTTCTATCGTCCATTCTTCACTAAAAATGTAATAGATGTTAGATGAGGAAGTACTTAAAATATTGGGCATACTATTAATTGTTTTGCAGTTCGCTCTGTTGCTCTGGCATCGATATTCTAGGTAATGGAAACATCTGTTAATTCTTCCTCGGTACAGCTGTAGGGGTTAAGTGTTGTTGTTACTCTGAAATATATGTTTTGATCGGTTCTCTTAACCGTCTGTTTGGAGCGGATTTAAAAGCTTGGAAATTTCAATAGTTACCTGCAGAATCCGTTTCTTCCGTAAGAAATTGGGTCTACATCTGAGGTTTGTTTTGTTTTCTATCTGTCAAACGTTGGTTACTTTGTCGCGGTGTAACGTATATTTCGCGCATTGCCAACAGTTTAGCGAGTATTTTCCTTTCACAGTGTCTGATTTATAATTTCTACGAACAATTGAAGGAGTGTTTCGGTTATTTTCTTTTCGTCTAAGTTATGTGTAGGGTTGTGTTTAATTATATAAGTCACGATGTTGACTCCCTTTATTGTCAATTTAGTTTTGTGCCTATTATGTTTATTTGAAATCTCCCGCCTTTCGTTCAGAGATATTTCCGGGCTTGTTACTTCTGAAAGGATGCGTGTAGCTGACGCGCATTAGATATGAAAGAAGGCTCCCGTTTTTGATGGCACTTACATAGTCTATTCTCGTGTGAGAACATTGTGTGCAATCTATGTAGATTTTTCGCGGAAGCGGCTCTAAATGGAATAAGCAGCAAATATCGATACCTTAGTTTTGGTTATTTATCGTGGAATTTTATCGAAATATCGTTACCTTAAATTTACGAATGGCCACGTGCTGGTTTTTTTTGAATCTAAATTTTGCACCTTTGAGTGACTTGTGTAGTCGTTATCGCGGAATCTCCATTAACATTTTGGGGTAAGTGATTGAAACTTTGTGTTAATTTTCGGGAATTTTATCTTTGTTTCTTTTCTCTTCTAATTTAATAGGATTCTTATTGACGGGCACAAAAGCCCTCAGTAGCCATTTTTCTGGTATTGTCACCCCACATTATCGTTGAAGAGCGTGGTGGTTTCTATCGGTGCTGCAGTAGTTGCACCTATACGTCCATCTTGTCTGTTGAAGTGGAATTTTTCATCGAGGGGGCCTCCGCCATTTTGGTTACCGTTGCGGCCATCCTGCGACCGTTTTGACAGATAAGTGCGACTATTGTTGTAATTTTCACCGTAACTTTTGACTGATTGTCGACGACTTTATGCCAGAGTGCAGGACTTTATCTTACCTATATTTGACCTAAGAATATTTGAGTGGCTAAAATAACTAATGCACCACTTAGTTAACTGCAAGGTCACATATTAATCCTTATTAAATTACCGTTATTTCTTTTGTTATTTTTATGCAAACTGGTTTTGCTGAATACAGAGTGACCCTAAGAAGATTTGATAAGGGCTCTCACTGTTGTGTTGAATTTTTAGTTCAATAATAATTCTAGTAATGTCATTACCGTAATAATATAACTCTTTGTTGTGTTGAATATTTAATTAAATAATAATTTTAGTAAATTCATTACCGTAACACTATATCTCTTTGGAGTGTTAATCTTTAAATTAGTAGTAATTCTAGTATTTTCATTACCGTAATAATAATATTTCTCTTTGATGTGTTGAATTTTAATCTTGAATTTGATAATAATTTTAGCACGTTTATTACCGTAAATTAGAAATTTGACTTTCACGTATGTTCTTTTTAATTTTCTGAGCTATTGGAATTAGTTAAGTCATTGTAGAAAATTTAAATACCGAAGCTCAGTAGATTCTTTTGTGCTAATACTGGTTTTCCATTGTAACTTTCAATAGCGTCCTTTAATTGAATAATAAATGTAAAACAGCTTATTTAGTTATTTCAAAATTTTGTCTATGTAATTTCACGATTTACCTTTCACTGAACTAATTAAATTATTTTAAGCCTTGTGCGCTAACTTAAATCTATTTTATTTTCTTGTATCTATTTAATTCGGAACTTCGCCGTTGGTGGCGTTTTATAATAACAAATGTATATTGGCCTGTAAGGCAAGGAAACGTTTCTACGCCGACCATCCTCCTGCCGAGGCGCAGAGGTTCTATTGTTTATTTTTTTTTATTATCTGCTAAATTTTCTTTACTTTGTTTTAAAAAAAAAACATATTTATTAATTCATACAATTTTCTATTTTTATCTGTCAACATTCTATATATTTTAAAAAAAAACATATATATTGTTTCATACTATTTCAATTTATAACTGTCAACATTTTAATTATTTTTCAAAAAAAAGAAGAACAATTCTATTAATATAGCACCTTTCTTCACATCATAATTTCTTTTCTTTTAATTATTATTACCCCAACAAACCTTACCTTCGTCGATTATATTTGTGACAAGCAGTTGAATAGGTGCAAACGATTATACAGGGTGATCAATAGGAAACCCGCTGGAGGAACACAGCCAGTGGATGCTCATCGGAGGCGCAGGTAGGTTATCGTTTAGGTAACATAGTGTTCTGGTGCCCGGACAACGTCGCTCGCGTCGTTGCCGACCGACGCTCTACTTTTAGGTGTTTTAGTTTATCTGAACCGTCACGCCGTCTGCGACAGAGTTAGCTCGGCCCTGCGTTTTCCAGATTCAAACATCTCCTATTGTGAATCTCCGTTTTCTTTAACTTAATTTAGTCTGCTACCTTAGTGCGACGTGGTTCCGGCGTAACAAAATAAAGTTTCTATAAGTGGAGAATACTATGCTTCTATCTAGGAACGGTTAAAAAAATTATCAAAGAAAAAGAAGGAAAAGATTGGAGGAAGGTGTTATGCTCCTACACCACAATGCTCACGTGTACATGAGTCGTGTTGCGCTGGCTGCAATGCATAAAGTATACTTCGATATTTTGAATAACCCACCCTATAGCCCAGACCTGGCTCCTAGTGAATTTTACCTGTTCCCTAAAATGAAAAAAGCTATGTGGGAAGAAATGTACGAACCATATAGAAGTAAAAAACCTAGTTTCGGCGTATTTTCCAGACAAATATAAAACATTTTTTTGAAGACATACACAAGCTAATAGAAAAACTGAAAATGTATTACAGTTGCAGATTAATATATTCAAAAAGAAATATATTTTTTTCCCCATTTCGCAAACTTAAAAACTCTCGCTCGTACATCTTTCAATTTTTGTTAACGCTATTCTTTAAATACTAAGCTAGCTCATTTACAGTGTTGACATATTTACCCACAGAAAAACTAAGGATGTGTAGTCTCTTCACTACTGCTTTTCTAACTCCTTGTTGAATGTATTGAATATATAATTTATTGTTGTTTAATAGTCTTATATGCTTCAGAAGATGATTATAAAACTTCGTCTTTACGTAGTCCTAGTTCTTTTGAGTTGTTGTTATTAGTCGATATCTTGAAGCACGCATGTTATCTTGTTTGAAATAACCATAAATGCACAAAACTTTTATCACATTTTTCTGTAAGATGAACAGCCCTCCAACGGCTGTTCGATACACAATTATCTGCAAAATGGCGATTGAATAATGATTTATCCTGGGCCGTGAATACTTGATTCAAACAATATTCCGGTAGAGCAAACAGTTCTGTATACAAATTCCATTTTCAAGACATTGTGACAGTATACCATTTAAGGACGAAAAAGATAATGCCTTTTTTCTAAAAATACAATACTGCAGTAGGACTCGAAAGGAGTCATGAATCGCGAATGGTCATATTTATTATAGTTCTACATATAGAAATTTGTTGAGAATTATTCTGACTACGCTGTTGCAAAGAAAATGTCTACGCAAATTGGTGTTGAATTGATTGTTTATCGTTTTATATTACCTTCTTCAATTAGTCTAATGCTGTAATAATTAATAGCATGGAATTAATAGTAATAGCAGAATTATTAAAAACGTATTGTTTTTAAAATCACTAATAAATCAGTCTATATGAGACGACAGCGACGAAAAATCATAGAATCACACATCACTTGAAAATTTTTATTCTGCGTTAAAATCAAATGTATACAGGGTGTTTAAAAAGATGCGGCAATATTAAAGGGGTTGCTTGTCCAGGTCATTTTATACAAAAAAGTTTATAATAAACAAGGTCCGCAAACGCTTCGTTACCGATCTACAGCGTGTTGAAGTTTAATTAAAAGAAACAGTAAAAATTAGATTTCTCCAAGACGGCATTAAAGATCATAATGAAATTTTTGGCGTGTTATTTTTCAAGAAAAAAATAGGACGTCGCTGATTTCTCTTAAAATAAAAATATGTTTCTATTCTTTGTTTAATTGTGAGGAAAAAAGCTCTCTTAACTTTCTATCATACGACGTACCGTTTTTTAGTAAAAAAAACACATTTTAGTGCATGTACATTTATTACAGAAATTTTTTTTTAAATAACAAGGGTTTTATTTAAGGGCAAAAACAAATATTTTACCATACCAACAATTTTAGCAAGCAAAAATTACAATAACTATGCAAAGTGACCACCTCGAGCTCGGATGCAAGAATCCAATCTTCTCCTCATCGACTGGCGAACTCTCTCAAAAACAACAGGACCGGTTTCAATTGAGTTGCACCCAGCAATGATTCGATTTCTTAAGTCTTCTACGTTTTCCAATGGAGTAGCGTACACCAATGACTTCATATGGCCCCACAGGAAAAAAATCCAGGGGATTTAAGTCCGGGAATCGTGCAGGCCATAACTGTGGTCCACCTCGGCCAATCCAGCGATTTCCGTATGCTTGTGTTAAGAAATCACAAGTTACTTGACTTAAGTGGACTGGTGCGCCATCGTGCATATACCACATTGCATCTCTAATTATTGCTAATGGTACGTCCTCCAGAAATCCAGGGAGCGTGTTTTCCAAAAAGTTGCGATACACCTCTCCGGTTAGTCTCCTTGGTAAAAATACCGGTCCAATTAGGCAGTCACCCACAATCCCAAGCCAAACGTTCAAAGAAAACTGATGTTGAAAACGATTTTCAACAATTTCATGTGGATTTTCGTCACACCATACATGGTTATTATGGAAATTGCGTATTGCATTTCTTGAAAAATTCGCTTCATCGGTGAACAGAATCAACATCAGGAATTGAGGAATTTGAACCATTTTCTGCAAAAGACATTGACAGAATGCAATGCGAGGAGGAAAATCAGCAGGAAGTAATGCTTGAACGCGTTGTATATGGAATGGGTACAACGAATTTTCCTTCAGAATATGCCAAATAGTCCCATTACTTACATCCAAAGCGTCAGCAATTTTTCGAGTAGAAGTACCTCGATCTTCTTCAATCATGTCTAGCACATCCTCTTCCAGATCTACCGTTCTTGCTGTCCGTGGCCTTCCTGCTCCTCCATTTCGTCTTAATGTGCCTGTTTCATAAAGACGCCGATGAATACTTTCGAAAGTTTTTCTATCAGGAGCAATACGGCCAGGAAATCTTTCAGTATACAACCGCCTAGCTTCTAATGCATTTCCATCAGCAAGTCCATAAATGTAGTGCATGTCAGTCATCTCTGCATTTGTATAGCGATTCATGATAAGGAAATTCAACAAATTCGACACATACAAAATTATTAATCATATGTCATTCAATATGTCAGTGAATAAAACAGGACAGGAATATTTTTGTAAGCATGATAAATGTACATGCACTAAAATGTGTTTTTTTTACTAAAAAACGTTACGTCGTACGATAAAAAATTAAGAGAGCTTTTTTCTTCAGAATTTAACAAAGAATAGAAACATTTTTATTTTTAGAGAAATCAGCGGCGTCCTATTTTTTTCTTGAAAAATAACACGCCTAAAATTTCATTATGATCTTGGAGAAATCTAATTTTTACTGTTTCTTTTAATTAAACTTCAACACGCTGTAGATCGGTAACGAAGCGTTTGCGGACCTTGTTTATTATAAACTTTTTTGTATAAAATGACCTGGACAATCAACCCCTTTAATATTGCCGCATCTTTTTTAAACACCCTGTATAAGGCAATAAAACTTACACTATTATATGATAGGAGAAAATATAGAAAACGAGTGTGGTCTGCATCACCCTGTATCAGAAATTGCAGTTTGAAGAAACATCGAAAGGCAATAGTGTTTGCAATTGCTACAACGTTTCTACAAGTTAAACAAATATTACTAATGCTAAAACAATTATTTAGCAATAGAACAGTTTGTGTGTAATGAAGAGGGAATGCCAAGAATTACCGGTATAAAAGAAGAAAGTATAAACGTGTCTAATGCTTTGCTTAACAAAGAATATTAATTTTACAGGCATATATACCTACTTGCTTAAGAAAATCTAAAATTCCTTTTCATTTTATGACCATTATATTACTCTGTGATGTTTTTAGTAATGGGGAATGAACTTCTCGAAACAAATATTTAGCAATTAAATAAACCAGAATATAACATAATAAAGTTGAAATTTATATTTAAACATTAACCGTGTTTAATATTTTTATTGTCTGAACAAATAAATCTAGTTTCTTATGTAAGCAGTCAATAAAGATGTTCGAAAACCTGGTGATAGCATTATTTAAAATTCAAATTATTCTTAATTTAATTAGTGGTAATAAATAAGTAATAATTTTTTTCTATACTCAGGTATGTAAGCCAGGTAGATACAAGGTTATATGACGAATATTATTGGTACAAAAGGCAGGAAATATGTCTTTCTCTAATACTTCAGGCTAGTTTCTTAAATAGAATGGAGGTAAATGTCTCTACTGCTGTCGTAGAGTTTAAAGAGTTTGTCATGTTGTATTATTTTAATAGATATTGCATAAAATCCAAGATTTACATTTTTTATCATATACTACCAGAAAATATCATTAATTTTTCAACCAATAAGTACCTAGTTAAAAATATAAAACTAATCGATTTTTTAAATTTTGTTGAATACTTATACAATAGACAATAAACAAATTCAAATTTTTAATTGAATAAATACATACCGTTTATGAAAGTAATATGTCTATCTAATCTGCATAATATTGAGTAGATGCCCTGCTATCGGCGAAAGGACGACCAATGTTTTGAATTAATTTTGTGTAGATACTATAGTTTATTTAACCGATAAATTTCGGTTATATGAAATAACAAAATATATATTAACTAGGAACGATGTTTATTAATTATCTAGTATTTGTATAGGTGGCACTAGTTATCTATGTTCATGCTTGCTTCAGCTATAATTTCTATCTGTCAACTCCTTTGTTGGTGACAGCTGTTATTATTAAATGCTAAAGAAATTGATTTTTTTTTTAAGAAATGAAAATTATATTGCAAAACGTATTTTCTTACAGGAAGTATTATAAAGTATTTTATCACGATTGGTGTTGAACCTAGATTTTTAAAATATATTTCTTGTACTAATAGTTTTAACAAAATGCATTAAAATATTAAAACACAGAAGTCTTAGAAAAAGCACGCCAGCTTGTCTTCACAACTAAACGAAGTAGTGAGCTTCATATAGTCACATTTCATGGACTTACTTTGGATGATTGTTCAAAATGATCATTAAACATCTATAAATTATCAAAAATACGGTTGCGGTTAAAAGATTAAAATTTATTGCAACTTACCAGGCAGCAAAATTAACCGACCATGCAACCTTCCATTCCTATTCGGCCTATGGCATTCTTTCAAGATCTATAGATGTAACGAAGTCAAATTTCAAATATTTGAAATCAGTTCTAAATCAGGTCGATTAACCGGAAGTAGGTGTTTAAATTCTAATAATTTGAGAATATCTGGTCAAAAACTGATTTAACAAAAATCAAAAGTGTAAGAGTATTTAGAACCCAATTTGAAAAAGTTTCCGTCTAAAAAAGATTTCATAATTTGGACCGGAAATATAGCTTTTACTCCGACTAAAAAGCAATTTTACGATAATATTAATATTTTACACAAATCATGTAATTCTTAAATTTATAGATAGACTAGTATTTAGAGCCTATTTTCGTCCAATTTTTGTAAAGACAAATTTCAACATTGGAACGGGTAATATTACCTACTTATAAATGGTGGTCATTTGCTGTAAATATAAGGTATCAGTTTCAAGCGGGCTTATGACGGTAGAAAGTAAAGATGTGGCAAAAATATTTGAGAAATTATTAAGATTAACAAGAACGACTCTGGATAAAACATGAAATAAAGGTCTTGGGATTAGTCACAGGCTGACTAGAGAACGGATTTAGGCAATGGAATCCATTTTCTAGTACGTTGTCTAACCTTGGTTTTGAGTCAGTAATTAGAAAAAGTATGATCAAAACGGAAGGAACAATGTTAAATAACCACCATAAATACCTTACGTATGCGGACGATCCAATACTGGAAAACCAAAAACTTTATTAAAAAAATACCAAAAGCAAAAGGTTCCGGTCTGGAGATTAATCAAAAAGTAAAGTTATGGTGATGACTGAAACAGGAAGAAAACTTACAAATAACATTAGCAACCGGAAGAAATATAGTTTTACAAAAACGAAAGAATTTGTACCTATATATAGAGAGCTTAATTAGTGAGAAGTGACATGAAGAATTGGAAATAAATGCCAGACTTGCAAAGGTAAAAATAAGTATGGAGTGCTGATAAAGGTAATGAAATGCAAACGCACGTTAGGAAGAACGAAAACTGTTATCAGACTGACTGTTATTTATACTCTAGCATACATATATATAATAGTCGGTCTGATAACTGATTATTGGAAGTAAAGGAAAGCCGATGAAGATGTTCTAGAAAGAGAAGGGAGAAAATTAATATGGAGCTGTAAATTTTTTACCAAAAGGCTAATACAACATCAGTTATCACTAGTGATGGGCAAGAGAGAGGAATAGGAGTACTTTTTAATGCGATAAGACATATTCGCGTTTTGTCGTTTCTCGAAGAACACCGTGTTGTTTACCGGCTTCGCTGAGAGTCAACAAAATGAGAGTCTATCTAGTCTCATTCAAAAAGTACTCTTATTCCCCTGTCTTGCTCATCACTAGTTATCAGTGCATAGCAACAAGAAGGGGTTGGCAAAATTAATTTTGCACAGATTCAGAAAAGACAAGGGCAGCCAAGGTAGAGAAGTTTGAATGTGTCAAATGTGATAAAGATAACATTAAAATTGAAGGAAAAAGAGTGTGACAGAAAGCAAAGTAGGACGAAATTTCAAATTTCACGCGCGTATTTAATCTAACGAATTATTTTTTTGTGTAACGGCACTGTTAGTAACAGACACGTCACTTACTTGACACAACTGCAACGCTTAGTTAGTATTTGGCAAGCGAATAAGCGAGCGGTATTCAGTCTGTTCGGCTAATTGTTAGTGTGGCGAAATTTTGAATCAAAGAATTTGTCTGAAATTTTGTGTTAAAAAAGGAATTGGCGGTAATACCATGTCACAACCACGAGTTTGTGAATGGAACATGCCCTTTAGGAAAGGTCGACCTGACATTGATGATGACGAGAAGTCTGGGCGTCCTCGCACGTCCACAAGTAATGAAAATGTGGAAGAAGATAAAGCGAAATAGGGGTCATATATAGGTCATGTGGAGCCATTTTTAATAATGTTTTGACCATGAAACGGGTGGCGGCAAAATTTGTCCCTAAAATGCTGAATTTTAAACAAAAAGAGCATCGTGTAACAGTCGCTTATCAAAGGCTTAGTGACATCGCTAAGGACTCTGACTGGCTTAAACGCGTTATATCTGGTGACGAAAGGTGGGTATAGGGTGAGGAGCCTAGATCTAACAAAGCACGTCAAATCCGGTCAAATGTAAAAGTCCTTTTAAGTCTTCTTCAACTACGATAGGAATAGTTCATCATGAATTTCTATCGATCGGCCGTACAGCAATCACGGTATATTACTTACAAGTTTTGCGGAATTTGCGTGAGTCAATCAGAACAAAAAGACCCGAATATTGGAGACACAATTCGTGGATTTTGCATCACGACAATGCACCGGCACATACCCTTTTTGATAAAACAATACTGTTGTGTTGCCGCATTCACTCTATTCTATCTTGATAGTAAAATGGATGACGGGAATTACAACAAAAATATTTTTAAGTTTCCAAAATGATCGCAAGGAGGCGCCATTCTCAAGATGAATTAAAAATTCGATAATTTTTCATTAAATTCTAGATTAAGATAGATTAAAAATATTTACTAGCAAAATTTTTAGACGTTTTTATACAACTTTCATTTGAAACTTTTTGATCTATGTATAATTTTGGTTTGCACAAACGGATTTTAATGTTTCTGTGCTCATTAGATAGAGAATCTTACAAATAATTGAAAGATATGTAGCACGAAATTACGTGGTTGTCAAAGAAAATAATAGGGGACGCTGTTCTCAATGTATGTATATTACGTATTTTTTCTTTAAAATTTTAAATGGAACGGCATATTTTTAATATAGTAATATTGAAGCACATAAAAAACTGAAGAGAATGATGAAAACCGCAAGCTGCTACCTTCTTTCTTGAGGAAGATATAGTCATACGAAGACAATCCAAAAAAATAAACAATTTTTAATATAAATTTATTTATTTATTGTGAGTAATCTTAATCTAGAATTTATTGAAAAATTATCGAATTTTTAATTTATCTTGAGAATTGCGCCCCCTTGCGATTATTTTGGAAACTTAAAAATATTTTAGTTGTAATTTCCGTCGACCATTTTACTATCAAGATTTTTTCCGCGAGGTTGTACGATAAACGGTTGCCGAGATATGGCCGGTGGCCGAGCTTAAACAGACACCCGGTATATTTACTGTCATACAATTCCAAAAAAAGAATATCGGTATTGTCATAATAAAATCCTCCACAATAAGTATAAAAGACAAAAACAACACAAAAAAAATACAACTAAGGTAACAAATTTAAAATTATTGAGTTATATAGTTGGTTGTTCACTACATAAATCAAAATATTCATCTACAAAATAAATACTGCTTTCTATTAAGAATGCCCCAACATTACGCTTAAACACATGCTCATTCATTATAATTTGAAATCTCTGAGGCAAGGCATTAAAAACTCTCAAACCCAAAACTTGAGGAGAATTTCCAGTCAAATTCAATGAGTACTTAGGTATATGAAAGTTTTGACATGAACGAGTTTCATAAGAGTGAATATCATTATTACGTCGAAACTCGTGCTTATTGTTATGTATTCGTAAAAATGAATAGCAGGCATGGGTAGAATAATAATAATAATAATAATAATAATAATAATAATCTTTATTAAATTCAGTGGTGTAAATATACATAGAATACGTCAAAAATCTGTTACATAAATTCAAAAGACATACATACATACATAAAAATATATAAAAAAAAATATGGTAAATCCATACAACCTTATACCTGATACGGGACAGTTAAAAACTCCTGAATGGAGTAAAAGGCTTTGCTTACGGTGTAATTCGTCAAGTTTCGTTTCAGTTGGCTGTTAGTAATTCTTTTCACAGTGTTCGGGACATGATTGTATTTCATACACTGCGTCAGGATTTGTCTCTGCTGCACCCTAGCCAGATGCGTTCGCGGCCGCAACAAGTCATTGCGTTCATTTGTCCTAGTATGCTGTGCATGATTCACCTCATATTTCTTAAAAAAATCATTATAGTTCGCCTTCACAAAAATTACTGCCTCAATGATATAAAGAGACGCCAGAGTAAGTATTCTGTTTTCTATAAATACCTGTTTACAGGAGTCACGAGGTTTCAAATTGAACATAGCACGTACGCATGCTTTCTGTAATTTAAAAATTCTACCAGTGTCCGCAGCGTTTCCCCAGAATACCAGGCCATATCTGAGGCGAGACTGCACACACGCATAGTACACCGTTAAAGATGCCTCCACACAGACATCTCTTGCAATCACTCGCAATGCATAGCAAAAACTGCTCACCCTTGCCGCGAGAGACTCAATATGAGGTCCCCAGGAAAGTCTACTGTCAATCTCGACACCAAGAAACGGCACCCGATCCGCACACGCGAGCGTTCCTTCCTCATGTCGGACAATCAGATTCCCCGCACCGGCGCCAAAAGACATTAGTCGAGTTTTCTTGATATTTAGCTTCAAATTGTTACGCTCAAACCACAATCCCAGATTCAAAAAATTGTTCTCCATTGTCAGCGTCACCTCTTCCAGAGTACGCTCTCTTAGTACGCATGAGGTGTCATCCGCATACAGTACTGCAAGGCCACTCACAACAGTAGGAAGGTCATTTCAAAAAAATCTTCCGCCATTTCGTTTTTTTTGACATTTTGACTATGGATTGGTGATCGGTGACCTAAGACATTCCCGTATCTAAAATTTCACTTTCATACGTCAATTTTCAAAAAATCCTTCGGTCATTTTGTTCTATTTCGACATTTGAATTAGTGATGGGCGACCGTAAAAACTCCCAAGTGCCTAATTTTTAGCAGGCTCCACCCACTGTGCACGTTTGCGTAATCGTTTAAATAAAATTATTTCGTAATAGGGACACAATCCTCCTTTTCCTCTTTAAGGAAATACACACGTTCTGGAATTATCGTATTTTAATTCAAATCATTATTAAAATATTGATCGACCCCTGTATAGGTAAAAATATCAAGTCATGTGGGAGACCGTTATGTATTGTGTGGAGATGCAATTCGCCGGACCGTAATAGATTGATCGCCAGTGCACATGAGAATCTGATATTTATTTTTCGCCCGTCCGGAATACATTGATATCAGTGCACATTTTAACGGCCATTTTTCTTACCGATCCTTCTGTAAACGACCTTTAAATTGCGGGTACTTTCGATTGCGTGCGACTGTCGACTCGAAATAAGCATACAAAAGGTCTCAAAAAGCCGGTTCCTTAAGATCCCGAGTCTTGATGAGCCCTCGCAACCTTCAAAATTTCGTATTTCACGCTTAAAAGTGAATCTGTGGTGCAACTCAGTTCGCCTGTCAGTTTGACATTTCTCGGGATTTTTGGATTGTCACGTGAATCGTCAAGACGTAAGCCATTTTGCTGTTAAAACATGGAGAGCACGCTCTTCTTTAAAAGCCCATATCTTTACAACCGCTCAACTTAGGAAGAAAATCTCTCGGTCGACCGGAAATTCAATGTCGCCCGCACACCAACGCCAAAGGGCAGCTTTCAATTTCGCGTATCCAGAGAGGAGTTCTTTGCACAGTTTTGCCGATTTTTGTCGCGTTTACGGTTCGTTTGGTAACCATGGAGACTCGAGCGGTACATAGCCGAGCGTGACGGCTCAATCTCGTTCAGTGCCCATAATCAACGTGCCCATAGAAGTTTACACTTCAAAAGACACTTAAAGGACAATGTTTTTCATCAATACATGAGATAAAGAAAAAACCTAGCTCAAACCGATATCTAAAGAGGCGTTCCACCAATGCTTTGGAAACTACGTTGGCAAAAGCGTATAATATTATAACGAGACTGCTTTGAAGGGGATGGTATAAACATTGTAGATTAAATAAATACTTTCTGAGAAAATTCAAAATTATCGTTTCAATTTGATCACACCTCGTTTATAATATATTAATTTTCCCTTACTCTCTATTATGAAAATCGAGAAATGATGCATAAATTTGTAACAAAAATATGTATCCCTCTAAAAAATATCTTGGCGTGTTTTTGTCTAGTCATTATCAAAGATGGATAGAGACCACCTTAAACAAATTACCTATATTTTACAAGACTTTCTATTGCATATTTTATCAATTAAGTATTTATTTTAATTCTGTATATTGAAGTCAATTTAATACATTATTTACAGATTAAGATTTACATATACTTATATACAGAATTATGTAACCTTAACACATTTAAACATAGCATTTAAAATACGTAATCTCATTTCACGACTTATTAGAATACATACATATTTCTGTCGAAAGATACCTACTTTGTTAACGGAAGTATAGTTATCTCTTTATCATTGCTGGTCATCTTAGAAAATATGTTAGTCATGATTTGATAATTAGAAACAAAAACCGGATATTAGGAAAAAACAAAGTCGCAAATAAAATACGTAATTAACGTATATATAAACAAATGTAAACATTTTCGTTGGTCGATTAGTGTAAAATAAAATGACGTCTGAAGTTCTATTTTTAAGTTTCCTTTTTATGTTATATTTTTCCATATATGCACATATTGCTTTTTCGTGAGACTAAGGCTGTAAATTCATATATATGTATATGTGTAATCAACCATGGAAATTATGTAATGCGTTATAACGTGGAAGTGTGGTATAATTTTGAGAAGTATCGAGGTGCGTCATACGATCAAGTAGGCCAAAGCATACACTTTGCTAACCAGCATACTATGGGAGGAATCGCGATTTCAGTTGGAAAAAGTGTTTTCTTGGCAAAATCACATGAAATTTTCAACAAAGAGTAACAAAAGAGTATATTAAAATAGTTGCATAAGAGATTATTTTTGCACACGAGTTCAGAAAATACGCCGCTTGCGGCAAGTTTTCTAAAGAATGAGAGCGCCAAATATTTTAAAAACGTGGATTTTATACTATGTGCTCATTTCGAGTATTAAAAGTTCAAAAGGATTTAAAATACAAGGTGTATTTTGTTCGAAAATTATGGAAACTTTGTCTGAAGTTAATCTGACTTTTAACCTATATTATCGGGGATATCTGGTTTCGTCCGTTCTGGTTTCGTCCGATAGGCAAATTTTACCTCTTTCAACCTCTCTTATTCTGGTTTCGTTCGATTTAGAAAAATCATATTTTAAGGTTTCTGGTTTCGTCCGCTACATCTTACACGACGTCATAATGGGGTTTTATGTGAGATAAATAATGACACAGGTAGAAGGGCAGTTACCGCCTAATCACCGTTAGGGATTACTCGGTTCAATTAGTACTTATAAAGATACATTCTAAGAGTCAGTTAGTGATTTACATTCGAAAGTGAACATTGTACGTTGTAGAACGTTGTACATTTTGTGAAATGGAAGTCATACAATCAAAAAGAGGACAGCCTTTAATTTTGCATGACGGCTTTAAATACAATAAAAAAAGAGTGAACAAATACGAAATATTGTGGTCATGTGCTAATAGGAGGTGTAACGGTAACATAAAAACAAACACTGCAATAACAATAGTTTTAAATCAAAAAGAACACTCAATATGTGCACCAGATATTGCAAGAAACGAAGTTCTAGTTAGTGTTTCTAATGCCAAAAAAAGAATCCGTGAAGAGTGTGCTCCGGTCACACAAATTTATGAAGAGGAATTAATAAAAAACGCCAGCGATAAAGGACTTGATTTCGTGACATCAATTCCAAGATTCCATACAGTAAAACATCAACTTTATTCGGCCAGACATGCAAGCCTGGGAGTTCAGAGTTTACCAAAACATCGACAGGATATCGTTGTTCCAGAAAATTACAAAAAATTTCTTATTTTTGATACTGAAACGGAGGACAGAATCATGATATTTGGTAATATGGCAGAAGATTTATTAAGACAGGGAAGATGTTTTTTTGGTGATGGCACTTTTAAAAGTTGTCCGAAAATTTTTGAGGAACTGTACACCATTCACATGGATGTGAATAGTACAGAAGAGAAAACTTGTGTTGTACCAGTTTTTTATGCCCTACTGCCAAACATAAAAGAAGAGACGTATAAAAGATTTTTCCAAATCTTAAAAGAAAAATGCCCCGATTTTACCCCTGAAGACTTTCACGTGGATTTTGAAACGGCTGCCATAAATGGTTTTATAGAAGTTTTTCCACATGCGCAAATTAAAGGATGCAATTTTCACTTCAACCAGGCACTATGGAGGAAAATTCAACAGCTTGGGCTAGTTGTACATTATAAAGAAGACGAACATGTAAGAAAACATTTGAGAATGTGTGCAGCCTTAGCACATTTGCCTACAGAATTTATAGACGATGGTTGGTTAACCATAGCAGACTCTTCGCCGGTTACAGAGGAAGTTATTAAATTTAATGATTATTTTGTTGAACAATGGTTGGAATCCCCAAGATATTGGGTTTGTTTTAACAGCCGTCATCGTACTACAAATGCAGTTGAAGGATGGCATGCAAGACTAAATAAAAAATGCGGCAAAAGCCATCCAAATATTTATGAAATCCTTAAACTAATTTACGACGACTCATTATATTATAAAGTAATCACTGAACAAGACGATTTAATGATGACTATGCCGAAACGACCAAAAAAATATTCTGATTTTGATAAAAGAATTCAAAATACACAAAATCTGTAAACACGCCAATATATAAAGTTTTTCTTTAGTTAACTACTAAGGTATTAATTTTATAAATTGCCTGTTCTAAGCCAGGATAAAGTGTGAAGAAAGATTACGTGTTAATTATACCACGGGACAAAAGGTGATAGGACGAAACCAGAACGAAATTTTTATTTTACTGGGTATTACTAAAGTAGCGTACGAAACCAGAATCGGACGAAACAAGAACGGACGAAACCAGAGTAGATCGTTTCCTAAATGCTAATAAAATTTTTGTTGAACGTTTTCGATTATTTCAGATTGAGTCTTCTAACTTCGTTCATAATTCAATAATTTCTTTCCAAATTTTTAAGTTTGGTTATATCGGGTGTCCCGTAAAAAACGCCAACAATAATAACTCCGTTATTTATTGTCCGATTTTATTGAAACAAAAAGTCAGTTAATTAGCATCAAAAATACTACAAGAAAGTAGTGTTTTAGTTGTTTTCAGTTGTTTTCATTAATGTCAAACGATAGTCAACTTTTTTATTTTAAATGGAAACAGATATATTTTTAGCAATATTCGGATTGGATTTTCTTTTCTGAATTCATCGTTGTATAACATGTCTATTTTTTATAAACGATTATTGAAAGAAAACCATTTATTAAAATTGACCATGTTTTTAATAAATTATGCATAACATTTCGAATGTGCTATGAAACATTGAAAACGTAAGTATTATAAGTATTATTCTAAAAAACAAAACAAAACACTTCACAATAATTGTTCAAATTGCCCGCCACCTTGTTCAATACATAACGCACATCTCCTAATTACTCCACGAGTCGCATTTAAAAGACAAACGGCAGGTATTTCTTGACAAGTGTTAATAATTCTTTGTCTTAAAATGTCAACATTTTCTGGAGGTGTCAAATAAACTCGATCTTGTAGATAAGCCCACAACCAAAAATCTAGGGGCGAAAGATCGGGTGAACGCACAGGCCACTCGATAGGACCGGATTTTCCTATCCGCCTATTTCCAAATTGGGTGTTCAACCAATCAGTATTTACTCTGGCGTTGTGAGCGGGGGCCCCATCTTGTTGATAAAATATTCTATTTAAATTTGCCAAAGGTAATTCATCTAAAAAGTTTTGGAGATTTTCGTTTAATAAAGTGTGATACTTTTCTTGATTTAAGCAACCATCTATGAAAAACAGCGTAATTAATTGATCGCCTAAAATACCACACCAAACATTTACGCTGAAACGTCTTTGAAAATTATTTTCAATGACAAATCTCGGATTGTCTTGGCTCCATTGTCGATGTATGTTTCTATTAAAAATACCATTGTTGCTAAAAGTGCATTCATCAGACCAAATTATCATTCTGTAAAAACTCCGGTCTTGTTCTAATGCATTTAAAAAAAAGTCGACAAAACTGTATTCTTCGGCGTTGATCATTTTGTTCTAATGCATTAACTTTTCGAGCTACGTACGGTTTAAATTTGTGTTTTCTTAAAATACTATGGACTGTAGTTTTTGATACCCCAATATTATGTGCAATTTCGCGAGTCGAAGTTCGTGAATTTTCTTGTAGTGCAAGAAGAACATCATATTCCGTATCTTCGGCGAATCTACGTCGCTGTGTTTTAGGTTTTTTAAATGATCCATAATTCCTCAAATTCGTTTCAATTCTCTGAAATATTTTCGAATCTGGAACTTCTCTGTCCGGAAAACGAACGCTGTAACGCCGAACTGCTTGAAGACGATTTTTATTACATTCAAAAAACACTTGCAACATGTCTGTTAACTCATTGTTATTCATTTTTAGGAATATGCTTTTTTTGTGGCAAAACGTTCAAGCAGAACAATAAATAAGACTTAATAGACACTCACACTGACGTTTATCGCATTTTTGTTTTTTCATGGCACATTCCAAAATTTATAAATAATGGTATACAAAGATGAAATTTATTAAGTGTTTTTTATTTTTTTTCAATAATTGTTTATCAAAAATAGACATTTTATACATTGTTGAATTCAGAAAAAAAGATCCAATCCGAATATAGCCAAAAATATATCGGTTTCCATTTAAAATCAAAAAGTTGACTATCGTTTGACATTAATAAAAATAATTGAAAACAAACAAAAAAATTCCTTTTTGTAGCATTTTTGATGCAAATTAACTTTCTTTTTGTTTGAATAAAATCGGACAATAAATAACAGAGTTATTATTGTTGGCGTTTTTTACGGGGCACCGGTATATGCCTTACTTTTTAGGTATCCACACAGAAAATAATCCATAGAAGTTAGGTTCGGCAACTTAGCCGGCCACTCGATGCCTTGCTCTCAGTGATGCAAGACGACCATAGTCAAAAATCTCTCGTTGTCCCTCAAAAATTCCCTAGAATTCCCTAAATATTTTTCTAGAAATTTATATAAGAAAAACAAACATTCAAGCAGGAAAAGTTTATTCAAATAGTAGGTATTAAATATGTACATACATTTTTGCATACAGAAAAAATGAGGTGTGGCCACCACACGACTTTCTTATACGTATGAGCGTTCCGAACTGTACAATTTTAAGAATTTTCTTAATACAAAACTTATTCAAAATCCTATTCTAAGTACTTTCATTCTCTTAATAAATCGCTATAGAATGCATACTTCGCAAGATATCAAAAAAGTGCTCCTCGCTAAGAGTAAAAGTGCTACTTCCGGTCCGAATTTTCAAATTCCATATATAGAAAAAATATTGCAAATATAGTTTTAAATACTTTTGTACTCTTGATAAATATATATAGAATGCATAACTTACGACATATTTGCAAAAAATCGCTATTCGGTAAGAGTAAAAGTGGTACTTCCGGTCTGAATTTTGAAATTTTTTTTATACAAATGATATTTAAAAGTACATTCTAAATACTTTTATACTCGTAATGTACCTGCCTAGAAAGCATGACTTGCGAGATATTCGCAAAAAAACTGATTTTCGATAAAAGTAAAAGACCTACTTCCGGTAGGAAATTCGAAAAATTTTATTAACACAATTTTTCTCAAATTTAATTTTGAGTACATTTGAATCCTTTATAAATTTGTTTAAACTTAGTAATTGACGAAATATTTGCAAAATTCGATTTTTTCACTGAAGTAAAAAACTACTACTTCCGGTCTGCCGATTTTGCTCAAAATCTAAGCAGTTCTCAAGAGGGAGATTATATTCGTAAATACAAAAGTTGGAATTGATATCTACAGCGGTTTGACCGCTATCGTGGTCAAACAGAGAGAGAGAGAGAGAGAGAGAGAGAGAGAGAGAGAGAGACATTTTTTAAAAACCACTTTTTTGGTATCAGGGGACCTCAAAACGTGGACATCTGCAAAAATCTCGAGGTCGAAAATTTTCATCATCGCAATACTTCCTTATACTACGTATAAGAAAGTAAAAATAAATAACTATACCTAATGTACATTTTCATTCATTTATGCAATTGCGTTGATTGCAACAGTTTTAAATGGTCATCACTATAACGTGAAATAATTTACAACAATTCCCAGTATTGGAAAATCTATTAACTGAAATAGCATTTAGTGCCTCATTTCCTAATTTATTCCTCTTTTACTTTCTTATACGTATTTAGATTTAACATCAGTGACAACTGAAAATACTCTCTCGGTGTGTGCATTGGTATGCGGTAAAGACATACATAGACTAGCTAGATGTGCAATATTTAAAAATTCATATTGCTCTTGAAAATTTTTATATGTTTTAATGGCATACCAAAATTCTTCAACAGAAAGTTTCAAAAAATGCTCTTTTTGTTCACTAAAACATATAGCAATTTTTTTCCATTCAATATCAACTTTTTGCTTATCAAATGAGTCAGTTGACAAAAACCTATTCCAAATTATTTGCAGAGATGCTTAATTATCAGGTTTGGTAGTACTTAACGCAACTTCTGGTTTTCAAAATTGTAAGCAATCAAAAAATGTGGATCTGTAAGCGGTAATCGTGATTGTAAATCAGTTGATGCTGTTATAAAGAACTTTAAACATGATTTTCGGATTGACGTTTGGATTGTCTCAGGTAAGTCCTATTTTTATTTTGTTTTATATTTATTATCTATACTCCGTCTCAACCTTATTATGCAGTACAGGTCTTATGGGAATTGATTTCATGGTTGCCAACTCGTCTCATTGTATAATGTCGTTACAGTTCCGGTTCAATATCTGACATTTTTTGTAATCAAAACATAACCTATACGACTGTTTGTCATTCAATTGATGCATACTGCATACAAAAAATTAATAGTAATTTGAAACACTAAAAGGGGAGAATATATGGGAAGATGGATTAGTTAAAATATTTGTAATAATATAATCCTTTGGGATTGTTCTGTAAAAAATTATTTAAAATCTAACTGAATATAGTAAGCCAGAGTAAATGAATTAATATTTCAAAGAAACACTTAAGGTATACAATTTTCTTCGTTACTGAATATTGACATCTTAATCAACTATCCACTATAAATTCAGACCAAGACAAAGTTAATCACAAGTTTATTTTTCATAAAAAACTTTTCTATTTATAAAAACAACTTAAATAATACATATTTATGAAAAGAATAACAATAACCACACACAACATGTACTTTTATTTTTTAATATGTTACATGACATATAGTCTTATTGAATATTAATATGTTAACCTACATTGCGTTATACACATTTAAAGACACAAATTCCTCACAAATTCATTTTGCAAAAACATATTTTCCCATTTCTAAGAACAAGTTAATAATACATGATAACATTTATAAAAAACTAACCATGACCATACAAAGGAGTAGGTACACATATTATTTTATTTTTCTTCATCACTTAAAGAATCTTGATCTGATGATGAATGTGTGACGTTAATTATAAACTCTTCAACATCGTCTTGCAAGTTGGCCAATGTAATTCCGCCAGTTGTTCACTGTTACATTCTGATAACCCTTCACAATTAATTGTTCAATATCTCTTTGTTTGAATGTCGTATTGTGAATTTCAACGTAGTGCTTAACTTGTGCCCACACCATTTCAATTGGGTTTAATTCACAATGATAAGGTGAAAGCCGAAGAACATAATGCCCTTTATTCTTTGCAAATTCATCAATTTTGTTTCTCTCATACTGAGACCTAACCTCTGACCACAAGCCAGTAAATCTCTTTTTAACATGTCATTATCAAGTGGAATATTCTTCTCAGTGAGCCATTCAATAATTTGGTCTTCTCCGTGCTACTGCTGGAAACTTTTCTAATTTTCTCATGTGATATGAGGCATTATCGAGACCAACAACCGAGTTCTCTAGTATATTTGGAAGCAATTTATTCTTGAACCAATCTCCATATATATCTGCATCCATTTCGCTATGAACATCAGCAGTATTTTTCTTACAAAGAAATGTACATTCAGCACCAATAACAAAACCTTGCTCGCCTCCAGCATGAATTAATGGAAATCGAGGCCCAAGACCATTTGGTGATTTTAAACCAGTGCTGAGTCCTTACGTAAAAGCTTGTCGACTGCTTTGAACAGGAACGTCAGTCCACTTTTTATTTACCGAGTGTCCTGCATTCACTCATGATTCATCAGTATATATTGTAGTTCTACCTAAAATAAAACAATCACAATCAAACACAAGCAAATAATAAATTGCGTAACGAACATAAAAGTATAACAAATTAAATGATAAACTATACCTTCGTCTCTGAATTTTCTGATGACTAGTAAGTATTTATGTCTCCACCTAATGATGTCATCTCTTTCAATAAGAATACTCTATCGTCGCACTTTTTAAAATTCAAAACTCATATCATGTAGCAATCTGTAAAAAGTATATATATATATATGTATATAGGTTATCACGTTAATCAGAATTATAGATCTAGGTATGCATACTTACTTTTAAATGCTTGAAAAAGATAATATGCTTGCTAAAAAGAACGATTTAACAGAAATTATATATAGATAAATTAAAGACAATATAAAAGTTTACACACTACGGCAAAAACTGACAATTGACAGCAACGATTACTCATATATCCATCATATACTTTGCATAATAGAACGTGCAACAAGGCAACCGGATATAAAGATGTCGTTATTAAGAGACTACTAAAGATAATAAGAGATGCAATATCCCTATTAAACCTGTAGGTACTGCATAATAGGGTTGAGACGGACTATAGCAAAAATCACTTCGTTGTCCTTTGTTGACAAAATGCAATTATAGAAATGAATGCGAGTCATAAGATTCAAAAAAATTAATTTCTTCTAACGATACTATACCCAATGCTTCACATCCCTTGTTGGTAAGTTGTACGGCAAGTGATTAATAAAGAGGGCGAATAGCCGAAGTACCAGAATTGAACGCTACAGTACCCACAAATAACTATCAACTATCAACTGTTAGTTAGTCGGTTTGACTAAATTATATATCTAAAAATGAATTCATCAAGTAAAAATACACCCACTAATAAATAAACAAGTTAAAAATAATGTCTACTATTTAAATTTTAAAAATAACTGCAACTATTTAAAATTTCATAACTGTAAAGTAAAGAAGTGTATTACGGAACGCACTCACAGATGCGTAATGACGAACGTCATGATATACATCTCCCAGGTGACATAATTGTATCCATCTTGTATTTATGTTAAATAAATATTTAGCAACGTTCATTATTGTTTCATTAAACGTTACATGGTATCAGAAGTGGTTTTTGTACATACAAAATGACTGAACCGAGTACTGAAACAAAAAGTTATGCTGCACATGGCTTACGTCCGCCAAAAAACCTAATAATAGAAGGCGATATGGCAAAATTATGGCCTGAATGGGTTCAACAGTTTAAATGGTACGCAACGGCAGTACAGTTAGACAAATTGTCCCAAGAAATGAAGGCAGCAACTTTAATGACTATAATGGGTCCCGAAGCAATAACCATATTTAATACTTTTGGATTGTCGGAGGCTGAACAGAAAAACATAGATATAATTATTTCTAAGTTTGATGAATATTTCGAGCCCAAAATAAACATCACATATGAGAGATACAAATTTAATAATAATAATAATAATAATAATAATAATAATAATATTGATTTATTTGCCCAACAGATATAATCCAAGACAGGACAATAATAATAATTAAAGAGTAATACACGCTCTACATATAATCAACAAAAAGATAACAAATGAAACTAAACTAGATATAAAGATATACATAAATACTACAAATTAAAAACATCCACAAAAAAAATGTTAGCATTCACAGATGCATGCATCAACGGTGCTCTACCAAGTACATTAGTCCTTGCAGATGGTACGGTAAATGTCCGGGAAGATCTCGCCTCAATCCTTGGAACCCTGAAGTTCACTTTGGACAGTAAGTATGGAGAGTCAATTTTGTTACTTAAAATGTTTACCAGGAACCTTGCACTGCATCTGTTTCTTCGTTCGTGTAAAGTTTCGAAGTTATGCCTGCGAAGTAAGGTGTCATAATCCGTACCTAAATCTGGGTAGTGGCCATCTAGCTTGTAAGACAGATATCTCAAGTATCTACGCTGAATACGCTCAATTGCATTCCGCTGAGCTCCATAAATAGGGTACCACACAGTCGAAGCATACTCTAACTTGCTAATCACGTATGCATAAAACAAAGAATCAATAGCGGGTATATTGCTAAACCTTTTACAAGATCTAAAAATGAATCCCAGAGATCTCGACGCAGAATGGGTAATACGAGTTATATGTTCATTAAAACTTAACTTGCTATCAAACAAGACACCTAGGTCAGTGACAGTGCTTTTACTTTCAAGTGTGTGACTGTCAATTTGGTAAGTCGAGTGTATCTTATTAATTCTTCTTGTATATGATACATGAACACATTTATTAATATTTAAAGCGAGCTTGTTATTTAAGCACCAACTATATACAGTGTTGAGATCAGCCTGTAGGCAACCAACGTCATAAGAAGTGCATATCCGACGGTAAATCTTTAAATCATCAGCATAGGCTAAGACGGAGGAGCCAATGGAAGTTATTAAGTCATTAATAAAAAGGACAAATAAAAGGGGACCTAAATTCGAGCCTTGTGGGACACCTGAAGTAGAAATATAGACTCTTGATGAGTAGCCATTATAAAAGACAAAATTAATCCTATTAAGCAGGTAAGAATTAAAAAATTTAATTACAGAAGGTCCAAATCCAAAATAAGAAAGTTTATTGAGCAAGATCGAGTGGTCTATGGAATCAAAGGCACGACTGAAATCTGTATAAATGACATCCAATTGACATCCCTCGTCCAACGCCTCAGCTATATCCTGAGTAATAGTATTTAAATTAGAAACAGTTGATCGATTCGAGATGAATCCATGCTGATGCGGTGAAAGAAAAGGCCTACAGTGATAAGAGATGAAAAAATAAATAACTGATTCAAATATTTTAGCAAAGTTAGAGATAATAGCAATAGGCCTATAGTTGCTCGTATCAGATTTATCACCTTTCTTGAAAACTGGACAAATTCTAGCAATTTTCCAGACGTCAGGAAATGTTGAAGTACGCAAGGACAAATTAAATATTTTAGTAAGAGGGACCGCAAAAATATTAGCGCAGTCTTTAATTAAATACGAAGGTATATTGTCATTACCACATGTAGCTTTAGAGCTCATTCGTGAAACAGCCTTCAGCACATCCTGAGCAGTTATAACGGGCATCAGGAAGGGCGGAACATCGGAAATAGAATCAGGTAATGTAAGAATATTTGGCCTAGGCAAGTAAACATCAGCAAAGCCGTCAGCGAAAGCATCCACAATACCTTGAGGCTCAGAATCCTGGAGGTATCCTGGAGGTATTAGATTTGGATCGGACAAACTTCCAGAAAGAACGAGGGTCGGAGGTAATTCTGTGCTGCATACATTCAATATAATAAGTATATGCTGATGAAATCTCAGCTTTAGCAAGTCTACGTATTCGTTGAAATTCAGATTTTAGAGCAGAGTAGCCTGTAGATTTCCATTTCCTGTGCTAGTATTTTTTCAATTTCAAGAGATTTATAATACTAGAGGTAAACCAAGGAGGAAAAGTAAGTTTAGATACAGTAGTCATTGTAGGAACAGATAGTACCTAATAAAACAAGAGCAATCGGAAAGTTTTACTGAATTCATAACCAGAATCAAAACACAAGCAAAGAAATGTAGTTTTGAAGCATTACATGATAGTCTCATAATGGATAAGATCATTGTTGGAATTAAATCAGACACCCTTCGAGAGAAACTACTTGTCGAAGCTGATTTAACATTGGACAAAGTAATTGCAGCGTGCATGTCAACAGAACAGGCAACAAAGCAACTTAAAGCCATTCAAGAAAATCAGCATACAAAAGCAGTGGACATCATAAAATCAAAAGATAAGTATCAATCCAATGTCAGACAAGAAAACACAGATAATAAAACTTTTTATTGTAGTAGATGTGGAACGACTCATCAAAAGAAAAATTGTCCAGCATACCGGAAAACTTGTGGTAAATGCAAGAAGAAAAATCACTTCACTAATATGTGTAGAATGAAGAAAGGGAAAGAAGTCAATGTTATAGAAAACACTGAGGAACAATTTTTATATATTAGTGCAGTAGAAAATAATATTGTCACCGGAGCAGTAATTACTGGCTGGACTGAAAAGGTAAAAGTGGGTCATAATACATTCACAGTAAAACTAGACACAGGTGCACAGTGCAATGTAATACCCAGCTCACTAGCAAAAATGCTTAAGGTTCCAATAAAGTCGTCAATGACTAAAAAACTAATAGCATATGGAAATCATCAGATTGATGTGACAGGTGAAGTAATGCTTGATTGCAATATAAAAGATATAAGTAAAATAATCAATTTCAAAGTAGTTAGTCACAACGTAACACCAATACTAGGAGTAGACTCGTGCATGGAATTTAATTTAATTGCAAGAGTAGATGAAGCTATTCCTAATGAAATATACACAGGTCTAGGTTGTTTAAAAGGATTTGAGTATGAAATAGATATTGTACCTAACCCTAAATTTGAGATAAAATCTTGTCGAAAAATACCACATGCATTACGTGAGGAGGTCAAACAAGAATTAGCAAATATGCAAAAATTAGGTGTAATTATCCCTATTAAAGAGCCAACTCCCGTAGTCAGTCAGATGGTTCTAGTATATAAAAACAATAAATTGCGTATATGTATGGATTCATCGAATTTAAACAAAAATATTCTTCGACGACATTATCCACTGAAAACAGTTGAGGAAATATCTTCAAGAATAAAAGGATCAAAATATTTTACAATACTGGACTGTAATAAAGGTTTCTGGCAACTTCCTGTAACTAAACGTACAGAAAAATACTTGGTGTTTGCAGGGCTTCCAGGCGATTCACTTTTTCACTTAGATTCACTTTTTCAAGATCTATTCACTTTAATTCACTTTTTTCTTAAATTGTTCACTTAATTCACTTGAATACTTAAATTGAAAAATTATTCAGTTATAATTCGTTTGACCAAAAAAATAAATTGCAATTTAAATTTCCCTCCGAAATGAAATAGTAAAAATTAGGGGCTAAATTTAGAATAGAAGATGATTAGGAAAATTTCGAATTTAAATTTACCGGATTTTATCTACCGAAAAGTTCCGAGGCGATCTAACGATAAAATTAATATGTTTGGTTGTGGTTGCGTTTTGGCAACACTGCAGAGTAGTAGAGTGGTCGACACTTGACTTGCCCTTGACATTCTACCTAACCTATTTCATTCGGAGGCAATGGAAAACTCATAGACGGCATTTCCTCCACCCAGATAATTTATTAATTGCCAGATTAATTTTGATTATGTCGCCGCGGAATTGTAAAGTGCACGATGAGTGGTTTACTAGGACAGATTCTCGTGGTTCTATTATTTCCAAATGGTGTGTTAAAATGGATGGGTTTACTGTAATGTGCAACATTTGTACAACTAAAATAAGTTGCAAGGCGAAAGGTAATAAATTATTTTCGTAGTTATGGAATTTTAATAACAATGTGTATTTTAGGATATCAGGCTATATTGCAACATGCGTCCTGTAAAAATCATGAAAAAAATTGCAAGATAAAGTTGGATCCCCTGCAATTAACACTAAGCTCAAGTTCACAGACACCGGTGTGCAGCTCAGTCTCGAGTACTGCCATCCAACCACAGATAACTGTTAACAATTCTAAAGAATCTTCAACAAAAGCAGAAATTTTGTGGGCACTGAAGGTAGTACAATCTAATTTTGCTGCAGCATCATGTGACAATATTGGAGCCGTCTTTAGTGCTATGTTCCCAGATACAGAAATTAGTTTTAATATGGCTCGCACTAAATGTGGATATGTAATAAACGAAGCACTGGGTCCTTTTTTCAGAAATTCTTTGTTAGAAGATATTGGAAATTGTTTCTTTACTATCATGTTCGACGAGACAGTTAATGCAGAAAAAGTAAAGGAGTTGCAAGTCTTAATAAGATACTTTTCAAATTCTCAAAATAGAGTGATCACAAGTCATTTGGAAACATTTTTTATAAGTTATGCAGATGCAGAAACAGTAGTAGCATTTCTTAAAAAAGCGATTGATAATGCTGGCCTTTTTATACTGAGTCTTATTATGTTAGGTTCAGATGGACCCAATGTAAACAAAAACATTTTTCGGATATTAAATGAACAATTAAAATGTGATCGAGGCTGGGGACTGGTTGATATTGGAACTTGTAACGTTCACTTAGTTCATAATGCTTTTTTAAAAGGATTAGCTGAATTTGGGGAAGATGTTAGTGATATGATTATTCAAACTTATTTATTTTTTGATGGTTGGCCAACACGAGTGGAAGACTATAAAAGTATTCAAGATATGACGAAGGTGCCTCAAAACCATTTCATAAAACATGTTAGCTCTCGATGGCTTACAATTGGACCAGCTGCTGAAAGGTTATTAGAGCAGTGGCCAGCCCTAGTACATTATTTTCTAGTTCACTTACCCAAAAAATCTAATAACAAACAGCTGTTGAAGTCTTCCAAATATAAAAATATTGTACAATATTTAACACAAAAAGACATGAAGGCTCAAGTATATTATGTCATCGAAAGTGCGTCATTTTTTACAAAATTTACTGAGTTTTACCAGAGAGATGAACCACTAATTCACTTATTATATGAACATTTAAGAAGATTAGTTTTATTAATTGCATCCAAGGTATGCAAAAAGTATGATAGTTTGACTGGTGTATTAGAGAGTACTAATATGCTTAATCCAAAAGATGTAGTGATAGATTCGCAGAAGTGTAACGATATTATTTCCAAGTTTAGTGAGAAAGATAAACTTGTATTTTTAAATTGTGTACAAAAGCATTATAAAGCTGCTTTGACATACTTGGTAACAAAAACACAAGTGTATTTTGACATCTTAAAAGATCTTACATTTTTGCAACCTGAATTAATTAAAAGCAAAAAATCTGTCAACAGAGTGAAAGGAGTTATTTCAAAGATCAAGTTATGGAAAAATGAAGGCGATGTTACTGATGAATGGCGACTTTTACAAATTGAAAACCTTCCAAAGTATAACTGTGAAAATATAAGAATTGACGAGTACTGGGCCGAAATATTTAATAATGTAAAGTTGAAAGAAGTGGCAAAGTTGGTCAAAGCTTCGTTGATAATATCCCACAGTAATGCAGAGGTCGAGAGGGGTTTTAGTAAGTCAAAATTAGTGCTGGATTATGGTCAAGCAGCTATGTCTTGTAGAACACTAAATGCTAGAATGAACTGCATTAGTGGTTTGAAACTCTATGATAATCGAGTGGAATGCGTTCCTATTACCAAAGATTTAGTGAAACAAGCCAGAATGGCTCATAAACATTACCAACTTTATCTGGAAAACCAGAAGCAAACTGAAGAAGAAGAAAAGAGAAAAAAACATGAAGAAGAACAAAGAGAAGAATTAGAAAGGAAAGCAGCAGAAGAGCTATTGAAGAAAAAGAATACTTTGGCAAATTTAAATTTGCAACTAGCTACAGAAGAAAAAGCCAAAATTACGAAACAAAAAGGTAGTGACGAACTTTTAAAGGAAGCTAATATCAGATTGAAAGCTGCCATGGAGAAAGCAGATATGACTGCTATACATCTAGCTCAAGGACTGATGGCTGGAGCTATTAGCTTAAGAGAGCAGGAGCGTGAAGCTGACATTTCAATTAAAAAAATAGAAAAGCGCAAAAGTCATTTAATTTCTGATTTTTTTTCAAAAAAACTTAAAAGTGATAATTAAAATTGGGACAGGCGAGTTTTCAGAGTTTGTTTTATTTTTTATTAAACAGTGTATGTAGCATGTACGTCACTATCAGAGTATAATATGTTATGTTATATTTACTTGTGTTACTTTTCTATTATACTTTAATTTTATTATATAGAATTGTTTGAAATAAAATGTTTTCCATTCGAATCTCAGTTCACTTAATTCACTTTATTTGAAATGTGTGTTCACTTATTCACTTTTTTCCCCTAAAATTTGGCTGGAAGCCCTGTGTTTGCAACGCCTTGGGGTAGATATGCAATGAAACGTGTTCCATTTGGTTTGTATTCAGCACCTGAGATATTTCAAGAAGTTATGAGTACACTTCTCAAAGATATAGAAAATACAGAATCGTCCATGGATGATATACGTATTCATGCAGAAACACAAGAAAAATTAAAGAATATTACAGAAAAGGTAATTAAAAAATTACATGATTCAGGTCTAAAACTAAACCGTGACAAATGTAAATTTGAAAAAACCGAAGTTAAATTTCTAGGACACATACTGACAGATAAAGGTTTGAAAGCAGATTAAGACAAAATTCAAGCAATACAGGATCTAGGAGTACCACAGAATAAAAAGCAACTACAAAGATTGTTAGGCATGGTTACCTACCTCAATAAATTCATACCAAATTTATCGGAAATTACCGAACCGGTAAGACAGTTGTTGAAAAAAGACAATGAATGGGTTTGGACGGATAATCAACAGAATGCATTTATGGAAATTAAGAAAGCATTGACCAATCCACCTGTACTGGGTTACTATGATGTAAATGCTGAGGTAACGTTGTCCGTCGATGCTAGCTCAAAATGCCTTGGAGCAGCGTTATTGCAAAATGGTCACCCGATCGCTTATGCAACAAAGGTTTTAACACAATCGCAGCAAGCTTACCCTCAAATTGAGAAGGAAGCATTAGCTGCAAGGTTTGGCTGTCAGAAATTCCATGAATATGTTTATGGGAAACGACTAGTAATCGAGAGTGATCATAAGCCTCTTGAAACGATCTTCAAAAAATCTATAATGTCAGCACCCCCGCGACTACAAAGAATTTTGCTGGACGTATTGCTGTGGCATATAAATATTTATTTTAAATAATGTTATTGCCATACGTTGGGCATCGCCATATAATTTATATGTTGTGACAACATATATTTGTGTGCATTACCACACGTAGGGTATAGTCTTTTGTACATGCTGTACTCTTAAAATTATTCTTTATACACCAAGAACTTATAATTGGTTTTGTATTTTTTATCTTATATTGTTGGAGCATGTACTTTATGACTATTGTGGGTCCTGGCAATGTATGTGGTTCCTTCTCCTTTGCTGATGATTTTTCTCTTGCTCATAATAGGGAAAAGGTAATAGTTTTGTTCAAAGAAAAACTGTATGTCTATACAACATAATCATATATCTTTTATTTTGTAATTTTAGATTCAAAAATAATTTTTATATACACACCTTTATGCTCTAAACAAGATACATAATTGAAAATGCTCATATCATTTATACCTAATGCCGGTTGTAATGTATGTAAATCTTTTATTTATTTATTTATTCTGCCAAACAAAATAAATATTTATCCTGTAAATAAACAAATGTAAACTTTTATTGTACATTTATGGATATACTTATCGATGTAATTATATTTATGTATTGGCTTCAATTAATTGCTTTAGACAACCATTTGCACGTGTTGTATCTAGCTCTTAATCTTTGCCTTGTGAAATTTTAATTAATTATTTGCTTAACTTGAAAGAGATTAATGATGCCTAGACAATACGATGAAGAAAATGCTCATTTGCACGTAGCATCTCTCCAACTGACCAACACCATTAATCCTATTTGGTTGTAATTCCAACTTTATGAATTTAAAACAAACCTTACAGGATAAAATATTTACTTATCTATATTGTCCAACAATACATTGATTAATCATTTGCACGTAAAAACCAATGTCTGTCCAACAATTTGTATAACTTCCTTTTCAAAAAAAAAAATAAACTTACTTGCTATCAAAATATTTATTTTGAATGTCCATTATGAACGCTTCAAGTGAATTCAAATGTATTAAAATAAAATAAACTACTATGACTATACGTGATGAAGAAATAATGAAAACTACAATGTAACAATCTAAAACGTCTTATTCTTTAAGAGATCTTCCTTTCGGAAGTGTTATGAGAAGTCTCCTTCTCGGAATTGTCATCAGAAGTCCTCTTGTCGAATCTTGTTTTCGTATTTATAGCGGCAAAAAAAAACTCTATGTTGACCATTGCGCCCTCTAGTCCATATTTAGGTTGGTACTGGAATACACTTTCCCGTGAAATCGCTGCCCGCATGTTGCCGTCTTGATACACGCACACATACACATATTGTTCTGACAGTTCACAATTTACCAAACGTCAACATAACTTTCCAATTCAAAGGTCCCCTCTGCCTCGCACAGCATTTCCAACGGTAGGTTTATTCTTGTCGCTAATACCATCCTTCTTTGTATTCGTCAATGAACCTATTGCCTTGTTCATTGTTCGATACATTTTTTTTCTTTCCATTTATTAATGTCAATTTCACTTTTCTTTTAGCCGGATTGCGACTTGGCAAAATGGGAAACATGTTGGAGATAACCATTATTTTTCTTCCCGCACTGCCTGTACCTGTATCCAAGATCTTTCTATTGGTAATATGTCAATCTGCAATAGACTTTACACAAGTTTTATATATTTTGTTGTCTTTTGTAGGTCATTAAACTGTACACGTCTATTTCCAGTCTCTGAAGCATTGTGTTACAAACAAATCATAAACACATATACTTTTTATTTATGATATCAGCTACCTTTAAATACAAAAATGTTATTGCTGATCGTTTCTACGTTTTATATATTTTTATATCCTTTTTTAGTCTATTTATAAGCTAAGGTAAATTTTATCTTTTAATACAATTTAATTCTTAAACTCTTTCATAAAATTTTTACTGCTTTATGCATATAAATCATAATAATTTACCTATTTATATTTCTTGCATATCGTCTTTCATCTTTTTCATGATATCTATAAACCATACATCTTGTGTATTCTTTTACAAAAGAAATATATTACTTATATTTATTTTGTCTTTATTTCATATTTTTATTTAATAAATTTTTATTCTACATCTTTTGTTTCATATTTATTTAATAAACTTTATTTTGTATTTTCTCATTATTTACTTGAATAATAATAGTTTTTTAAAATCACTTTTATAAATTGACTATGTGTATGCAACTTTGTATACCTTCATGTAGTTCTTGTTGCATAGTTTTACTCAATAATATTTAAATAGGATTTTTGTTATTTTTATTTTTTTATTTCAAAGCTTAAACTAATTCTTAAATTAATCTCTAAAGCTATTCTTATTCTACAAATTTTGCGAGTTCACGGCAGTATGTCAATATGCACCTCAATTAATTTATAAGAAGGGTACAGACATACCAATAGCAGATGCATTAAGTAGAGACTGTGTGATAAATTCAAACCACATTGAAGAAGAGGAATTAGAGGTACAAGTGATATTACCGATATCACCAGAAACTAGTGCAAGTCTAGTGGAAGCTACAGCAAAAGATGAAGAATTACAAGAACTAGTGGAAGTTATTAAAGATGGTTTTCCAGAAGATCTTACAACAATAAACGCAAACATAAAACACTACTTAAACTTTAGAGATGAACTATCCTATTACAAAGGCCTTACATTTAAAGGTAATAAAATTGTAATACCTCAATCCAAGATACCACATATGTTGTTGAATATTCATACTGGTCATTTAGGTATCAACAAGTGCCTAAATAGAGCTTGACAGTTACTATACTGGAAAACACTATCAATGGATGTAATCGAATATGTTGAAAAGTGTTCAGTTTGCCAGCGAACACAAAGAAACAACATTAAAGAACCGATTATCAATAAAGAGGTCCCATCCTTGCCTTGGCAAATAGTGGGCAGTGATTTATTTCACCATAACGGCGATGATTTCTTGATTGTCGCTGATAGCTATTCAGGATACTTTGAAATGAAAAAACTACGACAAACAACGTCAAAGCAAGTTGTTGCAACGTTAAAAACATGGTTTGCAATACATGGAATCCCGGAGGTCTTTCAAAGTGATGGCGGACCCCAATATACATCGTCCGAGTTTAGAGATTTTGTGAGAGCTTGGAATATTCGCCATCAAATTTCTAGTCCAAGATTTCCGAGAGCCAATGGATTCTCAGAGAGGTTTGTTCAAACTGCAAAAAACTTATTAATTAAAAGCAAAATGGATAATACAGATTTGCAGTTAGCATTGCTAAACTTCAGAAATACGCCTCGGAATGATAAACTTAAGTCACCAAACGAAAGATTGATGAGTAGAATAACACGATCAACATTACCAGCACACAATAAACTGTTACAACCATAGGTAGTGCAAGGTGTTAAAAAAGAATTGAAGAAGTTAAGAGACAAACAAAAAAGATATGCAGACAAAGGAACTAGGGAACAAAAGATATTACTACCAGGAAAAATATACGAATGAAGACAGAAAAAAGAAACTGGGTGCAAGGAACAGTATTAAAGGCAACTGCAGAACCAAGATCATATATTGTAAGAACAGAGAAAGGCGAGTATAGAAGAAATAGTGCACATTTACACACAACTAAAGCTACAATAAAAGAGCCAATAGACATCATACCTAAATTAGCTACAGAGCCAGATAAAGATATGCCCAATTTATCAAATAACTTAAGCAATCAAATACCTGAAGAGAAGTGTCACGACAGTGATGCAATACCGCCGACAGCCAGTGATTACTCGCTCAGGTCGAGTGGTAAAACCTATTGTTGAACTAAATTTGTAACATTAGTCTTAACTGATAAAAAGCGGGATGTAAAGTAAAGAAGTGTATTACGGAACGCACTCACAGATGCGTAATGACGAACGTCATGATATACATCTCCCAGGTGACATAATTGTATCCATCTTGTATTTATGTTAAATAAATATTTAGCAACGTTTATTATTGTTTCATTAAACGTTACAATAACTTTTACCATGTTGACCGCAAGTGAAAATGTAAATTAAAAACATACGACGATATTCACATGTGAATTTGTGTGAAGACATGCATATACATATGTATAGAGAAGCGATGTTCTTCAAGATTACTCAAGCGAACAAGCAAGGGGTTAAGCTCGTAAACGACAGGTCAATTTAAGGCAACAATTGTACTTTATTGAATAAGGAGATACGTTAAGTCCATTTGTGACGATGCATGCGTTTGTTTAAGTGAAAAAAAGTGTGCGTGGAGGAATAGCGAACTAGTAACATGTGACCCACATATATAAGGTCGTTACTAGCAATTAGTATCTGAGAAAAGAATGCCGAATATGTATTAGAAATTAGAATGTCGTGAAGATAATAATAACGTATAGATTAATATTATTGTGTGACGTTGTATGTGAACCAATAAAATTCAAGGTTTATCTTTAACAAATAACTCTGAAATTGTTATTAGCAAAATTTACGGAAAACTATAAAATAATGTAATGTAAATCCTTAATTTTACTTTCTTATGCGTAGTACGTATAAGGAAGTATTGTGATGATGAAAATTGTTGACTTCGAGATTTTTGCAGATGTCCACGTTTTGAAATCTCCTGATTCCGAAAAAGTGGTTTTTAAAAAATTTATCTCCCCCCTTCTCTCTCTCTCTCGCTGTGTGTGTGTGTATGTCAGTGTTTGTGTGTGTGTGTATATGTCAGTTTTTGTATATGTGTGACCACGATAGCGGTCAAACCGCAATAGACATCAATTCCACATTTTGTATTTACGAATATAATCTCCCTCTTGAGATCAGTTTAGATTTTCATTAAAATCGGTATACCGGAAATAGTAGTTTACTTCGGTGAAAAAATTTTGCCAATTATTCGTCAATTACTAAGTTTAAACATATTTCGCAAGGCATGCTTTTTAAACAGGTACGCTACGAGTATAAAAGTATTTAGAACTTAATTTCCAATAACTTTTATATGAAAAAATTTTCAAAATTAGGACCGGAAGTAACACTTTTACTCTTATCGAATAGCGATTTCTTGCAAATATGTCGTAAATTATGCATTCTATATATATTTTTCTCCAACCGTAAAAAAAGTATGACATATTTTGACTGTCAGGAGTATCTAAGGTTGTCATTTTCCATACTGATTCAAGAAAATGGTATCTAAGCAACAAAAATATTCACTTTTAATCCTAGTAAGTAAAAGTGGTTATTTTTAATCCTAGGATAAAAAAGTATTCATAAATGAACGCAATGACAACTAATGTATGACTAATGTTTGACAACATATCCATGACAACGTCGATATAACTTACTTACTTACTTCGTTTTATTATCCCAGTGCATGATTTCGGTTGAATAAAAAATAGACTTCGTTTTATTATCGTAATGCAAGTATAATCTCCCTCTTGAGATCTGATTAGATTTTCAGTAAAATCGGCAGACCGGAAGTAGTAGTTTACTTCAGTGAAAAAATCGAGTTTTGCAAATATTTTGTCAACTACTAAGTTTAAACAAATTTATAAAGAATACATATGTACTTAAAATTGAATTTGAGAAGAATTTTATTATGAAAGTTTTTCGCTATTGATACCGGAAGTAGGTCATGCTTTTTAGACAGGTACGCTACGAATATAAAAGTATTAAAAACATAATTTTCAATATCTTTTGTATAAAAAAAATTTCAAAATTCAGACCGGAAGTACCACTTTTACTCTTATCGAATAGCGATTTTTTGCAAATATGTCGTAAGTTATCAAGAGTACAAAAGTATTTAGAACTGGATTTGCAATATTTTTTGTGTACATTAAATTTCAAAATTCGGACCGGAAGTAGCAATTTTACTCTTAGCGAGGAGCACTTTTTTGATAATATCATGCAAAGTATGCATTCTATAGAGATTTCTTAGGAGAATAGAAGTACTTAGAATAGGATTTTGAATAATTTTTGTATAAAAAATTCTTAAAATTCTATAATTTGAAACGGTCATACGTATAAGAAAGTCGTGTGGTGGCCACACCTCATTTTTAAGTATGTGTTAGGACTTCTACCGTTGATTGAAAGAATACATAGCGCATCTTTATATATTCCTTCAATCAACGCTTCTACCAATTAAAAATATGTTTCCATATACTACTTGAGTAATTAAATCCCTACAAAAGTCACAGAGCCGATAGGTTCTGTGACATGAGATAATAATATGATAAAATATGGTATTACAAGTAGAAGTTCTAGAGTTATTGGAATTAATGCCATAATGCATCGATGATTGTGTTCGTCTTCCCAATTAACTTAGAAAGACGAACCTTTTATTCATAAGATGACTATAGGCACAGCCTGAAACAATATTTATGTTTTTGTAATATCATATATTATAAAAATGAGGTGTGGCCACCACACGACTTTCTTATAAGTATGAGCGTTTCAAACTATACAATCTTAAGAATTTTTTTATACAAAACTTATTCAAAATCCTATTCTAAGTACTTTCATTCTCTTAATAAATCACTATACATACTTTGCAAGATATTCGAAAAAAAAGTGTTACTCGCTAAGAGTAAAAGTGCTACTTCCGGTCCGAATTTTGAAATTTCATGTATACAAAAAATATTGCAAATATAACTCTAAATACTTTTGTACTCTTAATAAATATATATAGAGTGCATAATTTACGACATATTTGCCAAAAATCGCTATTCGGTAAGAGTAAAAGTGTTACTTCCGGTCCGAATTTTGAAATCTTTTTTATACAAAAGATATTGAAAACTATGTTCTAAATACTTTTATACACGTAACGTACCTGTCTAAAAAGCTTGACTTGCGAAATATTTGCAAAAAACCTATTTTCGATAAGAGTAAAAGACCTACTTCCGGTAGGAATTTCGAAAAACTTTTCAAATAAAATTGTTCTCAATTTTAATTTTAAGTACATATGAATTCTTTATAAATTTGTATAAACTTAGTATTTGACGAAATATTGGCAAAATTCGATTTTTTCACTGAAGTAAACTGCTACTTCCGGTCTACCGATTTTACTGAAAAACTAATCAGATCTCAAGAGGGAGATTATACACGTAAATACAAAATTTGGAATTGATATCTACAGCGGTTTGACCGCTATCGTGGTCACACACAGACACACAGACACACAGACAGACAGACAGACAGACACACACACAGACATTTTTTAAAAACCACTTTTTTGGTATCAGGGGACCTCAAAACGTGGACATTTGCAAAAATCTCGAGGTCGAAAATTTTCATCATCACAATACTTCCTTATACTACGTATAAGAAAGTAAAAAGATGAATATTGTTTTGTAAAAAATAATTAATTAATTAATAATTAATAATATATGTTACATTTTATAAATTTTACAATATTTACTTACCTGTTAATTCATACAAATATATTTTGGAATGAAATAGATTTTTTGTTTAAATATGTGGGAGGTATGCACAAAATAGAAACAGAATTGTTAACAAAATAAAATAAAAATAATTTTTTTACCGCATAAGTAAAAACTGAACTTTGCCCATTGATTCGATTATTGAATCAAATACAATATCAACAATCAATTTTGATAAAAAATAATATAAATTATTTGCAAAGCTTCATTTTCACTCATTTTTGAACAAGCTTTTACTTCCATGGATGATTAACCATTTCTAAATAGAACAGATATAAATAATAAAATTTATAAGACCATTTAATTCAATCATAAATCTTCAATTATGATTAATTCTATTACTTAGTCTGGATGTGACAGTGTATATCTCAACAAAACACGAAATTAGTAAGTTTTCCACATCGATGAATATACAATATTATATTTAATAATACAGCTACAAAATATATACTGTTTTATTTTTACATAGAGCCCAAACATTAAATACAATAATTATATTGCATTTCTAAGTTTAAAGATACATTATATATGTCAAAATATAATACAACTTGAAATATGAACTTTGATTTGATTATTTTTATAAAGCATAAGTTTATGTATTTTCTATAAGTCGAAATGAAACGACCGATATTTCCATTCAATAAAATAATTTCAAATAATTCTAATAAGGACGTTCAAATCAATGGAGAAATTATAATTATCCAGGTTTTTCAATTTTTAAATCCACTGGAATCACACATCATACCGTATGTTTGTGTCTTCATGGGCTTTCTTTATTCTATATCTTATTTTCTGTAATAATCTACAAAACCACCGATAAACTCATGTGGCACAAATGCTGATACAATAAAAAAAAACACTTTCTGTATACTTTCCGAATATCATGGTGATAGTTGTCAAATTATATCAGAGGTTATATTTATGTTTTGTATTTATCTATCATTCGTATATTAGCAAATAGATACTTTGATTTAACACAAACATAGAATAAACTATCTCACAAATTCTATCTCTCTGGGACGAAAAAATACACAATATAAAGATATTATACAGAGTGAGTCATCTCGCTGGGAAAGGCAGATTGTGGCTGTATGAGAAAAGATATTTCAGAGCTGTTTTTTTTTATATAATAGCCACTCATTAGGAGTACCTTCTAAATTTATTTTATACTATACAAGTGTTCCATAAGTTGGCGATTGACCATAGTTATAGTTGTTTTAAATGAAACAAACTGTATATTATTACATTTTTGTATTCCCCGTATAATTCTCATACAAAAAGTAGATAAAGATAGTCTAGGCCTAAAACTGAAAGTTTCCGACTTATTACCATTTCTGTGAAAAATTCAATGTTTTTATAAAATTATACCGGGTGATCGCAATTAAGTGTTCACCATTGCTATCTCCGTTATTGTAGGAGTTGTGTAGTCGGCTAAGTTAGGACAGTTTGTGTTTTTTTCCGCCGATTACGATAGTTAAAACAGAAAATCAATTGAATGTGTAGGTTCCCAGTTACTTTAAAAAATTATATTTTTCTAATGGAACAGTCAGTATATTTTTATACGATTCGATGCAAAATCAATTGCTTAACAAAAGTGTTCATATGCCTTTTTGCACAAAACATAAGAAAAACAAATATAATTTAAAAAACAATGTGTAGTGAAGTTCGATGAACATAATTTATTTATAAAGTAAAATTGTAGTATAGTCCAGGAATTTTAGCACAAAAAACGGGGTTCGCTCAGCAAAAAATTCTATCAATTGATTTTTCGATTGGATTATGTCAGAGGGTGTCCCCCAAGGATTTTGTATATAGAGAAGGTTGGAACATGTGACTGCCATTGCTGTGACGTCATAATATGCTTATGTGGCGGGAGTTTTAAATTTCGCCGTTGTACGTTTTGAAAGCTATCTTTAAAAAAAAAAACAAGACAAACAGTTGAATCTACAAATTTATTAAGATCTCCTTACAGATGTAACAATTTTTGAAAGTTTTTTTAACCTTTGTTGAGAACTAGTGGTTTTGCGTTTATTATTTAAATACTTAATACGAATAAAAAGACGCTGCCTTAAAAAGGCACGAGTTACCTCTTCAGGCAAATTTGTCATATCTTTTAACATATTAGTTATACTAGTCACAATTTTAGTTTTAAATCTAAATTTGTTGTTCCTGTGGATGGTTTTAAACCGACGATTCAGAAACCTTGCTTCTTTTAACAACAAGGCTGACGGCTCTGTTAAACCGCCATAACTGACATGTCGCACCCACGATGGTAGAGCATAATCATGATCATACCCTTGTTGCAACATGTAGGAATAGTGGCCCAGAGCTGGATATTGTCGATTAAATTTCCTTGCAATCCAGCCTGCTAAATACTGCAATCCATCCTCTTCCATGGGAGCATGTGACAACATGTCAGTGCTATCGCTGCTACACCTACTTGCTACAGATATATCAGCTGTCTCGTCCACCATCTCCATGATGTCATCCAAAGGAACACTGGCCTTTTGAAGCACTGATCCAGAAAGAAATTCGCTGGGATCTGTCCCAAGAGTGTTTGTTCCCTCTTTTATATTAAAGGGCGTTTTTCCTAAACAACATGTACTATAAAATATAATATTAAAAAGCTGTTTGCTAACGCTTTCCTAGGATAATCATTCTCAACCGATAAAGTAAATTTAAATGAGTATGATGATCATCTAGACCACCTCTTGTCCGAAGCTGACTAAATAAGTTTTCAATAGCATCTTGATTTAACTTGTGGGTCAATAAAAATTTTACCCCATAAGTTTCTTTCATTTCTGCATAAAGGATTTGCAGTGATCTTATCGAAATAAGAACCGCTTTTTGGAAAACTTGTAGAGTAGTTTTGCCTCGACACCTCATTGTTAAAAATATATTGTACACTTCCTCTAGTTTTGTTAGTTGATCAGGTGTGTTACAATATGGTTTCTTAAATTTAATGCTCTCCCTTAAATTTCTTGAGTTCATAATATCGAACCAATTGTTGACACAATTAATGAATGTAGACAAATTGTTGGCCTCCACACTGTTTTTACAATAATGCTTCAATGCTACAGCGGTTGTGTGAGACAATAATTGGGATGCCAAAGCAACATTTTGTCTTTCCGTTTTGTTCACATCAAGATGTTTCTTTGTCACTTTAAACAAAGAACTAACTTCTGCACCATCTGCCTTTGCAAGTAACTCTTCTAGGGGCTGCTTTGTAATGATAACGCCATTTTCCAACACAAAACCTTGAATATTTATAAATTATATTATAAAATAGATACTCATGAATTTCTCCCTTACCTGCGTCCAGAAGCCAATTTCTTATCAACTTTAAAATATGTGGTCCATCTGGAAAATAACAATTTTTTTTCTCCGTTATTGGATGGTTAACATAAACATGGTCCACACTAATACCCAGATCTCTCACAACACCTTGATTTGCTCCTCCACAATCACTGACAAAAGCAACCACATTAAAAGTGATATTGTACAGAGCTACAGCTATTTCTTTGAATAATAAGGGTGTCATATTGGTGTCAAATTTTACAAACACAACTTATTTCCAATTACTATACAATCCACGTGCAATGACAACTTGCACATAATTATGTGGGCCAAGAACTTCATCTAGATGAATATCATATTCGTGCAATGCAGACACTCTCATTTCATCATACATGATTACTGTAACTTTTTCTCGGTCAGTTAGGTCTGTTCCCCTAATTTTCATTAAATTGAGGATGTCATATAATATTCCAGTCCTCATATTGATGTTCCTTGCATAGCGTTGTAAGGATTTGACATGTGGCAAAGGAAAACCTTCATTACGCATAAACTTATATGCCTTCATACTAAAATACCTTAAAGTGAAAGCTTTGGGTATTTCTGCAGTTGTCCATTTCACTTTCTTTTTTTTCTTTAATATTAATTTAATTTGATTTTCACTTAATGTAGGTGACAACATCTGTGCAAGTTGCCCTACTCTTGGTTCATTAGATCGCTGTTTTTGTTCTTCAAGTTCTTGTTTCAACATAGTAATTGTTTTCTTCAACTCTGTTATGTAACTCTGCAGTTCAAGTTTATCTTGTCCAAGAGTGTTATTATATGCAGTCAGCTTATTAATTTCCAAATTCTGTTTAGCTATAGTTCTTTGCAACTGTAGCAGTTCCTCTTTAGATCTTTCCCCTTCTTCACACATGCTTATAACTTCTTCCTCATAAGGTGGTTGATGATTGATAGTAGTGGCCAGTATGCTCGGAACAGCTGTAATTAAATAGATAATAAATATTAAAACGTTACTTCACATTTATACAGTACCATCTGGTTTAAGTCTTCTTTTCATAGCTGGTTGATGACAAAAATCTGCTTTAAACCTCATTTCAAACTGTTCTTGAGTAAAATGTACCGAACAAATTTTCGCAACTTTGCTGGGTTCCCATGTCTCCGATTTTTCACAAAACTGTTGCCACAGTGTTCTGAGGTTTTTATCTCTCGGAAATGCATGAAAGGATATTGCTGGGTTAATATTTTCCTTATCATCCCTCTATAACACCTTGTTTCACTTTGCGTTAAGCTACATTTGATGCGTTACTTACCTTGGCGGATTTATTTGTACAGTGTTTCACAGCACAATATTGCCCCGGCATTTTTATTTACATCAAAAACGGTAAATGATAATACTGCTGATAAAATCTCGCTGATAAAATTTCAGACAACGTACAGGTTAGGTGTGAAACCACTGCGTACTACGTCACAATATGCTACATTCCCCTTTACCCTGTCCGAGAAACTCTCCACATTCCGCTGTTTGCGGCAACCTGTTCTCTATATATAAAAACCTTGGGTGTCCCCTAAGTATAAAACCAAATTTGTGTCGTCCAAAACCGCGAGCGTTAGCCGCCATCTTGAAAACGCCTTTTTGCAAATATCTCGAAAACGGTGAGTTTTACGTTAAAAATTGCAAGGACCTTTTTTGTAGAAGATAACATTTCCCGACTTTTTTGTTTGAAACTTTTTTCCCTATTGTCAATATTTGCCAAGATATAGTCGATTGTTTTTGGAAAATATCTCGATAATTTTTGGAAATACAAAAGAAAATGTGATTATCGAAGTTATAGAGCATAACATTTGCTACAATTTTTGTGTGAAACTTTTTGTTGTTCAATAGATAGTTGCTAAGTTATAGCGCATTGAACGTTGCCGTCAGGTCTAGGAAAACAGCGATTATTGGTAATACGTTGCTCTAGCATGCCAAGAACAAGTGTAAGGATACACGACATCTTGGCGGCAAGCATTGCAGGAGGTAATTAGAAGAGGGAATGCGACATGGAAAAAAATCTACGTTATACGACTGTTTCCGGTCCCTGCCAGCCAACACGAACTTGAGTCCCAACAAAATGATTGTTGTGGATGGAGGTTTTCTCTTACATCGTGTTGTGTGGGTTCGCAATTCCTCATACCAAGACATCTGTCTCAAGTATGTCGCATACGTACAAAATCATTTCGGCACCAATACCGTGGTAGTTTTTGATGGATATCCTGAAGATATCAGTCTCATGGGTACTAAGTCATCTGAACGTCTTCGTCGATCGAAAAAGAACTTTTCCGCAAATATTAATATCACAGAGACAGTGATTGCAACAACTCCTCAAGAAAAGTTCTTAGCCAATGACAGCAATAATTTTGTTAGCATTATGAGACAGTCATCGTCGTAGGAGAGGACGTCGATCTGCTAATATTGTTGACAGCATAGCGCACAAGAAAAAAAATATTTATTTCGCAAGCCCGGAAAAGGACGCACTCCAGAATCTCTATACAGCCCACGTTGTCTGAAGCCGGAGTATGGTGAAAATTTAAGAGAAAACATTCTACTTCTACATGCATTCAGCGGTTGCGACACAACGTCAGTTCCTCTTAAAATTGGAAAATACAAAACATTGACGACATTGAAGAACCACGAAGAATTACTGACGGCTGTGGCATTGTTCAAAGATAGGAGGAGCGATCCCAACATGATTGCTCCTCAAGCTGGCGAGCGTTTTCTTATTGCTTTGTATGGAGGTAATAAAACCGAACCATCCATCGACTCTCTCCGATACAAGAACTTCGGCAAGTTAGCTCGGAACACCAAGCTGAACTTATCCATTCTACCACCGACGCAGAATACAGCCCGTTACCATTCCTTCAGGGTGTATCATCAGGTCCAAAGTTGGCTCGGATTTCACCATGACCCGGAAGTATGGGGTTGGAAGCGCGCTACGGATCGCTTATCACCGATCACAATGAAAAAAGCTCCCGCGCCGCAAATTTTACTACAAATAATATCCTGCAAATGCAAGACAAATTGCGGAGCTGCCTGCGGATGCCGGAAGAGTGGCTTAAAATGTTCCGTTATCTGTTCAATCTGTAGTGGCCAAACATGCGATAACGCAATCCATACAGTGGACGATAGCGACGAAGAGAATGCCCACAATGAATCGTTTTTTGATCCTTTGACTATTAATGACTCGAACATGGAAGAGCAACATTCGCGAACCATCGAAAATCGCCCTTCCTGTTCTAAACAAAGGAGATTGTTTTAAACCAATCATCGAAGTTTGAAATTTTGCAATAATAATTTTTTTATTAATAAAGATGTTACACTCCTCCAGTGTAGATTAATCTGTGAAAAAACGGTCTCTAGAAGCCAAAGATGTTAAAAATTCGTGTTAAATCACAATCTAAAATAATTTAATAATAATAATAATAATAATAATAATAATAATAATAATAATAATAATAATATTCTTTATTTGTCCAACAGCACATGCCAATTACAGGACAACAATAAATTCTTGATAGCATTTCCTAAACTAAAACTAAAAAAAAAAAAAACACAAGTACCATTACACTAGATGACAAGTTATGGAACACTTCAAGCTTATATAAATGAAAACACACGCATAACCTGAATTGAAAAACTAATATCAAAATCTGATACAGTGGTTCATATTGTATTAATAACAATAATAACAATAACAACAATGAGTAGAAACCTTAGCACATTAGACTAAGAAGCAAATATTTAATAATTAGTACATCATAGCCAATGCGTTCAGATTAAATTAAAATAAATAGTGTTACAGACATATGCATTGAGTCAAATCGAAAGACATATTCATTTATCGATAGAGTGAGGCTTTTGAATAAAAGGAAAGTGAAAAGGATCAGGGCATAGTTCGTTAGCGTTCCTAGCCATATGCGTAAGAGGTGCCTTAGCAAAAACATTTGACCTAGCTCGAGCCACCACAAAAGTATCGCTTGAACGCGTACCGTATCTGGGAACCAAAAAATCCACAGCGGAGAGTATATTGGGGGCATCAATTCTGTTACTAACCAGCCCAACCATAAAATTGGCACTTGCGATCTCTCTACGCTCCAAGAGGGAAGGAACGTCATGTGCTAATAGCAGACTCTCATAGTCAACGCCTCTAGGAGGATACGTGCCTCGAGCCCTGTACGAAAAGTACTTCAAAAATCTCTTCTGTACTCTCTCAATCAAAAGGTTTTGGTAAACGTAACAAGGATACCAGATTATAGAGGCATACTCCAGTCTGGGTCGCACCAGTGAGAAAAACAGTATCTTCAATGTATCCGGATTCATGAACTCCCGGCACGACCTGACAACAAAGCTGAGTGCACGTGAGGCGGAGTTGCATATCGAATATATGTGATTAGAAAAATTCAAACGTTGGTCAAATAACACTCCAAGATCCTTCATTTGTGTTTGCCTGGGAATAGGAGTTTGATCCAATACGTAGGGGAAAACTAGTGGCTCGATTCGTGTGGTATATGTAACTACCGCACATTTATTAACGCTGATTTTTATTTTGTTCCGCTGGCACCAGTTGTTAATAACACGTAGATCATTCTGTAGGGCTTCACAGTCGCAGACTGACGAGATCCTTGAATAAATCTTTAAGTCATCAGCATAAGCTAGGACGCGACAGCTGAGAATAGACAGTAGATCGTTAATGCAAACGTTGAAGAAGAGTGGGCCCAGGTTTGATCCTTGGGGTACACCTGAAGAAGCTGTAAAAGTGTTAGAATGAAATCCATTGTAGTAAACATAATTAGAACGATTGTCCAGGTAAGAGGCAATCAGATTAATGACGGGTGACGTAAGACCCAGGGAACACAGCTTTGAAAGAAGTATTGTGTGATCAATAGTATCAAACGCCTTGGCGAAGTCTGTGTACAACACATCCACCTGCTTTCGAGAATTAATTCCAGAACTGATAAATTGTGTTATTTCAACCAAGTTGGAGACTGTTGATCTGCCCGAAGTAAACCCATGCTGCTGCGGGGAGATGTGTGACCTTATGTATGCATAGAGCCTATAGTATAGAGTAAATGTTTAAATACCTTGGAACTCCCCGACAATATACTGATTGGTCTGTAGTTCAAGATATCATCTTTGTTACCCTTCTTAAAGACAGGATTAATTTTACTTATTTTCCAGATTTCAGGAAAAGTAGATGTTCGGAGAGAAAGGTTAAAGATCACAGACAACGGAGCGCATAGAACAGATGCGCAATCCCTAAGCAAAAAGTTGGGCAACTCATCATGACCTGAAGTAAAGTCAGCTTTAAGGTGTTTCAAAGCAGTCAGAGTTTCACCTGTCGAAAAGGGCTCCATAACAAAGCTGCTAGAGCAAACATGGGCATCTGATGAGACAAAAATAGAACGTGGTTGAAACACTTCAGAAAATATTTTAGCAAAAGCTTCTACAATTTCGTCCGGAGCAGTAAGCTCCCCCTCCCCATGTCTTAACGTACCGGGAATTTTTGACTTTCCCGTTCTTTGACCAACAAAGTGCCAAAACGCCCTGGGATTTTTAGATATGTTGCTCTCCAAATTCAACAAGTACGCACCATAAGCTCTACGTGCCTCCAACTTCACCAATCTACGTACTCTGACAAATTCACCCTGGAAGATTAGTGATCCCGATAATTTCCATTTCTTGTGGTAAAAATTCTTGAGATTTAATAACTTGATTAATGAGGAGTCGTACCAGCTAGAAAATCGCTGAGATGTTGATGAGTATTTTGGAACGTGCAGGTCTATAGCAGAATATAATAATTTTAGATTATGGTCCTAGAGACCGTTTTTCACAAATTGAATTTTTTAATTATTATAACGAATAATGAATATTAACAGTAGATCAATACATTTTCATGTCTTTCTCAAACAATTCGTCAGACAGTTTTTATTGCGCAAACTTTTCTCCTATCGCCCATATCCCTCCTATTCATGACAAATATTATTTTTAGCGTCTGTATTATAAAATTCTTCGATTACACTTGTTCTTGGCATGCTAGAGCAACGTATTACCAATAATCGCTGTTTTCCTAGACCTGACGGCAACGTTCAATGCGCTATAACTTAGCAACTATCTATTGAACAAAAAAAAGTTTCATACAAAAATTGTAGAAAATGTTATGCTCCACAACTATAATCACACTTTCTTTTGTATTTCCAAAAATTATCGAGATATTTTCCAAAAACAAAAAATTGTTTTTTCAATCGACTATATCTTGGCAAATATTGACAATAGGGAAAAAAGTTTCAAACAAAAAAGACGGAAAATATTATCTTTTACAAAAAATGTTTTTACAGTTTTTAAGTAAAACTCACCGTTTTCGAGATATTTGCAAAAAGGCGTTTTTCAAGATGGCGGCTAACACTCGCGGTTTTGGACGACACAAATTTTATTTTATACTTAGGGGACACCCTTTGACATTATCCAATCGAAAAATCAATTGATAGGATTTTTTGCGGAGCGAATATCTAAAAATCCTGGGCAGTAATAATAAAATATTCTAAATTAAATTTTCAAAAACATCACCTCTAACTTCGACACATTTTGTGCTCTTTTCAAAACACTTCGTGTTGCATTAAAGACAACTATCCCGTCAATAGAATTAATAATATTGCGGATACAGTCTTGGAGTTTTCAGTATTGTACCTGGCTATAGCCTCGTTTTTTTACATATCCTCAAATATAAAAGTCTATGTGTAATGTCAGGCGTTCGAGGGGGGCAAACAAACTGAGCCACATGTGGCTATTCACCTATCTCCAAAAAGTATCTGCAGAAGTGTTGGAACGGCTCGATAGTTATAGGCAGGTTCTCCATCCTGTTAAAAATAAACCTTTAGGAGACATGCTAAATCCACATTGTCGAGAATTCTTCTAATAACAGTCTTATAATTTCTATGTATCGGTCTCATGTTAAGGTACCGTGATAAAAATATGGACTTACAATTGCGGATCCAATCAAACCACACCAAACATTAATGCTAAAACGTCTCTGTGGATTACGCTGCTGAATTAATAGAGTATCTACTTCAGTCATGATGTTTTCTTTCTATTGTACATGCCGCTGTTTGAAAAATATGCCTAGTCACTCCACAATACTTGTTTGGTAAAGTTTAGATCTTCAGTACATTTACGAACCTTCTTCCGGCGTCACTCTCTTCTATCGTCTGAACTGGCTGAAACTTGTACGGAAAAAATGTATGTTTCTTCAAAATACGTTAACACGATAATTTCCGTGTCTTCTGAAACGATACTTTTGCCTTCTTTGTCCTTGGCACTTGTTGCGCAAGGAATAATTTACGGTAATGTTGAACCGCTCTATCGCAATTTTTTTGACATATCATATATGTTTCCAGAATATCACATTTTTCAATATTTGAGAATAGCATTTTCATAACAATTAATCATAAATTATTGCTATTAAGTGCACAGTTTATTATATTCTCACATACAATCGGAAGTATTTTGACAAACTCTGTCGCACTGTCACTTGTACAGAGTTAATCCCCATGCCTTCTAAATATTTAACTCAGTATCTTTATTGAAGGAGAGAAACTTTGTTTTTTAGTTACGTCGGTTATTCTCAACTTTTGTGAAAAAACGCATCTGAACACTCTTGTTGAGCGGGACCGCTGCGCAAAAGGCATATACAGCTTGAGCGCGCAGGGTATGATCACCCGATGCCAGTCGATATTCTTCGGACGTATATTCGGCAAATGATCTCCGCTAGCTGTGTTCGCCAGATATAGATATATAGATTTATTTTTCCAGAGTTGTTATTTCGTTATATTTACTGGAGAGAATCTCTAATTTTAATTTCTATTTCAATGGTCGTTTTTATGTTATTTTATGGTATTCCTGTTATACTTGTTTATAGTTTTTTTTTTACCATGAAATTTCTTTTTATTTATTTTTCTCTAGACATCTTAGTTTATTCTGCAGATGTTTCAGGCGGGTTGTTTTTATTTCATTCTAAAACCCAGTTGTACTGCTATAACTTTGTACACAACTACATTATTATTTAGTTTCATAAGGATAATCATAATTACGTTATAAGTATTACAATCTTCGCGTTATTATCGACTTAGTTATCTAAGCAATCGTCATCACTTAAAGAGAAAATTTAATTTGTTCTTTTTGTCAATCTGCAAAAAAATAATCAGATCACTATGAGTTCGAATATGGCAATGCTTGTATGTTGTGCCGTTACTCTAATATGTATTATCGGACCACGTTTAGATGCGAGTTTACGTATACCATCGGGTGATCATACCTCGCGCGCTCTTGCTGTAGATGGCAGCATAGTAGGAAAACAAGTAAATTTTGTGACAAGAAATAAAAGTTACCATTGAAAATTTGTGCCATTCCTTGTGATATTTAAAAAGTACAATATGTAGATTAGGTATTCTGAAAATAGCAGCGCTTAATAATTTCAAATAATAAAATTACAAACTCTTGGAAACTTGACATTTTTCTGAAATAGTAGTAATAAAATGTGTCTATATCATTTGAGAACCTCGACATGATCATCTCAAAGCGTTCTGTGAAAGATCAACGCAACAATCAATATATTAACGCCAATTACTATATTTTTTCATCAATATTTGGTGGTTTTTGTCTAGAATAAGGTAATAGCTTCGCTTTTAATTGGAGCCTTCAGCATCAGATGGCACCACTTCAAATTACAAGACGTCTCAACCCCATTATGCCGTAGAGGTTTAATAGCAATATTGAATCTCTTATTATCATTTGTAATCTTTTAATAACTCTATCTTTATCGAAATCGATAGCGATAAGACCTGTACTACATAATGGGGTTGAGACGGACAATTTATACAGGGTGTCCAGAAACTCTCCTGACAAACGAAGACCGGAGATTCCTCAGATAATTTTAAGACAATTTAACCCAATTCACGCTAGTCCGAAAATGCTTCCTAAGGGAGCTAGAGCTCTTTGAAGATGGCGCCTTGTAATTAGTTTTTTTTTAATATCTCCCGAACGCTTCTATTTAGAAAAACAAAAACTGGTATGCTTATTTATCCTCCAGAGATGAATCGATTCCATCAATTGCGAATTTCTAGTACCGGTCATAGGCGTCCGTTTTGGGTAGGTAAACGGTTATTTTAACGCATAACTTTTTTGTCTTTAACTTTTAAGCATTTGTGACACTGGATTATTAAATTTTCAGGTATTCTAGTACTAAAAGGTACTCTTACTTTAAGTCGCTAGGATACACCGTTTTCTAGGAAAATCGATTAGAAAATTTTTCGTTTTTTCGTCATTAAAATTCAATTTATTATGTACCTACTTATTTTTAGCGACGAAGTTGGCTAGGACTATTAAGGCATGGATGAAAATTAATTTAATAAATCATGTTTTGTTTCAATAAATGCAGCACATAATTCGTAAAGAAAGTTTGGGAAAAGAAGCAAAAATCAATTTGAAACAAAATTTGAGCTGAAGGTTTTTAAAAACAAAGTATTTATTACAATGGAACGAAACTAACAAAAAAAGAACAAGTATCAAAGGTAGATAGTTACAAAAGATGCTCGATGTGATGACCATTAGTCTCTATGCATAAATTTACCCTTTTGCTTAGAGAACGCCGAAGTCTTGCAAAAATTCCAAAGTTATTTCTAAATTCGTTGCAAGCATCTTGTATCCTTAGCCAGAGTTGTGCACGATTTTGTATCGGAACGGAATAAACAAATGCTTTTATGTATTCCCAAACACAATAATCGCAAGGATTCAAATCCGGCGACCTTGCTGGCCAAGTAACTGGACCGCCTCTTCCAATCCAATGGTCTTCGTAGTTATTATCTAGAAAGTCTCGTACATTCCTGCTAAAGTGGGCCGGACAGCGGTCCTGTAGAAACCATAAGTTTTGCCGAATATTTAAACGCACCTCATCTAACAAATCAGGTAAAATATTTTGCAGGAAATGTAAGTAATCAACACCATTTAAACGATCAGGTAATTCCACAGGTTCAAGTAGATAATCGTCAACTACTCCAATCCAGACGTTTATGCTAAACCTATGCTGATGCTTAAATTCTTGAATAACGTAGGGATTGTCACCAACGTACGAATAATAGTGTGCATTATGTACATTAAAAATTCCATTTTTTGAGTATGAAGCTTCGTCACCAAACAAAATGTACCTGAAAAAATCTTCATCTTGATTTATCTGATTTTGTAACCATCTAGCGAATTCTACACGAGCAGGAAAATCTCCTTCTAGCAGTGCTTGCACCTTTGTAAAATGAAAAGGATATAAATTTTCTTTGTGTAAGATATTTCCTACGGAAGATTTTGAAATTGTGGGGTACATGGCAGATAGTCTTCGAACGCTAATTTCTGGATTTTTCTCAACTTCCATTAAAATAACATCTTCATGTTCTGCTGCAATCATTATGTCTCCCTGTTTCATTTTTTTTTGGGACCACTGAACCTGTTTCTCTTAATTGTTGATGAAGAGCTGTAAATGTTGAGTGAGTGGGATACTGACGATTGGGAAATTTTTCAGCGTATCTACGTTGCGCTGCTCGAGCGTTACACCTCATTTCGCCATAAACTAAATGCCTATCGACGTATTCTTCATTAGTAAAAACCATTTTTTTTTAAATTGAAATCGTTGTGTTTGAATGCTACAAAGTAAAAAATTAAAACATAAACTTCGCGACCTGACAACAATTTGACAATTAAAAACGTAGGTTTTATTTCTGTTGGCAGTTCAGAGCGAACTAGTGCAAAAAATAATAAATTGAATTTTAATGACGAAAAAACGAAAAATTTTCTAATCGATTTTTCTAGAAAACGGTGTATCCTACCGACTTAAAGTAAGAGTACCTTTTAGTACTAGAATACCTGAAAATTTAATAATCTAGTGTCACAAATGCTTAAAAGTTAAAGACAAAAAAGTTATGCGTTAAAATAACCGTTTACCTACCCAAAACGGACGCCTATGACCGGTACTAGAAATTCGCAATTGATGAAATCGATTCATCTCTGGAGGATAAATGAGCATACCAGTTTTTGTTTTTCTAAATAGAAGCGTTCGGGAGATATTAAAAAAAAATAATTACAAGGCGCCATCTTCAAAGAGCTCTAGCTCCCTTAGGAAGCATTTTCGGACTAGGGTGAATTGGGTTAAATTGTCTTAAAATTATCTGAGGAATCTCCGGTCTTCGTTTGTCAGGAGAGTTTCTGGACACCCTGTATATTTTATTGACTTGTTCTTTAAATTACTTATTCACAATTATATGTTAAACAAAGCAATTAGAGAAAATAGTTGTAATTAAACAGATTATGCCAAAATATCATTATAAAATATGGATAATTTTAATTTGTCCTCGATTTTTTTATCGACTGATGTGTTAATATAAAAACAAACTAGGTTAAAAAAAATACTACTAAAAATGTATAGGTCACAAATTAAAGAATACCATTATTAGTTCCTCTTTTGATTCGTTTCTGCTACGACACTTGTTTTTAGCCGATTTTTTTAAAAAAAAGTAAATAGCTTAGAAAAGTAATAAAAGTATCTGAAAGAGTTAGATTCGGAATTAGCCTTTTCGTAATGCATTTAATTATTGCGATTTTCTAGTTTTGACAAATAAGAGGATGAATCAAATGATCCGAATAAATCGGTGATAGATACGACAATACACAAGTAAACAATGTTATAGATTTTGTAAGACTAACACCTTTTATAACAATGCGAAACGGCTGTACGTACGAGAACCAGCAAAGAAATGAGATGTGGCCACCACACGACTTTCTTATACCTATTGCGCAACTAATACAAATTTTGTTCTAAATTAAGTTTTAAATACTTTTATCTTCTTAAAAAAAAAACTGTAAGTGTGTAACTTTAGGTCCGAATTCTGAAAAAAATTTACATACATTATTCAGAACTCTATTTTAAGTACTTCTTCGCGAGATATTTGCAAAAAATCGCTATTCGATTCAACGAAAAAATTAGAATATAAAAATTGTAGATAATCATAAGTTCTACACTTTAGAGATATTTTCATGTATACAGAGAGTTCGACAGCGACGAACCAACACATAGTTATGTTTTTTTTAAAGAAATGATGTTTGCTATGTAAAAACGATTAATGATGAAAGACCTATTATGGGCTCAATTAGTAGCGATACCATTTTAGTGTGTGAATTTAATATTTATTTTGATATTTCAAAGCATGTTGCTTAGAATTACATGCCATTTGCTGAACATAAAATTTCTTAAAAAAATTAAATGGAGCACTCTGTATATCTATATGGCAGTGACAAGTACTAATATGTACTGTTTAAAAATATCGCGAGATCAAAAATTATATTGATAAAAGTTTGCCATGGAATGTAAAACGTCTAAGCCATAGGCGTAACCAGGAGGGGGGTTTAGAACCCCCTCCCCCCATCGGAAAAAAGAAAAAAACTGGGGTCATTAAGTGCTTGTTAATTTTAAAGCATTGACAAATGGCATATCTTTGAAGTGACCCCCCCCCCATGGTTGAGGTCTAGTTACGCCTATGGTCTAAGCTATATCATATAACATAACTTAAGACAGACTTTCTTGCATCTGTGAGCAATATTGCAAAAGTTATGGAATATTAAGAGGGATTCACAATGATGTAATTTCTTGCAGCAATTCCAGTTTTATGGAAAGTTGCACGATAATTCGCGTTCATACTATGCAATTTGTTCCAGCAATTTATCGCATATGAAATGTTGCACGTATTAGAGCGTGTTCTATTTTCTCAAGAAATTACATGCGATTTTTTAGTATTTAATTTAAAAATTTAATAAAAATTACTTATTTGTAAAACGACAATATTATAAGTAACTCTTTTCGACTTATTTTAGTTTTGCTATGTGTAATGCAAGTCATGGCAACTCATACTTCTAAATTAATAAGTCGCAATCGGGTTTATTCAAATATACTGTTTTATAACTTTTGGAATATCGCCCACATGCCCAAGAGAACACATATTGATAAAGAGTAAATTTTTATTAGTTTTCACTAGCATAAAAATATATTGGCTGTTCCATTTAATATTTTTAAAAATTTTAGTTTTAGCGAATGGTATGCTTTGAAATGTCGAAACAAAGATTAAATTTATGTACTAAGAAGGTATATCTACTAATTCCCCCCATAATAGGTGTTTCATCATAAATCGTTATTTCATAGCTATCTTTCAAAAATTACACAATTTTGGACGAAAAATCGCGATATGTCTGAAACCGTTGAAAATCGACAGATAAAAATTGATCAGTTTAATCAGTTCTTCATAAAATGCTATTAAATGCATAGCATTCCATTTCAAAAAACTTAAGTTTGTATTGGTAAATCATTGTCAAACACTCTGTATGTTTGTCGATATTCACATTATTAGGCGCCAATTAATGGACTTTGCCACCACTCTGGGTCACCGGTATATCATATATCTGTATAATGTAAAGATTTACATTTTATACCTACGCATTGTTTCTCAAAAGAAAATAAGAGTTTCCTTGCATGTAAAATTGTAAATCTCTAGAAAATTATGAAATGAATATAATTTCACATTCCTAACTACTGTTTGGTTTTCCAAACATGTTTCATAGTTTTAGCTTTCATATTTTTTTTGGATGTCTAGCACTTCAAGACTCTTTTACTCTTTACAATAGAAAAACAATAATATCCCGCACGAAAGATCGAAGAAATAACAAGCGCCGTTATTGTGCTTCCGCGTGTACCTTGTAGAGGCATACTTGTATACATATACTTTGACAAATAAGCAATTTATCAAAATACCGAAAAATTTACATCAAACTCGAAATGCGATGTGTTTATGTTTTTTCTAAGGAAAAAAGTTGTCTGGGCTCATGAATTTGCTGTCGAACAAAAAAAGCATAACAAACAACACTGCTTGTCTCCGCCATCTTCTGGAGAATAGTTAAACTAGCGTTTGGGTTCACATCTTAGCTTTTTATTTAAAAAATGGTAATGGTAGCGCTATCTATGTATACAAATGCAAATTGTTGACCTTCAGGGCGTTTTGAAGGACGTTTGGCCCGCTCTTAAGCAATTGATTTTGCATCGATTGGATGTTTCATTAGAAAAATATTAATTGTTAAAAATAACTGGAATCCTACACGTTCAATTGTGTTTCTGTTTTCTCGTCATTGTCGGCGGAAAAAAACACTACAACTTCTTAATTTAACCGACTACGTAGCCTCCGGGATTTCTTGAAAACTACGTACTGGAAGACGTAATTTTTAGTAGTGTTGTTCACAATAAAAGGTCCTAATGAAGCATATGTTTTTTTCAATTACTAATTGAATATGCAGAAAACTGGTCATAAATTACATGACATTTTTGCCTAATTATATTTTCGAGAAATATAATTTTATTGTATAAAAACATTGAATTTTTCAGAAATATGGTCGAAAACTTTAAATTTTAGACCTATACTATCACATAACTTTTTGACTAAGAATTATACAGGGAATACAAAAATGTAATAGTATGCAGGGTGTTCCATTAAAAAAACTGTAACTATAGTCAACCACCAAGTTATGGAACACTCTGTATAATACTAAATAAATTTAAAAGGTGCTCCTAATGAGTGGCTATCATAGGGAAAAAAATTCTTCAAAATATCTTTTCTCATAAAGTCACAATCTGCCTTCCCCAGGGAGATGTCAACCTGTATATGAGAAAAAGTATAAAAGTTAAAACAACACAGAAAGAGAATTTTTACAAAGGCAGTATAATAGTGTTACATAAAAGCGTACGTTACATATCACGGAAACATGTGTTATAAGTAAACTAATTGTTTTCAAAAACATGCAACCATAAATTCAGCGAACAAAAAAACACTTAAATGTGAAAAAGAGGGGAATTATGAAAATTTTAAATTAAATCCCAATTATACAACAATAATAATGACATCTTGCGCCCAGTTTCGACCGCAAACACTTTCTTTTCGTTAAGATATCTGTAACAGGTATTATGCACGCAGTAAGTAGGTGGTTATAGAGTACATGTACTACTAAAAAAAAGAACATTCCGACGATGAGGGTTCACGGTCATATGGGATTAAAAAGAAAAGGCAATCGAGAATGGATGGTGTACAATCGTGTATTTATTACGATCATTAAGTACTGGACTTAACATTTTACCTATATTATATGAATACATACATTGTTGTGTTGTAGGTAGAAATATATTGAAATTCTTTGCAATTAAATGTAATGTACAAGGTTACCCTTAATCTTAACAGTTAGCATGTTGGTACGTAAATGCTGAAATAAATTTATTTGTATATCTGAAACTACTTTTTCTACAAACAAAGTTAAAAGTTGACATTTTGACACGGCTAACTTCACTTAAAAATGCAATTTTATAGCGTAGCGTGTTAAAAAGGCCACTTTTAACACTAGTGTTAAGAGTAAATGACAGTTTGTCAAAAATGACAACAGAAAATTCCGTATATATCAAAAGATTTTTATTACAATGAAAATTACATATTCTTTGGATAATTAATATTAAATGTACAATTTGTGCAATTGGAGATATTTATTCCATGTGTTGCTGTACTTGCAGAATTATTATTTGCAGACAAATAGTTCATAGGAACTAAAATATCGTGATTTAAATTATCATTTGCAATAGAATTATTAGATAGATCTGGGAAGATGGAGTGAGCAATTTTGTTTTTATTTTCTAGAGAATCTCCTAAGTAACCTTCAGCAAAGGTGGAATTTTTCCAGCCTCCATGTCACTTAATTGAGCATAAGCTTGCACCAGAATCTGCTAGCAAAGTAGCAGATGAACGTCGGAAGCAATGTCCCGTATAAGATTCTGGATTCGGCAATTTCAAAAACATTGCGATAATTGCAGGCATCTTGCCAAACGAATTTATTCCAACCGCTTGACTTGTGCATTCATTATTAGCGTATTTAATAAATAAACGTCGATGTTTTATATTAGGTGGACGTAATGCTTTGTGTTTGCGATCCAAGTTTATATATGAGCCAATAACGGTAAATATTCTTTGAGTATTGGTTTTAGTATCTGGTATAGTAACTACTAACACATTTCCTCTATCTTCAATGTCATCCACAGTCATACTCTTCCCGGCGACAAGCGCCAAATATACACATAACAACATCTACTTTGAACATCATATATTTTTCATGTGATGCTTCAGAAATAAATCTATCAATTTCTTGTCTTCTGTTTTATCATCGAAAAATGTGACCAAAGAGTAGAAGATTTCCAAATTTTAGACCTTTCTTTAAAATGTGCTAGTAGAACATTTTCGCAAGATTTACCTGTCACATTATTGCATCTGCACCATCCCATAAACCTTTTGTGCGCAATTACTATGCAATAAATTTCGGAATTACTGACAATGGAGGACATAAAATCATGACCCTTAATCCAACTTGCCATTGTTTTACGATGCCATTCTCGACGTTTTTCCGTATCATAGTAACATAAACAATGTTCTATATCTAAGTAAATGATAACTAAAAATGTATGCATATGTTATTGAAACTTAACAAAATCCAATGCACACTTACGTCGAGATTATTGAGAGAAATAGATTCAATTTAGTAATCGAATGAATAGTGATGAACTGCAGGTCGGATATTTTCAACAAGATGGCGTTATACCTCATGTTACCCATGTAAATATTCAGCATTTGCAACGATTTTATTGGGATAGAGTAATAAGTAGAAATACAGCGATTTCATATCCACCTCGATCATGTGATTTAACATTTATAGAATTTTTTGTGTGGCCATATATGAAGCATACCATTTATGAAACACCAATAAGTAATCTAGAAGAGTTAAGACATACAATCATAAAAAATGTTAACACATCAATAACTCACCACAAATACTGATCAATGTTTTTAATGCTCTACGAAATAGATAGTGGAATTATGCTTGGCGGAGGTTGGTCATCATCATCATTTTTATAATAATATTTTGTTACCTTCATAATAATTATAAATATATTTAATATAAGATTTACCATTTTAATTTTTTTATGACGACAATGATAACGTTTGGAAACATATTGACAGTTCTCTATTACCTTCAGTTACGATATGCTATTTTTATACACGGTTTACTTCAATGACAATTTTAATGAGCTCTCGTCACTTTCAGGTATGTTTTAACTAGAGCATCACATTTTTCAACTGATAACTGAACTTATCATAACTTTGGCAATCAAGTCTTCGATTTTTTTTACATGAATTATCCATTCAATATCAAATATCTCCAGTGCATTTTACAGTTCTTTCGTTAGCTACTCCGTAGCACAGAACTCTTACATGCCTTCTATTACTATTCTCAAGTTAGTGTTTAAACCCACCAGACTTTCCGCAGATTTCAGCGTCTACAAAAAGTATTGTTCTTCTTTATGTTTTAGGGTCAGGTTGGTAACTAATGATAAATAAATAAAAAAGTTGCGGAACCTACAGCTAGATTAATAGTAGATTTTGCTCATTTCTGATACCAATATTAGAAAAATTAAATTTCAAAAATTACATTTTTCTTCTTAGCTCTGGTTTAGTTTCCGATTGAATATAAAATGAAATATAGTAAATACACAATAATATTTTTCTCTCATTTATAAAAAATATTTCCATATGTAGAAAATGTTTCATAGTTTTTCACTTATTCGCTAGAATGAGGAATAGAGGTTTGGCACTCGCAGTGAATGACAATTTGCAATTACAGATAATTACATAATTGTAACTATAAATTTGTAACCTTGCAACTGATGAAACACGTCGTTTGCCACGCAGCTGTGCGCTTTAACCTCCTGTCAAGAAAGAGATAGCGAAACGGCCAGAAACGGTGAATACCATTAGAGAATTCTAGCCGATTTATTTAGTAAATTACATTATAAACCTGTTAATTTACTTTCTAAAGGAACGTTTATTAAGAAAAAACTTTTCAGATAAAATTTTAAGTGTTATTAAATACCAATGAAGAAATACTTTTTTCTAAATAAGGTATTTTATATGTCTGTTTTTATTACAAAAAAAGTCATTAATATTTAATTTGATATCAATATTATAGCTTATTTGGAAGGCTTTAAATATATAACATCTACTCTACATTGATAATATACAGCATGTTCAAATTATATCTTCGCCCATACTAACTTTGTTATTATTTGAGATAAGAGTTAAGAGGGGCGTTTACCAATAAATAGAAACTTATGCATCTTATATTACTAGCGGGACGGGTAGACGCAAGGGGGTGTGAGTAGGTGGAGCTAGACGATATTTGGTTTCGATCACAGCGCTTCGGTTTTATTCACAGTTTCGTTTCTGTTGTGGGTTGAAAATTTTAATATATACATAAAATGAATCGTCAAATATTTAAATTCTGAAATCTACTCGCATATTGGTATTGTGTACTCAGTTAAACTAAATGGAATTAACAAATATCAAAACAATGTAAAAAAAATTGTAGACTAAAAATTACTTACCTCGTATTTTGATTGTTCATACGATTTGCATGGTTACTTCTTTGTTTTGTGGATGTTTTATAATAAACCAATTGTCGCTTGCCCATAACTGTTATATTATTATACACTCGAATATTATAGGTATATATGACATTTCTTTTCAATTACAAACTGTCACTCGGATTTCTGTCTGCAATAGCCGACCGATTCCGATAGATTTTCGTCTTCGCTAGGACCGGTAGAGATACCGTAAAGTGGGGATAGACGACGCGATAGCTTCGAAAAACCTCGTGTGAAATGTGTGTGACAATGTTTACTATTTAATGTTTTTCATCTTCAAAAATAATTACATAAATTTGATTTTATTATATCGTACATCAAATGTGTAGCTGGCGCGTAGAGGTTGTTTTTACTTTCTTATACGTAGTATAAGGAAGTATTGTGATGATGAAAATTTTCGACCTCGAGATTTTTGCAGATGTCCACGTTTCGAAGTCCCCTGATACCAAAAAAGTGGTTTTAAAAAAATGTCTGTGTGTCTGTCTGTGTGTGTGTCTCTCTCTGTGTGTGTGACCACGATAGCGGTCAAACAGCTGTAGATATCAATTCCAAATTTTGTATTTACGTGTATAATCTCCCTCTTGAGATCTGATTAGTTTTTCAGTAAAATCGGTAGACCGGAAGTAGCAGTTTACTTCAGCGAAAAAATCGAATTTTGACAATATTTCGTCAACTACTAAGTTTAAACAAATTTATAAAGAATTCATATACAGTGTGCTTGCCGGCGACCTGCGTATAGGGCTTATTGTGAGATAAAACGACGACACCGAGAGTTTGTATGAGTTAGTACGAGAAAGCAATATACAAACCGCTTCTTGGTCGAGTGTAGTGTTGGAAAAGTGGGGATTCGAGTACATTTACGCTGAGGCTAGAACGGGCTAGACTGACTCTCCGTTTAAGCAGGGCAGCAAGGATAGATAGCAGCTGTACTGCAGTTTGTATATTGCTTTCTCGTACTAACTCATACAAACTCTCTCGGTGTCGTGGTTTTATCTTACAGTAAGTCCTATACGCAGGTCGCCTGCAAGCACATGGTATACTTAAAATTGAAATTGAAAATAATTCTATTTAAAAAGTTTTTCGAAATTCCTACTGGAAGTAGGTCTTTTACTCTTATCGAAAATCAGTTTTTTGCGAATATTTCGCAAGTCATGCTTTTTAGACAAGTACGGTACGGGTATAAAAGTATTTAAAACATAATTTTCAATATCTTTTGTATAATATAAATTTCAAAAATATTTTCCCACACTAAACGACATTCCCTCGACCATAATCACATCGATATAGTCGTGATTTGTGTAAACAGAAACAAACGAAAACTAATTGAACAAACCATTCCATTTATGAATTGAGAATACTGCCAATCCAGATTTCAATCATCATTAAACATAATAAATTCCGCTTTCGGCATCTAATAGATCATAAATCATTCTGGTTTTTTGTCTATGCGCGCAAAAATATTCATCGGCAGCGACTTCTTTAAAATTAACGGCAATACAAACAGCAGCATACCGTAAAGTCGTGACTAACACCTTGAAAAGTTTCGTCTAGCTCGTATAAAATTCGATGTAAGAAGACGAAGAGCAACAACGACGAGATGCCGCCGACGACTAAACAAGAAAGAAGAAACAAAGTTCAATGGTTTTTATACAACAGACGGAACGCAACAATGCTTGATTTAATTTGCGCTAATGTGTTTATGAAGTAAAGGAAGAAACAGCAAAAAAGTAAATCAATGACACAGCTGTAAGATTATTTTTATTCAACACTCTTTTGGGTCGAAACAGTGGCGCATCGTGAGTAGGTTACGATAAGGTGAATATAGAATTAGTAGCGTTTCCGTCTGGAAAATTTAATGAGCACCGAGTGCTCACTGAGTTTTTCAGATAAACAGGTAGCGAAATGAAGTGAAAATAGTGAATTTTTCTAGTCGAACACAAAATATACATAGAATGACAAACTGAGCAATTTTTAGGTTATGTTAAATGTGTTTAGAAAAAATAAAGCATAAACAGAAAATTATGGATTATAACAAACTACCAACATATAAATGCGGCTGTTGTGAATATATAAATAATTCAATCCATACAATATATTAATGTAATCAAATAAAATGCAACCCCGAATATAATAACATTAATGGATTAGAAAATAATGCAAAAGAATGTAAGTATTGTAAGAACATATATGTATTTAAATAAAAAGTCATATGAATCATTAACAGGTATAAGGTGGGATGATGGAAGTACTAAATACTTATTAGAATAAAATGAAAAAGATTTAAAAATGGTGGCTCCAATGAAACGATTTAAACGAAAAAAAGATTAATGAATTCAAGTTGCTAATGATATTTAAGCTAAATTTCAAGGAATAAGGACAGGAGTTTGAAATTGAACAATGGACGACTCAATTAAACCTGAAGTATCGCGTGGTGCTGCGCACACACAGTCAAATAAAAAAAACGTAAAAGACCACTAACTTAACAAAATGAGTTAATAAATTTCCTTAAACAAAAGAAGAATTCAGGGAAAGGCGTTGTACAGAAAAAAGTCATATCATGCATGAAGAAATTAATTGATGTAATTGAAGAATTAAAAGAAACTTCCCGTAATGCAGAATATATACAACGAGATTATTTTGAACAGTCCTGGGTTGGCCACAAAAAAGTCCCAGTATTATCAAAAACTAGAAAATATTTACTTCCGTGAATTGTCCATACTAAATTTACTTATCAAATGATGGTGAAATGTCAAAAACATAATGTATTGAAATAATAATAATAGTAATAATTCATTTTATTTCTTAGTACTTCAGGCATTGTATGTAGCACAGTACAAAAAAAAAGTAAAAGGAATACGCCACATACAATACAATATAAAGTTATTTAAAATAATTTATAAAATATTGAACACTATAACAACAAATATGAAGGAGAGAGTCTCTGAATTTTTTTTTAAAAAGTCGTAATGCGGGACATGTTCTTATTTCATTTGGCAAAGCATTAAATAATTTACAGCCCACAAAAGCCAGGGTCTTCTGAAAGGAATTCGTTCTATGTACAGGAGGCAAAACACGATCATAGTGGCGGGTCTCATAGCCATGCGATAGACTAAAATCAAAGTTGCTGCGATTTCTGTATACATAACACAGTACCTCAAAAATATATACATCATAAAATGTAAAAATCCCGTTGGCCCTAAACACATCCCTAGACGAGTCGCCCCGTCGGAGATTAAAAATAGTCCTGACAGCCCTCTTTTGTAAAATAAATGTGCGAGAAACGTCGCTACGCATGCCCCAATGCACTATTCCGTAACGCATCCTGGAATAGAAGTCCGAGTAGTAAAAACTTTTTATTGTAGACAAATGGCAAGACTTGCCCAACTGAAAGAGAGCGTAGCACGATTTGGCGAGTTTAGAACATAACTGGTCTATGTGTTCCGACCACTTTAAACCCTCATCGACAATGACACCGAGCAACCTACAACTGCTAACGAAATCAATTTCAGAGTCAGCCATGACAAACCTTGAGATGTTAAATTTTCTTTTGTTATTAAAAAGCATACACTGAGTTTTTTCGATATTCACGACGATCCTATTAGACTTAACCCACTTACTTACTTTAGACATGGCCACACCAGCAGCAATAATAACATCGTCAACATTGTTCGATGAAACAACTAAACTTATGTCATCGGCATATAACATCACTTTAGCAATACCAGTTAGACAGTTAGGAAAGTCATTGATAAAAATTAAAAATAACGTGGGCCCGAGGACAGAGCCCTGTGGAACACCCACACGTACATCAGTGCTACGAGAGAAATTCCCGTCGATACTCACTCTCTGTCTCCTTCCCGACCAATAATGACTCGAACCACTTCAAACAGACACCATTTACACCATATCTACCAAGCTTATGCAATAATATCAAGTGATCAACTGAATCAAACGCTTTAGACAAGTCTATTAGCATTCTTAGACATGGAAGATTGTGGTCGATCGAAGTGTAAATACTGCTTAAGAAATTAAACATAGCAGTATCTGTTGATTTACCTGGGAAAAAAACATGCTTATTTTCGTACATGAGTTTAAAATGAAGAAAATAATTCATTAGTCGTTTATTTACAACAAATTCATACACCTTGGAGAAAACGGATAGTATACTTATAGGACGATAATTGAGGAGCATTCAGTCAAAACTCAACATCTCCACTGTTAGACAAAATTGAGTCGCACATCGTTTCCAGTCAAATGGGACATGTGTGATCGATTTTTGCCGTTAATTCAGAACAAAACTCAACATCTCCCAGTGAAACAGGGCTTCAAATATGAGCCATCTGTACAAAACTCGACATATCCTGATATATATAATACGCTTTTAATTTCATACCAAAAATCAACATATCCAATGCTATAGGTATCATAGAGCGTATAGCTTTTGCTGCAAAACTAAACATATCTGGAGAAGTGTTAGAGGTTTCAATTTAATTTTTTTCTGACACACTGTCATCTCGTATGTAAAAGCAGAACTATCACATTGTGTCATAAGAGATCTGTAAAGGTGAATGGGCACACAAATCGGTAAAAATATTTGTGTGATCGATTATATCGACCCCACATTTTGTAGTTAGGTTACGACTTGATATTGTGATGGTTTTTAGTTTGAATTTTTATATGTAGTTATTAGTGTTACTGTGTTAATTGTTAAAGACTTTTTAATAACAATGCTGGAAGACTCGTTCATTTCAGTCGCTGAAGGAAATGTCGGTTCCAGAAAGAGGAAGAGTTATAATAAAAGAAAAGAGAGACAACAACAAAGGTAAATTAGTTCTAAAATCTAAAACTTCACACTATTAATTTATGATGAATGATTAACATGACGTTTGGTAATCCAACATGTGATATATTTTTATTCGTTTTATTGTTTCTGATTTAGACATTCCAAACCAACGATTGATATGGCCTTTTTAAGAGCATGTCGCCATGGTGACTCTACATTTAAGTGTAAAACTTTAAATGCCGAAGATATTTCAAAATTTGTAGATTGTATCTATTCAGATCAAAGCAAGATATTTCAAGATCAATAGATATCACGGTACATGGCAGTTGACTCTATTAAACGTTCTCGTCCTACACCAGGAAATGTAAAAAAAAGAAAACCACACAGTGTATCTATTAATTACTTCGTAGGTATAATAAGGTTTTGTTTTTTACAAAATGTATGACTGTTTTCGATTTATAGATTCCTAATAGTAAAAATCAACATATACAAGTGTGTCAAAAATTTTTTCTAAACGCTACAAACTTTTCAAAATTTAGACTTATTCGTATCGCAAAAATACTCAAAGAAGGCAAAATTCCCAGGGAGAAGAGAGGAGGTGATCAAGTTTCACACAGGTCTGCAGACAGAAAAGAAAACGTCCGAAACTTTATTAAGACACTTCAAGGAACTGAAAGTCATTACGGTAGAGGAAAATCTGTCAGAATCTACCTGTCTTGTGATTTAAGTATATCAAAATTGCATAAAATTTACAACAAGAACAATGAAAACATGCGTGTCTCTTTTTCAATGTTTCAAAGAATTTTCGTAACCGAATTTAATATTGGTTTTCGTTCGCCAGCATCTGATGTATGTGCTCTCTGCACACGTTTGAGCAATCAGATACAAGGCGAAAAAAATGTAGATAAAAAAAAGAAGTTGCAGCTCGAAAAAAAAGTACATAAACTACGAGCTAATGCTTTTTATGAATTGGCAAAAGAAACACCTCCCAATTCTGTGTCCCTCTGTTTTGACATGGAACAAGTACAGCCCCTACCACGAACACCCATACAAGATGCATTTTATTATCACCAAGTCAGCTTTTATGCACTTTGCATTGTGGGTATGGACTCAAAAAATCCAATATTTTACTCGTGGTCTGAAGAACAGTCAGGGCGAGGATCCGTGGAAGTAGCAAGTGCTGTCTTATGCCACCTAAGAAATCTGAATTTGGAAAATATTAGGTTTTTGCGTCTGTTCTGCGACGGGTGCTCTGGGCAGAACAAGAATTCTCACATGGTTCATGCAATGCTATATTGGCTACAAAATGAATCACCTGAGTCTGTCCAATCAATTGTTTTTCATTTTCCAGTGAGAGGGCACTCTTTTCTTCCAGCCGATCGCGTGTTTGGACGAATCGAAAGACTCATTCGAAAAAAGGCAACAATAATATTACGACCTCTACGAGCAAGTTGGTTCTGTACAAAAACTGGGAACCGACTGGAAACTTTACGACATCAAGTCTTTGGAACAAATATATAAAAAACTGAACGGAATTAGCAATTTTAAAAGAGTTTTACTGACAAAAAAGAAAAATAAGTCTGGCATTTCTGTTCATGTTGTTGGGGTTGAAGATTTTAAATTCACTTCCTTACTGGACCAGCCGAGCGAAACTTTGGTAAAAAGAGGAAAAAGTCCAAAAATTAAGCTAGCAGAATTACCACTAGGACGTGCATTAAAGAAAGAAAAAAAGTGACTCTAGAAAAGCTCCTTAAGGCACAATTTGGAGAAAACTGGACAGATGATAATAATCTAATTTTTTACAAAAATATTTTAGAGGATGTTACGAACAACAGAAATTCAGTGCAGGAGGAAGATGGGGAAGGTACTGTTTGTGATTGTTGTGAAGACGATTGTGGGCTTCGTATTTAAAGTATATTATTCCAAAATAAAAATTGTTCATAGATTATTGATTATATAATGTATTCTTTTGTATTCACTAAATAGGTACACACTTTAGTTTATGTACGCATATATATTTTTGTTTTTGAAATAATACAAATACTTTTTTCAACTGTAATTCATGCAAAACTAAATACGTCCACGTTAATTCCATGCAAAACTAAACAAATCCACCGATTCCAGTCAAAACTCAACATATCCAAAATTAAGATGGCGATTTGAAGCCCCAAAAAAATAGTTGCACAAAAATACCCTACAAAAAAACAAAGTTCTGCATATAAAACTAAAGCTTTGACATGTTTTAATCACTTCCTGTAAAATTATGAAAAGTGGAGATGTTGAGTATTGACTGAATGCTCCTCAATTGTTCATATTATTAGGATCACCCTTCTTGAACATCGGGTATACCGTAGCATGTTTTAATTTTGACGGAAATATACCATTCTCAAAAGAAATATTTATTAGGTATGCCAGTGCACCCGTTATAAAAGGAAATGACCTCTTCAAAAGAAGCGATGGTATGGAGTCATCACCAGAAGCCGGACTAGAACTTAGCTTATAAATAGCTTCAATAATATCTCCCTCGCTCACAGGAAACATATAAAATGATTGCGAACCTGGTGTCATAAAGCTATCAATCTCCTCGAAAGAGACACTATCATCCTTATAATTGAAAGATATGAGTTTTTCAGATGACGACACAAAATTATCATTAAACAATTCACTTAGAGCTAATCGATCAATAGGTAAATCAGGAAAAGTCGACTGTTTCGCATAGTTACCTCTTTTATTGTTAATAATACGCCACGCAGCCTTGGTTTTATTATCGGCTGCCATAAAAAACTTATTGTTAAGATCACGCTCTCTAAGCCGTAACACATCATTATACTTCTTTTCGCAATCCAAAAAAGACTCTCTTAAACATGGAAAATTTTTGGCGAGATCTTTTAGACATAACATTTCATTCTTGAGATCCACGATATCTGGCGTAACCCAGTGATTGATATGCTTATCAGAAATGTCTTGTACTTTGTTTTATTGTCGCTTTTCTCTTTACTTCAAGACAGTATACCTCGTATACCATGCCACATTATAGTAACAATTGGTACTATACTGTGACCATGCCTTTTACGCTGCAACAGGATACGTTTATCGTAATGTCGCACAGTGGAACATTGCAAGTGGATGGATCATGGAAACAGTAATTGGGACCGCGTTTTTAACAATTTATAATGGAATATGCAAATCTGGAAATAAACTTGGACACATTCACTCGTTATCGCAATAGGGGGATTAAAAGGTTTAAGGGACCGAGGAGTGTTTGTAAATATAAACCAATAGTTTTAACAGAAGATGTTGCAGATATTAGGCAGCGAATAGAAGTTAGTCCCACAAAATTTGTACGAAATCTGTCTGCTCAAACTGGTAAAAAGGTCTATTTAACTTACACGTAATTTGTTATGCAGCATTATGTATTTAAATTGTAGGTATTTCCTACGCAAATGCTCATAAGGCACTGAAAACAAACTTACATATGCACCCATATAAAGTTGCTGTACTACAACATTTACGGAGCAATCTCTTTCATCAGAGATTGAATTATTGCAATTGGTTTAATGAAATATTACATGAAGAAGACATGAATTGTACTTTTTATCGAATGAAGCTTGGATCCATTTGTCGGAATATATCAACTCCCAAAATTACCGTACCTGGTCAACAGAGAATCCACTTTTGTTGAAAATATTCTCCATCCTATCAAAGTTGGTGTTTGGGTTGCAATGTCGAAAAGATGGATTATTGGCCGAATTTTTTTCTATGGTACAATTAACGCAATACGATACCGAGAACAAATATTGAAACCCTTCATTAACAGCCTTCACGAAGATGAATTAACCCTGGGGTATTTCCAACAAAATGGGGCAACTGCACATACTGCGCAACAAACTATTAATTATTTGCAAGGAAACTATGGTGACCGATTGATTAGTCGAAATCGATGGCCTGCCAATTTTCTGATTTAATCCCACTGAACTTTTTTCTCTTTGGCCATCTAAAAAAGTATCTCAGAACAGACTGCATAATCTCAATGCACTTGAAGATACAATTACAATAGAAATGCAAAATATCACACCGGAAACTCTCCACAGTGTGTTCAATAATATGAGAAGATATGTCAATCTATGCATTCAGAATAATGGTGGACATTTCGAACAATTTTTATAAAATGTATTCATTTTGTGACATAATTATGGGATTATGTTTTACAACAATAAAGTTGTAACGTATTTATTATTATTTTTGATAAAAAATAAAGTGCAATTACAATATTTCTACAAAAATTCTTTCATTTAATTCAACATAAACCTAACCCTATTTCATTGACATTTATCACAAGAAAAATGTAAATAGTAGCCTAACCATCAAAATAAATAAACATATTTGCCAATTACACTGTGTTCCCATATTAAAATCACTTCAAAATGATCACGTAGTATATAAACGAATGAGGAATTATCGTGGATACATAAAATAAAACAAGAAATAGAGAATATTGGGTAAATTTCGCTGTAGAGCAACCGTAGACACGTGTCTCTGACTCAGTGTTCATCATCAGTATGGTGTGGCCAAGGAATAAGATGGGATAATCTTGGAAATATAAGCATACGCGCAAGACCATTAGGTGTAAAATGATGTTACATATTACCATCTATATTATGGAATTGTATATTTAATTCGCAGTGCCTCCTCGTAAAGCACACAATTTCCTAAACGATTAACAATCTTTTACTGCATTCTATATACCGCTTATGTCAAATATCATTAGGCATAGGGTAACGTATACATATTGCCGTGATCTTTCTAGTTTAAGAATTATGAAAATTGTTAAATAATCGAACTTTAGAATAAAGACGTTAATATTTAGTTTTAAATATATAGTTTAATAATATTTTATATATTTTTTTTTTTATATAATATTTAGTTTTAAATATATAGTTTAAGGTAGAATAATCACAAGTCTCAGATTTAGTAGATGAATAATGAGTTGCATATCCTTTAAGGGGCAATGTCATTATGAAAATATAGATATAATAATTTAAGTTTAAATATTAAGAATTAAGAATTAAAAATAAACACAAAATAAATCTATGCAATATATATTTTATTGAAAGACTAACACAAGATATGGTTTGAATATACAAAAGCAGAACCAAACTTCTCGCAAAATGTTAGAATAGCATTAAACATTTTAAGAAATGGACCACTGTTCAAAAATAAAAATGTATTAAAAGCAAATAACCGTGAGAGAGTGATGTTGAGAGATGGAACAGTTAAAAGGGTGAATCATTTAAATGCCATAAAATTGTACGAGCAAGGCTATATTCGACATGCTCGAGATGAAAACGTTCATTCAAATGAATCAAAAATGGATTTTTAAATTTGTACAATGATCTTAAATTTATGAGAGCTTTATGATCATATTTAGCAATAGAATAAATACCTGACATTTAAATTTAAAAACATTTTAAAGGATAATGTGGAGGAACTGCAAGCTTGTGTTTTAAGAGAGTTTCATCGGATAAATGGACGTATTTTAGAAAAAGTGATTAATTCCACACTAAGAAGAGCTCAGTTATGTATCAATAACAATGGAGGACTTTTTGAGCATTTAATGTAATTTATCTATTTACTAGTAGTAAATAAATAGTTAGGTATGTGAAGTTAGTGTTTTATTTACTTTTCAGTCATTTTTGTATTTTGTTTCCAGGAATAGGTAAGTATAAAACAAAAAAATATGCTAATTATTCTTGTAACTTTGTTATTTCTACAAATAAACCCAAAGTGTTATACATCATTGAAATCAGCAAATTATGCTCTTTTTGATACAGTCAAAGCCGCCTACGATTTGTATTTAAAATAAGAAAGTTTGTATAAAAATCTCGAAACGTATAAAAGCTTCAGAGGTTGCAATACCAAATTTGAATTCTGCGTAAAAAAGTACCTTCATAATGTCAAAATAGTATTTCGGTATCTTTTACATGAAATAAGTTAAACGACGAAATCAAAATTGCCGATTTTTAGTTTTTCCCCTATGGCGCACGTATCGTTCATTTTTTTAAAAGTTTTTTTATTTAAAAAAGTAAACCCAGGTGTCACGTACATTTTGTCTCATTTAACCAACTCTCTATCTCTTACCGTTTACGAGATCCCAATGGTGAGCACACTATCTGGGACAGCCTGTATATATTCGCATGAAATTACATGGCAGGTACAAGAAAAAAAACATATATAAATTATATTACAAAAGTAGAAATATATTTAGAAAGGCCATAACTGCAGGGGGCCCCTCTAAAACAATGCACTGGTCTAGGATGTAGGAAAAAACCTGCAGAATAAAAAACCTACATCACAGTGCCACAAAACTAAAGGTCTTTAGTTGTTAAGATCCAAGCAACAGACTCTGAGTTAAATTATGTAAGTCCGTGTATCCAAATTCAAACTTAGCTAGAGGACATTCTTCAACATATGTATAACTGTTTCAATCTCAGCTCCGCAATCACAAGCTGGACCCGCGATCATATTCCAATTGAAAAACAAACTATTCTCCTCTTGAAACCAGTCAATTCACTGATGCTGCATGAATTTCATTTGTCTTTGGATATACCTTCGATCAATTTAAATGTCTGTAGGTCATCAACAGCGTTATAAAAACAACAGTACTTTATTTGAATACTAATTAATTTGTTGATAACATTTATTTAATCTATTTTGCAACATTTCTAATACAATTGACATCCATTAACAATTTATATTAAACAGAACTTATTTTTAGACGCCTTCGATACACATTAAGAAACAAAACAAAATTAGTAGTCTTCTCGACTACCTACATTCATAAAATACACACGCATTGCGTGGTTGCACCAATTCTCCCATCACTCACCAAGAATTCATTACTTTAAGTTCGTTATATAAAATGCGAAACACGTCTCTCTGTTTCGTCGGTGAAATGCCTTAAAACGGGCGGGTTTGAGTCACAAATTGGTCATATCTCGTCAGTATGGTATCGCGCTGGGCGCATTGCACCGCAGAGCGTGTGAATGTATGAGAACGGTGTGGAATGCCACAGGTGTGTCAACGTAGATAATGTACCTACTACATACACATGCATTGTACGTTTACATCTGTGCTCTACGTATTTCGTAGACGACGTCAACGTGTGTAGAGGAGCACGTAGTATAAGCGTCAGGAAACAGCCGTCCGTGCTATTAATGCTGCTGTCTAATTGTTGTTGTTGAAACAATGTTTCAAAGATTTGGATTAAGGCTGGAAGCCCGCTTCAAGCTGAGTTCGATTTGAAATAGGCGTACCACTGCTTTTCGTGCAAATGTAAATAAAAGACAAATGTTTAAGGGTCCGCGTGCTCTGTCTTATGCTGAGGAAAAAGATAGAGAAGAGAACTTGTCACCTAATCTAATCTGCCTGTAATTTATGGCTGCGTTATGGTCTCAGATAATCGCCGGTTGGCCCACATATTTGGCAGTCGGGAAGCAACCGCCCCTAAATTATACATCTATATTTTCTCAAACACACAAAAAAAGTGAACTGGATATGTAAAATCACCTGCCGGATTCAAATTTTGAGTTGGAAAATAAAATCGAAATCGCAAAAAGGTCGAAAAATCGTTTTTTTGTGTAAATTTTAAAATTTTCATTTTCTTCAATTATTATTACTTATCTCGTGATATCTCAGCAATGCAGAGAGCTAGGGATCTGTTTTTTTTTAAGGTTATACCCTAAAGTATTTGGATGATACTAGTGTTTTCGATTTTTCTTTATGGTGTGTAAATTTTATAAAAAAAAAAAGTTTTAGTAGACCACCAATTTGTGTAAGATATTTTTCAGCTATCGAGTAACTGATCTTATTTTTCAGAATTTACCCATATATATGTGAAACAAAATAAAGCCAACATTCCAAAATTATTTTTTGTGCAAGAAATAAATTTCTAGATCGTTTCAGAAGCAAATTATTGCGAGTCAAATATAATAATTATACTCCCTGCCCGCAAGCCGTGTGAGTCCTAGCATGCGCTTCTAGCAGGTATAGTGTTAGGGACGGGAAGAGATATTGCTTTTACTTTCTGATACGTAGTATAAGGAAGTATTGTGACGCTGATACTGTATATGTACACTATATTGTAAAGAAAATATCAACGGTTTCGATAAAATAATGTCCGAGTAACGATTACTTTCTTAACATACACCGATCTCAGAAGTATTTTACAAACTGCGTAGAAACTGCCCGAAATGGTAGGCGGAGCTACCTGTCGACACAATGTGCGAGCGTACCACATACTCTATTTGATTTCAGTGAATTTCGCTCAAATTTCAAAATTTTGTTTTCCGTTTCGTGACCTTATTTTTAAAAATTAAGAAAAAATAAAATTTATGTATTGCTGTTGTGTGTTACATAATTTTAAATAAAGGCTTGTTTTTTGAAATTTCTTACATTTTTATTTTTATTTAGGGCCCTTTGGACAATTTCGAAGAAATTACGATTTATCCATTGAAAGGCATTTTTTCTTAAATTAGCGTGTAAATTCGGTAAGGTTTTCATGAAAAATACGATTAGTAAATGGGAAAAACGATTTCGAGGCCGGGCGTATAACCTTAAGTATTTTGTTTTTACCAGGATAAATTGTATTCTGGCAGGCTCGAACTCGGTCTCTTCTATCTTTTGTACACTGACTATGGTCCTAGTGTGGTCCTAGTCAAGGTATATGTTAGGCAGCCCTCTGTTCTACAATTGTTCAGTATTGCTCAAAAGTATCTAAAAAATGAGGTGTGGCCACCACACGACTTTCTTATATATATGAGTGTTTCAAATTATAGAATTTTTTTATACAAAAATTATTAAAAATCCTATTATAAATACTCTTAATAAATTCTATAGAATGCATACTTTGCAAGATATTCGAAAAAAACGTGCTACTCGATAGGGGTAAAAGTGATACTTCCGGCCCGAATTTTTAAATTTCATATATACAAAAGACATTGCAAATACAGTTCTAAATACTTTTGTACTCTTGATAAATATACCGGGTGTCCCAGCTAAGACTTTCGGGTCATATATCTCCATTATTATTGAACGAACTTTTATAAAATTTGAAATATAGACAATGTATTAAGTGAAGAACAGTTGCGCTATACTGAAACAACCATAGTCTTTAAAACGTGAATTCAACTAGCTTTTATTTCCTGTTACTATATATTCAGGCGAGTTAAAGGCAGCATACTTTATTAAATGCAAGATACTGGTTTCAGACTTTCCCGTTTTCAGTGAATCTTATTGTTAATGTCTTTACAGTGTGCAAACTATTAAACTCACAGAACACCCATAGATACTCCACTAAACTGCCAATAAATGTTAAGTAGGGTTTTCGGGGCAACAAGAGCGTTAAAACTTTAAATTTCAGGTCTGAAAGTAGTCAATTTAATAACAAAAGTTGGTAACAAAGAACGACCAAAAAACGAGAACACTAAAACAAAAATCAGATAAAAATGTCATAGTAGATGTTTGAATGTACCACCATCCGCTTCAATACATCTCACTAAGCGAATCCTAAAATCGTCAATTATGTTTCGCATCATGTTAGAGCATTTATTGATGCAAATGCTTCTCGGATTCTGTTCTGCAAATCTTCAGGAGTTTTAGGCGGTGTTGAATAAACTTTTGTTTTGACGTATTCCCACAGGAAGTAGTCACAGGAGGTGAGGTCTGGTGATCGGGCCGGCCAAGGTATTGGGCCTCCTCTTCCTACCCATCGAGGTCCAAAAGTTGTATCTAAAGGAGCATGAACTAGTCTAGCAATATGTGGCGGAGTTTCATCTTGCATAAAGACCATTTCATTTCGAAGTATACGTGGTAGGTGTCCAATTAAATTGTGAAATTCATTTTATAAAAATAATAGGTACATGGCGCCATTCAAATTTCCATAAAAAAAAAGTGAGGCCCTATTACATGCACTCCGATTACAGCACCCCACACATTAAGTGACCACACTCGCTGGTTATCAAAATGCCGGACCCAGTGCGGATTTTCAATTGCCCAGTAACGCATATTGTGGCGATTAACAACACTATTGCTTTTAAACGTTGATTCACCTGAAAGAAGTATTCTCCTGATAAAATCAGGATCATCTTCAATGGTTTGCAGCATGAAGTAACAAAATTTAATCTATTAATCATGTCATCGTCAGACAACTCTTGGTGCAATCAAATTTTAAAGGGATGATTTTTTTTATTTTAATATTCTATGGATGGAATTTCTTGAAACCTGCACATCCAAAACTTGAGAAATATTTCGTACACTTCTTGTTGGATTTTGTTCGAATGCCTCCACGCCAGCACCCACTATTTCTTGATTCTTAGTGACGGGATTTTCCCTTAGACGCTTTAATTCGCGGACACTTCCTGTGTCTTCAAATAAATTTATTATTCTTTTGACTTTAAATTTTGAAAGGCGTTCGTTCGGCTGACGTCCGACAAGAACTCTTACGGCTTCGTTTAAGTTCTTGTGACCTTCACCATAAGCGAAAATGATCTCTTTTTTGAGATACATAGACAATTCAGCCATTTTTTTTTCGAAAGAGAAAACAAAAATCGAAATTAACACCTTTTACTGAACTGTCAACAATGACATTTGACTTTTTCAAAAATTATGAGGGATGTACAAATTAAATCCCGGCAACGTTATTCAATTGTTCTCAAAGTTCTCTATGCAGTAATTGTCTTAATAATTATATTACATTTTCAGCAACATAATCTGATTTTTCTCTGAAACAAAAATTTTGTTTTACTTCATTTTTTCTGTAGAAGCTTGATTTTTGGTACTTAACCATCTAAAGATATTTTCGTTGAATTTGAAAAAAAAACGATGAGTGAAGTCTACATTTTTTAACTTTCACTAATTTCAAAAGTAACAGAACAATCCTCATTCAATAAAGTATCTACATTTTAAATTTCAAAAAAATTCGTTCAGTAATAATATAGATACATGACCGGAAAGTCTTAGCTGGGACATCCTATATACAGGATGTCCACAAACTCTCCTGACAAACGAAGACCGGAGATTCCTCAGATAATTTTAAGACAATTTAACCCAATTCACCCTAGTCCGAAAATGCTTCCTAAGGGAGCTAAAGCTCTTTGAAGATGGCGCCTTGTAATTAGTTTTTTTTTAATATCTCCCGAACGCTTCTATTTAGAAAAACAAAAACTGGTATGCTTATTAATCCTCCAGATATGAATCGATTCCATCAATTGCGAATTTCTAGTACCGGTCATAGGCGTCCGTTTTGGGTAGGTAAACGGTTATTTTAACGCATAACTTTTTTGTCTTTAACTTTTAAGCATTTGTGACACTAAATTATTAAATTTTCAGGTATTCTAGTACTAAAAGGTACTCTTACTTTAAGTCGGTAGGATACACCGTTTTCTAGAAAAATCGATTTGAAAATTTTTCGTTTTTTCGTCATTAAAATTCAATTTATTATTTTTTGCACTAGTTCGCTCTGAACTGCCAACAGAAATAAAACCTACGTTTATAATTGTCAAATTGTTGTCAGTTCGCGAAGTTTATCTTTTAATTTTTTACTTTGTAGCATTCAAACACAACGATTTCAATTTTTAAAAAAATGGTTTTTACTAATGAAGAATACGCCGATATGCATTTAGTTTATGGCGAAATGAGGTGTAATGCTCGAGCAGCGCAACGTAGATACGCTGAAAAATTTCCCAATCGTCAGCATCCCACTCACTCAAAATTTACAGCTCTTCATCAACGATTAAGAGAAACAGGTTCAGTGGTGCCAAAAAAAAAAATGAAACAGGGAGACATAATGATGTAACAGCAGAACATGAAGGTGTTATTTTAATGCAAGTTGAGGAAAATCCAGAAATTAGCGTTCGAAGACTATCTGCCATGTACCCCACAATTTCAAAATCTTCCGTAGGAAATATCTTACACAAAGAAAATTTATATCCTTTTCATTTTACAAAGGTGCAAGCACTGCTAGAAGGAGATTTTCCTGCTCGTGTAGAATTCGCTAGATGGTTACAAAATCAAATAAATCAAGATGAAGATTTTTTCAGGTACATTTTGTTTGGTGACGAAGCTTCATTCTCAAAAAATGTAATTTTTAATGTACATAATGCACACTATTATTCGTACGTTGGTGACAATCCCCACGTTGTTCAAGAATTTAAGCATCAGCATAGGTTTAGCATAAACGTCTGGATTGGAGTAGTTGACGATTATCTACTTGGACCTGTGGAATTACCTGCTCGTTTAAATGGTGTTGATTACTTACATTTTCTGCAAAATATTTTACCTGATTTGTTAGATGAGGTGCGTTTAAATATTCGGCAAAACTTATGGTTTCTACAGGACGGCTGTCCGGCCCACTTTAGCAGGAATGTACGAGACTTTCTAGATAATAACTACGAAGACCATTGGATTGGAAAAGGCGGTCCAGTTGCTTGGCCAGCAAGGTCGCCGGATTTGAATCCTTGCGATTATTGTGTTTGGGGATACATAAAAGCATTTGTTTATTCCGTTCCGATACAAAATCGTGCACAACTCTGGCTAAGGATACAAGATGCTTGCAACGAATTTAGAAATAACTTTGGAATTTTTGCAAGAATTCGGCGTTCTCTAAGCAAAAGGGTAAATTTATGCATAGAGACTAATGGTCATCACATCGAGCATCTTTTGTAACTATCTACCTTTGATACTTGTTCTTTTTCTGTTAGTTTCGTTCCATTGTAATAAATACTTTGTTTTTAAAAACCTTCAGCTAAAATTTTGTTTCAAATTGATTTTTGCTTCTTTTCCCAAACTTTTTTTACGAATTGTGTGCTGCATTTATTGAAACAAAAGATGATTTATTAAATTAATTTTCATCCATGCCTTAATAGTCCTAGCCAACTTCGTCGCTAAAAATAAGTAGGTACATAATAAATTGAATTTTAATGACGAAAAAACGAAAAATTTTCAAATCGATTTTTCTAGAAAACGGTGTATCCTACCGACTTAAAGTAAGAGTACCTTTTAGTACTAGAATACCTGAAAATTTAATAAAGTGTCACAAATGCTTAAAAGTTAAAGACAAAAAAGTTATGCGTTAAAATAACCGTTACCTACCCAAAACGGACGCCTATGACCGGTACTAGAAATTCGCAATTGATGGAATCGATTCATCTCTGGAGGATAAATAAGCATACCAGTTTTTGTTTTTCTAAATAGAAGCGTTCGGAAGATATTAAAAAAACTAATTATAAGGCGCCATCTTCAAAGAGCTCTAGCTCCCTCAGGAAGCATTCTCGGACTAGGGTGAATTGGGTTAAATTGTCTTAAAATTATCTGAGGAATCTCCGGTCTTCGTTTGTCAGGAGAGTTTCTGGTATATACAATACATAATTTAGGATATATTTTCAAAAAATCGCTATTTGATAAAAGTAAACGTGTTACTTCCGGTCCGAATTTTGAAATGTTTTTTATACAAAAGATATTTAAAATTATGTTTTAAATATTTTTATACTCGTAACGTACCTGCCTAGAAAGCATGACCTGCGAAATATTGGGAAAAAACTGGTTTTCGATAAGAGTAAAAGACCTGCTTCCGGTAGCAATTTTGAAAAAGATTTTAATGCAATTTTTCTAAAATTTAATTTTGAGTACGTTTGAATTCTTTATAAATTTATTTAAATTTAGTAATTGACGAAATATTGCCAAAATTCATTTTTTTCGCTGAAGTAAACTAATACTTCCGGTCTACCGATTTTACTGAAAAACTAATCAGATCTCAAGAGGGAGATTGTACACGTAAATACAAAATTTTTAATGGATATCTACACCGTTTTGACCGCTATCGTAGTCAGAGAGAGAGAGAGAGAGAGAGAGAGACTTTTTTAAAAACCACTTTTATGGTATCAGGGACTTCAAAACCTGGACATCTGCAAAAATCTCGAGGTCGAAAATTTTCGTCATCACAATACTTCAAGAAAGTAAAAATGGTAATTGGCCCAAAAATTGAAAAAATAATTGTAATCAATAATCCACATGCTTTTATCTTGCATTATTCTAAAAGAGTTACCTCTATAAAATCAAATCTATCAAGAAATATGAAAGAAACAATTTTTCACACAGCTAATTCTTCAAAATTCTGATGGTTTGTTTCAGATTGTTTTCATTGTTATTATACATTAAAAGATACCCCAAACTCAAAACTTGTTAGTGTGAGGTTAGCCCCGTTTTTTTCAAAAATCTAAACTATGTCGGTTGTTTCCAGATGTTTCAGCTTTTTCTAAATTTTTCCAAGCTATGTCAAAAACAGTCAAATTCTGACGACAATATTTACGCAGACCCTTTTTTTTTGATATTCAAAATTCTGGCTGTTTCTTTAGCTTTGCATTGTTCCAAAGTATCCCAAAGAAATCAATATTGACTTTTTCGCCCAGTAACTTTACTTCTGCAAATCGAAATTCTGTAAGTCGTTCCAGACTGAACTGGGCTTGTTCTTCATTGCTCAAAAGCTTCTCATAAAATGGAAATCAACCCAAAATACTGAAAAAAATAAAAATCAAATTTCTGGCAGTTCTTCTAGATTATCCATCTTTTGTTCTACATTGTTCCAAAAAAATTGAAATTATGTTTTTTGCTTAGGCTTTGTTCTACATTCTTCCAAAGTATCTCAAAAAATCAAAATCAACTTCTTTATCAAGTTTTTTTTTCAGAAGATCAATCTTTTGGCAGTTATTCCAAGATGTTCAAAAAAAATTGAAATTCTGTTCAATGTTCTACAGTGGTCCAAAGTAATTCAAAAAACTCAAAATCTGTTGAAATAAGAAACTTATACTATTTATATAAAGGCACAGATGTAATAAGTACAAAGAAGTAAACAGAAAGTGAAATACACTATACTATTGGTGTTATTTCATAGTTAGGCAGAAACAACCCACACGGCAACAATGTTGTCTATTACTATTGAATGTCAAACAATTCTCATTAAATTTCAGTAACCTAATGCATAGTTTTGAAGGTACTTATTGCTCTTACAGTTAAACAATTATTGTAAATTTATAATTTTTTCTTCGAAAACATGTTTTATTAATTACCTTTTTTATTCAGTTAATTAACCACTATCACTTCCTTTTGGTCAAATATCATTTATACAATTAACTTTCATTATTGCAAGTTTTGTGGTATACTATAATTCTATTAGTTTACCTAAACCTCAACAATTATTACTTAAAGCATACATGGAAAATCCACGTATAATAATGTATTTCTTTGAATGTGAAAAAATAAAATCAATATGCTTTGTATTCCTTCCAATGAATAAGCAACAATTTCCGGTTGCTAAACACAAATATTTCCTAACAAAGAGCATTATGCGTACTTACGCGAAATGCCTTCCAGAAAACATATATGTTATCTCATTCTGTATCTATAAATATTCAAAACCAATACAGTCGTTATCCTTTGATATGGGTTTGTCAGAAGTTTCTATTTTTCTTCACTATTTAGTCAATAAAACCGCGTGTGTATTCCCAAATTTTATTTAGGGCAGTTTATCATCAACCACAGGTATGTTCAAATTCCGGACGTATTACAAATCGCTGTGGCTAGGGGCACGCGAGCGTGCCGATTAATTTGGAATTATAGGCACGTGGATGACGTCACTGCTGTTATGACATTATCATTTAACGTGCACCTAAATTTGAAATTAGAGGTACGTCAAATCATTAGTTTATTCTGCGCCAATCTATAAGTTATGAGAATAATTAATAATAGTTTTCATTATTAATTTTTTTTAAGGAATAAATAACAATTAGAGTCAAAATAAGTCTTTTTATTACAAAATTCAAAACATCAAATTAACAAAACTCTTACAAAGGATAAGTAAAATATTATTGGAAAGTTTTAGTAGAACATTCTGTATCAAAGGATGCTTTGCTTATAGCGTCTAGTTGATTATTTAAAATAAATGTGAGAATGTCTTGCTTTTACTATTTTTATTGCGTTTATTAAGATTTATTACTGTCGTAGAATCATGTCCCTCGGGTCGCCCCTTTTCTTAATTTTTGAGGGCAACACTAATGATTTTAATAAATCAGTTTCAATATTTTCATTATTATTATTGTTATTACTGTTATCTTCATTATCACCAAAGGGTTCATCAACAAATGTAATGTGTGGCATGTTTGCTAAATTACTTGTATTATCTGTCAATTCACTAATATTTCCATCAGACAATATTATTCTAACACTGTTTTGTTGTGAGATCGTTTCTTAATTATTATCGTATGCCTCAGTACTTGTTTTTGTATCGATCAGATCACAATTTGCCTCACCGTTGTAATATAATTCCCACTTAATAATTGCCACTTCGTTTCTAGTTCTCCAGTAGTGTTCCATTTTCTTCAATAAATCTAATCTATAGTTGAATTCACTATTGCTGGAAATGCTAATTAGGTTGATTAAAGAATTCGTAATTAAAGTGGCTGATTTTCGTTTTTCGGTTAACGTCATCACGTTAGGCTTTTCGCTTACTACATGTTTTGCTTTTGCCACAATATCTGACTTGGTTGTTGCAATTCTATGTTTTGATAAATAATAATTTTTTGTCCATCGTATGTGACACAAGTAGTTTGAAACATACCGTCATTATATTCTTTTAATATTTACTTTAGTGATTAAATCTATCCGTTTCTGGATATATGTACTTGAAATTGTAACCTGTTAAAATATTCACACACTGCAATAAATCTTTTTCATGGTTTTGAAATCGGTGCAGTGGTCGCTTCAAAATGTGTTTAGCTGCTTGATTGTCGATTATCGATTGATTATGGCTATCTAAAACAATGAAAAAATATTTAACAAAGTCGGTTAAAGTTGAATTGTTAGGTACTACTTGTTTGATTTTATGGTTAATTGAGTCCATACGGTTATTTGTTGTATTATTTAAATTGCCTTTTGTTATGTTACATACAAGCCATTCATTCCGAATAGTATGCCAATTTTTATCAAAATAATCACATACGCTTTGAGGAACGCATTCCTTAAATTGAGTATATATGATATCATATTCAGCCTCATTCTTACAAAAGACTAATTTTTGAAGGTATTCTAAAGATAAATCTCGATCCTCTTTAGAAATATTCAACTTCTCGCAGCCTATTAGGGTCTGTTTCATTTAATATACGATTTTGAGGGAAATTATCAAAAACTTTCTAGAAAATAAAACCATTTGCTTACAATCGAAAGTTCATGTTCTGTATGTTCTATTACAACTATATACTTTTAAATATTGGCCTGCTGGACAAATACGTAGTTTGAAATTCGCAATACACGCTACGCTTACTGAAAATTATTACAGAAGTCAAAACAATTTTATCGGTTATTTAAAAGCTATTGTAACCTGGTCTGTCGTAACCCATTTCCTCTTTTAGGACGTTCTTTACCATGGATACATGCATATTCAAGTTTATAAAATTCAAGAGAGGACTTCAACGGTCTTTGTATGTATTTAAGAATGGAGTTTATTGTACGACTTTTTTTTATAAATTTTTTGTTTTTGTCTTGTTCATAGATTTCTAAATATTTCTTTAGTTAGGTTTCCCCGAGAGCTGACAAAACACGAGTCGGTCTAGTCTGAGTGAAACTGAACCGTAGTATTTCCCTATCTCACCCATGTATAATAAGATACCTTATGAAGTATTGTTTATGACGTAAATCTAGTCAGGATAAATTATTTCCTAACCCCAATTCCTCAAGCATTAATTTTGTATTAGCATTATGTGTGCATAATACAAAATCAGAGTACGCTCTGTTTAGTGATTTAACTATTATTAAATAGAAATTATTAAATACAGCGTTTACCTGTTAGACCGTCCATATTTAATAGTTTATGTCGTTATCAACTGCAGTAATCCACTAAAACTAACAGAAATCTGCACCACAAACTAGAAAATGCATATTTTCCCCGTTTTTTATCCACGTGCTTTTAATTTCAGATTTCAGGGCACGTTAAATGATATCGTCATAACAGCAATGACGTCAGCTACGTGCCTATAATTCCAAACTAAGCGGCACGCTCGCGTGCCTCTAGCCATAGCGATTACAAATATCTCCAATAAGTTTTAAGGCGCTATGCAATACTATTCGTTTTAAATACGAGGCCTGCTCAATTGCACAATATCGGTCATTATTTTTTTATGGTCGTCTTTTACTGTCTTATACGTAGTATAAGGAAGTAATGTGATGAAGAAAATTTTCGACCTCGAGATTTTTGCAGATGTCCACGTTTTGAAGTCCTCTGATACCGAAAAAGTGGTTTTTAAAAAATGTCTGTGTGTTTGTGTGTGTGTCTGTCTGTGACCACGATAGCGGTTAAACCGCCGTAGATATCTATTCCAAATTTTTTATTTACGTGTATAATCTCCCTCTTGAGTTCTGATTAGTTTTTAGTAAAATCGGTAGACCGGAAGTAGTAGTTTACTTCAGTGAAAAAATTGAATTTTGCAAATATTTCGTCAATTATTAAGTTTAAACAAATTTATAAAGAATTCAAATGTACTCAAAATTAAATTTGAGACAAATTGTCTTAAAAAAGTATTTCGAAATTCCATCCGGAAGTAGGTCTTTTACTCTTATCGAAAATCAGTTTCTTGCGAATATCTCCCAAGTCATGCTTTCTAGGCAGGTACATTACGAGTATAAAAGTATTTAAATTATAATTTTAAATATCTTTTGTACAACAAAAATGTCAAAATTCGAACCGGAAGTACCACTTTCACTCTTACCGAATAGCGATTTTTTGCAAATATGTCGTAAATTATGCATTCTATATATATTTATTAAGAATACAAAAGTATTTAGAGTTGGATTTGCAATATTTTTTGTATATATGAAATTTCAAAATCCGGACCGGAAGTAGCATTTTTACTCATAGCGAGTAGCACTCTTTTTCGAATATCTTGCAAAGTATGCATTCTATAGCGATTTATTAAGAGAATGAAAGTACTTAGAATAGGATTTCGAATAAGTTTTGTATAAAAAAATTCTTAAAATTGTATAGTTTGAAACGCACATACGTATAAGAAAGTCGTGTGGTGGACACACCTCATTTTTTACTTTCTTATACGTAGTATAAGGAAGTATTGTGATGATGAAAATTTTCGACCTCGAGATTTTTGCAGATGTCCACGTTTTGAAGTCCCCTGATACCAAAAAAGTGGTTTTTAAAAAATGTCTGTATGCCTGTGTGTGACCACGATATAGCTATCTATTCCAAATTTTGCATTTAGTAGCGTAATCTCCCTCTTGAGAACTGATTAGATTTTCATCAAAATCGGCCGACCAGAAGTAGTAGTTTACTTCAGTGAAGAAATCGAATTTTGCCAATATTTTATCAACTACTAAGTTTAGACAAATTTACAAAGAATTCATATGTACTTAAAATTGAAATTGTGAACAATTTTATTAAGAAAGTTTTCGAAATTCCTACCGGAAGTAGGTCTTTTACTCTTATCAAAAATCAGTTTTTTGCAAATATTTTGCAAGTCATGCTTTTTAGACAGATACGTTAAATATATAAGTATTTAGAACTTAATTTTCAATACCTTTTTTATAAAAAAAATCAAAATTCGGACCGGAACTAACACTTTTACTCTTACCGAATAACGATTTTTTGCAAATATGTCGTAAATTATGCATTCTATATATATTTATGAAGAGAACAAAAGTATTGAGAGTTGGATTTGGAATATTTTTTGTATAAATGAAATTTAAAAATTCGGACCGGAAATAACACTTTCATACGTATAAGAAAGTCGTGTGCTGGCCACACCTCATTTTTTTCATACAATATCCGAAATTTCCAAATCAGACATTCAGTATTTTTCTGGATTTCAATGGATATTGAAGAAAGCAATTCTAATGAATTGTTTACGTATGCAATGGTAAGTTAGCAAAAATAAATAAAGAAAAAGCTTTTACATTTTCTAAATATTTATCTAATACCTTTGGCCTTTTCCTCAACTATACAACCAGAAAGGACAATTAAAGAAACATATGTAAGTTATATTACAAAAGTAGCAATATATTTAGAAAAACCATAACTGCAGGGGCCCTTTGAAACACTACACCATTTGGTCTAGGATGTAGGGAAAAACCTGCAGCAAAAAAAAAACCTATATCACAGCGCCACAAAACTAAAGGTCTTTAGTTGTTAAGATCCAAGCAAGAGCCTCTGCAGTTAAATTATGTAAATCTGTATATCCATATTCAAATTTAGCTAGAGGACATTATTCAACAATATGTTGTTTCAATCAGTTCCGCAATCACAAGCTGGCAATCACATTCCACTTGAATAAATTCCATTTCCTTCGCCAATCTCTCTAAGTAGTTTTTTTTGTCTTTGGATATACCTTCGATATTAAATTGAAAAATCTTAACAACTGAACCAATATTCCTAAAAGAAACACAATATGAATTCAAACTTGAAAAATTATACCTGACATATGACCGTGAGGATCTTGGGGATCTTATACGGTCTTCCAAGTGATGGTTATTACGGACAACATTATATTCTCCATTTTGGACCATCGTAAAGATGGTTACCATCAACCAAATCAAATAAAATTAAAGAAATATAGACTAAAACATAAAAATAACTAGGAAAATAGAAACTTAAAAGTGACACTGACAAGATGTCAAACCATAGAAGACCTATTTCTAACAGATAACCCTAATACACATGGTTTAGTCCTAATTTTTTACAAGAATTGCTCGAAAAACCCATTAAAGCGATCACTCACATACTGAATATATATTTATGAGAATTGTAAAATAAAAGATGTTAAAACTGTTGTGTATATGTAAATTGCAATAAACCAGTTTAATTACTGTTTCGTAACTCCGAAAACAGAATGTATGGGTAGGTTTAAAGAAAACACTATATTGTGGCTTATAACGTTTCGGAAAAATTAATTTCCTTTATCAAATACTATAATAAACAGAGAAAAGAGAAATTTTCAGTTGTTTATATAATTAAACAGTAATTAAACTGGTTTATTGCTATTTATGAGAATATTTATGAGAATCGGACTCTTTCCAATTTTATGGAAAATTGCACAAATAATTCTGATTCCCAAACTTGGAAAACCAATGAAGTAAGTTACTTCCTAGAGACCAATTAGTCTTTTGCCAATTATGTTTAAGCTGTTCGAAAAAATACTCTTAAAACAGATGAAAATTATCCTTAATAAACATATAGTAAACCCTAACCACCAGTTTGGTTTTAGGAACTATCATGGAACGATACAACAAGTGAACAGGGTCATTTAAGTAAACCAGGAGTTGAATAGAAATAGATACTACCCAGCTGCGTTTCTAGAGGGTTACTGGGTTACATAATTATCTCAATTGAAGCCCTTGGTGCAAAAAGGTGTTAACTCACTAATTTACAATTTCGAGAAAAAGTACTTGAAGTTTGATTGACTGGAACTTTTGTTCTAAACACATTTTACTTGTTTTTGTAGTTGATTGTGCGTTGAGATATACTCAAAATTCTTGTGAATGTTGCATTTTGCAAATACAAACCTTCATCTCCTGAAAAATATACCAAAATTTTAAAAAATTTGAGTTAACACCTTTTTCTAAAACTATAATAGCGCAATGGTGCCAATCACAGATTAACAAAAAAGTGTCATCAAAGGAAACTTTATTAATTATTGTATTGTTTAACAAAAATCAAAAATAGAAACATTAGGTACATGTTACAATTTGAAAAGAGATGACAATAATATTAACAATTATTGTTAATTATTGTCATCTCTTTTCAAATTGTAATAAAATCCTCTGAAATTTTCCGGAATGTAAGGAATTTGTTCCTGAATATTATCAAATTTTTTGGCGGCAATGGCACGGTTTTTATTGATGGTCGTTAAAATCGTGTTTGGTGTTTTATCACACCTATCCATTTTTCTATTTTTTCTTATATCAACAACAATCCATTCTTCTCTTTCATCTAACGAATATCTGTATTTTGTTTTTCCGAATACATCAACCTGTATCCACCTAACGTCTCGGAATAAAACTTTTTCGTTTTTTTCAGATTTCTTTCTGTCGATTAGCCCTAGTTTTCTGGGCAATTCTTTGATGTCCACGAATTTGTCTCCCATTCTTGTAATATTGAATGGTGTTTTTTTTCTTGCTTCGGTCATGATTGATATATACTGATCCACTGTATAAATGTGTTGATGTTTTCTTATTAATTTCTCAACAGCCGCAAAGTCTCTGTCTGAGTCCATAAAAGTGTGGCCCACTTCAGGAAATTTGTGATCAATTTTCTGAAAAATGCCCTCCTTTACCAAATAATGCCATAAACACACAATAAAAAAATTTTTATTCTGTCCTCCAGCTGAATCGCTCCATGCAATTAGATGATCACAACCCCTTGCCTGTTCTCTAATATTTTCCAAAAATGCCAAAATTGAACTACCAACTTCCTCGGAACCACGAGATGCTTGATCTTCCGTCCAGATATGAAAATATCCTCGTCCATTTTGCTGCTGTGTAGAAATCAAATGAATCCCCAAGTTATATAGCCAAACTTGCCGTAAATAGAAAGCTTTGCTTGTTGAAATCTTAGGCAAAGGAAGTGTCTTTTGTAAATCAAAAGTGATGTACAATACATTATCATTTTCTTTTGCAAAATTTCGGTCAGTTTTTTGTTGTTCAAAGGCTTTCTTGAATTTGTAAATGTGCTCATTATCATTACTACTTACATCGCATATTTTACAAGTATCTGTTTTCGGGGATCCAAAACCCAAATTAAAGTCAGTAACGAAAATCCGTCTATAGGTAGTACTGGACACGGGACTTACATTACTGTTCATACATTGTTCCTTAAACATATCGTACATTTTATTGATCGATAACCACGGTGAAAGGTAACGACGGTTAGGATTTTTATGTCTCGAATAGTGGGACATTTCACTGGGATAAGACGTGATATGGTCTTGAACCAGGTTGCGTTGTTCTTCTGAAGTAGCATTAGGTCGGTTGTCATGACGGCCTCTTCCATCTTCTTTAGGAGCAGATCTTCCACTTGATATTTGATTCCGTATTAAATCAATCTTTTTTCGACCAATATTTAACATCGACATCACTGCTTCTTTACACACTTGACGACGTTCACCTTCAACTTTAAAGAAATACCTATAAGACTTCTGACGACACTTATGAGTACCAGAAGGTTGCTTAACTTCAAACGGTTCCAAAATGCCAAATAAATAAGCGTTCTTTTGATTTTCATTCAATGAATAAAATTCTTCAAACAAACGGATTTTAGCTTCATTAGAGAATCTGCTATCACATTTTAATCGACACTTTTCTCTACAAAGGGGTTTATCTGTACAAAAGACTTTCGCGGACTTGTCTATTCCTTTGTATGTTTTATATGATTTACCTTTCTCTTTATTCGATTTGTTTTGGTTACGTTTCCACATTTTAGGATCACCCTTTCTTTTCCTAGATTTTTTGCCTTCGTGAACTGTTGTAGGTTCAGGTGAATTTTGTTCTATCTCCTGGGAGATATTATTATTAACAACAATTTCTGGATCTTGAGCAACTTCGCTTTCAGCTTCAAAATAATAATAATTATTATTGTCAAGTTCCTTTTCGTTGCTACGAGGTAAGTTTTCAGTATGATATTCGGATTGTGGGCGACCTAAGGCTGGTGGTTCCACTGCTATCACAACTCGAGCCCTCACTGTACTCAATGGTTCATCATCTGAGGAACTGCTGTCTTTTTCATCAGACGACTCTACCATTGGAGTCGCCAAAGCCATCTCAACGATTTTCTTTGTCCGATCACTCATCTGTACAATCACAAGAGAAACTTGTTAACAAACTAGGTATTCGAAAAGACGCAACGATTATGATGGAATTAGTGACAAGTACACTTAGGTAATACTGTTTGTGATTCAACAGGAATTAATAATTTATTATTATTTTAGGTTATGTATACATAGAAGCATAAAATATTAGTTTTTGGAACATGATTTAACCTTTCCATCATTTTTCACAATATAACATAAAACACTTACCTTGTGTTTTCGTAGAAAACCACCCAAAAAGGTACGGATACACTTTTAAATAGACTATTAGATTTAGATAGACTAATAAACAAAGTACAAACTGCAATACAAAAAGGTGTTATCTCCGGAGTTAACACCTTCATGCGAACAAAGTATGAGTTAACACGTTTTTGCACGCAAATCTTTTCTCCTGTCGAGAGATGACACTTTTATAGTTTTCTACAACGGCGCAATGAGCGCCATCTGGCTGCTGGAGATTTTACCAGTAGATGAGGAATGAGTTAACACCTTCTTGCACGCAAAAATTGTTAATTCAGAAAAACCGTGAGTTAACACCTTTTTGCACCAAGGGCTTCAATTAACCAACAGATTTTGTTAACATAACAATGAAATTTTGGAATTACATCCCATATTGTCTGGGGTGTCTATCTTAAGAATACATTAACAAAACTAATAATATACAAAAATTAGCTTCATACATTAATACAATTCACTGCGGCATAATAAGTCACTCTCGCTATTTCTTACACAAACAATAAGTGATAATAGGCAGTCTTTACACTCTCATAAGTACTCTGCATTATCTGACAATATTTGTTCAAACCATTCTTTAAAATTGTTACCATTCTTTTCGTTATGGTAGTCAGCTATTTTTCTACCTTCAAAAAGGTTCACTTTAAAAAAAACTGCAAACTATCTGTCGTATAGTGTTTAGAGTTGAAAGGGGATGTAGTAATTGCATTACTAATTCTTAACCTCACTTTTTCATATTGATATTCCAAAGTGTGTCTTTGTACCTATCGTAAAATGAATGCATCAAACCAAGACGGTGAACAGGTGAAAAAATAGCCAAGTACCAAAAATAGAAGAAGATATATATTTGCAAAGACAAATTGAGATAACTTCCATTAAATAAAATCGAGTTCGACAAAATGTAACCAAAACAAAGACCAGAAGTTATGTTCACGAGGTAGCAGTAGGTGGAAAAAACAATTACGAAGCCGCGTTTGTAAATATGCATACATTGTCAAATAAACGACTACAAATAATTAAATAATTACTTACACTAAACACTATTCCCAGAAAACTAAGAGGCAAGAATACAAAAACGCATACCATTCCAATGAAGATCAACAACAAAATTTGAGATGATATCCATTCTTTTTCCGTTAAAGTAAGCCATTACACCAGTACAACATAAAAATTATGCTTCAAAAGTATAAAGAAAAATATCTCAAATACAGCTACTTTTCAAAGTCCTTTCATGAAAACTTTTATTTGAGTTTGATCGTCCGCAAGCAGACACAGCTGCACTTGTGAACAACTCAAGAGACTGTAGAAAAGGCAGCAGAAGGTGATTTACCTATAGAAAAAAAAGAGCTAAAAAGTTCTTTACTACTTTAAAGAATCTTACACAAGAATGTCTAGAACGAAATTATACGATTGGTCTTTGGTTTGACTATATGCAAAATGTTCACTTGCATGAAATACTAGTCCAGGATCTCTTTTACTTAGCTCATTCTTAACATACTTGGCATTTATAAAATTATGAATGTCAACCTAAAGTAAGATTTAATAGTTTCCAAGTAAATCTTACTTTTACTTTTATCACGAAGGTACTGTCAACAAAGGACCAAATGAGGTCATTTGCCTGTGTCATTCTTGGAAGGGGTTAAGTTATAATACTTTGACCTCCAAAATCAAATGTATAACGGCTTTCCAACATTTTCAGATGGATTTTAAGCATAATTGAAGGTTTTATAGACATTGGCAGAGTTACCAAAAAACATATCCTCAACGTTTTTTAAAAAACAGTTTTTATCGATTATCTCGAAGCATTAAAAAGGGACTTATTCGTTATCAAGGATAACGATAACCAATTCAACTATTGTTATTCCCATTTTTGGAATTTGTAATGTTACTCAGACCTGGCTGATCGCTAATCATCGTGTTATACTTAAAAGTACAGATTGAATTTAATATCATAGTGAAATATAGTAAGCCAAAGCAAAAATGTGAGAGAATGTGCATAGGTTATGGCTTCCTTACTTATTACACCATATTAAATTTGCCTAGGCAAGAACAATAAAATCTCAAAGTGTATTAACATCATATCGACCGCGTTGCATATTTTTGTTAATTCAACTTTTTTCATCTTCCACCACAGATGTTTTCATAAGAATTAATACCTAAATGCCAAGATATCTATACAATTGAGATTTTTTCTTTTTTGCTAACAGCAACGCCGTAAATAAATTAACTACGACTCTGTCTGTATCGGATTAAAATACCAGTAACAAAATATCTTAGAATTCGTTATTGATAGCGGTACGCTGGTAAACACGGCATTATTTTGTTCTTTTCTTTATTGTAATTAATACCGAGAATAATCAACGACAAAGCACGTTGCTTATTTTCTTGTATTTCAGCTAAATCGTTACTCAAAACGCCTCCCTAGATTCGCGCCAATCATGTATAAAATGAAAAAAGAAAGAACTGAGTTAAGTGAAAGTGATTCAAATCGAGAAAAATGTCTCAAACAGAATTTTCGTCAATAATTATTTCTGTAAAACAATGGATTAATTACGTGTAAGAATTACAATATATTTATAATAATGTTTCCTCACCTTTCACTTACAAATTACCCAACTTGTTTTTATTGAAATTTCTTTTCATTTAATTTTAATTGTCATTATATAAGATAAAGCAAATACAGAAAATATATTGTTTTATATATTCTGTATATTTAATAAAGTATTGCTGAGGTTTTAGTGAGAATTTTTCCTTTGTTTCTGTTATCAAAATCTGACAATAAAATTCCTTAGAGAGCATATAGTTAAGTAAACTCTGCTTTTTCTAATAAATATTTCGGCATACATCATATCATACATCGTCTTATTAGTATTACCGCATTAATTACACTGTTTGATTAAGAAGTTCTATGTTATCTGTGGAAAATTTTATTTATTCATTAATACAACTGAAATAAAGGTTTGTCGACATGTTTCTTAGCACAAATACAGTTTTATCAATAATATTCCAAATAATTTAAAAGTCAACGAATACTTTAGCTATACTTTATACAGATTAATTATTAACAAATATTTACCTTATGAAACGCGCTAATATAACAGCCGCTTATGTCAAAAATGTATTTTGCTCTCAAATCCCTATCTTTATTTATCACGTTTTTTAAATACATACCCATTTTGACACGCATATTTGTGCTATTTACATTTATGGCAGATACAGTGGGACACATTTTTGGATAAATTGCACAATTAATTATTTCTGGTTTTTAACAAAGTAGAATTTTTAAATGCTATCTGAACAACATAATATTGTAACGAAATGTGTTTACATTAAATAAAAGAATCAGATCTCTCGGCGCGATAAAAACGAAATTGTCACACGCAAAAAAAGGGACAGACCGAGCAACGTATAAAAACGCTCTTATTTACACACTGCCATAAATCATCTCTCTCGCTGCTGGTAAATATCGTAAATGCAGTGAGTCATCTCACAGATGTGCGACGTAAGCAAGAAAAAGTCTAGATTTCCCCTGGTATATTGCAGAATATGCTAGTACTGTTCGAGAACATTTCATGCATGGTATATTAGGCGACTGAGTCACCGGAATTCATTACGGGATTCATTGCGGGCGGAGTAGTTCGGGTTAAAGAAAGTCCTTACGTAGTGGTAGCGTAGAAATAAATATAGTAGTGCCGTTTTATATAAATAGTGTGATATAAATAAATACGGACAGAGATATAAATAATAGGAGTAGTAAATAAATACCTGTGATAATTAAATTGTAGTAGTTTAAGTGTGTTACGTTAGTTTTTATATTTTTATATTGTTAAATAATTGTGAGTATATAAATATACAGACTGTTTTAAATAAATAATTGCACGAGTTGTTTATTGGAACCCGAAAACGTTACAATTGGTGTCAGAAGTGGGATAAACAATAAGAAGTGCAAATAAATAAATAAATAAATAAATAAATGGCTACCAAACGTTTGGAAGAATTAAAGGTCTCCGAGTTAAGGGCAGAATTGGAAGAAAGGGACGCAGATGCGTCTGGAGAAAAAACAATTCTCCAGGACCGGCTTCGTGACCTTTTAATAAATGAAGGTAAGGATCCCGAAAAATATTTGTTTCAAATGCAGACTGATCCAAGCTTAATAATCTTAAAAAATGAGATATTAACTGAAATGGCAAAACAATTCAAGACTCTAAAAGAAATTAAAAATGAAATTGCAAAACAATTCAAGACTATAGGAGATGCAGTTGAAAAACAATTCAAGACTATAGGAGATGCAGTTGAAAAACAATTCGAGACTGATATGAAGACTATAAAAGAACATTTCAAGACTCTAAATGATGAAATTGCAAATAATTCAAAGGCTTTGGGAAATGAGGTTGCAAATGATTCAAAATCTTTGAAAGATGAAATTGCAAATAATTCAAAAGCTTTGGGAGATGAAATTGCAAGTGGTTCGAAACAGCTCGAGACTGCTTTCAGGGAAGACATTCAAAGGAATTCATCGAATGGGAGGCAGGAATTTTCTGAGGCCATCGAAGCCATGGAACAGAAAGTTGAGGAGCGCGTGTTCGGAATGGGGGACGAGTTTGGGGTTCAGCTTCAGTTGCCAGCGATGAACGACTGCGGTCCCCATGATATCTCAAGCGGAAGCCTGGAGATTGCCCGAACAGCGAAGGTAAAGGTAAAACCTCCCACCTTCGATGGAAAGACGTCATGGATGTCGTACCGGAATCAATTCGACGCCCCTGCAGGAGCAAATGGGTGGACGTCCCCGAAGAAAGCTACTGGTCTGATTGTGTCATTAAGAGGACAGGCCAGTGATGTTCTGCAGACCGTACTTCCGGAAGAGTGTCAAGACTACTTTAAATTGATCAAGCGTCTTGAGATGAAGTATGGGCATGCGCACCTGGGACAGATAGTACGACGATTGGTGAATAAGGTGCAACCTAAGAGAAGAACGCTCCGATGCTGGAATTGGAAATGGTTTGGAAGGGAATTGGTCGCGGACCGGCTTGGCAAGAAGTGGCTCCTCGTTCACAGGGACTGGAATCCTACTGGGCTCAATGGGACTCTCTGAAGGTAGAGGATGATCTACTCAAGTGTGTTGTGGAGAACCCAAATGGAGAAGACTGCGTCAGTGGATCCTGGCGAAGGTTGAAGGATGTTCACGAGCGAGTACGCCATCACACTCAGGATGCCAGCGACAGGACGAAGAATCGTTACCACGTGCAAGCCGAGAGAGATGGTTACGGAGAAGGAGACCTTGTTTGGTTGTATGATCCTCAACGTCGCCGATGCCTGTCCCCAAAGCTCCAAGAATACTGGGAGGGACCATACGAAATACTGGAGCAAATAGATGACGTCGTTTATCGCATGAGACTAACACCTCATAGTGAGCCAGGGATGGTGTGTTTCAACCAGTTGCCTCATACCATGGACGTGACGGCGGTGAAGTGGGGGATGTGCGACAAATTGCTGGAAAACCTAGAGAGCCAGCTTATGGGAATCCCTTGTCGATTTACGAGGACGTGCACTCGAGCAGGATGTGGGGAGGCTGGCAATTCCGAGGCTGGGCTGCGGATTAGACCGTTTGGTATGGAAAATCGCAGGAAACATACTGGAGGTGGTGTTTCGGCGTGCTAGTATGGAAATGGTCGTGTGCGGCTGTCGGACCGATCAGCCCGTTGTGCAGCCTGGGACGGTGGATCGCCATTGCCACAAGACGGCTGGGTGCACCCGTGGGTCCCGGTGTGGATTTCGTCATCCGCCAGCGTCAAGAACATGGAATAGTGTGTTTCGGGACGAAACGCCGTTTTTAAGAAGGGGGCAATGTAGCGAAATGTGTTTACATTAAATAAAAGAATCAGATCTCTCGGCGCGATAAAAACGAAATTGTCACACGCAAAAAAAGGGTCAGACCGAGCAACGTATAAAAACGCTCTTATTTACACACTGCCATAAATCATCTCTCTCGCTGCTGGTAAATATCGTAAATGCAGTGAGTCATCTCACAGATGTGCGACGTAAGCAAGAAAAAGTCTAGATTTCCCCTGGTATATTGCAGAATATGCTAGTACTGTTCGAGAACATTTCATGCATGGTATATTAGGCGACTGAGTCACCGGAATTCATTACGGGATTCATTGCGGGCGGAGTAGTTCGGGTTAAAGAAAGTCCTTACGTAGTGGTAGCGTAGAAATAAATATAGTAGTGCCGTTTTATATAAATAGTGTGATATAAATAAATACGGACAGAGATATAAATAATAGTAGTAGTAAATAAATACCCGTGATAATTAAATTGTAGTAGTTTAAGTGTGTTACGTTAGTTTTTATATTTTTATATTGTTAAATAATTTTGAGTATATAAATATACAGACTGTTTTAAATAAATAATTGCACGAGTTGTTTATTGGAACCCGAAAACGTTACAATATGTACAAATGTGGAGTAGTGTTTTGAATGCTTTACATGCACTTAGATAATAATAATGCACAGACGATGTATTGTAACGTGTACTCTGTCTGCTTGCTGTTAATTAAATCAAAAAATTAACACAGTAGAGGTCGCTTACATATGAAATGCATAGGTTTTTTTAACTCTCACCTGTGAAAGTAAATTAATACGATAGTGACTTATGACGTTTGTGCTTAATTAACACTAATACTTTATGAAAGAAAGAAGAACGTACATCTTTCTCTACGGATAACTTTTGTCGCAAAACAGTTTACGGAAAAAACATTTATCGTATTAAATATAATAATAATAAATCATCGTAAATTTTATTTTTCACGATCTAGTTTAACCCTAACATTTCAATATAAAGTTTAAAAGAAGAATACGGAAATTTTAATATTAATATCGGCGGTCATTTATTATGAATAATTATTTTACTGAAGCGCGATATTCTATGTAAATTTCTGAGGCTTTGATCGACGTATACATATACGTAGGCTCTGTAAAATGACTACGCGATGTTTTAATGTTGCTTTCTAAGGAAGAAATGATTTGATACACGTGGAAATTAACGGACTTTACGGAAAATAAAATATATGGTTTAATGGCAATGTGACAAATGGTCTGGTGTCTGCACAGACCCTCTGCTTGAGGGTACAGGAATTATCAATCCAATGACGAGTGCGTCTTCATAGATAATTAACGGGAAATGTAAAATACTTTCAACGATGACGAATGCGTCTCGCTAGAAGCAGTCAGTGGATTTACGGAATTAATTACTTATAACCATGTGTGTACGTTACAAATAATTACGGAAATCGCAAACGGGATTTTCGATCCTTATTTGCCTGGTAGTGAGAATCTAAATGACCATTGACAATTTATTATTGTAGTGACAGAATAATTAACAATTTTACATATAAAATTCTTGCTTTATATTGGCGCTTCTTTGCACAAATAACGCTTAAAAATTGTATTTTTTACAAAATACACGCCATGATCAAGTGCAACTGCATACATTGGACACCTGCGTCACAGAAACAAATATATTTACGGTTACGTACCGTCACATGGGGATTTATGGGACATTTTTCTAGGTTTTTTTGAAATATCTTTAATAGCACACACTATTTTAGTAAATTTTTTTTACTAGGTTAAAGAAGTATGTTTTTGGCATAGATTGACATAGTGAAACATGCAAAAAACGATTTTTTTAAATTTTTTTTTTATATTTTTCGAGTGTCCCAAATTACCCAGGGTTTGGGGAAATATGGGACATAAATGATTTTTAACAGAAAACAGTGTAATTTTGCCACATAACCCAAATTCAACGCTTAGAATACCTTTATGGGACATCCATAATTGAAAAAAAACAGTTTAAAAAATAAGCTATTTCATATACAAATTCCAATTCTTCATATAAAAGCGTTTATTCGAATGGTTGTAACAAAATAAATATAAAATTCTTCTTATAAACTATTAAATAACAAAAATTATCAATTCTATGTAACAATAACAAGAAAAATATCATAAAAAAATACTGATTTATATCATTTAACAGCGAAATCACATTAGTTCACGTCATCGTCGAAGATATGTTTACCACGGCAGATGGCTGGATTTGTCAAAATGAATTCAATTTGTTCCCAATTGACTGTACAAATATCCCTGACATTGGGAAAAACAAACTGATTTTTTTTTCTTTGAAGTTTCTCATGCAGTCTACTTTTAATTTCTGGTCAGTCTTATAATTCTCTAGCACTTGAACAACATATTTTTTCTCAGTTTGTTTTTTGGTTCCTGCATTGTAAATAAACTTTATGAGTACAAAGCTATTCTTAGCTATATTATCACAATTCTTTTCAGGTCTGATGAATGTCGTACTTTGGCGTCTAGCAATAGGAACGGCGTTAAAACTGGAAGAAGTCCCTTCATTTTGTGTTTCTTCCATTTCTTGTATTTCTCCTTCTTCCATTTCTTGGGTTTCTCCTTCTTCTATTTCTTGGATGTCTTCTTGTTGTGTATTAAAGTCAGAACATTTAACTGACTGTCCAGGTTCAACATTGATTTTCTTTTTTCGTTTGAGCGTGTGTTTCTCTTCTTTTCCAATTCGTGTTTCTATTATTTCAATAAATGATTGGGTTAACGCGTTATTATCGATGGGGTCGTCTGGTTTACCCAAAACCTTATTTAGCACTCTCTTCGGATCAACCGGAATGATTGAAGTTGCTGCAAAGACAGATTTTATGTTAACCGATAAATTTGACCTCAACATCACTAATAACTCTTTGAGCAGGCTCGGAAAGGTGGCTTTTGGGACAGTGCCTCTGTGCTTCAATTTCCACTTCGTTAAAATCTTACGCCATGCTATTTTCATAGGTCTGAACACGGCGACATCTAAGGGTTGGCACAGGTGAGTGCTGTTTGGCGGCAACAACACAAACAAGATATTATTTGCCTCACACGTTTGTATAATACGAACTGACATGTGGCTACTTAAATTGTCACCAATAAGCACTTTCACGCCTTCTTTTCGCCTTAGAAACCACCCACTAGTTGACCGATTGTATACTGTGCCTTCCGGTCCATTTAGAATCCATTCTGGGTACAAATTCACAGCTTTATAGACAACGTAGGGTGGTAACAGCACCCCATCACCACTCGCTGCGAACATTACTGAGGTAGAACTTTTTGAACTATCTAGTATACGCGAGGCGCGTTTACTGCCTCTCCTGACAAATACCCGTTCTTTACCGGGATCATCCGTCAAATTGGACTCATCGTAATTTATTATATTTTCTGGGGGAACCCCCTCAAGTGTTACTTGGAGATTATTGAAATATCTCTGCAGCACCTCAATTGATAAATCCGCGCGAGCCCGCTTTATGTTTTCAGAAAATCTGATTGAGAGCTCTTGATTTCTTGCTAAAAAATATTCTACCCAATCTGATCCCGGTAAATTGTTTGGAAATATTGTTTGACCACCTTTATTATTCAGATAATGTTGGACAAACACCTTTAAGTCGTTTTCGGTAAAAGGATATCCAAAATTCGCCGCCGTGGTCAAAGCATTTGTAATTTGAAGTTCTTCACCTGGGTTTAAAACTGGTGGTCTTCCTAGTTTGTCCCCATTCATGCCATGGTATTTTCTGAATATCGTGTTCCGTGGGACATTAAATTGCTCTGATGCTTGCCGCAGAGACATATCATTTACAATAACAGCTTCCAGAGCTGCTTCCAGATGGTCTTCTGAATACTGTCTACGCAGGGGTGCCCCCAGCTTTCCTTTATATTGGCGTGGCATCTGTCCCAAATTACCCAGAAAATTACATTATTTCATTAAATTAAACATTTTGTCAAACAGCAACAATATATGGCAAAACAAATTAATGCATTTTAAATGTAAGGTTATAAACAAATATTAGTTTCATTGAAGCACCATTCTAACTTTAACCGTTACGTCATACCAGAGGAGACTATTTGAGCAACAAAAATTTGTATAAAACTTACCTCAACTTTGTGATTTTTTTTCAAAAGATTCAGCTACTTTAGTAGCTGTTTGAGGTTAAACAGCACTTTCTTCGCGCTCTGTCAAACCTAGGGAAATTTTTTCAGTCAAAAATCTTGTTGGTTGCATTTATGGCGGTAAATACAAACTAAATTTGTCATTTTGTCCCATATTACCCCTGGTGTCCCATAAATCCCCATGTGACGGTATACCATCGCAATGCCATTATCATTTTAAATAATAATTAATATATTTACACATAATTAATAAATTTTTAATTGATGGAACTGCGTTTGTACAAAAATATCGAATTTTTAAAGCTAAGAATCAACGTTATTGCTGCTTAATATATATTTTATTTTTGTACAGTGACTGATGAAAATTTGTTACAGTATGTAGAAATTATTTGCATTAAATCAAAAACGTGACTGTTTCTTCAGAACAAGAAATAAATGTTGTTTTGTAGGTGTTTAAAATACTCTTTGTTTTAATCAAACATACATACTTGTATATAGTTTTCTTTCAAATCATTGGCTAATTAAAATTATGTAGTTATTCCATTTGTTTAAACCAGATTAAATAAAGTCAGAAGGTAGTTCAAGTTGTACCAAGTTAATGGTTGTCGTAACTTAAATAATATGTTGAATCAGCAGTGGGGGGGGGGTTTGGGGGTTAACCCCCCCCCCCCCCCAGGCCGCCAGATACAGATACAGATGATTTTTAAAATATATATGTGTGTTTTGGTTTTAAAAAAATCTTGGCAACAGTGGCAAACAGTGTTAATTGTTTTCGTAACGCCACGCCCACAGCATGCCATTACCACTAAACGGTTATTACAGGTCATTGCTATAGTTAGTGCAATTATATCGACGTACCGATTGTACGAATCAGATACATTTTGCACTCTTCTGTATTCTATACAAGTCTACAAGTTTACTTTTCTGTACATTTTAAGGATATTTTTCATTCTCATGAAGTACATTAATTTTCTAAATACTCGGTCATTTTTTTACTGTGGGGGACCGCAGTAAAAAAAGGGGTTTCTTTCAAAACAACGATCGATGGACAAAAATGTACACATTCCTATGAATTCCACGAAAACGAAAATCTTGCATCCCTTCATAAGATTACAATTAGAACAGGAACAGATGTGGACATTCGGACATAAATGGATCGTAAAAAATCCATAAATTTGCCTGGTAGTTAAAAAATGGTCTATATTTTTTACTTGAGTGTTCGAAAGTGTCGATCCTGGAGTTATAAATTATATATGACTTCCCCTTTTTTAAAATTTTAGGTATATAATAATATAAGTATGGTGACTAGAGACATTGCATTTTATTGCTTTTTTTATCAACAATGGACTGTGGACCAGGAATCATATTAGGAAAACGGCTGAAACTTTTCTAGCCAAACAAATTGTTTATAAATAAAAGACTTATTGTTTGCCCTTTTTTTCGTATTTACATGTCCTGCTCTCTAAATTTATTGCATTCTGTACAAGAGCCAATAAATTAGTACATTTTGGACACGGGCCTTGTACATTTTCTTTTAGAGCTTTAGTATAGTTGAGTTTCACTTGCTGGTATCGTCGGTAGCGTTTTTTTTTGTGATTTACTGCTTTACGGAGTACATTGTGAGCATTAGTGTGACTTGTGAGGTGAATTTTCTGAAATATGGATAAATTTTTAATAAAGAAACCCAGACTGGATTCGTTTGCTCAGAGCACCAATATTAGTGTAAGTATATTTTTTGAAAATGACGCTAATGCCGCGGGACGAACGCATCAATGTCGCATTTTAGTTTCAAATAGACTTATTTCATGGATATACACAAACACTTTCCATTTTCTCAACGCAGCCTGTTATTTTTTAAACAAATTTACCCATTTTAATGCTGTTTTTGAATTGAAATAATTAATTTCTTTTAGATTAAAAATCCTTAAAAGATCTTTTGCGATATTTTGAATACATATTTTTGGATTATACGGGCTAAAGTCTAAATAAAAAGTCAAATAAAACGTAAAAATTAAAAGTATTTTTCTCTTTCAGGTTACGTCAGACTTAACTAGCTCAAAAAGTAATAAAACAAATGAAAAAGAGCCTTCAACATCTAAAAATATTGGTGAGCGACAGTTACACGAAGACAATTGGGTACTTGATTTTGACGACGATATTACAAAGCAGACACTTTTAGAAAAACCTTGGTCACCGGATCTGTCTTTTAAATTTCCATCGTCAGGACCCAGAAACTTAAAATTTCAGATAAAATGGCTTGATGAGTGGAGGTGGTTAGTTTACTCCCCTTCTTTAGATTCTGCGTTCTGCAAGTATTGTTCGTTATTTTCCACTGTTGTCGGGCAACAAGCCAGTAAGGCCGGAAAACTGGTTAAAACTCCGTTTAAAAAATGGAAGGACGCCAGAGAAGAATTCAGAAATCATGAAAATCATTTGTATCATAAGAATTGTCTCGAACGAGCAGCTAATTTTTTAGATATTATGATGAGAAAAACTGAAAATGTTGTTTTAAAAATTGACAAACAACGAAAAGATCAAATAATTAGTAATCGGGAAAGCCTAAAACCCATAATTAAAACTGCGATGTATCTTGCTCGATTAGGAAAGTCATTTCGAGGTCACCGTGACTCTGGACCTCTTAATATAAATGAACCTCCAATAAAAGGCGAGGGCAATTTTCGGTCTTTGCTCAAATTTCGAATCGAGGCAGGAGATCAAATTTTGGCTAAACACTTAAGCACAGCAGGTGCTAATGCAACTTATATCAGCTGGCAAATACAGAACGAAATAATCTCGTCGTTTAATTCGATTTTATTAAAAAAGCTTGTTGACAAAGTAAATGCTGCAAAATACTTCTCAGTTTTATGCGACGAGACCACCGACATAAGTGGTACTACTCAAATGTCATTATGTGTAAGATTTGTGGAAGATGGCATGATAAGGGAGGAATTTCTACAGTTTATTCCTGTTTCTGATGGTACAGGCGCTGGTTTAGCAAATAGCATCTGCAATGCCATGATAGATTTAGGGCTAGACGTAAAAAATCTTGTTGGCCAAGGATACGATGGAGCTAGTGCAATGAGTGGTGCCCTTAGTGGAGCACAAGCCATTGTTCGGCAGAGCTATACCAAAGCCCTTTACGTTCATTGTTCGTCACACTGCTTTAATTTAGCACTTTCTGATGGATGTTCAGTGGCAGAAGTACGGAACTGTCTGGGTACTATCGAAACAATTTATAATTTTTTTAATTTTCCAAAACGACAACGCGTACTGGAAAATGAGATCAGTAAATTACTCGAAAAACCAAAAATAGAAAAACTTAAAAGATTATGCCCCACCAGATGGATTCAGAGACATGACGCCGTGACTGCATTCGTTTCTCTTCTCAAACCAATAATAAATGCCTTGTTTGAGATTGCCAAATGGACCGATAAAAAAACGGCAACTGACGCTCAATTACTTTCGTCGGCAATTTGTCAATGTGGCTTTCTTTTATGTACTTTTGTGATAAAAGCTGTATTTTCACTGACTTTGCCACTGAGCAAGTACCTACAGACCCCAAATTTGGACCTGAGTTTAGCTCTTGAGTCAGCTGATAATGTCAATGAATCTTTAAAAAAAATGAGACAAGACGACGAGAAGTTTTTTTCAGATATTTATCAGGAGGCAAAAACTATTTGTGACGAGTTTGACATTACAATGTTACAACCTCGAATCACTAATCGGCAAATTCACAGAAACAATGTTCCTAGTTCATCGCCAGAAGATTATTACCGCAGGGTTATTTATATTCCGTTTCTCGACCAAACAATACAGGCAATAAATGCAAAATTTATTAAGCACAAAAGTACTCTTGAACCTTTGCAAAAACTTTTATTCAATAATAATAATTTAGACATTAAAGATATTTTAAATTCCACCCAACAGCTTTTGGAATTTTATCAATTGGATGATTCTGGTGCTATGGGAGAAGTTACACTTTGGGTCCAGTTTATTATAAATAAAGCAGAAAAGCCACAAAGTGCGATTGAGGCTTTGGAAAGATGTAATAAAAATTTGTTTCCCACAATTTATGAACTTTTAGTTATAATGGCAACTTTACCAGTCACCACATGCTCTTGTGAAAGATCTTTTTCATCCCTAAAATATCTAAAAAATTATTTGCGAAATTCTACTGGGGACGATAGATTAAACGGCCTAGCTTTGATGTATATACATCCTGATATTTCTATTCTGGAAGATGAAGTTCTTGATGTCTTAGCTCTGCAATCTCGCCGTCTAGCTATTTTAGTATAACTTATAAATCAATTTTAATAACATTTACTATGTTGATGTATTTCTCGTCTCTTGTTTTTAGTTGATGAGTATACTCAATTTTTTTTATTGTCATTTATATTTGTAAATGTATTTTACATGTTTATCACTACATGACGGTTTTTTTGTTTATTTTTTTTAAATATACTTTATATGTACGTTGCGTTTTGAGTTTTATTATAAATTTTGGTGATTTAATACGCTTAATATTTTTTTTTTGAAAACCCCCCCTAATACAAAATTCTGACTGCGCCACTGTGTTAAATTAGATTAAAAATGTAATTTTTTTGTGAACTATTAATGCAATTGAATGTACGGTAAATGTTTGAAATGATATATAAAATGGTGTATATTAAAATATACACCATTTTATATGTTAGTATCAGTTTACGTTTTAATACAATAAAATTAAATTTTACCTTACTATAGATTTAATATATTGATACAACGTTGATTTACATGTCTACAAATTCATCTCTTTTAAAGAAAAATATTTTAATATAAAAGAGAACATGCATGCATGTTGGTTACACAATTCATCCATAAGAAAATAGCGTCTCTATTGCATAAATCCTGTGTACCTATATAGAACAAATACATGTAACATGTTAATTATTTTATTGCTAGAAATAGATATATCATTGATGCTTTTTCTCGGATTAAACACTTTTCAGTTGAATATTAAATGAATCATGTCAAAACAATATTTACTGCAAAATATTGCAATTGAAATTGCAGTTAACAAACCTTATTGGGAGCACTTGCTTAATAATTCCACAGTGTCTTCGTTGGGCAATCTATTATACTACACCTGACTTAACATTACTTTTCTATTGTAATTACTACTTATAGCCGTAAGCAGAATAACTAGGAACCATGGGCGTAGCCAGGATTTATAACAGGGGGGGGGGGCAAACCATGGTCCATGGTCGTTCAAAATGTAAAATTTTAGGATAAAAAGAAAAGGAAAATGAAAACAAAACTTTGAGATTTTAATTATACTTAAATTAAATTAATAACATTTTTCTTGGGTTGAAACTAAATTTATCCAAAACTTTCTTCACTATGCAGTCCTGATTTTCCTTAAAAAATTGTCGATGCACACTCATCAAACACAACCCAGTGAGTCTGTCATCACCCATTGTACTCCTGAGCCAGGTTTTTACCCTTCGTAGGGTACTGAACGATCTTTCCACGGTAGCAGTAGTGGATAGGAAAGCACTTAATATTAGCAGTGCGTGCCTTGTTGCAGGGAAAAAAACATTAGCTTCCTCCAAAAGTGCAGCCACTTCAATGTCCTTTAATTTGTCTTCTGCTAAATTCTTCTTCTTCCACATATTGTACCACAAATCTAATTCTGCAGAGACATCACCCAACTTATAAAATTCCATGAAAGATTCTGCATTATTTTTGAAATCTTTTGAAGCCATTTTGAGCATGCTTGAAGGATGAAGATAAGTTAAAGCAAAAGCAGGTGTATTTTCGTTGGAGAATCTAGCACCCAAAGACGAAGTTAAAGAATCAAGATAGGGGATGATTATTGACCGCTTCCAGTATACAACTGCAGACTCAGATGGTGGATTACTTCTGTGTACTTGCTTTTGAGTGACTCGTGGTACTGACAACTCAACCCCTACTTTCTCTGCGATATCAAGTGATTTTTTATATAATTCATAAGAAACATTTTCGACATCTTATCGATCTTCTTTGATTACATCTAGAATATCATCAATATGTTTCTTCACCATAACCAAATCCATACTTTTACCTTGTAAAACGTTTACAACGGGTTCCAAAATTGCAGAGTATCTTGCAATTATGTTTAAGCCTAAGATGAAAATTGGTTTAGTAACTGCACAGTGCAATTGGTAGGCACATTTTCTTGTTGCATAGTTTCCTTCGGCAGATAGATGTTCTAGTGCTTTAACAATGTCAGTGAAGCTCTCTGAAAATTTTTTTATGCTCTTGTATTTTTTCGACCATCTGGTCTCACAGAGCCTTGAAAGATTTGGAACCGATTTCCTACGGGCTGGCGATTCACGAAAGAAGGTTATTGTGTCTTTAACCGTTGCAATTGTGTTTCTTATTTCTGGTAGCTTGCTAGTATCATTGACCACAAGATTTAGTCTGTGGCTGGAGCAATGGAAAAATAAAGACTTAGCGTACTTTTTTTTAAGAATGGCCTGTACACCACCTTCTTTGCCGGCCATCGTGGAACACCCGTCAAATCCGAATCCCACACAATTATCGGCGGAAAAATTATTATCTTCTAAAAAACTTTGAATTGCGCTAGCGATTGTAGAAGCATCTTGACATTTTAACTCAATGTAGCCTACAAATTCCTCCCTGATTATTTGTTGGCTTTCATCATAGAACCTTAATCCAATAGAAAGCTGCTCTTTTCCAGCGATATGTGCTGTTTCATCAGCCATTACAGCATAAGCTTTTGCCCGTTTACAGTCTTCGATTATTTTTTCATTGATAACTTCACCGCATAATTGTATGATCTCATTTTGAATTGTTGGTGAGGTATAGACTGCGTTTTTTTGACATTTATCCAAGTGGCTCTTTAGCTTCTCATCACCAGAGTCAATCCTCAAATTTAAAAGGTCAAAGAAAACTCCCTCATTTCCTACTTTTCCTCTAAGCGGCAAATCATGAATTCCACAAAATATTATGCATGAAATAATTGCTGACAATATTTGTTTATTTTCTTCAATCGTCTTATGGTGCCCTATTTGCAACTGGACATCAACAGGAACATTTTCAAGAAATGCTTTTGCAGCAGCTGTTGAAGATTTGTGGTAATGGGTGCCAACGTGCTTTCTACAATCTTCATGTATATCCTTAAACTTCATGTAAGGCCTTACCATAAATGACCCCAAAACTCCTTTAACTGTAGCAATTCTTGGCGGAAATAAAACACAATACAAACGACTTGAGTACACCAGCCATGGAGTATATTGATCTAACCAGCGATGGTTAAATTTTCTTTTCAAGTGAATGGCATCAGAAGCAAAATCGTAATTGGATAATGGAACCCCAGGGTTTGTCAACAATTCCTTCTTTTTTTCAGAAGGCAAGTTATTGGCACAACTAACATAACGACCAATGTCATTTTCATGGTAGCCATCGCGTTCTTCAGTTTGTTTAGCGGTCCCAGATCCAGAGACAGCTTCATGTAGATATGAAGAACTACTTGAGCCTTCTACAAAAATAGATTCCGATTTTGATGTTCCGACCATTTTATTTTCATCTTCATCACAATCATTGCTTCCACTTCCACTACTGTCATCATGAACTTTTTTCCGGTTTAGAGATTTTTGACCTAAAAATAATAACCTAATATCATTCTTGTTCTTAGTCCCTAGTATAAAAATTAGTATAAAACAAAACTACCATGTAATGATAGTGATAGCTTATAATGTGGATATACTATATCTGATGTTAATATTTTTTCTCTAGATTAAAAACACAAAATGAAATTAATAGCACGTACAAAGTGTTGTTTGATCTTTAATATGTACAAATTTCAAGTTTTAATTGTGAACAAAAATTAACATGGGATATAACATATCTGCATTATAAGCTATCGTTACATGGTAGTTTTGTTTTATTTGGTGCTGGTCGAGCAACCAATTTTCAAATTTTTGGACCATTTCTAATGGAATGACTCTGACTCTAAAGTTTTAATTAAAAATTTAATTTTCTACTGAAATTATTTAACTTACCTTTTTGTAACCAATTTCTTATATCCATATTGTCTTTTCTGTCTCTTTATTCTGTGGTAAAACTATTGTTACGGATTTTCCCTCTTGTTTCTCGCGCCTCGCTTTCTATTCGCCGTATGCAACTTCGTATCCTGCACTATGTACTGTACTGTAGTGTCTGTCTTCGCGCCGGATAGACAACTAACTTTATATACGCTTTTGAGCCTAGAAATTGCCAGAACATTCGCATCGCCGCGCGCCGGTTCCCGTATATTCCTCACTTGTATCTCGATTTTTCTCGAACTCGAAGAAAACCAGTGGCGTTTTGTTACACTATTAAATAGGACACTGTCGCTAGACAAGAGCACTTACACACCAACTCAATAGTTGTTACAAGAGTATTTAATTCGGATTCTGATGTAGGATTGTGTATTGAATGTTTCAAAATATTTCACGCTAAAACTACTTATTGAGTAAATTTATTTTAATTAATAGGATTAAAAAATGTAGTTAAATGAAAACAAAAAAAAAGTGACAATTTTTTTACCATTTTTCTCAAAAATGTCCGACTGTTAAGTGGTTGAATCGAACACTAAAAATTGACGTATCCTGAGAGTAAATCGAACACTCCTTTTTATACAATTCTGGTGTGGGACAATTCTGGTGTGCACCAATGCATAGATCGAAAACGCTATTAATATATATTTAGCACCAAGGACACGCGAATAATTTTATTTATTAGAGCTTATTAATTAATTTTAAAATGTTCATAAAAGCAACCAAACGACCACAACAACAAACAAAATATATAAAACAGATAACAAAAAAAAAATATGCAGAACAGAAAAATATGTATATTTTAGATTTAATTTTTCGTTTATTAAAATTTAAAAATTATTTAATTTATTTTTGCTTCCAGGGGGGGGCAGTTGCCCCTCCCTGCCCTTCGCTGGCTACGCCCATGGAGTCACACTACATGATAATAACATGAAGATAGTCGCTGGTCTTGTTTTTACAGAAATGTATACAGAATTGCCCCAATCGTAAATCTGTAAGTATAACATTTACAGACTTTTGTAACGTTACAGATCTGAAAGGAATTGCACAGAATTGGCCTATTAGATCAAAAGAACTAGCAAATATGTTGCCAACTTTGTACAATAAAACCTTAAACACTGTTTAGATAACCGGCGTATTTCTTTGCATTGAAAAACGCCGATTAGAGATAATGTGATTAGGCTTAGGGCCGGTTTTTCCAACACCGGTTAAAGTATCCGGTTAACTAATCATTGATTACGCTTAATCGTTGATTATCTCTAACCGGCGTTTTTCAACGCCAAGAAATACGCCGGTTATCTGATCGGTGATTAAGAGTTTATTTTAGAAGGTTGGTAACAAAAATGCTCGTACATTCGATCTAAATTAGCATATTTGTTATAATAATATTGGCGCTATTTCCTATATTTGAATTTGTTCTTTGTGCTTTTTGCCCTTATTTTTTTAAAGATTATATTCTTTATATGTAATTAGAAATTTCATTTTAGTAAATAAGGTTTAAGTACTTATTTTGTGAATATTGCATGAGAATTTCTATGTACATAGCACATATTTAAAATTTCTATTATTCAATAAATAACAAATGCCACAAACTTGAAACTGAAATAAATTTATTGATTACTTATTGCTATTGAAAAATACAAAAATTATGATAAAATGAAAAAACTAATACAATATACGTACATATATGAAATTAACAGTTACCAAAATTATGTAAAATATATGATATGTAACAAAATCATAAAAATAGGAAGTTTGCTGAAAAAGAAAAGTCTACATCGAGGGTCTTAAGCTGGATTATCAGTCACACTATAATGATATAAAATATTGTACTTTGCATTGCCATATCTGAGATGATTTAACTTTCACCAAATTCCTGTGGGGTGAATAAAGCCAGATATTTGTACTGAAAGATCATACATCAGCTGTTTATTAAGAACAATGCATTCTAACTAATTTTATGTCCATTAATCAAAGAAGGTTTATTGAGAAAATCTTGTTTCCAAATTGGTTTACATGATTTCAACATAATAAATGTTATGTTCTGGAGGAATCGGTGTGAACTTGACAGTGCCTGTAATAATTATTAGTACAGAAATTAACTGCACGTCAACTTTACAGGCATGTACATTATTCATCCAAAACCAGTTCAGCTAAAAGAATTTAAAGTGTCTGCATATAATCTCAACGTAAACCTACCAGCTTCTCTAGAATTTCTTCCATATTTTCAATTTCATTTGTAATTTTCAGTATAGTTTAATATGTTAATGACATATCTAAAGTGCTATTAAATGCAATACAAAAAGGGAATGAGCAAATGCAAGCATAAATTGCCACAGGATCTTAGAATCCACACGAATGAAGGTAAAGTCCCAGAATTGTAGTACAATAGAAAAACTTCCAAAGCTGTATCATCCTCATCAGAGAATAGAATGTATTCGTAGTTATTAATTAATTAAATTTCTGTAGCATGCCTAAAAGTTACACATACTTAATATTATGCTATTTATATACTGTTCATTACATTTATAGAAGAAATAATACAATTACTAAATCACTGATGTAAATAATTATTAATTAATTCCAAAAAATACTTTTATACAGTAAAACAAATGCATATGAAAACAACAGCTGTCAATAATAACAGAAATAATAATGACAGAAATTCAAATCTTCTAGGTTATGCGCATGTGTATATAGGCCTAATCACTGTTTAATATTTTATCAGGTATTTCTTTCGCCGGTTAAAATTTGGTCGATTAACGACGTTCTTAATCAACGATTAGAGTTACCCGGCGTTGGAAAAACGCAAATTTGTCCTAACCGGTGTTTTAATCAATGATTACGCTAACCGGCGTTTTAATCGGAGTTGGAAAAACCGGCCCTAAGGCGTATAATTTTATAAACTTAATATCAAATAAGTTATTCGTGTTTCCTAGATTATAAAAACTAAGTGAAAGATGTAATAATTATAGTTCGTCAATATTCTTTAATAGTTTTCTTAAACATATTTTCCAATTTCCTTATTTTGCTCTATGTGAATCTTTAATCTTTTTAAATGATATATACACCATAAATAGTAAGTGCAATATAATTCTATTTTAGGGTTAACGTTTATAACTGAATATCAGGTAAGTTACAGGCCTTTTTCCTAATACAAAAACGCCGTCGAGAACTTTAATATATAGATCTTTTGATTCACTAAGAAAATATTCTATTCATCCATGTCATTCCTACATTAATGTATTTACACTAAACAAAATAACGCGAAATGTGCATGCTTCTCTTAACTTTTACTGTAATAGGACCTCTGCTTACAAATCATTCTATTAGTTGAACCTATTTGTGTAACGTTCTGGTTGTTTAAAAATGGAAATAATAAATCCATCTTCTATATTATTATCGTCGGAAATTGATCAAATGACATTAGAGTAAACAAACTATATTTACTCAGTTACATACCTATACACCTGTCGCAGTCAGTCGTAGCGCTATCCATTTTACCATCTGAGTATAGCACCATGTTACTACATTATTTCGACGATACGCTCAGTTTCACAACTCAAAAAAAATCAAATTAATTTATAAAAAAATTCTTTATTGTAACGTAAATAGGCATTAACCATATAAACAAGTATAAAAAATAACTAAATCAGTGTGGTGTCATGTTAAAAAATGCGCATTTTCTTGTTTAAAATATACAGATTTCAGGGAAAGAGAACACATCTCCTAGATAATGCATAGGGTAAATTTGAACAGACGGAAATATACCTATAATAACGTATTCTTCGTAAGCTGCATTATACATTTAATTCAGAGATTGCACACACCTGCGAGAGATATTTCCATCTTTCACATTCGTATTTGAAACCGCCCGGCCTTTGTGATGTATTTTACACCTTTGAATGGCTTGTATTTTTCGCCGTACATATCTAGTCTGTTCACTTTCAGACCGCTGACGGCTAATTGATTGATTGTGAAGTATACATTGATAGATGGATTAATTTCGGCAGTATTCGCACCACTTGCTATGGACACCGAACCCCTGATGTTCGGTAACTTAGCCACGTCTATGCGACCAATATCCCAATGTAAAATTTTGGAAACGGGATCGTAATTATATTTGCCTTGGTTCACTGTCAGGACGCAGTTGAGGATACTCTTCGGCATCATAACCTCAATTTTCACGCCTATAACAACAACTAAAAGTTAGAAACAAGCATAACTAAATAGAAATATTGTCCAAGTGAACAAAGTAAATTTAGGAAAAATCTTAGTCAACAACAAAGAAAAAGCAAAATTGTGTGACAAATCAGGTGTTTATGAGGTAGGTTGCAGTGATTGTGACGCAATCTACATTGGCCAAACAGGCAGACCCGTACAAGATCGCATTAATGAACATAAAAAATCAATTTTAAACAATAATAAAAATACAGGCTTTGCTGAACATTGCATAGACCTTGTACATGTATTTGATACCAATAATTATACATTATTACATAATAGTTATAAAGGAAGGAAATTAGATTTATTAGAAATTCTAGAAATTAAAAAAGCTACAACAGCAAATAAACATGTCACAAACACACAACTGGATTTCATAAACACCCCCATTATTGACACTATTCTTAAGACACTAGCCCATACATATAAATAGATATTGGTAACTTTCTTAGTTTAGTTTAAGTCTGTAAACTCTTCGTTAATGACCGAGAGGTCGAAACACGTGTCAGAGAACAATAAATCTGTCCTTAAGTGAAACAATATAACCAAGTGTTTTATTCGTTTAATAAATAGATAGAGAAATAATGAAAACACGCTCTTTCACAATGATTTTGAAATGTCTGAGATATATTTGAATTTGGCACCGCAATTTTTAGGGTATTCCAGATTTTTAAGTTGGCTGTTCCAAATAACACTATCAAAATTCCTCCATGTACTCGTTAATTTATATTTTTTGGTTCTTGTTATTTTTGGACTTTTATTTTTACTATTTCTTAGCATGTTTGTCGTTGTTTATGTAATTTTATCAAAATGCTTAAATCAATACAATTATAATAATTGCATTACAAAATGGACCAGTGACAGGTGACGTTAGATTTTTTTTTAAGAAACAGAAATGCTCATTGCTTTTTAATTCCAGCACTTTTAGCTGACCTTACAAAAGAAAACTAAAAGTACATCCTTTTGATATTATACCTTATACTGTACTGCAAAAAAGTCATAGATCACCTTCTGACCATTTTTAATTTTTATGTTTGTTATGGGCGACATACCAAATCCTAACAAGTTTTGCAGGTTATTATATTTTTTTAGATTATACAAAGAGATCATTTTGAACTGTCCTGGGTTGGCAACAAGAAAGTCCCAGTATTATCAAAAAGTAGGAAATATTTACTTCCGTGAATTGTCCATACTAAATTTACATGTCAAATGTCAAAACTATAATGTATTGAATAAGATTGATATGTCTTGTACTTCCGTATTTTCATTGTTTTATTGTCGCTTTTCTGTCTATTTCAAGACAATATACCTCGCATACCATGCTTTTACGATGCAAAAGGATACGTTTATCGTAATGTCGGAGGATGGATTATGGAAATATTCGTTGGGATTGTGTTTTCAGCAATTTGTAACGGAATATGGAAATCTGGAAATAAACTTGAACACATTCACTTGTCATCACAATAGGCTGATTGAAAGGTTTAAGGAAACGGGGAGTGTTTGTAAATGTAAACCTGAAAAAGTACCAACAGTTTTAACTCTATCATGTAGTAGTTTATTTATAAATAATTATTGTTAAATTATTTACGGCTTTTATTAATCGGAACTACCACATGACAAGAAAAATATTTATTTTAGATTCAAAAATTTAACTGCTAACAGTTTTCCATTCATAGGCGGACGCGCCTTGGGTTGCCTATACTTACAACTTACTTCGCTGCAACTCTTCAAATTAATGTCGGTAAGCGGGATATCTATACAAGCGGTCGGTATGTGTCAAATGTAAATATAATGAAGACCCGTGCAAATGAATGAAATGAGTTTTATTTGTGAATCTAATTGCTCGATTCGGCATAGCTTTCGTCGGGATTTGGTCGTAGGTAAGTGGTTTGTCTTATCTTTATCTTAATACAATTATAACAATGTCAAGACAGGTCTTTTACGGTCGATAAATGAAAGATAAAATATTGATATGTCAACAACGGATGATTTCAAACTAATTGCGTTTATTGTCAACAAGTCAGATACAGATACAGATCATATACAATTTACATACAAGTTTACAAATAATTTATATACAATTATGTCTTTGTCGTTTGAGAAAGAAAACAATTAAAGTAAGTTTGCATTCGGCAAAATAAAATATTCAATAACAAATAATTCATTACTATCATTTGAAATTATTCTATTGATCGGAGATCCTAACCTTATATTTTAATAAATAATACGATAGGTTTCATTACGCGAATGATATCCTATTTCATCTTATGTAACTTTGAAATTATTTCCAAACACATATCCCGTCTTATGATAGTGATTGTAAAATGATTATCGCGAGATTTACAGACATTCCAAGCAGAGATTAATGAATTTTATTTTACGACGACACGAGGTTCATATCTTTGTTCGGCGTTTAAGTATTTTGTGAATAAGAAAATATCTTTTATGTCGGCTCGCGGATCTGTGAAAGAAATCGAACTATTAAATATTACATCGGATATTAGTTCACGCAGAAAACCTTATTTAGTGCACGACAAGTAGGTCTGTACTATTTAAGATTTTACAAGTGATGCGGGATATCTTAATTAGTGCACGGCAAATAAGGTCTGTACTAATTAAGACTTTACAGGCGGTTCGGAATATCTTAATTAGTGCACGACAAATTGGGTCTGTACTAATTAAGACTTTACAGGTAATTCCTCTTCTGCCTACGACAATAGGTCTAAGCAGAATCGGTTGACAGGCCCCAAGTAATCCACGACAAAATAGGTCTGGATCACTTAGGATGTACGGATATCAGAACGGCCACGACAAATCGGTCTGGTCGGTCTGTATAGGATAAAGGCGGGCAGGAATCTCTCTCCCATCCTCGGTCGTTGCTGGCTCTTTTATATGGTCGGTCTATGATAAAAACAAGTACGCAAGAGTGGAAATCTCATACGTAGATGTGACGTCGAACCGCGCGAAAAATAATTGTGATGATTCCGGATATTTTCCGATCGCGTACAACAGAGAATTTAATAGCCTTTGGTAGATGAAATAGCATATTAATTATCAAGATATATATGTTACCGTGAAAGACCGAAAGTAGTGAATGTCAACATCCGCCGGTGGATGTCGACAAATACCAAATGCCTTGGTGAAAGTCCGAACATTTCTTAATTGTATTATAGATTCGGACTTTTACCGGTATATGTCGACAAACACAAATGAGGTCCGGTGAATGTCGGAAACGGCAGGTCGCAACAAGTTTTTAGACGGTTCCAGCATCTTGTTTCAGTTAGCTTTGCCTTCGTCAGTCTAACGCAACGTTTGACAGCCTGCGGGCACGCTCCCTAACCTAATTTAATTTTCTTATTAGAAATTATAATTTGTATTCAATGGCTACTACAGTGAATCGTGATAAGTTTTTTGAAAAGTTACATGCCTTAATTGGAAGTAAACGAGAAGACAATTGTTTTTATTTTTCACAAGAAAAGTACTCTAAAATCGTTTCTGAAGTAATTTCTGCTAAAAGTAAGTGTAGTACACCTTTGGACTACAGACGTTTAAAACGTTTTGACATTTTAAAAGTTAGTGATGAAGAAAAGTTAATTGTGCCATTAAAACCAGGAGAAACGAATATCCAGTATTATGTTACTAATGATGAGTTGTTTACAATACTTTCTGAAACTCACATAAGAACAGGCCATGGAGGAAGAACACGAATGCTTAAAGAATTGCAAGTTAGATACAAAAATATTACTTATGAAGTTGTAATGTTGTATTTAAATTTGTGTAAACAATGTCAAATGAAACACAGTGCGCCTAAAAAAGGTATTGTTGTGAAACCAATGGTCAGTTCCGAATTGAACTCTAGATGTCAAGTCGACTTGATAGACTTGCAATCACACAGGGATGGCGATTACAAGTTTATATTGGTATATCAAGATCATTTAACCAAATTTGTCCAGTTACGACCTTTAAAAAGCAAGAGAGCGGAAGAAGTAGCTTATCACCTTCTCCAATTTTTTTTAACATTTGGTGCTCCCGCTATATTGCATTCGGATAATGGTAGAGAGTTCAGTAATCGAGTCATATCTGAACTATGCGCTATGTGGAAAGATGTTAAAATAGTGCACGGAAAGCCTCGTCACAGTCAAACACAAGGCTCAGTTGAAAGAGCCAATCAGGACATACAAAATATGTTAACTGCATGGATGCAAGACAATGATTCAAACAAGTGGTCAGAAGGTTTGCCGTTTGTCCAATTCGCCAAAAACACAACTTATCACGAAGGAATACGCCAGAGTCCTTATGAAGCCCTGTTTGGCGTTAAACCAAAAAGGGGTATAACATCGTCATCACTCCCCCGCGGGCAAATTGCAAACATTGAGACCGAAGAACAGCTAGAAGCTTATGTTGAAGAAAATTTGGGTAGTGACCATATTGAAAGAGGCATGGATAATGAAAATACCATTGGAGCTGATCCGCAACCTGGCACGTCTTCATCTCAAGCACTGACTGACTCGCAACCTAACACGTCTTCATCTCAAGCACTGACTGACTCGCAACCTAACACGTCTTCATCTCAAGCACTGACTGACCCGCAACCTAACACGTCTTCATCTCAAGCACTGACTGATCCGCCACCTAGCACATCTTCATCTCAAGTACTGACTGAACAACACGAGCTAATTTCTTCAAAAAGAGTAGCTGCAAAAGAGAGTCTTCTACTTCAAGCAACAAAAATGTTGCGAACCTCAAAAAAAAAGTTTCCTCCTGCCCAAATTGGTGATACCGTAAGAATTCAAGTCCCTGATGTCGACCGTGGTCGTACAGACCCTCGAAATGTGTTAGCGGTTGTTGTTGGAATAGAGGATTCAGCCTTTTATAGACTAGCTAACAAAAATGGTACCTTGAAGCAGCTTTTCACCCGTAATCAGTTCGTAATTTGTAAAGAAAAGTTAGTTTCCATGGACGAAGTTTCAACAAAAGAAATGTCGCTAAGAGAACAGCTTCTGCTAATTCAAAAAGTGGAGGGCAAGGCTACACACGTTGTAACTGCAAAAGAAAGTGTTCCACGACTAAATGCAGCTGTAAAAGCAAGGAACTTTTGTGCAATTCGAAGTGTCATGGTAGTTTATGTTGTTGCAATAAATAAGATATTGTTATTATTTTTTATATTTCATTTTATATTTTTATGTTCTACTGTTTGTTTTGAGTTCAACAAAGTCTTTTTCCCATATTATTTTAATAAATAAAGACCTATGGGTTTTTTTTTTATTTAAAAAAAAAATGTTTTTAACATACACCATGAGTGCATGCTGAATGTCGACAATCGCCGGTGTAAGTTAGAAATAATGAAATTTCACCAATATTTCGGACATACGTCAAGCAACGTTGAGAATGTTGACATTCACCGGTGAATCTCGACATTCACCAGATTTCGGTCTTTCACAGTAACATATACATTATGTGAAACAATAACTCATAGCCGGCTGAATAAAATATCAAACATATTTAATTTGAAAGTCGCAAGTCAAATTAAATATGTAATTAAAATAAAGGACATTTTATTCATTTAATGAAGGGACTTCGTTACAACTCAAGATGTCGCAGACATTAGGCAGCGAATGGAAGTTAGTCCCACAAAATCTGTATGAAAAGCTGTCTGCTCAAACTGGTAAAGAGATCTAATTAACTTAAATGTAATTTGTTATACAACATTATGTATTTAAATTGTAGGTATTTCCTGTGGAAGTACTCATAAGGCACTGAAAACAAACTTACATACGCATCCATATAAAGTTTCTGTACTACAATATTGACGGGCAATCACTTTGAGCAGAGAATGAATTATTGCAACAGGTTTAATGAAATATTACATGAAGAAGACTTGAATCACACTTTCTTTTCGGATGGAGCTTGGATCCATTTGTTGGGGTATATCAACTCTCAAAATTATCGTACCTGGTCAACAGAGAATCCACGTTTTTGTTGAAAATAGTCTTCATCCTATCAAACTTGGTGTTTGGATTGCAATGTCGAAAAGACGGATTATTGGACCCATTTTTTTTTCATGATACAATGAATGCAATACGATACCGAGAACAAATATTGGAACCCTTCATCAAAAGCCTTCACAAAGATGAATTTAACCTGGGGTACTTCCAACAAGATGGGGCAACTGCACATATTGCGCAACAAACTATTAATTATTTGCAAGGATACTGTGGTAACCGATTGATTAGTCGAAATCGATGGCCAGCCAATTCTCCTGATTTTTTTCTCTTTGGCCATGTAAAAATAAAATGATTCAGAATAGACTGCATAATCTCGATGAACTTGAAGGGGCAGTTACAATAGAATTGCAAAATATTACACCGGAAACACTCCTCAATGTGTTCAATAACAACTTTTATAAAATGTATTCATTTGGTGACATAATTATAGGATTATGTTTTACAGTAATAAAGTTGTAACGTATTTATTATTATTTATGATAAAAAATAAAAAAGTTAAAACTAACCCTATTTCAATGACATTTATCACAGGAAAATTTTAAATACTAAAGCTAACCACAAAAATAAATAAAAAAAAGCATGCCAATTACACTGTGTTCCCATTTTAAAATCAGTATGGTAAACTCAGGACAGTTCAAAATGATCACGTAGTACAATGTGATCAATCGCAAGCAGAGAAATAGAGTAGGGGAGAACGCGCTTAAAGATGCGCCAACTAAGTTAAATTGAATTCCGCCATTTTGAAGGTTGCTCACAAGCCTTACAAAAATGTTTGGAACAAATAACTTTATTTTTGGACCAGGTCCACGTTTCAACATTTTTTCCTAGCACATCTAACCACATTTTCAATGAATCACCCCGTGGAAATCTACAAATAGTGCAGAATTAATCGCGCTCTTAAAGATGCAATTCTTTCATTCTATTACGGTAATATTTATACCTAGCTCAACAATTCGCATGTAAAGTTCATTGACTTAGAAAAATGTAAACAAACTTACGTGTGAAAAGAAATGCCTTCCGGCTTAAATCTTCGACTGTTACTGCAGCCCAACACAGAGCACGACATGTTAATAACACACACAAGTCCTTTTTAATACAATTAATTAAAAATAACCTCCAAGCTTGACAATTACAACAACACAAGTGCCAATTACCCTGCAAAATGGCGACCACAATAGCGTTTGCTTAAAACTGGATGCGCACTCGTCGAAGCGCGTTCTCCCCTACTCTATTTCTCTGATCGCAAGTGAGGGTTGCGTGGCCTTCATTTTTAAGTTGGCAACATTGTCTAGTTGGTAGTATTGGGAAATACTTGCAATAGTAAAGTGCACATGTTTTCGCCAAATGTTTCTTGTTACATTTATAATACTAAAGAAAGTGAACACACATAATTTTCAACTTTTACAATAAAAGAAATCATTTATAATCTACCGAATATTGCCGACCTTTCTACCGATCTAGTAAGCGTCAGGGTTGCCATCGTTTATAATCCAATTCCAAATTTTAAACAATTAAACCTAACATCTATTTTCAATAATAACGAGAAACCCACGATGATAGTCGAAAACGAACCAAACTCTATATTCACTTAAATGATATACCGCGCGATCATTTAAATTCTAAATTAGAGCAGGCTGTGAAATTTAAATTAAGTTGGTATATAAGTACTAATTTACAATTTGAATTGTCAAAGTGACGTTTCAAAATGTTAATTAATCAATAATTGACATTCTGGACAACCTAATAACAAAAATCCCGCCTGCTATAATTTAGAATTTAAATGATCGCGTGGTAGAAAATACTAATATTTTAACAATGCCAAATTAATAAGAAAAAAACCTTTTAATCAAAATTCCTTTTTGCAATCACATACAAATAAATAAACCAAATGCTTTCTATATAACTATAAATATTATTAGCAAATAAATTTAGAATCGCCAAAAATAACATTATATTCTCCCTTACTAGTTTCTTACCTTCAACAGATCGTCCTAGTGTCTGTTTTGGTCCAACCGTAATATCTAATCGACCCTGTTCTCCAGATTTAATAGAGAGGTTATGTCTAACATAAATCGGTATTGCAACGATACTTTGACTACTTATATGGTACGATATTAGCCTAAAATTGCCATCAGGAGGAATAAAAGATAAGATTTTCTCTGCCTGGAAATTGATTGTCAAATAGAATAGAGAAATAAATTTAAAAATGTAACTCACTTCCCATCTCTTAAATCTAACGCATGGATGAAAACTAACATCATCAAATAATCTGGGGTTCATAAATGATAATGTTAGATCTGGCATGCCACTTAATTTAATACAACAGTCGATCTGAAATGTATCTGGTATAGGATTTGTAAAAAAATTAATATATCCAATTAGCATACATATCCTTGAATTTCTGCAAAAACAGTGGCTCCAGCTTTATCAATAATTGCATCTACCTCTTCTACAACATCGAAATAAGCTTCATTATTTGTATATTTAACACCTGTTCTGCGCCATGGTATATTAGATAACTGCCCTGTTGGTAGTATACCACTTACACTGTATTTTAAACAATTTGTTACATATCTCAAAAGTTCAAAATGCATCTACATACTTTGATTTTCCTGTTACCGTATTGGCAATAGTTCTCAGTATATTAGGAGGCTTAATTAGTTCTTTGAGTATATTGCTTTCTGTTGCCAAGGGATATCCATTATCTAACATTTCATCCAGAAGCTAGAAAAGATAAACAATATATTCAATATTAAAAATAAATAAAATCCTGAAAACCAACCTCATATACCACCACATAGTTTTCTTTTATGATAGTCTCTGTACAGTCAGAGAAATAATCCTAAAAATTTGATTTTAAGTATTAATAAGATATTGTATATTTTTTCTATTTTACTTGAAATATATCTACAACTCTATGTAAAAATTCTATGACAAATAAAGGTGATATTTCCTGCATGCATACTGCCACAAAACTCACACCACCCCTTTGTATACTTAAAAGATAATGGTGAGGAGTTGCAATAACAGGTGGAACATCGTTGGGATTTGCTCTCTGGGCTTCTAAATAATAATCACAGACTGATCGAGATATAACACTTCTCCAATGTTTTTCAAGGAATACATCCCTAAAGCCAGGTAATTTTAACTTTTTATCTACTCAATATTATCAGAACATACCCGGAAGAATTAATTATAAATAAGCTATGTATCATTATTCCTGTATTCAGTATATTCTAACCTAATAACATATAAAATTTCACTTTGCAAATTAGTATCTGTAAATAATACGCTTAAGGTAATGCCAATAATTCATATTTAATTGTTTATACGATGTATTGATATGATAATGATAGACTAATTTACTCAGACTTTTTAGCTTTTTAAACATTAGTAATTTGACAGTAGAATATAAACACGTAAGCAACTTAAGATCTTAGGTTGGTGGGATTTATTTACCTAAAGCACGACCTAAAGCAATTTTTGTGTTTTGTTCTGTCTTGCAATTAAAATAATTCTTTATTTTTGGATAATATTTATAGAAAGTAAAATAAATTAGTCCAAATCTAACTAATTTTCTAATGAATAAGTTTGAAAAAAATACTTTAATACTCCAAAATTAGTTACTTTCGTTTTTTGTATTTACCAAATGGTATAGAAAAAATGATGTGTACGTATATCGATGGTGAACTTGGATTATGAAATATTAGTTTTGACTTTTTGACAGTTAAAAAAGGCAGTTTGTAATATAAATATGTCTTTGACGAAATCAAGGAAGTTAACTCAGTTATATTTAAGAAATCATGGTGTACTGTATACAGCTATACGAAACCGTAAATAAGACTACGATTTATCACAATTTTCCAAGAGGTTATGTAATTCTATTTTGTAGACTGGAATAAGGATTATAAACCTCTTCCATTCCCAAAAACACAAGAAGAACGTCAAGCAGCGGCCGCTAAATATGGTATTGTGCCTTCGGAATATCAAGTATATCCAGATGATGGATTAGGTAGTGGTGATTACCCTAAATTGCCTGATATATCTGGTGATGCTAAAGATCCATATTATCCATGGGATTATCCAGAACTCAAAAGAAATTTTGCGGAACCAGTAATATTCATTACAGTATAATTTTAAACTAAACATATTTGGTATATTTTTCTATATAGATACATGAAGATGCTGACTTGATGGGTGAAGATCGTTATGATGTCACAACACGACATCGTGTACCAGGGTGGATGCAGTGGTCACAATTTTTGGGAGTAATGTTTGGTACATTCGCTCTTTATTATTATCTAGAGAGATGTAGGATGTTTATTGGACAGTTACCAAAACAATATCCACAAGAAGGAAAAACACATTATACATTTGAACCAAATGAATAAAGTATGGTAAAATGTTAGCAGGAAATATTTGTCATGTATGTATAAAGATGATTAATTTAAATTATTAAAACACTTGTTTCCATTCTTTGTTTTATTATTTTTACTGCAATATCTTCATCAGATTGATATATCTATCAATGAACTAGTCAAATTCAGTCTTATTGATTATATGTATGCTAATTGGATTATAAAGACAGTTCATTTTGAAAATTCAATTTAATTTGAGTAAAATGAGTTCTTGTATACTGAAATATATGGTAAATAAGATGAAGAGCTGCACTTTCCTAACAGCAAAAAAGGGGCAATATAGCATATACTGAAATAAATAATAAAACAGCTTTGATGCAATCCGTTTTTTTTTTTCGAAATTTTAGATTGCATTATTAATGGGTTAATTGACGCTGTTGATAGATCACGTTACTGTATTCTGACAAATAACTGGATAGATATATTTTAGAAGAAAAATAAAAAGCCTACTAAAAAAACTACAATAAATGATCAAAGTTAACCTCAGCGCTTTCGATATAAAACGCCGAAACTTGCGTGAACATTTTAATAAAACTCCTTTTTCCTTTTGTTAAGAATTATATATGAAAACTAATTTTTAGCAGCTGTGTTTTGTTGGTCTACCATTACCTGGTTTTTGAGTTATAACAAGCTATTTTACTGTCAATAGAGTATAGAAGATTTCAGTACAGGTTGTGGTGAGAATGGAAGAACTAAAATGGAATTAAATTATAAAGAAAGAATAAATAAAATATAAAAACTTATTTTATTATAAACAAAAAATATATGTACATAATTACAATATTTTCAGTTACAGAATAAGAATAATTAATCAGCGAAACATTAAAAAATATCTCGAAAAATAATCATTTACTAAGTTACCTAATAATACTCTTTACACTTCTTGTTGTATCTTTTAAGACTAGTTTGTACCAGGTGTACAAAATATTTATCTTTTATGCAACAAATTCGTTAATGAAATTAAGGTCATCAATAATTAAAAACAATATAGGAAAGAAACAAGGGAAGAAAACATAACAGAATCAATAAGTTATAAATTACAGACGCTCATACAACAAATATATAGTTATTATACATTACTTTTATAATGAAATTAAGAACAAAAAGAAAAAGAAAGAACTGAAGATAAATTATACCTGACTGTTCAGAAAAACAAAACAAAAAAAAGATCAATAGAATATGTACACCAAAAATATAGAAATAACAAATGATACAGTTGCAAACAATATAATTATAATAAAAAATATAACTGATGAGGATACAATACCATTACAAAGTTTGGGAGCAGAAATAACTTTTTTGCTAGCAGCTGTTTCATTCTTTTTTTCTCAAATTCAAATATCCCTATTTTCTTATTTAGGCAAAATCTTCAGTTTTTGCAAATAAGCAGCGATGATTTTTTTAATACTTTTTATAAAAAAGAATAGCATTGATCTCCAGGACTGGGAATCCATCTTAAATATTTTCTATTTTTTTTCTCGAAATCCTAAAGAATAAAGTGTTTGGTATCTAAGGAATCAGTAATAAGGAATATAAAAGTACATTGGTTCAAACAAATTATTTCCATTTGCTAAGCAGTTTTTTTCACCAAGAATTGGTTCATTTTGTTTCCAAACTTTTTAACGATAGTGTATACCATTTAAAATTCTCCACTGAGTTTACTTATCACTTGGTCCCATTTTAAGCTAATTGTTCGGTTTTAAAATGACTAGTTGGGTCTTCCGGGATAAGGCCTATCCGGAATTCTAGGAGGAATATTGGGCACAGGTCGACTGGAATGTATAAATTTTAATATATATATGTAATAAAAGAAGTATAAAATCGAATTAGTAAAAATCTCTACAAATTGTTTTGGGGGAAAAAATATTTTTGGAATTAATAATTCTAGCATCTCCCCCTTTTTAATATAGTATTCAAATGTTTCAACAATTTGCAGAAAATTTATACGAAAATTATAAATTATTAAAAAAATAAATATCAATTATACAAGAGGTCATTTTCATATTGCCGGTCTGAGCAGTTTTTACTTGGACGCAATTTTACATTATATTTCATTTTTATCACAAATGCCTTGGTAACTTCATATGTCAATTTACAAAACACTGCAACATTATAAAAATTAAAAACATTGATTTATTATTTATAGACTCGCAAGGAAAGTCGGAAAATTCGGACAAACTACAAAAATCGTAATTTTTGTATGCACTTTCGATCATAACTGACGATAGGAACGACATATTTGGTTAATTATTTTTTGTTTTGTTTGTTATACTCCGCGGATGGTAATAATAACTCAATTCAATATTTTCAATTAAAAAAAAAACTGTTGATGCGTCTGTTTGTGATCGTGTAACTTCTGAACGAGTGAACAATATATTTGTTTTTTGAGACGATGGTTCATAGCTATGCTAGGAATATATATATTATATATCATCGCGCCACCTACCGGAAAGGGCAGAACAACGCATGCCGGGCCACTTAGTGGTGAATATGTGGCTATGAAACAATAAAAAGAACTCGAATAATTATTTTAAAAAAAATGAGGTGTGGCCACCACACGACTTTCTTATACGTATGAGCGTTTCAAATTATAGAATTTTAAGAATTTTTTTACAAAAATCATTCAGAATCCTATTCTAAGTACTTCTATTCTCTTAATAAATCTCTATAGAATGCATACTTTGCAAGATATTATCAAAAAAGTGCTCCTCGCTAAGAGTAAAAGTGCTACTTCCGGTCCGAATTTTGAAATTTCATATATACAAAAAATATTGCAAATCCAGTTCTAAATACTTTTGTACTCTTGATAAATATATATAGAATGCATAACTTACGACATATTTGCAAAAAATCGCTATTCGATAAGAGTAAAAGTGGTACTTCCGGTCTGAATTTTGAATTTTTTTTTATACAAAAGATATTGAAAATTATGTTTTAAATACTTTTATACCCGTAACGTACTTGTCTAAACTGATTTTCGATAAGAGTAAAAGAAAAACTTTTTAAATAAAATGGTTCTCAATTTTAATTTTAAGTATATATGAATTCTTTATAAATTTGTTTAAACTTAGTAGTTGACGAAATATATGCAAAATTCGATTTTTTCACCGAAGTAAAGTACTACTTCCGGTCTACCGATTTTGCTGAAAAACTAATCAGATCTCAAGAAGCAGATTATATACATAAATACAAAATTTGGAATTGATATCTACAGCGGTTTGACCGCTATCGTGGTCACACACACACACAGAGAGAGAGAGAGACAATTTTTAAAAACCACTTTTTTGGTATCAGGGGACTTCAGAACGTGGACATCTGCAAAAATCTCGAGGTCGAAAATTTTCATCATCACAATACTTCCGTATACTACGTATAAGAAAGTAAAATATTGGTGTTTAGTAATGACCTAAGACTTTGAACTTTAGATTAGGTGCAGAGCATGTTTTCAAAACGGTATCTTTCTCTTTTTATATTAGAATTGTACTATGTAAAAAACTTATAAATTAGTAACATACATGAAAAAATTGTATGTTTGAAAATGCAATTCGCAATTGTTTTTTACCGTGCGATTGCAATTATCAGAAGGAAAAAACACATTTTTGATGTATTGGTCATCAATATCGAAGTCATCTTATTTGCGTCAGTCCTGGACAAATAGTCACAGCGCTTTTTTCATTTCTAATGTATACCAGCTTAAGAATTTTGTGCCAAATTACATTTTCTACCAATTGTTAAATAAATATAGGGGCGTGGTTTTAAAAAAAAACCTACCCTGATCAAAATACTGCATATTTGATAGTTTAAGTAAAAATATCGATCTTATTGAAAGGACATACTTGTATTCAAACAAAATTGGAAAAACATGTTTTGTTACAGTCTTTTGTTATCACGCCTAGTCCGGGAGTTAAAAACGACCTCTCGTACATATCTTGTTGTTCCCTGAAATTCGAACAAGCTAGATAAATAGCCAATATGTCTTCACAGAAATTAATTATCCATTGTTTTAACTGGAATATGTCCTTGGTGTTTTTTAAATGCAACAGCCACTTTTTATTTTCAAAATAAATATATAAAGATGTTAATTTTCTACACCAGTATTAGTGATTTTATTTGACTAATTCAATTACATTAATAAAAACAAAACACTAAAGACAAACAGAAATACAAACTAAATTAACTACACACAAAGCCAAAGCAAATAATTGTGCATCAGTCTGATAATCACTTTTTGTAAAACTCATAAAAAATAAAAATATTTTTACATATACAGGCTGATTCAAGTAGCACGTCCATTACAGTGTGACCGTGTTTGGTATTTTATGTACTAAATTGTACATTTAGCGATGCCACATCCCGAAACGATCACGCTGGTCCATTAGAAAATATTCGATTTTGGGGTACATTATCAATATTATTTTTGGTAGCTGGCCATTACTGACTGCTGCAAGTCTAAATAAAATTACACACAAAATGGCGGCATTTTTGTAAATTTACGCAATCGTTGTTTTTTCAAATGGAATGGGCCTATTTCGATTTGATATTTGAATCCTAAAATGAATTGTTAGGTCAGAACACCCCAAGTGTCAACACTTCTGTGATAATTTTTGATATATGTAACATTTTTCACGAAAAATCAAAGTTGCAGGGGTTCATTTAAAAATTCCTGAACTGTTGAAATAAATAGATAATTTTTTGATTTAACTAATATTTTACGTTATTACAACTGAACTGTTTAAATATTTTTTTAATTTAACTAATATTTGACGTTAGTACAAACATTTTTGTCATGTTTCATGTGGCTACTGCGAATTTTCAAAGTTGACTAAAAATGGGTCTCTTTTATTATCACTGTGTATATATGACTTATCTAGATTTGCTGTAATTGAATAAGTATTGATACATTTTTTTCGAATAAATACTTGTTTCTAAAACCTATTTCATGTTGACAACTAGACCATTCTGAACTAACAATTTAATGTAAAATCCAATATAATTTATTTATACTTAGCTAAATTTAGTATTGATAATATTCCGAGTAATTGAATATTTTATAATGAACGTGCTAGGTGAATCACTGAATAATTCTTTGTGATGTAAAAAAAAAACATACGGAAAAATAATAAAAATATATGGAACCCCCAGAAAAAAAATAATTAGAAAATTAAGAGAAAAGAATATTTAGAGAATTCTTATTGTTTTTTTTTTAATATATACTGTATGCAATAAATAACGCTAAACCTATTAATAATGACTTTGCATATATCGCAGTTTAAATATGAAATAAATCGTTTCAAATTCAGATCTTTAAGAAAAAATGGCAGAATTTGATTATACCTGCGTTCTTTATATATTCACGAACACGCTTTTGCACAGGCTATCTTGATTATTCTTGATCAAAGTAACATGTACAGAATACAATGTTGAATATCTAATGTTGACAATGATCGACTAATTTGTTATTCATCTATATGCCATTAAACTTCTTAAACATGATCGTGTACTGAAAAATGACTGAAAGAATTTTTATTGTACGCATGCGTATAATGTAGTAACACCTCCAAATAACCTGCGTAACTACAAATCTCACATTCGGAAGCCTGTAGTTGATCAAAAGTATTTTGTTTCACTTCGTTCCACAAGGCATATTACGCCATACTAAAGAATCATCCATTGTACATTGCGGTTGAATAATTTATCTTCAGTGTAATAAGGTGCAAGCAAAATAAGACTACACATATACTATTAATATGTATTGTAAAATCAATTTAAATAAAGTATTTATAAAAATTGCTATCTTATTGCCTATAGAGTAATGTCTAGTAAATATGTAGAATGTGCGTTTCTTATTGCATGCAGTATATTCTAGATAAAATGTATAACAAAAATACCGATTTGAGCATTGTAATTTATTAGAACGAAAGAAAAAGTACTATTTCTTATCTTAGATATTTAATTTAATGAAAATAAAATATTTCTCTGTATTTAAATGAAAATGCAATTTACTCTTACAATTTTCACTAAAACCATCAGAAAGTAGATGTGGTCAATAAAGAATTTTGCTTATTATTTAACGCTTTGGATAGGTGTTAACCTATCCAAAGCGTTAGTACTGATTTGATGGTATATATTTATAAAGAATTATAGGTGGAACATTTCAACTGTGTTTCTGATGTTTTGCTGAATATACTACCAAAATATATAGGTCAAACCACTTCAGATCATCCAATGGTGGTTGCTGTTACATTTTTTGTGATAAGTCTGAAAACATTCGGAGCTTTGGAAAATGTTCTTTTTATATTTTAAATGTGTTATATTTTTTATATCTTACTTGTTTGTGAAAATATCAAGATGAAATAAACACGACATTAATCTACATAAAACATATTATAGTAATATATCAGTGTGGTGCACTAATCAATTACTACACTCAATTGATTAAACAAACGATTACAATTTGAAAATTATTTTGGCAATTAATATCGAGTACTTGGTATATGCAATTAACAACTGTACACTACATATGGTGAAGCAGAGCAGGTGCATACTCAGGAGAACGGGCTTAGCCCAGAATGCCTCTAATTGACTCTACATAATGTGATCAACATAAAACATTAGCAGAAGAACCAAGCTAAAATTTTTCCAAAAAGATGTATGTATGTAAATCACATGATGAATATTTTGCCCGGAAAAGATAAATAACATGGGGTTTTGAAGAACAACAGGAGAATAAAGTGTAGAAGCAAACATAAAAACCCCAAACGATAATGGATACGCTGAAAAGGAAAAAATATATTAAAAAAAACTTATTGGTACATTGTACCATACAGAAAAGGAAGAGGTGCTAACCAATTCATGTTGAAGATAGTTAAGATTAATACATTAAATTAAATTATCAGGTGTATGTATTTATTGCTCTTTGGATCAGAATAGTCAAAGATTATATAAAATTAATTTATTTTTATTAAAATTCATAAAAATTGTATGAAAATTAAAAACTAACCTCAAATCAGAGTCAGTTTCCATATAAAAAAAACTGTTACTGTGTTTATATCGCGAATTTCGAAAACTACTAAAAAAACTAATAACTTGAGAATGCAGTGGTTCTTATTAAAAAAATACAGTTATTTCCCACTATTTTGTTAAATAATGAAAATCCAATTTTTTAGAATGACGCACCATTTTTCTCTATATCAAAAAAAATATCGAGATGGGGGTCAATTTTACGGTCTTTCTTATAATTATCGAAATTCCCTATGATGAAAACACCGAAATTGGCCCAACTGTATATTTTTAATTTTTTTTTATTTCATCTTAATATTATTAAAAACAAGCAAGTTTCCGCAAACCCTACAAAAATGGCTGTTCAACAAAATATAACGTTTACAAAATAATATACCCATTATTTCCAACGGGTACTCTCCGACTGATATCAGACTCTGTAACAAAAAAAAATCACCAGCTACCTCTTCCCACTTGGCAAAATCACAATTTTAGAGAAGGATGAAAATACGTATTTGCTAATGTAGAACAAGTGAGCATATAGTGATTTTGCCAAGTGGTAATTACTTTTGAATTGGTTGATTTAGCATGAACTGATGCAAGACCGGTATGTTATGCTTGAAAAAGAGGAGGAAGAGGAAGTTAAAGACAAGAAAATTAGTAGTTTCAATATATTATTATTACTATATTTACACATTCAAATATATTTGTATATATATATATATATATTTATAAAACTACAGTGGTATTAATAATGCCGTGCACAAAAACTGCACATTTACTACAAAAATTATTGGAAGCGTTATTCTTTTTCGGTGACACTGTATATTACGACTTTTCCACGTTTTTCCCGTCATTTTCGTCTTCTTTTTTTTACATTTTATTTACATACAAAAACGATTGCCATCAAACAGAAAAGGAGAAAGGAATGTATAATAAAGAGCATTCCTCTCAATAAGAGAATTGAAAAAAAATAACGTATCCAACAAAGGTATTTATCTACATAATTTTAATATCATATGAGGTGTCGTAAAACGTTTCTAATTTTAATGATAATATTCATATGTACCATACTTTTCGTTTTTATTTATTATTTTTTAAATAATATCATTATTATAGATGGGTGCTCTTTTGAGTATCATAATTTGCCATTTTACATTAATCATTTTGAGAGCTTTTCTATATTGTTCAGTTTTTTATATTTTCCTTTGATAAATGGCATTTTCTTTTTGAATTAAAAAAAAATACCATAACAAAGTCAAATTTAATTCTTATATATAATTCAACACATTTGCTTTATAATTAAATGTATATACAATCCATAATATAATATATTAACAACATCATCAATTATCAACATTATAAATATCTTGTAACATTTTTCTTTTTTTTTTTAGTTAGTTATCTAAGAACAGGAATTTATATTATAATAATTATTAAAAATGCGGTGCAAAAAGTAAACAAACGTTTCGTAACCTGCAGGAAGGCACGAGTTGAAATGAGCATTTTTATTAGTGAACGTGCTCAGTTTGTAATCCCAAGATGTGGATATAGTAGAAAATTTAATAAAAGCCTGCGGAAATAAACTCATGATTGTTTTGACCAATGTAGTCTTAGGTATAACACTTTATCATACTCACAAATTCCTGAACTTTTAATTTCTTTTAATGCTATAAACCTTAGAATTAATTTTAAATTCTCAGTGCGTCATAATTGAAAATTCTAAGAACAAAATGCACACTACATATTTTTAACAATTTTACAGTCACTTACAATGTGCTTTTGTTTTTAGCTACGCAGCAAAAAAACGGCTGCAATTTTAAAAAAAAATTCAATATTTATATATAAGTGAAACAATGAATATACTTTACTAAAAGCGTTCGTGTAAAGTAAGTATTTAATATTTGTTTTGTTTATTTAACAATAAAACGTTTAAAATATGCGAAATATAAAGCACATGATGATAAGTGAATTTAACTCAGAATATTTGTAATATGTATTTTCTCTTATTACTGGAGCCTTAAGTCATAGGTACACGCTTTCATTTATAATGCCTTCTTAATAACATTTGAGATATAGCAGACTATATTTGCAAATTTGTTCATTCATAGTAAAAATATATAAAGCTGTGGATCTGAATGGGAAGTACATTAAATTTAATATTTTTAATGAAACATCCTATATATTTTTGAAATCCATGCAATTTTTTAATTTCGAAAACAATTCATATTATACTTCTCAATCTCGAGCAAAATTTCAGAACTATAGATATTTCGGTAGAAAATTTTCCCAAATAACGTATTTTTCGTAATGCAACGTCATGGGTCCGCCGTTTTAGATAAAGAGATTTTTTTTGATTTTACGGTAGCCATTCCTAAATCAAGACAAGTAGTAATTAATTGCTCAGCCGTCATCATGAAAGATGCATGGCACATATTCTCGAGTACAAAAAAATGAGTTGAATCTAAAAATGTTAATATATAAAAGGTCTTTTCGTAAAACCGGACGTGTTAGAAAGTTCTATTAGAAATTAAAATAAAATACAAAAATATAGTTTATCATACCTCAAAGTTTATTCAAATGGCTTTACCAAAAAGAAAGCTTGTACCTGTGGCATTAGATATAGTGAAATCGTTTTAGCAACTGACATGCGCCAATAAATAAGGCGTCAAACTTGAAATGTTGCCAAATTTTACCGGTCCAATAATATACATGCAGGACTGTCATAATAATAATCATACATCTTTTAACATTTGTCACAATTACCATTTGACATTTGTTATAGTTGCCATCCAACCAATACAAACTTGAGAACAATGCTTACGGAACTACTAAAAAGTATAGACAAGTATTTAATAAAACATCGGTTTAGAAAAGTAATTTTATAAGAACTTTATATATGATACGCAATTTGTAAATGGCATTGTTCCGATTGGTGTTTATTTGTAGTGGTGTTAAATCGTAGCGTGTAGTTCTTTGGGCGTGTCCGGTTGCTAAAACGATTCTGGTATAACTGCTTTATTCAAAAAAGATGAAGGTATGTATGTGTCTGTATTGCTATTATTGAAGTTTAAAATGCTTAAAAATTCACATAGATGACACCATAAGACAGATTCAACAATTTTGTGATATATATATAGGGGGTGAACATGACCGGTTTAAAATACGACAAAGTTACAACGGAGCAAAGAAATAATGTAAACAACACCCACTTACTGAAATAGCACTAATTCATATGCTGAACTGAAACATCTGTTTACGCCCGATAATGAGAGCAAAAAATGCCCATAAAATAAGGAATTTATGAGTAAAATCCTTTCTACATCGGCGTAGATACGAGCGTGAGGGGTTTTTAAAATTTATTATATTTACCTTATATTTCGCAAGAGAAATAATGTAAATATGTATATACGTACTGTTATTTAGTTTCAATAACATACGCGTACATTTTTAGTTATCATTTATTTAGATCTAGAACGTTGTTTACGTACTTTTTCTGATATGAAAATGAATTGTCAGTTATTCCGAAATTTATTACAAAGTCTGAAAAATATCGTTACAGAATGCCAAAATATCGCACGTTCGTCACTTAGCTTTGCTAAAACATACACAGATATAGTTTTTATGCAGAGAATTTCGATAGTTTACAAAATTTCGTTATATATTTAAATGACGATGCTCGAAGTATTTCTGAGTGCAAGGAACTAACACATATCCCAAATTTAAAAAATCAGTTATTCCTTCAGGAACACTTTGGAAATTTGCCTAAACTAATCACATATTTTGAAAATCGAATCTTAAAATAATAAATGGATTAACCACATTAGATGTGGCTATTAATAATTTCAAAAGTATTCCAAGTGACTTCGGATGTGGCCTTCGGCAAAAGTTAGACGCAGTTTTTAATAGAAATCCGGATTTAATATGCTAAATACGCTGAAATAAAAGAATATTTCCAGTACGCATCTATAACCAGTTGCGATGTAGGAAGGACGTTTTCTATCTACAAGGATGTACTTAATTCAAAGAGAACAAGTCTTACAGAAGAGAAAATGAACAAATAATAAGGTATTTTGTATTTTATAGATCACCAGCCACTTGTTATCCAATTATATAAATAAAATTAAAACGTCTTTAAAAATACAACATTTCAATAGTGCGCCCATGGGCGATGAGTCATCACCCGCTCGTGTCCGCCCCCTATATAGACATATCGTATATTCAAATTATTGGTTGGTTATTTGACTAAAGATGTATTTCGTCAGCAAAGTTGTCTTCTCGTAAAATATTTCAACTGCGTAGTTTTTCTTTCTATTTTTTGTGTTGGCGCATTGGGATAAAAAATCTGCATTTAATACATAAATAAATAATAGGTAATGAGTTTCATATATTATTATATATTTAAATTGCAGATTATTTGTTTAAATGTGTATCTTGCTGGCAAGGTCGTCATATTTACTTTAGTTCACCGACGATAACCTTGCTGACGAAATACGTAAAGAATATTAATATCAACTCACTTATCCACCTACGCTGAGATGTAATTCGAAATTACAACAATATGTAATAGAAATTCATTATTGTTAATAATTCTCAGAACCAGGTACCTATTGAGCAACAACTACCACATTTTATAATCAAATTATTACTATTTATAATTTGAGAATTTTTTTTCAATAATTTACAGGTTTACTAAAACGGGGGGGGGTAAAAATAAAAGAATTCAAGGCAAATACATAGTAACTTACTCATATTATTATTAAGTAGCATCCTAGGTAAAACTCTAGACTACATAGATTTACGAATGTTACATCGTAAATATATTAAGATATAGACACCAAGAATATCGTCTTTTTTCATATTACATATTTATAATTTTTATTTTGGAAGATCTTAATTATATATGTATAAGTATATAGTTTATATATTGAGTTTAGAATGTGCGTTGTTATTAATAATGCACACATAGACAAAGCTAGAGCATTCTTCATGTAGTTATTTGCCAACACAAGGAACGGAAAATAAGCGGCGTTAATACCATTAAGTAGTTAAATCAAAATTGATATGCAAAATATTTCTAAAAATATCATTAAGAGTTTCATAGCAAGTAATATTAGTACTCATATCATGTAAAATATCTTCAAACATAATTTTAAATCTACTATACTTCTTCCTGACAATTGACATATACATAAATCATTAGATGTATCGGCATCAACTTATTTTATATATAACAGGAACTAATTTGTAATGCTAATTGAAGATGTAACCAAAAATCGAGAACCATTACTACTTGCGTTTTGAAATTTCAGAAATATTTTTCTGATTAGACTTTTAATATTTCTAATCAGTAATTATCATGAAACACCCTATATAGATAGAAAGAGTTTGCTGTTAGGTTTGAGTAGTATTTTTTTATTACTAATTTGGCAGAATTTATTCTCTTCTCTAACTAACTCACCAATCATTTTCTTGTTATCAGCAATAATTAGGCAAATTCAATTTAATTTTTATAACTGTAAGGGTAAAACTAACTTTTTGTTTAAAAATAGTGAATAATTTTATAAAGAAAAATGTCATAGAATGATACAAATGAGTTGTTCAAATCCACTTTTTTTTTAAATATAGTGGGGTATTTTATATAGCATGTGTAAAATCATATTGGGGATATGTCCTATGTATACTATGCATACCGGCAACAATGCGCAGGTCGTGCCAATAATAAAGTACGATTATAGATAGCATTTTAGTTGCTTACAGTTAGCTGACGAATGAACATAATATATTTATCTAAGCATATTTACCAAATAAGAATTCAAAATACTTCTGCGAGTTTTATTATATTGCGTATACAATGCAGTATTTCAGAACAGTTTTATAATCATCCATAATTGCGTTGAATACGCAATATAATAAAACTCGCAGAAGTATTTTGAATTCTTATTTGGTAAATATGTATTTACGAAGCGTGTGATGCTTAGATAAATACATGTTCATCCGTCGGCTGACTGTAAGCAACTGAAATGCTATCTATAATCGTACTTTACTACTGGCACGACCTGCGCATTGTTGTCGGTATGCATAGTATACATATGTCCTATCCCCAATATGATTTTACACATGCTGTATATATTACTAACAGGTTTTATAAGAAATATGTAGGTAATCATATACTGCATTATTGAGATTATAGTTAAATTAAAATAATCGAATTTGTCGTCTAATTAATTTCACTCTCATGAAGCTGATGTCTGATATAAATAAATATGAAACTAAGAGCAAATAGTCCCGTTTATAAAGAGTAAAACTTTTATCAAACTAGTAATTTTTGGAGAAAAATCATTTGTCTCAAATTAAATGACGAATCCTATATATAAAATAATATATCGAGTGACAAAGTTCGTTATTGGTATTTAATAATTATAGAGAAATCATATATTGTACAATTTAAAAGTATTTTCATTTATATAGAGTGTTTGAGAACAACACAAACACAGATTCTTGAAATGGACCGATACACATTTTATGATACACCTCTAGGAGAATATAACTTTAATTTGTATTAGTCGATCAGTCGATTTAAGAGATATTGTGATTTTTTTTTTAAATTGTGCAACTTTTGAAAAATCCTATTGAAATAGCGATGAATAAAAGAATTATTATGGACTTCATAAATTTATTATTCCATCATTTGAATTTTACTATTGTTTCGATACTACAACACGTGTTCTTTAGAATTATCCACCGTTTTTTAATTTTTTTAACAAAAGGTCAGTGTCTTTAAAGACAATGAAAAGTACTAAAAAAATTACTATTTAAAAGTACCTGTTTTTTGCACCTGTGGGCGAAACTAGACTTATTAAATATTAGTTGCCTTGACTTGTATTACACATAGAATAACCTAAAGCAGTCGAAAAAAGTTGTTTAGATATTATCAAGATTGTCACTTGATAAGTTTTAAAATTGTATAGAATATTACTGATTTGTAAAAAAAAGCTATTATAAGTATTTTTTTCGACTAATTTTAGTGTAATACAAGTCATGGCAACTCGTATTATGAAATCAATAAGTTGTAATTAAGTTTATCAAGGGTAAGATATTCTGTAACTTTCACAACATTTACGCAATAAAGTAGGTATTTTTAAATAGTAAATTTCTAGTACTTTGCACTGCCACGTAAATCGACAGGATGTTTCATTTAATGTCCGAAAACGGTATGCGTTGAAATTTCGAAACAAACATAAAATTCACGCACTCGACTGATATCTTTACTAACTGAGCTTATTCATAATAGTTCATTCATCATTACTCGTATAGAATTTTTTCAAAAGTTATAAAATTTGCGCCGAAAAATCACTATCTCAGGAACAGTTGAAAAACGACCAATACATATCCATGTTAGTTTGTTCAACTCTCAAAGGTCTATCATAAAATGAAATGAAATATATACCGTTCCGTTAAAAAAAATGTGTTGATGTGTTCGACCACTCTGTATAAATGAATATATTTTAGCTCATGATTATTTAACATTTTGTATTAAAAAATTTTCGCTACCTACATTATTAAATACCTATATTGACTTCGCTTCGCTGGAACATCCCTTACAGATGTATTGGTTTTTAATGAGTAATAAAATATATGTCGAACATATGCCATATCAACTCTAATTTAGCAAATAAACTAATTAAGTAAGGTTATTTTTTACGTTAAAAGCGATCCCAGTTAATTAAAAAAACACATTAATTTCATTACATCCACAAAGGAAAGCATAATTATTGGAACAATTTCCTTTTTATTATGCATAGAACACAATACAATATTAATTATATTAAGCAAACGACTTGTTTTTCTGATACAATCTGTACATTATAAAAAGAATAACTACGAAAAACTAATAATAATATAATTTGCATAAATCCTATACTGAAAATAAAAGATTTTAATGAAATAGATCAACAATATTTAGAGATACACAGAAAAAAATTGTAGGTATTCTTTTTTTTAATGTTTAAAATGGAAATTTTATTTAAAAAACACTCTGACCTAAATAAAAAAATCACAGAAAACAATTTTTTTTTTTTTTGGCACACATTAGAGTATATTAAATTCTAATATAATACAAATACGTATAAAATCAAAATAGGAAAACTAATACTCATATTCAATTATATTATATTTAACAAATGTTACTTAATTATTATTAATTAAATATTAGATATGTAATGTAATAATACTAAATCTACGGTATTGATATAAAAAAATATTAGAAAAACTAGAATACAAATAATAATAGGAAAAAAAAAAGAAATTTACTTGTGGAACTTGGTGAATGCGTTGGACAGTTCGTTGACAGCTGCGTTGGTAACAGCGCGTCCCACAGCCAGTTGAACAGATTGGGGTACCTGAACGCCCCCTTGGGGTTGACCTCCAATCCGGCTGTACAGAGACAAGTCTTAGCCCCATCCGGATAGAAATTCATGTTTTGAATTGGTGGTTTTGTTATTTTTGTTATTACATATTTCTTGATAAGTATGCATGATATATGCAGCAGTTTCTACGTTAGTATTAATGATTGATTAGAATTATTAGTAAGAAACTATCTATAATGGTGTTAAAGTTTCATTTTAGTACTATGATGCCTGGTAGAAATAGACGGTGTTTCAGAATAGGCTGTACATACTATGTTACAGTAATGTTAATATTGAGAGAAAACGTTCATCAATCTGTTCAATTCTCACTGCTTACAGAAATGTAGCCAGTTAATTACGTATTAATTTCGACAACTTGACATTTTGATATGGTACTTGTGCTAATTCCATCGTTTGGATCCTGAACATCCGACGTGTCGGCATTTATCTTCCTTCTGATGCCATGTTCTTCTTTTAGAACTGTCGCATCATTCCATTTGATTTGATGGTCTGCTTCCCAAGCGGGATTTTTCAGCTTCTCCTATGCTAACCAATTTCATGTGTTCTTTGATTCTTACTTCTAGGGGCCTCCTGGTTTTTCCTATGTATCCACAGCCACACTGTACTTTATATACACAGTTTTTTATTATTTGGTTCATGTTGCATGGCTCTGTTCTTGTTAGGATCGATCTAACAGTATTGTTTGTCCTAATCGCAGTTCTTATGTTATATTTGTTGCCTAATTTTCGGATTTTCTCTGTCCCGGATTGGTAGATGTTACCCTGCTTTTTCTTGCCTTGGCCAGCATGTGTTCAGGACACCCATTCAATTTTAAAGTGTTACTTATATTTGTCTTTTCTACTTTCCTATCCAACTTTGACATTATGTGCGTGGTTAGAATCAAAGTGTGGGTATTGTCCTGTATTCGTGGGCTTTCTGTACACTGTGAGGTTTTTAATGTGCCATTATCAAGTTTCCGTATTAATACATCAAGAAAGAGTATCTTGTTCTCTGTTCGCGTCTCCATGGTGAATTTTATGGTGTCCTCTATGTTATTAAGGTGATGTAGGAAACCTTCCAATTTGTGATCTCCGTGTAGCCATATAACAAGTTATGTCATCGATATAACTTAACCAAATTTTTGGTTTCAGGTGATAGATGTTGATTGTTCATTGCTCTAATTCTTCTATGTAAACATTACTGAGAATAGGAGATAACGGTGAACCCTTTGCCATTCCAAATTACTCTTGGTAGAATTTCTGCCCAACCTGGAAGTATGCAGTATTCACACCGGTTGGTACCAATTCTATGTTGGCCACTACCCTACAGTGGTTATTTCTTGTAACGTCTCGTCCGTTGAGGGTCTGTTCTTGACTATCGCTCAGGTTGGTTCATCAAAGCTAACCATTATATCTCCCGATTTCAATTTTAGATCTTTGATTTGTGTTACGAAGTGTTCCGTGTTTCTTTTATCGCTGATTAGGTGTTTTCCGGATATAGGTTTTATTATAATGTATGGATTTTTGGTAGTCCGTAACTCAAAGCAAAGACCTAAAATTGTAAAAGGGAGATATAATGGTTAGCTTTGATGTAACCAGCTTGTTTATTCCAACAAAACCAACCCTAGCAATAGTCAAGAAAGAACCACTCTAGGGGTAGAGGTCATCATAGAATTGATATCAACCTGTGTGAATACTACATACTTCCAGGTTGGTGAGAAGTTCTACCAACAGGAATTTGAAGTGGCAATGGATTCACCGTTATCTCTTATTCTCAGTAATGTATACGTGCAAAAATAAGAGCAAAGAGCAATCAACACCTATCACCTGAAACCAATTTGGTTAAGATATGTCGATGACACCTTTGTTATATAGCCACACCGAGAACACACACTAGAAGATTTCCTACATCACCTTAATAGCATTGAGGACAACTTAAAATTCACCGTGGAGACGCAAACAGGGAACAAGATACCCTTCCTCGATGTACTTGTACGAAAACTTGATAAAGGCACACTAAACACCTCAGTATACAGAAAGCCCCCGAAGACAGAACAATACCTACACTTTGGACCTTGGAAAAACGGGATAGGAAATAAGAAGAGATAAGCATAACTAATACTTTAAAATAAACTCAGTGTACAGAAAGCCCAAGAATACAAGACACAAGAAATTGGTTCGCATAGGAGAAACTGAAAAATTCCATTTGGGACAACACGCTTGGGAGGCAGGCTATCAAGTCGAATGGAATGACGCGACAATTCTAACGAAAGAACAGGGCATCAGAAGGAAGATACAGTGGTACCTCGAGATACGAGTGCCCTAACATACGAGTTATTTGAGATACTAACTGTCGAGCGAGCGATGTTTTGTTTTGAAATACGAGCGACATTTGAGATACGAGGAACGGCCAGTTGCGACGCTGCACACGACCCACCCAGTTTAGTGTCGTATTCCCCCAGTGTGCTTGTTTACCTCGCTGTCGAAGCATCTTTGCTAAGCTTTTTTAGGGCTTTGCGCTTTTTGTGCATTTATTTACTTTATCACATTTCTTTCTATAACAATGGGTCCGAAGAAAGTGAGTGGAAAGGTCTGTACTCAGAAGAAGATGATGACTATTGAATTAAAGCGTAAAATCATAGAAAGTAGTCACCTACTCGCAAGGTGTGCGAGTAGGTGACTTGGCGAGGCAGTACGGGCGTAGTACTTCAACGATATGCACTGTGCTTAAACAGAACGAGTCGATAAAGGGTATAACGCCAGCTAAGGGCGTTACAATAATTTCTAAGCTCCGGAGCTCTCTCCCTGAAAAGATGGAGAAACTGCTGATGGTTTGGGTGACGGAGAAGCAGCTTGAAGGCGATACCTTAACACAGGGCATCATATGCGAGAAGGCACGAGCGATTTACGGTGATTTGCTGAATCAGACCCCGCGCACTTCCACGGACGAGGCATCGGAAGACTCGTTTAAAGCCAGTCGAGGCTGGTTTGACAACTTTAGGAAAAGGACCGTCATTCACTCCGCTGTCAGGCATGGTGAGGTAGCAAGTTCGGATGTGAAGGCAGCCGAGGATTGTTCCAAAACTTTTTCCGAACTGATAGAAGCCAATGAATACATTACCCAGCAAGTCTTCAACAGTGACGAAACAGGGCTTTTCTGGAAGAAGATACCGAATAGGACTTACATAACGGCAGGGGAGAAGATAATGCCAGGCCACAAACCCATGAAGGATAGACTAACTCTCGCACTGTGCGCCTTTGCGAGTGGCGACTGCAAGATAAAGACTCTGCTTGTATACCATTCGGAAAACCCCAGAGCCTTTAAGTCACATAAGATTTTAAAAGAAAAAATGCAAGTTATGTGGAGGGCAAACCCGAAGGCATGGATCACTAGGCAGTTCTTTGTGCAGTGGGTAAACCTGGTTTTTCGCCCTTCTGTTAAGAAATATCTACAGGAAAACAACCTACCCATGCAAGCCCTTCTCGTCCTCGACAATGCTCCTGCTCACACACAGAACCTCGAAGATGACATCCTCGAAGAATTCAAGTTTATAAATGTTATCTATCTATTACCTAACACCACTCCTATCCTGCAGCCCATTGATCAGCAGTTGATTTCTAATTTTAAAAAGCTGTACACTGAGCACCTGTTCCGGCGCTGCTTTTAGGTGACAGAGAACACAAACCTCACCCTTCGAGAGTACTGGAAGGACCACTTTATGGTCGTAATATGCCTCAGAATTATTGATCAGGCCTGACTGAGTGTTATAACTAGGACCTTGACCTCTGCATGGAAGAAGCTGCGGCCTGAGCCGAAAGGACCTTCGAAGGATTCGAACCCGAAGTGCCAGTGGTGGAGGAGATTGTGTCTCGTCGAGGAGCACTCTCAGAAAGTGACGACCGAGGAATTACAAGAGTTACAGTCGCAGCAGCATTCGGGGGTTCTGCAAGAAATTGGTTTTGAGGAAGAGCCAGAGGTGGGAGGAGGTTATCTCTACAAGTGAGATAAAAGAGATCTTGGGAATTTGGGAGAAAGTTTCACAGTTCGTGGAAAAGAAACACCTCGAAAAAGTTGCAATTGGTCCTGCATCGGAGCTATTTAATGAGACTTGCCTAAATCACTTCCGCAGCATTCTGAAGGGAGGAAGAAACAAACCCCCTTAGACAGTTTTTTTTTTGAATCCGGCGAAAAAGGCAAGGACAAGTGAAGAGAAAAGCAGTGACTAAAATTAAGCATACAGTAGCATTTAAGTTGTGTGTAAATTGCATTTAAGTGACCAAAATACAAATATGTATGTACACTTTATATAACCAGTTTTTTTTGCTTTACATTCTCTTTTATTATGTTTTTATACAATATTTGTCATTTATAAATACATTTTTCTTATTCAAAAACACGTAAAAAAACAATTAGGGGCAGCATTTTTGGGGCTGGAACGGATTAATGGCATTTCAATTAATTTCAATGGGGAAAATTGCTTTGAGATACGAGCAAATTGACATACGAGCAAGGTTACGGAACGAATTAAACTCGTATCTTGAGGTATCACTGTACAAGAATCGACATATATGGCTACAGTAACTAATCCTATAAACAGAATCAAGCCTAGAGAGCATAAACACGTTATGTAATACTACATTAGACACGCCAGATTCAGATCAAGTACGACATAAGTCATCGCAATGACATTTAGAACTGTCATGAGTGTTTTACACAATTTTCACCTTAAAAACAACGGGCTCCCTGAAGACCTGAAATAGCATAAATAACATATCAAATTATACGCCATCGTTTAGAATTACAAGTGATGAACTTGACATTTGTTTGGAATCATTTGACAGCTAGACAAAATCACTATTATTGCGGTTACTACTATGTAACCGCCATTATGAATAAGATGCACGCAAAAATTAAAAATTTACTTCCAAAGTCTACTCAGCACATGTATTCTTTTCTCATGATTTTATATTTATTGTTACTTGTTTTACATTAATCTATAGAGGAAACGCGTTACATTCAATTGCACGTCATACTAGATCCATGGCGACTCGTCTTGTTTATGTTGCCGGATCTATTTTTATTTGTCAGTGACATTTGATATATAAAAAAAAATATTCACAATACAGCAAGTACCTATAACGTAATATATTTGTAATTGAAATGCTCCAGGCCTTTCTCATCTTCCGCCTTTCATAACGTAATCAAAGTAAAAATAAAAACGAAAATTTGAAAGGAAAAACATGCACAACACGCCTTTTTGACAGATATGATTGATCTGCCAACACCGAATTCAACTATTATTAGTATATTAAAAATATGTACGGGAGAAAATTAATGTTGAAACGGAAATTATGTGTTTATTTGCAATGAATGGGTATATTACGAGCAATTTATACATTTTATATATAAACTAATGAAATAAAAGCCCTCAAATATAATTTAATAAAGTGACTTTTTTAGTTTCTCTAATACAATTATGACAAAATGTAAACGTCATCACTGTCGTACAATTGAATATAACGAGTCTTCTCTATATGTGCTTTAAAGCTTTAAAGTTAGAATTCTATGAATGGCGCACTACCCCCCCCCCCCCCAATACCAGAGAATTGACAGATAATAAACTTTTTTATTAAACATTCATGATACTGTAATGTTAAAGTACGTACCATTCCCTTAAAACATTCAGTATAGAATTTAATGTTGATCTCACAAATTATGGAAATCAATCAGAAAATACTTGTGATTTTTACAGGAACAAAGCTATTGTAAGTAAAAAGGCGATAGTGTATAAGGGTGTTATACTTCTTAGTAATGGATTACGTTTTTATTCAATTTCAGTGCGTTAAAATTAATCATTATATCCGAGATGATTTCATCCACTTCTAAAAAGTAAAACTAAACTTAATAGAAAAAGGCCTGTTAGTAGTTTTTATAAGTAATGTAATGATACCTAGTTGTTATTACAAAAGCAAATGTTAATAAATAAATATATTTAACTCGTAATAAATACTCGTAAAATAGTGTATAAACAAAAATTTTGATTGGAATGAGATCCCAAGGTAAGATATTTAGATTCATATTTTCATTGTGTACAGACATATTTCAGTTAAGATATATTTGTTGAATGTAAAATAAGGAAATGATGGTCTTATTTAACGCTTGCTAGTTCGTAATTTTTTGTTTTGAATAGGATAAAATATTTTCTGAAATAGTTACTACTATATTTTGTTCTCATTGCATACTTGATAATCCAATTAATTTCTTGGCAATACACGGAATAGGGGATGAATTTAGATATACGAAACGCTAAAGAAACAGTCAAAGTGATGATAACTAAGCCTATCTAAACACAAAATTGGAAAGTCCATCTAACCGCACAAAAAACTGTAGATATGTTTAAAATACAAAATATTGCTCCATCCATCTTTTCGCACAGCCTGAGAAAATTTAAAAAATATAATACGCAGGTTAAGTAAATCACTCTATATAGTGCATATTTTTAAATTGTAAATTTGGACAACTCTACCTCCTAAAAGGACACAGCTTTTATTAATGGACTTAAACTCGTATTAAAGAAATCATTCAACGAAATTGCTAACGCGCAGCTATATTATTAAAAAAACACCTGCTGAAAAAAAATCAAGCGCTGTTCACAAACTACTAACCAGGATTTCAAAAGGAAAAAACTGTACCATACCAGAGACAGCTCAATAAAGTGTATCTTTCTAGAAGAAATTACTGTGCTTCAGCAAATATTTTTGTAAACTAAATAATTTGTAAAACTATAGAAACGGAATACTTTTCTTTTATTTTAAAAAACAACCTCTTTTTGGTTATTGACCGTGTAATTATAATGAATTTAATTTTGTGATAGAGTTGGTTGTTACTTGTTGGAATTCCATTTAATAAAATGCACAAAAACACTTGAAATAAAACAAGGTGTTTCAAATTTCGAAAAATTGTATTAACTAAAATACTACGGTATTTTTGTTAATACAATTTTTGGAAATTTGAAACACCTTGTTTTATTTCAAGTGTTTTTGTGCATTTTATGAATTTAATTCTTTGTTTATTGGAGTAGCGGCCTGTTATTTAATGTACTTTCTTCCAAAGAACAATAAAATGAGTTTAATGCAGCGTTTCTCAACCTGTGGGGCGCGCCCCCCTGGGGGGGGGGGGGGGCGTGATAAAACTATATGGGGGGCGCGAGTATATCGAGAAAAAATATACTCAATTTACTGAAAAAAACAATAAAATACATTCTGACATAATAAAAAATAAAATACACGTTTGCTCTGTTATAATACACTTATAAATAGGATTGCATCAGTACCGCACATTGCATTATTAGTGACTCACTTGGGCCTGTCTCGCAGCGCAAAGTTTTTCGAAAGAAAGTTCAATATTAGAAATTGACACTCTAAGCTCTTTCTATATTTAGCTGAGATCTATATTTTGTCATCAAAGCAGCCACCGCAGAAAATCCGGTTTCACAAAGGTATGATGTTGAAAATGGTAATAGTATACGAAGTGCTCTTGTTTTCAGTGCAAAATACTCATCATCCAACCCTGACCAAAATTCAAAGAGTGATTTATTACTAAATTGTCTTTTGATTTCGGCACTTGCCGTGAAGTCTATAAAGATTTCTTCTTCGGCAGTTGAGAGATCTTCGGGAGTATTTTGAAATGGATCCCTAACCCACTCGTAACTTTGTATCAAGTTGAAGTCAGCAAAAAAGTACTTTTTAAAATTATTTGCCAGCATGGTTAAATGATTTTCAATGGTTACAAAAACAACTTCCACATGTTGTTCTTCAGTCTTGTAAGTTTTAACACATTCATCCACATTTGCAAACATTTCTAGATTTTTTTGCTTTACATTTCTTCTCCACAATTCCAGTTTTCTACAAAAAGCATTAACTTTATCACTCGTATCCAACATATGTGTGTTTGTTCCTTGAAGTTGAAGATTTAAGGTATTTAATTTCTCGAATATGTCGACCAAGTAGCTCAATTTCATCACAAATAAATCATCTCGAAAATTGTCGGCTTCCGGTCGGTTTTCCGCTTCTAGTAAAATGGCGATTTCATCTCTTAATTCAAAAACACGTTGTAAAAATTTCCCACGTGATAACCACCTTGCCTCGCAATAAAATAGTAACGCTGAATGTACTGCACCCTGTCTTTACAAAGTGCAGAAAAGATTCTTCATTTTTATATAATTTACTATAGTTATCACCGCCGTTAGCACAATATTCAGACCAGGACTCATTTCTTTGAAAGCCAAAGCTTCTCTGTGGATCATGCAATGTATCCAGATACACTGTGGAGATTTTTGTTTCACAAGTGCTTGTACACTTTGGAATCTTCCCGACATTGTACGAGCACCATCGGTGCATATTCCTACGCAATTTGTCCACTCTATATTTGCGTTGTTTAGAAAATCATTTAAGATAGCAAACAATGCAAGTGCTGTTGCTTTGAGTTCTATTGGTTTGCAGAATAGTAATTCTTCTACCGCTGACATACCATCACAAAATCGAACATAGGTTAATGAGCATCTTTATTGCTATCTGTTGCCTCATCAAGCTGAATTGAAAAAAAAAATATCACCCAACTTCTCGAAAAGCTGATGCTGTACGTCTTGAGGTATATCACCAATTCGACGGGTAACAGTATCATTTGATAGAGGTATGGACTGCAATTTTTTGGCAAAATTATCTCCAAACATAGATTCTACAATCTCAATTGCAGCTGGCAGAATCAGCTCTTCAGCAATGGTGTGAGGCTTTTTACATCTGGCTATTTGATATGAAACTTTGTAAAAGGCAAGTAAAGCTTTTTCATTCATTGCCAATGTTTCTTTGAAATATGATTTTTGGTTTTCATATGATTTTAATTTTAATTCGAAGAATTCTCGGGGTTTGCTAACGTACTCACCATGAAGCGTTTCCAAATGTCGTTTAAGTTTATTAGGTTTCATGCTGTCTGCTGCCAAAATTTTTGAGCAAATGACACACAGAGGCCTTTCTTCTTCATTTACTTCAGTGCTGGTAAACCCAAAATTTAAATATTCTTGAGAATATTTTCTTGATTTCAGCTTCGGAACCATTGTCGTATGTGCACCTATTGATGCATTATTATCGTCTAATGCTCGCTTACGCCTACTTAAAAATTTATCCATGATTCTGTATACCATAGTCGTCAAATTTTAATTTCGGTTTGCACTTCCATCATATGCAGAAGATGACCTTATGATATGCAGCGATGCCTGCTTGCTAACAGTGGTGGGAGAGCAACGCAGTGGCGGGGGACCCCCACGCCTTACATTTCATAGCAAACGTTTGTCGAGTGTGGCAGCCTCGCTTATGTTTATCTTTAGTTTATTTCGTCGCGCTCTTTTCCTCTTTCTACTTTCGTATCAGAAATTAAAATATGTCTACTCCGGTATAGTCACTGTGTAATTCTGCTGCTAGTCCAATGTCGTGAATTGCAGATAACACGCAAATTACAACATAATTGATATGATAATTGACGAAAAAATGAGAAAATTTTGAATGCTTACGCTTGCGTTTATTGCAATAGATTTCAGTACAAAACTAATTTTTAAGTTTGGTTATCAAGGTCGTAGTGTAGCTTTAGTGTCAAAGAGTAATTAAATAAATAAATAAAAAAAAATTAAATAGAGACTAATATTACAATTACAGCACGATTTCAGTGAAAATTATTGGAGGGGGGCGGGGGGCGGCGATGAGAATTGTGATTAGAAATTGGGTCGCAAATACGAAAAGGTTGAGAACCCCTGGTTTAATGTAATGACGTTTCAACATTTTATCTGTCTTTATAAAAATATTTTATTTTTAAAATTACAAAACATAACATAACACATTAAACATTTTCTTTTAATTCTTTTATATGAACTTTTTTTTTATTCTTCGTTAGAACGTTTACATATTAATGTAGTTTGTTCAAAGCATACATACAAGTAAAGCGTTTTAAAAATTTAGTGAAATTGTTAATCAACATACACGTTTAAAGAAAGAGAGTGGGGGAAAATGGTTTTAACTAAAGGGGCCCACACACTGCGTTTTTGTTCGACAGTTTTGTTCGACGAACAAGTCTGTTCGAACAAAAACGACGAACGTCAGTTGCCCACAGACTACAGTTTTGTTCAGCAGTTTTGTTCGGCAGTTTAATAATATGAAGACAATATATGTGTGTGCAGTGGCGGCGGCATTAGCCACAAAATCAAAAGAGAAAAAAAAGAAACGGGCAAAATGGGCGAAGGAAGGAATTGCAATACCATTACAAAGGATTATAAGATCAGGGTGATAAACAGTTTGGATTTTTCTAAAGTTGTTAATAGATGTTTACAAAATCTCTAATTACCTTCGGAGAATTGTGTTATAGGTGCAGTAATTTAAATCTTGTAAAATATTTGTATGTTTTAAATTACATTATTTGAATACAATAAGTTCGTGTACAGATCTTGAAATTACGTAGATTAACTAAACTTGAAATGGTAAAGATTTTACAGTTATAATAATAACACGACTTAAATAAATATGAATATATAATACTAAATAGAACTACACCACTGCAAAAAATCGTCGTCTTTTAAAACACACTTCGGTTTTGCGACGTTTTTGTTCAAACAGACTTGTTCGAACAAAAAACAAATCTGTCGAACAAAAAAGCAGTGTGTGGGCCCCTTAAGAGTAGAGAAATACAAAGGGACGGCAGTCAGAAGGAGACGATAAAATACAAGAGAGATGCACGCTGTACTCCCATTTAAATAGTCAGTCATGCAAACTCGATTATGACGGCCGGCTGACGCATAACATGTTTGGTGATTGGCTGTCTCCGGCGTGCTTTTATTCCGCGAACAAAGGGTCGCGAACGTAAATCCACGAGTCGCCTACGGTAAACTACGATTGCTTATCATGCTTGAACCGATACTCCGATTTAAGGGGACAGCAGCGCTCAAGGTCATAGAAACGGTAAAGCAGAGATCAAAGCTGCCGACGAAAATGTCGCCTCTTACACTTCTCTACTCTTTGGTTTTACTAAGAAACCTATTTATTAACGACATTGATATGTAAACGTGCTAATGAGGAACAGAAAGATGTTCATATAAAAGAATTATAAGAAAATGTTTAATATGTTATGTCATGTTTAGTAATTTTAAAAATAAAATAATTTGATAAAGACAGATAAAATGTCGAAACGTCATAAAGCTTATTTTTATTGTTCTTTGAAGAAAGAATACACTAAATAACAGGCCCCAATAAACAAAGAATTTAATTCTGTATATACATACGAGGGCGGATTGATATTGCAGCTACCTACCGCTAGATGGGTGCACAAACACAAAAACTTGTTTTAGTTTAGAAATTGCGATCTGTCAAACGTCAGCTGTTAAAATTTCACCCAAATTCATCGATTAGTTTATTTGTTGTAGTCGTTTAAAGTAAGCAACTTTTGTGTTTCTTGAAAAATGGAAAAAAGTGAATTTCGTGCAGTGATTAAACACTATTATTTGAAAGGGAAAACGGCGAAAGAGACAAAAGAAAAGCTCGATAAACATTATGGTGAGTCTGCTCCGTCAGATTACATGGTAAAATATTGGATTGCTGAATTTAAACGCGGCCGAACAAGCACTGCAACAATACCATCAACAGGAAGACCAAAAGAGGTGGTTACTGAAGAAAATATCAAGAAAATCCTCGATATCGTTATGAATGATCGCCGAGTCAAGGTACGTGAGATTGTTGAAATGGTAAACATATCATATGAACGTGTGTTTAACATTTTGCATGAACATTTGCATATGAAAAAGCTATCGGCAAGATGGGTGCCGCGGTTTTGCTCAGTGTCGAACAAAAACGAGTTCGACAGACCACTTCACAGCGGTGTTTGGACATGATAAAGCGTAATCCTGTTGATTTTTAGCGTCGATTAATAACTGTAGATGAAACGTGGGTCCACCACTACACACCTGAAACCAAAAATCAAGTGCTCCGAAGAAGGCGAAGACAGTGAAATCGGCTGGCAAGGTTATGGCCACTGTATTTTGGGATGCACACGGAATATTGCTCATCGATTATCTTCAAAAAGGATCCACAATCACAGGAAAGTATTATCGTGCATTATTGGATCAATTGATTGATGCAATCAAGAAAAAACGACCACACGAAATACACTTCGAATTGGTTGATCATCCACCTTATAGTCCAGATTTAGCTCCTAGTGACTTTTTCCTGTTTCCAAACTTGAAAAAATGGCTCGCAGGAAAAAGATTCATCTCAAACGAAGAAGTGATTACCGAAACTAACGCGTATTTTGAGGGGTTCCCAAAATCGTATTATTCAGATGGTATAAAAAAGTTGGAATATCGTCTTACTAAGTGTATTGAGCTAAAAGGAGACTATGTTGAGAAATAAATGGTTTTTGAAAAAAAAATTTTTTTTTTCCTACTTAGGTAGCTTCAATATCAATCCGCCCTCGTATATATACCGTAGTCGACAAATTTTAATTTCTGATACGAAAGTAGAAAGAGTTTTCTCTTTCTACTTTCGGAGCACGACGAAATAAGGTAAAATAAACATATAGCTAGGCTGCCAAGTAATCTCGGCAAACGCTTCTATGAAATGTGAGGATCCCCCGACAACGCGTCGGTTCTCCCACCACTGATGGCAAGCAGGCATGGCTGCATATTAGAAGGTCATCTTCTGCATGGGATAGAAGTATAAACAGAAATTAAAACTTGTCGACTACGGTATATAAATGTTATACTGCTGTAATACATCTTTTTTTTGAAATCGAAACTCGTAAAGTTTACTTTCTTTCGTTAAAACATCAAAGTCACAACAAATCAAAAACAACGCCGATATTACATTCTTTAAATAAAATATTAAGATAGTTATGAAAACATTACGACTTATAGCAGGCTTTGGGAAATGGCGATAATTCTGTCTGTGAAGTATTGTAAAATGGCTTCTTAAAGACTGCAATTAGTCTAAATCAGAAAGATGATAGGACCATACTAAAGACAGTTGGAGCAGTTTCAAAAGAAACATTGAAATATATTGAAGAATGAGGGTAGCGTTTTTGAGCACTGTTTAAGAAAAAACTAATGAATTTATTTTGTTTTATTGTTATTTGATATGTAAAATAAAGTCCTCTGAAAACAAAATTTATTTATAGGCGTTCTTGTTTGAAATTCTAAGTTGTAATAGAAAAAAGTAATATACAAGGGTGTCTATTAAGGACATATACAATTACAGGAATGAAAAAATCGTTTTTCCTTTTTTTTTAAAACAATAGAACTGTATGTACATTATATTCCCACAGTTGCAAAACAATATTCGCAAAATTTTAAAAATAAAGAGCCCGTAAACGCTGTGCTTGACCACTTGTTTCAGAGCGCACGCCTAGAACGGAGAGCGCGAGCGCACGCCTAGAACGGAGAGCGCATTTTTTTTTAAATTGGCGTGCAAGATTACTCAAAAACTATCAAACCGAGCAGAAATGTTGACAACAATTTACTTCTAGTCGACAGAAATTGTTTTCGAAAAATTTTGCAGAAATTTCGTATGTAAAATTAAATTTTCTTTTTCAAATGCGTGCCATTTTTTCAAATTTGCGTTTTCTTCATTTTTCTCGCATGTTCTAACACAAAATTTCACGGGAAGCTAGGCTGCACGCTACTATTACTCATGAATTCAAAACAATCGTTTTGTATACTTGAATACAGTATTGAAGAATACCTATAGTTTCATAGAATGAATATTTCTTAGTTTAAAAAATTCCTCAAAATTGGCCCGTCTTCCCCCATCTAATTGTATATGTCCTCTTAAAAAAATATATATTTCACGGATTTAAACAACTTTGTATCTTTAATAATAACAGTGTTATCAATGGTGGACAGTTAATTTGAATCAGTCGATATCAAAGGGTTCACTATATAGGTATATATATTATACCAAAAATAAATAAAATAAGTAATCAATACAGGTGTGCCAAAAATTTAGAAGAAAATGACAACATAAAAAACATTAACTGAAATATAAACTGTATACAATTAAATTTAAGCAAAATAATAAGTACGTTCAAGAATATCTGTACATACAAAATAAGACATAAAATTCGATAATCTCATTTCGGTTTAATGTAAAAATCTATTTTCCTAGCACACAATAAAGTAAAGACGATATACAAAAGAGGGCGAAATGTTCAACAACAGTGCAAAAATTGTACATATATATAACTTTTTTACACACTCTTTACAAGTATTTCACATCATTTGCATATGTATATTATTATGTATATAATGCAAAAAGCAAAAGCGGGTTTTTCTTTTTAATATTATACATGTAACAAGTAGTAGCACCTAAAAACAATCACCTCAATCTGATCTACGCGATTTTCGTGGGTATAGGCTACGCAAACAAAGTACAAACGAACGTGTGCCATTCAACGGTGATAATGACATTTAACTAGTCGAAACGAGCATTTCAACAATCGCGTAGATCAGGTTCCGATAACTTCTTTATCATCAATAAATAATATCGGCTTTCTTTTCTTTTTTTTTTTTTTTGTGTAAGATGTCTGTACTCAAACTATTCAATCTACATCAGCGGGTAACTAATTAATTATACAACATGTATTAAGTTATGAATTGGCTGTATTAGATGATTCCCTAACGCCTCCTGCAAAAAAACCACAACCCCTCAGAGATAATGGCTGTGGCTTTCTTAGTTTAAATATAGGGATAGAAGTAACGAAACAAAAAAAAAATTAAATGGAAAACCTTGATATAAAAAAAATTTTTAACGAAAATAGAAAAACTTTTATATGCATAGAAGAAGTAAGTATTTTATACAAAGCTACTAGTAATTGGATACATTTCTCTGGAGATTTGACAGTATAGGGACTAAGACTAAATTTAGTATTTACATGAATTATACAAAACAAAATTCGTTTTTTGAAGAAATTTAATTTTCGAGAAGTTTGTTTACTTGATTTTTTTTTGTGGCTTACTTTTACCACACTATGGACATCACATTGGAAAAAAAAATTAGAATCAACTAAAAGAAATTAGGTCACAATCTTATAATATAATCATAGCTTGCGTACAAATTGTAAATTATTTTCTTCAAGTATTTAAATAAAATGCAAAAGGAAAATCCCTTACCACAAAAAATATATATACCAGAAAGCAGCAATCAATCGACTTCCGTCATAAAGGAAAAATAATTACGTCTGCATTGCCAATTTCATAACAACGAACATAATTACTTTATATATTACTAAATTTAGAATTTCATTGGTATATAATATATTATATGTATATAATAATAATTACAGGATTATTTTCATTATTAATATTAATTAAAAATGATAATGTTGGCCTTATTTTAGCCAGTTTTAAAAAGAAATCGTAAATTTTATTCGTCGATCACAATACTAACATTGACGTACTACAACTGTTACATCATGGATTTTGATGACGAAGGTCGATTGTTTGGTGCTTTCTACCATATCAAAAAATCTAAATACGTATTTCGGCAACTAAGTTGCCATCTTCAGTAGATATCTGTATAAAACAAAAAAGAGTGTTAAACGTGGTATTTTTGGCTAAGGTGTAACCTTAGAAGATATGCTCTTCACCAAATCACCAGTGGGATTTGGTGAAGAGCATATCTTCTAAGGTTACACCTTAGCCAAAAATACCACGTTTAACACTCTTTTTTGTTTTATACAGATATCTACTGAAGATGGCAACTTAGTTGCCGAAATACGTATTTAGATTTTTTGATATATATTTTTTGTGGTAAGGGATTTTCCTTTTGCATTTTATTTCAGATTTAGCCACAGTCTCCACCCATTATTGGTTCAAGTATTTATTTAAAATGTTGAACGTTGCCGGATGTTTTTCAAACCGGTTATCCACAATGTGAGACGAGAAGGGCAATAAAAAATTCAAAGAATGTCAAATATATTTTTAAAAATTAACTTTAAAGATATTAAGGATCTACTATAACGGCGGAAAAAACCATTAAATGTCCTATAATGTATGTAAGGTTTAAATTTACTCTTGGCCCATATCTCAATAAATCACCAAAGAAAAATATGAATGTATCAGTAACCTGGTATAATAAATTATTTACAAAAAAACTAACCAGAGCAGTTCTGAACCAAATAATCTACTTTAAAATGTATAAAATATGTCATAGTTTATGTTGTATCAAGCATTCGCCATATTTTGGAGAGTAAAACTTTTTGAATATAAAAATATAGTAGTAAGTAATTAGTGGGCGGCATAGGACGCAGCAACAATTGTTTTAATTTTTTAAGGTGGCTACATGCAACAGAATATCGTACCGAACTCTGTCGCGTCTCAAGTGTGGATGCAATCACGCAACATAACGGCGTCCCATTAGTTGTCGGTTTTCTACCGCCGCATCAAAGTAATGTTTGTGCGTTCAAGTTGCGCCACATGTTCGCATGTGTGGCCGGCCTGGTTGATTATGGGAGGATGGGACGACATTATGTTCGCGTTAATGTTGCGCGACGAGGTTCTGATGCACCTCAAAACTTAATCACACCGCAACTTCGTGGCGCAAAAGGGAATGTTGCGCGACGGAGTTCGGTCCAATGTTTTGTTGCATGTGTGTAGCCATCGTTAAAGTTCCATTAATGACCATCTACACCATTTCTACCTATAATCGACAGTTGTTTAAATTTCAGAACACAAATGAATTACAGATATTAAAACACCTCGGTGACATTCATGACCACTGTAAATACAGTTTGTTCACGTTTGTGTTAAGTTATTTATAATAATTATCAGCTAAAAATGAAAGAGAAAAAAAAAACCTAAAGCCTAACCTGTATAAAATCATTTCAAGAATGTTTATTGGAATGAACTGCAAAATAAAGTTATGATGTACAAATTTAAATTATTTAGATGATTATTTTTATAAATATATTTATTAATTTGGAATAAATAGTGATGCCTCAGTACTTTTAAGAAATTATATCAGTTAATATGTAATTGATAACAAACAAAATACAATTTTATCAGACAAATAGTGGAATTCTGAAACCCTCTCGGAGGCTCCGATTATCGTAGTCCCTAGCAATGAAGTGACGATATATGACGATTTTCGAAAATTTTTCAGTTAGTGACGTAGAAGTGTCAATTTACGATTTTTTTGTACATAACCTTTATGTATAACATGTAAACAGACATATCATCTCGTAAATATATACCAAAATATTTCAATTTAAAATTTTAACTAATAAGAAAATTGTTTTAAATATAATATAGCGATCGCTAACATTTTTTTTAAAAGAAAATGCACGGAAAATTTTGTAATGCCAAGACATAGTATAAACATATTGCAGTGATCTTGAGTTTGGTGGTAAATTGTAAATGAGCACAATCAAGATCACTTCTAGATTTAATTTAATTAATTACTATTTTATTTATTTTATCATGATGTGTATATAGATATTCATTAAGTTAATATTTTGGCAAATTTAATTTTTATTTACGTAAAATAATATAAGAATGTCATTATAATTTTTATAGAAGTTATAATATTAGAATAAGCATAAAATATTAAGCGAATTATGACAAGAAAGTGTTTCCCGCACGAAGAATACTGTGACCGGGAGATATCGACAGTTTGGCCGCCGAAAAGAATATTCTTCGCTAGATGCATTGGACAAATCAGGAATGTGTAAACAAGTTCATATTTACATATTTGTTTACCTTTTTGAAAGCTAGTAATACGTCGATTGACCGAAAGGTGCAGCACTATCGATATGCATCTTTAGAGGTGGAAATGATATCGACACGGAGCATATCTTAATTTTTTATTCGGAAGTTGCTAATATAAGCGAAGACGCATAGTAAAACGGACAGTTTTACAGCTGGTGTAAACCGCTCTAAAAGGAAAATCAGAAATAGGTGGAAACCTTAAACATAAAATGTTGTATTAACTTAGAAGTTTATTCGTGAATTGGAACATAGAATAATTTTCTGAAACCGATTTACGATACTTAGAAAAATTTTGAATAAAATTTAGGATCTGCAATATCATATAGATGAAACGTTATTCTAACTTAGAAATTTGTTCACGCATTGGAACTTACAATATTTTCGTAATAATTTTACTGTATTTATGAATTTTAAGACTGAAGTGGGACTTAGAATATGTTTATGAATTAGATATCATTTTAATTCGGGAGTTTGGTTTACATTGGGACTTGTAATTATTTTGGGAAATAATTATTTATGTTCGGAACGGTTTTATTTAATTAGGACTTTGAATATTTTTTTGTTCTAGAATGTTTTATTTTTATATGCAGGGTCATTATACCGTGCGTTATGGTAAAGCATTTTAGTGTTATAAGCAAGTAATAACAAAAAACACACTTGGTATTGTTTCACAAATAAATTTCATTTGTGAAAAAATACCAAGTGTGTTTTTTGTTATTACTTGCTTATATTTCGACATGTTTCACCAAGAGATTTCCATCACTTCATTTAATTATTCATTTTAGTGTTTGTTTCGATAAATTGAATAGTCTGATAATAATTTTTTTATTTTTTTTTTTGCATTAAATATAACACTACGTTTTTAATTAAATTTTCTTTATTATTTTATTTACAAGATTAGAAGATTCGTAGTTCAATAATTTTGTTTTATGTACATATAGGATAATTAGACTGTGACAAAGTTTTTAAAAATATATTTGAGATGGATGAATTTGAGAGGTTGTATGAAGAGTTAAGGTGATTTAATAATGTTTATTATTAGTGTATATATATAGTGTTGTGCAAATTTCTCATGTGGTGTTTTGTATTGGAATCTTAGAGCGAGGTAAAATTTTTATTTTATTTTATATATATATTTTCTTTATATTAACTATACTTTATTGTGTTTGTGTATTTGATATTGACGTGCTGGGTAATAGATCAGGGATGTGTGCAATGAATTAAGTAGATGTTTAATTCATAGCATGGAGTCTTGGTGAATCCTTAAAGCACGAATTGGTCTTGGTGGTACTGTTTTGGGAGCGAGCAAAGGCGCCAGGCAGAACTAATCAGGACTGAGTCAATTAGTTGAATGCACAAAGACATTTTTTTGTATTACACTTAAATTTATATACAGCATGTGTCAATTTTCATTAGCCATAGGCGATTAATTCATGCAATACGTGACAACATGGCACCCCCTACTTTCCTCTCCAATGCGAGCGCGACCGATTCAAGCTCAAGTTATAGCAGTAACTGTTGGACCACTGACTTGGATGTTTGTAATGCGTTCAGAAATAATATTTACGCGTTGCAAGGTTTTCTTTTTCTTTTTCCTTTCAGTAAATGCAGAGAAATATTAAGCTGCGTTCACGCTGCATGACACAAACAAAAGCGTAATTCTAATAAAATTAAAAATAAGGTAAATAAAAAAGGATTCTGAAAATAATAATAAACTACTAGATCCGGAGATCGCGGCGGCCATTTGATGTTTCCCGTTCCAGTAATAAGACGGGTTTTATTGCAGACTAGATCGCAACGTGTTCGCAGCTAAAGATTGAATGTAAAATCTGGTGGGGAGATCGGAGAAACTCGATGTAATGTCGATTGTTGCCGGGATTGGTGACGGACGGTAGAGGTGACACACGTTGCCATGTATTATTTGTATACGTATAAATCGCACGTAAAGATTGAATCCTATACCTAATGAAAATTGACACATACGGTATATACCTTAAGGGGTGAGCACATGGTGGTGTATGTTGGGGTTGTGTCCAACGAGTTGAAAAGCATACTCGTAGGGTGGAACTTTGGGGTACCTATCAGTGTGAATTTGCTTTCTGATGGTACTGTCTTGGGAGCGAGCAAAGGCGCCAGGCAGAACTAATTAGGGCAGAGCCATTTCCTTAATGCTTATATTCTTGCGAATGATAAGTCACATAATTTTGTTATTTATATTCCAGTACAATTCACAATATACAATTTTTTTTTGTTTTTATTTGAAATGTTGATTGTTTACATGTATCTTTGACGAATAAAGAAAATGATAATCATATTCATTTTAAAATTATAAATTTGTATTCCATGTTATTCTTTTATTAATTATAATTTGTTTATTGTTTTGACCATTTGATCATGACATGCATAATTTTTTGTAATATTTAAGATATTTAATTTTGTAAATATATTTGTATAGTTTTAAAATTTTTCTTTAATATCCTTAATAAACTATATTATAAGGTTTATTTTGCATTTTATTTTCTTTACCTGACCTGGTAATAACTGAAGAGCATTCAATTTGATTGGAGAGTTTATTTAGATTTTCTGCCCTTGAGAGAAAAATTTTCTTTAGTCATTTCAAACTGAGCTAGTTAAATGTAAAATTGCCTAACCTACTATTTTGCAGAAAATGTATTAAATCTTGGTCTAGCATAAGGTCTAGCACTAAGATGTATGCTTGATTCTGACTTCCTTACTGATTTGAACGATACGATATTTTACATAAACCTCAATTTTGCAAGAGTCACAGCAATATGTTTATACTGTTGCCAAGATAGCACGAAGCACTTTGGGAAATTTCAGCAAGAACTGCTACCATTAGGGGAGTTTCAAAGGACGTGTGTCGCACTAGTGTATAGTGAATTTGCAGATAAATGTCTTTTCAGGCCCATCTATGGATGATGAAATGTGATTTTTCTATGAAGCCAACGAGGACAGGTATCCCTATAAAGTGGACATTGTTTTTCTTACAAGAGTACCTAAACACAAAAAATTACATAAACCCAGCAGACAATATCCATACAACATAAAGCATGTGAAATATGACAAACTAAATGTTCGAAAAAGTCTATCATGGTATCGTGTTCACAATAACTTCACAATTTAAAGTCGACTTTTTCATAAGATTTTCTAATAATAAAACTACATCAAATTGAGAAGATGTTAAACTTTATATTATGTTGAAGAAGTTAAGAGGAAATTTACCTGTTTAGTCAATGACTTTTTTTATTTGTAAGTCAAATCGTAAAGATTTTATCAATATGTAACTATATTGAACGATTAACGTTTTAGGCTCCAAAAAAAAAAACATTAAGTTTTAATAGCATAGGGTAAAGTATATAAATGGTTGAAGGATATAGATGATTTTGTATTTAGAAAATCGACCAATCCTGTGATGTTTTGTTGTACTTATTACAACAAATCATTCGATATTATTGCAGGATTTTGTTGTTGAGCCTCTGAAATTATAGTAATTGAAAGTTCTCTTTATTTGCAGTTTTTACAGGAGAGAAATATTCATTAAGCTGAAATTTGGACTTTTTCAACTGAAAAGAAAGATAAGAATAGGAAAATTTATTATTTAATGGATTAATAAGTATTAATATGTATTATAAAATAATGAAGACATTGGACTTGGAGAATTATATTAATACTACATATGAATTATATGTTTACTTTTATATCTTAACAATATAACTCAAAAAAACAATTATTACTTAACTGGAATATGTGAACATTGAAGTTGATATTTGTATAAATATAAACTTAATATTGTTAAGACCTGTAACAAAGATATTATGTACACTGTATAGGTACAAGCATTTCACAAAATCTTCAATTGCAACTATATGTATATTATTTTGATGAATACGTGTATCCAGTGCCTGGATAAGACTTTGAACGCTTAAACTTTTGCTTAAAATGCCTGTTAGGGATTTACATGATTGATTAACTGCTTTCGTAAAATACGCATATAATTTCTGGAATAAAGCGAATATATTACACTCTATACATATATTTTACATGGACAAATCCCTACCTGTTGTGATCTACATCTAACAATAACGCTATAAAGTCATATCCTTGTTTGCAAACAAGAACAATAATAAATATAAAATATAACCTACAAAATCTTCATTTGTGAACCTTTTGACACTTCTACGTCACTAACTCTAAAAATTCCGAAAATCGTCACTTCGTTGCTAGGGACTACGATAATCGGAGGTTACGAGAGGGTTTCAGAATCCCACCATAATACACAGAAAACTACCCTAGCAGCAATTTTCGAAATTGGCGGGTTTTTTAAGTTTGCACTGGACGCAATAATAGTAGTTTATACAACGAGTCAATAATGACAGTTATTATTCCCGAGAGCTGAATTAACGAACCGAGCCGCGTAAGCGGCGAGGGAGTAACTCAGCTCGAGGGAATAATAGTCATTATTGCGAGTTAGAATACACTACTTTATCGACGACTAACTGAAAATTACTTAAAAAAATCAAAATAATTAAACGAAAATGTCAGATTACTATATCAATATGACGTTTGACGGTTAGACAGTTAGTAAAATGGCCGGACTTGTCTATCGTTACTACGACAACGTTAGGAACGTTATGTTCTTATTGGCGAAATGCAGGGAATAATGGTAACGTTATGGCCCATTATTCCCTCGTCGCATTTCATTATTCTCTCCGGGTATTATGAGTGTTATTATTAGCCAATAGTGATTAATATAATACCTACTTTATTGCTTAGTCGTCGATAAAATAACATATAGGTAGAGGTGTATTCATTGACAATTTCACTGCAAAATTAGGGAATAGGAATGTACTTTTATGAATAAATGTTTCTACATCTATTTTTTGACCAATCTTCTACTTGGGTACACGGTTTGTCTAGTAATTTCGTAATAAAATGTGAACTAGTCTATACCTCTATTCTATTCAATTGTCTTCCTAGCCAACTTAAAACACCCGCGAAATTCAAAATATGTTGCTAGGGCATATACGCATTTCGACAATATGTTGTCATCATCAGTAGCACTGATTAATAAAAACCACGTTGTCTGTACATAATAGTGTATACAGAATAGCGCTGTATTTTGTTTAGTATCAAGCTACAGTATATATTGACGTAGATATTTTAGTTTAACCTTCTATGGCAAATGACATTTATTGGAAATAATCTTTAGTCCGCAAGTGTAACTTTAATATTGATGCATAAGATTAATTTCTAATAACTGCTCCTTAAGTGCGGAGTTGAAATGGTGCAATGTTCAACAAAGCATATCAAACATTTCTTTACAATTATCTATTCTTCACTTTCAAACAATATAATTACTGTGTATGGTGGAAACGCGTTACATTCAGTTGCACGTCATACTAGATCCATGACGACTCGCCTTGTATATGTTGCCGGATCTATTTTTATTTCTGTCAGTGAAATTTGATATAACCAAAGTAACTGAACTATTAGTCTATTAAAAATATGTAATAAAGCAATTTAATATTGAAACGGAAATTATGTGGTTATTTGCCATGAATACGTATATTACGATCAATTTATAAATCTTCTATTTAACCCTTAAGTACTAACGTGACGTCTGTGAGACGGGGTGGGAACCATAAACACATCAAATTTTCACATCTGCGCAACATTCGAGATCGAGCCTTTATGTACCTTCAAGTAAGCAGCAAATAAGTCAGTAGCAAACGTTTCACCGGCAAAGTGTGTTCAGAGCGAAAGTAATTGTGTTTTAAAATTTATTACCCGCCTGTGAGACGTCACGTTAGTGTTTGCGTTACTATTTCACGTCGTGCTAGCGGAAAAGTTAGAGCTTGGTGCACAAATTTCTACGATGTCTGCAAGACCAAGTTGTTCAAAAACTGTTACGGCAACAGATAGTAATTTTGAAGAACAGTTATTGCAGTGGTATAATGAAATAGATAGTGGTGAGAGTGACGCAGAAAATGATGTTGATGAAGATTTCGCATTGGAGAGTAACCACGATACCGATTCAGGAGAAGGAGGTAAAGTAAACTTGTATTTTGCAATTACTATTATACCTGAATTATTTATTATAGGTACCGATGAGGATGTTACAGACGAGGAGGCAATTGATCAAAGTTCTAAAAAGAATTTTTATGGAAAAAATCGTTTTAAATGGTCAAGTGTGCCTTTTGTATCAAGAAGTCGTACACTACAACATAATATTATCGTGAAATTACCGGCTTTGCGCCCTGTAGCAAAAGTGGAAAATACTGCAACTCCACTTACAGTATGGAGTTTATTGTTTAGCGATGAAATGTGCGACATAATTATACAATGGACAAATAAAAAGATTCAAGCACTCCGTTGGAGATACAAAAATCAAAATTCTCCAACGCTTAAGGATATCGATAGAATGGAAATGAATGCATTCTTGGGTCTTCTTGCATTTACTGCAGTTTTTAAATCGAATAATGAAAATATCAATACTATATTCGCTACAAATGGAACAGGTCGAGAAATAATTCGATGCATAATGACTAAGGAAAGGTTTGCATTTCTCTTGATTTGCTTGAGATTTGATAATCCTGAGGACAGAGAAATAAGAAGATCTGATGAACCTGCTGCTGCAATTTCTGAAATTTTTAATATATTTGTCAGAAATTCCCAAAATTGTTACAGCATTGGAGAAGCAGCGTGCATTGATGAGATGCTTGTTGGATTTAGGGGTCGCTGCAAATTCAAAATGTATTTGCCCAATAAGCCCACAAAATATGGCATTAAAGTTATGTGCCTTACAGATGCACGTACCGGATACTTATATAATGCATATATATACGATGGTAAGGATTCAGATAGTAGAGGACTACCAAATGAAGACAAAAAGTATGGAAAGCCAACGCAGTCTGTTTTAAAACTTTCACAACCGCTTTACAAATCCAATCGCAACGTAACGTTTGATAATTGGTTTAATTCGATTGAAGTTGTGAATTTATTAAAAGAGAGAGGTCTTACCTGTGTTGGAACCCTTAGAAAAAACTAAAGGGAAATCCCGGCTGAATTTCAGCCAAATAGGAAAAGAGAGGTTGGAACATCGATATATGGCTTCACCAACGATTTCACTCTAGTTTCTCATACTACGCGGAAAAATAAAGCAGTTCTTCTGGTTTCCTCTATGCACCACCAAAAAAGTAATGATCCTATCAGCAAAAAGCCTGAAATAATTTCTTATTATAACCAAACGAAAGGAGGTGTAGACGCATTAGACGAAAAATGCGCTAAAATTTCCTGTAGTAGAAGAACGCGTAGATGGCCTATGGCTATATTTTTTAGGCTATTTGATATCAGTACCGTAAATGCTTATGTTTTATTTAATGCCTACAAAGATAATCCTACACAACAACGAACTGACTTTTTACAAGTTCTTGCATTTCAACTCGTAACACCACATCTTGAGAGAAGAGCCGCTAATCCATATCTTAGTAGAAAACTAAAATTGACAATTGGTGACATTTTAGGTGTAAACGGTAGTGATAATGCACAAGAAGTACGGGTTGAACGATTGCAAAAAAGAAAAACTTGTCATCTTTGTCCACCCAAAAAGAAAAGACAAACAGCTTACATTTGTTATTGTTGCCAAAAGCCGATTTGCCTAGAATGTGCGAAAAAGGTGTGCCTAACCTGCGCCGAATCTTTATAAACTTAATGTATTGTAATTTTCTTTTTTAAAGTATTTCTTTTTAGTTTTAAATCATTTTTGTAATGATACATATTATATTCTTGCTGAAAAATATTTTTTTGTAACAATCTATTAATTTAGTTGGATTCACTATGAAACTATGTTAGACTCTGTAATAATTTTAACTTTTTTCAAGTTGAAAAATAAATGTTTTTACAATTTAAGAAAATTTATATATTTCTTTCAATTAATGTATTTTACATATGCAAAATACGTTCTATTTATCTACAAAAAAGTTTGAATACGTAAAGTGAAGTATTAATGATAATTACGATTATATAATTATCTAGCTTCTCAGACGTCGCGTTAGTGTTTACGCTATAAAGTAGAGACGTTAGTACTCAAGGGTTAAGCTAATGAAATAAATGCCCTCAAATATAATTTAACAAAGTAACTTTTTTAGTTTCTCTAATACAGTTATGACAACATGTAAACGTCATCGATGACGTGCAACTGAACTTAACGCGTCTCCAGTATATATTGTTTTAAATATATGATTATGACCTTGCACGTTATCATAATTCATAAGCCTTTTTTTATGAGAAAGCCTGAATGAGGAAACCTTAGGCAAGTTGTCATACTTGTTAAAAGTTGTCTCCGAGTGTCATCTAGTAAAGGGATTTCAATGCATTACATGAATTAACAACGAACAATGCAGTAGTATAAAACTATAAAGAAACTGCAAGAATATTGTGAAAAAACACTTGAAATTAGTGTAGAATCATGTTGCAATGATTCTAAAGGGTCTTTGGCCGATGCTTAAAATGCTTTAAAGGAAACATGGAGTAGAAAATCTATTTTACTTGGTCTTATATGCCCAGTCAGTTTTTGCATACCGGAAAATTTATAGAAAGCTATTTAAATTTTAATCACAAAAAATTTGAGATTTAGTTTCTGATCTTAATGAAAGCGAAAACTATTTGATAAAGAACTGCCCTCAAATAAAAGCTACTGATAAAGAAGGGATGAAAACGAAAAAATAATCTACTCACGTTGGAATTAAAGGCGCGGGCAATGGCTGACCGTGGGGTCTTCCGGGTAGAATTGGCGGTGCACTGCCCCCTGGTCTATTCGGTATAGCGGGAGCTGGTCTGCCAGTGCTCGGTGGTGGTGGCGGTACTCTCGATACACCTGAAGATCCAATAGAACCTATTAACACATAAGATAAAAATGTGCTTCAACGCTCTACGGGCACTACCTTCAACAAAAAAATCCCACAAAAAACAAAGGAAAAGGATCGCATATGTGAACAGTGTTTGGGGGGTGGTGGTGGGGGTGATCAAGCCCAGCATACACAAACAACACAATATTACATTACTGTGCAATTATTGTGAACTAGAAATGAAGGAAAAGTGATAATTATTGGCGTGGCTGTGATGGAAGTGAAAAAAAATCAATACCACTCGATCCGACTTGTCCCATGGGAGGGGCAGTTTTTCGAGGACCGCCTGGACTCGGCGGAGATAACCGAGGATTGTCAAGCCCGCCCGCTAACCAATCGTTTTTGATCGGGGGTGGCACAGGTGTTGATACGGTAGCCATAGAAACGTCTCCGATTATACGCAAGGCTTCTTTGCAGGCGTGATACATTCTTACCATTTCTTCACGTTTATTGGCTTCTTCAGGAGATTCCTCCATCATCGTATTCTGAAATAATTAAAGTACATAAAAGATGTTCGTGTCCTTACCATCTTAAAATTCAGGTAAATATGATTACTCACTTGATCTCCGCTGGCGTACAAGTGCGCCAGTAGTTCTCCTTTAATAAAATTTTTGGTGGAATTAACTATAATAAACATAATAGCCTTAGGGACGAGATCACGTGTGGTTTTTGTAACGATCCTCATGTAGCTGTCGACCAGGTTTCGTATAGTCTCGACTTGCCTTTCCAATTGCGGATCTATGGAACTGCTCATACCCGATTCGCTCTAACGTAAACAGAAAGATCTTCCATCAGTGGCAATCAATATCAGTGAGCTTTAAGATAAAGGGATAACAAACAAACTAAAATAAAAAAACGCACTCGCAACTTTTGTATTGGAAAAACGAATAAATTAATACACACAATTCTCAAAACAAATATAATTTTGATTGATTAATTGTGTTTTATTTGCCGCCGAAGTTACTTTAATGTTAGGTAAGTTAAACATAACTAACCGGAAGCTTACTCATCATGATTACCTCTGTTAAATTCGAGTATCTAGTTCGAGAAAGCATATATACTGGAGACGCGTTAAGTTCAGTTGCACGTCATCGATGACGTTTACATGTTGTCGTGACTGTATTAGAGAAACAAAAAAAAGTTACTTTGTTAAATTATACTTGAGGGCATTTATTTCATTAGCTTAAATAGAAGATTTATAAATTGATCGTAATATACGCATTCATGGCAAATAAACACATAATTTCCTTTTCAATATTAAATTTCTTTATTACATATTTTTAATAGACTAATAGTTCAATTCGGTGTTGACAGATAAATCATATCTGTCATAAAAACGTGCGTTGTATATATTCTTCCTGTCAAATTTTTCATGTTAATTTTTGCTTTGATATAAATTGTATAAAAACAGTGCTTCTTAGAAGTGTATTTATTATTTATTTGCGTCCATTGAATATAATGCCGAAAGGTTTCTCGAACAGTCGAGGCTTTTTACAAACTTTTCTATAATCATGTGTTAAATTTAATGTGAATAGCGTAAGTATTGCTTATTTTAAATTATATTATGGATATGTATTGAAACATTTAAGGTTTTTCGACAATCTAAATCAATATAATAAATAAGTTGAGAAAGACTGAAGTCTTAGAGCATTTCAATTACTAAATATATTACGTTATAGTTATTGTATTGTGAATAATTTTTTTCTTTGGTTATATCAAATGTCACTGACAGAAATAAAAATAGATCCGGCAACATATACAAGGCGAGTCGTCATGGATCTAGTATGACGTGCAACTGAATGTAACGCGTTTCCACCATAGTGTATTACCAAATATCCTACTAATATTATACTGGAAACATTATCGAATTTTGGCGACACTGCAGGCAGTCTTCTAGTGTTTCGACGTGATAATTAATAATATGAGAGTAGCGCAAGCTTTTGCTAAGGAGTTTGAAAATTTGTATGTGTTCTTTTTATTAATATGAGTGTTGTGATGTTCACGGCTATAATAATTATAAATTTCAACTAGAAGAACAGCTATAAGCTATGGATAAGTATAAAAGAGCAGATTTAAATGATTTTTTTAAAGAAATTGTGAATACTTGCACAAACAGTATGTATTTTCTGTTATAATTTTAAATAAAAGACTTTCCGAAATACTAATTTGTTAAATCATGTAAATAATTTAATTTATAAATTACTTATTTTAAATAATTATTATTTCTATATATAACATAAAATATTTAAATAAATTATTCCTTTTATTTTAAACTACAGTGTGGAAACCACTTATGGGATAAATTCACTAATTTCAAAACGAATAATATTTTTGTAAACGCTGTGGCTAGGGGCACGCGAGCGTGCCGATTAATTGGGAATTATAGGCACGTGACTGACGTCACTGCTGTTATGACATTATCATTTAACGTGCACCTAAATTTGAAATTAGAGGTACGTCAAGTCATTAGTTTATTCTGCGCCAATGTATAAGTTATGCAAATAATTAATAATAGTTTTCATTATTTTTTTTTTAAGGAATAAATAACAATTACAGTCAAAATAAGTATTTTTATTACAAAAACATCAAATTAATAAAACTCTTACTAAGGATAAATAAAATATTATTGGAAAGTTTTAGTAGAACATTCTGTATAAAAGGATGCTTTCCTTATAGTGTCTAGTTGATTGTTTAAAATAAATGTGAGAATGTCTTGCTTTTACTATTTTTATTGCGTTGATTACTGTCGTAGAATCATGTCCCTTGGGTATCCCCCTTTTCTTAATTTTTGAGGGCAACACTATTGATTTTAAGAAATCAGTTTCAATATTTTCATTATTATTATTGTTATTATGTTATCTTCACTATCACCAAAGGGTTCATCAACAAATGTAATGTGTTCCATGTTTGCTAAATTATTATCTGTCAATTCACTTATATCTCCATCAGACAATACTATTCTAACACTATTTTGTTGTGAGATCGTTTCTTGATTATTATCGTATGCCTGCGTATCTATTTCTGTATCGATCAGATCACAATTTGCCTCACCTGTTGTAATATAATTCCCACTTAATAATTGCCACTTCGTTTCCAGCTCTCCAGCAGTGTTCCATTTTCTTCAATAAATCTAATCTGTAGTTGAATTCACTATTGCTGGAAATGCTAATTAAGTTGATTAAAGAATTGGTAATTAAAGTGGCTGATTTTCGTTTTTCGGTTAACGTCATCACTTTAGGCTTTTCGATTACTACATGTTTTAGTTTTGCCACAATATCTGACTTGGTTGTTCCTATTCTATGTTTTGATAAATAATAATTTTTTGTCCATCGTATGTGACACAAGTAGTTGTCGGCAAATAATGTTATGTTTTTATGTTTTCTTACGGCTAAGATAATTCGGCAGGCAACATCATGGAAGAAAAATTAGGACATTGGCAATTGTCTGTTGTGACATTTATTATATTTCCATTTTATGTTCTTATTTGACACTTACCGTCATTATGTTCCTTTAATATTTTGACTTTTGTGATTAAATCTATCTATTTCTGGATATACTTGAAACTGTAACCTGTTGAAATATTCACATACTGCAATAAATCTTTTTTATGATTTTGAAATCGGTGCTGTGGTCGCTTCAAAATGTGTTTAGCTGCTCGATTGTCGCGTTCTTGATTATGGCTATCCAAAAAAATGAAAGATTATTTAACAAAGTCGGTTAAAGTTGAATTCTTAGGTACTACTGGTTTGATTTTATGGTTAATTGACTCCATATGGTTATTTGTTGTATTATTTAAATTGCCATTTGTCACATTTGTTCACAGTTTCTGCCAAATGATTTTTCCCAGTCTTGAGTTTGTAGTGAGGATCTTTTAATTTTGTCTTTTTACCACGGATTTTATTCTGTATCTTCTTCTTATTTGCGTCCAAACATAAATAATCTTGCACATTTCCAAGTCCTGTTTCAGTTAATATACGATTTTGAGGTAAATGATCAAAAACTTTCTAGAAAATAAAACTTTAATTTTATGTTTAAACATATTATTAACTACATATTTGCTTACAATCGAAAGTTCATGTTTTGTATGTTCTATTACAACTATATACTTTTAAATATTGGCCTCCTGGACAAATACGTAGTTTGAAATTCGCATTACATCCTAAGCCTAGTGTGCTGAAAATTATTACGGAAGTCAAAACAATTTTATCGGTTATTTAAAAGCTATTGACTTTCTTTACCATGGATACATGCATATTCAAGTTTATAAAATTCTAGAGAGGACTTCAGCGGTCTTTATAGATTTCTGAATATTTCTTTAGTTCATTATAGGAACCAAACTGGAGACCAAGGGTTAATTCTTTTTTTTTCATTTATAGTCTCATTTCTGTCATTACTACTATTATTTATCGTAACTGTAGCCATATTGTTATCTTAAAAAAATGAGACATAAGATACCTTATGAAGTACTGTTTATGACATAAATCTAGTCAGGATAAATTATTTCCTAACCCCAATTCCTCGAGGATTAATTTTGTATTATGCATTACGTGTGCATAATACAAAATCTGAGCACGCTTTGTTTAGTGATATAACTATTTTTAAAATACAGTATTGACCTGTTAGACCGTCCATATTTAATAGTTTATGTCGTTATAAACTGCAATAATCCACTAACACTAACAGAAATCCGCACCACAAACTAGAACATGCATATTTTCCCCATTTCTTATACACGTGCCTCTAATTTCAGAATTCAGCGCACGTTAAATGATATCGTCATAACAGCAGTGACGTCAGCTACGTACCTATAATTTCAAACTAAGCGGCACGCTCGCGTGCCCCTAGCCACAGCGTTTTGTAAAATGCTAAAACAGGTCAACTTTTATTTTAAATTGCGCTGGTTTTAAATCACTGCACCTATTAGTGATGTCATCTTCTTTAGAGCTGTAACGTCATATGCATTTTTTAATGGAATGCTATATTTTTTTATAAAATCGTAGATAGTACTATTAAATACTTTTTCAATGAACATACACTAGTTAACTTTATTTTCAACAGTTTTGAGATTTTTACATTTTTACATTCCAACCACAACAACAACAATTATAAAAACGTCAAAGTTTACATATTCTTTTTTGACCAAACCAAAATTACTATTTTTCTTGTATTCTACTATCGTCAGGTGCTATCAATTTTATCACACAGTTTTTTCATGTTGACTTTTCTTCTGCATCAACCTATCAGAAATAATCTCATCTTTGTCACCACTCTGCCGCCTAAGCACGGAACGAATTTCCAGTATTTTTACTAAAGTAATTAGTCATCTTGGTGGGATCAGAGGGCAAATTTTATATTTTTCCAAACAATACGGGAAAATTGAAAGAGACCAATTAATAAATTATTCAATCTCTCGACCATTGTACACTTACTTGCAAAAAAAAATATTCCACAAAAAAATCAGTCCGATTGAATCTCTAATTTTCAGGAATAATACCGCCACGCATATTGAATAATATGGATATTGTCTTTATGTGTTTAGTTTCATATGAATTTTTACTGTTGAAATTGATACACACATGTTTAAGAGAATTTATTTTTTTGGCAATTATTAGCAAATGAGATAATATTATTCACAACACTTTAAAAACAATATAACAAAAGAAAAGATAATAAAAAGTAAAAGAATAATAAATTCAAAGTTTAAAATTAAATTAATTAATACCCTCCGTTATTTTCTATTACCTCTGCTAAACGAGACGGCATGCTGTCGACAAGTTTCTGGCGGTGATATTTTCGGAATAGTTTTAACCCGTAACTACAACAGACGGGTCAGATTGACCTATCTGATATTTGCTTTTATTGGCATTGTATTATAACTTAATGGTGGGGGTTGGCCTTCTAGCTATTCCACAATTTTCTGGTGCTCTTTTCAGTAGGAGCAAAGCAGTCGCGAAGAGAGGTTCCTATTTTGCTGTGTATTGTTTTTCGGGTCAAAGTGACCCGTCTGTAGCAAATACGTTAGGAAAATATAGGAGTACTTGGTAAGTTATTTTCAAAATTCATACTTGTTTATTCTGCGTAGTATAGTTATAGGATTTTTATACAAATAAAAACTTATTTTTACTATTCTTACAGCATAATGGCAGGTCTTTCTGATGAACAACTTGCTAAGATTCTCAACAATGAAGAATTTTGGGAAGATATGGAATCGGATAAGGAACCGGAAATGTCTCAAAATCAACCATCAGGATCAAAAACAAATGTAGTTACAGTCAATGACCAAGCTGATGCTCTAAGGATTATAACAGAAGAAGGAGATCAAAGTAATGAAGAAGATGATTTGGAATTATTAAGCGAACACGATACAAATAGCGAATATTCAATTTCCAGTGATGATAATAGTGACGATGAAAATATAGATGGTGAAACTTTATCACAGAAAGCATGGTACGGAAAAGATGGTACAAAATGGGGAAAGGATCCTCCCAGTACAAGTAAAGTTAAAAGGGAAAATATAATAACTTTTAAGGCAGGCAATACAGGGTCTGCTTTAGCAACACCACCAGAAAATCCACTATTTGCATGGTTACTGTTCATAACTGAAGATATACTTCATAAGATAGTGGATTGCACAAACAAAAAAATTGAAAGTATGTGTATCAAATATAAGCACTGTAAACGACGCAGGGATTCACGTACTTTATTCACTATCTCATTCATCAATAAAACTACAATCAAAGAACTAAAAGCATTCCTGGGTCTGCTCTATTTACAATCAATATTCAAATCGAACCATGAAGATATTCGTTCTATGTGGTGCACTGACGGTACAGGAAGAGATATATTTAGGTGCACAATGTCATTACCACGTTTTGCCTTTTTGCTAAGTTGCTTGAGGTTTGATGATGAGACAACTAGAAAAAATAGAGTTTCTATTAATAAATTGGCGCCTATATCTGAAATATTTGATTTGTTTGTTGCTAATTGCAAAGAAAACTATATACCCGGAGAATATTTAACCATTGATGAAATGCTCGTTCCATTTAGAGGAAGATGCGGTTTCCGTATGTATATTCCTAACAAACCCGCAAAGTATGGGATTAAAGTGCAAGTTTTAGCTGATTCCAAGACACACTACATGTGTAATGCGGAAGTTTACACTGGTGCAAAACCCTTAAAACCAGCTAAGAATTTACTGCCAAATCCAACTCAAGTAGTATTACGTCTTGTGGAATATTTACCTGTGAATTCAAATAGGAACATAACTGCTGATAATTGGTACTCTGCAATTGAAACAGTAAATGAATTACGTAAACGAAATTTTACATATGTTGGAACACTAAGGAAAAACAAAAGGCAAATTCCACCAGAATTTCAAGCAAACCGTAAGCGCGAGATATCATCATCAATATTTGGATTTCAAGGTGGAATAACTTTGGTATCCCATGTACCAAAACAGGGAAAATCAGTAATCCTTATATCCAGTATGCACCACACTAACACTGTGAATAGAAATACAAAAAAACCTGATATCATACACTTCTATAATGAGACCAAAGCAGGGGTGGATGCACTCGATGAAAAATGTGCTGTATATTCAACTTCCCGAAGAACCAGACGTTGGCCGATGGCTTTATTTCATTCTATTCTGAATATTGCTGGTGTCAATAGTAGAGTTGTATACGAAGCCTCGCCCTTGGGTAAGAAAATTTCTAGATATGCCTTCATAAAACAAGTAGGACTTGCGTTGTGTGAACCATACATGCATGAACGACTGTGCAACCAAAAGGTTCCCCGAAACCTTAGATTACTAATTGCAAATATCCTGAAAGTGAAAATACCTATTGAAACACAATGTACTGAACGTATTCCTACATCGAAAAGGAAGAGATGCTTTTTTTGTCCAAGCAAGAGCGACAAAAAGACGGCAACGCTTTGTGATACCTGCAAAAAACCAATTTGTACATGTGCAAAAAAAATTTGCCCAGAATGTTATGAACAATAATTATAGTTTAAAATAATGTTAAATTCATTAAATAATAAGAAGTAATATTTGTTTGTTGTAAGAATCAATATTTTGTTATATTTTTTTAATATTTAATAAACGGGTCATATTGACCCATGGGTAGTACTTGTGTTTCATTTATTTGTCTGTAGTAGTTGCGGGTTAATTTGATTCCGAAATTGATTGATGTATACATTATCAGAGATTCTCTTTTTCATAAATCCCCAGACATTTTCCAGAGGATTTGCATCTTGACTTTTAGGGAGCCACGGTATAGTTTCAATATTTACAGTTTAGATCCACTGCTGAACCACTCTGGATTTATGTATCGGTTGAAACAAGAAGTTGTCACCCAGTACAGTAACACTAGGCAACATTGCATTAGCTACTATATTCCTATATTGCCTACCGTTTAGAAGACTCTCCCATTTTTTCATATAACCCGTAGCCCATCAAAAGACACCCATCCACCAATTTTTTTTTTTGCAACTAAGTGTATGTACATATACGATACGTTTTATTGCAAACGATAAACTTATTAGCATGATTTTGATTCGTTGTGAACAACATGTTGAATGAGAATGAAACGCGAGAAGAAGCTAATACACCTATGATAGAAAACAAATAAAATTATTTTAAAAATTTGCGATCGTGATAGTTATGATTAGGGGGCGGACATGACCGGTTTAAATTACGGCGAAGTTACAACGGATCAAAGAAATAATGTAAACAACACCCACTTACTGAATAGCACTAATGAGAGCAAAAAACGCCCATAAAGTAAGGAATTTATGAGTAAAATCCTTTCTACATCGGCGTAGATACGAGCGTGAGGGGTTTTTAAAATTTATCATATTTACCTTGTATTTCGCAAGAGAAATAATGTAAATATGTATATACTAACTCTTATTTAGTTTCAATAACATACGCGTACATTTTTAGTTATCATTTATTTAGATCTAGAACGTTGTTTATGTTACTTTTTCTGATATGAAAATGAATTGTCAGTTATTCCGAAATTTATTAGAAAGTCTGTAAAATATCGTTACAGAATGCCAAAATATCGCACGTTTATCACTTAGCTTTGCTAAAACATACACAGATATAGTTTTTATGCAGAGAATTTCGATAGTTTACAAAATTTCGTTACATGTTTAAATGACGATGCTCGAAGTATTGTCTGAGTGCAAGGAAGTAACACAAATCCCAAATTTAAAAAATTAGGTGTAACCACCACACGACTTTCTTATACGTATGAAAGTGTTACTTCCGGTCCGAATTTTGAAATTTCATTTATACAAAAAATATTCTAAATCCAACTCTAAATACTTTTGTACTCTTCCTAAATATATATAGAATGCATAATTTACGACATATTTGCAAAAAATCGTTATTCGGTAAGAGTAAAAGCGATACTTCCGGTCCGAAATTTGAAATTTTTTTTATACAAAAGATATTGGAAATTATAATATAAATACTTTTATACTCGTAATGTACATACCTGCCTAGAAAGCATGACTTGCGAGATATTCGCAAAAAACTGATTTTCGATAAGAGTAAAAGACCTACTTCCGGTAGGAATTTCGAAAAACTTTTTTAATAAAATTGTTCACAATATCAATTTTAAGTACATATGAATTGTTTATAAATTAGTGTAAACTTAGTAGTTGCCGAATAATTGGCAAAATTCAATTTTTTCACTGAAGTAAACTACTACTTCCGGTCTGCCGATTTTACTGAAAATCTAATCAGATCTCAAGAGGGCGATTATATTCGTAAATATAAAATTTGAAATTGATACCTACAGCGGTTTGACCGCTATCGTGGTCACACACACACACACACGGACAGACACACACAGACATTTTTTAAAAACCACTTTTTCGGTATCAGGGGTCATCAAAACGTGGACATCTGCAAAAATCTCGAGGTCGAAAATTTTTATCATTACAATACTTCCTTATACTACGTATAAGAAAGTAAAAATCAGTTGTTATTCCTTCAGGAACACTTTGAAAATTTGCCTAAACTAATCACATATTTTGAAAATCGAATCTCAAATTAAAAAATGAGGTGTGGCCACCACACGACTTTCTTATACGTATGAGCGTTTCAAACTATACAATCTTAAGAATTTTTTTATACAAAACTTATTCAAAATCCTATTCTAAGTACTTTTATTCTCTTAATAAATCGCTATAGAATGCATACTTTGCAAGATATTCGAAAAAAAGTGCTACTCGCTAAGAGTAAAAGTGCTACTTCCGGTCCGAATTTTGAAATTTCATGTATACAAAAAATATTGCAAATATAACTCTAAATACTTTTGTACTCTTAATAAATATATATAGAATGCATAATTTACGACATATTTGCCAAAAATCGCTATTCGATAAGAGTAAAAGTGGTACTTCCGATCCGAATTTTGAAATTTTTTTTATACAAAAGATATTGAAAATTATGTTTTAAATACTTTAATACCCGTAACGTACTTGTCTAAAAAGCATGACTTGCGAAATATTCGCAAAAAACTGATTTTCGATAAGAGTAAAAGACCTACTTCCGGTAGGAATTTCGAAAAACTTTTTAAATAAAATTATTCTCAATTTTAATTTTAAGTATATATGAATTCTTTATAAATTTGTTTAAACTTACTAGTTGACGAAATATTCGCAAAATTTGATTTTTTCGCTGAAGTAAACTGCTACTTCCGGTCTACCGATTTTACTGAAAAACTAATCAGATCTCAAGAGGGCGATTATACACGTAAATACAACATTTGGAATTGATACCTACAGCGGTTTGGCCGCTATCGTGGTCACACACACACACACAGACAGACAGACAGACACACAGATATTTTGTAAAAAGCACTTTTTCGATATCAGGGGACTTCAAAACGTGGACATCTGCAAAAATCTCGAGGTCGAAAATTTTCATCATCACAATACTTCCTTATACTACGTATAAGAAAGTAAAAAGTAAAAGTGGCATCAAGTAGTTTTTTTAAAGATGTTGTGCTAGTAAAATACTATTACATGAAAGCCAGTTACAAATTGAAGTTATTAAATATGTATACCTCTATTTTATTTAATACTTGGCTATTCTGTATAGTAGGTAAGCACTGTTGTCAAATTTATATTGTTTGGATGTCAATTATATCAAACGTCAAAAAGTAATTATACCAAATGAGTATGAATATTATAATTATTATGACTGTCCTGAAATGGCTTTTGTAAGTTATATTACTTGACAAATGAAGTTTTGTAGCATCTTAAATTTGACGCCATTTTATTTTATTGGCACAGTTCGGTTGCCAAAGCGATTCAACAAACAATAACAGAAATTTTCTGGTTTACTTTCTCATTAAACTAACTAACCCTGTTCACCCACGTCAAAACAAATGACAATTTATAGAACAAACCTAATCTTCAATAAACCTATCGAAAACAATCGGCAAATAAAACACAACTTTCTTTGAATGTATTAGACACCTGTCAGTCAAAACTTTCAATAAGGAAAATGTGACACCTGTCAACTACCAATATTTAAAACAAGAGCAATTTTTTCGCAAAATAATCTTTTTTAATAAGTAACAGAGTTCGAGAATATAATCCTAGTGATGCTGTGCAAAAAAAGTTAATTATTGTGATAATACTTTTATAGAACAAACACCAAGTGCAAGTTAAGTTAGTCGATCATGATACTGATCGACTCAGTAATAGATGTGCACCTTTGCAATATATTATCCATAACAAAAACTGCATAATACATAGTATTTGACTTGAGAATATGAACAAATAATAATTTAAGGACTTCACATACTCTACTTCATAATTCTTTAAATATAAAATCTAAAATTTAACGTTTCGAAAAATTTATAAAAAAAATCTAAACATTTGCTGCTGAAGAAAATAAACTACCTAGATAACAAATCCGAACAGCTCTATTGCAATGTCATCTTGGCCAATTAGAACTGGCTGGCAGTTCTAATTGGCCAAGATGACATTGCAATAGAGCTGTCGACTACCGTCAGACGACGCACAGTGCCATTGTGAGGCGATAAGAACTTTTATTTATTGTTTATAGGTGTTTGAATGTATAGAAATTTTTAATAAATTGTAACAATAAAAGTTCAAACAAAAAATATACACTTTCGAATTGAAAAATAAGAAAAACACTTTTTTTCATTTTGTAAATAGTCATAAATATTTGTTTTTTTTAAAATAAAATTACCTAATAATTACTTTAATTGCAATGATTTTTTTTTGATATTTTATAAATTACTCAAGACATTATTGGTATCAAATCAAAGACAATTTAAAAAGTACAATTAAAATTAGGTAGTTGTATTGAAAAGAATATTTATGACCATTTACAAAATGAAAACATGAGATGTCGGCACCACACGACTTTCTTTCTGCGCTTTCCAAAATCTGTATACAGAAGTTGCTCCAAATTAAACTTTAGATTCTGTATTGCTTTATAATATAATCCTGTAAAAATATTACTTCCTTTCCGAATTTCAAAATTTTTTTTATACAGAAATTATACCAAATCCAGCTCAAAGTACTTTTATTCCCTTAATAATCTCTATAGAAACATAATTTGAGAAATGTTTGCAAAAAACTGCTATTCGATAAGAGTTAAAGTATTACTTCCGGTCCAAATTTCGAAATTTTTTATACATAAAAATTGTTCCAACTCGACCTGTAAATACTTTTGGGTTCTTAAGAAATAGAATGCAAAATTTGCGAGATAGAGATATTCGCAATAAACTGCTACTTGATAAGAGTAAAAGTGTTACTTCCGGTCCAAATTTTGAAAACTTTTATATACAAACGATGTTCCAACTGGAGCTCTAATTACTTTTGTATTTCAGATAAATCTGTATAGAATGCATAATTTGCGAAATATTTGCAAAAAAAACCGTTTTTCAATAAGACAAAAGACCTACTTCCGGTAGGAATTTCGAAAACGTTTTGATAAAATCTCTCTGGAATTCACTTTTTAATACATTTGTATTCTTAGAAATTTGTCTAAACTTAGTAGTTGACGAGATATTAGTAAAGTATACTACTACTTCCGGTCTAGCGATTTTACTGAAAATCTAATCAGACCTCAAGAGAAAGATTATACTAATAAATATAAAGTTTGGTATTGGTACCTGTAGCCCTTTGGCGGCTATCGTATCACAGAGAGACAGTCGGACATATTCGCAAAAACCACTTTTTTCGGTATCAGGAGACTTCAAAACGTGGACATTCGCAAACAATTTCATCATCACAATACTACTACGTATAAGAAATAAAAAAAACTTACTTTGTTCCGTTGCCGTTGTCAGCCGGTATAATAAAAATTAAAAGGTAAAAACGACATATCGAAAAAAGAAAAATAATATGTACTACATATTATTTAGTGTCATATCAATTCCCTCTTTCATTCATTAATGTTTAAATAATGAATTATTCTGTCATTCTGGTAAAGCTTGGTATTATTGTTGTACAAATTCCACGTTAAATCGCATCTACCAGTGCATTTTAATTAAGCTCTTATGTAGTATGTGTTTTAATGTTTAATTTACCAAATAAATAGTAGATAATCATTATTATTACACAGTCACTAATCTGCTGATGCAGATGCGTGTTAGACCGGAGACACACCAGCGTGTCGTGACGCGTTGAAAGCATATCGGGGTATGGATTTCAGCGCGTCACGACACGCTGGTGTCTCCGGCTTTACTTTGAGTTTAATATACTTTTAAGAACAATATACAGAAACCGTATCTAGATTATCTGAGCAAATCATAAAAATCTATTATAGTCTGTTTTTTAATTGTACGGAGTAATAAAAGAACAAAAATGTGATGTAATTGTTCCCTTATTGGCTGAATTCGAAAATACCGCCAAAAAGACAAGCCCAACACACACCAACACAACAAGGCACAAATGTAGTATGACGTTTAAAATGTGATTCATATTTATGCGAATACATACATATTTTAAGTTTCATTCCAAAAGGTTCTTTTCATATATTTTTTAAACTGTTCTTTTCCGAACCAATCTCACGGTGTTATTATTGTGGAAGGTAATTACAATCACATATTTGGTTATGTACATTATAAAAATGTTTTGTTGTTTTTTAGGTTATATTTGATTTCACTTGTGCTATATTGTATAAAATGAATACAAACAATACTGGGGCTAACTGGGGCCACCCGAAAAAGACAAGCTTTATCTGTAAAAGATAAAGAATTTATTAAATTCTTTTCTTTCTAATATCTTTCTATAATTTTATTTTATGATATAAACTATTAAAAAATATGTAAAAAATCTGAAGTGTTTGATATAGCTACGTGTAAAATCTGACAAAATACGATAGTTGAGGTACATATATTATAGGAGATTATATTTATTTGTAATACTATAATTTAAACAAAGTATGTGTCTGTTTAAAAAAACAGATTTAATTTCTATTGGAATACATTCTTTAAACACTTTGTCATCTTGATTTATTTTAGGTATATGATGTAAGTACAACAGTTCAAAATATTTTTTTCATACAATTCCATACATTTTACAAAAAATATTTACTGTATATTTCTTTACGCTTTAATTAATACATATTATATTGTAAAACATATGAAATTATATTATATAGAAATCAATTAAAATATTTGCAACATTTGCTTCCGAAAAAATAATTCTGATTATATATTCTGAATTTCAAAATATGCATACAGTTTTCTGTTTATAATGTGAACTATACCGCATAGATGTCGCTGATTCCGTTGGTGTTGTGTGAATATGGTTTGCTCCTCCCATTATTTACGTCACTCCGTCGTTCAAAAAAATAGACTATAGTAAATGAAACATTTTGTTTGAGTTGATGAGATAATATTGATAATGTAAAATAATATGAAATTTGATAATTATTATTAAAGTCAAGCAAGTGCACACATTTTCGAACATAAAATGCGCTAAAATATATTTTTATAATACAAATAAACGGTATGTATAACAGAAGAAACAATGAACATTTGGATAAAATTATAAAAAAAAAGCAATACTCCTACAACACAACTTAAAATATGAAAAATAAGACATAAATCTATAAGTATTACAAAATAACAGAAAAGAGTTCAATAAACACACGTTAAATCTAGTGTACATATTTGACTTATTTGACATTTACTCTCGGCCTCGTACTAATGACATCACAGCAAAATTGCTTGCCTTTATTTTTAGGTGGAATTGATGTAAGTCGTACATAATTGGGTGTATGGCCTCGCTCATTCCAAACACCCGACTCATCCATAAAGTGTCGCATAATGTACTCATTATACAAACACGTATTTACGTACGGGAAGGAATTATACAGGGTCAGACAAATGTCTGGAAACACCAGATTTCTGGCAAAATTATGGAGCCTATAAAAAAATAACCTTTATTAAAATTTTATAGAGTTTTTATTCTACTCTATGATATACTTTGATTTTCTACAACTTTCACTTGTTTCGAGATATGACGTCATCTGTATTTTTTAAATTGATCACCCTGTATATTTTAACATTTTTGGATACACATTTTCATGAATTACAATGATATACAGTTTATATCTTATAACATATTTGAAAAGGTTAGTAACAAGAAAATATTGAAAACAAGACAATTGATAATAAATGTTCAAACTGATGACCTTCAGCATCCTGACAGTATCGTAGTCTATCAACGAAGGACCTTAATGACTTCTGAATCACGTCTTATGATATCTCTTGTAAGGCCATCCTAATTCGATCTTCCAACTCTTCGAGCGACCGAGGTTTAATCTTATAGACATTATGTTTCAAATGCCCCCAAAGGAAAAAGTCTAAAGGACTTGAATCGGGTGATCGCGGAGGCCATTAAATATATCCTCTTCGACCTATCCAACGCTGTGGAAATACTTCATTTAGGTATGCACGCACGTCAATTCCATAATTCGGCGGGGCTCCATCTTGCTGATACCAGATAGCACCAGGGAATTAGTGCAGGATTTTAGATTTGGAAGTAAATGAATTAATGCTGGAACAATTTCCTCGCCCAAAAATTGTCAATAACGAAGAACGTTCGAATTTCCCCGAAAATGCAAGGTCCGATTATGTGTCCTCCGATTATATCTATCGGGGGTGGGAGGTCATCTTCATTTAATTCTTGTACTAAATGTACTTTATACGGATGAAACTTATTTTTCGACAATGTCTTCTTTACCGATCTCTCGCTAGTATTCTGATATAAGGGACAGTTTTGATAGTGATGTTTTTGTTTTTTCTTGAAGATTAATAAGAACATCCAATGAATTATCATCATTTGTTGCAGTTCTACGTCGGTCGGTTTTTGGCATTTTTAACACTTCCCGTTACATTAAATTTTCGCAACACCCTTGTCACTGTTGATTTTGAAATATTTCTTTCAGGGAGTGTGGTAATAAAAATATTGCATGCATCCTTATAGAGATCTCTGTCTGTCTCCAAAATCAACCATCATTAACAAAGTAATTCTTTCACGTTCTGTTAGTTCGCCCATAATGAACGTCTATTTTTGTTGAATGGAAACTATCTGTCACTATTGAGTATGACTGTCAATAATACTGAGTAATTCCAATACTTTTACTTTCTTATACGTAGTATAAGGAAGTATTGTGATGATGAAAATTTTCGACGTCGAGATTTCTGCAGATGTCCACGTTTCGAGGTCCCCTGATACCAAAAAAGTGGTTTTTAAAAAATGTCTCTCTCTCTCTCTCTCTCTCTGTGTGTGTGTGTGTGACCACGATAGCGGTCAAACCGCTGTAGATATCAATTCCAAATTTTGTATTTACGTGTATAATCTGCCTCTTGAGAACTGATTAGATTTTGAGCAAAATCGGCGGACCGGAAGTAGTAGTTTACTTCTGTGAAAAAATCGAAATTTGCAAATATTTCGTCAATTACTAAGTTTAAACAAATTTATAAAGAATTCATATGTACTTAGAATTAAGTTTGAAACAAATTTTCTTAAAAAAGTTTTTTGAAAGTCCAACCGGAAGTAGATCTTTTACTCTTATCGAAAATCAGTTTTTTGCGAATATCTCGCAAGTCATGCTTTTAAGACAAGTACGTTACGAGTATAAAAGTATTTAGAACATAATTTTCAATATCTTTTATATAAAAAAAAATTCAAAATTCAGACCGGAAGTACCACTTTTACTCTTATCGAATAGCGATTTTTTGCAAATATGTCGTAAGTTATGCATTCTATGTATATTTATGAAGAGTACAAAAGTATTTAGAGTTGGATTTGGAATATTTTTTGTATAAATGAAATTTCAAAATTCGGACCGGAAGTAACACTTTCATACGTATAAGAAAGTCGTGTGGTGGCCACACCTCATTTTTATTTTTGCATTGCATGGCAACATAAAAAAAAACGAATATTACTTATCAGTTGTATCTGACAAAAAGATGTTTTTTTTTAATATTTCAAATTAAACACCCACCAAGGTATATCATTGTAATTCTTGAAAATGTGTCTATCCAAAAATGTTAAAATATACAGGCTGATCCATTAAAAAAAATACCGATGACGCCATATCTCGAAACAAGTGACAGTTGTAGAAAATAAAAGTATGTCATATAGTAGAATAAAAACACTAGAAAACTTTTATAAAGGTTATTTTTTAATAGAACCCATAATTTGCCAGAAATCTAGTGTTCCAACACATTTGCCTGATTCTGTACATAAAAATATAGTGATATTAATTTTACAGCACAAAAAATTACCACAAAACTTCAAGCAGATTCATATCAAAATAGTAAATTATCAAAAGTGTTTTCTTCTTCAGTACTTACTATACTTATACCTGCGCTGAATTCTCTGTTGTATTTTTGTACCTCTATATGGGATCGACTTCAAAGGTTCTTACTTAAATAATATCCCATTTTCAATCGATGATACATGAAGCACTAGTAGATTGGGAAAAACTTACACATTTACTACAGGCTATGTGCATTTTAATGCCTAGGATTATATCTTAAACATCTGTACTCAATTTCTATTGTAAGCTTAATCCTACCAATAAAAATATTCTAAATATAACATTTCAAATTATTTTTGTACAAGGAATATTGCAAGATAAACAAATAAAACATCACCGTCATAATATTACCAAATATTGAAATAATTTGCCAATTTATATAAACATCAATAGCCAAATTATATTACACAATCGATGGAATAGAAAGCTAGGAAAGAAGGCATTAGGTAACACCCGATACGAACCTGATAGCGTTCTCCCTGCAGCCAAAGAAACACAAAAGACATATATAGTAAAAGATATTCTGCATGCTACACGGCAAAAATATATTTACGAAATGCCAAAAACGCAATAGAACTTTAAGCATAAGTGTAGCAAAGTTTACAAAGCTAAATATACTTTTCAATACATGTTGTATGTTAGAAAAACAAATGAAAAATCAAAAAAAAAAAACGTGGGGCTAATTTAAGTGTGGCATGTTTTTTAAGTTACAGAATTGCCTGCCATAAATGACAGTTTGTTTTGCATTTGTTTTAGAGTTGCTAATTTCAATGCAGTACCAACCTTGTAACTGTCATCTTGTTGCTATATTAAGACACCACATAAAAATATGACAATATATTAGAAGATGATGATGAAAGTCGATATACATGTTTGATGACCACACTCTAGATATGATGAATTAGTTAAGTGAGAGCCACTTTAGTATATTTGGTAAGATAACAAATAAAATGTTCGTTAAAAAAGGAAGGTACTATTACCAGAATTTACATCGTGTTATAAGACAATATTTGAGATAAGGTATATTAAAAAATGTTCCTTTTGAAAAAAGTATGTGAACCAAAAGAAGTAAAAAATTATATTCCATAATTTTGTTGAGAATCGATTCATCTGCTTTGGAAGTGTAAATTCTAATACTCAATTTTTAATAAATACTTAACAATTTCAAATAGCACTATTTCACGTTTCCATCTTTTGTCCGTTAGTTTATTGAACATTTTATAAATCAGTACGTTGACTTTTTTTATTTCAACGTATTCATGGTAAAACATGAAGAGAAAATTAATACACTATCACACAGAAACAAACTATTAAGCATTATAAATAACTATACTCATACTGGAAAGCTAGAACTTGCCTTTCTTTTCTGTAAATAAAAAAAAAATATTACTTGCTTCTGAAAAGTATGTTTCAGTGTTAGAGAAATTATTGAAAATACAAAATTTATACACTGTTTATTTGCTAATAGAAGAAATTTAAGCAAAAAATTATTTTCAATAACGCGCAGAAAAAGAATCAATAGAAAAAATATATTTAAAAAGCCTAAGAATCGATGATAAAATGAAAAAACATACCTCTTCTCCGTTTATGATTTCTGTTTGTTTTTCTGGATAAACGCCAGCTCGAAGGAAAGATGCCTTCCAGGAATCTACCTCATCTAAAGTTTCACAGCTCAATTCCAATTGTTTATAGTCCTGAAAATAATACAAAGTTATTAACAGAGATTGACAAATTTCACGTCAATAACTGAATACACGGCTTCTGTTCAATCATTTCAAAAATTACCAGTTGGGTGAGAGTGATAATCTGACATTATCACCAAGAAAATTATTTTTATTACATTTATTTATTAATATTAATGTATATAAGTTAGTAATTATTCTTCGAAATATTTATTACACGTAATTGATTGACGAAGGAGATACGTGTTGAAACTCCATAATTAACAAGTAAAAAATTGAAATAAATTCAAATTGAGTTCAAAACAGTTTATTTATTCACTACAATTGTTTCGCTCTACTAGAGCTTCATCGGGTGATAAATATTATAATACAAAATATATGTAAGTGTTCATATTTATGTATTTACCTAAATGAAGAGGGGGGAGTTTGTGACATTATGATAAGAGCGGGAGTAACTTACATATTTAATGTAATATTTAATATATAACAATACGAGTAAGAATATTAAAAAATTGAAAATTGATTGTTTGCTGATATTATAAAATTAAACAATTTATAAATACATATATATATATAAATGTCGTGAGAAATTTCTTGAATTAGCGGCATTTTTAATTAATTGGTGACAATTACTTGCATTATTTTAATTGTTAATGATTTTAAGGAAAAGAAACACATTACTCCGAGGACTAACACATATGCATTAGTTTCGTTTAACCACTACAACGTGAATACTCATCAGCTCGGCTGTGTAATGTATTCATTTTTCCTTTCTACCGAAATTTGTATATATAGTTACGGAGAGGATCTTTGCAAGCTTGAGAGATAATTTCTTATCATTCTCATTTAATGAAGGAACCATATTAATTACTATGTTTTTCCTTCTACAATATTACAGTACATTCAGTGCACTTGATTTGAATTAACGCGGTAAATAACCCAAAATATCAATTTCTCATATATACAGGGTTATTCACGCTATACGGCACGGAATATTGTGGCCAAAATACGTGACTTTCAAAAAGTTTCACTTTTGGGATATATGGGGGTCTAGTATGGTTACTTTTTAAAATTATTTTTATATTATACAGAGTGTCCCGTAAGCCCTAAAAGTATCAAAGTTGTGTTTTTTTAAATGGAACCCCCTGTATATTATTGTATTTTCGGATTCTCCGATCAAAATAAGTGTCTGTTTTAATAAGGTTTACAATACCTAAACCTTAAGGTTTTTTAAATAATTTGAATTTTGCCAAAATCTAACCTAATTTTCATGTTTCAAATACTTAAGAAGTATTTAAGTTATGTAAGCGAAATTTACAGCGAAGTGTAACAATATATCATATTTTATATCCCAATCATAATAAACTTGCCATCTTATACAGGGTGTCCAAAAATTAAAACTAATCAAATAAGAACTTTAAGTGGCTATAACTTGATTAATTTAAATAGAACGCCATATTTTTTAACTTACCAGGAAATGTACTTTTTAATTACCTATCGAATGGTATTAGGGTGTTCTATAGCTAAGTCTTCGCGTTTTTACAGAATACGCCAAATAATCGTTTTTTGTACCATTTGGTGTTTTTTAAATAAAAGTTCTAATGTATCTAGTTGCCTATGGTATTTAGAAATGTCAGATAATTTACAATTATAAGAATAATAATGACGAATATCGTTACAAATGTTCAGAAACTTGGAACGTTATTTATAATCTAACAGGCTATAACAGCAATAATGGTAATAACATATCAACGATAACATAAAACAGAAGCAAAATATTTATAACAGATGTTCGAAATGTCGACCGTCCATTTCCAGACACTTACATATTCTTTTTTCAAAACCACTGCTAACTCTGGACAACATTTGCGGGGTTACAGTTTCAAAAGCGTCTCTTATGCGTATTTTTATATCGTGTGGTGTTGTCGGAGGCGTATTGTAGACAATTCCTTTTATGTATCCCCATAAAAAGAAATCTGGTGGAGTTAAGTCCGGGGATCTGGGGGGCCAATTTTGAAATCCATTTCTTCCAATCCACCTGTTTTGAAAGTTGGCATTTAAAAATTGCCGAACCTCGCGATGATAATGAGGCGGAGCTCCATCCAGTTGAAGCCACATGGTTGTTCTGATGTTTAAAGGGACTTCTTCTAATAATACTGGAAGTTGGTGTAAAAGAAAATCGAGAAACAACATACCATTTAAAGGTCCTTCAAAAAAATAGGGTCCAATTAAATATTGGCCCAGTATTCCACCCCACACATTAACGGACCACCTATTCTGATTTCTCATGACTCTGTATTCATGCGGATTCGAATCAGAATAATAATGGAAGTTGTGTCTATTCACGAGACCATTGTTATGAAAAATACATTCATCACTAAATAACACATTTTCAAAAAAGTTTTTATTTTCTGCCACTTTATCTAACACCCACATGCAAAATTCAGTTCGGTTGTCAAAATCATTTCCATAAAGTTCTTGGCAGAGCTGGATTTTATAAGGATGAAATCTGTGTTTTTTAAGAATTCTTGAAATACTTGCTTGACTAATGTTAGTATTTTCGGATATCTGATTTTGACTAACATTGGGATTTTCGATAACTGAACCAACTACCGTAAAAACATTTTCTTCATCTTCAGTGACAGGTTTTCTTGTAATGGGTTTTTTATAACTGACACTTCCACTTTCCTGAAACTGGTTTAATAATCTCTCAAAAACGGCTGGCTTAGGATGATTTCTTTCCGGAAAACTTTGAGCATAAACTCGAGAAGCCAATAAACAATTTTGATGACATTCTCCTAGGATAAAAATCATATCAATACGCTCTTCTTTTGGGTAAATCTTCATTTTGACTAAGCAACACCACAACAATATTCAAATAATAACGATCTAAACTTCCACAATTACAAAAAATAATACCACTATAGCAAAAACAGACTTTGCAGACTAAACTGACAGACTAAATGAATTTATGTGACATTTCTAAATACCATAGGCAACTAGATACATTAGAACTTTTATTTAAAAAACACCAAATGGTGCAAAAAACGATTTTTTGGCGTATTCTGTAAAAACGCGAAGACTTAGCTATAGAACACCCTAATACCATTCGATAGGTAATTAAAAAGTACATTTCCTGGTAAGTTAAAAAATATGGCGTTCTATTTAAATTAATCAAGTTATAGCCACTTAAAGTTCTTATTTGATTAGTTTTAATTTTTGGACACCCTGTATAAGATGGCAAGTTTATTATGATTGGGATATAAAATATGATATATTGTTACACTTCGCTGTAAATTTCGCTTACATAACTTAAATACTTCTTAAGTATTTGAAACATGAAAATTAGGTTAGATTTTGGCAAAATTCAAATTATTTAAAAAACCTTAAGGTTTAGGTATTGTAAACCTTATTAAAACAGACACTTATTTTGATCGGAGAATCCGAAAATACAATAATATACAGGGGGTTCCATTTAAAAAAACACAACTTTGATACTTTTAGGGCTCTTGGAACACCCTGTATAATATGAAAATAATTTTAAAAAGTAACTATAATAGACCCCCATATATCCCAAAAGTGAAACTTTTTGAAAGTCACGTATTTTGGCCACAATATTCCGTGCCGTATAGCGTGAATAACCCTGTATATATATATATAAATATAAGAATTATGAAGTTGATTTTAAATATTTAAATTTAATAACGGTGAATTATTAACTTCTAGTTGGTCGTTTAAAATAAGGTTTAATTCGTTTAATTTATTTATTTCTAGGCTTTCTAATAAATTTAATTTTTTACTCTTGCCTTGTATATGTAGTATGTCAAATTTATTATTGAATTTATGTTTTTGTTCAATGCAGTGGTTTGCATATGTGGAATCTGTTTTTTGTAATTTATAGCTTCTTTCATGTTCTTTTATGCGTGTGGAAAAGGATCTACCAGTTTGTCCGTTATAAGCTTTTCCACACTCGCTATTTAAGTTATAGACCCCAGATTTTCAATTTTCAATACAATAAAGTTAATCCCGTAATTAAATCTGAAATTTTAAATCTCTTTAACATCTGCTTAGAACAAAATTACTATGTATTTAACGGGACCTACTATAAACAAACCGGAGGGTTAGCTATGGGAAACCCACTAAGTCCCTTACTATCCGAAATATTTATAGACAACCTTGAAGATATTATTAGTTAACATTCGTTATTTAAAAATTGTATATACTGGGTGAGATATGTGGATGATATTTTGCTGTGATTCAAAGGAACGGATAGACAATTAAATTCACTTCATAATCATATTAACACTTTGCATCCTAATATTAAATTCACTATAGAATTAGAAGAAAATAAAAGCATTAATTTCCTAGACCTTCAAATATCACATATTACTGATACACACGAATTCGCTATTTACCATAAACCTATACTAGAATCGCTCTCGCAACCGACATGCGCCACCAAAATTAAAATGGCGTCAAATTTGAGACGTTGCAAAATTTGATCTGTCAAGTAATATTAATTTTGACACTATAACCCTAAATGATTAATTAGACTTGTGGTTTTAGCACTACCGACAATAATTCTAATATGTAAATGTTAATTTGATAATAATTTTGCTTAAGTACTATTGAAAAGAAGAATATAATGATTATTTTATATTTGTATGAACTTGTCTGCTGTTAGTAATTAGATATAAATATAAAAAAGGTTAGATTTTCAGGAAATTGAACTTTTGAAATTCATTTAAACATTCAGGAATGTATTTAATAATTATGTTCGAGTTAGTTTTACTAGAGACAATAAAGATATTTAGTAGCAAAGACAGCTGTACAGCAGTATCCTTACTAATAGTGCTATATTGCTTTTCCATTAAATGCATCAACATTAAAGTATTTTTACATGCAACAGCGAAAAGGTAAAAAAAAGTATTACACTAATTATAAAAACATTTGTTTGCCAGATTCTTACTGTACACTATGATTTTTACCATTATCACTGCTGTACTAAAAGCAACTTATTTGAAACATTTCCCGTAGGTATATCATTGATTACAACATAATTTTTGCATGCTAATCAAACATTTTTGATTAAGCTAAACACATCATTATTCTTTACTTAAGCTTTAAACTAGTATAAATTTGTTGTTGTTAAAGATTAAATTTAATGCAGAATTAAACAATTGAAACGTATTTTAAAGTATTTCAAATGTCGAGTATTCGTAAGCTGAATCTTTGCTACTGATCAGAATTTAACTTACCAAGCAACTTTAAATTATAATACAATAATGAGCAAGTATTTTTACTATCCCAATTTATAATGTACTATATTAATATTATTACAATACTATCACATATTTTTGAAATTATATAATCTTAATTCCATTAATAACAATAAATAATTACATAATTAAAGTCCTACAGAAAATATACAAAGGTTATTTTAGAAAAACTATAAAAATAATATAACATAAATATGTTGTAACTGCATCCCCCTATGCAAACGCTTGTCTTGTTATCACATTAATAAACTCGATCATTATTTTATTCTGAAATCAATCATCCACCATTCCTCTATTACATTCAACATGGTTATACCTTCTTAAATTTGAAAATTTTCTAAACAGTATTACTTATGTGATCTTCAAACAATTGTTATTTTAGTTAGAGTCATCTACTTCCTCGATTAGTAGACAGAGTTCTTTCTTCAACTGATCAATATAAGTACAAATTATTTTAACTATCGTAATCTTCTGCCGAAGCATTATGAACAAATATATTAACAGGTTCCAAAATCTGTCTTTGACTTTTGATATAGATACTGAATTTAATCCGTCTCCAATCCTTTATAAGCTACATTCGTTTTATCAGGTACGTGATTATTCTAAATAACATAAAGCAATTACAAGTAAAACCAAGCATTTCTGTTGAATAAAACTTACCTTCTCGTATATAATTTGGTTTAGATCAATATATTTGACTTTAATAACTTTCACAGTCGCTACTACCGCTATCATTAATACAAAATATTACTGGATTAATATCTGTTTTATCAATTTCTATTTCCCTATCCCACGACGTCTTTATTTCTTGTTCAATATGAGTGATGGTAGCCCAAGTTTCATGTGTAATTGTTCGAAAAACGCTGTACTGAACACTAGTCACCTGCTTGTCAAACCCTACGCTTGTCAAGTGTCATACCGGTCATACGCTCCGTGAAAATAAAAATCTGACAACAATGCTCAGAATAGCCATGTATCAAATAAAATATTGAAATAGAAAAGTAATATTTAATAATTTTATCTATAATATTTAATTTCTAACTGACTTTCACGTAATAGTATTTTACTAGCCGTAGCTATTTATCCTAAAATATTAATTAATTATTTGAATTTTATTGTTCTAAAATTGTTCCGGTTGACTGGAATTTGTAGTGGTATTGAATCAGCGTCTTTAGTTCGTAGTTTTGCCATGTCGGTTGCGAAAACGATCCGACTATACCCACACAGATATTACGATACATTCTAACTCTTTACACCCGGTTAGTCATAAACTTGCTGCTTTCCACTCAATGTTATATAAATTAATCCATGTTCCTATGCATAAGATTAATTTGGATAAAGAATTAGATAGAATTTACACCATAGCTCAGAATAACGGTTATTCAAAAGAATTAATAAATAATCTCCTTCATAAAAAACAAAAAACAAAAATCTTATCCAAGATTTATCCTATAGTTCCTAAAACTTACTCATCAAAATTTGCCTCTGTGACCTATATGTACACCTTCCATAAAAATAAAATCAAATTTACAAAAAACAACATACACATTAATTTCATTTCGTACCAACAACATTACAGAATCACATTAAAAATAATAAAGATAAAACTGAAAAAAATTGAAAATCTGTGGTCCATAAGTTAAATTGCGAGTGTGGAAAAGCTTATAACGGACACGCGCATAAAAGAACATGAAAGAAGCTATAAATTACAAAAAACAGATTCCACATATGCAAACCACTGCCCTGAACAAAAACATAAATTCAATAATAAATTTGACATACTACATATACAAGACAAGAGTACAAAATTAAATCTATTAGAAAGCCTAGAAATAAATAAATTAAACAAATTAAATCATATTTTAAACGACCAACTAGAAATTAATAATTCACCGTTATTAAATTTAAATATTTAAAATCAACTTCATAATTCCTATAATAATTCACCGTTATTAAATTTAAATATTTAAAATCAACTTCATAATTCCTATATTTATATACAGAGTTAGTTTTAAATAACGTCATTAAAAAAAATGGGGTGAAAGAAAGAGATGAGAAACGCCCACACAAAAAAAAATCGAGGTCCAATGTGCACGCAGTGACGAGAAATTGAGTTTTCTTTTTTCGAGTCCGACCCTGTCGCTGTTAATATACGAGCGGCAATATACAGGGTCGGGCAAAAAGAGCGGAACACCGAATTTATGGCTTAACTAGCACTTTTTCGAAAATTTAACCTAAATTAAAGTTTTTGTATACTTTATGTATTATTTATTGGTGTTTGTAGATTTTCCGTTTTTGTCACATTTTTGGAGATATGATGTCACCGGATAGTATTTTAAATGAATCACCCTGTATTTATATTTTTTTTGAGTAGATATTTTTTTCCTGAATTCACTAATACCAGGTTTAGTGGGTCTCTGACTTATGGTTTCATAAGAAAAAAATAAAATGTAATGCACCTAAATATTTATTTAATAAAAAACGAACGACAATAACTAAAGATTCTATTCATTAAAGCGTCCATTAACTTTAACAAATGATTATGAAATTCATTTCTCGCTTAAAGGTGACATGAAATGATACAAAATTCATTAAGGTCATTTGTTGACAGATTAGGATACTGTCAGGCAGCCGAAGGTTTTCAGTTTGAACACCTATTGTAAATAAATGTACGTAGATTCAGTTATTGTCGTTCGTTTTTTATTAAATAAATATTTAGGTGCCATTACATTTTATTTTTTTCTTATGAAACCATAAGTCAGAGACTCACTAAACCTGGTATTAGTGAATTCAGGAAAAAAATATCTACTCAAAAAAAAATATAAATACAGGGTGATTCATTTAAAATACTATCCGGTGACATCATATCTCCAAAAATGTGACAAAAACGGAAAATCTGCAAACACCAATAAATAATACATAAAGTATACAAAAACTTTAATTTAGGTTAAATTTTCGAAAAAGTGCTAGTTAAGCCATAAATTCGGTGTTCCGCTCTTTTTTTGCCCGACCCTGTATAAATTCACCGCTACGAACAGCCCTGATTTATGCCGAAACAGGACAAAATAGGGTTGCGGCAAAAGAATTGTTCGCAGAACGTTTCTCAAATCGACGCCATCCTTCGACAAGGACAATTGTTAGAGCCGTTTATCGACATAGGGAAACGGGATCAGTAATTCCCCGTTTCGAAGGTCGCGGTCTTTCAAAATCACGCAGAGTGCAACAAGCAGAAGAGGATATTTTAAATATTGTGGAAGCGGATCCCGGCATTAGTACAACAACTCTATAGCACGGGAAGTAAATGTGTCTCAAACTACGGTGCACAATATTTTGAAAACTAATTTACTTCATCCGTACCATATCCAACGCGTGCAAAGATTAACGGAATTAGATTATCCTCGCCGACTTGCCTTCTGTGAGTGGTTTCAACGCAAAGAAATTCATCAGCGAGATCTTGCATCGGTAATTCTCTTTACCGACGAAGCAACGTTTACGAAAGATGGTATTTTGCATTATCGTAATTTGCACCTCTGGGCGTACGAAAATCCCCACGAAATACACCAAAGTTCCTCGCAAGTTGGGATATCCGTCAATGTTTGGGCAGGGTTATTGGGCGATCAATTACTTGGACCACATGAACTCCCAGAACGATTAAATGGACAATCCTATTTACACTCTCTCGAACATGTATTACCGGAGTATTTAGATGACGTACCATTGGCGATACGTTAAAAAATGGTTTATGCACGACCGAGCACCCGCGCATAGTAGTAGACTTGTAAAAGAATTTTTAAGGCGAACTTTCCCGCAGTGGATTGGACGTGGAAGTCACTTTTTGTGGCCGGCCCGAAGTTCCGATCTAAATCCCTTAATTTCTTTTTATGGGGATACATGAAAAGCTTGATATATGATCGTCACCATGACATTGAAAATGCCGCAGACCTGCAAAATCACATTTTCTTTGCAGCTCAACGCATTCGCGAGGGAATGCCAAATTTTGCCGACGTACGTAATAACTTTCGTCGCCGAATTGATGCCTGCATTAGAGCTGATGGTGGGCATTTCGAACACTTTTTGTAACCCTGTTTTTCCTGTTTCACCATACAATCGGTACTTTTCAGTACCACCATAAATTAAAAAAAGATGAAGTGAATAATTACATAAAAATTAATGAAAACTGGTATTTGAGATTAATAAGACATTATTAAATATTTTTCTTTAGTTAATAATTTTCATGTAGAGGAATTTACGTTTCAAAATAATATCCTTTTATTTACCGAAAAAAAAACAACATGGTAATGCACCGAGGTTGTCGACCTTTTCCACACAAAAACATCCCTATAGTAAATCTTATTCTCAAAGGTTGTAAATATTTGCATTTTATCGTTTTTTTGGAAGAACCTTAAACGGGAATTACTAGTGGTATTTACGTAAATGCGTAAATTTTGGCCCTAAAAATTTGGAAATTTTTGACGAGTTACAAATAAATTTCTTTTTTGATTTTCAGTTAGACATTTATACGTATTCCTCAGTTTCGTATAGCCTGGTATCTATTTAGCGGTAACCCTGTATATATATATTTATAAATTGTTTAATTTTATAATATCAGTAAACAATCAATTTTCAATTATTTAATATTCTTACTCGTATTCTTATATATTTTTGAACTCAATTTGAATTTATTTCAATTTTTTACTTGTAATTTATTACACATTTGGCGCCCAACGTGTGGGACTATCAATATATATATTAGGCACATCAACATAGAAACTGACTACTACATGTTAATGAGCAAAGTTTAGAAGCATAAATTGAACAATTAGATCAAATAAAAGTTATTACAGGTTATTATCAAATGAAAATAAATTAAATTAATGAAAAAAAATTGTAAAATAAGAGCGCTAGAATAATTCGACCATGTCAAAAATGACCACTTAGCTGTGAGAGATAATTTATTTATTAAGAGTATATGTTTTTTAATGTAAGTAAAGTATTTTAAAAAATATAGAAATATTAATTGCTATTTATTCTTCTAAATATTTATTACATACTGGACAAATCAAACATATTAGGCGCCTAACGTGTGGGGCTAATGAATATATATTTGGTGCATCAAAGCAGGATTTTAAATGAATAGAAATTGATAATTAGGAGATCAAGTAAGATATATTATAGATTATATGAATGTAAAAAAACAGAAAGAAGCAAACAGAAAAAAACATAAGGAGAGCAAGAAATAAATATACTAAATTTGACAGATAAGGTATAAAATTATGAAAAAAAAAAAAAAAGAAAAGAAAAACAAAAAATGAAGCAATCGATATAATTTTTAAATAGAAAACTGTAATAAAATACATTATATCAAAGAGAATTGCCATAGTTAGTATATTGTTAGACTTTGAGTCTGATCATTTGAGACTCTAATCTTGTCTGGTATTAAACATCAAAGGCTCTGTTTCCGTAGCAACTAATTAGTATTAAAACATGCTTACCTTATAAACGTTTCTACCTTCTGGATTAAACAAGGCAAACATATGCCGCCTAGACATAAAACTCTGCTCGATATCTTTCAATTTTAACCCATCCAGAGGCAACATGTACTTTTTATCACGTTCCTCTTCATCCTTATACCACGAAATACTCTCCGACGTCAGTACAAACCAATAATCCCTCGAACCGCCCTTCATTATACCCAAATTGTGTATACACATGTACCCTTTGCGTATAACTTGGTTTCCGAGCGGCCCTCTGGAACCTGTCTTAGCCGATGCTTCCGACTGATTTTGAGCGCTAAAATAAAAACGGGGAAACTAATTAATTTTGACTAAAAGAAGCACAGAGCGGAAGAACTGACTTTGCAAAACCTATGAAATCTTCGTGGTTGGTGTTCATATAAGCCAGTTCGCAGTCGATGAGCATTATGAGTTGATCCTTGCAGCCTTGCTCCCTCTGTCGGATGTGTGTCGCTATTATCCGTTCGGTTTCTTCCCTCAAGTGTGGATAACGCGCCATCTATCGCAAACAAAGCAAATTAGCTTATCTAATTATTAGTGAAAGACATGGAAGTGATTTTACCTTGTCTGTGCAAACGCGGACGACGTTTGATAATTCTTGAACAACTAAATCGACGCATTTCAACGAAGGCTCCTTAAGTCTGGCGATTTGTTTCTTAACAATCGCTTCGAAAGCCATATCAGGAGTGAAGAGCCCAACCTAATAAAGAAAACGCCACGTATAAAAAAAATTATTTGTATACTCATCATTGGGATCTTGTAAATGATAGAAAATAAAAAAGCAAAGACGTATATCTTGATTCGTTTAAGGCCGGTATTATTATTATATACAAATAATAACTTTAATCACAAATAAATAGGATATGAAATACTTGAATGTGTAACGTACATTAACGGATAATAATTATCACAAATATACATATATCCATTTATACGTAAACGTATATGAATATATGTACGTGTAGAGATACACAGCATACACTTAGGTGTCATTACCAACAGCGAACGCACAGACACCGGTGTTTCGGCCTTTGAGGCCTCTTCAGTGTACGTGGTGCTGCTGGTAATGATCCACAACTAAGACCGTGTCCTATGTCCGCTGAATCGCAGAAGTGCCTATGAGAATATCTCAGCGACATCTGCCATCCAAGCGCGACACCGAACACGACAGTTTCATCTTGCACACTGTGCTAAAGACAAAACCTGTACGCTAAATGTGTATCTCTGTATATAAGGCCAATAGGTGGCACCGCCATATCACAAATAAATAGGATATGAAATACTTGAATGTGTAACGTACATTAACGGATAATAATTATCACAAATATACATATATCCATTTATACGTAAACGTATATGAATATATGTACGTGTAGAGATACACAGCATACACTTAGGTGTCATTACCAACAGCGAACGCACAGACACCGGTGTTTCGGCCTTTGAGGCCTCTTCAGTGTACGTGGTGCTGCTGGTAATGATCCACAACTAAGACCGTGTCCTATGTCCGCTGAATCGCAGAAGTGCCTATGAGAATATCTCAGCGACATCTGCCATCCAAGCGCGACACCGAACACGACAGTTTCATCTTGCACACTGTGCTAAAGACAAAACCTGTACGCTAAATGTGTATCTCTGTATATAAGGCCAATAGGTGGCACCGCCATATCACAAATAAATAGGATATGAAATACTTGAATGTGTAACGTACATTAACGGATAATAATTATCACAAATATACATATATCCATTTATACGTATATGAATATATGTACGTGTAGAGATACACAGCATACACTTAGGTGTCATTACCAACAGCGAACGCACAGACACCGGTGTTTCGGCCTTTGAGGCCTCTTCAGTGTACGTGGTGCTGCTGGTAATGATCCACAACTAAGACCGTGTCCTATGTCCGCTGAATCGCCGCTGTTGGTAATGACACCTAAGTGTATGCTGTGTATCTCTACACGTACATATATTCATATACGTTTACGTATAAATGGATATATGTATATTTGTGATAACTTTAATCACTATTAATAATATATAAAACAAGCCAAAACCATAGAAATAAAAAGCTGAGAGCATCGCTTATTCAAGGAATCTTAGTCTTTAGCTAAGCAGAACGTCCATTTGGAACTCGTGGAAATATTACAACAAATCACTACATATGAAATGTTATCATTGTTTATTTTTCATTATAACACGTTCTTAGGAAGGTTTTTCCGGCGATTTATTATTTACTACACGATAGCATGTTAGCACAAACTCTATCGATTTCGCATTTTCGGTTATCCCTAGTTTTCTTCTTCTTTAATTATCTATATATTATTTTTTTTACTGGAAGCTTTACCCTCTCAAATGTTTTTTGAGCTCAAAAAATAGTCAGAAGTCACACTTCGCCAAATCCGGTGAGTAAAGAGGATATTCTATAATTTTGATTTTGTTTTCCGCTAAATACTGAACAGTTGTCCCTGCTGTATGGAACGACGCGTTATCATGATGTAACATGAGCGCCTTTCTGGGCAATTTACTAAACACAGTAGGCAAACAATTTTCAACACACCATTTAGCGGTAACTGTCTTCTGATCTAATTTAATTGCGGCCACCAAACCCGTACTTCTAAAAAATTCTGTGACATAACTTTTTTCATTGCTCGTTGTTTTTTCACCATCGTAGGGGTTTCCTCGTTTTCATGTATCCAGACTTGGCTTTCTTGGCGAGTGGGAACATCAAAAAACGGTATGTACGTTTCATCACCAGTTACAATTTTAGAAATAATTTGATAGCCTCCAGCATTCAACATATCTAAAGTTTGTTGGCAAATTCTAACACGTTCTGCTTTTTGTAAATCTGTCAGATGATGGGGTACAAACCGAGATACAACCTTTTTCAAATGTAAATGTTCGTGCAATATTGATCTCACTTGCGAGGATCCAATCTTCAGATTGGACTCTATCATTGCATAGGTAATGCGGTTATCCTCTTCCACCATCTTCTTCACCGCAGCAATGTTTTCTGGGTTAACAGCAGTTAAAGGAGGGCCAGATCCTTTTTTGTGTACCACCGACTTGCAACCTCGCTCAAATTCTTTATACCATATATAAACAGTAGTCAATTATGGTGCGAGATCCCCAAATGCGGATTTTAAACTTTCCTCACACTTATACGCGCTCAAGCCTTTCTTGAAATCATAGTAAATCATTATCCGAAAGTTCTCTCGTGATAATTCCATATTTCCTTAAACTGTTCAATCAATGTAATTATATAACTAATAACGATGCAACTATGTAATTAAATGAATTACGAGTAGAGCTGTTACATAGTTGCATCGTTATTATTTAAATAATTACATTAATTAAACCATTGAACAGTTTAAGGCAGACCTAAACCATTTAATGGAACTGCATCAGGAATACCGATTGTCCTATGCTTATTGTTTACATTTTCATTCATACATGTAGTTTAGATAACGTATAATAATATTCTACTTTAATAATGAAAAGGAATTGCTATCGATAAATTAGTCTTCCTGACTTTTAATATATTTAAAGGTACCGGGTCACTCGTGACATCATTAATTTTATAATCGAATTCGACCGGTCACTGCTCTACATACATATGACCGGACAAGATCGCTACAAAACGAATTCGCCTTATATTTCAGCGCAAAGAGTTCAATATACTTTCAAAGCAACTTATTCTAGATTTTGAATTTTCGCGCGATGAGTCTCATTGAATGCTTCCCCGTCAGAGGGAGCCCGAAATGAGTATTTAAGTGACTGTAGTGTCTACGGCAGTGACAAATAAAACACAACTGTCATTATGTGTATTCTGTTAATTTATTGACGTTTCAAAAATTGAGAATGATCATACTCTTACCACTATCTATTTATAGAAACATATTGGTAAAAATTTTCAAATTTTGCAGTTAGGTACGATTCAACAATATATTAATAAACTGCGTCGAACAGGGTCTACAATTTAAAATCCAAGAGACAGTCTAACAAAACGGACAGCTGAAAGTATCGCAGATGTTGAGGAACGAATAACATACTCGCCTAAGAAGTTTTGACACCAAGATGTGGGTCATGTTGTTAATTATCAAGAAAGATATTCATACATTATCATGTAGTGGTTTATTTATAAATAATTATTGTTAAATTATTTACGGCTTTTATTAATCGGAACTACCACAGACAAGAAAAATATTTATTTTAGATTCAAAAAATTTGACTGTTAACAGTTTTCCATCCATAGGCGGACGCACCTTGGGTTGCCTATACTCACATCTTATTTCGCTGCAAATCTTCTAATTAATGTCGGTAAGCGGAATATCTATACAAGCGATCGGTATGTGTCAAATGTAAATATAATGAAGACCCGTGTAAATGAATGAAATGAATTTTATTTGTGAACCTAATTGCTCGATTCGGCATAGCTTTCGTCGGGATTTGGTCGTAGGTAAGTTGTTTGTCTTATCTTTATCTTAATACAATTATAACAAAGTCAAGGCAGGTCTTTTACGGTCGGTAAATGCAAGACAAAATATTGATATGTCAACAACGGATGATTTCAAACTAATTGTGTTTATTGTCAACAAATCAGATACAGATACATATTATATACAATTTATATACAAGTTTACAAATAATTTATATACAATTATGTCTTTGTCATTTGCGAAAGAAAACAATTAAGGTAAGTTTGCATTCGGCAAAATAAAATATACAATGACAAATAATTCATAACTACCATTTGAAATTATTCTATTGATCGGAGATTCTAACCTTATATTTTAATAAACATTGCGATAGGTTTCATTACGCGAATAATATCCTAATTCATCTTAGGTAACTTTGAAATTATTTCCTAACACATATCCCGTCTTATGATAGTGATTGTAAAATGTTTATCGCGAGATTTACAGTCATTCTAAGCAGATAAATGAATTTTATTTTACGACGACACGAGATTCATATCTTTGTTCGGCGTTTAAGTATTTTGTGCGTAAGAAAATATCTTTTATATCGGCTCGCGGATCTGTGAAAGAAATCGAACTATTAAATATTACATCGGATATTTATTCACGCAGAAAACCTTATTTAGTGCACGACAAGTAGGTCTGTACTATTTAAGATTTTACAGGTGATGCGGGATATCTTAATTAGTGCACGACAAATAAGGTCTGTACTAATTAAGACTTTACAGGCGGTTCGGAATATCTTAACTAGTGCACGACAAATTGGGTCTGTACCAATTAAGACTTTACAGGTAATTCCTCTTCTGCCTACGACAATAGGTCTAAGCAGAATCGGTTGACAGGCCCCAAGTAATCCACGACAAAGTAGGTCTGGATCAATTAGGGTGTACGGATATCAGAACGGCCACGACAATTTGGTCTGGTCGGTCTGTATAGGATAAAGGCGGGCAGGAATCTCTCTAATCCTCGGTCGTTGCTGGCTCTTTTATATGGTCGGTCTATGATAAAAACAAGTACGCAAGAGTGGGAATCTCATACGTAGACGTGACGTCGAACCGCGCGAAAAATAATTGTGATGTCCGAATATTTTCCGATCGCGTACAGCGGAGAATTTAATAGCATTTGGTAGATGAAATAGCATATTAATTATCAGGATATATATACATTATGTGAAACAATAACTCATAGCCGGCTGAATAAAATATCAAACATATTTAATTTGAAAGAAGCAATTCAAATTAAATATGTTATTAAAATAAATGATATTTTATTCACTTAATGAAAGGACTTCGTTACAACATTTTCTAATAATATTTCCACCATCATCATATTTCACATTTTCTCTAGTAACCATATTTTTGTCAGGCATGCTAGTATTTTAGTCAAACCTTTAAGGCCATTAGCCAGCCCAAAGTTACGGTAAATGAGCGCTACTATCACGCACTCGTTTCTTTTGTCGTGAATTGTATTGAAACAAAAAAGAGACAGAGTGATTACATAAAAATGAAGAATAAAGTAAACAAACCATTTTCAGTGGTGTGCATCTTCAAAAAAAAGGAGGCTATACCCCTAACCCTATTATAATTACTTAATTATACAAAAATGTCTAATATATACTTAACTATTACACAAAAATACTAGAATACAACTAATGATAAAACTGAATTATTCTAAGCTGCGCCGCAAAGCGGTCCGAAAAATACGAGGCGGCTCAGAAAAGAACATTTGAAAACAATGTTATATTACATCACATCCCCACAATGCATTCATATATACACGCACAGCAACAAGTCAGCGTTTAAGTAAATATTGTGTATATCTGAATTTGAATCTATTCAATGTTCAAAAAGCCCAGTTTTATGAGGGGGGGGGGGGCGAAATTATATTTTTGTGACGTATGTTTAAATTGTACGAACTGTAGCGAAGCGCAATTTTATTATATAAATATCTGGGTAGTTCGAGTTTAACAATTTTATAATATAAAAGCATAGTTTGCACCTTTCTATGATTAACCTTGGACAACCAATGAATATCTCGTAACCTATGCGACACATGTTGAAATCTTCTAATACCGTACAAAAGTCTCAGGCCGCTATTCTGAACCCTCTGTATACGATCAGAAGAAGCGATATCATTTGCCGAATGATATATTGCACACAATAGCTAAATTGTGAACGGTTACTGTATCAGATGCGTAATTATAAGGTTGTTTCCTAACAAATTCTCATATTCATTATGCTTACACATACAATGCGTATCTAGTCTTGTGTAAAACCACAAGCTTGTATTGAAACGCTTCTGAGATAGCAATAAAATCCGATTAACACTTACGATTAAAATTAATCTTTGGCTTACTAAACCAAAGTGAAAAATAAACCCAAAAGTACCATCCCACCTAATCGATTTTATATTTCTTGCAGTTTACGAGACTACAATGCTGAGCACACCTACTGCCAGAATACACGAAACTACTATATGCACAAAGTTACATACCCTGATACCATGAATATTCCTGATAGCAAAGGCAATTTCACGACGCAGTTCTTTCTCGTCGATCTCCATTTTCACTATTTCAAATGGAAATCGTTCGTGGAACAATCGATTGATCTTTGCACCACCGGAAAGTTCTATGGTATTGATTTGAGCCGATCCTGAACCTTCGATCGTACGTTCGAAATCTGACTGTAAAGACTGAATCATCCTGAAAAGTATTAAAAAAAAAGGCGTAGAAATGCAATGAATGTATCAAAAAGTGAAAATAGAAACATACTGTAACATGGCTTTGGTTTTGACAGAAGGATCATCAGGCCTGAAGTGTCTATACTCTTCCACATCTTTCTCCAACGTCAACAATTGTTTTTGTAATTTGTCTCTAAGACCAGGCAAAGTTTCCCTGATATGATTCGTCAACTGTTGATTGAGAACTCTTTGCAAATATGGCGTACCTAATCTATCGGCTATGTGACGATAAGATGGATGACTGAAAATAAGTAAATAATTTGCATTCATAGAAATATAAAAATCCAATTAGTAACGTAATTAGTCCTTATTAAATACTATGCAGAAATGATGCAGCATGCAACGTACTGGAAAGAGGCGGGACGTAGAGACAGCACCTATAGATGTTGTAGACAACAACTATAGAGTACCATGTCGCGCCGGCCCAGCCACGCGAGCCGGCATGGAGTGGATGTATGCTTAGCAACTAGATTATGTTCTCACTCATTCGTAATATTTTCTTGATTTTGATAAAATTATACAGAGTGTCCCAGAAATAAAAAGACGGCGTAGCAGGTATGTAAAGTACGAACAGAAACAGGCCCAAATATACCGCAATAGCGAAGAAATTAAAAATTTAATTTTCTATGTTGTTTTTTAGATAAAAAATTACATTACGGACCTGGCACAGAATGTATGTTTATAAATACACGTAAGAATGTTCATTTGTAAATGGAAACGAACACGCATTCATAGAAAAATACGCTTTTATTTGTGTAATAAAACGGGAAAAAAACGTTAAATTATAAAACATATTTTTTGCCTGATGCGTCTAAATAACGCAGCTATGTAGTCGGTTGTTGACCCAGATGAGCGACGCACTTTATTGCAGACAATAAAAGATTGTTTTTATTTTTAAAAAGGAATGTTGTTGCTCTTTAATGTGTTTGTAGTCAGAAACAGCTGATTATTATTATTTTAGAATATTCAATAAATCGTAGTAAATATCAAGAATGTGATTATTTTTTTCTAGCAGGTGTAAAATTAACGTAATTAATGGTTTGATATTTATTATGAAGTATCTATTCTTCCTCCTTTTTTTTAACACAAGTAATATGGTGGTCCTGTAAAGGACCTATTGTGAAAGTGAAGCAAGTGGATATTTAGTCCAGGGTCGGCGTAAGGCCAATTGAATTCTTTATTATTTTTTTTTCTGCCGTCTGCGCACGAATACAGACTTGATATTTTGAGTGTACGTTTTTACACAATCTAGCTTCCGATTTCTGCTACTCCGTCTTTTTATTTCTGGGACAGCCTGTACACTTATATTTTCTTATTACTTGGCACATCAATAAATGGATTCTTATTATTATTAAACTTCACTATAACCATGGAAATATGATTTTTGGTTAATAAATTACAATTATGAACGTGGTATATGTCAATATGTTTGAATTATCTAATATTTCACTAACTAATAGCATTAAATAAACAGTAATATCAAGATTATTATAAACATTTTTTTTTTATTTAGAATAAATCAGTCTATGTGAGGCCAAACTGAAGAAAAATTGCATAATCAAATAGTAAGGACGCCAACCTTTGAACAATTTTTTATGGCGGTAATTCAAAAGTTCCTCAAATATTAATGATTACACTGTACCAATTTTAGAATGTAAATTATTATCTTTCTTGGTATAGAGTTCACTAAATAAATTTAAATATTTATTACATACTAAAGTAATAGTATATTACATACAGAGGTGGAAAGTGTTTCATTACTGTCGAGAGATTAAGTAGTTAACTGAGAGGTTAACTTTATCTCGAGACAGGAATGAAACTTTTCACCGAGGTTTGTATACTATTTTATTTACAACCATAATTATTATATTTATTTGTGATAAAAATTCCGGTAAAAGTTTTGACATATTGAGTTGTTAGATTTGTGATGTTCTAGCATAAAGGTCAAATAAATATACGTCAGTTTTTTTTTTGGGTGAATAGATTATAAAAGAAATGTTGAGTAGTAAAGCCTTCAAGGATAGCACTCCACTTGAACTGAGGGAACTGTCCTCCCGTAGCAATCGAGATTTCTTGGTTCAAATGGAGAAGAACAAGAAATCACAATTTCATAATATCAGCAATAGCAGGGCAGATTCAAGCTTCCAAAAATTCTAATGTAACAATTAATTTTATTTACAACCATAGAATTAATAATTATTTGTGATGAAAATTCCGACAATGTTTTAACATATCGAGTTGACAGTTTTGTGATTGACATTGAGGTTAGGAAATGAGGGCAGTAATAGCGGGCGGGAAGGAAATGAGGGCAGTAATAGAAGGCGGGAAGTAAACGTGAACAAAGTCACACTTCCAAACTTTTAAAGCCAGAATGCCAACATTACGCGTATGGTTGTAAATAACAATTATTTACTATATAACAAGGTTGACATGTTGGGATCCATATGATGATTTGAAATCTAAATTCCAATTAATCGATTTTCTATGTAATAAATATCCAATTTATAAAAAAAAGCAGTAAAATCGATTTATTGATTTTCATTCCCAACCTAACTTGTAACATCTGCACAGTGGAAGACACTATATATAATTCATTAGGATATAATTCCGATCAAAAACCATACAAACAATAATAAAAATAAAAACCAAATGCCATCAACCTTTTTTTTTGAAACAAAATTCGCGGGATCCACTTTCTGTGTCTCAATTATCAATCGTAATTATTCTGTATCAGACAAAACATAGCTATCATTTTTTATGATGACAAAAGAAGCCAATAAAGCAAAAAATATGAATCAATAACGATGATAAAGTCATAGGAGTAGATTAATAAATATATACACTCCTGAATCAAAGGCATTCAGATTTTAAATAAACTTACTAAGCAATTATTTGGAGATACAGGCTAATTTCAAATGAATAATACAGCATGATTTAGAATGCACAACCCACATAAAATTAAAAGTAATATTGATCTTTTTATCTATGAAATACTCCTAATATATTAATCATAATTCATCAATTCCCAGGTGAAAATGCTTAGTTTTGTAACAGATAATTCCAGGCCATTACTTGAACACATATTTACTTGGTTAGATAATAGGATATGCCAGTACTTTCTTCCCTTATCATGAACATTATGATAAACCTGTAATATGTATTTTTCAATCTGATATGACTAATAATTTGTTAGGAAACAAAACAGTCATGTATAAAGTCACCAATATCCCAAATTAATACTTAGAACTCTTGTTCTCATATTTTAAAGCATTTTTAATAAATTTTTAACATAAAATATGAATGATAGTAATCTTTTTCAAACCTAGGCATAAAACTCGAGAAAATTAAAATGAAAGTATAAACATTATCATCAATTAACTTAAAGTTAGGTACCTTATAAAAAACTTCTTTTCTGCCGCTAAAGCTGCATTAATATCTTTTCTACCATCAATATCCCTCTGTGAACGATTCACAACACCAATATAGCCTCTTCGTAATGGTAACAGTTTATTTTCCAATATATCACGAGCATCAGTACCCTCGTCCATCAAATCTAACTTTGTTATAACACCTATAGTTCTAATACCTAAAATACAAGAAAGCTCTTTAAAGAGAAGGAAAATATATTTTAAATCTATTCTACCTTGCGGGTCAACCTCTTTAGCGAGTTTCAATGCATCAGAATTAGCTAAATCTGTATTAGCAGGGGTGACAGCTAAAATAAGGCAGGAGTCTCGTTTTATGAATTGCATAATCATTGATTTAATTTGTTGCTCTATATCGGCAGGTTGATCGCCTATTGGAACTTTAGTTAAGCCAGGTAAATCGATTAATGTTAAATTCAAGACTAAAACACAAATGAAAAAGAAATTAACTGTAAATTCATAAGATTAAAGAATAATACCATTTGGTGAATATACTCTCAAGTTAATTGGAATATTCGATATTCCCTTATTACTTCCTGTAACTCTATCAGTTTCAGCTTCAATTTCGCGTCGTACTTCTTCGAAATCGACGAATTTCTTACCCTTGGCATGTAGGAATTCGGCATATTCTGTAATATAAATTAAGAGCAGATTTAAAACACGGTACCCATATGATAACACAAATATTTATTTACCAGTGTTTGCATTTATAAGCTGTAAGATAAGAGGTCTTCTCGTAACAATACCGGAACCTCTGGGAAGGAAGTCTCTAAACAAAAAAAAATATTATAGATAGTGATAAGTGTGTCACCTATTTTATCTTGAAAAAATCAATAGCATGCAGTTTTTGTCCTACATAAGAATTTCTTGTTGATGCTGACATAATTTAAACAAAGAACAATACTGTATTCGTTAATCGCCTTCGTTTAATTTTAAATTTAAAACTACACGAGCACATTGCAAAGGCGAAGTGTCAAAAATGACAATGTCATTTTTGACGATCGACAATGATATACAGAAAACAAATAATGAATGTATAATGAAGAATAATTGATGTAATTAAATGTTCACACTTGGTACACACGTATATGTAGAAATATTTACCTTCCGACGAAATTTTCGAGCACAGAACTTTTACCCGCAGATTGTCCACCCACAACACCAATTTGTGGCAAATCTAAAGTCATATGAACACCTAACTGGGTGAAGGCATCTTGTAATTTATTAACGATAGGGATGAGCTGTTCCATCCCCGTGTTTCCTGCCATTTTCGGGCTACTATTTTACTGAATGCACAGAAAACACTTATTTTAGACGTCTCTCACTGCCCTATACAATGTAAACCCAACGAACATGGCCGAGTACGAATTGAACACAATTGCGCATGAGTCACCTATTTTAACAATTCTGTGTATTTCAAATTAAAAACATATCCTCATTAAGAAATTTCGGAATTCTTAATTGTTATTGTTACTTTATTAACGTTACTCCAGACTTCCGAACGGTACCTTCTTTTAATATCGTTTTTAAGTACTTTTTTCACATATAACATTTCAAAATATACAAATCAATACGTCAAGTCATGCGCAGGATTTAATACATAACGATTGCTTACTCAAATATCCATACAAACAATTAGGACCGATAATATTCATTGATAAATGTTTGAGTGTGTTGATGTGTTGTGCTTAGTTGTTTGACTATTGAATGCTTCTTGAACTTTTCTGAAAAGATTCGAAATATCAGTAAAGATTCTTTGCTTAGATAAGATTTCGTCTAAACTGGGATGTTTTATAAATACGTACGTTTGATTTAAAAAGGGAGGATGCCTATTTACCAATTTTTGTTTTGTAATTACTATGAAAGCAAAATAATAAACTTTGATTCTCAAAATTTAATGGCAAAACATTTCTGGAGAATAACAAGGAATAAACGAATTTACTAAAATACTACTATAAACATAGAATTTTAAGATTTTTTTAGTAACTAGAAATTGAAGTATTGTAAAACAATAAGTACTGCTATCACAAGTTACCTATTGGTTGTTTCTAGAATATCGGCCACATTTTACAGTAGACAATCGCCAATTCAGTGTTAACTACAACCATTTGCATTGCCTCACATCGGATTTTCAAACCTAATCCTCTCCAATTACATTGCTTGCATTCAGCCACATTCAGCAGACGGATCGAGAACCGTTCCCGCACCAACTGTTCACTTCACAACAGGGGGTTCTTCTGGAGAATAACGATTCGATACCACCATTAAAGAGAGTAAATAGCGACAGCACGTGATATCGCAAAGGCGTGACGTAAATAGCGAGTGTCGCTTCGACCTATTCTACACAACATACTTAACTTTTTAGTAACATTTTTAAAATTATGTTTGTATTACGAACATGACATTGGTAGTAGTGGAAATATTATGTGGAAAAGGACATTCAGCTGTTGAGTCGTGGCGGGATTATGTTGTGTTGTACGTATAATGTATTACATTTTAAATGCGCGTGTAATATGTACTTAATAAAAAGAAAGTGTTATCCTCTTTTTTTTTGTATTATTGATATAGCTTTTTCATAATTTTAAAAATTGATTAACTTAATTTTCTCATAAACGATTTGGTTCTGACGCCACGCTCTGGTTGCGCGTGCGTGAATGCGCAGTACCATTTTGGGACACAAACATCAAAGGTGCCGACGGCGACTGAAACTACTGTGTCTATACAGCTCTATACTGTGGTAAAAGACTTACTCACACAAATAAAATTAAGCTAAAACCGTAATAAGATGTGTCCTATTTTATTTGTCGAGAACTGTACCTACTGATTAAATGTGATATCGATATTATTAATCAGATCTCTTGCTACTGCTTTTGTCAAACGGAAATTTCAAATAAACTCCTCATCTGTTATTGAAAAGGGGTCCAAAGTGTCCCCTAATCCTTGTCTTTGTATACTTAGCCTGCGAATTTCTTTTTTTTCTTTCTTCTCTTTCCAACAAGTGGATGGCTATATATTGCCCATAGAAAGCTGCCATTGTCGGACAAATAAGAAACAGAAAATTTGAAATTACTTTTATTTTAAACTTTTATTCTATATCAAATGTCAACTTAAAAAAGCAAGTCAGTAAAACAATAACAGTAATGAACTTATAAGCATATCATAGCGATATCGATAAATTATAGCGACTCCATTTTAGTCTCACTAAAAATAGCGAGATATCGCTAAGTTATGACGTCAAAAAGAATCATGGCGACATCGCTATGTCTGCAGAATACCTCGTAGCGATATCGCTATTGACATCATAAACCGGCCTTGACGGATAGCGATATCGCTGTCCTCACGAGAATAACTCCCCAGAGTGAGCGGACGTCTAGTGCACATGATCACTGAACAGTTGCGCAACTAGTGTGTCTGCTGAATGCAAGCATTCATAAGATCACATTTTTTAAAACTTAAAAACTCCAAATTCCCTAAAAAATTGTTTCTTAGTCGAGGCGCGTACCGAAATGGTACGTACGTGGCATGGAAGTGGCGTGGTGACTACGTGGCATGTGGCAATTTTTAAACAAGTGAAATCAGTTGCGACAGCGCCATAACGATGCGCGTTGTCGCATCTGATTTCACTCGTTTAAAAATTGCCACATGCCACGTCAGGGTTGCGATCGGATTTTTTTTTATTTCCCTAGATTTCTAGTCAAAATGTCCCTAGATTTCCCCGAAGTGTATAATATTGTTTTTTTGTTTCTACAAACACTATTAAAAACTCAATTTTTAACACATCATACTTCAATTAAAAATGAAATATCTTAACAAGTGTTAAAAGTAATTAACTTTTAACACTAGCGTTAAAAGTAAAGTGACAAGTCGTTTATCACAATGACGTTTTGATAAAGATATGACAGAGAACTCGAAATATTATTCAAACGATGTTGATTCAAGTGAATAGTGCCTACCTAATCGATGAAAGTTATCAGTTATATGAAACAAATACATCTTATTTGCTAAAAACCGAACACTTTAAGTAAGAATCAGATAAACTAAACCTCGTTAATAAAACAAAAGTAATTTTGTATCTACATATACTTACATTAAATAGATATAACTAAGCTGTACAGATAAAACTAAACTTATTAGTGAATTAAAAAATTCATTCACATTTACTTCTCGAAAGCTTGAATGAAAATGTGAAAAATAAAAAACAGCACAAGCTGTTATAGTTATACTTCAGAGCAGGGACTTTTTCCAAGGGATTTACCTTATTTTATTATATTGTAGTAATTTGATCGATTTGCAAACGTGCTTAAAATTTAAAATCGGTAGAGCACCGGTTCGGAATGTGTATAGATGTTATCGCGTTATTAACCTTTGAATTTCCTACTAGCCATAAGATGGCGGACTACTATTTAAAAAAATATGTAATCAGTGGTTTAAGCACAGATAAGGGAGATTACAAATAGCCGATGTAATGGCTATTATTGGCAACACATTTTAGAGACGACCGCTAGGTTCTAGCGGTCGTCTCCAAAATGTGTTGCCAATAATAGCCATTACACCGGCTATCTGTAATCTCCCTTATCTGTGGTTTAAGTTTAAAACTTTTTAAAATGAATTGTGATACAATATAGGTAGCTTAAATACAGACGGTTGTATTAAATTTTCCCTAGATTTTGACCTATTTATATTAAAATTCCCTTTTTCCCTAAACGAACATAAAATTCCGTAGATCTAGGGAAATTTCCCTAAATATCGCAACCCTGTGCCACGTAGTCACCACGCCACTTACATGCCAGGTACGTACCATTTCGGTGCGCGCCTTGACTTAGATGTCACGTTTCTGCCATCTACGGAAAGTCCACTACATATATAGAATGAGAATGTTACTTAGAAATTCTCTTGAAAACAGCTTTTCCTTGTTTTAATTATTACAAAATATAATTTCTTATGAAGTTTTATTAATAAGTTCCATATTAATCAATTAAAATCAATGCATAATATAACTGATTTGGCACGTTTGATGTCAGAATTGTTGCATCATATGGTGGGTTTATGCAGCGTTCCTTAACTTAGTATTAGTATTAGTCCTAAGAATTAGTCTTAACCTTAAAAATACACGTTATACAGAAATTAAATGTTCAAATTACGCTGCGTAAGTGATACGTAGTAGCTGTGTACTTATTCCCTCACAAGGGTTAGATCTTAGTCGTTTTTTTGCGACGAATACGGTTCGTAAGTGGGTTCGAAATATATTTGACAATGACGTCATTATTTTACTACTCGGCAAAATGCAACAGTTTGAAACTGAAATGTCAATCTGACAAATGTCAACCTGGAATCTCGTTGATCATAACCTTTCGTGAAAAACAGTGGTAGAAATACTTAATAGATAGCAATGGAGCAACTGCTAATAATGAAGTGTATTAACGACCGTTTGCATCAATTAATGATTAAATTATTGTTCATAAAATATTTCTTTGCAACAAACGACAGCACCGAAACAGAAATTTTATTTGCAATTGTAACTATTTTCAACAATTTAGAACATGTAAAAATGGGTGGCTATTGTGACTGGATTAATTCATATTTGAATTATGATTTTTTCTCATTGTTTAGAATGACTAAAGAGACGTTTGCGATTTTAGTTCAAAAACTGAATTGTGAAGAACGATATTTTAGAGGTGGCCACCTTCCACTGTCAACAGAAAAGCAACTTCTTATGACTTTATGGTGGTTAGGTAAGGGCGAGGTGCTATTATCTGTAGCAGACAGATTTGCTGTAAGTGTGTCAACCGTCTACAAATCAACAGAATACATTCTGAGCAGGATTATAAATTTACAAAACCAATATATCGTTTGGCCAAATATCAATGAAGCCATTTCAATTGAAGAGAGTTTTCAGGCTAAAGCAAGATATCCTGGTGAGTTACATGGGGATTGTTACACTTAACATACCTACAATTGTTATTTAATTTCAGGAGTCATTGGAGCAATTGATGTTTGTAACATACCATTTAAAGCCCCCAAAAACCAGCAAGATAGTTACATAGATAGAAAATTACAACATTCTATCAAACTGCAGGCTATTTGTACTCCAAGTAAAATGTTTATTAATACAATGGTGGGATTCCCAGGCTCAGTTCATGATAGCAGAGTAAGTAACATAACAAAGGAATACATACATGTTACATTAACTTTTGTGCCTATAAAGGTTCTCAGAAATTCAACATTGTATGTGGCAGCAGAGATTAATAGGAATGTACAGCACTATTTCCATAATGATCAGTATCATTTGGTCGGCGATTCGGCGTATCCCTTACTGAATTGGTTGATGACGCCTTATAGGTAAACAAAGATATTAATATGAATATAGGTTTAAATTTTTCTGCATATTTTAGAGACAATGGTCATTTAACAGCAATTCAAAGACGACATAATGAATCTCTTAGTTCTACGAGAGTTGTTATTGAGCATACATTTGGAATTTTAAAATCAAGGTGGAGAATATTAAACTATGTAAACGTCAACAGTGTTATAGAAACTGTAAGAATCATAACTGCATGTTGCATTCTACATAATTTTTGTTATGTCAATTTGGATTTCTGGAATAATTATGTACCAGTAAACGATGATGGAGATGATATTATAGATCGTGATGATGTCAATGAAAATGCTGCAGACAAAAGGGATAATATTGCAAATAATTTACTTTTTCACTAATTAGAAAAAACGTATTAAACTGAAAATGTATTTGTAATCAAATAAACATATTGAAAGAATTCATTTTAATCAGTTCCATCGGTCTTTTGTTTTTTCGCAGTGGATGACATTGCAGCAATTAACGCCATCGTTTCCTCATGCTGCCTTTTACTTTGCTGCATAAATGTCTCCATCATTGCTTTAAACTCGTCTTTTCGAGCGGCTTGGTTTTCTCGTTGTATTGACACTAGGTCCTCTAATGCTTTATTTCTTGGTGTCAGTGGTCGTACAGTGCTTTTTATATTGGTAAATCGATGTTCCATACTTCTTGGAGGGGTGCTAGAGGCTTTGCTACATGTGGATGTCACATTCTTATAGGTCTCTTCATCGTCTATGGACTCTGATTGTGATTGCTGACCACTTGTTGATGTTGACGACGATGCTTGAACGCAAGTAGAAGGTCCCATATTCAGCGAATCCAGCACCAACACCGGTTCTGTCTTATGTTTATCCCCAAGGATTGCATCTATTTCCCTGAAATATGGACAATCTTGTACCTTGCCTTCTCCAGTTCTTCTTCTTTTTTCCTTCGTACGAAGATAGCTGCAAATTTGCAAATTTTTGGCGACATTTTTCTCGTCCGGCAACTCCTTCGCCAACAAAGTACCCCATTTCATTTAACTGGTCTCTAATTTTAGCCCATAATGTGTTTTTACATGTTTTTTTATCTCTGAATTTCTCATCATATGTTTTCCGTAGAGACAAATATGCAAGGGTTGCATCGTGGTCAATAGCAGTTCCGTGTTTTATTTTCCATAATGATGACTCCGAAGTTGTCTCCTTCGTTGAATCCTTCCCGACGGCGTCTTTTACCATTTCGAGGTATTGTCTTGCATACGACGCATCTGCAAATATAAAATCTTAGTAACAGTCTCAAATGCGTGGTATATGTAGTTATATTTTAATATTTTATAATTCATTATTTGCGATTTCTTATTAATGAACGCGAGGCAACTCCACTTTTTAGTTTATCATTCTTTAAGATTAGACCCTTTATATCTACTTACCTTGCAGTTTAATTGCGGTTGAATGGTCCACTGTGACCATCAGACCATCCTCTAACTCCACTTCAAACATGGTACAACATGAACTATCTGCTACAGCGGTAAAACACTAAGAAAGTGAGGTTATACACACCTCAAACACGCTTCAAACCGTCCTTCGAGATCGGTTTAAACCACAGTCAAATGCGTTTGCATCGTATTTGTCCGTGACGTCATTACTTTGTCAGGAAAATACATTGGTTTGAACTATTACCAACCGTATTCAAAACGCTGCGTCAAGAAAAAACACCTCTTGGCTAACGAGGTCTTAACTTAGTCCTAGGAGTTAAAAATTACGAACTTTCAAGGTCGCGTCCTAAGAAACTTACGACCATAAGATCTGTAGTGGGACTCTGTGTACTTTCGACTTCCAATGACTTGAATCGATTATCGATATCGATTATCGCTAACGATTCTCGCTTTGAATGGTACTCTGTGTAATTATCGATACGCGTTCGGCAAAGATCGGAAGAATACTACCTTGTTTAAAAATATTTGTCAGTGTTTTAGGGAATTTGTTGAAATCGCAAAATTTTTTGCATTACCGGGAAGTATAATCAGCAAATTCATTACATTTACTGTTGTAGATTCGCTTTATTTAGTAATATTTTCTTGGTGTGCTAGTTGTAATCAGATTGTAATATTGCTGATTTTGCATAAATATTTTGTACATAACATGTATTATACATATATCGACCTCTAATATAATATATATGTTTATACTTATAAAATAATTACTAAAATATAGCAAAACCTTCCACATATATTTTAAGTAGATATTTGAAGAATTCACATTTAATAAATTCAAAGAGAAATGAAAATATCAAATGTAAAATAATGACACAAATTTAGCGAAACTTTCCATATATATTTTAAGCAGATTTTTTAAAGAATTACTAATTCATATTTAATAAATTCAGAAAGTAATGAAAATATCAAATGTAAAGCAAATATAAAAATCGTGTTACCTAGAAGGTGTACGAAATAGAAATAAAATGATATAGCAATTCTTTTGAAAAAAATATTTTTACTTGCGGTATCCACATGTTTTATAACTTGCCCAAATTATTTTCTTTATATTACTACACTTTAGTACCTAGTTTATTTTCTGTCTTTCTCTTACATGCGCAGGCAGTTGCAAAGCGAGAGACGTCTCTTTTTAAACGAGACATCCCTTGGCTTCGCTTGAAGACGATAGTGGGCGAATGGAAGGGGAAGCGAGATCGACGACAAAAATTTTATACAGAGTACCAATTTTTACCAAGACGAGACGAAAGTGGATATCGATAGTGCACAGAGTCCCACTACAGCTGACGGAACGCTAACTGGCTAAAGGTGGATTTACACGGACGCGTCAAGCGGGATGACGTCACGCGTTTTTGTAAGTGACGTCACACTTTCACGGGAAAATTCTTGGCTTGCTTTCAAATTGAAGCGTTTTTTCTTAAACGCAGGCGCGTAGTTAGAGCGCGAAAACGCTGAAGTGTTGTTTAGACATCACATTGAACCTCATTACAAAAATGTATAAATAGAAAGTTTCTAAACATGAATAACGAAGAATGGAATTTGTTAGCGCAATTCTATTTCTTATATTTCTAACATAAATATACAGGTAAACAGTCATATATGAAGGTTAAAATGTGTAAGAACAATGATGTATTTTTAGGCACCACCACATAGTGGCTCAAATTTTTATAATTACAAAAACAATCATAGCATTGTTTTGATGGCTTGCAGTGATGCAAAATATTGTTTTACTTTTGTGGATATAGGGGTGCAAGGAAGAAAAAGTGACGAAGGTGTGTTTAAAAATTGTGCATTAGGTCAACTGTCAGAAAACAAGTCGTTATTAAAACCGAAGCCATGTAAACTGCCAAATTCAAGTATGATGTCGCCTTTTGTATTAGTAGGGATGAGGCATTTCAAATGAGTCAATATATGATGAGGCCATATCCTGGAAGAGGTGGCCTTGATTTGCCAAAAAAGACATTTAAGTATCGTTTGTCATGCATTTGGTATATTATCATCAGCATGGCCTATTTATAGAAGACCATTAAATGCTAGTATGAACACATATGAAAATATCGTTAAAGTTACAGTATGTTTGCATAACTGGTTAAAGCGACTTGAAGATAAACTTCCAGCAGACCAAAGATCATATTGTTCCCCCCATCTAGTTGACCGTGAGGAACAAGGCAATGTGATCGCTGGTAGCAGGAGAAATGAAGAAACAGGTGCTTTGGAAAATGTACATAATGTAGGGGGTAATAGACACAGTGCCAGTGCTGCAACTATAAAAGACACCTTAAAAGCATATTTTGTCAACGAAGGTGCTGTTGAATGGTAGTGGACAAAGGCAACTAATAATGCAGATTAAGTTTATGTAGCTCATAGTTATATTATGTTACAATTGTTATGGTGTTTTGCATTTCATTAGTGTAATTTACTGTCAGCTGGCAATTTTTACACACAAATTTTTCATACAAATTTGGAAAAATGTATTCTAGTTATATTATTTATTAATGAAACAGCGAAATATGTATAGCCAAATCTAAAAAACGAACAAAAATATTATGAAGATAGTAAATAATTTATAATCTAATCTGATTATTGTCTGCACCATGTGCATATACTTTATTTTTATGCTTGTCAATATATACAAATAATTGTTTGATATATAATATAAATATGAAAACAAACTTTTTTTTATAAAAGAGTGTTAAATTAATATTAAGTATGCCATAAGTTACATTATTGTTTTTAGTTTATCTGCTGAATGAGAATTATTTGTTTTACTAATGTTATACCTACGTGAAATAATTACTTTTGGTTTACATATTTTCTAGAATAAAAGAAAACACCTTCATAGTATAGAAGAAGTATATTATTATAAAAAGACACATTAGTGTTTTTATACATTTTCTTTTTTTTGTATTTCTGTTCATAAAGCATACTTAAAACCAAGTGTTAATTTTCAGCATTGTGATTGGTTATTGTCGGATAACGCGTTACGTCATCACGCTTCACGCGCCCGTGTAAATCCACCTTAACACCTACGAGTAAAGAATAGAATAGGAGAGTCTCCTCAATAATAATATTTCTCCAAATGTGGTAACTCAATATGGCCGCTTCAATGCATAGAATATGTATGTTACATGTCAGATATACACCCGGTATTATCAACTTATATTAAAAGGAGTTTTAGTTAAATGACTTTTAAATTAAATGCCCTTTTAAATAGGAGTTCTGTATTATGAAACACATTCAACCAGCATTTAATTAAATGTGATATTTTGATATGTTGGTAATGGTATTAGTACAAGTAATTCAAATTTAGCACATATGAACTCTCTGAAGTTGTCAGCACGTTGTGTATTAATTGTGTCTTGTGTCATTGGTTTCTTGTGGAATCATATTTGATATTATCTTCAATGTAGCCTAAAATTTCGTTCACACCTTTCGTAAAACGAAATCTTTCAAAAAATTCATCATCAGTTAATATATTAAATGGTTGTGCTCTTGCTTTAAATATTTTTGGTCGTCTTCTTCTACGAACTATTTCTATTAATTCTTCATCTGATGAAGAAGTAAAGTCACTTGACGAAGAATCCATTTCAAATTCCTTTTATAAATTATTTATTTTTACAAAAGACGAAAGACAGTCTCTGATAGTATCTAAACAACTACCTAAGCTTGTATATTTATATTGGAATAATTTTGCAAGCGATATTACAGGTTATGTAGATGTATCTATGTAAATACGCATGCGTTAAATCCCCTTTTAGCCCGATCTCACCGACAAATCTTAAACTATGAAAAATTTAAGTACTGCTTAAATATAAGTGTTACTTATTTTCCTATTTAGTTGCACCGTTTGATTTAAGTCCCGACTTAAACTTATACGTACTGAAAACATGCATATCGAGCGGCAAAAGATTTTTACCATAGAAGCTAGCAATGACAATAGTGTATTCAGTCTCCGCTCTATAGAAAACGTATAGTAGTAAAAGTTGGGTTACCGCAACGAATACCTACCCTCAACACACGTTTGCTGCACATGTTTGTCAAATGTACAAGTTCTACAAGTTGAATTACAATTAAAATTAGAGGAATTGAAGAAAATAAACCCAAATTGGGTGGACAATTTTGTTAACTCTAATAAAATGTACTTTTCAAAAATATGTGTACATATTTAAATATGCATATTTAATATGCCAATAAATAAATGTAGAATTTTTTTCGTTTGTATTTGAATTAAAACTTATTTTAAATAAAAAGACATGATAATAATTTATTAAAACTGCTAATGCATATTATAGTTTCTATCTACATCAAATATAATTTATCAATTCCTAACTTGAAAACCTTTGTCATTATTATTAAAAGCATTAATGCCTAAAGGATATCGCCATTTTGTATGAGTTGCTCGAACATTTCATTATTGCCATCATTTGGATTTGTATGTAGGTTCTAATCGGGGTAATAAATCTAGTACGGTTTCTTTTCGCAGACGAATATAATTAAAAAAATTAAGTCGGGCATACTATTAAAACGATCGTTTCATTATTAATTTTTGCCGTGGAATTCCATTAACCACTAAATCTAACACAATTATATCTATAATATCATTATTCATTTGCATTAAATTAAAATATTCCCGTTCCATCTTTTTAATGAAAATATAACCACAATTATGTTCTTGTGTAGGTACGTTGTCAACCAAAACTTATAGGTTAAGTAAGCTTTAAGCCTCCGATATCGTCGGCTTAAATTTAAGATTCCATTTTATATTTAAGTACTCCTTAAACGTACCGTGCAACAGAATAAGTAGAACTTAGTACTTTAAGTGTTGCTTAAAATTTAAGATAGGTCGGTGAGATCGGGCATAAGTGGTGAAATTCGAGCATTTAGTTTAAATGCCCTTTTACCGTTCAATGTCCTTTTAAATATGTTCATAATACGCTTCGGTGACATTTAAATGCCACTTAACTTAAATGTCCTTTTAAATACGTTGATAATACCGGGCGGTAGTGTCAGATATATGACAAGTTATTAAAAATACTCATTTTATGAACTATGATTGGTCAATATTGCCATAACGACCTGCCTTAAAGTGGTAACTCCGTCTAAATAATACCTATTCCCCCACCAGTTTATTATCTCTCCTGTTCTATTCTTTTCTCGTAGGCTAACACGTATTCTCAATGATCGAAGTTTCTTAAGACTAATACTAAGTTAGGACTAATTCACGCTGCATAAACCCACCATTTATGGTGGGTTTATGCAGCGTTCCTTAACTTAGTATTAGTATTAGCCCTAAGAATTAGTCTTAACCTTAAAAATACACGGTATACATAAATTAAATTTTCAAATTACGCTGCGTAAGTGATACATAGCTGTGTACGTATTCCCTCACAAGGGTTAGATCTTGGCTAACGAGGTCTTAACTTAGTCCTAGGAGTTAAAAATTACGAACTTTCAAGGTCGCGTCCGAACGCGGTCCTAAGAAGCTTACGACCATAAGATCAGCTGACTGAACGCTAACTCGTATACTCAATGATCGAACTTTCTTAAGACTAATACTAATACTAATTTAGGACTAATTCACGCTGCATAAACCCACCATTAGAAATAAAATCATCTTATGGTGGGTTTATGCAGCGTGAATTAGTCCTAACTTAGTATTAGTATTAGTCTTAAGAAAGTTCGATCATTGAGTATACGTGTTAGCGTTCAGTCAGCTGGTCTTATGGTCGCAAGTTTCTTAGGACCGCGTTAGGACACGACCTTGAAAGTTCGTAATTTTTAACTCTTAGGACTAAGTTAAGACCTCGTTAGCCAAGATTTAACCCTTGTGAGGGAATACGTACACAGCTACGTATCACTTAGAAGGCGTAATTTGAAAATTTAATTTCTGTATAACGTGTATTTTTAAGGTTAAGACTAATTCTTAGGACTAATACTAATACTAAGTTAAGGAACGCTGCATAAACCCAGCATTAAGCGTCATCTATATATATATACAGGGTTAGTTAAAAGTATGGAGACGGCGATTTATTATCGTTAATATTCATTTTAGAGAATTATGTTCAATATAAAAGTTTGTTAGGATATTTTGATCTACATTTGAGAATATATGATTTTTTTTTCTTCAATTGTTTTTTAGTTACGCCTGTCCGCGCAGTTTTTTTTAATGGGAACTAGTAAATTTTACTCTATCATTCGATAGAGAATTTTTTTCTCTTTACAATAATATTTTTGTTTTTTTAAAATTCATTTTAATAACTTTTTTATAAGAAAAGGCCGGTTCAAGTGTTTCACAGATGTTCGGTACATCGCAGATAGATAGAGGCGATGCGATAAACAAACTTGAGCGACATAATTTTATCAGTGGTTATTGTGTACTATCGATAACATAAAAAACTAGGACAAACATTATTCCAAATAGCCATGAATTTTGCTAATTGTGCTAATGTCATTGAGGCTTTTGGCACTTCTGTCAGACAAAATAATATGAGGTTATGTAATTTAATTTTTAATATCAGAAAATACACTTAACAAAAGCGAAGAATCATAAAATCAATATTTAGTCATTCCACCGTCTTTGTCGATAACAGACTGTAAACGACGAGGCATGGAAGATATAAAAGGGCCTATTAAATTTTGGGCTTGTTTTAGTGAATTCAATGCCTCAATTTGCTGCCAAAGTGCTTCTGCGGTTTCCGGCTGATGATTTCGTTCCTGGAGTTTTTTTATCATACAACCCCAAATATTTTCGATGGAGTTGAGATCAGGACTATGTGCAGACCATGGTATTAGTACAATATTTTGATTTCGGAACCACGCGGTTATATTCTGTGCAGTGTGTACAGGACAGTTGTCTTGCTGGAACACAAAATTGTTGTCGGGGTATAATTCTCGTACAGTAGGTAGCATGGTGTTCTCTAAAATATGTAAGTAGTTCTCAGTATTGAACCTCCCGACAATTCTGCAGCAGACACCCATACCCCGAAAACTGATCCATCCCCACACATTGACAGAGAACCGTCCAGATCTATTGCACTTTTGCGAATATGCTTCATCGAATTTCGAATTTGTAGGACGATAAACCATAACAGATCCGTTGTGAGTAGACTGGAATACTTTTTCATCGGTGAATACGACGTTTTCCCAAAACTGTGGTTCACGATAAATGTTATTAAGAGCAAATAATATACGGGTTTGTTTCCCAAGATTCATCAAATGAATTTTCTTAGCAGCTATACTCTGCTCCGTAAATTCGTTTCGCGAATTCTGCGACTAATCGTCATCATGCATGCAAGAAAATGTGTTTCATTTGCGGCCTTATGGGCCGTAGCAAAAGGATTTTGGCGCAAATAATCAGTTAAGGCATTATCATGGGCTGCAGTTGTTTCCCTTCGCCTTCCAGAACCAGCTTTCCTGATGAAATCGCCTTGTTCTTCCCATCGTCGTATTATGGATGTGACAGTGTTTTTATTAATGCCAAAGTCATTAGCAATTTGTCTTATTGTCATACCATTTTCTCTACAAGTAATTATTCTTGCCTTATCAATCAAACTGACATGCGGCATCATTAATGACAGCTACAAATAATCTTGAATTAACTGACGTTAGCTGTTTATTTCCGTCGGTTTTACACAGCTAAAACAAGGCTGTCCTAGTTTTTTGTGTTAGCGATAGTACGTCAAATCTTTGACAGAAATAATTAATTTGTGCAATTTGATGCTGTTAATATTAACAATGGCGAGTTTAAGTGAACATGAACGAATTGAAATACTTATGATGTTGGGTTATGGAGATAGACGCAGAAGTTTACAAGACGTTTGTAATTTATTTAATGATACGCATCCAAATAGAAATCCAATTTCTAAATCCGTTGTTGGTAAAACTTTAAGACGCTTTGAATAAACTGGTAGCGTTAAAGATTTGCCAAGGAGTGGTAGACCTAGAACAGCAAAAAGCGATGATAACAAACTGGATATTTTATTGGCTGTATCTGAAGATCCTCATTTATCAACCAATCAATTAGCGGCCAATTTCAATATTTCGCAGTCATCGATCGTGTCATTTTTAAAAAGTGAAAAGTATAAACCTTATAAGGTACACCTTGTACACGAGTTAACGGAAGATGATTTTGATAGATTACAATTTTCTGAAGAAATGTTAAATATTTGCAATAATAATGAAAATTTTGTCAACAATATTCTTTTCTCTGACGAAGCTACCTTTTTTTTTTTTTACTTTAATTTACTTTGTTATTAATTTGTTTAATTTTTCTTGTAAAAGTTATTAAAATGAATTTAAAAAAAAACAAAAATATTATTGTAAAGAGAAAAAAATTCTCTATCGAATGGTAGAGTAAAATTCACTAGTTCCCATTTAAAAAAACTGCGCGGACAGGCGTAACTAAAAAACAATTGAAGAAAAAAAATTTTCAAATATTCTCAAATGTAGATCAAAATATCCTAACAAACTTTTATATTGAACATGATTCTCTAAAATGAATATTAACGACAATAAATCGCCGTCTCCATACTTTTAACTAACCCTGTATATATATCTGGAACTGCAGTATACTGTTAACGCGAATGAATAATGCTATAATTATGTTCAATTGGTTCTATACTTGAATAAGAGATGGCATCTCAATGTAATAATTTTTACTCTCCAAATAAGTTTAAAAAGTTTCGTTTTATTATTTGTGTAATCACAGGTTATAGTTATTTCCACTTTTTTTTCTTATAATTCCTATTATCTTCAGTTATTTGACAGTTAATTGACATTAATGACCTAGTTTAGTGTCTATCGATAAATAAAATATTACTTGACATTACATTAAAATAAAATCAGTTCATTTAATGCTTATTTGATATATACTTGCATTGTAAAATTTTTGTAATGACATTATTATTAGAATATGTCAACAATTTCAAATTGTTAATCTAGAAATCATATGCTGACATTTATAATTATATTTTGATGTATGTCAAGCCTTTTGACAAAATTTTAAAAAGAAGCATTTTATTTATATAATTTTAGTTGTTATACCTACCTATTTTTAACGTAAGTAATCTTGTATTGTATTAATTTTGAAGCATTATTTGTAACTTATACATACTTATAATTTCAGTATTCTGATGAAGACATTTATATTAAACATGTCGAAACGTTAACCCAGTATTTTATTGTATTTCGTTCCAAAAAGGCCTAAATACCAAGAATTTTACGTACACGAATATATACCTATATATATATATATATATATAGGGTGTTATAAATTAAGTCGGCACTATTGCTAACTTTGTTATTAATGAAGCTACAGTATCGGTTAAATTAGCAAAGTAGTAGTATTTTAATCGTGGACAATGATGGCAGAACCGAAAAGACAGTTGAACTTCTAATTTTCACGCTATTTACAAAAGTTACTTTTTTTTTAAATGGAACACCCAGTATATTTTTGCATATATTGAAAGAAGGAATTATTTTAAAAAAGAAAGCTTACATACATTATTGACAAAAAATGAAAGTTGCGACAGTTATCCACTATTTTGTAGAGCAATTCATATCAATAAAATCAAGATGGCTATGACTAATGACGGGCAGTCTGAGGAGTGGGAGTGCTTTTTGTATGTTTAAATTTTGTTTCTTAGGTTAAGTTGAAGTTAGTATTGATTTACTGTTGATAAGTACAACATCATTTCTTCGCATTATCGTTGTTATATTTAAGGGTGATTTAAGGTAAGAGGAGAAACAGAGGTAGACCAAGAAGAGTATGGAATCAGGAGATAGCTCAGCTGCTGACGGATCGGGGAAGTACCTGGAAAGATTCTCAAAAAATATCTAAAGATAGAACAGGATGGAGAAAATTCTGCAAAGTAGAACGCCTCGACGCCTAACGGCAAAAGAGGATACAGATTGATGAATGAATGAATAAATGATTTAAGTTTGTGTTGTAACTTTAAAAAGTCATTGATAATGGTATTTAATCATTTGGAAAAGTGTGATATGTTAGAAGCGTATATCGTGTGTCGTAAAAACTCTGTAAGGACCCAAGAATATTACGATGAGTGTCATCCTCTACGCCCGCAGCTAGATCGACACTATTATCAAACACTGTACCGACAATTCAAAAAAAATGATGTTTTCAAAAAATCTAAAATAAGAAAGGACTACGTAATTAGTGAGAAAATGGAACTTGACGTTTTGGCTTATTTTGAAGTGCATCCCAATAATTCTATAAGAGACGCTGCTCGGGAATTATATGTAAACGTTAATTGTGTGCACAGAATATTAAGAAAATTTAAATATATCGCATTTAAGTACCACTCAGTGCAAACATTATTCCCGGGTAATCAAGAGAGGAGACTAACGTTTTGTTATTGGTACCTTAATTATTCAGCGCAGAACGTAAATGCATTTCGTTATATTTTGTGGAGCGATGAATCGAATTTTTCTAATTCTGGAATTTGGAATAGAAAAAACCATCACTATTGGTCACGACAAAATTTATTGTTGGAACGGCCCCATGCTCCTCAAATACGGTTTAGTTTTAATGTCTGGTGTGGAATAATTGGCTCGACGATTGTCGGATCATTCTTTTATAATGGTACATTAACCGGGCAAATATATTTACAATTCATGACTGAACATTGAGGAATATTTTTGGATAACCTGGACTTGGCCACTCGGCAACATACAGCACGTGTCAATTTTCATTAGCCATAGGCGATTAATCCATACAGTATGTGGCAACATAGTATACCCCTTCTTTCCTTTCCAATGTCAGCGCGACCGATGCATGCTCGTAAGTAAATACAAGTTAGCGTGGTTAGCAGTATCTCTTCGACCAGCGGGTTGGATGTTTGTAATGCGTTCAGAGATATTTACGAGTTACAAGGATTTGTTTTTCTTTTTCCTTTTAGTAAATGCAGAGAATTATTAAGCTGCGTTCACGCTGCATGACACAAACAAAAGCGTAATTCTAATAAAATTGAAAATAAGGTAAATAAAAAAGGATTCTGAAAATAATAAATTACTAGATCAGAAGATCGCGGCGGCCATTTGATGTTTCCCGTTCCAGTAATAAGACGGCATTGCAGATTAGATCGCAACGTATTCGCAGCTAACATTGAATGTAAAATCTAGTCGGGAGAAGTGGGAAGATCGGAGAAAGTCGTTTTGATGTCGATTGTTTCCGGGATTGGTGACGGACGCTGTGGGGTGGCACGTTGCCACATATTACTTGTATATGTATAAATCGCATGTAAAATTGAATCCCTATACCTAATGAAAATTGACACATACGGTATACATTTTCAACAAGATGGAGCACCAGCGCATAATCATCGCGGAGTACAAAATTTTTTGAGCGAAATGTTTCGGAATAAGTGGATAGGTACGAATGGACCAATTCAGTGGCCACCACGGTCCGGGATCTAAACCCTATTGACTTTTATTTTTGGAGATATTTAAAAAATGAAATTTACGAAGGGAGATATAAAAACGTTGTAGAGCTGCAAAATGAAATATTTACTGTTGCTAATAACATAGACGCAAGATAGATTTTAAAAGTAACTCGCAATGTACATAAACGAATTCGGAAGTGTATTGGACAAAACGGTGATGTCTTCGAACATCTATTATAATAAATATGAGTCGTATAGATGCAAAACCCGCCAAGTCACTTTTAATTGGTTTTGAGAAAATCAAGAAAAACCTTCATAAAGCAAGGTATACTATTTATTGGGTACTTTGTATTTTTATAATGTGCTGGTGTAGTTTATTAGCAAAAATAAGTATTTTGATAAAATCTAAACATGTTAGATGTATTAATATCAAATTTTCAAAAAATGACTTGGCGGATTTTGCATTTGAACTTAAAGAAAATTGTTTAACATTTTTGGTATACTACGTTTATTTTACATGAAAAGGAAAAAATATTGGAAAATGTCTAACAAAAGAATAAAGAAACTTTAATTTGAAAAAAAGAACAAATTCGTAAACTAAATTCTAAATCCTTAAATCAATGTCTATTCCAAGACCATCGTTCTTTTGGCAGCAAGCATCAGTGTCGCCATTATCTTCTATGGGCATTTGCATAGCATCTGGTTCTTGATCAATTACTTCCTTATAGAACTTGGCAGAATTTGGCAACATTCTCCACTCATCTCCATAATGTTTACTTAACAAATTGGCGACAGATGCCGCTTTGTGAGGATCTACAGGTTTTCCTATTTGCATAATATCAGGATTTAACATAATTATTGTTTTGCCACGTTTCAGTATGCTTTTTGAAACTCCGATATCGCTTCTGTAATTTACTTCGCCCCGTACTTTAATATTGTTATCCGTCTTTTCCAAAATAAATCTTTTGGCACAGTTAAACTGAAAATGCCAATTTGTTGGAGGTTTAAAAACCGAAGTAGTTACTTCCTTCCATTTATAAGCATCCCAGTCTTTTCCTAAAATCTGGATACTGGAGAATTCGCTAATTATTTTATAATATTCTTCTGGATTTGTAATTGCTGGTTTCTTTTTCACTTTTCGTTCAATGAGCCCAAACACTCGATCGGGCGGCACATAAGAATGTCCGACCACGGGAAAAATAAATTCAATTTTAGAAATATGATTTGGAGCAATTCTATAAAGCCACGCGGTGAGCATACCAATTACGATGGAGTTCTTATTTTGCCCAGCGCACCCATCAGCAAAAAGACGAACAGTGGTAATTTCTCTAGAAAAGTCAAATTTTGAGAGAACATGAAAGAGGGCTGAGGCTATGACACTAGAATTTTTTGGTAATTGCTGATCTGTCCACAAGTATGAAATTACGTTTTCAGGATTTAACTTGGTAGAGGATGGCCCCTTTACAACTGTAAAGTTATACAAATTGAATTGTTGTGAAAAATAAGCTGATTGGTCGGCTAGTTTGGGCAAAGCTAGATTTTTCTGACAATCGAATCAGAAACACTGAATATTATTGCATTCGGTTTTAAGGTACCAGTAAAAAGCCTGTGCCTTTAGCTTATGTACCCTATTAGCCAGCATAAGTTCTTTTCTTACGTTCTGATTTGTTTCAGTCTTTAGCTTTTCTTGCGTTTTTAGACAATCTGAGCACATATCTGTCAGAGGTGTTCCAAAGCCTATATTGTAATGACTGTTAACATAATTTCTAAAAAAACATTCTTTAACTCTTAATTGTCCATCCACTGACTCATTGTACATTTTGTACAATTTTCGAATATTCAGCTCACAAGGTAAGTATTTTCTAACTAATGTTTTACTGCGACAGTAATGTGTTTCAGAACAAGTCAGACTTTCTATAAATATTGATATTGCGTTCTTCTTATGGTCATTTTTATGTTTTATTCTGTCACCTCCGCGACCTTCTTTTGGAGGAGCCCCTGTTGCCAAAAATCGTCTCATTACTCCCTGAACTCTGTCCTTTTTTATATTCAAGATACTCAAAAAAAAATTTCGACAAACTTTCGCCTCTTTTCCATCATCTTTCCGAATGCTATATTTAATTGTAAGTGATTTTTTACTTCTGGTATTATCTCTAATCCTGGATTTCTTTGGTTTCTCAGCAGTGCAATACTTATATATTATTGAATCTTGGTATAGTTTGTCCTTTTTTTTGTAAAATAAGTTATGAAACGCCTTTACATCGCACATTTTTAAAGTTTTACATTCCAAATAATTACTGTGTTTGCATTCTGGAATTTCTGGAACGCTAATATCTATAAAACAAAACAACGCACAATCATCATGTTTGCTAAAACTGTATAATGAAAATAAACTTACAATAAATTTTTTCGTATTTGTCTCTTATGGGTTTCTGCCTGTTTTTGTTTCTTCCTGCTTTTATTTGGCGGTGTTTTTGTCAACTTTGTTTCAAATGACTCCATTCTGCACTTTACACGATTAAACAATTAATGACAATGTCATGCACCCTTATACAAACTTCTAAACTAAAAGTAAAACAGCCATGTGTGTCGCAGGTGGTGTTGGTGTCGCTCACCAAAATGCCACGTGATACTCTCCGATGCATCTATTGGTTAAAATTGACTTGGCGGAATATGTACTTGAATGACTGCTGCAGTTGGCGGGTTTTGAATTTAAACGTGAATGTCAAAGCAAAGTAATAATGCACTTGGCGGGTTTCGAGAGGAAATGATAATTCAAATACGTGTAAGACGTATTAAACTAGCAACTGCTGGTAACAACTCATTTTTTGTATTTTTTTGACTTGGCGGGTTTTGCATCTATACGACTCATATACATAATACACAATGCTTGTTTAATATTTGCTGTTTTTTTTTATAATGGTCATCTTGATTTTATTGATATGAATTACTGTACAAAATAGTGGATAACTGCCGCAACTTTCATTTTTTGTCAACAATGTATGAAAGCATTCTTTTTTAAAATAATTTCTTCTTTCCATATATGCAAAAATATACTGGGTGTTCCATTTGAAAAAAAGTAACTTTTGTAAATACCGCGAAAATTAGAAGTTCAACTGTCTTTTCGGTTCTGCCATCATTGTTCACGATAAAAATACTACTACTTTGCTAATTTAATCGATACTGTAGCTTCATTAATAACAAAGTTAGCAATAGTTACTCTCTAACGATCTTCGTCAAACGAAGATCGTTAGAGAGTAACTACGCCTGAAGATGATAAATGAGATTTTATCGAAACGTTGCACCGGTCCTTCTCAGGATGCCAGAACTTGCACGCGGGAAGAAACCCGAAACAACGCAATTACATTATTTATACCACGCGATCATTTAAATTCTAAATTATAGCAGGCGGGATTTTTTTTATTTGGTTGTCCAGAATGTCAATTATTGATTAATTAACATTTTGAAACGTCACTTTGACAATTCAAATTGTAAATTAGTACTTATATACCAACTTAATTTAAATTTCACAGCCTGCTCTAATTTAGAATTTAAATGATCGCGCGGTATATGAAACACAACAATCAGATTGCTAAATCTTATGGTTTTCAAGAAAAGAAATTTTTAATGCGCCGCTAATTTCAAGTGAGGGAGTAATAATGCACTCAAACCTCTGCACCGGGACTTATTACAAAACACCCTGGTTAGGACTAGGGAGAAAGCGTACTCAATACGAACTTGGCCTGCGGAAAGACATCCCTAAATCCCTACTCTTGTTATTTTATTTTATTTGCAAACTATCCCCCCGCACGTCCTACCTCACAGCAGCTAGTCGGAACCTCTGCGTAAGCCCCATTAACACGCCAATTATAGGTTATTATATGAACCCATATTTAATAATATTGAATTATAGGTTTATTATACCATTTGACAGATACCTACCCACATAATGGCCGATTTATGTAGTTTCTATTTATTTTCTATCAAATCACTCTCTCTATAAAGGCACTATAAAAATTTAATAATCACTAACAATTTACAAAACACTCATTTTTGAAATATTTTATGAGTTTTATTGAATGGAGAAAATGTGTATTAAACAAAATCTAATTAGAATAAATCTCAAACAGCATAATGTTGTATAAATTGCCACTTTTTAAAAAAATAATTTCAAAATATTTCAAATTTTGTAAGAAGATTAAAGTGATTAAGTTAGTGATTGTTTTAATAATTTTTATCCTGCAAAATCGATTTTTCCGAACCAAAACTAATATTAGAAGATATCTAAATTGAGCAATTAAATAACTTGATAGCCTGGAAATATTCTATAATTCAAAAAATAACGAAGTGTAAAGAAAAGAAAATTTTTTCATAGCATATTTTTAAACAGATAGGGACAATATTCAGCTAAAGCTCCAAATTTGCTTTTTATAGCAAGAAAAAACACATTTTTATATAAATGATAATAGTTTGAGGGAATCAGGTGTTTGATAAAAAAAATCTAAAAATGGCGATTAAAATAATACTGTAACATTTTCGGGTTCGCAATAAACAACTTGTGCAATTTATTTATTTAAAACAGTTTGTATATTTACACACGTAAAATTAATTACAATTTAAAAATATAAAACTAATGTATCACACTTAAACTACTACGATTTAACTTAACACAGGTATTTATTTCTATTACTAATATTTATGTAACACTACCGTATTTATATCACTTCTATTTATATAACAACGCACCACTATATTTATTTTGTATTGTCCTTACATTTATGTTTACTCTTCGGTTACCACTCAAGGAACTATTTATTTATTTCTTATATTTATTTTTACTTTGGTCTGTTCCGCGCGACGATTACTTAAGGACTTTCTTATTCCGGAATTACTCATCCATCCGTTCAACTGCCTTTATATACACGTACGAAACATCTGGAACACGCCAGATAAACGCTAGTGTTCTTCTCGATGCTTGTAGAACATACAAGAGACATTCTGTCTCTTCGCAGTACATATATAAAATGGATGATTTATTACTTTACGACTGTTTACCAGTCGCGCCGAATATTTGCCTTTCTTTTGTCGTCACCGGGATGTCTGCTTCTCTGTTGGCTTGTTTCATTACAATACGTTGGTTCTGAAGTCAGGTTCAATGTTGTCATGCCAAACAAACAAAATCTTGAATCTATTATGAGTATATATTTGAAATGGTTTTAATGTTTCTCAATGAATAAAAAAGTAAAACCTTAGATAATTAAAAATATTTTATTTATAACATTTATAAATCATATAAATAAGATAATAAAGAGTATTTGTTTATAAATAAAGTCAGTCTAATTGAATAGGTTTAGATATATTATTGTTTGGACTTGGAGAAATGCTCTCTAGATAACTAGACATGATATTATATGTCTTCTCCATAAGCATCGTCACATCTTCTTTAAATAAAGCTTTGGTTTCCACTGGAGGTAGAATCGTTATATCGATAACACCTAAAAAGAACAATAATGACAAGTTAAAATCAACTAAAAGCCTATACTAGAATCGCTGAAGAGATTCAGTAATAAAAGTGCGTGATCACAACCTGATCACAATGTGATCAAGGTATCCTATGTATATAAAGGTCGGCGGCCAGGATCGTTTACATTAGGCGATTAGGTAAACTGTAATAGTATCACAGATCGCAGGTGTTTATTTACTTTTACGTTTCTATTTCCGTTAAATCTGTTTTGGCTGCATTTATTCTGTTTTCATTTGAATATGCACAATTTCTTATGTCAAATACTACAGCAATAAATATTTTACAGACAGTGATCCTTGAATGATTTTATGTGCCTGTATGCATACGACTTTGGTGTAATCACGTGAACCCAACGTGATAACTGAATCTGTTCAACGATTTGAGTTTTTAAAATATATTACATGTATAAATTTGTATTTTTGCATTTAATCAAATACTGTACCGGAATCAAATCTTCTGTCTCCCAAAAATTTATACTTGCTCACTACAACCGGCTGCACAGGACATTGGGAAGCGATCGCTAAATGGAAGGCGCCTTTTTTAAAAGGAAGTAATTTCTCTTTCATGCTCCTAGTGCCTTCTGGAAACATAAGTACTCTCGCTTTACTTTCTCTTATAATCTGACCCGTACTGTTTATGGATCTTTGTGCACTTTCGGCGTTCAATCTGTCTATAAAAATAGTGCCCCATAACCATGACGCCAGACCGAATGGTCCGAAATACAATATCTCTTTCTTTGATATAACTGTACATCTATCCATGATGGGCCATAATTCCGCCAAAACTAAAAGAAAACAAAAAATATTTTTAATGTGTCGAGCAAGTAGTATCAGAAATTTACGAGATTAGCTCTATTTAGAAGAAAGTATTTTAAGGCACCGCGTATACTGATGATTGTGTGAACATTTTCAAAACCTTTATATTTTTGTTTTAATTATAACACCATACCTGTATCTTATACGTTGTTTTAGGAGCAACGCACACGAATAAGATAATGCTAAAGTATGAAAGAATGACAGATATTTATATAAAGTTGCTTGATTTGCATTACGAATACACAGAGCATATTTATAGACTCCCAACGTGAGTCAACATTACATTTTAATTATTTAGTCAATATCTCACCTTTCACAGAAATATGAACACTCTTGTTATGACGTTTGCTATTGTTATTTCGTAATCAATATGGCAGTAAGGTGCAAAGATCAGTGTGCGATGTGGTTGAGCAAATTCGTGTTGTAGCCATCTATTGGCGTCTTACAAAACTAGTCTCGGAAACATTATGATACCACCTCGTATAAATACAAATACTATAAAATGATCTGGCACTTTGACAGCACACAATAGCATTATCTTTGGAAATAATATAAGGTGAGGTCGCTGAAAGTCTTCTTAAATAATATTCATGAATTAAATTTTGTAGTGTTCCAGCTGATTAGGTGCCAAAACATGCTAAGCAAGGAGATTAATGAATAAAATCAATATTTACACAATTACCAATGAGATCGATCACGCTCTGGTGATTTATGACAACAACACATCCGCTACCTTCAACAATATTTTCCTTGCCTCTAACGTTACATTTTAAGCCCATTAGTTTGGCAGCAAAGCGTAATCCGGCGGCTGGTAATCTAGAAAGAATAAGTAAATTGTGAGATTTTTATAAATTAATGATAATATTTTGTAATATGATAACTAATAAATAGTATTAAAAGAATATTTTATTACTATTTCAGGTAACCAAATAAGTTCATGCGGTTTTTTATGGTAAAATATAAATATTTATTAAGAAACAATAGTACAATATTATTCATCAAAGTAATTACCATCACACTCAATGACCTTTTGCCAACGTGACACCAATTTTTTTATGCCGGTATTGTAGAACTCTACGGATTTTGAATCAAAAAATTGACGGACTGCGTCTATTACATTAACTCGAGTTTTAAACTGCCTATGTCTCATACAGTTGTCAAGAGACAAAAAAAGATGGTAATCACTTGGCGAAATGTCAGGGGAATATGGAGGGTGTGGCAATATTTCCCAGCCAAGTTCACAAATTTTTTCCCGGGTCACTTTTGCAGTATGCGGTTTGGCGTTATCTTGTAAGAATATCAGTTTCTTTCGATTGATTAAAGAAGGCTGTTTTTGGATGAGTGCTGCTTGTACTCGCTGAAGTTGTTCACAATACAAGTTCGCAGTGATGGTTTGGCCCTTTTCCAAAAACTCATAATGGACTATTCCATTTGCTGTCCACCAAACACACAATAAAACCTTGTTTGGGTGCAAGGAAGCCTTGGGAGTGTGAGGTATTGCATCAGGAGGCGACAACCAATGATACGAACGCTTAGAATTTGAGTATAATATCCATTTTTCGTCGCAGGTTAACAACCGATCAAGAAATGGTTCATTATCGTTGCGTGAAATGTTTGCCGAACAAATGGTAAGACGACTTAATTTGTTATCATTTGACAATTCATGTGGAACCCATTTGCTCAACTTCCACGTCTTTCCTAGCTGATGAAGATGCAAACGAATGGTTTCGTCACTCACATTGAACCTTTCTGCAAGCTCTAGGCACGTTGTACTGGAATTTGCCTCCACAACCTGTTGAAGATCCTCGTTGTTAATGATCTTCGGTCTTCCAGAGCGTGCTTCATCGGTTAAGTTGAAATCTCCCGAAGAAAATTTCTTGAACCACTTCTGTGCTGTTCGATCACTTACGACATCATCTCCGAATGCGGTACATATTTTTTCGCGCCGCCACTGCAGCTTTAGTACCAAGTTTGTACTCATAGAGTAAACAACCTCGAATTAAAGTTTTATTCGTTTCCATTTTCAACTATTCAAATTAATAATTAAATAATTGTCACGAAATGTGTATGTATTAAATGACAGAAGGATTGATACTAAAGTGGATGACAGATAACAGACAAGTGCTATCGATCAACAACTTAAAGAATATTCATGGCACTCTGCTGTATACAAAAACCGCATGAACTTATTTGGTCAGGTGATATATTTATTCAAAAAATACATAATAAGTGTGTTGCATACGTCAAATATTGAATCATGTACATAATTAATAACTATTAAATTTGTAAATGGACATACATACTACAATTTAAAAAATGAGGTGTGGCCACCACACGACTTTTTTATAAGTATGAGCGTTTCAAATTATAGAATTTTAAGAATTTCTTTTACAAAAATTATTCAAAATCCTATTCTAAGTACTTCTATTCTCTTAATAAATCTCTATAGAATGCATACTTTGCAAGATATTATCAAAAAAGTGCTACTCGCTAAGAGTAAAAGTGCTACTTCTGGTCCGAATTTTGAAATTTCATATATACAAAAAAAATTGCAAATCCAGTTTTAAATACTTTTATACTCTTGATAAATATATATAGAATGCATAACTTACGACATATTTGCAAAAAATCGCTATTCGATAAGAGTAAAAGTGGCACTTCCGGTCAGAATTTTGAAATTTTTTTTATACAAAAGATATTGAAAACTATGTTTTAAATACTTTTATACCCGTAACGTACTTGTCTAAAAAGCATGACTTGCGAAATATTCGCAAAAAACTGATTTTCGATAAGAGTAAAAGACCTACTTCCGGTAGGAATTTCGAAAAACTTTTTAAATAAAATTATTCTTTATAAATTTGTATAAAGTTAGTAGTTGACGAAATATTGGCAAAATTCGATTTTTTCGCTGATGTAAACTGCTACTTCCGGTCTACCGATTTTACTGAAAAACTAATCAGATCTCAAGAGGGAGATTATACACATAAATACAAAATTTGGAATTGATATCTACAGCGGTTTGACCGCTATCGTGGTCACACACACAGAGAGAGAGACACACAGAGAGACACACACACACACATAGACAGACACACACACACACACAGAGAGAGAGACATTTTTTAAAAGCCACTTTTTCGGTATCAGGGGACTTCAAAACGTGGACATCTGCAAAAATCTCGAGGTCGAAAATTTTCATCACAATACTTCCTTATACTACGTATAAGAAAGTAAAATGACCATGGGAACTCACGGTATATCGGCTATGGTTTGTGGAACGTGATATACCGTTTGACTGAAATAAAAGTAGATATAGGGAAACACAGAGACGCACACATGTGCATGCAAACATGAAATGGAGGGGTACGATAATAGGGGAATACAGATGAGTTCATATCGGGGGGACACCGGGTACCGAGACCGAGGTTTCAGTGCAAAACGTTGAAAGCTAGTATGCAGACGGTTGCTTTAAGGAATTGCTTCGCTATTTTGGTAATTGATGTATAATGTATTAACATTGAACTGAAACAAAACTATAAAAATTGTAACTAAAATAAAATTCTCACATTTAAAACGAAACAAAATATTATAATGAACTATACAAATAAATTTTGCACGTCTTTGTACGAATTATCCTTCGCATACCATAACACAATCTGTATTTTTTCCTCGACAGCTAAGGGCATTTTATTTTAATATTTGCGAGTTCACGCTCTAAAGATACGGAACGAAAGCCATGTGCGCATGGTGTTCGCGCTCTCGGTTTACCCACACCACCATAAGATAAGAGTAAAAGACCTACTTCCGGTAGGAATTTCGAAAAACTTTTTAAATAAAATTGTTTTCCATTTTAATTTTAAGTACATATGAATTCTTTATAAATTTGTATAAACTTAGAATTTGACGAAATATTGGCAAAATTCGATTTTTTCGCTGAAGTAAACTGCTACTTCCGGTCTACCGATTTTACTGAAAAACTAATCAGATCTCAAGAGGGAGATTATACACGTAAATACAAAATTTGGAATTGATATCTACAGCGGTTTGGCCGCTATCGTGGTCACACACAGACAGACAGACAGACAGACACACAGACATTTTTTAAAAACCACTTTTTTGGTATCAGGGGACCGCAAAACGTGGACATTGCAAAAATCTCGAGGTCGAAAATTTTTATCATCACAATACTTCCTTATACTACGTATAAGAAAGTAAAAGGATACTGGGACGATTGAGATGAATAGAAGAGGGAAATGTGGAAGAAAGAAGAAGACAACCAGAAGAGATGAAACTTTTTTAATAAGGGAAGGTAAATTTATTCTTAGAAAAACAAGACAAGATCTTCAGCAAGACTTAGCACACGCTGGAGTTATTTGTTCACGACTCCAGCGTACGAAAAAGATTTAGGTATCGAAGTTGGAAGAAAAACAATTAGACCAACGAAAAAACAAGGAAGGAAAAAAAAATATTTAGGCAAAAAATATGTAGGTATAATAATCTTCAGCAGTCCAGATTGGAGAACGTTCATTTAGTCTAATGAAAGCCAATTTTTGGTACACAGGTAGAAGTCTCGCTGTGTTAGAAAAAGTGACAACAGAAACTTACGGCAGCTTATATTGTTCACACAGTTAAAGACGTTTTGGGACTACTTTTCGTATAAAGGTACCGGATCTTTTGTGCCTCTCAGAGGCACGATGATCTCTCAAAAATACAAAGGCTTGCACAACAACAAACGCTAAAAAAAATTGATGTCAATGGTCGAGTAGTTCTCCAACAACATTCGGCGTCACATGTCAAAGGTCATGATGAAATATATAAAAGATAAAACAATCTAAATCTTATCGAAAATCTGTGAGCTATTGTAAAAGCTAGACTTCGTACAATGGATTGTACAACAAAAACAAAACAAATTGAGGTTACAAACCAGAGATACGTAGTTTCGAGACCAACAAATGTCAGAAAACTGTGTAAAAACATATTGACTTAATGCCAAAACGTTTTGAAAACATTATAAAAGCCAAGGAATAACAAACTTCCTATTAAAAAACAGTTAACTGTAATACTTTTATCTTTTTTGGTGTTGTTTGTAACCAGTAAATGATGTTCTTAAATTACACTGGTCAACAGTGAAATTGCTTCTTAGGTGAAAGTACCCAATCCTGAATGAATTCAACGTGCTGAACACGAATATCACATTGAAAAAAGTTGATTGGCTCACGTTCAAGAGATATTGACGTTTTGTCCATTGTATAGATGCTATTGCATAATGTAATGCAATTTAGTGAGAAATTACGAAATTTTGCGTCATATTGCATCACCCCTTCATGCAAAGAAGTTAATGCAGCATTTACTGTAAGTTTCCATTGAGAGTGTTGCGAAATTGATTGCGCAATATCAAGCAATAGCTAATTATAGTTTATTTATAAATGGCCGACGTGACAGTTAACTCGTGCAATGTCCGTTCATTCGCGCATATTTTTCGAAGCTCTAGCATACATAAGTGATTGCTATAGTGTAAAGTAACTAAACAGTAGCAATGCCTCGTAACTGTGTTAATAGTGCAAATAACTTCTGTTATATTTGCGGAGAAGTGACATTTGCTGCACAGAAAAAGAACATCAGTGCAACAGTTAAGAAAGCGTATCATTTGTATTTTGGTTGCAAGATAGGCGACCAGGACAAAGACTGGGCCCCACACGTATGCTGCCGCACTTGTGCCGTAAATCTTTCACAGTGGCTTAATGGCAAAAGAAAGGCAATGCCATTTGCTGTGCCCATGATTTGGAGGGAGCCCACCAATCACGTTGACGACTGTTATTTCTGTATGGTACGACCAGCTTCTGGAGGCATCACAAAGAAGAAGAAGTGGACAGTTGAATACCCTAACATACCATCTGCTCTGCGACCTGTCTCTCATGGCGAAGGACTCCCAATTCCAGAACCTCCTACAGATTTTTCTATCAGTTCAGACGATGAGGATGGCCATGCGTCGGCGAGTTCTCCTCAACGTGGCAGTAAGGATGATGACTTTTCGTGCTTTGACGAAATATCTGCACCACATAAAATTACCCAGGATGAAATGAACGATCTTGTTCGCGATTTGGATCTGTCGAAAAGCAAAGCGGAGATACTGGCCTCAAGACTTCGACAGTGGAATCTTCTGGAACAGAATGTCCGAGTGACTTCATTTCGCACTCGCCATCAGCTCTTCGAATCTTTCTTTAAGAAACAAGAAAGCCTTGTGTTCTGCTGCGATATTGATCGTCTACTACAAGCTCTCGGTATTGCACATGATCCCCACGAATGGCGGCTGTTTATAGACGCCTCAAAACTGAGCCTAAAGGCGGTTTTGTTGAATAATGGGAACCAGCTTCCATCCATACCTATTGCACATGCGGTCTACATGAAGGAGACTTGCGGCAATCTAAAGCAGCTACTGGAGACGATTAACTACAGCAAGTATGGCTGGCAGATATGTTCTGACCTGAAGGTAGTATCTCTGTTGATGGGTTTGCAGCAGGGATATACAAAGTACTGCTGTTTTCTTTGTCTGTGGGACAGCAGAGCAATCGATTTGCACTACATCAAGAAAGACTGGCCTCCGAGAGCATTTTTTAAGCCTGAAGAAACGAATGTACAGCACCCACCATTGGCACAGCCACACAAAATCATCATTCCTCCTTTACACATCAAACTCGGTCTTGTCAAAAACTTGGTAAAAGCCATGGATAAGAATGGACCAGCATTCAAGTACCTGCATGACAAATTCCCTCAACTCAGTGAAGCCAAAATTAAAGAGGGCATCTTTGTGGGGCCTCAAATTAGACAGCTCTTCCGAGACCCCAAGTTTGAGGAACTTCTTCAAGGTAAAGAAAAACAGGTTTGTGATGCATTCTATCAAGTGGCAGCAAACTTCCTGGGGAATGACAAGGCAGAAAATTACAAGTGTCTGGTTGAGGATATGCTGGCTTTGTTTCATGAATTCGGCTGCAATATGTCCTTAAAGATCCACTTTCTTGATTCCCACTTAGATTTCTTTCCTGATAACTGCGGGCAGGTCAGCGATGAGCACGGCGAACGCTTTCATCAGGACATTGCCACCATGGAGCAACGGTACCAAGGCAAATGGTCTACGTCAATGCTAGCTGACTATTGTTGGACAATCAGTAGAGATGCTCCACAAGTCCACTACAAACGGCAGGCCAAAAGAAGTCGAAAGCCGGAAGCAGACTAATGTTTTCTTACCATGTATTATAATATTGACATAAGTACACTTTTTCCTGAAATATGCGTAAATGTTTTCTTACCATGTATTATAATATTGACATAAGTACACTTTTTCTGAAATATGCGTATATATAACAGAAAACCCGTAGCCAATTCAGCTTTTTCTTAGTCATTTCGTGTTCAGCACATTGAATTCATTAAGAAATGACTATTTTCAGCTTGGAAGCATGAACTTTTCGAAAATTTGTTGCCCAGTGTTATTACTTGTGTTCAGTATTTGATTTATATTTTATCATGTGATTTGTTGCTTTAGTGTATTATACATAACTATATCATCGTCGGGTATCCCTTACTACTCAAATCTGGGTTTCCCACTTTCCTTCATGATTATAAATGCTTTAGTAAAGTTCAGAACTTGCAGCTTAGGATGTGAAACGATAATATGAAAATTTACGACTTAAGTGATGCCATTCAAACTGTGGTTTGCATCTGATTGAAGCGGGGTCTGTTGTTTACTAAGTGGGGCCAATTTTTATTTAGCGGTTTTGTTTTTAAATGAATACCTATGTGTACATTTAGTATTCAGGATCGTGAGGATGAAAATATAGAGCAAAATATAGTAGTGATGATGGTAGCAAAACAAAGTGCAATCCCACAATTCTTCAACATAGTGTTTTCGTTACTATTACAGCACGTCACTTTAAATATGATTACGGTATCTATCATTACTTACAAAGCATTCTTACTATCTTTAGGCCGCAATAGCATTATAGGTATGGGAGCTGTAGCTGAAACAGCGCTAGCTAAGACGAACGTTGCGAATTTGATGTAATAACGGGCCACTGATGAATTGGCACTGCCCAGAATTATCCAGCCCACCACTATGACCATTATTATCAACACGGTCCATATGAGAAAGCCCATGTCTGTAATCATAATAATGAAAATTGTTATTTATTAATACGGCGAGTCGAGTGGTAACAATTTATTTAACTTAATCTCTAGAAATCTAAGACAATAAAATTTATCTTAAATCTAAAATTAAATGTAGAACTATAAACTAGATAAATATTGCTTGTTTTCTTTATCAGAAAAAAATTAAAAAAGTATGTGTGACTATTCAATTTCATAAATTCAACTTACACCGTTAGAAACACATTTCTGTAATATATCTTGTAATAGAAATATTATATACTAAAGAGCACTAACGCTTTTTACTATATGTATATGCTGTTAAATATAGGCGCATGTAGAACGATAAAGTAGAAGTTGCCAAAAAACACAATCCATACTAGATTTGGTTTTATCAATAAACTAATAAAAGATAGCGAGTAGATGAATTTGTATAGTTCATTGACAAGATTAGATAATATTGCATACGCATCTAGTAAGTTTACTTCATGGAAAAAGACTTTCAAGGTTTCCCTATATATATAATTTGCATGTTCAACAACTGATCAATATTTGAGTACGGAAAAATTAAAAATATTAAAGATTAATAATTTCGGACGCGGAATCGAGAGAGCTAAACTACCACGGAGCTACAACCGAGCAAAAAAATAATGTAAACAACTATGTGTTGTTTACATTATATCTGAATAGCACTAATTCATAGGGCGAACTGCAACATCTGTTTACGCCCGAGAATCAGAGCAAAAAACTGCCATAAAATAAGGAATTTATGAGTAAAATTCATTTTACATCGGCGTAGACAGCCCGAGGGGTTTTTAAAATTTATTATATTTACCTTATATTTCGCAAGAGAAATAATGTAAATATGTAATATATACTTACTGTTATTTAGTTTCAATAACATACGCGTACATTTTTAGTTATCATTTATTTAGATCTAGAACGTTGTTTATGTTCCTTTTTCTAATATATAGAAATGAATTGTCAGTGATTCCGAAATTTATTATAAAGTCTGTAAAATATCGTTACAGAATGCCAAAATATCGCGCACGTTCGTCACTTAGCTTTGCTAAAACATACACATAAATAGTTTTTATGCAGAGAATTTCGATAGTTTACAAAATATCGTTACATGTTTAAATGACGATGCTAGAAGTATTTCTGAGTGCAAGGAATTAACACAAATCCTAAATTTAAGAAATCAATTGTTATTCCTTCAGGAACACTATGGAAATTTGCCTAAACTAATCACATATTTTGAAAATCGAAATCTCAAACTAAAAGATGGATTAACCGCATTAGATGTGGCTATTAATAATTTCAAAAGTATTCCAAGTGACTTCGGATGTGGCCTTCGGCAAAAGTTTTAATAGAAATCCAGATTTAATAACATTGCGGCAATTGTGTATGCTAAATACGTTTTCTATCTACAAGGATGTACTTAATTCAAAGAGAACAAGTCCTACAGAAGAGAAAATGAACAAATAATAAGGTATTTTGGATTTTATAGATCACCTGCCACTTGTTATTCAATTATATAAATAAAAACCTCTTTAAAATTAGAAAATTTCAATAGTACGCCATGGGCGATGAGTCATCGGCCGCTCGTGTCCGCCCCTACTCATAATACAATCAAAAATGATATAAATATCAATAATTTACGATGTAAGCTCATATTAGTTTCATACGTATTTAAAAAAAAATTCATGGTATGTTTATAATTTGTATGGTTTAATTTCCAGTTTACCAGAATAATTTACGTTAAACATCGTTTCCATTCCTAATTTTCAGTAGATTTTACATATTAATCCAAAAAATTCCCCCTTCCACAATAATTCTATTTATATAAATTCTGTACACTTGTTAGAAGAAGAATAAAATTTAAATTTAAACGTCACTGTAGATAGACTTACCTATTAAAATTCTTAAATATTCAGATGACTAAATGTCTACCAACGCATATATGTAACGATGTTATTAGATATATTTTATTTAGAGGATATATTATTGCACTTTGATTCACGCAAATGTGTTGCAAATAATTTATAACGCCTTGATAGGGGAGACTATACTTTACAATCCTGACTTGAATGGCATAATTATAATCAACTAATTCGTTCTGGTAATAAATTTATTTGTAAACGATTTTCCCGCATGACATAATGATTGTTAATAACTTGATTCATCATTTTACATGTCCAATAATTTACTACGCATTGTTCAAGTGCATGAGCTAATACGATACATGTCACGGTCCAACGCAAATGCCACCTAGTAGGCTGAATGAGTCTCGGCCCCCTTATACCTACTGATATTATACTAGGTGTTTTCATATCTACTGTAACATAGTTTCATCGATATTTATCGTTAAATGTCACCAATAAATCTAACTAGAGTTGTTTCTACTACAACACAACGTAAAATTAACACTAACACTGAACATTATTACAAGAAAGGACAAAATAAATTTTTCAGTCCATATCTGCTATCTTTCCTTTTGAATTTCTTACATGCAGTGGCGGCTCGGGGTGGTTCACATAGGGAGTGCATAATTTCAACATTAAAAAATGACGTGTGGCCACCACACGACTTTCTTATACGTATGAAAGTGTTACTTCCGGTCCGAATTTTGAAATTTCATTTATACAAAAAATATTCCAAATCCAACTCTAAATACTTTTGTACTCTTCATAAATATATATAGAATGCATAATTTACGACATATTTTGCAAAAAATCGTTATTCGGTAAGAGTAAAAGTGTTACTTCCGGTCCGAATTTTGAAATTTTTTTTATACAAAAGATAGGTATTTAAAAATACGTTCTAAATACTTTTATACTGATAATTTACCTGCCTAGAAAGCATGACTTGCGTGATATTCGCAAAAAACTGATTTTCGATAAGAGTAAAAGACCTACTTCTGGTCGGAATTTCGAAAAACTTTATTAATACAATTTTTCTCAAATTTAATTTTGAGTACATTTGAATTCCTTATAAATTTGTTTAAACTTAGTAATTGACGAAATATTTGCAAAATTCGATTTTTTCACTGAAGTAAACTACTACTTCCGGTCTGCCGATTTTGCTCAAAATCTAATCAGTTCTCAAGAGGAAGATTATATTCGTAAATACAAAATTTGAAATTGGTATCTGTAGCGGTTTGATCGCTATCGTGGTCACACACACACACACACAGAGAGAGAGAGAGAGAGAGAGAGAAAGAGAGAGAGAGAGAGAGAGAGAGAGAGAGAGAGAGAGAGAGAGAGAGACGTGGACATCTGCAAAAATCTCGAGGTCGAAAATTTTCATCATCACAATACTTCCTTATACTACGTATAAGAAAGTAAAAGTATAATACAAGAACGCTTACCCAATCTTTATAAGTTTCACCCACATACTGTTCCAGACAGGTACTGTTCATTGTACAGTTTGTTTTGAGGGAATAATAAATATAACACTACAGTTTGATTACATCTGACGATAAACGAAGTCCATTTTGCGTGTCTTTGACTTGCAGAACAGTTCTATCACTTTTTCATTAAAATTTGGGAAATCATTTATAAATTCAATTAAAACCCGGTGCTGCTTCGATGTGATCTCTGAGCGATTTATCTAATTCTGCCGTAAAATTTATCAATTCCCGAAAAATGCCCTTGGTATTCGACGTTTGCCGTTCATCATGACCCCGAAGTGCCAGTTCAAACGCGCCACAAAATCTAATGCAATTTATTATTAAATTTAACACATGCCTATTTTTTGTTACCTGTTCATTGTGTTGTTGAACTGCTTTTCTATATGATGATCTAAAACATTCTGAATGTTATTTTTTCCTAACATTCTTAGACTAAATATATTTTTCAAATGCCCTTCGGAATTTTCATGTTTCGTAATTTTAGCACTAAGATGAATTAAGTCTTTTATTCCGTTCTTTGACCAAGACGGTTCACCACCAAACAAAAGACACGGAAAACAAAACAAAGTATTTTTAATTTCACACCCACAAATCCAGTCATTTTTCTGATAAATATTCATTTTGAATTTTCTTATAACGTCTTTACCTTTAACAGATTGTTTATTTCCTAAACATAATTGAGGCATCGGCCGTTTAAGATTTTTATTGCGATTTTTTCATCATACGTTAACCGCGAAAACGTGTTATTATGCATCGCAGACACGAAATTCATCTTACAACAGCGTTGAGCCGACGGGAATCTTGTTCACATGCTATGTATTATACGACATGGAACTAGAACAAAATACAGTTCTCTCCACCTTCAATGTAATGTTTAATGGCTTAACGCAGCAACAGTAGCGCTTGCACATGGGTATGTTTCTCTCGGTGAAGGGGTCTTTACATCCGTGCGCTGTTAGTGTTAGTCGTCATTATATCTATGACTACGATCGGTGCATGTAGGTTGTTTCGCGTGCCGTACACGCCACGTTCCTGTTCAATAACAATGAATACGTAATAAATAAATACTTTCACAGTTAGTCGCCGCTTGGTTTGTTTTGTTTCAAAATTCCAGGGGGTGCAATTGCTCACTTGCTCTCATTAAAGAGCCGCCACTGCTTACATGTATTAACTTTTATTCGCTTGCGTAAAAAAAACTTTAGGTTTGTTTGGAACCCAAGTTTTGATCAGTTCTAGAACTAGTGCGCATGTTATTTAAATAAAAACTGTTCGACCCATGCTGAACTACAAACTCTGAGAATGGCTGTATTCAGCAGACACAACAGTTGCGCAACTGTTCAGAAGACGTTCGCTTACTCTGAATATGTTGTGGAGCGGTCGTCATTTTTGTGAGTGGAAAAATTATACCTGAGTAAGTGATCGTATTTTCATTCACATGCGCATTAACGCGTTCCAACACCAACGTAACACAAAATTGTTGAGAAAGTTATTAGAAAAGTAAAACAAACTAAATTGTACATGTCGCAGGTCTCCCACAAACGGCATTAAATTCACACAATAAGTTTGTTTACAAATTAAACCATAATTTATTGATGATTAAAAAGATCTGTGAATAATCATCGCTGGGAAAGTGATGATACCTCCTGTTAAATGGTAATGATAATTATTATTATGTTATAATAAATTTATTATTAGACCGTTGATTGTAGGAATACATAAAGATGCGCCACTACATAGCACTGAGCGTAGCCAAACGTGGATCCGAGATCTACAGCGACTGCATCAGTCGTTTGGGTCTGAGATTCGAAACAACCCGAGACAGCGATGATGTTTCTCGGCAAGGGGTTTGCGGGACGACTTAACGGAGAGACACGCAATTTTACTATAGCGTTGCGCATCTTTATATATTCCTTCAATCAACGATTAGACTTACATGAAAAATAATGCAGAAAAACAATTTATTATTATTGTTTATTACATTTGGCAGCAATCAAAAGTACCATATGACAGACGATCACCTAAAGCAGAACGGTTTTATCCAGCCAACACCCAACTATTGTTAGGTGTGTGCTGAAGGCGACCAATAATTCGCAATTTTTATTAGCTTCCTCATTTTTTGGTTATGTGCATCTTGAACTTGAAATATTGTAGATTACTTTCATTTTATAATCCTACTGTTTCAATATTTGGTTTTCCTTTTATTTTAATTTATGATATTATCAGAGTATTTCTTTTGATCGACTTCACAGAACTTATTATTCCTTGATTTTTTTTATACTTATACTCGTTTACTCTCATTATTTCATTTTCAATTTGTAACAAAGTAAAAAACTAACATATGTAATTGTGCAAATTTGTTCATATCGTAGTTTCTTGTTTTATAAATTACTTCACCTATTACCACGTTTTTGAGTTCAGCAAATGATTCCTATTCTAAGGGTGAAGTGCATGTAATGATACAATTGTAGGAACAAATAGGTGCACTTCTAATATAATTAATCTGTTCGTTAAACTATATCGTCGAAATACGTATTCGTTGACGGACGATACAGATTATTTGCTTATTATCTCTTGCACATATTTGGTTATTATTGACTGAAAAATTGTCAATAGTTATATTAATTTATAAAATAAATATCAAAGATTTGAATGGTTATATACTCAACTAATACAACAAAATATATTGAGAAATCGTAAATGCTTGATCGTGCCCCTTCATCGATATATCAACTTTAGCACGAGTTTGCCGCACGTTCGTTGTTGTAGTATGAATATTTAGTTTGTACATAACTTCGTTAGAGTGGCTGTCAATTCAATATTCTGTCATTTATACATATTTGTCAGTAATATAAGCTTTTTCCCTTGGTTTACTGTGTTTAATTGAATATTAGAAACTGCCTCTCTCAAGGCAATAAAAGGTACATTTCGTTGTTACTGTAAGTTATTTTTCTTTTGTGTTTATATGAGTATCATTTTTGCTTAATTTTAAAGTTGCGTTGAAATCAACAATGCCATTTACGGAAGAACAAGATAAGTTTATTGTGGAGGCTTATTTTCTTAGCGAAGACCTGATACCGAATGCAGAGTAGAAATACTCTACTGATTCATGTGGGGCATGAATTTCACACTTGATTCCCAGAAATGAAATTCTAATATGATATTTTTGCAAGATATGTCAACCGTCTTATTAGTCGTTTTCGAGAAACTGGCAGTATATCTAAGAAACACTCTTGTGGTAGACCTACTTTACTAACAGAAGGAGTGCTAAAAGAAATTTTTGCCAACAGACTTTGAGAAAGCATACAATTTTGTACGTGGTTTAATAATAATCTTGCGGATGATAATTTGAATATTTTGTTGTGAGATACACTTTATTTTTTATTATGTTTCTTATTTTACATATTAATTTTTAATTGTATGCTATGTATTCCTATACTGTGCTAAACGTGTATTTTATGTACATATATTATATATTTATACACTGTAACTTTTAACACATGAAGTAGTTGTAATATTAAATGTTGTGAAGGCATTTCACAAGTATTGCATAGGCCATTATAGAATGAAAACCAGCGCAATAGATAATTTTCAAATTACTAATTGATTAGTCTGTTGCATAAAGACCTAATTACAAAAATGTTTGTCATCATTTCATTGCACAATCCATCAATGTGACAATCCCAAGTTAACTAATATCCAGTAATATTAATTAATAAATTCTGTTTTATTAGCCTATCTGAAGAGTCAAAATTTGAGGTTGCATTTTTTATAGATATGTTTTTTAAATAATCACTAATAACATATAGTTTAAGTCAGCAAAGATGATCCCTGCTTCGGTAATGTACGGAAGTGGTTCGGAAGCTACGTGGCCTGACACAGAGATGGCGCAAATTCGCAGGAATCTTGTTTACCATTCTGTAGAATCATCCTTTAATAGGTTAAATATGACAATAGGGTAGATGCACCGGTTGTGGCCATCCGCGAAATGAATCTAAAATATTAACGGCCATATTCAAACTAAGCAACAAAATCATATAAAAGCACAATCCTTATAGTATTCTTGGTAGCGCCTGCGCATTACCTTCAGTTTGTCGGTTACAGTGTTGCTTACTCAGTCTGTTTTTTAACACGTGGTGAGAATATTGTGCTTTTCTTAGGAATTTTGTTAAGGCACATGAGGTAAGTTAATGTATCATTCTGTGTAGAAATAGAACTACTGGTGTTTAAGGTAGTTGGTGTTTGATTCAGAAAGGACTTTCCCATGTTATTTCAAGACTTTAAACTAGATATTTAACCTATAAATAATTAAAATAATAAATAGTGGCCACAGCTGGAGCATCAAACGTACCTTCTGCGCCAGTTGTGGTCTGTCGGTGGCCACAAATAGGGCATGAAATCCAGTTGTGGCCACGCAAAAGAAAGAGATGGCAAAATGTAATACTAATATAGTAGAAAAGGAGTAACAATCTAAAATTATTTATTAGTTTCAGAAAAATTATGCCATCCCGAAAATTATTCCAGCATACAGAAGGTTCTATGCAAAATGCCCTTAATGCAATACGGCATCAGTCTATGCCCATATCAACAGCATGCAAGAAATTAAACGTTCCTAGAACATCTGTACGAAATAGACTAGATGGCAAAACAAGCGATGATTGCCGAAGAGTGGGCCCAAAATGTGCTCTTGGCCCGGAAATAGAAGAAAAATTGGTTTTCTGGATTCTGGACTGTTCTTCAAGAGGTTTCCCTATAAATAAAGAAGGTCTCCTATATTCTGTACATAAAATACAAGAAGAGTGTGATATTCACCCAAAACTGATGAAAAATATGCCAGGAAGAAAATGGTTCGATTCTTTTATGAAGAGACATCCGAAAGTGAGCAAGAAAAAGGCTGAATTTATAAACAAGGCAAGGGCTGCGGTTTCTGAAGAATCTATCAAACGCTGGTTTAGTCATGTAAAGGAGCTGCTGGGGACTGATGCTGCCATTTTAAACAATCCAGAACGAATATTCAATATGGATGAGACAGCCATTTTTTTATTACCCAAAGGATCTCTTATACTGGGCCCCAAGGGAAAAAATGTGTATGACGTCGGCATATCAGATAAAGACAATGTGACTACATCAGTCGCTGTAAATGCTGAAGGCTCGATTGCACCGCCGTTAACAATCTACAAATTTAAGCGTTTACCCAAAACCTACGCTGATGCTGCTCCTAAGAATTGGGGAATTGGAACATCGGATTCAGGGTGGATGCAAAGCAGACAATTTTATGAATACTTTGCAAATGTTTTCATTAAGTTTTTGGATTCTAAATCTATTACCAGACCAATTATTGTTTTTGTTGATGGTCATTCATCTCACTTGTCTCTAAACTTAAGCAACCTGTGTCGTGAAAATGATATAATTCTAATCTGTCTTCCACCAAATACTACACATCTGCTGCAACCTCTTGATGTTGCCTTCTTTTATCCTTTAAAGCAGGCATGGACGAAAATTGCAAGAAAATGGTTATACGATCACGAAGGCCAGAATATTCAGAAAAAGGACATCCCTGCTGCATTAAATTCGATTTTGACAGAAAAAGATTTTACAGGTGTCATTAAATCCGGGTTTCGTGTCTGTGGTTTGTATCCATTTGACGAAAATGCTCCGAATTACGAGAAATGTGTACGCAAAAACCTGTTACATTCTAATGACGAATTGAAAAATTCAAATATGAAGAACGAAATATCTCATTTAAATTTTTTAGACCAGCAAATGGATCCCTGGGTACTGCAAAGTTTTAAAACAACATATGCAACTCAATATTTTTGGCAAGGAGAAGATCGATATTTAGAGCTCTACAATTTATGGCGTTCCATTAAAGTTGACGTAGACCAAGAATCTGAATTAAACACATTTCAAGAAATGGAGACAGATGAAAATCAAAACGAGCAAGTGACAACCTTTAATTTAGAAACCATTGAAGCTGCAGAAATTCAGCTGTTCAAACGAAAATGAAAATATTGAAGACAACATCCTTGTGTTTGACTTTCCTGAATTGCACAACATTGAAGAGTCAATAGAAGCTAGTGAAGAGAAAATTATTGACAGAGACGTTAATAATAAGGAAATCAATATACTACAGAATATTGTAATTAAAGAAGCATCTGAAAAAAGTGATAATTTTAACGAAAGTTCCAACAACGACAAAGATGTAAGACTTCTTAAAAAAATGACAGTTAGTGGTGTTCTTCAAGACGTGAAAACATGGCCTGATGATTCTACAGGACATTCAAAAAGAAAAAAAATCCCCCTTCCTTCGGTGATCACTTCGGATAAATGGATTGAAATTTTTGAAGCGAGAGAAAAATATAAAGAAAACTTAGCTGCAGAAAAGGCTACAAAAAGAACAAGCAAGACTGACAAAATGAACAAAAGAAGAAAATTAATGAAAAAAAAGGTTAATGATCAAACAAACAATGGAAATAATGAAATATTTTTAGGCAATACTACAACAGAGAAAGAAACTATTTTGGATAAAAGTGATGCCAAAAAGTCTAAAAAACAAACAAGGAAAAGTATGGAAAAAAACGAAGAACAGCAACCGACCAAAGAAGATTCTAATACAAACACTGGGATTGAAGAGGTAACCATTAGCAGAAAGCCTTGTAAAGAAGAAAATATGAGTACCTTGTTAGATGTAGGAAGCTATGTAATAGTCAAATATGAAGGTGAACTATATCCAGCAAAAATATTAAGCAAAGAAAAAAATGAGTGGTATTGTTGTGCAATGCGAAAAAGTGGAGTAAACCATTGGACATGGCCTGAATCACCTGATCTATTGTGGTACAAGAACCAAGATGTAGTTTTAAAAGTAAATGAACCTAAAGCAATAAATACCAGAGGGGTCTATGTAGTTCCCGAAATGGAATCTATATTATAATAATTTTATTGTTTTATTTAGGTGCTCATCTATTTGTTTTTCTTTTACATTTTATGTTGTAAATTTTTTTGTCTACAAGTAGAGTAGCTATATATCTATAAACTGGTTTAAATTTTTTGACTGGAGTATTTTTTTTTAATTTTGTACTAAAACAAATGTTTTAACCCTTATAATTTATAACGAAGTTTAGTTTCTTTTTTATTTATGTATATTAGTTTCTTTAATAAACTTGTTAACTAAGTAGGTAGGTAGGACTTGTCCATTTTTGTAGCTACTTTGTAGGTTGGTACCTACCTATTTGTCTATTTCAACAGGATGGCCACAACTGGTGAAGCCTCTGACCACAACTAGCAAATAGGTGGCCATAACTAGCGAAACTGTTTTTTTCTGCTATTTTATTAAATCTATCTTTGTCTGACTAATATAATCCAAATTAGGTGTTAGTTTTAGAGACAAAAATATCTATACTACTTTTATACCTGGTATTTGTATCAGGCAAACTCTCTTAATAAATAAATTAAAGCTAAATAAAGTTAAAAAATGTCTTAAAGTGGCCACAACCGGTGCATCTACCCTACAGAGCGATTTGTCAATTAGTCTGTTATTGACAGTACGCCAAAGTAAACGTCCCGTGTTATTTTGTATATAATGGGAAAAACTGAGTTGAGAGCAATGATAAAGTATTTTTATTTGAAAGGCTTAACACCAACCGAAATCAAAGCAGAGCTGGATTCAACACTATTAGAATAAGCACCTTCGTTTTCAATGGTTAAAAACTGGGTTGCCGAATTTAAGCGTGAGCGTATGAGTACACATGGTGAACCCCGTAGTGGACGTCCAAAAACTGTTACTGTTCCGGAAATGATTGAAAAAGTCCACCAAGTCTTGGATAAGTGTCGAATGAAAGTGTGCGAGATAGCATACATTATAGACATCTCTGACAATGTGCACAGAATTTTATGTGAAGAATTGTTTATGAAAAAATATGTGGGTAACCGCCGCGCTTACCCACATCGGAACAAAAACTCGTTTGAGTGTTTCTCGTGAACTTTTGGCACGTTTTCGTCGTAATCAGAAGGACTTCGTACGCCGTTTCATTAACGTCGATGAAACCTGGATCCACCATTACATTTCGGAAACCAAAGAATAATCTAAACAATGGATAAGAAAAGGTTATCCGCCACCAATGAAGGCCAAAACGGTTATGTCAGCAGGAAAGGTTATGGCAACTGTTTTTGGGATTATCAGCGTATTATTTTAATCGACTACGTAGAAAAGGGGAAAGCAATAAATGGGGAGTAGTACGCCAATTTGTTGCAACAATTAAGCAACAAAATCAAAGAGAATCGCCCTCATTTGGAAAAAGAAAAAAGCGCTTTTCCATCAAGGTACCTGCTCAAAAGTCTACAATTGTCATGGCAAAAATTCATGAATGGGTATTTGAATTAGTGACTCTTTTGTCCTATTCCACAGATTTGGCTCCCAGCGATTATCATTTCTTTCCAAACCTGAAGAAATGGCTCGGCGGTAAGAGATTTTCGTCTATTTCCGAGGTAATCGCTGCTGTAAATAGCTATTTCGAAGACTTTGATTCATCGACCTATAATGAAGGCACTACTAATTTGGAATATCGTTGGAATAAGTGTGTTCAGCGAACAGGAGACTATAATGAAAAACAAGATATATTTGTCAAAAAAAAATTGCGTTTTCTTTGTTGGGCCACGTTGTTTCCGAACCACCCTCGTATAGTTCTATCCAAGAATAATGTCTACATCAGAAAAGAAATATAGTATCTACTTGTATAACAAGGATAACATACGCGAATGTATGTGGTTCTAGTGCGCTCCTATCACAAACATATTATTTAATAATTTACGCATAGAATCATCCTGACACCGTCTGTCCTTGACATTACGATTTTACGTCTATAGTTGATCGAATTGTTTCTTTTACATTTGCTACAAGTATCATATTCGTTTCACAATTTAAACTCCCTTTATTAAACTCTTGTAGTATTTGTTGACAGTGGATTAATGCTTTAATCTTGCTGGCGTTTATCACCTCTTGTTTGGACGCAGGTTGTAAATCTGCTCTTTCTAATTGCTATGTGTAACAATTAACCTGTTTTGCTTGAGGTTTTTACGTGTGAGAGAACTTGCTCGTTTCTCATATATAAATAAAACACATTTTGTTATATGTATAGAGGCATATATTTTTACATGTGTGGCTAGGTTGCCCGGTCGTTATGCACTGCTCTAGTATTTGTTTTTGTACGTCTGGTCCCCACCCTTCGAACACAAACATCTGGATGGGATTAAATACAAAAACAAATATTCCACTTTATTTTTAGTGGCCATTTACTATTATTTATGGTAATAAGTAACTAGGTATACTATGGAATGTAAAATAATGTATAATACATAATGTAAATGCAATTATGTCCAAATAGTACACACGTCACGTTTTATTGTTATATAAATTGTTTGAAGTTTCAGAACAACTCTAATGTCATGACGTGGAAAATCATCAAAGCTCGAGTAGTAAATAGTTCTATTTTGTCGCCGAAAACTGAACATTTGGCAGAATGAGCATCCGAAATACATTATACACAACGTATATATACACAATAAAAAGAATATTATTATTTTTATTAGTTTTAGAAAAGCATCTTGTAATACAAACCTTAAATGCAGAAATGATCGAAAATCAGATTTTATTAAGTAGAAACAGTTTAAGTCGGTATTTCATAATATTAGATTTAAATTTAAAAAGGAAGATAATCGCAGAGCATTAGTGGAACCAACCAACATAGCCGAGATGAGATTAACATTTCTATGGAATTACCAGAAAAAATTTATTTCGCTCCTTTTCAGAGAGAAGTGATATTTCTGTACGAGACCTGGACACCCTCTATGAGAAATTCAACTCTGTTTCAGCAAGGTAATTATGTGCAGTGTTTGTAAACCTGATTACTGTAGTAAATTATTTCTTCTTTGTTTGGTAGCCATGTCATTTGTCAATAAACTTTGTATTTGGCATATTTATATATTAAATGTAGTATAATTGCGATCATCCTAAGGTGCACGGTTTTTCGTTACAAAGGCAATTTCTTATATATTTTTTTCATACATTATAACTGTCTATTGTTACTGACGTTCCTTTTTTCAAATCATTTATGCAATGTGTATACGACAATTATCCTGTAAGTTATTAAATTATGCATTATTTGTTATAGTCTTATAGTGAAAAATTAGTACCCTGTTGATAAATAAAATGATTAGAATAAACTTGAACTGACGACAGCATTTCGTTCTCTAATATTTGTAAATATCGGTAACCAAATAAGTTCATGCGGTTTTACTTTCTTATACGTAGTATAAGGAAGTATTGTGATGATGAAAATTTTCGACCTCGAGATTTTTGCAGATGTCCACGTTTTGAGGTCCCCTGATACCAAAAAAGTGGTTTTTAAAAAATGTGTGTCTGTGTGTCTGTGTGTGACCACGATAGCGGTCAAACCGCTGTAGATATCAATTCCAAATTTTGTATTTACGTGTATAATCTCCCTCTTGAGAACTGATTAGATTTTGAGAAAAATCGGCAGACCGGAAGTAGTAGTTTACTTCAGTGAAAAAATCGAATTTTACAAATATTTCGTCAATTACTAAGTTTAAACAAATTTATAAAGAATTCAAATGTACTCAGAATTAAATTTGAGACAAATTGTCTTAAAAGAGTTTTTTGAAATGCCTACCGGAAGTAGGTCTTTTACTCTTATCGAAAATCAGTTTTTTGCGAATATCTCGCAAGTCATGCTTTCTAGGCAGGTACATTACGAGTATAAAAGTGTTTAAATGATAATTCTAAATATCTTTTGTATAAAAAAAATTTCAAAATTCGGACCGGAAGTACCACTTTTACTCTAACCGAATAGCGATTTTTTGCAAATATGTCGTAAATTATGCATTCTATATATATTTATTAAGAGTACAAAAGTATTTAGAGTTGGATTTGCAATATTTTTGGTATACATGAAATTTCAAAATTCGGACCGGAAGTAGCACTTTTACTCTTAGCGAGTAGCACTTTTTTTCGAATATCTTGCAAAGTATGCATTCTATAGCGATTTATTAAGAGAATGAAAGTACTTAGAATAGGATTTTGAATGATTTTTGTATGAAAAAATTCTTAAAATTGTATAGTTTGAAACGCTCATACGTATAAGAAAGTCGTGTGGTGGCCACACCTCATTTTTTGTATACAGCAGAGTGCCATGAATATTCTTTAAGTTGTTGATCGATAGCACTTGTCTGTTATCTGTCATCCACTTTAGTATCAATCTTCTTCTGTCATTTAATACATACACATTTCGTGACAATTATTTAATTATTAATTTGAATAGTTGAAAATGGAAACGAATAAAACTTTAATTCGAGGTTGTTTACTCTATGAGTACAAACTTGGTACTAAAGCTGCAGTGGCGGCGCGAAAAATATGTACCGCATTCGGAGATGATGTCGTAAGTGATCGAACAGCACAGAAGTGGTTCAAGAAATTTTCTTCGGGAGATTTCAACTTAACCGATGAAGCACGCTCTGGAAGACCGAAGATCATTAACAACGAGGATCTTCAACAGGTTGTGGAGGCAAATTCCAGTACAACGTGCCTAGAGCTTGCAGAAAGGTTCAATGTGAGTGACGAAACCATTCGTTTGCATCTTCATCAGCTAGGAAAGACGTGGAAGTTGAGCAAATGGGTTCCACATGAATTGTCAAATGATAACAAATTAAGTCGTCTTACCATTTGTTCGGCAAACATTTCACGCAACGATAATGAACCATTTCTTGATCGGTTGTTAACCTGCGACGAAAAATGGATATTATACTCAAATTCTAAGCGTTCGTATCATTGGTTGTCGCCTACTGATGCAATACCTCACACTCCCAAGGCTTCCTTGCACCCAAACAAGATTTTATTGTGTGTTTGGTGGACAGCAAATGGAATAGTCCATTATGAGTTTCTGGAAAAGGGCCAAACCATCACTGCGAACTTGTATTGTGAACAACTTCAGCGAGTACAAGCAGCACTCATCCAAAAACAGCCTTCTTTAATCAATCGAAAGAAACTGATATTCTTATAAGATAACGCCAAACCGCATACTGCAAAAGTGACCCGGGAAAAAATTTGTGAACTTGGCTGGGAAATATTGCCACACCCTCCATATTCCCCTGACATTTCGCCAAGTGATTACCATCTTTTTTTGTCTCTTGACAACTGTATGAGACATAGGCAGTTTAAAACTCGAGTTAATGTAATAGACGCAGTCCGTCAATTTTTTGATTCAAAATCCGTAGAGTTCTACAATACCGGCATAAAAAAATTGGTGTCACGTTGGCAAAAGGTCATTGAGTGTGATGGTAATTACTTTGATGAATAATATTGTACTATTGTTTCTTAATAAATATTTATATTTTACCATAAAAAACCGCATAAACTTATTTGGTTACCTGATACTTTTGGAAGGTAAATCTCCCGTTAATTCTGCAACATGAACCAGGACTATTTACACTTATCCGTGTCCACACATTAACAGAAAACCGACCACTTCGCATTACCTGCTGAATATAGTTTTCGGAAAATCGCTATTTCTTGGTCGAAGTTTTTTCGTCCGAAAAAGCAACAGATTCCCAACATTCATCGCTTAACATTAAATATGCATATTCTACTCAGCTTTGTCTATTTTCATTAGTTAAATAAGGTTTTCTAGCTGCAGAACATTTTCTCAGTTCTCACGTTTTCACCCTACGACGAGCAGTGATCACAGAACCAGGAAAATTTGATTCCTCTTTTGCTCTTATTGTCGTATCGAAAGGATTTTTCAGTAAATAATTTACAATAGCCTCATCTTGTGCAGGAAGAGATACCTTTCCAACATATAGTTTTGGAGTACGCTTCATTCCCTGCTGTTACATCCAGGTATTTTTAATTCTAAAAATGCAGCTCTTACTAACGTAAAGACCATCCTCCTTCTAATTTGGCTGTTGCTCTAGCTAGCTCTTTGTTCTAACTGTAATTGTCGATTCATCACTGACGTTAAATTTTTATAAAATTTAACGTCACTGACACTGAGATTTAAAAAAGTTTGTACTTTTACTTTCTTATACGTATAGTCGAAAGCAAAAAAAAGTAGACAAAAATACAGGTTTCTGTCATAGACTTTCTCAAAATGATTAGTGTAATAGCGGCTTCACAGTTACCTGTCAATGTTTGGTTATCTATCAAAATTGACAACTTTACACTTGATATTAAACTAGTATAAAGATGCCTTCCATAAATGAAGATATTAAAGTCAATGTTATTGCAGATTTGAGTAATGGTTTCAAAATATGTGAAATTGCGGAAAGAAATAATATTAATACAAGCACAGCTTTTAAAATTATTAAAAAAACATAGAGATCACCACAGAATTTGAAGAATTTTTGGTTCTGGCCGCAAAAGACTATCAACAGCTGAGCAAGACCGCCACCTCACAAATGTGCTTATTGAAATTAATTTTCTTCAGTAGTGAATGCAACTAATGTAAGTAACTTTCCAGGTTCTGCTTTTACTGCCTGACGAAGTATTAGGGAAGCTAATTTGCGATGCCATAAAACTGCCGAAAAACTTAATTCGAATGAGACCCACAATGAAACTCGTGTACGCTATGCACTTGAACACCTGGTAAATAACAAACACTTCTGGGAAACAGTAATTTCTACAAAAATTACTTCAAAGTAAGCAAAATGACCGATTCATGTATACCTAACAAGAGTTACCCGATTTGACGAAAACTTAGTAATGTGTATCCAGAAAATTTCAAAGTAAGTTTTGGGGTTGGATTTAAATTAAAGGGACTGATATGTTATGGGAAATAGAAGGAAACTTGAATTCAGAGTCTTATATCAACATTCTAAGTAATGTTCGTGATGTTACCTTCAGAGGAGCTTCAGAGTGAAAGCATGGGTCACAGAAAATAATATCAATATGTTGGATTTTCCGTCAAGAAGTCCTGATTTAGATATCGAAAATGTGTGGGGGTTGATGATCAAAGAAATAAAGAAATTAAATCGACGACCTCAAAATAGAGAAGAACTGGTAGAAACAGTTCACACAGCATTGGACAATGTAAATCAAAATAATTGTACCAACCTTTATAACTCTATTCCAAATATGTAGATTGCAAGAAGTTTTAAACAAAAACGGTTCAATAACCAATATTAATGCATATATTTCTTCATATTTTTTAATTAGTATTTTGATTTGTATTAATCAGATGAGAAGATGTTTTGATAATTATTTGATATTCTATAGGATAATAACCTGACACTAATGACAAGTAAATAAAGCCAAGTTTACAAAGTCGAAGATCTCTTGTCTACTTTTTTCTGCTTTCGACTGTAGTACAGGGTGTTTCATCGGTTGGGGTATCGCGAATGAAAGTGCCTAAATATAAAAATATCGACTTCAAATTTTAACCACTTATAGAGCTTTTAAACCGCTACCAGCAGGTTAGGTTGTTTTTGATAATATTATTTTAATTAATGCGTAAATTAAAAAAAAACGTATTATCAAAAATTAAAAGTGCTCAAAAAATGTTCAAATTTGAATGGTGATACGTGGAAATATCACCCATATTAACTTCACAATCAGAATTTTTATAAACGAAACCGTTTGTCAAATAAAGTCAATATTAAATAATGTCGTTTTTCTTACGACAGATTTATGGTACTTAACTTTCTAATTGTGCTGTCCGCAAACAGGTAGTCCTTTTAAATTTATGACGGATAATAAATAAAAATTTATGACGGATAATATTCAACCCTGAAACCTTCAGTTGTTGTTGTAGTTCTACTAATCGGGAAGCGTTTCCAAGGGCATTCTGAACTTACATTTAGGTACTTTGTGATGTTAGTTGTGATTCTATTTTCACGGAGTCAACTTCATTTGTTTAAGCTGTGTTTTGCTAGTGTTTTCTGTTTTCAAAATGCCGTTCACTTTCTCTGCCGACGAAAAAGTTGACATGATACTTGTTTATGGGGAAGCTCTACAAAATGCCGCGGTTGCTGAGCAGATTTATGCGGAACGTTTTCCGGATAGGATCCACCCAGAAAGTCGAACTTTCAAAAGGTTAGTGGATAACTTGAGGCAAACGGGATCACTTGCGTCAAAAAATCGAAGTGTGAATAATCCACCTGTCACCAATGAACTGAATCAGGCAATTGTTTTAAATATGGTGGACAATAACCCTCAGATAAGCACTAAAGAAATCAGTGTTGCGACTGGAATCAGCAAGACATCGGTGTGGCGGATAATCAACAAACACACTTACCACCCATATCATATCGAGCTTCACCAAGAACTTCACGGGGATGATTTTGCAAATCGAGTTGCATTTTGTGAATGGGCACAAAGACAATTAGAAGAAAATGAGCACTTTTTTAGACATGTTTTGTTTACTGACGAATGCTCTTTTAGAAGCAGTGGACATGTCAACAGACATAACATACACTATTGGGCACCAGTGAACCCTCATTGGATGCGTGAAGAACGCATTCAGAATAGGTGGACGGTCAATGTTTGGGGGGGAATCATTGATAACCATTTAATCGGCCCCTTCTTTTTTGACCAGCATTTAAACGGCGAGCTTTACGCAAATTTTCTGGAAAATGATCTTTACAATTTATTAGAAAATGTGCCGTTAAATGTTCGCCAACACTTGTGGCTGCAGCAAGATGGGGCTCCTCCGCACTACGCACTAAGGGCTCGTCAGGTTATGGATAATCAGTTCCCTGCACGCTGGATCGGACGTGGTGGGCCAGTTCCATGGCCAGCCAGATCACCCGACTTAACACCGATAGATTTTTTCACATGGGGTGCTGTGAAGGAGATGGTGTACCAACAACCGCCAACTACCGCCGAGGATATGAGGGCAAGAATAACAAATGCGTTTGAACGCCTTAACCAGCTAAACAGAGGCGCTACAGTTCTTAATTCCTTCACGCGTCGGTTAGAACTGTGTGTGCAGCAAGAAGGTCACCATTTTGAACATTTGTTATAAATATTTACTTTCTACTACCTGGTATTACCCATTCACTTGACATCCGCACAGTGACAGTGTCATGTTGATCTGAATTAGTGGAATTTACAGCTAGCGCCAAAAAAAGCTGGGTAATACCTAATTTTTCCTAATTTATATTAACTTTCTTACCTTGAATCGCTTATAAACTCAACACACAACACTGTAATAAAAAACCCATAAATTCTTCAACGTCTTGCCTTTAATTTTGAAATTATTGTAAAATATTCAATAATTGATTAAGTTTTAATTTTTTTTCCAATTGCATAGTTGATTTTATAGACATATCTTTTTAACACCTGAATTTCAATAAAATCTGAGTACTTTTGATTTTTTGAACGAAGGTTTTTTTTTATTTACGCATTAAATAAAATAATATTATCAAAAACAACCTAACCTACTGGTAGCGGTTTAAAAGTTCTATAAGTGGTTAAAATTTGAAGTCGACATTTTTATATTTAGGCACTTTAATTCGCGATACCCCAACCGATGAAACACCCTGTATAAGGAAGTATTGTGATGATGAAAATTTTCGACCTCGAGATTTTTGCAGATGTCCACGTTTTGAAGTCTCTTGATACCGAAATAGTGGTTTTTAAAAAATGTCTGTATGTCTGTCTGTCTGTGACCACGATAGCGGTCAAACCGCTATAGCTATCAATTCCAAATTTTGTATCTACGTGTATAATCTGCCTCTTGAGATCTGATTAGTTTTTCAGTAAAATCGGTAGACCGGAAGTAGCAGTTTACTTCAGTGAAAAAATCGAATTTCGTCAACTGCTAAATTTAAACAAATTTATAAAGAATTCATATGTACTTAAAATTAAGTTTGAGACAAATTGTCTTAAAAAAGTTTTTCGAAATTCCAACCGGATGTAGGTCTTTTACTCTTATCGAAAATCAGTTTTTTGCGAATATCTCTCAAGTCATGATTTTTAGACAAGTACGTTACGAGTATAAAAGTATTTGAAACATAGTTTTCAATATCTTTTGTATAAAAAAAATTTCAAAATTCGGACCGGAAGTACCACTTTTACTCTTATCGAATAGCGATTTTTTGCAAATATGTCGAAAGTTATGCATTCTATATATATTTATCAAGAGTACAAAATTATTTAGAACTGGATTTGCAATATTTTTTGTATATATGAAATTTCAAAATTCGGACCGGAAGTAGCACTTTTACTCTTACCGAATAGCGATTTTTTGCAAATATGTCGTAAGTTATGCATTCTATACATATTTATCAAGAGTACAAAAGTATTTAGAACTGGATTTGCAATATTTTTTGTATATATGAAATTTCAAAATTCGGACCGGAAGTAGCACTTTTACTCTTAGCGAGTAGCACTTTTTCGATAATATCTTGCAAAGTATGTATTCTATAGAGATTTATTAAGAGAATAGAAGTACTTAGAATAAGATTTTGAATAATTTTTGTATAAAACAATTCTTAAGATTCTATAATTTGAAACGCTCATACGTAGAAGAAAGTCGTGTGGTGGCCACACCTCATTTTTAAAAAAAGGCAAAGTTACTATAAAAAGAAGCGTGCACCTTTGGATGATCGTAATCGTACATTAAAAGATTGTTTATTTAGAATTTGTAGTATTTTAAATAAATAATGAAAGCGTTGGTTTTCTAATTACACACAACCTACGAATGACTGTTAATTTAACCTTAAATCGAAAACTCTTATTATCATTATAACTTTCATATACATTTTACAGTATTCATTACAGCTGCGAAGAATTGATTTCAATCATACCAGTTAAATGATGACGCCGAGGTCATCTTTGCTGAATTAAACGGTTTTTATCGCTTTTATCGTAGCGTATAAGAAACTCTTAAAAGTTGATAAATATTATCATAATCAAATATATTCAAATTAATAAGGTTGAGGCGCCGCATTATGAAGTTTTGTGGACCTCATCTGCACCATTATAGGTTACCTCTATCGTCTTGGTAAATATAAAACCATCTTCAGATCAACACTAAGGAAAGCTGACATATGGAGATTTATACTAGATTGGGAGATGTCGTTAAAAGCAATTATTCGACAAAAGTAAATTTTTACTTGCGAATGTCTTCATATATAAAAGTTGTTCGAAACTGAGTTTTAAAAACTTTTATACTCTTTAGAAATCCGTGCGGATTGCATTGATTGCGAGATGACTGTTAAATTCTCCTTTTTAATGAGAGTGAAAGTGTCACTTCCGGTTCATATAAGAATTTTTCCAAACTAAATTTTAAATATTTTTATACACATAAAAAATCCGTACAGAATGTATAACTTCCTAGAATTTTGCATAAAAAAATCTCGTGAGTCTCTCTTAAAATCATATCCTCACTATCGAAGTGATTCCTCAACATAACAGCATTAAAATAAGTGAACATTTCACAACAATCATTATTAGTTCGTTTACTTTATAAAATACACTCATTAGGTACAAATAGCAATCCGTATACTTAGTAAAACTCACCGAAATATTTTTACGGTCCTAAATAAAATCCAAAATTAAGAGAGAAAAACTTAACACTAACTATCCAGCAGTATTTTGAAACAGGAAATCGTTATAGACACATTTTATTAAGTTTAATCCGCCAATTTTACGGCATTCTAACAGCAATTAGCACTAACATACATCACGGGAGACCATGAAACTTTATATTATCGCTGTGGATCGAGTTTCGCGAAGAGCAGGGAGTCTTGTCTTTGTTTAATTGATGTCCAGGAAAATACAAACTCGTAACGCGCGCTGACTAGGAAAAAACAATCAACGAAAACTGACACAACAATAGATTGCGCAGTAAGAAAATCAGTTTATATATCTCATTAAGTATGTAAAAAGTATCGTTAGATTAAGACTACCAAAATTACACAGACGAAAATGTTTGAATAAGTCGGCATATATTATACAGTAATCCCTCCCACGACAAACGAGTGCTGTACTACATAATCTGACAAAATAGTATAGACGAAATGGGTAATTGTACTATCTATATTTTTATAAAGTATATACATGTTCTGATAGGTATATATATATATGTAGGTATTTAAGTACAAAAAATATATTTCACATATATAGATTACATAAGAATAAAGAGGTGTAAAGTACAAAGTTTATATGTGCTTAACTGCACTATATCTTTACCAGTATAAACTATTAAGTAAATGAGTCAGATATGAATAATAAAATGTAGTAATACATTAATTATAGGAAACAAATTTATTGCTCAATATTAAATGCAAAAGTAAGAAGTACAGATTACCATTAAAAAAAATGAGGTGTGGCCACCACACGACCTTCTTATACGTATGAGCGTTTCAAATTATATAATTTTAAAAATTTTTTTATAGAAAAATTATTCAAAATCCTATTCTAAATACTTCCATTCTCTTAATAAATCGCTATAGAATGCATACTTGCAAGATATTTGAAAAAAAGTGCTACTCCCTAAGAGTAAAAGTGTTACTTCCGGTCCGAATTTTGAAATTTCATTTATACAAAAAATATTCAAACTCCAGCTCTAAATACTTTTGTACTCTTGATAAATATTGTAACAATACCTTTAATTAATAAAGATACGATTACACTCAGATAAATTTAATAATATTTATTCTTACTATGTGTTTGAAACCTGTACTTATTCTCGTCTATATATAAAATTGAAATCTTTATGTACTTTTTAAATCTATTTTCAAATTCTCTCAGGTAATTTTTTATTTATGCCCTCACTAACTCAGTTCTTATATAAAATATTTAAACTAATTATTTTATATGTTGCTAACTTCCCTTGAATCATCAAAGCCCAAACAGTTGCCTATATGTAACTTTTTCAATATCTGCCTATATCATAGGATATTTACGTTTTATATTTCTTAACTTTATAAATCAAAGTTTACAAAACAGTTATTCTTTAGTGAATTATGATGTGTATTTCAACTTTATCTTCAAATAACAATACTTACTGTGAACTCAATCTCAAGGTATATATTAACATACTATTCAAATAATAATATAATCACTGACAGTTGTTTTTTTTATTTATAGGTTACGGTTCTAAGCGTCATATCTGTTTCATCAATTTAATTCTAAAACCTTCTTTATGTACCAAATAAAAACAAATGTATCAAACTAATTTGTTTAATAAATCAGGCAAATTATAAATTATATGGTAGTTCTCAACACACACAACCAAATAAAACATTCATGGAAGTACCAAGCTTGTTTACGTAAACATTCTTTTGAAAATTTATATGTGCATGAAAATACACCTTTCGTGGATCGAAAAATATACAAGTAAGTATATTAATTATATTATTTTAAAAATACTGTATAGTTTTTGTATGTAAATCAAATACCCACACAAATTAATCAGTTTTAGTTTGCCGATCAGTTTTTTTTGACTTCTAAAAATTATACAAATGATGATACAAATTAATGTTGTGCACAGAACTTACAAAATATCTTTTCTTGATTATCAACACAGTTATAATGTACGTATAAATAATAGATCTCTAAATTTTGATATACTTTTCAATTCGAAACTGATAAATTCAAATTATTTCAAAGAATTATACGACCTGTTATTACTACTGAACTGGTATTCTTATTTATACACCAAACGATTTTCTTTTTAGCTTGTCGAAGACATTTCCTGGAATCAATGAGGGAGATCCTTTCCTTTTCTTAATTGTCTGGAATGCTCGGAATGTGGACTGTAATGACTGCTATCCTGTAATACCTTCAACCTCTGCAATCAACTAGAATCTCGAACCGTCGAACGCTTTCGTGAAGACCTTTGAAACCTGCCTTTCCTCTACTGGACTGGAATACCTGTGTTAGCTGCTATGTTGAATATCTCGTATCTTTCAAGTCCTGGACTAAACTATTTGTATAACTTCTGGAATTTCACCAACTCTCCAATGCAATAAATCTCTCGCCAAATATGGAATAATATTTACCAATGCAGTAAGTTTATTTTTAAATTGTAATTATATATTTCTTCGCTTTCTTCTCAAGTATGAATATTCTTCAATTATTTCTTTATTCGTTACCGAAATTCTTTCTTCTAATTTATTTTTAATTATATTTGCATGATAAAAAAAAAATGGTACTATTCTGGAAAATGTTGCAATCACCTAAAAAATATCTGCTTTCTTTTCTACTATCTCCTAACCACTTCTTTTACACTTTTGTATAATGATGAATCTCTTAATTATGTGTTTTTCGGAAGGAAAATTTCGTTTTCCGAAAACACATCTACCGCTTTTTCTTCAATTCTTTTTGAATTTTTTTATTTATTCCCCATCTCCCTGGCAATAATTCCTTAGTTTCTATCATATCCAATCATATTGTTCCACACATTATAATAATCCAAAATATGTTTTATTTGTAATTGAATATTTATAATACCTTTTTGTAATTCCAAAAATTTATCAATTTAATTCTTTACTTTAATTTTCACAACCTTTTATACCCTTCGGCAAACCAAATACTCAATACTTTAACTATATTATTTTTAAATGTCAAAATCTGACACTTCTTACATTTGAATTTTAGCGCGTAACTATACATCATTTTCCAACCTTTATGATTCAAAATCCATACTAATATTCTCTATTTTTTCAAAAGTGTTAATTAAACAAGCTTTAACAAATAATATTACATATAAAAATACAACAAGTAACATTTACAATTCTACTTTCAGAAATGGAAAATATTACTACAACAAAGAAACCTGATAGGCAACCAACCACTCAATGCAAGGCGAACTTCAACATAACCCGATATGTAACCAACTTTACACGGTTCACAAAAACTATAGGGAAATACCCAATTAATATTCTCACAATTATTTTAAGTATAATTTAAATATTCTCACATCTATTTATTTAATTATAGTTTGGTCCATAAAATATTACCATCTTTTATTTTTTTTAATACTCACTACAAGAACATATACAGTATATTTTATTAACATTAGTACTTCCATCATATCCTTACTCATCTAAGTAAGTGAACTACCACATATGCCCCTTTTTTAATAAATCTAAATTTCTATAGAATATATAAATTTATATTTATTCAACAATCTATACTAAAATGATGTACTTCAATTTGTACTACTTCTGTAGCATAACTATACATTCTCATATAAATCCATGTACATTTCTTAATATTTGGTATATAAGATAATTATTTACCTCACTGTATCTATTTTCATTTTTAACTCTCAATTATTTACAACAAACCATTTTAACTAATCTTATTCTCATAAATATACTAATTTATACCAACATATTCAAAATTTACATCTTTATCCATTTGTCTTCATCAATAATGTCATAAAATGTATCTTTTAACATTTCTATGCTTTCTATATAAGTAACTTTATTCCTTTTCTTATCCAATCTTATACCTTCTTTGTATTATCCTATTCATGATTTTAAACCCTCTAAAAATTCTTATCAATATTATAATCGAAACTACTTTTAACATTTACTGGTGATTACTTTTAAGTTGTATCTGTTACTTCTTCAGATATTTAATAGCCTCTACAAAATATGCTTTACATATGCTCACTTATTCTTTATTATTTTATTTTATATAACTGTTCCTAGCTGAACAAAAACCCTATACCTATAATAGACATTTTCGTCTACCTTTTCAAACTTTCACTTTTGGAAAGTACACAAATTATATTTTCGTTTTTTAAGGCGTACGTGACCTACATATTTCTTTTATACATTATTATTCTATATATTTATTATCATTTTGGGTTTTATTTACCCTTTCCTACATAATCTCTATAAATTATTCCATATATTTTTATGTTTCCCTTTTATTATTTATTATACATAGCAAGCATTCATTATTATCTTTTCTATACATATTTTATTTTATAGGCTTCTTCTATTTGTATATCACATTTTTTTTTTATAACTCTTAATGACTTTAATATTTCTTGACCATTAAATGCTTTTATTACTCCGATAAATATCCTTTAAAAAATTTTTTTTTTATAATAAGGTTCCTTCTTACTCATCTTTCATATATCTACTTTATACATTTCTTCACATTTTTATACTCGTATGTTTCTTTACTTACTGTAAAGTTACTTATATACTCCTCTAACACTTATATTTACAAATTTTATAATGTAAGGAATGAGGAAAATAAATTAAATATTACTAATTTCTTCATACTAACTAATCTTTTCAACTCTTCTTCGTCTTAATAATTCTATCCTGATTCAATTAATTTAGAGCAAGGAAATAAAATACATAAACCTTTGTTAGATCATTTTAGCTAAAATTTCTTACATGATTAACTCAATTATAAAAAAAAAATTAAATGCACATACTTATATCCCGTTTTTTTTTTATGACATACTTTTATAGAAACAAAATACATTAACCATGCCCCTAAATTTTGGTTCTATTAATTTTGATGTAGCTCTGGTGGGTGGTAGCGCTATTTACCAACGGTTGTCGCCCTATGAAATTCAACCGCCATGCCCCTAAATTTTGGGCTTTATTATATACAGTGTAGCTCTGGTGGGTGGTAGCGCTATTTACCAACGGTAACTGGCCCTTCAGTACCGCCATGCCCTTAAATTTTTTTAACAATTTATTTTTAATCGCACCCTATTTTTCAATATTCCATATGTTTCTTCTTTATTCACATCTTCTTCATACCAAAACTCATTTTCTTCAGTTTTATAAAACACCTTGTTCACAAATTTTCCAATCTTTTTGAATGAACTTATGACATCAGCCTTTGGTGTAAATGTATTTGTAGTTTTCTGAATTTCTATATCCCATACCAATAATTCTTTGTACTTAATGTCCAATATCAAAGTGGCCTGATACACATCACTTTGCACATATCTTACTAAAGAAACACGTTTACTATCAACAAAATCATCACCACCTACAATTCCTTCAAATTTTCTGTACATATTAACTTCTACACTTCCTACATTATTTCTCATACATGTTGGTATCATATTACGTCCAACATTACATTTGTTTCCAGTGAACTTATCGTCTGCTGAAACTACCCCTTTTTTCTGCCTTGAGGTGAATAAGTATATCTTTTTGTCATCTTTTTCTCCTACTAAAAGTGTATCTAAAAACGATCTTAAAATTCTTCTACCGGAATCTAAGTATTTTGTTTTCTTTGTTATTGTAAAAATTTTATTCGTTTTCTTACTTTCAGCTGTGTTTTGTTCAACATCAATGCAGTTTAGAACACCCTTCTCAAAATTTCCTATTACTTCTTCTTTTTCCATTTCCAATATTCCCTTAACCTCTGCTGTATCTTGTTTGTCTTTCACGCAAACTTGTGTTACTGGTATTATTTCTTCTGGATAACTCACCAAAGATTCTTTAAATTCTTCAATATCCCTTTTATATTCTTCTCTAGTATCAATGCTCGCCTTAATCAATTTATCCAATTTTTCTCCTAATTCTTTTTTATCCTCCTCTCTATTTTTCTTATTCTCTTCACTAGCCTTGTCAAGTTTATCCATTAACTTCTTATTATTCTCTTCACTAATTTGTTTAAACATTTGTAGAATTAATTCCATATCTGCTGTTGTATTCGACATTTCTGTTTTAGAAGTCTCTCCTAATATTTCCACCTTATCACCTCTATCCTGTGTTTCTCCTGTCTGTTGAATACCTTCCTGAACTTGTAATATAATTTCTCCTCCCTCTGGTACATTCACATCCTGACCAACCTCCTCTTCACTATCGCTAGACGATTCAGATCTATTTAATCCAAAATTACTCTTAGATCTGGTATTCATTTTCAATAATTGTAGTACACACTTCCTTATACCTTGATATACTTTAAACTGATTTTATTACCTTTGTAAAATGTATACTAATGTTATCGCTATTATTATAATTAATAAAATATTTGAAATATGTTTTTGCGAGTCTTATTTTAATCGCTCCACGTTGGGCACGCCATAAAATGTAACAATACCTTTAATTAATAAAGATACGATTACACTCAGATAAATTTAATAATATTTATTCTTACTATGTGTTTGAAACCTGTACTTATTCTCGTCTATATATAAAATTGAAATCTTTATGTACTTTTTAAATCTATTTTCAAATTCTCTCAGGTAATTTTTTATTTATGCCCTCACTAACTCAGTTCTTATATAAAATATTTAAACTAATTATTTTATATGTTGCTAACTTCCCTTGAATCATCAAAGCCCAAACAGTTGCCTATATGTAACTTTTTCAATATCTGCCTATATCATAGGATATTTACGTTTTATATTTCTTAACTTTATATCAAAGTTTACAAAACAGTTATTCTTTAGTGAATTATGATGTGTATTTCAACTTTATCTTCAAATAACAATACTTACTGTGAACTCAATCTCAAGGTATATATTAACATACTATTCAAATAATAATATAATCACTGACAGTTGTTTTTTTTATTTATAGGTTACGGTTCTAAGCGTCATATCTGTTTCATCAATTTAATTCTAAAACCTTCTTTATGTACCAAATAAAAACAAATGTATCAAACTAATTTGTTTAATAAATCAGGCAAATTATAAATTATATGGTAGTTCTCAACACACACAACCAAATAAAACATTCATGGAAGTACCAAGCTTGTTTACGTAAACATTCTTTTGAAAATTTATATGTGCATGAAAATACACCTTTCGTGGATCGAAAAATATACAAGTAAGTATATTAATTATATTATTTTAAAAATACTGTATAGTTTTTGTATGTAAATCAAATACCCACACAAATTAATCAGTTTTAGTTTGCCGATCAGTTTTTTTTGACTTCTAAAAATTATACAAATGATGATACAAATTAATGTTGTGCACAGAACTTACAAAATATCTTTTCTTGATTATCAACACAGTTATAATGTACGTATAAATAATAGATCTCTAAATTTTGATATACTTTTCAATTCGAAACTGATAAATTCAAATTATTTCAAAGAATTATACGACCTGTTATTACTACTGAACTGGTATTCTTATTTATACACCAAACGATTTTCTTTTTAGCTTGTCGAAGACATTTCCTGGAATCAATGAGGGAGATCCTTTCCTTTTCTTAATTGTCTGGAATGCTCGGAATGTGGACTGTAATGACTGCTATCCTGTAATACCTTCAACCTCTGCAATCAACTAGAATCTCGAACCGTCGAACGCTTTCGTGAAGACCTTTGAAACCTGCCTTTCCTCTACTGGACTGGAATACCTGTGTTAGCTGCTATGTTGAATATCTCGTATCTTTCAAGTCCTGGACTAAACTATTTGTATAACTTCTGGAATTTCACCAACTCTCCAATGCAATAAATCTCTCGCCAAATATGGAATAATATTTACCAATGCAGTAAGTTTATTTTTAAATTGTAATTATATATTTCTTCGCTTTCTTCTCAAGTATGAATATTCTTCAATTATTTCTTTATTCGTTACCGAAATTCTTTCTTCTAATTTATTTTTAATTATATTTGCATGATAAAAAAAAAATGGTACTATTCTGGAAAATGTTGCAATCACCTAAAAAATATCTGCTTTCTTTTCTACTATCTCCTAACCACTTCTTTTACACTTTTGTATAATGATGAATCTCTTAATTATGTGTTTTTCGGAAGGAAAATTTCGTTTTCCGAAAACACATCTACCGCTTTTTCTTCAATTCTTTTTGAATTTTTTTATTTATTCCCCATCTCCCTGGCAATAATTCCTTAGTTTCTATCATATCCAATCATATTGTTCCACACATTATAATAATCCAAAATATGTTTTATTTGTAATTGAATATTTATAATACCTTTTTGTAATTCCAAAAATTTATCAATTTAATTCTTTACTTTAATTTTCACAACCTTTTATACCCTTCGGCAAACCAAATACTCAATACTTTAACTATATTATTTTTAAATGTCAAAATCTGACACTTCTTACATTTGAATTTTAGCGCGTAACTATACATCATTTTCCAACCTTTATGATTCAAAATCCATACTAATATTCTCTATTTTTTCAAAAGTGTTAATTAAACAAGCTTTAACAAATAATATTACATATAAAAATACAACAAGTAACATTTACAATTCTACTTTCAGAAATGGAAAATATTACTACAACAAAGAAACCTGATAGGCAACCAACCACTCAATGCAAGGCGAACTTCAACATAACCCGATATGTAACCAACTTTACACGGTTCACAAAAACTATAGGGAAATACCCAATTAATATTCTCACAATTATTTTAAGTATAATTTAAATATTCTCACATCTATTTATTTAATTATAGTTTGGTCCATAAAATATTACCATCTTTTATTTTTTTTAATACTCACTACAAGAACATATACAGTATATTTTATTAACATTAGTACTTCCATCATATCCTTACTCATCTAAGTAAGTGAACTACCACAATATATACAGAATGCTTAATTTACGACATATTTCCAAAAAATGGCTATTCCATATCAGCAAAAGTGTTACTTACAGTTCCGAATTTTAAAAAAAAATTTATACTAAAGGTATCGAAAATTAAATTCTAAATACTTTTATACTCCTAACGTACTTGTCTAAGAAGCATGACTAGCAAAATATTCGCAAAAAACTGATTTTCGGTAAGAGTAATAGACCTACTTCCGGTAGAAATTTCGAAAAACTTTTTTTAATAAAATTCTTCTCAAATTTAATTTTGAGTAGGTACATATTCTTTATAAATTTGTTTAAACTTAGTAGTTGACGAATTATTTGCAAAATTCAATTTTTTCACTGAAGTAAAGTACTACTTCCGGTCTGCCGATTTTACTGAAAATCTAATCAGTTCTCAAGAGGGAGACTATATTCATAAATACAAAATTTGGAATTGATACCTATAGCGGTTTGACCGCTATCGTGGTCACACACACACACACACAGAAATTTTTTAAAAACCACTTTTTCGGAATCAGGGGACCTCAAAACGTGGACATCTGCAAAAATCTCGAGGTCGAAAATTTTCATCGTCACAATACTTTCTTATATTACGTATAAGAAATTTAAGTAATAGTAATTGCTCGGTAAAAGCACTAAATACTCAGTAAAAGTACTAAACGTCCAGTAAAAAGAGTAAGTGCTAGGTAAAAACACCATACGCCCAGTATAAATGTATATAAAAGCATAAAATAGTTATTTACGAACCAAGTGCGTGAAATCATATTTCGCGAATGAGTGACCAGTTTAAAGCGCGAGCCGAAAGGCGAGCGCTTTATGGACACGAATTCGCGAAATGTTTCACGCACGAAGTTTGTACAATATTTTTTGTACGAGATCTATAATAATAATACATATTGTTAAATACGTTATCGTTTATGACACACTACTAATCTCTTGATATTAATTAAAAAAAATTCTGTTGGCAGTATTGATTATTTGAAGTGACATTTAATTTAAAATTATCAAATTCAAAAAATTCCATACAAAATAAAAACCTCACCAACAACATGAATTCTGATAATGAAATGCAATGTACACCGCCTGAAATTCGCGAAGCTGCCAATATTGCAGTGGATAATTTATTATCCATAAAATCAAAAAACGTATACAAAAAGGCTTATACTAAATTCGTACCTTGGGCTAGATCTAAAAATATACAAAAATACTCCGAAAATTGTTTATTAGTTTATTTTCAAAATTTACAATCAAATAAATCATTATGGGCCACTTATTCTATGTTAAAATCATGCTTAATAATATATGATAATGCGGATATATCTAAATATGCAAAACTCATAGCGTATTTAAAACAGATAATGGAGCAACATCAGCCTAAAAAATCAGCAGTATTAACCGAAGAACAAATTACTAAATTTATTGTTGAAGCACCAAATTCTTTGTTCCTACTAATGAAGGTAAAGTCATTTCCGTATATTTAAATTCCATAAACACTATATGTATTTATAGGCTGTATTAATATTGGGTATTTCTGGAGCGTGTCGACGTGAAGAACTTTGCAAAATGTCATTGCGAGACATAGAATTTAAATCGAATTTAATTATCGTAACAATTCCAGAAACTAAATCAGGTAACAGCCGTACATTTGCAATCATTAAACCCGAATGGATTGCATTAATTCGGCAATATGCAAATTTAAGACCGGACAGCCAGCAGCGATTCTTTTTAACATATCGCAATGGCAAGTGTGTTTGTTCACCTGTTGGTCTTAATACAATTGGCAAAATTCCAATGCGAATAGCTGAGTACCTTCAGCTTGATAGCGCATGTAACTTCACAGGTCACTGTTTCCGAAGGAGTTCAGCGACATTGTTGGCAAACCAAGGAGGTGGCTTGCTTTCAATTAAAAGGCATAGTGGATGGAAATCATCTACGGTTGCAGAAGGATATATCGAAAATTCTCTGCATAGTAGAATTCAATTGGCTAAAACAATGACCCCGTTAGAGATATCGACTCCGCCTGCAACTTGTTCGACATCTGAAATACAAGATATATGTAATAATACAATCAACGTTACTCTACCTTCGCAATCAAGATCAATTCAAACAAACCAGTTAATCCCTGGGGTATCAATCTTTGGTTGTCAAAATTGCCCAATCAAAATTTTTAATAATTGTTCCGTTTCAATTTCTGAAAAGAATGAATAATGGTAATTTATATAATATTTGTTGCTGTTCTGACATTGAATTACATACCTTCCAAATATAACAATTTCTATTTCATTTCCTTTTATTTTCATAGAAAAACAACGAACTGGGTAGCATATTATTAAGGTTAGGGATTTATGATTTTAAAATGTCACTAAATTAATCAAGTTCTAGGAAGTACCAACTTTACTTTTACGCACTCGTGTTTAAAGTGACTTTTTACGCACTCAAATCGAATCGTGAAATGACAGGTTTTGATAAGCGAGTACAAAAAAACAATATAGGTATCTAAATATAAAAACAATGTAAAATATTTAATAGATATAAAAAATAGAAACATTTGCAATAGTTGTAACAAAAATGTCTTTCACCCACACAATATATAACAAACTTAAGACAATCGACAGCTCAAATTAAACGGGCGTTCAAATATGCAAGAGCAACATAGTATGTATTAGTATTACTTTATAGAAAACATTACTATATGATTGAATATTTTTACCCTGCTGCGAAATTATTATTCTGAAACATCTGAAATGATTGTAGTCCACACCTTAAACATATCATTTCTCCAAATCGTTGCTGTCGATCTCGGCAGCATCTTTCGAGGGAATTGTTTAAATCTGATTACCGCCGTTGTTTCTTGCCACTGATATGATGTGGTCTATAAGTCCAAATTTACAACTGGCTCCAAAAGGAATTCCTTTGTGCTTGTTGTATAATCAACTGACCAACTATGTAAAATGATTAAAACCGAGATAGTGAAAGTCTTTCCCATAGGGTTTTCTCATCTTTTATTCAAAATTGAAAGCCTCTAAAGCATTATTTGTATTTGGAGTAAACTTGTCAACACCTTCGAACCAGTTTCTATTGTATTCAAACCATCCCCTTTGTAAGTATTTCATAAATGCTTGATATTCTGCATCCCACTTGGAAACAAACATATGTACCTTATCGAAAACTTCTTCGTTTTTCCTGAGATGCAAAAATCAATATATTTTAATCATTTTGTTATATGTGTTTTCTTTTGTATTATAAGCTCTTCTACTTGTTTTTGCCAATTTTTTTCATATGAGCCCAGCACATCCTTATTTTGCCTTTTCACTAAAAACATTCTTAAAAGCATTTTTAATGCTTGAAGCAGCATCACAAAAACATAGATTAACCGTCTCGTCAGATATTTTCTTAACACCATTTTTTAGGGCAATGAAGAAACATGTGAAACCTTCAATTTGCTTGTTAGTATAAACTGATACTCCAAAACTGTGAAACTTTCGGGTTCTGTCTGTTGTTTCTAATAGTAAAATTGGAAAACCTTGTCAAACAATTTTATAGGTAGCATCAGAGTTAACGTGATGAGCACTGATCCACAATTTTAACAATGCTTTGGATGACAAAAGGAATCAGAAGGAAGGAATTTCTTCGTATAATACTTGATAGGATACTATAAACGGTTCATTGTCATCTTGTGGTACTTGTGAGTTATGAATACAAAAGTTTTCTAGTTCTCCCAGACTTATCTAAGTAGTTCCATATTTGGATTTTCTTATTGTAGCTAGATAATTATCTAAATCCTTTTTCTTTGGTAAAGCCAATTTATTGTTTTCTCATAATTTCTGTGGGTTTTATTTTTGAATCTAAATCAAAAAGATTTCCATCTCAGATTTTACCTCTTCGCTCATTTTACCTACAGCTTTGGTAGCAATGTCATTGTCATCATATACTACGTATAAGAAAGTAAAAAAGTGGCCAGACCACGGCTAGACAAAATAAGTCGCTGTGCGACGAAACATCGTTGTAGTGGTTTACTATAATTAAAATTTTGAAACTTTAAAATCAGTATTTTATTATTATTATTATTAGACAAAATAAAATAACAAAGGAAGCCTGATAGACTTCCCCATTTAGTTTGATTTTAGTTGGGTACCCATATCCAGCGCTTTTTTTTGAAATACTTTGAAACTGTAAGAATTTCGATTTTTCATAACCGGTTTTGATCTTTTCTTGGAAATAGTTCATCAGCATTTGGTAACAATATCGTTTTGTAATAAATGAACATTAAATTTCTTGCGAAAATATATATTTATTGCTATATTAGATGTTTATTTATTTAAATAGAACTGCATCATACAAAAACTTCCTTCAACACAGTAATGTTCGGAAAGTGCATTCCGCCCATTGTAAAATCGTTTTTTCCTATTATCTCCGCCAATTATGATTTTTTCTTTGAAATACTTTGGAACAATTGAGAACAACCTGGAACAACCGTCGAATTTAGATTTTTAACACTTTTGGATACAGTTCTTTTTTGCAATATCTTTTGATATATAAGAGATACGGTTCTGAAGTACATATTAGAATAATGTTTAGAACAAATCTAGAACAATCTGGAACAACCATCAGAATTTCAATTTACGCAAAAAAGGGGGTCGTGAGAAAATCGTTTTTTTCTATTATCTTGGCCAATTATGATTTTTTCTTTGAAATCCTTTGCAACAATTTAAAACGAACTTAGAACAACCGTCAGAATTTCGATTTTCGAAAAAAGGGCCGCCAAAAAAGAAAAGTTTTTTGCCGTTTTTTCGGCCAATTAAGATTTATTTTTTGAAATACTTTGGAACAATTGAGAACACGCTTAGAGCAACCTGGAACAACCGTCAGAAGTTAAATTTTCGTAAAAAGGGGGGCTAACTTCACACTTTTTGAAAAAAGTTTTTTTGCAATATCTTTTGAAATATAAGAGATGCGGTTCTGATGTATAAGAATAATGTTTAGAACAAATCTAGAACAACCTGGAACAACCCTAAGAATTTCAATTTTCGCAAAAAGGGGGTCCGTGGGAAAATCGTTTTTTCCTATTATCTCGGCCAATTATGATTTTTTCTTTGAAATCCTTTGGAACAATTTAAAACGAACTTAGAACAACCTAGAACAACCGTCAGAATTTCGATTTTCGAAAAAAAGGCCGCCAGAAAAAAATTGTTTTTTGCTGTTTTTTCGGCCAATTATTATTTATTTTTTGAAATACTTTGGAACAATTGAGAACACACCTAGAGCAACCTGGAACAACCGTCAGAAGTTAGATTTTCGAAAAAAGAGGGGCTAACTTCACACTTTTTTAAAAACGTTTTTTTGCAATATCTTTTGAAATATAAGAGATACGGCTCTGATGTATAAGAATAATGTTTAGAACAAATCATAACAACCTGGAACAACCCTCAGAATTTTAATTTTTGCAAAAACTGGGTCCGACTTCATACTTTTGGCTTTCGTTTTTTCCCATTTTCTCGTCTGATTTTGATTTTTCCTATGAAATACTTTGGAACAATTTAGAACAAACCTAGAGCAACCTAGAACAATCATCAGAATTACAATTTTCAAGAAAAGGGGGGCTGGCAAAAACTCGTTTTTTCCGATTATCTCGGCCAATTTTGAATTTTTTTTCGAGATTCTTTGGAACAATGTTTAGAACAACTAGAACAACCTGGAACAACCTTCAGAATTTCAATTTTCGAAAAAAGGGGGGCTGGGTGAAAAAGTCATTTTTTTCAATTATCTCGGCCAATTTTGACTTTTGTTTTGAAATACTTTGGAACAATTTAGAACAAACCTAGAACAACCTAGAACAACCGTCAGATTTCCGATATTCGAAAAAAGGGGGGCTAACTTCACACACTCAAAATGTCTCAACTATTATAAAAAAAAAAAAGTAAGACATTGAATCTCCGTAGAAGAGCATTTTAAGTCATATACTACTTTAAAAAAGGAAATAAGTTTTGTAATTTGTTTATAATAACGGGAATAGTTTTCCGATACTTTTATCTCTCTTGCACACTTGGCCGTCACCTTTCGCCTTAAGCTAATAATATACTTCTTCTACTTATGTTCAGAAAGTAGTTTTTAGCTATCTAATTTCTACGACAAAAATCCAAAAAAATAAAGCACTTAAAAAAAGGAAATAGAAAAAATTGTCACACGCGAATTTCACTCTAATAATATTGACAAGAGATCATTTAATTTTAATCTAATCTATAAGAGAAGCTCATCAAAGGTCACAGAAATCAACACATTAATGACGATATCAAACAGCAAACATTATCGGGCGATAATATTTGAGATGTTCACCGATATTCCTCTTCATTGTGTATTTTAACATAATTATTAAACACGTTCAAAGTACATCACTCAACAGCTGATGATAATATGTTATCGTTCGGCGCAAATAGCTAAGTAATGCTTGACATCTAATTTTGAATATTAAAAATTAGGTGTGGCCACCACACGACCTTTTTATAAGTATGAGCGTTTCAAATTATACACAAGTTGTAAATTGTTTTAAATACTTTTATCTTTTTCTCGCTAAGAGTAGAAGTGGTACTTCTAGTCCGAATTTCGAAATTTCATTTATACAAGAAATATTCCAAATCTAACTCTAAATACTTTTGTACCTTGACAAATATATATACCGGGTGTCTGTTTAAGCTCGGCCACCGGCCATATCTCGGCAACCGTTTATCGTACAACCTCGCGGAAAAAATCTTGATAGTAAAATGGATGACGGGAATTACAACAAAAATATTTTTAAGTTTCCAAAATGATCGCAAGGGGGCGCAATTCTCAAGATGATATAAAAATTCGATAATTTTTCATTAAATTCTGGATTAAGATAGATTAAAAAAGTTACTAGCAAAATGTTTAGACGTTTTTATACAACTTTCATTTGAAACTTTTTGATCTAACTCCCATACGAAGGGGAGAGTGGAGGGGGGTATGTCTGCGCACAAAAGTAGGTATAACTTTGGTTTGCCAAAACGGATTTTAATGTTTCTGGGCTCATTAGATAGAGAATTCTACAAAAAATTGAAGGATATGTAGCACGAAATACGTGGTTGTCAAAGAAAATAACAGGGGCACTGTTCTCAATGTATGTATATTTCTTGTTTTTTCTTTAAAATTTCAAATAGAACGGTATATTTTTAATTTCGTAATATTGAAGCACATAAAAAACTGAAGAGAATGATGAAAATCGGAAGTTGCTACCTTTTTTGTTGAGGAAGATATAGTCATACGAAGACAATTCAGAAAAATAAAACTCTTTAAATATAAATTTATTTATTTATTGGGAGTAATAATTTTATTTTAATTTTAATAGGGTCTCTAAGTGAATAGTTCGCTTTCACTTCGGTAGATCATATCGGTAGATCTAATTATAGGAAAACAGCAAAAATAATTTCCATAACTCATGAACTAAGTAGACAATAACGAGAAAAAAAACAATATAATATAATGCATCAGTTATAATCAAATCATTTACTCATTAGTAACGAAAGGGTACACAAATTGATATCTAAATCATCCCCGCCTGAAATGAAAGTAAATAAAAGAACCTATTATATACCTAAACATAAATAAGAAAATATATTGACCAAGTAATATAAAGGAAAAGAAAATATATTTAAATCAGAAAATACAAAACAAGAAAAAGCTTCAACTTAACAAATGTTCAAAGTGTTCACCTTCATTTTCAATACCCGTTTACTTGTCGATTAGTAGAGAGCAGAGTTACTTCCATTTCGGAGGCAGCAATTGTTGTACTCGGCTTTTTGTGATAAACTATGTCTTTTATTCTGCCTTATTTCTGCCCCATAAATAAACATCAAGAGCATCTGGCAAGGTGAATAAAAACTCAATAATGTCTTCTTTCGGGATAATTTAGGGAATATTTCCCCGAAGCAAGAATGCATTTTCAAAGCATTGAAAATATATTCTGATAATGTCATAAGCTTCAACGATAGAATACGACATTTTACAAACTTAATAATTATGTGCAGGTGCCCAAAAAGGGCTTAATTTGCTAAATACGTACAAAAAGTTTAACTACAAGTGACACTAATATTTTTGCATTTCGAGTTTCATGGCCTACCTTGGAAATCTCATAATGTAATTTAGTATCACTGCCATGTTGTATGATGAAAATTTAAAAAAAAAAAGCAAACTACACTGTTCACTATTATTATTTTAGTTCAGTGTTGGAAAGGATAAGAAATGATATTTAAAAAATAATAGCTAGAGTATTTAAAAAGATTTAAAAGGAGAATCTAACGTAACATATGCAATGAATTAAAAAATCGATAAAAAGATTGAAATAAATACATTTAGCGAAGAGTATGATAAAATTTCAAGTGAAAACGTACTATACACTGTCTAGAGACCCTATTAAAATTAAAATAAAATTATTACTCCCAATAAATAAATAAATTTATATTTAAAGAGTTTTATTTTTCTGGATTGTCTTCGTATGACTATATCTTCGTCAACAAAAAAGGTAGCAACTTCCGGTTTTGATCATTCTCTTCAGTTTTTTATGTGCTTCAATATTACGAAATTAAAAATATACCGTTCTATTTGAAATTTAAAAAAAAAAACAAGAAATATACATACATTGAGAACAGCGACCCTGTAATTTTCTTTGACAACCACGTATTTCGTGCTACATATCCTTCAATTCTTTGTAAAATTCTCTATCTAATGAGTCCAGAAACATTAAAACCGTTGGGGCAAACCAAACTTATACCTACTTTTGTGCGCAGACATACCCCCCTCCACTCTCCCCTTCGTATGGGAGTTACATCAAAAAGTTTCAAATGAAATTTGTATAAAAACGTCTAAACATTTTGCTAGTAAATTTTTTAATCTATCTTAATCTAGAATTTAATGAAAAATTATCGAATTTTTAATTCATCTTGAGAATTGCGCCCCCTTGCGATCATTTTGGAAACTTGAAAATATTTTTGTTGTAATTCCCGTCATCTATTTTACTATCAAGATTTTTTCCGCGAGGTTGTACGATAAACGGTTGCCGAGATATGGCCGGTGGCCGAGCTTAAACAGACACCCGGTATATATATATATACAGGGTGTTATAAATTAAGTCGACACTATTGCTAGCTTTGTTACTAATTAAGCTACAGTATCAGTTAAATTAGGAAAGAGACAGTTGAATATCTAATTTTCGCGCTATTTACAAAAGTTACTTTTTTTAAATGGAATACCCAGTATATTTTTGAATATATTGAAAGAAGGAATTATTTTAAAAAAGAAAGCTTTCATACATTATTGACAAAAAATTAAAGTTTTGGCAGTTATCCTCTATTTTGTACAGCAATTCATATCAATAAAATCAAGATGGCTATGATAAAAAAACAGCAAATATTAAACAAGCATTGTGCATATGTTTATTATAAATAATAGATGTTCGAAGACATTACCGTTTTGTCCAATACATTTCCGAATTCGTTTATGTACATTGCGAGTTACTTTTAAAATCGATCTTGCGTCTATGTTATTTGCAATAGTAATTATTTTATTTTGATAAATCGACAAGCGAGTTCTATTATTATTTTCGTTGCAAATTTAGATATTCATTCAATATAATCTGTTTTGGTAGAAAAATACATTAATAGAAAAATCTAGAGGCGAGTTCTGTTATTTATGTAATTGTTGATATGCGAATAGAAAGACCTCCAAAAAAGCAAGAGATTTAATTAAATGATACTAGAATTTATGACATTATTGTGTAGTTTCCTATCATTTACGATTTAATCTATAATATCGCTATATACATATTTTATTTTATCGTTACATTTGCAAAAAAGTTAAGCCTTTATTCAGTCACCATGAAGTTGATTATCCAGAACATATTTCGTCTTTATTTGACATACACCTCTGAAACTTCAGGATGAAAATTTCACTGTGGGTTCCTACCGCATCAAAAATGATTAAAAAATAGGTGTGGCCATCACATGACTTTCATCTACATATGTGTGCTTCGAATTATACAAAAGTTGTTCTAAATTAACTTTTATTTTCTTAAAAAAATAAACTTGCGTTGTTACTTCAGATCCGAATTTTGAGATTTTTTTATACAAAAATTATTCAAAATTCTATTCTACTTACTACTTACTAAGTACTTCTATTCTCTTAATAAATCTCTATAAGATGCATACTTTGCGAGATATTTGCAAAAAAATTGTTACCGAATTATCAAATTTTTTTTTTTACAAAACTTTTTCCAAAGAGAGTTCTAAAACCTTTGTACTCTTGATGAATCTATATAGAACGCATAATTTACGAGATATTTGCATAAAATCGCTATTCGATAAGAGTAAACGTGTTACTTCCGGTCCGAATTTTGAAATTTATTTTTATAGAAAAAATATTGACAATCAAGCTTTAAATACTTTTATATTCTTAATGTATCTCCCTAGAAAGCATAACTTGCGAAATATTCGCAAAAAACATTTTCGATCAGAGTAAAGACCTATTTCCGGCAGGCATTTTTCAAGTAAGTGATGTGTAGACTAGCCACTAGGGGCGGTATTGATGATACGCATCTTTAACGCCCGGTTTCGTAACACATGTGCGTAAGTTCCTTTAACCAAAGTCTACTTTGTGTTAAAGCTGACTTCAAGGTGGACTTAAAGTAAAAGCGTTTCATAATGGTATGAGGATGTAACTTTGACTAAAGTTAATTTCGTTGTAAAGTTTCTGTGTTGGTTGCATTGTATTATAGTTTCTTTTTCAATTTTACGAATTTATGTTGGTTTTCCTAACAGTTTTACTCGCCTTTTATGTCAAAAATGGGTGACTACAAAGAAGAGTAAAAGAAGAAGAATAGAGGAGCTAATTTTAGCAAGGAGGAAGAATGGTTGCTCGTGCAGGAAGTGGAAAAAGAAGAACTTTCTATAGAGTGCAAATGTTTTTATTCTATAAAATAAAAATTCAGGCTTTACAGTGCAGAGAAATGTGTAACCTTAACTAAAAATATTTATTATATATATATATAATGATGGCACGCAGGTTGACATTAGTCTTCCTCGTGGCGACGTTAATTGTTGTCTTCAAATTTGAGGATCTTCTTGCTGAAGCTACAAATGGGAGTCTGTCACCTGATGGTCTTCCGTGTAGCTTACATCTCCAAAGTTATCCCACTGATGACGACCAATAGTCAGAAACACGTGTCTACGGTTGCTCTACAGCGGAATTTACCCGTTATTATTCTCTGCCTTGTTATTCTACGTATCCGCGTTATTTCCACTTTTCGATATATATATATATATTATAAAATATATTACAATTCTTTGCCAATTATACAAATGTATTGAAAAATTGAAAATCTTCTTGGTAGTAGTGGCATACAATGAATTAAAAGTAATAACAATATGACAACTGGTTGTCAATTAGAAAACAATGACAAATATAAAATGTAAATCAAAATGTATAAATGAAAATGTAATCAATAAGCATAGGACAGTCGAGATTACTTATATAGTCACATTAAAAGGCATAAAAGTTATATTCATTGTATGCCACTACTACCAAGAAGATTTTCAATTTTTCAATACATATATATATTATATATACAGGGTGAGTTTTTTTTGAATGTTTAGCATTGGGATCTCAGAAACTACTGGAGATAGAAAAACGCTTAAATGGCGAAAGATGCGCAGTTTTACGAGTTTGATTTAAAACTGCTTTTATTTCTCCGATAACTTTCATGGCTTATTAGATATTCAAAGAAAACTAAATTTTACGATTTTCTTTAAACATGCTTAGCATCGTTAATAGTAATTTTAGAGAAAAAGTGTTCAGACAAAAGTTTTAGATAATTTTACGTCAAATAAAACTATGTAGCTAATATTTTTTTTTCGTTCACCATTATCGAGTTATGACACAAACTTTTGTTTTAGATAATTTTACGTCAAATAAAACTATGTAGCTAATATTTTTTTTTCGTTCACCATTATCGAGTTATGACACAAACTTTTGTTTTTTTTATATGGAAACCATAGTTGGTTTTGACATTAAAAAGTTTATTTTTTGCTGATTACAATGATATAAGGTTTGATATGGTTATTTTAAAAAATAAAGAGGATATAGACATTTCTATGATTGTTCACTTTATAAGATATAAACTTTAAAAAAAAATGTTTGGTGTTTTGTAATTCGAAAAACGAAAAATCTGAGTTACAGTAGTGTTCGTTGGAGCAGTCGAGATAAATATACTAACATTGCTTTCACATTGAGTCACAGAAGTGAGAGCTCTTAATTTTTACTTTTAAGTCAAGTTAATTGTCAAATATTGACAATTAACTATTATTTAATTTAATTGTAACTTAACTATAAGCGGTGTAAACGGCCGTTAATCATAAGTTTGCATTGGCTATGGAATTTTCTAACGTAGAAAAGCGTGATATGGTTGAATGTTACATTCAGTGCCAGAAAAAATCTGCTAGAGCTGCTGAAGTTTATTTTGAAAATTATTTTGATCGACGTCAGCCGTCGCTACCTACTTTTAAGAGATTATGGGATAATTTAGCAGATTATGGTTCGTTCGTTAAACCAAAATCAAAAAAAGGGATGGATGAAGATAGAGAAATAAGCATATTAGCATGTGTCGCTCAGAATCCATCTACATCGACCCGACAAATTTCAACAGAAATGGGCTCCTCTCAACGCACTATTGTCAGAGTGTTGAAGAAGCATAAATTTCGCCCCTACAAATTATCAGTATCACAAACCTTACATGAAGGTGATAACATCAGACAAATAGCTTTTTGTAGATGGTTTAAAGATCAGTGTCAAAACGATCTACACTTTTCAATGAAAATATTATGGACTGATGAATCTCGTTTCACAAATTGTGGAATGTTTAATAGGCACAATGAGCACATATGGTTTCAAACAAATCCACTTCAGCTTGAACATAGGAGACCACAAATTAAATTTGGGTTTAATGTTTGGTGTGGTGTTATAGGATCAACTGTTCTTCCTCCTTTTATTTTTGATGGATCACTAACTGGCAATCGTTATCTTAATTTTTTACAACAAGATTTCGAGGAAATGTTAGATAATTTAAATTTAAGAACCCGAGCAATGCTGCAATGGTTTCAACATGACGGAGCGCCTCCGCACAATCAACTGAATGTTAGAAATTATTTAAATTTGAACTTCCCTAATCAATGGATAGGACGAAATGCACCCATTGAATGGCCGACTAGATCCCCTGATTTATCAGTTTTGGATTTTTTCTTGTGGGGTGTACTAAAGGACACAGTATACAAAAGAACATATGAAACAATCGACGATTTACGAGGAGCTGTCTTAGTTGCTTTTAATAATATCGATAGGCGTAAAGTACGCAACGCTACAAATTCTGTTGTGAAGAGATGCAATTTGTGTATTAATAATAATGGAGGTATTTTTGAACATTAATAATGTTGTGTGCCCTTAATAAAAATTCTTATAGTTTTCATTTTATTACTACATAAGATTTCAAAATAAGTTTTCGTTTGGTTTGTATTTTATCAGTTCGAAATTCAATTGTTTTCCATAAAAACCATAAAAATGTCTATGTCCTCTTTATTTTTTAAAATAACCATATCAAACCTTATATCATTGTAATCAGCAAAAAATAAGCTTTTTAATGATGTCAAAACCAACTATGGTTTCTATTTAAAAAAAAACACAAGTTTGTGTCATAACTCGATAATGGTGAACGAAAAAAAAAAATTAGCTACATAGTTTTATTTGGCATAAAATTATCTAAAACTTTTGTCTGAACACTTTTTCTCTAAAATTACTATTAACGATGCTAAGCATGTTTAAAGAAAATCGTAAAATTTAGTTTTTTTTTGAATATCTAATAAGTCATGAAAGTTATCGGAGAAACAAAAGCAGTTTTAAATCAAACTCGTAAAACTGCGCATCTTTCCCCATTTAAGCGTTTTTCTATCTCCAGTAGTTTCTGAGATCCCAATGCTAAACATTCAAAAAAACTCACCCTGTATATGGAATAACTTCATAAGAGAACAGTTAATTAACTGTGTTCAATTTCAATTTGTTTTGTATGATACGACTATCAGATATACAAAAACAAAGCAATGACAACATTTAAATTAACTTTTATTAAATAAATGTATGTACTAGAAAGCAGAAATAAATAATTTACAATATGAATACATTTATATATTTACACTCAAATAATACAGTTATATATGAACAATCTATGAAATTTCTTTTCAAAAAATTGAGTATCACGTGTCATCATACTACTTATACATACTTTTAATACAAGTTTCATGCTGTGGATTTAGCAAGCAAACATTTTAAGTATTCCAATGAGATAGAAATGTCAATTTCATATAACTTAGGAGTAGTATCAAGAAGAAAAAAATTATATGTACATATTACAAGTTATTAAAATGTTCATTGATTAATAAACGCCCCATTCCTAGCCCCCCATTGTCATTATTAACAACTGCCTCTATGTAAAATTATTCAGTTAATCTATCCATTTCAACATTGTTACGAGGCATGTAGATATAATCTGGCAGTAATAAGTATTATAGCATTGGATACCTGTTTGATTATCCTACAAGATGAGGCCTTGGATATGCTATCAAAATCTCCAACTGCAATAAGCATAATGCCAGTGGCATGAAACTTTAATATTAGCAAGAACTGTGTGAGCGGCTGTATGCATCCTCCACTAAAATATATCATTTATTAGTAGTGAAACAATAATTTCATGATAATACCTACCGATTTGTAGGGAGTGAAATTAAATGTTCTAGTCTTTCTAACAGAGAAACGACTGTCTCTTTTGTTAGTCTGAATCTATCAAAAAAATTAATTGTGACTGAATTTATACAAACCGTTCTCCCGATTTCGATAATCTTTACGTCGTCTTACGACTACATCTACCTCATCCTGATGACGAACTAGAACTCGTTTGCAATATATATAGGTTCATTTTATTAGATGGTATTCGAAATAAATACCAGAGTATCTGTTTCCAAATTTAACAATGTAATCGTCAACAACACAACCTATATTATGTGAGGTTATAGCGTACTTGTCGTTAAAGTAAATATTAAAGTTGGTTAAAGCTAAGAAATCCTGACTTTGCCTTAAAGTCATTTTGTAGTTGACTTTAAAATTAAAGTGACATTATGAAACCAAAATTCAGGGTCAAAGTCAACTTTGAAATTAAAAGTCACTTTAACTTGATTATGAAACCGGCCGTAAGAGAGGGAACAAAAGTCAGTTTGGAGCATGATAGAATTTTTTGTTTAAAATAATTATTATAAAAGGTCGTTTTGAGATAGATTGGCGGCAGGTGAAAACCGCTTTAAATACAAAATAAACATTAGGTGTCTGTATTTATAAATTGAATTTGAACTTGTAAATTTTAAATAATATTTAAAGGCACTTAGAAAATTGTTTAATAATTTTGAACTTGTAAATATTTTAAAAAAATATTTAAAGAGACTTTGAAAATTTTTAACAATATTGAACTTACAAGACTGTAAATGCTTCCATGCATTTATTTGAATTCGATTTAATAAATTTCAAATCAAATAAATGTATTTCACATATAATTAGGAGTTAGACAAATAATACTGAGGAACCAGAATGTTTTTATTTTAAAACACGATGGTCATACGCTACCTGTTATAGTAAAACATTTTGGAATTTGTGATAGTTTTTTTTAGGATAGGATAAAGAATTTATTTTATTTCATATATAAAATACAGACACGCGATGTTTGGTTTTATGTAGAATAATCAGAATTACATTTTTATTTATCCGTATTTTTTTTGTAGAATTAATATTGTGAAAGATATTAAGATTGTGAAATGGAAGAATTTAATGAACTATATGAAGAACTGAGGTAGTTGTTTTTATTATATTTTATGTATAAAGTGTTTAATCATTTAGGTGTGGTGATTTATATTGGAAATAAACGAGGTTGGTACAATTTTTCTTTTGTTTAAAGTTAATGAATTATATATATATTTTTGTGCTTGTGCATTGAAGTCTGAGTGTTACGGACGTTGTGTTAGGGATGTATACATCGAGTCATGTAATTAATTAACTCGTAGTATGGAGCCCTGATTGATCCTAAGACACGAATTTGTGCTGAGAATCTCATTTAGAAGCGAGAAAAGGCATTTGAGTGAAATTAACATCAGCGAAGAGTCAGTATTTTGAAGCACAATTAATCACTTGAATTTGAGTTTTCTTTTTGTATATAACATTAGAGGCTGGACGCGTTATTGCGTAAGTTAGGGGTGTGTTCAATGAGTTAAAAGATGAACTCATAGAATGAAACTCTCATCTACCAATTGACGTGAATTTGTTTTGGAAATAGTGTCTAGAAGGGAGAAAAGGCATTTGGACAGTATTAATATCAAAACAAAGTCCATGTTCTAATGCGTATACAATCATAACCGATAGGATTTATTTTATTTCATTTAACACATCTGGTATAAGTCACTACATTCAATGAAATTTGATTTATAAGATATATATATTTTTTTGGTTGTTGATTGCACTATAATTATAAACAGAATAAATACAAGTGCGTTAGATAGGATATTTTAATATTTATTATTATTATTAAATTACATTATTAGAACTTAAGTTTTTTTTTATCATGACAAAAGTGGTTTATTGGAATAGTTATATTCTGAATATATATATTTTTTGTTATTCTCGTTATTTGTACATATTTGATTTAGTAGCTAGTGAAGTGCGAAATTGCCTAACCCACATTTCTGCGGAAATAATAAGATCATAGAGTAGCATAAGGCTAAGTTTCTGGGATACATGCTTGAACCCTTTTGACTTTAAGAATAAAGAAATTTTCAACCTTATTAATTTACAAGGGTCACAGCAGTATGTTCATTTCGAATTTGCTATATAAAAGTTGTTCTAAATGATGGTTTAAATACTTTTATCCTCTTCATAAACCTGTGAGTAATAATGTTACTTCCGATCCGAATGTAGAAATTTTTCTTTAAAAAATTATTTCAAACCCGGCTTTAAATACTTTTATACTCTTAAGGCTATACGCCCGGCCTCGAAATCGTTTTTCCCATTTCCTAATCGTATTTTTCATGAAAAGCTTACCGAATTTACACGCTAATTTAAGACAAAAAGGCCTTTCAATGGATAAATCGTAATTTCTTCGAAATTGTCCAAAGGGCCCTAAATAAAAATAAAAATGTAAGAAATTTCAAAAAACAAGCCTTTATTTAAAATTATGTAACACTCAACAGCAATACATAAATTTTATTTTTTCTTAATTTTTAAAAATAAGGTCACGAAACGGAAAACAAAATTCTGAAATTTGGGCGAAATTCACTGAAATCAAATAGAGTATGTGGTACGCTCGCACATTGTGTCGAGAGCTGGCTCCGCCTACCATGTCGGGCAGTTTCTACGCAGTTTGTAAAATACTTCTGAGATCGGTGTATGTTAAGAAAGTAATCGTTACTCGGACATTATTTTATCGAAACCGTTGATATTTTCTTTACAATATAGTGTACATATACAGTGTCAGCGTCACAATACTTCCTTATACTACGTATCAGAAAGTAAAAGCAATATCTCTTCCCGTCCCTAACGCTATACCTGCTAGAAGCGCATGCTAGGACTCACACGGCTTGCGGGCAGAGAGTATAATAATTATTATATTTGACTCGCAATAATTTGCTTCTGAAACGATCTAGAAATTTATTTCTTGCACAAAAAATAATTTTGGAATGTTGGCTTTATTTTGTTTCACATATATATGGGTAAATTCTGAAAAATAAGATTAGTTACTCGATAGCTGAAAAATATATTACACAAATTGGTGGTCTACTAAAACTTTTTTTTTTTATAAAATTTACACACCATAAAGAAAAATCGAAAACATTAGTATCATCCAAATACTTTAGGGTATAACCTTTAAAAAAAACAGATCCCTAGCTCTCTGCATTGCTGAGATATCACGAGATAAGTATTAATAATTGAAGAAAGTGAAAATTTTAAAATTTACACAAAAAAACGATTTTTCGACCTTTTTGCGATTTCGATTTTATTTTCCAACTCAAAATTTGAATCCGGCAGGTGATTTTACATATCCAGCTTCACTTTTTTTGTGTGTTTGAGAAAATATAGATTGTATAATTTAGGGGCGGTTGCTTCCCGACTGCTAAACATGTGCGCCAACCGGCGATTATCTGAGACCATAACGCAGCCATAAATTACAGGCAGATTAGATTAGGTGACAAGTTCTTTTCTCTATCTTTTTCCTCAGCATAAGACAGAGCACGCGGACCCTTAAACATTTGTCTTTTATTACAGTTGCACGAAAAACAGTGGTACGCCTCTTTCAAATCGAACTCAGCTTGAAGCGGGCGTCCAGCCTTAATGAATCTGTATAGAACGCAAAACTTGCACCATATTTGCAATATACTACTATTCGATAAGAGTAGTAAGATTGTTACTTCTGGTCAGGTTTTTAACTTTTTTTATACAAAAACTGTCCCAAATTCAGCGCTAAAAGGTTTTGCACTTCTAATAAATCTATACAGAATGCATAATTTGCGAGATATTTGTAAAACACTTCTGTTATATAATAGTAAACGTCCTACTTCCGGGCCGAATTTTAAATTTTTTTGTATACAAAAATTATTCAAAATCAAGTTAATTACTTGGAAAGTGTAAAAGTTGACATCAGACGTGAAATAAAATATCTGCCAAATGGTCGAAATGTCGGAAGAACTTTTGGAGTAAAGGCGGCTGAATTTCATTAATGTTAATTATTAGAATCGTCTCAGGTTGAAAATTAAATATTGCTTAGTTTTATGGGTTAAAAATTAAAATATATCATGTATACAGGGTGTTATAAATTAAGTGCGCACTATGGCTAACTTTGTTATTAATGAAGCTAGAGTATCGGTTAAATAGGCAAAGTAGTAGTATTTTTATCGTGAACAATGATGGCAGAACCGAAAAGACAGTTGAACTTCTAATTTTCGCGCTATTTACAAAAGTTACTTTTTTTTTAAATGGAACACCCAGTATATTTTTGCATTTATTGAAAGAAGGAATTATTTAAAAAAAAAAGAAAGTTTTCATACATTATTGAAAAAAATGAAAGTTGCGGCAGTTATCCACTATTTTGTACAGCAATTCGTATCAATAAAATCAAGATGGCTATGATAAAAAAAACAAGCATTGTGTATTACGTTTATTTATTATAATAGATGTTCGAAGACATCACCGTTTTGTCCAATACACTTCCGAATTCGTTTATGTGCATTAAGAGTTACTTTTAGAATCGATCTTGCGTCTATGTTATTAGCAATAGTAATTATTTTATTTTGCAGCTCTACAACATTTCATATCTCCTTTTTTGTAACATTATTCCCAGGTGATCAATAGAGGAGACTAATGTTTTGTCACTGGTACCTTAATTATTCAGCGCAGAATATAAATGCATTTCCTCATATTTTGTGGAGCGATGAATCGAATTTTTCTAATTCTGAAATTTGAAGTAGAAAAAACTATCACTATTGGTCACGAGAAAATTTATACAAATACGGTTTAGTTTTAATGTTTGGTGTGGATTAATTGGCTCGACGATTGTCGGACCATTCTTTTATAATGGTTCTTTAACCGGGCAAACATATTTTCAATTCATGACTGAACATTTAGGAATATTTTTGGATAACCTGGACTTGGCTACTCGGCAACATATACATTTTCAACAAGATGGAGCACCAGCGCATAATCATCGCCAAGTACAAAATTTTTTGAGCGAAATGTTTCGGAATAAGTGGATAGATACGAATGGACCAATTCAGTGGCCACCACGGTCACCGGATCTAAACCCTATGGAATTTATATTTTTGGGGATATTTAAAAAATGAAATTTACAAAGGGAGATATGAACACGTTGTAGAGCTGCAAAATAAAATAATTACTATTGCTAATAACATAGACGCAAGATCGATTTTATAAGTAACTCGCAATGTACTTAAACGAATTCGGAAGTGTATTGGACAAAACGAACATCTATTATAATAAATATACATAATACACAATGCTTGTTTAATATTTGCTGTTCTTTTTCATCATAGCCATCTTGATTTTATTGATATGAATTGCTGTACAAAATAGTGGATAACTGCCGCGAAAATTAGAAGCTCGACTGTCTTTTCGGTTCTGCCATCATTGTTCACGATAAAAATACTACTACTTTGCTAATTTAACCGATACTCTAGCTTCATTAATAACAAAGTTAGCAATAGTGCCGACTTAATTTATAACACCCTGTATAATATATACATTATAAACGTGTAATCATAATAATTTTTTTACGCATTATTTACAATAAGTTTGGCCGGTACGATATTACTAAGATTTATTAGCGATTATATCATAACGTAAATAAACTAAAGTCCGTTTAAAGAAGCCACTCGTGCACATCTGCTGATCATGAGTCTTTAAAAACAACCGCACCAATAGATTACGCCTAATGACGTGTAAATAATGAATAATATGCATATTGTCTTTTTTTAAATGTACAATAATTGAAGTGTTAACATTTCTGCCTATAATCATTACTGAATACGTTATAGCTAATAAATATGTAATTAATGCTGACTTTAAAAGAAATCAACTAAATATATGAATATTTTTTTCTGTTTTAGGAACTTTCCATAATTTGAATAATATAATTATTAAAAAAGATCAAACATTTTACGGTACTTTAACATAAAGACGGCATGTCGCGTGTAAGTGGTATTAAGCCCCATAGCCTTCCATTTACAATTATTATTATTATCATCTTTTTTATGACTTAACACTTAACACCTGTATTTAATCAAAGCCTCAATCACAAAGCTTGGAAGGCCATGAATTACACAATTATGAAAAAATTGTGATAAAAATTACTGTTATTCTTTCATGTTTTTTCGGATGGTGATGGCTCACAAAAAATTAAAAGTCACAATTTTAATTGTTAACTTATTCAACATATTTATAGGTTTTAAATAATAATTTTGCGCATTAAATGCTATCCAAGAAAGAATAAAGGTTTTTCTCTAAACTGGTAAACTGCTCATTAAAATAAACAAGAAAACCAGCTAACTCATACAATTTATTAAGTTAATAGCAAAATATGTAGAACTTTTTAAATACAGGGACAGATCTAGATTTTTCGGGGCCTAGAGCGTATCGAAAACCCCATTCTACTTCCTTATACGTAACGTAGTATATAAAGAAGTATAATGAAAAAAATTTTCGACCTCGACATTTGGAATGTCCATTTTAAACTTCCCCGATACCGAAAATGTACTTTTTGCAAACATCTCCCCCCCCCCCATCTCTCTCCCTCCCTCCTCTCTCTCTCTCTCTCTCCTCCCCCTCCCCCTATCTCCCTCACTCTCTCTCTCTCTATTTCTATTCTTTATAAATCTGTTTAAACTAAGTAATTGACTAAATATTGCCTGAAGTAAGCTACTACTTCCGGTCTACCGATTTTACTGAAAATCGAATCAGATCTCATGAGTACTCCTAAATACAAAATTTGGAATTGGTAGCTATAGCCGTTTGACCACTATTGTGGTCACACACACACTGACAGACAGACACACAGAGATACATTTTTTAAAAACCACTTTGTCGGTATCGGGGGACCTCAAAACGTGGACATCTGCAAAAATCTCGAGGTCGAATATTTTCATAAAATTAGTAGTATCTTTCATTTTTATAAAAATTATTCAAACAAATCAGATTTAATTTCTTTTTATAGAATATGATTATATAGGAGCAACTGTGTAATGTAGGTATAAAAACATAAGTCAGAATCATGAAGGCACTGCTTATTGATCAAACACGTGCTTCTGCGGCAGTAACAGGATGAAATTAGGGCCCACGGCTTAATAACAAAGACCTAATTCCAGAGAAGCGTTTTAATCTCGAGTGTTTAGAAATGAATCAGTATTGATTTTTTTTTTTTTGTTAGAATCGTTAAATGTGCAGTCGTAAACATGCACTGAAAACTTTTATTAGCATAGGTATTATTATTCAATTGTACTATTGGCCATTATTATACAATAAAATCCTAACAATGTAACACTTGCTTGACCTTAATATTAATTTTGATCGTTTAATTACTAGTTAGCTACTTAAGAAGACGCATTAAATAGGTACGCTAAAAGTGTGTATTTCAAGTATAAACTTTGAAGAAAATGTAGCTTACATATTTATAATTTACGTATAAAAAGTCTCTGCAATTTAAAATTGAAATGCTAGTAGAAAAAGGTTTTATATATATATATATATATATATATATATATATATATATATATGCATTTAGTACTAATACACCTCCAAACGCTATGTAATTAGGTTGAGTTTGGCTCCGATTTGACGAGTTCGGCTCCGATTTCGGAGGCGAGAACGTATCTTGCTGTTTTCATCTTAGTATTATCAGTTTAGATCTTTGGTGTTATTTGACAATTTTTTACTCGGAGTTGAGAACCACCTAGATACACATACAAACATGTGCCATAGTTGAGCGAATTTTTATCAGATGGCGCTGCTAGTTTATACAGTTAATATATACCGGTAGTTACCGCCTCTATATATGCCAAGTACGAGTTCTCCTCGGTTTGTTGGCAACATTGCAAAAAGCGGTGACGATACGAATACATTTAATATTTTATTTTCATATCACAACAAAGATGTGAAGGTTTAATAGGAAAAAGATAGATGTAAGGATGTTTAATTTTTATATTTTTGCATTACACAATGTTAATGAACTAGAAAAATAATAAAATAAAATAACAATATATTAGTACTTAAACACAAACCAGTTACTTATTTTTTTTTATGAACTAGGAAAACTAATAAAGTAAAATAATAATATGTTAGTAAGAATAAGCCAATCATTTATTTTTATGTTCTCGTATACGTATTATATACGAAAGTCTTGACTTTGACCCAATCCAAATTACCTAAAACAGAGACGTTTTAGGTAATTTGTTGATTGATGATTTTTTCACACACATCTTTTCTTGGAATTTTCTTCTTTTTAATATGCCCTTTAAAATGCGAAGTAACCAGCTTCTTTTGGTGGGTTGTCCATCTAATTCTATTAATTTTCCTTTTTGTCTTCATGTTGGCTTTATCGATTTCGGAATTATTATCAGATTTAGCTAATATGTAGTTCGAATCAATATCAACATCTTCTTATACTCCATCCCTTTCCCTTGATCAAATAAATTTAATAATATAGCGATTTTAGCTGTTTGATAAGCATCTAGAGTTATTTCGTAAAATTCTCGATGCGTTTTGTCGGTATGGCCTATATATTTTGCAAATTCTGAATAATCCTTTTTAGTCAAATTTAATACTTGCATTAATGTTGCAATTTGTTTTCGTAATCGGTTTGACTTCATTGCATCGGTATTTCTTATGTCACAAGAATTAGCAAATTTTTTGAGAACTATGTCTCCTCGCATCCATTGATCGATTACCTTGGGATACGCAAACAAATATTTATTTTGTTGTGGTACTGTTTGGGTTTCATGTCTTATATATAGTAACATGTTTATGTATTCTTGACGCGTTTATAATTTGAAATCAGTGCTTTTTTAGATTGCCTTAAAAGTTTCCAAAAATTCACTTTGATTAACAGTTCTAAAATTTCTTAAATAAGGATCTGTTTCAAGGTGCTAAACACCTTGAAACAGACTGTGAGTGTCAATGAGGCGTCAACTAATTTCTTGAAAGCTTTTGCATTGGTATTATCTTCTCTTAATAAAGCAACATTCTTCTCAGCAGTTTCTAATAAATGATTTTTAAATGTTATTATGTCTTTGGTTAGCGGTAACATAACGGGTTTATTCCATTTTTTTTAACTAGATCGTTTAGCGCTAGTGAAGAGATTAGTTGGTCCGTGGGGTTTGTACTAAAAATCTAAATCTTTTTAGTTCCTTCAGTCTATCTTCGTAATTATCACATTTAAATTCCGGAGTTTCAAATGAGTAGTAATATCACAAATTTGTTGTTGAGTAGTACCACCTATATGTAAAGTCAAACTCCATGCTTTAAAGTTTTTTTTACTTTCTTTGTATCCACTGACTGTTTTAGTACTTAAAACGACATCGTCAAATAGACTAGGATATAGTACTTGGGAAAACACCAATTTTACAAAATTTGCACACATTTCTTTTCTTTTTGTTTTTATTGAAAGCTTCTTCTACAAATTAATAATTTGAATGTTGAGACGAAACTTTTGTTTGGCAATGAGCTTCTGGAAGTACTAAATGATTTATTGTGGAAATATTTTCTTTGGCATTCTCTTTACCATCAGATGTGCTACTTTCTTCTATATCAAGGTATCGTTTTTTTAACAGCAATTGATGTAATAATAGGGAAAATCAAGGACACACTAGAAGACTCTATGTACGAATTATGATGTTCCGACTGCTTTTTACATGGACTACGACAAAATTCTGACAATAATTCACTTGTAAGTGTTGTATGAGATTTAAGGGATCCTAGTCTGCCTTCTGTGCTTTTTTCTGTGTTATCGGCTGGACCAAAATCTTTTTTAAGTAACCAGTTTAGCGTTTTTTCTTCTGGTCTTTTACACAAATATTTTATGTTTTGAGTTTGTAGCATACCTATTTATAATTAACTTGAGTTTTCATTTATTTACATTTTTCTATGGAAACTAAATTAAACTGGGAAGAAGATAATATTATTCGATTTTTTTACATAACATTGTGTTATCCGTTTTACTTAAAATACGTTAGATATACAGGATGTTTGGCGCATGGTTTGCCAAATTAATTTGGCTGATAGAAAGGACCATTTTTCTGTCTTTTAAAGCCCAATAATTCAATTATTATTATTCCGAAGGTACTTTTTTCGACTTTTTAAATTTTAATTTGCCAAATCCCAAAATTCAGCATCTAACATTTAAAAAAAGTTATCGGTACAGCCTCTAAATTTGAGTTTATCTGCTAGATATAACAATTCTTAACTTTTAATCTCTAATATCGAATATCATCCTGATGTGTCTCGTTGCACAAATTTAGTAAATTAGTAAAGTTATAATCAAAATTTTTATGGCATACTGTATACCGTTGGAAAAGGAATATCCTAGAGAAGTTTTTAAAAGAATTAGAAGCTTACTATTGCTTTTAGATATTTTTTTATTGCCATGTAAATTTGAGTTCAAAGTTTATTTTCACCTCTTCTTCTCTTTAAATTTGTGACTAAATGAAATAAAAACCGCATGTTATTTGCAAGTAATTTTGAATTTGGCTGAACCACACAACAGTACACATTAAAATTAAACCTAAATTTGGAAGTTGTACTTATAACTTTTATAAAATTTAAGTTTAAATGCTGAATTTTGGGATTTTGCAAAATAAAAATTATAAAGTCGAAAAAAAATTTGTGACTAATATTTAGTTATTGGGCATTAAGAGGCAGCAAATGGCCCTTTCTATCGATCAATTTAATATGGCAAACGATGCACTAACCGCCTGAACATATAGAATTATACAATAAATAGGTAACGCTGTTTTGACAAAATAACATAATTTTGTTACTATCACATTGTCTACAAATGCAAACTTTATTCTATTCCATATGTAAACACCTGAGTGTAGCAATCTTCTATAACGGATATTATTAAGACAATTTTTTAAAATTGGGATTACTAACTACTGCATTTATTCAAATTACAATAATTTTTAAGTAAATCCAGTACAAATGTGAGCATCCTCGTCATTTTTTCTGTTTCCCATATTGAAGTTTCGGAAATATTATTGTCTTCAAATAGTAATTCTAATTAATTGCCATTACTTTATAACATGTGAATTATATACGACCATAAAATCAATATCAAAGTAGCTGTATTTACACTACAAAGATAATCTAAATTATTCAATGTGTACGTGCACTGAGTTTTTCTCAGTTTTTCTTTGAAATTAATACTGTGGGATATAGATATCTATTGTATTCATTCAACTGGGGGTGTAGAATATCAAAGGAATTTTGCATATTATTTTTTTATAATAATATTATGTTATTAAATAAATGGATTTTTCTATCTTCATCTTAATTTAATACAAAAGCATTTAATACTTAGTGATCTAGCCATTTTTTCCACGTTCATTGTTCAATTAGTAGAAACTGTTCGCGTGATCAATCGGAGCAAAATACACTGAGTAATATAATGGCTATACTGGCAAGAAGTAAGCTTTAAATTTCAGACAATTTGACATCGTTGCTAGAGCCGAACTCCACCGCTACTTAATACATTTTTAAATACGCTGAGCCAAACACATACTTTACATATGAGGAGTACAAAGTGTACTATACACAAGTTTCAAATTTGTATAAAATAAATAAAAGATTTTATTACCCCTCTTTCGTTGCCTGTATTTGGAAGAAAATAAGTGTTCTAAAAACGTTAAATGGACTTGTCACATTTTATTGTTAGTAGTGGAGCTATGGTCGTCCTATGAACGTAAGGAGGCAAATACGATACAAATGCACATATATATATATATATATATATATATATATGTATATTCAAACAGGTAACTTGACATTAGAAATATAAATATAATTTTAAAAAATCGACTTACCCGATGTTATTATGCCCTAGCAAAGTCCAAAAACAGTTAACGAGTACCATAAGCGAATTAATTCACACCTAACCCTAGGATTAGGGTGTTAAATTTGCAGTAGTATTATATAATCTAACCTCCACGGGTGTAAGTAAAACATTTACAAAAAATGCTGCTCAGGGCTGATTTTCGTCGGACAAGTTGAGGTAGAATACGCATGGGAAGAATTACGTGAATTAACAAGACAAACTACGAACGGAGACTGACAAAATGCCTTATCTGTTCTGTATTTGCCGCTGGTGTCGAAATAATAGCGCAATAATGGGAGAGGACTCATTATATGCGCGTTTTAATAATGAATTCCATTTCTGCAACAACACTTGAATGTTATTTTGAATATTTTGAACATTCTGTTTGCCATTGGCTCTCTTCTAAACGTTTCTTCTCAACACACCTGTTCCTCACGCAGGTCTGCAAGGGATAATATTTCCAATATTTCCCTAGAGCTGTAGGGAATGAATTAACGTCCTGCAACAGATGGCTACAGATTTATCCTGTGTAGGTACTTGCGAAACAGCGTCCTGCCAAAATATTACCGGCTATTGATTTTACAGAGTGGTTTAATTTTCCATTAATTGCAGCAGTTAGTTACGTAATTAATGAATACTTGTATACCTCTATCTTATATAAATTATTAATGATAATCAAGAAAAGAATTCTAGAATATTAAGATCCACTCACAAAACGAAACAAGACAAAATGCATGGTCCTGGACAAAGATTTATTAAACTTTGATTAAACTAGCATATTCTCAGAGCGCAACTACTTGATGCCTATAACGACAAGGCATTATTAAAATCCACGTAAATACTCTTTTGAGTTATTCAAACACTCATTACTCAAAAATACAATATAATATAATACCAAATAATTACTTTACAGTTTGAGTTAAAATTATGTCCTTGATTTGTTTTTAATTGTTGAATCTGCAAGGTTAAATCTATTCCTATATTCCTTCAAAGATAGTATTAAATCAATTTACACGATATTTCGTACTGGAATACTCTTTTAAAATAATTAGGAGAGAAGAATTGTATAGAATGAATATGAAGAGTATTGCAAATTTGAATTCCCTTTATTTAATTTTTTTCCTTTAGGTGTCTATGTTGATAAAACAGTATTGGTATTGCAGGTGTCTTTATTTGAAATGATTGGACCTCGCTAATAAATTACATCAATAGATGACTGTCTCAATAAAATAGTATGCAAAATAATTGCACATTACTTGAACTGTGCTTGAAGCAAGTGTCTAATATTTTATATTTGTCCCGATAACGATATATATTGAAATTACAGTAAAATTCAGAAAATTTAACCTTTTTTTTAGACTGTAATCCTCTGTTGCATAATTCGTACACTTTACAAATATCACTAACATTTATCCAATCTTTACATAAATAAAATAACTCGTGAGACACAAAATGTGCACCTTTAAACACTTGAACAATAAAGTTGTAACATTTTGTGTGTGTCTATTTTATAATTTTGAAAACATAACAATAGTTATAACTAACTTGTAACATTTCATAAAATATGATAATTAGTTTTTAATTTATTACTTATCAAATGTTACTGCTATCTATGATGTAAGTGCTATACTACTAAACTATATGTTATTTAGAGAACCTATACCATAGTCGTCAAATTTTAATTTCGGTTTGCACTTCTATCATATGCAGCGATGCCTGCTTGCTAACAGTGGTGGGAGAGCAACGCAGTGGCGGGGGACCCCCACGCCTTACATTTCATAGCAAACGTTTGTCGAGTGTGGCAGCCTCGCTTATGTTTATCTTTAGTTTATTTCGTCGCGCTCTTTTCCTCTTTCTACTTTCGTATCAGAAATTAAAATATGTCGACCCCGGTATATAATCAGAATTATACATGGGCGAGATACTGGACTACGGTTCAGCTTCACTCAGACTAGATCGACTCGTGTTTTGTCGGCTCTCGGGGAAACCGGTAGGTAATACGGTGCCCGAGAGCCGACAAAACACGAATCGGTCTAGTCTGAGTGAAACAGATCCGTATTCCCCTATCTCGACCATGTATAATCAGAATGGTGACACGAATATGATTCGTACTGATTGGTTGGCGCTAATTGTGGGTACAATTAGCGCCAACCAATCAGTACGAATCATATTCGTGTCACGTGGCCGCTTATGTCAAAAAAATGTATTTTGTCTTTAAAACCCTATCTTTATTAATCGCGTTTTTAAATTCATATCCAATTAATACGCAAATTATAAGATTATTATGTCAATCCATATTTATTAAATTGAATTATTGGTTAATTTAGCATTTGACAGATACCCACATTTAGTTTACAGACGAACTCAGACCTCCGGAAGAAAGAGTGGGCATAGGCATTTGAAACTACGAGAATTTGATGAATATGTCAAAAATACTATACGGTACATGGTGTGCAGTTTGTATTTTAAAAATGAAGGTCTTCCATGTTTTAAAACTGCCAACAAAGAAAATGTATAATACTATAATGTATTATTTCTAAAAACTTGAAGAAAAGTAAAAAACATGTCCTTAGCCAACAATTTCTTTGCCAACTTTGTTGTTCGCAAGTGCATTGTGAAGTATTTGTATACACCTAATACCACAGACAAGGGAGATGGTAGATAGCCGATGTAATGATAATTATTGGCAACGAATTTTATTTTTTTTTTATACAAAAGGTATTGAAAATTATGTTCTAAATACTTTCATACTCGTAACGAACCTGCCTTACAGGCATGACTTGCGAAATATTCGCAAAAAACTGATTTTCATTAAGAGTAAAAGACCTATTTCTCGTAAAAATTTCGAAAAGCTTTTTTAACAATATTCTTGAGAGAGAGAGAGAGAGAGAGAGAGAGAGAGAGAGAGATTTTTTTAAAACCACTTATTCGGTATCAGGGGACTTCAAAACGTGAACATCTGCGAAAATCTCGAGGTCGAAAATGTCCATCATCACAATACTTCCTTATACTACGTAGAGTATTTTGTGTACCGAGATATTCAAAATATTTGCGTAGCTTCAAAATTCGGACAATATTCCAGGAACAATCTTTCCTCTCTATGTGTGTCTCACCGCGATAGTGGGCAAACGGCTCAAGCTATCAACTCCACATCTTATATTTTAGGAATATAATCTCTCTCTTGAGATCTGATTAGTACAGGACCGGACGTATAAGGCCGAAATTACGACGGACAAAAAAATAATATATAACATGACCCTGTTACTGAATAGCACTATTCATATGGTGTGGTGAACTCCAACATCTGTTTTCGTCCAGAAAGCGGGCAGCAAAAAAGTCGTTTTTACTCTTAAATTCCTTTCTTCATCGGTGTAGTTTTCGTTAGTGAAAAAATCAAACTTTACCAGTATTTCATAAACTACCAAGTTTAATCAGTATTCTTAAAAGGTGCAGATTTGGGGTTGTGACGACTGGTATTGTCGTGTCGCATACCACTAGAGTTATCTTGTTTAAAAAATTCGTTATTTTCTAACCTTCCTATTGACCAGATACAGTATTGCAGGCGTTATAAATTGTCTCCAGATTCTAAACTTCGATTAAACTTTATTTTGATTTATCTTTCCCTATACTCCTGTTTGCGTTAAATTTAAATATGAAGCGTCTTCCCGCGTAGATGTGAAGGATTATTATTCATCTAAAAAGATACTAGATTTATGTAAACTCTACAAACACACCTTTTACCTTTACTATTTTTAAAATATTCTTTTCATTGTCAGTCAAAGTCCTGTTAACATAAACATAACGCGGCTTGATAAACGATTCATAACAGGTTATTGTTAATATCTAGCAAAATGGTTTTGGATATACAGGGTGAGTTTTTTTTCATTATTTGTATCGGGATCTCGAAAACCATAAGAGATACGCATTAGGTTAAATGGAGAAAGATTTGCATCTTTATAAGCCTCATGCAGATACGTTTTTGTCCATTTAAGAAAATGCATGGTTTACTAGATATTTGCAAAAAATAGAAATTCTCTAAAACCTTTTCAGTGCTATAACACTTCTATTCTTAAAGTTAGAAAAAAAAATTTTTGAATATTGTTTTTAAGAAATTCAATTTCAAACAACGACAACTTATTAAATTTTTAATTTTGCTTAGCATTTTTGAGTTAGCAAGCAAAGTCTAATTTTTTTAAATGGAAACTATAGTTGGCTATGACATATTCTAGTAGTGCATTTTTTTCTGCTTGCAATGATGTCAGGGTTGTAGGACTTATTTTAATAAATAACTGCACAATACACTATTATTATGTTTAACAAAAATCATGTCATGCCATGGAAAAGAAAAGAAACTTATAATATACAATGTAATACAAGAAACAATAAAAAAAGCTAAACGAATTAATTATTAACAGCACGTAACACGCTAAATTTACATTAAGTGTTCGAAATGTCCACCATTATTATCGACGCACATACGGCACCTTTTCAACACTGAGCTAATAGCTCTCCTAAGTTTGCGCCCATCTAAGCTATTAAATACATTAATAACAGCTTCCAATAGCTTCTCTTGGGTTGCATATGATCGCACATATACGAGATCTTTTATTGCTCCAAAGACGAAGAAATCTAACGGTGAAAGATCTGGGGAACGTGCAGGGCATAAAACAGGACCTTTTATTGCTCCAAAGACGAAGAAATCTAACGGTGAAAGATCTGGGGAACGTGCAGGCCATAAAACAGGACCTTTTCTGCCGATTCACGAGTTTTGTAATAATTAATCTAAATATATTTGACCTGTGCCTGATAGTGAGGCGGAGCAACGTCGTGTTGAAACCACCGTAAATTTGTACGGGTCTGTAAATTTAATTCATCTAAGATATTGTCGAAATCTTCCCTAAGAAATTGCAAATATCGATTTCCGGTTAAAGTTTAATTAAAAATAAACGGCCCAACAAGTTGCGAACCAATAACACCACACCATAAATTGAAGCCAAACCTAATCTGGGGTCGCCTTTCCTCTAAACGGTATGGATTTATTTGCGCCCACAGGTGTTCATTATGGCGATTAAATATGCCGCAGTTTGTAAAACGTGTTTCTTCGGTCCATAAGATCTGCATCGGAAAGTTATTATTTTCATGGCACATATTTACGAACCAAGCACAAAAATGTAATCGTCTTTCATCGTCTCCAGGATGTAGAGTTTGACCAACTAATTTTTTATAAGGATGGTATTTATGTTTTGATAAAATTCTCACTACTGTGCGTTGTGAGGTAGCAGCGCCTTGTGCAATTTGCCGCGTTGATGTTGATGGATTCGGATTAACAGCAGCTAAAACATTTATCTGCGTCTTGTCACCAATATTACCCTTATTTCTAGGTTTAACAAAACTTCCATACTCTTTTGTCTAACAATGGTTGAGGGCGATCAAAATACAATAAAAAATAGCGTTCGGCGGCTTCTTTACTATTTTTGTTACAAATAATGTATCATTCAATCATATCAAGTTTCTCAAGATGTGTGTACACCATAACTAACTTTGTAAAGCAACTAAATCACTAACAAAACCAACTATAGTCACCCTAATGAACGAACTGTCAATGATGAAGTAAACATAATGCTTCAATTATTAATATCGCGTTTTCCTTGGCAAGACATGATTTTTGTTAAACATAATAATAGTGTATTGTGCTGTTATTTATTAAAATAAGTTCTACAACTCTTACATCATTGCAAGCAGAAAAAAATGCACTATTAGAATATGTCATAGCCAACTATGGTTTCCATTTAAAAAAATTCGACTTTGCTTGCTAACTCAAAAATGCTAAGCAAAATTAAAAATTTAAGAAGATGTCGTTGTTCGAAATTGAATTTCTTAAAAACAATATTCAAAAAAAATTTTTCTAGCTTTAAGAATAGGAAAGTTATAGCACTTAAAAGGTTTTGGAGAATTTCTATTTATTGCAAATATCTAGTAAACCATGAATTTTCTTAAATTGACAAAAACATATCTGGATCAGGCTTATAAAGATGCAAATCTTTCTCCATTTAACCTAATGCGTATCCCTTGTGGTTTTCGAGATCCCCATACAAATAATGAAAAAAACTCACCCTGTATAAGTATGTAAATACTCTACGCTTGCAATTTTTGAATATGAAGAATAAAAACATTTAACATCTTAGTTCGTGTACGACGTTTGCTATTAATAATGACTCAATGACTCAATGTATTTTAAAATACATTACCCAATATTAAAAACATTCTTCATAATGTTTAAAATAAATATTTGAAATCAAAAAAATGTTTCGTAATGGTGTTAGAATATAACATAGCGGTTATAAGAAATAAGAAGGTTGATGATGTCCAGAAGAGCCGAAACGTCTTATAAAAATTTCGATTACGCCATTAGCTAGGAGGCTAAAAGAGTCCCCAAGGATGAACTTTGTGGTCCTTTCCTACATGGCCAAATTAAAATGGCGATGTTAATAGAAAAAATCAGTATTTTCCGGTTCGAAAGTCATTTATCACAGATACGTTTTCTCACCAGGTCCATAACAGACACATAGTCTATGAAATTGGACGAATTTAAACCTACCTTCTATCTCAATACGTGAAATCCCTCTGATGAGCGTCGGCATTGAATCAGCCTGTATTCATTTCTCAGAAATGCAATAATGATTAAAAGTACCTATTTATTGTTTTTGTCTAAATCAAATTAGAAAAGATATACATTTACAGATTTACGAACATTATGTTTAATAGTAGTTTATAAAACAGGATATCTGTTTCTTTCCTATACGTATTTGCCTTTTTGCAATTTAGGAAAATTAAGGTAATTTCCATGAAATGATTAAAAATAGACATACTTTTTAAAATTGTGGAGAATCTGAAAATTATTTTTCCAAGTCAGCATTTCCGTTCTATAATATAAACACTTAAATAGAAACGAATATCATATATTCCCGAACTACAACAAAAACTCGTTGTTGTTCCGTTCTAACATCAAAAAAGGCGCCGTCTGAAGTTAAGCCTATAGTAGTGCCATCTTTTATCCAATAAATTTATTCTGCAAATTATCTCCTAGTGTCGCTATAGTAGATACCTTGGGAAAATAACACGAAAATACAACAATTCCACATTCATGCACCATCTATTGGATTGAATTAAAGTTATTTTTTGTGTTGCCAATCTCTCATAAACACCGGCTATTTGAATCTTCTTTATATTATGTGATAATAACTATTCTTATTGTTTGTAGTTATTATCCTTAGTTATTCATAGAGACTTTAAACAAATTTATAAAAGCAAAATAATAATTTCACAAAGTACTTTTCATTCTAATTTTTAATTATAATAAATAATTAAAATGATCATGTAACATACAACTAGCGTCTAATGAATTTCAAGATATATCTATAGTACATGTGCTAGCCCTAGACAGTAATACAACGCAAATGTAACCAATTGTTACATACATACATATACATAATTGTTTATAAATTTTATTGCATACACTAGGCACCTGCTTAAAAAATTACACATATTGCAGTGACCTTGAGTTTAGTGGTAAATTGAAAATGAGCATAATCAAGATCACTTCAAGATTTAATTTAATTAATTGTTACTTTATTTATTTTTATCATGATGTGTATATAAGTATTCATTAAGTCAATATTTTGCCAAAATTTAATTTTTATTTACGTTAAATAATATGAGAATATTAGTATAATTTTTATAAAAGTCATAATATTAAAATAAGCATAAAATATTACGTGGATGATAACAAGAAAGTGTTTCCCGCTCGAAGAATACTGTGACCGGGAGAGATCGACCGTGTGGCCGGCGAAAACAATATTTTTCGCTAGATGCATTGGATGAGTCATGAACGTGTAAACAAGTTGATATTTACATGTTTGTTTACCTTTTTCAAAGATTGTTAACACCCTGCTTTCCTGAGTGGTGCAGCACTGCAGCTATGTAATTCTGGAGGTGGAATCGTATCTGCCGAACAGAACCGGACGTTTTTGTGAAGAAAAATATCGATATAAATCCGGGACCGCTGAGAAACCGGGAGTTGCTTGGTGTAAACCGCACTCAAAAGAGGGAAAAAGGAGAAGTAGGTGGAAACCTCTTCTTCCTCTTAAATGTTATATTAACTTAAAAGTTTATTCATGAATTTGAACTTAGAATATTTTCAAAGAGATTTTTCGATACTTATAAAATTTTCAACAAAAATTAAAACTTGTAATATTTTCCGTAATAACTTTACTGTACTTATAGAATTTTTCTAACTGAAATGGAACTCAGAATAACTTTATGAATTAGATATCGTTTTACTTTGGAGCTTAATTTACATTGAGACTTGTAATTATTTTAGAAATAATTATTTATGTATGGAACAGTTTTATTTAATTAGAACTTTGAATTTTCTTTTTTTATTTTCTAGGATGTTTTGTTTTATATGTAGGGTTATTACACCATGCATTATGATAAAGCATTTTAGTGACTGTAACGATCAAGTTGAATAGCGTAATAATTTTTTTTATAAAGATTTTTCTTTACTATTTTATTTACCAGATTAGAGGATTTGTGGTTAATAATTTTGTTTTATGTATACAGGGTTATTCACGCTATACGGCACGGAATATTGTGGCCAAAATACGTGACTTTCAAAAAGTTTCACTTTTGGGATATATGGGGGTCTAGTATGGTTACTTTTTAAAATTATTTTTATATTATACAGGGTGTCCCATAAGCCCTAAAAGTATCAAAGTTGTGTTTTTTTAAATGGAACCCCCTGTATATTATTGTATTTTCGGATTCTCCGATCAAAATAAGTGTCTGTTTTAATAAGGTTTACAATACCTAAACCTTAAGGTTTTTTAAATAATTTGAATTTTGCCAAAATCTAACCTAATTTTCATGTTTCAAATACTTAAGAAGTATTTAAGTTATGTAAGCGAAATTTACAGCGAAGTGTAACAATATATCATATTTTATATCCCAATCATAATAAACTTGCCATCTTATACAGGGTGTCCAAAAATTAAAACTAATCAAATAAGAACTTTAAGTGGCTATAACTTGATTAATTTAAATAGAACGCCATATTTTTTAACTTACCAGGAAATGTACTTTTTAATTACCTATCGAATGGTATTAGGGTGTTCTATAGCTAAGTCTTCGCGTTTTTACAGAATACGCCAAATAATCGTTTTTTGTACCATTTGGTGTTTTTTAAATAAAAGTTCTAATGTATCTAGTTGCCTATTGTATTTAGAAATGTCAGATAATTTACAATTATAAGAATAATAATGACGAATATCGTTACAAATGTTCAGAAACTTGGAACGTTATTTATAATCTAACAGGCTATAACAGCAATAATGGTAATAACATATCAACGATAACATAAAACAGAAGCAAAATATTTATAACAGATGTTCGAAATGTCGACCGTCCATTTCCAGACACTTACATATTCTTTTTTCAAAACCACTGCTAACTCTGGACAACATTTGCGGGGTTACAGTTTCAAAAGCGTCTCTTATGCGTATTTTTATATCGTGTGGTGTTGTCGGAGGCGTATTGTAGACAATTCCTTTTATGTATCCCCATAAAAAGAAATCTGGTGGAGTTAAGTCCGGGGATCTGGGGGGCCAATTTTGAAATCCATTTCTTCCAATCCACCTGTTTTGAAAGTTGGCATTTAAAAATTGCCGAACCTCGCGATGATAATGAGGCGGAGCTCCATCCAGTTGAAGCCACATGGTTGTTCTGATGTTTAAAGGGACTTCTTCTAATAATACTGGAAGTTGGTGTAAAAGAAAATCGAGAAACGTCATACCATTTAAAGGTCCTTCAAAAAAATAGGGTCCAATTAAATATTGGCCCAGTATTCCACCCCACACATTAACGGACCACCTATTCTGATTTCTCATGACTCTGTATTCATGCGGATTCGAATCAGAATAATAATGGAAGTTGTGTCTATTCACGAGACCATTGTTATGAAAAATACATTCATCACTAAATAACACATTTTCAAAATAGTTTTTATTTTCTGCCACTTTATCTAACACCCACATGCAAAATTCAGTTCGGTTGTCAAAATCATTTCCATAAAGTTCTTGGCAGAGCTGGATTTTATAAGGATGAAATCTGTGTTTTTTAAGAATTCTTGAAATACTTGCTTGACTAATGTTAGTATTTTCGGATATCTGATTTTGACTAACATTGGGATTTTCGATAACTGAACCAACTACCGTAAAAACATTTTCTTCATCTTCAGTGACAGGTTTTCTTGTAATGGGTTTTTTATAACTGACACTTCCACTTTCCTGAAACTGGTTTAATAATCTCTCAAAAACGGCTGGCTTAGGATGATTTCTTTCCGGAAAACTTTGAGCATAAACTCGAGAAGCCAATAAACAATTTTGATGACATTCTCCTAGGATAAAAATCATATCAATACGCTCTTCTTTTGTGTAAATCTTCATTTTGACTAAGCAACACCACAACAATATTCAAATAATAACGATCTAAACTTCCACAATTACAAAAAATAATACCACTATAGCAAAAACAGACTTTGCAGACTAAACTGACAGACTAAATGAATTTATGTGACATTTCTAAATACCATAGGCAACTAGATACATTAGAACTTTTATTTAAAAAACACCAAATGGTGCAAAAAACGATTTTTTGGCGTATTCTGTAAAAACGCGAAGACTTAGCTATAGAACACCCTAATACCATTCGATAGGTAATTAAAAAGTACATTTCCTGGTAAGTTAAAAAATATGGCGTTCTATTTAAATTAATCAAGTTATAGCCACTTAAAGTTCTTATTTGATTAGTTTTAATTTTTGGACAGCCTGTATAAGATGGCAAGTTTATTATGATTGGGATATAAAATATGATATATTGTTACACTTCACTGTAAATTTCGCTTACATAACTTAAATACTTCTTAAGTATTTGAAACATGAAAATTAGGTTAGATTTTGGCAAAATTCAAATTATTTAAAAAACCTTAAGGTTTAGGTATTGTAAACCTTATTAAAACAGACACTTATTTTGATCGGAGAATCCGAAAATACAATAATATACAGGGGGTTCCATTTAAAAAAACACAACTTTGATACTTTTAGGGCTCTTGGAACACCCTGTATAATATGAAAATAATTTTAAAAAGTAACTATAATAGACCCCCATATATCCCAAAAGTGAAACTTTTTGAAAGTCACGTATTTTGGCCACAATATTCCGTGCCGTATAGCGTGAATAACCCTGTATATAGAATAATTGAACAGTGATCGAGTTTTTTTTTAATGATGGATGAGTTTGAAGCAATGTATGAAGAATTAAGGTGATTTAATAATGTTTGTTATAAATGTGTGTATAGTGTTGTACCAATTTTTTTTGAGTGGTGTTTTGTATTGGAATCTCAAAGGGAGGTAAAGTTTTATTTTAATATATATATTTTCTTTTATGTATATCAAGTATATTTTATAGTACTTGTGTGTTTGATATTAACGTGTTGGGTAATAGATCAGGGATGTGTGCGATGAATTAAGTAGTTGTTTAATTCATAGCATGGAGTCCTGGTGAATCCTTAAAACACGAATTAGTCTTGGTGGTACTGTGTTGGGAGCGAGAAAAGGCGCCAGGCAGAACTAATCAGGGCTGAGTTAATTAATCAAATGCACAAAGACATTTTTTTTTATTATTAAATTTAAAATTTGTATATATGCTTAAAAAAAAAACATACTCGTAGGGTGGAACTTTGGGGTACCTACCAGTGTGAATTTGCTTTCTGATGGTACTGTCTTGGGAGCGAGCAAAGGCGCCAGGCAGGACTAATTAGGGCAAAGCCATTCCCTTAATGTTTATATTTTTTGTAAATAATAAATTGCGTAATTTTTGGTTATTCATATTCCAGTACAATTCACAATATGCAATAAACTTTACTTTATTAAAGATGTTGATTGTTTACATGTATCTATGACGAATATAAATCATGATAATCACGTTTATTTCAAAAATATAATTTTTTTCTCGATGTTATGCTTTCATTAATTATAATTTCTTTATTGTATTGACTAGTTGATTATGATATGGGTAGTTTTAGATGTTTTGAAATATTAAATTTTTGTAAATATATATTTGTGTAATTTAAAATTTCTCGTTTTTATTGATACTTTCTTTTAATAAATTAGATGATAAGATTTATTTTGCATTTTATTTTCTTTACCTGACCTGGTGATAATTGAAGAGCATTCAAATTGATTGGAGAATTTATTTATATTTTCTGCCCCTGAGAGAACTTTTTCTTTAGTCATTCTAAACTGAGCTAGTTAAATGTAAAATTGCCTAACCTACTATTTAGCAGAAAATTTGTTGTATCTTAGTCTAGCATAAGGCCTAGCACTAGGATGCATGCTTGATTCTTACCTACTTATTGATTGAATAGTTTAAATTATTTTTATATAAATCTCAATTTGCAAGAGTCACAGCAATATGTTCGGCTCCTGTTACTCTTTTTATATTCCAAATATAAGTACCGAGTGTACAAGTTATATTACATATAAATTTACCGTGTAATTTTTAAATTTAGCCATTCATTATTCTCTAATTGTTGCATTAGAGACTTTCTTTAGCTAGCTGCAGTGTTGTCATTCGATACATTAACATGGCTTATACGTCATTTCTCAATTAATATCAAAAAATAGCGCACTTTTAGCATTTTATATACATTACATGTAAAGTCAATTCATTTACTAGTTATTTCCATTCACATCAAATTTAATCGGCAGTAACATTTTCCTTTTTATCATTATATGAGGAGTTTCGTTTTTCTACATATTTCCTTCCATTAATACTTTTTGAAGTGCAGCTTTAAAATCTGACAGAAATACTTGTCTCGGCCAATCTTGTGTACCAGCAGGTCGCGAATAAAATAAATGTATAATAAAAACTAGAACTTTATTATTAGCAGTAATCAGTGACAAAGAACAAATTGTGATCTTAAAAAAATGTACAAACAGAAACTAAATGTCATTCAGTATCTCGTTATCGTCTTTGACGTGTGTCTTCATGTGATGGGTCAGTCCGTCCTTCCTGTTGAAAGAAGCACCGCATATTATGCATATGTGCTCTCTATTGACGTCATGTATACGCATGTGTCGGACCAGTTTGTCCTTCCTGCCGAACCTTTTATCACAGCTGGTGCACTTGAAGGGTTTCATTCCGGTGTGTGTCGCAATGTGTCTGTCTAGTTCCCGTTTCCTCATGAACGACTTGTTGCAGATGTGGCAAGGATGTGGACGGTTCCCGCTGTGCATTCCCATGTGCAGTCTCAGGCCCTCCATACTGGAGAATCTCTTGTGACATATTTGGCAAGGATGTCTGGTTAGTTTGTCGTTCAAAGGACGAGTAGCTGCAAATGAAAATTGCATTGTAATGATAGGTGATTTCAACACAAGATTTATATTAACATTATCATAGAATATTTGCTGTCAATTTTAAGTGTGGTTTAACATTTGTAAGATGATGATATGTGGGATCCTATGACTTTAATAAGACAGTGGTTACCACATTATTCACAAATATCCAGCTCTTTTTGGCTAAAACTTTGCAAGTGTTTCTTTTTAAATCTTTTGTTTTGAAAAGCACCAATAGCTATGTGAATCATGAGCATTGATTATACTATAAGAGATGACCCAAGTCCATAAGAAAAAATTTACACCTTAAATCAAGATACTGGACCTCACCACCAGTAGTCGCTACTGTTCCAAGTGTCCGCATGTGTATTTAAATATTTAATTTATATTCGAAAATACGAAAAGAACATGTACACAATATTAATGTATTATTTCGAATGGGCCCGTCTCATAACGTATTTATTCGTATGTTTATAAATTAGAGTCCCACAAAGCGAAATGTAGAACCCCAAAAATGAAGGTAGGGGAAGGACGGGTAAGATGACGATGGTAAGTTTATTAATTTCTTTTTTCTGCGTGATTTCAATATAGCGTCTTGTTTTTTATCTAAGAGTCATCATTCTATATTCAGATTCAAAACATATTTTCCTTACTTTAGTATTTCTAAATTTACCTATTTTTTTGTACCTTTCTAATTTAGATATCAAAATCGTCATCTTACCATCATGTGCGGGTAAGATGACTTTACTAGGTGGGTAAGATGACGAAAGAACAATAGAACTCTTAAAAATATACTTTATTATCTACTTGTCTTGACAAAAGTCACAAACATATGCTTTGCGTTTAGATTCAATTGAGGTCAGACCAGTACAGGCTGCATGCGCCCACTTCTTACACAAGAAACAGGCATACCAGACCTCATCTTTACCGAAATCATTGCAAATTATGCAAACGTCTTCCATATCCACCACATAATCGTTATCATCATCTTCTTCCATATAACTGATTGATAGGGAAGAATCAGAGGATTCCTTGTCATCATCAAACGTTATTTTTCTGACATGCTTCTGTTTTCGTCTCTTTAGGGTCTCGTTATTTTCTTGCTTTTCAGTTTTCTTCTTTTGGTTTTCTTCTCTTCTCTTTCGATTTTTCTCTTTCTTCTCTTCTATGGTTTGTTTCTCAGCTTCTTTATTTTCTAAGGCATTCTTCACAGGAGTGCTAGTTATATGCAATGACGGTAGCTTCTTTCTTTCTATTTTTTTCCCTTTAGAAGCAGTAAGAGGCAAAGGAGGTAGACCAAATGATTTAACATTAGACGGTCCAGCTGCCGCACTATCCAAGGTAGCCGAGAAAGTATTTTGAGATGTTTCAGCCACCTCGGTGTTCAGATTCGCTGAATGAACATCATGATGTGACTCTGATTCTTCAGTGGCTATAGTCGGCAATAATGTGATGTCATAAGACGATTCGGTTGTTTCTCTGTCTACGTTTGCCGAAGCTTCGAATGACTTCTCTGTAGTCATTGACGGCTCAAAGTCAGAATCATCAAATATTTGAGAATTCAGTGGAACTAGGCCACTTGCTTTAAAACCTTGTACAGCATTGTTTATTGTGGCAACCTTGCCATAAGCCACGTTAAGTATTTTGGCTACATCTTTAATGGTAATGACTTGTCCTGGATGTAGCGACAAATAGTCATTGCATGCCCGGCTATAAGCGGTTTTAAAAGGTCCGTAAAAAGAAACATCCAGCGGTTGCATGCGATGGCTTGTGTGGGGAGGAAAACCCAACACAGTAATATAGTTTTCTCGACATAAATTCACTGCTCGTAGAGTAACGTGCGAAGAATGGTTGTCCATAAACAGCAAAATTGGACTTTCCTTAGAAGGTCTTACATTTTTTATAAAATGTTGTAACCATTGGAGAAAAGACCCAGCGTCCATCCACCCTGACCCATTGCACACGCCCGAAGATCCCGGTGGTGCATCGTTTAAGAAATGCTGATGCCATCTGACTCTTGGAAAGAGGAAGAACGGAGGAACATAATGGCCAACAGCACTAAAACAGCACGCCACACTCACATTTGTACCCTTTTCAGCAGAAGATACTTTTATGACTCTACGGGTTCCTGTTGGACTTAGCACGTTCGGTGTCTTAGTTGGCACCGTAGGACAGCCAGTCTAATCTACATTGAAGATTTGATGAGGAGCGTAATTTATTTTGGCTAAAATTTCTTCATATGTAACAAAAAATGATTCTATATTTGTTCTGTTAAAGGCTGCCAACCTCGCCGCCGAAGTAGCTTCTGGCTTTCTCAATGAAAACTTACATCTTGTCATAAAACTTTGAATAAAATCTTTCCCCGCCTTTTTACTTTCATTATTAAAGCGGTGAGGAATCTTCAAAGTTTCGGCGTAGCTTGTTTTTAGGAGTGGCACGGTCTACTGTCTATCGTACCATAAAAGAATATAAGCAGAAAGGACAAGTTATCCCACCCAAGCAAAGTTCTGGAAGACACTCTTTAATTACTGATTATAGTGAAACCGTCAAGAATTCTATAAGGCAAATAATTCACAATTTTTTTTATAAAAGTGAGCTTCCTACACTTGATAAAGTGCTGAATGAAATCAAACAGCGTGATGATTTGCCACAGACACACACAGCCGTTCAACATTATACAAATTGATGAAAATGCTAAACTTTAGGTCAGCGCCAATGTTCTAATTAATATGCAAAAAAAATGAGTATATAAGTACTCAAATTTATATTTTACATGCTTTGATATGTTAGAATAAATATGATATATTATTGTAGGTATATGAAGAGGAATCGAAAGAGTGTTTTGATAGAACGTGATGATATAATTAGGTGCAGAAGAAGATATTTGATGACAATTAAAGATTATCGTCGTCAAAATCGGCCAATTTATTATTTAGATGAAACATGGCTAAACGAAGGTCATACCAAACAAAGAGTTTGGGTAGATGGCAATATAAGAAGTCGAAGACAGGCATTTAATGAAGGACTGACTACAGGCTTACGTAATCTTGCAGCGAAAGGAAGACGTCTCATTATTTTGCATATAGGATCTGAGGCTGGATTTGTGGAGAATGGTTTATTGATTTTCGAAGGAAAAAAGACAACTAATTATCATGAAGAAATGAATGCAGAGGTGTTTGAAAGATGGTTTCATAAAATATTAACAGTGCTGCCAGACAATGCTGTTATTGTTATGGATAATGCTACATATCATAGTCGTAAAATTGAAAAAATCCCCACAACAAATTCTAGAAAACTCGATATGCAGGCTTGGTTGAATTCAAAAAATATTGAGTACAATGAAGAGATGGTTCGATCTGAACTTCTTCACCTAATTCGTCTCAATAAGGACCAATATAATATACATGTGACAGATGAGATGGCCAAAAGTTGTAACAAAACTGTTTTGAGTTGGTGTGGGCTCAAATAAAAAATGAGGTGGCAACTAAGAATACTACATTTAAATTAGCTGATGTGCGGATACTTTTACTAAAAGCAATCCAGAATATCACTACGGACAATTGGAAGAAATGTGTAGGCCATGTGATTAATGAAGAAAGAAGAATGTGTGAGTTAGATGGGTTGGTCGATGATATAATCGAGCCATTTATTATATCAGTGGGTGAAGATAGTTCAAGTGAAATGGAAAGTGATAGTGAATAATTATAAATTGTTACTGTTTCATATGTATATGCTATAATTAACATTTGTCTAAATTGTTGTTCACTTGTATATAATAATAAAAAATTGTGAATAATTATATGATTTATATGTATATGCTATAATTAATATTTGTCTAAATTTTTGTTCGCTTGTAAATAATCATATAAGAATAAGAACCATCTGTGTTTTCTTTTTAAATTTGAAAATATACAAATCACCTTTAAAACTTTTGATTTAAGCATTTCACTTACGATGATGATTCCTTTTTATTTCAAATTAAAATTATCTAATTTTTTGAATAAATTTTTAATTAATTACTTGACTACAATTTATATAAAATCGTCGCTAATTTTAAAACTGCCGCCAAAAAGTAATTTTCCAAAATTCCATTGTGTAAACGCGCCTTTTTATTTTACTCCTCCGAATTAAAAAATAGACTATAGTTAGTTTTGAGTTAAAACTACTGGTGTTCTCTTAACTCATAATTCATTGTAGAATAGAATATACAACCAAAATGGGGTTCCATTTGGAAAAACAAAAATTTTCGGTAATTCCGAAAGTACCATAATTTGTGGAAGCAATTTTATTCAGACTTTCAGTAGTCGATTTCACATTTAATATAGTCAAATGATGCAAAAATTAAGTTATTTAGACACAAATATCGACATCATATTTTAGAATACTATACATACGTTGGCAAAATCTTTAATTCGAATATAAATAGGAATAGGTTCGACATATTATGTAAAACATTCTAAATAATCTCCTAATAATTACTATATTTTTTCAAGGTCAATCATTCTTCTCATTTGTCGATATAAGAATTTAGAGTCTTGAAGTGAATAGCAAGTAAACACAATGCCACGCACTGAAATAAAATAAATAACTTCCACTTGCAATTCAAATTTATCTTTGTAAGTTTTGATTTCGAGATTCCTTAATAATAACTTTTACTATATCTACAATATAGATGTCTGCTCCGGAAATACATCATATAATTTCCCAGCAAAATTTGTTATGCAATTTTTAAAAACTGGTTTTATTTAATTTGGCATCCGGCAAAAAATATTGATGCTATATTTAAAACAAGCTTTTACCTGTTTAGCACAAATCTTAGCCGAAAACGGATTATTAAAGATATTTTTTTAAGAAGTCATACTAAAAACATAAAAGTCTTTTTAATTTTCTGAAGTACAAATTATTAGCTACAAAATTCGGATTCGTGAGAATGACAGCATAACATTGATCAAAAATCATTTACTTTTATAAGAAAAAACGACTGGCTCCAAAATTGACCTCCGGGGAACGCCACGAATATACCGGGCTCTTTTTTTATCATTACACATAGCATTTTCCCTATGTGTAATGATAAAAAAAAATTGTCAATGCATTAGCGATATAGTCACTGTATAGTAGACAACCAGTTATACACTCGTATTTTGACAAGCAGGAACAGTGAGCTGTCATAAGATTTTTATCAGTCAATTTTCGTTAAACTTTTTATTGAAATTTTAAAATAAAAATTGAGTTTGTAGCAGAAACAAACACTGTACGATACACGTGTTAAAATGTTATTTTATTTTGCTTATTTTAAATTGCTCCAGTTCCTAGTCACCCTCGTGTCGCAAATCTTACTCGCAAAATAAAATAGCACTTTTAACAATTATATCGTAAATATGTAACTAATTTTGTACAATTTTTCTTACATTTTTAAAATTCGAAATATATCACGTCGTCAACATCATAATTGCTACATTAAGGATTTCCCGCCATTTCCCACTGGCCGCGTAACGTTGATACAAATAAAATAATATTCTGGAGATCCGTTTCTCTTACTTCTACCATAAATTATTTGTACGGAAAAATTAAACTTTGCAGCGTAGGTACATAAAACCTTTTACATTTATTACGAAACTGTTAAAATTTAGCGCGAAAGTATTTGATTCGGCAATAATACTTGTACTGGTAACACTGGGCGATACAGAGCAAAATAAAGCTTAGAAGAATTAGGTTATGTTTTTAATAAAGAAAATGCAGAATATCACTTGGAACAAAATAATTAGTTTATTATAACAATTAAACGAACTTAAATGTGAAGTCTAATATCATAACAAGTTCTCGAAATGTCCACCTTGTCTTTCAAGGCAATAAGCAAGGCGATCTTGAAAGCAACGATGTGTATTTCTAATAAATTCTGGCCTTATTCCATTACATGCAGTACGTATACGCTCTTTTAGTTCATTCAAGTTGCGTATTCGTACATTGTTGTAAATTTTACTTTTTAGGTAACCCCAAAGAAAATAGTCATTTGGAGATAAATCAGCTGATCTTGGAGGCCATAGTATGGGACCAAATCTACCAACCCATCCATTTGGAACCAGGGTTCATCAACATTCATCATCTCAATTGATGGAATGATATGGTCTCTCAACAAATTCAAATATTTCACTGCAGTGAGGTTACCGTCAATAAAAAATGGGCCAATAAGTCTATCGCTTATTATTCCAATCCAGACATTAACTTTTTGAGGGTACTGTGTTCGGGTCAGGTTTTGAGCGTGAGGATTTGTACGGGACCAGTACCTAATGGATTAATGGATAGGAAATTTAATAATTTTTCATGGATAAATGTAGGGTACAAACCGAAAGTTCTGAGAGTTGACTTCACCGTTTACGGTAAATGTAGCCTCATCAGTAAAAATTATTTTATTTAAAATTTCTTGGTTTTCATTTAACATGTTAAACATTATTTCACAAAACTCAGTTCGTTTTATCTTATCCTCTTCGAAAAGCTCTTGATGATTTGATATTTTGTATGGCCTATATTTAAATTCTTTCAGAGTTTTGTATACCGAACTGTACGATACTCCAAAATGTTTAGCTACATCTAAAAGCGATCCTACAGACCGTTCCTCTATGTAACACAGGATATTTAATTTCATGTCTTCTGTTCGAACATGATTGGTTCTATTTCTTTTTTTGTGAGAATTTAGAACACAACCATCTTCTTGAAATTTTTTAAAAAAGTTCAGTATTTTTTTGCACAAGGTATAGGCCTGTCTGGATAATTGACGGAAAACATGTCTCTAACTTGCCTTAAACTATTATTTTTCTGGTACCACATTACTATTGCCACCTTTTCATTTCTGTTGTATTTATCCATGATTTATAAATAAATTATCTATTTTTTAATAAAATGTATTTAATTTATGACTTATGTTTGAATAAAAATTCAGAAATATTAGACATAAAAAATGTTTTTCCCGTCATGGCAACCTGATTTAAAAATTAAGGTATGCTATACGTAAATTCTTCATTGGTGTATAACTGGTTGTCTACTATACAGTGACTATATCCCTAATGCATTGACAATTTTTTTTATCATTACACATAGGGAAAATGCTATGTGTAATGATAAAAAAAAGAGCCCGGTATATGCCGCTGAGCATAAAATAGTTGAAACCTACCTTCCACACACTCGGGCGGGTTATTATTATCTCCAAAACTATCCCCCGTTACGTGTTCTGGTATAAGTGGTAACTCCCCACCATCCAGAAGATGTTCATCGCCGCTTTCCGATCGTATGTGATCGGGCACTCTTGGCAATTCAGAATCTGTACCATTACCGATACTCAGGTCCAAATTCGTCTCGCTGGTCGAAGGGGTCTCACCATGTCCATAGTTGTTATGACTGAACGGATCCAAATTTATCACCATATTTTCTGAGCTCGCCCATTCATCCGATTTTTGCTGTTCAGTCTCGATTGACGCACTCACTTCTGGTGTTTCTTCCTTCATGTAACCGAAATCGTTCATGGCCAGGTTGTCACGTAACATCTGCAGTTCCTCACTGTTATCCTTCTTTTTCTGTGGAAAATGTTTCCGTTCGTGGCGCAAGAGTTTGTCCCTGCGGCCGAAACTCAATTCGCAATAGTTGCAACTGAACGGTTTCTGTCCGCTGTGTATTATCGTGTGCCTGGTCAGATCGGCTTTCGTTATGAATGTTTTCGGACATTTCTGGCAGACGAACGGCTTTTGTCCAGAATGTATTCGCATGTGTTTCGAAAGATTCGTATTTCTAGAGAAGGATTTAAGGCAGATGTTACAGGTGAACGGTTTAATTCCGGTGTGCACGACTGTGTGTTTGCGCAGGTCGGATCTCCTGGCGAATGTCCTCTGACACTGTGGACAATTGTATGGTTTATCGTTTTGATGTACCGATTTTAGATGAGCCGAGTAGTTTATTCTATCTGCAAAAGTCATATCACAATCCGCGCAAACGTACGGCGTGGCAGTATTGTGAGCCTGACTTTCATGAATACAACATTCGCTCTTCTCCGTGAAAGCTTGGTCGCAATACTTGCACAGGAACACATTGCGGAACTCTTGCATGTCATTAACCTCTACGTTTTCGGTATCACTGTGATGATCATTGGTGTCGGTTTCGTACTCTGAATCGTAATCCAAAGCGTGGGGATCCACAACCATAACGACGTCGGCTTCATCGATTCCGGTATGAAGACCGATGTCGTTAAAATTGGTGCCGTTTTCTAAATGCTTAGCTGCCAAACCGTTTATTTGCCTGAGGGTGGCATCCGATACGAAGCACTGCTGCCTGAAGTCCAGGCAAAATTCTATTTTGTATAGACACCTGTGGCATATGCATGTAGGTAAACCATCTCCGAATGATATCTGGAACGAAAAGGTAAATTAATTAATTTAACGTTAAAATATCCAAGCTTATAGCAGGGTTGCCGGGTTAAACCACATATATGATACTACTACTACACTGCGTGTAGACAAGGAAAACTTTGTTCCAACAGAGTGAAACAGAGAACATAGTGCTTTGCCCTTCTTCGTGAATAAATAAAAACTGCGCACGTGCTACAAATTATTTTTCTATTTTAAATCTGTTTGTTATCACACAGATGTATTGTTATAAATATTTAATTGTAGTTTAAAGATCGTCTAACCCCTTCACAATTAATAATTGTTAAATGTTGAAAAATAATTACACTTCACTTAAACCAGACGAAATATCATTTGCAAACCATAGACAAACAAACAACCATATTGAAATAGTTATTTGTATCACTAGTCCAGAAAATGATATTTTGCGAGTGTGAGTGATATTGCGTAGCCGAGGCGTTTCGCCGAGGCGAAGCAACACGAGTAGTCGCAAAACATTTTCTGGACGTGTAATCCACAAAATTTTTCATGCCAACAAATTTAAATCATTTTTAAAAAGTAAAAAATTACCTAAGTAAAAAATTAACCAAAGTAACTGGGAATTTAATTTTTGTGGTTGGTACCTGTCACTGATGCACATTTGATTTTGTTGACATTATTTTAGAAAATTAAGAATCAATGTCAATGCTACCACCCCAATTCTAGTAAATTTTTAACAAATGTCACTTTTGTAAGTACTAGGCCGGGAATTTAATGTTCCCGGCGGATTTTGAATCCTGGAAAACCGTCGATAATGGCTGGCGGCATGAAAAATATATTTGTCATAAGTTGAATGAATTGTGATTCTGTTATAGTAAATATTAAGTAAAACCTACAGTCAGTTCAACTGCTGTGCAATTCTGTTTCTGTGAAGACATCCTCGTAAGATATCGTATATCGTGAGATGAAAGAAACATCTCTGTATAGGACATTTATAATAAGTAACTTGTGACATAACAACACTAAAATTAATCAAATCAAGATGCAAACATATAATTCTCTCTTCAATAGAATATCCAGGTAGATATGTATTAACATCACCTTCAGTAAATGATCGGTGAGTTTCCAAGTGTGTTAACCCACTTTTCCATATACATATTGCTGTGACCTTTAATTTAGGGTACAATATAAATGCCCTACAAGTTGAGCCAAATAAATGTATGCTGTGCCCTTTAATTCTTTTAAATTAGTGAATTTAATTAATTATTTTTAAAGATAAATGATCACAGATGTATTGTGAAACTACATGTATGTACATGGGTTTACAGCGATTTACACACATATTTTGTCTCTCTTACCTTTCCAAGAACACTTTCCAAAAACCAGCTCTGTTTCTCTCAGGGTGTTGTTTTTTTTTATTTTTATATATATATTTATTTAAAACAATTATAATATTCTAATTTTTGATATGGTATGGCAAGGATTAATTTTAAAACAAACAATACATCTCAGAACAAATATATTTATATATAGTTTTATCTGTATTCATAAAAAAAAACTATTATTTTACTGAATATCTAAAATAAACTAATAGGTATACTCTCTAGTATCTCTTTCTCAAGTATTAACAAATTACACAAATTACACGTTTTTTGTTTAATGTTAAAGTATTATTTTTTTATTAAAAAAAAAATAAAAGATAAACCTTCTATACATGAAAGGTGTTTTTAATTCGTCAAATTAAATGTAAAGACACTTTGTAGGCTGCTACATGTCCGTGTCTTATTATATGTTATATCGCATATATCTTATTATCTAAATAAAACATCTTGTACCTTTAATATTCTTTAGGATTCGCAATCGGTATATAACGATAATTATTATTATTATACAGTTTTAGGAATTAGTCCAAATACGAAAAATGTGTGGAAAAAATAAACGCGTTGTTGCCAGATTGGGCGCTATTTCAGAAAAACTTATTTTCTTAAAAGGCAACACCGCATTTTTTTAACAATTTCTAATACATCTTGAGATTCTAAACAAAACAAAGAGGATGCAAGTTTTTGATTAGAGTGGCGGTTTACGAGCTAATAGTGCCTAAACTTTAATACATTTCCAACATTAAAGGAATAACAAGGAGGCTATGTTTGGCCCTGCTGTCATGACATGACAATAAGTTCTGTGTAATCTTGAATTAAAATGGATCGTATTACATCTCAAGAAAAAATTGAATTAATTTTTTTGCATGTTGGTGGTTTAAGTTTGCGAAAAGCATGCATTGAATTCCATGTTAGACATCCCAGCAAACCTCGTTCTTGTCCTGAATTTTTAAGACAAAATTTGGTAAAGTTGAAACTACAGGAAGTGTGCGTCCAAGGATTCGACAAAGAAGTAAAAATACTGCAGTACAAGAAAATATTCTTTTGGACAGTGTTGAAAACCCAAATCGATCTATAAATAAGATTGCGCAAGCAGTGGGCTGCTCTCAGACTATAGTTTGGACAATCTTAAATTCAAATAAATTCCCGGCGACTGGAATTTTGCGATTGGTTTTTGGAGAAAAAGTGGCTACAACCACATTTTCAAAATTATATGTTATTTAGCGATGAGGCTTCCTTTTATTTAAATGGTTTGGTAAACCGGAAAAATTACAGATATTGGTCTGATAATAATCCTTGTTGGGCTGAAGATAGGCGGGGATAGATCAATCCTAAATTTAATGTTTGGTGTGGCACCAGAGATGAAACTGGCGCGTATATATGTCAGCGGTGGGGCACTACTCTATGGTGCCGGGTGGCGGTCCAGTATGTAATATACAGCGGTGCGTGTATGTTGTAATTTCTATCGATGGAAATGCAACTATGAATTGCGTTAGTAACATAATCGAAATGATAGAAAATAACACACTGAGCTATGACATTAAGATAGAATTAAAAAATCTAGGTCTCCCTAGACCATATTTATTGATTAAACTAGAAGATCACAATTCGAAAACCTATAAAACCGTGACGAGAAAATTCAACAGAAGCTCTTACAGTTTATCAGACTGGTTGTGTGGGTGTAATGTGCAAAATGCTTTTTTCTATTTCGGTACTATAAAGTTCACTTTACGACACCCGTTTTCGTTGCAAAAGTATTACTTTTTCACACGCTAATTTTGTTTTTTTTGACGTTGTAACAAAAAAAAATGGAACCAAATCATATTTAAATGTCAAAATGTAAGCCTTTAATGTAACAAACATGTGCAATAGAAGTTGTACAAAGAATAAAAAGCACACATGCTAACATTTTATTTACTAATTAACAGTATAAATTGTTAAAGAGAGTTGGATGACAAGTTTTCTAGAGCTACTATTGAAATACTTCCAATGTTGAATAGTACAACTGCTATAAAAGTTTGTTTTTGATAATATGTCGAGACTATTTTGGAAATTGTCTTCTGCTATTTTGCGAATCTCTGGCGGCGTGCAATTATTTATTTCGTCCTTTTTGTTGTTAATTTGAAATAATTTATTGCATAAATCAGTCTGAATTTTATTCATAATTACATATGCAAATATTTAAAATGTTCACGAAGTTGTCCGAAGACTATGTGCCTTAGCAATGTGTTCCATTGAAAAACAATTACTGACATCAACACCAAACTTCAATGAATTAGTTATTAATCATTTTACTGATCGTAAGGACCGGCGGATGGATTTTATTTTGAAACAAGTCAATTAAATGGCATATTGAGTTTATTTTTTGTCTGTATTTAATTTTTGCCCTCCCGTCCCAAAAAATCACGGGCCGCCACTGATAAACATGATGTACCGGGTGGCCAACTAAGAATGGCCGCCGGCTATATCTCAGAAACCAGTACTCATATTGCTTCGGGGTAAAAAAAAATTCAAGTAAAAGTGCCCAAGAGAAAATGCTGGAAATTATTTTGGAGTTTGCAAAATGTCCGCAAGGGGGCGTAACAGTCAGGATCAATGTAAAAATTTAGAATTTCTTCATATTTTTACAAATTAAGAAGTATTGAAAATGTTTAAATTCTATTCCTTACACATTCTTTAATACTTTTAGTCTTGCACATTTTTTATTATCTAGTGAAATAAAGTGGTGGGGGCAGTTTAAATGTTTCTTTAAATAAACTAGTATTACTCGCGTTTGGCATAACCGATTTGAACAATTTTGGTCTCATTTAAAAGAGCGTTATTTGCTCTACAAACTGAACTTATGTTTTTGTTTCTCGGACTTTTGCCGTCACCGGTAGATGGCGTTAACTGAAATGTAAGCAAATATTAGGCTTCTTTTAAAAAAAGTTAAATGCAATGATATATTTCTTTTTACATGAGCTAATAAAGAATTAAAGCCTTAATATTCCGGTAAAAAAACCATATTTGTATGTTTTTTAGAACAGGAGATATTAACAAAAATAGATGAAAATGCATGAATTTTCTTGTTTTAATTGTCTTTTTACTTTCTTATACGTAGTATAAGGAAGTATTGTGATGATGAAAATTTTCGACCTCGAGATTTTTGCAGATGTCCACGTTTTGAAGTCCCCTGATACCAAAAAAGTGGTTTTTAAAAAATGTCTGTGTGTGTGTGTGTGTGTGTCTGTGTGTGTGTGTGTGACCACGATAGCGGTCAAACCGCTGTAGATATCAATTCCAAATTTTGTATTTACGTGTATAATCTCCCTCTTGAGAACTGATTAGATTTTGAGCAAAATCGGCAGACCGGAAGTAGTAGTTTACTTCAGTGAAAAAATCGAATTTTGCAAATATTTCGTCAATTACTAAGTTTAAACAAATTTATAAAGAATTCAAATGTACTCAAAATTAAATTCGAGAAAAATTGTTTTAATAAAGTTTTTCGAAATTCCTACCGGAAGTAGGTCTTTTACTCTTATCGAAAATCAGTTTTTTGCGAATATCTCGCAAGTCATGCTTTCTAGGCAGGTCCATTACGAGTATAAAAGTATTTAGAACATACTTTTAAATATCTTTTGTATAAAAAAAATTTCAAAATTTAGACCGGAAGTACCACTTTTTTCTTATCGAATAGCGATTTTTTGCAAACATGTGGCAATTATGCATTCTATATATATTTATGAAGAGTACAAAAGTATTTAGAGTTAGATTTGGAATATTTTTTGTATAAATGAAATTTTAAAATTCGGACCAGAAGTAACACTTTCATACGTATAAGAAAGTCGTGTGGTGGCCACACCTCATTTTTTTAATTATTATACATATATATATATATATATATATATATATATATATAAATAAATTAGTTTACCATTCCTAGGGAAATGGAATAAGGGTTTGTAAAAAACTTGTAATAAAAAAACAACTCTTCTTAGCTTTGTGACGTTTCGGCTGCTCTTTTCAGCCTTCTTCAGACCTGTTTAATAGGAAAGACGTATGTGTTACATTTTTGTGGATTTACAAATCGTTTAACAAGATTTAGGTATCAATACTATGACAGAAAAACAACATTTTTTTTAAGACTTAATAATTGACACTCAATTAAAGAATAAACAAAAAAAAAACACTTACTCTCGCTAACGTTGTGCAGGTTTTGCTAATACCACACATTGTGTGGTATTAGCAAAACCTGCACAACGTTAGCGAGAGTAAGTGTTTTTTTTTTTTTTGTTTATTCTTTAATTAGCAAAACCTGCACAACGTTAGCGAGAGTAAGTGTTTTTTTTTTTGTTTATTCTTTAATTAGCAAAACCTGCACAACGTTAGCGAGAGTAAGTGTTTTTTTTTTTGTTTATTCTTTAATTGAGTGTCAATTATTAAGTCTTAAAAAAAATGTTGTTTTTCTGTCATAGTATTGATACCTAAATCTTGTTAAACGATTTGTAAATCCACAAAAATGTAACACATACGTCTTTCCTATTAAACAGGTCTGAAGAAGGCTGAAAAGAGCAGCCGAAACGTCACAAAGCTAAGAAGAGTTGTTTTTTTATTACAAGTTTTTTACAAACCCTTATTCCATTTCCCTAGGAATGGTAAACTAATTTATTTATAGTACATAGTGAAATACAGCTTCAGTTAAAAACTGAATTTCGTCAAATTTATATATATATATAACATAAATTCTATTTTTTGTTTGTCTTCTTCAGTAAAATTCTAACACTCAGACCAAATAATAATATTTCACAAAAGCGAAAAATATATAAAGATGTAATACCGATGCAAAATATATAAATATATTAAATGAAAAAAATGTATACCATTTCGTTAGTTCCTGTTTCAGAAACCAAAATTACATTAATGTAATTTTATGCTAAACGTTCGAAAATAATAATAATAATAATAGAATTTATTGGCAGAAGATATAACATAAAACATACCTATAACAAAATGTATTTAAAATTTTCATAAGCTATGATTTACTATACTAACAATTAATACTAACACTATCAGAATAAAACTAATATTAAACACTAAAATAACTACAATTACATAACTATAAAGAACATTTTTAATGGCGGCTTAATTGTTGAAAATGCCGCCCATCATTGTTAATGCAAGCCTGCAACCTTTGCCGCGTGGATAAAACAGAAGTTTCGATTTCCGCCTCCGACATGTTTCGTACTGCTGCTATAATTTTCTCGATCATATTTTGTCTTATTGTAGACCGGTTTTCAAAAACAATGTCCGTAACTCTCTCCCATAAATAAAAAAACTGTGAGATCAAATTTATCCAAACTTGTCAGACATTGTTTTAGGTAACTTACTATTATAAAGTACTACTGTGGTCTATGTAAAACGTTATCGGATAAAAATGGCCGTGACCGGTATACAGATAATAAATAGGCAGATATGGGTAAAACTTAAGAGAATCGAGTACGGAACGTTAAAAACAACCGTTACGCTTAATGCTTAAAAATATTAAAACAAACTGTAGGAGATAAAGCAAATCTAACAAAGGCGTTACAAAAAGTCTCAAAACAAAATTTATTTTATTTTTAACGTGAAACTATCAATGCTTACTTGTGATCTTTCAATATATTTTGGATCATAGTTCTACAAATGCCCAACTCTCTACTTATGGTTCTGGTCCCCACATGTGGATTAAATTCAATATATGCATTCTAATACTTTTATAACATTTTCTTTGGTTCGGCCAGTAGGCTGCCTTCTATACACCGGAAGATTAATACTTCCGGTGGTCCTAAGCCTTTCCGCTAACCTACGAAAATCACTGCTCCCGTAATGTCGTCTTCCAGGGAACTGCATAGCATACACTCTGGAAACAACTGTTGCATTTCGCATGCATTCGAAATACACGCCAATCATATTGAATGCCTCTTCATTCGCTAACCGCATCTCAGTAAAAAAAAAGTTTTCCTAAACACAAAAAAGTAAACGGAATCAATAAAAAACTGACAATAATATTTATTATTTTGACAATTCGTCGTTTTAACACAGTGAGAGTTATTGTTTTATCTTTCATAGCTTACTAATTTTAATTTTAATGGTATATTTTTTGGATTAAAATAAGGATTAAAAATAATCTTGGTTTATTAAACAAAGTCTCAAAATGATATAACATTTTTCTTGATAATAATAATAATATTATAACAGTGTAGCTCAAAATTGTTGAGCTTCATAAAAAAAGGCTAGTAAAACGGGAGAATTCAAGTATTTCCATCTATTTTTGTTAATATCTCCTGTTCTAAAAAACATACAAATTTGGTTTCTTCACCGAAATGTTGAGGTTTTAATTCTTTATTAGCCTATGTAAAAAGAAACATATCATTGTATTTAACTTTTTTGAAAAGAAGCCTAATATTTGCTTACATTTCAGATAACGCCATCTACCGGTGACGGCAAAAGTCCGAGATACAAAAGCACAAGTTCAGTTTATAGAGCAAATAACGCTCTTTTAAATGAGACCAAATTTGTTCAAATCGATTAGGCCAGACGGGAGTAATCCTCGTTTATTTAAAGAAACATTTGAACTGCCCCCACCACTTTATTTCACTAGATAGTAAAAAATGTGCAAGACTAAAAGTATTGAAGAATGTGTAAGGAATAAAATTTAAACATTTTCAATACCTCTTAATTTGTAAAAATATGAAGAAAGTCTTTAATTTTAACATTAATCCTGACTGTTACGCCCCCAACATTTTCTTTTGGGCACTTTTACTTAAAATTTTTTGACCCGGAAGCAATATGACTACTGGTTTCTGAGATATAGCCGGCAGCCATTCTTAGTTGGCCACCCGGTACAGTTCTAAGAACTGTTTTTATGCAATATAAATTATATCTGTCAAATATCCTTTTTGACAGATATGATTTATCTGACAACACCGAATTGAACTATTAGTCTATTAAAAATATGTAAGAGATCACGGGCAATTGAATATATTGCGTGTCCTCTATACAGGCTGTCCGGGAAAATGTGGGAAATCTCTTGGATGCAGATAGAATATGAACAAATAAGATGACAAGTTCCTATAAAAAAAAAATCCTACAGGCCCCTCCTACGGAGATATGCGTCCCTGAAGGACGCCGCTGGAAATCGGTTTTTATTGAATTTCTTATATAATTTGATAAAAATTTAATGTGATGGACAATAACTAGTAAGGACCTCTTAAATAGTGTCCTTGAAACATATTTAGCTTTTGTAGTTTACCAGAGGCGGGCTAATCTTTACAACTTAATGCCTAAATTTTTAACACCCTGTATGATATAGACTTTAAAAATAATAAACTGGATAGTTTGAACCATAGATTTTAAAAAAAGGTACTCTTGCTTATTGTCGCTAAAATGAACCGTTTACGAGAAAAAGTTTGCAAAAAATGTGCGCTTTAGTTTTTATCAGCACCAAAAAAACCTATTGCTATTGCAAACGTTACTATGGTACGAAATAAATAAAATATCCGGCATTTTAGAACTTGTCGTCACATTGTGGACTCATTGAATTTATTCGAAGTATGAAATACACGTACTTCACGCACGATGGGGGACCACCGCATTTCAGCAATCGTGTGCGGGAGCACGTAAATAACGTTAATTCGTCGTGCCCGCGAGTGTATCAGACTTCAAGGAGCCTATGTTGAACCCTCTTATGAAGTTCTTCAATAATTCCGTTAAGGTGCCTCCGGAGACACCACTGCGTTTATATTTATATTATTTACTTTAAAAGAAATTAAATAAAAACCGATTTTCAGCGGCGTGCTTTAGGGGCGCGTATCTCCGTAGGAGGCGCCTGCAGAATTTTTTTTATAGGAACTTGTCATCTTATTTGTTCATGTTCTATCTGCATCCAAGAGATTTCCCATATTTTCCCGGACACCTGTATACAAAGGCATTTACTATAGTTCCGACTTCACGGAAGATGAGGATCTTGGGAATATAAAACTCCTCTCAGCAATGGTGTATAGCGCTCTATTAGGGTTGACAGGGAAACACAATATGAGGGTGGCGATAACACAAATCATGCGATAAGGAATGTTATTAAACGGTTGGTGGATCAATTGTAAAAGGAAGAAATGAGAGTAGTGGAACTGAATAAAGTAGAATTAAGTGAAGAACAAAAAAAATACATTTGAATTGCCTAAGAATCTGGATGCTTTCGATGGTCAGATAATAAGGAGAAAAAACAAGAAAAAACGTATGCTTAAAAAGCACGAATGTGATCGAGTTATCACAAAACACTAAGAAAGTTTGATTAATAAATACTAGGTGAGAGTGACACACCTAGTTTATAATTTATTCAGAGGGACATGAATTCCTTTTTCGTAACCTCTCGCTTAGGTATCTCTTTAAATCAGAATATAAAAACCATATATGATCAATTTATATTGAAAACGACCGAATCTGATCGATTTACCTTTGTTTAAATACCTCTATGTTAGGTTTTCAAGAAAAGAATAAATTCTGACAAGAAAAACTCTTACTACCTATCATTAAAAAAATTAAATTCCTTATTCATCTTTGTAATAATTGACATTCAAAAAATGTTGTAGGTAGATATTTACGCATTTTTCTAATTAGTTTTCGTTAAGCTTAAAATTATAGTGTTTCGTACTAAATTTTTACTTTTCAAATATTAGTTCCAATACTTCCAGATTTATATTTTAATGAAATTTCTTTGCCCTCTCTATTACAAATTAAACGTTATTGTGTTAAATATAATAAATAAATAAATAATTTGAAGTCATTCACCCCTTTATCGTGAATTACTGTGAACTAATGATGTATAAATTGCGGTATTACATCTACTTACGATCCCCTGCAAAATTTTGTAAAACTTTATACCTACACACTTGCTTTTAGAAAGCCCGATTTGGGCTTCCGTAAACCAAGAACCATGATCCGCGCAATGATATTTTGGACTTCATATAAGTGTTGTGTGGTGTTATGTTGAAGCTACTTTATATTATCGGAAAGTTGGTATTGGGTGAGTAGAAGAAGTATTATTGACTGCAGAAATATATGGACAAGAAATACTCCTTCCAGCTTTCTTTAATCGGCGTGAGGGACTAGTTATGGGTTATTTTCAACAAGATAGTTGTTACAAATGGGTCAAGTAATTTTCCCCTGACGTGATTTTTTACTTTCTTATACGTAGTATAAGGAAGTATTATGATGATGAAAATTTTCGACCTCGAGATTTTTGCAGATGTCCACGTTTTGAAGTCTCCTGATACCAAAAAAGTGCTTTTTAAAAAATGTCTCTCTCTGTCTGTGTGTGTGTGACCACGATAGCGGTCAAACCGCTGTAGATATCAATTCCAAATTTTGTATTTACGTGCATAATCTCCCTCTTGAGATCTGATTAGAGGCGCTTTCTTTCGACCAAAGGATTACTAATCCAATGATCCGGATTTCAGTCAGACCGAACGAACGGTTGCGTTTATTTGAATTCTGAAACCGGATTCGTGAATCCGAGCGGAATCCCCTTACCCCTCAGAATCCGTCTTATTTTACGATTAGCAGATTTCGAATCCATGAATCGGTAAATTCTAACCTTAAATGTTGATTATTTTGAGTAAACATGTCTGAACAAATAGAAATTTTAGAACCCATTACAGAAGATCTACATAAAGTATGTATAACACATTCTACTGGAATACAATTTAAAGTAAATTTGACGAAATATGAGATAAATCGAGCAAAAACAGGTAATATATAGTTAATTAATAGTTGTAATTAGTTACTATAATGGAGATAGCGCTCTAAATTTGATTTTCAGATTTCATTTTTTTTTGACGAAATTCTAGAAAAGTATTATACATTGTATAATATAAATAAATATAATAAACTATACATACAAATAAACAGCTAATCTGTGTATTTTGAATCCACGTTCAAGTCAGTTTTGTTGGATTAGCAATCCTTTGGTCGAAAGAAAGCGCCTTAGTTTTTCAGTAAAATCGGTAGACCGGAAGTAGCAGTTTACTTCAGCGAAAAAATCGAATTTTGACAATATTTCGTCAACTATTAAGTTTAAACAAATTTATAAAGAATTCATATATACTTAAAATTGAAATTGAAAATAATTTTATTTAAAAAGTTTTTCGAAATTCCCACCGGAAGTAGGTCTTTTACTCTTATCGAAAATCAGTTTTTTGCGAATATTTCGCAAGTCATGCTTTTTAGACAAGTACGTTACGGGTATAAAAGTATTTAAAACATAATTTTCAATATCTTTTGTATAAAAGAAATTTCAAAATTCAGACCGGAAGTACCACTTTTACTCTTATCGGATAACGATTTTTTGCAAATATGTCGTAAGTTATGCATTCTATACATATTTATCAAGAGTACAAAAGTATTTAGAACTGAATTTGCAATATTTTTTGTACATATGAAATTTCAAAATTCGGACCGGAAGTAGCACTTTTACTCTTAGCGAGTAGCACTTTTTTGATAATATCTTGCAAAGTATGCATTCTATAGAGATTTATTAAGAGAATAGAAGTACTTAGAATAGGATTTTGAATAATTTTTGTATAAAAAAATTCTTAAAATTCTATAATTTGAAACGCTCATACGTATAAGAAAGTCGTGTGGTGGCCACACCTCATTTTTTACTTCAAATTTCAGTCCTACACCTAAAGTAGTATTTAAATACTCTCTATAATGTTAAAAAAATAATGACACTTAGCTAATACCCAGATTGCTTGATTTTTTTATAAGGGAAATGTTTCAATACAAAGATTTCAAACAATACCAGTGATTTCTTATTTTATGCATTCTATAAGGTTACGGTACCTATTTTCTTCTTATATCAATTATAATAAAGACTTCGTGTATATATTCCAGTGTAACATAAGCTAAATAATAATTATTTTTCTTTTGTTTCTAATTATATTTAAGTATTATCTTTTTTGTTAAGAATCTATTTTAAACTTCGTTGTATGGCGAGTGCGCTGTAGGCATTTAATGTCAACATAAAAACTCGTATTAACAAGGTGAAGTTAAGTATGTCTAGGTAATTTATTAATTAAGGTCTACAAGGTTCACGAAGTAATAAAAAAAAACGTTGCTTTATAGAAGCTTATAATAATATATATTGCACTTAATCAGCTAAAAAAAGGACTATGAAAACAATACTGTAGGGATATGTAGAATAACGGTGACAATTCCGTTATATGAAGTCAGCAACGTTGTTTTTAAACAACATGGTGGTCGTTATCGATACTATAAACGTCAAAAAGTACATATAATTACTTTCTTACCCTTTTCTAATAAAAACATAATATGTTAGGGCACTTGTGTACAGAATATACGTATTGTATAAACGTGAAATTAAGTCAATAATAGTATTGTTTGGAGGTTCCCACTATTTATATTTTGGATATCTGCCACGAGATCAAGTATGTGAAACTTTGTGTATAAAATGTCAAATTTTTTCCACTCACCTCTAGGGCCGTGCAATCCATGATTTTCTTATATATGCTCTTCTCCTTGCCCTGTATGTGATTGAATATGCCCAACATGAAGCCGTCTTTTTGTAAGCACAATCTACATATAGTTGCGTAACCTCTCCATTCCTCCGTCGAGCCCATAACTTTTTAAAGCTGTACAACGTCAAAAGTAATGCGGCACGAAATTGTCGTTGATTGAGAGATTTTTTCAAAACTAAACACTATTTTGTTTGGTTTTTTTGTATCTGGCAACTGGATACTCGGATGATGTGAAATCGTTGGGGCAACGCCTCACCTCGTAGAGCAAACAGTAACTGACTAAGGGCGGCTGTCGCTAGACTTGCGCGTGGCCCCCTTTTGTCGGTGTTACCGGGAACATCTGTTTATTGTGGCGCGTCGTTCGAAAATTACCTGTCCACGTATCAACCTACGGAATCCCTTTCAGCAAACACCTGGTCGTCTTGTGATTGTTTACAAATATTTTTCGATGAAAAACTACGACTTACACTGATGTACCACATTTTCCTCCACATATTTTATTAATTACAACTACATGTAGCACTTAAAATATTATATTAATTCCCTTCAACATTATTTAAAACGAACATAACAAATTGACAGATACTTTTTAACCTTAAACTTTCATGTTTGAATTGGCTCACTTTCAAAATTTTAAACATTACAGTACAAAATTTTCAACTGTACATAACTCGTGTTAAGGTACGATTCGATTGTTTTAAGTGTTTTTATGAATCTTCAAGAATATTATTACTCTATTAATAATTAAGGAACCAATCAAATATTGGCGGTTAAATAGTCAATCTATAGTTATAGTTAGTATTCAATTCTATAAAACGATTTCAACATAATAAATAAATGAATATGAATTCTTGCGCATGATACGAATAAGCAGATAAACCTTTTGCAAACAATCACTAATATAATCTTAGAGAAAGCATTTAAATTATAAATTAAAATAGTAATAACGTATTAAAAATTTTAACTGTTTATAAATGTTGACGCCTGCGCGTTATAAATCCGATAAACCTCTAAAATAAAAACCTCAATAATTAGTAACCTAATTGAGAAACTATTTAAATTGTAAATACAATCAAAAAAATTAATATTTGCCACTGCGAAGAGTTTTACATGCGACATTTGAATTTCTTGGTTAACGCTTTTCTTTCCTGGTTTAATAACACAGTAATTTTATTCAAATAGATACAAGGGTTGGTACATTTTTAGAAAAAAAAAAAATGAATACATAGCAAAAAGAAAATCTATATATCAAATTGAATTATGATGTTTACAGGAGGACAATGACATTCATTACTGCCACACCATTTGCTTTCATTATTCAATACAATAGTCCTCTAGCTAAATTTGAATGTGGATATACAGATTTAAATAACTTCAGAGGTTGTTGCTTGGATCTTAAAAACTAAAGACTTTTAGTTTTGTGGCGCTGTGATGCAGGTTTTTTATGCTGCGGGTTTTTGCCTACATCCTAGACCAAATGGTGCAGTGTTTCAAACGGCCCCTGCAGTTATGGCCCTTCTAAATATATTTCTACTATTGTAATATAACTTACAGTTTCTTTTAAAGGTCTGTGCAGATACTACTCATTTTCGGAGCTAGAAATTATTTATTAAGCATTAACATTAATTTTAGCATTAACATCATAGGTAGAGTAATTGCTATAAGTTTGTCATATATATAATTTCCAAATTTCTGTAAGCATGTTTCAATTTTTTTCATAAAAAACTAAGTTCTAAGAAGCATGGTTACTAAAGTCTTGCACATTTATGTGAGACTTCTTTTTGAAAGACTGAAATTTAATTTCTGAATTTATCCTGTATTATTTAGTACTGATTGCATTAGTTCATGTATTTAATTAATTTAGTGGTCTGTCATATGTATTTTAGCGAATTTTACGTTTTACAAATTCTGCCCTTGCTAGAATAGAATTCAAACATTCAGACATTATAATTCTAGAAGCGGTGTTAGAGATTGTTTGCAAATGTTTTTGAAATTTCTCCACATAAACTAATCGACTTTAACATAATATGAATTTAAAATTGCACGTTATTAATTCTATTTCATTATTACGGCAATACTATAGTTGCAAAAATATTTATTTTGTAAATTCGAGTTAAATATTTGGGAACGACTACGACGATAGAACAAACGATAGAAAACTCCCAGAATTACTAAATCGAAATGCCTAAAAACCTTTAAAAATTTTTTTATTAAAGGAAATGTTTATCTTGAAGTGTGATTGGTTGCAGAATATCGTTTGAATAGACGTTTGCAATATTAAACCAATCAAAACAGAATTTTTGTGAATTGCTTTTAGTTACATAACCAAGAAAGTGTGATTTTGAAAATACTTATTTTAATGTGTGCAGGAAGAGGATAAAACGGAGTACCTGTAGGTAGAAAAATAATGAATCCACTACGTTTAGCACATACATATTTTTATTATACTGCAAATATACACTGAAATATAATGGTACAAAATTAATTTTTGTCGATCACTTTTTCTCTTATTTAAGGCACATCCATTGACGCTACTTCACTTAAAAGAACGAGAACTTAGAAGCAAAATAATATACTTACTTAATATACCATATGAATGATGACTTAAAAATGTAACACAAAACATGATTCCAAAAATTATATAATGTAATATGATCAGCAGTTATGTTGTAAGAGATAAATAATGTAATTACCAAAAGGAAATCATAAAAATATATTAAAACAACTACACAAATGTAGATGTATGATTAAGTACAGAAAGTGAATCCGACAAAATGTATACATGGGTATATAATTTAGTTACTTTTTTGTGGCCGATTATAAAAGGAACTAAAATCTGGGTAGAAAAAAAAAGAAGGTTTCTGTTACAATGAATGTATACTAATTTATAAATACCGACTACATTCTTTTCAATGGGATGACTATTTACATATAAAATGACGAAAATAGTATCCTATTACTTTCAATAGTTTGCAAGAAAATAATGTAAGTCTTTGAAAAAACTATGATTAAAGTTTAGGGTCCCTTGTATTATGCTGCATTTAAATTTGTTTAATGCAGAATAGATTAAATGATTTGGAAGAAATTGAGGCATTTAAAGGTTAAAGCTATGTTCTTATACCAAATTAGAAAAGGAGGGCTTTCATTTTTGTTATGAATTATTTTTTTTGTTTTCATTATAAAAATACTTTTAAAATATGATTGCTTGAATAATTAATTTTACTATTCTGCACAAAACAATTATATGTACCAATTTTCCCCCCCTAAGATGCAAATTGGAGCAAGGGTGTTGACACATATTTAGTTTAAAATACTGCTTCCTTTTTCTTTAATATTCTCTTCTTCATCTGAAAGAGCATATTTTTCCACTAACTTTACAGTTTTTATATGTTTATACATTGAAATTTTGAAATAACTTTATAATGGCAATAGGAATTTATATACAGGATGTTTCACAGCTTGCGAAGCGTAATTTATCTAGTAATTATATCTTTAGCACATTTGCATGCTCTTCACTAATATTTAATTTTTTTACTTTATTCCAACATGCGCAGTTATAGCTATGATAACTCGCAATCATCCTGTATATATTTATGTCATTTTTATGGACATTTACATAAAATCACGATATTTCAGTACAGTAAAAAATAACATTACTAAAAGACTATGATTTACAAGGAAATATGTTGCGTATTCAAATAAAAAGGATTAGTGCAATTGTTTACAATTTTAAAAACGATTGTCAACATTTCTAGGTCAGACGAGGAATATCTTTATGTATACTAAATGACTAAAAATTCATTCATTCATGAAAAACACCGTATTTACGTATTCAATATTTAATAATATAGTAATATCGCATGTATTATACATATACAATGATATACAGGATTGTTCAGTAAACATGTTTTGAAAATTTAAGTATTGATAGAACAATGAAAAACAAACAATTATGATCATACTAATATACAGGCTGTCTCTAAAAGGTGCGGAAAAAACGCTACCACACATTTCTGAGGGCGATCTAACCCAACTTACCTCAGTCCAAAAGTGGATGCACCATTGCATTGAATTGCCACAAGAATAACACCCAAATTACAGAAGCATATGTGTCCATATACGGAATGAATTTTTTATATCCAGATTACTCATAAACGGCTGCTCCAATCAACTCCTACCAGGTATACCTTTTCTAGGTAAAAACATTGGAGAACAAGAATTTTTAAAAGTTAAATACAGTGTGTCTCAAAAAGTTATTACGTTTTAAATGGATACAATATGCTCTACATTTTGCAATGAAAATGAGAGCAGATTTAAATTTTTTACCCCACGAACCCCCCCCCCCCCTACCCAAATATTGTGACAATATACCAATTATTACAGAAATTATTTATAAAAAACTAAAACCAAATTGAACTTTTGACACTCTGTATCTCCGAAAGCATCCACTTTTGGACTGAGGTAAGTTGGGTTAGATAGTCATATTTTGCCCTCAGAAATGTGTGGTAGCGTTTTTTTCCGCACCTTTTAGAGACACCCCAGTATATTCAATTATAAGTCAGGAGAAAGATATTAAGGTTATTTTCATAATTCATGAAATATTTATATTGTTTTTACATAACATTAATATAGTTTTTATGAACATACCTAAATGTGATAATAGGATTTTTCAGGTTTATATTTAAAAACAATTAGAATTATCAAATTATGAGAATATACAGTTTTGATGTGTTAATTGTGAGTAACTTCACATATATTCATACTTCTTTTGTATAACTATAATAATAATGAATAAATGAATGAAAGGTTAGTTCATATCTAAGTTGTATAATTGTGGGCAATATCAATTGTATCTAAAATTGGCAAATAATCATGAACAAGTTACTTATCAAGAGTTTTATAAATTTCATGTCCATAGATTAAAATTTTGTCGTCCAACGTAGAGTCAAAATTGTAGTTTATGCAATAAAATATCGCCACCAGATTACATTCGGAAACATTACGTAATTTTTTTTGAATATATTCATTAAAATGATATAATTACAGTCGAAAGCAAAAAAAAAGTAGACAAAAATACAGGTTTCTGTTATAGACTTTCTCAAAATGATTAGTGTGATAGCGACTTCAAAGTTACTTGTCAAAATTTGGTTATCTATCAAAATTGACAACCTTACAGTTGATATTAAATTATTATCAAAATGCCTTCCATAATGAAGACAATAAAGTCAGTGTTATTGCAGATTTGAGTAACGGTTTCAAAATACGTGAAATTGTGGAAAGGAAATAATATGTTATGGGAAATAGAAGGTAACTTAAATCAGAGACTTATATCAACATTCTAAGTACACTCGGATTCAAGAAAGATGATCCCTGCGTCACTATTATATAATTCTATCAAAGAATTATGTCTATATCCGAATAAGAAATAGTATCAACTTGTATAACAAGGATAGCATAAGCGAATGCATGTGTTTTCAGTGCGATGCAAGCAGGACATACGTTTCATAGAATTTATTTGAGCAAGACAAAGACGGAGTGATTGCATGCGCTGTATTATTTCATACACTTCCGTTTAGCGTTTTGGCGTTGACATTAACGCTTTGACATTTCTAGTAGTTTGATCGTTTGATTTCGTTTCACAATTTGTTTGTTGTTTCAATCTTTATTAAAACAGAATGTCACGACGCGGTAAAACATTACGGTCACAAGCTCAAGGACTCGTTTTAAATTTATTAGAATATTTCGAGCAAGAGAAGGTTAATGGTGGTCCTCTAATATCCCTTACATCTGTACAACAGGTAAACATTGTGAGATTTAACATTTTACAAAGTCTTATGAATATCTTTTAGCGAGTAGCAGATGCATTGAAGGTAGGAGTAGCTTCAGTAAAACGTATTAAAGCCCGATCACTAAATAGTCCTGTTCTATCTAGTCCAGGGAAGAAAAGGCCCCATATAAAAGCTAAAACAGACCATTTGGCAGAAAGCTCTAAAATTAGTATCCGAAATACATTATACACGATGTATTTACAGAGTAAGACCTTAAAAATGTTGAGTATTGAAGTAATAATATCTTTAATTTTAGAAAAGCATGTTACAGTACAAACTTTAAATGCATAAATTGCTGAAAACCATATTTTATTGAGTAGAAGCAGTTTAAATCGTGTACTTCATAATATTGGCTTTAAATTTACAAAGGAGAATAATCGCCAAGCGTTAGTGGAGAGATCCAACAGAACTGAGATGCGATTATTATTCCTGAAGAATTATTTAAAAAACATAAATTCTCCTTTTCAGAGAGAAGTGATTTTCTCGATGAGACTTGGATTGTTTGTTTTGTACCCACGTTATTTCTCAATAAAGTTCTATTATCATTTGTATTTTGGCATATGTTAAATTTAGTACATTAAAAGACTATTGAGTTTATATTACATATTTTTAATAAACGATAAAGGCGATTATCTAACTTAGTTATCTAACAGAGACTTTAAACATTCATAGACTGGCGATGTGAGTCGAGTCTAACGATCTCTACCGAAGCTTTCTCCCCTCCAAACAAAGACGCCATGCTTGTAACTTTTGTGTCAAGTGAAGGTGAACAAGGTCAAACAAGGTCCTAACATAACCACGTTTGAATGCGTTTATTTTAGTTTAGTTTAGTTAGTTTAGTTAAAATAAACGTTAAAACGCGTTTTTAGTCACAGAGTACAATAAATATTTTGTTAACATGCCTGCGTCCTGTGTTGTGAGGTGGTGTAAAAATACCCAAACAATAAACAAAGCAGTATCGTTTCACAGGTCAGTAATGTATATAAATCACCTTGCTAGTTGAACATGTTAAATTTTCAGGCTGCCTACACACAATCCGATGTTGTTGGGGAAATGGATTTTCAATCTGAAAGTACTACAGTATAGTAAATCAAGTGTAGTGTGTTCGGACCACTTTAAGAAAGAAGATTTCAAAGTATATACCGACAAGAGGCTGTTGAAAGAAAACGCTGTGCCATTCTCTGCTTTGAGTGAAGTAAGTAGTCATAAACTTTTGATTCGGATATATTATAAAATATTGGTTTTCTTAGACTCCCCCAAAAAGTCTTTGTGCCAAAAGTCTTAGTGTGCTCTGTGAAAGCAATCGTCGCGAAAAATGTAAAACCTCAAGGGCATCGGGAAGTGGTATGAAAATAATTCCTGCAAGGAAACTCAACTTGGATGACGAGAAAAATAATACTCCTAATTATTCTCACACGGATGATGAAAATTTGTTTCCGAGAAAATTATATGAAACTTCTTCGATTAAGAATGACCATTCGTACGCTCTTCCATCTCCAAAAACATTAAAAGCAAGATTAGATAATTTAATAAAAAGAAAGCAGGTGGAGACTAAAACGAGAAAGATAGTAACTCAAAAAGTTCGTCGCCTGAAGAATCGTATAGCTACGCAAGATGAAATTATAAAAAACTTAAAGAAAAACGTGAAAGATTCCAGTTGGCATTCTCTTTGTGATGATTATTTTGGTGACACAATGAACGAACTTTTTCAAAACCATAGAAAAGGCAAAAAAACCCGTAAATATTCAGATAAAGTAAGGCAGTTTGCTGTAACCTTACATTTTTATTCTCCCCATGCCTACAACTTTTTAAGAAAGCACATTACACTTCCAGACCCTCGAACCATTAGACAGTGGGCTTCTAGTATTAATGGAAAACCAGGATTTACTGAAGAGACACTTGCCCAGATAAAAGCAGAAGTTGATAAAGTGGCTTACACCATTTATGTTACCCTGATATTCGACGAAATGGCCATTAAAAAGCAACTTGATTTTGATGGCGAGAAGTATGTTGGATATTCCAATTTGGGACATGAAGATTTTGATGATGATAATGCACCATTAGCGCATGAAGCACTTGTTTTCTTTTGTAAGCCTCTAAACGGTGCGTGGAAATTTCCGGTGGGTTACTGTTTGTTAAGTGGCCTGGATTCAAATACTCGTGCGAATATTATTGTGCAATATCTAAAGAAATTGCATGAAACTGGAGTCGTTGTAGTTGCAACAACATGTGATGGAAATGCTACAAATATTTCTGCATATAGGCACCTGGGTGTCAAGTGTGACCTTTCTTCAGATTGTTGGTTTTCACATCCATGTGATAGTTCTATAAGAGTCAGTGCGTTTTTAGATGTCGTGCACATGTTAAAATTATTTAGGAATCTGCTGGGTGAAACTGGAGTACTGCTGGCTCCTAATGGCAACAAAATTGAGTGGAACTATTTAGTGTTGTTGAATAATCTACAAAAAGAAGAAGGACTTCATTGTGCCAACAAACTCCGCGATAAGCACATATTTTTCCAAAACCAAAAAATGAAGGTTAATTTGGCTGCCCAAACCTTCAGTCGATCAGTTGCGAAAGCGTTGCTGTTTTTAAAAAACACCTTGCATCTGCCTGAATTCCAAAATGTTGATGAAACAGTAAAATTCATTGAAGTGGTTGACGTGACTTTTGACGTCATGAATTCAGTAAACATTTGGGGTAACGGCTCAAAAGCGCCTATTCGCGTAAGCAACAAAAATTTTGTGAAAGAAACATTCAAGCAAGCACTTTCGTATTTTACAAATTTAAAAATGCCTGATGGAACATGGATCTACTTATCAAGAAGAAAAACTCCAATAGTTGGATTTATTCTTGACATGTATAGTACATTGTCATTAGCAGAAGAACTTGTCTGGGTGGAAGAAGCCCCTTTAAAATACCTATTAGGTCGGAGCACTAGTCAAGATCATATTGAGAAGTTCTTCAGTTCTATAAGAAAACGTACAGGTAAAATTATTATTCATATATCATTTTCTATGTTTTTCAAAAATTCTTTTTCTAATAGGTAACAACAATAATCCCACAGCACTAGAGTTTCGAAGTGCTTACAGAAAGTGTATATTGGGAACAGTTGAGCCAAGTTCTCTTGGGAATTGTAGTTCCGAAGAAAAATGTCAACTAATTCCCTCAGATGTCTTTTTTTCTCCAGAACTTCCAATTGTGGAGGATACGAGAATTTATGAAGATCTTTCTTCATTTTCTTCTTATGTGGTGGAATACATATCTGGTTTTATTGGGAAAAAAATTAAAAACATTAAATGTGATGAGTGCATCAATATTTCATTACTTCCGAATGAAGAAGCCACTGTAGGAAGTTTAATTGACACCAAAAACGTTAATAATTCGTTAACCGTGCCGTCTCCATTTTTAATTACAGTGTGCAGTAATATTGAAAAAGTGATAAGGGCTTCATCTGACGATCTAAATAAAAAAGATTATTCATATACAGTTTATTACTTAACAATAAAAAATATTGGATATCACTTTTTTGCAACTTTTGATCACTTTTTTGCAGACCAACTGGATCATGATGATCACAGTTCACATTTTAATATGTTACTTAAACTTATTTTACAAAGCTATTTAAATTTAAGAGCAAAACATATATGGAAATTGTTGTCGGAGAAGGAGAAGGGCGTCTCCATCAGACAAAAGTTTAATAAATTAGTTTTGTTTAAAGGGCAATAAAAACATGTTGAATTTTGTTTAATAAAAAATTAAAACACAGTCTACTTGAGATATTACATAATTTTAACCCCATTATTTCAAATGTGCCGCCTTTCAAGTCACAAGCAATATGGCGTACAAATGCTTCACAATAAATGACCAGTCGCCAGTCTATGAATGTTTAAAGTCTCTGTTATCTAATTATACATAACCTAAAATTAGATCGATCAATCTAACCTGAAAACGTAGGATGTCATCATTATAATTTCCATGTTCATTTTATAGTTTACAGTACTTATCATGATGGCGAAGTATTGATTTGAATCATACGATATTAAAAAATGACGCAGGGATCATCTTTCTTGAATCCGACTATATGTAATGTGATGTTGCCTTTAGTGGAGCTATTTTTTCCAAATCGCAATTTTATAATTCAACAGGATAACTGCCCCATCCATCGGACAGAGTGAAAACATGGTTCAGAGAAAATAACATCAACGTGTTGGAATTTCCGCCAAGAAGTCCTGAAATATTATCGAAAATGTGTCTGATGATCAAAGAAATAGAGAAATTAAATCGAAGACCTTAAAATGGACGAGAACTGGTAGGAATAGTTCACACAGCATGGAAGAATGTAAATCAAGATATTTGTACCAACCTTTATAACTATTCCAAATAGATTGCAAGAAGTTTTAAATGAAAACTGGTCTATAACCAGATATTAAAGCATATATTTCTTCATGAGGTTTTTTATTATTATTTTGATTTGTATTAATCAGATAGAAGACGTTTTGATAATTATTTGATTTGCCATAGAATAATGACTTGACACTAATGACAAATAAATAAAGCCAGGTTTACAAAGTACGAGATTTCTTGTCTACTTTTTTCTTGCTTTCGACTGTACCTACTTATGAAAATAGAGTTACTTTAATCATAGACAAACATTACCTGCTTTATTAAAAACCAATTATGACAAAATGAAATAAAACCATTTAAACTGTCTATGAATGTAACTGTAATTAATCTTTTTTCCTTTAACTTACAAGATCATTTCAGCTGTTTAACGACAAATTACATGTTTGTTCTCTTGTTTTTCACCTTAAATCACCCAATGAATTTAGAAAATACCTTTACTGAACAGTCCCTTTATTTGTAGTTATGCTTGAGCAAATAAGTTGATTAATTGTCTATAATTTAATTTAAAAAGAAAATAGGAATATCTCATACTTTTCAATCATTTATTGTTATCTACTAAATTTGAAAAAATATTTTGTAGAAATAATCATAAAAGCTGTACACTATATAGTATGCAGGTTGTTACTATTAAAATGATCTATAGAAACAACCAATAACATTAAAATAATTTTAAAGGAATATTAAAAAAAAAAAAACAGAAAACTTAAATAATACATATTTTTTTAGTGTAAATTTCTTAAAAGTCAATAAAAAATCCCTGGTGTGCTAAGAAAGGAGTATTAAGATATAATGCTTGTAAGACCTTTGGATCCATTTATTATGTAATACATAATAATATGTCATTAATTCTTCAAATCACTTGAGAAAGAGCATCTTTATTTAAAATAATTTGGTTATATTGATTGGTTGCTTTCTATATATCCCCATTATGATATGAACAGCCTGTATGTTAAATAGTCATTTAGCTGTAAACAAAACAAAAAAATGGAAATTCTATATGAATTAACACAACAAAAGTAGGCTTTGAATAAAGACTGGAAGATCGTTAAATTACTAATCTCAAATGTCACATTAGTTAAAATTTGTTTTTAAAAAAATTTGCCTTGGTTAACACGAATTTGTAGCAACCGTTTTGCATATTAACAAACAATTTTTCTTTCTTGAATATAATTTCAACGATTTTCTAAGAATTTTGCATTTATCAATATAAACTAACAAAAAGTAATATATAAATAAATTTGTTTATGGTCGGCTCCATTTATATACTTAGGCATGGAAATGCGGTCCATTTCGCTTTTAAATGTTCAATTCAAGTAATTTGGCAAATTTTTCGAGTGTATGTTGTCATCTGCTGCAGGTTAATAATATATAAGAATCTAATTTCTCTCTGTATTTTGACTATAAAATGCCACTGGTTTTATTATAAAATTGCACATTTCAATTGATGTGACTTTAAAATTAAAATAGATGCTTCACAAAGGGCACCCCACCTAACATCATATCAAAATGTGATGGTCTTGTATGCTAAGTGTATGAAGAAATTTGGCTATGGATAAAAATGGAGGCGACATCTATGCTTCCAGTTACTAATTTATTTTTAAAAGTCCTAAGTTTTGACATTTAGAATTCCTAGATAATGGCCGACTTTGTTAATATTATCATTACTATTAATAACATTATCCCATTCTTCTCCGTCTTTATTCATCATCAATAAATATTTACATGAATCGTAGATATATTCTTTGATTACATATTAATTCATTCATACACATTAAATATGCTTTTTTCCCGAAATATATACAAAATGTCTCCTTTTTAGTTCAGTATTTTATCGATTCATTTATAAAGTAACTTAAATATATTAAAGGAAGTGTCTAATACTAATATTTGATCAGAAAAGATCACTAGAATGAAATTCAATAAAAATTCAAAAAAGAAAATATATTTAAAATTAAAATATTTATTATAAGGTAGCAGCAATAAATAGTTTTATGTCTATATACTATGAGCAATATTTATGTGTATATAATATAAAAGTCAACTATACAACCATTTCTTTCACTAAAAAGAAGACATGCAATTTATATGTACAAACCGTAAAATACCATAATTGCGTTCGCTAATAATAATAATAAATAAAATTAAATTAATAATGTACATAGGGGGAGAATTACTTAAAAAATAAAAAGAAGTGTGGCTATGAATCATATATTCCATATCCTTTCCACTAAAATTTACATTATCAATTTAATTTTTTCCTTTATTCAATCTGTCACTGGCATTGTAGGTGCTAATTTTGTCTGCTATCATCTAACGGAAACGGAAATACGGGATCGGAGGACCACGAGCAGTAACACCACAAAGAGGAGACATTCTTATTCGAAGGGCAATATTTGTGTTCACTTCAGCTCCATGTATCTTAAAAAAAATTATACTGCACAGCCTTTTTTCACGCCATATATAACTTTCAGTTCAGGGAATATGATCTTCTTGATCAGTTGGTTCGTCTTAGCTGTTAAGATTGAACGTTTCGAGTCTTTCTTGTAGACCTTGATGCCCGGCTTGTGCACCAGGAATGCGTTGTCGAGGATCAGAAATTCGTAATCCATAACGCATAGCGCGTAACCCTGTAACGTTCAAAATACAATTATGAGTGAAAAATAAAATAGTACAAGTTAGACTGGATATATACCAATTACATAAAACAATATGCTACATAAATGGGATTTGATAAGACATAAATTGACTGTCAGTGTTGTCACAAGGACTAAAACATTTAGCAACATGGTTTTTCAAGTTCAGATATTGATAACATGCATAAGCTGAAAAAATGTCAAAAATAAACTATCATCCAAAAGTTATGAATCATTAAAACATTTTTGATAAACATGTAAAAAGTCAGAGTAAAAGTTACTGTTATAGTTTCACGTGTTTTGTTTAAAATAATATACATCCATTACATAAAACAATTTGCTTGGTAAATAGGATTTGATACATATCATCAATTGGCTCTATCTGTGTTGTGGCACATGGAATAAAACATTTGGCAACATGGTTAACATATTCAGATATTTATGACATGCATAGGTTATGTGAATTTTAAAACGAAACTGTATCATCCAAAATTTATGAATCATTAAAAAATTCTTCACAAACATGTAAGAATTCGGAATAAAAATTACTGATATAATTTCACAGGTCACAGGTCATGGATAGGTTATGTGACTTTCAAAACGAAACTTTCGAAATTTATGATTCTCGATAAACTTTAAAATTGTTTCAAAACTTAAAAAGCAGTTATATCTGTAAACATTTTGTTGTGTTGCCATGTTGCCATTTTATACGTCATTACAAATGGAGACGATTAAACAAACTGTAAAACTTCCAAATGTTCGTCCCGTACTACAGACATATGTTTTGTATATTTTAACTTTATTTACTAACTAACTAATTAAGTATGAGTATTTCTTAAAAATAATCTGGACTCCGTTACGAAGAACCATCTAATATGTTATATATATTTTACTGACGAATAGAACGAAGCTCAAGCAAAAAGTAATTCCATAATGTGAGTTTTTAGGTTATGAATGTTATTTAAATCCAAAAATAAAGCTTCGGCGTTTAATATTCGAATACATCTAATGTAAATTAAATATAAAACAAAAGAATTCATTAAAATGAACTTTTGCAGTTGCGCATTTAAAATCACTTTGCCAGGACAGTCTCTATTACGTTATCAAAATAACAGTCTTGCGGGAATAATTTAATTTCTTGCCGATTGAAACGATTTAAAAACGTATACTATACTATTCAAAATTTCTCGCCTTAACTAAAGGTAGTACCACAGACGACTGTATGTATAAACTTGCTTATTTCAAGTTACCCGTCTAGTATTACTTCATCTATGTTATAGTTGTGTCAATGTCAATTAGTTAGTGATTAGTAACCACTGCATGTCATTTTGATTCAATGTATGTTAGACAGTACCTTTATAAAGAATGGGTGCCAAGAGATAGGAAATCAACAGAGACCAAAACGGCCATTATGTGGGTTTATATTTTCCCCAATACCTCCCAATATCATCATCTAGTGTCTGTTTGTACGCTTCATGAAGCAGTCCTTCCTTGTGTTTCGCCCATTTTACGCAATTCATCGTTGTAGTAGAGATGCTTGGGTTTCCGATTGCTCCGAACTTTGACAACAGGATAAGCTAACCCGACAAGTCTACAAAACATATCTTGGAAAATGTTAAATTTTGCCTCACCAGTCGCTGCGTGGAATACCTTAGCCCAGTCTTGTTTGAGAATCATTTCCGAGAATCTCCGCTTGTTTGCTTCACTGAAGACCCTACTCATACGTGTACCTTCCTCGATATAGTGATTCCTCGTGCTTACATTAGTTATAATGGCTCCGTGGTCTGATATTGCGGCACCGAATGTGTCTGCATTCCAAGCATCGGCGGTGATATTGAGGAAAATGTTGTCGATACATGTTCGAGTCTGCCCCTGTATGCGGGTGGGTTTATTTATGACCGGTTCAAGATTGTATGATCCCATTGTATTTAACAGATCATGTGTTTGAGGAGTAGACTCCAGAATATTTACGTTGTAGTCTCCCGTTATTAGGATGTTGATGCCATTATTGAAGTTGTTAAAGATATATGTTAGCACCTCTTCTATTGTTAGCAGGAATCCATTCCAGTTCCCCTCCGGTGATCTGTAGACTGCCAGTATAAGAGTATTAATTGTTCGTAAAAAACATGCTGAAATTTCACAAATCTTTTCCGTAGATTTAGCACAAAGATCAGGTATCGGTTCTGCTACGATATCAGTTCTAGCGTATATTGCAGTGCCCCCATGACTGTGTTGCACTCCAGAGAAATGACTCACCAGATTGTAGTTATCCAAGTTATAAAAGACAATACCACCAGCGCGCAATCAGTGCTCAGAGAGCCAATTATCTGGGTGTCGTTATCCGAAACTATTTTTTCTAGGGATCCTGTTTTGTTTGAGAGGTTTTGAATATTAAGGAACATTAACTTCAAGTTATTGTCATCCTTGTTTACTGTTGAATGTATTGTAAAATCAAAATTATTCGGCCTATTGTTTTGGCTATCGATAGCAAACGATAACCAAAATATTGAATATTAAGGAAGAATAACTTCAAGTTATTGTCATCCTTGTTTACTGTTGAATGTATTGTAAAATCAAAATTATTCGGCCTATTGTTTTGGTTATCGATAGCAAACGATAACCAAAATATTGAATATTAAGGAACATTAACTTCAAGTTATTGTCATCCTTGTTTACTGTTGAATGTATTGTAAAATCAAAATTATTCGGCCTATTGTTTTGGTTATCGATAGCAAACGATAACCAAAATATTGAATATTAAGGAACAATAACTTCAAGTTATTGTCATCCTTGTTTACTGTTGAATGTATTGTAAAATCAAAATTATTCGGCCTATTGTTTTGGTTATCGATAGCAAACGATAACCAAAATATTGAATATTAAGGAACATTAACTTCAAGTTATTGTCATCCTTGTTTACTGTTGAATGTATTGTAAAATCAAAATTATTCGGCCTATTGTTTTGGTTATCGATAGCAAACGATAACCAAAATATTGAATATTAAGGAACAATAACTTCAAGTTATTGTCATCCTTGTTTACTGTTGAATGTATTGTAAAATCAAAATTATTCGGCCTATTGTTTTGGTTATCGATAGCAAACGATAACCAAAATATTGAATATTAAGGAACATTAACTTCAAGTTATTGTCATCCTTGTTTACTGTTGAATGTATTGTAAAATCAAAATTATTCGGCCTATTGTTTTGGTTATCGATAGCAAACGATAACCAAAATATTGAATATTAAGGAACATTAACTTCAAGTTATTGTCAACATTCTTCGCTGTTTCCAAAAATTTTATTTCTGATGGTTATATGACGTACAGGAATAATGTATCACTGTCTTACACATCACATTGTTACATTTTAACACTTTGATTTCATTAGTTAGTTCAAAATTTAGTAAACATTCGTCGCACTGATATTCATCAGCCGCCATGCTGCCCATTATACAATAACAAGTTATATACGAATGTTATTATCATTTTTGCTTAATTTTAAAGTTGCGTTGAAATCAACAATGCCATTTACGGAAGAACAAGATAAGGTTATTGTGGAGGCTTATTTTTGTAGCTGTAACAGAAGAAATGATCCAAAATGTTTTCATTTCTCTAAAGACGTATAAATGTGTATCTACAAAATGAGGGATCTTATTTTGAACATATGTTATAATATTTTTAAATATGTAATGTTATATGCAATATCGATCTTTGTATTAAATTATTTGTTGTATGTAATATCGATCTTTGTGTTAAATTATTTTTAATAAAGATATTTTTCATTATTGAATGTATTTCTTGAGACAAGTAAACTTAACAAAAATTCTTGGAAAGTAGTTCATACGTAAAATGATAGATGTCGCACGGACGAAATACAATCAAGGCCAACTGTATCTAATATCGCTGCGCGATATAAGGCCGTCACATAACGAGATTTTTCTGATTCTTATAACCTCAAAATATTGATCCTTATGCAATATGATTGGATTATATCAAATCTACAGTTATTGACATATGACTGATATGGCATTTATTTTGTCTATTCCATATTCTTTTCTATTTAAATTATTCTAATACTATAAAAGATATAATTATTAAATATTACTTTTCTATATCAATATTTTATTTGATACATGGCTATTCTGAGCATTGTTGTCAGATTTTTATTTTCACGGAGCGTATGACACTTGACAAGCGTAGCGTTTGACAAGCAGGTGACTAGTATTCAGTACAGCGTTTTTCGAACAATTACACATGAAACTTGGGTTACCATCACTCATATTGAACAAGAAATAAAGACGTCGTGGGATAGGGAAATAGAAATTGATAAAACAGATATTAATCCAGTGATATTTTGTATTAATGATAGCGGTAGTAGCGACTGTGAAAGTTATTAAATTCAAATATATTGATCTAAACCAAATTATATACGAGCAGGTAAGTTTCATTTAACAGAAATGCTTGGTTTTACTTGTAATTGCTTTATGTTATTTAGAATAATCACGTAACTGATAAAACGAATGTAGCTTATAAAGGATTGGAGACGGATTAAATTCAGTATCTATATCAAAAGTCAAAGACAAATTTTGGAACCTGTTAATATATTTGTTCATAATGCTTCGGCAGAAGATTACGATAGTTAAAATAATTTGTACTTATATTGATCAGTTGAAGAAAGAACTCTGTCCAATCGAGGAAGTAGATGACTCTAACTAAAATCACAATTGTTTGAAGATCACATAAGTAATACTGTTTAGAAAATTTTCAAATTTAAGAAGGTATAACCATGTTGAATGTAATAGAGGAATGGTGGATGATTGATTTCAGAATAAAATAATGATCGAGTTTATTAATGTGATAACAAGATAAGCGTTTGCATAGGGGGATGCAGTTAAAACATATTTATGTTATATTATTTTTATAGTTTTTCTAAAATAACCTTTGTATATTTTCTGTAGGACTCTAATTTTGTAATTATTTATTGTTATTAATGGAATTAAGATTATATAATTTCAAAAATATGTGATAGTATTGTAATAATATTAATGTAGTACATTATAAATTGGGATAGTAAAAATACTTGTTCATTATTGTATTATAATTTAAAGTTGCTGGGTAAGTTAAATTCTGATCAGTAGCAAAGATTCAGCTTACGAATACTCAACATTTGAAATACTTTAAAATACGTTTGAATTGTTTAATTCTGCATTAAATATAATTTTTAACAACAACAAATTTATACTAGTTTGAAGCTTAAGTAAATAATAATGATGTGTTTAGCTTAATCAAAAATGTTTGCTTAGCATGCAAAAATTATGTTGTAATCAATGATATACCTACGAGAAATGTTTCAAACAAGTTGCTTTTAGTACAGCAGTGATAATGGTAATAATCATAGTGTACAGTAAGAATCTGGCAAACAAACGTTTTTATAATTAGTGTAATACTTTTCTTACCTTCTCGCTGTTGCATGTAAAAATACTTTAATTTTGATGCATTTAAAGGAAAAGCAATATAGCACTATTAGTAAGGATACTGCTGTACAACTGTCTTTGCTACTAAATATCTTTATTGTCTGTAGTAAAACTAACTCGAACATAATTATTAAATACATTCCTGAATGTTTAAATGAATTTCAAAAGTTCAATTTTCTCTGAAAATCTAACCTTTTTTATATTTATATCTAATTACTAACAGCAGACAAGTTCATGCAAATATAAAATAATCATTATATTCTTCTTTTCAATAGTACTTAAGCAACAAAATTATTATCAAATTAATAGTTACATGTTAGAATTATTGTCGGTAGTGCTAAAACCACAAGTCTAATTGATCATTTAGGGTTATAGTGTCAAAATTAATAACACATGACAGATCAAATTTTGCAACGTCTCAAATTTGACGCCATTTTAATTTTGGTGGCGCATGTCGGTTGCGAGAGCGATTCTAGTATATAATAATTTTAAAATGCTCTAATTATTACCAATAATGCTCTTTGTTATCATCGTAAAGTTGAGAAGTGCCAACAAGAAACTGATTAGTGTTATAAGCAAATTTTGGTCTGTCTTGAAATGTGTGCGTAGAAATGCTAACGGATTTGGTATAGGCAGCACCAAAGAGTGCATCACTGTAAGTAACCAAATTAGCAAATTATAATAGTGCCAAAATGGAAAAAAGCACATCAAATATGTACCGAAATTGCCATGTGGAATAGTAAAACTTCAAAATCTTCCAATACAGTTGAAAGCGGCGATTACGTTAAACAAACACTTTACCACGTAATTGAACCCTAATTAGTGTTATAATTCTTGACACTACCCAACAACTTTATTATCAGTAACACTTCTTTAATTACTTTAAAATTATTAATATTAATTACCCATTGTAAAATTAATGTTTAAAGTTTATTTCAATAAAAATTCAGAAATTATTTATTTTGGGTACTTCTAAATGGAGCCACGCACATAAGGATCAATATTTTGAGATTACAAGAATCAAAATCATCAATGTAAATCGAAGTTATGCGACGGCCTTATATCGCGCAGCGATATCAGATACAGTTGGCCTTGATACAATTCAGAATATGATATATGCGGCAAATACACAATGACTATGAAGCGGCACGGTCAACCTTTTACGATCTCTCTGTAGAAGAAGGAGACAATAGTCATGATATAACATAGTTCTACAGAAAAATAAAGTCCAAAACATGTAAACCCAGATCAGATCGGAGATATCTAGAAAGGCTTACCAAAATAGATTTGATAAGGACACAAAAGAAACAGAACACCAAGGGGAAGTACCTGGAAAAACATGATATCCCGTCGGAACAGAGCAGTTTTAGACAAAATATGAAGGCTTAAAAACGACAAGGCGTCGGGATAAGACGGAATAAAATCAGAACTTCTAAACTTCCAAATTTGGAGACAAAACAAAATGCCTAAAGACTGGATCATGGTATAACAACACCTATATATACAAGGGGGTGGCTGACAAAAAACGCCCCAAGCCGTAGCTCCGCTATTTACTATCCGAATTTAAAAAACAAAATATCAAATAAAATGGTTAAGTAAATACTATCAATTGGCGTAATCGAAATATTATTAGGAACAAAAAGTTTGAACATGCGATAGTTCGGATAAAGAATGTTTTCCTGATTTTGATGATGTATAACACGTCAATTTTCAACATAAGTTTCAAGTGTGCCGTGGTTAATATCATTTTATTGGAATGGAAATTTAAAAAAAATACAAATAAATACGAAACTTATCTACAAATATTGTTCAAATTGTCTGCCGCCTTGTTGAAGACATAGTTGACACCTTCTAATTACTCCATTAGTGGCGTTGAGTATAAAATTAGAAGGTATTTCGCGGCAAGAATTCAGAATTCTTTGCCGTAAAATGTCTATATTTTCCGGACTAGTAAAATAAACCCGATCTTGAAGATAGCCCCATAACCAAAAATCCAGCGGCGTAAGGTCGGGCGAACGAGCGGGCCATTGAATTGGTCCATTGGTCCCTATCCACGTCTCAGCAAATGTCGCATTTAACCATTCAACATTTATTAAGGCATTATGAGGAGGGGCGCCATCTTGCTGAAAGTACATTCTGTTTAGCTCGGCAATTGGCAAATCATCTAAAAAGTTTGCAATGTTTTCACGCAATAGTTGATGGTATTTTGCTTGATTTAAGATGCCATCTATGAAAAATGGGCCAATTAATCGATCACCCCGAAGACCGCACCATACATTTAAACTGAATCTTTGCTGAAAATTATTCTCAATTATAATTCTTGGGTTTTCTTGGCTCCAACATCGATTGTTCTTTCTGATAAAAATGCCATTATTACTGAAACTGCATTCGTCCGACCAAATAATTTTTCGATAAAAATTACGATCTCGTTGTGTAACATTTTCCAATAGTGCTTGTACTTTTTGAGAGATGTATGGTATGAACTTGTGCTTTTTGAGTATCGCTTGTGTTGTTTGGTGCGATACGCCGACCTCATTTGCAATTCTCCGAGTAGAAGTCCATGGACTTTCTTCCACGCATAAAAGAACATCCAATTCTGTATTTTCCTTAAACTGTCGACTCTTACTTTTTGGCATTTTGAAGGCTCCATATTTTCTTAAATTCTGTTGGATTCTTCCGAATTTACGACGGTCTGGAACCTCTCTTGTCGGATAACGATAACTGTAGAGTTTCACAGCTTCAGCACTATTTCGATTACATTCAAAGTATACTTGCAACATGTCGGTCAGTTGATTGCTATCCATGTTAATGATGAATTAAACTCACAGAAAGAATCAGAACGTTGAACTACCGATACAGAAATGTCACAATGATAGTATTTATTAACATTTACATTCTAATTGACAGTATTTATTACTTGATGCATTTGATTGCTATTCACGGCACACTTGAAACTTATGTTGAAAAATTGACGTGTTATACATCATCAAAATCAGGAAAACATTCTTTATCCGAAACATTAATTAAAAATATTCGTTGCCATTTATAAAAAAAAAATTGACTATCGCATGTTCAAACTTTTTGTTCCTAATAATATTTTGATTACGCCAATTGATAGTATTTACTTAACCATTTTATTTTATATTTCGTTTTTTAAAATCGGATAGTAAATAACGGAGCTACGGCTTGGGGCGCTTTTTGTCAGCCACCATGTATATATATTCACATTTTAATCGTTGACGTTATGTATATTAAAATTTTAAATTTATAACACGTTAATGTATATTTTGTTCGTGCATTTCTAAAAGAGGTTGCAAGGACATTGTGTGTTACGTGTTTTTGGAGTAAGTTTTCTCATTTTTAAGTGTATTTTAAACGTGATGTTATTGTAAAATTTTAAAATGTATTCAAAAAAATTGATAAAGGGAAAAAAAAATTAGCTTAATGTCATCACAGCTTGCTTATACATGGTGTTGTTTCAGAAAAATAATTTTTCTCGGCTGTATATGTCTTTTCTGAGGAAGACCAAAAAAAAGAAGGTCGAAACGTAAAAATAAATGCAAACATTATGATTTTCTAAAGCGTGTTTGATTAATTACTTGCCGAAAAATCCCAATTATTCTCATCAAGAGGTCAAACAATATATAAATACGGCAACAAAGAATAGCAAATATATATATAAGAAAGAAAATGATTTCAGGCCTAGCAGATCAACCATAAATGGAATACAAATCCTGCAACAAATATACAAACAAAAAAACATCAGAATACCATAGAAAGATTCACACAATCCTTGTGGACTTCAGGAGTGCACTGTGATATGGTGGTAAACAGAAAAAAAATTAGGAACTAAAACATCTGGGAATTTCCACCAAGGGAACTTCTGAAAATGACAACGACAACAACAAAGCGAAAGTAACGATTTCAGGGAACGACTATCGAGGAATTCCACATAAGAAAAAAGTAAAACAAGGAGACAGTCTATTTAACCCATTTTAATTTAACACTGTAGAGCATCTTGCGAAAAACAAAAGTAGAGAACAAAAATATCATCACAGACGAAATTCAGATAATAGCGTACGCAGATGTTTTAACAATAGTAGCACACTCAAAACAAAAAGTAATAAAAGTAATTGAAAAAATGTAACTAAACGTTCGGAATGAAAATAAACCAGCGTGAGACAAAATACATGAAAATACGACCGAAAGAAGAGTATGACCAGAAATATTTAAATGTCCAAGAATATGCATTTCAAAAGTCTCGTACTTGAACTATATAGGAACAACAGTGCGGTTAACAGGAAGAGAATGAATAAAAGAAACGATCCTCTCAAAATTAATTCTACGGTAGAAACAGAAAAGTTGACAAAGGCCCTCAGTAAAACAACCGAGAGAAAGATATGCAAGACATTAATAAGATCAACAATGACATACGCCCTAGTAACCGCAACAATAAGTAAAAAAGACCTAAAAGTAGCTGAAAGGAAACTAACGTGGCCAATACTTGGTCCAACAATAATTAGCAATGGAGCAAGGGGACTTACAATTAATAAATAAATTGAAAATAAATTAGGAGGTGAAACTTTAAGATACGTGAAAGCACAACGCCTAAAATGGACAGGTCATGTTTTGAGAAGAAACCAGAGGATATGCTGAAGAGAATAATGCAATGGACAGCACCTGGACAAAAAGGAAGAGAAAATCGAGAAGAAGATGACAAGACGAAATATATGAGGATGCAAAAATCTTGGTAGTAGGATATTGCTGTGTAAGAATACGGAATAGTGGAGAAAAATATTGTAGCGTTTTCGGGTTTCATCTTTTAGAGTCTCCATTATAGTAGTCTCGAATTGTTTTGAATTATTTGCAATTTCATCTTTTAAAGTTTTTTCCAAAATCTTTGATTAATTTAACATCTCATCTTTTAGAATCTCCATAGTAATCTCGAATTGTAACATCTCATCTTTTAGGGTCTCCATAGTAGTCTCGAAATGTTTTGTATTATTCGCAATTTCATTTGTTAAAGCTTTTGAATTATTTGCAATTTCATCTTTTAAAGCTTTTGAATTATTTGCAATTTCATCTTTTAGTCTTCGTTATTAAGCTTGGATCAGCCTGTACTTGAAACAAATATTTTTGGGGATCCTTAGCTTCATTTATTAGAATGTCACGAAGCTGGTCCTGGAGAATTATTTTTTTTCCAGACGTATCTGCGTCTCTTTCGTCTAATTCTGCCCTTAACTCGTTGACCTTTAATTCTTCCAATCGTTTGGTAGCCATTTTTTTTGCACTTATTGTTCATCCCACCGCTGCCACCAAATTGTAGCGTTTTCGGGTTCGAAATAAACAACTCGTGCAAATGTTTTAAAACTGTCTGTACATTTACACACTTAAAACTGATCACAATATAAAAATATAAAATAAATGTAACGCACTTAAAACTACTACGAATAAATTAACACACGTATTTATTTCTATCACTACTATTTATATCAGTAATATTTATGTATTTATTGCACTGTAATAAAAACTGCACCGCTCTCTTATTTATGTTTATTTGAACTGTACAAATACTACTGAATGAATGAATTCTTTCTGGGCACCGGCCGCTTTTTATATCGGCATATAAGACTCTGGAAATATACGCGAAAATTCTCTCTTTCTCTCGATGTTTGTAGAACATACGACAGACTTTTTGTCGCTTACACATTATATATATGTGGATGATTTATGACTTATTTACGGTGCGTCGCGCCAATGTTTACTCTTCTATTTTTTTGTGGACTTGTTTTCGTTACAATATCATTCGAAGCAAGGAGCCACATAAATTTATGAGAGAGAGAATAAATAATCCATATCATAAAAGGGAATTCTAAACCGCTACGACATTAGCTATTGCCAGTGGCGGCTGGTGAGTACGTTTTGGTGGGGCACGTACATAGACAATACTGATTCGTTTATTATGGGTGATATGCTCGGCGTCTGGGAGTATATGACCGATAATAAACGAATCAGTCTTGTCTATGTACGTGCCCTACCAAAACGTACTCACCAGCCGCCACTGGCTATAACAGGTAATTCTCATCGTAAATAAAGGCTTTACCTATGAAATTCTTATCGTATAATTACTTAAACGAAATTCATAATTTGCACACGAAACAAATGGCGCCAATATTATCAAAAAAAAAAAAAAATTGAGCTGCAATATGTCATTCAGATCAAATATACTAAAATATATGTTGCCAACTTTGTGATGTAAATTCTTAAACACTGTATAGTTAACCGCTGTATTTCTTCATATTGAAAAACGGCCTTTAAAGTTAATATGTGATTAGTTAACCGAGTATTTTAATCGGAAATGGAAAAACTGGACTTGAGCACACTTAACGGATGTTTGTATTAATAGTATTTTTATCATGTTGCTTGCGTGTTGCAGTTTTGCCCTAATGATGCGACCACTAACATGAAGTCCTGAAACCATTAGCCCCCGCACAACTTATTACAAGTTGTGCGGCTAATGGTAACAAGAGATTATGAGTGAAAACATACGACTTAAATTTAAGAGAAAGTAATATACCTGTGTCATTTTGTCACTTTTTCCTTCCCAACTCAGCCGCTCATCGTATAATGGATCAGCGTTCGTTCCGATAAAAATCGGTTCCCAGTGTATGAAATTTCCCGTCCTCTTTCCCATATGAAACACGTGGAGACCGGTCGTTTCCGCCGCCGCCTGCCACTCCTTAGATTTCGGTACGTTGTGACATCCCGGACAGACTTTCTTGTGGAACGGAATAGCCGTGCCGTTCTGGAGCATCTCTTTCAGCTGCGTTTTGGTCTCGGGGACGTGCTGGTCGGCGCTCACTTCGAACAAGTGGAGGGGGAACACTTTGGGCTTCTTGCTGAGGAGGGCTCCCTGATTATCCGCTATCATTTCTAGGAACTTTGGTATGATATCTAAACTAGGATAGAGCTCGATGTCTGAGGCCAGAACGAAGTGCGTCTGCACCGTCTCTCTGGCGACGTTACGTCCTACGTTTACCGGATACAGGAGTTTTTTCTGGGTTTTGTACATCAGATCGGTGCTGACGTTGAAAAACGGCGATGGTTGGGAACAATTGTATGGTTCGGTAAAGAGGTGATCAAAACGTGGCACCTGTAATAGACAATCAATAATGTATTACATGCGAAATTAAATATTCATTACTCTTAATTTGACACCCAACTGGTTAATTACGGTAAGAAAACGTTAACTCATAAGACAATATCATCATATGAAAGCTCAATACATCTTGATGCAAATAAAATCTGAGTCTTTTGCAAATGAAATTAATCTTTTCCACATCAATTTCTCTTTAAGCAAATTAATTTCTATTTCATCTAAATCAAATTCAACGTTTTGCAAATAAAATTCTTCTTCGATTAACAATCAAAGTACTACCTATATTAGAAAACTATGCATATGATGTAAAATATCCCAACTGATTCCTATTACTGTGAAATTTTAATTTTATGTACACTGCTCTACAATTGAAGTGGATATCATAATAATTTCGAAAATGTACATATGAAAAGAATTTTACTGCATATGTTCTTGAACATATGAACTGCTATAATGCTTAACGACAATTTTTTGTTTACTCCCATGCTTGTTAACGTGTCTGTGTTTGTATGAATAGGCTGTTGATAAACGGGGTATCAATAGGCGATTGTCTGAAACAAATAAGCATGATCCTGTTAGTTTAATTGCAGTAGTTGCTAGGGAAACATCACGTGATAGCATTACTACATTGCCTTTAAGACGGTTAGAAACCGTACAACTCGATCAATTAGTACGTTGGGTAAATACAGGTTTTGCAAGAAATTGCCGAATGATTAAATGTTTTCATAAAGTGTCATAAGTCGTGCATGGAATAAGTACATTCTACTGGGTCCACAGCATACACGCATGGTAGAGGGCGAGAACGGGCTACAACTCCAGATGAAGACCGTTTAATGGTACTCACTGCAAGAAGAAACCCTACATACACGGTTTCAAGGAATAACAGCTTTTCCGACAAGTCACGGGACATATTATTTCTGGACAAACGGTTAGAAGAAGATTGCATGCACGTAATTTAAGGACAAGAAGACGTGCTACACATCCCCGGCTGAGGAGGAAGCAGCGTGCACGCAGAATTCATTGGGCGATTGAACACAGTGACTGGAATCTGGTATGCTGGAGTCGTTGTTTTTCTCACGGATGTGTTGAGGTTTTGACTGGAGGATCTGTTTGTGCCTGGGGTGGAATATGTATGGGTGGGCGTACTGACTTATTGGTATTAATGAATGCATCAATGACATCCGCAAGGTATCGCGACATGTCTGTAGAGCCAATAATTGTCCCATTTGCTGTTGCAATTGGTGAAGCATTCGTTCTAATTGATGGCAATGTTCGCCCTCACCGTGCTAGGATTGTAAATGAACACGTCCGGCAAAAGATGTCAATACAAGTCAACGTACTCGCACAGACGGCCCAGATATTAGAACTAGCAACTGCTTTGCGTCGTATATGGCGTAATATACCTCAGTCCTTCATCGATAATTTAATAAGAAGTATGCTAAATAGAGTAAGGGCACTGAGGCGAGGCAGAGGTGATCCTACAAGATACTAAAATTAGTTTTTAACAGTCGATAGAACAGTTGTTTTACTATTCCTAGTTTATTACTTTAGTTTTTTTTTTTAAATTTTCAGAAATTTATTGTTTGAGTGACTTCTGTCATTGCTGTGCTTGTAAACTTGATATCATTGTGTCATAATAAACAAACTATGCAAACTGTACATCTGTAGCATCATTTAAATATTAGAATTTTAGAAATTATTACAATATCCACTTCAATTGTTGAGAATGTGTATTTTAAAACGGCTCATTGCCCTGATAGATTACACTGGCCGAAAATTTCAAGAAAAAGTGAAATATGTGCATCCCCTGTGCTACGAAATTCTGAAAAATTACTGCCAGACTAATACTAAAACTAAAAGTAGCCACTGATAAAAAATAACAAAAAAGTATAATATAAAAATAAAAAATAAAATAATATAAATATATGTACGTATTTGTTAATTATTATTTAACACATTTAGAACACGATAAAAATATTTTTTATATTAAAAATCAATCAATGATTAAAAGATAAATTAGACTTGACATATAATAGTAATGTAGTTTACGGTTTAGTATATAAATACTGTAAAAAATTCTATATAGGTCAAACTAGACAGAGAATCATAAAACATAATAATACACAACATAAAAGTGATGCTCGAAACTAACCTAAGGCATGTAAATTAGCATCACATATATATACTACTGGTCACTCCATACTATTTGACGAACTAACGTTTTATATAAAGAATCTAGTTTGACTAAGGGCCAGTTGTACGAAAGATTGTTGAACGTTAGATCACTTGTGATCGGACGATCACCGCTGAAGCCAGTTCAAGAAAAAGCGCGTTGTATGAACGATATCTCACATCGGTTCAACAGAACTCTTGATAATGTGAATTGCTAGCACTGATATTCCGTTTAAGCATGCGCATTAAAAAAAAATATTTCGCGCTTCTTTTAGCGTGGTTTAATGTTTAGCTGCAATCTAATTATAGTAGAATAGATAGAAAGAAAAAGTGTCGTTATTAAGTTTTAAGCAAAATTACAAACGATAAGTATATGTGGCGTTCTCCGAGAAAAGGGACCTAGTGTGTCAAAAAATAGGTTTTGACTGAAGAGTGGATTTTGGTACCTAAAAGTGTGTAGAATAACATGAAGTGAGTTAAATTTGTGATAAAAAATTATTTATATTATAAAAACGTAAAAAATAAAGTTGAGAAATATAAAAAATGAGAAAAAATCACCAAAACGTCAATTTTTTTTTCTCAAAACTTCATTTTCGCACACTAGGTCCCTTTTCTCGGAGAACGCCACATATATGTCTTCCTAAAAAGTAGGTTTTAGGGGTATTTTTTAATTTATAGCATAATATTGGTCAAGGTATGTTTGTGTAGTTTGATGGTGGTTAAATTCTTATCAGATTCTGATTAGCAATGGAAAAAAATTCTATAGGTCAAGCAACTTTAGAGGATTACTTGCTAATAACGCTTGTAAAAAAATATAAAAATGAAGTGGACTGATACAAACACTAACAAACTCAAAAAGCAAGTATGGGAAGAAATAGAGAGGGAATTTAATGCCTTAAGTGGAGAGAACTATAGGAATGCACAAACGCTGCGGAATAAGTTTGACAATATTCAAAAAATGGTAAAGCAGAAATTAGGTGACATCAAAAAGGAGGTGACATTAAAAAGGAGGTATTGGAAACAGGTGGGGGGGGGGCTGCACAAGAAATCGTATTAACAGAAGTAGAGACAGACATGGAGGAGATAATTGGTTCCCAATTTACTGGATTTCCTTTTGAATTTGATAAAGATGTGGCAATACGTATGTTAAATGCATATAATTCACATACCATTTTGTTACAAGTACCTATTTACAGAATTTGTCCTACCAGAAGTATTGAATGAAGTTATAGTAATGGATACATTAAACAATTGTGAGTATTGTACGTAGATCTGTATTGTTAATGAAATACATATATGTAAAATTGTAGCTACTCAGCAGGAATTTGTAGATGAAATGGATATGAATTCTAGTGAAAATGGTGAGTTAAACTAGCTGTAAATGTTATGGACTTTAAATTAATTTTTTTTCAGATGTAGTACCCACTCAGTCAGTATCAACGAGGTACTCTTATAGTAAATGTATTTTTTTAGTAATTAATAAATATGTAGTATTGTATTTATTATTTTTAGATTCTAAGTACCATATTTTCTGTTTTATTTTCAATTTCAAAAATGTATGTAGTAATTATTATTTGTTTAAGATAAAATCGCTGTAGTTGAATTTGGAAAGTAAAATGTATATATTGTAGTTATTGTACTATATTTTCAATCTTCACTGTGTATTGTATCAATAAAATTCCATTTCGTTTAATAAATAATTTTATTTGTACTACAAACAACATTGTGCAAAATGATTACAAAATGTAGAGCTTGTGATTTATATAATTAAAATTCAACCTTTGGAATCTAACGCCTTATTGGTCAGTGGATCAAATAAATTAGACTTTGCAGTAACAACTTAATTTCTACATATTTAATAGATTTTCAAAGTATTCATTTATTAGCACATTCCTTATAGCACTATTGACATTCTAGTAATTCTAAAAAGTCTTCATCTGTTATTTCTTCGTTGGGATCAATCTCACAATATGATTAAATAAAACACCATGAAGGTATAAATATTTATGGATGGTAACTGTCAATCTAACACACGTACATCACACGTATAAGGTTATGTTTATCAGATCACGACGTTGATCTGCGCTTGAACGGTCCTCATCGGTCGTTCTGTTGAACGATATCTAGATCGCTTTCGTACAACTGGCCCTTATTATTTCTTGAAACTCTTTGTTTCAATGTCTTTAAACCTAATATTAACTCCAGATCAGATTCTCAAAATTTTAGTAATATTTATTCAGGTCTACTAAAATTTATTAATAATAAAATTTTGAATAAAATTAAAATTCAGTAATTGTCATATTTTCTTTAAAAAATTTTCTTATACATGAATAACACTTTGTTTTTCAAATATTATATACAGTGTGGAAACTACTTATGGAATAAATTCAGTAACTTCCAAACTAATGACATTTGTCGAAAACGCTGAAACAGGTCAATTTTTATTTTTTCTATTCCGGTGCTATAAAGTTCACTTTACGACACCCGTTTTGGTTGCATAAAGTAATACTTTATCGCACGCTAATTTTATTTTTTTGAAGTTGGTAACAAAAGAAAATGGAACCAAATCGTATTTAAATGTCAAAATATAAACCTTTAAAGTAACAAAAATGTGCAATAAAATTGTACAAAGAATAAAAAGCACACATGCTAACATTTCACTTACTAATTAGCGATATAAATTGTTAAGCAGAGTTGGATGATAAGTTTTCGGATGCTACTATTGACATTTACTTACTATGTTGAATAGTACAACTGTTATAAAAGTTTGTTTTGATAAATATGTAGAGAGTTTGTGGACGAACGATTTTGTAAATTGTCTTCTGCTATTTTGCGAATCTCTGGGGGCGTACAGTTATTTATTTCGTCCTTTTTGTTGATAATTTGAAATAATTTATTGTATAAATCAGTCTGAATTTTAAACACAATTACATATAACACCACCTATATTCAAATATTTAAAACGTTCTACTTAAAAATCAGAGTAATCAACTTCAAAAAAGCAAAATTTCTAAAATATTCGAACAAAACATGTCTCTTATTTTAAGCTTTTTTGAACTTTTAATAACCGAAATAGAAAAAATAGTATAAAATACACGTTTCATAAGACATTTTGCGCACTTGTTCTTTAGAAAACTCGCCTAGCGGCTCGTTTTCTAAACTTGAACGCGTGCGCAAAAATCGTGTCTTATGAAACTTGTATTTTAATATACTATTAAATTGCGCACGTTTTAAATCACTGCACCTATTAGTGACGTCATCTTCTTTAGAGCTGTGACGTCATACGCATTCTTTTTTAATAGAATGCTATATTTTTTTATAAATTCGTAGATAGTACTATTAAATACCGTTTCAATGAACTAACACAAGTTAACTTTATTTTCAACAATTTTTGAGATTTTTGCGTTCCAACCACAACAACAACAATTATAAAAACGTCAAAGTTTACTAATTTATTCTCTTTTCATCAAAGCAAAATTACTATCTTTCTTGTATTCTACTACCGTCAGGTGCTATCAATTTCATCACAGTTTTTTCGTGTTGTTTTTTTTTTAATTTTTTATTTTTTTTAAATATAAAAATCTCAAAAACTATAGTGATTTCTTGTCCTACATTCGAGCCAAGATATCTGGATTGCTACGGTAGGGCAGTTTCCCTCAGTTCAAGTGGAGTGCAGTCCTTGAAGGCTTTACTACTCAACATTTCTTTTATAATCTATTCACCGAAAAAAACTGACGTATATTTATTTGACGTTTACGCTAGAACAACACAAATCTGACAACTCAATATGTCAAAACTTTTACCGGAATTTTTATCACAAATAAATATAATAATTATGGTTGTAAATAAAATAGTATACAAACCTCGGTGAAAAGTTTCATTCCTGTCTCGAGATAAAGTTAATGTCGACGCTTCGCGTCTCGGTTAACTACTTAATCTCTCGACAGTAATGAAACACTTTCCACCTCGGTATGTAATATACTATTTTTAAATAAGACATAAATTTAAGAGTGTGATATATCGAGTTTTGGAAGCTGATGGGCGCTTTATGAATATTGTACAACTTTATATATGTCCTCTTGTAATTTTATATAAGTCACTGTCATATATTGTTATATTTTTAATGTTTGTCAATCTTTTGCCCTAGTGTGGCAGTTGTAACGTTATTTAGCCCACAATTGTGTTTGAATTACTTATCCAGCCCAAAATTCTGCTTTTATTAAAGTAGTAATTATTTCATACTATACATATATGTACATTGTACATATATATTTTTATTAATCAGCATTTTCATTTTTTACTTTCTTATACGTAGTATAAGGAAGTATTGTGATGATGAAAATTTTCGATCTCGAGATTTTTGCATATGTCCACGTTTTGAAGTTCCCTGATACCGAAAAAGTGATTTTTAAAAAATGTCTGTGTGTCTGTGTGTGTGTGTGACCACGATAGCGGTCAAGCCGCTGTAGATATCAATTCCAAATTTTGTATTTACGTGTTTAATCTCCCTCTTGAGATCTGATTAGTTTTTCAGTAAAATCGGTAGACCGGAAGTAGCAGTTTACTTCAGCGAATTTTGAGTTTTAACAAATTTATAAAGAATTCATATATACTTAAAATTAAAATTGAGTATAATTTTATCTAAAAAGTTTTCCGAAATTCCTACCGAAAGTAGGTCTTTTACTCTTATCGAAAATCAGTTTTTTGCGAATATTTTGCAAGTCATGCCTTTTTGGCTAGTACGTTACGGATATAAAAGTATTTAAAACATAATTTTCAATATCTTTTGTATAAAAAAAATTTCAAAATTCAGACCGGAAGTACCACTTTTACTCTTATCGAATAGCGATTTTTTGCAAATATGTCGTAAGTTATGCATTCTATATAAATTTATCAAGAGCACAAAAGTATTTAAAACTAGATTTGCAATATTTTTTGTATATATAAAATTTCAAAATTCGGACCGGAAGTAGCACTTCTACTCTTAGCGAGGAGCACTTTTTTGATAATATCTTGCAAAGTATGCATTCTATAGAAACTTATTAAGAGAATAGAAGTACTTAGAATAGGATTTTGAATAATTTCTGTTAAAGGAAATTCGTAAAATTCTGTAATTTGAAACGCTCATACGTATAAGAAAGTCGTGTGGTGGCCACACCTAATTTTTTAAGTAGTGGTGATTTCAGAATTGTTTTAATATGAAGAGCGAATTTTGATATCACCTTTTTTTTAATTTGTGTATTTCAATAATGATCGATTTCTAATAATTTCTATGCATAGCAGGTGATGAATTTGATGATTTCATAACATAAAATTGGATTTCACTGTTTTTTAAATGTTCGATTAGCGGAATCAATCAATAGTTAATTTCGAAGACAGATAAAATATTTTTTGAGAGGGGGGCGATTTAAAAGTATTTTAAAAGATATAAGGTCAGAATGTTATATCAAGGGGGGTTATCGATATATATATACTTAAGCTAATAGTCTTTATAGAAAAAAATATGATAAACAAAAAAAAAGAGAACCTTCTTTCAAGATAGAATATTAATCAAAGAAGGCTGTAGACTGTAGGGTCGAATAGGATTATCGTAAATTAATGGATTACATACGCTATACGATACGGGTATGAAAATATATTTGTTATAATTTTCCATGAAATTTCTACGAAACCCGTTGTTCAAATAATATATCTTCTTTAATTTGTAGCTTTTTAAATGCTGGGAAATTATTGATTTAATTTAAACGGATTAACTAGGAGAGATTAAATCCGCATTTGGAACACGAACTGTGTAAAATTACGTACACAAATGATAACAGAAAAAGGATTTTAGCCAATTACTTTTTCTAGGTTGGTGGACTTTTGTGAGAATTATGTATTTTACAATAACAAGAAATACATATTAATAACGTTTAAAAATTGAGAAGTAAATTTACTTTTTACTTTCTTATACATAAGGAAGTATTGTGATGACGAAAATTTTCAACCTCGAGATTTCTGCACATGTTCACGTTTTGAAGTCCCCTGATACCAAAAAAGTGGTTTTTGAAAAATATCTGTGTGTCTGCGAGTGTGACCACACAGCGGTCAAACCGCTGTAGATATCAATTCCAAATTTTGTACTTACGTGTATAATTTCCCTCTTGAGATCTGATTAGTTTTTGAGTAAAATCGGTGGACCGGAAGTAGTAGTTTACTTCAGTGAAAAAATCGAATTTTGCCAATATTTCGTCAACTACTAAGTTTAAACAAATTTATAAAGAATTCATATTCCCGTTATCCCTATTGTTTAAGCATTATAAAATAGTTAGACAATTAAGTATTAGAATAAGAAAATAATTTTTAGTTGTAAACATAATTGTTAAAAAACGAATTATGAGTTGCATAACCGCAACGGCGTAACATTATGATGATGGGTATATGGTAATTGAAATTGAAATAAATTTATATGAAAGGTACAAAAATAAACACAAAAATAAAATCATGTATTCTATATTTATAGAAACGAGGAGCACAAGATGTATTTTCAGTATACAAAGGCCGAACCAAACTTTTCGCATTGTGTAAGAGTGGCACTAAATATATTGAGAAGTGAACCACTTTTCAAGCTTAATAATGTGTTAAAAATAAATAACAGCGAGAGAGTGATGATGAAAGATGGAACAGTGAAAAGAGTTAGTCATTTGAATGCTGTAAAATTGTATGAAAAAGGTGAAATTAGACATGCACGACATGAAAACATCTTTCATCATGAATAGACGTAGTGAATAAGTTTATAAAAAGATTGTTATCTGTTAGACATTTTATGGTCACATTTAACAAAACAATAAATACCTGATACTTATATTTAATAGTATTTTTAAAAAAGGATATATAAAAAGGCGTTCTTTATTCAGCACGATATAATAAAGTAAAAACCTCAGGGGTAGCAGGATAAATCTGGTTTAATCCGGAAAAGTTCCAGAAATAATGGGATAAATCTGGTTTGATTTGAATAAATCTACAAAGAAAAAGAATAATGTTAGCGTTGTTAACAGCTGCGTGCAAATCAACCTACACGAAGATGAGAGAAGGTGGTTCGAAGACAGGGATAAAGCTGTCGAGGTCCATGTTCCTGACAAAGTAATCATAAAAGGAAGGATTCCATCTGTAAGCAATGTCTTTCCGATTATTTCTAACGAAGATATCTACAAAAAGAAAATACGGATAGTGTTAAATAATGGGAAAAAGAAGTATTTAAACAATGATGAAAGAGGCAACAAATTCATTTACAAATACAATGAGGGATGGCGTTAATAGAAGAAGAATATTCATACCTACTCAAGACAAGGAATCGCGAATGTGCACGGACTTTAATAATAAACAATTTGTGTGTGTATATTTTTGTGCAATTTTTAACTGTCAAAAACAATATAGGTATAGTTCAACCTGGGGGAAAACTTGAAGAAAACAAATATGAACAGGACAATACCAACATAAACATTAGTGTGTGAGTTGTGGCGCTGCAGATGAATAGTCGTGTTTTTTCGAGGACCGAGATGATAAAAAGCCGCGAACGACGATAGGGAAGGAGAAGCTGCCAATCTTTTGAATTGTTCGAACGTAAAAATTTTGTTTCATACTCAATTGATTGCAGGCGTACTAATACACTGCATAAAATCATTTTATTGTATTAAGTTATTTTTGATTTCAATAAGTAGTTTAGTTTTTCACATTATAATTAATTCATTGTTACTTTGTTTAATTTCATTATTTTATTATCAAAATGGTAGATATGAATCAAGAGGAATTTGATAATGTATATGAATATTATAAGTAAGTTTTTCTTGAAATAAATTCATAATAGATATTTGGTGATGTGTGACGTATGCTAAAGATGCTATGTGAGAATGTTCATTTTTAGCAAAGCGTTTAACTCGTCAATATTTTGAATAAAATATTATTTTCTTTGCTATAGTAGATTAATTTTGCAAATCATGGGAGCATTGCTAGCAATGTTTACTGTGCATTATTAACAATTTATTAGATAAAAATTTAACAAAGATTTCAAGCATATATGAATACGTAAAGGTATAAGCATTTTTAATGGACAAATAGACAATTTGTGGTATGTACAACGTGCGAATATTTGCATATGGCAATTGGTGAGTCTTATCAAGGTGTTTTCTACTTTGCTAGATTTTAGATCTCCAGAGGCATTTCGTGCAAATGAATGTCTTTATTGAAATAAAATTCAGCGTCGTAAAGGAAAAATTTTATTTCTTTGAAATTATACGATATTAAAAATTTGAAGATAGCAAGAAATAATATTTTTATTTAAATCCATATAATAGATTAAAAGCAATGTGTTTTTTCGCATATATAAAAATATATATAGGGTGTCCAGAAACTCTCCTGACAAACGAAGACCGGAGATTCCTCAGATAATTTTAAAACAATTTAACCCAATTCACCCTAGTCCGAAAATGCTTCCTAAGGGAGCTAGCGCTCTTTGAAGATGGCGCCTTGTAATTAGTTTTTTTAATATCTCCCGAACGCTTCTATTTAGAAAAACAATAACTGGTATGCTTATTTATCCTCCAGAGATGAATCGATTCCATCAATTGCGAATTTCTAGTACCGGTCATAGGCGTCCGTTTTGGGTAGGTAAACGGTTATTTAAACGCATAACTTTTTTGTCTTTAACTTTTAAGCATTTGTGACACTAGATTATTAAATTTTCAGGTATTCTAGTACTAAAAGGTACTCTTACTTTAAGTCGGTAGGATACACCGTTTTCTAGAAAAATCGATTTGAAAATTTTTCGTTTTTTCGTCATTAAAATTCAATTTATTATGTACCTACTTATTTTTAGCGACGAAGTTGGCTAGGACTATCAAGGCATGGATGAAAATTAATTTAATAAATCATCTTTTGTTTCAATAAATGCAGCACACAATTCGTAAAAAAAGTTTGGGAAAAGAAGCAAAAATAAATTTGAAACAAAATTTTAGCTGAAGGTTTTTAAAAACAAAGTATTTATTACAATGGAACGAAACTAACAAAAAAAGAACAAGTATCAAAGGTAGATAGTTACAAAAGATGCTCGATGTGATGACCATTAGTCTCTATGCATAAATTTACCCTTTTGCTTAGAGAACGCCGAATTCTTGCAAAAATTCCAAAGTTATTTCTAAATTCGTTGCAAGCATCTTGTATCCTTAGCCAGAGTTGTGCACGATTTTGTATCGGAACGGAATAAACAAATGCTTTTATGTATCCCCAAACACAATAATCCCAAGGATTCAAATCCGGCGACCTTGCTGGCCAAGCAACTGGACCGCCTCTTCCAATCCAATGGTCTTCGTAGTTATTATCTAGAAAGTCTCGTATATTCCTGCTAAAGTGGGCCGGACAGCCGTCCTGTAGAAACCATAAGTTTTGCCGAATATTTAAACGCACCTCATCTAACAAATCAGGTAAAATATTTTGCAGGAAATGTAAGTAATCAACACCATTTAAACGAGCAGGTAATTCCACAGGTCCAAGTAGATAATCGTCAACTACTCCAATCCAGACGTTTATGCTAAACCTATGCTGATGCTTAAATTCTTGAACAACGTGGGGATTGTCACCAACGTACGAATAATAGTGTGCATTATGTACATTAAAAATTCCATTTTTTGAGAATGAAGCTTCGTCACCAAACAAAATGTACCTGAAAAAATCTTCATCTTGATTTATCTGATTTTGTAACCATCTAGCGAATTCTACACGAGCAGGAAAATCTCCTTCTAGCAGTGCTTGCACCTTTGTAAAATGAAAAGGATATAAATTTTCTTTGTGTGAGATATTTCCTACGGAAGATTTTGAAATTGTGTGGTACATGGCACATAGTCTTCGAACGCTAATTTCTGGATTTTCCTCAACTTCCATTAAAATAACATCTTCATGTTCTGCTGTTACATCATTATGTCTCTCTGTTTCATTTTTTTTTGGGACCACTGAACCTGTTTCTCTTAATCGTTGATGAAGAGCTGTAAATTTTGAGTGAGTGGGATGCTGACGATTGGGAAATTTTTCAGCGTGTCTACGTTGCGCTGCTCGAGCGTTACACCTCATTTCGCCATAAACTAAATGCATATCGGCGTATTCTTCATTAGTAAAAATCATTTTTTTTAAAATTGAAATCGTGTTTGAATTCTACGAAGTAAAAAATTAAAAGATAAACTTCGCGAACTGACAACAATTTGACAATTAAAAACGTAGGTTTTATTTCTGTTGGCAGTTCAGAGCGAACTAGTGCAAAAAATAAGAAATTGAATTTTAATGACGAAAAAACGAAAAATTTTCAAATCGATTTTTCTAAAAAGCGGTGTATCCTACCGACTTAAAGTAAGAGTACCTTTTAGTACTAGAATACCTGAAAATTTAATAATCTAGTGTCACAAATGCTTAAAAGTTAAAGACAAAAAAGTTATACGTTAAAATAACCGTTAATCTACCCAAAACGGACGCCTATGACCGGTACTAGAAATTCGCAATTGATGGAATCGATTCATCTCTGGAGGATAAATAAGCATACCAGTTTTTGTTTTTCTAAATAGAAGCGTTCGGGAGATATTAAAAAAAAGCTAATTACAAGGCGCCATCTTCAAAGAGCTCTAGCTCCCTTAGGAAGCATTTTCGGACTAGGGTGAATTGGGTTAAATTGTCTTAAAATTATATGAGGAATCTCCGGTCTTCGTTTGTCAGGAGAGTTTCTGGACACCCTGTATATTTTTTTTTGTTTGTGGTTGGAAAAATAAAAGGACAATTTCTTTTACAGCCACATGTGGCAAAAGAATTTCTTTACTGTTGTTGTTATTGAATATTGAGTTTAATACAAATGTTTTATGAGATTTAATATTTTATTATTAACCTTATCCTATTTAATTTTAAATAAGAAATGTTGTCGACAAATAAAGGAAGGATCACTGCTAGAATCTACAAGAATAATGTGAATGATAACAGGGATTAAGATTAAAATATTTGTTGGAGTAGTTATAATTTAAAAGAATACAATCTCTGCATTCATAAATAAATATATATGGTTTTTGTATCATTAGTACCCAATGTATGGCAATAGTACATTTATTTTATTCATATAATTATGCTACCAGTGCTACTGCAATATGTACATACTTAAAATTAAAATTGAGAACAATTTTACTTAAAAAAATTTTCGAAATTCCTACCGGACGTAGGTCTTTACTCCTATCGAAAATCAATATTTTGCCAATATTTTGCAAGTCATGCTTTTTAGACAAGTACGTTCCGAGTATAAAAGTATTTAGAACTTAATTTTCAATATCTTCTGCATAAAAAAAATTTCAAAATTGGGACCGGAAGTACCACTTTTTTCTCTTACCGAATATCGTTTTTTTGCAAATATGTCGTAAATTATGCATTCTATATATATTTATCAAGAGTACAAAAGTATTTAGAGCTGGATTTGCAATATTCTTTGTATACATGAAATTTCAAAATTCGGACCGGACAGTAACACTTTTACTCTTAGCGAGTAGCACTTTTTTTTCGAATATCTTGCAAAATAAAATAAAACTTTTGTATAAAAAATTCTTAAAATTGTATAGTTTGAAACGCTCATACACGAAGTCGTGTAGTGACGACTACACCCCATTTTTAACGTTACCGTTGGCTTTCGTAGTTTCTTTGGAGATATGATTTGTAATCAAATTAAAAGCTGTTATGGATTGAACTGAATAACATATAGGGGGACTTAAATTGTTTAGACTTGTGTAATAGGCGTATTTAGGTAACTGATTTACTGATCTGCTATTTGCATTTTAGCGAATTGTACGTTTTACAATTTCTGCCCCTGCTTAAATTAAAAATAATTGTCAAATTTGATATTAAAATCCCATAAGCGCAGTTTAAAAGGTTCTTTTTTAGCAGTGGTTTTCAAAATTATCGACATGAACAATCAACTTTTAAAATTACAAATTATTAATGCTATTTCATCATATTGACAATTTTATAGTTGCATGTGTGCATTATCATATTATGATTATGCACCTGCACATTTATGTTGTAAATTAAATATTCAGAGACGATTCTGTTGGTAGATCGGAGAATGAAGGAAGTTGTCAATTTAGAAGATTTCCATATACCAATATGGCAATAAATGAAATACAGTCATTATTGCGCCAAGTGTTCCAATTTAGTTTTGAGTTAGTCAACCTTTGATACTAACGTATTGAACCTTCACGTCTACAATTGGAGATAAATTTATTAGTTAGTTAGTCAACCTTTGGTACTAACGTATTGGACCTTCACGTCTACAATTGGAGATAAATTTATTATTTGCTGATTTTCACACTAATTTTAGTAGTAATTTGCTAATACTTTTTCGACTTCAGCTATAAAATTTTCATTGTGAAATTGTTTACTTTTCAGCTATAATTAGCCATCAGTAGTACTCGTGATGAGTATTAGATTTAGCGGAAATATGATAAATATGAGTTCATTCGATTACTAGCGCTGATTCTTTTCAGCGGTGAAGCACATTTTCCAAGATATTGAATTGGAAACTTTTATAATAACCATGTATGGACTGATAAAACCTACATGCAGTAAAAAATCATTTTATTACCAAATTTGTGAATTTTCTATACTAGTATATAGTCCAGTAGTCAGGCCGTGAAAAGGACCTTTACTTTTAGAGTTGCTGTACCAAGGCCTTTATTAAAAATTGAGGACCACTTTTGTGTTCACTTTTTCGACTTTTGCTTGATAACTCCTTAATAGAGTATCTTACACAAAAAGTAGTTTTGCCTTTTTTAATAAAGGTCAAAAAGTTACGAAAAACTCATAAAAACAAGTTATTCCACTGGAGCTAGATAATGATAATAAATTTTCATTACAATTCACGTATGTTAATAGTATAGGCGAGACCAAGCGAGGAGAAAGGAGCAAAGCAGGCGACTGCTGTTTTGTCATCATTGTTGAAGGAATGCGAAGGTTACGGAGGTTGATGAATTACCTTCACCCTCTTTTCTTACTCTTACAGTAAATAGCAGTGCCACTAAAATAGGCGACGACGAAGTTGTAATTATTCCATTCACTCTTCTTCAAGGATCTTGCATTGCGAAAGGTATTGATGAAGATTTTATAGAGTATTTCAATTATGAACTTGCCATGCCGATGACTCTCATTTATGAGGACGGGATGAGGGTAAAATATAAAATCTTTGCTCTGCGTCTTATTCACTTCACTACAGAGAGAAATCGAGTTTGGAAGTAACCCAATGTATCGTTATTGATGTTGGTTACCTTCTACATACACTCGTGTGAGGTAAGCCTTCAGCGGTCAACACTGAGTCTGTTTATAAAAACTACGTAGAGTATGTGCAAAGCTATGATAGTTTTTGATGAATCCACTCAAATAAGCACAAAATCGTGGGAACTACCACGCACGCCACCTTTACTTCTTCGGGCTTCTTCTAAAATTTTGTTCGATAATACAATTCCAGTAACAATAACACAAGATAAATTATCATCGAATAATAACAACAAAAATTTCTTAATCGCATTGTTGAAGGAGAATATGTCAGAAATGGACGGTGATGTAGTACAGGAATTAGAAGCTACGGACAATACTATCGAAATCAGATGCTTTAGCTTTTGCAGTATTTATAATCATCATAGGTGAAGATATAGGCTTTTGGTTTCCATGACAGCATTAGTTTAATCTCATACTAACATTTACTTTGAAAAAAGTGCAAGAGGCAATACACTATATTCAAGTCTAGATCAAACTAATGCAAAATATAAGGATGTTAAGGCAATTATATTCGAAAAAGTACGACCGATTCTAATAATGAAGCCCAAAGTTCTCCGTGCCGATGATGCTATGCTGGATATATGCTCAACAAACAACCAATGCAGTACGAGTAAGTTTTATTTTCGAAAACATTACCGAATGTTGTTATTATCTGCAGCCTCCGCGTAAATCTGACGACTTTACACATCAAGAAAGGTAGATCCAATTCATTACGCTGACACCAGTCGACAATGTTCTGCAATTGTTCGTGTAGAAAGACGTAACCGTCGTTATTTTGAATACAGTGAAATATTTTTAGACCATCGGCATTTATTACCATCATGAATTGACGCAGGGCATTAGATAATAAAGATCAGGAACAATAATGGGCCCAGGTTGGGTCCCTGTGGTACTCCTGAAGTTGCGAGGGGTAGAAATAAATTTAGTTGAAGTTGTAAGTGCATTCAGAGAGTCAGAAAGGTACTCCTGGCCAAATTGGCAAAGCAAGTGAGAAGAAATGTTGGGGAAGAAATGCTCAAACTTTTGACGATCTACGCTGAAAAAAGTGACACAAAAGTGCTTGTACTGATGCACAAAATCCAAAACTACATGACCTTTCGTCAGGGCACTGCGTTAATAGTATATATTTTATCTAAGACAAAGGATGAGCATTGTGGGCAACAAAAATGTTTTCTATATTTTATAAGTGTCAAAAAAGGTTTAATTATTCTTATATTAACTTAACAAAATTAAGAAAGTGTATCACTAACCTCTTTGGGAATGTGCTTGGTACTGAAATAAATATGAAATGTGACTAGTCCCTTAACTAACGGAGTCGTACAATCTCGCAAGTACCAAATGGCATCTAGAGTTGATTTGAAATCAGTTCCCGGCGCGTGTAATGCTAAACTGATAGGGCCTTTCCACTTTTCTACTAGAGGCACGAGATTGTCTAAAAATGAATAGTCCGCGTGTGTTGTATAAGTTATGGTTTCTTCACAGTTAAAACGTCTTTCGGCTGGCACGTAATTGTACAATACCCAGTAATCACCTCTCTGTTGAGCAACAGTCCGTAACTGTCTATTAACACAACCCGTTACGTTTTTAACTTTATCGAGAACAGTCATTTTGGTCGTGGGATCAACACGAATCGTTTCCAAATTTTCTTTGAACGTATACTCCCTCTCGGTGGTACTCTTGCTCGCGGGCACGTCGCTCGATTGGATTTGCTGCTGCAGCGGTTGAAATTGAGGTTGAACGTCGACTTGTTGTAGTTTCGGCTGCTCCAAGTCGGCGAGATTTCTGCCCGACTGCTGTAGCGACCTGATAATATTCGAAGTGCCGCTGCTGCTCAGCAGATAAACGCAAAGATACAACAGGATGATGATCAGAGAACACTTCACGAAGAACAGGCGTTTGTTCGCCAACATTTTTCAGCTGGATTTTAATCTTCTGTATCTTCTGCGACCGGGCGGTCTAAGTTTGATGTAGTAATGGCGGGCGATCTTTGCGAACATTACCGAAGATCATGCAGACGGCATCCGGTGAGCCGATGTCGAGGGTTTTCGTAGGACCATTGCGATTTTGTGGAGGAATTTTCGCTGCAACAGAAAGAATAGGGTGCGTTTAATAAAAGGGAATATTTCGATTTGCGTGACTTAAATATAATTTGAAAGGTTACATTTCTTACGTTTGATTCAATTTTACGTCATTTATGACAGCTAGACAATAATATTGAAGGCTAGATTGACTGACAGTTTGTAATAATCTAAAAAAGTAGGGATATACTGCTGTTTAAAATTATAGTACCAACAACACAAAGTATGATATATAGTAAATAGTAACATGGATTAGTCGCCCTAACACGCATTATACGTTAGTTGATTTTCAAGTGCCCGACAAGTTATAGCATTATACTGACTTGAATGTCGTGGTGAGATGCAAAATACTGTTTCTGACAATTCAAAAATCACGGCATTTCCGTTGGTTCAACATAAATGCTCCATTCAAACCACGAGAAAATCAAGAAAGCAGCTAAAATTGCGAAGTAGGTGTGCTTCTATTTATGAACATAATTACACTCATAATAATAACTAGATATTCACTACAGACCTTGCCAATTTTCCTAATATAAATTGAATATAAAGGGACCCGTAGTAACCTCACCAGTATTGCGTTCATCTCTCCATGGCTGATGAAAGTAATTTCCATAAACGCTTCTACTTTAATCGGAAGCAAGCTGAACAAGAAGCGTTCATAGTATTAGTTTGTTCAGCTGCTATTCCTAAAAGGAAAAGGTCGAGGATAAATGCAAACAGACAGAAATACCACACAATTTCGATTTCTTATACAATACAGAGTAAATATGGAGTGAATATCTCAGTTTGCAGACAGACGTTTTTGGGTATACTAAGTATAAAGAATGATAAGTTATCAGAACGGTAAAAACAATCAAAGCAATTGGAATCATGTCTAAAGAATCTCGGAGTGGAGACAAAAAAAATGATTTGAAAAAAGAAAGCATGAAAATGTTATTGATTTGCTCAGGTGCACAGAGAATCATTACTGTCGCAGTGGTACACCCCAACCTGCGATTTAAATATCAAGAATGTCAAGAAACTATGGAAACTGTACAATAAACAAACAGAGACTTGAAAGTTGGGGAATGCTATTTCCGAAACTATTTTATTCGCCACTACAATGCTGGCTTTGGCATTTCGCAAATTGACGCACGCTCAAAATGTTTGCAATTCAAAAAACAATTGCAACGATACACCAATGTTGCTACCAATCAAGAGCCGATAACATATCATAGAAGTTATAAATTGTTAGCAAAAACCTTTTATGAACTTCTAATGGCTTGGCTTTAAAAAAAAAATACAATTACAACAACTCTACTTCTCAATGCAGGTTGATTTGTACAATTTTGAAATAGTAGCAGGAAATTCGAAAACTAAACTTTCCCAGGAATATGTTCGATGTTTTGTTTCGACTGAAGCACAAAGGTCAAGAAGTTCAAACGAAATCGCACCAGCCCTTATCACACACTGACTACTTGTGGAATCAATCTAGAAATATCAACAATCCGATTATTTTGCGGCGGCTGTGGGGATCAAAATAAAAATTCAACGGTTATGGGAATGCGAAGTTATTGGTTGCGTCGTTATGCACTGTATCTTATTAAGAAGTAATTAAATTCATAAAAACGTTTCTCCCTGATTTTCCTAATAAGTCCCCAACTTAAAATTCGAAACAAGGAGATCTCTGAACAAACATAATAGTAGTCGGGCATTCGTATATCCCTCCAGACATTTCGTAATATTGAAAAAGAGGTGAAAAAACGGTTGCAGTGCTAAAACCTTAATCATATATAGACATAATAAAATCGAGAGCAAAAGTATTGAAAATAGGTGAAGACCGGAATGTTTTTGAATGGAAATCTGCAGTACGGAAGGTCCTGACATTTTAGCATTTTAAGTTCAAACCGAGAATGCAGGAAACATTTTAGTATGCGCAGAATGTTTTTAAAGGAGCGATTTGGTTGACGTTAAATCAGTTACCAAAAAAGGAAAGAAGCTCCAGATGATCAACCTCAAAAAGCTAAAAATAGGGTTTTCATTGGAACCAGACCAAGTTACTAGTATAATCAATTTGGTGTTGTCTTATTTTGGCGGTAATGAAAGGAGGCCCCCAATTCTAATGTTTTGTTGATTTTTTAAATAATAATGCTGCCCTCAACCATCCTGAGGTTTCTGACGAAGAAAATTTAGATGAAGAAGTAACTATTTAAATTTAGTTGTTTTTGGTTCTTTTTTGGTGATTAATATGTATATTTTGTGATAAGTGAAATGTGTCCACCAAAGTTTGCTAGGAATAAATTTAATTATTATTTACAATTGCATTCTTGGTATTATTGATTGGTTTTCAGTTTTACTAAGAAATGAGATATGTCCAACTGTTAGTTTGCATCTGCGATATGACCAAACTATTTACTAATTTTAGAGTCTATTTGCACAAATACATCAAAAAGAGGTTATTCTGGTTTACTTCAGTTCTAATCAATACGTTCAAACCAAAGTCTTTGTCATTCATATATGTATTTTTTACTATAAGATGGTTTTATTGTATTTTCATTCTTATCAAAGAGCAGTTTTATGCAAATACATTACAAATGAAGCATTTCGCATAGATTTATTAAGAGGATGACAGTATTTAAAACTTAATTTAAAAAAGCACACATTTATAATTTTTCTGTTTAGCCAAACTTATGTGAACGGTAGGTAATGTAATTCTTGCTTTAATCAGTTTAAAAATATTAATAATCTTACCAAACCAAAAATAATGACTTGGAACAGAAAAATAACAATCGCAAAGATAATCCATTTTCATGATTAATTAATTATTAACGTAGTAAAGAAGTGACACTGAAGATTAATTTTGTTTTTTAATTAAATTAATGCATTCGCGAGATGAGCACCACAGATAGTACCGCAAAAAAGGTATCACTGCTGTTTTTTAATACTTCAATAATTCAACAACAAACCGCAATATTTTCTTTTGGTCATTCAATCACCGGAATAAGAATAAAATAAAAGTAAACTTACAGCTTATTAGGGATGAATTTAATTTTGTTTATCACTGCATCCCGCGATACTGGAGACGAGTAACACACGGAACTATCTAATGACAAACTGTTTATTTATTAATATGAACAAATGTTTTTATGAATTTTAAAGTGTGCACGGAGCTATCAGAAACAATTACATCACTCTTATTGATCATAGATAATTTAAGCGAAAGTTGTTGGTTCTTGGAAGTTAAAAAAAAATCTAACGTAAGCAAAATTTACTTATAAACAATAGACCCATCAACACATTTATGTATTATACAAACAAAACTTCCAAGTTACTAGCGAAATACTGAGCCCGAAAGCAAACGTGTTTTGAATTAACCAAGTGGATTACGAATTTACATGCAGTAAACATGTCAAATGTCCTCGTACTCGCTCAAGAGGAGAAAATGCTTAAAAGTATGGATTCTGTTTCCGATTCGTAATTTGAAATTCAATGATGAAACCATTAAAAAAACAGATAACTTCAGGCACATAAGATGTAGTAAAACACTCCATCCTTCATTATGTAACGGTTTCTAAATAATTCGGACTAACAGTATCTTATTTCTGGAAGATATAAATACAGCAGGCGCCCAATAAATTAGTATCGTGATAAAAGCTCGATGAAGATCAATTTCAAAATACGTATTAGTATATAGTATATTGTAACATAGACTTATAGATGTTAAATATGTGAATCTGTGAATGTGACATGTTTTTTCTGATTTTTAATGATTTAGCGATTCTTTTATGCGCTCGAACACACAAATTATCGTTTGTTTAATACATTATATATATTGGAATTATTTTGTGGGCATATTTTAATGTTTTAATGCCAAGATAACACCTATTAACTTTATATAAGTTAAATAACGACGCCACTTTTAAACATTAAAGTTACTATATTTTCACAATTAGACATGTAATATTAATTTAAAATCCAATTTTATATGACAATACAAGGTGTACATTAAATTTCGAATATAACAAGATTTAATTAATTAATTTGAATTTTAAACTCTAAACAATAAGGATATCTGATAGCAAGCATAAGAAAAAAAATGTCATTATTGTAACCGTGGTTGAAGAGAAATTGCCAATTGAAAATTTTATTTAATCGATTGACATGTTAATGAAAATTAAACAACATAAAAAGAAAATTATAGAGCAAAAGAATATAAATAAAAAACGTTAAGAAGGACATTCGGATAAAAAACTTAAATACACACTAAGTTGACATAAAACTTTATTTAGTAAATCCTAAGTTATGTTGAAACTATCAATATTGTATATAAAAAATGAGGTGTGGCCACCACACGACTTTCTTATACGTATGAAAGTGTTACTTCCGGTCCGAATTTTGAAATTTCATTTATACAAAAAATATTCCAAATCCAACTCTAAATACTTTTGTACTCTTCATAAATATATATAGAATGCATAATTTACGACATATTTGCAAAAAATCGCTATTCGATAAGAGTAAAAGTGGTACTTCCGGTCTGAATTTTGAATTTTTTTTTATACAAAAGATATTTAAAAGTGTGTTCTAAATACTTTTATACTCGTTATGTACCTGCCTAGAAAGCATGACTTGCGAGATATTCGCAAAAAACTGATTTTCGATAAGAGTAAAAGACCTACTTCCGGTAGGAATTTCGAAAAACTTTATTAAAACAATTTTTCTCGAATTTAATTTTGAGTACATTTAAATTCTTTATAAATTTGTTTAAACTTAGTAATTGACGAAATATTTGCAAAATTCGATTTTTTCACTGAAGTAAACTACTACTTCCGGTCTGCCGATTTTGCTCAAAATCTAATCAGTTCTCAAGAGGGAGATTATATTCGTAAATACAAAATTTGGAATTGATATCTACATCGGTTTGACCGCTATCGTGGTCACACACAGACAGACAGACACACACACATACACACACACACAGACATTTTTTAAAAACCACTTTTTTGGTATCAGGGGACCTCAAAACGTGGACATCTGCAAAAATCTCGATGTCGAAAATTTTCATCATATAAGAAAGTAAAAAATGAGGTGTGGTCACCACACGACTTTCTTATACTTATGAGCGTTTCAAACTATACAATTTTACGACTTTTTTATACAAAAATTATTCAAAATCCTATTCTAAGTACTTTCATTCTCAAAATAAATCGCTATAGAATGCATACTTTGCAAGATATTCGAAAAAAAGTGCTACTCGCTAAGAGTAAAAGTGCTACTTCCGGTCCGAATTTTGAAATTTCATGTATACAAAAAATATTGCAAATTCAGTTCTAAATACTTTTGTACTCTTAATAAATATATATAGAATGCATAATTTACGACATACATATTTGCAAAAAATCGCTATTAGGTAAGAGTAAACGTGGTACTTCCGGTCCGAATTTTGAATTTTTTTTTATTCAAAAGATATTTAAAATTGTCATTTAAGTACTTTTATACTCGTAATGTACCTGCCTAGAAGGCATGACTTGCGAGATATTCGCAAAAAACTGATTTTCGATAAGAGTAAAAGACCTACTTCCGGTAGGAATTTCAAAAAAACCCTTTTAAGATAATTTGTCTCAAATTATTATAATATAAATTTGTTTAAACTTAGTAATTGACGAAATATTTGCAAAATTCGAATTTTTCACTGAAGTAAACTACTATTTCCGGTCTACCGATTTTACTGAAAAACTAATCAGATCTCAAGAGGGAGATTGTATACGTAAATACCAAACTTGGAATAGATATCTACAGCGGTTTGACCGCTATCGTGGTCACACACAGACAGATAGACACACAGACACACACAGACATTTTTTAAAAACCACTTTTTTGGTATCAGGGGACTTCAAAACGTGGACATCTGCAAAAATCTCGAGGTCGAAAATTTTCATCATCACAATACTTCCTTATACTACGTATAAGAAAGTAAAAACGTTAAATCATTCGTAGTCGATATCCATAGATAACTTATACATATACCTTGTCTCAGAATAAGAAGGAGTGATTCAAATATCCCGCCAAAACATGGCTCACATAGCTTAAAATTTAGTAGACAATTTGATGTGACATCATGACAATTGAGGTTAGATGAACTGTATTAATACTAACTAAAATTTAGCTGTTTTGTGTTTCATTTACTACTTTCATCAAAATAGATGGATGTGCCGCTTTTCATTCTACCAGTCAAAGCTGCAATACGAGTGCACGGCAATTGGAAAGAGGAGAGTAAAGTTATAAACACAAGTGAGAGTAAAGTTATAAACACAAGTAGGTGCATACATCTATAATTTGATGAATATAAATCTCTTAACATTCAAATCTGTTCATTCTAGTTTTTCAAAGAAAATCATTAGAAGAATCTATGGATAAAGATATAGACCCAATTTACAAATGAAAAGAGTAGACTTTGTTCTGAGCGTTTTGAGAAGGATTGCCATTATAAATATATAATTACTGCACATTTTAGTGAATGTGCTATATCAACATGAAAATTGTGAATCAAGTATATTTATTATTAAATATTTGTATCAGCAAGCAAGAATGAATCAAACCTTTTACCTTTTATCAAAACGTCCTTAATAACTTGCAGAAAAAGTTTATGCTTATTAGTTTCTATTGTAAATATCAATAAAGAACTTGTACAGATAAATCATTCGTATTACTGCTACAAACCTTGAAGAGGTAAATTCAAGCAACTACTCTTGGAAATGTGAAGCTTACATAGAACAGTAATAAATTGAAAAATTTACATCGGTTGAAGTTGTTTACACGAACTGCAAAGATAATTACATATACCTACACATTACTAATTATTCTTCTCTATTAAAATTGATGTATTTTGAAAATATATAAAGTATAACACATTTTTATTTCTATTATATATTGGAAATTAACAATAATTTAGTGTTCACAAGATTAAAAATTTACATGGTCGGCACAATTTTTCCAAATACTTATTATAACATTTGTAATTGCTTCTGTCAAAAGTTCTCGAATAACTGATATTCTTAAAGGGGATGTTTTTGAAGTAACTTCACCTTATGTATCAATTCAGAACGTATATGAAGTATTCTTAATTGCCTATCTTTATTGGTATGGCTTTTTACTCCTACAGGTTTTCAACAAAGCTTGTCATGCACTCATTATACTTGTGGCAATCCAAACTTTTTCCCAAATATTCTCCACCAGATATTTTCACCTTTTTCTATTAGGACAGGTTTCTTTACGTTTGACATATCTGAAATATAACATGTATATGAACATGTGGTAATATAATTAGTATTTAATTAACACTTACTTGAAATTAATGCGTCAATTCTAGAATATATGTGAGTTGTTCAGTTCATTTATGGTATGAACTCATCTATAGTTATTTTTGCAATGATATTAATTGTTGGACGTTTGATTTTTGCACTGTCGTACAGTATTTTTGACAGATTCATCAAATTCAAAGTTTTAAATGCCTGATCACTTGTTCTTAAGCCGTCTGATCAACTCATGCTCGTGTTGTACATAAAAGTACGGATTTTATTTAATAACACAATAAACTATAATAAACCGAAGTAAAAATATAAGAGACTAGGTTATGGCTTGACTATAAACATAAAATGACGTTTTGTCAAACTTATTTTCCCATGTTAAACTTGCCTACGCAAGAACCAATGAAATACCTTAAAAATATACGCCATTTTGGCGCGATATTTGAATCACTCCTTCTTATTCTGAGACAAGGTATAGTAGATGAGTAACCAAATACTAAATATTGTAACCCTATCAGGCTCATCTGTTGAAATTTTCAGGTGCTAAATTAAATGGCGGCAGATTTTGAAATTAAGTATAGTACATACTTATGGACACAATTAATGGTTTTATTTTTATAGTTTGTGAACAAAATCCTAATATTTTTGTAATTAACTTCTTTTATCTAAATAAAAAAAAAAAATTAATATAATTTTGAAAAAGTTACTTACTAAACTATTAGAGTTTTGTTCATATAATGTCTTATACAAATCTCTATTTGAGTTTGGAGATTATATTTTTTTGGCAATTATGCACATACATATTCCGAAGAATAATTAAACAATACTCAATAAATAAACAATGGTTTTAAAGGTAATCGAAAAGTAACATAAAACTACATTACTTACTAAAATTTAATAGTCTTTATTCAAACAAACAGAAATATAGATAAAATACACAGAGCACTTTTGTTGCCATTTTGTTCCTTGCACTTCTATTTTTTCCAGTCCATTCTAGTTCTTCATTAGTTGGACTTCTTGTAATCTCCTTATGATTTCTTTGTCGCAATATCATTTCGAAAGTGTACTCACAACTGTTACTAAGAACTATATGTTAGAAGAACATAAACTACAAAAAGCTTTGGCTGAAATCTTGCCGGCCGTATCTATACATTAAATTAAAATTTTGCAATATATACCACCAATGTGATATATTTCTATTGCCACAAATGTTTACCCATTTAACAAATAAATCTGGATATTTACAGGGATCAGGAAATGAGTGTCGGGGAGATTTCTGGTCCACACAATTGCGAACAGTACATGAATTGTAAAGCTGGAAATAATAAGGAGGAATATGAAGAACATTTTAAATAATGCTTGTATTATAGAACTATAGAATTACAAAAATTATGGAAAAATAACACGTATTTTTTAATGTGAGATGACACTTTCTAAGAAAAGAATTTGTGGCGAAGTTCTTGGCACTGTGGTTGGCATTATTTTGTTCGAATAGGCTACGTTAGCATTGACTGTATCGCCACACCACCGCAAAATACTTTTGCATAAAATGTCATCTCAAAGTAAAAAAAATCTGCAATACACGTTGGAAACGGAATATGATATCACAGAACATTTTACAAAAATACACATTAAAACATATTAAAAAATGAGGTGTGGCCACCACACGACTTTCTTATACGTATGAAAGTGTTACTTCCGGTCCGAATTTTGAAATTTCATTTATACAAAAAATATTCCAAATCCAACTCTAAATACTTTTGCACTCTTCATAAATATACATAGAATGCATAACTTACGACATATTTGCAAAAAATCGCTAATCGATAAGAGTAAAAGTGGAACTTCCGGTCTGAATTTTGAAATTTTTTTTATATAAAAGATATTGAAAATTATGTTTTAAATACTTTTATACTCGTAACGCACTTGTCTTAAAAGCATGACTTTCGAGATATTCGCAAAAAACTGATTTTCGATAAGAGTAAAAGATCTACTTCCGGTTGGAATTTCAAAAAACCTTTTTAAGACAATTTGTTTCAAACTTAATTCTAAGTACATATGAATTCTTTATAAATTTGTTTAATCTTAGTAATTGACGAAATATTTGCAAATTTCGATTTTTTCACTGAAGTAAACTACTACTTCCGGTCTGCCGATTTTGCACTTTTCTTCTGTCTGCATTCCTTTCACCACTGGGAAATGCAAATAAACGGAAACCTTTGGCGACACTGTTTTTGCAATTGATAATACAACAACCAGGCATAATTACACTTTATGTTGCCAACGGTGGGTTTATATGCAACGATGTCGCAGGCTTAACCAAACTGAACACTACGTCTACGTTTTCGAACGATTTGACAAGTGATTTGACGTTTGGCGGCCATGTTGGGGCAAAAGTAGCGCTTTCTCTCTCGCACTCTTTGGCCTTATGGATTGCGGTACTTTATATATCTAGTGACTTTACTTTGCAGCTATAGTTTGCAAACCTTACCAGATGACTCTGGTTAGTACTGTCATGTAGATTACTAAATTAGCTTATATATATAGTATATACTTTACCGCCTTTCTCGTTTTAATTTTGGATGCAGTTGAATTTTAATTAGCCAGTTTCGCATAAGTGTTCACTTATTCATATTTTAATATTTTGTTGTGTTAAACTGAAATTTTGGTTTCTTTTGTTTGACTATTTTTAATAATTAGTGTTACTTTCATTCGTTTGTATAAATTTGTTTCTACACAGTATTATAGTTGAAATTTATTAGTGTCAATTTTAGGTAAGTGTCATATAATTGTAAATTAATGGTCCTATATAGTGGATCGGAAATGTAATATTGGTTGCATAGCACATAATTTAATAAGCCAAGGATGTCCGAGTACTTATTACACATAGGGAATATATAATAAATATTTGAAATAATAACTCAATATGTAAGCGAATAAAAATTCATTTATGACCAAATATTTACACATTTGTAACCGCGGGAAATATTTTTGTTAGAATAACAATTCATTGTGATGTAGTTTGCCTAATTTTAATTTATTTTATATTCATTTAAAACAAAGTAAAGAATAGTTGAACGAAAAATAAGTGCAGAGCGGGTTAGCTTTTTATTCAATTTATAACGTGAACCCAAGCAAACAAATCTCCTCCTAAGGATTTTTGAGAAAACTGGTTTTTAATATTTTGACATATTAATTAATTTTCGGTAATCCGATAATTTTTTTCTAAATTTGATTCTTCAGCCGGGTAGATTACTAAATTCTTCATAAGTTGACGTTGAAAGCTTTTCTCATTCTTTAAAATCAACAAAAATATCTGGATTCTAAAATCTGCTATTTTGCCATTGTTGACAGATCCACTAGCGAGGACCCTTAAGGGGAAGATTTTTTTACACAGAGGTATTATTTCATCACGCACTTGAGCCTAGCTATACTGACGAAAACTGAGAGTTTGAAACATGCATGTCTATAGTAGCCAGTCAGAGTTAGTAATTTCCATTTTAATTTCTACTTTACACATTTTCACATTATTAATTTCTATATCTGTCACTTTTGTGTCATTTTCGCATAGGCTAGCATTGTCTGTCATGTAGTGAAGTTGATTGTTATCTGCAATGAATTGTGGAACTATCGACAGAAGCTACAAATTGGCTTGGCTTTGCTTTTACTATTTTCTCATTTTGTAATATAGTTTGCCACGTCTTGTCAATCAAAAGTCACGTCATGATGATTTTCATTTTATAAATATTCAATATATATATATATAAACTAACAAGTGTATATTTTATACTTAAGCCGACCAACGAGTCTGAACTCGTATCTGCGGTTGTGCTAGATCGGTAAATCCCAATCATTAATTTTTAAGTCTATGAATTATCATTCCTAGATAGGATGACGCGTAGATTGCTGCTTTCCTTAATAAAATAGTCAAAATGGAAATGTCATTTATCAAACACAATAATTGTCATTTTCATAGCTTACTTTGAAATAAAATGCAAAAGGAAAATCCCTTACCACAAAAAATATATATCAAAAAATCTAAATACGCGTGTTATCCCACTGGTGATTTGGTGAAGAGCATATCTTCTAAGGTTACACCTTAGCCAAAAATACCACGTTTAACACTCTTTTTTGTTTTATACAGATATCTACTGAAGATGGCAACTTAGTTGCCGAAATACGTATTTAGATTTTTTGATATATATTTTTTGTGGTAAGGGATTTTCCTTTTGCATTTTATTTCACATTTTTAGCCACAGTCTCCACCCATTATTGGATAGCTTACTTTAATAATGTTAACTCTTCCATAGTACAGTAACTCGTAGTTACTGTACTATGGAAGAGTTAACATTATTAAAGTAAGCTATCCAATAATGGGTGGAGACTGTGGCTAAAAGTGTTAAATGTCGAATATCGTATATTCGACATTTAATAACTTGAAAACCGTTTAAGATACCGGTATCATATGGTATATTTTTGAAATCAGAGTAAAAAGACCATTATAAAAATTTAATAATATACAGGCTACTCCATTTAAAAAAAAACATTATTTTCTTTTTATACCGTTGTATCTGCACGCCACTGCGTTTTTTGATAGCATGTAAATCAAATTCAGTCTCAGCCACACAAATTTTATTTGAAACATTTTTTTGTATATGCAATAATAACGATAATAATACAGAAAAGAGTATCTCAGTGGAGGTAACTCTATAGCTGAATCAAGCATGTGACTATGGAAATAACTTTTTACCACAATGCTAAAAGTTTAATTTAGCCTTCCCTGCTATTTAGTACAAAAAGACAAAGATATATGCATATATTGAGGGAACAACGTATACCCAGTATCTACACTATTATCAATATATATCTGTAAACTTAATTGGACAATCAAAATGTGTCTCAATTCTATATTATTTCATGTTGATATTCTATATTTGAAAATGTAATGCAAATTATAATTTTATTTTAGTGTTTCATAGAAATTTTCTCATACATGTTTTTTTTTTTTTTACCGAAAACTAATTATCTATTGACCAGTTTATAAAAACTTGCACATTCTTGTATTTCGTAATTTAAAGTCAATTTTGCAAAGAGTAATTTCAAAATAATATTGCTATAGGGGTCTTGCTTTTGTTTGAGCACCAAAAATGAACTAGTCTTTGCAGAAGCTCGCGCAGTAAGTCACAATGGCAATGAATTTTTCTTGTCAATAATTGCTGCCGTTGAAATGAAAACATTTAAACATTCACCACCACCAAAGAAGATTAAAGTACAATCTTCGGCAGATAAACAGATATTGAATTTTTTTTAGAACATAACAGTTTGAAGAAATTGAGCATCCCTCGTATATTACTTCCAAGTTGCTTTCTCTATCTACATTTTTATGTAACATGAAAAATTCAAATTAATGTGTATGCTGTTCTATTTTTGAGCATATATATTGGCAATAAATTGATATTGTACCACGTCTCATTATGTTTATACGATATAAGTTTCAGAGTTTAATCTATTTTATCTCTCTTTTTCAGTATATCTGCAAAATCGAATTGCGTGTTATAATATCCGTTAGGTAACATTTAAAAGTTAATAGCGCAGTACTGTACAATTCTTCGATATATAGAATGGATAAATCATAAATAAATGTTATAATATTCTGCAATATGCTGATGTCTTGGTGGTTCGCCAAATTTCTTCGTGTTATTAAAGAAAGGGCCAGGGCCAGGCTTTTGGCACGATAACAGTGGCATGTCGTTTTGTACTAGTACCTTGAAGTAAATGGTGCAATGCACGAGTATATGAAAAACCAATAAATAAATGAGAAATTTTAGTTTCAGGTGATTGATTTTACATTGACATCGTGATGGCTAATACGTAATGAATTTAACTTCCAAAAAACAGACAAGAAAATTCAGGAAAGGGTGACGTTGTAGAGTTGATTTTGATGTACTTTAGTGTTTTTATTGTTTTTGTACGATGAATATTAACGTCCAAAACCCATATTTTTAAAAATTTTCCGTCCCTCTACACCCCTCACCACTTCCCAATACGAACGCGCAAGATCACGATGATCGGTCGTGACCACATGTTTTGATTCAAAACTGTCACGCACCTGATGCAGTATAAGTTATCAATTTAAAGTTTTCGCATTTGTGAGTTTAGTTCTGTAGTGATAAAACAGACAGGAATAACATGGATAAAAGATAATCGACTAAAGGAAGAAACCATCTTCGACTTAGTGCCAAACGTAATAATGCGGTGTGCCTTATCTTCTTAGAAAAATTAGCAAAATTTTAAGAATTTCTTTATATAAACATTATTCAAAATCCTATTATAAGTACTTCTATTCTCTTAACAAATCTTTGTAGAATGCATACTTTGCGAAAAAAATTGCTACTTGCTAAGAGTAAAAGTGTTACTTCCGGTCCGAATTTTGAAACTCTTTTTATACAAAAGGTATTTAAAATTAAATTCTAAATACTGTTATACTCGTAACGTACCTGTTCAAAAAAGGCGATTATTATCACCAGGTACAGGGGCAACTTCAGTAACAAAAAAGAATTTATCCAGACCAGGAACTATGTGAAAACAAGATGCTTCCAACGGGTTCAATGTCTGTCTATGTTTTAGCGATGCTAAGTGACGTTGTACCAGTACCGGATTGAGGGAGGGGTCAAAAGGGGGCAATTGCCCCGGGCGGCAAAATGGAATTTATTACTGCATTACCTATATAGTGAAAATAGCTACAAGGGCGGCATGGTGCTGACTTGCCCCCCTTAAGAAATTTTCTAGATCCGGCACTGCGTTCTACGTGCACTTTTTGGGCATTCTGTAACGATATTTTACAGATTTTGCAATAAATATCGGAATCACACAATGGGCATACAATCAGTATGACCCTTAATCCAACTCGTCATTGTTTCACGATGCCATTCTCGACGGACGTTCTTCCATATCATACTAGCATAAGCAATGTTCTCGATCTAACTAAAAATGTATGCCTACGTTATTGAAACTTAACGAAATTCAATGCACACTTACGTCGATATAAATGGGAGAAGTAGATTCAATGAACCGGTATTAAACAGGAACTATTACAAAAATTACGAAGTACGTAATTAACAGTCAAAACAATGAAAAAACGAAACTAACGTAAGTATGAATAGGTATATATGTCACAGGGAAAGTCGACTCTTCAGTCAGAGTAGACTCTGCCTAGAGAACGTCGACTCTTACTGGTCTTTTTAGTAAACGTTGATTAAAAGCAAAAAGTGATCAACATGTACTAGTCAGAGTTGACTACACCTAGGTAAAATATACTCTTACTGCCTTGAGTTAGTAAAAGTTGACTTTTGCAAGGAAATATATTTTTATCATTTATTACAGCAAGGTAAAGACTTGTGACACTTTGAGTTGCAGAGCACATTTTTCTTCTTACACATGCACTTATTGGATTTACATTTAGTGTTGCAAAAGCACTTGAAAAATCCTTGTCCACTTCCTATTGACTGTGAAGTTGCAACAGTCCTAAAAGCTACTATTTTATCCATAGGGACTTCATTTTCTTTGATAATGTTCGTGGGGCATTTACTGAATTGAGACCTGAAGAAACATGATCATTGAATAGAAAGGAAGAGAGTTGAGAAAAAGAGGGGGGGGGGAGAGAAAGTTTTTTATTTTAGGTTGGAAAATTACCTTGAGAAAAGCTGCTTCAGAATTCCATTTCTTGTTCCAATTCGATAGAATCCATCATCGACAACCTCCAGTACCACGCCAAGGATAGATCGAGCATCTCCTCTTCCGCGGTCAAGATCTGGGATAGGAATTCGAACTGATGTTCCTTTTTCAACGGGTGGATGAATCTGGTCGGAATTTTTTTTCATGCGTTTAGCTTGTTCTTCTAGACAGTGGAAAGCATCATTTCTCTGCTTTTTGATGGCCTCAGTAGACTTGTCCAGGTCAGTGAGGAGATAATCATCACCATCTACGAACGTTTCATTACTTCAAAAATTTTGGTTTATTTCATTTTCATCAGGATTCCTATTCCCGTTACTTTCAATTTCGTTTTCTTGTTGTTCCTGAATTTGTTCAATGGCGCATTGAAGATCCTCTTCTGTTTCTAAATTTTCCAATACCTCGCTAGGTAGTTTTGAAACAGATAAGCCATGCCTCGGGTGGCAACCGAACATTGCTTCATATGGGGTTCTTTTTATGCCACTATGTAATGCACTGTTTTTCATAAGTTGAATAAACTTTAAGCCCTCACTCCACTTTGATGTTTTGTGGTCTTGCATCCAGGTGGTTATCATATTCTCTATGTCTTGATTGGCCCTTTCGACACTACCTTGACTTTGACTGTGATACGATCTCTTCCCCCATGCCCTGTGGATATGTGCGCTTCATTAAGAACGCCAAACAATTCTTCATCAAAAACATAATACCTTATGCTTTCTTGGTCTGTGACAGGGTGTATTAGTTTTGTAATACCATTTACTTCAATAATGTCATACCGTCGTAAAAACCGGAGATCATTACTTTCCTTTTTAATCGTAGCTTTCAAATTTTTTACTTTTTGAATGTAGGCATCATATTTCGCTTTGGTTAAGGTCAGTGAATTTACCTTGGAAGTCGAACGTTCTAGCTGTATCTTTTCACGAAACAGTTCTGCCATGGAGTCTGACATAATTATTGCACATTGAAACTAATAACTTAAATGTAACACATCGAAACTAATAACTTAAATGTAACACATCGAATCCTCGGTCAATATTGCACCACAACAAACAAGCGAGTAATGGCTATGGCGGGAATAATAACACTAAAGACGTGCGCGCGCATTTACACATGGGGAACAAGATGTATGAATCAAATTTTACGAAACCACGGCAGGCATAGTAAACTCTTCCTAGGAACGTGTCCCTTTTTTTTTCAACCCACTTTTTCTGATATGTTTAGTAACCGTTGACTCTTCCTAGGTAGAGTCGACTTTGCCTAAGAATCGACTTTACCTGTAACATATACATATATAACTTTATTAATCTTACGAAATAAAAGGTAAATATAATAAATTTTAAAAACTATTCACCCTTCTACCTACGCCGATAAAGAAAGAAATTTACGAGAATGTATTGGACTTTCTTTGGTTGTTGTTTTCGCGTAAAAACAGATGTTGCAGTTCCCCATATGAATAGTGCTATTCAGTAACTGCGTGTTGTTTACATTATTTCTTTGCTCCGTTGTAACTCCGTGGTAATTTAAACCTGGCACGTTCGCTGTATAGTAATAACTATATTCTTCTCGGCATTCCTCTCCTTCTAATCATATTTTATTAAATATCTTGTACATCTGCAGTTAGTCATTCTTCTAGTTCTTTATGCTTTAAGCTCTTGGGTTATACCTGGATGGTTGTGGGGTACCTCTACTACGTTATTTCTTTTGTCCGCGCAATAAATTCTGAACTTTCTCGATAGTTATTTATCTTCTCATTCTAAGTCTCCCCGGGCATTATTAGTATTCTATACATCTTTAGCTTGGACGATTTTCATATTTTTTTTGATTCTGGAATTTTCTGTGATGGGATTATTAACGCCGCGGCAGGAGTTCCATAGGGTTCTGACTTGTGTCGCATATTCTTTATTATTCAGTAATGATTTAACAGAGATGACTGATTGCAAATTCAGTCTCAGAGAGCTTTCTTAAATTTAATTCTATCATTACATTATTTTATATTCGCATTTTCAAAGAATTTCTTTATAATTACTTTTTCCGACGCCTAAATTAGTTTTATTTCATTAAAAATTAAGAAAAATTTGAATAATACATTTTCTTTTTTCAGCTGTTATCACAAAACTACTTAGCACATAAAAGAAATTTGAAATCTTTCTCATATTAACCGAGAAGTTAAAACTCGTTGACCAATTGCTATCTTCTATATGTATATTTATTGCGATATCAGGAATTTCGGAGGGCTCTGACATGGGATAATTTACCAAGGATGAGTGATTGCAAATTGAGTCCCGGAGAGATCTTCTAATCTTAATTCTACGGTTATAACACGTACTTTTAAAAAAAATCACATAACTATCGCCTTTGTTGATACCTATTCTTGTGATTAAATGATTTTTATCACAGCTTGTTTTAAAATCACACTTTTTGGATGTTCAATGGTAGTTTTATTTCCTCAAAAGTCAAAAGACTGGAAAATTCGCAAAACACGTTTTTTTTGGTAGCTGTTACCAACAAAATATTTGGTATTCATATTAACGGTAATTCCAATTAAAAAAAGTTCTTTCAGAGTACTCCAAAAGAATTTTTTTTTATTACAGTTATTATCTTTTGGTATATAATATGCACTGCATTCGGAGTTCCGTGGAGCTCTTACTTGGGACCAATGCTTTTTATTATTCATCAATGATCTGACATAGAGAACTTATAACAAATTGTGTTTTAGACTTAATTCTATTTACAGATCTTATTTACAATGATTTTCAATGCTGTCCAGTATGTTCAATTGTAATCATTTTATGTTATAGATTTTCATCAGTGTTTCTTGTGTAACCGTATAGCATATCTTGTAAATTCGCAAAATATGTTTTCTTTATGCAGCTGTTAGCAACAAAATATGAATTTCGGCGATGAACTTGGACTAAAATGCCATATACTGACTCTGAACCAAAAATTACAAAGGAGGTAGAAAGTATGACGCCACCACGATAACTAATCATCTAATTTAAAAAAAATAAATAAACAGAGTCTAAATTAGGAACGGTATCAGACGCTTGTCTATTAATCTCTCGCCAGCTTATATCACACCTAAGTCTTACCTTTAATTCTTCCCAAGGTTGCTGTAGAATATGATGGTCAGTACTGGCGCTAACAAGTCGTGTAGCAAGGGTTCGATCACTATACAAGTCGAAGGTCTTATTGTTTTAAGGCGCCAGTCCCGGATTGAAATATACTGGCCAGCAACTAATAAATAAACTCGGGACAAGTCTATTATTGAAACCCCAGGTGAAATGATTAGCAAAACCAAACACACTCATACAAATTTAACAACAGGTTTTATTAAATATGAGCTAAATCCCCAATAACAAAGGAAATATGAAATCATAGATCGCAACAATAAAAAAAAAATCATCAAATTAATTACGTAGTTATAAGAAAACAAGAAAATATGAAGTTAATTACCAACGCCAAATTACCTTTGTAATTTGGCGTTCCCACACCAATCAATACATAGGTCGCTTACAATTTAAAAATAAAACAATCAAATAAACAAAGCGCTTGGCACAATATACAAGCTTGATAAAAAAAACTTGAATATAAAAGCTCGACTTAAAATTTAGAGAATCGTAATACTTGAGGTTAAATACTTATTAAGCACTATTATTGCTAAAGTTGTTAGGCTTCGAGCAGCTTGGTCGCTGAATTGTCACACATCAACAATAAAAATAAGAAACAGCCTGTATAACACGAGCAAACGCCAAGCTGTCGACCGAGCTTATAAACTAAATAGTAATAAAAGTAGCTTAGGATATCCTCGCTTTACAAGAACGTTAAACATTAAATTATTACACTACAATATAAATCGTAAACAAAATTACCATAGGGCTGACGTCACAGTCCCCAAAATGATCAAATTTACATTAATTTATAAATTACCAGCATTACATTAGGTGTGGAAATTAAAGCAGCTCTCTAAGCTCAATAAGTTACAAATATTTGAAAAATTTAGCAGAGTAGCGAGCAAAAATTCCTGATAATCTCCACGGGGAGATTAAATTCAACACTAATATTGATCGGTATGAAACTGAAATGAATTTAAATAAGGGATTAAGTGCCATAAAATTACAATTGATAAATTACAGTAACTGAAAATATGAATTAACAGTTCACACAGTAGTCGAACATTCCGATCTGATTCGGTTCACTAAAATTGGCAGCATACGAGTGTATGTGCTTAAATAATTTAGACAGTAGTCTTTTTATAAATCAAATTACCTGGTCTTGACTCACAATACCACATCAAACATTCCACACAAGTTCCCACTGGAAGGATAGATTAAAATTCTCCGGAAAAATATCTTCGGACGGCAGGTGATGTTTCCCAAAAGACAATGAAAAATACGAGATTCTGTTCAGCTTCCTCTAGAAGTTCAAACGGTAGACACAATCATTACGATAAAACAGGAACACGTGTCTCGAAATTAGCTTGATTAGATCGGCATGTGTTTTTCATTACAAATGGCTGATCAAAATAAAACGCAAACTACAAGGACGGAGAAAGAGAACAACGATATTAGGATTACTATAATCAATTAATAAAGTTACTTAGGGCAGTGATTAACCTTCAGTCACAAAAAGAATCCTCGATGAGTTTGAAAAATGTACGTCATAAAACACACGCTTGGCAAAGCAAGAATTAATTCCACAATTGCATGGTTATCTCAACGATACACGAAATATAAAATTTAAACTTTGTACAAGTAGTATGACTGAAAGCTGTTACCTACTTCTGCCTTTTTAATAGATGTTAATTAGACCACAGCTGATTCGGAAAAGAGAGAAAGATTAAGAACATCCCAGAAGAACCATGACATAAGCTATTAAGCGCCCTCTTTAACAAAGAAAACATCGGAGGAACTATGACTTAAAACGACCATTCTAGCTTATACCTTGTCTCAGAATAAGAAGGAGTGATTCAAATATCGCGCCAAAATGGCGTATATTTTCAAAGTATTTTATTGGTTCTTGCGTAGGCAAGTTTAACATGGGAAAATAAGTTTGACAAAACGTCATTTGATGTTTATAGCCAAGCCATAACCTAGTCTTACATTTTTACTTTGGTTTATTATACTTTATTGTGTTATTAAATAAAATCCGTACTTTTATGTACAACATGAGCATGCGTTGATCAGATAGCTTAAGACGTAAGGAACAAGTGATCCTGCATTTGAAACTTTGAATTTGATGAATCTGTCAAAAATACTGTACGTCAGTGCAAAAATCAAACATTCAACAATTAATATCATTGCAAAAATAACTATAGGCGAGTTCAGGGGGGGAAATGTTAAATTGAGATTGCGTAGACATCGTTTTACTTCTGCCTGCAGTTGGTAGGTGGCGCATGTGTTGACGAAATTTTAGGATCACATGTGATACTTCAGGGCTTAGCTGCTTGTAGGCTATTAACTGTGTTTAGTAACTATGGCAACTACATGTGGTATAGTTTTCAAATATTTTTGTTGACAGTTTTTAATTAATATTTATATGTATATGCTAATTATTAATCAGAGTTATAAAATATTAACTTATTTTTTAAAATTGCATGTACGTAAGTATTTATTCTGCATAATTCGAGTAATTTATTTATTTATTAGCACTTTTTTCTAGACATCCTAGTAATTATGCCGACAAGAAAATGTTATGTGTCAAATTGTGACCAAAATGTAAAAGTTTTCCACATCCAAAATCAATTCGTTTTCATGAGTGGTAGGAAGATACATGAGATCCTAATTTATTCAATGTCATAGTCATAAGAGAAGATCGATGATTTCCATTTAAGGAATAAATAAGTTCAAATGTAAGAATAATTTAGAATGCTTTCTCTTTAATATTTTGAAATAGAAATAAATTTTCATATAAAAATAAAGCGTTACTAAAAAGATATGTTTCTAATTTATTACTAAGTTATTATAGCAATAAGTGTAGTTTATTTTTTATTTAAACTACATCTACTATTTTACTTCCGAACATTTAAAGTGAAGAATAAAAACTATTAAGGTAAATACAAAATGGAATAGAAATATATATTTAAATTTCCCGGTTCATCGGTTTGATCCATTTTAGTACTGCCTGCAGTTGGCAGGCGGCGTTAAACATTGTCTAAACTTTTTACTATTAAGTTATACTATCTTCTAGTATAGTGATCTGTGGGCGAGTTCATAGCATAAATGAACTGGACAACTCACACATACTCTAGAATTGACTCATTAATTTCAAGTAAGTGTTAATTAAATATTAATTATATTACCACATGTTCATATACATGTTATATTTCAGATATGTCAAACGTAAAGAAACCTGTACTAATAGAAAAAGGTGAAAATATCTGGTGGAGAATATGGGAAAAAGTTTGGATTGCCACAAATATAATAAGTGCACGATTAGCTTTGTTGAAAATAGCCATACTGATAAAGATAGGCAATTAAGAAATCTTCATATAGGATGTAAATTGATACATAAGATGAAGTTGCTTCAAAAAAATCCCCTTTCAGAATATCACTTATACAAGAACTTTTGCCAGAAGCAATTACAAATGTTACAATAAGTATTTGGAAAAATTGTGCCGACCATGTAAATTTTTAATTTTTTTAACATGATGTGAACACTAAATTATTGTTAATTTCCAATATATAGTAGAAATAAATATTTGTTATACTTTATATATTTTCATAATAAATTTTAATAGGGGATAATAATTAGTAATGTATAGGTATACGTAATTATCTTTGCAGTTCGTGTAAACAACTTCAGCCGATGTAAATTTTTCTATTTATTACTGTTGTATGTAAGATACACATTTCCAAGACTAGTTGCTTGAATTTACTTCCTCTAGGTTTGTAGCAGTAATACGAATGATTTATCTGTATAAGTTCTTTATTGATATTTAAAATAGAAACTTATAAGCAAAACCTTTTCTACAAGTTCTTAAGGACATTTTGATAAAAGATAAAAGGTTTGATTCATTCTTGCTCTCTGATACAAATATTTAATAATAAATAGACTTGGTTCACAATTTTCATGTTGATATAGCACATTCACTAAAATGTGCAGTAATTATATATTTATAACGGCAATCCTCCTCAAAACGCTCAGAACAAAGTCTATGCTTTCATTTGTAAATTGGGCCTATATCTTTATCCATAGATTCATCTATTTTTTTTTGTAAAACTAGAATTGAATGTTAAAAGATTTGTATTCATCAAATTATAGATGTATGCACCTACTTGCATTTTTAACTTTACTCTCCTGTTTCCAATTGCCGTGCACTCGTATTGCTGCTTCGACTGGTAGAATGAAAAGCGGCACATCCATCTATTTTAACAAAGTAGTAAATGAAACACAAAACAGCTAAATCCGTAGTTAGAATTAATACAGTTCTTCTAACTTCTAACCTCAATTGTCATGATGTCATGTCAAATTGTCTACTAAATTTTAAGCTATATGTTCCATGTTTTGGCGGGATATATGAATCACTCCTTCTTATTCTGAGACAGGGAAACGGTAATTCCAGCAGAATAATTATAATAAAAAATTATAAATTCCCAAACAATGCTTACAATATCCAAGAAGACAAAACCAAAAGAATTTACATATTAATTAGCAATTAAGTAATAAATAAATAAGCACGCGCCATCTCTAGCTGACATCCAGCGTTACTACGGCGGCAAGTTGCAGCGCTCTACCCTGCACAATCGCAAAATCTTCATTGGCTCAATTGCCCACTAGATGACGGTAAAAGGAACAATAATCAATATTTATCAATAAAATTTCTAACCCAATAAACGTTACAACATATAACTAGAATTCCAAAGTTGTGTAATAACCAATATACCTACAGAGTACATTAAAATTAAAGATGTACAACAAGGAGTACGCGAGAAAACTAAAAATAAATGAAAACATTCATTATACTATAAATACGCAAAAAAGAAAGCCCTTTCATTCAACCAATTCCTTTATTCATTTAGCAAAATAAGTTTCAAAATTACCAATCTTATACATAAATAGAACCCTATATTATCCTCTTAATAAATATGTGTGCTTACAAGGAGCAAGTACTCATACACTTGAGAAACCTTGCCGCTGAAGCATTAATTAAAATGTACACAACGATGACCCGAAGGTGTTTCAGCTTTCGTAAGATGACCACGTGCTTAGAACACATACATACATATGCATGTCTTAATGAGGAAAATAAATGCATATACAAAGGTGCTCGTACGAGTCCTAAATAATTAATAAGTCGGGCATTCCAATGAAAATGAATTAATTTCGTTTTTAATTGGAATGGTATACGTGGAAGGGGGGATTATTTAATCCAAGGTCAGCATCGATAAAGATTATTTGTTTTACGACAATGGGAAACAACAATAATAGATCGTATGTAATTAATTATTAATAATGGATTCTTATGTTTTCCTTTATTTACAGGTTCAATAGTGAATGTATTACTCCAATAATATACTGAATGTCCAAATTAACTGTAGATTACTATTACATTGGTCTAAAATTTTTGTACTACTAGAAATAAAATATACCTTTTTAAAGTTGTTCTTTTGTAATAATTTTAAATCTGCTTCTTTAGTATTAATTACATATATTTTCAGGAGTAAAAAAGCAACATTCGATATATCTAATACAATATGCCCTTCTTCACATATTTTCAAGCTTACCAAATAGAAGAAAAAAATTATTCGTTATTACCTATTGGTAGTATAGTAAGTCAAAATCTTTGCTTCTTGACACTTCAGATTTAACACTAAAGAAAAAGCAATGTTACCGCACTAATTCACAGAAAGCAAAATACGTATTTTGACAACTATACCTTCAGTAACACTGATTAATACAGACAACGTGGTTTTTTTTATTAAACAGTGTTACTGATGATGACAACATCGTTGTCGAAATACGCAAACACTGTTACCATACTAAAGCATAAGAAGCTCAGTACGTATTTCGACAACTATGTTATCATCAGTCCCTCTGATTAATACAGAACGCCTTGGTTTTTATTAAATCACTGTTACTGATGATGACATAAATGTCAAAATACATATTTAGCCTTTTGTGCCATTAGTAGTGGTAACGGTGGTTCTAGTGCGTTTTGTTCTTGACACTTAGTTGACAGTCAGAACATAACATCCAACAGTAATTCCTCAGCATGTTATCATTTCAGAAAAGGCTCACATTGTGTGTGACATTGACTAGGGGTTTTTCAAATATTTGTAAGTCGAAAGCTTAGATTTGATTAGATTTTTTGTGTCACTGCAACTTTTCCATATCTAATGTTGTCCACACGTGTCCTTATAGCTTGTTATCTACGTCCTTTTGCAAAACATCAAACGAAATTTTTTGAAATCATCCACATATAGGGAATGTTCGCAGAAAATACCATCGACGCTGTCATTAATAAAAAAGGAGAAATAACAAAGGATCTAATACTGGCCTTTGAAGTACTCCATTAGGAAATGAACTATCAAACGAATTATAAACCCTATATATTCAACACATATCGATACCTTACTTTGAAAACCTCGTAACTTCACTTTTTTGCAAAATTGAGCTTGATGACATACTTCGTTAATGCTCTTATTCTGTATGTACTGTGAAAACCTCGTAACTTAAATTTTAATATTGCGCCACCTATTAACTTATTTGTAAACCTCGTAAGAAAATCAGCATTATCGACAAATCGAAAACCTCGTAAGTTCTCGATTTTATGTTGACAGTTACAGGAAAGTGGAGTGAGTGTTATTTGCTTCGTTTTTTGGGGTTAAACATTATAAAGGTAAGTGGTTTTTATTAAGTACAGTGCAGACTAGATCCCATTAAAACCTTGTATGTAATTCAATTGCCACATTACACTACATAATCCTTAGAATTGCTCCTAATATTCAGCGAAAAACTTAAGAGGTTTTCATATTTCAATTGTTCAAAATATTCAGATCTTACGAGGTTTGCTTGATAAACTATTTTTAACTGTTTCAGACTAAAATGAGTTCCAGAGTGGAAAAAATAATGAAATTATTGCAAAATAACAATGAAGAAAACGACCAAAATAATTTGAATATTCAACCGTCCACGAGTACGAATTCAGTCACACATTTTGAAACATCAGATGTTGCACTTGATTCCAACCAATTAATTTCACTAGCTGATATAGAAGACAACGACGATTATCTGATTTTGCCTCTTGATGACGAAATACATCTTGCCAGTGATAGTGAGTCACTTACTCACACTAACGATAATGAAGTAGTTCTAGAACTTTCGGAGAAAAAACGTCGTCGTCAAAGAAGAAGTAGCAAAGAAACATGGGATTGTAACCAAAATAAATATAAAAGAATGAGAGGTTTAGAGTATAAAGGGAGGGGAAAATCAGAAGATGGTAAAGCTGTGTTCAATAAACCTAAATCAGCGCGTAAAATGTTGCCACCTTGCAACTGTAAGCAAAGTTTCAAGGGAAAAACTTTAAAATGTAAAGAATTTTCGGAAAAAAACCGCGAAGATATTTTTAATGAGTTTTGGGAAAATTTCAGCTGGCAAGAACGCAAGCAGTACATACGAGGTCTAGTGGATGTTTTGCCGACAGTCAGAAGAAAACCCCAGGAGGAATCCAGACGAAATTCTTCGTTTGTTTTAAAATTAAAAAAAGATGGTGTGTCTTACAGAGTTTGTAAAAAAATGTTTATAAATACCCTTGGTATTGGAGAATGGTCATTACATCATTGGACCAAAACGAAAGTGAAGCCACTCAATTCTAATGATGACATTGGAAAAAGAAATCCACAATGGATTGAAGCGAAAAATATGGTGCATATGTTTTTCGATAGTTTGCCCAAAATGGAATCGCACTACTGCAGATCAAGAAGTAACAAATTGTACTTGGAGCCTATTTGGCAGACTAAAGCTGAGCTGTTTCTAGAATACAAAACATTTGCAAATGATCGAAATCCAGAAATCAAAACAGTTTCGATAAAAACCTTTGCATCAGTGTTTGAGGAATTTAATCTCAGTTTGTTCGTACCGAAAAAAGATCAGTGCGATATTTGTACCAGTTTTAAAACAAAAAATCTTTCTGAAGAGAACTATTTACAACATCAGAAAAATAAGGAAGCTGCTAGGAAAGAAAAGGAAAAAGACAAAACAGAAGCTAAATTTGTTTACTGTATGGATTTACAGAAAGTATTACTGTCCCCGCATTCAACAGTTTCTTCATTATATTACAAACGAAAACTATGTGTTCACAACTTTACGCTATACAATATGAAGAATCAAGAAGGATTTTGCTTCATATGGCATGAGGGCGAAGGTGATATAGGTGCTTCAGAATTTGCAAGCATTATTTGTAATTTTATATTGAATCAAGAAATAGAAGCTGGAGAAGAAGTAATCCTTTACAGTGACAACTGTGGCTACCAAAATAAAAACTCAACTTTATCTAATGCACTTTTGAATTTAGCGATACAAAAGAACATATACATTATACAGAAATACTTGGAAAAAGGTCATACCCAAATGGAAGTGGACAGCATGCATGCGTGTATCGAAAGGAGGCTCAAAAATCGTGAGATTAACATTCCTTCAGAGTATGCTGTCCACTGCCGTAAAGCTCGTAAGTTGCCGAAACCATATGATGTTCACTACTTGAATCATAAATTTTTCCGTGATTATTCTAAAGTTAATTACTTTAATTCCATTAGACCAGGTAGTCGCGTAGGAGACCCAATGGTTAATGATTTAAAAGCGATTAAATATTCACCGAATAAAGAGATTCATTTTAAAATAAGTCATACTGACGATTGGTCTTTACTGAATAAGCGCCCAAATAAGAACGATAAGTATATCCCAAACGACTCACTGCCCAATTTGTATTCTAAGCCCAGAGAAATAACAAAAGACAAATTTGACAATTTGCAGGCATTAAAGAATAACTTGCTGAGCGATTTTCATTCATTTTATGATAATTTAGCATTTAAGTAATTGTTTTATAATAAAATGTACAATATTTAATGTCTATCATTAAAATTATTGTTAGTTTTTTTTACTTGTAAGTTGAATCGTGTTGTTTAACGTTATTTCAATAAAATGATTAACTTAATCAGTAGAACTGCCTCTGATCCATTTTTTAAACATAATTCTACATTCTTTAAGTTTCCTACTTTTGCTTTAGAATTAATGATAAAATAATAAAAATGTTTTTTTAAAAAAAAAAACGTACTAAAATCTCTCTGTAAATTGTAGACTAAAAACCTCGTAACTTTTATTTCTTCCCGTAATTGATTAGAAAACCTCGTAAGTTATCATAAAATCCTTCAAAAATAAAAATGTTCAAATTCTGAATCGACAAATTAATCTTTCAGTTGATATATTAGCGTAGAATGTATGATTATGACAAAGTTAAAATAACAACCAACAAAAAACAGTTTATTGTTGCTCGTGTAAAATTTGCTCATATGGACATACGAGGTTTTCAAAGTAAGGTATCGATATATTCCTATTAGTTAAGTAAGATTTAATGAGATCAATACGATTCATCTGCTATAATAAAATTATTTAATTTCGTATGTGTTGAGCTTGCAATGCTTCGTTATAGACACACTATAGTTCCTTACTCCTTTTATAGTAAAAATTAATATTTATTGCAACAACAACAAAAAAAAGAATGGTAGAATATAATACGGAACCAATGGATACAAAGGTAATAATATAATAATAAAATGGAAAACAATTTCGATGCATAAATAGTGGTTCTAATGATATACAATGCGATTAAAAAATAAATATAATAATTGCCTAAGAATTGTAAAAATCTTCGGTACTCTAAGGTTCTAAATTGCGCAAAAAATTAGAATACAATTTTGAATTGTGCAAAAATAGTGATTTGTTTTATAACGACAAGTACCTAGTTTGTTCAACGGTTATAACCCTATATATAAACCAAACCACTTTCCGTTATCGTTGGTCGATGCTTGGGTAGAACATAGTAGTTTCTAAAGCGTGTTACTTATACGTAGTATAAGGAAGTATTGTGATGTTGAAAATTTTCGACTTCAAGATTTTTGCAGGTGACCACGTTTTGAATTCCACTGATACCGAAAAACTGGTTTTTCAAAATGTCAAACAGGTTTTATCATGAATTAAAAGAAATTTATTAAAAACGTTTTTTGAAATTTTTTTCTAGGCAGATACATTGTGAGTATAAAAATATTTAAAGCTTGTAATATGAACCATCTCATGAGAATCTCCGTACAACAGCGAATAGTCACGTAGCAGATAAGAAAAGCACAGAGAAGCCTTCGGACAATACATTCATTCTATTTGTAATACTTTCATAGTACACATCGTTTAAAATTGTATTTTTGAATAATAAATGTTTTTAAAAATATAAAGTCTTTTCTAAATAACAAAATTGGCGCAGTCAGTAGGATTAGTTCTACAAGTGATTACAAAGTTTGTGATTAGTTCTACAAGTGATTACAAAATTTGTGATAGAATTTGGTGTGTTTCAACACTTCGAGAACTTAACCGAAAGTAGGAAGGACGCAAGAGGACCGTAGTGTTAGGGAAAATATAGGCAGGTCACGGCACCTTATCGAGCAAGGTGGACTACTATATTCGCTGTACCTAACATTCCAACGTTCCGAAAAACGAAGACAACTTGCCAACCAAGAAGGCAAAGTAAGTACTATCAAATATTACAAATACGTCTCGCTTCCTGACTATTGAAGTCCCATTTCATTATTTGAAATACATATCCTAGTAGATATATCCCTTGAAAGAAATCCCGTGAAAAGTGACAATCCTGTCAATACTATTGTAGTAAAACCCGAACGAACAAAGCAAGCAAAATAGACGAATTAACCGAAAGACTTCAAAACTTAAACATGGCAATTAACTATTCATTATTTAAGATAGAATTAGACGCAATACCAACGTTTAATGGCGAAGTTAGTTGTATAAATTTATTTGTAAATACATGCGATCAAATTTGTAATAAATACGCAAACTCTCCCGAAGTGAAAGATTTAATATTCAACACAATATTAGGTAAACTCAGAGATAGAGCGAAAACACTTATCTGTTCGCGAAATGAATTAAATACATGGAATAAGGTAAAGAGTGCAATTTATAGTTATTTTTCGGATAAACGTGACTTCGGTCAATTAATTCAGGAATTTAACAATACCAGAATGTTTATTAAGGAGGACCCAGTTTCATTTGGCTATCGCGTACAAGATCTTCTATCGAGAATTATGACTAAACTCGCGCAAACACCAGATATTACACATAAAGCGGCTAGAGCGGAAATATACGCGGACGCTGCACTGGAAATATATTTATTAAATATGCCCGAAGACATACAGGTACATGTGAAACCATTACAACCAGACGATTTAGAAGAAGCAATAGGCCACGTTCAAGATGTAATAAATTTCAAATCCAGAGCAAATTCAATAAGAGGGAATAGAATTCCACAAAAACCATTCATACACACAAAGAATATATCACAAACACCTTCACAACAATACCCCTTACCCAATTATCGACATCCGCAACAAACATTAAATATACCTGTCATGAAAACTCCATCGCAACAAGCAAATTCATTCCCAAAAGGTCCCATACCAAATTTCCCTAAACCGCAGTTTAACCAACAACAAACGAAGTTTCTAACAAATCGTCAAGTTTTTGGACCACCACGAAATGTATGGGCACCTAATCAAAGCAAATCATCAGCCGTATTACTAAAACCGACACCGATGTCAGGAATATCAACTACTGTTACCAAACCGATGAATTACGGATACCAAGATAATTCCTTTAGACAAACAAGACCACCACAAGCAATACCTGAAGAACTCTATAACAATGAGATGCAACACAATGAAGAACATTACGAAGATCCACAACCATTGTTTAACGAAGATAATGGATTATGGTATGTCCCCATGAGAACACCAGAACACGCTTTGGAGATCCCTAATGAAGAAAATCTATATAACCAGGAAGAAGATGAGGAAGAAGAAAATTTTATTATACATGCCTCGCAGGAGAACTCGGAAACGTAGCATCCAACGAACTACCATATATTCACATTAAGAATCCCCCATTAAAGTTACTAGTAGACACCGGTAGCACAATTTCCATGATAGATCCCGCGATTGTAAAGAAATATTATCCTAACAATATATTTACGGAACAGTTAGAAATAAAAACAGCAAAAGGTATCATACAAATTAATAAAATTGCCAAAATACCATGTTTTAAGGAATTAAAATCAAATGGTCACTTGAATATGGTAATGTTTAAATTTCACAAATTTTATGATGGCATTATTGGATTAGACGATTTAAGATCAATGAAATTTAACATAGACTTATCAAAAAGTATGCTTTTTAGAGAAAATTACGAATTACCAATTCATTTTAAAAAGTTAGAAACTATTAAAATTCCAGCAAAAGAAAAAATTCTAAAAAGGGTATTTGTAAATTATATACAGGGTGATGTGATGATTAACGAAATAACACAAAACGAAATTCACATACCTAGTTGTGCGACAACAGTAAAAAGGGGTCAAGCATTGTTAGAAATCCAAAATTTATCAGATAAAGAACAAACTATTCAAATTAAACCTTTGAAGGCCATTCCATTAGAAAATTACCATATTTATCAATATCGTATTCAAGACGTAGAATCATTAAAGAAATTAAATAATAGGCTTAGAATAGATCATTTAAATGAGGAAGAAAAATCCAAAATATTACAGTTATGTAAAAATTATGTAGATGTATTTAAACAACCAGAAGATAAATTAACTTTCAACAGTAGTATAAAACATGAAATTAAAACGAAAGATGAACAACCTAGTTTCATTAAAGCAAGACGTTTTCCACACGCATTAAAACAAGAAATAGCGGATCACATAAATAACCTATTAAATGACGATATTATTAGGCCAAGCCACAGTCCCTGGGGCTCACCCGTAAATTTAGTAGAAAAAAAATTAGATGCAAGTAAAAAGAGAAAAACCAGATTAGTAATCGATTATAGAGCGGTCAACGAAAAAACAATTGATGACAGATATCCTATTCCTAATATTGAGGATATTCTAGATAAATTAGGTCGATGTCAGTATTTTAGCACCTTAGATTTGGCATCCGGTTATCATCAGATACAAATGCATCCGGACTCAATAGCTAAAACAGCCTTTAATACAGAGCATGGGCATTTCGAATTTTTACGTATGCCCTTTGGGCTCAAAGGAAGTCCTGCTACATTTCAGCGTGTCATGGATAACTTATTTAGAGACATATTAAATAAATTCTGTCTTGTGTATCTAGACGATATTATTATATTCTCACCATCACTCGATGAACATATAAAACACCTAAAGGCAGTGTTCGATAAATTACGGACAGCAAACTTAAAGTTACAATTAGATAAATGCGAGTTCCTTCGCAAAGAAACAGAATTTTTAGGTCATGTAATAACACCTAATGGTATTAAACCTAATCCAAAAAAGATAGAATCAATTAAAAACTTTCCAATTCCTACAAATCAAAGAGAAGTAAAATCATTTTTAGGCTTACTAGGCTATTACAGACGTTTTATAAACAATCTGGCAAAAATTACTAAACCACTAACGAAATGTTTAAAGAAGGGTGAAACTGTAAAACACACTCCTGAATTTATTGAAGCTTTTGAGAAATGTAAAATTCTGTTATGTAACGATCCTGTCTTAAAATACCCAGATTTCACGAAACAATTTGAATTAACCGTAGATGCATCCAATTTTGCAATCGGCGCAATTTTAGCACAAAACGATCATCCAATTGCGTACGCATCAAGAACATTAAACCCGGCAGAAATTAATTATGCAGTTATAGAAAAAGAAATGCTTGCAGTTATTTGGTCGTGTAAACATTTCAGGCCATATTTATATGCAAGAAAATTCATAATAAAGACAGATCACAGACCCTTACAGTGGCTATTTTCAGTAAAAGATCCGAACTCAAGATTAACTAGATGGCGCTTAAAACTAAGTGAGTATGATTATGAAATTTTATACAAAAAAGGAAAACATAATCAAGCAGATGCATTATCGAGAATAAAATTAACAGAAAATTACGTAAATACTCTAGATAACGATTTAGAATCTTTGATAGCTAATAACAATGACCCACCTGGCCAAATAAACATGGATGAACTAGATGAAATATTAAATAGCTTACCCCAAGAAAGTAATTTAGAACAGGTAAATGATCAAAGTAGTACTCATAATACAATACATTCAGATAGTGGTCAAATACAAATATCAATACCATATTCAGAAAAACTATTAAATGTAGCCGAACACCAAATCATATTAGATGCGACACGTAATTTAACAACACCCATAATTAAGACTATTAAAATATTTGGAAAAAATAGAATAATAATCACTTTACCACTAACAGCGCCTAGGGAACATATTGTTAAAGTACTAAGAGAATGTCTAATTTCAGAAAAGAAAAATGTATTATATTTTAAACACAAAAACATAGAAAGAGAAATTATTAATATTATTCAAGAATCCTTTACAAAATTAAAAGTAGAAATATGTAACAAAGTAGTAGAAGATATTGAGGATGAGAATGAACAACAACAAAAAATCAAATACTATCACGAAGGAAAAACTGCACATAGAGGTATTAATGAGGTTCACCAATCACTAAAACGAAATTACTATTGGCCAAATTTAGAGAAGTCAGTAAGTAAATATATAAATAACTGTGAAACTTGTCAACTCGCGAAGTATGATAGAATGCCCCAAAAACAACCTATATCACATACATATACCCCTAGAAGACCATTCGAACAACTACATATTGATCTGTTATATATGAATAACAGAATAATGTTAACGTTAATCGACCATTTTTCTAAATATGCACAAGCGTATTTAATACCCGACAAAAATGCCACTACCATAATAAACGGTATCACAAAATTTACCAGTCATCATGGATTACCAAGTACAATCATAGCTGATCCAGGTAAAGAATTCGATAATATATTATTGAAAGAATTCTGTCAATTACATAAAATCAAACTACATATTACATCAATAGGAAATTCAAAATCAAATGGTATCGTAGAAAGATTTCACAACACATTAGTAGAGTCAATACGGTGTAAAATATTAGAAAGACAAAGTACATTCGAGACTAACTTATTGACAGCAATTTTAGGATACAATAATAGTTTACATTCCAGTACGAAATTTACCCCTTTTGAAATTATTAATGGACATAGCGAAAGTAATTTACCTTTTGATATCAGTGAAGAACAAATTACACAAGAGTTTATTAATAATAGAGCCGACCAAATAAAAGCAATAAACAATCAGGTTCACGATAGACTAGAGAAAACAAAAGAGCAAATATGCGAAAAAATAAATAAAAACAGAAATGATATTGAAAATGTGGAAATAGGTCAGGAAATTTATGTGAAAAAGAAACATAGAAATAAACTAAAACCAAAGTTTGACAAAGAAAAAGTGGTTAAGGTAAATGACAAAACTATAGAAACACAAAGAAAAGCGAAATATTCCAAAGAAGTAATAAAGAAGAAAAGAAAATTCACAGATCAATCTTTGTTGCAGAATGAAGAGGAGATTACTCACGATGATACTAACAACGATAGGTTTAGCAGTCAGCCAACTACAAGTTCAACAAATTGAAAATTACATTCTACCTTATAAATTAGGACAAGCCCGAATTATTCAAGGAAATCACAATTTTATCTACAAAATTAAAGCATATGATTTGTTCCAAAATATATTAATATTAAAAGAAGAGATTAACCAGGTCAACACAACACATGCTAAAAAGATGTCACCGCATGGGACAACAACCTATACTTATCTAGATAACATCCATACAGAGGATCAATCAATTTATGATTCCATTCAACAAACAGCCTACAGTATTTCCCGAACAGAATTAAAATTCCACAATGTATTCCCTGAATACTTAAGAAATAAAAGGTCACCATTGGATATAGTAGGAAGTGCATCAAATTGGTTATTTGGAATAATGGACAACGAAGAAAAGAAACGAATAGATAACGCACTCGATATATTAGCCGAAAACCAACACAGCATACACAAACAACAAGAATGGAGTGTTTCCGTGATAAAATCAATGTCAGAAGAATTAAATAATACATTAACCAAGTTAAGTAAAAACCAAGAAATCATTGATACAAGGATTAACAACTTAAAAGGAATTTTGGAAGCCGCAGAGCATTATCACATGTTAGTAAACACAATCGAACAGATAAATCAAAACGATCGCATAATATCGGAGACGTTCACCGACATTGAACAAGCAATAATGTTTGCTAGTATGGGAAAACTGCACCCCTCTGTAATACCTACAAGAATTATTAAGGAAATAAATAATCAACTAAAAACTCTTTACCTACCAAATCAGATATTGACATTAAGAAATACTTTTAATTATTATATGTATTTTAGCATACAGAATTTTGTAGATGATAAAGAAATAACATTCAAAATATCCGTTCCTATATTATTTAATCATAATTATAACTATTACCGCATTTATTCTATTCCTTACAATAATAATTTAATCCCATTTCCCCAGCCGTATTTGCTAATAGATGATAGTACCTATGCTTCAACGACGAATACCTGCCCGAAGATAGAAGATGTGTTTATATGCAAAGAAGAACCGTTACCGTTAATAGAGAATTGCCTTTTAAATCTCATGATAAATAAAGATATTTGTAATAAAATTCAAGTACGAATGCACGAAACATTAGTACAACAGATAGGACCCGGAGAAATGTTAATGCATGCACCTAATCTTGTTGAAATATTTTATAATTGTAATGAAACCGGCATTGTACAAATTAAAAATAATGCGTTAATTAGATTAACTCCAAATTGTTCGATCACTGTAAATAATGAAAAATTTAGTTATCAGGAAAATATGATCAAAGGAGAAATATTTCATTTGCCGAAAATAAAAATTAACAAACTCAATGTTCAAGACAACAATCCTATACATCTAAATAAAGTCAACTTGGGAAATTTCAATCGTATGCAAGAAGATATGGAAAACGCAAGAATTCCTGAGCTGCAAAGAATCAATAGACATCATTCGAATTGGAACTCAATCATTATTGTTTCTATTATAACAATTATGTTATGCATTACTATTTACAGACTTTTAAGAAAACTTTATCTAGTTGAAACAAGGAAGCCAGTTGCAGTTCGAGGAAACGAGACGTCGGTTCTTTCCGAGAATCGCCAAGAACCGTTCTAACAAGGGAGGTGTAATATGAACCATCTCATGAGAATCTCCGTACAACAGCGAATAGTCACGTAGCAGATAAGAAAAGCACAGAGAAGCCTTCGGACAATACATTCATTCTATTTGTAATACTTTCATAGTACACATCGTTTAAAATTGTATTTTTGAATAATAAATGTTTTTAAAAATATAAAGTCTTTTCTAAATAACAAAATTAGCTTTAAGACTTTTATAGAATAGCGATTTTTTGCAAATATCTGGTAAATTGTGCATTATATAGATTTATCAAAAGTACAAAAGTATTCAGAACTATATTTGGAATAATTTATATAAAAGACGTTTTAAAATTCGCGCCGCAAGTAACACTTTTACTCTTTTCGAGCAGCAATTTTTTGCAAATATTTCGCAAAGTACGAGGATGAGAATTAATTATTAGCGCTAAATGTGACAACGACAGCAGCCGATTAGACTCGACTACATGTGAGTGGAGGGGCTAACAACGCAATCACAACAGGTGCAAACCATTTAATCTAGTCTTAGAGGAGTGAGCGTGAGTAGTTTACCGTTGAGTTTTAATATCACGTTACATTTAAAATGCAGGCAAATATCGAGCAGCGATATGCAATTAAATTTTGCGTGAAACTGGGAAGAACTGGTTCAGAAACACTACAAATGTGAAGAACAGCATATGGAGATGCTGTTTTGTCGTCAGCACAGGTTTTCAGATGGTACAAGGTTTTCAAAGTTGGCCGCGATACCATTGAAGATAACGTCGCATCGGACGGCCGTCCACGTCAAAAACCGATCAAAGTGTGGCAAAGGTGAGTTCTGTGTTAGCACGAGACAGACGGTTGACACTCAGGATGATGGCATATGAGGTCGGCATGAGTAAGGATACTGTTCATCGAATTGTGACAAAGGACTAGGCATGCGGAAAATTTGTGCAAAGCTGGTGCCCAAAAACTTGTCGGATGAACAAAAAGAAAATCACTTCCCCATTAGCCAACAACTGCTGGATCGCTTAACAACCGAACCCAACTTCATGCACAGAGTGATAACAGGTGACGAATCATGGGTATTTGAATATGATCCAGAAACAAAGCGCGGAGTGGCACACACCTGCATAACCGCGGCCGAAAAAAGCTCACATGAGCAAATCCCGAATAAAGTCCATGCTTATCGTTTTTTGATTCGCGTGGAATTGCCCACAAAGAATTCGTACCGCCAGGCTAGACAGTGAATCAAACTATTTATCGCGAGATCCTTGAACGTTTGCGGAAAAGTTTTGCGCGTGCGTCCTGACATTGCCAGCTCGTGGATCTTGCATCATGACAAAGTTCATTGTCGGTTGGAGAATTCTTGGCAGAGGAAAACATTCCAGTACTCCCACACCCGCCTTACTTGTCCAGACATGGCTCCATGTGATTTTTTTCTTTTTCCGGTGCTTAAACGGCAACTGAAAGGCTCCCATTAGGGAACAATAAACAACATACAAAGAGTCGCGACGCAGGTTCTAAACAGCCTAACGGAACAAGACTTCCAGAATTGTTACCAGGAATGGAAAACTTGCTAAAGACGCTGTGTGCATTCCCAAGGAGTATACTTTGAAGGGGACACCATTAATTTGCAGATACATTCAATAAAAGACTTTAAAACTAATCATTCTCATTACTTCTGAGACATACCTCGTATGCATTATACAGGGTCGTCCAAAAGTCTGGATTCACGTGGATTTTGAGTAAACTATTCACTTTTTTGGAAAACTGAATTCTGTATCTTGAATGGGAATAAAATTGCAACTCAATAGTATTTTTTATTTCAAAAAAATTGTTTATAATTTTGAGATAAAGTTAATAACAATGTTTTTTTAAATGGAAACCTACCGTGATTTTTATTTCAGAGAGAGTACTTTCGATAAGAATTGCATTGGCATAGAAATTTTGGCTATAAACCTTACGATTATTGTTTAAATTAATATTAAATTTTCGATCCGAACACTCGTTCGCGCTTGTTCGGAAAATACACGAACGTGTCTTCTCTTACCACGTTTCCAACTGTAGGCATGGGTCCACCCCCTAATAAAGCATTCTATTGAAGGCGTTACGTTTATCTTGAATGATAGCATTTTTTTTTATAAAATGGGGATCTACCGCGATTACGATATTTAAACGTTATGAGAAAGTACAACGTAGTTTAATAAAAAATAATTTTATGGTCTTTTTCCGTTTTTAGACACTTGGAAGGTCCAAATCTTATCTCATTCTGTTTTTGGTATTACTAGTGTACGTTTACGGAGCGAATTTGAATTTTTATTTTCTGTTTTCTTGAACGTTTTGTTTGTTGTTAATTGTGTTGTTTTGGTATTGACTTTATCTATTATTTTTGTGATCTGTGATTTTGAACAATTTGCGTAAATATGGAACTGGTAGAGAGAGAACGGATAGAAATTCTAATTATGGTGGGATACGGCGACAAAAAGCGATCACATCAAGAAGCTTGTGATCTCTTCAATCAACTTCACCCCGAGCGAAACCCAATTTCAAAATCGACTGTTGCAAAAACATACAGAAGATTTTTTGAAAACGGAACCGTCAAGAGTCTCCCAAGATCTGGCAGAACCAAGACAGCAACGAACGACCATGTCGCACAGCTTGTAATGGAAAGGATTATTGAGGAGCCAATCATTTCAACCGAGCAGTTGGCACTAGATTATGATGTAAGTGCCACTTCTGTCAAGAGGATATTGAAAAACCAAAGTGCCAAACCATATAAACTGTAACTTCAGCAAGAGCTGACCGCAGAAGATTACGATCGTCGCCTCCAATTCTGTGAATGGTTATTCTTCCAGCAAGAACAAAATTTGAATTTTACAAATAACATCATATTTTCGGACGAAGCAACATTCTGCCTAAATGGAATAGTCAATCGTCACAATTGTCGATATTGGGCGCTGGAGAACCCCCACTGGATGCAGGAGCACCATACCCAACATCCCGAGAAACTTAATGTATGGGCAGGTATTGTTAATGGGACAATTATTGGTCCTTTCTTCATCCAGGGCAACTTAACTGCTGTATTGTATTTGGATTTGCTAAGGAACCAGATAATTCCAGCGATTCGAAGAATATTTCGAAATGCAATTCCGAATCAAGTTTGGTTCCAGCAAGATGGTGCACCGCCTCATTTTGGTATTGCTGTAAGAAATTACCTAAATGAAATCTTTCCCGAAAGGTGGATTGGAAGGAGGGGAGCCGTGGAATGGCCACCACGATCTCCAGATCTCACCCCATTAGATTTCTTTTTATGGGGATACGTAAAAGGTTTGGTCTATAAAAGTAGACCAAGAAATCTAGAGGATCTGAGAGAGAGAATTGAAGAGACCATGGCGAATATACCTCAGGAAATGTTGAATAATGCTGTCCAAGGTGTAGTTCATCGAGTTGGATTCTGCCAGGAAGTTAATGGCGAACATTTTGAACATTTAATATGATTTTGGTAATATCTAGTTTAATTTCATTGTTTTGTTTGTTTTAATTTTATATTAGGAGTATTTTTTTTTACACGAAATTTTAATTACAATTTTTATTTATATTTTGTGTTTGTTATTTTCCTGTATTACCTCATTTTTTAATAAATAAAAATATCTGTAAAATATTTTTAAAATCAAATTCGCATTCAGTAAGAAAAATTTTTGCTTATTACTAAAGTAAGAAAAATTAGTATAAAAAAAGTTTAAAAAACGAGTGGTCACAAATCATTTTTAAAAATGTGTGCCTTAAGGTCTTATAAAATGGTTTTTTTATATTATTATAAAAAATCATTTTATAGAACTTGAGGCACTCATTGTTTAAAATAACTCGCTTTGCAATTTGCCATTCTTATGGCGTTTTTTAATTAAAAGAAAAACTGATTTCATCGATTGAGGGATTTTTGTGGTAATTGGTATTTTTATTTTTCGTCTTCTTGACACTGCTGTTATTTAAATTGACATAATGAAAGAGAAACTGCACATCCGCAGTTCCGTGGATTGATGTCTAATTAGGACGCCGAAAACTATGACGTTGCGTTTTTAATCATTAATCTAATATTTTATTCTGAGATATTTACTAATTTTTACGCTTCTTTCCTTACGTTTGCCAATTACGTTTCGGATCTAATTTTTATTAAACTACGTTGTACTTTCTCATAACGTTTAAATATCGTAATCGCGGTAGATCTCCATTTTATAAAAAAAAAATGCTTTCATTCAAGATAAACGTAACGCCTTCAATAGAATGCTTTATTAGGGGGTGGACCCATGCCTACAGTTGGAAACGTGGTAAGAGAAGACACGTTCGTGTATTTTCCGAACAAGCGCGAACGAGTGTTCGGATCGAAAATTTAATATTAATTTAAACAATAATCGTAAGGTTTATAGCCAAAATTTCTATGCCAATGCAATTCTTATCGAAAGTACTCTCTCTGAAATAAAAATCACGGTAGGTTTCCATTTAAAAAAACATTGTTATTAACTTTATCTCAAAATTATAAACAATTTTTTTGAAATAAAAAATACTATTGAGTTGCAATTTTATTCCCATTCAAGATACAGAATTCAGTTTTCCAAAAAAGTGAATAGTTTACTCAAAATCCACGTGAATCCAGACTTTTGGACGACCCAGAGATTTACTAAGATAATAGAAGTATTTAGAATAGAATTTTGAACAACTTTAGTATAAAAAAATCTCTAAATTCGGACCTCAAGTAATACTTACAGGTTTATTTTTTAAAGAATATAAAAGTTAATTCAGAACAACTTTTGTATAATTTGAAATTCTATACATATGTGGATTTCAAATTATTATTAGGTACTGCCACCGCATACAAATGATCTCATGTCTAATATGAGGGAAACAGCATCCGTAATATATAGACAGTAATATATGTATAATCAGATTCTCGCAATTGTCGAGAGCATAACAGTAACTGCTCAGTTTAGGGCATTTTAGGCGGTTATCAATAGTTACAACTAAACGGACAGAATCTTGAATAGGGTAGGTATAGGAATTGACGGTTAGGTTGTTGGGAAGACTGTCGTTGTGTTTCATTTTAAATAAGATCCGTTTTGTCATAGTTAATTTGTATAGTGGTCGGCAGCATTCATCTAGCGTGGACAACATATTAGAAAGCCTTTTCCGCAATTAAAAGAGAAGTGACCATTAAGGCTTCGCTATTACGACAAGTATTTATTAACTTTGTCGTAATTGTCCTTGAAATATGAACAGGAGAGGATCAAGGATAATACCTCGAGGAACCCCAGATATATTTTTTAGGGTTAAACCGCACTTTCCTTGTAAACGGTTACTCAAATACGAAGTTATCCAGGAAAGAGCTACACCACTAAAATCGTATGCTTCCAATTTAAACTCTATCAAATGCTCTAGACAGGTCCAATAAAACACAACAACGAAGTTTTCCGCCCTCCACAACAGCAAACACCGCATCTATATGTTCAAACAAGACAGTTCTCCTGTTTTTAAGAAAACCTTGCTGATGGGCTTTAATGAGATCATACTTTACCAGAAAGCTATGCGCTTGTATGCAAGTTTCTCAAAGAGTTTAAAAAACCCAGTGAGAAGACTTATAGGCTGGTTATTAGATCTCTAGGATCATCTTTTTTATAAACTGGTATTACTAACTAGGCCGCATTGAAAGGCTCATTCATTAGATGACACTTCACATTAGTAAAGCCTTTGAATATGCTTCGCACAATATTCTTGTGTGAATAGTATTAAAGTTTTAAATACGTGGCTTGATAACCCTCGTCAACTAGTTTGCTGTAATGAAACTTTTCACGCCCAAAATGTACCCCATTCTGGGCTCGATTTTGTTTCTCATACATTCCAGGGAACTTCACTAAATGTAACTACAAAATCCATTCTCTTTGCATATGATACTACTTTGAGTGCATGTTATAAAGACCCTGCGAGACGGCATATCAAAGAGATAACATTTTAGCAGTTAATTGATTTAGAACATTGTAGTTAGCGCGGGAAGGAAATTTGCTTTAAAAGTCTATAGATAACTTAATACAAATCATTCTTGTAATAGATGTTCTGATTAGGTGTGTTTGCTAACACTAATAACAAAGTAGGTATTTAATATTGCAAATACTTTATCCAAACTTCGACGTGACAATAATTAAAAAATAGGTATAATTTTTCACAGGGGTTTAGGCCAACAATTGATATATGGTAAAATTACCAACGCTTTTGGTTCTCAACAAATATTGAAATTAGACCAATTCTCTAGAAAGAAGTATTATTTTTACACTACGTAAAAATAAATTTCCAAAACATATTTAAGCTCTTGTTAGATTTATGTAAACGTGAGATTCTATTTAGAGATATACTTATTTACATTGCAAAACTGAATAACTTAAAATCCACATTCTAACATAATTCACATGACTAAGTGAGATAGTGTGATGTAGGTCAGCATTGTTTAAATATTAGTAATTAGAAGTTTGTGTTTGTGCCCTAAATAGCGAGTATGTTTTGATAATCGTACACTGGAGTCGTGCTTGAGGCAGGTTAGACATAAATTCCTTGATGAAAAGGTTTCTGTATAATAATTTTCGTTATAGAACTTGTGTTTGTTTCTAAAGATAATATTTGCTATCGACTAAGATATTCCGTTAGTGATAAAATATACATACGTAGTTTAATAATAATATTTAGAGGATACTGATATAAAGACAACATACATCGATTTCAGATGACCTGAAATAATGCTTCAGGATAAAGTATGAAAAAAAGTATTTTCACTCAAAAATATATGACAATCAATACGGGCGTAATATTACATCTAATTCTATGATAATTGCAGGCAAAAATGTACTTGTTCTCAGACCTCTCTCTGATCAAAGGATGCGTTTGTATTACGTATAACGTGACAAGTGCAAATAACGGTAAGTTTCGTAATATTGCCCCCCCCCCCCAAATTATAACCTATAGAATCTGTCTAATTCAATCATATGGCAGCAGTGAAAACTACCAGATGGCAGATGATCACATAAGCGAGAACAGTGCGATCAGCCAACATCTCAACTGTTGTTAAGCGAACAATTGCAGAAGGAACGCAACGGTTCCCGATCCGTCTGCTGAATGCGAGCAATGTAAAAATTCATGGGTTATAACGAACTTGGGAGATAAAGAAATATGGAATATAGCGAAATTGAAAAAGAAGCAGTTAATGAAATATCTATTAGCTGCAACAAACTTTGCATTGGCCGGTAATTTCCCGTTCTACACTTTATGTCTTTCGTACTGCCTTACTCATGTGAGCATCGCCACTGTGTTAATATAACGACAGCAGTAGACCGTGCAACTTCGATTGTTTCCTCGTACAAATGGCCAAACTTTTTAGACAATCTTTGGCATTAAAAGAAGAATTTGAAATAATACGTGACATAGGAAGTGGAAAATACCAACATGAAATGGTTCGTGAAAGGAACATCAGTCAATCTACCTTCGAGACAAGTTGAAAGAAGAGAAATCACTTACGTTTGGAATTTGAAAGTAAAAATGTCAATGGTAAAAATTACGCAGATCTCAGAACGAAGGCATCGACCAACCACAATGTTGATTTAGACTCCTTGCTTGGCTTGTATCACTATATCTATTCGTCTTTTTGAAGACAATTCTAAATGATGTGACTGACCCAGGTTATCCAACTGCTGCCGCATGATCACTCCTTGACTAGATTGATGAAACCCGACTAAGTCAGCAATAAAACGATACTAACACTTTAGGGAGGCATATTTTACCCTAAAAGAAAATAGAAAATGTAAGTCGATTTATAGATGGTGCAGATATTTAAATAAGTTAGATCCCAGCAAGTAAGTTAAAGCAGCAGTCGTGCAATAAAAATTAGAAAAAGAAGAGGACATGATATGCTGAAACAGCAAATATATTAAAGACGTCTTTTTAATCATGAAACAGTTTCGAAAACGTTTTGAAACTGTTGCGATCGCAACGTCATCAATATTATCACAAAAATGAGGTGTGGCCACCACACGACTTTCTTATACGTATGAGCGTTTCAAACTATACAATTTTAAGAATTTTTTTATACAAAACTTATTCAAAATCCTATTTTAAGTACTTTCATTCTCTTAATAAATCGCTATAGAATGCATACTTTGCAAGATATTCGAAAAAAAGTGCCACTCGCTAAGAGTAAAAGTGCCACTTCCAGTCCGAATTTTGAAATTTCATGTACACAAAAAATATTGCAAATCTAACTCTAAATACTTTTGTACTCTTAATAAATATATATAGAATGCATAATTGACGACATATTTGCAAAAAATCGCTATCGTGGTCACACACACACACACACACACGCGCGCGCGCGCGCGCACAGAGAGAGAGGGAGAGAGAGAGAGAGAGAGAGAGAGAGAGAGAGAGAGAGAGAGAGAGACATTTTTTAAAAGACCACTTTTTCGGTATCAGGGGACTTCAAAACGTGGACATCTGTAAAAATCTCGAGGTCGAAAATTTTCATCATCACAATACTTCCTTATACTACGTATAAGAAAGTAATTAGTCTAAGAACAGAAAACCAATTGGCTACAACACATTTTTCAAAAACCAAGATACATATCCCGGGGGAATATGTAACGCACGCAAATCTAGTACACGAAAACTTGGGCCGCAGTGAACGTGTTAATAAGTAAAAAAAAATGAGGTGTGGCCACCACACGACTTTCTTATACGTATGAAAGTGTTACTTCCGGTCCGAATTTTGAAATTTCATTTATACAAAAAATATTCCAAATCCAACTCTAAATACTTTTGTACTCTTCATAAATATACATAGAATGCATAATTTACGACATATTTGCAAAAAATCGTTATTCGGTAAGAGTAAAAGTGATACTTCCGCTCAGAATTTTGAAATTTTTTTTATACAAAAGATATTGGAAATTAAGTTCTAAATACTTTTATATTCGTAGCGTATCTGTCTAAAAAGCATGACTTGCAAAATATTTGCAAGAAACTGATTTTCGATAAGAGTAAAAGACCTACTTCCGGTAGGAATTTCGAAAAACCTTTTTAATAAAATTGTTCACAATTCAAATTTTAAGTACATATGAATTCTTTATAAATTTATTTAAACTTAGTAATTCACGAAATATTTGCAAAATTCGATTTTTTCACTGAAGTAAACTACTACTTCCGGTATGCTGATTTTGCTCAAAATCTAATCAGTTCTCAAGAGGGAGATTATATTCGTAAATTCAAAATTTGGAATTGATATCTGTAGCGGTTTGACCGCTATCGTGGTCACACACACACAGAGAGAGAGAGAGAGACATTTTTTAAAAACCACTTTTTTCGTATCAGGGGACTTCAAAACGTGGACATCTGCAAAAATCTCGAGGTCGAAAATTTTCATCATCACAATACTTCCTTATACTACGTATAAGAAAGTAAAAATGCACCAGTTTTAAAACCTTCACGTGACATCTATTTGTAAGGTTATGTTATTTGTGTTTTGAAAACACCAAAACGCCAACAAACAGAGATAGAATGATTGAAACACGTTGGAAAATCGTTTCAAAACTGGTTTAACCGGTGTCGTGTATGACGTCACCGTTGCAACACGAAAATGGCCTCTTTTAAAACAGTTTGAACACATTTCAACAGAAAAAGACGTCTTAAAAAGAATTGGGAGAAGAAATAAATCTTTTTAAAATGTTAAATATGATAATAAATAAATAAAAACAGTTTTTGGTTTTAACGGATTCTTCTTCAAATTCAATTAAAAGAAAATGTTCTGGAATTTAGTGACGGAACAAAATTCTTTCATTATGGTATATTTATAAAATATTAATCCCGTATATTAACACACAAAAATCCATTTCAACTAAAAATAGAAACGCACTCTAAATCTCGATTAATTTAATATTTCATGGGCTTCCTCTTCTATAAAAGGAATACACGAATATTCTTTTTTTGCCGTAAAGAAGAAAAACGACGTCCTCGTTTCTTACTTTGCTGCTCACTTGACTGCTAGTTCTTTCCACTTGTAAGGTTCATCGTACCGAAGGCGTCACCCGCTACCGTAATTTTTTCTCACAAAATAATACTGAGAGAAATTCCACCTTATAACACGCGGCAATGTCAAAAACTTAATTGGATGTGGAAATATGAGTTAGCGGCACTTTCCTGAATAATCGGCCTGTTTATTAGAAAATAGAAAACCGTTTTCTTATATATACAGGCTGAGTCATTAGTAGCCGCTTCTTCGATTGCTCTTTTGTGTTTTGAATAAAAGAAAAACAATTAGTGAAAGATTCATGGTTGCTTGGGGCGCCTATTCTAAAAATACTTTAAGCTCTGACGCACTTCCGGTTTTACCGGAAATGCATGAAACTTAATTTTTTTAAGTGACTCATCCTATATATTTTTTGATTTTCTAGTATTGCTCTAAATTGTCTATTTAACTGTCTTTTCTTTTTCAAAATTGAGCCAATAGTTTTTGAGTTATTAATTTTTTTTAGAAATTTTTGACGAACACACGTGTTCAAAAAAAAAACATTTTTTCCATTGTTTTTAAAAGTAAAAAACATTAACTTTGGTGGTGCTTGTAGCCAAGAAAATTCTGCATGATTTGGTATAAGTTGCACTCGACAATACCTCAAAAAACTTTGTTTTTTCAAAGCCCACTGCCTGTCATTTTCACATACCAAAAACTTATTTTTTTTTAAATAAAACACCCGGTATTTTATTGTGGCATTTTGTTCCCTTTTCAGTCTCTTTCGTTTTTGTTAGCAATATCCTATACTTATCTTTTGTAATTTCTGAGATAATCACTATAAGAGCAATCAGTGGTCAAATAAAGAATTACGAGTGCTGTTCTATGCACCCAAATATTCGTCCAATAAAGGCTGGAATGCGGCAGACTGCTTGAGTCAACTACTAAACGAGATCGGTAAACTTTTATGTCAAATTTATAAAAGCATCGCTATTAGTTATCATACAAATGAATTATTCTTATGAAGAGTTAATAGATATGATTGAAGTTTTGGGTCAATCTGAAAGGAACTCTTTGCTAGCATCCAGACTTTATGCACAGGGAACCCTGATAGAAGTCAACTAAAGCCAGAAACCTTTGAAAGTATAAAGGAACGGTTCGAGTGAACATAAAGTATTGAATGTGAAAAACAGAGCGGAAAAAATCAATTACTGGTGAGGATAAGACGTTTATGGTACTTGCGAGTGTAGTCGAACACTCCCTCCCATACTAGTACTACGAAAATTAGTCTTCAGATGTAAGTAAAATTGGGGAATCCAGGAAATAATTAGAAAATATGTAATTTATCCGTAGCATATTCACACGGTTAGATGAAAGAAATTTTCAGAATCGCTTACATTTCTGTCAGTGGGAAGCAGATAAATTATCCTGACTTTCTCAATTTTTTGTTGTTTACCAACGAAGCCACCTTCTATTAAAGTGGAAAACAGAATACTCACATGCATTGCACAAAGTTGTGGTTATGTTGAACATATAGTTTAATGACATTTGTTTTTCTTACTTTTGATTGTTGTTACGTTGCTCAATAGTTTTAGGTCATTTAAATTGCGTTATTGAAGTGTAAACTTCTTTAGGCGCGTTGCGCTGATTGTAGGCACTGAACAAGACTGACCGCAACGCTCGGATATGTAACGCTCGTTCGGGTAAAGTCGGCTAAGGGAACAAGATAAATAAATATATCATATAGAGGTATTTAATTTCAATTAAATTGAAATTTAAATGAATAAATAAATTCATGTTCGAGAACAGATTCGATCCCGAACCGCACGGGTATGAAGTACTATGAAGCCGACACGTTACCATCAGACCGAGCGCGGGACCGTAAGCGAGTATTTATATCGTCCATTTATACATACACATACGTCCGAACCGACCAAACGAAATGGCCGCTCGCGTAAATGTAATAAATGTGCGAATATGTTTTATTTAATACGTTACTGAATATTATACGCGTGTATTTCTTATTATTCAAAATTGACGTATGAAAGTGAAATTTTAGATACGGGGGTGTCTTAGGTCGCCGATCACAAATCCAAAGTCAAAATGTCAAAAAGAAAACAAAATGGCGGAAGAGTGTTTTGAAAATTGACGTATGGATGTGAAATTTTAGATACGGGAGTTTTGGGAGTCGCCGATCACGATTCCAAAGTCAAAATGTAAAAAAAACAAAATGGCGGACGAGTTTTTTGAAAATTGACGTATGGATGTGAAATTTTAGATACGGGGGTTTTGTGGGTCGCCGATCACAATTCCAAAGTAAAAATGTCAAAAAAAAAAAACAAAATGGCGGAAGAATTTCTTGAAAATTGACGTATGAATGTGAAATTTTAGATACGGGGATGGTTGAGGTTTACGTTTTATTTAATACGTTACTGAATATTATACGCGTGTGTACATGTGTAAATGTAATAAATGTGCGAATACGTTTTATTTAATACGTTACTGAATATTATATGCGTGTATTTCGTATTATTAACGTTTTCACTTCTGTCGTGTGGTTTTAAGCACACTCATTCTTCTTGTTTTGTTGCTTATTTTTACTTTCTTATGTAGCATAAGGAAGTATTGTGATGATGAAAATTTTCGACCTCGAGATTTTTGCAGATGTCCACGTTTCGAAGTCCCCTGATACCAAAAAAGTGGTTTTTAAAAAATGCCGGCAATGTTGTAAAAGTTAAAAAATATCATATCCGGGTGTGGGTGCATTGCCACAAGTTGCATTTAGACATACCTTAAAATACCTGGAAAAAGTTATTTATAATATTTTTTTTACAAATAAGTAATTTCATTAAATTTTTACTTTCTTATACGTAGTATAAGCAAATATTGTGATGACGAAAATTTTCGACTTCGAGATTTTTGCAGATGTCCACGTTTTGAAGTCCCTTGATACCGAAAAAGTGGTTTTCAAAAAATGTCTGTGTGTGTGACCACGATGGCGGTCAAACGGCGATAGATGTCAATCCCAAACTTTGTATTTATGAGTATAAACTCCCTCTTGAGATCTGATTAGTTCTTCAGTAAAATCGGTAGACCGGAAGTAGTAGTTTACTTCAGTGAAAAAATCGAATTTTGCCAATATTTCGTCAATTACTAAGTTTAAGCAAATTTAAAAAGAAATTAAATTTGAATCTGAATCATTAACTATCAAAAAGTTCTCACCTCTGTTGGTTTTCGGTAAAAGTTTATTTAAACATTCATTAACTTCTAACGCTGACTTTGGTAAAACGGGAAACACTTTTCTCCGTGCGAAATAAATGTTTTCTTTGACACAACGTAAGTCATTCATATTCAGGCTGGTTGAAGTGGTCTGCTTAAACAATTCCTTCCTGATAATTTTAGAAGGCTTTTCCGATATGTCATTTTCGGCTTTTCTTTTTGCACTATAACTTAACATTTGTCTCTGAAGAACATTTTCTGCTTCCGGATCATGACCATGGGTGTCATTTGAACTTGTTATTACACGGCTAGTTGACTCTCCTAACGTATGAATATATGCTTTACACGTACTCTTGATGCACTTCCACTTAGTTTCTCCGGAAGCCAACTTCCGATTGTGCTCTTTAAATTTATAACACTTGTAAACCAATAGAAGTTTTCCTCTTTGGCTGAACATCTCCGTTAAATCCAAAACACCAGTATTCATAGTGGTCATTTTAAGATTTCGCACAACACAAACTTTCACAATTTTTTAAAAATTAAGAACACTTACAAGTAACTCTAACTAAAGTTGTGCTAATTTATATAGAAAGACATAAACTCCCACTTCCCGGGTGTAGTAATTAGACACGCAAATAGATAAACCAATCAAATCAATTGGGGGGGGGGGCGTATCTTTCTACCCCAGTCAACTACTTTGGACCCAAACCTACCTGCGACACTTTGTGCCGAGATGGGCATTTTAAAAGTTCATTAAGAAATGGTTAAGGATTAAAGGATTAAAATGTGCCGAGATGGGTATACCCCACAAAATATATTGCAAATCCAACTCTGAACACTTTTGTACTCTTGATAAATATATATAGAATGCATAATTTACGACATAATTGCCAAAAATCGTTATTCGGAAAGAGTAAAAGTAGTACTTCCGGTCCGAATTTTGAAATTTTTTGAACTTGAAACTATGTTTTAAATATTTTTATACTCGTCATGTACTTGTATAGAAAGCATGACTTGCAAAATATTCGCAAAAAACTGATTTTCGATAGGAATAAAAGACCTACTTCCGGTAGGAATTTCGAAAAACTTTTTTAATAAAATTGTTCTCAAATTTAATTTTGAGTACATTTAAATTCTTTTTTTATTTGTTTAAACTTATTAGTTGATGAAATATTGACAAAATTCGATTTTTTCACAAACTACTACTTCCGGTCTGCTGATTTTGCTGAAAATCTAGTCAGATCTCTAGATTGAATTTATACTCGGAAATATAAAATTTGGAATTGATAGCTATAACCGTTTGACCGCTATCGTGGTCACACATACACTGACTGACTGACTGACACACATACATTTTTTAAAAACCACTTTTTCGGTAACAGGGGACTTCAAAACTTTGATATCTGCAAATATCTAGAGGTCGAACCATCACATCACAATACTTCCTTATAGTCCGTATAAGAAAGTAAAATACGTAGTATATAAAAGGCATAAATAATATCAGTTTAGTATATTACTGCTAGCAGTTAATTTAATATTTACATATAACCTATAAAACAAAAAAATAAATACGTTTAAGGTAAATGCTGACAAAAGTAATAATGTTCAAAAGTATCCCTTTCTTCTTCTATAACTTTGAAGTCCAGTTTAAATGACCTATATATTTGGTTGAATTTCTTCTTAATTAAAAAGGTGGAAACTGTACATGCCTCTGTGTACTCTCTATGCCAGTAAATGATTTCAATTCCTTTCCCGCAAAACATAGATAATTTTTATAAATTCCCTAATTTGTTGTGAAAACAACTGATCTTTATATATAAAATATCCAAGTATAAATCCCGTGAGAAGGAAGCAAGTAAGTATGAACTTGGACTCGGTGTAAACTAACAATAAATTTAGACATTCTAGTTTGACTATTTATGTTTCCTGTATAACTTCAAGTGTGCTGAAACTTCTGGGAGAAGAAATCAAATACTACGTGCCTGTGTGATGTTTTAACACATACAACCTTGAAGATTCTTGTCTTTTTTTTTTTAGATATTTTAAATATTTACATATAACCTCTATACTTCTACTATTTATATTTGAACGTTGACATAAGCAATATGGTTCTAAGGCAAAAAAGTCTATTAATATTTTGCTTAATTTAGTCAACAGAAATTAATTACCTTAAATACATGGTCATGTAGTTAAAAATAGAAAAAGCTAATATGTGCCTAACAATTATTAGCATCTTCTAGTCTTTGTTGTACTACTGACAACATCCAGACTGAGCCAATCGAATGACTTCAGATCAACATTATATGTACAAGTGTTCATTTCAAAACACCCCACCATAAATTTCTGGAAATCTATGAAAAATTCCCTGAAACACGTAAGAAGTATTATCGTGAGGGCCACTTTTACTTTCTTATACGTAGTATAAGGAAGTATTGTGATGATGAAAATTTTCGACCTCGAGATTTTTGCAGATGTCCATGTTTTGAAGTCCCCTGATACCAAAAAAGTGGTTTTTAAAAAATGTCTGTGTCTGTGTGTGTGTGTGTGTGTGTGACCACGATAGCGGTCAAGCCGCTGTAGGTATCAATTCCAAATTTTGTATTTACGTGTATAATCTCCCTCTTGAGATCTGATTAGTTTTTCAGTAAAATCGGAAGACCGGAAGTAGCAGTTTACTTCAGCGAAAAAATCGAATTTTGCCAATATTTCGTCAACTACTAAGTTTTAACAAATTTATAAAGAATTCATATATACTTAAAATTAAAATTGAGAATAATTTTATTTAGAAAGTTTTTCGAAATTCCTACCGGAAGTAGGTCTTTTACTCTTATCGAAAATCAGTTTTTTGCGAATATTTCGCAAGTCATGCTTTTTAGACAAGTACGTTACGGGTATAAAAGTATTTAAAACATAATTTTCAATATCTTTTGTATAAAAAAAATTTCAAAATTCAGACCGGAAGTACCACTTTTACTCTTATCGAATAGCGATTTTTTGCAAATATGTCGTAAATTATGCATTCTATATATATTTATGAAGAGTACAAAAGTATTTAGAGTTGGATTTGGAATATTTTTTGTATAAATGAAATTTCAAAATTCGAACCGGAAGTAACACTTTCATACGTATAAGAAAGTCGTGTGGTGGCCACACCTCATTTTTTACTTTCTTATACGTAGTATAAGGAAGTATTGTGATGATGAAAATTTTCGACCTCGAGATTTTTGCAGATGTCCACGTTTTGAAGTCCCCTGATACCAAAAAAGTGGTTTTAAAAAATGTCTCTCTCTCTCTCTCTCTCTGTGTGTGTGTGTGTGTGACCACGATAGCGGTCAAGCCGCTGTAGGTATCAATTCCAAATTTTGTATTTACGTGTATAATCTCCCTCTTGAGATCTGATTAGTTTTTCAGTAAAATCGGAAGACCGGAAGTAGCAGTTTACTTCAGCGAAAAAATCGAATTTTGCCAATATATCGTCAACTACTAAGTTTTAACAAATTTATAAAGAATTCATATATACTTAAAATTAAAACTGAGTATAATTTTATCCAAAAAGTTTTCCGAAATTCCTACCGGAAGTAGGTCTTTTACTCTTATCGAAAATCAGTTTTTTGCGAATATTTGGCAAGTCATGCCTTTTTGGCTAGTACGTTACGGATATAAAAGTATTTAAAACATAATTTTCAATATCTTTTGTATAAAAAAAATTTCAAAATTCAGACCGGAAGTACCACTTTTACTCTTATCGAATAGCGATTTTTTGCAAATATGTCGTAAGTTATGCATTCTATATAAATTTATCAAAAGTACAAAAGTATTTAAAACTAGATTTGCAATATTTTTTGTACATATGAAATTTCAAAATTCGGACCGGAAGTAGCAGTTTTACTCTTAGCGAGGAGCACTTTTTTGATAATATCTTGCAAAGTATGCATTCTATAGAAATTTATTAAGAGAATAGAAGTACTTAGAATAGGATTTTGAATAATATCTGTAAAAAAAATTCTTAAAATTCTGTAATTTGAAACGCTCATACGTATAAGAAAGTCGTGTGGTGGCCACACCTCATTTTTTGAGTAAAAATTGACGCACGCACTTTTATCCCCTGCCCTCGGAAGCTAACCCCTTAAAAATTTTAAATGGAAAGGGACATCGAGTAATACGTCATTTTAAAGATCGAATGAAACAACACATTTTGGCGTATACTTTTTTTTTTAAATTGAACGAGATTCCTTTAGAAGGTTTAAAAAAAATCTTTTGTTTAATTTTGTTCTGTATATCTAGTTAGTCTTCTATTTAGGAGCATCCGAACAAAAGCAATATTAAAAACTTCTATAAATTTCTCAAAAACATGGAAAATAAATAATTTTATGATTCTTTAGTTTTTTAGTTATATTTAATGCATAATACTTTTCCTTCTTTTGTACTTACTTATTAAACAATAATGCATATTTTAAGAACGTTTTTATACCGATTTCGTGTTCATTGATTCAATTTTTGTAACAGCTAAAATAATGTTCTAACGAAAAACAGGCAATAGAATAAAAAGCGCATATAGGTATAATTTTTTTGTTTCGGTGCTCCTCGTTTGCAAATACATTGTATGTTGCTTTAGTATAAATTGTTATTTAGTGTTATCAACCCAAAGTTATCTGAATAAAATAACAATAATGGGTTACAGTTTACAAGAAAAGGTTGAAATTGTATTAATTTATACCGAAAATCAATGTGCTCGACCAACTGCCGCAACATTAAACGAAAGACATCCGGATACGATCACATCTCATAGATGTGATCGTGTCCTAAATCTTACTAAAAAATTTACTCGAACTGGATCTGTTGCAAATGAAGGGTACAGGTCCAAAAGGGGCTATGTCCAAAATTATGTCAAATGAAACTGAGTACGCCATCTTGTAGATTGTTGGGAGTAGAATTCGATGGTGTATAGCACACGTCCAAAAGGAGGTTAAGTCACTGTGAAAATTACACTTGAAATATTGGTGTACACCAATAAAAGGGGCTAAGTCCACATGTACACGGCCGAAAGGAGCTAAGTCCATTAGTTCGTATACAGGTTTCATTGCATAATACGCCATTACTGCATCGCATTGTGTTGCTATCATCGTTGCTGTTTGGTTTTATAATAAACTTTCATTGGATTGTGTACTTAAAGACGGTAATCAACGATAATGGATAGTGACAGTGAGTGTGAAAAAGTGCCGTGTCAAAATAGAGGCAAGAAAAGGCAAAAACACGGTCGAATGAAAGAGGTTATGACGAAAATGAAACTACAAAGTCATGAGTTGGGTGAGTCCTGTAACTGTAAGAAAAAATGTTTTCAAAAGGTGTCGTTTGAAGCTAAAATGACTGTATTAAGGCATTTCAATACATTGAAGTCTAACGATGAGCAGAATTCCTACTTATGTGGTTTAATTTCGGTTCTGCCGGTACGCCGACGAAGGCCTAGAAAACCAGAGGAGGAAGCAAATCTTCGCACTGCTGTGTTTTCCTACAGAATTCGTTTTAGCTTGAATGATTCCCCACAGGAAATTCAGGTTTGCAAACAAGCATTTATGGCCATTCATGGTATAAAAAAAAATTATCTTATCTACTAAATTCTCTAAAATTAACGGGAATAGCTCCAAGTGATAAAAGGGGCCAGAACATTAATCATCCTCGTAAAATGCAGCATAATGTTTATGAAACAATTTACAACCACATCAAATCTTTCAAAGGCAGGACAAGCCACTACAGTGTAAAAGATAGCAAAAGAATTTATTTGCCCGAAGAGCTAAACATACAAAAAATGTTTAGGATGTTTTGCGATTCACATCCCACAATCAAAACGTCTTATGAGTCATACAGAAGGATTTTTAATACAAAATTTAACCTTTCCTTCGGGTATCCCCGTTCAGATACTTGTAGTGCATGCGATTCATTTATCGTCAAGAGTAAATCTCTTCAATCTGACATTTCTACTGCTGAAGATTCCGACACCAAGGAGAAGTTGGAGAACGAAAGAAAAACCATTACTGTGGAAAATGAGCTACACAAACGTAAGTCTGAAGTATTTTATAGCGGAAAAAGGGCCGCAAAAAGAAGCAGCCGCATTTCAGAAACCAAAGAAGCAATCTGTCTCGATTATGGCAAAAATCTATGTGTCCCAAACATATCAACGAATGACGTTTATTTCAAAAGCCAGCTGAATGTGTATGTTTTTAATATTCATATTCTGTCAACTGCAAAAAGCGTTTTTTATGTTTACCCTGAAACGGTTGCGAAAAAAGGGAGCGACGACGTATGCTCTTTGCTTCACCACTTTTTATACAATTTTCTGTATCCCAAAGTGAAGGAACTCCACATATTCTGTGATTCTTGTGGAGGCCAGAACAAAAACTTTACAATGTTTCGCTTTTTGCATAATATAGTCCATAGTGAGTGCAGACTTGATTATGTTAAGGTTGTCTTTCCAATTCGTGGACACTCCTACATGGAACCTGATAAAAATATGGGCCTAATAAACGGAAAACTAAAAGCAGAGATTCCATCAGACTGGGTTGAGATTATTAAAGATGCACGTACAAAACCATGTCCATTCGACGTAGTTGACGTTGACCAAACGTATTTCCGAGCTTGGACGCTTTTTTTCAATAGTAGATACGTGAAGAAATGCCCATTCCCTTCTCGTCCAGTGAGGGAATTAGAAATTCGCGCTGGTCATCCAAAACTAATTTACTATCGTACGAGTTACAATGGGTTTTGGGCGTCAGGTGTACTGCAAGATAATAAGGTTCGAAAAAGTCAGAATTTTCCGGTGTTACTGGAAAATGAATTCATTCTTCCCCAATATCTGTATACAGGTAAATTTCATTTGTACATCAAAACAGAAAATCTTCAAATTTTCTTGTTCATTTTCAGATGCCCTTCCAATACCACCCAAAAAATTCCAACATCTGCAAGATCTAAAAATCTTTTGCAGGCAAGAGGCTCAGAACTTTTTTAACAACATTCCCACAAAATAATGGAACTGGATAACTGAATGCAGACAATCCATTTGAAAGGGACTTGGCACCTTTAGGCCGTTTAATTTGTGTATTTAGAGTTAAATACATTTTCTCTTGTATTTTAATATCAATAAATCTCGTTTCTGATACAAAAACGTTGCTTAGTAATATTTACAGTCTGTATTTACGATTTTTATTTCAGGATTACTTAACTAATAACATGAGAACAGCGTTATATACTTTCCTTTTCATTTTTCTCACAATGGTTAATATGTGACTTAGCCCCTTTTGGACCTGTACCCTTCAAATATAAAACATAATCAGCCGAGAGTTTTAAATGAAGGCGCTCAAACAAGTGTTGGTTCATTTCGGCATAAATCCTTATACCTTATTACTACGTCAGATTTCTGCGGCAACTGGAATTTCTTTGGGTTCGGTTCCTAAAATTATAAAACTTCATAAATTCTATTCTTATAAACTGAAAATATGTCAAGACCTAACTGAAGACGATTATGACAGATGAGTAGAATTTTATGAATAAATGGCCACTAAGATTAATAATAACAATGCATAGTGATGAATTTACTTTTTATTTACATGAAGGACACACCCAGTATCCTGAAAAAATTAATTGTATGGGTAGAAACACCTTGGGGGACCAAGTGATTGGTCCGTTGTTTTTCAATGGAAATCTAAATGACGAAGCATATTTAGATATGTTGGTGAATACTATCAATCCGCTAATTATTGATGCTCTCGAAAATCAACTGTATAGAGATAGAAATGGTCTACTTGATGATGACAAATGACATTTTCAACATGATAGAGCTCCTCCTCACTATGATGTTCCAGTACGGCGGTGGTTAGACAATGTACTTCCAAATAAATCGCCTGATTTGACACCATTAGACTTTTTTATGGGGTTATTTAAGGTCCGTTGTATTTGCCCCCACCACCTCAAAATTTAGAAGAACTTCGTCAGAGGATTAATGTAACCTGTCGTGGAATTATTGGATTGAATTTTTTTGCGGAAAAATATTTGAATTCTTAAATAGCTCCCGGGGGCACGGGGTTAAAATGTGTGAGTCAATTTTTGCATCAAAAAATTAAACAAAATAAATATTATTGCATATAAATATGGATAATTTATAAATATAGCAAAGTAAAGCCTATTATTGCATTTTACAGAATCTTCATTATGTTTGGAACCGGCTAAATATCTTCGAAACTATCAAGTGGATTAACTTGAAATTTTGGGATGAGCATTCTACTAATTAGTGTCTATTGCTATTTATTTTTTCACTTGTTTTACTTTATTTACTTTACGAGATACTCAGCCAACTTGATTTTTTTTAAATAGCAATATGGGTCAAATTTGACATAATTCGATAGCATATTTTTTTCTGAATTTGAGGCTATGTCACTCTAGTCAAAACATTGCCGCCAGAAGTGTGACCCTAGTGACCTTACTAAATTCATAGAAAATGTCAAACTTACATATTGACAGCAGATAAATTGTCAAATATGGTTAAATTAAGCGAAAGAGAAAGAAGAGAAGTTAGGCTAAGGCGATAGAAGGCGTAATCATGAAGAAGTATGTGGCCCTTTAACGATACGCATTTTGAACGAGATCCATCTGGTTTAATGAGACATGAAATGTTAAGGAACGTATAAGAGTTGAACGTTCAAAAACTGTAAAGAATGATAAAACTTCTTTGAATCTCATGTTAGATCTTGTGGAAAATAAAAACATGATTAAGCCAAATCGCGATACCACAACATGAGAATAGGGTCTGCACGTAAAATTTTAGGTAAAACAATAAACTGCCATCCCTACAAAATTTATTTTCTACAGGAACTTAGTAAAGACAATAATGTTTTCGGATGAATCTACATTTTGCTTAAATGGAAATGTCAATCGACATAACTGCAGGAACTGGTCAGATAGCAAACCGCATTGGATGGAACAGGTACATACTGTTCCTTCAAATACTTTCCTCATTAGAGTCGGCTGTTTTTTAAAAGTTTTTTAAGTAATCAGTGTTGGTGTGCATACTAAGCTTTTGAAAACTTCAAATTCTGACAGTTATCATCATTAAATTCAAATTATAGATGCCTATTATTATTATTTACATGACATAACCAAACTATCAAAATTATGCACTGTCACGAACATTAAAGAAAAGCATGGCCGTCTCTAATGAGGAAAGTATTTGAAGGCACGGTACACAACGTTTTCGACGTTCTCTTTCTTTTTTTTGGGCTTTACAGAACTTGAAGTGTGCCATTCCGTGTCTGGGCTTGGCTTCCGGGTCGTACTCGAACACCTAAGTGGCTAGTTATGACATGTTCCAGGAAATGATCTTGCGAAAGCTTGTATGAAAACATTTTTCCGAGATATTTGCGAAAAATATATTCATACTGTTAGTAAATCTGTGTTAAATGTATAATTTGTAAGATATTTTCAGCTCAGCTCTTTTTCGATAAGATTAAATACTTTTGGTAAAAATTGTGCTTTTCCGAATACTTTTGTATTCTTTAGAAATTCACTTACATTTAGAAGTTGACCAGAGAGTGCCAAATTTGATTTTGTCGCCGAGGTAAACCGCTACTTCTGGTATATCGATCTGACCGAAAACTAAATCAGATCTCGGGAAGAAGATTACACTCTTAAACATCAGGTTTGGTATTGAAACTTTACCCGTTTGGACGCTATCATGATCACAAACACTCTCACATACAGAGATACAAGTTAGCAAAAAACATTTTTATGTTAACCGGGAAATTCAAAACGTGGACATCTGAAAAAATCTCGAGGTCGAAGATGTTCAACATCACAATACTGCCTTAAGGGTAAAAACATGTTGGAGTAGTTCTGCTCGCCGCGCACCTCGCCGTGCACATCGGCATGCGGCGATGAAGGAACAATCCAATAGAAACCTTTGCACGGAAACATATTGGAGTTGTTCACAGTGCCGCGCCGCTCGCCGTTCACCAAAGAATCAAATATGTGATTGGTTATTTGAAGGTCATCCCCACTTTTTTTGATTTTAGAAAAGTAACTATATATTTTGATATGGATAAGGATCACCTAATTAGTGCGGTTTTCGAAAAAGCACCAATATGGGACGAAAGGCACAGGGCACACCACAATAGATACACTTTGGATAAATGCTGGGCTGAGATCGCTGCGAAGTGTGGTATAATAGGTATGCAAATTAGTTGGTTTAAGCGATATCTTTTTCATTTTAAACAAGATTAATATTATTAAATAGATACAATATATTATTTAAGAATACTTTTTACTGACATTAGTGAAAATATAAAATATCTCATATTTGTGTTGAAAAATATTCTTTATACGTATTCTTCACTGAAGCGGCTTCCACTGTCGAATGGTGGTGAGCCCTAAATACTCTAATATGAGACAACACGCTTTAACGATCGACTCAGCAGTATCATGATGTATTTCTATAGCTTTGCACAGTATCATAGTTAAGATGCCAAGCTACACTCAACAGTTTTTCGTGTTTGAGAAAATCTCTTATTGAATATTTCTTGCTCTTCATCTATTTTTTTTCGAGCATACGGTTTCAATAAGTTTTTTAATATGGGATAGGCTTCATCACCGATAGAAGCAAAAGGTGCCATAACATGAGAATCCGGCAAGAAGTCTTCGCCAGGAATGTTCAATTTGTTTTTCTCCATTAACTTGTACATAACTGAGCTTCGAAAAGTTTCTCCGTCACTCTGTTTTCCGTAAGCTCCTACTTCATTAAAATAAACTTACTGTTGGCATCGCTGACAGCCTGTAGGACAATAGAGAAGTATTGCTTGTAATTATAAAATTGGGCACTTAATTCGAATGTGCTTCCCACCTATTGCTCCAAGGCAATGTGGGAAGCGCCATCGTAAAAAGAAAAAAATTGCAATTTCCCTGAATGTTTCTTCCGTAGGCGATCTTATATGTAAAGGTTGTAAAACTTCCCTTAGTAAGTCAGTGATATCTGCAATAATGCTAGCTACAGTAGTAGCTCCCATCCGAAAAGAAACCGCAAAACTTTTAAATGAATTTCCTGTTGCTAAAAATCTGCAAAGAAAAATTACTCTTATTACTCTTTATTCAGTTGTCTTTCCATGTCCTATTGTTACAATTTGCTGTGTTTTAATTTTTAGGTGAACAAGCAAAGAAAACATGGAAAGTTTTAAGACAACAATTTAAACTGCATTTTGATAAACTTCCTCAACCGAAATCAGGAGATCCTGCACCGGAAGAAACTGTGAATTGGCCTTATTTCAAAATCTTATTATTTTTAAGAGACATAGTCGAAAAAAGGCCTACCAGTGGAAGTTTAACACTGGATGCAGAGGATATACCAGAAAATGAAGATAATAACACAGGTGTAGATGATATCAAGATATTAGGAGCTCACCTTTTCCTGCAGCATCTTCTGTCCACAGTGTAAATAGTGGGTCTTTATCTGCCAGAGTTAGTGCTGTTGCATTTTCGGCGACTACCGATAAAGAAGACAATTTCGGCTATAGAAAAAGAAAATGTACAAGTGACATATTTGGAAAAGGCTTACTGGAAATAGAAAAAGAAAAAATTAAAATCAGGAATGAATAAGAAGCATCAAGATTAGAGAAAAATGATGAAGATGTAGCTTTCTTTACGTCGTTATTACCTTATATCAAGAAGTTGGCTCCTGCTGACAAACTAATGTGTAGAATTAAAATACAACAAGTGCTTATGGAATGTGTATATGGGGTTAAAATTGGAGAGCACACAAGTTCAATACATGCCTCAACATCATATCCGATATCAATCACATCTCTAACGCCACATCGCGGAATTTATTTCAATGGAGATCCATCTTACACCGATTTCTAGATTTTCATTTCAAATTAATATAACTCTTTATATTTATTCAATAAACAGTTTATATTGTTAATAAATAAAATCCTCTTACCTTAGTGTTACTACAAGTCTTTCCTCAACACTAATTGGCTGTGTATGTATGTTCGTGTGCATTTTTTTGATTTTTGGTTCGATTAACTCTAAAATGTAGTCGAATGTTATGTCGGTCATCCTAAGACATTCATAAAATCTGTTTGGATATGATCTTAACTGTTTATACAGGTGATAAAATTCACCAAGTTCTCTGCGTTTCGCATTCACTGGATGCACACTGTATTTTCGGACTCTCTTATTTGAAAGGAACCACCTTGGTGGCATTACTTGTAGATAAGTCATTATCACTGTCGGAGTCCTTTAACATTTTCAGCACTGGTAAACTATTATTACTACTGAAGTTTATTTTATAACAAAGCAAGACAAATGAATCTCAAGGAATGACATAAAGGTGCGTGATGGACGGCCTGGTGAAATGCTTAACTATGCTAGGTCATGGCGAGATGCGCGGCGAAATGAACGATGGCATGGCGATGTGCATGGCGCGCAGAACTACTCCAACATGTTTTTACCATTATGCTAAGTATACAAAAGTAAAAATGCATATGTTTATGTGTAAGCCCACATCTCTAAAAGTATTAGCACTGTACTGACAAAAATAATAAACAAAATGTATTCGCAGGCGGTGTAAATTTGCGTCGTCAGATACGGCGCACGGGCTGAGAGTTTGAAATCACTGAACTACTGGAAGGTATAAGATTTGGGATAATATAGTAACTCCGCAGGAATAATTAATATTTTTTTCCAAGAATTCTATTATTGTTTTTAAGTTTACAATTTTTACCCAGAAAAGCTCTTACATGATTCATGACATTTTGGCAGTTGATACATCTATCAAAATCAACGGCAAATTTTAAAGTATCCTTGATGTCGTCATTAATTTGCTATAAAACACTCTGCATGCATGCAAAACTGTTTAGTCAAAATATGTAAATTAAATATAAAATCCGTCTTGCTTTTGAAATTTGTTCGAAACTTAACAGTCAATTTGTACTGTTTGCTATATTTTTATGTCATATAATCTAATCATTTTTTTCCAAATGGCAAGCTAGTTTTTCATATCAAGCTTGGGTAGCGTTTCGGTTTCATTTTCTGTATTGCCAACATAGCATGTATGTTTAAGAAAAAGATATTAAATAAAATAGCGTCTGTTGCAAATAATAAGCAAATTATATTGTTACTATCTTAAATTTTAGGTGGGCATACACTACAGAAAGGAAAATACAAATTTTAATATGCAGGTATTAGAGTGAAATTTGAAATTATTTGGTATTAACATCATGATAATGTGAAATTCGATGATAAAATCCAGGAACAATTCATCTGACGAATACTCTTACCTGAGTGTTAATCGCAGTTGCTATTTTTAGTATCTTTTTTTCTCATTTTTATTCTTGTTTCATGTTAGTGGTAATTGTATGTAGACTGTTTCGCATCGCAAAAGGATGCCAATTTAAAAATAACAATGACGTCATATGACAGAGGAGTATGACAATTGATATAAATTAAATGACATTGTAGAAAATAATTTAAAACTTTCACGAAGAGAACATTTTTATTAACTCAATATTTAAAACAAAATTAATGTTTTTTACTTTATATTCCGTCTGTATAGTATGCACATAGTTAAATATGGCGGACATTGATTTCGTAACTCAGAGGAACATAACCTACAACCTTAAAAGTGGCACTTACAAAACATGTAAAAGCGATTTCCCACAAAGTATGTAAAAATGTCTTACTATCAATCCTGATTTCCCAAAGGTATATCTTCCCGTAGGTTCCGAGAGAACAGCAGGGGGACAAAAGGACAGATACCTCAGATACAATATTTACATTCTCTTATTGGCTCAAGACAGGAACAACTGCCTCATCGTAATTAATTAAAAGGTATAAAATAAATGTTAAATTATAAATTACAACAGATGTTGCTTCAATGTATATTATCCTTTCGGTGTCTTCTGTCAATTTCGGCCTGAGTTTGCGAAAGTAACGCTCAACAAAAGTAAAGCAATTTTAAAACTGAAAACTTTAATTACGTTCTATTTAATTGCTTAGTTTCCGAGTTAGCACATTATTTCCACCAGTTTGAGTGAGCATTGGAGCAAAAAGCAACCGTTTTGCGCGTTAAAAATTTACATGAGCGTCGAAGAAAGGTTAATGGGGCAACTTTTTAACGAACTTCTTTCATTACATAAAACTTGACGAAGTAAAATTTAAGGGTTTGATTAGGACACTTCGTGACAGCAAGCAATAAATCTATATGACGAAGTTAATGATAAAATTGTTTATTTAAGCAGACTGTCTGGAACTTTATTCTTTTTAAAGCAGGAAGTCATACTAGAACAAAAAAAACATTTATATTTTTGGGTTGAGTTGTTTTCATGATGTATAATATAATAATAATAATAATAATAATAAATATATAAGTTATATAACATAATATGAGTTTGACGGAAAGAATTTAGAATTAATTACATGGCAAGATGAAAACAAATTATCGAATGCTTGACGATAGATCAACAACTCTCGTTAGTCCGCAAGGATCAGTACTGGCACCATTCTTATATTTGCTTTTTGAAACTTGGTTAAATACACCAGCGACAACATAATAGTAACTGGCTCAGCTATGGTTTGAAAATAATAGATTAACCTTAAATAGTATTTAAACCACATTTTCTCTTAGAAGTAGAAATTACTCTGAACAAATTACAGGTCGAAATACAGCATGGAAGATTTTTATTACAGACCTTTCTGACATAGAGGCGCGTTTAAAAGTCTACTACTATGTCCAGGAATCTTATCCAATGAACACCCAGCTTTGGCATTGATTACTTTAATTATAGAGGGACAATAGAAGTTCGTTTGTTACAGTTGAATATCTTGACATTTCCCTGGCTATAATACTGAAATGTGTCATATATTAAACAAAAAAATGAATTATATTACTCATAATGTTTTGCATAAATACAATAGGTACTAGATATATTAAATAATTTACTATTTTGTAGGTGTAAATCAGACTCAGTAAGAACAAAGAATTTTTTAGTAGAATTTCTAAAACCCATTAATCTTCAGAAACGTAAAATATCTTAATTAAAAGTAGAAGGTGTGTAGCGAAGTTGATTCACCATATCAAGATCGAGGACACAAGGTGGACGTAATCGACCTTCTCTTGAATATGTGTCAAGTTAAGAGCAAGTGGAAGACGAGAAAAAAATTAAGTCGCTAAAATTTATAATTAGAAAATACGTCTTTCATCCTCAGTAAGTGGAAGTTCTAACGACAGCAGTATGAGTGTCTTCCCTCCACCTACCTACAACCAACACTATGTACACTAACGCTCATATTAATTCCGGCATTCAATAAAACATTTTTCCAAAATGTCTTCGCTTTTATGTATCTAGTCCTTAGTGAAATTTTAGATGTAAATATAGTAAATCTTCTACCTAGCCTCTATTATATATAGGTATATAATTCACGTAAATGTTCGAATTCGTTAAAAAACCAACAAAATTAGTTTTTCTACTACCACATAAAAATGCCGTTTATCATATACAGGGTGAGTCATCTAAGCGGGTAAGGCCGATTATGCCTTTATGAGTAAAGATATTTCGAAGCGTCTTTTTTCTTGTGATAGCTGCTCATTTGGAGCACATTTTAAAAATATTTTGTATTATACAGAGTGTTCCATAACTTGGTGGCTAACCATAGTTATAGTTTTTTAAATGGAACATCCTATATATTATTGCATTTTTGAATTCCCCGTATAATTTTTAGTCAAAAAGTTATAAGATAAAGTGTAAAGTTTTTGATTTATTCCCATTTTTCTGAAAAATTCAATGTTTATATAAAATTATATTTCTCGAAAACGACGTATTAGATGGACAAAATTTTTTGTTGTATCGTTTACAATAAGAGGTCCTAATAGAAGCATATTTTATTTTTTTACAGTTACTAACTGCATGTGCAGGAAACTGGATTAAAATTAGATGACACGTGTTTGTATAAAAGTCATTTTTTTTAATGGAACACCCTGTATATCAGTTCATTTTTGAATTACCTATTAAATTTCATGTCAGAAACATGTAAGACGTTAATACTTTAAATGTGACTATTACTGAGCTACTGTCGTTTTTTGATATGCTTTTGTTAGTTTTTGCAAAAAAGTCAATTTTTTCAAATGGAACAGCCTGTATATTATTTAATTTTTGAATTTCTTATTAAATTTCACATCAAAAACATGTAAGATGTTAATACTTTAAAAGTGACTATCACTGAGCTATTGCCTCTTTTTGATATAATTTTGTCAGTACCTAATATACTATATTAATTAGAACCACAAAACTGAGAAAATTATATCAAAAAGAGACAATAGCTCAGTAATAGTTACTTTTAAAGTATTAACGTCTTACATGTTTTTGATGTGAAATTTAATAAGAAATTCAAAAATGAAATACTATACAGGCTGTTCCATTTGAAAAAATTGACTTTTTGCAAAAACTAACAAAAGCATATCAAAAAACGACAGTAGCTCAGTAATAGTCACATTTAAAGTATTAACGTCTTACATGTTTCTGGCATGAAATTTAATAAACAATTCAAAAATGAACTGATATACAGGGTGTTGCATTTGAAAAAAACGACTTTTATTCTAAAACGTGTCATGTAATTTTAATCCAGTTTCCTGCACAAGCAGTTAGTAACTGTAAAAAAATAAATTATACTTCTATTAGTACCTCTTATTGTAAACAATACTGCAAAAAATTTTGTCCATCTAATATGCCGTTTTCGAAAAATATAATTTTATACAAACATTGAATTTTTCAGAAAAATGGGAATAAGTCAAAAACTTTACACTTTAGGCCTATACTATCTTATTACTTTTTGACTAAAAATTATACAGGGAATACAAAAATGCTATATATTAATATAGGGTGTTCTATTTAAAAAAACTATAACTATGGTTAGCCACCAAGTTATGGAACACTCTGTATGGGCACCTATCATAAGAAAAAAACGGGTTCGAAATATCTTTACTCATAGAGGCATAATCGGTCTTACCCGCCTAGATGACTCACCCTGTATATAATAATAATAATAATAATAATAATATGCTTTATTTTAGTTCTTGATACAATGCATAATATCACAACATAGGATCTTATATCTGTAGAACTAAACATCACAGGGTGATAGTTCAAGGTTAGATATTAACCCGTGATCTTCCACTATCACCCTGAAACACAAAGAAAATCTATCAATAAAAAAAGAACATTTATGTTATGTTATGTTTACATAACGCTAAATAATTGCAAAAACCAATTGAAAACAAATCAAGCTGGTTGACACACCGACGCGACGTGGCGCGACAGAGACAAGTGATTTTGTATTCGGTCGTAGAAATAAAATTCCCTTCTTGTAAAACCGTTGGTATCAACTATTCTAAATAACAGCGGAAGTGAAGAGGATCTGTACTTCACCTGAAATTACTCAAGCAGCGCCATCGGCAACTGCTAATTTGCTGCCGGGGAAATCCAAAATTCAGTATGAATGTGCATACAAGCTTTTTCCAGACTGGTGTCAAGAAAGCTAATCAAATTCATTAGTTGAAAATGTGTTACTTCCTTATTTCCAAGATCTATCGATTTCGGTATATTACACACGTCATATATTGTTACATATATACAAATAATAATAATTACATAGAAAAGCAAACAAATAAACAATGCAGTACAAAGGATAAAAACATACAAGTTCATAAAAAGCTAAAAGTGACAAAAAGATAATGTGTGCTTATCCCGTCACACATTCGCATCTATACCGTATGTGTCAATTTTCATTAGGTATATGGATTCAATGTTTACATGCGATTTATACGTATACAAATAATATGTGGCAACGTGTGTCACCCCTACTATCCGTCACCAATCCCGACAACAATCGACATCACAACGACTTTCTCCGATCTTCCCACTTCTACATTAAATGTTTAGCTGCGAACGCGTTGCGATCTAGTCTGCAATAAAAGCCGTCATCATCAAATGGCCGCCGCGATCTAGTAGTTTATTATTATTTTCAGAATCCTTTTTTATTTACCTTATTTTTAATTTTATTAGAATTACGCTTTTGTTTGTGACATGCAGCGTGAACGCAGCTTAATAATTCTCTGCATTTACTGAAAGGAAAAAGAAAAATCCTTGCAATGCGTAAATATTATTTCTGAGCGCAGTACAAACACCCTAGTCAATAGTCCAACAGCTACTGCTAACTTGAGCTTGAATCGGTCGCGCTCGCATTGAAGAGGAAAGGTGGGGGCCATGTTGTCACGTATTGCATGAATTAATCGCCTATGGCTAATGAAAATTGACACGTGCTGTATATTCATGAATGGAATAGAATTCACATTCCATTAGAATTTTGCACAACATTATTATTGCCTTGGAGAATTTCAAATCATCGATATTTTAATGCACTCCCTGTGCGTACTTTACTTGGTGATATGACAATGACAAGTCGTTTTTGTTTATAGTGTTATGTGTGATAATCACTATGTTCACTATACACACACCTCTTTTCCAGTACATGCTTTACACAGGTAAGTATATAGCGGTTGTCAACGAAACCATGTATCAGCCAAGCATTTATTTAATAACTAAAATTAAACTTTGACACTTTGACCATATGTGGGCTTATTTGGATGCACTTATTTTTTTATAGCACTTCCGGTCAAATCGGAAGTGTTAATTTTGAATTTTTAAATACAACATTCTATATTTTTGTTTATATTCGGTGTCTAAAAATTTGCTATCCATTACAAGTTAACTTTTGACATTTCTGTCAAGGATGGCGGTATCTATCAAATTTATCCACTAAAATGAAACTATCTCCTGAGAAATAGCCACATGCATGTTTTCATGTTTACTTTTTTATACGTAGTAGGTATAAAAAAGTATTGTGATAATGAAAATTTTCGACTTCGAGATTTTTGTAGATGCCCACGTTTTGGACTCTCCTGCATACCGAAAAAGTGGTTTTTAAAATGTCTCTCTGTGAGTGTCAGTGTGGCCACGATAGCGGTCAAACGGCTATAAATGTCAATTACGAGTATAATCTGCCTCTTGAGATCTGATTAGATTTTCAGTAAAATCGGTAGACCGGAAGTAGTAGTTTACTTCAAAAAAATCGAATTCTGCCAATATTTCAACTACTGAGTTTAAAAAAATGTATAAGGAATTCAAATATACTCAAAATTAAATTTGAGAAAAATTGTATTAAAAAAGTTTTTCGAAATACCTACCGGAAGTATCACTTTTACTCTTATCGAATAATGTTTTTGCATTCTATATATATTTATCAAGAAAAAGTACGAAAGTATTTAGAGCTGGATATGCAATATTTTTTGTATACTGTCGCGAATCAACACTCTGTGTAGTAGTAGAATTATTACAGCGGTAGCCTGATTCCTGATTTACCTAGCGCTGAGTCGATACATCCTGTCTGTCCGTTCGATGAGTTCAACGGAAGTTGATCGAACGGAAGGAATGTGCGAATTCAGCGGGGTAATGACGGACTTGGCGTTACCGAGGTAATAAAACACGGTATTCCGAACAGAATGGAAAGGAATAAGTGATCTTCCGATAGGACGATCACTTACGATTCTTCGCAGTTAATTATTATTGTGTTGTTCTTAGTGTTTAATAAATAAGTGTATTACAAGTAGTGTTTTATTGAGACAGTTATATCTCCTCGCCTCCTTAAGAGAATGCCAGGCCTGTGGAGAATTAAAGGTAGGTACCTTTTGCATTTTGATAGTTTATAATTATAAGCGAGTGCTCGCCCCTGGGCAACCCCTCGTCACGGGATTAGCGGCCTTTGGGAGCGTAACGCTAAAGGCACCGTGACAATATATGAAATGTCAAAATTCGGACAGGAAGTAACACTTTTACTCTTAGCGAGTAGCACTTTTTTTTATATATCTTGCAAAGTATGCATTCTATAGAGATTTATTAAGTGAATACTTAGAATAGGATTTTGAATAATTCTAGTATACAAAAATTCTTAAAATTCTATAATTTGAAACACTCAAGCGTATAAGAAAGTCGTGTGGTGGCCACACCTCATTATCTTACATAGTGTTTTGTTTCAGATAAATTTATTTAAAGTAGTTTTTTATGTGAAAATAAAATCAACAAAATAATGGAAATTCTGATTATTAAGAAAAGCTGTTTTTTTTTCGAATTAATTCTGGGTAATATTTAAAGACAAAACGAAATGAATTTTCCGAAGAAGAATCAATTCAAATATGAAAAGCTTCTTAATTGAGAACGAAATCACTTCTTTACGAAGCGATTTTCACAAGCACCTCTTAACGTTAGTGGGAAAGCTTATTGCCTTTCGGAAAATCCCCCATGCGAACATTTCATACTCGTCTTCATTAGCAGGCAGTAACAGTCAGGAACACATACAATCCGAGTCTGATCGCTTTCAAAAACACATACCGAGAGAGACAACTCCGCTGTTTTGACACTGTCAAAGCCGAAGAGCGTCGCAGATACAAAACACAAAGCGATTTACATCGTTCAGCGTTCTCTTTATTATCTCTCTGCAACGACTACCTATTCACCGACGGAGTCTCTCGAAACGTATCCCCTCGATGATGTCGACTACCTCATTAACGCGAGGCATGTCACCTTTTCGGTATATATTCTCCATTAGGTTTGTCTTCTACAGATAATTTCCATCTCGTATGTACATTTTAAGTACTTATACCAGCACGAATATTAATTTGGACACTCAAATAAAGCTATTTTATCTTAAAATAAATCGAAAATATGTGTTTGAACCAAATATATAGTCTCTCATTGGGGGCGGCGAATATATTTTAAACAAAATGTTTATAAGGTTTCATAAACATATCTGCATATCGTGGGGTTCTGAAAAATTTTATTTTACGTTCTTGTTATACATTATATAACACAGGCTGTAAGTCTCTTACTCCCATGCAGTGTATCTACTCTTTTTACTTTCTTATACGTAGTCCATCCATATAAGGAAGTATTATGATGATGAAAATTTTGGACTTTCAGATTTTTGCAGATGTCCACGTTTTGAAGTCCCCTGATACCGAAAAAGTGGTTTTAACTCCCCCCCCCCCTCTCTCTCTCTGAACATGATAGCGGTCAAACTGCTATAGGTACCAATTCCAAATTTTGTATTTACGAGTATAATCTCTCTTTTGAGATCTGATTATATTTTCAGTAAAATCAAGTAGTACTTCAGTGAAAAAATCGAATTTTGCCAATTTTTCGTCAACTACTAAGTTTAAGCAAATTAGAAAGAATTCATATTGCCGTGATCCCTACATTGGTCAGGCATTGTAAGATAAATAAATAATTATGTAATAGAATAAGTAAATAATTTATTAGTAGTAAGTGTAGGTATAGAAAAATGTATCATGAGTTGCATAACCGCAACGGCGTAACATTATAATGTTAGGTAGATGACAATTAAAATTGTAACAAAATTTATTTTAAAGGTATAAAAATAAATACAAAAATAAAGTTCATGTAGTCTATATTTGTAGAAACGAGGAGCACAAGATGCAATTTCAATATACAAAGACAGAACCAAATTTTATGCATTGTGTGAGAGTCGCATTAAATATTTTGAACAATAAACCACTATTTAAAATGAATAACGTATTAAGAATAAATAACAGAGAGAGAGTTATGATGAAAGATGGTGTAGTCAAAAGAGTTAGTCATTTGAATGCCGTAAAGTTATATGAAAAAGGTGAAATTAGATATTTACGAGATGAAAACATCTTTCATCATGAATAGACGTAAATTTGTAAGAGATTGTTATTTGTTCGACATTTTATGGTCACATTTAATAACATAATAAATACCTGACACTTATATCTAAGTATAATTTTAAAAGGTATATGTAAAAAAGGTATATTATTTTTATTCGACACAATATAATGTGGAAAAACTTCAATAGAAGGGTAAATCCAGTTTTATCCAGGAAAAATTCCGGAAATAACACATTAAAATTGGTTTAATCTCACTAAAATCTACAAAGAAAAACAATGTTCAATATTGTTAACAGCTGCATACAAATCAACCTACAAGAAGACGAGGAAAGATGGTTCGAAGATATGGATGAAGTTATCAAGGTCCAGGTTCATAATAACATAATTAATAAAAGGAGCATTCCAGTCGTATGCAATGTTTTTCCTGTTATTTTCAAAGCAAACGTCTGCAAAAGAAAGATACGAATAGTGTTAAAAAGTGGTAAAAGAATATATTTAAATAATGATGATAGAAGCAACGAATTCATCTATAAACATAATGAAGGATGGCGTTAATGAAAAGGAATGTACCTACCAAGATAAGAATATCGCAAATGTGCATTGACATTAATAATAACAAACAATTTAAGTGCGTGCATAATTTTGTGCAATTTCGAGATGTCAAACAATATTGGTGCAGGTCAGTTTAGGGAGAACGTCAAGAAAATAAATCTGAGCAGGACAATGCCAACATAAACGTTAGTGCGGAGTGTGTGGCGCTGCGAACGATGTATGGTTTTTTCTGATGACCGAAAATGATAAGAAGGCAAGTACGAGAGAGGTACGAGAGAGAAGTCGTCGATCCATCGGTGAAGCAGTCTAATTTTTAAAGACGCGGTAAATCTTCAATCTTCGTATTTTGATGATTGCAGGTGTATAATACACTGCATAGAAATCATCCTTAGGAAATGCATTAAGTTATTTTATTTATTTTAAATAAGTATTTTTCATTTCACAATTAATTTCTTTTGTCATTTAGTTTAATTTCATTTTTATTAACTGTCAATATGACCGAACAATATAAAGAGGAATTTGATGAAATATATGAGCATCATAAGTAAGTTTTACTTTAATAATAAATTATGCTAAAGATGCTACGTGAAAATGTTCATCTTTAGCAAAGTGTTTAATGAATTTATTTAATATTTTAGATGGGATTAGTATCTTCTTTGTTATAAGTAAACTAAATAAATAAATAATGGGAGTATTGTTAACAATGGAGAGAGGCATCCACGACACAACGTGTGAATGTTTGTTAGCGATGTTATCTATACCTACTTTGTTAATAAGTTTTTTTTTGATACAAAATTTTTATAGGGAATTCAAATATTATACGTAAAGATAGGTGCATTTTTGATAAACAATAGCCAATTTGTGATATGTACAACGTGCAAATATTTGCATATGATAATTGGTGACAGTCTTATCAAGGTGTTTTCCTGTTCTGCGGAATTTTGTATTTTTCAAAGACACTTCGTGTGAATGAATGCCTTTGTGGAAGCAAAATCTAGCATTGTACAAGAAAACTATTATTTCTTTGAAATTACACAATGTTAAAATTTTAATATAACAAAGAGCGATATTTATTCTAAATCTACATGTTATATTCGTAATGTAATGTGTTTACGTATTTATAAAATACACGTTTTTTTTCACTTGTTGTTGGAATGTAAAAGGACAATTTCTTTTGCGACCACATGTGACAAGAAATTATTTTCATCGACACCGTTATTATACGACGTTAAAAATTGAATATAAATATTTTATGACATTTAGTTTTTTATTAGTAACCTTATCCTATAAATTTTAAATAAGAAATGTTGTTAGAAAAACAAAAGGAACATCACTGCTAGAACCTACAAGAAATACACGAATGTTAATAGAGATTGAATTAACAAATTTAATAAAGAATTTTTTTTTTACATGACAACGTTATCTCTACATTCGTTTAAATTATGCAGCTTTGTATTATTGTAGTTTGATTAAGTTATGCTGGTACAAGATTATCAATTTTTTTTAATACAGAGTTATAGCATACAGAATTTGATGGCGATGTCTAACGTATAGCAATAACACATTTATTATAAATAAAGAATAATAAGAATTTGTCATCAGAAATATATACTATCATAGCAATATGTACTCAAAATTAAATTTGAGAAGAATTTTATTAAAAAAGTTTTTCGAAATCCATAGGTCTTTCACTCTTACCGAATATCATTTTTTTGCGAATATTTCGCAAGTCATGCTTTTTAGACAGGTACGTTACGAGTATAAAAGTATTTGGAACACGTAAGTGTATGCTGTGTATCTCAACACGTACATACATATGTGCATATACGTTTACGTATAAATGTATTGTAATGAAACAAGTGCACAAAGAAAGGCAGACTTCCGAGCGACAGTAAAAAGAGGTTGTAAATCATCTCGACGCGACATAATGTCTGGAGTTTCTCCCAGTGTATTTCTAGGCGACAACAAAGACGTGCTCATAAAGTCGTAAAGCAATAAATCACATGTACTGCTAAGAGACAGAATGTCTATCGAATGTTCTACAAACATCGAGAGGAAGATGGAGTTTACGCGAATGCTTCCAGATGTTTCGTATGTGTATATAAGGCGGCTGGGTCACCGATGGATGAGTAATTCCGGAATAAGAAGTTCCTTAAGTAGTCATCGCGCGGAACAGACCAAAGTAAAAATAAAATAAAAAGAAATAAATAAATAGTTCCTTTAGTGGTAGTCGAATAATAAAGACATAAATATTAGAGTGTTATATAAATAGAAGTGATATAAATATTACAGACATATAAATAGTAGTAGTAAATAAATACCTGTGTTAATTTAAATCGTAGTAGTTTAAAAGTGTGATACATTAGTTTTATATTTTTATATTGTAATTAATTTTACGTGTGTGAATATACAGACTGTTTTAAATAAATAAATTGCACGAGTTGTTTATTGCGAACCCGAAAACGTTCCAGTATATACATTTATACTTGTGATAGTTATTATCCGTTAATGTACGTTACACATTCAAGTACTTCATATCCTATTTATTTGTGATATGGTGGTGCCACCTATTGGCCGTATATGCGGAGATACACATTTAGCATACAGGTTTTGTCTTTAGCACAGTGTGCAAGATGAAACTGTCGTGTTCGGTGTCGCGCTTGGATGGCAGATGTTGCTGAGATATTCTCACAGGCACTTTGCGGTTCAACGGACATAAGACACGATTTTAGTTGTGGATAATTGCCAACAGTACCACGTACACTGAAGAGGCCTCAAAGGCCGAAACACGTGTCTGTGTGTTCGCTTATGGTAATGACACCTAAGTGTATGCTGTGTATCTCAACACGTACATATGTGCATATACGTTTACGTATAAATGTATATACCGTAGTCGTCAAATTTTAATTTCGGTTTATACTTCTATATCATGCAGAAGATGACCTTATAATATGCAGCGATGCTTGCTTGCTAACAGTGGTGGGAGAGCAACGCAGTGTCGGGGGACCCTCACGCCTTACATTTCATAGGAAACGTTTGTCGAGTGTACTGTCTTGGCAGCCTCGCTTATGTTTATCTTTAGTTTATTTCGTCGCGCTCTTTTTCTCTTTCTACTTTCGTATCAGAAATTAAAATAGTCGACTACGGTATATATATTTGTGATAGTTATTTAGAACTTAATTTTCAATACCTTTTGTATAAAAAATGTTCAAACTTCGGACCGGAAGTAACACTTTTACTCGTATCGAATAGCGATTCTTTGCAAATAGGTATGTCGTAATTTATGCATTCTATACAGTGTGCACGCGATCCACCTGCGGATGAATATACTAGACAAGCTGGTCGACTATAAGTGGGAGAATAAAGTGGTAGCGTCTGTTACTAACATTAGAGCTACTTTAAAGTCGACACCGCAGAAAGCGTTACTGCCTTAGGCCGTGAAAATTGCTACTGTTACTGTTCATAACAAATTCTTTAACCAAAAATAAAGTCATTTACTGCTGTACGTAGATAATTTATAAGTGGAGACTTGATGAAGCATCAAATAATCGCACTAATTAATTTTAGTAACGGATTTCATCACAGCTTCCCAAATTGAATGAGTAAATAAAAGAAATGATCGTCAATTCTAAGAACGTATAAAAATAATAATTTTTTCCTTAAAATAAAAGATAAGAACTATAGCTGATATAAAAAACGAAAACGTAACAATAGCAAAACTTTTATTAAGACAAAAAGTAAATAATTCCGTAGTATTATAAAATAGAAAAGAAAACAAACTAAAACTCTGAAAGTAAACAATAAATTTGTATGAAACTAAACAAAATGTTTCAGTAAGTATAAACGCAAAAACAAGGAATTTAAGTGGAAGTTCAGAATTAAATTATTAAAGAAAAATGAATTTCTACAAGTACGTAATTATTTATTAAATGCTCAAGTAAGCAACCTTTTGAGCTGAGCAGTGACCTAGCTGATTATAAAAATTTCAACGGACATTTGTTAATATTTCCCGGGTAACATGATTCAAAAATACAATAATTTTGGCGCGTAATTGTTCTAAATTAGATGGACGAAACGCGATTTAAAAATGTGATAGTCGACTAGAGATCGGGCGTGTACAAAATTCAAATGAAATGCGTAAATACAGCTGCTATCCTTGTTGCACTGATTAAACGAGAGTCAGTCTAGTCTCAGCGTAAATGAACTCGAATCCCCTCTTTTCCAACACTACACTCGACCAAAAAGCAGTTTGTATATTGCTTTCTCGTACTAACTCATGCAAACTCTCGGTGTAGTCGTTTTATCATACAGTAAATGCATCCGCAACTTGCAGTCAAGCAATTGGTATATATTTGTCAAGAGTAAAAAAGTATTTAGAGCTGGATTTGGAATATTTTTTTTTAAATGAAATTTCAATATTCGGACCGGAAGTAACACTTTTACACTTAGCGAGTAGTACTTTTTTTCAAATATCTCGCAAAGTATGCATTCGATAGAGATTTATTAAGAGAATAAAGTACTTCGAATAGGATTTTGAATATTTGTTGCATAAAAAAAATCTTTGGACTTAATACACTTACAGGATTATTTTTCGGTTTATTTTTCTTAGAAAAAAGTATTTAAAACAATTCGTGTATAATTTGAAACGCTCATACGTATAAGAAAGTCGTGCGGTGACCAAACCTTATTTTTCCCTCTTGATTGGAAAATTCTTAGTTGATGGGATAGGTAAAACTAAACAATATAAAATGGATTAAAATTTTCTTTTGACATTTATACTGTCTTGAAAGTAAATACATTAATGAATAGCAATTTCTAAGAATATTTCAATATAAAGGTAAAATAGTACGTACAAAACTATATGAGAAACCTCTAATAAAACTATATTTCAAAAGTGTTTATCATAAAATACTTATACACTAATACAACTTTGAGAGGATTGATATAATATCAATTAATAATAAGTTAAATGTAATTTTATATTAATTATATAAGAAGTTAAGTGATTAACATGGGACTGCTGCACTCCGGCAGAGGCCTTAAATAGGCTTTGGAACAGGATTTTACATAAGGTTGAGGCGTTTATCTAGAATAACCGCACAGAATCTCTCAGCATACGATATCTTCAACACGCTCTTTTTTTGTATATACAGGGTGAGTCATCTAAGCGGGCAAGGCCGATTAGCCCTTTATGAGTAAAGATATTTCGAAGCGGTTTTTTCCTTTTGATAGCTGTTCATGTTTTAAATTTAATGAGAAATTCAAAAATGAAATAATATACAGGGTGTTCCATTTGAAAACATTGACTTTTTTGGAAAAACTAACAAAAGCATATCAAAAAACGACAGTAGATCAGTAATAGTCACTTTTAAAGTATTAACGTCTAACATGTTTCTGACATGAAATTTAATAAACAATTCAAAAATGAACTGATATACAGGGTATTCCATTTAAAAAAATTGACTTTTATTCTAAAACGTGTCATGTAATTTTAATCCAGTTTCCTGCACATAGTTAGTAACTGTGAAAAAATAAAACATGCTTCTATTAGGACCTCTTATTGTAAACAATAGTGCAAAAATTTTTGTCCATCTAATACGTCGTTTTCGAGAAATGTAATTTTATACAAACATTGAATTTTTCAGAAAAATGGGAATAAGTCAAAAACTTTACACTTTAGGCCTATACTATCTTATCACTTTTTGACTAAAAATTATACGGGGAATACAAAAATGCAATAATATATAGGATGTTCCATTTAAAAAACTATAACTATGGTGAGCTACCAAGTTGTGGAACACTCTGTATAATACAAAATATTTTTAAAATGTGCTCTTAATGAACAGCTATCACAAGGAAAAAAATGAGGTGTGGCCACCACACGACTTTCTTATACGTATGAGCGTTTCAAATTATAGAATTTTAAGAAATTCTTTATACAAAAATTATTCAAAATCCTATTCTAAGTACTTCTATTCTCTTAATAAATCTATAGAATGCATACTTTGCAAGATATTATTAAAAAAGTGCTCCTCGCTAAGAGTAAAAGTGCTACTTCCGGTCCGAATTTTGAAATTTCATATATTCAAAAAATATTGCAAATCCAGTTCTAAATACTTTTGTACTCTTGATAAATATATATAGAATGCATATTACGATATATTTGCAAGAAATCGCTATTCGATAAGAGTAAAAGTGGTACTTCCGGTCTGAATTTTGAAATTTTTTTTATACAAAAGATATTGAAAATTATGTTGTAAATACTTTTATACCCGTAACGTACTTGTCTAAAAAGCATGACTTGCGAAATATTCGCAAAAAACTGATTTTCGATAAGAGTAAAAGACCTACTTCCGGTAGGAATTTCGAAAAACTTTTAAGTATATATGAATTCTTTATAAATTTGTTTAAACTTAGTAATTGACGAAATATTGGCAAAATTCGATTTTTTCGCCGAAGTAAACTGCTACTTCCGGTCTACCGATTTTATTGAAAAACTAATCAGATCTCAAGAGGGAGATTATACACGTAAATACAAAATTTGGAATTGATATCTACAGCGGTTTGACCGCTATCGTGGTCACACACACACACAGACACAGACACACAGACATTTTTTAAAAACCACTTTTTCGGTATCAGGGGACTTCAAAACGTGGACATCTGCAAAAATCTCGAGGTCGAAAATTTTCATCATCACAATACTTCCTTATACTACGTATAAGAAAGTATTTTATTATTATCTTAAAGGTCTTAGGCAATCTTAGAAGCTTCCTCTTATCTAGTATTAGCTGAAAAGCTAGCCTTATATCTCGTGGCAGCTTGAGGCATAATATTACCCAGTACGAGATTAGAGAGACAATATATTTACCACTACCTGCGTGAGATCCATTTCTTGAAGTAAAATTGTCAATAATTATATATGAAACTGTTGGTTCGATACCATCCAGTTCCAACGACTTCTTTTGGTACACGAGATGTTAGCCTGATTTTTACTCCTTTTTTTAAAATCTTTAATTACTTTTAGTCTACAAGTCAGGTCTCGCACTTTATTTAAAACTGTCAAGGCAGACGTTATAGTTATTTATCCGTACCCTTCAGGTAATTATCATCATTATTACATGAAATTTTAACTTTAGTAATTATGCAAGTAGACGAATAAAATTCTTGAATTGTTTATGAAACACAAAATATTTTCTTTATTTCATTATTAATTCTTATATATGTCGTCTGAATATACCTACATGTGTATCGCTATACTATACTAAAATGGGTTTGTGTCCTGTGTCGTGAAATTATTGGGCTTTTGCCTATATGTTTTATTGCCCCCCCCCCCCAACTTATGTGACGTAGGTGCATGTTTTTTATGATAAATTTCATTCAACTTAATTGTTTACAAATACCTTTTTTTTTATTAATTTTATGTTCATACATATTAAGGGTTCAGATATAACCTCCAACTTATAATTTTATTTTTCTCCGAATTAAAGTTTCATATTTGTTAAGTGATAGGAAACAAATTATCTAAGTAATTTGCTCTATTTTTGCAAAAAATGAAACGTGTTCTAAACTTTCTTCAAATACAAAATTGACAATTGTTTTTTTGTTTCTTGATTACTGATTTACATGTTTTTATTTATTTATGATATTTTAAATAAAAGTGTAGTTGTTATTTTAAATTTGTAGGTATCCAACTTTTTTGTGTTAATTTAATTAAATGTATTTCTTCTGACCCTACTTCCCTACCTCATTGGTCATCCAGCGATCTTACACATGCCTTTCTTTCAGAAGTATTAGGTAATTTGTACTAGGCGTTGCGACACAAGTCTTGCAATATATAAAATGTGTGTATACAGAATAATTATTTTAATAATAATTTAATTTAAAGATATTTCAAGCTACTTTTGAATTAGCTTGCGTGCGTGTTTAATACCTTAGAGAATATCTTACAATACCTGCACAATTAAGCGTGACGCATATATTATTATACATTACACACGAATATAATTATTTAAAGCAAAGCAATGGCAACGGTGCAGCTATCAAATTACATTTATAATTAGAAAACGGGTTCGAGTTATGCTAATACAGACCAGAGAAATTTGTCCAACGCAACACGAGATATATGAGAAGGTCGTTAAACTTCTTCGAGAATATAATTGAAACTATATACTACCGATATAGTCTGTGTCAGTATAATTGCTATCGAGCTTGTCCGTGTATACCTGTTTTAGATTTGCTGCATTCTTACTATGTACATAACAAGAATGTATTTGTGCACGGACATGAGTGGGTGTGGGTATCCAGTTTACCTTAAAAAAACCTGCACTTAATACTTTATGCATGGAGTATGGGGGTTCGTATGCTATGAAAAGTTATTTGTTAATTGTAAAATATGAATAGTTCGTTTCCCTTTTGTCACAGTATTTATATTTATAAACTTTCTAGCTAAAATCCTTTTTTCGAGCAAACAAATTGGTCTTCCTAAGATTTTGTTTATTCGGTATCATTGGTATTATAATTTTTAATAAGTAGCAGCAATGATAGTCTGCGTCATTTATCAGATAAGTGAAGTTAATTTTCATTTGGTTGTCATTTGTTAAAATCTACTGCTGTAGTGAGGTGATATAAAATATTTTCTAAACGCTTTTCGCGGCCTTTTCCTATCACAAATAATCAAACCATAAGTAATGTTTCTTTACTGAATTACTTTTGAAGAAAATGTCTCTACATTTTCTTGGGGACGTTTCTGAAACGTTGTCCATATTAAAAAGAAACTATTCTGAGATTCACTCATAAAATTGCAAAACATTATTACTCATACACTCATTCCCAGAGAGACATATTCCTGCAGCAGGTTTTCGAAGCATGCCGTTAAACGTGTCAAAATAAAACTGTATCAAAAAGAGCTGACAACGGGTCGCGTAGAAAATATGACAGGAGAAGGATCACACGACTCACAATTCAACAGGCACATGAATTAAGGTTGGCGTTTAGTTTTCAGTTTGGTGGTGATGAAGAATATAATGTGGGGGGGGGGGGGGGGGTAGGATTAGGTGTCGGTAATGTGGCGGTTCATGTTGGCAAATAGTCGAACTTAATTGAGGATGAGAGATGAAGCAATAGAAATGTAGATTGTTATTACAGCAACAAATTTATATCTGGGGCTTTTAAATGAAGTCGAACATAGACAGACAAAAAACTAGCACGCACAAAAAATTATTAAAGAAACGCTTTCAACACGTTTTTGTCTCCATAGTATTTTAAATTTATGCTAGTATTTATTACGAACCTGACTATATAGAAATAATCTCAACAGTTAAGCATCAATATATTCATTTATATTTTATAGCAATTTATAAAATTTCAAGTAGGTACACCTTATAAAATAAATAGGAATAAAACAAAACGATTCATGTTTGGAAAAAACATTTTTTGAAGTAATAATAATAACAATATTTAGTAATTCATGTGACTATAAACATGGTAAAGAACAAGTCAGTTTGAAGTATTCTTTCTCGCTTAATTTGTAATGTGTTTAATGAATTTTGGATTTAAAACATGGGTCATTGTAAAAAGAATGATGGACAATGCCATCAAGCTTCTACTGCCTCACAAAAACTGTTAAAAACTAATGAAAATAAAATATTTATAAGTGACATTTTGTGTGATGTGTTACAAAGGGTAGAAAAAGTAGAACAGTCGACCATAGACTGCAGTTTTATTCTAAACAATGTGTCATGAATGTAGACCGGACGTATGAGGCCGAAATTACGACGGACAAAAGAAATAATGTATAACATCACGCAGTTATTGAATAGCACTATTCGTATGGTGATGCAACATCTGGTTTCGTCGAGAAAACGGACAGCAAAAAAGTGGATTTTAATGTTAAATTCCTTTCTTCTATTTACCTACCTTATATTTCGTGAGATTAATAAAGTACGGAGAATTTACTCGATTTGAACTACAATATAAACAAATAATAACGTATTTTGTATTTTATAGATCACCACCCACTTGTTATCCAATTATATAAATAAAATTAAAAACTTTTTAAAAATACAAAATTTCAATAGTGCGCGTGGGTGATGAGTCATCGGCCGCTCGTGTCCGGTCTCTGAACATATGAACTAAAACATACAGCTTATATTGTGATTTTCGTAACTTTAACTGTGTGTTTAGGAGATATGATTCAGAATGTAACCAGAAAAGATCAATAGGTATTAATTACTTAAGTTTGTATTTTAGTCCGCAATTGATTTTCATACTAAATCTGTTTAATTATAGGTTCTCTATAGGTGACACTAGTGTTTTTGGCAAAAATCAACTGCGCTTTTGTACTTAACATTAGTCATATTTTATTATCTTCTTAAATAATATTGGAGATGCTCAACATTCAGAAGTGAAAGTAATTATTTTAGTTGTTAAACGTACCTAAATATATTTTACCGAACTGAAGTAAGTTTGCCAAAATAAGGTTTAGATTTTTCATATTATAAAAAGATGACATATCTACTATTATATTCTTTTAATAGACTTACCTAATATTTTACTATTAATGACAACATAAAGAATTTTGGTATAAACCACCGAAAAAGAACCAAACTGACGAAACGGTTGAACATGCAGAACACATAATTTAAGCCTATTGTGCCATATTTTTATATGGTCTACCAAATCTAGTACCTTCAAGAGATATCTAAAACGTAGAATATTAACTTTCTGTGATAGAAACACCACCGATGTAATATCCTTGGAGAATATACATATAATAGCCCAGTCAAACTATACCAAAAAATCTCGCATGGTTACATTAATTAGGGTACTTTTGATTTTTTGATATGGTGTATGGATTGGTACACTGTTGCAAAGTCCCAAGTTTTCTTATTTTCCCCACTACCACAGACGCCGCCATCTTAAAGAAACAGCTAAATGTTTTAGCCTCTTTTTACAAAATATCTCCCAAAGTATTAGTTTGAGCAAAAAACCCGTGTACGTTCTTATTAAACTAGAGAAACTTTTCTACAATTTAATACAAAAACGGAATATTTAGCTTCAATACTTCCCGAGATAGACCTCTTTGAAATTAGAGAATTTTTTTTTAAAAATGTCAAAATAAACGTTTATAATCGGTTTTTGCTCGATAGTAAGTAAATGGTGTATTCTCCGCTAAAGTCTGACATAGCATTTATAGTAGAGGTAGGTAGCTAAAGTTTAAGACCAAACTGATTCTTCTAGCTCGTTTAGACTATGATACTCTCTTTTGAATATTTTTGTAGTTTTTTAGGAAGACACGTTACGCAATAACTTAATACTGACAAAATTAATATATCTATTTATTAAAAATAAAAAAAAAGTTCATTTATTCTAAGTTTGTATATCTCATATATTCAATAGGTCTGTGAATTATATATCAATAAATTTGTAAGTCAATAAATAATTGATAAATAATTATAAATAAATTATATACTACATAAGTTTCATCAACAAAAGTGTCAGATATACCACAACTTTACATTATAAGAACCAAATGGTGATATTTTGTTATATAAGACAAAATGTGTCTGGACGACAAGCCACATTTGGAGCTTCGGAACTTTAGCTATTTACCTCTACTATAAATGCAGTGTCAAACTTTAGCGTAGGATTCACTATATACTTACTATCGAGCAAAAACCAACTAAAAATTTGTGATTTTTACATTTTTAAGAAAAAATCTGTAAATTCAAAGAGGTCTATCTCGGGAAGTATTGGAATACTTTGGAAGATATTTTGTAAAAACTGGTATAGTGCAAAAATTTAGCGATTTTTTCAGATGGTGGCTCATAAGCCAAAAAGTTTTCAAAAAAGCTTGTTATATTTATCGTGTATAGGTATTATATTTAATCCTTTCTACCAATTATCAATCGGAATCATAGCAAATTAGACGTATAAATATTATTAGTAGGAATAATATAGATTTTCTTATGCTCTGCAATAGTAAATCTTGCAGCTTCTTTGTTTGTGTGTACGTGTATAATATAAAAATTACTTTCGTAAGTTATTGATGTAATTCAAGCTGTACATATTTCAAATAGACCCTTATTAATAAATACATAGGTACATATTTTTTAATTATTTAATCATACACTATGAATAAATGAATTACTATTTATTTAGAGTAATGTATACAATGATAATTTGCGTTAAGCACCGGTAAATCTCAAATTTTATTGAATAAGTAAAAAATGTACCTATATATATATTTATAGGTATCAAAATGCCTTTGTAGTCTCGTCGCAGAATTCAATAAATTTGTGCATCAAGAATTATTTAATTTTCTGAAGAAGACTAAATAAAATATACCTAGAGTTGGTATACCATCTTCTAGTTTATCCATGTTTATGTGTTTGTTTGGATATTATATTCTGATAATAGTACCAATAGAAGCATTGTTTAAGTCTTCGAGATTATCAAGATATAAGCTGCAGATTTACTTATTTCAGTACAATACAATACACATGTAATCGTAATTAGATAACATTATAAGAAGTTAATTATATCATATATTAAATCAAGAAAGGTTTTCCCTTTTCGTCCAGTTATCACAACATACATATTTCAAATAATGTCAAACATTCAAAAATTGCTATAAATATACATCCCTCGAAAGTAAACAATGTGTAAGATTATTATACCTATAGCAAATTTATTAGCGTTTTTGTTTTTTATAGGTATATATTTTATATTACATTCCGCAAAGTGTTAAACTGTTGAATATATATTAATAATAATATATAACTGTTTTTATTATTAGACGAAGTATTGTGAGCAATTGTACTTTTGCATAAATAAAAGTACCTATCCTTTAGACATTTTTAATTAATAATAGGTACATATATACGCCTAATTTTCAGTGCCCCCTAATCCCCAGAAGCTACACTAATATTCAAGTTCCTGACGTGATAATTCTGCATCTTGACGGTTTTTCTCCACACTATAGTTGAATTGTAACCCTAATTTCATATAATGTCCACGCATTTTTATTTTGGATACCATTTACAAACGAAGATATTATTTTCGTTGCAGTATTTTTTGTTACAATGAAAACTAATTCTTTGAGGTCAAGGGGGGTGCAAGAATGCTATACTTTATTTGAAAATTACAGATAAAAAATATTTATTTTTACCTCTAAAAGGGGTATTTTATTCACAGTATATAGTGTAAAAACAGCCCAATTAGACATTTAAAAACCCCCTACGACCTCGAATCAAGTTTCCTTAACATAACTGTGTATTTTTTATAACAATTAAATTAATAGTTTCCATTTCTTATCAAAAAAATGTGAGCATGTTTTCAACGTGAATATTGTCCGGTGCCAGCGTACGGACGCCAGCCTTAAGGCGAGGTTTTACTTGAGAAGAATTATCGAACGCCGTATGTCAGGTTGCCTGTAATATATTGAATATATTTGCCGAGTTTAAGGTGGCCATCTCGCCCATCTCAATTACATTGCAAACATGCTGCTAAAATATCGCACCAGAATCCGTTAAAAAGCAACAAAATGATATTTAAAAAATACTGGCATAATCTGAAAATTTTGCTCTAGGGGACTGGGTAGTTTTAATAAATGAAGTTTGTGTGATTAATGTGGAAAAAAATTTTAAAAAACAGGAAATTTTTGTATCAAAAATCTGCTACTTTATTTCGCAATTACTTCGAATATATAAATAATTGCAAGATATATTAGGTAGCTTAGCCTATGGAGAAATAAATTCTCTTTCTTTTGATGCTTGATACAAAGCAATTAAGCGTATTTTATAGCTGTCTTGTGCATTTAATTGTTTTTACCCAGCATTCCGATTAAACAAGCCATATTTTAATGAGAAAAGTAGATTCCATATATCATAATTAGGGTGATGGGTGCAGTAATTCTTAAACAGAGGGCGCTGTCAACAGATTATTTCAACTATATTTTTCGCGCTCAAGTGTTACTTCTCAACTACCAATCTAATTCTTCCAACTAAGACATGGTACATGCTCAAGTTACATAATAAAACACAAAATTTACCAACTTTGCCAAACTCAAACCTACTCTCTATTCCAAATAATAAGCGAAATACCCATGGTGACCGTCAAAATTGAATCTATATATTCCTTTGAGAAATACGATAATCACTAAAAAAATACCTGTTTATTATCTAAATCAAATAGGTAAACGACATAGATATACATAGGTATTTACAAAACAAACATTATATGTAACACTATGTTCCTATCATTCTTGTATGGACGTGTTTTGCATTTTTACAATTTAGGGTAAATTTCAATGATTTCAAAATAGACACATATTCTATTAAATCGTGTTGGCGACAATTACTCTGTTTTTTAATCCAGACACAAAAAAAAACGGTCTGGTCTGTCAGTCTCTGTATAATTTGGTTCAATCTAAGACATACGTTGCGTTAGTAGTACCATCTTTTATTCAATAAATTTGTTTTACAAATTATATCGCTGCTACTTGCAACCAGATGGCTAATAAAAATACACTCACGTATGCAACATATAATACACGCCTAATGGTTGGAAAAGGACAGAGATACACAGTAGCAATGTGACGATTCTCTTTCTATCAGATGGTCACCTTAAAATGCATGTGCCTTTTACACGCTGCACGTACAGAAACCAGCGATACGAAGCGATCACTAGTCAACTGTCAACTGGAAAGCAAATTTCGGATATTTATCTCCAGTATTTAAATTTATTGCGTGGAAATATACCTGCCTCTACTTTATTAGAATTTTTTTTTAGTCTTTCTCAATATTTCTCTGGCTTGTTTTTATTTAGTTTTATTGAGACTTCCCTTTTATGTAATTTGTAATTATTTTAATAATATTTGTCGGAAGTAACTAGATATTACGTTTTATTCTGCAATAAATACAGTGAAACTTCCCTTAACGGGCAATTCTATTAGCCGGGCACTTCCCTTAAACGGACATTTAATCCGGTCCCGAATTTATAAGTAGCGAATTCCTAATAAATTGGTTTCTTTTATGCGGACACTCCAATGAACGGGCGCGGACAGTTATTTAGCTGCTTTTTGACCGCAAAGTTTCCATTAAACGGACGCGAGAATCGAGACGTAGTAATTCTGTCCGGTAAATCCCCTGCTTTCGTCGATGATTTAATTCGTGTTGTGTGTAATATGTATTTGAGTATATATTTGTTACATTCTCTCTAGAAAATATGAACTATGTACGTATTTTAATTAATATAGAAAACAAGATCAAAAAAAAGGAATACTTTAACGCTGAAAGAACAGATTTTTATTCTGCAATAAATACAGTGAAACTTCCCTTAACGGGCAATTCTATTAGCCGGGCACCTCCCTTAAACGGACATTTAATCCGGTCCCGAATTTATAAGTAGCGAATTCCTAATAAATTGGTTTCTTTTATGCGGACACTCCAATGAACGGGCGCGGACAGTTATTTAGCTCCTTTTTGACCGCAAAGTTTCCATTAAACGGACGCGAGAATCGAGACGTAGTAATTCTGTCCGGTAAATCCCCTGCTTTCGTCGATGATTTAATTCGTGTTGTGTGTAATATGTATTTGAGTATATATTTGTTACATTCTCTCTAGAAAATATGAACTATGTACGTATTTTAATTAATGTAGAAAACAAGATCAAAAAATGAGGTGTGGCCACCACACGACTTTCTTATACGTATGAAAGTGTTACTTCCGGTCCGAATTTTGAAATTTCATTTATACAAAAAATATTCCATATCTAACTCTAAATACTTTTGTACTCTTGATAAATATATATAGAATGCATAACTTACGACATATTTGCAAAAAATCGCTATTCGATAAGAGTAAAAGTGGTACTTCCGGTCTGAATTTTGAATTTTTTTTTATATAAAAGATATTGAAAATGATGTTTTAAATACTTTTATATTCGTAACGTATTTGTCTTAAAAGCATGACTTGCTAGATATTCGCAAAAAACTGATTTTCGATAAGAGTAAAAGACCTACTTCCGGTTGGAATTTCGAAAAACTTTTTTAAGACAATTTGTTTCAAACTTAATTCTAAGTACATATGAATTCTTTATAAATTTGTTTAAACTTAGTAATTGACGAAATATTTGCAAATTTCGATTTTTTCACTGAAGTAAACTACTACTTCCGGTCTGCCGATTTTGCTCAAAATCTAATCAGTTCTCAAGAGGCAGATTATACACGTAAATACAAAATTTGGAATTGATATCTACAGCGGTTTGACCGCTATCGTGGTCACACACACACAGACACACACACACACACACACACACACACACGGACACACAGACACACAGACATTTTTTAAAAACCACTTTTTTGGTATCAGGGGACCTCAAAACGTGGACATCTGCAAAAATCTCGAGGTCGAAAATTTTCATCATCACAATACTTCCTTATACTACGTATAAGAAAGTAAAAAAAGGAATACTTTAACGCTGAAAGAACAGATTTCGAGTATACAATATAATAATAAAAACAAGCTCAGTTCGCGTGAATTATCCATAAAATGTAATATTGGCAAAACACAAGCCGCGCAAATAATGACACAAAAGATGAATATCTAAAGCAGTGGCAAACAAACGACAATAGCGGATTTAAAAGGCGATTTCTTTAAACTGGAGGCCTTGGAATATAGGCCACTTAATATATGAATGGTTTGTGCAAGCTAGAAATAAAAATATGCCTCTATCAGGGAAACTAATAAAGTATAAAGCCAAGGAAATTGCTGAGAAATTAGGCAATTGTAATTTTTCCGCTTCTACTGGATGGCTAGATAAATTCAAAAATCTCTGGCGAAGCCGCTAGCACAATCAAGAAGATGGCGACGCTTTCATAAACAGGTTGCGTTAATAATTAAAGGGTACAAACCCTGCGATATTTATAATTTGGACGAAACAGGGTATTTTTTCGGGCACTGCCAACAAAGACGATAGCATTAAGATGCGAAAAATGTGTGGGACAGGTTATCGAAAGAAAGATTAACTATAATGCACTGTGTGAATATGGCAGGGGAGAAAGAAAAACTGTTGGTTATCGGAAAATCAGCACGTCCTCGAGCATTTAAAAATCTTAGCATTGCTCTTCTTGCAGTCCAATGGTATTCAAATAACAAAGCTTGGATTACTAATTTAATTATGACAGAGTGGTTGCCTGAATTTAACGGAAAATGATAGATCAAAACAGAAAAGTTTTATTATTCTTGGACAATGCAGCTGCCTATCCTAAGGACGTATAGTTGCAAAATGTTAAAAACGTTTTCCTCCGCTTCTTGCCTCCTGCAAACCACTCAAGGGCATTATTTATGTCGTTCCTTTTGTAGGCGCAATAAAAAGAATGACTAATTTCTTGACATCCGCGTTTTTGTCTAAACATGTGACACAATCAGTACAAATTGTCCAATTTAATGCCCCTACCTCATTTGTCGATTTCTCAAAATGCGACGATCAATAATTTCAGGCAGTAAAGCAAGCAAATAACAATTTTTAAATTAGTTACCAGTTCTTTATTTCTGTGTATTATTTCATGCCAAACACCCTTAATATGAAATAACATAAATCTTTCTTACAGTTATGTTCAACTATCCCTGTATTTTCGACATGTAATGGTGCCTAGGTTTTTAAAGCGTTCCGAATTTCTAAAAATGCAATTAACTTCTTTCCGTAGCTTCAAATCGAGTCACTTCGCGAGCCTTGAATGGACAATTTACTTCAATAACCGCATTTTGATTAGCAATTATTCCGTCCTGACATGCCGCTAAAAATCTTATAAAAAAAAGACCACCAGAATCGACTTTTAGGTTAGCTGGAATTTTAAAAGCTTTTACAACTTGCTTTTTTTGTACAATACCGTACCGTGTCGCAAAGGTTTCTGTAGATAGCCTTCACAGAATTGGCCGTAGATGTGGTTCTCCTCAATGTAATTATCTTGCCAAAATCGGTGGCGGCAGGTGAGTACGTTTTGTTGTACGAATCAGTCTTGTCTGCGTACGTGCCCCAACAAAACGTACTCACCAGCCGCACTGGCCAAAATTTGACGCCGTTAATCTTTTTACCCTCATTTCTTTCCCATAGTTTAATATCTATGGTTCACTGCCAATAAACTTAAACTAAATACTCAGAAAACACAAGAGCTTGTTTTTAATATCAAACATAGCAGTGATATTAATACAGCAAAGTTCCTTGGGCTCACTATGGACAACTTGTGGACTGTCGATGTGGAGATACCACATCGACAGTCTATCAAAAAACCTAACAGCGGACATTTTTGCGATCAAAAGAATCAAAGCTATTGCGATTCATCATGCGGCCAGATTGACATATTTTGCGGCTGTGTATTTCTACTTAAACTATGGAATTCTCTTCTGGGGAAACTCCACAGCCGCGACCAGGATTTTCATGCTCCAGAAGCGTGTGCTCAGATCCATGTGCGGCCTAGAAGCAAAGCAGTCCTGCAGGGGGCACTTTAGAGGTGAGGGTATACTAACCATGGTCTCAGTTTTTATTTTACAGATTTTAAAATACTTTCATGCGCACAAAATGGACTTTCCACTAAATGGTGAACACCATTCGCATTATACCCGTCATGGGGCTGATTTCAGTGTCCCATATCACCGTTTAACGTCGACCCAGCAAAATGTCAACTATTGGGGACCGAAATTTTATAATAATCTACCATCGAACTGGCAATCGCTGGAAATGGATCCCTTCTCAAGAAAGGTGATGACTTTGTTATTGAAGAGGGAGTGTTACACCATGGAGGAATTCCTTTTGTTATAATAGATAATTCACACAATTTGTGTAATGTGTAACTGTAATGTTAACTGTATTTTAGTTTTGTTTCTTTTGTTGCCTCTTGTCTAGTTCTTGTTTAATTCATAACGACACATATCTGTGATACTTTTATTGACAATTGATTGTAATGGTGATTACAAAAATAAATATTATTATTATTATTATTATCTTTTTGGCCCTTCGTTAAATTTCGAACATCAGCTGGATGTTCGCCTGCTAAATTTGTCAAAAACGTACTTGTTTGTATCTTCAATAGAAAATGTATATATCTAGCGTCTAGCTGTATTTTAACTATTTTTTAATATAATTGTAAATTTTAATCGAGAATTACTAGAACAAATATTGGTTATTTCGTTCATTTATAGTGGCAAATTTTTCAGGTGCCTTCATTTTTGCGATTTTCTGTGTGAAAATTTACCATTTTGTGGAATACGCCGATCAAGTAACCCCCCCCCCCCTTCTTAATGTATCATAATAGGCATTATCAATACTAATATTATCTCAAAATGGTATTTAGACAAAGAGGATAAACTCCAGAGGAAAAGGATATTAGAATCAAAATTTTACAAATATTATTCCTAAAATACACAATTAGGTTTACCCTAATGTACTGAAATTTTATAATAATATTCTAACATAAACGTAGATTTACGAGGTAGGCGCCATAAATTCTCGGCCTGACAGGCTTATATAAGTTCAAACGTGTTCAAACTCCATCACGTCATGCATGCACATACGCGAGGTGTACACTATAAATATGACGTTTCGAAGCCTAGTAGTTTTTAGTAACCAGCCAACCAACGTGATTAGCGCACGAAAATGTCTGAAGTAACACCTTATCACATTAAATAAAGTTTAGACGGCGTTTCCGGTGATTCATCTCCTTCGTATTCAACTGTAAAAAAATGGGCAAAATGTTTCCGTTTGGGACAAACATCCCTGGAAGATGCTGATCGGTCGGGTCGACCAATTGAAATGATAATGCCTCAACAAATTTCAATTATTGAACATTTAGTGCTAGAAGATCGCCGTTTGAAAGTGAAGGAATTACCAGTGATAACAAACATTTCCGAAACAAGTGTTCGCCGAATTCTCCATGACCATTTGGGTATGAATAAAATTAGTGCTAGATGGGTATCGCGACTCCTTTCTGCTCTCCAACGTGAACGTCGAGTCGACGAGACGACCCGAAACCGATTTTGGAGTCCACTGTCACAGGGGATGGCGACCTGATGAACCTCGTTCCAGAAAGGCGAAAATCGTTCAATCAACGAAAAAGGTGATGGCTACAATATTCTGGGATTGTGAGGGAATTTTGGTAATTGCAGGGCGCCCGCCAATTTTTTTGTTTAAAATAGTAACAAAGTAACCTAATATTATTTTGAAAAGTAACCAATAGTTACTGATAGTAACACATTGAAACTAAATTCAGGAAAATGTAGCATCTATATTGATTCTCAAAGTAGAACACAAGAAACACAACAAATAAAGATCTATACTATATCTATGGTAACAGTACACCAAATCAACAAAAAGCTATTTCAAAAACTAATTATTTTTTCAGTTTTTTGTTTTTAATTGCATCAATGGCAGAAGTTTGTCTCTTACATATTGTCTTAGTCATTTTATCTGCTTCTTTCTGTAATTTATTTTCATCTGCTCTTTGGTTCAATGCCGAAGAAAGCATTGCTTGGGCTACTTTAACTTCAACTATGTCTTTGGATTTTATTGCACGTTCAATTTTATTATAGGTTTCATTCAATAATTTATCCACAGTAATTTGTGACTCCAGTTTTGCTTTACTAACAGTTTGCAATTCTTTTTCCAATTCCTCTATTCTTTTTTGTGTCTGTTGCAATTCCACAAGAGCCTGCTTTTCTCTTTCCTTTTCTTCTTCAATTCTTCGTAATTCATCTTCTTTCAATTTTGTATTAATTTCTTGTTGCTTTAAAAATGCTTTATATGATGCACAAGCCGAACGTGCCATACCGATTAGATCTTTAGTAATTGGAAAATTCTCTGGCCGATTACCATACAATTCAAGAGCGTTGTGTACGTAAAGTTTGTTATTGAGCATTTTTAATGACATTGATGAACGGTCCTCGGGCATTACTCGACCAGAAAGTGAGAAACCACGCTCTACATCAGCACTTCCGTGTACCAAGCTGAGGCATATTTTAGCCACTTTGGTTAGGGTGGGATATTTACTATTATCCACAGAAGCCCAAAAAATATCTATACGTTCACCATTAGCATTATTGCCATAGTTTTCTTTCAAAAGTTTGAACATCTTTAATTCATCTTTAATCAAGTCTTTGTCAACTGGCGTGGGCAATATATCACATACTCGAGTTAAATAGTATTCAGGTACATCAGCAATTTTGGAGGGATTCAACCAACAAAAGTACTTCAAAACTTTCAAAATCAAAGGCGATTTCTTTAAAATGTGTTTTGAAGACTCAATGAAAAATTTTTGACATTGTTTCAAAAAATGTAACTTGTCAATTTCAGTCAATTTTGAGATTTCAGTTTTTACACTCTCTCCGCAATGTATGTCTTTTATTGGTAACAGATTATCAAACTTAAACAATTCTTCAGCTGATTTTGCAGTGTTTTTAAAATCTATAGTAACAGTAGATTTCAATATCTTGGAAATTAGATTCACTGCAAAATATTTCAGTTCATCGTATAAAATATGAATGAGAGGTTCAGTCTTTTGGAAAAAAGCAGTGTATTTTGAAAACAATTCGGAAGCATTTTTTACAAAAATGAGCTCTGCCTTGAATGACTTTTTAGTTAAGTACTTCGTTACATCTTTATAGTGTTTTGTTGAGATTAAACTTTTTCTGTGAACAGGCACAAATTTTAGAAAATATTCAGTTATTGCTTGATATTGCTCTAATATTCTAGATATAGCAGGGCCCACAGTAAGCCACCTTGAAGACACATGTTTCAGAAAACGATGGTTTGGCAACATAACACCATTTTGAATAGTTTCAAAATCTTGAATTCTTAGGGGCCATCCATCAAAAAAATAATAAACCGAAACAATGAAGTCACTAACACGAGACTCAAATACTTGTAGGCCTTTTAAAAAAGAATTATGTATCAAATGTATACTGCATGTACCAATATCAATAAGTGGTTTTCGATTTAATGCTTTTAGTTCCTCATTAAACAAACTGAACACTTTTTTATTGACATTGGGACCATCACTTCCCAACATCAAAAGATTTTTAATAGGGAGGTTTGCATGATCCAAACTTTCTTGTATATGCTGTTTCAAAATTTCTGCAGTTGCACTGCCCAAAAAAAAAGTTTCCAAATGTTTCACTACAACTTGGTTTTGCTCTTTCGACCAGTACCGAATAGCCACCTGCAGTTCTTTCAAACCTTTATTATTTGTTGTTTCATCATACTGGATGCTGTAGAAGTTTTCACCAATATCACTGATGACATATTTCTGCCTACAAAAAGGTCCTAAAGCTTCTGTAATATAGTAACTCAATTTTGTGTATGATAAAGAAAATCCTTCTGGCAGACTTCCAAACATAGCCTTGAATACTTCAGTTATACCCTGAGTTGATGCAGCTGACATGTTGCTTTGAATATTTTTCAGACACCAAATAATTTCCGCACGTATGGCATTATCAGCTTTGCAAATCATCCTTGATGTTAAATTTCCCATACTTTCGTTTGATGTGAAATTGGCTGAAAATAACAAGGTGATGTTATATTAATATTATATGTATATACAAAAAAAAGAATAGTTTTTAATCTGGTAAAGACTATGTGATGAAGACGTACCAGTGAAGGTAAGCTGCCGAACATTTAACTTTGTTTTTGCATTTTGTACATGCAAAGCTGTTTTCGCATGTTGATTGATGCTCTGCAGCCCTTTTGTAACAGCAAGAGATCGGTTGCATATAAAACAAACTATATTTCCCTCATTGTCGCCTGCTCTTCCCCAAGATCCAATTTTATGACCAGTTTCGTCCTCTTCTTCTAACCATTTTGCTCGAAACTTGCACTTCCCCATTTTTTAAGCTAAAAAATCTAGATTTTGATTTAATTAAACTCAAATCGCTACACTTTTACTTACGTTTTAATGAAAATTACTTAGCTTAGCACATTTCCAATTTGAGGTTACCATTGCCATTACACACAAACAATAGCATGGTGTAACCATACACATTCGGCAATTTCCGTGTCGTCGCACATAAAGACCCGATCGACAAAATACTAGTGACGTTCTAGTCGTGTTAAAACAGAAAGTTCGCGATTAACAGCCAACAGGCGGACGGGGCACATCACATGACATCCCACATCAGCAAGTGGCGCCACGTTAAAAAAATGTGAAACAGGTGCCACAGCATAATTTGAATTAAATATAATATAAATATCAATTTAATTAATAATTGAATTATTAGTAACTTAAGTAACCTTTTTTTTTAAAAAGTAACCAGTAGTAACCGTATCAGTAAAAAAGTAACTTTTTACTATAAAAGTAACCTGGCGGGAGCCCTGTAATTGACTTTAAAGAGCGCAATAAACATATTATGCGTCTTTATTGCATAAATTAAGGGAAGTATTCGTGCAAAACTTCGTGGAAAATTGACAAAAGGTGTGCGATTATTGCACGACAATGCTCCGGTCCATACTGCCGCCATTTCACAAGCTGCCATCCGCGAATGCGGCTTTCAAGAATTCGAACATCCACCGTATAGTCCGGATATGGCTCCTAGTGATTTTTGCTTGTTTTATAATTTAAAAAAAGACCTTAGGGGACGACGTAGTTTCAAGGACGACAGTGAGTTGAGTCTTATATTGTTCATTTTTGTATATCAGGCCGAAAATTTATGGTGCCTACCTCGTACGTACAGCCTATCTAATGGCCAAACTATTACGGACTTTAATACAATTAACTTATGCTGTAGTCTTCATCTTTTCTTCATCATTTCACTCACCACTGACCTCTTTTTTGTCGTAGTAAATATTTTGTGTAACGTACCTGAAACAATAAAATAAATTAATAGGGTTTATAAAAACTTTCCGAAATATTTAATAGAAATGTATAAAAATTCATGGATCATGAATAAATTGAAAACATGTTATACGAAAGTACATATAAAAACCGAAACATTTAATTTTTTCTTATAAATATGATTGATGTGCATGTGGAGTATACCACCAACAGCCAGGGACATTTCACAGTTTATACTGAGTTGTGTATAAATTTGAAATGTCCATGACCTATATATTGAGAAGATTGTAGTTTAATAATTCCATTAGAATTCACACAAATACAATTAACCGGCAATAATTACGCTTGTAAATACATTATGTAACCCAATTAACTACAGTACTTGTTTAACTTTCAAATGCTCCTATTATAAACGCAATGTTTAATCGTATGGAAATGATAATATTTGCATATTTAGTACGTCCAATCTTCTTGGAAATAGACGGACAGCAATAGGAATATGTATGAATTAGACGCCCTTTAGTAATTACGTAATTACAATGCATTAAAAGCTGTTGAAAATTTAACTGAGGGAGTAAAGATTTTAATAATGCAATACAATATAAATTATGATATTTTTCTTTATGGGAATTTTCGGCATTACAAATTAAAAACTATTTTCCTAGAATAAAATTTGTGTTTATTTTACGTTTCCACATATTATTTTTGTCTTCTTCGGAAATATAAAAAATCTGTAACAATGTTGTGCGTGTTAAAAACTAGTGTATATCATGTTAAAATATTATCACAAAAAGCATATCAATAACAAGTCAATTGAAATAAGAATAAATTTTTAAATGTTTTATCTTTGCACTCATATTTTGTATCGTAATATGTACTTTTTATTGTTTTAACTTCTTAATTATTTTAAATTCTACAAAGGATATTTCAATTGACTTGTTATTGATATGCTTTTTGTGATAATATTTTAACATGATATACACTAGTTTTTAACACACACAACATTGTTACAGCTTTTTTATATTTCGGAAGAAGACAAAAATAATATGTCGAAACGTAAAATAAACACAAATTTTATTCTACGAAAGAACACAAAGAAAAATATCATAATTTATATATATACAGGGTGAGTCGTCTAAGCGGGTAGGGCCGATTATGCCTTTATGAGTAAAGATATTTCGAAGCGGTTTTTTTCATGTGATAGCTGTTCATTAGGAGCACATTTTAAAAATATTTTGTATTATACAGAGTATTCCATAACTTGGTGGCTAACCATAGTTGTAGTTCTTTAAATGTAATACAATATATATTGTGCTGAGTAATAATATCAGTGATTGGCACTGTATATTTTGTATAAGTTTGAAGGATTATTTAATTGTACTAATTTTTTTTTATGTATGTTAAATTAAAATATTTAAACTAAAAAAGAACAGTTGTATATACTTAAAATGTTATTTATTATAGTAAAGATGTGTGCAGTCAATTATGAAAACATTACTTGAAGGAGTAGTAGTAGACCAGGTTCTTGGTGGCAGTAATTTTCATTGGATTCTGAAAATAGAGATTTAAAGTTATTATTTATGTAAAAATGTAGTTTGTTATCTTGTAAAACTTGTCTAATTAACAATTACGTAAAGAAAAGTAATTTAGTGTTGAATGTTGAAGTATGAAGGAAACAACTTAGTAAATAATTCGCGGGTAAAGTTTGAATAAGCGGATCTGTCAAAATTGACATTTACATAAAATTTTGTTAATAATGTTTTGTGAAGTACAAAGTCTTAGTAATTCATTATTATAAATTATTAGAGATTTAATATAGAAGGTATACTGAAATTTGGAAAGCACTGAAACGTATCAATAAAATTTTATAATACCATTTTGAACAAGAATTATGAAAAAAGGAATTTAATTGGATGAAATTAAAAAACGAAAATATTGTCTTGGTGACGAAAAACAAACAGGAAAGATTGAAAATATTTTTCAAGGAAGGTGCGTGTAATTTTCGGAAAATCACTATTTTATTCCGAAAAGTATACTTTAAATTCAAGAAAACCGCGAAAGTTGGTGAGAAAAGTGTTTCTTTCAGCATAGAAAATATTTATTTGATGGTAGAATAAAAAATTATTATAGAGAAGCATAAAATTATAGAATAATTTTATTATTATCGAATTAAAAGATAGCCTGGATGGTAAAAGAAGATATTTACGAAGGAAAGGAATATTTAAATAGTACTTACCAAATATTAACCAAGTCCGAGCGGAAATTTAAATTCATCAGTAGTACGTGAGACCAAAGAGGGATTCCAGTTATCAAAGTCCAGTTATTGGTATAAAACGAGAAGTTCCTACTAGTTAGAAACACAGATGTCGTTCCAGTTATATGTTAAATTAATTAAAAGGATCCGGGGAACCATATAATTCCGAAGAGGTCTAGTTCCAGTGTTAAGTCGAGATAATAGTACAGCTGCATTAAAATCCAGAAGATATCTTGTAATTTTCGAGGACACAACAAGATACATCCTGTTAGATATACCCGAAGAAGTTCCAGATCCAGGATTAGAACGAGGATACACCAGAAGTCATACTAGGAGAGATCCAGAGAGTCATCCGAGGCACAGAACGAGTCCAGGAAGGTTGTTTTCTTTCAAATATAGAAGATCTACTGTAGTTATCAACGAACGTGTTACCAGAACCTGTGAGGAAAAAGGAATATATAACTTGAATAGCCCAGAGAAAGAAGATAAATGTTAATAAGAGGTTGTATAATTTCTATATAAGGAAAAACTTGAATTTATTTTAGTTTACATCGAGTAAAAGTCATAAATATTGTTAAGAATTGCTTAATAGTATTAAACAAGAATAGAAATACTTATTGTGAAAAGTTTAAATCTCTATTTTAATAAGAAGTTCAGAATGCACATATAAATGAATTTACATGACCTTGATACTAAAACATACCTTCAAACTTGTTTGAATATTTTATAGTCGAAAGTTATTTATAAATAATTAAATTGCGTGGCTTAATGCATGCAAAATTGAAAAATATACATTAAATGGGATTTTGTACATACCTTATCGAATAGATAACCTTTGTTGGACATCCTTCATTTATCAATAAATTTACAGGTACAATTAGACAGGTTAAACAATTTATGTACATGTCGTATAATTATATTGGCTATATTTTCGAATCAAGATTTAAATATTTATTGTTATTAAACGATTATTGTGGTGAAATTCTTCTTTTATTTGGTAAATTAGAAACATTGTGCTAGACATTTTTATATGGGAAATAGAATGTTGATAAGTCAATGACCTGCAAGTAAACAAAATAAAATAGCATTTATAAAGTCAATTGTGAGAGTAAAAGTATACATACCATACGATTGGTATCCTATGAGAGGGATAATTCATTAGCAGAAATATTCACATAATCAAAAGAATAATTATAACAGAATTATTTGAAGCATTTAGATTGTTATTTTTATGTAGCACTTATAACGGCAAATACCAGTGCGACATCTTTATAAAAGTAAATGTAATACTAGTACTGCGTGGTCAAAATAAAGACTAGTTTCATTTTTAGAAAATTAATTCCATAAAGAAGTGATGACTTTTAAATTACTATTTGAAAGAGTCAGGAGATAAACATTTATTTCTAAATGCATTAAGAATATTATCATTATAGAAAATTAAATTGATTAAGAATAAAACTGAGAAAGTGTTTGAGCATATTTTAAAGAAATAAAGAAATATATGATATCATATGAGATAATAAATTTGGTACAGAAATTTAAAATATTAAATACTGAGTGTTACATTATCATTATCACATTATAACCTGAGATTATTTGAGTAAAATTGAATGACTAGGTAAGAGAGGAGATATTATTAGCAACACACATAACAAGATTTGAATAATTTTGGGGTTTATTATTAATTATATGTGTTTGCAAGTATATTATCTCCTCCACTAGTGCAATATTATTGCATTTTTTAATTCCCCGTATAATTTTTAGTCAAAAAGTTATAAGATAGTATAGGCCTAAAGTGTAAAGTTTTTGACTTATTACCATTTTTCTGAAAAATTCAATGTTTGTATAAAATTATATTTCTCGAAAACGACGTATTAGATGGACAAAATTTTTTGCAGTATTCTTTACAATAAGAGGTCCTAATAGAAGCATGTTTTATTTTTTTTACAGTTACTAACTGCATGTGCAGGAAACTGGATTAAAATTAGATGACACGTTTTTGTATAAGAGTCATTTCTTTTAAATGGAACACCCTGTATATCAGTTCATTTTTGAATTGTTTAATAAATTTCATGTCAGAAATATGTAAAACGTTAATACTTTAAAAGTGACTATTACAGAATTATTGTCGTTTTTTGATATAATTTTGTTAGTTTTTGCAAAAAAGTCAATTTTTTCAAATGGAATACCCTGTATATTATTTCATTTTTAAATTTCTTATTAAATTTCACATCAAGAACATGTAAGACGTTAATACTATAAAAGTGACTATTACTGAGCTATTGTCTCTTTTTGATATAATTTTGTCAGTTTTGAAGTTTTAATTAATATAGTATAGTACTGACAAAATTGTATCAAAAAGAGACAATAGCTCAGTAATAGTCACTTTTATAGTATTAACGTCTTACATGGTTTTGATGTGAAATTTAATGAACAATTCAAAAATGAACTGATATATAGGCTGTTCCATTAAAAAAAATGACTTTTATACAAAAACGTGTCATCTAATTTTAATCCAGTTTCCTGCACATGCAGTTAGTAACTGTAAAAAAATAAAACATGCTTCTATTAGGACCTCTTATTGTAAACTATATTGCAAAAAAATTTGTCCATCTAATACGTCGTTTTCGAGAAATATAATTTAATACAAACATTGATTTTTCAGAAAAATGGGAATAAGTCAAAAACTTTACACTTTAGGTCTATACTATCTTATAACTTTTTGACTAAAAATTATACAAAGTTTGTTCCAAATCAAGTTTTAAATACTTGTACTGTAAACGCCAAATTAGATGGCGGGTGGTGGGAATGCGCTGTAGTCGATTTTAAAAACGCGTACGCCGACTTAGTGAAGTAGTAGTCAGACTACTGGATTATATTTGTCCCACTATTTCTGATGCTGCGCGGACTTACTCCCACCGCTCGCCATCTAATTTGGCGTTTACTGTACCCTCTTATTCGTATCCTCTGTGCGTCTGAGTCATGTATAATTTGTGCTACTTCCGGTCACAATTCTGATATTGTCTTTATACAGAAATTGTTCCAAATTAAGCTCTAAATACTTTTAATACATTTGTTCAGAAATTCAGAATGTATAATTTGCGAAATATTTCCAAATAAACTGCTATTTGAGACAAAGTGTTACTTCCGGTTTGAATTTTGAAATCGTCTTGATAGAAAAGTTGTTCGAAATCAAGCTCTACATATCTTTACACTTTAATATATCTGTCCACAATGCATAACTCGCAAGAAAATCCAAAAAAGAACTGTTTTTCGATAAGACAAAAAGGCCTACTTTCAGCAGAAATTTCGGAATTTTTAATTAAATCTACTCAAATTCACTTTTGAGTGCTTTTTTACTCGCGTAAATTGAGTCGTTAACGAGTTTTTTGAATCGATTTTCCTGGTAAATGCTAAGTCGGACAATATTCTCTACGAATTATCTCATGTACTCGTTGCGCTGCGGCCAAAAACGCAAAAAACAGAGGGCGTCAAAGTTTCCAAAAATATGTTTTTACTATTTTTCGACGCAAACAATTTTTTTTAGTGTTTTGATGCAAATGTATATACCACACGAATCGAGCCACTAGTTTTCCCCTACGTATTGGATCAAACTCCTATTCCCAGGCAAACATAAATGAAGGATCTTGGAGTGTTATTTGACCAACGTTTGAATTTTTCTAATCACATATATTCGATATGCAACTCCGCCTCACGTGCACTCAGCTTTGTTGTCAGGTCGTGCCGGGAGTTCATGAATCCTGATACATTGAAGATACTGTTTTTCTCACTGGTGCGACCCAGACTGGAGTATGCCTCTATAATATGGTATCCTTGTTACGTTTACCAAAACCTTTTGATTGAGAGAGTACAGAAGAGATTTTTGAAGTACTTTTCGTACAGGGCTCGAGGCACGTATCCTCCTAGAGGCGTTGACTATGAGAGTCTGCTATTAGAACATGACGTTCCTTCCCTCTTGGAGCGTAGACAGATCGCAAGTGCCAATTTTATGGTTGGGCTGGTTAGTAACAGAATTGATGCCCCTAATATACTCTCCGCTGTGGATTTTTTGGTTCCCAGATACGGTACGCGTTCAAGCGATACTTTTGTGGTGGCTCGAGATAGGTCAAATGTTTTTGCTAAGGCACCTCTTACGCATATGGCAAGGAACGCTAACGAACTATGCCCTGATCCTTTTCACTTTCCTTTTATTCAAAAGCCTCACTCTATCGATAAATGAATATGTCTTTCGATTTGACTCAATGCATATGTCTGTAACACTGTTTATTTTAATTTAATCTGAACGCATTGCCATGATGTACTAATTATTAAATATTTGCTTCTTAGTCTAATGTGCTAGGGTTTCTACTCATTGTTGTTATTGTTATTATTGTTATTAATACAATATGAACCACTGTATCAGATTTTAATATTAGTTTTTCAATTCAGGTTATGCGTGTGTTTTCATTTATATAAGCTTGAAGTGTTCCATAACTTGTCATCTATTGTAATGTTACTTGTGTTTTTGTTTCTTTTTTTTTTTTTTAGTTTTAGTTTAGGAAATGCTATCAAGAATTGATTGTTGTCCTGTAATTGGCATGTGCTGTTGGACAAATAAAGAATATTATTATTATTATTATTATTATTAAATGTAAAAGTTGCAGAGAATGAAAAACCCCACAAAATTCATACTAACGTTTTTCTTGTGCGATGCATTGTTGTGGAGTTGTAGTGCCTTCATTCTCGAACATGCGCTATTTTAGAATAACGTTTCGAGTCAATCGGAAATATAAGCTATACATTTTTGATTGCGTCGATGCTGTGAATTTATAATAACGAATCAACTTCACATCATGGTGCAAGAAACAATTTGCAGAAAATGTGGAATTGGAATTGGCAAAAAGAAAATACTACTTTCGTTTAAAAAAGATAGATAGATTGGAAGTCTAAGAAGAGGGTTTGGGGAAAATACTTTGGGAGTTCCAAATTTTTAGTTTTAGACTCGTCTCATACCCACTAACGATTTATCAAAAAAAATAGACCCGGCCATTTTTTTCCAAAAAAAAAAAATTACAGATTGACTGTACTAACAGTCAATCTCTTCTTGTAATTCCATACTTAAGAATATTATTACTATCGGCATTAGAGGCTACATTGCAGAACTGGAATATTTCGAAAATGGGCCCAGTAATAGCGATCCACCTGTTATTGTTTAGTGGACTCTCTCTTAAGTGCTGGCTTGCCCTAAATCGTGTTCAAGGAATATGGCACAATACATACTAAGGGCCGGTTTTTCCAACACCGGTTAAAGTATCCGGTTAACTAATCATTGATTACGCTTAATCGTTGATTATCTCTAACCGGCGTTTTTCAACGCCAAGAAATACGCCGGTAATCTGATCAGTGATTAAGAGTTTATTTTAGAAGGTTGGTAACAAAAATGCTCGTACATTTGATCTAAATTAGCATATTTGTTATAATAATATTGGCGCTATTTCCTATATTTGAATTTGTTCTTTGTGCTTTTTGCCTTTATTTTTTTAAAGATTATATTCTTTATATGTAATTAGATATTTCATTTTAGTAAATAAGGTTTAAGTACTTATTTTGTGAATATTGCATGAGAATTTCTATGTACATAGCACATATTTAAAATTTCTATTATTCAATAAATAACAAATGCCACAAACTTGAAACTGAAATAAATTTATTGATTACTTATTGCTATTGAAAAATACAAAAATTTTGTAAAAATGAAAAAAATAATACAATATACGTACATACATGAAATTAACAGTTACCAAAATTATGTAAAATATATGATATGTAACAAAATCATAAAAATAGGAAGTTTGCTGAAAAAGAAAAGTCTACATCTAGGATCTTAAGCTGGATTATCAGTCACACTATAATGATATAAAATATTGTACTTTGCATTGCTATATCTGAGATGATTTAACTTTCACCAAATTCCTGTGGGGTGAATAAAGCCAGATATTTTTACTGAAAGATCATACATCAGCTGTTTATTAAAAACAATGCATTCTAACTAATTTTATGTCCATTAATTAAAGAAGGTTTATTGAGAAAATCTTATTTCCAAATTGGTATACACGATTTCAACATAATAAATGTTATGTTCTGGAGGAATCGGTGTGAACTTGACAGTGCCTGTAATAATTATTAGTGCAGAAATTAACTGCACGTCAACTTTACAGGCATGTACATTATTCATCCAAACCCAGTTCAGCTAAAAGAATTTAAAGTGTCTGCATATAATCTCAACGTAAACCTGCCAGCTTCTCTAGAATTTCTTCCATATTTTCAATTTCATTCGTAATTTTCAGTAAAGTTTAATATGTTAATGACATATCTAAAGTGAGTCTAAAATATGTTCGACTAAAATGTTTTCACAAGGTGCTATTAAATGGGAATGAGCAAATGCAAGCATAAATTGCCACAGGATCTTAGAATCCACACGAATTCAGGTAAAGTCCCAGAATTGTAGTAGAATAGAAAAACTTCCCAAGCTGTATCATCCTCATCAGAGAAAAGAATGTATTCGTAGTTATTAATTAATTAAATTTCTGTAGTAAGCTAAAAGTTACACATATTTAATATTATGCTATTTTTATACTGTTCATTACATTTATAGAAGAAACAATACAATTACTAAATCACTGATGTAAATAATTATTAATTAATTCCAATACTTTTATACAGTAAAACCAATTCATATGAAAACAACAGCTGTCAATAATAACCATATAATAACAGAAATAATAATGACAGAAATTCAAATCTTCTAGGTTATGCGCATGTGTATATAGGCCTAATCACTGTTTAATATTTTATCAGGTATTTCTTTCGCCGGTTAAAATTTGGTCGATTAACGACGTTCTTAATCAACGATTAGAGTTAACCGGCGTTGGAAAAACGCAAATTTGTCCTAACCGGTGTTTTAATCAATGATTACGCTAACCGGCGTTTTAATCGGAGTTGGAAAAACCGGCCCTAAATATGTATACGTATGAAACCAGAGAGAATTAAAAAACTCGATCGTTTATTGAAATTGTATAAATAAATGCTTTATTGGTCTAACAATAAACATGTAGAAAGTAAGTAATACGTTATGTGGCTTATTATGTGATATTATATATTATATATAATGTTATATGGACTTTTACTTAAAAAATGAGGTGTGGCCACGACACGACTTTCTTATACGTATGAGCGTTTCAAACTATACAATTTTAAGAATTTTTTTATACAAAACTTATTCAAAATCCTATTCTAGGTACTTTCATTCGCTTAATAAATTGCTATAGAATGCATACTTTGCAAGATATTATCAAAAAAGTGCTCCTCGCTAAGAGTAAAAGTGCTACTTCCGGTCCGAATTTTGAAATTTCATATATACAAAAAATATTGCAAATCCAGTTCTAAATACTTTTGTACTCTTGATAAATATATATAGAATGCATAACTTACGACATATTTGCAAAAAATCGCTATTCGATAAGAGTAAAAGTGGTACTTCCGGTCTGAATTTTGAAATTTTTTTTATATAAAAGGTATTGTAAATTATGTTTTAAATACTTTTATACCCGTAACGTACTTATCTAAAAAGCATGACTTGCGAAATATTCGCAAAAAACTGATTTTCGATAGGAGTAAAAGACCTACTAATTTCGAAAAACTTTTTAAATAAAATTATTCTCAATTTTAATTTTAAGTATATATGAATTCTTTATAAATTTGTTTAAACTTAGTAGTTGACGAAATATTCGCAAAATTCGATTTTTTCGCTGAAGTAAACTGCTACTTCCGGTCTACCGATTTTACTGAAAAACTAATCAGATCTCAAGAGGGAGATTATACACGTAAATTCAAAATTTGGAATTGATATATACAGCGGTTTGGCCGCTATCGTGGTCACACACACACAGAGAGAGAGACAGACACACAGACACACATACATTTTTTAAAAACCACTTTTTCGGTATCAGGGGACTTCAAAACGTGGACATCTGCAAAAATCTCAAGGTCGAAAATTTTCATCATCACAATACTTCCTTATACTACGTATAAGAAAGTAAAAAATACATAAACGGACAACTCACCAGTAAATTCTAAAAACATTTTCCATTGTAGATTTAAAATCGCATTTTATAAAATAACGTATTCCAAGGATTTCTATATTAACTTGTTTTTTCCCTTTTTTCTTTGGTTTTATTCTTAGTTTCATCGTTATTCAACATGCATCACGAAATATATAAGTGTCACTTGTGTTCAATTATCTTAAATTTTGTTGTTTTCAATAACTGTGTATGATAAAGAATGTTGTAATACTACACTCTTATCAGATATTAGCAAGTTTTTGTTATTGTGTTTTTGAACAGCGTGCAGCGGAAAGATTTACACGTTATTTTTTTTTAAAAAGAGGGCACATGTTCAAGGGGTTTCATTATTTGAAAACAAAAATTAGAAAATGCACTACTATAAATAACTGTAACTTTTGTATAATTGGGTAATATATGTTTGAGAGGTTTGATATATCTGCACGGTCGTTTATAGCATAATCATGATTTTTTATGTAAATCATTTCAAGTACATCTCTAGCTTTTTGATTTTTTTCCTTTTCTAAGATTCTAACATTTTTGAAATCAAAATTGTGCCCCATATCAACAGTATGTTTTTTTTAAAGCTGTACCATTTTTACAATATTTATCGCCATTTATTCGGTTTTTAAGGTGTTGGTGCGTTTGCCATATGTATACACCATCACAATTTTTGCAGGGTATTTTGTATATTATTAGGAGTGTTTGTTGGTCTTTAGGGACTTTTGGTTTTAGTTTAGACTAAATACGAGGGTGGTTTGAACCAAGTTATACTTTAAACCACCCTCGTATATACAGTGTGGAATTTGTAAGGTGCGTTAGTTATGGCATCTAAAAATGACTATTATAACCCCATATTCTTAATGCTCATTGAATACTGGTCTACATAATTTTATAATACATATTTATATTAGTCATTACTAACGGGCGGAATATATGCAAAGTGCATATATTTGCATATTTTGCATATTTTAACAAATTTCACAAAAAATTGCATATTTCGGCAAAAATAAAATTTGTGTGCATATTTTTATGTTTTTCGTTTTATGAAAAGATTAAGTGCGACCCTGTTTAGGAATTTCCAAGTAATCAGCTTGCCTAATGGAGAGCAGATGTGGTCTATTCTTTTATATTTATATTGTATAGTTTTTATTATTATATGGTTTATTGCCGGCATTTATTGGGTGTTTAGGAATTTCCAAGTAATCAGCTTGCCTAATGGAGAGCAGATGTGGTCTATTCTTTTATATTTATATTGTATAGTTTAGTTTGTCGATAGATTCCAGTGTGAAAAGAGTGATTTCGAAAATATTTTATTTCAAACGCCTAAAACGCCGAAAGCCGCTTCGTGGATTAAAAATTTTCCTGAGTTGGAGTTTAGTGGGGATAAAGTGTTTTGCAAAGTTTGTGCCAAAATCATTGTTTGTGAAAAGAAGTTCCAAATTGATCAACACTTGAAAACAGCTATGCATAAAGCTAAGTTGCAAAAAAATAAATCAGTGCCTGTTCAGCAGTGTGTGCAAACCGCATTTCAAAATGTCAAACCAAAGAGTGAAAAGGAGGTGTTTCATCAAGACTTATGCAAAGCTTTAGTCGCAGCAAATATACCTTTGAAGAAACTGCAAAATACACAATTCAGAGATTTTTTGCAAAAATATTGTAATCAAAACATCCCTGACGAATCCACACTTAGAAAGAAGAATGTGCAAACAGTATACGAAACCGTAATGGGAGAAATTAAAGTTACACTGGGCAATGAACATTTTTATATTATTGTTGATGAAAGCACAGACTCATGTGGTCGATATATCGCACATCTTATGATTGGAGGGCTTCAAGAAAATGAGCCAGGGAAACCATATTTAATATCTTCTAAACAGTTAGACAAAACAAATAATGAGACCGTAACTCGATTTATTCAGCAGTCTCTATCAAATTTTTTTTTACCAAATCTAGTTCCAGTAGAGAAGTTTTTAGTGTTTTTGTCTGACGCAGCGCCGTATATGGTTAAAGTAGGCCAAAACTTAAAAATATTTTATCCCAATATGGTACATGTCACTTGTCTTTTACACGAGATAAACAGAGTTGCAGAAATTATTAGAACAGCATATCCCTTGGAGAACAAATTAATTTCAAATGTAAAGAAAGTGTTTTTGAAAGCACCTCTAAGAGTGCAGATCTATAGAGAGAAATTGCCAGGAGTTTGTTTACCTCCAGAGCCCGTAATTACTCGATGGGGAACATGGATTAAGGCCGCGATATTCTACGCAGACCATTTTGAAGCCATTAAAGACATAGTTTTAGATTTAGAAGACAATTCGCAGTGTGTAGTGCAAAGTCAAGCATTATTCAAAAATGTAAATTTAGCTAAGGAACTTGTTTTTATTAAGGTTAATTTTAGTTTTGTACCAGATATAATAACTTCGTTAGAAAGTAGGAATATAAGTTTAAGAGAATCAATTAATATTGTTGAAACTTTTTTCGACAAATGCAAAAAAGTTCCCGGTGATGTGGGAAATCAAGTAAGAAGGAAACTTGAAGTTATTGTGGGAAAGAATGAAGGCTTTAAGTATTTAATGGAAGTCAAAAATATTTTTGATAGTAAACCATCCAACGAAGTAATACCTTGGCCTTATAACTTACTACCCAAATTAAAATATTGCCAGATCACATCGGTAGATGTTGAAAGAACTTTTTCTTTGTACAAACATATTTTTACAGACAGAAGGCAAACATTTTTATTGGAAAATTTTGAAAAATATATCGTTATAAATGCATTTTATACTATTTCAGGTTGAAAATTGTACCTATTATGTGTTTCTTTTAATTTTACTTAAAATAAATAATTTTTGTAAGAGTCGGCGTTTCTTTATTTCTATTTTTCCATGTTATATTCAAGGCATATAATTGCATATTTTGACAAATAAATGCATATTGTTGCATATTTCAGAGAAAAACGATGCATATATATGCGCATATTTTAACTGAATTGACGTGCATATATTCCGCCCTTTAGTCATTACTTAATATTTCGTTTCTTTGAGTCTTTAATCTCACCTGAAAAGTGTGCAATAAATAAATAAAATTTCTATGTTTGAATAATGCCTTTGCAAATAGTTGAATGGTTATATCTATTTTAAATAAAATTAGCTTTTCATATACATTACTTTTGAGATTATTAATAAGTTGGATGATTGAGTAATTTGCCTTTGAATACTGTGCTACTTATATTGTGGATTAATACATACATAATACATTTTGTAATAACTGAATGTCAAGATTACTCAGTGCATTTTATATATTGAATATTAAATACTTAATAATACTTTAAGCCTTACATTTCCTAACGTAACTTTCTTAGACTAGAGTAAGTGTAAGTATGGGTTTACCGATTGGCTTTAAAAATAATCAGTTTTTACGTCAAAGATGATACCCTTACTATTTTACATGTCTGGGCGATTTTCATACATGTATGTGCGACACTTTAAATTAAAAAGAAATTCATGGAAGTTCTTATTTTTATATTATAGTTTTTGGAACGTTTATTCACACTTAAAATAGTCAAATTGTCACACATACACGTGAGTGACACTATAAAAACAAATTCCGGCAAGGATTTATCTATAATAAATTTTGAAACATTTATTAATACTTGAAATTCTATTTAAACAAAAAAGAGAAATGTAGCAAGAGGAGAAAGAATAAATGTATGATATAATTGTGGTGTTATATTTCGTAAATCTATGATTTTAATTATAATACAAAAAAAGAAAATTGTGTATAGCGAACAGTCAATTCAAAGGAGACAAAAAATATTTATTTCAGTTAATGTTAACGCCTGTAATAATTTATCATTTATTTTTAATAATTTGTTTTAGCCTACAAAAGAAATAGAAAAACATGGGCTTATATCTATCAAGGAATGTTTGCGTTAGGCTTTGATCTGAAAGAATTTTCTAGTCATTCAAACTTCTTCTATATTATAGGATTTAAGAAAAAGAAAAATATTGGGTATAATCCGCTGTAGAGCAACCGTAGACACGTGTTTCTGACTAATTGGTCGTCATCAGTACGGTGTAGCCAAGGAATTAGGTGGGATAACCTTGGAGATGTAAGCTAAACGGAAGACGATCAGGTGACAGACCACCATTTGCAGCTTCAGCTAGAAGATCCTCGGTTTTGACGTGCTGAAGCTGCAAATGGTGGTCTGTCACCTGATGGTCTTCCGTTTAGCTTACATCTCCAAGGTTATCCCACCTAATTCCTTGGCTACACCGTACTGATGACGACCAATTAGTCAGAAACACGTGTCTACGGTTGCTCTACAGCGGATTATACCCAATATTTTTCTTTTTCTTATATTTTATGTATCCGCAACAATTTCTTATTCTTTCATTTATAGGATTTATATGTATTGTTGTATTTTTTATTTTCCTCATCTATAAATAACAACACATTAGAAAAGGAAACGCATCATTAGGTTTGTCGTTTACGATTCCCACGAGCTGAGGCAATATTTGAATCACTCTTTATTCTGAAACAAAGTATTAGCGTTATATTCCTTTTTTTGAGTTACATTATTAATTTACTACTCTCTGTGTGTGTTACACTTTGCACGACTGCTAAATATCTATCATATTTAGACATTTATTGAAATTTGGAAAGAACAAAAAGATCATTTTGAAAAGATTCCATAGAATACTTTTCAAAATTCCCGAATCATCCTTCATTTTTATCCAAAAACAGATTCTTACGAATATCTCGCAAATTATCAGCAGTCAAAAAGTTAAAATGGATAAAGCTTTTATATAATTTCTTTTGTGAATATCTCTGTAATAATGTAATCCAAGTAAATTCATTGAGAATACAAAACAATATACAAGACAAATATTCGAAACATAAAAACAATGTCCAAGAAAACCGTGACCAGTTTGTTTAATCTGCGAATATGTTCTTCGTATTCTTATCGGTCGGGATTTACTATCATATTGGACCACGTTTTAATACTGAATAATAAATTTCTAATTATCGTAGAGAGATACGTAATGCTGGTATCAATTCTAAACCATGGGGATTATACAATCGCTGTTAATGAATAAAAATTAGCGGTGAAAGAGTGTGCCTGATATTTTCTATTGCGACACTTGATATGGCATAGTATTTACGTTATTATTTACTTGGATATATATGCCAGTTTTACTGCTTAATAAAATATTGTAAACTAGAATAAAAATAAAAAATAGAACAATTGTTTTACTAAATTTATACAAAGGTTTTAACATATTTGACTGTTGTAAAATAAACATTATGTTCCCTCGTGTTATTGCATATTGTTGGGAAATGGTAATCAACTGTGCCTTATCTGTATTGACTAGAATTGCACATACATAGTCCAGAAACAATTCAGTAATAAAATTTATTAATCGTTAAAATTTTCTCGGAAGACAGATATTTTTGTTAAATTAATTAGGTATTTTTGCAAGCGATTTTATCGTCATATACGTGGAATAATAGTGTTCGTGTGTGAAACGCGCGCGTGGGTGTGAATGCGCGGGGGGGGGGGGGGCACACGATTGCACGCAGACGGTCAAGCCGTCAAGCTATCGACATCAAATCTTAAGCTTGTGTGATGATGATGTTTTTTTTATTGTATCCCACATTATTAGGAAAGAAATTTATGAGGAATTCTTACTTGGATTCGGTATTTTTATTCAATTAAAAATAAGATATACCTAACATTCATTAGAATATTTTAGTGAAGATAAAAATGGTAATAGATTTCAGAACTTTCAAACTTTTTCCATTTACTTGGCTGTTAGAAATGAAAAAAAAACGTATTTAACTTTCAGTGGCATAAGAAATACCTTTTACAAGTTAAACGTTTTGAGTGTGTTCTCTGGTAACTTCAATGGTCCGACCACCAAATTACATACAAGAATAAATATAAAACAATACAACACGCCCTAAAATGTCGAATTTGGTTATTTATAAAAGATTTTCACAGCTTTAATCGAATACTTTAGGGAAATAAATACGAAACGATGAAATTAATTTTTTTCTGTCTGGAGATCTATAAAATTAATATTGAATTTTGCAGATGTTAATATTTTGTGTAAAGAATTAACGAAATGTTGGCATAAGTTTTTCAGCAGATGCTGCCACATTGTACGGACATGATTACTCAATAAATGCATGTTACCTAAATCAATTACATCATTGTGATCATTCAAAAACGAACAAAAGCAGATCACAAATTCTTAATTGGGTGTCTTGAGAATTTGGTAGGAGGAAACATTTCAATTTCAGGATGTTCTTCAAACCATCGTTAACAACTCTGGCTTTATTAAACGAACTATTCTCATGAATAAACAACATCCAACCATCGTTTGCAAGTGCTAAAGACAGTGTACGGTCACTCAGTAGTTCCACATACGAGGTTGTTTTTTGAAGAATGACTTGGTTCATAAGTAGGCTTGCCAGATTTCTGAAATGTTCAACCGGGACACCGGAATGCCCCCACCGTCGCGGGTATTCAAGGGTACACACCCTTTGCGGTTTTTTAGAGTGTTTTAGAGGGTAGTTTATTCTCAATGCTATGAATAAATGGTTATCGATTAGGAACCTAAATGACATAAGCATATAAATTTAAACATTTTATTAAGTTACTTAAGTAAAAAGAAACACTTTGAATAAGGAATAAAAATCGGAAGAATATTTACATTTACTTTTCATTGGGCTTTTTTTAGAAAGCCTTTTTTGTTTTTAATCTTGTTGTAAAAATCTACACAAGCTAATCTGATATTAATTTTACATATCATCAAGCCTTTAACCGTAGATTCCTTCATCAAACTCCTATCATCAGTCCATGCGTTGTTCATCAAAGAAAATACTCTCTCAACTGGTGCTGCTGTCCCAGGTAAGCAGAAGGCATACTCAACAATCTTGATCAGATTGGGGACAGCTATGTGGTTCTCCTTGAAGTGACCAAACAGCCTAAGTCATTTTTCTTCACTTGAAATAATCACATCTCTGGTAGTCTCTTCTTGCTTCCACTGTTCCCAATTTGACTGAAAATACTCCTTAGCAAGCACAACTTCGTCAAACAGCTGATCATTGTTTATTTTTATATCGGGTACATCAAGAAGAGTGCTATTAATAATTTCAGCAGAAGTTTCGGCGTTTTCCCAATCAACAGCATTTGTTTTAGTCAGATTGATCCATGAAAACTGTTCAACGTTTTCAAAACTATTCTCCCAGAAATCCAAGTATGCAATGCATCTTTCAAAAAAGCCATCAAATTCTTTTTTCACACTGTTACGGTCCTGCTCATCTAGATTACTGTAAGATGTTCTTTGCGTCCATGGCGATAAAGTTTGAAGCCTTTCTTTCTGTCAGGTTTCTTTTGAAAGCTTTATGAGCTTCAGCAACCTCAAAAGCTGTAGTGTTATCTTTTTCCATTACCAGGATGGCCTCGTTAAACAGTGCAAGCTGTCCGTGAACAAACCACAAGTAGAGCTCGCTCGTTAAATCAATAAACAATTTTTTTATTGTTGATGGGCACATTTCTTGGTATAAAAAAGACGCTTTCAGACCTTCAGAAATCTGTAAAATTCTTTCTAGCGCGGGCATCATTGATAGAAACCGGGTGTTCCCGTGTTAAATGAATTTACGGTACTGTATCTCGGCATATTCACAAAATTCTTTTCGTTTAGTTACACGAACTGTGTATATGTGGAAGTATTTATAAATTTTTACCATTAAGGCCTCAATATCCATTGGGAGACTATCTACTGCAGTTTGCACACAGTTGTGCACAATGTGTGCTCCACATCCGATTCCATTGATTTCCCGTCCTAGGCTATTCTTGAGTCGATGGAAAACATTGTTTTTCCCTGCTCTTTTGATACCACCGAAGTTAGTGTTGCAGTTATCTCCACAAAAGCCAACTATTTTGTTGTTCAAATCGTTTTGCAACAGGACAGAGCATAAGTGATTTGTAAGAATTTCAAACGTTTCACCTACCACAGATTTGAAATCTAACAGCTTTACTTGCACACCTGAATTAAAATTAAAGTAGCGCACAACAATTGACACAAGTTTTATATCCTTTCTGTTTGATGCATCCATACTTACAGATACGTAGTTTGACTTGGTCAAGTCTTCCCTAAGCTTTTCTTGAGCTAAAGAAGCTATGACATGTAAAACTATTGCCTGACACTTAGTTTAGAAATTAGTATCGATGAACAAGAATTCGAATTGAAGCTTAGGCTATGGTTTACCTACAGAAATAAAGACAAAGTAATTATCTTAAATAATTCTTCACAGTTAATTATTTTTAGACTTTTTTGGTCATCTATAAAATCAAATTTAATTTTTACCGGTACGTGAAGTAAACCGGCCGGGTCACCGGGATTTTGTCTGTAAACCGGGACAGTCCCGGTCAAACCGGGACGTCTGGCAAGCCTATTCATAAGAGACATCGCAAAATAGTTTGTGGTAAATTACAGATATTAAGAGGCTAAGAGGTGTAAGCAAAATTTTTAAATAGAGAAAGAGACCAGACAGATTTTATGTCTAAGAGAAAAAAAAAGAGTAACTGAAATACGAAACCTATTCATGTTAAATAAATCTATACTTCTAAGAATTTCTTTTTTGATATTATTTATAGTTACGTTTTTTGTCGTATTTTGAAATTACAGGATCGCAGAGCGGAAATGCACCTACTTAGATAAGATGAGGTATGTGCATCACGTGACTTATACGAATATGCGTTGCTATTTTTTTTATACAAAAGTTGTTCCAATTAAGTCTTAAATCCTTTTGACTTCTTAATAAAATAAACATGTGAGTAGAAGTCTTCCTTCCAGATCATCAATTTTTACTTTCTTATACGTAGTATAAGGGAAGTATTGTGATGGACGAAAATTTTCGACCTCGAGATTTTTGCAGAAGTCCACGTTTTGAAGTCCCCTGATACCAAAAAGGGTGGTTTTTAAAAATTTTTCTCTCTCTCTCTCTCTCCCTGTGTGTGTGACCACGATAGATCTGATTAGATTTTCAGTAAAATCGGTAGACCGGAAATAGGTAGTAGTCTACTTCAATGAAAAAATCGATTTTTGCCAATATTTCGTCAACTTACTCAGTTTAAACAAATTTATAAAAAATTCAAATGTACTCAAAATTAAATTTCAAAAAAATATTATTAAAAAAGTTTTTCGAAAAATAGGTCTTTTACTCTTATTGAAAATCAGTTTTTTGCCAATATTTCACAAGTTATGCTTTTTAGACAGGTACCTTACGAGTATAAAAGTATTTAGAACTTAATTTTCAATACCTTTTGTATAAAAACAATTTCAAAATTCGAACCGGAAGTAACACTTCTATTCCTATCGAATAGCGATTGTTTGCAAATATGTCGTAGATTATGCATTCTTAAATTCTTATAATTGTATAATTTGAAACGCTTATACGTATAAGAAAGTCGTGCGGTGGCCACACCTAATGTTTTTTTTTTAAATAAAAGTATTTCCAAATGCATTTCTAAATACTATATATATATATAATTTGCCAAATATTTGCAAAAAATTCAAGTCGATAAGAGAAGAACTCTTCTTATTTCCGTTTTGAATTTGAATTCTTTTTTATACAAGAATTGTTCCAAATCTAGCTCTAAATGCTTTTTCATAATAAATCTGTCTAGAATACATAATTTGTGATATATTTGTTAAAAAACTGCAATTAGCTAAAAGTAAAAGTGCCACTTCCGGCCCGAATTTTGGATTTTTCTTAAACAAAAATTATGGAAAATCAATCTTTAATACATTTATACTCTGAATATATCCGTCAGCACGATTTACAAGATATGTATTTGCAAAAAAACTATTTTTGGATAAAACTAAAAGACAATTTCGAAAACCTTGTTAATAATTTTTTTTTCAAAATCACTTCTGCGTACTTTTGTGTTCTTCATATATTTGTCTAAACTTTGTAGTTGATCAGATATTGGTAAAATTTGATTTTGCACTGAAGTCAACTACTACTTCCGGTTACTACTTTACTTAACTGAAAATCTAATCATTTCAGCATCAAACCTAATCAATAATTTAATATAAGTTGTCTGCACAAATAACTTTCATAATGAGTTTAACAGAATAGGTTATATCAAACATCGCATTCAATCCTAATTTGTAGATTTGGCACATTAATACTGTTGCGACCTGATGTTTTTTGACGGTTCCACAATGATTTAGTGGTAGTTCGTCTCTTGTTACTGCAGAAGGACCAGTATACTAATGGGTATACACCATGTTTTTTACAGTCAGGAACACTAACATAAATACTTCCTTGTTCTTAAACTAATACCTTTATTTACATTATCGAGACAATGTGAATTGGTTTGATAACTTATGAATAACAAAAATAAAACACTGTCGCGATTGCAGGTACTATTGATTGCTACCGAGTAATGTCGACACTTCGTCAACTAAATATTATGCTTATAGTTCACCGGACTACATCATTCCCTTATTAAAAATATTATATTCCCTCGATCCTCTAGTTTCAAGATACAATAAAAGGACCTGTTATTTCTGTATCCCAATATATTAGGTTTTTCATGCATTCCCTTATTACAAGCGAGAGGGTCTAATTGCACATTGACCGTACGTAATAAACATAGACCTTTCAATATCTGTTCAAAATATAAAAGTATTAATTATTTTATTGCCGGGACGTCCATCGGTAAAAGCTAACAAATATGTACTTGGATGAGCGACCACGAATAAATTATGAAGATAAACAGATTTAATGATATTTTTAGAATTACTTTCCAATAGTACCTACACAATTCACAATATAATTTGCAGTTCACTAAATTAATAACCAATAGAGAAAATAATTATTATTAAAATTTGGCTTGGCCTAAACAAATACAAAATGTCACTTTTGTACAATTATTTTGCATATCATATTTGTCATATATCTCTTGACATAATTCATGTACCTATACAAAAATCCAAGTAAAAATTTTCAATATTTATTGAATAAACGGCCATAAATCTACTAAAAATGTTAGCTCTTTAAAAAGACATAGTAGTAATACAAAAAATAACTTTAAATTTGATACCAAAATAGTATGTAAAGAACAAAACTAGAACCATTATGGAACTAATTCAAATAAAGAAAAACAACAATTCCGTGAATTACCGAATAGATTAAAAATTTAACAATACCTTACTTACCATGCAATAATTAAATAAGTAATATTGTGCTACATTTATATATGTATTGGGTTGACAAAGTTACTTCAATTTTAGTTTTTTGACTACTGTATAATTTTTGCCGTTAAGATATTCCTCAAATATATTTTACATATGTAGTTCGGTAATATTTTAAGGTTTTTAAATAATTGTCAAAGATAATATCTATATTATCAAAACGTTTTAATTTCTAAATTGTTTAAGTTCACTTATTTATTATGAAGCAAACAATTTTATACATTTTATAGTTCCCATCGTTTACGTCTATAATCTTAAGGTTTATCCTACTTAAAAATCTCATTCGTTTGTTTTAACTCTAGTGTAGTGTGCTTTTCAACTACACTACCTCTCATCTAATTAGCTTAAATTAGACACGGTCTACATTATCATTAAACTAAACCCTAGACGGATAATAAACACATAAAGGCATTAAGTAAATTGCTGTTGACGCACAATTATCTAATAATTTCGTAACATATTAACGTTAATTAATATCAGATTAGTTTAATGTTAATAGTGCGATGAAGAAGCAATCAGTACAGTGACATACGAGGTTTGATGAAAAAATAATATGACAGTTTTGATAAAAACCGAATAACTTTCCTATAAGAGCCAAACGTATTTTACACGACCAACAACATAGTACATGTGCAACAGAATGGTAAAAAAAACAGGAGAAGCGTGTTAAAAAATTCACGGAAAAATCTGACAACAAAATAAATGTGAAATAATAATGGCCCTTAAAATTTAAAGTTTTTCCAATCATGGCAATTGTGATCCAATAATAATGGAGAATTATAACTAATTTTCTATGACAGAAAGTGAAAAAAATTAGAAAATCATCATTCGTCAGAAAGTCATCCACACAAATTTAGTTAAAGCATATTGCTGTCTATTGAATATCAAGAAAAAATAGCGGTACGTTTAATTTTATAATTTATAATTTTTATCGAAAAATATTTTATGGATGAACATGATTTAAAGGTAACAGGACGTAAAAATTCGTATCATGAGATAAGAAACAAAATACAGAGACATAATAAAAATACCGCTGATTATAATATAAAATTTCCTGTTTTTAAAAAATAACTAAAAGTCGGGAAAATGATAATTTAAAAAAAAACCGAAGAATTTCCATCTGCATAATTGTAACGTGAAAACAACATACAGGCTGAGTTATCTACGTGGGGAAGGCCGATTGTGGTGACTTTATGAGAAACGTTATTTTGACGCGGTTTTCTTTCTGAGATAGCCACTCATTAGGAGCACATTTTTAATTTATGTTGTATTATATAGAGTGTTTCCCATAACTTGGTGGCTGAACATAGTTATACCTTTTTAAATAGAATACCTGCATATTATTACATTTTTGTATCCACCGTATAATTCTTAGTGAAAAAGTAATAAGATAGTATAGGCCTAAAATCTAAAGTTTTTGATTTATTACCATTTTTCTGAAAAATTCAAAGTTTCGAAAAAGTCAGGTATATATATCGAAAACGACGCATCAGATGGCCACAAATTTTGGTAGTGTTGTTCATAATAAAAGGACATAATGCAAACACGTTTAATTTTTGCAATTACTAATTGCATGCATAGAAAACTGGATTATAATTACATCACAAATTTTTGTCTAAGTCATTTTTTTTTCAAATGAAACAGCCATAGCTACATTTTAGTTTTAGAGTTTACAAGCCGTGTTACCTAGGAAGAAGATTCCCGGGACAGATGCCTTTTGAAGAGTAATGGGCAGTTTCATTACTATTCGTAGTACTGCTTATTCAAAACCACCGAAACCTAAATATGTGATAATTGATAAAAATGAATGACAAATTTTTATGGCAACAACAGAAAATCCTTACGTCAGTACTCGTGAAGTAAGGCCTGCAAGAACCTTAAAATAACATAAATATTATCCGTAGAGAACACATTTAAATATTAAGTTACGCACCCATCATTTTAAAGCTAGAAGATGGTTCTGCTGTTGGAAAATAATTAAAATTAATGTCCAGGCAATTCCTTTTGATAATGTATTATTTAGGATGAAGCTACTTTCCATAGTAATGAAATAGTTGACAGAAGAAATGTTCATTATTATTCAAATGTAAACCCTTACACTTCACTAGTAAATATGTGGATCGTCAGCGTATGTGGAGCATAAATGTATGAGGCATTCTTGTTGACCGGATGACAGGCTCACACGAAATATTCTAGATGAAATATTTCCATGGAAGTGGCTAGCTCGTGGAGGCCCTTTCACTAGATTGCTAGGGACATCCCAAATTAGATTGTTCTTTTTATAGATTTAAGACAAAAGAAGCTATGCGGAAATATATTCGACAAACATTTAGAAAAATAAGTGCTAAACTTATTAATGTCGATTCATCATTTCGGAAGCGTGTTCAAAAATATTTAGAAGTGAAGTGAATAAATATTCATTTGAACACTTTTTATTTGAATAATTTTTATCTATTTTATTGATCATATTTATTGTTATTTTATAGTTCCTGTTCCACTAATTCCTCATCCATTCACATAACAGATCCTGTTTCTGCGCCTACTATAATCAAGTTATTAATTTGTGTTATTTTAAAATTAGTTTTTGTACCAAATTATACGTATTTTATGAAATATACTGCTGGCATAGACTGTATTGTAAATAAAATATATCAATCAATTGTCGTATAAATATACAATAAATATAGGTAGGTACGGGCATGGGATTTTATAAGTAAAAGAAATGAAGAGTATGTTCTTGTAATGCCATTTTATAAAGAATTCAAACTCTCTAGATATTAAACAGTCTTTTTGACATTCACCAAATACATAATAAATCATATCCCTAAGCTCATTTTCAAAACTGATCAACTTATTAAATGTCATGCATTCGATTGTCAATTTTCAGCAAATATTATGACTCACCATACCGTATGCATATAAAAAACATAACTTGGCAATATTATATCAAAAAATGATAAAACCTGAGAAATGGTCACTTTAAGTACATAGTAATACATGTTTTTGGCGCGAAATTTAGTATGTAAAATTGACTTTCAGACAAGAGTATCGTGCAATTTCAATCCAGCTTTCTAGATATGCAATTAGCAATTAAAAAAGAAATTAAATATGCTTGTATTAGGAATTTTATTGTAAACAACATTACCAAAAATGGAGTCTATCTAATACGTCATTTTCGAGAAATATGATTTTATAAAAATACTGAATTTTTCAGAAAAATGGTATGGACCTATATACTATATTATCACGTTCTGACTAGGAATTATACGAGCAGGTGTTTCATTTAAAAAACTATATCTATAATCAGCCACCGAGTTATGGAACACTCTGTACAAGACAAAACAATTTAAAAGATGCTCCTAATGAGTGGCCATCTTACGAAGAAAATCGTTTTGAAATATCTTTTCTCATAAAGTCACAATCGGCCTTTTCAGCGGAGATGATTCATCCTGTATATACAAGTGGGCCAGAAACAATCATTTTATGAACCGCATTCATTTTTAAAATTATAAAAGAGGAGCGCGGTGGCGTACCAGTTAGCGTGCGTTCTGTGTCCGCGCCTATTACAAGAACCGTCGATCTTATGTGACTGTTTGACGCCTCTACCGTGTCAACTTTGATCTACGGCATATCAGTGAGTGTCCGAGTACTAATTAAATTAAGCAGTGGGTGGAAAATTCGAAAGAACAGGATCGACCTAAAGGTCGCAAAAGAGTTGTACGCACCGACAAAACCATTCAGCAAATCGAAAATCTGTACGCGCGAATCCAAGAATATAGATTCATAAACGTTGCTCTGCTCTAGGTGTGAGTAGATCCACGTTGCAGCGAGTTTTGCACCTCAATATGAAATTGCACCCCTATAAGATTCAAGTGGTGCAAGAATTGAATCCAAGACTTTGAATCGAGATTAAATTTTGCAAATGAAATGTTCGAAGCCTTCAATGACTTCAATAACATTATCTTCCCCGTTGAAGATCATTTTCAGATTAACGGTTTCACTACTATACAAAACTGCCGGTATGGGGCAGCAGAGAATCCCCGTCTAAAACACCAGAAGCCACTTCCCTCACCAAAGCTAACGGTTTGGGATGGAATTGCAAGATGAGGTATCATCGGGCCGTATTATTTTGAAGACGATCGCGGCCGAACAGTAACCGTATAATCGGAGCGGCACATGGCTATGCTGATGGATTTTTTGCCTTCAAAATTGCAAGAATCACGATATTACAATAGGATGGAGCCACGTGTCACACCTCAAATGAGAGCAAGCCTGTGGTAAGGGATATGTTTCCCCAGAAACTGTTTTTACGAAGGGATAACATATCCTGACCCCCAAAGAACCTCGATTCAGGTCCAGCAAATTTCTTTTTATGGGGCCACCTTAAAAGTAAAGTATATTTCAATAATCAGCCAACATTAAAGGTGAATATTAGGCAAGAAATTGAATCCATTTCAAGAGAAAGTCTTACGAAAGTTTTTCAGAATTTTCGTACCCGATTGGAAGAGTGTCGTAACCGCCAAAGACGTCATCTTAATGATTTGATCTCCAAAAAATAAAATTACATTTAATTAACTTTACTTTATAACAAATTAAACGTTTTTAAATATAAGTTTCTTTTCCTTACAATTTTCAAAAATGCATTTCTTCCTGGCTGGCTTGTACGTATAATATCAATAATGCACAGAGCTCATAAAATGGTGATTTTCATTGAAGAGATATCATCTAGATACACATAATTAAATGATAAACGCTGGCTTAAAGATAAAAAAATATTATACAAATATTAGAATACCTATATATTATTGCGCTGCAGTTACTGTCTGAAATTCATGGGAAAGCAGACATGCCCATCAAGTACGTCTGAAGGTATTAAGGGTACGCGATGAGATGCAGGTTATAGACTTCGGTCTTCGAACATGATCTCTGTACCATTACCAATATGGATACGGTAGGGGGGAAAGTATCTCTTGTCATTGCATATACAAGTACTTTCTTTGGCAATCCAATTCGAGTTGTTATTACCTGCATTGGTTTCTAAAGTCAACTTGCAGCTTATAGAGATACTTTACATACTTCTAGCCTTGCAAAAAGATATCCTATTGCTGAGTATTAATAGCTGTACAGTTTGGAGAATAATAGATTTGATATGCTGTTAAACTATAAACCTTCACTTCTCGATTTGGCTAACATACCTTCTCATGAGTTAAGAAAACGTTCTATAATAGAGAATTTTAATTGCTCAAGATCTACAGGACACGTGCAAACCAATTTGGAAAGAATATTTTCTCAGTCAACCTTTTGTGATTAAAGATTTGTGGAAATCAAGTTTTCTAGAAATAGATATGCTTAATAGCTGATTGATGATGATGATCCTTCAAACCACCTGGGTTTATTCGCACTACAGATATTTGATGCAAGTTAAATCGTGAAAATGCAATAATATATACAGGGTGTATTTGAAATAAGGGGACAGAGTATGATAAAAGGAAAGACGCAATTATGTAGAATATAAATCCCAAAAATTGTGAGTCAATTACGACACGAACGCCAAAATTAAAAACCCCCGAAAAGTGTTTAATGTGCCGCCTATAGATTTAGCAGGTATCGCGCCAGTTAGGCCAGACAGCCGACGTCATGAGTCGTAATAAATAATATTTTTATGGAACTAAATAAACATATACATACATAGACACACACCGCAATAACAGTTGTAAACGTTATAAAAACCCCAATGATAGCATTGTTTACTATTTCTAAACAGGTGTTCATGCTAAGAGTTCAACAACCTTAATATGAAATATCAGCTGATTTGGGATAAAATTGGTGCGTGTACTTTATTCGACTTCTTTTGTTCTCTTTTAAAATATCATAGTTTTCAACAACGAAATTTTTTTTATTGAGATGCCGAGATTATTTAGATATTACATTTCCTTCCGCAATAAATGTATAGTAAGTACTATTACTGTTATTATGATTAAATTCAACGACTTTTTACTTCTTATTTCTCACAAAAACAAATTTGTGTTGTAAAATGTGCCCAACTCTACTTATGAGAAACTTTTATTTTAATTGGACGCAAATGAATTTAAAAAAAACATAATTTATTTCAGTTCGTGCGTTGTGTAAGCCATAGTCGAAACATCCACACGTAACAATCGAACGAGACTGACCTCGCACGCTTCACACTCCTACTTAGTACCCCACTCTTGCATACCCTACAATCGTATTAAAGTTTCGCGTGACGAATATTTTAAAAATATCTTTGTAATTTTTATAATTTGAATTTGCGCAAAATATTTTGGATTTGAGTCTAATCAAATTAAATCTTTCCATTAATCATACTCCGTCCCCTTATTTCAAATACACCCTGTATATATGTTATACCACGGATCACGGAAACATGGTTGATACACCAGTTTTTGATTGATTTGCATTATCTACCTCCACATGCTGTGAAGTGCATTTTAAAACTTGAAGACCATGAATGTTTTGACACCGTTGTGAGGTTTTTCACCAGTTCTTCACTACCCCGCCAAACCAAATGGAGAAGTGCTATGAATGGCTAGGTACGTAGTGCGCACTTTTTCAACAAATAATATTCCTATTTTTATGATTTCATGTTAGATACCTGTTCAGAATTTTTAAAATTAAACATTTATATTTAAGAAATCAAAGAAAAAAAATCATGAAGATCATATGTCTGCGTTAGATTCGAGTCTCGGAAGAAATATTTTGCACGAGTACTGAATGACAGAATCATCCTTGTTATTTTCTGATAAGTATTCGTATGTCTATCTATATCTCTGCAAGACGTGTTGCTTCTTTCTTACGTCGACATTTATAAAACCCTATATTGATATTCGCTATCTTAGGTTCGCAAAAGTCGAATCCTCAAGTTTCCAAATGTTTACATCGAGTTCTTCCTAATCATCTGTAAACACAGCCGTAAGTAAAATACATTTTCTCGGTCCGTCGTTCCAGACAGGCGTATTTGCAAATACAACATAATTACCGTATTTTCCATGGATCATTTTAAATAGCAGCATAAATTTATGGAAATGAATATTTACACGTAATTATTTGATTAAAAAGGTTCGAATGAATGCACTTAAATTGTGATTGCAGTGATAATGTCAATATAACGAAATTCCCTGAAAGGAAGTCAGGAACAAATGCGAACGTACGATATAATCATTTCAGAGAACAGATAACAATATATTAAGCTGGAATATATGATAAGGACAACATTTTCGAAGAAGAGTGATGCATTTTGTGAAACACCAACTAATATCTTTAATTTATGATATGTGTGTATATAATAATTAAAAAAATCAAACGCATAGAAGTATATACCTATTAATTACAAATTTCAAATAAAACTCGCAACGGGTATAAATCTCAAGCATACATTATCACATCGGGAGTTCCCTAGAGGTCGAATATAGATCCCGTGCTTTTTTACCTAATTTATATGTGATTTTTCAGATTTGCTTGATCACAAATAATATGTTTTCGGAAGTAACAGTCCGTTTCCTCAGCGCTGAGTTTAAAAATCGCAGTCTGACGTAGGCTAAGGGGCATCTCGTTCGACTGCACTGTCTGTATTAGGAATCGAGTGATGAAAGTGGCGTGGATAGAGAGCGGGTATATGTCAGCGAGAGGGCACTTTTCTGCGGTGACGGTGACGCAAGTACAGTATGTAATATACAGCGGTGAGTGAATGTTGTAATTTCTATCGGTGTGTTAGTAACATAATCGAAATGATAGAAAATAACATACTGAGCTATGACATTAAGATATAATTAAAAAATCTAGGTCTCCTTAGACCAGATTATTGAGTAAACTAGAAGATCATAATGCGAAAACTAATTAAACCGTGACGCGAAAATTTTTAAAAAATCACACTAAAGATCAACAAATGAAAATCAATTATAAACCACACATCGTTGGACCGAGAAAATACGTTTTCAAATAATTTTATGCCGTACCTGTACCAGTTTCTAATTTAACAAAGTTAATTATCGACAACTTAACTTTGCAGGTTTGAATTGGCACGAATATTTTCTCAAGTAACTAGATAATTGGAAATAAAACAAATTAAATACAAAATTGTTAAACAGGACAAAATAAGCAAACATTAACGAAAACGCTTTTGTATAACATTTGGGGTGCATTAAACAGATTAATAGATGAGTCAACAATAAGTTAAAGTTTTAATTTTTATCGTAATATATAACAAATGGAAAAGAATATGCCTGTTATGTAAAACAGTGTCACGTATTTTAAAAATATTTAGAGAAAAATATTAAAAATGTAGCAGACTCAACAAACTGATGTGCTGAAAATGGCAGAAATGATATTAATGAAAATATGTATTGCACACATTGTGTTACCATATTGTCACATACAAAAATTAAGATATAATGCGTAACAATTATTATCACTAGGGCGCGGACACGAGCGAGTCATGACTCATCGCCCATGGGCGTATTATTGAGATGTTGTATTTTTAAAGAGGTTTTAATTTTATTTATATAATTGGATAACAAGTGGCTGGTGATCTATAAAATACAAAATACCTTATTATTTGTTCATTTTCTATTCTGTAAGACTTGTTCTCTTTGAATTAAGTACATCCTTGTAGATAAGAAACGTCCTTTCTACATCGCAACTGGTTATATGTGCATACTGGAAATATTCTTTTATTTCAGCGTATTTAGCATACACAATTGCCGCAATGTTATTAAATCTGGATTTCTATTAAAAACTGCGTCTAACTTTTCCCGAAGGCCACATCCGAAGTCACTTGGAATACTTTTGAAACTATTAATAGCCACATCTAATGTGGTTAATCCATTTTTTAATTTGAGATTCGATTTTCAAAATATGTGATTAGTTTAGGCAAATTTCCAAAGTGTTCCCGAAGGAATAACAACTGATTTTTTAAATTTGGGATTTGTGTTAGTTCCTCGTACCCAAAAATACTTCAAGCATCGTCATTTAAACATGTAACGAAATTTTGTGAACTATCGAAATTCTCTGCATAAAAACTATTTATGTGTATGTTTTAGCAAAGCTAAGTGCCGAACGAGCGATATTTTGGCATTCTGTAACGATATTTTACAGACTTTGTAATAATTTTCGGAATCACTGACAATTCATTTTCATATTAGAAAAAGGAACATAAACAACGTTCTATATCTAAATAAATGATAACAAAAATGTACGCGTATGTTATTGAAACTAAATAACAGTAAGTATATACATATTTACATTATTTCTCTTGCGAAATATAAGGTAAATATAATAAATTTTAAAAACCCCTCAGGCTATCTACGCCGATGTAGAAAGAATTTTACTCATAAATTCCTTATTTTATGGTCATTTTTTGCTCTGATTCTCGGGCTCTTCTCGAGCGTAAACAGATGTTGCAGTTCACCATATGAATTAGTGCTATTCAGTAAATGTGTGTTGTTTACATTATTTCTTTGCTCCGTTGTAACTTCGTCGTAGTTTAACTCGGTCATGTCCGCGCCCTAATTATCACGAACAATATCATAGTGAACCCAAAACTGATATGACTATTGCAGTAAATCATGACGCAGCCGGGATATTACAAATAACAAAATATAAGGATCCTAAAGTTAGAGAAAATGCGTAACACCATTTTGAACATAGAAATCATTCTATGTTTTATTAATTTTATCTTCATTCTTTCCCCTATATTCTGAATTTATGGATATACTATATTAATAAATATCTAATGTAACAATCAATTATTTTTTCCTTAACATTTAACAATTTCCTGGTACATTTAATAATGTCAATTTTATGCTACCAATTAAGTGCTATTAATAAATCATTTTTAAGTATAATTTGACATATTGTTGAAAACAAAAAACCTTGTATGTATATACTTTAGAAACTTACCTTCGAATAGTTTTACTACATTTCTCAATACCTTTCGACATTTGCTGACATTACACATATTGAAATGATTCAATGTCCAACTTTTACGAACTCTTTCAAAAACCTATGTATTTGTTACTATTATTTATTTTTAAAAAGAAATACATTAATTAAGTGTTCTATTTATTAAAAGCAAGGTTAGAGTTAATGACAAATTTTACTTTTAACGCACAGAGAGAGTCTTTAGAAATATCTCTCCCTATAAAGAAGCTGAACTAAAAACAAGATTTACATTTGAGATAAATTACTTATTAATGTTCTACTTGTATTATTATATTATGGCTTACATAAGCGAAGTGGGTTAGTTGATTTTTTCAAAGGTATATTATGAATACATAATATGAAAGTAGAAACGCTTAGTATTCACGAAAATTGTGTAAAACTTGACAACAATAGTTGAGAACTCTCTCTCTCTCTCTCTCTGACTAGGTTAATGATCTTTCTTGTTTGTGTTTCATGGAAGTCTCAGTTAAATAGTAGTTTCTGTTTGATCTAACAACATTCAATACAAAATATTATTTTATTCAATGAAATCGAAGGTAAATAATAGGTAAAAGAAATATTGACATGTGAAATAGTGTAGCAGATAAAGAATTTATTAACCACACAACTCTCGTAAACCTAATTATATATACTAAAGTTGTTTCAAATTCACTGGCCAACAAATTTCAACTTTTGATTTTGCCATCAAATAATTTATACGAATTTCAATAGAAAACATATAAACATTTATTTTAATAAAAGGTAGAACGTAAAGTTAGCTCGATTTTTTATTGTATTACAATGAAAAGGTTTTTTAGATTAGATCATAATTTAATGTATATTTCAAATTATTATAATTAGAAATGTAAAGTAATATTGCTCTGTCTCTTATAAACAACATCTACAGCATCTCTTCTTAACGTCCAACAGTAATCTGCTAACATAATAGAATTCCATTTCCCCTGATACCGTTTTTCCATTCCCATGATGACTTGGTGGAAGCGCTCACCGTGTTCATCGCTAACGTCGCCCATATTTTCCGGAAAAAAATCCAAGTGAGAATGTAGAATGTGCACTTTAAGGGACATATTACAGCCAGCAGCGTGAAATGCTTGTATCATATCCATTACTAAAGTTTTATAGTTGTCAGCTTTTTTGTTTCCCAAGAAATTCGTGAAAACTTGTACCATGGAGCGCCAAGCTGTTTTTTCCTTCGCTGTTAATTTGGTTTCAAAGATTTCATCATTTACTATTTGTCGTATCTGAGGTCAAACAAAAATACCTTCTTTCAGTTTTCCTTCTGTTATTTTTGGAAACTTTTCACGAAGGTATCTAAAACCGTCACCTTCGCGGTCCACTGCCTTTACAAAATTTTTCATGAGCCCAAGTTTCACGTGGAGAGGTGGTATTATGATCTTTTCTTTTTCTACTAGAGGCTGATGTTGTACATTGTCTTTTCCTGGTATAAACTGTTGTCGTAGTGGCCACTCTTGCTTATGGTAATGTTTTTCCCTGTCACGACTGTCCCAAAGACATAAGAAGCAACAGTATTTGGTGTAACCAGATTGCATACCCAAAATAATTGCAAATACTTTAAAATCTGCACAAATATTCCAGGAATAGTCTTTGTACTTTATCTTTTCTAATAAAATTTTCAGATTTTCGTAAGTTTCTTTCATAGAAACAGCATAACCTATCGGAATAGCAGGATAATGGTTTCCATTATGTAACAAAACTGCTTTTCGGCTGGTCTTTGATGAGTCTATGAATAATCTCCAAGAACTGGGATCATGATGTATTCCAAAAGCTTCAGAAAGTTTATAAATATTATTGCAGTAGACCAGATTACCGGCCATACTATAAAAATCAACAATATTTTCATGTCTGCTGCGAAAAATACTTATTCTTGTGTCCTTTGCTAAGAGATTCCATTGCTGTAGTCGCGACCCAAGAAGTTCTGCTTGTGATTTTGATAAATTCAAATCCCGCACCAAGTCATTTAATTCAAACTGAGTAATTAAATGTGGTTCGTTTGATGTAGATGGAATAAAATCAGGGTCACTTGATTTTTCATTACCTTCTAATGAAAGCTAGTGTCGCTATCGGTAGCTATTGTACTCTCCTCGCTTTCTTTGTGAATTGGCGGTCGTGGAACAGGATGCTATTCATCATGGGCTCGAGGTTTCTGAGCTGACTCAGTTTCCACATAATTATATTTTCTTTTCTTACGGGTGTTAAGTCCTGCAGTTTTGTTAAGGCAAAAATAGCAATCTTCAAGATGATTCTTTTGTTCTTTTCATCGCATAGGAATGGCGAACGGTAAAGAATGTCGTTGTCCACATAACCAATCTCGCAAATATCTGCTGCATGTAGTACATATTACATGTGGAACCCACTGTTTGTCCTGATTTTTGACGGTCATATCGAAGTAAAGTTCATAGGCCCGGCAAATGTTCAGACTTAACTTTTCACTCTGGCCTAGTGGGGTAAATTTACCACATACGTAACAAAAGTTATTTGGATTACTTCTACACGAACGAGGCATGACTGTGTCTTTAAAGATGGAACTAAATTATCTCAATTTTTAATTTCGTTATTAAAAATTCTCATTCACGGCTTTATGCTGTGCTAGCGCTAGTGGTATTTCAGTCAAAGATGTATCTCTTATATAGTATGTATCTGCTTATCCCCTCCCTAAGTCCTATCAACCAACCAGATTAAAGCATAACACTGCAAACTTGGAACATTCTTAAGGGAACGAGTCAAGTCACGTCTGCAACAAGTCTCGACCTGCATTTTCTCTGTAACCAGAGCTAAGCCAATACTGCCGCTTTTCGAATCATTTTTACTTTATATATGCTGTTCAATTTCATTAGTTACTAACTTAGGGTAAAAACCTTGTTGGCCAGTGTTATGTTTTGAATACTTTTATATTAGCAACAAATCTGTATAGAATGCACAATTTGCGAGGTATTTGCAAAAAACTACTTTTCGCAGAGTATTACTTACTTTATTAGAGGTTTGCTCAAAAAAATTAGGGGAACACTTTTTTCAAAACCTATAACTTCTTAAATAAAAGGTCAAGGAAAATCAAATTTGGTATACTTCAACGGCATATACTTAACTACACAAAATTACAAAAACAATTTTAAAACACTTAGTTACTTCTAAGTTACACTTAAAAATGTAAATTAATAACGCAAAACAAAATGGAAACAACTGTCATAGTATCGATGAGAGTAGGGTTTTGCGTATGCCCTCCACGAACACGAATCACTCCCGCACACCTGCGTGGCATTCTTCGCACTAGTCTGCAATGATATTCTTGGGATATGCTTTCCCATACCACAATCAGCGCTTGTATCAATTCCTGTATGGTTAGTGGTGGATTAGAGCGCTTGCGAACACGTCGGTCAAGGAGTTCCCACACGTGTTCGATAGAATTCAGGTTATGGAATGGCCGGCGTTCCATGACCTGAATTCCAGGTTCTTGTAAAAAATTTCTGGTGATGCCGGCGGTATGTTGCTTTGCATTGTCCTGCATTAGGATGCAATTGGGACCGACGCCAAATGCAGCAGGCACCACATGGTCCTCCAAGACATTTTCAATGTAATTCATTGCATTTAGTTTATTAGGAACTACGGCAAGATCAGTTCTGTTGTCTACACGGATTCCAGCCCAAACCATCACAGATCCAAAACCAAATCCGCTTCCTGTATAGTAGCGGCTGAGTAACGTTCACCAGGACGTCTATATACACGTACTTGGCCGTCGCGTCGCACCGAGTTAAACGTAATCTGGACTCGTCTATAAACAGTACAGGCGTCCAGTGACGAAGTTGCCAATCTCTGTGATCCAGAGCAAACCTCATTCGCGCTGCTGCGTAAGGCGTGTTGCGCGAACAGATCTTCTTGGTTTCAAATTCGCTTCTTTTAATCTGTTTCTAACAGTTTGATCAGAAATTTCTATTCCATGATTGTCTTAGGTCGTTTAGGAGGTCTCTTGCTGTGGCAATACGCTTACTTAGAGAGGAAAGGACAATAAATTGGTCTTGATTTTGAATACTTTTTGGATTTCGATCTTTTCCAGCTCTTCTGACATATTGGCCAGTCTCCCGAAACCGATTCCATAAACGCTGAATAATAGAAGGGGAAACTAAAAGGTGCCGTGCTGAATAAGGGCGACAGCACGAGCAGCTTGCACATCACTAAGATGCCTCATTTTACTTCTAATCAACGAATATTGACAACTCAATTCATCTGTCATCTGTTTCATACGTCAATTCAAAGCATACTTGAAGTTTTTTCCATTTTGTTTTGCGTTATTAATTTACATTTTTAAGTGTAAGTTGTAAAATTGTTTTAGTATTTTTTTAAAGTTAAATATATGCCGTTGAAACATGCCTAGAACAATTATTTAAAAAGTTACAGATTTTGAAAAAACTGTTCCCCTAATTTTTTTGAGCAGTCTAATAATTGTTCCAAATTAAATTTTAAATATTTCATTGTTATTAGTAAATCTGTGTTAAACTTATAATTTAATAACAAACATGTTTGAAAAAAAAACACTTCAAAACGTGGACATTGCAAAAATCACGAGGCCCTAAATTTTCATCACAAGGTAGTATTTAGGAAAATTACGATCTCGACCTGTTCACGTATGTGAAAGTAAAAACAGAAATTAGAACGTAATTTAATTATTCATTTCATCGAATGTTTTTCTAATTGTTTTATTTGAAGGCACAAAATGTATGTGATTTTGCTGCCCCGCGCATGTGCACATTCTGTCCAGGGGGAATGTGGGGGCATGGAACGGCCCTGGTCATGTTTATTCTGTAAAGAACCGAGCTCTACCTGAATTTGTTTAAATCGATTGTCAATTAGTAAGATGTAGGCGGTCGGACGGAATTTAGTCGTTAAAAGTAACATTTTATATATCTCGAATCATAACAATTATTATGAAAAGCAATGGAAACCATTCAACTTCTGATTTTACTATGAATAAATGATAAAATGATTTCACTTCATAAAGTCTTATGAAAATATATTGTCACTAATACATTTAAATAAATCAGTGACAAGCAGGAAGTATATATCTTCATATTTTCATATTATCTTTCATATTGGGAAAACCATAATTTTCATTTCTATAATATGAAAAACATTCCTAAGTATTACTTCAAAAGCAAACATTTAGCAATAAAATGTGTAAAATAATTGTCTTTTAAAATATTTAGTGCATTAATATAATACTTTTGTATATCTTAGAACTTTGTCAATTTAATAATCTATTATAAATTAAATTAAAGAATACCATTCTTAAATTGATTTCAATTTATCTTTTTAAATGATTAGACTCTGTTGAGAAGAAAATAATATATCCAAACGTTTGTAAGAAAAACCTTATGATGTGCTGTAATTACCTTAAATGCTTTTATTTCTTTATGTTTACATTATTACTGATAAGCTTTAGTAAAGTAGATCCACAATACGTCTTTTTGAAATGTAATATTACCGATTAATCTTCCAATGTTGCCATTGTGCGCGGATTTCAACTCTTTTAGAAATACGTGAAATGGAAAACATAAAATACGCACGAGATTCGACAATTTTTTTAATTTTTTTGTTCCAGTACTTCAACTGACATAAGGAAAGGATATATGTACACATAAAACAAAGTGAGATTCGAATTTGCAAAAGAGATCTGTTTGTACAGAAAATAAACAGAAAATATCTGGACTTGAAACTTTGTTTTGTATTATTTAAAATGATTATATATACCATAAGACCGCGTGCGTCTGCATTATCGCGATACCTGTAGAGTAAGCGAAACAGATAGAGATGTCTGTGTATTAGAACGGTAAACAAGTAGACGCAGTGTTATACTGGATTACAACAGAGCTAGTATTTCGCATATGCCTATGATGCACTCGTATTTGTCCAAAAAATCCACATTTATACGGTGTAGTCGGGCAGTCGCATTCGCCGTCGCTTCCACATATGGGGCGTCAGTTCGAGTTTTATTATTGCTTAAGAATAACATTTTTTTAGCTAATTACAGGTTAATTGCAATGTTGAGTTACAATTCTGTTTTAAGAAGTAAATATTTTATGTTTCAGTATTTTATTATAGTTGAGTTTTTAGATTATAATATTTGTTGAAAAATATTATTTTAGTTAAGAAGTTTTTTTTATTTTAAAGTCTAGGAGTTATTTATTATTTATTTTTGCTCTTTTATGTTGTTTATGAAGCTGTGATGAGTTACTTCACTGACATATTATCAGTGATTATCTGATGCTTCAAACAACTACAAATAATTACTTACAACGGGAACGCAATACCTATTACACTGCTCTTCACTTGATTTGCCTACGAATACATTTATACGTATAACTTATACGCCCGCTGTCGGTGTGGCAATTCAAGTTGGCACGCCCATTTATTGTCGACCAGTAGTTACTAATACATGCATCGCGCTATGAACGGCGGCCACACGGTATGTACACACAAGACATATTGTGCTTTTTGTCCGGCGCGGCGTGTAGACGCCGATGTTATGTGCACTGTGGTGTGATATCTGCAAAGTTGCCTGTCCATGAATAATGTTATTCTTCAAGCTACACCGACTTTGGGTACTTGCAAATACGAGCCTAGAAAGGCACTTAGATGCTCGCTGGTAGACTAGAGGTTAGACTAGATCATAGGTTCCCAAAGTGGGCGATAACGCCCCCTTGTGGGCGCTGCAGGTCTAAAGGGGGGCGGTAAGAGACCCAGAAAAAAATTGGGGCGTTGTGTAAAGGCTTAGGGGGCGATTTGTAATTTCATCTAGGAGGACTCTTAGACACCGACTGAGCTCTCGACTCTCGACTAGGGATGGGCGATAAACATCGATGTTCATTGAACATCGATATTTTAGGATCGATGTTCGATGTTTTTGCATCGATGTTTGCAATTTAGATTTATCGATAAACTATCGATGTTAGAAGAAATATAGTGAACATCGAACTTTTAAGCTTGACAAAATGTATTTGCACTAATCACAAAATAAAACAGCGTCCTCTGTTGACAAATACAAAAATGTTTCCAAATTAACAGCTCACATACAGGCTACGAGGATGTAAAATTGTCTACGAATAAAAGAAGTATTTAAATTTCACAGTGCTATATCATATAAATTCGAATATTTCATTTTAGGCTCTTTTAAATATTACTCAGTATAAATATTTAAATAATATATAATTAAATACATAAATTTATAGTACTTTTAATGTGCAGAATAAAAGTTAAATTATGTATGCATGCAGAATAAGTGAAGGAGGTAAACGTATTTTCATAGAAAAAGAAGGGAGATAGACATTACCGATGTATACTTCTTCGGGAAATTCCCTAGTGCGTACAATCATACACGACGATACACGTATTAAATGCAAGATGACACATCAGAAATATAAAACCATATCCATATGTATCTCGGTATTTGCCAGCGTAGTCAAAAAAAAATGCAAGACTATAAAATCCCAAATAAAAATCGTTCTCTTAAAAAGCTTTGATACACGTAAATGTATATATTTTTTAAGTATCAGACGATTTAAGTCATGTGGTTGTTTCATGCGTAATTGCATAATATTGTTTTTTTATATAGTTTTTTTTGAGTAGTTTCTAAAGTTAACTACATATTATAAATGTATATATTTCTTTTATTATTTTTTTTGAATAGTGATATCTTTTATATCATTTTGTTAAGGACGTAAATTAATTAAGTTATAATAAAGTTTTTGTTAAACTGCCAAAAAATAAATCTATAAATATAATTATCGATGTTTAAAAACATCGATGTTTGGTAGTCGATATTTTGCAACCATCGATGTTGATCAACGATGTTAACATCGATGTTTGATATCGATGTTTACCCACCGATGTCCCATCCCTACTCTCGACTACAGCTTGTGAACATCAACTAATATTAATTAAGAGATTGCTCAAACCAACTCGGTTCGATATTTCTCTCCGAGTAGTTCATATATCTGTCCTGTTTTATTGAATAAATAAAATAAAAAACATATCAATCGGTCGCTCCGTTTCGAAACGAAAAGAGACACAAACAAACAAATAAAAAGGCAACTGTATCAATCGGCTGGTTCATAGAATACTTGGTCTTACTTGTTGAGTACGATTGAGCGTCGAATGAGATAAACGAGTTTATGCATGTTTGTCTTATTCCTGTCGGTGCGTGCTGCTTATGCAATCCTATATAAACAACGTAATATTTATTTTATTTTCATTTGCGGTTTCGCGCGTAATAGATAAGCAGTACTTAAGTTCAACACTTATACTTACGTATTTCTCAAAACAAAACAATGTCGGAAGTAAAAAAGAAGAGACGGCAATACTGTGCGGAATATATTAAATTCGGATTCATTGAAAATCCTACAAACCCATCGTCGCCTTTGTGCCTTCTATGCCTAAAAACATTTTCGAATGAAGCAATGAAGCCTTCAAGACTTCAAGATCATTTGAATAAAATGCATCCAGATAAGAAAGACAAGAATGTAGCATATTTTCAAGACCTAGAGAAGAAGCATAATACTCGGCCAAGTGTAGCAAAACTCTTTTCGGCGGCTGCTAAGCAAGATGACGACGGACTTCGAGCTTCGTACAACATCTCTTTGTTAATTGCTCAAAAAGGCAAACCACACAACATCGGAGAAGTGTTAATTTTGCCAGCAATAAAGGAAGTAATAACTACTGTGCTTCATAAACCGGCCGCAGATATTATCGGAAAAATTCCTTTGAGTAATAATTCTGTGCAAAGACGAATTGATGAAATGGCCGGAAACATAGAAGAATCATTGTGCAATCATCTGAGGACTAGTCAATTCTCAATTCAGCTCGATGAGTCCACTTTACCAACTAATGAAGCATTGTTGCTGTCTTACGTGAGGTTTATTAAAGATGAGAAAATATGTGAAGAACTATTGTTTGCTAGAAATTTAGAGACCGATACAAAAGGCGAAACCATATTCAATACATTGGAAAAGTTTTGTGATGAGAAAGAGATTCCCTTGAAAAATATTATATCAGTTGCTACGGATGGCGCTCCGGCTATGACAGGGTGCCATAAAGGCTTCATAGCGTACGTAAAAAATAAAATTCCAGATGTCCTTGCTGTACATTGCGTTATTCATAGACAACATTTGGTTGCTAGAAATTTAAGTGAACGACTATTTCAATCACTGCAATATGTCATCAAAGCAGTCAATAAAATCCGTAACTGCTCTTTGAATGATAGATTATTTCATCAGCTTTGTGTTACTAATGACGAAGATTTCAACCGTTTGTTGTTTCATACCGAAGTTCGTTGGCTATCAAGAGGCAATTGTCTGACTCGATTTTACAACCTGTTTGACTCTGTGATAGAGTTTTTGGAAACTAAAGATACAGAATTGCGCAACAAGCTCATTACATCAAAAAATGATATAGCTTACATGACAGACCTGTATAAATTGTTCAACAACATGAATCTCCAACTGCAAGGCGATGAACTAAATTTAATTAAAACAAAAAATGTCGTTGCTGCTTTCGCAGCCAAACTGCTTCTACACAAAAAGAATATGGGCAGACGTGAGTTTCATAATTTTCCGAATTTATCAGTATCCTGCAGTAACGACGACTTGTTTGCCTACTGCCAACATTTGGAAAAGCTCCACATTGACTTCACCGAACGATACCAGGATATTTTGAACTTGGAAATACCAGACTGGGTGTTGGATCCGTTTTCAAATGTCAACACAGCAATATCACCACATCTGGAAGAAGAACTTATAGAATTGACAACGAACGAGGAAATAAAAATCAAGTTCAAAAATGGCTACCAAGAATTTTGGCTACAAAAACCGATCCCGCAATTGTACCCTGGATTGTGGTCAATCATTCAACGATTCTTGATAGCATTCCCATCGTCATATTTGTGTGAACGTGGATTTAGTGCTGTAGCAACGCTGCTTACTAAAAAGAGAAATCGTTTGCATGTTACCGAACGTGGTGACTTGCGGCTGTTCTTGAGTAAATTGGAACCTGATATCAACAAACTTATTAAACAGCATCAGACTCATCCTTCACATTAGTTTTTATATTAGAATCGATTATGTTTGTTTTATTTTGAATTTTGAATAAAAGATACTTTGTCTGAATACTATAAAGTTGCGTTTCAATAATCATTCTGATTGGCAGGTGTAGCCCGTAAAAGTTAACTTGAGACCTGAGCGCCGTTGTGTACTACCTACTACGCTCAGGTCTCAAGTTAACTCATTCATTCTAAACGAGACTTTTACTATAACCCATAGTAAAAGTCTCGTTTAGAATGAATGTTTAATCTCCGCTAATATAGCTCACAATAATTAATTTAATTTGAAGTTATAGTGGTTTTTGAGTAGGTGAAAAAATGGGGGCGCTAAAAAATAATTTATTCTCAAAGTGGGCAGTAGGCAAAATAAGTTTGGGAACCACTGGACTAGATGCAGCGAGGATGATTTACGTTGAAGCTGTATACACGATGTTATTTTCAAGTTTGAGGTTAGTTGCAATCATGGCTTCTAGTAGTGATGACGAAGAAATTTTATTACAAAACGGTATTAGTAAGTGGTTATTACTACAAAATCCAAGTCGTAAATATCATGTGCATCCAATAAATAAAGAACGGGGAAAATCTGGAGAATACCATGACCTTTTTCAAGAATTACGTAATTATCCCGATCGATTTTTCACATACCTGCGAATGGGCTGTGAAACTTTTGATTATATTTTAAACATGATTGGTCCCAAGTTACAAAAAACATGGCGTAATTGTCATGAGCAGCCAATTCTGCAAGAGGAACGACTTGTAGTAACTTTACGGTAGTAGATATTCCATTACATATTTAAAGAAAAGATTTGTGATATACGTGTTATTTTGTTATAGATATTTAGCAACTGGTGCATCGTTTACGCATTTATCTTTTGCATTTCGCATGGGTATATCAACTGTTGCAAAAATTGTAAAAGAGACAGTGGAAGTGATTTAGGCAGTACTTCAACCTCTGCATATGCCGACACCGACAACAGAGCATTTTAAAAAAATTGCTAAAGACTTTTATGAAATTTGGAATTTTCCACATTGTCTGGGGGCTATTGATAGAAAACATATACGTATTATTTGTCCAAAGCATTCAGGAACAATGTATTTTAATTACAAACATTTTTATTCCATAGTACTGCAAGGGGTTGCAGATGCAAATTACAAATTTACTATAATCGACGTAGGTGGTTATGGAAAACAGAGTGATGGTGGCACATTTAGATCATCAGCAATGTTCGAACCTCTAATGAAAGGTCATTTACATATTCCACCTAGTGACTGTTTTCCAGACACAGATATTGACATGCCATACGTTTTTATCGGTGATGAAGCTTATCCGCTATTAAACCATTTGCTTAAACCTTATGGTGGGACTAACCTTGCTATCGAAAACGAGTATTTTAATAAACGGTTATCAAGAGCACGCAAAACTATTGAATGTGCTTTCGGAATACTATATTCTAAATGGCGACTTCTTTCTAAAGCCATAGAAACTGACGAGAAAGTTGCTGATAAAATTGTTAAATGTGTGTGCCTTTTACAAAATTTGATAATTGACCGTGAAGGATTTGAGCGTCACTTAAATGATGTGGCATCGGTTCCACATTTGCTGAACAGAGGCTACCATCCATGTGCTGGTCGTTCTGCTGGTACTGCAAAATTAATTAGAGACACGTTTAAAAATTTTGTCTGTCGTAATAATGTTGTTCGTAATTAACAAATAAATAGACCAATAAACACTGTACAGCATACATAGAATATAAATGTGTATTTCTAGAAATGCGAATTATGTTTATATTACATACAACAGAAGCACTCTTATGAAGTACTGTTATAAAAATAGGTGGATGTTCCTTGGGCAAGAAAATCTTGAGGCGGTAGATTTGAATCTGCTACTCGTACACTCCATTCTTGTTGTTGTTCGTCAAATGCAAATTTTTGTACAAGTTCTTGCACCTTCGAGCGGAAACATAGTTTTTTGTTTTGTGGTATTTTTGCCACGTATGGCAACAAACTGTCAAAAAACATTTTGTCGTCATTTTGTTCTTCCTTTTGCGCTCCTTTCGTGCTTGATTTGTTTTTTAAATATTCTAATTTTTGTTGTTCTATGTGCAACAGGGCTCGGCCATAAATTTCACTTGGTGTTCTTCGTTTTGGCTTTGCTAATACCATCCTTGGTTCATCGTCCATTGATTCTTCATTCTGTCCGCGAGAAGCCGATGTCGGTGTTGATGGTGACGGAATTGACATACTGTCTGGAGTATCCTGCCTTTCCGCATTCTGCATTTCAGTAAAGTCTTCTATTTCAGCATTTTCTATTTCAAAGATCTGTGTTTCATTTGAGGATACGTTACTCTGATGCGATTCGGTATGTGTTTCTTCCATTTCGCCTTCACATCTTTTTAGGTTACCATCCGACTTTCTATTCTTCAACTGGTATAGCAAGGTTAGTCCCACCATAAGGTTTAAGCAAATGGTTTAATAGCGGATAAGCTTCATCACCGATAAAAACGTATGGCATGTCAATATCTGTGCCTGGAAAACAGTCACTAGGTGGAATATGTAAATGACCTTTCATTAGAAGTTCGAACATTGCTGATGATCTAAATGTGCCACCATCACTCTGTTTTCCATAACCACCTACGTCGATTATAGTAAATTTGTAATTTGCATCTGCAACCCCTTGCAGTACTATGGAATAAAAATGTTTGTAATTAAACTACATTGTTCCTGAATGCTTTGGACAAATAATACGTATATGTTTTCCATCAATAGCCCCGAGACAATGTGGAAAATTCCAAATTTCATAAAAGTCTTTAGCAATTTTTTTAAAATGCTCTGTTGTCGGTGTAAGGCATATGCAGAGGTTGAAGTACTGCCCAAATCACTTCCACTGTCTCTTTTACAATTTTTGCAACAGTTGATATACCCATGCGAAATGCAAAAGATAAATGCGTAAACGATGCACCAGTTGCTAAATATCTATAACAAAATAACACGTATATCACAAATCTTTTCTTTAAATATGTAATGGAATATCTACTACCGTAAAGTTACTACAAGTCCTTCCTCTTGCAGTATTGGCTGCTCATGACAATTACGCCATGTTTTTTGTAACTTGGGACCAATCACGTTTAAAATATAATCAAAAGTTTCACAGCCCATTCGCAGGTATGTGAAAAATCGATCGGGATAATTACGTAATTCTTGAAAAAGGTGATGGTATTCTCCAGATTTCCCCCGTTCTTTATTTATTACGACTTGGATTTTGTAGTAATAACCACTTACTAATACCGTTTTGTAATAAAATTTCTTCCTCACCACTACTAGAAGCCATGATTGCAACTAACCTCAAACTTGAAAATAACATCGTGTATACAGTTTCAACGTAAATCATCCTCGCTGCATTTAGTCTAACCTCTAGTCTACCAGCGAGCATCTAAGTGCCCTTCTAGGCTCGTATTTGCAAGTACCCTATACCTGCATCTAGCAGTGATCTAAACTGCTAGCATGTAAGCTGTTCATCTCATACATAAAAGGCAACATTTAAATGTGTGATTACATTCTACTATGCTAGGCTACCTTCCAGGCTACAAGTCAGCCTTAAAGCGTATACGTGCAAGCACCCTTTAATCGGCGTACGTAAAAAGCCGGCTCCAGACTCGCGCGCGAAAGCCCGCGAACGTGAATGTAGAGGGGTTTCGCGGCTATTCGCAATTTTTCCCAATTTTTCGCAGCTTCGCGCTTCGTTCCCCGATTCGTGTCGGTATTTGGCCCGCGACAAAGGGTTTGCGAAGTTCAAAACCGTCAATGTTGTGAATGTAGAGGAGCATACTTTTCGCGCTTATTTTCTCGTTGTGAATGCGCGCCGCGATTCGCGACCGTGTCTGGAGCCGCCTTAAGAAGAAGTGAATTTCACTATGTTTTTGTAGTAAATAATTATTTAAATATTCAAGCTTTATAAAACTATAGCATTTTGTATGAAAACATTATTTTTTACTACTTTGTGATTATTACAATCAAACATACATAAAAATGCGAATATGGTAGTTTTAGTATCCATCAACAAGTAGTTATAAATTCGTATTTTCCATGTATGATCCGTGTAGTCTCTATTATTAATCCTACAAATTCCAGCTGTTACTTTCTTCGAAAATTATATCTGAAGAAGTTCTTATTAATCTGATAAGCAGAAAATTTTTGCAGCGAATATGAACCATTGTGCGGCGTCGTACAATATGTAGCTCGAAACTTTGCTAGTCTCTACTAGTTTTGCAGTCCGTTCATTCTTTCTTGTTTAACGATTTGCTAATATTTTATTAAATGATAAATGTTTGACTTGAATATAGTTGTTCCTCTTAATAATATCAAGAATAAAGGAAATAAACTAAATGATAATACAAATTGGGTAGGCATATTTACCGATTTACTCATTTTTCTAATATATGCATTGAACATTACTCTAGATTCTAGATGAACAACCTTCAGTTATTCCATTAATAATTGGTAATCTCCGCAACGAAAAAACAAACATCCTTTAAAGAAATATGTCTGTATGTTATATGTTTTATGTTATATCTTCTGCGAATAAATACTTTTATTAAATAGAAAACAATGTTTCTTGCATAATTTTGAAAACGACACAACAGATAACAATTCAGTGTTATAAGTAAATTATGTAACATTTACGTAGTCAGCAAGTCGACAATAAGAGGCTTATTCAATAGGATAATCCTCAAATCAATAGTCATGAATGAAATACTGGCATAAACCAATATCAGAGTTTGACGGAGTGTTTCCGGAATACGCTTAGTATTACAGCATCCGCATTTGATAAATATAATTCCTTATACCGTAATGTTCTAACGATAATTTGATATTTTATATTTTTGTTTCATATACTTATGCAAACATTTTCCGTATGAAAAACTATTTTAAAGAATGTAGTGTACAAATATATATATAGGAACTTAGGTATTAGTTCTGTTTTATTCCTTACAGCTATGAATATAAGAGTGTATTTGAAAATCAAGATCAAGAATGTGTTGTTGAGATGTTTTACTTTGTTTGGTTACCTTCTTATACGTAGTATAAGTATTGTGATGATGAACATTTTCGACTACCAGACATTAGCAGATATCAACGTTTTGAAAGTCTTCTAAATACAGAAAATGTGGTTTTTGAAAATTGTCTCTCTGTATTTCCACGATAACAGCCAAACGGCTAAAACTATCAACACCAAACTATAGCATAATCTCCTCGTAAGATCTGATTTGATTTTCTGTGAAATCGATAAGCCGGAAGTAGTAGTTTACTCCAGTGAAAAAATGAAATTTCACCAATATTTCGTGAACAAGGTACTCAAAGTGAATAAAATAAATATATAAAACAGGAAAATGGGTGTGCTTAAAACCACACGGCAGAAGTGAAAACTTCATCAAGGCGAGGTTAATAATACGAAATACAACTTTTTTTTTTGTTCTATATTACATTAGGGTCATCCTGCATCGACGAATTCAGTTGCTGAGATTTAGTGTGCTTCTTTTGACGATATTTCTTCACGCGCGCATTAGACAATTCCCTTTTTCGTCTTAATTTGTCATTGATTTGATTTTCTTCATCCATCCTGTGTAACAGAAAAGAATTAAATGCTTATAAATTCGTATATAAGAGCAATTAAAGCAATGCTCTATTCGTTGCTATGGCAGCGGCCGCGATATATAATCGCGTGCGTATATAAATAGACAATATGAATACTCGCTTACAAGTCCCGCGCTGGTCTGATGCTAACGTGCCGGATTCTCACCCGTGAGATCTCGGGATCGAATCTGCTCGGGGACATGAATTTATTTATTCATTTAAATTTCAATTTAATTGAATATCTCTATATGATATATTTCTGTCGTTCCCTTAGTCGACTCGAGCCGACTTTACCCGAACGAGCGTTACATAGCCGAGCGTGACGGCTCAGTCTTGTTCAGTGCCCACAATCAACGCAACGCGCCCAAAGAAGCTTACACTTCAAAAACGGTTCAAAATTCCTACCTGGAATACCTCTCATGTTATGCTATCTTAACAGATATATTAAGACTATAAAAGTAATAAAGCTTGATTTTTGTAAAAAAAAATTCAAAATTCGGACCACAAGTAGCACTTTCACTATTATTCCCACCAGCATGAAAGTGACGTAACTGCTACTAAATGTTTGACTTAGCAGTAAGAGTTACTCCAAACTAGATCTTATTAGTAGTAGTCACTTAACCGTTACTAATACTAGGTCCTGGATAGTCCCATAACTTCTAAGTAACTCTTAACGTATTGGGAACCACAAGGCTAATAAATAAGATTACTTAAGTTATTGAAACGTAAAGTAGAAAACGATAGTGGCCAAACATAACCATGTCGTACTACTGAGGGGTGACTTTAAAGTTAGCACTTCTGGAAAGTTTAAAATATTAAAGTTTTTGCTACGTTATCGGAACATGTATTAATTACTTCAAAGTTACGGATTTGTTTAGTAATATTTACAGTAATTTCGGCGTTCTTGCAGATGTTACTAATTTTCAGCGTGACTGCATAGTTGCAGTTACTTTAAAAGAATCATTACAAAGTAGGTTTCACTTCATGGACTTTAACAAAAAACGAAGACGTTTACCAATAAGTATCGCTCGTGTCTATGAAGTGAAACTGCGTTCGAATTCATGGCGTCTAAAGACCAAATTCGTTACCACCAGTAGCTTTATTGACATTCGTCGACATTTTATCGAAAACTGAGGCATCCGTAACTAAACCATTTATTAATTACTTTTTGATCTGTAAGGCATCTCTAGCAACCATATGTGTTTATTTCAGTCTGAAGTTCCATGTGGAACTTTGAAGTGACACCGGGAATCTTAAAGTTGTGAATGCTGGTACTTCATGGCAATCTTAACGAACCTGCACGACTTTAAAGTACCAGCGGCGTACTACATGGGACCAGTACTAAAGGATACCTATACGCTAATACACGGTTACTTTTGTCAAGTAGTAGATACTTTAAAGGCGCATATTAGTAACTACGACGTCACAATACTGATCAATAATTAATTTTTCTTTAGCGCTGTACTTAAAATATGAAATTAATGAATATATGTTGGTTTAATAATTTAAAAATAGATACATACACCTATAAGTGGACAATTTCAAAATTGTACAATAAATTTAAAAAAAAATCTTTTGTAAATAAAAAAAAGTATAGTTTAAGGACGCATTCTCATTTTACTAAGTATTGTCAGAAAAAGTGTACTAGATTTGACTTTAATACGCCCGAAATAATCAACGTGTGTTGAGTATTATTATTTTGTGTTACTATACTCACACCATGAACGTGTAATATTACATTCTACCTTCGGTATAAGGGAGTCGTGTGGTGCGGGCACCACACGACTCCCTTGCAAATTATGCGTTCTATATATTATACCGTGCCTTGAATTAATTTTTCTTTTAGAGTAGCTTATGAAGATATTAATTTAGGAACACTGTGAAACAGTAATGTTTTTGATTTTGACAACTGTCGTAGTTAAGTCAATTTATTTCACTATCGAAAACCATTACTGTTCACGTGATCCCAAATTAATATTGAAATCATAGGCTAAAAGAAAAATTAATTGAAGGCACGGTATAGTATATGATTAGTTTAAACGATCTGGATTTTAAATTTTAGTATTAACACTTTTACTCACTTTCCTGCAAATATTTCACAAATTATACATTCTACAAAGATTTATTAAGAGGATAAAAGCATTAGAAATATTACCATGGCTTTCTAAATTGTATTATATCATATACAAAGTACACAATCAAAATAACCATTTCGAGGCAACTTCAATGCGGAAGACGATTCACATATTGACTTGTTCTTACCACATTTGGTAAACTCCATGAATCAATGATGCTTATTATTCATTATTAAAGCAAAGTCAGGTAGGAACTGAGAAAATTTACTTTAGTATACTATTCGTCTCCGCATTAGTTACTTCAACAACAAAGCCATTTGAGTAAGTAAATTGCATTATAATATTAATTCTCTTTGTTACCTCTTCCTTAATGCATGTAAGTTGTAAATCAAAACAGATTTTGCGGTTCTTTTGATTTTGTGCCTAAATAAGAAGAAGTCAATGAAGCTAACACTTATTTTTTATAGTAACCAACTTTATGTGATGCAAAAGAATGGGAATATTTAATATATACAACTGTTTTCCTCACAAAGTAATTACAAAATTAAAAGATCTTGTATGTGTCGGTAACGAGATAGTGTTTACAAAGTTGCTTTCGGAATAATTACTTGTGACCTCCGAAATCTTTTTTCCTCGAAGACAAGTATTATTTACATTCGCAATTAGTGAATACTGCTTCCTGAATTTATATTTGCGTGCCTTTCTTTTAACCGGGACCAAGGTTCTGTAAAGCATCTTTTTACTCGTCTCTTATGATTCATTAAAGTTTGTACATGTTCACCGGTTTTCGGTTTACGGAAGTGCAAACCGTCTCTTTTTCACTTAAATCTTAATTACTGAGAACATGCACACATATTTTTTTAGCATCAGATGTCTTTTTGAAATATGTTCCAGGTCTATATTATGATTATTATGTGTATAACACTACTGAGCAGCGCAATGACAAAAATATTCAAAATTGAATATCACGTAGTTAGCTTTTTTTAACAAGATATGTTCATACGCCAAATTAAACTATGCAACGTTTAGATAGCCTGTTCAGGCAGAAACTTTTGAGGATGAATTACGTTCCTATCGACAGTTCAAAATAATCACATTCAAATCAATGGTCCTTGTTGTGAAGACGTTTAGAAATTAACAGCAAACATCAAATATTTGAACTACAACCTACATCTGTTCAAAAACTCCATTAAAAAACAGACCTAAAACATCTATGTTGGTAAAGTAGTGGGAATGAAAAAATTGGAACACTAGGTCCATTGGCTTCAATCTCTTCAATAGGTTTGTTCACGTGTTTGACAAACTAGTTGCCTTAATAATAATAATAATAATATTGATTTATTTGCCCAACAGATATAATCCAAGACAGGACAATAATAATAATTAAAGAGTAATACACGCTCTACATATAATCAACAAAAAGATAACAAATGAAACTAAACTAGATATAAAGATATACATAAATACTACAAATTAAAAACATCCACAAAAAAAATGTTAGCATTCACAGATGCATGCATCAACGGTGCTCTACCAAGTACATTAGTCCTTGCAGTTGGTACGGTAAATGTCCGGGAAGATCTCGCCTCAATCCTTGGAACCCTGAAATTCACTTTGGACAGTAAGTATGGAGAGTCAATGTTGTTACTTAAAATGTTTACCAGGAACCTTGCACTGCATCTGTTTCTTCGTTCGTGTAAAGTTTCGAAGTTATGCCTGCGAAGTAAGGTGTCATAATCCGTACCTAAATCTGGGTAGTGGCCATCTAGCTTGTAAGACAGATATCTCAAGTATCTACGCTGAATACGCTCAATTGCATTCCGCTGAGCTCCATAAATAGGGTACCACACAGTCGAAGCATACTCTAACTTGCTAATCACGTATGCATAAAACAAAGAATCAATAGCGGGTATATTGCTAAACCTTTTACAAGATCTAAAAATGAATCCCAGAGATCTCGACGCAGAATGGGTAATACGAGTTATATGTTCATTAAAACTTAACTTGCTATCAAACAAGACACCAAGGTCAGTGACAGTGCTTTTACTTTCAAGAGTGTGACTGTCAATTTGGTAAGTCGAGTGTATCTTATTAATTCTTCTTGTATATGATACATGAACACATTTATTAATATTTAAAGCGAGCTTGTTATTTAAGCACCAACTATAGACAGTGTTGAGATCAGCCTGTAGGCAACCAACGTCATAAGAAGTGCATATCCGACGGTAAATCTTTAAATCATCAGCATAGGCTAAGACGGAGGAGCCAATGGAAGTTATTAAGTCATTAATAAAAAGGACAAATAAAAGGGGACCTAAATTCGAGCCTTGTGGGACACCTGAAGTAGAAATATAGACTCTTGATGAGTAGCCATTATAAAAGACAAAATTAATCCTATTAAGCAGGTAAGAATTAAAAAATTTAATTACAGAAGGTCCAAATCCAAAATAAGAAAGTTTATTGAGCAAGATCGAGTGGTCTATGGAATCAAAGGCACGACTGAAATCTGTATAAATGACATCCAATTGACACCCCTCGTCCAACGCCTCAGCTATATCCTGAGTAATAGTATTTAAATTAGAAACAGTTGATCGATTCGAGATGAATCCATGCTGATGCGGTGAAAGAAAAGGCCTACAGTGATAAGAGATGAAATAATAAATAACTGATTCAAATATTTTAGCAAGGTTAGAGATAATAGCAATAGGCCTATAGTTGCTCGTATCAGATTTATCACCTTTCTTGAAAACTGGACAAATTCTAGCAATTTTCCAGACGTCAGGAAATGTTGAAGTACGCAAGGACAAATTAAATATTTTAGTAAGAGGGACCGCAAAAATATTAGCGCAGTCTTTAATTAAATACGAAGGTATATTGTCATTACCACATGTAGCTTTAGAGCTCATTCGTGAAACAGCCTTCAGCACATCCTGAGCAGTTATAACGGGCATCAGGAAGGGCGGAACATCGGAAATAGAATCAGGTAATGTAAGAATATTTGGCCTAGGCAAGTAAACATCAGCAAAGCCGTTAGCGAAAGCATCCACAATACCTTGAGGCTCAGAAAAAGTGGAGTTATTATTATGAAGTTGGCCAGGAATCCTGGAGGTATTAGATTTGGATCGGACAAACTTCCAGAAAGAACGAGGGTCGGAGGTAATTCTGTGCTGCACACATTCAATATAATAAGTATATGCTGATGAAATCTCAGCTTTAGCAAGTCTATGTATTCGTTGAAATTCAGATTTTAGAGCAGAGTAGCCTGTAGATTTCCATTTCCTGTGATAGTATTTTTTCAATTTCAAGAGATTTATAATACTAGAGGTAAACCAAGGAGGAAAAGTAAGTTTAGATACAGTAGTCATTGTAGGAACAGATAGGTCCATGATGGCATAAATCCTAGAATAGAACCGATCAACACAGTCGTTAACCCCAGAACATCGGTCAAGAAAAGACCAATCTACTTCGAGTAAGTCGGAATATAATTTACTGAAATCAGCTCTTCTGAAGTTATACCTTTTGTTACCATTGTTAGAACGGAAAGCCGGTACGCGATGATTCTGTGTAAATTCCAAGTCAAAATACAAAGCAGGATGATAGTTATCTTCAGGAACCAAAGGATCAATATCGCGAGCCACCTCAATGTCGCAATCAATGTTCGATAAGATTAAGTCAAGCAATTTATTGTCAGCATTAGTGACAGTATTATATTGATTTAGATTAAATGATGCCATGAAGGAGAAAAGAAGATCAACCTTTGAATCAGAAGTAGTACTAGAATTATTAAAATGCGGCAGGTTAAAATCACCCACAATAAGGACAGGATAGTCAGAGATGGTCAGTTCCAGCATACCTAATAATAGTTCATACTCCATGTAACTCATGTCAGGAGGAATATAAAGCAAGACAATGTAATATGTAAAGCCCCCAACACAAATCCTGCAGACCAGCAAATCAACCAAAGGAATAGTTGACCTAAAGGACCTGGTATCAACTACACTGCATTTAATACTATTATGTAAACCAATAAGAACACCCCCTCCAAGAGCACGACCAGTAAGATTTGCATCTCTATCACATCGCAAGATATTATAAGAAGCAGATAAAAGTTCGCTATTATTAATAGAATCATTTAACCAAGTCTCAGTAAGAAGTATAATACTGTAGGGTGAAGAAAAACTAGATTCATATAAAGTTTGCGTTTTGGTACGAAGACCTCTAACATTTTGATAATAAAGAAAAGTACGGGACACACTGTTGGGCTCTTTTAGTTTAAAGAATTAACAATTCGGGGGATACCACTTACATACTTTAACCTTATATTGGACTCGCCATTAGCCTTACGATTCTCCAATTCGAGTTTGACACACTTGTATAATTTAGATTGAAAAGGAGTCTGATCCTGGGTGATAAATACATTAGCAAATTTATCCAACCCTTTCAAGATTGTATTCATTCTTAGTAGCCTCGAGACAAGATCACTCGATGACAGCGTAACTTTAATAGGTCGTTTAGAATCTGTTTTAGTTGGATCAAATTTACCGAGTCTCACATGCCTGAAACCATCCACCCCAACCCCAGCAGCAGAGAAAAGATCCGCCAAAGTAGATCTTTCAGATTCAATCCGATCCTCCTTCACACCAGACACCACGTCAGGGATACCATAAATAACAACGTTGCTCTGACGACGCTGTCGTTCAAACACTTCTTGAATAATTTCCTCAGTTTTAATTAGAGGATTTTCAACTTCAGCAGTATTAATTGATTGTTTCAAAGCCTTAATGTCATTCTGAAGCTCCACAAGAACAGCCTTCAAGCCATTCAGTTCATTAGTAAATTGTGAGCGCATTGGGATGTTCTTTAAATTAGTCAATGTAATTTACACTATACTTCCATGTGGTCACTTTTAGATAACTATTAATCATAATTTGGCACATACGATGGGGCCTTAACTACAGTACCAAGCACATTATTCTGAAATCCTTGCAATATCCCGATGTTTATTTGACTAGCAGAATCTCAGAGCTTTCATGTAGTAAATGTGTGTCAATTTCGTTTCATTCAGTTTTACTCACTACTGTTATAAGTTTCAACAGTCACTTTTATTAAATGGTTTAAACCTTAAACCATTTAAAAGTGAATTTGAAAATATTTTAAGAATACATTTTGCAGACATTTCACAAGATATTACATCTAGGCAGACGTACTAAGAATATGAAAGTATCTAGATCTTGATGTTAAATAATTACTGTATAAAAAAATTCAAAATTCGAGCCAAAAAGTAGTTTTGATTTAATGAATGATGTAAAAGCTGAAATGAAATAAGGATTTTTTTATAAAAATAGCTTTGTTTGCATAATACCGAGTGACCAAATGCAACTGCATACCGTATACACCAGAAAATAGGCCAAACGAATTCTTCCTGGATGCTGCGTTTGAAAAAGTTTGGACGGGAGTGAACTGTGCAAAAAGGATCAAGCAAAACATGTAGAATTTATGGGGCACTATAAAATGAAGTACGATATGATTAAAAGACAAAATAAATAATAATTATATTTTTAATCCTAATTGTACAAAACCTTGAATATTAAATAGAAATTTAATTAAAATGGGGCATGTAACAAAGAAAAACACAAACTTGGCTGAATTTAAAAATAATTACAGCATTACAATATGATATAGCAAGCAGTTTTGATACTAAAGCATATACAAATTTTAATGAGTAATAGAATAAAAAACACTGACTGTCTTTTTGTATAAATACAATGCTTCAGGTGCACTCTGTTGTCCCAAAACAGATTTACTTACGCTTTTGTGTAGTGTATTTGATTAATGTCTTAAAAACACATAAGTATATACAAAATAAAATGCAAGCATGTCCGTAACATAACGGATATAGTATTGTTAATTACATACTTTTAATTTCATTGTGCCTACAACGTATCCATGACCAACCATGTACGCCCAGAATTTCTCTTATATATATATTTCCAAAAAAATTTTTTTATAGAACTGTTTAGAAGCGAAACTACAAAATAGAAACACAAGGAAAATATGAACAGACAGCTAATTCAGAATACATAAACAATGCTTTCAGCGTATACAAAACTGAAAATTGTACTGTCTCCTGTCCAGTAAGCAGGTACAATTCTAAGCAACCCAAGGTGATTGTATCTGCCCAAATTAAAAACAAAAACATTATTTTCTGCACAATTGATATTGTAGGGCCATCCGATTATTACTAGTAGAACTTCGGAAAACTGATGTGCTAATAGTGAAATACACAGCCTTAATTTCTTTTAGCGTCGAGTAAATGAACTCTTAATTAAGGTTTAAATTCGTTTATTTAGAAAATCTGTGTAAAATGCAAAATTTGCATGATACGAAATTTGCAAAAAGATGTTCGATAAGAGGAATGTGTTACTGCTGACCGAAATTTGAAATGTTTTTTATGCGAACGAATGCCTTCGATTGCGTTTGTTCATACGCACATATAAAGCGAAAGAATTTTATTGCTGTGCGTATATCCGTAGTCAGATTATTCGTTCCTCCACATTTGCGATACTTTCAAGTAGGAGAATTATGAGCAATAGCGTGTGTATGTTTTTTCAACATTTTTGGAGCAATTATAGTAATTTATCTCAAAAGATGGACAAATTATGTTAATTTCAGATAAAACTTGTACGTTTTTTCAGTTCTCCAACTGATAAGAGCCTTCAAAGTTATAATTTTAAGAATCGCTGATAATTACTCGACTATTCATTACATTGGTGTTTTTATAGGTTAAGTATCAAGATTTTTCTATGCAAATTCATTTACAAACATATATACATATATTAACGCGTGTTTAGTCAGATTCTAACCTTATTTCAAAGAACGGTGGTGAATCATACGAATTACTGCTTGTCGTACGTACGTGCCTTTTGATCAATTACTTAAAACACATTTACATAACTCTATGTTCACGGCTGTTAACTTTGTGCACGTAGTCCTTATCATTTAAATGAAATATTAAGCATTTTGCGTTTCAGAATGTTATTGTGGTAGTATTTTCGTAGACATTTTCGTGTATGACGTAGACACATTCGGTATGTACTGCATAAACAATGCATGTACATTTAGAGATACATGTATATATGTCTAGGGCGCATACCGGCCATATTCCACCCGTGTGTATTATCCGCCTTGAATGTAGAAATTTGTTTTATGTCAAAACACAGCAGTAAAGAATCCTCTAATGAATGGTAGCATTATAACTTGGCTAAAGATACATTTTCCATACATGAATGTGTGTACTGCAGTTGAAAAATTTCCACTCCTCTCGATATTAACTTTTGAACGATTTTATAAAATTTTGAGATACTGATATTAAATGTTACACATCCCACTTGGCAAAATCACAATTATAGAGAAGGATGAAAATTAGTATTTGCTAATGTAGAACAAGTGAGCACATAGTATTTTGCCAAGTGGGATAATATTTTTTCATAATATCGATACTTGCAAAGTTAACGATGAAGGTCGTTTCACAAAAAACTAAAGCATAAGAATGGGAGGGGTTACTTTATCTAAAATGTGCTCGTGTTTAGATTATACAGTTTCCACTACCATCAATTTTATATTTATTTTTTTATGGAAGCTTTCCAACACAGCTGGCTTAATAAGTTTTGGAGTATCTGATTGTTTACGCACAGCATTTGCAAAATGGTTATTTCGGAAATACCTTACGATAAAAAGAACATGTTCCGAGACATTTGAAAATTGATAGTTTTTAGCCAAGAGATTCAAAATATATGCTGAACATTTAGCACTGCATTTAAATCATCACGATTTGATCCAAGCTTTATGTATTTAAAAGGTACCCAAAAATGACATGTTCTTAAATATAAAAAAAATATCATCGCTTGAAGCATGTTAAAACAATGCCCTGTCAATTCACTGCCGAATTTATTAAAACGGTACCATTGTATAGGCACTCAAATTACCCATGTGGTAATCCATTGGGTGGTAGCAAAATCTTTAGAGTTTGATGACCAACGTAATATAATTTTGTCTCTGCCAAAAGATCAGTTGCCAAAGCTACTGAAAAGAGTGCTACAAAAATCAGAACCAAGGCTTACAATCTGAGATCAGAAAATCTGAGATATTTCCAATAAATAGAAAGAAAATCACAAGACAGACTTGGAAATAGAAACTTTTGGAAAAGTAATCCAGGCGCAGCATGTTACTCACCGCGTCAAGAGAAGGAAAAAATTGCAAACGCTCCCTGGAAAAACTATTTGTGTAAGTGACCTTAGACACACGCAAGAATTTTCGACTCTAAAACATGCTTATCCACCTAAAATTTCGACTTCAAAACGAGTTCATCTATTTAGAAGGCGCAAGCGTAAAAATACGAAAATGTAACTACACCTTTTCAAACAGTATTTGCGAAATTATCATTTTAATTTTTGAAAGCGTCAATTGTATTTTAGTCTTAGCAAATGAATTGTAGAAGATATCATTTGTATTTTGTAACAGTGAATTAGATTTGCGAACCAGTCAAATGTATTTTAGCCTAATCAAATGGATTGTGGAAAGCATCAGATGTATTTTATGCTTATCATATGGATTTTGGATAACGTCAAATGTATTTGCGAACTATCAATTGAATTCTATAAAGCATCAAATGAATTTTCGAAAGCATCATTTGTATTTTCGATGGCATTACGTTATTTCGATATTCTATGTACTTATATTCTCGCACCAGGTATACAATATGTATGTCTGGTAGGACGCCCGACGTTCATCCGACAATTAATGTGAACGCGCTCCAGGCTATAGCTATCTTAGGCAATGTAATATATATTATAATTTTCTGTACAGGGTTATTGTGCTAATACCAGTTAGTATAGTGTTTTCTGACAAATAAATAAATAAAATACATATCACCTTTTCGAAACTACATATGAGGAGCTGACATTCAATGTGCGTTTTGTCCAAAATTTCAAGTTTTGAGTTAGAGATGGCGTTCTAGTCTTTGAAATACAGCGCATCTTTTCGCAGCATCCTGGACCTTCCAAGTACATTTTGTCCAGTTCAAAATCCATGGTGAATGTTGCTTGGACATTCGAAGTGCATTTTGTCCATAACAACGGTACTGTCAAATTGCGTTTTGTCCTCGCACTGCGGACTTGTTGCACTTTGAATGTTTGTTTATATTGTTCTGATGTGTCGGTCGTCGTTGTGCCAACGTGCTTGCTTGATAATTGATAAAAAATATGGAAAGTGAGCACATTGTGGGCGATACCGATCGAGGAAGTCGTACGCGAGCCAAAAATGTGACAACCAGAGAGCGAAAAAAGCAGATAAGGTAATTTTATAATATTTTGTGGTTAGGTTTGGTTTGATTTTGGTGCATACTTTTAGGTATTCTGACAGTGATCCCAATTTAGATAGTTTAACATATCCTTGCCATCATGAATCTTGTAACAGTATTACACTGCGGGAATTACGCTTGAGCCGCGCAAAATTTTATGAGCACCCAGATAAAGTTAAACAAGACACCAAGATTTCTCACTGTCTTCACGTGAAATCGCCAAAAAGGAAAAGGAGTAGGAGGCCTCGAAATCCGAAGCACCATAGCATGAGTGTGAAGTACAAATTGTGGACCAGATCTGGGAAGAAAGATGTTTGCCAGAAAATGTTTCTTTCTGTTCTTGGCGTCAGCCAAAGGCGAGTTCAGACAGTTGCCAAGAAAATGAAAAGTGGTGACGGAATAGTGGAGAATCGTGGTGGTGATCGCCGCTCAAGAAAAAATATCACCAAAAAGCTTAAAGTTATGGAATTCATCAAGAGCTTGAAGGGCACAGAAAGCCACTATGGACGAGCCAAATCCCGCAGAATTTACTTACCTTCTGAGCTTAATATCACCAAACTCGCAAAAGCTTATAACGATTCCGTAGACCTAAGCTATAAAGTGAACTACAAATTTTTTAGTCGCATCTTCAATGGTCACTTCAACATTGGATTTGGTTCTCCCGCCACCGATGTTTGTGGATTTTGTGTACGTCATCGCAGACAAGTAGAATTAAGTCAAAATCCGCAAGAAAAAACAAAGATAATAACCAACTTGAGAGTACACAAATTGAGGGCGAAACAGTTTTATACCATGATGAAAGAAGATTCGGATGACTCTCTTTCTTTTTGCTTTGACTTGCAGCAAGTGCAGGTGCTACCGAAAGTTCCGATAGGAGATGCTTTTTATGCACAGCAAGTTTCTTTATATTCATTCTGCATAACCGACATTTCCAGCAAGACACCCATATTCTATTCCTGGCTAGAGACGCAAGCTGGTCGGGGATCGATCGAAGTAGGATCTGCGCTTTCTGATTTTCTTTTGAAATTGGAAATCCCGGACCACGTGAGGGAACTAAGACTATACTCAGATGGATGTGGTGGCCAAAATAAGAATAGCCATATAATACACATGTTGATGATTTGGCTCCATAGACGTGCCCCACCAACATTACAGTGCATAAGGATGTGTTTTCCAGTTCGTGGGCATTCGTACCTTCCTGCCGACCGTGCATTTGGAAGAGCGGAGAAATTGATAAGAACACAAAGTACAATAAAATCGCCGGAAAAGTACTGGGAACTTTATTCTCAAGTTGGGGAAGTACGAAAATTAGGGATGGAGTGGACTTGTGTTTACAATTTCAAAGAAGCTTTAACAGTTTTGAAGAAAGTTGATGGGATCAGCGAAGCAAAAAGAATTTTTATCACAAGAACCAAAAATAGAGGTGTGAGCGTGAAAACTGAGCAGTACTACAGAAATAATGATGAATCAAAAAAGTATGAAACATTGTTGAAAAAGAACAAGAAGATTGAGAATATTGTGCTGCCAGAACTACCACTTTATCGAGAAATCAAGACAAAGAAAGTAAAGAGTCTAACAAAGTTTCTCGTTGAACTGGCTACTGAAAATTGGAGGAATGACCCAGAATTGGCATGGCTGAATCCAATTTTACCTGAAAATGTTCAAAATCATGACGAAGAGGGTGAGGATGGAGATGATTCTGATCATGATCAGGAAGAGCTGTGTCAATGCCAGGAAGATGATGGTGGGGTTAGGTTGTGAAGTATTAGCTTCATTTTTCAGATTGTTTTCTTTAACAATGAATAAAGTTTACCTACCTTACAAAAATTGCATGTTTCCTAACAAACAGTTTTAAGTCCTTTATTTTACAAACAAAGTGAGTTTTGTCCACATTGGACAATCAAAAAGCATTAAACTATCCAATTTTTAGTTTTTTGCAATTATTTAGAAAGAGGAATTTTTGAAAAAAAAGATAGGATGAAAACTCACATTTTTTCATATTTAATGACATGTTGAATTTTACTATAAGTTGTATCGTTTTTAGACTATAGTTTTTTGCGTTTTACAGAAATTATGTAATTTGGACAAAACGCATATTGAATGTCAGCTCCTCATATGATTAAGCTGAAATACATATGATTATTTCTAAAATTAAATTTACTAATCGAAACTACTTTTGACGAACTCTCATAGTCATTTGACTATTCTCATTTACAATTGACGATATCGATAATTAAATTAATAGCTCTAAACTACATATGATATTATCTAAAATACTTTTTTTATTTCTAAAATTCAATTGATACATTCCCAAATACTAATAACACTTCGAAACTACATTTGACGCTTTCGAATATACTGTTGGAAAAGGTGTAGTCATCATCTAAGATGAAGACCGTTTCAACCTGTCTTCTGGCCGGACTATATGTTTCTCTAGTAGTGGTGAAGGATTTATAACAAGAGCTAAATAAAAAAAAACTTTATTGAAAAATGCGGGAAAATAAGATTTAGGTCTTACTCTATAAAATGGAAACGAATTTCCAGGTTAGTGGTCAGCACATGCAATGATGGTGCCCCAATAGATTGTATGGAGCCTACCAAAGAAGCCTGAAGATGTCCGAAAAAGAAGGATGCACTTTTTTTTAGAAATGGCAAGACATTAAGCTGAAATTAATCTTTTCGAATTAATTAGAGGAAGTTGGTTCTCATTCCAGCAGTGAGACTATGTAATCGAACTAAAATGCCTAATGTCGGATCAAAATAGGGACCTCTATATTATAAATCTTATATACTGTGTAGTAATAAATTGAAAATTAATCTTAATATCTCGGAAGGCAATAATTTGCAGACTGACAATAAGTAAATTAATGCGACCGAGATAAACAAACAAGTTTGATTAATCTAATTTGGTATGTTACATTAACAAAACATGAACTAACTGCTACCACTGAAAACCACCCTTTAACCCTCTTGATAAGGGCTGTTCTTTCTTGTAAATGTTAAGTTAAAATATGCTACCAGAGCAATTACCAGGAGGGTTGAAGGATGCCTTTCAATGGTAGCAGTTGGTGTGTTAATGTAACCTACCAAATATGAAGAATTAAACCCAAGTAATTTCTCTGGACGTACATTTTAACTTGAAATACATTCTTATACCCGTAAAATAAGGGTATAAGAATAATTTTTAGTGGCAGCAATCAGCTACATTGACCTAGAATACCAAATTTGAAGGATTTATGAAATTAAAATTTCTTTCAGCGCTAGCACATTTTTTTTTCCAAACTCACAAGAGAAAACTACCCTTTACTTAAGGACTTTATTATTTGCGCCGGTAGCATTTTTTTCTGGTCAGCAGATTACTGACAACCTAATATCTGTTTGTATTTAATGCCTATAGATGTTATTAAAAAACTCTAATGTCAATGATTTTGTATCGAATAATATGATGGGACTTCAAGTAACCCAAACACGAGTATTATTTGAACTCAATTTAAAAACAAAAATCTGCTTGTATTCTATATGTAATTAAAGGTTAGTTTATATTTGTATTAACTAAAAGTGAAGAGCTTAGTTTTTAAGTGTTAGATGATTAATACAGCAAAAAGTACACTACACTAATATTCAAAAATTGGGTTCAAGCAATCTGTAACACTTAAAAAACACATTTTCTAAAAGTATGGTTTTCCAGTGCATTTTCAGAAACAATATGATAAAATAGATGTATCTAATTGAAGAATTTATTGCAAAACAAGTTGATAAACAACCGTTTTAACCGCCTCCTTAAAATATTCTTAAAATTTTAGGGAAGTTATAGGTAATAAAATCCTATTGAATAACCATTAGCATAATATAGTGTATATATGGATAAGTAACTATTAGTATTCGAAAGTTGAAATTTTAAAATGTTGACGCAAATATTTTAATGAGATGGTTTGGAATTAGTAAATTCAAGGAATTCATGCCATTCCCAGTTCCGCAGATAAAGCATATTAATTAGAGGAAAATCCATGTAATATGCAAAAGCTTTAAATTACAAGCGCTGAATCATAAGAATTGTTTTCGCTGACGGTATTCCAGAAACAACATCCAACAAGTATTAACACACAACACGTACCTTTTAGAGGAGGATATCAATAAAGCAACATAAAGAGAACAAATAAATAAATAAAAATGTATTCTTTACCTTTATAATCCGTGATAAAGCACAACAATATAAATTTATTTCATCAAAACACCAATCACAGATTCGAGCACATTAATTACACAACTTAATGTCCAGGATGTATCACAGTTTTTAACGATGTAATTTATAATTCCATGTTTATTGTCGTATGCAATCGCAATAACAGGAATCACCACTCACTAATTGCTAACCACCGATAACTCAACAACTGTATTTTTCATACACTTGAATGTTTTGCAAGCACAAGAATGTATAAATTATTTATATTTTTCTTTCACATAACATATACATGAGAAAAATGAGTTTGTCAAGAAATGATTTATACATGTATTGTTCCAGTAAGTCGTTCTGTTATAAAAGAACATGTAATTTAAGTTGACACTGTCTGGGAAAGTTCGGATATAGTCTGCCTTACATATAGTGGTAGGGTATAATATATAATGTACTAGCGTTCGAGTTCGAACCACTAGTGAGAGGAGGGGATTCGATTCGGAGCTCCCCATGTGTTGCCTGGAATTACAATAATAGTTGCCGTATAGGCAAGAAAATAAATAAATCATCCTGGGTTGGACATGTTACGTCAATATCGCCTCCGGATAGAATAAAGAATGAATTCATTAACCCTCTCTGGAATTATCACTCAAGTCTGTAGGATTCAGATCGACATTTATAAAGAGTTGATTGTTATAAAACATTTTGTTCAAATTAACATGTTATATTATGATAATAATATTTAATTATTTATACATTTAACGCAAGTAAATATCAAAAATAGCAGGCGTATACGCGAAAATGTCAATGTCAAAATCACAAAAAAGTTGTCGTCAGGAAATTGTCTGTTAGGAGCCAGTTAATATTTTACATACCTATAATCATTACTCGATTCCTATACAAACAGACTTGGGGACGGTGTCTTGTTTACTAATAATATAATTGTGCTATTTACAGATTAATATATATGGTGATATCAAGTGATATTTCTAAAACGAACTAATATATAAACTATCTCTCTAATTTTTATATACCATTCTCAATTTGAATTTTATACGTAGGAATCAAATCGGCATAGTCAACTTCCGTACTGAATTAGTGAGAAACACAAGCAAATTTTAAATATGCATTTGAAATTATTTGTAAATTGTCAAAATTAATAATTTGACCTCACCTCAATAAAATGTTGATTGGAATGTGCTACTATACCTATTAAATACATAATTTAAATTATTTATTTTTATACATTTACAATAAGTTATGCCAGCGACAGGAGACACATACATATAAAAGTATAAGAATTGCCATTACTTACAGACCGGACACGAACGGTTGATGACTCATCGCCCATGGGCGCACTATTGAAATGTTGTATTTTTAAAGAGGTTTTAATTTTATTTATATAATTGGATAACAAGTGGGTGGTGATCTATAAAATACAAAACACCTTATTATTTGTTCATTTTGTAGTTCAAGTCGAGTAAAGGAGTATTAATATTTACTAGCAATACTTTCTCTAGGTTCTCTTCTGTAAGGTTTGTTCTCTTTGAATGAAGTACATCCTTGTAGATAGAAAACGTCCTTTCTACATCGCAACTAGTTATAGGTGCGTACTGGAAATATTCTTTTATTTCAGCGTATTTAGCAGTTAGATTTTGTGTCATTGCCCCCATACACAATTGCCGCAATGTTATTAAATCTGGATTTCTATTAAAGTCACTTGGAATAATGTGGTTAATACATCTTTTAATTTGCGATTTCGATTTTCAAAATATGTGATAAGTTTAGGCAAATATTCAAAGTGTTCCTGAAGGAATAACAACTGATTTTTTAAATTTGGGATTTGTGTTAGGTCCTTGCACTTCGAGCATCATCATTTAAACATGTAACGAAATTTTCGAAATTCTGTGCATAAAAACTAGTAACTCCCAACCATGCTCCCCATCTAGTTATTACTGGCGAGGGAGGCAGTGACAAAGATGGAAGTTTTCCCCAGTAAAGAGCTAATCTCGATGGTGCTTTTCTAAAAACTGTTTTAAAAGTGGATACAAGTCTATCAACTTCCGGATACCTGTCTCTGATATATTCACAGATTCTGTGGAGAGCATATGCTACACAAGTAATATGGAGCATATGAGGATATGTTTCCTTTAATAGTCTGCATGTTCTTAACATGTATGCGGCACTGACACTAACCAATAAAAGTATTTTGTCGCTGTACCTGTCGTCCGAATGAAGCATTTAATGCAAATTCTCGTTAATGGTTTTAGCAATTGTTTCCGCATCAACTGTATTTATAACTTAGAATACTATTACATATGCGTTATATGGAATACTTCGATGTAGTACTCCAGCTACAACATTTACCACACAGCGTTCTAATATATCGACAGTTGCGTCGGTACTTCTGTCTTGTAGTGCATTCTACTGTTTTCGTGAAGCACTTAGAAACATAACATTTGCGTAAGGTGGATTCATCAGGGACATTTCGACCAGTATATTTTTGAAGAAATGTTTTGAAAGAGGGATTGTCAAGTTTATTTAATGGGATATTAGCCGTCATTAAAGTTTCACAGAGTTCTTCGTTAAAATTGTCAGCTTGCAACGGGTCCAGTTTCTGTGTGTTTTAGAATGCTAAGTGACGTACGTGCGCTTTTTGGGCATTCTGTAATGATATTTTACAGACTTTGTAATAAATTTCAGAATCACTGACAATGGAGGACATACAATATGACCCTTAATCCAACTCGCAATTGTTTCATGATGCCATTATCGACGTTATTCTATATCATATCTGAAAAAGTAACATAAACAATGTTCTAGATCTGAATAATTGATAAGTAAAAATTTATGCGTTTGAAACTTAACGAAATCCAGTACACACTTACGTCAAGATAATTGTGAGAAGTAGATTCAATGAAACAGTATTAAACAGGAACTACTACAAAAATTACTAAGTATGTAATTAACAGTCAAAACAATGAAAAAACGAAACTAATGTAAGTATGAATAGGTATATATATACATATATAACTTTATTTATCTTACGAAGTATAAGGTAAATATAATACATTTAAAAAACTCTTCACGCTTCTACCTACGCCGATGAAGAAATGATTTTACTCGTAAATTCCTTTCTTGGTCAGCTTTTTCTGCTGTCGTTTTCGCGACGTAAACGATGTTGCAGTTCACCATATGAATGCTATTCAGTAAACTGCGTGTTGTTTACATTATTTCTTTGCTCCGTCGTAATTTAAACCTGGGACGTCCGGTGTATAGCCATTCTTATACGTGCAACATTCTGACGGCTTCAAATTCCGGTCATTGATTTGATATGCAGAGGTAAAACATTTTCTAATATTCAAAATGTTTTTTTCTTTCTTTATTATTCATAAAGAACACTACCAAACATATAAATGAGTCTCAAAAATCGATTTTTTTACAGTTCTTTATAAATAAATCAAATACCTAAAACGCATAGAAGATTCTTAATTTTTCTGGCGTTTTTCATATGAATTTCACTGAAATATACTTTATATTTTTCGTATACAAAGGTACCAAGGATTTTCTCTATTATGATAATCATGGCTTCAAGACATTGCATATAACTGCTTATTGAAATTACGTGTTGCATGCTGCTACAATGTAGTTACTTAAGTTTCAATTGGTGCAAATCATATCGTCATTAGTTTAACGACAAAGTGTTTACTTATATAAAATGATCCAGACGTTCTAACTACCTTGTCTGACCCACATCCCATACTGTTCCATGCAATCAATTTAAAGTTAACAAAAGCTTTAATACACGTAAAAAACTTTTTACAAAGACAAAATTATTATACAATTAAAAAATTGTTTTGTAAACACTCCTAACAAAATGTTAATTAATTATTAATAAAATACATAGCACATCATGGAAGTGATAATAGAACTACCTAGAATATTTCTACACTTTCCATTTCACTCACGTTTTCTCCATGTAATAAAAGCAGTGTGTGATAAACGTATGTAGTTAGAGGTAATTGCTTGTTTTTAATGTACTGATATTTTTGTGCACGGTACGGTATGGAAATAAATATCGCACACCGTGCATTGCGTGGGAAATAGTTATAGTTAAACCTATTATGATAAAGTGTAAGCGGACAAACATAGTAAAGTATGCCAAATTTTAAGTAATTTTAAAATTAAATTTCTCAGTGTTCATATTAGACATAAATGTAGGTGTCATAGAAAGTGATAGAAATATTTTCAGTAGATTTGATATAAATATCTACATCTACTTTTCAATGTCATATACTAATTCAAATTAATCAAAGTCTCAGCTTATCTAACTTATGCAACTTATATTACTCGCGAGACGGGTATACGCAAGGGGGTGTGAGTAGGTAGAGGTAGACGATATTCGGTTCTGTCATAGCCCTTCGGTTATATTCACAGATTCTGTCATAGATAAAGAAATACAATAGATAGGAAACATAATGTATAAAGAATGAGTACTTACGGAACTGTTGATGTTGTTGATGTTTTATAATAAAACAATTTTCGCTTGTCCATAACTGTTATATTATTATACACTGGAATATTATAGGTATATATGACATTTAAATGCGAGTGACAGTTTGTAATTAACCTGTCACTCGAATTTAAGTCTGCAATAGTCGACGACGCGAAAAACCGCGTGTAAAATGTGTGTGACAATGTTTACTGTTTAATGTTTTTTATCTTTAAAAATAATTACATAAATTTGATTTTTTCTTTATATCGTACATCAAATGTGCAGCTGGCGCGTAGAGGTCGTTTTTCTTCCTTTGTGTACCAGCCTTAGTTAGTAGACATTAATCAAATTCATGCATTTTTGTGGTTATTTTTAAAACATATAACTTTCTTAAGAAATTAAATTAGTACAAAAACTGACCTTGACATTATAAATTTATGACTTTTGCATCACTAAACCAAATTTGAGATTCTAAAATTACAAAATGAGTTTAAAAAACGCGAAACGGCGATGCCTTAATTTTCGATAGGTAAACGCCATTCTTAATAATATAATATTAAAACTTACAGTAAATTAAAAGAACGGAAACCACAATTTTGATATTAGAAGCATCAGAAAGTGTGTGTTATCGATTTGTTAGATGATAGCATGAAATCAAAAGCATTACCGCAATATTTTTAGCGTTTCCATGCTGGACTTTTTTAGGTACAATGTATATCATTCTGGCAAAATTAGGGGCACAAAAAATGTTTTTCCAAAAAAAAAGATCTATATGCTAATTTTATATAAAAAATCAAAATAATTTAAAGTAAAATACAATGGCTAAACAGAACGACACCAATTTAATGAAAAATGTAACAGAAAAAAAAGGCGTTTCAACAATTTTTTCTTTGTAATTTTTTTTGTGTATGACAACGAAATATAATTTTAATAATGTGTTACCTTTCCGAGCTAGTATTAATGCGGTCGTTCGAAAACAATATCACTCAACAATGATTCAAAATAAAAACTTTATTTTTTTGCATGTCTCACTAATTTTGCCGGTGTGTGTATATAACAAAAGCGGACAACCCTTTCGTATAATACATTTGGTTTCTTGAAGATGGCAGTAGTTAAAACCGTGCAAAATATTGCACGGAACTCTGTAAAACTGGAATTCTATTACAGGAGGAAAATGATATGACTGTGTCTTTAGCTCTGTGCATTGCATTTAGCAAAAAAAAAATCTTTATGCCCACCACTTAACTCCGCAGTCCATGGGCAAGCATTTTCACAGTGATAGCCTGACATAATACAAGAGGCACTAGAACAGAAAGAACATGACCTATTAACTTGCTTCGACTTGCTCTGAGTTTTTGATATAGTGAATAATCCATTGCTGACAGATAAATTTTACTGTTATGAACTATACGATTTAATGGCAAGTCTAGCCATAGGACTATGCAAAAGGGAGTTCTGCAAGGATCCATTTTAAGATGATATAATGTTCAATATATTTGGTGATAAGATCTGTCTTATGCTGAACAAATAAAATAGAGCAGAAGAAACGGAGAGATAACTCGCACCAACAAATTGGAACTTAATTATAAAACATCTACACTTCAACCAGAATAAGCAAGAAAGTAGTAACATCAACATTTTAGATATTCGTATGGATAATAGATTGGATTAGATCATAGAGTGGAAAAACTGGCTAAAAATTATCTGCTGCAAGATTATAATGCTTCAACTTATCATTGTGAAGACCTGACATATTTTCGAAAGCGCGTCTGTTCATGTCCATGGTTTGCGATTCTGGGGAATCTGAGCTGATTTTCCTCCACCAATTGCTCTTCTGAACAACATAAACCTTCTGCTGTCTTGAAAGTCAAGAATCATAAAAACAAGCGTTTATTAGTGAAAAATACCATAAATTTCACATGTACTCTTACCATTGCTGAATATAAATATCAAGATAATTTACGAGAGAGAAACAACGAGAGATATAAATATAACACAGTAATGGGAGGCATGTTGAAGATACCCTATCCCAGACCACCCAATAAAACCGCGAACTACTGAAGAGTAAAAAATTTAAATGAACTGTCAAAGTATGTAAAGTGCCTTTCATATTAATTTTGATAGTAGAAAAAAGTAGTTAATCTATCGTGCATTGTCAATTTCCGAGGGTTTTCAGCTGAAACCAATCACCACTGATCAGGTTAGCTTTGGACACAATTATAATCACTCCACTGAAGTTTAGCCACATTAGTAACATGTACTTCTAACTGCCACCCTGATCAGTGCTTTTGGTTTTATTTGATAGCAATTTAAAGAATTGTGATCAGTGTACAGTCATTCAATTCAATTCAAATTCATACGCGAATGCAAGCAGTATATAGAAACGCATGTATTGCGTATCTAAGTCTGAAAGAATGATGCTAAAAGATTAAGAACAGAATAGAGGGGAAATGATAAGCTAGGGTCTTTTGTCTGAGAATAAAAGATGTTTACATATGAGCTTGTCTTTGCAGAACCTTACAAAGTACAGTCAAACTGGTAACGTTAATTATTGCTGGCTATAATCCTGGGGTCGTTATTTTGAAGCACTTACTAAGTTGTCATAGACCAGAGACAAGGTGATGTTAATTTTTTTTTTTTGACCATGGAGGATCCTTGCTGATAGAATTTGAAGAAGCTAGAGTAAACATTAATGCAAACCCATACAATGAAATTTTGAATAAGCTTACAAGCAATAAGACAAAGCGTGGTGCTTCATTATAATTATCGGTGTCATCTCGCCACCCTAATAAAGAAAGACATGCAACAAAAAACTGAATGATTTTGAAAAGACGTTACACGTTCAGTCAAAAGCCACAAGAATTTTATGAATAGGTTTTATATCAATTGCTGAAACAATGGGATATGAATCTGAAATTTTGTGGTAATTATATTTCATACTATTTTTTTATGGACTAAAGATATGTTTTAACATTATTGTGTTTCTGTATTGTTCAGATATATGAAGTTAGTTAAATCAGATTTAACCGAAGCAGAACTCTTTTTAAACGTGTCACTAATTATATAAATTTAAACAATAAAACATAACATTAATACAAGATAAGAGAGCGGACAAATACATAATATATAATACTTACAAACATATGTAGATATCATTAAGAGGAGTAGAATTTGTACTCTCAATAAGTAAAAAAAAAAAAAAAACATCAATATAATTAATTTGTCCTAGTACATCATTTCTATATTGGACTTAAATCTTAAAATTACCTAACATCTGATGATAGTATATTGGCTGGGAATGTGATTATTTGATTAACATGAAAGTAGAAGGAAAATATTTTATTAACTAGCGGATATGTTTCCTGCTATGGCCGATAACCTATTTTAATGTGAATACATGTGGGTGAGATGATGATTTTTTAAATTTCACATTGCATCCAATTACACTAATTTTTATAGCCATTTCGCGCTTCTAAAATGGTATTTTGTGTTAATTCGTACGCGATGAACATGAAGATTAAAGGGGCATTTATTGTATGTATTTTTTTCTGGAATTACAAAACTAGAGTTGTTCAAATTGTGGTGCGACTAAGGAAATCGTACAGTTACAGCGGAAAACGGGAAAAAAATGTAAAAACCATATTTGTTCGAATTGTATGAATATATTCAAAAATTGTCCCGATAAAATCAAATTAAATCATCTCGAAAAGACTATGCAAATTATATTATAAGCTTTAATATAAATGGCGTGGCAAAACTACAATCAACAATAAATAATACAAGGGTTGTTGGCACCTCCCGTTCTGAACATTTCTGGAACCGTTTAATTGTAAAAATGTATATAATTAAATAATTATCAGTGCTAAAAGCAGAAAAATTATAATTACGAATTTCAACACTGAAAAAAACTAATTTTAAAGTAATTTAAAATTTAGTATAAACGTCTGACTGCCGATAGTACATACTCCATCTGTTACTTGATATAATTCAGTACGATTTAAAGACTCTAACCCAGACACCCGCGGTGGCGCGGAGGTAGCGCAACCGACTAGAGGTTGGGATGTCCTGGGTTCGAACCCCAGCCTCAAAATGTACCTAATTATATAATTGTCAGAGATAAAAGCAGATAATTATAATTAGAATTTTCCGCACTGAGAAAAAACTAATTTTAAAGTAATTCAAATTTTAGTGTAAAGGTCGGACTGCCGACACTACATATTCCATCCCTTACTTGATGTAATTCAGTACGATTTAAAAATTCTAGCGCAGACACCTGCGGTGGTGCGGAAGCAGCGCAACCGACCAGAGATCGGGAGCTTCTGGGTAGAGGTGGGCAAAACGGTTCATTTCATTAACCCGGCTCACTCGGTTCATCCCCTCATTGTGAACCATGTGGATCCGTAATAGCATACCGTTCTAGGAACGTGTAGGACACGTAATACACGCCGTGGCGTCGGCTCAAACGAACCGGGATTATTTAGGCTGCGCGTACACCAATTATACAAAATGTTTGACAAACAATTTATTTGTAGCTATAATGCACACAAATTTGACATATTATCAGATTGTTGTATACAAATTAAGCACCGACCCAAGTGAGCCAAGATCCGGTTCATTGAAATTTAGTGAACCGGCTCCCTCGGTTCCCTGCTGGGATTCGGTTCACTGAACCGGTTCGTTCGCGAATGACCCACCTCTAGCTCTGGGTTCGAATCGGAGCCGTGGATAAATTTTTAAAATCAAAAATTTATTATCAGTGCTAAAAGGAGAAAAGTATAATTAGAATTGTTGCTATTGGCAAAGATACAATAAGCCTCATCCATGAAGATTTGGGTAAACGCAAGATTTCTTCACGATTTGTGCTGCACATGCTAACAGAAGAAAAAGCAAGACTTTTGTCACCAGTGGCGATTTCATCGACATGTGTGACCGGGATCCATCCTTTCTAGGTTCCATTTTTATAGGGAACAAGTCTTGGTATTACCAGTACGACTCCGAAACGAAAAGACAATCAATGGAATGGCGGTCACCTTCTTCCCCGTGATAAACAAAGAGTGTTGTGCAAAACTCCAAGGTGAAGACCATGCTGATTGCATTTTTCGACAAAGAGGGAATCATACATAAGGCCTTCACTGGTGGACAAATGGAGAATTCCGCATTCTACCAGGAGATTCGCAAAAGTTTATTGCAGTGCATCCAGCGCATTCGGCAACATATGTTCGAGACCGGAAATTGGGTATTACTGCACGACAATGCACCATCGCATACGAGCATCCTTGTACGCCACTTTTTACCTCGGCGTGGCGTGACTGTTTTGGAACACCCACCTTACTCTCTAGATCTTACTCCTGTCGGACTTTTTTATACCTTCGACTTAAAGGGACCTTGAAGGGATCACGGTTTGTGGACGTCGAGGAGATTCAGGACCGTGTGACAGATGATCTGAAAACGCTTCCAAGAAAATACTGTTCCGACTGTTTCTAGAAGCTGTACGAACGTTGTCAAAAGTGTGTTTTGTCCGGTGGCGACTATCACGAAGACCAATAAAGGTGTATTTCCATTGTGCGTTCTGTGTTTGTGTTTTTATTGAGTGTGTGAAGTTAGCCCCCCTTTTTTCGAATATCGGAAATCTGACGGTTGTTCCAGGTTGTTCTAGGTTTGTTCTAAATTGTTCCAAAGTATTTCAAAAAAAAAGTCAAAATTGGCCGAGATAATTGAAAAAAACGACTTTTTCACCCAGCCCCCCTTTTTTCGAAAATTGAAATTCTGAAGGTTGTTCCAGGTTGTTCTAGTTGTTCTAAACATTGTTCCAAAGAATCTCGAAAAAAAAATCAAAATTGGCCGAGATAATCGGAAAAAACGAGTTTTTGCCAGCCCCCCTTTTCTTGAAAATTGTAATTCTGATGATTGTTCTAGGTTGCTCTAGGTTTGTTCTAAATTGTTCCAAAGTATTTCATAGAAAAAATCAAAATCAGACGAGAAAATGGGAAAAAACCAAAGCCAAAAGTATGAAGTCGGACCCAGTTTTTGCAAAAATTAAAATTTTGACGGTTGTTCTAGGTTGTTCTAGGTTTGTTCTAAACATTGTTCGAATACGTCAAAACCGTATCTCTTATATATCAAAAGATATGGCAAAAAAACCAAATCCAAAAGTGTGAAGTTAGCCCCCCTTTTATCGAAAATCTAACTTCTGACGGTTGTTCCAGGTTGCTCTAAGTGTGTTCTCAATTGTTCCAAAGTATTTCAAAAAATAAATCATAATTGGCCGAAAAAACGGCAAAAAACTTTTTTTTTCTGGCGGCCCATTTTTCGAAAATCGAAATTCTGACGGTTGTTCTGGGTTGTTCTAAGTTTGTTTTAAATTGTTCCAAAGGATCTCAAAGAAAAAATCATAATTGGCCGAGATAATAGAAAAAAACGATTTTCCCACGGACCCCCTTTTTGCGAAAATTCAAATTCTGAGGGTTGTTCCAGGTTGTTCTATATTTGTTCTAAACATTATTCTTATACATCAGAACCGTATCTCTTATATTTCAAAAGATATTGCAAAAAAACGCTTTTAAAAAAGTGTGAAGTTAGCCCCCCTTTTTTCGAAAATCTAACTTCTGACGGTTGTTCCAGGTTGCTCTAGGTGTGTTCTCAATTGTTCCAAAGTATTTCAAAAAATAAATCATAATTGGCCGAAAAAACGGCAAAAAACTTTTTTTTTCTGGCGGCCCATTTTTCGAAAATCGAAATTCTGACGGTTGTTCTGGGTTGTTCTAAGTTTGTTTTAAATTGTTCCAAAGGATCTCAAAGAAAAAATCATAATTGGCCGAGATAATAGAAAAAAACGATTTTCCCACGGACCCCCTTTTTGCGAAAATTCAAATTCTGAGGGTTGTTCCGGGTTGTTCTAGATTTGTTCTAAACATTATTCTTATACATCAGAACCGTATCTCTTATATTTCAAAAGATATTGCAAAAAAACGTTTTTAAAAAAAGTGTGAAGTTAGCCCCCCTTTTTTCGAAAATCTAACTTCTGACGGTTGTTCCAGGTTGCTCTAGGTGTGTTCTCAATTGTTCCAAAGTATTTCAAAAAATAAATCATAATTGGCCGAAAAAACGGCAAAAAACTTTTTTTTTCTGGCGGCCCATTTTTCGAAAATCGAAATTCTGACGGTTGTTCTGGGTTGTTCTAAGTTTGTTTTAAATTGTTCCAAAGGATCTCAAAGAAAAAATCATAATTGGCCGAGATAATAGAAAAAAACGATTTTCCCACGGACCCCCTTTTTGCGAAAATTCAAATTCTGAGGGTTGTTCCAGGTTGTTCTAGATTTGTTCTAAACATTATTCTTATACATCAGAACCGTATCTCTTATATTTCAAAAGATATTGCAAAAAAACGTTTTTAAAAAAAGTGTGAAGTTAGCCCCCCTTTTTTCGAAAATCTAACTTCTGACGGTTGTTCCAGGTTGCTCTAGGTGTGTTCTCAATTGTTCCAAAGTATTTCAAAAAATAAATCATAATTGGCCGAAAAAACGGCAAAAAACTTTTTTTTTCTGGCGGCCCATTTTTCGAAAATCGAAATTCTGACGGTTGTTCTGGGTTGTTCTAAGTTTGTTTTAAATTGTTCCAAAGGATCTCAAAGAAAAAATCATAATTGGCCGAGATAATAGAAAAAAACGATTTTCCCACGGACCCCCTTTTTGCGAAAATTCAAATTCTGAGGGTTGTTCCAGGTTGTTCTAGATTTGTTCTAAACATTATTCTTATACATCAGAACCGTATCTCTTATATTTCAAAAGATATTGCAAAAAAACGTTTTTAAAAAAGTGTGAAGTTAGCCCCCCTTTTTTCGAAAATCTAACTTCTGACGGTTGTTCCAGGTTACTCTAGGTGTGTTCTCAATTGTTCCAAAGTATTTCAAAAAATAAATCATAATTGGCCGAAAAAACGGCAAAAAAGTTTTTTTTTCTGGCGGCCCATTTTTCGAAAATCGAAATTCTGACGGTTGTTCTGGGTTGTTCTAAGTTTGTTTTAAATTGTTCCAAAGGATTTCAAAAAATAAATCATAATTGGCCGAAAAAACGGCAAAAAACAATTTTTTTCTGGCGCCCCTTTTTTCGAAAATCGAAATTTTGACGGTTGTTCTAGGTTGTTCTAAATTGTTCCAAAGGATTACAAAGAAAAAATCGAAATTGCCCAAGATAATAGGTAAATCGATTTTACCTATTATCTATATTTTAAAATGAATAATAATACTCATTTGTGATTTAGAATAAAGCAGAAGCAGTAAATATACATATATTTTCCCAAGTAATATAATTCATTTGTTTGAAAACAATATTGTTACTAAATGCTGATGCTCCTAACATAAAATAATATTAGAACAGTGACGTTAGTTACATTATTAATGTAGATTAAAAACTACCTCATAAACATATTGAGAATGATTATACCTTGCTCATAAAAAGATTAGTGTTTTTCTCATGAGCTGCTAGGTTGATGTTTCTTTGTTTATTTTTATTAGAGTTCATGCTTTAGTTTATCCCTAAAATCTAAAATATATATTTTTTCTGTAAAATTTATTTATTGATATTATTATATTATTTGATAACATTGACATAAATAATATATTTTTTTATCAATTTGGTATTGTAAAACAGCCTTTCCCAAATCGGCTACTCTTTGACGGATATACTATCTTATATTATCTAAATAGGTACCTATATAATATTTTTTCCAAATAAAGTAATAGTAGCCTTTGAATCGTTTTAGTGAGAAAATTAGACAGCATATTTCAACATGTTTACGAAGAGGGGCTACAAAAAATAAGCATACTTGATAGGAATGTCTACACGTGCTTGCATTCCCGGAGCAAAAACCATGAAAAAAATGAGGTGTGGCCACCACACGACTTTCTTATACGTATGAAAGTGTTACTTCCGGTCCGAATTTTGAAATTTCATTTATACAAAAAATATTCCAAATCAAACTCTAAATACTTTTGTACTCTTCATAAATATATATAGAATGCATAATTTACGACATATTTGCAAAAAATCGCTATTCGATAAGAGTAAAAGTGGTACTTCCGGTCTGAATTTTGAAATTTTTTTTATACAAAAGATATTTAAAAGTACATTCTAAATACTTTTATACTCGTAATGTACCTGCCTAGAAAGCATGACTTACGAGATATTCGCAAAAAACTGATTTTCGATAAGAGTAAAAGACCTACTTCCGGTAGGAATTTCGAAAAACTTTATTAATACAATTTTTCTCAAATTTAATTTTGAGTACATTTGAATCCTTTATAAATTTGTTTAAACTTAGTAATTGACGAAATATTTGCAAAATTCGATTTTTTCACTGAAGTAAACTACTACTTCCGGTCTGGCGATTTTGCTCAAAATCTAATCAGTTCTCAAGAGGGATATTATATTCGTAAATACAAAAGTTGGAACTGATATCTACAGCGGTTTGACCGCTATCGTGGTCACACACACACACACACACACACACAGACACAGACACAGACATTTTTTTAAAAACCACTTTTTTGGTATCAGGGGACCTCAAAACGTGGACATCTGCAAAAATCTCGAGGTCGAAAATTTTCATCATCACAATACTTCCTTATACTACGTATAAGAAAGTAAAAAGTGGCCAGACCACGGCTAGACAAAATAACGTTGTAGTGGTTTACTATAATTAAAATTTTCAAACTTCAAAATCAGTATTTTATTTTTATTATTACTAGACAAAATAAAATAACAAAAGACTTCCCCATTTTGTTTGATTTTAGTTGGGTACCCATATCCAGCGCTTTTTTTTTTTGAAATACTTTGAAACTGTAAGAATTTCGATTTTTAAGAAATAGGGACTGGGGAAAAATATCGTTTTTTCATAACCGGTTTTGATTTTTTCTTTGAAATAGTTCATCAGCATTTGGTGACAATATCGTTTTGTAATAAATGAACATTATATTTCTTGCGAAAATATATATTTATTGCTATATTAGATGTTTATTTCTTTAAATAGAACTGCATCATACAAAAACTTCCTTCAACACAGTAATGTTCGGAAAGTGCATTCCGCCCATTGTAAAATCGTTTTTTCCTATTATCTCCGCCAATTATGATTTATTTTTTGAAATACTTTGGAACAATTGAGAACACACTTAGAGCAACCTGGAAAAACCGTCAGAAGTTAGATTTTCGAAAAAAGGGGGGATAACTTCACACTTTTTGAAAAAAGTTTTTTGCAATATATTTTGAAATATAAGAGATACGGTTCTGATGTATAAGAATCATGTTTAGAACAAATCTAGAACAACCTGGAACAACCCTCAGAATTTCAATTTTCGCAAAGAGGGGGTCCGTGGGAAAATCATTTTTTTCTATTATCTCGGCCAATTATGATTTTTCTTTGAAATCCTTTGGAACAATTTTAAACGAACTTAGAACAACCTAGAACAACCGTCAGAATTTCGATTTTCGAAAAAAGGGCCGCCAGAAAAAAAAAGGTTTTTGCCGTTTTTTCGGACAATTATGATTTATTTTTTGAAATACTTTGGAACAATTGAGAACACACCTATAGCAACCTGGAACAACCGTCAGAAGTTAGATTTTCGAAAAAAGGGGGGCTAACTTCACACATTTTTAAAAACGTTTTTTTGCAATATCTTTTGAAATATAAGAGATACGGTTCTGATGTATAAGAATAATGTTTAGAACAAATCTAGAACAACCTGGAACAACCCTCAGAATTTGAATTTTCGCAAAAAGGGGGTCCGTGGGAAAATCGTTTTTTTCTATTATCTCGGCCAATTATGATTTTTTCTTTGAAATCCTTTGGAACAATTTAAAACAAACTTAGAACAACCCAGAACAACCGTCAGAATTTCGATTTTCGAAAAATGGGCCGCCAGAAAAAAAAAGTTTTTTGCCGTTTTTTCGGCCAATTATGATTTATTTTTTGAAATACTTTGGAACAATTGAGAACACACCTAGAGCAACCTGGAACAACCGTCAGAAGTTAGATTTTCGAAAAAAGGGGGGCTAACTTCACACTTTTTTTAAAAACGTTTTTTTGCAATATCTTTTGAAATATAAGAGATACGGTTCTGATGTATAAGAATAATGTTTAGAACAAATCTAGAACAACCTGGAACAACCCTCAGAATTTGAATTTTCGCAAAAAGGGGGTCCGTGGGAAAATCGTTTTTTTCTATTATCTCGGCCAATTATGATTTTTTCTTTGAGATCCTTTGGAACAATTTAAAACAAACTTAGAACAACCCAGAACAACCGTCAGAATTTCGATTTTCGAAAAATGGGCTGCCAGAAAAAAAAAGTTTTTTGCCGTTTTTTCGGCCAATTATGATTTATTTTTTGAAATACTTTGGAACAATTGAGAACACACCTAGAGCAACCTGGAACAACCGTCAGAAGTTAGATTTTCGAAAAAAGGGGGGCTAACTTCACACTTTTTTTAAAAACGTTTTTTTGCAATATCTTTTGAAATATAAGAGATACGGTTCTGATGTATAAGAATAATGTTTAGAACAAATCTAGAACAACCTGGAACAACCCTCAGAATTTGAATTTTCGCAAAAAGGGGGTCCGTGGGAAAATGGTTTTTTTCTATTATCTCGGCCAATTATGATTTTTTCTTTGAAATCCTTTGGAACAATTTAAAACAAACTTAGAACAACCCAGAACAACCGTCAGAATTTCGATTTTCGAAAAATGGGCCGCCAGAAAAAAAAAGTTTTTTGCCGTTTTTTCGGCCAATTATGATTTATTTTTTGAAATACTTTGGAACAATTGAGAACACCCTTAGAGCAACCTGGAACAACCGTCAGAAGTTAGACTTTCGATAAAAGGGGGGCTAACTTCACACTTTTGGATTTGGTTTTTTTGCCATATCTTTTGATATATAAGAGATACGGTTTTGACGTATTCGAACAATGTTTAGAACAAACCTAGAACAACCTAGAACAACCGTCAAAATTTTAATTTTTGCAAAAACTGGGTCCGACTTCATACTTTTGGCTTTGGTTTTTTCCCATTTTCTCGTCTGATTTTGATTTTTTCTATGAAATACTTTGGAACAATTTAGAACAAACCTAGAGCAACCTAGAACAATCATCAGAATTACAATTTTCAAGAAAAGGGGGGCTGGCAAAAACTCGTTTTTTCCGATTATCTCGGCCAATTTTGATTTTTTTTTCGAGATTCTTTGGAACAATGTTTAGAACAACTAGAACAACCTGGAACAACCTTCAGAATTTCAATTTTCGAAAAAAGGGGGGCTGGGTGAAAAAGTCGTTTTTTTCAATTATCTCGGCCAATTTTGACTTTTTTTTTGAAATACTTTGGAACAATTTAGAACAAACCTAGAACAACCTGGAACAACCGTCAGATTTCCGATATTCGAAAAAAGGGGGGCTAACTTCACACACTCGTTTTTATTATACCATTTACCGAATTTTATAGACAAACCTCGTATCTAAGAATTCTCCAAAATTCAAACCAGAATTTTTAGAACCGAAAAATCAATTAACTGTCCCACGAGATGCGAATTTAATTAAGTGTAAAACAAAGGGGTAATAGAATAACTATGCAGTCTACATACAGGTGGCGCTGGGTAAAGAAACGTGACTTAATTACAATTAATTCAAAACTAAATTAAACAATACGCACTATTAAAGTATTGCAAATTACTAACTAATCAACAATTAAATAATACTCTAACATTAACATATGACAAAAAAATGAGGTGTGGCCACCACGCGACTTTCTTATACGTATGAGCGTTTCAAACTATACAATTTTAAGAATTTCTTTATACAAAACTTATTCAAAATCCTATTCTAAGTACTTTCATTCTCTTAATAAATCGCTATAGAATGCATACTTTGCAAGATATTCGAAAAAAAGTGCTACTTGCTAAGAGTAAAAGTGCCACTTTCGGTCCGAATTTTGAAATTTCATGTACACAAAAAATATTGCAAATTCAACTCTAAATACTTTTGTACTCTTAATAAATATATATAGAATGCATAATTTACGACATATCTGCAAATAATCGATATTCGGTAAGAGTAAAAGTGGTACTTCCGGTAATTTCCGAAATTTTTTTTATACAAAAGATATTTAAAATTATAATTTAAATACTTTTATACTCGTAATGTACCTGCCTAGAAAGCATGACTTGCGAGATATTCGCAAAAAACTGATTTTCGATAAGAGTAAAAGACCTACTTCCGGTTGGAATTTCGAAAAACTTTTTTAAGATAATTTGTCTCAAATTTAATTTTGAGTACATTTCAATTCTTTATAAATTTGTTTAAACTTAGTAATTGACGAAATATTGGCAAAATTCGATTTTTTCCCTGAAGTAAACTGCTACTTCCGGTCTAGCGATTTTACTGAAAAACTAATCAGTTCTCAAGAGGGAGATTGTACACGTAAATACAAAATTTGGAATTGATATCTACAGCGGTTTGACCGCTATCGTGGTCACACACACACACAGAGACAGACATACACACAGACATTTTTTAAAAACCACTTTTTCGGTATCAGGGGACTTCAAAACGTGGACATCTGCAAAAATCTCGAGGTCGAAAATTTTCATCATCACAATACTTTCTTATACTACGTATAAGAAAGTAAAAGACCCCATTACTACCCTCAGCCATTGATTGATGACAATCTACGGGTTTCTATATGCCACGTAACGGCTGTAACAACTATTCTTAAGACATTCTTCCCCATCATGCAACATTAACCGTCGACGAATGTGGATGATAAAATCATCGTTAAGAGCAGCTCAATATAAATGGCTCAGCTAATTGACACACGAACTAAAAAGCCAACAAGTGTGCAAATAATGGCTGTATGCACGACATTTTAATCGTCGGGTTAAAACCCCATTTTGACATGCAAGCAAGCAAGCGAGAGGAACAAAATATCCGTATTATACTGATGGGGGACAACACTAACTGTAAAGTAACATGCGAAGACAATCGTTGGTGTCTAATCTTACAGAAACAGAACAATTGAAGAATTTGTTAAGATGTATAGTAATATACATGTTCTATTCTGACTATACTTACGTTAGTATCAAAGACAAACCTTATCGCTAGGATTAAAACTAGAAATAATTACAGATCGGTTTGTGCACGCGTTTATAATGCTTTTTTTTAATAATTTGAGTAATTATCTCTATGGTTTCCATTGAAGTTCGGTATGTTATATTAGATTGAATATTCTAGATTAAATATATCTTATAGGAATTTTTGTTTTTATTGTAAAATCTGTCAGTAGAATATAATCCTGGCTATTCATTCAAAAAAAGATTCAAGGACTTTGTAGTAGATTGTAATAAACTAGTTATCGTTACGCTCTTTAAAATATTTGAGTCTTCATGTTTAATTATTGAACCTAGTATTATTATTGTTAGTCGAAATCCTCTGGCCCCAAAGCAATTTTACCTGAGGTTAAAACTCTATTTATTACAGACGTCGGGCGTAGGAAATCTACTAAAAATATTTTCTTCTTTGATGACTTTCTGAGATTAAGACGTCTGTGCAAATCACTCATTTCTGATACGTATAAATCGTATATGAATATGATTGAATCCTCAGTTATTAATAAGCCTAAAGAAATCTTTAACTGTATACGACGTAAAGGTGATACCCCGCGTATTTCTAGCACTTTAGCTATTGATAACACACAAGTCGAGACACTACAAGATATTGTGAACGCATTTGTTGATATTTTTTCTTCAATACATCAGCCCAATTCTTCGTTTTGTGTTGGTCATTCTCAACTGAATCATGTACCCATCTTCTTATCAAGGGTTGATGAGGACGAGCTAATTCACATAACGTCAAATATTCCTGATACTTTTGCGGCGGGTGATGATTTAAATTCTAGTCCACTAATTCGTAATGCAACTTGTGCCTTAGTGAAACCCTTGACCTTGATAATGCAGCTCTCCATCAAAACTGCGAACTTTCGTTGTCGATGGCGCCGTGCAAGCATTTGTCCAATTTTTAAGAAGGATGATAAGACCAAGATAGAAAATTATCGACTAATATTCTATTTTTTGCAACTTTGCCAAAGTATTTGAAAGCGTAATTTATTCTGTGATGTAAAGGGTGTTTCAAAATGTTTTTCGTTTTTGATTCTTAAATAAAAAACATTAGAATTAATTCAAACTCCTTTTAATTGATGTTGAATTAAAGAGCAGTTTTTGAATTTTTATGTATGAAAAATAACTGATTGTAAATGTGCACCATCCACTTCTATACACTCAGTTAGCCTCGAACTGAAATTTTCAATCACTCGCTGGAACATTACTCTTGGAATCGCGTTGATTTCGTCTGTGATTCGTTGTTTTAACATTCAAGTAGGGTGGCAATGGGTTAAAAATTCTTTTTAAGTAGCCCCATAGGAAAAAATCTGCAGGCATCAAATCTGGACTCCTTGGTGGCCAATAGATGTCTCCTCGGCGACTAATTACTCTTTCAGGGAATAAATCGTGAAGAGCAACTAACGAGTCATTTGTGACGTGGGACGTGGCTCCTTCTTGCTGGAAAAATGTGTTGCGGTTGTAGGTCATTTGGTTTCGCATTTGTGGAGCCAGAAAGGTCCTGATCATACGGCAATATCGCTCGGAATTAACTGTCTGCGCACCACCACGGGTATCCTCAAAAAAGTATGGGCCGATAATTCCTTGACTTGATATGGCAGCCCAAACAACAACCTTAGGCGAGTGTAATGGTGTATGATGCAGTTCCAGTGGATTATCGGAGGCCCAATATCTACAATTTTGTTTATTGACGTGGCCGTTTGTATGAAAATTGGATTCATCGGAGAACCATATGTTATTGAAACTTCTAAATCGAACCTTCATTGTCCTACAGAAGTCGACTCGTTGAGCAGGATCATCGGGCTTCATCTCTTGCACAATAACAATTTTATACGGGTGCAAATGTAAATCTTTGTGAATAATGCGTTGAACCGTGGATTTGTTCAAATTTAGAGCAGCTCCGCGCAATCGCAGCGACTGGCGTGGATCGTCCATTACAGCCTGGCGCACACGCTCGACGTTTATCCTCGTTCTTGTTGTTCTTCTGCGCCCAGCTGATTTGTTCGGCATTGTGTTTCCAGTCTCTTCAAATTTACGCACCCAATGATTGATCAAATTCGCACTTGGCACATTTCTCATGGTTGGTAAATTATAATGTGTCCTGTAGAGACGTCGAACAATAATGTAAGAATCGTTGTTTCTATAAAATGCTCGCACACAAAATGCGCGCTGCGGTCCCATGAGACGATCCATCACAACTAAACCACGGCTTGTTATCTGTTATGGAGCCTAGTGAAACCAAATTGTTAGAAAGAGACGGCAAATGTGCTAATTGTGAACTTTTCACCAGGGGGCGCATTGCCAACTCGGTTGCAATAATAGCTACCTATATTACCGCCATTGTCATTCTTAACCTTTGTTTTTGCGTGTGTTTATTCTTTATTGTGCGTTTGCTTGCTATCAGTGTGTTATTTTTGGACTTAGTTATTTTTTATTTATTTCGATTTAGCGAGTTTTTTATCGTTATTAAAGGTAAGAGTAGAATAATTGATCAAACTTATACTTAAATATTTTAATTAAGATGGTATATAGGAGATGTAGTGTGAGTGGTTGTGAGGACAAAGCTTCCACGAGACACAGATTTCCACAACCGTCTAAATTTAAGGAACGATTCGATGAATGGGTGGCGGCATGTAAAAATGCAGAAATATATTCATTGCATCCTGATTTTATCTATCAATCATACCGTGTCTGTCATATCCATTTTGCTCCAGAAGATCGTGCAACTAACATGTATTTACAAAAAGCAGCTGTGCCAACACTTTATTTGCCAAAATCTACGACCGCTACTATTGAGAAAAGCACAGTACACGTTGAATTTGAAGATGTTCCAAGCACTAGTTCAGATGATCAAAAAAGAGATGATCATGTAAGTGGCATATGTGATCAACCTTCAACTAGCGGGATGAATGTTTCTACACCACCGAGGAAGCGCAGATTCTCTGAAGATGTGGCTGTATTAAATACGCAAGAAAAAAGACCAAACCGTAATTATTTAGCATTATTTTTATTACATTATACATTTTTTATATACATATCTCGATTACATTCTTATCCCTTTATCTGCGAAACCAGAATTGCCAAAAGCCAAATAATAATTTTAGGCAGGCAATAATAGTAATTAGTATACAGACAACATAACATTCAAAATATTCCGTGATTTCGACTGTACCAATAAAGAATGTAATTAATAAGTATGTGTTATTTTTGTAGGTAAATATGTATTGCATGGTGTGGGTGTAACTCAACAGAAACAATTAACCCCAAGGGCAAAAAAACTCTATAAACTAGCAATAAATTTGGAACGCAGGAGTAAATTGGAAAGGTCCAAGAAACTGTTATTCAAGCAGAAGTATAAACAGTTAGCCACAAAGAGTCCTGATGAATTGATTAATGAGGTGACCACAAATATGTCATATCCCCTTAAATCTTTCCTGAGAAGCCAAATTAAATTATTTGATAAAGAGCCTAAGGGAAGACGTTTTTCTTTGGATGAAAAAGTTATGGGGCTAATGATGTATAAGCAGAGTCCAAGCTGCTATCGTCTCTTATCAAAAATATTTTCATTGCCCTCCAGAAAGACTCTCACAGAATTATTGAAATTGGTCCCATTGAAGGCAAGTGTTAATAATATAATTATTAATCAGATAGCAGCTACTACTGCAAATAAACCAGCCACATACAGACTCTGCATTTTAATGTTCGATGTTTATGGTTAAAGGGTTACTAAAAAAATGGAAACAACCATTAGTATATACTTTTACTGCAGGGGGAATCAAGAAATTGGACTTAGTAAGATTAATAAAAGATATTATTAAAACATGCGAAGAAGCTGGTTTGATAGTATTGGCTACAGTATCGGATCAAGGAGCTGCAAATGTAGCTGCTATAAATTATTTAAAGAACGAGTATCAAACCTGTGTGAAAAGAGAAGGTGGGGAACCTAACCATATAGTGTATCGAATTAACGGCAGAGAGATGGTGCATATTTATGATCCCCCACATCTTTTAAAAGGCATCAGAAACCAATTGCTTCACAGAGATTTAGTTTGGGAATCTGACACTGGAAAAAAGACAGCAAAGTGGAATGAAATTGTGAAAGCATATGAAATAGATAATTCTTCTGGGCAACTGCGATGTTTACCAAAGTTAACAGACCAGCATATTGTTCCTTCCAAAATAAAAAAAATGAAGGTGTCTTTTGCTGCCCAGGTATTAAGCTGGTCGGTAGCAGCTCAGATACAAAATTTTGCGCGTTCAGGTGTGTACATATTCTATAATATATAAAAAAAGTTAAGGGAAATGATTTTTTAAAAATATGTAAACTGCTTAAGAAAGTAAAATTTACTTCATACATATAGTTTCTGCGTTTTACAATTTTTTACTGTATTTGCAGGTTACAAAGCTAGTGATGGAACTATGTTGGATCCACGGGCTTGTGAAACTGCTGACATTTTATGTTTTTTCGCCCAACTTTTTGATAGTGTCAATGGGTCACTAAATTTGAGGCCATTAAATGGAAAAATTTATAGATGCGCCGTAACGAACAAGTCTCCACATCTGTCATTTTGGAGAGATGCAAGGCGAAATCTACATAGAATGCATTTTATTAAAGATAAAATCAACGAGAAAACGGTACCACCTTCCTTGAAAAATTGGATTGTTACTTTAAATAGCATCGAATATGTATACAAAAAAATAAAAGAAGTGTATCATATTGATAAGTTCAGCCCAAGAACCTGCAACCAAGATCCACTTGAAAATTTTTTCGGGCAAATACGACAACATGCAGGCAGAAACACCAATCCCACCTCAGGAATGTTTGCATCATATTATAGAACGTTATTAATTAATAATTTTGCATCTTATCATTCCATAAGCGCAAATTGTGAAATAGAGCAGTCAGAACATATTATTTCCTCCATAAAAGACTTCATTACTCAAGAAACACAATCAGACGTGTTAAGTCAAACCACTGATAATCTTCAACATTTAGTGTCGTCCTTAAAGCCATCGTGTTTTTCTTATATAGATAAGATAAGTATAGGGTATGTAGGTGGGTGGATTGGTAAAAATTTAAATTCTTTTTATGTGTGCGACATATGTAAAGAAAATGTACTTTGTAAAGAAGGGGAGAGGAATGTTTGGCATGATTTAACTGTGGCAAAAGAATTTGCAGATAATGTCCCAGCAAAATTAAAATACTGTAAGCCAGAATGTTTACATGCACTTTCCCTTATTTATGATATTGTAAGAGAAATACTCCCTCACATTGCACATTTACCCTTGTGCTACGAGATTTTATTGAAACTCATAAAAGATAATGTTAATTTTAATTTCAACAAGTGTGAACATAATGTAGTAATGGCAGTAAAAATAATTGAAGAATTTTCTAAACTCTGTTGTCATAATTGGGCAAATGGTGTCAATAGAGTAATTCTAGGAAAAGACTCCAGAATAAGAAGAGGCGATATCATATACGAGAAAGCAATTGCATATCGCAAAAAGAGATATTTAAAATAAAATATATATCTCGTTATTTTATTTTACTAATAATAATAATGATTAATCTCCTTTGTTTATTTATTATATTAAGAATTGTTTTATAGTTTTCCTTTTTTATTATATTATGAGCTAAATAAACCTTGTTTGACATGAAAAATTGTTCATTATTTCTTAAAATTATAGTATAATTGGTACAAATATAATTTAATTTCAGTAAATGATGTAAATGTATTATTTTACCAAATAATTTTAAAATAATATAAATACATATAGATGAGCTTTCTTTTCATCGATGGATCCATCACTTATACTTTGTTACTGTTTATTTAATGTAATAAACGCAGATACAAATAATCGATGGATTCATTGATGAAATAAAAAACTCTAACATTTACAAAAAGGATCTCTGAATTTGTACTACGCGCGCTTTGGCAATTTAATTCTGAACATTTCAATAGATGGCGCAAAACAGTGTTTCAGTTCAATGCATGGGAGATGCCGTTCTCGTTAGTATTATCTCTGAACTAAACTAAACAAGTCAGCCAAGCGTTTGACACCACTCCCCTCTCTCTGCTATCTGTGTTTGGCGCGTAACGGTAAAAACAAAAACGAAAAACATTATGATACACCCTTTGCTTTAATAGTAAATCATTGATTTCTCCACATCAGCAGTGCTTTTGATGTGATAGATCATGGTGTACTACTTGAAAAGCTATCTGCGTTCGGATTTAGTGTGTCTTTGCTTAAACTTTTACACTCCTATTTGACAAGCAGATACAATAATGTTTTTTTACTATGGTTTCGGATCTCGTGAGTTCTCTCCCACTTCCGATGTCCCGCAAGAATCCAATCTAGGAACTACTGCTCTTTAATTTATTTCTAAACGATTTGCTTGGATCCTTGTCGTTTCCTGTACTTGCGGATGCCGATGACTTCAAAATCTACAATCTTATAAAATCTGTGGGTGATGTTTGCTGTCTTCAACATGACTTATACAGGGTGTTTAAAAAAGATGCGGCAATATTAAAGGGGTTGATTGTCCAGGTCATTTTATACAAAAAAGTTTATAATAAAAAAGGTCCGCAAACGCTTCGTTACCGATCTACAGCGTGTTGAAGTTTAATTAAAAGAAACAGTAAAAATTAGATTTCTTCAAGACGGCATTAAAGATCATAATGAAATTTTAGGCGTGTTATTTTTCAAGAAAAAAATAGGACGCCTTCCTGCTCCTTCATTTCGTCTTAATGTGCCTGTTTCATAAAGACGGCGATCAATACTTTCGAAAGTTCTTCTATCAGGAGCAATACGGCCAGGAAATCTTTCAGTGTACAACCGCCTAGCTTCTAATGCATTTCTATCAGAAAGTCCATAAATGTAGTGCATGTCGGTCATCTCTGCATTTGTATAGCGATTCATGATAAGGAAATTCAACAAATTCGACACATACAAAATTATTAATCATATGTCATTCAATATGTCAGTGAATAAAACAGGACTGTTTAAAAATATTTTTGTAAGCATGATAAATGTACATGCACTAAAATGTGTTTTTTTTACTAAAAAACGTTACGTCGTACGATAAAAAGTTAAGAGAGCTTTTTTCTTCACAATTGAACAAAGAATAGAAACATATTTTTATTTTTAGAGAAATCAGCGGCGTCCTATTTTTTTCTTGAAAAATAACACGCCTAAAATTTCATTATGATCTTTCATGCCGTCTTGGAGAAATCTAATTTTTACTGTTTCTTTTAATTAAACTTCAACACGCTGTAGATCGGTAACGAAGCGTTTGCGGACCTTGTTTATTATAAGCTTTTTTGTATAAAATGACCTGGACAATCAACCCTTTTAATATTGCCGCATCTTTTTTAAACACCCTGTATACTTTGTCAACTGGTATTCCAGGTACAAATTGCATTAAAATATAAGTAAATACTGTTTTATATCATTTACATGTCAGGCAGACCATCATAATTCTACTTACTTTATAGATGGTGTTTTGTTGGAAAGGGTAGATACTTTCCGGGATCTTGGGGTCCTTTTCAGTAGCAGATTAAGTTTTTCCAGTCATATAAATCGTGTTTGTGCGTCGGCCTCAAGATCTTTGGGTCTCATTATGCGTTCGTCTAGGTTCTTTAGCAACCCATTAATCTTGAAGACGTTATATTTTAGTTTTGTGGCCAGTAGGATGGATATATAATAATAATATATTTAATTGCAGCTCTCCATTGAAAAAATTCAGCGGCGATTTGTAAAATATCTCTTGTTCAGGATTATCGGGAAGTATCCTCTGCGAGGTGTTGACTACTCTTTGCTAATGGAGACTCATGGCCTTCAGTCTTTGATACACCGACGCGATATCCATGAAGCGATTTATAAGAAAGCTGTGCAACGGATGGATGGACTGTCCAGATCTCCTTTCCTCTCTGAACTTCCTCACTCTCAGACTATCCTCTCGTTCCTCTTCCACTTTCGTAATTCCCTTTGCGAGAATGTATTTATTGCAGGGGACTCAGCTCGTCAAGATGCGTCGCTTTTCAAACTTCCACTACGATGCCAATTTCCTGCACCAATGGCTAATTGTATAATGTTTTCTTTTTAATTATTCTAAATAACATGTATGTACACTTATTACCGTTGTCCTTTAAAGCGTTGGAAAAATAAAGTTATTATTATTAACTTATCTAATTATTATTAAATCATCGAAGGATAAAAGTCTTGAAATATTCCAAGGAATAACTTTGAGTTTTTTTCTTCTAGTTGTTCAGTAAACAGCCTAAATATTGCGTTTTATTGAATTTAAATATACCTGTAAGTATTGCAAGCGGAGAATTAGAGAGATATGGCAGACGGGATCCGGTGCACAATGCAAAACACATATTGCGAAATTTAAAAATTCTCGTAGAACTCTTCTACTTAAGGGGATATTAAAGCTGTCGAGAAAGCAAGGTATCGAATTTATCAGTTTTTTTACTATTGTTCAAGATAGAAATGTGAAATTTTTTGTACAACTTCAATATAGATATGAGTACACGGAAAGGTTATCAGTTAGGGAGCGGAATCGAGCGAGCTAAACTACCACGGAGCCACAACCGTGAAAAGATATAATGTAAACAACTGCGTGTTGTTTACATTATATCTGAATAGCACTAATTCATAGGGCGAACTGCAACATCTGTTTACGCTCGACAAGAGACCGAGAATCAGAGAAAAAAGGGCAATAAAATAAGGAATTTATGAGGTAAAATTCTTTATACACGGGCGTAGATAACGGCGTCAGGAGTGTTTAAAATTTATTATATTTACGTTATATTTCCAAGAGAAATAAAATTTTCATTTATACCTTACGTTAGTTTCCTTGTTTCATTGTTTTAACTGTTAATTACGTACTTCGTAATTTTTGTAATAGTTCCTGCCGGTTCATTGAATCTACTTCTTCCATTTATATCGACGTAAGTGTTAATTGGATTTTGTTAAGATTAAGATTAAAATTTTTAGTTATCGTTTATTTAGATCTAGAACATTGTTTATGTTACCTTTTCAGATATGATATGGAAGAACGTCGAGAAATACATCGTGAAACAATGGCGAGTTGGATTGAGGGTCATACTGATTGTATGTCCATTGTCAGTGATTCCGATATTTATTGCAGTCTGTAAAATATCGTTACAGAATGCCAAAAAATCGAACGTACAACGTCACTTAGCATCGCTAAAACATACACAGAAATTGGACCCGTTAAAAGCTGGCAATTTTAACGAAGAACTCTGTGAAGCTTTAATGGCGGCTAATATCCCATTAAAGAAACTTGACAATCCCACTTTCAAAACATTTCTCTAAAAATATACTGGTCGACATGTTCCTGATGAATCCACCTTACGCAAATGTTATGTTTCTAAGTGCTTCACGAAAACAGTAGAATGCATTAGAAGACATCTTTCAAATCAGTACCTATGGATAAGTGCCGACGAAACTGTCGATATATTAGGACGCTGTGTGGTAAATATTGTAGCTGGTGTACTACATCCAACTATTCCATATAACGCATATGTAATAGCATCTAAAGTTATAAATACAGTTGATGCGGAAACAGTTGCTAAAACCATTGACGAGAATTTGCACAAAATGCTTCATTCGGAAGACAGGCACAGGGAAAAAATACTTTTATTTGTTAGTGACAGTGCCGCATATATGTTACAAACAGGCAGACTATTAAAGGAAACATATCCTTATATGCTGCATATTACTTGTGTAGCACATGCTCTCCACAGAATCTGTGAATATATCAGAGACAACTATCCGGAAGTTGATAGACTTGTATCGGCTTTTAAAAAAGTTTTCAGAAAAGCACCATCGAGAGTGGCCCTTTACAGGGAAAAACTTCCATCTTTGTCACTGCCACCCGCGCCAGTAATAACTAGATGGGGAACATGGCTGGAAGCTACTAGTTTTTTTGCAGAGAATTTCGATAGTTTACAAAATTTCGTTACATGTTTAAATGACGATGCTCGAAGTATTTCTGAGTGCAAGGAACTAACACAAATCCCAAATTAAAAAAATCAGCTGTTATTCCTTCAGGAACACTTTGGAAATTTGCCTAAACTAATCACATATTTTGAAAATCGAAATCTCAAACTAAAAGATGGATTAACCACATTAGATGCGGCTATTAATAATTTCAAAAGTATTCCAAGTGACTTCGGATGTGGCCTTCGGCAAAAGTTAGACGCAGTTTTTAATAGAAATCCAGATTTAATAAAATTGTGGCAATTGTGTATTGGGACAATGACACAAAATCAAACTGCTAAATACGCTGAAATAAAAGAATATTTCCAGTACGCACCTATAACCAGTTGCGATGTAGAAAGGACTATCTACAAGGATGTACTTCATTCAAAAAGAACAAATCTTACAGAAGAGAACCTTGAGAAAGTATTGCTGGTGAATATTAATACTCCTTTACTCGACTTGAACAACAAAATCAACAAATAATAATGTATTTTGTATTTTATGAGTTGTTATTCAATTATATAAATAAAATTAAAACCTCTTTAAAAATACAACATTTCAATAGTGCGCCCATGAGCGATGAGTCATGGCTCGCTCGATTCCGCTCCCTAGTTATCAGATTATGTAATTTTTTGTCACAACCATCTATTTTTTTTATTCCAAATTAGAGTAAAATGTACGTGTGTTTCTCGGTCAAAATATGAAATAATTAAATGAAATTGATCAAAACGGATGTAATTCCCGTGTAGACCAATGTTTTCTTGTGAGATATAGCTTTTTGAATTGCGGAAAAAAGTTTAATTTGAGTAATTAAATTAAGAAATTCCGGAATGGTGCGGTACTGAATTATTTGTATTTTAACAGCGCCTTCAGCTCCTACCTACTTCTTGGCCCCGTCTATGGGACTCTCCGAACTGTTTGCGGTAGTCTGCAGTATTTGATTTCACTTATTCTCTTTTCACTCCAATTTTAGCAAATTCGACTTTAATATCCCCTTAATATATTTCTCACAAGCGCCATTTTTTTTATTGAATTAAATTCGCATGATTTTCTATCATATTTAGTGTGCGACACCACAAAATTACACATCAGATACTAAAACTATACAATTTTTCGTAACTTTTGTGTTACATAAGTAACCACTGTACTACGGATATTCTGAAAAAGAAGTGCATTTGAAATTTCTGCCCGCGCCATATTCATTGATGCGTGAGATGGAAAGAATATTTTGGACATGTTCTTTTCAAATAGTTTCCTGTCCATCTTGTAAGTATGTGTCGATATGGTATATTTGTCGTAAGAAATCGTTGTATAACAATTGCATCTTATTTGCTATATACAGTGTAAAATCAGTCAGTTCTAAGCATAGAATTAGTGCAAGAATATTGAATGCCAAATCAAATGTTCGAAGTATTGACTTCTTTCCAAATAGGTTTTTGTTCTAAAACTTTGGTAGTCATTATTTTTAAATACTGCTCTTAAATAAATTCACATTCTTTTGAACAGTGCTGTACATCTAAAATAGATATGTCACTAAAACATCGTAATATACAAATGACATTAGAAAGTATACGAATACAGTTAACCTCCAAATGAACATCTTTTCTGGTTACCTAAGAAACTGTCGAAATACACATCGTAGTGTTATTACTAAATAGAGAATATAAATTTGCATGCTTAAGTTTGAAAGCATGGTTATACTTTACTTATTTAGATATTTATATATATAAAAAAGCAATTAGCAGACCCATTTCATACACAAATTGTGTGTTGCCTTGGTTTTGGTTAGAAACCCACATACATATTGTCGGTCCATTCTTTCTTTGCCATTCTTGCGTTATAAATTCAATATAAGAGAAAAGAATAAAAGCATATACATACTATACATATAGTCAAATAACGTTTGATCATTTTAGCATAGATTCGACATAACTTTTTTTGCTAAATTCATTCCTTTATTTGTTTTTTATGCCATCTTTCATTTGATCCTATCTTTAACAACCCTTTCTAATGTAAAAACAAAAAACACTATACATAAGCAACATGCTAATATATACAGCAAGAGCGCGCGAGGTATGATCACCCGATGGTATACGTAAACTCGCATCTTAACGTGGTCCGATAATACATATTAGAGTAACGGCACAACATACTAGCATTGCGTGCTCATATTCGAACTCATAGTGATCTGATTAATTCTGATTATTTTTTCGCAGATTGACAAAAAGAACAAATTAAATTTTCTCTTTAAGTGATGACGATTGCTTAGATAACTAAGTCGATAATAACGCGAAGATCGTAATACTTATAACGTAATTATGATTATCCTTATGAAATTAAATAATAATGTAGTTGTGTACAAAGTTATAGCAGTACAACTGGGTTTTAGAATGAAATAAAAATAACCCGCCTGAAACATCTGCAGAATAAACTAAGATGTCTAGAGAAAAATAAATAAATAGAAATTTCATGGTAAAAAAAAAACTATAAATAAGTATAACAGAAATACCATAAAATAACATAAAAACGACCCTTGAAATAGAAATTAAAATTAGAGATTCTCTTTAGTAAATATAACGAAATAACAACTCTGGAAAAATAAATCTATATACCTATCTATATCTGGCGAACACAGCTAGCGGAGATCATTTGCCGAATATACGTCCGAAGAATATCGACTGGCATCGGGTGATCATAACCCGCGCGCTCAAGCTGTATAAATAAGTGAATAGAAATGTAATTTTTTCAATAAATGTTTCTACAACTATTTTTTGACCAATCTTCTGGTTGGGTACATGTATTCTATTCGATCGTCTTAGTAACCAACTTAAAAACTAGCGAAATACAAAAAATTTTGCAAGGGCTGTTATGAAATTATAAAATACTTAGCAAAGGAATGTCGTCAGAGTTAAATAATTTTGATAATCCCTTTAGCTCATTAAATTATATTTATGAAAATAATTTAAAAACATCATATGTAAATATATCACTAGGAACATAACCAGATACAGCTGCCAGTAGGGAAAGATCTTTTTTGAAATCAAAACTTGTAAAAACATATCTCCACCAAAATTATCACTATCACACAAGAACAGTTAAGGTGTTGGCCTATCAGTAATTGCGATTGAAAATGATAACACTGAAAAAATTATTAATTAATTTGCCGGCGCCAAAACAAGACCAAGTAACATTTTAATATTTATATTTATTTTAATATAGAAGTTATAATTATATATTAATGTATGTATGTAGGTTTATTGAGAATTAAAATTACTTAAAAATGTCAACATTTTTTTTTTAAGTAACAAATGTCCATTTTTGTAAAGGTATGAATGGAAAAACGTAAAAATGTTGATGGTTCCTCTTTTATTCTTTACAATATTTATTATATTTACTCTAGGTATTAGTTTCGACAATTTATGTCATCTTCAGCCCAGAATCTAAGCAACAAGCTTAAAACTCAATTTACTCGAAACTTTGGAAATTGAAAGACAGAAACATCATTTTAATTTATTAAACGATCAAATATACACACACGACAAACCATTCTTTTTATTCTTAGAAACCCTATAACTATGACTGCTACCTCGTCCTGCCGCTTTGACTGCTTAACTGCCATTGCATTTACGCTGGCTTATACAATTTATAAATATTGTGGTGACTTTCTTGTTGTTAAGTATTAGTGATATTTTTCATGACTTTGCGTCTTAGTTATTTCTTGTTACGTTTGTACACTGTATTTGTCTCCATTTACATTGCATGTGATAATGTTTTACGTATGAATTTTAATTCTACCTATTGCATTGTATATTTTAATATGATAACTATCTATCAAATACTTTTAAAGGATTCAGTAAAAACTTTACATATAACCGCATACATCTTCTTCTGACATGAGATACTTGGAATGCTATTTGACTGTGAGTATCCTATATGCATATATTACAATGAAGTATGTATTTATTTGTTTTTTATAAGGACTTGTTAGTAAGAATATTTTATAACAATATATTGTCATCTTCAACCCAGAATGAAATGGGTTGAAGATGACATAAATTGTCGAAACTAGTACCTAGAGTAAATATAATAAATATTGTAAAGAATAAAAGAGGAACCATCAACATTTTTACGTTTTTCCATTTTATTTTTTATTTTGCTATGACTCTGTAACTTTAACGAAGGGTGGGAAGAGCCCAATGCTAGACACCTGCAGGTACCAAAGATGCTAGTGCCGCCCCTGGTAAAAGGACTAGAGTGCAACAACATACTGATTTACGAAAATAAATATCTATAGAAAATCATAGATAACAAGTGATCTACTCTAACAATCAATTTTAATCAATCATCGACCACTCTAGAAATAAAAAATAAGGGTACCAAACTTTTTTATGGAAAACTCTAAATAAAATATTAATTTGCTAAAGCCTTTTCGATAAGGGTAAAACTGTTACGTCCAGACTTTTGATTTTTTTATACAAATATGTTCCAATTTAAAAGCTTAAAATACTTTATGTTTTGTAATCTCAATAAATCTGTTTAGAATATCAAGTAAAGTAACTACACTAAAAAAACAAAACTGCTTTTTGATAAAAGTAGTCGAAAGTTTTACTACCGGTCTAAATTTTGACAAAATTAAACATTCACACAGTGTGATAGAAGAATCATTCACAACACATTTTTTTTGTAATCAGGATACCGATGGGTGGATATTTGCAAAAACATCGAGGTCAAAAATTTTCATGATCATACATAATACACTACTACTATATAAGAAAGTAACAATCGATAAGGTTGGTAATAACGATAATGTAATATTGAATACAAATTAGCTTTGAATAGCTGACCAGTTTATTATAGAAGACATTACTGCCAGGATATTGGAAGTATTAAATTATTTATTTATTGACTTATCAATTAGAGAATACAGTTTTATATGTGTAAAATACATTTTTTACAGAATAATTTATATATGCAAATTTTCCTTCACACACATGTATATAGGTATATAAAAAAACATGTCTAGAATGATATATAAATTACATCAATATATGGCGATAAACCAATTAAAGCAAGGGCGAACATTTAAGAAAGCTATTTACAACATCCAAAAGCTACTAAATCACGCATCAAAATGGGAAATTTTTATTTAGTTTAATAGGAGCACATTTTAGATTTTGAAATAGTTAATGGCTAATTATGTGTATGATTCGAGTATTCATCCTTACTTCATAACCTATATATGTTATAATGGCTATCTAAATTAATTTTACATCGAAATTGGTCATAAAAATATATAGCGTTGTCCAGAATATGTGATTTCTACTGAGAAATATGTCCGCCTGGAGCCATATAGGCATATGTAGATATACAAATTATTCATTTTATCGCGTTTACAACTATCTATCTGAAGTATTTCCGTACCTAGCAGCTTGTGAGTGGTAATAAAGTAATTGTTTATGTTAGTATATATTTTTCAAAAATGAATTTTACATATACGGAGTCATCTCCCTGGAGAAGGCAGATTGTGACTTTATGAGAAAAGATATTTCGAAGTGTTTTTTTCCCTATAAAAGCCACTCATTAGGAGCAGCTTTTAAATTTATTTTATATTATACAGTGTTCCATAACATGATGGCTGACCATAGTTATAGTTTTTTAAATGGAACAACCTGTATATTATTACATTTTGTATTCCCCGCATAATTCTTAGTCAAAAAGTTATAAGATAGTATAATAGGCCTAAAAATTATTGTTTTCGACTTATTATTCTGAAAAAGTGAATGTTTTTATAAAATTATAGTTCTTGAAAACAACGTATTAGGTGGACACAATTTTTGGTACTATTCTTCATAATACAATATCCTAATACAAACATGTTTTATTTTTGTTCAATTTCTAATTGCATGTGCAGAAAACTGGATTAAAATGACATGACACATTTTTGTCTAAAAGCCAAATTTTTCAACAGCCTGTATATCGGTTCATTTTTGAAATGTTTACTAAATTTTGCACCAACAACATGTAAGATGTTATTACTATAAAAGTATCCATTACTGAGCTATTGTCGTTTCTTGATAATATTTTGCCAACTTTATGTTTTTTATTTAAGTTATACGTATAGTGAACCACACTTAATGTGTTCCCAGATTGAAAGAATTCCTTTTTTAAGTGGGCGCGTCGTGTATTTTTCCGAATTTTGTTCACCGATATACGTTTTGGACGGTCATGCTAATCGCAGATGGTGTGAAAGATCAATATTTATGTTGAGTTACAGCGGTGTTGTTGTTGAATCGACACTGGGCATGTGTCATTCAAATCAACGTGGACAGTGAAAGGAGATTTTAAAACCCTTATACGAGGGTGTATTTTTATGTTATCTCCCTAGCCATGAAACAAAAGAGTGACGATGTCAAACAAATTATTGAAAAATTGCTGTCACTGTTAGAAGTATGGGGTTATCATAAAGTAAGGGATATACTTTAACTTATTATAACTTTTTAACAAATCAAGCTAACAACAAAAAGTAAACAAAATCTAGTTGCCTAAGGAATGGGATTTGTTGTATCTATGGAAAACAAAAGCGTTGTCATGACAGTTGTTGACACAAGTGTTAAAAGTAAATCATTCAATTTGGAGTTTATTTTCAAATTAAAACTCAAGTAAACGTAAAGTTTTAACGACTCAAACTGTAATAGCATGGACCTACGAACAAGAATTGGTTTAGTTCAGTGTTATTATGAATGCGGCAGAAATTACACAGCTGGATTACGAAGGTTTCGCACGAGAATGGGTTTGAGGGCCCTGTCGTATGAAAGCGCAGCGCAATTTGATACAAAAATTTGAAAGAACAGGTTCGGTAATTGACCTTCCGAGATCAGGAAGACCAAGCATTAGTGATGTCCAAGTTGCAGAGGTTCTTCACGAAAATCAGGACATAGCCAATGCGCAAATGCGATATCCAAGCGATTGCAAATGCCGTACACCACGGTCTGGAAAATTTTACGCAAAATTCTAAAAATGTATCCATATAAACTCAAAATGCTGTTTGAATTAAAGGAGGCAGATTTGGCTAGTAGGTACGATTTTTCTTTGCGATTATTGGCTCAGATGGAAATTGAACCCGAATGGTTATCCCGTATTTTATGGACAGATGAGGCACATTTTTCTCTGAATGGTGGAGTCAATACTCAAAACTGTAGAATCTGGTCTGCAGAAGATCCACAAGTAATTGTTCAAGAAGGTTTTCATGACAAGAAAGTCACCGTTTGGTGCGGTTTTACAGCTGATTTTATCATTGGTCCGTATTTCTTCGAAGAGCTACAGAATGGAGAAGCCGTATCTGTAACTGTTAACGGTGAACGATACTTGCAAATGTTAAGAGATTATGTTATTCCACAGCTGCAAGACGAGTACCACAGAATTGAAAACATGATTTTTATGCAGGATGGAGCACCTCCGCACATTTTCCGACCAGCTAAAGAATTTTTAACTAACGTTTTTCAAGATCGCGTTTTAAGCAGACATTTTGCAAATTCATTGCCACCAAGATCACCTGATCTTAACCCAGCGGACTACTGGCTGTGGGGTCATTTAAAAAACTTAGTGTTTAGAAGAAGACCAACAACGCTACAAGAATTAAAAGACAATATTACGGAGCAAATTGGTGCAATTCAACCAGAAATGTTAAGAAATGCAGTGTACAATTTAGAGGAACGGTTGCTGATTTTACAAGATCAAAATGGAGGACATATTGAACATTTGCGGTAACTGAGTTTGGGCATACAAAATCCCATTATTTAAACAATTAAATTTCGTTTAGTTTTTGATATTAACTTAATTTGTTAAAAAGTTATAATAAGTTTAAATATATCCCTTACTTTATAACAACCCTGTACATGTACTAAGTTGTGTTTAGTTTATGCTGTGTATAGAGATTTGAGACGGTCCATTTCTCGATAAAATGAGTGAAACTAAAGTTGAACATCGCAGCGTAATAAAGTTCCTGACAAAGGAAGGCAATGGTCCAAAAGCAATTCATGAAAGAATGGTTGCTGTATATGGGGAAGATACACCATCTTATTTCCAAGTAAAATATTGGTCTAAACTCTTTCGATGGGGCCGATAGTCAATCAATGATGACTCAAAGTCCGGACTAGCCGTTGACGCTCGAACTGAAAACATTGTGCGAAAAGTCGAAAATTTGGTACTGAAAGATCGGCGTGTAAGATCTCTGTCATTGCCAATGAAGTCTGTATATCCGAAACAAGTGTTCTAAAAATTTTGCATGACGATTTGGGTATGAAGAAGGTGTATGCACGGTGGATATCCAGATTGCGTACACTTGAACAAAAACTGTGCAGAAAAGAAGTTTCTCAAGAAAATTTGGTCAAGTTGGAGAGAGACAAAACATTTTTATCTCGAATTATTACCGGAGATGAGACTTGGGTATATTACTAGGACCCTCCTACTAAACAAGAATCCATGCAGTGGGTTCATAAGGGCTCTCCACCACCAAAAAAGAGCAAGACACAATTTTCTGGAAAAAAACTGATGGCAACTGTTTTTTCGGATGCTGAAGGAGTTTTGCTTATTGAATATATGCCGAGAGGGTCTACCATAAATGGAGAGGCCTACGGAAACACAATTAAAAATTTAAAAACTGCTCTGGAGGAAAAACGCCCGCATTCTTATCCACAAAAAAACTTGTTGCTTCACGAAAATTGTCGGGTTCATAAAGCAAACAAAGTTCAGCAGATAATCAATGACTGTGGGTTTATAGAGTTAAGGCATCCACCTTATAGCCCCAACCTAGCTCCGTCAGACTTCTTCTTATTTAAAAATTTAGAAAAGCATCTCAGAGGAAAGTGTTTAGCTTCTGATGAAGAACTCAAATAAGCTGTTGAAGAATATTTTGCGTGGTTACCGAAGCAATTTTTGTCTGGGGGTATGGGGCTACTGGAAAAAAGATGGAATAAGTGTATTAGTGTTGAAGGGAGTTATGGAGAAAAATAAAAATTTTTGTTCTCTTATGTGCTTTTTTTCATGGCTAGGTAGATAACATAAAAATACGCCCTCGTATATGTGTCTCTGTTTAAAGTCCTCGTTTGCCGCAACTCCGCCTGCTAGATGAAACTGTACCATCATCACTTTCAAATTTCTCTAACAACTACTCTTGTAGTACTCATTTTATTTTCCAAATCACAGGTTCAATTGTGAAAATATTTTTTAAATTATGATAGTATCGTTACTTTTCAGATAGTTTTGCAATTACTTTTCTACACATATTTTCGGAAAAATCATGTTTCTTTCACTTTTTTTTAATACTTTAAAAAATAATTGTTTAAGTCAGGATTTGGAAGAAACTGATTGAGGTAGTGTGCACTCCCCCTAAGCTAAAATATTTTTATTTATCAATAAATAACACAACTTTGTTTTTCCTTAATGCCAGCCATTACGAAATATTTAGTTTTAAAGTAGACTTTGGTAAGTAAGAGCTAACTTGATGTCAAATTTACTTTATACCAGATGCTACATCCTGTTTTCACGAAAACTAAAAAATAAGGTTATTCGTTTGATGTATATTCATATAAATTAGTGCGTGGATTTATATGTAAAGAGTATCACATTAATGTAGTAATATAATCTCTAATTTTTAATATGCACATGTAACCTTGATCGCAGTTGACTATGCAACATAAAAAAGTCTTTTAACTCAGTTGTCCTAGAAAAAAACTAATCACGCATCGTCTGTTTCGATCCACATAAATTATAATCAAAACCTACACAAAATTGCACATTTCTGTTATGGTGACACGAAACTTAATATTTCTTGTTCTGTCGACTGTTGTAAACATATGGTCAGCGAAAATTTATTGGGAACATTCGGAACAATGGTCGCTATGCAAAAGAAATCTGGATGACACGATTAAAATATGTAAACGACACGAGTGTGTCACTGTACGTAGGAAAAGTTCAAATAATACAAGTGTGTAGAACTGTGGATTTTCAGTGATGTAATACAGTTAAGAATATTGTTTTTTTGTTAATTACTTTGCGTAGAACAATACAATGTATATTTTTAAATTTGTTGATTTCGAGAGATACAAAATTATTTAAAAGGACACATAAATATTTAGATCGGGTGAAAAATAAGATCTACAACGCAGATGCTTTTGTTTTTGTTGTTGTGTCCAGGTCCTTACTCAATGCGACACACACAAGAGTAAAATAATATTTTACAATAATTTCTAGATAAATCGTTTAATAGTCTCAAAATAATAAATTTACAATGGTATTTCCACTTTGCGAAGCAGTACTGGAACGTCTTTTAGTACCTGTAACGACTTTGTTCTAATGTCTTCCGCTGTCTCAAAACGGCGTCCTTTCATCACTCATTTCAATTTGAATAAAAAGAAATCGTAGAGTGCAAGATCTAGCGATTAGACGATCTAGTCATTTGGTTTTTGGCACAAAACTGTCTAAAAGTTCGTCCTGAATATATGTATACAAGCGATACCCGGCGAGCGTTGCTACACCCTAAAAAAAGCCGAATTTTTATCGGCACCAAACTTCACAGGAACACTCTCCAGACTATGCTAGTTTTCCTGAAAATTTCATCAAAATCGGTTTGGATTGCATTAATTCGGCAATATGCAAATTTAAGACCGGACAGCCAGCAGCGATTCTTTTTAACATATCGCAATGGCAAGTGTGTTTGTTCACCTGTTGGTCTTAATACAATTGGCAAAATTCTAATGCGAATAGCTGAGTACCTTCAGCTTGATTGTGCAAGTAACTTCACAGGTCACTGTTTCCGAAGGAGTTCAGCGACATTGTTGGCAAACCAAGGAGGTGACTTGCTTTCAATTAAAAGGCATGGTGGATGGAAATCATCTACGGTTGCAGAAGGATATATCGAAAATTCTCTGCATAGTAGAATTCAATTGGCTAAAACAATGACCCCGTTAGAGATATCGACCCCGCTTGCAACTTGTTCGACATCTGAAATACAAGATATATGTAATAATACAATCAGCGTTACTCTACCTTCGCAATCAAGATCAATTCAAACAAACCACTTAATCCCTGGGGTATCAATCTCTGGTTGTCAAAATTGCCCAATCAAAATTTTTAATAATTGTTCCGTTTCAATTTCTGAAAAGAATGAATAATGGTAATTTATATAATATTTGTTGCTGTTCTGACATTGAATTACATACCTTCCAAATATAACAATTTCTATTTCATTTCCTTTTATTTTCATAGAAAAACAACGAACTGGGTAGCATATTATTAAGGTTAGGGATTTATGATTTTAAAATGTCACTAAATTAATCAAGTTCTAGGAAGTACCAACTTTACTTTTACGCACTCGTGTTTAAAGTGACTTTTTACGCACGCAAATCGAATCGTGTAATGACAGGTTTTGATAAGCGAGTACAAAAAATTAATTAGTGCAACTTCTTGGGTTACTACTAATCTAATCACGGAATAATCACAGGTGATACGATATCAATAATTAGATTAAACGATTAAACATGTTTTTATTTTTTCCCGATCGGTACCCAACTTCACAGGAACACTCTCCAGAGAGTGTTAGAGTTTTCCTGAAAATGTCATCAAGATCGGTTCAGCGGTTTCGGAGTCTATAGGGAACATCCACACACACATCCAATTTTATATATGTATAAGATTTACAAATTCTGTTACGGTGTGTGTTTAAATGGTTGCAAAATTTACTCTATTCTTTCAAATTCTTTATTTATAAATATGGGTTTGTTTTAGCAGATATTACTTTAATTGTTGATTTGTATTTTTCTATCTTCTAATAGTACGTACTGTTTACTCCAGTTATCATTTATGAATTATTTGTAATGAAACTGCTTTTAGTTTACCTAGCGCCACCTGTAGCTAGTAGCTGGTGTAGTTATTCATTTCCATTCGTTTTAAAGAGTAATTACAAATTTCTTGGCAGCGCGCAGTTAATTATTTTTCGTATCTAAAAATTCTGGTTTGAATTCTAGATAATTCCTACGTATTGCTATGATATTAGTATATTTAATTTTTTTTTATTGTGCCATAACTAGCTCTGAGAACAGGATTCTTTAACTCAGGTTCCCTCAGAAAAGAAAACCTGAACAATCTTCAGGTCAGGAATCGTGATCTTAGGAAATTATTAAAAAAAGAACAAATTACCCAATAAAGAAAACAAATTTTTCTTTAATCAAATTAGTTTTTATCAAAATAGAACAATCTGAAATATATACACTTTGTTTGGTCAAAGATCGATAGGATTTTGAGGTGACATACTTCACAATAATTAAAAAGTATTTTGTATATCAATGTTTGCAATTAAGGCCGGAAAAAAATATAAAACATAAAGGTGCGTTTGTATTGAATGAACTTGATTCCGTTATGCATATGTTTGTTTACATTTGGAGCAAGAGTTGCACTTCTCATATGCCATAATTTAGTCACAGCTACCTCCCCTGGTGCCACGAATCCCTTTAGTGCCTATATTTCCTATTTTTAGAACTGTATTTGAAGTACTTATAATCACAATTGTAGGTCAGTCGGCCAAAGATACGACTGTGATATTGTCGTTGACGTTGTGTTTAGTTAAGTGAATAATTTAGTTCTCTGTTGATTATCGTTGTTAATTATTGTTAGGGCGTTTAATAATAATGAATTGTTAGACATAATATTCTTATTCTTATTCTTATACTACTACAACAATTCAAATCCCTAAAATAATCACTGAAACTTACACACAATATCTATCAAGAATAAATACTTAAATTAAATTAATTGATAACCTATAATTTTATATATATGATTAACTCAACTCAAAAATTCATCAAGAAGAAGTAATCTAATAATGTAATGAAAATAATCTAAATCAATAGATTCTATATAAAATATAAAATTTCTTTTAAAGCATGTGCAAAACAAAATGAAGAAAACGAGTAAAATTTTTACATATTCAAATTTTTTCTTCTCTTTTTATTATCAGAATGCATTCTTTCTCTTACAACTATATACTTAACTTGTATTTATGGCATTAAAACAAAATCACTAAAACTTGATTAAACCTCAGCTCCAATATCAAATGAATACTTACAATTTTACTTTACTATTCAATTATCAAAAATATATTTCAACAACATCATTATAATACCGGAGACCAAGATTTTAATCCTTATCTATATCGAACGCTAGGCCTAGGAAGGTCACAATCCCCTTCCCAATAACCCGATCGATATAAAGATTCTTACATCAAAACAAATTTAAATTTCTAATAAACACAGATAAATAATCTTTCGGCATTTATCCGTTTAAATTAACAATCAATAAAATAAATAATAATATACACAGCCTTCCAAAAGATTATTATACCTTCAAAATAATATAACAGAAAATGAGATACCGGTTGATCCAAAATATTCATCACACAGAAATATGAATTTGACAAACAATTAATATATATCTTAGATTTTCCATAGATTATGAAAAAACCATAGCAGTATGTTCTACGATTTTTGACAGTTTGATTCTAATTTTCACAAAATATACTTTCAATGGACGTGTGTTGCTGCCTCGTCTGGTAAATTTGGCAGTGTGCTTCGACTTAACTTTCTTCTTTAGCTTTTGCTTGAGTCAAAAGGCAATTTCTTCGGTGCTTTAAATTTTATGGCCAGTGCTTAAGATTACAACAGATTTATTATTGTATCGTTTATTGTCGGTGGTTGTACAGGATGTTCTAATTCCATTTTGGAAAATATTGGATTTTTAATCAAAGTAGAGTGTTCGTCGTCCATTTTCTTTAATACGACTTCTGTAGGAGTTAGAAGCACATGTGGTTTGGTGGATTAATTGGCACTGAAGTACCCATTATTAATTGCTAAATCCTATGTTTTTTTTTGTGGATTTGTCCCTGTGACGGATCTAGTGCAAGCTTAGACGCTGCCTCCTATCTAGCGGTAGCTTAAAACATATTACTCAGTACGAGTTTCAAGATACAATTTATTTGGCATTGCCTGTGTTTGATCGTTCTGTTGGAGTTAAATTGGCATAAATTTATACCTGAAGCTGAAGGTTGGACACCATCCAGTTCATAAATACCTTTTGCAGCATTACCTAAGTGTGAACCTAATTTTTACATTTTTGGATCTTTAATTGCTGCTAATTTACGAGCCAAGTCTCGTACTTTGTTTGAATCTGTGGCGGCAGATGTTACAGTCTGACCATACATATTTTATTTATTTGTTTCCTTCAAGTAACTGTTTCAACACTGTAAATTTAGAATACACATACATATTTTTTTTGGTTATTATATACAATTTTAATTGTTCATGGCACCAATGTAAGAATAACACGCTTGAATTGTTTATGATCGATGTGAATCGAAAAGCTTGATCAAGTGCTTACCATACATATTTTATTTATTTGTTTCCTTCAAGTAACTCAACACTGTAAATTTAGAATACACATACATACTTTTTTTTGGTTATTATATACAATTTTAATTTTTCACCAATGTAAGAATAACACTCTTGAATTGTTTATGATCGATGTGAATCGAAAAGCTTGATCAAGCGCTTGGAAGATTTCAACCGCAATTCCATTAAAAAGAAAAACAGTGAGTCATAGTAACATGGAACCGAGATTGGCGTGGAGATCCGATACCAATCCACTGTGATAATTGTACTTTTATTTCAATGTCTGGTCTGGTCATCAAACGAAAAACTGATTTTACTGCAACTCCATCCATGTTCAGCTACTTTGAGTTCTTCAACGAAATTGATATTATCTATCCGCCCTTTACAGATACCCCACTCATTAAATAACAACGAGTTACGATTATTGTTGAATATTCTCAAAACCCATATACCGGGTGTCAACGAGATCATGTATCAGCCCGCCATTTATTTATTAGTTAAAACAAAACTTTGAAATTCGGACCGTATATATGAGTGAATGGTGGGCTTCTTCAGGTACACTCAGTTTTTCTATAGCACTTCCGGGCAAACCGGAAGTGACGTTAATTTTGAATTTTTTAATACAACATTTATTATTTCTGTTCATATTCTGTTTCTTCTGAAAATTTGCCATCTAGTGCAGGTTAACTTTTGACATTTCTGTCTAAGATAGCGATATCTGTTAAAATTATCCATTAAAGTGAAACTGCTTCGCAACAATTGTCGAAATGCAAAAACCATCAAAGTTAGCTTTGAAAACAATTAAGAAACGTATTTTTCACATTTACACGCATTGGCGAAGGAAACATGTATTTCACGTTGAAATTACTAAAGAAAATATTTTTTTTTTATCTTCAAATGACAGGTACTCGTTTTTTTAAAAATAGTAACACCTATTTTTTTATTGCAGTGCCATATTGACATAATTTTTAGCTTTCAAGTGAAATAAAATATGCTGTGGTTTAGTGGTAGACGGGTAGTACAAAATATAAAATGTTTTAAAAGTAGTTAATTCCAAAGCAACAGAACAATTACATTTCAAATGAAAAAAACACAGTTATCATAGGAAATAAACGACTTCCATAAATTTAATCAACTACTAGATATTAAACAAAGATACCACATGTGCAATGTTTGCATTAAAACTATTAGTAACACAACAATAGCGAAAACAGTAATATACAAAATCTATGTTATGAGTTTATTGAAAGGGTCTAGATGTAAGTTATTATTATTTAGGTATTTATTATAAATGTTCAAAATGTCGCCCTTCCTGATCTCTACATAAATTAACACGTGGTATAAATTCCCTCACACAATTATGTAACTGGTGCCTGGTTATATTATTTATTGCTTGCCTCACTCGTGCTTCCAGTTCTTCGCGAGTAGCAGATTGTACAGTGTATACTTTTTCTTTCAAATATCGCCAGATATGGAAATCTAAGGGTGTTAAATCCGGTGATCTAGGAGGCCACCTGACTGGCCCATTGGTACCAATCCAGAGGTCACCAAAAGTTTGATTTATGTAATCCCTAACGAGTCGTGAATTATGAGGTGGTGCGCCGTCCTGCTGAAAAAATACAGCATATCTTTGCTCCCTTAGTAAATAACTTAAAGAGTCATCAATTTCATTATTTAAAAAATCCAAATATCTTTCGGAAGTTAGATGTCCGTCAAAAATTATAGGAGGCAAAAGAACGTCCCCAATTATTCCCAGCCAAACATTAAAACCAAACCTTACTTGATGGTTACCTTGTCTGTACAATCGCTGATTTTCCTGCGCCCAGTATCTCGTGTTTTGTCGGTTAAATAATCCAAGATTTGTGAATCTTGATTCATCGGAAAAAATAATGTAACCAGCAAAATTACCGTCTCTTCGGATATTATCTACAGCCCAGTTGCAAAACTCTAATCTTCTCACAAAATCGGTTTCGAACAGGTGTTGGTTGATCTGATACTTGAAAGATTTGTAGTTATGTTTCTTTAGAATTTTTCGCGCAGATTCATAACTAATAGTTAACTCGCGACCGATTTGTCGGAGGGAAACCGTTTTATCAACTTCAACTAAGGCGAGTACATTAATTTTTGTTGCTTCGTCAACAATAAGCTTTACATTATTATTTTGGGGATCGTCTTCTTCGCTCCTGAATTGAGACTCTACTCTTACAAAATAATTTGGGGGTGGGTGTTGTCGGTCTGGAAAGCGCTGTGCATAGAGCGCTGCAGCGACTCTTGAATTTTTACGGCATTCTCCATAAATTAAAAGAATATCAACTTTTTCATTTCGAGTATACATTACCAAATATGTATTGTTTACTGTACAACTATAAAATAACTTTTAAACAATACACAAAAATAACGTGAACTATCAATCAACTTGTATTGACAGTTCACAGCCTGTTAGTTGTTTAGAGGTAACGTTTATTTCCTATGATAACTGTGTTTTTTCATTTGATGTGTAATTGCTGTTGCTTTGGAATTAGACTACTTTTAAAACATTTTATATTTTATACTACCTGTCTATCACTAAACCACAGCATATCTTATATCACTTGAAAGCTAAAAATTATGCCAATATGGCACTGTAATAAAAAATAGTTGTTACTATTTAAAAAAAACGAGTACCTGTTATTTGAAAATGAAAAAAAAAATCTTATTTTCTTTAGTAATTTCAACGTGAAATACATGTTTCCTTCGCCAATGCGTGTAAATGTGAAAAATACGTTTCTTAATTGTTTTCAAAGCTAACTTTGATGGTTGTTACATTTCGACAATTGTTGCGAAGCAGTTTCACTTTAATGGATAAATTTAACAGATACCGCCATCTTTGACAGAAATGTCAAAAGTTAACCTGCACTAGATGGCAAATTTTTAAAGAAACAGAATATGAACAGAAATAATAAATGTTGTATTTAAAAATTAAAAATTAACGTCACTTCCGTTTTGACCGGAAGTGCTATAGAAAAACTGAGTGTACCTGAAGAAGCCCACCAATCACTCATATATACGGTACGAATTTTAAAGTTTTATTTTAACTAATAAATAAATGGCGTGCTGATACATGATCTCGTTGACATCCGGTATACTTGACGGATCCAAAACAACAAGACGAGATTCGTTGTGAGTTTATTGAAACATTTACCAAAGATACACGTCAATATAAGTTACCTGATGATATTAGTGCTTTTTCAGCAGAAGCTTACGTCATTCTTTATGCCATGGAATAAATATATTCCATAAACATAAAACTGATACGATTCTGTGAGACTCTCGATCTGTACTGCAGTCTTTGAAGTCACACTTCAACCAGGGAAAAGAGTAAATAATATTATTCAACAGATAAAATCTAAATTAGTCAAGTTAACGACGAAAAAGATATTTATAAACTGTGTGTGGGTCAAGGCCCATGTAAGCATCAAATACAATCAATCTGTAGACTTTTTAGCTAAAGATAGCTGTAAATTGAGTTACTTAGCCGAGGAGAACATGACACTAGAAGATACCATATGTATTGTCAAAGAAAGAAAAAGAGCAAAGTAGAAATATCAATGGAAAGCATATGCACCAACCACTCCATCCAAATATGCAACAATACACGTAAGAGCGTGTGATTTCTTAGCTATAGTGTTCCACGAAATTATACAGGGTGAGTCATTTCCCTGGGGAAGGCAGATTGTGACTTTATGAGGTAAGATATTTCGAAGCGGTTTTTTTCCTATGATAGTCACCCATTAAGAGTACTTTTTAAATTTATTTTGTATAATACAAAGTGTTCCACAACTTGGTGGCTATCCATACTTCCAATTTTTTTTAAATAGAACACCTATATCTTATTACACTTTTTATTCTCCGTATAATTCTTAGTCAACAAGTAATAAGACAGTATAGGCCTAAAATTAAAATTTTTCGACTTATTACCATTTTTCTGAGAAATTCAATGTTTTTAAAAATTATATTTCTCGAAAACGACGTATTAAATGGCCACAATCTTTGGTAGTGGTGTTTAAAATAAAAATTCTATTACTAGCATATTTTTTTTTCCAATTATTAATTGCATGTGCAGAAAATTGGATTAAGAGGGGCGTTTACCTATCAAAAATTAAGGCATCGCCGTTTCGCGTTTTTTAAACTCATCTTGTAATTTTAGAATCTCAAATTTGGGTTAGTGATGCAAAAGGCATCAATTTATAATGTCAAGGTTAGTTTTTGTACTAATTCATTTTCTTAAGAAAGTTATGTGTTTTAGAAATAACCACAAAAATGCATGAATTTGATTAATGTCGTACACAAAAGAAAAAAAATGACCTCTACGCGCCAGCTGCACATTTGATGTACGATATAAAGAAAAAATCAAATTTATGTAATTATTTTTAAAGATAAAAACATTAAACAGTAAACATTGTCACACACATTTTACACAAGGTTTTTCCAAGCTAATCGCGTCGTCTATCCCCACTTTACGGTATCTCTACCGGTCCTAGCGAAGACGAAAATCTATCGGAATCGGTCAGCTATTGCAGACTTAAATGCGAGTGACAGTTTAATTACAAACTGTCACTCGCATTTAAATGTCATATATACCTATAATACTCAAATGTATAATAATATAACAGTTATGGGCAAACGAAAATTGGCTTATTATAAAACATGAACAACATCAACAGTTCCGTAAGTACTCATTCTTTATACTTTACTTATGTTTCCCATCCATAGTATTCCTTTATCTATGACAGAATCTGTGAATAAAACCGAAGCGCTCTGACGAAACCGAATATCGTGTTGCTCCACCTACTCACACCCCCTTGCGCCTACCTGTCCCGCGAGTAATATAAGTTGCATAAGTTTCTATTTGCTGGTAAACGCCCCTCTTAAAGCACATTACCTCATTTTTGTCTAAAAGTCAATTTTTTCAAATGGAATAGCCTGTTTTTGAATTGCTTACTTAATTTTGCACCAAAAACATGTAAGACGTTACTACTTTAAAAGTTACCATTACTTACCTATTGTCATTTTTTGATATAATTATGTCAACTTATTGTTTTTTATTTGAATACGGTATTTTTGTATTGGAGGAATGTCAAAGAAATTATTTACTAGCCTAAAGAGCTTACCAGCAGCGTCTTCCTGGCAGAAGATGCCCCAGAACAGGTGCCTTTAGAAGAGTAATGTTCATTACTACTTATTCGAAACAACCGAAATCTAAATAAGTGATAAATGATGGAAATAAATTACAAATGCTTATGGGAACAACAGAAAATCCACACGTCATTGCCCGTGAAATAAGTAGTTTGCTGGATATTAGTCAAACCATCGTTGCAAGGATTTTCAAATAAAATAAATGCAATCCGTAATGAATACATTTAAATATTGATTTAAGCACCATCATATTAGAGAATGTTCTGCCATTAGGTAATAACTAAAGTTAATGCCCAGGCAATTCCTTTTGATAATGTGTTATTTAAGGATAAACCTACTATTTAACTAAGGAATAGTTGACAGAAGAAATTTTCATTATTATTCAAATGAAAACCTTAACTAATGAATATATCATCAGGTGGAACATAAATGTATGGGGAAGCTTTTTTGTTGATCGGATTATAGGCCCGCACGGCTGTAATTAAAACAAATGCCAAGCAATTCTTTTTAATGTGTTATTTACGGATGATGCTGCTTTCCATAGTAACGGAGTATGTAGTTAACAAAGAAATTTTCATTACTATTCAAATCAAAACCTTTACTTCACTAATAAATGGATCGTCAGCATAGGTGGAACAGAATTATACGGAGAGGCATTCTTGGTGATTGGATGATAGACAAGCATTTCGTGGAAGGTAGTATTAACGGACAGGCTTATGGGCATTTGCCATCAACTAATTTAGTGGAATTATTGCAAGATGTTCCGCAAAATTTATGAAGAGATGTGAATGCAACAAGACGACGCCATATTTTATGCTACATGCACGAAATATTTCCAGAGAAATGGCTAGCCCTTGGAGGCCCTATTCAGTGGCCTGCTTGGTCTTCGTACGACATTTTTTTTTATATAAGAATACGTAAAAGTGCATATATACAGAACACATGTGCCCACAAAAGAGGCTATGTGAAAACATATTTGAAAAAAATAAGTAGAAGTATAATTTAGAAATATAAGTATACTTCATATTTTAATGTCGATTTACCTGTCATGTCGGAAGCGTGTTCAGAAATGTTAAAAAACTGAATGAATCATCATTTGAACACTAAAATTAAATACTTAATATAACTTTTACCTATTTTAATGTTCATATATATTGTTACATTATCATTTCTTTTCCACTAATTACTCAGCCATTCACGCAACAGTCCTGTTTCTACACCTACTAAAATCAAGTTATTGATTTGTTTGGTTTTAAAATTTGTTTGTTGTGCCGTATTCTACACGTTTTCTAAAATATATTGCTTTCTGAACGTGGGTGGCATCAGTTGAAATCGGGAGCCTTCCTCGTCATGGGTCATCTTCGATTGATTGACGACCACTTCTGAATTATATAAATTATTGGTAATATGGCTTCCGACTCAGAGTATTGTCTACGTAAGTTTGTTCCAAAAGTTGAAATGTTTCTGTAAAAGTTTTCATCAATTTGCACCCAAATAACACGAGACTAGACTAGATGTCAACAATCCAAGAACATGTGGTTATGTGAGAGGTTATGTCACACTGTAACGCAAATCACTAATTCTACATTATCACTTACTACTATTGCACTACGAACTTGTGAATGTTGTATCACCTTAAATTCTATTCAAAGACTAATTTCCACTTAAATTGAAACTTTTAAAGGTTGCCAATTATTCGAACCTACAAATTTTGTCCGAACGAACATCGATATAAGAAATAAGTATTTATATTTAAAAAAAAATTCCCATCACTGGTGTATTTTAAAATAATTCTGAGAATTGAAGGTTAACCCAACCCTAAACAAATTAGACTGATGATACGAAAACGTTATACAAGCACAATTGCACAGTGTGACACAATTGACACGATAATAAGCAAACAATTTACTGTTAAAAAGAATACACGTAATAATACAACATTGGCATAATATGTTAAACAGATATATGTACATGAACATGCAATACGCATTTGTCAACATTATTATGCACATACTACAGTTTTAGAATGAACAATTTACGGTATAATACAACCGATTGAAAATGTGAAAATATGCCTGTCAATATAGCTAAATATAAATATATGAAATTTTGAAATGACAGATTTGTATGTGCTGGTGCTTATACATATATCTAAACAGTCCTAGAATCATCCTTGTTTTATCGTTTTTTTTCCAGCAGCTACTTTATAATTACATATACAGGGTGTAGATAAAGTCTGGAACAAAATTAATATTTCTGTTATCTTCGGTTTGATGGAAAAACCCTGAAACAGGTCGATTTTGTTTTTATCCCGTGCACTTTAGAACATCGTGAATTTAATTCTGTCGTCATCCGGTTGCGCGCGGGCGTGACGTCATTAGTTTTTTCAAATGGTAATCCGCCACATTTATTACCCCTTGTCGTTAGGTATTCCCTTGTGCATGCAACGGTATAAAAAGTTTGGTACCTTACATAACAATTTTAGGAAGAAAAATGCTTTCGAATTTCAAAAAATTAAAATTTTATTTCTAATGAAAAACTAATCAAAAATTATTTTAAAAAATCAGATAAATTATAATCCGAGGTTTATCTTGGATTGTCGTCAAACAAGACACCAAAAAAATGTCAACGGAAGTGTTCAAATTGTCCGCCATTGGCCATTTGACACTGGCCGAGACGGACGTACACGCTTTCTACGACACGTCATATTGACAGTTCATTACTTGGTGTTTGAACTTATCCATTCACAATACTTGCTCCATTGGTAGTGTTGAACGTGCATTGCGAAAATGGCGAATTTGAGCGAAAAAGAGCGGATTCAAATTCTCATTATTGTTGGTTGTGGTGATAAAATATGTAGCCATGAAGAAGCCTGTCAGTTTTTCAATGCAGAAAATCCAAACCACGCACCGATTTCGCGGTCAACGGTGAGCAAAATTGTCGCAAAATTTTCTGAAACTGGTAGTGTAAAAGACAGGGCTCGTCAAGGTCGACCAAGAATTGAGGAAAATAGAAGGGTCAATATTCTCTTGGAACTTCAGGACAACCCCCACACTTCAACAAGGAACATTGCCAGGGATCATGCAGTCGATTTTACCACAGTAGCCAAATTGCCGAAGAAGGAAAAACTTCATCCGTACAAAATCAATCGGGTTCAGGAACTGAATGAAGATGACTTCGACCGCCGACTCGAGTTCTGTGAACAAATCATGCTACAGTGCGATGAGAATCCCGGATTTGTCGACAATGTGGTTTTTAGTGACGAAGCAACTTTTACCTTGAACGGTGAAGTGAATCGCCACAATTGTAGGTACTGGTCGGGCGAAAATCCTCGATGGGTTCGAGAGGAGCACACCCAACACCGGCAAAAAGTTAATGTATGGGCGGGAATAGTGGGAGATCGCATTGTGGGGCCTTTCTTTCTGGACAGAAATTTAAACGCTGAAACATACTTACATTTCCTAAGATTTACGCTAGTGCCAACATTGGTAGAATTATTTCCGGATGAAAACACCCCCGACAAGCCTCACCCCAGAATCTGGTTTCAACAAGATGGAGCACCTCCACATTTTGGCTGGCGTGTTCGGAGTTACCTCGACGAAATTTTCCCCGGGAGATGGATCGGACGAAGGGCAACAATTGAATGGCCTGCCCGTTCGCCAGATCTCACACCACTTGATTTTTTTCTATGGGGTCATGTGAAATCAAAGGTGTACACCAATAAGCCAAATAACTTGGATGATCTGAAACATCGTATCCGCGAGAAAATGCGAAATATTGGTGCAGAGACAATACGACGTGTCGTAGAAAGCGTGTACGTTCGTCTCGGCCAGTGTCAAATGGCCAATGGCGGACAATTTGAACACTTCCGTTGACATTTTTTTGGTGTCTTGTTTGACGACAATCCAAGATAAACCTCGGATTATAATTTATCTGATTTTTTAAAATAATTTTTGATTAGTTTTTCATTAGAAATAAAATTTTAATTTTTTGAAATTCGAAAGCATTTTTCTCCCAAAAATTGTTATGTAGGGTACCAAACTTTTTATACCGTTGCATGCACAATGGAATACCTAATGACAAGGGGTAATAAATGTGGCGGGTTACTATTTGAAAAAACTAATGACGTCACACCCGCGCGCAACCAGATGACGACAGAATTAAATTCACGATGTTATAAAGTGCACGGGATAAAAACAAAATCGACCTGTTTCAGGGTTTTTCCATCAAACCGAAGATAACAGAAATATTAATTTTGTTCCAGACTTTATCTACACCCTGTATGTATGTACTGAATATAAATATAATAATTTTTTCCCTTCTTGGTTTCTGGTTTCCAACCGCGTTGTCGTCTCTGCTTCTACTGCCGACATTTCGTCAACTATCTAGAAAACCAAGGTATCAACGACAACCGTGAAAGCCTCAGATATAGATAATCATTTTTTTGTCTACTAGGATGGGATAAATATTACAATACTTTTCGAAAATCAATAACAATAAAATTAATATTAAATATAGAGCAAAACACGTCTGCTTTTGTATGAAAGTACTTCACTTTTTGAATATTTATTATTGTTTTCCTGAACTCTAGTATCCCTCTTCAGTGTTTTTTTCATTAAATAAACTTCTAAAACATTTGGTAAGAGATTCAAGTGTAAACAAAATTTAATGATGACATATAATGGAATACACTTTCCTCGAAATTAGACAATACAATTCAAAGAGAATAGCAAATACACTGTGCTAGTAATACAGACTACGTTCGTTTCAAACAGATACATTGTGCGGTAAAAATACGACGTACCTAACTATCCAACCATACGAAATGACCATCAGTATTTATGCATTTCACCAATATCTAGAAGGCATTATCAAAGAATTCTTTTTATTATTATTATTATTACTGGTACTAGTAATAAACAAAAAAAAAATATTATGTTCACAATGACAAGGGACATTTACTATATTGCGTAGGCCATTATAATGAAGAACTTGAATTATTTTGATACCATCTTTGCACAACTACTCTAGCATCAAACGAATTTGAGTATTTGCTTCTTGAGTAGAAGCTTATAAAAAATTGACAATCGTGACTTCCCGCCAATCGGATCTATTTGAATTTGTGTTCGAACTCGCTTCGTTTCTTTCGACGTATTCTTTCCGTGAAAGTTGAGCATATAAACTTATTCCTAGGTATTTTCCGTATTGCAGTATGCCATGGCCACATTGCAATACGCTGCTAATGTGTTTTATACGCAAAAAAATCAATATCCACCGATTTGCTCTCATTAATCCTTTTTGTACATTTTTTAGTCCAGTCACATATCTTGCTACATGCTTCTGTAGCTTGACAGTTGTCTAATTACTGTTGTTATCAACCAGCCAATATTGCTGTCATTAGCAGAAGTAGCAACTGTTACGTTTGTTGTTTGGGCAACATCCAGATAGAGTATTGGCCTCAACACGTTGCTCTGAACACACCTGCATGTATCGTTTTCATGCAGAAAGTAATATAGCGAAAAAATATGAAAAAGCAAAACTGAAACCCAAAGGAGATAAAAATCTTTTATACATTAGAAAATCATTAAGTTATTTCATTAAAAATATACTACTGGCAGTGACAAATATAATACCACTGCTTCGCTTTGATCATTTAATGCAGTTATTTTTTGGTTTGAAGATCTTTTACATTTTCGACTGATACCTTTGCAACTAATTTGTTAAAATAAACTAACTTGACGTGTCAATGATGTTAGTTAACGTATAGTGGCAACTAAATTTAAATAACAAGAAAATAATTGATAAACTAATAATATTTCCAAATTACCAATAATATAATTACGCCTTTGTCTAAATAACGTTGTGTACAAACGGTTAAAATATTACATTATTGTTTCTGTCTATAAATTATAGATGTGAATTGTTATCATTTCCTGATTCAATTAAGTACGTACTCAACCTACATGAGATGTTATCTAAATAGTAGTGCCACATAAATAAAAAATATTTTGTTTGCATATGTTCTACAGCGCTCCTCAAAAGTTTCTAACCCATATATAGATTTTCAACTCATGTAGAGTAGTATTATTTCAGGTATTCTTAAATAACGATTGTCTAATTCTGGGATCTAGTAAAACTAAAAAGATAAATACTTGGATTGTTAAACCAAATAACTTTTTTAATTGTTGACTGTATCTTGTAGTTACGGCTTCCCACCAAAAACTCAATAAATCAGCCAAGAGAGAATTGGAAATTTATAAAGTGTGCACACCTCATTTACTAATGTACAGTATAGTACATACACTAATAGATTAAAAAATCTCAATACATAAACAAACAAGATTATTTATTAGGAGGCATTGCATGCTAGTTCTAGGCATTGATTTAAATAAATAATCAAATATTTAATGTCACTTGCTACTATTGGGTTTAAGCCATTTTAATGACTGAAGTTGGCGTTAATTGTATTTGAAGGTCGTTTTAATTTCTTGCGTGAATACTAACATGGCATCAATTTCAAAGCGCGATTTGTATATTAATAAGTTATCTTTGATTAAACATATTCTCAGATTTGATATGTTTAAAAGAATCATTAGAGACAGAGTCGAGTGGATTTTGCAAATAAGACATGTTTATTATACCTTGTTCTAGGACCACCCAAAATAACAAAAACATTTAAATAAAAAAATGTCTACATTAAATTTTAAAATCTGGGCTTCGAGGTGCATTGAGTCACCATTAAGGCTGTATTACACTTACCAAGTTCTTGGCCAAGTTATTGACCAAGAACTTGGTCAAGTTAAAATTGACGACAAGTCGTGTATTACACTTGCCAAGTCGACTTGATCAATTTCTTGGCTAAGAACTTGGTGGCTTAGAACGTGTTTTATTTTTCTTCTCAACTTGATCAAGTTTTTAGTGATTTCTAGTAATATTCATGTTATAAAGTTTCTTGCCAACTGTGTAAAATGTAAACACAAATTCCATTTTAGAATAATGTTAAAAATGACATGTTAATTTGATACTTCTTGAAAGAATTGTATGCGTAAATTATTTATTTTCTTTTATATCTCTTGTGCAGTAATTTTTACATTCAATATCAAACACAAATCTTCGGTAACTTTAATAATTTTTTTATTTCGTACTTTTGCACTATTGGTACTGCTAATTCACCTAAAAACTTGGCCAAGAAATTGATAAGTGTAAAACAGTCAAGGTCAACAATAACTTGATCAAGAACTTGCCGACAATTTCTTGGCCAATAACTTGGTCAAGAACTTGGTAAGTGTAATAGAGCCTTATGATAAAGACAGTTTTGACATTGAAATCAAAAAGCTGTTAGATTCATTTTTGGTATAAAAGGTAACATAGAATTCCAGCTGTAATTTTTATCACTACATTAAAATAAACGGATTCTTATTCGAAAAAATTACTTTTAACGTTATTTTTCCCTATATAAAAATATAGTTCGAATCTCAGACCACAGAATGGATTTTAAAGGCTTCTGGCAGATGTGTCTTACAAAGGAGACAATAATATTAAAACATGGAATATGAAATAGCATGGCATTTTTATTCTGAAAAAGAGGACTAAGCTTTCCTGGAGAACAATATCGAAATGGTATGCAAAAGTCATATACCATTGGCGCTTAATTCTCATTTTATGCTAGAATAATCTAAATTAAATATTTACGTCAAAAAAAACAAAATTACAACTTATTCAATTATTTATATAGCAAAACTTTTATATCAGACTCTATGAATAATAAGAATTACAGACTATTAATATTATTAACAAGAATTGAATTAACTGCATAAATCCGGTTCAAGATAAAAAAATATTGGTATTAACCAAACAATTTGCATTTCATTTCTTGGAATTGCTTTTAGAAGTATTAAAAATTTGGATACGTATATACAATAATAGGTACTATAATATACCTAGCTAGGTATAATATAAATATAATATTGATTACTGTCCTGCACCACAAACAAAAACACATACAAGATCAATGTCAGGATGAGTAACAAGACTTCATTCAGTATAAAGTATATAGCTGAGAAGTTTATTTTGTAAAAATGCTATACTGGCCGAAAACTAATTAATTAACGTGCCTGGGTGTTTTATGTGGTGAAGTTAATAATTCAAAATATATCGATTATTCTTTTAATTTTCGTACACAGCGAGAGTAATTCAATATTTCACATACAGTAATTTGTAATCTAACCAAATTTGTTTTAAGTATATCTTCCCAGAAGTTAAAATTAAACTACGTTTAGCACATTATATAAGATATTAATTCTAAATGGTTTTAATATGTACAAGTCGATTCTAACATTATTTCTTACCTACCTTGTATTATTAGCAATCTTCTCACTGTTAAAAGCATTCGACATACAAGCCCATAAAATGATAATTGTGGACAATTAATCTTGTACAGAATCACTTATTTTACACAATCGCGCGCATTCAATAATCCTACATACATTCAATGACTTTTATCCCATATAAAATCCGATAACTATATAAATTTTCAGTGTTGTTTTCATTGCGAATGGCACCAGATCAAACTCACTTTATCGTGAACGACCGCTATTGCTACTGAATATCTGCATGAACAGCGACTGCCAGCAGTGAAGACAGCCACGTAATTGTCCAATAAGAATATTCCATTGATAGAAAGGGACCGAGATACTGCCGGCAACCTATCTATTATTAATACAAAACGCGGATGGAAGATGAACGCGGATGGATGGAACCGCAGCTCGAACGTTTGCGAAGATCAGCACTAGAAAGGTGGGGAAGTAGGAATCTGTTTGAAATTTAGATATAAACAGATAAAATATAATGTTGACCGTAACAACACGATACACGAGAGGATTGAACAAGAATGTATAACGCGAAAATTCGATTAATCAAAGATGTATATATCTGCATGAAGGAGTTTGGTTGTGTGCATCAATACTAAGGAATTATTAAAGGTATTGCCAAATAAACAAACAGGAAAGAATACCTACACATGAACTTTGGCGTATTAGCTGCAGTATGTACCAGAACGACAAGAAGAAGTACCAATGTTTTTGAATTGGATGCATTTATAAAGGTAAAGGAAACCAAGAAATTGCAATTCTTATACATTGTTTTTATATAAATTATGGTAACTCGTGCCGGTTTTGTGAGATTCTCAATAGTCGTTGTAGTTGGTGTTATATTCATCCTGTTTATGAACCAACGAGATGTTCAAATATATCCAAGAACTGTAAAATATACAGAACCTATACAAGATGATGAACCTGTATCGTATAATGTCACTGCACCTATGGTATCCATAACAGATATCATAAAAAATCAACAAACATTCTTGGATCAGAGATTTGTGGACTATCCATTCCCATCAGATTTAAAATACAGTGACTTGAGTTTAGCTTACGGTGGTCAACCAATAAGGTCTATTATTATAACGACATGGAGATCTGGCTCGACATTCCTAGGTGATGTGCTGAATGCAGTGCCAGGGAATTTTTATCACTATGAGCCACTCCTGGATTATGGAATTGTGCAAATACGTGGCCCTCCACTCGCTGAGTCTGCAATAAATAATTTAAAACGCTTGCTCAAATGTGATTATTATAATATGCAAGATTATATAAGCTATGGAAAGACGCATCCATATCTGTTTATGCATAATATACGACTGTGGAATCAGTGTGTTCAGTACCCTCAGTATTGTTGGAATGCTGCATTCCTAAGTGAATTTTGCAAACTGTTCCCATTTCAATCTATGAAGATTGTTCGACTGAGATTGAAGCTTGCCGAAGAACTACTTAAAGATGATTCGTAAGTATTCTTTTAATATTTGTAATAAGCATAACTGCAACAGTGCTATAAAATTCATCCCACAAGAAATTTGCATTCACGTTTATATTATAGATATTTCTTGTCATGTTCAAAATTCGATATTTTCATTTGACTGAACAGGGTTTCAATTCTATTGTTTGAGTAAATAAATATAGGTCAGAGAAAATTAATATTAAATGTAGGTACACAATAATTCATAATTTAAAATTTTTGTTATAGGTAGCTTTTATTGGTTTAGAATTTGTATCACATATACTTTGATCTGAAGATAGAAGAATAGTAAGCTTTGTAGAAAAAAATATTAAATGTATAATTACAACCCTAATCATGGGTTGCAGGTATTATTTAAGTCTTTGTCGTTTTCGCGAATTTTATAGTCAACAATTTTTTGTCTCTTAACTGTTTTCATTCCTATTTCGTGTATCGTAATATATTCGAATACTTCACATATTTGACATTCTTGACGTATTTGAGAAATTTAATGTATTTTGTTTACACATTGTAGAATATAGTAAATTCCTACCTATTTATGCATATAATGAAGAAATATTAGACAATACTTACACCTTATATCAGCAAGGAAATTCATTCATTCATATAGTTACGTATAGTCATGCCAAAAACACAAAAGGAATTTCAGGTCTGTCATAAATATAATATTCATACACCTTTTGACATTTGTCATAATTATCTTTTGACGTTTGTTATAATTGTCATCTAATCAATATAAATTTGCCTCCTAAATAGAATAGCCAACTGTAAAAGAAAATATAGGTAAAGAAAAGTAATATTTATCATACCGCCAGATCTTAAATTATATTGAGAAAGGTTTGCCGTGGAATGTAAAAAGTCTGTCTTAAGGTGCCAGTCCACAATGAGAATATTTCATGAGATTTTTGTCTCATGCAATAAAAATCGCTTCAATTTCATTGTGGAAACGGTCGAAAGACCAATGAAATTGGAGTTAGCCTGCGATTTTTATTGCATGAGACATAAATCTCATGAGATATTCTCATTGTGGACTGGCACCTTAAGGTATCATTCTTTTGAGATAATTCTGATTAAATTATCAGGTTAACTGTCATACTGACATTTGACTGATATCAAATTTGTAAATATATGTTTATTTAATAGTTATTTACGAACCAAGTGCGGGAAGACTATTTTCCCGCATGAACGCACTTTGAAAGCACGAGCGACCGCAGGAAGCCAGTGCTTTTAATTGCGCGAATGCGTGAAAGATGTCTTCACGCAAGTGGTTTGTACAATATTTTTTGTACGAACATTAAATTAAAAAATGAGGTGTGGCCACCACACGACTTTCTTATACGTATGAGCGTTTCAAATTATAGAATTTTAAGAATTTTTTTACAAAAATTATTCAAAATTCTATTCTAAGTACTTCTATTCTCTTAATCTCTCTATAGAATGCATACTTTGCAAGATATTATCAAAAAAGTGCTACTCGCTAAGAGTAAAAGTGCTACTTCCGGTCCGAATTTTGAAATTTCATATATACAAAAAAAATAGCAAATCCAGTTTTAAATACTTTTATACTCTTGATAAATATATATATAGAATGCATAACTTACGACATATTTGCAAAAAATCGCTATTCGATAAGAGTAAAAGTGGCACTTCCGGTCAGAATTTTGAAATTTTCTTTATACAAAAGATATTGAAAATTATGTTTTAAATACTTATATACCCGTAACGTACCTGTCTAAAGAGCATGATTTGCGAAATATTCGCAAAAAACCGATTTTCGATAAGAGTAAAAGACTACTTCCGGTAGGAATTTCGAAAAACTTTTTAAATAAAATTGTTCTCAATTTTAATTTTAAGTACATATGAATTCTTTATAAATTTGTATAAACTTAGTATTTGACGAAATATTGGCAAAATTCGATTTTTATACTGAAGTAAACTGCTACTTCCGGTCTACCGATTTTACTGAAAAACTAATCAGATCTCAAGAGGGAGATTATACACGTAAATACAAAATTTGGAATTGATATCCCCAGCGGTTTGACCGCTATCGTGGTCACAGACAGACAGACACACAGACACACACACAGACATTTTTTAAAAACCACTTTTTTGGTATCAGGGGACCTCAAAACGTGGACATCTGCAAAAATCTCGAGGTCGAAAATTTTCATCATCACAATACTTCCTTATACTACGTATAAGAAAGTAAAAAATATTGATTAATGTCATTAGTATGATACCTAACCTAAAATAGATTACCTAATTAATTTAAGCATTTCATGTACGTAACTATTACTCACCTTTCCCTAAAATTAAGTTATTATATTCTTACACATGACAAACATGAGGTATTTATTCTTATATTTATAAATTTATAGAACATTTATTGCGTTTTTTGGTTTAATTACAAAATATTATAAACTGCCAATATGAATGTCCATGTGGTCAAATAGATGGGGCTTGAATGTCGCTTAAAATGCCGTCAAATAGAACACATGTTTATTAATGGTTCTAGAATTACTGCGACATCAGGAGAACAATGTTTAATTAATTTCACTGGTGTTTCATCATTTCTCACTGCATTAGTATCCCTCAATCCACAGATTATGTTACATATTTCCTCTGCGGTCGCAGGCAGTAGCATCAGTGTTTTTGTGTTGTGGTGCAAATTCGCCGTGTCCAGTGGCTCCTCCTGCATGTTCTGGCACATGGCAGTCAATTTGGCGTTAATTAAAGATAAATGATCTTCATCGGCACCGTCTGTCCGTTCCAATTCAATATCTCCAACGTTTGTGTCTTCTCTTTTTTCACTCAATGTGATTTTTTTCCAAGTTGCTTTGGTTTTGTTGCTCGAATTGCATTTGTAACTTGTGTTCTTTTTCTTTTTTTCAGTTTTTATTTCTTTATCTAAATTTTTGCATAACCTTGCATACTCATCTTTTGCAATCCTGCCATTAAGAACGTCCTCATGCATTTACCGTCTTTTTTGTAATTTCTGGAGATATGTAGTTCCTTTGTTTATGATATTGTCTCTTAGATCTAATTTTGGAGAGTTCCTGGTATTTCCATGTTATTTTATATATAAAGTTTTCAAACGTAGAATTTGGGTCATTTTCAACTATGCCAGCGCTCCAGTCAACTTCATATAGCCACCGGCGAAAGTCCATCATGCTTCCATACGAAATCATCCTAAAGTCCGCTTTTCCACCAAAATTATCCTTTGCACACACATTCTGAACAGATATTTGTTGAGCCAAGTAGTCCGATAGAGCAGTTTGAACTATTTTAGTTTCTACATGTTGATGACTCTATGTTATTCTGCCTAAGATGTGTTTCAATGTCTCCTTCGGTAGTAGTGTTCACAAAATTCGACAAAAATACCCATCTAAACCACTGTCAATAATGATGTACTAGTATTCTTTCCGCGTATATTCCCGTTGTGTTGTTGGTTTTTGTATTGGAGAATCACCGATTTTAAGTACCTGTATTTTTTTCTCATCTTTTTTTGTGCTTACTTGCCTCGGAATATTTTTGTCTGTTGTTGACAGTTTTTGTATAGCTCTTTATTTTTGTATGTAGGACTGTGTATTTTTGTATCGCCTTTATCCATCTCGATGCTGCCATCTACCACGGTACTCTTGGACCTTGTCTTTGGTCCGTGTACAGTTTCCTACTCTATTATTGTTTGCGGTATTTTCTTAAGGAGAAAGGTGAAATGCATTAAATGTGTTTCGGAAAAGAGAGATGGAGCTGATTTTATTTTTCGTTTTTTTCAAAAACTATACAATATATTATGAATTTCATTGGTTGTACAGAGAGATCGTAATTGGTTGACCGTGCCGCTTCATAGTCATGGTGTAATTGCCGCACATATCATATTCTGAATTGTAATTTCGTCCGTGCGACATCTTATTATTTTACGTATGAACTATTTTGAAGAATTTTTGTTAAATTTACTCGTTTTAATAACTCAAGAAGTACATTAAATAATTGAAAATATCTTTATTAAATATAATTTAATACAAAGATCGATATTGCATATAGGTAACATTACCTATTTAGAAATATTATAACATAAAATTGGCCCTATTATTCTTCATCGTGCACACCAAACACCTATTTTAATAGGATGCTTGTCAGTTTCAATAAAAACATGTGGGTTTACGGATGACCAGTGTCGATAATTTTGGGTATTGACATATCCACTTAGATGAAACCAGGCCTCGTCTGAGAAAAATGTGATGTTCAACAAATTATCATCTGCAAGATTATTATTAAACCACGTACAGAAGTGGATGCGTTTCTCAAAGTCTGTTGGCAACAATTTCTGTACAACAGATACTTTATATGGATGTAAGTGTAGTTTTTTAGTGGTTTTATGGCATGTTCCATAAGATAGTCCTATATATATGAACATAAAATCAGAATTAATAATTTTCTGTATATCAAACAAAGTAATATTTTACCCGTCTGCGCTGATAGTCGCTTTAATGATTTCTTCTTGAATATCTTCTAGCACTTCTCCTGTTAGTAAAGTAGGTCTACCAGAAGAGTGTTTCTTAGATATACTGCCAGTTTCTCGAAAACGACTAATAAGACGGTTGACATAGCTTGCAAAAATATCATGTTGGAATTCCATTTCTGGGAATCGAGTGTGAAACTGTTGTCTACATGATTCAGTAGAATATTTCCACTCTGCATTCGGTAACAGTTCTCCGCTACGAAAATAAGCCTCCACAATAAACTTATCTTGTTCTTCCGTAAATGGCATTGTTTATTTCAACGCAACTTTAAAATTAAACAAAAATGATAATGATACTCGTATAAACACAAAAAGAAATAACTTACAGTAGCCACAGACTAAACAACCCAGACAGGTAACTACTTGAAAAAAAAATATCCAAGATCTTCTATCCTTGTCACACATCAGTGAACTTGGTACGAAGATGGCGCTAGCAGCATATTGGCGCGAAATTTGAAATGATCTTGTTTTTAAAATACGCTTATTAAATACGTTATTTATGTAACAAAAACATACACAAAAGTTACTAAAACTATGGTAATAAATATTACTTACTGTAACAATTATAGCCATAGTTTGAGCATCTCGTGTAATTTTGTGGTGATACATATTAAATATGTGATACGAAACATAAATATTAATCTTTTAGTTACATGTATTATAACATCCCTCTTACGGTGACCTATTAGACACAATAAACTACTACTCTATATAAGATTAAGAGAAATATAATAATCTAATAAGTGAAAACTGTCAAGGAAAATATAGGGATATAATAATAATAGTTTTTATTGATACATATACTTATACAATTAACCATAATAAAATTAAATTACATTAAATAATACAAATATTGTGTAATATGACAAATAAAGACAAAACTAGTATAAAGAGTATTGTTAAAAGACTATATAGTCGAGATGACACGGAAGAGGAAGAAAGGTCAGGATTACAAACAGATGATGAGCCTAGGCAACAAACTTCCCAACCCCAATTGACACTACAGGAAAAGTTACATCTGGAAATTAATAAGAGCATGGAATCCCAGGTGCGTGAAGTTGGCACCACAACTTGCAGCGCAAATGTTCTTTTTAGTGCCAAAAGTTTGCGCCTAATATGCGCCGTCGATATCTGAAGAAAAAACACCGGCGCATTAATTTGTTGCAAAGTTATAAACAAAAACAGTTTTTTGGTGCCAACTTCACGCCAGCACCACAACTTGCGGCGCAAATGTTCTTTTTAGCAAAAATGTTGCGCCCAATATGCGCCGTCGATATCTGAAGAAAAAACACCGGCGCATTAATTTGTTACAAAGTTATAAACAAAAACATTTTTTGGTGCCAACTTCACGCGTGAAGTTAGCACCACAACTTGCGGCGCAAATGTTGTTTTTAGTGCCAAAAGTTTGCGCTTAATATGCGCCGTCGATATGTGAAGAAAAAACACCGGCGCATTAATTTGTTACAAAGTTATAAACAAAAATAGTTATTTATTATCAACTACTTACCAGGCCAAAATTTCCGGCGCAAACTTTCAATTTAGTGCAAGTCGTTAGCTCACAACATGCGCCGTTGATATCTGAAGAAAAAACACCGAAACACTTAATTGTTATAAAGTTATAAACAAATACAATTATATAGGTGCGTGAAGTTAGCACCACAACTTGCGGCGCAAATGTTCCTTTTAGTGCCAAAAGTTTACGCTTAATATGCGCCGTCGATATGTGAAGGAAAAACACCGGCGCATTAATTTGTTACAAAGTTATAAACAAAAATAGTTATTTATTATCAACTTCTTACCAGGCCAAAATTTCCGGCGCAAACTTTCAATTTAGTGCAAGTCGTTAGCTCACAACATGCGCCGTCGAACGACTTGCACTAAATTGAAAGCTTGCGTCGGAAATTTTGGTCTGGTAAGAAGTTGATAATAAATAACTATTTTTGTTTATAACTTTGTAACAAATTAATGCGCCGGCGTTTTTTCTTCAGATATCGCGGCGCATATTGGGCGCAACATTTTTGCACTAAAAAGAACATTTGCGCCGCAAGTTGTGGTGCTGGCGTGAAGTTGGCACCAAAAAACTGTTTTTGTTTATAACTTTGCAACAAATTAATGCGCCGGTGTTTTTTCTTCAGATATCGACGGCGCATATTAGGCGCAAACTTTTGGCACTAAAAAGAACAATTGCGCCGCAAGTTGTGGTGCCAACTTCACGCACCTTGGAATCCCAGGATCCTGAAGTACAAAATGAATTGGGGTTGGTAAATAGTATTAGATGCGAAATGAGCCTTTTTGAAAATGGAGGAATTCATGGATATCACTTAGAATTAGCATATAAATATTTATTGTCTATTCCTCCAACCAGTGTAGATCCTGAGTGAGCGTTTTCAGCTGCTGCTTATGTTGGAAATTAACTATGAAGCAGGCTTGGAAGTCAAACATTGGATGCTTTGATATTTCTGCGATTGTATTTTCAAAATTCTAAATAGTTTTTTGTATTATCTTTTTTCTTCCTTATTTTAGTATATTGTGTATTGTGTTGTGCAACAATATTAATAAATGGTTTTTAAGAAATTACTTAAGTTTCTTTTTTCATTTGAGCCCAATTAGAAACCTTTAGTCTAATCCCGGTATTGTATTCTCTATTTGCAATATATTCGTGCTACTCGCTAAAAGTAGCACTTTTGTTAGAGTGTTACTTCCGGTCCGAATTTAGAATTTTTTTTAATACAAAGTATGTTACAAGCTCTCAGCAGTAAAAAATTTTATTTAATAATGAACCCCATTATTCTGGACATTATATTAATTTTGAACCAGTTGAGATCACAACATATCATAACAAAAATGTTCTGGGTAAAAGGTCACAGCGGTATCATACCTAATGAAATGGTAGATAAACTTGCAAAAGACGCTTGCCAAAGTGAATCCCTATATAGAAGCAGCCTTACTAAAGAAGATGCAGTTAGAGTTTACCAGCAGCAATTGTTCCGTAAGGAATGGAATGAGCAATGGCAAAATAATTATTTAAGAAAAATGACTCAATATGCATTCATACACCCAGAAACGAATGTTAAAAACTGCTATGACAATATTCATGTATCTCGCTTTTATAGATCAACCATAGCAAGACTGAAATTTGGACACGGACAGCATCCAGCCCATCTATATAAATTAAATTTATTAAACAGTCCGGTTTGTACTTGTGGACATGAATATGGAGATTTAAATCACATCTTTTACAACTGTCAAAATAAAAAAAACTGTGCTGGATGAATTGATAAAAGCATTAGTACACCTGAACATACCTTTGCCTACAAATATCTGTCTGCTGCTTCGTATCAACAGTATAGCAATATACGATGTCATCATCAAGGCCGTAATAGACATGAAAATAAAAATATGAAAGCCTTAAGAATTACCTTTCCCAAAAGATCCTAAGAGAGACTGTTCGCTGACCAGTGGAAAAGCCACCTCCTAGTAATTCCCATAAGAAATAACGTATGTATTACCACTGTGGCGTATGGGCTTTGATCCCGCAGACGCCAAAAAAAAGAAAAGGTATTGAAAATCATGTTTTAAATACTTCTGTAATCGTAATATACCTATCTAGAAAGCATGACTTGCGAAATGTTCGGAAAAGAACTGATTTTTGATAAGAATAAAAGACCTACTTCCGGTAGGAATTTCGAAAAACTTTTTTAATACAATTTTTCTCAAATTTAATTTTGAGTACATTTGAATTTTTTAAAAATTAGTTTAAACTTAGTAATAAACGAATGTTGGCAAAAACTACTTCGGGTCTACCGATTTTAAAATCTAACCAGGTCTCAAGAGGGAGATTATACTCGTAAATACAAAATTTGGAATTGATAGTTATAGCTGTTTGATCGTAATCGTGACGACACACACAGACACGGAGACATTTTTTAAAAACCACTTTTTTGGTATCAGGGGACTTCAAAACGTGGACAACTGCAAATATCTCGAGGCCGAAACTTTTTCTCATCACACGTATCTACGTATAAGAAAGTAGAAAAGAATTAAAATTGCTGGCACTGTAAGAATGTGAAAGGAATTGTAATATAACAAATTTGAATTAAAATTATTTGAGAGCATTGAGCTATATTTTACTGAACTAATCGTTTGACTAACAGGCTCTTATCCATTTATTTGCTAATTCCACATCTTTGAAGAAACTAAAATATTTTGTACTAGTTCCCTTAATTTTCCAGTTGTAATTTGAGCACCCAAAAACTGCACAACATCGCATATTTAGACGATAACTAATAAAAGTCGAGCGCAAAACTGATAAATTACCACTGCAAACACACCTACAAGTAGCACACGTAATAAATACCCAAACATTAACACAAACCGCACTTGCTGCTTCGAAGATGACGTCATGACAAAGAGTCAGATTTCTGACTTATATCAGGGGTGTTTTGTCATTCAATATAGTCGTATTTTAAAAATTACCTACCTATGTAACTGAATAAATAAAATACGTAAACTTGGTTTCAAAAATTATTTAATAATATCACTACAATATCGTTTCGCCAAACTTTGGCTTCATCAGGTGATGAGTAACTGAATATACAAAATTATTACAACATAATATATAGTGTCACAAAAGTATGGGATATGAGTGGGGGTATTTTATAAACTATAGCATTGTAACAACGGGGAATAATTGAACTGAGTCTGATCGTTTATAGTAAATTAGGTCGTGCTTTAAACGATCAGACTAAGTTCAATTATTCCCCGTTGTTACAATGCTATAGTTTATAAAATACCCCCACTCATATCCCATACTTTTGTGACACTATATATTATGTTGTAATAATTTTTTATATTCAGTTACTCATCACCTGATGAAGCCAAAGTTTGGCGAAACGTTATTGTAGTGATATTATTAAATAATTTTTGAAACCAAGTTTACGTATATTATTTATTCAGTTAAATATGGAGTTTGAACATGTATCAGCCTCATCAATTAACTATTATTACCTACCTATCTAAAAAATGTAGTATACAACAAGCTTTGAAAATAAACTCTTATGAAACATACCATGATTAGTTACTAGTTTTGAAAACCCGAGTGCGAAACGAACGATGGATTTTCAAAGCCGGTAATAGCTCTGACAGCCTTTGTTGGACTTATTCTGTCATATAACCTGTTTTCGTTCATTCTTTATTTAATTAATTAATTTAAATTAACTCCATTAGTCATATTGTTCTATTTTAGTAACTCAAGACAGTTGCCTCATATTTACTTCTTTTACTATTGTATATTTTAAAAATTACGAAACTATTCATCCACAAACATTTACCTAGAGATTTCCACATCTCTCTGTCTCATAATTACGCATAATGGAACAGAACCACAGCCGACCGTTCGCTATAAAAAAAACTACATGAAAAAAAGCATGAGAGAAAATTACCATTTGCGTTTCGGCCGGTAATTTTCATCAGGTTTTTTTTGTCTTTTTTGGATTATATTTCAAAATATTTCCTTCACATGCCCCTTTCTCAGAATTTTAAAAAAATATTAAATACGGAAATTAAACAAAATATCTCAACTATTATAAAAAAAATAAAAAAAAGTAAGACATTGCATCTCCGTAGAAGAGCATTTTAAGTCATATTATACTACTTTAAAAAAGGAAATAGGTTTTGTAATTTGTTTATAAAAACGGGAAAACTTTTCCGATACTTTTATCTCTCTTGCACACTTGGCCATCACCTTTCGCCTTAAGTTGTAAATTTCTAATTGATTTAGTTTCCTGTTCAATTTTATCAGTTTGCTCCTGCAAAGTAGTCATGAGTTTTTTTTAAGTACTTCACCGGCGGTCTGTTGGCAAAATAGCTTGATATTATTGCATGTTATATGGATCCATGTTCAAGTTCGCCTTTACAACGGTTCGGCATGTTCCATGAGAAACTCCAATTTCTTGAGACATGCGTCGTAAAGGGCCAACTATTCGTACGGAAAAAATGATTATTGACGTTCGAAATCGTATGGAACAGGACACCACAAAATCTGAAAGGCGCCAATCCACAATGAGAATATCTCATGAGATTTTTGTCTCATGCAACACAAATCGCAGGATAACTTCAATTTAATTGTGGAAACAGAGACCTGTTCCCACATTTAAGGTTAAAAATATGGGACAGGTCTCTGTTTCCACAATTATATTAAAGTTATCCTGCGATTTGTGTTGCATGAGTCATAAATCTCATGAGATATTCTCATTGTGGATTGGCGCCTTTCAGATTTTGTAGTGTCCTGTTCCAGACGATTTCGAACGTCAATAATCATTTCTTCCGTACGAATAGTTGGCCTACCAGCACCTTTATTATGAGTTACAGATCCAGTTTCGCGAAATACACCAACACTATGTGCGAGGCACATATAAAAATCTCGCTCTATTACTGCGGAATTAGGGAAGTGTTCACGAAAATTATCCAAATATAAACGCTTACTGTATTCCCAAACACCATTAACTAGCCACATGTTCGAAAATGCGCTTCAATGATGTAAGTTTTGTGTACTGTGGTGTAAATCATAATTGAAAAACTACGAGATGTCAGAGAAAAATATAATGACAGTATGACACTTAATGATATAACTTAAGACAGACGTTTTACATTCCATGGTAAACCTTTATCAATATAATTTTTGATCTCGCGGTATTTATAGTGAGGCACTCTATCTAATTGATATGGCCGCTGTATGTCGCTACCATTCATTTTTGTACTGTAATTAGACTTGTTGGATAAATAAAGATGCTATAGTAATTATTAAAATGCTGTAATTATTACCAATAATGCACCTTGTTATTATCTTTTTAACTTGTTAAAGTTGAAAAGTGCCAACAAGAATGTGATTAGTGTTAAAGCAATTTTTGGTCTGTTTTGAAATGTGTGCGCAGAAATACAATAGATTTGTAATAGGCAGCAGCAAGCCAAAATGGAAATAAATACATCAAATACGTACCGAAATACAAAGAAAAAATCAGTGAATATTACATTTTCAACCAGTGTTATTTGGAAATATTCTATATTTCCTTTAATAAATGTACATGCCTATATATCAGTTTATTGTGATATTTGAGTATACTGTACATGAAAGTTATTTTGTCTTAACATATCATTTAGTTCGGATTCTGTAGAAATGTTTCCAAAGAAGGTGCAAATAAAGCGACTGGCTGAATATTTTCCATGCAAATATTGCTTTGTGGAATAGTAAAATCTTCAAGACATTTGAAAGCGTCGATTACTTTAGTACCGTAACATTTTCAAAACCCAAAGAGTAATGTAAAAAATACAAACATACACTTTAAAACATAATTGATCCCCAATTAGTTTTACCTTTTGAATTGTTAGAAAGAATTAAGTAAAATTGTTTTCTTGAAAATACTACCTACTACTAAACGTCATTTTCAGCAATACGTCTTTAATTTTATTTCGTTCTATTTCATTGTTTTAAATTATTAATATTAATTATTGTAAAGTTAACGTTTAAAGTGTTATTTTAAAGTTTATTTTAATAAAAACTGAGAAATCATTCTTTTTGGGTTTATTATTCTATTACTAGCACAATAAATAATTTTACTGAGGTTAGCAGAATCAATTTCTACAAGATAAAGTTGTGTGATGGCCTTATTATCGCCCAGCGACAGTAAGATCCAGTTGGCCATGTTGATATTGAATTCATCTCTCGTAATTATTTCAAATTATCTGTAAACATTATATAAAAAGGTTAAAGATAACAATAAATGCGGGTGAAGAAATGAATTTATAAAATTATTTTTAAACTGCGGACTGCGGAACATCTGAAATGTGTCAGATATTAACAAAGCGGGAGAGACAATATTTTCTAATTCAAAAGTTTATACCATTTTCACAGATAAATGTCATTAACAAAAATTTTAAAATAGGTGTCAACGTAGCCAATTTCTACAAACCGGAATGAGAAATGTCGATAAGAAGCAGTTTCTTCACATGCTTGGTAGTTTAAACTACTTTTTTATGCTTTAAACAAAAGTACATAAATTAACGCGATGTAATCTACGGAGATGTTATAAATTTCTAAGTATCTTATTTACCGATAAATCTAGATAATTTTTTAAAAAATTAAGTGTTTACCTAAAATCCGTCCTTCTTATGTCACACAAATTATAAAGTATCAAATTCGTTATAAATACTAAGTTTTAAATAATTTTAAAATTAGATTTTTCTCAGTGTTGAAAATTCTTATTATCATTTTCTGCTTTAGCACTGATAATTATTTATTTAAATTAGGTGAATTTTAATTTTAAAAATTTGCTCACGGGTGAGAATATACCTAATTTAAATAAATAATTATAATTGTCATTGCTAAAGCAGAAAATTATAATAATAAGAATTTTCAGCACTGACAAGAAACTAATTTTAAAATTGTTTAAAATTTAGTACATACGTCGGACTGCCGATAATGCTATCCATCTGTTACTTGATACGATTCAGCACGATTAAAAGAATCGAGCTCATACACACCCGCCGTGGCGCAAAGATATGCGTACCTGACTAGCGATTGGGAGGTAGCGGGTTCGAATCTCACCCGTAATAAATAAATAATTATCGTTATAATAACTCAATTCAGTGTTAATTGAAAATGTATAAGTTATATTTATGCGTTTATGAGAGCGTAACTAAATTCTAAAGTTTCCAATAAATCTTCAAAATTCTTACTAGATGATATTTAACTGCAACGTGAACTATAGTTAGTTTCTAGAGAAGTCAACTTACGTCATTCATGATGTGAAATTTAGCATATAAAATTATAGTGATATAAATCTTGGTTTGTTACTGAAAATTATATTATTGCGTGTTTCTTTGTGCATTTTTTTGCTGATAGGAGACGTTTTCGTTAGTGTTATTATGACGTTTTATTAGTATCTTAAGTTCTTAGATTGTCATACTCAAAACTAATGTACTGTTCATTTATGCGTAAAATGAAAATTTAATGATAACAAGATTAATGGTAGAAAATAAATAAACATTAATGTATTAAATGGTATAGGTATAGATGACAGCCAATTTGTCATTTTGTTATTATTTACTAATCATATTGCCGCTACTACCAAGAAAACTAATTTATTTTTTCAATATTATATATTTCGGCAAAAAATTGTAATATACATATATATATATATATGTAATGAAAAATTGAAAATATTCTTGGTAGAAGTGGCATACAATGAAATAAAAGTAATAACAATATGACAATTGGTTGTCAATTAGAAAACAATGAGAAATATAAAATGCAAATCACAATGTATAAATGAAAATGTAATCAAATAAGCAATAGGACAGTCAGGATTACTTATATAGTCACATCAAAAGGCTTGGGATTTACCACAAACTGTTCAGTCAATGCAATTATACAAATAACAACGACGCAACTATGTAATGAAAAATTAAGAGTAGAACTGTTGATATTATAACATTATAGAATGTAAAATCAGTTATGTATAAATGTAAATGAAAGCAAATAAGCATATATATATATATACAGGGTGAGTCATTAGTAGTCGCTTTTTCGATTGCTCTTTTGTGTTTTAAATAAAAGTAAAAAACAATTAGTGGAAGATTCATGGTTGCTTGTGGCGCATATTGTAAAAATACTTGAAGCTCTGACGCACTTCCGGTTTCACCGGAAATGCACGGAACTTAGTTTTTTTAAACGACTCACCCTACATATTTTTGGATTTTCTTGTACTGTCTTAAACTGTCTGTTCAACGGTTTTTTCTTTTTCAAAATTGAGCCAATAGTTTTTGAGTTATTATTTTTTTTTCGAGAATATTTGACCAATACACGCGTTCAGAAAAAAATCATTTTCACATTGTTTTTAATAGTAAAAACATTAACTTTGGTGGTAATTGTACCCAAGAAAATTCTGCATCATTTGGTAAAGTTGCACTCGACAATACCTCAAAAAACTTTGTTTTTTTTAAGACCTACTTCTTGAAATTTTCACATACTAATAACTTATTTTTTTTAAATGGAACACCCTGTATTTTATTGAGACATTTTGCTCCTTTTTTTATTCTCTTTCATTTTTGTTAACAATGTCCTATACCTATCTTTTGTAATTTTTGAGATAATCGCAGGAGCAATTAACGGTCAATTAAAGTACTACGGGCGCTGTTCTGTGCACCCAAATATTCGTCCAATAAACGCTGGAATGCGGCTGACTGGCTGAGTCAACTGTTAAAGAAACTCTGTATACATTTATGTCAAACTTAGAAAAGCATCGCTATTAGTTATCATCCAAATGAATTATTCTTATGAAGAGTTAATAAATATGATTGACGTTTTGGGCGAATCTGAAAGAAACTCTTTGCTAGCATCCAGATTTTATGCACAGCGATCCTTGATAGAAGTCAACCGAAGCCAGATACCTTCGAAAGTGTAAAGGGACGGTTTGAGTGAACAGAAAGTATTGAATATGAAAGAAAGAGCGAAAAAAGCAATAACTGATGAGGATAAGATGTTTATGGTACTTGCGAGTGTAGTCGAACACCCCCATACTAGTACTACGAGAATTAGTCGTTAGTTAGTTGTAAATCAAATTTGAGAATCCAGAATAATTAGGAAATATGAAATTCACCCGTAGCATATTCATACACAGGGTTAGATGAAAGAAATTTTCAGAATCGCTTACATTTTTGTCAATTTGCAGCAGATACATTTTTCCTGGCTTTCTCAATTTTTTGTTGTTTACCAACGAAGCCACTTTCTATTAAAGTGAATACGTTCATCGTCATTTCCGTTATCATAACACATAAAACTCCCCACTTTATCACACCTGTAAACTTTCAAAATCATTGGTCATTAAAACTGTAGGGAGGAATAGTGGGTAGTTACATAATTGGACCTTATTTCTTTGATGAAAATGTTAATGAAGGAGAGTATGTTCGCTATCTACGGACGGATTTTCAAAACTTTCTGAAGACATCTTCAAATATGTCAGTAAACATAACCTATATTTTATTTCGATGTTAACCAATAGTGTCAAAAATGGAATACTGCAGCTGGACATTGCCGGAATTAAAAAATTGAAATGCGATGCTCTTAATTCTGTAAAATTATTACTTTTGGGATAGTTGGATTTAACATTTACTTTGTTTGACAGTTGACTAAGGAAGTCAGGTGCCATTCCTGCCTTCCATTGGTTGAACAAATATTTTGGTGCATAGAACAACAGCGCTCGTAGTTCTTTAATTGGCCGCTAGTTGCTGCTATAGTGATTATCTCAGAAATTACAAAAGATAGGTATAGGACATTTTTAACAAAAATGAAAGAGAAAAGGAACAAAATGCCTCAATAAAATACTGGGTGTTCCATTTAAAAAAAATAAGTTTTTGATATGTGAAAATTTCAGGAAGTTGGCTTTGAAAAAACAAAGTTTATTGAGGTATTGTCGAGTGCAACTTTACCAAATGATGCAGAATTTTCTTGGCTACAAGCACCACCAAAGTTAATGTTTTTACTTTTAAAAACAATGTGAAAATGATTTTTTTCTGAACACGTGTTTTGGTAAAATATTTTCAAAAAAAAGTAATAATTCAAAAACTATTGACTCAATTTTGAAAAAGAGAAAACAGTTGGACAGACAATCTAAAGCAGCACAAGAAAATCCAAAAATATATAGGGCGAGTCGTTTAAGAACATTAAGTTCCGTGCATTTCCGGTGAAACCGGAAGTGAGTCAGAGCTTAAAGTATCTTTACAATATGCGCCACAAGCAACCATGGATCTTTCACTAATTGTTTTTTCTTTTATTTAAAACACAAAGGAGCAATCGAAGAAGCGGCTACTAATGACTCACCCTGTATATATGTACAACGTGTCTCAGGATTGATGTTACAAGAGGTGTGCGGAACTAAACATTTTTGAATCTCAATTTGATATTTTGTAAGTAAGCCCTGCTTGGTTTGAAACTTATTTTTAGTATAGTTTCGTGTTTGTGAAATCACGCCTGGACACTTGAGCAAGATCTATTTCCGTTTCAGGTAAAGTACCTTTCTCGTTCACAGTATGCTAAAATATTACCAAGTAAAGTTGTTCAGAATGACAAACTATGGCCCTATACAAAATTTGAGGAAGACCTACCTACTTTGACCAAATCATTATTTTTTAGATTCAACAAAAGTGTTTTTATAAAAAAAACTATTATTCGTAGAACATTGAACGACAGAAAAAGTATTTACAACACGTCATATAGAACGATGTGCAGAAAAAGGTGGGTTGTAGAGCAATACTATTTATTACATTTTGTACACTTAATTTGTGAATAAATATAATTTTATTTTGTTGAATCTAAAAAATAAAGATTTAATCAAAGTTGGTAGATCTTCCTGAAATTTTGTATAGAGCCACAGTTTGTCATTCTGAACAACTTGTCTAAGTAATATTTTAGCATACTGTGAACGAGAAAGGTACTTTACTAGAAACGGAAATAGATCTTGCTCAACTGTCAAGGCCTAGTTAATTTCACAAACTCAAAACTATACTAAAAATAAGTTTCAAACCAAGCAGGGTTTACTTACAAAAGAACAAATTTAGATTCAAAGATTTTTAGTTCCGCACACCTCTTGTAACATCAATCCTGGGACACGCTGTATACTCGTCAAAACCGTATGTCAAAGCAAAATTATTTGACACAAACACTACAACGCTAGAATGAGCCACTATAACTTGAAATGACGAAGTAATGTAAATTAGACTATATAAAAGTTTTTCTTTTATTTTTTGAACAAATGAATTCTGCTGTCTATCCATCATGTTCTACAAAATTTTTTATTTATTTACCGATTTATTGAATGTATTTCCACAACGAAAAATTAGCTGACTAAGCAACTGCAATTATTTTTAATTAAAAACTTGTGTCCATTCTGTGTTTTCAGGTTAAACGTTAAAGTATTATTATTAGTGAGAGACCCTAGAGGTACGTTGCAGTCCCGAAAGCACAGAGATTGGTGTCCGGGAGTTCCTGATTGTGATATACCAAATTTATTGTGCGCGGATATGGTGTCCGACTACAGCGCAGCTATCAACTTGCAGAAACTTTATCCGGATAGGTTTAGGTAAGATTTAAAATAGAAATATATTTATTTAATTATTTTGACCTTTGCTGCATTGAAATGATTCGACCAACGTATGAAACACGTGTGTAAAGGTGATTTGGATTGCAGTAAACAATGTGAGTAAAAAGTAAGGAGCTCTGATACTGGGGTCTTTTTAGAAGTATACTCCATTCAGTCTAAGAATAAAGTAGATGGCGCTACAATTTGAGCACAGTTTACACACGATGAACTTTGTATTTTGAAAACAAGTAAAACATATGTTTACTGTCAGATGGATAGCAGGGATATACATATCTGATATCATTATATTTTGACATTTACGTACATTTTTGTACAAGTTGGTAAGTCATTCCTCAAGAAAAAGGAATGCACATGTCGTCTAATTGTACTTTTTTGTGCTTCATCCAATTTATTGTAAGTATGACGATAATTTCTTTTTCTTGGAGGAGAAATTGGAACTCCATATAATTCCATTTCTTTAATAATGCAGTACATTGTATTCCTATTAATACCCACTTCCTCTGCTGTTTGATTGACTGCAGCTGTTTTAGACATATTGTCTTTATGCTTAATGTACACATTATAAGCCATTTGCCTTTGTCCAGATCTTATGTGTTTCCCTTTACGATTTTTTGAAGGACCTGGTAAAATGCTTCCGCCGTACTATAGAATATTAGCGATTACGAAATAACGAAATTGATAAAATACCTTAACAAATGAATATTTCACTTGCGAGTTCTAAGAAGAACTATTTTTTAAGAATATTAACAACAAATAACTATGTAAAATACGGAAATCGACAAAATCTTTGAACAAAACTGTCAGTAAACAAATTTTTGACAGAACGAGCTAAATGCGATTATTTTGCCGGTGTAAATGCACACTCGATTTCAACCAATCACAAACGTTTATTTTAAGCCCTATCTTTCCCAATGCTTTATTCTTAGACTGAATGGAGTATAGTATTGCATAATAAATATTTGCCAAAAATAAAGATATAATAATAATAATAATAATAATAACAGTTTATTTCCAAAAAAGAAATGCGTAGGTACATTGTAATTAAATGAATGTATAGAGGAGACGCGTTATATTCAATTGCACGTCATTGATGACATTTACATGTAGTCATAACTCTACCTATTAGTGAAACTAAAAAAGTTCTTTTGTGAAATTATATTTCACGGCTTTTATCTCATTAGTTTAGATAGAATATGTATACATTGATCGTCATATATGCATTCATGGCAAATAAACACATAATTTCCGTTTCAATATTAAACTTCTTTATTACATATTTTTAATAGACTAATAGTTCAATTCGGTGTTGACAGATAAATCATATCTGTCAAAAAGACGTGCATTGTGTATATTCTTCCTGTCAAATTTTTCATGTTTCTTTTTGCTTTGATATAAATTATTTAAAAACTGCTTCTTAGAAGTGTATTTATTATTTATTTGCGTCCATTGAATATAATGCCGAAAGGTTTCTGTAAACAGTCGAGGCTTTTTACAAACTTTTCTATAATCATGTGTTAAATTTAATGTGAATAGCGTAAGTATTGCTTATTTTAAATTATATTATGGATACGTAATGAAACATTTAAGGGTTTTCGACAATCTAAATCAATATAATAAATAAGTCTTAGAGCATGTCAGTTACTAAATATATTACGTTATAATTATTGTATTGTGAATAATTTTTTTCTTTGGTTATACCAAATGTCACTGACAGAAATAAACATAGATCCGGCAACATAAACAAGACGAGACGTCATGGATCTAGTATGACGAACAATTGAATGTAACGCGTTTCCACCATAGTTTCATACGAATATACAGGATGTCCAGACCATGCGAGGACGGAAGATTACGGCTTTATTATTAAAGTTAAAGAAAAGTGTTTTAGACAAAAGTTATAGCCACTCCCAAAATACACATTCTAAAATTATTTTCAACTATACAGAGTGTTGCGTAAGTGAGTGACGATACAAACTTGTGTTTTTTAAATGGAACACCCCATATATTTTGGCATATTTAGATGCTACTCTTAAAAAGAAGGACATGGATATTAACATGTGTAGGGGTATCTCTTACCGTTGTAGCTTTATTCGCAATTTTGTGTCACAATATGTTCAACGTGGAGACTCCGAGACGAAACCTGAAAGCATTTTTGAGATCTGCAAAATTAACATTTACGCTTTTTTTTCAAATAGAACAGCCTGTATATTTTTCCTCTAAAGTACAGTATTTTTTATAAGCTTTTTAATGATACCATGTTTTCCCTATCCACACTTAGTATTTTATAATTTATTAACTCTTATTATTAATAGATTCTAAATATAAACGAAAAAAAAGAGAATTTAAGTTACTGTCAGCTTTAATTATTAGTAATAACAAATTATTACAACATATGGAAAAACAAAAAATAATATTTATTGGATTAATACAAAATCTTAAATAAATAAATAAAATGCAAAAGTATAACATATTTATAGCATATGCTCAAAAATTCCACCGTCTTGTTGAATGCACAATTCGAGGCGGCGGCGAAAATTGTTTTTAACATCAGTAAGCGTTTGCTGTCCAATATTTTCAAAAATGGCCATTATACGTTGTTTCATGTCATTAGGTGTGGTTGGAATGTTTTGATAAACCTGTTTTTTAACATGTCCGCAAAGAAAAAAATCAATAGGAGTTAAATCAGGAGACCTTGAAGGCCAAGCTATAGGACCCTCCCGACCAATCCATCGTTCTTCAAACCAGTTATTTAAAAAAAAATTACACTTCTATGAAAATGTGGTGGAGCTCCATCATGCTGATACCACATTATTCTTCGTGTATGGAGATCGACATTTTCCAATAAATTAGGTAACTGATGTCTTAAAAAATTTTCGCATATGGCTCCTGTTACTGTTCCTTGAAAGAAATAAGGACCAATGATGTTGAAAGTCAATTTGTCTGACCCAATGGGGATTCTCTGTTGCATTATAATGCATATTATGTCTATTAATATAAACCGGTACTTTTGAAAGTAGCTTCGTCACTAAATAAAATCGAAGATTGAAAATTCGGGTCCAAATTCATTTTGCTTAACATAATGTTGCAAAAACTTAAAACGATTTACAAAATCATTTCCACGAAGGTCCTGATGTAATGACATATGGTAGGGATGGTACTTACTTTTCTTTATGATGCAATTGATAGTACTCCTGCTTATTCCAGTCTGGATATTCAAATTTCGTGTACTTACTTGAGGATTTTTTTCCAACGATAGCAAAATATTTAATTCATTTTCCTCATTAGTAACCCTTCGATTTTTAATCTCCTTTTTGGAATAACCAATATTTCCAGATGCGTCAAAACGTTCTTTTAATTTTTGAAATGCTTCAATTCTAGGAGGTTTGCATTTGGATAATGTCGACAGTAAATCCTATTGGCTAATAAACAGTTTCTTTCGCTTTCACCCAATGCGTAAATCATATTTACCATTTCATCTTTCGTGAAATTCATCGTAAAGCTAAATACAATTATCAGCGTTATTTTGTAAATACAACGTAACTAGTGACAGATATAAAAGTCAGATATTATTTTAATTAAAAATTCACAGGTGACTACGACTTTTTTCCTTTAAATTTAGAATCTATTAATAATAAGAGTTAATAAGTTATAAAATACTAAGTGTGGATAGGGAAAACATGGTATCATTAAAAAGCTTATAATGAATAGGGGAGACCGGGGCAGGTTGCAACACATTTCAATTATATATTTTTTTCGAGTATCTAAATGTAATAGGTAAATCAACTTTCAGTCAGGATACGTTTATTGAACTTTAAGGAACATACATAAGAAATCTAAAAACAAAAACAACTTATCTTCATGAATTATAACAAAAGAAACAAAGTAGGTAACGCTGTTGTAATCTACCCCATCCTTGGGGCAAATTGCAACACGGGCTGGGGTAAATTGCAACAAGTTATTCTGACGCACTATCGTCACTATTACAGTTTGTACATACGTACGGATCCTCCTTTGCACATCCCCAGTGTGCCCACATTTTACATTGTCTACATTGTACCCATTCTTCATTTTTGTGGTATTTTCTTTGGCACACAAGGCAAAATGTTTCATCTTCTTCATCAGATGAACTTTCTCTCTTCTTCTGCTTCTTGCGAGTTGATTGCTTCTTGGGAACCAAATTCTTTGTGACAACTTTCCGCTTTTTCTCATCAGCTTTGTATTTCTCTGTTTCTAAGAGACTTTTTTCCGGCGTGTCAGTTAAAATGGCAGTGTTTCTTCTTCGTCTTCCGCTGCTGCTCGCTTTTCTAGGTAGAGCCTTAGGGAAGGGTCGTAAGAGCTCAGGGGAGAATTGCTGCTTGGATGTGCCCTCTAGTGGATCATCAACAACATTAGAGCGAATAATATTAGGAGAATAATGTTCATTATTTGTCTCGTGGTCTTGTTGACTGGTAGATGGGTTCACCTGGACATCTAGTAAGTCTTCATTTATCATATTGTCTGTTGCTTCCCGATTTTCAGCAAAAGGATTTGGTCGATCTGTCACGAATGCTGATGCAAAATCACTGTCACTAAATATATCGGGATTCAATGGTGAAATCCCAGCGGAAGTGAATCCGGACACTATATTAGCTGGCGTCATTGCTCGTAGATGTGCCTCATTAATAATTTTTGGTAGATCATATATGGTTAATGTCTTTCCGGGATTATTTTTTAACCAGCTATTTATTCCAGAACTGCAAAGTCTTTTGAAAGGTCCGAAAACGGATAAATCTAGGGGTTGTAACCGGTGTGAACAGTGTGGTGGGAATGAAAGCATCACCACGGTTCTTTTTACATATGTCTATCGCTCTAATACTGAGGTGTGAAGAATGGTTATCTAACGGAGCATCACTGGTTTCTCTAGAGATGGCTGACTGTATTTTATAAAGTGGTTGATGAACATAACGAAAGTTTCTTCGTTCATCCATCCGGACCCATTCGCCGCTCCAATACATCCTGGCGGTCCATCTCTTATAAAGTGTTCACGATATGTTTTTCGCGGAAACAGAATCATTGGTGGTATGGTAGACCCTTGAGCACTTACTGCTGCAGCTACTGTAACTTGTTCACCTCTTTCTGCTGACGTAACAGTTCCAACCTGTTTTGTGCCTTTCTTCGCTACTATTTTGTTAGGACGTAAGACTGTATTCACACCGGTCTCGTCCATATTCCAAATCCGGTGGGGCTCTAAAGTGAATCGTTCATAGACGTCAGAAAGTTTCTCAAAAAATTTAGCAGCGTTTTCCTTGTTGAAACTGGTGCATCTGGCTAGACTTGTCGCCTCGGGCTGCCGTATTGATAGCTGATTATTCCGCTGCAGAAAGTTAGAAAACCAATCTGCTCCTGCCTTTTTATTTTCAAGCCAAGAGTCTGGTGTCGATATTTGATGGAAAACAGCACATTGAAATGCAATTTTCCGAACGTCTAGGGGAGTAAGACCAAACATAATCTCGCTTGATCGCCTAATATTAGTCGCTAATTTCTTTTCTTGTTCGGATGTGAACACTTGTTTTGGCTTTGAATATCCATAATGAATTTGCTGATTTCCCGCTGATGTGGCATCTCTAAATTTTTTCACGTACCTTGAGAGCGTTGAGTAGTGCAAACTGAAATCGCTACCAACTTTTCTAACCGTAAAGTTTTTATCACCCTCGTGGTCTACAACTGCTTTTACAGCTCTTTCAATTATATCTTCAGGAGTTTGCCCTCTGTTGGTCTTTTTTTTATAATGTCGCATCTACAGGAAGAAGGAAAGATTTAAAATTGTTAAAAACCGTCAAAAACTTTGTAAGGGGTACGTTGCAACACTTTGTTTCAACGTGCCCCACCATGCTTTTTAGTTTTATAACCACAAAATCTCTTACCTTGGTAAATCTACTGCGTATTTTTCTATTTATATGTGGACACAGATAGCCAGTCTTCAATGTTTTCATTAACTAAATGCACTGGAAGAATTGTAACCCCTGTGAATTGATATAATGTGAGATTAATGTGAAATTACTTCTAGTCGCTTCAAAAGACAAACAGCTCCCACGCCTACACTGCAGCTAATACGCTGGAAAGGCTTAAAGGTGTTGAAAATTACAAAGTTAGACGTTTGTTGTGCAGATGGCAGTACTTGTATCGCTTCGAGTATAAATTTTATATGCGCTGTTGCAATATGCCCCTGTTGCAACTTGCCCCGGTTTCCCCTACTGTACTTTAGAAGAAAAATATACAGAGTGTTCTATTGGAAAAAAAAGCGTAAATGTTAATTGTGCGTTTGTTATTCCTGCAAATTCATTTATTTAAAAATAAAAAAATTGATTATAGATTATTAAGCTTGACGAAAGTGGAAAACTTCTTGCCTCTACAGATCTCAAAAATTCTTTCAGGTTTCGTCTCGGAGTCTCAACAAAGTTGGTCATGTTGAGACACAAAATTGCGAATAAAACTATAACGGTAAGAGATAGCCCTACACATGTTTATATCCATGTCCTTCTTTTTAAGAATAGCATATAAATATGCCAAAATATATGGGGTATCCATTTAAAAAAACACAAGTTTCTATCGTCACTCACTTACGCACCATTCTGTATAGTTGAAAATAATTTTAGAATATATATTAATTTTTGTCTAAAACACTTTTCTATAGCTTTAAGGTGGCCATCTCGCCCATCTAAATTACATTGCAAACATGTTGCGAACATATTGCACCAGAAACCGTTAGTAAGCCACAAAATTACAAAAAAAAAATACGAGCATAATCTACAAACTTATCTCCAGGGGACTAGGTGGTTTTAATAAGGGAAGTTTGTTCGATTAATGTGGAAAAAAATGTTAAAAAACAGGAAGTTTTTATACCAAAAATCTGCTAGTTTATTCCGTAATTTCTTGGAATATATAGATAATTGCCAGATATTAGATAGCTTACCCCCTGGAGAAATAAATTCTCTTTCTTTTGATGCTTGATACAAAGCAATTAAGCGTATTTTATAGCTGTCTTGTGCTTTTAAATGTTTTCACCCATAAATTCCGATTGATTTGTATCTAAAAGACATATTCTTATGGGAAAAGTAGATTTCGTTTATTATAATCACTGTGGTAGGTCAGCAATTCTTAAACAGAGGGCGCTGCCAACGATCGGTTATTGTTAGGCATGTTGAGTGTTGCAAAATTTGAATGTCTACGGCAAATATAGACTCGACATACTGTAAATTGCTTACTCCGTCATACTCAGTTACATTATATATGTGTTTGTCAGGCATCAAAAGAGTAGGTATCTTTAAAGAAAAAAAGGTTACAAACAACATGCTCTTCAATTACAAAAAATCGAAAATCGAAAATAGAACTCAGGCGTCTTGGATTCTCATTTAATAATAAATCTACTGAAAATATCGGGCCAACAGAGTATTTCAAGTACCTATTGTTCAACCATATTTTACGAAAAATATTTATGTTTTCATGATTATGTACCGGGTGTTTTTTTATCTTTGATATCATTTTGGTCACCTGCAACTTTCTTGTTTTTAAAAATATCAGAATGAAGCAAAAATCATTTTGCATAGGTATCTATGAAGTTTTTTACGTTTTAAAAAATAAAACAAAACACTAACGTTTTTCCAAGATATTAACCTAACTTATATTTTTTTAAATGGAAAGCCCTAAATATTTTCGGATATTTCGCTTTTACATGAAATTTCAAGTATATTTTATAAAGCATACCCCATACCTATCTTCAACGGTTTGCGAAAAAACGGCGTTTAAACATGCAACAAAGAAAAATTTAGTTTTGTAACCCTGTTCTTAAAGATGTCGAAATCAAACAGAAATCGTTTTTCATAATTATTTAGAAAGTTTATTTTTAATAAAACAAAAGATTAACGATTAACAAAGTAACAAATTATTAAAAAAAACAATTTTACAAAATTAAATTATTCTAAAAATGGCATGTTTAAACGCCGTTTTCTCGCAAACCGTTGAAGATAGGTATGGGGTATGCTTTATAAAATATACTTGAAATTTCATGTAAAATCGAAATATCCGAAAATATTTAGGGCTTTCCATTTAAAAAATATAAGTTAGGTTAATATCTTGGAAAAACGTTAGTGTTTTGTTTTATTTTTTAAAACGTAAAAAACTTCATAGATACCTATGCAAAATGATTTTTGCTTCATTCTGATATTTTTAAAAACAAGAAAGTTGCAGGTGATCAAAATGATATCAAAGATAAAAAAACACCCTACAGTGTATCTCAAAATACATGCTAATCTGAAAATACCTTCTGATTTAATTTCCATTTAATTTGCAGTCGATTTCCATAAATTTGCTTTTAATTTGCAACATATGTACAGTATGTTGCAATATACAGGGTGAGTCATTAGTAGCCGTTTCTTTGATTGCTCCTTTATGTTTTAAATAAAAAAAAAACAATTAGAGAAAGTTCCATGGTTGCTTAAGGCGCATATTCTAAAAATACATTAAGCCCTGACGCATGGAATTTATTTTTTTAAATGACACTCTATAAATTTTTGGATTTTTTAGTACTGTTTAAAATTGTCTATTCAGCTGTTTTTCCTTTTCAAAATTGGGGCAATAGTTTTTGAGTTATTAATTTTTTTTTAATTTTTTGACCAAAACACGTCCAAAAAAAAACATTTTGTCATTGTTTTTAATTACATTTTTGTCAATGGGCAGCAGATAAATTAGCCTGACTTTCCCAATTTTTTGTTGTTTACCGACGAAGCTACCTTCTATTAAAATGGATACGTTAATCGTCACAATTTTCGTTATTATAACACATAAAAACCTTCACTTTATCACACCTGCAAACTTTCAAAATTGTTGGTCATTCAGTGGTAGTTATTGGTAGTTACATAATTGGACCTTATGTCTTTGATGAAAATGTTAATGAAGGAGAGTATCTTCGTTTTCTACGGACGGATTTTCAAATCTTGTTGAAGACATGAACATTATAATCAGAGAAGAGTTTATAAGAATATGTAAAAGTTTTATACAACATTAGTACTTCTTTGGAAAACAGAATACTCACGTGCATTGCACAAACTTGTGGTTATGTTGAACATATTCGTTAATGAAATTTGTTTTTCTTACTTTTGATTGTTGTTACGTTGCACAATAGTTGTAGGTTATTTAAATTGCGTTATTTTGTTGCAAAATTTATTTCTATTAAAGTTGTAGGACATCAATTTATAATTTTGAAAAACTACAGGCATCTGTTATGAACAGCTTCAACAATAAAAGAATACGAGCAATTAAGCAAATTAAATTGAAGATAGCAGCGTTGTTTCATACACCTTTTAGAGAGGCGGCATCTTCAAATATGTCAGTAAACTTATGCTTTATTATATTTGGTTGTTAACCAATAGTTTAAGAAATGAAATACTGCAACTGGATATTGCCGAAATTAAAAAAAACTGAAACGCGATGCCCTTCATTCTGTAAAATTATTACTTTTGGGATAGTGGATTTAACCTTTACTTTGTTTGACAGTTGAATAAAGAGGTCGGGCACCATTCCAGCCTTCCATTGGTTGAACGAATATTTCGGCGCATAGAACAACAACGCTCGTAGTTTTTATTAGACCGCTAATTGCTCCTATGGTGATTATCTCAGAAACTACAAAAGATAGGTACAGGACATTGTTAACAAAAATTAAAGAGAAAAAAAAAGAAACAAAATGCCACAATAAAATACTTCCATTAAAAAAAAAATAAGTTTTTGGTATATCAAAATTAGTAGAAGTAGGCTTTGAAAAAACGTTTTTGAGGTATTGTCGAGTCAACTTATACCAAATGATGCAGAATTTTCTTGGCTACAAGCACCACCAAAGTTTATGTTTTTACTTTTAAAAACAATGTGAAAATGATTCTTTTCTGAACACGTGTTTTGGTCAAATATTTTCAAAAAAATTTTAAAATTGAGAATGACATATTATTTTGTCGAGACGATGGTTCATAGCTAGGCAAGGATCCGATAAATGGTGCTGTAGTCAAGTTACTTAAGAAATTTATATAAAAAGCAAATTTGCGAGATATTTCAAAATACTGCTATTCGATAAGAGTGAAAGTCAGTTGCAGTCTGATGAGTTCGTTTAGGTGAAGCAATTACATAGACAAGACTGATTCGTTTATTATTGCTGATATACTCCCAGTAGCCGAACATATCACCGATAATAAACGAATCAGTCTTGTCTATCTAATTGCTTCTCTAAAACAGCCGTCACTGGCGAAAGTGTTATTTCCGGTCCGAATTTTGAATTTTTTTTTTACAAAAATATTCCAAATCCATGTTTAAATACTTTTATACTGTATAAAATGCATAATTTTCGTGATATTTTCAAAAAATTGATATTCGATTAGAATAAAATTGCTAGGTACTTTCAGTTCGAATTTTGGAAATTTCTTATTACAAAAATATTCAAAATTGAGCTTTCAATATTTTCATACACTCGATATGTTTGTCTAGAATGCATGACTTGCGATATATTCGCAAAAACCTGTTTTACGATCAGAGTAAACACCTACTTCCGGTAGGAATTCTTTTATAAAATTGTTTTCTAATTTACTCTTGATCACATTGTTATACTTTAGATATTTGCCTAAAATTAGTAATTGACGAGATATTGCTATTATTTGTTTTCTTCACTGATATGAAGTACTACTCCCGATTTATCGATTTCACTGAAAATATAATCAGATTTCCGAGGGAGATTATATTCCTAAATATACACTTCGGTATTGATGGCTTTTGCCGTTTGGCCGCTATCATAGTCAAACAGTGAGAGAAATTTTTTTTTGCAAACAAATACATTAATTAATTAACTCGAAAATTAATGCATAATGACGTATTTCTACACGCTCGCAGCTGACGTAATAGAAAATTGAAAAAAATTGTATGCAATGGTTATAGAAGTATACTTTTTAACAAAAGAACCTCAATAACTCAAACTTAAAAATTTAATGAATTGCGATCAAATTTCGGCCACTGGTCGACCACTAGTATTAATTATAAGGCAAGTTATTTAGGTACCTATACAAAATTTTTACTCTATTTTCTTCAATCCTATAATAAAAATTACTTACATACGTAAGAAATTTAATTCAATATTCTGCAGATCTCGTTTTTAATTATATTTTAGTAAATTATTATGAACGTGGGAAATCCACACTGTCGGATAAATTTTAGGGTGGTCTTTCAAATTTTTTTCCAACTGAATCGAGCATTCTAATAGCTGATACGGTATCAAAAGTAATACAAAGAGGGCATTTTATAATATCCAAAACTACTTTCTGAGCACACATGTAGATTTAACCTATTTAATTAGAGTGTTATAGGTATGTGAAATAGGTATATTGATTGTTTCTCTTTTTCTTACTTTTACACACACAATAGGCCTTGTGTTTCTTACATTGACAGGTTCACTACTTATGGGTTTTCTTAAATAAACAGTTCATTTTTTAGTCAAATTTGAATAAATACTTGGCGAAATACTTCTATAAAAAAACTATTTATCTATAAGAATAAAAATGTACTGCCTCTGTGAAAGTAGATTTTTTTATGCAAAAGTTGTTCCAAACTTACTTCTGAATACTTTTGTATCCATTACACATTTTGAAAAAACTAACCATTGACAACATACTTGGTAACTATGTATTTCGCGCTCAAGTGTTACTTCTCATCTACTAATCTAATTCTTCCAACTAAGACATGGTACATGCTCAAGTTACATAACAAAACACAAAATTTACCAACTTTGCCAAACTCAAACCTACTCTCTATTCCAAATAATAAGCGAAATACCCATGGTGACCATCAAAATTGAATCAGCCTATATATTCCTTTTTCAAAAATGCAATAATCACTAAAAAATACCTATTTATTATCTAAATCAAATAGATAAAGGACAGATCTACATAGGTATTTACAAAACAAACATTATATGTAACAGTATGTTCCTATTATTCTTGTAAGGACGCAATTTGCATTTTTACAATTTAGGGTAAATATCAATGATTTCAAAATAGACACATATTCTATTAAATCGTGTATGAGACAAAAACTCTGTTTTTTGTCTCATACACAAAAAAAACAACGGTCTGGTCTGCCAGTCTCTGTATAATTTGGTTCAATCTAAGAGATACGTGGCGTTAGTACTGCCATCTTTTATCCAATAAATTTGTTTTACAAATAATATCGCTGCTACTGGCAACCAGATGGCTAATTAAAATACAGTCACGTATGCAACACATAATACACGCCTAATGGTTAGAAAAGGATAGAGCAATGTGACGATTCTCTTTCTATTAAACGGCCACCTTAATAATAAAGCTGTAATATTCCGTCCTCGCATGGTTTGGACAGCCTGTATATATGAAATATATACAGTGTATAAATAAAGTAAGGAATAATATTCATATTTTGTTTATTATCGCTGTTTGGGAGAAAAGCTCGGACAGGTCAATTTTATTTTCTTCCTCCGGATTTTACGGATGTCAATTTTTTTTCCTTTGGTTTACTACTCTGGGACCTATGAGGTCATCGACTTCTTTTTCAAATGGAACCTCCTTATTTTTTTGCTAGAAATAAAAAGTAATTTTTTTTCTGAATTCAGCAATACCGCATATGTGTGTAAAGACTGAATTTTTAATTAGTAGAATATAAACATTTGCACTCTATAGAAAGTTTTTCTTAAAGGACGCGTAAAACTCTAGGAAAACCAACATAAATTTGTAAAATTGAAGAAGAAACTATAATACAATGCAACCAACACAGAAACATTACAAGGAAATTAACTTTAGTTAAAGTTACATCCTCATACCATCATGAAACGCTTTTACTTTAAGTCCACCTTGAAGTCACCTTTAACTCAAAGTAGACTTTAGTTATAGGGACTTTGGCACATGTATTATGAAACCGGGCGTAATAATCTCTAATTACCTCAGTCGCTTGACATGGGATGAGGAGATTCTGTTCTATTAGTTCTACAATTATTTCTGTTCTTTTATCTGTGTTATGACATTTTCTTGCTATAATTCTATGCTGACATTTATTAACGTCTTTCTCACAATAACCTTTCTAAAATTAAAGGGACCACAGGTCAGCGATGTAGGTCATACAAAGTATAGTTGTCTTTTTCTCTCAATCATTCAGGTAAACTTGACAAAGACAAAGCATGTAGTTAGGAATTAACCTGATCATTTAAGAACTAGCAGTAATAAGAGTCCGGAAAAGTTATACCTATCTATAATTACCTATAATATGATTTTTTTTTTCATTGATCCAATTCTATTACTTCTATTAATTGTCCATATTACATATTAATACTTTAGCAAAATCGTCATATTAATAGTCTGAAATATTTATTTAAGTCAAGTGTTTTTCATTATATAGGGGAATAAATATGTTTTATCAAATAATCAAAAGGAATTACATAGGTAAGTTTCAAAGTACTTGGGAAATGCGTAAAATACACAAAAAAATCGTGTTTAGAATATTGGTTAGCACTATTAGTGACATGCTTAACAGTCCGGAAATCCTATAATGTGTGATTAGCTGTAATACAATAATTTATCTTTTTATATACAAACCAGACTGAACTAATTTTATTACCAGATAAAATAACCGTAAACCGGTAGTATTTAAGCGATTTTTAGGTTTTACAATTTCCACCGCCGCGTGAATAAATTAATTGTCAGATTTGACAATAGAATTCCATAGGCGCAGTTTAAAGGGTTTTGTAGCAGTGATTTTCAAAATTATTAACTTGAACTAATTAACTTTAACATAATATGAATTCGAAATTTCTGATTATTAAAATGCTATACGACATATTGTAAGCGTTATAGTTGCACGTAAGCAAGAACATATAATATTTTTTTAGTCTACATATAAATATTTTCTAAATGTTCCTCAAAATTCCTCCGATAATTTAAATTCTTTTATATCACCATTTTTTAAGCAAAAGCTTTAATTCTTTGTAAGTATAACAAGACTTTTACTTTCTTATACGTAGTATAAGGAAGTATTGTGATGATAAAAATTTTTGACCTCGAGATTTTTGCAGATGTCCTCCACGTTTTGAAGTCCCCTGATACCGAAAAAGTGGTTTTTACTTTCTTATACGTAGTATAAGGAAGTATTGTGATGATGAAAATTTTCGACCTCGAGATTTTTGCAGATGTCCACGTTTTGAGGTCCCCTGTTACCAAAAAAGTGGTTTTTAAAAAATGTCTCTCTCTCTCTCTCTCTCTCTCTCTCTCTCTCTCTCTCTCTCTCTCTCTCTCTCTCTCTCTCTCTCTCTCTCTCTCTCTCTCTCTCTGTGTGTGTGTGTGTGTGTGTGTCTGTCTGTGACCACGATAGCGGTCAAACCGCTGGAGATATCAATTCCAAATTCCAAAACGTGGACATCTGCAAAAATCTCGAGGTCGAAAATTTTCATCATCACAATACTTCCTTATACCGGGATATCATCAATTAAATTGGTCAATGGTGGTCATGGATTTTAAAGTTATTGTCGTAGCGTGCATCGTACATTTAGGTGTCATAATTTTTGGAATGTCAAAATCTGTCAAGTTATTGTGTTGAAGTTTTCTAATCCTGCACGGTTTTTGAATCATGGTTCTCACCACAGAGCACAAAATTTACATGACTAAAGCCTATTTTCGAACGGGTGTGCTAGTTAATGGAACTTGGGAATACAGTCAACGTTTGTGTTTGGACAATTTTCGAGAGCACTTCCCAGACGTAGCAGTATTACCGGACAATTTTTATGCATGCCTTACAAATTGTGTTGAAGTGTTTCGCGAAACTAGTTCTGTGACACATAAAAAAGGTGCTGGTAGACCAAGAGTTCGTACAGAAGATGTTATTAATGACGTTCGTCAACGTATGGAAGAAGAGCCTACAAAACCTTTAAAACGTCTCTCTTAAGAAATTCGGCTTTCTTATGGAACATGCCAAACGATTGTAAAGAAGGACCTGAACATGCATCCATATAAGATGCAATCATATCAAGCTCTTCTGCCTGCAGACCACCTCAGACGCCTTGCATACTGCCATTGGTTCGTTAATAATTTAATGTATGACGATCTGCTGAACTTAACTTTTTTTTTCTGACGAAGCTTGGTTCCACCTTGCGGGATACATCAATTCTCAGAATATGCGAATGTGGAGCACTGATAACCTGCATGTTTTTATTGAAACGCCACTACATGCTCAGAAAATTGGTGTTTGGATGGCAGTTTCTCGCAGAAGAATAATTGGGCCAATTTTTTTCAATTTCACCGTCAACGCAGAAAGGTACAGAAATATTTTTTTGACTGAATTTGTGCAACAGTTAGACGATGATGAACTTCAATACGGTTATTTCCAGCAAGACGGTGCAACAGCACATACTACACGAGAAAATCTTGCTTTTCTCCGCGAGTTTTTTGATGACCGGCAGATAAGTTTGCATACAGATGTTGAGTTTCCTCCGAGATCACCTTGTTTGACAATTATGGACTATTTTATCTTTCCTTATTTAAAAAATAAGACTTTCGCAAATCCGATACGTAATTTACAAGAACTGTAACAAAGAATTGTTCAGCAATGTGCAACCATAACGCCAGAAATGCTGCAAAACGCTTTTCACAGCATGAGGAGGCGCGTAAACTTGTGCATTGAACAAAACGGAGGACATTTCCAACAATTATTGTAATTTAGTTTTTCTGGTTAATAAAAACGTTATTTATTTCATAACTTGTAGTTCATTATTATTTTACAGCTGAACTAAGTAGGTAACATATTTGTAGGTTATTGATAATGTCAGTGTAGCTTGACAATGATTAAATTATTTCAAAAGGATGATTTAAACTAAGACAAGCGTTTTACATTCCATGACCAACATTGACCAATTTAATTTTTGATATCATAGTAGTACGTATAAGAAAGTAAAAATGGTAAATTGTTCGTAAATATTCACTTAATTCTTGTATTGCTATAAATTTGTAAAAATCAGTGTCTATTTTATGCAAACGGTTTTTTAATTACTGGAAAAACATATACCTTTCGGTGTCCCATACACTAGTACTAGATACATAAAGATATACGTTAGATAAAGAAAATAATATAAATAATTAATATTTATATGAAAGCCAGTCCAATTGTTACTTACACAATAATTTTGTTCGTGACAACAAACATAATTTTGCAATTCTAGCAATTCGAATGTAGTTTCTTCGTGGTGGAGTGGTCTATCTTTAGAACACACTCTAGGAAGTAGGTATACAAGTTGAAAGAAAAGTTCTATGTATAAGTGGTATCCTTTCACCTTTCCTTTTTATTACTATAACTGGTAATGATGTTAAAACATAGTTGTGCTGTAGAAATGTTGATTTGTATATAATTTTACAAATGTTGCAGACTGCATTTAATCTTTATTATGTAAGCATTTCTTAGCCAAAATAAAAATCATTATCAAAGTCTTTGTCTGTGTCCGAATGAAAAAGTATTATTTTGTACCATATAAGGCTAGTATTTTTTGTGCGCCACTGTATGTATCATAAATAGTTAATAGTATTTAATAATAGGTTATAAATAATAAATTATCCATACAACAATGGATACTTTTTATACACAGTTGAATCAATAGAACCTTCAACTTTCACATTATGTTGCTTATGTAGTACGTACTATGCACACATTACAGACTGTTATTATTAGTCATGTGTGTAGTGTAGTAAACAGTAATTTTTAAAATAATTTTTCACATTCCTGGTTTTATTGACCCGATCGCGTATATACATACGTAATATGCACATTTTCGACTTCCTGTGTTCATAGATTGAATTTACATATAGGTAGTATGTATATACATTCATATCTGAAACCTGTTTCATGCAGATATGGGAAAATCATAAATATACATTAATATTTAAGATATGTGAATATATAAAATTATTAATAAGATTTATTTCTACAACAAAAATATTATTATATAGCGTTTATATAAACACAATATAGTAACATCTTTCCGTTTGTGATATTTTTATTAATTTAACCGGTTTTTCCAAGTCCCATTAAAATACTCTGTTAACTAATCATCGATTAAAACTAATCAGTGATTATTTCTGTATTATGTTTTTTAATGGGAAGAAATACGTCGGTTATCTAAACAGTGTTTAAGAATTTATTTTTCAATGTTGGCAATATACAGGTTGTAATTTGTAGGGAAAAATAGCAGTAAACATATTCACAATTCTTGCTATTGTAGTTACTTCACAATTTAAATTTTATAGTTAGTTCCTTTTTATAAATTCCACTTCATAGGTATCCATAGGTATATAGGCAGAAAAGCATTCATGTCTGTGTTATATGTATACTGGAGGCGCGTTAAGTTCAGTTGCACGTCATCGATGACATTTACATGTTGTCATAACTGTATTAGAGAAACTAAAAAAGTTACTTTGTTAAATTATACTTGAGGGCATTTATTTCATTAGCTTAAATAGAAGACTTATAAATTGATCGTAATATACGCATTCATGGCAAATAAACACATAATTTCCGTTTCAATATTAAATTTCTTTATTACATATTTTTAATAGACCAATAGTTCAATTTGGTGTTGGCAGATAAATCATATCTGTCAAAGAGACGTGCGTGCGTTGTGTATATTTTTCCTGTCAAATTTTTCATGTTTATTTTTTCTTTGATATAAATTGTTTGAAAACAGTGCTTCTTAGAAGTGTATTTATTATTTATTTGCGTCCATTGAATATAATGCCGAAAGGTTTCTGTAAACAGAAGAGGCTTTTTATAGACTTTTCTATAATCATGTGTTAAATTTAATGTACAGTCGAAAGCAGAAAAAAGTAGACAAGAGATCTTCGACTTTGTAAACTTGGCTTTATTTACTTGTCATTAGTGTTAAGTCATTATACTATGGAATATCAAATAATTATCAAAACATCTTCTCATCTGATAATAAAATCAAAATACTAATTAAAAAATATGACGATATATATGCATTAATATTGGTTATAGAACCGTTTTTGTTTAAAACTTCTTGCAATCTACATATTTGGAATAGAGTTATAAATGTTGGTACAATTATTTTGATATACATTCTCCAATGCTGTGTGAACTGTTTCTACCAGTTCTTCTCTATTTTGAGGTCTTCGATTTAATTTCTTTATTTCTTTGATCATCAACCCCCACACATTTTCGATAATATCTAAATCAGGACTTGGCGGAAAATCCAACATATTGATATTATTTTCTCTCACCCATGTTTTCACTCTGTTCGATGTATTATAAAATTGCTATTTGGAAAAAGTAGCTCCTCTGAAGGTAACATCACATTACTTATAATGTTGATATAAGACTCTGAATTCAAGTTTCTTTCTATTTCCCATAACATATCACTTTAATTTAAATCCAACCCCAAAACTTACTTTGAAATATTCTGGATACACATTACTAAGTTTTAGTCAAATCGGGTAACTCTTGGTAGGTATACATGAATCGGTCATTTTTCTTACTTTGAAATAATTTTTCGAAAAATTACAGTTTCCCAGAAGTGTTTGTTATTTACCAGGTGTTCAAGTGCATAGCGTACACGAGTTTCGTTGTGAGTCGCATTCAAATTAAGTTTTTCGGCAGTTTTATGGTACCGCAAATTAGCTTTCCAATTCTTCGTCAGGCAGTAAAAGCAGAATCCGGAAAGTTACTTACATTAGTGGCATTCACTACTGAAGAAAATTAATTTCAATAAGCACATTTGTGAGGTGGCGGAATTGCTCAGGTGTTGATAGTCTTTTGCGGCCAGAACCAAAAATTCTTCAAATTCTGTGGTGATCTCTATGTTTTTTAATAATTTTAAAAGCTGTGCTTGTATTTATATTATTTCTTTCCGCAATTTCACGTATTTTGAAACCGTTACTCAAATATGTAATAACATTGACTTTAATATCTTCATTTATGGAAGGCATCTTTATAATAGTTTAATATAAAGTATAAGGTTGTCAATTTTGATAGGTAACCAAACATTGACAAGTAACTGTAAAGCCGCTATTACACTAATCATTTTGAGAAAGTCTGACAGAAACCTGTTTTTTGTCTACCTTTTTTGCTTTCGACTGTAAATAGCGTAAGTATTGCTTATTTTAAATTATATTATGGATACGTAATGAAACAGTTAAGGTTTTTCGACAATCTAAATCAAATAAATAAGTTGAGAAAGACTGAAGTCTTAGAGCATTTCAATTACTAAATATATTACGTTATAGTTGTGTGTGTGCGCGCGCGCGCACACACACACGCACACACAGCCGCGCACAGACACACGCAAACGCGCGCTCACAGCCGCCCGCACACACACAGCCGCCCGCACACACACAACCGCCCACACACACACGCAAGCCAACCACCCACACTTGCACGCACACATACCGTATGTGTCAATTTTCATTAGGTATAGGGATTCAATTTTACATGCGATTTATACATATACAAGTAATATGTGGCAACGTGCCACCCCACAGCGTCCGTCACCAATCCCGGGAACAATCGACATCAAAACGACTTTCCCCGATCTTCCCACTTCTCCCGACCAGATTTTACATTCAATGTTAGCTGCGAATACGTTGCGAGTTGCGATCTAATCTGCAATGCCGTCTTATTACTGGAACGGGAAACATCAAATGGCCGCCGCGATCTCCTGATCTAGTAATTTATTATTATTTTCAGAATCCTTTTTTATTTACCTTCTTTTCAATTTTATTAGAATTACGCTTTTGTTTGTGTCATGCAGCGTGAACGCAGCTTAATAATTCTCTGCATTTACTAAAAGGAAAAAGAAAAACAAATCCTTGTAACTCGTAAATATTTCGGAACGCATTACAAACATCCACCCCGCTGGTCGAAGAGTTACTGCAAACCACGCTAACTTGTATTTACTTACGAGCATGTATCGGTCGCGCTGACATTGGAAAGGAAAGAAGGGGTATACTATGTTGCCACATACTGTATGGATTAATCGCCTATGGCTAATGAAAATTGACACGTGCTGTATACACACGCACACGTGCAGACACACAAAAGAGCCCAGCCCGACCCACACAGGCACGCACTCATACGTACGCACACACGCAGTCACACACACAAAAGAACCCAACCCAACCCAACCCAGCCCAGCCCGACCCACACAGGCACACACTCATTGGTACGCACACACGCACTCACACACACACAAAAGAACCCCAACCCAACCCAGCCCAGCCCTGCCCGACCCACACAGGCACGCACTCATACGTACGCACACACGCAGTCACACACATGCACACACACAAAAGAATCCATTGTTTTAACAAATATTTTGAGTTAGACTTAAATTATTGCAATAAAATCAACTACCTCATATACAATCGTTTTTAAGAATTATTTTTTCTTTAAGATTATGTGTAGGAATATATTTAAATTATGCTTTATACAATTATTAACCGATTAAGTAATTAATTTTTACATAGACAAAAATATTATAAAATCTATTGAAATCATGAGCAAATAATTTACTATGGCATACTTACTTATTTTGGACATATTTGACTCAATGTTTTAATTCAACTCATCTTTAGTTTATTTCATAATATAGATATTTTAAATGCGTCTAATATCTTAACCGTGATCACCTTGATATTGATATGAAGTAGATATTTTAAGTGATAGGAAAATTTTGTTATTTTCATTTCAGTTGGCAATAGTCGAGATGTAAATACCAATCTGACGTTTGAGTTTCTTTTGTAAATAAAACGTCAAGTATTTTATTATAAAATGACAAAATTATGGCCGAAATATGTATATTTATATAAATAATGGTCATTTACTGCGTTTAGTGTTGATGAATATGTTGTACACTGGTGTTTTTATGACCAAAACAAATTAAGTGTGATACTATATGCGATAGTTCTAACCTACAAGGTGTGTTAAGTTTTCTTGAAATTGTGGCTTTTCGGTGCTTTTCCGCAAGAAGTGCTATATAGAAAATAGTCTTCTTTTAAGGCCTTCTTTACGTTGGATTCGTTAAATCCGCCATTTTCGAACGCCATATATTCTTGACTTTAGCCAGAGACAATGTGGTTTTGAATAAACTATTATTAATAACTTAACCATTTTTTTCTGACATCATGTATTGACGTTTATTTTTCAAAATCCCAGCACATTAGGCAAGAAAAGAACTGTCCCACTTTTATTTGTCCGTATCTCTACTTTAATTAAGCATAATGCTCGATATTGGTCAGACGATAACCGTAAGTGGATAAGGCAAACAGGAAATCAAACAGTTTTTGGCGTTAATGTTTGGTGTGGAATTGATCCCCAGAACACTACTGACCTACCACCCAAATGGAACTCTTGGAGAGATATTGCAGTCAGCACACTTCTCATGTTGGCCTTTTCAAACACGCTCACGTTCATCTGGTGACTTCAGACTGACTCGTGTTTCATCCGAAAACAAAACTTTTTTCCAGTCGTCAATTGTCCAGTTTGCCTGAGCTCTAGCGTAATGTAGCAACTCTATGTTGTCTGGTGAGCAGGGGTGCAATCGCTGGTCTTCTACTCTTTAATCTGCTTCATTAAGCCGTCTGCTGTCTGTTCTTCCAGCAATTTCTACGTTTCGGACTTCTGGTAGAGCGTAACTCAGAACCGGTCGATCGTCTCGTCCTTAAGGCAAGTTGTCTAAAAAATTGATCATCTACTTCATTTGAAGATCTTTTACAACCTTGTCCTCTTGCTCTAGAGAAATTCACAAGTTCATTAAAACATTTAACCGTGCGGCTTATTGTTTACTGCTTCGTTTTCAAGGCGGAAGAGATATAACGTCTAAAAATTAGTAACTTTCACAAGTTTAGCAGTTTTTAGAAATTATTTAAACAATTACTTTACAACAAAATTAATTATATGCCCTATTCAGTCGATTTTCCTATATATTTCCTATTTTTTGATTGTTCGTGAAGTGAGAAAAATCTTCGTTAGACTGATTCGTGCTTGAATCGTTGCACTCTCGTTTACATGATTTTAACTTTCGGCCGGTTCTGGTTTGTGTCTGGACAAAAATCTAGCTCCGTCTTCCTTTAAGAAGAGACAGATACAATATCGTGGTCCTCCTATAGCCTACCTCCCGCTTCCACCCTCAAGATTTTGCGGGTTGCCAATCGACTGGGTGAACCGCCTTAACGTCTAACAAATTAGCCACATAACACTGGCTACGACCATCATTAACCAGAGCTATTGGTTGATCAACAAAATTAAACTGACAAATCTTTGCTTAATAGCTTTTTAGGAAACCAACACCACATACACTTACTTGCAAATTATAACCTTAAAAACGTCAAATCACTGCATTTTTTTTTTTTCAATAATAAGTGATGACACCCTAAGCTACCTAAATATTATATTTCACAAATGAAAACTGAAAATTACAAGTAATAGTAAAAGTAACAAATGATGCACTAATTTTGTCTATGAGTTTATATTTTCATTTAAAATAAGAAAGTTGGCATCGACGATTGGCACACTTTGTGTAGCTGAAGCACTGAAAATACATTCAGATGGAACAGGCATTATTCCTTATAACTGCGTGCAATATTATTCCCCTGCGAGATAAAAAAAAAGAAATGTGGGCACCACCACTTTCTTATACATATGTGCCTTTCAAATTATACAAAGTTCTAAATTATGCTTTAAATACTTTTATTTTCTTAAAAAAATACGCCTATGAGTAAATGTGTTACTTCAGGTCTGAATTTTCAAAATTCTCTTATGCTAAAATTCTTCAAAATCCTATTCTAAGTACTTCTAGTCTTTTAATAAATCTCTACAGAATGCATATTTTATGAGATAATTGCAAAAAAATGCTACTCCCTAAGAGTAAAAGTTTTGCTTCCGGTCCGAATTTTGAAATTTCATTTGTACAAAAAATATCCAAATCCAGCTCAAAATACTTTTACACTCTTGATAAATATATATAAAATGCATAATTTACGAAATATGTATTTGCAAAAAATTGCTATTTGATAAGAGTAAAAGTGTTACTTCCGATACGAATTTTGAAAATTTTTTTATACAAAAGGTATTGAAAATTAAGTTCTAAATACTTTTATACTCCTAACGTACCTGTCTAAAAAGCATGATGCGAAATTTGGCAAAAAACTGATTTTCGAATAGAGTAAAAGACCTACTTCCGGTAGGAATTTCGAAAAACTTTTTTAATAAAATTCTTCTCAAATTTAATTTTGAATATATATGAATTTTTTATAAATTTGTTTAAACTTAGTAGTTGACGAATAATTGGAAAAATTCGATTTTTTCACTGAAGTAAATTACTACTTCCTGTCTACCGATTTTACTGAAAATCTAATCAGATCTCAAAAGGGAGATTTGCAATTGATATCTACAGCGGTTTGACCTCTATCGTGGTCGCACACACTGACACACACACACAGAGAGAGACATTTTTTAAAAACCACTCCTTCGGTATCAGGGGACTTCAAAACGTGGACATTTGCAAAAATCTCGAGGTCGAAAATTTTCATCATCACAATACTTATACTACGTCCTACGTATAAGAAAGTAAAGACTTCTAATGCACGGCCTACGTATATCACTGTATAATTAACTAGTTAATATAAGAAGGACCTATATGGTACAATTTACTCAATTTAGTCAATTCAAGTTGCAGACTGCATATATGTAGGCATAAAATTAGATGTAATAAATGTGCATTTATGTACATGTTGTTTGCATTGAAAATAATTGCTTTATTACTTTGTTTATAAATGAGGATGCACATTAAGTAAAACTGTAAAAAAAATTCCCAAGGTTTTGAGTCATTACAGTGCAAACAAATTAATTGTTATTATTATTTTAAACTAGCGAAATACATTTATGTCTTATAATAATTTTCTATTAAGGAAGTTGTAGGTTTGTTTGGAATATAAGCCTCGTACTATTTTATGTGGTAATTACACCTTAATCTTGTAGTGAATAGAAAAAAGTAACAACGTAAATAGATCGAAAAACCTCATTAATTGTAAAAGTAAAAACATTAAGTCTTTACTAACAAGTAGTTCTAAATTACTAGATAATCATCAGAGCCTGTTCGATCGTAAGGGATATGATTCACAGCCATTTATATTGTAATAAACTAATTTAAACATAATAAATGTAATATTAATTATGAATTGAAGCTTGAAATATGTTATGAAAACTTTCGCGTAAAATTCTAAGGTTTATATGACTTGAAGTTAAGTTTTAGAGATGATTTCAAGTTTAGCATAAAATTTTCATGATTTTTTTATTTTTATGTATAACACGTACGCAGTTGTTTTACATTATTTCAGCAGACGCGCATGCGTATTGATCTGTATGTGTCGTTTATGGTTTTATTACAAGTAAAATAATGGCAGTGAAGATGAGCTTTATTTTGCTGCTGCTGCTGCTGCTGCATTGACTAGACTATGGATTCTGAACACTCGACATGACACCAGAACTTGAAGCCGCTTAGAACTGGTAATTGTTCATGTTAATTTCACGATATTAGCTGTATTTCGAAATAACGCTGCTTCTGCAGATAAAGCAGTAATTTGTAATCGACAGTTAATGTTAAGTGGTTCTTATTCATCGTAATGTAATAAAGGAGCCACTTATAAAAGAATGTTTAAATATACATGTTTTTATATAGTTGGTGGCTGGTGCAATAATATCAACAACTTATTTTCTGGAAAAGAAACTAAATTACCAAAACATGATATAATATAAAAACATATGAAAAATTTAATATAAATCTATCTAATATATAAACTTCTCGTGTCATAGTGTTTGTCACAAAACTCCTCCGAAACGGCATGATCGATTCTTATGAAATTTTGTGTGTATATTCAGCAGGTCTAAGAATAGGACGTAAATTATTTTTCATACCCCTAAGTGATAAGGGTGGTCCACCCCAAAAATTTTTTGTTTGTTTTTTGGACAAAATTTTGTATTTTTTTTATGATTCGGCATTAAAAAATACATACAACCCTAAATTTTCACCCTTCCACCACCAACCCCTATTTTTTAATATTAGTACTTTAATAATGTTCTACTCTCGGCGGTCGATAATTGATCAATACTCGATCAATTATTCCCGCCAGGCGCACAGTGGTCTGAAACGTCCAAAAAGTTGGTCAAAACCTAAAAACACATTTTATTTTCAAATAGTTTCCTGTGTGGTAGTCGGTAAACGAGGTGCCTGCGCGTCTATTTCCCGAATAAAGCAGATAGATGGCGCGCCTACGGGACGTGTAGTTGTGTGTGAAAGTCGCGGTTGTGAAAACTTGCTACGTGCAACGTTCAACAATAAACGAGAAAAACAAAATTTGAAGTGCACACAAAAATTCGTGAACGTGCAAATATCTTCAACAAGAAGATGGAGGATGCGCCTGAAAATTGGTATAATGTCTTGACACTTTACTTTTTTTAAACAATTTTTTATAATTTGTTATTAAAAATTTTCCGAAATTGTCAAAAAAGTTATGTTTCCGCGAGACTCCGCGTTGTTCGCTGATTGATTTCCCAGATGAATGTCTAACTAACTAGAAAATCGAAAACTCAGGTGCGACTTTCTGCGTTTCTCCTCGCAATTTATTTATTTGTATTTGGTTGCGCGGCCCTATACATGGGACGCGTCATAATTACATATTTTTAATTAATCTTGAAGAGATTTAATATGCGCACGATCCGAACCAAATAGTAACTTAGAAGAAGTCACTTTGAATTATTTAAAGTGCAATTACCAAGAAAAAATCATAATTATTATCATTATTATTATTATTATCATTATTATTATTATCATCATTATTACTATTGTTATCATAATTGTTATTGTCTTTATCGTAAGTATAATTATAAAAAGTATAATGAGAAACAACACAAAATTTAATAAGCCAAATTTTATATTATTTTATCGTATTTTTGAACATAAAACTGGCAATTTAAAACTCCCCATTTTGCAATTTACCATTTTTACCTCAAATCTACAATCAGAAAGTAAAAAAACTAAAGCATACTGATTTTCAGCCAAATCCGAACCTTTTCGAGTTTTGACCAGCTTTTCGGGCGTTTCAGACCACTGTGAGGCGTCTACCGGTGTCACTTCTCACCCCGTAAAGAGCACAGAGTAGGGATGAGAACGAAGCCGGTCTCCTGTCTTTCTCACGCAATAAGCTTTCTCTCACTCAGTAAAGTTTAGGGCCTAAACCGTTTTCGGCCATTACTATTGATTGTACGTCGATCGTAGCAGTGACGCTTATACTTATCATATTACTTTCTCAGTGCAACTCTCATATTAAGTATATTCTCATCAAGCCCAAACGATGTCTGTTTGTGGCTTAGATTTGGGCCACCGTGTTTTTCACACGGACAATTATACGTGGCATGTTCTCGCGTGGGTAAACCATGCAGTTTGTTTGTATTGGCTAAAGATGGACTCACTAAAATATCGTACACTCCATTGCACTAAGAGACTGATAAAGTTTTTTTTTTTAATTGACATTATTTGTGATAGAGATGTAATTAGAAATTTTTTAGTTAAGATAATAAAAGTACAATGAATTCAAAAAATGACTGTTTGGTGTTTTGTTATTTTTATAGGCCGTCATCGTTCATAGCGCTCCATTCCTCTTTCAGTCATATACCACATCCCCACGCACTTACAATAAGTTACTTGTTTTATATTAGACTACCAAAATATTCACTAGAAATAATTTATATTGCAAAACAACGTTTGCCGGGTCAGCTAGTAAAATATAAAAACTTCTTAATCTATTTATGTTTTCCTATATCACAACCATATATACCTAGTTTGTACAACGTAGCGAACGATTATTAGATGAATTGGTAAGTTATTCGATACAGTAATTTAAATTCCCGCCTTAGATATTAATTTTCAGCGTTTGTCCAACACCGGTTTTTCGCTAATCATTGATTAAGAACGTTTTTAATCGAAGACATTTTAACTGGTGTTTTGAGTACCTGATAAAATATTAAATAGTGATTAGGATTTTTTACACATGGGCATAACCTAGGAGATTTGAATTTTTGTTATTTTTGACAGCGGTTTTGGTTTCATATACATTTGTTTTGTTGTAGAAAGTATTTTTTGGAATTAATTAATAATTATTTTGATTAGTGATTTAGTAATTGTATTGCTTTTTCTATAAGTGAAATGAACAGTATAATTAAAAGTAAAAATAACATTATACTGAATATGTGTAACTTTCAGTTTCCTACAGAAATATAATTAATTGATAACCACGAATACATTATCTTCTCTTATGAGTACGATTCAGTTTTGGAAGTTTTTAAAGTCTGTTTAATTTCTGGGAATTTATCTCAATTCGTGAACATCCTAAATATCCTGTGGCAATTTATGCTTGCGTTTGCTCCTTTTCTGTTTGTAATTGCATTTAACAGCAACTTATTAAAACACTATTTTAGTTGAACATATTTTGGACTCATTCTAGATTATCATTAACATATTAAATTATATTGAAAAATTACAAATTGAATTGAAAACAGAAAAAGTTCTACCGAAGCTGGCAGGTTCACGTTGAGAGCTTATGTTGACACTCTAAGTACTTTGGCTGAACTGGGTTTGGATGAACAATGTACATGCTTGTAAAGTTAACTTGCAGTTAAATTCTACACCAATAAATAATTATTACTGGCACTGTCAAACTCACTCCGATTCCATCAGAACATAACATTTTTTAAGTTGAAATCATGTAAGCCAATTTGGAAACAAGGTTTTCTCAATCAACCTTCTTTGATTAAAGGAATTTACAAAAATAAGCTAGAACGTATTGTTTTTAATAAACAGTTGGCATACCATCTTTCAATAAAAGTACCTGGCTTTATTCGTCCTACAGTCTTTTGGTGCAAGTTAAATCTTCTCAGATATAGCAGTAGAATGTGTAATGTCATATACCATTTGATATCCAGCTTAAGACCCTAGATGAAAGCATTTCTTTTTCAGCAAACTATTCCCACGTTTATGAATTTGTTACATATGTATTTTACATACATACATATATTCTCCCTCCGCTGAGCCTAGTAAAATAAAACACAATTTATTTACAAAAAACATTTATAATTTTTTAAGGTACTCTCCTCCACATTCAATGCATTTTTGCATTTGTGAAAACCAATGTTAAAAACATTTTCCCCAATATTCTGGCCGTAGTTTGTTTATTTCATTTTTTAAGGAATCAACCACTGCTTCGGCTGATATTAAACGTAAACCCCGTAATACATCCTTTAGCCGCGGAAATAAGCAGTCATTAGGTGCTAGGTCTGGACAATACGGTGAATGACCCATTATTTCTATATTTTGGGCATTCAAATACTCAGTTAATCGAGCGGCAGTGTGGGTTCCCCGAGCATTATCTTGATGCAAGATGATCCTTCCTCTTGGACGTTTTTCGCAAACATTTTGGAGAACCTGAGGCAAACAAACTGTAGTATACCATTCTGAATTAACAGTACGTCTATTCTAAAGTGCTACAGTGGAAAAATTCCCCGTAATTCCAAAAAATGTGGCGCCATATTCTTGTTTCGACTTTTTTCACGAACAACTTTTGTTGGAGCCGACTCATTCTCAAATACCCAAGCTGTCGAATAGCAGTACAACCATGTTAATTACCTGTGATGATGTTGTACACCAAATGAGACGATCCACGGTTAAAGCGCTCTAGTGTAGATCTGCACCATCTCCCACAGTCTTCTTTTTGAATTCAAGTCAAGTTGTAAGGAATCCACCGAAAATAAAGCTGTTTGTGTAAAATAATGTTAATTGCTTTCACACCAATCTTCAAAATTGCTTGAATGCTTCTGACAGTAGTATGCCGGTCTTCTACAATCATGTTCCGAATAAGAGCAATATTTTTTCTGTAAATGCCGTTCTTGGCTTAGGGGCATGTAATCTTTCATTTAAGGAATGTCGACTGCGTTGAATTTCATTGTACCATCGCTTTACGATAGCGATGCAACACGACTTGTCACCAAACACTCGATTGATTTCCTCAAAACATTCTTTACGGCTTAACCCATTACTTGCCAAAGGTGCGTAAACGCAACCTTTTAAAAACATTTTTTTTTGGAATCAAAAATATATTTTTATACATTATGCCGCAAAGGTTGTAAGGGTACTAATTAGTTTTTTGTTATATATTTCAGTGTATATTTAAAATATGTCTTCTTTGATCTATACACATCTTTATATCTATAGTTTGAAAACGACAGCTAGAATGGCAGGTATTTTGTAACGGATGCGTATACGCACCATTGGCTAATACATAGGTAAAAGCGCGCGCCCGGTGCCAAGCTGCTCGACGCACTGGTTACCAGTGCTGCCCGGTGTAAAAATGAGAAAGCGGTAGATTTGGATATAAAACGGTAGATTTATTTTAAATCTTTTTTAGATATAAAACATGTTTACATAATAACAGGTTATAAGAGTTTTGTACAAAAGAGAAAAAAATTATTTATACAGAAGAGAGAAAAACAACTTACAAAAAGAATAAACAATAATTCTATAAGAGTTTTATAGAAACTAAGATTAACATAATTTATATGGATAGACGTGGTATATTTATTCTGAGTCGCTAAAGTCTGTTGAAGTGCTATACATACTATTGTTATGCCGACTTAGTAAACTATTTCATAGATTTAGATTAAAACAAGAGTCATTAATGTATTGTTGTGAATGAAGTGTGCCAATTATTGTTTTTGTGGACAATGAATTTCTTTGTTTGTTTTTTAAAATATTCTTTCTACATGTGCAGATGAATGCGGTAAACAAAGTAGACTTTTCGCAAATTCTTTCAAGTGAGGGTACATAAACGAACCGTCTGCATACATTTCTTGCTCAACATTATTCTTGATGACTAAAGGGCGGAATATATGCAAAGTGCATATATTTGCATATTTTAACAAATTTCACAAAAAATTGCATATTTCGGCAAAAATAAAATTTGTGTGCATATTTTTAAGTTTTTCGTTTTATGAAAAGATTAAGTGCGACTCTGTTTAGGAATTTCCAAGTAATCAGCTTGCCTAATGGAGAGCAGATGTGGTCTATTCTTTTATATTTATATTGTATAGTTTTTATTATTATATGGTTTATTGCTGGCATTTATTGGGTGTTTAGGAATTTCCAAGTAATCAGCTTGCCTAATGGAGAGCAGATGTGGTCTATTCTTTTATATTTAAATTGTATAGTTTAGTTTGTCGATAGATTCCAGTGCGAAAAGAGTGATTTCGAAAATATTTTATTTCAAACGCCTAAAATGCCGAAAGCCGCTTCGTGGATTAAAAATTTTCCTGAGTTGGAGTTTAGTGGGGATAAAGTGTTTTGCAAAGTTTGTGCCAAAATCATTGTTTGTGAAAAGAAGTTCCAAATTGATCAACACTTGAAAACAGCTATGCATAAAGCTAAGTTGCAGAAAAATAAATCAGTGCCTGTTCAGCAGTGTGTGCAAACCGCATTTCAAAATGTCAAACCAAAGAGTGAAAAGGAGGTGTTTCATCAAGACTTATGCAAAGCTTTAGTCGCAGCAAATATACCTTTGAAGAAACTGCAAAATACACAATTCAGAGATTTTTTGCAAAAATATTGTAATCAAAACATCCCTGACGAATCCACACTTAGAAAGAAGAATGTGCAAACAGTATACGAAACCGTAATGGGAGAAATTAAAGTTACACTGGGCGATGAACATTTTTATATTATTGTTGATGAAAGCACAGACTCATGTGGTCGATATATCGCACATCTTATGATTGGAGGGCTTCAAGAAAATGAGCCAGGGAAACCATATTTAATATCTTCTAAACAGTTAGACAAAACAAATAATGAGACCGTAACTCGATTTATTCAGCAGTCTCTATCAAATTTTTTTGTACCAAATCCAGTTCCAGTAGAGAAGTTTTTAGTGTTTTTGTCTGACGCAGCGCCGTATATGGTTAAAGTAGGCCAAAACTTAAAAATATTTTATCCCAATATGGTACATGTCACTTGTCTTTTACACGGGATAAACAGAGTTGCAGAAATTATTAGAACAGCATATCCCTTGGTGAACAAATTAATTTCAAATGTAAAGAAAGTGTTGAAGCCATTAAAGACATAGTTTTAGATTTAGAAGACAATTCGCAGTGTGTAGTGCAAAGTCAAGCATTATTCAAAAATGTAAATTTAGCTAAGGAACTTGTTTTTATTAAGGTTAATTTTAGTTTTGGACCAGATATAATAACTTCGTTAGAAAGTAGGAATATAAGTTTAAGAGAATCAATTAATATTGTTGAAACTTTTTCCGACAAATGCAAAAAAGTTCCCGGTGATGTAGGAAATCAAGTAAGAAGGAAACTCGAAGTTATTGTGGGAAAGAATGAAGGCTTTAAGTATTTAATGGAAGTCAAAAATATTTTTGATAGTAAACCATCCAACGAAGTAATACCTTGGCCTTATAACTTACTACCCAAATTAAAATATTGCCAGATCACATCGGTAGATGTTGAAAGAACTTTTTCTTTGTACAAACATATTTTTACAGACAGAAGGCAAACATTTTTATTGGAAAATTTTGAAAAATATATCGTTATAAATGCATTTTATACTATTTCAGGTTGAAAATTGTACCTATTATGTTTTTCTTTTAATTTTACTTAAAATAAATAATTTTTGTAAGAGTCGGCGTTTCTTTATTTCCATTTTTCCATGTTATATTCAAGGCATATAATTGCATATTTTGACAAATAAATGCATATTGTTCCATATTTCAGAGAAAAACGATGCATATATATGCGCATATTTTAACTGAATTGACGTGCATATATTCCGCCCTTTATTGATGACAAATGAGAATTTCTTAAAAGTCGTCATTATCTAATTTTTGCAAATTCTCATTTTTTTTTAAATTGGGAAAATGAATTGCTAATGGAACAACTGTTTCATTTTCACCTTTAAATATAATTAATTGTTTCCTAATTTCTAATGCACCCTCTACATAAAAATCTAAACAACGCGTGTTCTAAAAATATCCAAATCTTCAGACGAGATTGCATATATTTCTTCAAAATCAAATATTTATTTTATACATATAGGTTTACCACCTACAATTTTTAAGGAACACTGAAATCTGAAACTCAATTAGATAATATTATCTCTCTATTAATTTATTGATATTGCGGTTGGTGTTTATATTATCCTTATGAATTATGCGCCATTAGCAGAGAAAAGTGACGCAATGATTGTTGGTCGTACGCACGTGGTCTGATATATTTCCGCAGGGTTTGCATAGTCGTTCATCTTTTAAATATACATATATTAAAATTAAAGTTTGTTTTTTTATTTTTAGTGAATGCTTGTTTAATTTACTTTCTTAGATTAGGGCATAAATTCAATTTAATTGAATTAATAGCAAATGTTTTTATTTAGGAAACATGAATACTACTATTATTTTTTCCGTCCTTTTTAAAATTTAATTTTATATGTAATTTTCATCAATGTAATTTTGCGGTAGATCTTAAGCGAAAACGGTAGAACGGTAGATATATGACAAAAACGGTAGATCTACCGCAAAAACGGTAGACCTGGCAGCACTGCTGGTTACTGCAGCATGGCATTTTTGCGTGAGCGGTTTCATGCAGGTTAAGACACGATTCGCATGTTGACGGAAAATTATTTGACTCGTTGATACATCTCTCAGTTGGTTGCCAGCAATCGTAGCGGTACTTCTTAGTAGTGCTTTAGAGTTTTGAATTTGTGTTTTTAGATATCTATAGTCAAAATGAGGTAAGACATTTTTTGTTTAGGTATAATACTAGTGTGAAGTTCAAAATATATCTGGCAGCTAGGCTCTTCTCTTGCCTCTTTTGACAGTTTTTTGATTCTGTTTTTTTTTAATTTTTTTATATCTGGGTTATGTTGGTGTTTGTTTTTGTTTCAGTAAAAAATATTCAAAATGGGAGATGAAAAGGCCGCTCACAGCCATAGAGCTAATGGCTGCGTTAGAAGAAGACTCAGATTGTGAAAATGCTACTTCGATTGATGTTGTTTATGTGCCTCCAGAACCTGACGAAATGACTGATGAGGAAAATATTGACGAAAACGTAATTGGGGAAGACAATGTAGATAAGGACATTGCGGGGACATATCAAGTTGATACCCAAAGAAACTCCAAAACTAAAACAAACTTCCGTACCAAATTGGAAAAAAACCGCTTCAACTGCCTACATTACTGTTCCCGAAGAGTTTGATAACCATGGAATTGAAAATGTAGTATCTGAGCATGGTGGGAAGTCACCCTTGGAAATATTTTCGCTAGTTTTTGACAAGGAAGTAATTAGCAACATTTTAAGTTTTTCGAATACTTACGCAGCACAAAATAACCGTCATGACTACGAACTTACTGAAATAGACATAAAAAAATTTCTTGGTATACTTATACTATCAGGATATCATAAATTGCCACATACTCACATGTACTGGTCAAAAGATGAAGACAAGGAAGTGCGTATTGTTCGTGAAAGCATGAGTCGCAATAAATTTAGGACAATAAAACAAAACTTTCATTTGCTAAACAACACCTCGCTAAATAAGGGCGATAAGTTTGCGAAACTTACACCAATTTTTGATATTATAAGTAAAAAATGTATTCAATTTGGTATACTTGCAGAACATCTTTCAATCGATGAAGAAATGGTACCATATTTTGGCCGGCACTCATGCAAGATGTTTATTTGTGGAAAACCTGTGAGATTTGGATTCAAGTTGTGGTGTCTTTGCTCCGATAACGGTTACCGGAGCGGAGAAAACTGAAAACATGGGTCAATTAGGATCAAAAGTTGTATTAGAGCTTCTTTCTGTTGTAGAAAAACCGCAACAGCATAAAATATTTTTTGATAATTTTTTCACATCGTATTCTCTTTTTGAAAACTTGGGTGAAAAAGGGTTCTTCGCGACTGGAACGGTAAGAGACAACCGTACTGCAAAATGTCCACTTGAAGATAACAAAATCATGTCAAAAAAGAAAGAGGCTCTTTCACTTCCGCTTTTGATTCGAACTTGAAAGTTCTGGTTACTCGGTGGAATGACAACTCTGTAGTTACTGTTATGACGAATTTCTGTTGTGTCTTACCAGTCACTCAAGCAAAACGTTACAACCGCAAATAGCGTAAAGAAATGCTTATCAATCAACCAAAAGTGATTCATGAGTACAACCAACACATGGGTGCGGTAGACCTTCACGACAATGGTATTGCCAATTATCGCATTGGTATTAGAGGTAAAAAGTGGTGGTGGCCATTATTCACCAATGTTGTTGATACTATGGTTGTAAACAGTTGGAAAATATTCAATATCGCAAATGAAACCAAAATTTCCCAACTGGAATTTCGTTCAAGTTTAACGCTGACTCTGCTGAAATACGAAGGTCAAAAAGAAGACACCCACAATGAGGCTTCCACTTCAGCAAAATCCAACTCGTCTTATAGAAGACCTTCTAAATCAGCTTTACGAGGTGACATAAGATTTGACAATATCGGGCACATTATAATTCGAAATGCTAAGAGTGCAAGAAAAAAGTGTCGACTTTGCAAAAGTAATACAATTTATTCGTGTAAGAAATGTAATGTGCATTTGCATCCTGATATTGATATTTTTCATACAAGAGAAAAATAACACCTAATTTTCTTGTACCAAAAATGTATCTTAATTACTGTGTTCTGAGTTTACTTTAATAAAAAAAAATGTGTAAAATGTTTTTTTCTTGTCTTGGCCAGTAATGGGTTAAGCCACGCTTGAAATTGTAAAAAATCACCGCCCGATAATGTGCCTTGTTGAGTTTCATGATTTATGGGCGAAAGGAGTACTATAAACTAATTTAAGTTACAAACAATAAGGTATGTTTGACAACTATCACCATAACTAAATTTGTAAACAATTGATTGCAATTGTTATACAAAATTTGTCACAAAATATCGCCTACTAGATAGGCTCAGCGGAAAGAGAACATCCCTCGCATTTTTGGTAACTTAATTTCATACGAATATATTCGCACCTCGGATGCAATAACGACATAACTCAAAAAACGACTTTTTTGAGTAACATTAATTTGATGATTACCACTGTTTTAATATTTTTTACGACATCTTCCTTATTTACATTACCTTGTTAAGTTCAATTCATTGAAAACCACTGAAGAAGCTCATTTATGTAGATATTTTCAAAAAACGGATTGGTAGTATATTTTTCGAAAAAACGTTGAGATATGCCACTTTTGCACCAGCAAAATATTAAATCAGTTACAACTTTATTGAGTTATTGCGGAATATCATACTAATAAAATGCTTACTTTTGTAATATAAATCTTATTTATTGCTTCAAAAACTTACAATACAATTTTCAAAAAAAATAATTACTCTGCGTCTCCACAAACACTTAAATTTAGGTAAAAACTATGATAGGCCTTTTTTATTAAATTTTTGTCACACAATTCTATCAAGCCGTCTTTCTTTTTTTTCGTTATTCCAGGAGGTGTAGTATATACGCTTTTTTAGGAGCAGAGAGTGAATCTTTTGCTGCTTGTGTCCCACGGGTAATTTTTTTTTTCATTTCCACTGTTTTAAAATTTTCATCCTCAAAACTTGTTTTATATTGTAAAGTAGTTGGTGCGTCCTTTGAAATTCGTAACACTTTTATTTCTTTCCATATTCCAGTACCAAAATTAGTAAGACCACTTCTTTGCTGCAATTCTTTGACATCTATAAAATCGTCTGTAGACATTTCCTTAACTTCGTAGGGTTTTCCAGACTTCTTTGCAGTTCGCACAAGCTGAATCCATTGCTCTGTGACGGAAATTGGACCAGATTTCAAAGTACGTTTTTTTTCCTTTTCTACCATAGAATGTATTGCATCTACTTCATTCTGTGTGTGTCCAACAATTAAATATTTATGCGTAATGCAATTAATATTATACTTTTGAACCGCATAGGAATAAAGTGCAACTAAGTACTTGTTTTTGTTTTGGCCCGTGCAGTTATCCGAATAAAAAATTATGTCACCATTTCCTTCACAAACCGTGGTTAAATAGTCAAGAATACAAGTTGCTACTTCATTGGCTCCACGACGACCAAAATTTTCATTCCACATGTAACAATGGCCATTTCCTGTTCCCAAATCAGCAAAGGATAAGTTAAACGTGCTTAATTTACTCTTGTAATAGAAATCGGATATTTCCCCACACGGAGTGGGCAACACTGCTTCTAAATCAAAACACGCAGCTTTTACAAAGCCTTCTTTTGCCAACTGTTTGTCACTTTCCTTACTTTGACGGGATAATGCTTTTTCTGTATCATGTGCTTTCTTTTTGTCTTCTAGTGCTGCTTTTTCTTGATCATTAGCATTCACGTAACTTTCACAAAAAGCGCACATGTCTTTTTTAGGTTTAAAAAAACCTATGTTATACTCGTAATTGAAAATTCTTTCATACGAAGTTATTTTCGCATAAGGAAAATTGTTTTCTTTTGAATCTTCAACGTAGAGGCGATACATTGTTGCAATATTGAGGCTACCCTCTATAAATTCTCGGGTAGTCTGATTACGCAAATAATGGCTTTCGATTCTTGGAAAGCTTTCAATATGTTTTCGAATTCTTGCAGTAATATTGGGGTCTAGCTTTTTCTGTTTCCCGTGCTTTCCTCTAAAGTCCTCAATCATAAATCCAGTTTGAATTTTTGAAATTGTAGTTCGAATCATTCGATCTGTTATGCACAATGTATTTTTGAAGAATGTCTTACACACTCTAATGCGAGTATTATCTGATTTGGTCAAATGGTACGCCATGTTCAAAGAACGAGTGTTTCCATTTTTGTTAGTTGTAGTTTGTCTGTATTTTGGATTCACCTCCGAAATGTGCCTAGCCACATATTCTCTCTGCTTAACTATATCACCTATTTTCCAATAATGTTCTAGTAGTTTAAGTCTTGCTTCATTGTTCAATTTATCTGGACACTTGTAACGGCATTTTTGAGCACAATTTTCTTTAAGAATTCTTGCCGGGATTACTTTATTAGCCTTTGTCTTGTAGGTCTTTCCTGTGTTGACTTTATACTTTTTATTGTTTCTTGCCCATTCCTCCACATTTCTTCTTCTTTTTCTAGAACAACCTAAAACAAATCTTTTAATAGAAACATCTGTATAATTTATGCGTAAGTATATTTTTTCTTACTTTTCTCTTTTTCTCCATCTTCACGTTCGCCTTTGTCCTCAGTTTCATGACGGTCAACCTCCGATATATCCTCTCCCGTATCAGCAATTTCCTCTTCTGCTTCTGATGGCATCCAATTTAGGTCATCAACAGAACTACTGTCAAAAGGATCATTCTCACTTTTATCTTCATCGGAATCTGAACTTTTGTCTGCTACATTTTCATTTGTGACTTCTCGCTTTGTCTCCGTTACATTGCCATTTTCTCCAAAGTTAGGTAATACAATTACCTAAAAAGTACCTACACTAAGTGCTCACTCACAACGGACGCGGTACATAACATAATATACAAAATTTGCAAAGTTTATTTTGTTTCCGGTACTTAATACAAATATAGATAAAATAGCAAACTTACCTTGTCTGAACACTGAGAATCCTTGGTGTTTACCAGGTTTACAAGGTATTTTCCTCTGGACATGCTTTTGTACATTGTTTCTGATCAATTCGCGACAAAATGTGACACAAAATTATAACTGAAACTGCCACAATTTCTAGGTTATGAATTGTTATTTTGAGTGAATTCAGTGCAACACTGGCATATGTGGAAATGTGCCGATATTGCATCGAAAAGGATAGGCTTATCTTGAATGTGTAATATCGACATAAATGGCCCTCTGATCGTTGTCTTTGACACTAATAGTATGCCACTTTTGCACAAGCTGAAATGAGTAATGTTTGCTTAAATTCTGTATTTATCTCAAAATGATGCAATTTTGAGTTGTGTCGTAGTTGCATCCGAGGTGCGATATGTATGTATGTTGTTTTAATTTTTCACAATATTTTTGTATTTCTCAATAGCAGTAAGTGATCATTAAATTTGTGTCAGTATCACTCAATTTTATTGCACTTTTCTATTAATTTCATAATAGAAATTTTAAATATGTGCTATGTACACAAAAGTTCTCAGATGCTATATTTACAAAATAAATGGTCATTAATAAAATGAAATTTTAAATTATACAGCAAAAGCACACATAACAAATTGAAATGTAGAAAATGGCGCCAATATTATTAGAACAAAATATATTAATTTAGATCAAATGCACTAGCAAATATGTTGCTAACTTTGTACAATAAACCCTTATACACTGTCAGTGACTAGTTAATCGAGTATTTTAATCGGAGTTGGAAAACGGGCCCTCTTAGTGTATAATCTTTAGGTACGATAAATCTAACTTGGTAGTAATAAAATTTAGTCTATAAAATACTACTTCCCTCGACTATTCTTCACTCAAAGTTGGAGAAATAGGAGTAATAATTAAAAATTCTTCCAAAAAAAATTGTGGCGCCATCTGTTTGACGACATTTTAAGCGACATTCAAGGGCGATCTATTTAACCCATTGAGAAAGAATAGGTAGGGAGACGACGTCACGTGATCAAACCGGCTAACAGGTCCGCCATATTAAATTCGGCTCTCGGGAATAATATCTGTAATTATTGACTCGTTGAAGCTGAAAAAGCAAACTCGGCAGTACAAGTAATCAAATTTACTTTACTGAAAAATAAGTATCTTGTAAGACATAATATACTAGGGATCGGCAGTCAGGGGTACATTTATATGTTATAAATAATTACATATAACTATATACATACAGGGTTAGTTAAAAGTATGGAGACGGCGATTTATTGTCGTTAATATTCATTTTAGAGAATTATGTTCAATATAAAAGTTTGTTAGGATATTTTGATCTACATTTGAGAATATTTGATTTTTTTTTTCTTCAATTGTTTTTTAGTTACGCCTGTCGGCGCAGTTTTTTTAAATTGGAACTAGTGAATTTTACTCTACCATTCGATAGAGAATTTTTTTCTCTTTACAATAATATTTTTGTTTTTTTTAAATTCATTTTAATAACGTTTTTATAAGAAAAGGCCGGTTCAAGTGTTTCACAGATGTTCGGTACATCGCAGATAGACAGAAGCGATGCGATAAACAAACTTGAGCGACATAATTTTATCAGTGGTTATTGTGTACGTCAAATCATCGACAGAAATAATTCATTTGTGCAATTTGTTGCTGTTAATATTAACAATGGCGAGTTTAAGTGAACATGAACGAATTGAAATACTTATGATGTTGGGTTATGGAGATAGACGCAGAAGTTTACAAGACGTTTGTAATTTATTTAATGATACGCATCCAAATAGAAATCCAATTTCTAAATCCGTTGTTGGTAAAACTTTAAGACGCTTTGAACAAACTGGTAGCGTTAAAGATTTGCCAAGGAGTGGTAGACCTAGAACAGCAAAAAGCGATGATAACAAACTGGATATTTTATTGGCTGTATCTGAAGATCCTCATTTATCAACCAATCAATTAGCGGCCAATTTCAATATTTCGCAGTCATCGATCGTGTCATTTTGAAAAAGTGAAAAGTATAAACCTTATAAGGTACACGTTGTACACGAGTTAACGGAAGATGATTTTGATAGGAGATTACAATTTTCTGAAGAATTGTTAAATATTTGCAATAATAATGAAAATTTTGTCAACAATATTCTTTTCTCTGACGAAGCTACTTTTTGCCTTACCGGTGAAGTAAACAGACATAACTGCAGGTACTGGTCATCGGAAAATCCCTTTTGGTTTTTGGAGCACCATACGCAGTACCCCCAAATGGTTAATGTTTGGGTTGGCATTCTTGGCGGTCATATTATCGGTCCCTTTTTCATCAATGGCAATTTAACTTCGGGTCTGTATTTGCAGTTATTGCAAAATGAAATAATACCTGCTTGTGCTACGCTCTATCCACATGAAAACAATGAACACCTGCCCAATGACAGTATCTGGTTCCAGCAAGATGGCGCCCCACCACATTATGGTGTAAATGTTCGTCAATATCTGGACAACGTTTTTCCCCACAGACGGATTGGAAGACGAGGAACCATTGAATGGCCAGCCCGTTCGCCAGATTTAAGTCCTTTAGATTTTTTTCTTTGGGGATACGTAAAAAACAAAGTTTACGAAGATAAGCCCGATAACGTCGAAGATTTACAAATCCGAATTACCAGAACGATACAAGAAATTCCCCGAGATTTTTTACAGAACTCTGTTCGGGGTTTTGTAAATCGATTGGGTCATTGTCAAATTACTAATGAACGACAATTTGAACACTTACTTTAATTTACTTTGTTATTAATTTGTTTAATTTTTCTTGTAAAAGTTATTAACATGAATTTAAAAAAAACAAAAATATTATTGTAAAGAGAAAAAAATTCTCTATCGAATGGTAGAGTAAAATTCACTAGTTCCCATTTAAAAAAACTGCGCGGACAGGCCTAACTAAAAAACAATTGAAGAAAAAAAAAATCAAATATTCTCAAATGTAGATCAAAATATCCTAACAAACTTTTATATTGAACATAATTCTCTAAAATGAATATTAACGACAATAAATCGCCGTCTCCATACTTTTAACTAACCCTGTATAAATTCTGGTTACTACACTTACGTCAAACAGGTAGTGTTGGTAAAAAGTGGAGTGTTTGTTAAGTGCATCGTGTATTAGAGTTATATAATAAGTTAAATATTAAAAGACATTATGGTTTCTTGTGCTCTACGTAATTTTTAAATTTTTTGTATTTAAACCAAAAAACGCAATAAATGTACTATAAATTTATAAATATAAAAATAAATACCTCATGTTTGCCATGTGTAAGAATATAATGACTTAATTTTAGGGAAAGGTGAGTAATAGTTACGTACATGAAATGCTTAAATTAATTAGGTAATCTATCTTAGGTTAGATATGATACTAATGACATAGCAATATTTTTTTTATTTAATGTTCGTACAAAATATATTGTACAAACCAATTGCGTGAAGACATCTTCCACGCATTCCCGCAATAAAAAGCACTCGCTTCCTGCGGTCGCTCGTGCTTACAAAGTGCGCTCATGCGGGAAAATAGTCTTCCCGCACTTGTTTCATAAATAACTATTCTGTTTGTGTTTTTAATTGAATGTGTAATAAATAGGCAGCGAATGGAAAAGCTGTATGCGTACATGTTCGTGTAAAGAAACAAAAAATTATTATCGAACAAAACCGTAATACTACATCATTATACGTAAATTATACGATCATCATAATTGACGAATTTACATTATAACGTACAATAATAATCCTTCAGTTTTTCCTCCTTGTAATTTTTGAAATATCACACGATTAATGTTAAAAATTAATAAAGAACGTGTACGTAGGTACTATGGAACTGGAACACTCAATGTATAAATTATAGCGCCCGCATGTGTTATTCATGTCTCATGACCAGCGGGGAATAATTGTTTCGCTTCGCAAAAATGGTTTGGTGCGGAAAAAGTTCACGTACTTCTTATTACATTGTGCATTTTTCATGAAACGGTCCCATTATAAAAACCACCGTTCCCGTTATTTCTCTTGTTTGAGATATTGAGTTCTCAAAAATGTACCGTTCCTTGTATGTAATTGTAAGATACGTTAAAATACTTACATATGTCCTTTAACTTGTTTCAAAGAATTTCTGGGTGGCGTGTAAAATATTTTATTAAAATTACTTGGTAGGTATTTAAAAGAGTTCTTTGAAATGTATACTTTTATATATCTGAAAATTAATTATTATAATTGTATATCTGTTTCTTTTATAAAGTGCTATCTACATTTTTTCAATATTAATTCTTATGTATAAGCAACGAAGTGTTAGGTTTTTATTTTAAAATTATTTGTATTTCTCAATTGCAGGGCCAAAAGTTTTGAACTATAACATTTTTTTTAGTAATAATAGTGTTGGGTTTATAAAATTAAGCAGAATTTTATTATATTTTTTTATCGACGACTAAACAATAAAGTAGGTATTATATTAATCGCTATTGGTTAATAATAGGACTCATAATACCCAGAGAGAATAATGAAATGCGACCGGGGAATAATGAGACATAACGTTACTATTATTCCCTGCATTCCGCCAATAAGAACATATCGTTACCAACGTTGTCGTAGTAACGATAGATAAGTTCGGCCATTTTACTAACTGTCTAGCCGTCAAACGTCATATCGATATAGTAATCTGACATTTTCGTTTAATTATTTTGATTTTTTTAAGTAATCTTCAGTTAGTCGTAAAGTAATATATACTAACTCGCAATAATTACTATAATACCCTCAAGCCGTGTTACTCCCTCGCCGCTTCACGGCTCGGTTCGTAAATTCGGCTCTCGGGAATAACATTTGTCATTATTGACTCGTGGAAGCTGAAAAAGCAAACTCGGCAGTACAAGTAGTCAAATTTACTTTACTGAAAAATAAGTATCTCGTAAGACATAATATACGTTACTATTTTCGAGTATCACAGTGATTAATTATAAGTTACCACTAGGGATCGGCAGTCAGGGGTACATTTATATGTTATAAATAATTATAACTATACATATAAATTCTGGTTACTGACTGCTAGTAAGCAGAATTTATATGTTCATATACATACTCTGCATACCTTTTATATATTTCATTTTTATTCAAGAAGATATTTTTCACCTGCTTCCACACCGAAACTGATCAACTTTTTCATATAATAATATGTCAAATTAATATTTTGTTGTTTGTGATTATGTACCCATCTTGACAATGGCACACGTCATACTATGTCATTTTGTAACAGATACGAAAGATTGAGCTTTGGTTATGTTATAAATCAATATGCGATGTTCCTTTTACTTTTCAAAGAAGTAGTATTATCTGATATGATCATGTCAGCTATGATCATATTGATTTCAAATGGCGTAAAGCCTACGTATACTTTACGGCTTTTCTGGATGGTGTTCAGAATTAACTCCTACCGTGAGCCATTAACAAGACACCGTAAAACATGTATTAAGTCTATTTCTTAAGAGAGTTATAAGGTATCAGATGGTTGGTTTTGCTTGGCTGTAGAAATTTGTACATCTTTTAATTTTGTCTCTTAATTGATGTGATATATTTGGGTTAATCAATTATTACCTAATAACCAACTAAGAAAAACTACTACTAATGTGCAAAAACCTTGTGTTTCAGACTCATTGAGTCATTAGTCATCATCAGTACGGTGTAGCCAAGGAATAAAGTGGGATAACCTTGGAGATGTAAGCACACATGCACAAGATGTGCATGTGTGCTCACTCCTATTTCTTGTTATTACATATATGTATATCTTTATTAAAAATGGCAGGTCAGTGAATAAAGCGCCTGTGTATTCTTTTCTTTAAATTTCGTAACTGGATTCAGTTAAATTATTTATTTATTTAAACATAATAAAGAAACAAACACTTTAACCAATAATAATAAACTATACATATACCTCCAATATATCTCTACACACACAAAATTTATCTCACTTGTTTTTTATATCAATAAGTGTTCTACATTATCGCCTGCTTCGATTAAGAATGAATCGTTTTTGTTATCTTCTCGGTTTATAAATATAGAGTTGTCCCAATATAAGAAATACATATGTCGACATATCCTATTTTGGCGCTGGAATCGTCGAAAGTTCAGTGGCGTCGGTTCTAAAACTGCATACGAGCAACTGTCACAATTCTAATTAGCGTTTGTGCGTTTGAGTTTTTCGTGTGTTATTTATTATCCACCGTTACCCAATTTATATTAAGAAGTGTCTTTTTTCAAGACAAGACGTTGCGTACTTTGGTCAGAGTGGTAAGTTGCATTGAATACAGCAGTGCGATATAATTATATTATGCGTCTCTTGTGAACAGATTATAGGTTATGATGGCTGAAGCAAAAGCAAGCTTATCAACACCAAAGAAAGTTGGCGTGAAAGGAAAAATAATTCACAGCCAGGGAAGGGAAATCATTGCCAACGTATTAAAATTTATGAAGGAAGAAGCTGGAAATAATACTCCAACGATACCATTGTCTCACTACAAAGAGAGGTTACTTGCAGCAACTGGAATTTCCGACAGTACATACAGAAGTATTGACAAGGAAGCTGGGGATGTATATGCAGGAAGGGTTACTTCTTTTAGTAGTCCTGGCAAAAAACGAAGTCGCCCTAGTCCAAAAAGCACCCTTCGTACTGAAGAAAAACAAACTATCCGTACTATTGTACACAATTTTTATATACATGAAAGAAGACGACCAACCATAAGAGGTACCAAAATATAAACTCCTTTCTGTTAATGTAGATGGCAAAAAACTTCTGATAAACGGAAATTATTGATGGAAAGCTATGATATACGTGCTAAACGCATAAAATATCTACGCCAACTACAAGGTTACCTGTATGAAAGCAGGCCAATAGTATTTACAGATGAATCATACATTCACAGTTCCCATACACAGCCGAAGGAATGGTCAGATGATACAGTCTTAGGATTAAAGAAACCTATCTCCAAGGGCAGCCGTTTAATTATGGTGCACGCTGGTGGTAAAATGGGGTTTATAGATAACGGATTACTCATGTTTCGATCAGGTATTTTAAGATATTGTTTTAAAACTAGGGCATTAGTAAATTCTGTTTTTTTTTTCTTAAAGGTACAAAATCAGGAGATTATCATGATGATATGAATGCTACCAATTTTTTAACATGGGTGACAAAACAGTTGGTCCCCAATCTTCCACCTAGAAGTGTTTTGGTGCTGGACAATGCATCGTATCACAATGTAAAGGTCGAAAAAGACCCAACTTCTGGAACAAGAAAAGCTGAAATGATTGAGTGGTTAATGGCAAGGAATATATATTTTGACTCTACGTTTACAAAACCAGAGCTTTATGAACTAATAAAGAAAAATAAAAGTGGGACACGACAATATAAATTAGATACATTACTGGCATCTTATGGACATAGTGTTCTAAGGTTGCCACCGTACCATCCTGAATTAAACCCTATTGAGAAAATATGGGCTATTGTTAAAAACTGGGTTGCAGCTAGAAATGTTACTTTGAAGTTAGCCGATGTAGAGGCATTAGCCCGAAACAAATTTGCTTCTATAACTTGTGAAGAATGGGCATCTGTTTGCAATCATGTTGATAAAGTCGTAGCAGACTACTTGGAAAAAGAGCACCTGCTGGATAACATTACAGAAGAGCTGGTGTTTATTGTAAATACTGGTGAATCAGATACCGATGAAGATCTGTATGATGATGACGATTCTGAAGATCATGCTAATAATTCGTTATTGTAATTTTTTGTATGCCTTCAATTTTTAATTATATGTTTTACCATATATTATAATTTACTACACATTGTAATTCATATTTTATTCCTGAATAAATAACAATAGCTATTTCGACGGACTTTTTAATTCTTAACAAATGTATATATTCTTGTTTACTATAAAATTTTCTTTGAATGCCTAGGAATTTGAATGAAATAATTTTGTATGTTTTAACCATAGCTACGTTAGATGTAATTCAAAAACTTGGTTGTCATTAAACGATATGTTGCAAAATTCAGTCCAATATTTTTGCCTTTTGAGTCCATGTTCCATGTATATAATTCTACAAATCAATAAGTATTTTATTATTATCTAATAAAAAACTTTCTTAAATCATTGAAATTCGCAATGTAATTATAATTACCTGTGATTTATATGAACACAAATGGTTTTCCAAATATTGATGTACCCATGTTGTAATAATATAAATTACACAATATAATTACTACATATTTAAACTTATTACTATTCTGCAGTAATTTCTATTATTGACGTGTATTTTCTGTCAAATATTACTACCGCTGTACCTTTTATTAGCTTAAAATACCTCCGCCACTGACAGCGTTAGTTCGCGTTATTCTCGTCGAAGATATGATGACGACATATGTATTTCTTATTTTGAGACAACTCTACCTAGTCAACATTCTAGGGAATTCCCGTTTTTACGAGTGCAGTCGTCTGCTCTCGTCAGAGATATAGAGAGGGCAGAATGCTCTTATAAATGCGCGGAAGATAGAATGACTGCTAATGATGATGCGCGCCATTTTGACCCAAAGCTAAGGAGCACCAATCATTGGCATTATTGAAAGAGCGTGATTTTTAAACTAAAAGTGTGACTAAATTGGAATGGAGTGTTATTGTGTCAAACATTTATTTATTGTATTTTATATAGTTTATTGTTTAATTTATTATTAATAATTCTTAAAAAATAGTTCTATTTAGAAGTCGCAAGTGAAATATTCACTTTATGAAGGTATTTTGTCACGTTCATTAACTTTCTTTCTTTTAAACGGCAAAGTATCACGAAGATATGAATAGTGAGGTGTTCATCGAGTGGATACAAAATATATTACCTTCTGCTGAGCTTGGTTGTGTAATGAATAATGTACTCTACCTTCAGTTAACATGGAAAAGACACCTATTTCATCATGGAAGAAGGAGGAACTGATTTATTAACTTTTACTAAGGGGATTTTTTACTGATACTAGTATACTAAAAATCCTAATGATTGGAGTTTGCTAAAAACAACCTCTCATCTACCTTTATATGTTGTTAATGAAATTATAAGAAAAAGAGGTTGTACTGCTTTGCGTTTACCCATATCACTGTAATTTAAACCCCATTAAACTTGTATAGTTTCAAGTTAAACATCTTGTCGCAGCAAATAACAAATCATTTAAATTAAACAAGGGCAAGAATTAATTGTTGGAAGGATTGATACTGACATGAAAAAATATTTATCATGTCATGACAGAAGAAAAGAAAATGTATGGTACTGAGATATTGTTGACAATATTGTAGAAAATGTTACTGTTACTGTATATTTTGGATCATCTTCACAATTTTCATTGAATTCAGGTTCTGATCTTGAAAACATGTAATTTCAATATTCCACATAAATGTTTTCACATTAAGTTGAGGATAACAGTAGTGTAAAAGTTATTTTCTTTTTTTAAATACTTATTGTAATAACAATTAGAAATATACTTTTTATTCTCTTCAAGCTTTGTGTTATATATTCAGTGTAACATTTTGTGAAATAAAAGTTTTTATTAATAAAAATATGAAATTATGCGTATTGCTTTTACTATAGATATTATATTTATCAAAGATAATTCTTCACTTTATCTTTACATTGCAATGAATTACTTCCTGCATTTATCCACATACAATAGCTGCGATAATCTACAAAAATAAAATAACAAATTATAAAATATTAATTACAACACAGGTAAAAGTTAGGATTTTTTATAGTTCGTTTTGTGCCATAAAGCTTCAGATTTTCTTTTGTATTTACGAGGAGATACCCTAAAAATAAATTGATTATATTTTACATATTTCTTAAATATAATATAAAAATGTACGCATAATTATGAAAAGTCTTCGTCAACTTTGACTTTCTTCTGCAGCTCTTGTCAGAACAAGTCTCATAACCAGAATACATTCTGAAAAAACTATGATATTATGTACTTAGTCTGATAATCATTATAAGTGATTTATTACATTTTCTCCTCTCAGTTTCCTATTTAATCTTGGTCTAATGATATTATACGATCAAGCTCTTTCCATTTCAGAATTTAATGCAAGCACTTCATCTGTCCCTGCTAACGATTCATCAGTGAGATTTTGTACAGGGTGTTTCATCGGTTGGGGTATCGCGAATTAAAGTGCCTAAATATAAAAATGTCGACTTCAAATTTTAACCACTTATAGAACTTTTAAACCGCTACCAGTAGGTTAGGTTGTTTTTGATAATATTATTTTATTTAATGCGTAAATAAAAAAAAACCTTCGTTCAAAAAATCAAAAGTACTCAGATTTTATTGAAATTCAGGTGTTAAAAAGATATGTCTATAAAATCAACTATGCAATTGAAAAAAAAATTAAAACTTAATCAATTATTGAATATTTTACAATAATTTCAAAATTAAAGGCAAGACGTTGAAGAATTTATGGGTTTTTTATTACAGTGTTGTGTGTTGAGTTTATAATAAATTTTTATTTATTATCCGTCATAAATTTAAAAGGACTACCTGTTTGCGGACGTTGAAGAATTTATGGGTTTTTTATTACAGTGTTGTGTGTTGAGTTTATAATAAATTTTTATTTATTATCCGTCATAAATTTAAAAGGACTACCTGTTTGCGGACAGCACAATTAGAAAGTTAAGTACCATAAATCTGTCGTAAGAAAAACGACATTATTTAATATTGACTTTATTTGACAAACGGTTTCGTTTATAAAAATTCTGATTGTGAAGTTAATATGGGTGATATTTCCACGTATCACCATTCAAATTTGAACATTTTTTGAGCACTTTTAATTTTTGATAATACGTTTTTTTTAAATTTACGCATTAATTAAAATAATATTATCAAAAACAACCTAACCTGCTGGTAGCGGTTTAAAAGCTCTATAAGTGGTTAAAATTTGAAGTCGATATTTTTATATTTAGGCACTTTAATTCGCGATACCCCAACCGATGAAACACCCTGTACAATACTACCAGCAAAACTAATACTAGAAACTTCATCTATAGCAGAAGTTTCCAGTTTCATTTTCAAAGATCGTACAGCATTGTTACACAGTCGAAATTGCTGGTGCTCCATTGACACATAATCCTCATCTCTGAAATGTTCTGAACAAACATATTTACTCTCTGACCATTGTCAATTAGTTGCTATATTCTTATTCAAAGCTTAACCATTCCTTTGACAAGGCACCTTTTGGAAACCTGAAATAATTTTGACATCTCAACAAATTTAAAATGGCCATGCCATCAAACCTATGAAAACTTATTCCTTCAGGTTTAAATCTTTTAATATTGGGACAGCTTTTATAGTACTGCACGACATGTTTACATGAATATTTATGTATTTAATCTCCAATCTAAATCTTTTATACAATAATAAACCCACACACTTGAGCACATGAAACTAATCTATCTTACTTCCACAGCTAATTTCTATGTTCTGTGAAATGTTTTATCCACACGTTTTACAAGAAACAAGTCTGTCTTAGAAGTACATTTAAAAATCAAAAACAAAAACGCAATAATTTAGTACATAAACTACAAAAACAAACATAACTTGACGAACATAAAAGACCACTCAACGTCGAACACTGGGTCAAAATGGCGGCGATCATGCATCGCGTATAAATTAGGTGCGCAGTGGTACAAGAGTATTCTCCCGTCCCTATATCTCTGGCTCTCGCTCGAATAGTCTAGTCATGGTACAAATATACAGATTGTCATAGTTAAAAGTTAATATGCATCTTCAAATACACACACATAAACATGTACCTATGTATAAGACCGGTGGTGTGGGGCGATAGTGGGGAGATCGAGAGCGGGGACAACACATTCGTTCCGTAACTTTAGAGCGTGAACGTACATACATTGTATTTGATTGTATCTGAGCAAACTCGCAAATATTAATACCGCTGAAGGAAATAGAGCGATTGATTTGGATGGCTTAAGAGAACAAATTCTTAACGACATACAAATGATTACTCCTGAAATGTTATCGAATGTACGAAATGGGTTTTATAATCGCTTAGGGTACTGCTTGATGCAAGAGGGACAGACATTTGAACATCTTCAACATTAAATTTTGTATAGTTCATTAAGTATAATATTTTGTTTCGTTTTAAATGTGAGAATTTTATTTAATTTTTTATAAGAATTTTATTTTAGTTACAAATTTTATAGAGTTTTGTTTCAGTTCAATGTTAATACATTATACATCAGTTACCAAAATATTATACAAAAGCCGTAAAGAGCGTAGCAATTCCTTAAAGCAAACGTCTACATACTAACTTTCAACGTTTTGCACTAAAGCCTGGGTACCCCGGTGTCCCGATATGAACTCATCTGTACTCCCCTACTATCGTACCCCTCCATTTCATGTTTGCATGCACATGTGTGCGTGTCTGTATTTCCCTATATCTACTTTTATTTCAGTCAAACGGTATAAGGTATGCTACAACTTTGACTCAAATTCGTCTATTTCTGCGCTGGATGCAGTTTCGTCATCCATCATATGTTTCTAGTTTGTGTTTTGTTTATATTTAGATTTCAAAGAAGTTTTATAGAATTTTTTGTAATTATAGTTATTATTTCATGTACTTAGTATAGTTATTAAGTTTTGTAAATATTTTTGTTAAGCCAAAGACTTTTAATTTGATTTATGTGAAAAGAACTTTAAGAAGAGGTTATAACGTAGAAGGTAATGAGTTTATTAAATATTGTATAATAATGCAATAGATTTGCCTCTGCTTTTAGCTCATCTAATATGGTAAGCTGCTGTGTCTTGAACTGTAAAAGCAGACCAGAAAACACTCGAGAAAGGAATATTAGATATTTTCGTTTTCCTATTGATCAAAGCCTATCTCAGCAGTGAATACAAGTTTGTGGCAGAATGATAAAAAACACAAGAAATTGTAAGTTTTATATTTGGATGTATTTGTATACCTTTTAATGGTTATATTATTTACAGATATTATATGTTCAGTTAATTTTGCAAGAGATGCATATGAGGACTAGTATTTAAATAATCGACAGATCAGAGACAAATATAAGTATCCGGTAAAATCTACCCAGATGCTTCATAAGCTAGCTGTTCCCACATTGCAGATACATAGTGAGGCTGCTGTTGATAACTTGATGTTACAACCATCAAGGCTAACATAAGAAATATAATATTATGCTTACGAGTACTTTATTTTGAATTATTTACTATACAAAGTCCGATGTTGCTGAGGAAGAAAGTTAATCTGTAATACATAGTTCATGTATCACCTCTTTTACTAATTTCAAAAAATAAATATTTAAGAAGACAATATCCACTGGCAGACTTGTCAACATTAAGAAAATGTGTGACAAAATTGTAATTGAAACCAGGTATTCTCGAAGAGGTTTTCTATAAATAAGAAAATCAACATATTAAAACGTTTGGTGAAAAATATTAAAATGGACTTACTGAAAGAAATTATACAGTGTGTTTTGTCATTGATACAAGTTATAAGAAAAATATGTACACTTATGTTAGTTACTGCGAATTCCATAGATTTTTTTTAAATTCCCTTTTTTTTCAAATATGCGCGACGTTTGTAGGACGTACATCACAGTACACATCCGCATACCATAAATAAGTAGTATAAGAATAAGAATAAGAATATTATGTCTAACAATTCATTATTATTAAACGCCCTAACAATAATTAACAACGATAATCAACAGAAAACTAAATTATTCACTTAACTAAACACAACGCCAACGACAATATCACAGTCGTATCTTTGGCCGACTGACCTACAATTGTGATTATAAGTACTTCAAATACAGTTCTAAAAATAGGAAACATGGGCACTAAAGGGATTCGTGGCACCAGGGGAGGTAGCTGTGACTAAATTATGGCATATGAGAAGTGCAACTCTTGCTCCAAATGTAAACAAACATATGCATAACGGAATCAAGTTCATTCAATACAAACGCACCTTTATGTTTTATATTTTTTTCCGGCCTTAATTGCAAACATTGATATACAAAATACTTTTTAATTATTGTGAAGTATGTCACCTCAAAATCCTATCGATATTTGACCAAACAAAGTGTATATACATATGTGAGAGTGTGAACTTTATATATGTATATAATACTATTTAAACTCTAATGAGTAAAATAAGACCAATGCGTTTTTCTGTAACAACAAAATTTATTATTCTAAGAAAACTTGTTCTTAATAAAAAAATTTCTACTTTTGTTTTACATAAAAATTTAATCCACTCACCTGTAACAACAAAAAAACAACATTTAAAGTCTCTATTACAGGTTTAGATTTCCTTTAATAGTATTATATACCGCATGTGTAAAATCATATTGGGGATAGGATATATATATATACTAGGCACACCGGCAACAACGCCCAATCGTGGCCGTAGTCATGATACAAGGTATGCTTTTGCGCATCTCTGAATGACACGCATTTATCGAAAAAATGTCTCTTGACAACTGTGACAGAAGTCGCTGACTAAACTCACTGACAGAAGTAACTGACAGAAAGCACATTCCAAGACTCCCTTTAACAACTAAAATTGTATCTGGAGATCGTGTCGAACAGCGTCGTTCTGTGTTTGTGAGAGGAGAGGTCAATGGTAACAATGCCTCGCTACACACCAGAAGAAAAAACTGCAAATTATTAAATGGTACTATAGTGGTCATTCTGCAAAGGATTGCATAAATTCATTTCCGCAAATATTTGCAGACAGACCCGTACCCTGTGAGCAAAGCATATTACATATTTTGAATAGCTTTGAAAAATGTCTTTGTTTAAATAATTGCACAAAGTGTAATCCTAGAGAGGTAAATCCACTAAAAGCTGAGGAACGAGAAGAGCGGGATATAATGATTTGTAGCACTCTCGAAGTAGAAGATACGCTATCTACCAGAAGTGTTGCTGAGGAATTGGGTGTGAGTAATAAAGCCGTCGCGAACATATGGAAGCGAAATAAATTAAAATGTTTCAAATACTCGAAAACGCAAGAAATATTTCTCGATGACAATTTTAGAAGAATGGAGTTTTGTGAAACCGTAATGGAGAAGACAAATGAAAATGAGAATTTCATCGCATATATTGTATGCACAGATGAATCGTCATTTCCATTAAATGGAAAGCACAATCCTTCTGTTGTTCGATATTGGGCTCGGGAAAATCAGCACAGATATTTTGTAAAACACACCCAATGTCCCCAGAAAGTGAATGTTTGGGCAGTTATTTTGAGTGACCATTTGCTTGGTCCATTTTTTATTGATGGTACGTTAAATGCGGACAAATACCTCGATATGCTACAGAATCAGATAATTCCCGCTATTGATAATACCGGAGTAGATTGGGATATTATTTGGTTCCAACAGGACGGTTGTCCTGCACATAATGCGGTCAGAGTAAAGCATTTTTTAATGAATACTTTTCCTGATCGTCTCATTAGTGGAACAGGAAACATTCGTTGGCCTCCGCGATCTCCTGATCTATCGCCAAATGATTTCTTTTTGTGGGGATACATCAGAAATAAAATATACAGTGCACAAGCTGGCAGGCTAGAAAACCTAGATATTTTGAGAAGGCTAATCATAGAGGCTTTTGAATCCGTAACAGTCGATGTGATTCGTAATGTACGAGAAAATTTGTGAATTCACAACTTTATTGAACTGGTAGTACTAGAGGTCGAATGGGCGTCATCCAGAGATGCGCAAAACACGCGATTGGGCGTTGTTGCCGGTGTGCCTAGTATACATATATCCTATCCCCAATATGATTTTACACATGCTGTATAGTTTTTTAAAATCTCTCTGTCAAACATGACATTTCTGAAATTCTATGGCTACTATAAATTAATTAAGAAAAGCTATAATAGGTACTATTATAATGATTTTCTTTACATGTATCAAAGGGATAAATAAAAAGATATATCAACAAAAAAATAAAAATTAACAAGATAAACATTAAATATAGCAATAAAAAAGTCACCATATCTGTTGTTTTATTTATTACCTGTAAATTAACAATTAATAAACAAAAATCCTATATTAAACCAATAGTTTCCTTACTATTATACTTTCAACTTTTGCGATATTCATTGGTATCAGTAATTTAAAGCAATATACTAGAAAAAATGCACATTTTCAAGTCATAAATTTATTTTTGTGATAAAATACTTTGTCAGTAAAGTACTTACAAATTGTATTATCAAACGACCACGAAAACAGGTTTTGTAAACCAAAGTGCCACATAATATCCAGTGGGAGCTTTTTCATTAATACAGTCTTATTATTTTGCTTTATGAGCTTTTAAACAGGTAATTTGTAAAGAAATTTTATTTTAGTTACATATTCGTAACCAACTGCACTATGTATTATGTTTATTTTATTATTCTTTATATAGCAATCTATATAATATTACATCTGTGGTTATTCAAAAGTAATCTTTCTTTTCTCAATATCAGTGGTAATGACGTAGGTGCATCTAATTGACGTCATAAGGAAGCTGCGCTAGAACATACCTTATATATTTGCACCATGAGTCTAGTCTTTATTATTGACGAAGTGAATAGATACGTTAACAATATGTAAATTTGTTTTCAGTAATGTCTTTTTGTTTTCCAGTGCCATCCGGTACGAGGATTTGTCACTAGAACCGTACAAGCACGTCGAAGAACTCTTCGACTTCTTCGGCCTCTACTATCACAAGCACGTCGAAAGTTTCCTGGATTCTCACACAAAGATCAACGCCGGCGGTGTCTCTAGTACGTTCAGGGATTCAAAAAGTGCCCCGTTTCACTGGCGTTTGGATCTCAACTTTTCCGAAGTCCAATACATACAGGATGACTGCGACGAAGCCATGAAATTATGGGGTTACGTCAAGGCGAAGAACGAGTCCCACATGAGGGAGTTCGATCCCATTACTTCTTATGTGATAAATTGACTTATGTTTTTTTCATTCACCGCACACACCTATGAAGTATAAAATTAGAAGGTAGAATTCATTTTTTTTTATTTAGACTTGAACACCGACAAACTGTGGTATTTATTCTATATTTATGTGTTTTTTCCTTAATTTATGATTAATTTTATTGCTTGTATATTTAGATGTATTTTTTGCATTTGTTTGAATGATAATTCATCTGTCATTAAACAACTAGATATAAAAGGTAATGCAAGTAAAATAGTAGGCATTGGTACTTAAATACATTATGAAAGAGAAATATTTTATTTATCATTGCGTAATTCAAATTGATCTTATTTATATTTTGACTTACTATTTTTTTAAATTTTAAAATTAATAATACAAGAACTATCATCATAAACACAAAGATACGTCTATAAATCGTCTGATTCGTCCAGATTTTTTCAGTAAGTGAAGTTAAGCAAATATAGAGAAACGTAATGCTAACCACAATATCTCTCTCAATTTACGTGATTGTTTATGCCATTCCTTTTAATAATGGTCTCCTGAAGTTGTTCGATTTATAATATAGCCCAGTTAATAATTTACACATAACAATGGTCTGGATTTTGCAAAACGTCTTTGTAATAATCAGAAATCGAGTTTGCAGTTTCGACAGATAGGTATGTGTGCCCTAAAAAAATCAAACTTTTGCATAAGTTCAGCTTCTTACCTTTGTTGGTAAATCATAATCTTTTTTAGAAGTCTGTTGATATGGTATGTTGTAGAATGCACAAAACAACTACTCTCGTCATGAACAAAAAATAATGACGTCTGTATTGAAAATTCCATAAGAACTAAAATAATTACGTTGTATATTACTATATTTATAATTTCATTAATGTAGAATATATGTACCTATATAATAATAATTACAGGATTATTATTACATATATACAAATAATACATTATTTTAATGATAAATATTAATTAAAAGTAATAATGTTGGCGTTATTTCAACCAGTTTTACTAGAAATATTAACATCGGACGTTGGCGTACATGAAACTTCGTTTACACTTCGCTGGTGAATCATTTTTGACAGTAGATTTACAGCGTTCGCTTGTACCAAAGTTCACAAAACGTAAGTTTTATTGGTCGATTACAGTGCTCACACAGATGTATTAAAACTATTACGTCACGGATTTTGATGACGAAGGTGGATTGTTTCGTGGGTTTTAATATATTTTCTTTAATATGAGTGTCTTGCAAAAGAACTCATCCTACTAGGAAAATTATAGATAAATAATTTGTACATAATGCTCAAATGGACGCTGAATACTCGCAGGCCCAGGTGGTTTCCTCGGAAATGGCATAAAGTCATAATTTACGAAAAATATGAATTTTGGAAAAGCTAATGGAAAATGTTTTAAGCATAACAAAAGAAAGCTTTAAGAATAAATATAATATTAATGAAGATAGCGGTTGTATTTTTTATTATACAGGGTGAGTCATCTAAGCGGCTAAGGTCGATTATGCCTTTATGAGTAAAGATATTTCGAAGCGGTTTTTTCCTTGTGATAGCTGTTCATTAGGAGCACATTTTAAAAATATTTTGTATTATACAGAGTGATCCATAACTTGGTGGCTAACCATAGTTATAGTTTATCAGTTTTGTGGTTTTAATTAATATAGTATAGTACTGATAAAATTATATCAAAAAGAGACAATAGCTCAGTAATAGTCACTTTTAAAGTATTAACGTCTTACATGTTTTTAATGTGAAATTTAATAAGACACTCAAAAATGAAATAATATACAGGCTCTTCCATTTGAAAAAATTACTTTTTTGCAAAAACTAACAAAAGCATATCAAAAAACGACAATAACTCTGTAATAGTCACTTTTAAAGTATTAACGTCTTACATGTTTCTGACATGAAATTTAATAAACAATTCAAAAATAAACTGATATACAGGGCGTTCCATTTAAAAAAATTGACTTTTATACAAAAACGTGTCATCTAATTTTAATCCAATTTCCTGCACATGCAGTTAGTAACTCTAAAAAAATAAAATATGCTTCCATTAGGACCTCTTATTGTAAACAATACTGCAAAAAATTTTGTCCATCTAATACGTCGTTTTCGAGAAATATAATTTTATACAAACATTGAATTTTTCTGAAAAATGGGAATAAGTCTTTAAGGCCTATACTATCTTATAACTTTTTGACTAAAAATTATACCGGGAATTCAAAACTGCAATAATATATAGGGTGTTCCATTTAAAAAACTATGGATAGCCATCAAGTTATGTAACACTCTGTATAATACAAAATATTTTTAAAATGTGCTCCTAATGAACAGCTATCATAGGGAAAAAACCGCTTCGAAATATCTTTACTCATAAAGGCATAATCGGCCTTACCCGCTTAGATGACTCACCGTGTATATGTTCTAAACAAATAATTTATCTTGTGCTATGTTATTATTATCTTTGAAAAACTGTTTCTCGGAAAGCTGTGGATGTAGAGAGTTTAGTTTGGGCTGAGATTATAGCAAATTTCATCTACTTTATGAATGAATAAAAAGGAAGTGTTTGAGCAGTAACGGACAAAATCATTTTAGTGTTTTTGTTATTTAATGTTGAAGCAAATTACGAACGCGCTGCAAAGGTGAGTTGGAGTGGGAATTCGTAATGAGTTCCGACCAACACATACCCATATACATCTTTTTCAAGTGCGAAAAACGGGGATACAACTGCCATCGATGTGTTATCAATATATTCAAACATTTATTAAGTTTATATTAGAATTCTTAAAGTGTTCTTATGTTTTAGTACCATGCGATCGAAATTGATTACCATGATTTTATTTTACTTTATTTGGAGTTGATATCAGTACATATTTACTTTTATCTAAATCAAATTAATCATGTTTCAGTGTTACCAGCAAGATTACTCGTAACATTACGTCTTGCAAAAAGTATGGTTATTGTACTAGCAACTATGATTAGTAAAGAGGATTTTTTTCTATGTAAAAACAACACATGTGATATAAATATGAATACCTACACATTCACAATGGTTTTATTCCCAAAATTGTATATTGTTCATAAATACAATTTCAGTTCAAACGCAACTGAAATACCAACATATACTTTCCAAAACTTTTCGCATCTTAATTTGCTTGAAGAAATTTACATTTTGCTTGCATAAAAATCATTATGTATTTCCAACATACGTCCGCTATATCTGTGATAACTACAAATAACACAATCCGTAATATAGATTTGAAATGCAGCAAGAACAATAAAGTTCAAATTGACATGTTTGGCAGTGACGTCATTGACAGTTACTTAAACCATATTCGAAAATGTGCAATTTTCAATGAAATTATGCATTAGAATGTTAGGCACGATATAGATAACAGGCAAATATATTACAGATGTGTACATTTAATTTCATAAATTTATGTTTCAAATAATAATCAAGAAACGTCATAGGTACATACGTAACATTAACCTTCAACTATATCGAGTGGCACGGGTAAAATTTATCGTAAATTTATATGGGCGACAATTACAATCGATTTTGATCACGTGTTTATTACAAAACAAGCTTTGATTTATTATACATATTTTAAATAGAAATTGTTGTTTAATGACAGATGAATATTTATATAATACATGCTGTATCTTTAAGTAAGTCCAACATCATCACATTTGCAAGTGAAGAAAGCAAAAAATAATTTTAAAAATACCACTAATTTAAAGATAAAATCAAATCTGCATGACATGAATTATTAGTAATGTCAGCTTCATATTATCCAGTGATATAAGTAAAAAGTAGGGTTGTATCAAAACATCTCTTTAAAATTAGTTTACAGCTAATTTTTGCTGACAAACAAACAGGAGCTAATGCTAGAAGGAAGTTGGTGAAAGTGCAATTTTTAAGCATCACACAAGAAGCAAATATACAGTGTGTATTGAATCTGCATCAGTTACTTATTACCCAGAGTAAAAAAAAAAACAAATATTAAAATATATGGGAAACATAACTTAATAATAAACACTGAAGGAAGAAGACAACTAATGTAACGAGGTGATACACATTTAAATATGTCTTGAGGATAGAAAAACATTTGTTAATACATTTAACTCTTATATTTAAATCCCCACACATAATAATTGTATATATATACATACCGGGTGTAGAATGGATTTTCGTACAACTAATAATTTGCGAATATTCCCTCCCCTAATTTTTTTATAGGAAAATGTTAAACACAAAAGTTGTAGACAAAAAAAATGTATCTAAATTCTTTGATATTTATTTTGTAACACCTTCTGGTCCTGCTAGACTTGAAGAAAAAGTATTAGGAATGAACCGATTAGTACTAGCCATGAATCCTGTCAGCAATAAATGTCACGTTTTGACAATCAAAATAAGTTTGCTGATTCTTAAAATGAATTGCTATAGCCAAGAAGAGAAAGTCAACTTTATTAAATGGTACTACTCTGGATTGTCTTTTAGGGACATACAAGCAACTTTTGCTGGATTCTACCCGGAGCGACCAATTCTAAATTTGAACACCCTGAATAGAATTGTCAGGCACTTTGAGACCAACGGCACTGTTAATAAGAAATGTAAGTGCCAGAATGTAACAGCTGGTGCAAGTAGAGAGAAGGTAGATGCCGTTCTCTTGAGCGTTGTAGAGAACAAAAATGTCTCCTTAAGACAAATAGGTAATAATTTGGGGATTCATTTTACTACTGCTCAGAAAATTTTAAAGAGTCAAGATCCGCGGTTTCGGTCTTATAAATACGAAAAGCACCAACAAATATTCGAGGAGGATAAAGAAAAAAGAATGCAGTTTTGTGAAATAATGATGGAGATGGCCAATGATGACCGAAACTTTTAATCTAGGATTTTATTCAGCGATGAGTGTCGATTTCAGTTAACTGGTGAACCAAATCAACAAAATTATCGCTACTGGAGCACACAAAATGAACATTTAATGTTGCAGACTCATACGCAATACCGGGGTAGTGTCAATGTTTGGGATGGCATACTAGGTCCTCACATAATTGGACCGTTCTTTATTGCAGACCGCTTAACTGGTGCTGCGTATTTAAATTTTTTGCAAGAAGAAGTCGGGCCAGCTATCGACGAATTGGGAATTAATTACGAATTTTGGTACCAACATGATGGATGTCCGGCGCATTACCAGCGCGATGTTTTAGAGTACTTAAATCATGTATTCCCAAATCGCTGGATAGGTCGAGGTGCAGAAATTAATTGGCCTCCAAGATCTCCGGATCTTTCGCCAAATGATTTTTTTCTGTGGGGCACATTGCATGATCGGCTATACAATGGAAGGACGTATCAAAATGTCGACGCTTTAAGAGCTGCAATACTTGCAGAATGTCGTCAAATATCACACTATCAACTGGCTGCAACTAGAAGAAATTTTTACGACAGATTGGGGTGCTGCTCAGCTGTCAACGGAGATTTGTTTGAGCATTTAATTTAGTTATTACTACAACTACCTTTATTACCACGTTCAATAAAATTTTAAAATCTCTTCAGCACGTTTTTTATTTTCTGCAAACGACTTAAAACCTATGCTTAAAACAGATTTAAACGCCTCTACTAAAATTGTCACATTGTTGTGTTAAATGAATGAATTTTGTAACTTTTGTTGTCACATGTCACGGCTGTTGCTATTTTGTATCATTTCTTCAATTCTTTTTCCTTTAATGACCCGGAGGGTGATAGTAAGCAAAGAAGAAAAAAAATGGGACCTATTTTTAAAGCTCTATAATTTTTGTGTTTAACATTTTCCTATAAAAAAATTAGGGGAGGGAATATTCGCAAATTATTAGTTTTGCATGTAAAATCCCTATGTACGAAAATCCATTCTACACCCGGTATATCATATATTATTGTAAGAAGTAAAACATAAGTACAATAGGTACAGTTCTGTGCAATAAAGTGGCGTAAACGTCTTATTGCTAATTTCGACATTATTTTATCAATGTGAAAATTGCTTATTTTTTCCTGTACTTGAAAGGTTAAATTAGTTGTGAAATTGATTGCTGCTAATTATCTTTTATCTTGATGATTATTTTATTTAAAATTATCGTTTTTATATTATCTTAACATTAAATAAAATTTATTATATTATATAATAACTTAATATTCAACATAAAAAATAAAACATTTAAAAATAAAAAATAAAAAAACTAAACAAGGAAACATTAATATTTAGTCATACTGCCATTTTCTACAATGACTTTATTTAAACGGTGGGGCATTGAATTAATTAATTGCCGCACGTAATTTTCATCTGCCGCTAATTCCTCCCACGCATTTTCTATAATATTCCGAAGATAATTCACATTTAGAAAACGAATATATGGGGTATATATTTTCTTAGTTAAGGGACCTCACTAGTGAATCGGAAATGTAATATTGGATGCACAGCACATAATTTAATAAGCCAAGGATGTCTGAGTACCTATTACACATAGGGAATATATAATAAATATTTGAAATAATACTCAATACCTAAGCGAATAAAAATTCATTTATGATCAAATATTTACACATTTGTAATATTTTTGCCAGTATAAACATTCATTGCCATGTGGGTTGCCTAATTTTAATTTATATTATATACATTTAAAAGAAAGTAAAGAATAGTTGAACGAAAAATAAGTGCAGAGCGGGGTAGCTTTTTATTCAATTTATAACGTGAACCCAAGCAAACAAATCTCCTCCGAAGGATTTTTGAGAAAACTTGTTTTAAAAATTTTGACATATTAATTAATTTTCTTTAATCAGATAATTTTTGTCCAAGTTTGATTATTCAGCGGGGTAGATTACTAAATTCTTCATAAGTTATAATTTGAAAGATTTTATATGTGAAATGTGGAGTAGTTTCGAAATTTCTTCCAGTTTCTTCTGTATAAATTGTTATCACACTGTGTAGTATATGGTTAGGGTCACTCACATTAAAAGGATATGTAATGAGGAATAACAGCTGCCTATTTGTACCCAAGAAGTCACAAAAGAGATATTTAAAAAGATTTGTACGGAAAGAAAATTTGAAAATAAGTTGCTTTCTACCTTTTAAGGATTTGACTTACTTCAAGGTACAACCTGTATAAAACATTTATCGTGATTTTTCTTTTTAAATAGTTTTATATGTTATACACAACTTTATATATATACTTTTAATTGATTGTTTTTAACCTTTATTTCAAGTGATTTGCAATAATTGATGTTATTTTTTGTTATTTACATTTTTTTAAATCTTGCCTGTGACCTTCGTTTTTAATCATTTTAAAATCTACTTAACACATAATGAAATTAATTATTTTTCTAGGCATAATATTTCACTGTTTTAATTAACAAAATTGTTTCGTGATTTATATTATTTTTTGACAATCGTTTATAAATAATAATAATTGTAATAGGTAGAAAATTTTAATTAGAGTTAACTAGATTTTAAAATAGATATTTTTGTCGAAGTATCAAAAGAACTGAATGTAATTTTAATAATGTGCAATTCGCCTGCAAAAGTATTTATTTTATAAAGTAATAATAGTAATTAAAAAAAATTAGCCGCTTTAAGGGGACAGAAAACGAATTCTCCAAATATTGCTCAAAACATGAACATATTTACTACAGGCAATAAGACATTTTGTATAAGAATAAGAATGCGTGCAGAGTTTGTTTACTCTATTATTTACTTTTATACCACTAGCACTTGCGATATTTATAGATTATTTGTTTTTTTCTTTAGAAATGCACTTGCAAAATGGCAGAGTTAGAGTTTCTTATTATTACCGTTCTCATACAAAAATATCGATACAGTGTATCTAAGTGAAGATCTTGTATAATTGTCTGTGCGGTTTTTAATAATTTAATTTTTCAAATTGTAAATTAAACCCTGAAATTTTCTTTTTTCGAAACCCCCGTCTTCAGTTACTGTTACCCGTTGAGGAACAGTAATTAACAAGTCCTCTCCTTTGCAGAGGGAATGTTAATTATCGATGTTTTTTAGCCATGCTGCTAACTTACGCAGTATATAATAATAATAATAATAAACTTTATTCATCTTTAGATGTTTACAATGTTACACTATAATTTTAAACTGTACAATCATTCCTAACATACCTCGTACAATAGTGTCTAAACTCTCTTATAGAAGGACTATGTTTAGTCGCTTCAGGCATACCATTATATAATTTTAAACCCTTATAAAAAAGACTATTCTGCGAAGCCGATTTTTTGTGAAAAGGTAACCTAAAGTTATCTATGTATCTAGTATTGTAGTCATGAATCTCATTACTACACGAAACATATTTGTTTAAATACTTTGGTAACCTATTATGTATTATTTTATAAATCAATATAAGAGTGTTGAACTGAATCCTTTGCTTAACACTAAGCCATTGCAATGTATCTAACATTAATGTAATTCGAGTATACCTATTGCAACTCAGTATAATCCTCATAGCCCTGTTTTGCAGTTTCTGTAATCTATATATATCCCCATCTTTGGCTAGAAATAGAATTGTGGAACAATAATCAAAGTGTGGGGCAATGATTGTCTTATAAACATAGATTCTAGCCCATAAACTTAATTTAGCACTTATCCTACCCAAAAAACCTATTTTTTTTGCAACTTTCTTTTCTATATAGTCAATATTTCTAGAGAATGTTAATTTATTGTCAATTATCACACCGAGATATTTAATCTCATTTACCCATTCAATAATTTCATTATCAATTACCACTGATTCACTAGTGTCATTTATCACACTGCTGTAGATAAGCATAGCTTGTGTTTTCGACGTATTCAACTTTAGTTTATTAATTTTTAACCACTTGCTAACACCTTATAGTTGACAGTTTATCTTTTTTATTGCTGAATCAACATCCCTATCTGCAACACTTATTAGCGTATCATCCGCAAACAGGTTAATCTTGCAGTCCTTAGTCGCACTTATCACGTCGTTTATGTAAAGGATGAAGAGAAGTGGTCCTAGAATTGATCCTTGAGGGACTCCTAGGGAGACCTCCTCAGCTGTTGACTCTTCATCGTCGTACCTAGTTTTTTGTTTCCTATCTGTTAAATAATCCTTTATCCATTCCAAAGCCATACCTCTTATTCCATATTTACTTAACTTTTGTATTAACTTCTTTCGGTCAAGTGTCTCAAAAGCCCTTTTCAGATCCAAGAAAACTGCCACAACTTTGTTATCGCGATCTATCTCTTCCTTCCAGTTACCTATTACTAAATTTAATGCTGTTTCACATGAGTGATTCCTCCTGAAGCCGGACTGCACATCCAGCAACACGCAATTTTTTTCCAGAAAGTATTCTAATTGTTCTTTTGCTGCATATTCTATGATTTTTTCTAATGTTGGCAACATGTTGATCGGTCTAAAATCAGAGCAGTTCTTGGTGCCGTTGATCTTTGGAATCGGTATTATCGTAGTGGTTTTCCAAACATCCGGAAACACGCCTGTCTTGAACGACTCATTAATTATTCCCAACAGCGTATGTCCAATAATCGGAAATGCGTCGCTAATAACTTTTGTATCAATACCATCAGTTGTTGACTTGCTCTTAAGTGATTCTACAATTTTTCGTAGCTGCCCCATTTCAAGCGGTTCAAAAGTGTTCAATATGTTTGTATATTTTATATTCATTTATGTGTACTGTATAATATTTGCCGCCAAGATTTTTTTTTCGATAATAAATTCCTTATATTATCAAAACTTCGGTCAGTTTATATATACATAATCAATATAGGAATTATCGCGGTTACATAAAATAAAACAATAGAAGAGAATTTTGGGTAAATTCCGCTGTAGTGCAACCGTAAACACGTGTTTCTGACTAATTGGTCGTCATCAGTACGGCGTAGCCAAGGAACAAGGTGGAATAACCTTGGAGATGTAAGCATTCACGGAAGACCATCAGGTGACAAACTGCCATTTGCAGCTTCAGTTAGAAGATCTTCGGTTTTGAAGATAACAACTAACATCGCCACGAGGAAGACATTGTCAACCTGCGTGCCATCCGAACCCAGGAGAGATAATCAATATAGAAATTATCGCGGATACATAAAATAAAACAAAAAAAGAGAATATTGGGCAAATTCTGCTGTAGTGCAACCGTAGACACGTGTTTCTGACTAATTGGTCGTCATCAGTACGGTATAGCCAAGGAATAAGGTGGGATAACCTTGGAGATGTAAGCATTCACGGAAGGCCATCAGGTGACAGACTGCCCTTTCCAGCTTCAGTTAGAAGATCTTCGGTTTTGATTATCTCTCCTGGTTTCGGATGGGACGCAGGTTGACAATGTCTTCCTCGTGGCGATGTTAGTTGATGTCTTCAAACCGATGGTCTTCCGCGAATGCTTACATCTCCAAGTTATCCCACCTTATTCTTTAGCTACACCGTACTGATGACGACCAATTAGTCAGAAACACGTGTCTACGGTTGCACTACAGCGGAATTTACCCAATATTCTCTTTTTCTTGTTTTATTTTATGTATCCGCGATAATTCCTATATTGATTATCTCTCCTGGGTTCGAATGGCACGCAGGTTGACAATGTCTTCGTCGTGGCGATGTTAGTTGTTGTCTTCAAACCGAAGATCTTCTAACTGACGCGACGCTGCAAATGGCAGTCTGCCACTTGATGGTCTTCCGTGAATGCTTACATCTCCAAGGTTATCCCACCTTATTCTTTGGCTACACCGTACTGATGACGACCAATTAGTCAGAAACACGTGTTTACGGTTGCACTACAGCGGAATTTACCAAATATTTTCTTTTTTTGTTTAGTTTATGTATCCGCGATAATTCCTATATTGATTATACATATATATAAACTGACCGAAATTTTTAGAATAATCAGCTCTACAATCATTTTAAGTTTCTATTGAGATTGAATCCAAGAACTATTCAATGTTCGTGCAACATATTCAAATATTTTGAAGTAACAAGGTAATTTTTAGAAACCAAGAAAAACAGTTTGAACAAGATATTTGAAGGGTTTCTAGCACGACTGCGCGTTGGCGAATACGCCTCTTTAGTTGATCCCATAAATATTCAATAGGATTGAGATATGGACTACATGCAGGCCAGTCGAATTTGCGAATTCCGACCTCTTTAAGTACTCGCTCAGGATTCGTGCAATGTGAGGCCTTACGTTGTCGTGCATAAAAACGAAGCCTTCTCCATTAAAATGAGATTCTGGAACTACGGCTGCTTCAAGAACTTCCGCCACGCATCTGCGAGCATTCAAAGAACCATTCTATATAAATATCAGGTCGGTACGTGCTTCAGTAGAAATTGCAGCCCATACTATAACAGAACCTTCCCTAAAAGGCACTCGTTCCGAAATGGCACAGTTTGCGTAGCGTTCGTTACGTCTTCTCCGCACTCTTTCTGTAAATAGAAGCGCGACGCATCTGTGAACAGAACTTCACTCCACTGTTGAGCATTCCAATTTGCATGCAAATGCACAAACGATGCCTGAGTTGTAACTGCGTTCCTATTGCCGGTCTCCGTGGAGTCAGTACACTCTCTCCAAGTCTCCGTCTTACCGTCCTTTCATTTACTTCAACCCCTTTTACAGCTAACAAACGATTTTGAAGTAGAATTGCAGTTACCCTGCGGTCACTTAGGGTGTTCAGCACAATAAAACGATCATCAACTCTAGTTGTTGCTCTTCTTCTTCCGGAACCTACTCGTCTATCCAATCTGTCAGTCTCTAAAAACCGATGCCGTGCATCCCGAACGGGTATTCCCAATCTTTGGGATACATAGTGTTGACTAGGTCCATCTCGGATTAACGCAACAATTTGAGAAATGTCTACAACAGTTAACATTGTTATTGCAACAAAACTCGTGGATTAACTGTCAAATTTATTTATAACTTATTTCAGATATCAATGAAATAAGCCTACTTGCAGTTTATTGCAATCTAGTTATGAATTTCACCACCAAAAAAGAAATTCCGTACCATTTTATGATGAATTAAACAATATAAAGGATTTATTAATAAATGACAATCGGGTTCAGTACATGTGCAAACAGAAAACGTGTATCAGATGGATGGGCGGTTTTTTGCCGATCAGTTTATATATGTAGATCAACTGTAGCTTAATGTTTTCGTGGTTATAGAGTACAATAAGGTTTTTTCGTGGTTATAGAGTACAATAAGGTAATCTCGAGTTTAATGCCGCGTGTTTTTTTTTGGTACTTTGAAGAACCTTTGTCTGTCTCCTCGACGTTTTGACGGCATCCCGTTCGTCTTCACATGGAGCTTGTTGGCATTGGATTTCGCTATACCGGATATACGGGCGTTAATTTGCTGTCGCGTCTTCGCTTCCATACCTCAATGAATCATAGCTAGCAACTATTTGCAGGTTTTGGTGGCGGTTCATATTCAAATTTCTGCAACAGAATATTGGGGTCTGCTTTGTCAAATGCCTTGCTAAGATCACTTCTGTGATCGCAGCCGTTGATTTACTTATCTGATACCCGTGTTGCTGTTACCTAAGGAGCTTTTCTACTATCCACATATTCTGTTAATCTGACATCGATCATCTGTTCAAAAATGTTGGATACAAGTGGTAACACACTAAATATTCAAGTTCTATTGATGGAGGAAACATCATTCACAGATTTTGAGATCAACAGCGAACGCAACAGAGGACGAACTAAGCATATTATTAAACAATAATTTAAAAAGCAATGGTCCTAAATTGGAAGATTCCGGGAATTGCACTCTTAGTTCTCGAGTTTTCTGGCTCAAGCTGTCGGGTTTTTGAGTATATGTAATTCATTTTTGTAGAATATGCAACAAGATGCAAATTGAATAAAGCATGCTACCAATCTCGAATTTCGTATGTGTCAATAGCTATGTCTATTTCAGTTAAAATTCGTGCGAGGATATATAAAATATTTAATACTTAATTATTATGTGAAACCTACATTTAGTGCACAATGTAATATTAAATTTAAAAAAAGCGTAATGTGGACTTCTAATGGGCGTTATTGTTTTATTTCTAATAATATCAGATTTCAGAAAAAAATAGTTTATACGAGGATATTTTCTGAACTTATGCTTTTATTCCGGTAATCCGCTAATATTCCCAAATTGCCCATACCGTAGTCTGAAATTTTGAATAACGTCACGTACAATCAATTATATACATCAATCACATCTCATTATAACAGATCATCTTTAATTGCTCAATATAACCCGCCATTTTTGCAGCGCTACTCTTTTGATTGTTAAATTTAGTTGTCTCCCGTCATGGTCAATTGTTTTAATATTAATGAAAAAAATCAAAAAACGAAAAAAAACAAGAAAAAACACTATGATTTCTAAAACTAATAAATTATTTATAAACCATATCTTAAGTATGTAGTTTTAGATCTTAAGCTCTGTCAATATATCTGTATGTCCGTGTGTCCTATCTATATCTACACTCATACACACATTATACATAATTCCCTATTTATCCCCATTTAGACGCTAAACTAATTTAAAATAGCGTTGTGCCTTTACACATTCTACTGTAGGCATTACACAACACTCAAATTTGTGCACACAAGCCATGTAATGTATTATGTAAACAAATATTGTAAAACATATGTGTCTATTGTAATTTGACAAGGGTTGATTGATTAACAAATCTAGGAAAACATGTTTGACGTTGACATCACAAGACATTCTTGATGATATTTATTGCATTACCACTGTCATTTTTTATTTTATAAAAATCAGAATTTTATAAATTGATATATAACATTAGACAATATAAGAAAAATAACTTTTAACTAATTTTAGTTTAATGACTGTATGAAAGAGAGTGAAGAGTTGATTATAGAATCTAGAAAATTGTAAAGATACTCTTTGTCCAACCGATATTTTTCATTCTTTCCTTAATTGCTTGTCAACCTTCGGGTTCGATACCAGTTCCAGTTGCAATTACCACAGCAACTGGAACTGGCAGTGAAAAGACTTAACACCTAACCTTTTAGCAAGAAGGTATACGATATCTGTATATATACAGGGTGTATTTGAAATAAGGGGACAAAGTATGATTAATGGAAAGATGTAATTTTATTAGACTGAAATCCAAAATATTTTGCGCAAATTCAAATTTTAAAAATTACAAAGATATTTTTAAAATATTCGTCGCGCCACTGCACTAATACGACTGTAGGCTATGGAAGGGTGGTGTAAGTAGGAGTGTGAAGGCGTGCGAGGTCAGTCTCGTTCGATTGTTACGTGTGGATGTTTCGACTATTGCTTACACAACACACGAACTGAAATAAAGTATGTTTTTTTTTAATTTACTTGCGTCCAATTAAAATAAAAGTTTCTCAAAAGTAGAGTTGGGCACATTTTACAACACAAATTTGTTTTTGTGAGAAATAAGAAGTAAAAAGTCGTTTAATTTAATCATAATAACAGTAATAGCGGAAGAAAACGTAATATCTAAATAATCCATCTCAATAAAAAAATTCTCGTTGTTGAAAAATAAGATATTTTAACAGCTGATATTTTATATTAAGGTTGTTGAACTCTTAGCATGAACACCTGTTTAGAAATAGTAAACAATGCTATCATTGGGTATTTTATAACGTCTACAGCTGTTATTGCGTATATCTATGCGTGTTTATTTACTTCGATGGAAATTATTACGTCTCCTCAACCTGTGTGGTACCTTCGACGTCTGGCGCGATACCTACGACATATAGACACATGCTAAATCCATAGGCGGCACATTAAACACTTTTCGGGGGTTTTTAATTTTGGCGTTCGTGTCGTAATTGAGTCACAATTTTTGGGATTTATATTCTACATAATTGCACCTTTCCATTTATCATACTCTGTCCCCTTATTTCAAATACACCCTGTATAATATCTATATATATATATACATAAAATATATTACAATTCTTTGCCAATTATACAAATGTATTGAAAAATTGAAAATCTTCTTGGTAGTAGTGGCATAAAATTTACATTTTATATTTGTCATTGTTTTCTAATTGACAACCAGTTGTCATATTGTTATTACTTTTAATTCATTTTATGCCACTACTACCAAGAAGATTTTCAATTTTTCAATACATATATATACATATATATATGTATATACACATCATCATCATATTGTTGTATAATAGTTAAAAAAAGATTATAATACAAATTAGCAGAGATTTATCTGGGTTGTTATACTCTGGAAATAATACGATAATCAAGTTACATTCGGAAAATGTCCGTTAATTTTTTAAAATGACAAGTATTAAAATTAATGAACTGTCCAAATCTTTTACAAAATCAAGTCGACAAACTCATGGCATATACGTGAAATTGCCATACTTAATCATTATCAAAATCATCATGACACGTATTTCGAGCTATTGAAGAAAACAAATTCCTTTCTCAAGACCTAAATTGTTTCACGAACTAGTTGGGGTATTTTGACGCTAAAATATGGTGATTTTTACATGTATGTCATGACTTTGTTCGATTATTTAATGCTGCGGTTAGAACATAGCACAATATAAGGCATTTATTGTAATTATGTAAAATATCTATTAAAATTTGAATTAGTGTTTGTTGTATTCATTGTGTTAGTCAAAACCTATTTCATGATATAACAAAAATATTTTTAGGTTATATACATTGTCACTTTTCATAGAACACTATGTCAAAAGTTCGTGCATTTTATGGACGATCGGCTAGACAAAGAGTAACTATTCTTGTACAACACCAACTATTAATATTAAGAATTAATTCCATTTATGTAGTATGTATTATAAAATTATGTGAAAATGAATTGAAAGTACACGCACACAAATATATTGAGGTTATTAAATCTGAACACCTGGCATAAACGGAAAGGTAATAAATCAGGAAGTGCGAATTAAGTCTGCCGGGTCTGGTGATACACTATACTGATAGCGTAGCTGACGTTATGCAACGATTGATTTATTTGAGTCAGGTTGAGGTCGCAAGAACGCCAATGATGTTTCTAGTACTACCTACCTAAATATATTTGTGTGCCTATTTTTAATTTTTAAATCAACTCGAACAAAAAATATTGACGTAAAAATGATCTCTTCAAATTGCCTTTATACTGATTTATAAAACTGCCCTGTTCATGTTTACCAAAGATATTCGCTATTTTTTGTCTCTCTTATTAACTCTTTTAAATTTTAATTTCATTATTTTAATTCAATTTAAATTATTATATAATTATCATTACATGTTATCTAATCATATGAAAGAACTTGAGAGCGAAATGTATATTATGTAGGATTGATACAAATTTTAAACATTTAAGTGTGTAATTATAATTACCAAAAGAAAGGGAAGAACAATTGATAGATAACAGATATTACTAATATGAATATTAATTACAGACACGCTACTTATGCCACAATCACATTTTGGGCTTCCAGAAGTAGGTAAGCATTTTTAAACGCAATTAATTACATTTAAAAGAAGCTTGTTTATTCATGCATAAGTATAGGATGCGACTAGAATAAGGAATAAATTCATTATAATGATTATTATCTCTTCCTTGGATATACCTAATTAACGGCTCTTCTAACGGTATTGAGGTGAAATAACGATACCATTTAATACTCCTTAGAGCATAGACCCTCCACGAAACAATGCTCTTAACTCTTTTTAGCTTATTTCGTACTTCCTCTATTCTCCTTTTCCATGTCAGCTGTGGTCTTTCCGTATTTCTTCTTCCAGTTGCATTCCATTTAATTGACGGTTTTGTAATATCATCATTGTTTTTCCATTTTAGCATATAATCAATCTAATTTACACTTTATACACACAATAATTACATCAGAGTTCTTGTCAGTAGCTTAATACATACAATACACAGGAAAAAAAAACAGATAATTCTTTTAATATCTCTAATTCTTTGTCAAAGCTGCGACATGATACTTATACGGTAGAATCAAAGTTCTAAATGTTTTTTTTTTTTGATGACTAAAATACAAAGAAATATTTAGTGGAAATTATTTGCGTACTCCAAGATTACGGTGTTATCTGTATATACAGTGTGCACGCGATCCACCTGCGGATGAATATACTAGACAAGCTGGTCGTCTATAAGTGGGAGAGTAAGGGGGTAGCCTCTGTTACTAACATTAGAGCTACTTTAAAGTCGACACCGCAGAAAGCGTTACTGCGTTAGTCCGTGACAATTGCTACTGTTACTGTTCATAACAAATTCTTTAACCAAGAATAAAATCATTTACTGCAGTACGCAGATAATTTATAAGTAGACTCTTGATGAAGCATTGTAATAGTACGGTATTATTCTACAATAAAAATGAATAAAATTGCGCCAAAGTGGGGTGACATATGTAATAGTACGGCTTTAAACTTGACTGAAATTAATAAAGTAATTAAGTTGTTCTTTTGTGAGAGAAATTTCAGGTTTTTTAAACAAACTCGAATTTAATAGTGAAATTAATTAACTTATTGGACACTCCTCGTTACTAGCTCAGATAATAGGTCGGTTCGCATGAGAATCTTAATTTCAAGTCGGTTCGGGTATTAAGACACTAAGATTATTTTTATAGACGTACTATTTTTATAATCCAGATTTTTATGTTAAGGTAACCAAATAAGATGCAAAATGATATTTAAATATTATGAATATATTGATTAAAAAACAAACAACAGGTTACAAAACAAATATTACAAAGCGAAACACAATTAAAATGGTATGTATCAAAAATAGGCAAATATAATAGGTTAACAAGACGATGGTGCCTTACATAGACGATATACCGTGAATTTAATTAGATTTTAATTTATTGGTCACAAAAATGCATGCATAATATAGGCCTCTAATTAGATTACACGTTGGGTACCTTTATGATGATGCTATGCAGATGAAACGGCGTTCCCATTCGTTGATACTGGCAGCTTCCCAGGATAAATTGATGCCGTCTTCTTTGTATGAACTGGGGCACACACTCGTTTTAATTGTACTTTTACCTCGCGTAGCACATTATTTGATTTATTGTAAATATATCTATTTTCTCACTAGGCTTTTCTTTTTTCTTAAGGAGTGCTTTGAATTACTATATTTTTATTCGCACTATTAACCTGCGAGATCGTTCCCTGTGAACTTATAAACGCCAGGAAATTTCTTCTGATGCGTTTATAATTAACTGGGTGGGGTCCAGCCGATTTAGTTATTCGACAAGAGGGACCTGCTTCTTTGCTAGTCGGGGAACGTCTAACTGCCTCTTCGCCGCTTAAGGTGCGTCTCTCGTCTCTCGGTATTCTTTACGGGTATTCCCCGCGCCACTCTTAGGGACTTTACTTCTTTTCCAACTTGTTCGTGAGAAAAAGCACTTCGTAACATGTTTGTTTATTTAGCATTCAAGGTTGACGACACATGTGTTTCTTTTATATAGATACATCTACGCACTCTTTTTTTTTAACACCACAAATATATACAGAATTTACATGGAGACATTTTAAGAAAGAATATAATAATTTAATACAAATAAATGAATAATATATGTTACCCGATCTGTGTTGATTAATTATATACATTAATTTCATGATATCATTACCTTAACATAAGTATCTTTGATGTTATTATATTTATATTTTATTTATGATATACAGGGCCTACCGTTACAGCATCAAATAATCGCACTAATTAATTTTAGTAACGGATTTCATCACAGCTTCCCAAATTGTATGAGTAAATAAAATACATGATCGTCAATTCTAAAAACTTAAAAATAATATTTTGTTTCTTAAAATATCAAAGATAAGAAATATAGCTGATATAAAAAACGAAAACGTAACAATAGCAAAACTCTTATTAATACAAAACGTAAATAATTCCGTAGTATTATAAAATAGAAAAGGAAACAAACTAAAACTCTGAAAGTAAGCAATAAATTTGTATGAAACTAAACAAAATGTTTCAGTAAGTATAAACGCAAAAGCAAGAAATTTAATTGGAAGTTAAGAATGGAATTTTTAAAGAAAAATGAATTTCTACAAGTACGTAATTATTTATTATGCTTAAATAAGCCTCCCTCTTGAGCTGAGCAGTAACCCAGTTGATTATAAAAATTTTCAACGGACATTTATTAACATTTCCGGGGTAACATGATTCGAAAATACAATAATTTTGGCGCGTAATTGTTCTAAATTAGATGGACGAAACGCGATTTAAAAATGTGATAGGCGACTGGAGATCGAGCGTGAACAAAATTCAAATGAAATGCGCAAGTAGAGCTGCTATCCTTGTTGCACTGATTAAACGAGAGTCAGTCTGGCCTCAGCGTAAATATACTCGAATCCCCTCTTTATGGATTCTCTACTGTCACCAATCATTGTCAAACTATTTATGGAACATTTCGAAACAAGAGCAATAGAATCAACAGAACAATATATGAATGACACATTCATTATTTGGACACACGAACAAGACAAACTACAGCATTTCTTACAACACCTGAACAATATACACCCTAAAACCAATTTCACAGTGGAAACAGAAAAATAGGGAAAACCATTTGCATGTGTTGGTAATAAGAAAGAAGGGCGCACGCGAACCGCTCTTTGCACGCACACTCGCATTACTATCGTGGACAACTACAATCGTTGTTAAAACCCTAGTGAATAAATAGATCACAAAGATTAGCGGACAAATGAATTCGTCGAATAAGAAACACACAAAATCAAGAACATCCTAATATCAACCGATTTCTCGCAAGAAAGCATGAGCAAAGCTATCCGAGCTAAAAGCATGACTACAGCAGAGCAAACAGAGGTAATAATTAAGGCATATCTTTTTACATTAAAGGACAACTGACAAAATAAGAAGAACGTTGAAGAAGCATAAAGTACACACAGTATTTACCACCCACAAGTAATTAAGCTAAATCTTACATAACCCTAAGGACAATATTACCCTGGGACAATGAGTATTAGAAATGCCATGTGGCGACTGCGAATTATCTTACATCGGTCAGATAAATAGAGGAATCAATATCCGGCGAGGCGAACACCGAAACGCTGTATTAGGGTAAGAAACTACATCGCCGTCGGCCCAAGACAGACAACAATATTCACTTCGAATACACAAAAGCAATAGCGAAGAGCGAATACCTGCTTACTTGGATAACAAGAGCAACACACAACGGTTACCGCAGACAACCGCAAGCAACAGGCTCCAACAGCAGTCAACGAAGAACTGGTACAAATTCCCCACCACTACTGCACATATGAACGCTCTGATTGGTAGTTCACACGATGAGCCAACATATATAAATAAACGCATTAACAGCTAGCTGCATTCTCCGATTGCAAACCGAACACGATCGTTCAAAATATGAGGCGATCTCATCGAAACATCAACCACGCAGTGAAAACAGTCTTTCTATATATATGTATATGATTAACTCAACAAAGGCCATTTGAAATTTCAAAATGGACTCCTATACATTGAAGAGTTACTATTAATTTTATTACACTACAATATGGCGCCCAACATGTGACATTCGGAAACCTATAGCAAAATTATAGTTGATTGTTATACAATACTCTTAGCTAAGTTGGAAAGTAGTACTAGGAAATATGGTGACACAGACCCATTGAAAATGTCAAAACTGAAATATAAAAACGGACAAAAAGTACATTCACGAAAATTAGACAGCAGAGCAAGATAATTTTGAGAGACGAGTTATCTATATCACTGATAAAAAGTATTCCACTAAATTTGAATGATAACGAGTATGCATGGCCGTCGCAGAGTCGTGCAGTTTATGACACATAGTAGTTAAAAACCATTGGGTATTCGTTCCATGCGTTCCATAAAAAAATCCGCTTCACAATGGAAATTGAAACAAATAAATCACTTAACTTCCTGGATATTAACATAACACATGATAGCGCTGGTAAAATATATACCAATTGGAATAATAAAGAAACTGCATCGTTTAGGTATACACAATACAATTCATATATACCCCTAAAATACAAAAAGAATGTAATCAACAACCTAACTGACAGAGAAATAAAACTGGCACACCATAAATACAGACCTAAAAACATTAGTAAGATAAAGTCAATCCTGAAAGAAAATAATTATCCATCCAATCTACAAAACTTTGAAGAAAAGAATAAATAACATCTACAATTCAACGCACAGCAACAAAAAAGCCTCGAACGTCCAAAAATTTATCGCTATCCCATATGTAAACCAACTGGCAGAAAAGATATCAAACACACTAAAACCATATGACATCGCAGTTGCATACAAGCCCATCAATACGACAAAGACACTTTTCTCGAAACTAAAGTCCAATATCGCAAAAGACAAACAAACTCACGCAATATATAAAATACAATGTAATGACTGTAGTGGCAACTATATAGGACAATCGAAACAAGACTTATACAAACGAATGCAGGCCCACAAATACTCAAAGACAGACAAAACGGCATTGGCAGCACACGTAACTGGAAAAGAAAACACTTTTGATTTTGAAAATATCAAAATTCTTGACATAGAGGATAATACCAAAAAAAAGAGAAATTAAAGAGATGATCTACATTAAGCAATGTGCAAACTGCGTTAACAATAGAAATGAAATAAAGAATTTGAACTCAATCTATTACAATATCATTAAAAAGTAGCGATCTGCATCTTAACAAATACCATTTAGTTATAAGTGACGCTCCCCCTCCAGCTTTTCTTTCTTTTTAAACTGAAGAAAATAAAATGTTTTTGCTCTGAGACAATATAATTTCTAATTAAATACATATAACCGAAATATGCTTAATTCCTGACACCATGTATGTGTATTCATCAAATAGAGATAGATGAACTGCAATATGCACAAACACCAAGAATAAATAGTTCTTCTTACTTGAAGAAAAATCAATAACCAAACAACAAACAAAAAAATGGGCGTGCTTAAGACCACACGGCAGAAGTGAAAACTTCATCAAGGCGAGGTTAATAATACGAAATACAACTTTTTTTTTCGTTCTATATTCATTTACATTTACATCTTCCATTTTCATTCTATATTACATTTAAAAAATTGCTCGGTCTGATCATGATTTGTATCAAACTCTAAAAACGAACGAGTATAGCGTATAGCAGTGACGCATTGACTATATTTCTCTCGCTCCCTTATGCCTGCCATACACGTTACGGTCCACCGGAGAGGTCTACCTGTGCAGGTACGCCCGCACAGGTAGACCTGAGATGAACCTGAGCGTGTGTGGGACATTTTTTGAACCTGCGCAGGCGACCGGTGAAAAAATCGAAAATCAATTCTTTCACCGGTGGATGAAATAGCTTGCTCAGTTTCTAAAGGTTTTCTAGTTCTAGTCTTTTAAAGATCGGTACTTTATTTGGGAAGTTTTCATGGTAATACATGCATTCCTCTAATACTTCCAAGCACGTATTTGCAATGAATGAATTATTCCTTTTGACTTGGCAAATGTACTTCACATAATATATCACATGATGTTAAAATTTTCTCCACCTAACATAATTTGAATGAATTGATTCCTTATTTTAATAACGCCATGTATATACGTACATAAGCTTAATGCATACATATAATAAATATTATGTTGTAAGATTTATATCGGAAGAAGAAAATTTAAAAATACACTCACATACATTGGGGTATATGCAGGTAGTTCAATGAGATGTGATTATTTCATTAACGGATTTCTACATTTTTAACTAAACAAGTTTCGTTTTTTTTCTTCAAAATTCAAGGTTAATTATGTAGGCGCGACGTACGAGACACTTTTTAATATACAGGGTGAGTCATTAGTAGCCACATCTTCGATTGCTCTTTTGTGTTTTAAATAAAAAAAAAACAATTAGTGGAAGATTCATGGTTTTATGGTGCGCATATTCTAAAAATACTTTAAATTCTAACGCACTTCCGCTTTCGCCGGAAATGTATGGAACTTAATTTTTTTAAATGACACTATATATTTTTGGATTTTCAAGTACTGTTTTAAATTGTCTATTTAACTGTATTTTTGACGAAAATCACGTGTTTAGAAAAAAAAACATTTTTTTCATTGTTTTTAAAAGTAAAAACAACTTTGGTGGTGCTTGTAGCCAAGAAAATTCTGCATCATTTGGTATAAGTTGCACTCGACAATACCTCAAAAAAACTTTGTTTTTTCATAGCCTACTTGCTGAAATTTTCACATACGAAAAACTTTTTTTTTTAATGGAACACCCGGTATTTTATTGTGGTATTTTGTTCCCTTTTTTATTCTCTTTCGTTTTTGTTCACAATGTCCTATACCCATCTTTTGTAATTTCTGAGATAATCACTATAGGAGCAATCAGCGGTCAAATAAAAAGCTACGAGCGCTGTTCTTTGCACCCAAATATTCGTCCAATAAAGCCTTGAATGCGGCCAACTGCCTGAGTCAACTGTTAAAGAAAGTCGGTAAACATTTATGTCAAATTTATAAAAGAATCGCTATTATTTACCATCCAAATGAATTATTCTTATAAAGAGATATGATTGACGTTTTGGGTGAATCTGAAAGAAAGTCATTGCTAGTATCCAGATTTTATGCATAGCGATCCCTGGTAGAAGTCAACCGAAGCCAGAAACCTTCGAAAGTATAAAGGAACGGTTCTAGTAAACAGAAAGTATTGAATATGAAAAAAAGAGCGGACAAAATCAATAACTGGTGAGGAGAAGACACCCCCATACTAGTACTACGAAAATTAGTTGTCAGTTAGATGTAAGTCAAATTCTTCTTATGAAGAGCTTCAACATTGAATGCACCTTTTAGTGGGGTGGAATCTTCAGATATGTCAGTAAACATAACCTTTATTTTATTTCGTTGTTAACCAACAGTCTAAAAAATGTAACTGAAAATTGCAGAAATTAAAAAATTGAAATGCGATGCTCTTCTTCATTCTGTAAAATTATTACTTTTGGGATAGTTGGATTTAACCTTCACTTTGTTTGACAGTTGACTAGGTAAGTCGAGCCCCATTCCTGCCTTTCATTGGTTGAACTAATATTTGGGTGAATAGAACAACAGCGCTCGTAGTTCTCTAATTGCTCCTATAGTGATTATCTCAGAAATTACAAAAGATAGGTATAGGACATTGTGGAGAAAAACTAAAGAAAACAAAAAAAAAAGGAACAAAATGCCTCAATAAAATTCCGGGGGTTCCATTAAAAAAAAAAAAACTTTTTGCTATGTGAAAATTTCGGGAAGAAGCTTTTGAAAAAACAAACTTTTTTGAGGTATTGTCGAGTGCAACTTATACCAAATGATGCAGAATTTTCTTGGCTACAAGCACCACCAAAATTAATGTTTTTACTTTTAAAAACAATGAAAAAACGTTTTTTTACTGAACACGTGATTTTCGTCAAAAATACAGTTAAATAGACAATTTAAAACAGTACTAGAAAATCCAAAAATATATAGAGTGAGCCATTTAAAAAAATTAAGTTCCATGTATTTCCGGCGAAACCGGAAGTGCGTCAGAGTTTAAAGTATTTTTAGATTATGCGCACCAAGTAACCATGAATCTTCAAGTAATTGTTTTTTTCCCTTTATTTAAAGCACAAAAGAGCAACCGAAGAAGCGGCTACTAATGACTCACCCTGTATGTTGGTTAGGAACTGCCTGTGCCACACACAACACCATACATCAACTTAGATGTACCACACATAACACCATACATCTTTAGATATACGAAAAAGCAAAAACTTGTCTTTGAATTTCAAATGAATTGTATTATATAGTTTTAAATTTATTGTTATACTATCGATTACTATATTACAAACTGTCAGAAAAAGATTACCATATCAGAGGTTGCTTATGTTATTCCGAGAAAATAGAGTGAGAAGAAACGACTATTATTTATTACTGACTGAAATTAATGGTGTGGAAAAACTTTTTTTGGCTGTACAAAACAAAAATATGTAATAAGTTAGCATTTAAATAAGTGGTTTTCAAAAAGTGTTTCAAAACTGTCTGTGATTGTGGCATATAAATCAAATCGTAGAAAGCCATGGAAGTATTAAAAATTATTAATTTAAAATAATTATTTCTATAAAATTAATAATTTTTAATGATTAAACAATCGCTTAATATCTAATACTCAAAAAATAAAGTAAATACAATACAACCTGCGTAACAAAGATTGAAATACTTTTCGAACACACGTTATGAATTTTATTGTTAGCTATTATAATGTTATTTTTTAACAAAAGGAAATTATTGTAATTTTATATTTTTCACTTGTTAAATATTTTCATTTGAAAGCAGGATACGATATTAATTAAAATAAAGTAAAAGAAAAAAACAATTTCAAATGTTTTAAGACAGTTGTTTGTTGTACGTATATACGTTTTGTAAGTGTACATATATATACACCTAGGAGGAAAGAATAGAACAGGAGAGAGTCTCCTTAAAAATAATATTTGTCCAAAGTGGTAACTCAATATGGCCGCCGCAATGCATAGGCATAAATATTTTCTATAGGGTACATGTACACTTCGTATGTTCTCGAAAATTATTTCAAATAGGTTCTAAGTCCAATAATAATTAAAGAAATATCGTGAGTGCATTATTTTTTCAATCCTATTATTCTTTTTAATATAGTAACATTTATTCTAACTGTATTAAAGAAAAAAAAAAGAAAAAAAGACATGCCTAGAATATGTATGTTACCCTACTGAACACATAATTAAACATGTCAGATATATAACAAGTTATGCAAAATACCCATTTTATAAATTATTATTGGTCAATATTGCCATAACTGACCTGCCTTAAAGTGGTAACTTCCGTCTAAATAACACATATTCCCCCACCAGTTTATTATCTCTCCTGTTCTATTCTTTCCTCGTAGATATACACTTAGTTGCAAAAAAAATCCACTAAAATTTCGAATATCACCGTTCCAATGTGGTTAGTGAGAACTTTTCTTTGCAATTAAGTGTACATGTGTGCAACATGTATATATTAAACTAGTCCGTAACCTGCTCTCTTTTGAAGTAAATTTCTGTGGTATTGTGTAAGTTATTACAATTGTGGAAAATGGTATGATTTGATTTGATATATTTAAATGTATTTACATTTTACAAATAAAGCTAATTAGAAAAATATTGTTTTTTTTATGTAAATATTATTTGATATCTTTAACACTAATGGTAATGGTGCTAAAGGCCAAAAGGACTTACAGCAGTGGCGGCTCTTTAATGAGAGCAAGTGAGCAATTGCACCCCTAGAATTTTGAAACAAAACAAACCAAGCGGCGACTAACGTGAAAGTATTTATTTATTACGTATTCATAGTTATTGAACAGGAACGTGGCGTGTGCGGCACGCGTAACAACCTACATGCACCGATCGTCGTCACAGATATAATGACTACTAACAGCGCACGAATGTAAAGACGAGAAACTATTCGAATGTTTACCCCTTCCACCGAGAGAAACATACCCATGAGCAATGCCCAACCGTTGCTTCGTTAAGCCATTAAACATTACATTGAAGGTGGGGAGAACTGTATTTTGTTCTACTTCCATGTTGTATAATACGTAGCGTGTGAGCAAGATTCCCGGTCTGCTCACCGCTGTTGTACGATGAATTTTGTCTCTCAATAAAAAATCTTATACGGCCGATGCCTCAATTATGTTTAGAAAATAAACAATCTGTTAAAGGTAAAGACGTTATAAGAAAATTCAAAATGAATATTTATCAGAAAAATGACTGGATTTGTGGGTGTGAAATTAAAAATAGTTTGTTTTGTTTTCCGTGTCTTTTGTTTGGTGGTGAACCGTCTTGGTTAAAGATCGGAATAAAAGACTTAATTCATCTTAGTGCTAAAATTATGAAACATGAAAATTCCGAAGGGCATTTGAAAAATATATTTAGTCTAAGAATGTTAGGAAAAAATAACATTCAGAATGTTTTAGATTCATCATATAGAAAAGCAGTTCAACAACACAATGAACAGGTAACAAAAAATAGGCATGTGTTAAATTTAATACTAAATTGCATTAGATTTTGTGGCGCGTTTGAACTGGCACTTCGGGGTCATGATGAACGGCAAACGTCGAATACCAAGGGCATTTTTCGGGAATTGGTAAATTTTACGGCAGAATTGGATAAATCGCTCAGAGATCACATCGAAGCAGCACCGGTTTTTAAGGGATTATCAAAAACGATACAGAATGAGCTGCTTGATGCAATGTTGAACGTGTCTCATGAACAAGTTTCCAGTGAAATTAAAGCAACCGACTTCATATCTGTGATAGCTGATGAAACCACAGATGTGTCTAATCAGTTTCAGTTGGTGGTTGTTTTAAGATATATTGTGAACGCGAGACCGGTCGAAAGATTTTGGAAATTTCTTCTGCCTAGTGGACATGATGCTAATTCTTTATCTGCCTCCATCCTTAACGAAATTAGTTTGCTTGTTGATGACCCAGAAAAACTGATTGCACACAGCTATGATGGGGCAGCAGTCATGAGTGGTGCTATTAACGGCGTGCAAAGACATGTCCAAGACCAGTATCCAAGGGCCAATTTTGTACATTGTTACGCACATCAGACAAATCTTATTATGTCACATGCTACATCGAGCAGTAGTAATTGCAGAATTTTTTTTGCCAATCTGACGGGATTATGTACTTTTTTCTCCACTTCACCACAACGAGCTGCAAGATTGGAAGAATTCCTTCAGAGAAAACGCTTACCTCGTTCTTCAAAAATAAGATGGAACTTTAAATCTAGGACAGTGAATACAATATATGAGCACCGAGAAGAAATAATTGAAGCTCTAGAACAAATCGAGGGAGAAGCTAGTTTACGAACTACCATTCATCAAGCTGGTGCCAATTTGCGAATTTTAGAGGAGGAAAATTTTATCTATTGGTTAACTTTCTTTCATAAAATTATGCCACATGTGGACATATTGTTTAATCAATTACAAAATGTCAATACAAATGCATTAAAAATCAAGAATAATTTAGATAATTTTAAACACGCTTTTGGAAAAATTCGAACCGAAATCGCTGACACAGATAATCAGTTGGTTAAACAAAATGACTCAGAACTGACTCCTCGACCATCAACGCGACGAAGAGTAACTGATGGTAGCCAAAGACGGAGGGAAACTATTGAAGTGTGCGATATTATTTTGCTTGAAATAAAAACTAGATTTCGGTATACAGGGCACTTAATATTAGCAAACTTAATTTCTTTTAAACAGTTCTCCTCTTTTCAAAAAAAATTTCCGGAAGATTGCCTTAAAGAAGAAGTAAAATTTTATCCATGCCTCAATGAAAGCAGACTACGAACTGAATTAAGTGTTCTATATTCTAGAGAAGAATTTAGGCAAAATATAGAAGTCAGTGCTGTAGGTCTGCTACGCCTTCTGCTGGATGGATTAAGCGACACCTTTAATGAAGTTGTTAAGCTTTTAAAAATTGTCATTACAATCCCAATGACAACGTCTGAAGCGGAACGCCAGTTTTCACGGCTGAAGAGAATAAAAACTTTCCTGAGAAATACAATGAACGAAGACAGATTAAATGCCCTTACTATGTTATCTTGTGAAAAAGAATTTATAAATGATTTCCCAAATTTTAATGAAAAAGTAATAGAACTGTTCTGCAAGTCAAAGACACGCAAAATGGACGTCGTTTATCGTCAGATGTAATCGAACTGTAGTGTTATATTTACTATTCCCTCAAAACAAACTGTACAATGAACAGTACCTGTCTGGAACAGTATGTCGGTGAAATTTATAAAGATTGGGTAAGCGTTCTTGTATTATACTTTTTAATTTTGAAATTATGCACTCCCTATGTGAACCACCCCGAGCCGCCACTGATTTACACCTTCCTAGCAGAAAACCGACTGTATTAGGAACTTATAGATCCTTCGCAAAACATACGTTTTAATTTAACAAGTTTTATTTCCTTCAAAGAAATGTTTATATGAAAGAAAACAAAGTATTACAGAAACAACTGGCATACAATACAACCCTTAAAATAAAATGACTATAATAATAACAATAAGATGGATATCAGCTCGATCAAAAGTATACTTTTAAGATCTGTTCACAATTGATAAGTAAAAAAATTAATTGATTAACGTTGATAAAGATGTTATGAAACTGTAGGTGGAAGTAAACCAAACGCTATTATAAGCGAAGCAACTAATTGACCTTGACAAAGGTAGCATAAACATTACATAATTGAAGCAATACGAAGTACGATCCTATAATCAGAGAACAGCGATCAACGAGAAGTGATCAAGATGTTAAAAATATGTCTTCGGTGGGCAATGCCAGTGAGGATGTCTTCGCCGTCGTCTGTTTAGACGAGATGTTCATAAGAACGATTTTTTTTATTCTCAACCAGACAAACGGAGTTAAAATAAGAAACACGTGACACTGTCTAAGAGGAATCTAAAAATTATTTCTTGTACAGAATATACTGGGGTGTCTCTCAAAGGTGCGGAAAAAACGCTACCACACATTTCTGAGGGCAAAATATGACGATCTAACCCAACTTACCTCAGTCCAAAAGTGGATGCTTTCGGAGATACAGCGTGTCAAAAGTTCAATTTGGTTTTAGTTTTTTATAAATAATTTCTGTAATAATTGGTATATTGTCACAATATTTGGGTAGGGGGGATTTCGTGGGGTAAAAAATTTAAATCTGCTCTCATTTTCATTGCAAAATGAGGACGATGTTATAAAGTGCACGGGATAAAAACAAAATCGACCTGTTTCAGGGTTTTTCCATCAAACCGAAGATAACAGAAATATTAATTTTGTTCCAGACTTTATCTACACCCTGTATAATATGCATGTTAAATTTGGCAACGCTGCTATTTACACAATGCAAAAAATCAAATATTTATGGCGACTTAATAATGCACAAAGTAGATAAGTCAATAGAAGTGACTCCCTTTACACAAAAAGCTTGTAAGCCAACTATTGTGGTACAAGATGCCACAATACAAATTCCCATCTAGATTCCTTCATATGAAGAGTATCTCACTTTTCTATGAATTTCTAACCTCTAAAATAAATAGATGGCATACATTACCTACTGCATTTAAACGAAAGTGTCACAATTGAGGCTAATTCATGGCATGCCACAAATACGGCAAAACATGTATGTATGTGTGTGTGTGTGTATGTATATCTTTTACCGTTTGACCGTTATCGTGGTCTCACAGAGAGAGAGATATTTTTTAAAACCGAGTTTTTCGGTATAAAGGGACTTCGAAATGTGGACATCTGCAAAAACCTCGACGTCGAACATTTTCGTCAGCAATATGTCATACTACGTATAAGAAGGTAAAAGAACATAATCCTGAATAATCATTTATTTTTAAATTACAAATATTACAATATAAATTATTATGACAAATAAATTAAAAACAATTAAAATACAAATAAATAACAGTCGAATTTAAATTTTCTATAAAAAAACTCGTAAAAAAACTAATACCTTAAGTTCTCCTAAATTCCCTAACAGAAAAATTAACATACATTCATCATATACCTGTGTGCATAACAAAAAAAAACTAATAATTAAATTTGAATCTATCACCTCCTATTCTTCAGAATTATGTGTATATAATCATCAGTCATTTGCGTGGTCATTTGTAAATAGCGGAGTGGAAAATAACCTAAGTAACTAATCAACTGCAGCTTTCGTCGTGTTTAGTAAGAATAAAACGATATACGTACAGAGTGATTATTTATATCAAGTTGATGGTTTGCTAATATTTTGCTAGCATCAAGATCTGTGATTATAACAAAATTATTAACCAATCCGCAAAGGCTTAAAGTAAAATATTAAAGCTAATATATTATAGAAAGACAAAACGAAAACTTTTCTTTCTCTGTGGTATTGGTTAAGGTATTTGTTGGTATTTCATTTAAGGAGTCAAAGGATGACAGTAGTGCGCGTGCGCGTGATGTCGACAAACGACGGTGAGAACGCGAGCGAGGGGGACACATTAGTAGTAGTGACCAAGTAGTGACAACATAAACTACACTTTAGTCGTACCTATAGATACAGTCCTATATCAATTGTATTATAACATACATAACATGTACATCGAGCAGTTTATTGAGATGTAAATTAGTGAATAAAGTTTTAGAAATACGAACGGCAGTTTGTACACATAAAAAGAATTCATAATCCACCAAGGGATAACATTTTGGTCCAAAACGAGCCGGATAGTCGTAGAAACATCAAATCAACACATTGAGGAAGGACGGTCCACCATTAACCGTAAGTCGTTCCTTTCAAATACATATTCCTTATTATTATTATTTTGTATTGTATTACCAACAAGCAGTAATGACAGAAAACGAGCAATTAATAGAATTGATTCGCAAACGTGGTAATGTTAAGGCAATTTTAACTCGATTTGAAACATTTATGAAAACATATACGTGTGAAAAGGAATCTGAATTGAGATTAAGATTAGAAAGAGTTACACCTGTTTTAGATGAATACAATTTGTTACAAAATGAAATCGAAGCCATCGATAACAGTCAATTTAAGGATAGAGAAGAGTTTGAAAATAGATATTTCAGTACCGTTTCAAGCGCTAACAAAATTATTACCGAGTTGCAAGTCAAAACAGTATTCGATGACATAAATGTCAATACCGCAAGTAATGATATGGTCAATAACCCAATGAATTTGAATGTGAGATTGCCTAAAATTGTTTTACCGGAATTCAACGGTGCTTATGATACATGGTTAATGTTTTCGGACGCTTTCAAGTCATTAATTCACGAAAATCAACAATTGAATGCGACACAGAAATTTTATTATCTAAGGTCGTGTTTGAAGGGCGAAGCGGCACAAGTTATAAGTGCACTCGAAGCATCGGATGCGAATTACTCCGTCGCCTGGGATTTAATTAAAAATCGTTATGAGAATAAACGTATTATCATACATACGCATATAAAAGAATTATTTGATTATACTGTATTACATCAAGAATCGCATACACATTTAAGAAAACTTGTCGATCACTTCCAAAAGCATGTACGGTCGCTAACAACTCTAGGCGAACCAACCGATAGCTGGGATACGTTGTTAATACATTTAATTACCTCAAAACTTGACGCAAAAACTAAAAGAGCATGGGAAAGTTCCGTGGCAACCAATTCGATGCCAACTTTGAAAAAACTTTGGGATTTTTTAGTAAATCAGTGCGTATTTTTAGAAACGCTAGATAAGGGAAAAAACATAACAAAATCGAGCGTACAATCTTATGTCGCAATAAATAAATTAGAATGCCAATTATGTAAGGGAAATCATCTCATTTTTCGCTGCCAAAAATTCTTGGATTTTAATGTGAAAGAAAGATTTAATACTATTAAAAGATTAAAATTATGCATTAATTGTTTGAAACATAATCATTTTAATAGAGATTGTAAAGCCAGTAATTGTAAAAGATGCAATCAACCCCACAATACTTTATTACATTTTGATAATAAAAAAAGCTAAGGCCACATGACGACAATGATAGACCAAATAATTCAAGGGAAGAATCACAACAATCCAGTGATAACAATTCAGTCATTACAGCGCATACATCGACCAGACAGTCGGAATATGTTCTTTTATCAACGGCAGTAGTACTGATCAAGGATATTCATAATAATTTAGTTCAGTGTCGTGCGTTGATTGATTCAGGATCGCAATCAAATTTTATGACAAAAGAATTGCTAGAAAGATTAAAGTTGAAGCAGTTTGATATATCAATACCTGTAAGCGGAATAAATCAGTCGTTATTAAGTATTTCTCATATAACGCATGCAGAATTATTCTCGACTAGCAAAAAATATCACAAAAAATTGTCATTTCTAATTATGAACAAAATAACAGATAAATTGCCTCAGCAAAGTTTTGATATTTCGAATTTAAATATACCACAGGATATTACGCTAGCAGATCCAAACTTTTATAAGGCATAGAAAATTGACATATTATTGGGTGCTACAATTTTCTTTGATTTGTTGTCTATAGGACAAATTAAACTGGGAGAAAATAAACCAATATTGCAAAGGACAAAATTAGGTTGGCTAATATCAGGTGATTTACCTAACTATCATTTTAGCAATAAGATTTCGTGTAATTTAAGCATAAATACCGAAGTTTTAAACAAATTAGAAAAATTCTGGAAAATCGAGGAATTACCCGATTCTAAATATTATTCGAGCGAAGAGTTGTCTTGTGAAAATCATTTTCAAAACACATTTAAACGTGAAGAGGATGGTCGTTTTACAGTATCGTTACCATTGAAGAAGGAGCATGTTAATTTAGGTGAATCATTGCAGAACGCCGAAAAAAGATTGAATTCAATAGAAAAGAAATTTGCTAGGGATGATTCTTTAAGATTAGAATATACGCGATTCATGATGGAATATGAAAAGTTGGAACACATGACAGAAATTACAAACTTCAATGACAATATTAACGAGAATGTTAATTATTTGCCACACCATTGTGTTTTTAAACAGGCTAGTACCACAACAAGGTTACGGGTTGTCTTTGATGCAAGCTGCAAAACAACAAACGATATATCGTTGAATGACATTTTGAAAACCGGACCGGTGGTACAAGATGATCTCTTTTCAATTTTGTTAAGATTTCGTAAACATAGTTATGTTTTGACTGGAGATATAACAAAAATGTATCGTCAAATAAATATAGTAGAATCGCAACGGGATTTACAACGTATTGTATGGAGATCTGATCCAAAATTGCCATTAAAACACTATAAGCTTAATACGCTTACCTATGGCACAGCTCCAGCATCATTTTTAAGCACAAGATGTTTGAAACAATTAGCTATGGAAAACGAGGAGGCTTACCCGGAAGCAGCCTATGCGATAAGAAAGGATTTTTATATGGACGATCTATTGACGGGAGCGAACTCAATAGAAGATTTACTAGGATTGAAGCAAGATATTACTAGTATTTTAAGCAGTGCCAAGTTTGAGTTAAGAAAATTTAATTCAAATCATGCAAGTATTGTTAAAAGCGAGAGGCCAACTGAGGTGAACCTGATTGAAACAAAAACATTAGGTGTTATATGGCAGGCCGAGCTAGATAGATTTACTTTTACTACGAACTTTAACATGAAAAGAATACGAATTACTAAAAGAGTTATTCTATCTACCGTGTCACAAATCTTCGATCCTTTAGGATTAATTGGTCCAATAGTAATTAGGGCAAAATTATTGTTACAAAAATTATGGGAACTCAAAAGTGAATGGGATGAAACCGTGCCAGCAGACATTTATGCGACTGCGAGGAAATTATTCGACGAATGGGAGAATATTCATGAAATAGCAATACCCCGACATGTATTATTATTTGATCCAGTTAGTATCCAGATACATGGGTTCTGCGATGCATCAGAACGTGCGTATGGTGCTACCATATACATTAGATCACAAAATTCAAACAATCAGATTTGTTCAAGATTACTTGCAGCGAAATCACGTGTTGCTCCTATTAAAACTATTTCAATTCCACGATTAGAGCTTTGCGCAGCACATTTATTGACTGAAATAAAAAACTCAAGCAAGGTTAAGAATTATCTCGAAACAAGGGAGATAGTATGGAATTTTATTCCTGCGCGTACTCCGCATTTTGGGGGGATTTGGGAAGCTGCTATAAAATCAACAAAGACTTATTTAAAAAAGATCATTGGTAATACAAGACTAACCTATGAATCCTTTTATACTGTTCTAATACAAATAGAAGCTATCCTTAATTCTAGACCCTTGTACCCACTTTCCAATGACCCAAACGACTTACAGGCTTTAACACCAGGGCATTTCTTGATTGGAGAGTCACTTGTGGCTATACCACAGCGAGATGTAACTACAGCTCCAATCAACAGATTGAATAATTATCATCATCTACAGCAACTCTATCAACAGTTTTGGAAAAGATGGTCCTCGGAGTATTTGCACACCATGCAGCAGAGGAATAAATGGATGTTGGATAGTCCAGGAGGTGTTCAGATCGGAGATCTCGTGCTATTAAAGGAAGATAACGTGCCTCCATTGAAATGGAGTATGGGTAGGATCATCAAGATACACCCGGGCCAGGACGGAAGAACGCGAGTCGTTACTATCAAAACCGCTCAAGGAACCGTAGACAGAGGGGTGCAGAAAGTGTGTTGTTTTCCTAAAGACTACCACTAAACTCATTTATTTTTATTATTATTTTTTTTTTTATTTTTGAAAGCCAGGTCTTTCAAGGCCGCCGGTATGTTGGTATTTCATTTAAGGAGTCAAAGGATGACAGTAGTGCGCGTGCGCGTGATGTCGACAAACGACGGTGAGAACGCGAGCGAGGGGGACACATTAGTAGTAGTGACCAAGTAGTGACAACATATACTACACTTTAGTCGTACCTATAGATACAGTCCTATATCAATTGTATTATAACATACATAACATGTACATCGAGCAGTTTATTGAGATGTAAATTAGTGAATAAAGTTTTAGAAATACGAACGGCAGTTTGTACACATAAAAAGAATTCATAATCCACCAAGGGATAACAGTATTTATCAGTAGTTTTTTGTTAACTTATTACAAAAAGTTTTTTTTTAAGAATTTTTCTTTCTAAATATGAAAATGCGACGAAAGAAATCAAATACCACCAACATGTGGTTGCAAAATCTATCTTTAAAAATTGACACAGATCCTGAAATCGAATGCGAGATAGAAATAATGCCCAGCTACTTCCACGTTTATATACACGATAGGGTCGATCTATACGTTCAAACAGTTGAGTGTGTCCTCTTAGAAGGGAACGAAGTGGATATAGTCAGACTTTTGTATAAAGGTCAAATAATACTCCAATTTCGTTTCCCAAACGAAGACTCAAAGTTACAATTTTTGGAATCGGCGTTTCATTTTAGGTAAGAAGAAATTATCTAGATATTAAGAGTATCATATAATTAAGGACAATTTCTTAGTCAAATTATTTTTAATAGTTTGACGATTACATATACCCATATTTTTTAAATTAATAATGATTTGAGAAATAATTTTACCATTAAAAGTGTTCTATATACATTTTAATCAAGTTTGGGTATAATTTAATTTAAAATTATTTTGTATTTCTACGCATTTTGAAAGATTCATAAGTGTGGATAGCAAGGAAGGATTTTTGCAATAACGGCCACTGAATAAATCACAAACATTTTAAGAAAAAAATAGAAAAATCAATCTTGACAATATTAAATTGCGCGCCTTGCTATTCTAGCGTTCTTCCAGCCTACATGTTAATATTTCATTTTACATATTACACAATCCCAATGTCTTAAACAGCTAATTGTAATGATGTGGACTAATCCTGGGATACAAGGTGATTCTGTTCAACTGTTTCTTCTGGAACTTCTTTGGAATACTTGCAGTTGGTACTCCGGCAGTCACAAGTGAAAAATTTAGTTTTAACAGTCCAAAATTTCTCTCCATAATCAAAACTGTAAGAGAATTAACAAAATCAGATGCAGCAACTTTCCAAGAAATAGATATTTGGTACTTATAAGGTAACACTTTGAAATGTTTTCTAATTCTTTAGCAATGAAAGACAATTCTTGCTTTTAAATACATTATTTTACATGAAAAAAACCGGTAATCAGGAAGCTGATAAATTAAACTCACCTAAGCTCTTCTTCAGCTACTATATCACGATTTGCAAAAAGAGCTATCCTAGGAAACCGTAAGTCATGATGATTAGTGAACACTTTTATGGGGGTCAAGTTAGGATTGCAACTGTGGTTTAAAAATCGACCAAAATTTCCATATTTCAGAGCATCTATTGAAAATGATTCATCCTACGGTTGAATTAAATCGATTGATGTGGAATTATCGGCCTTTGCAAAAAAAATATCCATTACTTACTTGATTATCCAGTCCAAAGAAGTAGCTGTCATCCTCTCTTTGGTCAGCTTCAATATCACTAACGATTTCTCCGATATATTCACAAACAAAATTTCCTCTCAGTATTGCATTTAAAGTTTTGATACCCCAACCCTTCTTCTCAGTTCTGAACAACTGAAAACGCTGCATTAGTCCTCTTTGTACTACTCGATTATTGCATGTTAAAGCATTGCAATTACAAACTTGATTGCATTCAAATATAAGTGGAGCATCTACAAAATAAAGAAGAAAATAAGAAAATTACATTAAAAAACTTATTACGATTACTGATTACGAGATTTATAATCTAAAATTTAACTAATAAACTCTATTTCTAAATTTCGTATTAATGCTCCCCTAGATTTTAAACCATAGTTATCAATGATATGTAAATCATCTCCAAATGTCTGTTATGTGCTAACTTATTATTAAATGTAGAATATTATCAATTACTTTGTAATGGTGATAATTCGTTTGACATATAATATAATATAGCCCGATTTGGGCTTCGTAAAAACAAGGAGGGCTTCATATGATCCGCGCAATATGGCATTTTGGGCTTCCTAAAGGTGCTTTATGTGTACAGGGTGTAGATAAAGTCTGGAACAAAATTAATATTTCTGTTATCTTCGGTTTGATGGAAAAACCCTGAAACAGGTCGATTTTGTTTTTATCCCGTGCACTTTATAACATCGTGAATTTAATTCTGTCGTCACCTGGTTGCGCGCGGGCGTGACGTCATTAGTTTTTTCAAATGGTAACCCGCCACATTTATTACCCCTTGTCGTTAGGTATTCCATTGTGCATGCAACGGTATAAAAAGTTTGGTACTTTACATAACAATCTTTGGGAGAAAAATGCTTTCGAATTTCAAAAAATTAAAATTTTATTTCTAATGAAAAACTAATCAAAAATTATTTTAAAAAATCAGATAAATTATAATCCGAGGTTTATCTTGGATTGTCGTCAAACAAGACACCAAAAAAATGTCAACGGAAGTGTTCAAATTGTCCGCCATTGGCCATTTGACACTGGCCGAGACGGACGTACACGCTTTCTACGACACGTCATATTGACAGTTCATTACTTGGTGTTTGAACTTATCCATTCACAATACTTGCTCCATTGGTAGTGTTGAACGTGCATTGCGAAAATGGCGAATTTGAGCGAAAAAGAGCGGATTCAAATTCTCATTATTGTTGGTTGTGGTGATAAAATACGTAGCCATGAAGAAGCCTGTCAGTTTTTCAATGCAGAAAATCCAAACCGCGCACCGATTTCGCGGTCAACGGTGAGCAAAATTGTCGCAAAATTTGCTGAAACTGGTAGTGTAAAAGACAGGGCTCGTCAAAGTCGACCAAGAATTGAGGAAGATAGAAGGGTCAATATTCTCTTGGAACTTCAGGACAATCCCCACACTTCAACAAGGAACATTGCCAGGGATCATGCAGTCGATTTTACCACAGTAGCCAAATTGCTGAAGAAGGAAAAACTTCATCCGTACAAAATCAATCGGGTTCAGGAACTGAATGAAGATGACTTCGACCGCCGACTCGAGTTCTGTGAACAAATCATGCTACGGTGCGATGAGAATCCCGGATTTGTCGACAATGTGGTTTTTAGTGACGAAGCAACTTTTACCTTGAACGGTGAAGTGAATCGCCACAATTGTAGGTACTGGTCGGGCGAAAATCCTCGATGGGTTCGAGAGGAGCACACTCAACACCGGCAAAAAGTTAATGTATGGGCGGGAATAGTGGGAGATCGCATTGTGGGGCCTTTCTTTCTGGACAGAAATTTAAACGCTGAAACATACTTACATTTCCTAAGATTTACGCTAGTGCCAACATTGGTAGAATTATTTCCGGATGAAAACACCCCCGACAAGCCTCACCCCAGAATCTGGTTTCAACAAGATGGAGCACCTCCACATTTTGGCTGGCGTGTTCGGAGTTACCTCGACGAAATTTTCCCCGGGAGATGGATCACTTGATTTTTTTCTATGGGGTCATGTGAAATCAAAGGTGTACACCAATAAGCCAAATAACTTGGATGATCTGAAACATCGTATCCGCGAGGAAATGCGAAATATTGGTGCAGAGACAATACGACGTGTCGTAGAAAGCGTGTACGTCCGTCTCGGCCAGTGTCAAATGGCCAATGGCGGACAATTTGAACACTTCCGTTGACATTTTTTTGGTGTCTTGTTTGATGACAATCCAAGATAAACCTCGGATTATAATTTATCTGATTTTTTAAAATAATTTTTGATTAGTTTTTCATTAGAAATAAAATTTTAATTTTTTGAAATTCGAAAGCATTTTTCTCCCAAAAATTGTTATGTAAGGTACCAAACTTTTTATACCGTTGCATGCACAGTGGAATACCTAACGACAAGGTTACAGACAAGGTAACAGACAAAGGTTACCATTTGAAAAAACTAATGACGTCACGCCCGCGCGCAACCAGATGATGACAGAATTAAATTCACGATGTTATAAAGTGCACGGGATAAAAACAAAATCGACCTGTTTCAGGGGTTTTCCATGAAACCGAAGATAACAAAAATATTAATTTTGTTCCAGACTTTATCTACACCCTGTATATATATATATATATATATATATAATGGAAAGGAGTCTCTGCTGTCAAAGTCAAGAAAAATGTATTCTTAGGGGGGATCCAGCATCAAAAGATATAACTTTTGTGAAGTTATTTATTTTTTGCCAATATTTCGTATTATAATCTAATACTTCTTCAGGGCCAAACTACGGTATAAAATAGATATTGTAACTTGATAAAAATGGACATCAATTAATTAAAAATAACTTACAATGTGAACTTATCGAGAGAAACACATGCACATAAGTAGAAAACATCACTTTTTATGGATGGATGAATTAAATTGACATTATTTAAGAATTTAAAATCTAAAGTTAAAAGTTTTACAGTCATATTAATAAAATAATAAAAACTGAAATTTAAGGAACTTCCTAGGAACTTCTAGGAAGTTCCTTAAATTTCAGTTTTACAGTCACATTAATAAAATAATAAAAACTGAACTTTTAGGAAGTTCCTAGAAGTTCCTAGGAAGTTCCTTAAATTTCAGTTTTTATTATTTTATTAATGTGACTGTAAAACTTTTAACTTTAGATTTTAAATTCTTAAATAATGTCAATTTAATTCATCCATCCATAAAAAGTGATGTTTTCTAGTTATGTGCAAGTGTTTCTCTCGATAAGTTCACATTGTAAGTTATTTTTAATTAATTGATGTCCATTTTACTTTCTTATACGTAGTATAAGGAAGTATTGTGATGATGAAAATTTTCGACTTCCCGATTTTTGCAGATGTCCACGTTTTGAAGTCCCCTGATACCAAAAAAGTGGTTTTCAAAAAATGTCTGTGTGTCTCTCTGTGTCTCTCTCTGTGTGTGTGACCACGATAGCGGTCAAACCGCTGTAGATATCAATCCCAAATTTTGTATTTACGTGTATAATCTGCCTCTTGAGATCTCATTAGTTTTTCAGTAAAATCGGTGGACCGGAAGTAGTACTTTACTTCAGTGAAAAAATCGAATTTTGCAGATATTTCGTCAACTACTAAGTTTAAACAAATTTATAAAGAATTCATATGTACTTAAAATTAAAATTGAAAACCATTTTATTTAAAGAGTTTTTCGAAATTACTACCGGAAGTAGGTCTTTTACTCTTATAGAAAATCAGTTTTTTGCCAATAGTTTGCAAGTCATGCTTTTTAGACAGGTACGCTACGAATATAAAAGTATTTAGAACTTAATTTCCAATATCTTTTGTATAAAGAAAATTTCAAAATTCGGACCGAAAGTATCACTTTACTCTTACCGAATAACGACTTTTTGCAAATATGTCGTAAATTATACATTCTATATATATTTATTAAGAGTACAAAAGTATTTAGAATTGGATTTGCAATATTTTTTGTATACATGAAATTTCAAAATTCGGACCGGAAGTAGCACTTTTATTCTTAGTGAGTAGCACTTTTTTTCGAATATCTTGCAAAATATGCATTCTATAGCGATTTATTAAGAGAATGGTAGTACTTAGAATAGGATTTTGAATAAGTTTTGTATAAAAAAATTCTTAGCTTGAACCATAAATGAATCGCAGACTGGCATTCTGCATCCTCTGTATTCTCAAGATATCAGTGGAATCCAGACCATTACCATAGACAAAGTCGCAAGTGCTTTTCGATGTCACTAGTTAGTATATGTCTATGGGAAAACAGCATTTTAAGGGTACAAAATGCCCTAGAGACCAGTACAGAAACATGTGGCGTCGAGAGTAGTCTAGCATCTAAAATCATGCCAAAATTCCTACAATCAGATCGCACTAGAACAATATTATACATATATATAACATATATAGAGAAATTCAAAAAAGGCAGACAATTTGAAATGGCGGATCCCTCACCGAATGCAAGAACAGAAAATTTGTTTCCCTTAATTGAAAGTCCATATCGGTTAATAGTATTCGCAAGGTCCCTAAGTTCCAGTGGCGGCTGCTGCAGGGGGGGGCAACGGGGGGCACTGCCCTCCCGTGACAAATTTCTTTTAACAGATAAATTAATTATAAATACCTAATTTGTACGTAATTTTTCTGATTTGTTTGATAACAAATAATATGTTTTCGGAAATAACAGTTCGTCTTTTCAGCGCGTTTAAAAATCGCAGTCTGACGTAGGCTCCGGGGCATCTCGCGCGATTGCCCCGTTTATATTAGAAATCGAGCGATGAAACTGGCGCGGGTAGCACGTGTATATATGTAGGCGGCGGGACACTACTCTATGGTGCCGGGTCCGGGTGGCGGTCCAGTATGTAATATACAGCGGTGAGTGTATGTTGTAATTTCTATCGGTGCAAATGCAACTATGAATTGCGTTAGTAACATTAAGACAGAATTAAAAAATCTAGGTCTCCATAGACCAGATTTATTGATTAAACTAGAAGATCACAATTTGAAAACTAATAAAACCGTGACGAGAAAATTCAACAGAAGCTCTTACAGTTTATCAGACTGGTTGTGTGGGTGTAATGTGCAAAATGCTTTTTTCTATTTCGGTGCTATAATGTTCACTTTACGACATCCGTTTTGGTTGCAAAAGTATTTCTTTATCGCAGGCTAATTTTGTTGTTTTGGCGTTGGTAACAAAAAAAAAATGGAACCAAATTATATTTAAATGTCAAAATGTAAGCCTTTAATGTAACAAACATGTGCAATAGAAGTTGTACAAAGAATAAAAAGCACACATGCTAACATTTTATTTACTAATTAACAATATAAATTGTTAAACAGAGTTGGATGATAAGTTTTCTGATGCTACTATTGTAATTTACTTCCAAGGTTGAATAGTACAACTGTTATAAAAGTTTGTTTTTGAGAATATGTCGAGACTATGTTGGCGAAAGATTTTGTAAATTGTCTTCTGCTATTTTGCGAAAATCTGGGGGCGTGCAATTATTTATTTCGTCCTTTTTGTTGATAATTACATATAACACCCCCTATATTCAAATATTTAAAATGTTCACGAAGTTGGACGAAGACAAGGCAAAGCCTTCATCGACATTCCGAAGACGTCCGAACACAAACGAAGTTTGCCGAAGCCAAGGCAAGGCCTTCACCGACATTCCGAAGACGTCCGAACCAATATGAAGTTGGCTGAAGTCAAAGCAAGGCCACCACTGACATTCCGAAGACGTCTGAACACGTACGAATTTACAGTTTCTATAGACGTTTTAGTCATAATTACATAAACACCGCATGCATTCAAATATTTAAAATGTTCGAACGAAACATGTCTCTTATTTTAAGCTTTTTTGAACTTTTAATAACCAAAATAGAAAAAATCAAGTGAACGGTCTTTTTCTACTTTGAAGAGAATAAAAACATTTTCTAGAAATACCATGCGGGAAAGCAGACTATGTGCCTTAGCAATGTGTTCCATTGAAAAACAATTACTGACGTCAACACCAAACTTCAATGAATGAGTTATTAATCATTTTGCGGCGGTTGGATTTTATTTTCAAACAAGTTAATTAAATAGCATATTATGAGCTTATTTTTTATATTAAACACTCAGACCCCCGGTGCCCTCCCGTCCCAAAAAATCACGGGCCGGCACTGCTAAGTTCTCCATTTACTAATTCCACAGCAGCGCCGACATCGAAAGGATAGAAAGAGTAATATATTTGTGTGTCATCAGCATAGTGAAGATAGGTACAAAATTTGAATGTTTTGTTCAAAAAAGATGTGTAAATGATGTAAAACAAGGGCGCGCAGATACTTCCTTGTGGAGCTCCATAGTGAATTGATAGTACATTCGATACTTCGTCATTTAACTCTACCCTCTGATATCAGTTGCGGAGGTAATTGCTTAATAACTCAACCGAGCGGTCACTTAATTCTATATAATTGAAGATAGCAATTAATAGCGAATGGTTAATCAAATCGAAGGTTTTCGAGAAGTCTAGAGAGATTAAAACTGAAATTTTGTTGTTGTCATCGCGCGAAATATGTCATCAGTAATTTAGAGTAAGGCTGTTCCACAAGAATATCCACTTCTAAAACCAGACTGATTTCCAGGTAGAACATCATATTCTGATAAATGTGTCCGCAACTGTGATGCAATAACTCTTTCGAATATCTTACGACATTGTGGGAAGGTCGGCCTGAAATGATTCAGATCCGAAGGTGTGTTTACCTTAGCCAATGGAGTAACGCGAGCCTCTTTCCAACAAGAAGGATAAACATCCTCAGTAATACAAAAGTTGACGATGTGAGTTATGAAAGGTAATAGCAGCGGATAGTAATAACGAATCATATTTATATTTATACCATTATGACTACACGCAGAGGACCCAATCTGAGAAATAATAGTCGCTATGTCATCCTCAGATACCGGACGAAAAGAAAAAAGGCTCCTCAAAGTTAGTAAAGTAATTAGATTCGTAATAGTCTACGACATGGTTCAAACCAGGGTTGTCAACAATGGGTATAACAAAATGTTGATTTATGTCATTGACATTTCTAAGTGGATGAGGAATATCTGTACGATTGGGTTTATTGTATATACTAATAAGTGTACTCCAAAGACCTCTCGAAGAGTTATTATGACGCAAAGCATAATTGAAAAAATGAGGTGTGGGCACCACACGACTTTCTTATAGTATCAGCGTTTCAAATTATAGAATTTAAAAAAAAAATTTTATACAAAAATTATTTTAAATCCTATTTTAAGTACTTCTCTTCTCTTAATAAATCTCTATAGAATGCATACTTTGCGCTAAGAGTAAAAGTGATACTTCCGGTCCGAATTTTGAAGTTTTTCTATACAAAAGATATTGAAAATTAAGTTCTAATTACTTTTATTATTCGATATAATAAAAACAGCTCTACTCGCTAAGAGTAAAAGTGTTACTTCCGGTCCGAATTTTGAAATTTCATTTATACAAAAAACATTGCAAATCTAACTGTGAATACTTTTGTACTCTTGATAAATATATTCAGAATGCATAATTTATGACATATTTGCAAAAAGTCGCTATTCGGTAAGAGTAAAAGACCTACTTCCGGTAGGAATTTCGAAAAACTTTCTTAATACAATTTTTCTCAAATTTAATTCTGAGTATATTTGAATTCTTTATAAATTTGTTTAAAGTTAGTAGTTGACGAAATATAGGCAAATTCGATGTTTTCACTGAAGTAAACTACTACTTCCGGTCTTTCGATTTTACTGAAAATCTAATCAGATCTCAAGAGGGAGATTATACACTTAAATACAAAATTTGGAATTGATATCTACAGCGTTTTGACCGCTACCGTGGTCACACACAGAGAGAGCCACACAGACATTTTTTAAAAACCACTTTTTCGGTATTAGGGGACTTCAAAACGTGGACATCCGCAAAAATCTTGAGGTCGAAAATTTGCGTCATCACAATACTTCCTTATACTACGTATAAGAAAGTAAAAAGTTTGCTTTCCCCTTCGACATGCATAAGTAAGCTGATTGCTAATAGAATTATAATAAAATAATCCCATCTACGTCTTGTTCTATGCTTTTTGTAATCTAAAAAACTCTGCATTTCTTTCTCCTAAAGGTGTGAGTCGAGGGATAAACCACTGGGGATGTTTAGTGTACACATGAAAGGATGTCCGAGGATGTCCGGGGATGTCCAGGGATGTCCGGGGGATGTCCGAGGATGTCCGGGGATGTCCGAGGATGTCCGCGGATGTACACATTCAATTGATATCACGACGCATGCGCATGCACAAGCGCAGTGTCTTCTTTATATCATCTGACACGAGAAACCATGAGAATTCTAACCTCGTGTATATGTGGCGAACGGTTGGTTAAATAATTTAGAAATAAATTGCAGATTCAAACTAGATACACGTAATTTAGATAAGTCTACAATATAGATATTTTATTATACAGTATATCCACGGATCGAGTTCCAAAGAGGAAAAACTTTTTTATTTTGCATTTTACAAGAAAAATGTATTCATGATAAAAGTTTTTGCATGTCTCGAAACGGCCAAATCAGTTTTAACCTTTTCAAAATTTCTTTTAGTTTAAGATAAAAATCGAAAAATTGGTCGTTTTATTTGAAAATTTTTTAAAGTCCCAGAAATTAAGTTGCGTTGTCATGGTAATTATCCATATTTAATTATCTAATTAACTGTCAGTTAGAAAAATCAACCATAATAGTTGAAAATGTTGTCAAAAGACCAACGAATTTACCTAATTCAATGCTATGGCGAAGGTAATAAAGCGATCCGTCTAGTTGTCGAAGAATTTAATCAAAAGTTTCCGGATATTTACATCTCAAATAGAGGTGCACGAGCATTGGTCAAAAAATTCCTATCCACTGGTTCCATACTGGATGTAAAGAAAAAAAATATAGCACGCGATGATGACGACGCCGCCACTCTTCTTGTAATGGATTCAGTACGGAACTATCCCAAACTTTCTTTGCGGCGCAGATCAGTCCATCTGGGAATTAGTAAATCGCTCATTCAAAGGATTTTGAAACAAAGTAAGTTCCATCCCTACAAGCCCATTTTTAATCATGCATTAGAACCCGGAGATCCTGCGAAACGTTTGTATTTTTGTCTGTGGATGGGCGCTCAAATTATGGATAATCAATACTTTTACCGAAATATTATTTTTTCTGATGAGGCCACGTTTTCTACTAATGGTACTGTTGCATCTCAACATGTGAGATATTGGAGCGATTACAATCCGAATTTTCGCATGCCTCACAATCGACAATATTCGGCAAAAGTTAATGTGTGGTGTGCAATTTCTTACCATGGTATCATTGGACCATATTTTTTTGATAATACTGTCAATCAGCATACGTACTTGGATATGCTGCAAAATTTTGTTGATGAACGTTTGGACGATCTACCGATTAATTACCTCGCAAGGTGTTATTTCCAACAAGATGGTTGTCCGGCTCATTATGCTAGGATTGTTGTTGAATGGTTAAATCAGCAATTTGGACAGAATTGGATAGGTCGAAATGGTCCCGTGATATGGCCACCAAGGAGCCCTGATTTAACAATGGCTGATTTTTATCTTTGGGGTCGTTTGAAGCAAATAGTTTATGCAAATAATCTTCCTCCGAACGTAGAAGATTTAAAGGAGAGGATTAGAGACGCTGTGACGTCTTTAACTCTCGAAGAAGTTATAGAGAATTGCGCCGACGGCTAGAATTGTGCTTTGAAAAGGGCGGTGAATGGATTGAGTAAAATAGTTATTAGTTATATCATTTTTGTTTTTGAGTTTATGAAAAAATTTTCAAATAAAACGACCAATTTTTCGATTTTTATCTTAAACTAAAAGAAATTTTGAAAAGGTTAAAACTGACTTGGCCGTTTCGAGACATGCAAAAACTTTTATCAAGAATACATTTTTCTTGTAAAATGCAAAATAAAAATGTTTTTCCTCTTTGGAACTCGATCCGTGGACATACTGTATATAGAACGGGGCTTTTAACATTTTTAATGATAGCTACTTGGTGTAAAATGGATACAGCAGATTGCTTTGCCGAAGTCGAAGAGAAATTAAAAATAAGTGTTCCGAAGTATATTAAAACCATTTTAAACATAAATGGGTTTAATAATGGGAGACTACTTTCGGAAATTGCGGACCATTAATGTATGGTTGCAGTCCCAATGTCATAGTGACGAAAATTGGAACTTAATGAAAAAAAAGTACGATGACTTTGTGTTTGAAACAAAAGTAGACACGAAAAGCGAACTATTTTGTATAGTAAAGTGTCTGTGTGGCATGAAAATTAAAATAACGAAATATGCAAAAAATGCAAACTGCACAAGACGGTGGGTTTATGGTAACATACATAAACACTTAAAAAAACATTTAAATGAGAATCCTCTAACTTTCAATTCTTCTACAAGATTAAACGAGCTAAGTACTAAGTTATTTCTCTCCAACTAATACCACAGATAATGAGACAGACACTAAACAATTGAAAATATTACAAAACACAGTCCTTTCGCCAGGTACTGCAAGGAATACAACTGGAAACGCACATTCAGAGATGCCATTATCAGCAGCTACACTCAATGATGGTCCCACTACGTCACAAGTCCTACAACATAAAATACATAGCCACCTCGTTAGCCACAAATGGGAGAGTCAAAAATATCAACAATCTGAAAGAAGAAAACGAGCGCGAGAGCAAACTGAAAAACAACCACAAATCACTAACTTTTTTTCAGTTATTGATAAAATTACAAAAGTTATTGCTGATAATTCAAATTGTAACAAAACTCTCATGTAGGTTCACTTAAATTCCGATACGATAATCTCTTTACAAGACAATCACCCCCGAAATAGACATCAGCAATTACTAAAAATGTTAATGGATATAGCACTTCAGAACTCAGGTAATTCTGCCCATCGTAACAAATATGATGACACTTTCATAAATTTAGCGTATACTTGTTATACGTGGGAGGTAGGATACTTTATGAAACTCTATATGCAAATTTGAAAAACGCAATACCTTCAATAATAACTTGTTTGAATCGATACGTACAAAAAACCTCGAACAAAATTGAGGAGGGAGTTTTTGACTACGAAGGATTAAATAGATTTTTAGAAGAAAGAAAGTTAGCTAAAATAGTGTGGTTAAGAGAAGATGCTACAAGAATCACAGGTAAAATTGAGTACGATAAAAAAAACAAATAAACTCGTTGGACTTACACTTCCTATAGTGAATGGTCTTCCCTAAACCAATACATACATCGCAAGTTCTGCAAAAATAATGCAACAATATTTTCTTGATTCTACAAAATCTAGCTATGCTTATGTTATAATGGCGCAACCTCTATCAGAATTGGCTCCACCATATTGTCTTGCGATCTATGAGACAGACAACAAATTTAATTACGTTGACGTTCAAAGCAGATGGAAGGAAATTCAAAACAGGGCAGCCGGTTATGGTATATCTATTATAGGATTTTCAGCAGATGGCGTTACACGTCTTTTAATAGCTATGAGGGAAAATGCCATGCTTCTAGCGGAAAAGAGTAACGACTCTTATTCCTGGGAATGGTTTAATGCTGGATATGGTAAAAATAATCCCAATTCCGCTTCATTTGTTCAAGATAGTGTGCACATAGCTACCAAGTTAAGAACGCGTATTCTTAAACCTGGAATCACGTTGCCTATTGTCAATTACATCATTACACCAGAACATTTACTTCAAGTAATAGACATGTTCTCTAAAGGCAAACACTTTTTGATAAAATCCGATTTGAAAGCAGAAGACAAAATGAATTATGAGGCAGCTAGAAAAGTGTGTTCACCTGCTGTATGCACGTTACTGCAAAATGTTCCTGAAAGTAACGGAAATATTTTCTATTTCAGAGTAATGCATGCTGTAATTATGTCGTTTATAGAGAAAAATATGACCACTAGGGACAGATTATTCAACATTTGGTACAGTGTCTTCTGTTTGCGAATTTGGAGACAGTGGATTATTGAACACCCAACGTATGTATAATCTAAGTAAAAATTTTATAAACAATTATGTATTGAGCTGAACGCTCATTCTTTAATCCATCTTATCAAGACATTTCAAATGAATGATACACTCTCCCAAAATATGTTTCTTCCTTGGCTCTTTAGTAGTCAAGTCTGCGAACAGACATTTCGAAGCACACGGTCTATGACTTCGACTTTTTCGACAAAGGTAAACTTTGGTATGAAAGATATTATTCAACGATTAAATAGAATACATGCCATAAACAATGTAGTTAATGACTTTAAGGACACTGTAATTTTTCCTAGAGAAGTCAAGAAAACCGATAATCAGTATAATCTACAAGTAGAAGATCAAGAGCTAAAAAAATTTAGTGATGAAGTCATTGCCGCATTTCTAAAAGAAGCTCTAGAAAAAGCACTAGGTGACAGAGACAATCTAGGAATGAAAGTTAATTCAAGCTGCTGCTACTCGATTCCTATGTTCTTTAATACAAAAGCAAAACAACAAAGACATTCCGAAGTATATGAAAGCAGTGAAGATGAAGAAACAGTATATATAGCATCAAACTGTGAAAATGAAGATACTAGAATGCTAGAAAACCTAGAAATGAACTCCAAAAATAACATTGATACCAAAGACTTACGAACGCTAAGTGATTTAATAGTATATTATGCAATGAGCATTTAATGATAGCTATTAAGACACGAGTAAGAGAATTACAATACGAGGCGAAGCCGAGTATTGTAATGAATACGAATGTCTTAATAGCCATTAAATGCGAGTTGCATACACTATTTTTTCTACGACCCCATATTTTTTGAACAATCCATTTCATAAATTGAGGTTAAAATTTTCCGTGCGCTTTTGTGAATTTGGCTGGTAATAAATTGTTCGTGGCTACTAAGGCTTGTTCCATAATTTCTGGTGGAGTCAATTATTACATTTCACTGTCATTATCCCTCATTTTTACCGTTTATATTTTCAAAAAAGCACAAATTTTAAGTACTTACTTGTAAATTGCAGAGAACTGTCACATTTATTTCATTTGTATATCTGTCAGATATGCAGTCGCCATATTGAATATTGTTTGAATATTGAAATGTCGCATTCCTATTGGATATAAACTTGTATCGTAATGAAAAATCTGTATTCCTATTGGATATAAACTTGTAACATAATGAAAATCTGTATCGTAATGAACATCATTATAGTACAGGTTCGGCATATCTAATAATACAATTAAAGTATGGGAGTTGAAAAAAGATATTTCGCAACTAAATATTAGAGGTACTTTAAACGTTAATGATTTTTCTAAACATAATAATGATGTGAAGTTAGAAAGAAATGAATTTGTTAGAGTAAATATAGGCAACAAGTCTGTTGTGATAAAGAAATCCACACTCAGTTGGCTACTAGAGGAAAATCATAATAAAATTTGCCCAGATCGATTAAGAAGATTTATAAATAATTCACCTTCCTATTCTCATAAACGACCTAAGCAAAAATCATCATTTCCACACAAGAAATATATTTTTGGCAATAATGGAAAGGCAAAATCGAATCAAATATCATACAAGATATCTTCATCATCGAGTTTATCATCTTGTTCCTCGAGTTGCGATGAAAAGGAGTTTGTTTATGATCAGTCTACAAACACCGAAATAGAAGAAATCACCTTTGAACCAGATCAAGCCAACGCGATTTTTATTAAACCAGGGAATTATTACGGGGTGTTTTATGAGGAACGGTGGTATGTAGGAAAAATGGAAGAAATTATCAACGATCGTATGTTTAAAATGAAGTTTCTCAAGCAAATCAGACAAATAAATAAATTTACTTGGCCCAAAGAAAACGACGTTGCAAATGTCCATAAAGAATTTTTAATTATGGGGCCTTTAGCTTTAACCAAACAACCATCGTCCTCTAAAAAGGACATTGTTATTTACACTTTACAGGAAAATAGTTATAGACATCTTAAGAATACATATAATGACTGTAGTTGAGCATGTAGAAGTATCTCGAGAAGTACAATACACTCGACTATACACTTAAAGTATACTAATATAGTCGGTATTAGAATACTTTAAGTGTAGTTCTGGGATGTTTGAGGATGTCCGGGGGATGTCCGGGGGATGTCCGGAGATGTCCGGGGGATGTCCGGGGATGTCCGAGGATGTCCGGGGATGTCTGGGGATGTATGGGGATGTACGGAGGATGTATGGGGATGTCCCTATAGAAGAGGATGTCTAGTGTACACATTTTCCCCAGTGGTTTACCCCTCGGTGTGAGTCCTATACGTTGCATGAAAGCTGAAGATATAGAGAATTGAGTCATTAAAGAAATATAACCTTATCATCTACACATTGCAGATCAAAAATACTATACCAGGGGTAATTACTCAATTCAGATAAAAATAAGTTATAATCAAAATTAGTAAAATCTCGATAAGTTATGGTTCTAGGTTTATATATACTGCGCTAAAAAGTGACGCTACAAAAAACAATATTATGGTCAGAAATATAAGGAAGCAACATAGTACCAACCTACGAGGAAAGAATAGAACAGGAGAGATAATAAAGTGGTGGGTTAATAGGTATTATTTAGACGGAAGTTACCACTTTAAGGCAGGTCAGTTATTGGTCAAATTGACTATTTTAGTGCTTTTATAATGGTGAATTGTGTGGCTTGTGGCTGTTCTAAAACAACAAAAAAGAAGAATCTCCGTTTTGTCAAATCGGCATTCAACATAGGCAATAATAATTTAAAAAGAATGTATTTTGAATAACTTGTCATATATCTGACATGTTTGATGTGTTCAGTGGCGTAACATATACAGCGTTAGTAAAAAGTCCCGGAACGGTCGAATAACTTTGTTATTTGAAAATTATGATTTCTGAAATTTGGTATGGGGGTATAGTTAATATAAATGCATTTTATGCAATACAGTTAATATTTTTTTCACTTCCGGTTTAATCGGCAATACGTCCAACTTTTTTTTTTAAATGGAACGCCCAGATTTTTTTAACACTTTTGAATGCAAAATAAAAAACTACGTTCAGGAAGTATTAAGATATTTATTTTTATTCACAAGAAAACAGTTAAAAAATTAAAAAAGTGTCCCAATACAGAAAAATCAAGGTACCTTTGAAAAAAGTTGTTGTTTAGTGTTTGCATTCTTTTTGCCGTCACATTTGACAATATTAAAAGCGTTTTAACTTTTGCATCGCTATAAATTTACTTTATTTAGACATTGACACATTTGAAAATGGCAGTAAAACTTACTGAATCAGAACGAATTGAGATATTAATGACGCGTGGGTACGGTGATCGTCAACGTTCTTTTGAAGAGGTTCGTATTTTGTTTAATACTGTTTATCCGGATCGTCACATTAGTAAAAGTACGGTATGCCGAACAATTCAAAAGTTTGAAGCCTTTCGTCAGGTGAAGGATTTACCTAGAAGGGGACGTCCATTAACAGCAACAGATGAAGAAACTAGTTTGAATGTGTTACGTACAGTGGAAGAAAATCATCACGTGTCCACAACAGAATTAGGTCAAATTCATGAGATCTCTCAAAAATCTGCTCATAATATTCTTAAATCAGCAAGAATGAAAGCCTATAAAATGTATCCCGTCCATGAGTTAACTGAAGATGATCGAGATCACAGACTACAATTTTACGAAACAATGACGGAATTGATCGAGCAGCAGCCTAATGTTTTAGATCACATCATTTTTTCAGATGAGGCAACGTTTTGTCTCAACGGCACTGTGAACAGACATAATTGTCGCTACTGGTCAATTGAAAATCCGCATTGGATTGAAGAAGTCCATACACAGCGTCCTCAAAAGGTGAATGTCTGGGCTGGTCTTGTTGGAAACAACATCATAGGACCATTTTTTATAAGAGGAAATTTAACTGGCAACGTCCACTTAAATTTATTGGGAAATGAGGTTGTTCCAGCACTTGCGGCCCTCTTTCCAAATGCAAACATAGGTGATCACCCTAATGCACATTTCTGGTTTCAACTAGATGGAGCTCCCCCCCATTTTGCCCATAATGTCCGCGATTATTTGAATGAAATTTTTCCGGGACGTTGGATCGGACGTAGAGGAGCAATCGAATGGCCAGCACGTTCGCCACATCTCTCGCCATTAGATTTTTTCTTTTGGGGTCACTTGAAATGTCAAGTGTACAAAAATCGTCCCCATAATCTTGAACAATTGGAAGAGAGAATAGTTCAAGAAGCCAATCGCATCACTCCAGAACAAATACAAAATTCAATAAGAAATTTTACTGACCGTTTACATTTTTGTCAAATTGTAAATGGAGAGCATTTTGAACAATTATTGTAATCGCAACCTGAATAGACAGGTATCTTGATTTTTCTGTATTAGGACACTTTTTTAATTTTTTAACTGTTTTCTTGTGAATAAAAATAAACATCTTAATACTTCCTGAACGTAGTTTTTACTTTCTTATACGTAGTATAAGGAAGTATTGTGATGATGAAAATTTTCGTCCTCGAGATTTTTGCACATGTCCACGTTTTGAGGTCCCCTGATACCAAAAAAATGAGGTGTGGCCACCACACGACTTTCTTATACGTATGAGCGTTTCAAACTATACAATTTTAAAAAAATTTTTATACAAAACTTATTCAAAATCCTATTCTAGGTACTTTCATTCGCTTAATAAATTGCTATAGAATGCATACTTTGCAAGATATTATCAAAAAAGTGCTCCTCGCTAAGAGTAAAAGTGCTACTTCCGGTCCGAATTTTGAAATTTGATATATACAAAAAATATTGCAAATCCAGTTTTAAATACTTTTGTACTCTTGATAAATATATATAGAATGCATAACTTACGACATATTTGCAAAAAATCGCTATTCGATAAGAGTAAAAGTGGTACTTCCGGTCTGAATTTTGAAATTTTTTTTATACAAAAGATATTGAAAATTATGTTCTAAATACTTTTATACCCGTAACGTACTTGTCTAAAAAGCATGACTTGCGAAATATTCGCAAAAAACTGATTTTCGATAAGAGTAAAAGACCTACTTCCGGTAGGAATTTCGAAAAACTTTCTAAATAAAATTATTCTCAATTTTAATTTTAAGTATATATGAATTCTTTATAAATTTGTCTAAACTTAGTAGTTGACGAAATATTCGCAAAATTCGATTTTTTCGCTGAAGTAAACTGCTACTTCCGGTCTACCGATTTTACTGAAAAACTAATCAGATCTCAAGAGGGAGATTATACACGTAAATACAAAATTTGGAATTGATATCTACAGCGGTTTGGCCGCTATCGTGGTCACAGACAGACAGACACACAGACACACACACACACAGACATTTTTTTAAAAACCACTTTTTTGGTATCAGGGGACCTCAAAACGTGGACATCTGCAAAAATCTCGAGGTCGAAAATTTTCATCATCACAATACTTCCTTATACTACGTATAAGAAAGTAAAAGTGGTTTTTAAAAAATGTCTCTGTGTGTCTGTGTGTGTGTGTGACCACGATAGCGGTCAAACCGCTGTAGATATCTATTCCAAATTTTGTATTTACGAATATAATCTCCCTCTTGAGAACTGATTTGATTTTGAGCAAAATCGGCAGACCGGAAGTAGTAGTTTACTTCAGTGAAAAAATCAAATTTTGCAAATATTTCGTCAATTACTAAGTTTAAACAAATTTATAAAGAATTCAAATGTACTCAAAATTAAATTTGAGAAAAATTGTTTTAATAAAGTTTTTCGAAATTCCTACCGGAAGTAGGTCTTTTACTCTTATCGAAAATCAGTTTTTTGCGAATATCTCCCAAGTCATGCTTTCTATGCAGGTACATTACGAGTATAAAAGTATTTAGAACATACTTTTAAATATCTTGTATAAAAAAAATTTCAAAATTCAGACCGGAAGTACCACTTTTACTCTTATCGAATAGCGATTTTTTGCAAATATGTCGTAAATTATGCATTCTATATATATTTATGAAGAGTACAAAAGTATTTAGAGTTGGATTTGGAATATTTTTTGTATAAATGAAATTTCAAAATTCGGACCGGAAGTAACACTTTCATACGTATAAGAAAGTCGTGTGGTGGCCACACCTAATTTTTTATTTTGCATTCAAAAATGTTAAAAAAATCTGGGCGTTCCATTTAAAAAAAAAAGTTGGACGTATTGCCGATTAAACCGGAAGTGAAAAAAATATTAACTGTATTGCATAAAATGCATTTATATTAACTATATCCGCATACCAAATTTCAGAAATCATAATTTTCAAATAACAAAGTTATTCGACCGTTCCGGGACTTTTTACTAACCCTGTATATCCTAGGCATGTTCTTTTCAATACAGATAGAATAAATGTTACTATATTAAAAAGAATAGAAGGATTGAAAAAATAATGCACTCACGATATTTCTTTAATTATTATCGGACTAAGAACCTATTTTGAATGATTATTATCGAGAACATACGAAGTGTACTTATACCATATTGAGTTACCACTTTGGACAAATATTATTTTTAACAAGACTCTCTCCTGTTCTATTTTTTCCTCGTAGGTACCAACATTGGTTGTGTCTAATGACTTCGGTACAATAATGAAATAAAATATTTAACTGATAGATAAGCATATAAATTTGATAGATTAAAAGACTAACATTTAAAAATCCCTAAGCGTTATTTAAAATTCGGTGCAAAATAAAAGAACTTGTAAATGGAAGTTAGAGTTAACGGCTGTTAAATATGGCGATATAAGTGTCAAAACGTTAATTGATTTATTACGTGAGGCTTTCAAAGAAGTATTAGGTTAAAGTTTGAAGAGAAACTGCTATGATTTTTGAATAAAGCTATAAAAGAATTCTTCAAAGAAAGGTATGATCGAAAGGATAAAATCAAAGTCACATAGAATTTTATAGAAATTGTAAAGAGACAAGCACATAACCTAATAAGTCACCTGCAAAATCAAAGTGTGGTACCAGTCTTCCATCCTCGTCATACCAATTCGTTACGGAACTCCTTACACAAATGCAGTCAGAAATATTACAGTTGTCATCACAGTTACAAGAATGCAGACTAGTTATTTTGTTATCAATTGTTACATCAGTTGTTATACAGTAGTCTGTGACGTATATAAAATTACTGGGTTTTGGTTCACTGTCGACAGTGTTAACACATTGTATTGGATTAATTTCTTTACCATTTGATATGTCGCTGAAAATATAAAGAATATATTATAAAATGTTTTGTATTGCTTGTCATATTTTGCTAGCAAAGCTGACATTTCAATTTTAACAGGTAATAACACTAACTAATAGTGCCCCTTTAAACCACTGTTATGTTTCAATGCATTATAAACATGTGATCTGTGGTATTATTTATAAATGGTAGTAAAATAACATAATTCAAAAGATACTCAACTGTCATTGTCAGCAGTGAAATTGATTTAACAGTGTAGCACAGACTAAACAAACCAAAGTGGTAACTAAATCCCAGATTACGCCTCCTTGTTTAGCAAATGAAAATATCAATCCTCTACGATCTTTGTCATATTAACTGAACGGAGATGAGATAGCGCTAGCGTCATTTGAATTTTTTTGTTATGTTGTGATTATACCGTTGATTGAAGGAATACATATCATTCCGTCAATCAACGGTTATATGTCATTCCAAACAATATTTCAAATTTGACGTATTATTCCAATCCTTTCTTGTTGTAATTATATTAAGTAAGTTGATACTGATCGCGAGTTTATGATTAAATAAGTACAGTGTGAAAATTAGTGGACTGTGGTGTAATATAAACTCATAGGAATATATATATGCGTTAGAGCGATGTCATGTATTATATTGTGTAAGTATAAGTACAATAATAATAATAATGTATAATAAACAGAGATTTCTACCAATAATAAAATCTAAGTATTCGTATTTTTTAAACGTAAAAGTTGAAGGTGTGTGATTTGTTCAATAGTGTATTTTTCTATTACATTAATAACGTATTAAATATACAGGGTGTAGATAAAGTCTGGAACAAAATTAATATTTCTGTTATCTTCGGTTTGATGGAAAAACCCTGAAACAGGTCGATTTTGTTTTTATCCCGTGCACTTTATAACATCGTGAATTTAATTCTGTCGTCATCTGGTTGCGCGCGGGCGTGACGTCATTAGTTTTTTCAAATGGTAACCCGCCACATTTATTACCCCTTGTCGTTAGGTATTCCATTGTGCACGCAACGGTATAAAAAGTTTGGTACCTTACATAACAATTTTTGGGAGAAAAATGCTTTCGAATTTCAAAAAATTAAAATTTTATTTCTAATGAAAAACTAATCAAAAATTATTTTAAAAAATCAGATAAATTATAATCCGAGGTTTATCTTGGATTGTCGTCAAACAAAACACCAAAAAAATGTCAACGGAAGTGTTCAAATTGTCCGCCATTGGCCATTTGACACTGGCCGAGACGGACGTACACGCTTTCTACGACACGTCGTATTGTCTCTGCACTAATATTTCGCATTTCCTCGCGGATACGATGTTTCAGATCATCCAAGTTATTTGGCTTATTGGTGTACACCTTTGATTTCACATGACCCCATAGAAAAAAATCAAGTGGTGTGAGATCTGGCGAACGGGCAGGACATTCAATTGTTCCCCTTCGTCCGATCCATCTCCCGGGGAAAATTTCGTCGAGGTAACTCCGAACACGCCAGCCAAAATGTGGAGGTGCTCCATCTTGCTGAAACCAGATTCTGGGGTGAGGCTTGTCGGGGGTGTTTTCATCCGGAAATAATTCTATCAATGTTGGCACTAGCGTAAATCTTAGGAAATGTAAGTATGTTTCAGCGTTTAAATTTCTGTCCAGAAAGAAAGGCCCCACAATGCGATCTCCCACTATTCCCGCCCATACATTAACTTTTTGCCGGTGTTGGGTGTGCTCCTCTCGAACCCATCGAGGATTTTCGCCCGACCAGTACCTACAATTGTGGCGATTCACTTCACCGTTCAAGGTAAAAGTTGCTTCGTCACTAAAAACCACATTGTCGACAAATCCGGGATTCTCATCGCACCGTAGCATGATTTGTTCACAGAACTCGAGTCGGCGGTCGAAGTCATCTTCATTCAGTTCCTGAACCCGATTGATTTTGTACGGATGAAGTTTTTCCTTCTTCAGCAATTTGGCTACTGTGGTAAAATCGACTGCATGATCCCTGGCAATGTTCCTTGTTGAAGTGTGGGGGTTGTCCTGAAGTTCCAAGAGAATATTGACCCTTCTATCTTCCTCAATTCTTGGTCGACCTTGACGAGCCCTGTCTTTTACACTACCAGTTTCAGCAAATTTTGCGACAATTTTGCTCACCGTTGACCGCGAAATCGGTGCGCGGTTTGGATTTTCTGCATTGAAAAACTGACAGGCTTCTTCATGGCTACGTATTTTATCACCACAACCAACAATAATGAGAATTTGAATCCGCTCTTTTTCGCTCAAATTCGCCATTTTCGCAATGCACGTTCAACACTACCAATGGAGCAAGTATTGTGAATGGATAAGTTCAAACACCAAGTAATGAACTGTCAATACGACGTGTCGTAGAAAGCGTGTACGTCCGTCTCGGCCAGTGTCAAATGGCCAATGGCGGACAATTTAAACACTTCCGTTGACATTTTTTTGGTGTCTTGTTTGACGACAATCCAAGATAAACCTCGGATTATAATTTATCTGATTTTTTAAAATAATTTTTGATTAGTTTTTCATTAGAAACAAAATTTTAATTTTTTGAAATTCGAAAGCATTTTTCTCCCAAAAATTGTTATGTAAGGTACCAAACTTTTTATGCCGTTGCATGCACAATGGAATACCTAACGACAAGGGGTAATAAATGTGGCGGGTTACCATTTGAAAAAACTAATGACGTCACGCCCGCGCGCAACCAGATGACGACAGAATTTAATTCACGATGTTATAAAGTGCACGGGATAAAAACAAAATCGACCTGTTTCAGGGTTTTTCCATCAAACCGAAGATAGAAATATTAATTTTGTTCCAGACTTTATCTACACCCTGTACATATTCTAAAAACTAGCTCATTTCAAATTCCGCGCCAATATGCTGCTAACGCCATCTTCGTACCCGTTCATTCATGTGTGACAAGGATAGCAGATCTTGGATATTTTTCTATCAAGTAGTTGCCGGTCTGGTTTATTTAGTCTGTGAGTGTAGAAACATTGTCAAGCAATGATCACATATAATCATGATAACGTTTAAAATTTCATCTTTGTAATACATGTGTTAATGAATCACTGCTACTTTCCTTAAAAGTCACATCTGTGAAAAAACTAAGAACGTGCAAACTCGAAAACAAGTAGAAAAATTAAAATATTATTTTATGCAAAGATAATACAAAACATACTAAGAAGTACGAAAACAGACTGCTTATCTGATTTAAAAGTCTAAAATGACAAAAACTAAGCATTCTGTATGCTAAAAATATTTTTAATTATAGAGCTAATAGCCACAAATATCTTTGTCTATGAGTATTTTCTTTATTCTTAGTAGCTTACATGAAATTCAAAATCCACACAATAGGAACCACTGCTACTTTTTGTTAAACGTCACATATGTAAAAAATAAGATAAGTGCGGAAAACAAGTAAATAAAGGAAAACATCTTCTTATGTAAACTTGATTTATAATAGACTGAAGAATACGAAAATATAATAGTATACTGGTTATCTCATTTAAAAATCTAAAGTGCATGTGTAAGAGGATATTTTTAAATTATAGAGAGGTCTTTTGTCTACAGGGTGAGTCATTAGTAGCCGCTTCTTCGATTGCTCTTGTGTTTTAAATAAAAGAAAAAACAATTAGTGGAAGATTCATGGTTGCTTGTGGCGCATATTGTAAAAATACTTTAAGCTCTGGCGCACTTCCGGTTTCACCGGAAATACACGGAACTTCATTTTTTTAAATGACCCACCCTATATATTTTTGGATTTTCTTGTACTGCTTTAAATTGTCTGTTCGACTGTTTTTTCTTTTTCAAAATTGAGCCAATAGTTTTTGAGTTATTAATTTTTTTTGAAAATATTTGACCAAAACACGTGTTCAGAAAAAAAACATTTTCACATTGTTTTTAAAAGCAAAAACATTAACTTTGGTGGTGCTTGTAGCCAAGAAAATTCTACATCATTTGGTAAAGTTGCACTCGACAATACCTCAAAAAACTTTGCTTTTTTCAAAGCCTACTTCCTGAAATTTTCACGTACCAAAAACTTATTTTTTTTAAATGGAACACCCAGTATTTTATTGAGGCATTTTGTTCCTTATTTTAATCTCTTTCATTTTTGTTAACAATGTCCTATACCTATCTTTTGTAATTTTTACTATAGGAGCAATTAGCGGTCAATTAAAGAACTACGGGCGCTGTTCTATGCACCCAAATATTCGTCCAATAAAGGCTGGAATACGGCTGACTGCCTGAGTCAACTGTTGAAGAAAGTCGGTATACATTTATTTCAAACTTATAAAAGCATTGCTATTAGTTATCATTCAAATGAATTATTCTTATCAAGAGTTAATAGATATGATTGACGTTTTGGGTGAATCTGAAAGAAACTCTTTGCTAGCATCTAGACTTTATGCACAGCGATCCATGGTAGAAGTCATCCGAAGCCAGAAACCTTCGAAAATATAAAGTGGACGGTTTGAGTGAACAGAAAGCATTGAATATGAAAAAAAGAGCGGAAAAAGCAATAACTGGTGAGGATAAGACGTTTATGGTACTTGCGAGTGTAGTCGAACACCCCCCCCCCCATACTAGTACTACGAAAATTAGTCGTCAGTTAGATGTAAGTCAAATGTGAGAATCCAGAATTAGGAAATTCACCCGTAGCATATTTATACACAGGGTTAGATGAAAGAAATTTTCAGAATCGCTTACATTTTTGTCAATTGGCAGCAGATAAATTATCCTGGCTTTCTCAATTTTTTGTTGTTTACCAACGAAGCCACCTTCTATTAAAGTGAATACGTTCATCGTCACAATTTCCGTTATTATAACACATAAAATCCCCCACTTTATCACACCTGTAAACTTTCAAAATCGTTGGTCATTAAAACTGTGGGGAGGAATAGTGGATAGTTACATAATTGGACCTTATTTCTTTGATGAAAATGTTAATGGAGAAGAGTATCTTCGCTATCTACGGATGGATTTTCAAAACTTTTTGAAGACATCTTCAAATATGTCAGTAAACATAACTTTTATTTTATTTCGATGTTAACCAACAGTGTCAAAAATGAAATATTGCAACTGGACATTGCCGGAATTAAAAAAATTAAATGAGATGGTCTTCATTCTATAAAATTATTACTTTTGGGATAGTTGGATATAACATTTACTTTGTTTGACAGTTGGCTAAGGAAGTCGGGCGCCATCCCCGCCTTCCATTGGTTGAACGAATATTTTGGTGCATAGAACAGCGCTCGTAGTTCTTTAATTGACCGCTAATAGCTCCTATAGTGATTATCTCAGAAATTACAAAAGATAGGTATAGGACATTGTTAACAAAAATGAAAGAGAATAAAAAAGGAACAAAATGCCTCAATAAAATACTAGGTGTTCCATTTAAAAAAAATAAATTTTTGGTATGTGAAAATTTCAGGAAGTAGTTTGAGGTATTGTCGAGTGCAACTTTACCAAATGATGCAGAATTTTCTCGGCTACATGCATCACCAAAGTTAATGTTTTTGCTTTTAAAAACAGTGTGAAAATGATTCTGAACACGTGTTTTTGTCAAATATTTTCAAAAACAATACAGACAATTTAAAGCAGTACAAGAAACTCCAAGAATATATAGGGTGAGTCATTAAAAAATATTAAGCTCCGTGCACTTCCGGTAAAACCGGAAGTGCGCCAGAGCTTAAAGTATTTTTACAATGTGCGTCACAAGCAACCATGAATCTTCCACTAATTGTTTTTTCTTTTATTTAAAACACAAAAGAGCAATCGAGGAAGCGGCTACTAATGACTCACCCTGTATACATATTTTCTCCATTTTTAGTAGTTTATGGGAAATTGAAGATTCACACATCATTAACCACTACCATTTCTTTTAAGTTACATATGTCATAAAAGTAAGGAAAGTGAAAATAATTCGAAAACAAGTAGACACATGAAGATATGCTCTTAGACAAAGTTGATTCAAAATATAATGAAGAATTCGATAATACAATAATATACTGGATGTTTCATTTAAAAATCTTACATGAGAAAATTAATCTCCCTATAGCCTAGACAAAAAAATTAAATTTCAGAAATAATAGATACAAATATCCTTTCATTATTCATTTTTCTTTATTTTTAGTAGTTTAGGGAAAAGTTAAAACTAGCTATATACAATATCAATTCTATGAACACTAGTGCTGCTCAAGCAGTGTTATGCGGTAGTGTACCAATCTCAACGGATGCTAACTTTCAATTCAGGGGAGAGCCAAATATTGAGTAACATTTCCACTTATTAGTTTTGAAGCAGTGTGACTAGGAATATCAAGATAATTTTTAAACTCAGAATTTATATATTAACCATAGCTGCCTGCAAATATATCAAATGAAATATTTGGTTGTACATTTGAGTGAGTATCTTTAGAAATAATAATAAAAAAAAAACATTTACATTGGTTGAAAACCAATAAATGATGAAGTATAAATTAAAAAGTGAAATAAAGAACCCAGAGGAACACCCAAATACAAAGATGAGAAATTAGAGAAAGTAAATATAAATTAATATTTTGTTTACACAGTTAAATAAATTGAAAAATAAATTAATAGATTTATTCATCAATCAAGCTTCCAGAAGGATCTAAAATCTCTCAAAGACTTTAGGAAAATCAAGGAGAACAGTGACTAATACCTCTGGATGAAATTATATCATCTGCATTTTAGTAAAACATCTATTGCTTTCCAATTTCATGTTTGGATTAATACTAACTTGGACAGAATTATTTTCTTATTGTATTGAAGCTGTACAGATCGTATCGTGAAATTTAGTAGCAGCAGTTTGTAGCAATCTTCGTTTTGTTGAGCGCAATCCAGGGGAGTTTCATTTATTTTATTTGATAGAGTGACGTTAGCTCCGCGCAATAATAAAATTATAATGGTGTTGTACTTTCCGTGGCGTGCTGCTATATGTCTGTAAAAGAAAAAAGACAATTTTATTACAAACATAGCCAATGCGCAAGAAATGAAGGAAGGAAATAATATGCAATAGCTCTAACTACAATAAAATTTTAACTTATTATTTGTAAAAATTTTTTTTTAGGTTTTGAATTTAAATGAACAGAAAATAAAAAAATATCTTACGTCAATTTTGCAATTGTTTGTTGCATGTTCAAATATTGTATCTCTTTAATAATTAATTAATTAATCGTGAGTAATTAGCATTATTTACATTATTAATAAAGACAACAATATTATGGCATATACTTAAAATCCATCCAAAGCTTAGTATACAGGGTGTATTTGAAATAAGGGGACAGAGTATGATTAATGGAAAGATTTAATTTTATTAATTAGACTCAAATCCAAAATATTTTGCGCAAATTCAAATTTTAAAAATTACAAAGATATTTTTAAAATATTCTTCGCGCCACTGCACTTTAATACGACTGTATGGTATGCAAGAGTGGGGTACTAAGTAGGAATGTGAAGGCGTGCGAGGTCAGTCTCGTTCGATTGTTAAGTGTGGATGTTTCGACTATGGCTTACACAACGCACGAAATTCATTTGCGTCCAATTAAAATAAAAGTTTCTCATAAGTAGAGTTGGGCAAATTTTACAACACAAATTTGTTTTTGTGAGAAATAAGAAGTAAAAAGTCGTTGAATTTAATCATAATAACAGTAATAGTACTTACTATACATTTATTGCGGAAGAAAATGTAATATCTAAATAATCCTGGCAAATATTAAAATAATTACAAAATTCATACAGTCGGCATCTCAATAAAAAAAAATCTCGTTGTTGAAAACTAAGTTATTTTAAAAGAGAACAAAAGAAATCGAATAAAGTACACACATCAATTTTATCCCAAATCAGCTGATATTTCATATTAAGGTTGTTGAACTCTTAGCATGAACACCTGTTTAGAAATAGTAAACAATGCTATCATTGGGGTTTTTATAACGTTTACAACTGTTATTGCGGTGTGTGTATCTATGTATGTATATGTTTATTTAGTTCCATAAAAATATTATTTATTACGACTCATGACGTCGGCTGTCTGGCCTAACTGGCGCGAAACCTGCTAAATCCATAGGCGGCACATTAAACACTTTTCGGGGGTTTTTAATTTGGGCGTTCGTGTCGTAACTGACTCACAATTTTTGGGATTTATATTCTACATAATTGCATCTTTCCTTTTATCATACTCTGTCCCCTTATTTCAAATACATCCTGTATAGTAAAAAAGTATTATATATAGTATTTTCCTTACAATGGTGTGTCACCTTGTGTATTAACAACATTAACATCAGTCCCATAGTTCAAAAGCAATTCCACGTTCTCCTGACATCCACTAAACGCCGCCCAATGCAAAGCAACATTTTGTTTCAAGTCTCTCAAAGATGGATCGGCTCCTTTCCTCAATAAATACTTCACTATATCTAAATGATTGTGTTCACAAGCCCAGACCAGAGCTGTCCAACCGCCGTCGTCCCCTTCGTTTATATATTCGCGTTTGTTGGTGGCGGCATCTACGAGTAACTCGCAAGATTCCAAGTTTCCGCAATCGGCCGCAAGATGGAGTGCCGTCATACCATCCGTACCCTATATCAAAAATATAGAATTCTCTACGTTATAAATGAGTATATCTGTGTCTTGACGGTGAGTAAATATTGTAGGAAAGAAATGATAAATGTCGCACAACTTGACGTACCTTAAATGAGATGTTTGCGCCGGCCTTTATTAAATATTTAACTATATCGTTTTTACGTGCTAGGACTGCGACCATTAAGGGAGTGTTTTGGTCTTTGTCCAATATATTTAGTTCTATACCGGCCGATAGAAGCATATGAAGGGCTGGCAAATGTCCATTTTTAACACAATAATGAATTAAATTTATATTTTCCTCGTCGGAGAGAGTTGAGATCATTGGAATTGGTTTAGAACCTGAAATATTGCAATAAAATAATTTTTTTACCTAATACAAGCGTAATATGCTTGATATTAACATTTTGAATAAAAAAATAACATAAAACTGAACTGTGAACGAGCAACATTAAGAAAAATATTTTTTTATAAATACTTAAAATGAAATACTGGGTTTTTGTACTCTTACTTAAATTCTATATTTAATCTTGACTTGTCAAACCTTACTAAAAAGTAATGAATATCCTGTTAATGATGGCATTGTTATGTTCCGTTATTTACTGCACACGTAATATATTTAAACTATGTTAAAAGCAAGATTATTGTACTTTAAAAGTGTTTACAAAGACTATACTCTGTCTCAGAATAACGAGTGATTCAAATATCCAGCCAAAACCTAGAACACTCACCTTGCTTTCAGGCAGTTACGGCGCTGGAAGCGAATACACCTAGCGCCAGAAGTTATTTCGTGCGTTCACTGAGTTACGGCGCTGGAAGCGAATACCGCTAGAGCTTGTGGCTAGTGCCAGAAGTCATTGAACGGGTCACAGTAGTAAATTTTAAAATTGTTGCTTGCGCATGCGTACTTTTACTACTTCTGAAGAATCACAATTTCTGACAGCAGCGAAATGGAGTTCTGAAGTTTATTTTTATTAAATTTCATCATTATTATTATTATTATTTGAAATATGAAGACATGACACACGCACTTTTTAAATCTAAACGATAAATAACGTCAACGTATTTGGTGTCTAATTAGGTTGTACCATGTATGATAGCAATATAAAATCCTTATTTTAGAATTGAAGCCGAGGAGATGGTAAATTATTTACTATTATAATATATAGTGTGTCTAAATATTTAATACTACATTTTACAGTGGATTACTATATGGATTATGTGGACGTTTTCGATGAAGATGATGTATCTATTATCAATATTACCTATATATATTAGCAGTTTTGATTGGAATATTTATCGGCAAAGTGAACAGTATTCATTTCAATTTTAATTAGTTGATGAATTTTCTGAATGCTATGTTGCAGTAAGAGTATAACCACAGAATTATAAATGATGAATAAATTTAATACAAAGAAATAACTTTGTATATTTATTTTATTAATGTAGTTGTAAAAACAATATTATTCCAATATTTAACTTATTGATATCGGATGTTAGTAAATTTGTTGGATTATTTTGAGGTTTTCTTGAAGATTATGTAAGGATAACACTATTATATTAGCAGTTTTGGCTGAAATATTTATCGGCCGTGTAAATAGTTGATCATTTCAATGTTAATTAATTGATGTATTTTCTGAATGCTACTTTGTAATAACTGTATAATCGCAGAGTATATAACGGATAAATAAATATGACATAAACTGATAACATTTTGTTTGTTTTATTGTTGTAGTTGAGAAAGCAATATTATTTCAAAATTTAACTTATTGGAATCTGATAGCAGATCTTGTGTAAAAGTCTTAAGTTACATTACCTAACAGACTATGTAGCTATCTATACTTATACATGGGAAAAAAGTTTACAAAAGGCAGTACTAATGTATTTTAGAACACGAAAATATAATGAGACTATAAGGCCCAAAAATAAGCGTTATTATATATATATATATAGCTCATTAGTTTCAGTAGCAGCTGTTAATATTTTTGAATAAATTTAGTGCCAAATTAGAAAGAATTATGCTGTTTATTAGAAGGAATTGTGCTGTTTGACATTACTTATTAGTTACATCTATTTCAATAAATAAACAGATCAATAAGAAATATTAGGCATTATTTAAGATCTATTGTGCAACATAAATGAAGATGTTTCTATTGATCGTATTACTCAAGATTCAAATTTGAATTTTAACCGCCTTCTTTTACCGCCGCTAGGTCATCGATCGAAATATATTTTCGTTAGACAGAAAGGCAAGCGCTAGCTCCAGCGCCGGCACTCAGCAGTCGCGGTCAAGGGTGTGCTAGGTCCAGCGGTGTGCTGGACCTAGCACAGCTCAGCGTTAGCGGCGCCGTAACTCCCTGAACGCACGGATTGAAGAGGTCACGGCAGTAAATTTTAAAGTTGTTGCTTGCGCATGCGTACTTGTACTACTCTTGAAGAATAACAATTTCTGACAACAGCAATGAAGACGTATCATACGCAGTTTTAAAATCTAAACTAAAAATAAAATCAGCGTATTTGGTGTGTAATTAGTTTGTACCATATATGACACCAAATATAAAATTATTTTTTTTAACTGAGACCGAGGTGATGGTAAATTATTTAATATATATAGTGTGTCTAAATATTTGACACTACATTTTACAGTGGATTATTATATGGATTATGTGGAAGTTTTGATGAAGACTGTATCTATTACCAATATTATATAAATAGTTTTAGTTGGAATATTTATCGGCACCAAGAACACTATTCATTTCAGTTTTAATTAATTGATGAATTTTCTGAATGCTAAGTTGCAGTAAGAGTATTACCACAGAATATATAACATAAATAAATTTAAACAAAGTAATACCTTCATGTATTTGTTTTATTAATGTAGTTGTAAAGTCAATATTCCAATATGTAACTTATTGAAAGTGATGTTAGCAAATTTGTTGGATTATTTGGAGGGTTTCATTGAAGATGATATCGATTAACGCTTATTATATTAGCACTTTTGGCTGGAATATTTATCGGCATTGTGAATAGTCGTTCAATTTTAATTAATTGATGTATTTTCTGAATGCTACATTGTAATAAGTGTATAATCACAAAGTATACAACTCATAAATAAATATGACAAACTGATAACATTGTATGTTTGTTTTATTGCTGTACTAGAGAAAGCATTATTCCAACATTTAACATACTGGAACCTGATATTATCAGATCTTGTATAAAAGTCTTAAGTTATGTTACCTCATAGACTATGTAACTTATCTATAATTATACGTATGAAAACAGTTTAAAGAGAGCAGTACTAATGTATTTTACAAATGAACATATGAACACATTTAAAGACGACAAGGTCCATTAGTTTCAGTAGCAGCTCTTAATATTTTTAATGTGAAATAAAACAAACAAATGTTTATGATTTACACTGTATTTAATACCAACGACAGCTGTTTCGCTACACTGTAGACACTGTGACATTATATGTCAACCTGAAGAAGCTACAGTATAGCGAAATAGCTGTCGTTGTTATTAAATACAGTATAAATCATAAACATTTGTTTGTTTTATTTCACATTGAAATGGATTTACATCAAGTAAAGACCAACTCAATCCAAGACTTAATATTTTTATTTAAATTTAGTGATCCAAATTAGAAGAAAGTATGCTGCTTGACATTACTTAATTATTAGTTATATCTACTTCAAAATAAATTTCAACATATAAACCGATCAAAAAGAATTATTAGCACTATTTAAGATCTATTGTGCAACATAAATGAATGTTGTCTACTGATTGTATTGTACACAAGATTCAAGTTTGAATTTTATCCGTTTTCTCTTAGCGCCGCTAAGTCATCGACCCACATTTTTTTTTCGCCAAATAAAATGGCGACCATTAGATCGAGCGCCGGCACTAAGCAGTCGCGTTTAGGACACAGCAAGACATAGCGAAGCTCAGCGCCTGCGGCGCCGAAACTCCCTGAACGCACAGATAGGTTAAAATGTAGTAGACAATTTGATATGACATCGTGACAATTGAGGTTAGAGAAACTGTATTATTTTTAACTAAGGATTTAGCTGTTTTATGTTTCATTTACTACTTTGGTTAAAATGGATGTGTCGCTTTTCATTCCACCAATCGAAGCAGCAATTGGAAACAGGAGGAGTGAAGTTATAAACACAAGTAGTTACATACAGCTCACAGACTGAGAGTTGACCGGTGAGATGCTCCTCCCACAAGATGCGCAGTGGATTCTTATAATATTAGGATAAGCATGAGTAGTATGAAGAAATTGTCAAGCGATACTCATCGAAGTGCAGTATGCTTCCTATATATGTATCTCTTTTCAGTATATTACAATTTCTTATTTGAATTTACTCCTTCGTCCGTGCGATGATAAACAAATGTTATCATTTCTTTTTTCCGAACACTTTCTCTGTCTCACACTGACCTATAAGTCGCGCAGCGAGGAGTCATCTCAGCGTTCAGCACTCGGTCTGTGTACTGTACATCTATAATTTAATGAATATAAATCTTTTATCTTATCATTAAATTTGATGATTCTAGTTTAAAAAAAAACATTAGAAGAACTCTGTGGATAAAGATATAGGCCCAATTTCCAAATGAAAGTAGTAGACTTTGTTCTGAGCGTTTTTGCAAGGATTGCTATAATAAATATATAATTACTATGCTTTTTGGTCAATGTGCTATATATACCAACAAGAAAATTGTTAATCAAGTCTATGTATTATTAAATATTTGTACCAGAGAGCAAGAATGAATCAAACCTTTTATTAAGAACTTGCAAAAAAGTTTGCTTATTAGTTTCTATTTTAAATAATATCAATAAAGAACTTATACAAGTACATCATTCGTGTTACTGTTATAAACCTTGAGTAGGTAAATTCAAGCAGCTATTCTTGAAAATGTGAATCTACATACAACAGTAATAAATGTAAAAATTTACATCAGCTGAAGTTGCTTACACGACCTGCAAAGATAATTAGATATACACATTACTAATTATTATTTGCTATTTGTATTTTGAAAATATGGAGAAAAATTTTCATTGAATAATTTACACTATCTTAAGAAGTATAACAAATTTTTAATTCTATTCTATATTGGAAATTAATAATAATGTAGTGTTCACATCATGTTAAAAGGATTAAAATACAACTGAGACTGTAACTACAAAATAAAAAAAAAATTGCCGCATAAATTAATCTGATTCATTTGTGCTGGACATTTAACATGTCTATTAACATGTGGTAATATAATTAGTATTTAATTAACACTTACTTGAAATTAATGAGTTTCAAGAATCTATGTAAAGTTATTCAGTTCATTTTTGGTATGGAATCATCTATAGTTATTTTTGCAATGATATTATTAAGTGTTGGATTAAGTGTTTCAAAAAAGAAACTGCACTGTCGTACACTGTCAAATTCAAAGTTTCAAATGCCTGATCACTTGTTCTTTAGGTCTTAAGTAGTCTGATCACTCATGTTCATGTTGTACATAAAAGTACGCATTTTATATAATAACACGAGAAAATATAATAAGCCAAAAATATAAGAGACTAGATTATGGCTTGGTTATAAACATAAAATGAAGTATTGGCGGACTGAATATCTCATGTTAAACTTGCCTACGCACGAACCAATGAAATATCTTAAAAATAAACACCATTTTGGCGCCATATTCGAATCACTCCTTCTTATTCTGAGAAAATCTATAGATCAGAAAAAAGTTAGACTAGTTATGTGAAATTTTGCAAAAACAGTAATTCTGGTCACTTGAAAAAATTAAAAAGGAGACCTCAGAAGAATGGCAGCTTTTCCAAAGATTGCCTTGGTCCCCCCGCCCACATCTTTTAATACTTTACTGTGGAGTATTAAACATCTGATCAATACAATTACAATTAAACTATTACTAAAACCCTATCTTTCATTGAAAAATTATTTACCTAAAATATTAGCGAGAGATTTATAATTTTGCCGCTTTATCACATCAAAAACCATATCAATATCACAGCTATTATCCAAGGTATTAGATTGTGAGGAAAGCTCAACAGCACCAGGCGGTATCAAGGGACTTTCACTACGTTTCACATTATAATCACATTTGATTGGAAATGAAATTTTTGCCGAAGGCCTGCAACAAGATACAATTACGGTTGAAGATACGTTCGCTTTCAAATTGAAATACACACTACCTACAGGAAAATTCTTTGTTTAGTTAGGAAGACCGGCCTTTTAGGTGAGTACATGGTTATGATGACGTCGTGATCTGGTGTTGTACGGCCGCAATGCGGACAGCATTCTACATTACCGACTACTATCTGACAGCTTCTGTGATAGTGATGCTTTGCATCACATTCCACAAACCTACCCTATTAAGAATTCGATGTTAGTCAATTAATATATACAGGGTGTTTCATCGGTTGGGGTATCGCGAATTAAAGTGCCTAAATATAAAAATATCGACTTCAAATTTTAACCACTTATAGAGCTTTTAAACCGCTACCAGCAGGTTAGGTTGTTTTTGATAATATTATTTTAATTAATGCGTAAATTAAAAAAAAACGTATTATCAAAAATTAAAAGTGCTGAAAAAATTTTCAAATTTGAATGGTGATACGTGGAAATATCACCCATATTAACTTCACAATCAGAATTTTTATAAACGAAACCGTTTGTCAAATAAAGTCAATATTAAATAATGTCGTTTTTCTTACGACAGATTTATGGTACTTAACTTTCTAATTGTGCTGTCCGCAAACAGGTAGTCCTTTTAAATTTATTACGGATAATAAATAAAAATTTATTATAAACTCAACACACAACACTGTAATAAAAAACCCATAAATTCTTCAACGTCCGCAAACAGGTAGTCCTTTTAAATTTATGACGGATAATAAATAAAAATTTATTATAAACTCAACACACAACACTGTAATAAAAAACCCATAAATTCTTCAACGTCTTGCCTTTAATTTTGAAATTATTGTAAAATATTCAATAATTGATTAAGTTTTAATTTTTTTTTCAATTGCATAGTTGATTTTATAGACATATCTTTTTAACACCTGAATTTCAATAAAATCTGAGTACTTTTGATTTTTTGAACGAAGGTTTTTTTTTATTTACGCATTAAATAAAATAATATTATCAAAAACAACCTAACCTACTGGTAGCGGTTTAAAAGTTCTATAAGTGGTTAAAATTTGAAGTCGACATTTTTATATTTAGGCACTTTAATTCGCGATACCCCAACCGATGAAACACCCTGTACATACCGTGCCTTCAAATAATTTCCTCATTAGAGGCAGCCATGCTTTTTTTAATGGTTGGTGACAGTGCAGACACAAACGCATAATTTTGATAGTTTGGTTGCGTCATGTCAATAATAATAGGCGTCTATAATTTGAATTTAAGTACGACAAATATCAGAATTTGAAGTTTTCAAAAGCTTCGCATGTGCACCAACATTGATTACTTAATTACTTGAAAAAACAGACTTCTCTAATAAGGAAAGTATTTGAAGGCACGGTATATTCAAAATTATTCACGCTGCATTATATAATTCGAATACGTTAACATTAGCCAATAGTGAAATTATACGACAAAGGTTGAACCGTAATTTTTTAAGTGTAAATAGCATAATAAATGTGGACGAGAGGGATTTATTTATAACTATAACGAGATTTATTTATAAGTATAATAAACATGTTGGTGTATAGAGCTTTTGCACAATGAGGGTACATACTTTATTAGGTGCAAAGAAGAAATTATAGAACTAGTCTTCCATCTAGAATTGGGAGTGCACACGGTGCATATTCGCAGGATTGTTGGCATGTTAACTATCTCCGTCACTGGCAGATGTGGGTGTCCTTTGCGTTGTGAAACAAACGACAAATTTAATATTTTCCTATAAAAGAAAAGCTCAAGTTCATGAACTTCCTCATATTATTTTCAACCCCATACTTGACTTCATAATCATCAGGACTTGGATAAATAAAAAAAACTCAATTTGATTCTCCACAAATTTTGCAATTAAATTAATCACTAAATGCATATGATCACAAAATATCCTTAACGATCCACTTTAGAAACTGTACTGATGCTAGATTACCTGTTCCTTTAATTTACATATTTTTGTCTCTCTTGTATAATTCCAGCATTTGCTAAAGCTAATATATTCAAATTGTACATTGCGTAAAACATATTTATAATACTACGATATTGCGGCTTATGTATGAAAGTAATTTTTTGTTCCAAAATAATGATAGAAAATACGAAATTCATGGAAAAAATACTATCAAAAAAATTGAAGGACGATATAAACAAGGTTTGTTTAGTAAAAAGATTTCCAATTTGAAGTGATGTGAATATTGGATCTACTGCATTTACATCCCTATGAATTCAGAGCGTGCTGGCGTCGAACATAACCTTGATTGTTTGATCATATATCTACACCTTACATTTACTGCATATACATATAATTTTGCAATGACAATTATTTTTGGATCAAAATGTGTGAAAAACAACACACGTACACGTGTTTGAGCATACATAGATCTCATCAGCTTGCGACGGTTGTCACGCGATGGCTGTTAAAGTAGATCGCTGGTATATCTGTCGATTTGCATAGCACATATCTATGAGAGATCTCAGCGACATCTGTTATTACCCAAACGCAACGTATCCTGGCAACATTCACCCGCGGTATAGCTCGGTTAATATCTGATGGAACTTAGGATGCGCGAAGCATGGCATGTGCGTTAAAAACATCGGTATCGAAAGCAATACGCTACTGTTTTCAAGTTGGTCTTTAACTTTTCATATGTAGCAAAATCTATGTCTATCTCTCACGTTTCATGCTGCGTTCTCCTTTTTTTGTCTTAAAATTGTCATCAGGTCAGGTCTTAACCGAGCATAACAAAATTACTGTGTGCGTCAAATTATGTATATAAATGAACTGTGTGATAGTTGCACTGTGTCGAGCAGACAGTGCAACTATCCAGAACATGTGACATCCAATTGGAGATATCGCTGCCAGTACGCGCAAGTAAGAGTGAACGCGGTAATCACTTGTTCCCCATCATCTTCTTCTGGAGCGAGTTTGAGTTGATCTGCGTTCTGTCGACGTGGGCTGTTGTATGTGTACCCGTGCTGTTATGGTGGGAGTATTCTGTTTTCTTGACTGGCTACGCGTGGTGGGGCCCGTGTTCGGTGTTTCGCTGTGTGTATTCATTCCACTGTTTTGTATTCGGTACGAATTGTTTTTGCTATTCTGAGTGCGTTCTGTATTTTTCCTTAAAGCTATTTCTCGATCCGCTAAGATAGGTTTCCATGCCGTAAGGTGACGTTGAGCATCATCTCTTTATCTCATTTGTGCAGGTTATTCGGTCTTTTTTCAATTTCACTGCTTCACATATTATTCAGGCGACCGGATGTTTGTATTTCGCTATTGTTTTTGTTTCGTCGAAATTGATTTTGTGCCCTGTTGTAATTGTGTGTCGAGCTAACGATGATGTTGCTTGTCTGTTTTTTATTGCCAATTTTTTTTCTTCTTTTCTGACCTCTATTCTTCTGTTCGTCTGCCCTACGTATGTTTGTCCGCAGTCTTTACAGGGTATTTCGTAGACGCCTTGATCCTCTAGAGGAATTCTGTTTTTTTAATTACGAAGAATGTCGCCCAACTTTCTGTCCATAGTGAATACCGTTTCTATATTGTGCTTTTTTAATACTCTGCAGATTCTGTCTGTTGTGCCTTTAATGTAGGATAAAAGCGTTTTTGTAGTGTTCGTGTCGTTTTCGTGTGTACTTGTTTCTGTTTTTGCGTGTTTGATTGTTCTATTTATTATTTTTGTTGATATTCGTTTGACAGCAATGCCTTGCGGATATTCTCTGTCTCTTCCGCGATGTGTATTTTGTCGGCTAATTCTAATGATCTAGTGACGAGTGTTTTCACTACAGAGTTCAGTTGTGCTGGATGGTGGTGTGATTCGGCGTTTAGATATCGGTTAGTATGTGTCGCTTTTCTATAAACCGTGTGTCCTAGGGAGCCATCATTGCGTTTTTTGACCAGAACATCGAGGAAGGACAATTGGTTCTGTTCTTCAACCTCCATTGTAAATCGTATTTTCGGGTGTATGCTGTTTAGGTGATCTAAGAAGTTTTGGAGTTTGTCTCTGCCATTTGTTCATATCACAAACGTGTCATCCACCTAGCGTAACCACAAAGTCATCACCGATTGTTGCTAATATATTCATGGAGAATTTGGAACAGAAAGCAATAAATACTGCTGCTAACAATCCGACTTTGTGGTTACGCTTAGAGACAACCGTTGTTTATTTATTGATTTGTATTGTCTTTTTTAATAAACTAAAAACAATGTACAGACCATTTGCTTCCTTTGAAATGTCGCCGACAGTGGAATAACTGCGCCACCTAGCGATGCGCTCAGGACTTGAATTTAAGTTCAAGGATGGGTACACCTTGCTGATACGGCGTGTCGCCTACTAGTATATAGTCCTCCGTACTATACCGTGTGGCCGCCGTTCATAGCGCGATGCATGTATTAGTAACTACTGGTCGACTATAAATGGGCGTGCCAACTTGAATTGCCACACCGACAGCGGGCGTATAAGTTATACGTATAAATGTATTCGTAGGCAAATCATGTGAAAAGCAGTGTAATAGGTATTGCGTTCCCGTTGTAAGTAATTATTTGTAGTTGTTTGAAGCATCAGATAATCACTGATAATATGTCAGTGAAGTAACTCATCACAGCTTCATAAAAAACATAAAAGAGCAAAAATAAATAATTAATAACTCCTAGACTTTAAAATAAAAAAAACTGCTTATCTAAAATAATATTTTTCAACAAATATTATAATCTAAAAACTCAACTATAATAAAATACTGAAACATAAAATATTGACTTCTTAAAACAGAATTGTAATTCAACATTGCAATTAACCTGTAATTAGCTAAAAAAATGTTATTCTTAAGCAATAATAAAACTCGAACTGACGCCCATATGTGGAAGCGACGGCGAATGCGACTGCCCGACTACACCGTATAAATGTTGATTTTTTGGACAAATGTGAGTACATCATAGGCAAATGCGAAATACTAGCTCTGTTGTAATCCAGTATAACACTGCGTCCACTTGTTTACCGTTCTAATACACAGACATCTCTATCTGTTTCGCTTACTCTACAGGTATCGCGATAATGCAGACGCACGCGGTCTTATGGTATACGCATATCACTTTAATGAGTTATTATGTTAAGCACAAGTGTTATGTCGTCATAATGCAAGTGCCTCTCTTTAGGCAACAGGTTAACCCATACGCATTATAGCAAATTAGTCCACGAGAAAGAGATAGAAAGATATTATGCAGTGATTCTGATGTTTTTCTTTCTCCAATAAGTATTTACTACATATAAATGTTGCGGCGTAGTCTATTTTCATGTTGAATTCTAAATGTTTAAAGCAAAACCGCAATATAGTAGTTCTTATATATGAAGAAAAATATTACAAAACCTAGACAAAGTATTACCTGTGTACAAAATACTCCGCAAGTCGGACAACAGTTATGTCTGAGCATTCTGTTCCTATGAACATCACAAAATATACCATACGGTACTCTTGTTGACATACGAACCATTTGCTTTTCCTCGCTTTCGATTAAATTATTACAGCCAACTAGCTTTTCGCCGACACTATCGACAGCAGTACAAAATGTTTCTAAACAGAGAAAATGCACCGATATAGAAATAGATTATAAATAAGTTGTTAAGATACCTTTCTTTTCATCAGCTGAATATATCTGAGTTGGTTTTGTACAAAGACAAAGTTTCGATGCTATTAATTCGGCACCAACAGACGAACATTCGGGATGAGCTGGATACATAGATTCCTCTTCTGCTAAACTGCCTTCCTGGGCCTCAGCTTCTTCTACATTAGATATGTCTTCTTCTTTGTAACGACTGTTAAACATTAATAAAATGTTTGTGTAAGCTATCTACTTATTAACAAATAATTTAATAAAAACATATAATAGTCATTTTAAGTCATTTGGATAGTTTACATCTTTTCTACAATTTGTTTGGTAAATTATTTCTAATACTGTCACTTATTAATTGTAAAATAAAACCTTTGTATATTTTGCTTCAAAAAAAAATTCTATGAATATTTAAAGGAGATCTACTTATATAAGGAAAACTCTCATATATAATTTTTGATAGGCAAGCAAATATTATTTTACATTATAAATTTATCATTGCTAACTTCCCTTTAATGTCTGACTAATATATTCAGAAGTTTATTGTTTCTCTTATATATATATATGTATTTCAACCAACCTTGTAGATTTTCTCTGCGACCTTCTTCTTTCTTCGATATTTATATTATTTGGTTGTACATCATATTTTTCATTGTCATTATTATCAATTTCTTGTATTCCTTGTTCAATATCAGAATCTTTACTATCTGACTGATTACTCTTCAGCCTCTTGTTAGTTCTTTTCGTCTGTTTCTCTAAAGTTAGACTTTTTAATTTATGTTTTCTATTATTTCTATCGTCTGTTGTCAATTGCATGGTGTTTTCATTCATATTGACAATCATGCCAGAATCATTCAGATGTTTTTCTGCCACCTTTGTTGATTTATTTTTTGATTTCTCCTTCAACTGATTCTGATTTAAGTTTTCCAATATCTTTGGTGTTAACTTCAATTGTCTGGTCAATCTCTGGGGTTTCGACGATTCATTGTATGATTTTTCTTTACGAGCTATAGCATTTTGTAGAACAGATTCGCCATCTCTGCTCTTGGTTCGACGTGCCGACCGTTTCAACTGTGTTTCTTGTACTTTATTACGTGGAGATCTTCGACTTTTCAAATTATCATCAGATGTATTTGTGACTTTTTCAATAATATCAGGTTTTCTGAAATTCATTACAATTTTTGGTTTACCATTATCAGTTTCGATTTCTTGGTCTATAACCTCTTCAGGGTTCAACATATCTTCTGCTGGTTTCTCCATGCATGCTACTTCTTTATCTGCAACAATTTCTTGTACAATAGTTCCTTTTTCAGGTACAGGGGGTATATTAGTTAGAGTTTCTACAACTACATTTTCTGACTTGCTTTCAATATCTTTATTCTGAACTTCAGGGTCAGTTGAAGTTACAATCTCTGAACTAGATTCTTCAATTTCAGCTGGAATTAATTTCTTTTCAGTCTTATTGAATGTATTCTTCATTTCAACAATCAACTTCGTGATAAACATAGTACTTTCAGGTATATCCAGTCCAACTGGTCCACTCTCCATAGTCTTCCAGCTCAATTTCCTTTCTTATCTTACTTCTTAAGTAAATACGACAGCGGTATTATCCTTTATTTCACATATTATCGAGCTAGCTCATTGTGTTGAGTTGTAGGCAGGTACTTTTATAACTAAAGTTTACCACTTTCGAGTAATGAATCATTTTTATGCACATAATTCATGTAGAAATATCATTTTTAGGCATTTGTGCAATGTTTATGTGATGTTTTCCTAGTTGTTGTTCCAGGCAGTTTCAGGTTTAATTATTTTATTACTTAGGGACTAGGGAATTTAATTTTATAATTTGGGTTAAAAGTTTGTGTTAATTTAAAGTGATATGGCGCTAATTTTGAAATGAAATAATTTTTAAATATATAACTTATTTTGCATTTAAAATCAGCAAAAATAATTTTGTTCACTTTATTATGCTGTACAATATGATTTTTAATATTTTATTTGTCTAGTCTACATGTGTTTCTCTAAACCTTTAATAAACGATCCCTATGTCTACGTCAATGTATGAATCATAAGAGAAACAGTGGGCCGTAGTTTTGATTTGGGGCGTTCATTGCTTAAAGCTCTGTGCAAATCTGAGTGAAATAATTTACCTCGGGCATAATGGCTTTAAAAAACCAAGTTGGTCTAAGTAAGTGATATTATGTATATATTTCTTTAAACTCTTAACTATATAATCAATAATAAAGAGAATATAAACCATATAAACCACTAAAGTTTTTCGCTTTTGACAGTAATGATACTAATGATCTTACGATATAAATTGTAAAACATGATTTTAATACTATAGGTGTATCTTTTACACTAAAAATTATTATTGTATATTATGTTTTGCAAAAATAGATAAATTAATTTTTTGTTAATATATTGATTTTTATTTTTTGTTATGACTAGCGATTAAGGGGAGGGATGTGACGTCATACCACAATATTAAAGGGGAATATATTTGATTTTTATAAATCATTTTTGTTTTTCTTACAGAGATTATGAATGAGGTGATTAAGCAGAAAGGACCTAAAAAAAATGGGCCTGCTCACACTGTTGAGTGGAGAGTTTTGGTTGTGGATCAATTAGCCATGAGAATGGTGTCGGCATGTTGCAAAATGCATGATATTTCAGCAGAAGGAATTACATGTACGTTATAATAAACAAACACCATTTTATAATAATAGAGATATCTAAAAAAGTACAATTACATCTTCTAAATATGTATAATAACAAAAAAGAATAAAAACACATTAGGTAGTATGTGACATAGTTTCAGTTACATCATAAAGTAATAAGACTACCATACACATTTGTTTTTATAGTACTAAATTTTTGTGCATGATTTACTATTATATGCTAGGAAATATGTTTCCAATTATATAAATTAATTTATAAACAGTAAATATTAGATTTTGATTTAATATAGCAAATTTTTAATTTTAGTGGTAGAAGACATTCATAAGACACGGGAACCTTTATTGACAATGGAAGCTATATACTTGATAACTCCTTCAGAAAAATCTGTTCAGGCATTAATTGATGACTTTGGAATGAAATTGATGTACAAAGGAGCACATGTATATTTCACAGAGGGTAAATATTCTAAATTATTATTGTTAAGTGCTTATTAAAAGTAATTTATTTGATAAAATTTTATTTTGATATTAACAGAAAATGTATGTTTAATAATTTAATATGTTTCACTAGTTATAATCATTATTAATTTAGAAATTTTTATTCTACATTTACTAGAAATTCTTACCAAAAGGACGACTTAATTTTTGAAGCCGAGAGCTCAAAATTAATATATTTTTCAATTTTTCACAGCCTGTCCAGATACCTTATTTGACAAATTATGTAAAGCCAAAGTAGCAAGTTACATAAAAACATTAAAAGAGATCAACATTGCCTTCATACCCTTCGAGGCGCAGGTATAAAACAAAAATTATTTGTCTGATACGTTTGGGATTTCAAGAAGGTGGCGTGCATACTTTTGTGTTTATAATTTTATGTAACAGCCTAACTGCTAATTCTGACATTTGTAATAGTTTTTGTAAATGTGCTCGCTAACTAATTACACTATTTAATTTTGTCAATAATATTTATCTTAAACTGAAATGGGTTTTGTTTCTTGGTAACTCGGAAATGGCAAAAGATACAAATCCGATTAGTAAGTTAAGAAGTTTGTATGATTGTGAGATTGTGTTTTTTTGTGTTTGAGCTGTTTTGGAAAATACATCTTTGTTTTTGTGTTATATTATTGTATATTAAAATTGAAATGGGTTTTGGCAGGTTTATAATGAGAATAACAGTATTCTCTAATTTATATTTTATATACTGTAAAATAAGTGTCTTGGTTTATATTAGAGACCTACAAAAATCATGACAATATTACTTGTCTTTCTAGAATTTTGTGTGTGTTATTTATAGGTTATATTGTTATATAGAGTTTTCCAGAATAAGTGACTTCTAAAAACAACTATGGACGCCGCAGCCATGTATTATTCATTTTATCGCGTTCACTATTATCTGTCTGCAGTAATTTTGTACCTAGCGGCTTGTATGCAGTGATAGATTAATTGTCTATGTTAGGATATGTTTTTTAAAAGTTAATGTTACAGATAAAAAGAGGTATCGAGTCGTTTTTAAATAAATGCAAATACATATTGCTGTGGTCCGCAATGTATTAGAATTATATAGACGTGGTTCATTTTTCATTTTACTCATAGAAAATCTTGTATAAATATTAAGTATTTTGTCATAATAGCCTGTAATATTGTCTCTATACTTTATAAATAGTATGAAATGCATACAATTTTTTGCATTATGCATTAATTTAAATATTTAAAAACTTGTTTTTTAAAATATACATTTCTGTGTTATGAAGTTTGCCTAACAGACAGGTGCAAATGTGTTAGGGACTGACAATCATTTACTAAATATGTATACAGCACGTGTCAATTTTCATTAGCCATAGGCGATTAATTCATGCAATACGTGACAACATGGCACCCCCTACTTTTCTCTTCAATGCGAGCGCGACCGCTGCAAGCTCAAGTTAGCAGTAGCTGTTGGACTATTGACTTGGATGTTTGTACTGCGCTTAGAAATAATATTTACGCCTTGCAAGGATTTTTCTTTCTCCTTTCAGTAAATGCAGAGAATTATTAAGCATGACACAAACAAAAGCGTAATTCTAATAAAATTAAAAATAAGGTAATTAAAAAAGGATTCTGAAAATAATAATAAACAAGTAGATCGCGCCGGCCATTTGATGATGACGGATTTTATTGCAGACTATATCTCGGAACGTGTTCGCAGCTGAACATTTAATGTAGAAGTGGCAAGATCGGTGAAAGTCGCTGTGATGTCGATTGTTGCCGGGAGACACACGTTGCCACGTATTATTTGTATACGTATAAATCGCATGTAAAGATTGAATCCCTATAGCTAATGAAAATAGACACATACGGTATATATCCATGGTACAAGGCTCTTGCGCATCTCTGGATGACGCGCATTCGACATCTAGTACTACCAGTTCAATAAAGTTGTAAATTCACAGGACACTATTTCAATGAAGTCCTTTTTAACAGAAATGGAAATTTTGTAATGTAAAAAATAATGATAGGAATAATCTTGAAAGTAAGAAATATATAGAGAGCTTAATGTTAATTTGTTGACAAATAAATTGATGGCTGCTGAGGTATAGGGATGGTAATAAAATTGATTATAAATTATATAAATTTGTATATTAATTTTTTAAACAAAACATACCTCTTTTTACTTTCCTATACGTAGTGTAAGGAAGTATTGTGATGATGAAAATTTTCGACCTCGAGATTTTTGCAGATGTCCACATTTTGAAGTCCCCTGATACCAAAAAAGTGGTTTTTAAAAAATGTCTGTGTGTCTGTATGTCTGTCTGTCTGTCTGTCTCTCTCTGTGTGTGTGTGACCACGATAGCGCTCAAACCGCTGTAGGTATCTATTCCAAGTTTTGCATTTAGTAGTATAATCACCCTTTTGAGAACTGATTAGATTTTCAGCAAAATCGGCCGACCGGAAGTAGTAGTTTACTTCAGTGAAAAAATCGAATTTTGACAATATTTCGTCAACTACCAAGTTTAAACAAATTTATAAAGAATTCATATACAGATCGTTGCATCGCAAGTGCCGTCAAAATATTATATCGATAGTTGAACGGTATGTCTTAGTTAAGTCCATATGCCGCGCCGGCGCCGATACATGTTGCAGAGAATACGTATGAATATTTGGATATTTGCAGTCTCCAGTTAGTCATTGTAGAAGGTAGTTGTCTCATATGTTCTAGCGCTTTGCGATATTTTATTACATTTTCATTTTTTTATTATTCTTGTTGAAACAATATTCTTTTCATTTGCATTTTCTTATTATATCCTAATCTGTTAATTGTCTCATTCTTCAATCATTTTTGCTAAACATATTCGTTTAGTTAGTGTTTTGTCGTCGTTTCTATTAGCTTTTCTGCAGAGTTTAGTGTAAGATACATACATAAGTATTTATTTAGTTTGTTAGTTTGGTATTTATATGTTATAAAAATAATGGATGTTTATAATTTAGTTCAAAGAAAACAAATTATTAAGTGGTATCATCAGGAAATACCCTTAAGGCAAATAATAGAGCGCTTTTATGAGAATTATCAATCACGACCCGCTCTAAAAACAATTCAGCGAATAATAAATAATTTTGAAAGATTGGGCTGTATTATGCCGAACAAGCACAAACGTAATAGGCAGCCATTTGTTCGCCAAGACGAAAGAAATATTTTAATTTGTGCCAGTGTCGAACAGAACCCGAAAATATCTTCATTGGGTATTAGTGAGCAGCTGGATATTTCTAAAAGCACAGTATGCCGTGTTTTAAAGAAAAATAAATACCATGCCTACAGATTACAGAAAACAAATGAAATATTTCCCGAAGATGAAGAACAGAGAATGGAATTTTGCGAAAATATAATGCATATTTGCAATCAAAACGCAAATTTTATTGCAAATATATAATTTACGGATGAAAGTACTTTCCCGTTGCACGGAAGACATAATCCCGCTGTACCTCGACTTTGGGCAAGAGAAAACCCGCACCTAACATACAATGCTAGAACTCAGTATCCCCAAAAATTAAACGTTTGGGCGGGATTACTTGGAGAGCATAAAATTGGACCATTTTTTATAGATGGCAATTTAACAGGCGAGAAGTATCTTAACTTGCTCCAGAATCGAAGTATCCCACGCCTCCACGAATTGGCGCTCAACTTGGATAACATATGGTTTCAACAGGATGGGTGTCCCGCTCATAATAGTAGAGTTGTACGGGAATATCTTCATAATGTATTTCCAAACCGTGTTCTAAGTACCTGGGGAACTATTCGCTGGCCACCTAGATCACCAGATCTCTCCCCTAATGACTTTTTCTTATGGGGATACATGAAAACTAAGATCTATACATTTGGAAACGATAGACCAAACAATTTGGCAGAATTGCAACAAAAAATTATTAACACTTTTGATGACATTCCTCCAGCAATTTTACAGAATGCGCAACGAGGCTTCTACGATCGTTTAGCATATTGCTTTGAGGCGACCGGAAGACGTTTCGAGCATTTAATGCATTAGAAAAGTGGTCGCTTTTATATTAACTTATAAAATAATAATTTATGACTTCTGTTGTAACATATGCATATTTTTTTAACGTTTATTCCTGCAAATATGAGAATATTCATTTTTTATTTAGCTACTAATTACAGAATTTAAATTTCATTATTTTACTGTGAATTGTTGTGATAATAAATAGTATTACTATTCTCCACATTGCTTTAATATTTTACATTTTTCATTCGTCATAAAATTCTTCTTACAATACATATTCTGTGCACAAGTTTGCTATTCTTGTTATAACTACATATTTAGTTTTTATGAGGATAAAAACAGCGGGCACATTGTGCACGTTAAAGAAAATTTTATCATATGAGTCTACCTAGATTACGTATAATTCATACCACCGGCGCAGCTGTGCACGTACGTACATACTACAACGCTAAGACCTGCTCAACGAAGTAACACGTCAATCGGAGCGAGCGTATGACGGCACTTGCGATGCAACGATCTGTATACTTAAAATTAAAATTGAGAATAATTTTATTTAAAAAGTTTTTCGAAATTCCTTCCGGAAGTAGGTCTTTTACTCTTATCGAAAATCAGTTTTTTGCGAATATTTCGCAAGTCATGCTTTTTAGACAAGTACGTTGCGGGTATAATAGTTATTTACGAACCAAGTGCGTGAAATCATATTTCGCGAATGAGTGACCAGTTTAAAGCGCGAGCCGAAAGGCGAGCGCTTTATGGACACGAATTCGCAAAATGTTTCACGCACGAAGTTTGTACAATATTTTTTGTACGAGAACTATAATAATAATACATATTGTTAAATACGTTATCGTTTATGACACACTACTAATCTCTTGATATTAATTAAAAAAGATTGAATTGGCAGTATTGATTATTTGAAGTGACATTTAATTTAAAATTATCAAATTCAAAAAATTCTATTTCATTTCCTTTTATTTTCATAGAAAAACAACGAACTGGGTAGCATATTATTAAGGTTAGGAATTTATGATTTTAAAATGTCACTAAATTAATCAAGTTCTAGGAAGTACCAACTTTACTTTTACGCACTCGTGTTTAAAGTGACTTTTTACGCACGCAAATCGAATTGTGAAATGACAGGTTTTGATAAGCGAGTACAAAAAAGTATTTAAAACATAATTTTCAATATCTTTTGTATAAAAAAAATTTCAAAATTCAGACCGGAAGTACCACTTTTACTCTTATCGAAAACATTTCTTGTCTTGATGTGTTATGTGTGATTATTAGCTGTTTTATTTGTATTTGTGACTAAGTCGTTTGTGGGGTTGCTTATGACTTTGCTTATTGTCTATAATGTGATTAGTTCAATAGTATTCCTATTTCTAGTTTTTATACAGTAATATTAATTACTATATGATTATTATAATATTGTGCACACTTTTGGTAATTTATTAAAATATTTCTTTTTATAACATTAGTCTGATCGATCATATATACTCGCAATTTTTAAAGATACTTTTACTTTCTTATACGTAGTATAAGGAAGTATTGTGATGATGAAAATTTTCGACCTCGAGATTTTTGCAGATGTCCACGTTTTGAAGTCCCCTGATACCGAAAAAGTGGTTTTTAAAAAATGTCTGTGTGTGTGTGTGTGTGTCTGTGTGTCTGTGTGTGTGTGTGTGACCACGATAGCGGTCAAACCGCTGTAGGTATCAATTCCAAATTTTGTATTTACTTGTATAATCTCCCTCTTGAGATCTGATTAGTTTTTCAGTAAAATCGGTAGACCGGAAGTAGCAGTTTACTTCAGCGAAAAAATTGAATTTTGCCAATATTTCGTGAACTACTAAATTTAAACAAATTTATAAAGAATTCATATATACTTAAAATTAAAATTGAGAATAATTTTACTTAAAAAGTTTTTCGAAATTCCTACCGGAAGTAGGTCTTTTACTCTTATCGAAAATCAGTTTTTTGCGAATATTTCGCAAATTATGCTTTTTAGACAAGTACGTTACGGGTATGAAAGTATTTAAAAAATAATTTTCAATATCTTTTGTATAAAAAAAATTTCAAAATCCAGACCGGAAGTGCCACTTTTACTCTTATCGAATAGCGATTTTTTGCAAATATGTCGTAAGTTATGCATTCTATATATATTTATCAAGAGTACAAAAGTATTTAAAACTGGATTTGCAATATTTTTTGTATATATGAAATTTTAAAATTCGGACCGGAAGTAGCACTTTTACTCTTTGCGAAGAGCACTTTTTTGATAATATCTTGCAAAGTATGCATTCTATAGAGATTTATTAAGAGAATAGAAGTACTTAGAATAGGATTTTGAATAATTTTTGTAAAAAAAAAATTATTAAAATTCTATAATTTGAAACGCTTATACGTATAAGAAAGTCGTGTGGTGGCCACACCTCATTTTTTTCTTTCATTACATATTTAAAAAAAAGTATATGTTAAATAACAATAAAAGTAACTTCAAAAGAAGTATGTGACTTTTTTATAAAACTCTTGTAAAACTGAAACAATCATTTATGATTTAATAGTTTGTCCGGAAGAATTGTTCAATAAATTGTGCAAGTCGAGTGCTGCCAGGAAAATAAAAACATTGAAGGAGATCAACATTGCCTTTTTGCCATACGAGTCACAGGTCTGTGCTATATGTATCTGTGTATTTGTCTACCATGCTAAATTCTGCTTTCTTTATTTAAAGCTTTGGTCTTGCTTTCTCCTACCTTATTTATGTTGTACATTTCCATGTATGTAATACTACGCTAATTATAATGACATTTATGTACATAATGAAAGCAATGTTTTATAACAGTTTTATAACTCTAGCTTTGCATGCCGTTAATGTACTACACAAACTGAGAAGTTAAAGGAAAGATTTGAATTTATAAAGCATTTACTATTGTAGGTGTTTTCGTTGGATTCACCGGATACATTTCAATGTAGTTATTCGCCCAATTTTGCTGATTTGAGGAACGCGAATATGGAAAGGATGGCTGAACAGATTGCTACTCTGTGTGCTACGCTTGGGGAATATCCCTCAGTTCGTTACAGGAGGTATTTGTTAATTATAATCAAATATATTTATAATACTACAAGTGAAAAATGTATAATAATTGAGATGAAATTTCAAGGTGTTGACAAATGTTTGCAATTTTGTTTAGAGACATTAGTTTCTGGACATAGTTTCTTGACCGAGATAGCATAAACTGAAGTATAACTATCATAATTTTACGTTTTACTTCGACTATTAGTGATCTTTTACCAAACATTGGATTGATTATTATGTGTGTTGCATGGTGTTATGGTTACTTTGTGTGTAGCTTATGTATGTAATAATTTATTACAAAATAGGGTAATTAATTAAATGCGCGAGTTAAATTTTAATGCTCTTTAAATGCATCATTTTGACTGAACTGCATTTTTACACTTCTTTTAACTTTCAATTTTCTGGAGTAAATATATTTCTTGGTTGGATTGCGGTCATACACTGATTAGATTGAAATTTCTCCAAAAAAAGTGGCCAAATTAAATAGAAGAAGTAGTTATATGCTCTTTAAAGATTTTGGAATACAATGACTATCTCAGGTATTTGCAGTTGTTTTTCAGTTACCGTAGAAATGTTCGAAAATATGTTGGTATCAGACTAAAAAATCGAAGAACTGAAGCAATCGCAGATATTGAGGAACGAATAACTCTATTGAAAAGCCGTCAATTAATTCTTTAAAAATCATCATAAAGTTTTGTAAACATCAATGTGCGTAAAATAGGCTATAAAAATGTCTATATTTATGGACCAACATGACTTATATTTGGTTTAGTGACAAAAAAGAAAATCACAAAATCTGGAGACGATAGGTGGCGCTGCGGTCGAGGCATTAATAAATGATATATTTATAAACAGAAATGATGCCTATCGTGCAATCGCACCAACGACCTCTACTGTTGAAACTTTTTTATACACACTAACAAGAGTTTTGTACATTCGCAGTCTGTTATTAAAAAGCCTCACTAAGACACACACATAATATTTCATTAATATTGTTACGACCACCAAAGTTTTTAAAACAAAGTGCAATTAAGCATAATACTTTAAGTAACTGTAAGAGAAAAATTTTAAAAAAATGTTTGTAAAAAGAAACAATAAATGAAAGATGACAGAATTCTACGAAGGAATTTTTTAGAAAAGTATATTGTTTGTCAACCAGAATAAAAAAATCTAAGTCTTATTAATATTGTAGATATAATTGTTATTATTATTGTACTGTTCCAGAATATTTTGAAAAAAGCAATCAATTTATGCCGAAATAGTAATAGCACAGACAATACTATACAGACAAACCGTCCTTTGGCATTATTTGGCAGTGGTAAAAAGAATGCAAGCGTTAGGCGTCGCCAGTGTATTTTTTAAATTCCACGTACTTTTGTTGCGTAATTTTCAACTTGTAGGAGTAATATTTATTTTTTGCATATGTGCTTTCAAATTTAGCATTAGTTAAGGTGTGTAGGTATAGCTGCAGTAAATTTATTTACGGAAGTAATCAAGATTACTACATTAATAGCTTCTATTTGCTTTTCCTGGCATTCTTGATAATTTTCTATTGCTTTATCTAATCCACCATTCTTCATCGTCTTCGTGTAAAATTTGGTTAAGATGTAGATTAGTACATTTCATATTTATGTTTCTTATCTGTAATATTGTTCCAAGCGAGCTTTCTTTTTTGTAGCAATTTCCAATCAGCAAATGTTTAAAAAATATGAAATGTACAGTACTGGCACATAGGGCAAAAAAAATATAATTTTATTTTTTAGTATACAGCATGTGTCAATTTTCATTAGCCATAGGCGATCAATTCATGCAATACGTGACAACGTGGCACCCCTACTTTCCTCTCCAATACCAGCGCGATCGATACATGCTCGAAAATACAAGTTAGCACTTAGCAGTAACTATTGGACCACTGACTTGGGTGTTTGTTAATGCGTTCAGAAATAATATTTACGAGTTGTAAGGATTTGTTTTTCTTTTTCCTTTCAGTAAATGCAGAGAATTATTAACTGCGTTCACGCTGCATGACACAAACAAAAGCTAGAATTACGCTTTTGTTTGTGTATTAAAAAATAACCCTAATAAGGTAAATAAAAAAGGATTCTGAAAATAATAATAAACTACTAGATCAGGAGATCGCCGCGGCCATTTGATATTTCCCGTTCCAGTAATAAGACGGCTTTTATTGTAGACTAGATCGCAACGTGTTCGCAGCTAAACATTGAATGTAAAATCTGGTGGGGAGAAGTGGGAAGATCGGAGAAAATCGTTGTGATGTCGATTGTTGCCGGGATTGGTGACGGACAGTAGGGGTACAACGTTGCCACGTATTGCTTGTATACGTATAAATCGCACACATAAACATTGAATTAATGATAATTGACACATGCGGTATATATAACTCCATATTAATTTTCTTTTTGCCGTATTAGAATATAAAATGAGTGGGATGTCGAGGAGTTCAGCAACAATTAAAACTAAATAATGGAAGTCAGTTTTCTTTTTTTCTCGCACAGTCCATTACCTTCTCTCAGCCTAAACCGCCGGTAGTATGCCCTAAAGTCGCCGTGCCCGGTCGCTAACTGCACCCCCTCCATGACAGGGCGCTCAGTCGTGTCGAGACCCCTGCCACGTAGAGGCGCGCTTCCCTCCCCTCCGTAACAGTATCCCACTGATCCTGCCATCTTATCAACGTACGCTCCATCTCCCGTTTCTTAATCTCAACCTTGGTGTGATGGATTAGTACTCTGTGATAATTAACCACTGCCCCTTTTGCCGCACTGTGGGCCATTCTCGCCCCCATTGCTCCATTTCTGCCCAAATGCCGCACGCCCGTCACCACTCCATTGCCCTCACACAATAGCCTTTGGATTTCAGCTATTACAGCGTTGGCTGCGTTGAAGGTACCAACCCTTTTAACTGTGGACAGAGCGTCCGTGTATAAAATCCCTATATTACTCGTTTCCACCGCTACCACACACGCCTCCCTTGCTGCTAGATCTTCGACTTCACCAATCCTAATATCCCCTAGAACCTTAATTTTATCAAATACACTGGAATCTCCCTTAACGGACACTTCCTATAAGCGGACATCCCCTTTAGTCGAGGCGCGCACCGAAATGGTACGTACGTGGCGTGGAAGTGGCGTGGTGACAACGTGGCATGTGGCAAATTTTTAACTAGTGAAATCAGTTGCCACAGCGCCATATCATCGATGCGCGCTGTCGCATCTGATTTCACTCGTTTAAAAATTGCCACATGCCACGTTGTCACCACGCCACTTCCACGCCATCGCCACACCACTTTGGTGCGCGCCTCGACTTAGACGGACACTGTTGCCAGGTCCCGGCAGCGCTCCATAAGAAAAGCATTGCAATCGCTCCCCCTTGAACGGACTCTCTCTTGAGCGGACGCGGACACCCGCTTGACAAAAAAATTCTCTTGAACGGACATTTCGTTTGTTTTTTTCCGATTTTCTTCATGTCATAATTTACAAATAAGGTTGTCAAGACTCTTTTAATTTGCTCGCCTTAACAACATGGCTCGGTTTGTCATATTTACTACATCACATAACATAGTTAAATGTGGGTGTGGTACATATATTTGGTAATATTTCCTCTCTCATATAATGTTTTTCTACAATTTACGCTTTATGTACACACTTACGCGATTTAGGGGATTCCCCAAATAACATAGATGTGCGTTTGTTTATTGTACTTTGGAAAGGAAAGAAGTGTTCATTCGTTTGTATACATTAGTGCGGGCGTGACGTTTAAAAATGGATAAAAAGAGGTCTGTATTAACACTGAACCAAAAAATAAAAGTGATTGAAGTGTACAATAAAGAAAAATGAAGTGTGAGAAATTTATCGAAGCGATTTAGCATTGGTAAAACTCAAGCTTCTGACACTATAAAGAAAAGAGAAGTGCTAATTAAAAAATGGCACTCAAATGCTAATTTAAATGAGAAAAGAAGCTTTTTTAATGCTGAAGGGCTGAAAATTGATCAGTTGTCCTACGAATGGTTTGTTGCAGCACGCAATAAAGGAATTCCCTTAACTGGTAAATAAATTAGGTTTTTTAATTCTATACAAAAGATTTACAGCAGGTTGATTCATTTTATCACTAATTTACTAAATGGACAAAGCTAAAGAAATAGCTGAATCCTTGGGTAACAACACTTTCAATGCCTTGTCTGGTTGGCTTAACAAGTTTAAAATTCGTCACAATATTACTTTCAAAACGATATCTGACGAAGCCGCCTCTGTTAATCCGGCGGATGTAGCATTATTCATGGTGAAACTACCTAATCTAATAAAAGAGTACCAACCAAGAGATATTTACAATGCAGACGAAACTGGGCATTACCAAACAAGACCATGAATTTAAAAAATCAAAAATATGTGGGAGGAAAATTGTCTAAGGAAAGGATAACAATATTGCACTGTGCGAACAAGGCTGGAGACAAAGAAAAGTTGCTGGTTCTTGGAAAGGCATCTAGACCAAGAGCTTTTAAAAATTTAATAACAGATAATTTACCGGTGACATGGAAATCAAACACCAAATCATGGATGACGTCTGAAATTATGAGTGAATGGTTAGAAAATTTCGATCGGAAAATGGGAGCACGAAACAGGCATATTTTACTTTTTCTGGACAATGCGGCATCGCATTCAAAAAACATCAATTTGAAAAACATTAAAATACACTTTTTGCCTCCTAATTGTACTTCAATCAGCCAACGACTTGATCAAGGTGTTATTAAAAATTTTAAGCATAATTACAGAACTTTGATACTGAAGCACTTACTAGCAAACATTGAAATTTCTAACACAGCCAATGATTTAGTGAAACGTATAAACTTATTGGATGCAGTTTATTTTACTAAAAGTGCATGGGACCAAGTTACTTCTGAAACAGTTCAGAACTGTTTTCGTAAGGCAGGGTTTACGTTTAACAGCTAGGAATATCCGACAGCATTTGATGTTGATTTTGAACCTGAAGATGAGTTGCCATTAAATCTACTTGCCGAAATTCAGAAAAGATGTATTGCAGGGGTCAGTGAACAAAGCTTAAACGATTTTTATCGTGTCGATGATAATTTACCAGTTGAGAGATCACCTTTGGACTAACGCGTACCATTACAAGAACAAATTTCTGAAGTTCAAAAAATTTCTGATGACTCAACAGATGAACTTGAACCTTCAGATCTTCAAGATGCAAGAAACAACATCTTAACATATAAGGAGGCTTTGGCTAAAGCGCGTGATCTTAGAGCGTTTGTGAAATGCCAAAATGAGTCTATGAACATACTTTCATCGCTTGACTTACATTTTCAAGATGTTATTGCCAAGACCAAAATACGCCAAACTAGAATGGAGGAATATCTATTGAAATATGTGATATAGTATGTATGTATCTACTTATAAAACATTTTAAACTTTTATGACATATGGAAATACATATTTACATATTAATGATTTTTTGTTATTAAACCCAATTGAATTGTTTATTTTTTTATTTTTTTAATAAAAGTATTTTTAAATAAAAACTAACCATCTTAGAAAAATCTTACTCATTTAAATTTGTAGTTTTCTCTTGACCGGACAGTCCCCTTGTACGGACACATTTCAATGGTCCCTTTGGTGTCCGCTCAAGAGAGATTCCACTGTACTCGCGATCTGCCGCTTTCATTTCTGTAGACAATCCCTATTCCCGCTTCCCCTTCCCTAACGGAGACGTCCACAAACCAAGCCCTCCCACCTAGTATAATACCTATACGATATTACTAGTGAGAACTAAGTATAATTCGTCTACTCTCAATATACAGTGTGCTTGCCGACGACCTGCGTATAGGGCTTACTATGAGATAAAACGACGACACCGAGAATTTGTATGAGTTAGTACGAAAAAGCAATATACAAACTGCTCCTTGGTCGAGTGTAGTGTTGGAAAAGAGGGGATTCGAGTAGATTTACGCTGAGGCTAGAACGGGCTAGGCTGACTCTCCGTTTAAGCAGGGCAACGAGGATAGATAGCAGCTGTACTGCAGTTTGTATATTGCTTTCTCGTACTAACTCATACAAACTCTCGGTGTCGTCGTTTTATCTTACAGTAAGCCCTATACGCAGGTCGCCTGCAAGCACATGGTATAGAAGTAGCAGTTCGGCATATATTATTTAACACTCTGTATAATAAAATAGAAATAAAATTTCCTTACATCAAATTCCTATATATTTCCTAATCATAAAAAAAATATTAGTAGCAATTAGTTGACACACACTTCAATACGCATGCGTCTATGCTAAATTTTACGTCCAAAAATGCAAACATGTATACCAATATTCAACACTCTAATTTTGACAGGAAATTTTCTTAAACATTTATTTGAAAATTTCCTGTCAGATTTGCTTGATTTCGTATAGGTCTTAAGTACCTATGCAATAAAGTTGATGTTTACTTTGTAGCGATTGGGAACGCAATGTGGAGCTTGCTCAGTTAATTCAACAAAAATTGGACGCTTATAAAGCTGACGAACCGACAATGGGAGAAGGTCTGGAAAAGGCTAGATCCCAATTACTCATTCTTGACAGGGGATTTGATTGCGTTTCTCCACTCTTACACGAGCTGACCTTCCAAGCTATGGCTTACGATCTACTTCCTATTACCAATGATGTCTACAAGTGAGCGCGGTTGTTATTCAGTCGCATATTTTGAGTAAATCTGATTAATTTTTCAGGTACGATGCGTCCGCTAATACATCTAAAGAAGTTCTCCTCGACGAAAATGATGAATTATGGGTGGAACTGCGCCATCAACATATTGCGATTGTTTCTCAAAGTGTCACGAAAAATTTGAAAAAGTTCACCGATTCCAAACGCATGACACAAAGCGACAAGCAGTCCATGAAAGATCTGTCACAGATGATCAAGAAGATGCCTCAGTATCAGAAAGAATTGTCGAAGTATGCTACACATCTGCATTTGGCCGAGGATTGTATGAAAGCTTACCAAGGTTATGTGGATAAATTATGCAAAGTGGAACAGGTAAATTAAATTATATACTGTACTGATATATCAATAAACAAAAACGTGGAAATAAATGATTATTTGATATTAAAACATGAATATTTGAATCTTTTTAATGGAAAAATTTAAACCATAAACAAATATATTAGTATTATGTTAAGAAGATTATAAATTTTTCATTTTCTGTTAGAAGCACATCCATATGAATAACCATTAAAATAGGAAATATCTGATAGGGAATTTGGAGACCCTGATGATCATATTACATATTAGGATTTTGAAACTTGTAATGTTTAGACATAAATGTCATTAGTCATTGATGGTCAGACCAGTATAACTACATACCGTGCCTTCAAATACTTTCCTCATTAGAGTAGGCTGTTTTTTAAGTTTCTTAAGTAATCAATGTTGATGTACATGCTAAGCTTTTGAAAACTTCAAATTCTGACAGTTGTCATACTTACATTCAAATTATAGACGCCTATTATTGAAGTGTAAACTTCTTTGGGCGCGTTGCGCTGATTGTAGGCACTGAACAAGACTGACCGTCACGCTCGGATATGTAACGCTCGTTCGGGTAATGTCGGCTCGAGTCGACTAAGGGAACAAGATAAATATATCATATAGAGGTATTTAATTTCAATTTAAATGAATAAATAAATTCATGTCCCAGAGCAGATGTGAACCGGAGCCGCCTGGGTGAGAGGCCCGCACTTAACCATTAGACCAAGCGCGGGGATCGTAAGCGAGTATTCATATCTTCTATTTATATATATATACATACGTCCAACCGACCGTTACATGGGAGAGCATGACGCATCAGTCGTATAATACGTTACTGAATATTATACGCGTGTGTACATGTGTAAATGTAATAAATGTGCGAATACGTTTTATTTAATACGTTACTGAATATTATACGCGTATGGTTTTAAGCACACCCATTTTCTTTTTTTTATTGATTACATGACATAACCAAACTATCAAAATTATGCACTGTCACCAATTATTAAAAAAAAGAATGGCTGTCTCTAATGAGCAAAGTATTTGAAGGCACGGTATATAAATAACAGGTGAGCCAATGAAACGGGAACGTCACGGCAGAGAAAGTAGAGGGGAGGTGGGCTTGCGCCGTCAACATAAAGAACGGAATATTAGTTATCAGGGTTACTTGGTTGGGTGAACAACACGCATTTGTCGTCAAAGCGTATTGCCAAAGTGAAGAAAATTTCGCCTCGCGCTCGCGTACTATCTAACAACGGTATTCAAACGTGGGTTACCAATTTTGAAAGGAATGGTTCAGCAACACAAAAAAGAGATGTGCCAGAACTGCGCGCACGCCAGAGAATAATCAAGCGGTACGTAATTCATTGGAAGAGAGTCCACGAAGATCCGTTCGACGACGAAGTTTAACTCTAACTTCACTATCTTTCATATAAAGTACAGATTGTGCCCACTTTCATCTAACCTGTTTTGTAAATTGAAACTTATAATTAAAAGCAACAAAGTATATGATTGCCTCCCATTTAGTAGAATGTTTATGTTTATATTTGTACATAATAATTGTCATAGTATAGTATTCAAATCATATTTTTTACAATAATATTGTTTTTTATACTTTCAACTGTTTTTTCATACTTGTTTGGTTTCTGTTATTGAAATTCCCTCTGATTAGTTTGTGACTTCCGCAGATTGACAAGGTTTATGTTAAAGCTATATTAGTAATAAATTATAATTTATTTTTTTTAACAATCTTGTTTTTCTTTATTTTAAGGATCTTGCTATGGGAACTGATGCAGAAGGTGAAAAAATTAAAGACCACATGAGAAATATAGTTCCCATCTTGTTAGATCCCAAAATTGTCAACGAATACGACAAAATGAGAATTATCGCTCTGTATGCAATGACAAAAAATGGGATTACAGAGGAAAATCTGTCGAAATTAGCGACGCATGCCCAAATTAAAGAGAAACAGACCATAGCAAATCTCCAGTACTTAGGGGTGAATGTGATTAGTGATGTAAATACCTTAATTCTGAGTCAAAGTGAGATATTTTTTTATTTATAATGTACATTTTTTAGGGTGGCAATCGTAAAAAACCTTACACAGTCCCCAGAAAAGAGAGAATCACTGAGCAAACGTATCAGATGTCTAGATGGACGCCAATTATCAAGGACATAATGGAGGATTGTATTGAAGAGAAATTAGATCAGAAGCATTTTCCATTTTTGGCTAATAGAACGCAGACAACAGGTTATCACCCACCAACGAGGTAATATCAGTTTTCATTATACCGTGCTTTCACAAAACGTTGAAATCCATGTACGAGGTAAGATCAGTAAGTACCCGTGTTTGAAGACAGGTGGCGCTGCTGAGGGAAGTTGGCATTACCGTCGTGTACTACCATCTGTCAAGACTGATTCATAGGTTAGTTTTTATTTGGCAGCCAGTTGTATCACACGTGTTTCGTGTTTCTCGATAAAATGGAAAAAGAGCAATATCGATCCGTAATTCGCTTTTTATTTTTGGATGGAAAAACATGCGAAGAAATAAAAGCGAAGTTGGATGCTGTCTATGGGGAGCCTTCACCATCTATGACAACCGTAAGATATTGTTTCAACGAATTTAAACGTGGTCGTACATCTGTTTTTGACGAGGAGCGCCCAGGCCGCCCGGCAGACGTGGTTACCGAGGAAATCGTTGAAAAGGTCCACGACATGATTCTCGCTGATCGCTGAACGAAAGTGCGCGATGTAGCAGAGGCCGTAGGCGTGTCGTACGGAACGGCAATTAATATTTTACATAAGTTATCGGTGAGAAAGGTGTCGGCCCGATGGGTGCCGCGATTGCTTACGGTGGACAACAAGCGGATACGGTTGTCGAAGCAGTGTTTGGACCTCTTTAAGAGAAATTCGCAGGAGTTTTTGCGTCGAGTCGTCACCATCGATGAAACCTGGATCCATTATTATACGCCAGAGTCCAAGCGACAGTCAAAACAATGGATTTTTCGGGGCGAATCTGCTCCGAAGAAGGCAAAGACGGTCCCATCTGCCGGAAAGGTCATGGCCACGATTTTTTGGGATTCCAACGGAATAATCCTCATGGACTTTTTGCAGAAAGGAAGAACGGTCACGGGCATTACTACAGTGAAGTATTGGATTCTATATAAAATTGAAGGAGACACGGACCCATTTGGCTAAGAAAAAAGTACTGTTTCACCACGATAATGCACCAGCACATTCATCCAGAATTGTCGCGGCAAAGTTGCATGAACTGCACTACGAATTGCTGCCGCACCCACCGTACTCGCCTGACTTGGCTCCCTGCGACTTCTTTCTGTTCCCCAACATGAAAACGTGGCTAGGGGGAAAAAGATTCAGCAGAGTTTGACAAATCGTATTTTTTGTAGGGGTTAAAGATATGGCAGAAACGTTGGGAAAATTGTATTGTACTAAAAGGTGATTACGTTGAAAAATAAAAAAAAAATCTGTGAAAAACTTGCGTCTTCTTTCCTAACACGGGTATTTATTGATCCTCCCTCGTAATCTCGGTTCCTTACGGCAAAAATAGATGAGATGTTTGAGGAGTAGAGCTTTTCAAGAAATATATTGAGCATAGCAGTTTGATTGAGTTCAAAGATGTGAAAATCTATATACGTTTTTAATTGCATTTCAAATGAACATTTTTTATTTATTTGAATTGTAAGAGTGCAAAGCCGTTATTGCTAATAAAATATCATTCACCTTTAAGATATACCGTAGTCGACAAATTTTAATTTCTGATACGAAAGTAGAAAGAGGAAAGGAGGAAGGACGAACTAAACTAAAGATAAACATATGAGGCTGCCAAGTACACTCTGAAAACGTTCGCTATCAAATGTGAGGATCCCCCGACACTGCGTCGGTTCTCCCACCACTGTTGGCAAGCAGGCATCGATGCATATTATAAGGTCATCTTCTGCATGGGATAGATAGGTAGTATTGCTGTAAACCGAAATTAAAATTTATCGACTACGGTATATACTTTCGCATATGTTCATACCAATTCTCGAAAGATTTTTTCCATTCTGAAGTTGGTTTTTGAAATCTTCAACAGCTTCTTGAGGTGGATGAGATAAATTTTATAAAATCCCTCGGCGCCACGAGATTTATTGTATCTCTCGTGAAGTATCCCTTTTGGCTTTCCAAAAGAATCTTGACAGTCAGGAATTGAAGTTTAGAGACATATCGACAAGAAAACTACATTAACTTAAGAATAAACGGAACAGATTAGCACTGAATTAATTAAAGTTACGTGGATAGATTTGATCAGCGATACTGGAATAAATTATTTATTTTTAAATAAAGTACAATTTGCATGTTAGAAGCTTTTCACTAAATTGTTTTTTAAGCACAGTATAATTAAATTACTCGACCAATTTCTAAGCTGCCACTGTTTTTACAATAACAAATGTAAAATTTTACGGAAACAGTAATAGTGGCCGTTTGTAATAATAAAAAGGCGGACCCTCGTACACGTTTTAATTTTATTTAATGATTCTTTTTAGCGCAAGATATGGACATTGGCACAAAGAGAAAGGACAACAAACTGTCAAAAATGTCCCGCGGCTCATAGTCTTCATAATGGGAGGAATGTCATTCTCTGAGATTCGTTGCGCATATGAAGTGACGAACGCCACCAAAAATTGGGAAGTTATAATAGGCTCATCTCACATACTGACCCCAAAAGGTTTCCTCATAGATCTGGAGAACTTAACTGGCTAGAGACTGGTCAAGAAAGTTTCTTTTTACATCCCCGAGTAAAACAAAATAAATAAATACGCTGTTTAGAGCTTGTATGAAACTTTTGAAATATTTGTTGGGAGCTGTTTTTAAGAGAAAAACGACTGCGTTTTTTTGCGTGATTTGATCATAGTTACCGTTATACAATTGAAAAAATATATTTATATAAACAAATAATCAATTCATAGATGCTTGGTGCTCTAAAATTATCTTTGCAGTGAATTTATTTCTTGAAGAGGCATTTTGCGGTGATATTTTATGCGATTTGCAAAATCACTCAAGTGGGATTCAACTTAACTAAATTATTTATACACTCACCGGCAAAATAATCGATCCACTCAAAAAATGGATGAAGTTTGTTCGTTAATAAGTTTGTTATTTTAAATTCGGTTTGATTAATTTTTTTTGCATATTGTAGGTAAATTTAAATGTAATCTATCACATTTTTGGAATTTTAAGAAAATTTGGCGTACATCATTTTATACAGGGTGACACAAAGTCTGTTTTTTTTAAATCAACTTTAAAACCACATATGGATTGTCAAAGTTGCTCCACCTTGTATTTTCTTATTTTGTTAACAAGACACATCATTTCTTTACAATTTCTTTTTTTATCTATTACAATAGCTTAATTTTTGTAAAAGATACAAGGGTTTAAGAAAAATCTTACATTTTTACATTTTTCCTATGGTACTAACAATAAGTTTACGAATTTAACTTAACACCGAATAAAATGAAAAGGAAATGAAAAGAAAATGAAAAACATAAAAGAGGAAGTGTTTCCTCCACGTGCACCGATAACAGCTGCAATTCGTCTTGGCATGCTCTCAATTAAGTTTTGAATGTAAGCCTGGTTGATTTGATTCCATTCTTCAGTTAGAACGTCACTAAGCTGCTGTAAATTTGCAGGCGTTGGTACACGAGACGTATTTTTCCTCCCAAGTGCATCCCAAACATGTTCAATTGGGTTTAGGTCTGGGCTTAGAGTAGGTCAATTTACTACTGGGATTTCAACCTCGGGCATTATCATGCATCAGCATGAAATCATCTCCGATGAACGGTGCAAAAGGAACAATATGTGGCTCTAAAACTTCTCTTATGTATCTATCGGCTGTCATGGCTCCCCCGTTCATTATAACCAAGTCCGTCCGAGCTTCAAAATGTATGCCACCCCACACCATTACCGAACCGCCAACTTACTCTAGGAAGAAAATGGTTTTGAAAGAAACGTTCACCAGTTCTCCAGTAAATTCTTTCACGTCCATCTGGTGTTCTAAGACAAAATCTTGACTCATCCGTGAATAGGATGTTGCTCCATTCTTCGTTACCCCAATTTACATGTTCCCTAGCAAATCTAAGGCGTTCAACTCGATGGTGTCTCAATAACTCTAGACCAGTTGCAGGTCTCCTAGAACGCAGTCCAATATCAAACAGCCGCCTTCTTATTTTTCTATCACATACTTGGACTTGCCTTACGTCCTCTAATCTGTTTTTCATTTGCGCAGAAGTAGCTTTTATCCCTCAAAACATTTAACGTTATAAAGCGATTATCTCGCTCACTAGTAGATTTCTTTCGACCACAATGATTTATTCTTATGTATACACCAAATTCATTAAACCGTTTAACAGCTCTTTGAACTTTACATGTTGAAACTCCCAACACTCTGGCCACATAATACTGTGACCTACCATCCTGAATCAAAGCAACAGCTCTCGCTGCGTCGGTTACAGAAAGATCCATATTTTAAATTACTATTCGACAAGAAACACGTTCAAAAACGTAATTGACAAGTTTTAGATTTCAGAACTGACAGTATTTCAATAGCCCTCTATGCAAAAACGATAAATTCGTAAACTTATTGTTTGTACAGGGTGTTTCATCGGTTGGGGTATCGCGAATTAAAGTGCCTAAATATAAAAATATCGACTTCAAATTTTAACCACTTATAGAGCTTTTAAACCGCTACCAGCAGGTTAGGTTGTTTTTGATAATATTATTTTAATTAATGCGTAAATTAAAAAAAAACGTATTATCAAAAATTAAAAGTGCTCAAAAAATGTTCAAATTTGAATGGTGATACGTGGAAATATCACCCATATTAACTTCACAATCAGAATTTTTATAAACGAAACCGTTTGTCAAATAAAGTCAATATTAAATAATGTCGTTTTTCTTACGACAGATTTATGGTACTTAACTTTCTAATTGTGCTGTCCGCAAACAGGTAGTCCTTTTAAATTTATGACGGATAATAAATAAAAATTTATTATAAACTCAACACACAACACTGTAATAAAAAACCCATAAATTCTTCAACGTCCGCAAACAGGTAGTCCTTTTAAATTTATGACGGATAATAAATAAAAATTTATTATAAACTCAACACACAACACTGTAATAAAAAACCCATAAATTCTTCAACGTCCGCAAACAGGTAGTCCTTTTAAATTTATGACGGATAATAAATAAAAATTTATTATAAACTCAACACACAACACTGTAATAAAAAACCCATAAATTCTTCAACGTCTTGCCTTTAATTTTGAAATTATTGTAAAATATTCAATAATTGATTAAGTTTTAATTTTTTTTTCAATTGCATAGTTGATTTTATAGACATATCTTTTTAACACCTGAATTTCAATAAAATCTGAGTACTTTTGATTTTTTGAACGAAGGTTTTTTTTTATTTACGCATTAAATAAAATAATATTATCAAAAACAACCTAACCTACTGGTAGCGGTTTAAAAGTTCTATAAGTGGTTAAAATTTGAAGTCGACATTTTTATATTTAGGCACTTTAATTCGCGATACCCCAACCGATGAAACACCCTGTACAATAGGAAAAATGTAAAAATGTAAGATTTTTCTTAAACCCTTGTATCTTTTACAAAAATTAAGCTATTGTAATAAATAAAAAAAGAAATTGTAAAGAAATGATGTGTCTTGTTAACAAAATAAGAAAATACAAGGTGGGAGCAACTTTGACAATCTATATGTGGTTTTAAAGCTGATTTAAAAAAACGGACTTTGTGTCACCCTGTATAAAATGATGTACGCCAAATTTTCTTAAAATCCCAAAGATGTGATAGATTACATTTAAATTTACTTACAATATGCAAAAAAAATGAATCAAATCGAATTTAAAATAACAAACTTATTAACGAACGAACTTCATCAATTTTTTGAGTGGATCGATTATTTTGCCGGTGAGTGTAGTATTCTTAAAGCTTCAAATGCGCTTGTGTTCAATTATTTATCTTATTCTCAAGTTTTAAATTAGATTCCACCTATAATCAACAAAAAAAAAAAAGTATTTTAAATATAGATAAAAATAAGACACTGCTAATTTAAGACGTAATTATTTGTTTTAAATGTTGCTTACATGAAATAATAAAATTGTTCATGTGGATACAGATGTCATTTCGGAATTAATGAGAAGTTGGAAAATTATATAAAAGCATAAGTTACAATGAAGCAAAGTATACCGGTATATATTTCTATTTTTTTCCTAGATTCAGATTTGAGAATGGTCAGCGTGTTGACAGAACAAGTTTTCTAATGCGTACACTGGGACACTATTTGAATTAAAAATTATACAATTATATTCTGTTGTGTTAAGAGAGTATCCTGTGTGCTTGTACACCATTATGAGCACATGTATACAAGGTGTTTCAGGACGTAATAGTATGAAGCAGTTTGAATAAAAAAGTTCAGATAAACATGTTTTCAAATCGTAATCATTACAGAGATACAGCTATTTAAATGTTACCTATTATTAGACTCCTTACTTACTGCATTCATTAATCATTTAAATGATATGAAGCACACGAATAATTAAGTTCAAAGTTGATTTGAGGAGCTTTGGAGCAGAACCAGATAAATCCATCTCAACTTATTTTCGGGAAAACGACTTTTAGCTGTGGCGCCAAAGGCATTGACATTTAACACGATCAAATTGTGTCATAGTTTAACTATTGGAGTGAAAAAATCATACAGATAAAATGATACAGAAATAAACATCAACTTTCGAGAAATCCAAGAAATTAAAATGGATTTATTTGGTTTTGGTCGGAACAAGTGGATTTATATGCTTTTGGTCAAAGATAAAGTGGATTTATCCAATTTTGCTCGAAAACAACTTGAATTATTATTATTATCTATTTTGTGTAATTTGGCTAAAATCTAAAATAAATCAACTTTAAAGCAAAAACTAAAATATATTCCAAAGACTATAAGGTTAATAATTATTATAACGTATGAGCTAAATGTGTAATGAAACCTCTTCGTCCAAGCAGTTGCATTCTTGATCTTGATCTTCGTGAGTTTCTTCGAAAACATTCATATCTTCATTTAGCAGATTTCTGTACCATACTAACTTTTCATCTGTTTCCCATGTATTTCCAAATTGTTTGTTCATCAGTTGTTTGATACTTCGTTTCTTCTTTTGTGGAATAGCATTTTTAAGGTCGACTTCAGGAAGTTGTAACTCTTTTACATTTTTCCCTCGTTTGAACACTGTGTCGGGTACTTCGCACTCGGCTTCAAATCGGTAATGTTGAAAGCACGATATTGAAACTTTATTTTCATCATTTCTTTGGTTTACTGTTTTTGTTAGTCGAATCCTTTTTAAATCGGATATTCCGATTATTTTATTGAAGTAATTTTGCAAAGTCTTTATGTCATGCACTTTCCAATCATCGCCCAATAATCTGACTACACCAGCTTCTGAATAATACTTTATGTATTCTTCTTTGGAAAGAACGGTAGGGTTTTTTCTAAAGATTTTTTCCATCCTGCCAAATACACGGTCCGCAGGCATAAAACTGTGCCCTCTTCCAGGGTATGTTATGGTAATTTCTTTCACAGCTCGAGGAGAGTAGTTTAACAGCCAATACATTAACATGTGAATGATGTGGGAGTTTTTGTTCTGCCCCCCACACCCATCACAAAACAATCTTATGGTTTCTATGCCGTCCAGTTGGAGAGAATTTAGATGATGATAAACGGCGGACCCAATTTCTATAGAGCCTCGTCCTGCCTGGTCTTCTGTCCAAATATAAAAGTTGGGATTTTTTGAATCCATACCCACACAGCAAAAACAATATAGATTTATTTGATGTGAGTAAAACGCATCAGATATGGGAGTCCGGGGCAACGGTTGTACCTGCTGAAGATCGAAACATAAGACCAACCCATTTTCTGGCTGTTCTTTGCAAAGATCATAAAACGCCTTAGCTCTTCATTTGTGAACTCTGCGCTCCAACATCAGCTGATTCTTTTTTTCTTTATTTTGCTCTGAGCGTATTTGGTGACCCAGTCTAGTACATTGAGAACAGACATCAGAAGCAGGCGAGCAAAAGCCAATATTGAATTTAGTCAAAAATGTCTTCCTGAACATAGAATAAGTAACTTTATATCTATCTTTTGCTTGCTCGTTATAGATACATTTCAATTTTTGAATATTTAAATTTGCTGGGAGATAGATTCTCTTTGACTTTGCTCTACCATAGTGGCTCTCGGTGCCTCGTAATTTCTTAATAAACTCACATACCTTTTCTCTTTTATCTACATTTTTGCTTGAGATATGGTCACCTCCCCTTGCTTCCTTAGGGCATTCTCCAGAGTACACTATTTTGCAAATGGATTGTAGCCTATGGTTGCGAATCCCCACAGCAGCCATAAAAAACGCTCTACATACTTTTACTGCTTTTAAACCTTTTGATGTTTTAATCTTTAAGAAATAAGAAGCTGCTACCTGCCTTTTACGAGGACTTGCCTTAAGAGACTTTTTTCTCTTAGTATCCACTGCGCTAATCATATGGCACAATTTGGTATCTTGGATGATTTTCTCTGGCACTTCGTAAAGTTTTGATCTGATATTTTTAATGTCTGATTTCTTCACTCTCTGGCACTGGTAGCTACCATCATGTTTGCATAATCGTACAAAATGCTTTAAATCTGGGTCTGGGTCGTTATACCTATAATAATATAATATTATGAAAACAAGGAATAAATTAATACTAATAGTCAAGAATAAAATTTACCTTCTACATTTGAGTACTTGCCTCCTCTTGATTGTCTTTTCTCTTATTCTGCTGCCCTGACTCCCTTCACTAACAGTGACTGTACTTTCACCTACTTCGTCGTTCATTGTTTAAGCGATATAATCAACTGATTAAACAGAGCAGAACACAATAAACACATGTTTATATACCTGCCACATGAGAAAACACACAATGACAGTACCGCCTGCGACATCTACATCCCAACTTGCTAAGTTAGCAAAGTCGGTAATAAGAAATCTGCAGTAAGGATTTATATGGTTTTGAACAAAAAGTGGATTTATCTGGTGTTGCTCAAAAACGGTGATTTCAGTACCAATTTATATGAGGATTTAGTCGTTTTAGCTTGATCAAAGCAGGCCCATACCATAGAAACGACGCTATAGAATATTTTCCCGGGGCTAACTCAATTTCACTTAAAAGTGGATTTATCTGGTTTTGCTCCAAAGCTCCTCATTTATAAAAATCCCACCACCTTCGAACTCTTCTGAAGTCATCTTGGCGTCCATGTTTGCGGCCAGTACTATTCATAATGCTGTTTATTTTTCTTGTAGACATTGCTTGTCATATATCCCAATAAATAGTAATCTAAAGGAGTAAGTTCTGAATATCTATCTGGCCAATGAATGTGCCCATTTCGTCCGATCTGTCATCCAGTGAATGTTAGATTTTGATCAACAAACTAAAATAAAAGTAACATTGGCTTTACTTAATTTATTGCAACACTTTTTTCATCACTCAGTGGAATTGCTTCTAGCTGAAGAAGTGTGTGGCCAAGAAAATAAGTTCTGAAACAACTGACAAAGACTCCAGCAGTCATTTACCAAGTGGCATGATGGAGCCCCTGCATGTTCTAGTCACCATGTGACATCGTTTAAATATCGAATTGATTTGATAGATATTTTAAACTTTATAAGCACAAAATAAAACAAAAATATCTCTCGTTTCATTTAATTTATTATAAAAGTACAACAATTGTTTTATCGCAGAGTGTACCAATAAATTAAGTGAAATCTCACAAATTGTGTTTGTTTTGTATTGTAACGTTTTCGGGTTCCAATAAACAACTCGTGCAATTATTTATTTAAAACAGTCTGTATATTTATGTAACTTTACAATTAAAATATTAAAAACTAACGTATCACACTTAAACTACTATGTATTAATAAATTAACACAGGTATTTATTTACTATTACTATTTATATGTCCGTAAATTTATGTTACACTTCTATTTATATAACACGCACCACTTAAAAAACTATTTATTTCCACTGTACGACTTATATTTATTTCTACGCGCGTCGGCTACTTCTTGCGGACTTTCTTAATCCCGAATTACTCCGCAATTATTCATCCCGCAATGAATCCATCCATCGGTGACCCAGTCGCCTTATATACACATGCGAAGATTACTAGAACATACGAGCACAGTCCCGCTTTTTCTCCACATGTACGAGAAACGTTCTAGTCCCTTTCGCTATGCACGCCGTACGGAATGGAGATGACTCACGGCTATTTACATTTCGTTTTTATACGTCGCGCCGAGATGATATACAACCTTTTTTTTATTGTCGCTCGAATGTCTGCTGGTTTCGCTACAGTATACTGCGTATGGAGTTTTGGTAGGTATTTGCCAAATCAATTTATATTTAGATGATATACGGCTAGAATATATTTTAGGCGTGCGTTTGCATCGGTTATGTACGCGCTAAATTCAAATAGCTGTGTTTCTATAATCATTAAGAAATCGACACATGAATTATATAATATATGAATTTTTGTATTCAAAACGCTCCATACTACCACCACAACTTTATTTTTTCTATTCTTCCTGAATCGCCCTCTGTATAAAATTAAAATCAGATATATACTTAATTTATTAATGAAACAATCAAGTTAATAAAATTGGGTTTCATTTATTAAATATGGAATTGGGAAATGATATAACACATCATCTACTTCTGAGATAGCATATTGAATAAAATAAGTGAAATTGCTATCGAATAATGAACACAAAATAAATCCTTTTTTATTAATATTATAGTTTTGCAACTGTCAATTGATTGATAGGTGGCATAGTTTTCATATAGTACATTACATCAGTGACACCTTGGAACCAGTGTCATGTATTAATTAATAGTTGAAATCAATCCAGTTTTAATCTAAAAACGGCAAATTGTTCACAATTTGAATACAGAATTAGCATTTTCTAATGAGCGTCGCATTTTGGTAAGAACTAAATGATCAGCTGTCAATAATTTCAGTTTAAACTTAGCGTGGTATTTATTTTGGCAAAGCATTTTAATATATTTATATTAATAAACAACAATGGCTAAAGTAGAAAGAATAAAACAAAACGCTGACATAGCCTAATAACATACAGACGTATACAGTGTGTCCAAAAAGTCTGGAAACACCCAAATAAAATCGAAACGGATGATTTTTGAGAAAAATGCAAAAACAGGTCAATTAGTATTTTCAAAAAACTACTGGCTGATGGTATCTGTTTGGAATTTTTGATGACCTTGAAAAAGTTATGTCATCAAAAAAAATTAAACGGCAACGTCGCATTTTAATTTTATTTTTGATAGATCTTTTAATTGTCTAAACGACAGTCAAAAAATTTTTCATTCTACTTAAGAAAAATTTTGAAAAAAAATCATAGAAAACAAAGAAAATTTTAATCGTAGAAATCAGCGAAAACTCTTACAATAAATGTTAAAATGTTGTTCTTGAGCATCTTGGCAATACCCTAAACGATAATAAAATTCATTTTGAACGTTTTCTATCATTTCAGGAGTGATCCTTCGTACTTCAATCTCAATCCGTTGACGCAAGTCTTCCAAATTTTCAGGTTTAGTTGCGTATACCTTATTTTTTAGGTAACCCCACAAAAAATAATCAATAGGCGTTAGATCTGGCGACCTAGCCGGCCACTCGATAGCCCCCCTCCTGCCAATCCATCTGTTTGGGAAGGTATTCTCGAGATAATGCCGAACATTTCCCGCAGGGTGGGGTGGATGGAGCCCCATCTTGTTGAAACCAAATTCTTTGGCTGGGCAAATTAGGATCTTCATGTTTCGGAAATATTTCTGCTAATGACGGATTTAAATAATTCTGTAAAAAATCCAAATACATTTCCGCCGTCAGGTTACCGTTGAAGAAAAAAGGCCCTATAATTCTGTTACCAATTAAACCAGCCCATACATTTAATTTCTGAGGATACTGAGTTCGTACCTCTCATCCAGCGTGGATTTTGGCGTTCCCAGTACCTGCAGTTTTGTCTATTAACAGTCCCATGTAATGTGAACGTAGCTTCATCTGAGAATAAGATATTTCTGCTAAAAAACGGATCATTATCACACATAGGCATCAGTTGTTCGCAAAACTGTACACGCCTGTCGAAGTCGTCTTCAGATAGCTCATGAACCAAACAGATTTTGTAGGGATGATACTTAGTTTTTCGGAAAATATTACCAATTGTACTCTTCGATACGTTAAACTCCCGAGCAAGCTGCCGTGTACTAGAATTTGGAGTTTCCTCTACTGACAATAATAAGTCGAGTTGCGTATCTTCTGCGATCTTTGGACGACCACTTCTAGGGCGATCTCGAACATGGCCTTCTTGAAATTTTTTTGTGAATCTTACTCACTGCAGAAATACTAATTGGGGCACGCTCCGGATGTTCTGTATTAAATAACTCGCAAACTTCTCTAACTGAACGAGCCCTATCCCCAAAACCAATCATCATCATTTGAATACGTTCCCTCTCACTTAAAACCATTTTTAAACAGATTTTTTTAACTTACGCACAATTCGTATTTGACAGAATGTCACAAATAAAACAAAATGTGTTTGAAAAATAATCGCGTTTTAAGCCAACTATGCTTTTTTTTTAAAGACAAACTTTCCCATTTTCGAAGAAGTAATTAAATTTTTCTCGGTCATTTTCTTAAGTAAAATGAAATTTTTTTTTACAGTCATTTAGACAATTAAAAGATCTACCTATCAAAAATAAAATTAAAAATGCGACGTTGCCATTTAAAATTTTTTTGATGACTTCATAACTTTTTCAAGGTCATCAAAAATTCCAAACAGATACCATCAGCCAGTAGTTTTTTGAAAATACTAATTGACCTGTTTTTGCATTTTTCTAAAAATCATCCGTTTCGATTTTATTTGGGTGTTTCCACACTTTTTGGACACACAGTATATGGCTATAATATGATCAAAAAAAACACAGAATATAAAATTGTAAGCTTTTTAAAGTCAGTACATTTTACAAGGGAAATACTTTTAACTGACAGTAGGCATATTAAATGTTTTCGACCAATGAAAACGAAGACACTTCAATGGCTCTTTGATTGCATTACTACCTGAACAAGCAAATTTATTTAATATTCTCAAGTTTAGGTTTTCTGATCTATAACATATTATTGTTACATAATGCGTATTTTTTTAAATTTCGACGGAAAATAAATACCGGTTTAAGATTCGTCTTAACAAGTTAAAACAATTTAAAAAATTAAATAATAATAATAAGAACTTTGGTTTTATCTCATTAATTCTGGAATGTTTTTGATAACAGTGTATTATTATTATTATTATTGCAATAAAAGGTTTATTCCAACATAAATCACAAACCATATAAGGAGCAATTTGATAGGTTGAGAGCAATCACAAACTTATTGCTGATTAATTTCACCATGTTTGATTGGTTCTGACTTGTTTATTATGTTGGAACAAACCCAAATTTTAAACCACCAATCCTTCTTGTTTTTTTGGATGAAATAGATTGTAATTTTATTCAAATGATTCAGGATATATTGTTTACTTTTTATTAAATAAATTATGCCTGTTGCACAAAACATTAAACTTAAGATGAAGTATTGTAGAATTATCTTATTGTATAATAAAGAAGAAAGTATTTATTATTACAAATTGAATCACTTCCAGTATATAAAAGGGAATGTCGTTATTATAGGCCGGGGTCGTGTAGTTACATGGCGGAGTTGTTCAAACTTTTGGTTACATTCATAAGAGAGATGGCATATAAATTTGCTGCTTGAAAACTATCGTAAATATATGTATATAAAATAACATTTAAGCCTATATGTAAGACGAAACCTTGAAATAATGTTAGTACTTGCTATAGTTTACGATAGAGGTCGCTCGATGAGAAAAATCCTTTAAAATACTAGAAAAAAATTACGTCTTGCACGTTTGTAAATTTGTTAAATAATAATTAAAAATGATTCGTTATTTTTATTAATGAAATAAAATTTAGTCTTATTTATGTTTGTAATATATGTACATGATCATAGTGGATAGGGTCTCTGCTAAATGTAATATAAATATGTATGTATAAAATTTATCCAATATATATAATCCGGAAAGCACTTATTACTAAAATTCTTGATTACTTTATCAATTATTTCTAAGAAATTCTGTTGGGACAGGTCGATTTTATTTTTTTAAATCGTATCTCTATTCTCTAGGTCTGATGAATATTAAAACTACATAGTTTTTTTTGAGATATAATAGCATTTATATTCTGAAACACTTCAAATGTGCCATTAATAGTTTCTGTTGTTGTCATATAAAATCAACTTAATTTGTGGAAAAACGAATTAAAAACAAGATAAGATACATATTTCTATTTTATTTAAAAGTAAATGTTCAAAATGTTTGTCCTATACTTGCTGGCAACAACCTAATCTGAAATAAGTCTTTAGATTTTCTAAAACCTTCATTCCTGTCCAAATTCTATTTCTTAAAACGTCAAGACCTGTAAACTGCCTTGTTTTTCAGATAAGCCCAGAGGAAGAAATTCAGTGGTGTTAGATTAACAATGTGCCCCACGTTGGGTGCCATATTGTAGTGTAATAACTCTTCAATGTATATAAGTTATATCATCACCTGTCGCTGTGACTTCATTTTAAAGGCATTTTATAAATATATTATTTACGAGAAATGATGGGATTTTAAAAAATAAAACAATCTTCCAGTTATTTTCTTGAAAACAAATGTTTTTTTGAATTTTAATCCGTAAGTGTTTTTTCCACAGTATATATATATACCTTATAACTACATGATCCTGGTCTATGGTTATTATAAAGTTATTTATGATTTTTCAGCGAATATCTTTTATTTTATAACTGTATGATTATTTTTTTACGTATTATTATATTATTAGTGTTTTCTAAATTTACAGCGTATATTTGTTATTTTTTTTTTACATAAATTGTATTATTAGAATAATTGTAGTGTTTTACTACTATTGTATAAAGGATAGAAGTATGCAAATATTATCATGATAGATTGTTGAAAAATCAAATAAATGCAAACAAATTTTGTGGTTTCACTATTCATATTGTTTCAAACCGAACATACAAAATCTAATGAAACAGTCTCAACAGTATATGTGTTTAACAAGTTAAATTTATAAACGGTAAGCAGTGCATATTCAATAAATTATTAAATGTAATAAATCAAAAGTTTCTTGAATTAGCATGTAGGTGGAGAGAATGGAAAAGAAATACTATAGTTACTCTACATCGAGAATTATAGGATAGATTTATGTATAAAATATAATTCCATGTATGCTCTTATACTTGTCGATACTTACCTTTTATATTGATAATTTCTAGCATTTACTGTGTTATAAAGATAAATAATCTGTTTGATATATATATATAGATATATACATATAGTTGTTACTGGATGTTAATTTTAAGATTTTAATTTATTCTCTTGTAAATTTTATGAATTTCAAATAAAGTCAATTGCAGTAGTATGTGTTGGTGTTATTTATTTTTGTATCTTCAACCAATGAATCACTAATTTGGTAACCATATTCCGTGTTTTATTTGGATATGACATCAGTAGGGGTTGGAAGTCAGGTTTACATTCCAGGACTGGCCTTAACGTAATTCGAAATTGGGCACAGTCATAGCAGTAATACAATAATTGTTACATATTATTGTACATTATGTATACAGGGCAATCCAAATTAAGTGTTCACCATTGGTAACTTTGTTATTATTAAAGATACAAGATTGTTTAAATTAGCAAACTTGTAGTACTTTTAACGCTCTTTAAGATGGAAGAATAAAAAAAACAAATGAGCAACGCGTTTTCGGGTTTTGCCGAAAAATATTTTTTTTTCAAATGGAAACCCGTGTATATTATATCATTTTCTGCTAGAACTTTAATTTTTAAACAAAAAATCTTATAAGAAATTTTTTACTGGGATTAAAAATACTTGAGTTATAATGAATAAACAAAACAGCTAAATTAATTTTTTTAAACTTTATTTTATACATAAACTTATCATTAAAAGAAAATAAAAATCACTGATTTTTTCATAGATGTTCAAAAATACCACCTTGTAGTTCAATACATTTTTGTACACGCTTCCGAACTTCTCGAACTGCCTTCAGTATGGTCCTACCATCTATTTGGTTTATCTTTTCACTAACTGCAATCTTTAGGGCGTTTACGTTTTCGTACCTTTGCTTATAAATCTGGTTCTTTAAATAACCCCAAAAAAAAAAATCAAGCGGCGTTAAATCTGGCGATCGGGGAGGCCACAGAATAGGACCATTTGTTCCTATCCATGAAGTGTTAATTAGAAGTTGATGAGTACCTCTGTAGTTGTGCGCAGGTGCGCCATCCTGCTGAAAATGCAGATTCTGTCTACTTATGAGATCCAGATCGTCTAAGAAATTATTCAAAATTTCAGTCAAAAATTCTATGTACCATTCACCAGTTAGAGTGCCCTCATAAAAGAAAGGACCAACAATCCATGAACCGATTAAACCGCACCAAACATCAAAACTGAAACGGACTTGTGGACGTCTTGGATTTACTAAAAGAAGATTTTCCTTTGACCAGTAATGATGATTTTTTTTATTGTACATTCCAGAATTTGAGAAATTCGATTCATCGGTCCATAAAATATAAAGGCCGTTTGACACTTACGTAAATTTCATACAAAATTAGGAATTAAATTTACATCATAATTTACATGTAAATTTAACACAGTATCATACAGAAACTTTTGATAACAAATTTAATTACAAATTTACATGTGAAATCACTAGAAATGCCTGTTTGCCACACATCAACTTTTTGCATAAAATTTGCTAAAAAATTTATAATTAAACATGCGCACTAGATACTAAATATTATGATTTGAGGTTATGGTTATGTTGGTTTGTTTGCTTTTTAAATCAATATTAGACACTATTGGATTTGTTATGGACGCAGTAGACGACAGTTTATTACTTCTAACTACTATTATAATAATCGCAACAACCGTAGTTGTAACGGCCCGTGGTAAAAAACGCAAAAAAGTCATGAGCTCGATCGTGGTTAAATCGAAAAAGAAAAGGCATCTTAAGTCTGATAAATTACCAGTTGAAAATAGAAGATTCGAATGCATACAAAAATTTTCTTAGACTTACAAGTGTACAATTTAACGATTTACTTAATTTAATTGAAAAAAATATTACAAAACAAAAAACCTTTATGAGGGAAATAAATAAAGTGCGTGGGATCGTGCATGTCAATTTTTATCGTCTTAGGTTTTCACCGCATATAAACCAGGATGCTTTTGATATTCATTAATTAATGCTCGTACTTGATCGTTTGACCAATATGTCTTTTTTATATACTGTTGATCAAGAATCAAGATACCGACAATAAGTACAATAATCAGCAATAACTAACTTCTAACAAACGTGATATCGCAGTGTATTGCAGTGATCAGCAGTGATCAGCAGTGATCAGCAGTGATATTCAATTTACCTGCCCATATCGATGCGCGCGCAGATTTACTAGAAACACCCACCGAGAAAATAGAATATGTTCTAAATAATTTACATGTGAATTAACAACCAAATCTACAAGCTAAAATTTATGTATGCCACGATATGAATTTATTACAAAATTTGCGTGTGAATTAAGTTGTGAATTTTATTTAAAATTTACGTAAGTGTCAAACGGCCTTAATGAAAGTTGTTTACATTTTGGCGACAAAAGTTAAGATACCAGTGGCAAAAAAACATTCTTCTCTCTGGATCCCCTGGCAAAAAAACCTGAACTGGTTTGTACTTATAAGGAATGAATTTGTATTTCTTCAGAATCCTATGCACAGTACCGTGACTCAAATCAGATCCATTGACAATATCTAGTATGGAATTCTCACGGTTGGCCTCAAAATATGCGATAACTGCAATTTCCGTGGCCTCGCTTTTTATAAAAGTCCTTTTTGGAGTGGATATAATTCAGCGTAGTGTTCTTTTGCCCTCCTAGAGGATTTTCTGCACACTAAATAAGATTCTAACATATCACACTTTTCTGAATGGGTAAAAATCATTTTTTTGTCAAATTAATAACTAGCACAATGAAACTTATGAGTGAAAAACTAATAAAACTGTACTAATATTTGACGTTTGGTAGAAATACTTATCGTCGTTTTCATAGATACATAGAAATGCACTTGACTTAGCTGTTTTTGTGTATTCATTATAACTCAAGTATTTTTAATCCCAGTAAAAAATTTCTTATAAGATTTTTTGTTTAAAAATTAAAGTTCTAGCAGAAAATGATATAATATACAGGGGTTTCCATTTGAAAAAAAATATTTTTCGGCAAAACTCGAAAACGCGTTGCTCATTTGTTTTTTTTTATTCTTCCATCTTAAAGAGCGTTAAAAGTACTACAAGTTTGCTAATTTAAACAATCTTGTATCTTTAATAATAACAAAGTTACCAATGGTGAACACTTAATTTGGATTGCCCTGTATAATGTACATTGCGATATGTATGTGTAAAAGTAGTATCTATCGCGGCGAGTGGAAGGGCGGGCTCTTGCGTCGAAAATATTTGGCTTAAATCTATTGTTTATGTGTTATCACAGGGTAAATATGTGCTGTCCATATCCGTCGCGAGATACTGTTGAAAGGTGAATAAGAGATTTGCCTGCGCTAAAATTCTACGGTGTTCAACTTCAATGCAAATTTTGCAAGGTATTCTCGTGGCGAGTGAAAACCTGCGTAGTAAAACGTATCAGCGGATACACACGAAGCACGTATTGCTGGTTCTGAAACTGCTTATGAACAGCAGAAAGGATCTCCATATAGTGCTATTAGCGTCTATTTATCCTGGTTTTACTTTTTTTTTTTTTTATAAAATTGCGCTAACGGTAACTATAACGACTGCGTGTGTCCGAGACATCAACTTTGAGAAAATATTGTCAGTAAATATATTTGGGTATTACATGTTTCGCATACTGTTTTCGTCAATTCCTTTGCCAATTATCTTGTGTTGCTGCAGATAATGTCAAACAAAAACAGTGGCGGCTCGTCATTTTTTGGGACGGGAGGGCACCGGGGGGTCTGAGTGTTTAATATCAAAAATTAAGTACAGACAAAAAATAAACTCAATATGCTATTTAATTAACTTGTTTGAAAATGAAATCTATCCGTCGTTCCTTACGAATTCATTGAAGTTTGGTGTTGACGTCAGTAATTGTTTTTCAATGGAACACATTGCTAAGGCACATAGTCTGCTTTACCGCATGGTATTTCTTGAAAATGTTTTTATTCTCTTGAAAGTAGAAAAACACTGTTCACTTTCAGCTGTTGTCATCGGTATGGTGCAAATTATTTTCAATAGCTTCACAGATTCGGCAAATGTACATAGTTGTTAAATTATTTTCATAGAAACATTACAGTAATATTAGAGCAGATGAAGCAGTTCCAAATCTGGTCTATTATACAAAATTACCAATTCGCATCGAACTATAAAAGCTAACTGGGAAAATGTAGCCGAATCTGTCGTCTCGTCTGCTTGTATAGCGATATAATGGGCTTTGTTAATTTCGTCTAGAATCAAAGTGCGAGAAACTTCGTAGATACTGTCCAGCAATTCATTTTGATTGGTTTTTGACAAACGCATAAAAACTCTCTTATTAGACTTGTGGGTGCTGTCAATTCCTACCAATAAATTAACCAATCCACGAAAGATCCCCGGATTCGCACTGTGTTTCGTCATGGCCCATTAAAGCGATTTCAAACATGACACAAAACTTAATGCAGTCTATTAATTTTCCAATAGCATGTCTGTTTTCACTGACATTTTTATTGTGCTGAATTATATTTAATCTATCTATATGCAGTGTTCAGCTGGCACATTATAGGTATTTACCTTTCCCAAAATAGAATATTCTATCATGTTACTAAGATGTTTTTCACTTACTTTATGTCTTTTTACTTTCTCACCAAAGTGTTTTAAATCCCTACTACCGTTAGAAATTTACAATTGAACATATCAATAACTCCATGTTCAATTGTAAATTTCTCGATAACTGTTGAGTTTGGGTATAGAATTCGATGTAGAATTAACAAAGTAAAAAAAAAACATGTTTCCATTTGAAAAAAAAAATTGATGGCCGTAAATTATTTTTGTTGTTTTTGTTGTTTTTTATTTAATTTGTTAATTCTGCGTTGAATTCTAAGTATGTTTCATGTACCATGTCCTATACCCAAACTCAACAATTATCGAGAAATTTACAATTGAACAAGCAGTTATTGATATGTTCAATTGTAAATTTCTCGATAACTGTTGAGTTTGGGTATAGGACATGGTACATAAAACATACTTAGAATTCGATCTAGAATTAACAAATTAAATAAAAAACATATGTTTCCATTTGAAAAAAAAATTGATGGTCGTAACTTATTTTTGGAGCAGCCTTTGTACATCAATTTACCATCAAAAAAACCGCAGCTAAAAATAAAAATCGACCTATCCGAGCGTTTTTCCATAAAACAAAACCAAAAATTTTAAATGAATTTATTCCAACCCGCGCGTCCTCACTGTATATTACATACTGGACAGCCACGCGGCACCATAGAGGAGTGCCCCACCGCTGACGTATATCTGCGCGCTACCCGCGCCAGTTTCATCGCTCGATTTCCAATACAGACGGGGCCTCACGGGGCAGTCGCGCGAGATGCCCCGGAGCGTACGTCAGACTGCGATTTTTAAACGCTCTGAAAAGACGGACTGTTACTACCGAAAACATATTATTTGTTATCAAACAAAAAAGAAATATTACATACAAATTAGGTATTTATAATTAATTTATCTGTTAAAAGAAATTTGTCATGGGGAAATTTGTCACAGGGGGGCAGTGCCCCGTTGCCCTCCCTGCAGCAGCCGCCACTGAACAAAAATCTGAAACAGTTCTAAATAACAATCCAGGAATTCGTACTGTACTCGTAACGTTAAAGCCACTCCGCTTCGCGTCGTGGCTTTAAACTCGTTACTCGTGCTTTAAGAGCTTGATCATGCACTAGTGTCATAATATACTATTACTGTGACATTGTTATCTTTCTTTCTCATCTTTTTTTAAATACAAATCCATTTAATACGCAAATTATAGATTACTACGGTATATATCAATCCATAAATAATAATACTGAATTATTTGACTTTTTTTTTGACAATTACAGGGTACCCACATAATTGAAAATGTTTTATTTTGTATCACGCAAACACTGCTGTTTTCTGTTTATTCTATAGTTCGTATAAGGTGGCCGTTTAATAGAAAGAGAATCGTCCCATTGCTCTATCCTTTTCTAACCATTAGGCGTGTATTATGTGTTGCATACGTGACTGTATTTTAATTAGCCATCTGGTTGCCAGTAGCAGCGATATTATTTGTAAAACAAATTTATTGGATAAAAGATGCCAGTACTAACGCAACGTCTCTCTTAGATTGAACCAAATTATACAGAGACTAGCAGACCAGACCGTTGTTTTTTTTGTGTATGAGACAAAAAACAGAGTTTTTGTCTCATACACGATTTAATGGAATATGTGTCTATTTTGAAATCATTGATATTTACTCTAAATTGTAAAAATGCAAATTGCGTCCTTACAAGAATAATAGGAACATACTGTTACATATAATGTTTGTTTTGTAAATACCTATGTAGATCTGTCCTTTATCTATTTGATTTAGATAATAAACAGGTATTTTTTAGTGATTATTGCATTTTTGAAAAAGGAATATATAGGCTGATTCAATTTTGATGGTCACCATGGGTATTTCTCTTATTATTTGGAATAGAGAGTAGGTTTGAGTTTGGCAAAGTTGGTAAATTTTGTGTTTTGTTATGTAACTTGAACATGTACCATGTCTTAGTGGGAAGAATTAGATTAGTAGATCAGAAGTAACACTTGAGCGCGAAATACATAGTTACCGAGTATGTTGTCAATGGTTAGTTTTTTCAAAATGTGTAATGAATACAAAAGTATTCAGAAGTAAGTTTGGAACAACTTTTGTATAAAAAAATCTACTTTCACATTTTTATTCTTATAGATAAATAGTTTTTTTATAGAAGTATCTCGCCAAGTATTTATTCAAATTTGACTAAAAAATGAACTGTTTATTTAAGAAGCCCGTAAGTAGTGAACCTGTCAATGTAAGAAACACAAGGCCTATTGTGTGTGTAAAAGTAAGAAAAAGAGAAACAATCAATATGTTTCACATACCTATAACACTCTAATTAAATTGGTTAAATCTACATGTGTGCTCAGAAAGTAGTTTTGGATATTATAAAATGCCTCCTTTGTATTACTTTTGATACCGTATCAGCTATTAGAATGCCCGATTCAGTTGGAAAAAAATTTGAAAGACCACCCTAAAATTTATCCGACAGTGTGGATTTCCCACGTTCATAATAATTTACTAAAATATAATTAAAAACGAGATCTGCAGAATATTGAATTACATTTCTTACATATGTAAGTAATTTTTATTACAGGATTGAAGAAAATAGATTAAAAATTTTGTATAGGTACCTAAATAACTTGCCTTATAATTAATACTACTGGTCGACCAGTGGCCGAAATTTGATCTTAATTCATTAAATTTTTAAGTTTGAGTTATTGAGGTTCTTTTGTCAAAAAGTATACTTGTATGACCATTGCATACATTTTTTTTCAATTTTCTATTACGTCAGCTGCGAGCGTGTAGAAATACGTCATTATGCATTAATTTTCGAGTTAATTAATTAATGTATTTGTTTGCAAAAAAACAATTCTCTCACTGTTTGACCATGATAGCGGCCAAACGGTAAAAGTCATCAATACCGAAGTGTATATTTAGAAATATAATCTCCCTCGGAAATCTGATTATATTTTCAGTGAAATCGATAAATCGGGAGTAGTACTTCATTTCAGTGAAGAAAACAAATAATAGCAATATCTCGTCAATTACTAATTTTAGGCAAATATCTAAAGTATAACAAAGTGATCAAGAGTAAATTAGAAAACAATTTTATAAAAGAATTCCTACCGGAAGTAGGTGTTTACTCTGATCGTAAAACAGGTTTTTGCGAATATATCGCAAGTCATGCATTCTAGACAAACATATCGAGTGTATGAAAATATTGAAAGCTCAATTTTGAATATTTTTGTAATAAGAAATTTCCAAAATTCGAACTGAAAGTACCTAGCAATTTTATTCTAATCGAATATCAATTTTTTGAAAATATCTCGATAATTATGCATTTTATACAGTATAAAAGTATTTAAACATGGATTTGGAATATTTTTGTAAAAAAAAATTCAAAATTCGGACCGGAAATAACACTTTCGACAGTGACGGCTGGTGAGAACGATTTAGAGAAGCAATTAGACAGACAAGACTGATTCGTTTATTATCGGTGATATGTTCGGCTACTGGGAGTATATCAGCAATAATAAACGAATCAGTCTTGTCTATGTAATTGCGTCACCTAAACGAACTCAACAGTCTGCAACTGACCTTCACTCTTATCGAATAGCAGCTTTTTGAAATATCTCGCAAATTTGCTTTTTATATAAATTTCTTAAGGGTGGGCTTTCTCTAAGAAAAATTCTCGAACGGCGTATGTCGGGTTGCCTGAAATATATTGAATAATTTTACGGAGTTTGATATGCCTGTACCTTTTACACGATACAGGTATATGACCAGCAACATGAAGCAATGCCTGGTCAACTGGAAAGCAAATAAATTTGGGATATTTGTCTCTTGCATTTATTGCATGAAAATATTGGTGCATCTCCTTTGTTCGAAATTTGTTTTTGCTATTTCTGATTATTTCCTTCACCTGTCAAATTTAAATTTTGTCCAATCACAATCAAAACTGAAGTTGAAATTAACCAATGAAAGGTACCGGTTCTTGATATCAGCGACTATTACAAATCGACTATTTTAAATGTAGGTAACAAATCAAGTATGTATTTTTTCATTAAGTGGCATACGTGTCAAATAGATGAAAATGTCCGACAAAAAGAGATTTAGCGATGTTTCGGATGAAATTATTGATAATCACATCGATTTGACAACTCATTTTTTATTATGAAACTTGGTTTAGGAAATAATCTTAACAAATATAGCTCGAGCTTGATAAGTAGTCGACTATTACATTGTTTCAATTTTTCTCGTGTGCCTCCCAATTTGACTTAACCAAAATTGGCATTAATAATTAAAGACTAAAGCCCTCGAGCTAAAGCTCTCGTGCTCTAGTCAAATTATTAATGCCAATTTTGGTCTCGTCAAATTGACAGTAGCGCACACTCGAAAAATTGATGACAATGAAATAGTCGACTATTTGTCAAGCTCTCGTTATATTACCTTTGAATATTCTTTTGGCTTGTATTTATTTAGTTTTATTAAGACTCCCGTTTTATGTAATTTGTAATTATTTTAATGATATTTGCCTGAATTAATTAGACATTAAATCTTATTCTGCAATAAGTATATAATTTTATTACTATTATTTATGATTATTAATTATTTAAGTTGTATTTCATATTATTTCTCACTATGATTTGTATTTACTTTATATGTTGAGGCTTTGAAATATGAGTAATGTTTTAGAGAAAACTAAAATCTGATAAAAAAAATCTATTGTTACAACAGTGCCGGTGTTTCATATAAAATGCAAAAAATATTTATATTCTTCACAATCGACACTGATATTGTTAGTTAGCGAAAATAAATTATAAAAATTTCACGGGTACGTGGGTACGATACGAACTGTGCGGACTCCGAACTAATCATTGTTAGAAGACAATGTTAATATCACAACTTGAAATCGAATGTTATTGATATTATCATTTTTTTTATTTATATCTTGCCTGTTTAATTTTTTTTCAGTAAAGCTTCGGTAAAATTTTTAAATAACCGTTATGTGGCAGACAAACGTCAAACGCAATCCTTTCCGCACCACCTTAGAGGTAGAGTGCAAAGGGTGTTTTTTGTCATGGTATTTCCAGTAGGCCTAATTCATGTTTTCTACAACAAATTTTTTTTACAAAAGTATAGACGGTGTAGAAAATAAACAAGTATGGCCAAGTAGCGTTTTGTCTAAACGTATCACTATCAGTAGGTACATATTAATTCTCCAATTTGACGTTTCTAATTTCTCGATTTCTCAAAATACGAGGATCCATAATTTGAGATAATAAAGCGAGAAAATAAAATTCCTCTAACTTAATTACCATTTCTGGTCAGAGTTCTACATCTACCTATGTGTATTGTCTCATACCAAGTATCCTTCTTTAGATCCTTGACAAAAGTAAGAAGCACAATCCGAGTGTTCACAAAAAATATATCTTGGTCCATTTATAATGTCACACTGCAATTTCACTATCTATAATTTGTTATTGTTAAGTTCGAACTTTTGTAATGTTCAATTGCTTTTGTCACGGCCGAATTGAATTTAAGTTTTTTTCAAACAGTCCCTAATTTTATTTATATAATTACGTAATATATGATTTCGGCACTCGATTTTTTCAATAATTTTTTGGAGACCGTAAGGGGCCGTTTCACTTAGTTTTCTAAGAACGATGCTATCATCGTCCCCTATTAATCTACCATAAATACACCGTGCATTTCACGAGAAACCTTCCGCAATAATTGTCGACTCCATGACTGTTGACGACGAAGACTAATTTTTGTAGCATATCTGATCTTTAGATTTACCAAATTTTGCACAAATTAATCAAAATTTGTTTTTTACGCCTACATACAATTTTATTTTTCGTTCGCCATCCAATAATTGCTGCCACTCCTGATAAACCGCTGCAATTAAACTTATAAGCTCGTTTGGCCCATGCTCTTTTACTGACTCACATATACAAAAAAAATCTAAAAAAACTGTCCTGGAGTCAAAATACAAAGTATAAATAAAATAAAAACATGAAGGCATAACAAATTCAGATATTAAAATAAATGCTTTTACCATCTAGAAAACTGAAAATTGTGTAACTTCCTGCCACTTAGTTTAAAGAGTCCGGCAAACTTCTAAGTTCGTATCTTATAAAGACATAAAGTTGTTTTTGTCAGATTTTAGTTTTCTACAAACATTAAATTGTTCATATTATTAAAAAGCTTCCTGCAACTTTATAATTAATAATAATAATGTATATTTATTGCCGAAGAAAACTACATTTCTGAAATGCCATAAAGCTGGAACCTTGTCCTTGAAAAATAAAATGCATTTTGAAAGTGAGAAGAATATTAACGAACAGAAAAAATGTCTAACAAAGTAGACGCATCAATGTTATCACGTAATCAATCATAAATGAACACCGAAAAATATCTGAAATATATTACAATTTGCTTGTATATACCAACCGCATGTAGTTTCTTTTACAAATATGTTTAGTGTATACTTATTATTATAATAATAATAACATATATTTATTCCAGGCGAAAAATTAATATCTAATATATTCTGGCAAATATCCTTAAAATAATTACAAAATAAAGCCGATATATGAATGAAACATTCGTTTACTTGAGGTAATAAAAAAAGTTGAGAATCCGAGACGCCTGAGTTCTATTTTCGATTTTTTGTAATTGAAGAGCATGTTGTTTGTAACCTTTTTTTCTTTAAAGATACTCTTTTGATGCCTGACAAACACATATATAACGTAACTGAGTATGACTGAGTAAGCAACATACAAGTTTGTCGAGTCTATATTTCCCGTAGTCAACTTGCCTAACAATAACTGATCGTTGGCAGCGCCCTCTGTTTAAGAATTGCTGCACCTACCACTCTGATTATAATAAACGAAATCTACTTTTCCCATAAGAATATGTCTCTTAGATACAAATCAATGGGAATTTAGGGGTGAAAACATTTAAAAGCACAAGACAGCTATAAAATACGCTTAATTGCTTTGTATCAAGCATCAAAAGAAAGAGAATTTATTTCTCCAGGGGGTAAGCTATCTAATATCTGGCAATTATCTATATATTCCAAGTAATTATGAAATAAACTAGCAGATTTTTGGTATAAAAACTTCCTGTTTTTTAACATTTTTTCCCACATTATTCGAACAAACTTCCGTTATTAAAACTACCCTGTCCCCTGGAGATAAGTTTGTAGATTATGCTCGTATTTTTTTTTGTAATTTCGTGACTTACTAATGGATTCTGGTGCAATATGTTCGCAACATGTTTGCAATGTAATTTAGATGGGCGAGATGGCCACCAAATAACTACTTATTGTAAGTATATAAAAAGGACAGATTTGATTCATACGTATAAAATTCAAATTGAGAATGGCAAAGAAAAATTGGACAAATAGTAGTAGAACCGACACAGCCATAGTACGAATTACAGAAGACGGTTCAATATTCCATACCTCTACAAATTGACATTGGCCGGAATAAATTAAACTTTAAATTAATGTTTAAGGAAATGTACTTTTCGTTACTAAAATCCTATTACAAGAAATTCAGTTAAGAATTGAATATTATAAGTAATGTTATTAAATATTATTTTTCTATATTTTATTTAATACAAAGGTGTATGAATATTATTATTTCTGGCTTTTGTAAGTTATATTAGGTACTAGGCAGGTAAAATGTTACATCTCAAATTTAACGCCGTTGTAATTTATGGGGGTATATCGGTTGCTAGAGCGATTCTACTATACGAGTACATATAGGAACTTTTCACAGATATAAAAATTGCTTTTTACAAGTTATAATTTAAAAGGTGCATGTGACTGAAATGCTTCCGGATATTTTCATCCCAAACGGATGACCATACTGTGGGACAAATCATCCAGTAAAAAGACCAAACACGTTAAGAACGTTTTATTATCACCACAGAAACCACAGAACCACAGAAATTGGAAGATTTCAAAACATATTGAGATTTGCATAATTTGGAATAGGGTTAAATTTATTTCCTAGTTACTTTCCCATCACTAGGGAGCGGACGTCCCAGGTTTAAACTACGACGGAGTTACAACGGAGCAAAGAAATAGTGTAAACAACACATAGTTACTGAATAGCATTATTCATATGGTGAACTGCAACATCTGTTGTTTACTTGAAAAGTTATCGAAAACGACAACAAAAAATGCCCGTCAAGAAAAGGAATTTATGAGTAAAATCCTTTCTTTAGGGCGTAGGTAGAAGCGCGAGGAGTTTTTAAAATTTATTATATTTTCCTTATATTTCCTAAGATAAATAAAGTTATTATGTATATACCTATTCATACTTACGTTAGTTTCGTTTTTTCATTGTTCTGACTGTTAATTACGTACTTCGTAATTTTTGTAATAGTTCCTGTTTAATACCGGTTCATTGAATCTACTTCTCTCATTTATATCGACGTAAGTGTGCATTGGATTTTGTTAAGTTTCAATAACATACGCATACATTTTTAGTTATCATTTATTTAGATCTAGAATATTGTTTCTGTTACTATGATATGGAAGAACGTCGAGAATGGCATCGTAAAACAATGGCAAGTTGGATTAAGGGTCATACTGATTGTATGCCCTCCATTGTCAGTGATTCCGAAATCTATTGCATAGTCTGTAAAATATCGTTACAGAATGCCCAAAAAGGCCACGTACAACGTCACTTAGCATCGCTAAAACATACACAGAAATTGGACCCGTTGGAAGCTGACAATTTTAACGAAGAACTCTGTGAAGCTTTAATGGCGGCTAATATCCCATTAAAGAAACTTGGCAATCCCACTTTCAAAATATTTCTTCAAAAATATACTGGTAGAAATGTTCCTGATGGATCCACATTACGTAAATATTACGTTTCTAAGTGCTTCACGAAAACAGTAGAATGCATTAGAAGACATCTTTCAAATCAGTACCTATGGATAAGTGCCGACGAAACTGTCGATCCAACTATTCCATATAACCCATATGTAATAGCATCTAAAGATGTAAATACAGTTGATGCGGAAACAGTTGCTAAAACCATTGACGATAATTTGCACAAATGCTTCATTCGGACGACAGGTACAGGGAAAAAATACTTTTATTTGTTAAATAATACTCATATATGTTAAAACCAGACAGACTATTAAAGGAAACATATCCTTATCTGCTGCATATTACTTGTGTAGCACATGCTCTCCACAGAATCTGTGAATATATCAGAGACAGGTATCCGGAGAGTAGCTCTTTACAGGGAAAAACTTCCATCTTTGTCACTGCCTCCCTCGCCAGTAATAACTAGATGGGGGACATAGTTGGTAGCTACTAGTTTTTATGCAGAGAATTTCGATAGTTTACAAAATTTCGTTACATGTTTAAATGACGATGCTCGAAGTATTTCTGAGTGCAAGGAACTAACAAATCCCAAATTTAAAAAATCAGTTCTTATTCCTTTAGGAACACTTTGGGAATTTGTCTAAACTAATCACATATTTTGAAAATCGAAATCTCAAATTAAAAGATGGATTAACTATATTAGATGTGGCTATTAATAATTTCAAAAGTATTCCAAGTGACTTCGGATGTGGCCTTCGGCAAAAGTTAGACGCAGTTTTTAATAGAAATCCAGATTTAATAATATTGCGGCAATTGTGTATGGGGACAATGACACAAAATCTAACTGCTAAATACGCTGACATAAAAGAATATATCCAGTACGCACCTATAACCAGTTGCGATGCAGGAAGGACGTATTCTATCTACAAGGATGTACTTCATTCAAAGAGAACAAATCTTACAGAAGAGAAAATGAACAAATAATAAGGTATTTTGTATTTTATAGATCACCACCCACTTGTTATCCAATTATATATAAAGAAAATTAAAACCTCTTTACAAATACAACATTTCAATAGTGCGCCCATGGGCGATGAGTCATCATCCTTTCGTGTCCGCTCTCTACCCATCACATGTCCAAAGGAATGTATAGAATTACCAATAACCTGTATACCTAACCTAATATAATTTTGCTTGAATTTATGCCTCTATTTTCAATATAATGTGTATTATGGGTATGACATGTAAATTATGGACATCTCTTTTTGAAAATAATTTTAGTGGACAAGGATGCCAGTAGAACAGGCAAAGTTTTCTGTGAATCAGTTTAACTTTACTCATTCCAATTATAACTTTTAATAGGACCGATTTTTTCAAATCAAAACATTAAAGCTAATAGATATATAAGTAGTTTATATATAGGTAGGTATATACAAGGTGTGTATAAATTGGCGGACCTACTACACGCGGCGATGTTCTTCGTTAAATTCGGAGTCCAAAATCCTAATACGAAAATGTTGTACCATGCTCCATATCTTTGCACGAGGTTTCTAAAGTTCGGACTTTCAGTCTTGAAATAAGCATTATTGCTTGATATTTGTTGACAGAAAGAGCTACAATTTAGAAGAAAGAAGAATTGTTCTTATTATCCTTTCGTTAAAGTTTTTTTTTGATTTTAAAGTTTGTTTTTAATATTTGTTTATTAACTTATTTTGACGAAAAACACATCTGACAACGTTGTAAAACAATAAGTAGGCAGCCTAATGTTGTTCTAGTCCTACGAGTAAAGAATAGAACACTTCCTGTGTTCTCGATAATCATTTAGAATAGGTTGTTAGTCCAAAAATAATTAAAGAAATATCGTGAGTGTATTATGTTTTCAATTCTTTTCTTCTTTTTAATATATTATAAACGGGTTTAAATGAAATCGGCGTCAAAAATATGACGAATAATAAATGACTTGGATATATATGTTACGACACTGAACACATAATCAGACATGTCAGATATATGACAATTTATTTAAAATACCTCTTTTTAAATTATTATTGCCTATGTTGAATGCCAATGAAATAACTTACCGATGAAGAGAAAAATTAATATTCTTTGTTCTTGCCGTTTTAGAACGACCACAAGCCACACAATTGACCATTATAGAAACACTAAAATGTCATTTTTGACATAACCGGACATAACTGACCTACCGAAAAGGGTAACTCCGTCTAAAAAATACCTATTTCCACACCACGTTATGCTCTCTCCTGTTCTATTGTTTACTCGTAGTTCTAGTCAAATACATTACTACTGTCAAATTTTGACATTTTGTAATCTACCTATTTCATTCGACTTGCTTCTTTTTCGTGTTTATTTGTATAGTTTTAATCAGTTTTCGGGTTTTCGTGTTTACTAGTTGTTCTGTTTGTTTATTATGAATTTTACGTTCAACGAATATGCCGATATGTACATGATATACGGTTTCTGTCGTGGAAATGCTAGCATGGCAGGGCAGGAATATCGAGTGCGTTTTCCAAATCGGAGGCATCCAAGTAAAAATGTATTTCGAAGGCTGGACCAACGACTTCGTGAAACAGGTTCGTTTATTCCAAGAAATGCGAACGCAGGTCGACCAAGGCAAAGGCGTACCGTGCAACTAGAAGAGCAAGTTCTAGCCACAATACATAATTGACGGGTACTCTGCGAGTAACCGTCAATTAGCTTCTACACTAAATATTCCCAGTAATAAGACTGTTCATTTGGTTCTACGAGAAAACTTGCTTCATCCATACCATGTTTCTAAAGTTCAGCCTCTTTACGGAAATGATAACTTATTTCGAATTAATTATTGCAATACAATCTTAAATAGAATTCAGGAAGAAGGCGACTATTTAAGACGTATTCTTTGGAGTGATGAGTGCATGTTTACCAGAGATGGTGTGTTTAATACTCATAATATTCATCATTGGGCAGATGAAAATCCACATGAAATCGCCTAGATGCCGGTGAATATGTAAATGTTTTAGAACAAGTTATTGATGAGATACCGCTGAACGTACGCCGTAATATGATTTACATGCATGATGGAGCTCCTGCGCACTTTGCTCGTAATATAAGAGACTGGTTGACTGAACACTTCCCAGACAGATGGATTGGTCGTGGCGGTCCCCTTTTGTGGCCTGCGAGATCCCCCAATCTCAATCCATTAGATTTTTTTGTTTGGGGTTTCATTAAAGGTAAAGTTTACGCTACACCTCCACAGGACCCTGACGAAGTTAGAGCCCGAATTGAAGCCGCAGTATTGAAATCACACCAGAAAGACTTGAGCGAATAGTACAAACGATACCACAAAGATTGCAGCTATGTCTACAAACTGATGGATTTCAATTCGAACAATTATGTAGGTAATAATTACATTGATTTCTACCAAGAAGATGTACAAAAATTAGTCAATATTATCAAAAAATTTTTAAACTTTATAATATTTTCGTAATAAATATGTAATCTAAGGAACCAATTTTATTTTGTTTGTTTCTTTTTTAAATTTAAAATGTAAGGTTCACATGACGACGTGTAAAAATCTTCCGAAGATTATAACTAGCACATGCGTGTTCAATGTTGCCAAATGTATGTTTCTTTCAAATTCATTCTGAAGACAAAGGAAGCCTGATACATCGTTTTAGGATTAGGACTTTTAACTCAAAATTTGCCCAAGAATGTCGCCACGTGTAGTGGGTCCGCCAATTTATACACACCTTGTATAATATAATTTCAAAATATTAAAAAAACATGTTTCTGCAAAATACCGACAATAGTAGATAGATATCATCATGGTCTAGATAAAGATATCTTATTTGAAATATTTATTATTTCAAACGATAAGACCGAGAGGTTATGTTCGCGTTCATTCATTGCAAGTCGGTAAGTCTTGACGTCAGAGACCAAGAGGAAATTGAACCTGTTCGTATCGTATTCTAGTGTAACCACAAGCAATGACGAGTTCATGTTCCTACCTATTGCTACACGCTAACGGCGATATACTTTCTAAAATGGGAGATATCTGTGCTCTAAAAGAACACATACAGAATCATTACATGTTCACCTTACCCACTACTTACCTACCACCACAACAGTCGTCAGTGTGATCGCCATAGCGCTGTCGCGAGTGTGGCACGGTGGATAATACGTTGTTTTTAGATTGCTGTGTGAAATTAAATATGCTACCTTAACAAGATGTAAATCCTCCAGTGTCAAGCAAATGTCCGCGAAAATTATCGTAGGACTTCTTAAACAGTTTTCGACAAGACAGTCAGTGATTTCTCAATGGATAAAATAGGCACATACTTACCTATCACAGTAAATGTTCTTGTGTTCATATATAGTGTGTGTTAGAAAATACGGTAATTTCAATAGGTGTATAGACAAGAATCTCTGAAATTTATCGGTTTTAGCGTGATTTCTGTGCATATAGCACAGATAAGTGAAAATCTAGTTAATAGTGTTTTGTGTAGTATTTTTTCCAATATAATGATAGACGTTTATAGATAATTGAGGATTAAAAATACGATGATTACTACTACAATTCGGTGTTTCTTGGTCTGGTGTGTTTTGTGGATAACTTTCGAGGGTAAGTGGTAGGCAGTGAGCAGCTTTCTCTTTTTTTAGGACATTTTCTTGTTCACGGAACGATGGTACTCAGTGACTGTCGATGTTACCTTTAATAATATTATTGTCTCATATATAGGTACTCATATAGTAATTGTGCGAAGAAATTTTTTAGAAAGTTACACTTTTGTCTGGTTGTATTTTATAGCTCACCGGTGTTGCTTTACTGCAAGGCAAAGATAATTAAAATATTATCTTTTATTTAAACACTTGAAAAACAATGACATATTTATTATAGATACCTACTAGCTGTTTTGTAAAGGAATTCTACTTTAGACCACAGACTAAACAACCCAGACCGGTAACTACTTGAAAAAAAAATATCCAAGATCTTCTATCCTTGTTACACATCAGTGAACTTGGTACGAAGATGGCGCTAGCAGCATATTGGCGCGAAATTTGAAATGAGCTTGTTTTTAGAATACGCTTATTAAATACGTTTTTATGTAACAAAAACATACACAAAAGTTACTAAAACTATGGTAATAAATATTACTTACTGTAACAATTATAGCCATAGTTTGAGCATCTTATGTGTAATTTTGTGGTGTTACATATTAAATATGTGATACGAAATATAAATATTAATCTTTTACTTACGTGTATTATAACATCCCTCTTATGGTGGACCTACTAGACACAATAAACTACTACTCTATATAAGATTAAGAGAAATATAATAATCTAATAAGTGAAAACTGTCAAGGAAAACATAAGGATATAATAATAATCGTTTTTATTGAGACATATACTTATACAATAAAACATAATAAAATTAAATTACACAACCAATAATGAGAAGACAATAATAATAATACAAATCTTGTGTAATATGTACCAAAAGGAACAAATTCAGCACTAGTTCATTACTGAAATGCTGATTTTAAATTTGTCCCTTAAACTAACAGCAAATGAAATATATAACAGAAAAATACGCAGGTGTAGAAAATTAATACTTATTACAAGTCTATAGTATATAAAATTGCTATTATACAAATTACCAAAAATAAAATCAACAACAAAATAGTAATAATAATACTAATACATAAATCAAAAGGTATCAAACCTGCAAGGCAAAGAGCATGTCAAAAATGCGCTTCTTAAACAAAGGAAATGCCAATCTTAAACCTGTGCATTTTGTTAACTTCATCCTGTCCAAACCCGCACACTAAACACTTGGACACCATATTTGTATCAACACATAATTAATACGATGTACGACAAAGGATTGCAAAAATATGTCAAACGTGTCAAATTTGAAATGTAGTTTTGAATGACATATAACCACAGCATAACAAACATTTCAATTGACGCTAGCGCCATCTCATCTCCAAGTTCAGTGAATCTAACAACGATGGTAGAGTATTAAAATTTACGTTTGCTAAACAAGGATGAGTACTCTGGATAAAATCTAGGATTAAGTTGCCGGTTTGGATTGTTTAGTCTGTGCTTTAGACTCAATATAGAATTCCAATTTGAAATGTGTGAAATCTAAGAAGTCGTCAGATGAGAATATTGGATACCTATGTTAAAAATCGAGGTACCTCTTATTTTATAGAATTAGATTAGGTACCTACAATTTAAATTCGGTAAAGATTTAACACTGTATGATTCAAATAAATTATTCGCAATCATGATAATTACTGTAAATTGTAAAATGAATATGTGACAATTTTCGATTTTAGGTTAGATTGAACGTCAATAGATCTAAGTGTAGGTTATGTGTAATTAGATAACCAACTTTTCCGATTGTTCACTAAAAATACTATAAATTTAACAATATTTTAATGTAACGTATTTAAGACATGCCAAATTACAAATTTTATTGGGAATAAACTTGGTTACCAAACAAACAAGAAATCTATTCATTTACATCAAATACGAGGGCAGTCTGAATTGCTTTGAGCTTCAATATGAAGATACACGTTCGGGTAATGTAATTGCGCATGCGTTGAAAGAAATCCAGGAACATTTTAGCCATTCTGGACGCTCAGTTGTTGTTTGACAGTCGGTTGTGTCAGTCGATGTCAGTGTTTTTGTAAAAAAGGAAAAAACCGAATATCGTGCCGTGATTAAGTCCTTGCATTTGAAAAGCAATGTGCTTACTCAAATTAAAAAGTTTGATGCTCTTTACGAGGACTCAGTCCGATCATTTGCCACGGTGAAAAGATGGACAGCTAAATTTAAACGTGGTCGTACCCACGATACACTTATACCGGTATGCTCTCTTTAGTTGTCAATGACGTCATTGAGGAGCAAGTCAGATTGACAGTTCTCATATGGGCTACATTTTGACGCAGTTTGAAGTTATTTTATCGTTTTTTTAAGTAATACTCTATTTAATATGCTAGGTTGTGCTGTATACGGATGCCGTAATTACAGTCGAAAAAGTAGAGATAGCCACATTAAATATTACAAGTTTCCCAAAGAAGAGACGGTACGAAATGTATGGTTAATTGCGTGTAAAAGCCAGGATTTAATTAATTTCAAAAATGGTATTTCCACAAATTAATAATATACAATTATTGAAGTACTCAGGCAAAGTGATATTTTTGAATGCAATCATAACTACTAAGATGTTTTAACTTTTTTTGTATGTGTTTGAATTACGTTTTCAATACACAATGCAAAACAGTTTATTTTGTGAGTTCATTGTTAGACTATGTTATCGAGAGGCTACGCATTAATGATCTGTGTAAATATAAACTGAAAATTGTAATTGGAGTATAGGTAAATGTTTCATTTAGTGAATAAAATCATTTCCAAAATGTAAATATAGATATTTATTTAACATATATTTTGAAGCATATAATATTTTCTTTTGCACACATGTAAATACTATTTAGTGAATGGCATAGTTCTGATGTATTCGATATTGGTAATGTACAGCTACATAGAAGGGTCTTGGGTAATGGAAGAGAAGATAAACCAACATTTGAATGAAGCAAATACAACTTCGCTGGAGTTGTTATGTTAAATATACATATTTTACAAGTACGTGTTCAATAATTATAAATTACCCACTGAAATACATAAAACTAACTTCAAGCCATAAATTAATCTTCATTCTAGATTAGACAATTGTAGTAGTCACGTATTTCAAAATTTTACCTAATAATATTAAGTTAAAATAAAATTGTCAAACTTAAATTTTATCATTATCATGCATAACAAAATTTTTAATTTGAAGAGATTTTATAAGATTGTTTTTGTGTTTGATAAAAATACTATATTTGAACAGAATACAAATGTTTATAAAATGCAGATAATGTATTATATGTTGCTTAAGAAAGATACCATGGGAGTTAAGGATAAATGTTTGTAGAAGGTACGAATTCTAATTATGGTAGCTAATATGAAAAACGACTTTGATAGTTTAAGAAGTTTATTTCAATTCAGTTCGAGTCAATGCTTTTAAAACTATTAAAGAAAATGCTATACAATTCTGTATAAGATTAAAATCCAAATACTATTCTCACTCCTTGCGTTAACGAAAAGCAGCCTGAAATAGTTAACAATAAATTAAAAATTCTTAATAAGCAAAAACACTACGTATGTTGCTACGATGTATAGAATACCACAAAATACTGTATGAATGTTCGCAGATGTACAAATGTGTTAATGTGACAGTCTTAGAAAAGGTACTAAATCAAATAATTCACTTTCATAGGTGGTCAGTAAGCATCAGACACTTTAAAAGCTTCAAAATCAGTCTATGTCGATGTTTCACACATTTTACTGCTCGATCTTAATTACTTTGATCATCTGTGTATGTTTTATTAAAGCATCTATTTCTTGCTTTTTAAAGATTTTCAACTATCTTTTCTTTAAATCTGGGAACTGCATCAGAATTTAAATCTCTGTATGATTTACTGGAAAATTGCAGTAATTCTTGTTGGAGTGATGTAATGAAAACATGATTGCTTAAAATGAACGGAACAGATACATGCTACAATAAGTTGATTTTTTTATTATGAACAATGATAAAATCAGATTTCAGGAAATACTATTCTTCAAATTTATTAAATCCTGCCTTTTACACTCAATTAACCACACATTTCGTATCGTCCCTTCCTTGGGAAACCTCTAATATTTAATCTGACTATCTCTACTTCTTCGATTGCATTCACGACAACCGTATATAACACAACTAGGCATATTAAATGGAATATAATTTTAAAAAAACGATAAAACAACTTAAAACTGTGTCTAAAATGAGAACTGTCAATCTGACTTGCTCCTCAATGACGTCATTGACAGCTAAAGTGAGCATACCGGTATAAGTGTATCGTGGTCGTACCAACTTGACTGATGAAAAGCGTTCGGGACGGCCAAAAACTGCGACCACCACCGATAATATCAAAAATGTTCACGACCGTCCAATCAAAGTTAGATAGATCGCAGAGGCTATGCACATATCGAAAGAGAGCGTTTATGATATATTAAATGAAGAATTGAACATGCATAAGCTATCCGCGAGTTGGGTGGTGCGCTTGCTCACTTTGTACCAAAAATGCATTTGAATGAACATTTTCAAAGCCCTGTTGGAACGGTTTAAGCAAAACGAATCAGATTTTTGCGTCAATTCATAGTTGGAGATGAGACTTGGATCCATCACTACATTCCCGAGACGACAGAAAAGTCAAAACAGTGGACTGTAAAGGGTGAACCTGCCCCGAAAGAGGCAAACACGGTTTCATCGGCCGGGAAGGTGATGGCGACTATTTTTTGGGATAGTCAAGGGATTGTCTTCATCGGCTATTTCGAAAAAGGTAAAATAATAACGGGAATGTACGCATCACTATTCGATAAGCTAAAGGCTGAAATTGCAAAAAAAAAAACGGCCGCGTTTAAAGAAGAGACAGGTTCCGTACCACCAAGATAACGCACTTGCTCACTCTTCGGCGATCGCCATAGCCAAATTCACGAATTGCACTTCGAATTGGTTGAACACTCACCGTATTTACCAGATCTTGCCCCAGCGACCTTTTCCTGTTTCCTTGATAATATAAAACAGCAACGTACAAAACAATAAAATAACTGTGGCAAATTGTGCAGCAAATTTCGCAAATTTAGGTTCTGCTAGTTTTAAATGACACATTACAAAATAAAAAAGTACGCATATACCGTTTCTGGTGGTTGCTGATTGGGGGAATTAATAAAAATTTTGCTACTAGCTTATTTTGTGTTAAGTGGATGTAAACAACACTTTATTTTCATCACTGATTTAAATTATAAATATAAATAAAAGAATATCTTAATTCACTAATTCCACTACAATACAGGGAATTTGACTCAATTTGGGAGGATGCTGAATATTCTACAGCAATTTCTGCCTGCATGTGGCCATTTTATCTTTGTAATTACATTTAAGAGCACTTTAAATCACATGATTTTATTTCCTACATAGTTTGGCGTCACTCCAGATATGTCACTAAAATTATATTGAAATATTAAAAATTAAAATACACAACAAATTTTACAGATATTTTATTGTTTATGCTTGTAAGGCTGACCTGGTTATGGTAGAAACTGGCGTGTTAGTTGTCAAATTTGCCTCAATACTACAACGAACTTACAATTTGATATAACTTTCGGGTTTTCCAACTTTCACAGTATTGTCATACCTACCTACCTACAATTTCTCATAATGGTGCAATATTGCGAAAATCTCTCAGGAATATATATTAGGTATACTATATAATTACTTTCATCTATAGGCACATAACATGAAAGATGTTTGAATTGTTATTGACAATATATCGTGATAAAATTTCAAAAAGAGAATCATAACTAACCTTTTTGAAAATATAACCTAACCTCTAAATTAAATCACGCCTTCGATGAGAAAAATAAATGCCAAAGCTTTTGGTATATATCAAGATATATAACATACGAATATAGGTTATTCGACGCCTTGAGAAAGTAAAAACGTGATATGTAAATCTTCAAATTCTGACACACAGAAATCATTAAGCGCACAGATGGTATCTCAGAATTTCACATAAATTCATAGGTATGCGCTGTACCCACATGCATGCAAATGAACAAGCAGTCTGTTGGTGTGCGTAGTTCTTGTTTCGTTTGTATAGACGGCATCATTGTGTTTCTTGAAATAATAATGTTTCGCAAACAATACACCACGGAAGTTTGGCGAATGATTAATGGAATTTTCGCGGGGTATGGCCTCGTTATTAAGATAATAGTCATCAGATAAAGAGCCAAATTGAGTGAAATAAATATATGATTTAACACTAGATTTGCGGACTAAACTGAATACCTATTTATTTAAATTAGGTAAATTTTTGGTTTTACTTTTTTTTCAATTTAGCTGATTTAAATAAATAATTATCACTGCTAAAGCAGAAAATTATAATTAAGAATTTTCATCACAGAAAAACTAATTTTCAAACATCGGGAGGCCTTGGTTCGGATCTCAACCGTGAGCAAATTTTTAAAATTAAGAATTTACCTAATTTAAATAAATAATTATCAGTGCTAAAGCAGAAAATTATAATAAGTGCACACCTATTTTTACTGAAACCCGTTATATTAACGGATACATAGAAATGCTTTTTCTGAGCAAAACCAAATCATTACGAAATATGTTAATCTATTTTTTTTTATTTAATCATTTTTGCAAAATATGTTTTTTCTATATTTTGCAAAAATGATTAAATAAAAAAAAATAGATTAACATATTTCGTAATGATTTGGCAGGATTTGCCGATAAGTTCGTCAGCAAATTAAAAAAATATTTTTTGGTTATATTTGTCTCTGTGGTTTTCTTGCATAGCAGCCACGCGTTAATTATCACCAAATCTAACATGTAGTAGACTTTTAGAAAACATCTGTGACACCCCTCATTTCAGGCTATATTTTTGTAACATTTGGTCGAGTACATCAATTTTGTTCTACTATAACATTTAAGAGTCTCTGGGAGACGTTTATTATTGTCTTCAATTTTTACAAACTTATATTTCGAACTGTATTGAAACCCTTTACGAGGGTTTATATTACCTTTCTTATTTTTTGCTTCTTTTGGCAATTCTTTTTCGTTGGCACGCATAGTCCCAATCAAAGTCGTTCTTTTTTGTAAGTAATTCTTTCGCAAGTGTCATGCTCGTGAAAAAATTGTCGGTGCTTATATTTCTTCTACTAAAGGTACTGGTGCTAGGGTTTCGTATTTACTTAAGTAAGGGAAGCCATTTATAAGATATTGACAGTCTACGTCTGCCGTTAACCAAATTTTATGCCAAATTTATCTGGCTTGCTTGGGATGTATTGTGTAAATCCTAGATGTCGATTCGTTTTGTTGCGAATAATTATCCTACAATGATAATTGTATCAAACTTATAACAAACAGGCTTGATTATTTTGAATAAATTTATTCCGTATATTGGAATTAACTCAAACTCAGTGACGGCCCGTATTTTTTTGGGACGGGAGAGCACCGGGGGGGGGGGGGGGGGGCTGAGTGTTTAATATCAAAAATTAAGTACAGACAAAAAAATAAACTCAACATGTTATTTAGTTAACTTGTTTGAAAATAAAATCAATTCGCCGTTCCTTACGATCAGCAAAATGATTAATAACTAATTCATTGAAGTTTTGTGTTGATGTCAGTAATTGTTTTTTAATGGAATACATTGGCACATAGTCTGCTTTCCTGCATGGTATTTCTAGAAAATGTTTTTATTCTCTTTAAAGTAGAAAAACACCGTTCACTTTCAGCTGTTGTCATCGGTATGGTGCGAATTATTTTCAATAGCTTCACAGATTCGGCAAATGTAGTTGTTAAATTATTTTCATAGAAACACTGCAGTAATGTTAGCGCAGATGCAGCAGTTCCAAAATCTGGTCTATTATACAAAACTACCAATTCATACTTAAAAGCAATTGATTCCAAATTAAAAGTCTTCACGGCCATCTGGAATTCAGTTTCGGGGAATGAATTTTGATATGTTGAAAATAAGTGTGGTTGAAAAAGAATAGCTATAGATAGGTGATCATTAAACAAAAAACGGTCATCAATATTGGTAATAATAATGTGGCACACTTCTTTAGCAACCATCTTGTGTTTGTGTTCATAACGGGGTTTTCTGTTCCGTTGTCGGGAATGTTCCTCTTCTTTTTCATCGTTATCACTATTTTCATTGTAATAATCGTAATCAGTTGAGTTCCTCACATGCTGAATTGACGATTTAAATGATGACACACAAGACTGTATTTTAATACTGTCAATTTGACGATGTTGTAATTGGTTGTAGAAAATTTCGCAATGCGGCATGATTTTATTAAAAAAATATAACCAGCATTGAGACATATGATAAGATCTTTTTTTATATCTGAAGACACTCACAACACATCTTGATTTAAAATTCCATCTGGTTGGTGCAGTCCGCGGAAGTCGATTTTTCACAACCTCATCCAGTATAGCAGTACGCTTTGGAGATCTTGTAAAAAACGTAGAAAAACCATTTATATTGCAAAAGAAAACTTTCACTTGTTTGTTATGTGAGGCAGCCCGTTCAACTATCAGATTTAACTGGTGCGCGTAACAGTGGATATAATTTGCATTTTTTGCAAAAAAATTCTTGCCTCTCATTACTGAGGTGTCATCGTAGCTTTGGGATATTAATTTTGCAGGCGTTTGGTCCAATTTAATTTTCATAAGTTCTTCCAATAAACATTTGCTAATGCCATCAGCAGTATGATTCTTTAGTTGCAGAAAAGAGAGAAATCGTTCTTGTATATTTTCATTCAACTCGTATCGAACTATAAAAGCTAACTGGAAAATGTAGCCCAATCTGTCGTCTCGTCTGCTTGTATAGCGATATAGTGGGTTTTGTTAATTTCGTCTAGAATCAAAGTGCGAGAAACTTCGTAGATACTGTCAAGCAATTCATTTTGAATGGTTTTCGACAAACCCATAAAAACTCTATTATTAGACTTGTTGAAGTGGTCCTTGAGGATGCTGTCAATTCCTGCCAATAAATTAACCAATCCACGGAAATGACCGGATTTGCACTGTCTTGTGTTTTGTCTTGGCTCCTTAAAGCAATTTCAAACATGCCACAAAACTTAATGCAGTCTATTAATTTTTCAAGAGTATGTCTCTTTTTACTGACGTTTTCATAGTGCTGAATTATATTTAATCTATATGCATTGTTCAGATGGCACATTATATTTATCTTAACCAAAACTGAATATTCTATCATGTTACTAAGACATTTTTCATTTACTTTATGTCTTTTTACTTTTTCATCAAATTGTTTTAAATCCCTAATACCTCTAGAAGTCCAGGCAGGGTCGCTTTGTGGAGAATTCCTAATTAAGCACAAATAACAAAAAAAGCATTTTGCACATCACACCCACACAACCAGTCTGATAAACTGTAAGAGCGTCTGTTGACTTTTCTCGTCATCGTTTTATTAGTTTTCGAATTGTGATCTTCTAGTTTAATCAATAAATCTGGTCCAGGGGGGCCTGGATTTTTTAATTCTATCATAATGTCATAGCTCAGTGTATTATTTTCTATCATTTCGATTATGTTACTAACTCAATTCATAGTTATATTTGCACCGATAGAAATTACAACATACACTTACCGCTGTATATTACATACTGGACTTGCGTCACCGGCAGCGCAGAGAGGTGCCCTCTCGCTGACATATAGCCGCTCTCTACCCCCACCACTTTCATCGCTCGATTCCTAATACAGACGGTGCAGTCGAGCGAGATGCCCTGGAGCCTACGTCAGACTGCGATTTTTAAACTTAGCGCTGAGGAGACGGACTATTACTTCCGAAAATATATTATTTGTTATCAAACAAATCAGAAAAATTACATACAAATTAGGAATTTATAATTAATTTATCTGTTAAAAGAAATTTTGTCAGAGGGAGAGGGGAGGGGGGGGAGTGCGCCGTTGCCCTCCCTGCAGCAGCCGCCACTGCTGAAACTAATGAAAACAAACTGGGTTATATAAGAAGCCTTTAAATAGTTTGCTTCATAAGTGCCTCGTGCCCATGAAATTGCTAGGAAAGCCCTAAATTTAAACTTTGTTATTAACCACTCTTTGTTCAAAGTTCAAAACGTCTCTATTTCAGTCCAAATTTTTATGTTCCAATATACTTATCAATTACCAGCTGCAATGCGGTACTTACGTTACCTAGCATAATATTTCTCTTGGCATTGACCATTGGTGCTGGCACATATTTGAATATGGTGAAAACAGGCGATCTACCACTACTTCCACCTTCATGCAGTGCTTTCCATATAGTCTTATCAACAGAAATTTCAGCTGGTTTGTCTTGATTTTTGAACTCATCAGAAATTTCCACATCGCTTTCGCATTTTATTGGTTATTTTTTTTAGTAATTGAAATAGAAAATTACCTTTTGACAATAAAATACACTGTTCAACTAGTTGCTTTACTATCAATATACCGAATAAAATAAATTATAAAAAAAAAACATTTTGGGTTCATAAAACATTTTTATTTATATTTATTGAGAAATTGTAATGGTACATATCAGTTCGTTTACGAATTGGTAATTTTTTATATTTTTAGAATTTAATTAAGTACATTTCATTATTATTATTTTAAAGAAAAATAAGAATTAAAATCAATGAATATGTTATGGTATTATTAAGTAAATATTAGTCATAAGATAAGTTTAGTATGTGTTTAGTTCTAAGAATTGTGGCGCCGAATGTTTACAACAGTGAAATAAACGCTGCAGTTGTGATAAACATTCGCCGACGTAAAAGAGTGTGTGTGAGAAACTTAAGTGGGAACAACCTAACTATATGGAAAGCGGGGAACCACCGGCGGTTCAACATAAAATGAAAACACGCACTGGGAACGCAAGAGTCAACCGCTAGACATAGAGTCGAATGGTTAACTCCAAAGTCGGGAAGGTTTCGACTGGCTGATTTCATAAAGAAATCGTCGAACCCCGACTAGTAAAAGTTTAAGTAATATACAGTAAATGTTATAAAGAAAAAGAAGGAGAACCCACACTCCTATAACTAATTGGATAACAATAATAAGAATTGTTATTGCCAAAATAGTGTTTAAAGTAGCACTAAAAGAATAAATGTGCACGGTGGTAAAAGTTTGATAAAAGAATATATGTAAGAATATAGGTATTGTGCTCCCGTAAGCAGAACAAGGGGATTCGTCACCATAGGATCGTGACCACCCAGCAAATGACGCCGATGAAAACATCGCAATAAAAAGAAGATTCTACGGAAGATAGACATCACGGAAGAGCGAAGAAAGAAACTTTATTATAAGGTATTTTTAAAAGATTATATATTAAAGCTTAAATTGATGTTAATATAATAAAGTTATCAAATAAATATCATCTCCGTTCTAATAAGGAGAATGTAATTTAATCTGTATTAGCAGCATTGTATGTATATAATAATAATACACAAAACGTGTATAAAGCATACGTAGTAGATTCTGGCATCTGTTGTTGATATTTGAGTATACTGAATAATATACAAAAAAGATTTATATCTGTTTAGCATTTATAAAATTATATTCAAATTGCCTTTTAAATAAATTTGATCTCTTTTATGTTTGTATGAGATTGTTTCGTTATCTGTTAAAATTATATGTGTGATTCATTGATTTTAATATAAGTATTATTTAAAGTTTCAATGGTATTTTTCTTTTTATTAATTTTAATTAATGTTTAGGAACCCTCTTTATTAATCATTTCTGATAAACCCAAACCGCCCTGAGAGAAATTGAGTCATAGTCGGAAATAAGGGGGTGTTCCGTTACAAAATAAAGTATGAAGTTTGAAATCTGCCAAACTTAATAAATCTAGTGTTAAAAAGCAATACTTAAATACTTTAGAAATACAATAACACTAACCACTTAGAATAACAGCTCCGTAAAATAGTACAGAGGAAAAGAAACCAGGAATGAACGACAATCGAACAAAAAAGCTGTTGGCTAGCAACAGAAAAAAACGCTTAAATTTGTACTAGAGGATTAAGATGTTTGTTATAAATTTGTCTTTACGAGACTATTTCTTTTCGGTAACATTAAGGACTGAAATACGAAGCTCGTGAACGCATGTACTCTGTCTTTTTTCTACATTTATTCTTAAATTTTCCGATACATATACAGGGTGTAGATAAAGTCTGGAACAAAATTAATATTTCTGTTATCTTCGGTTTGATGGAAAAACCCTGAAACAGGTCGATTTTGTTTTTATCCCGTGCACTTTATAACATCGTGAATTTAATTCTGTCGTCATCTGGTTGCGCGCGGGTGTGACGTCATTAGTTTTTTCAAATGGTAACCCGCAACATTTATTACCACTTGTCGTTAGGTATTCCATTGTGCATGCAACGGTATAAAAAGGCTGGTACCTTACATAACAATTTTTGGGAGAAAAATGCTTTCGAATTTCAAAAAATTAAAATTTTATTTCTAATGAAAAACTAATCAAAAATTATTTTAAAAAATCAGATAAATTATAATCCGAGGTTTATCTTGGATTGTCGTCAAACAAGACACCAAAAAAATGTCAACAGAAGTGTTCAAATTGTCCGCCATTGGCCATTTGACACTGGCCGAGACGGACGTTCACGCTTTCTACGACACGTCATATTGACAGTTCATTACTTGGTGTTTGAACTTATCCATTCACAATACTTGCTCCATTGGTAGTGTTGAACGTGCATTGCGAAAATGGCGAATTTGAGCGAAAAAGAGCGGATTCAAATTCTCATTATTGTTGGTTGTGGTGATAAAATACGTAGCCATGAAGAAGCCTGTCAGTTTTTCAATGCAGAAAATCCAAACCGCGCACCGATTTCGCGGTCAACGGTGAGCAAAATTGTCGCAAAATTTGCTGAAACTGGTAGTGTAAAAGACAGGGCTCGTCAAGGTCGACCAAGAATTGAGGAAGATAGAAGGGTCAATATTCTCTTGGAACTTCAGGATAACCCCCACACTTCAACAAGGAACATTGCCAGGGATCATGCAGTCGATTTTACCACAGTAGCCAAATTGCTGAAGAAGGAAAAACTTCATCCGTACAAAATCAATCGGGTTCAGGAACTGAATGAAGATGACTTTGACCGCCGACTCGAGTTCTGTGAACAAATCATGCTACGGTGCGATGAGAATCCTGGATTTGTCGACAATGTGGTTTTTACTGACGAAGCAACTTTTACCTTGAACGGTGAAGTGAATCGCCACAATTGTAGGTACTAGTCGGGCGAAAATCTTCGATGGGTTCGAGAGGAGCACACCCAACACCGGCAAAAAGTTAATGTATGGGCGGGAATAGTGGGAGATCGCATTGTGAGGCCTTTCTTTCTGGACAGAAATTTAAACGCTGAAACATACTTACATTTCCTAAGATTTACGCTAGTGCCAACATTGATAGAATTATTTCCGGATGAAAACACCCCCGACAAGCCTCACCCCAGAATCTGGTTTCAACAAGATGGAGCACCTCCACATTTTGGCTGGCGTGTTCGGAGTTACCTCGACGAAATTTTCCCCGGGAGATGGATCGGACGAAGGGGAACAATTGAATGGCCTGCCCGTTCGCCAGATCTCACACCACTTGATTTTTTTCTATGGGGTCATGTGAAATCAAAGGTGTACACCAATAAGCCAAATAACTTGGATGATCTGAAACATCGTATCCGCGAGGAAATGCGAAATATTTGTGCAGAGACAATACGACGTGTCGTAGAAAGCGTGTACGTCCGTCTCGGCCAGTGTCAAATGGCCAATGGCGGACAATTTGAACACTTCCGTTGACATTTTTTTGGTGGCTTGTTTGACGACAATCCAAGATAAACCTCGGATTATAATTTATCTGATTTTTTAAAATAATTTTTGATTAGTTTTTCATTAGAAATAAAATTTTAATTTTTTGAAATTCGAAAGCATTTTTCTCCCAAAAATTGTTATGTAAGGTACCAAACTTTTTATACCGTTGCATGCACAATGGAATACCTAACGACAAGGGGTAATAAATGTGGCGGGTTACCATTTGAAAAAACTAATGACGTCACGCCCGCGCGCAACCAGATGACGACAGAATTAAATTCACGATGTTATAAAGTGCACGGGATAAAAACAAAATCGACCTGTTTCAGGGTTTTTCCATCAAACTGAAGATAACAGAAATATTAATTTTGTTCCAGACTTTATCTACACCCTGTATGCACGCACATTTACATATGGATTAATTTGACAATAAACTTTATTTGACTGGCATTTGTATACTGATGCTACAGAGACACTACAGTCCATTAAGTTCGGTAATATCCTGTCAGACATGACGAATATATTTACGAAAACAATAAATGGTACATTTCAATCGCGTATCCAATAGCTGCAAGGTTCCGCATTGGAAATCCCCCCCCCCCCCCAAACAAAAAACAGAAAAAATGAAACGACGATCGAGGGAGATATATTATACACCTTTTGTCGCTGTGAAAAACACTTTCACGCTATTAAAACGTCTCTTATCGTTTAATGCAACATTGCTCTTTTTCAAATTATATGCTTGACGGCATATTGTACTTCTTCATCTTAAAGATTTAATTCAAATAGGTATCCGTCTGACGTGCTTCAGTTATTTTTATGGGAGACGTTTGCACGATGTATAGGGAAGTAATAGATAAACTGTGATACAAGGTGTTTAAATAAAGGATCGAATATTTTATCCATCTCATCAAAAGAAACAAAAAATTCTTAATTAACATAGGTCGGTAAATTAAGTGTTTGAAAGATAGAGTTGTATTATACTCACATTGTCATCAAGTTGTTAGTCCATAAGACATACAATAATAAATATTTAAAGAAATTTTCTACATGTTCTTCCGTTCTCCATAAAATTACGTTATATGACAAATACGAGTATACTTCCACCCCATGCAGACACTATTCGGCGCCTCCAGCCACCTAGAGAGGATTGGTCGGGATACTTCTAGAAGCCCTGCTCATCATTAACAGAAATGGTATCTGTGCTGCGTTCAATTTTCTTTCCTTTTTTTGCATGACCACACTTGGTTCCTCATATTTTTGCTCCATATGTTAGCATGAACACCACCTCTTTGTCGTATAATCCCTCCCGCATTCCATCTTTACTTAGATCCGCATATATCTGCTCCATATGTTAGCATGAAAACCACCTCTTTGTCGTATAATTTTTCACGCATTTCATCTTCTATGCTCCAGGTTTTCCGGCTAACACAAATGCTTCTTGTGCGATGCCTAAGATTTTGCCGCATTCCTGGTTAGCATGTTTCACTCAGTTGTTTGGTTTCTCCACTACTACGCCTAGGCATTTAGGGTGTTTCTTATTTTTGATTACATGTCCTTCTGTGTTTTTTTTAGTCTCTCTTTCTTCATCAGGTATAAACATCGCTTCTGCTTTGTTTTTATGGTATTCCATGTTCCTTTCTTTATAGCTCCAATAAAAAAAAAACAATCATTACATTGTAAAAACTTTTTCATGACTCAAATTTTGCAGGCCTGTGCTATCTAGGTACATGTCTTAACAAATGACATCCCTATAACAGCAGGTCATCTTTTCTGGTATTGAATACCATTGTATCCGACAAATAGAAATTTGCAAGAATTACACTTTATACCGCAATAAAAACTTACTGGATCTGCTACCAATTATTGACATAGACGTTCCTGAGAAACTGTATGCAATTACAGTATTTATAGTATTTTATACATAATTTTCTAAATATTTTTTTCACATAAAACTTTCTATATTAGTAGTTTATACAACGAGTCAATAATGACAGTTATTATTCCCGAGAGGCGAATTTACAAACCCGAGCCGCGAAGCGGCGAGGGAGTAACTCGGCTCGAGGGTATAATAGTCATTATTGCGAGTTAGTATACACTACTTTATCTACGACTAACTGAAGATTACTAAAAAATCAAAATAATTAAACGGAAATGTGTGTTTACTATATCGATATGACGATTGACGGTTTGACTGTTAGTAAAACGATCGGAATTGTCTATCGTTACTACGACAACGTTATGTTCTTATTGGCAGAATGCAGGGAATAATGGTAACGTTATGTCTCATTATTCCCAGGTCGCAATTCATTATTCTATCTGGGTATTATGAGCCCTATTATTAACCAATTAAATTAACCGGTTTGACAGTTAGTAAAATGGCCGGACTTGTCTATCGTTACTACGACAACGTTATGTTCTTATTGGCAGAATGCAGGGAATAATGGTAACGTTATGTCTAATTATTCCCCGGTCGCATTTCATTATTCACTCTGGGTATTATGAGTCCTATTATTAACCAATAGTGATTAATAAAATACCTACTATATTGTTTAGTCGTCGATAAAAAATTTATATCGTTACATACTGCTCAAAATACACTTCGCCGCAAAATTAAGGGATAATGAAATGTTTTTTTAAAAAAAACCTTTTTTTTTTGGCAAAATTAATGAAAGAATATTATTTGCCAATTATTCTTTTGCTTTTTTTTTGTACAAATCTGCTTTTTAAAGTGTTCATTTTTTCTAAAAAACATGAATTTATTGAAATTATTATGTTGATGTCAATTTTGATTATTTTATCTATTAAAAAAAAAAATTAAACGTAATTAAATATACACGTCAATCACGCCATGAACGGTAACAGGCAACATCGTCATTAATCGGAAGTTGAAGTTGTAAAATTGGTAACCCTAATCGAAGAAGGGTACCCTCAACAAGAAGTTAGCCGAAGACTGGGTGTTACACAATCTGTCATTAGTGGAGCTTGGCGACGATACCAAGAGATTGATGGCTACCGCAGACGGCCAGGCCAAGGTAGAAAACGCAAGACAACGAGAAAGAAATAATTGAAGTAGGGGTCACATAAGAAAAAACTGAGAGAATTAATAAAAAACAAAATAAACTAGTTTTTGAATTTATGAAAAGAAACTAAATATTAAAAGAATTAAAACTTAAAGTTACCTAGTAATAAAACAACTGTATGTCAGTGTCAGTCTTACAATTAGTGTCATACCAATTTTATTATGATGGCTCCTTTAACGGAAAGAGAAAGGATAGAAATTCTAATAATGGTAGGTTACGGCGATAGACTTCGAAGTCATGAAGAAGCATGTGTTTTATTTAACGAAACACATTTTGAAAGACCTCCAATTGCTAGAAGCACAGTAAGCAGAATTGTTGCAAAATTTAATGAAACAGGAAGCAAAGTGATGCTCCAAAATCTGGAAGACCGGGAATAAACGACGATGCAAAGTTAGATATTTTGCTGTCATTAGAAGACAACCCTCACGCAACTACAGCAGAAATTGCCTTACAACAAGATGTTAGTCAGTCGTTTGTAGTAAAGTTTTTAAAAAAAGACAAACTGCACCCATCCAAAGTTCAACTTGTTCACGAACTCTCAGAAGATGATCCGGACAGACGTTTGGAATTTTGTGAAATCTTCATGAGGCATTGTGACGAAAATCCAAATTTGCTTAATAGTGTAGTATTTTCAGACGAGGCAACGTTTTATTTAAGTGGTACAGTAAATCGACACAATTGTCGCTACTGGGCTCGGGAAAATCCCAACTGGATTCAGACAAAACACATCCAGCGCCCCCAAAAATTAATGTATGGGTAGGAATCGTCAGGGGAAAATTTATTGGTCCTTATTTCTTTCGTGGGAATTTAACAGCTGAGCGATATTTGGAACATCTTCGTATGGCAGTGCTTCCGGATCTAATTGCGGCATTTCCGGATCCAAATAATAGGGAAAACTTGGATCCCAGTATTTGGTTCCAACAAGATGGTGCATCACCACATTATGGTCTTAATGTTCGAAGGTTTCTGGATAACCAGTTTGAAGGAAGGTGGATTGGAAGACGTGGACCAATGGAGTGGCCACCTAGGTCACCTGATCTCACAGTTTGAACAATTCCTGTAAGAAATCGTTTTGGTTTAATGGACTGTTTAGTTAATTTAAATGTTATTACTATAATAAAGTTTATTTTATTTTTTATTAATTCTCTCAGTTTTTTCTTATGTGACCCCTACTTCAATTATTTCTTTATAATGCAGAAAAACAAGCTTCATCAAATAAAGTAAAAAAAACCAAGCTTCATATTTAAAAAAAATATTGATGACGTCATACTTTGACAAATTTGACGTTTTATTTTTTTGACTTATGTTAAAAGACGCGGAATAAAATAAACTGTTTAACGTGTTTTTGCATTTTTTTCAAAAATGAACATTGTACGTTTTATGAATTTTGTGCGTTACTTTATCATAACCCTGTATATTAAATCAACTAATTGTTGTGTGTGACCTTTCTAAATTTTTATTTTTGTTGTAGTATAACAATACACTATAAGTCTAATTCATCAGTAGCATTCATTAACGAATATAATTCTCGCTGGATGTAAAATCTTGTTAAAGCCGTTTTCAATTCCAATATTATCACTAAATGCCAGAGAATTTGTACTCGTCTGAAAACAAGTTCAAGTTCCAAAATAAAGAACGCAATAACAGGATCAGAATTTTTATATCAAACAGCCTGTGTTCCTAAATAGTACATACAAGATTTGAAAAAATAACGTAAAATCAATTTTTGGCGACACTTTAGAAATTTACTGCAGTTGTCGATACAGCATTACAAAAATAAAGGTAGATAATGGCAAACGGGAGGCATTTTTGATGAACGCTTGAAAGAGAATTACACAAATTCATTGTTTAATAGAGCGAGGTCTTACCCAATTATCACGATTTCAAATATCAATGTACCGGATGCTTTATTTGAGAACAGAAATATATATACAAAAAACATATCCTGATGAAGAGCTTATCGGCTGGATATGCTTTTTTACGGGCCATTAATTAATATATTTTTTTCGCTCACAAAATTAAACATTACTTTTGTCCATATACATACGTGATGAGTAATTTAATTCAGCTGAGAAGATACAGGAGAAACTGTAATAAAACAAATTAACCATAAAATTTAAATAAGTAATTTTAACACTTTCATGTCCATTATGCATAATTTCTGAGAAGTCATTGCCAAGAAAATAATGGAAATGTTCATGATGTAAAGAGATTCTTTAAGTAGCAATAACTGTAGTGTCATATAAAAAGAATGCAAATGTAAAACGGTTTTAGTCGAGTTGACCTTACGCCAAACAGGAAACGCTGTTTCCGTTATTATTTTTCTCATTTTCATTCAAATGTTCTGCAAATGGACATCAATTAATGTATAGGAGTTCTTAACGATTGTGCTTTTATAACTTAATTCTCTAGATTATATAAATGAAATAATAGTACCTCTTGTCACAATGTTAAGCTGTGTAAATTGGTAGGCTATTTAGTCTGATTCACAATCCATCTAAAACATATTTAACTTATATTTTAGGCCGTAATAACTAAAAAAGTGGTCTTTAATCATTTCCAAATGTTCGTTTTCTAGTCTTCGTGAGGTACATTTTTGTAAAATGTTTGACCTATTTCTAATACTGAAATAAAATGCAAAAGGAAAAAATCCCTTACCACAAAAAATATATAAAAAAAATATATACGTATTTCGTCAACTAAGTTGCCATTTTCAGTAGAAATTTGTATAAAAGAAAAAAAGAGTGTTAAACGTAGTATTTTTGGCTAAGGTGTAACCTTAGAAGATATGCTCTTCACCAAATCACCAGTGGGAAAACACTGATTTCTTAACACACGATATCCCTATATATACTACCTAAATCTATTATTTTAAAATTTAGAAGATCTGAACAGTATAGTAAATTTAAAACATCGATAACAGTATATTATGGCGCCCAACTAGTATTAAAGAACACTATAATATATTCAAGCGAAACTTCTGTACTGCCTCTCTGCAGAGTTTCTATACTTATTTAGAATGATAAAATTGGTTATCGGTGTATGAGTGTAATTGCCCGGATACAGCTTTTTCAGGTTTTCAATTATTATTATGATGTTTGTTTTTTGTTTTCCAATGTGGCGGTATAAACCGAGTAGGGATAGAGGTTGTAGTAGTGCGTGGATATCTTCGGATGTGATCGTAATGAAGAACACCTTATTATTTTTAAAAGATATAAGGGCACAATATCCGCAGTTTATGTCTGAATATAAAAGCTTGACAGGATCTACAAGAATTTTTAAACAACAAGCGATTGCAAATCAATGATTTACTAATAAATTCAGCTGATAATAAATCTAAAGCCGTCTGGTCAATAGTTAAAAAAACAACAACAACCAAATCTAATGGACGTTCAACTTTTCCGCACATTCCCTCCACTAAATCGAAATTGTGTAATAAGTTTAATGAGAATTTTTTTTCACTTCCTACAAACTATTAAATGATAAAACAAATGATAAGCTCTCTAGAATGGATTTGACTAATACGTATTAGCGAGTGTGTATAATGCATTCTGCTTCTAAATGAATGAATAAAATTCAATAAAAACTAGACAATATATCAATTTCTCTAATTTTGATGAAAAACTAATTACCAGAAATGCTTTTTAGTGATTGGTGATTATAATTTTCTAAAACTGTCATATATGCAAGCAAAACTCATTCTTAATTACTTCTTCTTCTTCTTATTCTTCGAGAAGCCCTTTGGAGGTCTGTTAATGACGAGTCTTAATTCGGGTGGATATCCTGTGATCCTTCATCTCTTCGGTGGCCTCTCCACTGGTCGTTTGTTTGTTGGTTTTCAGTCTTCAGCAATATGTGCCAGTCTGTTTTGGTCCATTCTATCCACATGGTCACGCCAATATCTCCTTCTTTTTCTTCCCCACCTGATTATGTCCTCCACCATGCATGTCGCTCTTATGTTTCTTACTCTGTCCCTCAGTGTATTTCCTGCATTGGTTCTTAAGGTTTTCATCTCTACTGTTCTCAGGATGCCTTTGTCTTGTGTGTGTCAGCTCGAATCTCGATATCATAGGTTAGCACAGCGATCTAACACAGGATTTATATATACGCACCTTACTGTCAATTTCATATGGTTGTTCTTTAAGCAGCCTGATATTGCTGAGATTTTATTGGCCTGTGTTTTGATGTTGTTCATCAGGTTGTTGCTGCTTGATGTATCCACTCCCAAATAACTGGAGCTTATAACCTGTTCGATTGGCTTATTGTCTATTATGATTTACATCTTACTGGTTCCTTCGAGAAAGTCATGCATTTTGTTTTATCGATGGAAATTGACATGTTGTATTTTTCACTCGTTTGATAAAACTTATGCGTTTGCTTTTTTAGGTCGTTTGTTTGCTTGTTAATTGTTGTCACTTCGTGTATAATCTCGTCTATGACGAGGTTAAATAGGAATGGACTGAATCTATCAATAAAAGTTACATAAGCAGGGTAATCGAATTCAATAGCTTTCTCTTTTACCCGTCTTCTAATGAACAGGGCACCAGTTGTCGGTCTGTTCTTTCGGAATCCGTACTGCTCGTCTTTATTAACGAGCAACTTCAAGGATGCTTTTGACAATGCCGGTGAACAGTTTCATTGTGGTGCAGAGCAGGATTATTCCTCGGTATTTCTCAGGGTTGGTGTTTTGTCCTTTTTTGACAATTGGCATGGTTATACTCTTGTGCCATTCTGTCGGAATGCTGAATGTGGTTATTATTTTATTACAATTCTGTTAATCTCTTTGCTAGTGCTTTACCACCATACTTTATGAATTCATTAGGGATGTCGTCTACCCCTGAAGCTTTTCTGTTTATTAGGTTTCTCATCTTCAACTTAACCTCCTTCTTTGCTTTTCTGTTTTTGAACTTCCGGGTTTTCAGTGTTGTCATACAGGTTTCTAAAATATGTTTCCCACTCGTTCAGAGGTACCTTTTTGGTCTGGATGTACTTGTTTACTGGTTTGTTTCTATTTTTGAGCATATTCCATACTTTTCTCTGGGCGCCCATAAAGATCGCGCTCCATGTGTGTGGTGAATTTCTCCCAGTATTATCTTTTAATTCTTTTAATTGCCGAATTAATTCTATTTCTTGTTTCCCTGTAGTTATTGCAATTTTTTCTGTCTGCAAGGGCCCGACATGGTGAGTGTGATCTTCAGTATACTATCGCTTACCTTATCGACATTTTCTATTATGTTAGCCGTGTTAGCCCGACTGTAGATTAAAACATAGTTACTTTGTTATGCATACTTTGTTATGCCCTGACTTTTACGTTTTGTCTCAGACAGTCCACATATATTTCTTATGTTTGTTTATCTCTATGAGTATTTTTTGATCTTTCCCGTTCCATGAGGTGGCATTCCAGCAAGCCACCCTAGTAATTCTCCTTTTTTGCCTAATCCTTTTCTGCGTGTGGGTCATCCTCGAAGGGATCTGTCCGTTTTCCGAGACTTGGCCTTCTTCTCTCTGAGCCGTAGGTGTTTTTTACCTTAGGCCCATGCCCAAACTAACCTAACCTAGGAATCCTTCACAATTTATCCGGGCTTGGGACCGGTAGTAACCGCAGCAGAAGTACTCAATCCATCCTGCTCGTCGGTCACAGGCGATGTTTCTTAATTACTGTGGATATGAAAATATAAAGTGTTAGATCGTTATATTAAGGAGATATTATATTTTAATGAACCAATCCAAGATCATTTGTTCAAATTCATATTTCTGCATATGGTTGCTGTGAATCACTTTGTACAGTTTTAAATATCTAGAAATATAGAGGGAAAATTAATTTATCACTATAGTGTAAAATGAAGAGTTTTAATGAAGTTATTACCTCAAATATTTGGAGACTGGACAGGTATTTTCAGCACGCTATATAATAAAATATACGTTATATTGACATAACGGTTAATGCATATGAGTAAATCTTCCTGTAATGGAAAGCTGACGATATGTTAAATAACTGATGCGAATTTACAATCCGAAACAACTTACTGCTTTTAGAGAAATGGCGATTCAATGGCATCAAGTTTTGGATTTTAACAGGCTTACATAAAATGTATTTTGTAAGTAAATATTTCAACCAAAAACGAAAAAGGAAGGAAAATTAACATCAAATTTCAGAAAATGTATTTACACATTTTTCTTTGACATTTTAAAAGTTCCTTTTGATAGTTAATATTTCTTATTTTTTTTTAAATATGTAATTATAAAAATTATGGATTTTGGATGTCAAAAGCTCGATGAATAAAAAAACATCGATTCCAATAACATTCTAATCTTAAACTAATATACTAAACAATACTCAAGAAGTTCTAGTCCATGCACTATGCGAAATAGTTTCGCGCTGATGGTAATATTTGAAAAATATTTTTTTTTACTTGAACATTTATTAAACAAGAAGAATAAGTGCTTAAAACCACACGGCAGAAGTGAAAACCTTATCAAGGCGAAGTTAATAATACCAAATGCACGCGTATAATATTCAGTAACGTATTAAATAAAACGTATTCGTACATTTATTACATTTACACATGTACACACGCGTATAATATTCAGTAACGTATTAAATAATACGTAAACTTCAACCATCCCCGTATCTAAAATTTCACATTCATACGTCAATTTTCAAAAAATTCTTCCGCCATTTTTTGTTGTTGACATTTTGACTTTGGATTCGTGATCGGCGATCTAAGATACCCCCGTATCTAAAATTTCACATTCATACGTCAATTTTCAAAAAACTCGTCCGACATTTTGATTTTAGATTCGTGATCGGCGACCTAAGACACCCCCGTATCTAAAATTTCACATTCATACGTCATTTTTCAAAAAATTCTTCCGCCATTTTGTTTTTTTGACATTTAGACTTTGGATTTGTGATCGGCGACCCCCAACACCCCCGTATCTAAAATTTCACATCCATACGTCAATTTTCAAAAAACTCGTCCGCCATTTTGTTTTTCTTTTGACATTTTGACTTTGGATTTGTGATTGGCGACCTAAGACACCCCCGTATCTAAAATTTAACTTTCATACGTCAATTTTCAATAATACGAACTACACGCGTATAATATTCAGTAACGTATTAAATAAAACATATTCGCACATTTATTACATTTACGCGAGCGGCCATTTCGTTTTGTCAGTTCGGACGTATGTGTATGTATAAATAGACGATATAAATACTCGCTTACGGTCCCGCGCTTGGTCTGATGGTAACGTGTCGGCTTCATAGTACTTCATACCCGTGCGGCTCGCGATCGAATCTTTTCTGGAACATGAATTTATTTATTCACATAAATTTCAATTTAATTGAAATTAAATTCCTCTATATGATATATTTATTTATCTTGTTCCCTTAGCCGACTTTACCCGAACGAGCGTTACACATATCCGAGCGTTGCAGTCAGTCTTGTTCAGTGCCTACAATCAGCGCAACTCGCCTAAAGAAGTTTACATTTCAAAAAATATTATCTGGTGGAGATTTAAACTTAAAACTTAATACTAATAATAATATGAATGAAGTTGTTGACTGTGTAGATCGCGTTATTTAAATAAAGAAATTATGAGAAGAATTCCACTTGTAAGTCTATTCAAGTGGAATTCTTTACTCAATAGTTAGTATTACTTATCGTAATTATAATAGAATAGCTAACTTATAATAATAACTTATATATTTCGAGAAGCTCACAACTGATTTAGGTCTACCTCAAGGCTCAGTACTAGGCCCATTACAATATCTATATTATATTAATCACCTTCTTTCAAATATAGTATACATTTTAAACTAATGAAATCTATTCCAGATAGGATATTGTAATTCTCAAATTAAAAATATATAAATCAACTTTTTCGTCTCAAAGAACGAACTGCATCAAATCTTGACTATGAAAGGCTTTTATTCTTGTAGTGCTATGACACTTTATCTAGTGGTGATGAGCACAAGTGGTGGTGACTGGATCTTTTTCATGGATTTGATAATAAACGTATCTTTGGGACATAAATTTTATGTTGAATTATATGGTTTCAGTTCTTTTAGGAATTTTTTGCTAGAAAAAAGGTGTCGAGGAATACATAATGACATCATTTTACATCATCGACAAATTCAAATCACATAACCTGATAAGAAGCAGCTTATCTGGATTATGAGTTGACAGATGAGCGTGCTGCTTTTCAGGTTGTATGTTTTGTATTAAGTTAAGTTTTATAATTGAAGACCTTGGCATAAAAACATTGTAATCTTTTAAAGTTGAGTTTTTTACATGATCTAGTTTGTCAACAACGATATACATAAAATATGTTGGCTGAAACTCGATAGACGCTTTGGTGCTCCTTTTCAGATTTCTGTAAATCAATTAAGAGGTGAGGGAGATAATCCAACATACTTCGCCATACATCAAATTTATGTCGGGAAAATACACTTATTTTGTAACATTATACAAAACACTTCAGATCTGCCACTATGACTTTATGTCAGTTGTACTTTCATACTTTCAACTGATCTATTATTCTTAATGCAACGAAAACCAATTTGTCAATAAAAGGCATTTTAATATAGCACACAAGAGTTTTGTTATAAAAAATATATTTTTCAAAAATATTAAATGAAAAATCAATAACAATAAATTTTATTTTTTGTCGAGAGAACACACTGTATAACTTTATGTTCTATAAAGATTTTTGGATTATAATTTCTAATACTGTTTCCTAACCTGTGGCAAGGATTCGGCAGAAATATATTAATATATCAAAAAGTGATAAGTGTTAGTGGACGCCTGGTCTGGTATCGAACAGGAGACTTTTGTGCTTGTCATTGAGGGACAATATATAATATAACGGGTAATTAAAAACATTATCAACTTATGTAAAAGCTAAAACCTTTCAATTGAAATATAAGAATGGAAATGAACTCGGATTACAAAGTGTTAAGAATTAAGAAATTTAAGTAGATTAAAAGCTAAGAATAAAGTCAGTGGTTACGGAGAGTCCATGTAATCGTGAACGTCCATTATGTTAAAGAATCTGTCCTTGTTAGACGGTCAAATCAATTATGAAGATAAGATGGAATAGAATGTCTAGGTACGTCTAATTTCTTGGGTAAATATTTTCCTTACTGGATTCTTGGTGTTAGAAAATGAGTGAGATGACATCATTTTGACGGACAACGTACTAGATGTATGTCATTTCAATTTGATTCAATCAAACAAGTATTCCTGAGGAATTAAATCTTTGTTTTAATTCTTATTGTTTAAAGAAATAATAATAATGAAAATGTGAAATTTCAAAAAGAAACTATGAATTATGATATATGATATATGTATTATTTAAATTAATAGTAAATTAATTTTTGTGAGTACGAATACTAATAATAGAAATTAATCGTAAATCTAGTTGTTATTCCCTCTATACTTTCTGTAATTTTATTGTTGCAAAAGAGAAAAATTGAAGAGGATTGTTTAAGAGAAATGAAGCAAACAATTCGAATGACCTTCTGTAGACAAGTGGTTATCCAGCACATCGGATGTCTCTGAATACTGTTGCTAATCGTTTCTCTACTAAGAAATGGATAAAGCACCGTACGTAATAACGTTAGATCGATAGAAATTATTTCCTTATCTTCTGTTAATTGAACTGCTATTTTTGATGTGTTTACCATTAGTTCTTAACGTAATACTTCCTGTTTCCTGTATTTTTGCTACTTTAGTGGGTGGGATGAATTGATTAGAAACGTTAATTAATTGTTAAAAGAATTGAAAAGTAACGAATAGCCACCTCAAAATTATCTTGGAATAGGAAAAGGCTCGCATTTTTAAAAATGTTAGAAGTCTCTCCACCAATAAAAAAGTTAATCATCACTATTTCCCCATAATGTAAATATTTGAAAATAAACTACTCAAAAATGAATAGGGAATTAGATCTTTTTTTAACAGATCTAATTAATTCGATTAAATTTAACGTATTTTCTCAAACTATAGATAAATTAGAAGGCCCACAGTCGTTTGTGGACATTTTTTTTGGTATATGTCTCTTCTGTGTGATAAAATATTGAATCTTGTATTTAAACCTTAAATTAATTTAGAGTACAAAATTATAAAAATCGCATTTTTTGACAAATATTATTCATTTTAAACGTCATTTCACATTTTCACGATGCCAAGACGTCATTTAAAAAAAGAAACTTTTGATTTAATTGCGTTATTGCATCAGCGAGGGCAATCTGGAGCAGAAATTTGCCGCAATTTTTAATGTGTCTCCAAGTGTTGTTAGTAGGGCTCTAACAAGATTCCAACAGGCAGGATCTGCAAGGAGAAGACCCGGTAGTGAATCTGAGAGGAAAACAAATTAGAGACAAGACCGCTACATACGAATTCAGACAAGGATGAATCCGGTTAGAAGTGCTGTATGGTTGCAAACACAGTTACGTGTCGCCACTGGAGTTAGAGTTTCGGATCAAACCATCAGAAACCGTCTGAAGGAAATGGATCTTCATAGCTGCAGGCCTGTGAGACGCCCAAAATTAACTAATGCCAACAGAATGGCTAGAAGAGCTTGGGTTAACCAACGACTGGCAGAAAATTTTCAATGGGAGCATGGTTTATACACTGATGAATCCAGATTCTGCTTATTTAGTGATAATCGTAGAGTAAGGGTCTGGAGAACTCGAGGAGACCGTTATAGACGCGAGTTTACAAAAGCTTTGGTGCCTTTTGGCGGCGGTGGTATCATGGTGCGGGAGGGCATTAGTTTGAATGGACGTACGAACCTCCATCTCTTTGAAAACAATGTCAATGGACACATATACAGAGATGACATTATTTAGCAATATATGGTCGACTTTCGCGAGGTTGTGGATGAAAACATGGTTTTTATTGATGATAATGCACGACCTCATCTCATCATGCACAAATTGTAATGCAAGCAATAAATGACCTCCATATTAATCATCTACCTTTACCACCAACGTCTCCCGACTTGAAACCAATTGAGCACATTTGGGACAGACTTCAAGAACAGCTCAACGAACATAATCCACCCCCAGTTAACGTGCAACACTTGCGGGAAATTTTACCGCTGTGTTGGAGAAGAGTGTCACAAGAACACATTAATAATTGCATTATGAGTATGCCCCGAAGATGTACAGCTGTGAGAGATGTCCGTGGCCATTATACACAATATTAGAATTAATTGTTACAGAAAAATGTTTATTTTAGCTATTGATAAAAAATTTGCTTATTTCATAATTGATCATTTCTTAGTAATCTAACGATTTTTATGAATAAATATACTTGAAAATTTTAAATTGTTGTGTACAATTATGTATCTAATATAATAAACTACAAATATTTACACATATTTTCTAAAAAATACAAACAAGTAAAAATTCCTTATTCATTCTTGAGTAGTTTATATTATTGTTGCTTGTTACCAGTAAATTAAACTGCATTTTCTTGACGGATGCCGAGCTAATTAAGTTACCAAGCAAACATGTTTTCAAGTGTTTTACACGTCCTAAATAATATTCCGGCAGAGTTTACACAAATTCCCTGCAGTTAGGCGAGTATACAGCAAGTGTCAATTTTCATTAGCCATAGGCGATTAATTCATGCAATACGTGACAACATGGCACCCCACCTTTCCTCTTCAATGCGAGCGCGACCGATGCAAGCTCAAGTTAGCAGTAGCTGTTGGACTATTGACTAGGGTGTTTGTACTGCGAGAAATAATATTTACGCATTTCAAGGATTTTTCTTTTTCCTTTCAGTAAATGCAGAGAATTATTAAGCTGCGTTCACGCTGCATGTCACAAACAAAAGCGTAATTCTAATAAAATTAAAAATAAGGTAAATAAAAAAGGATTCTGAAAATAATAATAAACTACTAGATCGCGACGGCCATTTGATGATGACGGCTTTTATTGCAGGCTAGATCGCAACGTGTTCTGTGGTGTTCGCAGCTAAACATTTAATGTAGAACTGGGAAGATCGGAGAAAGTCGTTGTGATGTCGATTGTTGTCGGGATTGGTGACGGATAGTAGGGGTGACACACGTTGCCACATATTATTTGTATACGTATAAATCGCATGTAAACATCGAATCCATATACCTAATGAAAATTGACACATACGGTATAGGTATATTTTTTTTATTTAAATGGAATTTATTATTTTCTATGTGCGAAAGATAAATACACACAATATTGAAGACATACTCGTTTGTTAGAACAAATGGCAGAGTACCAAGTTAGATATAACTTATTACTATATAATTATAAAAATACAAGGACAAAAACATTATCTTGAAGAGGTTATACTCGGCAATATTATAAAAGTTTAATGTCATTAAGCATTCTTTAATTGGAAATTTGAAGATGGTGATAGCCGAAATTTTAACTTTTAATGGAATAACGGAGTAAATATCATAAACCTGCAATATTGGTGATTTTTTATAGAAAAAATTATTGGGTTTGTTTTGCATTATATTTTTCTTTTGTCGAGTATTATAATTATAATACTATTTGAACTCTATTGAGTAAAATAAGACCAATGCGTTTTTCTGTAACAACAAAATTTATTAATCTAAGAAAAATTTTTCATAAAAAGTTTTTACACTTTTATTTTACATTAAAATTTAATCCACTCATCTGTAACAACAAAAAAACAACATTTAAAGTCTCTATTACAGGTTTAGATTCCTTTTATAGTATTATATTTAGTTTTTTTTAAAATCTCTCTGTCAAACGTGACATTTCTGAAATTCTATGGTTACTATAAATTAATTAAGAAAAGCTATAGTACTATTATAATGATTTTCTTTACATGTCCCACCCACGAAGAGAACAATTGCAAGTAATTGTTCGATTAAGAACTAACTGTTACTGGAGATAGCTGCGTAATATGGTAGAAATTTGATTCTGCCTTCTTGTGTCCGGTGTCAACTTCATATATTGAACTAGAAATCTTCCTTAAGATTTTGTATGGTCCAATCCTCAATTCATCCATTTTCTTTCTATTCAGTCGACTTCCGTTTTCTACAAAAACTCTATCTCCCACTTTGAATTTATATTCTTCCCTATGTAGATCATATATTTTTACTTTCTTATACGTAGTATACGGAAGTATTGTGATGATGAAAATTTTCGACCTCGAGATTTTTGCAGATGTCCACGTTTTCAGGTCCCCTGATACCAAAAAAGTGGTTTTTAAAAAAATGTCTCTCTGTGTGTGTGTCTGTCTGTCTGTGTGTCTGTCTGTCTGTGACCACGATAGCGGTCAAACCGCTGGAGATATCAATTCAAAATTTTGTATTTACGTGTATAATCTCCCTCTTGAGATCTGATTAGTTTTTCAGTAAAATCGGTAGACCGGAAGTAGCAGTTTACTTCAGTATAAAAATCGAATTTTGCCAATATTTCGTCAAATACTAAGTTTATACAAATTTATAAAGAATTCATATGTACTTAAAATTAAAATTGAGAACAATTTTATTTAAAAAGTTTTTCGAAATTCCTACCGGAAGTAGGTCTTTTACTCTTATCGAAAATCGGTTTTTTGCGAATATTTCGCAAATCATGCTCTTTAGACAGGTACGTTATAGATATAAAAGTATTTAGAACATAATGTTCAATATCTTTTGTGTAAAGAAAATTTCAAAATTCAGACCGGAAGTATAATTTTACTCTTATAGAATAGCGATTTTTTGCAAATATGTTGTAAATTATGCATTCTGTATATATTTATCAAGGTACAAAAGTATTAGTGCTAGATGTGCAATAGTTTTGTATAAATTAAATTTCAAAATTCGGACCGGAAGTAACACTTTCACTCTTAGGAAGTAGCACTTTTTTTCTAATATCTTGCAAAGTATGCATTCTATAGCGATTTATTAAGAGAATAGAAGTACTTAGAATAGGATTTTGAATAATTTTTATGTAAAAAAAATCTTAAAATTGTATAGTTTGAAAAGCTCATATGTATAAGAAAGTCGTGTGGTGGCCACACCTCATTTTTTTATTATAGTTGTGAGGTTTTCTTGAATTTTCAATGGCTAGCTTTCTATCTCTTTTCAGATCTTCTTTTGTGCATCTTGATTTCAATTCCAGTGGCAGAATGTCCACATTTTCGCCTTCTAAAAGATATTTTGGTGTAAACTTCGTGACTGTATGTTCTGTTTCGTTATATTTTGCTACACATTTTTGTGCAACAGTTGTCCATGCCGTTTTCTTGTCACCTTCGTTTATTTTACATCTTCTCTTATTTACTAGAGTTTGATTCAGCCTTTCATTAATTCAATTTCTAATTCAGAGTTATTAACACTTTTCACCACTGCTTTATGATTTTTTTCTTTAAACTAGCAATTTTCCTCAGGATGGAAACGTTTCCCTTTTTTCTCCATTATACAGATCTGACATGGTTTTTTCTCTTCAATTTTTCTGTTTTTTTGTATCAGATTATGTATGGTATTTTTTATCATATTTATTCTTTCCGACTAGATGTTCCAATTTTCCTAACTCATTGTAAAGATCTTCGGTTTCTTGTATGGTCTCTCGGTCAATTTTATCAATCAGCTAGTTAGACAGACCCGATGCTATAAGACCTATGAGTGTCCCAGTATCGATCGACTTCCTGACTTCTAATAATAATTTTTCTTTTTTTAATGCATACTCGAGCAGTGAACCCGTTTGATACTTAAAGGCAAGAGCATATCTGATGGGCGACCAACCTTTGTTTGCAGATGTATCACAGAAATTTTTCTCCCATTTATTCCACTCTGATTCAACTGTAATTTTCATTAACATATAATTGTACCAATCTATATTGGAATATTGCAAAAAAAAAATAATATTTCAATTTTCTTTTTGTCTTCGTTGATATGGAAACGTTCACATTCTTTGTTAAACTCCTTAATCCATTGATGAGCATTTGCATTTCTACCAGTGAATTTCTCAATCATAAAATCCTTTGAAATTTTCCCTAAATTCTGAGTTTCAGATTTACATTGTTTTTCCTCGAGTAATTTCTCTAATAGTTTTTCCAAGTTTTGATTTGAGCCACTTGCTAAAGATTTACAATCGTTTGTATTTTCCATAATTTCTTCCAGATATAAACCATTAAATTGTAAATTTTTTTCATCCAAATATATCCTTGATATCTCATCTATTAGAGTTAACCATATTTTCCTTGTCTGGTATCATTTATTTAATGTTTTTTTTTTATCTTGCTATAGTTTGAAGTAGATGTAATTACTTGGTGTAGACTTGCAGGTTGATATTCAGCCGGTAAACCAAAAATCTGTCCATTAGGTGTACCTATTGAGGTTATACAAATAATGTTTGATTTTTCATCTGCCGAAGTTTTCACCGCAAAATCAAACCTCAACTTCTCCAAATTTCTTGACATGTGTTCAGTAAATGTTGTTTTATAATACTATTTAAACTCTAATGAGTAAAATAAGACCAATGTGTTTTTCTGTAACAACAAAATTTATTAATCTAAGAAAAATTGTTCATAAAAAGTTTTTCCACTTTTGTTTTACATAAAAATTTAATCCACTCACCTGTAACAACAAAAAAACAACATTTAAAGTCTCTATTACAGGTTTAGATTTCTTTTAATAGTATTATATTTAGTTTTTTTAAAATCTCTCTGTCAAACATGACTTTTCTGAAATTATATGGTTACTATAAATTAATTAAGAAAAGCTATAATACTATTATAATGATTTTCTTTACATAATTATAGACATTCAGATGGGTTAAGTATTTACCCACATTTGTTATCAAAGATGTATGTTAACAACTTGTACAAATATATCGTGAACATAGCATAGCGTTAACACAGGATTCGCCATATTTGAAACAGAAAATTAGCCATATTTCTTTTTACTTTCTTATACGTAGTATAAGGAAGTATTGTGATGATGAAAATTTTTGACCTCGAGATTTTTGCAGATGTCCACGTTTTGAAGTCCCCTGATACCGAAAAAGTGGTTTTTAAAAAATGTCTGTGTGTCTGTCTGTCTGTGTGTGTGTGTGTGTGTGTGTGTGTCTCTCTCTGTGTGTGTGACCACGATAGCGGTCAAACCGCTGTACCTATCAATTCCAAATTTTGTATTTACGTGTATAATCTCCCTCTTGAGATCTGATTAGTTTTTCAGTAAAATCGGTAGACCGGAAGTAGCAGTTTACTTCGGCGAAAAAATCAAATTTTACAAATATTTCGTCAACTACTAAGTTTAAACAAATTTATAAACAATTCATATATACTTAAAATTAAAATTGAGAATAATTTTATCTAAAAAGTTTTTCGAAATTCCTACCGGAAGTAGGTCTTTTACTCTTATCGAAAATCAGTTTTTTGCGAATATTTCGCAAGTTATGCTTTTTAGACAAGTACGTTACTAGTATAAAAGTATTTAAAAAATAATTTTCAACATCTTTTGTATAAAAAAAATTTCAAGATTCAGACCGGAAGTACCACTTTTACTCTTATCGAATAGCGATTTTTTGCAAATATGTCGTAAGTTATGCATTCTATATAAATTTATCAAGAGTACAAAAGTATTTAAAACTGGATTTGCAATATTTTTTGTATATATGAAATTTCAAAATTCGGACCGGAAGTAGCACTTTCACTCTAAGCGAGGAGCACTTTTTTTGATAATATCTTGCAAAGTATGTATTCTATAGAGATTTATTAAAAGAATAGAAGTACTTAGAATAGGATTTTGAATAATTTTTATAAAAAAAATTCTTAAAATTCTATAATTTGAAACGCTCATACGTATAAGAAAGTCGTGTGGTGGCCACACCTCATTTTTTCTGTAATGTAAAGACCCGCTGAATTTCTTTTGCCTGATCTATATATATTTTCATAATATTTGTTGAAAACATCTTTTTTAAAGTATTAATTATAAAATATGCTTTTGGAGCTCTAATGGGTCAACTGGTAAACTGGTCAACAAAATCTTGGCAATTGTTGTTAGTTGACGGACGTTGGTAAAATATTTGTTGGACAGAGCAACTTGCATCTGCATATATATTTTTAACAGTGTTGTGCATCCAAAGCAAACTTAGTTTTGAGAAAAACGACTTCTGCTGCAGGTGCTAGTACTACTCTTAGCATAGCGGCTGCTTATGTCCAGAAACGAAAAGTAAGATCATGCCAGAAACAGATTTTTAAAAATGGGACAAATATGCGAACGACATGTCTGATTTACTTTTGAACGATGGCGGTTCGCTAACAAAATCTGAGAAGCTTGTCGTATTTTGAGTTACTCTAGCATTAGCTCAATGGTCCATATCATTTCAACAGATTTCTTTGATATCATGTCGCTCGATCTTGACGAGTAACCATCAACTTGTTTCTAGTTGACGACACTAATATCAATATTGTGCCATTATTTTGTTGGCGTACACAAGTTAGGTACAATCAACTGTTGTTCTTAATAAAAATCTACACTATTTAGAAATATCAGCAGAATGATCATCAATAGACATATTAATATCTGGTGGCGTTCTGTTTTTTTAATGTGGTTCAAATACGTTCAGGCCGGCCTGTCAGTTACGCTTGAAGAAAAACTAACAAAAAATACAAGGAACAACAAATAAAAGACACTATAATAATAATAATCCGTTTAGAGATCAGTGATAATAGTTTGTATGCAGTTTGACAGAAGCAGAATATATCCTACCAATGTGTTTTTATGGATACTGTTTTCCCATAGCTGCTATAATGTTTGCTGTGTCATGAATAAGATCTTAAGGTAAGTTTGAATTTTGAAGATAGGTATAGAGCATACGCAACAAAAGAAGTAGCTGTCGAAGTACTTAATATAATTCTGTAAAAAAATGAGGTGTGGCCACCACATGACTTTCTTTCTTTACGTATGAGTGTTTCAAATTATACAATTTAAAGAATTTTTTTATTAAAAATTATTCAAAATCCTATTCTAAGTACTTCTATTCTCTTAATAAATCTCTATAGAATGCATACTTTGCAAGATAATCGAAAAAAAGTGCTGCTCTCTAAGAGTAAAAGCGTTACTTCCGTTCCGAATTTTGAAATTTTTTTTATACAAAAGGTATTGAACATTGTGTTCTAAATACTTTTATACTCGTAATGTACCTGCCTAGAAAGCATGACTTGCAAGATATTTGCAAAAAACAGATTATTTCCGATAAGAGTAAAAGACCTACTTCCGGTAGGATTTTCGAAAAACTTTTTAATTAACACTTTTCTCAAATTTAATTTTGAATTCTTCATATATTTGTTTAAACTTATTTGTTGACGAAATATTGACAAAATTCGATTTTTTCACTAACTACCACTTCCAGTCTACCGATTTTATTGAAAATCACACACACATAGTCACACTTACACACACACTCACACACACACACACAGAGAGAGAGAGAAAGAGCGAGAGAGAGAGGGAGAGAGGGGGGGGAGAAAGAGAGAGAGGGAGGGTGGGGAGAGGGGGGAGAGAGATTTTAAAAACCACTTTTTCGGTATCAGGTGACTTCAAAACGTGGACATCTGCAAAAATCTCGAAGTTGAACATTTTTATCATCACAATTATACTACGTATAAGAAAGTAAAATATTGGGTGTTACATTTAAAATAAATAAAAATTTTAAATATAAAATATTCTCATTTTGCAGCACCCTCGCGAACAACCAGTATTATATTAAATTCATTAAGTTCTGAAAATAAGTACATATCACTTGAACCTTGTGTGTGTCTTGAGTTAAAAGAATTGGTTGGGCTATTTCCATCGTTTGATATTCCAACGTTTCGGCAGTCCTTCTACTGCCGTCATCAGGGTCCAAACTTGTCATTTTTATATAACTACTTTACCACTCGACTAATTAAGAAAAAACTATTACCAAAAAAGTAAAGATTATTTTGACGTTAAAAATATATGACATAATTTGACAAATGTCAAATCCTCACCTTTTTTATAGGTTCAGTGTGTATGCGCAATATGCTATTTTTTTCTCGTGTTAGTTAGTAGTAGTAGTTATTATTTTTAGTTGTCAGTCTGTCTCCGGTCTCGTGGCCTTGTGTGTGTGCCATACTAAATGTCGCTTTCTGACTTTAATCACAAATATGACTCGAAAACTATCAACTTTAGCGATTAATTGCTATTCCTATTTCAATGTGAAATCAGAACTTTAAGTTACATATCGGGCGTTCTATTTAAAAAACTCTTCTTTGTGCCAGTCATTTATGTCTCATCCTGTATAATGGTGTATATTTTCAAATTATGAGGTAATAGCAACCCTATCAACTGCAGTGCGCGAATTTGTTATTATATTAAGTTTTAATACTTAATATAATAAAAAATAAGTATTAAAGAGTAAATGTACTTTGTCATAATGTAGAATCACTCTGTATATCTGTCGCACTTGTTTAGAATTTCGTATCTGTATATCATTTAATTTCTGCTATTGTCAATGTCTAAATGAGTGGAAACAGGATTTCAAAGGATATCTCAAACTTTAAAAGGAAATTCAGCAAAATCTAAAAGCCTTTGATCTCTAATTATTACCGATAGCAATTTTCTATTCTCAACTTCCTGTTTTATCAACAAAACAGCTCAACTTTACATTCGTATACCGAAATATTGTTTTACTTTATTTTTTAATTCCATTTCTCGACGATTCAGCTGCGGTTTGCGGCAATATCGATTCATCTGCATCAATTTGCATCGGATGAGAAAAGCCCTTTGCTCCTGACAATATTGTCAAACCAGAATTTTCAAAGATGTGTATGTAAATGTCCCAGAGCACGAATTCAGAGTCAAGTGCATGAAAATCGATGTTGAACAACAATCTAATAAAACATTAATGAATTCAAATTACCTGCCTACATACATATGTATGTAGTTTCCGCCATGACTTTTCAAATTAACGCGACTGTCAATTATGTTCGACAAACAAATTTGCCTAAAAATTTGCACAAGGAAATTTATAATGAACCGACGAAATGTTTGCGCGTCACAAGTGATCTTCCAACAAGCGAAACTCGTATAAATATTCCGTGCCACTTAATATAATACTCCGTTCTAAAGTGAAAGTAGAATGGGCTCAAATCCGGTCGACACGACGCAGTGTCTGCTGTGTGCGGATTTGAAATTCTATTGTTCAAAATTTCCCATTAGATTATCATTTTTTGTTTATCACATTACCACTCCGGACGATTACATTTTATATGTGTGCTATACCGTCCTGTACAATCCGTTGTTTTTATTAATTTTATTATTGATATTCCCGATGAGCTTTGTTTTTCCTCGTAAAGGCAATACAATCGTTGTATAGTCTATACAGCGTGATCCGTTGTTACCTCAATTATTACTGATCATACCAAATTCATTAAATTAGCAAATGAGTAATTTGTTGATTCGGATTTTCGAAAAAATATTTTATTGTAGATACTTATTAAGATATTGATATATCTTGTTATTTTTAATATAAAATCAGAATATGAGTCATCATTATGCGTATGAGATGCGACTTCGGTTTTTGTCTTATGAATCTGGATGTAAAGAATCAATTAACACTTTAACCAAGCCATATTATACCACACTTTTTTCACTATAAAATTCAGTTAAGATTCTGAAGCAAGCACTTTTACTTTTGATTATTATTGTTGATAGATTAAAATCTATGTTGAAATTAACATTTTGAATGAAATTCTTCTGAAGAATAGTAAAATTTTGCTTTGAAATGTTCTTAAGTTTAAATTTAACTTAAATATTAAAAGTCCAAAGAATAAGAGGGTATGGAGACATCAATAGACCAGACCCAAGAGCAATATATATATATATAATTTTTGACGGTGTATGTTTATATTAGGCGATTTAAAGGTCTGAATAGAGACCATTTTGTTAGATTCTCATAATTAATTTATTTCTGCCATACATGTTTGGGGTGTTATAACCCTTTTTCAATCGATTAATGCAACTAAAAAATCGAAAATAATAAAATTAATAATCCGTTCATCTGTAGTGTTTATATATATAAATAAAGGTGTGAAGAATAACAGTTGTCTTAATTTATAAAATTTAAAACTTTGTATTGACATATAGATGGTACGAACACAGACAAATGATAAACTCACAAACGTGTATTTTATAGTTAAAAACATAGTGGTTTTTATTTGTGTTGGCAGTATTGCTTTCTGGAATTTTTCTTTCTTGATATGAAACATATTTATACAAATCAAGAAAAAAAAATCCATAAAGAAATACCACCTAATTTATAACTGTTACATACACGTTTGTGAGTTTATCATTTGTCTGTGTTCGTACCATATACATCTATATGTTAATATTAAGTTTTAAATTTTATAATTTAAGACAACGCTAAAGATGCACGGATTATTAATTTTGTTATTTTCGAATTTACTTTTTTATACGTAGTCGTATAAGGAAGTATTGTGATGATGAACATTTTCGACGTTGTGATTTTTGCAGATGTCCACGTTTTGAAGTCCTCTGATACCGAAAAGTGGTTTTTAAAAAATGTCTCTCTCTCTCTGTGTGTGTGTGTGCGCGCGCGTGTGACCACGATAGCGGTGAAACCGCTATAGGTGTCATTCCAAATTTTATATTTACGAGTACAATCTCCCTCTTGAGATGCGATTAGATTTTCAGTAAAATCGGCAGACCGGAAATAGTAATTTACTTCGGTAAAAAAATTTGAGAAGAATTTTTCCGGAAGTGGGTCTTTTACTCTTATCGATAATCAGTTTTTTGCATATATTTTGCAAGTCATTCTTTTTAGACAGGTACATTACGAGTATAAAAGTATTTAGAACTTAATTTTCAATACCTATTGCATAAAAAAAATGTTAAAATTCGGACCGAAAGTAACACTTTTACTAGTCGAAAACTGTTTTTATTGCAAAATGTCGTAAATTGTACATTCTATATATATTTATCAAGAGTACAAAAGTATTTAGAGTTGGATTTGGAATATTTTTTGTATAAATGAAATTTTAAAATTCGGATCGGAAGTAACACTTTTACACTTAGCGAGTAGCACTTTCTTTCGAATATCTCGCAAAGTATTGCCTTATAGAGATTTATTAAGAGAATAGAAGTACTTATAATAGGACTTTGAATAATTTTTATATAAAAAAATTCTTGAAATTCTATAATTTGAAGCGCTCATACATATATGAAATTTGTGTGGTGGCCCCAGCTCATTATTTTAGTTGTATTAATCGATTGGAAAGGGGCTATAACGGCCGAAACATCTATGGCATGAATAAGTTAATTATATATGCTCAGATGTTTCCATGGTCGAAGTATGACGTTGTGGTCTTTCGGGTTTGGAACCGCGTTATATTTGCTGCTCTATCGTCCCAAGAAGGAGTGTTTTTGCTGCTTGGTTGACGTCACCTCATCTTCTTCTGGACGATCGTGTTCTGTTTGCAATCTGAAAATGCAATAACTTATGACTTTTACAATACATACACGTTTGGCCTACGATTATCTTGCATGCGGCTTCCCGTACATAACACGAAAGGAGTTGCCAAACCGTACCTACCTAACAGATATACGTACGAGTAAGTAGACCTTAAGCGAAACGAAATTAAATTCAATCATAAAAATAATAAATCTGAAGGAATTCTTATAATTTTAACTTAAGATACTTTTTTAAGAATATTACGAATGGGAATAATACGTAAAAATGAAGATAACAACCCCTGCAACATGCACACATGCATTATATTGGAATATTATGATCGTAATGATCGTATTGGCGTGTCGTCTAGCGTCGAACAGTACTTGCCCACATGTGTATAAATATTGGCAACAACGTTCGTCTCAATACATGGATTTTTAGCTCGCATGTAAGGTAAAAACAGACCGAACCTGTATATAAATAATGTTAATATTCACAAACAATAAACTGATTAGTTTATTTCATATTCTTCAAAATAAAGCCTCCTATTGTTACGTTTGAATAAATATATTATTATATATATATATATAACACAAAGAGTGAAGTGTAATGGGACCGTATCATTTGCACAGTACAAGGAGTAATATAAGATCCGTTAATTTTATATTTATATGTCAATGATATTATGATTAGGACAAAAAGTGCTAAATTATGTATGTTTCGAAGTTATATGTTCCTGATAATGAATTAAATGATATGCCTAAAGTAAATGGAAACATGCCATAATTATAAAAAAGGGTTATGTACCAATAGTTTAAGATAAACAAATCTAAATTTCTTATCCAAAATAGGTAGTGCGTATAACACCGTTAATTCGGAAAGGGTAAGCAGTATAAAATATTTAGAAATAATTATGGGTCAACATTTAACATTTAAAGAAAGCTAAAAAATATGCTAAATAAAATGTCTAAAAAACCCTCATTTGGAATATTGTTCAATTTTATTCTTCAAATTATAGATTTGAGAAACTTACAGGTTGCAAAATATACGAAATAAGGCGGCGAGGACTATTCTCAAGCGTAATAATTTCTTAATGACTTAATAATGTATAATTATCATATGAAATAAAACATGATAATATTGTAAATGTATTTAAGAGACAGCTGTCAGGATATAATTTATAGTATTAATAATACTTCATAAGTGTATGTAAATAGCTAATTACTAAATGAACATTCTTATTATTACCTAGTCATTTTACAATATCTTATCCCTTACTAAATATATTATAAATTTAAAGGTGAGGTATTTTCATGAATTTTAAAATGTTTTTGTATCTCTTTTTGCAGTATCCCTAACACCGCCAACAATCTTAAAAAACTATATTTATCTAGTACTTACTAATGATAACAATTTAAATGATTGCTTTTCATTTCACTTCGCTGAGCGAGCGTCCCACAAATCTTGAAACAATGTGTACGTGTTTATATTCAAGGGGAATATTATACTTTCTTCTGGAAGCTACTTTTAATGCTAGCGATCATTATAATAAGACGGTCTTTGAAGTTTTATATCTACAGATATTTGCTGGTGCAGAAAAGTATTTTAGGAAGCTACTTTTAATGCTAGCGATCATTATAATAAGACGGTCTTTGAAGTTTTATATCTACAGATATTTGCTGGTGCAGAAAAGTATTTTAGGAATAATAAATAAAACGTATTCTGTTCGGCAGTATATATATGCCATATGAATTTATACGGATATAGCAACTTTGTGTTTTAGAATGTACACTATTACTCACACTACTTTGGATATTTAAATAAATTTCCTTACTATCCAATTATGGCTCTTTTCGGAGTGAAATATACAACCTACTAAAGTCTTATCTAAACAATAGATATCAAAGAATGCTAGTAAATTCTAACGCCATACTGAAAATTGTGTCCAATACTGTATATAATGTACTCGTACATTAATGATTTATTTTCCACCTTAAAGCAGAACGTGGATATATATAGTACCGTAAACGACCCAGTCGCTGACACTGTCCCATTACCTGACATTTGTATCAGTTTCTTTCGTAAATTAAGAAACCAATAATGAGGAGACATCTAGTGTATGTGTCTATACTTCCTTTACTGTATCTAGTTTAACCTCCGTCTGCAGATAAAGCAGATTTTTACTTACATAATAAATACAAAATGGAGAGGTGAACTTAGTGCAGTGTCAGTTTGTATTCACAGCTCAGCTAATAGGGTGAGTTAAGAAGCTGTCTTCCTTCATACCACTGTTGTGTTGTTTTTTTCTGTTTTTTAACAAAATTTTACAAATTATTACTCTTACTAAGGTGTAATCTTACTATTTTCGGCCTTATCGATTTCAAAATTGTTTACTTAAAATAGAAAAACGGGTATCACTGGTACATGTCAGGAACATAGTTTTCTATAGCTGATGTTCAGTTGTCAGGCAGTAGGACACTCAAATAAATATGTTTTTTTGAAATAATATTTTTATAAATTCCAATAATAAAAGAAAGTGTTATATCCGACAAAATGGTTTCTTCGGTGTTCTCTGGACCAGTAGCTGATTAGCGAAAGTTGTTAAATACGTCTTCTATAATTTTAGGAAAATTGTATCAACTTTGGAGACGTCAGGGTTAAGTACATATCTGATACTGGCTAATCAAGAACTTGTGCATTTCAGGTATTGGTGCATCAGCTTTAAGTTTAATCGAAAAAATGAATAGGGGTAAAATCTTCCAGTACGCAGAAGACTCGATGTTAAGAGCTCTTGAAGCAGTTAAAACTAGAATGCCTATTTCAACAGCTGCTAGATCTTTTCACGTTCCACGAACAACTTTATTGTACAAACATACTGGGGAATATCCTGTGAAACGAAAAATGGGCCCTGAAACAGTTTTATCGAAAACAGAGGAAGAGGCTCTTGTAAGGTGGATTTTCAAAGTTGCTGAAGCTGGTTTTCCCGTAACAACGGAGCAACTGTTAGACAGCGTTCAAATGATTTTTAACGAAACCAAAAAACCGAAATCATTTGTTCACAATCGACCAGGAAGGCATTGGTATGAGAGTTGTTGTAAGCGTCACCCAGAATTAGCAGAAAGAACTGCAACAAATATATGTGGAAAGGTTTCTGAAACAAATATCCGTAACTGGTTTGATGAAGTTGAACAGTATCTGGAATCCAATAATTACATGGATGTTGTTAAAGACGGTAGTCGTATTTTTAATCTTGAGAAACAAGAAAGAAAACGTAAAAGAGAAGCCAAGAAGCTAGAAAAAAATAAATCACCTGTAACAGAAGACGATTTGAGTGCTATCGATTCTGATAACAAAGTAGATAATAACTCAGTACTACAGAGTAGTAATGCCAAAATAAGTAAAGACGAAGTTACGTTATACGCATATGTTATACAGGGTCCGGCAGAAAAATTGCATGGATTTCCAAGGAGTGTAAATGAAAAATGGTTTAATTAATAGAAAAAAAAATATTTTGCAAAATGTTTATACAATTTTAAAGTTCATTTATGAAAAATTATGTCATCTAAATGGCGTCCCTCGTTGGCGATACAGCTGGTTAGGCGATATCTAAAGTTTTGCATAACGCGCTCTGTCATTTCAGGCGCTATGTTTGCCATTTCCGCACGAATTGCTTCTTTCAAGGCATTTATGGTTCGAGGAGGGTGACTATACACTTTTTCTTTGAGGTAGCCCCAGAGAAAGAAATCAGCTGGCGCGAGATCGGGTGAACGCGGCGGCCATAGTAAGTCGGCGCGATGGGAAATAATGCGACCGGGGAACATCTGATTTAAAACTTGCATGGAGGCACGTGATGTGTGCGCAGTGGCCCCGTCCTGTTGAAACTATATTTCGCCATCGAGCTGTTGCAATTTCGGTTGCACAAAGGTTTGTAACATGTGGATATAACGAGCGGATGTCACTGTAACAGCTTCTCCATTCTCTTCAAAAAAATAAGGCTCCCACACTCCAAATGCGGACACCATCGCCCAAACTATCACCCGCTGACTGTGCAGAGGGGTTTCATGACGTTCACGAGGGTTTTCTGCTGCCCAATAACGATAATTTTGTTTATTAACAAAGCCAGTTAAATGGAAATGCACTTCATCACTGGTCAGTAAAACTGCATTTCTCGGTACGTTTTACGTTATTATTGAAATAAGTTTCAACAACGAACGCACGCTGTTCAACTGACCAAGGCATCGTGGTATACTGAAACATTTTGAGATAGCGTACCTACACAACCCCACCACACTCTTGTATCCCCATCCATACGAGAACAACAGCCATGCAAAATCCATGCATTTTTTTCTGCCGGACCCTGTAGTTGAATATGACAATAAGAATTATCCGGGCATCGTTGAAGAAATAAAAGAAGATAATGTCTACATCAGTGCAATGTGCCCCAGTGGCAATCAATGGAAATGGCCCAATCCACCTGACAGACTGTGGTATAATGTTGAGGAGCAGGTTCTTCAAGTTATAAATCCTCCTTTATTTTCTGGAGAAAGGGACTTATACAAGGTACCAGAAATAAATGCATTAATAAATAATCGTTCCTATCGTTGTAATCAAAAAAATATTTTCAATAAGTTAGTGTGCATTTACCTGAATGTTTAACTTATTCAATTAACTACCTACCTAGGTACCTATATAAAGCTATTTTCAAAAGTTTTCAGGTACTGGGGTGTCAGTTATTAGTTACTGCAATTTCAGCTAATGGTACATGTGTATATTTTTTGGATAAATATTAATTAAAAAATAATCAGCTGATATAACACGACTAATTCAGTTCATTTGTGTTTGATAATCGTTAAACAAGAATTAAAAAAAAAATCTTGTCAAAATGTAACGTTATACAGTTATTAGAGTATTTCAAACACGAAAGGTACTCTTAAAACATCAGCGACTGGGTCGTTTACGGTAACATTTCAAGCAGATGAAAAGCTGAAATTAGTCTACAAGATCAAATCAAGAGTCAAAAATTGAATGTGGGAAAAACTGAGATTATACATTTTTATTTAAAGATAGAAGAAAAATTGACGTATACATTACATTATATCAGCTTTACTGAAAGTGCAAAACAGCTTTTATCATTTTTAAATCCCCTGATAATAAAAAAGTGTCTCTCTCACTCTGTGTGTCACCATGATAGTGAATCAATACAATTTTTATTCAGCTATATTTAGTACAGTTTTTCTCTCAAGAGCTGATTAGAGTTTCAGTAACATCAGTAGATCGGAAAATCAAATTTTTACAATATCTGGTCAACTACTATGTTTAGAAAAATATAAATAAATGCAGAAGTTCTCAAAAGTGAATGAGATACCAATTTTATAGAAAAATGTTTCTAGAAATTCCTACCTCCTATTAAAAAACCGTTTTTTGAGAATATCTCATAAGTTATGCATTGTCGAGTGAGATATATAAAAGCATGTAGATTTTGATTTAGAAGATGTTTTATTTTAGACGTAACCAATTGACGTGCTATTATTATTTATTAGTATTAACGTGTAATTTACAAATGTCTCTTTTATCACTAAGGATCGGTAGTCAGGGTACCCCTGACTGGCGATCCCTACTTATCACTTTTACATATTATTTATTCATTGATTATAATTATCATTTCAACATTTTAAATTCAAATATACCTCTATAAAACCCAGTAGCAACAATGGTCTAGTGGTTCAATAATCGCTTGTAGATCTATATTTCTGGGTTCTAAATCCGCTTACATGATTTATTAATTATAAAAATTTAAGAAGTTACTACAGGAAGAGCCGTCGGTCCCGGCTGCTTAGGTTGTGGTTAGGCAATGTTGGGGACACTTGCGCGGCTTGAAAACGTCACCTGAATTTGAACAGATCATATTATATTTATATTACTATTATTAATACACTTCAGAAATTTTAAACATTAATCTGTACAAACATAATTATCGTGTAATACCTTCGGTGTCCTCGCGTTTCATACTTCGTTTCATATTAGTAAAATCTTAATTTTAAAAACCTTGCTTGTTTTCCATCCTTGCTTCGGGCAAGAACGTTATGTTCTACAGAAGCCGAACAACATAAAAAGACCTATAAAAGCGTATTTACAATAAAACTTTTTTGTCCACCTTCTTTCAACTGGTATTATTTTAATTTAAAAGTCGTTTTCGGTGTCAGAAACTTTTTTTTAGCGCTTGTTAATGAGAAAACTTTCCAATCTGTACTTTACTTTTTGTTAGTATACCTATTATATATTATTTGTACCTATATAGATTGAAAATCGAGGAGTGTTTGTGACGCGACTTTGAGGATAAAAGCATTTTTAATTACTTAATTACTACATACGAAGAAGCGTTATTAAGTTCACGGAATGTATGGTAGTGTGAGAACTTTTTCGTGTCGTAACTTGTTCAGTGACTCATTATTAGTATGAAATAGTATGAATATAAAGCTTCTTGAACCTCATCAAGTTTTTTATAAAACAAGGATATATACTATACTGATGTCATCGGTTTACGGGGGTTCATGCTCGGGAAAAACTATGATTTTTAGTGGCACAGTCGTTTTAAACATGTTAGGCATTACTTGAAGATGACCATCCCAGAACTTAAAATATCGAATAATTGATAATGGAAGATGGTCAGCTAAAGAAGACACAATTCGTAGGAATGACTCGAGTATTTGATACAACACAATTCTCTGCTCGTCATGTAAATTTATTGCAGTTCATATAACCATGCAAAAGACGTGCATTACGAACTTTTTCAGATGTCATTTTCTCAGAAACTAGCAAAAGGGAGCACCTGAAATTTATAGGGTTAAGAACATATATTATAAGGATCATATATGCAAAATATAAACTTATAGCTGATTGCTGATGGGTACTAAAAGCCTACGCGAATTTTATAGCGTTTTATCACAGCAATAATAAAGTAGTCATACAATGCAACATTCTTCAAAGCGTATTATAATTGTTTTCGTAAAAAATACTATATTTTTATAAAATTTGATTATGTAATTGAGTATATACGGCAAATAGAAAGTGCCCGCTTCTGCATGAAAATTCGCTACAAGAGTCAGGCGCTGGCTGCTCTGCATAAAGTCGGCATCGATATATTTTGAATCATCCACCTTATGGTCCAGACCTGGCTCCAAGCGATTATTATCTGTTCCCTAAAATGAAATAATGAGGTGTGGCCACCACACGACTTTCTTATACGTATGAAAGTGTTACTTCCGGTCCGAATTTTGAAATTTCATTTATACAAAAAATATTCCAAATCCAACTCTAAATACTTTTGTACTCTTCATAAATATATATAGAATGCATAATTTACGACATATTTGCAAAAAATCGCTATTCGATAAGAGTAAAAGTGGTACTTCCGGTCTGAATTTGGAAATTTTTTTTATACAAAAGATATTTAAAAGTATGTTCTAAATACTTTTATACTCGTAATGTACCTGCCTAGAAAGCATGACTTGCGAGATATTCGCAAAAAACTGATTTTCGATAAGAGTAAAAGAACTACTTCCGGTAGGAATTTCGAAAAAGTTTATTAAAACAATTTTTCTCAAATTTAATTTTGAGTACATTTGAATTCTTTATAAATTTGTTTAAACTTAGTAATTGACGAAATATATGCAAAATTCGATTTTTTCACTGAAGTAAACTACTACTTCCGGTCTGCCGATTTTGCTCAAAATCTAATCAGTTCTCAAGAGGGAGATTATATTCGTAAATACAAAATTTGGAATTGATATCTACAGCGGTTTGACCGCTATCGTGGTCACACACACACAGACACACACACACACACACACACACACACACACACACAGACACACAGACATTTTTTAAAAACCACTTTTTTGGTATCAGGGGACCTCAAAACGTGGACATCTGCAAAAATCTCGAGGTCGAAAATTTTCATCATCACAATACTTCCTTATACTACGTATAAGAAAGTAAAAAGAGCTGCGTGGGAAGGAATTTACGAGCGATGAAGAAGTAAAGGAAGCAGTTTTAACATATTTTTCAGAGAATGGCTAAGCATTGTTTATGCAGCCATACATAAGCTGATTGAAAGATCTGAAAATGTATTAGGATTGCATGTGAATATTTTGAAAAGGAAAATAATTTTGTATTTTTATTTTGTTTCTTTTCTCCATCCCGCGTACGCTTCGTCGCAAGCGTATAAATACCCGCATTTAGTACCCATAATTATAGTAGCATATACAGAGCTTCATCGGGAAATATTAAATAAATTAATGGCTTTTAATATTGATGTTGCCATAGCACAAGTTGTGGTAATGTGTAAGAGATTTTACCGGGAGCTGGCTAGAACCCTATGAACGTATTTTAAAAGAAAAACTTTATTTATTTGATATGATAGATGTCATAAAATTATATATCAATAGTTTCACTATGTTCTGGTAACTTCTTTGCTTTCCCTAAAAAACAACAATTTTCAAAACCAAGCAATTCGGTGAAGTCCATTGTATTGGATCAGGAGCTTTATGATATGAAAAATAAACTGGATTCTTTAGCAACTGTATCTATAATAGCAAAATCAATATCAGTCTGCAATACCTACAGAAAATATAAGAACGAGTATCTACAATAAATTACTGAAAATAAGAAAAAACTATGTACTGACTTTTTGCAAGAAAATGATAATATAATGAGAATAAAAATGAAAAAAAACAAGGAAAAATTATTTTAACAAATGACCTAAATATATATTTTTGCACCATAGGATCTGAAACAGCAAAGCAAATAAATAGTGACACGCAGTCTAAAGAACAAAACTACAAGGTACAAGATAGATAATAAATGCTCGCATAAACCAAATATTCTTTGGTTTATGCGAGCAGAGAAAGGTATCAAGAGTAATGCCTATTCCAAAAGGAGGTTATTTTGATGCATGTTATAATTATCGAGCATAGCATATGAGATGACACCAGCATACTAGCTGGTTCTTCTTTCGAAGAAGACGTTGAAGGTATTTCATTAAAAACAATCGCTGAAGCTGAAATGCCAAAAAATGAAAACGGAACACCGATAAGAAAAAACAACAAATACTAACCAGTAGACCAAACATTCAAAAAGGGTCTTTAAGATTCCAATGCATGTATATAGACTGTGGATGGAACGACCACACAGAGCAACGAACTCACAGAGAACCTAGAAAAACTAACTAGTACGATTTTTGCTATGAGGAGAATTACATCTATTGCGACATACGAGATCTTAGAAATCTGTTACCATTCTCTATATCATTCCCTCTAAGCTATGGTGTCTTATTCTGAAGAACATCTGTTAAAGCGAGTAGAATTTTTATCCTGCAGACTGGAGCATTAAAGATACTGTATAACTTGCAATATCGCAATGCAGCAGGGGATACAAAAACATATACTCACCCTGGGGTTGCATTATTTTGCTTCTGCTTACTCATGCGCAGGAACATAAAGCAAGCTTCGCAAGAAATGGGAGCAACCATGAGTATTACCAAGATCACGTAAACATCTTAGGACCCCGAATCGACCTATTGCGGAAGAAGAGCATATAATCAACTACCTGATGATTTAAAACACCTTACGGTGCAAAAATTCAAGAGAGTAGTAAAGGAAATATTAACGGATAAAGAATATTACTCTCTTCAAGAGTACTTCCTTCATTGACTGTTTCAAAATTAATATTGTTTAATAAGTAAATTATTATTGAATTTTCTTTGTAAATTAGTGAAATGTATGTATTGTGTATTGTTATATATTTATACATGTCTGTGTATGTTTCTACCAGTGAGACAAGTAGCAAAAGCTATAATAGTGTAACGTTTTCGGGTTCCAATAAACAACTCGTGCAATTATTTATTTAAAACAGTCTGTATATTTATATACTTAAAATTATATAACAATATAAAATATAAAAACTAACACACTTAAACTACTATAATTTAATTAACACTGGTATTATTTATTTCTATTACTAATATGTCCGTATATTTATAGCACTTCTATTTATATAACACGCACCACTATATTTATTTCTACCGTACGACTTATATTTATTTCTTATATTTATTTCTAGGCGCGTCGGCTACTTCTTACGGACTTTCTTAATCCCGAATTAATTCCGCAATTACTCATCCCGCAATGAATCGCCATATATATATATCTGCATGAAAAGTTCTCGAAAAGTACCAGTAAATTCGGTAATATACCAGAGGAAATCTGGACTCTTCCTTGCTTATGCCGTACATCTGTGAGATGATATATTTACGACTTGTTTACATATCGTTTTTATACGTCGCGCCGAGATGATTTACAACCTATTTTTTTTATCGTCGCTCGAATGTCTGCTGGTTTCGTTACAATAGTATATAATCTGACAAATAATGTTAGGTTTATACATAAATAAAAGTCATCTGTCTATGTACATTGAGATAGTCATTTTGTAGATGACTGAAAGTTCCGTGACGTGAGATCGATATTAGAAAACAATTAGTTCCTCTTCCATGTTTTGATTGCTTGCTTGAGATCCTTATGTGCCGATATAATGTCCAGGCACCTATAAAAGATCCTTTCACGTCATTCACGTTGAAAATATATAGAAGAGGACGAAGAATGTTCCTTTGTGGAACCTCCTGCTTATTTCAGAAAATCCTAGATATGTCTCAAGCACTTGTTCTCCTTATTTATCAACCGAGGTACAGGTGGGGCATGTAGTCTAGAGTATCAAAAATATGGGAGCAGTGGGAGACGTTTCCCTTCTGAAGGAATGTTGTAGCAGTATTATAAGAGCTCTATATCATAATATAAATAAATCCTTAATAACAAGTATAAAAAATACTGATAATTAGCTAATAAACTATTTCCAATTATAAATAGTCGCACAGCGAGTCAGAAAAGTAACGTTTGTCAACCTTATATATATATAGCAAGGTGAACTGAGATCGGCTGGTAATTGTCATAATCCTACCGCCAGTCCTTTTTAAAAACCGAAATATCCATAGCTATTTTCAAGCCTTCCGGAATAATTTCATAATCATGAGAACGGCTAATAAGTTTGAAAATGGCGAATTATAATATGTCCAGCATATTAGTAAGTTCCGCAGCGGCTTTACCTTCGTGACCAAGTGACTTATGACAGTTCAGATTCAAAATAATAGAAATTAACTTTTTTTAGTTAATTCTGATATAAGGAAAAAGTATTGCGGAATAACAACACTATATAGTAGTCGTTGAACTTGCATAATCTGTAAATAAGTATGTATTATAAGGTAACATTTTTCAATATATTATAATATACTGTAGTTGACTTCCTTAAATGAGTTTTGTTGCAACTTTCAATAGTTATGGTATTATTTTGTAAGGTTTTTTGTTTTATTGATAATTCCTAGAAGATCATTCCGAAAGGAAAATGGTGTCCAGCTTTTCCATTCTTTGCCAAGACTTTGCATCTCGTTTCTTGTGTCTTTTGGTGAATCTATGTTACTGACAATTGATATTAAAGCAACAATCATATGATTGTAGCCTATACGCAAACCTGTAACAGCATTAGCAAGTGCAAACTATCTTATTCAGAGATGGATTATTCGCATATAAACACTCTGTCAATATTTTGCAACGATTGTTCGAACCCGAGAAAAAAATGTACGACTACCGCTGGATGTTAAGCTTTTGCATGTTTTACTAATATTGGTTGAACCAGCAAACCAATATTCTTTAAGTTAATTTAACTGGATTAAAGATATATGACTATAATAACAATAGTAACTAGTATTGATTCCTCATTTTCTTCAAAAAATAACACCTTATCAACAGTATAATTATAGTACACTTAATATACAAACAATAAACCAGATATGCGTTCATGATAGATTATCATAAAAGGACTGGAACCAGAAGATAAAACCTTCAGTTAAGCCGATATGACGCTCTCATCTTCCAGGTGTACCTCCATGGATGGATAAGGGTGGGGGGGGGGGAGTTTATATAGCACAAAATGCAAAAAATAAAGGAATGTAATTTCGATTAAGGCTCAGTAAAAGAAAGAAATTATTATCTTTAGGCTGAGATCAAACCATCATTGATATTTCGCTTCAACTGAGATTTAAAGGAACCAAGCGCCTCATATGGAACTGTAGAACGTTCATAATGTGTGCACAATTATAACTAAATATCTTTCAAAAAGAGGCGTGTGGTGTCTAGGCATGTTAATCAAATCTTTTCGGCCAATATTAAAATTATGTAAAAAACTCTAATAGATGGGCATGGGTTTCAGCATTTCGGAGGTTCCGGCCTTAAAGTAAAGACAAAATTGGGATTATTTATTATCGCTCTTGTTATTCTTTTCTGACACCCAAACACCCCATCAATAAGAGCGGGTGCCACTCCAAAAAATTATCTTATAACGTATATAGCTATCAGTATATACAGTGCGTTCACGATGAAAGGAACAAATTCGTTTAAAATTGAAATAATTATTTTGCAGAAAAACGCTCGGACCGGTCGATTAGTATTTTTAGTTGTGAATTTTTTGACATAAGGAAATTATATACAGGGTGTCTAAAGAAGAACATATGCAGCAATCATTGTTTTTTTTAAATAGAACATACTGTATATTATACCATATTTTAATTATATGGTAAATTCTCAACACTTTGTGTAACATACCATATCCCCAAAATCAGCGGTTTTCGGAATAATGACGTTTGAAATGTGACAAATTAAAAAAAATACATGAAAATCGATTAATTTAAAGTAGAGTTTTTTTGTTGAAGATAAAATTTGCAATACCAGGTTGTTTTTGTTGGCTTTAAAAAAAATGTTCAAGGTGTCCTTGTTCAATTTAAACATTTTATTTCATTAGCTATGTGCATTTTAATTTATCACAAAACTCATTATTCCGAAAACCGCTGATTTTGGGGATATGGTATGTTACACAAAAATGTGTTTAATGTGTTTAGAATTTACCCTACAATTCAAAAATGGCATAATATACAGGATGTTCCACTTAAAAAAACAATGATTGCTGCATATGTTCTTCTTTAGACAACCTGTATATAATTTTCTTATGTCAAAAAATTCTAAACTAAAAATACTAATCGACCTGTCCGAGCGTTTTTCTGCAAAATAATTACCTGAATTTTAAACGAATTTGTTCCTTTCATCATGAACGCACTGTATATATAACAAATTTCTTATAGAAAATTTATATGATTGTGTAGGTTCGTAGCATAAATTGCTGAGTAAAGCAATTATTACTATAATTGTCTTTTCGTATATTCTACGATACTCTGCTTTAAAATAGAAATGTCACAAGAACTATCTTAAAATACCATATAGATAAGCGTGAGAAAAGCAAAAGTTTTATGTTATAGTTTCCTATACCGTTTTCTATTTATTAGTTCGGATATAAAGGTTAATTTTGACATATTTGTTCATTCTCACTTACTTTTATATTTTTCCACTTGATTGCAACCGCCTGCTGATCAGAGATGGCAATTTCGAATGTAAATGGTACAGGTGTTGTCCTTGTATTCCTTGCATGTTAATAGAAGCATATGTTATGCATCCATTCGATTAGTAAAAAATTATTTATAATAACGCCCCCGATATTCTGATGAATTCCTGAAGTGTTGGTAGACTCGTTAACTTCTTAGCGTTTGCTTTGTTGCTTTTTATTACGATTAAATACACACAAGCATAAAATCAAATCAATAGAATTATTAAATAAATTCATACTTAAATTTTACATGGATTGAAAAGATTGTATTCATTTAATCAGGTACGCCTATATAATTCAAATTTACCTTAACAATGTGTTGGATTGTACAGGGTGGGGCAGAAAAACATCCTTAATTTCGAAGTTGAATAAAAACGGAACTAGAATAGGAAGTTTTTTTTGGTTGAGTTCTAAACAAAATATCTTGCAAATGCAATACATTGTTGAGCCGGATATTGAAGTTTCGCATCACCCTATGAAGCATCTCTCCCGGTATGCGACCTATTTCCAGGCGTATTGCTTCTTTTAAGGCTTGTATGCTATTAGGACAATGTTTGTACACCTCAGCTTTGAGGTAGCCCCCAGAGGAAATAGTCGCAGGGTGTTAAATCCGGCGAGCGCGCGGGTCATGTAATGTCACCGAACCTGGAGATCAAACGACCGCACAGTGGTCTGAAACGTCCAAAAAGTTGGTCAAAACCTAAAAAAACCTTTTTTTTTTCAAATAGTTTCTTGTGTGGTAGTCGGTAAACGAGGTGCCTGCGCGTCTATTTCTCGAATAGTAGATAGATGGCGCGCCTACGGGACGTGTAGTTGTGTGTGAAAGTCGCGGTTGTCAAAACTTGCTACGTGCAACGTTCAACAATAAACGAGAAAAACAACATTTGAAGTGCACACAAAAATTCGTGAACGTGCAAATATCTTCAACAAGAAGATGGAGGATGCACCTGATGATTGGTATAATGTTTTGACACTTAACTTTTTTTAAACAATTTTTTATAATTTGTTATTAAAAATTTTCCGAAATTGTCAAAAAAGTTATGTTTCCGCGAGACTCCGCGTTGTTCGCTGATTCATTTCCCAGATGAATGTCTAACTAACTAGAAAATCGAACATTCAGGTGCGACTTTCTGCGATTCTCTTCGCAAATGATTTATTTGTATTTGGTTGCGCGGCCCTATACATGTGACGCGTCACATGTATATGTCACATCATAATTACATATTTTTAATTAATCTTGAAGAGATTTAATATGCGCACCATCCGAACCAAATAGTAACTTAGAAGAAGTCACTTTGAATTATTTAAAATGCAATTACCAAGAAATAATCATAATTTTTATCATTATTTTCATTATTATTATTATTATTATTATTATTATCATTATTACAATTGTTATCATAATTGTTATTGTCTTTATCGTAAGTATAATTATAAAAAGTATAATGAGAAACAACACAAAATTTATTAAGCCAAATTTTATATTATTTTATCGTATTTTTGAACATAAAACTGGCAATTTAAAACTCCCCATTTTGCAATTTACCATTTTTACCTCAAATCTACAATCAGAAAGTAAAAAAACTAAAGCATACTGATTTTCAGCCAAATCCGAACCTTTTGCGAGTTTTGACCAGCTTTTCGGGCGTTTCAGACCACTGTGGACCGGGAGAAATTTTCCGTAGAACAGCCATTGAATTATGGGCTGTGTGGGTCGAGGCGCCATCCTGTTGGAACCAGACACGTCCTGTATCCAACTGTTCGGCATGTGATGCAAATAAATATTGGATCATGCCCACATACCGTTCAGAAGTGATGTTAACCACACGATCATGTTCCTCAAAAAATAGGGTCCGACGATGCCGTCACTGCTGATTGCACACAAAACTGTTGCCCTGTCACTATGTAAAGGCCTTTCTTGAATCTGTCTATTGTTGACATCACTCCAATAACGCATATTCTGCTTATTAACACAACCGGAAAGTTGGAAATGCGCCTCGTCGATGAAAAAAATCACTGCGTCGTCAGGCAGATTAGCAACCAAATTTTCACCTGCCTGTATTCGATTATTACAATCCTGTTGTAATAGTTCTTGAGTAACGATCATCTTAAAAAAAAGGATGGAAATGATGGTCAGTTTGAAGAATTCGACGTACAGTACGGCTAGATAGGTCGAGGGCGATCGCGTGTTTCCGAGCAGAGCGCGTAGGACACTGTCCTCTGTGCGCCGACTCTTTTTTGGCAACACTCCCATATCTGAAGAAGTTATCCACCCAAGACAGAATCAAATTCCGATCGGGCACTGTATTTCGAGGAGGAATTTGGTTGCGAGTACGCATCGCACGTTGCACCGTGACGATAGAACTTTTTTGAGAAAAGTAGGTTTTTCTCGCAAAAGTGCGTTGCTCAATAGATCACACCATTTTGGCAACTGACAGGTAACAGATTGAAACTTCCTAAAATACTGCATCACTTAAGCCTATTCCCACCCTTCTACGAACTCAACCTTCGTCACAATGGTCATCTGAAAGTAGGGATGTTTTCCTGCCCCAACCCTGTACTATGTTTGATTGCTATATTATGTATTATAGTCAAAGTTGGCAGCTCAGAAATAATATATGAACAGAAGTATCAAAGCGTGGTAGTTTTATATTACACCACAAATCAGACGAAATACGAAAACACGACTCTCCGTGAAAATATACGGCATTGTGTAAATATTGAAGATAGAACCCACTAAAATGCATACATGTGCTAAAATTAATTTGTCTGTTTAAGGATGGATGAATGCACATCTGCACCAAGCCGCGCGTGGTGACAAGCTAGGCACGTACACGTGTTTCACCCTTCATAGTTACGTGTCTCATGTGTGGATTTGTATAAAAATGGAAACGAAACAAAATATAGATTCTGAGTGCAGAACATTTGAAGAGAGTATAAATATTTCGTGACTGAGTCAAGTAATAAGGCAACGTGTTCAATTTGCATTGAAACAATATCATTCCTCGAAGAATACAATTATGATGAGGCTAAACATTCTCAGAATTACTCCAAATTTAGAAGAAGCCTACGGTTGGAAAAACATGATTCTTTGAAACGCTGGTGAAATCCCAAGAATTGTTTTTAAGAGATTAAATACTGATCAAGAAACATCAACTCATGCTAGTTTCCGTGGTTCATTTAACAGTCAAACATGGGAAACTCTTGTATTGACGGCAAATTAATCAAGGATTGGATAATTGCCACAACAGAAGTAATGTGTCCAAAAAAGCTAATTTATTTAAAAACATCCTTTAGTCAGTAAACATTGTGGCTCAAGGAGTATATGATATTGCAGATAATATATTAACTCAATTGTCTGACAAAAGTCGATACTTAGAGTGGTTCTGTTTGGCCCTGGATGAGTTGACAGATATTTCAGATATGGCTCATGTGTTACCTTTTATTCGAAGTATAGATCAAAAAAATTAAATGTATGAAGAGCTTCATTGCAATCATTACACGCCCACTGGAGAACACATTTTTAAAGTAGTAGAAGATGCTATTTAGAACAACACTTGAATAGCAAAACTTAAAGTGTATCACTACTGATGGTGCAAAAACATGTGTGGAAAAAATAAAGATGTCGTTGCTCTCGTTTCGAAGGCCGTAGAAAATAACCGTTGTTCAAAACCATTGCATCATTCATCAGCAATCGAAAAATGCTTAGATATGTTAAAAATTTTAAACCCTGTCGTGTCAGCTGTTAGTTATATCAGATTACATGCGCCCAATCATCGTCAATTCCGCGAGTTTATTGAAAAGTTTGGAGAAACTGCTTTACCATTTACAATGCAGAGAACAATTCCCATTGCTCGGAGCTCAAAAATCGCACCAGCACTTTTCCGCAGCTAAGCCAACGCACTTAGCTGCGGAAAAGTGCTGGTGCGATTTTTGAGCTCCGAGCAATGGGAATTGTTCTCTGGCTGAGTTACAAAACAACGAGTAGTTATGGAAGTTATAATTTTATATAGATTTCACTAAACATATTCGAACTTAACAAATTTAAAAATTCAGAAATTTAATGATATTGCCTTTCAGAGAAGAAACAGCAACACATTCAAAAAGTATATAAGTACATGTTGGCATTTTATTTTGGTTTGTGAATTGTATAGTATAAAAGCTACACTATTGAATGTATGTGGGATTATAAATAAATATTAATTATAAGAATGAAACAAACCGTGGCCTAAATGGTTAATTTTATTTGTTTTGATTTGACTAAATAACCTATCCTATACGATATACAAGAGTATAATCTTGAAGGAAAGATGTTCTACCCAAGTGTATAAAGACTCAAAGATTATAAGCAAGGGACAATTTTGGAAAGTGAATAGGAAAAAATTTACACTGTTTAACTCACAATTACGTAGAAGATACTAAAGAGTATCAGCATAAGGCTATGCTCATTATGCATATAGTCACTGACGATGTGACTTCTTTAATTGAACATTTTGCCTATCAATAATTTATTTAGGTATCTACATATCAGAGCAATATGAACGATCTTAATTTAAAATTACAAGGAGAAAACCTGTCATACCCACAAAAAAATTGTTTTAATCCCAGTTGAACAAAAAATATTTCACGCATTTTAATACATGCCAGATATTCAGTCGGCTAATTGAGACGCCATTTCCGGTAAACTTTGAAATTCAAGCTTTACGTGTTATAAAAACAAATTGTAGGTTTTTCAGGTTTTCATGCAATTGCAACCGCAATCAAAAATTTTCAAAATCGTTTCAACGCCAACATAGGACTGTAAATGGAAATGATCGACTTGCAATGTTGCGACATTTTTAAAGAAAAATATTAAACTTGTCGTTGCTGGCATTTTGTAAGAGTTATCAACTCACACAGTTTCATCAGTTGCGTAAATTTGCAGGAGACATTTTTTCCGTTTTCGGAACTACTTATCTGTGTAAAAAAAAATTCCCGAAAATGAAACATACAAAAAATATTTAAAATCCAAGTTAATTGATGAGCATTTGAAGTCGTTGCTGATAATTTCCACTAGTAAACTTGATCCACAACTATAAACAATTATCAGTGGAAGGTTGTAGCTACATAAATCTTAATAATTTAATTTCATTATGTAAATTATCTATCTATGTCACTTATTGTAAGTTTATAGAAAAAAAAATATATCATTAATTACACTTTAGTGCCTGGTCACGTGCACAAAATTATATGTCCAATAATAATTATTATATATCATGTTTATTAGTCATATAATTACAGGGCAAAAAAAAATTAATGTTGTAAATTTAATGTGTTTACATAGAAAAATATCCGTGATTATTCTTTATTTTTATAAAATTGACTTAATATTATGTTCATATTGTCCAACAATTCATAAACAATCGAATAGAATTGTATTTGTGAAGTTATCGTAGTTGAAATGACGTTATGTAGGTCACTTCATATAAAACCTCACTGGCGAATCGCTTAACATACTTCGGACGCAGACAGTTTACTATGAGTTTCTCTTCGAAAGTAACCTTCCCATTTTCGCTCTTATGCACAAGGAAGGCTCCTGTTATAACACTTCGATGTATTTTGTTCGGTCTTATAACTTCTGAATCCATATCAGAAATTATAATGTTACTTTTGATGAATCTGAATACCAAATATACTTTTATATACCTTTTACATATACGCGGATGGTTTGCTCAGGTTGTCCAAAAGCAAGTTAAATTAGTCTAGCAAATAATTAGAACTTAATAATATTATTAGTATTATATATTATACAGATGCTTACTAAACATGCAGGAGGTTATATATTGGGCTGTTCTAATATTTTTGTCAATAGATAATTTTCACAAAGAAGCTTTGTTTCAAAATTAGGACGATACATATGTCCAATCTTCTCCTCATTCTTTCTTTCTTTGTTTTGCATAAAATCCATCAATTATCCGATTTTTCAAATCTTCTTAATTTTTCACTGGAGTAGTGTACATTAATATCTTCAAATAGCCTCGTAGGAAACCATCCAGGGAATTAAAGTCTAATAAATGAGTAGACTATAAGAGAGGTCCACCTCGACAAATTTAGTGACTTTCAATTTCACACATTTCTTCGTATAAAAACCACATTACATTTCTCGTTGCCAGTGGTGAATTGCCTAATAAAATAGATCGTGATTCTTCCAAAACATTTCAATATACCTCATTAGTAAATCTTCCTGATAGAAATACCGATCCTATTAGTCAGTCATTCACAATTCCAAACGACTTCAAAAATGTTATCAGGGTTTCATCAACCGACACACGGTTATCACGAAAGGTCCTAATTGTATTTGTTGAAGAATGTCCTTCATTGCTAAAAAGAATCAGCACTAGTAGATTGGGGATTTGAGTGCATCGCACTACAGTAGAAGGATTGCGCTGATTCTACATCTCTTTCCTCTTAAAGTCACGAATGTCTGAGGTGCGAGAAATGATCCCATCCATTTTTTAGTTCTGAACGTGGTCACATACTAAAAATAGGGGGCGCTAGCAGCGACGCTTACTGTTCCAAAATTAGAATATATATATATATATATCAGCAGATATGAGATTTATAAAAAGAAGGCACCTGCGAAAAAAGGTTAAACACCTCTCAAATTTCAGAAAACAACTACACATTATTTATTTATTAAGCCCTAACAGGAGTTGTTAAGAATTAACAATATTATACGTAAAACAATTGTTGGAAAAAAAGTTCAAAGTTGTAATTCAAAATGAATCTGCAATTCATACTCTTTAGCATTCTAATGCTAAAGAGTATGAAAAGTATACATATATACAGGAAGATCTTTCAGACTGTACAAGAGAAAAGCAATTTATACATTTTTATTTGGTGTCAATCCCAATAATTCTAATCATACCTTATACAATCAATATAAGGAAATAGACAAGTCCAGATAACATTGAAGAGTGACAGACTACCATGCTTTCTTTAAAGAGGTTAAGTATATATTACATATGCCCATTTGTTTCTTATTTGAATGCATGTGGCATGCTATAAATCTTAAATATACATCTATTTTACTACCCACAAGCTGAAGTCGGGGTTTCGAATTTTAAATGTCAATTCAGTAAATGCTTTCCACTGATTTTTAATGGTAAAACCATTTTGTGTTTATTAAAGTGCAGTCTTTACATACATAATAACCAGAGTGTTCAATATGTTATTGAAACTTGGACGTTTTTTACTAAATGAAGTTGAAAAAATATGTGTAGATTAAAGATTTTTGTATTGTAATAAAATAAGTCCACAAAATAAAAGTAAACATCGGCGTGACGCACTATAAATAAGTCATAAATCAACTCCACTCATGAACTGCGTCGGCAACAGAAAGTCTGGAATATGGTAGAAGAGAGCCAGAATTTGCTGGTATATCTCTAGACCTTTTATCTACAGATATAAATGCCATCGGTGGGATAAGGAATTAATTCATTCAGTAGTATTCGTACAGTGCAAATAAACATAAATATAGTGAGTAGTGCAGTTTTATTGTAGTTCAAGAAATACATAAATATTACAGACATAAATAGTAGTGATAGAAATAAATACGTGTGTTAACTTATTTGTAGTAGTTTTAAGTGCGATACATTGATTTTATATTTTTATATTGTGATTAGTTTTAAGTGTGTAAATATACAGACTGTTTCAAATCAATTGCACGAGTTGTTTATTTCGACCCCGAAAACGCTACAGTATGTATTATCTCTAAAATTTAGAAATACTTCAATGATGCAATGTTCATTTTCACTGCCATGTGATGGAACTTTTAATTTTTAATTCCAACACATTTTCGAATTCAATAACATATTCTGAACGAACGTTAATAGACTAAGGGCCGGTCTTTTCACCTACTAATAAAGTGCCCGATGACTATTTGACAAATAATATTATAAGGTACTTTTATTAGTCAGTTTGACAGAATGCGTCTTTTCAACATTTCCGAACCTGCTAATAGCTATTAGGCAAATAACGTTCAATGCAAAAATATTTCTCCTGTTGGTATCAGAAACTTGGTAAAGTAGCTCAAAACAACTTCAAATGGATTTTGATAGACAAGATAAACTGCTGCATACCTCCAGTAAGTAAGAGAGTGATGAGTGATAGAACGTGATTATTTTGTTTTGAAAGTCGAGTGTCAGTCCTTACTGTTTATTATAACCTATAAATATGTTGGAATAATCTTAGGGAACAACCAATAAAAATGACAGAAAATATATATTACCTGTCAGCTGATCACTAAATTTAACTCTGCTGTCTAATAAATGACAGATATCATATTTTACCTGTCAGCTGATCACTAGGAGACGTCCACGCCGGCGCGCGGCGTAATAAATACCTAATAAATTAAAATAGCAGGTTCATGTACCTTATAAGTTATTAGTACAATAGGAAGTGGAAAGACGGTAAACTAAATTATTTGCTAAATAAAGTTATTAGGAGATTTAATAGTAGATTGAAAGACCGGCCCTAATAAAGATGTTTTTTAATTAGTACATGTTTTATCGTACTTCGTAGATACGTTGTTTCTTATTTTTATCAAGTTTCTTTGTTTTGCAGGGCAATGCGACGACTTTGTCAGACCACTCTCACTGAAGCTGGATCGCGATCGATTATGGAAATTATACGAGACGATGAAACCGAACTCGTTACTGGCTATTGCATCCAATGCCGACGACGACGACGATGAGCCTTTACTTTTCGGTATAGAGCCATTAGACCCGACGACAGATGTGCCCTTTCGGATAGATCCCGAGTCCGGCGAAATATACTTGAATAAATCGCTGGAAGGTCGTGTAAGTGTCAGCTAATAGTACAATAGGTTTTCCTGAATATTGCGCGAAGCATTTGGGTCCTTGAACATTATAGAGAGGTATTATGGAAATATAGGATTGTATTACCGTGTTCTGTGACAAAAATGATATTATTGTGATCAAATTACATAATGTGGCTTTTACTATACATTTTTTAATTGCTGTTTGACCAGAAGCAGCTTCATCCTCCTGAGGCCCCACTGAAAACGGTTTGACAGAAATGCATGAAACTTTCCCTAACGATGAACTATGAGTAGAAAAACTTAAATTAATTGATTGAGATTTTTTGAGAAAATTTTTGTCCATTTTAATGGACATCGGAGTGTAGTCAAGTCAAAATTTCTTATGTAGGTAAACGAAAAAAAAATTCATTATTAGTTGACAGTTACTAATTATTTGAACAGAAACATGGTAATCGTAAAAACAATTACGTTCGGCGGTAATACAATAAGCGTTACATGTTTCGCAAAAAAAAAGTTTTTTTTGTGGCAAATATTGAATTTGCACCTCATTAAATTTTTCACTTCACTTAATTTCGGTAAATACCGCGCGATCATTTAAATTCTAAATTAGAGCAGGCTGTGAAATTTAAATTAAGTTGGTATATAAGTACTAATTTACAATTTGAATTGTCAAAGTGACGTTTCAAAATGTTAATTAATCAATAAATGACATTCTGGACAACCTAATAAAAAAAATCCCGCCTGCTATAATTTAGAATTTAAATGATCGCGTGGTAGTTTGTTACCATTGGTTCCTCACGGAAACATAACAACGCTGTTCGTTACGCTTTCCAGGTCAAGTGCCGGCTAGGTGGGGAGAATGGGAGGCATCAGTTGTCAAATGGTATTTTGGAAATGCCTTTTGTCAGTCAGTTGTCAAGTGACATTTGTCGAATTTAAACGCTAATAATATTATTTTTGATGATTAAGATGGTTTTAGTAATAAACGATTATATATAAGTACTATTTGTAATAGAAATTGTGTATAACCTATTAAAAATGGTTATTTCGAGAGAACACGCCGTGGCCCACCTACAGTGGACAAATCGAGAGGAGGTAACAGCTTTATTACTTGTTTTGTTGGGGTTGATCGTGGCGATGGACCATAGCCTCCAGGATTGTTTCTTGTTGTTAACCGCAACTTCAAAATATTTTCGTCATGTTCTACGTTACGATTTTTTTTTCCTCAAGGAAGTAGTCAGCGACTTGATTTATAAAATCCAGGAATTTTAAAATGTCCGATATCTTGTCACCCAGTTTTATCCTGTCCTCGTGATATAAAATCCACGAGTTAGCTATCGCTAAATCAATCAAATGCAAAATTGTTTTCACTGTTCAATTCTTTGTTCTAGCAGACATCCTGTAGTAACTTATCATCCTGTCTATTAAATCAAATCCCCCCATTGAGTCATTGTCTAACTTTTTATTAAGTTAGGGAAATGTACCTGCCCATACTTAGTGTCTTTTTTAGACCATCTCTTGCAATGATCTGCAGGTTGCTTCCCTAAGCCTGTTGAAGCTAATACCGAAACATTGAAAGTTTTGCTTTTGTATTTTCAAAAATATGTCTAAAACTTACCATCAAAGGTTGTTTTGCCGAACGCACTCGATATTCGTCACACTTTAACAGTTGATCAACTAGTTACAAGTAACCCGACTTGGTCAATACACCGATAGATGACACCTTATGCACGTCTATTAAAGGCCAACTGTATCTGATATCGCTGCGCGATAAAAGTCCGTCTTTTTTCTGATACTAATAACCTCAAAATATCGATCCTTATGTGGCGCCATCTATTCAAAGCATAATAAACTGCTTGGTAATCGCCATTGAGGAAAAATACTACGAAGACGCTGTAAAGCATCTTTGCTGTACGCTCAAAACGGGGGCATTGGGAGGGGCTAAATGTAGTACCAATATGGCTGTCTTACCTGGTCCGAACTACTCAAAATTATAATCTGTCATCCCACAGGTCCTGTCAGGCTCAAGTTTAATATAATAGTATGTAAGTCGTGGATTTGACTTTTTTGGAGAATTCCAACAAATGTTTTATGTTATACAGAAATGTTGTCCTAGGTACGCTAATAACTGAAGATTGAAAAAAAAAAATGTAGTTTAAGAAATATTTATTTTACTTAAGTGTAGTATCAATATGACGAACCTGTACCCGGTTTGATCACGTGACGTCGTCTCCCTACCTATAGCTACTATATTTAGGACAGCTGACTCGTCGGCCATTTTGGAGATAAATGTCAGTCGTATTACGTACTTATTTTTAGTTATTATTATATATTCTGGGTATTTCTTAAATATACGACTATTGTAAAAAAAATATATCTACATTATTTCACGTCCTAAACCGGCTTAATAAAGTCAATTATTCGAAGTTCTATTCAACATTTGCTATTAGCATACATATTTACCGCCTTAAAATTATCTCCAAAATGGCGGACGAGTCAGCTATGCTTTATATAGTAGTTGTATCCCTACCTATTCTTTCTCAATGGTAATCGCTGAGCATTTTTTAAAATCACCTGCTAAAAATATGCAATATGATTGGATTATATCAAACCTGTTATAACTGACATTTGATTGATTTGACATTTATTTTGTCTATTCCATATTTTTTTCCCCTTAAATTATTCTAATACTACACATATTCAGTCGTTTCATTTTTTTCAGTTTTTATCCTATAGTTAGACTTGTATCTGTTAGATAAATAAAGATGCTATAGTAATTTTTAAAATGCTCTAATTATTATCAATAATACACCTTGTTATCATTGTAAGTTGAAATGTGTGCGTAGAAATACTAACAGATTTGGTATAGGCAGCATCAAAGAGTGTGTTAGTAACTAACTAAATTAGCAACTTGTAATAGTGCCAAAATGGAAAAAAAGTACATCAAATATGTACCGAAATACACAGAAAAAAAGAGTTTAGTGAATATTACCTTTTTAAACAATATTATTTGGAAGTATTCTATATTTATTTTAATAAGTGTGCATGTATATCAGTTTATTGTAATATTTGAGTATACTGTCCAACAAAGTTATTTTGTCTTAACAAGATCATTTAGTTGCGATTCTGTAAAGGAAATTTTTCCACATGTTAGGCTTAAAGGAGCTACAAATGATACTACCGGTGCCAAACTGGCTGAATATTTTATGACGCAAATATTGCGATGTAGAATAGTAAAGCTTCAAAATCTTTCAACACAGTTGAAAGCGTTAATTACGTTAGTACCGCAACATTTTTTAAAATCCAAGAATTTGTAGACAAATGATGTGCCAGTGAGCGTTCTACAATGTGTCGCGAATGATATTGCTTTGCCTCTTCAAGATGTTATTAATGCATTCATTACAGGGGGTACTTTTCCTAATGCTTTTAAAACTTCAAAAATCGTTCCAATATACAAAAGGGGAGAAAAGCATCAACCGAATAATTATAGACCCATTTCGATATTACCTGGATTGTCCAAGGTTTTTGAAACTGTTTTAAAGAGGCAACTTACTGCGTACCTGACAAACAGCAACATTATTACCTCACACCAACATGGATACGTAAATAATAAATCAACTAATACGGCTCTAACAAATATTGTCGACGAAATTCTACGCAATTTAAATCAAAAGCAACATGTTGCCTGCATTGCGTGTGACCTAACAAAAGCATTTGATCTAGTTGATCACAGTATTCTAATGGACAAGCTTTATAGATTTGGGGTAAGAGGAATAACTTATGGGCTGCTGAGGTCATATTTGGACCGGCGAACACAATTTATTGAAATAAAACATCTACACAATGATCAATTCATACGGTCACATCAGTCCAACATTGTTGAAACCAGTGTAGGAGTGCCCCAGGGCTCGATTCTGGGGCCCCTACTTTTTCTTACGTATATTAGTGACCTTCCATCGTACGTATCTGGGAATATAACACTATATGCAGACGACACAACACTCGTTGTTACCGGGGATAATCATGATAATCTTGTTCATAATATCAAAAAAACTTTGAAAGAACTATTATATTGGCTGTCTATAAACAAATTAGTACTTAACATTGAAAAGACCAAAATACTAATCTTTGAGGGGGATAATACGAGTGAGGTACTAGAGGTGGAGGGCGTAGCCTTCGATTCTGCATCGGAATGTAAATTGCTGGGATTAACAATTAACAATAAATTAAACTGGGATTCGCATATTGATGGTGTTACGTCCAAACTAAATAAAGCTCTATACATATTAAGAAGAATGAAGAAGTCTTGTCACATTACGACCCTCAGAATGATATATTTTGCCCATTTTAATTCACATCTAAACCATGGTCTAATTCTGTGGGGTTCAAATAGACACCTACAATCAATGTTATTGTTGCAAAAGAAGGCAATTCGGATTATTAAAGATTTATTACCAATGCAGACATGTAGAGCTTCCTTTCTAGAGCTAGGTATACGAACAGCCTATAATCTATATATTTTAGAAGCAGCCTTGTATGTATTTAACAATTACAATAAGTTCCAAACCAATGCTGATGCTCATAATTATGAGCATAATAACTCTCTTCCGATTGTGGGAAGGTACGATTCACTTGCCAGTTTCAGAATAGCCATAAAGAATATTTGGCGAAACAGGTCTTTTACTCACTTGATGAGTTTTTTGACGAAGGCACACGTTCCGGGCGTTGAGACTGGGTAACTGTCTGTTTGTTTGTTTGTTGTTCTTTATTTTGCCATTTATGTGTGTATACACCTGTTTTGGAAACTGACTATACGTGAAGTGCTATGTATTATTGTATTTCTGTGTGAATGTTTGTATTTCTAACTATTTGTACGCCACTGGTATTTTCAAATATATCTATATCTATATCTATCTATGTCTATCAAAGATGATTCAATAACTTTAAATACTGAGTACCTCCGCTAGCATATGACTCGCACCAAACCTATCTTTCACGCCTTATATTTGCAATTTATTCAGCAATTTATCATTTCAAGAGCAGTTATTAACACTTTTAGCTTTGATGAAGCCGTTTTGAAATGGTGGCAGAATATTGCGTTTGGCTAGAAATGTATATAAATTTTCATTGGTAATTATCTCGATAATTTTTGAGAAGCTTGAATCTTAAGATACCGGGTGGTAATTTTCTAATAGATTACGTGGAACCCTTTTTAAAAAATGAAATGGCTTTGGTATGTCTCAAACCATTGGGACGTATTCACTCCACAAAAGATAGATTGATAAATATAAGATATGTATTATTCTTTATATTTAAATAGATCCTAAAATTGGAAAGGCCCTGTATATTGTTTGCGGTCAAATTCCCTGCTTCTTTAAGCTAACAACATCATATCGAGGTTTGCAGTTAAAATTCTGTGCGTTCCCGAATCAGCATTAATTAAACAGAGATTAATTAGTTGACCTTCCAGCGTCAATATTGTACGACCACTGCGTGTGGTTTAATATATTTAATAAGGCTACGTTTACAGCTTTCCTAGAATCCATTATTTGTATGGATGATTTGTGGTTTATTTACGAATAATATTATTTCTCTAATAATTCGATTATTAGTTACATATGGATAGGATAATTTATCATCAGTATTGGACATACTTGAAATATCAGTTTTGATCTAAAAATAACTCACGATTTAATTTTTTCTATTTCAGTAGTCTTTCTTAATCTGCATAGTTCATACCATGATCCGATACTTTATATCGCATATTAAAGAACAGGAACAGGCGAAGTAAGACTTCCTTAAGAAAGGAAGGACAGGAATTAATATATCAATAATACTATAGGGTAGATGGTGTGCAGTTTCTTTTTTTAAAATTAACCTCTTCGAAGGTATAAACACAGTTGACTACCATGATGAAATGGATTTAATTATTTTGAAGAATGGTTTGAACAAGTAATACATAAATTGCCAGATACCAGATAACCATTTATTTGTGTTGAATATAGTGAAAGTGAAAGTGACTTATTATATTACAGTAAATCATATTAATTTTTGTAGTTTATTTTGTATATTTATAACTTTCAAATTGTATTTTTGAGTCATAATAAATTTTAAAAGCAGTTTTACTTTAAATTTTACAATCAAACCTGACAAATATCTATACTAGACGATGTATGTAATATTACTTTCATATTTAAAAGAAAATTTCAAGAAATATTTATACGCTCGAGTTTAGAGTTTACCAGAATAGGTTATATTAAACATCGCATCGCAGCCTTGAACAATCATTTTATTATAAATTCTTTACACTTATTAGAGAAAATAATAAAATTCAAAATTGTTGACAAAATACCATAATCTCAACTGTTTAGATGTCATATCAAATTGTTTACTACGGATTTTGGCAGGATATTTAAATCGTTCCATCTTATTTTGAAAGAGGGTATGATAAAGAATTAATAAAGAATCTGGTGGTCATTCTTAACTTTTCCTCGTTTGTAGTTTTTATAATATAAACACATTCATTTCTTTCCCAGTAAATAGATGTATTATTACTGCAAAATTTACTGATATTATGGCCAGTTTTGTTAGTAACTTATTTATATACGAGTATATAACAAACATAATGAGCAATACACAATTAGTCAGGAATGAGATTGATATATTGGAGACAATAATTTTTTATTTCGAAGATGCATTAAAGTGTATATCGATATTGAAAGATGAACTCAAAAAAAGAGACACGAAACAAATTCTAATATAGAAGGTAAATATATGTGTTTGTACAGTATAAAATTGACTTTTTTTACTCGCTCTAAGGCAGTCCCTCTGAACATTAAGCACTCCCTTCCTATGCATTATCCAACACCTAATTTATAAAATTGTAGTCAATAAATAAAAAGTAAATAAATGGACCAATTTCAAACGGAATTGGATTCTGTGGAGTTTGTGAATAAAATCTGATGCTGAAATAAAGAAAACGGAGCGTTTCAGGACATCTTTATGTAAACACGGTGAAAATCAAACGCATTCCGGATGAAAAAAGGCTTTCAGAAAAATCATTTTCCACCGAATCAGTTCTTCTTTTCTACTGACATTTTCACAACACTTCGTTGAAATTAATCTGGGAATATTTTTTTATTAGAATGTTCAGCAAGTGATATAATTTGATATGTATACTGACTGGGTGAACAAATGACAAAAAATTATAATAAATTAAAGTAAAAAATATGTAACAAACACTAGTACGTATTTAGGCAAACTAACTTGAATTCTACATATACAAATTAGAATCTAACAATTAATTATATTATACTGGGCTAGTTTGTCATTTATTTGGATACTTTATAATATGCTTTAGGCTCCAAGTATTGTGGATACTTTCAAGTTATATGGAGACGATGGTAGATCTTTATTTCAAATGGAATAGACATGTACTTCTTTACTAAAGATACAACTCTGTTTGTTTTCATCGATACGGAAGGTGAGATTTAAGACCAACGTTTGGTTTTCAGTTTGGTGCTGAGACAAAAAATAGAATGAGGGGGATAAAATTAGGTGTCGAAAAGTGGCGGTTTGTATTGACAAAAAGTAGAAGTTGATCTGACTACCTAAATGAAAGAAGCACAGTAAAATATCTTTTTTTAATTTTCATGACAATCGAAAGCTTAATTTGTTTGAGTCCTTAAAGGATTAATATAAAGTCGTTAATGTTGTTAGCGACTGCATAATAAATTGTTAAAAGACACATGTAAAAAAGGTGTAGTGTAAATGTTGGGTTGGAGATACTTTTGTCAATACTATTGCAGGCATAGTTGAAACTGAAAAAAATTTAATCAGCGAAAAAATATTATTTACTTGACAAAATAGTCGAAGATGCAAACCACATAATTTAAGCATATAATATCATACTTTTATATGACTAGATCTAGTACCAATACCAAGAAATATCTAAAAGTCGTAGAATATGAAAGAATTTTATAAACATAAGTTATGGAATAATTAACAATGTTTTACACTTCTTAATAAAATATATTCATTTCAGTAGGTGGCATGTATTTTGAAATGTTGATGCTATTTGTGACGTCATTGTGACGTGCTTGACCAGATATGATATCTCAAACATATACAGTGTGTTCATGATGAAAGGAACAAATTCGTTTAAAATTCAAGTAATTATTTTGCAGAAAGACGCTCGGACAGGTCGATTAGTATTTTTAGTTATGAATTTTTTGACATAAGAAAATTATATACAGTGTGTCTAAAGAAGAACATATGCAGCAATCACTGTTTTTTTTTAAATGGAACATACTGTATATTATGCCATATTTGAATTGTATGGTAAATTCTCAACACTTTTTGTGTAACATACCATATTCCCAAAATCAGCGGTTTTCGGAATAATGACGTTTGAAATGTGATAAATTAAAAAAAATACATGAAAATCGATTAATTTGAAGTAGAGTTTTTTGTTGAAGATAAAATTTGCAATACCAGGTTGTTTTTGTTGGCTTTTAAAAAAATTTTCAAGGTGTCCTTGTACAATTTAAACATTTTATTTTATTACCTATGTGTATTTTAATTTATCACAAAACTCATTATTCCGAAAACCGCTGATTTTGGGGATATGGTATGTTACACCAAAGTGTGTTTAATGTGTTTAGAATTTACCCTACAATTCAAAAATGGCATTATATACAGGGTGTTACATTTAAAAAGCCAATGATTGCTGCATATGTTCTTCTTTAGACACCCTGTATATAATTTTCTTATGTCAAAAATTCTAAACTAAAAATACTAATCGACCTGTCCGAGCGTTTTTCTGCAAAATAATTACCTGAATTTTAAACGAATTTGTTCCTTTCATCATGAACGCAATCTATACCGCGAGATCAAAAATTATATTGATAAAGGTTACCATGGAATGTAAAACGTCTGTCTTATATAGTTATATCATTAAGTGTCATACTGTCATTAATATTTGTCATTATTAATGACAGTATGACTCTTAATGATATAACTTAAGACAGACGTCATACATTCCATGGCAAACCTTTATCAATATAATTTTTGATCTGGCGGTATAAGATTATTATACAGCAAATTTTCTATCGTTTTCATTTATTGGTAGGTATTCTGTAATAGACTCCGCAAAGTGTTAAGTAGTTAAGTAATTTATAATGATAATATATTATTGTAATTATTATTACACGAACTTTTGTGGACAAGGAATATTATTTTTGAATATTGCCTATTTATTGGTTATTAGTTTACTGCATTTTTGCATGAGGAAATGCAGCTATCTTTTAGACAGTTTTTATCCAATTTTTAGTGAATATAAATTAACACAACTCTTCAAAACTATCGTTTTATTACGAGGCCAAGTATGTTAACGAATTATAAGTTAACTAGGTTGGTCAGCAACAATAACTTGTCCTCTTAGTACTTCTATTGCCTGTTTATTGACAGATCAAATACTCAAAACATGTCATTTTTAAGCAGCGCGATCTGCCAAACTAACCATCAAACGATACTGAGAATATAAATGTTCTCACCTCACTTTCCTTGATAAAATACCTGCTGCATAATTCAACTTGTTTTAGGTTAAATAAGGTTTGCATTATCATTTTCTGCAGTAGGAAGATTCTGATGGTCTGTGGAAGTCATTTTTGCCGCTTGGTGTATTGCAAAGCTTTTGATTGTGTGTAATATATAAATTGCGCCAGTTAATTTCTGAGCAAGTCATGTTGAACTGATAGTCCAGTTAACTTTCTTGTTTATGTAGAACCTGACTTTGCTTTTAATATTCATGAAGTTACCTGCTTCAATGTGGTTCTTCTTCTTCTACTTTGACCATGTTCCTCAGTACCTATTTCTTCTTCGTTTGAAGAATTTGTTACCAAAAACGGTAGTGTCACCAGTGCAGAGACAAGTTCTTGTCTAGACCAAGTGTTTATTCTTGTGCTTCTTCTTCTTCCACTATGACCTTGTTTATAAGTACTTCTTCATTTGAAGAGCCTGGCACAAAAAAAAACAGTAATATCATCCGTGTAGAGATAAATTCTTGTTTATATTACCTGACAAACCCGATTTCAGGCCAAACTAGTTTGTACTAGGCCAAACCAGTTTATAGTTTGACCTAGGCCGAACTGATTGAATTAATTAGATGAACAATATTTATTCAAACGTAGCCTACTTAATTATAAAAAAACAGTATTGATTAGAAGTTACATAGGGGAAGGTGACCTGTGACGGACACCTAACTTCAATCGACTCTAATTGTGAAACCAGTTAAGATTTTAGAACATTCATTGGCTTAAAAGTAAGAGGTCATAGGCTTCTTTAGTGACCGTTGATTAGAACTCTCAAATGGTTCAATTTTACCAGTAGATAAATTGATTTTCTTTTAAGATCAAAGGGGCGATCATAGGCATCCATCCTCCTATGATGGCCCTCCTCGATAAAAGGGACAGGTAATTAATTTATCTCGAAAAATGATGCGATTTCTTAATAGATACTCACAAATATATTAAAGAAACAAACATTTATTATAAAAGGAACATTTTTCTACTTGCAAACGTCACAAACAAACATTTTAGTTGATCTTAAAACACCAGCGCATTCGGTGTGACACCAGCCTGTGCATGCCTGGCATCTTATCCATGTTTCTTTAGAACGAGACCGAGAAAAAATTTCATTGCAGTATAAACATGCACAATCTGATTCGTCACTAAAATCTCGTTCATTACTTTCTTTGTCACTATTGTCTTCTATTTTTTCATTAATTTTCCTTTTAGCTGCTCTTGCTGTTTTTCTTCGGTCTGTGTCCAATACTTCTTTCTTCTTTTCTTTAATTACTTCTAAGTCTGGAGTGGAGTTGATGACACCTGTTTTACTACGTTTTCTTTTTCTTTTTGTATCTCTTCTTGGTGCTCTAGGAAGAGGAGATAACTCTTCAATTTGTTCTATGCTTATATTTTTTACTGAGGTAGTTGCGACGTTTTGATCGACTTCAACTTCGTGCAAGATCTCTGAATTAGCTTTGTTGTTATTATCATCATTCATATTTTCATTTGGCATGTCTTTGCCACGATTTTTTTCCGTCATATTGTCGATTATAGGTTCAGGTTTTTCATTGTTTCATCTTCAAAAATGTCTGGATCTAGAGGAGAAATTCCAGTTTTTTTAAAAGAACTGATTGCATTGAAGGGTGTAGCGGCCTTCAAGTAAGCATTGTTGAAAAGTTCTGTTACTTGAAAGTGGGTAACCGTTCGGCCTGGGTTTCGTTTGAGCCATTTTTGCATTTCTTGGTTGTAGTAGGTTTGAAGTGGTGCAAAAAATCCCACATCGAGTGGTTGTACTCGATGGGAACAGTGTGCAGGGAGACAAAATAAGATAATTCCGTTACTCTTAGTGTACTCTAGTACTTCCAACTCCTTGTGCCTACTATATCCATCTGGAATTAAAAGAACTTTATTTTCATTCGAAGGCTTAACATGTTGAACAAAGTGATTCAACCATTTCACAAAAGTTTCTGAATTCATCCACCCATTTTCCTGACAAAATGCAACACTGCTTACTGGTGCGTTATCCATTAGTGCGGCTTTAAAACGTTTGCGTGGGAAGATAAAAGCAGGAGGAACAAATGTTCCTATTGCGTTCATACAACATACGGCAGTGTAGTGTTGGCCACGTTCGGCGCTACTGGTGACTCCAATTTGTTTGCGTCCTTTTGTTGCAAGAATTTTTTCAACCCTGGTTGGAACTGTGCTCATACCAGTTTCATCTATATCTTCTCTGGACGAATATTATATTTATCCAGAACTTCTTGAAGAGAATTGAAAAATGATTTAATATTCTCCTTATTAAATGCTTGAGCAGTAATGAATATCTATGATTAACGAACAGGTTCCTATGATGGCCCCAGGGCTATCATTGAACTATTGTTTTGGGGCCATCATACTACTATGAAGAAATTTTCTGTTAAGACATTTTAACCTCAAAACTGATGTACCACGTGTACATCAGAAACGCCCACGAACATAAATGTTTGAATATCATATCTATATCTGCTTAGATTCCAGTGCAATATGCATTTAAAATTACATTACTATTACATCGGCACTTACCAGATCAATTTTTCTCTCACAATAATAAAGCAGAATCATACACTCACTTACAAAGTTGTATACGGACTATCCGCAACATACTCTACACATATCGTTGACGAACATAGGCATCCCATTATGCCGTCTATTAAATATTATTATAGGGCCATCACAGGCACAGGGCTATCACAGGTTACCTTCCCCTAACACTTGTACCAAACTATAAAATAAAAATAAGCTATTCAGTACTTCTCTTCTTAATGTAACATATAAAATACTATATCTTTTATTTATTTTTACAGGGTGTACTATGGTGTCATTTCGAATTACACAAAAACATTTTTTTTTACACTGGCACCTATTTCTAGCACAATTTTTGGCTACAGGTGCATCTTATAAAACCTTGACCTGTCCCAACTGAATGTTTGGTAGCTGCAGTCCTTAGTGAAATTTGAACATCTTGATTGACATCACTTTCTTGTAGAAAAATTTGAGTACAAAGGTCAAATTCAGTCCTGTAATACACAAATATTCTATTTTGACCAAATTACATAACATACTTAATAATGCTTAAAGTCATAAAATATGGAAACCTCTTCCAAATATAAAATCAATAAACATCGAAATCAGTTCAGATTTGACAGTGAAATAGAGTAACATGGTCATTAAAAAGAATTTCTGTTTTCGAAGTAATTTAAGAAAAGGTAAATATGCAATAGGGCGCCTGCAATATTCCATGCTTAGTTCCAATTTTGTACAGGCCATCATTGTTTATTTGCAGAACAACGCCAATAACATTCCTTAGGTCGCCCCTTCCTCTGTCTACATCAGGACCGGCACAGTCACATTGTCTCCCACTTTAGCTGGCGGATGCGATTTGTCAGAAGCAGATTTCATTTTCTTAGCCTGTTTCTGAAGATTTTCATCAGCTGTTTGTCTTGCCTTTTGGATATCATCACCGATTTTAGAAGTTTCGGCATCATTACTATTACTAACATCTCCCGTCTGTCGATGGGTTAAATCAGTTTCAATACATTTTCGAAGGTCATCTTAATCTTGAATATCCTTTATTATTTCTGGTAGTAGTGATGACGTTGAAAGACCAACTTTGGGCTTTATGCCCAAATGATAGGCTCTGTTTTTCATAAATTGTACATACCTCAAGCCTTCTGACCATTTAGTCGATTAATTGTCTTTTAGCCAACAACATATCAAGTTCTCGACGTCTCTTCCTTGACATCTTACACACATAGGCAAATACAGGTTAATCATCTGTTTTGTGACATTAGCCTCAGCCGGTATATCGTATTTTAGTATTTTATGTTATCTTCACTATAGGCAACAAGTTTTCGAACAGAACCAATGTTTAAAATAGTAAACCTTTTTAATCGCCTTTGATAAAGTGATGCTTTGATTTCAGTTTTTTCAGCCTCTTCCACTTGCAGGATAAGATCTAAGTATTTATCTTTTGTTTAAACATTAAAATGACAAGATTTTATATTTTCACTTTTCAACATTTCCTTTATAAACCGCTCTCTCCATTGAAATTGTTCAACTTGAACACTAGATGATGGTACATCCATAATAACAATATAAGAATAACACAAAACTTTTAAACTACGTTGGTGGGGAATTCCCGCGTTAACTGGTCCCAACGTGTTTATTTTGTCACATGCAACGATTCAAACAGTTCGGCCTAGGTCAAACTAGTTAAGCCTAAAGTATGTAGGCCAAACTAGTTTATCCTGGAATAAACTAGTATATCCTGACACGTGTAGGATAAACCGGTTTGGCCTAGGACAAACTAGTTTGGCCTGAAATCGGGTTTGTCCGGTAACATTTATATCAAGTGTTAATCATTGTGGGGCATTTTCAGTAATAGTAGTAACAGAGATCTGAAATGAGCTGAAGGCTAACATTAAAACACTTCCAATTATGTTCTTTGTCGCAATTACTTACTTCCAAATAATATTTAAACATGTACTTACAGAATATAAATTTCGCGTATAGTTATAAATTCTATACTCTACAAAAGGTGTCATGAATCTGTTTGTAGACCGTACTTATAAGAATGTATGCAATTGGTAGTACTACTGCCGTAAGAATAGTTCTAATATCTTTATAATAATTAAAGAAACAACGATAGACACAGATAAAATTAATCAAACAATAAATTTACACACTTTTTTTGAATCAAATCATCTCAATTGAATCTTTAATTGCCATATTTTTGATTTTTTTCAATGTTTTTATTTCAGGTGGGCGACAAGATCAGATTTTACATAACAGGTGGAAATGGTAGGACAATACCGACCAAGATGGAAGCTTTCGCGGAGATCGTCAAACGCTCGACAGGCAGACAGAAAACACCACCACCCAATCCGTATAGTTTTCCGCGAATTCCGACTCCCACGCATGCGCATTTGCAGTTGGAGACGAAATCCAGCACAGAACAGGCTTCAGTTCTTAAAAATAATACCACTCATCTATTACCAGCACCGCCTTATGATAGAGTATACGTTAATACAGCTCCAACGTATGTCACGCAAAAAACTTCAGCGCCTGTGGTCAATACAAGTACCGAAGCTCCGACTGACCAGCGTGTCAAACAGGCCCCCGAATTGACGACCACTTTGATCCCAGTTATTTCCGTTATTGCTATATTTTTGGCAGTGGGGATTATTGCTTTGATGTTTAGAAAGAAGATTTACTTGGCGAGGTCCAAAGACATCAAGGAAGATATGGTAAGAAATCGGTGCCTATTAATTTAATTTTATGTACTTACTGTAATTATTTGGAGAAATCAAAATGAGCGTCAAACAACTTCAAAATCTACCGCTTTCTGTCAATAAAGAATACAAAGTTACTTCTTACATTGCCATTAAAGTTTTTTCTTATCTTCTCTAGTTTATCTATTCTTCCTACCTATGTTCTTCCAAGGCTACTGCTCATTCTTGTCCCCCACTGGATAATATATGACCATTATGAACTCTGGCATTGGTTAACTTCTAATCTTTCTATTTCCTAAGAGTTTATGTAATTTTTTGAAGTGAAAACTTCTATGGGCGCGTTGATGCATTGATTGTTGGGCACTGAACGAGAATGAGCCGTCACGCTCGGAATGTAACGCTCGTTCGGGTAAAGTCGGCTCGAGTCAAGTCGACTAAGGGAGCGAGAGAGATATAATTAACGCGTCTCTGCCGGTCTCTGCTATACTCGCTCGGCAACCGTTTCACGCTCGGCTTTGTATTATAACACTAACTAGCGGTATTTAATTTCAATTAAATTGAAATTTAGAATAAATACGCGAAATATTGTATTTTTATTTTCTGAAAAATTCTTGTCCGCGTGCAGATGCGATCCCGAGCTGCCCGGGTATGAGGCCGGCACGTTACCATTAGACCAGCGCTGATACTCGTATGAGAATTATCATATCGTCTATTTGTATATATATATATATATATATATATATATATATATATGCGTACGTATGAATTTTTGAAGTAAAAACTTGATCAGACCGAGCGAAATGTACTAGAATAATGTATACACAATAATAATAAATATATATTTTTTAAATGTAATATAGAACGAAAATGGAAAATGGAAAATGTAAATGTAAATGAATATATAGGGTAAACCAGGGTGATATGGTGAACAAAAAATTAGAGCCCTCTAGAACAGAAGAAATTGTTTATTTAAACAAAAAAAAGTCTATTTTATACAATATCTAGGCAACACATTAACAGTCTCATATTTTTTTTAAAGTATTGCAATAATTTTTAAAAAATATAATTTTTTTTAAATCAAATTCACCATTTCACCCTTGCATATGGGTGAAATGGTGAACTTATTTGTTCTGCTTTTTACCGCATATATCACGCATTGACTCATACTTTGTGCAGTCTTCATGCAGCCAAAGTTGGCAGCTAATACATTTAATCCAATCCACGTTCTTTTTAGTAAAACTGTACAGCTCACCGCACCCTACGCAACAAGATTCTTCATCGTCCACGTCGTCATCATCGTCTCGCAAGTTGATATCCAACGATGAGTCGGATTCGGTGTCAGTGCTACACGCTTTTCGTTTCTTAGATTGTTTGTTTTTGGTATTTCCTTTGGTAGTTTCTTTGATTATAGTTTTTCCTTTGCCCTTCCTTTTACCATGTGCCCTACTCTTCACTGCCTCAATTGTTTTGTTTTGGAGTTTTCGGTGTCGTAGGTTGACAATGTTTGCTGGAGAATTCAAAACCTCAGCTAACGCCCTAGACCTCTTCCGCGTAGGTTCTACTTGATTTAGGATCGGGACTGGCGAAATTTGATCCAAGAGTTTCCCAGGGGTTATTTGAGACTCTTCTGTTGCCTCCGTTGAAGACTGATGATCTGTTACTTCTGCTGAGGAATGCATGTTTTTCTGTGGAGTTGACGCCCATTGCGAACAACCTGGTTGTGGTGAATCTGGTCTATGTTCAAGTCCCTGATCTTCATCTATGTCTGCTGTTTTTTCTTTCACAGGATTCACGATGTTCGGCCATCGGACAATCTGGTTGAGGTGAAGTAGGTCTATTTTCACGTCGCTCGTTGTGTTCCTGTTGCTGATCTGATGCTGATGTTAAAAAAGCATATTCGGGGATAGCATCCGGACTAAATGGGATGATTCCCGTGTTTCTAAACCCCGATATTGCGTTTTCTGTCGTAGCTGCTTGTACCCATGCCTTTGCAAGCAACCCTCCGAACACTAGTCTTGAAATTTTTCTGTTTGGATTCATTTTAATGTAGGAATTGCAAGCATTGTAATAATAGGACTTTAGAGCTTTAAAAAATGCTCTGTCTAGGGGCTGTATATAGTGGGTCGTGTGGCTGGGTAAACAGAGCAAAATTATGTTATTTGCTTCTGCAAACTCTAATGTATCGACACTGTTGCAATGGGAACTATGTCCATCCAAAATGAGTACTACTGTTCCCTCAGGTTTCCTTGGTGCAAAATGTTTTTTTAGCCACAGAAGGAAAATATCAGTTGTTACGTACGCCGACTTTTGTGACATGAAAATTATGGCACCTGGCGGCATACCAACTTTGTACTCGGCCTTTTCATTTTTTCCCTTCAGAACACACGCAGGAGGTAAAAACATGCCCTCTCCATTACAGCAAGCGATCACAGATATTGTTTCGCCCTTTTCACCGGATGTTATTGCTGGAACGCTCTTAGACCCTTTTTTTTGCGAGCACATACCCTGGTCTATTATTTAGTTGAAGTCCGGACTCGTCGACGTTAAATATATTTCCCGGCTTATCAAGTAGGTTGTGCTCGACCAAGATGCTCTGGAGTAAAGAAAAGTAGTCTGAAACATTTTTCTTGTTTAAACCCTTTGATCGCGCCTGTGAAACTCCCTCCGATTTGCGGATTGAGAGTTCTGGATTTCTTTTTAAGAATAAATGTAGCCAATCCAGTCCGGCAATTTCCTTTTCTCGGTTAAATTTATGATGCTGGTTACAATTCTCTGCCAGTTTGTATGCCATGGTACGTACTTCTGTCCTTGTCGGTGCAAATCCGAATTTTTGTAATCTTATAATATGTTTTACCATCTTATTCTCACATTCTTGTGTTAGGACAGGCGGCCCACCCAAAGTCTTTTTGGTAAAGCACCCATTTGCAATTCTTCTTTTCAGCGTTGACCATGGAACTCCAAAAGTCTTTGAGGCTTCATTCAAGCTCATTCCATTTTGTACTGCCTTTACGGCATCTTTAAGTTGCTCCTCTGTCCAATCAGCACGGCTGGATCCCCTTTGCCTTTTATAAAATGTAGGCATCTTTGCCTGGAAGGAACAATGCTGATAAAACTTTTATTTAGGCTGAGGAATACGAGAAGAAAATTCGTTCACCGTATCACCCATACCCCGAGTTCACCATTTCCCCCATTTGCTATGGGTGAAACGGTGAATAACGTGGCAAGCGGTTGAACATTTTAGAGGCAACGATTTCTAGGTTATGTAGCGCATAAAAAATCTAAGAAGACAGAACATATATAAAAACACCTCGCGGACTACGGTACCTAAAGCAATAACTACAAACGCATGCACCGTATAAAAATTATTGAGCATCGGAAACAGTTTTATACAAATTACTTACGATATTCAAAATGGGGGTGGTTTTCAACAGGTGCTCGTTGCACATCTGATCGTAAATAACCAACATACAGACTTATAGCGACATCTGCATACCGGAAAAAGAAATAGAGTAATTCACCATTTCACCCGATTCACCATATCACCCTGGTTTACCCTAACGGAAAAAAAAGTTGTATTTCGTATTATTAACCTCGCCTTGATGAAGTTTTCACTTCTGCCGTGTGGTCTTAAGCACGCCCATTTTTTTAATTTATCCTGAGATCTTCATCTCTTGCTTTACTAAAATCATTTCCTCCTTCTTGTTGACTTTAGTATTTGATAAATTCAGCAGAAATTCTTAATGAGTCGAATTGTGATACTTTCAAACAATTTCATAACCTGCTTCTGCGTGCCCTTCATATATTCTATATATAACTTATTTCCGATTATGTTATAATTGACAATTTTTTATGCTTGTTCATAATAACATAATTTTATCAGCTTTTTGTTTCATAATTTCACAGACTCCACTAAATTAACTGTAAATTTTCTGCTTCTCATATTCTTATGATTATATTTGTTAATTATGAATATACTCTTATTTCTTTTTCCCCCCCATTGTTTTGTGGAATCCTTGATTTAATTTTTCTTTTATCTTGTGTGCTTTATTTTCGTAAATGTTAATAATAAGTGTGATATTTTTAGATTTCTATTTTTGTAGCGGAAGGAGTCCTCACCAAATGTTATGGTCCATGATGATCCCAATATGGCAATTCAACAATGGCGAGGGCCAAGGGCTTTCAGTAACCGCTACGAAGGTTGGGACAGAGACCAGACGCATTCACAGGTTAGTTTGGATTTTTATTTGCAGATGTAACGCGAATAACAAGAGCACAATTAGTTTTGTAACATTGCGGGATATATTTTAAATTATGATATTATATTTCCTACTTTTAGCCTCCTTATTATCTTTATTCTTTCTTGTCATCTTATATCATTAAAGCATTTATTTTATAGTGTGTTTCGCATAATTATATGTTCATTGTAATGTGTGTGTGAATTTGCTGTGGGATTATGCTAGGATCCGTTAGATCTACAGCAGTAAAAACCTATTATTTATTTATATTTTAATGCTTATACATTTATCAGTACTTCGAGAAATGTCAATTTTCAACAAACTATGATACTAAATTAATATCAGAAAAAAATGAGAATACTGCTACGTTGAAATCACAGGGACTAGGTGGTATATGGCGGCTGTTGAGAATTTTTTGAACACAGTAGGATATAAAAACTGAAGGTTACCGAAAGTGTGAGAGCTCTCAAAACATTGACTAAACCCACCTTTCTGTGATATACCGTCAAACGGGGTAAATCGGGACGATTTTAGATATTTTTATTAATATTCTCTTGTAGGAGAATCAAAAAAAAATAAAACTTAGGGGAAAGTGATTGCAGTTAATACAGCTACTGAAACATGTATTGGATGACCTTCTCCTCCGCATTGATTAATTAAAAAAAAGTAAAACATAAGGTGTCCCGATTGACCCCGCTTTGGGGCGAATCAGGACACTCTATTTAAAATCGTGCAATGTTCATGACGTCCCGCGTTTGGGGTCAATTAGGACAAAAAAAATTAAAAAGCGTATCTTTCATTGTTTTTTTGAGCTAAAAACATCAAAATACAACAGAGAAACATATAAAATAGCGTTTATTTCAAAGTTTTCACAGGATAGACATCTCAATAAAAAACATACCTCTGTAAAAATGTAGTATAACACAAATATTTTTCATTCCTCTGTAGGAGGCTAGAAAAAAAAACATGTCTTGTAGCGTCGATTGTGGTATATTTTACAAGTCTTTTGCTTTTCAAAGGGATATCTCACCCCTTTTGAGCTGCCTCAAAGCCGTTTGAAGCTGTTATGTGCTATAATTTTGATACACTTTACTCCCAAGCGTTTTCTTGTATTTTCGGACCATTGTCCCGATTCACCCCTGAAAGTGCATTTTTTTATATTTTTAATCATGACAAAAAAGGCTTCACGACATAATCGAATCAGAGTTTACTTAACATCCAGATAATACCCACAGGTACATTATATTAACGGGACAATACTTCAGTCCTATAATAAATACCTTTTCCAAACGAAGTTTTCCGCCGATTATAAAAACGTAAAATTATTGGGCAATATTTGGACACCTGTAGCAACGTGGACTTGAGCACTAACTCATGGCTACACACTAAAATGGAACAGCTGATATGTCACCAACGGAATCCCGTACTACCCACCCTAAAAACGTTGGTCACAGGCATCAAAATCGTGCATATGTAAATAAACGTCTAACTGTCCCGATTGACCCCTTAGTCCCAATTCACTCAGTTTGACGGTAGCCTATCAGTCAGTCCGCCGCCGGCTCAGCTAAAGAGGACCGGGATCAAAACAGCTGTTTATAAGGCGCCACTCATATACGTTCAAAAACTATCAAGGTCAAGCATATATGGGACCGCTGGTTGTTGAAAAAGATAGAGTAAATAAAGACAGAATTTCAGAAGTTATGATGTCAATACATTCGAAACCATCAAAAGAAGTTCGTGAAGACGGATACAAAGCTCATTCATACAACAAAAGAACTTCGATTTCGAATTATTGTAATTTCAAATCAATTGCCAAGTTAAACAATAACGAAGGAAGAAAATATGAAAATAAGTTTAAACAACTATAAATACAAATGTAATTATGATAAAAGTTATGAACGAAAAGGAATAAATATAATTAGATTTTGCAAGTATTTAAAAAAAGGTGAAAGCTGAACAAAATGAAAAAAAAAAGAAAAAAAATTATGAAAATTATGACAGCAGACCTGCAACAGAGCGTGTCAAAAAAGGATATATAAAAATAAATTACAACTGTATATATTGCACTTAGCTCGTGCAATATACTGGTCCCAAAGAAAAATTCCATACGGTCCAAGTAATGAGTTCCTGATTAAGTTAATAATTACCGCTTTAGGGATCAGCAACTTTAAACTAAATTGGAGCTTTCAGTAAATGCTCGATAAAGAAGCTTCCAGAACTTGGTATAGGAAACTCAGTAAAAACTACTTACTCCCTTTAAAATAAATGAAGAGAACAAAACTACTTATAATCCATTAATACATAAAGGAACCACACGGTGTCGCCATGTCGCCATCTTGAAAAATTATAATTTCAATAACGTAAAGTACCTTATTCAACTTCGGTGAGACAAAATAGCTTGTATAATTTGTGGTTATCGAATTATTAGCTTCGGAAGGAAAGGTTCCAATTTTTTATTTAGCCATTGCTTTATAAATCATTTACATCTTGCGAATGGAACTGCTGGGCCGAAAAAAACGAGACTACACCAGAAGCTCCAGCACAGGTTCTTAATTAAAAATTCCATTAAGAAGATTAATACGTTTTTTTTTTATAAGTAAACGACAGGGTAATTTAGTACCAACAATCTTCTCTAGGCCATTAAGACAGAGATAAAAAGCTTAAAACTGACACGAAAACTAACAACGGCTATACTACAGCAACGTTAACAGGATAATGTCGAAATTAACTGCCCTGCGCATACAGATCTTTAACTGGTAAACATGGATGATCCTCCAGCGACTAATGAAATTACAATTCCACCATCTGGTCCACCTCCTTCTTTAACAGCTCAAGTAGATTTAATTGGGAAATACAAAAGCAATAAAAGGAGGAAACCACAAAACGTAAAACGAATGGAACTCACGAACTACAATTGTGACTCGTGTCCCAAAAATTAAAAATAAATGACTTCCTATAAACAACTAAGCGACTAGTCCTCTCATAATTAAAAGTTAACAAAAATTGAACATACTGTTAGTGTGACTCTGTTATCCGATTCTTTCAGTGTCACGGTTTCTTTTATTTTCATATCTTTAATGTTTCCCCATTAGAATTGTAACAGGTTTCAATAAATATAGGGGGTCCAGCAATCGTGTCTCTAAAAATACATCTGTATATACGAAAGAAAACAAATATATTGTTGCATAACTACATTAACAGTGAGTTGCATTATATATATATATATTATATTATGTAGAAGTGAAAATGATATTTTCCCTTCTTTCGTTTTTTTCTTAGCCGTTATTTTGTATATTTTCTCTTTTTGTTCTTGGAATGCGGCTTTTTTTTTATATTATTATTGGTGGTAAGTAATAATTGAAGAGTTAACGTTTCGACACTTTATTGTCTTCATCAGAACAGTGTATATAAAGAAACATGAACTTCCTTTCTGCGCATCCAGTAACAATCAAAAAAAGTGTAGTTATAGGTCTCGTTGATAGAGCAATAAAATTAACTAGCCCAGAATATAGAAGGGAGGTCCTGAACATAGTCACAAATTTACTAAAAAGTAATAATTTTCCAGAACATTTCATTAAAAAAATTACTAAACAAAGAATGCATAAATTCTATAATAGTACACAATACCAAGGACACGAACCCACAGTAACATCAACCGGAAATAAAACAAATTACTTAGCATTGCCATATGTACCCAACTTATCAGAAAAATTAACAAAAATGTTTTCTAAACATAATATTAAAGTAGCGCACAAAAGCTACAACAACTTAAAATTCATAAATACCAAATTAAAAGACAAAATCAATAAAAATAAAATGACCCATGTAGTTTACTGTATCCCATGCGGGACATGTGACAAAGTTTACATCGGCCAAACTATGCAACATCTCGACGATCGTATAAAAGGCCACAAATATGCTGACAACATCACGGCATTAAAGAAACATAGTAATAAATTGACACATGCATTTGCCTTTGATAAAACCAAAATCCTCCATGTTGAAACAAATACTAAATCACGAGCAGTACTAGAATTAATTGAAATCAAAAGACACGAACATAATGCTGTTAATGACAGGAACGTTGTAAATATACACAAATAAACTTGTTATCGGGAATTTTTTCCTTTTAAAAAGAAAAAGCATGTGTTTCTTTAGAAGATCAGACCCACTCAATGTATACGTTTTAGAAACGATTAAGTCCTGCTTAATAAATAGAATTAACGAAAAGATGGTTGAAGAAAATATTAAAGAGTTATTAAATAATAATTACAACCGTCATGTTTAGGTAAATTATAGATTAAATAATTTTAATATGTTAATAAATAACAAGCTGTGAATGTTTTTTTTTTAAAAGTACAATAGATATAATGTGTAATTGTTTCCAGACATGCTGCAATTTCTTTATATACACTGTTCTGATGAAGACAATAAAGTGTCGAAACGTCAACTCTTCAATTATTACTTACTACCACTAACAATATAAAAAAAAAAACCGCATTCCAAGAACAAAAAGAGAATATATATATATATATATTTCTTCTCTTGTATTTTTTGTTTGTAAATTATACTTACAACATACATTAAAAAAAAATAATTGAAATAAAATTGTAAGGATTCTCGAAAATATGCTTTTTGGAGACGTCTTTGTCACATATTAAAACAACACACTTTTCCTTCTTATTTTCCATTTCATAGACCTACACGATTTTCTATCGCACCTTTTAAAATGTTCTCTACTACCGGAGTAAATAGGCTCCCCATTTTTGAAACCTTTAACGCAAACCATTTAAATCACATTTATAGCATATTCACTACTTGGAAATAACACGACTTTAAAATAATCATTACGTGTTCCGACATGAAAAAAAGGTACACTGTAAGTATACTTTCCGTATATTAACGATATTAATGCTGGCATCTCTGCAATAGTACCGTTAAAAAAGCGCCATAAAAAGATGCCCCGACGAGGACTCAACTCATATTCTAGGTAAATGCATTCCGAATAATGTTTATGTTGGGTATTTATAGCAGTAGGCGATAGCTACACAGATTCATACGCATATGACGGCATATGTATTTTTTGTACATGTAAAGTGTTGAAATGGACACATTGTGGTTGCTATGTAATGGGAACATTTATTCTGCATGCACTTAATAGTTACATAAAAAACGTGTTGCTACCCCCGTTTCTCCTCAGGATTGTCCTGGCAGAAAGGGGGCACAAATGGCTCTAACGGCAACTTGAAAAATGTCATCCGTCGAAAATTAGAGATGTGCCCGTTTGTCGGACTTTCACACCTGTGGCCTCGTCCAATTAAATTAATGAAAGTTTCGGAAATTTATTGTGTGTCACCTTCAACCTGCCTTACCTTACTTCCCTAGTGTGCGTTGCAAAAGATGGGGTGGAGCTCAGATTACTGAAGGTGGATGACTCTTAGGCGCCAGCTGTCACTCTATTTCAGACCCACTCCAATAAGTTACTTATTCCGACAGCGAAAATAATATTGAGTGCACTAGGTATAGTAAGACATTCATACACAATATAAACAACAATAACAAGTTTATTATAACAGTTTTGGAATTATCGAATGCCAAGATGCAACATGAGAATTATAAAATTCCGCAAATGAGTGGATCAACCTGTATATAATACAAGTTAAACATAAAAAACTATTTAAATTTAAAACATTTATGTCACGCAAAAGAGAAACACTTACTTACGTACTTATCAATTATATTAAATTAAATTTGAAAATATTCAACTATTAAAAAAAATTAATCACGTCAAAAGATCCATCAAAGTACTTAAAAATTGAAAATTGATTTAAATTTGAAGCTAATCAACTGACTAAAATTTAATTAAGCTAAGAAATTATAATGTATAATGAGTAATTAATTAACTTACAAAAGAAATTATGGCAGAACGAGATCTCGCATCACATTTAAGCCCCTACAGTCATTACATGCTGTAGATGTATAATTTAGAAAATATAACGAATAATTAGTCAGCTATAACACTTCTAAGTACATGCCAAAATTAATTTAAAACTACAACATTTAGGTTACGGTCCTGACGGAAATTATCTAACAATTAAATTGGATAGCTACTCAAAACGTAAATGAAATGAAAGTGAATTTACAGATAAAAGCACAACATATTCTAATGAAAATTAATTAAGCAAAACAGATCAAAAGGTTTACACATAAAAATAATTAAAACTTAACAATGTATTTGATCCACATGGGGCATTGGTTTTCTATAAGGCCTCCACCATGGAAAACAAATAATTCCTAATTAAGAACGGTGGATGGGTCAAATATTTGCAGATATAATTAAACGTAGTTGCGGAAGATAGGCTAACAAGATGGCGTATCAGGTAAAAGGAAAAGCGATCCAGAAGTCTACTTCAAACAATATGAAAAATCCTGCCCATGCAGTAGGAAACTAATTAACTACTAAAAGCTTAATTTATCACTGTTTAATCATCCACGATTTATCGTGAGAATTATACGGCAAATGGCAAAACAGACTATTAAATACAGTGACACTGATTGAAGTGGACAGATCGCTTCTTAAATCAATTCAACGGTTCGATTGATATTGATCGAATGACAATGACACGAGGTCGGTTGAAGAAGCCACCCGCTCAAGGTGGAGCGACATCTAGCAAGTTGGAAGAGAATTGTTACATAATGTAATTAAAATAAGGAGCAAATTAGTAAGAACACAACAAGAAATAATTAATTACAAATAGTCGCAGATAATTAGGCATTGACGTAAGGAATAAACAACATTAAACGAAAAGACATTCATAAACAACATCTACTGACATTACCCTCGCCCAAACGAGATGACGCCAGCGCTGCAAATTAAAGAAAATAAAACCATAATAATTAAAAATGAAGGAAAGCCACTCAATTACGCGAGGTAATTAACATAAGAAAACAATCTAATTAATCCCAATAACATTTAAAAATAATTCGAAAGGAAATGTCCAACTCATTCGAACATTAAAAGAAAATTCTACATTACACAGAAAATATTCATACGTAGTTCCAATAGTAACAAAAGATTATTCAAGGCGTAATCTAATAGCACAAAATTATACAAGGCAAGTATACAGCGTCATTCGCCGGAAATGCAACAAAATGATAGAATGCTGATAAGGTATAAGATACACAAAAAAAGTGTAAAATAGTATCCTAGTGCGTTCGTAAATTGTTAAAATGAAATTCAAATTAACCGCCCAAAATTTAAAATTTAAGTTGGTAAAAAAATAAATTGCCCTATCTTTATGTCATGTGGCTTATGTCTATTGTGTTCATTTTCTGTTAAACTTTATATTTTGATTGTTTTCTTCTTTTTTGCCGTTTCTTGTTGTTATATTGCGTAATTTGAGAACCTGCAGAGCTATAATTTTATTGTAATTCGAGAAGGTAATATAATAAGGTAATGTATACAACATGCTTCAGCAACAATATACGTTTACTTTTCAGTTTTAAAATGGTGTTTACTTCTGAGGAAGATGCCTTTGTTTTAATGGCACAATATCGCAGTTGAACTCAAAATCCAGTTGGATCTTGGGCATACAACTTGGACTCTTGTATTCATCAATTTAGTCAGCAGTTTCCCGATATAGATTTTAATTGTCATAATTTTGTGAATCATACAAACAATATTATTAAGCGATTTCAAGAAAAAAATTGCATGGAAGACCAACAGAATTAACACAACCAGTAATAAGAAACTAAACTTGGAGTCTGTGGCTAGAAACTACACAAAAACACTAAAACACCTTCACCACACTAAAGTACAGAAAAGCTAAATACGTATTTCGACAACTAAGTTGTCATCCTCAGTAGCACTGAATTAAAAATCGCGTTGTCTACACACGATAGCGTAACAGAACAACACTGATTTCCAATTTACAGGGATGGCTTATTTATACTTATACCTAAGCTATTAACTACATCATTAATGGTACCTGATCAATGTACAGTTGAATTCGTCACGCTTAATACTATAATCCTATCTTTTAATTCTAATATTCTATGAAAAACTAACGGTACCTAAAAGGGTATCGTTTACACTACAAACTTATATAAACAAGATTGGGAGATCGGCCCGTTATCTGAATTCATTAATTTATTTGTGAATATACAGCTTGAGCGCGCGGGGTATGATCACCCAATGCCAGTCGATATTCTTCGGACGTATATTCGGAAAATTGATCTCCGCCAGCTGTGTTCGCCAGATATAGATATTTACATCAGTTGCATGCTGGCTGCAAAGAGGAATGCACGTAGGTTTTTATGTTATTTTATGGTATTTCTGTTATACTTATTTATAGTTTTTTTTACCATGAAATTTCTATTTATTTATTTTTCTCTAGACATCTTAGTTTATTCTGCAGATGTTTCAGGCGGGTTGCTTATTATTTCATTCTAAAACCCAGTTGTACTGCTATAACTTTTTACACAACTACATTATTATTTAATTTCATAAGAATAATCATAATTACGTTATAAGTATTACAATCTTCGCGTTATTATCGACTTAGTTATGTAAGCAATCGTCATCACTTAAAGAGAAAATTTAATTTGTTCTTTTTGTCAATCTGCGAAAAAATAATCAGATCACTATGAGTTCGAATATGAGCAGGCAATGCTAGTATGTTGTGCCGTAACTCTAATATGTATTATCGGACCACGTTTAGATGCGAGTTTACGTATACCATCGGGTGATCATACCTCGCGCGCTCTTGCTGTATATACTTTCATAACTATCTAGTTCTCTATAATTATGCACATGCTTTATAAGTTTAAGTCCGCTTGCTGGAATTTCATGACCTGTGTCCAAAATCTGTCCTATTAAACCGAAAATGAGCGATATGCTCTTTATAGCGAGTTGCAATCGAACGTCTAGTTTGGCTGTTATATTTTTAATCACATTTATTACAATTAATTTCGCAAATGCCAGATTTTTGTTCTACCTCAATTTTATCTTTAGTACTGTTCAAAAGACTTTTCAACGAATTACATGATTTAAACGCGACTTGCAAACCAACATTTTTAAAAATATTATTAAAGTTTTTCGAAATATTATGAAAAGGTAGGACAACAAATTTCTTATCTGTATTACTTTGAGGTAGCAAAGTTGTGGAATTTAGAATTGTATTCTTACGTTTCAACTACGTCTGATTGGTAACCATTGTATTAGCAATACCTTTTATAAGGCATAATTCTTTCTCATATCTATTACTTCTAAGTGGGAAGCTTAACATGCGATAGATCAGAAAATTGAATGAAGACAATTTTTGTTGCGAAAAATGATTAGAATCTGCTGTAATAAATCTGTTTACATTGGTTTCCTTTCTATAAATATTGTAATGAAATAAGTCCACAAAAGAGAAGTAAACATTGGCGCGACGCACCGTAAATAAATCATAAATCATCTATACATCCACTACGTAGGCGTCGAGCTATCGAGAGTGAAGCCAGAGATTTCTCGTAAATTCCAGAGTCTTTGTATGTCGATATAAAAGCGGCCCGTGCCCCAGAAAAAAATAATTCATTCATTGAATAGTTTTCGTGCGGTCAAATAAACATAAATAAGTGAGCGCTGCAGTTTTTATTACAGTGCAATAAATACATAAATATTACAGATATAAATAGTAGTGTAAATTGTAGTAGTTTTAAGTGCGAGACATTTATTTTACATTTTTATATTGTGATTAGTTTTAAGTGTGTAAATATACAGACAGTTTTAAAACATTTGCACCAGTTGTTTATTGCGAACCCGAAAACGCAACAATATCTATTTCTATATTACAGCCTGCTTTAATTACTAATGTTTCTAGAAAAGCTAATTGTCCATTGTTTTCCTTTTCAAGAGTGAATTTAATCGTGGGGAATTTTGAGTTTAATTCATTGAAAAACATCGGTATCATACATTATCCATACTTTAGGGAAATATTCGGCGTTCCTTTTGAAATGATTCACTGGTGACACGAGATAACCATATTATCAAACTTAGGTGGTACAGAAAGCCTTGTAACTCTAATAGATTTATTAATTACAATTCAAACTGTCCAAAAAAAAACATAAAATTAATCTGATAAAATGCTTGAAGAACAGGATCATGAAAATAAGTCACCCTGACTATATACAAGAAGACCTAAAATTTTTAAAAATATTCTAGTACTAAACAATTACCCAACTTGCACACTGAATAAAATTCTTTTTTCCACGAACATTCGTGATAGACACGAACCAAATAAATGCAGGATCCATCGTTACTGAGACTGGCAGAATCAAAGAAACTCAATACAAAAGCTTCCTATATATCCCAAACTTAACTAACAAAATCAAGATGCTGTTTCAAGCTGTAATTCCCATTACCTATACGTTTACAAACACCGTAGACAAATTATTTACACCGTTAAAAGACAAAATATGCACACTTGTCAACAGCAATGTAGTTTACCTTTTGCAATGTGACTGTGGAAAATACTATATAGGCCAAACGAAACAACGTGTGAAAGAACGTAACGCGCTGCATGTGAGTGATGTCAAGAGGCACCCTCAAAGGTGTACTTTGGCTTCCCACCTCAGCAGTAGCAATCACAATATTGCCTTCACCAATGTGAGAATTTTGTTTCATGAAAGTAACTTGTCCAAGAGACGCTTTCTAGAAACTCTAGCTATAAGGACAGTAAATCCAAATATTAACAGTCGAAACGACTGCAGTAACTTCAGCAGCATTTATTCGGGGCTGATTCCTCACATGACACATAGTATCACTGCCAAATACCAAAAAAAAAAAAAAGATACATCCTTAAACAACTGAATAGCAAAAGAGTTTCATCTACAGTGGTAAATATGGACGTTCTTGGTGGTGGGCCTGGATACACACCTGTTGCGCTATTTTGCCTTGTTTTATTTAGAATATTAAAAACACGTTAAATAAAAATACAACATATGTACATTGATTTCATGCCTGCTACGTGTATATCGTTTATACGTATAGATATTTATAATACAGCTTATCTTGTATCTTAAATGTATTATGTCCTATTTTTGATGACTTTTTTAAATGTGCAGAACTTTATTTAGGTAGGTTAATTTGAATTTAGAATCCAAATTTTGAGTTAGATTGCCGTATTACTTATTTGATTTATTATTTATGCACTCCAATTTCTATTGATACCCTAAGTTAACGACATAGGGAAGATTTCTGTGTTATATTTCCTCTATTGGTTGTCTTCCTGCTCGCTTTTTGTTACTAAATCTATTTAATTAATTTTTAATTATTGTACGTTTCTTAATCTTCCTTTTTTTTATTTCCTTCTGTTTGTATTTGCATAACATTAGCCTGTATTGCCAACCATGCGCTAGATATATGCGAGTACGCATGACTTGTAAATCCAATCAGGAAATATATAAGCTTCATTTGTTGCCTTAAGTTAATCTTGTAGACAGTAATTTCACTTGCCGTTAATCCTTTAGCTTCTTGCAAATTTGATTTTGTACTGTTGCCTATACCTTAAATGAGAATAGAAGCGAGAGTTAAACATTTATTGTGTTGGATTTGATTTTGTTGGAAGAAATCACTGGATTTATATACCGGGTGGTGCAATAGTGTGTCGGCGGAGCTTAGTGTGAAAACTAATAACGCTGCAGCAATGAGACTTTACGTACCTATGTAGTATGCGACTGTGCATTTTCTAATTTTATTTACAAATATATAGGATGTTCCAAATTTTCGCAACCACATTCAACTTTTTTATTTTAAATACATTGCTATACTTTCTAGATATTATAATGATAGCCATTCAAATTATCTTTGCAATGATATATGGATATGTGCACTTCACACTGTTCGTTTTGATTTTATTGATAATATTGTTAAAATCTTGACAGTTGCAGCATCTAACATTTTAAGCTGTAGTCTGTAAATGGGTAGAATGCCTCACGTAACTCTTGTGTTACTAATTTATGGACTAACACGTTATTTGTTTTGAGGTTGAACAAAGTGAATAAATATACAGGGTGTTAAATATGTCGTGTCTAAGTTATCGATCTTTATTTGTTATTTACTCGTTTTTTTTAAATCTAACCTATAATATTCTTATAAGTCCGCATATTCCTTGTAAAATCGCCTTTAAAATGGTATCAATAACATACTACTTATTTCTAGTATTTTCAAAGTTATAACCCTTTAATGGGATATACTCATGTTTATAATATGCAATATGTGGGGCATCTAATAGTTGGTTGGCCTTCGTTTAAAAAAAAATGGCTGTACAACCAAACGTCAAATCTCTACTTCAAAAGTCCATAAAAAGTCGTTTTCTGTATTTTCTCTTTTCTGTAATTGCGTTTTGTTGTTATAAATTAAGTTCGGCTAGTGAATTATTAATTTCCGTTTGTTTGTTAGTAGTTGTTACGTGTTGTATTTACCTTGTTATCAGTTATATCGCTTTATTGACATTATTTCTCATTTAGATACCATAATAGTTTATTGTTGTTTTTGCTTTAAAATGAATTTTTCGAAAGAGGAGCTCATAGACATGGTATTTGCTCTTGGCGCTAGCAACAGAAATCCATTTTTAGCATCAAGAACATATGCGATGGAATATACCGACCGAAGAGCACCGGATAGTAAAACGTTTGAAAATTTGTTAATAAGGTTTCTTCGAACGGGTTCAGTGAATTACGTCGAACATGAAAGAAGTAAGACTATGATTACAGAAGATAATGAAGTGATAGTCGTCCAGTCCATTGTGGAAAATCCGCACGTATCTACAAGGATAATTTCGAAACAACACGGGATTGAAGTCACTGCTGTAAAAAGGATTTAAAAAAAACATAAGTTTCACCCTTACAAAATTCAAAATCATCAAGGCTTATTACAAACGGACTTTGAAAGGAGACTAGTGTACTCTGAATGGCTACTTTTACAATTACGACACGATATAACTTTTCTAGATCATGTGCTTTTCACAGATGAAGCAACATTTGCTAATTGTGGAACCACAAACAGAAAAAATACCCATTATTATGACACTACAAACCCACATTTTGTTCAGCCCATTTTATATCAACAAAAATGGAGTGTTAACACATGGGGAGGCATCATAGGAAACACTATTATTGGTCCATTCTTTTTTGATAATACTTTAAATTGTGCAATCTACACAAATTTCCTACAAAATAATTTACCATTGCTATTAGAAGGCCTCCCAGATAACGTCATCAGGAGATTGTGGTACCAACATGATGGTGCACCAGCACATTATGGTGCTGCTGCAAGAGCACATTTAGATAGGGTATTCACCAATAAGTGGATTGGGAGAGGAAGTTTGATAAGCTGGCCACCACGATCACCAGATCTCACACCTTGTGATTTCTTTCTGTGGCCAACTGTAAAAAACATTGTTTACGCAACACCTCCTACAACGGCAGAGAATATGCAGCAACGAATAAGAACACATTTTAAATTAAGATTGTTTTATTATCGAAAATTTTCAAAATGTATTTCTAAAACTAATGATAAAGCATTTAAAAAACAGGTGTTTGTTAAAATTACTTTGCTCTATTTTCATGGCCAACCAACTATTAGATGCCCCGCATTTTGCATGTTATAAACATGAGTATATCCCATTAAAGGGTTATAACTTTGAAAATACTAGAAATAAGTACTATGTTGTTGGTACCATTTTAAAGGCGATTTTACAAGGAATATGCTGACTTATAAAAATATTATAGGTTAGATTTAAAAAAAACGAGAAAATAACCAATAAAGATCGATAACTTAGACACGACATATTTAACACCCTGTATATTTATTCACTTTGTTCAACCTCAAAACAAATAACGTGTTAGTCCATAAATTAGTAACACAAGAGTTACGTGAGGCATTCTACCCATTTACAGACTACAGCTTAAAATGTTAGATGCTGCAACTGTCAAGATTTTAACAATATTATCAATAAAATCAAAACGAACAGTCTGAAGTGCACATATCCATATATCATTGCAAAGATAATTTGAATGGCTATCATTATAATATCTAGAAAGTATAGCAATGTATTTAAAATAAAAAAGTTGAATGTGGTTGCGAAAATTTGGAACACCCTGTATATTTGTAAATAAAATTAGAAAATGCACAGTCGCATACTACATACGTACGTAAAGTCTCATTGCTGCAGCGTTATTAGTTTTCACACTAAGCTCCGCCGACACACTATTGCACCACCCGGTATATAAAAAACTTTTCGAGGACCATAAGGTACAAAAAAAAAGAATTACGCATATCCATCGTTAGAATTGTGAGTTATGGTCTTGATTTCATATAAAAATCCTAGAGAAGAAAGTACTTCCAATTTTCCCAAATTTTCCAATTTTTCGACCAACTTTTCCATTTTCCCCCCTAAAAACCTCAGTCGGGCTACTACGAAGGTTTAAAAAAAATAGCCAAATCTGTGCAACCGTTCTCAATGATGCGCTTATCAACGACCAGCATTTTATTTTTATTTATATAGATTATTGAAATAATTTAATTCTAAATTTGAGCATATAGATTTTTTTATGTACAATGGCCTCAGATAATTATAAATTATATTAAAAACAGGAGCATATGTTAATGTTAATAAAAATATTTATTGTCTAAATTTGTGACTTTCTTGTAATATTATTTCTGTTAACTCGAAAATTGATACAATTATTTTAGGAAACTTAGTGACTCTTGATACTAATAAAATACTCTACAAAAACACCTTTACCACATTAATACGTACTACGTACCTATTATAGATGTGTTTTGCATGTACGAATATAAAATGTTCTTTCTGTTCTTTCTAAGAATATTTGAGTCAGCAATATTTATCTATGTAGTGAGTACGGCTTTTTTTGAAGTAAGTAGGTAGTTTATCTAGTGTGTTCTGTATTTACTAATATCAGTTTGTTTCACGTTAGTTTCTTTTTATCTTGATATACCAATATAGAAAAATTAAATTCTTTGGGTTGTTTATATAAGTCTCTTTTTATGTTCAGTCAGTAAGGTATGAAGGGAAATAAGTAAAGTGACAATGAAAATTTTCTACCGTAAGCATAGATGCTGACGTTTTGAAAGGGGTGTCAAAAGATTGATGTTGGATATGTCAAGGAAGACGTCAGTAGAACACAATATATAAATTTATATTTGTGTTAAATATTATAACACATAATATAAAGAAGTAACAAAGGAAAAAGAAGAAGAAGAAGAAGGAAAAGAAGAATAACAACAGTAAGACAGATACTCATTTTGACAACTATGTTGTCATCATCAGTAGCACTGACTAATTAAAACCGCGTTGCCTGTACATAGGACGTCATTTTTCCAATCATGTGTGACTCTCTCTTTGTACGTGTGGCCATGATAGCAGCCGCACGATTAAAGCTGTCAATACAAATTTTTATAAAAACAAAATTACTCATATGTGAATTTGAAACCAACTTTATATTTTTTTTAATTTTTACAGGAACTAAGTTTTTGACTCTTATCGAAAACCAGTTTTTTGCGAAAATCTTACAAATTATGACTACATGTAACACAGATTTAGTACGAGTATGAACATTTTATGATCAAAATTTGGAACAACTTTTGTGGTAGATTTTTTTTAAAATTCGAACCAAGATAACACTTTACTTCTATCGAAAACCAGTATTTTCTGCAAACATCTACAAATTATGCATTCTATACATATTTATTAAGAGTATAATAGTAGTTTATACAACGAGTCAATAATGACAGTTACTATTCCCGAGAGCTGAATTTTCGAACCGAGCCGCGTAAGCGGCGAGGGAGTAACTCAGCTCGAGGAAATAATAGTCATTATTGCGAGTTAGTATACACTACTTTATCGACGACTAACTGAAAATTACTAAAAAAATTCAAAATAATTAAACGAATATGTCAGATTACTATATCAATATGACGTTTGACGGTTAGACAGTTAGTAAAATGGCCGGACTTGTCTATCGTTACTACGACAACGGTAGGAACATTATGTTCTTATTGGCGGAATGCAGGAAATAATGGTAACGTTATGGCCCATTATTCCCTCATCGCATTTCATTATTCCCTCCGGGTATTATGAGTGTTATTATTAGCCATTAGTGATTAATATAATACCTACTTTATATTAATCACTAATGGCTTATAATAACACTCATAATACCCGGAGGGAATAATGAGATGCGTCGATAAATACCTTTATCGACGACTAAACAATAAAGTAGGCATTATATTAATCACTATTGGCTAATAATAGGACTCATAATAACCGGAGGGAATAATGAAATGCGACCGGGGAATAATGAGCCATAACGTTACAATTATTCCCTGCATTCCGCCAATAAGAACAGAACGTTACCAACGTTGTCATAGTAACGATAAACAAGTGGCCATTTTACTAACTGTCTAACCGTCAAACGTCATATTGATATAGTAATCTAACATTTTCGTTTAATTATTTTGATTTTTTAGCAATCTTCAGTTAGTCGTAGATAAAGTAGTGTATACTAACTCGCAATAATGACTATTATTCCCTCGAACCGAGTTACTCCCTCGCCGCTTGCTCGGCTCGGTTCGTAAATTCGGCTGTCGGGAATAATAACTGTCATTATTGACTCGTTGTATAAACTACTATTAGATCTTAATAAACAAGTTTTGTTTACAAATATTTTCTATATTCGAACTGGAACGAAACCGGTATAAATGTCAACTTTTTAGAATGAGTGCATAATACAGAGTATCTTTTTTATCGATATTTTCTGAAACATTACTTAAAAAAGTTGGCAAATGTCTAAGATTTGTCATGTATTGTTGGAGCGGCGTAGGAATCACTTATAATCTTTGTGTTTGTACAGGTAATTTTATTTACTTTTGACTGTTCTAGGTAATACTGGCCCTAGATTATCATTTGCTTTATTAAATATCTTACTACTTACACAAATTCTTTTATTAATTGCTGTTGCTTCAGCGTTTGCTTGCTATTTGCCCAAATGTTGTATTGTATGAAAAAAAATTGAAGATAGAGCAGCCAGCATCTCCTCGATTGAGGTCTAATTTAAAATTAATTCTTAACCTCTCTAATTTATTAAGTGTGCAAAATAGTTTTTTTACGCAAGTAAGGATAGTAGAGCATTGACCTTGGTATAAAACTTTACACATTAGCAAAATTATTTTAAAACGCACCGAGAAATTTTAGTATAATGCACGCTTTTACGACTTTTATCATATTTCTTGTCTCGTTATCCGTCCTCAAGAAAGAAGGTTTCTAAATGATCTTAGCGCTACGTGGAGTAATATCGATGCTCTGCCGCGGGATAACGGAATGACAAGTCACCTTCTTCATCCTATACGTCTTTATTAGTTCGCGATGAAATGTTTCACGTCTCCTCTGAGTTATTATCAGGCTGAAATTTTCCACTATTGCAAATAACTAGTCTGTGGTAGAAAATGTACTATTTTTAAGCTCTTGTTACGTTGAAACGATGTCATTTTGTAAATTACGTGCATTTATATGGCTTCTACAATTTTATTGCTCTATTATTTATGTCAAAGATATAATGATCCAATTGAAAAAGTTAGTACATTAATAAATAAATGAAAACTGGTTATAATTAAGTAGAAGAAGTATACATGAAAAGATTAAAACATGCAATTTTCATATAAATTTACGAACATCATTACAGTTTGCATAATGAAGTTACCATCATTATATTTTTAAAGGTAAGTTCCTATATTTTTGTTAGCTTTGATATATCGTCTTTCGGCTTAAACGATACTAAATAATATTGATGCATTACACATTCTTCCACAAAAATACCTATCTACCTCAAACACACGTTTGAATAGTCTTTCACGCGACAGAGTTATTTGCTCCTCAACATATGCGGTACTTTCAGTTGTCCGTCAGCCTGCCACCATCTAGTTTTCAAGGCACAATCAAATTATAGTGATTCTCTCAACAATATTTGAATTTAATATTATAATTTTCTACTTTTGCAATACATCGAAAAAAGTCTAAGAGAAAAATTGTCCATAATTACAATCACCATTTCCCTTAAATATTTTTGGTCATCCGTGCCGTGCCGTATTCCAGTGGCGTATCATACCTATGTTTTTTTTTAAATGGATCAATATATATTTTGTGGCTGAATCGGAAAGACCTCGAAGAGTGCTTTTTTTCCCTTATGTAACGTTATACCCCTAACTTTAGCGGTTCCCTGTTATAACGGTTTTTCTTCGGAGTTAGACCGTACTTCAAAATTTTTTTTTTTTTTGCAGGAACTAAATTATACCGGCGTTTCGGTTTCGAATTTAGGGATAGACTAAGACCACTTCTACCTATTCTTAATTTTTTTTCATGTGATTTAAGGAAAGATGATAATTTTTGATTGCGCTTTGCAAATAGTCATTTTTTTTCTGAAATATCAAATGAGAACCATATAAAATAATTACATCGTTGGATAATCGAAATTTAAAGTTTTCCATTTATTAAAAAAAAAACACATTTAATTACAAAATTAAAAAAAAAAGTTGTTAGGTCAATTTGTCGAAAAATGTCCTTTTTCAAAGTCAGCAATCATGATAAAACAATAGAAGTGCAATTGTCAATACAAACGGAAAAAATAACAATAAACTGACAGAAGCTTTATTGTTATCTGATAAACGTTGCGAAAATGCCTGGAACTCAACAAGAAATGTTTGGCGTGGTGTTTATTCTTGGAGAATGTTTCAAAAATTGTTTGTTGGCATCACGAGTGTACGCTGAGAGATATCCTCTTAGAACGTGTCCAAATCCACGTGCGTTTAAAAAGGTATTGGATAGATTACGTCTACTGGTACTGTTCAACGAGCAAAGAGAGTTTGAACGAAGCCAGTTTTGACCGTAGAAAACGAGTTGAAAATTCTGGAGGCTGCTGTTGAAAATCCTCATATCAGTGTCCGTGAAATTAGTAGGAACACTGATATTTCAATTCGTTCTGTGCATCGTATTCTTCAGAAATACAAGTTCCATCCATTTAAAATTCAATTGCACCAGGAATTGCAACCTCAAGATTTTGAAATCATGCAGAATTTCTGCAATTGGGCAGTCAACAAAATCGACCAAGGTGAATCCTACTTTATGCGCGTGTTATTTTCGGAATAATCGACATTTCATAAAAATGGGGTAGTCAACCGTCACAACTGTCATTATTACGCCGATGAAAACCCGCACGTCATGAGAATTGGAAACCACCAGCAAAGATGGTCGCTCAATGTTAGGGGTGGCATACTGGGAAAACACCTACTTGGTTCTTACTTCTTCGACGGGAACCTGAATGGCAACAATTATTTAAGGCACCTTCGTGACGACTTGGTTGAACTTTTGGAAAATGTCCCATTAGCCGCTCGCCGACAGATAGTTTTCCAACACGATGGAGCTCCTGCACATAATAGTCATGCCGTTCGGGAATATCTTGCCGAAAGGTTTCCAGATTCATGGATTGGTCGTGGGTGTCCAGCAAGGTGGCCGCCAAGATCACTTGACCTCACTCCCCTAGACTTCTTCCTCTCGGACAACATCAAGAACGAGGTCTATGGGACGGTAGCAACTACTGCCGGCGATATGCGAGAGAAGATTCGCGAGGCTTTCCGTGCTGTATCACCGGAAGTCCTAAGGGCGTTGTCTAGGGCCTGTGAGTCGAAGTTGCTATTATGCCTTCAAAGGGAAGGTCGTAATTTTGAACATTTAGGTTAGGCTGAGTAAACACCATGTTTACCAATTTTCGACAAATTAACCTAACAACTTCTTTTTTCTTTTTAATTCTGTAATGAAATGTGTTTTTTAATGAATGGAAAACTTGGAATTTTGATCATCCAACGATGTAATTATTTTATATGGTTCCCATTTAATATTTTAGAAAAAAAATACTATTTGCAAAGCCCAATAGAAATTATCTTCTTTTCTTAAATCACTTGAAAAAAAATTAAGAGTAGGTAGAAGTGGCTTAGTCTGTCCCAAAATTCGAAACCGAAACGCCGGTACAATTTAGTTCCTGCCAAAAACAATGTCGAAGTACGGTCTAACTGCGAAGAAAAACCGCTAAAGTTAGGGGTATAACGTTACATAAGAAAAAAAAGTACTCTTCGAGGGCTTTCCGAATCAGCAACAAATATATATTGTTCCATTTAAAAAAATATAGCCTTGATACGCTACTGGATACGGCACGGTACTAATGACCAAAAATATTTTAGGGAAATGGTGATTGTAATTATGGACAATTTTTCTCTTAGACTTTTTTCGCTATATTGTATGATAGAGGAGCTACTGTCCGAGGCATCTTAGGTGCTACCCCCTGTATAAAGTCGTGTTAACACTGATTCAAAGATTTATATAGAAGATGCAATTGAAAATGATTAGTACGAATTTTGGCGAGGTTGACATACAGTTAATACTATTTAAACCATGAATCAGATCATTGAAAATGCATATTAAAAATAGAAAGTAATATGGGAGGTTGTAGGTAGTGTTAAAGGAAGAGAATTAATGATTAAGGAAGAAATAACAATGTATATGAGAATAACTGCAAGAAATACAAGTGACGTGCTAGAACAACAGATAAGAGCCTTCAAGTTTGACGTAGTGGGAAACTTTAGATACTTGGACACACTAGTTATTAACAAAAATAATATACAATAATAATAATAAACAGTGGTGAAATATCACAAGAAACATTCATGGAAAATAAGAGATTAATCGAAAACACAAAATTAAGAGCCTATTGATCAGCAATAAGACCCGTCGAAATCTATGCGCCAGAAACTATGTGCCTAACCAAAAGATACTAGGAAAAATTAAGAATTTTTGAGAAGAAGGTTAAAAGGATATGCGGTCCGAAAAAATTAGGATAATATTACAGAAATTTATTGAATGTGATTATTAATCGAATGGAAGATACATATATTTATAAAAATGAGGTGTGGCCACCACACGACTTTCTTATACGTATGAAAGTGTTACTTCCGGTCCGAATTTTGAAATTTCATTTATACAAAAAATATTCCATATCTAACTCTAAATACTTTTGTACTCTTCATAAATATATATAGAATGCATAATTTACGACATATTTGCAAAAAATCGTTATTCGGTAAGAGTAAAAGTGTTACTTCCGGTCCGAATTTTGAAATTTTTTTTATACAACAGATATTTAAAAGTACGTTCTAAAAAACTGATTTTCGATAAGAGTAAAAAACCTACTTCCGGTCGGAATTTCGAAAAACTTTATTAATACAATTTTTCTCAAATTTAATTTTCAGTACATTTGAATTCTTTATAAATTTGCAAAATTCAATTTTTTCACTGAAGTAAACTACTACTTCCGGTCTGCCGATGTTGCTCAAAATCTAATCAGTTCTCAAGAGGAAGATTATATTCGTAAATACAAAATTTGGAATTGATATCTGTAGCGGTTTGATCGCGATCGTGGTCACATACAGACAGACAGACAGACAGACACATACACAGACATTTTTTAAAAACCACTTTTTTGGTATCAAGGGACCTCAAAACGTGGACATCTGCAAAAATCTCGAGGTAGAAAATTTTCATCATCACAATACTTCCTTATACTACGAGCCCCGTCCAGTTTCAATTGGCACACCTACTAAAATTTTAAATTTTACTCAAAACACGTATGAAAAACGGTTACTATCAATTTTTTTAACTGAAAAATAAAAGAATAACACTCTTAAACGTTGGACAATATATGTTAAATATGTACTTCAAATAAAATATATTAGATAAAAACAAAATTCACCATTTGTGTCTGATTTGTTCATGTATTCTTAACACATAAAAATTGGTAAAAATCGAGGTAGCTATGAAAGATATGTCAAAACTTCCATTAATGCATCGTTAGGTTATGCTGTGGACAGTAAATATTATTATTATACGCTGTAGTTATTGTAATTAAATAAACAATGGCAAGAGGTAATTGATAAATATATATAGAATGCATAACTTACGACATATTTGCAAAAAATCGCTATTCGATAAGAGTAAAAGTGTCACTTCCGGTCTGAATTTTGAAATTTTTTTTATACAAAAGATATTTAAAAGTACGTTCTAAATACTTTTATATTCGGAATGTACCTGCCTAGAAAGCATGACTTGCGAGATATTCGCAAAAAACTGATTTTCGATAAGAGTAAAAGACCTACTTCCGGTAGGAATTTCGAAAAACTTTCTTAATACAATTTTTCTCAAATTTAATTTTGAGTAGATTTGAATTCTTTATAAATTTGTTTAAACTTAGTAATTGACGAAATATTTGCAAAATTCGATTTTTTCACTGAAGTAAACTACTACTTCCGGTCTGCCGACTTTGCTCAAAATCTAATCAGTTCTCAAGAGGGAGATTATATTCGTAAATACAAAATTTGGAATTGATATCTACAGCGGTTTGACCGCTATCGTGGTCACACACACACACACACACACACAGAGAGAGAGAGAGAGAGAGAGAGAGAGAGAGAGAGAGAGAGAGAGAGAGAGAGAGAGAGAGAGAGAGAGAGAGAGAGAGAGAGAGAGAGAGAGAGAGAGAGAGAGAGAGAGAGAGAGAGACATTTTTTAAAAACCACTTTTTTGGTATCAGGGGACCTCAAAACGTGGACATCTGCAAAAATCTCGAAGTCGAAAATTTTCATCATCACAATACTTCCTTATACTACGTATAAGAAAGTAAAAGTGTTGTCAGAAATGTAGTAATCGAGCTCTTACATTAACTTCACCACGTTACATAACTAAAATTCTATCTAAAGTATGGCATGCACTAACCAGTAATGATTATCCCATACAGCTAATCAATAAAAACATAACAGTAACAATATAGACTTTACACAATGGACACAAGAATCAAAAGAACACCAATAAAAATGAAAATAAAACTTAATCGCTATAGCATACGTACAACACATATCTGAAAATATTCAATTGGTTCTTAAACCATATAACATCACAATCCAAAAATAAAACCACAAACACGTTGAGGTATCTTTGGTCCAGTTTGAAACAAAAACAACAAAAGAATCACAAACGCATGTTATATATGAAATACCATGTGGGGGATACTCTAGTCAGCAGAGGTTTTTAAGCTTTTGTGAATCAAGGACCTAAATATCTACAAATCACGGTCAACAACTTATATTATGAAGAAATTTAATATAATGTATAACTTAGAAATTAGGTACTACCTACATTATTTATGTAGGAACACAAAAAATTGACAATATTTTTACTAAAATAAAATATTTAAGATAAAAAGCTTTTTCACAATGATATATAGTGGGGAACGGCATCAGAAACTTCAGGGCCTTTTTGAATAACTCTTGATGGTCATTTTGTACATTTAACCAGAAATTTGGAAGGGTCATTTCATTAAACTGCAGTTTCATTGCCCTATCTGTCGATATTTCAATCAAACTATTTTCTTCTAATGAAATTAGTCCTTCAAGTTTGTAAATATTTATTGTAAAAGGATCTCTTATCCAATTTTTGTGTCCATCTAGTACAGAAAAATAATCAGGAAAGCTGCGCCGAAGATCTTCCATATGTTGTGTGAAAGCTTGTACATTTTTATTAAACAGGGTTTTTCAGTTGTTGCAAGAAAGCATTTGAGATTTAGAAATGAATCGTGATCTTGATTTGATAAACGGTGGCTCCACAACTCTAATTTTTTTTTAACATAGATTCAACTTTATGCTCGTCTTCAAAAATTGTGTTATTTACTCCTTGAAGGCTTAAATTGAGAGTGTTTAAATGAGAAAAGGTATCTGACAAGTATGCTAGTTTACTTAACTAGGAAAAATTATGAAGACGTTCATTTAATGAATGTGCACGGGAGTATTCTGGGAAAAATACTGTTATCTCATTTCTCAACTCAAAAAATCGAGACAAAACTTTTCCCCAAGATATCCATCTCACTTCCGTGTACAACAGCAATTGATGATGTTCACTGTCCATAGCCTTGCTAAACTGTTCAAAAAATCTTGAATTTAATTAGCTAACCTTGACAAAATTAACAATTTGTACAACTTCATTTAAGGCTTCTTTCAATGTATCGGGTATTTTTTTTAACAACCAGGGCTTCTCTATGAATACAGCAAAGATACCCGATTACGAATGAGTTGATATTTCGAATACGTGTTCAGGTACATTTTTTGGACATTGCGCGCGCTCTGTCGGCACTGATTCCTATGCATCTTAACCAATCAATTTCATTGGATGTAATGCATTAAACACTTCTTCAGATGTAGTATGTATCAAGGTGAACATGAATATTAATCTTTCAAAATAGCCGATTCATGTTCGTGTCTTACGTAACACAGTAGATGAGAATTATTCATTATGTCTGTATTTTCCTCTAGTTCAAGACTAATATAGCAACTTTATTTCTTTAGTATTTGCGGACATATAGTCAATTCGCTTCTTAACAGTGGCATTTCACGAGGCTATTAAACTTAGATCCGTAGCAGCTTTTTCACTTACCATTATAATACCATCTTCTTTGCAAGAGGTAATATCAGTACTTCAGCAATTGTATGGGTTTTTCCCGTTTTCGCTATCAACATATATAGTATGCATTCTATAGAGATTTATTAAGAGAATAGAAGTACTTACAATAGGATTTTGAATAATTTTTGTATAAAAAAATTCTTAAAATTCTATAATTTGAAACGCCCATACGTATAAGAAAGTCGTGTGGTGGCCACACCTCAAAATTTATTAAAGAAATTCAATTCACTTTTGAAAGAGAAGTAGTACACCAAGGACACCTGGTCAGACAGATATAAAATTAAATTATTCACTATGTCTGTATTTTCCTCTAGTTCAAGACTAATATAGCAACTTTATTCCAGTAATGATTATCCCATACATCTAATCAATAAAAACATAACAGTAACAATATAGACTTTACACAATGGCCACAAGAACCAAAAGAACACCAATAAAAATGAAAATAAAACTTAATCGTTATAGCATACGTACAACACCTATCTGAAAATACAGTAACAACAAGGATTCGACACAAGATTTCCTCAATAGTTATAACCTCAAAGGCTTTCCCACGATGTGCAGGGCGGTAGTTAGAAATCTTCCGTTAAAATATAATCGGAACATCTGAATATCTTCCCAGATAATTAAACATATAAGGATCTGCAATTGCCTTCTTCCAAAATTACAAATGGCTGACACAGTGTTCAATACCAACAAAAAAGATGCACGTGTTTACGAATTTTCCATACATGAAACGGCCTGCGTCTCAAATTCACCATGCAATAAACGCAAACTAAAAGGGCGGAACAGGGAGAAAATAACACAATTAGGATCAATATAACCCATCAATAAATGTACTTACAGCAGCGAAAGATCTTCCAGTCAGGAAGAAACATCCTCTTTACGAGCTTTTCCAACTTTCAACAATATCCAATTAATCTTGACAAATTACAACTCAATCCACATTATTAGTGATTAAAGCGACGATAAAACCCAAATATTCAAGTTAATTTGCTCAAGGCTGACTGAGAACAATGCTACTTTTGCGTTGGTAGATGTTTCTTTTAAGAAGGTCTGAACGAAAAGAGGCAGAGGCCGTATCCAAAATTTAGTTAAAGATGTTCGGGACGTCAAAGAGCGACCTCTAAGTGGACATAGAAGAACACAATAACAACTGACTAAAACAACTATTTTGGCTCAATTAACGATAATCTCAAGCGGAATAATTATAATATAAATTATAAATCCTAAAACAAGCTTAACACAAACAACAAGGAATAAATTAAAGAGTTTCCATAAAAATTAAAATATAAATAGGCACGCGCCATGCATTGCAGTTAAACAGAAGCTACCGCTGCGGTTAAGGAACAGTGCTCTTCGAAAGTTCGGCACTTACAACCTTACCCTATAGATGTCGGTAATATTCCCAATCAATAATTAGATCTATATCGATTTTACATCGACAAATAAAAGAAAATCAATACACGCAATCTACAAATGGTAATTAAATATAGTAACAAAATAAATGTTCTCCCAAATAAGGAAATAACAAAGACAAGAAATTGATCCCACGAAAGTGAAAAATAGAAATTCAACTAGTAGCCGCACAAAAGGTAACAGCATGCTAAGATTACGCATACGAAACATATAGATACAGGGTACCTTAAAATCATCTGTACAAGAGGATATGCGTTAGAAACTAAAAATAAATTGTAACAAACGAAAGAGAATAAAAAAAGGAACAACAAGCCACAATAAAATACCGGGTGTTCCATTAAAAGCAAAATAAGTTTTTGGTATGTGAAAATTTCAGGAAGTGGGTTTTGAGAAAACAAAGTTTTTTTGCGGTATGGTAAAGTGCAAATTCTACCAAATGATGCAGAATTTTCTGAGCTACAAGCACTACCACAGTTAATGTTATTACTTTTAAAAACAATGAAAAAATATTTTGTTTCTCAACACGTGTTTCCGTCAAAAATTTCCAAGAAAAATTAATAACTCAAAAAATATTGGCTCAATTTTGAAAAAGAAAATACATTTAAATAGACAATTTAAAACAGCACTAGAAAATACAAAAATATATATTGAGTCATTTAAAAAAATTAAGGTCCATGTATTTCCGGTGAAGCCGAAAGTGCGTCAGAGCTTAAAGTATTTTTAGAATATACGCCCCAAGCAACCATGAATCTTCCACCAATTGTTTCTTCTTTTATTTAAAACACAAAAGAACAATCGAAGAAGCCGCTATTAATGACTCACCCTGTATACACAATATTAATATATTAATAAAATACCTAAAGAAATAACATAAAAACCGGAGGTTTTGTTTTGTGCATTTTCGTAGTGCATGTCTGAAATTCAAATACATTCACTTTTCGATTTTATCACGAAATGGTAATAAAAGCCAACAAACGTCTATAAAATCTAATAACAAAGCTAAAATGCCTAGCAATTTTCTATAGGAACCTAAAATAAAGTGAGAATAATACACACAGCTATTATGCAGCAACAGGAGAATTAAGATATTAAGGAAAATAGTTTGTTTACTTTAATTTTTGCACGTAATGGAAATATTTAATGTGAATTACCATTCTTTAACAATTATGTATTATTCGACTAATTTTATATTGTTTTTCTTACAGTTACATTTTTCTCTTCACAAAATGTGAGATTATGAAAATAGTATTAAAAACCTTGGCTGTAAGAGTACTATTATTCACTTAAATTTTGGCAATTGATCTATTTCCTCTTTTTATTTTTATTTTTTGAGTCTTCAATATATTTTTCGTATATTTTCTATGTAAATCTTTCTCATATTTTTATACATTTCCAGGTTTTCCTCGCTCATTATACTTGTACACTCCAAACTTGAATGACTGGCAGTATTCTATCAAAAAATTAATATTATATAACCCAATATGTAGATAACTTAACCGGCAGTACTGCCGCCTCTTCATAAATCATCTTTACATATATATAATCGCTTCATGTTTGTTTTTCGCTCCATATTCGTGAATTGAATACACGGAAAATTCAAACAGCGGAAAACAAAGTGCATTTATTTTGCAGAGAATCTGCTTGTATAACAAATATTTTCGTTGAAAATATGTATGTCTGTAAATTGAGGATATTATTATGAAACTGTCAGATTTTTATTTACTTTTCAGTGCCTATTTAGCTTATGTTTGTCAAATCTCAGGAGGGAATGTGAAACATCGTTTTCGAGGAAGCGCGAAACAAGTAGCATCATCATTTTTCTTTAAATGGAATGCGTAGAAACAGACTGCTTTATTAAAAAAAGTAGTCGCGCGGAAGAGACGATGAGTTTTACAGTCACAGATGGCAGAAGTTAAAGCCCAGATGTATAAGAATTATTTATTGTCGTCAATTGTGAGGAACAGGCAAGGAGGTTTATTATTTAAACGGACAAGTGATACAACTGAGCTATTATTATATTTCGCACAAAGTCAATTAAAACTGTTTTTAAATCTGAGATGCTAGAAGTGATGGGTATGGTCATATACTATATTAATACCGTGCGTAGCTTTCATTTTGATTCATTTTACTTTCTTCTACATAGGGGAGACCGGGGCTGCGGGGCCACCATAAGGGAATTTCGTGAAAAAAGTTCTCATTTTGCAAGTTTAGTTATCCCTATCAGGCATAGTTAAACTTTAACATACCGTAGTCGACATATTTTATTTTCTGATACGAAAGTAGAAAGAGGAAAAGAGCGCGACGAAATAAACTAAAGATAAACATATACGAGGCTGCCAAGACAGTACACGCGACAAATGTTTCCTATGAAATGTAAGGCGTGAGGGTCCCCACCACTGTTAGCAAGCAGGCATCGCTGCATATTATAAGGTCATCTTCTGCATGGGATAGAAGTATAAACCGAAATTAAAATTTGACGACTACGGTATAGGATATCATTGTATGACTACAGATAGGCACAAATTTAAGTAATCTGTGGGCAGCAACTAAAAAATATCAACACTGCAAGTGGCCTCATCACCTCCGTGTCTGGGGTAATGAAGCCATCCCTTGGCCAATAACTTCAAAAATTATAATGACGAATTTATTTATATTATTGTATTTATTAATACCATTATTAGGTACAAAAATCGCATATGTTACTTTCAGCCCTTTCAGATGCACCGCACTTCTTGTGCGCCCACTTTGCACAAATGGTGCATCTGAACCAAATTTCGCTGCCTTTTCCGTAATCATGTCATTTATTTTCGGTCCAGGTTGCTTTGAGACAACAAAAAACAAAAAAGGCACATTGTTTTGTATAAAACAAGAAATCGGGGTAATCATGGTCTTGTTGCCCCACATTTTTGAGATCAGAAAACATACTCATAAATGTCATTTAGAATAATCATTAAAGCAATCAAACTATATCAAAGTAAGCCTGTTTTAATAACATGTTTTTTTAATTTCAATATCTCTAACCAAAAGAAATTTATAATCAGTTTTGTTTCCAATCAAAGTTAGATCGAAAGTGAAGCTTTCACACTTTTGTTCTTAAAACGAGCAGTGTTAACGTTACAAATGCGGCCTCTTTAATAAAAGCTACCTCTTGCTTATAGAAAGATGGTAGTAATGTAGTTTGACGGAAATAAATGCGCGCTTTTTAAATTATAGGCCCCTTATTACCCCGGGTGGCCTCATAGCCCCGGTCTCCCCTAGTATAAGAAAGTATTACGATGATGACAATTATTTCGAGATTTTTGCAGATGCCCACGTTTTAATGTTCCCTGATACCGAAAAAAAGGAAAAGTATTTAAAACTAGATTGAGAATAATTTTTGTTAAAAAAGAATTTCAGAATTCAGGCCGGAAGTAACATTTTACTTACAGATTTATTTTATTAAGAAAATGAAAATATTTAAAACTTTTGTATAACGAATATAGAACGCACTTATGTATAATAACTTTCAACTGCTTCTTTTGCATACATGTTTGTGTGTTTGTCTGGATGTCTGTGGCCACAATAGCGACCAGATGGTTAAAGCTTTCAACACCAAACTTTATTTTTAGGATTATAATATTCCTCTCATTAGATTTTCAGTTAAATTTGTGGAATGGAAGAAGCAGTTTACTTTCGTTAATTTTTTTTACCAATGTCTCACCGACTACTAGGCTTAGACAAATTTGTAAAGAATACATAAGCATTCAAAAGTGAATTTAAAGGAACTAAAACAAGAAAATGGGTGTGCTTAAAACCACACAGCAGAAGTGTAAACTTCATCAAGGCGATGTTAATAATACGAAATACACGCGTATAATATTCAGTAACGTATTAAATAAAACGTATTCGCACATTTATTACATTTACACATGTTCACACGCGTATAATATTCAGTAAAGTACTATACGACTGATGCGTCATGCTCTCCCATGTCGCCGAACGAGTATAGCAGTGACGCGAGCGGCCGTTTCGCTGGGTCAGTTCGGACGTATGTATATATATACAGGGTGTAACAGTGGGAACGCCGTGGTCTCTGGTAGTCAAATGGTAACAATTTTGAAAAAGTTACATACTGGAATATATGTAGGTGGATTAGATCTACAATTTAAAAATAATAGGCAATATACAGGGTGTTTCAAAACTTAGCAATGTACCAAAGTTATGTTTTTCTTAATGGAACACCCTGTATTTTATGTCATTTTTGAGTTGTACACTGAAATCTAGATCAACTTTATTTAAGGTTTCCTATGTCTAATTTTTGTAGTTTATGAGATATTTCAAGTTTTTTGAAAATGCAATGTTGCACGAAAAGTTTAGTATCTCGAAAATGACTTAATTCAGAGAAGTGGAACGAATAGCGTAAATGGCAGATCCTTTGGCTAATTGAATGGCATATTCAAAGTTGTCGAGTATTCTACAGGTCGTTCATGTACCGAGAGCAAACTTTATGAACTTCTTTCGTGAATAACTTTATTATTTTAAATGGAACACCCTGTATGTATTTATGTTATCAGATAGAACATTTTATTGTCTAAAAACCAGTATCAGGAATCCCTATGACTATCTTTACCAGTTTTTAAGTTATTTGTGTTTTTTAGATAATTTAAGTGAACTAAATTTGTTTTTTGTAAGTGAACACCCATCTTTACATCGATGGGTATAAATATTATTATTCGAAGAAGTTGATTTTATATTGTCACAATTTACATGAAAACATAAATTCCAAGTAATTAAAAGTAAACTAAACAAAACAGCAGTAAATATTTTTGTATTTGGATTAAGAAAAACGGATTTCGTATAAAATAAACGAAAAAACATAACAAAATAAACGAAAAAGTGCTAGCGTTCAACATAATTGCCATTTTCTTCAATACAGAAAATAACCCTCTGTTCAAATGCTGTTCTAACGTTCCTCAGCATATCCGGTGTTACTGAACTGAAGGCGTCTCTGATTCTCGTTTTCATATCCTCTGCTGTAGTGGGCAAGATATTGTAAACGATCCCTTTTACATACCCCCATAGGAAAAAGTCCATACATGTTAAGTCCGGAGACCTTGGTGGCCAATTGCACGGACCATCTCTTCCGATCCACCTATTAGGAAATTTCCTGTGAAGGTAGTTTTTAACGGACCGTTTAAAATGGGCAGGGGCGCCGTCTAATTGAAGCCACATCCGGTTTCTAATATTCAAGGGAATATTTTCCAAGAGGGTCCAAAAGTCCCTTTTTAAGAACCTTAGAAATTCGTCTCCGTTTAGGTGCCCATTGAAGAAGTATGGTCCAATTACATAATCGCCTATAATGCCTCCAAACACGTTCAAACTCCAGCGATGCTGCCGATCCAAGGTACGAAAAAGATGGCGATTTTCGGTATCATAATAATGAAAATTGTGACGGTTTACTAATCCATTATTATGAAAAGTGGACTCATCGGTAAATAAAACGTAATTAAAAAAATCATTATGTTCTGCGTTTCTATCAAGAGCCCACAAGCAAAAATCAATTCGCCATTCATACATAATCCATTGCGTTTAAATTTTGATGGTATTGTAAGTGATAGGGATGGTATTTGTGTCTTCTTAGTATCCTAGATACGCTCATATGAGTTATATCTAATTCCTTGGCAATCTGTCGTGTGCTTTTATGCGGTTCTTCAGTGACTGTTGCCAATACCACGAATTCATTTTCTACGTCTACAGTTGTTGTTCGAATTTGTATACAACACTCCCTGTGGCACGGAATCTACCCAACAAATTTTCAAATACCATTTTATCTGGATGTTTTCGATTTGGGTACTTCTGCGAATACACCCGAGACGCAAGGAAGCAATTTTCCTGACACTCACCAATAACTAAAATCATATCAGTTCTTTCTTGCAACGAGTATGCCTTCATGATGTTAACAGAGTACACGTCAAATTGACAGTTTCTCTATGAGGATCCAACCTCCTAGATTAAATAATAACAATTTCCGTAAGTTATCTAAAAAACGCAAATAACTTAAAAACTAGTAAAGATAGTCATAGGGATTCCTGATACTGGTTTTTAGACAATAAAATGTTCTATCTGATAACATAAATACATACAGGATGTTCCATTTAAAATAATAAAGTTATGCACGAAAGAAGTTCACAAAGTTTGCTCTCGGTACATGAACGACCTGTAGAATACTCGGCAACTTTGAATATGGCATTCAATCAGCCAAAGGATCTGCCATTTACGCTATTCGTTCCACTTCTCTGAATTAAGTCATTTTCGAGATACTAAACTTTTCGTGTAACATTGCATTTTCAAAAAACTTGAAATATCTCCTAAACTACAAAAATTAGACATAGGAAACCTTAAATAAAGTTGATCTAGATTTCAGTGTACAACTCAAAAATGACATAAAATACAGGGTGTTCCATTAAGAAAAACATAACTTTGGTACATTGCTAAGTTTTGAAACACCCTGTATATTGCCTATTATTTTTAAATTGTAGATCTAATCCACCTACATATATTCCAGTATGTAACTTATTCAAAATTGTTACCATTTGACTACCAGAGACCACGGCGTTCCCACTGTTACACCCTGTATATAAATAGACGACATGAATACTCGATTACGAGTCCCGCGCTTGGTCTGATGCTAACGTGCCGGCGTTATACCCGTGCGGCTCGGGATCGAATCTGCTCGGGGACATGAATTTATTTATTCATTTAAATTTCAATTCAATTGAAATTAAATACCTCTATATGATATATTTATCTTGTTCCCTTAGTCGACTCGAGCCGACATTACCCGAACGAGCGTTACATATCCGAGCGTGACGGTCAGTCTTTTTCAGTGCCTACAATCAGCGCAACGCGCCCAAAGAAGTTTACACTTCAATAAGCGATGAGGCGTTACTCCACGTCTATCCGACCGTCTTAATTCACTAGTTGCTATCATGAAGGGCATAACAGTAACTCCTTCTCGAAACTGCCGAAAATGACCCAAATAAAATGAGGGAAATGACAATTCTTCAATATAAATACAGGTCGTCATTCCACATTACTGTTTGTTGCTGCGCTAATAAACTCTCTTCATTTGGAATATTTTCGAGGTCATTGCCATCATTTTCTTCATTGTTTTCATCATGATCACCGAGTAGAAGTTCCTCGTCATATTTATTATCAAAAAAATGCTCATGTATGATTATATTATATGTTATATAAAGTGGAGTATTCACCAAGTATTGTAGCCACTCTTTAATAGTGTGTTTATTAATTAGTCCGCGTAAAAAGCTCGATTTGTGAATCTTTTTTCGTTTGATGTGTACGTAAATGCAATTTTCATCCTTGATATTTCTCGGTAACTTATTCACCATCTTATTGACTTCCACGGGAACATTAATAACTTGTCCATAAATCCCGTATTGGCCAGGAACATAACGAAGTCTCCTGATATGCATAAAACGTATTCTGGGAGAAATCAATCTTTCGGACACTAAATCCAATGGACAATTGTAAGTTATCAGGAATTATAGGATACTTAAAACCGTTGTATACAGCCATATTTGGTATAATTTTTTTCTGAATGCTACTTGGACAAGTAGAACATGGAATGTTGATCAACATTTGGAAGAAATGTTCGTACGAACTCCACACTATCATCAATTAGATTCTTTAAGTCACCTTTAAACCATAATCTATCGCAAATGTTGCAAGCATAGCCAAATTTATTCTGAATAAATTGTTTTATGAAATTGTGTATGGGCAGTAGTGCTGTGTCTTGCATAGGTAGTGTAAGTCGTCGATGATCTGTTGTATTGTACATTGAGAGTAACGCACATTTGATCTTCTGATGGTACTAAATTATCATCGACGCGCAATGCCTGATTTTCTTCTTTTAGCGGCGACAAAAGATTTTCTCCAATGCGATTTAAATTTCTCGAAACATCGCGCACAACACGAGGAATACTCATATTTGTGGATGTTCCGGCAATCTGTGAATCGTAGTTCGAACAAAAGGATGATTAAAATTTGTGGATGTTCCGACAATCTGAGAATCGGGAATCGTAGTTCCTTGATTTCTTAATACAAGTGGTTGATTTTCATGCAAAGGTCCAGGAAATTGTGAATCATGAACTACATGATAATCAGATTTTAGGACATTAAGATGTTTCTTCGCACGATACTTTCTCGAACGTTCCTTTGCCATTGCCCTCTTTCGTTCGGCATTATTTCCTTCAACTTGCTTGTTTTGCATGTCCTCGGTAGGGTCATCCTGCATCGACGAATTCAGTTGCTGAGATTTAGTGTGCTTCTTTTGACGATATTTCTTCACACGCGCATTAGACAATTCCCTTTTTCGTTTTAATTTGTCATCTATCCTGTGTAACAGAAAAGAATTAAATGCTTATAAATTCGTATATAACGAGCAATTAAAGCAATGCTCTATTCTCAACGTTGCATTGGTATACAAATTATAGTAAATGCGTGAGGACGTTATTTAACACCCGGAATATACTGATCAGTTTCCGAGTCAACCATATCATTTTAATAAAAATGCTAAAACTTACCTGATCGCGAAATATTATATTATATATTATAGAGATAATGTCTCATACACACACAACAAATTATTTGGCTAACAAGTAGCGGACGCAACACCGTCCGCGAAATTGTTAATTTCGCGGCCGTTGCTATGGCAGCAGCCGCGAAATATAATCGCGTAGGTGTACGGACAACTTTATATAAATATACAATATGAATAGTCGCTTACAGGTCCCGCGCTGTACTCACCAGCGAGATCTCGGGATCGAATCTGCTCGGGGACATGAATTTATTTATTCATTTAAATTTCAATTTAATTAAAATTAAATACTTATATGATATATTTCTCTCGTACCCTTAGTCTACTCGAGCCGACTTTACCCGAACGAGCGTTACATAGCCGAGCGTGACGGCTCAGTCTTGTTCAGTGCCCACAATCAACGCAACGCGCCCAAAGAAGTTTACACTTCAAAAATGTATATCATTTACTCCTGAGTTTTCTCATTGAAGTTCTTTTTGTATTTCAAGGTTGTTTAAGACCTATACAGGTTGTAATCACTTTCAGCACGAAGCAAGTGCGGTAAACTTCAGAGCTCCCGTACCCAACAAAAGTTGTTTCAAATTACGGCTTTTGTGTTGTTTATAAATTTTCGATAGACAAAGAGTTAACTAGACTTTCGCAAAAATATTATTTTCGTGCCACTTTCGGTTACATTCTATTTAATAACAACAATATCCTCTATTATATAAATTTGTGATACTAGCAAAAACAAATCACAAAACTGGGGTAGATATAAATACGTTTTCTCAGTGTACTTGCTTGTTGTGTATCACTCAAATATAACTAGGCGAAAAATCTATATTGTCGCTTCGCTTTGATCGGTTGCATAATTTTGAACAATAAAATTTGAAACGTTGAGACCCTAAAAAAACAATAATTTATCTTTGTCTACGCCTCCTCTCACTCTTACCTCCTCTTTCTTCTCTATCATTCTCTGTGTCGTTTGCGCTCAGATGGATAAATTCATCGGCATCATATCCAGACTCTACTTACGTTAAAAGACTTAGTCGAAAGATCTGGTTAGATATACAATTAAGTCACTGGTAGTGGCGCGAAAATAATATTTTGCGAATGTCGAGGTAACTATTAATTTAATGAACATTTATAAACAACACAAAAGCATTAATTTGGAATAACTTTTGTATAAAGATATTTTTTAAGATCTGAACTCAGTATTAGTTTTACTTTAAGAGGAAACAAGTTTTCTCAAAATATTCTACAAATAAAATATTCTCCATAGAGAAAATTGCTCATAGCTTTCTAGAGGTCTCAGGTTGCTGTTGAAAAGGTTAATTCTTGTTTCAAGTTTTGAATTTCTTTATAGGAGCTTTAAACAGTTTTATCTGCTTTTTGTAGTTGTATTGTGATGTTATCACTACTACTTGGGAGGGGTGTGAACTTTGCTACACATACTACAAAAGCTAAACATGTGTCAATAGTTTCATAATGGGTATAAATATTCGTATGAAACTACATGACAGGTACATAAAAAGAAATAAATATAAATTAAATAACAAATGTAGAAATATATTTAAAATGGCCATAATTGCAGGGGCCCTTTAAAACACTGCACCATTTGGTCAATTTATCAATATGTTGTTTATATCAATAGATATTCGTTTAAATTAACTTCAATTTGATTGAAATTATTGTGTTGATAAGCAATCGCCATCTCATCAGCGTATATGATGAATTTTCTAGAAGTCGTATCTGGTAAATCACTTGTATATAGATTAAAGAGAAGAGGAGATAATACCAATCCTTGAGGTAAACCATCATATAATATTTTAAAGTTACTACTTTCACCATTGATAAAAACTCTAAATTTTCGATTTGTAAATATATTTTCCATAAGTTTAATTAAATTACCATTAGGCAACACATTATATAATTTTAAAAATAATCCATCTAACCAAACTGTATTATAAGCAGCTGTTAAATCAATGAAACTAATTCCTGTTTTCAAATTCTTTTGAAAACCATTCTCTATATAATTTGTTAAAGCTAAAACTTGATCACAGCAATTACGATTTGGTCACACACACTTCAATCCGTACCGGAGCTCTGAAGTTTACCGCACTTGTTCCTGTAAATCTTAAACAACTGTATAAATCTTAACAGGGGACATCAAAGCATGGACATCTGCAAAAATCTCGAACAAACTGTCATCATGATAATACTTCCTTATACTACGTAGATGAAAGTAAAACGTATTAATATATTATGATGCCATAACCATCTTTTCTAGCATCTCAAAGCAGTAAGATTTAGAAACACTTAATTTTAATTGACTTTGTGCGAAGTATAATAATTCAGAATCAATTGTTGCTAATTATTTTCCATAACACATTGTTTAAGGTACTAAAGGGTTAACGGACTGGTTACATAAATATCTTTTAATCAGCAACGGTACTGGATGCGAGAACAGAGTGATTGGCCCAGTAGCACAGTCTGCATCCAGTATCTCAGGGTCGTTTAATATCTATGATTGTAATGAATCTATATTACTAATAATTGAACACGGAGTGAATGAATGCGTATATTTAATTGGATGACAAAACTCACCTACCTTAATCTTATGCCTCACAATTCCCAATCAAAAGTTCCTGGGGTAACCGGTGTTGATTCTTTTTGATAGCTAACTGCTTACTTGAATGATCTTGTGATTATTTAAAAAGTTATTACTGGACGCCACTCACTTTGATTGATAGGATCGTAATTTTATTATCACCAGAATTAGCATATCATGGCTCTAGATATGTTAGTGAAAGAAAGTAAGAAACATTCACTGAGCTATATTGCGTTACCTCAAAGAACGAAGGATAATCAATTGAGAACACAAATGTCGTTAACTTAACAATATTTATTACAAGAAATAATTGAAAACAAGGTACAATAAACATTTAACACTAATAAACAACGGTTTCATTTCCACATTTTACATCAGATTACACAATTCCTAACTTGATAATCTGGCCAGACAGATAAATGATTGTTACACAAATATTAAAACAAATAACATATTACAATATCTTCGTAACACAAATACAAATGGTGAATTAAAATCGGATATTAAATTTTGAACAAAATGCAATAACTAATGTATGTATTAATTTAACAAAGTACATAATTTGTATTGAAACTTTCAAAAGATCAACTTAAGGTTACGATATTATAGGCAATAGTACAAAGATTCTAACCATGACCTCAAAATTTCAGATTAATACCATTATTATTATATTATTTACAGTAGTGTAATGATTCAAATAACAACGTGAACAGAAGGATATAGATTGATCCTCAAAACTATTTTAACGTTATGCGACGGAATATATAGTACAGTTTTATTGTTACCAAAACCAAAAGGAATGACCTTAGGTTTTATTCTAGCGACGGTACAATAATTTTCAAGCGCTCTGAGACATAATTAATGCTTTAATTACCTTAAAGTGTGCGGATACGCTAATAATCGTGATTTGCCGAATCTTCTCTCAGACCGGACTAATGATCATTTGATAATTTTAAAAACCACTAGGCACGTTAAATCGTCACTTGACTAGCTTTTGACACGGCTATACTACGTACACTGTGGTAACAATCTTAATATTTTTAAATTGCTACTGGACTATGTATAAAACATCTGATAGTCACCGACCGCCAATAGTTTACACTTGAAATTACTTTTATATGTTGATGGTCATTAGGCGGTTAACAAAATATTAATCCTTTAATTTTTAAGCGATCATGCCTTTTTATTCGTACTGTTGGAGAGGGGTGAAACACGCCTGCTTCCGGATTCTAGAAGGTTCTCGACTTCTCCAAGAAGGAATTTTTGCACACGACGCATACGATGTAATAGATTTAATGGCTCGGTTCCCAGGGTACGGTTAAATAAAGGGCTATTGATAACACGAGCATACGTGCGTCGCCAAAATCTAGTTTTCGTCACGTCATACAAAGGGGTATTTGAGAAAAATTGTTATATGTGTCTCTAATATTTATTTTATAAAAGAATTTATTTTAACTTATAATGGTGGTTATTCAAATGTTATTTTTAAGCAATCAGTATTTGAAAATAAAATATAACGAATGATCTCATCCCAAATTGAACAAGCTTGCTGGGGTATTTATGACATATGTATTTCTTTTAAACTTTGAATATATTTTGCGTATCAAGATTAATAATGGTGTACAGTAGGAGCCAAAAGAATGATATTATAATTAATTTGGAATTCTTAAGTAATTTAGTAATTGCTCATTTAAGTAATCAGATATTATTTAACATTTTGAAATTAAATTAGTCAGAAGTGCCAAAAGCACGCAACACAATTTTCCATTTAAATAATAAACCTCGTTGCCTGTTCGTCATAATTGACATCAAAGTACATGAAAAAGGTATAAAATGATGTGAATACAAATTGAAATAAAATATTTCATTAGACATTTAAAACGAATTACAAAGAATAAATAATATTCCAAGTTATTAATGATAATTGTTAAAATTCTACGTATTTTAATGCTGCCTTAATTTAAATAAATTAAGTATTTATGTAGAATTAAAGAGTTAAAGTATCGACTTTAGACTAGCAAGCGTACCATTGGAAGTCAGATCATATCGCGGTAGTAGTCTTGTTCATTAATTACAATGAATTCGATTAAGATGAAAAACGAATTCAATACGAATTTGAACGAAATCAATCTAACTTCTGAACGAGATTCTGGGGGGATTAGTGCTGTCGTTCGGAAAATATTCTAATTTATATATCTTGATTTAACTTCTTTCACACAGACGAATAAACTTCGTTATCAAGGTTGTTTCATGCCTAGAAGTCATGTTTAAGATAACGTGTCCCCCTACATTAGCTTTAAATCGGTTGAAGCTACGAGGTTAATTTGATTAAATGAGCAAAACGTTTGCCCATTGAAGGGTAATTTATTAGCATCATTTGATTTTGAAATGTCTATCTAGTTCGGAAAATAATTATAATTAAAGAAATCGACATTTAATAAAGATTTATTTTATTATTATTCTGGACCTAATTGTTTAAAATAAAAAATACGATTGAAAATTTTTTCAATTGTATTTTTAGCAAAATGGTCATGACCGACTATATATTGAATGTATATTTTCGGTGTAAGAATGGTCCACATTTCTTTTATGATGGGCGCCATATTATCTTCATAGAGCTTTCTTATAGCAAATGATTTCCATTCATATGCAACATGAACAGAATTTTTATAATGTTCATGTTTAAATTTTTCTCTTAGCGAGGATACTTCGGGTTTAGATTTTGAAAAATATTTTAGATAAATCAAATTCTAAATAGTTTTGTATTCTTTCTAAATTTTTTATTAAATTAACTAAACCAAATATTTCAAAATTATGATTTTTGCTTTCATTTTATTTGTAATAAGTTTGAAGCACATGCCAAATCTGAAAATGAAACATTAACATGGAAGGTTTTAATAATTGCAAATATCTGGTAAACCTTTAGGTTTACGAAAATTTATAAATACAAAAGTGTTTGGAATTCAATTTGGACAGCGTCTGTATAAAAATTTTTGAAATGGTGACCGGAAGTGTAACTTTTTCTTTTGGCGTAGTCACTTCCGGTTGGTATTTTGAAGAATTAACATACCCCTTTTAATTAATTGAGAGTAAAGAGGGCGAGTTACAAAAATTGCACAACAAAACTAAAAGTTCATCTATTTAGTTAACGCATCGGGGAAAATGAGCACTCAACCACTCGGTTGCTAGTCCCTAATTATTTATACAAAACTCCTTAAATAATATTCTGACCTAATTCAAAATATTTATCGTTATACATGCAACTTCCTTTCAGATTTTCATATTGAAAAACATACCTCACAATAAACAAACAATACTCAGCACTAGGGCGCGGACACGAACGGTTGATGACTCATCGCTCATGGGCACACTATTGAAATGTTAATTTTTAAAGAGGTTTTAATTTTATTTATATAATTGGATAACAAATGACTGGTGATCTATAAAATACAAAATACCTTATTATTTGTTCATTTTCGCTTCTTCATTATTATTATTATTATTATTATTATTATTATTATTCTGTAAGACGTGTTCTCTTTGAATTAAGTACATCCTTGTAGATAGAAAACGTCCTTTCTACATCGCAACTGGTTATAGGTGCGTATTGGAAATATTCTTTTATTTCAGCGTATTTAGCATAGACAATTGCCGCAATGTTATTAAATCTGGATTTCTATTAAAACTGCGTCTAACTTTTGCCGAAGGCCACATCCGAAGTCACTTCGAATACTTTTGATATTATTAATAGCCCAGATCTAATGTGGTTAATCCATTTTTTAATTTGAGATTTCGGTTTTCAGAATATGTGATTAGTTTAGGCAAATTTCCAAAGTGTTCCTGAAGGAATAACAACTGATTTTTTAAATTTGGGAGTTGTGTTAGTTCCTTGCACTCAGAAATACTTCGAGCATCGTCATTTAACCATGTAACGAAATTTTGTAAACTATCGAAATTCTCTGCATAAAAACTGTTTCTGTGTATGTTTTAGCAAAGCTAAGTGACGAACGTGCGATATTTTACCATTCTGCAACGATATTTTGCAGACTTTGTAATACATTTCGGAATCACTGACAATTCATTTACATATCAGAAAATGTAATATAAACAACGTTCTAGATCTAAATAAATGATAACTAAAAATGTACGCGTATGTTATTGAAACTAAACGAAATCCAGTGCACACTTACGTCTAGATAATTGGGAGAAGTCGATTCAATAAACCGGTATTAAACAGACTATTACAAAAATAAGAGAAGTACGTAATTAACAGTCAAAACAATGAAAAAACGAAACTTACGTAAGTATGAATGAAAATTTTATTTCTCTTGCGATTTATAGTCAGTAAGCGTGTGCTGTTTACATTATTTCTTTGCTCCGTTGTAACTTCGTCGTAGTTTGAACCGTCTGCGCCCTACTCATCACCAACAGTTTGTTACCACGCGTTTTAAAGAAATTGAGGCGTACCCCGGCGGAGACTTAGTAACAAGCAGAATGCACAATGTTCACACACAACACAAAAACAATTTATTTACAGAGATCAAACCACAAATACACAAAAGCAATTTTAGAAATACACACAACAAAGAATACATACAATACACAAATGCAAATATACATATAAGCACAACAATATACAAAGATTAATAAAGCTGAAGAGGCCTTACTTAAATTCACTTCACTGAGCGTTTGTTCACTGATGGGGACGCGCTTAATGTGTTTTTACAAAGGTTCGCGGCACTAAGAGAGAATCTTCCCTGGCACACTGTGTCCTGGGACTGTTTCGCACGTTGCTAAGGAGGTAGGTACAGCTGCTGGTATCTTCTGAGATTTGCTGTGGTGGAAGTAGTTGTTCTACGAACTGCTGGTTTGGTTGATGTTGGTATCTTCTGAGGTTGGCTGTAGTAGAAATAGTTGTTCTACTAGCTGCTGGTTAGGTTGATGTTGGTTTCCTCTAGTTGATTGAAGTAGTAGTAGTTGGTTCTAACGGAGGTCGAATGAATCCTGTGCCGGCTGTGGTTTGCTGTCTTCAAGGGACGTGATTAAACTAGTGTCACGCGTCGCGACGCGTCTTACTATGTGTGTGTGTGTGTGTCTGAATTCAGAGTCTTCTGAGGACTCCCTGTCAATAATTGGCCGAAATCGACCGTGTGGATCCCGAGATATCGGAGTTTGAAATTCGCGCATTTTACCGGCTTTCGCGTGGAGTTTTCATCCTGCAAAATCGGTCAAACATAGCTCCGGGCATTCGCACCGGATTATTTTTTGTTACATGCATAAAACAGGTATTAATACAGAATGGGCAGCGATGTAAATATTAATAATTAAAAGGTGTTTCTTACCCGATTTCCTTCTGGATTTCGATGATTTCTACAGGAGGCTGAGTGCCTCCGTGACAGTCTTGTGTTTTCCTCGTGGTTTCACCGTCGTAGTGTCCTCCAGAGAGGAGCTTTCTACGAGGTTCGCCCTGAGGAAAAACTTCCTGTTTAGATCTTCTATAAACTCCGCCAGTGAGTTACACACAATTAATAAGACTGTATGTATTCTATGGCATTCAAGATGAATGATTTAAAACACTAATAATAATTAAAACGTTGTTGCCTAAATACTTACTTGGAAACGACAGTGATTTTGATATAACGTTGAATGATATGGTATTATCCAGTTAACTTTTCGACAATGCATCTTATTTGGTGTAACAATCATTTTATTAAAACTTTTTATGTAAGTTGGGTAATGTTCACATTATCTCCTGTAAATATGCTTTTATTTTTGACGTCCCAAATGAATTAAAATTTATAGTAATATTTTATTCCAAATAATACAAATGGATAGATTTTAACGTTTTGATTTTTAAAATGAGGGAAGTGCAATCATATTGGTCCCACTTGCGACAAGGAAAAGATTATGCATTTCTAAGGCGACGAATTCACAATTTTGACGACCGATAGGTATGCAGCTTTTATGAATATTTTATTTGCCACTTACGACAGAAACATAGTTAATTGATTTATATGGCGTCTACTGTGGGTTATATGAGTTATATACAAGTAAACAATTTGAATTACGAACGCCTATTGATAGGAGAGGGTAGAGGGAGTTAACATTAAATGTATCAATTTTAGTATTACTAACTGTTTATATGACAGGAATGTGAGTGGTTATGTCAATTAACTTACGATTCGAACACTTAATTAATTGAGAGTATTGTTTATTAAAGTTGTATTTTTTTGTTGGACTCATTTTTTATTTTAAGATTCTTTAGTTGCAATTGGTATACAATACAATTTAAGTTTTCCCATGTTCCTCTATATTTATCGACTTTTAATTAGGAAATGCTCAATAGACTCCACTACTAAATGCTAAATGCTTTGCACATCAATAAATCAATTAGTTAACTATCATTGAAGTAAATCTTTTTCTTTTCTGCTTTTCAGACTGATGATGATTCTGCAGTAAAAGAGGATAATTGGGAGTTTCCAAGGCACAGATTAAAGTTCTTCAATATACTTGGAGAAGGCGCTTTCGGTCAAGTTTGGAAATGCGAAGCTATAGATATTGATGGTGAGGAAGTCATTCACAATATATATTTGTTAATTTTCTTAAATGTTTTGTATTGGATGCATGCATTCTTATACACATTCAAATACAATGTAATGCTATTTATATAATAATTTTAATAAAAAAGTTCTAACAGTTTCTATAGGTAACTCTTAAAGTATGTAAGATGTACATACATGCTGATTCATTCTCCTTAAGAAATCTTGCTTATTAGAGATAGAGGGTAGATTTCAATTTGGCAAAGTTAAAACACTTTGTGCTTGTTTTTATTTTAATGAAAGGTGCCTCTATTTTACCTCGCAGCTAAGATTTTAAACACATTTTTGATGCTGTTTTTGGTTTTCCATCTAATAGCATAGTAGATTTTTTTTTATAAGACTTCTTCGTTCTTTCTTAACATCATGAATTTTCTTATGTTGTCGAATATGTTGACATTAGTTTTTGATACTAGGCCTCAATTGTTGAAGAAATTACTTGTTTAAAGTTTGTCTTAATTAATGTATATAACAATAATAGTACCAATAATTGGAAGTATAATAAGCAACAATCACAATAAATGTAGGTACATACAGATAATTCCACAAAATATTTATTTACTTTTAGTAGATATACAGAAACTGTAAAATTTTGTTTTATCTGATCAGCTGATTTAGCGCCAGCTACTTACTGTATTTAAGACATCTTAAATTATTGCAAGATTGTTAACTGTGACTAACATGAATTTTATATTGCTTAAACTTACTTTGACGTTTAGTTTTTTATACTTGAGTCTCAGTTTCTGGGTTAAATTTAGTTCTAAAGCCAATTGTTGTTGAAAGACTACTATTTACCATAAAAACACAAGATTACGTAAACTCTATAGATAGTTAATTTACCATTTGCAAAATATCGACATTGTCAGTCAAATCCCTTTTATCTATAGTTTAAATGGCGTGGATTTGGAACGGGTTCAGACAATGCAGGACTTGGGTGTGATTTTTGACGTGAGACTCACGTTTGTGGACCACATAAACAATGTAACTTCTACTGCCTTGAGAATGCTGGGATTCATCGTACGCAATTGCAAATCTTTTACCAATCCTGAATCATTAAAAGCATTATATTTCTCGTTCGTTAGGTCACGTCTTGAGTATGCTTGTGTGATATGGTATCCACTTTATCACTGTCATATGCGGCAGCTTGAATTGGTTCAGCGCAAGTTTGTTAAATTTCTATGGAGTCGAGTTGACGGAGTTTATCCGTGTAGGAATCCTGACCACTGTCTATTGTTAGCCCGTTTCGATTTAACTTCTCTCCATTTCAGGAGTATTGCCTCGGGTATATGCTTTTTGTTTAAGTTTAAGTTTAAGTAAATAAGGTTTCCTGTACCCCGTCCTGCGTCGCGCAATGCCCATACTTTCAATTTGCCTTTCCCGAAAACTAACGTCGCGGTTAGATCACCTCTTTATTCCATGTGTTGTAATTTTAATGAAATCAGCGTACACTGCGATGTCAATTGCTCCAGCATCGGGTTTGTGAGGGCAGTAATCGCGGAACACTTCAACAAATATTATTGACATTCATTGTCACTACAAGCTCTATAATATTTAATACTGTGACTTACATATATACATTTATACGTAAAACGTATATGCATATATGCATGTGTTTGAGATACACACATACATTAAGTGCCATTGCCGACAATCGAACGCACAGACACCGGTGTTTCGACCTTTGAGGTCTCGTCAGTGTACGTGGTGACTGTCGACAATGGCTTTAAGACTTAAATCACGTACACTGACGAGACCTCAAAGGTCGAAACACCGGTGTCTGTGCGTTCGATTGTCGGCAATGGCACTTAATGTATGTGTGTATCTCAAACACATGCATATATGCATATACGTTTTACGTATAAATGTATATATGTAAGTCACAGTATTTATTTACTGCTTGATGTTAGTTTTAACATCCATGTGTTTACACATTTCATTTTCGTTTTAATATTTAATATTTAATTTTTCCTTTCTTCTTTTCTTTGTTCTATTGTATAACTTGTAGGTACATAACATACTTCATTATTGTAATGTTCCAATAAATTGTTCTGTAATTGGTAGTAACTGTTGGGCTATAAAACTTATTATTATTATTATTATTATTATTATTATTATAAATCCCTCTTAACATAAACATTAGGTGCCATGGTACACGAATCACTGTAAAATTTTCTGCCAAAATATGAAGAAAAGGTGTGGCACTTATTCTTCTCAATACATTGGTAAATATCTTGTACTTACCATTGACGTATTTCACTTTAATGAATAGAAAATGCTCTATATATTTATTACTTATTACATTTTACTTCTTACAACAGCAAAATAAAGAATATGGAAAGTTGTAGTATCATGGAAGTGCTTTGAGTTTCGAAGTATCAAACTCATTTTTTTCGTTAGAATACTGTATGTGATTGCAAAATGACTGTTTACTGTCAAACGTTATCCCTAAATCCTTGACACTAGTAAATCACCCGAGGCATTCATGTCAATCTCGTAATCGTTTATAATAGGATTTATCTCGGGATTTATTTACTTTTGGTGTACGTGACAATCTTACATTTTTATACATTTAGTTCCAATATGTTCATCGCACACCACTTCCTTGGACACTCTTCTTGCAGATGTAACAGAATAGAATAAATTCACGACATCCGCAAAAATTAATATCTCACAACACAGATTGGCTGGCAGATCATTTATAAAAACAAAAATATCAGTGTAACAGTTAATCAATGATACTGATTTATATCCATTATCAGGAAAGTTAATTTTCTTTGTATGAGATAAGCTTGTAATAATTGGAACAACCGATCTGAAAAATCAAAGTGTTTTAGTTTGCGGAGTAGTATGAGCTGATCTATTCGGTGGAAAGCCTTCGAGAAATCTGTATATATTGTGTTTAGCTGTTCTCCCACATCAAGAACTTCCAACGTAAATTCCGTGAAACTGGACAAATTCGTCATTGTGACTGTCTTTTCACAAACCCATGTTGCATGGCAGCATAAATAAATTTATAAAGTATTGACTTGAAAATCTTAGCAAAATTGCATATAATAAATATCGGATCTATAGTTAGTCACATTTGATGGGTCACCGCTTTTTAAGACAGTGCTATCCATTATGTTGGAGTATGCAGACTAATATTTAAAATAATTAGAAGGGGTATTACATTCCTTAACCATGAAGTTAAGCACGTGATCAGGACCAGCTGTAAGCTTGTTTTTCATTCTTCTAATAGCAAAGATAACGTCTTCCTCAAACACTGATGATATACTCACAAGAGACATGTTGTTTCAAATTAGAGTTTTATCCAAAGATATAGCAGTAGAGAGAGACCAAAAGTATTAACTTTCAGCCGCAATTGATTGCTCTACATTAAACAAGTACTGGTCGTATGCAATTATTTTTTGAGAATGAACAAGAGCTTGCATAATCTTGAAAGAATTGAAATCACAGGCCGATTGCGAATACCTTTTTTCCATTTCATATAAATTCTTTCACAGTTAACATGTTGGCCTTTCTATAGGTGTACGAAATGAGAAATTTGATGATGTCCAGAAAGAATATTAACATCTTATAAAAATTTCTAGTACACCATTAGACAGAAGACCAAATATGGCGCCAAGAATATGTTTTTGGTTTTTATCTGTATCAGCCGATAAAGGTGTTGATGCTAAAAGACATTTTTTTCGCATTTGTCTTAGAACTATAATCTCTCTGCATCCATAATAAACCAAACTTTTATGGACATCAACCCTAGAAAAACTTTGAGCATTTCACATTATCATTATGCAACTTAAATGTTTGTTTTCCTTAATGATACACCCTATACAGGGTGTTCACACTTAAACCCGCACCATTGGTAACTCCGTTATTATTGGAGCTACGAATTCGTCCAAATTAGCAAACTAGTAGGATTTTTCCTGGCGGTTACGACGATGAAAACAAAAAAACAATTGAACGTCGCGTTTTTCAGATATTTGACAAAATGTAATTTTTTAAATGGAACACCCTATATATTTTTATGCGGTTGAATAAAAAATTTAGTTCTGAATAAAAATGTTTAAATACATTATCTTAAAAAAAATTGAAAATAAAAAAGTTATCACGTGATTTCTTAAACATTGCATTTTGTTTAAAAAAATTTATGAAAGACGTAGCATGTTTCACATGTTTATCCAATTGAAGTCATCTTCAGATATTAAATAAAATAATATCATAAACATCCTTAAAATTTGCTTACTTTATCACTAAAACGTAAGTTTTCAAATGAGATACCGTGCATTTTTAGGGATTTGGGATTTGTTTTTAGGGATGCCTAACGAAATTTGTAATTAAATAATATGTACAGATTATTGTATACTATTCTCTTGTTGAACGAATGAAAAAAAATTTTGTATAGGTCCTAGAATGTTTGTTCATAATATTCCTAAATGAATTCAAACGAAACGTTGTGTTTTTAACGAAATTTATTTTGATTTCGTCCACGAAACTTAAGAATAACAAATAAAAGAATAATAAACACTATCAATCAACATACATAACTAAAATAGTTGTTGGAAGGTACCACCTTCTTGGTCCAGACACTTGCGAGCTCTTTTCTGAGTGCAGCGCGTGGCTTTGAGAAGGGTCCTTCCATCAATATTCCGAATAATGGCCGTAATGTTATTTTGAAGTTCTTCCACATTTTGGTAACGATGTTTGTAAACTTCATTTTTCACTCGGCCCCATAAAAAAAAATCTAGAGGAGTTAGATCTGGTGAGCGTGGGGGACACAGAACTGGTCCATGAGTTCCAATCCAACGGGGTCCAAACAGTCTCTCCAGTAATGCGTTAACGATATGGTGATTATGAGCCGGTGCACCGTCTTGTTGGAAGTATATCCGCGGCCTATCCATCAAGTTCACGTTGTCCACGAAATCTTCCAATACATGAGACATAAAGTCCTCATATTTCTCTCCCGTTAATGAGCCGCGGTAAAAAAAAGGACCCACAATTTTAGATCCAAACATACCGCACCAAACATTAAGACTGAACCGATGTTGTGGATTAGTGGGATGAGTCAAAAAAGGATTTTCCCTACTCCAAAAATGATAGTTTTTTCGATTAAACATTCCCTTATTAGAGAAGTTACTCTCATCCGACCATAAAACATATCGAGGAAAATTTGGATCTTCTTCACATTTATGTAGGAACCATTCACAAAATTCCATTCTTCTTATATCATCATTAAGATGCAAAGTTTGTACTGGCCGATATTTGTATGGCTCAAAATTATATTTTTTCAAAATTTTATGAATCGTTCCCAATGAAAGGTCTATTTCTCTTGCCAATTTTCTAATTGAATTGTTAGGATACGCCTCAAAATATCCCAGTACATTTATCTCTACTTCCTCACTAACTACAAATTGCTTCTTCGTTCTATTCTTCTTGAAAACCTCTTCGTTTCGCCGAAATTGTCTGTATAATTCCAAGAAATATCTTCTTTGAGGAATCGCGCGCTCGCGAAACATTGCACTATAATGTTCGCGAGCTCTAATAGTGTTTTTTCTCTGAAATATGTAAGCTTCCATAATATCACATCTTTCCTCATGTGTGAAAACCATTTTTATTAGAAGAAAACAAGAAGAAAACAGCAAAATAACAATGCGAATTTTAAAACACTGACAGATTAATTTGACGGATTGTTATTGAATATTTTTTTTATTGGTGCCTATTTGATCAAAATTGTAACAACTATTGTAATGTAGGCTAATTTCATTTTCTCTTTTCCTTTTTTTCTGAATGGAATTTTAAATTATACTGTCTCATTTTAAAATGGGTATTTTTCTGATTATCTCGGGAATATGCCCCTTTAAAGAAATCACGTGATAACTTTTTTATTTTCAATTTTTTTAAGATAATGTATTTAAACATTTTTATTCAGAACAAAATTTTTTATTCAACCGCATGAAATATATAGGGTGTTCCATTTAAAAAATTACATTTTGTCAAATATCTGAAAAACGCGACGTTCAATTGTTTTTTTTGTTTTTATCGTCGTAACCGCCAGGAAAAATCCTACTAGTTTGCTAATTTGGACGAATTCGTAGCTCCAATAATAACGGAGTTACCAATGGTGCGGGTTTAAGTGTGAACACCTTGTATATATCTTTTTTACAACACTGACTATGCAAAAGTGGTTACGTAACGAGTTACGCAAGACATTATACATGATCCTAGCCAATTATTTCGTAATGTGTATTGTGTCACTGCAGGTAAAGACGGAGGCCATGTCGTTGCCGTCAAAACATTGAAAGAAAACGCCACCGAAAAGGAACGGGTCGATTTAATTTCTGAACTGCAAGTGATGAAGATGCTGGAACCGCATCCCAATGTTGTGAGACTGTTGGGCTGCTGTACCGAAAAAGATCCCATATTCGTCATAATGGAGTTCGTGAGCAGGGGCAAATTGCAGAGCTACTTGAGAAATTCGAGAGCGGAACGTTGCTACAACAACATGCACGGACAGAGTAAATCTTTGACGTCGAAAGATTTAACTTCGTTCGTGTATCAAGTCGCTAAGGGAATGGAGTATTTGTCCGCCAACGGGGTGAGTATTTTCCTGTCTCGAAAGAAATATTATGTACCTAGGACTTTCGTAAATATTGTCAGGGATACATTTCGTCATAAAATGTAAAAAGTAAAAAATATTCGCGTATTTATAAGAAAAAAAATATATACAGTTTGTCTTACGAAAAACGCATCACGATATAATAATCCGATTTCACTAATTCAAAAACCACATAAGACAGGTGTATAAATACCAGTGGCGGCCCGTGATTTTTTGGGACGGGAGGGCACCGGGTGGGGGGGGGGTCTGAGTGTTTAATTTCAAAAATTAAGTACAGACAAAAAAATAAACTCAATATGTTATATAATTAATTTGTTTAAAAATAAAATCCATTCGCCGTTCCATACGATTAGCAAAATGATTAATAACTAATTCATTGAAGTTTGGTGTTCATGAGTTTATCTTTATTATAAAATTCATCTAGATATTTTTGGTTTGCTGTAAAATTGTCAAATTGTATTGTATATTTAAAACATGTGTTCCTAGTTGCTTTAACAAGATGTGATACATCAAAAGAATAAAATATTTTATGTTCTAAGTAAAAGTATGGTGATTCTGGAGTAACTCCTTTTTCTTTTGAATATTTACAAAAATTTGGGCCAACATCAGATACTAGTGCTCGGACAGAAAGCCCAACTGCAAATAACTTTAGTATTATATTATTTACAGTCTCCTCTAAAGCTTTACCACTACATGTGCTGCTGACTAATACATAACCAACTGGCTGTTTCCAATTCATATGAATGCCCTTAGCAAAGAGAACCATAGCAAATTTTGCTGGTTTATATGTTGTTTGACCATTTATTTTATGAAATCCTACAATTTCGTCTTTAGTTATATTATAAAATAAATTAGCTTTTAGTCACATTTCATCAATGCGTGGAATGCATTCACGTGCTTATGGTGTAAAATGAGCAGTTTTTATTTCACTTGCAGAATACATAAAATCAACACTCGTGGAGTTATATTCCAATTCTGTGTTAATCTTTGTAATGTTCTTACGCTTTCCAATTGAAGTATTTTACTAAAGTATTTATAAACTCTTGATCTCAAAAAATAGATATCTAAAGCAAATTGTTTGTACTGTATGCTATATCTTGCAATATTCTTATTTTTATTAACTGCATTAAATTTAACAACAGTTGCCAGTTCATTTGATAAATATCTGTCACAAAGCCCTAGAAAATATTGTAAATTCTCCTGTTTAGGATAGGATTTCATTTTAGATTTAGTAGCTATAACTCGATGCTGTTTTAGAGATTTTCTGTCTTTCCTTTGTGGGTGTTTGGGCAGAGATTTTTTTTCTGTTTGAACCCCAACATAGGGTAGGAATTTCTATAACTGGTAAAATAAAATTAAAAAATTATACATTTCGTTAAAACAAATTAATTGTATGTTTGTAATTGAAAAGTTCTAAATTATTCTACTTTATACTAGATTAAATACATATGTGTTGAATTTTTGTTCAAAAATGACTTCGAATTCTTCAGTTAACAACTAAACGTATTTTATGTTTTGCTCATAAAATAATTTTGTATTGTAAATATTAATTGTCATACCTATAGGTGGGTTCACGTTCACTTGTGCTATGAACATTCATAGTTTCCACACATACTGAAATACATTTTGAAATTAGTATGCTTTTAAAATTTCAAATAATACTTAGTTCTTATAAAATAACATTTTATAATAAACATTTACCTTTAGATAGAAACTATCTAAAGGTAAATGTTTATTATAAAATGTTATTTTATAAGAACTAAGTATTATTTGAAATTTTAAAAGCATACTAATTTCAAAATGTATTTCAGTATGTGTGGAATATAACAGAAACCTTCTTGTGTTTTAATATTATAAATAGTAAAGTTATGTACAACAAGTTTTGTTTTGTAATATAGGTCTGATACATTCGATTTTGGAGATAATAGAACCGACTGCAAATCCATAGTATGTACTTTGTTAACGGAACTACTTTTATCTACATTTTTTTCGTTTCTAGCTTCAGGTTTTTTCATTTGATGAAGAGCATAGACAGTTTCATCTAAATTGCCCGTATTTCTTGCTGCACATATACTGCATTCGTCTTTTTTTGGTGAGTTCATGTCATCAAAAATATTCATAAAAAGTGTTTGAGATAGTGGTTTAATGTTCTTCTCCGTGCTCCATTCTTTGCTATAAATATTGTAGAGATGGGATTTCGAATTCCATATAGGTTCCAGATAGAGTTTTAAAGTTCTGGATCTGCAATAATGCGATTCCATTTTTGGAAGTTCTTCTAAAAAACGTAATAGGTTTTTCTTTCTCTCTTCAAATGCTACTTTTCTAGATTGCTTGCGTTCAGTTGGCATCTGCTCTACTTCATCATCATTTTCATCGTTTCCCGTTATTGGTTTGCTTTTCTTCCAGGAGAGAACAGTCCATTCACCAATATTTAATGTATTCAAAAAAAACATAGTTTTGCATACTCGCAATTTATTGTCTGCTTTCAATAAACAATAGCTCTAAGAGTAAGCTAGCCTCGACTTTTGTTCTTCCTTCCTCCCACGATGTCGTTTTGTGTCTTCAATGGCTACAAGCATTCTAACATACACTTCCTTTTCCCCGGATTTCATTTTCCAAAACTCGATGAAAATCTCTTTTCTCTCCTCCCCTTGAAATTTCGTGACATTTTAACCAACTTGAGTTTTGTGAGTGCTGGCATCTCTCTTTATCTCTCTTTCAATTTCTTTCCGGTTTTGGAATTTTATAACTCCATTTATCTTCAATTTTCTGTTTCTCGTAGTATTTATCACCCCCTTTCTTTTTTCAGCCTATTGCTGTTGGCAAACCATGCTGTCTGGTCTACATGGCGTCGTTTTCGCCTTACTCTTAACTCTTCATTGATGGCCTCTATCGATGTTTCTGTTAAATTTTCAGTCTCAGGATTAGCCACAATATTATTTGTAACAGATGTTGTGGAATCATCATCATTATCAGAGTAATCACGGACATCTAACTCTGGTATATACTCTGAGTCTGAACTTACACCGTCTTCAAAGTTCAAAGAATTGGATATTATATGACCAGTATTTGCAACTTCAGTACCATCACAGTTCAAATTTGGTTCAATATCATTAAGAAAAAATCTGTGTTTTGGTTTTGTTGATCTATACCATTCTGTAAAGCATAATCTTCAGTAACAGGAACTGATAAATCAATGTAAGTTGGTTCATTATTTAACAAATTCTCCGTATCATAGTTTATACCATTATTATAAGTCGTACTTAATAAAGTTATTTTCTCAAGTTGATCCGGAGGTTTGTCTAAGAAATCAACAGGTCCTATTTTTGGAAGTTGCAAGAGAATGTCCGTTTGCAACGCCATTTCAAGAATTTTTTTACCGCGCGACATCTTAAATAATCAAAAAATCTTCGTTAGACAGTAACAGAAAAAAAAAATCTAAAGGTTTTGTAATTTTTGGTTTAACACATTTTTCTATAAATTTTACGTTAATCAAAAAAGTTGTTGTCTGGGAAAATGCATTAGACCATTTGTGAACACTACAATCTAACTATTAACACTAATTACTACTACTGCGAGAATCGTTAATTTACAAATATTTACATACTTAATATTTTAAACCCCAAATTATAAGTTAGAATTTAGAACGCAGGTTAATAAAACCACTTCTGTAGTACTTCCAACTAATTGAACATGTAATTATAAATCATAGAAGCAAAAACAAACTTACCCTTAATAATGTACAGTAATGTAATCGCTTTAAACATCAACAATTAATTCGTAAAGCTTAACCGTCTAGGCGACACGTCAAAACAACGAAACTCCTAACGGAGTTACGAGGTTTTCATAGCAACAATAACATGTGATGGAGTTACGAGGTTTTCTTTCTTCACTGTATATAAATTTTAAGCAAATTTCGAGATACAAGGTTTGCACAGCCGGTTGGTGCATTTTCTTGTTAACAAATGGCATCAAAATCTCAATTTTGATAAAAAATGGAGTTACGAGGTTTTCTCATGAGGGTAACGAAATACTAAAATGTAATAATAGGCCTTTCTCAGGGACCACAGGATAGTTTCCTCCACGATATTTTTTTTGTAATTATACAAGCACTGTTGTTCTTAGCTAATATCGTGATCAACGTATTAAATAAATGTCTTCTTTTTCATCCTAAAATAATAGGAAAAATGTTATTGCCTGATACTTGTCGAGTCAATCATAGTGATTTATAGAGGATGGAAATAGCTTTCTCAAAGTTTTATTATTTTCCCTCTTCGAGCGTTGGGAAACTGTAGAAAATTATAAATTAACACTACCAACTCAATATCGAACATAAGTTTGTGTAGAAGTAATACTACGGGTGATGATATTCTCAGTGCTGTCATCAAAACCATTGTGATTTATCAGAGGATGGAAATAGCTTTCTCGAAGTTTTATTCTTCTCCGTCTTCGAGCGTTGGAAAACTGTAAATAGTTATAAATTAACACTGCCAATTCAATATCGAACATAAGTTCTTGTAGAAGTAATACTAAGGGTGATGACATTCTCAGAGCTGTCATCAAAACCATTGTGATTTATCAGAGGATGGAAATAGCTTTCTCGAAGTTTTATTCTTCTCCGTCTTCGAGCGTTGGAAAACTGTAAAAAGTTATAAATTAACACTGCCAACTCAATATCGAACATAAGTTCGTATAGAAATAATACTACGGGTGATGACATTCACAGAGCTGTCATCAAAACCATTGTGATTTATCAGAGGATGGAAATAGCTTTCTCGAAGTTTTATTCTTCTCCGTCTTCGAGCGTTGGAAAACTGTAAATAGTTATAAATTAACACTGCCAACTCAATATCGAACATAAGTTCGTGTAGAAGTAATACTACGGGTGATGACATTCTCAGAGCTGTCATCAAAGCCATTGTGATTTATCAGAGGATGGAAATAGCTTTCTCGAAGTTTTATTCTTCTCCGTCTTCGAGCGTTGGAAAACTGTAATAAGTTATAAATTAACACTGGCAACTCAATATCGAACATAAGTTCGTGTAGAAGTAATACTACGGGTGATGACATTCTCGGAGCTGTCATCAAACCCATTGTGATTTATCAGAGGATGGAAATAGCTTTCTCAAAGTTTTATTATTTTCCCTCTTCGAGCGTTGGGAAACTGTAGAAAATTATAAATTAACACTACGAACTCAATATCGAACATAAGTTTGTGTAGAAGTAATACTACGGGTGATGATATTCTCAGTGCTGTCATCAAAACCATTGTGATTTATCAGAGGATGGAAATAGCTTTCTCGAAGTTTTATTCTTCTCCGTCTTCGAGCGTTGGAAAACTGTAATAAGTTATAAATTAACACTGGCAACTCAATATCGAACATAAGTTCGTGTAGAAGTAATACTACGGGTGATGACATTCTCGGAGCTGTCATCAAACCCATTGTGATTTATCAGAGGATGGAAATAGCTTTCTCAAAGTTTTATTATTTTCCCTCTTCGAGCGTTGGGAAACTGTAGAAAATTATAAATTAACACTACCAACTCAATATCGAACATAAGTTTGTGTAGAAGTAATACTACGGGTGATGATATTCTCAGTGCTGTCATCAAAACCATTGTGATTTATCAGAGGATGGAAATAGCTTTCTCGAAGTTTTATTCTTCTCCGTCTTCGAGCGTTGGAAAACTGTAAATAGTTATAAATTAACACTGCCAATTCAATATCGAACATAAGTTCTTGTAGAAGTAATACTAAGGGTGATGACATTCTCAGAGCTGTCATCAAAACCATTGTGATTTATCAGAGGATGGAAATAGCTTTCTCGAAGTTTTATTCTTCTCCGTCTTCGAGCGTTGGAAAACTGTAATAAGTTATAAATTAACACTGCCAACTCAATATCGAACATAAGTTCGTGTAGAAGTAATACTACGGGTGATGACATTCTCAGAGCTGTCATCAAAACCATTGTGATTTATCAGAGGATGGAAATAGCTTTCTCGAAGTTTTATTCTTCTCCGTCTTCGAGCGTTGGAAAACTGTAATAAGTTATAAATTAACACTGCCAACTCAATATCGAACATAAGTTCGTGTAGAAGTAATACTACGGGTGATGACATTCTCAGAGCTGTTATCAAAACCATTGTGATTTATCAGAGGATGGAAATAGCTTTCTCGAAGTTTTATTCTTCTCCGTCTTCGAGCGTTGGAAAACTGTAAGAAGTTAAAAATTAACACCAGCTCAGTATCGAACATAAGTTCGTGTAGAAGTAATCCTACGGGTGATGACATTCTAAGCGCGGCTAATATCTTAATTGCGATCACCGTTAATATCAGTCACATTTTAAAATATCTACTTGATAGACTAACTGCGATCACCGTCAATAACAGTAACGCTTAAAAATATCTGCGTGATTTAATATCAAATAGATATTTTTAACCGCTATTGATATTCACGGTGATCACTGTTAAGATATATGTATTAGATATTTTTAAACGTGATTATTATTGACGGTGATCGCAGTTATAATTCACTGCTACCGAAGTGTGCCGCATCGTTACGATCCGGCTGCCGAATATCAGTCTGCACGCTCTCGCCGTTGAATTGTATGGTCGATATACAAACGTTATTTCAATCACTGATATTTCTAAAGCGATATTAGTTGTGATCACTGCTACTCGATATATCGCTTATCCCTAGTTGATTGTCGATAATGACACTAGATGTGTGTGTGTATCCCAACACATGTATATATGTATATACGTTTTGCGTATACATGCATATATGCAAATCGCTTTATAAGGTTGCTAGTATTATCTTTAAATCTTAAGTTCTCCATAAACAGTTTCCTAACTCATCTCTTTAGGACCAATCCAACTTGATTAATGCATAAATTCAATTTCATACCTGTAGTCTGGTCAAAATATTACCAGAAATAATGTAACATGACTTTTGTTCATTAATTTGCAAATTATAATAAAAGAAAACAACCTTACCTTACCTCATATTCAATTTTAATTTTGTGTGTAATAAATGAAGATGTAGTTTCCCCACAATGATCCAAAAATGAATTATTAACAATATTTTAATTAATACTTAAATAATAGATATTGAACAGATTATTATAGAGCATGATGATTGAATAAATTACTGAATTATTTCTTTAAAAGTATGAAGTATGTTGCAAGACAACATTTTAATGTGTTTTAAAAAATTATTTTAAATAATTATAGTTAATTTGAAAATTGTTTATTAAAGAATCAACACGAGAGATAAGATACGATCTCAAGAAAAAATGATTTGAGCAATAAAATAATAGAATTAAGAATTATTTTGATTTTAATTAAAAGAGAATATAAAGCCGTTATTACAAAGAGTCAGAATAGAAAAATATAGACATAAGTGAATATGTTGTTTTATAAATTTATAGTATCTATTATTGAACTAAATTTTTTTAAGGGCTTACACTTATAACATTAAAACTTCATTTAATTTTGGTATGTATTTTTGAAAACAACCAAATAGAAGAAAATTATTATATTTTGACACATCAACGTGGTGCTATTTTCATAAAAATAATTAATTAAAGATGAAAGAATATTATTATTATGGTATTTTTAAAAATGTAATAAATTAATTCAACCAAGTTTATGTTCTTCTTCTTTATACGTATCAAATTAGTTAAGTTCCTATTTTATATTCAAGATATACTATATAAGAAAATAAAAATAGAGTATCTTGTTTTTTGGTCATATTGCCTTTTTATTTTATACAGCCTCATATCGAAATTTATTCTACCCATTATATATTTTATTATTATTAGCGTATAAAAAATAAATATATTATCGAATGTCATATTTTATACATTTGAAGTAATGCTCAATTCGCCTGGCATTTCGTGACCAGAATCTATAATTCAGCCTTCCACGAGATGTGCAACCAGTGCACTCATTCGTTTATATCAATGCTTGCTATGCATAATTAATGAAACTATGAGTCCATATACATGTCAGGTTAGTGATGGATAACACCGTTTCATAACCTGGTGCGACGACTTCATAAAAAATTTAATTAAAAATTCCATACAATTTTTTATTAACAAATTTAATTTTTCGTCGTTTGATGAAAATTTATTTCAATAATGTATTTTCGACAACGTATTTCTATGTACTTACATTTTATTTATCAAATGATGAATATACCGTATGCTGATGTATATTTCGTACAGCTATTCTCGCGGAGCGACAAATCTTCCTCGAAAAACGAAAAAATAAAATATGTAGGAAATATATTAGGGCAGCATATTGTTCTCGAGAGAAAACCGTCGATTTTTGAAGAGTGTGTTTCATGAGGACAATGCTCCACGTGTGGCGCTCATGCCACGTATTTTCTATAAGCCCTGAGAAAGTAGCATTTCATGACTTTAAAGATTTTCTTCATCTTATCTTATATTTGTACTTCCTATTAACGCAAATATTGCTTTTTAAATACACTGTTTACACTGATGCGGTAGTAAATAAAAAATATTCTTTAAACATAACGGAGCAACAATGTGACATTAGTACAAATGATGAAATTGAACAAGAATTAAATATACCGGGTGTCCACACGAAAACTTTATATTGAATTATTTCTGGTGTTTTTGAAGACAAAAACTTGAAATTTTGGGTGGTTGTTCAGGATATAGGGGGACAATGAATAGTGTATTTCATACCGCCCCATCGGGTCACCCGCCGCCGCCGGCCACCCCCACTCCAATATTTTAAATGACACCCTGTATTTTTTTTGGTGGTTTTAAAAGAACACAATTTTCTTGATATTCCTATGTGAAAAAACTAGTAACACACATTATGACATTTATGAGATATTTAAATTTAAAAGTTTCAGATATCAGAAATTATTAACTCCGAAAAATCATAAGTTAGTCATGGAAATAGTTTGCTTTAAATTAGAATTGTCAAAATTGTGACTTTTGTGTTTCATTAATATTAATACTTGTAAAATTGTTCTTAAAGTTTCGGCTTTTTCGCTGAAATGGTTTATACTCTTGAAGAGAGAACTGAAATAGTGATTTTGTATGGGATTGCAAACAAAAATTATTCCCAAGCGGCGACGTTATTCAATGAAAACCATCCAAACAGAAACGTATCTGTTGCTTATGTCAGAACGCTAATAGAAAAATTTTTGCAAACTGGATCTGTAAATAATAAAAAACGCAATACGAATAATTGTGGTGTACTAAATGAAGCTATGCAACTAGCAGTTCTTGGGCATATTAATTTAGACCCAGAGCTTTCGTTGAGAAAATTATCCGAAGTTTCGGGAGTGCCAAAATCAACCTGCCATAAGATATTAAAATTAAACAAAATGCACCCTTATAAAATTCAACTTCACAGACAGAAGAGTCGAATTTTGTGAAATAATGACAGATATGATTCGGCAAAATGGAAATGTTTTGCGAAGTATTTGCTTTAGTGATGAAAGTTGCTTTTACTTAAATGGTCTTGTGAATAGACACAACTGTCGATATTGGAGCGACGTAAAACCCCATTTTTTCCGAGAAGGCAACACACAATATCCCCAAAAAATTAATGTATGGGCTGGAATTCTTAATAACCAAGTAATTGGCCCGATATTCTTCCAGGAAAATTTAAATGGACCTAAGTACTTACAATTTTTGGAAGAGCTAATACATCCTCTTATCATACAGTGTCTAGAAGAAAACTTGAATGAAATAGAGGAGGAGCAATTATATTTTCAACAAGATGGAGCTGGGCCACATTACTGTTTAGACGTTAGGAATTATTTGGATAATATTTTCCCAGGACATTGGATTGGACGTAGGGGCATTTAATTTAACTAAAATGTTGTGAATAAATCTTGTTTTAAGTATTTCCATGACTAACTTATGATTTTTCGGAGTTAATAATTTCTGATATCTGAAACTTTTAAATTTAAATATCTCATAAATGTCATAATGTGTGTTATTAGTTTTTTCACATAGGAATATCAAGAAAATTGTGTTCTTTCAAAACCACCAAAAAAAAATACAGGGTGTCATTTAAAATATTGGAGTGGGGGTGGCCGGCGGCGGCGGGTGACCCGATGGGGCGGTATGAAATACACTATTCATTGTCCCCCTATATCCTGAACAACCACCCAAAATTTCAAGTTTTTGTCTTCAAAAACACCAGAAATAATTCAATATAAAGTTTTCGTGTGGACACCCTATAAGGAACAAGTATTTACTGCTTTAATACAAACAGAATTCTATGTAGGACAGGATTAATGAAACACACTCTTCAGCTATATAACCTTTCGGAATATTATTTATTTATTCATCAGATATATAAAAAGAATAATTATGGGCAATTAATAATTACTAACTACCTTACAATTGCCACACAAGGACATAAGGTAAAAATGTTCATGTATGATACACACTAACATTTCAAATAAAAAATTTTCAAAATCTTTTAAAAGTTCGGTGAAGAACCACGCTAATCCAACTTCAACGAAGAGTGAAAGGTGGACTTGTCAAATTTGGAGATCAACAATGGCAAAAAACGTTCTCCCAACGAAAGCCACACCACCATCAGAAAAATTTCCAAAGCTTTGAAAAAAGAACAAATCAACATGCCCCGCTGAGCCACTATGGATATATACACAATTTAAACTCCCAAAAGGTCGAAATCCTTGCGGAAATACTACCCAAATCAGGCAAGGACAATACGACTGCTACAAACTACAAGCCTATCGTTTACTTTCTTTCTTCCAAAAGCAAGATAGTCAAACGTTTAATCATACAAAAAATAGAAACCCATTTACATGAACACATAATTACCCCAGAATATCAACAAGGCTTCCGAAAGCAACATTCCACGACAACTCAAATAACAAGAGTTACCGAAACAATACTTGAAGGATTCAACAAAAATAAAAAGCAACTGCACTGATCCTCGACGTTTCCAAAGCCTTTGACAAGGTATGGCATATGATCAGCCACCAAGTTATTGAACACTCTGTATAATACAAAATATTTTTAAAATATGCTCTTAATGAGCAGCTATCACTAGAAAAAAACCGCTTCGAAATATTTTTACTCGTAAAGACACAATCGGCCTTATCCGCGGAGATGATTCACTCTGTATGCAGGCTGTATTTGAAATAAGGGGACAGAGTATGATAAATGGAAAGATGCAATTACGTACAATATAAATCCCAAAAATTGTGAGTCAATTACGACACAAACGCCAAAATTAACCCCCCCCCCCCGAAAAGTATTTAATGTGCCGCCTATGGATTTAGCATGTGTCTATATGTCGATATCGCGCCAGTTAGGCCAGACAACCGACGTCATGAGTCGTAATAAATAATATTTTTATGGAAGTAAATAAACATTACATACATAGATACACACACCGGAATAACCGTTGTAAACGTTATAAAAACCCCAATGATAGCATTGTTTACTATTTCTAAACAGGTGTTCATGCTAAGAGTTCAACAACCTTAGTATGAAATATCAGCTGATTTGGGCAAATTTCCCAATAAAATTGATGCGTGTACTTTGTTCGATTTCTTTTATTCTCTTTTAAAATATCCTAGTTTTCAACGAGATTTTTTTTTATTGAGATGCCGACTATGAATTTTGTAATTATTTTAATATTTGCCAGGATTATTTAGATATTACATTTTCTTCCGCAATAAATGTATAGTAAGTACTATTGCTGTTATTATGATTAAATTCAACGACTTTTTACTTCTTATTTCTCACAAAAACAAATTTGTGTTGTAAAATTTGCCCAACTCTACTTATGAGAAACTTTTATTTTAATTGGACGCAAGTGAATTAAAAAAAACATAATTTATTTCATTATAGTAAAAATAGAAATAAACGTAAATTAAAGATAGTTTATTTTTTACAACGGTACTGTGCTCGTTCTCCTTTTTTATTTTAAAATTGTTGGTTCTGAAAAGAACCGATTTGTAAACAGGTGAAACAGGTGGAAAGCTCACAGGAAATGTTCAAAGTGTCCGCCTTCAGCGCGGAGGCACGCCTCTAGGCGACGTGAATAATTTTCACGAACTCGCTGCAGATGTGCCTCTTGTCTAATACGCTGTGCCGCGTCAAAAATTCGTTGCCGTAAGTCTTCTACGTTTTCAATCTCTCCACCACTGTAGACAAGAGTTTTCATATAACCCAAAAAAAAAGTCTAGTGGATTTAAATCTGGGCTGCGGGGAGGCCACGGTATGGGACCTCTACGTCCAATCCATCTAGGATATGTGGCATTTAAAAAGTCGCGTATTGCTCGTGAAAAATGTGGGGATGCCCCGTTGTGCATAAACCACATCTGCCTTCGTATTTCTAGCGGTACATCGTCTAGATAGTCTGGCAAAACGTTTTCCAAAAACTGTAAATAACTAGCTCCATTTAGCCGCTGTGGAAGTACATATGGTCCTAGAATAGTATCTCCGAAAATGCCGGCCCATACATTCACCGAAAATTGATGCTGAAACCTATGTTGACTTACCATGTGCGGATTGGCATCTGCCCAATGATGTGCATTATGATCATTCATAATACCACATCGCGTAAAACAGCATTCATCGGTAAATAACACTGTAGCAGTGAAGTTTACATGTTGATGAAACCATGTGGCGAATGGAATTTGCAACGGACGATCACTTTCAGTCAGTTCTTGTACACGTTGAATATGATAGGTGTGTAATAAATTACTTCTCAACATACTGCGTACCGTACTGTGAGACACCCCCACCTGTCTTGCTGCATCTCGTGTACTTACACCTGGATTTTCCTCTACAATATCCAGTAACTCTTCTTCCGCACGCAAAATTCTACGGGGCCTTTCACGTCCTCGACCTTCGTAATTTGGTAACAATCTACCTGCTTTCCTTGTTCTGAAGACGACATCCATTACGCACTTGTAAGATGGGGCTCGACGATTAGGAAAACGCAACCTATACGTCCGACAAGTTCGACGTGCATCTCCACCCGTTTCACCGTAAATGTACAACATATCGAACAGTTCGTGTGTTGTGTAAGCCATAGTCGAAACATCCACATGTAACAATCGAACATCCACATGTAACAATCGAACGAGACTGACCTCGCTCAGTGTTGCCAACCATTTCACTTTAAAATTCCCTCGAGCGACTTCAAAAAATCCCTTTTTGAATAAAAAATCCCGCAAACAGAAAATAAACATTTATTAAAAAAAAATACATTATTTGCAGAAAAAAATAAAGAATAAAAATTATCAATTTTGACATGTTTTTGTGAAGGAATACATAGATTTTTTAAATAGTTTTAAATGTGCTTCATCTACCTTAAAATCCACTACACTTTGGTTCGTTGCTTGTAGCATGCTCTTGAAATCGCATATTGCGTTTAAGCTAGTTTCTCCCAATCTATTCCGTTTTTTCGTTTTAGCATCGGTTACAATCGAGAATATCCTTTCCGTGTCCGCATTTGAATGTGGTTGTATGAGTATAAGACTGACCAGTTTTTTCAAGTGCGAAAAAGCCAAAGTATTGTCGTATGTGTGATTATTGGTAATTTCCATCCACATTTCATCAATGGGTAGATTTTTTAAGTTTTCAATTTTTGAGGAACTAAAAGTATCAGGCAACTTTCGCCATTCATGAGCGTTTTCAGTCATATCAAATTCAAAAACTCCTGAAAATTTATCACATAAGATGGAGAAGTTTACAATCCTTTCTGATTCTTTTTGTGAAAATGTTATTTCTGGGTCGAGAAATCGCATTTCGTTGAAAATTTCGTCTGGTAAGCGTTTCTGCAAATCTACTGCTGCAGCTATATAAAATTTTTGACAATTTAGGAGAAAGTAATGCTTGTCTTCTTTGGACATTTTTTGTATTTCAGTATCACACTCAGGACCAACGAACAATTTTTCTATTGGTAGAAAATGTCTTGGGTATGCTAAGTCTAAAGATGCAAGACTGTTCTGAAACAAAACAGCTGGATCCATGTAATTTTTACAAAGCTGCATCATTAGCGACATGCATTCTCTGTACAATACATGAATCAGGGGCTTTTTATTTTGGAATAACCTGTTAAATGAATTGAAAATATTTAAAATGTATTTTAAAAATGTTAGATACGCTTTGGTGGCAGGTTTTTGTAGCTCGCTTAAAATAAATTCAGCGGTTTTGGTACGATCTTCATGAACTGCCATGATAAAAAAATGCTGTATAGCTGTCCAGTTCTTTAATATTCGAGTAACACATTCATGCCGACTGATCCAACGTGTGTTGGACAACTTAAGTATCTTAAGCTGTTGTAAATTGAAGAATTCTTGAATTTCACGAAATTGTGCAGTCCGCTTCGTACTTCCCGATATATAACTGTAGATTCCTTTAATAACTTCTTCTAGTTCTTGAGGAAGGACTGAGCAAGCCTTGGAAGCGACTAAAGCTGCTGAATGACAAATACAGCGCTGTAGAATGACATGTGGTACTTGTTTTTTCAGCAACTGAAAAACTGAATGGTTTTTCCCTACCATGACACTAGCCCCGTCCGAGGCGAATCCTAGAATAATTAATTTTAAAGATACCATTATTAGGAAAATATTCAATATACTTACCTACAATATTATTTATAGGTATGCCGAAACTGTCTAGACATGAGTGAATTTTATTAAAAAGCTCTGTTGCTCCTAGCTCCCGCGAATCCAATTCGACCAATTTCAATAAGCGAGTTTCAACTTTAGCATTACTAATATAGCGCGTGAGAACAGCTAAAGTTTTCGTATCTGTCAAATCAGTTGACTCATCAACTAGTATCGAAAATTTATTTTGTTGTAGATGTGTAACTAGACTTTGAGTTTCTTTTTCACATAAGACGTTCTTTAAAATCTCTGTACATTTAGTACGCTTGATTGATAGATCTTTACATATTTTACTATCAAAAAAATGTGTTTTAATAAAGGTTCTAACTGGTCTATTAAGTGGATAGCTATGTTATTACTGGCAAAAAAAGCAGTCAATTTTATCTCAGCTTTCTTTACGTTTTCTAAATGAGGACCATTCTGGTTATCAATCAGTTGTCGAATGTCACAAGAACTTTGAATACTTTTGGATTTTCTAAGATGTTTCGCTGTTTGAGAATGTCTCACCAACTCTGATTTACCAGGATTCATCGTTACATTGCATATTTTGCAACTACAAAGACTTGATTAAATAACTGTGTTTCGATATTTAATGTTAATTTATTTTACTACTTACACGGCTTCATAGGGAGTCTTCCCTACCAACAGCCAATTCTTAAAATTCCTTTCTGTTAGCCAATAATCCTTGAAAACCTTTTGTTTGCTATAAATCTTCTTTTTCTTCGGGCTTAGTTGATTCTCCATCTCACCATAGTCTTCGTCTGAAGAAGCCATTGCCATTACTTAATTTGTCATTTATTTTGTCGATGGTACACGGTGTAGGTGTCTAAAAGTCAATCCAGCCACATTTGACCTTTATTATTTCATAGAAAATGCTGATTACTGAATTGGTGAATAAACAAAAAACCCTACAATTATTTGACAAGCTAAAAGACCGCGCATTTTAAAATATTAAAATTTGTTATTATTAGTCTGCTGTATTTTAATCATTTTATTCATGCAATATTTGAAAAAAAATATTGTCAATTTTGTAAATATCAAAATTTGTAATTAAAATTCAAAATAATTTCAATTTTTCCCGAAATTCTTTAAAAAATCCCTTTCTCCCTCTAGTACCTGAAAAATCCCGATTTCGGGAAAAATCCCTCTGGTTGGCAACACTGACCTCGCTGCTCGCACGCCTTCACACTCCTACTTAATACCCCACCCTTGCATACCCTACAGTCGTATTGAAGTGCAGTGGCGCGACGAATATTTTAAAAATATCTTTGTAATTTTTAAAATTTGAATTTGCGCAAAATATTTTGGATTTGAGTCTAATAAAATTAAATCTTTCCATTAATCATACTCTGTTCTCGTATTTCAAATACACCCTGTATATAAGAATATCTTTCGGTGTTTTAGCGGCTGTCAATGAACTTAAACAATGTAGATATTATCTTTGACAATTAATTAAAACTGAAAAAAAATATATTTGCCGAGGATACATATATGTCAATATACTGTTTTCTGTATATCTACAAATCTGGTTTTTTTAAAGATTCATCTTGTTTATGACTATTCTCTAATATAATTTTAAATGAAGTTTGCCTTATGTGTTCTCTTATTTTTGCAATTTCGTTCCATTTTCGGAACAAATGAAAACACTTCCTCTATTGAGGAGCATGAATGCCTTCACGACGATGTTTTACTCTTTTTTACTCTGTTCGTTTCCTTTTTTGGCGTGTGGAATAGTGTTATAAAGAAGAACATAGCGACTACTTTTTTTTTTGACGTGCAGTTTACCTCGCCACAGATTTTATGTTTGAAACGAACTTTATGCGAGCCACATGAAGATGACTAATTTACTTGTATCTAGAAGCGTTCTCGCAGTTCCATAGGCGAACTGGATAAACACGAAACTTCTAAAGTGGAGAAAAAAGTGTCTGTCTAAATGGAAATTTTTTGCGATAAGAAATAAACAGTGAACATTACGAAATATAGAAAATAACGCTAGGTAACTGAAAGCTGCAGACGACACATTAGTTTTTGAATTAAAATATAAGTGAAATTTAAAAGTAGGTACATAACATTTATTAATTACGAATTTGTATTATCTGCCTATCCATGACAAAATAAGTGACGATCAGCAATTTAGTTGTCAAGTTAGTGTGACGTTTTGATGGTTACTGACTAAATTTGATCTATATCCAAAGAGTTTTGTTATTTTTGTGAAGCTTGAACTAGCAAAAAATGTGTAAAGTACAGCTAGTGCATAGGAGCATAATAAAAAATATGTATGGGGATGATTGTACGATCAAATTTTGGTCCAAAGTATTTTGATGGGGTAAGGAATCAATTGAAGATGATCTAATATGCATGAGGGCTGTTGAAGAAAGAACCAACAAAAACATTAAGAAAGTTGACGCTTTGGTCTTCCCAGAAAAATAAGATCTTCAATGAATACATTTGTGAACAGTTCTCGGAGTTATTCGAGGCTAAGCCGATAGAAGGTGTATTTGCGTGGCCTGATAACAGAACAGAAACTTAATGAAAGAATGAGAAAATAATTCAAGCGAGTGGTAAACAGCTTTCATGGAAACAAAAGAGACCCAAAGGGTTTGTCTACGGTATACATCTCTGGTAGAAACGACATTGACTAACTTTTGGATCTAATATGAGATTAACAGGAAATCTCGACTATCCTGCACATTTAGGCGCTGATATCAAGAATGATTGAACATCAACATGATAGACGACTACTGTTGGGTCTAAAAAAAACTAAATTTTCGGCAACTTTAAAAAGAAAAGCGGAAAAGGGAGTTTTGCGAAAAAGAGAAAATAAAAGGATTTGTAACCTTTTTAATAAAATCGGGTTAAATTTTAATAACGACAAGAGCTAGAACATACGTGTGAAAGTATGTACTTTTGAAATAATAAATTAAAAATAAAAATGATAAATTTCCTTATGCAATAGTTCGTGATAAGAAAAATTATTTAATTTTTCAAATTATCAGTACTAATTACACAAAAAACAAATATCAAAACTAAAACAATTTTTCCGTTGACGTGTGTTTGCATTATATTTAGGAACACAAATACACCATCGCGTTTCTACTACTCCTACAAAATGTTAGAATAACATGCCTTTTACGAATCACTATTTGTATAAATCCAATCTTTTTGTAAACATTCACTCAGTCCTTACGGTTAAAACAACTTGCCGATCGAAAGGGTTTGTTTGCGGTAAACATTCAGGGATATAAAACGGATTTAGTTCAACTGGAGTATACGCTTCATTCAGATATAATCATTTTCACACTATAGCAAAACACTCGAGGAATTTTCAACAGAATTATTTATGGAATTGTTTGTTTTTGCGTTGTACGAATTTTCTCGAAAAATTCTAGAAAATCTATTAAAACTGGCAGATATTGTTTGTTGTATGTTTTCATACGCATTTTGATTGAATGCAAAATTTCTTTTGCGTGCAAGAAGAGTAACGCTATAGAATTTGGGGCAGTATCTCGTATATCGACATCTTCATTCTAATGTCACGTATGAGAATTTTTAGGAAAATTGTGATTTTGAATGTTTTCTAACCTGTTTCTGACGCTGTATCCAATAATGCTAATACCACGTATCAAGAAAATTTATTTCTCATTTAATTCACACATAACTGAAAACACAGATGACACATTTTGTTTTGATGAAGTCGTTTTCTAATACCACGTATGAGAAACTGACTTAATTCGCTTTGCAATACCGCGTATGCACACCCTAACCTAGAATTTGTTGAATGTGGAGTCGTACTTTAACTGCACTAAAAATTTAAAGTTGATGTTTTTGCCAAAAAATAAACAAAAATCATGTGCTCGAGGGGACAAAAGATGCTTAACATGGTATTGGACCAACAGGTAAGACAGAATAACTTTTTTTTTTATTATTCTGAATGTATTTACAATTTTGTCTAGAGAACAAGTGTTTTGCAACGTTAATTCCCTATTACATTTTTCTACAACCTTATGAATTGAAAGAGGGTTTGACACTTTGCGAAATCTTGTACAAAATGTTGTACAATATGGCATATGTATAAAGTTAAGATATCAATACAATGATGATTTATTTTATTTTTTATGTCTGAACTAAAAATAAGACAACACAATTTTTGTGATTTTTTCTCTTTGTCCCTGAATCAGCTCAAATGACTCAAGACAATAACACTACCGAATCTCTAACGTTCTCTAGAAATGAGGGATTTTGTAATGTGAAAATTCTTGCTTGTGTGCCGTTAGAGGCATCATTACAACAATGATAGTTCCAGAACAAGATCAAACTATTTTTGATAATATTGACGACCTCGGAATTTTAGTTGGACTAGGCAGAGATGATACTAATACAATATACACAAAGAAAGGAAACACAGAGAATGACAATCAAGATTTTGAGGAAGCTGAACCTCAACGACTGACTAAAATGGAGGAATCTTGTATTATAGAAATTCTCACTTGTGTGCCATTAGAGACGTCACCGGTAACTAACATCATTATTATTGTTAATGAAATACCACAATCAGTACAAGGTGCCGAAAACAATAATGATCCAGATTACGTACCCGATATTAATGTAGATCAAAACGAAGGTAATACGGCTAGTAACAATAATGATGTTGAAGATATTATTAGGTTGCTTCTACAAACAAACAACAAGTAGGATTTGGACGCCTGTGCTGAAAATTCTTTCAACCGGTGCTGACGATGCTAAATTTAAAGAATAATATTTTAATATTTGGGTATGCATGAACATTTTTAGTCTTTTTTTTAACTATTTAGGTAACAATCAACTTGTGAAGTGTCCACATTTCGTCTCTTCTTTTCAGACTCATGTTCCCCTGCAGAAAGCGATTAAAAAAAATTTCGTCGCTGCCGTAAGGTACACCAAAAAAAAAAAAAATTGAAAACCCGTGAAAAAGTGTATCTGTTATGTACAACCTTTTTTAATCTAAGATAAGATGATAGATAAAAGTTGTGGTGTTATCTAGATAAGATGATAGATAACAAAACTTTTATCTGGATAATTTATCTAGATAAAATCATCCAGATAATGCACAACACTGTCAATGATTGGTTTAACACGGCTAAGTTTTTTATGGACGTGTCGGCAGTTTACGATTTATTTATTTAATTTTTAAATTTGAGTATTACTAGTTAACAAAAGTTCCCTTCTGTTTTACTTTTCATTTTTATGTTGTATTATTCGTTGTTTTTGTTTTTTTTTTTACTTTTTTTTAACTATCTCGTCACATAATTAGTTTTAGTGAGGTTTCTATTTACTGCAATGTTTATTTAGGTATTAACCCTTAAACGCTTGATTTTTTTAAAAAAATATTTAAGAGGGACGTTTACCTGTCGAAAATTAAGGCATCGCCGTTTCGCGTTTTTTAAACTCATTTTGTAATTTTAGAATCTCAAATTTGGGTTAGTGATGCAAAAGGCATCAATTTATAATGGCAAGGTCTGTTTTTGTACTAATTTATTTTCTTAAAAAAGTTATGTGTCTCAGAAATAACCCCAAAAATGCATGAATTTGATGAATGTCTACTAACTAAGGCTGATACAAAAAAAGAAAAAAACGACCTCCCCGCGCCAGCTGCACATTTGATGTACGACATAAAAAAAAAAAACTTTCTGTAATTATTTTTGAAGATAAAAAACATTAAACAGTAAACATTGTCACACACATTTTACACATCGTTTTTCGAAGCTTTTGCGTCGTCTATCCCCACTATACGGTATCTCTACCAGTCCTAGCCAAGACGAAAATCTATCGGAATCGGTCGGCTATTCCAAGTCAGAGTAACAGTTTGTAATTAAAAAGAAATGTCATATAATATTCGAGTGTAATGTCACGAAATACGAATGGGTGTCATGGAGACAAGGTTTGTCAATAAAACTAAAATTGACATGACTAACAGTATAGAGAAATTGTAGAAATAAATGTATGTGTCTATTTAATGAATTGGATATAAATATACGTAAATAACATTAATTAGTGATATTAAATAGTTACTCCTATAACTGCGTATTCTGTTTTTTTTTAAATTAACGAACGATTCACCCTACAATAATATAAGTTATTGGCAAGCGAAAATTGGATTATCATAAAAGATCAATCATACAAAGAAGTAAGCATGCAAATCGTATGAAAAATCAAAATACGAGGTAAGTAATTTTTAGTCTACAATTTTATTTACATTATTTTGATATTTGTTAATTCGATTTAATTTAACTAAGTACATAATACCAATATGCGAGTAGATTTCAGAATTTAAATATTTGACGATTCATTTTATGTGTATATTAAAATTTTCATTTTGGATTGCCTTTCTTACAGTCCGCTTTTAATACATATGCTTTTGCTGTTAGGTCTGATGCAACTTCCATTGATTTGTCATCCCCCAATGTTGGAAACTCTGAACACATCTATTTAAGCAACTCACAAGGTAATGGGAAGTACGTATTACAATAGAAACTGTAGACTTTGGGCATTATTTACAAATTTACAAATTATTACAGTTACAAGCTTCCACCTGAAAATGAACCCGAGGAAGGTAATTTTCTTGTAAAAAAAAGAAACCAGGAACGATAATTCAGCAGTTAAAAAGTTTTGGCGGCCATGAATCGTCATATGGATGCAATTCAACTCACATGACTTTTTTTAAAAGAATTGAGAAATGGATTAAATTGTAAATTTGTATTTAAATGTAGCATATGTGGTGCAATTGAAAAACTGAAAAACTTTTTTCTAACATTGAACGTGATAGTTCAAAAGATATGGGCATAAATGAAGCTGTGGTAAGACATTTAAAAATTTGTAATCACCTGGAAGTCGTTATGATTACGGTGTCTATGTGTTATTGTAGTATTTGCTCTTTATATGTTTTAATGTACATAGAAATTAGACTCAAAATAATGTTAGGTGTCCCCCGGGAAAACTATAAACTAATGATTTTGTTATAGTAATCTAAGCTATTTATGTCTATATTAGTGTAAAAGTCAACATTTTCAAGGAGATGCTTAAAATATTTTGAGTATGGCTAAATAGCTACCGCAAACGCTTGTCTTCAAAATGTGCATTGTAGGTTTTTGGAAACTTGTGCATGGGACAAAGTTTTACTCAAATGGAAGAGCGTTTTTCAATTATGAATATGCCTACCATGTCTTCGCGAACGTATTATGATATACAAAAGCACGTTCATGAAGTAATAAAAGAAAATGCCGTGGAAGAAATGGCGGAAGCTGCAGAAGCAGAGAAGGCTGAAGCTATATCTAAAGGAGAGCTAGATAGTGATGGGTTTCCACTTCTAACTGTAGTTGTTGATGGTACATGGGCTAAAAAATCATATAAGTCTAAATAATATATTAAACACAAGAAGTTCTTCATAAAAATTAAGAATACTTGATTATGTACATAATTTATTATATATTATTATTTGTTATACACATGTATGTATTTGTATATCGATCAATTATGTGTAATAAAGTAACTTCATCATTTCTGAAATTGTTTTTTTATAAGAATTTCTTTTTTATTATTTTTTTCTAGATCTATTTATCATTACAATTGTACATTATAATGAGAAATAATGTTGTACTATTGTGATGGCTGAAAATAAATTAAAAAGAGAGTATTCTTTTATTCTAAACAAATTGAATGTATTAATTTTCATCCGACTTTAAGATGTGCATTAAAGCGAAGTGAAAATGAACCCATTTAATTTGTTCACATCCAAAAATAATAATTAAATATTTCAAAATTAGAATAAGTATATGAAAGTAATACGTGACTAGACCCGCAAGAGGGCAGTTCCGTAAGTTTTTCATTCTTTATACATAGATATGTTTCCCATCTGTAGTATTCCTTTATCTATGAATAAAACCGAAGCGTTCGGATCGGAACCTCATAACGTGTAGCTCCACCCACTCACACCCCCTTGCGTAGACTCGTCCCGCGAGTAATATAAGTTGCATACGTTTCTATTTGTAGGTAAAGGCCCCTCTTAATGTTGATTACGCACAACATTTGTTAAAATAAGTTTTTGATTAAGTTGAAGCCTGTCTTTATTTAACAATAGAGAAACATAATTTAAAGTAACGCTAGGTGCTTAAGAAACTAAAATAATTAATTTTTTATAACCCATTAATAAATAATATTAATACATAACTTTATTAATTATTAGTAAGAAAATGACAAAAACAATCAGTACAAAGGCATTTTTTACACATGATCTTCGTGCTTGAAGAAGCAGCGCATCTTCTCCGCTTATTGTTAGAAATGATAGTTGCATTCATTCCCAACAATAAGCGGAGAAGATGCACTGGTGAAGAATGTTCTTTAAGCACGAGGATCATGGCTTTTGCCAATATAGCATGAATACGGTTGTTCCTCATAGTAGCAGTTGCATCGTAGCGCGTTCCTTTTAAGTGGTTCAGTAAAGCAGCAATTGTAAGAACAACTTATAAGGTAAATTTCGATTTTCGTCTGGCAAGTCGTCCAACATCTGAACGAACGGAGCTGTTGCTTATTCAAAGACATGTTCGTAGTCGGCTAGTCGTCTTGGATTATTACTTTGATATATTTCAAAGTTGACCTGACATCCAGATTCAGGGGTGTTCAAGCACCAGATTCTATAGCCAGAACAAATTGGTTTACCTCAAATAAACTGCTTACAGCTGTGTCTACCGTTGTAATTCATATTTTCTTCAGGTTGATAATATGATAGACACTTTTTCTTTACTTTATCTATAAGTATGTTGGAAGATCTATGGTTGCTTGTGGCGCATATTGTAAAAATACTTTAAGCTCTGGCGCACTTCCGGTTTCACCGGAAAGACACGTAACTTAAATTTTTTAAACGACTCGCCCTATATATTTTTGAATTTTCTTGTACTGCTTTAAATTGTCTGTTCGACTGTTTTTTCTTTTTCCAAATTGAGCCCATAGTTTTTGAGTTATTAATTTTTTTTGAAAATATTTAACCAAACCACGTGTTCAGAAAAAAATCATTTTCACATTGTTTTTAAAAGCAAAAACATTAGCTTTGGTGGTGCTTGTAGCCAAGAAAATTCTGCATCATTTGGTAAAGTTGCACTCGACAATACCTCCAAAAACTTTGTTTTTTCAAAGCCTACTTCCTAAAATTTTCACATACCAAAAGCTTATTTTTTTTAAATGGAACACCCAGTATTTTATTAAGGCATTTTGTTCCTTTTTTTATTCTTTTTCATTTTTGTTAACAATGTCCTATACCTATCTTTTGTAATTTCTGAGATAATCACTATAGTAGCAATTAGCGGTCAATTAAAGAACTACGAGCGCTATTGTTCTATGCACCAAAATATTCGTTCAACCAATGGAAGGCAGGGATGGCGCCCGACTTCCTTAGTCAACTGTCAAACAAAGTAAATGTTATATCCAACTATCCCAAAAGTAATAATTTTATAGAATCAAGAGCATCGCATTTCAATTTTTTAATTCCGGCAATGTCCAGTTGCAGTATTTCATTTTTCTATTCCGGTGCTATAAAGTTCACTTTACGACACCCGTTTTGGTTGCATAAAGTATTACTTTATCGCACGCTAATTTTATTTTTTTGAAGTTGGTAACAAAAAAAAATGGAACCAAATCGTATTTAAATGTCAAAATATAAGCCTTTAAAGTAACAAAAATGTGCAATAAAATTGTACAAAGAATAAAAAGCACACATGGTAACATTTCACTTACTAATTACCAATATAAATTGTTAAGCAGAGTTGGATGATAAGTTTTCGGATGCTACTATTGACATTTACTTACCATGTTGAATAGTACAACTGTTATAAAAGTTTGTTTTGGTAAATATGTAGAGAGTTTGTGGACGAAAGATTTTGTAAATTGTCTTCTGCTATTTTGCGAATCTCTGGGGGCGTACAGTTATTTATTTCGTCCTTTTTGTTGATAATTTGAAATAATTTATTGTATAAATCAGTCTTAATTTTAAACACAATTACATATAGCACCACCGATATTCAAATATTTAGAACGTTCTTCTTAAAAATCAGAGTAACCAACTTCAAAAAAGCAAAATTCCTAAAATATTCGAACAAAACATGTCTCTTATTTTAAGCTTTTTTGAACTTTTAATAACCGAAATAGAAAAAATGGTATAAAATACACGTTTCATAAGACATTTTGCGCACTTGTTCTTTAGAAAACTCGCCTAGCGGCTCGTTTTCTAAACTTGAACGCGTGCGCAAAAATCGTGTCTTATGAAACTTGTATTTTAATATACTATTTTGACACTGTTGGTTAACATCGAAATAAAATGAAGGTTATGTTTACTGACATATTTGAAGATGTCTTCAAAAAGTTTTGAAAATCCGTCCGTAGATAGCGATGATACTCTCCTTCATTAACATTTTCATCAAAGAAATAAGGTCCAATTATGTAACTACCCACTATTCCTCCCCACAGTTTTAATGACAAACGATTTTGAAAATTTACAGGTGTGATAAAGTGGGGGATTTTATATGTTATAATAACGGAAATTGTGACGATGAACGTATTCACTTTAGTTTCGTTAGTAAACAACAAAAAATTGAGAAAGCCAGGATAATTTATCTGCGGCCAATTGACAAAAATGTAAGCAATTCTGAAAATTTCTTTCATCTAACCCTGTGTATGAATATGCTACGGGTGAATTTCATATTTCCTAATTATTTTAGATTCAAAAATTTGACTTATATCCAACTGACGACTAATTTTCGTAGTACTAGTATGGGGGTGTTTGACTACACTCGCAAGTACCATAAACGTCTTATCCTCACCAGTTATTGCTTTTTCCGGTCTTTCTTTCATATTCAATACTTTCTGTTCACTCAAACTATCCCTCTATACTTTCGAAGGTTTCTGGCTTCGGTTGACTTCTATCAAGGATCGCTGTGCATAAAGTCTGGATGCTAGCAAAGAGTTTCTTTCAGATTCACCCAAAACGTCAATCATATCTATTAACTCTTCATAAGAATAATTCATTTAGATGATAACTAATAGCGATGTTTTTCTAAGTTTGACATAAATGTATACCGACTTTCTTTAACAGTTTACTCAGGCAGTCAACCGCATTCCAGCCTTTATTGGACGAATATTTGGGTTCATAGAACAGCGCCCGTAGTTCCTTAATTGACCGCTAATTGCTCCTATAGTGATTATCTCAAAAATTACAAAAGATAGGTATATAGGACATTGTTAACAAACACGAAAGAGAATAAAAAAAGGAACAAAATGATGCAATAAAATACTGAGTGTTCCATTTAAAAACAAATAAGTTTTTGATATGTGAAAAATTCAGCCTTTGAAAAAACAAAGCTTTTTGAGGTATTGTCGAGTCCAACTTTACCAAATGATGCAGAATTTTCTTGGCTACAAGCACCACCAAAGTTAATGTTTTTGCTTTTAAAAACAATGTGAAAATGATTTTTTTCTGAACACGTGGTTTGGTAAAATATTTTCAAAAAAAATTAATAACTCAAAAACTATGGGCTCAATTTGGAAAAAGAAAAAACAGTTGAACAGGCAATTTAAAGCAGTACAAGAAAATCCAAAAATATATGGGGTGAGTCATTTAAAAAAAGTAAGTTCCGTGCATTTCCGGTGAAACCGGAAGTGCGCCAGAGCTTAATGTATTTTTACAATATGCGCTACAAGCAACCATGGATCTTCCACTAACTGTTTTTTCTTTTATTTCAAACACAAAATAGCAATCGAAGAAGCGGCTACTAATGACTCACCCTGTATATTTCTTTTACATTTTGCTCGTCAGATGCCATCTCCAATGCTTATTGCAGTATTAAACTCCGCCTATAAAGTAATCTCATTTATTTTCTATGTTTATTTTGGCAGTACAAATGCCTAGCAATACTTTTATGTAACGCAGTTAATTGCATGTAGGTAACATAAATAAAACTGTATTTATAAAGAGAGGTTATCATAGCTGAGTACTTTACGAATGACATTTGACAGTTCCCACTACAATATAACAACCAACTGAAAAACTGTTCTTACACAAAGTTGATATTCATTGCTGATACTGCCTTAAAAGAGTCTTTCTATAATAATACACCAAACTAATAAACAACACCTAGCATGTGTTCATTTGTTAGAGGGGTGCTTTGGGAACACACTGTGCTGCCATTTAGTTACATTTTATTTATATAAACGCCAAAAATCTTTTTATATAGAACTCTGCAATCGTTACTTTATAGTTCCGCCAAACGCTTAAGGGTTAATATCTTTCCTTTTTTCACTTAACTATTTATGCTTGTATTGCAATGTTATTGGTGAATAAATACATATTATTATTATTATTATTATTATTATTATTATTATACTTATATTATATTGCTACGAACATAAAAACGTATTTTTTGTATTTGGTAGATCTATTGCTGTATACCGTGCCTTCAAATAGTTTCCTCATTAGAGACGGCCATGCTTCTTTTTAATGGTTGCTCCCAATTTTTGCCCTACGTTCAGCAAACAACCTGTATATATATACTGTATTTATTTAGGAAAAATTATGTTTTTATCGTTATTATGCAAATATAATATTTTCTTTGGAATATATATACGTTAATATCGTTTGTTTTGTGAGTTACATACGTTTGTTTATATAGCTTAGTAAAAAAAAATCATTCAACTAAATAAAATTACCAAAATCAGGAAATAATCCAATAAAATATATTTTTTTAAATATCAAACGAACTTAAGAAAAGTTACACGTATAATAAACTTAAAAAATAGAAAATATATTTCTTTTAGTTGAAAAATGACGTTTCGAAAAACAATCTTTATAATATAAATAAAATTTTAACCCCTAACTTTAATAAATATGAAATTTAAATAAAATAAAATTTCCTTAATATTCTTTCGTAAAATGGTGTTTTAATAAAATTTTATTTTTTATTATTTACCAACACAGAGACAATTAATTTAAGCGTGGAGTGAAGCATCCCGAAAGTAATTTAAAAACCAAATCGAATATTTTTCTTTGAGAATTCAATTCCGGGCAAGCATTTTCTTAAAGAGTAGTCCGGCGTCTCGCACAATAAATATTAAAAATTCAGGTTCAAATTAAAAGCAACAGATCTGGAGGAACATTCTTTATCCACCCTGAAAAGTAAAAAAAAAAATATATGAGAGAGAGAGAGCTCGAAAATACGCTAAGAATTTCATGGCGCCTCACAAACTTATATCCTGCGGAATGGGGGAGTTCCTTATATTTTACGTTTTTGGGGTTGTCTTTGTTGGACGGACAGGATTACATTAATACAGAATGTATTTACATCCGAATAAGAAAAAAAAACAAAAGGAATATCTAGACATTACCAAACTGTTTTTTGAAGTCGTCAAAACCCCAAAAATGACATGCAAGATAAATTCAGATAAATGAAAATAATTCGGAAGTTAAGCTGAAGATGAAGTTTAATACTGTGATAGAATAGTGGAAGATTTAAAGGAGAATAGTACAAACAATGATTGTCTTTAACATCCTCATACCAGTTAAATTATAATAATTGCCTAATCACGAAACAACATGATATATGCAAAAATGAGAGGTCATTTCAAAAAAATCATAATAAAAAAATAAAAGAATGATATGACAATATTACTCATACACGGGGACAATTTGATGACAGGTCATTAAAACATGAAAGACAATGAGGAATCCGACTCGCCAGCACAAGAGGTAGCAGAAAAAACTATTTGGCATTGATCCAACTTGTGGAAAAAAGGTCAATTAAGATAATAAATAACACTTGATATTCTGGAGGTATCATCAGGGATAACACAATCCTATTATCTTATTTATGAATCATTCGCAAAGAAAGCGAATAAGCAGGTTCTAATTTGGTTCGAACACTAACAGGTTACTGTGACCTATAAAAACGACTAGTTCTAGTTCATGAATGCAAATAATCCAGTTTGGAGAATATGTGATACTGTTGACGAAATGCCATATCATGCTTGAGCGTATAAGCTACTATCCAATGCCTACTAGGCCAATTGGCAGTAGTGCAAAAAAGAGGACCAACTTGAAACTCGCATAACTTCGAAAAGTGAATAAAAACTAGTCCGTCTCAACCCTATTATGCAGTACAGGTTTAATAGGGATATTGCATCTCTTATTATCTTTAGTAGTCTCTTAATAACGACATCTTTATATCCGGTTGCCTTGTTGCAAGTTCTATTATGCAAAGTATATGATGGATATATGAGTAATCGTTGCTGTCAATTGTCAGTTTTTGCCGTAGTGTGTAAACTTTTATATTGTCTTTAATTTATCTATATATAATTTCTGTTAAATCGTTCTTTTTAGCAAGCATATTATCTTTTTCAAGCATTTAAAAGTAAGTATGCATACCTAGATCTATAATTCTGATTAATGTGATAACCTATATACATATACATATACTTTTTACAGATTGCTACATGATATGAGATTTGAATTTTAAAAAGTGCGACGATAGAGTATTCTTATTGAAAGAGATGACATCATTAGGTGGAGACATAAATACTTACGAGACATCAGAAAATTCAGAGACGAAGGTATAGTTTATCATTTAATTTGTTATACTTTTATGTTCGTTACGGAATTTATTATTTGCTTGTGTTTGATTGTGATTGTTTTATTTTAGGTAGAACTACAATATATACTGATGAATCATGAGTGAATGCAGGACATTCGGTAAATAAAAAGTGGACTGACGTTCCTGTTCAAAGCAGTCGACAAGCTTTTACGTAAGGACTCAGCACTGGTTTAAAATCACCAAATGGTCTTGGGCCTCGATTTCCATTAATTCATGCTGGAGGCGAGCAAGGTTTTGTTATTGATGCTGAATGTACATTTCTTTGTAAGAAAAATACTGCTGATGTTCATAGCGAAATGGATGCAGATATATATATGGAGATTGGTTCAAGAATAAATTGCTTCCAAATATACTAGAGAACTCGGTTGTTGGTCTCGATAATGCCTCATATCACACGAGAAAATTAGAAAAGTTACTTATTGAATGGCTCACTGAGAAGAATATTCCACTTGATAATGACATGTTAAAAAGAGATTTACTGGCTTGTGGTCAGAGGTTAGGTCTCAGTATGAGAGAAACAAAAGTGATGAATTTGCAAAGAATAAAGGGCATTATGTTCTTCGGCTTTCACCTTATCATTGTGAATTAAACCCAATTGAAATGGTGTGGGCACAAGTTAAGCACTACGTTCAAATGCACAATACGACATTCAAACAAAGAGATATTGAACAATTAATTGTGAAGGGTTATTAGAATGTAGCAGTGAACAACTGGCGGAATTACATTGGCCAACTTGCAAGACGATGTTGAAGAGTTTATAATTAACGTCACCCATTCATCATCAGATCAAGATTCTTTAAGTGATGAAGAAAAATAAAATAATATGTGTACCTACTCCTTTGTATGGTCATGGTTAGTTTTTTTATAAATGTTATCATGTATTATTAACTTGTTCTTAGAAATGGGAAAATATGTTTTTGCAAAATGAATTTGTGAGGAATTTGTGTCTTTAAATGTGTATAACGCAATGTAGGTTAACATATTAATATTCAATAAGACTATATGTCATGTAACATTAAAAAATAAAAGTACATGTTGTGTGTGGTTATTGTTATTCTTTTCATAAATATGTATTATTTAAGTTGTTTTTATAAATAGAAAAGTTTTTTATGAAAAATAAACTTGCGATTAACTTTGTCTTGGTCTGAATTTATAGTGGATAGTTGATTAAGATGTCAATATTCAGTAACGAAGAAAATTGTATACCTTAAGTGTTTCTTTGAAATATTAATTCATTTACTCTGGCTTACTATATTCAGTTAGATTTTAAATAATTTTTTACAGAACAATCCCAAAGGATTATATTATTACAAATATTTTAACTAATCCATCTTCCCATATATTCTCCCCTTTTAGTGTTTCAAATTACTATTAATTTTTTGTATGCAGTATGCATCAATTGAATGACAAACAGTCGTATAGGTTATGTTTTGATTACAAAAAATGTCAGATATTGAACCGGAACTGTAACGACATTATACAATGAGACGACTTGGCAACCATGAAATCAATTCCCATAAGACCTGTACTGCATAATAAGGTTGAGACGGAGTATAGTAAAAACTGCAATTTATGCGTTTAATGATGCATACGGACAGTAATGATGTTAAGAACTTTATGTCTATTAAATTCTTGGATTTGACACTACATGAAATATTAAACTGGGGAAAAAATGTGAATAATACTATCTCCATATTAAATAATAATAATAAATAATAATAATCTTTATTAGCAATTGCTATTAAAATATACAGACAAACATGCGCTTTTCTAAGCTTGAAACTTAGAAAGAAGGAGAACAATTTGATATGGGAATAAGCAATGAACACAAAGAATATCGATAATAAATGACGGATAATAGGCTAGCGTATTATCCCATTTATACATTCCTAAAACAATATTTGCCAAAGAGTTTTCTGTCAGCCTCTGTTAAAAACGTTCAAAGGTGACTTTGCTCCAGTTATAAAGGAATCCAGAAAGAAGTATCGAAGAGTACTTCGCATTTAGACTGTCAAGTTTCAGATTAAATGTAGAAATTTACATTTCATTCTTATGAAAAAAAGTCGGAAGTTGTAACAACTACCGCAAACATAAGAATAATGTACTTTGTAAATTTAGTCTTTTCATTTGCTTTTTTCTACTTACGTTATGAGGATTTCAGCAATCACATAGAGACTTTATGAATGAACATTGCCATAGCATATCCTTTTTTATTGACACGATAAAGATCTTTGAATAATAAATGTGCGATATTTATCAACGTCAAAGCGACATTATACACAAACCTGTGTATAATGGAACATATATAGACTATATGATTGATTACATGACAGTTTGCACATATAGAATTAGGTACCTATGTATGTATGTGTTTTGTAGCTCTTCTCATTGTTAGGTGAAGTTATAAATTGAATACATCATTTATTTTTTGTATGTTTAATATGCATAAGTTTTGAAATTGAATATCTTGCACTTTAAACATATTTCGTTGCAGCCTGACCCCATTGTCTTCATGTGCTGTCGTTCAAACAATAATTGGATAGCTTTCTCGGTAGAGTTTTCATAGTTAGATGTCACGATAATGCATTTTATAGTTTTATTAATGCAGAAGTTATAATTGAATATCAATCTTTTTTTAAATTATTTTTGAGTTATTTATGTTTTTAGTGCTAATGGAGGCCTTGCATTTTACTTTCTTATACGTAGTATAAGGAAGTATTAATTGTGATGATGAAAATTTTCGACCTCGAGATTTTTGCAGATGTCCACGTTTTGAAGTCCCCTGATACCAAAAAAGCGGTTTTTAAAAAATGTCTGTGTGTCTGTCTGGCTCTGTGTGTGTGACCACGATAGCGGTCAAACCGCTACAGATATCAATTCCAAATGTTGTATTTACGAATATAATCTCCCTCTTGGGAATTGACTAGATTTTGAGCAAAATCGGCAGACCGGAAGTAGTAGTTTACTTCAGTGAAAAAATCGAAATTTGCAAATATTTCGTCAATTACTAAGTTTAAACAAATTTATAAAGAATTCATATGTACTTAGAATTAAGTTTGAAACAAATTGTCTTAAAAAAGTTTTTCGAAATTCCAACCGGAAGTAGGTCTTTTACTCTTATCGAAAATCAGTTTTTTGCGAATATCTCGCAAGTCATGCTAGTGAATAGGATCAATTTTAAAGTTTGACCTGTCGTAACTTAAAAACTATTAATTAGAAAAGATCATGCTGTGCCCCATCATACGAGTTAATGTTGATAGAATAAGGTTAACATAGTATAACAGATCATTTTCTTAGTCTGCCTATATATATTTTTTTTTTGTATCCTGATCCTATTCACCTGCGAGACGTGGGGAATGGGATCGCATATTAAAATCGTGTTGTGAATCGTTTTAAACCATACGTAGGGGAATAGGATAACTTAAAGTTGTTTTAAAAAAACTGAAAAAACATGTGAAAATTAATGTAGTCTTTTTTGTGGGCAATAAAACACAATTTTATTAAAAAAAATTTAATGACAAGGTTACAGTCGTAAGGAAATAAATGAAAGATTAAATATATTTTTACAAAAAAGGCACCTACTTGTATTACAAAAAAAGAACATGTTTTTTAAGTAGCAATAACCCATTGTACCACGTAGACTTTTAATAATTAACAAATTAACAAACCATGTCCGTAGTGTTAATGTCAAACTTCAAAGAACCTCTGAGATAGTTTGTAGGTTCATGTAGTTTACCGACAACAACGTCAATTTGGAAGGTGTCAACGTCTTCTACGTCGGGAAAAGTATAAACATACCCATGGAAAGTTTTTGTCGGTTTCGTTTTAACGAATTTACCCTTGATTTGTCCATTTTCGTTATTTAGCACTTGACAAATGAAAAAATTATATTTTTTCGATAGTTTAGGTCTAGACAGTTGTAAGCCGTAGGCTACTAACAACCAGTCTCCTATCAGCACATCATCTTTAGTAATAGGAATAACATTTTTGAACTGTTTACCAAATTTACAGACAGTTACGGTATTTTCACCTTCAATTTCAGACTCAAAAATGTCTGAAGATTCCTCTTCTGGTTCATTTTCTTTTGTCGATTCATCATCCTCACTCTGTTCTTCGACGTCCGACTCTTTGGTATCCACAATACTTACACTCTGTCCTGCTATTATTTGACATTTTTTCCTTGTTTGTCTCTTTTTAGGAGCATCATTGTATCTCATTTCACGAAGCAGTTCAACAACTGAGTTTTCAATATTTACTAATACATCACCAGTTTCATTTCTTTGTGTCTCCTTTGGTAGCATTCCTATTACTCTACTTCTATCCAAAGGTATTATACCGGCTTTTCTGAATCCTGACTGGATATTTTTGGATTCGTTTTCCTTGATTTCCAAACATAATTTATTTAGGAGCCTAGGGAAAACACTCTTGGGAATCGAAGGTTCCTTCATTCCTGGACCTTGTTTCCACTCTGTCAAAATTTTTCTCCAAGCACCTTTTAAGGGCCGAAAGAAAGCTATATCTAATGGCTGTGTAATATGGGTGGAACTACTTGGCAAAAACACAAACTCTATGTTATGCTCCTTACAAAGATTTATTGCCTCCGGAGATAAATGTGAAGACAAATTGTCTCCAATTAATATTTTTTTACCCTCTAGGTTTCTGAGATAAGGCACTGCAACTGTTGCTACCCAATCAGTAAAAGTAATGATGTCAAACCAACCACTCTGAGTTACATTGTACCTGGCTTTCTTAGGACCTCCTTCTATCCAGGTCGAATATAAGTGCTTTGCTTTGTATATAACGTAGCAAGGAAGCATGACTCCATCTCCGGAAGCAGCAAACATTAACGAAACAGCTGTTTTAGTTTGGTTCATAATCCGTTCAGGATATTTGCATCCACGTTTAGTAATTATTTTTCTTTTACCAGGATCATTTGTTAAATTTGTTTCATCATAATTTATTATATGTGAAGGTGGAACATTTTTCAGAGTTTTTTCCAATTTATCAAAGTATTCATTTATAACTTGGGCAGACACTGCTGCTCTAGATCTTTTTATATTCTGGCATAGTCGAACAGCTAATGTTTCTTTATGCCTTGAAAGAAATCCAACGGCAAACTCTTTTCCTGGCATATTATTTTTAAACCTCGGAACATTCTGTCCTTTCCTGTCCAAATAGTATTTGACAATTAGCCGTAGTCCATACATATCAAGTGGGAAGCCCCAGTCTGCACACACACTTAGTTGTTCGACTATCGTAGCTTCTTCTCTTGTACTTAAAACAGTTTGACCACCCGGTTTTTTTAAATCGGGATTTTTTATATGTCTTCGAAGGCACCCAAAAGAAATATTGAAACGTTTTGAAGCCTCACGTATACTTAACTTTTGTGCAAGTACAGCTCTTCTAGCATTTTCTATTAACTCTTGGCTATACTTTTTATACCTTTTTCCATGTGGATCTGGCTTATAAACTCTCGGCATTGTAAATTGTGATGAGCCGATTCACCTCGCACTTTTGAACACCACGTGTTTGTGTCAAATATTTTTTACTGAAATAAAAATGAATAAATTACTGTTAAAATCCTTTTGCTATGTGTTACACTAGTGTTCATAGAGTAATAAAAAAAAATTACCAACCTCTTTAGTTAAATGATTCGATTTACACAAACGAAGTTTTGACAGTCACGTTTTTTTAGGTTAGAAGTACCGCGTTCTTAATTATTTACCCACAAATCAACGGCGCCACGGGACACGTGCAACTGCTTGTACGATCTTATTTTATCATCCAACAGGGCTTCGACATTAACGGAATGTCACTAAAGATGGCACTGCATGTTGTAATCGATTATTTAAGTGACAATAAAGTTTTGATCCTTTTCACCACATTGAGCCGATTCACCCCATTTTACGGTAGTTGGGAGGCACCAATTTAGAATATGTAGTTTCCTTAATTTTGAGAATAGTCGATTTTGACGGAATTTGTCTAGCAGTCATGTAAACACAACAGATATAATAACAATCAAGTATAACGATAATAGTATATGTATTACATACCGAGGTGGAAAGTGTTTCATTACTGTCGAGAGTTTAAGTAGTTTATCTCGAGACAGGAATGAAACTCTTCACGGAGGTTTGTATACTATTTTATTTACAACCATAATTATATTTATTTGTGATAAAAATTCCGGTAAAAGTTTTTAAAAATTGAGTTGTCAGATGTATGATGTTCTAGCGTAAACGTCAAATAAATATACGTCAGTTTTTTTCGGTGAATAGATTATAAAAGAAATGTTGAGTAGTAAAGCTTTCAAGGACTGCACTCCACATGAACTGAGGGAAACTGTCCTCCCGTAACAATTCAGACATCTTGACTCGAATGGAGAAGGACAAGAAAACACTATTTCATAATATCAGCAATAGCAGGGCGGCCTATCTACATAGATTCAAGATTCCAATAATTCTAATGTAACAATTACTTTTTTTCTGTGACGGGAAAAAAAGTTGACAGTTTATCCTTCTTGACAGGTAATAAAATGTTACTTTATCAACCCGGGCGTAAAGTGTTACTTTTTGCCCATGGGAAAAAAGTTCTACTTTTTGCCCGCTTAAATTGGCAGGTTTCCATAGCAACGCAGGTGTAATGTCACTTGAAATGTCACATCGATTGATTTTCTGACTTTAATATAAAGTATTTACATGTTTTTTTCATACATAAAATCATGAGTGATATAATTTTGCCGGCAAAATTTAATTATTATGAAGAGAGTTTGTTGCTTGGCAATTTCGCGAGTGACATTGACAGATAAAAATAACGAGCCGTCAGGCGAGTTATTTTTGTCAATATCACGAGCGAAATTGCCTAAAGCAACAAACTCGAGTAGAATAATCATTAAATTTTGCCAGGCGAAATTATATCACGAATGGTGTTCGGCATGACTATTTCATGAATAAAAATTGACACAAAGAAAACAATTTTATTACTTAGAAAAAGTAAATTTTAACAATTAAAACAATCTATTTAGCATTATTAATTATGTGAAAAGAGCAATTGTAATATACATTTTGTCCCTGATCGTTTACAGTTTGTAATCCGTGTAATTCTTTGCATTCTCCTTCTTTAGAAGTTGCTTGTTTCGAAGAGCTGTTACTGTTCCCTCTCAAATTTTGAACTAAATTGCCATGATGATCTACGTCAAGCTGAAGATAGGGTTTCAAAGAATGAGCACTTGCGTGTCCTGTTAGCTTAATTAATTGTTGCTCCCCAACCCCATTTTTGGCTAAAGCAGATATTGCAGAAGATCTGTGAGAATGATTTGTTATCTTTAACTTCTTAGCATCTAACCCAATGTTGAGTGCTGATTCTTTTGTCCATTTTGATAAGGTGTTTAAGCCTATAGGTGAGTTTTTGAACCAAGAACTTTTCTCCCAGGCAGGGTTTACAGTTAGGAATAGCCTGTCGCTTGTTATTGTTAAACCTCGTTTTTCTAAAAGTTTTTTAAGTAATCTCACAGGACAGAGACTCTCACTTTCTCTATTTCTTATAAGCCATTTACTGGAAGCCAAAACTTTGGACCCACCTTGCGTAGTTTTAGAGAAAATGGGATTAAATTCAATGCGACCGGTGAATTGGCCTTCATTATCTATTTCATCTTGAAAATAGTGCACTTTGCAATTTACAGCTTCGTTTCCTCTCCAGGCAAGCTCGAACGAACAAACATGAAAGAATGTTCTCTGTAACCCCTCCGGATTTTCTTCATTCCAGCTGCTTGCCATGGCCCGAATCTCGTGTAACGTAAGAGCTTTGGCACTCACTTTTCTTGTCTCAGAATTTTGCTGAAGAAGTTTTCTCTTCGCATCACGAGCATTCCTGGCTTCCTTAAAACAAATATCGGAGAAAGGATTGATTTTGATATCATAATCTTTGAAATATTTTTCTTGTACCATTAATGCTGTTGTGTTCCATATTGATTTGACACTAGTTTCCTTGTAGTTTTCTCCGTTTTTCTTCTTCATGTTGAAAGCCCAATCTTGTAATATTTTTGCGATTTCTTCTGGAGTAGTTGTAGGAAGTAAATCATAATGCCGCTGTTTACAAAATTCACTGAACTGTTGCCACACTGACGCTTTAGTTTTGACTGTGTTAACAGGAACAACCTTGGAAGTGGCCTCTTTAATGTTTTCAATGGATAAATCACCGAATCTTGAAGAATTGGGATCATTATTATCGCACATCTTTTTCAACTGACGTTTGCAAAAATTATTGCAATGGCGGCGACTTGTTGAATCGGTTACTATGTTTGCAAAAAACAGAGGAAAATTTGATGCGAAACTATTTTTTGATTCAAATGATCAATTCTTATTGGGCAAGATTTTTATGAATGAAATAGTCAATATTAAATCGTCGTTTTTCCCATCACAGAAAAAAAATAGTGTATTATACACAGGAAAAAAATTAGAGTTTTTCCCTTGTATAATAAATAACTATTATTTACGACCATACAATTAATAATTATTTGTGATAAAAATTCCGATAAGGTTTTGACATATCGAGTTGACAGTTTTGTGATTGACATTGAGGTTGGGAATAGAGTGCAGTAATAGAGGGCGGGAAGTAAACGTGAACAAAGTCACACTTCTAAACTTTTAAAAAGTCAGAAATGCCAACATTACGCGTATGGTTGTAAATAAAAATATTTCCATGAATAAATATGATTAGGGCATATATTAAATCAATTAACTCTTAAACAAATATGTTTGTCATTTCATGTATGTATATGCTAACCCTACCGCCTACACCAGTCAGTATTCTCTGTTTACGTTTGTTGTGCCCTACTTAAAATAATTACCAACCCAACAAGGGACGTGATAATATACATTGAAGTCTAATTTTAGAAGCCGTAAAGCGAGAAATTAAATCCTTTTCTTCTTAAACTTTCAGATAATACACCGGGACCTGGCTGCCAGGAACATACTAATTACGGAGGATCACATATGCAAAGTGGCGGATTTCGGCTTCGCCCGTGACGTCATAGTTTCCTACATTTACGAGCGCAAGAGTGAGGGCCGCTTACCGATCAGGTGGATGGCTCCGGAGTCGCTGTACGATAATTTATTTTCTGCTAAGTCGGACGTGTGGAGCTTCGGGGTGCTGATGTGGGAGGTAGTCACCTTAGGTAGCACACCCTATCCGGGACTGTCGGCCGCAGAAGTCATGAGAAAGGTACAATAATAATGTATAATATAAGTGATATCATTCGTTTGTGATTTGCATTTTGCGCTTTGCCTGTAAGATATTTCATTTAATTTCGGTAATTTGTGTTTCATATACGGACATGCTTTTGAAGAAGATCAAATATTAGGAACATTATGTGCATGAGATATTCTCTAATTAAGAAGTTTCTTATTTGCACGTTGTGTTATAATTATTTGTGAGTGTCAGTATGTATAGTATCAATAGCGTTCAATTCAACAATGCACGTTTTTGATTTCTGAAGACATACTTATACTTCAATTTTTAAATTACAAACGAAACCTATATGGGTAAAGAGCAAATTATTATGAAAGTTTTTGAATATTTCTGCTACATAAAACAACTGTTTTACATATTTAATAGAGAGTAACGAAACATCATGACAAGAAGTTATATAAATAAATGACATTTATAATTTAAATATTTAATAATATTAATTAATAATTAATTAATTCATTTTCTTCATGTACTATATCTTGTCGCAGCATAAGAAGCAAATATCGCGTCAAAATGGTACATATTTTTAAGAGATGGGTTCTTGCGTAGGCAAATTCAATATGGAAAGAATAAGTAGGCGATATCCGTCATATTTTATAATATAACCAAACCATAACCTGGGAACGTTCTCTTACATTTCTGCTTTGGTATATTATATTTTACTGTGTTATTAAATAAAATATGTGCTTCTAACTATAACACGAACATGAGTGATCAGTCAGTTCAAGCAAACCGTTAATTCTACCACATAAACATCGCCAACTGTTGGTACACTTAAAAACATATCAGAAAACATACAGCTTTAAGTATGTATATAAATATGACAAAACTCCAAAAATGGGTATTGGCGAAAAAAGATCTTCTAAAGAAGGAGTGGGTAGGCATTCAAAGCTATGGAACTTTGATGAATGAGTCAAAAATAGTGGTGTATAGTTTTTTTTTGTAATACAAACCATTCAAGGGTAGAAAAACAGCTGAATATTATCGTCGATGATATTTATATTAATTATGAGTAAGACGTTTATGTGTATTTAACAACACTAATTACAGTATTTACTTTACTTTACTTCAAGTTATACAATTGAAAATATAAACTAATCTTTATGTTCGATAGTAAAGTGTTACATGTTTGCTACTTCTTTTGCTACTCCTTTAATTCAATCTTGCATCCTATCTGGATTTAGTTCGGAGAACAATTAATAAGTTGAAGTGTTGAAGTTATTTGGTTTTCTTTTATACTTCTTTTTGTACTATACGTATCAATAGCGTAATATAAACTTCATTTATAATATAATGTTTCACCAAGAACCAACCGTAGATTCTATTAATTTTAATAACACATTTAAGTTTATACTTTTCTAGTTTTAAATTCAAAATTATTAATATAATTTTATTTTAGTGGCTAATATTTTAAAATTTTATTTATTGGCTCCTCCAAAATATCAAGTACCTATGATACTGTTACTATTGCTGATTGATCAAGGCTTCCCTATTTTATAACTTTGCTACACATCTAATATACAACACATAATGCAAAATTTTTGCTTGCCTTTATAGTACATTAGATTCCACAATAACGTATATATGTATGTACGTGTATTTTTTAAAATTTCAGTTAGGTATATAATATAATCATGTATATGTTGCTCACATTAGTTCGTTTTATTAATTATGTCCCAAATTAAGTCGTTATCTGAAGTACTACTAGTATACTCATCACAGGTGTGTGACTTATTTATACTAATAATTACTATCACTACTTGAAGTAAATATGGTAAATATAACACTACACTACCACAATGAAATGATTGGTTGAACAATGGTTTGAGCAAGTATTGTCTAAGTTGGCAGGTAGTGTTATAATAGTCATGGAAAATACATGATATCAAAATGCATATATTCACGCAAAGTGGAAAGGCTGCCTACTTAGAAGAAAGAATGTGGGATTATATCGTAGAATCGTGTTACTTCTTTTGGGATAGTGATAGTAAAACTGACTTTTTATTGTTTAGTGAATCAGGGTAATTTATGTAGCTAACTTTTGAATATTTATGATGTTTGTTATTTTATTTTTGAGTTACTTTCAAAATAAATTTTAAAAGTAGGTTAAATTTTACTTTAAATTATACAAATAAGCGTGATATAAATAATTTACGATGTTTGCACATACTGATTTCAGGGTACAATCATTTTATTAATATAAATTCTTTACATTTATGAAAACAAATAGGAGACTTTAAAATTGTTGGTAAAATTACTATATTCTCAACTGTTTACATGTTATATACATTTATATTATATTTTTAGGTTAAGTGTGTCGGATTTTGGCAGGATATTTGAATCAGTTCTTCTTATTCTAAGAAACGGTATAATATAACGTTTTTTTTTTTTTTTTAATGAAGTAATGTCGTAGAAATTTTTTGGAAATCATTGCCCTTAAATTTTGTTTACCAATATTTGGTTAGTTTAATGACAGTTCTTCAATACAGTTTAAATATAACCCTAATCCACGGACGCGTGCTACAACCTCATATTCGTTAAATATTCCGCCGACGATTTGAAATCGGTAAAATGTTACTATTAAAATGTATAACCTAGTTTCTCAATAATAATAATAATAATCGTCTTTATTTTACGGAGTTTAACTAACGCTGTTCAACTCAAGTACTGATTAACTACAGTTCTTAAAGTACAAGTATACCATAAATCATACATTACATTACTATAAACAAAACTTACAAAAAAATATATCTGCGCTTTTTAAACAAATAAAAAAAAAAGAATATTAAAAGGAAGTTCCAAAAAAAGAAGTGAACAATTAGAAAGGAGTCTGAAAAAACATAAAGCTGTCTCACACACACATACCAGGAAGAAGTAAGACATCATGGTTCGCGTTCACTCAAACAACATCATAAGCCATGGGAGGTCCTCTGATTTTCTAGTAATTTGCATTTAAGATGCTTTTTAAATGTACAGGAGCTGCTGCAGGACTTTCTTTGAAGAAAATTATAGCAAGTTGCAGCAACGTATGAGAAATATTGCAGTGCGGTGCCTTGGTAATGCATGGTTATCTACAAATCTAAGATGCCTGATGTGAACCGCATCTCGCCTTGCCAACAGATTCGTTATATTCTTTCGTGAACATATGTGCAGACACCTGCGATTTGACATGTTCAGCCAATTCACCTCACATATCAAATGTGATCTCTCCTCCATAGTCCGTAAATAAAACCTAAACATTCATTCCGCACAATAATTAAAGCATGATAACACCAAAGAATTACAGAGCATTCCTTTAAGCTTAGTACTCGTAATCTTCGGTTACTTTAAAGGTATTTTACGTAATACAAAGAAAGACTTCTGAATAAGTTTATGTATATCCGTTTTAAACCTTAGTTTATTATCAATTAGCAAGCCTAAGTTCTTTGCAGCCTCTGCGACTCCAAGGGCCTCACCATCGATCAGTACCCCAAGTCCTTCACGGCCCCGTGTTTTCGTTTCGAAAAAACAAATATTTGAGAGTGATTCAACCGTAAACAATGATTGCTCGATACCCTAAACAATGTATCCACGTCTGAATTTATTTTATTAGTATACATAGGTAGCTGGTCCACATTAAAGTGACAATAAATCTACAAATGTATGTGGGGACACAATAGTTTAGGTTGTTTTATAAAATCCGCGGTATGCATAATGAAAAGAAGCGGGAAGAGTACCGTGCCCTGCGGTGCACCAGTGACAATATCGATATCACCAGAATATGAATTGCTGTTACAAACCCTCTGGTACGACGTAACTAGGTCGTACGTATCGACGACAAAGCTGTTATATGTCAATTTTGTGATTAATTGTGTCGAACGCTTTGGAGTAGTCTAAAAGTATTAACACAGCTATTTCATCATCGTCAAGAGCGGAATTCACATCGCAGGTAATTTTTATAAATACACTTGTAGTACTATGGTTTTTACTAAATCCCGACTGGCAGACCGGCAGAATGTCAATTTACAGCAAATAGCCAGAATTTGATCCGATTTGGCCTTTTCATGATTTTTGAGGACGCGGGTAAAATACTTATTGGACGTAGATTGGAAAAAGTAACTGCATTATTGACTTTATATAGAGAATGAATAAAATAGCCTGTTATAGTAAAATGCAACACTATTGAATCACTCAGAGTATGTATGTACGAATTATTTCGTATATGCAAATGTATGAATGCACATCTACACCAAGCTGGCTTTGTAAACAACAACGTACAGACAGCTGTTTCGATCTTACATATATCTCATCAGTGTAAACAGCCTGTGTCCATATATCGGATAATTTACACGTGATAATATATTTATTGACTAAAAATTGTACATACTCAGCCAATGTCGGTATAGTATTTATTGAATCTCACAGCAATCAGCATTCAGTATCATAGGTAACAGTACCACCAATTCCTGAAAACATGTTGTAAGCTTTGATTATCTAATTAACAATTTGCAATAAATATATAAACAGCCATTTTTTAACAACTACTTTAACCATCAGTTAGCGCAAACTGACGGTTAAATAACTGATTTTTCATAAACGGAGAATAAAGGTACTTGATATTTTTCGTCACAATCCAATTTTCTTTAGGAATATATAAAAATATATCATAGGTTATTCAATTAAATAATGTGTTGTCTTATTAAATATTTCGAAAACCTGAATTTCAAGTGTGTTTGCAATATCATTCTCGTAATCAGGAGCAAAAATACTACATCTCTGCTAGTGTAACTCAATTCGTTGCTTGAATAATAATTAAATTAGCAATGGTGAACACGTGTATAATTTATTGTATTACTACCAGATCGGGCACTGGTATATAACAGCCCAATAAAAAAAATAAGGGTAAATGAAATTTCCTTTATCCATTCGGAAAGCAACCGCAATTTCTTCGACTTGGGATAATCGTAACTATCGTGCATTTCCTTTGCCGGCTTTGCGAGATTGAGAAAGTGAAAATTTCGTAGAAGTGAAGTGTCCACTTTCCTAATCCGATATTTCACTGTTGACCTTATCACACGCTACAAGCTGAATAAGCTGTCGCCATGTTTCAGACAGTATAAAGATTGCAGTTTTTATTTTCCACATGATATTGTTTTCCTTTCTTGTCTGGAAGGTACATACGAGGTGTGTTTAGGAAGTAATTATTTATAATAGGTGCAAGTTATCCCATTCAACGTATGCCGCTTGTACACCTACGCCAACGATATAGTCATAGTTGTTTAAAACCTGCCCTGGACTTTTTAAGGTTCTCTATTGTACTGTAATGAAAATTATGAACTGTAGTTCGATTTCGGGTAACAAAAATTGACGAGGTGCCATATTCGAAATGTAGGGCGGATGTTAAATTATAGCATTTTGTATTATGACTAAAAGTAATAGGTGTTAAATAATAATAATAATACTATTATTCTTCCTAAGTAACATGTTGTTAGATGGTTTCCAAGCTGCACAAGCGCTTCTAACATGACTGGTGTTGACACCATTACATGCCCTTCAAAGTACAGTCACAGCCCAGAGAAATTGTGGTATATCCAAAAATGTCAAATGATGTGGTCGGGAGTTACTGATAAAACATTAAACCTAGAAAAATAGGGGAACCCGGGGCGGAATGGGGTAATAAGTTGAAATTTTTTTTTAAAAATAAGAAAGGCTTTATAATGACAGCTGAAATACATTTTATGAACTCACTGTAGTGTTGTTAACATTATTGCACAATTAATTTAAAACAAATATAAAACTTTTTTTTTTACATAATAAAACATAAAACAGTGTCAAGTGCCCCGGGTATGGGGCACAACGGGGTAGTCGTTACAAAACTTAAAAAAAAAAACAAAAAATATCATTTGGCTTAGTATTCATTAAGGTTAATCTGATTCACACAGTTCACACACAAGTATAGCTTCATCGTCCTCGCTGTCCACTCCGGCACAGGAATTGTGGGCCCACTTCCCACACACTGAACACGCAACCCAACCCTCATTTGACTTTGAGTAGAACTCGTTGCAGTATAAACACTCACAGTCTGAGCATTCATCAGAATCACACTCGTTATTTTCGGTTTGTTTCTTTGGCTTCTTAATGTTTTTATTTTTCTTCAGACACTGTCCTTTAGTTTTTCTAATCTTATCTTTGTTTTCTTTTTTAAAAAGCCTTAGTTTTGCTCTTTCTTCTTTGGCGATCCTCTTTTCTTCTTTCTCTTTTATAGCAGTCTCTAACTCTCTTTTGTACGGCGAATCTGTTAAGACAGCAGTCCTCCCTCTTTTTCGATTAGTTCTTCTTGTTCTTCCTTTGACTTTAGGGAGAGGCATTAGAATTTCAGGTGAAACAGGAAATGCTGAGTCAGCCTTCTTAGTTGACATCCATGAGCATCCAGGTGTGACATTAATGTTCTCAACAAATAGGACCTTTTTAGCTGGTGTACCATTAATATCATGGGTAGAAACCTCACTATTATCACCTTTATCACCCAATGTTGATGCATCGTTCTCTTCACCAGGCAAGATAGACGAAGACGATTCCAATTGTCCATTTTCAGATGAGACAGTCTCTTGCGTTGAAGGTACAGTTTGTTCGATGTCAGTCACATCCGCGGGGAGAAAATCAGACTCAATGAAAACAGATCGATCAGTGGGCCAAATCCCTGTAGCTTGAAATCCATTAATGGCTGTCTTCATAGTCGCGCTTTGAATAAAGGCTGATCCAAAAAGAGTTGAAATTTGAAACAACGTTACGACTTTCTCTGGATTCATACGTAGCCACTTTCGAAGCTCTTCAGTGTAATGAACACTTAAAGGCTTCATGAAGGACACGTCAAGTGGCTGAAGTCTGTGAGAACAGTGCGGTGGTAAACACAGCAATGATACGCCATTCTTTCTCGTATAGTCTATAACCTCAAGGTTCTTTGTGTGTGTTGAGTGTCCGTCTAAAATGAGAAGAACCGGGAATTCCTTTGATGCCTTAGAAAATGCTACAAACTTTTTAAACCATATCAAAAACAACTCTGCAGTCATCCATCCAGTGCTGTGCACTTCAGCCCAACTCCCTGGAGGTAATCCCAGCTCAAACTCTTTCTGCATTTTTTTCCTTGGAAAAATTAACATCGGTGGCATGTATGCTCCACTAGGAGACATGCAAATAAGGCAAGTTACGGTTTCACCTCTTTCGGCCGAGGTTAATGAACCGACTTGTCGCTTGCCCTTACAAGCAATGATTTTAGAATTATTCTTGGGATTTACTGAAACCCCAGTTTCATCACAATTAAATATTTGCGAAGCTGTAAGTTTGTACTTATCTACCAAATTTGTAAGCAACGCAAAGAAATTATCAACTGCTACTTTGTTAAATCCCATAGCCCTTGCGCCAGATGTTGACTCAGGTTGACGAATTGAAAGAGAAGGATTTCTCTTTAAAAATCCATTGGCCCAATCTTGGCCAGCCATTTGATTTTTAAATCTGTGATCTATTCCATTTCTTACCGCTAATTGATACGCGAGAGTACGTAAGTCTTTCATTGTCAAACCGAATAATCGTGCTTCCATAGTTTTCAGGTAGTTTACTAGCTCATGTTCCTGCTCTTGGGTAAACACTGCTTGGAATTTTCCAGCAGTCTTGTCAATACAGTGCTCAGGATTTTCCCTTTTTTTCTTCACATATCGTTCCAGCGTAGTTTGGGGAACATTGAATTGAACTGAAGCCTTTACATAACCCAATTGTCCAGAAATCACCGCTTCAACAGCATTACTCATCGACTCGATTGACCAGGACTGCCTATTTGTCTTTCTTTCATATACTCGAACCATCTGGAATTGAAATGCAAAATGTTACGAACTTCATAAAAACAATCTATCAGACCAAAATAGTACGGGGCAGAACGGGGTACTACCCCATTCTACCCCACCCGTTCCGCCCCAGGAACACGATTTTGTTCACAGAGGTTACGCTACTCGAAAACAACGTGTAAAGAAACGATGATCTGGACTAAACTAAAGCCCATTGAACGTATTACAAGTATTGCTAACTACCTTTGTAATAGAACCAAGTGTGTATATCTTACCTTGATTAATAAATCATCACCATTTGCAATACTGGAGCAAAAACTTACACAGTGGTATCTTCACATACAAAACAGCAAGGAAACTAGGCAAACATGGCTGCCCGTGTTGAGCCGCACTAAACTGAAGTAGTTCCACTTGTTGCCGCTTAGCGGCATCATCATCTTGATATTAAAAAAAAACGATCTCCATTCCGCCCCGCTACCCCGTTCTGCCCCGGGTTCCCCTACGCATTTTTAAGTAGGTCTGAAGAAGTTCCATCAAGTGAAGGTAATAGTTATTTGTTGAGCGTTAATCCATATTTACCTGTACTTTTCACGCAAACCTACATCTAAAGACAAGTTTAATAATCTATATTCTGCAATAAGAACACTGTTTTGGTTGATCTGAGCGGTAGCGGTACACGTCCCAAGTATGTTTGCTAAATTATTCTTTCTCCCACACTGCTGTAAAGTTTTTTCTTTACTACTAGCGCAACCCTCATATACATACAAACACTTGTACGTGTCGCCAGCAGGTCACATCTTGGAAAACAAATAGGTTGATTATTCGGACAACGCACCGCAAAATGGAAACGATGGCGTTTGTCGAATTTAATCTCCTGGAAAAGTTTAAGTGCCTTTCGAGTTTTGAACCCTTACAGAGATATTTCTAGTAGTTTTCATTACCATTATTCCGCTTATTCCGCATAAGTTTTAGATGGCCTTTGTTAGTTCTGTTTTAACATATTCCGTACTTGTTACAGTTGGTAATTCTTTGAATTATGAATGTGGAAAGTTTCGAAAACGACGTTTGTTTTTCTTCCTTACACTTACAAGAATTACATGATAACAGTATGTGCAAAGCAATATTACGGAGCAAAACGAAATAAGACGACAAATTAGAGAAGGCTATGCATTATCTGATATTAAAGTTATAGAAATGCATTAGTAAAGAAAATCAGTTAGGTTGTATATCATAAGTAGGGCGGGGACACGAACGGTTGATGACTCATCGCCCATGGGCGCACTATTGAAATGTTGTATTTTTAAAGAGGTTTTAATTTTATTTATATAATTGGTTAACAAGTGGCTGGTGATCTATAAAATACAAAATACCTTATTATTTGTTCATTTTCTCTTCTGTAAGACTTGTTCTCTTTGAATTAAGTACATCCTTGTAGATAGAAAACGTCCTTTCTACATCGCAACTGGTTATAGGTGCGTACTGGAAATATTCTTTTATTTCAGCGTATTTAGAATTCTAAGAGTGAAAATGATGTTCAGTCATCCCTTGCACATCATATCATTATATGCACCTGACATTAGTAAACCTGACGAAATGTCAGTGGACTTTTACGAAACCCTACAATCAGAGCTGGACAAAATCCCAAAAAACGAAAAGATAATAATATTAGGAGATCTAAATGCTAGAATAGGAAATGAAGCAGTAGATGGAGTAAAGCAAAAATACAATGAAGACGTAACTAATAGAAACGGCGAAATGCTGACAGATTTTTGTGCACAGAACGAGCTTCGAATAAACAACACATATTTCCCTCATAAAGAACAACACAAATATACCTTTTATTACAATAGACAAAACAAATCCATAATCGATTACATCATCACCAATCGAATGTTTATGCCCCAACAAATAGTAGATGTAAGAGTCCTTTCCTCAGCCAATATTGGAACAGACCACAAACTAGTGCTAGGAAAACTACGAATAGCAATGCCACCGAGAAAACAAAAGCCAACAACAAGAACCGAAAAATTCAATATAGAATTGCTCAACCACGAAAGTACGAGACAACGCTACGCAGAAAGATGCAAACAATATATCACTCTTAACCCTATAATACAGCCCGATACGCCCCATACAGCATGGGATAAACTGAAAAAACACATCTACAAAGCCGCTGAAGAAACCCTAGGCACACGCACGGTATCGCAGAACAGCAAACCGAACAACAAACCGTGGTTTACAACGGAAGTCAAATATATCACCAAAGAAAAGAAGAAAATTTACTTACAATACAGGGAATCCCCAACACAAGAAAACCGAAATAATTATATCGAAATAAGGAACAGGGTCAACAATAGGGTTAGAAACATTAAGGAAGAATACTGGCAGGAATTCAGCAACGAAATGGAAGCGGACATGTATGGAGCACAAAAACGTATTTGGAAACTACTAAGGGGCATGAAACGAGAAACGAATGAAACAATACAACTCAGAACAATCTCGGAAGAAAAATGGGAGAAATATTTCCGAAATCTATACGCAGACATAGAAAACCCAGTCGAAGCACAAGAAGAGGACGCACAAAACGATGCACCAGAAGAGTACGCGCAAATCACCGAAGAACAAGTAAGGGATACGGTAAGGAAACTTAAGAACAGGAAAACTCCAAATCAAGACAAAATACCAAATGAACTAATAAAAAATGGAGGAACTGCCATCATAACAGAATACACAAAACTATTTAATCATACTACGACATAGAAGAATACCTGAAGAATGGAAAAATAGCGTAACAATACCCGTCTTCAAAAAAGGGGATAAAACCGATTCAGCAAATTACCGTGGAATAACATTGTTGAGCACCTCGCTAAAACTCCTAACTAAGATCATTGCGGACGAAATATCCACAACCATGCCAATAAGCGAAGAACAACAGGGATTTCGAAAAAACAGATCTACAACTGATGCACTATTCATACTTACACAACTGATAGAAAAATCACTAGAGTACAACACCCCTGCCTATCTCTGCTTTGTGGACCTAACGAAGGCCTTTGACAGAGTACAACTAAAAGACGTCATAACGATCCTGGAAAACGGTAATACGAAGAAAGAATACATAGAACTCATTAAGGACTTAAACACAAACACAACAACGCAAATACACACAAATCACACCCTAACGCAACATCTACGAACTACAACAGGTATCCGCCAAGGCGATAGTTTCAGTCCTTTGTTATTCAATACAATCATGGACGAGATGGTGAAAGCTGTAAAGAACACCGGACTAGGATATCGAATGGGCATGCATAAAATAAATATATTATGCTACGCTGATGATACAGTACTTATTGCGGAATCGGAAGATGACCTCCAAAGATTGTTACAAGCGTTCAACAAGCAGGCAGGAAAACTTAATATGAAAATCTTCACAACCAAAACCAAATGCATGACCATAGCAAAGGAACCTCTGCGCTGCAAATTGGCAATAGAAGATAATGTCATTAACCAAACCATGTCAATCGAATACCTTGGATGCAAAATTACAAGCGCCGGCTTCCTGGGGGACGAGGTGAGGAAACAAGTTAACAAAGCAGCAGCAATATCGGGACATCTTAGATATCCAATATGGAGAAACAAACACCTAAGTACAGAATGCAAATCAAGAATATACAAAGCATGCGTACGACCAGTGATGACATATGGTGCTGAGACGAGAGCGGAAACAACGAAAACAAAGAGATTACTAAGGGCAACTGAAATGAAGACCTTAAGAACTATAACGGGACATACATTGAAGGATAGGCAGAGAAACACAGACATAAGAGAGAAGTGCCTAACGGACGACGTGGTCAGATGGTCGAGGAAGAGAAGAAGAGAATGGAACCACCATGTTAGCCGAATGATCCCCGACAGAATGGTCAGGATGGTTCGAAATAACACACCTCATGGAAGAAGACCTATAGGACGACCTCCAAAGCGATGGCGTGACAGCTGGCAATCAAAATCGCAAGAATCACCATTGCAAAGAAACCGGAACTAAACAGGCGATACGCCTATTAAAAGAAGAAGAAGAGGAAGAAGTATTTAGCATACGCAATTGCCGCAATGTTATTAAATCTGGATTTCTATTAAAAACTGCGTCTAACTTTTGCCGAAGGCCACATCCGAAGTCACTTGGAATACTTATGAAATTATTAATAGCCCACATCTAATGTGGTTAGTCCATCCTTTAATTTGAGATTTCGATTTTTAAAATATGTGATTAGTTTAGGCAAATTTCCAAAGTGTTCCTGAAGGAATGACAACTGATTTTTTAAATTTTGGATTTGTGTTAGTTCCTTGCACTCAGAAATACTTCGAGCATCGTCATTTAAACATGTAACGAAATTTTGTAACCTATCGAAATTCTCTGCATAAAAACTATTTCTGTGTATGTTTTAGCAAAGCTAAGTGACGAACGTGCGATATTTTGGCATTCTGTAACGATATTTTACAGACTTTGTAGTAAATTTCGGAATCACTGACAATTCATTTTCATATCAGAAAAAGTAACATAAACAACCTTCTAGATCTAAATAAATTATAACTAAAAATGTACGCGTATGTTATTGAAACTAAACGAGATCCAGTGCACACTTACGTCTAGATAATTGGGAGAAGTCGATTCAATAAACCGGTATTAAACAGACTTACAAAAATTACGAAGTACGTAATTAACAGTCAAAACAATGAAAAAACGAAACTAACGTAAGTATGAATGAAAATTTTATTTCTCTTGCGAAATATAAGGTAAATATAATACATTTTAAAAACCCCTCACGATGCTATCTACGCCGATGAAAAAAGGATTTTACTCATAAATTCCTTATTTAATGGGCATTTTTTGCTCTCATTCTCGGGCACTTCTCGGGCGTAAACAGATGTTGCAGTTCACCATATGAATTAGTGCTATTCAGTAAGCGTGTGTTGTTTACATTATTCTTTTGCTCCGTTGTAACTTCGTCGTAGTTTAAACCGGTCATGCCCGCGCCCTAATCATAAGGTATGCAGATAGAGCGAGCAGACAACACAAAACAATAGTGACTCATCCCCATGGGAAAACAGATTGTGCCTTTATGAATAAAATTTTTTCGAAGCGGCTCATTCTGAATTATTATAGTATTCTGAAAAATTTCTTAAAAATGTTCTTAAAAAAATATATTTATCGAAAACGACGTATTAGATGGACACAATTTTTGATAAGTTGTTGACAATAAAAAGACCTAATATAGGAATGCTTCATTTTTTTCAACTACTAATTGCAAATGCAGCTGGTTTTCTGCATTGGCAATTAAACTGATACCTGTATCACATTATTTCTAAATATATTTTTTTATATTGTTGATAATTTTGCCAACTTTATTTAAGTATTTTATTTTAATTTGAAACATTTAATAATCTGCTTCTTAATTGACAGGCGTAACTTGATGATGCTAATCAGTTTAAATTAACTGAAGTGATTTATTATGATTTTTTCTAAAGAAAAGCGTACAGATATGATTTTCCTACTGAAGGAATGTCAAAGAAATTATTTACTAACCCAGAAATTTTACCAACAGCGTTACCCTGAAAGAAGATTTCCTTTATAAGAGTAATGGACACTTTTATTATTATTGATAGTGTTGCTTATCCAAAACGTCGGAAACCTAAATACCTATATGATAAATATTAAAAATCAATTGGAAATCTTATAGCAACAACAGAAGAAAATCCTCATGTCAGCACCCGTGAAATAACTTGTTTTGCTTGTTTAGCCAAACCAGTGCTGCAAGAACATAAGAATCAAATAAATGTCACCCGTATTATCCAGACGTAACATTAGGTAAAATAAAATAAAGAAGTAAATATGTGTTTTTAATTACTATTCTTAAGTACCTTTTTTTAAATTGTGAATGTCCCCAAAAAGGCCGTAAATTTTAAATTGAGAATGATTAACATTTTTACTAGCAACATTGTCAGACTTTTTATACAATTTTCATTTGAAACTTTTTGATCTCCCATACGAAGCTAGACGGGGGTATGTCTGCGTACAAAAGTAGGTATAATTTCGGTTTGCCCAACGGATTTGAATGTTTCTGGGCTTATTAGATAGATAATCTTACAAAGAATTGAAGGATATGTAGTACAAAATTAGGTGGTTGTCAAAATAAAATAACAGGGGCGCTGTTCTCAATTTATATTACTAAATTTTAAATGACACGGTTTATTTTTAATATCGTTATATTGAAGCACATAAAAACTGAAGAGAATGATGAAAATAGGAAGTTGCTACCTTTTCCCTTGACGAAGATATAGTCATACGAAGACAATCTAGAAAAATCAAAAATTTTAAATATAAATTTATTTATTTATTGGGTGTAATAATTTTATTTTAATTTTAAGGGGGTTATTAAATAGTGTATAGTTCGCTTTCATTTGAATTTGCATCATACTCTTCCATAAATGTATTTATTTCAGTCTTTTTATCGATTTTTTAATTCATATCATATTTTACGTTAGATTCTTCTTTTAAATGTTCTCATATTAACGAAATTTTAATTTTAACATATTAAAATTTGTCGTTATATTTAACACACACGCAAAATACACATACAATATGAAATATAATAAAAGTTAGTATAGTATACAAAATGTGTGTATTAAATAACGATGTGATGGCTAATATAAAAATTACTTTTATTTCCGTGTTGTATTAGGTGTCAATAAATAATTGTCGAAATGTTGGGAAAAAAATGTTGTAATTGTATTTATTATTCCCTTTTTGGCCGCTATATCCCAAACAATTTTTTTGAATTATTAACAAATTACGACCAGGACAACAAAATATTTTTTATATCTTGTAACGAAACAAGCGCACAAAGAAAGGCAGACTTCCAAGTGACAATAAAAACAGGTTGTAAATCATCTCGACGCGACATAATGTCTGGAGTTTCTCCCAGTGTTGTTGGAGGCCTATCGAGAAGACCGCTGGACGATTGCTCGAATGTTTCTGGTATTTTGTGTGCGTATACAGGCTGTCCCAGATAGTGTGCTCACCATTGGGATCTCGTGAACGGTAAGACATAGAGAATTGGTTAAATGAGACAAAATGTACGTGACACCTGGGTTTATTTTTTTAAGCAAAAAAACTTTTAAAAAAATGAACGATACGTGCGCTATAGGGGAAAAACTAAAAATCGGCAATTTTAATTTCGTCGTTTAACTTATTTCATGTAAAAGATACCGAAATACTATTTTGACATTATGAAGGTACTTTTTTACGCAGAATTCAAATTTGGTATTGCAACCTCTGAAGCTTTTATACGTTTCGAGATTTTTATACAAACTTTCTTATTTTAAATACAAATCGTAGGCGGCTTTGACTGTATCAAAAAGAGCATAATTTGCTGATTTCAATGATGTATAACACTTTGGGTTTATTTGTAGAAATAACAAAGTTATAATGATATTTGTGCAATTTTTGGTATCCTTATGAATGCATAGGCTATACATCAGAGGCACCATTGAATTATTAAGACAATAAGTAGTATCTGTCAAATTTATTTGCAAGCAAGTTACGTTTCCGTTTATTTTTGTGTTATTTAGTCTGCTATTTTGTTCGTTTATTTAAAAATCACCGCATTTGTTGTTTTGGTTCGTTTTATTACTTGTTTATTGTTGTTCACGTTATGGAGAAATTTAATAATGAAGAGAAATATGATATGCTTCAAAGTTACATATTGGCTCACAAAAATTCAAGGAATGCAGCTAATCATTATTTGGAGTTGTACCCAGATCGACGGCAACCACACGAAACTTTATTTCGAAGATTAGAAGTAAATATAAAAACATACGGTGCCTTTAGTAAACCGAAAAGAAATAGAAAAAGAGTAGATGAGGAAACCCAAGTTATTGTATTAAATCAGGTGCGTGAAAATCCAAAAGTTTCCACAAGAGAAATAGAAAACAACACCGGAATCCCTAGAACATCAGCTCATAGAATATTAAAAAAGCATCGATATCATCCTTACAAAGTCCAGATTAGCCAAGGACTCCAACCAGGAGATGCAGAGAGGCGGACTCGTTTCTGTCATTGGTTCATTAATCAGAATAACAACAGTGTTACATTTCTGTTTAATGTGTTGTGGTCAGATGAATCTCGATTTACGAACAATGGGTTATTTAACAGAAATAATATTCACTATTGGGGGACAGAAAATCCCCATGCTCTACATGAAGCTCGACATCAAGAACGTTTTGGGTTCAATGTGTGGTGCGGTATTATCGGCAGAAGAATAGTTGGACCTATTATCTTCAATAACAATTTAACGAGTGAACGCTATTTGAACTTACTTCAAGGTGAAATAGAAGATCTTCTAGACGATATTCCGCTTAATCTAACTGCGAATATGTATTTCCAACAGGATGGGGCACCAGCACATAATGCTCACATTATTACGAATTACCTAAATAATAGATTTGGTAATCGGTGGATTGGTAATCGAGGACCCATTTCATGGCCTGCACGTTCCCCAGACTTAACCGCAATGGATTTTTTCCTTTGGGGTTACATAAAAAATAAGGTGTATAAAACACAATTTAATAATGTGGAGGAACTGCAAGCTTGTGTTTTAAGAGAGTTTCATCGGATAAATGGACGTATTTTAGAAAAAGTGATTAATTCCACACTAAGAAGAGCTCAGTTATGTATCAATAACAATGGAGGACTTTTTGAGCATTTAATGTAATTTATCTATTTACTAGTAGTAAATAAATAGTTAGGTATGTGAAGTTAGTGTTTTATTTACTTTTCAGTCATTTTTGTATTTTGTTTCCAGGAATAGGTAAGTATAAAACAAAAAAATATGCTAATTATTCTTGTAACTTTGTTATTTCTACAAATAAACCCAAAGTGTTATACATCATTGAAATCAGCCAATTATGCTCTTTTTGATACAGTCAAAGCCGCCTACGATTTGTATTTAAAATAAGAAAGTTTGTATAAAAATCTCGAAACGTATAAAAGCTTCAGAGGTTGCAATACCAAATTTGAATTCTGCGTAAAAAAGTACCTTCATAATGTCAAAATAGTATTTCGGTATCTTTTACATGAAATAAGTTAAACGACGAAATTAAAATTGCCGATTTTTAGTTTTTCCCCTATAGCGCACGTATCGTTCATTTTTTTAAAAGTTTTTTTATTTAAAAAAGTAAACCCAGGTGTCACGTACATTTTGTCTCATTTAACCAACTCTCTATCTCTTACCGTTTACGAGATCCCAATGGTGAGCACAATATCTGGGACACCCTGTATAATACAGTCGGCGCGTCGGGATAAGTAATTCCGGAATAAACAAGTCCTTAAGTAGTAGTCGCGCGGAACAGACCAAAGTAAAAATAAATATCAGAAATAAATAAATAGTTCCTTGAGTGGTAGTCGAAGAATAAACATAAATATAAGCGGTGCAGTTTTTATAGTGCAATAAAGACATAAATATTACCGTGTCATATAAATAGTAGTAGTAAATAAATATCTGTGTTAATTTAAATCGTAGTAGTTTAAGTGTGATTCATTAGTTTTATATTTTTATATTGTAATTAATTTTACGTGTGTGAATATACAGACTGTTTTAAATAAATAAATTGCACGAGTTGTTTATTGAGAACCCGAAAACGTTACAATATATATAATATAAAACGGAATTCGAGAAATAATTAAGGAAGATATTGTGAATTGCATGAAATCGTAGCGAATACGGCGGCTAGAGATATTAACAGGAGACAGACAAAATGAGTAATATTGAAACTAACTAGAGGACAGTGGAAAGCAGACAAAGGGACAGATCGAGAGTATGATGGGAGGATCAAGTAACAGAAGATCTCAGAACAATGAACATTTAGAACTAGAGGAAGGCCACAGCAAACACGGACAGTATACTATAAAGGAAAGAAAATAAGTGGAGTGCTTCATCACATAAAACAAGTCAGAAGAGCTCGCACGAGGCTTTCCAATTCTGAACTCAAAATGTATAACCTATTATAATAATATTATTATACAGACCGACAGAGAGGAAGAAATCGTGGTCAGCTGCATTAGGAAAACGTTCCGGTCACATCTGCCGAAGATGAGCCGCCAGGGCAAGGTTTTACTCAAAAGACGCATTGAAATTCGCGAAGTGTAGAATTTGGTCGCATCTTGTTAAAACCATAACTACGCCTACAGCCATATTTCGAAGAGATGTTGGAAAAAATACCAATCATTGCTACATAATATCGACAAGTTACGGCTACAATTACAATTTAGAGGGTAGATTCGAACGGGAGCAGATAGCGATATCCTGCTCACAGATGCTTTGTATAAAAACCATCAACGTCGTCCAATTGTGATCACAGACGAACGTACTTTACCACGAGTGTCGAGTACTCGCCACATTACGATGTTTGAAAGCGAAAAGATCGAAGAAATCGTATGGAGTCGAGGTTAAATGCATGAAAAATTGAAAGACATTTGTTAAGAAGTGAATGAAACGCTATTTAACGTGAAAAAATGTCGATGACCTGCCAGATCGTGCCCCTGCGCAAAAAACAATGAAAAGGGAGGACGGAATGATTTTACGGGTGTTTGAGAAAATCTTTGTTTTTCGATAGAATAAAATCGATTATCACATGTTTGTGTGACTCTGGTTAATACCTAATAATGCTAAATTGAATACGTACATTAAATAGAAGTGGTAGAAAATCTGAAAAATATATACTCTTTATTCTATCGCTTTCGCAATACGATGAAATTATTACCATTTTACAGCACTAAATCCACTTTGTACCTTACTAAATTCATCAAGTCAATAAACACTGGCATGTTTCCCAATTATATCTGTTTACAATCCTACAGATCATTATTTCGTTTTTCCAACAATGAAAAACATGATGATCAGTATTAATTAGACGTTTATCAGCAACCAGAAAATTCCTCAAAACGTTATCCCCCATTACATTCTTATTCTCTGGTATTTATTAGTATTTTTATTTTATTGTCAGTTTGGGTTAAGAGGAAATCTTAGTCGAACAATCGAATATTGTATTAACAATCTGCCCCACTCATATTAACAGAGAAAACTTTTGAGTGTTTCTGGGAACAGGTAAACTCCATTAACGGAAATGTTGAACTTAGTTCCAACTCAACACTTACATAAATCCCCTTAAACAATTATCTATACTATATGAAGTGGAAATGATATGCGATGTTTTTTGTGTAGGTACCAAATGTGGCGGCATCTGCTTGAAATATTTATTAATTACGATAGTTCAGGCTTTTATCTTAGAAAATCGGTCAATAATTATCCTTACGTCTTCTTTTATTACTTGCTTAATACTGCCTGAACTTTAATAATAATAATAATAATTTAGTCCAACAGCTTCAAATCAATTATGGGACAAAGAAGTAACGTACTTTAATACAAAACAAATCAATCATATTCTTATTTGTAATATAAACAATTTATAACTATATATAGGGTGTTTCAAAATTGCACGGCACTATTGTAGGTACTTGTTCTCTAACATAAAATAAATAAAAAATCCTTATAAACATATATCGCAAATTAATTTATTACTAAGATATTGGAGCATAAAGATATTTATTTAACAATACAACACCCAAAAGAACTGTTTAAAGTGGCCACCGTTTTGTTGAATGCAGCATTCAGCACGACAAATTCATGCTTCTTTGGCACTTTGTATAGCATCAGGACGATTCTTGATAGTTGCTAAAGCGTTATTACTTTAAAAGTGTAATGTAAGTATCAAGTATGATTTTATCTTGTTTATATGAATACGGCTTAGTGTACCATGATATTTGCTGCGAAATTGACAATCGAATGGATGACGTTTAATAATGTAACGAAACCAGTAGACATCCGGGCAACGACAAAAGAAAGGCAGACTTCCGAGCGACAATAAAAAAAAGGTTGTAAATCATTTCGACGCGACTGATAAACATCGTAAAGCAATAAACCATCCATTTGCGTTGTACTGCATCGAGACAGAATGTCTGTGGAATGTTCTACAAACATCGAGAGGAAGATGGAGTTCACGCGAATGCTTCGAGATGTTTCGTATGTGTATATAAGGCGGCTGGGTCACCGACGGCTGAGTAATTCGGGATTAAGAAGTTCCTTAGGTTGTCGACGCGCGTAGAAATAAATATAAGAAAGAAATTAATACTTCCTTAAGTGATATAAATATACGGACATATTAGTAATAGAAATAAATACAAGTGTTAATTTAAATCGTAGTAGTTTAAGTGTGATACGTTAGTTTTATATTTTATATTGTAATTAATTTTACGTGTATGAATATACAGAGTGATTAGATGCTTGTCGGTCGACAAGCATGATTTTATAATGAATTTTCTAAAAATGAGCTTAGATATATGTTTTTTGTATGTATTGGGCGAATGTCAAAAATATTACTTACTAGCTACAGTTTGAATTGTTTATAAAATTGCATTACAAGAATATATAATACATGATTCTTCTTTTCTTTTACTTATAAAATCTTAATCATGTCCATACCTGTATTTATACGAAAATTGGTCTGAATTTGGTACAATAAATAAATTTTAAAACAAAACAAATTAATAACTTGATTATAGTAGGCGCAGAGATAACTTTTATGTGAATGGACGAGGAATTAGTGGAACAGTAGCTATAAAATAACAATAAATATGAACATTAAAATAGGTAAAAATTATTTCAAAAAGTGTTCAAATGTATATTTACTGTTTTACTACCTAGCCCTATAAAAAAATCTAATTTTGTGATGTCCGAAGACCTAGCAGGCTAGTAAATTGAGCCTTCACGAGATAAGTACTTCCCTGGAAACATTTAAATTTAAACATTTTGTGCAGGCCTATCATCCGATAACAAAAATATTTCCCCATGCACCTATGCTCCACCTATGCTGGTGATATATTTAGTAGTGAAGTAAGGGTTGTGATTTGAATAATAATGAAAATTTCTTCTAGTATGGAAAGTAGTTTCACCCGTAAATCACATATTATCAAAAGGAATTGTCTGATAATCAACTGTAATTATTATCCAATGACAGAACACTCTTCTAGCTTTAAAATGGTGGATGCGTAACTTAATATTTAAATGTATTCACTACGGATGACATTTATTTTATTTTAAGGTCCCTTCAACGCTAGCTTGGCTAATATGCTTCAAACAACTTACTTCACGGGTACTGACGTGAGAATTTTCTGTTGTTGCCATAAGAATTCGTAATTCATTTTTGTCACCAACACATATTTAGGTTTCGGTGGTTTTGAATAAGCAATACTAACAGTAGTAATGAAAGTGTCCATTACTCGTCAAAAGGCATCTGTCCCGGGAAACTTTTTCCAGGGCAACGCTGCTGGTAAATCTCTGGGCTAATAAATAATTTCTTTGACATTCCTCCAGTACCAAAATACACTATTGAAATAAGATATATTGGCAAAATTTTTGTAAATAAATTGCAATAGCTTAGCAATGGCTACTTTTAAAATAATAACGTCTTATATATTGTTAGTGTAATACCGATTTTCGAGTTGTATACTTTTTTCAAAGCATTGAATTTTTCAGAAAAATGGTAGTAAATCAAAAACTTAAAATTTTAAGCCTATACTATCTTATTACTTTTTTGCTAAGAATTACAAGGGGAATACTAAAATGTACTAATATACAGGTATTCCATATAAAAAAAAATAACTATTGTCAGCCACCAACTTATGGAGCACTCTGTTTAATACAAAATAAATCTAAAAGATGCTCTAACGAGTGGCTATCGTATGAAGAAAACCGCTTTGAGGTATATTTTCTTACAAAGTCGGAATCAGCTTTCCCCGCCCATATGACTCACGCTGTATATGTATGTATGACTTAATACTAGCACTAAAACTTTCTAGATCTTTTTCTTTAGGAAGATCACTATATTTTTTCATTTCTTTACCCATGCTGCGCCATTTCTCTAGATCCCTGGCGTCTCTTTTATCTTGCCCTTTTGCCATATCTTTTTTATTTTATATCCAGTTTTTCTTCCTATTTCGTACTATTTTATTGCTCCTTTTTCTTTTTTTTTATAGGTGTTAGTCTTGCTTTCCTCTGATTTTATTCTGAACCATTTTAGTTTTGTATCCACTTTCCCTTCTAGTGCTTTTTTTGCATTAATGATTATACCATTCCTTCCTATGTTCCTTTTCCTTTTTCCTTCTTATGTTTTAATGTTATTTTTGTATTTATCATAAAGTAGTCAGAGTTTTTTTTTATATAGTACCCATATTAATTTATATAAATATTACAGAAAAACTGAAAAGTAATATTCAAAAAAGGGATTAATAAAAACAAAGATGATATAATCCGGTGTGACGCAGGGAGGAATATTGGGTCCTTAGTCGTTCAATAGTTTGATGAATGATATAATATAGAAATCCAAACGCGAAAACGACAACCTATATATCGCTATAGTTTAGAAAAATCAGTTATACACCATATAGCACTCGCAGATAAATTTATTTTTATATTGTCAACTAGCAAACTTGAGTTATGAATGAAACAATCTTCTAGATTCAAAATTTGATTAATCAAAACAAGCATTCACAAGACAATTTAGTATTTAATTTATTATTAATTTGAATTAATTTATTTTGGTGAATACTCGAATTATTACGCTATTTTTAATTTGATTTCTTTGAAAGCGACTCGATAAAAATTAATATAAAAATAGACGATGTTCTCTTTCAGCACCACAGTATGCCAAGGCGATACTTTTTCTAAACAGGTCAGATATCATTATCCTCAAAGAGTGTGCGTTTTCAAAAATATATATTCTATGGAACCTCAATACAGATACGAGAAATAATAATAAAAACTTTTCAATGAAATCGAAGAAGACATCTCCTGAATTTGACGTCGATATCCTGTCGTTACTTACATTCGCGAAACATTATACTGCTGTCTTTTTGAAGCGCACCATTATCGGTATAGATGACAAATAGGTCGCATGGCTATTAATATATAGATACAAAAGGAATTTAAACATACTGCAACTTGTTGAAAATAAAAAATTACGAATTATAGCTTTCATTTTGTCCGAGCGAGTCACAATGTTCGTTATTCTCTAAAATGTATCTTATTTTGATAGTACCAGTGCAATTTTAAATTTTATCAGAATCATATCCGGACTAAGAGATGTTGAAATATGCAATTTCACCAGCTTCCTTGAATATTTTAAAAGCAATTTGAGGCGCTGACGTTTTTAAGAAAATTACACCCTTCTTTTCATAAGGGATCTAATTTAATAGTCATTGCTTGTTTTTCGATTTTCTACCCAAGAATGTATGGCGTAATTATATTCCTTACCGAAATTATCTGAATACGTAGCACTGACAAGTTTAGTTTAGTTTAGTTTATTTATCATCAAATAGTACGTGACAAGTCAATAAATAATATATAGAAGAAGCATGGAACATTAGAATATAATGTATATATTGCATAACAATAACATCTGGTATAATGTATATTATAAGGACAAAGAGAATAACTATTCCCAAATACAATTATTATTTAAATACATACTCTTCAGTTGAGTAGTGACATCTAATTATAAAACATTTTTGAACAATTCTGCACAATCAATTCATCGACAGAACCCTAATAATTTGAGGAAACTTATTTGTTTAGTTTAGTTTATTTTATTATCAAATAGTACATGACAAGTCACAATACAGGACTACAAGGTTTATCTTACCATAACAATATTTCCACCTATCCAACTTTACAGTATTCTAGTCTAAACTTCGTAAATTTAGGTTTTTAACTAAATATAAATTTGGAATTAAAATATGTAATCTTCCACCTTGTGAGTCACTCACAGCTACTCAACTAAAATCAGGTTTGATAAAATATCTACACATACAATAAAAATAATAATACACTCTGCACAACAATTATCTCAACGCCTATTTATTTTCTAGAAAATGTTTTTTTTGAATATCTACTTATAAATGTTAGGTTCTGGAAAAACACGGAAGATAATTAACAGCACTAGCCAAAAAGCAAATTACTCCAAATTGCAAAGTTATAAATGCATTTATAAAATGACCTTCCCTTGTTTAGCTTAAATTACAGTTTCTACCCTTCTTGACATGTCGCTTATGAGATCTGAACACACCCATGAGAAAGATTATTTTATTCTTGTAAAAGTACAGGCTCGAGTTCTTTCATGTTACGTATTGATCGCTGGTGGAATGTTAAAGCTTGTACTGGCAATTGAACTCCCTTCATATATTGCTGGGCAATTCCTGCTATGTGATGCACTGCATTTATAAACATGCAATTTGCATGAGTACATAAAGTACCACATATTCTTCTAAAACATATCCAGCTGCTGAAGACATTGGCCCAGTGGTGCGCGAAACGTCACCGGGTTTCCCGGTGCTCTCTGGTAACCAGTGGATCTTGAGTAGGAACATAAGCTGTTATCTTCGCTCCCACGCATAACGGCGCTCCATACAGTAGTATGGAGTGGACCCCCGCTGCCCTCTTAGAGCTCACTGGTCCTTCAATATTTGCCATCAGCCCCGCAAGTTTGGCCATTTTATCTTCGGCCCTTTGGTAAAATTTCGTGAGTTTCGGCTTTATTTTCCAAATAAATGAAATTATATAAAATGTCGAGGACTTAATTCCCCGTTCTTTTTCAAACGAGGTATAATTTAATATTTATAATAAATAACTTTTCTGTTGTATAAATAAAATACATACATTTTATTATTGAAATAGAACAAGTAATTGTTTAAAGCGTTATGTAATTTCTAAATTAATTGCAAAATAAAGCCAAAACTTAAGAAAGTTTAAATATTGCTCAATGATCTTCATCTGTTAATTACGCATTATTAATTTAAAATAAACTAATTGTAAAATTAGTTTTTGTTAAAATTTTGTCGTATTTAATTTATGGACTTTTACTTTCTTATACGTAGTATAAGGAAGTATTGGGGTGATGAAAATTTTCGACCTTGAGATTTTTGCAGATGTACACGTTTGAAATCCCCTGAAACCGAAAAAGTGGTTTTTAAAAAACGTCTGTGTGTGTGTGTCTCTCTGTGTGTGCCTGTGTGTCTATGTGTGACCAGTATTAAGAGTACAAAAGTATTTAGAGTTGAATTTGCAATATTTTTTGTATACATGAAATTTCAAAATTCGGACCGGAAATGGCACTTTTACTCTTAGCGAGTAGCACTTTTTTTCGTATATCTTGCAAATTATGCATCCTATAGCGATTTATTAAGAAAATGAAAATACTTATAATAGGATTCTAGATAGTTTTTATATAAAAAAATTTAAAACTCTATAATTTGAAACGCTCATACGTATAAGAAAGTCGTGTGGTGGCCACACCTCATTTTTTTGTCATATGTTAACGTTAGAGTATTATTTGATTGTTGATCATTGAAACAACATTCAAAGCGAACAGAAAAATCAGCATAGTCCTTCGGAATCCTAAAACAAAAATACCTTTAGAAAACCAAGGAGTTTATGAAATTCCGTGCCTCAACTGTGAAAAAACTTACATTGGATAAACGAACAGAAGGGTAAATGCAAGAAGAGACGAACACAAAAATTCCGTAAGAAAAGACGAGAAAACTTCATCCCTGGCTCAACATGTAAAAGAAACATCCCACACGATAGACTTCAGTAACACCAAGCGATTAGCGAACATCGAACATACTAAAACCAGAATCATCAGGGAAGCCATCGAAATTGAAAAACATCCGAACAATCTGAATTCACGAGATGATACCCAGAGGTTACCAACAGCATGGAAACCAGCACTAACACGAACAGATACCAACAAAGAACACCAAACTAATACTTCTACATCGCAAACCAGCCGTCACACTCCAAACACGAGCCCAACGACACGGAACCATGCACACACTCGTCCAAGGGCAACCAACCGAAACGCTAACGAAGTATATAACCACCATCCGAATCCCGAAAACGTCAGCTTACGAATAACAAGAAGCAGAAGCAGACAGTTATCGCAGACCTGAAGATGGCAAGTGTGATTTTGCCGAAACGTCGTCAAGAAACCAGCATCGGTCTTTCCAAAGACCAAGCAGTGGAAACGCGGAAGAAAACCCGGAATTCAGTGACAACATATATATATATATATAAGAACTTATTTGTTACAGAAAATGTCACATGTATTTTATATAATTTTGAGAAAGACATCTAGTAGAGTCGAAACGTCAAAATGTTGTTTTTTAGTAAACTATTTAAATATAAATAGCAGGCCGCTATACCCAAGAAACATTTTACAATTTGGATTTATATACAATTTACATGGCCAAGAAACCTAAACAAGGACAAAACCTTGGAGTAATATATATATATATATATATATATATATATATATATATATAATATATATATAAAGTAAAATGTGAATAACTATTCACTGGGATTGTTCGGTCAATGAAATACAATAATAGAGTAATCTATTTATTCATTGGTCAATATTTCGGAAACATTTTTTAGTGTAATAAACTGATGTTAATTAATAAATTCCATAATTCGGTGATAATTGTTATAACAATTATCACCGAATTATGGTTTTTAATATTAACTACATTTCAATTTTGTTGTTGTGAGTATTATGATCCTTTTTGCATGTAGTAATTTCAACGTGTTTGAGTTTGCATATGAACACGTGTCACAGAGGTTAGCAAAATATAAATGTCTTAGATTCATGTAAGTAATTTATTAATTAACATCAGTTTATTACACTAAATAATTGTCAACATTGTAGAGGTCCTGAAGATGGAAAAAAATGTTTCCGAAATATTGACCAATGAATAAATAGATTACTCTATTATTGTATTTCATTGACCGAACAATCCCAGTGAATAGTTATTCACATTTTACTTTTTAACGTAGTCGGTCGTGGATTTCCACTCAACTCTCTCTCTCTCTCTCTCTCTCTCTCTCTCTATATATATATATATATATATATATATATATACGTGTAGGTAAATTCTTGGTATTAGGCCTTTTTAACGAAATGCAATAAATACTAGGTTTTAACGTTTCGACATTTTTTAATATTAATGTCTTCTTCAGAAAACTGAAATTATAAGTATAAGTTACAATAATGGTTCAAAAAATTAATACAAAACAAGATTACTTACTTAAGAATAGGTATAACAGTTAAAATTGTATAAATAAAATGTTTCTCTTAAAATTTTGTCAAAAGACTAGACATACATCAAAATATAATTGTAAATGTCAGCATATGATTTCTAGATTAACAAATTAACATTGCTGACATATTCTAATAATAATGTCATTACAAAAATTTTTACAATGCAAGTATCAAATAAGCACTAAAAGAACTGATTTTTGAAAATATAGAGGGGAAATATTTGTTTATGTACCTAAGTAATGAAAAATAAATTTTTGAAAGTGCATTAATTTCACTTCGGTCATTCACACAAACTGATTCATTTTTCTTAATTTGGATGAGTTCTAATATTGATCGAGATTTATTGTTAATTTCAATATTTAGAATTTTAGTGTTATTAAAATTGAAATTATGTTTAAATTGTTGACAATGTTTTTTTAAAGCCGTTGAATTTTTGCAATATTTATGACCTTTAATTCTTTCTTCTAAATATTGCATAGATTGTCCAATGTAAATTTTGTTACAATTATTACAAGGAATACTATATCAGTGTGGGTTTTCTTTAAAAAAGGAGTTTTAGATTTAATATTAGTATTGATAAACTTTAAATTATTATAATTTGTATGTGCTACTTTAATATTAAATTTACTAAACATTTTAGTTAATTGTTCTGATAATTTTGGTACATATGGGATAGATAAATATTTAATTTGACTATTATTTACATTATTATAGTATTCCTTGTAATAATTGTAACAAAATTTACATTGGACAATCTATGCAATATTTAGAAGAAAGAATTAAAGGTCATAAATATTGCAAAAATTCAACGGCTTTAAAAAAACATTGTCAACAATTTAAACATAATTTCAATTTTAATAACACTAAAATTCTAAATATTGAAATTAACAATAAATCTCGATCAATATTAGAACTCATCCAAATTAAGAAAAATGAATCAGTTTGTGTGAATGACCGAAGTGAAATTAATGCACTTTCAAAAATTTATTTTTCATTACTTACATAAACAAATATTTCCCCTCTATATTTTCAAAAATCAGTTCTTTTAGTGCTTATTTGATACTTGCATTGTAAAAATTTTTGTAATGACATTATTATTAGAATATGTCAGCAATGTTAATTTGTTAATCTAGAAATCATATGCTGACATTTACAATTATATTTTGATGTATGTCAAGTCTTTTGACAAAATTTTAAGAGAAACATTTTATTTATACAATTTTAACTGTTATACCTATTCTTAAGTAAGTAATCTTGTTTTGTATTAATTTTTTGAACCATTATTGTAACTTATACTTATAATTTCAGTTTTCTGAAGAAGACATTAATATTAAAAAATGTCGAAACGTTAAAACCTAGTATTTATTGCATTTCGTTAAAAAGGCCTAATACCAAGAATTTACCTACACGAATATAATAAAGGCCAAGAAATAATAGTATTATTAATATAATACTTATTTAAATACTATATATATATATATATATATATATATTACTATCTCAAAATTATATAAAATACATGTGACATTTTCTGTAACAAATAAGTTCTTGATTTAAAACTTATAATTCAAAGTAAAACAATTATAAATTTTAAATTAAGAAATTAAAATGTAAATGTCACATGTATTTTATAACATTTTGAATCATACCCATGCTCGATACCTCCGGTTTACTTTCTTTTACCTCATCAGCGTCTTTGTTGTCTGTGTAACTTCCGTACTTCCGTAGCAGACAGAGTTTGTGATTTAGCACCGATGCATTAAACGACTTACTTTACGTATCTACGGACATTTCCGTAGCATTACCCTCCTCTTCTAAAGATATGTTCAGGAATATTTGCTTAAACTTTAACAGCGCCGCCAGCAAACTTACATAGATACCCTTACGTATATCTCTCTGTATATATATATTAACCTTATCCTACTAACATACAGCTATTTCTCTATCTTAAATATGAAAGTCCTATGTTTACATTTGTAAAATTTTAAATTAATTACTTTATATATTTTAAGGTTCTACGAGTTTAATTCTGCGAATGTAACATTGTGGATTGCTCTTAAATTTTTTTGTTTAAAATTATTCATAATATCAATGAATTACTACTGCAAGAACATTTCACAGTTACTCTAAAAAAAAACTTTATATTTTGGTCTGCAACCCATGTTGTGAAAATTATGTAAGAAGTTTTAAATTTCACTAAGTTATTGTCAATAGAGTTATTTTACTTTTTTTCTATAGGAATCATTATACTACGTCATTCGGAATATCTCACATTGTTGTCTTTAAAAATTGGAGTGAATAATGTCGAAGAACTTATCATTCAAGAGGAACCGTTTGTAAGTTCGCGGAATGGAGGTGTTGGTGGCAGTAGAGGAGCTGTTTCTTGTCGTAACGTGTTCAGTTACTCATCGTTAGTATAGAATTAAAGTTTTAACACAATCGCGTCAGTAGTCGTTAAACTATTGTCGACCAAGCAACTTAATCGGGAAGAAAGTGTGAAATATGAAGAAAATCGAGTATCGTGTCATTATCAAGTTATTTGCAAAACAAAAAAAGTCGTTCTTACTATACTAGAAGAGATGTGATCGGTTTATGGGGATCCTTGTCGGGGAAAAACTATGTTTTTTAAGTGGCACAGTCGTTTTAAGCAAGGTAGGGAACCACTTGAGGATAACCCACAGCCGGGGCGGCCTATCGTTTTGACCATTCGAGAAAAATTATAAAGGAAGATACTTGGCTCGGAAGAATGACTATAGTATCTGATACAACCATTTTTAAAATTCACCATGCATTGGCATAAAAAAGGCACAGCACCACCCAAGAAGTTTAAGGTGTTACAGTCGGTTGGAAAACTCATGACTACTTTTTTTGAAACTCAGAAGAAATCCTGTTAATTGATTATCCATAGCTGGCGAATACTACGCTTCAATCCTGGAGCGGTTAGGAAAAGTCATTAAAGAATAAAGCAAGGCGAACACTGACGAAAGCTGTCCTGCTCAGGCACGACAATTCTCCCGTTCACAAGAGTCGTGTTGCGCTGACTGTCTGCATAAAGTGGGATTCGATATTTTGAATCGCCCACCCTATAATCCAGACCTGGTCCCTAGCTATTTTCACCTATTCCCTAAAATGGAAAAAGAGGTGTGTGGGAAGAAATTGACGAGCCATGAAGAAGTAAAGGACTTAATTCCGACAGATAACGTAAAGCATTTTTTTATGAAAGCATACACAAGTTAATTGCAACCTCTGAAAATGTATTAGGGTTACAGGATAATATATAGAAAGAGAAAAAAAAATTGCATTTTTATTTCTACTCCTTTTCTCCCGTTTCACGCACTTAAAAACTCTCTCTCGTAGTTTTATATTGTATTCTATTTTTCGTTTACTTCTTGTTTCAGGTCCGAGATGGTTATAGACTGGATAAACCAGAACACTGTAGGCGAGAACTGTATAATATAATGTACTACTGTTGGGATAAGGATCCTAAACAGCGGCCTTCTTTCACGGAATGCATTCAATTACTAGAAAAGTTGCTGGTGACCGAAACTGATTATATCGAACTGGAACGGTTTCCCGATCATTCCTACTATAACATGATGAGTATTAGTGGTGAAAAACTCTAGCTGCTTCGCCGCTTTTTGTATTACGATAGTGTACCTTTTGTAAAAATAATGCCCTACGATTTAGTCATTTGTTGTATATATGAATATGATGTGTATGTAGATTATGAGTGTGTGCAAATCTTTTCATTTCTTTTTAATTAAAAGTGCTTCGAAACACTTTATTTTATGACGTCTGTGATTGGCGCGAATTACTTAAATAATGGAACCTTTTTTATTTTGACGAAAACGAAGTGGGTATGGTGGAAACGCGTTACATTCAATTGTACGTCATACTAGATCCATGACGTCACGTCTTGTTTATGTTGCCGGATTTATTTTTATTTCTGTTAGTGACATTTGGTATAACCAAAGAAAAAAATTATTTACAATACAATAATTATAACGTAATTTATTTAATAACTGAAATGCTCTAAGACTTCAGCCTTTCTCAACTAATTTATTACATTGATTTAGATTGTCGAAAAACCTTAAATGTTTCATAACGTATCCATAATAAAATTTAAAATAAACAATACTTACGCTATTCTCGTTAATCAGATGATTATAAAAAAGTTTGTAAAAAGCTTTGACAGTTTAAGCTTTCGGCATTATATTCAAAGGACGCAAATAGATAATAAACAGGATGTACAGTTCTAAGAAAAACTGTTTTTATACAATTTATATCAAAGCAAAAATTACCACGCAAATTTGACAGACAAAATATACATAATACACCCCTTTTTGACAGATATGATTTATCTGACAACACCGAATTGAACTATTAGTCTATTAAAAATATATAAGAGAGAAATTTAATATTGAAACGAAAATTATGTGTTTATTTGCCATGAATGCAGCATATATTACGATCAATGTATACATTTTCTATCTAAACTAATGAAATAAAAGGCCTCAAATATAATTTCACAAAATAACTTTTTAGTTACGGTTTCACCTCTTTCGGCCGTGGTTAATGAACCGACTTGTCGCTTGCCCTTACAAGCAATGATTTTAGAATTATTCTTGGGATTTACTGAAACCCCAGTTTCATCACAATTAAATATTTGCGAAGCTGTAAGTTTGTACTTATCTACCAAATTTGTAAGCAACGAAAAGAAATTATCAACTGCTACTTTGTTAAATCCCATAGCCCTTGCGCCAGATGTTGACTCAGGTTGACGAATTGAAAGAGAAGGATTTCTCTTTAAAAATCCATTTCAACATGGCTAGATAGATCACCAGTTCTTTCAACCCACTGATTAATATCTGCACAATGTTGATTTTGTAGATACATACAGAAGAATAATTCTTTATATTTGTGCACTATTTACACCTATTTACACTTACGTATTTACCCAAATAAGGAAAGCACTGATTATAGAATACTTGACTACGACCACAGTTCCTCACAATCTACAACAAGTCTAAATAACTAATGAAACTCAATGCAAACAACACAACGCAACAATTTGATTATGAATTAGCAACGACGCCTATAATTTTAGGTTAGGATTTTCACGAATAACGCGCTTTTATGTTTCGTTATGACGATTCGTATTCGGGAATCTTCGTATATCATCTACTAGCTGTCAGTGTTTGTAATAGGAACTAAAATAAAATTCAAAATTGGTAAAGCTAGTGACCAGGCCCTGGTTGCGCTGTTGCGCTGTTGCCTTGTTGTGTGGTTGCGTCCACACTTGAGACGCGACGGAGTTCGGTACGATGTTCTGTTGCATGTGTGTAGCCACCTTAAGCTTGGACGTTACACTTATTAACAGAAGATAAAATGTCGTCAGTGTGAATTATAAAAAGATGCGGGTCAAGGAGCCGTGTGGAAATTCAGATAAAATAAAATAACTATTCGAAATATCACCATGATACGTGATTAGCTGTGTTGTTCCAGATAGGTAAAATTGCAACAATTGTATCAAATGCCTTGAGTAGAAAGCACACAATTCAATCCATTATCAGTAGTAGATGCCATATATGTCATTCATCACATAAGCTTAGTAGCTATATTGAAATAAAACTTCAGATTATGATAAGTAGAATTATAATAAGCAGTTAGATTGTTGGAGTTATCTTTGCCGAACTGAACAAAAGATGCAAAATAATCATTTATTTTGTGAACGTCAGCTGAATGGTCAGGAAGGGTTCTCTCAGAGGAGGATTTGGCATTAAGAGACTTAAGCATAGGCTTTTTTGGATTTGAGAATTATAAGCAGTATGCAAATATTTTTTTTTTGCCAAGTCTAACCATATTAAGAAATTCCGAAGTCTTTTATACCTGTTCAAGTCATGTCAACATCTGGTATTTTTGGAATGAGTTCTATCTCTCAATGTGTACGTTCTTTCTATAGTACAACTAGAACATTCTAGGCAATTTACTCATTCAACAATGAATAAAATATTGTAAGAAGGTACGACAGGTGTATTTTTTTCTATCTACAGCCTCCATTCTGGTCATCTCTTGCACTATTCTTTTTTCTTCCAGTCATTCTCTTCCGTGTCCCTCTCTCTTGGATATGGTCTATTCATTTCCTTATTGCCCCCCCCCTCTTCTCTGTTTTTACTTGTATTTCCTGCTTCAATACTCTTTTTTTTTGTAATTTCATCAGTTTTCGTTCTAAAAATCGAAACCCATTTCCAATTTTTGATCATCGCCAAGCTAGAATATCATAAGACTAAGTACAGCTCGACACATATAAGTTGAGAGGTGATCGACGCAGATCAAGAAGAGAGATAATGAACGATAGAAAAGGATACAGCTGTAACAAATGCATGCGTGTACACCCCGCTACTACCACTCTCCCCCTTGTCCTTTACGCATATGACCTTCACCGCTCAAGTTATATGTGTTGAGCTGTAAGTCATTACTAGAGAGCGCTGGAGCACATAAAAACTTTTTTACATAATAATTCGATATGGTTGTCGAAGGAAAAAGCAGTGTCAAGGAATATAGGCGAAAATTAGTATTATTTGAGATTAATAAATACGGAATACATATATTAATTAAACGCCCTGATAAGAGAGGATGGATTTACGTTGTCCTCGACAAATTCAAATTTAAACTTTTAAACAACACCAATCGAGAAAGCTATCTAGACTTGAAAATTTTTAAGCTGGAGGTCACCCCAGCTTACTGACATCATTGAAAATATTACAGTATGATACTTGGCGCCCATCTTAGTGGCAAGTTATTTATAGACATTAAAAAAGGAAGCGGTCTCAAAACTAGACCTTGGGTAACTTCGGCCTCCAACACATATCCATACGCCATAGTAGCCAATAGAACGATGGACACTTTCCTGTTTATTAAAAAAGGTTCTATCCACCTAATTAGCATTGCTCGAATGGCACATTTGCCTAGCTTGTAAATAAGGAAATCAATATACGATCAAGAGTTAGTAAACCACAGGCTCTCCAGTTGAAAAGCCAGCGTTCGGTACGATAAAAATGAAATGAAACAATCTGTATAATTGAAAATAATGTTGAAATGTGAAGAATACGATTGCTGTAACTTTTATTTGAAAATTTTTATGAGGGATGTAAAATATGGCGGGTCCAGCAGTATAAGGCGACTGAAATAACAATAAATCCGTTTTCAAATTTGCCAAAGCACTAAATCAATGCGATGGCAAAACATTCAAATATTTCTTTTGTAAGGACGGTTCCTTTTACTGAAAGAATGTTCCATGTAATGTTCTACATGTGATATCGATTTTAAATAATACGTGTGTTAGTCAGAACTCCAAGAATAAAGTATTAAGAGGTACTTGAGGTACGACGTGCGTCATAACTCTTAAAGACTTCCTCCGTCAGTTTCCGCGAAAGTAATTCTATACATTATCTTTCTTTCATATGCCGCAAAAAGAGAAGGATCTTAATAGCGGCAAGAATGGAATATATTTGTGATTTTGTACGTCTCTCTTTGTAACTTATGCGTGTTATGTGAGCCTTTTTTTTTTATGAATGCTTGTGCAGGTATGAATGATTTGTATAGCTCACTCCTGCTGGTTGTTGTAAATAAAGACACTTAACCAAAGTTTTTTTTCTCCGTTGTTGGTCTTCCAAAATCAATAGTGAAAACAATTACTTTTGCTTCAATGTTGGGAAATTACATTTTTTAGTAAGGGCCTGTTCTACAATAGCAATAAAAAAAGTGTTTTACCAAGTATATATATTTTTAAAATAGAAAATCAGTAATTCTAAATCGTTGACTTCCATGATTACTTTTTGATTTTTGGGTCATTGTTTCTATTTCTGCTGAGTCATTGGCCACTATCCAAAGGGCCATCTTTATGGCCCTTTGGGTAGTGGACGAGATGTCGGCAGCAGGAATATAAATGCTAACGCGCATGGTTTCAATCAAATAACCAAGAAGTAATATAAAATTAATAAGTCATTGTCTCACACGTCTAGCTATTCCTCTTGTCATTTTAGTTTACCGAAATATCTGAAAATAAAAGACGAATATTAGTAAAAATATGCAAAAAACAGTGGTTGTTTTATATGCAAGATTTTATTTACTGTGTGTAATATTACATTTTTATAATTCATTAACAAATATATTTTTTAAAATATGTATTACAGTAGATATCAAATTTAAATTTTTATTCTGATTCCCCTATTCAAAAATCTTCCAAAAAAAAGTGATTGCAATTTCGTTATTATTTCGTAATACTATTATTTTGAAATTTAAAATGTAATTTCTCAATATTTCCACGTATATAAAGTTCTGTTAGTATATGTCTACGTATGCTTAAGTATTAAAGAAAATATTTTAGAAAATTACTCATTTTCCGGGTTTGCATTATTTCAACATAAAATAAAATACTCATATTTAAAATGTAGACTTTGTTTATCATTTAATTTGTTATATCGTAATACTCATTTCGTAAATGTACTATATATAACTAGATAACTATTTAATATTATTTTTATTTTAAATATTGTTAAATTTAAGATATTACAAAGGTGGCGATTTTTTAGTCAGATTTTGCATATACTGCACGATTATATTAATACTGTCAAAGCAAGAGACGGTAAAGTGATTAAAAATCGTTTCCTTATGTTAACAACTTTTGTATTACTCTGTATGTTTTGCCTTGTAAATAAATATATTTGTATATTAGATTTGTTTGTATGTATGTAATCATTTAAATTTTTAATTTGTATTGTACATCCCAAAGCTACATATGAAAAAGAAATGTATAATCTGAATGTAATGCATAAGAAATTCCAAATATAATGTCTTTATAAATAAATGTAATAGTTTTTCCATATATGATTCAAACCTATTGGATTCGTTTCCTGTCCGTACAATGAATTCGTGCTTCTCGAAACACCAACATTTTGGGTAAATGGCGATTTTTTGTGGGCTCGGCCCTAAGTGAGTTCAGGAATTGAGGGTGGTTTCGGTCCATATCTTGAAATTATGGGTGTAATTACTTTTTGTAACCGTGCATTTTAGTAGTTGATACAATTATATATATCTTTGAATAAAAAGTTTTCGAAATAAGTGTGATTTTGAAAAAGTTATAAGCTAGAAAGGTGATTACTTTCTTATACGGAGTATATAAGGAAGGATTGTGATGCTGAAACTTGTCGACATAAGCCCACGTTTTGAAGTTCCTTGACACCGTAAAAGTGTTTGTGTATATCTCTCTCTCTCTCTCTTTATCTCTCTCTCTCTCTTTCTCTCTCTCTCTCTCTCTCTCTCTCTCTTTCTCTTTAAGACAAAAGACATTTTAAAAAACGTTCTTTGCAAATATCTCGCAAATTATGCATTCTACATAGATTTATCACAAGTGCAAAGCTATTTAGAGCAGAATTTGGAATAATAATTGTATAATAATTTTATTTATTTACAATCACAAACTATTAAACGTATTTAATTTAAATCAACCAGTTACAGTACTGACTTTTACTTTGACAAACAATAATTGAGGACCTCACTATACGAACAATGCAGGTCCATAAGTATTAATTTTGAGAAAACCGAAAAGAATGTTTTTAAGTCTAAAGTTAGTAGGTATCGATTTTGCGTTTTCAGGAAACAAAGATGTAATTTAGATTAGATTTAGATGTAATTTAGGACATGTAAATACCCGAGTCTCTTATATTAACATCAGGGGAAAAAAGGGGATTTTTTTTGTTTTTATCGGAGTTACGTCTTTCTTGTACCAAAATGGTCAAAAATACAGCAAAAAATTATTATTATTATATTATCGTTAGTCCCTTCAAGGTCACTATCGAGTCGCTCTTGTTCAAAAATAAGCTAGCTCTAGAGACCTACTGATCTGCAAACTCCATTACGTTGTCAATTTTGATTTCTTTAATGGCAGTTTTCCTCTATGTAAGATATCTAGTCGAGCATTGACCTCCAACTCACTACTAAGTTAATATTGAAACTACTATAGATACTCTCACTGCACTGGATTCCGCTTTTGGCTTGATCGTACAAAATCAATCTGTATTTACTTATAGCAATCTTCTGCCGTTGTTCATTGGTCTTTTTTAAATGTGGTTTTAAAAAAATTGCATAATCAAAAATCATGTTTTGTTCGACGGGGATTACTCGAAAATTTTTGCTACATTTTCTATAGATTGTCATGTAGTTTTGAGGGCTGAAGACACGTTCCACCTAAAGTAAGGCCTTTTTTACAACTTCGAAAGACCTGTCATACGGTAGAAAGAAATGTTATTGGTTCAGGGTACCAATGAAGTAGATTGAAAACGTTTAGCTTTTACCTGTGACAATAAGTATTGTACCAGGCTGCCATTTTTATTCTGAAACGCACAGTTGTCTGAGAATAAATACAAAACTTTCACATCTTTGGACATAATATTTTGTAGGTAGTGGTCAAGAAAGGTAATAGTTTCATTCGGTGTTGTTTTTCGTTACTTCATCGTACACATAGATGTGTGAGATTCCTGTTTTTGCCGAATAAATACAAAAATTATAAACCCATAGCTGTCGAAGGCAAAATGCATCGCTGGACGGCACTTTTGCCTTCGGTGCCTATTGCTGATGGTCAATGCAAAATACCTCAGGATTATTTTTTGCTTCTTCTGTCATTTCTTTAAGAACGTTGGACAATACTTGAGCCCTGTTTATATGATGTTGTCTTATAATTTTAACTTTGGATAACTCTGCATCGGGCAAGGCAGTTCAGTGTCAGACCGTGGACTTCCAAATGAAATATTGAAATTTGCTTTAAAATATCTGAAATAAAAGTAGTACCTAAGTCACTTTTGGGTGAAATAAATGTTTCTTGTCTTTTAGACCATAAAACTTATACGTGTCTTGTTCATAACTTTTTGGATATAATTCGTACATTTTGATATTTAATTCCGGTTATAGATATATTTTTCCATTATTTTACTGGCGGTTATAATGGGGTGATCTTTTGGGAAAACTTCAAATATGCGAATCTACTTGCTCAATAATTTCCGGAGGAATAAGACTGCCCTATAATGGTGCCTTCCACCTCGTGAGGTGCTGTTAGAGCGGTCTATCAAGTACGCTGCCAAGCGATCAATTCTTTTGCAACATCTTCCATAACTCCCACCAAAGGCTTTGTCACACAATCTGCCAGATTGTTTACCAATACATCAAACAATATACCTAAATTTTAATAAAACGAACTTATTTTAATAAATATTTTTTATCTTACCGGGTATTTGTTTGAAACGTTTTGTGCCCGACCGTTTCGTGCACTGGAACGTTTTCTAGTCACTTCCGTGCTTATAAAGTCACAAAGATAAGTATAATAATAATAAATAATAATAATAATAATAATATCTTTATTGCGAAAGTACAGAAGTAACATACATGCCTAAATAATATATAATTCAATTTAACATTCGCAAGTCACAGGGCGAGGTTCAGTCGAAGACTGCTTACCACCTAACCCCTGGCTTCAGCATAAAACCTCACAAGAGATTATGCCTAAAATAAAGTGATAGTTTGTCACTGCAGTAAACCTAAAATACAACAATTTAACCTAGTTACAGTTGCATAATATACACAAATAACCGAAAAATACTTATGCTTAGCATAGAGAAAAAGATCGAAAAAAAATATTATCTAGAAATACATTATTCAGCTACCAATCTCCTCCTAAGCCCACGTTTGAAACCAGCCAAGGACAACCCTCTGAGTTCAATAGGTAATGCATTGTATTTAGAAAAGATAACATACGAAAATGCCCTCTTGAATATTGAGGTACGATGTGGTGGTGGCGAAATGAGGCCCCTGAACCGGGTTGTGATGCTGTGAATATCACATCGATATTTAATTTTTATGTGCAGGTAAGGAGGCGTTTTAAAAAGAATAATTTTCTGAAATAAACGTAGGGTCTGCAATTCCCTCCTACTATACATGTTCAACCATCTCAAGCGACCAAGTCCGTAAGAAACGCGATCAAACTTTCTCAGACCGAAAATGAACCTCATGCAACAATTCTGAATTTTTTGAATCCTGTATTCCGTATACTATCGATCGATCGCGAACACTAATGTCGTTAAATGTTTTTAAAACCTGCATTCTTTGTTGTTTATTGACTTTTTCAAAACATTTATACTTGCACTTGTAATCTTTGTCAACCATTTTATTAGAAGTAGTGAGATGCTATTTACCATTAGCTAGAAGTCATCTAGTTTCATTCTTAACCGCAACATCATCGCTCTCACTATTTAATGTGCTGTTATTATCTGTACACGCCAAATATTCATCACTTGAACCCCCACTGTATGATTCAGGTTCACTAATCAACTCTTCTGCTATGCTTATCTCGTTAAAAACACTAAAACATCTCCATTTAGATAGTAAACGCATACCCAGATGTCCGATCTACGTCGATCTTACATCACACGATGAATAATATTTCAAATTAAAAAAACAACTTATAAATCCCCTTTTCATAGATGACACCTGCGTCGTTTTTGCTCAAAACTCCTCAATTGTGCATCTCAATTACAAGTACACAAAAAGGAGGTGTGGGCACCACACGACTTTCTTGTACGTAGGAACAAACCGATTTTTTTTTACAAAAGATGTTCCAAATTAAGTTTTAAATAATATTATCCTCTTAATATAACGGAATTATTTGTAGGATATTTGCAAAAAACTGCATTATAATAAAGGTGAAAGTGTTACTTCCGGCCTGAATTTTAAAAATATCGGTATGCAGTTGTTAGAATTAAATATTTTAATACTAATTTGGCTTTTCTCAGCGTCAACGAGTACTCAGATTTAACTTTAAAAGTTGACGCACAAGATCACTTGCTCCTTACCAACATCGAGATTGGCAGTTGACGTTGACAAAATTAGTACACTTTTCAACATAACGTATCAGCAATATTAATTTTAAGCACAACTAAACTTCTGTAACAAGTATCTTCGAAAATTATGGCGTCGCACCAAGTATAAAACTGAGGTAAAAATAAATGTCGTCTTCCCCTTCTAGACGAGGACTAACAAAAAATTTCCAGTTTTATACATAAAAAAATACAGGAACATACAGAAATTAAGTACTACATATTATTCATGTCAAAATCATATCTTTGTCTGAGGTTATTTTCTTTGCTTAAAGAAATGGAAAGAGATTACAATTAAATACGAAAATTGGAAATGTATAAATAATGTCATTATTATCTTCACAGAGGAGTTTTACTTATTAAGTGAACTGGCTCTGATGTATATACAGGCTAAGCACATAAAGAGAAAAAACAGGTGATATAGTAATAAATTTATTTATTTCAAACAAAATAGAATGAATGTTCGAAAAAAAGATGAAATAAATAAACACATTGTAGTATTATTATAATGTCGCGAATCAACACTCTGTATAGTACTAGAATTATTACAGCGGTAACCTGAATCCTGATTTACCTAGCACTGAGTCGATAGTGTCTAAAGGACATCCTGTCTGTCCGCTCGATGAGTTCAACGGAAGTTGATCGAACGGACAGAAAGTGCATATTCTGCAAGATATTGACTGACTCGGCGATACCCAAGTAATAAAAACGCACACGCCGAACGGAATGATACAATTCATAACTGATCTTCCGATGGCAGGATCACTTTCGCAGTACGTCTTATTTTTGTCATCTAGTTGTTATTAGTGTTTAATAAATAAGTGTGTTATAAGTAGTGTTTTATTGAGACAGTTCAATCTCCTCGCCTCCTTAAGAGAAAGCCAGGTCTGCGGAGAATTAAAGGTAGGTACCTTTTGCTTTTGATACTCTTATAATTATAAAGCGAGTGCTCCCCCCAGAGCAAAACCCCCGTCACGGGTTTAGACCTGCGACATTAACGTTAAAGCCCACCGTGACATTGTGGTGGAGGCGCGTTAATATCTTCACCGTGACAATAAAACACTTCCACTAGTGCACAACTTTTAATACATGCATATCTACTTTTCATACTTACCACTTTTGGTATGATGGATGTTGTGTGTCAACTTTTATTTCCTATTGCGTAATATGGGGAAGTAATGTGAATTGAGAAATACTCGACTTCGCGATTTTTGCGATGTCAATCTTTGAAGATTACTGATACCGAAAAAGAGCTTTTAAAAAATCTCTCTCTCTACGTGTGTGTATGTGACCATCATAGAAACCAAACGATAAATGGTATTAATACCAACCTTCCTAGGAAGATCATATTATATTTTCAGTGAAACTGGAAGACCGGAAGCAGTACTTTACTTCGGTAAACAACTCAAATTTGATCAATGTCTTGTTAGTTACTCAATTTCGACAAATTTCTAGGGTATACAAAAACACCCAGAAGTAAGTCGAATTCTTTTAATAAAAGAGCTTTTCGAAATTCCTACCAGATGTATGTCTTTTGCTCTCCTCGAATAACTCTCTTTTGCGAATAACTCTCTAATCATGCTTACTGACAAAAATATCAGTGTAACAGTATTTAAAGCTTGGTTATAAATATATTTTGTATAAAAAAATCAAAATTCGAACCGGAAGTAGCACTTTTACACGTATCTCATTGCAGCTTTTTGCAAATATCTCACAAATTATGCATTCTGTACAGATTTAGTTAATGTTGATTTTGAACAGGAAACATACAGATACTATATTTTGCTCAATATTCCTTAAAAATACTGGAAAATACAAAGAAGTGAACATGTGATTATTATTTTAATGCCATTATTCGACATTAAGAACGTATCTAACGTAATCTACGCCTTTAAGGAAAATAATTGGAATGAAAGCAGTCAGGAGAATTTAGAAATTACGACGGCAAAAGGCAGCAGTTTTATAAAGAAAGAACTCTTGTATAGAACCAAGGATGCAACAATAAACTTTTAAACACTGTTGAAACATGTGCATGCATTATTCGGTGGAAGCTTCAAAGATGCCTTTGGGCCATCTAATTGAAAAAGGAATTGTTAGATACTTTCCTAATTTAATTGACTGGGAATAATTGCTTGGTGACCCTGCATTAAAATGAATGTTTTCATTATTTAATGAAGAGAATAATAATTGACTGACGACGGAGATACATTGAAACAGTTGAAACTCCATAATTTACAAGAAAAAAAATTAAATAACATTCACAATGAGTGCAAAACAGATTATATTTAATTACTACGGTCGTTTCGCTCTAGTAGAGCCTCATCAGGTGACGAATATTACAATACAATGTTATACTACTGCTGGTAACATTTATATATCTTAACTCAATGAAAAGGGAAGGGAGTTTATGACTGTAAGATAAAGGAGGGAAAAAATTAAATAAATGTAATATATAACAATATAATAGTTATAAGACTATTAACAAAAATGAAAATGATTTTACTGATATTATGACTAACGTATAAATATACAAGGTGTGTATAAATTGACGGAGGACCCACTACACGCGGCGATGTTCTTCGTTAAATTCGGAGTCCAAAATCCTAATACGAAGATATTGTACCATGCTCCATATCTTTGCACGAGGTTCCTAAAGTTCGGACTTTCAGTCTTAAAATAAGCATTATTACTTGATATTTGTTGACAGAAAGAGCTACAATTTAGAAGAAAGAAGAATTGTTGTTATTATCCTTTCGATAAAGTTTTGTTTTTGATTTTAAAGTTTGTTTTTAATATTTGTTTATTAACTTATTTTGACGAAAAACACATCTGACAACGTTGTAAGTAGGGGACTTATGCCGATTCTGGGACACCTCCTCCCCCTCTCACCCAGCTCCCCCTCACCCCCCTCGCCCTAGTGGCGCCCTCTGCCAACCCAACTGATGTGGCGCCCCCTCGCGGTCGCCAACCCAACTAAAAATTACAGATTTCATCATTACCAACCCAACTAAAATTGCAGATTTCATCATTACCAACCCAAGTGATGTGGCGCCCCCTCGCGGCCTCCAACCCAACTAAAAATTGCAGATTTCATCATTACCAACCCAACTAAAAATTGCAGATTTCATCATTACCAACCCAACTAAAAATTGCAGATTTCATCATTACCAACCCAACTAAAAATTGCGGATTTCATCATTACCAACCCAATGTGGCGCCCTCTGACGGCCACTAACCAAACTAAGAAATGGCAGATTTCATCATTACCAACCCAATGTGACGCCCTCTCACAGCCACTAACCAAGAAACGGCATCTCTCATGATTGCCATAATGCAGCATCCTCTCACGGTCGCTATCCAAACTAAGGTGACGTCAGACAAAATGGCGGACCATCAAGATGGTCTTTGTTTCTAGAGAATTCCCGAATAAATTACCAGGCTTGCTATCGCGCTTCTCAATGTACTTTAAACAGGTCTAAACATGTTTCCAGCGGAAACCGCAACGGCTGTCTGCTTCTGTGATAGCCGCATGCGCAGAAAATATATCCCTGATGGATACTAGCCCAACTAAATATTAAATATATAAGAATTTCGAATGTAATATCATCAGTATCAATTGCAAAGCTGTGTAGCACCTTCTATATAGTATAATGGCGGTGCAATACGAGAAATTTGATAACTTTTTGTCTGCTAATGGTATAGAAATACCTATCATAGTGCGAGATTGGTTATTATCCTCGGAATTGAATCAAAGCGAGTGTTTATTCATAGCGGCATTCGCATATCAAAACATGCAATATTTCGATATCGATGAATTAATGAACGTTTTGGAATATTGTAACCCAAATATGACCCAACTTAAAAAGTGGTACATTTATAGTGAGTATGAATATATATGTGAACCTGATTTAGATCTTCATGCAGAAATTTGTGTTTTCGACATAGAAACATCAACTGTACTGACTTTAAATAAGAATATACCGAAGATGTTAATGAGTTGGTATCCTCAATATAATCATCCTGAATTGGACTATAATGACGAGCTGGCCGTGACTGGTGGTGGATATGTAATATATGCCAGTCAGAAGCGTTTCGCAAGTAGCTAACATGTACAGACCCGCCTAAACATGTCTAGACTTGCTGGAAATACATCAGTCGACAATGTCCGTTGAAAGCAGGCGGAGGGTTCTTAGACAGAAGAAAGACTTGTTGAACATTAGAATTATGAGGTTTATATCCGAAATTGAGAAAATCAAATCCGATTTAGTGATGTATGCGTTGGTGACAAATATTAGTAAAATAAAGCTATAAAATGGAGAATATGGAAAAATATATGATTAGGTCTTTTGTTGTACACTTTATATAATTTTATAAATAAATATATGTAATATACATTATTAAATAAAGAGAATATAACATCCAACATTTTTTCCTCAAAATACCCCTTTTAGATATATATAAAGTGCATCTCACTTAATGAAATGCGTAGACATAGAAGTAGTATTTTTTTAATGTTAGTATATAAGAATAATGTTTTGCAGCTGAACGTTTATACCTTCTCACGATTAAAAACTTCTTATATTGCTTTATACAGGATGTTGGGATACGGATATGTAATTAACCTTAAATAAAAAATGCGTGCATGTATAGAATTAATACTTTTTATTTTTATATAATCATAATATACAGTTTTAATGAAATTACAAAACATTATCCTCGTCAATCCAACTATTATGCGAATTATCGAACCCTAACCATTTTACATAAGCTTTTCCGTCCTTTACACGTAATACTTTTTCAATCAGATATACATCTTTATGTTTAGTTTTCTGCAATTCATGTTCGTAGAAACAGCCCAAAATCGGATCTCCATTCATATCTTCCAGCATATATGTTGGCGGATTTGTAGCATTAGCTTTAATAATCTTGAACAATTCACTACCCCAGTTCCTGAGATAGCCTTTCGAGAAAACACTTTTGAATTTACTTATCCGCACGATGTCACCAACTTTATATTTCCGCTTCACAGCTGTTTGCACATCATTGTAGATAGTAGAAAGCAGGAGCTTCTCATTCTTTTTAGTCACATCGCAAGGTCGCATTTTAATTGTTCGATGCTTTGTTTTATTATACATATCAGTCACGGAGGGTAAAATATCTATCCACTTATAGCTACCTCTCATTGTAAATTCCTTATATAATCTACCCTTTAGCGTACGAATAACACGTTCGGCAATAGACGCTTTCATTGTACTATATGTTGAATAATGGTTTATACCATATTTCTTCATGAGATTTTGAAATCGAGTATTATAAAACTCTTTACCATTGTCGGACTGTATATTTTTCGGCTGTCGAGTGTCTTGTAGAATGCCTTCCATAGCATTACATACATCCAGACCGGTTTTCGATTTAAGGGGTTGAGTCCATAAAAATTTCGAGAAACAGTCTATAACCACAAGTATATATCTATACCCGCCATTCTCTCGTGCATGAGGTATAAATTCGGCCAAGTCAATCTGCCAAACATCATCAAACCCTCTAATAATGACGCGACGTCTGGGAAAGAATCTACGAGCCGGCCTATGCAGCTCATCAACTAAATGACGCTTAATACTATTCATAATTAACAATTATTGTTCAGCGTGTTAATACATCATGTAGGTAGAACAATGCGATGGTAAATGAATTAAAATTATGTTTCGTCTCTATTGTCTTGGGAGCGGTCGGGGTGGTGGTGGTGGTTGTGGGGGTGGGGAATTCCCTGATTTCTTTTCAAGTTTTTTTCTTATAGCTTCCAGTTTAGCATTGAGTTTAACCTCAATTCTACTCTCAACACTTTTTTCCATTCGATACAGCTTTTGATCAGTTTCAGCTTGTAGAGTATTTGCACTAACTTCGACAATCCCTTTGATTGTATCCAAGTTAACGCCCTTATTTAAATTATTTTTCAGTGCAAGTATTTCACCATCCAAATCCTTCTTAATTTTTTCAATCTTCTTACTAACTTCAGAATTTGTAGCATGGTTTTTTCTTAAAACATCAAATTTAGCATCAATCTTCTTCTCAACACTAGCTTGCATCTGGTTTAATTTTCCATTAATCGACTGTTGCACATTATTTACACTAACATTAACAATACCCTTAAATATATCCAAATTAACAGTTTTATTTAAATTAGTTTTAAATGCATTCAAGTTCTCATCCAATTCCCTCTTAATTTTATCGATCTTGTCACTAACCCAGGTGTTTGTTGCGAGATTGTTCCTTAAATTGTCTAGTTCATTTTCGATTCTATTCTCAACAGCAGTTTGCATATGATGTATGATATCACTAATATCCTCAGCCACTTTGGAATTCGAGGCGTCTATTTTTATTTGAATATCACTCACCACATTATCAATCCTTAGATCTATTACGCCAAGTATTCTAGATAGGTGACGCTTATTAACAGAATCTTGATCGTGTATAGGATCTGCTACACGACAAATACGTTTACCGCCAATATCAACATCACCTCCCTCTGTTAATGGTAGAGATGGTTTTTGACGTTTAACGCTAGCTTTACCGATGCTAAGATATCGGCCAAATTTGTCTACACTCATGATGATACTGAGGAAAAGAATGATAGTATTAAATATTTATTCAATTACGCCGCATTCTCTAAGCTCCTCGATGATCGACTGCATTTCATTATGGGTACTTTCATTGCCAGAATCCCGAGAGGCCTTCAAAAGTTTAAGACGATCCACGAGCTCGTTTATGTCGTCCCAATAGACGTATTGATATCTATCATGGGTGTTGGAAACAAGCATGCTGCCTATATCTCCGCCAGACCATGTTTCTGAAGTCGAACTGGAATATTTAGCAAGAAGAGGTTTTATTATTTCACGCCATTTGTGGCCTTTAGTCCCCCTCAAGTGATTTTTGGGTTGGAACAGTTTGCGATGCACATTGGTTTCGTGTAAAATATCATAGTAATGTGATAAATCCTCCTCATTATATCTACTTGGGTTAGTTTTAAATATTAATTCATAAAGACCACGAGAACCCGTAAACAGCTTATTATTGATTATTATGTCTTTACCATCTAGATATAATGTATGCCCACCCAATTTCAATCTATTTGTTTCGGGTTCGAATGTAACACCATACGTTGTATCATATACATTGCTTGTATCTTGAAAAAGACCTCGCACAAACTCTCTCGGTAAAGGATTAAGATCTCCATAAAACGTGTTATGTGAATGCGGATCCTCTTCCACCAATGGATTAGACTGCTCATCGAATGGATTAATCGAAGAGCTCTTTTCTACCTCTTGTTTTTTTATCAGCTTTCCTCTATTTTTCAAAGTGTTTGTAATATTCATTATGGGCTCCTTAATTGTTTGTGTTTCCTGTTTTATTGTTGTGTTCAAACCTTCTAGGTTCTCAGTAATGGGCTTAAACATTTTTCGTATTAAATAATCTTCATCGGAACGATTAAGCTTCAATTGCATATACTTATTCCTAATAACTTTACTTGCCTTAATAATATCACGCTTCAATTTCTCATAATCCATTTTTCTACTATTAACTGCCTGCCTGCGCATGATTATTTGCAGACAGATATATATTAACTGAATAAAATGAATAATTCACCAGCAATTATAGCAATCAAAACCCTTCCTATAACGACCATTATGCAAATCACTATCCTTGTCTATCACCAGGAATCCGTATTTATCTTTCCAACACTCACCACAAACCGATTTAAACCGCTCAAATGACATGTCAACTCCAACATGATCGTTGTAAATATGTTGTAGATTTGTATTATCCTGCTTAAATAATACCAAAAAATTAGCATTATCCCTAACTAGCTGTTTCGGAATACTAGTATAAGTTTGACATAAATAAAAGCTATCAACACACTTATGTCTACCCATACAAAAATATTTTCTAATATTGTTTTGCTTATCGCACGCCACATCGTCAAAAATGAATATCGAATTTCTCTCAGCCTCCATGGGGTCTATTATATCATCATTCTCCTTACAAGGAAAATATTTCACATCTTTAACATTATTTAAAACATTCTCCAACAGCTTATATTTAGCTTGATATAAAGACTTGGAATAAATGTATACGTTTTCGAACTTGAGACCATTTTCATTGAATAATAACGATAGCATGATATTTGTTTTCCCAGAGTTTGATGCACCGCAAAGTAGCGCTCTAATGGAGTTCGGTAGTAGGCTGCTATGTTTCCGAAATTTGCCCTTTTCATCAACGTCCAAATCCAAGTTGATTATTTCAAGGGCATCCTTCTGCTTCACAAGTCTCATGGTGAATGAATTATATATAAATTGTTGGATGTTTATAAAGCTAATTCATTTCGATGCTAACTTTTAAAGAGGGCGGAGGTGTCGTGAACTCGATAATCAACAAGTTGCCTATAGAGCTTCACCTGCCAGGTGGTTACATGTATTGTGGTCCTGGTACAAAGCTCCAGAAACGTTTAGCACGAGGTGATCCCGGCATTAATCCATTGGATGCGGCTTGTCGGGAACACGATATCGCATATTCACAACATAAAGATTTAAAAGATCGACACGAGGCAGATTTGATATTGCAAGAAAAAGCTTGGAATCGTGTAAAGTCAGCAGACGCAAGTGTTGGTGAAAAGACAGCAGCCTGGTTGGTGACTAACGCAATGAAGACCAAAAGAAAATTTGGTATGGGCTTAAACAAAAAAACTTTTAAAAAAATAGTGTGCACCAATGTTAAGAAGACTCTTAAGCGATTCGGGGGTGATATTAAACAGGGTGCTAAATCATCATTGGCAGCAGCTAAGGTTGCAATCAAAGAGGCTGGAGGTCGAAAACATATTAAAACCCCCAGAATAATCCCCATACCGAAAGTTGGAGGCGTATTGCCACTCATACCAATATTCGCCGGGCTAAGCGCTCTCGGCTCACTGGCAGGCGGTGTAAGTGGTATAACACAAGCAGTACTCAAAGCGAAAGCGGCTCGAAGTCAATTACGGGAAGCTGAAAGGCATAATAAAACTATGGAAGCTATCGCATTAAAAGGTAAAGGATTATATCTGAAGCCATATAAGCGAGGCTTAGGTTTATATCTAAAACCATCAAAAAACTAATAAGTCGACTGCCTCAAAGAGCATTAACCGATCATGATATTTTGAAATATGCGAAATATATTCACCATTTTAGAGGTGTATTTATGAGGGATACTTTACCAAAATCACCCAACAAAAATGAAAGCGCAGTCGTTAATTTGGATAGCATTAAAGGATCGGGAACACATTGGGTCTGTTATAAGAAGAGAGGTTCTAATATATACTATTATGATTCGTTTGGCAATTTAAAGCCTCCACCGGAATTGATAGAATATTTTACTAGAAAGGGACCTAATAAAATAATGTATAATCATAAACGATACCAAAATTTCAATACATTCAATTGTGGTCACTTATGCTTAGAATTCCTACTAAATAATATATAATCGTATGTTCATATATCAATATATTAGTCATGTCGTACACTTTCACCCTGAAGGGCACAAAATCAGTGCTTTCTGTTGATTATTATCCGCCTATTGAATTGAATCCCCACTATGAATATGTTCTGGGTCTAATAGGATTTAATAGCTACAATTCGATTCCCAACATTGTAGAGGGCTGTAACAAATTTTATTATGATAATGACAAAGTTATTACAATTCCCACAGGATCTTATGAGATAAGTGATATCGCCGATTTCTTGATGAATGCGATGCCTAGAGGTGCAATATCCCTCAAACCAAACAACAATACAATAAAGTGTGAAATTAAAAGCAAATATGAAATAAATTTTGGACCTAGAGACTCTATAGGAAGCATATTAGGTTTTAGTGGGAAGCTATTACCAGCCGATCAAAAACATGAATCGGATTTACCTGTCAATATTATAAAAGTGTCGACAATAAGAATTGAGTGCAATATCACAACATCAGCCTACAACGATAGTCGTTTATCCCACACGCTCTACGAATTTTCTCCACAAGTTGAAGCTGGGTTTTCGATTAATATAGCGCCCGAGCATATAATATATCTACCAATTAATTCTAAGCGTATCGATAATATCACATTAACACTGCTCGATCAAGATGGTGATGCCGTAAACTTTAGAGGCGAGCAAATCATTGTTAGATTAGAATTAAAAAGAGTTTCATAATGGGCCTTTCATTTCGTAAACGTTATATAACTTCCTCACCCCCACAACGGAAGATCACTTCAACATCTAAACTCAAGCAGTTAACATCGGCCAATATAATATTTTTACAATCGTTAGGCTTTCGAGTAAAAAATGGAGGAAAAGCTATCAATATTTGAAGGTGTGCATTTTGACGAAGTTATAACGAAAGAAGAGTATCACACATATTATCCGAGAACACACAATTTCAACTTAAATGATGAAGTTCGCATAAGTATTCAAAATCAAGATATATACACACTACCTTCCGAGAGTTATATATACATAGAGGGGAAATTTAAACCTGATGATAATGGTACGGGTCTACCTGAATTAACAAACAATGCATACGCTTTTTTGTTTGATCAGATTCGATATGAGCTTAATGGTGTAGAAATCGATCGCGCAATGAAGCCAGGAATCAGTTCTACGATGAAAGCATTAGTTTCATATAATGAAGATGAAAGTCGAATGTTGTCGATTGCTGGGTGGGGACCATTCGCACAGCGGCAAGCAACACTCTCCAATAACAAGTTCAACGCATGCCTTCCATTGAGCATGCTTTTAGGCTTCTGTTCCGATTACAGGAGGGTTATTATTAACGTCAGTCAAGAATTAGTCCTAATTAGAAGTAAAACGGATGAAAACTGCTATCAAAACAAGACCGCTGATGGTACAAAAAAGGCCTCAATCGAGATTGAAAAGATTGAATGGCGGGTGCCACATGTAAGCGTAAATGATCAGACACGCTTAAAGTTCTTAAACACCCTTAAAACCAATAAACCGATATATCTAACATTTCGTAAATGGGAATTATATGAACTTCCAGCTTTGCGTGCAACGAAAACTGACATTTGGCCTGTTAAAACTAGCACTAATCTAGAGAAGCCCAGATATGCTATTATAGCGTTTCAACGCAACAGAAAAGATAATTTTCAGCAAGATGCATCAGGCTTTGATCACGCTTCAATCACAAATATTAAATTGCATTTAAATTCAGAATATTACCCATATAGCGATATGAATATAGATATGAGTAAAAAACTATATGCCCAAGCATATCTAATGTACACAAAATTTCAATCGAGCTATTATGGAAGCACTCGGGGACCTCTCATGAGCTACGAGAAGTTCCACGATTCAGCACTTTACGTAATAGATTGTTCGAAGCAGAATGAGAGCTTAAAATCATCCACCGTCGATGTTAAGCTTGAGATGCAGTGCCAGGAGACGTTTAGCGAGGACACCTCTTGTTTATTGTTAATTTTACAAGATTGTGTCGTTGAATATAGTGCACTGACAGGTACTGTTAAGAAAATTATATAACATTCAGTCAATCGCGAGACATCATGGCTAAAAGAGGTGCAATTGACACTCGAGATCAACTTCAATCATTCCTTATTATAGACATACAAGGTTATGCGATTCAACATTTCGATCCAAAAGAGATGAGCATAAGTGACGGAGAAAGGAGCATCCATTTTTTATTTAAACCTAGCATTGAATTCCATCTATTATCGAAGAAAGACCAGAGGACCGTTCGATGGCTTGAAAATAATTATTTAAATATAGAATACTCTACTGGTTATGTATATTTTAAGGACATTATTAACTTGTTAAAAAATATCTGTAACTCATATAATAGAGTGTATGTTAAAGGACATCAAAAAAAGGAGCTACTTAAGCAATATGTTGATATTGACATAATTAACTTGGAATATTTTAATGATGTACCAAAGCTTATTAAAAATGTCAATCATTGTTTTTATCATAATAATAAAACTAATGAAGAATGTATATGCACGCAAAATAATATTATAACTCTATGCAATTATCTAAAAAATAAAGAATTATTTTAACCTTATTATTTTTATTTCAATCCACCTATACATATTAATACTAATATAGCAAAAATAGTATACGTATAAACATGTCTATACATGTATAAAAGGCCCGCTGAGACGGCGCCAATCCGAGGTAGGTATGTAAGCGAGAGATTTTTTATACATTAATTAACCATCGCCTGCCCTAAAAAGGGCCACCCGGACGACCTCCATTCGATGCAGGTATGCAACGTTAAAAATTTAAGTGCATTCCTTAGAACACGGCTAGAGCGTGGGATCGGAATGCAGCAACTCTTAATTATATCCGTTCACACGGATATACGTATGCGTGGGGAAAAAAGGGTCGTCGCAGCTGTACATAGACCACACACACTCACCCATGGGAACAGAATGCAGCCGCGCTTAATTGCATCTGCCCGCATACGTATATATGTATATATATGTATGCGCGGGAAAAAAAGGGTTTTCTCTAATTGATTAACATATCAATTGGTGTGGGAACCTGACGCAGATGGATGTATACGTCACGAATGAGTATCTATATATGCGTAGATCGACATCTTTAATTTCATTATAATCAGTATCTTCGAACAGTCAACATCGTTTTAGTGCTTGTTTGTGTTTTACTACAAGGTATTTAGAAAGCCTAATTTATATAATATTAACTCGCAATATTTTACATTAGTTTTAAAATTTTATGCGACTTTTAAAAATTGTTTTTTCTCAATTATAAGGTTATTTTTTTAAATAATTTAATGGTATATATTTTATTAATATTTTATTAATATTTTATTTTTATATACAATTATCCAGGGTGCTTCAAAGTATTTTATTCGTATTTAGTAGCTTCTTTATATTGTTTTTTCCTTCTTTTTTTAATTTTTATAAGGTTTTAACGGGTTTTATCAATAAATTTTCAATAATACAAGTATTTTTTAGTTAAATATAAGCTGATCATAGTTTTTCTACTACTCTAAAATTTTATGGGACTTTTAAAAATTGTTTTTTCTCAATTATAAGGTTATTTTTTTAAATAATTTAATGATATATATTTTATTAATATTTTATTAATATTTTATTTTTATATACAATTATCCAGGGTGCTTCAAAGTATTTTATTTGTATTTAGTAGCTTCTTTATATTGTTTTTCGTTCTTTTTTTTTAATTTTTATAAGGTTTTAAAGGGTTTTATCAATAAATTTTCAATAATACAAGTATTTTTTAGTTAAATATACGCTGATCATAGTTTTTCTACTACTCTAAAATTTTATAGGACTTTTTAAAAATTGTTTTTATCAATTATAAGGCTGTTTTTAATAATTTAATGGTGTATATTTTATTAATATTTTATTGAATATTATTTTTATATACAATTATCCAGGGTGCTTCAAAGTATTTTATTTGTATTTAGTAGCTTCTTTATATTGTTTTTTTTTTTTTTTTTTTTTAAATTTTTAGGTGCGTAAATTTATATTATTAAATTGATTATTTTATAAGGTTTTATCAATAAATTCTCAATAATACAGGTATTTTTTAGTTAAATATATGCGGATCATAGTTTTTCTACCACTCTAAAATTTTATAGAACTTTTAAAAATTGTTTTTCTCAATTATAAGGCTAGCGAATCAGTCAAATAAATTAGCAATTTAGATATATTAAAAATTAGGCTTCAATACCTTTTTATTCTTTTAAATTTATTATATTAATTATTTTTAATTCGCTTTTTCATAGAATGAATTGCATCATATGTGGGAAGTCCTTCACCCGGCGCGACAACATGAAGCGGCATGTGAATACCCTCCACCGCAATTTTGTTTGCGACATTTGTGGAGAGGGTGTGGATACATGTGAGCATGTTGCGGGACCACCTAAGAAGGTGGCCAAAGTAGATGTTACACCATCCACAAGTTCTAATAGACCTGTGGATGCTGCACCATCTACCAGTCGAGGTGCGCCTCAGAGAAGCTGTTGTGGGTTGATGTTCCCTAATAATTCTCTGTATAGGGGGCATCTTCGCACACAGCAGCATTTGAATAATAATACATTTATGCTGCCTGATGGAGTGTTCAAAATTAATTCCTCATTTAAAAGCCGGGTCGCGAGTTACAAAATTTTAGGTGATGAGAGTGCTGACATCACAAATTTTTTATCGAATTTGAAAATGAAAGTGTGCGGCCTGATTAACGATGTTCTAGCCAAGGTCGTATCGGGTATTAAGGTACAGTTAGAGCTATTTGCTCATTATGCTAAAACCGTAGCTGATGAGGAAATAGTCGACTTAAAGTCCTTCAATACTCGGTACGTCATTGTCACCGGGTCTTCAGACTTAGAGGACGTTTTTGATCAGGCTGCTGCCATCATAAAATCGAAAGCTGAAGAGTTTTCGGATAGGGGGAGCAATTGGACACTTAAGATGGTCTCGCATTTAGAGGTTAACATCAACAGCTACCAACCTCTTGGGTGATCATCTTATTTGGAACTACCGCCCTCTATCCGAAACAGGAAAGCATGCATCAATATTAAGAACTCGGACGATGCATGCTTGTGTTGGTCGATTGTAGCAGCACTCCACCCGGCAAACATACATGCAGAGAGAGTTAGTAATTATCCTCATTACTCCAGCGTCCTAAATTTAGAAGGTATTCAATTCCCGGTTAAAATTAAAGATATTTCAAAAATTGAGAATATGAACAATTTAAGTATTAACGTTTACGGTTTGGCTATTAATGATGAAACAAAAAATCATGAGGTGGTGGGGCCAATTCATTTCACGAAAAACAGAAAAGATATCCACATCAATTTACTCCTAATTGATGATGGGAAAAGAGCCCATTATGTTTTAATTAAAAATCTGTCCAGGCTAGTCTCATCTCAAATCGATAAACATGGTCATGAAGCTCACATCTGTGATGGGTGTTTAATTAATTTCAGCACCATCGAAAAATTAAACGCTCATCAACAACACGATTGCAACCATGTGTATACGGTACTACCCTCAACCGACGCGCGTAAAACAAAATTTGGCGATATGCTGCCAGAAAACATTTTACGTTTCGATAGTCATCATAAGAAGATGTCCGTTCCGTTCGTCGTTTATGCGGATTTTGAAAGTATTCTCCAACCGATTCACACATGCAGCCGTGATCCAGCTAGTTCGTATACGAATAAAACATTCAAACACGTTCCCTATAGTTTTGCATATCAAATTGTATGTTCGTTTGATGCAAAGTTGAATAAATTTGTCACGTATGCCGGTTTAGATTGCTCAACGGTGTTTGTCCAAAAATTGATAGAAGATGTTAAGCTAATCTATGAAAACTATTTAAAGACTATCGTGCCGATGAAAACTTTAAATAATAGCGAGCGAAAATTATATAATGAGGCCGTGATTTGCCACATTTGTGAGCTGTCTCTCAACGGAGATAGAGTGAGAGATCACTGCCACATTACGGGAGCGTTTCGAGGGGCCGCTCATTCTAATTGTAATCTAAACTTCAAAATTCCGAAATTTGTCCCTATCTATTTTCACAATTTGAGCGGGTATGATAGCCATCTATTTTTAAGAGATTTGGCACAACAAAATTTAGATATTGACGTAATTCCTATTAATAAAGAAAGATATATCAGTTTCAGCGCGAAAGTTTTGGTTGGTGACTACACAGATAAAAAATCGGGCGAGAAAAAAAATGTTTATATAAAACTACGGTTTTTAGATAGTTTTCGATTCATGGCGTCTTCTATCGATAAGCTTGCACAAAATTTGAGCCCGCAAGACTTTGTCAATGTTAGGCGGGCGTTTCCACTAGATTCACATTTCCATTTAATTAGAAAGAAGGGTGTATTCCCCTATCAATACATAGATACCTTTGGGCGATTGAACGAATCGACCTTACCGGCAAAACGCGATTTTTTTAATTCATTAACGAATGTTGATATTTCGGATGTTGAATATCAACATGCGCAAACTGTATGGAATACGTTTGGATGTCAAAATTTATTAGAGTACTCAAACTTATATTTAAAATCAGACGTTTTACTTTTGGCAGATATTTTTGAAAATTTCAGGAAAATTTGTCGGGATACATACAGTCTGGATCCGGCTCAATATTACACCAGCCCGGGCTTGTCTTGGGATGCTATGTTGAAGCACACCAAAATTGAGCTGGAGCTACTCATAGACATCGACATGCATCATTTTGTTAAGCAGAGTATCAGGGGTGGGTTGTGTCAAGTATCATTGCGGCACGCTACGGCAAATAATAAGTATATGCCTAATTATGATGCGAGTGCTCCTAGCTCGTATTTAGCTTATTGGGACGCGAACAATTTGTACGGGTGGGCAATGTCGCAGTATCTACCATTCGGTGGGTTCAGTTGGGCTAGTCAGGATGAAATTGACAATCTAAATATATCTGGGGTCGCTGATGATTCGCCGATTGGCTATTTTTTGGAGGTAGATGTCACGTACCCTGTAACTTTGCACGATGAGCATAACGACCTACCTTTTCTGCCCGAAAACATGGTGCCTCCCACGTCTAAATTTCAGTATAAAAAGTTGATCGCGAATTTACAGAACAAAGAGAAATATGTCATACACTATCAAACGTTAAAGCAAGCATTACATTTCGGCCTTAAAATCACCAAAATTCACCGCGTTTTAAAATTCAACCAGTCAAACTGGCTTCAAACTTATATCGACCTAAACACCAGCCTACGTCAGCATGCTAGGAACGATTTTGAAAAGGACTTCTACAAGCTTATGAACAACTCCGTATATGGTAAAACCATGGAGAATGTTGACAAGCGAGTGGAAGTCAAATTGGTCACACGTTGGGAGGACCATGGCAAAAGTCGCGGGGCTGGTAGTTTAATCGCGAAACCGAATTTTAAAAGTATTAGTATTTTTTCCGAAAACTTTGTGGCTGTCCAGATGGGGACGCTTAAAGTTGTATATAATAAACCTATTTATATCGGCTTCTCCGTCTTGGAGCTATCAAAGCACCTGATGTATGACTTTTTCCACAATTTTTTGAGACGCGTGTATGCAGAAAAGGTCCGTCTGTGTTATATGGATACGGATAGTTTTATCTTAAAAGTAGAAACAGACGATATATACAGCGACATGAAAAAAAATATATCAAAATTCGATACATCGAACTTTTCGGCAAATAATGTCTACAGCATAGCACCTCAAAACAAGGCTGTTTTAGGTTTATTTAAAGACGAAAATGCGGGTAATATAATGTGTGAATTTGTCGGATTGCGCGCAAAAATGTATGCCTTAGAGGTTGAGGGTAGGGAGATTAAAAAGGTTAAGGGTGTTAAAAAGAACGTTGTGCGGGATGAGATTAGTCTGGCAGATTACAAGCACTGTTTATTGAATAATGATATTTTATTAAGGGAGCAAAATCTTTTTCAAATCAAACTACATGAGATTTATACCGTCAAGCAAAATAAATTGAGCCTATCACCTCACGATGATAAACGCCGGATTGATGAGGATGGCATTCATACTCTCGCCTGGGGGCATTATAAAATCGACTCACCAGCTCCTTAGATGGTCGCTGCACATGCCTCGGGTGCAGTTGCTCTACCGCTTCAAATTGGGTAAGTACCCCCACCCTTTTTTGTGTAAGTACCCCCACCCTTTTTTGTGTAAGTACACCCACCCTTTTTTTGTTTGCTTCTCACTGTAATTTTCTCCCACTAAATCAGTATTAGTTTGTTTGCATTCGAGTTCACACATATTCTTTTTAACCTCTAAGATTAAAATGGAAGCTAGTAAGAATACAAAATTATTATGTACATAAACTTATATCTATATATTTTTTAATTCTTTTCAGAAACTTATAATGAATTTATTGGCGATTCGCTTAAAATGATTGATGATAATATCGTTAAGGAAAAACAACTGATTGGGCAGTCATCATACTTCCTCAACAAATGCGGTTCGAAGTGGGTGAATATCGGCCTTAGTCCGGCGGCTGGATTCGTGCCCATCATCCAGATTCGATCGCCTGCAAGCTGTGTATTCTTCACATTGGACGAGTGGGAAGAATTTTGTAAGACGGAGGGTTGCAGTCCGAATCATCAAATTCGAACGTCAACATTTAGAGATACTAGCGTAATTGTATTAAGCAGTCGCAATCAGCAACTGGTATTGTCCTCCGATACCTATAGCAATTTGTTTAATTTGCGACTGCTCATTAAGAGTAAATTAGAATTTTTAGTAAATAGTAATTTCATAACATTTTATAAAATGATATTAACCGCCTGCATGGCATTAACTGGAGATTTATATACGAATGTATCAAAATTACTTGTTGATCATTGTAATTCATTTAACGCTTTCCTTATGATGGAAGTGCTACATATTAGTTATAATTCGCTTTACTATGACTTTGAGGTCATGAAGCTTGGAAATATTGTTAATTTAAAATAATATTGTTAATTTATAAATAATAATAAATAAATTGTTTTTCTTAAAAATATATTGTTTGTTTTATTTTATTTTATAAGTAAGATATACATTTCAAGCATGCGGCTATCGCAGAAGCAGACAGCCGTTGTGGTTTCCGCTGGAAACATGTTTAGACCTGTTTAAAGTACATTGAGAAGCGCGATAGCAAGCCTGGTAATTTATTCAGGAATTCTCTAGAAACAAAGACCATCTTGATGGTCCGCCATTTTGTCTGACGTCACCTTAGTTTGGATAGCGACCGTGAGAGGATGCTGCATTATGGTAATCATGAGAGATGCCATTTCTTGGTTAGTGGCTGTGAGAGGGCGTCACATTGGGTTGGTAATGATGAAATCTGCCATTCCTTAGTTTGGTTAGTGGCCGTCAGAGGGCGCCACATTGGGTTGGTAATGATGAAATCCGCAATTTTTAGTTGGGTTGGTAATGATGAAATCTGCAATTTTTAGTTGGGTTGGTAATGATGAAATCTGCAATTTTTAGTTGGGTTGGTAATGATGAAATCTGCAATTTTTAGTTGGGTTGGAGGCCGCGAGGGGGCGCCACATCACTTGGGTTGGTAATGATGAAATCTGCAATTTTAGTTGGGTTGGTAATGATGAAATCTGTAATTTTTAGTTGGGTTGGCGACCGCGAGGGGGCGCCACATCAGTTGGGTTGGCAGAGGGCGCCACTAGGGCGAGGGGGTGAGGGGGAGCTGGGTGAGAGGGGGAGGAGGTGTCCCAGAATCGGCATAAGTCCCCTACTGTTGTAAAACAATAAATAAGCAGCCTAATGTTGTTCTAGTCAAATACATTACTACTGTCAAATTTTGACACTTTGTAATCTACCTATTTAATTCGACTTGCTTATTTTTCGTGTTTATTTGTATAGTTTTAATCAGTTTTCGGGTTTTCGTGTTTACTAGTTGTTCTGTTTGTTTATTATGAATTTTACGTTCAACGAATATGCCGATATGTACATGATATACGGTTTCTGTCGTGGAAATGCTAGCTTGGCAGGGCAGGAATATCGTGTGCGTTTTCCAAATCGGAGGCATCCAAGTAAAAATGTATTTCGAAGGCTGGACCAACGACTTCGTGAAACAGGTTAGTTTATTCCAAGAAATGCGATCGCAGGTCGACCGTGCAACTAGAAGAGCAAGTTCTAGCCACAATACAGGAAGATCCCTCTGCGAGTACCAGTCAATTAGCTTCTACACTAAATATTCCCAGTAATAAGACTGTTCATTTGGTTCTACGAGAAAACTTGCTTCATCCATACCATGTTTCTAAAGTTCAGCCTCTTTACGGAAATGATAACTTATTTGGAATCAATTATTGCAATACAATCTTAAATAGAATTCAGGAAGAAGGTGACTTTTTAAGACGTAGTCTTTGGAGTGATGTTTACCAGAGATGGTGTGTTTAATACTCATAATTTTCATCATTGGGCAGATGAAAATCCACATGAATTTCGCGAATACGGTCACCAAAGAAGGTTTTCTGTTAACGTTTGGCTGGGTATAATAAACCACAGGGTAGTTGGACCAATTTACTTACCAAATCGCCTAGATGCCGGTGAATATTTAAATGTGTTAGAACAAGTTATTGATGAGATACCGCTGAATGTACGCCGTAATATGATTTACATGCATGATGGAGCTCCTGCGCACTTTGCTCGTAATATAAGAGACTGGTTGACTGAACACTTCCCAGACAGATGGATTGGTTGTGGCGGTCCCCTTTTGTGGCCTGCGAGATCCCCCGATCTCAATCCATTAGATTTTTTTGTTTGGGGTTTCATTAAAGGTAAAGTTTACGCTACACCTCCACAGGACGCTGGCGAAGTTAGAGCCCGAATTGAAGTCGCAGTATTAGAAATCACACCAGAAAGACTAGAGCGAATAGTACAAACGATACCACAAAGATTGCAGCTATGTCTACAAACTGATGGATTTCAATTCGAACAATTTTGTAGGTAATAATTACATTGATTTCTATCAAGAAGATGTACAAAAATTAGTCAATATTATCAAAAAATTTTTAAACTTTGTGATATTTTCGTAATAAATGTGTAATCTAAGAAACCAATTTTATTTCGTTTGTTCCTTTTTTAAATTTAAAATGTAAGGTTCATATGACGACGTGTAAAAATGTTCCGAAGATTATAACTAGCACATGCGTGTTCAATGTTGCCAAATGTATGTTTCTTTCAATTTCATTCTGAAGACAAAGGAAACCTGATACATCGTTTTAGGATTAGGACTTTGAACTCAAAATTTGACCAAGAATGTCGCCACGTGTAGTGGGTCCGCCAAATTATACACACCTTGTATAATATGAAATACAAATATAGGTAATAACCTTAAAAAAGGGATGTAAAAATCAATTTCACCATTTCAAGGTTATTACCTATATTTGTATTTCATATTATACCGGGGTCGTCATATTTTAATTTCTGATAGGAAAGTAGTAAGAGGAAAAGAGCGCGACGAATTAAACTAAAGATAGACATAAGCGAGGCTGCCACACTGGACATTTGTAAGGCGTGGGGGTCCCCCGCCACTCCGTTGCTCTCCCTCCACTGTTAGCAAGCAGGCATCGCTGCATATGATAAGATCATCTTCTGCATATGATAGAAGTGCAAACCGAAATTAAAATTTGACGCTTACGGTATATTTAAAAGTTAGTCATAATATCAGTAAAATTACTTTCTAATTATATAATTTCTGCAAACTGGATCCACCTGTCATTTGTTTAAGCTATTTTGTATGATTTTAAATTATATGGATCTACGAGTACATAGCAAAGTTAGTCTAGAAAGCAGAATCTAACTGCTGTTAAAAATCTCCTGCATATCTGCAAAATCGGACAAAATGCGTTTTGCAAGTTTACTCCTTTATACAAGGAACAAAACGTGTTCTACACATTTGTCGTTAAAATATATCATTGTCCAATTTATTACAATACATGCTAGTATTGCAGTTGGTTTAGAAACAACGACCAAAATTAATAAATGTACCAAGAAGAATTGAAATAATTTTAGAAAGTTTACTTAATGCGTCAGTTGAGGACGAACAAAACTTCTGAAATATTAGAGATAGTCGCAAAATTACTCTTTACAAAGAAAACGTTAAAGCAAACATTCTTGTTCATAAGTACACTTAAGAAACAATGTAGAAACTTTACAGAAAATGTAAGTCAAGTATTATGCATACCACACATAATACTATTTCGTAGGATGCTTTTGAAAGCTGCAAAATTATGCATCAAATTTACACACCATAACCAAATACATACTATTGTCTTAATTAAATACATTTAATAACCATACTGCGAAGAAGAACGTTTCTCTTCAAAGAAAACTTATTTCATACAAAGTAATATGTATGTGCGCGTATATACAAAGTAACAAACATTCGAAAATTTGATTAGACCGCCTGGTAAATTGTCCCTGTTACGAATTTGTCTTATTAGAGCAACTATGGCTTGCAAAGCAGGTGAGATGGATGCTAAAACTTTACAACATTATAAAAGTTCTAATTAAAGTACTGCTAGGAAATCTTACGTAAGTCATACGTTTGCGACGCATTTAATTCTCTTTTAATGTTTTTCCCGCAAAAGTTAATTTAAATTTGTTGTTTAACTAAGACGAAAGTATTGAATAATTAATTGATAAGGGAGACACTTGTTGAAACTCCATAACACTGGTGAAAATAAAATACGATAATTTTAAGTTTCAAAATAAATTTAATAGTAATTCCACTACAATATTGTTTCGTCACACAGTGACTTCATCAGGTGGATGAATGACTGATATATTTACAAATGTACAAGATATATATACTAAGCCTAAGATTACAAATTTAAAGAAAGTAAGGGGGAGTTACATATATCTGTATGGTCATTTAATGCTAATCCTAATTTATTATACCTAGCAATTTCTAGAGACTCAAGTAAATTTAGTTTTTTACTTTTTTCTTGTATATGCAAGATTTTATAACACTGGTCAACAGTGAAATTGCTTCTTAGGTGAAAGTACCCAATCCTGAATGAATTCAACGTGCTGAACACGAATATCACATTGAAAAAAGTTGATTGGCTCACGTTCAAGAGATATTGACGTTTTGTCCATTGTATAGATGCTATTGCATAATGTAATGCAATTTAGTGAGAAATTACGAAATTTTGCGTCATGTTGCATCACCCCTTCATGCAAAGAAGTTAATGCAGCATTTACTGTAAGTTTCCATTGAGAGTGTAGCGAAATTGATTGCGCAATATCAAGCAATAGCTAATTATAGTTTATTTATAAATGGCCGACGTGACAGTTAACTCGTGCAATGTCCGTTCATTCACGCATATTTTTCGAAGCTCTAGCATACATAAGTGATTGCTATAGTGTAAAGTAACTAAACAGTAGCAATGCCTCGTAACTGTGTTAATAGTGCAAATAACTTCTGTTATATTTGCGGAGAAGTGACATTTGCTGGCCAGAAAAAGAACATCAGTGCAACAGTTAAGAAAGCGTGTCATTTGTATTTTGGTTGCAAGATAGGCGACCAGGACAAAGACTGGGCCCCACACGTATGCTGCCGCACTTGTGCCGTAAATCTTTCACAGTGGCTTAATGGCAAAAGAAAGGCAATGCCATTTGCTGTGCCCATGATTTGGAGGGAGCCCACGTTGACGACTGTTATTTCTGTATGGTACGACCAGCTTCTGGAGGCATCACCAAGAAGAAGAAGTGGACAGTTGAATACCCTAACATACCATCTGCTCTGCGACCTGTCTCTCATGGCGAAGGACTCCCAATTCCAGAACCTCCTACAGATTTTTCTATCAGTTCAGACGATGAGGATGGCCATGCGTCGGCGAGTTCTCCTCAACGTGGCAGTAAGGATGATGACTTTTCGTGCTTTGACGAAACATCTGCACCACATAAACTTACCCAGGATGAAATGAACGATCTTGTTCGCGATTTGGATCTGTCGAAAAGCAAAGCGGAGATACTGGCCTCGAGACTTCGACAGTGGAATCTTCTGGAACAGAATGTCCGAGTGACTTCATTTCGCACTCGCCATCAGCTCTTCGAATCTTTCTTTAAGAAAGAAGAAAGCCTTGTGTTCTGCTGCGATATTGATGGTCTACTACAAGCTCTCGGTATTGCACATGATCCCCACGAATGGCGGCTGTTTATAGACGCTTCAAAACTGAGCCTAAAGGCGGTTTTGTTGAATAATGGGAACCAGCTTCCATCCATACCTATTGCACATGCGGTCTACATGAAGGAGATTTACGGCAATCTAAAGCAGCTACTGGAGACGATTAACTACAGCAAGTATGGCTGGCAGATATGTTCTGACCTGAAGGTAGTATCTCTGTTGATGGGTTTGCAGCAGGGATATACAAAGTACTGCTGTTTTCTTTGTCTGTGGGACAGCAGAGCAATCGATTTGCACTACATCAAGAAAGACTGGCCTCCGAGAGCATTTTTTAAGCCTGGAGAAACGAATGTACAGCACCCACCATTGGCACAGCCACACAAAATCATCATTCCTCCTTTACACATCAAACTCGGTCTTGTCAAAAACTTGGTAAAAGCCATGGATAAGAATGGACCAGCATTCAAGTACCTGCATGACAAATTCCCTCGACTCAGTGAAGCCAAAATTAAAGAGGGCATCTTTGTGGGGCCTCAAATTAGACAGCTCTTCCGAGACCCCAAGTTTGAGGAACTTCTTCAAGGTAAAGAAAAACAGGTTTGGGATGCATTCTATCAAGTGGCAGCAAACTTCCTGGGGAATGACAAGGCAGAAAATTACAAGTGTCTGGTTGAGGATATGTTGGCTTTGTTTCATGAATTCGGCTGCAATATGTCCTTAAAGATCCACTTTCTTGATTCCCACTTAGATTTCTTTACTGATAACTGCGGGCAGGTCAGCGATGAGCACGGCGAACGCTTTCATCAGGACATTGCCACCATGGAGCAACGGTACCAAGGCAAATGGTCTACGTCAATGCTAGCTGACTATTGTTGGACAATCAGTAGAGATGCTCCACAAGTCCACTACAAACGGCAGGCCAAAAGAAGTCGAAAGCCGGAAGCAGACTAATGTTTTCTTACCATGTATTACAATATTGACATAAGTACATTTTTTCTGAAATATGCGTAAATGTTTTCTTACCATGTATTATAATATTGACATAAGTACACTTTTTCTGAAATATGCGTAAATGTTTTCTTACCATGTATTATAATATTGACATAAGTACAATTTTTCTGAAATATGCGTACATATTACAGAAAACCCGTAGCCAATTCAGCTTTTTCTTAGTCATTTTCGTGTTCAGCACATTGAATTCATTAAGAAATGACTATTTTCAGCTTGGAAGCATGAACTTTTCGAAAATTTGTTGCCCAGTGTAATTATTATTAAAATTGTGATTATTTTCATCTGATTTCTTATCTCTATAGCTTCTTTGATGTTCAGATATCCGTTGAGTAAAGGTTCGTCCTGTTTGGCCAATGTATGACATATTACACTCACATGTTAATTTATAGACACCTGAACTAAGTTTTTTGTCCGATTTGTCCTTATTGTTTTTTTAAAAATCTTTCAACTGTATTATTAGTTCTATATGCTATGGCGGTGTTAGAGGATTTTTTGATTAGAGAACAAATTATATCTGAAGTTTTACCGATCGGTAATCTTGCATATACAAGAAAAAAGTAAGAAAACTAAATTTACTTGAGTCTCTAGAAATTGCTAGGTATAATAAATAAGGATTAGCATTAAATGACCATACAGATATATGTAACTCCCCCTTACGTTCTTTAAATTTGTAATCTTAGGCTTAGTATATATATCTTGTACATTTGTAAAAATATCAGTCATTCATCCACCTGATGAAGTCACTGTGTGACGAAACAATATTGTAGTGGAATTACTATTAAATTTATTTTGAAACTTAAAATTATCGTATTTTATTTTCGAAAGTATTGAAGTAAGATTAATTTTTACTTCAATACTTTCGGCGTAGAAACTGTATACAATTGCTTATTTGTGACGTGATGTACCGGGTGTCCATCCAATAATGGCGGCCGGCTATATCTTAGAAACCACTAGTCACATGGTTTCTGGGTAAAAAGAGAAAATGCTGGAAATTACTTTTCAAAATGTTCGACGTAATAGTCATGGTCAGTGTTGAATTTAAGAATGTCTTGGTTATTTGACTAACTGAAAGCTGTTGAATATATCTGCATATTAGCCTTAATTAATCAATGCTAAAACAGCAGTCCCTGCTCGGGCGCCAAATTGTAAAAGGGCCGCTCTCTTAAATTCAATAATTGTTAATTAATGAAACTAACACATTGAATGGTTTGGTGTTCTCATCTACACTTTATAATAGACAACTCTTAGGAATATATACGTTAGAGTGGGCTTTATTATCGGTATGTATATCAGTTGGCAATCATTCACCTCTGCTATCTACATAGGCATTATGTCTGAGAGAACTAGGTGAATTTTTCCACGAAATGTCTGAAAGAAATAGGTGAATTCTCCCACGAAGAGTCTGAGAAAACTGATTTCCCTAATAAAACCATGGCTTTATATAGGCATAGATTCGCACAAATAATAGTTAAAAACGGTATTTTGACGTGAAACTTACAATAGTATCATGTGCAAAATGCATGTACTGAACATGTCGATACGTCACGTAGAATATTAACAAAGATATCATTTATCTCGATGCTAATTAACAAATATAGACATTAGATAAATTAAATATTTATAAGAATGCATTCGTATAGAATTACCAAACCTACTAAGCTAAAAATTAAACAAAAAGCATTAATACGTTTTAGATCGATAATTTTATACAGGGACGGACAAAAGTCTGTTACAAGCATTTACGTAATTTTAAAACATTGATTGAATTATGGATATTCTCTAAAAACAAAAAGCATAATAGATATACAACAGGAACAATTATTCGAGTTGTAAAAACAACACCAGGAAGCTGTTTTAGAGCGTATTATTGAAATAATAAAATACTTAGCAAATCAATGTTTTCCGTTAAAATTAATATCTGATATGTTGTTTATTTAAAATAATGGTAACTTTTTGCAGATCTTACAAGTTTAGCGAAATTTGATGCCACAATGACATTTCATACAGAGCGTGTTATTACCATAGCAGAATAAACCTGTGAATTTAATTTAGATGGTTGAAATTTACGTGGTCAAGGTTATGGTAATGCTTCGAACGTGAAAGGAAAAAGAAATGGTTTAAAACTATCTATCCTAAACATTAATATTATAGCATTTTTTACTCAATGTTCCGCACACTCTCTTAATTTAGTTAATGATGCTGTGAAAATTAATAGGGAAACTAACATTTTTTGGAATAATTCATGAAATTTATATTACTTTTTCAACATCAACTACGCTACTACTTAACCGTTGCGATATCAAATTGGTTAAAGTTATGGTGCTTTAGTTAAGTTGCATTTTGTATGTTCTTTACTACTTTGGCGTAATTTAATCAATAGAATAAATATTGCTAGCAAAATGCTTCAAAATACAAGTACAGACATTGCAACTGCTGTAATAGATATTAGTAATGTAACTATACATTAGAAATTTCATTTTTGTTCAGATGAGAGTTTTATAAAATGACTAGAAGCTTCTACAAAATTAACAAATATATTACAAGTACACCCTGAATTTGCGTCATTGATTATATTGAATGTGGGAAAAGGCAACAAAAACAACAATTTTATTATGAACATAAAAGTGAAACAGCACAAAATGGATGAGATAATTTTTACAACGTAATTTTACATAAAACAATTAACACATTAGAATAGAATATAATACTTTTATTGTACCATATAGTATAAAATATACAAATATATAATTTAAAATACAGAAGTGACGTCAAAAACTGGTGCGCGCGTGTGAATATGTGGGAGTTTGTAGGTATGTATTCAATGTAATTGAAACTAATTGATAGCTTGTAAACACTGAGTAACCGAATACAAGCTGTTTTCTAATAAGTATTTGTTAGTGAATATCTTGAATTGTGGCATTGGATTTCCAGGTGTTCGGTAGTTTAATAAGTAGTTCTAGATGTCTATGTTAGGCACTTGTGGTATTCAATCTGTGATTCGTAGGTATAATTGAGAGCTTAATCGCAACTGAGTCACATCTCCTTTTACGTATAACGTGGGTAGCACAAATTTAGCACGAAGAAGCTGTCTACAGATACATACTGATGGCAACGCCATAATCGTGTTTTAAATAAAGAGAGGTTTCCACGATATCATCAAATCGACCTGCTCTATTGTACGCATTGTTTTTTTTTGTAGAATGGATGTGTCTACCGCATGTGTCGCTTTACCCAACAGCTGAAGACCATAATGCGGGAATGAAAAAGTGGCTGGCGTTATTGCTGCATCCTTGTTTAAGATAGTTCTTAGCCTCCGTTTCGCATAAAGAGCGTTGGAAAGTTTACTATGGAGTTCATCAACGTAAGACCGCCAGGTTAGTCGACTATCCAGGACTATAGCTAAAAGCTTTGCAGATCCTGCATTTGCAGGTGTTTTGCTATGTTTACAGCTAAGGTGATTGGACATTTTTTGCTTCGTTGATAGTAAGTCTATTGGATGGAAACCACGTAGCAGCCTTGGTCAATGTCGTTTCATGTTTTATCTTAATTTGTTTCTCATCTTACCTCTGAATAAAGAAGCAGTGTCATCTGAATACAATACCACATGTAATACTGTGTAGCAAATCATTTACATAAACACAGAACAGAAGCTTCGATGCTAAACCGCGAATGCCGTACCAATCTAGTTTTTTCAAAAGAATCTCATGTCTTATACAGTCGAAGGCCTTGAAAAAGTCACACATCACCACCAACCCATCGTCTCCCTCCACCATCGCATCTCAAACGAAGATCAGAACCTACAACATTAGAAGAAAGATATTAACGTATTTTGAAATTCTGTATATTTAAACAAATACTAGGATTTAAATGATGAATAGTGAAATACTTCAGACTTCGAAAAAATGTGATAATCTAGAAACTTATTTAAAAAATGCAGAAATTAACGAAATAATTTCCCTTAAAGATGTGTTTCAGTCGGAGTTATATACTTTTGAAAATCCTTTTTTGCCTATTAAATTATACACAAGGAAATTTTATTAACACAACCAGTTACGATTGCCAGTGGGGAAAAATCTATTTCAAAATTAAAACTTCTTAAACCAAATGTTCGATCAAAATTATCACAAGAACAACTGGTTTACCTATCAATAATTGCGACTGAAAATAATATTTGTATCAACTATACAGAACAGAAGAGCAACATTTTCATATTTATATTTGTTTCTATGTTTTAATAAAGGCACAAAAATTAAAAGAACTCCAACTACACAGTTCTTATTTTGTTATGACGTTATGACACCGTAGCTTTGACGAAGGGTGGGGAAGGACGCAATGCTAGATATTTGGGGGAGGGGGAGCGATTACCTAATTTCTGTAAAATTTACACTTTTCTTTCTGAGCAGTGCTTCAATATAGATGGCATAGAAAGCTAGATTGAAAAATGTTATATACAAGAAGGTAAAAGGCATCTGAAACGGATGAGCGACTGCCAATTCATATTAATAATGTAGAAATTAAAACGTTTTGATTTTTATCTTGTGTGCGTTTATTCACATTCACTGAAAAACAGAAAGGGATAGTTTTAGACAGATTCACTATAAAACAAATTGCCATAATGTAAACGTTCTAGTGACAAAGTTTTAAAATTATATACCGGGCTCTTTTTTTATCATTACACATAGCATTTTCCCAATGTGTAATGATAAAAAAAAAATTGTCAATGCATTAGCGATATAGTCACTGTATAGTAGACAACCAGTTATACACCAATGAAGAATTTACGTATAGCATACTAAATCAGGTTGCCATGACGGGAAAAACATTTTTTATGTCTAATATTTCTGAATTTTTATTCAAACATAAGTCATAAATTAAATACATTTTATTAAAAAATAGATAATTTATTTATAAATCATGGATAAATACAACAGAAATGAAAAGGTGGCAATAGTAATGTGGTACCAGAAAAATAATAGTTTAAGGCAAGTTAGAGACAGGTTTTCCGTCAATTATCCAGACAGACCTATACCTTGTGCAAAAACAATTCTGAACTTTTTTAAAAAATTTCAAGAAGATGGTTGCGTTCTAAATTCTCACAAAAAAAGAAATAGAACCAATCATGTTCGAACAGAAGACATGAAATTAAATATCCTGTGTTACGTAGAGGAACGGTATGTAGGATCGCTTTTAGATGTAGCGACACATTTTGGAGTATCGTACAGTTCGGTATACAAAACTCTGAAAGAAATTAAATATAGGCCATACAAAATATCAAATCATCAAGAGCTTTTCGAAGAGGATAAGATAAAACGAACTGAGTTTTGTGAAATAATGTTTAACATGTTAAATGAAAACCAAGAAATTTTAAATAAAATAATTTTTACTGATGAGGCTACATTTACCGTAAACGGTGAAGTCAACTATCAGAACTTTCGGTTTGTACCCTACATTTATCCATGAAAAATTATTAAATTTCCTATCCATTAATCCATTAGGTACTGGTCCCGTACAAATCCTCACGCTCAAAACCTGACCCGAACACAGTACCCTCAAAAAGTTAATGTCTGGATTGGAACAATAAGCGATAGACTTATTGGCCCATTTTTTATTGACGGTAACCTCACTGCAGTGAAATATTTGAATTTGTTGAGAGACCATATCATTCCATCAATTGAGATGATGAATGTTGATGAACCCTGGTTCCAAATGGATGGGGCCCCGCCACATTCTACTAACGCTATCAGGAATTTTTTAAATAACTTATTTCAAAGACGGTGGATTGGTAGATTTGGTCCCATACTATGGCCTCCAAGATCATCTGATTTATCTCCAAATGACTATTTTCTTTGGGGTTACCTAAAAAGTAAAATTTACAACAATGTACGAATACGCAACTTGAATGAACTAAAAGAGCGTATACGTACTGCATGTAATGGAATAAGGCGCCAGAATTAATTAGAAATACACTTCGTTGCTTTCAAGATCGCCTTGCTTATTGCCTTGAAAGACAAGGTGAACATTTCGAGAACTTGTTATGATATTAGACTTCACATTTAATTTCGTTTAATTGTTATAATAAACTAATTATTTTGTTCCAAGTGATATTCTGCATTTTCTTTATTAAAAACATAACCTAATTCTTCTAAGCTTTATTTTGCTCTGTATCGCCCAGTGTTACCAGTACAAGTATTATTGCCGAATCAAATACTTTCGCGCTAAATTTTAACATTTTCGTAATAAATGTAAAAGGTTTTATGTACGCTGCAAAGTTTAATTTTTCCGTACAAATAATTTATGGTAGAAGTAAGAGAAACGGATCTCCAGAATATTATTTTATTTGTATCAACGTTGCGCGGCCAGTGGGAAATGGCGGGAAATCATTAATGTAGCAATTATGATGTTGACGACGTGATATATTTCGAATTTTAAAAATGTAAGAAAAATTGTACAAAATTAGTTATTTACGATATAATTGTTAAAAGTGCTATTTTATTTTGCGAGTAAGATTCGCGACACGAGGGTGATTAGGAACTGGAGCAATTTAAAATAAGCAAAATAAAATAACATTTTAACACGTGTATTGTACAGTGTTTCTGCTACAAACTCAATTTTTATTTTAAAATTTTAATAAAAAGTTTAACGAAAATTGACTGATAAAAATCTTATGACAGCTCACTGTTCCTGCTTGTCAAAATACGAGTGTATAACTGGTTGTCTACTATACAAGGACTATATCGCTAATGCATTGACAATTTTTTTTTATCATTACACATAGGGAAAGTGCTATGTGTAATGATAAAAAAAGAGCCCGGTATATATAAATTATAGATATTTTAATTATTTCAAAATAACATTCCACAGAAGAAACGCGAAATCTCTTGTCGTTTTACTTAATCTTCAGTCTACAGAAATGGAAAGTGTCTGGATTGCATACGTGTCGATGATATTGATGCTTATTCAGGCATTTCCAAGAGTGTCGATCAATACGCGACAGAAAGAGAGAAAAGTAAGGAATGCGAGGGTATCCTTGAATTTACGTTCCGGCAGTAAATTTAAGCATGTACCAAGGTATATATAATAAAGAGTTTGTTAAAAGATAGGAAACCTTTTTTTTTTTAGAAATGTTAGTTCTCTTTGTGTTAAAGAGATAGACGAATGGTTGCTTAGAGATTAAAGAGTGATAGAGGTGAAACGTTAACCACTTCTTTTTATATTACTGATCTCTAATCAAGTTAGTATTACTTGTGCTTTGAGTTTCCACATTTTTAACAAAAAATAACAAACTTATTGCACAAATATTCATCAAATGTTTACTATCTTTCGGGAATTTATGTAATATCTCCCAATTAGTGGAACGTTGTAGAAAGAGCGCACCACGTATCGGAAATGTGATTTTTTTACACTTTCTTATTATATGTAGTATAAATAGTGGCGATGAACCCCTCTCTTACTTTCATGGACACGTTCGCAAGAGGGGACGGCTCACACCAAAAACAGGGCAGTAGTAGTACAGTAGATAGTAAGACCGCTGGGAGAATAATAAAATACACGACAACATAAACAAAATTGATCTAATATATTTATTTCAATACAAAGCGAACTTAGTGTCGCCAACAAATTTAATGTATTCAGTTTGATAATGTCTTGTTTAACTGAATATACAGCAAAGGTGCTTCGAATGATGACAAAAACTAGTGCCTGGATCCAATATATGAATAGACGGATTTTTAACCTCGGTTCACAAGAAACAAAACAAAAAGTATTGGATGATGTCCACGTTTTGAAGTCCACTGATACCGAAAAGGTCATTTTTCTAACCGCCTCTCTATCTTTGTGTGTATGTGATGTCAGTCTCTCTCTCTTTCTCTGTGTGTGCTTGATCACAATAACAGCAAAAGGGCTAAAGCTTTCGGTACCATAAAATTATATTTACGATTATAATCATACTCTTGAGATCTGATTACATTTTCAGTGAAATCGGTAGACCAGACCGGAAGTAGTAGTTTACTTCAGTGAAAAAAATCAAATTTTACCAATGTCTCGTCAACTACAAAGCCTAAAGAAATTTTCAAAAAATACAGAAGTACTCAAAAGTAAATCTGAAAAAAAAATTTATACAAAACTTGCTTTAAAATTCCCACCAGAAGGTTTTTTACTTTCATCGAGAAATATAAAGTATGTTTGATTTTCATTAATAATAATAAAAATCTTTATTGTTCAACATAAGAAACTCCAATTACACGACAAAAATTACAAATACAGTAAATAATAGTAATCTAATAATATAAAGAATTAACACTTTTACTCACGGGTTTATTAAGAGGTTAAAAGTATTTAAAGCTTAATTTGGAAAAACTTTTGTATACAAAAGTATGAGAGTATACAAATTGGCACGCATATATGTATAAGAAAGTCGTGTGGTGTGGTGCATACTGCCCACAACTTATTTTTAAAATAGGAATTGAGGAGACCATAGCTGAACTTATAATACCGATAATCGTGTATTACTTTATTACTTAAATTTTAATGTAATATTACTATTTTTTTCAACTTTTCAGAAAAGTATACTGATCAGTCTTTGCTTTATCATACCGGTAACCAAACTTGTAAATTAAATAACATTCACTACTCATAATACTAAAACACAACATGTAACGTATAGATGCAGTGATTTATATTAATCTATCATCCTAATCTCGTGATTAATGATAGTTGTTTATTTTGGTTTCGTATCAATCAACGTATCAATATTACAGATCTTAATATGTATAAAATTTATTTTATTTAACAACCATTTGAAGATTTGAACACTTAGGAAAAGGTAAACAAAATAATAAATTACGTGTAACATCAGTTTAGGATAAACCTAAACGAGATAAAGACCAAATGTCAATATTTTAATGAATATTAAAAAATATAAGATATGATATGAATGAAAGAAAAACGATATTTACTTAAAAATTACATTTTATTTAGCAAAAAGATATTCAAAAATAATATCCATAGTGCATAATATCATGACCTTAATTAAAATCATGAGAAAGAGTGAATTTCGAAATTAATAACAATTAAATCAGCAAAATATCGTTATATTATGGAAAAAATTAATTAGCATTTTTCAAAATAAAATGGGAAAATTTTCATCGAAAAATTATGCAAAAAGGCAATTATAATTATTATAAATTATGGTAAAATGCGTGATCACTTTCTTTTGGTCAATCGAAAGAAACAGAAATAAATAAAACAAAAAATAATGAAGTGTGGCCACCACACGACTTTCTTATACGTATGAGTATTTCAAACTATTTTAAAAGCTTTTTTATATAAAATTGTTCAAAAATTCGAATTTTGAAGTTTCATGTATAGAAATTCAGTTCTAATTACTTTTGTACTCATGACAAATATATAAAGAAATGCATAATTTACGACATATTTGCAAAAAAACACTACTTGGTAAGAGTAAAAGTGGTACTTTCGGTTTGAATTTTGAAATTTTTTTATAGAAAAGGTATTTAAAATTATGTTCTAAATACTTTTATGCTCGTAATGCACTTGCCTAGACAGCATGACTTGCGAAATATTCGAAAAAAACTGATTTTCGATAAGAGTAAAGTACCAACTTCCGGTAGGAATTTCGAAAAACTTTTTTTTGGAAGCTGCATGGTTACATGGGGCGTATATTCTAAAAGTACTTTAAGCTCCCGTTTCAAAGGTAATGCATAAAATTTCATTTTTTTAAAAGACTCGCTCTATATATTTTTGGATTTACTAGTACTGTTTAAAATTGTCTATTTAACTGTTCTCTTTTTTTCAAAATTGAGATATTAGTTTTTGAGTTATTAATTTTTTTTGAAAATATTTGATGAAAACACGTGTCCAGAAAAAAAAACGTTGTTTCATTGTTTTTAAAAGTAAAAACATTAATTTTGCACATAAGATGCACTCGACAATATTTCAAAAAACTTTGTTTTTTCAAAGCCTACTTCCTGAAATTTTCACATACCAAAAACTTATTTTTTTAAAATGGAACACCCGGTATTTTATTGTGGCATTTTGTAATTTCTAAGATAATCACTATAGGAGCAATTAGTGGTCAAATAAAGAACTACGAGCGCTGTTCTATGTACCCTAATATTCGCCCAATAAAGGCTGGAATGCGGCCGAGTGCCTGAATCAACTGCTAAAGAATGTTGGTAATATTTATGTAAAATTTATAAAAGCATCGCTATTAGCTTTCATCCAAATGAATTATTCTTGTGAAGAGCTAATAGATATGATTGACGTTTTGGGTGAATCTGAAAGAAACTCTTTGCTAGGATCCAGACTTTATGCACAATGATCCCTGCTAGAAGTCAACCGAATTCAGAAACCTTCGAAAGTAAAAAGGAACAGTTTGAGTGAACAGAAAGTATTGAATATGAAAAAAGAGCGGAAAAAGCAATAACTGGTGAGGATAAGACGTTTATATTTGCGAGTGTAGTCGAACACCCCCATATTAGTACTACGAAAATTAGTTGTCAGTTAGATGTCAGTCAAATTTGAGAATCCAGAATAATTAGGAAGTATGTAATTCATCCGTAGCATATTCATACACAGGGTTAGATGAAAGAAATTTTCAGAATCGCTTACATTTTTGTCAATTGACAGCAGATAAATTATCCTGGCTTTTTCAATTTTTTGTTGTTCGCCGAAGAAGCCACCTTCTATTAAAGTGAATATGTTAATCGTCACTATTTTCGTTATTATAACACATAAAAACCCTCGCTTTAACACACCTGCAAACATTTAAAATTAAATGTGTGGGGAGAAATAATGGGTAGTTAATAATTGGACCTTATTTATTTGATGAAAATGTTAGGAGGAGAGTATCTGCGCTTTCTACGGACGGATTTTCAAAACTTTTTGAAGACATCATCAAATATGTCAGTAAACATAACCTTTATTTTATTTCGTTGTTAACCAACAGTGTAAAAAATTAAATACCGCAACTGGACAATACCGGAATTAAAAAATTGAAATGCGATGCTCTTCATTCTGTAAAATTATTACTTTTGGGATAGTTGGGTTGAACATTTACTTTGTTTAACAGTTGATTAAGGAAGCCCCATTCCAGCCTTCCTTAGGTTAAACCAATATTTTGGTGCATAGAATAACAGCTCTCGTAGTTCTTTAATTGACCGCTAATTGCTCCTTTAGTGATTGTCTCAGAAATTACAACAGATAGGTATAGGACATTGTTAACAACAATAAAAGAGAATAAAACGCCCCAATAAAATATTTGGTGTCCCACTTAAAAAATATAAGTTTTTGATATGTGAAAATTTCAGGAAGCAGGCTGGAAAAAACAAAGTTTTTTGAGATATTGTCGAGTGCAACTTATACCGTATGATGCAGAATTTTCTTGGCTACAAGCACCAGCAAAGTTAATGTTTTTACTTTTAAAAACAATGAGAAAATGATTTTTTTTCTGAACACATGCTTTGGTCAAATATTTTCAAAAAAAAATTAATAACTCAAAAACCATTGGCTCAATTTTGAAAAAGAGAAACCAGTTGAACAGGCAATTTAAAGCAGTACCAGAAAATCCAAAACTATATAGGGTCAGTCAGAAATTACAAAAGATAGGTATAGGACATTGTTAACAAAAATAAAAGAGAATAAAAGAAGGAATAAAACGCCTCAATAAAATACTTGGTGTTCCATTTAAAAAAAATAAGTTTTTGGTATGTGAAAATTTCAGGAAGCAGGCTTTGAAAAAACAAAGTTTTTTAAGTTATTGTCGAGTGCAACTTATACCATATTTTGCAGAATTTTCTTGGCTGCAAGCACCAGCAAAGTTAATGTTTTTACTTTTAAAAACAATGTGAAAATATTTTTTTTCTGAACACATGTTTTGGTCAAATATTTAAAAAAAAAAAAACAACTCAAAAACCATTAGCTCAATTTTGAAAAAGAGAAACCAGTTGAACAGGCAATTTAAAGTAGTACCAGAAAATCCAAAAATATTGTAACGTTTTCGGGTTCGCAATAAACAACTCGTGCAATTTATTTATTTAAAACAGTCTGTATATTCATACACGTAAAATTAATTACAATATAAAATATAAAACTAACGTATCACACTTAAAACTACTATAAATGAATTAACACATGTATTTATTTCTATTACTAATATTTATATGACACGGTAATATTTATGTCTTTGTTACACTATATTTATGTTTATTCTGTGTTTGTAGAACATTCGATAGACATTCTGTCTCTTTGCAGTACAACGCAAATAGATGGTTTATTGCTTTACGATGTTTATCAGTCGCGTCGAGATGATTTACAACCTCTTTTTATTGTCGCCCGGATGTCTACTGGTTTCGTTACAATATATAGGGTCAGTCATTTAAAAAAATTAGGTTTCGTGCATTACCGGTGAAACCGGAAGTGCGTCAGAGCTTAAGGTGTTTTTACAATATGCGCCATAAGCAACCATGAATATTCCACTAATTGTTTTTCTTCTATTTAAAACGCAAAAGAGTAATCGTAGAAGCGGCTACTAATGACTCACCCTGTATAAGTAGTAGGATAGTTTAATTAATATTAATTCATCAGATCACCTTGTGGTTAATTAATGGCGCAAGCCTCCAATGAATAAAATGAAAGATTCATAGACTGAAGGACATATTAATTAAGAATCAAGTATAAGAACACGTATAATAGCCATTAACCAAGTCGCAACAGGCAGAGCAATAAATATATTTATTTGCCACGGCTTTAGATTTTCTTATCATATTACGTTACTTTTCTTCTTTAATTGTTTTAATTTCAAAATCTATTATTTCTCATAATTTTAATACATTTACGTGGCTAGATCTCCTTTTCAAATATATCTACCTGCGATGTCACAATATACGCACTATGGATTAGGTAGGTTTATATTTCTTATTTACAGATGTTTCAAATGTTTTTTTTTGTTTTTTTTTTCTATAAACGTATTATCTTATAATGACACGTATTGTGAAAACTGCGCTCACAAGTGCATAAAGCGGCAAATAACTAATCAATTTATTGTCTTTCTAAATATTATTTTATACTATAGTCTTAATATACAGGTGCCCCAGATCTTGTTCCCCAGAGAAAACTGACAAATTTCGACGAAAATCTACATCCCAAAAATGCAGTTTTAACATCAACATATTCGGTTAAGGCATATATCATTCAAGACGTTACACTCGCCATCTTATTTAAAAAAAAAAACAAATGGCTATTCTGAAAAGAACTTTATTTATTCTAATACCTGTGATTTAATCATAAAAAAAAACACGTGAAAATGTATAATATAAAAATAATAATAATAATAATAATAATAATAACATAAACAACATTGTCAAAAGTGATCCTAAAATGAAAAATAAATTCAATTATGGCAATTGCTTAAAGTGGCCACCATTCATTTATAAGCATAACCGTGCACGCCGCAAAAGACTCAGTTTAGAATTCGTAACCATTTCAGTAGTAATTGTAGCAAAGGAGTCCCACGTGTGCAGCATTACTGCCAGAAGATTACCCTGCCAAACTCGATGGACAGGAGTTCTAAAAATATTCAATTCCTGTGCAACTTCTCTAATGCTTCAGTACCCTCTTCAAAGATATCTAAAATAGGCTCTTCATTTTTAACAGTGAGTACAGTTCTGGGCGCATCACTAAACTAAATTTGCCCTGTCTTCGTTATTCATGCCATAGTCCTGAGGGTAACTTGGTGATCGGCAAGACTCCTGTTAGGAAAGCGTTGGGCGTAAACACTTGCTGCCTTTCTAGCATTCCGTCAATATTCTCTGTAAATTATCAATATTTGCACATAATCCGTGGCAGTATACATAAGTGTTACCTGTAATTTCAAAAGTGTTTGAAACTGTTATCAAAGAAAGGTTGGTGTCTTTTTTTGAAAAACATCGAGTGTTTTCAGATGTGCAACACGGATATCGTTCGGGGAAGTCAACAGTGACGGCGATGATTGAAATGGTGGAAGCAATCTTAGAAGCCAGGGACAAACGAGAAACAGCTGAGATGACCCTATACGATCTGATTAAGGCGTTTGATAGCGTTTCTCATGAGATTCTTTTGCGAAAACTTGCCTATTATGGGGTAAGGGGCAACACTCACAAACTAATGGATTCGTATCTTAATAATAGGCGACAAATGGTATGGTGGCAGGGAAACCATTCTAAAATTAATTCAATTACACATGGTGTTCCACAGGGCTCTATATTAGGGCCCATATTATTCATAATTTATATGAATGATTTATAGAACAATATCGTTGTTAATCGTATGTGCCTTTACGCAGACGACACGTCTATACTAGTAAAGGGATGTTTGAATGAATTAAAGCCTAAAATGGAAACTAGTACGCAATCTGTAGAATGTTGGTTTATTGCAAATAAATTAAAATTAAATAACAACAAAACGCAAAGTATCACTTTTAATGGAATATCCAAAGTAAATAAGCAAGAAGTCGATTTCCTAGGATTACGTGTGGACGATGGACTTACTTGGTGCGGTCATGTAACGGAACTCTGTAAAAAACTAAGTCAAGCTATTTACTCTATATAAGAACAATAAGAAATGTGTCAACCTACCGGGCTGCAAGAAGTGCGTATTATGCGAATTTTCATAGTGTGGCATCGTATGGTGTCATTGTGTGGGGCGCTTCATCTGCCGCTGAACGAGTGCAAACTCTGCAGAAAAAAGCGATACGTACTCTCTGTGGCCTACAATATAGGGACTCTTGCCGGGAAGTGTTTAAAACGGAAAATATACTTACCATAACCAATGTATATATACTCGCCTGTGTGAAATTTGTCCATTCTAATCAGTCGCGTTTCACAAGAAATGAAGAATTACACAATTACGATACCAGAAACAAGTGTTCTCTAGCAATTCCGCACCATAGAGTGAGTGTCGCCCAGAAAGGGGTGGATTACTGGGGAGTGAAGTTATACAACCACCTTCCAGGGACAATCAAAGATATGTCAAAGAGAAAATTCAGCAATGCCGTGAGGAGTCTTTTAACAAAACAAACTTTTTATGATATCAGTGAGTACCTCGACTCTAACTTTGTTGTCGGATCTTATGCTTGCTTGTGTATTTACAACAGTCGGTTATAAGCTTCGCTTTCTGTATTTCTTTTAGTTGTATGTAACGATGTATGTGTGTATATGTACTTTGGTCTTAAATTGATCTTAACCTGTTTTATCTTTGATGTGTTGGTTATGTGTATTATTTGTGACTTTTATTGATATGTCATGTAATTTGATTGATGACAATAAATACTACTACTACTACTAATACAAAAGCACGGTATAAGTAAAATACCTAAATAATATTTTTTCCAATAAACGCAATAGCATAATTAATGGAATCTAGTAGTGAGTTGATACGTTATCTAAACGCCTACGAACTATTCACCATGTGAATTTCATTACTGTCGGTAGTACGATATATGTTCTTGTTGGTTGAGTAGTTGTAATTTAATACAGCAGGGCAATACAAGGCATTTTATCACTACCGAATAATACCACTTGAATGAAAAAAAGAATTAACATATGATAAATAATTTATGGCAGTAAATATTCCTGTAATTTCTGTCATCATTTGTTTCGCTGATTTATGGAAATGTATACACTTCACTTCTCTTATGAAAGATAGCCACAACCCAACAACGATACCACGATCGATCATATCGAAGACGCAATTGATTGTGTATATATGAACAAGAGCGTATATTAATTATAATTTCTAAGTTGATTAGCAAATGGCTACAAATGAATACGATGTTTTATATCAGTCATAATTTTCAATGCCCGTCATGTTATGAAATTATATTGTATTATATTTAATCACACAATTCAATAATTGGCCTGTGCGATCTGATAAATTTGCATGAATAATACGAACAGAGTTTCCACGACAAGTTTTGTCTATTGATTACCATAAAATTGTCACGTTCCTTTCGTTCCTACACGATTTATCTTCCACGATATGCCGCTTACAATTTATTCAATTACACTTCTTCATCGCCCATTATCAACATAAAATATGTCTTTCTAAAGAACCCCAATCCAATTAAAGAGGATATTTTACTGCACAATTCAATTTACAAAACGCACGTATAATTCCAATCCTCCTGCTAATTCTTCTGGATTTGAAAGTTGAACGTGTTTTGAATAAGATTTTTTTTTGTTCGCGACATAAAGTCGATAATAGTAATTTACCCTAGAATATTCGTGTTTATAATAATTGTCTTCAATCTGCAACGACGATTGGAACTATTGCGAAGAATTACATTTATCTACATCTAATTACATAATATTATGAAGCTATTTAACTAGGCGCGCCTCCGTGCTTACGTTAGTGGGCGCATGGGGTCTCTCACGACCCCAACCTGAAAACTTAAAAATTGAAGGGGAAAAAAATTAGAAAAACATTTGCAGTGAATATTGTAGTTTATCAACAAATAATTAATCCACACTGAAAAAAATCTCCTTAGGAATTTTAGCTACAGCCCTGTAACTATCTTTTTGTAGTAGTAAATGTTACAATTGTAGTAGAACTATGAACACGGTTGTAGGAGAATAATAATAATCTTTGTAATTGTTTTTTGTATTAAAAACAGTATTTCGAATGTAGCAAAATGAACTAATGTAAACAAATAATTTCAAGAAGCAGTTTTCACTACATCTTGTACTAAAATATGTTCCGATATTTGGTAGAAGTTTGAATGTATAATAATATGTTTTTTAAAATGTTATTGTGTCTAGTTTTCTCCTTTAACTTGATATCTTGGGAATACAATATTATATTGAAAATTTGCACAAAAAAGACTATTCTAAATATAGAAGTGACATGTGCATTACTAATCGTATTATATAGAGAGCAGGCGGACTGCACGGGCAAGACTGCACGAAAAATTGTTCGCCCTTTGCCGATCAACACCCGCGAGATCCCAAGTTTTAGGGCCTTTTATTTTTTGTTGTGCCCGGAATATCATTTGGCTTTGTTTTATTATACAACTGTACATTTTATATATGCCGTGTATTGTGCTTGTGTGGTTTTGAGAGGTACGCACGCTGTTTATTGTAAACAATTACGGGACCTTTTTTTAGAGAAGTAAATTTGAACGAACCAATATTAACATTAAGGCTAGGTTCACACAGCATTGTACTGCAAGTTTTTAGCAGTATTCGATTTTAACCGTACACGGTGCGGACTGTTCACATGATACGGCTTTTATTCGTTTAAAAAACGTATAGCCCCAGTTTTCATACAGCGATCTCCATGTAGCAGACCGAATACGTTTTAAGTTTATTCGGTTTGCTTGACAAGTCCGTTGAGTATTCGATAAACGTGTAAACGTATATACGTTTTTTTTGCAGGACAAGCGACGTGTGAACGGTTCTATACTCAATGTATGCGCCACTACTTATTCGGTAAAATTCATCCTGCACAAAAACGTGCAGTACAATGCCGTGTGAACCTAGCCTTAAAGGTAAGTACTTTCAATACATTTTTAGAATGATTTAGTTTATGTTATTAAATATAGTAATATGCGTACTACATTTTAATCAATTATGGAATATTGCATATATCTAATTTGATATATCAATTAAAATAGATATTCAATTATTTAACTTAGAGTATATGTGTGTTTACGTAGAATTTTGTAATTTTTTTTTATTTTACCTTATGTAAGAACATATTCATTCTCTTTTATAGGTATTATAATTGTGAAATACTTATTTTTAGCATTCTATTCCTCATTCATGTTCTATAAGAGCTTTTTACTGAAAGTCAAACATTCTACTTTGTAAGTGTCATCTAAGTTGGACAAAAATTATTTTTTATTTTGAATATTACAGATATCCAGTCAGCTAGAGCATTAAGGTTATTGCCCCTCCTATTCAAAACATCTGTACTGAAAACCAAAAGTTGGTTTGCAATGCCGGCCATCGAAGAAAGAGGTGCAGGATGGAGTTTCTGTCTGCTTGTGGGTGAATCTAGTGATGTGAGTGCGGCCTTAAAATAAATTATTAAATTACCTGTTATCGTGGCAAGTACAAAAGTATTATCGAACTACGTAAGCGTAAATGACATTGTACATAGAGTGAATGCGAAATACCCTAATGAATGTGATTGTGTGTAGATGTTTCTACCTAAAAATATATATAAAATAACACCACAGAATAAAAATTATGTTTCTGTAAATGAAGTGATTTCTAATATTAATATGATGGGTGATTAGTTACAAACAACTTATATATGTGCAAGTATAAAGACTGTAATAGAAGCCACCTTAAATGAAATCCTTTTTATAAACATATTTATTGCAAAATTTTTAGATATTAGTGACAAAACATGGAACTTTGTGTTTATTTATTCTTTAAATCATAATTTAACATCAAGATTGATGTGTTTGGTCGACAGAATCACATTTGTAGTGGATGGAGATTATTTTGTCGAAATATGTTTTTGAGTATGTGTTTTTGTTTCTAAAATTAAAATGTAAAATCAGAAATTACGTCTTTCATTTATTTGTTAACAAATAGAAAATTGTTGTGATAAAGTTCTACATTGGCAAAGAAAAGACTACAATGGCAATGAGTTTCTTTTTCTATGGACAGGTGTCAATGACAATATTGTAGTGTAATATTTTCATAAAATTGAAAACATACTACAATATTGTAGAGTATTATGCATAATCTAGTAGATTACTGCTAAAATACTGTAGATCACCTGCTCATAGCATTGTAATTAAGATAAGTACATTTATGTGAGGGTAAGTATTACATTTTATTATAAATATACTGAATAATATGTAGTGAATATAATAAAGTTACTGTAGAACATTTATCTACAACGTTTTAGCATTTTCTGCTACAATTTTAATTACAGAATACTGTATTTCTGTATCAATAAATAACACTATTTGTAGTATTTACTGTTACAATATTGTAGAGTATTTCATAGATATCATTTTAGCAAAAAATCCTATATGATGTAGTTAATTTAAATACATTATGGTTACAACAAATAAATAGCATTATTTCCTACAACTTGTACTTGTCACTATATGAGCTGCAAATTTTATGGAAATTTTCTACAATTGTAGTAAAAATCTCTACAGATTTTTTTCAGTGCATATTTGAAAGATTCAGATAATTTCCGCATGCGATCTTTTTATGATTCGCGCACAAGGTTTTTTCGCACAAGCATTACCATTCTTGATATTTTTTGTCATTGTTCCGGGGGCAGTAATCGCAGCGCTTATGTTTTGCATTCCTTCGATTCTTCGGTATTGCCTGACGTGTCATTCAAAATTTCAGGTCGATCCGGCTTCTGACGTCTCTTGGAGTGGCGACAGAATTCAGCCTACTTGTCTGGAACGGTTTCACCAACGCGTCTGTGAATTTTTTTTCCACAGTTTTTTTCCTTGAAAATGATGTATGCGTTGATTGCTAAGGGCCTTCTTCTCGTTCGGCGACCAACATCGTACGATGCGCACATCTGATCCATGGTGTCCACTCCATCTATCGTCGAGTTATAATATTTGATGATTTCCGGTTAATAAGGGCATTCTATAAACAGATCAAGCTCAGGTACCCGCCAATCAAGGCTATGCAGGATGAAAGAGATTATTGGTAATCGCATTTTGCTAATACTTTTAAATATGTTCTTGGCAATCCAAATCGATTCTATATGCAATTTAGAATATTCAATAGGTATGCCATATGCTAGAAATATGCTGACGATAATTTTATTATTAATAATAATTTATCATCATTGTTATTATTATCCTATTTTCATCATTTACTGATTATTTGTCGCTTCATTCAGAATGGTGATGTGTTGTAAAAGAGCAACTAATTTTGCACGTGAATATATCCAATTATACAATGGGCGAAGAATCAGCGTGAATATAATCAAGAGAATGTAAAACCGATCAAATTATTATAAATAATTTCAGTCAGTAGAAATCTCTTGATAAAATCGGTCACACGTTATTGGGCGCATGGGGTCATTTCTGCATTTTTGCATATAAAAACGCTTGTAAATAGAAAAATTGTTTCCATATTAGAGTGATGAATTGATACTCATGTAAAACTTGACCTTTTTCAGGATTACATGTGGTATGAGATTTCAGATTATGAATTTCACGAAGTTCTACACGGTTTTATACCCCTTGGGGTCGTTTTTGACCCCGTGCGCCTAGTTAAGGATTAAAACATGCAGGTAAATCAACAATGTCATAGAGGTAGAGGCATGATCACTATAATAGAGATTCATGATAATAAAAGTAACCTATGCCCGAATATCCCCCAACAACATCCAAAAAGCCATCACTCATGAGCTCGCTCATGAGTCATTATTATGCCAGTTGATATGTGATATCATTGATACATACCATGGTGTTACGCATGGCTAACAGATGTCGCGTAAGTATTAGTGATTAATTATCGTGACCTACCGTGCTTCGGTGCTATACTTAAATGATAGACCTCAGTAGATCCTCGTGGTTCGCATTACGTATCATATGGTTGCGCCTTATCTCTTGCTCGGAATGGAAAACTACACTTTTCCATTTTTCCGTAAATTCTTTAACTATAACATACAAATGTCTCTCAACCCATCTCATACAACTTCAATGTAAGAAAGAATGATTAAAGCATACACAAATTATAAATGTTTGTCTATTTAACGTATGAATTTATTTATTTACTTTTTATTTATTTATTTATTTCGTATATAGACAATACAGGACAAGCCCAATAAATGTATGAAAGTACATAACAAGAAAATATACATATATACACACACATGCGTTAATAGACTAATGATAAGTAATATCAATAAATATAGATGCAATAGTATTGTAGACTAACTAAATTATAAAGAAAAACAATGGATTCAAGAAAGACCAAAATCGACATCGTACATTGAGAATTGCAATATAATTACACTTTACAAAACTTCTAATACAGGTGAAATCAACAAATTTTAATTTATATTAGCATCATATAATTAGTAGTTTTATTTGTTTACTGAACTCAGCGTAAGTTATGTTAAAAATATCCACGTGGCGGGGAAGCAAGTTCAGTTCTCTCGCTACTAAGGTGAGTGGACAATAGTACCCGTATAAGGTTTTATGATACTTTAAATAGAACAGATTATCATTTCTTGTAGCAATCGACGGTACACGAAAGGTAAACAATGACAACAGTTCCGAACAATCAAGCAAGCTATGCAGACATTTGTAGCCAAACCTAAGCAAAGCCTGTCTTCGTCGTGATGAGATGGACTAAAGACCCACCAATTCCAGCCTTTCAGCGTATGTATACAATTCCTTGTCTAATTTAAGTTTATAGAGAATGTAGTTTACAAATTTACGTTGTACACGCTCAATCCTATCTGACTGTATAGCTGTGTGCGGATTCCAAATAATGGAGCAATACTTAAGAATATAGCGCACCAGAGACTAATACAAAGAAATTATTTCGATGACATTGGAAAAATCCTGAGTCTGCCCCCGAATAAAGCCACATAACTTATTCGCTCTGCATGTGATATCATCAACATGCAGACGGAATGTAAGGGTGAAATCAAATGTAACCCTCAAATCTTTGATGTATCCTATACACGCTCCAGAGCAATGCCATTGATAATATAGTTATGACAAATGTTCAGTTTTTTCCTACTGAAGGTAATGAATTTACATTTTTGGACATTTAATGACATATTGTTCTCCCTACCGACACCGTCAATGTCAGCCTGAAGCTTGAAGCAGTCGGATGGTGAAGAAATAACAGTGAACAACTTCAAGTCATCAGCAAAAAGGCGAAATCTACAAAAAGTAATGCGAAGATTGATATCATTAGTAAAGAGAAGGAATAGGATTGGGCCTAAGTGACTACCCTGGGGCACCCCAGAGGTTACAGGAACAGGACCTGATGTACTAGAACCAATGCGTACGACCTGATTACGGTCTAGCAAGTACGACCGGGACCAAGATAGAAGCGATCCGGAAATGCCAAACGCCTCGAGCTTCCAAAGAAGAAGGTCGTGGTCAACGCGATCAAACGCTTTAATGAAATCCGTGTCAACGGAGTCGACCTGAGACCCATCCTCCAGGGCTTCACATATGAAGTGGTGGTATACAAGTAGATTACTTTCCGTACCCCGACCCCAAATAAAGCCTTGCTGTTCAGGAATAATAATTCTCGAGAAGGTTGACATAATTTTGTCGGCGACAATCGATTCAAGCGCCTTTCCCAGAGCCGGCAAGGCACAGACTGGGCGATAATTACGAACATCTGAGCAATCGCCGGATTTAAATAGTGGCACAACAAAAGCTATTTTCCATTGTTGAGGAAATATACCTGAAGAAACAGATAAATTGAAAAGAGTGGAAATTGGCAGCGACAAAGACGGACTACAGTGCCTCAGGAAGTATGGTGGGATCCCATCCGGCTCGAAGAACAACGAATTAGGTAGGGAAGTCAACTTATGAAACACCAAATTCGAATCGACAGTCATATTACGGACAGAGCTTGAGTTGTGGTAGTTTAAGGGGTTAAACTGAGGAAAAGAAGTAGAATATTTATTATACACTGATTGGAAGTATTCTGCAAAAATGTTACTCATAGTGACAAAATCATCAGTGTAATCGTCGTTGAAAAACATTCGCTCAGGCAAACCACGGGTTTTCCGTTTGGAGTCTACGTAATTTCAAAAAATTTTTGAGTTTCGATTTATGTTATCCTGTGTGAAGGATAAATACCGATGATAATCGTTAGCAATGCTAATCTTTGACAGTGATCGCAAATTCTTGTAGATATTGTGAGCCGATAAATTTCCCGGATCACGCTTATATTTTCTGAATGCATTGTTTTTCCTTTTTATTAAGTTCTTGGTGTCAGTACAAAACCAAAACGGATAATTGCATGAGTTTACATAAAACTTATTAATTAGGTTTTAATGTGCAATTTAGATACTGTAAAGTAGTTAAAATAACATAGAAAATATTTAATTAATTGTAACTTGTGTTATTTAACTAACATCTGGAAATAATAAAATGATCAAACTGCGTTTGAAACTTTTTGCGTGACATGTTAAATTGACATATCGTGTATACAAGAACTACCTAATAAATCAATATTTGATATAATTCTATGTGAATATTTAAAATTGAATATATCCTTCCACTTCCAACCTTTGTCTTTTAATGTTCTTGGGAATAAATAAAGCAATTAAAAGCTTAGTTTTGTTTTGTTTCTACTTAACTAATTTGAATTTTTGTTTACTTACAACATCAATTTCAATTTTAACATTTGTTTATTGTTGTTCAGCTGACTCATATAAACTCCCTTTTCCTATGCTCCCTTTACCTTTTTTAATACCAAGGATCTCCTATTACCGCCGATTCAAATTGGGTGGGGCAAAAGTACACATCCTTAATTTTCCTGGCAGAGGCTACGCCCAACACTGCTGGTGGAGAGATTGCATAGAGTATAGGCCATCAATTCATGTAAATGTAGTAATAATTCCAATTTGAAGTAATCCAGTCGTTACAACTTCCTAAAATTAAAAAAAAATGACATACCTACCTATACATTATATATTTTCTATATTTTATTGCCTAACTTTAAACAACAATAACGCACCCTTATATTCAATTATGCAGTATATTTAAGATATTCAACAAAATTTATTACAGAATCAAAGACAAAATTTCAGCGTTAAAATTAACATCCTTACTATAACGTTTACCTAATAAAAAAAAAGTATTTCTTAGAGACCCTTGCTCAATTTTCTCGATAGAATTCTTAAGATATTCAGTTCGATGTTGCAATTTAATCTGTACATGTTTCCGAGTATTTCGTGGGACCCGTATTCGAAGCACGTTTATTCATTTAACGAATCAATTTACTACATAGCAAAACTTTTGACTTGTTAAGTACTTTTTAATTAAAATTTAAGTCCCACTCAGGCGTTAAAAACTTGAATGGTAATACTGTAAAATATCATCGCTTTAGCAGGAACTAGAAGAATGAATAATAATAAGCAAATTAAAGACTATTTGCACTGTGGGTGTAAGCAGTAAAAATGTCATGCAAAAGTTTAAAAGTTATAAAAACGAGTAGAAGGTGAATATTGAATGTTTATTCAGACAGTAAAATTCAGTAACAGGATTTTGCGGATTAACGTGTAAGGGTGGCGTAGATATAATACCTGAATGGTAGCCACAGATATGGTTTCAATTTTCAACGATTTAATTCCGGGAATTGGACACAGCGCATTCCCATTCCGCTCTGGTTAATTTAAGTGGCTAAAAAGGCACTGCGTCAGTTACGAAGCTGGCCGCATAGCTGAAATACCGTGGCGTACAGTTGTCTTGTAGTATCAGGTTAGTGAAAGCTCTTATCGAATGACTCTGTGAAACACACAGAGAAAGAGAAATGTTTATTCAACACATTTTGAAATGCTAAATAAGAAAACTTTATTAAATAGAGAATGTAATACTACTAAATAAGAATTCCTATAATATTAAACTTTAGTTTTAATTTCTAGGTGAATCATAAGTAATTCTAACATATAAATTTTTTGAATATTTTCAAATGTTAAAGCTGAAGGAATAAGTTTGAGATTATCCGAGTGCGTTATATGTTTTTTTTACTAGAAATAAATGAAAATATATTTATAGTTTTTTTTTTTAGTTATATACTTAACACAGTTTTTATTTAGTCTTTGCGACATGTTTCGGTATTGCTCATACCATTATCGAGCGGAAACTAACAGGTCAGTTTTTTTACATAAGTGTCTATTATGGGTGTATGTGTGTTTGAAAAGTCTTTGTGTGTGTTTGTTACTTTCTCTTTTCCTTGAATTGATTTTTTAATTTCTAATATTTCTAACAGATTTAATTTCGGTCCCTTGTTTACATTATGTATAAGTTTACAACTATCTATATCGGGAAAATGGAGATTATCTATACAATGTTCGGCAAGGCCTGTATTTCTAATATTATGCAATATTGATCTTTTATGTTCTTTTAATCTAGTTTCGATCTTTCTGCCACTTTGTCCGATATAGATAGCTTTACAGTCTGTGCAACTACCTTGTATACACCTGATTTATCGGTAAGTTTAGTTCTTTCCTTGTTATTGACTAACATAGCACCTAAATTGTTTTTATTTATGTTGACTGTTTTGATACCTATTTTCTTAAATATTCTGTTAATTTTATAATTAATATGTGGAATGTATTGTATAATGTGCCATTTGGTGTTGTCTTTTTCTATTATTTTAGGATAAAAGTGTATTTTGAGTTTTTCTCTTTGTTTGTGAAACTAGATTAAAAGAACATAAAAGATCAATATTGCATAATATTAGAAATACAGGCCTTGCCGAACATTGTATAGATAATCTCCATTTTATCGATATAGATAGTTGTAAACTTATACATAATGTAAACAAGGGACCGAAATTAAATCTGTTAGAAATATTAGAAATTAAAAAATCAATTCAAGGAAAAGAGAAAGTAACGAACACACACAAAGACTTTTCAAACACACATACACCCATAATAGACACTTATGTAAAAAGAGGCAATAAACACAACGACATATATAACAACCCTACACAAACTGACCTGTTAGTTTCCGCTCGAAAATGGTATGAACAATACCGAAACATATGTCGCAAAGACTAAATAAAAATTGTGGAAAGTTTTCAAGAGTTTTATTTTATTTTTATTTTATTTAAAATAGTTATTAATAAAATGTTCCACCAAGAAACGTCTGCTAACTCAATTAATAGAATACTTAACACAGGCCTACAAAATTTTAGTCATGAAAAAGTGTTTGCAATGTAACGACTTTTGATTTTTATATTGTTTGGTGCGCTGATTTCAAATATGATATCGATTTTTTCTCAGTCATCTAAGGATTTTTCACAAAATAGTCTTGAATATATGGGGAAAAAGCGTATTCTATACGTATTCTGGCAAAAAGTAATTCTTTTCAAAATATTTATCAAAAGTTTTATTTACCAATTTATTAAAATTAAATTATTCTTGTTTTCATTGGTCCTTATCCTGTTGTAACGAACTTTTGTCCGTCACTGTATAAATTATCGAACAAATTTGTATTAATGCTTTTTATGTAATTTTAACATTAATGAGTTCGATAATTTAATACAAATTTTCTAAAATATGTTTATTTTGTCTAAAATCAATTAGTAAAGAGAAAGACGATATTTTTGTTAATTTTCTAAATGCATTTTTGCAGGTGATAATGTCGTGCCTTTGAGTATAGTTCACCTATTTTTGCACGTGATAATGTCGTGCCTTTGAGTATAGTTCATGCTTTTTGCACATGATATGTCGTGCGTTTGAATACAGTTCATGATTTTTATGCGTGATACTTTGGAAAAAACACTGTTTTTTGGTTATTGTTTGTGCAAATCCGAGCCTATATAAAGCGACGACTTTGTTAATAAAATTAGATTCTTCTTGGCAGTCCGAGAAGAACTCACCTAACTTTCTGGCAGACTGGAGAGTACCTTTACCGTTTCCTTAATCTCTCTGGCAGTCTGGAGAGAAAGTTCCGCAAATTTAAAAAAAGGTAACACGGTATACTGTTCCCTGCAAGTTCCTTTTGCCACTTTGCCTCTTGTAGACAGTATGCGGGTCTTCTCTGTGTAGCATCAAAGAGAAGTCAGCCATCATACTGACAATCCAGCTTTGATATCCCCATCTTTTTGATATCTTGGTAAAATATTTTTCCCTATTCTTCACTAACGGCACCAAAATATTTGGGAAAGTAGTACAAATTACAAATGTCAGTTTAAGACGTAAACCTTCAAGTTCATCGATCTACCTGAGTATTTGAATATCATTTTAATAATAATAATATACGTTTCATTTTCAGTTCTCGCAACAATAGTACAACATCCCAGACACAGATATTAATGTAGAACTAAAAAATCGCAGGGTGATAGTTCAAGGTTAGATATTAACCAGTGGTCTTCCACTGTCACCATGAAATACAATGACTAGAAAAGAATTATATGCTTGCCTTTTACTAACTTAACCTAACTTAATCTATTGTCATGTGCAACTTAAGCAAATTGAAAAAACAATGACGTATTGCATTCAGAACTTATACATTTGTACAATCAAATCAATATCCATTCAATAATGGACAATAAAAGTGAATCATGAGAAATTAATTATCTTGAACATCAAATAAGTATGTCCGGTATCGCGTAGCAAAAGTGCCAAACTTATCCTTAAAGCCCACTGTAATCGAATTATACACCGTGGCAACATGGCATGAAAAACCACGTTCACACAACGCTGTACTACGCGCTGGCGGCGTAATGGCACTTCGAGAAAATCTATAGTGGTGGGGGATAAGTGGTGTACATCAGTGCGAAATGAAATTAGATCGTAAAGATGGACAAGTTGCTTGGTATTAATTATTGCGTAATACGATTTAGCAGATTGCAAAAGTCTGCCGTTATCCATATTCATTATCCGTAGTCATTTCAACTCGGACAGTTTGAACGAGATTCTGTAAAATTTCCGTATTCCAAATATTAGTCTTAAACAAGATTTCTGGACTCGCTGTATATGGTTACGTAAGTATTGTGTTAAGCATAGACCATACACCGGAGCGCAGTAGGAAAATTGTGAAAGCACAGATGCTTTACATAACAAAGACTTCATATGTGTAGATAAATAGTGTCTGTGAGGGTATTTACGCTTTAAGTTAGCATAAGCTTTCTGTATGTAGGTTTTTATTTGTGAATTATATCCGAATGAGTTATCTACAAACAATCTCAAACATTTAGCTTCGTCTTTGACTGGTATAATATCATTAAATATCTGCAACCTAACATGTATCTTTAATTTATTAATGTGATTGTTACTGCCGAAAATAAATGATACCTAATAACAGATTTAGCAGGATTTATCATAATGAGTGTTGACGAGCAAATTCAGCAATTTTATCTAGGTCCTTATTAATATCCTGTATAGCTTGTCTGTACTCATTGAAGTCGAAGGAATGGTATATTTGGATATCATCCGCGTACATATTGCTATTTGTCTAAATGATAAAAATATTGTAACACATTCTTTATTAATTTATTCGTATCAGCATAAAATTTAAATTTTTCTCATGGGTTCACGCAGTGATTTACTTATTTACTTCTTAACTCTGGTTTTCCTCTTATTTAGTTTTTGTTTGGGATAAGGTGAAGATTAAACAAGATGTCTAAGTTTCATATTAAAAAAATATTTATATTTTAAAATAATGGTCGTTAATAGTATCATTATTTCATAAACTTTTGTTTTACAATTTAAAAAAAACATTTATACTCTCTTTATAGTCATAATGTGTGTGAAATACTTATATATAATAATAATTGAATAAATATTCACCCTGTTCTTTTAACTTTAAAAATATTTTTGATTTTTGTTAATTTTTATTAATACAATGCCGTCACTATTTTACTAAAACATACATTCTCACATAGTGCTTTAGTAACCTAGAATCTTGCTACGTGAATGCTTTGAAATTGGTTCATACTAACTGCTAGCTGCAAACATTCTCACATTGTACCTCTAGCCATTTAGCATTTGCCCATCAAAAACATCCCCGCATATTTTTATTAATTTATTAGAGTCTTTAATTAAGTGATTATTCAATATTTAATAATGCCCAACAATCCACTAAAGGCAAATATTCTCACATAGTACCTTTAGCATGTTCAACACTATTAAATTTATTTATTATTCGGAATGACTAAACACAATTAATAATCAAGAGAATATTCATTTGATATCCAATAAACTAAAATATTTTTATATCATGACTTACTTCATTCGATCATACAGTTGATCGAGTTTTTTATTGAAATCCTCCATCTTAATATTAATAACGAGAAAAGAAAATTAATTGAATAAATTTGTTTAAAAAGGAAAACTAAACTGAAAACTTAAATTCTAAATCTTTAATATATAAACTATGAAATTGTGAGTTAATAAGTAGTGCTTATATGCCATATTCTCACTTATTATATTGTGACGCACTTTCGCTCAAAATTTACGTCTTAACAATTCAAATTCCAAACTAAAAATCTACAAGTCCTATCACGTTTTTACTCTTATATACTTACTATACTAAACAAATGACGATCGCCGCTTTAGCGCCTCTCTTATTCAATTAAATTTTAAGTTGTCATCTTTTTCAAAAACGTTCGTAGTACAATTTTTGTTCGTTCCTTTAAGTTGTCACACTCACACCGATACACATAGATCATCTTCCCTGTTGCACACTAATGGCGACGCTTCAAATTGTTTGTTATCAACGTTTCACAAATCTGGTACTTCTCATTTTAGGTAAGTGTATCTTTTCTTCTCTTCCTCTTCAGTATAAACCTTCATTGTATTTGTATATAATTGCATTGCCTTTTTCACAGTTTGTTACATACTTCCTCTTGCCATGTATTAATTTTATTCTAATTCTTCTTTTAGTAAGCCGTATATTTGGTAGCAAAGGAAAAACGTTACATATGACGGGGATTTTCCTTGCCCAGTCCGCACTGTGAAGAATTGTCGCCGCCGTCACATCCTCCTTGATTTCCAACCACGTTCTTTCCTCAGGTAAAACGTCTATCTGTAGAACGCTATAAACAAACATTAACATTGTATTTTTCTCTCGCAGGTGTCTAAACCACACATGACCATTTCCAGTGCCTTTGAAACGCTTGAGCTACACATACAAGAACTAACAAATATTTTTTAAACTTATATTATTATTTACACAAGATGTTTTTATTTACGATCTAACATTTCTTACTAGAAATGTCTTGATTTATATCCCTTATTATAAAATACAGGTATTTGCTATATTTTAAGTTTTATTATTAGAATCTTTCTTATAAATTAGTACTATTATTCATGTTCAAATTTATTTTTCTTCGTTCAAGACTGCATCATTCTCTTTTGCACGTCTTGTTTTGTTTACATACATATTATGACATTTAACATATCTTTTAGACAAAATAAAGTTTATTGATTTATTTTGCATTTGCATTATACCTAATATTTACATTTACTTAAATAATGTATACCAACAATTTATATATTTTGATAAAGGAGTTTGTTCTTAAATGTTGGCAACCTTTTTTAAACTTATACCCCTAACTTTAAATAAACTTTTTTTAAAATAAAATGTGTACTCTTTTTAATAACTAAATTAATTCTTAATATTATTATTTTCAACAATGTGAAGGTCACAGCAATATGTATAAGACATTTCCTCATACAGAGCTGCGTGCCTGATGTGTACAATGTAAATAGCAGAGAACCCTGCGGGATGCCGCATTTTATGTTCTTGAAAGGGGAAGAATCACCATTAAGACGTACGCATTGCACATGTCCGGTCAGATAACTTGCCATAAATGCGAGAGCAAACCTAGACAGTCGGGAGAAATGAAGTAAAGAGGGTTTTATGACAGACTGTATCGAACGTTTACTGAAATCTATAGTTTGGTTCGAAAATTGTAGAAATGACTCATTGCGAACGACTTGGACAGTAGCGAGGGATACTACGAATGAGTCATTTCTACAATTTTCGAACCAAACTATAAAAGTGTTAAGATGGGAACCACATTTCAGTGGTGCAACTATGCCCCTTTCGAAACCCAAACTAGTTTATAGACAAAATACCAGCAGTATTGAAAAAACTTCTCAGCTGTTCATTAACCATATTCTTCAGTAATTTTGAGCACACTGGTACAATACTTATCAGCCGCAAATCTTTCTATTCATTAGCCTGTCTTGTCTTTGCCACCGGAATAACAACAGCTTTCTTCCATGAAGTTGGAAACACGTTCATGATTATACAGTAGTTGATAACATGAGGCAAGTATGGCAAAGTAACAGGGCAGCAGAGCTTTAACATTTCGGTATTCAAAGTCTTCACGACTTTTTTAATAAAGTTGAAAATTGTAGCCTCATCAACAGTCTAGACCTTGAAATCCAAATCGTTGCGGATTTTGTTTCGTAATACTTTACTAACATTTTGCAAAGGTTCCGGTATTTCGTTATGGCTCTTTGGTCTAATATTTAAAGAATATAGTTTCTTGCACACAGTATTAGGATCAGATTGTTTAAGAGTCTACTCAAAGAAGTGCGTTTTTCATTTTTTACATCTACATTAGTAAAGTTCCTTAATTCTATATAATAATCCCAGTAACCAGGAGATCCCGATTATTATATTTTGTATACGCAGTATCTCTGAATTTCATTAATAGCTTCAAATTATCGGTGAGCCACTGTGAGTTTTTTTGTGATATTTTAACGTATTTCAGTGGAGCATTTGCATTAATAAGAATTATAATAGTTTGATTAAGAAACCCCACTTTCTCATCTGTCATGTATGTAGAATAATCTTTGCCAAGGCACTATTTTCAACTCATCCAGAAACACCTCATTATTTATATATATTTTCTACATGTTTAAGCTTGAAATTAAAATTACAAAATACTGTCTCATGATCAGCAAATCTGTCGTGAACACTTCGAGACTCAGTCACAGTGTCTGGCACAAAGATAACATCAAGTAGGAATGGCTTAATGTTACTTACCCTTGTGGGCTCCGTAATGAGTTGCTCCATACCCACAGAATCAATCATAATTTTAAAATAGTATGCATCTGGACTTGTCGGAGATAACAAATCAATGTTAATGTCTCCTATACACACGATCTCATCACACATGCCGCCAACAGAAGTGCAAGACTGCTCCAATTCGTCACAAAATAGTTTGTAATTCATATTTGGTGGTCTAGAAACAACTTCAACCGCAAGATTTTGACTATTTACCCTTACCAGGTCCCACAGTTGTTCAATAGTAGTGGGAGCCTTAATAACAGAGATTTTTAGCGAATTGCGTATGTACAAACACACACCACCTACACGGGTATAACGACCTGCTTTCACCAATCTATAATTTTGTATGCTCAAATCGGCATCTCTACGATCCTCCGTGAGCCACGTTTCCCCGATTCCCAGCACGTCATAATTCTCCACAGAAGCAAAGTCGCTCACAATATATAACTTAGAAAAAAATGATCTCACGTTTTCCACGATACATTTATAGTTTGGGTTCTTACAGTTCCCAAAGAATTTGTTTACGACTTCCTTAAAAGCTCTATAGATCTCTTTTTCACTCATATCCATTTTATTTTTAAACACGTCATCTTGAAAGAGCTTCTGAATATCTGGGCTTATGAAAACATCTTCCTTCAAATTTGCTTTAGACAGTCCTGGAAACTTGTGGCTAAGGAATATAAAGCACTCTCTTTCTTTTGATAAAACCTTAACAAACTGATTCATCAGGCCGAGCTTGAGAGTATTTTACTGAGTTCAACCAAACACACCTTTCATTTCATTTTTTTAATGCTTTCCTAGGTGGCCACATCTTTTTGATACAGTAATTGCTCCTATCCCTACTGTTCCAATCACACAAGAAGCAAGCGCACTTTCTGTACCCTACTGGTTGTCCAAGACGCATGGACAGCACTTTCATCATTCCACTTCGTACATCCCATATCTCTATACTTCAATTTGATGAGAATCAAGACTGTTCTCGTAACATTCTTTCAGATATAGAGTATATCCTAATAACACTGAACCATACATTGCCATTATGCAGAAGCACAGCTTTGAGACTTTTCTGAGAAGTCAATAAAAAGCATCCTCTTGTTTACTTCATACCGTATATTAAACACTCCATCCATCCAGAGATATTGCTACAATAAACCAAGCCACTGTCTTGAAAAAAGTATGAAATTTTATTGAGGTGCAAAATAAAAATTTGGTTCTTTTAAAATATAAAGTTAATGATATAAATAACACTGATTATTTTGATACAAATTATCACTTATAATTACACGAGAGCTTTCTTTTTTCCGGATAAATTTTCACTTTTTAACGAGAATTTTTGTTGCTAGGTAACTGTACGAAACAAATTGCAATTTGTTGAGTTCAATTACCATTTAGCAACTAAATTCGAGCAATTAAACTTGGAGTTTGTGGCTTGAAACTACACAAAAACACTAAAACACCTTCACCACACTAAAGGTTGTTTTTTAACTAAATTCGAGTTTAAAAATTAAAATTTATTCGGAAATAAAAAGGAAGCTCGAGTGTAATTCGGTAAGATAATTTACTAAATGTGTAAACAATTACTGAAAAATGTATTACATAGTAATTATATTATTTAAAAATACAGTTATTAAAAACACAGTTTTTATACATTTTGTGAAGATTACTTAGCAATCAGTTTGCAAATTTTGTCATAACAACACTTCACAACGAACACTATGATGATAAAGTAAGCAAATTTATGTCGGGTCAACCAAAGATAGTACGCAAAGCTTACGGTTGCGTCGACTTTGACATTTCATTTTGACAATGGGTTCGTCGAGTTTATGACATAACGAGAAAACACAAGTTGTTGTCAGGCCAACCAAAGGTAAACAACTTTTTTGCCGATATAAAAGTTAAAGTAAACTTTTATCGCTGTCAAAGTGACAAAACAATTCTGACTTATGAGTTTTTTTACACGTGCATTAAATTATCTTAAATATTTCCTAGGCATTCGTTTTGATCAGAATGTTTATTTTTACAACAGATGGGCCAAACGGGCGGGGCTACCGTCTGTATTCGTAGTATGATAGACGGGCAGACGGGCTAGTTAGATTAAGGGCGGGCCCGAGCCTAAAAAATTGGCCTGTGCAGGGCTCTACTTGTGTCTGAACCAAAACAGACGGAATTTATTTCTGTTGAACAAGTTACCATACACTTGGTGGTTCACTAACGAACTTATTGTTCAAACAGTTAATTGTAATGCTAATGACGCCGTTGACCCGTGTATTTAAATTGTTTCGGACTAGTCGGTTAACTCCCTAATTTTATTTTACAACTGGCCAAAAATAAGCATCCCCTCAGCTATATAGGGCGACGGTGGGGAAGGTTTGATCCTCACCCTGACCAATGATGTCGCATGGGATTTGAATGTATTTTTTAAAGGGAGAAGGAAAACCTATGCTAATTGTATAGTAAATTCAAGTAACCCTATAAGGAAAACTTGGGAAATCATAAATCAAATCCAAGGAAAACCGAACAACAAACATTCAGGTGCTGACAGAGATGAATGAATATTTTATAAATACTGTGGACAATAAAGTAACAAGAGCGCATGTCCAACACAACAAGAAACTCAATATGACTTTTGCTTTACATTTAACGGAACATGATGGGGTTGTAAATACAATAGAGAGTCTCAATAATGGTACTGCGACGGGATTGGATGAAGTTCCAATTTCTGTATTGAAATATTGCGCGGAAGAACTAGCACCTCCTCTTGTGCATCTAATAAATACTTCTTTTCAGAGTGGAGTATTCCCAGACGACTTAAAGCACTCCATTCTTAGGCCTATATATAAAAAGGGCGATAAATCGAAGTTCGAAAACTATCGACCCATAGCACTACTATCAAACATCTCAAAAATTTTTGAAAAAATAATCTTGACAAGAATCGTAAAGTTTTTGGATAAAAACAATTTATTAAACACGACCGAGAATGGTTATGTGAGGGTACGATCAACAACAAGAGCTATGTTCCAATTTCTAATGGAAATATTCGATGGTATTAATAATCAAGAAAGCGTAATTTGTACTCTAATAGACCTATCTAGGGCTTTCGATACAGTTCATCATGGAGTCCTCTTGGAAAAACTGGAATTGGTTGGCTTCAGAGGAGTGGCGCGAGAGTGGATTGCGTCCTATCTGGCGGGAAGGAAACAATGTGTAGCAATATATGATAATATGGGGAAGGTAATACGCTCGGAGTGGCGCAGGGTTTCCTTTGGGGTTCCGCAGGGTTTCCTTTGGGGTTCCGTAGGGTTCTATCCTGGGACCACTGCTGTTTATACTCTATGTCAACGATTTCCCGGACGTTGTAGACAGCTTGGCTGTTATGTATGCTGATGACACCTCCATTGTGACTCGGGCAGCTGGTGAGAGAGATTGTTCCAATAAATTAAAGATACAACTTGGAAATATGGAGGAGTGGTTCTCCAGTCATAATTTAAAGCTTAACATACACACGACCAGTTTCATAAAATTCACCAACTTTGAAGAACCTTGGCAAACGCCACACAATGGAAATATGCTTACTTCTGTAGAGAGTGCGCCTTTCCTGGGATGGTCCATAGACTCTCATATGTCAGCATGTGGATTATCTAGCTGGTAGACTAAGCAGCTCGTGCTATGCTCTGAAAATGGTGGCAAAAAACGTTGGTGTTGGTGCCGCAATGACTGTTTATTACTCTCATGTGTACTCCAGACTTAAATACGGCGTGATATTCTGGGGTAACTCGGTGGACTCGGATAGACTTTTTATACATCAGAAGGCCTGCATAAGATCGGTTTTTGGTGTGCGTCCAAGTGACTCTTGTGTCAACATTTTCAAGTTAAACAATATACTGACATTGCCATCTATGTTTGTGTTAGAATGTGCACTATTTGTGAAACAGAACTATCTTGAATTTTTTAAAAAATATGAACTATCACACTGCCATAATACAAAAGGAAACTCTCATAATTTTTTGTCACAACCGCGAACGCACTTGACAAAAATTCAGAAAAATGTTCTACATCAGTGCATGAAGATTTATAATCATCTTCCAGCCAAGATCAGAGAACTGCCACAAAAACGATTTAAAAGTACACATAGAAATATTTTAATTGTAAGAACCTTGTATAAGATCGAGGACTTTTTTAAAGAGCCTGTAAAATTTGAATGTGTTGTCTAAAGTCTGCTTTTACTTTTATATACTTATTTATATACTAATATATTGTTTTTTTAACTTTATGTGTATGACGTGTTCTACGCTCTATTGCAACATTGAATAAAGTGTATTATTATTATTATTATTATTATTATTATTATTATTAAATAAGCCACGGTAGACACATTTTTGAAATGTAAACTTCTTTGGGCGCGTTGCACTGATTGTAGGCACTGAACAAGACTGACCCGTCACGCTCGGATATGTAACGCTCGTTCGGGTAATGTCGGCTCGAGTCGACTAAGGGAACAAGATAAATATATCATATAGAGGTATTTAATTTCAATTAAATTCAAATTCAAATGAATAAATAAATTCATGTCCCCGAGCAAATTCGATCCCGAGCCGCACGGGTATGACCAATGTATGACGCCGGCACGTTGCATCAGAGCAAGCGCGGGACACGTAATCGAGTATTCATATCGTCTATTTATACGTATACTTACATACGTCCGAACCGACCCAACGAAACGGACGCTCGCGTCACTGCTATACTCGTTTGGTGACCGTTACATGGGAGAACATGACGCATCAGTCGTATAATATGGTACTGAATATTATACGCGTGTGTACATGTGTAAATGTAATAATTGTGCGAATACGTTTTATTTAATACGTTACTGAATATAATACGCGTTTATTTCGTATTATTAACCTCGTCTTGATGAAGTTTACACTTCTGCTGTGTGGTTTTAAGCACACCCATTTTCTTTTTTTTATGGAAACAGTTTTACTATATTATTATATGTTAAGGTTTTAAATTTAGAAACATGGAAAAATAACTCGAATGTGTTACTACAACGGTAATATGAAAATTTAGAAAAATTGCAAAAGGAATTAAATGCATTACTGAAATGCTAATATTCATGACGAAAAATAATAATAATAATAATAATAATAATAATAATAATAATGTGTCTTTATTTCTACAAGGTTACACAATGTACATACATAAGTACCCCCGCAGAAACCCTAAGGCGAGGTTCAGTAGGGTAGGAAGAATATATTATCTTCCACCCTCTGTTCTTCCACCCAAACTTTAATATATAATTAATTATTTAATTAGCTAGCTAATGCCTAAGATAACTTAACCTATATATATTGTAGAAATACCCCCTTTTAAAGGTGTATCTATTACATTTAACAAAATCCTACAATATCTTATATATAAACTTGGGTTGCCAATATGTATTTTCAATTTCAATGTATTATTAATTTGCCCGTACTAACTCAGTCGTATAATTTATATGTACTATTATATCTCTTCCTATCACATTCAACAATACTCCATACAATACTAATTTCATAAATCTAACATTACATTTTCAATTAAATTCATCATTCATTTTTTCAAGACATTTACATATTCTTTTACTATAATATTCCTTAATCCGAACCTGTATGTTTTGGTTCACTTAGCAATTATATACTAGTAGTGATATATCTTCTGGTAATGTTGCTAACTCGGAACTTGACAATAGTATTGCTTCAAGTCGAAAATTATTATAACTAGATTTCAAATAACTAATTTCTTTTGATACAAAATTTATATAATAAGATTTATCTTAATACTGCATAACAACTCTTTTAATCTCAGGAGTAAGTATTTTTTTTATCGGATATGATTTATAGCTCATAAATTAAATTGATGATTTTATTTCTAGGTATTCCCACATTTTATATGGTACTGATTTTCTAACAAATATTCTATATTACCATTAAAACAAGGATATAAAAACTAACAAGCAATATATTCATTTGATAAATTATTTACAATATTTCTGGTGCTATGATAAAAATGCCATTTTAAATACAAATATCCTATCTAAACTTGTTCAACTAAAGAATATGGTTATGAAAAGAACAGATGTTAACCTCTCTTTTTTATAAGGTACGTTATTTAATAAAGTTAGCTTTAAATTTATGAAAATTATAACAAACTTATCTGATTTATATTTTTATGCAATTATTTATGATCTCTTACTAATTTATGAATATAGTTTGTCATGTGGTTTATTTAATTGTACTCTTTCACAAATATTTAAATTATTATTGCAAAAACCAAATGGAAAATGAAAATAGTTCAATACAACCTTGGTTTATTTCACAGTCTTTTCTTATTTCGTAGCTCCTTTTAATATCTCCTTGTAACTTTTTAGCCTCAGATGAACGCAATTCCTACAGCTATAACTTCTTCGGACTATGTAACAGCTGTCTGTGCCTCCTAAAAGTGACTATCGATACAGGAACAATGAAAAATGGTCCTATTAAGATTGGAATTTCTTTCTTGATTATATAACTAATACTCCAATGAATCAATAACTCCGTCCAGGAAGCTCTTCGTCTAATTATACAGCGTGTGATGCTCCAATTCCACTGTAACACCGTGGTTATGGATACTCCTTCAGGAAAATTACGTTTACTGCTCCAATTCCTTTGTAACCTAGTTAAATATGGATACTCCTTCAAGAAAATAAGGTATGATGCTCCAATTCCACTGTGACCTCGATAAACATGGATACTTCTTTGCTGGTAAGTACTTTTAAATTATATTCCAGTTTAATTGCACTCCTATCTTCTTCCTTTATTACAGTTTAATGAAAACTGTTGACATTTATTTTTTTAGCACACTAATACTTCGTATTCTATACTAATAATATTCCCAAATGTTTGAATATTAATTTCCAATACACTAACACTTTTATCTCTCTTTAATTTATGAAATTATGGCTACTATAAATTGATCGCCAATTTCATAAACTCACTCTGCGAAAATTATTTTTCGAATTTTTTTATTTATTTATCCCATTCCCTTAGTGATATTGCCTATTTTTCAAATTGACCAATCTCCATTATCCACCTCTTTATTATACTCAATACAAATTCCATTATGCTAATCTTTTTATAAATACCTCTCCATATAACAATACTCTTATTATGATAATTTTCTCTATGAATTTAGTATAAAATTTATGTATTCAGAACCATTTAACACATTCTCCAATAACTTTTCTGTATAAAATGTCAACATTGACAACCACTGACAGTTCCTTCAAATATTTTAACGCGGGAAATTATAATCAATTTTGACAATGCCTTATAATAAAATTTACCTCTTAATACCATTTCTCTTCATTAAATTCAATTGAACAAGTTTTTACAAATTTTATATAACATATCGAATTATTAATTAAATACAAATTCTCTATTTTACAGATTTCTGTGTCATTTGACGAACCATGGACCTTACACAACAAACTATATAGAATCAAATAAGGACCATCAGTAACTATAAACACATTAATAAACCATTATTCTCTTTATAATACTATTTCTAATTATAAACATATATTTATATTGACGGTATGTACCTAGTACTATCTCAATATATTCCGGTACACACGCCCACATAAGGAAACAAAGTAAGTATGACATGCACATACACGATTTAACAAAAATAATAATAATGTAGCAATACTAATTCTATTGTCTATTAAAGAGCAGTTCGAAAAGGGCACGCCCGAATGCACCCGACTCCTTGCCCCTGACACCACCTGGTAGGAAATTGTATAATTGGTATATATTATAACTGAAACTCCTTTCATAAAGGGAGAGTGTATGTCGCGGAGGATGTATTAGATGTCTATGCCTAAGATTAATGTTATAAATAAAATTAATTAAATATATAATTTAAAGAAAAAACTCATTAAAAATAATGCGCTATTTACAATGCCACAATAATAATTGGATAACACTTAGGTTTTCATTAATTTTATAGATCTTCTTTTAATTTAAGTATAATATTCTTTGTAATAATATTGCAAGAAATTGTAAAATCTTCAAAATAAGTTTATTTATTTGAATAAATAATGCTGACTTTTTTCAAGAGAGTAGTGGTTACCATCTATATTCTTATTGTATGTGGATCCGGCTTTGTTGACGTCAACTATCGTGTTGGTGCGAAAGAGGAAAAAAATATAAATTATTATAAAGGAATTTTTAGTTAGGTAGGTATTTTTACCTGCTATTTTCTGGAAAAGCCTTGTGCACTCCGAGCTATTAATCAAACAGAAATTGCGTTATTGTCAACGATAGATATGCACTACAGCCATTCAATATCAGAAAATGTCGAAAGCTCCATTTACATGTAAATATATGCACATGCATTATCATGAATAATATGCATTTGGCTAAAATGCAAACTTCACAGTAATTTCCTCACGTCGGCGTCGATCACTAATTGCTTTATTTTCCTCTTCATTCATACGTATGAATGTATCAATGAGAAAGTTTCTTATCGCAGATTTGAAACGTGAATGTTTCCTTAGGTATTCCATATGTAGTGAATATGTGTTCAACAACAATATAGTTTCCATGCAATTTATCGGCGTTTCGTTCCTCATGTTACGGACAATTGATTGAGGGCATTTTCTTTTCGATACGTGGGCATTAGGGTGGGAAAAGCAACGGAGAGTCAATCGCAAAGTCATAAATTATGGTATGTCTAATCCGGCTCGGTTCTTCGAACACGTATCCTTTAAATTTCCCGTCATGAATCGTTAAAAAGGAGACTTTCATGGACGGTGCTACAGACAAAGTGAAAAAAGAATATTTCTTTGTGTAAATTGCACGCCCAACAATAGAACAGAGTGAAACATAAATTGAGGAGTTTTCATAGCAATTGTTTCCTTGAATTCTAATAGTATAATGTAGAAACATTTCGATTTGCACTCTATGAAATTTAGCGTATTGAAATGCTATTGAAAAATTAAAAAAAAAAGTAATTAAACATATTGAGATTTACTATACGACGTTTGTCTAAAAATTATCGGACCTTGAAGTGGAAGGAGCGCATACTTGAATTTTTTCTTCGTATTCGAGTGTTCCAGTCGCTGTTATAATTGTTCATCGCGATTTTTGATTTTTCAAGATCAAATTTTGTCAGAAGCTTGATGATTCTGAAGGCAAAACAATTCGTAACTTTCTCGTAGGTGTTTGAAGACGATGCTACTATGGTAACATAAATTAAGTAGTAGCTGAGCCGATCCAAAAATGCCAGCACGTTGATAGAGACTGACCAGCGTTCTGGAAGGTAACAAATCGCTCGTAAGGCAGCTGTTGTTGAAAGGATGGAAAATCTAGTAACGAAAGATTGTCATTTGGCCGCAATTATATAATGTGTAACGACTTATATTGGTTATAATTATGATACAAAATATTATTCTTATTTTTGCGCACATACTAGAAAATAGACTTTGCTTTGATTCTAATCCTATACAAATGCCTTTTATCGCTTCTAGACAACATTCCCAAAGCATATTCACGTTAAAGAGTCAGTCAAAGTCCCATCCTATGAGTTTATCCTTTAACTCACTGAATGCACGTAATAATGTGTCCAATCTCTAGTGCTTACAAGAAGTAATGACAATCATTTACAATTCAAAAAAAAAATTAATTACAAGTGTTTAGATATGCATTAAAATGCTGACTTTGTGCTGATATTAATTTCACTCAAATGCCTTTTCTCGCTTCTGAATGATATTCTCATCTCAAATTCATGTCAGAGAATTAATCAGGGCTCCATTCTATAAGTTCATTAATTGCATAACTTGTTTAATACGTCCCTAATTCATAGTCCGAACATGTCAGACTTTATCGCACAAACACAGAAAAACAAAAAAAAATTATAAACTCTAAACAATAAAATATAAATTTACCAACCATATTAACTTTCAATATAAGTCACCACACAAAAACAATAAAATAGTATATACACAAAGAAAACTCTATACAAACTACCTCAGTTCTTCACCTTTCTTACCTCTCCCTCGACAGTCGACTCGTCCACATCCATAATTATTATGGTCTGCTGTTTACGGCTTGTAGTTATTCTGGCCTTCTCCTTTAGCTTATTGGACAATTCCTCTCTGAAAACAGCCTTCGTGTCTTCTCTTTCGTCGTATATTGAACCTGAACATTTCCTTCTCCAGTCTTGCTTACTCTTCTGACCGTTACGCCGTCAGTGCCTACCTCTTCTTTCATGCTCTTTACTATTTGGGCAAAGGTATAGCCCTCCGCTGGTCTTATTATTAGTGTTTCCCCCGCTTTTTTTTTCGGGATACCGTTCTGAATTCCAGTTTCGTGCTTCCACCCCTATTTAGTATACCGATTTTGCGCACCTTCTTTCCTGCATATTACTGTGATTCTTGCAATTTGAGATTTATATAAAATAATTTAAATTATTCAATCAGTAAGTAAGAGCAGAATCAAGCATAAATCTTAGTGCTAGGCCTTACCCTAGACTAAGATTCAACAAATTTTCTGCAAAATAGTAGGTTAGGCAATTTTACATTTAACTAGCTCAGTTTAGAATGACTAAAGAAAATTTTCTCTCAGGGGCAGAAAATATAAATAAACTCTCCAATCAACTTGAATGCTCTTTAGTTATTACCAGGTCAGGTAAAGAAAATAAAATGCAAAATAAACCTTATAATCTAGTTTATTAAGAATATTAAAGAAAAATTTTTGAAATTACACAAATATATTTACAAAATTTAAATATTTCAAAATATTATATAAAATCATACATGTCATGATCAAATAGTCAAAACAATAAAGTAATTATAATTAATGAAAGGATAACATGGAGTACAAATTTATAATTTTAAAATAAATATGTTTATCATTATTTCTATTCGTCAAAGATACATGTAAACAATCAACATTTCAAATAAAAATAAAATTTATTGCATATTGTGAATTGTACTGGAATATGAATAACAAAATTATGTGATTTATCATTTACGAGAATATAAACATTAAGGAAATGGCTTTGCCCTAATTAGTTCTGCCTGGCGCCTTTGCTCGCTCCCAAGACAGTACCATCAGAAAGCAAATTCACACTGGTAGGTACCCCAAAGTTCCACCCTACGAGTATGCTTTTCAACTCGTTGGACACAACCCGAACATACACCACCATGTGCTTACCCCTTAAGGCATATATATAAACTTTAAATTTAATAAAAAAAATGTCTTTGTGCATTTAATTAATTAACTCAGCCCTGATTAGTTCTGCCTGGCGCCTTTGCTCGCTCCCAAAACAGTACCACCAAGACCAATTCGTGCTTTAAGGATTCACCAAGACTCCATGCTATGAATTAAACATCTACTTAATTCATTGCACACATCCCTGATCTATTACCCAACACGTCAATATCAAATACACAAACACAATAAAATATAATTAAAAAAAATATATATATATATATAAAAATAAAACTTTACCTCGCTCTGAGATTCCAATACAAAACACCACTCAAGAAAATTTGACAACACTATATACACATTTATGATAAACATTAATAAATCACCTTAACTCTTCATATAATATTTCGAACTCATCCATTTCAGAATAAATTTCTTTCACAGCTTAAATATCCTACATGTACATAAAACAAAATTTATTAAACTATAACTCTTCTAATCTTGTAGATAAAATAATAAAAAAAATTAATTAAAACCGTAGTGTTATATTTAATTCAAAAAAAAAATTATTAAGCTATTTAATTTTATCGTTACAAAAAACTAAAATGCTTTACCATAACGCACGGTATAATGACCCTGCATATAAAATAAAACATTCTAGAATAATACACAAAAAAAAATTTAAGTTCTAATTAAATAAAACCGTTCCGAACATAAATAATTATTTCCCAAAATAATTACAAGTCCCAATGTAAACCAAACTCCCGAATTAAAATGATATCTATTTCATAAAATTATTCCCACTTCGGTCTTTAAAATTTTTTAAGTACAATAAAATTATTACGAAAATATTATAAGTTCTAATACATGAATAAATTTCTATGTTAGAATAACGTTTAGTCTATAAAATATTACAAGTCCTACTTTTTGTTAAAATTTTTATAAGTGTCGTAAAATCTTTTTGAAAAATTATTCTAAGTTCCGATTCATGAATAAACTTCTAAGTTAATATAACATTTGGTGTTTAAAAGAAAGAAGAGGTTTCCACCTATTTCTTGTTTTTCTTTTGAGAGAGCTGATTTTCACCAAGCGTCTAACGTTTTCTGATCGTGTGTCGACTTATATGGATATTTTTCTTCACAAAAACGTCCGGTTATCTTCGGTACGATTCCGATACCACCTCCAGAAATACATAGCTGCAGTGCTGCACCACCCGGGAAAGCAGCGCATTACTAATCTTTCAAAAAGGTAAACAAACATGTAAATATCAACTTGTTTACATATTCATGACTCGTCCAATGCATCTAGCGAAGGATATTGTTTTCGCCGGGCCAAACTATCGATCTCTCCCGGTCACAGTATTCTTCGTGCGGGAAACACTTTCTTGTCATAATTCACTTAATATTCTATGCTTATTCTAATATCATTTTACGTAAATGAAAATTAAATTTGCCAAAATATTAACTTAATGAATATCTATATACACATCATGATGAAATAAATAAAATAATAATTAATTAAATTAAATCTTGAAGTGATCTTGATTATGCCTATTTATAATATACCACCAAACTCAAGGTCACTGCATATGTATTCCGCAATCTTTCTCGTACTTATTGCACTGTTCTCCTTCCCTATGGTGCATGTGATGTTGCCGCGTCCATTCTCTTGTGCTATTCTTATTGCCCTCGCCATATTTCTGGCCAGACTGCCCATATCTTCCTTTGTCTCACCTCCACTGGCCGTTATCGCCACGTGCGTATGTTTCCTGATTGCATTGCACGTCACCCCGTCCGCAATCAGAAAGCTATTTATGGGTACACATGAAGCTATGCCTCTCTGGCCAATAGTATCTACTACCTCCTCTGTTAATTTTGGATTTCTTTTTGTAATGTATTCCGGCCATGTTTCCCCGTGCCTCAGTATGTACACATGGTCTTCCGCCAACTCGTGCTCACTTCATTTCAGAATTGTGCTATTCTTATAGTTATCTTCATGCCATTTTTGCTCTGTCACTTCCCACAGTTCCTCATCGTTCAAATCAGCTTCCAGTTTAGTCTCTACCATTTCTGCTTGTTTAGCTCTGTTCTCTTTTCTTGAATTCGTCGTCTGCACTTCGGCGTCAACTAGGTTCCCCGTTGTTGCCTCCCTCTGTGCTATGATTTCTATCGTTTGTCTCTTTAGGTCTTCTAGTACCTCAATAGTCGGTACCATCCTCTTTATCGCTCTGCCTAGGCTGGTGACGACCTTTTTAATTTTCTTTTCTATTAGGGCTTATTAGGGTAATCATCTGCTGCATATGCGTTTCAGCGTTCTTAATTAGTCCCATTATTTTTTTGTACTCGATTTCCGTTCTTGATACCATTGCCTCAGTTAACACTTTTTTTCCAGTCGTCCCCGCCGGAGGGGCACCTTTTAGTGCAAGCAAGGCTTTCCTTGCTGCGTTCTCATGCCCGATGTCGTAAACCATTCTTCGGAGATGATGACAGTCTCTTCGTTGCTTCCTGTACCGGAGTCATCCCCTGTTGTCTTGGTTTCCGCTTTGGTTTTGTTTGGCGGGCTTCTCGTGACGAGGTTGATACGTCTAAATGCGCACACTTCTCCGTCACCACTACCATCCGGGACGTCCATCCCCTCCTTCGTCCTTGTTCCTTCTTTCTCTTCTTTTTTTTTGTCGTCCTTCAAGTGTGCTTCTATATTCATAACTAGTCCCACAAGTAGCTAGGGAATATCAGTCGCCCACAGCAGAGCCTCGCATTACTGTGACAATGCTAAAGTCCCTCGAAGGTCGCCCTGGCTCCGAGGCATCGCTCAAGACACACTTTACTCCTTGTGCCATGCAGTTCCTAGGCGCGATGGTGTTACACTGTAGACTTGGGTTCCATGCAAGAGTAGGAGAAAAGGTAGTAAAGTAGTGAAAAGTGAGTGAGGCGGTGGGCAAGTTAGCCCGATAGCAAAGTTAAATGGAGGGGTTCCGCCCAAGAGAAGCTTAAGCAAAGCGGAACCCAGCTAGAGTACCCCGGGGCTGCCAGCTCCCACTCACCAGCCGTGAGTCCCTTGGGTCCCTCCTCCTTTATCTGGGCTTGGGATCAGCATCGGCGCAAGTGCGCCCCGCACCCTGGGCACAGCAGTGCAAGACGCATCCACACCGAAGGCGGAGTTTTATTTCTGTTACTGCTCGTTTTGGAAATGTTACTAAAATCATTCGGTTTGTATTTAAAGGAAAAAATCAGAGTTAAAGGGCACCTTTTACTGTCATTGTTTTCGGATTCCGTTATATATAATAAACGGTTTGCTCAAATTTTATTTTATTATTTATTTAAACTTCGAGGTTAGAAATTTAGAGATTTCAATAATGTTTAATCCAAAGAAGAGGGTAAGTTCGGATTTGCATCGTTTTGCACCAACCGATGTGGAACAGTGGACTCATTTTTGGCCTCTTTCTTGCTGCGACGTCTCTATTAAAGCTATTTTTTTATGTGCTAGACACATCCCTCAGAAAATCTCGTAAAAATCACATAAAAAATGACACATTGCATAAATAGAGACGCGTTCCATAATTTTCGAAAAACGCATAAAATCAAAAAATCACATGAAAAAGTCGATATCAACTCAGAAAATAGAAATGCAGTGGATATCTAAACAAGATTGAAGAAAGGTGGGGTTAAACATTCACAACAAATTAATATCGAAAGTTTCTTTTTAAATAATTTATTTAGATATGTACTTTACTTTATTTCGAAATTAAATGAAAATTGTATTTAGGCATTATCATTGTTTGCTGGCCCCCGCAACCGTTTGTGAACTGGTGCGAAATTACTATCATCACTGGAACAGAGTCAGTGCATTAGATGACGAGATTGCTTCTTCATCAGTAGTTAATTTCAACTGATGATGATTTTGCTGCTTTAGCAACACGACGATTTCTTTCTGATGTTCCTGATACCCAGAAGTGGAATTCCTTAGTTAACGTTGGAATTTCAATGTCCATTCAGCATTCGGGTCAGTATTAAGAAAATTGTCTTCTAATGTACTGCAAAGTTGAAGACTTTCTCGAATTATTTTTGCAGTGAGGAAGCAGGTTCGTTTCTTTGACTGCAGTATTATTTTTTGAATCTTTGACGGGATCCAATAAAACTCCAGTAACATTATCAACAGGTTTTATCTACATGCAAGTCATCAACATCAATCTCATTGAATATATCAAAACCTTCGCTACCAATTTTATGTGCCAAAGCCATAATTCCAGTAGAAATTGTCATTGTTTAGTTGCCTTTCTGTTTGTAATGCAGTCAGGACGTCAGGCATTTCAAGTTTGTGGTCCTATTTAACTGATTGCAGAAGCAGCACGAAACGTCGGTATCTGTTACTGACACACTTTCAAGTTGATCAAAAATATTACATCATATTTTTTAAGTGTGGCAATTATTCCCTGATTGTTGTATTAAGTGAAAGAAACAATACCTGTACATTTGAATGTTCTAAATATGAATGAGATGGAGGATAATTATTAATAAAACTTTTCTGCTGTCTGTAAACTTCTATTTAGGGTACGAAACAATAATTAAAGAATTCGCTGAAAACAGCAAATATCACCCAAGCCTTTTACTTGCTCTCCAATGCACCGAATTTTTTTTTTGAATTGTTTGCTTTCATTTCCAGTTTCAGCATCCAATATCCTGATGCATTGTTACGAAGGAGGAATGTTACTTTGAAAACTTGATGGGAACAATATCCACGATCTTCAATAATTTTGATTAATCGATCAAGTAAATTCTTAGTACTTTCTTTGACTGCTGAAGCTACCTCGCCGGTAATATTCACGTTATGAAAACCAGTCAGCCATTCTGAGCTTGCTGAAATTCCTATACCAGAACTGAGCGGTCGAAGTAGATGGTTTCAATTGCTTCAGCTGCTCATAAAAGCGGAGGGCTTCTTTTTAACTAAATGACCATGTAAAGCAATCATTCTTTCGTTAGATCCTCAATCCAAACTACCAGCGCTTCTGCTTTTTTTTTTGTTATTAAAACACCATGATGACAATTCCAAACTTCATTTTGTACCTGTAATGACACTGTCTTACTGCACTTCATTCTTCTTAATGGCTCTTATAGTAGATTCGCCGAAGTTAAAATGCTTACCAACATCTGTAGATCTTTCTCCTATCGCTAAGCGATCTAAAATTGAAATTTTTACTTCCAAAGAAATTGCTTTTCGTTTCTGCTTCTTTTTTCCATTGAATAATATCAATTTTTTTTTAAAACGGAAAAAAAATCTCTCTAATACTGAACATCCAAACAACTAATCATATTACTTAGTTAGCAGATTTTACAATTAAGTTCAAGACTATAAACTTCTTTTTATACAGGAAGAAAAAGAGAACTTTTTCATATACTCTTCAAGAATATAGACTTAAAATAACCACAGACAAAATAATAATGAACATTGGTGTATATTTTGCAAGAAATAAATAAAAACTATTAACAACGGGTATTCCCTTACAAAATATGTATCTATAATGAGGAGAAAAAAATCGCTTATCTTCTAAATCATATACATACAAAAAATGAGGTGTGGCCACCACACGACTTTCTTATACGTATGAAAGTGTTACTTCCGGTCCAAATTTTGAAATTTCATTTATACAAAAAATATTCCATATCCAACTCTAAATACTTTTGTACTCTTCATAAATATATATAGAACGCATAATTTACGACATATTTCCAAAAATCGTTATTCGGTAAGAGTAAAAGTGTTACTTCCGGTCCGAATTTTGAAATTTTTTTTTATACAAAAGATATTTAAAAGTACGTTCTAAATATTTTTATACTCGTAATGTACCTGCCTAGAAAGCATGACTTGCGAGATATTCGCAAAAAACTGATTTTCGATAAGAGTAAAAGACCTACTTCCGGTAGGAATTTCGAAAACCTTTATTAACACAGTTTTTCTCAAATTTAATTTTGAGTACATTTGAATTCTTTACAAATTTGTTTACACTTAGTAATTGACGAAATATTTGCAAATTTCGATTTTTTCATTGAAGTAAACTACTACTTCTGGTCTGTCTATTTTGCTCAAAATCTAATCAGTTCTCAAGAGGGAGATTATATTCGTAAATACAAAATTTGGAATTGATATCTATAGCGGTTTGACCGCTATCGTAGTCACAGACAGACAGACAGACACACAAACAGACACAGACAGACAGACATTTTCTAAAAACCACTTTTTTGGTATCAGGGGACCTCAAAACATGGACATCTGCAAAAATCTTGAGGTCGAAAATTTTCATCATCACAATACTTCCTTATACTACGTATAAGAAAGTAAAATCCATTTAAAACCCGTTTCGAAGAACCGAATAACTTCAGAACCGCAAAAATCGCATAAAAACAGAATTGAGTTTACCTAAAAAGTGAAAATAAATAAAAATTCGGTATAATCACGCATTATTTAAGAATATTTTATTTTAAAATGAAGAAGTTTAATTCGTTGATTTCTATTGTAACACCGAAAACAATTTAAAAAAATGAGGTGTGGCCACCACACGACTTTCTTATACGTATGAGCATTTCAAACTATACAATTTATAGAATTTTTTTATACAAAAATTATTCAAAATCCTATTCTAAGTACTTTCATTCTCTTAATAAATCGCTATAGAATGCATCCTTTGCAAGATATTCGAAAAAAAGTGCTACTCGCTAAGAGTAAAAGTGCTACTTCCGGTCCGAATTTTGAAATTTCATTTATACAAAAAATATTGCAAATTCAACTCTAAATACTTTTGTACTCTTAATAAATATATATAGAATGCATAATTTACGACATATTTGCAAAAAACCGCTATTCGGTAAGAGTAAAAGTGGTACTTCCGGTCCGAATTTTGAAATTTTTTTTATACAAAAGATATTTAAAATTTTCATGTAAATACTTTTATACTCGTAATGTACCTGCCTAGAAAGCATGACTTGCGAGATATTCGCAAAAAACCGATTTTCGATAAGAGTAAAAGACCTACTTCCGGTAGGAATTTCGAAAAACTTTTTAAATAAAATTGTTCTCAATTTTAATTATAAGTACATATGAATTCATTATAAATTTGTATAAACTTAGTATTTGACGAAATATTGGCAAAATTCGATTTTTATACTGAAGTAAACTGCTACTTCCGGTCTACCGATTTTACTGAAAAACTAATCAGATCTCAAGAGGGAGATTATACATGTAAATACAAAATTTGGAATTGATATCTCCAGCGGTTTGACCGCTATCGTGGTCACAGACAGACAGACAGACACACAGACAGACAGACAGACACACAGACACACACACACACAGACATTTTTTTAAAACCCACTTTTTTGTATCAGGGGACCTCAAAACGTGGACATCTGCAAAAATCTCGAGGTCGAAAATTTTCATCATCACAATACTTCCTTATACTACGTATAAGAAAGTAAAACGCAGCGAATTTGGCTTTATTCGAAAGGAAGAAAAAGGAATAAACAGTGTTTTGTGTTTATTAAAACTTCACTGAAAGTTCAATTAGTGGTAAACACAATTCGTGCAGAAAACTTTGCTTTATTATTCATTTACTAAGTTAGTTTCCCTGGAGTGCTGTTTAAATAATATATTACAACATTGGGATCGGTGCTGAAATGAAATAAAATTGAAATATTTCATTGGCGGGCGCAACTCTTGCGGACTATACAAAACATAAAGGAATAGCTGCAAGGGTGCGTACAAACATGAAGGGCACTATTACATATCAATTATGCACTAGAAAGGACTGTATGCGCTTCTTCTGAAGCGGAAGATTAGTTAAATACTACATCATCGCATCGTCAAGTTTAATTACTTAAATCCTGGGAATAAAACTAAATACAAAGTTACGTAAGAGAGTAAATTATACAATTTAGGTTTTCCGACTAAGAGCCAGAGTAAAGCAGAGTAAGAAGTGCTACGCAGAGAAAAACGTTTTCTTAATTCAAATTTCCCTTGGAGCAATTAAATTAATCGCTTCTAAATTAAAACAAGCAATTTGTTTAATATCTAGTTTACAATATTTCCGCGGAAGATATGTAGGTATAATTCGAAATTCTATGAAATAACTGATTATTTATAGTGTAGTTTTGTTGCTTGTTGTTAAACTAGAGCGCAACGAAGAGATTCTGTCCTCCAGAAAATATGCGAACTAATATAACAAGGTCTTACTCCCTCCCCCCCTCAGCCTATACTTGTCATGTTTAACAGCTGTGTACAGTCCCGTTTTATGTATTGATTGTTTATTTGTTTATCAAATCGTTGTTTTAATTTCTTTCTGCGTTTTCTCCAGCTTTCTGTTATTTACTGCCAAACCGAGGGTGCTGCTCAAAGGGTCACCTTTCGTTGGTTGGGTTGGGTAATGAGCTGCCATGCCAATGGCTTATAGTGCTAATGTCGGAGCTGTAAATATACTCGACAACATTAGATAGAAGATGTAGGGTGTGTCTCAATTTTTTTAGATTTTCATATACTGACTAATCATGTGAGCATTCACTGAATTTAAAAGTATCAGTTATTAGAATCATAACTACTGTATGGTGGTGATAAATATTGGAAACGCATTCATAAAAAAGTTCTACATTGTTTTTAAGAAAATCTCTGTGACAGGTCAATTTTCGTTTTTAAAATGTTGTTTTTGGACGAATTTTTTGTTGAATGACGTCAGTGGTTTTTACACAATGACGTTGTCATCATTTTTTTGACAAGCTTCATAATTTTTGTCAGTTTTTAATAGGCCTTCGTACTGCCTAAAGGGTGATGGTCAAAAATTAATACCTTACATAACAATTTTTTTAAATAAATTACACATTTACTTCAAAACATCAGTAGTTATAATTTAGTAAAAATAATAATGAAAAAACAAACATACAAAAAATACTAAACAAATTAATCAACAAATTGACCAGCACGATAGTAAACACTTTCTATACTGCGCTCAATAATATCTGGTCTAATTTGTGGCATTGCATAAAGAATTCTTTGCTGTAAATTTTCCAAGTTGTCGGATCTATTGAAATAAACTTTTTATTTTAAGTAACCACAAAAATAAAAATTTACGGGCATTAGGTCGAGGGAAAGCGCTGTCCACTCAATTGATCTCCGCCGCCCTATCCATCTTTATATAAATGTAAATCTATGCCAAAATGAGAAGGTGCCCTATCGTGTTGAAACGAAATATTCTGATGAGGTACGTCCCTACATTATTAGGACAAATAGCTGCCGCTGCTGTCACTAAATTAAATTGCAAAAAATATAAATATCGGGCAGCAGTTAGGTGTCCTTCAAAAAATTAAGCCACATGTATAACCATGTTAAATTTTCATTAATTTCAGTCATTTGATTAAAATAGTCTCCACATACATATATCATGGTGTCGTCAGCAATATACAAATTGTAACGGTTCAAAAATCATAGGATTAATTATTTCTATTTTTAATTAACAAGCGTGACTCGTTAAAAATTAGTAACAATATTATTTGTGTATTCGGTATATTAGCGACACCTATGTATGATTCACTTAAGTCGGTTAGCTGTTGTTATAGGTATCTGTAGTTTAATTCAAATAATTTTTGGAGTTTTATTTTATTTGCTTGTTTTCCTTTTTAATAATTTAGTAGCATTTTAAATTGAAATCCTTATTTACTTAATTCCGCTTTATTGGTATTTTCTTGAAGTTGATTTTGTTCTTCTTTACCGGCGTGCAGTTGTTTGACACATCGTAGCGCAGGTCGTGTAAAGTGTCATTCACTTTTGTTCTGACGGTCTTGATAACAACCACGTGTGGGTTAGCTTAGAGTGTTCATTCTGTTACTTTTGGGATAGAAAAATTATCCTTGCCACGTATGAAACGTCAAGAGTCTGTGGCAATAATAATATGGCGCTGAGTAAATTAAAATTTCATATAAGTACAAAATATTTATAAATAACACTTCCAAATGAGTCACAACCTCTATGTCCACCTACCTGCTATTCTCGCCACCTAGACTGCCGCTACTCAGTGAAGATTGTATGGGTCAAAACGACGTGAAGCTAATGTTAATAGGACGCCACAGGGTAATTAAAGCCTATCGGAGATAACGACCGCGGATCGTAGGTGGTAAGAAAAATCAGGTGGAAATAGGTAAAAGCAACTCAGCAATAAAACGAAACAAATTCAAAGTTCATATTGCCGTGGTATCTTGCATATTAATAAGATAATAGTAATAGTATTAAGACTTAATTTAAGTGTATAAAATATAAAAGAAACAATAATAATAAGTTTATTGTATTTAAAAAATTTTTAACATGAGTATATTGGGTTGCATTGACTTTTATGTGAGAAAATGTAGACATAAAAATTGAATTTATATTTACAATTTAAATAAGTACTAAAATAAAAGACGAAATAGAATTTAAGATGTATATATATATTTCTTTTATAGAAAAGAGAAACAAGATGTATGGTTTGTGTATAATGAAGAATTCAATATGCACGAGAGAAAGATAATTGAATAATTATGTAAACTTGAGAACGTGCATAAGGTAATAAAATTTATTAAATAAATCATACAAAAAGAATAAATATTTACCTTAACTTATGACTAGATAAGTAAATAAAAAAGGATATAAATAAAAATATTCTGAGACATCAGCAGTAGTGTTTTTTTATAAACGACAGCTGGTAATAATAGAATACATTCAGGAATTTGTATATGTAATATCATGTTTCATAAGCTGTAGAGAGGTTTTGTACGGTTTTTCGATGACCTACAAAATAAAAAGAAAATATAATGTAAACTTGGTTTGTAGTTTATTACAGATAGATATATCACCGTTGGAGAAGTCTTGGATAGAAGGAGGCGACGAAAGGGCAAACCAAGTGGACCATGGCGGTGCAAGTAATCTTATTAAAAGGATACCTGTTATTTACAACGTTTTTCCAAGATTGCCGAGAGCTGGATATAAAACAAAATAAGATTTGTGTTAGCTAATGGAAAGAATAAATTCATAGACAAATATAAAGAAGAGTTATATAAATACAAGTATACCTACGTTGGAGAAACGTTGGACAATTGATGGGAAACTTTTAAGTTGTAAACAGACAATTCTCGGGGTGTTGACCTTTTGCGGTGAGGAACTGTCAAAAAGACAACAAGTGCGTGTGTGTGGGTATTCAAATCACTACGGCAACTTGAAAGCCAGGAGCACTGAAGATGCAGGGTGACAACTTAAATGGTACTTTCTGAAGATGGCGTTGAGAACGGTCACGTGTCTTTCCCGGGAATATAAATTGAAAACAAGAATCGACAAGATTCATTCATTGATATTAATTGATTCATTTATTGATTGATTCACAGAATAGCTGGTTATATAAAACTTAAAATCGTAGGGTTAGATACACCACGATTCATATTGATTTCTTTTGTATTAGCGTGTTAATTTTATTTTCATTCAAGTTTCATTTATTGTTATTTTCTTTGTTTAATTGTTTTTGTGTAATTTTGTAAAAATAATGGAGATGCACATGGCCGAATTTGAAAAGTTTTTCAATGATTCAAAGTAAGTTAGAGGCAAAGACTTATCAATGTAGCTATACGAGTATTGAAATATATCGTGCGAACGTATATTCAATATAATGTTATGCAACAGGGATAATAAATATTTTCCTGAGATAGTAATAAGCATTCTTTAGTTTCAAGTTTAAAAGAGATAAAATAATTAATGGTGTTGAGTGTTAAGAGGATATAGCGTGCAAATGTATATTTTCTGGCACAGTATTTGGCATCATTAATAGTTACAATAAAATTTTGATTATGAATTAATGATTTAAGATTAGATTTGAAATAAGGAAAGTGTTTCTTAGTAGCGGACTCTGAAATGCTAGCTATAACGCGTGCGAATGGTTATAGATAGTAATCAGATTCAAGCTTTTCTCCAAACATTGACCATAAAATAAACAATATACAAAAGTTAATTGGATTTATTCGTTGATAAACAGGAAAATATTTTTAGAGTTCTATTTAATTAAGTATAAGAAAATATATTTGTATCATAAAGAAACGTTACAACCTAGAACAAGGTACAAACGTTTCCTTATAATTATGTTTCTTTTAAAATATATATAGTGAATACAGTATAGCGATGCTATATTTATTTTTATGTAATAAATATTAAATAAATTCGACAATTATGTTTTATATGATTTCTGGTTTTTCATTTTAAATAAGCTATAACCTTATCCCAATCTTAAATAAAAACAAGAGATTTGACGAGAGGGAAGAAATTCAGATACACTGAAGAATTCACGTATACTTATAAAGTACGTGCTGTTAAGGTAAATAAAATACACATTAAGGATAATAAAAATTATCATCATCTTATTAGTTATGTTGCTGGAACAGCACACAACATAATTTATTTGGCAAGGCCTAATGTATGGCAATACTACAATTATCATATTCAAAATAGTTATGTTGCCACAGCAATATGTATAATAATAAAACAAAGTCAAATTTGAAATGACTGAATATAGTAATGTAAAATGTAAAGAGAAAATGAAGAAATTGTAGGTCAACCTACCACTTAAGTAACTAAAAATATTAGCCAATTACATAAAATCAGAATTACAGTAAGCTACTTATGCTTATCTCTTATGCAAAATTACTAAACGTATGACAAGTGCAAATATTATTTAAGTTCACCCTATAATGGGTCTTATGTAAGAACAACTATAAAATACATCTTGAAGTTATTGAAACTAATCAAATCCACCCTGAAGGATGGGCTTATATTGTATAAAATTACAAAATTAAATAAGTCTATACAAGTGTCTCCGATTATGAGGATCTGCAGACCTTACTCCTACAAATACTAATTAACATTACCAAATTACCTAAATTGATCTAATTGTGCCACTTATCTGGGTCTCCTCTAACTGGTTTCAGCAGCGATGAAAAGGATAGACAGAGCTGATGGCCAAGATTTAATGGTTTAGGTCTTGCACCGGAACAAAATCTAGGCACCTCTTCTAGGTAGGTTAATAGAAATAAATTTGTCCCACAATTTCAACGTCACAAGAGATTTAACAACTCAAATTTTAACGACACTAAAATTTATCGTCACCAAAATTTCCCTAAATAGAGATAATAATTAGTTCTAAATGTCACAAGAAAAATAAAGGACACAAGAGATATATAGGTTATGAAAATGCGATATTAACAATTCCAAACTGATTAAAAGATAAATACCTGACTGATTGTTCTTCTAAGGTGCATAACAATAATCATTCATACTACCCCCGAAATTTATCGTCACCAAAATTTAATCGTCACCAAAATTTCCCTGACTAAATGTTCTTATATTCTGATCTACAAATTAGGATTCACTACAACCGATTCAACATTCTTCCATAGATCTTCTATATACTGACGTTGCGCGCTGGTTTTACACATCGCATGGCAGGTATAAAAACAAAAAAATTAGAAGAAATATGCAAGCACCATCTGAGAAATATTCAAGTGTGTGCAATAAAAATGTTAAGTGATAATATATACGTACACTTGACGTCAACCACCTTAAAGCCATCTGTCATTATGTTGCTTTCTCATCGTTCTAAAGCTACTCCATTACTGGGAAGTGAGCAAACGTCCATTGTCTGAATTTCATAAATATGTCAGCATAAAGAGATAATGATTAAAATAGTAAAATTCTGTGTTCTGCAAAATCAAATATTGTGCTTGACGAGCAACATATCTGGATACATAACATATAGTCTTGACTAGATACTTATGTCGTGTGAATATTCACACGACTGTTACAAAATATTATCTGTCAGAGGAAAAAGACATGCGCATAAATGGCCATAAAAATATAAAATATGTAAATGGCTATAGAAATACGAGGACATGCAAAAGGCGTATCTTTAACCATAGTATGCATAGTTAAAATCAATCTCAATGTGTGTTGTGTAGTTAATTGGTATTTTAAACTGCACACAGGGCGTGACAAAATTAGCGAAGAAGTTTTAAGAACAGGATGCACGAAAAAATAAAGACATTTCTCGTGAGCGCGGAAGGTTCCTATTCGCAGTTTCTTTTAGAAGCTTTGTTGTTTTCTAAAAATTTGTTCTGAGAGTTTGTTTTGAAAAGTTCTTCGGCCGTGTGAAATGATTTAATAATTATTTAGCAAGTTTTAATTCTTTTTAATGCTGTGTTTGTATTGTGTTTTATATAAATTAACGTATCAAGCATTTGTAGTAAACCTTAAATTTACCAGTGATAATTGTTTTTGTGAGATGTATTAGGTGGGTCGTTTCTGTTTATTTTTGAAGAGTAGTAGAATTCTACACAAAGCACATTATTTAATCATTGTAATGTTCGTTATATCGAATCATCTTGTTTATAATTAAATAGATTTTTAGTTTTGTTTAAGACGTAGTTTTCTCTTTATCTCAACCACGTAACCCCCACGCACAAAGAGAGTATTTTTTTAGGCTGGCCCGGCACGTTACCCCCATAGCATAGAGTGAAGAGCTACTTTTTTCATGACGACTTAATGCTTTACATAAAACTCACAAACAAGTTGAAGCTTTAAAATTACTTTTCATAATTTCTGCTATTTTAAATATGTCGGAATGACTGCTTCTTAACATCCGTTATTTGATATGATCCAGTACGATTAAAGACTTAGGGCCGGTTTTTACAATATCGACTAAAACGACGGTTAGCGTAATCATTGATTAAAACACCGGCTGTACACATTTGCGTTTCTCCAACACCGGTTAGCGCTAATCATTGATTAAGAACGTCGTTAATTTAACCGGTGTTCAAAGTACCTGAAAAATATTAAACAGTGATTAGGGTTACTTACACATGCGCTTAATCTAAGAAATTAAAATTTTTATTTTTACTGACAGCGCTTGTGCATTTGTTTGCTGCATGAAAGTATTTTTTTGGAATTAGTTCATAATTATTTTCATCAGTGATTAAATAATTTTATTGCTTCTTCTATATATGAAATGAAAAGTATAGTTAAATATAAAAATAATATAATATTGAATATGTGTAACTTTTAGCTTACTGCAGAAATAAAATTAATTGATAACCGCAAATACATTACTTTTTTTGACGAGGACGATTCAGTTTTGAAAGTTTTTTAATTCTATTAGGTACAATTTTGGGACTTAATCACAATTCGTGTGGATTCTAAGATCCTATGGCAATTTATGCTTGCTATTGCTCTTTTCTTCTTTGTCATTGCACTTAACAGCACCTTATTAAGATATCGCTTTAGCAAAACGTATTTTGGATGACTCTAGAAATGTCATTAACATATTAAACTTAATTATTGAAAAATTGCAAATGAAATTGAAACATTGAAGAAATTCTACAGAAGCTGACAGGTGCATGCTTGTAAAGTTGACGTGCAGTTAAAGTCTACTATAATAATTATTACTGACACTGTCAAATTCACTCCGATTACTCCAGAACATTTTTTAAGTTGAAATCGTGTAAACCAATTTGAAAACAAGGTTTTCTCAATCATCCTTCCTTGTTTAAAATATAAAATCAGTTTGAATGGATTGTTTTGAAATGTGGTGCAAGTTAAATCGCCTGAGATATAGCAATGGAAAGTGTAATATCTTATATCCTTAGAATAAGTCAGATATATAGAGAGAGCATAATGTCAGTTTATAGACAAATAAAGTCATGCCAGGTGGGGTCGGTCAGGGTAGAATTGGTTCAACCTTGGCGGGTTGCATACCGTTAGGCATGTAACAAAATTTATTAAATTATTTAAATTCGAATATTATTATTTTTTAATTATTTATAGTTGAAAGCTACTTCTCTAATAATTATACTTTAAAAAAACAAATTATTGATTTTTCTAAAAATAAATATTTACTATTGCCCATGACTTACTCGTAAACTTTCTTTACATAATTGAAGTAAATATGTTATTTCCAATTATTTCAGAACAATTAATGGTTCTGCAAGCATATATAAATGTGAGTCATTCAACTGTAATATTCACTCAATATTTACTCTATGTAAAACTGAAATATAATAATTAAGAATGTGTTGTATACATTTAGGTTAGCAATAGTATAAACAACTTACACAATAGCAAATTCATATACATATACAGTATGTCCACGGATCGAGTTCCAAAGAGGAAAAACTTTTTTATTTTGCATTTTACAAGAAAAATGTATTCTTGATAAAAGTTTTTGCATGTCTCGAAACGGCCAAGTCAGTTTTAACCTTTTCAAAATTTCTTTTAGTTTAAGATAAAAATCGAAAAATTGGTCGTTTTATTTGAAAATTTTTTCATAAACTCAAAAACAAAAATGATATAACTAATAACTACTTTACTCAATCCATTCACCGCCCTTTTCAACGCACAATTCTAGCCGTCGGCGCAATTCTCTATAACTTCTTCGAATTTCTTCGAGAGTTAAAGACGTCACAGCGTCTCTAATCCTCTCCTTTAAATCTTCTACGTTCGGAGGAAGATTATTTGCATAAACTATTTGCTTCAAACGACCCCAAAGATAAAAATCAGCCATTGTTAAATCAGGGCTCCTTGGTGGCCATATCACGGGACCATTTCGACCTATCCAATTCTGTCCAAATTGCTGATTTAACCATTCAACAACAATCCTAGCATAATGAGCCGGACAACCATCTTGTTGGAAATAACACCTTGCGAGGTAATTAATCGGTAGATCGTCCAAACGTTCATCAACAAAATTTGCAGCATATCCAAGTACGTATGCTGATTGACAGTATTATCAAAAAAATATGGTCCAATGATACCATGGTAAGAAATTGCACACCACACATGAACTTTTGCCGAATATTGTCGATTGTGAGGCATGCGAATATTCGGATTGTAATCGCTCCAATATCTCACATGTTGAGATGCAACAGTACCATTAGTAGAAAACGTGGCCTCATCAGAAAAAATAATATTTCGGTAAAAGTATTGATTATCCATAATTTGAGCGCCCATCCACAGACAAAAATACAAACGTTTCGCAGGATCTCCGGGTTCTAATGCATGATTAAAAATGAGCTTGTAGGGATGCAACTTCCTTTGTTTCAAAATCTTTTGAATGAGCGATTTACTAATTCCCAGATGGACTGACCTGCGCCGCAAAGAAAGTTTGGGATAGTTCCGTACTGAATCCAATACAAGAAGAGTGGCGGCGTCGTCATCATCGCGTGCTATATTTTTTTTCTTTACATCCAGTATGGAACCAGTGGATAGGAATTTTTTGACCAATGCTCGTGCACCTCTATTTGAGATGTAAATATCCGGAAACTTTTGATTAAATTCTTCGACAACTAGACGGATCGCTTTATTACCTTTGCCATAGCATTGAATTAGGTAAATTCGTTTGGTCTTTTGACAACATTTTCAACTGTTATGGTTGATTTTTCTAACTGACAGTTAATTAGATAATTAAATATGGATAATTACCATGACAACGCAACTTAATTTCTGGGACTTTAAAAAATGTTCAAATAAAACGACCAATTTTTCGATTTTTATCTTAAACTAAAAGAAATTTTGAAGAGGTTAAAACTGACTTGGCCGTTTCGAGACATGCAAAAACTTTTATCAAGAATACATTTTTCTTGTAAAATGCAAAATAAAAAAGTTTTTCCTCTTTGGAACTCGATCCGTGGACATACTGTATATTTATTACTAATGTATCTACATACTTCAACATTTAACTAGGCGCTTGAATTTACATATATAAGGTTTTATTTTATGATTTTATTTACAATATAATAATATATAAATGCCCTTCGTTAAGTTCTTATGGATCTCTTGATGGGAGGTTTGATTGACTCGTTGATACTTAATAAACAATTCCACTGTAACCAAAGAAAATGATGCATTTGCTCACAATTTATGTTTGAATAGCACTTCACTAACGTATATAGTAGTTAGAGTATATTTATACTGGCAATTCTTCGCTTTCCTTTGGAACCCAATTCGGCCTATCTATTTTCTTCATCCATAGACTCCATTTAATGGGCTCTTTTGGTATCCTATAATCAACAATTTTCAATGTTAAAAGATTTATATTCACCAAATTATGGATGAAATTAATAACTTTATATACCTACCTATAATTGTGGAAAGTTATAATTTTCCTCTTCTCTGCCTGTAATTGCCTTGCACTCTCTTGCTACTCCAATTTGTGCAATGAAAAGTGGCACATCAAACTATATTAAATAGTAAGTACTAAATTAAAGATAAAACAGCTAAATCCTAAGTAAAAAATGAGGTGTGGCCACCACACGACTTTCTTATAAGTGTGAGCGTTTCACACTATACAATTTTACGAATTTTTTTATACAAAAATTATTCAAAATCCTATTCTAAGTACTTTCATTCTCTTACTAAATCGCTATAGAATGCATACTTTGCAAAATATTCGAAAAAAAGTGCTACTCGCTAAGAGTAAAAGTGATACTTCCGGTCCGAATTTTGAAATTTCATTTATACAAAAAATATTGCAAATCCAACTCTAAATATTTTTGTACTCTTAATAAATATATATAGAATGCATAATTTACGACATATTTGCAAAAAATCATTATTCGGTAAGAGTAAAAGTGGTACTTCCGGTTCGAATTTTGAATTTTTTTTATACAAAAGATATTTAAAATTATCATTTAAATACTTATATACTCGTAATGTACCTGCCTACAAAGAATGACTTGCGAGATATTCGCAAAAAACTGATTTTCGGTAAGAGTAAAAGACCTACGTCCGGTAGGAATTTCAAAAAACTTTTCTAAGACAATTTGTCTCAAATTAAATTTTGAGTACATTTGAATTCTTTATAAATTTGTTTAAACTTAGTAATTGACGAAATATTTGCAAAATTTGAGTCTTTCACTTAAGTAAACTACTACTTCCGGTATACCGATTTTATTGAAAAACTAATCAGATCTCAACAGGGAGATTATATAGGTAAATACAAAATTTGGACCAGATATCTACAGCGGTTTGACTGCTATCGTGGTCACACACAGACAGACACACAGACATTTTTTAAAAACCACTTTTTTGGTATCAGGGGACTTCAAAACGTGAACATCTGCAAAAATCTCGAGGTCGAAAATTTTCGTCATCACAATACTTCCTTATACTACGTATAAGAAAGTAAAATGAAATGGGAAATAATGGAAATTCTTAACCTTAAACTAATTAATAACAAATTATTATATTGAAGGTATTAAATGAAAAATAAATTATATATGAACATAGGACGTTTGTAATTCACGATAATAAAGAATAAACTAGAAAATATATATTAGACACATAAGCAGATAATGTCCCACACTGTACCACCAATGGCGGATGTAAACATATCCCTCTCGGCATCACTTTTTGTCGACAATGCTCTCTCCTTCTTTTCTATCCCCCTTGCTTATACCATTAGAATGTGATTGATATTTCAGTTTATGATCGTAGATGCAGACTTTTCTTTTTCAACAGACTGCTTCTACTTTTATGATTTTGATGAAGGTTTTTGGTAACTCTTAATTTCGAATAATTAATGCTGTAAGCCGTTACTTTGTGATAATCCATATTAAAACAATAAAAACACATTTACTTTGTTGTATCACTATATTAAACAATTTGTGTGACCGCGGTTTCGACCAACATGCGGCCATGGTGTTGAATGAGACACAAAACTATGTTAAACTTAGTGTAAGGCAGTAATTATAAAGTAGAGGGGAAATAAATGGGATAATACACAATACATTATAACAGTTACCTATTAGTTAATTATAGGGATAACGAGAAATTAGAAATATGAGGTAAATTAAAAATCTAAGTACAGCAGGTAAACAGAGGTGTATATATCAAATCGGTCTGGTCGTTAAGTAAATGACATTCGAAATTGCGGGATGTTTTGAATATTTCGAGGGCCTCTAGGAGGTTTAATTTCTCACCTTTCTCGGTGAAGTGTAAGATTTTTACAAAATTATTAGTTGTTGTATGATTGTACTCTTTTATATGGGCCGCAAACGCAGACTTAGGGTATTCATTGTCAACTTCTTTAATATGCTCTTTAACTCTAATATTAAAACTACGACCAGTCTGTCCGATATATACCCCTTTACAATCAGAACATTCAACACTGTGTTCGTTAATGGCCATGTTGGTCGAAACCGCGGTCACACCATTTGTTTACTATAGTGATACAACAAAGTAAATGTGTTTTTATTGTTTTAACTGTTAATATCATAGCAATAACATTTTTGTATTTCTCAATGGCAGTAACTTTGTCTGAATATCACTTAAGTTTGTTGTACTTTGTTCTTTATTTCATAATGGAAATAATTAATGCATATGTGCTATGTAAATAGAAATTCTCATATGCAATATTCACAAAATAAATGCCTATAGTTTATACTGTGTGGAAACCACTTATGGAATAAATTCCAAACTAATGACATTTGTCGAAAACGCTGAAACAGGTCAATTTTTTTTTAAATTGCGCTGGTTTTAAGTCACTGCACCTATTAGTGACGTAATCTTCTTTAGAGCGGTGACGTCATACGCATTTTTTTTAAATAGAATGCTATATTAGTTGTAGTTAACTTTATTTTCAACAGTTTTTGGAGATTTTTATATTTTTACGTTCCAACCACAACAACAATTATAAAAACGTCAAAGTTTACTAATTCTTTTTTGATCAAAGCAAAATTACTATCTCTCTTGTATTCTACTACCGTCAGGTGCTATCAATTTCATCACACAGTTTTTTCGTGTTTTTTTTTTAATGCAAAAATTTCAAAAACTGTTGAAAATAAAGTTAACTACAGTTAGTTCTTTCAAAAGGTATTTAATAGTACTATCTACAAATTTATAAAACAGTATAGCATTCTAATAAAAAAAAATGCGTATGACATCACAGCTCTAAAGAAGATGACGTCACTAATAGGTGCTGTGATTTAAAACCAGCACAATTTAAAATAAAAATTGACCTGTTTCAGCGTTTTCGACAAATGTCATTAGTTTGGAAGTTACTGAATTTATTCCATAAGTGGTTTCCACACTGTATACTAAAATGAAATTTCTAATAATATAGAATACAATCTTTAAAAAATAAAATAAGGGCAAAAAGAACAAAGAACAATTTAAATGTTGAAAATGGCGCCAATATTATTAGAGCAAAATATAGTAATTTAGATCATATGCACTAGCAAATATGTTGCCTACTTTGTACAAGCAATCCTTAAACACTGTTTGATAACCGTTGTTTGTATTAAAAAACGCCGGTTAGAGATAATTAATAATTTGGCTTAAACTATGATTAGTTAACCGAGCATTTTAATAGGTGTTGGAAAAACCGGCTCGTGAACTCACTCCACCTTCAATGGCTCGGAATAAACCACACATAATTAAAGCTCAGGAGGTCGTGGTTTCAAATCTCAGCCAAGAATATATTTTATAATCAAATTTACCTAATTAAATTATCAGTGACAGGCAGAAAATTATAATTAGAATTTCCATAATTTTAATAATATATTCATTTAGTTTGGAAGATAACATAAGTATTCACGTCTGCAAATTATTAGGTTACATTCACTTAAATATACATACTATGTATATCTACTATGCCGTTTGTCAAGCGTGATTTTATTATCACATACGATAACGTATGGGTAAATCAGTCTGACGAATTCTCTCAAACAGTAAATTAAATTCAAGGGAAACATTAGAATTAATTAACGTTAGAATTGTAATTTGAACACAATAAACACAAAGATGCAAGCCACCATTATGTGAGCGCCCATGCGCTGCCAAACATGATACTACCGCTCGAATCTCATTCAGTCGTCGACTGCTGCCGTTTTTGAATGCATATAAAATATGTATGCGTCGTTTTTGTTACGTTGACGCGTGGTAAACACGGTAAAAGAAAACTTTTCTCACGAGTTTTTCCCGCTTTATTTATTTAATGTGTGTGAGAGTCTACGAAAATGTTAATTAATAATTATTGTAATATTGTTAACTGAGAACCATCAAGTAAATAAATAGTAGTATAATACGGACATATCTATATATATATTGTTCTATCTAAACGTTCTACCAAAAGATAAACGTTTATCCATTGATGTGTAGGAAGATAATATAACCATTAATGGTAAGTAAACAAAATAAATAATTTCTTTCAGGAAATACCACTTTTTTTGTTTTTTAACTACTACATTATCTAAATGATCAACCTTAAGGTAATAAACTACTTTCTTAAATGTGTAACACAATAATAATAATATATTTTATAATTATTTACATGTGTGAAAAAGATAAGAGGAAACAAAACCGAAATAGAAAATAAAACAATTTGAGAAACAACGTACTCTTAGATCACTAAAATTATATCATTAATTATATAGGGAAATTTTTTGCATTATCTTCTTAGGAAATGAACATGTGATTAATTTATTTCAAAGTTGTTTCAATAAGACTTCACCTTTCCTTTAGACCTCAATCCGAAACAAAAACAACTTGCCTTTATAATTTAGGAAAGAGGTAATAGTCAGATAATAGTTCAGCTTTGATAAATCTGTTATTCTATCGTGGTGATATTTCAAGTAGTTTAGTTATTTTATCTGGAGTTCCAAAAGGTTCTATCATTAGTTTGTTAGTATTTTTAATCTATACTAACTACATTTTATCATATGTTAATACATGTAACGTCCAAGCTTATGCGGATGACATACAGTTATTTCATTAATTTCTTTTTCATGAGTACCAAAGGGTAGCTGATGATATTAATATAGACTTGTTTGAAGTGAATCTACATAATTTAATTCTTAGTTCGCAGAAGATGTGATCTTTGGCTCTCAATGTCATGTTGACTTTTTAAAATATAATTTACAATTACATATCTCAAATAATTGCTCAACGTGTGCCGATATTGTGAAAGATCTTGGGCTACTTTTTGGTACCGGACTTTGTTAATAAGCATATTTAAAAATCCAACTGAGACTTCGAGTTTGTTAATCTTTGGTGTAATCTTTGTTTAGCTACTTTATTATAAGTTACAAATTGAAAAACTTGAAAACTCGTGTTGTAGATTTATTTGCAATTTTATACAGTATTATCATATTCAACAAGTATTAATTATATTATGTGGTTAAATGTAAAACCGTTGTAAATTGCATTTGGCTTACTTTGTCATACGTTGCTTCAGTCGACATCCTTGCCCGTTCCTCTCAGGCTTTTGGATTCCACGGTATTTCATCCATGTTCTCAACACGCGCAACAAATATCTGCTAACATGCGGCGCCATTCTAAGTATCTTTTATAAACATCTCTTAGATACTCTGCTGTTAAAGTATACTGGAAAATATTAAGAGCTCCAGTTGTTGCGTGGGGTTCAGTAGCGCTCATAAGTTATACTCTTTTTTTGCTGCAATAAAACACTACAAATTGCTAAACAAACGCACTAAAGCACCTTTACCACACTAAAGCACAAAGAAATAAATACGTATTTCGACAACTATGATGTCATCTTCAGTAGCACTGATTAAAAACTGCATTGTGTATACACCGTAGCGTATATAGAGCAACACTGATTTCAAATTTACAGGATTGGCTTATTTATAATTATACCTAAGCTATTAACTACATTATTAACGGTATCTGATCACTGTACCATTAAATTCGTCACGCTTAATAGTATAATCCTATGTTTTAATTTTAATATTCTATGAAAACCAACGGTATTTAAAAGAGTATCGTTGTGTACAACTGTCTGAGTGTTTAATATCAAAAATTAAGTATAGACAAAAAAATAAATTCAATATGTTATTTAATTAACTTGTTTGAAAATAAAATTCATTCGCCGTTCCTTACGACCAGTAAAATGATTAATAACTAATTCATTGAAGTTTGGTGTTGATGTCAGTAATTGTTTTTCAATGGAACACATTGCTAAGGCACATAATCTGCTTTCCTGCATGGTATTTCTAGAAAATGTTTTTATTCTCTTCAAAGTAGAAAAACACCGTTCACTTTCTGCTGCTGTCATCGGTATGGTGCAAATTCTTTTCAATAGCTTCACAGATTCGGCAAGTGTACTTGTTAAATTATTTTCATAGAAACATTAAGTAATGTTAGAGCAGATGAATCAGTTCCAAAATCTGGTCTATTATACAAAACTATCAATTCAATCTTAAAAATAATTGATTCCAAATTAAAAGTCTTCACGGCCATCTGGAATTCAGTTTAAGGTAAAGAATTTTGATATGTTGAAAATAAGTGTGGTTGAAAAGGAAGAGCTAGAGATAGGTGATCACTAAACAAAAAATATCATCATCAATATTGTTAATAATAATGTCGCACTCTTCTTTAGCAACCATTTTGTGTTTGTCTTTATAACGGGGTCTTCTATTCCGTTGTCGGGAATGTTACTATTCTTTTTCATCGTTATCACTATTTTCATTGTAATAATCGTAGTCAGTTGGGTTCCCCACATGCTGAATTGACGATTTAAATGATGACACACAAGCCTGTATTTTAAAACTGTCAATTTGATGATGTTGTAATTGGTTGTAGAGAATTTCGCAATGCGGCATGATTTTATTAAAAAAATATAACCAGTAATTGAAATCATAATCATTTAGAATGTTTTTCAAACCTACAGCTTTTCTTATTATCGACTGGTCACTAGATTCATCCTCTATGATCCGCGTCAGACATGTGATAAGATATTTTTTATATCTGAAGTCACTTACAACATATCTTGATTTAAAGTTGGTGCAGCCCACGGAAGTCGATTTTTCACAACCTTATCCAGTATAGCAGTCGCTTTGGGATCTTGTAAAAAAAAGTAGAAAAACCATCTAGATTGCAAAAGAAAACTTTCACTTGTTTGTTATGCGTTTAACTATCAGATTTAACTGGTGCGCGTAACAGTGAATATAATTTGCATTTTTGAAAACATCTTTAATTTTTGCCTGAACACCATTGTTTTTACCACTCATTACTGAGGCGCTATCGTAGCTCTGGGATATTAATTTTGCAGGCGTTTGGTCCAATTTAATTTTCCTAAGTTCTTCCAATAAACATTTGCTAATGCCATCAGCAGTATACTTCTCTGGTTGCAGAAAAGACAGCAATCGTTCTTGGATATTTCCGTTCAACTCGTATTGAACTAGAAAGGCTTACTGGGAAAATGTAGTCGACTCTGTCGTCTCGTCTGCTTATATAGCGATATAGTATAATTTCGTCTAGAATCAAAGTGCGAGAAACTTCGTAGATACTGTCCAGCAATTCATTTTGAATGGATTTTTAACAAATCCATAAAAACTCTATTATTAGACTTGTTGAGTGGTCTTTGAAGGTGCTGTCAATTCCTGCCAATAAATTAACCAATCCACGAAAAATCCCCGGATTTGTGTTGTGTTTCGTCATGGCCCCTTAAAGCGATTTCAAACATGCCACAAAACTTAATGCAGTATATTAGTTTTCCAAGAATAAGTATGTTTTTACTGACGTTTTTATTGTGCTGAATTATATTTAATCTATATGCAGTGTTCAGCTGGCACATTATATTTACCTTCCCCAAAACTGAATATTCTATTATGTTACTAAGATGTTTTTCACTTACTTTATGTCTTTTTACTTTTTCTCCAAAGTGTTTTAAATCCCTAATACTTTAGAAAACCAGGCAGGGTCGCTTTGTGGAGAATTCCTAATTAAGCACACATAAAATAAACATTTTGCACATTACACCCACACAACCAGTCTGATAAACTGTAAGAGCTTCTGTTGAAGTTACGTTTCATCTTTCTTCAGATATTGTCAACTACGTCTTATTGGAAACCATTGTATTCAGCAATACCTTTTATAAGGCGTAATTCTTTCTTATATCTATCTCTTATAAGTGAGAACTTTAACAAACGATTGGTTTATAAACTGAATGACAAACTCCTATCGACCGAAAAAATTTCAGAACAATAAACTTAAATTAATTATTTAATATTTCAGAATATAGAATTACCCTGGTAAAACAATAAAGCAAGAAAGCCAATTACAAATTGAATATTATAAATAAAGTTATTTAATACTATTTTTCCATACCTATATTTTATTTAATACTTGTCTAGTCTATATACCAGGTAACTATTGTTGTCAAATCTATACTTTTTGATGAGAATTATGATAAACGTCAGAAGGCTATTATTATAGTTGTATGAATACTATAGATTTGTCCAAAATGAGTGACTTCAAATTACAAATATGGGTGGCTGTAATCATGTACGCATATGTAGACATTCTTATCATACATTTTATCGCGTTCACTATACTATCGATGTACAGTACTTCCGTAACTAATAACTTACTTGTGGTAATAAAGTAAATTCTCTACATTAGTGTTATTTAAAATGAATTTTACAGATAAATGTGGTATGGAGTAATTTGAGAGGAAATGCAAATACAGTGAAACTTTCCTTAACGGGCACTTCTATTAGCCGGGCACTTTCCTTAAAAGGGCATTTTATCCGGTCTCGAATTTATAAGTAGGGAATTCCTCTTAAATTGGTTTCTCTTATCCCCTCCCTTGAACGGGCACAGACAGTTATTTTGCTGCTTTTTGACCGCAAAGTTTCCATCAAACGGACGGATATGTATTTGAATACATTCATTGCCGCATGATATCTGGCGAAGCTGCTAGCGCAAATCAAGAAAATGTGGAAGCTTTCTTAAGTTGGCCGTTAATAATTATAGGGCACAAATCCTGCGATATTTGTAATTTGGACGACACAACGTTATTTTTAGGGCACTACCAACAAAGACGATGGCATTAAGAGGCGAAAAATGTGTGGGCGGCAAGTTATCGAAAGAAAGATTAACTATAATGCACTATGTGAATATGACAGGGGAGAAAGAAAAACTGTTGGTTATAGAAAAATCAGCACGTCCTCGCACAATTAAAAATCTTAGCTTTGTTCTTCGTCCAGTCCAATGGTATTAACAAGGCTTGGATGACTAATTGTATTATGACAGAGTGGTTGCGTGAATTTGATCGTAAAATGGTCGATCAAAGCAGAAAAGCTTTATTATTTTTGGACAATGAAGCTGCCCATCCTAAGAATGTACACTTTTATAGCAGTTTGAGAGTTTTGATTCGGGACCTAATTTTACCAATACTATTAGCATATTAGACGTTAGACGATTTATTTTATTAAAAGAGCATGGGATGATGTCTCATCTGATGCAATTAATATTTGTTTCAAGAAAACCGAATTTCAAGAAGTAAATGAAGAGTTTTAAAGTGGTCAATTTGATCCTGATGATAAAATTCCTTTATTTAAAGTGGCTCAAATGTGTATGCTAATGGGAAAATTAGGAAGTAATGATGTACAGGAATTTCTAAATATCGACGCCACTTTGTATATCTACAGAAGACGATGATCCAGTTCATATTTTGCCCGATATATATCTGTATTTATTTCTGACCTTTTTGGTTCTTAAGATTTTCAGTTAGTTCTTTATTAGATATCATGTATTAAAGGCAACCTCGAAATAGGAAATACAGCACTAAGTGCTTTTCTAGACCTATCCAAGCCCCTTAACTGTGTTTCCCATAGTTTTCATCCTCTTTCGTTTATTAAATGCTTTCTGGAAAATAGATATCAACATGTTGATAACTGTTATGAGTCGTCATCGCTGAAGCCTATTGTGTGTGAAGTGCTTCAGAGCTCGATATTGAGACCCATACTTTTTAATATTTATATCAATGATATTAATGAACATCTCAAATTTAAAAATGTAAATTAGCGTGAGGTGCACACATTGACATCCATTCTAATCAACTGTCGACAATCTCTTCCATTCCGCCATGAGTTATGAAATTTTGCTATGGCGAGGATGCCTACACCAGGACGGGATTTTAATTTAGGAAAAGAAAGCATTAGGAATAATTTTAAAGACTAAAAAACAGATTTGTGTAGACTCATTTTTAAGAAACTTGAATATGTCGGAATGTTTTGCAGAGACTATATAAATTCTGGCCATCGTCTTTAGCAACGTAACACAAGTCAACAAATCTTAGAACACTCATACTTCAGAATGATAAAAAATATAAACTCATTTAGGTATCATAGTATAAAGTTATACTCGTATGACATGTTGCCCAATTCTTGGCAGGAACAAGAAAGATGAAAATATAAGATCACAATAAAAATTAATCTTTACTATGAAATCCTGGATTTACTGAATATATGGCGAAATTGCATTTTGTGTTATTTTTGTGATGTGATACATACAATATATGTACAAATATAAACAGAAATATCTATTTATATTGCATTGACATCATACATTCTGCAAAATGTCACGCATGAATAAAGTCATTCTATCTCTCAATCTACTGACGAATTCGAACCTTCTTGTGTATACGCCCTACAATAATAAAGAAGTTTTCATTTTTAAGTTCAACATATCATATATTTGAGTAGAAATCGTAAACATTTTATTTTTAGTTTTATAGTATATATTTTGTTCTTATAAGAGAAGTATAAGTAGACAGCTGACTGCATATACTACCTTTAATATTTGGATCTCTTAAAACCGTTGTCAAGCGAATATATCTGATGGAAACCGTGTGCAATTGAATTTCTACGGAGGTGCTCTGCAGATGCACATAAGTTGAAAAGTATTTGTGCATGTCGTCACAAAACGCAAACTATTATAAATAATAATAATAATAATAATAATATTGATTTATTTTCCCAACAGATATAATCCAAGACAGGACAATAATAATAATTAAAGAGTAATACACGCTCTACATATAATCACAAAAAAATAACAAATGAAACTAAACTAGATATAAAGATATACATAAATACTACAAATTAAAAACATCCACAAAAAAAATGTTAGCATTCACAGATGCATGCATCAACGGTGCTCTACCAAGTACATTAGTCCTTGCAGTTGGTACGGTAAATGTCCGGGAAGATCTCGCCTCAATCCTTGGAACCCTGAAGTTCACTTTGGACAGTAAGTATGGAGAGTCAATTTTGTTACTTAAAATGTTTACCAGGAGCCTTGCACTGCATCTGTTTCTTCGTTCATGTAAAGTTTCAAAGTTATGCCTGCGAAGTAAGGTGTCATAATCCGTACCTAAATCTGGGTAGTGGCCATCTAGCTTGTAAGACAGATATCTCAAGTATCTACGTTGAATACGCTCAATTGCATTCCGCTGAGCTCCATAAATAGGGTACCACACAGTCGAAGCATACTCTAACTTGCTAATCACGTATGCATAAAACAAAGAATCAATAGCGGGTATATTGCTAAACCTTTTACAAGATCTAAAAATGAATCCCAGAGATCTCGACGCAGAATGGGTAGTACGAGTTATATGTTCATTAAAACTTAACTTGCTATCAAACAAGACACCAAGGTCAGTGGCAGTGCTTTTACTTTCAAGTGTGTGACTGTCAATTTGGTAAATCGAGTGTATCTTATTAATTCTTCTTGTATATGATACATGAACACATTTATTAATATTCAAAGCGAGCTTGTTATTTAAGCACCAACTATAGACAGTGTTGAGATCAGCCTGTAGGCAACCAACGTCATAAGAAGTGCATATCCGACGGTAAATCTTTAAATCATCAGCATAGGCTAAGACGGAGAGCCAATGGAAGTTATTAAGTCATTAATAAAAAGGACAAATAAAAGGGGACCTAAATTCGAGCCTTGTGGGACACCTGAAGTAGAAATATAGACTCTTGATGAGTAGCCATTATAAAAGACAAAATTAATCCTATTAAGCAGGTAAGAATTAAAAAATTGAATTACAGCAGGTCCAAATCCAAAATAAGAAAGTTTATTGAGCAAGATCAAGTGGTCTATGGAATCAAAGGCACGACTGAAATCTGTATAAATGACATCCAATTGACATCCCTCGTCCAACGCCTCAGCTATATCCTGAGTAATAGTATTTAAATTAGAAACAGTTGATCGATTCGAGATGAATCCATGCTGATGCGGTGAAAGAAAAGGCCTACAGTGATAAGAGATGAAAAAATAAACAACTGATTCAAATATTTTAGCAAAGTTAGAGATAATAGCAATAGGCCTATAGTTGCTCGTATCAGATTTATCACCTTTCTTGAAAACTGGACAAATTCTAGCAATTTTCCAGACGTCAGGAAATGTTGAAGTACGCAAGGACAAATTAAATATTTTAGTAAGAGGGACCGCAAAAATATTAGCGCAGTCTTTAATTAAATACGAGGGTATATTGTCATTACCACATGTAGCTTTAGAGCTCATTCGTGAAACAGCCTTCAGCACATCCTGAGCAGTTATAACGGGCATCAGGAAGGGCGGAACATCGGAAATAGAATCAGGTAATGTAAGAATATTTGGCCTAGGTAAGTAAACATCAGCAAAGCCGTCAGCGAAAGCATCCACAATACCTTGAGGCTCAGAAAAAGTGGAGTTATTATTATGAAGTTGGCCAGGAATCCTGGAGGTATTAGATTTGGATCGGACAAACTTCCAGAAAGAACGAGGGTCGGAGGTAATTCTGTGCTGCACACATTCAATATAATAAGTATATGCTGATGAAATCTCAGCTTTAGCAAGTCTACGTATTCGTTGAAATTCCGATTTTAGAGCAGAGTAGCCTGTAGATTTCCATTTCCTGTGACAGTATTTTTTCAATTTCAAGAGACTTATAATACTAGAGGTAAACCAAGGAGGAAAAGTAAGTTTAGATACAGTAGTCATTGTAGGAACAGATAGGTCCATGATGGCATAAATCCTAGAATAGAACCGATCAACACAGTCGTTAACCCCAGAACATCGGTCAAGAAAAGACCAATCAACTTCGAGTAAGTCGGAATATAATTTACTGAAATCAGCTCTTCTGAAGTTATACCTTTTGTTACCATTGTTAGAACGGAAAGCCGGTACGCGTGATTCTGTGTAAATTCCAAGTCAAAATACAAAGCAGGATGATAGTTATCTTCAGGTACTAAAGGATCAATATCGTGAGCCACTTCAATGTCGCAATCAATGTTCGCTAAGATTAAGTCAAGCAATCTATTGTCAACATTAGTGACAGTATTATATTGTTTTAGATTTAAAGATGCCATGAAGGAGAAAAGAAGATCAACCTTTGAATCAGAAGTAGCACTAGAATTAGTAAAATGCGGCAGGTTAAAATCACCCACAATAAGGGCAGGATAGTCAGAGATGGCCAGTTCCAGCATACCTAATAATAGTTCATACTCCATGTAACTCATGTCAGGAGGAATATAAAGCAAGACAATGTAATATGTAAAGCTCCCAACACAAATCCTGCAGACCAGCAAATCAACCAAAGGAATAGTTGACCTAAAGGACCCGGTATCGACTACACTGAATCTAATACTATTATGTAAACCAATAAGAACACCCCCTCCAAAAGCACGACCAGTAAGATTTGCATCTCTATCACATCGCAAGATATTATAAGAAGCAGATAAAAGTTCGCTATTATTAATAGAATCATTTAACCAAGTCTCAGTAAGAAGTATAATACTGTAGGGTGAAGAAAAACTAGATTCATATAAAGTTTGCGTTTTGGTACGAAGACCTCTAACATTTTGATAATAAAGAAAAGTACGGGACACACTGTTGGGCTCTTTTAGTTTAAAGAATTAACAATTCGGGGGATACCACTTACATACTTTAACCTTATATTGGACTCGCCATTAGCCTTACGATTCTCCAATTCGAGTTTGACACACTTGTATAATTTAGATTGAAAAGGAGTCTGATCCTGGGTGATAAATACATTAGCAAATTTATCCAACCCTTTCAAGATTGTATTCTTTCTTAGTAGCCTCGAGACAAGATCACTCGATGACAGCGTAACTTTAATAGGTCGTTTAGAATCTGTTTTAGTTGGATCAAATTTACCGAGTCTCACATGCCTGAAACCATCCACCCCAACCCCAGCAGCAGAGAAAAGATCCGCCAACGTAGATCTCTCAGATTCAATCCGATCCTCCTTCACACCAGACACCACGTCAGGGATACCATAAATAACAACGTTGCTCTGACGACGCTGACGTTCAAACACTTCTTGAATAATTTCCTCCGTTTTAATTAGAGGATTTTCAACTTCAGCAGTATTAATTGATTGTTTCAAAGCCTTAATGTCATTCTGAAGCTCCACAAGAACAGCCTTCAAGCCATTCAGTTCATTAGTAAATTTTCTACAGTCACTGCATAAAATATGTCAATAGTTCGAATTTAAACAACTTTTAATTTGTAGTATTCCAATTATATTTCTAGAAATTGTTGGAAAAGCTTTTATATTCAGCGTGTCCCAGGATTGATGTTACAAGAGGTGTGCGGAACTAAAAATCTTTGAATCTCAATTTGATCTTTTGTAAGTAAGCCCTGCTTGGTTTGAAACTTATTTTTAGTATAGTTTCGAGTTTGTGAAATCACGTAGGCCTTGATAGTTGAGCAAGATCTATTTCAGTTTCCGGTAAAGTACCTTTCTCATTCACAGTTGTGCCTTTTCATTATTTAGTCTAAGCAAACCTAGTTACAGTGCTACGAGTTGGGTTGTAAGTTCTGCAACAGAAGAATTATTCGTTTAGTTGATGAAAAATAGGGGTCTCAAAATAGATCCGTGGGGAACACCATTAGTAATTTCTTTTAGCAAATATAATTATTTTAGTAAATATCACATTTCTAATCTACCAGTTGTAGTTAGCGATAATAATCTATGTATAACAATGATTCCCAAAGTGTGCGACGTATGTGCCTGTTGCTCAGACTCTAGCTTTTCGAATCTGGACTGTGTATTTGATACGCAGACAATGACATGATTTTTAAGTTGCAGACCATTTCTAACCTCTAACCTCACCGATGAGAAATTTAACTATCATAAATGTGATCCAAATGGAAGCAAACATGAGAGCTTCGTTTGCCAGTTCAAGGTATTCTTGCGTTTTTGAACCAAAAATGATAGCGTTTCTGGAAAAGAAATTCTAGCTTTATCATTTTATCACCTGATATTTCAGTTTTTCTTTCATGTTTATTGGAATTTTATCATGTTAAAAAGAATTATCCAAAAGCCATTCACTGTTCATATGTAATTGTTGTAATTGGTTAGAATTTTATTTGGAAAATATTCACAAAGTTGTTAACTTAAACTGCACAGAGTAACTTGCAAGTTCAAAAAAATGCTCTGAGTGTACTTAGCAAGATCTACTAAGAGTTTTTGAAACCATTGACATGAATCAAAATTGTTCAATAACAAATTTCTTCATAAATCCATTAATTGCCTTGCAAACGCTATTCAGAATACCTAAGTGTTAGAAAGTATGAGCAAGAAAAGTCAACCTAGGAAGTCAAAAAGGATTAGAAAAAGGGTTTTCATATTCTGATATTCTATCTTGTAAGTACATCAAAAGTTCTACTTTTACTTTCTTATACGTAGTATAAGGAAGTATTGTGATGATGAAAATTTTCGACCTCGAGATTTTTGCAGATGTCCACGTTTTGAAGTCCCCTGATACCGAAAAAGTGGTTTTTAAAAAATGTCTCTGTGTGTGTGTGTCTGTGTGTGTGTGTCTGTCTGTCTGTCTGTCTGTCTGTCTGTCTGTGTGTCTGTGTGTGACCACAATAGCGGTCAAACCGCTGTAGATATCAATTCCAAATTTTGTATTTACGTGTACAATCTCCCTCTTGAGATCTGATTAGTTTTTCAGTAAAATCGGTCAACCGGAAGTAGGTCTTTTATCGAAAATCAGTTTTTTGCGAATATCTCGCAAGTCATGCTTTCTAGGCAGGTACATTACGAGTATAAAAGTATTTAAATTATAATTTAAATATCTTTTGTATAAGAAAAATTTCAAAATTCGGACCGTAAGTACCACTTTTACTCTTACCGAATATCGATTTTTTGCAGATATGTCGTAAATTATGCATTCTATACATATTTATTAAGAGTACAAAAGTATTTAGAGTTGAATTTGCAATATTTTTTGTGTACATGAAATTTCAAAATTTGGACCGGAAGTGGCACTTTTACTCTTAGCGAGTAGGACTTTTTTCGAATATCTTGCAAAGTATGCATTCTATAGCGATTTATTAAGAGAATGAAAGCACTTATAATAGGATTTTGAATAAGTTTTGTGTAAAAAAATTCTTAAAATTGTATAGTTTGAAACGCTCATACGTATAAGAAAGTCGTGTGGTGGCCACACCTCATTTTTTCTTTCATAAAAACGATTTATATAATATAAAGGACCAATGTCTTCACAAATTTGTCTAAAATACGAGTCTGTAATGCTTCTTCTTTGATAAAATTTACCACTGTAAAGACTCGTTTCATAACAATGCATTTGGGAAAGTAAAGACGTTGAGGCATGGGCTTCTTGGTGTAAAAAACAGTGCAGTCATTTAGCATTTGGCATAATTTCTCTCAATCTGACAATAAAACCAGATGGATGTCCTGTGATAGCCTAGGCACAATCAGTGGTCTCTATCGGCGTACAAAATAAAATATCTTCTGTGATATAATTGTTCGTGTTGTATTTTAAGAATGCTATAAACAGGGCAAAGAGACATCTGTATATTCGTCCATATATAGAGAGAAGATTTCTTGATATTTGAATAATTACTACTCAAATACCTTCTGCGATGTCACTTATGTGTTGTTTTTGCTTTTGCATCTTTCTTTTGACCAATAAATATTTTCACCACGGCAATAACTGCTGGTAAAATTAAATCTTTTAGTTTTTGCAATGCGATATGCAACACGATATCTTGCTAGCAATGCTTTTTCATTAGTAGTTGTTGATGAGGTGAAGGTGTCTTGCTGCTTGTGGGAGGAGCTTACTTTTCTTTCAAAAAATTATACGGTCTTTTCTTTTTCCTGCTATTTAAATATCGAAGACGAGGACGTAGATAGTTTTAACGATCTTTATAAAAAATTATCAATTTTTAGCAAGATAATAAATACATAACACCGAATATATCACGCGTTAAATATTTATAATATTGTACAGTACATAATTCCGCACAATACAAAACTTACAAATGATGATTCAGAGAGTGTTTCGCTGATTATATAAAAAAGCGATCGAATGATTACAGAAAATCTAAGAAGATCTAGTATTGTAATGATCTTTCTTAACCACGGCGAAAGTTCCGGAAAATAGAGCTAAGTACTTGCGCTATTTGGTCGTAGATAACGCATATAACAAACACATTTTCTACTTTAAATTTAATTGCGTGGTGTTGTTATTTCATTTTTTACTGATGTAATTGATTATGGTGAAACGAACATCATGTTGCGAGGACGCTTTGTATTTGGGAAACTCTAGTCTATAGGAAACACTTTGTAATCAAATTACAAAAATAGATTGATATAAAAAAGGTAATTAAATATTGTTGCTTTATTCTTTTTGATTTTATCATATCTATTATACTAAGTTTATAGTGCATGTCTTCTTCATACTTTTTCGTTTAATTCATAGTATATCACATAAATACAAAAATCTTTAGATAGAATTACATCTTATCATGTTGCTATTGCTCCTGCATTTCTGGAACTAAACTCCCTTCGGAACTTGTTAAGAGAAAGTTTGTATAAGTAACTTAAAGATGTAAATCGAGTATCACCTCACCAGAATTACATATCCCAAATATTCGAGATACCGAACGTAAGCAGATGGATTACACTTTCTGAAGGAACGTATTTTCTTACGCCGCTTTTTGTCTTATTAATGTCTCTCTTGCTAAAAGATCGCAACATATAAGTTTTTACGGCTGTTTATCCCGTGAAAGGAACATCTGGTAATCCGCGTTTATTTGTCTTTTATACACAATAAAATAGGATGTTTTTATACAAGCCTACACTGAAATAAGAAAGTGCTTAACTATTTTTACACCGTGTTTTTAGAATAGGTGTCAAATAATTTGATGGTATATAAAAGATATTCTGTAAATATGATATGCAAAATGTCTGTTAAAGTAAGGTTGACGAGACTCTCTAGATATATTTATTTTTATTACTTGCCTAGTTTTAAGTTAACATTATATTAACGGAGTGGGTAATATTTATATTTATTCAGTACATTTCTCAGTGGACGAAGTCATTAAAATTCATATTCTTCCGCACATCGAAAGTGTGTACGAATCGTACGTTACTGTGCTATAATATATTATTGTTTAATTGTGAATACGTCTTATAAATGAAGAATTAAAAATTCAGTGTTAACTGTTACCATTGCCTCCTCGCAATCATACAACGACGCTGTTCGACATATTCTCCAGGTCAAGTGCGATTTAATTAAATAAACGGTTGTCAGGGAATGTTTTTTTTTTATATATGTCAGATAAGTCAGTGAGTAGTTGTCCAATGACATTTATGTAATGAGAACATTAAAACATTGCATTTAGAGAAGTTAATTTATTAATTTGTTACTAACGAGGCTACGCCGCGGCCCTTTCTCTATCATAAAAGCGTAAGGTAACATTTGACGCGCCAACGTTTGGGCAAGGTTTCCTGGTAAACGGAAACTTTCGTTGCAGTAGCATCGACGAATCCAGGAGAGACAATGACTCCAAAAAGTCCTAAGTCTCTGCGAAAGAGAGAATCCCGCCGGAACAAAACGAATGAATCGGAACACTCATCGTCTCCTACGAGGAATAACGTGGAGCTCATGGAACAAGTTGCCGAGCGAGTAGTTCTGCGAGTCCTGGAGAATTACTCGCCGGAATCTGTGCCTGTTCCTGCAAAAACAAATAATCTGCCGGCAGTACCATCTAGTTCAAGGACAACATCTGGCTCGGAGGATTTAGGAAAAATATCCGAGGCGCTGAGGCAGATAATAACCACTCGCAGGTCGAATGGCAACAGATACAATAGGCACGACTACGATGAACCGCCGCACCCCTTCAGTGGGCATCCAGCCGAGCACCCACGCAACTTCATAGAACAGTTGGAAGACTACCTGCAACCATTTGATCTGGACTCACCAGAAAACATTGATGCCGCCGTGTGCCCATATCTTCGAGGGAAGGCCACTACATAGCACCACCATAATTTGGGCACCTTCTGGCACATGGAAGGCTTTGGCGGGACATTTCGGATGGAATTTTTCAATAAGTCAGACTATGCCGTCTTCCTAAAAGAATCACCTCAAGGTGACGGTGCCCAGATGCCACTTACTAACATCGCACAGATCTAATATGCTATGGAGGCTATTGAAAGCCCAATGCAGCCCGCCGAAGAGTATCCTGACATGGGTACTATCCAGCCGCCATGGCCTTATAGCGGCCAACCGAATGAAGATCCCCTGATTTTCATTGAAATGCTAGAAAATTACCTTTGAATAATGTGACAGATATAGACCGTGTGGTCAGCACATATTTGGAAGAGGAGGCCGCAGAGTGGCATAATTATTTTCGAGGTACCTTCAATTCGGGTCAGCAGTTCGGCGAGCGTTTCCGAATGGAATATTTCGATGACCAAGACTACGCGGTCTGGTTTAACGAGACGCAGACCCCAACTGCCTGCGTCAACGCTCCTGCCATTAAACACATAGAGTATGTGAATTGCATAGAGGCCAACGAGATAGCTTCACAGCTCGTAGAAACTGAACACGCCGTGGTAACGAACGTACTACTTCAAGGTAATGCCTCGACCACAGCAACTTCCGTCGAACCTTCAGGCGCCCAACACAAGAAAAGTGTGTGTGCAGCAACAACCAGCAAGACACCATGGCAGCCCTCAGCAGATGGGCCTAACCTAGCAGCGGACGTGCCACCCAGAAATGTTTTCACGGTCCAAGTTGCTGCCACCAGCACACAGACATATTGGGCGTACACTGGGAAGATTAAGAAGATTCCAAGTCGGAAGCGATCACGAAAAATCAACGGACCCCAAGATTGATGAACCAACAAAGGTGGAATCCACTCTTTAAGCCGAGAAAGAAGTCCGGATACCTCAAAAGCCACCGTCAACCCAAAACGCGTCGAAATACCAAGAGGTCCAGCCATCAAGTTCGATGCCCCAGCAACCGAGCCAAGAAGAAGACAGGAACCGCCTGCAACCACCACCGAACATGTACGTATACGTCAACTCTGAAAGCTACTTTGAAAGGAACCAGGTCTGACAGCCAACAACATCGACCTCATAAGTATACTGGTCAAACACCATGGGCCAAGCCGTATAACATACCGTTCGATCCCGGAACACACCTAACACGACCACCGCCACACAAAGAAGCACAAGAGGACCAGCACGGGACCCTCAATCCAGAACCAACCACGAAGACTTCAGGGACCAGCCCCACCAATGGACCCGCAGCCGGGGTGCAGCCGCACGGATTCTTGGATAAGAGGAACATGAACACGACGCAAGTAATGCTTATTTCGAAGGGAGGGGTGGGCGGGGCGCAGAGACACTAAAATGCGTAACGGACCTGGAGAATCAATCGAAACAGCGTCTTTCAGGGAGGGGGCGTATGTTACCATTGCCTCCTCGCAATCATACAACGACGCTGTTCGACATGTTCTCCAGGTCAAGTGCGATTTAATTAAATAATCGGTTGTCAGGGAATGTTTTTTTTTTTTATATATGTCAGATAAGTCAGTGAATAGATGTCTAATGACATTTATGTAATGAGAACATTAAAACATTGCTTTTAGAGAAGTTTATTTATTAATTTGTTACTTACGAGGCTATGCCGCGGCCCTTTCTCTATCAGAAAAGCGTAAGGTAACATAACCTACTCAATTCTGACCCTGGTCGTAACATTCTTGTCGATCTAGCTAGCAGCCGCTTTGCCCGTTGCGAAGTAGCTGGTTCATAGATATCTCTTAGAACGACGATCGAAAATAGCGCCACCTCTCATTTACTTAGCTGACGAGCTCCGTGATGGCATACTCACCCGAGGAGCAGTTAAAAAAATTTTAACCCAACCACAAAAACAAAACAAAAAAAGTTTAATACTATTCAACACATTGCAGGCAAATACACCAACATCTAATTACAGGGAAGCCCACCCAAGATACTTAAAATTTGAATTAGTCGAGAAATTACCAATACAAAATTAATCTTAGTTACATAAATTAGAAAAACAGAGTTATTTCAAATGGCAAAACTTCCAGGGAACTAGTTGCTTAAATAGACAGAACATAAACTTAATACACATAATATAAGGTTTTATTAGATAACATTAATCTCAAACAACAAAACTCCAATACGGTATTCTTTAAAAAAATCCATGGGAAATCTATCCGACTATTGCGGAATCAACAATGGCTGACAATAGAGCCATGGCCTCCAGGCAGCATATATACATGCACCAAATTATCGACAGTTATCCCACCTTGTACTGGTAATCGGACATTAGGAAACGAAAATAAAAACGCAAGAGAGAAAAGGCAATTAGAGATTAAAAAACGAATTAATATCCACCAAGATCGACTGAAAGCCAATTGAACGCTAGCCGAATATAACTAATTAATAATCCGGAACACATACAGCAATTCCTTTCAACGAAATCAATCAGTCACCATAAATAATAATCTCTCGCTAGTTATCCCATTAAATACGGTAACGGCAACAAGCCCAATAGCAAATATGTGAGAAATCGATGGTTCAACGGAATCGGTGCTTATACGATAGTATGTAAGGATAAAGTGATACTTAAACACTGTCCGATTTAACCCATGACTGTTGAGTTGAATCCGACACAATTAATTCAACAAGAAAACAAAGAAATTGAAGATTAATTAACGAATAATATTTAAAAAATAGCTTAAGAAATTTAGAAACAGAGGCTGAGCAATAAGGCAATTAAATATGGAACTACAGACATAACGGAGAATTGTACTATATGTTGATATGAAAAAATATTGTAACGTATTCGGGTTCGCAATAAACAACTCGTGCAATTTATTTATTTAAAACAGTCTGTATATTCACACACGTAAAATTAATTACAATGTAAAAATATAAAACTAATCAAAATATAAAAATGTAAAATAAATGTAATGCACTTAAAACTACTACGATTTAAATTAACACAGGTATTTATTTCTATTACTAATATTTATGTCCGTATATTTATATCACTTCTATTTATATAACACCGCACCACTATATTTATTTGTAGTACTTATATTTATGTTTACTTTTCGACTACCACTCAAGGAACTATTTATTTATTTCTTATATTTATTTTTACTTTGGTATGTTCCGCGCGACGACTACTTAAGGACTTTCTTATTCCGGAATGAATCATCCATCGGTTCAACTGCTTTTATATACGCATACGAAACATCTGGAACACACCAGAAAAACGCTAGTGTCCTTCTTGATAGGCCTGAAGCATTCGAGAGACAGTCGAGACTCTTCGTCGCCTCGCCGTACATGTGATTTATTGCTTAACGACTTGTTTACCAGTCGCGCCGAATATTTGCCTTTCTTTTTTTGTAGACTGGTTTCGTTACAATATTAACGTAATAAGCCCAAAAAGATAAATAAATAAAAATTCAAAGAGGTAATACGGAATTCTACACACGGGCTTCTAGAAATAAAACGACAGAAAAATTACGCTCTAAAAATAACAAATCAATATTTAAAATATAACAAATTCTTAGAAAATAAAAAAGTATCAAAGAAAAACAGTTAATACTTGAAAATACGAAATATCAAAAAAATATTGTAATTGCTGCAATTTATTTAATGTAGGTATATTTTTGAGGAAAAACAAAATAATAAGTTGTTTTACGAATATTAAGAAATATTCTGTTAATTGATTTTATTGATCAACCTAACAGCACGAGGCCAATTCTCCTAATTATCAAGAATTTTATCACAACCAAATCTACTCTAATACCATAATATTAGGTCAACCTTATTTAAATAGGACATTTTTACTAATGTGAATAGATTTTTACTAATGCTAACACGAAAGATTAATAATAATGCGATGCCTCTCAATTTTTTTAAGTACTTACCCTTATGCCTCTCAACTTTTAAATCTAATGTATTATATCTTGTCGTAAACTTTTGTATTAGCGATTAATTTTTACACGCTTGGGGTGCGAAATTAAATGAGGCAATGAGCAAATTTTATCTTTCATACTACAAAAGATATTAAGTATTAATACCAATAAATCTCGCCGTAAACTTCAAAAATACACATACGAGGGAGCGTTTTTAAGTTCGCGAAATGGGGGAAATAAAAGAAAAATTCGAAATCATATTTCTCGTTCAATATAGTCGCCCCTGCAACCCTAATGCATTTTTCATATTTTTCAACTAGCTTGTGTAGCTTTTATCATTGTAGGGAATAGGTAAAAATTGCTAGGAACCAGGTCTAGACATTGACTCAAATACTAAGGCCCACTTTACGTAGGTCAATTTTCCCCTTATTTTTGTTTAATGACTTCTTTTATCCACTACAGGATTGAAGCTTAGTATTCTTCTGTTATGTGAAGCCTTTATAATTGTAATCAATTAACAGGATTTCCACAAAACAGTAACTATGAGCTTTCGGGCACGCTGTGACCCTTAAACTACTTTGGTGGCGGTGTGTATTTTTTATGTCACTGCACGGAGTCTTACTTGGATTCAAGTTCGTAATGATGAATCCATGTTTGTTCCTCAGTAAAAATCGAAAACGCACGAGAACAATCCATGCGCTGATTTTGCCTCGGCGTGGGCATTCTCGGCACCCATTTTGCGCTGTCTTTAGTCATGTCAAGATGATAATGAAGAATTTTAAAAATAGTTGTATCAGATCCTCCAGTTATTTCTGCGAGTTGTGTCTTCTTTAGCCGAGCATTTCCCATTATTGATTTTTTGTCTGTTTTGACAAGTTCTGGAATAGTCACTTCTCTAGGCCGCCTCGGTCGTGAGCCATCTTCTAGTGATTCCCAAAGAATCCGATATGAAAAATTATGTTTAATTTGTATCTATATTTGTCGTGCAGCCTACTCATAAATCATAAGTTTAAGTTAATTTTTCAAGACTACTGGAGCCATCTAGTGCACAGCACGTACAGTGGTGGGTGATATCGATGTGTGTTTGAGATATTTCTCAATTCGAAAAATCTTTAATTACACACACATGTGTCAATAGAATGCCAGTTTTTTCTACAGGTATGCTCAAGTTAGAAAGTACTAATATATTAGCAGAAGCAGCGATTTTTCGACCCCCGACTAATTGTTTTATAATTAACGGGAAACAACGTTTTGCCACCGCGAACAAATTTGTTTATATTTTAGTTGTTATTGTTTATTTTTTAATTTATGCCATTAAATTTTTATGACGTTTGTTTTTGACTATTGAAGAAAATGATACTTTTTAGATTAATTATCCACCAAACGTTAACTAAATGAACATCAATAGATTCAAAGAAAATTGCTTATTATATTAAAGGAAAAAAGATACAAGTTGCTTTACGTCTTTCAAGATGGCGCGGAAAAAATCCTGATAAATACAAATTCTTCCTTTTTTAAATCCTTTAAAATCCAATAATAAATAGTTATAGGTTAAGAAATTTTTTATGAACAGCTTGTACATACAGGTTATCTTGCCAGACTATTGATGCAACGTTTAGCATGTTTTGCTCATAATATGGGACTATTTGCAGTGGTTTTCTTCACTTTTCGTAAATATGACGAGATACAAACTGAAGTCGCTATAATATCAATAATTTCTTTAACCCTTAGTACTCATACTGAAATGTATTATTCCAGAATAGTAAAAACTTCTCAGTGAGAACAAATTAGAAGATCCCCCAGTTAAAAACTAGCGAAACACAATTTAACAATCTTAGACCACAGCTGGTTAATGTGAGTAGACCATAAAGCTTTGATGAACAATGATAACAACCACAGCTACTACTGCTAACTAAATCAATTTGTGAGTTAGCTATAGTAAAATGTGTGATGTTTCTTTTATTATGAAAAATGATGTAGGGTAGGGTGGGGCAGATTCGGACACATTTCTTCAAAATGTCATAACTCCTAAACTAGATGATGCTCAGAAACAATTATTGTGTTAGGAGGTGCCGCAGACATTTAGGAAACTACTTGATTTTTTTATCTTTCGAAAGCATTCCAAAGGAGTGAAAAAAATGCAGAAACTAGAAGACAGCATTTTTCCGAAACTGCCCCAAGGTGGGGTAGATTTGGACTTGGGTGGGGTGGATATGGACATAATATTACAACCTCGTCCAAATGCAATAACTATATGTATTTAAGTATAAAAATGTTTACTGAACATCATAATTCGAAAAAGAAACAGAAAATTTAATGTGCGATGCTTGCCTAGCTGTCCCTTTAACCTCTTGTGACTTTGGAAGCTTGGAAATTATTTCGTTTCTTGGTATTGGGCTGATATCATCGATAACCGGGTAGCAAAAGCCCAAATTCTCGCGTTTCCTTAAAAACTTCACTAGGTATTCGTCACAGTCCAGCAATTCTTGGATAATGCCAACAAAATATAGAACCTTTTTCTTTGTAGAAAATTTGACGAGAACAAAGTCTCCAACAGAAAGAGGTTCATCATATAGAAGTTCATCTGGCAAATTGTCCAAACTATCTTCATCAAAATCCATATCCAGGTCTGAGTCAACGCACATGTCTTCAGTTAACTGTTCCTCGGCACTTTCCTCTGAATCAGAAATAACTTTTCTCTTTGCCGACTTTGTTTTTCTACCCATCAGATTTCTTGTCGCCGCAAAAACATTTTCACAGTGCTTCTTTTTCTTGATTTGGGTTTTCTTTTGGATTTCATTCTTTTCTGGCGTGTTGGTGTATATACGTGAGCGTCCACGTTTGCGACCCCTACTATTTTCAGTTCTTGTTTTGAGTTTTGGGAAAGGTCTAACAACTTCTGGACTCAAAACTTCCGATTTTTGTTCTTTTTTCACCGATAAATTCTCCACTTTCGAATTCCAAACCTCAGATTGTAGTTCTCGTACAACTGATGACATTTTTTCAATTTCGATAAATACTCTTGTGAGAACTCAACTAACTCAGCTACAACTTCAGTAGATGTAGGAGCGGCCGTCGTTTCTGCTGGTTTAATGATTTCATTTGAAATTATTTTAATTTGCCGAACCAAATTTGAGCTAGAAGGTCGAGGAGTAGGAGGCCTGTCTGTTAATTCAGCAGTGGCTTTTTGATCTTCATTTTCATATTGTAACACTCCAGCAAAATCGGTATCGTCAAAAGCTAAGCGATTTAAAGGCCAAATTCCTGGTTTTTGGAAAGCTTTGATAATATTAGAAGGAATAAATGAATGCAGATATGGTTCACAACTTAATTTGCATATTTCATAAATTGTGATAGGCTTTCCAGGGTTAGCTAATATGAAGTCGTTGAACGAAGTCTTCAGCTTAGCCTTGAATGGACCATAAATTCCGACATCTAGGGGCTGCATCCTATGGGTGGAATGTGGGGGAAATGACAACATAACTATCCCATGCTCTCTGCAAAAGTTGATTGCATCTAGTGAAATATGTGTTTCGTGGTTATCCACTAGTAAGAGAATTTTGTTGTCTACAGAGCAGCTGGTATATTGGCGAATGTGTCTTAAAACATTAACAAATATTTCGGCAGTTATCCACCCATTTTTTGACGCGTAACCTTTGGCACCAGTGACTGATCCAAGCAAAAAATGATCTTTCATTCTAACTCGTGGAAAAATGTAAACAGGTGGAATTGCCGAACCAGTAGCAGTCACAATACCACAAAATGTGACCAGTGTTCCGCGTTCGGCAGAAACACATTGACTAACTTGTTTCTTTCCTTTCTCGCAAATAACTTTTGGTGATTGCATAACGGTGGTAATACCTGTTTCTTCGGTGTTCACAATTCGGTCCGGAGTAAATTTATATTTTTCCAAAACATTTGATAAGTTACTGAAAAATATTTCAACATTGTTTTTTGTGAACCCTGAAATTCGACCAATGCTAACGTTTTCTGGTTTTCTATATGAAAGTTTAGGGTGCCGCTTTACAAAGGAACGCATCCATTCAACCCCAGCTGATTTGTTATTATGCCAGTTAACTGGTATGTCTTTCTTTAGAAGTATTGCATATTGAAAAGCCAAAGCTCTCGTATTGCTATAAGTTAAGCCAAAGTTCATTTCGGATGCTTGACACACGTATCGTGCAAGACTTGCTTCTTCTTCGGAACTGAATATTTGACGCGAGGCATGTTTAGATTTGCTTTCAGTGGCCTCAGTATCAGAGGAGTCTTCAATACCTGATTCATCTACAATTTCTCTGGCTTGTTTTTTAGCTTTTTGTACGTGGAAGAATAATGTCGACTTTTTCAGATTATATCTGATTGCCGCGGCTCTAATTTTCATTTTCTTGGCGAGAACAAGGCGAACGGCTTTTTTTATATCTTTGGGATCTATCATATGCCGATTTGTTTTTCGGATATAATTACGAACCATTCTGTAAACAAGAAACGCTAATAAATTTGGGAAATTTAATTTGTGGGGTAGTTTTGGACATTTGGGGCAAATTTGGATTAGTCCTGAACTGCCCCATTAAAAATATCCAAAACTGCCCCACTTGCAAATATTTCTTTCTAGTCGAAGCAGAGAGACGTAGAAAACTTTATATTCTTCAACTAAGTGAGGTTATGTACACTAAATTTAACGTAATTTTGTACCCCACTGTTCGCGATATCAATATTTATACTAACAGACTTCCAGAAGCGTACAAATAAACATGCAAAAACTTACTCTCAGTTATCGAATATTTTACAGTCACACAAAATTCGCAAAAATCAAGCTGCGTGACTCTGCTTCCAGCCAACGTTTACTTATGAAAAGTGAAGCGTACCAAGGAGAATGCAGATTATTTGGAGCTTATTTACCCGGTAAATTTGAAAAGTCCAAATGTGCCCCATGTCTAAATCTGCCCCACCCTACCCTACTTTGTTCTCTTGATAATCACGATGATCCTATTTAATTTCACCCATTTGTTCACGTTAAACATAGCCCATCACCAGTACTAATAACATCATCTATGCTATTTGATGAAATTACTAAATTTATATCACTCCTATATAACATCACGGTAGTAACGCCAATTAGGCAGTCATAAAAGTAAGTGACAGAAATTAAAAAAGTCGTTGGCCGCAGGACAGAACCCTGTGCAACATCTATATGTTTATCAGTGCTGCCAGAAAAATTCCCATCAATACTCGTTGTTTCTGGCTGACAAATATGATTCGAACCATATCGGACAAACTCTACTGTATCTATCAAGTTTATGCAATAGTACTAAATGGTCAGCAGATTCAAACGCACAAAGTACTTTGAGTATATCGGAATTCAACATTATTACGTAAAACTTATGTAAACTTATTGTAAAACCTAAAAATCGGTACTGAAAAAGCCTATTAAAGTTGCATTAAATAACTTATTATGACTGTTGGCATCATTTAATGCTAAATATGTACAGTGTTTCATAGATTTATTACTTCTTCCAGAAGAATTATTAAATAAGCAGTTGAAGTGACCTGGAAAAGCACTTATCTCGAAACGAACAGATTTTTCTTGCATCTCAGACAATTCAAACCCACTCATCCAGCGAGGACAGACATAAATTAGGTGTTTGCCCCTCATAGAATATCGAGGGGGGGGGGGCTGCCTGCTCGCAAAAACATACGGTATAGCTAGGACAGTATTTCGCTTATGGTAAAACAAGCAGTCTAATGTATGAATAAGCGGAATCGAAACTAGCCGTTTGGCATAGGAGTACACTCGAGTTTAAATTTCGGGTCGCGAAAGAAACGGCTCCTCTAGCAGAAGCATTTGCTTCCAATGTAGCACCAAAACGTGTCTTACGTTCACTAAAAACGACACACGAATCGTTAATAACACGTAACAATCAGCGTCGAGAATGCACGCAAACGTCAGACAATGATAAGCAGATTTCCAGTTTTACGTATAAGAGCAAGGCGTCACATATTATTTTACCAGCAAGATAGAAATGTGCAAGAATTATACCGACTGCGAACGCTTAAAATATTTTGTTTACCATCGCTAGTTCAAAGATGTACGCCAGCGGGCGTATCTATCAACATAAATATCCTATTAATATGTCATTAAGCTTTGTTTTAGAAATTGACGATTATGAAATATTTTCAAATTGTATTACACTTCATTAAAGTGCTGAGACGAGAAAACAGGCAAGTTTACTGCATCTAGAGCCATGTATCCAAAGACACTAAATCGAACAAGAAGAGGTCCGGAAATTTATATATGTTCAAAGCGCACGCACGAATTTTTGATTTTACTGTTTTTCCCTTATTGGTTTTCCTTTCATGAATCTACCGCAGTAGCTGCGATATCAAGGTCACTGTTTCTGTAAATTGCCCAATGAAAGCTGAACAAATGTAAATACGCACTTATGTAAAACGTGCTCGCGGAAAATTTCTATTCGCCCGATGCAATTATCTTAATACATACTCTATTTGAAATTGTTGCGGTTCATTTCCGAACGAATTTATGAATTTTAAAAAGTTCCCGCATTCCGATTCTTTTTCAGCGAGTAAAATGTTAATTTTGCATAAACAGTGCTGTGAGCATTATGTAAGTTATTTTTCATGTTGAAATATCAAGGATACCTAAACAATATTTACCAGATATCTCTGCCAGATTTGTTTATGATACACCCACTATCTGATATTTCAAATTATATCAAGATAAACTCGAATTAAATCCTTATATATACATTAACAATATGCTTTATTTACACAAACAAAAATTAAAACATTTAAAAATTTAAGTTGAAACAATACGAGAATGATTTGACTCATATGAATTATAAATTCTAGATTAAGATATATTAAAATTCTTAGTAGCAACATTTTCAGACATTTTCATGCAATTTTTATTTGACATTTTTCGATCTAATTCCCATACAAGGGGGGGGGGGGAGGTATGTCTGCGTACAAGAGTCGGTATAATTTCGGTTTGCCTCAACGGATTTTAATGTTTCTGGGCTCATTAGATAGAGAATTTTACAAAGAATTGAAGGGCATGTAGTAGGAAATTACATGGTTGTCAAAAAAATAGCAGTTGGCATTGTTCTCAATTTATGTATATTACTTCTTCATTTTAATATTGAAGCACATAAAAAACTGAAGAGAATGATGAAAACCGGAGTTGCTACCTTTTTTCTTCGTCAAGAAACCTGCAATTAAATTTTTGTGAAATTGCCAACATTAATCAAAAGTCAGATGGATTTTTCTGACAATTCTGACGTTTCCTGTAACATTTAAGCCACCTAACGTGAATGTTGAGTTGACCAACATTTCGCGTATGCTCTAGTTAAATATATCGGTGTTAAAATGATAATAGATGAGTAAAGATGGCGAAATAGATGTGCACTATTTTTTTTATTTTCGTTACACCCTTTAACTGTTACTTAATTTTACTTTAATAATATAGTATGTTCACCAATTTTGATCAGCATCTGGGGCGTAATGCTTAAATTATTTTTTCTAAGGAAGGGATGCTTCTGTGTAATAAAGTAGATCGCGATCTTAAAATAACTGATAATTAGTGAATTACCATGTATGATAAATTTTTAAGTCACGTTGTCTTTATATGTAGTAGTAGTTCCATTTTTAAAATAGTAATTACATTACCCTTTAACTCGTTAAATTAAAAGTGATATGATTGAATTACAATTAACATTGGGCTTACGGGACAATAGTCAATAGAAATAAATTTATATGACGTTCTTTGCAAATAATCAAGATTATCAGTGCTCCATAATGTTTGTCATAAAATGTCGATATAAGTCATCAAGTGCTGATTATTCAATTTAATCTTTCCCCTTTTTTTTATTTAGGACACCGTAATTTAATAGAATACTTGCTCTTTTTGTTATTACAGTGGTCCATGAGTTTGAATTGCCTCTTCGCGTCCACTTCTTCGCTGTAAGTTTCTACATAAATGTGCCTCTTTGGAACGTGACCAATGCCAGTCGCAGAGGCACTTGAAATTTAACGGTTATAAATTTTCTTTTAATTAGTTAAGATGCAAATTAAATAAAATATTTCTAGAAATTAATTATACATTATTGTGGTATCTATAATTATAGACAAATGGATTTATTAATTAAAAAATTTCCCATAAAATGTTTTACATTTCTACAGAATCTACTGAAAGCTGATTACTTCGAACATTTCGTTGACATTCAGGTTTGATATAATGCGTGTGCACCTAGTCTAAGTTGAATGTAGGTAACAGAAAAGGTAAACCTAAGATGGTTAAATGATCAAGATTTGTTATATCACATATAAATTTCTTTGTTTTTTAAATTTGGTAATACTCTAACTCTATTTGTCTCAAGTTTTATGATAAAAGTTGCCCATACGTTAAATTTTCTTGCAAACTGTCATCGTGGCGACAGTTTATGAATGAAGACGCATATTAAACAAAATGTCTCTTAAAAATAAATTAAATATTATTGTGACATTTATAATTAGTGGCAAATGAATTTATTTATTAAGACTTTGCCCACAATGCGAACAATATTTCTATATAATTTACTGAACGCTGATATTTAGAAAAAAATTGTTGACATTCAGGTTTTGTATCAATTGTGTGCATCTAGCCCAAGGTGAAAGTCGACAGACCAAAAAAAAAAACCAAGTCGGTTCGGTAATTAAATGTTGTTTCAAGTTATTCGTTCTATAAAATTGGTACTACTATGCCTCGCTTTGTGTCAAGTTTACGATAAAAATAGTGTATACTCCAAATTTTTTTGACAGACTGTCATCGTGACACTTATACGACAATGAAAAGTCAGACTGCTGACGTCAAGATGTTTAAACAAATTGTCGTTCCTCCTGTTATCGTGACAATAAATAGTTCGTTGAAGTGTATTCATTCACACATAAACTTGTGAGAACGAAATGTCAGACTGACAATGCTTAACCAAATTGTCTTACCAATTGTCAAATGAAATTAACAACATAACATGATGAACTTTAACAAAACATGTTTTAAACTTACAGGTCATTGAGAGAATTAATTAATTTTCATATTACGCTTTAATAGTATACTTTGTAAAACCCAATCGAAAATCTTGCTGGCTCCTAATACCATTTTACCGAAAATGTACTTCTGATTAGTTGGTGTCAACCCGCAGTCGCATACTTTAAATGCTTGCTTTTATAACAGAAAAATTGGTAAACGAAATTACATAAATGCTTATGGGAATTTTATTTGATGTATTTATTTTATTTCGAAATCTTTCGGCCACATCTGACAAATAAAGAAAACTCACCTTATTATTTGTATGTAGAGAGATCGATGAGAAATGTTATTAAATGATCCCATTCGTAAAATGGCTTAAATTTATATAACTACATCTTGAACACTGATATATTTCCAACATTCAGTTGACATTTGGGTTTTGTATAATTTGTGTGCATCTAACGTAATTTGGCAGACCCAAAAGGCAAAACTCAGATGGTTCTTTATTTAGTCTTGCTTCAAGTTCTTCGTTGTATGAAATTGACCTGACTTTTTTGCGTCCAGTTTTAAGCTCTGGCGAGCTGTCATCGTGGCGACATCTCAATGACATATATAATGAATAGAGTGTCTTTGTATTTAATATATCTTAATAAAATATAGAAAAATCGTTATATTTATTACTGTACTTACGTGCGATAATACACTTTAAGTTTATTTTATCATATCCGTCGGCATTGTTCATATATTCATATAGAAAAGAAATAGTAACAATTGATAATAATAATACTAATACGTATCTGAAAGGTACCACATTTCAATTAAAAATGCACTTCTCCTCCGTAATCTCTTTATTTGTCGGCCTTCTGACATTTAAACTTGACAACCGATCGATGAACGTGAATTAGTCATTATGTGTGTATTGCACGACTGGTGCTTTCCGCCAATTTTGACGTTTTCCGGCAAATGCCATATCGCGAACTCAAACCGATTTGACGGTTTTGATAATTTATAACCTGAAATTGAATTTTTCGTGCGTTTAACTTAACCTTATCCGAACTTTGAGGTGTCACGGTCATCTGTGCCGATCCACCGCCATTTTAAAATCGAACCTAGTCCATAATTTATATTTTACACGTAGGCCTTATGGCAAAATTCTATGATGCACAGTCTTTTTCTGCACGTACTAAAATTTTCAAAAACTCCTTTCGGACCCTCGTTCTCTCTTCGGAGACGTGAAAAATAGCCTTAGGCACGTGAGACCGTAGTCTCCGTCACGTGACACTTTGATTTTCACCGTAGATGGGCCAGGTTCTCAGAAAAGTGTCGCCCCAATTCGTCAATTTTGGGGTATATCTGTGTCGTATTAATCGCTCGTGTTAAAAAGAGCGAGACAATTGGCTTTTAGTATATATAATAAAATATGCAGTTTGAAAGCAACGAACTCGTTCACATGATTTTCATTATGGGATCTGCCCAAAAGAATTATCTATTAACCAAACGAATTTATGCGCAAAGATATCCTGACAGAAGACAACCTACAGTTACAAGTTTGGAAAGACTTAAGGAAAGATTCATTAGAACAGGAAATGTGAGTTATGGAAAGCTTGAAAAGACAAATAGGACAAGTGATAAAGTGAAAGTCTTGTTATCTGTAATTGAGGAGCCCTTTACTAGTTCGACCAAAGTATCAACAGAAACTAATATACCACGATACTGTTAGCAAGATTAAAAAAAAATATCATCACTACAGTATTTCCTTTCATCAAGAACTGTTGGGGCTTGATTTAGAGACTAGAAGGACGTTTTGCGAATGGAGATTAGAAATTGAAAGGATAACACCTAACTTCTTCCAAAAGGTATTATTTACTGACGAATCGACCTTTACTCAGAGTGGTAGCCCAAACCGTCATAATCTTCATCATTATGCAATAGACAACCCAAGAATATTAAGAGCGATTGATAAGCAGAGGCAATGGACTATAAATGTTTGGGCTGGTATTATGGGCAACTTTATAATTGGACCACATTTCTTTCACGGACATTTAAATGGTGCGCAATATTTGAATTTCTTGCAATATGACTTGCCTCAGCTTCTGCAAAACGTTTCTCCAGTTCTAAGAGAAAATATGTGGCTTCAGCACGACGGTGCTCCAGCACATTTTGCACTAAATGTCCGACGCTATTTGAATCAAGAATTCGAAAGTAGATGGATCGGCCTCGGTGGTCCCATTAGTTGGCCACCTAGATCGCTAGATTTGACCAAACTTGATTTTTTTCTATGGGGGTACATAAAAAATATTGTATACTAGACACCTCCAATTACAGCAGACGATGTGAGGCAACGTATAATACGTGCTTTTGAAACAGTTTCCATTGAGAAGTTGCAACACGTAAATAGGTCCCTTCTGTCAAGGCTGCAAATGTGTTCTATACAAAATGGGGGTCACTTATTATAAATATTTCGTCTAACAAAATTACAGTTTATACTTTTAATCGTTTATTTGTTTTTGCTTGTCAAATCGTTTACCCAGTACTCTAAATCGAACCAAAAACATATAATTTAGCGGTTTGTAATGAAAAATTAAAAGTAATTCCGAAATTATTGGGTTTGGGTATAGGACATTATTAACAAAAATTAAGCGCAATTAACGCATCATTCCATAAATTTAATAATATGCGGGATGTTCCATTTGAAAAAAATCAGTAAACGCTCTTTGACGATAGCCAAATTGATCGCATCGTAACAAACATCCTGTATAATAAAATGAAAGTTTGATTATTTTGTAGGTTCAACACATCCCTTGGCTGCACACTTACTAAATAATTTTGTTTTAGATAATCGTAATACTACCGCATAGAATTATTATGGTAAACATTGTCGCGATCATTTTTTTTATAATTTTCATTAATAACTCAATAATGCGTCATCCAAAACTAAAACCCCAAATATCGATAAAACACAAATTAAAGTAGATAAGGAAAAACAAAAAATATACAGGGTGTTTTACTATTTATGTAATATTCTGTGTATTGACGATATTATTACTATTTTATTTTAAATTTAAGAGGGTCTGTAGACAGTGTATACTTTGCTTTCACTTGAATTTTCATCATACTCTTTCATAAATGTATTCATTTCAATCTTCCCACCGATTTTTTAATTCATTGCATACGATACGTTAGATTCTCCTTCTAAATGTTTTCAAACTCTCTAGCTATTTTTAAATTTCATGTCTTGTCTTTTCCGACCTTGAAATAAAATAATAATAATAATAATAATAATTAATATTTATTACCCAGAAAGTACAAAAAATAAAACAAAAAAAATTTAACAAACATTCAAAGTGTCCACCATTATTTTCAATACACATGTTTACTCGTAGATTAGTCTAGAGAACTTCAATTTCGGAGACAGCAATTGTTGTAATCGGCTTTTTATGATAAACTATGTCTTTTATTCTGCCCTATAAATAAAAGTCATAAACATCTTGCAAGGCAAATAAAAACTTAATAACTGCATTTTTAAAGCATTGAGGTTGTACGATAAAAGGTTGCCGAAATATGGCCGGTGGTCGAGCTTAAACAAACACCCGGTATAAAGATCAGTTGTTTCACGACTAAATTTAGCCTAATCATTTAGAGGTAAAGTGTGACCTTAGGTCACAAAATTTGAATAACATAATCTCCCTATGGCTTTGATAGTCTAAAACAACAATTATAAGAACTGTTTGCATTCTTTGTTACAAAAATATTTGAACAATATTAAGTGAAAATGTTTGTACAAAAAGAAAAGTAGTATTATGGGCAACTTTGGCGCCTATATTCAAGCAATTTAAAGATCATAGTTGTCAGCCTATGTATCAGTCAATTATTATTGATATTAATAATTTTCGATGAAATTTTAAAATGGAATATAATAGCCGATTTAAGTAAGAAAAGTAATTTGAATATTTTTATTGTCCACATCACTAGATTGTACTTATGCTGTCATTCTGACTGGCTCCCGCGATAAATTTCTCGACCGCGTGTTTAAGTTACGAAAGGAACACGTCGCTTTTGCCAGGTGGTTAATTAAACAGTATCAAAAAAGGCAACGGAAATCCGTTTTGCGTTGCACTGATAAAAGAAGAATTCTTTTTGTGGTAACCTAGTAAACCTCTTATGCCTGCCTCCACATTGTATCCAGGAAAATCCCGATTGGAGATTAAGTGCGGCGAAAAATTGGTTGCTGGTCGCTTTGGTCGAGGGCCCCTATAATATACTGAGAGATGCACCACAAGCTGAAGCCGTAATTTCCCCGACTGTTACACTGCACTTTCTGGTCGGCCGATTCGATCCCTTCGGAATGATGTAAAAGTGCAAGTGCTTAGGATCAGATCTTCCATTCGCTATAGACATAAGAATTATAACTTAACCAAGAAGTCACTTTTAATCGGCAGTTCTATTACTAAGTAGACTTTCCGAATTTTTTATTAACGTTTTAAATTATCTAAGTATTAAATTACCACCTTGAAATGCGCTCTCCCAAATGGTCTTTGTCTCTAATCTTTACTATGTACACTTTGGATTTTACATAACCCCACACTATCCATCGGGTTTAAGTCCGGAGATCTTGGGACCCACTCCACTCGTCCTCTACGACCAATCCACTGGGAGAAATTTTCATCTAGTCAATCACGAAATTGTGTACCATAGTGTGGAGGTGCACCGTCCTGCATGAACCATTCTGGTTTTCCAAAACCCTAGAAATTCAATTCAAGAAGCAGTTCTTCTCCGAGCATTATAAGGTAATTTTGACTGTTAACTATGCCGGCAAAGAAGAAGGGGCCTATGATTCGGTCTTTCCACAAGCCACACCAAACCTTGATGCGATCAGCTACTTGCTCCTTACTGTCGATGAACGAGTGCGAGTTCCTGTCAGACCAATAACGCAGGTTATGTCGGTTGACCTCTCCATTCACATAAAAATGAGCTTAGTCCGTAAATATAAAATTAAGCAAAAACTGTGGGTCTTCCTCCAACTTTATCAGAAACCAATAGCACGTTTCCATATGGCAATCAGGATCGTCTTCTGAAAAGTGGTGTAATAATTGTAACTTATACGGATGAAACTATTCTTTTGAAAAATGCCCCATTTTGTGCTTCGAAGAACGCCTCTTTCCAAGCTGGTACGCCGGATTGATTGTTTGGGATTTGCAGTAACCTTGTGCAAAAATCCTTCCACAACTGCTTCTGAATGCTTGGACGGCCACTTCTTTTAGCATCAGCTACACAACCTGCAGCTTTGAACTTCGGTTAGCAATCTACCAACCTTTATGTGCGACACTGGCACTGGTTCAGGATGCCTCCTATTAAATTTATCTGCTACTCCTCTGTTAGAGATTTCTTCTCTTCCACAGAGAAGAATAATCGCACCCCGCTCTTCAGCGGTCAACATTTTTCAGTTTTGAAAGAATAAGAAAAAAAAATAGTGAAAAATATATCAGTGAAATTAGTGATTAGTAATTAAGTGACATAAAAGATTATTTTTTTAAAGGCTTTACGTGCAATTTTTTTTTGCGTCACAATTTCTGTTATAAGTTCCTTAAAACAAAATTTTCGATATAATCTATAGGTTGCAGGACATTTTCAAAAATTTAGCGATTAAGATTTATAAAAGGTCTTCGTGTGTAATAAAACTTGACTACTAGTCTCACTACTAGAATTAAAATCACTTTCAGAATTGGCTTCTAAAAATTTACTTATCACTATCAAAATTTCTAAACATTTTGTTATTCATATTTTGAGCTCCATATATTCAAAATTGGTTCGAAAAACCATTGATATATCACTGGATATGTTAGTTACTCCATTGGTGATGATTAGCTGATAAGGAAATCGTGCCTACATTTCACAGACAGCAAGTTTTGACATAATCCGTTTTGTCACCTCCCGCGTGCCTTACCACTACGGCGACAAAGTACTGTTGCCATTTCAGAGGTATTTACGACCGTTACGGGTTAATATCCCATGTCATGAGTAATTTTTTTTTATTAACTTGTAGACTCTTCATACTGTAACACAGAATAGTATATCTGTAAGTAAAATGCGTATTTAGTGAACGTTTTAAAATGTTTTCTGTGTTTTACTTTAGAATATATAGATATGTGGAGAATATAGAATGAAAACATTTGTTAAAGTGTCAGATATTTATTAAGAACTGAACAAAACGCATATAAATATCAAAGAATGTGTTCAAATTGCCTGTCACCAAGGCTAATGCAACCGCTAAATTTCTAGAAACTTCCTGTTACATTTGTTTGTTGTGCAGCTTCATTAATACCGTATGTCAATTCAATTACATTATTGAATGGCATTGATGTAACACAAGCAGTAGCAATCTAGCTGATTTAAATACATATATCAACCTTCCCGGCATTCCGCATGATTAGTACTGTTACACTGTACATTAAATTAAATCACAAAATATAGTGGTTTCATTTACGAAAGTAAGTTTGCATTGTCGGCCATGTAGAGATGTTGAATGTTGGATTTAATAAATCAAGGATCGTCGAATGGAACTACACGTAAAGGTGGTTTGCTTCCTTTTTGTCATTTTGTTATTACTCAAGTTATTAGTTTACAGTATTTTTCGATTAAGTCAATACTTCAAGATCGACACACACACACACCTACATCTACCAAGTGAGCTACATTCCAAATCTGACGGATAAAATCAAGATACTCTTACGCACTCGCCTACAAAGTCAACAAATCACTTACATCTTTGAAGAACAAAATAAATATTCTTATGGACAGAAATATTGTATATCTTCTGCTGCATGAGTGTGGAGAATTCTATATTGGACAAACGATGCTACGCCTGACAGAGCGTAACATGTTGCACATCGAAAAACATCCACAGAGATGCAGCTTAGCCTCTTACCTAAGCAGTACCAGTCATGACACAATCTTTAACAGCATTTCAATTCTCTTCCATGAAAGCAGTCAGTCTAATAGATTATTTTTAGAAACTTTAGCTATCAAAACTACCCATCCTAATATCAGTAATAAAACTGTTTATAGCAATGTCAGCAATAATTATTCTGTGTTGATTCCATATATGACACGTAAAATCACAACCAAAATGAAAATCATTTCATCAGATAACACTTCCTACAATACAAGTCTGTGGTTGGCGCTTAAAAGGGCTTAAGTACAGTTTAGACAATTTGTGGGAAATGGCGCGTCAAAATTTAGTAATATTATTTTGGCTGCACAGAGGATCCAAATTAATAAATTGAACATACTGTAATGTAAATTAAGACAAATTTGTTCATCAACTGATCACACAATATTATTGACAAATCAGCATTTTTCATAAATTGCTTGACTTATGTCCTTTTGATCAAACAGGTTATTCAAAACAAAAACGTATTAGTTTAGAAATAGGAACATTATCTTTGAAAAACCTTGAAAATAGGTTTGCTTCTTAAAATTGTTATTCGCATTAATCTTCTGAGAGATCGTACATATCAACATCTGGATCTCTATCCTTTACAATATTTTTGTCGGTTGGCAAATTCCGGTAATATTGTTGAACATCAATGTCAAGCAGTTTTACGATTTCTAAAATTTTTTTTTTCTTTGCTCTTATAGGTGTCCGTGTTTTATAAAAAGCATTTAATTTGAAAGTTTCCAAGCTGTTTATATTTTGATTTTTTTTAAGAACATTACTTCTTTAAATTCCTCCTCTTCGATCAAACTATTTTTGTATCTAACAACAGAATCTTTTGTGTATCTCAACCAATAAATGTTTCTTAATTTAAATTTATTTTTAATGTGCAGGGGTCCGGTTCTTGTTGTGAGTACGGAAAAAGAAAAAAATCTATTTTGATCCATAATTTCAACTTTAAATTTATTTTTTTGCTCGTAGATTTAACAAGTTGATACCAATCACTAGGAAGATGTACAGTCAATTGAAGTTTTCTTTTTGGTCTTTCAATCAGAGCACATCACATTCGAGATGCGTGTATCCGGGTACCAAGAACTTGGGATCTATGACTTCTATTGATGGATGTAGATGAATGGCATAGTAAAACATGGAACAAACATAAATATGTATAAATAAATCAAAAGCGTATGTAATGTAGGACGGATTTACTTCAAAATGATAAACATACGTGTGTAATCTGTTTTTAGTTGCCTTCCCGTTATTAACTTTATTTCTTGTTATAGCAGTTTCTTTTACATTTATCAGACTTGCTACATATGCCACTCTTTTATCATGCGTTCCCAAGGACCAGTATTCATCAAAAATGTTCTGTCTTACACTATCGTCAATTTTTTCCTTGCATTTATTCCTACAATTTCCTCGAGGATCACTCATTTTCCTTACTTGTTTGTTTTTATTTTTTGTTGTAGAGTAGTCTTTCCCTGAGTTTCTTTCTCTTTCCGGTTTACAACTACACTGCGAGCATATGGTTTGCTAATCGTTTTTTTCTGAACTGGTCCCTCATAACTAGTTTCATTTTCATAGCTTTTACTATTATTATCTTCTTTGCTAGCAATGTAATCTGGATCTTTTCTAGTGTTATCATCTAATACTTCGTTGTCTCTTTCTAATACTTCAAAAGGTAATAAAATGTTTTCATTGGTGTTTTGATGAGAAAGCTGTTTCTCACTGATAAGAGCTGTTTCTTGAAAGTCTTGTTCTATTTCTTCCACGTAATATATCTCGCCTGGCTGCAGATTTTCCACATTTTGGTTAATTGCATCTTCAATTATTATCCATAGACTCACAAGTTGATTTATCTAAAAAATAGAACTATATAGTACGTACACGGTTAAACGATTTCATAAATTAACATCTTCTAAGTTAGGCGCTAAAGTACATATGGAAATAATTATCTGTAATAACATCTATTGCTGATTTGTTCAACTTTGGTCTGAATCTTAATTTTAGAAATATGAAAATAATGCAAACCAAAAATGTGTTTCTAAATAATTTCTAATGATGTTCGTTATTGCAACAATAATACATTTCCTACATTAACATTAATAATAGTAGAAGTTGTGTTTTCTTGCTTGCTTACCTTGGGTATTCTTAGTAGGAAGATAATTGTTTTTAGGAACACATGCTACAAGAATTCTTGTAATCCTATTTTCTGTCCTTCTCTTATTCTAAGCATATTGTCATACAAAGTGTTATAATATTTATACCTTTTACTGAAATTGTTGTATTGAGAACACAACCAAGACTATACACATAACTTCAAAACAGTTCTAATAAAGAGACGCAAAACTAGCTATAAGTCAACTTATGCCAGCTTATATTTACTCAAACAAACATTTAATAGGGAATATGTCAACATACTTTTCAAAGTCGCTACTGAAAATACACTCAAAATGTCACAAACTTAATTATACCCTTTTAATGGTTTTGTTTAAATGAAAACTAAGAAATAAGTAAACATACGTCGTTTTAATAGTTTTTATTAACAAAACATTCACGGGTTATGTCTATTTATGTATTTTTAATTATCGTAATTCCTTGTACTTGATATTATATCTTATTCAGCACCTTAATTTTTACATTTCTAGCATAAATATACTTATATACCGTTTTAACAGACCAAAGAATCTCCTTTTTTAAACATTTCTAGCCAAAAACATTAATTTCTTAAAAATACGACTTATGAACTTTTAACTGCCGACTACAGAAGTGATAGAGACATTCTGGCTGGGCCCTGGTCCGGACCTGGTAGTATTAGCATAAGTAATTTTCAAGCTTTATTTATAAAATTTAAAAATATCCGATAGAAATACGACGCATTCCTAAATTCATCAATTCAAATAAATTTACATACTAATATGTTTTATATAAACAGGTTCGCCCTTCGTAATATCCCCACTCGCAGTGTTCAGGTCGCCTTTCCTCGGTACGCCACTTTCTCAGATTGCGTGGATTCAAAATCATGTAAATTCCGCCACCATATTTGAATCGGTGACCATAGTAGCAATATCAATATTAAATAACATGTAGGTGCGGAAGTAAGTTTAACTTTTAATTACTATTTAAGTAAAATTACTTCCGAACTGAAAATAAAATTACGTACCTATTTCAAACTATATATTCGATATTTTTTTTTCCCTTAAGGGTAGGGTAATCTTAATATTAATGTTTTGATTTAAACGTCGGAAATATCCAACAAAATCAACGAACTCCGGTTAAATTGACATAAACTATAGAAAACGCATATTTAAAAAACCGAATTATTATAGATTCAATTCCAAGTACATATGATTAAACTTATTTGTATATACAAACCGGCAGCGAAGATATTTAGATGTTACGTTTCAGCGTGTGACTTTTTTTTAGTTTTTCTCTTAATGAGAAACGATTGGAGATACAACAAAATTGTTTAAATACATTTAAAATTAAATTAATCACATCTGATATGAACGGTAGATCTTTTATAACAAAAGCCATCAATTGAAGGTGACTTCCAGGTTGCGTGATAGTACTGTTTTAATGAACATTCTGACTTAAGGAACGCTAACGCTTTTATTAAGGGGCATCTACAGTAGCTTAATAACTTGAACAAATTGACAAATAAAACTAAAATCCTTAGCGTGAACAATAGATATTTGCAAATTATTTGTTACACTATAGGAGTCTTTGTAATTCTTTATTTCAAATCTAATTGGCCTTAAATAAAATTATTGTTTTTCGGTTGATTGAAGATATGCACCCAGATCGCCATTAATCAATAAAAGCTGATATAAACATCGAAATCAAGACGCGCTCAAGAAGCATGTAACACTGTGTGTATCTTTTAAATGTATTGATATTAGCAGCTTTAAATAGATTTGTTAAAATAATGTTTTAACCATTTTAAATTTGCTGTTAAGAACTCGTAAGAGTAATTGTACTTCTAATAAACTTGACTTCACAAATAATTACAAAAATAGGCAACAAATATGTTTTGATGTTAAAGGTATAGGTAGTACATAAAATTTAACATTCAAAATGCACTCTTGAGCATTTTTGAAAATGTGTCTAAGTTTTTGCTATTTTATCGTAAGTAACAAATACGAATACCTTCATATTTATATATCTTTATATGTGTTATAATTCGTACTGCGTACACGTCAGAGGTACTTTCATAATTCTTTTGCAGACCAGAAAATACGAACTTTTCATCGCAAAGAAAGAGAGTTTAAAATCTAAAAATAGCAATTCTGGCATCCATTTACAAGATGATGAGACACCCTCAAAGATTACTTACAAAAATAAAACATATTTAATAAGAAGTATTGAATATTGCTCCAGACTTGTAATAGATTCTAAAAACTGATTGTAGAACCTGCTGCTATACCTAGTAATTCTTAACTTTTTTATCCTCTTCAGGTTCTGTGTCCGTAATACCAGGTTATTGTATTCTCTTGTAGGGTAGAAATGGATTCGGAGTGCCTATGGCATTTGTTTTACTATATGATGTTGTTTAAAAATGTTTCTACATCTGTATGATATAGATACAGATAGCCCCGGTAAACGCCTTCATTGTATCATTCTGCTATAATAAGACCCTTAAAGCAGTCCCAAATAAACGAGATACCATGGTGGGTGTCTGTTGTGCTAGTTAGCGGCTCCTTAGTTATGTTACATGTATGCATGTCTGACGCATATAGAAAACGCATGACAGACAGATCTCCCTCCCACCGCTGTCACTTCTACTCATCCGAGATAATCTAACAACTTTTGCGTTTTCGGGCATCAAACAAACAATATTATATTCTACACAAGTTTAATTAATACCTCGTGCAGAATTGCTTGTTATGGATGATGATATCGGGCAGAATAATCAACAGATCATTAGCGACAGCTGATTATGCGATGAGAATGCAGGTGTGTAATGAAAGCGTACGTACGAACGGGGTTTAATTAACAGCAAAAATGCTATTTGTACATGTAAGTTTTTAATAACTAGTGCGACATTACTATACAAGGACAAACAAAAATTCGATACAGCCTATCTTGGATCTGCATCTAGTAAACGCAACACGTACTTGGCAGAGAACTTAGGCATGCCTAATCAGACATGCAAAAAGTGGTGTAGACGTTCAGTAGACAAAGACACTTTTACCCTTTGGTTACGTACTAATAATAATAATAGTTTATTCGTTGTAATTACTATTACAAGAAAGTCCCGTATATATTGTAAATTTCTAAGCATTTAAAAAATCGCTATAATGTTTTGTCACATTTCAGGAAATCGTCTATTGAATAAAAACTGTGATGACTTACAATAACCTTCACTTTTTTTTTTTGAAAAACTTGTCACTCTGTTCAAGATGGTTCCTGATTTTATTATATAGCTTTGGCCCCCAGTTGTCTAGATAGCTCTGGGTTGTTTGCAGGTGACGGTATGGAATCTGGAACTTTTCTCTGTGGCGAGTTTGTAATTATGATGCCTTCCTTTTGAAATATAATTTTCTTGGTTTTCCTATTCAAGTAAGTGTAATATGTTGAGTTGTTTGTTTTTCACATTACTTATGAAATTTGACCCTTCTATTTCTGTAATAGATTTAAAATAGAACTAATTTTAATAGCTAGTCTCATATTTTCTAAGTACTTCTGTATTTGTCTATCTGATTCCGTGCATGTAAATATTCGGTTTCCAATGTTTTTGAAATAGTTAGGTATTAACTTCGTTTGCAAAGAGTTTTTATCTGATTTACCTCTATTTGTAGTTTTATTTCTTTTCTTGTTGATAACCTTCCATATAGCTTTTTGTTTGTTACATGTTTCATTTGTATATCTTTCATTTGCATTTTGCTTTATTTTACTTTTATTTTTGATTATGGAAGTTTTTTTTTTGTATTCTTTAAATGCTTTGTATATCTTTTCATCTTTAGTTAGATGGACTATTGTTCCCAGAGTGTCTAAAGTGTTAGACATTTGACTTAATGCGGGAGTATTCCAATAGTCCACTCCATCACGATAAGTTAATTTATATGTTTTCCTGGTTATAGAAAAATATTTATTGAGATAATAACAAAATACTCATATATAATACAACGAGTAGTCAAAGTATGCTCGATTATTTTTGTGGTGGTTCACGAATGTTTCCTTGTGCTTGAATATTAATAGGACGAGTGCGTCAGCACGAGTCCTATTTACAAGCGCAAGGAAACAAGAGTGATAACACCGCAAAAATGATCTACCATACTTTGATTACGAATTGTATTCGAAGGACTATTCATCGAATGATTCATTCATAAATGACGAACTGAGTTTTTTAATTATCTAAAATTAAGTAGCTATTGCGTTGGTTTCCATAGTAGTATGTTTTCAACAAACTACTGTCAATGTAGAAAATTTTCTACGATTCGAATTTAATAAGTTATTGCAAGAATAAATAGATTTCTGATATGGAAAGCAATTCAAAAAGGTTTGGTGAAAAAGGTGAAAGTGAAATTGATGCTGAAATTCATAAAACTATTCCGGAAAACACAAAGAAAACAAGAGATTATATCTGGAGGCAATTCTCAGATTTCTTGTCCGAGAAGAGGTACAAATTGGACGAATCCACACCCCCTATTGAAATTAATTTCGTATTAAAATCTTGGGCATGTAACATGAAGAAGCAAAATGGCGATGACTATAAGGAAGGAGTGGTAAAGCACATGTGGAATGTTACCGCGAAGTTGGTGCAGGAATTATATTTTGAGAAGTGGAAAATAGTAATAAACCCGTTCAACGATATTGTCTTTAAGTCAAGTAGGAATGCCAGAGACGCCATGCGACGAAAATTACAGTCGTGTTCCGAAAAAAGAAGTACAAGTGCAGCAGCTATTACCCAAGAAGAGTTTGCAAATATTGTCGGCAGTTTTGATGAAGATACCCCGAAAGGCCTCCAAAAAAAATTCTTTTTTATAGCTTCTTTGGAACTTGCTTGGCGAGGTGGAGAGGGAAATAACTGTCTCACGCACTTCTTTAAAGAAGAAATTAACAATGATGGCTCCCCTACTGGCAGGATAGAGTATAATAGCATATTTTCAAAGACTGCGCAGGGAGGATCTAAGCCACTTTCCACCAGCAAATGGCTAATTAAAAATAAAGACAATTCTGATTTATGTCCTGTGAGGTAGGTGTCAGTTTTTGATAAATTCCTATAGGTATGTTTATGTTTATTTTTATTTAGGTTGTATCACAAGCTTATATCCAAAAGAGGAGAAAACATTAAGACGAACCGTTTGTTTCTGACTCCCAATCCTTTTTGGAACAATTCGAAATCGTTTAGTTGGTTCAAAAACTCTCCGGTTGGGATTAATGAGATGAATAAATGGGTGAAAAATTCTGCTGAAAAAGCCGGATTGGATGTTAAAAAAAGAAAAATATCCAATCACTCAATAAGATCGTCTACAGTGACAACTTTAGCAAAAGCTGGAGTCGGGGAGCATCAATTGATGAAAATTACTGGCCACGGCAATATAAATTCTATTAAAACTTACCTGCAGTTAGATGATGAACACCATGAGAGTATTATTGGTCATTTGAGAAAAAATATAACAAATACTGGATCCACTGCTGTAGCCTCTACTTCTAATATCACCAGTTCCGTTGCACTGTCCGAAGAAAGTGAGATGAAAGGCACTTTCAGAAAAGCCTTTTTACACAACTGTAGTCATATTAATTTTTCTAATTGCAATTTTCATTTATAAAATTATAATCCATCATGTAATTTTTATTATATAAGGTATTTGTACGTTATTGTTTCAAAAAATAAAAAAATTGCGACATATATCTGTCAAAAATATCCACCGATACCACTAGTGGTGATTTCAATGAAATACCCACTAGTGTAAATACGCAGCAGTATTTTTGTTGCTAGGGCACAAAAATGTGATTCTTTAATTCTTATTGGTCATATTTTTACAAATGACACATGAGTTGAATAGTCCATGAAATTTCTCAAAAGCCTGTTCTGCTGTCATTTTTAAACAGAATAGTTGTAAGTTCGTTTATTTGTTTTGTATACAAGACATCGAATCTACACGTAGATATATTATCGAAACCTCCCACCATGATAATCTGGGTCCCATGACCTGATAAATGCATCCCGATAGTCCGTGCCATTACATGTTGCATATCTACATTTGTGGAAATGTTGTCGACGGACGAAGATGTGTTGCTTGTAACCCTAGATGGTTCTTCAAATTTATATTTATATTTATTTTTTAGAATATCTATATTGAAATTACAGTAATCTGTCGCTATTGTTATAGCTTCGTTTAATTTATTCAAAAATATATTTTAGTGATCGATAAACTGAAATAATCATTGTGTTTTCCTTTAGAATTTCCATGGCCGCTATATCAATATGTATTTCTTCCGATAATTATATTAAATGTGGAAGTTCTCTGTATTGGTACTTTTTTTAATTAAAATGTTCCACCATATAAATGGTTTGTTTTACAAAAGCAACTACCCATATGATAGCTTGGAATGTTATAGCTACTAAGTTTTTTTCTATTTAACCAGTGTTCTGCAATGCATAAGTAGGCGATTTTGTACTTGTTTAATGCAAAACTTACTGAGTCTATTTTATTACTTATTGACTGCACATTTATATTTGCAAGTAAAAAATTACTTGCAAATATGTAATTTCACATGGGTTCTTATTAAGTTGTGTCTAGTAAGGCCTTTTTCCAAAAAGTCCCGAAAGGTCTGACTACAACACATTCAATGGCCACAGCTCCGGAACAAATATTTCATCCCAATCATCACCTCATATGGCAATTTCGAAGACAGCTATGTCTTTGTTTCTTAATTCTAGTTTTTCGCAAGTAAAGGAGATATGTCGCTGTCACTTAGATATTTTATTACGTCCTGTTCCCTCGTGTTATTCATTAGACTTCATAGAAATAACCACTTTCTTACTGCACATAACATATCATCAATTTCTTTAACCATTTCTGGAATGGTAACACGTTCTTATGATCCAGGACGTTCTTCATAGTGAGGACTCATTATGCCATGTTTAAAGCCAGTAACCCAGCGGCAAATTCTAGCTTTCCAAGGAAGATTGGGGAGCGATGTGCCTTCGAAGGCCTCTCTTTGCTGCATATTCTTCAAAATCCCAGTTGTGTTCATCTTTTTAAAATGAAGTACTGAATTGCACTATGAGCGGTTTTATCCATTTTACAGTTTTCATATCTTTTTTAAGCAACAGTATTTGTCTAACTAAAAGCAGACGATATTTAAAATTTAAATATATCTTGGTAAACATGGCCTACTCAAAAGTAATACCAATTTTGTTACAACAAATCTCGCCAAATTATACCCTCGCAGTAATACAATCGATGAATCCTAATTTTATGTTCTGCTTTATTTCAAGTTATTACGTTAAAATGGTCTCAATTTAACCGTACTACCTCATTTTAAATTCCGTATTTTATTTTACAAAATGTTTTGTCCTCCCTCAAAGTTTAAATTACTGTAAAAACACTTTGTTCTCGTCCTCAGTCTCATACATAAATTTAAAAAAAATTCCTGGCATATAGACAGAAACAATTTGCATTTTACATTGTAGAGTACACAGAAAAAAAGTTGTGCGCGGTAATTACGAGATTCAACACGAACATGCAATCCCCCAAATGATGAAGTATTACTGGTTTTACTGTGTTTATTTGCATTATTTAATTAAATTGTTTAATCCGAGAAATAAAATACGTATTCCTGATATACCCGTGAGGCGACAAAATTCATTACTGGTATTTAAATATGTAGATTGAGGAAAAATATTAATACAAAAATGTAGATGAGCTGTACAATCTAAAAATATTTTCATATCTACGAGAGTCAGTCAATTTCTAATGCCATCTATTTTTTTCTACCTAAATAAAGTTAGTTAAGTAGAATTTGATTTTGGTGCTATTTCGCAAACCACCTTCTACAATCCACTGCAATAGTAACTTTCTGCATCAACAAGTGGCAACACTGCAGTCGCTTGCAAAATTCATATTATATAGCGTTCTATAATTAAATTCTTGAATGCGGAAGGTGAAACGTATTCGCATTCATGAAAGACTGAAAAATGTGTACGGGGATGCAAGAGTGGATGTCAGCACTGTTAGACAATGGGTTCGCCGCTGTAACGAAGCTGAACGACAAACACCTCTGGCGGATGAAAAGCGGAGCGACAGGCCATTGACTACTGTGACTCCACACAACATTCAACGAGCCGATGCCATTAATCGTGACGACCGCATGATGACTGCAATGAATTGTGTCGTATTCTCTCGCTCAGTAAAGGGAGTGTGATGACTATTATTCATCAACTAGAGTATTCAAAGGTTTGTGCAACCTGGGTAATAAGAAAATTGTCCGACCAGAATAAAGAAACAAGAAAAACAATAACCACTTTCAGCGCTTCCGTTTGGAGGGAGATACGTTTCTAGAAAAACTGGGAACGAAGACGAAACATGGGTTCATTTCTTTGAACCTGAATCAAGGAGGTGGTCAGTGGAATGGCATCACACAAATTCACCAAGGATGAAAAAGTTGAAAACTGCGATTGGCAGGGAAAAGTATGGCGACAGTGTTCTGGCATGCAAAGGGTGTGATTGCGGTTAGGCAGGGATGCACAATAAATTGTCCTATACGTCGCAACCCTCTAAAAGCTTAAAGCACGTCTTCAGCGAGTTCGCCCAACAAAAGCTATGGCGGATGTTCTTCTTTTGCATAACAATGAAAGATCACACACCAGTCGTCACACCACTGAAGAGATTGTGAAAATTGGATGGAAAGTCTTGCCAGCCCTGTACTGGCACCATCAGATTTCCATCTGTTCGGGCCGCTAAAAGAAGCTCATCGTGGGATTCACTTTGAAGAAGAGCGAGGCAGTGACAACGTCTGTGCGTCAATGAATTACGAAGCAGCACCGTGCTTTCTACCACACCGAGATACATACCTTTGTTGAAATATGGACTAAAACTGTGGAAATGGACGGAGATTATATTGAAACAAGAAATTGAATACTGGCGTAATGTGTTGCAAAGAGTTGTTGAAACTGTTAAGATGTTAGCTGTTCGTGGATTACCGTTTAGAGGCTCTAATGAAATATTTGGATCTCACAATAATGGAAATTTCTTAGGCTGCTTAGAATTAATAGCTAAATTTGATCCTTTTCTAAAAGATCATATCAGCAGATATGGAAACCCTGGAAGAGGAAATACATCATATTTATCATCTACAACCTATGAACAATTCATTAATATACTTTCAAATCATGTTCAAAAATATATCCTAGAAGAATTGCATGAAGCCAAATATTATTCTATCAGTGTCGATTCCACCCCTGATATTTCATATGTTGATCAGCTAACATTTATTGTTAGGTAAATATATTACATAATTTTTATGACCAAGTCCGTCTGCAAACGAACTTTAATTTGCTAGTACGTTCGATTGCGTGCGACTGTCTACTCGAAAGAAGCATGTAAAAGGTCCCAAAAAGCCGGTTCCGTAAGACCCCGAGTCTTGTTGGGCCCTAGCAACTTTCAAAATTTGGAATTTCAGTCTTAAAAGTGAATCTGTGGTTACAACTCAGTTCGCCTGTCAGATTGACGTTTCTCGGGATTTTTTGATTGTCACGGGAATCGTCATAACGTAAGCCATTTTTCTGTTACAACATCGAGTACACGCTCCCCTTTAAAAGCCCATATCTCTGCACACGCTCCACTTAGAAGGAAAATCTCTCCGTCGAGGAACCCTTTAAAGTCGTTCGTACACCCACGCCAAAGGACAGCTTTCAATTTCGCGTATCCAGAGAGGAGTTTTGCGCACCGCGTTGCTGATTTTTGTCGATTTTGCCGGTAACCATGGTGATTCGGTTAAGCTATTTCAACTCGAACGATTAGAAAGGGTCACTCGAACGGCTTTTATATATTATAAAGTGACAAATTAATCATCAATATTGTGGTTTTCAACTTATTTAAGTGAATTTTAATTTCTTGACAATTAAAAGAGAAAAAATAGGACACATTAGTTATTGACCGTCGTAGCTGGATGGTACAAACAAATTTATTTTAAATTATCAAGTCTATTTAACGAAATTTTTATTTTTGCCACCGCTTAAAACAAAAACCACACAACAAGTAGTCATCAAATTAATTGACATCTTGTGCTTGGTAGTTTCGCCATTTATATTAGAGAGCAGAGCAACAATGGTCACGAGTTTGCTAATTCAGTTACTTTATTGCTAGTCGTGTCTTAAAATTGTTCATGGTCGACCAAGGCATTCACAAAGTCAAGGTTCTGTTAAAAGATCTATCCAGGATATTCGTGACATGTTAACTAACTGAGCTGATGAAGATAATGACACGAAATAGTCGGAGGAATTGAGATTTATACAGACAAGCAAAAATAGAAGAATCGGCAGAAGCCGTTGTGAAGGTATGTTTCGTACTAGGCAGATAAACGGTTTAAGCGACGCAGATTTACCAAATGATATTGTGACCAACTTACAAAACGAAGAAGACGGAAGAAATCATGAGAATCAGAGAAAATAAAAATAAATAAGACCTAGAAAATAAAGTACACGTGCAAAGCACAGATAATGAAGGTGATGAAGGTGCTAATTAGAAATATGAAATTGCATTACTAGAAAACTTAAGCTACTACATAATGGCTAATGACAATTTAAAATTTGACATGTTTGAAAGAAATAAAAGAATTTTAAATGAGCACGAAAAATCACATTAAAAGATGAAAATGCAGGTTACTAGAATGTTACAAGGCTCAAATAAACGTTCTCATACATTAGATACCAGAGGGCACTAATATTTTGGTTAAAATTCCAGATGTTGATAGAAGCTACCTTGCTCCAAGTGAAGTGCTTTACAAAATACAATAAACATCGTTAAATCGTATAGTAGATTTTGTTAATTTGTAGAAAACACATTGTGAGTAGTATCTTCCTATACGCTTTGCTCAGTAGCCGAACCAATACTAATAAACTTCTCCACAATGAGATTTGAGCACCACAACGCGTTGTAGGTATAAATTTCGGTAATTACCTGACTTCGCCATTTGAGTAAAACACATATAACAAAAACACTACATTAATAAAATAACGAACAGTGACGATAAAAACAAGGTAAGACAAGATAAATATATGAATAAATAAATAAACAAATAAACATAAAACTCACTCTTGTGATTGTATGACAAAACAGAGAAAATATAGCAACAATAGAAATATAATAGTAATTTAATTTAAATTCTCTCACAAGTATTTAATAATTGCTTTAAAGTGCAATGAAAATGTTACTTATATTACTTACAGTATTATATAATTATACATAACATTAATTAAACATAATTGGCGGATTAAGTAATAATAGTTTTAACAATATCAGTATAAAAGGTGTTCGTTCTCATTACGAGAAAATACTCTTGAACACACGAAATTTAATTTCTCCAAGACGTAAGAGCAATCAATTTTAACGTGGATAATACCGAGCAGAAAAGTCAATCTTGAAAAACGGTTACTGTGAGAAATATATTGCCACCGCAAACTTAATCACGGACGCGATTCGAGCTAATTAACTTTCTTGAGCATAATGTACGATTTCACATCGGCATTTCATATAATCACCGTATATATACCAAGTGTTGGTATCGATGTGTATCTATATGAGATACTCCTTAATTTGGAAAATATTTATATACATAAATGTGTGTTGATTAAATGTCAATTTTCTTCTTCAGATATGTACAAGTTACTAATTTATCTGCAAAAGCACAAGAAGAAAGTCCCAGCAAAGCGACATTATCCATTATTGGTGTCTCATAATTAACAACCTGTTAATCATGAGCTCTATAATTTAAAATTATTTTCTTTTACGCCTACAGAGTGTTCAGCAATGTGTTAAGTGATTCAACTGATATCAAATTGTATTACTCGATTTTCAAATGTTTCGGCGACATGGCGACTATTATTACTGTACAACTTTTGAAAACTTGAATAGATTAAAACATGAGGATGGGCAAATTGTAACAATGTTTCTCCTATCTAATGTCACATTACTTATATAGCCGATGGACTAAAAAATAATTAGACTAATAAAATTGTACTACAGAAAGTCTTTTATTTACTGTAGTATGAAACAGCATATTTCCGATACCTTGAAAAAGTTAAGTATTAGAGTCGCAGTAAAACAACCTAGTGGCAGCTTAGAATTATCTTAATCAAGATATTAAAGAAAAAAGGTTCGGAGGAATATTATAGATAGAGTTTCAAATAAGAATGATAACGAAATTCTGCCGTTTGCTATTTTGAAAAGCTAATGGCACATTGTGCTTCCCTCTTGCATTAAAAATATATAATATGCGAGAGGACAGAAGGTATGATGCCACCACGATAACTCACTATAAGAATAAAACGCTTCAGTTAAAACATAGGGCCTAGAATAATTATAATACGTTCAGTTTGGGGACTTCACCCATTCGGTAGTTGAAGCTAAGATGCACTATGCAACGCCACTTTCCAGTGGGTTAAATAAGCAGATTTGATGAAGGCAAGGTTTACGGTGCCAATTGATTATACATTTATTGAAGGATGTATTTTATTTCTGATTTTTGTAAGATATTTGCAAAAGACAAATCTATGCTTCTATAGAAATACTTTCTCGATATAAGTTCATATTTTTTCTTATCGACACGTTAGAATTCAGTCATTTTAGCACATTTTACATTAGAATTTCTCTTAAGTGGGGAAAGTTATTGAAAATCTAATTCTATAGAAGCGTAGAACCAACTTTCCTTTTATTACAGACAAATTTTCGTCAAGAAAGATCCTACAGTAATGGCACAATCAATTGGCAGCACAACCCCTGCGCGTCTTCACAAATCTGACAGTATGAACAGCCTTAAGTGTGCACTATTTACACTTACGTATTCATCCAAATTAGGAAACTTGTGTCTCGAAGTGCTATCAGTACACGTGATCATAGAATACTTGATTAAGACGATAGTTCCTCACAGCTTAAAAATCCAAATAATTAATAAAACACAATGCGAAACAACAGCACGTAACTATTTGATTATGAATCAATGAATACATATAATTTTAGGTTAGAATTTTCACAAATAACCCTCTTTTATGTTTCGTTATGACGATTCATATTCGGCAAACTTCGCATATCTACTAGCGTTTAGTGTTCGTAATGGAAACTAAAATAAGAATTCTAAATTGATAAAGTCCGTGACATAGCCCTGATGATTGGATATTAATTGAAAGCATCCTCGAAGTAACGTAATAATATAAACTCTTATCTCCGCGTGATTATTTGATTTTGATTATTTGATTATTAAACATTTATATGTTTGAAAGACCCATAATGCATGGAATGGTTTTTGGTAAAACATAAGTGTTAGCGAACTTTTTTGTTAAGATATTTATTTATAATAGGATAAAAGTAAATAAAAAGAATAAATTATAGTTATTTACACTTATCATACCTTCTTATCGAAATGATATGAGATCATTAAACTCTACAGAGAATAAACGTCATAAAACCACCTAAAATGGAATTTTACCCGATCTATCTGTTTATAGTTTATGACAGGAGTGCCTATGTATTATGAATGTTTCCAATATCACTTTATGGTCCGGAAAATATTACGAAAGATAGACACGTACGTGAATAGGAAAAAGCGGAGTGAGGAAAATGAGGTGTGATATCGAAGAACGTGATGTCGAGAAGTGTACAGGTTAATGGAATTTCTACGAACAACACCGGCTTTTTATTAGATATAAACGTTATCGAAATTGAATAAATTTAATCTGAATTGGCTGAGATGGTTATTGCGACAGCGAGAATTTTATTAATAATCCCCCACAACGAACTTGTAAGAGATCTTGAGGTCGATTATAATATAATTTTATTAAACGTGAAATTGTGAGGCTTTTAATGTCTTTTTTTCGTTTTTAAATTAAAAAATATATTTTACGTTTTTTTTTCATAATAGTTTAATTTTCAGAATTGGATTTTTTTATTACTTGGTGAAAATTTATAGTTGTCAGCACTTAAGTCAAGTCCAACATAAGTATTGAAATTTTAATGGCGTATTTAACGTATTTAATATAATATGGTGACAGAGCCTGAAATTTGTAATTTATTTAAACAAAAATAAATTGAGTAAATATTTTGAGTATAATAGCAGGTATTTCAACCGACATGCATAGTTCAAGAAGCAATAAAATGGGAAAAGAAAAGAAATAAACCTGTCAGTAGAGCAACATTTGTCTATGTTCAGTTAAGAATATATATAACTGTAGTAAGATCGATTATAACATAAATAGATGGAGTTAGATATTACAAAAGAAACACAACACACAGAAAAAGCATTGGAAATGAGAAACATGAGAAAAATAAATGGGAAGGTAGGCAGACACAGAATAACATGAAGCAAGAGATACAGCAAAGGGAAGAAGGATAGGTCACGAAGAAAATGGATACAATAGCTGGCAGATGCAGTGGAGAGAAATGAGAAGAGAATCGAGAAGACGAAAACCATGACTATGTAATCATGGTTTTCGTCTTTCCATATGTTCGTATATACAGGGTGTCTCTAAAAGGTGCGGAAAAAACGCTACCACACATTTCTGAGGGCGATCTAACCCAACTTACCTCAGTCCAAAAGTGGATGCACCATTGCATTGAATTGCCACAAGAATAACACCCAAATTACAGAAGCATATGTGTCCATATACGGAATGAATTTTTTATATCCAGATTACTCATAAACGGCTGCTCCAATCAACTCCTACCAGGTATACCTTTTCTAGGTAAAAAACATTGGAGAATAAGAATTTTTATTTAAATGTTAAATACAGTGTGTCTCAAAAAAGTTATTACGTTTTAAATGGATACAATATGCCGCAGGTGGCGCCCTCTACATTTTGCAATGAAAATGAGAGCAGATTTAAATTTTTTACCCCACGAAACCCCCCCTACCCAAATATTGTGACAATATACCAATTATTACAGAAATTATTTATAAAAAACTAAAACCAAATTGAACTTTTGACACTCTGTATCTCTGAAAGCATCCACTTTTGGACTGAAGTAAGATGGGTTAGATCGTCATATTTTGCCCTCAGAAATGTGTGGTAGCGTTTTTTCCGCACCTTTTAGAGACACCCCAGTATACCGGGTGTTTCAGAATTGCACGGCGCTATTGTAGGTACTTGTTCTCCAACATAAAATAAACAAAAAAGTCCATATAAACATATGTCGCAAATTAATTTATTACTAAGATATTGGAGCATAAAGGATATTTATTTAACAATACAACATCCAAAAGAAATGTTTAAAATGGCCACCGTTTTGTTGAATGCAGCATTCAGCACAACAAATTCATTCTTCTTTGACACTTCGTATAGCATCAGGATGATCCTTGATAGTTGTTGAGGCTTCCACGATGCAATTACTAAACTACCGATCTAAAGGCGTTAGATCGGGAGAGCGGGATTCATCAGAGTTTAGTAATCGCATCGTATAAGCCGCAGTAACTATCAAGAATCATCCTGATCCTATACGATGTACTAAAGAAGCATGAATTTGTCGTGCTGAATGCTGCATTCAACAAAACGGTGGCCACTTTAAACAGTTCTTTTGGATGTTGTATTGTTAAATAAATACCTTTATGCTCCAATATCTTATTAATCAATTAATTTGGGACATATGTTTATATGGACTTTTTTGTTTATTTTATGCTGGAGAACAAGTGCCTATAATAGTGCCGTGCAATTCCGAAACACCCGGTATATACGAACATATGGAAAGAATAAGTGAGAAGAATGTCCAGAAAACTAGTTCAAATCCGACTGCTGAAGGAGCTGAAGGAACACCATACACAAAATACGTTCGAGATTAGATACGCGAGGAAAATAGATGGGCAGACAAAGAAAGATAAGAACAAATTTACAAAGAGCGAATTACGTAGGTATGGATATCTCATGAGGACAGAACCAGATAGAATAACAAATAAAATGCAAGCAATTAGCAATTAGGTGGTCTATCTTAGGTTAGGTATGATACCAATAACATTAATCAATAATATTTTTTTAATTTAATGTTCGTACAAAAAATATTGTACAAACCACTTGCGTGAAGACATCTTTCACGCATTCGCGCAATTTAAAGCACTCGCTTCCTGCGGTCGCTCGTGCATACAATGTGCGCTCATGCGGGAAAACAGTCTTCCCGCACTTGGTTCGTAAATAACTATTTGACAAATGTTGTACATTACAATAGATGCCGTCAAGATGTTTGTCAAAAAACATTTATGTGGTAATTGGTAATTTTGTACACGATATACATGTTGTAATTAAGAAAGTTATTGTACCAATAGACAAAAGCTGACATTGTAGAATATATGTAAGGCAAGTATATTCATCCATAAGTCGGTTTCCTTTTTTAAGGTCAAATTGTTTCATATAAACTACAACATATATGTAAGATAAAACAACAGCAATTGCTAAATAAATGTATATTATTAGTAATATAAAAAAAAGAACATACATACTGCTATGGTTTTTTTATATATTATGGATAAGTAAAATTAAATAAATTGATTTATTGCAAATTTATTTTTCTGTGGGGCAAATGTTTTGGTATACACTGTATTTTGGTTTCTGTTTAAGAATTTGGGAGGTATAGTAGTCTTTTGGTAATCTGTTAATATTTATTTTGTTATTTGAATTTAAAAGAAAAGATGCCAGAAAGATTATTTACGCTCAACTTGATATTATAATATAGTATAGATGTGCGGAATATTATTTAGATGTGGTAGGGATGCGTGACATTCACTGGCCGTGGTTTTAATATTGAAGGACATTAAATTTTGGTCTCCCGTCAAGTGTAGTTGAATTTGAGATATATGATGTTTGAATAAAATTTGTTATATGTTTCATTTTTATTTTAAGGAGCCAAGATTTAATCAAGTTTGTGAATTAGTTTTATTGCTGTTATACAAGTTAAGTATTTACTTTTAAGAAAGAGAATGCATTCTTTATTATAATAAGAGAAAATTTTAATATTGTAAAAGTAGGCTCATATCCTTCATTTTGTTTTCCTGCACGTGTTTGAAAATATTTTATATTTATTGAGAAGCTATTAAAGTAGATAATTTTCTTTACTGTATCAGTTTGCTATAATTTGATGTATTTTAATTATAGGTATTTAATTTATTTATTTTAAGTAATTATTATTTTGTATGGACTTTGTGAATAATTATCAGTATTTAATTAGGTACATTTTGTCGCGTTTGTCAGTACAAGTTTTTTTTATCCTATCTGGTCAATTAGTGGGTAGGGTTTTTTCTGGAGTATTTGTTAACTAAAGTTTTTTTTTTTTGTTTTTTTATAATAAATAATTATATCTGATCTGTTTTTCAATTTTATTAAAAATTTTAGAAAAGATAATTAAATAATTATTTCATTTTTTTGTCTTCAAGTAATTTGTGGTTTTTTTTATACTGTTTCCTAAGATCACGATTCCTGACGTGCACATTGTACAGTTTCGCCGAGGGAACCTGAGAGAGAGAGAATTTTGTTTCCTGAGCTATATCGCGGCAACCCTATAACAATTGTACTAATATCATAGCAATACGTATAAGAAAGTCATGTGGTAACAGCACCCCATTTTTCTAAACACTATGGTGAGCGGATACCTAAGATAAAAGTAAAAACAGTAAATACAAATCACATGAAAATATACCAGAGTTTCTGAAAAAATGAAGTTTCCATTTTATTCAGTTCGTTATGCTATGCTGTAGAGCCGCACGTTGAAAAGATCAAATTTGATAATGTTTGAAGTTCCTCTACTTCTTAGCGCTCGAAGGGAAGTTTTTTCAAGTGAAATAAACAGCAAGACTATACGTGTACGCTGAAGCTTTTACGAAGTTGTTCAGCCAAAATCTGCTCGCAAAGTAAGGCGGGACACTTTCTCAATGCACAAGTTTAGGGAACGTCAAAACTAATCAATCTGTGAAACTTGCCGTGTTGAGAAAGTCTTCTTTCGCCGCTTTCAGAAGATTAATATACCCTCACCAGTTTAATTTACACTAGTGGTTCAATTGTATTGTATTAGAAGTTTTTGTTATACGATATATAATACGAAAATTAATCCAATGGATGTAATTAAATAATTAATTGACGAAGAAGGACCATGTTGAAATTCCATAATTGTAAATAATGAAATGAAACTACACGTACTTATTTTAAGAGTTAATGTATCTCTTAAAATGAATACGACTACAATTCCCTCAGTTCATCAGCTGACAACATACAATAATTATTATAATTATATTATATAATAATAAATAATATCTTTATTATTCATGGATCACAACGTGATATCGATCTTGTCAATTACAAATCACAATCTACATACAAAAGCATACAATACCACAAGTACATAAAATATCGAATATCACCTCTCATTCAAATCATATAAAATGTCAAAATGTCAACCGAAGTATTGCCCAACATTATAAAAACAATTATCCAAGAAATACTCCTTAAGGCTCTTCTGTACCACCCCAGAAAACAATACAAAATGGTAGCGGATTTTTTAGCTCCATTTTTATATTTGAAGGAAAGATCGGTGTTTGTGTGGGTATCAAACATGCTGCTTAAGTGCGCTGCAATATCTAAGTTGGAAAATAGGCCTTTTTTTTGTAGATATTGCGATAAATGTTTTTTTATAAAAAACCGGTTTTTTGCGGTTATTTATAATGATTTTTAGTTGAAATTTATATCGATGTGTAGAGAATTCACATACCAAGTATGCGCTCTCATTTTTCTTTTAAATAAAATTCTTTCATTCTTTTGATAATTTAATTGTAAGCTCTATAATTTTCTGCCAGAAATTTTAATCTAGGCAGCCCCTTATACATTTAACAAATCCATATTATTTGATTTATAATAGCTAGGTACTTAACCAGCGGGGGGTCGACTAATCGTTACGACCATTACAAGGCCGCAATGAATATTTTTCTTTAGGTCGTGGATTGTATTTACTACCTACTAAGGGTTTTGTGTTAAATTTTGTATATGCTTTGCATGAAAGAACTGTCCCGGTTTCGCTATCCAATATTTTATTTTTTTTATATGATCTCTAGGACTTCTCAAATCTTACCTCCCGAAACAAATAATCATAAAATTTCAGGGTGAGATATGTAATTTTTTTGTCCAATTGCCTTCAAAGCTAAAGGTTTACGTATGATATTATCTTTATTCCGAGTATTATAATTGTGTTCACCTATTTCAATAATTTCTTTGTTTCTTTAAAGATGTATAAGCATGGCATAAGCGTACACTTGTCGCACATCAAAAACACCCGTTTCAAATAAGTCTCCACTCGGGTAATCGCGTTTGTTTATTGAAAATAATCTTTAATATCCACTTCTAAACTATATCTAAGTTCCTCAAGGAACATTCCGAAATACCTCCCCACCCAATGATTACATATTGAATATATGTACTCTATATCTGCAAATCTCTACGTAAAATACTTTTGATAGGTTTTTTCCTATTTACACGGGAATCAATTATTTCTGGTAATAAAGCGTTCATATAAAATTGTTCCAAAACATTTACCATTTTCGTATTCCAAAAATTATCATCCTTTTCAATAATTTCGCAAGCTATATTTTTTCTGTGTATACTATAAAGTAACATTCATCCCTTCGCCTTATATGTAACTGACCCTGTATTTGGTACATGTAATTATGATCCGGTTTTAACTTTATTTCTTCAGCATCATTAATTGTACAATAATCAATTATCTTATTTCGAATGGCTTCCTGAACTGTTAGTTCTCTCGCAGAATATGGGGCATTTATTTCTACAACAGCAATAGCCTCCCAATCAATCCGTCAGGGGATGCGGCTAAAAACTTTTTTCAATATCAATAAATAAATCAGTTTTCTATATTTCCATTTTAAACTAATTTTGAAATTTTTCAATAGCCTTGTTCTCGCTATTTATACCGTGTTGTAATGAATTTGGCAACCCATATGTTTGCAAATTTTGCTTTGAATAGAATATCTGATTTACACTGCATCTTGTATCGGTCGAAGGTCTCATATGGCATATTTTTCCAAAGTTGCTCGTAGTTAGCCTAATTGATTTTTCCTTAAACCAGACAGGGTTTGAGCTTTGTCCTAATGTTATTTCTTGAATTATATCAACATCGGCTTTATCAATGTTATCTAAAAATTTCTGTTTTGCGATGTTATATTGTGCTTCATTCATATCTGGAATGTCTTCATTATCTAGATTATTAAGCCCATAATCGGAATCTGCGCTTTGAATGCGTTTTCGCTTCAATGGTTTTCTTCAAAGAAAAATTTATTCCTTTACCCCCAATAACTTTCTTTACAACTGAATTAAATGCCTCAGCAGCATTGTTATCAATATCATATAACAAACTGGATGATAAGTTTGCTACTCCATTTAAACATTTGAAAAAACTTGTGTAAGTGGAACTGTTTAGAAATTCATTGAGCATTACATGTACAGTTGCTTGATTTTGTTTATCACAAAAATATGTAGCGCAATTAGAATGATCGCCGAAAATATGTCGAGGACCGTTCAAAATATCATTTTTAAAATTTTCAATTTTGACGTGATCTGGTGAGGACTCTACTTTACGGTGCTTTATTGCACTAACAATGGCTGTTCTAAATTTCAAAACGTTGCTACGTATGAATTTTTTCACATACATATTCTCTCCTGACATTTTTTATATTTCTCTAAGTTTGTAACAAAAATTTCGCAATATGTGATTTCTACATTCGAGTTTTTCTATAAAAAATCGGGACCATATGGTTTGTCGTCACGTATTCTTTTATACACACTACTGTCTCCGTCACCAATAACACTGTGCATGAATTTGACAATATTTATTTGGAACAACCGGGGCACCTATCAGGTAAAGTCAATTCGGGTACGCTGAATTCAGTGGTGCCAATCGTTTTTTTTAGGTTAGGTCATTTAATTAAATTATAACATACTTTATTTTTGCATAAGATATGAATAGAAACAAAATTGAGTTATGATTATACACATTTAAAAATTATGCATTCAGTTGGAGATATTTTCTAACAGATGGCATCAGTGTTTTTATTTAACTAAAGTCCCTAGATATATAAAGTACCGCAATTACCTCCATTTTGGCGCCAAAGAAGCGGCAAATTTAAAAATCTGTCCGTTTTTTTTTAACTTAACAAATTTAATACGCGAAAATTGTATTTTTATTTTCTGGAAAAATCTTGTCCCGTGCGGATGCGATCCCGAGCCGCCCGCGTGTGCGATCCCGAGCCGCCCGCGTGTGAAGCGAACATCTTACCATTAGAACAGCGCGGGTACTTCAATGTGATTTGTCTTAACGTCTATTTGTATATATGCGTACGAATTACTAAATAACTACTAAATGTCCCCAAATCACCGCCATTTTGGCGCCGTTATAATGGGACAAACCAATTACGGTACTTTATATATCTAGGGACTTTATATATAACCATCAAACATATTGTGTATTATTACATATTTTGATAATTTTGACATTTGGTCTAAACAACCTCCTCGTTTGCAAGTTTTGTTTGGTTTTTTCAGTGCGTATTTTGATCGGTTTGCGAAATTAATCGTTTTAAAATGTATAAAATGGATATATGTGGAGCAATAAAATTCAATAACTTTTGTTATGTTTGCGGAAAATACACTATCATGCCTAGTCGGCGTAAAATTACTCCGAACATAGTTGAAATATATCACCAATATTTCAATCAACAAATTTTTCACGATGTGGAATGGGTCCCGTCTATCATTTGTACTGGATGCTTGAAAAAATTGAATCAATGGAATATATGCCTTTTGGTATTCCTATAATTTGGACGGACCAACAAGTACATAATTCAGCTGAATGTTACGCGTGCGTGAATTATATTTTCGGAACAAACAGAAATAAGATTCGTTCTATGACATACAAAGCAACAAAATTTGTACAGTTGCCATTACCGCACTCCGAAAACATACCCATCCCAAAAAAAACCGAGCCCTAATGAAGAATACACGCCGCCAACTGTTGAAACTGCTGGAGAGTCAGGTGCACGTATCCGAATATGTACCATCAAACGTCACTCCATATTGCAACCATATTGAAATTACATAAAACCGTCTTGACATTATGACACGCCGCCTCAAGTTATCACAGCGACAGTCGATTCTCTTAGCTAAAGAATTGAAACGAGTAAACATTTTGGCACCAGACGCTCGTGTATATGAATCAATCGGCCGTCATCATCATTTTTCTCATTTTTTTAAATCAATTGAGAATAATTCGTTGGCTTATTGCGACGATATCCACGGTTTGGTTTTAACATCGCACCATGAATATAAACCCGAAAACTGAAGACTATTTATCGATTCGTCCAAAAGTAGTTTGAAAGCAGTTCTACTCCACGTTACGAACTCAAAAAATTCCGTTCCGATTGCACTGAGCACAAATACAAAGGAGAACTACTTATCATTGGAAAAAATCATCGATCTAGTGAAATACAATGATCACAAATAGAAAATTTGCCAGCCGAATCTGATGAGCATGGTGAACGCTTTCATCAGATATCAGCAAGACTCGAACACTGGTACAGCGCAAAGAAGCTTGATTGCTCTATTAGGAGATATTTGTTGGAATTTACAAGAAGAAAGTGAAATTGAACATGATAATTGAGAAAAAAAATTAATTGAAGGAAACAATTTTATTAATTTAAAATGTGTAGTTGAATTTTATTTTATTTGCTTATATTTTATGCAAAATAAATTATTTTAGAAATGATTTGGAATCAAAAAAGTAGAAAGCAGGAATAAAATACAATTTTCTTGCGAACAAACGTGAAAAATTGTATTTTTTAGCAAAATCGGTCATTCTTTTCGTAGAATGTCTTCTATTTAGTGTATTTTACTAAAACAGTGAAAATTCATTCCAATTTTAACGAAAAAAAAAATAATTAAATACTAAAAATGTTGCAGCAAAAATTAAATTTATTATTGAAATAATTCCATTAAATGACCTAACCTAAAAAAACGATTGGCACCACTGAATTCAGCGTACCCGAATTGACTTTACCTGATATGTGCCCCGGTTGTTCAGTTTTTAGACTTGCACAGTGTAATTTTTCCATATTTCAAATTATGCATTACTATCGATTTTCGAAATCCTTCTAATATAATTTGGCTTTCCATTGATGTTGAAGTTCCACTCCAATTTTTTAAACATGTGTGTTGTAAATTGACTTTTTCAGCTTTATTTTTTTCACTTTTTCGACAGTATTTATTTTTCACTCCTACCTAAAGAACTTTCTTTGTTCTTGCCCCTATAATACATCCAACACCAGAGGAAGCATTATAATTTGTTCTATATGACCGTTTGCTCCAAGCACCGTCAACTACTACGGCAATTATAGGTATACCATCTGCATCAACATCCCCAGCTTTTACCGCTAATTCATGTTCCTCTTTGTCAGCTGCAAACATGTCTGCCGTTGCTAATTGTTTGATACTGGTCATTACCTCATTTTCATACTTTGAATATGTTCGTTCTGACATTTGAGGAATATCTAAACTAGCACATAATTCAGAAAGTTGTGAACCACCCGCACCAATTGCAACTACCCCGCTAATCGCTGCTTTGTTTACTGAGTTTCCCACGTCACTATCTTCGGTACTGAAAGAACCTCCAATACCGCACATAGCGCATTTATAACTAAAGACACTTTTAAATCCCAAGCGCATTTCACCGACAATATTTATTTGGTAAAAACTACAGTCAAATCCTTTGTGTTCTATGGACTTTAAAGATGAAAACAAATGATTGATATTTACAATTCTTCGACCGCTGAGTTCAAATTTTTTTGCAGATGTTGGAATGTTATCATTGTCAACGGACATCGAAGAACTACTACATGATTCATAATCAGTAGACTTTGAATTTAATTGTATCGATTTTTCACCCTGCCGTTGTTTCCATATATTTTTTACTAATCGTCGTTTACTTTCACGTTTGTTATAAGCCACACGCTTAGTTTTTGAAAGTCCCATTTTCAAACAATATGATATGTAGGTACTTCAAATATCTATCCTAAGTTTTTCCTAACGTTACGTTAATGTAAACCTACACCTACTTTTTATTGATACTAACTATTATTAAAATACTGTATAAGACGATATATTTAAAAAAAAAAACTGTTGATAGCGCCGTAAGATTTGGTCACAAAGCGGCCTTCACTTGTAAAAAAAAACACACACACTACCACACTACTTTGTTGGCACATATTGGCACCAAATAATGAAGATTTGGTTACAAAGCTGCCTTCACTTGTAAAAAAACACAAACACTACCACACTACTCTGTTGGCGACTAACAATCATCAAGACAATCTCAAGTGAGTTAGAAATGCATTATTGGTCGACTTACCCTCCGAGAAATCGAATTGATTCGGAATAAGTATTAATGATGATTTTAGATATCTCTAGAGTATTAATTTTGCTTAATCCTGTATAAAATTCATATGTTTGTAAATTGACTAAATGTTAGGTGTTTTCGGGAAATGCATAAGATGTGTTTAATAAAAAATGATATTAATTAATATTGAACATGTAATATTTAGAAGTTGTATCGATTTATTAAAAATTAATGTGTATTTCAATAATTTAAAACTGTTTTTTTGTCCTTGAATACCTCGATCGTATGCGAGCGAACGAAAGAAAGATTATTAAGATTTGTGCCGTGGAAAGTTATACTTCTTTTAAATTCATACATTCAATTAATTTGTTTTAGATAATAAATTTCCTCAATATTTCATATACCGGGTCGTCCAAAAGTCTGGATTCACGTGGATTTTGAGTAAACTATTCACTTTTTTGGAAAACTGAATTCTGTATCTTGAATGGGAATAAAATTGCAACTCAATAGTATTTTTTAATTCAAAAAAATTGTTTATAATTTTGAGATAAAGTTAATAACAATGTTTTTTTAAATGGAAACCTACCGTGATTTTTATTTCAGAGAGAGTACTTTCGATAAGAATTGCATTGGCATAGAAATTTTGGCTATAAACCTTACGATTATTGTTTAAATTAATATTAAATTTTCGATCCGAACACTCGTTCGCGCTTGTTCGGAAAATACACGAACGTGTCTTCTCTTACCACGTTTCCAACTGTAGGCATGGGTCCACCCCCTAATAAAGCATTCTATTGAAGGCGTTACGTTTATCTTGAATGAAAGCATTTTTTTTTTATAAAATGGAGATCTGCCGCTTTTTGTCGCCGTATCCCACCATAATTAGAATTTCTATCCGTTCTCTCTCTACCAGTTCCATATTTACGCAAATTGTTCAAAATCACAGATCACAAAAATAATAGATAAAGTCAATACCAAAACAACACAATTAACAACAAACAAAACGTTCAAGAAAACAAAATAAAAATTCAAATTCGCTCCGTAAACGTACACTAGTAATACCAAAAACAGAATGAGATAAGATTTGGACCTTCCAAGTGTCTAAAAACGGAAAAAGACCATAAAATTATTTTTTATTAAACTACGTTGTACTTTCTCATAACGTTTAAATATCGTAATCGCGGTAGATCTCCATTTTATAAAAAAAAAATGCTTTCATTCAAGATAAACGTAACGCCTTCAATAGAATGCTTTATTAGGGGGTGGACCCATGCCTACAGTTGGAAACGTGGTAAGAGAAGACACGTTCGTGTATTTTCCGAACAAGCGCGAACGAGTGTTCGGATCGAAAATTTAATATTAATTTAAACAATAATCGTAAGGTTTATAGCCAAAATTTCTATGCCAATGCAATTCTTATCGAAAGTACTCTCTCTGAAATAAAAATCACGGTAGGTTTCCATTTAAAAAAACATTGTTATTAACTTTATCTCAAAATTATAAACAATTTTTTTGAAATAAAAAATACTATTGAGTTGCAATTTTATTCCCATTCAAGATACAGAATTCAGTTTTCCAAAAAAGTGAATAGTTTACTCAAAATCCACGTGAATCCAGACTTTTGGACGACCCGGTATATAAAAAAACCATAGCAGTATGTAGTAGACTACTGTGCATTTTTTTAATTTACAAATATACATGCAGTTCCAAATTTTCGCAACCACCTTCACTTTATTATTTTAAATAGATTGCTATACTTTCTAGCTATAATAATGATAGCCACCCAAATTATCTTTGCAATGATATATGGATATGTGCACTTACGACTTTTGGTTTTATTGATAATTTTGTTAAAATCTAACATCTAACATTTTAAGCCTGAGTCTGAAAATGGGTAGAATGCCTCGCGTAACTCTTGTGTTACTAATTTATGGAGTAACACGTTATTTGTTTTGAGGTTGAACAAAGTGAATAAATATACAGGCTGTTAAATATGTCGTGCCTCAGTTATCGATCTTTATTGACTATTTTCTCGTTTTTTTTTTTAAATCTAACCTATAATATTTTTTTAAGTTAGCATATTCCTTGTAAAATTGCCTTTAAAATGGTACCAATAACATAGTACTTACTTCCGGAATTTTCAAAAGTTACCGCCCTTTAATGGGACATACCCATGTTTATAAAATGCGGGGCATCTAATAGTTGGTTGGCCTTGGTTTTAAAAAAAAATGACTGTGCAACTAAACGTGAAATCTATATATCAAAATTCCATATTTTATTGTTATAATTTAAGTTCGGCTAGTTAATTATCAATGTCTGTTTGTTTGTTAGTAGTTGTTACGTGTTACATTTATATTGTTGTCACTTATATCGTTTTGTGGAAATTATTTGAAACTATTATGGTATTTACATACCTTAATAGTTTATGGTTCCCTTTAGAAGTTTTTGCTTTAAAATAAATTTTTTGAAGGATGTGCTCATAGACATGATATTTGCTCTTGGCGCTTTCAACTGAACTCCATTTTTAACATCAAGAACATATGTCATGGAATATCCCGACCAAAGAGCACCGGATAGTAAAACGTTAGAAAATTTATTGATTAGGTTTCTTAAAACGGTTTCAGTGAATTACGTCAAACATGAAAGAAGTAAGAGTATGGTTATAGAAGATAATGAAGTGAGAGCTGTCCAGCCTATTGTAGAAAATCCGCACTTATTTAAAAAGATAATTTCGAAACAACACGATGTAGAAGTCACTGCTGTGAGGAGGATTTTAAAGAAACATAAATTTCAGTCTTACAAAGTTCAAAATTACCAAGACTTATTACAAACGGATTTTGAAAAGAGACTAGTCTACTGTGAATGGATACTTTTACAATTATGACAAGATATAAATTATCTAGACCATGTGCTTTTCACAAATAAAGCAATATTTGCTAATTGTTGAATAACAAATAGATAAAAATTCCATTATTATGATACTATAAACCCTCATTTTGTGCAACCCATTACATATCAAGAAAAATGGAGTGTTAACACCTGGGGAAGCATTATTATTGGTTCAGAATTCTTTAACAATACTTTAAATTATGCACATTTTCTACAAAATAATTTACCATTACGATTAGAAGACCTATCACATAACGTCATAAGGAGATTATGGTACCAACATGATGGTGCACCAGCACATTGTGGTGTTGCTGCAAACACATTTAGATACGGTATTCACCAATATAGGTGAATTGGTAGAGGTAGCTTGAAAAGCTGGCTGCTGCGATCACAAGATCTCACAACTTGCGATTTCCTTCCAACTGTCAAAATCACTGTTTATGCAACACCTCCTACAACGACAGAGAACATGCAGCAACAAATAAGAAAAGCTTTTCTTTAATTAAATGAGAACAACATGTCTCAGAATGTAAGTCTGTCGATACAGGGGCGGTTGAGAATGTATGTCTGTCTGTAGCAGAACGGATATTTGAACACAGCTTAAGATTGTTTTATTATGGAAAATTTTCAAAATGTAATTCTAAAACTAATGATAAAGCTTTTAAAAAACAGGTGTTTGTTAAAGTTACTTTGTTTTGTTTTCATGACCAACCAACTATTATATGCCCCGCATTTTACATATTATAAACATGGGTATATCCCATTAAAGGGTTATAACTTTTAAAATACTAGAAATATGTAGTAAGTATATTATTGGTACCATTTTAAAGGCAATTTTACAAGGAATATTCTGACTTATAAAAATATTATAGGTTAGATTTTTTAAAAAAACGTGAAAATACCCAATAAGGATCGATAACTTAAACATGACATATTTAACACTCTGTATATTTATTCACTTTGTTCAACCTCAAAACAAATAACGTGTTAGTGCATAAATTAGTAACACAGGAGTTACGTGAGACATTCTACCCATTTTCAGACTAAGGCTTAAAATGTTAGATGCTGCAACTGTCAAGATTTTAACAAAATTATCAATAAAACCAAAATTAACAGTCGTAAGTGCACATGTCTATATATCATTGCAAAGATAAATTTGGTGGCTATCATTATAATAGCTAGAAAGTATAGCAATCTATTTAAAATAAAAAAGTTGAAGGTGGTTGCAGAAATTTGGAACAGCCTGTACATTTGTAAATAAAAAAATGCACAGTAGTCTACTACATGCGTACGTAAAATCTCATTGCTACAACAGTATTAGTTTTCATGCTAAGCTCCGTCGACACACTATTGCCGCACCCGGTATAGAGTGTTCAATCTAGGTATTATACAAGGTGCGGCAAAAAGATCTGACTGTTTTAAAGTAAAAATAACATAAGAATGAAAAATGATTGAAATTTTTTTATTGCTTATTACAGTAAATTAATGAAAATTACGTCAGAACAACCGATTTCGTCCACTTAAGATCTGAAGTTAACGTTCTTATTAAATTAATAAAAATCACATCAGAACAACCGGTTTCATCCGTCTAAGATCTGAGTAGGTGGTGGGGGGGGGGTGAGATAGGCGCATCTCACAGGCCACACGTGGACATTATTAATAGTCATGAAGCAGAGGTCGGCTGAGCGACATTCAAACGCCTACGGAACTGCCGCTGAACAGCAACGTAGGAATCGGCACTTTTAAAAAACGTCTCCATAACAAACACACGGTGCTCAGCCTACCACTGCTCCATGACTACTAATAATGTCCACGTGTAGCCTGTGAGTTGCGCCTATCCCACCCCCGACCAGCTACTCAAATCTTAGACGGACGAAATCGGTTGTTCTGATGTAATTTTCATTAATTTAATAAGGGCGTTGTCTTCAGATATTAAACGGACGAAATCGGCTGTTTTGACGTAATTTACATTAATTTACATGTACACCCTTCTGTAATAAGCAATAAAACAATTTCTATCATTTTTCATTTTTATGTTATTTTTACTTTCAAACCGTCAGATCTTTTTGCCGCACCCTGTATTATAATAATGAAGCACATAGTGAATATTATCCACTACGTGTTTCATTTTTCCTGCAGATACACAATAAATGAACAAAATATTATATTCTAAGGAAATAAATGTTAATGTTAATGTTAATTGATTTGTCTGTCTGATTTATCTATCCCACAGCAAAAGAGTTACATCATTGTAGAACAGACTTACATATTTACATTAGACTACAGCAATATATATATATATATATATTGCGATAGGGGGGGTACTCTAACTATCAATGGGAATGAGACTCTATAATAATCACAAAACTAATTGAATTTTAATTTATTATGCATGAAAATTTTTATAAAATGGAATATTCAAAGACTATACAAATAAGTTTATGGGTAACAATTATCTGACTACTCCCTGTAGATGGTAGGTCCAATGAATTTAACGGAATTAACGTGCCTGATTTGATAATATTCTAATTCAAAATCTTTAAATTTTCGCGCTATAATTGGTTTCCTATATGACTAAATTGAGCCAATGAACTCGTCCTAATGGGGTGCGTATTGTTTCCGGCAACTGTAGTGAATTATTCTCCTTTATAATTAGTCTTGTGATCGGTTTGTTAATACTTTCTCAGGGGTCGTTGAGGGGGTTCATATATCACAAAAATACACTACTAAATCACTCATTTACCTATACTTTACTTATTTCCTGGATGTGGTACGTCGACGTCTCGTCTAACAGGCACCTGTGGGAATAATAAAATGCGCTTCCTTGTTGTAAAATAAAATGGACGAGCAATTTCCAGGTCGATGGTGCATGTTTACTACCTCAATAATTAATACAAACACAGGTATATACAACAATTATCTATATTTTCATTTAAACAGGTTAACATTGATATATTTATTTTGTAGATGGAGTGTCTTTAATTCGGGACTAATACAACATTTATAAGGAATATACTCTACATGAGCGAATGATTATACACAGATCCAACATAAATTGTACCATAGACCACCAAAGTTACAAACAGCTGTCGAGTGTTAAAGTGTGAATTGGAAATGGACCGCAATACTGTCCCAAAATAATGTACAATGAACTTTTTAAGCTTCAATTACAACTAATTGTAACTGGAGGAACACAAAATTACTGTAAGTAAGAAATTATATTACTTTGCCTGTATTCTAACCCTATTTAGTTGCTTGTTTCTCATGATAGGTTATGTTTGAATTCTTTGAACGTGACTGACTGTTAGATTAAATAATGCCTTTACTGTCTAGTGAATTAGAAAGCCAAATGATTTGTTTGTTAGTGAAATCAATCCTATTAACTCTAAATACTAATATGACTTTGAATGAACCGAAATTGACTTTAATTTTAATAATAAACTACAGATTACATATGAGTTGATATAAATACTGTGGTTTAGCGAGACACCTCTTTGGAGGTCGTAAATACTTGTAAACTGTTCACAATACCTTCAATTAAAACATATCAAAATGTTCATTAGCTATATGGAAGGTCCTATGGTGAACTGGACGGGTTTTGTGACTGGTTATGTTCCTAAGAATCGGCTGGATGCATACTCAGGAACGAAGTTCAGCAAACGCCGGCAGATATCTCGTTCTACGACGGCGGTGTTGGATGTTCTGTATTCAGCAGGATTTTAGACTCGGAGATGTTCTTGCGGTCGTCCTTGGTTTCGTATTCGACGGCGTGTTTGACAGGCCGAATGAATTGTCCAGGGCGTTTGAAGTACCCGCGCTGGATTTATATACTACTGTGACGTCACCCTGACGCTGGCCCAGTGACCTACTTTTTCTGTCTATCCTCATGCGAAGTATGTATGCCTTATTTATAGGTCAAGGCCGTCTATTGTTTATAGTCTCGAACCCAAAATAGTTCGAGATTATATTTTGATTGATTATAATAATGTTTGATTATTTTACAATGCTAATTGATGTTATTCTGTAGTTTTTATATTTATAATAACTAAATAAAATATTTTAAGTCTGTAAAAATCTCTGAATACTAATTTTAGGAATTGTAATGCGTATGGACATTTTAGCGTCGTTTTTCGATAAATTGTACAGTCATGTGCAAAAAAATAATGAAACTTAATAATTTTTGGATTTTATCCAAAAATAAGGATATTTGGACTTTATGTGGACCTGGTTTACATATTCACTTAATTACTAAATACATTCAACTTTATTTCTGTTTTTTATTTGATTAAAATCTGTGCATTAACATAAAATGCTTAATGCGGTTTTTTAAATTTTCAATTCAAAGTCAGTTTCCTTTTATAATTTAATATTAATTTATCTTGCTCAATTGGTTATCGAAATTTTATCAAATCATTCACATTTAACAGTTCAAAGGATTATTTTTATATACCCATTTTTGGTATAATTGTAACAACACTTATTCAGTTTTTTACATTTCAAATTAAATATTGATTTTAGTAGTAATTTCTTGCTAATGGCTTTAGTTTGATAGGGCACTTAATTATGCATGTCCTTCGTATCTGTAATTGGCCCAACCTGTTTATATTTAAGGTGTTTTACTAAATTTTAAATATTGATGTTTGACGTTTATACATGATGGCTACTTGGTCTAAGTTAGAAATGATGCTTTCGATAATTACTCATTTGTAAGGGTGCAATTCATGACAATTCCTTATCCTAACTGTGCTGTGATATGTGCAGTTTAAGTATTTAACTTCATATATCAGGCAATTACTAAATTTTGCTACGAAATTTACACTTTAAAAGGACATGTGATCTGGGTCTATACGTCATACTTTATGTGATGTTTGTGCTTAAATTAGAGTCGTATAATTATTCATGCCCTGATTCTAATATGTTCTAAATTTGAAACAGGTTGTAGTTTACTTCTGTTCATATGCAAGAATTAGTTTCTTTACTGAATTAAAATGTAATTGGTATAATTATGGATGCTCATTGTTGACGTTCATCTTTGTATTTTAATTTGTGTTGTATGAATTCAGATCTAGAGTGTATGGTGGATCCTGTGAACATGATATATTCCTCATTACTCTCATCTACTTAATTAATTCAATACTAAATATAACATTTCCTATAGTACAAGGGCTCGTCCCTAACAATAAATAAAAAAATTAACATCAGTGTTTTTTAACTTGTAACTAAATAATTATTGAGTGGTATTGAGGAGGCTCAAGACCACCTCAATATATATATATATATATATATATATATATAAGAAAAGGGTAATGATTTAAATCGGGTAAGCGGTCTGTGATGGTCTTAAAAAAGAAGAAAAAACCTCCTTTGCTCAATCCTCGAATTTTCGTTCTTTTATTGAGAACTTATTCATGAGGTACTAAAATGTCATATTTAAAAAAATTACAATTTGAAATATTTTTAACAATAAAATTCTACTTACAAACTAGAGGTCCGAAGACGCACAAATATGATAAAACATGTTATTACTTAAAACACTAAAATTATCCATTACGACTGTTAAAAAAAACATTAATACATTTCAACAAAACTATCGATGCACGAACAACATTGTGTATAATGTATCTAAGTATGTAAACGAAAAGTAAAACGCACCAACGTCCTTGTCAAAATACCTACACAAAAAGAATCTTTTTTCTCGTCTTTAAAAGAAATAACAATTTATTTTATAGGTCCTTTTTGTCTCAGTCCGTGACTTTTTAACAAATAACAATGTGAATAAGTATTATTGAATTAATTGATACACAAATTAAAATGAAACTAAAATCCTCCCCCCTGTCAATTATGTCCCCAATAAGTTGCAGTAAATGTTACTCAACTGATTCGTATCTGTTTTAAAGTTGATGGTGTTATTTGTGTTTTGTATGTGAAACATTTCTAGGAAAAGTCTCTTAATATAATTACTCTCCACATCCACAACCTTTACACCCCCAAAATCGAATGTGTGACCCTGCTCTAGCGTATGTTTTGCCAAAGCACACGATTTCTTTTTAATTGTACAGTCACTTTTATGTTGACTGATTCTGTATTTTAGCCACTGCGATGTTTGACCAATGTAACACCCCTGACAGTCAATGCATGGAATACTGTAAACAGTGTGGTTTTTGAAAAGAGTAGGTGTTTTGTCTTTTACCACAGAAAAAAGATTATTAATTTTGATGTTGTTACATTTAGCTATTATTATTTGTGGGAAGGGTTTAAACAATTTGACCACTCTTTCTGTGAGGTCCCTAATGTAGGGTAACCTTTTGTATTTCAGTGCAACACTAGTTTCTTCTGTAGGTCCATCATAGAAATTAGAATTATAAATTAATTTGTGTAAAATCGATACTGGATAGCCGTTATTGGCAAAAATATTCTGCAGTGTCTTAAGGTTCTTATTTAAATATCTGGTATCGGAGATGGTAGTTATTCTATTTTTCATCGCTATGACTGTGTTGTATTTTTGATTCAGAGGATGATTGGAGAAAAAGTTTAAAAATCTGCCTGATGCCGTAGGTTTCTGATACCAGTCTAAACACAAAACATTCTCATCCGTTCTGATTACTTTAGTGTCAAGGAAGGGGATACTTCTTTGGCTTTCCACTTCCACAGTGAAAGAGAGGTTTTTATGGAAGGTATTGAAAGCCTCTGTAATTATGTGTATCGAGTCTTGAGGGACCGCACAGATGATGTCATCGACGTATTTATAAATAAAAGGAAGCATAAAGGGTAACTCTGGAATCACACTATCCAACAGGAAATCCATGGTAATAAGGGCCAAAATGGGACTAATTGGTGATCCCATGGGTGTGCCAAAAATTTGTATATAAAATTCCCTATTAAAGGAGAAATATGTGTTATTAAATAGGCTCATTCTTAAATCTGCTAAAATTCATATTTAATAACACATATTTCTCCTTTAATAGGGAATTTTATATACAAATTTTTGGCACACCCATGGGATCACCAATTAGTCCCATTTTGGCCCTTATTACCATGGATTTCCTGTTGGATAGTGTGATTCCAGAGTTACCCTTTATGCTTCCTTTTATTTATAAATACGTCGATGACATCATCTGTGCGGTCCCTCAAGACTCGATACACATAATTACAGAGGCTTTCAATACCTTCCATAAAAACCTCTCTTTCACTGTGGAAGTGGAAAGCCAAAGAAGTATCCCCTTCCTTGACACTAAAGTAATCAGAACGGATGAGAATGTTTTGTGTTTAGACTGGTATCAGAAACCTACGGCATCAGGCAGATTTTTAAACTTTTTCTCCAATCATCCTCTGAATCAAAAATACAACACAGTCATAGCGATGAAAAATAGAATAACTACCATCTCCGATACCAGATATTTAAATAAGAACCTTAAGACACTGCAGAATATTTTTGCCAATAACGGCTATCCAGTATCGATTTTACACAAATTAATTTATAATTCTAATTTCTATGATGGACCTACAGAAGAAACTAGTGTTGCACTGAAATACAAAAGGTTACCCTACATTAGGGACCTCACAGAAAGAGTGGTCAAATTGTTTAAACCCTTCCCACAAATAATAATAGCTAAATGTAACAACATCAAAATTAATAATCTTTTTTCTGTGGTAAAAGACAAAACACCTACTCTTTTCAAAAACCACACTGTTTACAGTATTCCATGCATTGACTGTCAGGGGTGTTACATTGGTCAAACATCGCAGTGGCTAAAATACAGAATCAGTCAACATAAAAGTGACTGTACAATTAAAAAGAAATCGTGTGCTTTGGCAAAACATACGCTAGAGCAGGGTCACACATTCGATTTTGGGGGTGTAAAGGTTGTGGATGTGGAGAGTAATTATATTAAGAGACTTTTCCTAGAAATGTTTCACATACAAAACACAAATAACACCATCAACTTTAAAACAGATACGAATCAGTTGAGTAACATTTACTGCAACTTATTGGGGACATAATTGACAGGGGGGAGGATTTTAGTTTCATTTTAATTTGTGTATCAATTAATTCAATAATACTTATTCACATTGTTATTTGTTAAAAAGTCACGGACTGAGACAAAAAGGACCTATAAAATAAATTGTTATTTCTTTTAAAGACGAGAAAAAAGATTCTTTTTGTGTAGGTATTTTGACAAGGACGTTGGTGCGTTTTACTTTTCGTTTACATACTTAGATACATTATACACAATGTTGTTCGTGCATCGATAGTTTTGTTGAAATGTATTAATGTTTTTTTTAACAGTCGTAATGGATAATTTTAGTGTTTTAAGTAATAACATGTTTTATCATATTTGTGCGTCTTCGGACCTCTAGTTTGTAAGTAGAATTTTATTGTTAAAAATATTTCAAATTGTAATTTTTTTAAATATGACATTTTAGTACCTCATGAATAAGTTCTCAATAAAAGAACGAAAATTCGAGGATTGAGCAAAGGAGGTTTTTTCTTCTTTTTTAAGACCATCACAGACCGCTTACCCGATTTAAATCATTACCCTTTTCTTACATTGTACGGTCGAATTACTGCAATCGAATTATATATATATATATATATATACAAGAAAAGGAAAATTATCGGGTAAATTCCGCTGTAGAGCAACCGTAGACACGTGTTTCTGACTCATTGGTCGTCGTCAGTACGGTGTAGCCAAGGAATAAGGTGGGATAACCTTGGAGATGTAAGCTACACGGAAGACCATCAGGTGACAGACCGCCATTTGTAGCTTTGGTTAGAAGAGCCTCGGTTTTGAGGATTCACATCCAACCTCGCCACGAGGAAGACAATGCCAACCTGCGTGCCATCCGAGACCCAGGAAAGAAAAATCACAAAAAAAGGAATTAATCGCGGATACATAAAATACAAGAAAAGGAAAATTATCGGGTAAATTCCGCTGTAGAGCAACCGTAGACACGTGTTTCTGACTCATTGGTCGTCGTCAGTACGGTGTAGCCAAGGAATAAGGTGGGATAACCTTGGAGATGTAAGCTACACGGAAGACCATCAGGTGACAGACCGCCATTTGTAGCTTAATTCCTTTTTTTGTGATTTTTCTTTCCTGGGTCTCGGATGGCACGCAGGTTGGCATTGTCTTCCTCGTGGCGAGGTTGGATGTGAATCCTCAAAACCGAGGCTCTTCTAACCAAAGCTACAAATGGCGGTCTGTCACCTGATGGTCTTCCGTGTAGCTTACATCTCCAAGGTTATCCCACCTTTTTCCTTGGCTACACCGTACTGACGACGACCAATGAGTCAGAAACACGTGTCTACGGTTGCTCTACAGCGGAATTTACCCGATAATTTTCCTTTTCTTGTATTTTATGTATCCGCGATTAATTCCTTTTTTTTTTTGTGATTTATATATATATATATATATATATATATATATATGTTCTCTTTCAGGTTTCCGCGGGTAGTAGTATGTGTTGTCACTGGATTCCGGGTTTTCTTCCGCGTTTCCACTGCTTGGTCTTTGGAAAGACCGATGCTGGTTTCTTGATATATATATATATATATCTTCTATGTCCTTAAAGTACCCCATTTTTGTGTTAAAATATGTAAACAATCTTTGCTGTTTTTGTGTGAAATGATAATTAGGGTATTGGGGAATCCAGCAATCAAAACAAGTTTTATAAAATCATGGAAATCTACCTCTTTTAATCAATATTTCGCACAATCGGTTCCTGTGCTTCCTCAGGATTAACTGTAAATTACAATGGCATGATAACATCGTAATAAGTATGCACAAAAATAAAAATTCTTTTTATAAATGACTTACAGATATGATTTCTCTCTATGGAGAAGATAATGCATCTACGAAATGTAGGTTATAATTGTTAGGAAACAGCATTACAATGTGTACAAAATGCCACGAGCATTACGTTTTTTAATATGAGAGGATTAAACAAGCTGTACTGTGTCAACAAGACAATGTCATTAAAATATTTGCTTATAGCGCAAGTCATAAAATGAGTAAAATCAACACCAACACAAGAAAAATCAAAACATCCGAAATGTAAAAATACTAGGTAGTAACTAAACAAAGCATTGTCACAACTGGATGCCCACCCCCCTTTTACTTCCCATTATGAACATCATTATATGACACAACAAGCCTGTCCAAGCCTACTTAATTGTTAATAAAATGACAAAGAAAAAACAAAAGAGAAGGTAAAAAGTACAATTTGTAAAAGTTAAGTTGTTAAAACCCCCAGCTAGCCTCTAACATCAAGACTTAACAAATATGAGTATATTATGCTTAAGTACTGAAGATCAGACTTGAAATTCATCACATTGTTTATTTTGTTTATATATGTATATCTTTATAAAAAGAATTTTTATTTTTGTGCATACTTCTTACGATGTTATCATGCCATTGTAATTTACAGTTAATCCTGAGGAAGCACAGGAACCGATTGTGCGAAATATTGATTAAAAGAGGTAGAATTCCATGATTTTATAAAACTTGTTTTGATTGCTGGATTCTCCAATACCCTAATTATCATTTCACACAAAAACAGCAAAGATTGTTTACATATTATATACAGGGTGAGTCAACTACGCGGGTAAGGCCGATTGTGCCTTTACGAGTAAAGATATTTCGACGCGGTTTTTTTCTTGTGGTAGCTGTTCATTAGGGGCACATTTTAAAAATATTTTGTATTATACAGTGTTCCATAACTTGGTGGCTAACCATAGTTATAGTTTTTTAAATGAAAAACCCTATATATTATTGCATTTTTGAATTCCCCGTATAATTTTTAGTCAAAAAGTTATAAGATAGTATAGGCCAAAAGTGTAAAGTTTTTGACTTATTCCCATTTTTCTGAAAAATTCAATGTTTGTATAAAATTATATTTCTCGAAAACGACGTATTAGATGGACAAAATTTTTTGCAGTTTTGTTTACAATAAGAGGTCCTCATAGAAGCATGTTTTACTTTTTTACAGTTACTAACTGCATGTGCAGGAAACTGGTTTAAAATTAGATAAAATTAGAATTTAATTAATTTTTATATCTGTCAGATATGAAGTCGCCATATTAAATATTGATGAATATTGGAATGTCGCATTCCTATTAGATACAAAACTGTATTTTAATGAAAAACCTGTATTCCTATTGGGTATGAACTTGTATCTTAATGAAAATCTGTATCCTAAGGGTCCTTTATAGTGGATCTGTGAATAATGGAAAAATAGCAGATTTTTGATGCAAGAATTTTTGGTAAATTTAAATCTGGAGAAAACCTTTCGACGTCAACTTATGAAGAATTTAGTAATCTACCCCGCTGAATAATCAAATTTAGAAAAAAATTATCGGATTAAAGAAAATTAATTAATATGTCAACATATTAAAAACAAGTTTTCTCAAAAATCCTTCGGAGGAGATTTGTTTGCTTGGGTTCACGTTATAAATTGAATAAAAAGCTACCCCGCGCTCTGCACTTATTTTACGTTCAACTATTCTTTACTTTGTTTTAAATGAATATAAAATAAATTAAAAGTAGGCAACCCACATTACAATGAATTGTTATTCTGGTGAAAATCTTTCCCGCGCTTACAAATGTATAAATATTTGGTCATAAATTAATTTTTATTCGCTTAGATATTGAGTTATTATTTCAAATATTTATTATATATTCCCTATGTGTAATAAGTACTCGGACATCCTTGGCTTATTAAATTATGTGCTACGCAACCAATATTACATTTCCGATCGATTATATAGGACCCTTAATAGACATCATTAAAGTATAGGTTCAGCATATCTAATAATACAATTAAAGTATGGGAGTAGAAAAAATATATAAGTATGACAAACATAACACTACAGATGTCAAAGAGGTCAACTACGACAATGGATTAGAAGGGTTTATGCGCAATTTATACAATCCACTTATTTTTAGCACGATGAAATAAAGAAAATTATCCATCCCCTTGGCGGGAAATTACGTAGAAGTATGATCGATTAGTATTTTCCTTATCTCAAATAAAAAACTTCAAGTACAAAAGTCACAAAGTTTTCGCGAGTTGAATTTATGTAGTGCAATTTATTATGTAAAAGTTTGGAAATATAAAAACGCGGCGAGGGAGTGATGTTCCATTGAAGTTATAAACTTTAAGGAAAATAAACTTAATGATTTATGCATCCTAAATCGTTGTGTGGCTTGAATTTAAATCTCAAAATCCGTGAGAACAAGACTTGAATTTGTAGAATTTACGTATATTTTGCTTTATTAACATTGTTTAAGAAAATTTATCTTGCATGACAGGAATAAATAATAAATTAATTTTAATGATTTATGGTTTATTTTGTACTACATTTATTACACTAAAAATGCAGTCGGGCATGTTGGGCGTCAAATTTGCTCGGACACAATTTATTAAAAAGAGAGGAAAATGTTTATTCTAAATACAAACTAAAGAAATGTACTTGGGTGATAAACAGGGCGCGGACTCGAGCGAGCCATGACTCATCGCCCATGGGCGCACTATTGAAATGCTGTATTTTTAAAGAGGTTTTAATTTTATTTATATAATTGGATAACAAGTGGCTGGTGATCTATAAAATACAAAATACCTTATTATGTGTTCATTTTCTATTCTGTAAGACTTGTTCTCTTTGAATTAAGTACATCCTTGTAGATAGAAAACGTCCTTTTTACATCGCAACTGGTTATATTTGCGTACTGGAAATATTCTTTTATTTCAGCGTATTTAGCATACACAATTGCCGCAATGTTATTAAATCTGAATTTCTATTAAAAACTGCGTCTAACTTTTGCCGAAGGCCACATCCGAAGTCACTTGGAATTATTAATAGCCACATCTAATGTGGTTAACCCATTTTTTAATTTGAGATTCGATTTTCAAAATATGTGATTAGTTTAGGCAAATTTCCAAAGTGTTCCTGAAGGAATAACAACTGATTTTTTAAATTTGGGATTTATGTTAGTTCCTTGCACTCAGAACTACTTCTAGCGTCGTCATTTAAACATGTATCGAAATTCTCTGCATAGAAAACTAGTAGCTTCCAGCCATGTTCCCCATCTAGTTATTATTGGCGCGGGTGGCAGTGACGAAGATGGAAGTTTTTCCCTGTAAAGGGACACTCTCGATGGTGCTTTTCTGAAAACTTTTTTTAAAAGCGGATACAAGTCTATCAACTTCTGTATAGTTGTCTCTGATATATTCACAGATTCTGTGGAGAGTATGTGCTACACAAGTAATATGCAGCATATAAGGATATGTTTCCTTTAATAGTCTGTCTGTTTTTAACATATATGCGGCACTGTCACTAACAAATAAAAGTATTTTTTCCCTGTACCTGTCGTCCGAATGAAGCATGTTGTTTCTCGTCAATGGTTGTAGCAATTGTTTCCCCATCAACTGTATTTATAACTATAGATGCTATTACATATGCGTTATACGGAATAGTTGGATGTAGTACACCAGCTACAACATTTGCCACACAGCGTCCTAATATATCGACAGTTTCGTCGGCACTTATCCATAGGTACTGATTTGAAAGATGTTCTCCAATGCATTCTACTGTTTTCGTGAAGCACTTAGAAACATAATATTTGCGTAAGGTGGATTCATCAGGAACATTTAGACCAGTATATTTTTGAAGAAATGTTTTGAAAGTGGGATTGCCAAGTTTCTTTAATGGGATATTAGCCGCCATTAAAGCTTCACAGAGTTCTCGTTAAAATTGTCAGCTTTCAACGGGTTCAATTTCCGTGTATGTTTTAGCGATGCTAAGTGACGTTGTACGTGCGATTTTTGGGCATTCTGTAACGATATTTTACAGACTTTGCAATAGATATCGGAATCACTGACAATGGACATACAATCAGTATGACCCTCAATCCAACTTGTCATTGTTTCACAATATATTTCTCGACGTTCTTCCATATCATAGTAACATAAACAATTTTCTAGATCTAAATAAATGATAACTAAAAATATATGCGTATATTATTGAAACTGAATGAAATCCATTGCACACTGACGTTAGATAATTGGGAGAAGTCGATTCAATGAAACGGGATTAAACATAAATTACGGAGTACGTAATTAACAGTAAAAACAATGAAAAAACGAAACTAACGTAAGTACGCATAGGTATTCACATATATAACTCTATTTATCATGCGAAATATAAGGTAAATACAATAAATTTTAAAAACCCCTGACTCTCCTATATCTCCGCCGATGAAAATAGGATATTTACGACTTAAGTGGACTTTTTTGTGTTGTTTTTCCGTCAACATGTGAGTCAATAACAGATGTTGCAGTTCACCATATGAATTAGTGCTATTCAGTAAATGTGTGTTGTTTACATTATTTCTTTGCTCCGTTGTAACTTCGTCGTAGTTTAACTCGGTCATATCCGCGGCCTAGTGATAAATATGAAAAGTTAGCGTATTAACTCTTTGGATTAAAAACAAACAAATATAGTATTATACTATAGAAACTTATTTGCATTTATACGGTGTTTATTCAAGGGAGAATAATGACATTTTCAAACACGATAATGTACAATTCGACCACTATTTCAAATTAAAGCAGCAAAAAAAGATATTTTGATAGAAATATAACATTATTTCTTAATTTATTGATTTTGTTTATATAAGATAATAAAAAAAAAACGCCAAAAAATATTAAATAATTTAAAAAAAATGAATCTTAAACCAAGAGAAATTCCTAGCTACGAAAGTCCTTTTTATCCAACATGTACATTTTCTAATTTGATTTTTCTGCTTTGCACTGAGTAATTAATTGGGTAAATTTAATTAGAAAAATTGCTCCTCTCAATTGCTAGTCAGGTGTGGTACCACAATCCTACCTAGACCGTGAATTCGGGTCTTCCTAATCGTCTTGAAACATCTCAAAAAACAGATGTAATTATATATGTTTGCCGGCAGTAGGGACAATTTATTTAAAATTATACATTTGTTAAGTCATCACCTATAATAAATTTCTTGATTTGATTTTTGTATTTGAAACATTAAACTTATCACGTACAGGTGCGTTATACCTAATTGTTTCTTTAATTTTTATATATATATATTGAAAGCTAATTTCTTTTGTTGTTGTTGTATATGAATAAACAATTTAGTTTAATCTGTTTTTTTTTGTTAATTGCTTTGTGTATTTAATAAAAGATATTGTAAGATATTTTCTGTATATTATTTAATATATCTGAACTGTCGAAAAGCTAAAGAGTACAATCCTTTGGAAAAAGAATATTTCTGTCCCTGAGATAAGATATTATTAGTGATACCATTATCTGAGCTAGTAAAGTGCGACATTGCCCAACTCACATTTTTTGCAGAAGTGATAAAATCTCAAATTAGCATGAGGCTAATTTCCTGAGATAAATGCGTGAACCTTCATACTTTAAGAATATAGGACTTTAATAAATTTCTTATATAATAATTTGCAAGGGTCACAGCAATATGTACACCTTATTAGATTATTCGCATCGAGTTTCAGGTTTTATCCCTTTTTTCAGTTTGAATCGCCTTTTTGCGTCCACGTACACCTTCTTGAAGCTCTCTATAAATATGCTTCTTTGACAATTGCCAGGCTCAAAGGTACTGGTTAACCGTAGAATATTTAAGAGAGAGAATGGAATTATAATATAAAATTTGGTGCTCGTTGTACAGTGTCGCTTTTTATATTGTCGAATTCTTCAAAACCTTTCACGCACCCTGTATAAATGACACTTATAACTACTAGGATATATGTTTATTAATTAAGAATTTGCCATTAAATTTTTCAAAATATTGCATTTTGTTTCATTGGTGTGTGTCGCCTTCAAATATTTCCATATAATTGAATTAAAGTTAACATACGTACTCCAAACATTTTGTCGACAATAAAATTTTGTTACATTATATGCGCGCATCTAGCCGAAAATGCAAAACTCAGATGCACCGGTTATTACATTTTTTCATACATGTTTTAATTCTCTCGTTGAATAAAATTTGTAAAACTCTGACTGTAACGTTCTATCGTTCAGCATCGGCTTAACTTTCTTACAAACATCACGACACCAATTCGTTGACGTTTATTCGTTCATGTAAACTTCAAATTTATTGCAAGAACAACATGTCAAACTGAGTCCCATGGTGCTTATTTGAGACCTTAACCAAATTGTCGTTCCAACTGTCATCACGATTTTGAAAATTAAGAACTTTAACTAATCAACTTATACAAAACATGGATTTAAAACTACATATAAGTAATAAAATTGATTAGTATTATCTGCTAATGTTGTGTTGTAATCTTGTTTTTTCTTTATTAATATATTTTTCAAAAAAAACTTGAAATGTGCTGTTTTGATTGATCTATTAAACAAAATATCCTTACATACCTTGAATTGATTGATGACAGTCGTCTTTTTCTTTCTTATTATATGCAACTATTGAGCTGACGAAAATGTTCTATCTCAAGATTTTTGTAGGTGTCCATGTTTTGAAGTCCTCGGATGCCGAATAAGTGGTTTTTGCAAATATATCTCACTGTATATGTGTGTGACCACGATAGTTGCTGAACGGGTAAAGCTATCAAACCAAACTTTATATTTACGAGAATAATCTTCCTCTTGAGATCTAATTAGATTTTTAATGAAATCGGTAGACCGGAAGCAGTTTACTCCAGTGAAAACATCAAAATTTACCAATATCTCAACAATTACAAAGTTTAGACAAATGTGTAAATACAAAAGTACTGAAATGTAAATTTTTTAAAAAAAAGTTTTACGAAATTTCTACCGGAAGTACGTCTTTTTGTCTTGTTGAAAAACAGTTTTTTACAAATATCTTTTAAATTATGCATTCTATACAAATTTATTGTTTGGGAATATATCTTTACCAAAAGTACAAAAGTAATTATATCTAAAGATTGAACAATTTTTGTATATAAAAATTTTAAAATTCCGATCGGACATCACACTTTTCTCACATCTTTATTAAGAGGATGAAAGTATATACGTAAAACTTCATTTGGAATAACTTTTGTATAAAGAATTCTAAACGAACATACGTATCAGAAAGTCGTGCGGTGCACTCGCCTAATTTTTTGAAACCAATTTCCTCCGTGTTTGAGATACATTAATGACAGAAAACATTTTTAAGTCCAAGCAAAGAAACCAATGACAACTACAAATAGCTACTAGAGGAATAATTATATAGTCAGCACTTTTTCCTTATGGAGGAAGAAATCGATGCATTTACCCCATGTATTCCGCTATTAGTCAATTTTTAACATTTTTTTCAGGACCTCACCTCCACTTAGAAACAATGCAACATAACGTATTACACGTGGAAACACCAACGTCATCATATATCACCACACTTTTGATTCGACCATAAATTCAGCAGTTTCTCAGGTCATTAGGGTCTCATTTCCTAACTTTTGCCCAAACCAGTCAAGTATTAATGGCGCGAGTGTGAAAAGGAAATCCTGCGCTTTTATTATATATGAAGTCCTTCTTGTCTGCTTCACTAAATTCTTCCCGATTTGACTTATACAGATCTGAGTTTATAATTTTATGTGATTAATCTTTATATAGGTTCAAAGAAAAGTGCACTCTTGTTCTACCGCTAAAGAAGGCAACGTCTGCTGCTATTTGCATAAATAGATTTATTTCGTGACTAGATTATATGCTAAAACATTTTTGTTTATTAACGTGTAAACTGTATAACCACAGTTCTCCAAGAGAGAATCCTAGTCAATATTTGAAGTATCTTAATCGCATTTAATTTTAAATAATAATAAAAATATTCCTCAATATTAATTATTTTCTAAAATATCAGCGATGGACTTCAGAAGGTCAATAACGTGCTTAAGTAAACATGTCATGTATCTAGATATTATTTAAACGTAATACTGTTAATGATGGAATACATTACCCGACATCCAACGAAAGTAAATGGTGTGTATTTGATATTATGTAACATTGTCAATATTCCATTTTTAATTTAAATCTTTCTTTGTGATTATAAACATAAATAAAACTGATTTTTTGCCTCCGCAAAAGAGTTTTTTTTTTCAAATTCATCTCCATATTTCCGTTTGATAAATGTACGGACGTGATTCTTCCTTTGAGTGGCATGGTTTGGGAATATATTTTTTAAATGGCGATATATCGATCGAATGAAAGTTTTGCAAGTAAGAGTTCAAATTCTTTTTTTGTTTTTGCAGAAAACACAAATTATAGCAGACTAATTTAATATATTTATACAAATGTTTGTAATTAATACATTGTCTTGAAAATAATAAAAACAATTATTATAACGAAAATGAAAAGTGTGAACACATGAATGTTAAAACTAACATCCAGCAGTAAATAATTACTGTGACTTACATATATACCTTTATACGTAAAACGCATGCATATATACATATACGTTTTACGTATAAAGGTATATATGTAAGTCACAGTAATTATTATAAGGGTCGTTTCAATATTTTTTTTTATTAAATTATAATCTCCCAACAAGAAAATATCTTGCTTTAGGCTCTCATAATCTCATAATTCTTTTCACTAAACTTTTACAGTACATCCTATGGTGTAATTGAAAAATTTATATGTATCAAATTACCGGCGGGCCAGTAATTACTTATTTCTTCTTAGATTTTTGTTAGTTATAAAAATTCGTAAAACATATATTAAGCCCTGGGGTGAAAAACACTCAATTTTTAATGTTCTTGGAGTGGAGAGGTTTTTATTTTATCGCCAACTGTAAAACAGTCTATATTTTTCAAATATTTGAAAAAGTGAATAAACCTCACCCAATATACCGTGTGTCCGAACGGAGAAAGAAAATTTTACGGCATTAAGTATGGAATATAACGTCGTTCAAATGTCCGCCGCGGCGTTACTTGGTGGCAGGTATTCGGGAGGTCCAATTTGGATGACTGTCGTATAAATCTTGCGAAATTTGCTGGATAGCGTTCGATATGTTGACTTTGAGGGCATCAGTTGTTTGCGGTTTATTCGCATAGACCTGCGATTTAAGGTAGTCCCAAAGGAATAGTCTAAAGGCGCTAGCTCGGATTATCTTGGTGACTAGTACACGTCGGCCCCGCTCGATATAACCATGACCTCAATAGCTCGTGCAGAATGTCCATCGTGGCTTGTGCTGTGTGGCATGTAGCTCTGTCCTATTGAAACCACCTGTCACGGTATTCATATCATCCAGTTTTGACCACAATCGTCAACAGCGATCTGTAGCGTTCGCCGCTGACGGATATGACATTGCCAGTTTTGATTTGGAAGAAGATTCCGGCAGACCAAAATCCGCACCAAACAGAGACTTTATCAAAATAAATTTGGTTCTGGTGTATCTCGTGTGGATTGGTATCGTCCCAAATCTGACAATTTTTGCTTGTACACACATCCATTCATCGAAAAATGAGCTTCGTCGCTAAAGATGACTTGTTTGCGAAGTTTGGGTCTACTTCCTACTATTCCAGAACCCAATCAACAAACACTTGGCGTTGTCTATGATCGTTTACCTTCAGTTCCTGGGTCAGTTGAATTTCAAACGGGTGCAAACCCAAGTCTCGGCGCAAAATTCGCTAAGTTGAAGTCGCAGAAAGGCCAAATTCTTGTAAACAAACTTGACTTCCTCTGGTTTTTCCGTACACTCTTACGCACAGCAGCGATGTTTTCATTTCGGTGACATAAGACTGGGTTCTTTATCGAACAGGTTGATCCTAATTTGACTACCAGCCGGGGAAGAGTCGACTCGGCAGAACGGTTGTGGCGAATATAAAAATCACTTAATACGCGGAACGTTTCTCGAACGAAACACTGATTTTGAAAATAAAATTTGATGATTTGCACACGTTGTTCAACGCCATAACCCCTCATGATGATTTGCCATACACTACTGAACAATTCACAATAAATTTGGGAAGTGCCTCCATAGCCGGCGCCGGTCGCCGTTTTGTATGCATATTGGTGCCGGCTCCGGCATCAAGAATTGCGGACGGCAGCCGGCTTCACGTATTGTTACCGGCAACCTCTGTTTTCCACATTGCGCGCGTGAACGGCTTAACTTTTAGTGTTAATTTTCTTTAATTTATCTAAATTCGCAGGTATGTTTTTCCCTGTAGCTATGCTTTTTGTTAAAAACGATGTTCTTCTAATTGTAGAATGTTGAAAGTGGGCGATAAGTTTGAAAGTTACAAGAATTTCAACAAGCAGTTACAGAAATACAAAAGTGAAGTGTTGAATGATTACTGGATTAGAGATTCTAGAACCATCGAGACGCAGGCTAAAAGATATCCTGAAAGTGTGGCAGCTCAAGCAAAACAAGACTTAATTTACCATTATGTAAGAATTGCTTGCATTAAAGGTGGCCGAATGCACACTCCTAGGAATAAAACAAGAAACACATTTACATTTAGACAGAAGTGCCCAGCCGGTATGTTTTTAAAATTAACTTCTTGTGGGAAATTTTTAGAGATAAAGGAACTGAATGAAAATCACACTCATCCGGTATCACAAACTTTATTTAAAACTTTACCCCAGCAAAGACTGAACATTTCAAATGAGCTTAAGGTTAATTCAGTAGCAGCATTGCAGGCTCGCGCCAACAAAAAAATCGTACAAAATAATATCATTTATGAATCCGGGTGCCTTGTGACTTTGAAAGACTTAACAAATCTAAACAGAAAACCACAGAACAGAATAAAGTTTGATGAATGTGTATTAATTTTACGAAATACTTACAAATGTGACGTTCACATTAACGTTGATGTGGAAGCAAATTTGAAATGCCTCTATTTTCAAGATCCTGAGATGAAACATATGTTTGACTCTTATCCAGAAATAATTTTTGTAGATGGTACCTATTGTCTACACAGCAGTAGAGCGGCTACATATTTAATTATGGTTGAGCATGCAGAGGGAAGTGGTGCAATAGTAGCAGTTGGTATATTACTAAACGAAACGCAAGAAAATATCGATTGGTTCATAAAAACGTTCAAAAATTTGAATCAGAGAACATCAGATATAAAAGTGGTGATGTCTGACAAAGACAACAAGGAGAGAAATGTTTTTAAAGAAAACTTTCGAGACGCCTCCTTGCAGATATGTTTATTTCATACTCTACAAATATTTAATAGAGAAGTAAGTGTGAAGAAAATGGGATTATCCACCACAGAATGTGAAGTCGCTAAAAAGTACTTGCAGAATTTAGCCTATGCTTCATCTGAGGAGTGTTTTCAAAAAACCTATTTGGAAATGAAACAGAATGTGCCTGATGTCGTTATCGATTATTTTGAGATAAACTGGGAACCCATTAAAGATGAGTGGGTATTGTACCTGACTTTCGCAAATCTGTCTTTTCTGAACAAAACAAACAACAGAATTGAAAGTATCAATGCCAAATTGAAATCTGTCATTGCCAAATTTTCTAATCTGGAGGATTTCATCAAAAAATTTTTTGTTATCCTCAGTTCTTTACGAGCAGATAGAAATATCAAAAATTCTAAAGAATATCATAAAGTTACTACCAGGGCATTTACGTCAGGTTCAGCGGAAGATTTGTATTCTAGACTTTTAACGAATTTCGCCTTTAAAAAGGTTCAACAGCAACTTGAATGTATGACTAACTGCAAAGATTTTCAATTTATTGAAGAAGAAAAATGTCTCGCTCCTACTAGTGAAGGTCTTCTAGAAGTAACACCTTATAGTTGTCAGTGCATGTTTTGGACCTCCGTCCAGTTACCTTGTCGCCACATCCTCAAACTTCGATCTATGTGCAACCAGTCCCTATTTCATGAAAAGATTTGCTTGCAACGATGGAAGAGAACCTATTTTGAATCACGTCACCCATTTCTTTCATTCCTCAAAACTAGCCAGTTTGAAGAGACGCCAAATACTAATTCAGAACTTGAGGTTAACTTAGAAGTCACGAATGATTATCCATATAAATGCAGACCACTAACAAATCACCAAAAGCTCAAAATAATGAACGATGAATGTTTGAGATTGTCCCAGATATGCAGTGAGATTTCATCCGAGACTTTTTACAACAGGCTGAAATTCATTAAGTCTCTTGTTACAGAATGGTCCAATAATAGTTATAAATCTACTTTAGATAACACTAACGGTGAAATTGAAATTGATAACCTTAGTAGTTTCCCCAATAATGATGATAATGAGGCTGAGAAGGAAACTGAAAATCAGAGTAGCCCCAAAATGCATATGAATAGGAAGAACTTTGAAAATAACAATAACGATAATTCAACTTCGCAGTTAAACCAAATACAAGACACCAGTTCTAATTCCGTGTGCTGGGATGTTGACCGAAATTGTGCCATTAATATTATAAATTTAAGCGAAAATCCAAGTACACAAGATAATCAATCTGGTGAAAGTTCTTCGAAATCAAAAGTCATCATAATTTCCGATGTTAAGGTACCTACTTAGTAAGTTCAGTGTTTTGGCAAAGTTTGTTAAAATTTTATTTTTTAAGATACCTGCTGTGAAAATTAGAGGCCGGCCCAAGGGATGCGGAAACACAGTTATTGGTTTAAAAAGAAAAAGAATATCTACTAAAGAATCTATTTAACAATTTTTTTTAAAAATTAATGTAAATTATTAATGTTTACATATAGTTTTGAAATAAATAAATTATTCTTCTATATCTATAGTATATTATTTATATCATAATGTGTGTATTAAATATAGTATATTATTCAATGAGCGTGTTATGACGGCTATAACCCACGAAGAGGACTTGCACTTGGTGTAAGCATCTGAGTGCGTTATAGCCAAAACACGTGAATCGAATATTATATGTACTTTATCTACAACTTTCACGGAAAGAAACTGGTGTTGACATAGCGATTGAGTTATGACCATAACTCAATCGCTGTCATTATTATTCAACTGACTGAATAATCACTGTCATAACTTACCAAAATCACGTTAGTAATTCATAGATTATGGGATAGTTGTAGATAAAATTTTAAAATTAGTTCGAAATTTTGAATTATAGGTATTGTAAAACAGGGTAGAGATTCAATCACATATGCACATAACCGCCGGTAGCGATGCCGGTGCCGGCAACCATACTTAAAACCGGCGCCGGTGACAGTACGCAACACCGGCGCCGGCTACGGAGGCACTTCCATAAATTTGACAGATGTTGCGTTAACAACATAGCCGCTATAAAATAAAAAAGTTCGAGCATCCCTATTGAAAGATCTTTTACATCATGGCTATCACATATTGCCGTAAACTTTACTTTAGAAATTAAAACAATATTGTATATAACCATAAAATGTTAGAAATAGATATAATTAATGTTGACACTAAGATATACTCGTGTATTTAAATCAATATTAGCAATAAGAAAACTCACTTATAGTTTAAGAAATATTTATTTTAAAATAAAAATTTATTTGAGCACACGATAATACAGGCATGCACATAGAGTATAGGTATTTTAAAATAAGATATGCTCGTAATGTAGATGAAGAGGCTTAATGCACTCAAGTAACTTAAAAATAAAATACATACATCTGCGTTGAAAAGGATATTAAGATAAAGTATATCATAAAGAACATCACAGAATCGTATAACAATTCTAATATATACAACAAAAGTATCAATTCTCATTGTAATGCGAGTAATTGCAATCCTCTTCATGGTTCCAAACTTAGTGCACATACAAACGAACATCTGTAACCAAAGGAATAAGCAGCATTAATATAAAAAGCAATGATTTATTGCAGCATATTAAACATACAAAACTCTCCACGAACGGTGAAATAGTTCAAACAGAGAACGGAACAGACGGAAAAGCCACAGACAGAGGGACTGGCGATCGAAACAATATCCAATTTCTTTCCATTCTTTCCGATTAAAAGCACCAGAACTAAAATACGAGTAAGGTTAGCGCTTGGTCGAAGAATGTACCTACGAAACAACAAAAGTAGCAATGAATACATTTATAAGTACAATGAATGTTTACGATAGCAATAAACGAATAAAATAACGTAAGAAAAACATCAAAAGAAATATCAATATACTTACTGCACATTAGATATAAATAAATGGAACAACAACAAATACTGTCGTTGGTGAATGTAGAAGATATCAAATGTCAGGAACGAACATAATAAAATAAATACCAACCTAAAATACGACAAGAGGAAGAAGAGATAAGGCATAAATATCGAGATATCCGCTAGAGGCGCTATAACGAACAATTCAAAAATAAAAGTCCGCAAAACAATTAAATAGCGAGTGGCATTTATTTTCAACTATAAAAAGCGGGTCGAAACAGAAAATTAGTTAGTTGTTAGCTGGTTCCTGTGACATCAAAAACTTCTAATTCACAACAAAGTAATAGCGTCCTTTGAAATAGATAATACATCTATGTGTTGAGCGAGTAATGGTCAAGTGGAGTTGCTACACGCTTACCATTATTACCGCAGAACAAATAAATAAATAAACTACCTAACAACTCACAAACAAACAAGAAGCATACACGCTTCTATAGGAATAATTTCCAATTGTTTTCTCGTCGCCATATTTGCAAAAAGTGAGCGTCACCATTTAATTTATAGAAGATTCCAAGGAGGGAAGAATCCACAAAAATGGAAAACCAATTTCAACAAGAATTCGAGGAATTATATGAATCTACGCAGTGAGTAGTAAATAATATTGTTATAACTATTAAATTCAATCAAAAATATACAGGTTCTCTCTAAACACTCCATTTCTTTTAATACTTATTTATTTAAATAATAGAACGTAAATATAGGGACACAATTTTAATTAAAAAAATTAAGAACATTAGTCTTAATAGTGTACTGTGTGTGAATACTTGCACAACGGACCAGTGTTCATTATGAAAGACATTAGTAAGTACAGCTTTGAACAATATTCAAACTTTTATAAACAGGAACGCCTAAACGCTTCGCACTAAGAATCTAAAGTCTCCGTGAGAATAGAGGTTTAGACAATTAGTTTGTGATGCATTAGGAACGTATCTGGGGTGGTGATTGATCCAAGCTTTATGTAGTACGTGTGAATGTTTGCATAAAGCCGATTAGTCAGTACTTTCATTATCACGTCAACATAATTTGGCCCAAATATACAGGCCTTCGTAAGAAAAGAGCGAAAGCGGAGAAACCCTGTATTGATTGAATTCATGTTAAGATGAACGAACACGATATTATTGTGAAAACTGTTACTTGTAAGAATTGTAAATAAACAAATAAAATAAATAATATACAGTCTATAATAAATTTTACCTATTGTAATCAATAAATATATAATACATTTTTCACATGAGTAATCTGGTGTCATAATTATTTATAACCCTATCCCACACAATATCAAAATAATAACGAAAGTGAAACAAGTAAGGAAAGAAGTAAATCACAGTAGAACCCACGAGAGATAATGAATTATGCTGTTTTGCCCATAGAGCTAGCAAAAGCTTCAATTTTATTTATTTATTTAACAAATAAATGAATAAACTATATAAAGTTTATTTAAAGGCAAGTATCACAGCAATATATACTATAAACTTGTACACAAATTTAGTATGTGAATCTGCGCAATACATGTTTCGAACAAAACATGAACAATTATCCGTGTTTATTCATAATCTTCGACGGATGCTACTGGTGAAATGAAATCTATGATTGTCGCTTTGACAAAAGAAATTAGTCGCTTAAAAGCACAGTGATTCAAGAAGTGGAGCCGCATCGGCCAAGGAAATGAAATATTATTATTGCTCGTTTGACTGAGTTTTCCGCTCGTACAAATGTAATGGCTATGGATAATTCATCACCAGGCTGGAAAAAATACAATTCATAAAATCCCAAGCCAAAATTACTAAAGTGAAATTATTGTCCATACAACGGCCAGGAGGAGCAGGAATTTGGGGCATAAGAATTCATATAAAGATAATAAAATGTATTTTGACAGAGCACCGAAACAAGTGGGATTATATAGCTCACTTAAGGTGGAATTACGAAGGCGACTGGATGGAGGTGGGGTGGACTTACGAATTAAATATATACGTGGTATTCAGAACATAATTAAGGGAAACTAACATCTTCTAACAGATTGTCAACTCGTAACTGCTACTACCAAGGAAGTATGCGTGCGGGGCCCTCGGAATTCTATGAATTATATCATCACTGGGATTACGGAGACATGGCTAATGGTTGGATGCTCTACAGAAGAGTATTTTTCAAACAACTGTAATGTATTTATGTGTGACAGAAGACATACGGAGATGAACAGGTCAAGGGGTGGAGCAGTATTATTAGTAATCAAAAATGTATAAATGTAACAGTCTCAAATTTATCTCATATATTGAACATAATTTCCACCAACTGACATGCAATATACGCTCAGCAGCTATACAGTACAGACTTATCAACATCCCCTATGAGCAGTATTGGCATTGTCAGTACAATTGTACTAGATTTAGTACATTTTAAAAATTTTTAGTACGTCAGTACCACTTTCATGTTTTTAGTACATTTTTTAATAACCTTCTCTGAGAGAAGGAGGCTGTGTGAGATAGAAAAATGGATAGGTGAGTGGCAGTGAATCCAATGAAATCACCTGATAATATATTTTCTATTATTGTAGGTTCGTTATACGTCTTACTGATAAATCGAAGACAGAAGGTAAGTAATTAGATACGTAATAGTACATTTTCTAAAAGTACGTACCTATTACTTTTTGTAGATAAATCCTGTACGAAAACCTCAACAGCTACACACACAGAGCCTGTCGTTGAACCATCATCAAATAATAACTATGAAAATGAGTCAGAAATGGTAGAATTAATTGGAACTGAAAGCGATAAAGAAAGCACAGATGCAAATTCATCATTTTGTAATGATGATCACACACCAAAGAAAAGAAAAACTTATCGCAGGAATTATGAACAAAAGTATAGAGATACTTGGACCAGTGAGGATTTACCCATGGTTAAAAATCTTAATTCTGCTTTTTCAAATCCAGTTTATAAGTTATATTTGTACTTTCTTTTATATAATTTAGACTTTATTACGCAAATTAATCTTGAATTTCAAAGTGAACATCCAAAAGTTCCTCTTTTATTGACAAAAATAGAAACACTTTATAGGTCAATTTTAAAATGTTTTATAAAAAAAGAAATTATGGATAAAACTCCTATCACCAATATCAATATTAAAAATCCGAATCTTTATAAAGATCTCAATGAAGTATATTTTGGTGGAAATATTGATGCCTTTCTTAAAGATCCTGAACAAGTTACGAGAGTCCAAACTAATGATCTCAAGTCTTTTAAATTAAGGTGTTTAGATTTTTATATGACTTTATGTGAACAAATTAAGAAACGATTTAATTTTAACAACATTCATTTGAAATTTGTCTGTTTGTACCAACAACTGTATTATCAGGGGATGTTTTTACCATCTCTGAATATAAAAATTTATTTTCTGTATTAAATGATCTAAATATTGATCAGGTAAATCGAGAATGGCAGTTACTTGCTGAAACAGATTCAATTAAAATGTATGCTGATTTAGATTTAACACAATTTTGGGCAAAGATAAATTATATAAAAAATGAATTAGGGCAGCCTATGTTCCCTAATGTAATGAAGGTTGTACAATGTGTTTTAAGCCTACCGCACTCTTCAGCTACTGCGGAGAGGGTGTTTTCCCAATTAAATTTAATAAAAACAAAATTACGAAATCGATTAAAGGTATCAACATGTTCAAACATTTTAGCGATTAAACAAAATATAAAAATGGGTTTTACTATGCCGACAAGAAATTATGTGATAAAAAAGACTGATAATACCACGCGATCATTTAAATTCTAAATTATAGCAGGCGGGATTTTTTTTATTAGGTTGTCCAGAATGTCAATTATTGATTAATTAACATTTTGAAACGTCACTTTGACAATTCAAATTGTAAATTAGTACTTATATACCAACTTAATTTAAATTTCACAGCCTGCTCTAATTTAGAATTTAAATGATCGCGCGGTATGTTATGTAAGAATAACAATAATAACGATAGTGATAATTGACCTTGAGCTGTGAGCAGTCCTGCCTGTGATTTTTTTTCGTTATAAAACTATATTTGGTTTCAATTGTAAAAAACCAATGTGGTGAACTTATATAAAAGTTAATGCTAAGTGTGGGCGATTTGCACCACAGTGGTTTTTACTTTCTTATACGTAGTATAAGGAAGTATTGTGATGATGAAAATTTTCGACCTCGAGATTTTTGCAATGTCCACGTTTTGAGGTCCCCTGATACCAAAAAAGTGATTTTAAAAAAAATTTCTGTGTGTGTGTGTGTCTGTCTGTCTGTGTGTCTGTCTGTGTGTCTGTCTGTGACCACGTCTGTCTGGGGCCAAACCGCTGTAGATATCAATTCCAAATTTTGTATTTACGTGTATAATCACCCTCTTGAGATCTGATTAGTTTTTCAGTAAAATCGGTAGACCGGAAGTAGCAGTTTACTTCAGCGAAAAAATCGAATTTTGCGAATATTTCGTCAACTACTAAGTTTAAACAAATTTATAAAGAATTCATATATACTTAAAATTAAAATTGAGAATAATTTTATTTAAAAAGTTTTTCGAAATTCCTACCGGAAGTAGGTCTTTTACTCTTATCGAAAATCAGTTTTTTGCGAATATCTCTGAAGTCATGCTTTTTACACAAGTACGTTACGAGTATAAAAGTATTTAGGACATAATTTTCAATATCTTTTGTATAAAAAATATTTCAAAATTCAGACCGAAAGTACCACTTTTACTCTTGTCGATAAGCGATTTTTTGCAAATATGTCGTAAGTTATGCATTCTATATATTGTGCTGAGTAACAATATTGATGTTTGGCACTGTATATTTTTGAACAAGTTGGAAGGATTATTTAATTTTACTAATTTTTCTTTGTGACTGTTAAATTAAATTATCTAAACTAAAAAAGAACAGTTGTGTATACTTAAAATGTTATTTATTACAATAAAGATGTGTGCAGTCAATTATGAAAACAGTACTTGAAGGAGTTGTAGTGGACCAGGTTCTTGGTGGCAGTAATTTTCATTGGTATCTGAAAATGGAGATTTAAATATTATAATTTATGTAAAAATGTAGTTTGAAATCTTGTAAAACTTGTCTAATTAACAATAATGTAAAGTAAAATAATTTAATGTTGATTGTTGAAGTATGAAGGAAACAACTTGGTAAATAATTGCGCGGGTAAAGTTTGAATAAGCGGATCTGTCAAAATTGACATTTACAGAAAATTTTGATTAGCAATATTTTTTGAAGTACAAAGTCTTAGTAATTCATTATTATAAATTAATAGAGATTTAATAGAGAAGGTTTACTAAAGTTTGAAAAGCACTGAAACGTATCAATAAAGTTTTATAATACCATTTTGAACAAGAATTGTGAGAAAAGGAATTTAATTGGATGAAATTAGAAAACGAAAATATTGTCTTGGTGATGAAAACAAACAAGGGATTGAAAAATATTTTTTCAAGAAAGGCGCGTGTACTTTTCGGAAAATCACGATTTTATTCCGAAAAGTATATCTTAAATTCACTAAAACCGCGAAAGTTGGTGCTTAAAGTGTTCTTTTCAGCATAGAAAATATTTATTTGATAGTAGAATCAAAATATATTATAAAGAAGCATAAAATTATTCAATAATTTCATTATAATTTAATTAATTGATATCCTGTATGGGAAAAGAAGATATAGTCTAAGGAAAATAAATATTTAGAGATTACTTACCAAATATTGACCAAGTCCGAGCGGAATATTGAATCCATCAGTTGCACGTGAGGTCAAAGAGGGATTCCAGTTATCCAAGTCCAGTTTATTGTATAAAAACGAGAAGTTCCACTAGTTAGAATCCCTGATGTCGTTCCAGTAAATGTTAAATTATTTAGAGGATCCGGTAACCCATATATATTTCCGAAGAGGTCTAGTTCAGTGTTAATTCGAAATAGAAGTACAGCTGCATTTAAATCCAGAAGATATCCCGCAGTTTTGAGGACACAACAAGATACATCCTGTAAGATATAACCGAAGCAGTTCCAGATCCTGGAGGAGAACGAGGATACACCAAAAGTCGTGTTAGGAGGGTTTCCAGAGAGTTACCAGTTGCACAGAACGAGTCCAGGAAGATCCTGTGAGAAAAAAAAGGAAAACATAATTTAAACAAACCAGAGATAGACGATAAATATTAACAAGAGGTTGTATAATTTTTAAATAAGGAAAATTTGAATTTATTTAATTGTATATCGAGTAAAAGTCTTAAATATTATTTAGAATTGATTACTAGTCTAGAACAAGTATAGAAATACGTTTTGTTAAAAGATTAAATCTCTATTTTCATAAAAAGTTACAGATTATGCACATATATAAATGAATTGACATGACCTTGGTACTAAAACATACCTACAACTTGGTTAATATTTTATAGACGAAGGTTGTTTATTGATAATTGATTTGCATCGTATAATGCATGCCAAATTGAAAAAGATACATTGAGTTGAATTTTGTACATACCTTTTGAATAAATAACATTTGCTAAACATCCTTCATATCACAACAAACGTACAGGTGCGATTAGACAGGTTAACTATTTATGTACATGTCGAATAACTATTTTGGATGTATATTTTCGAATCAAGATTTTTATATTTGTTGTCATTAAACTAGTATTGTGGTGAAATTCTTCTTTTTATTTGGTAAAATAGTAACATTGTGTTAGGCATTTTCATAACGGACATAGAAGCTGATAAGTCAATGACCTACAAGTAAACAAAATAAAATAGCATTATAAAGTTTATAGTGAGAGGAAAAGTATACATACCGTACTATTGTTATCCTATAAGAGGGATAATGTATTAGCAGCAATATTCTCTTCATTATAAGAATAAGTATAACAAGATTATTAGAAACATTTAAATTGTTATTTTTATGTAGCAGTGTATAACGGTAAATACATAAGCGACATCTTTATTAAAGTAAATGAAATGCTTGTACAGCGCGGTTAAAAATAAAACTAGTTACATTTATAGGAAAGTCATACCATAAAGAAGTGATGAATCGTAATTAATATTTGAAAGAGTTAGGAGATTAATATTTATTTCTAAATGCAGTAAATAATATTATTATTATTATAAAAAAAAAAGAATTAATTAAATTGATTAAGAATAAAACTGAGTAGTGTTTGGGCATAGATAAAAGAAATAAAGAAACCTATAATAGCATATGAGTACATTAATTTTGGTGCAAAAATTTTAAAATATTATATACTGAGTGGTACATTATCATTATCATAGATTATAACCTGAGATTAATTGAGTAAATTTGAATGACTAGGTAAGAGAGGAGATATTATTAGCAATACAAATAACAAGATTTGAGTAAATTAGGGTATATTATTTATTATATGTGTTGCAAGTATATTATCCCCTCCACTAGTGCATTTTATGGCGTGCCCAACGTGGGGCGATTAAAATAAGACTCGCAAATAGTATTTTGATTATTTTATTAATTTTGATTAGGTGTTTGTAATTTATATTACCCTCCTTAGCTCATGTTTATGACGTATTTAACGTTAAGCAATTAAAATAAGACTCGAAATAACATATTTCAAATATTTTATTTATTGTTTTAATAGCGGTAACATTGGTATACATTTTACAAAGGCAGTAAAGTCAGTTACAAACATATTAAGGTATAAGAAATTGTGCACTATAATTATTTAAAATGCATACCAGATCTAAAAGTAAGTGTGGTTTAAATAGATCTGAATCATCCAGTGATAGTGAAGAGGAGAAAAGACAAGAAGGAAATTTACAAGAGGGTGGAGAAGATATATCACAGGTACAGGTAGAAGATCAATTAACAGGAGAGATACAGGATAGAGGTGATAAGGGGGAAATACAAGGAGAGACCTCGAGAATAGAGTCATCAAATTCATCAATAGATATGTTGCTTATTCAACAAATGTTTGAAAAACTAGAGAAAAATAGAGAGGAGGATCTTAAGAGAAGCGAGAAAATTAGGGATGAGGATAGAATAGAAAGTAAGAAGAATTTAGTGGAGTTGAAGGAAGAATTAAGTAAGAAATTGGACAAAGCTAGTGAAGAGAATAAGAAAAATAGGGATGAGGATAAAATGGAAGCTAAGAAAAATAGAGAGGAGGATAAAAAAGAATTAGGAGAAAAATTGGATAAGTTGGAAAAGGCGAGCATTGATACTAGAGAAGAAACTAGAAGGAATCTGGAAGAATTAAAGAAAACTTTACTGAGAGATACAGAAGAAAAGGTTAAAGAAATTGCTATTGAAATGGATAGCAGGGAAGTGAAAATGCGGAAAGAAATGGATGATAAGATGAAAATTAAGGATACTGAAGTTAAAACTTTTATTACAAATAAAGTACAAGAGGTGGAAGGTAAAGTAAAGGTAGTACAAGAAAACGTTAAACAATTAGAAAAGAACAATAGTGAGATACATAAGGAGTTAGCTAAACGCATACGAGAGGAAGTTGATCAGGTTAGCAAAGATGTTACGGACAAGACAGAAAAATTGGCGGAGAATTTTAATAAGAAGATAGAAAACACTGAGGATAAGTGTTTGAAAGATATTAGAGTATTAAGAATGTCTACTAGTGTTCAGAAATCTGGAATAGAAGAGGTTTTAAAAGAGTGCGAGGTTCAGAAATTAGAGTTGAAAGAACTTTTGTTGAAAACTAAAAATATTAAAATACCACAAGCTACTTGTACACCGTCTTATCATATATTGAATAACGGTATAAGAATAGAAAATATTACTCATTTTAGCGGAGATAAAATGACGACACATCCCATGGCATATTTAACTAACATCTTAAGATACATAGAAGAGATACAGGATTTTAGGAGCCAAATGAATATTATTCGAGCGACTTTAAACAATGGTGCAGCGGATTGGTTTCAAAGGGTTGAAGACAGTTGCGATGATTTAAGTAAGTTTGTGGAATTATTTAAAAACAATTACTGGAGTGAGACGCAGCAAAGCAGAGCACATCAGAGGTTGTTAACAGGGAGATATCAGCCAGGTAAATCTTCGAGGGAGGCTTATGCACAAAGAATGTTTAATTATTGTAGATACATCTCACATTTAGACGAACAGACCATATCTCAACATTTGTTGCAACATTTTATTCCTGTTGATACACATGCAATTATTTGTCAAAATGTAACAGATATGAATGGGTTGATCAACATACTCAGACGATTAGATGATTATTCAGACGGCGTGAAATATAGGGAATTTCGACAGGTAAATGGAAGAAACGAATCTCAGAATAACCAGCAACGTTCGTCAAATATCAATGGTGCGAATAATCAATATGCACGTAACAATACATCTTTTCCACAAAATGCATATCCGAGGAATAATCAACCTGGTAACAGTCAAAATAACAATTTTGGGCCAAGACAACCTTACCAGTTTAATAGTCAACAGAATAATAATTATAATAAGAATTATAATACACAAGGGAATGGTAATAACAATTGGAATAATAATCGTGGTATCATAAATGGAGGTAATGGAAGACCAAACGCAAATAGGAATAATCCATTTATAAATCAATCTGCGAGACAAGTACCTCAGCATAATAATTACCAAGATCAAAACAATAGGTATTATGGAAACTCGAGACAGGTAAATAATATACAGACTCAAGATTGGAGAAAATCAGATAGGAGGATTACTGGAAGTCAGGTTCCAGATGAAATAGAAGTTGGTCTAATAGAAGAAAAAAAAACGCCAATTTTGGAGATGAAATTGAACCCATATCAAAATGCGATACCGGGAACATCTCATTAATAAATGATTTTGATATAAATAGAGTTAGTTGTAATATAAGTAGAAGTAGTGATATAACGGGAATGGGGAATGTACAAAATAATTTAGATATGGGAAACATAATTAATAATTATGAAAGTTTACCTTTTTGCATAATTAGTATTAGAAATGTTAATTTTAAAACTTTATTGGATTCTGGTGCAGAAATCTCTCTCATAAAGGAAGATATGATAATGAAAATTCCTGAATATTCTAAATATATAATAAAAGTCAAAAATACGAATGTTATGTCTGCAAATAAGGGAAAAATGGGATGTATCAATAAGAGGTTATGCATAGATGTCGTTTTGAGTGGATATAAATTTATTATGCAATTTTATTTAATAGGCAATTTGTTTTATGATTGCATACTAGGAATAGATAATATGAGAATACTTGGAATGAATTTAGATTTTGAGGAAAACAAAATTAAGATAGGAGGGAAGGATATTTTATTAGAAAAAGTTGTGGATGTGAAAGAAATAAACGCCTATATTGAGTATAAGGAAGATATTCAGAATGAGGTAAACAATATTATTATAGCAGATCGTGCAGAAAATGATGATACACAAGAACATTTGGAAGGGGCAATGTTCGAATTACCCAGATCAACAGATATAAATGAGGAATATGGAGATACTGTTATAATTGAAGATAAGCATGAAGTTAAAGTTATAAGGAATAAAGCTGACATTCAAACTTTTATATGGCTACAAAAATTACCAGAACCATGGATTGAAGATAGTTTAGTAGAAATTCTTGATAAGAACATTAAATTAATAAATGATGAAGTCGTTTTTGCCAAAGATTATGAACACCGGTTATTGATTAATGATGATTCGCCTTTATCATGTAAAAATTATCCAATACCGTATTTTTTTCAAGATCGTGTAAATGAAGAATTAAGAAAATTAGAAGAAGCAGATATTATAGAGAGATCGAACACATATTTTATTAGTCCTGTTGTATTAGTAAAAAAGAAAGACAATTCTATTCGACTTTGCATTGATGCGCGCTTAATTAATCTTAGGATCATGCCTGAGCACGAAATTCCACAAAACATTGATGTCCTACTTACCAAATGTGGAAATAAAAAGTGGTATAGCAAATTAGACCTTAAGAATGCTTTTTGGTTAATAAGGTTGGACGAGAATTCCAGGAAGTACTGTGGATTTAACGTAAATGGAATTACTTACCATTTCAAAGTCTGTCCTTTCGGCATTAAAAGTAGTCCTGCGGGATTGATAAGATTTCTTCACAAGATACTGGACAAATATGAGAAATTTGCTCTTCATTATTTAGACGATATAATAATATTTTCAGATGATATAGAATCACATATAAATCATATAGAGATTATTATAAATACTTTACAAATCAATGGCATGAAATTAAACTTGTCTAAGTGCCAGTTTTGCCAAAAAGAAGTTAATTATTTGGGTTACGTAGTAAACCAACAGAATATTTTACTAGATCCACAAAGATTAGAGGAGATCCAAAATTATCCCAGACCAAATAAACTCAAGATGCTGAGAGGTTTTTTAGGATTGTTGAATTACTATAGGAAATTTGTATCTAATTATAGTCAAAAGACAAGTACGTTGTTAAATCTACTGAAGAAAGGAACGAAATGGAAATGGACTGATGAGTGTGAGGAATGTTTTGTACAACTAAAATCTAATTTTGTAGAAAATCTTAAATTATATCATCCAGATTTTAATTTAGAGTTCATCGTTAGGACAGATGCATCAAGTGTAGCAGTTGCGGCAGAATTGATACAAATGAAAGATGGTATCGAGGTTCCGATATATTTCGCGTCAAGAACTTTAAAGCCGTGCGAAAGGAAATTTGGGATATCAGAACTCGAGATGCTTGCAGTCATATATGCATTGACCAAGTTACGTTATTACCTAATAGGGAAGAAATTCAAATTGGAGACGGATCACAAAGCTTTATTGAACATCATGACGACTAAATTAAATAATAACCGAATTTATCGTTGGACGTTGTTAATACAGCAATATGACATGGAAATTGTATATAGACCGGGGAAAGAAATGATTGCTGCTGACATTTTGAGTAGAAAGTATGGTGAGACTAAAACTACGAATGTACACATCAACTTGGTGAAATTGGGATTAGAAGGTATTTTTTCATTACAAAGAATTAGGGAAGCTCAAGAGTCACCTGAGTTGGAAATAATTAAAATTAATCTACAAACAAATGGTTCATATAAAGGTATGAGTATAAGAGAAGGGATAATTTTGAAAAAGATAGGCGATTTGGAGGTATATGTTACAGACGAAGAACATACAATTGAAATTATTCGACATCTTCATATGATGTACACACATATAGGAGCGAGAAAATGTTGGCTTATGTTCAGAGAAGCTTATTATTGTAAAAATGACGAGAAGATAATTAAAAGGGTAATTAAACGGTGTGAAACGTGCGTTTTGGCAAAGGAAAAGAATTATACTAATCAAAATATTAGTTTGAGCATCATAGCGGATGATAGATTACAATTAGTGGCGATTGATTTTATTTCTAATCTAATCCCGAGCACAAGAAGATATCGTAATATTTTGGTACTGTGTGACATTTTTTCTAAACATGTGCGATTAATACCTACACAGAAATGCAATACGGATACAGTTTTACAAGCTCTACAAGAATATATAACAGAATATGGAACTCCTAGGACTATTTTATCGGATCATGCAACATACTTCATGAATCAAAGATATCATGAATTTTTAGATGAAAGAAATATTAAGTCACATCATATTTCAATACGACATCCCCAGGCTAATCCTTCTGAAAGGTATATAAAGGAAGTATTAAAATATTTACGTATATTACTGGAAGACAACCATCATAAATGGGCAAGATATTTAAAACAAATCGAATTCGTCATGAATAATACTCCAAGTACTGTACATGAAGCATGTCCAATAACTATTTTTACAGGACAACCTGCACAAAGGCCTTGGCGAGATGATGAAACTGCTGAAATAGGAGACAGGTATGAACAAATAAAGCACAAACTTTTGAAACGCAAAATTAAATGGGAGCAGAAGAAAAAAGAAAAACAACGTAAATATAAGATTTATAATATAAATGATAAAGTAATAGTTCGCGCGTTACGAGTAACAGATAGAAAGAATAAAATTATGGCAAAACTCATAAGGCCATATTCTGGACCATTTACAGTTTATCGAAGGATAGGTTTGAATAATTACGAACTAATTGATGAGGATACTGGTTATTTTAAAGGAACATATCACATATCTATGTTACATGACTATATAGTAGAAGGATAAGTCATTGAATAGGTAAGACACAATATTGGGAGATTGTATTGTGTAAGTGAGTAACGACACTTCCTAAATCTGAGTTAAATTAAATCATCCGAAGATAGGTAAGACACAGTATTGGAAGATTGTACTGTGAAATGAGTAACGACACTTCCTAAATCTGAGTTACGACAAATCATCCAATTTATTACGACAAATCATCCAATTTATTACGACAAATCATCCATAATGATTTATTTAGACAAATCATCCACAACAATATAATAAGACAAATCATCCACAATGATATAATACGACAAATAATCAACGACAATTTAATATGACAAATAATCCACATTATTTGCATAAGTAAGAACAATATTGGAAGTTTAAACTGTAAAAGGAGAAATGACATTATTTCTCTGAATCATGCTAATTCATACCAAGGAAATTTTAGTCAGGACAGAAGATAAGAAAGGAGATCGTCTTCTGAAGGTACTTACAACACCTGCTTATCCAAGTAACATGTAGATCTCAAAATTTCAAAAGTTTTTGACAAATAGAGACCTGGAGTTTATTAGAAAATAAAGAATTATATAGTAATGAAGTATTAGGAGGACATAAATACCTTATTATAAGATAGGGGCATGACCAGATACAGATAACAAATTGATAAGAAAGGGGCATATTGAATTTCGCTTTCTTTAAAATGAATAAAGGACATAATGATGAAACAGATATACATGTATACAGACAAGTTCATGTTTATCGAGAAATAATTTGAATTTATAGAGAGATTTTCAGATAAAGAATGTACATAAAGTATTCCGGTATTATATTAGATTAGTTTAGTTATAGGTCTGTTACAATTATTAGATATTAAAAAAAAAAAAAAATGATGATTAATTAAAGGAAAAAAATAAGTTATTTCCTCATTCCCATGTTGTATATAAATTTGTAAATAACCATAAGAGAAGGTAATATAAGTAATCTTACTAGTAAATAGATTTGCCTGAGTATTTAAATGGAATGAAATGGATAAAGAAGTTGTATAGAGGATAAATAACCTTGAGCCTTATAAAATTAAAAAAGAATGTTTCAGAATAAATAAAGCACTGAATAAAGTTAGAAAATAATTATCAAGATGTAACAAACATGTTAGGTGATGAAGAAATGGAAAAGAAAGAAGTTAAGAAGAGCCTCTTAAAAATAAAATATGTTAGATGAAAGTAAATGCTTACAATAAATAGTAAATATTAAAAGTACCATAAGAATATGGAATTATTATAGAGTGAATATGTATAAAAGGGTGGAAAATACCCAAAAATGATATAAAATATAGGACCAAAAGTGTCTTAAAAAAGAATTATATAGGTAACGTAAGCCTTTAAAAACGATAAGTTAAAAAAATATGGACTTTCCATAAATGAAAGTATAGGGGATGACGAAAATGTCAATTATAGATAAAAAGGGAATTTGTTCGTATGAGAACAGTATATAATGAAAATAATATATAATTAGTAAGCATAAGTGAATCATTTTAAAAGAGGCAAATAAGTAACTGAGGCATAGACAGATAAAAAGAATATGTTATTCACCTATTTATGTAAAAGTTAGTACAGATAATATTGTTATAAGGAGTTTGAGTTAGGAAACACAGAAAAACATATATGCAATTAATGTTAAAAAGTTTGATGGCAATTAATAAAAATATAGATATTTTAATAAGGTATTGGAACATTAAGAAAGATTATAATACATAGTACGATAAATAATGGAACAAAAATTTTTTTATACAGGTCAAAGACATCCATTTAAATAAATAAATTTATACTTTTATAATTAAAATGAAAATAAAGAAAAGCCTTATATTACTTTTGGACTTATAAGAAAGTTGAGTTTTATAGTTATGAGTGTCACAAATAATTTTGAATTTAAACACTGTTATGTACAGATAGTTATAAATAAATGTTGTATGATATTACCAAATAATAAAAGATTCATTTGAAATCTGTTAAAGGATTTAGTAGATTAAAATAATTGTTTTGAGCACAGTGATAAACATGTGTATTATCAGATTTTGTTTAATAAATATAAATTTTGATTCGAGTTGAAAATTTACATTTTTTAAAAGGGGCATATGTGCTGAGTAACAATATTGATGTTTGGCACTGTATATTTTTGAACAAGTTGGAAGGATTATTTAATTTTACTAATTTTTCTTTGTGACTGTTAAATTAAATTATCTAAACTAAAAAAGAACAGTTGTGTATACTTAAAATGTTATTTATTACAATAAAGATGTGTGCAGTCAATTATGAAAACAGTACTTGAAGGAGTTGTAGTGGACCAGGTTCTTGGTGGCAGTAATTTTCATTGGTATCTGAAAATGGAGATTTAAATATTATAATTTATGTAAAAATGTAGTTTGAAATCTTGTAAAACTTGTCTAATTAACAATAATGTAAAGTAAAATAATTTAATGTTGATTGTTGAAGTATGAAGGAAACAACTTGGTAAATAATTGCGCGGGTAAAGTTTGAATAAGCGGATCTGTCAAAATTGACATTTACAGAAAATTTTGATTAGCAATATTTTTTGAAGTACAAAGTCTTAGTAATTCATTATTATAAATTAATAGAGATTTAATAGAGAAGGTTTACTAAAGTTTGAAAAGCACTGAAACGTATCAATAAAGTTTTATAATACCATTTTGAACAAGAATTGTGAGAAAAGGAATTTAATTGGATGAAATTAGAAAACGAAAATATTGTCTTGGTGATGAAAACAAACAAGGGATTGAAAAATATTTTTTCAAGAAAGGCGCGTGTACTTTTCGGAAAATCACGATTTTATTCCGAAAAGTATATCTTAAATTCACTAAAACCGCGAAAGTTGGTGCTTAAAGTGTTCTTTTCAGCATAGAAAATATTTATTTGATAGTAGAATCAAAATATATTATAAAGAAGCATAAAATTATTCAATAATTTCATTATAATTTAATTAATTGATATCCTGTATGGGAAAAGAAGATATAGTCTAAGGAAAATAAATATTTAGAGATTACTTACCAAATATTGACCAAGTCCGAGCGGAATATTGAATCCATCAGTTGCACGTGAGGTCAAAGAGGGATTCCAGTTATCCAAGTCCAGTTTATTGTATAAAAACGAGAAGTTCCACTAGTTAGAATCCCTGATGTCGTTCCAGTAAATGTTAAATTATTTAGAGGATCCGGTAACCCATATATATTTCCGAAGAGGTCTAGTTCAGTGTTAATTCGAAATAGAAGTACAGCTGCATTTAAATCCAGAAGATATCCCGCAGTTTTGAGGACACAACAAGATACATCCTGTAAGATATAACCGAAGCAGTTCCAGATCCTGGAGGAGAACGAGGATACACCAAAAGTCGTGTTAGGAGGGTTTCCAGAGAGTTACCAGTTGCACAGAACGAGTCCAGGAAGATCCTGTGAGAAAAAAAAGGAAAACATAATTTAAACAAACCAGAGATAGACGATAAATATTAACAAGAGGTTGTATAATTTTTAAATAAGGAAAATTTGAATTTATTTAATTGTATATCGAGTAAAAGTCTTAAATATTATTTAGAATTGATTACTAGTCTAGAACAAGTATAGAAATACGTTTTGTTAAAAGATTAAATCTCTATTTTCATAAAAAGTTACAGATTATGCACATATATAAATGAATTGACATGACCTTGGTACTAAAACATACCTACAACTTGGTTAATATTTTATAGACGAAGGTTGTTTATTGATAATTGATTTGCATCGTATAATGCATGCCAAATTGAAAAAGATACATTGAGTTGAATTTTGTACATACCTTTTGAATAAATAACATTTGCTAAACATCCTTCATATCACAACAAACGTACAGGTGCGATTAGACAGGTTAACTATTTATGTACATGTCGAATAACTATTTTGGATGTATATTTTCGAATCAAGATTTTTATATTTGTTGTCATTAAACTAGTATTGTGGTGAAATTCTTCTTTTTATTTGGTAAAATAGTAACATTGTGTTAGGCATTTTCATAACGGACATAGAAGCTGATAAGTCAATGACCTACAAGTAAACAAAATAAAATAGCATTATAAAGTTTATAGTGAGAGGAAAAGTATACATACCGTACTATTGTTATCCTATAAGAGGGATAATGTATTAGCAGCAATATTCTCTTCATTATAAGAATAAGTATAACAAGATTATTAGAAACATTTAAATTGTTATTTTTATGTAGCAGTGTATAACGGTAAATACATAAGCGACATCTTTATTAAAGTAAATGAAATGCTTGTACAGCGCGGTTAAAAATAAAACTAGTTACATTTATAGGAAAGTCATACCATAAAGAAGTGATGAATCGTAATTAATATTTGAAAGAGTTAGGAGATTAATATTTATTTCTAAATGCAGTAAATAATATTATTATTATTATAAAAAAAAAAGAATTAATTAAATTGATTAAGAATAAAACTGAGTAGTGTTTGGGCATAGATAAAAGAAATAAAGAAACCTATAATAGCATATGAGTACATTAATTTTGGTGCAAAAATTTTAAAATATTATATACTGAGTGGTACATTATCATTATCATAGATTATAACCTGAGATTAATTGAGTAAATTTGAATGACTAGGTAAGAGAGGAGATATTATTAGCAATACAAATAACAAGATTTGAGTAAATTAGGGTATATTATTTATTATATGTGTTGCAAGTATATTATCCCCTCCACTAGTGCAATATATTTATCAAGAGTACAAACGTATTTAGAACTGGATTTGCAATATTTTTTGTATATATGAAATTTCAAAATTCGGACCGGAAGTAGCACTTTTACTCTTAGCGAGGAGCGTTTTTTTGATAATATCTTGCAAAGTATGCATTCTATAGCGATTTATTAAGCGAATGAAAGTACTTAGAATAGGATTTTGAATAAGTTTTGTATAAAAAAATTCTTAAAATTGTATAGTTTGAAACGCTCATACGTATAAGAAAGTCGTGTGGTGGCCACACCTCATTTTTTACAATTGAAACCACTTATACTAGTTATAAAATGTTGTGTTATGTTAATTTTAGCTATAATAAAACAATATTTTATTTTTGTTAAAATTTATTTTGTAATCAAAATATAATGATATTCTAAATAAATGTTTAAAAATTGACATTTCCGAAAATCTGGTGTTTAGTACAGTTTCATCAAATCTAGTACGAAATTTCCCCAAATTCTAGTACAATTTTTTTTCCCACAAGAGCAACACTGCCTATGAGCTAGAACTCAGAACGCTTGGTTTGGATGGTGGTTGCGCATGCATTCCGGGGTAATAACAGACATACTACATTTAACTTTTAACTGAATTTTTGGTAGTAGCTACTGTGCCCCATGGAGTCAATGTGCCCCCGCTTTGATTATACATACAAAATATTATATGTGATTTTTTTGTGAAAAGCAGAACATCCTGACGGTCTAAAAAACGTCTGGTAGTTTTTCTATAATTTAATTACTTTATATTTACATCAGATGCGCGTTTCTTCATTTTCTCTTAACATCTTACTGATCAACAAAAAGTCATTTTGTTAATTTATCGTTTTTTTCTCTCCTACTGTAAAGTAAGCTTGATGGGATAGGAGAATTTGCCAGATCACCCGCTTAAATTGCTTATATTTACCAACCCCCGTTCAAGTAAATAAGACTTGAATTAAAAGCCCCATGTAAATTTGGAAATGTACTGCGAGACATTATGTACATACATATACATAAATTACATTCAACAAATAACCTGAAATTTAAAATTTACATTAATATATAGAGCTGCATGTATTACACCTATAAAATCTAATAGTGTAGAAATTAGCGTTTCCAACAGCGCCGGAGGATATTCAATTCATTCGTATGGAATTTAATTTTCATGTTCAGCACGATCTAATGTTACGTTTTCCCCAAACGAAATTTTACTAACCTAATTGGATTATCATGGTCAAATTAGTGTCTATATGGGTAAGGCAAGTGATTAAATGTGTGAAATAGCTATCAAATATATATACTCATATAATATTTTTCCATTTATTTACGCTCTTAATAAAATACTGTAAGAGTAGGATATATAATTTAGTTGGAAGATTCCTCAAATTGTACACTTTGGAACTTACATAGTTTTATAAAAATTGTATTTGCGGAACACATTTAACAATTTTAGAACAATGTTAACGAAATAAATATATTGTAAGTTTACTAAGCCTCACAAATAGTGATTCATATACAGAGTGATTCAACGATCTGACAAAGTAAATTTACTCTTCACTTGCCGCTTTGACTTCTTATGATTTAAAACTCCCTGCTGTCAAAATGACTCTCGTCATCGGCCCGACATTTTACTTTCTTATACGTAGTATAAGGAAGTATTGTGATGATGAAAATTTTCGACCTCGAGATTTTTGCAGATGTCCACGTTTTGAGGTCCCCTGATACCAAAAAAGTGGTTTTTAAAAAATGTCTGTGTGTCTGTGTGTCTGGGTGTCTGTCTGTCTGTGTGTGACCACGATAGCGGTCAAACCGCTGTAGATATCAAATCCAAATTTTGTATTTACGAATATAATCTCCCTCTTGAGAACTGATTAGATTTTGAGCAAAATCGGCAGACCGGAAGTAGTAGTTTACTTCAGTGAAAAATCGAATTTTGCAAATATTTCGTCAATTACTAAGTTTAAACAAATTTATAAAGAATTCAAATGTACTCAAAATTAAATTGAAAAAAATTGTTTTAATAAAGTTTTTCTAAATTCCTACGGGAAGTAGGCCTTTTACTCTTATCGAAAATCAGTTTTTTGCGAATATCTCGCAAGTCATGCTTTCTAGGCAGGTACATTACGAGTATAAAAGTACTTACAATATACTTTTAAATATCTTTTGTATAAAAAAAATTTCAAAATTCTGACCGGAAGTACCACTTTTACTCTTATCGAATAGCGATTTTTTGCAAATATGTCGTAAATTATGCATTCTATATATATTTATGAAGAGTACAAAAGTATTTAGAGTTGTATTTGGAATATTTTTTGTATAAATGAAATTTCAAAATTCGGACCGGAAGTAACACTTTCATACGTATAAGAAAGTCGTGTGGTGGCCACACCTCATTTTTTTTTTGGTAGACGACAAAGACGTGTCTAGCAAAAATAAATGGGGACTATGTGCTAGATTTGGTAAAGTTTTAACACCGTCAAGTGGTATATGTGGCAGTCTTTCACGAAATAAATGCTTGCGTACAGGTGCCTTCACAAAAACATTCCTGATAGAAGGTATAAATTTATCTGCATTCTGGTAGCATTTTCTGACTTCCTTTGACACTGGTATGCGTCATACTACTCTATGTTTCTTGTAAGAGCCGACTAGTCGCCTTCATATTGTGACAATACTCCTAGTTTATAAAGAGTATTATGACATTCAGGTAAAAAAAATTAACTTAAAATCTTTTATATTATTTTGCCCAAAACTAGCTCAGTTATTATAACTATCAATAATTTTAAAAATAATAAGCATATACTATTTGTGCTAAATGGGTTGCTGACTTTCAGTTACTTGCATAGATCATGCAGATTCCTATATCTTAATTTGTTCAGTATCAAATAATGTAAACTTATACGTTAGCCTCTTTACCGATCTTTAAAAATAATAAATTATATCGATAAAATAATACTGTAAAGATGTGGAATTGTCCAAGAACCTATTCGATCTGATTACATCACTTTTAAGCAATACTATAACAAGGTATGTATTTCAATAACTATTTATACCATTTACATTTACTGACATATATTTTCTCCTTTTAGGTTATTGTTATTAGCGTCACTGTTTATTTTTCTACTCAACTCTAAAAAAAACTTGAATACTATGCCAAATAAAAGAAAATATCAGTACAGATTTGTTTAATTCGTTCGAAAATTTATAAATATGACTATGGAAATTTTTTAACATCAATCAAAAGAACACATATGAAAATTTACACAACACGTCTAATCAACAATATGAGATGTACTTAATTCAAGATTGTCAATTGACTAAAATGGATATAAATGCAATAACGTAAGTACTAAATTTTATTATTGCTTAATACGATAACTGAAACCTGTTTGTATCTGTCATTCACAGAATTTTTATAAAGTATTATTAAGCAGAACTTTTATATTTCATGAAATGCTAAATTATGTTATTCAACTATGTAGTATTTTAAAAGTACCTTACTTTTAAACAATCCCTAAATTGAGATTATGATTTTATATCGTTAAGTAAAGATTTAGATTTACTGTTAATAATGATAATATACAGTAATTCACACAATTATAAAAATGATTTATAATTTCTCAACAGAAATTATGCAATAAACATTACTTAAACTCAGAAATTAATTCAAATGATTATACAACCTGATATAATTATAAAAGTATTTTCTTTCTTATTCTTCAATATGTCTTTCTTTCTAGCGTAACTTCTTCTCACTCTAATGATGATGTTAGTATTACAACTGGAACACTCGGACCTCGAACTGCTATTCTGAAGTACCTGGATGAAAACTCTGCACTCTCGCACACATGGAATAAACACACTATCCTGATGTACTCCTGATTTCTGTTTTCCTGGAATGCTTGAACTGGGACGGTTTATAATTTTATATGCCTCGGAATATCTCACTCCTGTATTAGTAAACTTGTACACCAAAAATTATCGCTCGTATTCAAATTCTTCTCAATTTAACTGGATCGATGATACAAATGCAGGAACTCAATAACTATTCTTACGAAATGGTTTTAGCTGAATTGGATAATACTTCGTGAATATTCGATAATAAGGTAAGTTTGAATAAATCTCTCTTCTCTTTACTAGGCGTTCGTAATATTAATCCTTTCTTCCTTCTTTTTTATAATACACCAGATAATCTCAATGGAAAATTTCAAATTATTAAATATTTTCCTAAAATAAAATATCACTATCTTCTCCGTTTAATATTAAGCACTTCTATAACACTTTGGAGCGAAAATCGAGAACAATAACCGTATTTATCGAGGAAAATCTTTCTCTACTCGAGAAAAACGTCCGCTATCTTCTCCAAAATTTTAGAATTGTTATTTTTTAATTTCACATTTCCTTGACGATCAGTACAATAGTATAATGAAGTATTGTGATGACGAACATTTTCGTCCTCAATATTTTTGCAGATGTCCACGTTTTAAAGTCCCCTGGTTTTTAAACAATGTCTCTCTCTGTGTGCCTGTGTGTTTGTCAGTGTGTGTGTGACCACGATAGCGATCAAACTGCTATAGTTATCAATTACAAATTTTTATTTAGGAGTATATTCGCCCTCTTGAGGTCTGAAGTAAAATCAGTAGAGCGAAATTATACAAATTTATAAAGAAGTCAAATGTACGTAAAATTAAATTTGAGAAGAATTTTACTAAAAAATTTTTTTTGAAATTCCTCCCGGAAGTAGGTCTTTTACTCTTATCGAAAATAAGTGTTTTGCGAATATCTCTAAGTTATGCTTTCTAGGCGGGACGTTAGGAGTATAAAAGTATGTAAAACTTAATTTTCAATACCTTTTGTTTAAAAGAAATTCATAAGTCGGACCAGAAGTAACACTTTTACTCTTCTCGAATAGCGATTTTTGGCTAATATGTCGTAAATTATATACATTTATCAAGAGTACCAAAGTATTTACAGTTGGAATTGGAATAATTTTTATATAAACGAACCTTCAAAATTCGGACCGGAAGTAACACTTTTACTCTTAACAAATATCACTTTTTTCGAATATTTTGTAAAGTATGCACGCTATAGAGATTTATTAAGAGAATAAAAGTACTTAAAATAGGATTTTAATTAAGTTTTGCATAAAAAATTCTTAAAATTTGGACTTGAAGAAACACACTTACTCACAGGTTTATTTTTTAAAAGTATTTAAAACAATTTAGAACAACTTGTGTATAATGTGAAACGCTCATACGTATAAGAAAGTTGTGTTTTTTTATCCATCGTTATTTGTTTCGCCATGTATAATGTTTCATTTGCAACTACAAGTTTTTTCTTGATTGTTTGCTTAACATAAATCCCGTTCCATTCTGCCCTTGTTTGTGTTCATCTCCATACAAGAGTGTGTATTTTTCTTCATAAATCCTGCCTTATCTTTTATATTTTATTTTCTGCCAGTATTTCTTTTTATATTCTATCATTTCTCTAGTACCTTCCTCCATTCTCCCCAAAACTACCATCTTTTTACATTCTTGGTTCCTATTCTTATTATTGTCTTTTTCTTGGCCTACTAGTTTTTTTGGTCCAATTTTCGTGACTCCCGTTGGTTGTTGATTGAGTTCCTGACATTCTGGGTATCTTTTAACTCGTCATCAGTTTCTTGTCACCTTGATTTTTTATCTTCAATTGCAACATCCTCTATTCCGCCTTCTACTGTTTTTTCGGAATTTGTGGGGATGCGAATATGCGTTTGCTGATATTTCGCTGTATGTTCTTCCTGTATACACGGTTGGCCTACAATTATCTTGCATGCGGCTTCCCGTACATAACACGAAAGGAGTTGCCAAACCGTACCTATCTAACAAATATACATACGAGAGCCGACAAGTAGACCTTCAGCGAATGTCATAAGCTGCATGTGTGTAACGATGAGATCTAGATTAGTACTTTGCTGTAATGATCGTAACGTCCCCACTACTTTTCTCGAACAGTACTTGCCCACATGTGTATAAATATTGGCAACAACGTTTGTTTCAATACATGGACTTTTAGCTCGCATGCAAGGTAAAAACAAGCCAAACCTGTATGTATTTATCTCAAGCACCATGCTATTTATATATAATTTTTGTTGTAACGTAGTTTGCTGTACACCTTTTTGCTTTGCCTCTTTCATGTGTTTTACTAGTTATTCTATTTGTGTTTATTTTGGGTAATATGCGTCTATATCGGGTGTCCCAGAAATAAAAAGACGGAGTAGCAGAAATCGGAAGCTAGATTGTGTAAAAACGTACCCTCAAAATATCAAGTCTTTATTCGTGCGCAGACGGCAAAAAAAAATAATAAAGAATTCAATTGGCCTTACGCCGACTCTGGTCGACCTTCGGTATAGAATTGCACACATGCATGCATTGGCGGCTGGTCGGTAATAAAATCGCGCGGCACACGACAAAAACGTATGTATTTTTGTAAATAACATCCATTGTCAAACAGGACAATGAATGATGTTATTTAAAAAAATACATAAGTTTTTGTTGTGTGGCCCGCGGTTTTATTACCGACCAGCCGCCAATGCATGCATGTGCAAGGGCGATAGATACATAGATGTTCAGTTCGTTATTAGCCTCCGATGTGAGTTGACACATAGTTATCGACATGGCTTTTACGACGCAAGAATTATGGGATATGGTGTATCTCTACGGTGAAGTAGGTGGAAATGGAAGAGCTGTTGAACGTTTATACGACGAAGGTTTTCCTAATCGCAGGCGTCCGTCGTATCAAATGATTATGGACACGGTGTTTAGGTTACGCGAACAAGGCACACTCCTCCCACGCTACGAAGGCAGGGGTCGTGAAAGAACACGGAGAGTTTTACATGCGGAAGAGCATCTCCTGGATGTGGTAGATAGGGATCCAGGTATAAGCACGCGATCTGCAGCAAGACAAGTCGGAGTGTCCCGATCGACAATTCATCGACTCCTCCGCGAGAACTTGCTGTACCCATACCACCTGCAACGGGTTCAAGCTCTAGCACAACAGGACTGTCCCGCACGTGTTAGATTCTGTACCTGGTTTCCACGAAAACAAGCTAGAGATGTGGACTTTTGTGCCAGCATACTATTCACGGATGAATGTTGTTTCACCCGAAATGGTGTGTTAAATTTTCATAACGCACATTATTGGAGCGATGCAAACCCGCATGTAATACAGCAGGGTCATTTCCAACACCGCTTCTCAATAAATGTTTGGGCAGGAATTGTCGGTGATAGTCTGCTTGGATCGCACATACTACCTGCACGACTGACCGGAGAGAGTTATTTAGAGTTTTTGCAGAATACGTTGCCGGAATATCTCGACGATGTGCCTCTGCAACTTAGAAGACAACTCCGGTTCATGCAGGATGGCGCACCTCCACACATTTCATTGGCAGTGCGCAATTAAATCCATTAGATTTTTTTTATGGGGGTATATGAAAACATTGGTGTATGATGGGGATGAGATTGCCACAGAAGAAGATCTTCGGCAACGTATTTTTACAGCTGCAAGGCGTATACGTGGGGAACCAGGTACCTTTCAACGAGTGCATGGAAATCTTCTCCGACGGATTGACGCCTGTCTTCGTGCGCACGGCGGACACATAGAGCACCTTCTATAAATATCCACCTGTTTCACTTACACAATCGGTTCTTTTCAGGACCACCATATTACTTGTGTTAAAAAAAAGGAGGAGGAATAGATACTTCATAATAAATATCACACCATTAATTGCTTTAATTTTACACCTGCTAGAAAAAACTAATTACATTTCTGGGACAGCCTGTATATACCTTTAAATTCTTTAGCCAAAGTGTAGTTGATAGAAAACAACTAAAAATAAAAATGTTTTGGAAATTGTGGTCATAACACTTGTAGATTATATTTCTTCATATTTGTGTTCTATAATTTATAATATTCATAAAGTGAAAATTATTGAAAACGAAAAGAAATAATCTAAATTACAGATCAATTAATTTTCAGCTCTCACCATTGGATCTTGTTTATTATTGGAAATGAAGTAAGTTTAAATTTGGGAAAGTTGAGCAATTTTCTGGACGCCGGACAAACAAGAGTCCGTGAAAATTGACGTTTTAGATCCTTTTTAATAAAGGATATTTGTTCATTTTCTTCTTTGGATTCCAACACCGTTATTTGGACTTACAGAATAAACTAAAATATAATCTTCAGATTACTTTCGATCTTCTATCTAGCGATGCTATCAAATTTGTTGAAGACGTTTCTTTTCTTCCCGAACATTATCAACACTCTTGTTTTCTATGGATTCTAACACCGTCCTCAAAAGCAATTTTTTTCTGGTTTCAGACATGTATAACATGTTGACGCAAACTTGAATTGTCATATATTTTTATACGAAAATGGCAATAACAATAATAATAATATCAAAAAATACAATAAACCCACAATCACAGTAAATGGTGTAGGTGTACATTATTTTCTATTGTAAGTGGTTTACAAAATATAAAAATTCACTCACTCAGTTGACAGTTAGTAGAATGTTGTCTGCATATTTCTGTGTGTATTTAATTGGATGCTATATATTTTAGATTTTAAAATTTACATGAGTTATTATTATATTTATATATAAAATACGTACATTAGACTAGCGGACGAAAATGGAAACTGTATACTTTCACTTTTTCCCTATTTTTAAAGTCAGAAAATAATGAAAATAAGTGTTCATTCTTTTCGACACTAATCCAGAGAAACGACAAAGAGGAACATAATTTCCCTTTGTATGAAGTTTTCGTGTATATAGCCCATACAAGTGACATGACCAAATCCCTAATGACAAGGTGGTGTCGGCATAGAAGGTTAGTAATATATGAGTGTTTGTTTAAGAAAGGCTGTTCAAAGCGAGAATATATTATAGGGGTTAAGCCAAAAAAATTATTGCAATAAGTTTGTGTTTAAATATTTTATAGCATATTTTATGCTTAATATAAATTTATAGATACTTCCGCAATATATGAATTACATTTGTTTGTGTTATAAAAACATATTGTTATTACTCTTTCAGTAATAACTCACCTATGACAATAGTATACCAAAATGAATATTTGCATAAATACAAAAATCAATTTGATATTGACCTCCATCTTTACGAAAATACCAATAACCATAACCAAGTGCTTGCTCAAAAACTGTATCAAATTCTGTGAAAACTTTTTTTTAAATACAAGAACACTCAGTCACTAGAGAATTATATACATAGAGGTCAATACCATGTTATCCCAGTAAGTTCGTTTTCAATGGGATGTTTCATCCCTTCAGGGTGGCTTACCGCACAAACCTGAAAATGGTCTATTTTCTTCAGAGCTTCATTAAGATGTGAATTTGACAACCAGGAAGCTTTCTTTGTAAGTGAAGATATTTGTAGATTTCTTTCTCATTTCTTACTTATACTGCCCTTGCCAAAAAAAAAAGACACGTCTTTATTTATCATTCTTCTAGTGTTTAGTAATAGTCAGTGAAATAGTATTTGTAAAGTGTAAACATTAGATGTATCCTACGTTGCTTTTGAGTACTAACAGCTGTCAGACGTTTACATGTTTGATTTAAACTTCAATTATGTCGTCTAAATTAGTGAAATTTAGCGATGGAAGTGTTGAATCGAATGCACCATCGGCCAGTACAAATGGAGCTTCGTCGGGGGTCCTTTTCTAAGGTAGCTATACTTTCTATTTTGATTAACTTATGCTCTGTCTAAATAGATGAGAAAATAATAAACACCTGTTTTTTTATACAGCTATATATATTTATTTTCGTACTTTAATTTACTACTTTGTCATTTATCATTAACTTTATTATTACACAAATTACAAACGGTGATTTCTTATAATACAAAAAATGTGTAATTAATCTATTAAATTGGAACATAGAATACCCTATTCTAGCAAATTATTATTTATGGTTTACAGCTTTATTCGTCAAACGTATTTAGTCTAATCATGCGGCTTTCGGTCGGTAATACAGATGACATTTATGTCGTTTGAAAATATAAACAAATAATTAATTGACATGATATGCGGTAAATGAATATAAATTTTAATACTCTTTCTCTGTTTCGGTAACGATTAGCCCCTTAAATAAACAAAACGGAAAGCGGATATTTTTGGTTAAATTAGAGCTTCAAACGTTAAAGAAAGGTAGTTTTTAAACGGTAAAACAGAATTAACTAGTCATCTGAATATAGAATTAGACGAACTAGTTTTACCAATGAACCTGAATATAAAATTTGGTTGCTTTAACAGGAACACGACTTGAATATAAAATTAAGCCGGTTTATCGGGACGGGAACACTGGGTCTCTGAATGTAGATTTAGACGTACCATCTAGGGAACACAACGGAGAGTGTTACATTTAACACGAAATCCTTCAGTTTTTATAGGCGTAGAATGCACACGTCAGAGCTAAAGAAATACATTTACCACGATACAAACACGTGAACGTTAGTATCTATCTGAGGGATATTCTGCATTTCTCACGTCCGCATCTGTGACGTATTGCCTGGAAATTTTCCACAAAATATATACGGATTTAAAATAGCATGATTAAGGCAAATCTCAAAATTCTACGGTACGATTTGCAGATACACAACTGATTTTAAATAATTAACAAATTTAACGAAATTAGAAAATGTCTCACTAAATAATAAAAATGTTTACATTAAAAAGCCATTCGACGAAATTTAGGCATTTTCTCTTTCATTAATGACATAAGTTCATTACATCCCTTTAACAAAACTTCGATTACCGAGGAAGAAGTCCAAAGGGGTTAAATAGCAACTTCTCGGCGGCCAGTTTTACTCACCAAAACGACAGATTAAAGAATCTGGAAACATTGTTTGCAATAATATCCTTTTTCGCGTACAGTTTGGCAGGTCTCATCATTCTATTGGATCCACATGTAATCTGTTTCTATTCCATCTAATTCCTGCCAAAAGAATTTTGTCAACAGACGCATATTCATACCTCCTACTGAAACAGCACACAAATAGTATTTTTTTAAAGTGTACCGAATGTTCCTACATAACATGTGGGTCTTCTGCTTCCCAGAACTGAAAAATATGTTTATTGATCTAGCTACTGAGATGAAAATGTGTCTCATTATTTAAGATAATTTTGTTGTGAAATAAAAATACTAAACTTGGAGTCTGTGGCTTAATACTAAACAAAAACACTAAACACCTTTACCACACTAAAGCACAAAAAAGTTAAATACGTACTTCGACAACTATGTTGTGATCTTCAGTTGTACTGATTAAAAATCGCATTGTCTATATACAGTAGCGCAACAGAACAACACAGTGTAGTTCTGTTACGCTATTGTGTATAGACAATGCCGTTTTTAATCAGAGCTAGTGAAGATAACAACATAGTTGTCGAAATACGTATTTAGCCTTTTTGTGCTTTAGTGTGATAAAGGTGTTTAATGTTTTTGTTTTGTTGTGAAATAATTCTTTAACTTATTGTTGTTCCAAGATTCAATTGGTGTAGTTTCTGAGCTGTCCATGGTAGATCAGCTTCAGTAGTTTAGTCAGTATGCATAAAGGTGCAAATACCTGGCGAACATTAGTTGCAAGGCGATGCGTTTTAGATGCCCAATGTAGCATTAGAATGTTATTTACATCGGCTTTAAGAGCGTTAAAGTCATCAGCCGATTTTCTATGGTGACACTTCTCTCATTTTTCAATGAAAACGCCTCCTCAAATTGTTTCAGTAAATTTTCAATAGCGGACTGTGACTAGAGCTACTGTAAAATTTGCACAATTTTTATAATAAGTTTTCACAATTAGTTCTTTCAATTTGTAACATACTATCTTAGTAAAATGACAATATTTCTCTACAACTACCAACAATGGCTGACTAAACATTTGACAGATAGAACAGGTGCACGATACAAATTTCAATGTTTCATTAAAACAACCTTTACATGACTTGTCCTTGATATGAATATTAATAAGTATTAATAACATTTTCTTATGGGCGATGACCACACATTTCAGTTCATTAGCCTTTGTGTGAAGTTGCATTTTCTACTATTTGGTACCCTTGTTTTCTGTTTTTTGTTTTCATTCTACACTTTGGTACTCCCATCTGGTTTAAGTCCTCATCACTTGCTGCACTTGTTTTCTTAGTCGTTGGTGTCCATTGGAAAATGTGTATTGTTACTCTTGGATCTGCTCTGTTGATGTGGTCATACCATCTTATTTTTGGTCTTTTATATGTCTTACTTGTTGGTCGATATCGTATTTGATAAAGTCACAGGTATCCCAATCATCTTCATCTCGATTCGTTAGTTTTTATTACATTCGCTTTATTCCCCGTTTGTAATTGGGGTGTCATTTCAGTGGACCTATTAGAATATATATCAATTATTATTCCCGGTTATGTGAAGAGGTGTCTACTCTATCGAAATCACAGCTGACCAAAGGATCCGGATACGCTGTAATCTGCACTAATTTATTTATAACATTCCCTGACATTTCCGCTCGCTTGATTATCCCTTCTAAGGCTATGATAAAAAAGCTGTTGAAAGTGCGCCTTTCTGATGTCACTTATTTATTTATTTCAAAGTATTCCGATGTTATTTTATAAGGTGCCGATTGCTACTTATATGTTGTGTTCCCTAGATGGTACGTCTAATTCTATATTCGGAGACCCAGTGTTCCCGTCCCGATAAACCGGCTTAATTCTATATTCAAGTCGTGTTCCTGTTAAAGCAACCTAATTTTATATTCAGGTTGATTGGTGAGTCAATGTTTGATTATTATTTTTTTTAGTATTTCTATGTATTCTGCATCACTCAATGTCACTTCTTTGTTTAGGCTATCAAATGCTTGCTGGGGGTCTATAAATAGTATTAGCAAGATAATTACACTCATTGCATTTTTGAGTATCTTGTTTAACAGATGGACTGCGTACATGATTTGAAGTTCTGTTGGTAATTTCCTGCCGCTGAATATGTTTTTAGTCGATTATTGATTAATGTTGTAAAAATTTTGTGTGCAGTATGAAAATGTATATTATTATTATTAGTCATCAAGAAAAATGTTATAAACGAAAATACTCTAATCCACAAATTTTAACTTCCACTATTTTAGAAAAAATATTATTTTTTAATAAGTAATGTAATTCTGGTCATTTGAAAAAAAATATTTTCTATTCTGCATTAAACCACTCCCGGAAATTGTTGGTAAGCCTCCTCTGACTGTTTTCCTTTATCCTGTTCCATTTCGTTTTAAATACATAGTATTGCGTTATTGATTCTGACAGAAAAATAGTAGCAATTAGTATACAGCTCCGCATACATATATAAAGCAATTTGACACGGACCTACTGGGCGAGCTCAGATAAATTGCATTTGTCGAATCAAATAAAGGAAATTCTTGCCCGGGGCGCGGAAAAGAAAATGTGCGGATAGACCGAAGCGAAAGCCGCGTGTTTTTTCTGATCAAACGTCGATGTTCTTCCTTCTTTTTCTATATCCACATCAATCGTCAAGGGAAAAATGGCAGCAAAACAAACTTCTATTATAACGATACGTGTTACTCGAGATGGAAGAAAAAAAATCACTTATTAGAAGAGCAATCGCCTGGAAGTCAGTGTGTAAAAACTGTTAGCTTAGTTTATAAATTTGTTTGATTGTGCGTAGTATCACATTTATTGCGATCAGTATTTATAGTAGCTTTTGAAATGACTGTGAAAGTGCACTGACGCGTGCTATTCAGCTATTTCTTTCATTGACTGGGGTACAGAAAAACAATGTCCAATAAAAAAAAAAGAAAATACTTTTCGATTAACTTGGAGTTTTAGGTATTGTTTGTTAAGTTAGTTAAAGAGTTACATTGTACATTGGAACTACTCATTCATTAAATTACATAACTAACTGTTTCCGCCAATAAATTGAAGATCTTTTGACAGAAGCTGGAAATGCCAACCTGTTTTCTTATTTTTGTTAATAGTTTACTATATTTTTCAATAAAGCCACCCAAAATGACATTTTAGATTAGTTCTGTGCGTTCTTTTAATATAAGGAGATCAATCTCAAGTAAAGTGTGGTGGTATCTTAAAAATTCCTAGATTAGGGTATTTTCTTGTTAGACAGATACATGCAGGCACCTATTCTGAATATATGAAATTGTTGTCGTTTTATTATCAAAATTTATTTATATATATATACAGGGCAATCGAAATTAAGTGTTCACCATTGGTAACTTTGTTATTATTAAAGATACAAGATTGTTTAAATTAGCAAACTTGTAGTACTTTTAACGCTCTTTAAGATGGAAGAATAAAAAAAACAAATGAGCAACGCGTTTTCGAGTTTTGCCGAAAAATATTTTTTTCAAATGGAAACCCCTGTATATTATATCATTTTCTGCTAGAACTTTAATTTTTAAACAAAAAATCTTATAAGAAATTTTTTACTGGGATTAAAAATACTTGAGTTATAATGAATACACAAAAACAGCTAAGTCAAGTGCATTTCTATGTATCTATGAAAACGACGATAAGTCTTTCTACCAAACGTCAAATATTAGTACAGTTTTATTAGTTTTTCACTCATAAGTTTCATTGTGCTAGTTATTAATTTGACAAAAAAATGATTTTTACCCATTCAGAAAAGTGTGATGTGTTAGAATCTTATTTAGTGTGCAGAAAATCCTCTAGGAGGGCAAAAGAACACTACGCTGAATTATATCTACTCCGAACACAACCACTTGAGCAATATTTTCTGAGACTTTACCGAAAATTTAGAGGCAATGAGAATGTTTTTGCCAAAACAAGGACAAAAAGGACTTTTATAAAAAGCGAGGCCACGGAAATTGCAGTTATCGCATATTTTGAGGCCAACCGTGAGAATTCCATACTAGATATTGTCAATGAATCTGATTTGAGTCACGGTACTGTGCATAGGATTCTGAAGAAACACAAATTCATTCCTTATAAGTACAAACCAGTTCAGGTTTTTTTGCCAGGGGATCCAGAGAGAAGAATGTTTTTTTGCCACTGGTATCTTAACTTTTGTCGCCAAAATGTAAACAACTTTCGTTATATTTTAAGGACCGATGAATCGAATTTCTCAAATTCTGGAATGTACAATAAAAAAAGTCATCATTACTGGTCAAAGGAAAATCTTCTTTTAGTAAATCCAAGAAGTCCACAAGTCCGTTTCAGTTTTAATGTTTGGTGCGGTTTAATCGGTTCATGGATTGTTGGTCCTTTCTTTTATGAGGGCACTCTAACTGGTGAAAGGTACATATAATTTTTGACTGAAATTTTGAATAATTTCTTAGACGATCTGGATCTCATAAGTAGACAGAATCTGCATTTTCAGCAGGATGGCGCACCTGCGCACAACTACAGAGGTACCTACTCATCAACTTCTAAATACTATTTTTAACACTTCATAGATAGGAACAAATGGTCCTATTCAGTGGCCTCCCCGATCGCCAGATTTAACGCCGCTTGATTTTTTTTTATGGGGTTATTTAAAGAACCAGATTTATAAGCAAAGGTACGAAAACGTAAACGCCCTAAAGATTGCAGTTAGTGAAAAGATAAACCAAATAGATAGTAGGACCATACTGAAGGCAGTTCGAGAAGTTCGGAAGCGTGTACAAAAATGTATTGAACTACAAGGTGGTATTTTTGAACATCTTCTATGAAAAAATCAGTGATTTTTATTTTCTTTTAATGATAAGTTTATGTATAAAATAAAGTTTATAAAACTAATTTAGCTGTTTTCGTTTATTCATTATAACTCAAGTATTTTTAATCCCAGTAAAAAATTTTTTATAAGATTTTTTGTTTAAAAATTAAAGTTCTAGCAGAAAATGGTATAATATACAGGGGTTTCCATTTGAAAAAAAAATATTTTTCGGCAAAACTCGAAAACGCGTTGCTCATTTGTTTTTTTTATTCTTCCATCTTAAAGAGCGTTAAAAGTACTACAAGTTTGCTAATCTAAACAATCTTATATCTTTAATAATAACAAAGTTACCAATGGTGAACACTTAATTTGGATTGCCCTTTATATATATAATCATAGAAAATAGTGGGTAATCCCGCTGTAGAGCAACCGTAGACACGTGTTTCTGACTAATTGGTCGTCATCAGTACGGTGTAGCCAAGGAATAAGGTGGGAAAACCTTGGAGATGTAAGCATAAACGGAAGACCATCAGGTGACAGACCTCCATTTGTAGCTTCAGTTGGAAGATCCTCAGTTTTGAGGACAACAACCAACATCGCCACGAGGAAGACATTGTCAACCTGCGTGCCAACCGACCCTGGAAAATTAAACATGAAAATTACTGATGACGACCAATTAGTCAGAAACACGTGTCTACGGTTGCTCTACAGCGGGATTACCCACTATTTTCTATGACTAAATTATTTACTCGCACTGTTTCCACTTTTGTTTAATTTTCCAGGGTCGGTTGGCACGCAGGTTGACAATGTCTTCCTCGTGGCGATGTTGGTTGTTGTCCTCAAAACTGAGGATCTTCCAACTGAAGCTACAAATAGAGGTCTGTCACCTGATGGTCTTCCGTTTATGCTTACATCTCCAAGGTTTTCCCACCTTATTCCTTGGCTACACCGTACTGATGACGACCAATTAGTCAGAAACACGTGTCTACGGTTGCTCTACAGCGGGATTACCCACTATTTTCTATGACTAAATTATTTACCCTCACTATTTCCACTTTTGATTAATTTTCCAGGGTCGGTTGGCACGCAGGTTGACAATGTCTTCCTCGTGGCGATGTTGGTTGTTGTCCTCAAAACTGAGGATCTTCCAACTGAAGCTACAAATGGAGGTCTGTCACCTGATGGTCTTCCGTTTATGCTTACATCTACAAGGTTTTCCCACCTTATTCCTTGGTTACACCGTACTGATGACGACCAATTAGTCAGAAACACGTGTCTACGGTTGCTCTACAGCGGGATTACCCACTATTTTCTATGACTAAATTATTTACCCTCACTATTTCCACTTTTGATTAATTTTCCAGGGTCGGTTGGCACGCAGGTTGACAATGTCTTCCTCGTGGCGATGTTGGTTGTTGTCCTCAAAACTGAGGATCTTCCAACTGAAGCTACAAATGGAGGTCTGTCACCTGATGGCCTTCCGTTTATGCTTACATCTACAAGATTTTCCCACCTTATTCCTTGGCTACACCGTACTGATGACGACCAATTAGTCAGAAACACGTGTCTACGGTTGCTCTACAGCGGGATTACCCACTATTTTTTATGACTAAATTATTTACCCGCACTATTTCCACTTTTGATTAATTTTCCAGGGTCGGTTGGCACGCAGGTTGACAATGTCTTCCTCGTGGCGATGTTGGTTGTTGTCCTCAAAACTGAGGATCTTCCAACTGAAGCTACAAATGGAGGTCTGTCACCTGATGGTCTTTCGTTTATGCTTACATCTCCAAGGTTTTCCCACCTTATTCCTTGGTTACACCGTACTGATGACGACCAATTAGTCAGAAACACGTGTCTACGGTTGCTCTACAGCGGGATTATCCACTATTTTCTATGACTAAAATATATATATAAGTTTGTGTTGGTTCGTCGTTGTCTGCATAAATAAAAATATTTTTTAATTGTAGAGCTTATAATTATCTACAGTTTTTGTGTTAAAAATTATTCGCTATCTACATTAGTAGATACCAATAATGGACTTTAAATATTTTAAAATTCATTGACTATATGATGTAAAATGTAAATGTTTGAAATTATAGAAATTGAAAAATGTTAAGAGTTAATAATAGAACTATCGCTATTACTAATGTAGTATTACTAAACGTATTGATTTATCAATACATGTGGCATTTAGCAACAACACACAATAATATAATATGAATAAGGATGTTGCGTATCAATCATGTGGGTTAATCTGACGGTCTACCAGACTTTTTTTGTCCTTGGTAGACCGGGACCATCAAATTAACCCACATGATTGATACGCAACACCCTTATAATTACTGAGTACATTGACTACGAATAATTTAATGTTTTGAAATACAAACTTTTTATTGATTCCTTTAATAATAGTTTATTTATAAAATGTCAATTTGTTAGTTATAAATACGATAATAAAATATAATAGGATTCAAACTTAGAATATATTTTCAATATACATTTTTTTTAATAAATTCTAGCGGTACCTTTCCAAACACAAGCCAAGGAAAACGATGTAAATAAGACTGATTCTTTTGGTATTCTAAAAAAGATGAAATAAGTTTGTAATAAAGAATTTCTTATATTTACCATCAATAAATTGAAAATTATACATGCGCTTATTTATAAACACTGACATCAAACAAAATTTATGGAAGTAATTATGAGTTTGTATGAGAGAGGGAACAGCATGCAATCTATATAATTAATGTTTGAACAGAGAGGTAAAATAGAAAGTTTCAGATGGGAATAACTTAATGGCATTCGTTTCGTGTTAAGTGTAAATTAGTGAGAAATAATAAAATTTAATTTGCGATAAAAAGTTCACCATGTAATTATATTAAGATATAATATATGTATGGTAAAATATGCACCAAATGACTATTAAAAAGTCATAAATAATATTTCCAAAATTGCTGAGAACAAATGTTATATTTTTCCATAAAACTAAGTATACTCCTAACAATTAATTTTTCGAAAACTTTTGTTACATTAAAAATGAGTGTTATCGGTATGTAATAACAAAATCATTTCTTAAATGTAAACATTCCATATTTATCTGTTGATGATTTATTTCAATTGCCCTATCAGACTTACCGTAGAGTATTTCAAGTGAGTTTTTGGTATGGTAAACTCACGATTGGTGTGCATGCACGTCATTAATGACGTTTATACTATAGTTGAATCGCCGAACAGATGCAATAGCAACATTGCATTGACGTAATAGCTTAAAAAGGCAAATTCACAACGCTTAACGCATAGACTTAACCATAAATATTTTGACATTAGACGTTATAAACAAATATGTAGTTGTAACCCCATATTTCGATGCAAGAATTCTACACATTCTCCTATATAAATGTAATTATAATAGACGAAAATTAATGCAATGTACGTAATATAAGCTGTTTCGACTAGTTACTAATAATTTCTATTACTTTAGATTATTTTACGTATAATCGAAAGGAAAATGAAATGAAAATATAATACAAGAGCCGTTCTCTCTTTAGGTTTATGTGAACAAGAAATGTTGTGATATGATAATTTGTTTGACGTTTGGAATAGTACATTATAATAAACAACATTGTTTGTAATATTCTGTATATAGTTGCATTTGAATAACAATTTATTTAAAGCAAGCTTAAGGTAGTTAAAGTGGTGAAATCAAAGAATAATTTTCTTCTAAATAAATGCACTTTTAACGAATATAAAGTAGTAATTTAATTTTTATTTTTTGTCCAATTCGCTTGTAAATTGGGGAAATGGGAAGAAATAAAGGAAACGACAGGTTCGGAAAGTTTTAGTGCAATATATACAGTATTATGAGAAAATATATTTTAAGTTTCTATGATTACTTACATGATACAAAGAAAATATGTTTATTCATTCATCAATAGATGAATTTACATATAAAAAATAAAGTATAAGAAAGCAGTGATTTACAAAAAGAGCATATTAAATAAAACAGCATCAAATCAGTTTCACTATTAATTAGTCTTCAATAGAAGATAATGTAGTGGAATCATCACCTGTTATCATTAATGAGTCTTCTTGACAATCTGTTAAATTATCAAGTTCCCACATTTAGCAGCAATACCTTTCTATTTAATGCTTCAATTATCTCATCTACAGCATATTTCGCAAGGCTGGTCACATTTTCCTTAACTATTGATAATAATTCTGTCTTCACCATGTCATCATATGGTATGTTTTGATTTACAAACCATTGTTGAATTTCAGTTTTACGGTTGTTTGCTGTAAGGTGGCTTATTTATTTTGTGACTGTGATATGGCGCATTATCCAAAACAATCTCTGCGTTTCCTCTCAAGTTGGGCAGAATATGTTGAAACCACTCTTCAAATCTCTTCGCATTCATATCTTCGTGGTAATCGCCTGTCTTTTTAGATTCAAAAAGTAGAAAGCCATCCTCTACAAATCCCTCGTCAGAACCTATGTGTATTATAATTAACTTTTTTCCTTTTCCGGAAGGATTTTAAAGGCCTGTGGACAAACCATCTATAAATGCTTGTCTCGCAGTAAGCACTGATGTGTCTGCCCACACTTTCTTTACTGTGTGCTCCGCGTTCACCCATGTTTCGTCTAAGTAGTATATCGGTGTTCCAATAATATCATTTTTTTTTCTTTTAGAATACTATTACAATTCCTCTTTTGATAACTACAAATGCAAAACTGTTTATAAAAAGAAACAAACATTTTCATTATACCTTACCGAAAGTTCAGTTCTCTTATTAATTTTCTGAGAGTTGAAATTTTAAAATTTGGTAAATCGTCTCTTTCATTTATCACCATAAGAATTTTCTGTACAGTTGAAGGTCGTTTAAAAAAAAGGAATGAAAATGCTATTCCGCATTACATCATCAACGTTGTCCAGTATGGTCTTTTTCCTATGGTATTTCTTTGGTGATTGAAATTTATGCTCAGCACATTCTTGCAAAATCTTGTAAACACTACGTTCTGATATTCTTGAATATATTGTAATGGGGGTATTTGCTCTTATACGACCCTAATTTGCGTGACTAAAAATGTAATAGGGGTACTAGGGTGTTATTACCTAAGCCCCAAGTTATAATAATGAATGGAGAGCTAATGAGACTTAGAGCGCTTAATTTACTTTATCCTAAAACAAAAACTGCTAAACACAATAATATACTGAACTATTAACTTTTCAATTATAATTTGGCCGGCTAGCTAAAGGGGTTTGCATTCTATGACAACGGAGAGAAATTATCTATTTAGTTTATGTATCATTTAGTATTTCAAAAATTATCCTAATAGATAAATACAACGTTATTAGTAATTCAAAAATTTCGCGGCATTCAACGTATGACTGCGCAAGATCGGGATAGACGTTTATCCAAGAGGTGGAACAAACACTGAATTTCGCGCGAAATCGCTATAACTATTGTGTACGTGTGTCTATTGAAGTAATCAAAAAAAGAAATTTAAAAGTAATGTGACTACTTAAGTGGGTGATATCTAAGTGACTCTAATTGTGTTATCTACAGGGCGTTACGGAGGTTCGAAATTTGATTTACCTTAGTCCGGGATACCATACTTTCCAGTTGTCGGGTGACGATCTTGGAGAAACTAACCTATAAAGTCAATTTGGAGAGACAGCTCTAATGCTGGCGCTCCAACAGAATATGTGTACCTCTTATGATTGAAGAATGAGTTTTAACAGTGATGAAAACAAACACTTTATACTTGAAAACAACAGATCTGAATTTATTTAAAACATAACAATGAAATTCTACGACAATACAACAATGTCCATAAAATCTTTATATTAAACAATACACTTTTGTTGTGTACAAGAACAGCAGTTAATTAGGCAGAAGTTCTACAAATTTGATATATTGAAATCAAGGCAAAATATACGAGTTTGGCCCTTATGTACCAACTATTAAAATGGACTGCATGACAATAAGATAGGATTAAATTTAACTGTAAGTATATTCTGATATTTATTTAAATAAGCATTATATTGTTTGAAATTTTAAATTGATTTTCCAAGTGTTTATATAAGCTATGTTTCAAGATTTGAATTTTATTAATTTATAGAAATGATCGAATTAAAAGACGTTACATAAATGTGACATAGATTTAGATTTGACCCACATTTGTGTCAAGAAACAGGTGCATTAACTAATAACAGACTTGGTACCTTCTGTGTACTAATTCCTTGTCTTGTTTAAGGACAGGTACTTGTTCCAATGGGGTGTGATTCTCTGTAGAGGCAGCTCGTGTCCTAGTTTCTACGGTCGTTCCAGTTGTCTGGTATCGGCGTACGGTGTGTGTCCTTGACCTAGTTCGGCACGGATTAAGGTCGACTTCTTCAATGGATGACCTTCTGACTCGTAAGTGGAAATGATTCAGCAGACACTTTATGACTTATTTGGATGTATCAACCTTGACAGCGACTGGATATCGATATGGGTCGATAATGAAAATTGACGCGTCTATCAACTCGATGGATGATCACAAAATAAATCGCATGACACTTAATCGACTGACGATTGCATGATCGCAAAAAAAAGAAGTCGAAGTGAATGGCTAATGACTGCTCACAAAAAAATGAATCCCCGCTTCTCGTCGGATGTGCCTTTTTATATCAATCTCTGTTGTGGACGTCGTAACCATGGAAATTTTATACGGTAGTATTTTACAAAGTCTATTTACGGGCAAGTTTATTTTTGAATATTAGTGGAATCATGTTTTATTTTAGTTAAATTAAATCGTCTTTCAATCGGTACAATAAAATTACTTTAATTCGTTTTCTTTTAGAAAAACATATTTTTTTAAAAATTAAAGGGCAAATTTAGCATTTCGACTGTCATTTTTTCGATGACGTCATTGACGCTAATAAAATAAATTTAAATATCAGAATTTTGGCTTAAAATGCCTTTTTAGTAGAACTTTACCTTTACAAATTAAACTTATAAATACATACAATATTTTTTCATCTTTTAATCCTTTTTAAAATCTTTCTTTATACAAAAAATTAGTGTGGTTAGTTTTTGAAGTGTAATAACTAAATGGTCTTTTAATTTATTTACGAATTACTGTTATAACATGAAACTATGACCTTTTCTTAATCTATACCACCTTTTTTAAATTATCTAAATAGCTTGTAATTAATATTATAAAACTTTTCTTTTACCTATGTTGACAACTGTCAAATTATTCAAAATGGTTATTTAAATATCTGTACTCAACTAGTAAATGTGACATTGAAAAATATTCCAACGTAAATGCGTCTCGCTAGACTTTGTAACTGCTAGAGTTAATTTATAATTACTTTGATCACTTATTGGAAATATTTGAAATTTATAATGCCTCTGACAATATGGCGCATCGAAATTTGAAAATTAAAATGATGCTTAACTTAAATGTGCGCATCTAAGCGTTTTATTGTTTGTTACCATGCTTGTAACTTGTAAACTAGTTTATGGTTTAAATGTTTTTTATGTTCACCATTAGTTTATTTTAGTTTTAAGCTATGCATTTTTAGATAACAATTTGTCATGTATGTCCTATACATTTGCCAAAGTTCGGGATGATGCTTTCGATACTATCAACCTTGCTTTAACTTTGAACCTGTAACTTTTTGTGACATTTTACTCTTGAGAAATCACACTATAAAATGGTACTCATTTATATGAACGTAGTGTGATAATAAATGTTGAAATTTGTAATTTAAAATTGGCCATTTGTAATAGCTGTCAGATTCATTTTATATTATTACTTTGCCTATATAACATTTAACTAATTATTGTTGTATTGTGGAAATTTGCTAAATATAAGTATAAAAATAAGACTAATGTGTATTTTAAACTAATCCGGTATTTAATTCCAATATTTAGTATTTAATACGGGGGTTTCAGTTGGGGTTCCTGAAAAGAGTAGTCATTGGTTTGGTTTTCTAAATTTGGGGGTGAATTTCTTTCTAATATTTAAAATTTGATGGGTTTCTCAGAATTTACTAGATTTGTTAGTAAAATCTGTATTAATTTTTAGGAATTTTTACCTGTACTCTTATACAAGGGTCCAAACATAATGCATCGCCGATGTGTATATGGTTGCCTGTATTCAAGGGGTTTTAAAGGGTGACTGTATGTGTTTGTGGGAATTTGACTGGTGTTGTCACATAATCAACACCAGTTCAATATATCACCAAAATGAGACTTTATTATTCAAAAAATAACATTAATATTTACCTGCTGCTGTTGCTGTAATTGCAACGTTATCTACTTCCGAAGTACCTGGCTGTTCTTGCAAGGTTTTAAATATATTCAAAAACCTCTCCCTTATCTTCTACTGGAAATTGATTGAAGGGCTTCATCTTAGGAGATGAATTCTCCAGAATGTTACACAAAGGTGGACACTGATACCACAAGTGATTAAACGTAGGATTGAGTTTATAGCCTATAAAGCAGATATTTCAAAATCATCTCCTGATGTTATATTTCATGCGCTTACTTACGTTTGTCAAAAAAGCAATGTACAGTAGTATTCAGAAATACTTCAGACATACACGAAATACTACCATTTATTATCAAAAGTAGGAAAATTAAATGATGTGTAATTTATTACAAATTTATTTTACTTCTCTTTAATGTTTTGCGTATTGGGGCATAAAGGACAGCATTAATCAATGTCACTACTAAAAGTAAACCTGCAACTTTAGTAAACATGAATCCTCCTGAATTAAAAGTGTGATAAGTGTAGTATTGCAGCTACAACGAACTGTCAAATTCGACATGTTAGTCGAAAATTAAACCTTAACATTTCCGCGCAATAATTTTTTATAATTTTTGAAGACCATTATCTCAACAGAAATGCCTCGCTGAGTTGTTTTCTGTTTTCGGCAATGAAAGCACCATATTAGACAACGAGAAATTGTTGTCTGATAATTTCTCGTTGGTATGGAGAATTCAAACGTGGATGTATTAGTCCAAGCGACGATCCAAGAGCAGGTGCACCAAAAACGGCAGTCACTCAGGAAACATCGATGCTGTGCACAACCTCATCAACAAAGATCGACATGTGACATATAGGGAGATTGAGGCATCACTGGGGATTTCTAAGACCACATTTCAAAAGTTGTGAAAATTGTGTGTAAAAAGATTAGTTTCCCGTTGTATACCGCATCTGTTGACAGAAAACCAGAAAGGGTGGATTGGTGTCAAAAAACTTTAGACTGCTTCAACGTAGACAACTAAAAACGTGCACAACATCGTCAGTGGTGATGAAGCTTGGACATACTCATACGAGTCAGAAGATAAACACCAGTTGTCTACTTGGGTATTCCAAGGTGAAGAAAGTCATCCGTTTGTGAGGTGTCTTCAAACAGATGGTCGCGACATTTGTCTCGAAACCAGGTCATGTGGCAACAACTCATCTACAAGATCAAAGAACTGCTACTGCCGATTGGTATACAACCATTTGTTTGCCGTAAGTCATTACTGAGTTACGAAAAACTAAACCCAAACGACGAATCATTCTCCACTAAGACAATGCATGTTTGCACACAGCTCGCAAGACAATTGAATTTTTAACGCAACAAAATGTCGAATTGGACTGCGTGGTCAAAGTTTCCAGTCGTCAGAAGGAACTGTCGATGCTTTCAAAAACGCAACAAACAAGCGGAATAACTGCTTCCAAGGTTGGTTAAGCGAATGCAAATGAGCATTAATTATCATGGAGAATATTTTGAAAAACAGTAAGGTCTTTAAAAGCAATCTATTGTTTTATTTCAGCTCTATGTGCAAAATTTAAGAACCATCCGTCATATACATTCCAAAATCTAATTTTTCTTCTTTCTACGTTAAATAACAAACAGATTTTCATCTTCATATTGCAGTGATCTTGAGTTTGGTGGTAAATTATAAATAGGCATAATCGAGATCACTTCGAGATTTAATTTAATTAATTATTATTTTATTTATTTCATCATGATGTGTATATAGATATTCATTAAGTTAATATTTTGCCAAAATTTAATTTTTAACTACGTAAAATAATATTAGAATAAGCATAAAATATTACGTGAATTATAACAAGAAAGTGTTTCCCGCACGAAACATACTGTGACCGGGAGAGATATCGATAGATTGACCCGGCGAAAACAATATTCTTCGCTAGATGCATTGGACAAATCATGAATGTGTAAGCAAGTTGATATTTACATGTTTGTTTACCTTTTTGAAAGATTAGTAATGCGCTACTTTCCGGGTGGTGCAGCACTGCAGCTATGTATTTCTGGAGGTGGTATCGGAATCGTACCGAAGATAACCGTACGTTTTTGTGAAGAAAAATATCCATATAAGTCGACACACGATCAGAAATCGTTAGATGCTTGGTGTAAACCGCACTCAAAAGAAAAACAAGAAGTAGGTGGAAACCTCTTCTTCCTCTTAAAATAAAAATGTTATTTTAACTTAGAAGTTTATTCATGAATCGGAACTTGAATAATTTTTCAAATCGGATTTACGATACTTAGAAAAATTTTAATAAAAATTAGGACTTGTAATATTTTATAGATTAAACATTATTCTGACAGAAATTTGTTCACGCATTGGGACTTGTAATTATTTTGGGAAATAATTATTTATGTTCGGAACGGTTTTATTTAATTAGAACTTAAAAAAAAAAATTTTTTTTGAGTATTATTCTAGAATGTTTTATTTTATATGCAGGGTCATTATACCGTGCGTTATGGTAAAGCATTTTAGTTTTTTAGATAAAATTAAATAGCTTAATAATTTTTTTTTGAATTAAATATAACACTACGGTTTTAATTAAATTTTCTTTATTATTTTATGTACAAGATTAGAAGAGTTATAGTTTAATAAATTTTGTTTTATGTACATGTAGGATATTTAAGCTGTGAAAGAAATTTATTTTGAAATGGATGAGTTCGAAATATTATATGAAGAGTTAAGGTGATTTATTAATGTTTATCATAAATGTGTATATAGTGTTGTCAAATTTTCTTGAGTGGTGTTTTGTATTCGAATCTCAGAGCGAGGTAAAGTTTTATTTTTATACATATATATATATATATTAATTTTATATTAATTATATTTTATTGTGTTTGTGTATTTGATATTGACGTGTTGGGTAATAGATCAGGGATGTGTGCAATGAATTAAGTAGATGTTTAATTCATAGCATGGAGTCTTGGTGAATCCTTAAAGCACGAATTGGTCTTGGTGGTACTGTTTTGGGAGCGAGCAAAGGCGCCAGGCAAAACTAATCAGGGCTGAGTCAATTAGTTGAATGCACAAAGACATTTTTTTTTATTAAATTTAAAGTTTATATATATATGCCTTAATGGGTGAGCACATGGTGGTGTATGTTCGGGTTGTGTCCAACGAGTGGAAAAGCATACTCGTAGGGTGGAACTTTGGGGTACCTACCAGTGTGAATTTGCTTTCTGATGGTACTGTCTTGGGAGCGAGCAAAGGCGCCAGGCAGAACTAATTAGGGCAAAGCCATTTCCTTGATGTTTATATTCTCGTAAATGATAAATCATATAATTTTGTTATTCATATTCCAGTACAATTCACAATATGCAATAAATTTTATTTTTATTTGAAATGTTGATTGTTTACATGTATGTTTGACGAATAAAAATAATGATAATCATATTTATTTTAAAAATATAAATTTGTACTCGATATTATCCTTTCATTAATTATAATTTCTTTATTGTTTTGACTATTTGATCATGACATGTATGATTTTATATAATATTTTGAAATATTTAAATTTTGTAAATATATTTGTGTAATTTTAAAAATTCTTCTTTAATATTCGTAATAAACTAGATTATAAGGTTTATCTTGCATTTTATTTTCTTTACCTGACCTGGTAATAACTGAAGAGCATTCAATTTGATTGGAGAGTTTATCTATATTTTCTGCCCTTAAGAGAAAATTTTCTTTAGTCATTTAGAACTGAGCTAGTTAAATGTAAGATTGCTTAACTTACTATTTTGCAGAAAATTTATTGAATCTTAGTCTAGGATAAGGCTTAGCACTAAGATGTATGCTTGATTCTGCTCGTACTTACTGATTGAATAATTTAAATATTTTATATAAATCTCAAATTGCAAGAGTCACAGCAATATGATTACATAATTATTAAATGAGAATTTTCATTTTCATATACTTTTTGAAGTAAACCTTTTTTGTGTATGTGGAATCTAGGTTTTTCCAACTTTATTAATTTTAAATATGAATTGGGCATAATATGCAATATGCTGTGTGTACCAACATGAATAATAAATTCACCTGGAGCATCTCGATCTATACCCACTTCCCTCTCCTTGGGTATCTATTCTTTAGTTTGCCTTATTGTATTTCTTTAAATTTCAGGAGTAATTGTTTTTAAAGCTTCTGGCCGTATCAGCCACAAATTTTCAAGAAAACGGAGAGGTTCATGTCAATTGTAGTAATTTTTGTCATATTCCCGATATGCTCAATAAGATTGAAGATTCAATGATATGGTGGTAGCAATAAATTCTATGAGATTCAGATTTGATGTACTCACTTGTGAACTAAATCCAGTAATTGTACTTTCAGCAAACTAGTATCTTAAGGGACCTTATTTTTGGTATAGTGCTGTGATAACTGGCATCATCAATAATAATAATAATTGATGTTACTTCCATATATCACATAAATTCATTCTTAAACTGGTTTTGATCTAGTCTTGAATATTGGTTTGTTATATAGTAATGAATAAAAAAATACTTATTACTTATTCTACCTACTTTATTTCAACGAATACTATTTTATCACTATCTTACCAATAACGTATAACACTACTATCTTAAAAGTTTCAAGTTTTATAAGTAAAAGCAAACTGATAAGTATTAGATTGTTCTTGTAGGTGATCGAACATCGCTATGGAAAATATTACGAAACTTGGACTTCAATTAGAAAAAAGATGACCGGAGAAAGGAATTAATGGTATTACCACACAATTTCGGGTCATCCATTTTATAACGGAAGTCTAAGTTTCGTAATATTTTTCATAGGAATGTTCAACCACCTATAATAACGTCACGCTTACTAAGTACAGCAGCCAAATATTGCATTGCAATGGCCTGTTCACTAATTATAATTAAATTGTATTATAACACAGTCTTTTAAAAGTACTTACTACTATATAAATAGTATTCTTAATCGAATAGCACGCATAGTAAAATCGTATCGTATCATATCAACGACGATAATTTGGTGACTGTCTAACACCTATTCCTAATAATGCTGATACTCGCTACAAAACAATTTTATTATAATAGTGTGTAAAGTATTAAAAATATAAAATTTACTTCTTCTATAGCAGTTAAGGGCAACAAATATCCACCGTTATCACGTTCAACTTCGAAATTTGCAAGCGCAGGTGCAACTGACTCCAATAAGCTTTGGGCATTATTAGTTATGAAAATAACTGTTTTCTTTTCCAGAAAATTAGAAACTGAGAAAAATTAAAACCAAATGCCGTATAAACCAAATCGTTTGCGATGCTGACAACACGAAAGCGATATGCAACGTTTAATATTTATGCATGTTAATGAGTATTTTGTACATTTTCGATTTATTACCTTGAATTTTCTGTTGCACGCACTTCTATCCTGTATTTAGCATACTTTCAGCATCTCCTACTGCCCTCGTGTTATTGAATTACCACATACATAGCAACTGGTAGATACCTCTTTATCTGTAATATAAGGTGAAAAGACTTGAAATACACATTCGTCCCTGTTATAATACACTTCATAGTATTCTACCTCCTTTTTCTTGAGGTATGCCGAAGACACTCCTTCTCTATTTATGCCTTGAATGTACTATTTTTCACTTTGTTAATAATTTCAATCTCTTCTTGCACAGTATAAGCTTTCCCTTCACCCATTTTCATTCAATTTTAAAGTGGAGACAGATGGTAAAATAAATGACAGTACATAAGGGTTTTAATCAGAAATGACACGTCCAAACTTGTTTGTAATTAACAAGTACAGGCGGGTGGTTGTGGAAAGATGCGCGCAAGTGAGTAAGCGACAGACAATCCTTTCCACCCCCGTTATAAACGAAGCTGCGATATATCAAGCAATATTGTAACGAAGATTCGCAGCATTTAAGTTTTGAAATTGTTATACGAGGGGTCGTTTTTATATTCCCCGACTAGACATTTTCAGTTTCAATATAATATTTCATTATACTGTTTTATTATCATACATGCCTTGATAACGACTTTGACAATTTACAAAACAATTGCAGCAGTATTAGTTTTAATACATTTCAGTTTGTGTTTTCAGTCATCAAAATGTACAAATATCGAGCAGTTACAAAATTCTTGACAAAACAAGGAAAATCTCCAAAAATTATCGTGAAGAACTGTTGGCTGTATATGGGGATGATTGTTCTTCAAAGTCGACTATTTGCGAATGGTCAAAATTGTTTAATCATGGCCAAGAATCACTGGATGATAATCCCCGTCCATGTCGGCCTGTTGACGTGATCACCGCGATGTTATTGAAGAAAGCAAGTGTTTGATACTGTACAATGCAAGATAAAAAGAGACAATTAGCAACTTGATTAGAAGTTTCAGAAAGCGTGAAAAGTTTCAGAATTCTACACGAATACCTTGGAATGACAAAAGTTAGTGTCATATGGGTTCCGCAAATGCTTTCGCCATTCCAAATGCGTGTGCGGATGGAGACGTCTGAACAATTTTTGACGCTTTATGGAGACGAACCAGGTTTAATTATTAATCGACTTGTCACCGCAGATAAGACCTGGGTCCATCACTTTCACCCTGAGTCCAAAAAAGAATCAATGCAGTGGCGTATTAAGGATTCTATCCCTTTCAAGAAGTTTAAAGTCACCTTTTCTGCAGGAGAAATGATTAATTATCTACATAAGAGTAGTACGGTTAACAGCAGAGTATTACGCAAGATTAACACATCGCCTACGTCATTCTATTAAAGCGAAAAGGCGCAGAAAACTGACTCAAGGTGACCTGTTGCTTCACGATAATGCAGCAGTCCACAAATCAGTACTTGCAAAAGCTGCCCTTGTCGAATGTGGCTTCACAGAAATAGACCATTCACCTTATAGTCCAGATCTCGCTCCGTGCGACTAGTTCTTCTTTCCTAGACTCAAAATAACTCTAAGGGGTAAAAAATTGTTTACGATGACAAACTTATAGCGGCTGTTGAAAGGTATTTTGCAGACAAACCAAAGGAATTTTTTTATAATGGAATAGAGTAATACTTGCAAAAACAAAGGGGGCTCTATTGAAAAATAAATTTTTATTGCTGTTCGAAACTGTCATGCCTTAGTCCGGGAATATATAGAAGAAAGAAAATCTTTATTCAGTAATGCCTAATGGCGTTGAACAAGTCACACGTATTACACATTGTAAAATATTGTAAAGTACAAAACAAAACATATTCATTTAAAATAAAACAAAATAGCAATAAATATATATACAAAACAAACAAATCAAACAGACAAACAGACAGAAAACGGCCAAATTCAATGTTTAATTTTTTGTCAAATTTTAAAGTAAAATTTAATTTTTAAATTAGAAAAAATCAAATTAAACTTTATTTGAGAAGAACTCATTCACAGAATATAAACGACTCCTATTACTTTTTTCTTATATTATTATTTGCAAATATTTTGTATTTTAATCACAGATAAGGGAGATTACAGGTAGCCGGTGTTTATGGAGAGATTGGCAACCCAAAAGTAACTTTAATTCAATCCAAAAGATGGTGTATGAATGTCGAACTATTGTATTTTCGTATTATTTTCCCAAGGTATTTACTTTAGCGGCACTAGCAGATAATTTACAGAATACATTTATTGGATAAAAGATTGCACTACTATATGCTTAACGTACGAGTATGTCTTATCTTAGATTACAATTAAATTATTCAGAATTCAGACGGCCCCTTTTTTCTATGGTAGAAGCGAACAATAACGAGTTTTTGTTGTACTTCGGGAATATCAGGTATTCGTTCGTATTTAAGTGTTTGTTTATATTATTAAACAGAAATGCTGACTTGAAAAAATAATTTCGGAATTCTCCACAATTTAAGAAAATATGCCTATTTTTAATCATTTCATCAAAAAGACCTTATCTTAATTTTCCTAAATCGTAAGAAGGCAAATACGTATAAGAAAGGAGAGATAAGCCATGAGAGTTCTGGCGCAAAATCCCATAAGATTTAACATAGGGGTCTAAATTTTACTTTTCTTTCCCACCAATGGGAGTACCCCTTACCTACACTTTAATTCTGTGACGCGCGCACGCCCAGAACAGACAGCTACTGAACAGCTTGTAAAGTGCTACAAACAGCTTCTGAATAGCTTTTATACAAACGCTGTTCAAAGGCTCTTCAAAAGTGCTACAAACAGCTTTTAAAGCTGTTCAAAAGCTCTTCAAAAGCTGTTCAGAAGCTGTTTGTAGCACTTCACAAGTTGTTCAGTAGCTGTCTGTTCTGAGCGTGTGCACGTCACAGAATTAAAATGTAGGTGAGGGGTACTCCCCTTGGTAGGAAAGAAAAATAAAATTTAGACCCCTATGTTAAATCATATGGGATTTTGCGCCAGAACTCTCATAGCTTATCTACTGATAGGAACAAAAATCGTGTTTTATATACTACTATTAAATATAATGTTTCTAAATCTCTAAATGTGTATCTTTCCTTATTTGATTTAGACAAAAACTATAAATAGGTATTTTTAATTGAGGGGTCCAGTGCAAGAAGCGGTCAAGTCCATTATAGTTAAATTTACCGGAACATAAAAAAAAACGATTTAGCACAAATTAGTTTAATAAATATGGATAACAACGATGCCTGCTATTAGAATTTAAGCCAATGGATTGGTTTTTACGCAAAAATAAGTAGTATTAATATTCGAAGGTTTAATTAATCTTGAAAAAACGTTGGACTTGGCCTGTTATTGCACAGTAAGTTTAATTTAAAAAAATAAATAAGTAAATATTTCTGGAAAAAATTAAATTTGTTTTATTTCAAGAATGGTTTCAACTTCAACAACGCAAATGATATCTACCAGGAAATAACACAAAAATATTCATTCATCGGCACTGCTAAATTCAGATGCTGATGTAATAACTTCTTCAGACTTCAAGTTGAGATGGTACTCTTTAATATTATTGTAATACCACATGTCACATGCTGGTACATAATTTTTAGCCAACGTCATAACATGTTGAAATTTGTTTAATTTTAGTCTTCTGCGTCCATCGTACAGCTTTTTATCGTCACCTGGCAAGTAGAGAGGTTCTATTGTTCTCTTGTTTTGTATTTCGAAAGCCACAAAAATTGGTATTGAAACAGATATACTGCATTCAAGAAAAGTACCATTTTGGTTCTTCTCATATTTTATGATCCTATATTTAAACAGGGTAAATTTTGTATTCTTTCTTGATGGATTCTTTACAAATAAATCTTCAAAGTGTTGTTTAAAGTTTAGGAACATATACTGAGTTACAGATACTATTTCAATTTTTTTCCCCAAGTCACGTATTATATCGATATACTCTTGAGGGAGAAAGTTTTTGTCGTGTTTCTTTTTTTGTAGTTCCACTGCTCCAAAGCTGCGGTCGCATGACAAAAAACTGTGGCCTGGTTCCGGATATAGATGTTGGATTAGAGTAAGTCATCCTGAATGTACAAGAGTATACCAAAATTGCAGTAAAACGTCTAATATCTCCACAAATAAGACCTAAAATATTACAGCATTAACAGCCCATACCGTATCATTTCAAAATTAGAGTTCGAGATATATATGAAATAGGATGAAATTTTCCTGAAATTACATCTTTTTGTAATAATATGGCTCAAATAAATTTGGAGTCTAATATGTAATTTAGAGGAGGTTCAATAATTTTGAATGAATATACGGTAGTAATTACACGTTTCTAAAAATCTTTGAACATCTTTCTGTTTATCTGCCTCTACTTTATCTTTATTTGGTTGTACACTATTATTAGAAGCTTAAAAATTCTAGTATTAACGCTTCTTTAAGTTCAAAATTACCTTTTGATGGTTTTAAAATTAAACCTCCTTCTCTTAAACGGTGAGACTTTTTTGACCGGCACCTCCACCATAATGTTGCATTGTATTTTGTATTTCAAATCTCTTATTTTCATCATATATATATATATCTGACTATAAGTAAATACGACAAGTTAGCGCGATGCACTAGAATAGCCAACGCATCGTTAAGGGTTTATGATATCTACGAGGGTCCAAGATGCAAATATAAAAATAAGGACTCTAATGTATAAACTGGTTAACATAATTAGAAGAATATTCTGTTTAATGCAAACGCACGTTCGCGGATCTTCTGTGGCTAGAATAGGCTCATTTAATTTCTGTCATATAATTTAACGTCAAGGGAAATTACGTGAACTCGAAAGAGCCTCGTTTGAGAGAATTATTTGCAATTCCTGAAACGTGTGAACTTATGTATAAAATTACACAGCATTAATGTCACAAGTGTCAATTTGGGTAGTTCTTTCTACTGATATCAATATACTGCCATTCTAAGATAAATTCTTTTTCATTACAGTGAAATTTATTTGTAATATTCTGTAATTTTACTGCATGAATAATAAAGATATCTATATTCTAAAGTGTAAAGAGTTATTGAACTACAAAAAATTAAGAAAATTTGTAAATTATTTTCAAAAATTTTATAAATTGGGGATATCTAAAGTAAAAAGAAAAGTAAAAACAAACTAAGTATAATTTTATAATAACAATTTAGGTACTTGAATGAAAACTCTTTTAAGCATAATATAGGCACATGAAGATGTCAGTGTTCAACACATTCCCAATTACAAGCAATGCACAACCTCATATTGTCTTGGCAATTTTCGTTCCATAAAAGCAGAACCAATATTCAGAACTTTTCGATATCTTGTTAGTTTTTACTAAATTTCCTAGTTTCAGGAAACTGAGCATGCAGTTGGGCGAAATATTCTGTCCATCTTTGTATGCTTGTTTAGTTAGATTCTGTAAATTGCCTAGTTTCTATTTTTAGGTTTCTGATTAGTTTCCACATTTGTTTTTCTTTAGTTTAATAGTAATATGTATAGAAAGAAAATACATTAAGGGAATATTAAAGTCGAATTTGTTAAAATTGGAGTGAGAAGAGAATAAGTGAAATAGAATACTGCAGACTACCGCAAACAGTTCAGAGAGTCCCATAAGCGGGGCCAAGAAGTAGGTAGGAGCTGAAGGCGCTGTTAAAATACAAATAATTCAGTACCTCACCATTCCGGAATTTCTTAATTTAATTACTCAAATTAAACTTTTTTCCGCAATTCAAAAATCTATTTTTCACAAGAAAACATTGGTCTGCACGAGAATTACATCCGTTTTGATCAATTTCATTTAATTGTGTCAAATTTTGATCGAGAAACACACGTACATTTTACTCTAATTTGGAATAAAAAAAAATAGATGGTTGTGACAAAAAATTACATAATCTGACAACCTTTCCATGTACTCATATCTATATTGAAGTTGTACAAAAAATTTCACATTTCTATCTTGAACAATAGTAAAAAAAATGAGGGGTGGCTACCACACGACTTTCTTATACGTATGAGCGTTTCAAACTATACAATTTTAAGAATTTTTTTATACAAAACTTATTCAAAATCCTATTCTAAGTACTTTCATTCTCTTAATAAATCGCTATAGAATTCATACTTTGCAAGATATTCGAAAAAAAAGTGCTACTCGCTAAGAGTAAAAGTGCTACTTCCGGTCCGAATTTTTAAATTTCATATATACAAAAAATATTGCAAATCCAGTTCTGAATATTTTTATACTCTTGATAAATATATATAGAATGCATAAATTACGACATATTTGCAAAAAAATCGCTATTCGATAAGAGTAAAAGTGGTACTTCCGGTTTGAATTTTGAAATTTTTTTTATACAAAAGATATTGAAAATTATGTTTTAAATTCTTTTATTTTCGTAACGGACTTGTCTAAAAAGCATGGCTTGCGAGATATTCGCAAAAAACTGATTTTCGATAAGTGTAAAAGACCTACTTCCGGTTGGAATTTCGAAAAACCTGTTTAAAACAATTTGTCTCAAACTTAATTCTAAGTATATATGAATTCTTTATAAATTTGTTTAAACTTAGTAGTTGACGAAATATTGGCAAAATTCAATTTTTTCGCTGAAGTAAACTGCTACTTCCGGTCTACCGATTTTACTGAAAAACTAATAAGATCTCAAGAGGGAGATTATATACGTAAATAAAAAATTTGGAATTGATATCTACAGCGGTTTGACCGCTATCGTGGTCACACACACAGAGACACACACACACACAGACACACAGACATTTTTTTAGAACCACTTTTTCGGTATCAGGGGACTTCAAAACGTGGACATCTGCAAAAATCTCGAGGTCGAAAATTTTCATCATCATAATACTTCCTTATACTACGTATAAGAAAGTAAAAACTGGTAAATTCGATGCCTTGCTTTCTTGACCGCTTTAATATCCCCTTAATTGTAGGTATTAATTTAGTTGATTATTTGTATAGTTTTCGGATTTATTAAATTGTTAGGCCACTAATAAAAAAAGCTACTAATTTAGAGATGGAAATAATAGATTTTCAATATGATCTACAACTGAAAACAAGAATATCACGAACAGACTTTTGGATACTCGTAGATGAGAAAAAATATCCACACTTACATGTGCGAAAGTGGTTTTTCAACAATGAACTTGTTAAAATCAAAGTTGAGATCCACGATAACTGATGAACATCTTCATGACTGCATAAATTTAGCTATAACAACGTATGTACCGACTACAAGAAACTGGCAGAAGAAATGCAGTGTCTGGTTTCACACTAATGTTTTTCTTATATTTAATTTGCAATTGATTTCTTAATAAAGTACGCATTTTCTTTGATATAATATAATTTTTTGTGTATTACCTTTTTACCTGTACGTTTGAATTGAAATATTAAATGCAATTTATGTATAATAATAATTATTATTATTTTATTATATTATGTGGCTGGACAAAAAATTTTAAGTACTTAATTGGCTCACGCCAGGTTAAAGGTTGGGCACCACTGATCTATAGGTTTATAGCTATGCTGAGATCCAATAGGTGGCGCTGTAAGTTATGAACAATTCTATAGCTATGGATCAAAATGACTCATATTCACAATATACGTTAGTTTAGTGCCAAAAGAGAGAATCACAAAATCTGGACCCGATAAGTTATTAATAATTTTATATTTATATACCGAAATGATTTATATGTATACAATATATTCGCGTAGAAGTAGCATAGTTTATACTCATTGCGCTACCTACCGGAAAGGGCAGAATAACGTCTGCGGCGCCAGCTAGTACTTAATATTGCAAAATACTTATCAAAACATAATATTGCAAGAAAAATATTAACCAACTTGACTCAATACGTCAGTAGTGCAATGGTATAGCTACTAATAATTTTAAAGGGAAGGAATAAGGAAAAGGAATGGCAAGAAGAAAAGAATTATATTGGGAAGGAATCAGAATAAAAAATATTTAAATTTCTGTTCATGTGAGTTAATGGTGTTGTAACCATAACATTACTTTGTGCTCTGGGAACTAAAAAAACGTATCAGTCGAACACGTTGCAGACGTTGAAACCAAAAAAATTACGGTAGATAGAAGCAGTGGCGGCTCGGGATGGTTCACATAGGGAGTGCATAATTTCAAAATTAAAAAGTATAATACAAGAACGCTTACCCAATCTTTATAAGTTTCACCGACATACTGTTCCAGACAGGTACTATTCATTGTACAGTTTGTTTTGAGGGAATAGTAAATATAACACTACAGTTTGATTACATCTGACGATAAACGAAGTCCATTTTGCGTGTCTTTGACTTGCAGAACAGTTCTATCACTTTTTCATTAAAATTTGGGAAATCATGTATAAATTCAATTAAAAACCGGTGCTGCTTCGATGTGATCTCTGAGCGATTTATCTAATTCTGCCGTAAAATTTATCAATTCCCGAAAAATGCCCTTGGTATTCGACGTTTGCCGTTCATCATGACCCCGAAGTGCCAGTTCAAACGCGCCACAAAATCTAATGCAATTTATTATTAAATTTAACACATGCCTATTTTTTGTTACCTGTTCATTGTGTTGTTGAACTGCTTTTCTATATGATGAATCTAAAACATTCTGAATGTTATTTTTTCCTAACATTCTTAGACTAAATATATTTTTCTGCCCTTCGGAATTTTCATGTTTCGTAATTTTAGCACTAAGATGAATTAAGTCTTTTATTCCGTTCTTTGACCAAGACGGTTCACCACCAAACAAAAGACACGGAAAACAAAACAAGGTATTTTTAATTTCACACCCACAAATCCAGTCATTTTTCTGATAAATATTCATTTTGAATTTTCTTATAACGTCTTTACCTTTAATAGATTGTTTATTTTCTAAACATAATTGAGGCATCGGCCGTTTAAGGTTTTTATTGCGATTTTTTCATCATACGTTAACCGCGAAAACGTGTTATTCTGTAACGCAGACACGAAATTCATCTTACAACAGCGGTGAGCAGACGGGAATCTTGCTCACATGCTATGTATTATACGATATGGAACTAGAACAAAATACAGTTCTCCCCACCTTCAATGTCATGTTTAATGGCTTAACGCAGCAACTGTAGGGCTTTGCTTATGGGTATGTTTCTCTCGGTGGAAGGGGTAAACATTCGAATAGTTTCTCGTCATTATATCTGTGACGACGATCGATGCATATAGGTTGTTTCGCGAGCCGCACACGCCACGTTCCTGTTCAATAACTATGAATACGTAATAAATAAATACTTTCACAGTTAGTCGCCGCATGGTTTGTTTTGTTTCAAAATTCCAGGGGGTGCAATTGTTCACTTGCTCTCATTAAAGAGCCGCCACTGGATAGAAGGTAGAGCGATTGAATTTGATTCTTAATTAGTTTTCTTAAATACCCGCTGGCCTTCTTCCTTCTTGAATGTAAGCCCATAAAATTATGTGCATTTTAGAGTGGTACTGATTATAATACAATCAGTACCACGCGGGGGCAGGGGAGCGCCCATTCTGTATGATACATATTTTAAAAATCTCTTCTCACTCTCGTGAAAGCTAGCTGCTGCTACACGTAGCAGGGGTACCATATAGTTGATGCGTATTTCAATTTTGGACGAACCAGTGTATAATAAAGGATGGTAAATGTGGGATTCGAAAAGCCTTTGCATCACCTCATTAAAAAGCCGAGTGTGCGTGAAGTACAAGAACAAATTGATTGTATGTGGCTAGTAAAGTTCAAATTGTATTGCAACTTCCGGTTTTTACAATTCTCTTCGTTTAGTTATGTGCTTGAATATTATCTTTTTGTATCTTGTATCACATCTTCTTTCGGAGTACCAGTGATGGCTTCTCTCTTATATGAAGCTGAACACCGACAGGATCAAGTAGTAGGGAGACGGTATGTCGTGTTTCAAGTCAATAATTCTTGAATATTGTAATATATCGTTTCATTCAAATAAAAAAAAGTCAAATAATTAGTATAAATTAAAAACAGTGCCCCCTGTCCACCGCATACATTTTAATTCCCTCTAAAATTGTTACTAATGAGCTTAGAAACGTTAATGTACGTTAAGATAAACCGCCATCCTACCCTTCCTAGGTGAGCTACATTAGAAAATTTTAAATGAAAATTGTGTAAAAACATTTGAATATTTTGTTGGCAATAACTATAACATATCTTTAACTTGAATTTAATGGGGTATTATGGTACTCAATTTACCTTGAAAATTACTTGCTCTTACGGCCAGTATGGAAAGTTAAAAATATTTTAGAAATGCCTATGGTCACTTTTATAAATAAATAGTTGCCTAGATAGGGCCGACGGTCATGCTTAAACAGACATCCAGTATATTGTAATAGCCTCCAACCCCTAATTGATGTTAACAAAAATAACAAATATAAGAATCTCAGGTTGGTGTGTGGTAGTTAGGTGATTGAATTTCGGAGACACATTTAAACAATAACTGTCAGGAAAAAGAAATCTTGAATAACTTTTACTTGAGTAATCTTCAATTTAACAAATTAAACCTAACTCAAGATATTACTAATATTTTATTAACTGTCTATCATGTTGTTATATCTGAACAAATCCCAAAAAGATCAATATACACGTTTAATTATTTAAGTATGATTTTGATATATGACTATTCATACTTATATGATTTAATCATGTTTCAACTGAAAGTATATCAACATAGTGATATTTAAAATAAATTTTCTATTATAAATATTTCAAATTTGTATAGAACAGAAAATAATTTTAGACGATTTATAATTACAAGATCTTCTCTATCAAATATTGTAACTAAAATACAAAAGTAGTAAACAAGAATACACATCTAATTGGTGCCATAAAATGTCTCAATCATTCCTTAGTTGTTTTATCTTAGCAACTAAATTTGAGTTTGAAAATGGAAAATTTATTCGGAAGTAAAAAGAAGGCTTGAATGTAATTCGGTAAGATAATTTACTAAATGTGTAAACAATTACTGAACCATTTATTTATTACATTGTTATTATATTATTTAAATATACAGTTATTAAAAATACAGTTCTTATACACTTTGTGAAGATTACTTATAATGAATTTGCAGATTTTATATCATAACAACACTTCACAACGATCACTGTAATGATTAAATTAAACAAATTGATATCGGGTCAAACAAAGACAATGCGCAAAGCTTACTGGTGCGTCGACTTTGACATATTATTTTGATAATGAATTTGTTGATTTTATAACAACGAGAAAATAATAATAATAATAATAATAATAATAATAATAATAATAATAATAATATTTATTGCCCTACATCAAGCATTTACAGGACAAAAATTATATGAGTGCAGTACAAAAGCAAATATAACAAATACATAAATTCTTAAATACTAATACATAATAACAAAAATAATAACAATAATAATAAAGAAACAAAAAATTAAATGAAATTGATGTGAGTATGCTACATGTAAAGAAACACGAAAGCGAGAGCAACTAGCAACTGACAAAGGGTAGATATACGATTGAAAATCAGAACTACAACTGCTTCCTAAAGTTACCAACTGTGTCATTAAACATATCGTCATACAGAGTATTCGCTAATCGCGACATATTGTAAAACGGTGAATGTAAGAGAGTATTCGTCCGTGGAGTCGGCATAGTAAAAGTCACCGAAAAACGTGAAGATGCTCTAGGGACAAAGAAGTTAAGACAAGATAGTAACATAGGGCTATCAATTTTATTGTTCACAAGCTTCCAGACAAACCGAGCAGCATATAAGTCTCTGTGTGCAGCAAGAGACCGCATGTCATGACTCTGCAGAAGATGATGGTAGTCTGTGCCATGAGGAGGATAGACACCTTGCATCTTAAAAGAAAGATACTTTAAGAAGCGACGCTGTATCTTTTCTAAAGACAATTGATAGCTAATATAATTAGGAGACCAAGCAACACAGCAATATTCAAGTTTGGTTACCACAAACGAATAATATAAAGTCTTAAGGACAGAAGTATCTAGAGCTACGCATCAGGAATCCCAAGGTTTTGGACGCAGCAAGACATGAAGACTCTATATGGTCATTGAAGGAAAGACGAGAATCAAATAACAAATCCAAGTCCCTGACAAGATCTACTTTAGTTAGAGATTGTCCGTGAATGTCATAGTGAAATACAAGACTCGTCAATTTCTTGGTAAAGCTCATATAACAACATTTAGGAATATTGAGAACCAACCTATTGTCAATGCACCACTGGTAAAAACATCAAGATCTTTCTGCAATAATAGTGAATCATCTTGCTAATAAATACTGTAATAAATCTTCAAATCATCAGCATAACACAAAATCATCAATGAAAAGAATAAGAAGAAGTGGTCCCAAGTTAGATCCCTGTGGTACACCCGAGCTAGAGATATATGTCCTAGACTTAAAACATAATTGATCCTATTGTGCAAGTAGGACTGCATCAAATGTATGAACGAAGAGCTCATACCAAAGGAAGACAATTTCCTAAGTACAATTCCATGATCAACCATGTCAAAAGCACTAGAAAAGTCATTGTAGATGACACAAACTTGATTGCGACCTTCCAAATGATCTGATATATATTGTGTAAACGTGACTAGATTCGTCACTGTAGACCTACCAGGTAAGAAACCATGCTGATATGGAGATATATATGAGCGAACATTGTTATAAATCGCTTTGTAAATTACTATCTCCAAGATTTTTGCTAAATTTGTTAGAATGGCAATTGGTCTGTAGTTGTGAACTTGTTTTGGATCATTTTTCTTAAATATGGGACATATTCGGGCACGCTTCCAGATATCAGGAAAAACGTGCGTTTTTATAGCTAACTTGAATAAGTTGGCTAAAGGTGTACAAAGAATACGTCTAGCATCTCTAACCAAAAAACTCGGTATAAAATCATCTCCCGCTGTAGTGTTTTGCGGCATACGTGCCATAATCTCGAGCAAGTCCTGATCTGAGACAGAGTGCAGTGGTGGCGCAGAATCCAGCCAAAGTAGCATTTACATCAGTACAATCATAGTCAGAACTAATTATGAAAGAGTTTAAAAAGTGGTTAGCAAATCCATCCACAATATCCTGAGGAGAATCCAAAAGACAATCGGTGTATACCATACTACTAGGAATTCTGGAGGTTCCTTGTCTTGAGCGAATATACTTGAAGACTTCTTTAGGATTAGTTTTAATAGTTTGTTGTAATTTATCCAAATAAGCAACATAAGCTAGCGATATTTGTTCTTTACAGATTGCACGTAGTCTCACAAATTCACTACGATAGTATAAACTAATCAAACTTTTCCATCTACGGTGATAGAATGATGCACAAAATACAAATTGTTGTCAGGTCAGCCAAAAGTAAACAACTTTTTTGCCGATTTAAAAGTCAAAGTAAACTTTTTTCGCTGCAAACTGACAAAACAATCCCGACTTATGGGTTTTTTTACACATGCGTTATATTATCAAAATTTTTTTTTTTACTTGTTATTTCCAACCTCAATTCTCCTTTTAATGCGACTATTTTTTTTAATTGTCAACTTCTGCTTTTCTTACAACCGTTGATATACATAAACCATACTATGATTTACTAAGATGAATAATTATGAAAAACATAATTCTAATAGTCAACTTATGATACTAATTTTATACAAGAAAAAACGTTTTCAACAATTTTACCTGAGCACTTTCGAATTAAGTACGTAAATGTACTTAATTCTACCTATTTTAAATATACCTAGTTACAACAATATATAAAAAATGCCACGTCTACGCCAATTTATTAATTCCTATTTTCATACCTAGTGCATAGAAATTTTAATTATTTTAAAAAATTAATCATCAAACTAGAAGGTTTCCAACTTCTCTTAATGTGGAAGTTATACACTTGTACAAAATATTTTCATCTGAGATATCAAAGAAAATTTCGAAAGTATTTATGTCGCATGCTTTTACGATATAAAATTTCTTCCCATGAATGCAATCAAAAGGAAAGCATTCCAAGCATGAGGTTGGGTATCTCTACTTATAATATGTAATTTTAGTGATATAACTTAAGAAGGAATGAAAATTACGTGGGAAACATTTCGTAATAAAAAACACGCACGCTATTATAATGTGAAGCTATTTGCTTTGAAATATTCTGTAAATACAAAGTCACGAATATTTCTCATATTTCATTCGTAAACAAAAGAACAATGATTTTACATTTATTTACGAGGGTAATTTTGACAGTACAATAATTTTCACTGAAATATATGTTATTTTTCAAAATAATTCGCATTCACATACCCAGTGGCATTTCAATTTTTTAAATCGTCGGAAACGTAGTCTTTTTAAAACTCATTAAAATATATGTATTTAGGCTATCACATCACTTTATCTTTTTTGCATTAAGGCATTTTTTCTAGTTTCAAAACAAAAAAGTATTCTTCGGATCCAGATCTGATGAATATGGTGGATGAGGCAGCAATTTATATTCTAATTCTAGAAATTTATCGGTTGCAGTAAGGATAAATGAGGGGGTTTGTTATTCTAATAGAGCAAATATTTTTTTTTTAGTTAAAAACTACATTTTCTTCATTTTCGAAACGTGTCTGTACATCGACCAGTTATTGCACTAGATGCACTATTTTGACTGTGATCTTGACTTTTGAGTTTAGTGATATATCCAGTTTTTACCAATGGTGACGTATTAAATTTTAAAAATGAAACTAGGTAAAATCTCCCATGCATATACAAACTAATATATAAAAAAACAAAAAATCATACATGCATGGATGCACAATCTGCCCTAGAGTCGGCATTACGGCATCCAACGCACAGTCTACTCTGACTTCGTAAGCGTGTGACGTGCTTGCTGCAATGCTCAATGAGCTTCAGGCACCCTGCATATCGTCTCTTCGCATGGTTAATGGTCTTTCTAATACTTTTGTGCGTTTAGAACTTTCTATATAAATCTCTTATCTTTTTAATAAAATATGTGTCAAGTCACAATTTTGAACTTTTTTTTTATGCAAAAATTGTTCCAAATCTAGCTGTTAATATACTTTTTCACTTGTAATAATTCTATAAAAAATGCATAAGATATTTACAAAGAAGCTGCTATTGAAAAAGTGTCAAAGTGTTACTTCCGGCCTGAATTTTGAATTTTTTTACGCAAAAATTATTCAAAATCAAGCTGTAAATTCTCTTATATTCATACTTATACTTACATCAATAGATCTATCTGTCCAGAAAGTATGATTTGCGAGATATTCGCAAAAAACATTTTTCGATAAGACTAAAACACCTACTTCCGGTAGGAATTTCGAAAAATTTCACTTAGAGGATGAGATATCGGTCAAATTAATTTTTTTCATTGAAGTAATTTACTACATCCGGTCTACTAATATCACTAAAAATCTAATCAGATCATGTAAATATAAAGCTTGGTGTTCCAAGCTTTAACCGTTTGGCCGCTATCGCGATCACACAGACAGAGGGAGAAAGAGAGAGAAGAAGAGAGAGAGATAACTTCAAAATCAAGTATACGTATAGAAAAGAATAATGTTTAATCAACAACAATTCTTTTCTGTAGTCTGAAGTCGAGCCTCAGATACATAATGATGACTCATGACTGGTGGCACCGCCATGAGCAATTGTTATTATAATTTGTTACTATTATACAGGGTGGGGCACCTCATTCCCGTCGGTTTATATGCGAAAAGCGGTAATATGTTTCAGTTTTATTTTTATTAAGGGTTGTGTAGGTTCATTAGGGGCACGTTTTAAAATTATTTTGAAATATACAGAGTGATCCAAAAAAATTTGGCACACCAAAGTTATGAAAATTTAAATGGAACACCCTGTATATTATGAGATATTTTGATGCTATGGGCTAAATTAAGGCCACTTACTGTTATATTTCCTATACCTAACTCAACCTCTTTTCGAGATATTTCACTATTTTTGAAAATGTAGATCAAAATTTCAGAGATATTGCTGTCTTCCATATTTGAGCGAATTATTTTAAATTGTATTTAATGTATACTCAAAGCATTAGACTCTCAGATAAGCTAAAGTTGATATCTAAAAATTATACAGGGTGTTTAAAAACTATATTTGTGTTTTGACTAACATTAAAGGCAAATAACTTTCTTATTTTAAATGGAACACCCTGTATTTATTGCCATATTTAGATTCTAATTTTAATTGTTTTTAAAACTGTATTAGGGTTTTCTATACTTATCTCTTATAGTTTTTTGGTAATTTAGGATTTTCAATTTCAAACACTAATTTATTGCAATTTTTTCCAAAAGTAGGCTTTGCCGCTGTTATTAATACTTCAAACAGATAAATTATTTGACAGTGACAGTACATTTTGTTAAGACATCAACGCTATACATACAGGGTTTATTGCCATATTTAGATTCCAATTTTAATTGTTTTTAAAACTGTATTAGGGTTTCCTATATATATCTCTTATAGTTTTTTGGTAATTTAGGATTTTCAATTTCAAACACTAATTTCTTGCAAAATATTTTTCAAAATGCTAATATTTATTAACCTATCGGGTTGATTGGTTTTGTTTCACGTTAATTAAAAGGCGTCATAACTAGGTAAATAAAAAATACATACGTTATTAAACAAACAACAAACTTAAACTGTAAAAGAAAACTAATGTTTTAACAAGTGCTCGAAATGATGTCCATCTGTTTCAATGCATAATCGAATTCTCTCTTGAAATGACTGTTTAACTCTTGTTAAAATATTTGGCGTTATAGAACGAAACGCTATTCTTATTCGTTCTCTCATATCGTCGGGTGTGGTTGGTGGTGTATCATAAATGATATTTTTGACATATCCCCATAAGAAAAAATCGGGACTCGTTAAGTCTGGGGATCTTGCTGGCCAATTCTGTGGACCGTCGCGTCCTATCCACCTATTGGGATATTGCCTATCCAATTCATTTCTTACATTTACTTGAAAATGCGCTGGCGCACCGTCTAGTTGTAACCACATCCTTTGACGAATTTTAAGTGGTATATTTTCCAAAAGTACAGGCAAATTGTCTCTTAAAAATCGAAGAAACATGGCGCCGTTTAAGTGACCATCAAAAAAGAACGGACCTACCACTTGCGTTCCAATTATTCCACCCCATACATTGACACACCATCTGTGTTGCCTGTCAATAGTTCTAAAAAAATGGGGATTTTCGTCACTGTAGTAATGAAAATTATGTTTATTAACTAATCCGTTATTGTGGAATGATGACTCATCCGAAAAAAGTACAAAATCGAAGAAATTTTCATCTTCACTAAACTTTTCTAAAACCGATAAACAAAAAAAGAGTCGTCTATCGTAATCTAATTCCAAAAGTGCTTGGTGTAATTGAATACGATACGGGAAGAAGTTGTGCCTTTTTATAATTCTTCCAACGCTCCACCTTCTTATTTCAGTGGTTTCACATATTTTTCGTTGACTTGTATGCGGATTTTCTGCCAGAGATCCGATAACAACAAAATCATTTTCTTCATTTCCCGTAATTGGTCTTTGCCGTTCTGGTTTCTGATAACGCACACTTCCTGTTCTTCGGAAAACTTGCAATAAATTTTCTAATGACCGCCTGTCAGGATGACGCCTGTTAGGATATTTTTGAGCATAAACTCTTGATGCTAGCAAGCAATTTTCGCCACACTCTCCGATTACTAAAATCATATCCACCTTTTCGTTTTCAGAGTAGGTTCTCATTTTAAATAATTAAAATTATTTAAACGACGTCGAATAGCGTTGATGTCTTAACTAATATGTACTGTCACTGTCAAATAATTTATCTGTTTGAAGTATTAATAACAGCGGCAAAGCCTACTTTTGCAAAAAATTGCAAGAAATTAGTGTTTGAAATTGAAAATCCTAAATTACCAAAAAACTATAAGAGATAGGTATAGGAAACCCTAATACAGTTTTAAAAACAATTAAAATTAGAATCTAAAAATGGCAATAAATACAGGGTGTTCCATTTAAAATAAGAAAGTTATTTTCCTTTAATGTTAGTCAAAACACAAATATAGTTTTTAAACACCCTGTATAATTTTTAGATATCAACTTTAGCTTATCTTAGAGTCTAATGCTTTGAGTATACATTAAATACAATTTAAAATAATTCGCTCAAATATGGAAGACAGCAATGTCTCTGAAATTTTGATCTACATTTTCAAAAATAGTGAAATATCTCGAAAATAGGTTGAGTTAGGTATAGGGAATATAACAATAATTGGCCTTAATTTAGCCTATAGCATCAAAATATCCCATAATATACAGGATGTTCCATTTAAATTTTCATAACTTTGGTGTGCCAAATTTTTTTGGATCACTCTGTATATTTCAAAATAATTTTAAAACGTGCCCTTATGAACCTACATAACCCTTAATAAAAATAAAAATAAAACATATTACCGCTTTTCGTATATAAACCGACGGAAATGAAGTGCCCCACCCTGTATATATATCATTTATATTGTACTAGGTAATATCTCATACATATCAGTTCAACCTTCGAAATAATTATTAATTCTTATTACAGATTAAGGGGAGGGTAGGGTTTTTAAATGAAAATTTTTTTATTTTTTTTTTATTTGATTTACTGAATGGAGAACCTTTCAAGAATATTGTGTGAAAATTTGAGATGAATCTGAGCAAAACTAACGAAGATACAGCGGTTTAAGCGACCGCGTGTCACTTCCGCGCGCCGCTTAAACGGCTACGGTATAGCGGTGGCCGTCATACAGACGCCTAATGCCCTTCAAGGATTTGATGTCTACTGTTTATTTAGTCAGTGTCAATGACTGGCATCGATGATTCAGTGTGAGGTAAGCCGATAAAACTGGCTTATGGACGTTTTATTCCAATTTGTTCAAACTTTCAAGCGTTTTTCCCACAATTCACGTTTTCAAAGTCGGTGCCCCTCATAACTTCAAAACTACTGCACCTATCCTTTTGTAGTTTTGAAGACTATTTCTGTACATAATTTACGAGGTAACGCTGGAGAGTTTCTTTCAAATTTGTTGATATTTTTTATTTTACAATAACAAATTTGCCGATTTTTTCCGCAAAAACCGTGTTTTTCATTTCAAAGTGTTCCCGAAAAGTGAAAAATAGAAATTTCGAAAAACCCTCCCAGCGTTACCTGAAGAAAACGATTATCTAACGAAAAAACTTTGATTTTTTCATTTCAGATGATCCAGCACCGAGCTATGAGGGGCAACGCAATTCAATTTTTTTTCGAGACACTTCAAAATAATTGCTGCCATTGCCGAATTTTTTTATATTTCTTCATGAAAATTTCACATAATGTTCTTCAAATGTTATACTTTAATGTACCATTGACTTTAATGCATAGATTTCAACTGTGTCGTCAAAAAAATTCACAAAGATATGCCTTTTTTCCACGAATTAACCCTACCCTCCCCTTAAATGTCATAAATTGAACTGTATATGAAATGAAATAACACTCTAGACATGTTTTGTAAAATTACTATTATTTAATGAACAACCCTCGTATGTGCTAATTTTATAATATCTTTATTTATTTCCTAATATTCCATTCATTATACGAAAGTGTTTTATTTTTATGCCCAACTAGCTTTATATTTTATCTCTACCTAAATTATTTTACTCTATCCTAACTCTTTATTTAATTTACAGTATTTAACTCTGCCTTCAATCATATACTTTAATAAATCTCAATAATCCTTTTTAAATTACTTATTTATTTCCTAAACTGACATTTTATATATTACTGAATTCTGTATTATCTTAATACTTTCTATATTTTAAATATTCCAGTCTACTAACGAGTGTTCAATAAAACACCTAGATGTCACCATTACTCATTCCTTTGTAGTTGTATAAAACAATTAATACCAGTTTATTTATTGCAAATTTCTAAATGTTAAATTGTTGTATGTGAAATGCTATTTTTCTTTATTAAGTGGATTTTTGATTCCTCATATTATACTTCCAATAACATTTACTTAATTCCTTCGGTAAGAAAACAATAATAAACAGATTCCAATTCAATATGACAAATGACATTTATTTCTTTCAGGTTATAAATTTACCATAATATTTCCTATCGTTGAGAATTTGATTATGATAAAATAAAACGATACTCTACTAATTAATAATATGTTTATATTCAAACTTCGTGTTTTTTTTTTAAATACTGGACAATTGTTAACAATATTTTAATATGGAAACTGAATATTTGACGTTTAGAAAATATTTACTCCAAGGTGTATAGTTCCAAATCCAACTAAATAATTCAGGTACGTACTCTGATCTTATTTATTATTGAAATTCAAAATTAAGTAATTCTTTCTATTACTTTCTTTCTCAAATTAATTTATACTATTATTATAATGTGTTCAAAACTATATAATGGCTTGATAACTCCATAAATTTGTATATAAATGAAAATTATTCATATCTTGACATATTACTGGATAGTAGAGAATTAAAATAACTTATGTTGTTTATAACAGATGTACTTGTTGTAATAACTATTAGTTCAGTCTATTTCAATACTGAATTATATTGCAAATAATTAAATCTTTACCAACATTCACAAAATGTTATCTTTCTTTAATACTGACACAAATAATATACTAAAATGGTAATACTTAATTGCTTTCTTCTTTCAGATGAGTAACTATCCACTTCCTGATGACGTTTTAGGACGGATACTACTTCTTTGATGTTGTTAAACTTCAATCTTGTTCAAACTCTTGAAGAAAGAATACCAATTATCCTGTACAGGAGCTTGCTCGACGTTTGGGAATAAATTGTCCTCTTATTAGGATGTCGAATCTCTTAGTGCACAGCAAATTCTCCTATACACCCGGAACTTGTGAAATTCACCAACCTTTATGGATCTCTTGTGATAATCTGCCTCTTTTGAACACCAGTACTTCTGGAATCAGCTACCTTTTATAATAACCGGATCTTGAAGATTGCTTCAACCTTTATGGAATTTCAAAACTCTGGTACTCAATAGCCTCCTGAAAACTTCTATGATCCCGGAATCAGCAACCCTATTTCGGATGGACCTGGATCTGTATATTTGTAAGTATTATCACCTTTTCTTTTATATTTATTTATTCGTAATTAACGTATTACACTCGAAACACACTTTACTCTTCTATAATTAATTGTATTTGTGTTTTATATCAGAAATTAACTTCTTTCTGAAAAAACACGTCTACCGCTTTTTAGAATTAGAAAAATTCTTCTTTTAAACACTATTTTAGGATTATTATCGCGTTAATATCAGTAAAGATATTCCTTTTTCAAAAAACACGTCTACCGTTTTTTAGAATTAGAAAAATTCTTTTTATTATTTATTCATTTCCCTAGTAATCCTCTCTCATTTTGTATTCTCCAATCAAAGTTTTACAACAGCAATAATATTCAACAACATAGCTTTTAAATTCTCTAATATACCTAGAATACTTCTTAAAATTGTATTATCTGATTATCTAAATTCTTTTCATAATTTTATCAACCCTTCTGTACATATTCATATCCCAATACCTCTCTACATCTATATTTTTGAACAAATGTCAAATAATGACAGTTCCTGTATTTCAAATTATTCCCGGGAACTGTTCTACAATACAATCTATACACCTTTCAAAATAAGATTCTAAATATTTTTATCACCTCATAAACGTCAATTACCCAAGTTTTTACAAATTTATAATACATTTTACAAGATAACAACTAATATTCAACTCTCTTCTTTCCAGAATATTTTGAACTTCTAAGAAAAATGAACATGGTCAACCTTTCCATATACAGGTGGTTTATTATAAAATTCGAATACTTGTTAAATACGATAAACCTCTATTATGATAAACCTAATAAATTTTATTTTAAACACATCATAATAAATTTTTCTACGTTTATTTAATTAAATTTGGTAACTTTCATAACTTTCCATATTATATTGTTAACGTATGCCTTTATACTATAACAATATATATACTATCGCCCCAGCATTTCATATACAGGTAATAGGTAATTATTCTGGGAGTTCCTGGAACATTTAAAAAAAAAACAAAAAGTAGAACAAATATGATAACGCTAATGATACTTTTGTGTTTCAAAAAGTAGAACCTGAAAGAGTGGTTTGCGACGCATACAGTTTTTGTTTGATCATTATATTTACTCAAATGACGGAGATAGGTATTACATATATCGGATATTCTGGGAAACGGGTATATTCTATGCCAATGGCAAAGGAAAAATTCAGTCCTTATTTCTCATTCATACAAGTCCGAATATATTTTTCAAACAAACCTTAAATAAATATTTAATTTCAGATCTATATAGGCAGTAAACATTTCACACTCCTGACAAAGTATAAAAATATGTATCGCACGAGCCCACAAATAAGATAAATGAAGTTGTACAAGGAGCAGCTGTAGGTAACTGGGGTAAAGTAAATCAATTATTCTACGCTGTAGATTTTATTACGAGGGTTTACGACCAACAAAAGCGGAAAAATGCGGTACCTATTTAGGATTTACGAGAGTCGTAGTAAAATGCGCCATTTAAAGCAAACGTGAGATTTTAACGATATCAAATATTAATTGTGTTATTATTGCAGAATCAAAATGTTCAATGTTACTTTGCGTTCACAGAAACGGTATTAACTATTTCTTCTGATGTGCATTGACTGAAAGTGTAAAAAGCGTTGTTGTAAATTCGAATCTCCAAACTACCAGGTAGAATAAAAAATTGTTTGTTCAGTGATCGACACCTCTTTTTGCCGTTGAGACATAATTTGATAGTTCTTATATTTTAATGGTGGCAAGCTAAGTAACAAACCCGTGGAATACCACGTTTACACGCAATTATGACACTAGATAACATCAGTAGTCTTGTAAAATTTAATTCAGCTTAGACTCATGAGTAGGCCGCCCGACTATAGAAAACATTTTAAATAATAAATTTATATACAGAGAGCTTTATCAGGTGATAAAAAGTATTAAAAAACGCCTGGGTAAACTGCCTTCTTCTAATATTTTCATCAGAATTTACATAAAAAAGTTTTACTTCTTGTTTTCTCTGGTCACTATGAAAAAATAAGCGATAATGTAAAAATTAAAATGAATAGTTTTCGAAATGCTCTCCTTCTGCATCAATACAAGCCTTCAAGCAGTCAGATCACTTATTAATATAATAACGGGTGACATCCGATTGTATTTTTGCCTCTGTTTGTTTTAAAGAGGGCTTGAGCAACTCCAAATTGGACTGGCGTTTAATACAGGTTTCAGTCTACACAATGAACTATAGTTCGTATAAGTCGTATTTCGATGGATTTAAGTTGAGGCTGGATGAGGGCCAATCTTCAGCAGCTGAAATCCGGCAAATTATTTATCAACAAATCCTGTGTAATTTCGACTTTATAAGCTGAATCAAAACCTTGTTAAGACAATTGTTGAAAGATGTCTCGCTTAAGAGCTCCAACATGCTGTCTGTTGGTAAGCTCTGGTCGATGTTATCATTGCTTTTTCTCACAAATGGGGCTGTGTCTACCTTGGCAAGACACTCACCATAATGGCTGGCACTAAATAATATCTACTTTGAACTTTGGAAGCAGCACGAGACGATTGTCAGGCGCTTCTAAGAGATACACTTTGTTAGTTTTTTTATTAAGCTGATCCTCAACTGCGCATTTTCTTGGTGCTTTGGTATGTAAACATCATCTTTTCACATTTTTTTTATTATGGGCAGACGATGTTAAACTGATATCGTCGACCAGTCAGACAGCGTACTCACATTTCTCTGCCTAACGACCTGTTGCCTCATCCCACCCACGTGTGTTTGTTCGTTCTCCAGCCTCCACAAATTGGTTCAGGGCCGGCAAAAAATCAGTTGTTAGAAGAAACGAATTTCACACGTATCTATATCTAATAATAAATTAAATAATCAAGCTTTATAAAAAAGATAGTATTTTATGTGAAGACAATGATATTATGCTTTCAAGAACCTTACATTTTATAATTGATTTGTGATTATTACAACGAAACACATACAAAATCTGCATGTGCTCTTAGTATCCCTCAGCAAAACGCATAGTTTGTATTATTATAATATCCGTCCCTTGTTAGAGGGTTGGATGGTTAATCAAAACACATATAGATGTTGTGATGTGTTTATTTGTAGTGGACAACTACATCAGCTACATATAGTAATTACATTACTATACCACTAACACTATATACATATTTAATTAACGTAATACTGACTACTCAATACTGCATCATTAATTCAATACTAATTCGATACTATTTCTATACTAACTCTAATGTTCCTAATATTACTCTTTTATACTAATTATATTATATTAACCTAATTCAGAGAAGGATTGTTTATGTAAAACAAGTAGTTTGTATATGTACATAGACCTTGTCTATGTACCGAGACCTTGTGTGGTCACCTTCTATTAATTTTGTAATCTTATTTGTTCTACATACGTTACATCTCCTTCCTGAAGAAAAAAAAAATTTTTTTCTAATAAAAAAAAATTTTCTTTACAGTTTCTGTATAACTTTTACAACTGAAATACTCTAATTAAACTAAAACAATTATTCTTATATCCTATAATTAATACAGTTTACTTAAAACATGAAAATTTACAAAATTTATTCTATCTTAAATGTCTATTAGACTTGATCATATTTACTATCACATTTCTTTAATTATTTAACTATTTCTTGTAGGAATCACTGTACCGGGTGTTTCATCGGTTGGGGTATCGCGAATTAAAGTGCCTAAATATAAAAATGTCGACTTCAAATTTTAACCACTTATAGAACTTTTAAACCGCTACCAGTAGGTTAGGTTGTTTTTGATAATATTATTTTATTTAATGCGTAAATAAAAAAAAACCTTCGTTCAAAAAATCAAAAGTACTCAGATTTTATTGAAATTCAGGTGTTAAAAAGATATGTCTATAAAATCAACTATGCAATTGAAAAAAAAATTAAAACTTAATCAATTATTGAATATTTTACAATAATTTCAAAATTAAAGGCAAGACGTTGAAGAATTTATGGGTTTTTTATTACAGTGTTGTGTGTTGAGTTTATAAGCGATTCAAGGTAAGAAAGTTAATATAAATTAGGAAAAATTAGGTATTACCCAGCTTTTTTTGGCGCTAGCTGTAAATTCCACTAATTCAGATCAACATGACACTGTCACTGTGCGGATGTCAAGTGAATGGGTAATACCAGGTAGTAGAAAGTAAATATTTATAACAAATGTTCAAAATGGTGACCTTCTTGCTGCACACACAGTTCTAACCGACGCGTGAAGGAATTAAGAACTGTAGCGCCTCTGTTTAGCTGGTTAAGGCGTTCAAACGCATTTGTTATTCTTGCCCTCATATCCTCGGCGGTAGTTGGCGGTTGTTGGTACACCATCTCCTTCACAGCACCCCATGTAAAAAAATCCATCGGTGTTAAGTCGGGTGATCTGACTGGCCATGGAACTGGCCCACCACGTCCGATCCAGCGTGCAGGGAACTGATTATCCATAACCTGACGAGCCCTTAGTGGGTAGTGCGGAGGAGCCCCATCTTGCTGCAGCCACAAGTGTTGGCGAACATTTAACGGCACATTTTCTAATAAATTGTAAAGATCATTTTCCAGAAAATTTGCGTAAAGCTCGCCGTTTAAATGCTGGTCAAAAAAGAAGGGGCCGATTAAATGGTTATCAATGATTCCCCCCCAAACATTGACCGTCCACCTATTCTGAATGCGTTCTTCACGCATCCAATGAGGGTTCACTGGTGCCCAATAGTGTATGTTATGTCTGTTGACATGTCCACTGCTTCTAAAAGAGCATTCGTCAGTAAACAAAACATGTCTAAAAAAGTGCTCATTTTCTTCTAATTGTCTTTGTGCCCATTCACAAAATGCAACTCGATTTGCAAAATCATCCCCGTGAAGTTCTTGGTGAAGCTCGATATGATATGGGTGGTAAGTGTGTTTGTTGATTATCCGCCACACCGATGTCTTGCTGATTCCAGTCGCAACACTGATTTCTTTAGTGCTTATCTGAGGGTTATTGTCCACCATATTTAAAACAATTGCCTGATTCAGTTCATTGGTGACAGGTGGATTATTCACACTTCGATTTTTTGACGCAAGTGATCCCGTTTGCCTCAAGTTATCCACTAACCTTTTGAAAGTTCGACTTTCTGGGTGGATCCTATCCGGAAAACGTTCCGCATAAATCTGCTCAGCAACCGCGGCATTTTGTAGAGCTTCCCCATAAACAAGTATCATGTCAACTTTTTCGTCGGCAGAGAAAGTGAACGGCATTTTGAAAACAGAAAACACTAGCAAAACACAGCTTAAACAAATGAAGTTGACTCCGTGAAAATAGAATCACAACTAACATCACAAAGTACCTAAATGTAAGTTCAGAATGCCCTTGGAAACGCTTCCCGATTAGTAGAACTACAACAACAACTGAAGGCTTCAGGGTTGAATATTATCCGTCATAAATTTTTATTTATTATCCGTCATAAATTTAAAAGGACTACCTGTTTGCGGACAGCACAATTAGAAAGTTAAGTACCATAAATCTGTCGTAAGAAAAACGACATTATTTAATATTGACTTTATTTGACAAACGGTTTCGTTTATAAAAATTCTGATTGTGAAGTTAATATGGGTGATATTTCCACGTATCACCATTCAAATTTGAACATTTTTTGAGCACTTTTAATTTTTGATAATACGTTTTTTTTAATTTACGCATTAATTAAAATAATATTATCAAAAACAACCTAACCTGCTGGTAGCGGTTTAAAAGCTCTATAAGTGGTTAAAATTTGAAGTCGATATTTTTATATTTAGGCACTTTAATTCGCGATACCCCAACCGATGAAACACCCTGTATATAGGTTCTGATTTTATATCTGTTTCCTGGTTATTTAATACGTTATTTCACAATTATTTTAAAATTGATTTTTTTGACACATGCAAACTTCTTTCATAAATTTGTATATTTTGATGTTACATATCAATACCATTTTAAGTCATTTTAATTCCTTTTATTGGATGACTATATTTATATAAAATAATATTGATTTAAAAAAAAATAATGAAAGCTTTTCTTTTGTGAATGATGTAGTTACGTCGATTGTCAGCGGTTTCATGCAGCGTCCCACATGCTTATGTCGTTGGCAATCATTACATTTTATTTTTTTTTTTCACAAATCGCTTAAATAACTCTAAATTTTTTCAAAAATAATGTTTCTTATATTGGGAATGATAGATATTTCATAATGTATATTACGAGATCTTAACTAATTCTTTGGATATTATGGGATATTAGTTCCTCATTATATGAGCATCTAAATTACATACACACATTTTGTGCATTTCATGAGAGTAGCTAGCTCTCTGGACATTACAAGTAGGTCAGCTAGCGACGCATGTACTGCTGGTTCGCTGCTATTGTATCCTCTTGACTATTTGTCCAATGGAAGAAGTTTTTGAAAAAACTTACTGTAATCCATATTATTTATTTCATATTATTCATGCAACAATCTCAACAAGTCCCCTAAGGCTAAGTGCCGATCGATTAGTTTGCTTAATAGAAATTATTTTATTTTCCCAAAAATGGGCAACGTATTGCACACATTTAATAAATTATCCACTTTATAGTATCTTATAGCAATTAGTGTGGTGTTTAAGATCTGCATATTCCTTTATATTAATAATTCCCGCATTTTAATAGTATACATTTTATATTGTTTTATTATTTACTGTGTTTATCGAAATTGTTTACTATCATAATTATTCAGTGTATACATTTTTGCAATATTTAAAAACAATTTTGTCTTGTTTGTAAATTCTTTTTCTATATTTACTATAACGAGTATTGTTGACAGTTTTTGTCTTGCCTTGACCGCTTGTTCGAATTTTGCTTAGTATGCTTTTCACTATAATGCATACTCTTGTTTACTTGAGGTATTGACATTGAATTTAATATACGTTTGCTTTTAATGAACTTGTGTTTAGTATTTACCTACAAATTGAGTAACGAAAAAAAATTGATAAGAAACCTATATACTATGAATCCTACTTCTTCATTTTAGAGATTTTTTCCGTATTTTAACATTTATAACTATTAGTTTCACAATTTATGTCCATTTATATATTTTTTTTTCAGTACACTAACCTTTTATTTAATACATATTTTTCCTTCCGATCTTGATATTGTGCAAATCACTTGTGTAGCTGCCTTGCCAATGATGATTCCTACAGTATGCTGTATTACGACTGAGGTTGTGTAGCCATACTGGTTGTGTTGAGGAACCCACTTTTTTATTTATATGATCGATGAATTCCTCTCCTTGGTTGACTATGACTTCTTCTTTCGTTTGTGATGCGCCCATCGCTGGAATTTACGTACAGCTGTGGATGTGTCCAATTTCCTTTAGGCTGCTGACTGCGTCATCTTACTGCCAGAAGTCCATGTTTGCTCCGCAGGATCACCATATAATATCTTCGTAATCCTGGCATCGTTGCCATGTAAACAATACATAAACACTCCTTCTCTGAATTAGGTTAATTCAATATAGTTAGTATAAAAGAGTAATATTAGGAACATTAGAGTTAGTATAGAAATAGTATCGAATTAGTATTTAATTAACGTAACACTGACTACTCAATACTGCATCATTAATTCAATAATAATTCGATACTATTTCTATACTAACTCTAATGTTCCTAATATTACTCTTTTATACTAACTATATTATATTAACCTAATTCAGAGAAGGATTGTTTATGTAAAACAAGTTTGTATATGTACATAGACCTTGTCTATGTACCGAGACCTTGTGTGGTCACCTTCTATTAATTTTGTAATCTTACTTGTTCTACATACGTTGCATTATGATCCCAGTAATCTCTATTATTAACCCTCCAAATTTAAACTATATACTTTTATAGAAAATGCCATTTGAAGAAGTTCCTAATCAACGTCTTTCTTATGCGTGCAGAAAGTTTCTGCAATCCATTTTACGTGATCCGTATAAAATTTGTACCCCGAACGTGCAACTCTGGACTACTATGCGCCGGTCCTACGACGCTATGTTCATGCATGCAACAATATGACTCTCTTTTACACCTCACACACGCACTTGCCTTCAATGTACTTAATCTTTGTGAAATCAGAAAGTGTTTAAAAAGAACAACGTTCACTAAAACCAAAATCGAAGTGGTATTGAAGCAAAAAAATACTTCAAACACATATATTTGTACTATTCTTTGCCACGTTGTAGAGAACGCCACATTTTCTTCCAAATATTTAATTTTCAAAGCCATAAATTACTCCTATTTATCAAGTTTTCTTATATTCCTTCATTACAGAGTTCACTCTTACCATTGTGACCAGAAAAGGGCACAAGGCCCTTACTGCGGGACATTAAATTTGTTGAATTAAAATGCACAGAATAATGCTAGTATTACCCTTGAATACTTTCGTGTCTCAAGTAAGACACTCATTTGAAGTGTGTATGCAGTGGTGACATCTATAAACTTTAAATTGAAAATATGTCATATTTTAGTTAATATTCGAGTATTTGAATATTCGAATATTTGAATATTTCAACAAGTTCTTCTGTATTAAAATATTCCAACACAAAAATTTGAATTTTTATTATCCATTCCAATATTCGGGGATTAGTCATTATTTTTTCTGTTATCCCATGTTTTGCAAATCACTTAATAAGGCTGTTTATTGTCGCTCTACAAAAAATTGCAACAAAGCGAAAGCAAAAAAATTATATTAAAATGATTGGTTACTTCATTTGAATATATTGCACAAACGAAATAATATATAATCTTACGAAACAACTAACAAGATTTTGTAGATATAAAGCACGTTTCAATTTAGTAGGTACATAACATACTACATATTAAACACACAAATAAAAATAATACAAAAATGCACTACAAAATTATGAGCAAAGAAAACACATTTTCTTCACATTTTTCGGCTTCAAGCAATAACGTTTTGCCGTTACATTGTTGCCGCCTTTAGAGAAGACCCTTTTTGAGGATGTCGAAGTGACGGGTTTGCAGAGATATATGTATATTTTTTCCATTGTTTTTCCACCATTGTAACGCACACAAGTTTTTTGGTATACAACATTCAGAAGAATATATATCGACATCATTGGCACAGTCTACTTGTTCATTGGGAAACAAAACATCCAAATTCAACTGATGACTCCCCTTCGTTTTCCAATATACCTTTTTGTTTTTAGTAGAGATCCAAAAAATCTTTCCTTGTTTTTAAACCTTGTATCTAGAAATGTACTAATTTTGCGAAGCACCGGTAACCAAAACATTACTAGGAAAGACTATTGTAAACCTTGATCGAAATTCCCGTTCCAAAACAGATTTCATTTCACTTATCTCTTCTGGTTCATCTTTATCAATCTTTGAAATGAAATTCTCCATTAAATATTGCAAAATAGGCATCACCATTGAAATCGTCAGTTGAGATTCTGATGGCAATAAAGCTATAGCCAACTCAAAGGGTTCAAATATTTGAACAATATTTTCAATGATCGTCCGTTCATGTTCAGTTAACGTTAAATGTCCTGCTCGAACTCTTGTGGTTATTGCCCTGTCAGATAATACGCTGATCAATCATCATGTTGTTCCAGTTTCGTTTCAACATAAAAAATGTTGAATTCCAACTGGTCTTAACAGACTGAATGAGTTTGTGTTTTTCTAAACCCAAATGAATTTGTTTATGAGTAAAGCAGTTGTCGCGTTGTTAGAATGCTTAAAAGCCCAACAATATTGCTGTATTTGCCGATAATAGGATTTTCCTCTAATATTTTATTCAAAACCAATTGCAACGGGTGTGCAATACAACAAACTGAATCATAAGGCAACTGCCGAACTAGTCCTACAATATTTGCAGCATTGTCATATACCATTGCCAAACATTTTCTGCTTATATCCCATTCCGTCAAAATGTTTTCAATTTTTTCCTTCAAATTTTGTATGGTGTGTCGTTCCTCCATTACTTCAGTGATAATGTTACGTGCTACATGTTTCCAGTTTGCGTTTATATGATAAACAGTTATTGTGATGTAAGACGCATTTGCTATCGAGCTCCAACAGTCAGTTGTCAACGCAATATGATTCACACTTGCATTACTCAGGTTTTCAATACGTTTTGTTTTTCAGTTTCATATAGCGCCAAAGGAAGGCAATGGTCCAAAAACAATTCATGAAAGAATGGTTGCTGTATATGGGGAAAATACACATCTTATTCCCAAGTAAAATATTGGTCTAACTCTTTCGATGGGGCTGAGAGTCAATCAATGATGACCCAAAGTCCGGACGACCCGTTGAAGCTCGAACTGAAAACATTGTGCGAAAAGTCGAAAATTTGGTACTGAAAGATCGGCGTGTAAAGATTTCTGTCATTGCCAATGAAGTCTGTATATTCGAAACAAGTGTTCTCAAAATTTTGCATGACGATTTGGGTATGAAGAGGGTGTCTGCACGGTGGATACCCAGATTGCTTACACCTGAACAAAAACTGTGCAGAAAAGAAGTTTCTCAAGAAAATTTGGTCAAGTTGGAGAGGGACAAAACATTCTTATCTCGAATTATTACCGGGGATGAGACTTGGGTATATTACTGGGACCCTCCTACTAAACAAGAATCCATGCAGTGGGTTCATAAGGGCTCTCCACCACCAACAAAGGCCAATACACAATTTTCTAGAAAAAAACTGATGGCAACTGTTTTCTGGGATGCTGAAGGAGTTTTGCTTATTGAATATATGCCGAGAGGGTCTACCATAAATGGAGAGGCCTACGGAAACACAATTAAAAATTTAAAAACTGCTCTGGAGGAAAAACGCCCGCATTCTTATCCACAAAAAAACTTGTTGATGCACGACAATTGTCGGGTTCATAAGGCAAACAAAGTTCAGCAGATAATCAATGACTTTGAGTTTATAGAGTTAAGGCATCCACCTTATAACGCCGACCTAGCTCCGTCAGACTTCTTCTTATTCAAAATTTTAAAAGAGCATCGCAGAGAAAAGCGTTTTGCTTCTAATGAAGAACTATTTTGCGGGATTACCGAAGCAATTTTTTTCTGAGGGTATGGGGCAACTGGAAAAAAGATGGAATAATGTATTAGTGTTGAAGGGAGTTATGTAGAAAAATATTTTTTTTTGTTCTCTTATGTGCTTTTTTTCATGGCTAGGTAGATAACATAAAAATACGCCTTCGTAGTATAAGGAAGTATTGGAATGATGAAAATTTTCGACCTCGAGATCTTTGCAGATGTCCACGTTTTCAACTCCGCTGATACCGTTTTTTTAAAATTTGTCTCTCTCTCTCTCTCCCCCTCTCACCCCTTCTCCCCCCCTCTCCCCCCTTCTCTCACTCTTTCTCTCTCTCTCTCTCTCTCTCTCTCCCTGTGTGTGTGTCTGTGTGTGACCACGATAGCGGTCAAACAGCCCTAGCTTTCAATTTCAAATTTTGAATTTACTAGTATAATCTCCCTCTTGAGATCTGATTAAATTTTCAATAAAATCGACAGACCGGAAGTTTACTTCAGTAAAATAATCGAATTTTGCCAATATTTCGTCAACTACTAAGTTTAAAGAAATTTATAAAGAATTCATGTGTACTCAAAATTAAATTTGAGAAGACATTTTTCGAAATTCCTACCGGAAGTTGGTATTTTACAAATTAGTTTTTGCGAATATCCCTAAGTTATGCTTTCTAGACGGGACATTAGGAGTATAAAAGTATGTAAAACTTAATTTTCCATACCTTCAGTTTAAAAAAAATTCAAAATTCGAACCAGAAGTAACACTTTTACTCTTCTCGAATAGCGATTTTTTTTGTATATATGTCATAAATTATATACATTTATCAAGAGTACCAAAGTATTTGGAGCTGGATTTGGAATATTTTTTGTATAAATTAAACTTCAAAATTCGAACCGTAGGTAATACTTTTACTCTTAACGAGTAACACATTTTTCGAATATCTTGCAAAGTATGCCCATCATAGAGATTTATTAAGTGAATAAAAGTACTTAAAATAGGATTTTGAATAATTTTTGTATAAAAAATTCTTAAAATTTCGACTTGAACACTTTTACTCTTATCAAATGTCCTAAATTATGTATTCTATATATATTTCTCAAGAGTACAAAAGAATTTGGAGCTGAATTTGAAATATTTTTTGTATAAAGACTTTACTCTTAGCGAGTAGCACGTTTTTTCAATTATCTCGCAAAGTATGCATTCCACAGGGATTTATTAAGAGAATAGAAGTACTTATAATAGGATTTTGAACAATTTTTGTATAAAAAAAAATTCTTAAAATTTGAACTTGAAGTAACACATTTACAGGTTTATTTTTCTAAGAAGGTAAAAGTATTTAAAACAATTTAAATACTTTGTATATAATTTGAAACGCTGATACTTATAAGAAAGTCATATGGTACCCACACCTCATTATTTTTTTCAGTGACATGTTTTGATGTCAAAACGACCTACGATATGTCAAATCAGTGTAATTATCACATATAATTACACGAAAGCTTTTTTTTTTCAGATAAATTTTCACTTTTTAACGAAAATTTTTGTTGCTAGGTAACTGTACGGAACAAATTGTCTTATAAAACGACGAGTCCGAAGGAGGGGTCGTTTTATCGAAGAGGCAATTTGTTGAGTTCAGTTACCATTTAGCAACTAAATTTGAGTTTAAAAATGGAAAAAAAAGAGAGCTCGAATGTAATTCGGTAAGATAATTTACTAAATGTGTAAACAATTACTGAAAAATTTATTACATAGTAATCATACTATTTAAAAATACAGTTCTTATATATTTTGTGAAGATTACTTACAAAATTTGTCATAACAACATTTCACAACGAACACTATGATGATAAAGTAAGCAAATTTATGTCGCATCAACCAAAGATAGTACGCAAAGCTTACGGTTGCGTCGACTTTGACATTTCATTTTGACAGTGGGTTCGTTGAGTTTTTGACATAACGAGAAAACACAAGTTGTTGTCAGGCCAACCAAGGGTAAACAACTTTTTTGCCGATATAAAAGTTAAAGTAAACTTTTATCGCTGTCAAAGCGACAAAACAATTCTGACATGGGTTTTTTACACATGCATTAAATTATCAGGAGTAAAAAAACTTGCAAATTTTGATCTCTCGACTCAAGTTTCCAATGAATAAATTTTAAAGGTTGGTTCTGGAATGAACGCGTATCATCCTCAGCGGTCATTTTCAGGTAAGACAATATTCTCCTAAAAATAATAATTGAGAAGTCTCAAATGAGGCGCTCAATACTTTCTTTTAAATAGTTCGGCCTGTATATGTGGGAAAGATGGTTATTTCTGTATTCCTTTATCGAATGTCTATTGTTATAACACTGCTACTAATTAAAGCGTAGGTCCTTTTACTTATAAAATTAACTTTTTCTCGGGTTATGTTTCAAATTGAACAAGCCAAGTTCGTCAAAAGAGAATGTGAAGAAACGTGACGAAATTTAATTAATTGCATTGTTCAAGACATATATTTTTACTTCGTTAAAAAAATGCGGTGTTGCTTGCTTTTGTAATATCAGAAAGCATTCCGTGAAGATCATCATAGACGATCTACATTACAATAAGAATTTTAAAATGACCCTTAGTTGAACGAACAACGTTAGGTTCATTTTCTGTAACTGGCAGGTCGAGAATATATAGGATACGTCGCGATAGGTCATGAATGCAAACTAGACGCAGGCAACATCTCTTCGAGTTCCGTTACAAAGAACCTCCACGTATTGTTCGGTTAATTGAAACCGCTATTTAAAAGATGAAAGGCTGTTGATTGTGCTAGTCGATTATGCAGTGGGAAAAAACATATAATTAAACCCTTTATACTCTCATAGAGAAAAAGGGATAATAAGTAAGACGAGCATTTCTCTAATGATTAAAATTTTCAATTCGATTTAACTTCTGTTATAATTGCAGGTTATGTTATTATCATGTGAATCATGAAATGTATACTAACTCATTAAGAAAGTTATTTGGTTCAAATAAGTATTGTATTACTTGTTTATTAATTAAATTACTTATATTTTAATTCATACAAGTAAGTTTCGTATAAACTTACTTCTGATAATGGTATATTAACGATTATTATACTATCGTATTACAGTCGTTAACAAAGTTGACTTGTTACCATGGAAATTACTTTTGATTTATAATTTAATTTACATTTTGTGTAAGTTATTTGATTATATACAAAAGGAAAATACTTATTGGAAATTAATGAAGAAGATCGATATATTAATCCGGAAGAAATTCCATTCTTTTAAATGGCTCCGCTACCCCCCAAAAGTTGCTGCATACAATTTCCCGATATTCTCTGGTAAAACTGCCGAATCTGGAAATTCTTTTATCTACACGTTCTTCTTGCATAGGTTGCAAATCAGGGCCTCCTGAAATATTAACGTCTGATTCGATTAAACTTGAGTGGAAACTCTGCTGATCTCCTGCTATTACATCCTAACTTCTGCTTCAAAATTTTTTTTCTACTAATCACCCATTTTAGCCTTGTACGTCTATATCGATAATCTTGACTTTCTTGGTATCCTTTGTAATGGTACGGATTTAAATAATATAAAATAACATAATTAAAATGAATAAAATAAATACAATGACTAAAATTGATTTATTGATGAAATGAATTTACTTAATGAACACTCCTCGTACTTAGCTCAGGTAAATAGTTCGGTTTTGCATAAGACTCTCAATTTCAAGACGGTTCGGGTATTTAGACACTAAGATTATTTATCTGAACGTACTATTACTTCTTTTTTAAAAATCCAAATTTCTTATATTAAGGTAGACAAATAATATGCAAAAGAATGTTTAAATATTATTAATATATTGATTATAACACCATCAACACAGATCAGGTTACAAACAAAGGTTATAGAACGAAACACAATTCAAATGGTACAACACAATACAAATTACGCATCAATTACAACATGGGCAAATATAATAAATTGATTCAACAATGTTTCCTTATATAAATAATATCTCGTGAATTTTACTAGATTCTAATTCATTATTCACAAAATTTGCATGCATGATAGAGGCCTTTAAGTCAAACAATGTTGGGTACCTTTATACGATGCTGTGACGCTGGAACGGTGTTTTCACGGGCAGCTTTCCCAGGGTAGACTGAAATCGCCGTCTTCTTTGTCCCGAGATACGGCACACACTTATTTTAATAAACATATATCTCTTTTATTATCTCTCTCTTATTTTAATAAACATATATCTCTCATATATCTCTGAGTTTCTTGCACACAGATATACCTAGGCACTATTTCTTTCTTACATATACAGAATTTATATAGAAACATTTTAAACAGGGGTATAATAATTTCATACAAATAAATGAATAATATATGTTTCCTGATCTGTGTTGGTTTATTATCTACCTTAATTTCATAATATACATTACCCTACTATAAATATTTTGGATGTTATATTATATTTATATTTTATTCATTATATACAGGGCCTACCGTTACACCTTTTATTCTTTATGAAAATACCAGTCGCTTTTTCCCTGCTCCGTTATTTATAAATCATATATCAATTTATCGTGATATATCAAAATATTTATTTTGATATTTAATTTATTAATCACTTGGTTTATTATTTAATTAGAAGACTTAAAACATTAATTATAACCTTAATATTAATTAGATATTCCAAAATATTGCCGATTGCAAAATTAGATAAAAAAAAATACATTGATAGTATTTGTAGATCTAATCGAGCAACCTACAGATACTTCTGCATTTTGTAGATTGTCCTTCATACCTTTGTGCTATAATCTCTCTGCTTCTTATATAATATTGTTTATCTATCCCAGCAAAACGCCTGGATCTCAGGTGCAGTCGTTGATGGATGAGGTAATGACTAAAATAAACATATGATTTTCTTAAATTAATAACAAAATTGAATTGTATAAATTTACATTTCAAAGTTTAACATTGTACATAAGTGTAACAACCTGTATGTTATACATAATGAAATATATTTTAATCCATTAAAACTACCAGAATGCCTGCATTTTCTTATGCTAACAAAATTAATAGTTTATTGTATCTATAATACAATAAATATGACCTAATCAGAAATCTTTTTCATAGAGTAATTAAAAATGTTGAATGAAAAATATCACATTATAAATAGTCCATCTAGCATGATTTAAACTACACATAAATTATCAACAAAGTAATTAATAAAAATAAAATAATCCTAGTCCAAGTTTTACTGTCCTTAACCACGATATTTTCAGTCACCAATAAGTAGTTCATTCTTGGATCAGGTTCATAGATCAATCGGACATCAACTTTTACTTTCTTATACGTAGTATAAGGAAGTATTGTGATGATGAATATTTTCGACTTCGAGATTTTTGCAGATGTCCACGTTTTGAAGTCCCCTGATACCGAAAAGGTGGTTTTTAAAAAATGTGTGTGTGTGTCTGTCTCTCTCTGTGTGTGTGTGTGACCACGATAGCGGTGAAACCGCTATAGGTATCAATTCCAAAATTTATATTTACGAATATAATCTCCCTCTTGAGATCTGATTACGTTTTCAGTAAAATCGGCAGACCGGAAGTAGTAGTTTAATTACTTCACTGAAAAAATCGAATTTTGCCAATTATTCGTCAACTACTAAGTTACTAAGTTTAAACAAACTTCTAAAGAATTCATATATACTCAAAATTAAATTTGAGAAGAATTTTATTAAGAAAGGTTTTCGAAATTTCTACCGGAAGTAGAAACCCAAAATCGCACATCCATTCTTTATTACCAAAATGAGGAAAGGCATATCCCTTCATATCCAAGAACAATTGTATTTCGCTTTTTAAGTTGTATACTCTTTTTAGCATTACACCTCTACTAAACCAACGCACTTCGGTATTAAAAACCACGTCGCCATATTCAGTTTCTAAATCTTTCAGGAATTCTTTAAATTCTCGGTGATTTAACGCGCGCGACTTTATAAAATTGATTAGTTTAATTATTGGTACTGTGACATTTGGCAAACTCAATCTTTTCGCACACAAATTGGTGAATGATGAAGTGGTTAACGAATATTTCCCTTCCTGTGACCTTCTTAATGTCTTGAAATAGCCTTCCCGATACTCCTACCTCCATGCTTGACATTGCTCGTGCTCCATCTGTCAATATACCAATAATCTTTTCTAATAAATTTGAAAAATTTTCCAACAGACTTTAGTTCATCGTACAGGTCTTTGCCGGTTGTAGTCTCGTGCATTGGAATCAGTGAACACAATTCTTCGGTAATATTAAATTTGGTGTCAATACCACGTAAAAATATAACCAGTTGTGCTGTATCGCTAATATCGCAATTCTCATCAAGTGCCAATATTCGAATTTTGCAATGCGTTCACGAAGCGTTGTTGCTATGTTCTCGGACAAGTCTTCAATTCTCCTTGCAATGGTGAATCTTGATAAACTAATGTTTGAAATAATATTTATTTTATCAAGAAATGCTATTTCTGCAACAGCAGTCAGATATTCTTTTATCATCTCTCCATCCGCAAAGGGTTTCATTTTTTTGCCAGTATTTGACTGACAACAAAACTAGCCTTTACTGCCGTATTTGATATATAGCCTGTTGTTTTCCCGAGTTGTTCTCCATTTGATTAAACTTACCTATCCGGAGTTGTTTCTCCGACCAATTGTGTTATTGGACAAAGGCACCTTTAAAAACAGCTTCCCAGCAGGTTCACCAACCATGATGTTCACCATATTTACAGCAGCCGGAAGAATAAGTTTTCTGCGATGGTGTAAGCCTTCTTAAATTTCGCGATTCTGTAAGCCACCTTGTAAGATGCTACTAAAGCGTTTTTTTAGTATAGATGCAGTCTTCCAAAATGTATTTTGTTGTTGTTTCTGTTTTTTTAACTTCTTGGCAAAAAAATAATGATGTTTGCTAATCTAGATATTTTTAGTTTCTTATTTTGTTTTCTGTTTAGTTAGATTGGTTCAATTAATTATGAAGTTTTACAATATTTCGCGGCGCCCCTATGAAGAGGTCACGGCGCCCCGGGGCGCCGCGGCGCACAGTTTGGGAACCACTGTCTCAGAGGAAAAATATCACATCTACGATTTTTATATTTTATCTCCATTATTATTGTATAATATCCAAAGTAATCGTCTCATTTGAAATTGATTATACCAATACTGTAGTAAGTGGCTTAATTTGTAAGATTCGAGTAATTTTAAAAGTCATTAATTATTTCTGTGTTAAAATGACATCTCTTAATGTTACTCATTAATTCTAACATATAATAACATTTACATCTTTTCAGTAATGCTCTGCATAATAATTATATACTATTCTATTAATCTATAAAATATTTATTTAAAAATATACACAACTACCCAAAATAACGCAACATTGGACTATATTTTTTAACTTTCTTCTCGAGTTCATTACGTTTTCAAAATTTTTTATTTCAACAATTATTCTCTGAATTAATACTGTCACAATATCGCATATGTGATGCACATATCGCACGGGGACCGCACAGTGGTCGGGACTGGCATGTGCGCGGTTAAAATTACCTACGCATAAAAAGTGTCTTTTTGCATGCTAACACGTAAAAAATAGTGAAAAAATTTTTTGCCTATAATTTTCCAAAAAAAAATATTTTTTTTTGTTCCCATGTGGAACATTGGGCACACAAGACTTGGATACTAAGAAAAGTTGTACTTCAAAAAATTATATTTCTTTTACTTATACATTGTGATGTGGAAAAAAACAGCTTTTTTTCTCAAACAAGCATACATATACTTTGCATTTCGAACAATACAGCCTACTTTTTCCTGTGCAATTTTTCAATCTGCAACGATTACGTTTGTTCGAATGCATCACCCAATGACCAATTCCATCTAATCTTGTTTCTAATGCAGGCTGTTGTCCCCTAGGTTTCTTTTGCATAGTCTCTGGAAGTGGGTCCTTGCTAGGCCTTCCGCGTTTCGCCCTATTTTGTATGGAATTGTGGTCTCCCAAAGTAGTCAATACTTTTGCTAATTGAGTTCTGAACCGCAAAAGGGAGATTTTCACCTTGTTCTGAGGTTGGTCTTGACTGTGGTGTTCGGCAATTCTTCTATACAGCAACCATGCGTTGCATGTAATAACATCTAGCATGTGAAAGAACAATCGATGGTACCATTTCTTAGATTCGGTACAATCCAAGTATCGAATCGAGAAGATCAACTCCTCCCATACACAATATTTGGGCAGTTAATCTCTTTCCTGGTGTTATCAGTATTGAAAAACCACTGAACCTTATGTAGTGGCTGGCTGCCAGCGAATGTGGAAAGCAGTGTCACCACTTTATTGTCATACCACTGTACACACCTCAAGTGCTGGTTTTCGTGGGTTCCTACTTGTTCCAGATAGGAATTGTCACAATATAGTTTGTGGTGCACATTTTTTGGCACGTTGCGACTCATGCGGTAAACCACATTTCTTGCAGAACCGATATCATCTTCTCCATCTGCTGCAACTACTTCCCACTGAACACTTCAAAGTCATAGGAAAACCCACTAATTCCAGAAAGTACCCATATTTTGTAACCCCACTTGTGAGGCTTTTTCGGATTATATGTTTTTATACAGACAGGTTGAATTTTTTCTGTCTTGTTCTGCATTTGTGTGTTGTCATTAAAATGAAGATTTCTTTTTAGTATCTGAAAACGATTAACAGTCATAGCATCTGCAACCTGAGCAATTCGGGTATCTGCTGACCAGTAGTTCCTAGTGGTAGACAATTTGATGATCGACATCCACAGTAAGACTCCTATAAATTTTTGTATTTCGTTGGTTGATGTGACCAAAGGACGATTGGGGTTTTTTTGCACAGAATACATCACGCTCATATCTACTATCACCTGTAGAAATTATTCAGTGACAAAATGTTTGAAAACAGCATATGGATGGGGTGGTAAGGTTCAAAACTTCAAATGGCAAAGTATCGTTACCACTAAATTTTATGCTTTCGTCGTTCTTTGTGGTATTCTGTTCTTTTTTCCAATGGATTTTCTGACGTTTCGATTGAGGCTGAGATTTAGAAGTAAATGGAGCAACAAAATTGCTCAACGTGAGCTCGTCTTCTGAACTGAAATATTCTAGATCCTGTTGGCGATTTTCAACAAAGTCGTCCTGAAAGTCGGGAATTTCATCTTCATCTAATAAAAGAGAATCCTCACTGTCGCTAGGAATATCTCTGATTTCATAAACATCACTTTTGTTTCCATAAAATGATGTAGAAGGAATAGGTGAAAAGTTTTCTTTCATCGTAAGTTTGTAGTGCCCATGCACGGTGTTCCCGAACGGTACCAGTTACCTGAGTTCACATGTATAGGTAAATGTATACAAAATACCAAAAACCAAATCATTCATACCTTCAGCAGGCTTTAATGCACCTCACAGTATTTTTTTGACAAAAAAGCACTCTTTGAAACCACAGTAAACAATTCGCAAAATCATGAATTATCCTAACCACTAAATTGCTCGGACGCTCGCATAGTCTATTTATATTTCATAACTGCAATGTGCTGCCACCTTGTGTGTTATATTCTAACTTAAAGAGGAATGTTCCCGAATGGTGACAATGCGTAAATGAAGGTGGTATTTTTGAAGTTAAGAAAGTTAGACCTTAAAACGCATGGTGTTCCCGAATGGACACAAGGTGCAATAGAGGGTTAATATAGTGGACGAAACGTAGGCAGTAGAATCAGAGACGACGACGCGGTTTCAACCCAGAAACTAAGAAGGTAAACCGTTATTTTGGCGAAGCTCAAGTTTAGAAGAGGGTGTCGAAAACTTTCACGATCACAAGTTATTACACTATGTATAAAAAAGTAAAAGCGCTCTGCTTAAAAGCAAGCAATACCTTGATATCCAAGAATTCCAACCCTTGCCATCTGCGGAAATACAAAAAATGAGGTGTGTCCACAACACGTATGAACGTTTCAAATAATATAAAATTGTTCTAAATTGTTTTAAATGGTTTTATCTTCTAAGAAAGATAAGCCAAATTTTAAGAATTCTTCTATATAAACATTATTCAAAATCCTATTATAAATACTTCTATTCTCTTCATAATCTACTTTGCGAGATATTCGAAAGAAAGTGCTACTCGCTAAGAGTAAACGTACTACTTCCGTCCGAATGTTGAAATTTCATTTATACAAGAAGTATTCCGACTCCAGGTCTAAATACTTTTGTACTCTTGATAAATATATACAGAATGCATAATTTACGACATATTTGCAAAAAATCGCTGTTGAATAAGAGTAAGTGATACTTCCGGTCCGAATTTTGAAATTTTTTTTATACGAAGGGTATTGAAAATTATGTTCTAAATACTTTTATATTCGTAACTTACCTGTCTAAAAAGCATGACGCGAAATATTGCCAAAAAACTGATATTCGATAAGAGTAAAAGACCTACTTCCGGTAGGAATTTTGAAAAACGTTCATATTAAAATTCTTTTCAAATTTAATTTTGAGTACATATGAACTTTTTATAAATTTGTTTAAACGTAGTAATCGACAAAATATTGGCAAAATTCTATTTTTTCACTGAAGTGAACTACTACTTCTGGTCTGCCAATTTTAATGAAAATCTAATCAAATCTCAAGAGGGAGCTTATACTCCTAAATACAAAATTTGGAATTAGTAGCTATAGCGGTTTCACCGTTATCGTGGTCACACACACATTTTTTTTAAAAACACACTTTCGGTATCAGGAGACTTCAAAACGTGGACATCTGCAAAAGTCTTGGAATCGAAAATTTTCATCATCACAATACTTCCTTATACTACGTATAAGAAAGTAAAAGAACACAGAAACTTTAGGAGGCATACTAACATTGTTTGTTTCTTTTTTTCGTACTTCTAATGTAAAGTTTAGAATATTTGTGTCTATTTTCGTACGTTTTTCTAAAGAACCTTTTTATAATATCTTAGTAGGCATTTTTCAGATACCTATTATGTATTTGCATTTATTTCTATATGTATGTTCTTCAAAACTCGAATATATTGAGTATATGTTTTACCCGGTGTAATATTTTTAAATTATTTTTCCATTTATTTAACGATTTTCAAATATATGAACGTTGTTATATATAATAACAACGGTCATTAATAGAAATGAACCATCCCATATCAAGGCAAACCATATTTAACGATTCATGCGTGTATGGGAACTGTTAATAACCTTTTACTAACAGATTAAGCTCCAGTGGAGTTTTTTTTTTTATTAATTAAAAGCTTAGTCAGTCCTTTTTTGTGTTTAATTGTCAAAGGTATTATACGTTGTCACGTTTTCAGAGTCTGAAAAACGGGCAGCAATAAACGAGCCGTCTAATTGAAACACGTGGTTGTTCCATTTTTGCTTTCATTCCTTTGAATATGAAAAGAAAATATCGATTAAAATAAGTTTATCCATTAATCTCTTGTTAAAGCTGTTGGTTGCAGTGTATTTGTGATATAAGCATTTTTTTATTTTTATATATTTAAAGAAAAAGTCTTGTATATATACAGACCTGATTCAGATACATGCAACAATTGTTACCAGACCCGCGGAGACGGTGGTTTTGGGTCTGACAACGTTCCTTGTGTATTTCGGTCCATTTTATTTCCTTATATGTAACACTCAGTATAGTATTATAAGTATTGTAGAATATTTAGTAATCCAAGTCAGCAGTTTAACTAAATACGGACACTTACGACATCCATACTTGCAATTCTAATATTGTAAAATATAAATAATAATACGTATGTATGTAATCTATTGTTACCTATAGCTTTATCCACAGTAGATGGGCCACGGCTTATCTCTCGATAACAATTTATAAATGATTAAGTACAATTTATATTACTTTTTTTTAAATAAAAACCAGAATAATATACATATTCAAAATTCGACAAAAATGTCAAATTTTACAATTTTATTATTTTGACAAAATGAATTTTAAGAGAGACTTTTAAAAAAGATGATAAATGCATCGGAACGTAAAGATGTAAAAGATGTATTATTTTTCATTTTCAACACATATACCCCATACCCAAGAAAGGAAAAAGAAATATATAAATATAGCCAAGTCGTTTTGGCAACCGACACGGCCAAAATACAAATAAAAGACGACGATTCAATACCACTACAAATTTCGATCGACCGGAACAATTTCAGTACAATAAAATTAATGTAATTATTTGTTATTTCAGGATATGTACCTTCCCATAGTAAAATACTATTTCACGAAAGCCAGTTACAAATTAAACCCTACACCTATACTTTATACAACATTTTGCTATACTGTTTAGAAGGCAAGCATTGTTGACAAATTTAAAATGTTTAGATGACAATTATAACAAACGTCAAAAGATAATTATGACAAATGTCAAAATGTGTATGATTATTTTTTAAACTGTTATGTCAGCCAATCGTAATGAGAAAAAGTTTGAAATCGACCAATAACATCACAATTACACCGACTATTTGCTAGTAGCAAATTACAGCGATAATTTTTTGATTAAAAAGAAATCCAATCAAATTGGTCTATTTCTAATCATGTGTGTCAAATTAACCAATGAAACCATCATTTAACTAACGCTTATGTCATCATGAAATGTCATACATCATTGTCTATTCCGATGACAATGATGTATGACATTTTATGATGACATAAGCGATAATAGTTATTTATGTAACAAGTCAGTAAAGTGATACTTTATCGAACGAGTCTGATTTACGAGCCAAGCGAGTGAAGCGAGCGCGGCGAGTAAAAGACGAGTTCGATAAAGGTACTTTACTGACGTGGTGCATACAAAATTTTATCGCCAACCGTGAAAATTGTTAATTTAAGAAATAAAGATATAATAACTTTTGACAGTTTATGACAGTGACAAACGATTTATGTTTAAAGTCATCAGTCATGGCTACACTGACAGATATGAGCGGCAGGTAATAGTATATTATTCAACAAGCGTGTAATGATGGCTATTACCCACGAAGATGAAATTGCAACACGAGCCGTCAGGCGAGTGTTGTAACATCTGAGTGGGTAATAGCCATTATACGCGAGTTAAATACTATACTTTATCCACAACTTAAATGTTGTTCAAAAAATACGAAAGATAAAGAACAATATTTCTTTCTACAAACACTGTCAGAAGTTGACATTTTGACACGGCAAACAAAAAATGCGATTTATGTATACCGCATATTCACAACTGTATATGTTTGTTCAAAAATACAAAAGATAAAGAGATAAAGGAACAACATTATTTATTAATAGTGACGTTTCTAATACACAAAAAATTAATTTTTATAATAATTATTAATCGTTACATTACAGTTGCTTAAATTCATATATACATATAGGTATAAGTATATTTATGAAATGTCAAATTTGACACAACGGTGGAGTAATAAATATTATTCCATCGAACTGTCATTATTATTCAACAGTAGTTAGTAATGCATGGCATTACTTGATAGAAATCGCGTATTTAATACATATATTACTTAATAGTTGTGGATAATAGTATATTATTCAACAAGCGTGTAATGATGGCTATTACCCACGAAGATGAAATTGCAACACGAGCCGTCAGGCGAGTGTTGTAACATCTGAGTGGGTAATAGCCATTATACGCGAGTTAAATACTATACTTTATCCACAACTTAAATGTTGTTCAAAAAATACGAAAGATAAAGAACAATATTTCTTTCTACAAACACTGTCAGAAGTTGACATTTTGACACGGCAAACAAAAAATGCGATTTATGTATACCGCATATTCACAACTGTATATGTTTGTTCAAAAATACAAAAGATAAAGAGATAAAGGAACAACATTATTTATTAATAGTGACGTTTCTAATACACAAAAAATTAATTTTTATAATAATTATAATTATTAATCGTTACATTACAGTTGCTTAAATTCACATATATATAAGTATATTTATGAAATGTCAAATTTGACACAACGGTGGAGTAATAAATATTATTCCATCGAACTGTCATTATTATTCAACAGTATTTAGTAATGCATGGCATTACTTGATAGAAATCGCGTATTTAATACATATATTACTTAATAGTTGTGGATAAAGTACTTTATTGTACAGTACGATAAAGTGTTTGTTTACCTCCGTAAAACGCTATGGTAACGCATCGCTTTACTGACGGTTGGCGATAAATATAATTTTACGAATTGTTCTATTATTTTTTCAAGTTGTTTAATTGGACTTGTGTTTAAATAAATACATAAAAAAGTTAGTATTGCCCTGGTTGTCAAGGTAGCGCATCCATTTGTCTCAAAATAAGCATTAAAATTCAGCACCGTCGCCATTTTGAAGCAACCTTCAGATTTCGCTTTTGAGATTTTCTCTAACATAAGGTGAGTGAATTGGTATAAATTCGAAGAAACAATTAGTTATCTTACAAAAACCAACATGAGCACGAGATTTGGTCAAAGCTCGACTGATTCAATACAAACAGCTGTCGAACAAACAACACCAATCAACACCAAAAAAAGTAAGAACACAATATGGAAACAGTTTTCAGAGTTTTGCCTTGAACGTAATTATGAGTTAACTGCATCAACCGAGTTGAAACAAATCGCAACAATTTTGGAGGACTGGGCATATAACATGCGCAAAAAAAAATGGAGGAAACTACAAAGAATCTGTTGTCAAAACTTTGTGGAATGGAACCGCAAAACTTATCCAGGAAAAATATTTCAAAGATTATAATAGAAAAATGGATCCATTCACTGATATTGAATTTAAGACTGCGAGAGACGCGCGTAATTGTAAGCGTCGAGAACTTCAATTTATTCTCGAAAAAAGAAAATCATCTGCTGCAGCTCTCAAGAAAGAAGAAATAGAACAGATGATAGCAGCATGGGACGAAAATACTCCAAATGGATTACAAAGAAAGTTCTATCACACTGCTAGCTACGAACTGGCATGGAGAGGTGGAGAAGCGTCAAAAGCGTTAGTGCAATATTTTAGAGAAGAAATAGATCATTATGGAAATCAAACTGGAAGGATAGAATATAATCCGATAATTTCTAAAACTGCACAAGGTGGATCGCGCAGGTTAACTGATAGCAAATTTTTAACGCCAAATAAAAATAACACTGACAAATGTCCGGTACGTCTTTTTCATAAATTAATGTCAAAAAGAACGGAAATTTACAAATTGATCGTTTCTTTTTGTCACCTAATCAATATTGGCAGGAACCTTTATCTAAGGGGTGGTATAAAAATCTCCCGGTAGGCCAAAACGAAATAGGAAAATGGACAAAACAAGCGGCCCAAAAGATTGGCTTGGATCCGAAAAAGATAAAAATTACAAACCATTCACATCGTTCTTCTGCTGTAACACAACTAGCTAAAAGTGGAGTAGGTGAGCAGCAGTTGTTAAAAATAACAGGACACTCTTCTGCAAACTCCATAAAACCCTATCTACAACTTGACGAAAAGCACCACGCAACCGTAATAAACAAATTAAGAGGAGACACTCTTTCTTCCTCTTCATCTCAAGGAAATAGCACTATTACCTACAATAATTGCACCATTAACTACAACAATTGTAAAGATTCTTAATTGTTTAATAAAGATACTTACATACTTATTTAACATTTTCCGACATAGTTTAAAAAATAATCACGCCGAATTACATTCGTGGTAATAATTTTTTGTTGATAATTTTAACTAGATTAGCACTCACCTTTATTGCTATTAAGAAATCCCACTCGTGGACTTCGTCCACTCGTGAGATTTCTATAGCAACAAAGGTTCGTGAATCTAGTTAAAATTATCAAAAAATTATCACCACTTATGTAATTACTGTTGAATATTTTTTTATGACCGTCCTAAAATGGCTTTGTGGGTTATATTACTTGACAGGTAAAATTTTGCAACATCTCAAATTTGACGCCATTTTAATTTAGTGGCGCATGTCGGTTGCGAGGGCGACTCAACTATAGTGTGGTAAAGAAAAAAAACTCTTTCTGTATATACATATACAGTAAGGACGCGCGGGTTGGAATAAATTCATTTTTTCTGTGACGGGAAAAAAAGTTGACATTTTATCCTTCTTGACAGGTAATAAAATGTCACTTTATCAACCCGGGCGTAAAGTGTTACTTTTTGCCCATGGGAAAAAAGTTCTACTTTTGCCCGCTTAAATTGGCAGGTTTACGTGTTTTTTTCAATATTAAATCGTCGATTTTCCCATCACAGAAAAAAATAGTGTATTATACACGGGAAAAAAATTAGATTTTAGCATTCGGTAATTTATAAACCTTACCTCGAGCTAAAATCTAATACTTTTTTCCCTTGTACAATAAATAACTATTAAAATTTTTGGTTTTGTTTTATGGAAAAACGCTCGGATAGGTCGATTTTTATTTTTAGCTGCGTTTTTTTGACAGTAAATTGATGTGCAAAGGCTGGTCCAAAAATAAGTTACAACCATTATTTTTTTTTTCAAAGGGAAACATATGTTTCTTATTTAATTTATTAATTCTGCATCGAATTCTAAGTATGTTTCATGTACCATGTCCTATATCCAAACTCAACAGTTATCGAGAAATTATAACCGAAATACAACAAATTAAGCCGCAAACGTTAACTGCAGTGTTACTAGAAACTGATCTTAGGCTTGCCTATTGTCAGGAAGTTAGTGGTCAACAGTTTGAACATTTAATTTGACTTGTTTTTCTGTTTTTTTTTTTAATGAATCGGTCCTTTTCAGACAAGAGAGTGAAATAAATGTTGTAGGATACGGTCTCATCACCGAGAGAAAAAAAGGGTTCAGTTAACCAATAATTGGTTAAGTGAACAGTTTTAAACTTTTACCAGTGAGCAATAGTTTAAATGGTTGGCATAACCATCTAAAAAGTGTTAACTTAAACGTTAAAACAACATTTTAGTAATTGCCATACAATCTTCCCGAACTGTTAGGTTGACATCCTTAAATGTTAAAATAACATTTTAATAATTGCCATACAAACTTGTGGAACTGTTAGGTTGACATCCATAAATGTTAAAACAACATTTTAATTATTGTCATATAATCATCCCGAACTGTTAGGTTGACATTCTTAAGTGTTAAAAGAACATTTTAATAATTGCCGTACAATCTTCTCGAAGTGTTAGGTTGACATTCTTAAATGTTAAAAGAACATTTTAATAATTGCCGTACAATCTTCTCGAACTGTCAGGTTGACATTCTAAAAAGTTAAAAGAACACTAAGAATTGCCATATAATAGATTCATATCAAACTGTTAGGCTGACATTCTTAAATATAAGGAAAAAAAAGTAGATTGTTCGGATAGTATTCTATTTCTTCCCCTTAAATTTGAGATTGTCAACCTAACAGTTAGATAAGAATCTATGGCAGTTCTTAAAATGTTCTTTTAACTTTTAATATTGCAATGATTTTCATATATCGTTTAATTTTGATTTCTACAGCGTGAAATCTGCCTTAAACTTGTAGGAAACCCACCAAAAAAATTAGAGTTTTTATTATTTATCCAGCTCAATTCGTAGTTTATATTTAGATAAAAATGATATCTCTTTTAGCTTTCGTACACAGCTTAATAGCATATCTTTAACAGTACTGGTTGATAGGTGCTAAATGAAAGTAAACAACAATGTGTATTTGAGTTTTATTTGAATAAAATGTGGTGCATCCATATTAACATAAACAATTTAAAAAGAAACTAAAATGTAAGTATTGGTTGTGCAAAATGCGTATAGGGATGAACATACATAAGGTCCCTGTATTTTATTAACATAGTTTCATTAGTTACTAATAACTGATATGCATAGTAATGTTCATCTAAATGTGATGTTCGACACAACTACAATATAAAAAGTAAATCTTCAGCTTGTATTAAAATGGAATTGATTCTACCAAATTTAGCTGTGTAGAAAGGGGAAAGTATAATTTTCTTATCTGGAAATTATTATTTAATCTAACTTACTTTAATAAGTCATTACTTAAAGCAATAACATATGGTAGGTATGTCTTTATCCCACTTTGTAGCAATATTATATACATCCTTTTGTATGAAATACCAAATGTGTTCTGATGCTGCGGGATATTCTGACAAGATTTAAATATTCAACCCAAACTTTGTAAAACACTCGGACATTTATACACAAAGGTATCAATTACAAGATAAAAATTGTTTATTCTATGTAGACTTGGTCCTTCGACAATCATATAAGGCTGGATTTTCTCTCTATTATTGGCCCCTTCTTCAACGGGTCTTTCTATATCTGCTGGAATCTGAAAATGAATGATTTAATTATTTTTTAGTAATTAGAAACTTAAATGAACGTAAATACCTTGATATGTTTAATAATTGTTTCCTGACATTCAGTAATGCTAGGTTCCAATTTTTGCTTTTTCTTAGTCTTCACTTTCCCTGGAGGTGAAATAGTGCTACTAAACTATAAATTTCAATTGCAGGTTTACTATCTGAAATATTCAAATTTTTTATAAATGTTTCTCTATTCATTAACAAACACACAATCTGAAATATCGCTTGATATACTGTTAAGTAGTCCCTGAGTAGATTTGTCTAAACTTGTTTTAATTTCAACCGATTTTTGAAAAAATGAATTCCATTTTACACATAAATTTATTTTTTTTGGAAAGGACTTCTTGAAATCGTCTTCAATCTACGACAATTATTATAAAAAATGCTACTTTCACGTATACTAAAAGTATTTCGCCAATGTAATAAAACATCCTTCCATGGTTCCTTGTTCTGTTTTAGCCACGTAAAGCTGGCCAATGTATCACCTACGAATGTTTAAAAAGAAATGTTGCAAGAAAGTTACAGGTTAACTATAATTTATCCTAATAAGCTATTACAGCAGATAAAGTAACAGAAAATAAATACGTTTACAGGTAATTACAATTAAAAAGTTATGTAACTATTACAGCTATGTAGCTATTACAGCAGATAAAGTAACAGAAAATAAATACGTTTACAGGTAATTACAATTAAAAAGTTATGTAACTTGGAAACAATTTGTAAATTTCGATCAAAATTGTTATGAAAAGGGTAGCGCAGATACTCACTTGTTACTGTAGTAGATGTTGTACTGGGTGAGAGTTTTAGATCAGCTTTTGTCACGTCCTGAAATATTTTCTTTAAATTTCAATATTTGTCTATTAATTTTCCTTTGGGTTGATTGGCCTTTTATCTTTATTATCTTTTCCACTTTACTAAAATAGAAGTGAAATTATGTAAAATACTTTGTTTTCCAGATTTTCTTCTGAGATCCTTATATTATATTCCTCGAGTTCAGCTATAAATATTACTCTTAGACCAACCTTTGGTATTATTTCTTTTAGGTGATCATTTTCTAACTTTAGTAGAGCGTCTTCATCTATCTCCTGTTCTGCAGAAGTAAATGTTTGTAATAGTATGTAAAATATATTTATGCCAATAATATATACAGTATGCTAACTAGAACGTAGTAAAATCTGTTTCATGTGGCAGCTGATAAAACTGTACCACTGTTGTCAAGAGCCGCCGATATGTATAAAGTATAAAGCAGTATTACTATAAACCACATGTATACTAAAAACAAAATATTATATTTCATAATTTCAAATGTTTTTATTGTGAAAAATTTGTTAGGTATTTAGATTTATGGCCGACTTAAAAGAAAATAATATAAATGTTATAAATAAAAAAAAAAGTTTATTTGTCTCTCACACACGTCTGATTTTCAATTCTTGTAGGGCGGTCACATATAATAATTCTTTAAAAAATTATATATTTTGGCAACAAAACGTGTCTCCTACACATCACCCCCTTACAAATTGATTGAAATCATTTCTAAAAATATAACTGCGGCAATACTAGAAATTCTTCAGACACCACCGTAAAAAAAACTGTAAACATGGTTGGTTTTCAGTGCCTTAATATTAAGCGTGACTATACATTACTAAGTAGCAAAATACTGTTACTGTTACTGATACTCAATTTATTTATAATACTTTTTGTCGATTTTCGTATGAAAAATGTGTCAGCCATTGGGATGAATATCAGGAAACATCATTATAGGTACCTAATAAAATAAAAACCTAACATACATTTGAAGGTGTCAATTAACACATCACATTCCCAATCTAATAGCAATTTTTCCACGTTTTCTTTACTATAATCAAACTGATATTAAAAATATTAATATGCATAAATTATATAAACTGAATTTTAAATAGATATATATCAATGTATGTAGGTATGTACTTACATTTTATGAAGACAAGTAGGTAAATATGTCGACACTCACTAATAGAAAATACATGATGATACAAACACAGAAGCTGATGTGATACACAAATATGGTCAAATTACGGAAATTAGTTTAGGGCTACTACTCAGATTAGATGTACCCTACAAAATATAGTCTTATAAGCAGCAATACTTGCTTCTAAATAAGCCATTGGTTTTCAGTATGCGAAAACTATTCCCTTAACATTTTTTGTTTAACAAATTTTAGATGGTTGTTTGAATCGCTTATTTTTCTAGACTCAACCAATTATTGGTTAATTCAACATTTTATATTTAACATTCTAAAAAAGTTTGAATTAACATTACTTGTTCTCTCAGTGGCAGTTATTGATATGTTCAATTGTTACTTTCTCGATAACTGTTGAGCTTAGGTATAGGACATGTTACATGAAACATACTTAGAATTTGATGCAGAATTAACAAATTAAATAAAAAACATATGTTTCCATTTGAAAAAAAAAATTGGATGGTCGTAACTTATTTTTGGACCAGCCTTTGTACATCAATTTACCATCAGAAAAACCGCAGCTAAAAATAAAAATTGACCTATCCGAGCGTTTTTCCATAAAACAAAACCATAAATTTTAAATGAATTTATTCCAACCCGCGCGTCCTCACTGTATATCAAAATAATTCTTAACCAAATATGGAAGAAATCAAGGCCGTATCTAGGGGGGGTTGAACCCCCCCCCCCCCGGAAAGAAGTCGCACTTTAGTGCATATGAAACTGTGCTACTGCAAAGACCAAAGGTAAGATCTAAGGGCACGACTGAACCCCGCGCAACTATAGAGGCTTTTAATATCATCCGGTATACTATTATAAAGTGTAACGGCGGAATAACTAAACGATCTCTCAAACAGAGATGTATGATGACGCGGAACAGTGAGCAAATGTTTGAAACGCGTATTGAGAACTTGGATGAAATGCCGTGGAATCAAGAAGCCACTGAAAGGGACGGGCGGAGACGTCGATTGAAGCAGCGTATGGACAAAGTTTGCCAGATGCAGTTTACGTCGGTTTTCCATATTTAACCACCCAACAGATTTCATACTGGTTGAAATGTGATCGTACTTCCTAAGATTTCAAATAAGTCTGCAACAAGAGTTCTGAAGCTTTTGAATTCGCAACCCATCCCGCGCAACCAAACATGGACCATAAATAAAATCACAATAGCTAAGCTGAGACAACACTAGGGATTCACATAGTAGTCGCTTCAAAGAAGAATTTAAAATATGTCTATTCGCATATAAAACTCTCAAAACTCCATAGGACTTCCCCAACAAATAAGAAACATGTTCACTGAAACGAAGTCGAGTATCAACTAATAACCCAATATCTTTCGCAACATCGGAAACAGGTAAGAGATTACTTGAGATACGTAACCGCAAATTAGATTTTAAAAATGCAACATGAAATTTAGAGCCAAAAATTAACACATTAGTCTTCTGCGAAATAAGTATTAAATTATGTTCAAGAGATAATTTGTTCACCTTAGACAAGTCTGCATTAATATTATCAGCCTCCATTTGGTATTCATGAAGAGGAAATGAATGAAATATCTGTGTGTCATCTACATAGGCTTGGACGTTACAGTGATCCACATATGATAAAATTTCATTAGTGTAAATAATAAAAAGCAGCGGGCCCAGGATTGAACCCTGAGGAACACCGAATAAAATAGCGGAAGTATTTGAAACATCACCACGACACAAAACAAAAATAACAGCAACCAGCAAACAAAAGCATGTAACAATGTTACAGCGATAGTATATATAGGAATCAGAAGAGATACAAATATAGCTTTATGCGATCGTTATATTATGTATTTACAATATTTCAAAAGTTAATTTATTTGTTTAAAGCTATATATTTCAATAATAAAAAGAAATGCATGTAACCAGAAAATAATTAAATAAAACATCAAACTGGGTATGGTAATTGAACATTCAAAAAAGTTTTAAATTTGTCAAAGGACCGATGATTTCATGAAAATTTCATATAAATCAATTCATACAAATTTTGCTTATAATTTGTAATCTTTCCCACGGTACTTCCAGTCTATATTCTTAGAACTATGAGAACACTAACATCAAACATGTGTTCGGATTTATTTTATAGTAAAACATAAAAAGCACTCGAATAAATTGAGATTTATTTATTCCTTTACATTTAAAAATATTAAGAAATAATTTGTAGTAGGTTGTTTGAACTACCTTTTATGCAATTAAAAAAAGCTATTCCTCTCAACTGCCTTCTGTTTTAACCATAAAATACTTTAATATTGAGAATTCTTATTTAATTATCTGAACACATCCAATTCACAGTGATATTTGATACTGATTGGGTGTTACGGTGATTGTATTAAATACGTCGGTGTATTCTCAGTTACCAAAGGGTGGACGTGGACATTCGAATTTAAACTATATTGTTAGCACAAGCAAAGAATTATACAGCATGTGTCAATTTTCATTAGCCATAGGCGATCAATTCATGCAATACGTGACAACGTGGCACCCCTACTTTCCTCTCCAATGCCAGCGCGACCGATACATGCTCGAAAATACAAGTTAGCTTAGCAGTAACTATTGGACCACTGACTTGGGTGTTTGTAATGCGTTCAGAAATAATATTTACGAGTTGCAAGGATTTGTTTTTCTTTTTCCTTTCAGTAAATGCAGAGAATTTTTAACTGCGTTCACGCTGCATGACACAAACAACAGCGTAATTCTAATACAATTAAAAAATAACCCTAATAAGGTAAATAAAAAAGAATTCTGAAAATAATAATAAACTACTAGATCAGGAGATCGCCGCGGCCATTTGATGTTTCCCGTTCCAGTAATAAGACGGCTTTTATTGCAGACTAGATCGCAACGTGTTCGCAGCTAAACATTGAATGTAAAATCTGGTGGGGAGAAGTGGGAAGATCGGAGAAAATCGTTGTGATGTCGATTGTTACCGGCATTGGTGACGGACAGTACGGATGCCACGTTGCCACGTGTTACTTGTATACGTATAAATCGCACGTAAACATTGAATCCCAATACCTAATGAAAATTGTCATATGCGGTATATACTACTAAGTAAGAGAGAACAGGTAAATCAGGTAATAACTAAATGAAGATAAAATTTACATAGATAGTTTATCATTTGCTAACTTTCAGATATAATGTCGAAAAGAAATCTTCAATATACATTGAATGATTTTTTCTTAAAAAAGACTAAAACTAAACTTGAAGCTGATAAAGAAGGTGCGGGTTGCAGTTACACCAATAGTCACAATTCTGAATGTGATGCCGTTTCAATGCTACCAACACAATCTGGACCAATAGCGAAGGAAATAAGACAAACAGAAACTCATAATTTTGATATCGGTGGTTGTTTGAATCAAAGAATAAGGGATGATCTTTAATTTAACATGATGACGTCTACATAGGTTCCGACTGAAAAATATAAATTTCCTATATCAAATAAGAGAAATCTAAAATTTCAATTAAATTGGTTAAATCGTTTACCTTGGTTAAGTTACACAAGTTACCAAGGATGATCAAGGCGCGGTGTGTAAATACTTCGCAATTTTTGCAAATGAATTTGGTGGAAAAGGTGGTCATCAAAAATTAAATGCATTAGTTAGAAAACCATTCAACAACTGGAAAGATGCCATCGAGATATTTGTCCAACACGATAAAAGTCAGTATCATAAAAGCAACTTCATATATGCTGATAATTTCATAGCTACGTTTAAGAAATCTACTCCAGATATAATAATGAAACTGGATTCGAGTCGTGCTGATCAAATCGCTGAAAATAGAAGAAAATTAAGACCTATAATTCGTACTATTATATTATGTGGTTGTCAAGAATTACCACTACAAGAAACGTCCGATTCTGGTTCATTGACTTTGAAACAAGCGGTACCTGTATATAATGACGGAAATTTCAGGGCTCTATTGAGAATGCGATTATCATGTGGTGATAAAAACTTAACTGATCATATTCAAAATCAATCCCTAAACGCTATGTACACAAGTCCTACAATACAAAATAATATTATTCATATTTGTGGTAAACTAATACAAGATAAAATTGTAGATAAAATTAATAATGCAAAATCGTTTTCAATTCTGGCGGATGAAACAACAGACATCTCACGTACTGAGCAGTTATCACTTTGTGTCAGGTACATAGACTACGAAGATGATACGAGGGCGTATTTTTATGTTATCTACCTAGCCATGAAAAAAGGCACATAAGAGAACAAATAAAAATTATTTTTCTACATAACTCCCGTCAACACTGATACACTTATTCCATCTTTTTTCCAGTTGCCCCATACCCTCAGAAAAAAATTGTTTCGATAACCCCGCAAAATATTCTTGAACAGCTTCTTTGAGAACTTCATCACAAGCAAAACGCTTTCCTATGAGGTGCTTTTTTAAATTTTTGAATAAGAAGAAGTCTGACGGAGCTAGGTCGGGGCTATAACGTGCATGCCTTAACTCTATAAATCCACACTCACTGATTATCTGCTGAACTTTGTTTGCCTTATGAACCCGACAATTATCGTCCAGCAACAAGTTTTTTTGTGGATAAGAATGCGAGCGTTTTTCCTCCAGAGCAGTTTTTAAATTTTTAATTGTGTTTCCGTAGGCCTCTCGAATTATGGTAGACCCTCTCGGCATATATTCAATAAGCAAAACTCCTTCAGCATCCCAGAAAACAGTTGCCATCAGTTTTTTTCCAGAAAATTTTGTCTTGGCCTTTTTTGGTGGTGGAGAGCCCTTATGAATAGGAGGTCCCAGTAATATACCCAAGTCTCATCCCCGGTAATAATTCGAGATAAAAATGTTTTGTCCCTCTCCAACTTGACCAAATTTTCTTGAGAAACTTCTTTTCTGCACAGTTTTTGTTCCGGTGTATCCACCGTGCAGACACCTTCTTCATACTCAAATCGGCATGCAAAATTTTGAGAACACTTGTTTCGGATATACAGACTTAATTGGCAATGACAGCGATCTTTACACGCCGATCTTTCAGTACCGAATTTTCGACTTTTCGCACAATGTTTTCAGTTCGAGCTTCAACGAGTCGTCCGGACTTTGGGTCATCATTGATTGACTTTCGGCCCCAACGAAAGAGTTTAGACCAATATTTTACTTGGAAATAAGATGGTGTATCTTCCCCATATACAGCAACCATTCTTTCATGAATTGCTTTTGGACCATTGCCTTCCTTTGTCAGGAACTTTATTACGTTGCGATGTTCAACTTTAGTTTTACTCATTTTATCGAGAAATGGACCGTCTCAAATCTCTATACACAGCATAAACTAAACACAATTTAGCACATGTACTTCTAACAGTGACAGCAATTTTTCAATAATTTGTTTGACATCATCACTCTTTTGTTTCATGGCTAGGTAGATAACATAAAAATACGCCCTCGTAAAAATGAAGACGTAAAATATATTCTACGAGAAAAATTTTTAAAATTCGTCGCTGTAAATAATACAACAGGTAAAAATTTGGCAATGATCATACTAGAATCAATACAAAGTCTTGGTATAGATTGTACATATTTAATTGGACAAGGATATAATGGTGCGGCTGCCATGAGTGGTAACTTTAATAGCGTACAGGCGTGAATACGAGAAAAATATCCAGCAGGATTATACGTCCACTATAGTGCTCATTTTTTGAACTTAGCCCTTGCTCATTCTCGTAATGTACAGTGTATTAGAAATTGTATCGGGACGATCAAATCTACAGGGCATTTCATAAAAAAATCGGCTATGAGGACAGCAATATTAAAAACAAAATTAAAGAGAAATAAATGGTCTAAGTTAATAGCAATGTGTGAAACTCGTTTGGTTGAAAATCACGATAGACTTATCAGATTTCGTTTAATTTTTAAATCAATTGTTATAACACTAGAAGAACTTGCATCAGTTAGAGATATCGAGACTTCCTCAAAGGCTTCGCAATTACACAAAAGCATTAAGACAAGTGAGTTTATCATCAGTATGATAAGTGCACCTACTCTTTTTGCATTTACATTACCATTATGTAAAATGCTTCAATCCGTTAATTGTGATCTTTCCGAAGCTGTTAAACATGTAGATAATATCATTAAAGAAATCCAATGTATGAGAGTTAATATTGATCAAGTCTTTACTGATTATATATTTCAAAAAGCTGAAACACTTTTAAAGTCAGTGGACGACCAAGAGAATATAAAGATTCCCAGAATAGTTGCTCGTCAAAAGAATCGTGCTAACGTTGCTGTAACTACGCCAGCAGATTATTTTCGAATTGCAGTTGTAATTCCATTTTTCGACGATTTTCATAGAGCAATTAACTCAAAGATTTGCAAATCACAAAAAGCACTCTCCTCCCTATATTGTTTGTTGTCAAACATTTGCACGTCAAAAACAGTACATATAGACCACTTCTCCGTATACGAAGAATTTTTGAATCTTGATACGTTCTTTGCAGAGTTGCAGTTATAGAAACAGAGGTGGGTTCAACAAGTTGATCGCCCAAAAAACGCCATTGAAGCATTGTCTCAATGTAATCAGTGCGTCTTTCCTAATATCTATATTCTTTTAAAAATTCTTGCAACATTGCCTGTATCGACAGCTACGCCAGAAAGATCATTTTCGACATTGAGACGCTTAAAAAGTTATTTACGAAACTCACATGGACAAGAGCGTCTAACACGCTTAGCATTATTGTGCGTGCGTAGAAATATAGACGTCGACCCGGAAGATGTGTTTGATCGTTTTGCAAGAGAAAAAAACAGAAACTTGGAGTTTATATTATAATAATCAATATATTTATCTCGTCTTTCTTAGTATTAAACATTAGAGTCATATAAATTATTTGGATGCGTTTGTTTCAACCTTCCCCCTCTACACCATCCTCCAAACGAAAGAAATTGTCTAGCTACAGCTTTCAAATAAAAAGGTGTTTTGTTCCCTTCCCCTTTCCCCTGCCGAACTAATAAACTAAGTTAGCACACTGGGCCTGTATGCGATCATTCAAATTGTGCGTTACATAATTGTATTATTTTCCGAACCCCCCCCCCAAATTATTTTCTAGCTACGGCGCTGGAAGAAATATAATTAAACTAATCCATCATCGTGATGTAGAAGGTATATTGATTAAATTAATAACAAAGTGACAATTAGGAAAGCAAGTTATGTAAGTAGAATCAGTGGAAGATCTTTAATTTATCAAAACCAATATCCAACTTCAGTACAAGCCAACAATTCCGAACTATAATGGCCATTGAGTCACAAAACAGAAAGATGCCAACACAAACTCTGTAACTGAAAGTAAAAACGTAAACATTTAGGCACTTTTTGTTGTTATTACTTTGCTATTTTTAATCAATATAACTGCAATGAAACTATTTAAATGGCAGCTTGCTTTTCTATTTCTCACCTTTTGTTAGTTATGTACTCATAAAGGCGAACAAGTTTCAAGCACGTAGCTGCAGTTGCTCTACACTTTCAAAATTTTCTAATTTTATTTTTAATTTACAATTTTTTTACATTTAACCAATAGATAGGCATTGTATGTAATTTACACTGTGATCCAGAGTTTTATAAAAATAAGCCATTTAAGATATGTTCTTCCTTATATTAGCATTACAATATTATAAAAGAAAATGAGGTGTGGCCACCACACGCCTTTCTTATACGTATGAGCGTTTCAAACTATCCACTTTTAAAAAAAAATTTATACAAAAATTATTCAAAGTCCTATTCTAAGTACTTTCATTCTCTTAATAAATTGCTATAGAATGTATACTTTGCAAGATATTCAAAAAAAAGTGCTACTCGCTAAGAGCAAAAGTGCTACTTCCGGTCCAAATTTTGAAATTTCATTTATACAAAAAATATTCCAAATCCAACTCTAAATACTTTTGTACTCTTCGTAAATATATATAGAATGCATAATTTACGACATATTTGCAAAAAAGTCGTTATTCGGTAAGAGTAAAAGTGTTACTTCCGGTCCGAATTTTGAAATTTTTTTTGTACACAAGATATTTAGAAGTACGTTCTAAATACTTTTATACTCGTAATGTACCTGCCTAGAAAGCATGACTTACGAGATATTCGCAAAAAACTGATTTTCGATAAGAGTAAAAGACCTACTTCCGGTAGGAATTTCGAAAAACTTTATCACTACAATTTTTCGCAAATTCAATTTTGAGTACATTTAAATTCTTTATAAATTTGTTTAAACTTAGTAATTGACGAAATATTTGCAAAATTCGATTTTTTCACTGAAGTAAACTGCTACTTTCGGTCTGCCGATTTTGCTCAAAATCTAATCAGTTCTCAAGAGGGAGATTATATTCGTAAATACAATTTGGAATTGATATCTGTAGCGGTTTGGCCGCTATCGTGGTCACAGGCAGACAGACACACAGACATTTTTTAAAAACCACTTTTTTGGTATCAGGAGACCTCAAAACGTGGATATCTGCAAAAATCTCGAGGTCGAAAATTTTTATCATCACAATACTTCCATATACTACGTATAAGAAAGTAAAAAACACCTGAGAAATAGAAATACAAACTGTCGAAGAATAAAGTACAAGGTTTCTAATTGCAATGACGCTCGGATATAATATGAGAACACACGTATTTTAAGGTACTTATTTCTTACGGTGTTGTTATAATTTAAACTTTATTAATAAGTACCATAATAAGGATGCTAGGTAGTTAACGAGTGCGTATAGCGCAGTTGTCAAGACATTTCTGTCTGTGTTCATATTGTTGTGTGTTATTTGAACTTGTGCTTTGTAATTTAGAAATTGATTACAGCCTTTGTGATGGCATAAATACGTTCGCTTTCAAATATCGAACAAGCTGTGCGCTTGAATAATACATAGACAACATTATGGTGATTTATCTTTGGGAAGAACTGAAATAATAATCGACTTTTATCGGAAATAATGTTCGGTATAGTGTGCTCTTCGAATTAAATATCAATTTTAAACACGTGAAATCAAAATTGCAAATACTTTTTGTGAAACATACACATATTTCTAATCCACATATAAGCATAGATAAAAAAAAGCTTATATTGTGATTATAAAATACAACTTAAATTATTTAATTTAAGATAAAAGGGAAAAAGACGAAACATCGAGCTTTGGAGACCTAACCCAAGATATGCAATTGACACAAAATAAGACAGCAAGAATAAAAAAAGGTTACCAATGGATTGGGGTCAATGACAAATAACTCCTACCTTTAAAGAAGAAGACCTACCCAAATTTGAAAAGTATAGAACAGTTATTGCGCTATTGGTGACACTAATAAGAATCAGATTATCCAAATATACGGAAAAACTACTAAGGCAATACTAACAAGAGTTTCAAAAGGGTAAAACAACTATAGACACAATACATTTATCAATCTCAAACCAAAGAAAGATACTACAAATGTGGAAATGACATATATATAATTTATAAACTTGATAATATGCAATAAGGAAAATCATAATGATGCAACTACCAGAAATGTCGTCCTGATTGGTAAAACTAACAATGGTGAACGCAATAACAAAAGTCACAATGGAAGACTGTGCCCCAACCTCATAAACTTTGAGAACGGAGTAAATCAAAAAGACAGCTTGTCGCCAACAGTAATTAATATAACCCTGAATGGCATCATCAGTGACGCAGTATTAAAGAAGACAAAGTTAGAGGTTTAAGATGTATACAGATTGTCGTATTTAAAAGTTAATATGCATCTTCAAATACACACACATAAACATGTACCTATGTATGTATGTATACAACAGTTCAAGAATGTGGCTCTCGGTTTACCCATACCACCATAAGACCGATGGTGTGGGGAGACTGAGAGCGCGGACACCATGCGCGCATGGCATTCGTTCCGTATCTTTAGAGCGTGAACTTACATTGTGTCTGAGCAAACTCGCAAATATTAAAATAAAATGCCCTTAACTGTCGAGGAAAAAATACAGATTGTGTTATGGTATGCGAAGGATAATTCGTACAAAGACGTGCAAAATTTATTTGTTGCGGCGTATGAAAATCGTCCACCTCCCTCTGTGCCAGCTATCCATAAGATTGTGAAACAATTTCGTACAGAAGGTTGTGTTAATTCACTGCATACTAAAAGACACCGTAACGTCACAGAAGAACAAGAGGCGCAGGAATTTCTTATTTGTGTAAGTGTCGAAGAAGATTCTTCATTAAGCTGTCGGCTAATTGCCGCTAAGTTTGATATTAGTAAAGAAATGGTTTTAAAAACTTTTAAGAAGTATGGCTACAGGTCATATAAACTTCATAGGTCAAATACACTATTTCCCGTTGATTACTGGCGTCGGATGGAGTTTTGTGAACGTGTAATGGAAATCGCTAACAGGAATGATCGGTTTATTAGTAACATTATATTTACTGATGAATCGACATTTCCATTACACGGTCGACATAACCCATCTGTAGCCCGTTGTTGGGCTAAGGAAAATCCTCACCTAACCTACAACGATCACACACAATACCCGCAAAAACTGAATGTTTGGGCTGGTATTTTGGGGGATAATATTGTAGGACCATTCTTTATTAATGGCACGCTAAATGGAGAAAGGCATCTCGATCTCTTGCAAAATCAGGTAATTCCTGCAAGTCAAGCAATACCAGGTGTTAGATTTGATGATGTTTGGTTCCAACAAGATGGCTGCCCCGCTCACAACTGCCGGCTTGCCGGGGAATATCTCAACGGCATTTTTCCGGGAAGACGTATTGGTGGTCGGGATGCAGACATTTGTTGGCCTCCACGTTCCCCGGATTTAACACCCTGTGACTTTTTTTTTGTGGGGACACGTGAAGTCGAAAATCTATACCGCTGAAGGAAATAGAGCGATTGATTTGGATGGCTTAAGAGAACAAATTCTTAACGCCATACAAATGATTACTCCTGAAATGCTTTCGAATGTACGAAATGGGTTTTATAATAGTTTAGGGTACTGCTTGATGCAAGAGGGACAGACATTTGAACATCTTCAACATTAAATTTTGTATAGTTCATTAAGTATAATATTTTGTTTCGTTTTAAATGTGAGAATTTTATTTAATTTTTTATAAGAATTTTATTTTAGTTACAATTTTTATAGAGTTTTGTTTCAGTTCAATGTTAATACATTATACATAAATTACCAAAATATTATACAAAAGCCGTACACAGCGGAGCAATTCCTTAAAGCAAACGTCTACATACTAGCTTTCAACGTTTTGCACTGAAGCCTCGGTACCCGGTGTCCCGATATGAACTCATCTGTACTCCCCTATTGTCGTACCCCTCCATTTTATGTTTGCATGCACATGTGTGCGTCTCTGTGTTTCCCTATATCTACTTTTATTTCAGTCAAACGGTATATGTTCCCGGAAATGTATACAATGTCGAGCTAATTTAGGAAATGCGTGAAATAATTTGTCAAAGGTTCTTTAATACATACATTTCCTGGGAAATGTATGTATTTCCTAGGCATTGTATGCAATTCCAAATTGGTACTAGGAAATGTATGAAAATTACATTATACCGTAGAATAATCAGGACACATTATAAAAAACTTATTTATTTTTGCAAGGTAGATTGAAGTGGCACTTAGAATTACACAACATTTTATTTTTGAAGCACAAACATTTTACTGAACTTACAACCCTTCTTGCAAAGGCACTTTTTGAAGCCTTGTCCGATTCCAGTTGATTGTAGATTTTCAACTGAGCGTAGTGATATTTCAGTACCAGGTACATCCTTGATATCCAGAATACCTTTTGGACAAACATTGAACTGAGATCTAAAATACATTTGTTTTATGATTCCATTCTTTTTATCCAAGATCACGCCTATAGTATTTTGTGCATCACCACGTCCTCTATCGATCTCTGGTACGAAAACCCTTACAGAAGTGCCAATAAGCGCTGGGGGAAACTTCTTGTCACTGGTTTTTAACATTTTTTCTGCCTGTTTTTGTAGGTTTTCCTAAGCAGTGCAACGATTTTTTAGTACCGCTAAAGTTTTTGAGCACAATGGGCACAGAACTTTAGGCCCATGTCCTTCAAGGGTTGATTCTTCAGCAACAGCACAAATTGTGTGTATGGCATATACGCATTCACTACAAGTATGAGCTCCAGTAGTTTCTTATGAACAAACGCTGCATTTCTTATCTTGCGGGGTGGCTGGGAGTTGCATGTTTACTTCTCACTGTTCCAAATTGTTATTAGAGACTTGGCTGGGCTCTGTATTCACCGCAGGGTGTTCAAACGTAGAGGCTTTGGGATCCGCTTCATTTTGATCAAAGTCCTGTATGGTTTTCTCCAAATCTTCCTCGGTATTAACGCTTTGCGTGACATCACTTGATAACGATAGACCCACTTGTACTTTACATTCAAAAAGGGCTTCATAAAGAGTTTGCTTGATGCCAGCGTGAAAAGTTCTCTTTTTCATGAGTTGCACAAATTTTATACTCTCACTCCAATGTGAATTGTCATTATCATGCATCCAAGTGGTTAACATATCTTCTACGTCCTGGTTTGCCCTTTCCACACGTCCCTGACTCTGTGAATGCTTGGGCTTGATTTTAAATTTTCAATAATTTTGTTGGAAAACTCTACCATTGTCGGAGTGAAGAATGGCAGGGGCACCCAGTAGAATAAACATGTCCAACAAAGTACAGGCCACTTCTTCAGCTCGTTTAGATTTGAGTGGTCTTAATACAACAAGACCAGATAAACGAGTATGAATTTGTTTTCATTGTCAGATTGAGACTGAAAATCTATCAAATCTACTTGGCATCTGTACTTGAACTCAGACGCTATAATAGGCTTTACAACAATACCCTTTTTAATACCTTTTTGCTTTTGTTGACATGGCTGAAACAGGTTTCTATATTCTTACGGGTTATGTTTTTGTAGTGACTCCAAACATTATATACATTTTCTAGGAATTCTATTTAATGACAGATTACATACATTTCCGGTAACATATATACATATTGTACAGTTCAATTCTGTTAGATAACAATCTTTCCGAATTTTGAAATAGTAAAATAACTCTATTACTTATAAGAAAAACACATATAAGAAAATTGACTCAGAAATGGTTTCAGTAAGCAACAATTTTAGACAGAATATTTATAATTGACGAATTCACGCCATTTTGTACAACTTTTCGAACATTTTAGAAAAGGTCTTGTACATCTCCATATGTTTTAACACTTCCTTCTTCATATCTCAAATTCAACATGATTTCGTGCCTGGAGATCGCTGGTAACTAACCTACCACTGTCACTCAATATACAGGTTTAGCCTACGATTATCTTGCATTCGGTTTTCCGTACATAACACGAAAGAAGTTGCCAAACCTTACCTACCTAACAGATATACATACGCGAGCCGACAAGTAGACCTTCGGCGAAACCATATTAAATTCAATCATAAAAAAGAGGTGTGGCCACCACACGACTTTCTTACAGGTATCAGCGTTTCAAATTATAGAATTTTAAGAATTTTTTTATACAAAAATTATTCAAAATCCTATTTTAAGTACTTCTATTCTCTTAATAAATCTCTATAGAATGCATACTTGGCAAGATATAATAAAAAAGTGCTACTCGCAAAAAGTAAAAGTGCTACTTCCGGTCCGAATTTTGAAATTTCATTTATATAAAAACCATTGAAAATCTAACTCTAATATATACATTTGTACTCTTGATAAATATATACCGAATGCATAAATTACGACATATTTGCAAAAAGTCGCTATTCGGTAAGAGTAAAAGTGTTACTTCCGGTCCGAATTTTGAATTTCTTTTATACAAAAGATATTTAAAATTACGTTTTAAATACTTTTATACTCGTAATGTACCTGCCTAGAAAGCATGACTTGATATTCGCAAAAAACTGATTTTCGATAAGAGTAAATGACATACTTCCGGTAGGAATTTCGAAAAACTTTTTTAATACAATTTTTCTCAAATTTAATTTTGAGTACATTTGAATTCTTCATAAATTTGTGTAAACCTAGTAATTGACGAAATATTTGCAAAATTCGATTTTTTCATTGAAGTAAACTAGTACTTTCGGTATACCGATTTTACTGAAAATCTAATCAGATCTCAAGAGGGAGATTATACACGTAAATACAAAATTTGGAATAGATATCTACGACGGTTTGACCGCTATCGTGGTCACACACAGACAGACAGCAGACACACTGACACACACACAGAGAGAGACATTTTTTAAAAACCACATTTTCGATACCAGGGGACCTCAAAACGTGGACATCTGCAAAATCTCGAGGTCGAAAATATTCATATCACAATACTTCCTTATACTACGTATACACGGTGTTTGGTCGAAGATCGATAGGATTTTGAGGTGACATACTTCACAATAATTACAAAGTAATGGACAAAAATTTTGTATATCAATGTTTGCAATTAAGGCCGGAAAAAAATATAAAATATAAAAGTGCGGTCAATATTTTTGAGATGGTTTGTATTGAATGAACTTGATCCCGCTATGCGTATGTTTGTTTACATTTGGAGCAAGAGTTGCTCTTCTCATATGCCATAATTTAGTCACAGCTACCTCCCCTGGTGCAACGAATCCCTTTAGTACCTATGTTTCCTATTTTTAGAACTGTATTTGAAGTACTTATCATCACAATTGTAGGTCAGTCGGCCAAATATACGACTGTGATATTGTCGTTGGCGTTGTGTTTAGTTAAGTGAATAATTTAGTTTTCTGTTGATTATCGTTGTCAATTATTGTTAGGGCGTTTAATAATAAGGAATTGTTGGACATACTACTTACTTTTGGTATGCGGATGTGTACTGTGATGTACGTCCTACAAACGTCGCGCATATTAAAAAAAAAAAAAAATTTCTATGGAATTCGCAGTAACTAACGTAAGTGTACATATTTTTCTTATAACTTCTATCAATGACAAAACACACTGTATAAGAAATTAATAATAAATCTGAATTTTTATAATATTAACTTAAGACACTTTTTTAAAAATATTACGAATGGGAATAGTATCTAAAAATGAAGACAACAAACCCTGCAACATGCACACATGCATTATATTGGAATCTTACTTTCGTAATGATCGTATCGGCCTGTCGTCGAACAGTACTTGCCCGCTTGTGTATAAATACTGGCAACAACGTTCATTTCAATACACGGACTTTTAGCTCGCATGCAAGGTAAAAACAGAACGAACCGGTATAAGTGAAGCATCAGACGATAAAAGTCAGGTTCACGTTATTTATCTAGACGATTCCCGTGCATATACCGTTAATCGATCAGTCTTCTTCTGGATAAATTGAGTTATTATGGTGGTCGACGCAGTGGTTCCGACTAACAGATGTGAGGTAGAGAGCGCCACGTTGCTTGTGCAAATTCCGCTGTTGTAAGGTATCCGTTCAAGTGAAACAACGAGCAGAAATTTTTGTTTTTCTTCTTATTATATTTTTGCATTAAATTGAATACAAAAACTGACGATTTCGATCATATTCTTTCTTATATTTATCCCATTAGTGACTACATTATTTGTCTTGGTGATTTCAATGTTGATCAATTTGATTTAAATAACCCTTTACGAGCCTGTTTAGAATCTTACGGTTTCGCTCAAGTGATAAAGGAAGCAACAAGAATTACTGAAACGTCCTTTACACTTTTGGATCCCATATTTGTGTCCAATTCTGATCTGGTTGTTTCGACTGGTACTATTTCGGCTGATCTGATATCTGATCACAGATTGGCTTTTTGTGAATTATCAACTAGGTTCGTTAAATCCGCTCCTAAACTTATTCGTTACAGAACTTTTAGAAACCTATATTATGCTTCCTTTGCAAATGATTTGCACAATCTCTCCTGGGATTCCCTGATTTGGGAGGGTCACATTGATCGAAAACTTGATATTTTCAATAAATTTCTGACTACGTTGTTTAATTTTCATGCTCCAGTGGTGGAGGTTAGAGTAGCTAAGCCGAAAGCTCCCTGGCTGACTGAAAATTTGAGAATGTTTATGAAGTTAAGAGATAAAGCGCTTTCTCATTTTAAAAATACTAGATCTGTTGATGACTGGAATAAATATAAAGAACTTCGTAATTTTACTCTAAATATGGTTAGACTTGAAGAAAAGAAATATTTTGATACTGCTTACAATTCTTCTAATCCTAAAAGATTATGGACCACGCTTCGGTCTCTTAATGTCAAGTCCTCCTCTGAGACTCTACCGCCCAACCATTTGGCTGATGTTAACAAAATTAACGATTTCTTTGCGCCTTTTGTTCAATCTGTTAATGATAATTCCAATGATTTGATTGCTTACTATAATTCCACCCATCACAGTTCTGGAACCTCTTTTGGGTTTGCATTGGCATCAGTTGAGGAAATCCATACAATTCTTAATGGTATTAAGACTAATGCATATGGGTGTGATGATATTTCGGCAACCATGCTTAAATACTGCAGTCCTTTCATTGATCCTTACGTTACTCACATTATAAATTGTTGTATTGAGCGGTCCTATTTTCCTGCAATGTGGAAATCGGCCTTGGGTATGCCCTTGCCTAAAAAAAAATCCTACGACCTTCTTTGACATTAGAATAATAAGTATATTGCCAGTTCTTTCTAAAATATTGGAGAGGGTTCTTTATAATCAGATATTCAATTTCTTTACTGCCAATAATTTTCTTTCCCATTATCAGGCTGGTTTCCGCTTTAGTACAGCCACGGCGTTGGCTTATGTGTTGAATGGAATAATGACGTCTATTGATAACGGATTGACTTCCGTGCTTATTCTTTTGGACTACTCGAGGGCATTTGACACGATTTGTCATCCACTGCTTATTTCTAAGCTCAAATATTATGGATTTTGTGATGATGCGCTTGTTCTACTTCGATCTTACTTGTCTGGAAGAACGCAGCGAGTCATGTATCGTGGTGATGTTTCAAATACTACCGCTATTTTATTCGGTGTTCCTCAGGGCTCAATCCTGGGACCGCTGCTTTTTATTATTTACACTAATGACATTTTATCATCTGTGGATCACTGTAACGCCCAAGCCTATGCAGATGACACACAGCTATTTCATTCATTTCCTCTTCATGAATATCAAATGGAGGCTGATAATATTAATGCAGACTTGTCTAAGGTGAACAAATTATCTCTTGAACATAATTTAATACTTAATTCGCAGAAGACTAATGTGTTAATTTTTGGCTCTAAATGTCATGTTGAATTTTTAAAATCTAATTTGCGGTTATACGTATCTCGAGTAATCTCTTACCTTTTTCCGATGTTGCAAAAGATCTTGGGTTATTAATTGATACTCGACTTCGTTTCAGTGAACATGTTTCTTATTTGTTGGGGAAGTCCTATGGAGTTTTGAGAGTTTTATATGCGAATAGACATATTTTAAATTCTTCTTTGAAGCGACTACTATGTGAATCCCTAGTGTTGTCTCAGCTTAGCTATTGTGATTTTATTTATGGTCCATGTTTGGTTGCGCGGGATGGGTTGCGAATTCAAAAGCTTCAGAACTCTTGTTGCAGACTTATTTGTAATCTTAGGAAGTACGATCACATTTCAACCAGTATGAAATCTGTTGGGGTGGTTAAATATGGAAAACCGACGTAAACTGCATCTGGCATACTTTGTCCATGCGCTGCTTCAATCGACGTCTCCGCCCGTTCCTCTCAGTGGCTTCTTGATTCCACAGCCTTTCATCCATGTTCTCAATACGCGTTTCAAACATTTGCTCACTGTTCCGCGTCATCATACATCTCTTTTTGAGAGATCGTTCAGTTATTCCGCCGGATGCCGGATAATATTAGAAGCCTCTCTAGTTGCGCGGGTTTCAGTCGTGCCCTTAGATCTTATCTTTTTTCTTTACAGTAGCACAGTTTCACATGCACTGATGTGCGAGTTGTTTCTTTTCTTTTCTGTGTTTTTTTGTTTTTTGTGTTTGTGCCGTCTATTACTTTGAATATTATTTTATGTTTATTTTGTATTAGTTGATGGACTCTGGTTGAGTATGAGTAGCTTTAGCTAGACTTCGCCAGTTTTCATCAATGTGATGGTTTACTTTCTCAAATAAAGGCAAATTATTATTATTATTATTATTATTATTAATATTATTATTATTATTATTAATGAAAGATTTGTTAGGAGTATTTTGTTATAATTAAAATAATTTAATCCTACATTTCACTCTCGAAGATGGCAGTTTCATGAACTTTATTTTAAAAACTAATTCCAGTCAAGTATGCACTGAACCTTTCTTTATTTGTGTTTTGAATTGCATTTTGATATTTCATAATTAAAATCCGTAGTATTGCTTGAACGAAACCTTTTTATGCCGTTAGTTTCGTCGTTGTGAGAGGCCCCTTAAAGATTTGCTCCCCGCCTTATAAACTTGATAAAATCCTATATTATTAATTGCAGAAGTTTGTATTCCATAATAAATACACATCTTTTGATTTTCTTGCAAATAGTGGTGTACCTCAAGGTTCTAATCTCGGACAGTGCTATTCACTTTATTCGTCACCAATCTATATGTCCTGCTAAAATGTCAGGCATTAGCTCACACAGATGACCTCAAAATTTATACAATCGTCACTAATAATGATGATTCCACCAACTTACAGCACAATATCGACATTGTTACGGCTGGCCACACTCCAATAACCCTATACGCAATATTGATAAATGTAAATCCTATATCACTAATTGTACAAATTACGTCTTCTATAATGGGCACAAATTTTTTGATTTCCATGCAAACAGTATACCTGAAGGTTCTAATCTTGGACCTGTGCGTTCAATTTATTCGTCAACGATCTATATGCATTGCTAAAATGCTAAGCATTAGCTTATGCTGATGACCTCAAAATTTGTACAATCGTCACTAATGATGATGATTCCACCCACTTACGGCAGAACCTCGACATTGTTATGGCTGACCACACTCAGCACTTACAGCCGTACTTGTCCCGTCCCCTTTTATTTTTCATTTCCCGTCGGCGGTAGTGACAGTGTTAGTTTAAGTTAACTTGAGTTAAAAAAATTGGTTGGGCTATTTCCATCATTTGTGGAACTTTGATATTCCAACGTTTCGTAAAAATATTGAGTTTGTGATGGTGAAGGCACACCATCCGCCGGGCAAACACTTCGCCGAGAAGTGGATGGGACCGTACCCTGTGGTAGAGAACGCTGGCCCAACAGCAATATGGGTCCAACGTCCAGGCGCTCAGCGAACAAAATACCACCTTGACCAGGTACGGCCCATGAAACCAGCCAATCCAGCCCACGAGCCTGCTGCTCGTCAGGAACAACAGCACCACCCAGAGATCAAGAATATCTGGCTCCCTATGATGAGAGAATGTGTTAACCGAAGACCGGCAGCCACGAGACCGGAGACAGACTGACAACTAAAAATAATAACTACTACTACTAACTAACACGAGAAAAAAATAGCATATTACGCATACACACTGAACCTATAAAAAAAGGTGTGGATTTGACATTTGTCAAATTATGTCAAATATTTTTAACGTCAAAATAATGTTTCCTTTTTTGCTAATAGTTTTTTCTTAATTAGTCCAGTGGTAAAGTAGTTATACAAAAATGACAAGTTTGGACCCTGATGACGGCAGTAGAAGGACTGCCGAAACGTTGGAATATCAAAGTTCCACAAACGATGGAAATAGCCCAACCAATTTTTTTTTAACTCAAGTTATACTTATCCATCGTCAATAATTACACGTCATGAGTTACAAATTCGGTATGGGCCCGAATTAAATAGATCTTTCAGATAATATGAAAAGACTATGAATAAACTTGCCAAGGAAGCAAATCATCTAACCTTCCTATACAACAACAACGTCATCCCCAAGGGCTTAAGGATTAAACCTCCAGTCCAAAGTCAGAGAGCACAAAGGATTGCAAAAAGAGCCAGTGAAGCCTTAGTTAGGGAAAGAATCAACCATCACCGACTCGCAAAAATCAGGATCAAAAAACAATGCTAGGATTTTAGGCAAAAGATCAAAGATGAAACCAATGAGCAAGATTATGAGCACATCCTTCAAGCAGTGGAAAGAAGCTACCAAAGAACAAACAAACAACATAAAGAGATACACAAGAGAAAACTGAACACCTTAATACATCAACAAAGAGAGACAGAAACACTAGATCCCTCCAAGACAGTCATCATTCTGTCAAGCAAACAGTTAAACAACCATGCTATCGAAATACTCAATAAAGGCATGAAGTTTGCAGTAGCAAAAAACCAAATTCCCACTATAGACATTATACTTGCCGCGGAAACAGCCGCACATAAAATAGAATCTCCAGAAGCAGCGGATGGAAGATTAGAACAGCTATAGAAGATGCTAGATCGAGGAAAATCAAGCACAACACCACCAGGGAAGAACAACGCAGCCTCAAAGAACTAAAAGCAGATAGGTATATAAAGATACTACCAGCCGACAAAGGGAATGCAACAGTTGTAATGGATGTGGAAACATACAACAACAAAATACAGGATGTTCTAAGGGCAGGTAAATACAAAGAATTACCGAACGATACCACACCATCAGTAGAATCCAGAATATATAGAACATTGTTCAAGTACAAATCAGCCTTTCCGAACCAAAACATCAGATATAGACTTACACCACACTATAGTAAGCCGCCGCATCTATATGGATTACCCAAGATCCACAAACCTGACATCCCTCTGAGGCCAATTGTTAGCTCCAGAAATTCTCCGTGTCATCCACTAGCGAAGTTCCTACTGGACATAATTACCCCAATATCAGGAAATACACAATCGGCAATTTCAATCACTGAACACTTCATCAACAAAATCAAGAACATAAACATTGGGGAAGAAGATAAATTGATGAGATTTGATGTTACTAGCCTGTTTACTAATGTACCAACAGGGCCTACACTAACAATAGTCAAAAACAGACTCTCCTTGGATGCCACATTGCATGAAAGGACATTGCTTAGTGTAGAAGCAATTGTAGAACTGCTGGCCATCTGCGTTAACACAACCTCCTTCCAAGTTGGCGAAAAATTCTACCAACAAGAATTCGGAATGGCTATGGGTTCCCCACTATCTCCAGTATTGAGCAATATCTACATGGAAGACTTCAAACAGAGAGCTATGGATTCGTATAACCTAAATCCAAAGCTGTGGCTAAGATACGTAGACGATACCTTTGTCATATGGCCACACGGGGAAGATACAATAGAAGGATTCCTGCAACATCTAAACAGCTTAGAAGAATCCATAAAATTCACCATGGAACTGGAAGCTTACAATAAAATTCCATTCCTAGATGTCCTGATCAACAAGAACGATAATGGCACACTAAAAACAAAAGTATATAGAAAGCCTACGCACACAGGGCAGTACCTACATCACGATTCCAACCATCCTCACAATGTTAAGGTTGGAGTCGCATGCTGCCTATACGATAGGGCACGAATGATATGCTCCGATGAAAGAGATAGAGAGGAGGAACAAAAATCCATCACTGAAATGCTTCAACGAAATGGTTACACTAAGAAAACGTTGTCGAAAGCCAAAGAGGTCCGGGCACCACAGGACACAACCCAAGAACAAAAACAAGAAAAAGTACATACCACGGTCATCCCGTACGTTAAAGGGCTCTCGGAAAAAATCAGAAGAATTGGCAACAACTACAAGATTAGAACGGCCATAAAAACAATAAACAACAATAGGTCCGCTCTAACCAGAACAAAACCCGACAACGAAGACCAGCAAACAAAGAATTGCATATACAAAATACCATGCGAGTGTGGGCGATCATACATTGGAGAAACTAGCAGACCCCTAAGAGTCAGAATAAAAGAACACCAAAGAATGGTCAGCTTAGGGGAGACAGAAAAATCGCAGCTGGCGGAACATGCTTGGGAAGAAGATCACAACATTGCATGGAACGAGGCGACAATCCTTGCCAAACAAGAACACGGCCAAAAGAGAAAAATTACAGAAACAACGTATATGAAGATAACACCTGACACGATCAGTACGCCCAGCCTGGAGATCAAGAATATCTGGCTCCCTATGATGAGAGAATGTGTTAACCGAAGACCGGCAGCCATGAGACCGGAGGCAGACTGACAACTAAAAATAATAACTACTACTACTAACTAACACGAGAAAAGAATAGCATATTGCGCATACACACAACCTATAAAAATGATGTGGATTTGACATTTGTCAAATTATGTCAAATATTTTTAACGTCAAAATAATCTTTCCTTTTTTGCTAATAGTTTTTTCTTAATTAGTCGAGTGGTAAAGTAGTTATACAAAAATGACAAGTTTGGACCCTGATGACGGCAGTAGAAGGACTGCCGAAACGTTGGAATATCAAAGTTCCACAAACGATGGAAATAGCCCAACCAATTTTTTTAACTCAAGTTATACTTATCCATCGTCAATAATTACACGTCATGAGTTAGTTTAAGTTAGTGCTAAGTCCCTTGTAAATATTTCATTGCCTTTTGTACATTCATTCTTTTCTGTAATATACATCTGTATCTACATAGCAATCAATGTCTTGTTCTTTACAAGCACCTTATGCTGAGTATAAAGTGTTGTAGTGAAGTGATAGTGCTTTCAGCAACAGCTTTGTTGTGTGCGAATCCAGGAAGACGTTACCGGGAGGTTCGACAGGAGCTAGCTAGCAAATTATTCCTAAATATTTATTTTTCCTCACGCTCAATTCAACGTTACGCGCTGTTCTGGTCGACATGCTGTGTTTTCAATCTGCCAACAGCTAGGACCAATGTGCTGATGAAATAGCCTTTACATCACATGGTACGAAATGCTGAGTTTGTCTACAGTGACATCTTCATTGGCTAATTGATGCGTTAACGACTTCTACAGACTAGAGTTCTTTTTTGTTACACATATATGTATGTGTTTATTATATCTTTTGTGTTGTAAATGGAAATACCGTTGGGCAATTAAACGCATTATTATTATACGCGACAACACAAAGTGTGTTAACTAAGTTCCAATTATTTAAATTTGCTTGTTATTTCAAATACTTCTTTTCAAACAAATAAAAAGAAAACGTCGAATTAATTTACAGAAGGACAATAACGAAACATTTAGGCTACATTTCCGATTTATTCACCACGACCAGTAGGAATTTACAAATCTCTTCGTCGATCGAAACTTTTCAATTACACGAACCAAAATTAATTGTCAAACAGATGTGACCATGATATCAACGGTTATGCGAACTTCCTTCTTTGCCCATTTGTATTTAGCTGCGAAAAATAGGAGTCCTTACGACAGCAATCAAAATTTATAAAGTTTTAAGATGCTCGTAAATGTTGAACACGTTCGACTCTCAATTATTTATCAGTTCACGATTTTCACGTTAAGTCAGACCATAATTTACGTTTAAAAATTCTGTGACCATCCACACAGATCGACAAGATATGCTGGTCAACATCTTAAATATTTTATTTCGCCGCTATTACGTAGGTGAACGACGAGGAAGTTGACTTTGTAGTTTCACGTGGATGGAAAATTAATAAGACATAATAATCTTAAATAAACTAGCTCTAAGGGAAAAGTTATGATAGGACCGTCCAAACTTCTGATTATATTATAAATTTCACATTAGTAGTAATCAGTTTACCTTAGAAATAAGTTATTCTGAAGAGTAATATTACCTCATATATATATACCGGGTGTCAACGAGATCATGTATCAGCCCGCCATTTATTTATTAGTTAAAATAAAACTTTGAAATTCGGACCGTATATATGAGTGATTGGTGGGCTTCTTCAGGTACACTCAGTTTATCTAAAGCACTTCCGGTCAAACCGTAAGTGACGTTAATTTTGAATTTTTAAATACAACATTTATTATTTCTGTTCATATTCTGTTTCATCTGAAAATTTACCATCTAGTGCAGGTTAACTTTTGACATTTCTGTCAAAGATAGCGATATCTGTTAAAATTATCCATTAAAGTGAAACTACTTCGCAACAATTGTCGAAATGCAAAAACCATCAAAGTTAGCTTTGAAAACAATTAAGAAACGTATTTTTCACATTTACACGCATTGGCGAAGGAAACATGTATTTCACGTTGAAATTACTAAAGAAAATAATTTTTTTTTTCATTTTCAAATGACAGGTACTCGTTTTTACTTTCTTATGTGTGTGTCTGTCTCTCTCTGTGTGTGTGACCACGATAGCGGTCAAACCGCTGTAGATATCAATTCCAAATTTTGTATTTACGTGTATAATCTCCCTCTTGAGATCTGATTAGTTTTTCAGTAAAATCGGTAGACCGGAAGTAGCAGTTTACTTCAGCGAAAAAATTGAATTTTGCCAATATTTCGTCAACTACTAAGTTTAAACAAATTTATAAAGAATTCATATATACTTAAAATTAAAATTGAGAATAATTTTATTTAAAAAGTTTTTCGAAATTTCTACCGGAAGTAGGTCTTTTACTCTTATCGAAAATCAGTTTTTTGCGAATATCTCGCAAGTCATGCTTTCTAGGCAGGTACATTACGAGTATAAAAGTATTTAAATTATAATTTTAAATATCTTTTGTATAAAAGAAATTTCAAAATTCGGACCGGAAGTACCACTTTTACTCTTACCGAATAGCGATTTTTTGCAGATATGTCATAAATTATGCATTTTATATATATTTATTAAGAGTACAAAAGTATTTAGAGTTGAATTTGCAATATTTTTTTGTATACATGAAATTTCAAAATTCGAACCGGAAGTGGCACTTTTACTCTTAGCGAGTAGCACTTTTTTTCGAATATCTTGCAAAGTATGCATTCTATAGCGATTTATTAAGAGAATGAAAGTACTTAGAATAGGATTTTGAATAAGTTTTGTATAAGAAAATTCTTAAAATTGTATAGTTTGAAACGCTCATACGTATAAGAAAGTCGTGTGGTGGCCACACCTCATTTTTTTTTGCAGTATTAAAGCTAACTAAAATGAATTTTAATATGTTGTGTATGTACAAACTGAGGAAGACAATATGCAGTTGTCCAAACGTTTTTAAATATGACTTTTATTTTACCATATTAAGTATTGAATAATGGTAATAAATCAATAAATGGTCGCTAAGCCAAGAATGATACATTTGGATTTATATATATAGTGTGAGTCATCTAAACGGATAAGGCCGATTATGCCTTTATGACTAAAGATATTTCGAGCGGTTTTTTCCTTGTGATAGCTGTTCATTAGGAAAATTTAAACAATATTTTGTATTTTAAAATACAAATTACACGCTATAAGCAGTGGCAAATATGGCGCTACGCAAAACAAATGTCTTATAATTCAAAATCTTTTGTGCCAGGAGCTCCGTACTTTTCCTGTGTCTTAGATAATACAACCAGTGCTTCTATAATAATAGCTTCAAAAAAGGCACGAAATCTCTCGTGTACAGTATTCCCAGAAACACAATAATAATAAAAGAAAGTAAGAATTAAGAAATTTTAAGCTTAAAATTAAGTGTTTGTAAATAAATGCGGAATTCAAAATGTATAATTTGTAAATACGCAATCCAACGCTCATTGAATCTTACGAATTAATTATCCGCAATTTTCTGCCAACCAAAATCATACATAAGAACTTTTATTAAGTGCACACAAAAGTATTAATGTTCAAAGGTACCTCCATTATTATTAATACACAAATTCCATCTCTTCACAACAGAATTTGTAGCATTGCGTACTTTACGCCTATCGATGTTATTAAAAGCAACTAAGACAGCTTCTCTTAAATCGTCGATTGTTTCATATGTTCTTTTGTATAGTGTGTCCTTTAGTACACCTCACAAGAAAAAATCCAAAACTGATAAATCAGGTGATCTAGCCGGCCATTCAATGGGTGCATTTCGTCCTATCCATTGATTAAGGAAGTTCAAATTTAAATAATTTCTAACATTCAGTTGATTGTGCGGAGGCGCTCCGTCATGTTGAAACCATTGCAGCATTGCTCGGGTTCTTAAATTTAAATTATCTAACATTTCCTCGAAATCTTGTTGTAAAAAATTAAGATAACGATTGCCAGTTAGTGATCCATCAAAAATAAAAGGAGGAAGAACAGTTGATCCTATAACACCACACCAAACATTAAACCCAAATTTAATTTGTGGTCTCCTATGTTCAACGTGAAGTGGATTTGTTTGAGACCATATGTGCTCATTGTGCCTATTAAACATTCCACAATTTGTGAAACGAGATTCATCAGTTCATAATATTTTCATTGAAAAGTGTGGATCGTTTTGACACTGATCTTTAAACCATCTACAATTCATGTAAAGTTTGTGATACTGATAATTTGTAGGGACGAAATTTATCCTTCTTCAACACTCTGACAATAGTGCGTTGAGAGGAGCCCATTTCTGTTTAAATTTGTCGGGTCGATGTTGATGGATTCTGAGCGACACATGCTAATATGTTTATTTCTCTCTCTTCATCCATCCCTTTTTTTGATTTTGGTTTAACGAACGAACCATAATCTGCTATATTATCCCATAATATCTTAAAAGTAGGTAGCGACGGCTGACGTCGATCAAAATAATTTTCAAAATAAACTTCAGCAGCTCTAGTAGAATTTTTCTGGCACTGAATGTAACATTCAACCATATCACGCTTTTCTACGTTAGAAAATTCCATAGCCAATGCAAACTTATGATTAACGGCCGTTTGCACCGCTTATAGTTAAGTTACAATTAATTTAATTAATAGTTAATTGTCAATGTTTGACAATTAACTTGACTTAAAAGTAAAAATTAACAGCTCTCACTTCTGTGACTCAATGTGAAAGCAATGTTAGTATATTTATGTCGACTGCTCCAATGAACACTCAGATTTTTGGTTTTTTGAATTACAAAACACCAAGCATTTTTTTTTAAAGTTTATATCTTATAAAGTGAATAATCATAGAAATGTCGATATCCTCTTTATTCTTTAAAATAACAATATCAAACCTTATATCATTGTAATCAGCAAAAAATAAGTGTTTTAACGATGTCAAAACCAACTATGGTTTCCATTTAAAAAAACACAAGAAAAAAAAATTAGCTACATAGTTTTATTTGGCGTAAAATTATCTAAAACTTTTGTCTGAACACTTTTTCTCTAAAATTACTATTAACGATGCTCGTAAATCGTAAAATTTATATCTAATAAGCCATGAAAGTTATCGGAGAAACAAAAGCAGTTTTAAATCAAACTCGTAAAACTGCGCATCTTTCCCCATTTAAGCGTTTTTCTATCTCCAGTAGTTTCTGAGATCCCAATGCTAAACATTCAAAAAAAACTCACCCTGTATATATGTATCTGTCTGTTGTCATCTCGGCGTCTGTCTGATTGCTGCCTGAGCATGTAGAGTGCATTAGCTTTGAACGTGCTTCTATACACTACAAAGACCTTTCGCTCTAAATATAACAAATCAAAATAAAAAATGTAACAATTCCAAAATATTTAAAAAACAAATTAAGAAAAGAAGAATTAAATAAAATCTGACAACCTACCTCACAAAATGTATTAGGCATATACGGGGTGTTATCTAATAATTCTAGGAATGTGAATGACACGGACAAAGCAATGATAAAAGGAAATCCCGCCACTTGTGGGGCTATTGATTATTTTTTGTTGATAAAGTTCCAAACGAAGTTTTTAAAACATTTAATGTCAAATACAAATACTCTGTTAGTAGTAGTGCTCTGAAGGTGCGATTTTCATAATGGCGACGGCCGAAAAACAAACAGTTTGGAATAAATTGAGTTATAAGATGAACAAAATCTATCACACGTTGGTTCAAGTGTTTGGTGGTGAAGTGCTAAACAAATCAAGGACTTTTAGAGGTTTAAACACATTAAAGAAAGCCATCAACTGGCATCTTTCCAGAAAACAATGGCGATTTATATTATCCGTCAGGATAGACGACAAACCTTCCAAAACATAGCTGAAGCTGTAAGAATATCGTATGAAACATTCCGCCGCATTTCATCTGATAAACTCAACAAAAAAGGAATTGCAGTCAAGTTTGTTTCTCTACGTTTAACGCGCGATTTGTCTCAAGTCATCAAGCTGGGTGTACGATTGCGATACAAAAAACAAGCAGCAAACTTCACCCTGGAAGACACAAACAAAACAACACACCCAGCCCACACTGTGTCCCGGTTAAGCAGTTTTTTGGCAAAACCTAGATACCACTTTGCAACTCACGCACACCGATTTGATGCCACAGGAAAACTTGAAGAGGTACCTTGAGGACGTGCTTACTACAGTCGACTTCGAGCGGCGCTTCCATTTATTGCACTAATGCTGGAAATACTGTACTGTTACAAACTATGCTGGAAGCAAATATTCTTTGATAATAATTACTAGGGCGCGGAATCGAGCGAGCTGAACTACCACGGAGCTACAACCGAGCAAAGAAATAATGTAAACAACTGTGTGTTGTTTACATTATATTTGAATAGCACTAATTCATATGGTGAACTACAACATCTGTTTACGCCCGAGAAGTGCTCGAGAATGCGAGCAAAAGATGGTTATAAATTAAGGAATTTATGAGTAAAATTCTTTCTACATCGGCGTAGATAGCCTGAGGGTTTTTAAAATTTATTATATTTCGCAAGAGAAATAATGTAAATATCTATATACTTACTTTTATTTAGTTTCAATAACATACGCGTACATTTTTAGTTATCATTTATTTACATCTAGAACGAAAATTCCGTTACATGTTTAAATGACTATGCTCGAAGTACAGAGTACAAGGAACTAACACAAATCCCAAATTTAAAAAATCGGTTGTTATTCCTTCAAGAACACTTTGGAAATTTGCCTAAACTAATCACATATTTTGAAAATCGAATCTCAAATTAAAAAATGAGGTGTGGCCACCACACGACTTTCTTATACGTATGAGGGTTTCAAATTATAGAGTTTTAAAAGTTTTTTATATAACAATTATTTAAAATCCTCTTCTAAGTACTTCTATTCTCTTAATAAATCTCTATAGAATGCATACTTTGCAAGATATTATCAAAAAAGTGCTACTCGCTAATGTAAAAGTGCTGCTTCCGGTCCGAATTTTGAAATTTCACATATACAAAAAATATTGCAAATCCAGTTCTAAATACTTTTACTCTTGATAAATATATATAGAATGCATAACTTACGACATATCTGCAAAAAATCGCTATTCGATAAGAGTAAAAGTGGTACTTCCGGTCTGAATTTTGAAATTTTTTTTATACAAAAGATATTGAAAATTATGTTTTAAATACTTTTGTACCCGAAACGTACTTGTCTAAAAAGCATGACTTGCGAAATATTGGCAAAAAACAGATTTTCCATAAGAGTAAAAGACCTACTTCCGGCAGGAATTTCGAACAACTTTTTAAATAAAGTTATTCTCGATTTTAATTTTAAGTATATATGAATTCTTTATAAATTTGTTTAAACTTAGTAGTTGACGAAATATTAGCAAAATTCGATTTTTTCGCTGAAGTAAACTGCTACTTCCGGTCTACCGATTTTACTGAAAAACTAATCAGATCTCAAGAGGGAGATTATACACGTAAATGCAAAATTTGGAATTGATACCTATAGCGGTTTGACGGCTATCGTGGTCACACACACACACACACACAGAGAGAGAGAGAGACATTTTTTAAAAACCACTTTTTCGGTATCAGGGGACTTCAAAACGTAAACATCTGCAAAAATCTCGAGGTCGAAAATTTTCATCATCACAATACTTCCTTATACTACCTACGTATAAGAAAGTAAAAAATGAGGTGTCGCCACCACACGACTTTCTTATACGTATGAGCGTTTCAAACTATACAATTTTAAGAATTTTTTTATACAAAAATTATTCAAAATCCTATTCTAAGTACTTTCATTCTCTTAATAAATCGCTATAGAATGCATACTTGGCAAGATATTCGAAAAAAGTGCTACTCGCTAAGAGTAAAAGTGCTACTTTCGGTCCGAATTTTGAAATTTAATGTAAACAAAAAATATTGCAAATCCAACACTAAATACTTTTGTACTCTTAATAAATACATATAGAATGCATAATTTACGACATATTTGCAAAAAGTCGCTTTTCCGTAAGAGTAAAAGTAGTACTTCCGGTCCGAATTTTGAAATTTTTTTTATACAAAAGATATTTAAAATTATCATTTAAATACATTTATACTCGTAACGTACTTGTCTAAAAAGCATAACTTGCAAAATATTTGCAAAAAACTGATTTTTGATAAGAGTAAAAGACCTACTTCCGGTAGGAATTTCGAAAAACTTTTTTAATAAAATTGTTCGCAATTTCAATTTTAAGTACATATGAATTCTTTATAAATTTGTCTAAACTTAGTAGTTGACAAAATATTGGCAAAAGTCGATTTTTTCACTGAAGTAAACTACTACTTCCGGTCGGCAGATTTTGCTGAAAATCTAATCAGTTCTCAAGAGGGTGATTATACTACTAAATGCAAAACTTGGAATAGATACCTACAGCGGTTTGAGCGCTATCGTGGTCACACACACACGGACACACACAGAGTGAGACACACAGACACACACACCCACAGACATTTTTTAAAAACCACTTTTTTGGTATCAGGGGACTTCAAAACGTAGACATCTGCAAAAATCTCAAGGTGGAAAATTTTCATCATCACAATACTTCCTTATACTACGTATAAGAAAGTAAAATGGATTAACCACATTAGATGTGGCTATTAATAATTTCAAAAGTATTCCAAGTGACTTCGGATGTGGCCTTCGCCAAAAGTTAGACGCAGTTTTTAATAGAAATCCAGATTTAATAACATTGCGGCAATTGTGTATATGCTAAATACGCTGAAATAAAAGAATATTTCCAGTACGCACATATATATAACCAGTTGCGATGTAAAAAGGACGTTTTCTATCTACATCTAAGGATGTACTTAGTTCAAAGAGAACAAGTCTTACAGAAGAGAAAATTAACAAATAATACGGTATTTTGTATTTTATAGATCCACCAGTCACTTGTTATCCAATCATATAAATAAAATTAAAACCTCTTTAAAAATACATTTCAATAGTGCGCCCATGGGCGATGAGTCATAGCTCGCTCGATTCCGCGCCCTAATAATTACTGATATTCCTTGGGTAAAGTATTAAATGTATACCAAAGAAATAAGTCTAAACCAACTATGGCATACAAGGACTAGTATTGTTGTTCATTAACAAAGTGTACTGATTCTTTTTGTGACAGGAATCAGTACTGTTGTTTCGTCTTCCTTCCTTCTCTAATTGATATGCCTTTCTGCCATTTTGACTGCGAAGTTTCTCCAATCGTTTAACTGTAATTTTACTATGCCCTCATTTTCCCATTTACCTTTTGGTTTTCCTGCCTTTCTCTTGCAATTTGTTCGTTTATCTTCTTGAGGTTAAACCAACGCAGTTTTCATAAACCTACTATCTCTTTTCCTTCCATTATTTCTTGTAACTTAAAATTCATGAGTCGCCTGTTCTCTATTACATTTTCGGTCTACGATAATAATCTTCAAATAATTAATGCTGTAAGCCGTTACTTTGTGATAATCCATATTAAAACAATAAAAACACATTTACTTTGTTGTATCACTATATTAAACAAATGGTGTGACCGTGTGTGATGTATTATCCCATTTATTTCCCCTCTACTTCATAATTACAGCCTTACACTAAGTTTAACATAGTTTTGTGTCTCATTCAACACTGTGTTCGTTAATGGCCATGTTGGGCGAAACCGCGGTCACACCATTTGTTTAATATAGTGATACAACAAAGTAAATGTGTTTTTATTGTGATGATAATCTTCTCGAAAACTGTCAATTGTTCTTCATCCTTGTTTGTCCAGTATATCGTTTCCGATGCGTATCATACAGTGGGTCTGCTTATTTCTTTTATCTCTAATTATCCTGTGATATTTCCATTAAGCTATGTTTCCTCTGCGCATTCGCCGTGCCATATCTGTGCTTTTATCGTTTTTCTTATTCATGTTAACGCCTAAATAATGAAATGCGTCCACCTTTTTATGGGTTTTCCTCCAATTTTATTTTTCTATATGTGTTTATATTTTCTTCTAAAACATACCATGTATGTTGTCTTATCCTAGTCGATTTCTAACCCTCGTTGAAAGCGTTTCTTTCCAGTAATGTGTTTTCATGTTCCAACGTATTTTGTTCTATTATGTAGCATTAGTTGGAATGGTTTAATTAAATGCAATAGCTTGGATTACTCCTTCTAGTACTATATTAAAAAACGTGGCTGTTGTCTTATTCCTCTGTATATGTTGACTGTTATAGTCCTGATGTTATATGCTTGGGAGTTTGCCGTAGTCATTCTAGGTAGTTGAATTTATTTTGCTCGTACTGCAATATGTCCCATTTTTTTAAAAGTAAGTTTCTATTCATAGTACTGAACGCTTGTTTCGAGTCAGTAAACAGCATGCCTATAAATAGTATAAATTTTAATATTACAGATTTTGCTGTATATTATTTATTTATTACACATTACACATTTATGCTTTTAAAACGTCATGATAATTGCAAAACAAATGCACTCATTAGACTATTTTTTCTTTCTCTTTAATAAAAATATATTGGAAAATATTACGTCTGACATTTGTGATGATTTTTGATCATCAACTACTATTTAAGTTTTCACGTAGTTTTTTTGTAAACATTCCCTAGAGACTTTGGTGCTATATCGACTTGCAGATCCGTTTTAAAAGACTCATATCCCTGAAAATACTTCGATTACAGCAACCACTTTTTTGCGCAACACTCGGATACACGCGTACGCCACATAGCACGTTTCGATAATCTTCGGAGGAGAGAGCCCGGAGTGTGCATTTAGACGGTTTAGCGACGCTTTTCTTTCGACCTTCATTAGGAAGAGATACCTGTCCATCTATATTATATACAGTGCGTTTTTTTTAACTGTTGCCATAGGGAATTACATGGTAAAAATTCAACCCCGTGTTAACTTTTGTTCTGATGAAAATATTTAAGCCATTTTTGGAACAAAGCTGGAAGATTCTTTAAACTATCGGATATATTACAATTCAATATTCAAAACTGTCGAAAAATTTTTGAAAAAAATATTTTTGTGGAAGCGTTTTCTTGCCACTATCATTTCTAGTAGGCTTTGTTTTAAAAAATAAATAACGGAAGCTCCTCAAGGCTAAGACTAAATTTGCTTTTGGAAGACAGAACATGTAAACATTTATTTATATAAAAAAAAACCTAGAAACCATTAAAGCTCAAATAACTCAAAGAATTAACAAACATTATCATTAATTATCAAAGGAATGGTTCAAAGTGGTTTCCTTTGACTGCTAGACAATGTCCCAAGCGCTCTTGAAAATTTCTTCGAGTGTTTTCTAAAGTTCGCACTGTAATGGAATTAGAAGCTTGAGTTATTCTTGCCTTTAGTTCCTCCACAGTTTCTGGTTGTCCTCTTATGAGGTCTTAAACTTGTGTTCCTAAATGCCCCCATGAGAAAAAATCGAGTGGTGTTTGGTCAGGACTTCGAGCGGGCCAATGGAATGGTCCATATTGGCCAATCCAACTATCAGGAAATGTTTCGTTTAAAAACTCTCTGACGATGGCAGCAGAATGGGCTGGTGCTTCATCCTATTGAAATATTATTGCTCCGTTGCATCTCAAAGCATCCACCTGCGGGCCTACCTCCATTTGAATAAGATCTAAGTATTTATGCTGGTTCAAATTTCCGTCAATAAAAAATGGCCCTACTAAGTGATTCCCTAAAATTCCAACCCAGACGTTAACTTTATCACGATATTGCGTATGTGTTTCATGTGTTCTGTAGGGATTTTCTCTTGCCCAAACCTGTCTGTTTTGTTTGTTAACTTTGCCATTTAATATGAACGAAATCTCATCAGAAAATAGAATCTTATTTAAAATATTTCCAGAATTCACAAAATTCCATTCTTGGAAAGTAATCACGGGGCAATAGTTTCCGCACATTTTTAATTTTGTACGACTTGAACTTTTCCATTTTCAAAACTTTAAAGCAGCTGCTTCTTGATGCGTGAAATTCTTCTGCCAGAAAAGTAAGTGTGGTGGTGTCTTCTCCTTCAACCGCCACACAGACATTCATTCTTAAATCTTCTGTAACAACATACGAGTTTCTTTTTCCGATTTAAGCAGCCCGTGGCACAAAAAGCTTTGTAATATTTGAGTATTATAGTTTTACTCGGAATAGGGCGATCGGGATATGCAGCAGCAACATTCTGGCCGATTTCTCTACTGGACATACCTTTAATGAATGCTGTTACAAGTTCAACACGTACTTTAGTTGTGAAAACAGACATTTTTAAAGAATTGTTCACAATAACCGGGTATTTGCAAGAACTTGTTAATAAAATGACATTTGTCAATTTTCGTTCTAATCTTGCCTACTAAGTTTTTTGTCAAATTATGTATGTTCATTACCTTCAAGTTTGAAGAGTAAAATTAGTCAAATAAAACTGCTTGTGGTTGTTCAAACAGTATGTATTCTGTACTCTTATTGGTGATTTATTACTAAAAGAAAAATTAGCACCAAATCTGCATCACACCATAAGTTAACAGGGGGTATAATTTTTACCATGTAATTCCCTATGGCAACAGTTAAAAAAATGCACGGTATAACTGTTACTGTATAGTGTTTTCCTGAATCAACCTGTATATTAACGTCGTAACTGTACATACTTTTTAAAATATTTAACCAAACATAGAATCCACATCATTTCAATAAACCACAAATCTCCAAAAAAAAAAAAAAGCTTTTCGAACCTTCCAGAAATAATAATGATCCCACTATTCCCCCGGGAAGCTAACGACGAAAAACTTCCTAATGAGATTCGTTATTTGAACTGCGATTCCAGTCTGTTTTCCTCTTAATCCAATTAACACTCACAAAACATTGAATTATCTGAACTTTTAATACGACTTTTGTAACAGCAATCGTCTCTTGGCAGCAACTCTCAGCAGTTAATTGGGTTACATAAACTACTTCACCACATGAATTAATTCACATTTTTATATTTGTTTTCAGATGGCCATGCAGAACTATACAATTCTACGAGAAACTGATAATTCGCCCATGTACTCTACTTCATCTTATCCGGCGCATCCTACTGGAGAAGCAGATAACAAAACAGACAACCTTGCCATGTCCTTCGTAGTCCAAATGGCTTGGACTGTCGTGTTTATCGTGATGGTATTTACTGCAATGTTCGGTAACTGTATCGTTATATGGATTGTGTTAGGTAAGCAAGAGTAACAAATAAGTGTATTTATATGTCAAAAGATAAGTAAGGTTTATTGGGGATTCCAGTAATTAAAGATGTCTAATTAACGATAATTCATTATTTTATTGTCAGTACATCTCATCATTATTTCATGCTTCGTGAGGGTCTATTGAATATTTGACATATTATGTAGATAACTAATTAAGTACTTACTTACAATATAAAATAAATATTCTTGAAGATTACTACGAAACTATGTAATTTATGAATGAAATTGTTAACACATTAACAAGATATGTTGTTCATAAAGCCAAATAAGGATGCCAGTAGATTCAAATTCTAAATAGAACATGTTTAAATATAAAGTATAAACATAACATTGGACAACATCATTTGTTAACAACAACACATTTAAAATATTAAACCGAAGACTATACACTAAATAAGATAGAAAACTATAACACTTTTGTTGACAAAAACTATCGAATACGCCATTCACCTAATAGGCAATTGCTGACAATTATAGTCTGTTTTTAAACTAGGAGGAGTACATAGAAAACTCTCTTTTACACTGTAAAAGTTACTAGATCAATGACATATATAGTATTTATAACCCTACTTTAAGAAGGTCAAACGTAATTGAATATTTATTAAAAATTAAATACATTAAACAGCAAAAATAACATGAATAAAGAAATGATAAGGTAAAGTAAACTATATTTATTTATTTTTAGATAAATATAAGATGTTCTTGGTAATTTAAGCCAAGAAATTACATAGAGGAAGCAGAAAAAAATACCGAAAACTATTTAGAAACTTTAATAAGTATTTTAATGAAAGTAGGATCTTTGATATCGCAATTAAACGGGAAAAGAATATACAAAGGGTATTGAAATGTAATGAACAATTATATAAGCAACTTATTACACCAGCCCAGCAATTTAATTCTCTTTATTATGAATAATGCAAGTTTTATTTTAAACATATACGTAGAAATTTTATATTATACAAGTAATAAAAATAGTTTATAAGATTTTTGTAGTTTTATTAGCAAGAATGACATACAGAAAAATATTTTTGAATACATATACACTGAAAGAACATTAGTGATAATATATAAATAAATTGAATTGTTTTTTTTTATTCTTTGATGCTTATTCTAAATCTGAACCATCTGAAAAAGTATCACTGTCACTATCAGCACTAACAGAAATAATAAATGGTTCAATTAGATCATCTACGATTCCATCTAGTGTGCACATTTTTGTTTCTTCTTTAATTATATGTTCAATACAACTTTTCCAATAAACATTTTGAACATTATCAATAGCTTGCAATAAAAGTCCTTTCACTTCTCTCAATTTAAATGTGTTGTTCTTGGATGCCACTTCATTCTTTATTTTTGCCCATATCAATTCTATAGGATTGAGTTCACAATGATAAGGTGGCAACCTTAACACAATTTTATTGTTACGTTTTGCCATTTCATCAATCACATATAAATTATACTGTTCCTTGTTAATTTTTATTAAATTCAGTAGTTCAGCTCGTACCATATCTTCTCTGAATTCAATGTGCTTAGCTTGTAGCCACTCTTGCATATCTTTTTTCTTAGATCCTGTTGTAGGAATTTTTTCCAATTTACGGCTATGATAAGAAGCATTATCCATGATGACAACTGCACCGTTAGGTAGTTTTGGTAACAGATTGGCAAACCATGTTTCAAAAACTGCTGCGTTCATTTCCTCATGATATTCTCCAGTTTTCTTACCTTCAAAAAGTAACAACCCTCCATCGACAAAGCCATGTTCAGATCCAACATGCAAAACAATAAGCCGCTTCCCTTTTCCTGAAGGGTTCTTTAGTCCTGTAGATAGCCCTTCAATGAATGTTTGACGTCGATTTTTTATACTGTTGTCTATCCATATTTTTTGTTTTGTATGACCTTCATTAACCCAAGTTTCATCTAAATAATAAATTTGTCTACCTTCCCTTCTAAATTCCTTAATTTTAGTTAAATATTTTCGTCTCCATGTTACGATATCATCTCGTTCTATCAAAATACTTTTACTGTTTCTTTTCATGTATTTGAAGTTAATTTGTTTTATAAACTTGTAAAGTGATGAACGACACATTTGTGGCAAATCTGGATGTTTCTTTATTTCTATCAAAATTTTGTCCAAAGTAGGTAATTCGTTCTTGTAAAAGAAAGCATGCACTATTTGCCGCACAGAGTGTTTGACCACTTCATCATATGCAACAACACTAACAGGTCGTCCACCTCTGTGTTTAGATGCAGTAACTGTGCCAGTTTCATTATATTCCTTTATAGTTCGATATACTGTCGATTTTGCAACGCCTAAAAGCAGAAAATTATACATTATTTATTATTGTTATAAATTATTTGTTAAACTTACCCACGATGTTACTAATTTTAGAAATGATAGCTGTTTTTCTAAGATCCGGTGTGTCAGTTCGTAGCTGTTTATATATATTTAAAGTACACTGCTTTTCAGCAAGCGATAAATGACCTAAATCAAAACGCTTGCGCTTCTTCGGGGGCGAAATTGCTGATGAAGTTGACGTTGATGCAGTATCCATATCAAGAACAACAGGATGGTACATTAAACGCTACGCAAATTCTAAAAAGAACGGATTTATTTATGTTTTAAAGAGCAATAGAACAACGGGAACAGAAAAGTAAAGACGAAACACAACCGTTTGACATCGATACGTCAAACGTCATCTATTCCACATTTCGACTGTATAAACCTATCTGTGAAACAACCAATCACAGATACAGATTTTAGCGCGATTAATTTAAAACGCTCCTCTTAGTTTAAAAATAGACAGAAGCTAACGCAACCAAACTAATTTGGAGTATGTGAACGTTCAGTGTTCTGTTTATACGTATTTACTGAGTGTTGTTCAGTATACGCTACGGTGTGTAGACAACGTGGTTTCTTAATAAGTGCTACTGAAGATGACAACATAGTTGTCGAAATACTTATTTAGTTTTTTGTGCTTTAGTGTCGTAAATGTGTTTTAGTGTTTTTGTTTGACGCAGGAATTTTAAATTACTGTAGTGCACAACTTACCACTATTTATAATTTATAAACATGGGTTTGAAATTATTGCAACATTTATTCACCAAACTATTTCCTTAGGTTGCAAAGTTATAAATAGTAGTCCGACAGTAATAAATAGGGAGCGGAATCGAGCGAGCCATGACTCATCGCTCATGGGCGCACTATTGAAATGTTGTATTTTTAAAGAGGTTTTAATTTTATTTATATAATTGTATAACAACTCATAAAATACAAAATACATTATTGTTTGTTGATTTTGTTGTTCAAGTCGAGTAAAGGAGTATTAATATTCACCAGCAATACTTTCTCAAGGTTCTCTTCTGTAAGATTTGTTCTTTTTGAATGAAGTACATCCTTGTAGATAGAAAACGTCCTTTCTGCATCGCAACTGGTTATAGGTGCGTACTGGAAATATTCTTTTATTTCAGCGTATTTAGCAGTTTGATTTTGTGTCATTGTCCCCATACACAATTGCCACAATGTTATTAAATCTGGATTTCTATTAAAAACTGCTTCTAACTTTTGCCGAAGGCCACATCCGAAGTCACTTGGAATATTTTTGAAATTATTAATAGCCGCATCTAATGTGGTTAATCCATCTTTTAGTTTGAGATTTCGATTTTCAAAATATGTGATTAGTTTAGGCAAATTTTCAAAGTTTTCCTGAAGGAATAACAGCTGATTTTTTAAATTTGGGATTTGTGTTAGTTCCTTGCACTCAGAAATGCTTCGAGCATCGTCATTTAAACATGTAACGAAATTTTGTAAACTATCGAAATTCTCTACATAAAAACTAGTAGCTTCCAGCCATGTTCCCCATCTAGTTATTACTGGCGCAGGTGGCAGTGACAATGATGGAAATTTTTCCCTGTAAAGGGCCACTCTCGATGGTGCTTTTCTGAAAACTTTTTTAAAAGCCGATACAAGTCTATCAACTTCCGGATAGTTGTCTCTGATATATTCACAGATTCTGTGGAGAGCATGTGCTACACAAGTAATATGCAGCATATAAGGATATGTTTCCTTTAATAGTCTGCCTGTTTTTAACATATATGCAGCACTGTCACTAACAAATAGAAGTATTTTTCCCTGTACCTGTCGTCCGAATGAAGCATTTTGTACAAATTCTCGTCAATGGTTTTAGCAACTGTTTCCGCATCAACTGTATTTATAACTTTAGATGCTATTACATATGCGTTATATGGAATAGTTGGATGTAGTACACCAGCTACAATATTTACCACACAGCGTCCTAATATATCGACAGTTTCGTCGGCACTTATCCATAGGTACTGATTTGAAAGATGTCTTCTAATGCATTCTACTGTTTTCGTGAAGCAATTAGAAACATAACATTTGCGTAAGGTGGATTCATCAGGAATATGTCGACCAGTATATTTTTGGAGACATGTTTTGAAAGTGGGATTGCCAAGTTTCTTTAATGGGATATTAGCCGCCATTAAAGCTTCACAGAGTTCTTCGTTAAAATTGTCAGCTTTCAACGGGTCCAATTTCTGTGTATGTTTTAGCGATGCTAAGTGACGTTGTACGTTCGATTTTATGGCATTCTGTAACGATATTTTACAGACTTTGCAAAAAATATCGGAATCACTGACAATGGACATACAATCAGTATGACCCTCAATCCAACTCGCCATTGTTTCAGGATGTATTTCTCGACGTTCTTCCATATCATACCTGAAAAAGTAACATAAACAATGTTCTAGATCTAAATAAACGATAACTAAAAATTTTAATCTTAATCTTAACAAAATCCAATTAACACTTACGTCGATATAAATGGAAGAAGTAGATTCAATGAACCGGCAGGAACTATTACAAAAATTACGAAGTACGTAATTAACAGTTAAAACAATGAAACAAGGAAACTAACGTAAGGTATAAATGAAAATTTTATTTCTCTTGGAAATATAACGTTAATATAATAAATTTTAAACACTCCTGACGCCGTTATCTACGCCCGTGTATAAAGAATTTTACCTCTTAAATTCCTTATTTTATTGCCCTTTTTTCTTTGATTCTCGGTCTCTTGTCGAGCGTAAACAGATGTTGCAGTTCGCCCTATGAATTAGTGCTATTCAGATATAATATAAACAACACGCAGTTGTTTACATTATTTCTTTTCACGGTTGTGGCTCCGTGGTAGTTTAGCTCGCTCGATTCCGCTCCCTAGTAATAAATAAGAAATTTATTAAATAGAGTTCTCGAAGCATCGACAGGTCATTTAAACGATACTATTTTGATAACTAAATTACAGTGTTTATACTTCAACATGAAGTAAGAATCTTTAGTCCATTTCTATTTGTTATTAATAATAATAATATTTATTGTCAAACAACAAACATTTACAGGGAAAAAAATATTTATAAGAGTGCAGTACAACAGCAAATATAATTAATATATTTAAATACTAAAAAAACACATTCATGTATACATAATATTATAATAATAATAATAAAGAAACAAAAATTAGAGATACGATTGAAACTGAAATCAGAATGGCAATTGATTCCGAAAGTGATTTACTGTGTCATTTAACATATCCTCAGAAAGAGTATTCCCTAATCGTGACATATTGTACAACGGTGAATGTAAGAGAATATTCGTTCGTGGAGTCGGCATAGTAAAAGTCACCGAAAAACGTGAAGATGCATTTGGAACAAACAAAGTTCAGGCGAGTTAGTAACATAGGGCTGTCAATTGTATTATTGACAAGCTTCCAAACAAACCAGGCAGCATGGTGTTTAGTTAGCGTGCTTCTGTGAGAAAAGAATAAACACTCGTTTTTTCAAACACCATTTATTTCTTAATCTTACATATTATAATGATCTCTTAACCCCGGACGATCTACTCTTTGCGCTTGTCCCTGTCTGTCCCTAGGGTCACTTGCCCATCCCAGATGGCCTAACTGCACCACATAAACCACACTGATCCAACATCCCCCCCTCTTCAAAACACATAAAGGTAAGCTAGGAGGTAATATAATCAGACAACCATTTCGGTCTGTTTATGATACGGACCGATTTACGAATGCCATTTTCGCATGTCATGTTTTGACTGCTTTCTAGGAACTGTTCTCCATTTGTTTGAGCACCCTCTAAGTTTAACAACAGAATCCGAAATAGCTGCCTCTGGCGGCCCTACTAAATCACTATCAGAACCGAGACCCGAAACATTGCTATCTACATTATTAGGCTCAGACACACTAGGCGCTGATGATGTTTGAGTATTTTTATACAAGTAAATATTAACATACAAGCCTCTATTAGTCTGTGCCGCGTACGATCTTGGTTCATCCAGTTTCCCAACAATTTTGCCATAACACCAAATATCTGTTATCCCAACGTCGTCACCTTCTGATAATTCAGAAAGGTCTTTTGCTCTGTGACGGTTGTCATAATTTTCCCTTTGCCTTTCCTTCCTAACATCCTCTTCTAGAATCCAAGGTCGGGTGTTTATCAGATCATTTAATTTACTTGGAAGAATAGGCAAAGAGCTTCTCAACTTCCTAGCCATAAGCAATTCCGCCGGACTAAAGCCACTTGCCAAAGGTGTTGTTCGGTATGCTAATAAAGCTGTATAAATATCGTCAGTCTTTTTTATAAGCGATTTCGCAACTTTAACCGCGTCCTCTACTCCCCCATTTGATTGCGCGTAATGTGGGCTAGATGTAGTATGAACAAAGTTAAATTCCTTGGCAAATCGCCCGAACTCGGACTGAAATTGTGGCCCGTTGTCAGACCTGACTACTTCTGGAATACCATAACGAGGGAAAACCTCCTTAAGCCTTCGAATTACTGAAGATTGTGACATATCCGATAACGGGAATATCTCAAAAAACCTCGAATAATAATCTGTTATTATCAAAAACCAACCACCCTTGCATTTGGATAAATCTGCAGACACTTTTTACCAAGCACGAGTTGCAGATTCATCCCTATAAAATGGTTCCTTATAATTTACCCGTTCCTCTATACAATTAGAACAGTTTCTAATCATATTTTCATAGAAAAACGATCACATGCCCACGTTAATGCCAACGCTTCTTTTTCGATATGCGAATAACGCTTTTCCGCATCAGTTAAGGTGCGTGATGCATAAGCAATAATTTCACGGTACTGCGTGCGGCCCTGTGCCATTAAAGTGGCCCCAATTGCGTTTGAAGACGAATCAGCACTAACAATTATTGTTTTATGCGGATTGTAATGAGAAAGGCATGAAGAACCTTTCAATAAATCGACCACCCTTTCAAATGCACGTTGTTGAGTATCACCCCAGACAAAAGCAAAATCATTTTTAAAAGGTAATTCAATGGTCCTAAAATTTCCGAACGATTCGGTATAAATCGAGCGGCGAAATTCACCATTCCCAACCATCGCATCAGTTCTTTCTTATTACTTGGTATACTAAATTCCGAAATAACCCTAACTCGGTCTGGATCAATTTGCACCCCATGCTCGGAAACAATGTGCCCCAAAAAGTTGATTTCCCGAACCCCAAAAAAAGCATTTTTTCTTATTTAAAGTGATTCCTTCCCGATTTAATCTGCGCAAAACCTCGCGAAGTGTTTTATCATGTTCTTCCACTGTACTACCGTGAACCCAAATATGATCGATATGAGTAATTATTCCATTTACGCCTTGCAAAATTCTTGTAAATTTTATACTAAAGTATTCAGGTGCACATGAAATCCCGAATGGAAGTCTAGTAAATTTAAATGTTCCACATAGCGTAATGAATGTAGTTAATTTTTGACATTCCTTTTTTATTTTAATCTGGTTAAATTCTGAATTCGCGTCTAACTTAGAAAATATTTTGGATCCCCTTAATTGTGCCAAAGCTGATTCAACTTTAGGGATTGGAAAATGTGACCTCGACACGCTTTTATTAAGTCTGGTATAATCACAGCATATCCGCACCGTTTCTCCCTTAGGAACAACAACTATAGCTGCCACCCATACTGTAGGTTCTTCTACAGATTCTATAATTTTAAGTTTTTGTAACCTATCCAACTCACACTTCAATTTAGGTAAAAGTGGTAAAGGAACAACACGCGGAGCTGCCTGCACATAAGGTTGTGCATCCCTTCTTATTTTAATTTTAATTTCATCGCGAAATTGCCCAATTTCCCCGAAAGGTGAAGGAAACTCTGTAAAGGGATGAACCTGAGACCCACCCTGTGTCTCAGTTCTACTTACATTACCTGCAAGTTTAAGTATTTTTAAACGCACAATACCTGGTCTTCCCAAGATAGGCATTTGCAAATTTTTCAACACAAATACCTCAGTATAAAGAGTTTCAGCCCGATATGATATTCCAGTGTGTATTTTGCCAATCACATCCAGCTTTCTACCATCTGGGCCTGATATCACATCATGACATTTCTGTAACTGAGTTTTCATTTCTTCAGATAACAAGCTGTATGGCAAACAAGTGATATCAGCTCCAGAATCAATAAGAAACTTAACAGGACTATCAATGGTATCAATCTTTAATAAGCAATACCACTGAGATGTCTCGTTCACATCTAATATGTTACTTAAAACTAACCCAATAAAATGATCATTGCTTATACCTTCTTCATTCTACAGTTTTAATATTTTTGGCCTTACATACTTTATTCCAGTGTCCATCCTTTTTACACTATGAACATGTAGACTTCCTTGCTGGACATTTCTCTCTTGGGTGTAATTCTTTCCCGCAGTAGTGACAACTGCTTGTTCCTGGAGTTGTGCTGTATTTTCTTACTTGATAACCCAGTTTATTCGGTTGTCTTCCCAGTTTTCCCGAGACTGCCATGAGCTCACCCGTTGGATTTCCTTGCCTCAAAATAACTCCTTGTTTGGACAATAATTCAGCCTGCTTAACAGCATTTACAGCATCCCCCAACGTTAAATTTGCTTGTAGTTGAAGACGTTCACTAGTTCTCTTGTCCACCATTCCAACAACAATTCGATCCCGAATCAGTTCATCCTTCTGAGTACCATATTCACAATACTCAGCCAATGAATGTAAGGACATTATAAAAGCATCAGCTGACTCGCCCTGAAACTGAACTCGAGAGTTAAACTTGTATCTCTCGAAAATAATATTTCTTCGAGGTATAAAGTATGCATCAAATTTATCCAGTGCCTCCTGGTATGTATTTGGTTTCGTATGCCACTGCTTAACAATTTGCTCACTTTCATCACCCAATATGTATAAAAGGATATCACACTTTTCCTCTTCAATTTTGGAATTTAGTCCTGATACAGCCATGTATCGAGCAAATCTCTTCCTCCATTGTGGCCACAAACCTAGCGCGTAGAAATTGAATTTCTCTGGAGTTGCTACATTTAAACAAAGCTCAGTAATTCCAATAATTGAGGACCCTGTCGTATTTCCTGCATTTGATCCTGCATTTTCTTCCGCAATTTTTTTTAATTGCTTAATTTCTTTTTTGTTTCCTGGTTTTATTTAGCAATTCTATTTATTTATTCCTTCTTTTTACGAATTTACCGCTGCCACCATGTTTAGTTAGCGTGCTTCTATGAGAAAAGAATAAACACTCGTTTTTTCAAACACCATTTATTTATTAATCTTATACCGGTAAGTTTTCGGGTGAAGCAACGACAGAGGAGTGTCCAAGTCCCCACTATCACTCGCTACAGTTATCGTATTCCCCGACGCGAACGGCTGTAGTATACTACTACCACCGCTCTGGTTAACGGAGGGGAGTACATATACGTAGTCGTTCAGTTGTGGGGACTGATACATGCGCTATACAATCGTTGCGTTACCAGAAAACCTACCGGTATATTATAATGATCTCTTGACCCCGGACGATCTACTCTTCGCGCTTGTCCCTGTCTGTCCCTAGTATCACTTACTCATCCCAGATGGAGTAACTGCACCACATAAACCACACTGATCCAAAACATGGAACTCGCTGCGTGCAGCAAGAGATTGCATGTTATGACTCTGCAGAAAGTGAGGGTAGTCTGTGCCACGGGGAGGATAGACACCTTGTATCTTAAAACAAAGATATTTTAGGAAGACAATTGATAGCTGTTGCCTCTCAATAACAACCTACCTGTATTACTAAAACATCGTATATACAGACGGTCCCCCCAGAAAAAAAGACTAGTCCATATCTCCCTTAATTACCGGAGGATGTTAATTATCTATACACCAAGTTAAATGGATGTGAATAAGCTGCTAAATAGCCTAACAAAATCACGTTTAGCCTTAAAGGCTTCAAGGCTAAACCTTTTTTTTTTCAAATTTTCACATATACATTTTTTCAGTAATTCTGATAATGATGTATATTCTAAAAACAACAATGTATCACAAGTATAAACTTACATAACAAAAGCATAAAAAAAAAATAAAGCGCTTGTGCAAAAGCATAAGACTAAAAATACATTGAGTTACAATGTAATAAATTTAATTTAATTAAGTTGGCATGGGAAAAAAAGTGACAAATAATAATCGCTAAACTTGTGAAATCTAACGTCAAAATATTCTAAAATGAACGAACAATACTTAGACATGCTTCGAGTTTATTTTGAGTGAGGTTATAATAGTTACCAAGTCTCACAACTTTATCAGCAACGCTGGCCGAACAGAGATCCTTCAAGGCTGTAAAAATTTTAGCGGATAGTAGACAATTTAAGGAGAAATGGGGCTTTCAAGAAAGTTAAACGAACTCGGAGTCAACTTCGGGATGTGAATTTCCTGGCGAAATGTTATTCAATGCAACATATGAGATGGTGCAGGGGTGACGTCAATGTTTAACGCAAAAGGAGCCCACTTTAAGCATAGATGACAGTATTTTTTTTTTGATACATTGCTGTTTTCAGAATAAAAATCTCTATCAGGATTACTAAAGCATGAAATATGTCCGATATTAAAAAAATCCTTTTTTTGAGACAGTGTGTATAATAATTGTATTAATAATAATAATGCCTTTATTTCCAACGTTTATATATACAAAGGAGAAAAAAATATATAAATAAATACTTATAAACAATACATAGGAAATAATAAAAATCTTAAGGGATGGTTCAGGTAAACTACGTGTGATGCCATTACCTGCACTGCACCCTTATATAACAATCAATAATATTCTTAAAAATATCATGCCTAATTTAAGATCTAAACCTAATTTCTGGAATTTCTGGAATCATTTCGGCAACAATACTGATATAATAAATATATACATATATAAAATAAAAAGCATTTATTTACTAACATACTTTAATATATCGCAAGTACTAACATACTTTAAGTTATCGTATCGATGCGCACGGTAATACATGTGATTCCTGGTGTTCTTGCTTTAAGTGGTGTTTTGAGCAGTTTATTGGCGTGTGAACTAGGTAAACTTATTATTAAATTATAGCCTACTCTTTTCTCCATTTATTGATATATTTTGTATCTGTGGTTATTCAATATTTCTTACTTTATCTGCAATTTTTCTTTATATGTATGTATATGAACTCGTATACATATATTTACTCATAATCTTTTTCAACATATTGCTGTGACATATAAATATTTATTTTAAATAACAATATTGCCATACGTTGGGCATCGCCAATTTAAATTAATGCTGTAGCATATAAATATTTATTTTAAATAACAATATTGCCATATAATTTATATGCTGTAACAACATACTTTTGTGTGTATTACCACACGTAGGGTATAGTCTTTTGTACACATTATACTCTTTAAATTATTCTTTACACACCAAGAACTTATAATTGGTTTTGTGTTTTATCTTATATTGTTGTGTCATGTACCTTATAACTATTGTGGGTCCTGGCAATGTTTGTGGTTCCTTCTTATTTGCTGATGATTTTTCTCTTGCTCATTATAGGGAAAGAGGTAATAGTTTTGTTCAAAGAAAAAAAACTGTATGTCTATTCAACATAATCATGTATTTTTTTTTATTTTGTAATTTATGGATTCAAAAATATAGTTTCCTTTATATGCACACCTTTATGCTCTAAACAAGATACATAATTGAAAAATGCTCATATCATTTATACCTAATGCCGGTTGTAATGTATGTAAATCTTTTGTTTATTTATTTATTCTACCAAACAAAATAAATATTTATCCTGCAAATAAACAAAAATAAACTTTTATTGTACGTTTATGAATATACTCATCGACGTTATAATATTTATGTATAGGCTTCAATTAATTGCTTTAGACAACCATTTGCACGTGTTGTATCGAGCTCTTAATCTATGCCTTGTGAAATTCTAATTTATTATTCGCTTAATTTGAAAGAAATTAATGATGTCTAGACAATACGATGAAGAAAATGCTCATTTTCACGTAACATCTCTCCAACTGACCAACACCATTAATCCTATTTGGTTGTAATTCCAACTATATAAATTCAAAATAAACCTTACAGGACAAATTATTTACTTGTCTATTTTTTTTGTCCAACAATACATTGATTAATCATTCGCACGTAAAAATCAATGTCTGTCCAACAACTCGTATAACTTAATTTTCAAAAGAAATAATAAACTTACTTGTTATCAATAAATCTATTTTGAATGTCCATTATGAACGCTTCAAATGAATTCAAATGTATTAAATAAAATAAATTACTGTTACTATATGTGTTGAAGAAATAATGAAAAACTACAATATAACAATTAAAAAAAAACTTATTCTTTAAGAGATCTTCCTTTTGTAAGTGTTCTGAGAAGTTCACCTCTCGGAGGTGTTATCAGGAAGTCTCCCTCTCGGAAGTGTTATCAGAAAGTCTGTCTTGTCGAATCTTGTCTTCGTATTTATAGCGGCAAAAATAAACTATGTTGACCATTGCGCCCTCTAGTCCATGTTTAGGTTGGTACTGGAATACACTTTTCCCGTGAAATCGCTGCCCATATGTTGCCGCCTTGATTCACGCACACATACACATTTTGTTCTGACAGTTCACAATTCACTTAAACGTCAACATAACCTTCCAATTCAAAGGTCCCCTCTGCTTTGCACATGATTCCCAACGGTAGGTTTATTCTTGTTACTAATACCATCCTTCCTTGTACTCGTCAATGAACCCATTACCTTGTTCATTGTTCGATGCATATTTTTCTTTCCATTTATTTATGTTAGTTTTACTTTTCTTTTAGCCGGAGTGCGCCTTGACAAAATGGGAAACATGTTGAAAATAACCATTATTCCGCACTGCCTATCCTTGTAGAACACGTCCGCCTCTAGTCCCTGAAGCATTGTGTTACGAACAACTCATGAACACAGATACCTTTTTATTTATTTATAATGTCAGCTTTTAAATACAAAAATATGTCACTGCTGATTGCTTCCATGTTTTACACATTTTTATATCCTTTTTTATTTGTCTAGTAGTAAGCTAAGGTAAATTTTATTCTTTAAGGCTGGACGCCCGCTTCAAGCTGAGTTCGATTTGAAATAGGCGTACCACTGTTTTCTTCGTGCAAATGTAATAAAAGACAAATGTTTAAGGGTCCGCGTGCTCTGTCTTATGCTGAGGAAAAAGATAGAGAAAAGAACTTGTCACCTAATCTAATCTGCCTGTAATTTATGGCTGCGTTGTGGTCTCAGATAATCGCCGGTTGGCCGACACGTTTGCAGTCGGGAAGCAACCCCCCCTAAATTAGACAATCTATATTTTCTCAAACACACAAAAAAGGTGAAGCTGAATATGTAAAATCACCTGCCGGATTCAAATTTTGAGTTGGAAAATAAAATCGAAATCGCAAAAAGGTCGAAAAATCGTTTTTTTGTGTAAATTTTAAAATTTTCATTTTCTTCAATTTTTAATACTTATCTCGTGATATCTTAGCAATGCAGAGAGCTAGGGATCTGTTTTTTTTAAAGGTTATACCCTAAAGTATTTGGATGATACTAGTGTTTTCGATTTTTCTTTATGGTGTGTAAATTTTATAAAAAAAAAAAAAGTTTTAGTAGACGACCAATTTGTGTAACGTATATTTCAGCTATCGAGTAACTAATCTTATTTTTCAGAATTTACCCATATATATGTGAAACAAAATAAAGCCAACATTCCAAAATTATTTTTTGTGCAAGAAATAAATTTCTAGATCGTTTCAGAAGCTAATTATTGCGAGTCAAATATAATAATTATACTCCCAGCCCGCAAGCCGTGTGAGTCCTAACATGCGCTTCTAGCAGGTATAGCGTTAGGGACGGGAAGAGATATTGCTTTTACTTTCTGATACGTAGTATAAGGAAGTATTGTGACGCTGACATTGTATATGTACACTATATTGTAAAGAAAATATCAACGGTTTCGATAAAATAATGTCCGAGTAACGATTACTTTCTTAACAAACACCGATCTCAGAAGTATTTTGCAAACTGCGTAGAAACTGCCCGAAATGGTAGGCGGAGCTACCTCTCGACACAATGTGCGAGCGTACCACATACTCTATTTGATTTCAGTGAATTTCGCCCAAATTTCAAAATTTTGTTTTCCGTTTCGTGACCTTATTTTTAAAAATTAAGAAAAAATAAAATTTATGTATTGCTGTTGAGTGTTACATAATGTTAAATAAAGGCTTGTTTTTTGAAATTTCTTACATTTTTATTTTTATTTAGGGCCCTTTGGACAATTTCGAAGAAATTACGATTTATCCATTGAAAGGCGTTGTTTTCTTAAATTAGCGTGTAAATTCGGTAAGGTTTTCATGAAAAATACGATTAGGAAATGGGAAAAACGATTTCGAGGCCGGGCGTACAGCCTTAATACTTATTTAATTCTTAAACTCTCATAAGATTTTTATTGCCTTATGCATATAAATTTCATTTCTTTTCATGATTTATAACCCATACTTTTTGTGTATCTTTTCTACAAAAGAAATATATTACTTATATTTATTTTGTCTTTATTTCATATATTTCTTTATTTAATAAATTTTTATTCTACATCATTTGTTTTATATTTATTTAATAAACTTTACTTTGCATATTTCATTATTTACTGTTATAATAAAAATTTGACTATAAGTATGCAACTTTGTATACCTTCATGTAGTTCTTGTTGCATAATTTTACTCAATAATATCTAAATAGGACTTTTTCTTATTTTTACTTTTATTTCTAAGCTTAAACTAATTCTTAAATCAATCTCTAAAACTATTCTTATTTTACAAATTTGCGAGGTCACAGCAATATGTTTCTTTTTTTCTTTATCTTCTTTCAGTCAGTCATAAAAATAGGCACTTCTTGCATCTTTTTTCTTTTCTTTTCTGTATATCCTTTGTAAACACATATATTTATTACCGTTTGGTCCTGTCTTGTTTGTTTTGAAGTCGTCGCGACGGACCCCGCTGACGCAGAAGAGTATCCCTTGTGCTTTTTCCTTATTTATTTATTTATTTATTTACTGATCTGTAACATGTTTTGCTCGTGCTGTAATGCTGTGATCGCCAAGGATGATCCTTCAGTTGATTGCAGTGTATGTAACAAAATTTTTAAAACCACTTGTACTGAGGCAACGAGGTCTGATTTGAAGAGATTTGGACCTACCACTGGTATTTTCTGGTCTTGTAAGGACTGTAGGTGCCTTGACTTGCGATCTCTCATATTAACGTTACAAGAAGATATAAAAAACTTAAAGTTGGCAGCTACGGCTCCTGTTGTGTCCGCCGCCGAAGCTCTGACTAAGTCTGAAGAAATCATACAAGAGGTACTTGAGCGCGAACGTCGTCGAGGGAACATCATTGTCTACGGTATGGCTGAATCAAAATCGAACTCTAGGGAGGAGCGAATGGATGCAGATTTATCTGCTGTGCGTGAGGTGTTTCGTTATGTGGGTGCTGCTGTTCCCGAAAATATGAAACCTATTAGACTAAGCAAATTCGATCCCACAAAAGCTGTTTCTAAGAGACCTATTAAAATCTCCTTTTCGTCTTCTGATACTGTTTCTATCCTGTTAAAGAAATCTAAACTACTAAAGAATTGTGCTGAACATCCTGGCGTTTTCATTTCTACTGACCGTACTCCATTTCAGCAGAAATTATTCAATGCAGTAAAAGCTGAACTTACTGAACGTAAATCTAAAGGAGAGGAGAACCTTAGAATTAAATATGTGAATGGAGTGCCAAGGGTTGTTGTCATTTCGGAAAACTAACTCAGCCCAACAGAATCTGTTGTTTGGAGATGTATTACCAGAATGTTCGCGGCTTACGTACAAAAACACATACTTTTCTAAATGCGATTCTTTCTTCTCACTTTGACATAATACTACTTACCGAAACATGGCTTACCGACTCCTTCTCCAGCAGCGAGCTCTTTCCAATTCATTATAATGTCTTCAGATGTGATCGTGATCCAATAATTACCGACAGAGTGTTGGGCGGCGGCGTGCTGGCTGCTGTTGGGGATTCCCTTGCTTGTGTATCTCTTGACACCACTGTGTTTAGGCGGCTCACACAACTGGTGGACGTATTGGTTTTGAGAATTACTCTGGGCCTGAAGCAACTTCATGTTGTCCTTGTTTATATACCTCCGGATCTTAACTTGCATTTATTTGAAGCATTTTTTGAATTACTTGAGATATTTATTTTGGATAAATCTATTTTACTGGTAGGCGACTTTAACCTGCCGAATTATGCGGATCCTACGAATGCTGATGCCAAATTGAATTCATTCCTGCTATTTCAAACATCTACAAATCTTATTCAATTTAATTATGTCTTAAATCCTCACGGTCGAATGCTTGATTTGGTATTATCAAACGGTGATTATCTAATTGGAATAAAACGTGACTCACCACCACTTGTCTCAGAAGATACTTATCATCCTGCTTTGAGTATAAGTGTCACATATAGATCAATTTGAAAATGTCCAGCTTTTATATCGAATCATAACAAAAGATACAATTTTTATAAAGCCAATTACAATAATCTTTATTCAGATTTCTTACATGCTGACTGGTCCATTCTAAAAAGTTGTACTGATGTTAACGAGGCAGTACATGAGTTTCATGGAATAATTTATGGCATTCTCGACTTGTCGGTGCCTAAGTCAGTTGGAAGTTCTAATTCTTTAAAATACCCGTCATGGTTCACTGTTGATATAAAGAATGAGTTATCAGTTAAGAGGTATTATCATGTAAAGTGGAAAAAAACCGGTGACATGTATTTTAGACGAGAATTTGAGAGACTACGCAAAATAGTTAAGGCCAAGATCTCTGAAGCTTATATGTGTTAGAATAACAATATACAACACAAGTTATATACTGATCCAAGTTCCTTTTGGGACTATGTTAGATCAAAAAAATGTACTAGTAGAATTCCAAGTGAACTTAATGATTCCGTTCAGGAATATAACACACCATCTGCCATTGTTGATGCCTTCGCATTGGCTTTCTCAGGTGCTTTCGTGCGTGGTGACGTAATTGATGACTTACCTGATTCGCTGTCTAATTATCCGTTGGTGCATATCTCGGATATCGGCCTTGAAGAAGTCATTCGACATCGTAAACGACTTAAAAATAAATCTACTTCAGGAAATGACAACCTTCCCTGTTTTTTGGTGAGGGACTGTGCTACTATTTTCGCTAAACCTTTATGTGAGATTTTCAACTTGGCTCTACGCACGTGCGTCTTTCCGGATGATTGGAAGATTGCGAGGATCTGTCCAGTTTTTAAAAAAGGTGACGCTAACAACCCCAACAACTACCGCCCTATTGCCATTATCCCTGCTTTTGCAAAGATATTTGAATCAATTATTAATGAACGAGTCGCCTTTCTCACCAAATCGTGTATGTCCTTCCACCAGCATGGATTCACATCAAGAAGATCAACAATCACCAATTTAACCACATTATCCCAAGAAATAGCTGAGACGCTGGACATGGGTGGACAATTGGATGTGATATACACGGATTTCTCAAGTGCCTTTGACAGTATTGACCACTCAATATTGCTCCGCAAACTGAGTTATTTGGGCTTCGATAACGCACTAGTCTGCTTTTTTAAATCCTACCTGTCAAACCGCCAGAACTATGTCTATTATAATGGCTTCAGATCCCTTCAGTATGTGTCATCATCTGTTGTACCACAGGGCTCGAATCTGGGTCCTCTTTTATTTAATCTATTTGTTAACGATCTTATTAGCACGATACAATGTCCTGTTTTGGCTTATGCTGACGATATAAAAATTTATCATAGAATAGCGACTTCTTCGGATGTCGATATACTTCAGCGAAACTTCGATATAATTTTTGCCTGGTGCAAGAGCAATAAGTTACATCTCAATATAGACAAGTGCTGCTCTGTCACTTATACTAGGAAGATAAATTTCATTCGTTCAGAGTATCATATTGACAACATATATGTGACGTTCTCCGAGAAAAGGGACCTAGTGTGTCAAATAATAGGTTTTGACTGAAGAGTGGATTTTGGTACCTAAAAGTGTGTAGAATAACATGAAGTCAGTTAAATTTGTGATAAAAAATTATTTATATTATAAAAACGTAAAAAACAAAGTTGAGAAATACAAAAAATGAGAAAAAATCACCGAAACGTCCATTTTGTTTTTTTTTCTCATAACTTTATTTTCGCACACTAGGTCCCTTTTCTTGGAGAACGCCACATACCTATATATCTACTTTGTCATCCGTTAAAGACCTGGGTGTTTTTTTTGATGCTGCACTTACGTTTTCTGAGCATATATCATCCGTTACCGCTTCTGCGCATAGAATACTTGGCTTCATTATTCGTACCTGTAATTGTTTTTCTAACTTACAAACGATATGTTCCCTTTTCTATGGCCTCGTTATCAGCAAACTAGAATACGCATCTGAGGTGTGGTTTCCGATATACCATGTTTACTCGAACGCAATTGAACGGGTGCAAAGAAGGTTCCTGAAATACCTATCATTTAAACTAGATGGCTTCTATCCGATTCAGAATATTGACTATGGCGCATTGCTCTTGAGACGTAATTTTAGAGCACTATCCGAAAGAAGAACTGACATCAGCGCTTCCTTCATGAATAACTTACTCTTCAGTGTATTGGATGCTCCGGAGTTGCTTTCTAGAGTGAACATCCTGGTTCCACGTCTTCAGTCGAGGGCAAGCAAGTTAATTATGGTTCCGACGCCCAGGACGAATATTCTATACAAAGCGCCCTTATATCACGCTGCTATAAATTTCAATAATCGTCATGAATAACTTGTGCGATTTTAGTGTCAATTTTCCAATTTATTAATTGTTGTTTTTGTTGTAATTATGTGATACATCATTTCATAATTTGAACATTGTATTATCGAGCATTTCTGTAATTGTATTGCCCCATTTGGAGTTTTCTGTTGGGTAATTAATAAAGTCATTATTATTATTATTATTATTATTATTATTAATATATAAACAAAAGGAATCAATATGTGTATCATAAAAGTAACTTCATATAACGTAAGCACATTGACTTGAAAGTAGGTATCCATACGCAGCACACCTGGTACAAGAAAAACAACAACAGACCCAACAGTGAGCTAGGCAGGACCCCACAACAAAGAGAAATAGGCACGGAAAACACATCAGCCAGATGTACACACAGGCGGAGATGAGCCAAATATGAACAAAGCATATCAGCGGCAGACTGTAAATCCCCCACAAAATGGAAAATTGATATACGAGGGCGTATTTTTATGCTATCTACCTAGGCATGAAAAAAGCACATAAGAGAACATAAAAAAATATTCCTTCAACACTAATACACTTATTCCATCTTTTTTCCAGTTGCCCCATACCTTTAGAAAAAAAATTACTTCAGTAACCTCGCAAAATATTCTTCAACAGCTTTTTTGAGTTCTCCATCAGAAGCAAAACGCTTTCTTCTGAGATGCTTTTTTAAATTTTTGAATAAGAAGAAGTCTGACGGAGCTAGGTCGGGGCTATAATATAAGGTGGATGCCTTAACTCTATAAACCCACATTCATTGATTATCTGCTGAACTTTGTTTGTCTTATGAACTCGACAATTGTCGTGCAGCAACAAGATTTTTTGTGGATAAGAATGAGGGCGTTTTTCCTCCAGAGCAGTTTTTAAATTTTCAATTGTGTTTCCGTAGGCCTCTCCATTTATGGTAGACCCTCTCGGCATACATTCAATAAACTCCTTCGGCAACCCAGAAAACGTTGCCATCAGGTTTTTTCCCAGAAAACTGTGTCTTGGCTTTTTGATGGTGCAGAGCCCTTATGAACCCACTGCATGGATTCTTGTTTAGTAGGATGGTTCCAGTAATATACCCAAGTTTCATCCCCGGTAATAATTCGAGATAAAAATGTTTTGTCCCTCTCCAACTTGACCAAATTTTCTTGAGAAGCTTCTTTTCTGCACAGTTTTTGTTCAGGGGTAAGCAATCTGGGTATCCACCGTGCAGACAGCTTCTTCATACCCAAATCGTCATGCAAAATTTTGAGAACACTTGTTTCGGATATACAGACTTCATTGGCAATGACAGAGATCTTTACACGCCGATCTTTCAGTACCAAATTTTCGACTTTTCGCACAACGGTTTCAGTTCGAGTTTCAACGGATCGTCCGGACTTTGGGTCATCATTGATTGACTCTCGGCCCCATCGAAAGAGTTTAGACCAATATTTTACTTGAAAATAAGATGGTGTACTTTCCCCATATACAGCAACATGAATTGCTTTTGGACCATCGCCTTCCTTTGGCAGGAACTATATTACGCTGCGATGTTCAACTTTAGTTTCTCATTTTATCGAGAAATAGACCGTCTCAAATCTCTATACACAACATAAACTAAACACAACTTAGCACATGTACATCTAACAGTGACAGCAATTTTTCAGTAATTTGTTCGACATCGTCACTCTTGTTTCATGACTAGGTAGATAACATAAAAATACGCCCTCGTAGCTCTTGATGGCCAACAGTATCAAACGCTTTGCTAATATAATATTCTAAAAATACAGCAGCAGTAAGGTGCTCCTGGAATAGTGTCAGAACTGCCTCACAACTATAGCCCCTCATAAATTCAGACTGACACTCAGGTATGACAGAAAAGCTGTCAAGGTGTTTAACCAACTGATCAAATATTATTTTTTCTAATATCTTACTTACTGTGGGCTGGATACTGATTGACCTCAGATTATCATATCGAGTAGATGATGCTAATTTAGGCAAAGGTATTACAGTTGCCTATTTTCATTGACAAGGAAATATCTTTTCCTCAATACAGCAATCGATTATGTGACATATTGCCGTGATCCTTGCATATTTAAAAATAAGAATATTATTAAGAACTAGTTTAAGTGTTAAAGAAAATATTAAATTTAAGTTTAAAGAATGTATACTGAAAATTTCAACATCATGCAATACAAATAGCACAAGGGTATGACGGGTTGCATATATTTAAATATGAAGAATTCAAATACCAAATGACTTTATTATTACATTATACGTTAGATAAGTATTAAAAATTAAGTATTAAATAGGTACAAAATAAAGACAAAATAAGTCTAAGTAATATATTTCTTTTGTAGAAAAGATAAACAAGAAGTATGGTTTGTGTACAGCAAAACGCAATCTAACTTTTCACAAGGCGTGAAAATTGCATTGAATATTTTAAATAATGGACCTTTGTTCAAAGACAAAAAGTATCTACTTAAAGCAAACAATAGAGAAAGAGTCATGTTGAGGGATGGAACGGTAAAGAGAGTGAGTCATTTAAAAGCCATCAAACTATACGAACAAGATCAAACCTGTAATAATAGAATATGTTAGCAACTTCAGAAACATAACACATAACCTAAGAAAATACATTATTACCTGTTGTGGGCACTATATGCGATGCTATTTCCCTTGTACTTTTTTCTCAATTCTCAACTTTTTATAAGTATTCAGAATTATTTCCTTTTCAATAACGGACAAGTGACTAAAACGGCCGCGTTTCCTCGATGGAGAAATAGGTAGGTTTATACTTGTACTCGGCATTGGGTCCATGATATATTATGGTAGACACTAAACAAGCGGTCGAAGAGTTCTAAAAAGAACTATTTTTGTTGTATAAATACAAGAACAGAAAAAACGAAGTAGAAGAGAGTTTGAAAAACATACAAAATGCAACTGTTAAATGACTAGAAATAACTGTCAATTAAATTAAGTGAGGGTCATTTGGGCACGAAAAGAACCAATCGAATTGCCCTTTTTTTTTGCGCTAAAATTTCAAGGTGGTCTGCGGAATAAAATAACAGAGTGTACTTTCGAAAACATCTCGAAATAACGATCCGCCAGTATTATATATTTAAAGCTGGAGACATTCTAATATAAATGTATGAGGAAATATGTAGTACATTTACTAAGCAATTTGCAATCTGAGACCTCATCATTATTCCTGAGAGTTAGTCTATGTATAATACCTGAAGAGAATATATTATGCTCCAGGAAATTTATTATTGGCCCATGTAATTCAATGACTTAATAGTTTACTAGCTATTAAAGGAATATACATATATCAACTGAATTGTCGTCGAACATTCGCGCAGGTTCTGAATATTACATGACACAGTGAACAAGTGTATTGTCTGTATAGAGCCAAAACTAACAGGATGCTGTTAAAGTTCTAAGTTACAGTTAATCTATATGTTCGCTATATTAACATACCTCTGTCAAGATTACCTTATATTCATTTTAAAAGTTAAATATTACTCTTATATATGGATATTACTTCTACGAGTTTAATAAAATAAATTTCTTATACGTGTCTAGGGCTCGAATGAAGAAAAATGTATATACCGGGTGTCTGTTTAAGCTCGGCCACCGACCATACCACGGCAACCGTTTATCATACAACCTGGCGGAAAAAATCTTGATAGTAATATGGAGCATAGGAATTTCAACCAAAATACTTTTAAGTTTCCAAAATGATCGCAGGGGGGCGCAATTTTCAAGATGAATTAAAAATTCGATTACTTTTCATTAAATTCTAGATTAAGATAGATTAAAACTTTTACTAGCAACATTTTTAGACGTTTTTATACAATTTTCATTTGGAACTTTTTGATCTAAGCCCCATACGAAAGGGAGGGTGCTGCTTACAAAAGTAGATATAATTTCGGTTTGCCCCAACGGGTTTGAATGTCTCTAGGCTCATTAGATAGAGAATTTTACATGGAATTGAAGTATATGCAGTACGAAATTACGTGGTTGTCAAAAAAAGTAACGGGGGGCAAATCTTAAATAGAACGGTATATTTTTAATATCGGAATATTGAAGCACATAAAAACTGAAGAGAGTGATGAAAACCGGAAGTTGTGTAACGATAGGCCCTGTATATAATGAATAAAATATAAATATAATATAACATCTAAAATATTATGATATTATGGTGGATAATAAATCAACACAGATCGGGAAACATGTATTATTCATTTATTTGTATTAAATTATTATATTCCTGTTTAAAATGTTTCTATATAAATTCTGTATATGTAAGAAAGAAATAGTGCGTAGGTGTATCGGTGTGAAAGAATGAAAAACACAAGTGGCGTCAATATTATCGCAGCCAGCCAGGAAGTTATGCGACATAAATAAAGAACAGTGTGTGTGCAACCGACACGTGGAACCTTGAATGTGATGCAGAAAAGTAAAGCACATAGGTGGCTCAGGGAATTCCCTGGAAGAATACGGCGTGGCGTGCCTTAAGCAAGGAGTAGGCAGGCAGACGTTCCCTAGCCGGCGCATGAATAGGTTCGCAGGTCGTGTTAAGTAGAATAACACTAGACCGCACCCAAGAAAAAGGGAACGACATCTCACAGGCTAACAGTGCGAATACAAGTAATTCTACGCACTAGAAAAAAGTAAAAGAAAAAGCCTAGTGAGAAAACTGTTACAAGTTTTAATAAAACAACTAGTGGGTCAAGTGAAGTAAAAGTTCTATTAATAATTAAGTGTGTGCCGTATCTCCCGACAAAGAAGACGACGATTTCAGTCGACCCTGGGAAAGCTGCCCGTGAAAATACCGGTCCAGCGGCGTTCAAAGCATCGTATCAGGTACCCAACGTTGTTTGAATTAAAGGCCTATATCATGCATGTTATTTTTTATAAAACAATTCAATTAGCATCAAATTAAATCCATGGTATACTGTATAGGTAAAGCGTCATTGCATTGTTGTTAATTATATTTGCCCATGTTGTAATTGATGCGTAATTTGTATTGTGGTGTACCAATTGAATTGTGTTTTGTTTCTATAACCTTTGTTTGTAACCTGATCTGTGTTGATGGTGTTTTTAATCAATATATTAGAAATGTTTAAATATTCTTTTGCGTATTATTTGTCTACCTTACTATAGGAAATTTGGAATATAAAATAGAAGTAATAGTACGTGCAGGACAATAATCTTAGTGTCTAAATACCTGAACCGTCTTCAAATTAAGAGTCTTATGCTAAACCGAACTATTTAACTGAGCTAATTACGCGGAACATCCAATAAGTCATTTTATTTATTTGAGTCATTTTAATTATATTATTTAAATTTGTATTATTACATCTGAACACCCCACTTTGGGGCATTTTAGTCTTTTTATTGAAATTAAAAATCCATTACTATTACAGTTGCTACCTCTTTTCTTGACGAAGATATAGTCATTCGAAGACAATTCAGAAAAATACAAAATTTTAAATATAAATTTATTTATTTATTGGGAGTAATAATTTTATGTTAATTTTAAGAGAGTCTCTAGAAAGTGCATAGTTCGTTTTCACTTGAATTTTCATCATACTCTTCCATAAATGTATTCATTTCAATCTTCTCACCGATTTTTTTAATTCATTTTATATTTGACGTTAGGTTCTCCTTTTAAATGTTTCCAAATTGTCTAGCTATTTTTTAATTTCAAGTCTTGTCTTTTTAGACATTGAAATAAAATAATAACAATAATAATAATATATCTTTATTACGCAACAGGTATACAGCAAAAATAATTTCCATAACTCATGAACTAAGTAGACAATAACGAGAAAAAAACAATATAAAATAATGCATTAATCATAAACAAATCATTTACTTATTAGTAAAGCCCGGATCTTTAGGCATTGTAAAAGTTGAAAATAGGCAGGCACGAAGGCAGTTAAAACTTACTAATTAGGCATAGTTATAGGCGGGCTAAATAAAACTTGGGCATTTTATATGAACTTATTTATTGAGTATTTAAAGAAACAGTTTTAATTTTTTTATAAACAAACAATTTAGTTTTCCCTAAGAAGAATATCAACATAAAAACATAACATTACTTCAAAAAGTTTAACATTTTCAACTCGATAAGTGACGATAAATTATCGTCGATAACATGAAATAAATATAATATTTTTTATAAGCATGAAATAAATATAATATTTTTTATTTTTTATTAGCTTGGCAATAAATAACCAGAATTTGTTCAATTGATTCGTCTGACAAAGAGTGTCTTTTGTCTGTAAGAATTTGCTTATATGCAGAGAAGCTCCTTTCGACATCGCATGATGTCATTGGAGCAAACTTAAATTTATTGATGTCTTCGGCAGTCATTTCAACTCCGTTTATAAGTGGTACAGATGAAGATAGATCGCCAGATAATACTTTACTGATATCTTCTAAATCCTTGAAATTTGGATTTTTTATCAAGACACTTTTTAGTTTATTCAAGGCAATTTCTGCAGGTAACCCTGGTGTCTCCTCCAATGATTTTTCTACACAGTGTATAATTTCAAAACTTCTACTTAACGGCAAACCTTGGGTTTCAAGTTCTTTTATAGCTGTGGTCAAAATTTTGAAATTTGATTGTATATATGCTAAATCTCTGAAAATATTATTATTTTTATAACAATTTTGGGCATCTCTAATGGCACGACTCTCCCCATCAAATGCTAATACAACCTAAAAGAAATGACATATATCTGCGTATTATCGAGGAACAATGTTTTTTTAACTTACCTCTTTTATACCATTAAAGTGTTCTGCATGAAACATTGCTGCCTCCAGCCAGGTTCCCCATCGTGTTAGGATAGGCTCGGGTGGCAGTGGCACATTCGGCAGTTTTTCTTTGTAGCATTGCACTCTTAAAGGAGCTTTTAAAAAAATTTGTTTTACAGATTTGATTAAACCATTAACATCTTCAAAGTGGTGTCGAATAACTTCCCAAACCAAACTAAGCGCATGAGCCAAACAAGTGATATGGTAAAGGTTAGGATAAAAAACTTTTAGTGCTACACCACATTTTTTCATGTAAGCTGCAGCGTCGCTGTACATGATTCGAACTCTCTCGTGGTAAATTTGTTCGGGCCATAAAATTGCTTGAAAATGTCAATTAATAAACATAAAAACATTCGAAAGTATACTTACCCAGTGAGGAATTAATAAATCTGGATACTGTTGCATGATTGCACTGAGGCAAAACTTTACTGGCCAATAAACATGGGACACTTGGTGATTCTCCGCTTAATTTTCCTACAATAATATTACAGATATATTTTCCACGGGCATCAGTTGTTTCGTCCACAACAATCCATATATCGTTAACACCAATATAATTTTGAATAGTTTGAATTTTCTGCAGACACATGTACATTAATACTACAGACTATCATATAGTTTATAAGCGAATAACAAACCTCTTTGTAAACGAGAGGTAAATAATTTTTTCGCAAGGTAGATTCTGACGGAATTTCTTTATTACAATAATCTGCAAAGAATTTCTTGAAAACAGGGTTTTCCACTTTGTTCCATGGTATATTGCAGGAAGTTAGCAAATTGCATAGATCATAAAAAAAATGGATTTTGCCTCGTTTGTAAACGTTCTGTTAGTAGCGTTTGTTTAGGACCTGCCTCACCGGCCTGTATTTTGGTTAACTTTCTTTTATGGGCTTGCGTCTCTTCATGTTGTTTAATGTGGCATTTTTTTGCACAGTTTACTTAAAAATCAATGTTTTATTGTGAAAATTTATGTCAAGAACTGTTACTACTTAGGTACCATTTGGTTACAAACTTGGCAATATAAGATGTCTCCGTCCGTTGTAAAACATTCTTTACCACTAATCCATCCTTTTAACAAATGTCTGTGATTGGTTTTTTCTCTCGGCATGTTGGTCTAGAACGCTAACCAACAGTAACAACACGACAAAAAGATAGACAAACCACCTGTGTCAACACCAACTAACAACTACCTGTGCAACGACGCAGTGCGCGTCACGCGGAGTGTCCACGCGCAAGTCTTAACGCGCAAACTTGAAGTCGATCAGAGTACACGGATCAGTGGGCCCGTCAGTACAGTAGTCCTAAACTTGTTCGGTAGAAATCAGTTGCAAATAGATGGATCGATATCGGAAAAACTGAAATTAGGCTTAAAATAGGCAATGTAGGAAATTGTAGGCATTATAAATTGTAAAATACGCAGAATAAACGAAATAGTGAAAAATAGGCGCGTAGGCGTTAAAAAAAGTCCTTAATTTCAATTAAAATCATTAGCTGAACGTATAAAACCTAATTGCCTACGATTTTGCTTAATTTTAATTTTAGGCAATTGCCTAAAGATCCGAGCTTTACTTATTAGTAACAAAAGGGTACAAAAATTGATATCTAAGTCATCCCCGCCTATAACATGAGAGTAAGTAAAAGAAGCTATTATTAATAAATAATAATAATAATCTTTATTAGCAATTGCTATTAAAATATACAAATACATTATTTAGAAACAAAACTTTTTCTATAAATCATTACTGAGCAAATTAATCCTACTTATAATCTAATTGTTACTTATATATAATTTTCGTTTTTTGCTTATCTACTATTCGTTTGTAATGTATACAGTCTCTATCAACCGCTGTGTGATTAGTGTCAATATCCATTTTAAATTTATCGTTAGTTCTTACACAATTTATACACTTCTTATATATAACTACGCTATCACATTTGTTTGTCAAATGACTACCAGCACAATTACCACATGTTCCCGCTTTTTTACATTCTTTAGCAAAATGATTGTACTCTGCACATTTGTAACTAATACACCTTACATTTTTTCCATCCTATATTTATTTGTGCCCTGTCTATGATGCTGGAATATATCGCTGGTTGAACAGACAATATAATATTTTCATAGTTCTTCTTTTTCTTATCTAAGTATTTTTTTTCTATTTTAATTTTATCTGAGACATCCTTGTCTACGTATGTTAAGTCATTTTGCCTAATAATCGGGTCTAACACTTTTTCATTGTTTTCATCAATAATATCTGCTTCAACACCAGTAATTATTATTTTAGGGTTTCGTAATTTCGGTTCAGAAACTACACATTTATTTTCAATTTCATTTATAGCTTTTTCTATTAATTTTTCTTTAGAATTGCTAACACTACAATTAATAGCGATACCACCTTTTCCAACAGTTTTTATTGTTTCAATTCCAAGTGCTAGTTTACTTGGATCCACTTTATTTTTAATATCCTTTTTTGTTTCGTGTGATTGTTGATAATCCTTTTTAGGTTTAACGATTAACACATCATTTTTCTTTTTCAATAGATCGCTATACAATGTCTTCTTTTCTACCTTATTTTCGGTGTTCGAAATAAACTCCAAAATTTTGTGAATCAGTTCATTTTGTTCTGATATTGTTTGGAGACGCAGTTATGCTAAAAGATATTATAAATACTAGTAATAATATAGAAATTGTACTAAAATTGAACACGTAGTATAGATTGTCCCGAAAAAAAATAACAGAATTTAAAACAAAATGGTCAGTCACAGGACGCAGGAGAACTTTTGACCGTAACATTATTGTTGAAAAAGAAAATGTTTTCATCCATGCACAGTGTTGTCAGTTCTATGTATACATTTTCTAAATCCAGTGCATTCGAATTGAAATCCAGAAAATCATATTTAACGTGATATCTATCGAGACACTCGGAAACAAGAACAAAACATCAAAAGAAATAAGTCTGTCTTTCGACTTAAACTTGTTCAATTTGAAAATGAGATCTGACGTACTTAAAATAGAAAGATCATGTTCAAACTTAAATTTACTAAATTCTTTAATCAACCGTTTGAAAATATCATGAGTAGATAAGATATGACAGTTCTGGCGCAAATCTCCATAAGGTTAACACAGGGGGTCTAAAATTACTTTTTCCCCCCACCACATCAACTTCTGACATCACGTGACCGAAAGCAACACCCCCGTTAACGGCTTCTGAAGAGCTTTGAACGGCTTCTAGTATGGTTAAGGTACGTTGACGATATTTTCGCGATTTTTGACACTAAAATGTATGATAGGTACCGAAATGTTTCTTAATGAATTAAACTCAAAATTCCCCACGATTAAATTCACTCTTGAGAAGAAAAACAATGGACAATTAGCTTTTCTAGATACATTAGTAATTAAAGCAGATTGCAATATAGAAATAGATATTTATAGAAAGGAAACCAATGTAAACAGATTCATTACAGCAGATTCTAATCATTGTTTGCAACAAAAATTGTCTTCATTCAATTTTCTAATCCATCGCTTGTTAAACTTCCCACTTACAAGAGATAGATACGAGAAAGAATTACGCCTTATAAGAGGTATCGCTGAATACAATGGTTTCCAGTCAGACGTAGTTGACAATATCTTAAGAAAAATGAAACGTAAGAATGTAATTCTAAATTCCACAACTTTGCTACCTCAAAGTGATATAGATAAGAAATTTGTTGTCCTACCTTTTCATAATATTTCGAGAAACTTAAATAATATTTTTAAAAATGTTGGTTTGCAAGTCGCGTTTAAATCATGTAATTCGTTGAAAAGTCTTTTGAGCAGTACTAAAGATAAAATTGAGGTAGAACAAAAATCTGGAATTTATGAAATTAATTGTAATAAATGCGAGAAAAAATATATCGGCCAAACTAGACGTTCGATTGCAACTCGCTATAAAGAGCACATTGCTCATTTTCGGTTTAATAGGACAGAGAAGTCTAGTGTAGCTCGACATATTTCGGACACAGGTCATGATATTCCAGCAAGCGGCCTCAAACTTATAAAACAAGTGCGTAATTATAGAGAACTAGATAGTTACGAGAGTATATACATTCAGAAAAATAAAAATAAATTAATGAATTCAGATAACGGGCCAATTCCCCAATCTTGTTTATATAAGTTTGTGGTGTAAACAATACCTTTTAGATACCGTTAGTTTTTCATAGGACATTAGAATTAAATGATAGAATTATAGTATTAAGCATGACTAATTTAATGATACAGCGATCAGGTACTGTTAATGACGTAGTTAATAGTTTAGGTAAAAATATATAAACCATCCCCGTAAATAGGAAATTATATTGTTGGTTTTCTTAGAATATTAGAATTAAAGGATAGGATTAGAATAGTAAGTATGACGTATTTAACGGTACAACGATCAGGTATTTTTAATGAAGTTAGTAATAGCCTAGGTAAAAGAATAAACCATCCCCGTAAATTGGAAATCAGTGTTGTTCTGTACGCTACGGTGTGTAGACAGCGCGATTTTTAATCAGTGCTACTGATGATGACAACTTAGTTGTTGAAATACGTATTTAGCCATTTTTGTGCTTTAGTGTGGTGGTTTTAGTGTTTTTGTGTGCGTTTATAAGTTATATATTTTCGATGTATTAATAGCATTATTATGACATCAGATTAAAAAAATCAATGTATAGTTTGCCTGCACATAGAGAATCTTGATGGAGATTCTAATTCATTAATTTAATTTAAATTCAAGATTTCTTTTATAATTCCCAATATTCTATCTTTGTTTCAGCACACAAACGGATGCGAACAATTACGAATTATTTTCTCGTGAATTTGAGCATCGCCGATCTGCTTCTGTCGACGCTCAACTGTTTCTTCAACTTCATTTACATGTTGCAGGGGTAAGTTACAAGCTTCGCCGTCTGGGCACGTTCGTTCGTACGGCAATTTGGCACACATTTCGCTTATCGGCTGCCTACTGCGCTAGTGGGGTGACAAATTCTACAACGAATAAACGAGTTATCCTACATACGTCTAAAGACTATCTGTTCAACGTAATAACATATTAAAGTGGGGTTGGGAAAAGGAAGAAGATAGTGGGAATTAAATTGGCGAAATTCATCCAAAGATATAAATCTTTGACATCGAGAGATTTTCGTGTTTCGCATAGAGATGACTTCCAAGAGATAGATTAATTATTCACTTCTCAAACATTTAAAATATACTATGTTAAAACTGTATTTTCTATCCAATTTTTCTTTGCCATTCTTCCGTTCATTTATGTTACTTTAATGTTCATACGTCGCCCAAACCATCTCATAAAGAAGAGAGAAATATAAGAACATATACAGGTTAGGAACATTTGTCTATTCAGCGTATGAAATAAGTAATCGTATCTACATACTCTATAATGATTAAAAAGAGATGGAAGATATTTAGACAATCGTAACTTGTTTTATTTAACTAGGATCCGTCATACTACGGAAATAATATCATAATCAGGAAATCAACAGGCGTTTAAAATTTTTCGCATGAAATGTCAAAATTGACGTTTGGAATGTGAAAATGCTTTAAGTTTGTTCATATCATTAGCGAGTAAACCATATTTAACAGAAATCCGAGATAACAGAACGTATTGAAAAGAATATGAAAATATTTCAGTAATAAGTAATTGCACTATTTCAAATTAATAATGTTGCCAGTGATAACAAATCTACAAAATAATGGTTTTCCTGGAATAAAACTCTTGGGTGAGCAGCCAAATGACACTTCCTTTTTTATTGTCTAAACTTTTGTAAAATTTATTTACATCATCAGAGATAATGAATTGGAATATAATTTAGACAAGCGTGAAGGTGATGATGACAGATAGCATTATGATTGCTTGTTGACGTCATATTGTCGTTTAGTTTGTTCATAAGACTTTTGCAAACGAGATTTAATTTCCTTATATAACTCGGAAAAATGTTTAGATCGTAACATAAGCTGTTCAGGGTCTTGTTGACAATCTGTGACGTCAGCATCATCATGCTTAACAGAAGGAAAACGTTCACCAATGATATACAATTCCCGTCCAAAATTAACAAAATACGGAGTGTGACCTGTCACTTCGTGCTTGGCAGTTCGAATAGCACAAGTTACTTTCGGTAGAACCAAATCCCAATTATTTGGTCGTTGGACGCATAAGAAATTAGACACGTCTTCAAAGTTCGATTAAACCTTTCGACAGGATTGGCTCTAGGAGTATAAAATGAAGTGTAAGTAGATCGCATCTTATACCTAGACAAAAGTTGTCGATACTCTTTGGAGCGAAACTGCACACCATTATCAGAAATAATACGAGTGGGAACGCCAAACAAGAGAAATACATCATTTTCCAGATGTTTCACCACAGAAGCAGCTAACGCCTTACGTAAAGGGAAAGTCAACTATTTTCAGTGAAACGGAAGGGTTAGACCATAAAATACGTCCCAAATTCATTCGTCAAGATAATTCCAATAAAACGTCTTCGGAATTTAACATCTGCGGAATTTTCATCTACTGTTTTTTAGCATCTACAGATTTTATACATCTACGGAATTTTCCCTAGATAGAGACAATAAGTTAGCTCTAACGAAAGAATTTTAAAAAGAAAATCAAACAATAAAGTTAAGAAAATGACTCATTAAAAGTTCCAATTAATTGATTAAATAAGTACCTGATTTAAATGACACTTCTTAATAATCCGTTATGACAGACGATGATAATGGATTAACCATTTACTATCAAAATAATAAGTGTAAAATGCACAGGTAATTAATACACGCCACCAGCCTGTTATCGAAACGAAGAGTTGCAACAGAATGAATCGCGTGCGCTGTTAAACAGTCAACGAGCACCTGAAAGGGAATGGGACGAAAATGTCGAAATCAAACCAATAAATGTTAATCATACTGAATTAATAAAATTTAACCCACATTTAAATTTGAAACTAGATCATTAAGGAGAAAACATAAGATACATCAAATAATAATGGGATATTTCAATTTAAAAATAACCCATAAATTTACAAATAACTACACGGAGATCTGTACAACAGATTGCCGACTTAAAATCAACATACTTAAGTTACGTGACTCAAGGCAGATGGCGCTACCTATACTTTAAATTCACAAATAACTATCATGAATATTTCAAAATAGAAACAAATTACATCAATGATTTTTATAACGTTACAACAGCTTCATTACTAGGGAGCGGAATCGAGCGAGGCATGACTCATCGCCCATGGGCGCGCTATTGAAATGTTGTATTTTTAAAGAGGTTTTAATTTTATTTATACAGGGTGTCCAGAAACTCTTCTGACAAACGAAGACCGGAGATTCCTCAGATAATTTTAAGACAATTTAACCTAATTGACCCTAGTCCGAAAATGCTTCCTAAGGTCATAGGCGTCCGTTTTGGTAGGTAAACGGTTATTTTAACGCATAACTTTTTTGTCTTTAACTTTTAAGCATTTGTGACACTAGATTATTAAATTTTCAGGTATTCTAGTACTAAAAGGTACTCTTACTTTAAGTCGGTAGGATACACTATTTATATTTATTTATTATTTTTTGCACTAGTTCGCTCTGAACTGCCAACAGAAATAAAACCTACGTTTTTAATTGTCAAATTGTTGTTAGTTCGCGAAGTTGAAATGACGAAAGATGAAATGACGAAAAAACGAAAAATTTTCAAATCGATTTTTCTAGAAAACGGTGTATCCTACCGACTTAAAGTACGAGTACCTTTTAGTACTAGAATACCTGAAAATTTAATAATCTAGTGTCACAAATGCTTAAAAGTTAAAGACAAAAAAGTTATGCGTTAAAATAACCGTTTACCTACCCAAAACGGACGCCTATGACCGGTACTAGAAATTCGCAATTGATGGAATCGATTCATCTCTGGAGGATAAATAAGCATACCAGTTTTTGTTTTTCTAAATAGAAGCGTTCGGGAGATATTAAAAAAAACTAATTACAAGGCGCCATCTTCAAAGAGCTCTAGCTCCCTTAGGAAGCATTTTCGGACTAGGGTGAATTGGGTTAAATTGTCTTAAAATTATCTGAGGAATCTCCGGTCTTCGTTTGTCAGGAGAGTTTCTGGACACCCTGTATAATTGAATAACAAGTGGCTGGTGATTATAAAATACAAAATACCCTACTATTTGTTCATTTTCTCTTCTGTAAGACTTGTTCTCTTTGAATTAAGTACATCCTTGTAGATAGAAAACGTCTTTTCTACATCGCAACTGGTTATATTTACGTAATGGAAATATTCTTTTATTTCAGCGTATTTAGCATACACAATTGCCGCAATGTTATTAAACCTGGATTTCTATTAAAAACTGCGTCTAAGTCACTTGGAATTATTAATAGCCACATCTAATGTGGTTAATCCATTTTTACTTTCTTATACGTAGTATAAGGAAGCAATGTGAAATTTTCGACTTCGAGATTTTTGCAGATGTCCACGTTTTGAAGTCCCCTGATACCGAAAAAGATGTTTTTAAAAAATGTCTGTGTGTCTCTATGTGACCACGATAGCCGTTGTAGATATCAATTCCAAATTTTGTATTTACGTGTCTAATCTCCATCTTGAGATCTGAGTAGTTTTTCAGTAAAATCGGTAGACTGGCAGTTTGCTTCAGTGAAAAAATTAAATTTTACCAATATTTCGTCAACTACTAAATTTAAACAAATTTATAAAGAATTCATATGTACTTGAAATTAAAATTGAGAACAATTTTATTTAAAAAGTTTTTCGAAGCTGCTACCGGAAGTAGGTCTTTTACTCCTATCGAAAATCAGTTTTTTGCGAATATTTCGCATGTCATGCTTTTTAGACAGGTACGTTACGGGTATAAAAGTATTTAAAACGTAATTTTCAATATCTTTTGCATAAAAACAATTTCAAAATTCAGACCGGAATTACCACTTTTACTCTTATCGAATAGCGATTTTTTGCGAATATGTCGTAAATTATGCATTCTATATGTATTTATCAAGAATACAAAAGTATTTAGTGCTAGATTTGCAATATTTTTTGAATATATGAAATTTCAAAATTCGGACCGGAAGTAACACTTTTACTCTTAGGGAGTAGTCCTTTTTTCGAATATCTTGCTAAGTATGCATTCTATAGCGATTTATTAAGAGAACAGAAGTACTTAGAATAGGATTTTGAATAATTTTTGTGTAAAAAAAATATAGTATAGTTTGAAACGCTCATACGTATAAGAAAGTCGTGTGGTGGCCACACCTCATTTTTTAATTTGAGATTCGATTTTCAAAATATGTCATTAGTTTAGGCAAATTTCCAAAGTGTTCCTGAAGGAATAACAACTGATTTTTTTAAATTTGGGATTTGTGTTAGTTCCTTGCACTCAGAAATACTTCGAGCATCGTCATTTAAACATATAACGAAATTTTGTAAACTATCGAAATTCTCTGCATGAAAACTATTGCTGTGTATGTTTTAGCAAAGCTAAGTGACGATATTTTACAGACTTTGCAATAAATTTCGGAATCACTAGATCTAAATAAATGATAACTAAAAATGTACGCGTATGTTATTGAAACATACATATTATATTGCGAAATATAAGGTAAATATAATAAATTTTAAAAACTCGTCACCCTTGTACCTACGCCGATGAAGAAAGGATTTTATTCATAAAATTCCTTATTTTATGGCAGTTTTTTCTCTGATTCTCTGGAGTAAACAGATGTTACAGTTCGTCCTATGAATTAGTGCTATTCAGATATAATGTAAACAACACGCAGTTGTTTACATTATTTCTTTTCACGGTTGTGGCTCCGTGGTAGTTTAGCTCGCTCGATTCCGCTCCCTATTCATTACCGAACAGAGAAGTAATGCAGAATGCAAAATGTGTAAAAGTGAAAATGTACACAAATAAGCACAGAACAGCCGCTATTATCTATAGCGGCTATAAGATCGAGACCGTAGATTTAGCAGAAAATTCATTAAAAATGAATTCCGAATTTTGAAGGGTCTATTCACTAGCGCCAGAAAAGAGAATATTATTTAAAAATAAATAAGAAGCACACTAATAATAACTCAGAAAAATTCTTATTTAAATATTCAGAAACCAGCTTAATAAATCACAGGTACAAAGTAATTAAATAATAATTAACAATAATTCTAGTAATGTAACTTAGTAAAAATAAACTCTAATTAAACGACAAAATATTAACAATCAAGAATAAAAGTAACCAATCTAAAGCACAATAACCATATGAAGAAAAATCAATATCAGGCGTTGGCAAACACAATAGAAAAGTCGCGATTTTTACACTGCAACATTATTGTAAATGTATAATAAGTAATTTAACTTATTTATGTATTTAATATGTTAGTATAAGCATACTGCAATCAATATTTTATTGAGGTTATGTGTAGCTATTAATTTTAACAATTAACAATAAATTCAAATGAATGCTAAAAGTTCGCGCGTCTTTCTCACTAATTCAGTGTCCAAGTGGGCTAGGAAAGATAAATTGGCCAGACAATTGGTATTAAAATGTGAAGGATAATTCCACAGACCAACAGCTTTAGCCGGCTAATTAATGTGCAGTCATATATTTACAAAACAATTCCATTACAAAGTTTGCAAAAACTTTGGCAAAATAAGAAACAATTAAATAATTCTAATTTTCAAATATACTTAATATTTTCTCCTTACAATATGGGGTTATACGAAACATGATATATTACAAAAGATCGTTATTTTTCAGGGATTGGCGATTTGGAAGATGGTACTGCACTGCCAATAATTTTATAGCGAATGTTACAGTTGCAGCCAGTGTATTTACACTTACGGGCATTACATGTGATAGGTAAGGATACTTTAAATTATTGTATTCATTTAAAAACACAAATATATTCGAATTTAACTACTTCAAAATTAATAGAAATTTCAAATTATAAATATTCCATTTACCTACTTCCTTATAGTTGATTTGCGTCATCAACTTTTAGTTTATGATATAAATTGTTTCATCCCCTGTGACAATGGACCCCAAAATTGGTTTAGGGTCGTCTCCACATATGTTTAAAAACGTCTGCTCATATTCGACTCGACGTTCACGTTGGAGAGCAGAAAGAAGTCTCTATACCCATCTAGCACTAATTTTATTCATACTTAAATGGTCATGGAGAATTCGGCGAATACTTGTTTCGAAAATGCTTGTTATCACTGCTAATTCCTTTATTTTCAACCGGCGATCTTCTAGCACTAAATGTTCAATAATTGAAATTTGTTGAGGCGTTATCACTTCAATTGATCGGCTCGACCGATCAATATCTTCCAGGGATTCTTGTCCCAAACAGAAGCATTTTGCCTACTTTTTTATAGTTGAATACGAAGGAGATGAATCACCGTAAACGCCTTCTAAACGTTGTTTAATATGATAAGGTGTATGCCCTTCTTTTGTTAAAAATTTAATGACCGTGCGGTACTAAATTTTCTTACTTCAGACATTTTCGTGCGCTAGTCACGTTGATTGGCTGGTTACTAAAAACTACTAAGCTTCGAACCGTCATATATATAGTGTACACCTCGCGTATGTACATGCATGACGTGACGGAGTTTGAACACGTTTGAACCTGTATAAGCCTATATCTGTCATTATTCGATTTTTTTAGGAGACAATAAACACTAAATAATTGTATTGCATTAAGGCAGAATCATAGTCGAAAGTTGTGTTAGATATTTCGAGCATTTTAGCAGAGATATAAGAACAATACTGACAAAATAAACCTTTTTGTTTGCATGCTTTTTGCCATCAACAACGAAAGGACCTATAATATGACATGATGTAACGACGCTAGGCTATTGATCGGATTCATGTTTATGATTATACGCCATATCAGCTAGAGGAGCATATTTCTTTTCCAGAATCATTACATTATCGTAATTTTCCTTTTTGACCTGAAGTGACATATTGTACAGGACAGGCATATAAATTAGTACAGATTTCTTAAAGATGTACCCGTGCTTCGCTAAGATTTCTTTGGATAACAAAGGATTAATACAGAGGAAAGTTCATCATTTTACAATTTGTAATTTTATCCACATGTTCCTTGGGCTATCATTTTTTTTTGTCTTTAGATATAGAAAAGTTCCATTTCTCCTTGTTTTCTATAGTTTTTCTAAAATAAATACTCAAAGAATGCTTACACCTGAAAATCTTCTCCTGAGTGGCCCCAAAAGTGTTTAGGGTTGCTATTTTTATAGTGTTTCATATACTCGACTGACTAGTAAATAGACGTGCTCAATGTTTCTAACATAATTCTCCAAAACATCTGTCGCATGATAGAAGCTATGCATGATTTTATCAAATCGACCCGTGTGGTAGCATTTTGCTGATAATGAAAATACTAAAAATATTCCATTGCTTCTTAATTAATTATTAATTAATTACTGTTATTGGACCTACGTTGCGCAAACGTTGATTTTAATAAAGCAAAAATAAAAGTCATAGCTGACTTTGGGTTTATAGTCATTCATTTCGTATATAAACCAGTATTCAAATAACTTTAATTCAAATTTTTCGACTCATGCATTTTGCAAATATTAAGCTTTGGTGATAAATAATTAGAATACACACTGTACAGTTGCACTTTGCGGAATGTATTATAAATTGAAAGTATATTCTACTTACATTCGTTTGACGCAGTGATTCCGGAGCATAAAGGATGTATATGATGCAGATACCTCTATATGCAGCAATTTATAATAATAATAATAATTTCATTTCGGCAGACATACAGTGAGGAAGAGAGATTGAAATATGAACATACTTACTGTCGCGTAGCAATCTAATATTACTTGGTTTGTTAACCTTATTTTTACGCGACAGCATAATCAGAAAACACCTCTTTTACACGTGTAATAAAAATTGTATTAATTTTTGAATATAATTCTGCTATAATAAAATCTAATACTAATTTTTTCTCTTTAATGAAATTAAAATCTAACATTATTTACTATCAATGCATTTTATTTAAAATTACTTAATCTTTAACTATATACTATAAAATTTCCATAACTTCCGGTTCGTGATGTTCCGGTTTTTGTTGTATTGTTTATCCTCCTTCTTAAACATTTTATCTAATAGGTAGAGAATTTTTATTTGAGGCAACATATTTACACACGAGAAAAAATATATCTTAATAACTATTGATAATTCTATTTATTCTTATTTTATTTAAAAAAATAAAAAACAATTCTATTATTTTTTTTCTCCCTTCTAAAATGCATACAATATTGAATCTTTAAACCATCGATATTCCATCAAACTTAAAAATCGCATGCCAAAATTAATATTCCTTTCAAAAAAAAATCAAATGGGCTACCTAAACCACAATGTCACCTATAATTATTCAATTATTTATTTACTTTTTTTAGATCGAAACGGTGGTCTCCACCACTTTGCAGCATATATATTTTTTTTAAATCGTATCGTGCCCGGCGCCTCCACCATAATGTCACGGTGAGGATATTAACGCGCCCTCACCATAATGTCACGGTGGGCTTTAACGTTAATATCTCAGGTCTAAACCCGTTACGAGGGGTTGCTCTAGGGAGAGCACTCGCTTTACTTATAAAGTATTAAAATGCAAAAGGTACCTACCTTTAATTCTCCACAGGCTTTCTCGTAAGGAGGCGAGGAGATATAACTGTCTCAATAAAGCACTACTTGTAATAACACACTTATTTATTAAATACTAATAACCACTAGATGAGAACAATAAGAATTACTACGAAGGATCACAAGTGATCCTCCTATCGGAAGATCACTTATGAATTAATTATTCTGTTCGGAATATGCTTCTTTTATTACCTCGGTAACGCCGAGTCCGTCCTTACCTCGCTGAATTGCACATTCCTCCGTTCGATCAACTTCCGTTGAACTCATCGAACGGCAGACAGGATGTTAGGTAAGTTCGGATTCAGGTTACCGCGGCAATACTTCTAGTACTATACAGAGTGTTGATTCGCGACAATATTCATTTATTACCCGACAGATGCAACTACTTACAGCGTAAAATATAAGAATAAACAATGATTTATATTAGTTCACAATACGATTCATTAATAAAATACAGATAACAATTAAAAAAACTTATTAAATACATTATTCAAAAATAAAATGAATAACAGTGCTTATGTAATAAGGAAAATAACGTTATTATTAATTTATAGAGTTAATACTAGTAAATTTTTAAACTTTAACCACACATGCTAGCTTACGGCAAATAAGTCAATAGTTTGTTGAAAAATTCCTTAAAACAATGTACTCAACTGGAAAGAACAATGGTGGCAGGTTAACAAAATGGATACCTAAAAATATCGTAAATGTTAAGGAAAAAACCCAACTACAGCTTTCAAAAAGGATAACGACTAAATTATTGGATACTAAATTTCAGGTAATATTTCATTTAACCGCACTACCATATTTAGAAATAAGAAACTAAACTTGGAGTCTATGACTGGATACTAAACAAAAACACTAAAACACCTTTACCACACACTATAGCACAAAAAAGCTAAATATTTATTTTGACAATTATGTTGTCGTCATCAGTAGCACTGATTAAAAACCGCATAGTCTATACACCGTAGAGTAACAGAATATCCACTGATTTCAAATTTACAGGGATAGCTTATTTATACTTATACAGACTGTCTGTAAATGTTTGTACGCCAATTAAGTTGGTAGTTTGGATTTTATTTTTCTAAGGTTGGTGAAATCCAGTAGTGGAGTAATAGACGCACGGCATGACCATTATTGTTCTGAATAGCACTGACAAGAACTAAAGAACAATGAGGTTATATTGTATAGACTTGTTAATAGACATATTAAAATCGCTATTATTAAATGAAAATAACACTAATATGTAGAAAACAAGTTTATTTATAAGAATTGTTGAAATGTTCTCCATTGCTTGTAAACACAACATTATTCATCGTTTCATGTTTTCAAATACGTGGCAAAGCTGTTCTTGTGTTATGTTTTGAATTTCTTACTTAAGCGCTTGTTGAAGTTCCTCCAAATTGTGCTAGCGGTTTTTATAGACATTATTCTTTACCTGTCCAAAAAGAAAATATAATACGATTTCCATAACATTATTGCAAATAATCTATGGTGGTCCGTGCAGTATGAGCTGTGGCTCCGGCTTGTTGGAAATAGCTCCTTGTTATTTCATCATCATACAGCTGATTAATAAATTCTGTCCAAATGACAGTTTGATATCTCTCTGCATTAATTATTTCGTCAAAGATTATTGGCCATATTATTCTCCGCCTTGAAATTGCAATCCAAATTCCAACTTTTAATGGATGCAAAGCTTTTTCAACGAAATTGTTAGGGTTCTCCGCAGCCCACGTTCGGTAATTCTAGCTATTTACATAACCAGATAAATAAAACCATTCTTCGTCAGTGAAGAAGGTTAGGTCCAGTAAATCATTATTATTAAAGTGCTCATTAAACCATTGACAGTACAGTATACGTTGTTGATAATCACGAAGGACCAATTGCTGCACAACCGAAACTCGATAGGGATGCATATGTAAATTTTTATGTAGAGCTCTTGTACAACTAGCTCTACTAATACCTGAAAAGAACACATAATTAAGGACTTGCGCTTATTTAAATACTCTAGTGTACCTGACTGTGCTAATAGCCTTTGTAGTGATTTCTTGGGGCTTTGATTGATTCGACTTAATAATAATAATAATAATAATAATAATTTATTGCCGTAAATTTTTACAAAAAAACATTGGCAGTGTCAAATAACAAACAAAGGAAAAGTTAAAAAAAGAACACACTGCAATAGCAGAATCATATACAGCACAATATGTATGTTACATTAAGAGAACAGACATACAAAAGTTAACACAATTTATAGTATCCACGTCCGGTATTTACAACGTATTATTTAATAACTCTTTAAAGTTATAGAAGGCCCTGTCCAAAAGATATGCTTTCAAATTGCGTTTGAATGCGGTTCTATTCACATCAGCAGCTATCTTTAAGTACTCCGGGAGTGCATTAAAAGCCGAGATAGCTTTGTAATAAGGACCCCTCTCGTAGCTGCTTGACCTATGCGATGGCACAGACAAATTGAACCCGTTTCGCGTGGTCATAGTAACATAAACCTGGTTATTCCTGACAAACCGTGACGAATTTATCTGCACTAGCATAATCAGCTCATAAATATACAAAGAAGGGAGCGTTAAGATCTTCAAATTACGGAAAAGATCCCTGCAGGGGGCCAAAAAATGCGCCCCACACATTGATCGAATCACTTCTGCAATAGAAATATAGTATTGAAGCTGGTGGATGATCCCCAAAAAATAATTGCATAACGCAGGCGAGACTCTATGCTACCATAATAAAATTTCTCGATTGCATCAGTCGAGGTACATCTCTTCAATATATTCAACGCATATATGGCGGAGGAGACCCGGCCGGCCAGAAGAGCGCAGTGCTCACGCCAAGACAAGGATGAATCCAAAGTAAGGCCCAAAAAACCACAAGATGGACTCATAGGGACTGAACGGCCACCAGATCGCACATGCAAACTGTAATCAATCTTTGAATTTTTTGAAAAATAAACTATCTTCGTTTTTGCTGTATTTAAAATTAATTTATTAGAGTTGCACCACGAGCCCATGTCAGCAATCACCCGAGATGCCAACGTCGATAATTGACCCAGACTCTCACTTGTTACGACACATGTAGTGTCGTCAGCGTACTGTGTGACAGCACAGTCACGAAGCCCTGTCTGAAGGTCGGAAACATAAATCAAAAATAAAGTGGGCCCCATGATAGACCCCTGCGGCACACCCCTGTCCACCAACGCAAACCCCGACACATAATCCCCACACACCCCATCCACTACCCCACCCCATTCACACTCGTGGCATGATATCTATTTGTGAGATAGGACCTGAAAAGCTCGAGTGCCGTCCCCCTAATACCAACCCTCTCCATCTTATTTAATAGGATGTCGTGATCAAGAACGTCGAAAGCCCTCGATAAGTCAAAAAATATGCCCAAAACACAACACCCGCCATCCCAAGATTCATAAATGGAATTAATGGCATTGTACATGGCGTCACATGTCGATTTCTTTGCTAGAAAACCAAATTGAGAAGGATTTATTACATTGTGTGAGGTCAGGAATGAACTCAATCTCTCACTAATGACTTTTTCAAAAATTTTACTAAAGCTGGGCAACAATGATATAGGACGGTAATTGCTTATGTCTGTGGTTAGTCCCTTTTTTAGACAAGGTATGATCTTCGCCAACTTTAGCTTATTGGGAAAGATGCCCCTCTCCAAACTCAAATTAACAAGATACACCAACGGCTCCACAATAAATTCAGTAACGTGTCTCATAAGTGAGTATGGAATATCATCAATACCAGCAGATTTCTTTACACTCACCTTATTAATTATATTAATTATTTCAATTCTGTCAGTTGGAGCGAGAAACAGGTTACTCGACAAACTTCTTATATTAAGAGCATCAGTTACTGGCTCGGCCTTGATAGGGGTTGATCCCCCAAACTGTAAGTTGAAACAATTCGCCACCTCAACGGGATCTGAAACCAACTCGTTTAGGTCATTTTTTAGATGAATGTGTTTACTCTTTTGCTCCTTAGTTTCTCTTCTGACTACATTCCAAACTGCACGACACTTGTTCGAAGAGGAACTAATTACATTATCATAATAGCTACGTTTAGCCAAAAGCAATAATTTATTATATTTATCCTTTTCCAACTTATAAAGTTTATACAAATCAACATCCCTATGCTGCATATACAATCTATATAAATCCCTAATATTCCCGGCCATCTCACCCAAGGCAGAGGAATACCAGGGCAAATTCATTCTACGTTTCATTTTTTGTTTGTTCAGCGGGAAACTAATATTAAAGTAATACATAAATGTATCATAAAACACATTGAAACTCTGATCGGGATCAAAGTACTGATAAACCGCATTCCAATCCTCTCTAAGTAACATGGATCTGAACGTGTGCATTTGATTATCAGAGAAATCGCGTTTCATTACAAATCGTGGTAATTTCCTATTTCCCCAGTCACAATGGCAATCCGCCGACACCAATTGATAATGATGATCCGACATAAGGCACTCAACGACGTCAACAGCAAAAGCATCCGGATGGACATTTGAAAAGATATTGTCCACTCTCGTGGCAGACGTTTCAGTAACCCTCGTATCGGTATGGATAAGGGGCTTTAAACCATATGAATTAAACAAATTTAGTATTTCTGAAACAAGGCCGTTATCCTCCTTGAAATTAAAATTGAAGTCGCCACAAACTATAATTCTCTCCCTACACAGATCAAATGATTCGAGAAGTTGCAATAATTTCTCAAGGAAGGCACCAAATTTACCAGATGGACACCTGTACAAACAAACAACTATAATGCGTTTTGCTCCATGTCCAATATAAATCCCAGAATATTCAAAATCCCCCTCAACCCGCAGTACTGAACAATCAACCGGGGAAGCAACCACACCCGACCGGACCAGCAACAAAGTTCCTCCGCCCCTGCTCACTGAGCGACAGAAACCATCCACCATTCGATAGTTAGTGACAGTAAGATATGTTAACTCAGATTTTACAAACCAGTGCTCGGAAAGACACACAACGTCAGGACAATTCAATGAATGGAGTAACACCTCCAGGTTGTGCAATTTATTCCTCACGCTACGAGTGTTTAAATGGAAGACACGCAAAGTCAAGATCATTAACAACAGCTTCAGCTAATATTGTAGGTCTTCCGGTTGATTTATCCTTACAAATAAATTTTTTTCTCTCAAAACACTTTACAATTTCACGCTTGTGATGGCCGAAAACCTCATAGTTGACATTTTTATTAGGAAACGCTTTAACAAACTGATCGAAGCAAGACTGCAAACTGTACGACCAAGTTCCATCTTGATTGCGAGTTGCACTTCGAATGTGGGCCATAAGAATGTGTGCGGTTTGTTCAGGCGTAAACATTTTTGGTTTTCCAGTCAATACTGAAAACAAGTTAAAGTAGTGGTTATTCAAACAAGTTGCATTTCATATTAAGTTATTGCTTACCTACAATTTATAAACGATAATTATTGAGCTCTAAAAAGAACTGTTCGAAATTAAAGGTGGGTATGAAGAATTAAGAGCAGATCATGCTTACAAGACCGTCGATAACAACTGTCAATACAATTAATGACAATTTATTCAATCACATATTCAATTTATTTATCTACGTCTATGCACACAGCTCAAGCGGCAGAGTTACCACTAAACCTTGATATAATTGCAGGCATACCAACTTAATTGGAGTACAAACGTTAACAGACACATTGTACTTAAGCTATTAACTACATCATTAACGGTACCTGATCACTGTACCGTTAAATTCGTCATGCTTATAATACTGTAATTTTATCCTATATAACATATATTCTATTAAGATTTAGCCCACGGATACCACCAAATTGAGCTGGACGAAAGCAGCCGCCCTTATACGGCTTTCACTACCGACAAAGCCCAATTTCAAATGTGCCGCCTTCCTATGGGATTGAAAATAAGTAGCAGTTCTTTTACGCGAGCAATGACTATAGCTATGTCAGGGTTAAATTACGAAAGTTGTTTCATATACTTGGATGATTTAATAGTATTCGGAAACAATTTAGCCAAACACAACCAAAATCTCATAAAAGTTTTAGAAAGGTTAAGAGACGTGAACTTAAAATTAAACCCCAGCAAATGCGATTTTCTTAAGAAACAAATTCTATATCTCGGGCATGTGATATCCTCCGAGGGTGTTTTACCGGATCCCTCCAAAATCATTTCTTCACAACAATACCCAGTACCGAAGGACGCAAAAGAGGCAAAGCGCTTCGTTGCATTTGCAAACTACTATAGACGCTTCATTCCGAATTTTGCCAGTATCGCAACTCCACTAAATAACTTGTTAAGAAAAGGTACGCCTTTCATATGGTCACAACAGTGTCAACACGCTTTCGAGCATTTAAAATTAGCTTTGCAAACCCCTCCAATTTTACAATACCCAAACTTTGAAGCCACTTTCATCCTCAAAACAGACGCATCCGGTTATTCTATCGGTGCAGTACTCTCCAATGGCGACGGCAGGCCTGTCGCATATGCCAGTCGCTCACTAAATAAGGCCGAAAAAAATTACTGTACTATCGAGAAAGAGCTCCTTGCAGTCGTCTGGGCCGTCAAGCACTTCCGCCCATATCTATATGCCCGAAAATTCAAAATATACTCAGACCATAGGCCACTTGTATACTTGTTCAGTATGACAAATCCGTCAAGCCGCTTAACAAAATTTAGGTTAATACTTGAGGAATACGACTTTGTAATAAATTACATTAAGGGTTCGGAAAATACGGTAGCAGATGCCTTATCGCGTATAGAAATAGATTCTGCCGATTTGAAGAACATAAGTAGCGATGCAAGCAATAGCGTCTTCGTCACGACACGTGCACAGTCGAAACAGGAGGCTAGTGAATGCATTACTACGAAAAACAAAACAGCAAGTACCACCAACGCCGGGATTGATCGCCCTGGTTTTGTGGAACTGTTAAAAAAACCAGTAGAATCTACGGAACTTAAAGTTATAAGTAATAAAGAGTTTAATTTATTTCCTATTAATGACAAAGAATGCATGCATAAATCAAATTCAATAATATATGATGACAAATCTCAAACTATTCTTGTAAAAGAGGACGCAGTAACAGCGAAATCAGCAGTACGTGCATCGCTGGCTCACCTCAAAAATATTTGCGAAAAAAATAATATACAAGAAATATATATAGTTAAAGATAATTCTCTGAATGGCCAATTTTTAAAAGAGATAATTCCATGGAATAAAAAAGAGATTGAAAAATTAAAACTTAAAATAAGTGTCATTAATAAAGCTAAAAGGGTAGGAAATAAAGAAGATAGGCAATTGATATTAAATGATTACCACATGTTACCAACAGGCGGACACAGTGGAACAAATCGAATGTATAACAACATCAAACGATTTTATTTTTGACCACATTTAAAGTAGAATATTGAATCCTTTATAAAACGTTGTCCTGATTGTCAAAGGCACAAGTATTCTAGACCGCTTAAAAAACCCTTTACAGTCACCACAATCGCAGCTTACGTGTTTCAAAAAAAAAATTTTTTTAGTCTTTGTATGTCAAATCAAAACTGCTAAGAGAGTCACATTCAAAACAAACTAGAAACAGCAGCCATTATCTGGTAGGCGATAAAATTTTAGTTAAGAATGAAGTAGGTAATAAGTTACAAGCACTGTATAAAAGCCCATACACAATTGTCGAGAATAACAACCCACCAAATGTAACAATAGATTTAGATAGTAAGCTCATAGAAATACATAAGAATAGAATTAAGCCTTACTATTACTAGATATTGAGGCCAATATTTTAACATGAAAGAAAATAAACAACAGCAACGTTCTTTATTTTCTTTCCCCTAGCGAAGGGAGGTGTAGTAGTATTGAGGCCAATATTTTACGATGTGTTATACATCAAGGAAATTGCCACGTATGGCCTCATATCTGGTGCACCTACTTATCGATGTTTGTAAAGTAATAATTAAGTGGATTAATAAAGTATAACATGTTTGTAAATAAGACAAGTAGGTTAAGTTCGATAGGTATAAATAGTAAAGATTAGAGTTAGTACAAGAGAATTAGTAGAATGGTCATAATGATCGTAATGTGTGTTACATAAACGAATGTAATTTTGTACACGAATAAATTGTTGAGTTTTATAATGTGTATTACTAGCGAAGGATAGTGCCTATAGATTCAGAGATGACAGTTTATTTCACTATGAACACTAACGATACTTAAAAGGGTATCGTTGTTTACTCCACAAATTTATATAAACAAGATTGAGGAATCGGCCCGTTATCTTAATTCATTAATCTATTTCTATTTTGGTGAATATATGTACTCTCTATAATTCTAGTTCTCTATAATTATGCACTTGTTTTATAAATTTAAGGCCCCTTGTTGGGATATCATGATCTGTGTCCAAAATATGTCGAGCTACACTAGATTTCTCTGTCCTATTAAACCAAAAATGAGCGATGTGCTCTTTATAGCGAGTTGCAATCGAACGTCTAGTCTGTCCGAAATATTTTTTCTCGCATTCATTACAATTAATTTCGTAAATTCCAGATTTTTGTTATACCTCAATTTTATCTTTAGTACTGCTCAAATGACTTTTCAACGAATTACACGATTTATACGAGACTTGCAAACCAACATTTTTAAAAATATTATCGCAGTTTTTCGAAATATTAAGAAAAGGTAGAACAACAAATTTCTTAGCTTTACTACTTTGAGATAGCAAGTTGTGGAATTTACAATTATATTCTTACGTCTCATCTTTCTTAAGATATTGTCAACTACATCTGATTGGAAACCACTGTATTCAGCAATACCTTCTATAAGGCGTAGTTATCTCTCATATCTCTCATCTAAGCGATGAATTCAAAAATTGAATGAAGACGATTTTTGTTTAAAACAATGATTTGAATCTGCTGTAATGAATCTGTTTCTTGGTTTCCTTTCTATAAATATCTATTTCTATATTGCAGCCTTGTTTAATTACCAATGTATCTAGAAAAGTTAATTATCCATTGCTTTCCTTTTCAAGAGCGAATTTAATCGTGGGGAATTTGGAGTTTAATTCATTAAGAAACACTTCCGTATCATACATTTTAGTTTCAAAAATCGAGAAAATATCATCACCGTACATTATCCATATTTCAGGGAAATATTTGGCGTTATTTTAAAAATCTCCTACAAAATTACTCATAAATAAATCGGCAATAAATGGAGACTAGCAATTTTCCATGGCAGTCCCATATTGTTGTTCATAGAATTTGCCTTCTATTTGAAAACAATTATAAGACATATACAGGGATGTTAACAGCATGTAGTCATCTATTATAGCCTTTTAAAGCAAACGTTTCACATATTTCAGGATTTCTGGATTCGGTACTAAGGGAAAGAATGAACTGGCATCAAACGAAATCAAAATCTCACCTTCCTGCAACTTATGTTGCCGGGCCGATTCCCCAATTTGGTTTATATAAGTTTGTGGTGTAAACAACGATAACCTTTTAGGTAGCGTTAGTTTTCATAGTATATTAGAATTAAAGGATAGGATTATAGTATTAAGCGTGACAAATTAACGGTACAGTGATCAGATAGCGTTAATGATGTAGTTAATATCTTAGGTATAAGTATAAACAAGCCATCCCTGTAAATTTGAAATCAGTGTTGTTCTGCTACGGTACGGTGAATAGATAACGCGGTTTTTAATCAGTGCTACTGAAGATGACAACATGGTAGTCGAAATACGTATTTAGCCTGTTTTTGTGCTATAGTGTGATAAAGGTGTTTTAGTGTTTTTGTTTTTATTTAGAAATCATTTTCAAGCAATAGAAGAAAGTTTCCCGAAATGTCTTTGAGGCAATTACGGCACAAAATGTCCTCAGTGACATTAAGCCAGCAAAAGAAAACTTTTTGTTGTTTCAACTGAAGTTTTATTTACGTATAGAAAATGTGATGTATCAAAGGTATCATTTACAATGCCATCTTAAGTTTGGCCTCCATATTGTAAGTAAATGAATTAAATTATCTTGTATATCAGTGATTGGATAATTCCTGGATACTATTCTTATTCATTTATTAACTTCTGCAAAATAACAATAATATTAGGATAACAATAATAAAAGCAAAACAAGTAAAATTAGGTGGTCAACGGAATGCAACCTTATCCGATAAATAAAAAAATAGTTTGCTCGTCTTCTCAATCCGAAAACAGCACAAATATATACGACTAGACACAAAACAAAGAAAAAATATAATAATTAAAGACTAACACAAAAGAAATAAAATATTGAATCTACCTTTCGCTTCTTCAAAAATTATGAATGTAATTATTTGGGAACTGTGGCCTGAATTTTGATGAATCTTGCAAGCGAAATCTTTTCTGAATCATGAATGAATAGGCGAATGAAACCCATTTAAGAGCTGTAATTTAAGTAATTTTCGTTAATGGAATTGGCCAGTGGTGTATTCACGCGAATAAAAATGAAGTGGAAGCGATATTAAATAAGCTATTGCCGCCCTCATAGCCCAATAAAAAAAATATATAAAAATTATGCAGTTGTACCTACTTGAAATGTAATGGAGCGTAATTTAGAGTTCTAAAGATTGAATTATATGTACGGTAAGAAGCCAAAATTTAATTAAATGCGTACAATTTATTAGATTAGGGAGGTTTGATTGAAACTGCGATGAGTTTAGGAACGGAAGACTAATACTGACATGTCGATAGCTAAAGGTTTGTACATATATCTGTGTTATTCAAATTGTTGATTACTACAGAAAGAACGAGGTGTGGGCACCACACAATTTTCTTATACATACTGCAGTAGCTTTGCTTTCAAATTAAAATACAGTAATCTTGTACCAGCAGAAATTAACCAAAAACAACGATAATACAAAACAGCATAATATACAAGGTGTGTATAAATTGGCGGACCCACTACACGTGGCGACATTCTTGGTCAAATTTTGAGTTAAAAGTCCTAATCCTAAAACGATGTATCAGGCTTCCTTTGTCTTCAGAATGAATTTGAAAGAAACATACATTTAGCAACATTGAACACGCATGTGCTAGTTATAATCTTCGGAACATTTTTACACGTCGTCATGTGAACCTTACATTTTAAATTTAAAAAGAAACAAACGAAATAAAATTGGTTTCTTAGATTACATATTTATTACGAAAATATTACAAAGTTTAAAAATTTTTTGATAATATTGACTAATTTTTGTACATCTTCTTGATAGAAATCAATGTAATTATTACCTACATAATTGTTCGAATTGAAATCCATCAGTTTGTAGACATAGCTGCAATCTTTGTGGTATCGTTTGTACTATTCGCTCAAGTCTTTCTGGTGTGATTTCTAATACTGCGGCTTCAACTCGGGCTCTAACTTCGTCAGCGTCCTGTGGAGGTGTAGCGTAAACTTTACCTTTAATGAAACCCCAAACAAATAAATCTAATGGATTGAGATCGGGGGATCTCGCAGGCCACAAAAGGGGACCGCCACGACCAATCCATCTGTCTGGGAAGTGTTCAGTCAACCAGTCTCTTATATTACGAGCAAAGTGCGCAGGAGCTCCATCATGCATGTAAATCGTATTACGGCGTACGTTCAGCGGTATCTCATCAATAACTTGTTCTAAAACATTTAAATATTCACCGGCATCTAGGCAATTTGGTAAGTAAATTGGTGGTTTATTATACCCAGCCAAACGTTAACAGAAAACCTTCTGTGGTGACCGTATTCGCGAAATTCATGTGGATTTTCATCTGCCCAATGATGAAAATTATGAGTATTAAACACACCATCTCCGGTAAACATGCACTCATCACTCCAAAGAATACGTCTTAAAAAGTCGCCCTCTTCCTGAATTCTATTTAAGATTGTATTGCAATAATTGATTCGAAAGAAGTTATCATTTCCATAAAGAGGCTGAACAGAAACATGGTATGGATGAAGCAAGTTTTCTCGTAGAACCAAATGAACAGTCTTATTACTGGGAATATTTAGTGTAGAAGCTAATTGACGGGTACTCGCAGAGGGATCTTCCTGTATTGTGGCTAGAACTTGCTCTTCTAGTTGCACGGTACGCCTTTGCCTTGGTCGACCTGCGTTCGCATTTCTTGGAATAAACTAACCTGTTTCACGAAGTCGTTTGTCCAGCCTTCGAAATACATTTTTACTTGGATGCCCCCGATTTGGAAAACGCACTCGATATTCCTGCCCTGCCATGCTAGCATTTCCACGACAGAAACCGTATATCATGTACATATCGGCATATTCGCTGAACGTAAAATTCATAATAAACAAACAGATCAACTAGTAAACACGAAAACCCGAAAACTGATTAAAACTATACAAATAAACACGAAAAATAAGCAAGTCGAATGAAATATGTAGATTACAAAGTGTCAAAATTTGACAGTAGTAATGTATTTGACTAGAACAACATTAGGCTGCCTACTTATTGTTTTACAACGTTGTCAGATGTGTTTTTCGTCAAAATAAGTTAATAAACAAATATTAAAAACAAACTTTAAAATCAAAAAGGAAACTTTAACGAAAGGATAATAACAACAATTCTTCTTTCTTCTAAATTGTAGCTCTTTCTGTCAACAAATATCAAGTAATAAGGCTTATTTCAAGACTGAAAGTCCGAACTTTAGGAACCTCGTGCAAAGATATGGAGCATGGTACAACATTTTCGTATTAGGATTTTGGATTCCGAATTTAACGAAGAACATCGCCGCGTGTAGTGGGTCCGCCAATTTATACACACCTTGTATAACAAATGTAGAGATTGCGTTGACAAGTAAAAAAAACTACTTCAATAAATTTATAAATTCAATCCCTATTAACATTAATATTATTCTTGTAGGTTCTAGCAGTGATCCTTCCTTTATTTGTCGACAACATTTCTTATCTAAAATTAAATAGGTTAAGGTTAATAATAAAAAAAAACTAAATCTCATAAAATGTTTGTATTCAACCCAATACTTGATAACAACATCAGTAAAGAAATTCTTTTGCCACATGTGGCTGTAAAAGAAATTGTCCTTTTTATTTTTCCAATCACAAACAAAAAAAAATGTATATTTTTATATACCGTAGTCGTCATATTTTAATTTCGGTTTACACTTCTATACCATGCAGAAGATGACCTTAGAATATGCAGCGATGCCTGCTTGCTAACAGTGGTGGGAGAGCAATGTAGTCTCGATGTCGGGGGACTCTCACGCGAGTGTACTGTCTTGGCAGCCTCGCTTATGTTTATCTTTAGTTTGTTTCGTCGCGCTCTCTTCCTCTTTCGACTTTCCTATCAGAAATTAAGATATGACGACTACGGTATACGAAAAACACATTGCTTTTAATATATTATATAGATTTAAAATAAAAATATTACTCCTTGCTATCTTCAAATTTTTAATATCGTATAGTTTCAAAGAAATAAAATTTTTCTTTTACGACGCTGAATTTTATTTCAACAAAGACATTCATTTGCACGAAATGCCTTTGGAGATCTAAAATCTCGCAAAGTAGAAAACATCTTGATAAGACTCTCACCAATCGTCATATGCAAATATTTACACGTTGTACATACCACAAATTGGCTATTTGTCCATCAAAAATGCTTATACCTTTACGTATTTAAATATGCTTGAAATCTTTATTAAATTTTTATCTAATAACTTGTTAATAATGCACAGTTAACATTGCTAGCAAACATTCTCACGTTGTGCCATTTATGCCCTTTTTACATCATTAACAATACTCCCATGATTTGTTAAATTAATCTACTATAGCAAAAAAAATTATATTTTATTCAAAATATTGACGATGTTAAACGCTTTTTTAAAAAAATGAACATTTTCACGTAGCATCTTTAGCATACGCCACACATCACCAAATATCTATTATGAATTTATTTCAAGAAAAACTTACTTATAATATTCATACATTTCATCAAATTCCTCTTGATTTCTATCTACCATTTTTATAATAAAAAAAATAATGAAATTAAACAAAGTAACAATGAATTAATTATAATGTGATAAACTACTTATTGAAATCAAAACTAACTTAATACATTTAACTAAAAATGATTTTATGCAGTGTATCAGTACGCCTGCAATCAATTCAGAATGAAACAAAATTTTTACGTTCGAACAATTCAAAAGATCGGCAGCTTCTTCTTCTTTACCGTCGTTCGCGGCTTTTTATCCTTTCGGTCATCGAAAAAACACCACTATTCGTCTGCAGCGCCACAATTCACGCACTAATGTTTATGTTGGCATTGTCCTGCTCATACTTGTTTTCTTCAAGTTTTTTCCCAGGTTGAACTATACCTATATTGTTTTTGACAGTTAGAAATTGCACAAAAATATACACACACAAATTGTTTATTATTAATGTCCGTGCACATTCGCGATTCCTTGTCTTGAGTAGGTATATTCTTCTTCCATTAACACCATCCCTCATTGTATTTGTAAATGAATTTGTTGCCTCTTTCATCATTGTTTAAATACTTCCTTTTCCCATTATTTAACACTATCCCTATTTTTCTTTTGCAGACATCTTCGTTAGAAATAATCGGAAAGACATTGCATACAGATGGAATCCTTCCTTTTATGATTACTTTGTCAGGAACATGGACCTTGACAACTCTATCTCTGTCTTCGAACCACCTTCTCTCATCTTCGTGTAGGTTGATTTGTACGCAGCTGTTAACAACATTAACATTATTCTTTTCTTTGTAGATTTATTCAGATTAAGGTGGCCATCTCGCCCATCTAAATTACATTGCAAACATGTTGCGAACATATTGCACCAGAAACCGTTAGTAAGCCACAAAATTACAAAAAAAAAAATACGAGCATAATCTACAAACTTATCTCCAGGGGACTAGGTGGTTTTAATAAGGGAAGTTTGTTCGATTAATGTGGAAAAAAATGTTAAAAAACAGGAAGTTTTTATACCAAAAGTCTGCTAGTTTATTCCGTAATTTCTTGGAATATATAGATAATTGCCAGATATTAGATAGCTTACCCCCTGGAGAAATAAATTCTCTTTCTTTTGATGCTTGATACAAAGCAATTAAGCGTATTTTATAGCTGTCTTGTGCTTTTAAATGTTTTCACCCATAAATTCCGATTGATTTGTATCTAAGAGACATATTCTTATGGGAAAAGTAGATTTCGTTTATTATAATCACTGTGGTAGGTCAGCAATTCTTAAACAGAGGGCGCTGCCAACGATCGGTTATTGTTAGGCATGTTGAGTGTTGCAAAATTTGAATGTCTACGGCAAATATAGACTCGACATACTGTAAATTGCTTACTCCGTCATACTCAGTTACGTTATATATGTGTTTTGTCAGGCATCAAAAGAGTATCTTTAAAGAAAAAAAGGTTACAAACAACATGCTCTTCAATTACAAAAAATCGAAAATAGAACTCAGGCGTCTTGGATTCTCATTTAATAATAAATCTACTGAAAATATCGGGCCAACAGAGTATTTCAAGTACCTATTGTTCAACCATATTTTACGAAAATATTTATGTTTTGATGATTATGTACAGTGTATCTCAAAATACATGCTAATCTGAAAATACCTTCTGTATGTTGTAATATACAGGGTGAGTCATTAGTAGCCGTTTCTTTGATTGCTCCTTTATGTTTTAAATAAAAAAAAAACAATTAGAGAAAGTTTCATGGTTGCTTAAGGCGCATATTCTAAAAATACATTAAGCCCTGACGCACTTCCGGTTTCACCGGAAATGCATGGAATTTATTTTTTTAAATGACACTCTATAAATTTTTGGATTTTTTAGTACTGTTTAAAATTGTCTATTCAGCTGTTTTTCCTTTTCAAAATTGGGGCAATAGTTTTTGAGTTATTAATTTTTTTTTGACCAAAACACGTCCAAAAAAAAAACATTTTGTCATTGTTTTTAATTACATTTTTGTCAATGGGCAGCAGATAAATTAGCCTGACTTTCCCAATTTTTTGTTGTTTACCGACGAAGCTACCTTCTATTAAAATGGATACGTTAATCGTCACAATTTTCGTTATTATAACACATAAAAACCTTCACTTTATCACACCTGCAAACTTTCAAAATTGTTGGTCATTCAGTGGTAGTTATTGGTAGTTACATAATTGGACCTTATGTCTTTGATGAAAATGTTAATGAAGGAGAGTATCTTCGTTTTCTACGGACGGATTTTCAAATCTTGTTGAAGACATGAACATTATAATCAGAGAAGAGTTTATAAGAATATGTAAAAGTTTTATACAACATTAGTACTTCTTTGGAAAACAGAATACTCACGTGCATTGCACAAACTTGTGGTTATGTTGAACATATTCGTTAATGAAATTTGTTTTTCTTACTTTTGATTGTTGTTACGTTGCACAATAGTTGTAGGTTATTTAAATTGCGTTATTTTGTTGCAAAATTTATTTCTATTAAAGTTGTAGGACATCAATTTATAATTTTGAAAAACTACAGGCATCTGTTATGAACAGCTTCAACAATAAAAGAATACGAGCAATTAAGCAAATTAAATTGAAGATAGCAGCGTTGTTTCATACACCTTTTAGAGAGGCGGCATCTTCAAATATGTCAGTAAACTTATGCTTTATTATATTTGGTTGTTAACCAATAGTTTAAGAAATGAAATACTGCAACTGGATATTGCCGAAATTAAAAAAAACTGAAACGCGATGCCCTTCATTCTGTAAAATTATTACTTTTGGGCTAGTGGATTTAACCTTTACTTTGTTTGACAGTTGAATAAAGAGGTCAGGCACCATTCCAGCCTTCCATTGGTTGAACGAATATTTCGGCACATAGAACAACAACGCTCGTAGTTTTTATTAGACCGCTAATTGCTCCTATAGTGATTATCTCAGAAACTACAAAAGATAGGTACAGGACATTGTTAACAAAAATTAAAGAGAAAAAAAAAGAAACAAAATGCCACAATAAAATACTTCCATTAAAAAAAAAATAAGTTTTTGGTATATCAAAAGTTGTCATATTGTTATTATTTTTATTTCATTGTATGCCACTACTACCAAGAAGATTTTCATTCATTTTTTCAATACATTTGTATATTTGGCAAAGAATTGTAATATATTTTATATTTTCAAATATATATAAATCGTTGGTACGTTTGTGTGCGATCTTGTAGTTTCTAAACGACTTGACCGACTGAGGTCATATTCACGCAATATATTTATTTTGTCGAGACGATGGTTCATAGCTAGGCAAGGATCCGATAAATGGTGCTGTAGTCAAGTTACTTAAGAAATTTATATAAAAAGCAAATTTGCGAGATATTTCAAAAAACTGCTATTCGATAAGAGTGAAAGTCAGTTGCAGTCTGATGAGTTCGTTTAGACAAGACTGATTCGTTTATTATTGCTGATATACTCCCAGTAGCCGAACATATCACCGATAATAAACGAATCAGTCTTGTCTATCTAATTGCTTCTCTAAAACAGCCGTCACTGGCGAAAGTGTTATTTCCGGTCCGAATTTTGAATATTTTTTTTACAAAAATATTCCAAATCCATGTTTAAATACTTTTATACTGTATAAAATGCATAATTTTCGTGATATTTTCAAAAAATTGATATTCGATTAGAATAAAATTGCTAGGTACTTTCAGTTCGAATTTTGGAAATTTCTTATTACAAAAATATTCAAAATTGAGCTTTCAATATTTTCATACACTCGATATGTTTGTCTAGAATGCATGACTTGCGATATATTCGCAAAAACCTGTTTTACGATCAGAGTAAACACCTACTTCCGGTAGGAATTCTTTTATAAAATTGTTTTCTAATTTACTCTTGATCACATTGTTATACTTTAGATATTTGCCTAAAATTAGTAATTGACGAGATATTGCTATTATTTGTTTTCTTCACTGATATGAAGTACTACTCCCGATTTATCGATTTCACTGAAAATATAATCAGATTTCCGAGGGAGATTATATTCCTAAATATACACTTCGGTATTGATGGCTTTTGCCGTTTGGCCGCTATCATGGTCAAACAGTGAGAGAAATTTTTTTTTGCAAACAAATACATTAATTAATTAACTCGAAAATTAATGCATAATGACGTATTTCTACACGCTCGCAGCTGACGTAATAGAAAATTGAAAAAAATTGTATGCAATGGTTATAGAAGTATATTTTTTGACAAAAGAACCTCAATAACTCAAACTTAAAAATTTAATGAATTGAGATCAAATTTCGGCCACTGGTCGACCACTAGTATTAATTATAAGGCAAGTTATTTAGGTACCTATACAAAATTTTTAATCTATTTTCTTCAATCCTATAATAAAAATTACTTACATACGTAAGAAATTTAATTCAATATTCTGCAGATCTCGTTTTTAATTATATTTTAGTAAATTATTATGAACGTGGGAAATCCACACTGTCGGATAAATTTTAGGGTGGTCTTTCAAATTTTTTTCCAACTGAATCGGGCATTCTAATAGCTGATACGGTATCAAAAGTAATACAAAGAGGGCATTTTATAATATCCAAAACTACTTTCTGAGCACACATGTAGATTTAACCTATTTAATTAGAGTGTTATAGGTATGTGAAATAGGTATATTGATTGTTTCTCTTTTTCTTACTTTTACACACACAATAGGCCTTGTGTTTCTTACATTGACAGGTTCACTACTTATGGGTTTTCTTAAATAAACAGTTCATTTTTTAGTCAAATTTGAATAAATACTTGGCGAAATACTTCTATAAAAAAACTATTTATCTATAAGAATAAAAATGTACTGCCTCTGTGAAAGTAGATTTTTTTATGCAAAAGTTGTTCCAAACTTACTTCTGAATACTTTTGTATCCATTACACATTTTGAAAAAACTAACCATTGACAACATACTTGGTAACTATGTATTTCGCGCTCAAGTGTTACTTCTCATCTACTAATCTAATTCTTCCAACTAAGACATGGTACATGCTCAAGTTACATAACAAAACACAAAATTTACCAACTTTGCCAAACTCAAACCTACTCTCTATTCCAAATAATAAGCGAAATACCCATGGTGACCATCAAAATTGAATCAGCCTATATATTCCTTTTTCAAAAATGCAATAATCACTAAAAAATACCTATTTATTATCTAAATCAAATAGATAAAGGACAGATCTACATAGGTATTTACAAAACAAACATTATATGTAACAGTATGTTCCTATTATTCTTGTAAGGACGCAATTTGCATTTTTACAATTTAGGGTAAATATCAAGGATTTCAAAATAGACACATATTCTATTAAATCGTGTATGAGACAAAAACTCTGTTTTTTGTCTCATACACAAAAAAAACAACGGTCTGGTCTGCCAGTCTCTGTATAATTTGGTTCAATCTAAGAGATACGTGGCGTTAGTACTGCCATCTGTTATCCAATAAATTTGTTTTACAAATAATGTCGCTGCTACTGGCAATCAGATGGCTAATTAAAATACAGTCACGTATGCAACACATAATACACGCCTAATTGTTAGAAAAGGATAGAGCAATGTGACGATTCTCTTTCTATTAAACGGCCACCTTAAACCAATTTTATCCAATTATTTCTAGAACTTCTCTGGATTAAACCAGATTTATCCTGCTATTTCTGAAGTTTTTGCTTTATTATATCGTGTCGGATAAAAAAACACCTTTTAATATATCCTTTTTTTAAAATTACTATTAAATATAAGTATAAGGTATTTATTGTATTGTTAAGTGTGACCATAAAATGTCTAACAGATAACAATCTTTTATAAACTTATCTTATTTCTTACGTATATTCATGATGAAAGATGTTTTCATGTCGTGAATGTCTAATTTCACCTTTTTCATACAATTTTACAGCATTCAAATGACTAACTCTTTTCACTGTTCCATCTTTCATCATCACTCTCTCTCTGTTATTTATTTTTTAACACATTATTAAGCTTGAAACGTGGTTCACTTCTCAATATATTTAGTGCCACTCTTACACAATGCAAAAAGTTTGGTTCGGCCTTTGTATACTGAAAATACATCTTGTGCTCCTCGTTTCTATAAATATAGAATACATGAATTTATTTTTGTACCTTTCATATAAATTTTATTTCAATTTCAATTACTATATACCCATCATCATAATGTTACGCCGTTGCGGTTTTGCAACTCATAATTCATTTTTCAACAATTATGTTTACCACTAAAAATTATTTCCTTATTCTAATACTTAATTGTCTAACTATTTTATAATGCCTAACCAATAGGGATCACAGCAATACGTACGTTCCGAATTTTTTATACCAAAATAAATCTTATTAATAAATATGTTCAGAATGCAGAATTTGAGATGTGTCTGCAAAATTTGCATAATATATTCGGGTTAAGATTCTGTCAAGATGTTTTTGTTATATCAAAATAGTTCCAAATTCAGTTTTAAACACAATACTCTTACACCGGTAGGCTCACTTGAGCTGTCACTGACGTCTTTGCGAAATAAACATATATACTGTGCCTGTAATTGATTTACGCCGCCACCATTTGCAGTTTAACCATTTTTGCGTTTTACAATTTCCACCCCTGCGTGTATTTAAATTGTCAAATTTAGAATCTCACAGTTTAAAGGATTTCTTGGCAGTGATTTTGAAAATATCGACATAAACTAATCAATTTTAACACGATACGAAAATCAAAATAATAGGTTATTCATGCTACTTCATCATATTGGCAATGTTATAGTTACATGTAAGTTTGATCATATAAAGTAATGCTTAATTTGTAAATTAAATATTTAAGCACGACACTGGCGGTAGTACAAATGAAGTAAGACGTGTCCAATTAGCCGATTTAAAAACAATAATTTTTTTTAATCGCACTGCGTCAGTTAGTTACAGATACCAACACATACAAATAGAATACTATAAATAAATCGTTTTGGTAACTCACACGACCAAAGTACGAACTAAAAACGACGATTTAATGCCGGTGCAAATTCCCACCGACCGGAATTCAGAATAAAATTAAATTAATTAATATTTCAGGATTATAGCTTCTGATAGTAAAATACTAATACATGAAAACCAGTTAAAAATTAAATATTATAAATAAAGTTTTTAAATATTACTTTTTTATAACATACTTTATTTAATACTTGGCTCTTCTGTGTAGTAGGCAAGCATTCTTGACAAATTTGTATTATTTGGATAAACAAACAAACCTCAAAAGGTAATTACCACAAATGTGAAAAAGTGAATGAATGTTACTATTCATAACAGTTCCGAAATGGCTTCTGTGGGTTATATTATTTGACAGGTAAAATTTTGCAACATTCAAAATGTAACGCCATTTTAATTTATTAGCACATGTCGGTTGCCAAAGCTAGTTAACCACGTACGTGTATCATGTTATTAAATACGTTTATATTTCTATTAAATCCGTGTAACAACAACTTTTTAACAACTAAACAATAATTCAATTTAAAAATTAACTTCTCCTTCTTAATGAAAATTATTAATTCAAGAATATAAATATGACTATTCAGATAATATAAAATAGAATAATTTTCTACAACAAATGATAAATCAATTCTATTATTCTCTTTGTCTCTTCAAAATTTTACTTCATTGTTTGATTTTAACGATTATTAAATGATTGACTTTTAATAATGTTTAAAATTTTACTTAACGATTTTTCTGTTTACATCATAGGACTGATCCTCTTCATAAAATGCATCTATCCTGGATTGCAGGTAAAGTTTCTTAAGGTCCTGATAATACGTCACATAAGGTCCAAGTTAACTGCATCCAATATCCTCGTACTTGTACACTCGTTATGGAATTCTCCTATTTCAGTAAAACGTCTCCAATATGTATTTTCAATTTATAAATCCAATTCCATTTATTTTTATGAGCAACATCAATGTAATTCCGGCTCAGTAATCAATTTGATCCAATATATGAGTTTCACAAGTTTTACGACTTCTCAAACATGTAATCAACTTGTAAAATTAAGTATTTATTATTTTTATACCAAATTTTCTATATAAAGTCTTCTTTATTCCACAATTCTCGTCTCATTAAATATTTTTCTACCTTTCATGTCAAAATTCACAAATCATCTATATTTGTTTATAAGTGACCAGGATATTTTTCTCAGTTTCCATATACGTATTTGATTTTTCATAATAATGATATTTTTTTATAGTAATTTGAGTTGCCTATTTTATCTTGACAATATTTCTAACATTGTGATCTAACATTTTATACATTTCACTACTATACTAATAAAATTCTTCTATTTTATATACGAATAATCCTTTATGGTGTCACGTCAAAACAGCGCGGCCAAAATAGCGCGCGACAAAACAGCGTTGTCAAAAAAGCGCACGAAAAAATAGCGCATACAACAAAACAATGCGCACGACAAAACAGCGTGCACTATATTTTTCCTTCCCTTCACACTTTATCCAGGCTTAGGACTGGCAGCAAATACTATATGCTGGCGTGTTTAGAAGTTGTGAATTTAGCGATCACTTGTCACTTTTTTGCTCATTTTTTTGCTTTTTTAATTTTTTTCAGATTTTAATTTTTATTGTTTATTCAAAGCTTCAATTGGAAGTTATGTGCAATTCCTTGTAAATAATCAAGAACTGGTCTGTTACCATACTCAGATATTATAGTTTGTATCCTTTTGGAAGTATCTTTATAAATTTTCTTCTGTATAATATCGCAGCTAATTAACACAGCATACTCTACCATATTCATATAAAACCATGAAACTGACAAATTTATATTAAAACTAAAACAATACAATAGCCCAGAAATAGTCACTTTTAAAGTAATAACGTACGTAGTAACCAAATCAGAAATAAAGCGATGTTCCATTTAAAAAAAATACTTTTAGACACAAATGTGGTGTGTAAGTTTAATCTTTGATTGATTTTAATATTTGAAAAACAATTAAATATCCGTGTATTAGATCATCAAATTGTGGCTATATAATACGTTGTTGTCGAGAAATATATTTTTTTAAAACATTGAATTTTTCAGAAAAATGGCAGTAAAAAAAATACTTAAAAGTCAGTTTGCAACAAGTTTTGTATATACAGGGTTGAGAGTCATCTCCGTGGGGAAGACGGATTGTGTCTTTATAAATAAATATTTTTGGAAGGCATTTTTTTCTGTGAGAGTCACTCATTAGAAGTACATTTTAAATTTATTTTATTTTATATTAGTATAGGCCTATACTAATATAAAATAAAATAAATTTAAAATGTACTTCTAATGAGTGACTCTCACAGAAAAAAATGCCTTCCAAAAATATTTATTTATAAAGACACAATCCGTCTTCCCCACGGAGATGACTCTCAACCCTGTATATACAAAACTTGTTGCAAACTGACTTTTAAGTATTTTCGCATTCTTTAACAATTGACAGACATTCCTAAAATATTATTTTCGCCACTAAGTAAAGTGCTACCACCGGTTTATTAACTTTGAAAATTGTTGTCACCAGAATAATGGTCTGAATCTAGGGCCATAGTAGGATTTAGACTTAGAGCTACTTGAAATTAACTACTATTTTATCAACATTTCAGGTACTTGGCTATTGTCCACCCTCTACAGCCAAGAATGTCGAAGACGTCTTCGATAATTACCATTATCTTCATCTGGTTAGCAAGCATGGCAATAGCGTTTCCATGCTTACTGTACTCGACTACTATCATATATAAGTAAGTCTAGAACGCTTTCAAATTCTGCTGTAGAGCAACCGTAGACACGTGTTTCTAACTCACTGGTAGTCTTCAGTACGCTGTAGCCATGGAATAAGGCGGGATAACCTTGGAGATGTAAGCTACATAGAAAACCATCAGGTGACAGACCACCATTTGTAGCTTCAACTAGAAGATCCTCAGTTTGGGGACAACAAACAACGCCACAAAGAAGACAATGCCAACCTGCGTTCCGAGACCCCGGAACGATAAATCAATCTCTTTCCTGTATTTTATGTATCCGCAATAATTCCTTTTTATTTTGATTATATATGTATATATACGGGTGTACCACTTAAAACTCCCAGGTCAAATATCTCGGAAACGGATAAAGATATTTGAATTTTATAAAAAGTAGTTACTAAAGAATGTGATAGACTCTAGCTTTCTCTCACAATTGTGTTTTATTATGTGCAGATATAGAAGGCGCTGCGATGAAAAGAATTTTTTTGATCGCCACAATCTTACCTTGTTTTTTATTTGAGAGTATTAAAATTAATGTAAGTTTTATTATTTGTGTTAGTTTCCAAAATTTAACGGTTTCATAGATATTCGTGTTTAAAGAAAGTAAGAGTAAATTTATAGTTTTGTCTTTATTTTGTTTAAATACTTAAAAGGACCAAATATAACTACCAAAGATTTTCAAAATTGTTGCCTTCCTGAATTGCTACATAACAAACATTTAACAATGTATTTCTACTAATTTTTTGAACACTTGCATAAATTTTATTATAAAGGTCGGCCATATCTGTTATGGGTTCCTTGTAAACTTCAGCTTTCAAGTAACCCCACAAGAAAAAATCTAAAGACGCCATTAGTACCAATCCAACGACGTGGGAACGTTTGATTAAAATAGTCAGTAACTATGTTGGCATTATGACCAGGTCTTCATGTAACCACATATTATTTCGCAGCTCTATAGGTACATGTTCCAAAAGTAGTGGCATTATGGTTAATTTAAAGTACCATTGTTGTGAAAACGACATTCGTCACTCCACATGCTCTGATTCATAAAGTTGTTGTTTTCTGCTAACATTACAGGAAATTCTGCCAGAAAATCGAGTCTGCGTTGATTATCTCCTGTTCTTAAATAGTGCACTAAGTGAACTTTATACAGAAAGTATTTATTTTCTTTTAGAATCCTACGGCAGGAGGTTACAGATAGATCATGCTGTTCTTTTAATTGCCGTAATGATGTATGTGGATCATTATTAGCTGTTTGTAGTACCGCTCCCGTAATTTCATCTTCTCTTACTCTTTTCTGTTTTGTGATCTGGTAAAGGCCTGTTTGGCAAACGGAGAGCCTATAATCGCATTGCTTCAGATGCATTTTTACGGGATTCTCCATAAATTCAAACCTTAGTCAGTTTGTCTTCATTTGTGTGTTAAACCATATTTTCAATACAATCTCAACACAAAGTGAGTAAATGTTTGAATTAAGATAATTATAAAGACAATTAATAATCAAGCAAATGTCAGTAATGTGTGCTATTGTCAAAATATTTCCTAGGTAGGCGCCATAAATTCTCGGCCTGATATACCCAACAAAGAAACTTGGAACAATATAAGAATTTTTTATTTTTCAATGTAATCTCCCCTAACTTCTATATATTTATTACAACGATTAATTAATTATTCGATACCCTTGTAAAAATAATCTGAAGTTTTTCCGTCAAAATGTTCTACAACAGCTGCTTGCAACAAACTGTAGTCCTTAAAACTACGTGCCCTAAGGTCTTTTTTAAATTAGAAAACAAAAAAATCACAAGGAGCCATATCCGGACTATACGGTGGATGTTCCAATTCTTGAAAGCCGTATTCGCGGATGGCAACTTGTGAAATGGCAGCAGTATGGACGGGAGCATTGTCGTGCAATAATCGCACATCTTTTGCCAATTTTCCACGACGTTTTCACGAATGCTGTCCCTTAATTTATGCAATAAAGACTCATAATATGTGCCGTTCACACTTGTATTGCGTTCTTCAAAGTCAATTAGCAAAATGGACTCACAATCCCAGAATATTATGGCCATCACCTTTTTCGTTGATTCGACCACTTTCGCCTGGGACGAGGTTCATCAGGTCGCCGCAATTCCATGGACTCCTTTTTGAGATAGAGCAGTGGTTCCTAAACTTATTTTGCCTACTGCCCACTTTGAGAATAAATTATTTTTTAGCGCCCCCATTTTTTCACCTACTCAAAAACCACTATAACTTCAAATTAAATTAATTATTGTGAGCTATATTAGCGGAGATTAAACATTCATTCTAAACGAGACTTTTACTATGGGTTATAGTAAAAGTCTCGTTTAGAATGAATGAGTTAACTTGAGACCTGAGCGTAGTAGGTAGTACACAACGGCGCTCAGGTCTCAAGTTAACTTTTACGGGCTACACCTGCCAATGAGAATGATTATTGAAACGCAACTTTATAGTATTCAGACAAAGTATCTTTTATTCAAAATTCAAAATAAAACAAACATAATCGATTCTAATATAAAAACTAATGTGAAGGATGAATCTGATGCTGTTTAATAAGTTTGTTGATATCAGGTTCCAATTTACTCAAGAACAGCCGCAAGTCACCACGTTCGGTAACATGCAAACGATTTCTCTTTTTAGTAAGCAGCGTTGCTACAGCACTAAATCCACGTTCACACAAATATGACGATGGGAATGCTATCAAGAATCGTTGAATGATTGACCACAATCCAGGGTACAATTGCGGGATCGGTTTTTGTAGCCAAAATTCTTGGTAGCCATTTTTGAACTTGATTTTTATTTCCTCGTTCGTTGTCAATTCTATAAGTTCTTCTTCCAGATGTGGTGATATTGCTGTGTTGACATTTGAAAACGGATCCAACACCCAGTCTGGTATTTCCAAGTTCAAAATATCCTGGTATCGTTCGGTGAAGTCAATGTGGAGCTTTTCCAAATGTTGGCAGTAGGCAAACAAGTCGTCGTTACTGCAGGATACTGATAAATTCGGAAAATTATGAAACTCACGTCTGCCCATATTCTTTTTGTGTAGAAGCAGTTTGGCTGCGAAAGCAGCAACGACATTTTTTGTTTTAATTAAATTTAGTTCATCGCCTTGCAGTTGGAGATTCATGTTGTTGAACAATTTATACAGGTCTGTCATGTAAGCTATATCATTTTTTGATGTAATGAGCTTGTTGCGCAATTCTGTATCTTTAGTTTCCAAAAACTCTATCACAGAGTCAAACAGGTTGTAAAATCGAGTCAGACAATTGCCTCTTGATAGCCAACGAACTTCGGTATGAAACAACAAACGGTTGAAATCTTCGTCATTAGCTGATGAAATAATCTATCATTCAAAGAGCAGTTACGGATTTTATTGACTGCTTTGATGACATATTGCAGTGATTGAAATAGTCGTTCACTTAAATTTCTAGCAACCAAATGTTGTCTATGAATAACGCAATGTACAGCAAGGACATCTGGAATTTTATTTTTTACGTACGCTATGAAGCCTTTATGGCACCCTGTCATAGCCGGAGCGCCATCCGTAGCAACTGATATAATATTTTTCAAGGGAATCTCTTTCTCATCACAAAACTTTTCCAATGTATTGAATATGGTTTCGCCTTTTGTATCGGTCTCTAAATTTCTAGCAAACAATAGTTCTTCACATATTTTCTCATCTTTAATAAACCTCACGTAAGACAGCAACAATGCTTCATTAGTTGGTAAAGTGGACTCATCGAGCTGAATTGAGAATTGACTAGTCCTCAGATGATTGCACAATGATTCTTCTATGTTTCCGGCCATTTCATCAATTCGTCTTTGCACAGAATTATTACTCAAAGGAATTTTTCCGATAATATCTGCGGCCGGTTTATGAAGCACAGTAGTTATTACTTCCTTTATTGCTGGCAAAATTAACACTTCTCCGATGTTGTGTGGTTTGCCTTTTTGAGCAATTAACAAAGAGATGTTGTACGAAGCTCGAAGTCCGTCGTCATCTTGCTTAGCAGCCGCCGAAAAGAGTTTTGCTACACTTGGCCGAGTATTATGCTTCTTCTCTAGGTCTTGAAAATATGCTACATTCTTGTCTTTCTTATCTGGATGCATTTTATTCAAATGATCTTGAAGTCTTGAAGGCTTCATTGCTTCATTCGAAAATGTTTTTAGGCATAGAAGGCACAAAGGCGACGATGGGTTTGTAGGATTTTCAATGAATCCGAATTTAATATATTCCGCACAGTATTGCCGTCTCTTCTTTTTTACTTCCGACATTGTTTTGTTTTGAGAAATACGTAAGTATAAGTGTTGAACTTAAGTACTGCTTATCTATTACGCGCGAAACCGCAAATGAAAATAAAATAAATATTACGTTGTTTATATAGGATTGCATAAGCAGCACGCACCGACAGGAATAAGACAAACATGCATAAACTCGTTTATCTCATTCGACGCCCAATCGTACTCAACAAGTAAGAACAAGTATTCTATGAACCAGCCGATTGATACAGTTGCCTTTTTATTTGTTTGTTTGCGTCTCTTTTCGTTTCGAAACGGAGCGACCGATTGATATGTTTTTTATTTTATTTATTCAATAAAACAGGACAGATATATGAACTACTCGGAGAGAAATATCGAACCGAGTTGGTTTGAGCAATCTCTTAATTAATATTAGTTGATGTTCACAAGCTGTAGTCGAGAGTCGAGAGTCGAGAGCTCAGTCGGTGTCTAAGAGTCCTCCTAGATTCTAGATGAAATTACAAATCGCCCCCTAAGCCTTTACACAACGCCCCCATTTTTTTTCTGGGTCTCTTACCGCCCCCCTTTAGACCTGCAGCGCCCACAAGGGGGCGTTATCGCCCACTTTGGGAACCTATGAGATAGAGGATCGTAAAACAGAACCATTATTTCATCTCCTGTGACAATGCACTTCAAAATCGGTTTTGGGTCGTCTCCACGCATGTTGAAAAACGACTGCGCACATTCGACTCGACGTTTACGTTGGAGAGCAGAAAGAAGTCGCGGTACCCATCAAGCACTAATTTTATTCATACCCACATGGTCATAGAGAATTCGGCGAACACTTGTTTCGGAAATGTTTGGCATCACTGCTAATTCCTTCACTTTCAAACGGCGATCTTCTATCACTAAATGTTCAATAATTGAAATTTGTTAAGGCGTTATCACTTCAATTGATCGACCCGACCGATCTGCATCCTCCAGGGATTCTTGTCCCAAACGGAAACATTTTGCCCACTTTTTTACAATTGAATACGAAGGAGATGAATCACCGTCTAAACGTTGTTTAATGTAATAAGGTGTATACCCTTCTTTTCTTAAAAATTTAACGACCGCGTGGTACTCAATATTCGTTACTTCAGACATTTTCGTGCGCTAGTCACGTTGGTTGGCTGGTTACTAAAAACTACTAGGCTTCGAACCGTCATATTATAGAGTACACCAGCCGTATGTGCATGCATGACATGACGGAGTTTGAACACGTTTGAACCTGTATAAGTCTGTCAGGCCGAGAATTTATGGCGCCTACCTCGTAACACAGACATGAGTGCTTTTCTGCCTACATACCCATGGGTGCCTATGAAGTGGAATTTATAAAAAGGAACTAACTATAAAAAATAAATTGTGAAATAAATATAATAGCAAGAATTGTGAGTATGTTTACTACTAATTTTCCCTACAAATTAAATATTTAAACAAAATAAAGACAAAACTTTTAAATTACTCTTACTTGCTTTAAACACGAATATGTATGAAACCAACACAAATAATAAAATTTACATTAATTTTAATACTCTTTCAAATAAAAAATAAATGAAGATTGTGGCGATTAACAAAAATTCTTGTCATCGCAGCGCCATCTATATTTTCACATAATAAAACACAATTGTGAGAGAAAGCTAGAGTCAATCACAATCTTTAGTAACTACTTTTTATAAAATTCAAATATCTTTATCCGTTTTCGAGATATTAAACCTGGGAGTTTTAAGTGGTACATCCTGTATACATAAGTAAATGAAATATTTTCTTGGGTATTGTGGTAAAATTAAAATATATTAATATAAAACAATAATTGTTACGTTAACGTTTTGGATGTTTAATTCACATCTTTTTCAAAACAATTTCGTAGATATATAAAAAATTAAGGGTATTCAGTATGTCACAAATTAAAACAAAAATAAAAACAGCCGGTTCTCTTAATGTCTATTTTAATCATTGCCTATTATGCAAGCACAAACCTAATCTTTATATCTGGTTTGTGTCTGAGTTCGGCATGCATACCTATTAGTGTAATTCAGAACTTATGAAAGAAATAATTTTATTATAATAAAATTATTTCCAGGAATGATAACGACCAACGAGTCTGAAACACGTGTCTACGGTTACACTACAACGATATAATCCGAAATTTTTCCTCCTATTTTTATTATGTATTCGCGATATTTCTTTCATTGATTTTGGCTTTTTTTTAATTCTGACAAATACGCCTACAACATGTGATAAAATTAAATTAAGTCCTTTTATTTTCCGAAACAATATAATTTCACACCAGTTTTTCTTTACATCTAAAGCATATTCAAATATAAACTAAAAACGTATGAAACCTGGTTCATTTCCACATAAACATATGGGAATAACAATATTACATAATACATGAATATTACGCACTGCACGGATTTTTCCTGTAATAAAAGCAATGCGATGTTATGCTCACTACAATGTCCCAGCAACGAGGGCAGAGATGGTATTAAGGAAATATGAAGGGTAAGGAATACAAAAGCAAGCGGATTTTATTGGAAAACTTGGTGTTGTTTACTCCCTGAGATGTCAGAGCGGCAATCCTATTATACTATGCTTGAATATAAAAGAATAAACATGTAAAACTTCCTTTCCTAGAAGGCAAAATGAATGTATACTTAAATACCTTTTATTTTGTTTTAACTACAATACTGTATGGTAGTGGTTATTGAATTTTCATACTTAATTAATAACGTATAGTTGCGGTAAAAAGTTTTGTTAGTTTGTAGAACCAGCGACCCGGAACATACGCCTAGTCAAGCGTAGTACATTTTAACACCAAATCAAAAGACAATTATTTAGTACATAAGTTGATAGAAAATACATCTCGCACATACAAGCAAACATATTTCAAATATTTCTGTTCATTTACGATTTTTTGCATAGGGTGCAACCCATTGACTAGATGTTTTGGTCTAATAAGGATGTCACTATAATATTTCATTGAACTCACTTAATAATTAAAACGAAAATCAAAAACGTTGACCCTGTAACTCTTTAGTCGGTGCAAAAGGTCGTGGTTCTTAAGCGCCACATGTTTTTATTTACCAAAAACATTAAAGCAAGGATTAGGAGTTATAGCGATAGCAATCAACACGCACAAGATCTAATTAATAGTATAATTAATAGCAAATAAAATATATATGAATGAAAACACAGCTACTGTGTAACATAAACACACACAGACTGTAATAAGGCAGTCACTTAATGAACATAGTTCTCGAAGATTCTAAATATACATGAACTGGCTCGTAACAGTTGTTAGAGTCTCCTCTATCGACGTATAAATAACCCACATAAGGTGGTATGATGTGCGTATCACTTAATACAAATATAATGGAACTACAATGCCTTCAAAATACAACAATGCTCTTGTTGGCAACAAAGCTAAAGAGATGTTAATGTCAACTTATTCCGGAATCCTTGCATTCAACCACAAATACAGAGAACTTCCGAATAACAAAGCTGTTAAGGAAACTTCCTAGTTTGAAAGTACCGTAAATAAAACTCCAATTCAGTTCAAATACACATTTATTTAGTTCGGTGTGCGCCGAGAATTTCGGGGCCGCTCTTGCATCGAACATAAGATTACAACATAATATACATGTGCATCGCTCGAGAAGCTAATGGTCCCCTATATGTACGCACATGTCAGACACTGCCGTCCGTACGTACACATAGGAGGTCTTGCATCGCCTTCGGTGTACAGTCGTATAACTCTGCCGCCAGACAATAAATTCGGCTGGTGAGACTGTATGTGCCCGAAGCGGGCTCCGCATCAGTATGCGTAATATTTATATGTAAAAAATACATCAAGTGACAATATATTTTAAAAGTTTAAACAATAATATAAAATAAAATAAAAGATGTTAAGTTCTTAACAAAAGCTAAAAGGTGTTAATTGTTAAATTATCTTGGAGCCTTTGCATTAGATACACAAACTATAGCTAAACCTACTCATCTTAACATCCGCACAAGTGAAGGTCACGTTGTAATATGCAGGTCGAAGTCTGTCAATCCGCTTGACACTGTATCACATCTGCATCTAACACTGGAAAAGTAGATGATATTGCACTAGTAAATAATGGCTTCATACAGGTGATAAGTTACAATAATTCTTAGCTACGCCTTGCCCCTTATTTACTGACATATACTTGCAGGGTTATCCCGGTGCTTGTTTAATATCTTGCAAAATTTACACATGTACCTACTGCAGTCTGTCGCACATATCCAGATGTTGTCGTTATTTCATACTAAAACTATATGTCTGCATTCTTTGCCTAACAGCTTGGCCACTTATTTTAAAGAATCTCGCTCACTAAATTATTCCTTATCTAGATGTTCATTTGCTGGTTACACATAGAATGCTTAGGTTGTTACTCGCAATATTCCCTTTTCTTTTAAAGGTAACAAAGGATTTCCTTAAAGCCTAAAAGTAGAATTACCAATTAGCATGTGCTTCTTTTGAGGTTAAAAATACAAGCGTTACAAATAGCGCTACGTAAGAAGACAGCTTAAAAGTCACAGTAATAAAAAGATTAAATATTATAAAGATAGGCAACTTATTTTACTGCATGAATGTTTATATGAAAACAACTATGTTGGAATGTGGGTCCTGGTTACGAAAAACAAAAAGGGGATTGATTATTGATTTTTGACAAAGAACGACAAGTCAGAGTAAAAACGAAAACGATTATTTTAAATATCTTCGAATATTATTTCACCTCGTTTCTAAGTGGTTGCGAATTCATTAGAGGAAAATTCATATTATTTTGAACGGATACGAGTAGATATTGTTCTGGAATTTACCTGAGTTTTACCTGGAAGAAAAGACTTAAAGTTTATAAAAATGGAAGACATTTATTATAACAGTTTACCGGAGAAAGAAGAAATCCAGAAGTGATGATAGAGATATTGTTAATCTTAATAGAGGAATTGAACAGGACATTGTATATGAAAATTAGGTTGCTGTTTCCTGAAAATTAGAAGAGGATTTATAAACTGATCAACTCTGCAAGAAGGTGCTTACGCACAAACGAGGAAGCCAGTGTGAGTTCAAAAGATTTAACGGGTTCTATTGGATGAAGTATCTTATATGTCAAAATGCTTTATGAAACGGATGTCAAAAAATGAAATATCTGTGAATACGGTGAATCATCCTAAGTGTTGCGACCTGATGGTCTTTGACGGTTGCACAATGATTTAGTGGTAGCTCGTTTCTTGGAGCTGCTGAGGGACCAGTATACAGTGGGTATACACCATGTTTTTTACAGTCAGGGACACTAACATAAACACTTCCTTGTTGTTAAACTAATACCTTTATTTACATTATGCAGATAATTTTAATTGGTTTGATAACGTATGAATAACAAAAATAAAACACTGTGGCAATTGCAGGTACTATTGGTTGCTACAGAGTAATGTTGATACTTCGTGAACTTAATATGCCTTACAATGCTATAGACTGTCTTGTGTAAACTTGAAATTGGTTATATTACAGTTCAACGGACGTCATCGTTCTGCTTAAAATTAAAATATTCTCCCGCTAGAAAGTTGAAGAAGCAATAAATGACCTATTATTTCTGCATCACAGTACGTTTGGTTTTTCCTACATTCCCTTATTACAATCAAAAGGGTCTAATTGTACACTGACCGTAATAAAAGTAGTCCTTTATATATCTGTTCAAAATATGTAGGGGAGAGTTGGGATGGGTTGGACAATTTTTTGGAAAATTGCATAAAACACGACAAAATGAAAAAATCCACTCATACTAGAGCATATGGTGTATCGAACATTCGACTCAAGAAATTTGCTTATGGTCTTTAGATCAAAAATATTCAAAAAAAGAAAAGTCCAAAATTAAAATTAAAAACATTCCCTAACTGCAGGAGGCAATGGATATAGTCCAGGAGTACACACATAAAACGTACACAGATAAAGTAACTGGAATATTAAAATACAAAATAAAGGAAACATTTTTCTATATGACTATATTTATAAACTTATTAATGTAGATTATAACTTGAGAGATCAATGTTAAAGTAAATCATATCTTTAAAACGTATTCGCTGATCTTTTGTTGGCTTTGGTAAACCTATTACAATGTCATTAAACAATACTAGTGCTGATAGTTCATCCGACACAATAAATCTATTTGATACCAGTTGTGGCTTGAAAACTTAACTTTGTAGCCGTCTACGGTCTTCTTTATAATTTCAGCTACAAAATTTCTGGATGTCCTTTTGAAATTATCCCTAAAAGTTTTACAATTGCATGTCTTCCATCTTCAATTAAAAATTTTCTTCTTCATCTTCTTCGTAATTGAAGTCACCTGAAGAGCTGTAGTTTAATACTAATTCTTCCCCAGACGAAGAACTCTCTTGTAGAACCTTCTTTGTCACTTTTTTGACCTTCTTTTTATTTCTTTTTTGAACCATCTTATCAATCTCCTCTTTTTATGATGTGCCTGTTGCAATTAGGCATCTGTCTTTTCTTCTCTTTGTAGTTCTTTTTCTTTCATCAGCTTTAAGAAACGGTCTTATTAATTCAAGACTTGCAAGTAAGTTTCCTTTTCCTTTGTACACCAAGAGAAATAAGTAACCGTACACTTCGCGGAGATATAAAGTGGTATGGGCATGTTCGCCATATACTAATGCATAATAAACACGCCCATATTATATCTCCGCAAAGTGTACGGTTACTTATTTCTCCTAGCGTACGCCTGGCTCATTTTCCATACTAACAAGTGTCGTTCTTGACTTGTGTTTGGAGGGTCTGATTTGGTCCATTTTCCTGATTTACAACTGTTGGATGATCAGTACATAAGCACCAAGAAAATCTTCCTCTTTAAAAATGTTTGCATTATATGGGCAAATCCCCGTGCTGAGAAAACCTGATTTAATATTGAATAGTGTGGCTGCCAAATCCCAGGACTTGTCGCAAAGCTCCGGTAGGTCATAAATTATAAAGGTTTGACCCGGATGATTCAGCATCCAGTTATCTGCAGACTGATTAAAACATGTCTTAAATGGGCCAAAAACGGTTTTATCTAACGGTTGCAGGCGATTTGAAGTATGAAGTGTTAAAATTACGATTCCATGACCACGACAGTAGTCAATTGCTTCAATAGATAAATGAGAATCATGGTTATCCATGACCAATAACACTTTTTCCTCAATAGATGACTTCACATATTTGTGGAAAAATTGAAGAACTTTGAGATAGTTTGTAGCAGTCATCCATCCAGATGTATATACCAATCCCATAGGACCATGCTTGATTAGGCACTCCTTTCATCATTCTTTTTTCGTCAAATCTTTGTCTTGGGAATATCCAAATTGGTGGCAGTGATGTGCCGTTCGCACATATTATTCCAACCTGGGTAACAAGCTCCCCTTGTTCTCTGGATGCTACTTGTCCCACTTGATGCTGTTATTTTCTACTTATAATTTTCGGAACTCCATGGTCCATTGTAACTCCCGTCTAAACAAGAAAAAAAACATCTAGAAATAAATTAGCTATTTGATTTATATTAAAATTTTACCTCATCTAAATTATATATTCGGGAAAGGGTCAACAGGTATCTTTGCATGACATTGGCTAATTTGTCATCCTAGCTAACTAGTAGCCTCCGGGGTTCGGATTGACAGACTGGAATGCCTTCGTAAAAATCTATTCAGCCATTCACGGCCAGCCAAACCACTATCCTTCCAGTTTTTGGCATATTTAACATTATTTTTCTCGGCGTATTCATAAGCCAGACGTCTTGTAGCCTGAGAAGTTAGCTCATGAAACATGTCTAAGCAGGTTAATAAACATTCCTGGAGTCTTTCTTCCATGTCATTTGTGAATACTTAAGTTGTTAGATATTGCGGTATGAAAGAAACATTTAATATTCCATTCATTCTTACTTTATTTACATAGTTGCAAAAACGAGATCTTTTACATCATGTAATTCTGCACCTTTCCTAATTGCCATATTCTCTAAAACATCTTGTCCAGCAACGCCAAATCCCCTGAAGGAAACGGTCTATTTGTTTTTCTTACATACACACGAGGCATATTGCAAACTCAAACAAAAATTACAATATTATTATTAGACTTTAATATGATATAATTACTATGGGAGCATTTGGACAGGCTGGGGAGGATATGGATACCAGTATTCACATCCTCCTGAATAGGAGGGGCAAAATAAAAATGATTAGAAGTCATTGTACACAAGGTTAAACTCAATTTTAAATTAACAAAGTATTCCCTAATGCAAAGTGTTTTACGTATTATTATAATTAATTAAATCAAATTTACGAGTATGAAATTATTACTTACCAAAGCACTGAACAAGCTTACATTCAACAAAACCAAAACACAAGCTTTTCCTGTTCAAGCAATCGTTGAGCGATAAGGACTGAACTGGAATGTGAGGCCACAATGTTTGTTTTACCACAAATACTGCTCATGTGCGGTCACAAATTACAAAACGGCGGGAATTATGAACGCGTCCATTTCCTCCTATAGTCGAAGCCGTCTCCATTCTCCCCTATAAATCATTTTATTGCGGGGAAGTACAGCTGTAATATTATAAAATATCTATTTGGACGCGTGACTATGAATAAATTATAAAGATAAACAGATTTAGTGATGTTTTAGATTACCTTCCAATAGTACCTATACAATAAACAATATAATTTGAAGTTTACTAAATTAATAAACCATAGGGAAAATAATTACTATTAAATTTGGCTTGGCCTAAACACTAAGTTTACTCATTTTTTACATAATTATGTTAACGATAAATATAGTGACTTGCATGTACCCGTGGAATCCAACTTGAGAAAATATTATTTGTCCCTGGTGTACGATGAAATTAGGACTTCAATTTTCCATGACATAAACGATTAACGTATTTAGATGTCCGTAGATTAAACTACTGATATTAAAGTATGCAAAATTTCAAATGTTTTGGTTGGGGTGATGGACAATCATACGCCAATGACTACATATATACTTGCACCACAGAGGCTCGAAAGAACTAACGCAGAATCCATATTACATAACGTAACTTCATGTTTGAAATCGCTGTTTGATGAAGAGCATCTAAAGAAAGACAAAATATAATTTTTTGTAACAAATGGAGCTGCATATATGAAGGGGACTGGTCGGATCTTACAAGAAACATACAGTAGTATAACGAATATTGCATTGACGTCATGTAAATCTCACTTCTCTAAGATAACACTGATACGTCTTTTAGAATGTATTTTATTTATTTTTCAAATGCAATAAAGATACATTATTGTTATTATAAGTCGTATTTTTCTCTCCGATGTGGAGCAGTTGGTAAATTCGATGCGTTCGCCCTGATACGTGAGTTATAATATTACTTTTACCGCAAATATACAAGTACAAGCTGCCAATGATGATGTCTCCAAAAATGCCTGGAAAGCCTTTTGCGTGTCATATCAATACTCCCACATATCTCAGATTTTCAATCAGTTATTCGTTATAATTACATGGATTTGCTAAAGGAGATGGGTGCAAAATACAAGAAAATGTGGGAATGAATTTGAGCCAAAGCTACTGCACAGTTGTGTTTAGAGATCTTTCCATATGTGTGGGCTGTTAGCAGGGTATCATATTTAAGAACTGGAATTAATTTCTTTGTAATTTCTTCAGTAAAAGAAAAAGAACTTCCAAAAATAACAAAGACAGAAACGTGATATGGTAAAGATGGTAAACTATATGTTAAAGAATATATCGATCTGTCAGATCTCATAATTTTTAAATGAAAAGGATGAGCTGTTAACTTCTTATAAGAATTAAATGTAACAACAGAAAAAATCTAAAATAATGAGTCTAAAGTTTTGGGCCAAATTTTAAACACAATAGTACATTGTGTTATAAGTGCGTGAATGTAATTTTTACACAAAGGTAGAGCAATCACGCTAGTGTAAAACGCACGTGCTACATACTATACTTTTTCTACGACCTATTACTTAAGAAATAAATTAATAGAAGTTATTTTTTTTTTAATAACTGTTGTAAAAATGACTGAAGGCATAACCAAAAACCAAATTTTTCCACCACATCTAGTTTTAGAGTTATAATCATATTCCACTAGTAGATAAACAATAATATTGTATTAAAAAAAAATGTTATACTAAAGTTATAAAAAGAAAAAGATATATATATAAGCGGGGGTCCTACAGCCTCAGCCGTTTCCCGCATTTCGATCTCCATCTCTTCCTGTCTCTCCAGATGTCTTCATCTATTGCTCTGTCTTTCATTGTATGCATAACCCCACTTATCCATGACTTTGCTGGTCTTCATCGTTTCCTTCTATTCGTTAGGTTGTATTCTAGAGTTCTTCTTGGTCATCTGCTTTCCTCCATCCGTTGTACATGTCCGTACCATATCAGTTGCCTCGTTTCTATTCTTTCTGACGTTCTATGTATTCTGTTGGTTCTTTGTCTGATTTCCGTATCAGGTAGTCCATCTCAACAGTGTCCACTTTTTTCTTTCCTTTCTCAGTCATTTGCCAGCATTCGGCTCCGTATGTAAGGATAGGCTCTACAGTTACTTTGTAGATTGTCATTTTAGTTTTCAATGTTGCTCTTCTGGACCACAGTATTGCGTTCAGAATTTGTACACTCTTCCGACCTTGTTGGACTCTATATTTGATATCGCGTTCTGTTGTTCCTTTACTAGAGATGATACTTCCCAAATAGTTGTATTCGTAGCATCTTTTCATTTCTCTTAATTCCAAACCTGCGTCTGCGTTACCTATATGCATATATTCCGTTTTTCCCATGTTCATGCTCATTCCCCATTTTTCGTACTCATCTCTGAGTTTCCTGAGCATATAATCTGCATCTTCTTCACAGCTTGCAGTTATCACCTGATCATCCGCGAAGAACAGCGTTATCAAATCATGGTCGTTAATTTTCAGTCCCATTCCTGCGCACTTCTGTCTCCATTTGTATAGTGCTTCTTGGATATATATTTTGAACAAGGTAGGAGAAGGACAACATCCTTGTTTCAGACCCTTCGTTACTGTGAATGTCTCCGAAAGAGTATTACCTATTTTAACCGTGCTTTGAGGACTTTTATAAACATTAAGCAGTGCTCTTATATATGTTTTGCTAAGGTTTGTCTTCGTCAGAACATTGAACAACAGTTTCAAGGGGACTGTATCGTAGGCCTTCTCCTGGTCTATGAATTATAGATGCGTATCGAGGTTCCGAGCTGCTCGTTTTTCGATTATTTGTTGAAGAGTGAATGTGTCGTCCGTGCATGATCTGCCTGCCCTGAATCCACTTTGTACTTCAATCTCATTATACTCCTCTTCTATTATTTTTTTTCAATATGCGACCATACAACCGTCCCAGTGAGCTAGTCACGCTAATTTCTCTGTAATTTCCGCTCTCTTTTCTGTCTCCCTTTTTGTATACGGGGCTAATGTAGGCCAAATTCCAGTCTTCTGGAATATTTTGACCCTCCACCAGGCATTTATTAAAAATGTCTACTAGGGTCTCTAGAAGAGCGTCTGGTCCGTGATTCACCAGCTCGATGGGAATGTCTCCAGGTCCTGAGGCTTTTCCATTTTTCATTTGTGTTAACTCTTTTCTCAATTCTTCCTTATCTATTCTATGTATCTCTATGTTTTCTCTGAGTGTGACGTTGTCTATACCTCCTAAAAACTCATGTCTACTTTCTGTCAGAAGTGATTTGTAGTATTCCGCCCATTTTTTATTCTGAATTAGATTTATGTTTCCACCATCTTTTCTTTCTTTCCTGAGACTCCTTATGAATTTCCAGGCCCGCGTCACTTTCGTTCCCCCCAAGCATCGGTCCACCTCGTCACATTTTTCTTCCCGCATCTCGTTTTTTCTCATGGCCACTTCTTTCTTCACTTCTCTAATGAGTTTGCTATAATTTATGCGATCTTCTAAATCATTCGTGTTTAGCCATTTATGGTAGGCGCTCTTCTTGTTGTCTATTAGTCTTCCTATTTCTTCAGTCCACCATTCCGGATGTTTTCTTTTGTTTGCTTCCTGATATCCCAAAGCTTCTTTGGTCGCCTGATGGACGCATCTTTTTATATTTTGATATTCTTCTTCAGCAGTTTCTCTCCGGTTTGAGTTGGCAAGTTTTGAAGCTAGTCTTAGTTTGTAAAGAAACTGTAGCGATTTTTGTTTTAGGCTATCGGTGTATTTTATAGTTGTGGATGTTAGTTCGTCCTCATTGTTGCCCTTATTGTGGTTTCTCGTTTTTCTGTGGTGTACAGTTATTTTTGCAACCACCATATAATGATCTGATCCACATTCGGCCCGCGATACACCCTCACGTCATTAGTTTGGAGCATTTTGTTTTCTGGTTGGATGAGATAGTCAATTATAGATCGTACCTTTTTCTTTGGCTGTTCCCAGGTAAATTTATGTATATCTTTGTGTGGATAAAATCCGTTCATTATTTTTAGCTGTAAGGTTTCACATAGATCAACAAGTCGCTCCCCGTTGTTGTTTACTTTTTCTTCGCCATATTTTCCCATGACATTGTCTTTAATTTTTCTACCTACCCTGGCGTTAAAATCCCCTAATAGGCATATTTCTTTAGAGCGGCTCACATGGGTTAACACGTCGCTCAATCTATCATAAAATCAATCTTTTATTTTCGTCTCTGCATCGTCACTAGGGGCATATACTCCAATTACTACTATCGTTTATCCATGCATCTCTATGTCCACCTTAATAATCTGTTCATCTACCTCTTCCCAACTCTTAATATTTTTCTTAAACTTTTATGTATGGCAATAGACACGCCCCTTCTTGCTCTCACTGTTTTCTCTACCCCACTGTAAAAATGAATATAATCGTCCCTTATTTGATTACCTCTCCCTTTCTTTTTTGTTTCGGTAAGGACGCAAATGTCTATTCTTTGTCGCTTTAGTTCCTAAAACACTTCAGTTTCTTTGGTTCCCAGACCTTGTACGTTCCATGTGGCCAGTCTCATGATCCTTTTCCGTAGCAGTCGTCGTCTTTTATTTCCGTCCGTTTTCCGAGGCTTTTGATCGAAATTTTAAGCGTAATAAAAAAAATTCCAGAAGAGGGGGTGCTAGCCCTTCGTTCAAACCCCCTGACTTGGAGGACCAGGATTTTTTTTCGACCTTCTCTGGTCTAGTCTGTTTTGGTCCGCGGGTGGTATTTTATTTCCCTCCTACCCTGCCGACATAGTCGGTGCGGGCGATCCCCTAAATGCACACAAAGGACAATTGCTGATACATCAAAAATCTCCCATCATGACAAGATCTCACTTACTTCAACGTTTCTTCATTTCAAATTTTATAAATTAAATTCTGCAGGAACAATGTTGGTCCGTGGCTGCCATTCTTTTATTTGGTAATGATGCTGAACTGCTGGGCTACCCCACAGACACAAAAAAACCACAATATTTAGTAAACCCTCCTTGCTATCCAAGTAATATGGAAGTAACATTAAGGTCACCAAAGATTTGCCAAAGATGATTTTGAATATTAAATGAGATTTAATATAGCTGACATACTGTCATACGATTCGTTTGTGTTTGTAGAATAAGCTACGGGAATTGATGTTTTCGAGTTACCATTATAAAGAAAACGCCTTTGAGACTTGTTTTCGATAAGTCGATAAACAATCACCACTCTGCAGGGTTATATTCAATATTCATTTCATAAAAAAGTTGATTTACATCAGTATAGTAACAGAAATTTCTTTCATCATTGTAAAATGAACTGAATTTTTCGTGATGGTTCTTCAATACAGAGATTCGTGTAGTGGAACGTAAAAGATTCCTTTCTTTTAATCGAGATCCCAAAATTTGTGATTTTTCTTTGGTTAAGCCCAAGTCCAGTATCAAATCATTCCAATCTGATTAAATAATGAGATATGGTTCGTCAGAAAGAACATACGTCAGATCACTTGAAAATTACACATTCAAAACATCGTATATATCTTACTCGTCTGTTGAATTTGCAGAAGAATTTAAATGCATTAAATATGGAAGCTCACAATCAGTTCTTTTCAGCGGTTTGCTTACAGATGGAATGTCTGGATGCATTACTTTGTGTTTATTTCTTTTTGAAACCCTTCAATCTTTACAAGACAGAAGTAACAGTCCGTGACGTGATCTGCTGGTTCACGCCAAATCATTAGCCTTTCTGACAGGACTAGGGTTTGACGGTTTTTCAAACCCGGTTTTAAAAAACCGGTTTTTGAAATAAATTTGTCACATTTGAAAACCGGTTTTTAAATTATAAAAAACCGGTTTCAAAGAATTCAAATTATTATGTAAAAATTAATTTTTTACTTATTAATTTGATTTGCTATTCATTCTATGCAACGGGCCATACACATTTTTTCAATGTTGGGAGTTGCGTGGGCCAGTGCTTGTGCTCTGCGCACGTGCACAAACACTGCGCACTTATTTTATGTTAGTACATATGTGCAATCAGTCGCGAGTGACAACAGGTTCGCTTAATTTTGTAAAGTGAAAACTGGAAACAAAAATATAAAGTTGTTATAGTTGGTAAAAATAACGTAAGTATTAAGTATGTTTCTAATTTCTAAGTTTCTATTTTCTATTTTACACTTTAAAACTTTAATTTTATTATATAAATTTCTTCTCTCAAAAATTAATGTAAAATAAAAAGTTCTGGCTTCTGTGTATTGGGATTTTACATAAAACACAGGGTGTTAAGTTAAATTTATATTTTCTTTCGCAACGTTTCAACATAAATTATGTCTTTATCAAGCTTTGGAATTAGATTAAAAAGATGCGGGTTTTTTTCAAAACTCCTAAAAAATGTGTAGATTTCTTTAAATTACATTAATATTAATAGTTAAAATAATAAAATTGTAAAATAAACTTCAAAAATATTAAAAAATAAAATAATGATAACTTTAATTTCATTTTTAGATAAAAATGAATAAGTCGGAAGTTTGGGATAGTTTCAAAAAGTTAAGGATAGACAAGGCAATCTGCAATCATTGTTATAAAATGTTGAGCTGCAAAGCATCATCTACGAGCAATCTACATAATCATTTGAAAGTAGTTCATAAAATAATTATCGGAAGGAAATCAGAAACGATCGGCGAAGAAGAAACGCCTGGATCTTCCTCTTGTTCAAAGAAACAAACGAATATTTTGAATTTTATGAAAGTGAAAAGGAGTAGTCTAGAAGAAATCATATCAAAACTTGCAGCAATGGATGGATTTTCTATTAATAGCATTACAAATAGCTCATTCATACGAGAGTCTCTTCAACAACAAGGATATTCATTACCAACAAACAACTCTAGAGTAATGGATGTCATTCATGCGTTTTATGACAATGCCAAACGTGAAACTATTATTGAATTAGATTCAATAAAAAAGAATAGGAAAAAATTCTCTATAACTTTAGACTAGTGGACTAGCAAAAGAAATCATAGATATTTAAACAATAATGTACACCACTTGGCAGAAGATTTCAATTTGGGATTAGTGCGAATAGCTGGTTCCTGTGATGCTCAGAGAATATTAGAATTGGTATCTGAAGGGCTACAAAATTTCAACTTAGCAGTTACTGATGTGTTATATAAATATAGAGAAATGGCTGAAGCTGAAGCTGAAGTAAATGTTTCACGTGAGGAATCGGAAGATGAAGATGAAGACGAATATAACGATTATGAAGATTCTCTTTATTATGTTTGTAACCGAGAACATCCTATTCCTATTTTGTCTGACAATTACAATCAGTTTCACAAAGTTCTTTAGAAAATCTCCAGTAAGAAACACCATTCTTCAAAATTATATCAAACCAGAAAAAGGGAAGGAAATAAATTTAATTCTTGACTGCAAAACAAGGTGGAATAGTATAGAGGACATGATTGGAAGATTTCTGGCAGTAAAAGAATGTGTTGTTTTAGCATTGAATGATATTGGTTCTACTTATATGTGGAATGAAGCTCAATATCCTAAACTTTTGGAACTTCATAAAGTCTTGGGACCGATTCGTCTAGTAGCTGAAGGCTTAGGGCGACGAGATGCCAATTTATTCACAAGTGAAGGTATATTTGAATTTCTGTTAAATGAATTAAAGAATTTAAACACTGAAATAAGTTTGAAATTATTATATGCTTTAGAAGAACGAATTCAAGAAAGAAACAAGTAGAATTAGCAACTCTTTTACTGTATTTGCAAAATCCACAAAACATTACCAGGTCAGCAAAGAAATCTAGTGTACTTTATTTAGCTTCAAAAACCGAAATTATTAAGTTATCTGGAAAGATATTGTTTAGAATATTTCCAAATTTTTATGTTGAAACCGATTCTGATGAAGACCAAATCGAAGAAACCATTCATCAGAGTAATGCTTTTTTAAAGGAAGCCATGGAAAAATCAATTCGTAAGTTTCTTGAAGACCCTGAAGAAAAGCTTACAAATCCAAAGACACTGAAAGCTGTATTTTCATTATTTGAGGCAACGAATAAAAGAACCAAAAACTTATATATATTTTTTTTATATTTTGACTTTGATATTGATTTCGTGTTTTGTTATTTTATATAAATTAAATAAAATATTTTTCCCTAATCTATTTTTTTTTGACAAAAATTCGAAAACCGGCTAAAACCGGGCTTTTGGAAATCTGGAATTCGAAAACCGGTTTTTCAAAAAGTCGGTTTTTGTATAAACCCTAGACAGGACTTCAGAAGACTTCTTGTTTTTGTTCCACTGAGCTAATTTGACATAACACGAAATATAGCATATACGTAGTACCCATATTTGTCTTGATTTTTAATTTTGAAGCCGAAATATTGTTCATAACATCTTTGAATTAATTCACATAAAGGCCTCTTTTGCCATTTTGTATATAATCGACAAACATAACAAAAACTGCCCGAAAATTCTTTATAGCTTCTTGCACGGTTTTCCGTTTTTGAAAATCACACACAACCCAACTTGTGGAACACTGCTTCAAACTTTCTGAACTAAGTGACAATTCAGTGAAATTTCGTTTGTTTCTTGCCAGACCGCGTCAACAGCTAAACAATAAATGAATCACTACGCCGGCTGCCTTCATATAAGCACGTATCGATTCCAGAAGTTTCCATTTTAGTATATTCCGCGATGACTAATATATTAGAATTCTCTGCTTCTCTCTGTAATGCGTGGCGTCATATCCTTTGTAGTTGCCGCTGCCTTTCGCGGTATAGCCGCGAACATGCTCGAGCTTGTTACAATACTTTTTCATATATAAAAAATTTATTTTGAATATGTTATGTTAGAAATACAGTTTTTATGTTTAAAACAATGCAAAATACTAAAATTGTAGACTGTTAAGTCAGTTATAAAAATCGTGTCAGCTAGTGTTATTATTACAGAGCGGATACGAAAGGTTGATAACTCATCGCCCACGGGCGCACTACTGAAATTTTGTATTTTGAAAAAGTGTTTAATTTTATTTATATAATTGGATAACAAGTGCTTGGTGACCTATAAAATACAAAATACGTTATTATTTGTTTATTTTGTAGTTCAAATCGAGTAAACTTTCCCAACTTTATTTATCTTACGAAGTATAATAAATTTTAAAAACCCCTCACGCTCCTATCTACGCCGATGAAGATAGGAAATTTACGAGTTAAAAGGGGAATTTTTTGCTCTCATTCGCGGCGTAAACAGATGTTGCAGTTCACCATATGAATAGTGCTATTCAGTAACTGCATGCTGTTTACATTATTTCTTTGCTCTGACGTAATTTAAACCTGGGACGTCCGCTCTGTAGTTATTATTAATAGCAATACTACAATTTGAAAGATTTACTATTTTTATTTTGAACAGTCAAAATGTTGTTTGAAATTCTTCTTTTTATTATTTCAAGCGTTTTCTATGTACCCTTCGGTCACTGATCAAGATTTCCATCCGCCACACTGTTTTAACATTAGTAAATCTGCCCCAGCTTCAACTAAAATAAAGGCAGACGATCGTCTGATATAATAGCCCGCCCCTGTATTCTTTGTAAATACTTCGCAACGTTGCAAGTCCGTTTTCAGTTTATAAATTTCGTACCATCTAAGAAATAAATAATAAAAATCATGTATTACATCAATGTTTGGCTAATCCGTATTTGCAAATACTCACTTACTTTGTTAATAGAAATATATCAAGTGCTTCCTTTATAAGCTTGAAAATTTTTTCTCGTGATTTTTTTTGGAACATATCCTTTGTTCTTCCTTTTTTTTTTCTGCATTCACTGGAGCCGTAATAACTGGTGAAATTATTGATTCGGAATACAAATCCATAAATATTAGTCTGAAAGTACAACCACAGAAAAATGTGAACGATTGGATTTGACGCTTTAACCTCAAAGAATTCGTTGCTAGATCATCAGCGCTAGAGCAAAGAATATTCTATCTTTACGAAAAAGTGTAATTATTGGGTGAAATAAACTCCACAAGAAATGCATTGCATTCCACGCACCGGTATTTCACAAATTTCACACACCGCGGTCGATATATGAAGCGAATACTTAACACAAGAGGATAGAAAAAAATATTTTTAACCATACTTGTGTTACATATAATAATGAGCAACTAATAATACCCACGTAGTTTAAATAACACATTTGTCATATGTATATTAACCGTAAATATTAAATAAATCTTATCCTCATATCACGGCAACTGTTCATTGTGCAACAGTGCGGCAAAAATCATATCAGCAAAAATATTTTTGTGTGTGCAGAAAATGACAGCAAGGAGGCGTAATTCTCAAGGTGAATTAAAACTTTCACAATTTCCCATTAAATTTAATATAAAGATAAGTTAAACTCATTTATCACTTTTTACTCGAGCAGGGGAGATCATAACTTCGATATTTCTTAACGGATATTGATATTCCTAGACTAATTAAAAAGAAAATTTACAGAGAATTAAGTGTATATAGTAGTGAATTGTATAGTTGTTCAAAAAAGTGACAGGGGAGTTGTTTTTAATTTATATATATTACTTGTCTTTTTTCAATTTCAAATGGAACGATGTACCCTTAATATCAAAATATTGAAGAACATAAATAACCTAAAAGAATGATGAAAGCCGGAAGCGGGTATCCTTCTTTCGTAAGAAGTTATAACCATAAAAATAGCTTCGCGTAATAAAAGCCATTTTAACATAAATTTCTGCCAGTAATGATTTTATATTCATTTTGAGAGGGTAATAAACAATGTATAGTTTGCATTTTATTTATATTTACATCATACAATTCCATAAATGCATTAACTTCATTATGTATTGATGATATCAGACCATTCACTATTTTTTTAATTCACTACATATACTACAACGAATTCCCCTTTGCTCTTAAAATATTTGCTACGCCGTTCCAAGTTAAAATTAAAATTAAACATTAACTGTCAAAATAAAAGGCGCAGTAAAAATGGCGTCGACGGAAACTAACATGATTCATCCATTCGGCACTGATAGCATAAAAGGTTTGACCTAGCTAAAATAAATGTAGCACCGCAAAATAATTCACCAAAGTTTCGGAAAGTTTTGTGCTTACACCTTCAAGGATGCCATACCTGATACTATCCTTGCGTACCGGTGTAAAAAATGGAAAGAAGGAATTGCGCTGCAGCTCAATCGGTCTTTGTGGTCCGCAGATCCCACAGAATCTTAGTTGGATGATTTTTGGGATGCCACCTTTCTATTGTGTATTATTCCCTCTCCCAAAAAGCACTTTGACTCGGAAGGAAAATCAGTCCAAATGCTCAGGTAGTACAAGACAAGACAAACAACAAATTCCAAACAACAAACAATTTAATAATATTGGGTCGTTGCCTAATTATAAAATTTACTGTCAAATGAAATTGGTAAGTTAATTCATTGATAAATAAAAAAATCTGAATTACGTACGGTTATAAGAGTAACAAATGATAATTTTATAAAATTTAAAAGTGAAAAATAAATTGACAGGGTCCCTACTTCCGAACACCCTGTATATGGTACATGAAGTATGTATATAAGTTCCAGTTTAATAATTATTAAATTGTAACAAAATAGTTCTAAATATACAGACTAAATCACTGTTGAAGATAGCTTTGAGATCTCGTGCCTTACAAAAGATTACAATAGTATCAGTCATGAACACACAATATATAAATAACAAAGTACCTACTTAAAATTAATTAAAACTGTGACAAATGGTTGTAAGGAAAACAATAGAATAAAATTTCGGCTTAAGGCCTATCAACTTAAAATGGTGATGCCAAATATTTGACAACCTCCCCGATAACTATCGTAATCTGGAAATTAACCTTTTGCCAAGTCGTTCAAGAACTGGCAATAAGTTCTAAAAGGGCTTAATTGATATAGTTGAATGATAATTAGGAAAGCGTTCTACAACTCTGAATAACGCTAATCATATAAACAAATAAAACACATAAAATTAGTTCGAACGCAAAATTGCTTCTAAGAGAATTTAAACTACAATTTAAATTATCAATTCTTACTGATTTCACATAAAATAATAAAAACACAACAAGGATGTCACTTATCTGGATCACATAAAGACGTGGACGAAAAATACAGAAGGATCTGGCTCAATACATTTTTATCGGAACTCCCGAGGTAGTAATCCTTCGTGTGTGAACAGCCAGGGTGCATAACATCACGAATGCTTTAGATAAAGTAAGCTAATGGATCGCACAAATCTTCAGGACAAAATGGCGATGCCACAAGGATACTGTTTCTGTTCTTTATGTCGATCAAATGTAAATTTTCTGCATAAGAATAGTAGCTAAAAGCAAGGGAAACGACACACATTACTAATAAATCTAATTAATGAAAGATCAAAGAGGAAAAAAAAAGCTTACCAGATATAAATTTTTATTCGAACGCTCCATCAAAATATGACTAATACGTAGAAGAAGATAACCAACGGAACAATAGAAAGAATGATCACTGCTTACGTTCTAGCGTAACTTCACGATAACAGAGTGCAATATGCCCCAAAAATGCAGAGAGTCCGAAGCGTCGAAGTAATGTACACCCTGTCCAGTTTAAAATGCAATATATGGCGATATTGGAAACCGTTGGAGATACAACGTCGGTTAAATAGGAGAAAAGTTGCGTATTCATTTGTCCATGAATAATCCGACATCAGATTTTGAAATTTTTGTTTCATTGGGCAGATACAGGGTGAAAAAGAAAGAAATGCATTTTTGAAAATCTTCCATATTTTGTCTCCTAGAAGAGATAAATTTACAAAAGTTGTAAGCTAGGGATAACAAGTCATGAGGATTTTAAAAATGATTAAAAAAAATCTAGGTCTACTAGATTTTGCGTGACAATAATCAACTTTTGTTTTTCTTATGGCAGCCATATTGGATTTAGACATTTTTAATATCTTCAAAAAAATGCTATTCAATGATGTATAACATGTTTATGTTCAAGATAGTAAAAACATGAAAAATAGAGAAAGTAAGATTTTAACATAGTAGGCCATGGAACTGTGGATATCTTAAGTTGTCAAATATTTGGCAGCACCATTTTATGTTGATAGGCCTTAAGCCGAATTTTTATTCTATTGTTTTCCTTACAACCATTTGTTACAGTTTTAATTAATTTTAAGTACCTACTTTGTTATTTATATATTGTGTGTCCATGAACTGATACTATTGTAATCTTTTGTAAAGCATAAAATTATCATTTGTTACTCTTATAACCATACGTAATTCAGATTTTTTTATTTATCAATGAATTAACTTACCAATTTCATTTGACAGTAAATTTTATAATTAGGCAAAGACCCAATATTATTAAATTGTTTGTTGTTTGGAATTTGTTGTTTGTCTTGTCTTGTACTACCTGAGCATTTGAACTGATTTTCCTTCCGAGTCAAAGTGCTTTTTGGGAGAGGGAATAATACATAATAGATTGGACACCCGGTATATCTGCTACAACTGTTTTAGCCGGCAATAGAAAACCAAATGCCAAAATGACCGGTAGAACGCGGAAATCTATCGTCGGTCCACGCGGATCACAAAGACGACACTATGCAACGGGTTTCCAACTTTTACAATTTTAATTACACCAATAATAATTACCAACTAATGAAATAAAACCAAGAAGCAAACTACTGGGTACTTAGAGGAAGAGAAAAAAAAAGGAAAATTCTTTAACACAAATTAACAACCCGTAACGCCTAATTAAAAGCGGATGTAATAAAGGTTGTCTATGCATCAGTCAAATTTTAGACAAATACGGCTATAACGAAAGTCCGTCTCTTTACCAGCAGATGCCGCAACAGTCCAATAAAATTAAATTAATACGTATTTATTTTAAAATACAGAAATGTATACTACTAAATATAATCAGGCGATGGATAAAAATAAATCAAACGAAAATTGCTAACGTGTTACATTTTTTTTTCTGTGTCTTATACCTTATTAGCGTTCTATAATTTTTGTTGCATTTCCTGCGAGTGACGCTGTACATTTGTCTTGAATTCTTTCGCGTATTAGGTCACGCCTATAATTAATATTTTGTTTTACTGTTGGAATTACGTATAATTATTTTCTGTGGAATGTAGAATTTTCTTTTAATGTTCGAATGAGTTGTACATTTCCTTCCGAATTATTTTTAATTGTTATTGGGAATAATTAGATTGTTTTTCTTATGTTAATTACCTCAAGTTCACCTTTTTTTTTAATTTATAGGTCAAGTTACTCATGCTGGCACCATTTCGTGTGTGTGCGACTGATTATGCTATAGGTAGCAATTAGGATTTTCCTTCTCTATAATGTGTTGTTATATTCCTTACGTCGATGCATAATTATCTGCGACTATTTCTAATTAATTATTTCTTTGTTTTGTACTTATTAATCTGTCCCTTACCTTTTAAATATTTTATGTAACAATTCACTTTCAACTTGCTAGGTGTCGCTCCACATTGAGCGGGTTACTTCTTTTACCGCAACCTCGTGTTCTTGTCATTTCATTCTTCCAATACCGATCGAACCGTTTAGTTGATTTAAAAAAGCGATCCATTTACTTCAATCAGTGTTTACTGTAATTAATGGACTGTTTTGTCTATTTACCGTACAATTCACACGTTAAATCGTGGATGATTAAACAGTGATAAATAAAATTTTTGGTAGTTAATTAGTTTTCTGCTGCAATGGTGCAGAATTTTCTTATTATTTGCAGTAGATCACGGGATCGGTAAGCTACTAAGTTTCTTAATTTCTCTTTCTCCTGACTAATGCCTTGTTTCGTATATTTCCCCTTTTAGCTTTTTATTTTATACCGTAATGTCGATTGCATTTATGTGCGAACACGTGTTGGAATTCCGGAAGTAACGCCGCCATCACGCTATCCTACCTTCCACTAAGCACGTGCCGTTTAACTATTTATTGGAAGTTTTAAACCATCCGCCGCCTTTGTGGGCAAATCTACATCATTTTGGGACCCGGAATTAATATATTTCCATTGTGGATGCCTTATTGAAAACCGATGCCCCGTGTGGATCAAATGCACTGTCAAGTTATGTATATCTAATTATTCTTATTTGGAAACTTATTTATCTGTTTTGCTTTAATTAATTTCATTAGAATACGTTGCGCTTTTACCTGTAAATTCATTCAACGTTTTCAGTAGCCATCCAATTTAATTACTAGTTAATTTCCGTTAGGTCAGTAGCCTATTTTGCAGTTTTTAATTAATTTTTGTACTCAGAAGTGTTGCTAATTAATTATTTGTTTTTTTCTTAATATACAGGGTGTAGTACCTAAGATGCCTCGAACCGTAGCTCCTCTATCATACAATATATCGAAAAAAGTCTAAGAGAAAAATTGTCCATAATCGCAATTTTCATAAAATATTTTTGGTCATCAGTGCCGTGTCGTATTCCAGTGGCGTATCCAACCTGTTTTTTTAAATGGAACAATATATATTTTATGGCTGATTCGGAAAGCCCTTGAAGAGTACTTTATTTCTTTTGTAACCTTATACCGCTAACTTTAGCGGTTTCGCTGTTATAACGGTTTTTCTTCGCAGTTAAACCATACTTCGACATTTTTTTTGGCAGGAACTAAATTGTACCGGCGTTTGGATTTCGAATTTAGGGATAGACTAAGACCACTTCTACCTATTCTTAATTTTTTTTCAAGTGATTTAAGGAAAGAAGATAATTTTTTTTAAAAAAACTTGGAATTTCGATTATTCGATTATCCAACGATGTAATTATTTTATATGCTTCCCATTTGATATTTTAGAAAAAAATGACTATTTGCAAAGCCCAATCAAAAATTATCTTCTTTCCTTAAATCACTTGAAAAAAAATTAAGAGTAGGTAGAAGTGGTCTTAGTCTATCCCTAAATTCGAAATCCAAACGCCGGTACTATTTAGTTCCTGCCAAAAAAAAAATTAAATATGGTTTAACTGCGAAGAAAAACCATTATAACAGCGAAACCGCTAAAGTTAGCGGTATGACGCTACATAAGAAAAAAGAGTACTCTTCAAGGGCTTTCCGAATCAGCCATAAAATATATTTGTTCCATTTAAAAAAACACAGGTTTGATATGCCACTGGAATACGGCACGGCACTGATGACCAAAAATATTTTAGGGAAATGGTGATTGTAATTATGGACAATTTTTCTCTTAGACTTTTTTCGATATATTGTATGATAGAGGAGCTACGGTCCCAGGCATCTTAGCTGCTACACCCTGTACATCTACAGCATGTAATGACTGTAGGGGCTTAAATGTAAAGCGAGATCTCGTTCCGCCTTAATTTATTTTGTAAGTTAATTAATTAATCATTAATCATCATAATTTCATAACTTAATTAAATTTTAGTCAGTTGATTATTTTCAAATTTAATTTAATTTTCAATTTTTAAGTGCATTTATGCTCTTTTGGCGTTTTATAGCTTCTTTAAATTTTAGAGTTTAATATTTTCAAATTTAATTTAATTTAATTTTTAAGCGCATTTATGCTCTATTGGTGTGGTTTAGATGTTTTAAATTTAGATAGTTGTTATTTTCTTTTTTTTAATTTAATTTGTATTATATATAAGGTGATTCACCCATTTGTGGCATTATTATAATTTTCTTGGCATTTTATAATTCCAATCTTACTTAATAAACTTGTTATTGTTGTTTATATAGTGTATGAATGTCTTACTATACCTAGTGTACCTGAGTTATTTTCGCTGTCGGAATAAGTAACTTATTGGAAATAGAATGACAGCTGGCGCCTAAGAGTCGTCCACCTTCAGTATTCTGAGTGACCCATCCCCTAAAACCGAGAGTTAGAGGCACAGGCTCCACCCCATCTTTTCCAACGCACACTAGGGAAGTAAGGTAAGGCAGGTTGAAGGTGACACACAATAAATTTCCGAAACTTTCATAAATTTAGTTGGACGAAGCTACATGTGTGGAACTCCGACAAACGGGCACATCTCTAATTTTCAACCGGATGACATTATTGTAGTTACCGTTAGCGCCATATATGCCTCCCTTTCTGTCAGGACAATCCTAAGGCGAAGCGAGTGTAACAAACATCAAAACGTCAGGGAACGAAACAATAATTCTACGAATATAAATAAAGGGAACAAAATTCCGGAGTATACAATTCTGCTCAAAATTAACGTAACATATTCTCTTTAATTTCAATAAATTTATATCAAAAAATAATAAATAAAGAAATAAAAACAGAATCACAGAAAACAATGTAAAGCACCACCTGCTACTTATTTCAATTATAAATATAATATAAATAATATGAAATGAAAACTATTAAGTTTTTTAGCAATTTAAAATTATTATTATATTATATATTTAGCAGTCATTTTAAAAACTTAAAAATATGTTTGCGGAAATTCTTTTCGTCACATTATAAGTAAACACAAAGCTACCAATACCATTTAATATTTCAGATTTCGTGACAAAGAAAGGACAGCTTGCCTCTTGGTTTGGCCAGACGGACAGCCAACTGATTCAAATATGGATTTTGCGTAAGTATTTCCTTATTCACAAACAGTAGATACAGAACGTTAGTATTATTACAAAAGACACAACTCTTTTTGGTACTACATTTAATACCACATGCAATCTTCTGCGCTAAATACTACTTTAAAAATAATGACAAGGACCTTGGCAGGTAGGTTTCATAATGTGTCAAAGTCCAATATAGGCGTTATTAAATAGTACTGAAGAAATTTATTTTATAAAAAGTGGCACAGTAACAAAAAACACACATTTTGAAAATAATTTGAATTATACAGGGTGATGCGTTAAAATGGCACACATTCGATTTTTTTTTTAAATGAAACACTCTGTATATCTTTTGTTTTTCCTTATCTACTTTAATTTGTGTTTTCATCGATATCTGGGGTTTTGGTTTTGGATGACGTATTGTTGAGTTATTAAGGAAAATTATAAAAAAAAATGGTCGCGACAATGTTTACCATAATAATTCTATGCGGCAGTATTACGATTATCTAAGACAAAATTATTTAGTGAGTATGCAGCCAAGGGATGTGTTGAACCTACAAAATAATCAAACATTCATTTGTTTGTTACGATGCAATCAATTTGGCTATCGTCAAAGAGCGTTTACTGATTTTTTTTAAATGGAACACCCCGTATATTATTAAATTTTTGGAATGATACGTTAATTGCGCTTAATTTTTTTTAATAATGTCCTATACCCAAACCCAATAATTTCGGAGTTTTTTTTCATTACAAATCGCTAAATTATTTGTTTTTGGTTCGATTTAGTGTACTGGGTAAACGAAACACATAAACGTCAAGAAACATCAAAAATTAAAAATCCATCTACCTTCGAATTCTTGATTCAAATAGTGTCGGACATTTAGTGCAAAATGTGCTGGAGCACCGTCGTCCTGAAGCCACCACGTAGATCATTATTTTGATAGTTATTGTGGTGATCATTGTTAGATCGATTGACGCATTTGCTGTTTGAATAACAAAAGGGGATTTAGTAAAATTATTATTAAAACTTCCCCGGAAGAAGGGGGATTTGTGTTATCTCAAACCCGAGGTTCGAGGCCGCTTATTTGGGCATCTTAACGGCCAACATTGTTGTACAGGCAGGTACACAAGTTTAACTTTAATTTCAGGATCTATTGGAAATTCAGAATAAAATTCAGTGTTTAGTTTTTTTTTAAATAACGTAACGGATTTATCGAAACGTGAAATCAGTAAAGCACTTCACCGAAAAAGTCGAACTCTTTTGCTTTCTCCAGAAACAGTTGCTTAATTAAATTAATATTACGAATTCACCATTGTTAATGTCGCTAATGATTTAAATGCTATAGATCATATTTTATATTGCAAATTTCTTGTATATTTTCGTTGTACAGTGTGTGTCAAATTAATTGATCTAAAAGCATAGATTATTATTGTTGCTTCTGTTTGATATTTATTCTTTGAGCGGAATTAGCGACTTAGATTTATTGTAAATTTTATATTATGCTGATTCAATTACGTAAAGTCCAATTTGTAATTAAATTTTAAAATTTAAAGTTCAAGTAATTTGAATGTCTAATGATAATGTAGAATAATAGTGACTGGTGTTTGTGTAAAATCTCTTTTGGCAGAGGATCCTCTTTTTATTTCCTGAACACGCAATAACCATTTTTCTTGAGAGAATATTTATATTTATTATTTATTTTTATATTTTATTCTAGGTAGTAGTAACGCTATTCATTTATCTCAGATCAATTAGGAAAACTTTATTTGTAATAATAGGTTCAACATCTTTGTAATTTTTTTTATTCTATTCATTTATTTCTTTGTTTAATGTAATGTTTAATAATGTTTAATATTTGCATTTCTTATAATAAACTGTTATTGTTTTTGATGTGATTGTTTTCTTTGAGGAAGGTTCACCTGGTGTCAGTTTAAATTGAGTTCTGACTTAATCAATTTTACAAAAAACATACGTGGTCATTGTAAGTGAAATAAATCGGTGGCGCATTTACAAGGGCAATTATAACATCGTAACTAAAGAGTCAAACTTGCTGTACTTTGTTAGCTAGCATTATCAGTGCCACTAACGAACAGGAACCATTGGCCTTCCTTGGAGGGACCACGGATCAAATAGGCTGGGGTAATCAATCATAAGCGATTGTTACCTGATAGGTAAGTGGGTGTTCGGTCACACACACGCGATGATTAGAATTACAGGCACCCTAAGCATAGGTTAGATTTGTGGGTCCGTTGCGCGACATAGAGAGCGACGAGCTAGTTTCGTGACACTGACCGCACCCGCGACGCACACTGGGGATTTTTGTATGGAGGTGAGGAAAAAAATGTATTTTTCAAAAACTGTAGTGATTTCATCACAAATTTTGTTTTATTTATATAGCAAAACACAAAAGTAATCAAAATAAAGAGAATTAGGAAAATATATATCGTCACCTAAAACGTAAAAGGCCCTAACTAACAAAAAAAATTGGTAATAATTTTTTTTTATAATTTCGTGTTTTCCTTATGAAACATGCTCAAATTAATAAAAAATTAATATTTGATTTTTAGTTAGTCAGAGCGTTTTGCGTTTTAAGCAACGATATATGTTACAAATACTACTTAACTTAATCGAAAATATAAAATTCTATTATTAATATTATTATTCTAAAAGAGCCTTAACTTCGTCGCTTATATCACTATGCTTTTTTTTAAAAAACGAAGGAGTCAAATTTGAGATCATTGGATCTGATGTTACCATTATTCGATGCATAATATCTTCGTTGGTGGCAATTCGACTGCATTTTCTGGAGTGTCTGAGGCGATATTTTTTATAGTCTTTGTTTCGACTTTCTTGGGCCTCTTCGGACAGTTACATAATCTACGCATCATTTAAAGTTAAATAGAAACCAATACACAGTATGTGAATTGCTCATACAAAAAATGTTAAAAAAACAACTTTTTCAGACATATTTTTGACAGATTCTAATTTTTTTATCGACAATATTGATTAAATTATTGATAATTTGGTATTTATCTTACTATAGTGAACCTAGTCAATTTTCGTGTTCCGTTATATTTGCACTGTTCGCAAAAATCTGAGCAATGAAAGGTAGACTTAGTGTCATATGGGCTTTAATAGAGTTGTATTATAAATGAAACAAATTGCGAGGTGGCACCCGGTGGCACCTGAATTTGATTGAAAGTGTAAAAACAGATATTAGGTAATATATTAGTAAAGGTTTCCAATTGGAAATAAGTGGAGTTTAAATTGCAGGTCCAAATGTTTGTAGAAAACAGGATTTTTTGTTCTATGTTCATAAAAATAAACAACAACAAAAAGACGAAAGTCTCTGCAGAGGTTATTTTTTCAATTTTAGTATATTGAAATATTCTATTTTAAATAAAAAATAAAAACAAAAACGTTAGCTCAAGCAATAAAGTCATATTCATCTTGAAATTCTTAGGTTTATATTAGGTCAATTCGGTAAAACATACAAGTACTCTGACTGAAACGGCTACAAAAAAAAACTAGCTGTCAGATCGAAGTAATTCTTTTTGATTTGATTGTAGCATTTAGTCCTAAATTTAAAAATACCATTGTATATTGCATGAAGAGTATGTTGACAATTGGACTTTTTCCCGCGAAATCCCCAATGTGCGACGTCGCGACGAGCAACGTCGCCAGGGCTGATTGTTTAGTTGACGAAGCGACGAGCATCGTGCCTAGACAATCTACTAGTTTCAGCATAATGATGAAGATTATGACGGTTTGGGCTACCACTCTGAGTAAAGGTCGATTCGTCAGTAAATAATACCTTTTGGAAGAAATTATTTCTAATGCCCATTCGCAAAACGTCCTTCTTGTCACCAAATCAGGCCCCAATAGTTCTTGATGAAAGGACATACTGTAGTGATAATATTTTTTTTTAAAATCTTGCTAACAGAAGATCGTGGTATATTAGTTTCTGTTGATATTTTGGTCGAACTAGTAGAGGGCTCCTCAATTACTGATAACAAGACTTTCAATTCATCTTCATCACTTGTCCTCTTTGTCCTTTCAAGCTTTTCATAACTCACATTTCCTGCTCTAATGAATCTTTCCTTAAGCCTTTCCAAACTTGTAACTGAAGGTTGTCTTCTGTCAGGATATCTTTGCGCATAAATTCGCTTTGGTTAATAGACAATTCTTTTGGGCAGATCCAATAATGAAAATCATGTGGACGAGTTCGTTGCTTTCAAACTGCATATTGACTTAACTAAAAACCGTAATAATAATATGTGGCGAACAACAAATATACAAGAAAAGTACGTACCAACCCACTAATCCAATCAATAAATAACACAATGACAATATTAAACGCAGAAACTTAAGAAATCACAAATTAACAACAACAATAAGATTTTAATTTTTGATGTTTGATGACGTTTATGTCTTTTTGTTTGTCAAATCGTTTACCCCAGTACACTAAATAGAACCAAAAACAAATAATTTAGCGGTTTTTTTATGAAAAATTATAAATAATTCCGAAATTATTGGGTTTGGGTATAAGACATTTTTAACAAAAATTAAGTGCAATTAACGCATCATTCCAAAAATTTAATAATATACGGGGTGTTCCGTTTGCAAAAAATCAGTAAACGCTCTTTGACGATAGCCAAATTGATTGCATCGTAACAAACACCCTGTATAATAAAATGAATGTTTGATTATTTTGTAGGTTCAACACATCCCTTGGCTGCATACTTACTAAATAATTTTGTCTTAGATAATCGTAATACTACCGCATAGAATTATTATGGTAAACATTGTCGCGACCATTTTTTTTATAATTTTCGTTAATAACTCAAGAATGCGTCATCCAAAACCAAAACCTCAGATATCGATGAAAACACAAATTAAAGTGGATAAGGAAAAACAAAAGTTATACAGAGTGTTTCATTTAAAACAAAATTCGAATGTTTGTCATTTTAACGCATCACCCTGTATAATTCAATTATATTCAAAATGTGTGTTTCTTGTTACTGTGGCACTTTTTATAAAATAAATTTCTTCAGTATTATTTAATAACGCCTATATTGGACTTTGACGCACAAATGAGCAACCCTGTATACTAATTGGCCATTTACAATTTTGCGTTCTACAATTCTGCCGCGTTTGAATTCAATATAGTCGTCAAATGTGACAGTACAGCGTTTTCTGGGAATAATTTTGAAAAATATTATTAACTAACCAACTCTAACATAATATAAATTTAAAGCTACAGGTTATTAGTGATATTTTATGATATTGGCGATGTTATAATTGCATATAAGAAAGCTCATACGATTAGAAAATGATGGTTATTTTGTAGATTAAATATTCTAGCATGACTCTGGCGATGGAATAAATGAAAGAAGACGTTTCCACATTACCGATTTAATTATATGAAAATTTCTAAATCGCAGTGCCTAAATCAATTGACAATGACACACGTTATTTATAATTTAATGAACTCTGGTAATTATGTAATACCTTTTTTGTTTCATCTTACAAAAGTGTTCATTTCCGTCAATATGTCTTTGATACTTGGAAAAATCTCCAACCTGATAATTACAGATATACACAATGAATGGGTAGTTTCTCTTCTAGAAACCAGAAAAAGTATGCTTAAGGTTGACCGTGTTAGACTGAACAAATTTGACACTTGATGTACCTCAAGAATGTACTTTAGGAAGCTTGATCTTGTTTTTTTTTATTAATGACTGGTACGAGCAACTCATTATTGTTATTAGTGATTTCAGTATAAGGTACTTAGCCAATCAACTAATTATCAATCATTAAAAAACAGTTATACCTGGATTTTACAATAACTGCAGAACAACCCCAGGTATTAATATATCTGTTACGGGTAAAGTTGGATTAAAGGTTAAACTTAGGTTTACCGGGGTAAACTGCGAAATACCCAATAAACATAGGTTAAGTACGAAATATAACCGATATTATAGCTATTTCTGGCTTTACCCGGGTAAATCGCGTTCTAGCCTGTTTTGTGTGGTTAAAGTTGGGTGTAGGAATTATTATTGCGTCTTCTTTCACCACGTGCAGTCAGTTCGAAAATGGCAACCGAAGAGAGTGGACGTGTGCGTTTAAGACAGCATTTGAGTTGGTGTCTTCGAAAAGTGCAAACCGTTTTTATTTTAGTAATGAACAATACCAAGAAATGTTAGAATCAGTCAAGTTGGCAAAAAATGCTAAAACCAAAACCACTGTACAATATCGACGTTTGAAGCGGTTTGACATATGTTCTGTTAGAGGTGTTAAAATCTACCAAGAAAGGACTTGTGATTAAACCAATGGTATTTTCGGAGATGAAGAGCCGCTGTCAAGTGGACCTGAGTGACATGCAATCCCATGCAAATGGAGAATACAAATTTATTATGGTGTATCAAAACCACTTAACAAAATTTGTTCAAATACGTGCACTAAAATCGAAAAGGGCTGAGGAAGTTGCATTTTTGGCGCCCCATCTACAGTCGGACAACGGCCGGGTATTTGCAAACCGTGTTATTGAAGAGTTGTGTTCCATGTGGAGTGGCCTTAAAAGAGTACATAGCAAACTGCCCCACAGTCAGTCACAATGCAGCGTGGAAAGAGCAAAATATGCTCATGACGTGGATGGATGATGAAAGATGAAAACTGCAAACGATGATCAGAAGGTCTGAGGTTTGTCCAGTTAATGAAAAACAGAGCATACCATGATGGTATCAAACGAGCTCATTATATCGCCATGTTTGGCCACGATATTAAAGTCGGCCTATCGACATCAGCTTTTCCAAAACAAACTACTGAAAAACTACAAACCGAAGAAGAGAGAGAGTCGTCTGGGAATTTGATGCGGGTGAACAGCCTCAACAAGAACAAAACGAAGACCAGCCTATGGATAGCGACCCAGAAATAGATATCCCGTAAGAAGAAGATATTACTGAAAGTGACAACCTGGACAAAGATACTACTGAAGGTGGCAATAAAAAAGAAAATATTGCCAATAATTATAGACAAAACGCCAATAATATAGAAACTTTAGAAAATCAGATCAAATGTGCATCATGTGGTGAGCCATGTACATCAGCCAGTATGAGATGTGAACTATGCTTGTGCCAAAAAAAATATACTTTCAAACAGACTAGACGCAAAAAGAAATTTAGAAAATCAAGCAAAGAAGATGAAAACCTTATCTAATTTAAAATTCACTCCATGTTTCGTTGGAAATACAGTCAGAGTGAAAGTTCCAGACGTTGATCGAGGGAGAGGCGATTTTAAAAACATTCTCATGACAGTTATCGAGAAAACCGACGACAGTTTTTATAAACTAGCTAAGACTGGAACTATCGAGGAAATGTTTTCCAGGTATTAGTTTTCTATGTGTAGTGAGAAACTTGTAGATCTGGAAAGTGTATCACCGGAAAAGAAAAGTTTACGACAACTTGCAAATGAACAGTCACTTTTAGGAGGTCACGATTAAAAACGTTGCAACTGTAAAGCTAAATGCATGACCAACAAATATAAATGTAAAGCTATTGGAAATCTTTGTAACTCGAAATGTCATGGCAGCTTGTCTTGCTTGAACAAATAAATTATAGTATTCTTTACTTTGACAGGACACAGTATTCGTAAAATGTGTTTTTAAATAAATATGTTCTTCAAACATTTATGACCTTGTTGTTTTTGTTACACCCAACTTTAACCAAGTGAAAATAGGTGAACGCTGTTTACCCGGGTAAAGTGCGAAACATGTCCAATTTTAGTTATATTTCGTACTTTACCCACGTCTCCTAGGTATTTCGCGGTTTACCCGGGTAAACCTAAGTTTAACCGTTAATCTAACTTTACCCGTAACATATCTATTGATAGTCAAGCTAATGAAATTTCTAAGCTATAAACTTTGAAAACTTAATTCTAACGTAACTTGTAATGATCATATTGTCTAAGGAGTCCCAAAGTGCATTTTATAATAACTGCTTTAAGAAATACGCTTTGAATCAAATTATTATTAAACATAAATATATAACAAATGTATACAGTATAATTCGTTATAATGTGTATATCTGGGACCTACCAAAAGAAATTCAGTGTGTCTGTAAATTACAAGAACGAATAATTCACCATATTAGTCATTTTCGATTAAAAATAAATTAAAGTTAAGTATATTTTTTAAAAAAAAAGTTGGTTAAAAGTTTAGACACATATATCACTTAGAATAGAGCTGTAACAAAACGAAACTAAGAGTGGATTTACAACGAATTTATATTGGTAAATCTTATCTATAAATGGGATTTTAGTAATAAGTATTCTCATTCACGCAAATTACCCTACTAGAGAAGTTGAGCGTAAGATAAACGAATCCAATGCCAAACAAATATCTTGGAAAATCCAGGTATGTATGTGTCAAGTTCAGTTATTAAAAAGTTTAAATAAAACCGTGATCTACTGTTAGAAAAGTTTTCCAAAGTTACCAAGAAATTTATTATCGAAGACAATCCAGTACTGAGCGAAGATGTGAGTTTCATAACAATCCGGCCGTTACGACAACTATATTTAACCGAGATTTAAGTAAGTGTCAATTTTAAAACTTTCAAAGTAGAGAGCATTATGAAATATTCACGATTAAATATATTTTTCTATTCCGGTGCTATAAAGTTCACTTTATGACACCCGTTTTGGTTGCATAAAGTATTACTTTATCGCACGCTAATTTTATTTTTTTGAAGTTGGTAACAAAAAAAATGGAACCAAATCGTATTTAAATGTCAAAATATAAGCCTTTAAAGTAACAAAAATGTGAAATAAAATTGTACAAAGAATAAAAAGCACACATGCTAACATTTCACTTACTAATTAGCAATATAAATTGTTAAGCAGAGTTGGATGATAAGTTTTCGGATGCTACTATTGACATTTACTTACCATGTTGAATAGTACAACTGTTATAAAAGTTTGTTTTGATAAATATGTAGAGAGTTTGTGGACGAAAGATTTTGTAAATTGTCTTCTGCTATTTTGCGAATCTCTGGGGGCGTACAGTTATTTATTTCGTCCTTTTTGTTGATAATTTGAAATAATTTATTGTATAAATCAGTCTGAATTTTAAACCCAATTACATATAGCACCACCGACATTCAAATATTTAAAACGTTCTACTTAAAAATCAGAGTAACCAACTTCAAAAAAGCAAAATTTCTAAAATATTCGAACAAAACATGTCTCTTATTTTAAGCTTTTTTGAACTTTTAATAGCCGAAATAGAAAAAATAGTATAAAATACACGTTTCATAAGACATTTTGCGCACTTGTTCTTTAGAAAACTCGCCTAGCGGCTCGTTTTCTAAACTTGAACGCGTGCGCAAAAATCGTGTCTTATGAAACTTGTATTTTAATATACTATTATACAGGCAGAGTAAATCTAGCCAAGTGAATACAACCACTTTCCTCTGGATGATCTATTACAAAGTAGGTACTGCGTAAATTAATGTAAATGAAAATTTGCTGATGTGAGATCAACATTTACTGGTAGTCGTTTAAGACTAAACTGCACATATTTTTTTAAAAGATATTCTCAATCTTTTTTCTATAAATTATATCTAGCAGCTTTAAGAGAGGTGTTTTTGCATATATTTCTGCGTCAGGACATTTATTTCCTTTTTGTAGAAACCCATGATTATTACATTCCGTTTTGTCTTCTTTTCTATTATTTGTACAAAAGCCGTACTACATCATCATATTTTTCCAATAAAGGGAAAATTTATGCCGTTGGCATTTTTTTTAACAAATAAGCACCTGTCCTTATAAATTTCTGACACTCAATCCTGTAATGCCTTTTTTAATGTTTTCGTGTGCTTTCAAGCAGTATAAAGATGAGGATTTTCAGAATATACGCAAAAGTCTGTATAGATATAGAAATGTGTTTTGTAGTGGTAATTCTTTGTAATTTACCAGTCTTTGTATGTGGATTATAAGGCAGTAAGAAACTTTTAATAGACCATTAAAAACAAATGTGTTTTTAATGGAATTGTTTAGGGATAGTTCCTTAATAAAGTAATAAAAAATGAGGTGTGGCCACCACACGACTTTCTTATACGTATGAGCGTTTCAAACTATACAATTTTAAGAATCTTTTTATACAAAACTTATTCAAAATCCTATTCTAAGTACTTTCATTCTCTTAATAACTCGCTATAGAATGCATACTTTGCAAGATATTCGAAAAAAAGTGCTACTCGCTAAGAGTAAAAGTGCTACTTCCGGTCCGAATTTTGAAATTTTATATATACAAAAAATATTGCAAATCCAGTTCTAAAGACTTTTGTCCTCTTGATAAATATATATAGAATGCATACCTTACATACATATTTGAAAAAATTCTCTATTCGATAAGAGTAAAAGTGGTACTTCCGGTCTGAATTTTGAAATTTCTTTTATACAAAAGATATTGAAAATTATGTTTTAAATACTTTTATACTCGTAACGTACTTGTCTAAAAAGCATGATTTGCGAGATATTCGCAAAAAACTGATTTTCGATAAGAGTAAAAGACCTACTTCCGGTTGGAATTTCGAAAAACTTTTTAAATAAAATTATTCTCAATTTTAATTTTAAGTACATATGAATTCTTTATAAATTTGTTTAAACATAGTAGTTGACGAAATATTGGCAAAATTCGATTTTTTCACTGAAGTAAACTGCTACTTCCGGTCTATCGATTTTACTGAAAAACTAATCAGCTCTTAAGAGGGAGATTATATACAAAATTTGGAATTGATATCTATAGCAGTTTGACCGCTATTGTGGTCACAGACAGACAGACAGACACACAGACAGACAGACACACAGACATTTTTTAAAAACCACTTTTTCGGTATCAGGTGGCTTCAAAACGTGGACATCTGCAAAAATCTCGAGGTCGAAAATTTTCGTCATCACAATACTTCCTTATACTACGTATAAGAAAGTAAAATAGATCACAGTGAATCAGAAAAAGTAAAATATTTACTAATTTTATTAACGTTACAGACTTTTTAATTATGATTAGCTTAAATCTATCAACTTTTTACATAATTTTGACAGTATGATTTTTGTAGATATCAACGTTTTGAGATACTGCATGTGTCTCAGTTTGAGTGTAACTGTGATAGCGACCAAACTGTTAAAGCTATCTAAACTAAATTTTATACTTAGGGGGTATTAAAGCGGTCGAGAAAGCAAGATATCGAATTTATCAGTTTTTTTTTCTATTGTTCAAGATAGAAATGTGAAATTTTCTGTACAACTCCAATATAGATATGAGTACACGGAAAGGTTGCCAGATTATGTAATTTTTTGTCACAACCATCTATTTTTTTTATTCCAAATTAGAGTAAAATATGCGTGTGTTTCACGGTCAAAATCTGAAATAATTAAATGAAATTGATCAAAACGGATGTAATTCCAGTGTAGACCAATGTTTTCTTGTGAGATATAGCTTTTTGAATTGCGGAAAAAATTTTAATTTGAGTAATTAAATTAAGAAATTCCAGAATGGTGCTGTACTGAATTATTTGTATTTTAGCAGCGCCTTCAGCTGTATTTTTTCTCTGTATTCGGGTGACGGAAAACAACACATTCATTTCAAATATATGAGAATGAAATGGCTTGCATTTGGCTCCTCCTACGGGCCAACACCTCCAAAAGTAATTATAGTCAATTCCCAAATACAAATCGACTTTAATATCCCCTTAAGGCTGAACGCCCGCTTCAAGCTGAGTTCGATTTGAAATAGGCGTACCACTGCTTTTCGTGCAAATGTAATAAAAGACAAATGTTTAAGGGTCCGCGTGCTCTGTCTTATGCTGAGGAAAAAGATAGAGAAAAGAAATTGTCACCTAATCTAATCTGCCTGTAATTTATGGCTGCGTTATGGTCTCAGATAATCGCCGGTTGGCCCACATGTTTGGCAGTCGGGAAGCAACCTCCCCTAAATTAGACAATCTATATTTTCTCAAACACACAAAAAAAGTGAAGCTGAATATGTAAAATCACCTGCCGGATTCAAATTTTGAGTTGGAAAATAAAATCGAAATCGCGAAAAGGTCGAAAAATCGTTTTTTGTGTAAATTTTAAAATTTTCATTTTCTTCAATTTTTAATACTTATCTCGTGATATCAGCAATGCAGAGAGCTGGGTATCTGTTTTTTTTTAAGGTTATACCCTAAAGTATTTGGATGATACTAGTGTTTTCGATTTTTCTTTATGTTGTGTAAATTTTATAAAAAAAAAGTTTTAGTAGACCACCAATTTGTGTAAGGTATTTTTCAGCTATCGAGTAACTAATCTTAGTTTTCAGAATTTACCCATATATATGTGAAACAAAATAAAGCCAACATTCCAAAATTATTTTTTGTGCAAGAAATAAATTTCTAGATCGTTTCAGAAGCAAATTATTGCGAGTCAAATATAATAATTATACTCCCTGCGCGCAAGCCGTGTGAGTCCTAGCATGCGTTTCTAGCAGGTATACCATTAGGGACTTTTTCCTCTGTTTTGTTATGTTATCACTCATAGTAATTGTTTATGTTCACACACACTCACACTGTATATGTAGACTATATTGTAAAGAAAATATCAACGGTTTCGATAAAATAATGTCCGAGTAACGATTACTTTCTTAACATACACCGATCTCAGAAGTATTTTACAAACTGTGTAGAAACTGCCCGAAATGGTAGGCGGAGCTACCTCTCGACACAATGTGCGAGCGTACCACATACTCTATTTGATTTCAGTGAATTTCGCCCAAATTTCAAAATTTTGTTTTCCGTTTCGTGACTTTATTTTTAAAAATTAAGAAAAAATAAAATTTATGTATTGCTGTTGAGTGTTACATAATTTTAAATAAAGGCTTGTTTTTTGAAATTTCTTACATTCTAATTTTTATTTAGGGCCCTTTGGACAATTTCGAAGAAATTACGATTTATCCATTGAAAGGCATTTTTTTCTTAAATTAGCGTGTAAATTCGGTAAGGTTTTCATGAAAAATACGATTAGGAAATGGGAAAAACGATTTCGAGGCCGTGCGTATAGCCTTAAGATCTGATTAGATTTTCAGACAACTCGATAGACAGGAAATAACAGTCTACTGCAATAAAAAAAAACTACCAATATCTCGTCAAATACTAGGACCAGACAAATTTCTTAAAAAAGACAAAGAAATTCAAAACTGAATTTCAATCGAAATTATAGAAAACGTTTTTTAAAATTCCTATAGCCTTATCAAAAAACAGTTTTTAATGTATTTAAAGCTTGATTTTGAATATTTCTTGTGTAAAGAAAATCTCAATATTCGTATTGGAAGTAGCTCTTTTACGATTATCTAATAGTGCTTTTTTAGAAATGTTTCTCAAATTATGCATTTTATACAGATTTATTAGTGTACAAGTATTTATAGTTAGATTTGGAAAAAAAAATTATATAAAAAGAATGTCATACCGGAAGTAACACTTTTACCCATTAGGTAAATATGCATTTTACGGTAACAAAATGAAGTAACTATAGTAGATACTCGATAGTGTGAACCTCGCATAAAGTAAACAGTATATTAATTATGCTAGACCACCGTATACCGTCAACAAACTGTACCTTCGCTTATGGAAACAAATTCCATTTGAAAAATTTCGTTGTTGCGCTATTATTTCGATATAAACACGCGCGCATTCAAATCAACAATATATGTATGTAATTTTCTTTGCTTGACTGGCATCGTCGCTCTTACTTCAAAATAAACACTGCCTAAAGTGTAAGTCCCCGATATATTTTTTGTGAATTCCCGATATACATATATACTTGGTACTTCTAGGAATTTTGTAAAATAAAATGAAAAGAGAAAATGATTTGAACAGCAGTGAGAGATGCTTATGTCGACCAGCCATGAGACGGACTTTAAAGAGTTCCAAGTTCCAAGTTCCAATGAAAAAATATTGTATAGATGATCTCCTGACCAAAGGAACAACATTTTTGTTGTAACTGGCGAAAAATTAAACAAACGGCAAAACTAATTCATTCATATAACACAGAAAATGATAAAATTATAGCCAGTGAGGGATGGCTACAAGATTTAAAAAGCAGTTTGAATATTTCTGAGGAAAAACTATTCTCTCGCCCAAAATTCGTGGATCCATTTAAAATTCAGTTAAAAAATAAAAAAGAAGAACTTGGTATTATATTGGAGCAACTGTAGAATATCGATGGGACAGGACTGTAGGAGTTTATTGGAAATTGTAACAAGGCAAAACATTTGTCTCAGAAAAAAAGAAAACTGCTTAAACAGAAAAGCAGAGAATAATATTTGTGTATTCTGGAATGCTACCGCGTTTCATAAAGTAAAGCCATTGCTTATTGGTAAAGCTGCGAACCCAAAGTCATTTCAATATTTCAAATGTCCTGTGGATTATAAACACACAAAATCGGCTGGAATGAGTTCTAGCATTTTCAAACACTGGTTTCATTATTCGTTTGTACATCTGTTGAGTTTTGATCTTCTACTTCCTAGATCTTATGTCATTTTTTTTTTATCTAAAAGATAAAGGTCTCCCGACAACGCCTTTACTAGATAAAGCGCCATCGCATCCAAATGAATATGGATAAAAAAATAAGGATGGACAAATTATAACAGTGTTTCTCCTTCCCTAATAACATAGGCAGCCGATCTTTGTGATGTTTTTGAAAATGTCGGTTAAAAGTTTACACAAATATATAATTTAGAATGGACCTCTAACAAAACCAAACAAAGAATTTGTGTTTGTAAATCATATCAATAATTAAAATTTTAGTAACAAGAAGTCTGATTTACGGACATTACGCTACTAAAGAAGTTGAGCGTAAGATAAACGAATCCAATTCAAAACAAATAAGGCAACTGTACCCAATGAGGCCTAATTACGTTTTTTCGGTTGATACGCAATAGATCCGAAAGATGACTAACAGTCTGTTATGAGCCGTCATACAAACTTCTTGATGTATTCCTACGCCACTCGTCAGTGATGGAATGGCATTTTAACCGACTTGTAGTGACAGCACAGCACGTCTTAGTAAAGAAAATTGATGTACATGTACGTAGCACGTTTATTCTGTTTTTCAATGACACAACCATATTTTAATTTATTACCATACATCTCCTGATATTACAGACAATGGAGTCAACTGTAACCTAATACGGCCAAGGTAGGCCATATTGGGTATACAGGTAATTTCGTTTCCAGCGTTTACATAATTTTAGTTTCGTTTCAGTTATAAGTGTAGTAGTTTGTAAGAAGAGAGGCAACTGGTCGCAGGAAGTCTTTGAAAAATCTCTGGAGGCAATTACCACGGAACAAATGTCCGAATATAGAGCAGCAACGCAATTTGGCATTCCTCATAGGATTCTTCGTAGATATGTAAAATCAGATTCCAATATTAAAGCAAAGTTGGGGCCTCAATTTGCGCTTTCGGAACAACAAAATGCTGAGCTTTATAGCAGAATTGTACGATTACCAGAAGTGGGCTACTCAGTGACAACCAGAATATTGCGATTGTGCGTTTATAAATACTGCAAGCAAAATCAAATTAAACATCAGTTGTCCGACAGAAAGCAAATTTTAAGCCAAAAATGGAAAAAAAAAATTTTAAGGCAAACTCCATCATTTCTATTAGAATCTCTCAAAATCTGAACCCAGCTGGGGCACAAAAATTAAATAATTCATTGTTGAAGATCATTTTCCAAACTCAAGCAGGTTTCCAAAATGTCATATTTGGTAAAGATGCTTTTCAATATGGATAAGAAAGGTTGTAGACTTAATTCGCACAAAGAATCAAAAGTTTTAGCCAAAAAAGTCGCGCGAGTTCATATCGTTGGAAATGAACATGGAGAAAATGTGAGGGTTGTCTCATGCGCAAATGCTGTAGGATCAGCCATTCTTCCGATGATTTAATTTAAAGGCAAAAGAGAATTTGCTGATGATCTACCACCTGCTTCAGTTTGCCGTATGACTGAGAAGCCTTTGCTCCATAACAACAAAATGCTTTGTTGATTGGCTACACCATTTTAGAAGCTATAAACCTCCAGGTCGCTGCGTACTCATTTTTTATGGCGCCAAAAGCCACTTAGATTATGACATTGTGGAGACTGCTGATCAATATGGTACTGTATTATACTGTCTTTCATTTAGCACGACACATGAACTCCAGGCCCTGAATGTTTCGGTCTTTTGTATACCATTGGAACCAGCAAGTGATGTACTGGCACAATCATGGTGAAAGAACTTTAACGAAACAACGCTTCGGAAAAGTGTTCGCCCCAGTTTGGGATCAAAGTATGGCACCATTAAACATCAAATCAGGAATTAGAGCTACAGCCTAGGCATATTTCCTTTCGATCCAAATGCAATTCCTGAAATTGCCTACCAACCAAGTACAGTATTTCATTTACCACTTCCAGAAGAAGCAGAACCTTAGGCGACAACTCCGATATTTTCCTCGCCATTAAGAGAAACTTCTTCGCAACGTAGAACTTCAGGTATGTCAACAAGTAAGCACCTCAAAATGCGTGGTATATTTATTGACGAAAGTGATCCTGATGTTCCCAACTGGACTGATGAAGACGATCAACCTGGAAATGGCGCCTAACACAAGCACATTTTCCGACTTACTTTGTGCTCCAATCAGGAAGACTCCGAAGGTGACACTAACAGACAAAAAGCTATCAACAGTAGAGCTGTTATTTTAAAAAAGTCACTATTTTCCAATGAAAATGGAACCCAAGGTGTAGCTTCAAAATTGAGAGGCAAATCACCTCCTTCTACATCTGTAAGACTTCGCATTAAGAAGACATCAAAGAAATCTACAAAAAATAATCCTGGTATTGCTACGTCTGTAAAGAAGATGCGGTAAAGGATATGCGCATGTGCATTTCCTGCACAACCTACGTTCAAGAAGAAATTGTTGGTTTAAACAGAAGGGATAAGGATCATTTTTGTGAAAATTTGTATAAAATAAAAACAATTTGTTCGTTTTTCTTATTTATTCTCAATGTTTCTTTGGTTAAATCTATTTTTTGTTTTTTTTTTTAATTTAGTGGGTTTCTTGTTAACAAAGATTATTAAAATTAGTACATTTACTTTCTAAGAAGTTATTTAAGGTTAGGTAGGCCATATTTGGTACAGTTACCTTATATTGGAAAATCCAAATACATATGTGTCAAATTCAGTTTTTAAGTTTAAATAAAACTCCAATCTACTATTAGAAAAGTTTTCCGACGTCACCAAGAAATTTATTATCGAAGACAAGCCGGTATTGAGCGAAGATGTGAATTTTATAACAAGCTAAATCCGACACCTAAATTTAATGGAGATTTAAGTAAGCGTCAATTTCAAAACTTTCAAAGTGCAGAAAATTATAAAATCCTTATAATTAAATATATTTATACCGGCAGAGTAAATCTAGCCAAATGAATGCATCCACTTGCCTTTCAATGATCATTACAAAGTACTACGTAAATTAATGTAAATGAATATTTGTTGACACGTGAGATCTACATTTACTGGTGTCGTTCGAGACTACACTGCACGATTGCAAACACACATATTTACGGCATGCTAACAACGCTACTTTGAGTTAGTTTAATGGGGTTTGAATAAGATTACATGAATGTTGATTAAGCGTACGCGGATGTCAAATTCTTCAATGACTTGCAACTGACGTTAGTCCAAATGTGCATAGAATTATTCGAAGTAAAGCTTTTCGTAAAAACCTTTTTACTTTCTTATACGTAGTCTAAGGAAGTATTGTGATGATGAAAATTTTCGACCTCGAGATTTTTGCAGATGTCCACGTTTTGAAGTCCCCTGATACCGAAAAAGTGGTTTTTAAAAAATGTCTGTGTGTCTGTGTGTATGTGTGTGTGTGTGTGTGTGTGTGTGTGTGTGTGTGTGTGACCACGATAGCGGTCACACCGCTGTAGGTATCAATTCCAAATTTTGTATTTACGTGTATAATCTCCCTCTTGAGATCTGATTAGTTTTTCAGTAAAATCGGTAGACCGGAAGTAGCAGTTTACTTCAGCGAAAAAATCGAATTTTGCCAATATTTCGTCAACTACTAAATTTAAACAAATTTATAAAGAATTCATATATACTTAAAATTAAAATTGAGAATAATTTTATTTAAAAAGTTTTTCGAAATTCCTACCGGAAGTAGGTCTTTTACTCTTATCGAAAATCAGTTTTTTGCGAATATTTCGCAAATCATGCTTTTTAGACAAGTACTTTACGGGTATAAAAGTATTTAGAACATAATTTTCAATATCTTTTGTATAAAAAAAATTTCAAAATTCAGACCGGAAGTGCCACTTTTACTCTTATCGAATCGCGATTTTTTGCAAATATGTCGTAAGTTATGCATTCTATGTATATTTATCAAGAGTACAAGAGTATTTAAAACTGGATTTGAAATATTTTTTGTATATATGAAATTTCAAAATTCGGACCGGAAGTAGCACTTTTACTCTTAGCGAGGAGCACTTTTTTGATAATATCTTGCAAAGTATGCATTCTATAGAGATTTATTAAGAGAATAGAAGTACTTAGAATAGGATTTTGAATAATTTTTGTAAAAAAAAATCTTAAAATTCTATAATTTGAAACGCTTATACGTATAAGAAAGTCGTGTGGTGGCCACACCTAATTTTTTTTATTTCTGTTCTATAATTTTTTCTTTTTTTTTTGTAGCTGATAACAAGTACAACAAGGAAACAAACGATATTTAAATGTCAAACATAAATGTTTTAACGTAACAAACATATTGCTATAGCTTTGTTTTCAAATTAAAAATAATAATCTTGTACCAGCATAACTTAATCAAACAACGATAATACAAAGCTGCATAATTTATAACGAATGTAGAGATAACGTTGTCATGAAAAAAAAATATTCTTTATTAAATTTATAAATTCAATCTCTATTAACATTCGTATATTTCTTGTAGGTTCTAGCAGTGATATTCCTTTTGTTTTTCCAACAACATTTCTTATTTAAAATTAATAGGATAAGGTTACTAATAAAAAATTAAATCTCATAAAATATTTATATTCAATTTAACATCTTATAATAACAATATCAATGAAATAATTCTCTTGCCACATGTGGCCGTAAAAAGAAATTGTCCTTTTTACTTTCCAATTACAAGTAAAAAAAACGTGTATTTTATAAATACGAAAACACATTACATTACAAATGTAACATATTGTAACGAAACCAGCAGACGAAATGAGTTACATTAAATAAAAGAATCAGATCTCTCGGCGCGATAAAAACGAAATTGTCACACGCAAAAAAAGAGGCAGACAGGGCGAGCAATAAATCATATTCGGCGCGACGGGTAAACAAGTCTGGTGAATCATCCATATGTGTATAATGTGTGGACGACGGAATGTCTGACGTATGTTCTGGCAAATATCGAGAGAAGTATGGAATTTACAAGAATGGTCTAGTAATCTTCGCATGTGTACATAAGGCGACTGGGTCACGGATTAAGTAATTACGGGATTCATTGCGGGATCGAGTGCGAAGAAATAAATAGTGGTAGCCAAATAAATAAATATAGTAGTGCCGTCTTATATAAATAGAACTGTTACATAAATACGGACAGAGATATTAGTAATGGAAATAAATAAATACCTGTGATAATTAAATTGTAGTAGTTTAAGTGTGATACGTTAGTTTTTATATTTTTATATTGTTATATAATTTTAAGTATATAAATATACAGACTGTTTTAAATAAATAATTGCATGAGTTGTTTATTGGAACCCGAAAACGTTACAATATAGATTCATAATAAATATTGCTCTTTGCTATATTAAAATTTTAACATTGTGTAGTTTCAAAGAAATAATAATTTTCTTATACTATGCTGATAAGACTGTCACCAATCATCATATGCAAATATTTATACGTTGTGCATACCACAAATTGGCTATTGTCTATCAAAAATGCTCCTATCTTTACGTATATTAATATATTTGAAATCCCTATAAAATTTTGTATCTAAAAACTTGTTAACAATGCATAGATAACATCGCTAACAAACATTCACACGTTGTGTCATTGATGCCTTTCTACATTGTTAACAATACTCCCATTATTTATTACATTAGTTTACTTATAACAAAGAAGATAATAATCTCATCCAAAATATTAAATAAATTTTTAAACGCTTTGCTAAAGATGAATATCTACACATAGCATCTTTAGCATAATTTATTTTAAGTAAAACTTACTTATGATGTTCATACATTTCATCAAATTCCTCCTGATATTGGTCTATCATATTGATAATTAAAAAAAATGAAATTAAACTAAATGGCAAAAATTAATTATGAAATGAAAAGTACTTATTGAAAAGAAAAATAACTTAATACATTTACTAAAGATGATTTCTATGCAGTGTATTTGCCTGCAATCATCAAACAAAATTCGAAGATCGAAGATTGACCGCTTCTTTTTTAAAAGTTAGGCTACTTCACCCATGGATCGACGACTTCTCTCGTACTTGCCTCGTTCCCGGCTTTTTATTAATTTTCGGTTCATCAGAAAAAAACATTCTTCGTTCGCAGCGCCACAATTTTCGCACTAACGTTTAAGTTGGCATTGTTCTGCTCAGATTTATTTTCTTGATGTTTTCCCTAAGCTGACCTGTACTCATATTGTTTTGACATCCAGAAATTACACAAAATATACACGCACTCAAATTGTTTATTATTGTTAATGTCTATGCACATTTGCGATTTTCTGATCTTGGTAGGTACATTCTTTTTCATTAACGCCATCCTTTATTGTGTTTATAGATGAATTCATTGCTTCTTTCATCATTATTTAAATACATTCTTTTACCACTATTTAACACTATTCGTATTTTTCTTTTGCAGACGTTTCCTTTGAAAATAATAGGAAAAACATTGCATACGACTGGAATACTCCTTTTATTAATTATATTGTCATGAACCTGGACCTTGATAACTTCATCTATATCTTCGAACCATCTTTTCTCGTCTTCATGTAGGTTGATTTGTATGCAGCTGTTAACAATATTAAACATTGTTTTTTCTTTGTAGATTTAATCAGATTAAACCAATTTCAACGTGTTATTTCCGGAATTTTCCTGGATTAAACTGGATTTAACCTGCTATGACTGAAGTTTTTGCTTTATTACATTGTGTCGAATAAAAAAATATACCTTTTTACATATTCCTTTTAAAATTATGCTTAGATATAAGTCTCAGGTATTTATCATACTGTTAAGTGTGACCATAGAATGTCAAACAAATAACAATCTTTATAAATTTACGTCTACTCATGATGAAAGATGTTTTCATGTCGTGAATGTCTAATTTCAACCTTTTCATATAACTTTACGGCATTCAAATGACTAACTCTTTTTACTACACCATCTTTCATCATAACTCTCTCTCTGTTATTTATTTTTAATACGTTATTGATTTTGAATAGTGGTTTACTGCTCAATATATTCAATGCGACTCTCACACAATGCATAAAATTTGGTTATGTCTTTGTATATTGAAATTGCATCTTGTGCTCCTCGTTTCTACAAATATAGAATACATGAATTTTATTTTTGGTGTTTATTTTTGTACCTTTATATAAATTTTATTTCAATTTTAATTATCATATACCTTACATTATAACGTTACGCCGTTGCGGTTATGCAACTCATGATACATTTTTCTATAATTACACTTACTACTAAAAATTATTTACTTATTCTATTACAGAATTATTTATTTATCTTACAATGCCTGACCAATATAGGGATCACGGCAATTAGAAGTATAAATTGTACAAAAAATGACAAACACTTGTTAACATTTTATTTATACTAATTAACAATATAAATCGTTAAACAGAGTTAATTGATAAAATTTCTAATATTAAAATTTACTTCTTGTTTTGAATTATTTAATTAGTTACTATAATACTTGAAGATTCGTGTGCAATAATGGAGATTCCAGACAGATTCTAGGAATTTGTTTCATTAGAAGTCCATGTATTCCAGTGATTTTACTGGATGTATTAGATGAACTAGACAGTATTCGAGCAACCTCCGTTTTTTTCTTTAATAAAATAATGAATTTAACCTATATAATATTTCTATATTATCTACATCTTCTTTACTTTTTTGTTGGAGAAGGTTCCTTCTAATGTGTTCATACTTCTTCTCCTTGATTAAAAGAAACAAATACGGGAATAAGTCATAAACCGCGAAAAGTAAATACATATCCTTAATTTTTTTTGTGCGTTATTGCCGAGCTCGCCATTACATCTTCTTCTATTAACCAAACACTCCATTTTTCATATTTCTAAAGTTCAGAAGTCAAACGAGGAATGGAATTATATTTACCCATACACATTTCTAAAGATTTGTTGATATTAAGAAAATACACTACACTAGATAGCTTCAAGCGAATAAAACAAGAGTTGTTCACAGTATCGTTATATTCACGTTAATGAAGGTTATATGTAACGCGTAAAAACATCGATAATTAACAAAATAATGAGGTGTGGCCACCACACAACATTCTTAAACGTATGAGTGTTTCAAATTATACAATTTTAAGAATTTTTTTATAGAAAGATTATTCAAAATCCTATTCTAAGTACTTCTATTCTCTTAATAAATCTCTACAGAATGCATACTTTGCAAGATATTCGAAAAAATCGGTATTCGATCAGAGTAAAAGTGTTACTTCCGGGCCGAATTTGGACATTTTTCTATACAGAAGGCACTGAAACTTGTGTTTTAAATACTTTTATACCCATAATGTACCTGTCTAGAAAGCATGACTTGCGATATATTCGCAAAAAAACCGATTTTTGGTAAGAGTAAAAGAACCTCCGCTCCGGTAGGAATTTCGAAAAACTGTTTTAATAAAATTTTTCTCAAATTTAATTTTGAATAAATTTGAATTCTTTATAAATTTGTTTAAGCTCAGTAGTTGACCAAATTCGATTTTTTCACTGAAGTAAACTGCTACTTCCGGTCTACCGATTTTACTGAAAATCTAATCATATCTCAAGAGGGAGATTATACTCGTAAATACAAAATTTAAAATTGATAGCTATAGCCGCTTGACCGCTATCGTGGTCATACAAACTGACAGACAAAAAGACTTTTTTTTTAAATGAGGTGTGGCCACCACACGACTTTCTTATCCTTATGACGGTTTCAAATTATACACAAGTTGTTCTAAATTGTTTTAAATGCTTTCATCTTAGAAAATTAAACCGAAAAATAAACCTGTAGGTATGTAATGTGTAACTTCAAGTCCAAATTTTAAGAATTTTTTTTATAGAAAAAATATTCAAAATCCTATTCTAAACACTTCTATTCTCTTAATAAATCTCTATCAAATGCATACTTTGCGAGATATTTGAAAAAAAGATGCTAATCGCTAAGAGTAGAAGTGTTACTTCCGCTCCGAATTTTGAAATTTCATTTATACAAAAAATATTCCAAATCCAACTCTAAATACTTTTGTACTCTTGACAAATATATAGAAGGCATAATTTACGGCATATTTGCAAAACATCGCTATTCGATACGAGTAAAAGTGTTACTTCCGGTACTATCTTCTTTTATACAAAAGCTAATGAACATTAAGTTCTAAATACTTTTATACTGGTAATATACCTGTCTGAAAAGCATGACTTGCGAGATATACGCAAAAAATTGACTTTTGATACGAGTAAAAGACCTACTTCCGGTAGGAATTTCTAAAAACTGTTTTGATAAAATTTTCTCAAATTTAGTTTTGAGTACATTTGAATTCCTTATAAATTTGTTTAACCTTAGTAGTTGACGAAATATTTGCAAAATTCGATTTTTTCACCGAAGTAGACTACTACTTCCAGTATACCGATTTTACGAAAAGAGGGAAATTATACTCCTAAATACAAAATTTGGAATTGATAGCTGTAGCCGTTTGACCGCTATCGTGGTCACACACACACACACTGACACACAGACATTTTTCTTAGTAAATATTTTCACTCTTCCTGCCTCACTATAAACTACATTTATTACTTTATTAAGGAAACATATTCTTTTTGTATTGTGTTTTATATGGTCTATTAAAAACTTTAGTCACTGGCTTATAATGCACACACAAAGACGGGTAAATTACAAAGAATCACTTCTGCGAAGCATACATTTTTTTATCTGTACATGCTTATACATATGTATTGTGCTGAGTAACAATATTGATGTTTGGCACTGTATATTTTTGAACAAGTTGGAAGGATTATTTAATTTTACTAATTTTTCTTTGTGACTGTTAAATTAAAATATTTAAACTAAAAAAGAACAGTTGTGTATACTTAAAATGTTATTTATTACAATAAAGATGTGTGCAGTCAATTATGAAAACAGTACTTGAAGGAGTTGTAGTGGACCAGGTTCTTGGTGGCAGTAATTTTCATTGGTATCTGAAAATGGAGATTTAAATATTATAATTTATGTAAAAATGTAGTTTGAAATCTTGTAAAACTTGTCTAATTAACAATAATGTAAAGTAAAATAATTTAATGTTGATTGTTGAAGTATGAAGGAAACAACTTGGTAAATAATTGCGCGGGTAAAGTTTGAATAAGCGGATCTGTCAAAATTGACATTTACAGAAAATTTTGATTAGCAATATTTTTTGAAGTACAAAGTCTTAGTAATTCATTATGATAAATTAATAGAGATTTAATAGAGAAAGTTTACTAAAGTTTGAAAAACACTGAAACGTATCAATAAAGTTTTATAATACCATTTTGAACAAGAATTGTGAGAAAAGGAATTTAATTGGATGAAATCAGAAAACGGAAATATTGTCTTGGTGACGAAAAACAAACAAAAAAAATTGAAAAATATTTTTCAAGAAAGGCGCGTGTACTTTTCGGAAAATCACGATTTTATTCCGAAAAGTATATCTTAAATTCACTTAAACCGCGAAAGTTGGTGCTTAAAGTGTTCTTTTCAGCATAGAAAATATTTATTGACGGTAGAATCAAAATATATTATAAAGAAGCATAAAATTATTCAATAATTTCATTATAATTTAATTAATTTGTATCCTGTATGAATAAAGAAGATATTATATAAGGAAAATAAATATTAAAAGATTACTTACCAAATATTAATCAAGTCCGAGCGGAATATTGAATTCATCAATTGCACGTGAGTTCAAAGAGGGATTCCAGTTATCCAAGTCCAGTTTATTGTATAAAAACGAGAAGTTCCAACTAGTTAGAATCCCTGATGTCGTTCCAGTAAATGTTAAATTAATTAGAGGATCCGGTAACCCATATATATTTCCGAAGAGGTCTAGTTCAGTGTTAATTCGAAATAGAAGTGCAGCTGCATTTAAATCCAGAAGATATCCCGCAGTTTCGAGGACACAACAAGATACATCCTGTAAGATATAACCGAAGCAGTTCCAGATCCTGGAGGAGAACGAGGATACACCAAAAAGTCGTCCTAGGAGAGTTTCCAGAGAGTTACCAGTTGCACAGAACGAGTCCAGGAAGATCCTGTCAGAAAAAAAAGAAAACATAATTTAAACAAACCAGAGATAGAAGAAAAATATTAACAAGAGGTTGTATAATTTTTAAATAAGGGAAAATTTGAATTTATGTAATTGTATATCGAGTAAAAGTCATAAATATTATTTAGAATTGATTACTAGTATAAAACAAGTATAGAAATACGTTTTGTTAAAAGATTAAATCTCTATTTTCATAAAAAGATACAGAATATGCACATATATAAATGAATTGACATGACCTTGGTACTAAAACATACCTTCAACTTGTTTAATATTTTATAGACGAAGGTTATTTATAGAATTAAATTGCATCGTATAATGCATGCTAAATTGAAAAAGATACATTGAATTGAATTTTGTACATACCTTTTGAATAAATAACATTTGCTGACATCCTTCATATAACAATAAACGTACAGGTGCGATTAGACAGGTTAACAATCTATGTACATGTCGTATAACTATTTTGGATGTGTATTTTCGAATCAAGATTTTTATATTTGTTGTCATTAAACTAGTATTGTGATGAAATTCTTCTTTTTATTTGGTAAAATAGTAACATTGTATTAGACATTTTCATGACGAACATAGAAGCAGATAAGTCAATGACCTACAAGTAAACAAAAATAAAATAGCATTATAAAGTTTATAGTAAGAGGAAAAGTATACATACCGTACTATTGTTATCTTATAAGAGAGATAATTTATTAGCAGCAATATTCTCTTCATTATAAGAAAAGTATAACAAGATTGTTAGAAACATTTAAATTGTTATTTTTATGTAGCAGTGTATAACGGCAATTACCTAAGCGACATCTTTATAAAAGTAAATGAAATGCTAGTACTGCGCGGTTAAAAATAAAAACTAGTTACATTTATAGGAAAGTCATACCATAAAGAAGTGATGAATCGTAATTAATATTTGAAAGAGTTAGGAGATTAATATTTATTTCTAAATGCATTAAATAATATTATTATTAAAAAAAAAAAGAATTAATTAAATTGATTAAGAATAAAACTGAGTAGTGTTTGGGCATAGATAAAAGAAATAAAGAAACCTATTATAGCATATGAGTACATTAATTTTGGTGCAAAGATTTTAAAATATTATATACTGAGTGGTACATTATCATTATCATAGATTATAACCTGAGATTAATTGAGTAAATTTGAATGACTAGGTAAGAGAGGAGATATTATTAGCAATACAAATAACAAGATTTGAGTAAATTAGGGTATATTATTTATTATATGTGTTGCAAGTATATTATCCCCTCCACTAGTGCATTTTATGGCGTGCCCAACGTGGAGCGATTAAAATAAGACTCGCAAATAGTATTTTGATTATTTTATTAATTTTGATTAGGTGTTTGTAATTTATATTACCCTCCTTAGCTCATGTTTATGACGTATTCAACGTGTGGTAATAAAAATAAGACTCGCAACAACATATGTCAAATATTTTATTAATCATAGTAATAGAGGTAACATTAGTATACATTTTACAAAGGTAATTAATTCAGCTTAAAACATATTAAGGTATAAGAAATTGTGTACTATAATTATTCAAAATGAATACCAGATCTAAGAGTAACTTTGGATTAAATAGATCTGAATCATCTAGTGACAGTGAAGAGGAAGTAGGTCAGGATGTGAATGTACCAGAGGGAGGAGAACTTACATTACAAGTTCAGGAAGGTATTGAACAGACAGGGGAAACACAGGATAGAGGTGATAAGGTGGAAATTCAAGGAGAGACTTCGAAAATAGAAATGTCGACCCCAGTAGTAGATTTTGGACCAATTTTACAAATATTAAAACAAATGAATGAAGAAAATAAGAAAAATAGAGAGGAAGATAGTAAGAAAAGCGAAAAAATTAATGAAGAAAATAAGAAGAATTTAATTGATTTGAAGGAAGAATTAAGTGGAAAAATGGATAAATTGGAGAAGGCTAGCATTGATACTAGAGAAGAAAATAGAAGAAATCTTGAAGAATTAAAGGAATCTTTATTAAGAAATACCGAAGAAAAGGTTATAAAACTTACTACAGAGATGGATAACAGGGAAGTTAAAATGCGGAAAGAAATGGATGATAAGATGAAAATTAAGGATACTGAAGTTAAAACTCTTATTACAAATAAAGTACAAGAGGTTGAAGGTAAAGTAAAGGTAGTACAAGAAAACGTTAAACAATTAGAAAAGAACAATAGTGAGATACATAAGGAGTTAGCTAAACGCATACGAGAGGAAGTTGATCAGGTTAGCAAAGATGTTACGGACAAGACAGAAAAATTGGCGGAGAATTTTAATAAGAAGATAGAAAATACTGAGGATAAGTGTTTGAAAGATATTAGAGTATTAACAATGTCTACGAGTGTTCAGAAATCTGGAATAGAAGAGGTTTTAAAAGAGTGCGAGGTTCAGAAATTAGAGTTGAAAGAACTTTTGTTGAAATCTAAAAATATTAAAATACCACAAGCTACTTGTACACCGTCTTATCATATATTGAATAACGGTATAAGAATTGAAAATATTACTCATTTTAGCGGAGATAAAATGACGACACATCCCATGGCATATTTAACTAACATCTTAAGATACATAGAAGAGATACAGGATTTTAGGAGCCAAATGAATATCATTCGAGCGACTTTAAACAATGGTGCAGCGGATTGGTTTCAAAGGGTTGAAGACAGTTGCGATGATTTAAGTAAGTTTGTGGAATTATTTAAAAACAATTACTGGAGTGAGACGCAGCAAAGCAGAGCACATCAGAGGCTGTTAACAGGGAGATATCAGCCAGGTAAATCTTCGAGGGAGGCTTATGCACAAAGAATGTTTAATTATTGTAGATACATCTCACATTTAGACGAACAGACCATATCTCAACATTTGTTGCAACATTTTATTCCTGTTGATACACATGCAATTATTTGTCAAAATGTAACAGATATGAATGGGTTGATCAACATACTTAGACGATTAGATGATTATTCAGACGGCGTGAAATATAGGGAATTTCGACAAGTGAATGGAAGAAACGAATCTCAGAATAACCAGCAACGTTCGTCAAATATCAATGGTGCGAATAATCAATATGCACGTAACAATACATCTTTTCCACAAAATGCGTATCCGAGGAATAATCAACCTGGTAACAGTCAAAATAACAATTATGGGCCAAGACAACCTTACCAGTTTAATAGTCAACAGAATAATAATTATAATAGGAATTATAATACACAAGGGAATGGTAATAACAATTGGAATAATAATCGTGGTATCATAAATGGAGGTAATGGAAGACCAAACACAAATAGGAATAATCCATTTATAAATCAATCTGCGAGACAAGTACCTCAGCATAATAATTACCAAGATCAAAACAATAGGTATTATGGAAACTCGAGACAGGTAAATAATATACAGACTCAAGATTGGAGAAAATCAGATAGGAGGATTACTGGAAGACAGGATTCAGATGAAATAGAAGTTGGTCAAATAGAAGAAAAAAAAACGCCAATTTTGGAGATGAAATTGAATCCATATCAAAATGCGATACCGGGAACATCTCATTAATAGATGATTTTGATATAAATAGAGTTAGTTGTAATATAAGTAGAAGTAGTGATATAACGGGAATGGGGAATGTACAAAATAATTTAGATATGGGAAACATAATTAATAACTATGAAAGTTTACCTTTTTGCATAATTAGTATTAGAAATGTTAATTTTAAAACTTTATTGGATTCTGGTGCAGAAATCTCTCTCATAAAGGAAGATATGATAATGAAAATTCCTGAATATTCTAAATATATAATAAAAGTCAAAAATACGAATGTTATGTCCGCAAATAAGGGAAAAATGGGATGTATCAATAAAAGGTTATGCATAGATGTCGTTTTGAGTGGATATAAATTTATTATGCAATTTTACTTAATAGGCAATTTGTTTTATGATTGCATACTAGGAATAGATAATATGAGAATACTTGGAATGAATTTAGATTTTGAGGAAAACAAAATTAAGATAGGAGGGAAGGATATTTTATTAGAAAAAGTTGTGGATGTGAAAGAAATAAACGCCTATATTGAGTATAAGGAAGATATTCAGAATGAGGTAAACAATATTATTATAGCAGATCGTGCAGAAAATGATGATACACAAGAACATTTGGAAGGGGCAATGTTCGAATTACCCAGATCAACAGATATAAATGAGGAATATGGAGATACTGTTATAATTGAAGATAAGCATGAAGTTAAAGTTATAAGGAATAAAGCTGACATTCAAACTTTTATATGGCTACAAGAATTACCAGAACCATGGATTGAAGATAGTTTAGTAGAAATTCTTGATAAGAACATCAAATTAATAAATGATGAAGTCGTTTTTGCCAAAGATTATGAACACCGGTTATTGATTAATGATGATTCGCCTTTATCATGTAAAAATTATCCAATACCGTATTTTTTTCAAGATCGTGTAAATGAAGAATTAAGAAAATTAGAAGAAGCAGATATCATAGAGAGATCGAACACATATTTTATTAGTCCTGTTGTATTAGTAAAAAAGAAAGACAATTCTATTCGACTTTGCATTGATGCGCGCTTAATTAATCTTAGGATCATGCCTGAGCACGAAATTCCACAAAACATTGATGTCCTACTTACCAAATGTGGAAATAAAAAGTGGTATAGCAAATTAGACCTTAAGAATGCTTTTTGGTTAATAAGGTTGGACGAGAATTCCAGGAAGTATTGTGGTTTTAACGTAAATGGAATTACTTACCATTTCAAAGTCTGTCCTTTCGGCATTAAAAGTAGTCCTGCGGGATTGATAAGATTTCTTCACAAGATACTGGACAAATATGAAAAATTTGCTCTTCATTATTTAGATGATATAATAATATTTTCAGATGATATAGAATCACATATAAACCATATAGAGATTATTATAAATACTTTACAAATCAATGGCATGAAATTAAACTTGTCTAAGTGCCAGTTTTGCCAAAAAGAAGTTAATTATTTGGGTTACGTAGTAAACCAACAGAATATTTTACTAGATCCACAAAGATTAGAGGAGATCCAAAATTATCCCAGACCAAATAAACTCAAGATGCTGAGAGGTTTTTTAGGATTGTTGAATTACTATAGGAAATTTGTATCTAATTATAGTCAAAAGACAAGTACGTTGTTAAATCTACTGAAGAAAGGAACGAAATGGAAATGGACTGATGAGTGTGAGGAATGTTTTGTACAACTAAAATCTAATTTTGTAGAAAATCTTAAATTATATCATCCAGATTTTAATTTAGAGTTCATCGTTAGGACAGATGCATCAAGTGTAGCAGTTGCGGCAGAATTGATACAAATGAAAGATGGTATCGAGGTTCCGATATATTTCGCGTCAAGAACTTTAAAGCCGTGCGAAAGGAAATTTGGGATATCAGAACTCGAGATGCTTGCAGTCATATATGCATTGACCAAGTTACGTTATTACCTAATAGGGAAGAAATTCAAATTGGAGACGGATCACAAAGCTTTATTGAACATTATGACGACTAAATTAAATAATAACCGAATTTATCGTTGGACGTTGTTAATACAGCAATATGACATGGAAATTGTATATAGACCGGGGAAAGAAATGATTGCTGCTGACATTTTGAGTAGAAAGTATGGTGAGACTAAAACTACGAATGTACACATCAACTTGGTGAAATTGGGATTAGAAGGTATTTTTTCATTACAAAGAATTAGGGAAGCTCAAGAGTCACCTGAGTTGGAAATAATTAAAATTAATCTACAAACAAATGGTTCATATAAAGGTATGAGTATAAGAGAAGGGATAATTTTGAAAAAGATAGGCGATTTGGAGGTATATGTTACAGACGAAGAACATACAATTGAAATTATTCGACATCTTCATATGATGTACACACATATAGGAGCGAGAAAATGTTGGCTTATGTACAGAGAAGCTTATTATTGTAAAAATGACGAGAAGATAATTAAAAGGGTAATTAAACGATGTGAAACGTGCGTTTTGGCAAAGGAAAAGAATTATACTAATCAAAACATTAGTTTGAGCATCATAGCAGATGATAGATTACAATTAGTGGCGATTGATTTTATTTCTAATTTAATTCCGAGCACAAGAAGATATCGTAATATTTTGGTACTGTGTGACATTTTTTCTAAACATGTGCGATTAATACCTACACAGAAATGCAATACGGATACGGTTTTACAAGCTCTACAAGAGTATATAACAGAATATGGAACTCCTAGAACAATTTTATCGGATCATGCAACATACTTCATGAATCAAAGATATCATGAATTTTTAGATGAAAGAAATATTAAGTCACATCATATTTCAATACGACATCCCCAGGCTAATCCTTCTGAAAGGTATATAAAGGAAGTATTAAAATATTTACGTATATTACTGGAAGACAACCATCATAAATGGGCAAGATATTTAAAACAAATCGAATTCGTCATGAATAATACTCCAAGTACTGTACACGAAGCATGTCCAATAACTATTTTTACAGGACAACCTGCACAAAGGCCTTGGCAAGATGATGAAACTGCTGAAATAGGAGACAGGTATGAACAAATAAAGCACAAACTTTTGAAACGCAAAATTAAATGGGAGCAGAAGAAAAGAGAAAAACAACGTAAATATAAGATTTATAATATAAATGATAAAGTAATAGTTCGCGCGTTACGAGTAACAGATAGAAAGAATAAAATTATGGCAAAACTCATAAGGCCATATTCTGGACCATTTACAGTTTATCGAAGGATAGGTTTGAATAATTACGAACTAATTGATGAGGATACTGGTTATTTTAAAGGAACATATCACATATCTATGTTACATGACTATATAGTAGAATGATAAGTCATTGAATAGGTAAGACACAGTATTAGGAAGACTGTACTGTGAAAGTGATTAACGCCACTTCCTAAATCTGAGTTATATTAAATCTTCCGAAATTATAGGTAAGACACAATATTGGGAGATTGTATTGTGTAAGTGATTAACGCCACTTCCTAAATCTGAGTTATATTAAATCTTCCGAAATTATAGGTAAGACACAGTATTGGAAGTTTGTATTGTGTAAGTGAGTAACGACACTTCCTGAATCTGAGTTACGACAAATCATCCACAATGATATAAAACGACAAATCATTGACAACGATATAATTATGACAAATAATCCACATCAACTTCATAAGTAAGAACAATATTGGAAGTTTAAACTGTAAAAGGAGAAATGACATTATTTCTCTGAATCATGCTAATTCATACCAAGGAAATTTTAGTCAGGACAGAAGATAAGAAAGGAGATCGTCTTCTGAAGGTACTTACAACACCTGCTTATCCAAGTAACATGTAGATCTCAAAATTTCAAAAGTTTTTGACAAATAGAGACCTGGAGTTTATTAGAAAATAAATAATTATATAGTAATGAAGTATTAGGAGGACATAAATACCTTGTTATAAGATAGGGGCATGACAAGATACAGATAACAAATTGATAAGAAAGGGGCATATTGGAATTCGCTTTCTTTAAAATGAATAAAAGACATAATGATGAAACAGATATACATGTATACAGACAAGTTCATGTTTATCAAGAAATAATTTGAATTTATAGAGAGATTTTCAGATAAAGAATGTACATAAAGTATTCCGGTATTATATTAGATTAGTTTAGTTATAAGTCTGTTACAATTATTAGTTATTAAAAAAAAAAAAAAATGATGATTAATTAAAGGAAAAAATAAGTTATATCCTCATTCCCATATTGTATATAAATTAGTAAATAATCATAAGAGAAGGTAATATAAGTAATCTGACTAGTAAATAGATTTGCCTGAGTATTTAAATGGAATGAAGTGGATAAAGAAGTTGTATAGAGGATAAATAACCTTGAGCCTTATAAAAATAAAAAGAATGTTCAGAATAAGTAAAGCACTGAAGAAAGTTAGAAAATATTTATCAAGATGTAACAAACATGTTAGGTGATGAAGAAATGGAAAAGATAGAAGTTAAGAAGAGCCTTTTAAAAATAAAATATGTTAGATGAAAGTAAATGCTTACAATAAATAGTAAATATTAAAAGTACCATAAGAATATGGAATTATTATAGAGTGTATATGTATAAAAGGGTGAAAAATACCCAAAATGATATAAAATATAGGACCAAAAGTGTCTTAAAAAAGAATTATATAGGTAACGTAAGCCTTTAAAAACGATAAGTTAAAAAAATATGGACTTTCCATAAATGAAAGTATAGGGGATGACGAAAATGTCAATTATAGGTAAAAAGGGAATTTGTTCGAATGAGAACAGTATATAATGAAAATAATATATAATTAGTAAGCATAGTGAATCATTCTTAAAGAGGCAAATAAGTAACTGAGGCATAGACAGATAAAAAGAATATGTTATTCACCTATTTATGTAAAAGTTAGTACAGATAATATTTTTATAAGAAGTTTGAGTAAAGAAACACAGAAATACATATATGCAATTAATGTTAAAAAGTTTGATGGCAATTAATAAAAATATAGATTTTTTAATAAGGTATTGGAACATTAAGAAAGATTATAATACATAGTACGATAAATAATGGAACAAAAATTTCTTATACAGGTCATAGACATCCATTTAAATAAATAAATTTATACTTTTATAATTAAAATGAAAATAAAGAAAAGCCTTATATTACTTTTGGACTTATAAGAAAGTTGAGTTTTATAGTTATGAGTGTCACAAATAATTTTGAATTTAAACACTGTTATGTACAGATAGTTATAAATAAATGTTATATGATATTACCAAATAATAGAAGATTCATTTGAAATTTGTTAAAGGATTTAGTAGATTAAAATAATTGTTTTGAGCACATTGATAAACATGTGAATTATCAGATTTTGTTTAATAAATATAAATTTTGATTCGAGTTGAAAATTTACATTTTTTAAAAGGGGCATATGTGCTGAGTAACAATATTGATGTTTGGCACTGTATATTTTTGAACAAGTTGGAAGGATTATTTAATTTTACTAATTTTTCTTTGTGACTGTTAAATTAAAATATTTAAACTAAAAAAGAACAGTTGTGTATACTTAAAATGTTATTTATTACAATAAAGATGTGTGCAGTCAATTATGAAAACAGTACTTGAAGGAGTTGTAGTGGACCAGGTTCTTGGTGGCAGTAATTTTCATTGGTATCTGAAAATGGAGATTTAAATATTATAATTTATGTAAAAATGTAGTTTGAAATCTTGTAAAACTTGTCTAATTAACAATAATGTAAAGTAAAATAATTTAATGTTGATTGTTGAAGTATGAAGGAAACAACTTGGTAAATAATTGCGCGGGTAAAGTTTGAATAAGCGGATCTGTCAAAATTGACATTTACAGAAAATTTTGATTAGCAATATTTTTTGAAGTACAAAGTCTTAGTAATTCATTATGATAAATTAATAGAGATTTAATAGAGAAAGTTTACTAAAGTTTGAAAAACACTGAAACGTATCAATAAAGTTTTATAATACCATTTTGAACAAGAATTGTGAGAAAAGGAATTTAATTGGATGAAATCAGAAAACGGAAATATTGTCTTGGTGACGAAAAACAAACAAAAAAAATTGAAAAATATTTTTCAAGAAAGGCGCGTGTACTTTTCGGAAAATCACGATTTTATTCCGAAAAGTATATCTTAAATTCACTTAAACCGCGAAAGTTGGTGCTTAAAGTGTTCTTTTCAGCATAGAAAATATTTATTGACGGTAGAATCAAAATATATTATAAAGAAGCATAAAATTATTCAATAATTTCATTATAATTTAATTAATTTGTATCCTGTATGAATAAAGAAGATATTATATAAGGAAAATAAATATTAAAAGATTACTTACCAAATATTAATCAAGTCCGAGCGGAATATTGAATTCATCAATTGCACGTGAGTTCAAAGAGGGATTCCAGTTATCCAAGTCCAGTTTATTGTATAAAAACGAGAAGTTCCAACTAGTTAGAATCCCTGATGTCGTTCCAGTAAATGTTAAATTAATTAGAGGATCCGGTAACCCATATATATTTCCGAAGAGGTCTAGTTCAGTGTTAATTCGAAATAGAAGTGCAGCTGCATTTAAATCCAGAAGATATCCCGCAGTTTCGAGGACACAACAAGATACATCCTGTAAGATATAACCGAAGCAGTTCCAGATCCTGGAGGAGAACGAGGATACACCAAAAAGTCGTCCTAGGAGAGTTTCCAGAGAGTTACCAGTTGCACAGAACGAGTCCAGGAAGATCCTGTCAGAAAAAAAAGAAAACATAATTTAAACAAACCAGAGATAGAAGAAAAATATTAACAAGAGGTTGTATAATTTTTAAATAAGGGAAAATTTGAATTTATGTAATTGTATATCGAGTAAAAGTCATAAATATTATTTAGAATTGATTACTAGTATAAAACAAGTATAGAAATACGTTTTGTTAAAAGATTAAATCTCTATTTTCATAAAAAGATACAGAATATGCACATATATAAATGAATTGACATGACCTTGGTACTAAAACATACCTTCAACTTGTTTAATATTTTATAGACGAAGGTTATTTATAGAATTAAATTGCATCGTATAATGCATGCTAAATTGAAAAAGATACATTGAATTGAATTTTGTACATACCTTTTGAATAAATAACATTTGCTGACATCCTTCATATAACAATAAACGTACAGGTGCGATTAGACAGGTTAACAATCTATGTACATGTCGTATAACTATTTTGGATGTGTATTTTCGAATCAAGATTTTTATATTTGTTGTCATTAAACTAGTATTGTGATGAAATTCTTCTTTTTATTTGGTAAAATAGTAACATTGTATTAGACATTTTCATGACGAACATAGAAGCAGATAAGTCAATGACCTACAAGTAAACAAAAATAAAATAGCATTATAAAGTTTATAGTAAGAGGAAAAGTATACATACCGTACTATTGTTATCTTATAAGAGAGATAATTTATTAGCAGCAATATTCTCTTCATTATAAGAAAAGTATAACAAGATTGTTAGAAACATTTAAATTGTTATTTTTATGTAGCAGTGTATAACGGCAATTACCTAAGCGACATCTTTATAAAAGTAAATGAAATGCTAGTACTGCGCGGTTAAAAATAAAAACTAGTTACATTTATAGGAAAGTCATACCATAAAGAAGTGATGAATCGTAATTAATATTTGAAAGAGTTAGGAGATTAATATTTATTTCTAAATGCATTAAATAATATTATTATTAAAAAAAAAAAGAATTAATTAAATTGATTAAGAATAAAACTGAGTAGTGTTTGGGCATAGATAAAAGAAATAAAGAAACCTATTATAGCATATGAGTACATTAATTTTGGTGCAAAGATTTTAAAATATTATATACTGAGTGGTACATTATCATTATCATAGATTATAACCTGAGATTAATTGAGTAAATTTGAATGACTAGGTAAGAGAGGAGATATTATTAGCAATACAAATAACAAGATTTGAGTAAATTAGGGTATATTATTTATTATATGTGTTGCAAGTATATTATCCCCTCCACTAGTGCAGTATATTCCCAAAATCCCCATCATTTATACGACCTACGTAAGCAAAGGAAAACATTAAAAAAACATTTCAAGCTTGGGTGTCAGAGATTTATAGGGATAGCTGTTTATTTGTAAAAAAAATGTCAACGGCATAACTTTCCATTTACTAGAAAAATATCATGCTGTAGTACGGCTTCTGAACAACTAATAGAAAAGAAGACAAAACGGTATATAATAATCAAGGAGTTTTCACAAATAGAAAATAAATATTCTGACGCGGAAATATATGCAAAAACTCCACTCTTAAAGCTGCTGGACATAATTTATAGATAAGAGAATGAGAATATACCCTAAAAAATATGAGCACAACAATATACCTATATAAACAAATTAGATGTGGACACCACTGAACTTTCTTATATGTAATGCATCCGGAACAATTTTTTTATATAAATGTTCCAAATAAAGTGTTAATACTTTTATCCTTTTCTATAGAATTTGCTAAGTATGTATTGTAACGTCGAGTCGAATGTGCGCAGTCGTTTTTAAATATGTATGGAATCTACCCAAAACCGATTTTGGAGTCCATTGTCACAGTGGATGAAACAATGGTTCTGTTTTACGATCCTCTATCGAAACCTCGTACCAGAAAGGGGAAAGTCGTTCAATCAACGAAAAAGGTGATGGGTACAACATTCTGGGATTGTGAGGGCATTTTGCTAATTGACTTTAAAGAACGCAATACAAGTGTGCGTCTTTATTGCATAAATTAAGGGACAGTATTCGTGCTGTTATAGAACATTTTGACGGAAAAACTTCAGATTATTTTTACAAGGATATCGAATTATTAATTAATCGTTGTTGATATAATGATTAAAAGAAACATTGGAAATAAATTTATATAAAAATTACCATGCAATATCTATTCTACCGTGACTAGAAAAGATAACTGAACGTTTCATGACAGATACTAACATTGAGTGCCTAAATAAATATAAAACACATTTCATTATGGCTTTCAAAAAAAAAAAGGCGCCACTCACCCACTGCGACAAATGACTCATTCTATGTTATACATAATGCAAGGCTTTGGAGCTTGTATGTCGTAAAACTTTTTAAAGCTTTCGAAGATGTGAGATTTTGAGCACCAACACTTCCTGGTTTCAACATTACCTACATCATAGAAGATACTTTGTTAAGATTGGTGATATGTGTGGACGCACAAATTACAGACATATCAAAACGACAAAGATACTTTGCGAGGTATTTCTGTTACCCGGGGAAACTGATTCTAACCAGAAATCAGTTTTCTCGGGTAGCAGAAATATCTTAATTCATTACCTATCATTTACTGGTGTCATCTGTAATATTATATATGGTATCACTATATGGAGCCAGGCATAGAACTACCTAATAGTTTCAATAATAAAAACACAGAATTGTTAAGAATTTCTAAAGAAATTTAGACACTTGCTCAGTTTACCTCTCATATGGTCTTTTTATCCACAGGTGTGACATAAATATGGAAAGAGAGGTGGTAAATATGTGGTTCCAATGATAATTAATATATTATATAATAAAAAAAAAATGGATGTATTAATACTAGGATGTTCAACTCTTCGATCACTTCAATCTATGAGTGAGGTAAAAAGACGTATTCGTGGGTGGCAACTGGACAGGACTTTGTTATCGAATATATGGGATACTTAAAAATTTGATTCTATTTACATTATTGTTGGGGTTGGCTTGCAATTTTTTATGTACAGGGTCCGGCAGTGAAACGGGAAGATTAAGATATTGCGAAGATTAGAGTCAGACGGATCGAGAGGAGTGGGGGACTCGACCTTAAGCGTCCAGAGGGTCGGTATTTTCAGTCGTCATGTTGCGTTGGACGAATGAGCAGCGTGCTTTCGCCGTAAAAGCATTTTACAAAAATGCTGATAGTGCTGTTGGTGCTCAACGTGCTTTCCGTAGGGAGTTCAATTTGTTACCGCGTGATCCTGTACCTTCAGCGAACACTATCAACCAATGGGTAAGAAATTTTGAAGAAACTGCTAATGTAACCAAGAAACGAGGTGGTAGTGTAAGGACGGCTCGTACTCCCGAGAATGTTAATCGGGTGCGAGAGGCTGTAAGAAGAAGTCCACGGATATCTGCAAAGCGTCACAGCATACAGCTCGGTCTTAGTGATCGAACCACAAGAAGGATCCTGAAGAATGATCTCCACTTTCATCCATTTAAGATACAGATGGTCCAAGCTCTCAAACCTCAACACTACGTTAACCGACTACGCTTTTGTCAACAGATGTTAAATTTAATTGATCAAGATGGACAGCTGGTCCATAATTTATGGATGAGTGATAAGGCACACTTCCATCTTTGTGGATATGTCAATAAACAGAACTTTCGTTTTTGGAGTGACAATAACCCACGTAATCTTCACGAAACGCCTCTTCATTCACAAAAGGTAACTGTGTGGTGCGCAATGTCTACTCTAGGTGTGGTTGGTCCGTACTTTTTCGAAAGTGAAAACGGTAACACTGTAACAGTGAACTCTGAACGGTATGCTGAGATGTTGGTGAACTTTGCATTTCCTGCTCTCGATGAACATGTGAATGATCGGTCATTATTCCAGCAAGATGGTGCTACTAGCCACATTGCTAACATTTCGATAGACTTGCTGAAATTGGCGTTTCCTGGTCGCTTAATTAGCAGGAATGGCGATATTCCTTGGCCTGCCTGTTCACCAGACTTAACGGCTCCTGACTTTTTTCTGTGGGGTTATTTAAAGCTAAAGATTTTTGAATCAAACCCACCCACAACTAAGGACGAACTGACAGAGTCATGGGATTCTTCACCGAAAGACTTCAAGAATGTGTTCGAAACGAAGGACGCCATCTTACAGATATAGTTTTCAAAAAATGAACATTTTCATATATCCTCATCAATTTCCACTAATTTAGATTAAATTTGTGTAATTAAGACTTTGAGAATTTTTTTAAATATTCCCGTTTCACTGCCGGATATTTCAATTTACACACATTCATATTTAATTTAATTTTTTTTTTTGATTAATAGTAATAAAGTAGTAGATTGATGTTGAATTTTTAATAGTTTGAAAAACAATGATAGTAAAACAAATTTCACTAAATATTTCAAATTTTTATTTCACTTAAAAACATATGACATTACTACATACCTTAATTTAACATGAGTAATACTTAATTATGATCGAATTGCCTCCGCCAAGGTTTCGCTTACATGCATGAAAGAAATAAAAAATGCAATAATTTAAAAAATAAAACAAAAACATGAAGTTCGATTCACTTTTTAGTACTTTTGTGTTCTTCGAAAATTTATCTAAACTTAGTAGTTCACGAGATATTAGTAAATTTTGATTTTTTACTCAAGTAAACTGCTACTTCCCGTCTACCAATGTTACAAAAAATCTAATCAGATCTCAAGAGAAAGATTATACTCTTAAATATAAGGTTTGGCATCGAAAGCTTTTACCAAATAGCCGTTATCGTGGTCACACACACACACACGCACACACACAATGCACACACAAGCGGGAATATAACAATAACGAAATAATGTTCCATTCTATGCTTATCGGGATTCTATACATAATATGACATTAAAACAGAATACAAATTTGAGTTTCGTATGTTACAGATACCAAGTGTCATTTTTAGCTTTAACATACGTTATACCAATGGCTCTCATGCTTTGGTGTTACTCAGAAATGGGAAAAGTCCTTTGGGGATCCAGATCTATCGGAGAACAAACGCAACGGCAAATGGACTCCGTTAAATCCAAGAGAAAGGTATGTATAATATCAAGAAGTTGATGGAAATATTTTAACCATTATTTAAAAGAATGTTTTTTTGCAGGTTGTGAAAATGTTCATATTTATAGTGACGGTATTTTGCGTATGTTGGCTGCCCTACCACGGTTACTTTATCTACACACACATAGACAGAAACGTCGTCTACAGCAAATATGTTCAACATGTATATCTGGGTTTCTATTGGTTTGCGATGGCCAATGCAATGGTTAATCCACTAATATATTATTGGATGAACGCCAGGTAAAGTATTACACTATATTTTCGTTAAAGATGGCCTGTAGTCACATTTAAAATAAGTGGAGATCGCTGGAGATTGGAAAAAGTGTCTTTATAACTTATATTTATTTTGTAATTCTCAACAGCAGTAAGTAATCAATAAATTTCCTCAGTATCACTCAAGTTTGTTAATTTTTTTCATACAAAAGGTATTGAAAATTAAGTTCTAAATACTTTTATAGTTGTAATGTACCAGTCTAAAAATCATGACTTACGAGATATTCGCAAAAAACTGATTTTCGATAAGAGTAAAAGACCTACTTCCGCTAGCAATTTCGAAAACCTTTTTTAATAAAATTCTTCTTAAGTTTAATTTTAAGTACATATGAATTTTGTATAAATTTGTTTAAACTTAGTGGTTGACGAAATATTGGCACAATTTGATTTTTTTACTGAAGTAAACTACTACTTCCGGCCTGCCGATTTTACTAAAAATCTAATCAGATCCCAAGGGGGAACTTATGCTCGTAAATACCAAATTTCGAATTGATAACTACAGCGGTTTGACCGCTATCGTGGTCAGAGAGAGAATTTTTCAAAACCAATTTTTCAGTATCATGGGACTTCAAAACGTGGACATCTGCAAAAATCTCGAGGTCGAAAATTTTCATCATCACAATACTTCCTTATACTACGTAAAAGAAAGTCAAAAAAAGAGGTGTGGCCACCACACGACTTTCAAATTATACAAAACTGTTCTAAATTATACTTTTATCTTGTGTTACTTTAAGTCCAAATTTTAAGAATTATATATTATATACAGGGTTTTTCACCTAAACCGTTCGTTAGAACTTTTCTATGTTAACGCCTTAGGACAGTTTTGAAAATTTGTAGCACGTAATGTTGATACTTGGTCTGTTAATATAAAATATTAATTCATTAACCACTTTTGGTTATAAAGGAAGTCATAGCCAACTTTGATTTTTTAAATGGGATGTTATATTTTTTATTGCTTTTTTAGATTCCTTGTAGAGTGCTGTCACACATTTTATTAGGTTTTATTTTGTGAATAATTAACCGTTTTGTTTTTGTTAATTTTTTTTTCAATGCACTTTTTAAAACCACATATCTAAGGCTTATTATATATTTCTACTGCAAACAGGGAAAGGTATAAGATTGTGAGTAATGTCTCAATATTTAATAAATCCCATACAGGGTGTTTGAAATTTATCGATTATTTATGTAATCTTAAATTTAAGAAAAATTGTTTTTTTTTTAATGGAATGTAGATGAGCACGCCCTAGTAAGTAAATGAATATATTGCATCATACAGATATAGGTTTCCCTATGCCTATCTCTCACAGTTTTAGAGATATTAATGATTATTTTCTAAATTGAGCATTTTCAAGAAAAATCGTAGTAGTAAGCCTTGAAAAGTAAATTTGATCTGTCAAAATTGAAAGGTAGTTCATTTCGTTTCTAACTGGTTTTAAGTTGTTCACAAATATGCAAGACGAATTCAATAATTATTCTTATAGAGATATTTTAAATTTATTCAACATTCATGGTGAATCTCTTCAAATAATTGATAGAAAATGTCGACTTTTTAATGAAAGATACCCACATTTACCAGCAATGAATAAAACTAAATTTAAACGAACAGAGTCAAGTTTCATTCGTTTTGGTATTCAAGTCAAGAAGACAGTTCCAAAACCGATTACGTGCGACGATGGTAATGAAATCGTTGTTTTGGGATATTTTCATGCACATCCAACCAGTTCTATACCGGCGGCATCTGCAGATGTCGGAATTTCATGTACATCTATACATAGGATTTTAAAGAAAAATAAGATGCACCCTTATTCATTTCAAACTGTTCAGGCTTTTCGCCCGGGAGACCAAGATAGAAGAATTCAATTTTGCGAGTTTATTATAACTAAAACACAAGAAGATCCTGATTTTTTATCAAAAATTATCTGGACAGATGAATCGAAATTTAATCGTGAAGGAATAGTTGATAAAAGGAATTGTCATCATTGGGCACAACAAATTCCACATGCCATTAGAGAAGCAAATTTTCAAGACACTTTTAGCTTCAACGTTTTTTCAATGATTGTAAATAACCGCGTTGAATACGAAATTTATAATGAGAATTTAACGAGCGTCCGGTATCTACAGTTGTTAAGAGAAGTAGTACTGCAATTTTTGAATAACCTACCACACAATCTCATACGGCAATGTTCGTTTCAAATGGATGGAGCACCCGCTCACTCTTCACATGAGGTACCTATATATCGGGAATTAACAAATATCTTTGAGGATAGGTGGATTGGCCGCGGTGGACCGTCGTTATGGCCACCTAGATCCCCCGATCTGACTCCCCTTGATTTTTATTAATGGGGTCAAATAAAAAATGAGGTTTATGCGTCTCCCGTGCAAAACAAAGAACAGCTTATAGCTAGAGTAAGAGATGGTTTTCGAAACTTGAACGCTAAGCAAGTAAAAAAAGTAACTACAACAGAGTTAAGAAGAAGAATTATGATTTGTTTAGAACGGAACGGAGATCATTTTGAACATTTGTGAATATCATTTGTCTTTAATAAGTTGATTTTATTCACATTTTAGATTGTTATGGTTATTTTTGTTATCTCATATGATATTAAAGCCATTCTAAGTTTTGCTATTTATTTTCCTTTTTAACCTTCTCACACAAAGTTTGATGGATCAAAAACAATTGGTGTAATTCCAAAACTATTTAGATTTGTTTTCACAGTTTACTGCTAATAATGCTCAATTTAGAAAATAATCATTAATATTTCTAAAACTGAGAGATAGGCATAGGGAAACCTATATCTGTATGAGATTTATTAAATATTTAGACATTACTCATAATCTTATACCTTTCCCTGTTTGCAGTAGAAATATGACGTAATTCTATTCAAATACGCCTTAGATATGTGGTTTTAAAAAGTGCATTGAAAAAACAAAAAATTTGACAAAAATCAAAATAATTCAAAAACGGTTAATTATTCACAAAATAAAACCTAATTAAATGTGTTACAGCACTCTACAAGGAATCTAAAAAAGCAATAAAAAATATAACATTTCATTTAAAAAATCAAAGTTGGCTATGACTTCCTGTATAACCAAAAGTGGTTAATGAGTGTAAATATTTTATATTAACAGACCAAGTATCAACATTACGTGCTACAAATTTTCAAGACTGTCCTAATGCGTTAACATAGAAAAGTTCTAACGAACGGGTTAGGTGAAAAACCCTGTATAGAAGATTATTCAAGTCTTATTATAAATACTTCTAATCTCTTAATAAATCTCTATAGAATGCATACTTTGCAAGATATTTGCAAAAAAAGTGCTACTCACTAAGATTAAAAGTGTTACTTCCGGTCCGAATTTTGAAAGTTGAAAGTAGTTGAAATATTGGCAAAATTCGAGTTTTGCACTGAAATAAACTACTACTTTCGGTTTGCCGATTTCAAAAAGTGGACATCTGCAAAAATCTCGAGGTCGAAAATTTTTATCATCACAATACTTCCATATACTACGTATGAGAAAGTAAGAGCATTAATTTCTTCAGAGCCGATATTGAGCGCCATCCAAGTATTGCTAGTAAAACTACGAACAACGAAAATGATTTGATATTGAAAAGAAGCAGAACGGACCAGATGGCTACATTCTAACCCGCTAAAATTAGTAAATTCAAATCTAGTCAATATGTCATCTTATGCACCATGCCACTATAGGCTACTTTCCCTTACTGTCAACAATCAACGGCAACTGACGAATAAAAAAAAAATAACTATGACTAAGTACTATATTTTTTGTTTCAGATTTCGGCAGTATTATAAAACAGTCCTTTGTATTTGGAAAGCAGTCATTGGGAAGTCATCAGGAAAAGAAGATTCCCGTTTTGGAAGACAGCATACGTTTTCAACGAAATCAGGTAACATTAACTACGAGGTAGGCGCCATAAATTCTCGGCCTGATATACAAAAAAGAAACTTGGAACAATATAAGAATTTTTATTTTTCAATGTAATCTCCCTGGAAAAACTTCATATTATTTTTACAACGGTATCGAATTATTAATTAATCGTGCATGCATGTATGAATTTTTAATTCGTACATGTATGTATATGGTTTGCTTTATCTTTTGGAGATATTCCAAGTATTCACTATCATTTTTGAATTAATCGTTGTAATAATAATGTATTTCTATACATTTATTTGTAAAAATAATCTGAAGTTTCTCCGGCAAAATGTTCTATGACAGCTGCTTGCAACTCAGTGTCTTCCTTAAAACTACGTCCCTAAAGTCTTTTTTATATTAGAAAACAAACAAAAATCACAAGGAGCCATATCCGGACTATACGGTAGATGTTCCAATTCTTGAAAGCCGCATTTGCGGATAGCAGCTTGGAAATGGCGGCAGTATGGACGGGAGCATTGTCGTGCAATCGCACACCTTTTGTCAATTTTCCACGTCGTTTTGTACGAATACTATCCCTTAATTTATGCAATAAAGACGCATAATATATGCCGTTCACACTTGTATTGCGCTCTTTAAACTCAATTAGCAAAATGCCCTCACAATCCCAGAATATTGTGGCCATCATCTTTTTCATTAATTGAACGACTTTCGCCTTTCTGGGACGAGGTTCATCAGGTCGCCGCCATTCCATCGACTCCCTTTTCGATAGAGGATCGCAAAATAGAACCATTGTTTCATCCCCTGTGACAATGGACTCCAAAATCGGTTTTGGGTCGTCTCCACACATATTTAAAGACGACTGCGCACACTCGACTCGACATTCACGTTGGAGAGCAGAAAGAAGTCACGGTACTCATCTAGCACTAATTTTATTCATATATTCATACCCAAATGGTCATGGAGAATTCGGCGAACACTGGTTTCGGAAATGTTTGTTATCACTGCTAATTCCTTCACTTTCAAACGGCGATCTTCTAGCACTAAATGTTCAATAATTGAAATTTGTTGAGGCGTTATCACTTCAATTGGTCGACCCGACCGATCAGCATCTTCCAGGGATTCTTGTCCCAAACGGAAACGTTTTGCCCACTTTTTTACAGTTGAATACGAAGGAGATGAATCACCGTAAACGCCGTCAAAACGTTGTTTAATGTGATAAGGTGTATGCACTTCTTTTGTTAAAAATTTAATGACCGCGCGGTACTCAATTTTCGTTACTTCAGACATTTTCGTGCCCTACTCACGTTGGTTGGCTGGTTACTAAAAACTACTACGCTTCGAACGATCATATTTAAGTGTACACCTCGCGTATATGCATGCATGAGGTGACGCAGTTTAAACACGTTTGAACCTGTAGAAACCTGTCAGGCCGAGAATTTATGGCGTCTACCTCGTATCTTCCATATGTGCGTAAGTTAGCAACGACGAAGCACGTACGATTTAATTTATGCACACATATGGAGATATTAAAAGCAGTAGTCAGGAATGCACGATTACTTACTTAGTTTTTATTTTACTTCAGCTTCTTGATACAGATTTCGAAAAGGAGATGTTCCTCTGTCCGAAAAGAAAGCTGTCACAATTTGCTCTGAACAAGTCAAGGTCGACGAACTCTAGTCTCTATTCAAATAGAAGCAAGCAAACCAAACCTGACAAGGAACAAGCACAACGATAACCAAATTCCGGATGCATTGAGAAGTGTTCAAAAAGAAAATACAGAATAAAAACATTTAGAAAATAAATGATTGTTGACAATTGCAGTAAGACAACAAATGATGTAAATATGTAATCTGATTTCTATACTAATTGATACTTTTTCTTAATTTTCAAGTTCAATTTAAAATGAACTTATGCAATTGTGAACACTGTTTTCCAAACGATCATATGTCTAATAGGAAAGCGAACCTAAATATTATGTTTGTACAAACCTCCAGTTCTGAACAGTTCCGGAACCGTTCTAGAGTTAGTAGTTCTGATAATAATGCGCATGTCCTGCCAAATCCTGGTTCTGAAATGGTTCGGAACCCTAAAGTTTTCAAAAGCACCAACATTGATTAGGTACTTAAACAACTTAAAAAACAGCCTACACTAATGAGGAAAGTATTTACGGTGTTTTTTTAAAAGTTCTGTTACTAATGTTGGTATATAGTACAAGTTCCCCTAAAATTCCATTTTTAAAACTGTTCGGACCTTCAAATGCTGACAGTTGTCATACTAAAATTCAAATAGCTGTCAATGACGTCATTGCGGAGCAAGTCAGATTGACAGTTCTCATATCGGCTGCATTTTGACACGGTTTTTAAGTTATTTTATCGTTTTTTTTTTAATTATATTCTATTTAATATGCCACGTTGTGCTGTATACGGTTGTCGTAAATGCAATCGAAGAAGTAGAGATAGTCAGATTAAATATTACAGGTTTCCCAAGGAAGGGACGATACGAAATGTGTGGTTAATTGCGTGTAAAAGACATGATTTAATAAATTTGAAGAATGGTATTTCCTGAAATCTGACTTTATCATTGTTCATAATAAAAAAAATCAACTTATTTTAGCATGTATCTGTTCCGTTCATTTTAAGCGATCATGTTTTCATACATCACTCCAACAAGAATTACTGCAATTTTACAGTAAATCATACAGAGATTTAAATTCTGATGCAGTTCCCAGATTTAAAGAAAAGACAGTTTCAAGCAATAAACAATGAGTTGAAAATCTTTGAAAAGCAAGACATAGAGGCTTTTATGAAACATATACAGATGGTCAATGTACTTAAGATCGAGCAGTAAAGCGTGTGAAACATTAACATAGACTGATTTTGAAGCTTTTAAAGTGTCCGATGCTTACTGATCACCTATGAAAGTGAATTATTTGATTTAATACCTTTTCCAAGACTGTCACATTAAGAGCAACACATTTGTACATCTGCAAACATTCATACAGTATTTTGAGGAATTCTATACATCGTAGCAACATACATAGTTTTTTTGCTTATGAAGAATTGTTAACTAGTTGAGGTTGCTTTTCGTTAACGCAAGAATATAGTGAGAATAGTATTTGGATTTCAATTTGATACAGAATTGTATAGCTTTTTCTTGAATAGTTTTAAAAACATTGACTCGAACTGAATTGAAATAAAATTCTTAAACTATCAAAGTCGTTTTTTATATTAGCTACCATAATTAGAATTCCTACCTTCTTCAAACATTTATGCTTAACCTCCTTGGTATCTTTCTTAAGCAACATATAATACATTATCTGCATTTTATAAACAATTGTATTCTGTTCAAATACAGTGTTTTCATCAAAAACAAAAACAATCCTATAAAATCTCTTCAAATTAAAATTTTTGTTATGCATGATGATAAAAGTTAAGTTTGACAATTTTATTTTAACTTAATGTTATTTGGTAAAATTTTGAAATACGTGACACTACAATTGTTTTATCTAGAATCAATATTAATTTACGGCTTGAAGTTAGTTTTATGCTCTTGTATTTCAGTGGGTAATTTATAATTATTGAAAACAAACTTGTAAAATATGTACATTAAAGATAATAACTCCAGACAAGTTGTATTTGCTTCATTCAAATGTCGGTTTATCTTCTCTTCCATTACCCGAGACCCTTCTATTAAATTTGTACATTACCAATATCAAATATTTCAGATCTATGAGATTCACTTGACTAAAAAGGATTTACATGTGTGCAAAAGAAGATATTATATGCTTCAAACTATATGTTAAATAGACATCTTTTACAGTTTAGAAATTATTTTATTCACTAAATGAAACATTTATCAATACCTCAATTACAATTTTCAGTTTATATTTACACGGATGATTAATGAATAGCATCGCGATAGCACAATCTAACAATGAACTCACAAAATAAACTGTTTTGCATTGTATATTGAAAATGTAATTCAAACACATACAAAAAAAGTTAAACATATTAAGTAGTTATGATTGCATTCAAAAATATCACTTTGCCTGAGTACTTCAATAATTGCTTATATTATTAATTTCTGGAAATACCATTTTTCAAATTTAATAAATCCTGCCTCTTACACCCAATTAACCATACATTTCGCGCCGTCTCTTCCTTGGAAAACCAGTAATATTTAATGTGGCTATCTCTACTGTTTCGACTGTAATTACGGCACCCGTATACAGCACAAACTGGCATATTAAATGGAGTATTACTTAAAAAAAGGAAAAAACAACTTCAAACTGCGTCAAAAAGTAGCCCCTATGAGAAGTGTCAATCTGACTTGCTCCGCAATGACGTCATTGACAGCTAAAGTGAGCATACCGGATAAGTGTATCGTGACCGTTGAATGTAAAATATCTCAGGAAGGACTCTTGCCCTCTACTAGCTATACCAGCAAGTACAACGGAAGTCGCCATTTTGAAACACTAAATGTGACGCATTGCTTTGTTGGTGTTTGGAGTATTCATACGTGATGTTTGCATTTTTGTTGAAATAAAGTAATTCCCAAGTTTTGTTCGGGCATTTTAGTGTTATGGACAACAAGTTGGATGGCATTAGAGTGATATTGTAGGTGTTAATAGTGTAAATTGATGTAAATATTTAACACCTACCATCATAGTTATATTTTACAACTATCTAAAAATCATTTCATAAATCACTTTGGGACGATACGTCACTGACAACCTGAAACATCCTTTGAATGTAAGATATTTTACATTCAACGGAAACATCTATCCGCCATATGCAAACACTGTCCCGGTCAACGCTTGCGTCTATACATGTTCCTTCCTGAGATATTTTACATTCAACGATCGTGACGCCTATTATTATTTACATGACATAACCAAACTATCAAAATTATGCACTGTCACCAACCATTAAAAAAAAACATGGTCTCTCATGAGGAAAGTATTTGAAGGCAATGAACATTTAAATGTTACTGCATCTGCATCTAACCCCAAAATTGCAAAAGGATTTAAAACGTAATGAAGAAGTTGTTTAGAAGAAATATATTTCCCTAAATTTTGTAATAGATATTTCTGATAAGCCGGGTAAGTAAAACAAATATTTTTGTTGTTATTAATATTTGACCGGTACATCAAATGCACACACACATTTAATATATACACGTTGGACAACCCAGGTTCTCGGCATGATCTAAATATGGTATAGGAAATAGTCGTGCGGTGTTGCCATCGCAGTTTATATATTCACCCGTCCCGTGTTTAATATTTCTAATATTTCAGTACGGATCGAGACGCTATGGAGTATGCTGTTGCCGATTAAGTAAATATTACGTAAATGCTAATCAATAATAATGCATGAAGCGATATTTCTCATATTAATAAAATATTGGTGTAGATCTCGGTGTAGATATTTACAATATGTAATACTGACAAAGTGTTTTCATATTTTAAAAATTTAAAGAGCGTTTTGTCATATAATAAAATGTATTCTAAAGAAAATAAATACAAGCTAAATTCTAAACAGTAAACAAAAGAAATCAATTCTAAATAATGAGAAAAATTAATAAAAAATTCTAATATTATTTAATGAAGCGCTCAAAAATTCCTCCATTTTCCGCTTCACAGTAACCTAGCCTATCATAAAATTCTCGACCTACATTATTTAGAGTTTGGGGTGGAATGCTGTTGCATATTTGTGTAATTCGCATTCGTAACTCTGGTAATGTTTTAGGCCTTTCGTGTTGATGTCCGTAAATACTTTGTTTTAAAAATCCCCAGAGAAAAAAATCGTTGGGTGTTAAGTCAGGAGATCTAGGTGGCCAGCGTATATTGCCCCTGGTGCAAATGAGGCGTTGAGGAAAATTTAAATTAAGAAATTCCAATACTATTCTGGCGTTATGGGCCGGACACCCATCTTGTTGGAACCAAATTTCCTCAAGATTACCAGTCACATTCCGTACAGCAGGTATAATATCATGATGCAGTAATTGCAAGTATGTCTGGGCGTTTAAAGTACGATTAATGAAAAATGGTCCTATAATATGGTTACCCAGAATTCCTGCCCAGACATTTAGCTTCTGTGGGTACTGCGTTTTTGCTGTTAGATTGATATGTTTATTTTCCCGAGACCAATATCGGACGATGGACGGATTGTGGCGACCATAAAGTGAAAAAGAGGATTATCCGTGAACAAGATATTTCGGACAAAATTATCATCCTCGTCGTATTTTTCCCTCATAGCCTCACAAAAGTCAAGGCGATTAACTTGATCATGTTGGAAAATTTCCTGACTCTTTTGTGTCTTAAAGCACTTATATTTATGTCGCTTCAAAATATTCCTAACTGTAGTTCTTGGAATATTCACGTTTTCGGATATTTGACGGCTGGAACACGGTTCATTTGCTTCAACAAATGCACATACTTGCACCTCCCGCTCCATTCTTTCGTCAGAAAAAGGACGTTCCTGCCGATCGCTATTGTTGCATTTAGAACAGCCAGTAATACAACCGGACTTTTCGAAACGATGGACGATATTTAAAACTGTTTGACGGTTTGGAACTGGTCGATCGGGATACGAAAACACAAAACGCCCAACGACTGCCTCTGCACTTGGAGAAGAATAATACCATTTAATGATACTTATTCGCTCCTCTGTTGTATAAGTAGGCATCACAAAGAAATGTGAAACTCAGTATTTTAAATTGTTACGTGTAATAGCCCGTCTGACACGATAATTTTTAATGTACATTTATCTGTCAATTATTGAAGTAATGACAAATTGACAGAAAAATGAACATAAACACTTTGTCAGTATTACACATTCTAAATATCTACACCAATATTTTATTAATATGAGAAATATCGCTTCATGCATTATTATTGATTAGCATTTACGTAATATTTACTTAATCGGCAACAACATACTCCACAGCGTCTCGATCCGTACTGAAATATTAGAAATATTAAACACGGGGCGTGTGAATTAAGAACTGCGATGGCAACACCGCACGACTATTTCCTATACAATTTCATGTACGATATTTAGATCATGCCGAGAACCTGGGTTGTTCAACGTGTATGTATTAGATAACTATAAAATCAACAATCATAATGGATTTAAACAAATATATTCAATACATTTTCATTGTTCAAAGCCAGCTCCTTTTCTTTTCGTTTACTTATTCATTTAAAGTAAAAGATTATGCCCAAGATTTTTTTATTTTTTTTTTATTTATGTTGTAGTACACTCTTTTAATCCATTTTGGAGAGTATTAAAAATTGAAGCCTTTTTGGTAATTTGAATTGTGATACCTACTTACATGATTTGGTACCTACATCAACCAGACTCTGAATGTTTTGTGTCATACATGTCTGGGGGTCACATTAAATTGCATGACGTATCATGCTGGTACAAATATATACATATAATAGATTTTTCGAATATCTAATATATTGATATCACAGTTCCTTTATTTTCTTAAATCTCAAGGGGGACACATCGAATCAAATATTATAATGTGAATTAAAACAAGTGTAAAAAAAATTAAAAAAGTTTGATGAACCGAATCACACCAGTACTCTAAAATACCGCAAACTAAAAAAAAAAACAAATAGGTTCTTGAACGACAACTATAAAGTAAAACTAACCTACAACTTCAAACTCTGAAGTTCAACATAAAAACGATAAGCATAACCAGGAAAATGCGAAATCAGAATTTCAAATACTAGCCCAACATCCAGAACTGTTCTGAACGGTTCTTGAATTACGCGTTCTGAAAGATCGAACATTCAACTACTAATTCTCAGAATTTGTAGTTCCAGAACTGCATGGTCCGAACAGTCTTTTTTTTAAATGACATGCACACTAGTTCTAGAACCGTTCAGAACTAGAGGTCTGAACCACAGAAGACCAGAAAGGACATAACGCGTCGGCACCTTTGATGTTGCGGTACCTCGTTTTGATGACCTTCAGCCTACTAAATATGTTCAGCGCGAAATTTAAATTAATGTATTATTAATGTAATGTATATTATAACCTCAAACATGCGATTTGATTTAATAATAATGGAATTTGAGTTAATAATTATTTATTGTTAATGTTAAGCACTTAATATAAAAATAAAATCAATATTGAACTATTATTCGAATGATGAATATTTTGCAGGCATAGAATAATTGGAATTCTTTTCTGTTTATGTTCATGCAATATTTATATTTGCTTTTTGATATATTTTAAAATGAATATGCATTTTTATGAATAGATATCAGCCAATAAGAGTAAACATTTATTTATTCTTTTTAATACTACCTAATATTAAAAAGAATAAATATTTTTAATATTAGGTACTATACAAATAGACAAATAAAAATGAAACACGAATAATGGAACAAACTTTATTATAGATACAACATGTTTTTTTACTAGATATAAAAATAAAAGACAAAAACGGATAATAACCATATATATTCTTCACAAATGCTTCAAAATATTTAATTTAGCATTGGCTCCCTTTTCGGATGTTAAATCGCGATTTATATACTTAATTGTATAGAAAATACGCAAACGAATAAATAATCTAAGCATTATTTGAATTATTAGTACACAAAGCAGCTGCACAGTAACGCGATGGGGACCTTTGTCTCTTCATGATTTTTTGTTATTATCCTAAACTAACTTGTAACACACAAAATACAATTATTTCACTATACTTATTGACTATACACATTCGTTTATTAAAAACATTAAGAACTTCACAAGAAAAATAACATTAAATACTTATAACCTACAATCTTTCATAAATGTAAACAACATTCCGTAAATTCCATCACATATCCAAATGGATTCTGCGCACTAAAACGAAGACGCGGCTATGTCCTTTCTGGTCTTCTGTGGTCTGAACAAACTTATTGTCAATTTCAGCCATTTTCTTGTTTCATCGATGTTTTCTTGCCTAATCGATGTGTGGAAATGTTATTAACTATATGAATCTCACGGTGATATAATAATTATACTTGTACCTACTTTAAATAAGTAAAAAAAAGTTAATAAAACAATTTAAAACGGATTTTGATTTATTTAAAAACCTCAGAATATCGAACATAAAAAATGATATGGACAGTTCACCAAGAACAGCTTTATTTTTACGGCGAAAGCACCTGTTTGAGATATGCGTGTTATCTGGCGCAGTCTATTTTACCTCTTCCTGGTGTGCTCATTTCACCATTATTCATTATTCTTGTTGAACACAGCATGTTGCGTCTAAAGTGCAGGCTGTGCGTGTACTAATTTTTTAAGTTGGCAACATTTACTAGTTGGTGGCACAGACAACTTTATTCAACACATGAAAATTGCCTCTACAATAACAGGACAAGTTAAACGGGAAAAAATAGACAAAAAAACTGCTATACAACAAAAAACGCCTCACAACTGCAATCAAAAAATTATTGTACTTCATGTCAATTGCAAAGTTTACCAAGCAAGTAATTAACAGGGCGCCCTTTTTGTTCAGATGAATGAATCGGTCAAGAAACTTTTTAGATGTTATCAAAAGAATTATTTTAAAGCATAACCTTACCTTGTTGCAGTAAGACTATGTATGGAGTAAATATAACCTGATCATATAATCATAAGTTAAAATATAAAATATTGCTTTTCTACAAACTCATTTCCCTCATAACTAGATACCTAGATAAGTAATATGAAAATCTCCCTTCATATTTATGTTCAAAAGTTGCTAACTATCCTTAGAGTAGCTTCATATCAATAAAATATTATTAGGTGATTTTTTCCTTTTATATAAAAAAATAAGGTATGGGCCCAACACGACTTTCTGATACGTATGTGCGTTCCGAAATGTGTATACAAAAGGTGTTCCAATTTATATTTTAAATTATGTACCTTCTTAATAAAATAAAGCTCTGAGTAAAAGTATTACTTCCGGTCCGAATTTTTTTATACTAAAATTACTCCAAATGGAACTCTAAATTGTTTTGTGTCTGTATAGAATGCAAAATTTGCGATAAAAAAAAACATACTTCTGATAAGAAGTATGTTTTTTTTTATAAATCTGTAACTTAGTTGTTGACAAAATACTGATTGATTTTTGAAGTGAAAACTTCTATGGGCGCGTTGATGCATTGATTGTTGGGCAATGAACGAGACTGAGCCGTCACGCTGGGAATGAAACGCTAGTTCGGGTAAAGTCGGCTCGACGTTCGGCTTTGTATTATAATACTAACTAGCGGTATTTAATTTCAATTAAATTGGAATTTAGAATAAATACGCGTATTATTAACCTCGCCTTGATGAAGTTTTTACTTCTGCCGTGCGGTCTAAAAAACACCCAAAAATTTTTTCACTAAAGTAAACTACTATTTCGGGTCTACCGATTTTACTGAAAATCTAGTCAGATACCAAGATATAGAAAATTTGGTAGCTGCAGGCGTTCTGCCGCTATCGTAGTCACGAACACACCGGGGACTTCGAAACATCACAATACTTTCTCATACTACGTATAAGACAGTAAAAAGGCACAAGAAAAAAATCTATATTCATGTATTTTCTATATAAATGAATAGTAATGAAGCCCTTAATGAATATAGTAATAGGCAGTTTTCTTGTTGAAGTGAAAACTTCGATGGGCGCGTTGATGCATTGATTGTTGGACACTGAACGAGACTGAGCCGTCACGCTCGGAATGAAACGCTAGTTCGGGTAAAGTCGGCTCGACGTTCGGCTTTGTATTATAATACTAACTAGCGGTATTTAATTTCAATTAAATTGGAATTTAGAATAAATACGCGAAATATTGTATTTTTATTTTCTGAAAAATTCTTGTCCGCGTGCTAATTCGATCCGAGCCGCCCGGGTATAAGGCCGGCACGTTACCATTAGACCAGCGCGGGTACTCGTATGAGAATTATAATATTTGTATATATACATGCGTACGTATGAATTTTTGAAGTGAAAACTTGATCAGACCGAGCGAAATGTACTAGAATAATGTATACACAAAAAAATAAATATATATTTTTAAATGTAACATAGAACGAAAATGGAAAATGTAAATGTAAATGAATATAGAACAAAAAAAAAAGTTGTATTTCGTATTATTTATTTTACGAAATAAAACGTAAATATAATAAATTTTAAAAACTCGTCACCCTTCTACCTACGCCGATGAAGAAAGGATTTTACTCATAAATTCCTTTTTTGATGGGCATTTTTTGTTGTCCTTTTCAGTAACTTTTCAAGTAAATATCAGATGTTGCAGTTCACCATATGAATAATGCTATTCAGAAATAATGTAAACAACACACAGTTGTTTACATTATTTCTTTGCTCCGTTGTAACTCCGTTGTAGTTTAAACCTGGGACATCCGCCCCCCTAGTAATAATATACAACTCGGGTTGGTTAATTCAAATTGCACCAAATTAATCACTAACTGACACAGCGATATTTTAAACTTGATTGATATTTGATGTTATACGTAGTAACTGCTACCGAAATGCTAGAATTATTTTTCATGGTGCTAGATAGTTCTACCTAATTACTGTAGGCACCTACACAATAAATTAAAAAAAAAAACCAAAGCTAATTTTTGTTATTAAATTTTCCAAGAGATTATAACAGATGTATAATAGGAACTTAGTAAGTAATAAGTATGAATTTATATAGAACACTGATAGGAAATGCACTTTATATTGTTTTAAAACCAATATATTGAGTTTGGCTTAGATTATTTCAATAAAACCAACTACAATAAGATATTAAACTTATTTAATTCTGAAAATAGTAAAATAGTTCAAGAGTATTTTTTTTTTAAATATTTTGTATTGGAAGATATTTAAATTACGCTTATACAATTAAGAACGGGTTAACTAATAATTTTTTACAAAGACTAAAATATTATAAAATATATACTGCGATCACCGTTAATATCAGTCACACTTAAAAATATCTGTGTAATTTAAGAGAGGTTTTACTTGATCCGCGTATGCCACAAAATGGTCAATTTCAACGCAAAAAATCGTAAAAATTAAGGCACTTGAAAAAGTTGCCGCTACATGAACGAAATAACCAATATTTGTTCTATTAACTCACGATTAAAATTTGCAATTATATTAAAAAATAATTAAAATACATCACTTTGATTTTTTTCGTTTTATAGCGATATAAAGCTTACTGTGCTTAAAAAGTCCCTTTTTGAATCATGGGTGCGTAGATATTTTTATTTTGAACACGACAATGTATTTACTTTACTTTCAAAATAACTCTGGTCTACAAAAAATTACTTTCAAACCAATGATAATGACCGCAAATTCCGCACTGACAAATGGCAGACAGGCAACACACCATTCAAACCTCTATTCACAGTAATATCTAGGGCGCGGAATCGAGCGAGCTAAACTACCAGGGAGCTACAACCGAGCAAAGAAATAATGTAAACAACTGTGTGTTGTTTACATTATATCTGAATAGCACTAATTCATAGGGCGAACTGCAACATCTGTTTACGCTCGACAAAAGCCGGAGAATCAGAGCAAAAAAATGGCAATAAAATAAGAAATTTATGAGTAAAATTCTTTCTACATCGGCGTAGATAGCCTGAGAGGTTTTTAAAATTCATTATATTTACTTTATATTTCGCAAGAGAAATAATGTAAATATGTAGTAATATATTATTATACTTACTGTTATTTAGTTTCAATAACATACGCGTACCTTTTTAGTTACCATTTATTTAGATCTAGAAAGTTGTTTATGTTCCTTTTTCTAATATAAAAATGAATTGTCAGTGATTCCGAAATTTATTACGAAGTCTGTAAAATGAATTGCCAAAATATTGCACGTTCGTCACTTAGCTTTGGTAAAACATACACATAAATAGTTTTTATGCAGAGAATTTCGATAGTTTACAAAATTTCGTTACATGTTTAAATGACGATGCTCGAAGTATTTCTGAGTACAAGGAACTAACACAAATCTTAAATTTAAAAAATGAGGTGTGACCACGATAGCGGTCAAACCGCTGTAGATATCAATTCCAAATTTTGTATTTACGTGTATAATCTCCCTCTTGAGATCTGATTAGTTTTTCAGTAAAATCGTTAGACCGGAAGTAGCAGTTTACTTCAGTGAAAAAATCGAATTTTGCCAATATTTCGGCAACTACTACGTTTAAACAAATTTATAAAGAATTCATATCTACTTAGAATTAAAATTGAGAATAATTTTATTTAAAAAGTTTGTCGAAATTCCTGCCGAAAGTAGGTGTTTTATCGAAAATCAGTTTTTTGCGAATATTTCGCAAGTCATGCTTTTTAGACAAGTACGTTACGAGTATAAAAGTATTTAAAACATAATTTTCAATATATTTTGTATAAAAAAAATTCTTATCGAATAGCGATTTTTTACAAATATGTCGTAAGTTATGCATTCTATATACAGGGTTATGATAAAGTAACGCACAAAATTCATAAAACGTACAATGTTCATTTTTGAAAAAAATGCAAAAACACGTCAAACAGTTTATTTTATTCCGCGTCTTTTAACATAAGTCAAAAAAATAAAACGTCAAATTTGTGAAAGTTATGACGTCATCAATATTTTTTTTAAATATGAAGCTTGGTTTTTTTTTTACTTTATTTGATAAAGCTTGTTTTTCTGCATTATAAAGAAATAATTGAAGTAGGGGTCACATAAGAAAAAACTGAGAGAATTAATAAAAAACAAAATAAACAATTTAGAAGACTTAATGGAACGAATTAGACATGAAATGACTCGTATAACTCCGCAGATGATCGAAGACTCTGTAAAGCAGGTCTGCCATCGTCTTGGCCTATGTCAGATAGTGAACGGGATACAGTTTGAACAATTCCTGTAAGAAATCGTTTTGGTTTAATGGACTGTTTAGTTAATTTAAATGTTATTACAGTAGAGTCGCGATAAGGTGAACACCCCATAAGAAGAACAGTTCGGTAAGGTGAACAAATAAATTGTTATACACAATATTCTATAAGGTGAACAACAGCCAACTCAATAAGATGAACCAGTTACATATTGTAGATTTGTACTCCTATATTTAGTAGCGAGTGCGCGCACTTGGATGACTCGATCGGGGAATACCCTAATTATGTTAGTACAACGTGTTTGTGATTGAACGCCTGCATTCTACTCGTGTATTTTGTTGAGTTATTGTGTAGTTAGTAAAGTGTACTAAGAACAAAGAAGACTTTAACATTAAGTGCGAAAGGTGAAATAATAAAACAACTTAATGATGGTAGAAGTGTAAGTTCGCTTTCACGTGAATATGGAGTTGCCAAATCCACTATATGTGGCATTAGAAAAAATCATCAAGAAATTCTAAAAGCTCTGTCAAATACATATGTCGGAATTAGTAAACGTAGAAGAATGAAACGAGCAGAAAATCCCAAAATGGAAACTGCTTTGTATAGATGGTTTCTGAAACAACAAAGTAAAAATTTACCGATTTCTGGTGCAATGCTAAAAGAAAAGGCGAAACAACTGCACGAGACCTTTAAAGAAAATACAACTTTTGCTAGTAGTCAAGGCTGGTTGCAGAATTTTAAGAAGAGATACGGCATTCGACACTTGAAAATTTCGGGTGAAAAACTTTCATCAAATGTGGTCGCAGTTGACCCTTTCAAGAAAATTTTGAAGCAAAAAATTGATGAATTGGGCATCAATTACGTGATCAAATATACAACGCCGATGAAACCGGCTTATATTGGAACCTGCTGCCTGATAAAACATTCGTGGCTTCAGATGAAAAAATTGCTCCGGGTCGAAAAACTGAAAAAGCAGGAGTGACATTTGTCGCGTGTACTAATGCTTCGGGACGACATAAGTTGAAACCTTTCGTAATTGGAACTGCAAAAAACCCCCGAAGTTTCAGAAATTATGTATTGCCAGTAGACTATGACCACTCTAAAAATGCGTGGATGACTACCGAAATTTTTAAAAATTAATTTCACAAATCTTTTGTACCACAGGTAAAATGTTCCTCATTCTGTTTATTTATTTTTGCTTTAATACAAATTAATGAACTTGTAGGTGAGAAAATTTTTGAAGCAAAAACATTTAGATAAAAAAGCTATTCTTCTTATTGATAATGCCCCTTCTCATCCTTCAGAAGATCAATTAAAAAGTGACGATGGAAAAATAATAACACTGTTTTTCCCCCCGAATGTAACGCCATTGCTGCAACCAATGGATGAAAACGTTATCAGACTTATCAAGTTACATTATATAAGTTCTCTTTTATCAACAATAATAAGAAATGATTCAGATGATGTCAAGGGCCTCATAAAAAATTTGACTTTAAAAGATGCTATATTGAATTTACTGAACGCCTGGGAAAAAGTTTCAATGGAAACCATTGTCAAATGTTGGAAACCTGTTTTGGAGTTTGATGAGCCGGATGAAGATGACATTCCATTAAGTACCTTAAGAGATAGATATCACCCACGTGAAATAAACAGTGTTGTTCAACAGACACTTGGAATGTTGCATATGATAGCTCCAACTGTAAGTCATTTCATGTTTTTGCATTCATGTAAAAAAAAGTCCATCTCCAAAACTGCATTTCAGGTAAATTACACTGCTACAGGAGTTTTGGATTGGAATGAAGATCTACAAGCAGATACACAAGACAATGATTTTGAACAAATTAGCAGTGAGGAGGACAACGTGGTTACAGAAACTCCAGTTATTATTCCATCACATTCGGGAGCCTGTAAAGCATTTGATACGTGTCTGATCTGGGCAGAAAGAAATATTCATAATATTAACGATATGTTGGTGCTTAAACGGTTGCAAGAAGCAGCTATACTACGAAGTACACAATATAAAACGAAACAAATAAAATTAACTTCTTTCTTCGATACAGTTTAGTAGTCGTAAGTATGATATGTATACGTAGGTACATATAATAGACACATGTGCATTACATGGTTAATAGGTTATATCCATATAATACTTAAACACTAGAAATATACATAGTATGTATAATATAATTTATATTTTGTTGTCGTTTTTTAAACAACCTCATTAAAGTGAACACCTCCGATAAAATGAACCGGACTTGTCTGAATTAGTTCACCTTATCGCGACTCTACTGTACTATAATAAAGTTTAAACGAAAATGAAAAGTGTGAACACATGGATGTTAAAACTAACATCAAGCAGTAAATAATTACTGTGACTTACATATATAGCTTTATACGTAAAACGTATATGTATATATGCATGTGTTTGAGATACACCCATACATAATCGAACGCACAGACACCGGTGTTTCGACCTATGAGGTCTCACCAGTGTACGTGGAGATTGTCGACAATAGCTTCAAGACTTAAATCGCTGCCTATGTCATTTTCGCATGTTAAATTCAGTGAGAGTATCACAGCGACATCTAACACCCAAAAGATGACACGGAAAAAAGCGATGGCTTCTGACAGCATGTTCTGCTATACAGAGGCCTGTATGTTAATAGTGTATCTCGTGTAATAGAGCCTTAGGTGGTGTCACCAATCAAAACGAAAATGAAAAGTGTGAACACATGGATGTTAAAACTAACATCAAACAGTAAATAATTACTGTGACTTACATATATACCTTTATACGTAAAACGTATATGTATATATGCATGTGTTTGAGATACACCCATACGTTGTATGGGTGTTTCTCAACATCCATGTGTTCACACTTTTCATTTTCGTTTTGATTGGTGACGCCACCTATGGCTCTATTACACGAGATACACTATTAACATACGGGCCTCTGTATAGCAGAACATGCTGTCAGAAGCCATCGCTTTTTTCCGTGTCATCTTTTGGGTGTTAGATGTCGCTGTGATACTCTCACTGCATTTAACATGCGAAAATAACATAGGCAGCGATTTAAGTCTTGAAGCTATTGTCGACAATCTCCACGTACACTGATGAGACCTCATAGGTCGAAACACCGGTGTCTGTGCGTTCGATTATCGGCAATGGTACTTAATGTATGGGTGTATCTCAAACACATGCATATATACATATACGTTTTACGTATAAAGGTATATATGTAAGTCACAGTAATTATAATAAAGTTTATTTTGATTTTTATTAATTCTCTCAGTTTTTTCTTATGTGACCCCTACTTCAATTATTTCTTTATAATGCAGAAAAACAAGCTTTATGAAATAAAGTTAAAAAAAACCAAGCTTCATATTTAAAAAAAAAAATTATGACGTCATAACTTTGACAAATTTGACGTTTTATTTTCTTTGACCTATGTTAAAAGACGCGGAATAAAATAAACTGTTTGACGTGTTTTTGCATTTTTTTCAAAAATGAATATTGTACGATTTATGAATTTTGTGCGTTACTTTATCATAACCCTGTAAATTTATCAAGAGTACGAAAGTATTTAGAACTGAATTTGCAATATTTTTTGTATATATGAAATTTCAAAATTCGGACCGGAAGTAGCACTTTTACTCTTAGGGAGTAGCACTTTTTTGATAATATCTTGCAAAGTATGCATTCTAAAGAGATTTATTAAGAGAACAGAAGTACTTAGAATAGCATTTTGAATAATTTTTGTATAAAAAAATTCTTAAAATTCTATAATTTGAAACGCTCATACGTATAAGAAAGAGTATAGAACCCGCTCTAATTTTTAGTTTAAAATAAATGCCAACTTTCGCGTTGTTAACTTTCTGCCCTTTGAATATTTTTTTTATTATAAAAGATTGATAAAGTTAGTACAATCAATCGTATTTGTAAAGAAATATTAATGTTTAAATAAATAATATACAACTATTGCTATTCCACACAATTGTTGCAGAGGACCAACAAGAAATTATCAAGTCTTATAAAACGATAATATTTTTCATGAAAACAACTGCAATACGGAGAATGTTGCACTTTATTACTAGTTTGTGATAACGACAATCAAGTACCTACATATAAAAATATTCGGATATGCTTTTGTAATCATCAGCAAGCTATAATATATATATATATATTATACCGTAGTGCACAAATTTTAATTTCGGTTTGTACTTCTATCCCATGCAGAAGATGACCTTATAATATGCAGCGATGCCTGCTTGCTAACAGTGGTGGGAGAGCAAGGCAGTGTCGGGGGATCGTCACTCCTTAGTATTCCTTACATTTCATAGGAAACATTTGTCGAGTGTACTGTCTTGGCAGCCTCGCTATATGTTTATCTTTAGTTTATTTCGTCGCGCTCTTTTCCTCTTTCTACTTTCGTATCAGAAATTAAAATATGTCGACTGCGGTATGCAAATTATGGACTTATAGCATGCTGATGGATACAAAAGCATATCCAAATATTATTATATGTAGGTACTTAATTCTGATTGTAGTAATCACAAACTAGTAATAAAGTGCAACATTTTCCGTATTGCGGTTGTTTTCATGAAAAATATTATCTTTTTATAAAACTTGATAATTTCTTGTTGGTCCTCTGTAACGATTATGTGGAATAGCAATAGTTGCATATTATTTATTTAAACATTTATATTTCTTTACAAATACGATTGATTGTACTAACTTTATCAATCTCAAAACTGCAAGACAAGTTGTGTTGCAGTTTTGAGTCATTACACACTGTATGATTTGACAGTTGGTATCGGTCAATGGCACGTACAAAGGGAATCATTTTCCTGAAGTTGCCGCACTTTTCATTTTAAAAGCATTACTATGACCTTCGGGGTGGTAGACCGTTATCACTGTTCATTTTACTTTTAACATGTGCTTGTGCACATAAATGTCAATCAGGTGTTTTACATCAATCATCTGACTTAAACCATCAAATAATTTTAAAATGTCAATTTTGTTTTAATGTAACTAACGACTATTTTAATTAAGTATGATTTTTAATGACTGTTTTCAATAAAAAATTTTAAAGTGTTATGAGTTGTCCATATTGGTTGTAGTCAATGAAATGTAATATGATGTTCACTTCTTTGTGACTTAATTAGATTGGTATGTAAAAATCTTTGATTAGAATGTACATTTTATAACAATCGAATAATTGTACCAGGTCCCGAAGAAGATTAAATAAATCAATCGAAAGCTCGACCAAAACTAAAAAGAGTTGTCTTATTTGGCCCTTCCGACTGCTACACCCATTAATTCCACGTTTACTGTCTTAACCTACGAGTAAAGAATAGAACAGGAGAGAGTCTCCTTAATAATAATATTTGTCCAAATGTGGTAACTCAATATGGCCGCCGCAATGCCTAGGCGTGCATAAATAGTTTGTATAGGGTATTCGTACACTTCCTGTGTTCTCAATAATCATTTAAAATAGGTTGTTAGTCCAACAATAAATAAAGAAATATCGTGAGTGTATTATGTTTTCAATTCTTTTCTTCTTTTTAATATATTATAAACGGGTTTAAAGGAAATCTGCGTCAAAAATATAACAAATATTAAATGACTTGGTTATATATGTTACGACACTGAACACATAATCAGACATGTCAGATATATGACAATTTATTTAAATTACCTCTTTTTAAATTATTATTGCCTATGTTGAATGCCAATGAAATAACTTACCGATGAAGAGAAAAATTAATATTCTTTGTTCTTGCCGTTTTAGAACGACCACAAGCCACACAATTGACCATTATAGAAACACTAAAATGTCATTTTTGACATAACCGGACATAACTGACCTACCGAAAGTGGTAACTCCGTCTAAAAAATACCTATTTCCCCACCACGTTATTATCTCTCCTGTTCTATTCTTTACTCGTAGGTCTTAACTGATCAGTCGAGATCATAATACAAAAATTGTAGATAATCATAAGCTCTACGATTTAAAAATATTTTCATTTATACAGAGTGTTCGACAACGACGAACCAACACAAATTTATGAATGCTACGTATTTTTTAACATTTTATGATAGCCCTTGAAGAGCTGATTAAACTGACGTCAAATTGTATTTGTCGATTTTCAACCGTTTCTGAGATATAGCGCTTTTTCCATAAAAAATGTACAACATTTGAAAAGTTGCTATGAAATAACGATTGATGATGAATAGTATATTATTCAACAAGCGTGTAATGATGACTATTACCCACGAAGATGAAATTGCAACACGAGCCGTCAGGCGAGTGTTGTAACATCTGAGTGGGTAATAGCCATTATACGCGAGTTAAATACTATACTTTATCCACAACTTAAATGTTGTTCAAAAAATACGAAAGATAAAGAACAATATTTCTTTCTACAAACACTGTCAGAAGTTGACATTTTGACACGGCAAACAAAAAATGCGATTTATGTATACCGCATATTCACAACTATATATGTTTGTTCAAAAATACAAAAGATAAAGAGATAAAGGAACAACATTATTTATTAATAGTGACGTTTCTAATACACAAAAAATTAATTTTTATAATAATTATTAATCGTTACATTACAGTTGCTTAAATTCATATATATATAAGTATATTTATGAAATGTCAAATTTGACACAACGGTGGAGTAATAAATATTATTCCATCGAAGTGTCATTATCATTCAACAGTATTTAGTAATGCATGGCATTACTTGATAGAAATCGCGTATTTAATACATATTATATTACTTAATAGTTGTGGATAAATACCTATTATGGGCTCAATTAGTAGAGATACCTTTTCAGTACGTGAAATAAATGTTTATTTCGACATATCTACGCATATTCTTTAGAATTACATGCCATTCGCTAAATTTAACAATTCTAAAAAAAAATTAAATGGAACAGCCTGTATATTAATATGCCATTGAAAAATACCTAAAATTTACTATCTAAAAGTATCTATTTTTTACGCCTGTGGGCGATATTGCAAAAGTTATAGGGTGTTATATCTGAATAAACCCGATTACGATTTAAAAATATGAGTTGCCATGACTTGCACTGGTAGTATACAGTCGAAAGCAAAAAAAAGTAGACAAGAGATATTGTACTTTGTAAACCTGGCTTTATTTACTTGTCATTAGTGTCAAGTCATTATTCTATGGAATATCAAATAATTATCAAAACATCTTCTACCTGATTAATACGAATCAAAATACTAATTAAGACATCATAAAGAAAAGATCTATTAATATCTGGTTATAGAGCCGTTTTTGTTTAAAACTTCTTACAATCAATTTGGAATAGTTATAAAGGTTGGTACAATTATTTTGATTTTGATTCTCTCATGCTGTGTGAACTATTTCTACCATTCCTTGTCTATTTTGAAATCTTGATTTAATTTTTTTGATCATTAACTGCCACATATTTTCGATATTTAAATCGGGACTTCTTGGCAGAAAATCCAACACATTGATATTATTTTCTCTGAACCATGTTTCCACTCTATTCGATGTATGGATGGAACAGATGTTCAAGTGCATATCTTACACGAGTTTCTTTGTGGGTCACATTCAATTTGTTTTTCGGTAGTTTTATAGACCGCAAATTAGTTCTCTAATTCTTCGTTGGGCAGTAAAAACAAAACCCAGAAAGTTATTTACACCAGCTGCATTCACTACTGTAGTAAATGAATTTTCAATAAGCACATTTGTGATATGGCGGTATTGCTCGGCTGTTGATATTCTTTTGCGGTCAGAACCAGAAATTCTACAAATTCTATGCTGATCTCGCCATATTTTAATAACTCTAAAAGCTGTGCTTTTATTTATATTATTTCTTTTTGAAACCGTTACTCAAATGTGAAATAACATTTAATGTCTTCATTTATGGAAGGCATCTTTATAATAAGCTTAATATCAAGTTTAAGGTTGTCAATTTTGAAAGATAACCAAATATTGACAAATAACTTTTGAAGACGCTATTACACTAGTCATTTTGAGAAAGTTTATGACAGAAATCTGTATTTTTGTCTACTTTTTTTTGCTTTCGACTGTAACTAAAATTAATCGAAAAAAGTTACTTCTAATATTTTCTTTTTAAAAATAAGTAATTATTATTAAAGCTTTAAAGCTCATGAAAAGTTTGGAAATTTAATGAATTAAGAATAGTATAAAAAATATCGCAGTCACTGTGTGTCAAAAATTGTTTAAACGTCAAACTTAGATTTATGGCTTCAGTTTAAAAAGACATCGTCATTATAAGTACATGAATGTACACTGTGTGCAAAATGAAATATTTAAAATTTGAATTAATAAATATGGTCTATGCTTTGGGGGAAAGTGCTCGAAATTGTTTACTATCACAACGAATATACAGGAAAAATATCCAAATATGCGACTGCCATCGACAAAAGCTTTTCAGAAATCCTTAACAAAATTTGAAGAAACTGGCAGTATTGTGTACGAAAAAAAGAATAGTGCCATAGGATACGCAGATGCGCAAATGAATGTTTTGTTATGTTCGTTAATATTCTTCTCACTTTCAAAATGCATTTTATTTTTCAAGGACAAGGTTCCGGCTTTATGGAATTTCAGAAATGCAGTTTTGTTCGGCAATAAATATTCATTATTATTATTAATTATGACGTTGCACGACTTATTTTCTAACCTTACATGTAGAAGCTTTTTTACAATATGAACAATGTTTGTAGAAAACTAAAATCTGCCAAAAACTACTTTATGTCTTTGTAAGATACGAACTCTTCAAACTAAGTGGCAGGAAGTTACACAATTTTCAGTTTTCTAGATGGTAAAAGCATTTATTTAAATATCTGAGTTTGTTGTGCCTTCATGTTTTTGTTTTATTTATACTTTGTATTTTGACCACATGACAGTTTTTAGATTTTTTTTTGTATATGTGAGTAAGTAAAAGAGCTGGGGCCAACGAGATTATAAGTCGAATTACAGTAATTTATCAGGAGTGGTAGCAATTGTTGGATGGCGAACGAAAAAAATTTTTTATGTAGGCGTAAAAAACAAATTTTGTTTAATTTGTGCAAAATTTGGTAAATCTAAAGATCACGTATGCTACAAAAATTAGTCTTCGTCGTCGACAGCCATGGAGTCGACAATTATTGGGGAAGGTTTTAGATGTTCTCGTGAAATGCACGCTGTAACTTATGGTAGATTAATAGGGGACAGTGATAGCAGCGTTCTTAGAAAACTACGTGAAACGGCTTCTTACGGTCCCCAAAAAATTATTGAAAAAATTGATTGTCGAAATCATATACCTATTACGTAATTATATAATAGTATATTAAAATACAAGTATCATAAGACACGATTTTTGCGCACGCGTTCAAGTTTAGAAAACGAGCCGCTAGGCGAGTTTTCTAAAGAACAAGTGCGCAAAATGTCTTATGAAACGTGTATTTTATACTATTTTTTCTATTTCGGTTATTAAAAATTCAAAAAAGTTTAAAATAAGAGACATGTTTTGTTCGAATATTTTAGAAATTTTGCTTTTTTGAAGTTGGTTACTCTGATTTTTAAGTGAAGTAGAACGTTTTAAATATTTGAATATCGGTGGTGCTATAAGTAATTGTGTTTAAAATTCAGACTGATTTATACAATTAATTATTTCAAATTATCAACAAAAAGGACGAAATAAATAACTGTACGCCCCCAGAGATTCGCAAAATAGCAGAAGACAATTTACAAAATCTTTCGTCCACAAACTCTCTACATATTTATCAAAACAAACTTTTATAACAATTGTACTATTCAACATGGTAAGTAAATGTCAATAGTAGCATCCGAAAACTTATCATCCAACTCTGCTTAACAATTTATATTGCTAATTAGTAAGTGAAATGTTAGCATGTGTGCTTTTTATTCTTTGTACAATTTTATTGCACATTTTTGTTACTTTAAAGGCTTATATTTTGACATTTAAATACGATTTGGTTCCATTTTTCTTTGTTACCAACTTCAAAAAAATAAAATTAGCGTGCGATAAAGTAATACTTTATGCAACCAAAACGGGTGTCGTAAAGTGAACTTTATAGCACCGGAATAGAAAAATAAAATTAGCGACTGTTTGAAAAAAAAACTAAATTCAATTCGGACATAAGGCTGTGACAAAAGCAATTGAACATTACAACACTAACAAATTATAGACAGTGAAATTGCATCGTGACATTATAAATGCACCAAGACATATTTTTGGTGAACACTCGGATTGTGCTTCTTACTTTTGTCCAGGATCTAAAGAAAAATGTCAGAATTCTAATATATATGACAACTTTACTAACGCTTTAAGTGCAGTTCATGCGACAAAAATATAAATATAATTAGGGGAAAGGATGCTCTCATAAAGCATAATAATTCAGCTACTCATCAAACAAAACTAAAAGCGATATCGAAACAACCCACATTAGAAGCGTTTGCTGATATTTCTAGAGCGATATTAGTTGTGATCACTGCTACTGTAGAATAACGGTGATTAATAACTGCTACTGGATATATCGCTCATCTCTACAGGTAAGTGTCCACATGTTCAAAGTGAGCGTACATATTATCTGAATCCAATCACTGAACAGTTGCGCAACTGTTGTGTCTGCTGAATGCGACCAATTACTAGATGACTCTAGCATATGCAACCAAATAAACAGTAAATAACTTCTAGGAATTACTGGAATTGTTATTCAAATAACTAAATATAAACAAGTGACACTGCAAATTTAAAATAAACGAAACTATTTCATTAAATATCACACATGTTTAATAAATCCTTTAAGCGTACGGAAGATTATATGAATACGTAATTAAGAACGCAGTTCCTTTAGACCGCAGTTCTCATTATACATGAGTGGTGTGTGGTATGTGTGTGGAACATTTGTGCTTCCAAGAAATAATATCGGAATGTTCAACTTAAATTCTGTTTAATGAAGTATAATTAAAGTTTGTCGTGCATATATCTGTATTCCTGAAAAGTATGGTAATGGAAAATTCACTGCAGCGAGTCTGACAATACCGATAAATATTAATAAATTATAATAGTTTTCTTTGAATAGGACATTCCTCACTACGCTCACTACATATAAAGTACTTACTCAATTACAATTTCATCTATGACTCGTCTTTGTTAGCGAATTAGTATATGTAAATGCAGTGATTATCTGAAACTACAGAAGACTTGGTGTCCTGGTGTATTGATTTTGTTAAGCCACGTGTTGTACCTCGTTAATTACCGAAGGTAGTATCTTAAAGACGGCTAATAAAAACAAAATTTAAAACTTAAATTAATATGGAGAAACAAAATTCACAGCAATCTTACATTCCTTACAGCAAAAATGGAAATAAGGAACAAGATGAGGTATTTTTATATAAAAAAATTATAACCTCAATAATCAGAAGGTAAACAAACATAATTCTGTTTTAGAAATTGTTGGAACCCTTCTCATATATATTACAAGTTCCGGGAAAAAGTATACGATCTAAATTAGCTAGGGCTTTCAATCGTTGGTTAAAAATACCAGAAGACAAGTTAAAGGAAATCGAAGGTATCATAGAGATGCTGCACAATGCTAGTTTGTTGTATGTCCTGTATTATTCTAAAGAATTATAAATAAATATGTTCTAATTGTAGATTAGATGATATTGAAGACAATTCAATATTACGTCGAGGTATACCTGTAGCACATTCTATATATGGAATTCCCAGCACACTAAATGCAGCAAACTATATAATGTTCATAGCTTTACAAAGATGTCTGACATTAAATCATCCAGAAGCAACAACAGTTTACACCGAACAACTGTTGGAATTACATAGAGGACAAGGAATGGAAATATATTGGAGGGATAATTTTACATGTCCGACAGAAGAAGAATATTGTCAAATGACGATGAAAAGTACTTAAATGAAAATGACATAGTTAATGTATTTTAAAATATTAAATAATCATTTTTTCAGAAACCGGAGGATTATTTATGTTAGCAATTAGGTTAATGCAGTTATTTAGTGAAAACAAATCAGATTTTTCAAAATTAACAGGAATTATAGGCTTGTATTTTCAAATTCGAGATGATTATTTAAATTTATGCTCGGAAGATGTAAGGAAATATTTTTTTTTTAGTATTAGTTTATGGAATATACATCATCTTTAAATTTGCAGTATCAACAAAATAAAAGTTATTGTGAAGACCTTACTGAAGGTAAGTTTAGTTTTCCATTGATTCATGCAATAAGGACTCAGCCCAACGATCACCAAGTTATTCAGATTTTAAGGCAGCGAACTACAAACAATGAAGTTAAAAAATACTGTGTATCATTACTAGCTAAATATGGTAGCTTTGAGTATACAATAGTAAAAATGAAACAGCTGCATAAAGAAGCATTTGAGGAGATTCAAAGACTTGGTGGTAACAAGGAAATGGAAGAGGTTCTTAAAGTTTTGTTTACCCTGAAATAATGAAACTTAATCTTAAGATAGGTATATTTATAAGAAGCCCAATGATAATGTGATCTAAAATGCTTTTGATTTAGCATATAAATTATAGTTTTTTTTTTTTATTTATTATGAAGTGCTTATTATTAATTGTTATATTATATGTTATCGATACATCACATAAAATATACAAGTCGTTATTTTAGTTGTAAACATTTATTTTTTATTAAAGTATTGCATAAATCTGACATTTTGTGTGTTTGTGTTAAAATACTATACTCAGTAAGGGAGAAAAAATGGTTTGTATGTGAGAAGCTTGAATTATAAAGCATTTCTTTTGTTTAGCATTTATTAAAACCGTGTATATCTTATTCCAAAAAGACAGAGACGAAATTCTTAATGCTTTTGATTTAGCATATAAAGTATACTTTTTTTTTTATTTATTATGACGTGCTTATTATTAATTGTTATACTATATGTTATCGATACATCACATAAAATACACAAGTTATTTTAGTTATAAACATTTATTTTTTATTAAAGTATTGCATAAATCTGACATTTTGTGTGTTTGTGTTAAAATACTATACTCAGTAAGGGAGAAAAAATGGTTTGTATGTGAGAAGTTCGAATTATAAAGCATATCTTTTGTTTTCCATTTTTTTAAACCGTCTATATCTTATTCCAAAAAGAGAGAGACGAAATTCTGAACAGACCCAAGTGAGAGTTACTTATTGGTTGATAGCAAGGCGAAATATCACCATACTACAAATAAACGCCAAATTAGATGGCGATCGATGGGAATGCGCCGTAGTCGTTTTTAAAAACGCGTACGCCCACTTTCTTGCAACTATGTAAAACCAAATACAAAGCTGCCAACTGTTTCTAATGCTGCGCGGACTTACTACCACTGCTTGCCATCTAATTTGGCGTTTACAGTACCTTTGCTTTTTGCTATCAATTGTCAAATATTTTGACATTGTTTTCTAAACAAATTTATTTTCTTTCATGTGTTATGATTACTACATCTGCATTTGCCATTTTGTTGCATTAACTGTGGATTTATCTCTGAAAAATCTATATACAATTTAATTTGGTACAGCTTTCATATTTCAGACAGATATTTAAATTTAATTTTACCGTCTAAAATTGATTTCACCAGTTACAGGTTTTAATGTAATTTGGACTGGGCCTCTATTCATAATTTTGTCCCTCTCTTTTTGGAATAAGGTTAAAAAATGGCAAACATTTGAACTGATTAGGCGTCAGTCGGGTTAAAACAACCGTGTTCGTAAAATCGAAAAAGTAACCGGGTTCAGGAACCCGGTACGGAGTTTCATACCCTGGTAAGTGAGTAGGATTGTGCAGGTTGTTTTGCTCTCCGGATATACAGGCTGTCCAGAAACTCTGCTGACAAACGAAGACCGGAGATTCCTCAGATAATTTTAAGGCAATTTAACCCAATTCACCCTAGTCCGAAAATGCTTCCTAAGGGAGCTAGAGCTCTTTGAAGATGGCGCCTTGTAATTAGTTTTTTTTAAATATATCCCGAACGCTTCTATTTAGAAAAACAAAAACTGGTATGCTTATTTATCCTCCAGAGATGAATCGATTCCATCAATTGCGAATTTCTAGTACCGGTCATAGGCGTCCGTTTTGGGTAGGTTAACGGTTATTTTAACGCATAACTTTTTTGTCTTTAACTTTTAAGCATTTGTGACACTAGATTATTAAATTTTCAGGTATTCTAGTACTAAAAGGTACTCTTACTTTAAGTCGGTAGGATACACCGTTTTCTAGAAAAATCGATTTGAAAATTTTTCGTTTTTTCGTCATTTCATCAACTTCGCGAACTGACAACAATTTGACAATTAAAAACGTAGGTTTTATTTCTGTTGGCAGTTCAGAGCGAACTAGTGCAAAAAATAAGAAATTGAACTTTAATGACGAAAAAACGAAAAATTTTCAAATCGATTTTTCTAGAAAACGGTGTATCCTACCGACTTAAAGTAAGAGTACCTTGTAGTACTAGAATATCTGAAAATTTAGTAATCTAGTGTCACAAATGCTTAAAAGTTAAAGACAAAAAAGTTATGCGTTAAAATAACCGTTTACCTACCCAAAACGGACGCCTATGACCTTAGGAAGCATTTTCGGACTAGGGTGAATTGGGTTAAATTGTCTTAAAATTATCTGTGGAATCTCCGGTCTTCGTTTGTCAGGAGAGTTTCTGGACAGCCTGTATAAAGCGATAGTGTCAATGCACGAAACTCGTACATTTTTTTAATATGAAACAAACTTTAAAAAACTGGGAAATTGAATAATTGAATCTTGCCACAATTGCTTTTTAGTTTATAATGCAAACTCTTTTCCTTAACTTTTTGTATTGAGATGCAACAGAGTATAGTAGCATTGTCGAATCAAATTCAAGTACAAACAAAGTTGCTAATGCTTTCATTCAGAAGACACAACAGTTGGGCAACTATTCGGCTATCATGTCCAGTAGACGACCGCTCACTCTGAACATGTTCAGAAGTGGCCGCCATTAACATTTTCATCAAAAAGATAAGATCCAATTATGTAACTACCAACTATTCCACCCACACATTTAATGTCCAACGATTTGGAAAGTGAGGGTTTTTATTTTATGTGTTATAATAACGAAAATTGTGACGATTTTGAAACTTTGCAGGTGTGATAAAGTGGGAGTTTTTAATAATATATTTAATAATAATATATTTATTCAGTGTAATAAAATCATTACATGAAAGGTCAAAATATACATATATACAGTAACAAACAAAACAGATTAAAATTGTATACTTATTATTAAAATTATCATTTAAATATTCATTAATTGAATAAAAACTTTTCGTCAGTAAAAGTTTTAATATTTTACTTAAGAAAGTACTAGTATTCATTGTATGCAGGTGCTTCACTTTGTTGTAAATCTTTGGCCCCCAGTAGTCCACATATCTTTGGGCAGTCTGCACACGGTGATAAGGGGTTCGCAGTTTATCCCTGTTTCTTGTATTGTACTGGTGGGAGTCCCCATTTGCGACAAACTCATCCTCATTGAAAATGACATACTTAATGCAGTTGTATATATGTATATATGGATGGTAATGTGAGTATAGCCCCTTTTACAAAATATTTTCTGCAACTATCCCGATGTCCCAAACTATACAACGCTCGAACAGCCCTCTTCTGCATTTGAAATATTCTCTCCGCCGATGGTAAGCTGCCCCATACCAAGACTCCGTAGCTTATCTTAGAGTGGAAGTTGCAGTAGAGTTAGAGGTTATGTATGAAAAAATAAAGTCATCAAAGAAATAAGTAGACTAATTAGAACAATGGATCATAATCGAAAAAAATTTTTGGATCAAATTAAAATTGTCCAAAAACAAACGGTTCAAACTCCAATAAAAACACTCAGAACCGCGCTTTAAATACCCTGACCCGAATGCCCATGAATCGCTCGCTATTAACCATCACAAATAGGTGGGTGATGGAAGGAACACTCCGAGCGTCGAACCAATCATTTCTGAACGGCTATGACGTCATAATTTTGGGACATCTTTTTGTTTCTGAACGGCAAGTGTGAAATTGAAATCACACTTGGATAACATTCTTTGCTTTTCTGAACGCACCCCTGTGTAAACACAAAATTTAATGTATGAGTTCTCTGTGCATTTTTTCCTTGTCAGGAAGAGTCGGCCTTGATTTTACACATTCATTAATTAGTTTTTATATATACGTATTTTAATAAGGTTCTTATCTTTGCTATATACGTATTTTGTTGGAATTTATATAACAGATTGTATTTATTATATTTCTAAATCTAAATAATAATAGTATATTATGACACTAGTGCATAATCAAGCTTTTAAAGCACGAGTAACGAGTTTAAAGCCACGACGCGAAGCGGAGTGGCTTTAACGTTACGAGTGCTTTAAAAGCTAATTATGCACTGTGTCATACGATATTTTTTAGTATAAATGCAACAATAATTTTAATTAGAAGAAATCAAATCAATAATTTCAATACATTTTATCGAGTGACATGTGTCTCTATATTATGTCATTTGACATTTCACTTAATTATTAAACATCATTGCTGTATTAATAATGTCGACAGAAATTCAAAAACTAGCTGCTGAAGCTGAATTAAGTTTAATACCTGCAAAGTCCAAGCATTTATATTATAAAGAGTATGAAAAATTATTATTATGGATGGAGCAGAAACAGACTGAACATATTGATGAATCAGTAATGTTAGCGTATATATTGGAAATGTCCATAATTTATAAAGCTTCGTCACTTTGGTGCATTCATTCCAAACTGCAAGCTATGCTAAGGGTTAAAAACAGAATCGATTTAGCATCTTATCACAAACTCCATGCCTTTATGAAAGGAGTGGGCAAAGGTCAAGAAGCTAAAAAATCTTTGGTTTTTACGGAAGAAGATTTATGCAAGTTTTTTAGTCAGGCTCCAGATAATATATTTTTATTTTTAGAAGTTGTAGCAATTTGTGGAGTGTTTGGTAGTTGCAGAAGAAGCGAAATGTGTAATCTAGTTATGAGTGATATAAGAAAAGAAGGATCTGCCCTGATAATTTGTATTCGTCCGTCAAAAACAGAAAAAGGCCGGACGTTTGCTGTAGTAGATAATTCCAACATAAAGTATGCCGAGATATTTAATAAATATCTTGCACTACGTCCAAAGCATATCAGCACAGATCGAGTTTTCTTAAAATATTCTCAAGGACTATGTATAAAACAAGTTGTTGGGATTAATACCTTTGGAAAGTGCCCTTCCATTATAGCATGTTACAGTGGCGGCTCGGGGCGTGAGCAACCACACAGACAAGACCGACTCGCCCATTATCGCCGATGTACTCCCAGATGTCGAGCATATCACCGACAACAAACGAACCAGTCCCGTCCACGCAACTACACCGCCAAAACGCGCTCACCAGCCGCCACTGGCACGTTATCTAAATTTCATAAACGCTCATAAATACACAGCTCATGCCTTCAGACGAACATCTGCCACGATTATGGCTAATGGAGGGATGAATGTCGATGAGTTGAAACGCCAAGTGGGTTGGAAATCCTCATCGACAGCGAGTGGGTATATTGAAGAGTCTAACACAAACAAATTAGGCGTTTCAAAATTAATTGCTGGAGCTGTTCAGAAAGGAGGCAATATTGGATCTGACACATTTGTTAACACTGATAAGAACGTTGAAAATACACAAATAAGCAATGGTGCAAGTCACTTAACAATAACGAATAATCAAAATTGTACGTTTAATATTCACTTAAAATAATTTTTCCGTTCATGTTACATGTTTTGAAATAAAATTGACCATAATTGTTGATTAATTTGATAGTTTACAATAAAATAATAATGTGTTATACGATATTAAATGCGGTACAAACCAAATAAACCAAATCAATAATTCCAATACATATTATCGAGTGACATGTACCTATATGTCATTTGACATTTCCTGACATTTCAATGGACTATTAAACGCTTGGGATTGGCTGTTACCAAGCAACCTTTATACGCACGCCGTGCGATAAAGGCCCGATTCTGCACACTTATGGGTGTGTTTTGATTGGTTTATGATGCATGCATACTAAAAAATTTATGATTAAATATGAGTGAATTAATACAAGCTACTAGGTACTATTTTGTCTATATTAATATTTAATACTAAAAGAATATTGAAAATACTTCACGACTTCTACCAGGCATAAGCTTAATCCCAGGAGCAGGTGCTGCTGCTAGTTGTGGATGTAGCCCTTCTTGCCTCCAGATCCACAATGGCGTGCTCAAAAAATAAAGAGGGGTTCACACTGATGCAATTAGTTGCAGCAATTCCAGTTTTATGAAAAGTTGCACAAAAATTCGCGTTCACACTATGCAATTTGTTGCAGCAACTTATCGCATGTATTGCACGTATTAGAGCGTGTTCTATTTTCTGAAGAAATTGCATGCGATTTTTTAGTAACTTTTACGCTGCCAACCTGTCTTATGAAATATACCAAAATACATGTATTATTTTTCATCACTATACATTGAAAGTAATGATGACATATAATTATTTCATGTTGGTAGTACCACAAAAAAAATTGCATTTGTGAAAAATTGCTTGTACTTCCTGATCAGTGTGAACCAACCGTGCAACTCTTAAAAATTGCACCGTTCATGCAACTTTTCACATGCGATAAATCGCTGCATCCAACTAATTGCATCAGTGTGAATCCCTCTTAACATTGAATGGGTTGTCTATACCGTATATGTCAATTTTCATTAGGTATAGGGATTCAATGTTTACGTGCGATTTATACGCATACAAGTAATATCCCGGCAACAATCGACATCACAACGATTTTCTCCGATCTTCCCACTTCTCCCCACCAAATTTTACATTCAATGTTTAGCTGCGAACACGTTGCGATCTAGTCTGCAATAAAAGCCGTCTTATTACTGGAACGGGAAACATCAAATGGCCGCCGCGATCTCCTGATCTAGTAGTTTATTATTATTTTCAGAATCCTTTTTTATTTACCTCATTTTTAATATTATTAGAATTACGCTTTTGTTCGTGTCATGCAGCGTGAACGCAGCTTAATAATTCTCTGTATTTACTGAAAGGAAAAAGAAAAACAAATCCTTGCAACTCGTAAATATTATTTCTGAACGCATTACAAACACCCAAGTCAGTGGTCCCATAGTTACTGCTAACTTGTATTTTCGAACATGTATCGGTCGCGCTGGCATTGGAGAGGAAAGTAGGGGTGCCACGTTGTCACGTATTGCATTAATTTATCGCCTATGGCTAATGAAAATTGACACATGCTGTATATTCTCACTACGGTCATACAATCGTGTCTCTGTTGACATATTAGCGGCAGGTAAAGTGTGAGGTAAAGTACTTTATTGTAGAATACAGTACTACGATAAAGTGTTTGTTTACTTCGGTAAAACGCTATGGTAACGCATCGCTTTATTGACGGTTGGCGATAAACAATATTATGACGTGATAAATAAATATCTACATGATCACCCCCGCGATAAGAAATAACCATAAATATTATAATTTAAACCATATTCCTGTAAATTACATCGGTAGTTATTCTGTTGCATGTCTATCAAATAAGTACACAACTACAATACAATACGAATGTAAGCAAGGAGAGAGTAATATAAAATCTAAATATTTCATCATAACATGGTATTTCACATAACTGCAACTATAAATTTGTTATGCACTAGAAACAGGGGCAGAAAGTGTAAAAATACGCCGGCAAAATTAACCTAACCTATACAAAATGCTGTAACCACCACATGAACTTAAATTTTAGGTATAGCCACAGATAGCACATGGGAAAACACATCCGAATCTCATTTTGCGGAAAAAATAATTATATGAGATTACAATATGCAACCTTTAATACAAACTTGAAATCTGATTGCATACACACGCCGTTCAATGTAAATGAATGTTAAATTTCACGTTCCCCATTTAAACAAGTTCAAAACGAGATAAGCGTGTTCGGTTCGGTGCTTCAAACTGCACTTCCACTATCACACATGCGTTTAAGTGAGCAACAGGTGTGTATTAAGTTTTCGTAGGGAATGTGTACGGTGCGCGATCGTAAATATTTATCGCACTGTTATATATATATATATAGATAGATAGATGAGAAATAAATACTGTACATAGTAGAGTTTTAGTGTAAATATGAAAACTAATTTAATGTATAGAAGTGTTAATAGTTTGTATATTTCGGAATCGCTTAAAACAGGTAAGAATTGTTTCGATTTAAATCACTAGTGGTACTACTGGAAAAAAATAGCACCCGCGTTTTTTCTACAATAAACATATGCAAAACATTTAAATTGTAGTGAACTAAGAAGGCAAAAATATGATGTTTATCACTGTCTTATCATTACTGTACATATATTTACATTCATATTTTAAATTAGCTACCTACCATTATCATCTATTTATAGATATGCAAATTGATAAAATCATGCCTAGTAAATCTTACTAATACAAAGGAATAAAAACGACTAAATTACCGTAATCTCTATAATTAAGCAATTTGATAATTTTCTTCAGATTATACAATTTAAATTAATGATTGAAGATGCTCCTTTGATAATTCTTAAATTCGTTATTCATATAAGTATTTTTATTTTTTTTTCGGTATTACATTTACTCATTAGAAGAGCCATGGCATAGCATATTTTCCAATAGAGAATATATAAATATATCTATAAGAAATAAATAAATAACAATACATTTGTTTTGGAAACAAAAAGAGAATAGATAATTTTAATCTAAAATCTCTTAATATCTTTGTTTGTTCATTAAGTCAAGTTCAACATTTACTAAAGTTGTTAAGCCCCTCTTAAAATTATATTTGTCAAAGTATCGAGTTTTGTTCTTTTCATCATTGAATTTGATATTAAAAACAAAATTATGAAAATCCACAATTAATTTAAAACCAGTTATATAAGTATTAAATTATTACATGATTATATTTAAAAAAATCGCATGTTAGGATTCTGCAAAATTCTGGTGTACCTAAACGAAACCTCACCTGATTGATGGCTTCATTATATTTCATGCTATTGCTGACGTGTCAAATTCTTATGTCCTTTTGTCCGTTATATTCTGATTTTCTTTGCCGTCGTGTTAAAAGTGGTTGTCCTTTGGCCTAGAACAAAATTGTCAGTTTTACTTAAGAAGACTAATGATTTTTTTTTGATTTTATTTCATTAAAATCAGTAAAGTCACCATGTAAGTGCCGCACAGCTAATTTATGAACTTTCCTTTGAGATAACGAGGATGGAATGCCACCTAATATTTTTTGTAAAAATGCGATTTACTACCTCCTATGCATACTTGAAACCAGACCTCACGGCTTCATTTTATTTCATGCAATTGCTGACGTGTCCAATTCTTATGTCGTTTGTATTTTTTATGCTGTTTTTTTTCGCTATCGTGTTAAAAGCTGTTGTCATTGACAGTTTTAAGAAGACTTCTGAGATTTTTTTAACTTCATTTCATTAAAATCAGGAAAGTCACCATGAAAGTGCCGTAGAGCTAGTTTATGAAACTCCTTATGACACGTGTACCTATTCGAAATTGACCTTTCAATAGCATTACTCCAGAACACTTAACTGAAGGTAACAAGCACATTGGTTGACTGATCTAGTAGTTTTTGGTATGTTGTAACTATATTTCGTACCATATATCGGCATTATTATTAATTATTTATTAATAAGTTATTCATCGATAATCTACCCTCAGTCCATTTTCAGACAAACACTATCTATAGTGGAATCGTTTTAGCAACAGACACAGCCGATCTATTAACTACTTACGACGATCCAATGCCACTACAAATTGATATTAACCGGTACAATTTCAGAACAAAATAAATGAAACTACTTAATTAATATTTTATCGTATTGTTTGTTAAACATTTATTGTGATTATAGTATATTATGCAATGAGCATTTAATGATAGCTATTAAGACACGAGTAAGAGAATTACAATACGAGGCGAAGCCGAGTATTGTAATGAATACGAGTGTCTTAATAGCCATTAAATGCGAGTTGCATACACTATTTTTTCTACGACCCCATAATAAAACATATTTTTTGAACAATCCATTTCATAAATTGAGGTTAAAATTTTCCGTACGTTTTTGTGGATTTGGCTGGTAATAAATTGTTCGTGGCTACTAAGGCTTGTTCCATAATTTCTGGTGGAGTCAATTATTACATTTCACTGTCATTATCCCTCATTTTTACCGTTTATATTTTCAAAAAAGCACAAATTTTAAGTACTTACTTGTAAATTGCAGAGAACTGTCACATTTATTTAATTTGTATATCTGTCAGATATGCAGTCGCCATATTGAATATTGTTTGAATATTGAAATGTCGCATTCCTATTGGATATAAACTTGTATCGTAATGAAAAATCTGTATTCCTATTGGATATAAACTTGTAACATAATGAAAATCTGTATCGTAATGAACACCATTATAGTACAGGTTCGGCATATCTAATAATACAATTAAAGTATGGGCACAGACTAAACAACCCAGACCGGCAACTACTTGAAAAAAAAATATCCAAGATCTTCTATCCTTGTTACACATCAGTGAACTTGGTACGAAGATGGCGCTAGCAGCATATTGGCGCGAAATTTTAAATGAGTTTGTTTTTAGAATACGCTTATTAAATACGTTATTTATGTAACAAAAACATACACAAAAGTTACTAAAACTATGGTAATAAATATTAGTTACAGTAACAATTATAGCCATAGTTTGAGCATCTTATGTGTAATTTTGTGGTGTTACATATTAAATATGTGATACGAAATATAAATATTAATCTTTTACTTACATGTATTATAACATCCCTCTTACGGTGACCTATTAGACACAATAAACTACTACTCTATATAAGATTAAGAGAAATATAATAATCTAATAAGTGAAAACTGTCAAGGAAAACATAGGGATATAATAATAATAGTTTTTATTGATACATATACTTATACAATAAGACATAATAAAATTAAATTACACAACCAATAATGAGAAGACAATAATAATAATACAAATCTTGTGTAATATGACAAATAAAAACACTAATATGTACCAAAAGGAACAAATTCAGCATAGTAATAATAATACTAATACATAAATCAAAAGGTATCAAACCTGCAAGGCAAAGAGCATGTCAAAAATGCGCTTCTTAAACAAAGGAAATGCCAATCTTATCTTAAACCTATGCTTTTTGTTAACTTCATCCTGTCCAAACCCGCACACTAAACACTTGGACTGGTTATTTGTATCAACATATAATTAATACGATGTACGAGAAAGGATTGCAAAAATATGTCAAACGTGTCAAATTTGAAATGTAGTTTTGAATGACATATACAAACATTTCAATTGACGCTAGCGCCATCTCATCTCCAAGTTCACTGAATTTGACAGAGATGGTAGAGTATTCAAATTTACGTTTGCTAAACAAGGATGAATACTCTGGATAAAATCTAGGATTAAGTTGCCGGTCTCGATTGTTTAGTCTGTGGTATGGGAGTAGAAAAATAATATAATATACAGGTTCTGCAAACTTTATTTGATCTTTCGTCATCTGTGACGTAAAATTCTTACCACAATAAATTTAATTAAATGTAAGGTTTAGCAAGGGAAATTTAGTGATTTTAATTCGTCGAAGTTACTGAAATATGAGAAGTTGCCGCATCGTTTATTTTGACATTAATATTTTGACATATTTTAAGTTACAAATTTTTCTTCTTAGAACAAATTTTCAATTGTATTGATATTTATATTAATTGAAAATGCCGAAAGTGTTGAGTGAGGATATGAAAGAGTGCATCGCTTCGATGTTAACTTTTTGTGAACGAGAGCGGGACAATAAGTGTGTTATCATACCATTAACAGCTGTACGAGAGGTATAAAAATAACAATAATACTGATTGAGAATTTTTTTAAATGATTTTTAATTTTAGCGTGTAGCTGCGATGGCCAACGTAAGCTTAAATACAATAACATCGATATGGCAATCTATTAAAAGAAATGAACCATTAAACCCAAATAAACCTAAACATTCACGTGCTAAACCTGTTACAGGAATTGATGATGCCGCACAGGTCGCAATTAGAAATACTATATACCAAATGTATGAACGGCGTAAGTGAAAAAAAAAATTATTTGATTTATAAAATCTAAAATAGAGGATTGTAGATGAACACATTACACTTGAGTCGTTGGGGAATAAATTAAGGGAAACTGACATATTTTTTGGATGTCAACGATCTTTGTCTACTGTATTGAAAAAGATTGGTTTTCAATACAAGAAGGATAATCCACGTCGTGGTTTGATGGAAATGCCACATGTAGTGCTACAGCGATTAACCTTTTTGAGGTTATACCATGAATATAAGACCCAGGATATATATGATTTTGTATTTTTGGATGAAACATGGTTATTTCAAAATGGTACAATTGCTCGTTCCTGGCAAGATAAAAATGTACATTCCGTAAGAAGTACTAAGGTGGATGGGAAAAGGTTAATTATTTTTTTTTATCATATAAAAAGTAACAAAAATATATTATAATACAATATAAACAAATAATAATGCAGCCTAAGATTTATTTTTTTTTTTGTAACTAGGTATATTGTTCTACATGCTGGAAATAGGAATGGCTTTATACCTGGTGCCAAATTAGTATTTCCTTCCAACACAAAATGCTCTGACTATCACGGGGAAATGAACCAAAAAAATTTTTTAGAATGGTTTGGAAATTTACTAAACCTCTTAAGCAGACCATCAATAATTGTTATGGATAATGCTCCATACCACAGTACTTTGGTATCAAAAGTACCAAACACTGCATCCACAAAAAATGAAATTAAGGAATGGTTGAATAACAATGGCATTCAGTATGATGAAACGTCATTGAAGAAAGAATTACTACTGAAAGTGGCATTGTAAGAATCATTAATATCATTATTTTGGTTATCAATATAATATTTATTAACTTTTAGGCATAAGCCACCAAAAGAATATGTAGCTGATCAAATGGCTGAAAAAGCAGGACATAAAGTATTACGTCTTCCTCCATATCATTGCAATTTCAATCCAATTGAGTTGGTATGGGGGATTACCAAAACTTATTATAATCGCCACATAGGTAGGGATGGGAAATCTATTGAAGCAAGTGTTAATATGTGGGATGAGGCATTGCAACAAGTGACAGCACAGGAATGGACTAACTGTATTGACCATGTGGAAAAAGAAATTAATGTATGGTGGAACCGTGAAATAGGATTTGAACAAAGAGAAATAGAACCATTTATAATAAATCTAAATGATGATAGTTCTGATAGTGCTTTTTCAGATACCTAGGGATAGTATATGCACATTATTTTAATTTTGAGATATTTGTGTATTATAAGTGTATTAAACATTTCATTGGAATTATGAACAAGGAATTTTAATTTAATAAACTTGTTTGTTTTTTTTAATGTGTTTCAGTATTATTTCTTACTTTCAAAACTAACAAAAACTTACATTGGATTATTTTTAAAAAGTACTTTTTCTTTGTTTAAGTAATTAAACTTATAACTGGGAAAATAAAGTCAGCTTTAGTGAAAATAGTTGAGCAACAAACAAAAGTAGTACTTCCTTCAGTCCTCCTACTAGTGATATTAATTAGCAGTATACAACTTCTTCATCGTATGTACAATATTATTTCACTGCTATAGCCATTTAAATTTGTTAGTTGTTGCATACATTCCATGGAAAGAAGAGTTTATATTAAAGTTGTGTTAGTTTTTAAAAGTCAAACTAAATAACACCTCGACAATTAATGTGAATAATGTAATAAGAGATTTACCGTTGATTACATTGCTAAAAACAAGTATTTATTTTGGAAATACATTTTGTGTTCATGTTAACATTATTATTATTGCCGATATTGGTAAATGAAGGTAATTCTCCCACTTTTTTAAAATAAATTACTTTTTTCTAATGTATAGATACATAACCAAACTTTTAAAATAAATATACATAACCAATATCTCCATTACCGAATGTATTTGGCATCGCTGCTGTTATATAACGTCATTGTTATGAATGACGAAAGATCAAATAAACTTTGCAGAACCTATAGTAGGTTATCTTGGTTACTCACATGGGTTGAAACTTTGCAACATCTCAATTTTGCCGTCATTTTAATTTACTGGCATATGTCGATTGCTAAAACGATTCTGCTATAGGTTAAAATGTATAAAATGCTTTTTGATAGTTAGTAGCAACTGTTAAAGCGTTCTTTCTCCGCCTACGATTTTGGGACAAAATAATAAATAAGTTTATATATTATAAATAATGATGTTTTGGAGGATTTTTGTTTTTTGTTGTAAGAATATTCATATGTTGTTTTCACTTGCACATTGTCAAATATGCTCAGTTTGCAGCTAAAAAAAATATGTAGCGCATAGTTTTTTAATAGTTTCGAAAAAACTAAAGTTTTATAAAGTAGTCCAACTAAAATAAGAAGAGGCTCGTTGTGTAAGTGCCGAAAAAGCCAACTGAAATGATCGCAAATGTTGAGGATCGAATAATTTCGTCAATTCGAAAGCTAAGACTTTCATATTGGACATGTTAGTTAATTCTTAAAAAGGATATTCATAAAACTCTATACAACGTCGTTGATTGAAGGAATATATAAAGATGCGCCACTACATAGCACTGAGGGTAGCCAAAACTGTATCCGAGATCTATAGCGACTGCATCAGTCGTTTGGGTCCGAAATTCGAAACGGCCCGAGACAGCGATGATGTTTCTTGGCAAGGGGTTTGCGGGACGACTTAACGGAAAGACACGCAATTTTACTATAGCGTTGCGCATCTTTATATATTCCTTCAATCAACGACAACGTTAGGCGTTTTCGGAAAATGTATAACATTAACCTGACCCGGTCAGAAAGTACCTCACAGGTTCACAAATTTTACCGGGTTATTTAAAACATTTCCGAACGCACTTCGCGGTCATGTATAATAACATAACATAAACATAACCTATATTCGTTGCTTAGATTCTCCAGCTAAATGAAATAAGAAATGAATAATACCACAGTGAATATTCCAACTCCAGATACTCGTAAAATAGTTTTATTAGCAAGTTTGTTTGTACTTGACTCTGACGATGATACTATAATCTGTATAAAACTCAACGCAAAGAGGAATAAATAGGAAGTAGATATACATTAAAAACTGTAGTAAAGTAGTTGTCGCAAAATACAATTTATCAAGGCTTTTTTTTTAATTTTTTTCCTATAAAAGTAAATAAAAAAGTTTTGTGTATTGACACTAACGCTTTGTAAGGTTATATCCGGAGAGGGGGTAAAACAACCTACACTACCCTACTCACTTACCAGGGTTATGAAAACCGAACCGGGTTGTTCAACCCGGTTACTTTTTCGATTTTACGAACACGGTTGTTTTTACCCGACTGAATTAACGAAGGCATTTTTGCTAACCGTGTTGTAACCCGAATGTCCGGGTTTAATTTCCGAAAACGCCTATTGTATGCGGAAACTTTTGACTAATGGTCGAAAAAGGCGTCAGTGATATCTACATCACATGATTAATAACGCTCATCTGGTGAAAATGTGGAAACGATATCATTTAACTTTTCGTATGTCAATTTACGTTTCAATAAAAAAGTTTCCTCAGTATAAAAAATGTCAATTATTTGGTAGGTACTTCAAATATCAAATACAGTACATAATTTATCACTTCGATAAACGCGGGTTGTAACCTCAAATACTTTCTCAGTCAGAAGGTATAAAATATTATTTTACTCTAACAAAAAGGGAATGAAAATGTAGGGTAGTTGTTGTTTTGCACAAAATTATAAATGTTTGTGTAGTGAGTTATTAAAAGATGTATATACTAGAATTTGAACAAATTCCTATTTTTCAACGTTTACATTTAGTTCATATTTTAAGAAAGATTAAGAAAGCCTTGTTTGTGTCTTAAACATTGTTTAAACGAAAACAATACACATTTCTTTATTTAAATATCGATAAAAAATAATGAAAATCTCTTGCATTTAATTCCTCATTGTAAGGTGAATTGCGAATGTCTTATACGATAGCAATGAATTATTATGGAAATCATAATTATATCCATAGATCTATGCATTTAAATGCTTTCCTTTCTAGCCATAAGTAAACACGTTATAATTGCATACATAGAGTCCAAGAAACTATTAAAGCAGATAGCTTCTCACTATTATCACTAACGACCAAGAAATGCAAAGTTAAAATATCGCTATTCTTACTGTTATAAATATAATTATCGAGGTTTTGTTTTTTTAAATGAGATCCAGACATTCAGTAATTAAAATAAACGAACAACTACGAGCAAAATATTAGTATAATATTGATAATAAAAAATTTGTATAGTTTTTCCTAGAAATTTTCACTTACAGGGTCCGGCAGAAAAAATACATGTATTTCCAAGGAGTGTAAATGAAAAATGTTTTAATTAATAGAAAAAAAATATTTTGCAAAATGTTTATACAATTTTAAAGTTCATTTATGAAAAATTATGTCATCTAAATGGCCTCCCTCGTTGGCGATACAGCTGATTAGGCGATATCTAAAGTTTTGCATAACGCGCTCTGTCATTTCAGGCGCTATGTTTGCCATTTCCGCACGAATTGCTTCTTTCAAGGCATTTATGGTTCCAGGATGGTGACTATACACTTTTTCTTTGAGGTAGCCCCAGAGAAAGAAATCAGCTGGGCTGCGTTCATAAACGTCACACTGCGTGCACTCTAGGGTAAAATTTCACACAAAGCCGTTCAAAAACAGTTGAGTGATTCAATGATGTACGCGTGTAATGTGTTCATAAAGTTCGCTCTCGAATCACTCGAGCGTTTGAAAAACGCCGGATTTGAAACCACGGTGAAGAAGACTCGACATGCGCACATGGAAGTATGATTGTAATTGCCGCTTCTGTTATGTGGGGTTATATGACACATGTGCTGTCATACTTGTCACCACTCTAAAACCGTTCATAAATACCAAAACGCTCTGTCAACACTCCAGCTGCAAAGCAAATTACTCACACGCCACACACACGATTATAATGATTCATTTATGAACGCAGCCCTGGCGCGAGATCGGGTGAACGTGGCGGCCATAGTAAGTCGACGCCATGGGAAATAATGCGACCGGGGAACATCTGATTTAAAACTTGCATGGAGGCACGTGATGTGTGCGCAGTGGCCCCGTCCTGTTGAAACCATATTTCGCCATCGAGCTGTTGCAATTTCGGTTGCACAAAGGTTTGTAACATGTGGATATAACGAGCGGATGTCACTATAACAGCTGCTCCATTCTCTTCAAAAAAATAAGGCTCCCACACTCCAAATGCAGACACCATCGCCCAAACTGTCACTCGCTGACTGTGCAGAGGGGTTTCATAACGTTCACGAGGGTTTCCTGCTGCCCAATAACGATAATTTTGTTTATTAACAAATCCAGTTAAATGGAAATGCGCTTCATCACTGGTCAGTAAAACTGCATTTCTCGGTACGTTTTGAAGGATAGCCTGACACGCATCCACACGCTTTTGAAAGTCACCTTCGTGTATCGCATGAACAAGAGCCATTTTGTACGGATGGAATTTAAGATTCAGATGTAAAATTCGCCTCACACTTCGCTCTGACAACTGCAAAGCAGCCGCTTGTTTCACTACAGAACCACGCGGTGATCGCTGAACGACCTGCCTTATCCGTTCAACATTTTCAGGCGTACGAACGGTTCTTGGTCTACCAGGAGGTTTTTCTTTAGTGCTGAACCTGTTGTGCGAAAAGAAGCTACCCAACGAATAATCGCATTGCGATCTGGCACTAAATCCAATGGGCGTAGATTGAAACGCAATCTGAAAGCTCGTTGTGTCAAAATGACAGACCCCTTATTATTGAAATAAGTTTCAACAACGAACGCACGCTGTTCAACTGACCAAGGCATCGTGGTATACTGAAACATTTTGAGATAGCGTACCTACACAGCCCCAGCCCCACCACACTCTTGTATCCCCACCCATACGAGAACAACAGCCATGCGAAATCCATGCATTTTTTCTGCCGGACCCTGTATAATGACGCGAGATTTCTTTTTTCTTTCGGATAAATTTTTAGTTTTTAACGAAAATTTTAGTTGCTTAGTAACTGTACGAAACAAATTGCCTTCTCCATCGTTTTATCGAGGAGGCAATTTGTTGAATTCAGTTACCATTTAGCAAATAAATTTGAGTTTGAAAATTTATCTGGAAATAAAAAGGAAGCTCGAATGTAATTCGGTAAGATAATTTACTAAATTTGTAAACAATAATTATTGAAATCACTTACTGCATAGTATAATTATATTTTTCAAAAATACTTTTATTAACCCTGGAATTGCACATTTTTGTTTTACATATGCTGCACACTGGGGTCTAGGAAACCCCAAATATTTCTTATTAGTTAAGAAGTGATCAATGCACAGACTTATAATTTTTTTTTTATTTTTGGACAATAAAATAAAAAAAAACATCACTTTATTCGAAACTTATGATAACTTAGATATAAAAATATTTAAATGTGACGAAAACATGATCGAATAGTTGATTTTTCTTACTTGCTAAGAAACAAATGATATTTTAAAAAACCTCTTAGAAACCGAAACACATAAACTTCCTAAATAAAAAGAATACATGAAATACATTTACAAAATAGTCTGTTTTTATTCTTAGCCAGGTACTTCATTTCTAAGTTTCACAGTTGGAGCAATGTTACGCTCTATGTTCCAAACAGTAAGGTTTGTGGCACACTGAACAGACAAATGTTTTGCGATCTATCCCACGTGGACAAAAGTAACATCTAACTTTTTTGGGCAGATTAACACCAACGGGAACACATTGGGGTATCTCTGCCCCTAATATTTCACCGATTTTTAGACGTAGCGATGCCTACAAAGTGGCAACTTGAAATCGTTCCTTCAGATGCGGTTCAATAAGTTACATGGAAAGTTCTTTTAGAAATATTTTTCTGTTATTTTTGGGGCCTTGTCCTCCATTGGAGATTCGCAAGCGGAAACAAACTCATAGCATTTATTTCACTGGCGTCCAAGATATTGGAAAATTCTAAGGGGCCGTCTAGCTGTATATATGAATGACACAACTGATCAAATGTATCTCTTATTCCTTTTGTCTCATAAGAGTGTGTAAGGTTTGGTTTTCCATTTGTCAAATTATTGATTCATCAGGATGCAAAGTAGAGAGAAGCAACACTATTTTGCTTTGGGGTATATGAAACTATATAGCGTCTTATTTCTGTCAAGTAAAGGTGTTCCTACCCATTTCTTCTGCAAAAATGTAGGTGGTATTTCCTTTTTGTTTTTTCTCAAAGTCCCGAGGATTGTTAACTGATACCGTTCCGTCGACTTTGACATTTAATTTTGATTTTATGACATAACAAGCAAACAAATAGATGTCAGGTCAACCAAAGGTAAACAACTTTTTTGCCGATTTAGAAGTGAAAGTAAACTTTTTTCGCTGTCAAAGTGACAAAACATTCCCGATTTATGGGTTGTTTTACACATGCATTAAATTATCTGGAAAATAAGCAATTCATGAATAGTGTCGATGAGGTATTATCGGATTATACCTATATTAGTTTTTATTATGAATAATAACAATATATGCATCGAAATGTATGAGTTATGAACTTTTTACCTGTACAATCCCTGTATGCAGTTATCTAATACATCATTAAAATTTGACAGGTATTCCATAAAATTGGTATCTTTATATATCACCCAAAGGAGCCTTAAATTTGTGACAAATTAAAACACATGTTTCTTGACACTGAAAATCGTAATTCACAAAAGTTTACAAGTCCATGGCAACTAACAACAGTAGCGACCTCTTTCAATAAATTACTTACTGTCATTTAATTTATATTCAAATAACTTCACGCTTAATAACCCCAAAAAAACTTTGTTTTAAAATTTGCAAAGCATGTAAATTTTATCGGTGTCAGTTTCCTACATTTCGCGTAAATTTAAACTAAATTCGGATTCCGGATACATGATAGATAGAGAACATCCATCGAGCATCATCATCCATTCATTTATCATCTCGACAAATCAAATATTGTTGCAAAATTCGAACGAAACTTCCTGTTAGAGCGTGTTCATGTGTTGTGCTTTGTACAAACGCCCGTTTGTGATTTTGTATGTTGTCGTTTCGACAGAATGAAGTGTATTATAACATATTGTTACAATTCTCTTGTATTAAATACCCGTTTATTGTGTTTATCATCCTAACATGTGTAATCCTGTACAATATAAATATATGTGACCTGTAAAGTGTTCTGTAGTAACGTTTACTATTATTATGGAGCAAAAATTGCATTTCAGCAATATCAACGGTGGCCAACGTTGGTGCGTTTCGCAAAAGCATCGGCAGATCTGCAAAACAGTTTTTACAATCGTGAGTATACAGAATACATATCTATATATCATGAATTATTAATGCTAATTGTGACATTTATAGACTTGTGTAGGTAGGCTAGTTTGTAGTGCCGTATTTAATTTTGAAAAAAGCCGTTAGATTCTTAGTTACCTATTTGCGGGTGGTGGTTGAAATGTTTAAATAAATTATTTAGAGTTAATAGAATTATATTGTAGTTGAAAATTCGAATTTGACTAAAGTTTACCTGTATTTAATAAAGGGGTATAGGTACCATTTGAACAGAATTTATTGGACAATTAAATGCCCGGTTGTGATATTTTAGGTTATGGTAGATCGTGGTAGATTATTTATAGTTTTTAATTCTGATATACACATGCATACACACAATTTTTAATAATATTAATTATTATTCTTTGTTAACCTTGACTACAAGTTCAAAAGTATAGAGGTTCAGTCTCGATATCGCCACTAATATCTATCATAGATAAGTTATACATAGGAGATGGGTAACCAAATACTAAATTTTGTAACCCTATCAGACTCATCTCTTGAAATTTTCAGGTACTAAATTAAATGGCGGCAAATTTTGAAATTAAGCATAGTACATTCTTATCTAAAATTACTTCATATAATTAAGAAAAAGTTACTTACTAAAATATTAGAGTTTTGTTCATATACGTCTTATACAAATCTCTATTTGAGTTTGGAGATTATACTTTTTTTTGGCAATTATGCACATACGTATTCTGAAAAATAATTGAACGATATGCAATAAACAAACGATGTGTTTTAAAGGTAATCGAATAAGTAACATAAAACTACATTACTTACAAAAATTTAATAGTCTTTATTCGAACATACAAAAATATAGATCAAATACACAAAGCACTTTTCTGTTACCATTTTGTTTTTTGTAGGTACTTCTATTTTCTCCACTCCATTCCAGTTCTTCATTAGTTGGACTTCTCTATTCTCCTTATGATTTCTTTGTCGAAATATCATTTCTAAAGTGTTTCATTCATGTACTCTCAACTGTTGCTAAGGACTATATGGAAGAATATATAAACTACATAAAACTTTGGCTGAAATCTTGGTGGCCGTATCTATACATTAAATTAAAATTTCTGCAATCTATACGACAAATGTGATATATCTCTATTGCAACAAATGTTTACCCATTTAACAAATAAATCTACAGAGCAAACTTAGACTCAACCCTCCAAGAAAATGAGGCAGGTTTCAGGCCGGGCAGGAACACGCAGGACTGGATATTTTGTTTAAGGCAAATTTCGGACAGAATTCTAGGTAGTAACGGCAAAATGTACCTATGTGCAATTGACCTAGAAAAAGCATTCGATACACTTCCGAGGCACAGGATATGGTGATCGCTGGAGAAGAGAGGGATTAAAAAAGAACTACTAAAGGCAGTCAAAAGTATATACATCAACACGAGTAACATAATAAGAACTGAAAGCGGATATTCAAGGAGGGAGACAGGGCGGAGTTCCTTCTCTTTATAACTGTTATGGTCGATATTGCCAGAAGTGCCAATAGCCTAACAAAGGGTATTTATGTAGGGTCCAGAAACCTTCAACCTATAATAGCCAAGGAATTCTTGTATGCCGACGACTTGATAATTGCAGCTCCTAATAAACTGCAAAGAAATATAGATATATGGCACGAAACTTTAAAGAACTTTGGAATGAATATTAATAAAGGAAAAACGGAAGTATTGGCAGTCTCCAAAGATGAAGAAGAAACAAATATAACAATAGATGGTTATCCAATAAAGGTGACAGAAAACTTAAAATATCTTGGAACCATAATCAACCATAAAGGAAATATAGAGGCAGATGTGAATAATATATAGAATCAAAATTGTAAACTGTTATCATGCACTGAAGTACATATTTTTAAGTAAGAGAGAGGTCAGCAAGGAAACAAAGACAAAGATTTACAAAACAATATTTCTTCCGACACTATGCTACGGCAGCGAGTCATGGGTATTGTGAGTAAGACGCTGAAATCAAGAATAACAGCGACCGAAATGAAGATTTTAAGGAGAATAGTTGGTGTTACCAGACTGGATAGAATTAGAAATGAGATGTTACGAGAAAAACTAGGAGTAACATCAGTAATAGAAAAAATCCAGGAAAAATAACTGGTTTGGTTGGTTTGGACACCTCACACGAATGAGTAACACGAACCCTGTAAAAGAAATATGGGAGGCCGGCTGGAACAAGAGGAGAAACAAAGGTAGACCAAGAAGAGTATGGAATCAGGAGATAGCGCAGCTGCTGGCGGACCGGGAAAGTACCTGGAGAGATGCTCAAAAAATAACTAAAGATAGGACACGATGGAGAAAATTCTGCAAAGCAGATCGCCTCGACACCTAACGGCAAAAGAGGATACAGATAAATAATAATAATCTACAGGGATCAGGAAATGAGTGTCGGGGAGATTTCTTGTCCATACAATGCCGAACAGAACATGAGCGATACGCCATAATGATTTCAGAAGGAATAGAATGGTAAAGCTGGAAATAATACGAGAGGAGTATGAAGAACATTTTAGATAATGCTAGGATTATGGAACTACAAAAATTATGTAAAAATAACACGTATTTTTTAATATGAGATGACACTTTCTAAGAAAATAATTTGTGGCGAAGTTCTTGGCACAGTGGTTTTGTTGCATAAAAGGTCATCTCAAACTAAAAAAAAATCTGCAATACACATTGGAAAAGGAAAATAATATCACAAAAAATTTTCAAAAAATACACATTATAAAACATATTAGAAAAGTATAATATTTAGTTATATAATATAGAACAAAAAGTATATATAGTCGGGACGTTTTCGCAACCGACATGGCAAAAACACAAACTAAAGACGCTAATTCAATACTACTACAAATTCCAATCAACCGCAACAATTTTAGAACAATAACATTCAACCAAATAATTAATGTTTTAGGATAAATAGCTACGGCTAGTAAAATACTATTACATGAAAGTCAGTTAGAAATTAAATATTATAGATAAAATTATTAAATATTACTTTTCTATATCTATATTTTATTTAATACATGGCTATTCTTATTTTCACGGAGCGGATGACACTTGACAAGCGTAGCGTATGACAAGCAGGTGACTAGTATTTAGTATAGCGTTTTGAGAACGCGATTACACATGAAACTTGGGCTACCATCACTCATATTGAACAAGAAATAAAGACGTGGTGGGATAGGGAAATATTATGGGAATTGATAATGCAGATATTAATTCAGTAATATTTTGTATTAATGATAGCGGTAGTAGCGATTGTGAAAGTTATTATTAATGTTAATGAATGACACACTGTGCTCATCTTTACTATCATAGTTTTAAGTATCCCCCAATGACAACGCGGAAGAACTAGTAATTTGTGATAGTAACCAGATAGCGGGGCGAGTTTATGATTAAGTTGAACGTGAACTGATTGTAAGATTAGTTGCAAATGATTTTTAAAGAGTAAGATTATGTAGGTATAAGAAACGGAGCCAATAACTTTTATTTTACATAATTAAATGAACTTGTTATTAATTTTACTGGCGCATAAATATTTTGCAGTTTGGATTTTATAACCTACGATTATCTGATATAAAAGAATACAAGCTAAATATTGTCAGAACGTATTTTCCAATTTACTTATAAGAGGCATTAGAAACGCTGACTATTATCATTCTGAAGGAAATCTTTTCTTAAATAACCTCATTAAAAACTAATCAGCACACTTTCCTGTTCAGAAATAAGTCAAATGTATTGATATAAACCAAATTATATAAGAGAAGGTAAGTTTTATTCAACAGAAATGTTTGGTTTTACTTGTAATTGCTTTATGTTATTTAGCATATCACGTAACAGATAAAACGAATGTAGCTTATAAAGGATTGGAGATGGATTAAATTCAGTATCTATATCAAAAGTCAAAGACAGATTTTGGAACCTGTTAACATATTTGTTCATAATGCTTCGGCAGAAGATTACGATAGTTAAAATAATTTGTACTTACATTGATCAGTTGAAGAAAGAACTCTGTCTAATTGAAGAAGTAGGTGACTCTAATTAAAATAACAATTGTTTGAAGATCACATATGTAATACTGTTTAGAAAATTTTAAAATATAAGAAGGTATAACCATGTTGACTGTAATAGAGGAATGGTGGATGATTGATTTCACCACCTGTCTTTCAAACGTTGATGGAAAGCATAGAGAAATACTAGTAAAAGTTAGGCTTGACAAATTGTATGAGACATATGTTATTCTTAGGAACTATAACTTGTTAGAAAATTAACTGTTGTGGAATAAAGTGTGCCGATTCTAAAATTAAATAACTGAATTTGGTGTTTCTCAAAAAAAATTGATCCAGAATAAAATAATGATCGAGTTTATTAATGTGACAACAAGATAAGCATTTCCATAGGGGAATGTAGTTAAAACGTATTTCTGTTATATTATTTTTATAGGTTTTCTAAAATTACGTTTGTATATTTTCTGTAGGATTTTAATTTTGTAATTATTTATTATTATTAATGGAATTAAGATTATATAATTTCAAAAATATGTGATAGTATTGTAATAATATTAATGTAGATAAATTGGGATAGTAAAAATACTTGTTTGTTATTGTATTACAATTTAAAGTTCTTTTGTAAGTTAAATTCTGATCAGTAGCATAGATTCAGCTTAAGAATACTTAATACTTGGCAGCGTTATTAATTACACATACTAATCGACATCGTTCACTATTTTAGTAAGCTGCTTTTGCGATGGTGTAAAACTATAAATTAACTATTGGTTGTACGCATTGCAACCATGTGGAGAAGAATTTTGAATAGATATTACAAATTTTCAGTAATCTATGACGATTATACCTTATTCCAAAAAGAGAGAGACAAAATTCTGAACAGACCCCTCCAGTCCAAATTACAACCTGTAACTGGTGAAATTAGTTTTAGGCGGTAAAATTAAATTTAAATATCTGTCTGAAATATGAAATCTGTACAAATTAAATTTTATATAGATACTTCAGAGATAAATCCACAGTTAAGGCAACAGAATGACAAATGTAGTAATCACAACACATGAAAGTAAATAAATTTGTCTAGAAAGCAACAATGTCAAAGATGTCAAAATATTTGACAATTGATAGCAAAAAAGCGAATGTAGTATGGTGTTATTTCGCCTTGCTGTCAGCCAATAAGTAATAATCTGTTTAAAAATTCCATGAAACAGTTTCCAGTAATTGGAGAACCTGGTGATGACAGATCGACCATACGAATAGCTGAATGAATCGCACATATTGGGGAATAAGTACCTAACTATGTCTTCTAAAACTTAAGAAATCAACTCCAAAGCGTTCACAGCTAATAGAATTTTCGTATGGAACATATTCGCTAATGTTTAAATTTAACTTAAGTAAAAAACATTCATGGTCTTCTAACAACAAAAGATTCTTATCTTGTGGTACTTTTACATTTGCTATTAAATTTTATACAGTGCGCGCGTATAGTATAGAGTAAACCCAGTAAAAGCGTAAAACCTAGTTGAAAAAATTCTTTTAACTGAACGAAATCAGATGATCAAATTATATCAATACATTAGTCCAGGATTTTTAGATATTCGCTCCGCAAAAAATCCTATCAATTGATTTTTCGATTGGATTATGTCAGAGGCTGTCCCCTAAGTATAAAACCAAATTTGTGTCGGCCAAAACCGCGAGCGTTAGCCGCCATCTTGAAAAACGCCTTTTTGCAAATATCTCGAAAACGGTGAGTTTTACGTTAAAAATTGTAAGGACCTTTTTTTGTGAAAGATAACATTTCCCGTATTTTTTGTTTGAAACTTTTTTCCCTATTGTCAATATTTGCCAAGATATAGTCGATTGAAAAAAAACGATTTTTTGTTTTTGGAAAATATCGCGATAATTTTTGGAAATACAAAAAAAATGTGATTATCGAAGTTGTAGAGCATAACATTTTCTACAATTTTTGTATGAATTTTTTTTTTGTTCAATCGATAGTTGCTAAGTTATAGCGCATTGAACGTTGCCGTCGGGTCTAGGAAAACAGCGATTATTGGTAATACGTTGCTCTAGCATGCCAAGAACAAGTGTAATCGAAGAATTTTATAATAGAGACGCTAAAAATAATATTTGTCATGAATAGGAGGGATATGGGCGATAGGAGAAAAGTTTGCGCAATAAAAACTGTCTGACGAATCGTTTGAGAAAGACATGAAAATGTATTCATCTACTGTTCATATTCATTAGTCGTTATAATAATTAAAAAATTCAATTTGTGAAAAACGGTCTCTAGGACCATTATCTAAAATTATTAAATTATTTTAGATTATGATTTAACACGAATTTTTAACATCTTTGGCTTCTAGAGACCCTTTTTTCACAGATTAATCTATACTGGAGGAGTGTAACATCTTTATTAATAAAAAAAATTATTGTTGCAAAATTTCAAACTTCGATGATTGGTTTAAAACAATTTCCTTTGTTTAGAGCAGGAAGGGCGATTTTCGATGGTTCGCGAATGTGGCTCTTCCATGTTCGAGTCATTAATAGTCAAAGCATCAAAAAAACGATTCATTGTGCATTCTCTTCGTCGCTATCGTCCACTGTAGAGATTGCGTTATCGCATGTTTGGTCACTACAGTTTGAACAGATAACGGAACATTTTAAGCCACTCTTCCGGCATCCGCAGGCAGCTCCACAATTTGTCTTGCATTTGCAGGATATTATTTGTAGCAAATTTTGCAGCGCGGGAGCTTTTTTCATTGTGATCGGTGATAAGCGATCCGTAGCGCGCTTCCAGCCCCATTCTTCCGGGTCATGGTAAAATCCCAGCCAACTTTGGACCTGATGATACACCCTGAAGGAATGGTAACGGGCTGTATCCTGCGTCGGTGGTAGAATGGATAAGTTCAGCTTGGTGTTCCGAGCTAACTTGCCGAAGTTCTTGTGTCGGAGAGAGTCGATGGATGGTTCGGTTTTATTACTTCCATACAAAGCAATAAAAAAACGCTCGCCAGCTTGAGCAATCATGTTGGGATCGCTCCTCCTATCTTTGAACAATGCCACAGTCGTCAGCAATTCTTCGTGGTTCTTCAATGTCGTCAGAGTTTTGTATTTTCCAATTTTAAACGGAGCCGACGTTGTGTCGCAACCGCTTAAAATTTCACCATACTCCGGCTTCAGACAACGTGGGCTGTATAGAGATTCTGGTGTGCGTCCTTTTTCGGGCTTGCGAAAATATTTTTTTTCTTGTGCGCTAATGCGGTCAACAATATTAGCAGATCGACGTCCTCTCCTACGATGATGACTGTCTCGTAATGCGAAGAAAAATCCACAGATGTTTCGATAATCAGCGTGTCAGCATCTTCCACAGCTTGTTCGACACGAATTTCAGATTTTCGAAGTTCCTTCGATATCATGTGAGATTTATTGCAGTCATTGGCTAAGAACTTTTCTTGAGGAGTTGTTGCAATCATTGTCTTGGTGATATTAATATTTGCGGAAAAGTTCTTTTTCGATCGATGAAGACGTTCAGAGGACTTAGTACCCATGAGACTGATATCTTCAGGATATCCATCAAAAACTACCATTCATTCTATTCAAATAGAATATTCATCGTTAAAAATCGATGAATATACATGTATAAATGAATATCCATATATCCTTATTGTTAAAAAACACATAGACGTGTACTAATTACCTCCTGCAAGACTTCGCGCCAAGATGTCGCGTCTCCTTACACTTGTTCTTGGCATGATAGAGCAACGTATTACCAATAATCGCTGTTTTCCTAGACCTGACGGCAACGTTCAATGCGCTATAACTTAGCAACTATCGATTGGAAAAAAAAAAGTTTCATACAAAAATTGTAGAAAATGTTATGCTCTACAACTTCGATAATCACATTTTTTTCTGTATTTCCAAAAATTATCGAGATATTTTCCAAAAACAAAAAATCGTTTTCTTCAGTCGACTATATCTTGGCAAATATTAACAATAGGGAAAAAAGTTTCAAACAAAAAAGACGGGAAATGTTATCTTCTACAAAAAAGGTCCTTACAATTTTTAACGGAAAACTCACCGTTTTCGAGATATTTGCAAAAAGGCGTTTTTCAAAATGGCGGCTAACGCTCGCGGTTTTTGGACGACATAAATTTGGTTTTATATTTATACACCCTCTGACATAATCCAATCGAAAAATCAATTGATAGGATTTTTTGCGGAGCGAACCCCGTTTTTGGTGCTAAAATTCCTGGACTACATTATCTATTGACTGAGAAGGACACAATTACATACTACCCTTTTCATGTGTATACGTAGGTATGAACGTTAACCATGAAACTAACATCCAATACATATTCGACCAAGCACATACAAAAGTATTTTTTTTCGGTAAAAAGGAAGTGGGTTAGTAATAATTATAACGAAAGCATTCTTAATTCATAATTCATTATTACGATTGCGGAAAAAGGAGAATTAAATTGACGATCTACGTAATGCTGGTTCTTCTCTCTATTATTTCAAAAGGATAATTATCAATTGTTCGTTGCGCCCGAACAAAAAATCCTATTCGACGGGTAATTATCGTACGTTTTTTTTCTTTTCTTTTTTTTTTTTTTTGAATAAATTCTCTAATTAACAAGAGAGAAAGATTCAAATTAGCGTCGAGACTAGTTAAATAGATCGTGAAATATTACGTATTCACTGTAGATAGATAATTGCTGAAATCAAGCGTGCTATAACTACCGGTTAGATACACACATATTGATTTATATATGTCTCTATTAAGTGTTATTTATTGATAGCGCTCAGTGGTTTTGCAGATGGCGAGTGCTTTGTTAAATTGCTGTCTGTGATAAAAAAGAAAGCTATCACATTGAAACGATATCTTGTGTTCTATATACGAAGGTAGTGCGAAAATTAATTAGTTGGCAGCACTAAAAAGGCAATGTTAATCTGTCAAATACTTTGATGTGAACGGTCGTTTAAAAGAAAATTAACGCACAGTCATTAAATTTGTATATGTACATATTTTGAATTATAAATAAATCATTGTTTGGCGAAATGAAATATTTTTACAGAAAATTGTCTGTAACAAGCAATCATGAAAAAACGTCTGGGTTAATGCAAAGGGATGCTAGGCGGCCATTTATAGTTAGTTCAATTGACAGTTCCAGTTATTTGTTACTAATTTAAATTTATTTCGTATTGTCTGTTTCCATATCTTTATTGTTTGTGACTATTACTGGTTATTTATAACAAATTTAGAACTCAGCAACATACCACTTATCTGATATTATTTACTTTGTACGTAACGATGTAAATAACTTGCGTTTAATTTTCACAAAGTTATTATAGGTCTATGGGTTTGACAGTAAGTTGAAGTAGAATGCTCCTTTTAATACGTACTGTTTAAATATAGATATACATACAGACGGGGGCGACTTTATAATCTTTGCAAGGTCTGGTCGAAACACATAAGCACTTGGAATATGTGTTCGAAAAATGCATGTTTAAAGCACCAAATTCAGTTGGTAGAAAGAAACAATTATCAGTAAAAGAATGTAGAAGCACATCACATAAAGACCTAGAGATGGTGTCAACGTCAGCATCACTACTAACATCTAAAAATATGAAAACAAGGAAAAAATCGCGTCCAGTGTTATTGTCACCTTTCGAAAGTGGCGCGAATGTAAGAATTTTAATAATTGAGAGAGACTTAGATCTATATCCAGAAGCGTTTTCTGATTTGGAAAGCAAATGCGGCAACGATGAAGTTAATAGTATACTGTCCCCTATTCAAAATTCCATTAGCTTAACGGATCTCAAACCAGCTGATTACATTTAAGTTGACATGAAAACCGAAGCTGGGGCAAATAAGTAGTACGTGGCCAAAATAATACGCTGCAAAAAACGACATTGCATATTTTAAGAATTGAACTTTTAAAAGAATATTCTTTCTTCTCTCTCTACTAACCAAGCAATGTTGAAGTTTTATATTAATGTATTGCTTTTTTATCGTTTTGGGCTGTACTCCAACAATGTATTGACGATAACAATAAACAAGTAGTTTTGGTAAGATTTTTGACTTTCTTTTCTAAAAAAAGGCATGTTATTGTTCCTATGAAATCAGCAATTGCGGTTTTCATGTCGCCTCAATGCTCTCTTACTGACTGTTACACTTTAAATTATAGGCAAATTTCAAATCGCCACAAATTCAGAGTACTTGAAGAAACACCTATTATTATTATTATTTTTGGAGTGCACGGGGATAAAACTAATCTAAACTTAATTTTTATTGCAATCAAGTTGACACAGTAACGACGGCAGTGGCGGGTATTCCCAAAAGTGTATAAAGTTGCCCCATTTTAGGATACTAATTAAATGTTATTTTGTATCTCCTATCCAATAATGGGTGGAGACTGTGGCTAAAATTCTGAAATTAAATGCAAAAGGAAAAATCCCCTACCACAAAAATATATATAAAAAATCAAAATACGAATTTCGGCAACTAAGTTGTCATCTTCAGTAGATATCTGTATAAAACAAAAAATAGTGTTAAACGTAGTATTTTTGGCAAGGTGTAACCTTAGAAGATATGCTCTTCACCAAATCAAATCACTAGTAGGATAACACTGATTTCTTATCAAACGACATCCCTATATTTACTACCTAAATCTAACGGAACCATAACGGTACCTTAAAGCGTGACAGACTAATCACTTGATGTTATAGTAATCCGGACAAGCTGGACTCGGGTATATTATCAGAATTCATTAACTTACCTCTCTTTCTATGTATATAAATACGTTCAATTTCAACTTGTTACAAAGAACACATTGCACATTTCAGATACAACAGACCGGAAAAATTAAGTGTTTCTCGACATATTTTCGACACAGGCCATGGCATTCCTACATATAGTCTTAGATTAATTAAAACTGTAAATAATTTTAGAGAAATAGACAGTTACGAAAGTATTTATATACATAGAAATAGATGTAGTTAATGAATTCTGACAATGGACCGATACTCGAGTGTAGCTTGTACGGATTACTGTAACATTAAGGTATTAGTCTGCCACGCTTTAAGGTACCGTTATGGTCCCGTTAGATTTAGGTAGTGTATATAGGGATGTCGTTTGTTAAGAAATCAGTGTTATCCCACTGGTGATTTGGTGAAGAGCATATCTTCTAAGGTTTCACCTTAGCCAAAAAAACTAGGTTTTTTGTTTTATACAGATATCTACTGAAGATGGCGACTTAGTTGCCGAAATACGTATTTAGATTTTTTATATATATATATTTTGTGGTAAGGGATTTTTTTCCTTTTGCATTTTATGTTGGATCTCCAATATTACACTATGCATATTTTACTCTCTGCTTTTCACTTCAAATGAAATCTTATTTTTGAGCGAATGTAGAATAGTTAAAATTTGTATTTATGTCTGTTAGTTTGAATGTATAAACTTAACACAATTCCAAAAGAAAAATGTATCATATTATTGTACTAAACGATATTAGCAGAGTATATATAAGACACGCATAATGATCATATTTTTTTATTATACTGTATAATAATAATATTAGAATAATCTTTAATTAACATTTTCTCTCAACTCTTTTTGTATATTAATGTTTATAAACCTATTCGTATTACATGTTATTGCTAGGGATCTGCAGTCAGGTTTACATGATGTCAGTACCACGAGGACATCATGAATCCCGATTTGATATTTTTCACACGCGAAACAAGATACGTCTAGAAAAGCAAGTACTTACCAAGAAACAGTAAATATTTGAAGAACATAAAGTGTTTTAATGTCGACATATTTATCCCCGGTTCGGAAAAATCCACTTCTTTACCAGTAAATAAGTCAAAAATTCGGTGTAAAGTACGAATTCCTGAATTTGTTATTAGAACTGCTTCAAATCTTTATTTGACATAATCAGCAGCAGATCCAGACAATTAGGAAAGGAATTGACGAAGATTATATACAATATTCATGGCGTTACTTATAGAATATTGCGGGTTGGTAGGAAAAAGCTCCGACGGATGGCTAGAGGTATTCTGGAATAATGTCCATGAATATTACCGAAATCTACCTGAATAGTTAATTGGGCCCATAAATGCTTGAGCATGGAAAATAGAAACACATTATTCGGATCTACTATTATAATTTTAACGTTGTCAAAACGTATGTAATAACAGAATCTGCTTGTATTAATGTGCCCCAGTGCATGACAGCAGGTTCTAGTAGTAGTGATATCTGAGGCAGTTTTTTGCGAAATGAATGCTTGCGTGCAGGTGCCTTCACAAAAACTTTCTGAACAGAAGATATCGTTAAGTCTTAATTTTATCGTACATCAAGGTGGATTCCGCGGGCGCGCTTAAGTCGCACACAAAATTTTGAAAAAAACGGGTAAACTCGGGATGATTCACCGTATTCCATGGCATGTTACACGCTACTAAAACTTTAAATAGATTCGAATTAAATGCGATTCGTAAGCAGTTACAGAGCCGGCAATACGTGTTTAATATGTATCCGATGACACATGTTCGTTCTATTACGCAGGTTTTCATTTTCCACGACTAGGAATTTTGAAAACCCTTTTTTATAAGCTTATTTCCAAATTTACTTTTGAGTACTTTTGTTTTCTGTAGGAAATTGTCTAAAATTAGTAGTTGGCGAGATATTGGTAAAATTTGATTGCCTCACTGAAGTCAGCTACTACTTTCGGTCTACCGATTTTACTGACTATTCAACTCATGTGTCATTTGTAAAAATATGACCAATAAGAATCAAAGAATCACATTTTTGTGTCCTAGCAACAAAAATACTGCTGCGTATTTACACTAGTGGGTATTTCATTGAAATCACCACTAGTGGTATCGGTGGATATTTTTGACAGATATATGTCGCAATTTTTTTATTTTTTGAAACAATAACGTACAAATACCTTATATAATAAAAATTACATGATGGATTATAATTTTATAAATGAAAATTGCAATTAGAAAAACTAATATGACTACAGTTGTGTAAAAAGGCTTCTTTGAAAGTGCCTTTCATCTCACTTTCTTCGGACAGTGCAACGGAACTGGTGATATTAGAAGTAGAGGCTACAGCAGTGGATCCAGTATTTGTTATATTTTTTCTCAAATGACCAATAATACTCTCATGGTGTTCATCATCTAACTGCAGGTAAGTTTTAATAGAATTTATATTGCCGTGGCCAGTAATTTTCATCAATTGATGCTCCCCGACTCCAGCTTTTGCTAAAGTTGTCACTGTAGACGATCTTATTGAGTGATTGGATATTTTTCTTTTTTTAACATCCAATCCGGCTTTTTCAGCAGAATTTTTCACCCATTTATTCATCTCATTAATCCCAACCGGAGAGTTTTTGAACCAACTAGACGATTTCGAATTGTTCCAAAAAGGATTGGGAGTCAGAAACAAACGGTTCGTCTTAATGTTTTCTCCTCTTTTGGATATAAGCTTGTGATACAACCTAAATAAAAATAAACATAAACATACCTATAGGAATTTATCAAAAACTGACACCTACCTCACAGGACATAAATCAGAATTGTCTTTATTTTTAATTAGCCATTTGCTGGTGGAAAGTGGCTTAGATCCTCCCTGCGCAGTCTTTGAAAATATGCTATTATACTCTATCCTGCCAGTAGGGGAGCCATCATTGTTAATTTCTTCTTTAAGGAAGTGCGTGAGACAGTTATTTCCCTCTCCACCTCGCCAAGCTCGTCCTATTAATATTCAAGCGCAAGGAAACATTCGTGAACCACCACAAAAATAATCGAGCATACTTTGACTACTCGTTGTATTATATATGAAAATCTAATCAGATCTCAAAAGGGAGACTATACTCGTAAGTAGAAAGTTTGGTTTTAATAGCTTTATCCGTTTGGCCGCTCGTGGTCACACACCCACTGACATTTTTTATAAACCATTTTTTCGGCATCAGGGTACTTCAAAACGAGGAAATCTGCAAAAATCTGATGGATACAATACTTGCTCTACTACGTACGAGAAAGTAAAAATCTAAATCAATTTTAGGCATTTTCATTATTCTCATTTAAATCATTTATAAATGCCACCTTTAGTGTGTATAAAAAATTGAGTATAATATATGTCGATAATATGGTATATTAAAATAATAGGATGCCGTAACTATAATATGAGAAACATTATCATATCGACTTAATAAAACTACTATATTTTGTTACACAGATAATTTTGAAATATAAAATATAAGAATGGGACTTTGTGTGTGTTGTAGAATTTATACATTTTCTTTATTTATAGATCTTTTTATACTCTCAAGCCATTAACACGATACGATTGTATTAATGTATTACACTATTAACCCTATTTTCACCTTTGGATCTCTCACAGCAGGCACGTTCTGAAAGGATTGTGCAGCTTTGCCCTGCTGTACTACATATTCCGCCTTTCTTTTTTTCCCCGCTCGCCTTCCGAGAACATTTTTTGTGTGTGTGTCTATCGTAAACAAACGACGATAAAAGTATTCAATTTACCAGCCAATTAACACACTAAATTACGTGATAGTCATATCATTACCATGGTATTTTATTCAGATGTGACTGACACAAAACGACATGTGTTTGAAAATACACCATCATCTTCGTAACTGTCTGTATGTCATTCAATTTTTTTTCCTTTAATTTTCTTTACGAAAACAACAGACACCTCGCGATTCTCCGACCTACTTTCATGAAGGCGGGAAAAAAAAAGATCAATCACTCCGATAAAATTGAAGATCGTGGTAGACCGGATCTGCTTTTTGTATGAGCCCGTTTAACCTCTTGAGCTCGCGTTACTGCTGTTAATGGTACTTAGCCATGACCGAGTACTCCGGAGGACTGACTTACCTTGATATTGTTCCAATGACGTTTTTTAATAATCGCTTGTTGCGCTTAAAAAATATATCGCTGTGATGTGAGCGTAGATTGTGACTTTCCGATATTAAAAGTATATGCATTAAGCTGAAAATACACCTATATCATGAATTTCGAAAATATATACTCGTATAACACAAGGTTTAAGTAAATAAAACTGTTTAGCGCCGGTTTTATGAAAATGGAACTCGTCAAATTTACTTGGAAAGCAATAGTATATACCTTAGTCGTCAAATTTTAATTTCGGTTTCTACTTCTATCCCATGCAGAAGATGACGTTATAATATGCAGCGATGCCTGCTTGCTAACAGTGGTGGAAGAGCAGCGCAGTGTCGAGGGATCCTCACGTCTTACATTTCATAGGAAACGTTTGTCGAGTGTACTGTCTTGGCAGCCTCGCTTATGTTTATCTTTAGTTTATTTCGTCGTGCTCTTTTCCTCTTTCTACTTTCGTATCAGAAATTAAAATATGTCGACTACGGTATAGTACGGGACGTTAATCGAGTCTTCTCATTTGAAGTATGTATAGACTTTAGAACATCTTATTTTGTCGATGTACAATATTAATTGCATTGCATTTATTCAAGCAATGACTATATTGTTAGGTGAGTAATTCATAGTATCAAATTTTGTTTATTTAATGGATTCCGAATTACCATAATGATTTTTAATTTAATATAGTGGGCTGAGGAAACAAGAGAAAACTATACATGATTTGAATCGATTTAAGAGTGGTAATATAATAGAAGCGATATAAGAAACTCCGACTCTTAACAAGCTCGCAAAGACAACGTTTTAATGTGAATAGAGGAATTATATAGAGGGATAGTGTTCTTCTATTACTGCTTGAAGTGATTATTAATATTAGTACCAAAATACGAAATGAAATACTGAAAAAATACTGATTCGTTATAGAAATTTATCTTCCACATACTTAGAATATCATTTTGTTATTTGCAAACGATATAGTATTATTTGTCAATATACGAAGAAACAATTGATCGCTGTCTAGATAATAATAGAGAAATTAAAAATGGAAATAAATTTAAGGAAGAGCATGCAGATATGAAACCTTGGTGGTATTAGAGACAAAAAATATCAAGAGATGACAAAAGCGCAACAATAACATCGTCAAATTTGTTGTGAATTCAGTGAATTGTTCAGTAGTGTATGACAAGCCACCTTTGAAGGTTATAGCGATGAACAAGTTGTACAAATTATCAAATTTTATTTTCAAAATCAATGCTCCGTTCGAGAAGCGTTTCGCGCATTACGTGATTTTTGTCCTCACCACAACCGTCCTGCAGAGTCGATTATTCGATGTTTGGTGGGCAAATTTGAGTCAGCCAGTTCGATAGAGAATCAGCCAAAACCCGTACGTCATCGAAACGCTAGATCTGCTGAAAACATCGCTGCTACACGTGAGAGTGTACGGGAAAACCCGAGGCAGTCAATTTCTTATCGTTCACAAGAACTTGGCCTTTCTGGCAAATTTTGGGACTTGGATCTGCACCCATATAAAATTCAATTCACCCAGGAACTTAAGGTAAACGAAAATAAACAACGCTGTATGTTCCTGATTGGGCTCTGGAGCATTTGGAAGTTGACCCAAATTTCGCCAAAAAAATCATCATCATGGATGGATGTGTGAACAATCAAATTGTCAGATTTGGGACAATACCAATCCATACGCGATACACCAGCAGCAAATTCATCTGGAGAGAGTCACTGTTTGGTGCAGATTTTGGTCTGGCGGAATCATCGGTCTCTACTTCTTCAAAAACGAAACTGGCAATGCCATAACCGTCAACGGCGAGCGCTACAGATCGATAACAAGCAACTTCTTGTGGCCAAAACTGGATAATATGATACCAATGACATGTGGTTTCATCAGGACGGCGCTACGTGCCACACAGTGCAAGCCACGTTGGGCATTCTGCATGAGCGATATGAGAGCATAGTTATCTCGCGGTGCGGCGACATGAACTGGCCACCGAGGCCGTGCGATTCGACGCTTTTAGACTTTTTCCTTTGGGGCTATCTTAAATCGCAGGTTTATGCGAATAAACCGAAAACAATTGATACACTCAAAGTCAACATAACGAACGCTATCTAGCAAATTCAGCCAGATTTATGCGACAAAGTCAACGAAAATTGGACTTCCCGAATACATGCCACCAAGCAAAGCCGCGGCGGACATTTGAACGACAGCCACGTTATTAATGTCTTACAATAAAAATGAGCGGTTATCTCACACACACCTTGTTTTATTTACATTTAAAAATCCAGTGTCCTTACTGGAAGACCCTTTATAATGACGGCGGATTCCAATAGAGTTACCAGAAGAATGTTAAAAATAGGTTAAGACAACAAAAGGAACGAGGAAGACCTGGTGTAAAACAATGGAGAATATATAAGAAAAAACAGGGAAACAAGAATGTCTATAAAGAGAAAATTTAAACGAAATCAGTGATTGATGTGAATTAGTGAATAGAATATGTTGAAACTGGAGAGGTGGGAAATTCATCTTTTGTACATTTTCACCATATATTGGAATGAGTTTGAGGTTTATATAATTTTATAATAATTTCTTATGTTTTTTTTTAATGAAGAGACAATTCAAAGAAATTATAAAATTTAGAAGTTATAAAATACATTTATATCATTAAAACAAATTTTAATAATATTTAACATTTCTATTAACACTCTGAAGTTTTAAAAGTAAATGTATTATATTTTGTCACAACGTCATAGTCATAAAAGTAATGAGGTGTGGCCACCACACGACTTTCTTATACGTATGAGTGTTTCAAATTATACAATTTTAAGAATTTTTTTATATAAAAATTATTCAAAGTACTTTTATTCTCTTAATAAATTTCTATAGAATGCATACTTTGCGAGATATTCGAAACAAAGTGCTACTCGCTAAGAGTACAAGTGTTACTTCCAGTGCGAATTTTGAAATTTTTTTTATACAAGAGGCATTGAAAATTAAATTCTAAATACTTTTATATTCGTAATATACCTGTTTAAAAGGCATGAGTTGCGAAATATTTGCAAAAAACTGATTTTCGTAGTAAAAGACTTACTTCCGGTAGGAATTTCGAAGTACTTTTTTAAAAAATTCTTCTCAAATTTTATTTTGAGTTCATATGAATTCTTTATAAATATGTTTAAACTAAGTAGTTGAGGAAATATTAAAATCAAATCAGATTATACTCGTAAATACAAAATTTGGAATTGATCGCTGTAGCCGTTTGACCGCTATCGTGGCCACACACACACGGACGCACAGACATTTTTGAAAAATCACTTTTTTGGTGTTAGAGGACTCAAAACGTGGACATCTGCAAAAATCTCGAGTTCGAAAATTTTCATCATCACAGTACTTCCTTATACTACGTATAATCACCTTAAAATGAAACGCTAAAGACCACGAAATAACATAGCATCTCTGTTGGCGCCCATTGTGTAGGCTACTTCACAAATTTGTCGGGTGGCATGTTTCAATAGAATTCATAAATATCACCTATATTATTAGCAGAATGTTCTAGTTGATCACTAGTGCAATTACAACACTCAGATGTTGTACAAATAATAGTGGTTGGGGCACACCCGTCTGCTATGTATATTTCCTAAAGAATCATTTCCAAATATGTATTACCTTTTTTCATGCTTTTATTGCTTTTTCTCGTATTTCGAAATCGTACTTTAAATTAAAATATCCTAAGAAAAAAATTCGTTCTTAAATGTTAATGGAAAGAGAGAATGTGAAAAACTATGTCTCTTTATAAGTTGTCGACCAAAGAGCTTCGTATACATTGTTATTCGTAGGTCGTCTATACATACATATATACGTATTGTTGAATGAAGTGTAAGAAAGAAAGGAGAATTTCATTGTTATCTTATGTATATCTACAATATATATACATGTGCAGGTATGTAACGTTAACCTGACACATTTACCGCGGTCTTCGGGTTATATTCCTTTTATTCTTTTCTTTTTTCAAGAAGCAATACAAGAACTGACGCATCACAAATAAAACGACTTCTTCCCGTGAAGCATTACTAAAGTGATAATTTGTGTATGCCATCGTTTTTTTCTTTATATGAGATGTGAATAGTATAACTGCGCCAATAATATTTAATTAAGCAGAAACTATTGCTTTGATTGAAGAACGCATTTAGATTGAAAACTGAAATGAAATGGCATCACAAAAATTGAAGAATACTATTATCAGTCTAGATGAAAAGGACATGCAGTGGCTGTTAATCTAAACGTGGTCTTGAACTTGATGATAAGTTCTTCAAATCATAGACCATTGTCGATTTTGTCTGAGAAGGGTACGTATCATTGGGTGAAGAAACTTATCTATGACGTTTTTTCCGATTTTTCTTATTTTTACTTTCTTATACGTAGTATAAGGAAGTATTGTGATGATGAAAATTTTCGACCTCGAGATTTTTGCAGATGTCCACGTTTTGAGGTCCCCTGATACCAAAAAAGTGGTTTTTAGAAAAATGTCTGTGTGTCTGTCTGTCTGTCTGTCTGTCTGTCTGTCTGTCTGTGACCACGATAGCGGTCAAACCGCTGGAGATATCAATTCCAAATGTTGTATTTACGTGTATAATCTCCCTCTTGAGATCTGATTAGTTTTTCAGTAAAATCGGTAGACCGGAAGTAGCAGTTTACTTCAGTATAAAAATCGAATTTTGCCAATATTTCGTCAAATACTAAGTTTATACAAATTTATAAAGAATTCATATGTACTTAAAATTAAAATTGAGAACAATTTTATTTAAAAAGTTTTTCGAAATTCCTACCGGAAGTAGGTCTTTTACTCTTATCGAAAATCGGTTTTTTACGAATATCTCGCAAGTCATGCTTTCTAGGCAGGTACATTACGAGTATAAAAGTATTTACATGAAAATTTTAAATATCTTTTGTATAAAAAAAATTTCAAAATTCGGACCGGAAGTACCACTTTTACTCTTACCGAATAGCGGTTTTTTGCAAATATGTCGTAAATTATGCATTCTATATATATTTATTAAGAGTACAAAAGTATTTAGAGTTGAATTTGCAATATTTTTTGTATACATGAAATTTCAAAATTCGGACCGGAAGTAGCACTTTTACTCTTAGCGAATAGCACTTTTTTTCGAATATCTTGCAAAGGATGCATTCTATAGCGATTTATTAAGAGAATGAAAGTACTTTGAATAGGATTTTGAATAATTTTTGTATAAAAAAATTCTAAAAATTGTATAGTTTGAAATGCTCATACCTATAAGAAAGTCGTGTGGTGGCCACACCTCATTTTTTATCTAAGCCTACCCTTCTCTCTTGGTCTGGGTTGCGTTAGTCACTTACTTTACTACTATATATTTGGCAATTGTAAACATATAGTGTTCTTCTGTTGCAAGCTTCTGACATACTGTCTTGGTTTGGAAGGTATGTGGTGTTTCACTGGGCATCTTCCGCGATAAATAATTTTTCAATTGATATGTTGTTATCAGGTATATAGGAATGCTGAAGTGTTGGCAGCCATTATTCAAAAATCTTTTTATTAATGACAGTTTGTATGTATTACGATTTCTTCTTCTATTTTGAATATTGTCAAAACGAAGACATTGGAAAATTTTGAGTGAACCTGCTTCTATTCATAGATTTGTAGAATATAGCACGACCATATTCAATATTACATACATTAGAAAGTATTTTTGCCTGATGGATAAGCTATCAACAATTGGGGTCTCATAGAATTTTCTTTAATTTTTTAGATCTCATTTTGCACAGCATCAATAATTTGTTTTATTTGATGGCTTTCGATCTATATACATCGCTGCAATATCAGGGATCCATTCTTGGTTCATCACAGATTACTGAGTCTTTAGATGTAGGCTACCTATTGTATGCTAATGATCTCAAGGCCTTCTCTTGCGTAAACAATCTGGCTGACAGTTCAAAATTACAGGCTAGCCTTGATAAAGCATGTTAATACTGTGTACTAAATGATCTGCCCCTAACCATAGATAAATGTTTCGTCATATTATATACGACCAAGACTGATTTCATTTATTATTATAGAGTTAACGGGTCTATCCTCGAAAGACCTGACACTTTTTGTGATCTCTAAGCTGCCCTTTAATAATCACACTAATATCCTTAGTTATTTACCCCTGTAGTACATGTGTTAGAGTTGTAGCAGATATCTCTGCCTTGACATACTCAACTGCAGTATCCGCGATATTAGGGGCTGCTATTACTGTTTCACTTTGTCTTTATATTCACCTATTTATTGTAATCTTTTCAATCACGTTTGTATTTTTTTCTCTTTTCCAATTATTCAGTTTTCAACTTTGTTCAATTTTCACAGAGATTTTTCAAGTTTGTCAATAGTTTAAAAAATATCTATGCCTAAGCATTGTATCCTAAGTTCCTAATTAATAGTATAAAATAAATAAATAAAGTCATTAACAACCCAATAAAACAAATTTTTTACGTGAATATCCATAGCTCATTGTCTCAAAGAAGAGGCAAAAACTGCTGCAGATGAATATAATAGATTAGAATAATTTATTGGTCCACAAGTTATACATACTTATTGTAACGAAATAACTCTAAAAGAAAAATAAACATCGGTGCGACGACGTTGAAAAAACGAAATGCAAACAAGTCATAAACCATCTGCACGCAAGTACGGCGTAAGCAAAAAGTCAAGGTCTTTTCTGGTATATTTGCGGGCTCATCGAGATGATCGAGAGAATTTTCTCGTATACTTCTAGGTCTTTTACGATGCCGATATAAGTACAGCTGGGGCCGGGATGATTCATTCATTCAATAGTATTTGTACAGTGCAAATAAACATAAATACAGTGTATGGTGCAGTGTTATTATAGTTCAAGAAGTAAATAAATATTACAAACATAAATAGTAGTAATAGAAATAAATACGTGTGTTAATTTATTCGTAGGAATCAATGTATACGTATGTACGAACCATACGTATGTATATGTAAAGCAACCCTGTACCTACTGTCCGTCCCAATGCCGGCGACGTATACATTGATTCCCTATGCCTAATGATATTTGATACATGCTGTATAAGATTATGTTACAAATTTGGTGGATATATAAATATAGCACAGCTTCTTTTTTGATTCGGTGGTACGCGCTTGATCGTCATTGCATATGAATGGTACGCGAAAAAAGTTTGTGGACCGCTGTATGTTGCGTGCCGCATCATTGTCGTGTAGTAGATAATCAGGATAAGAATAATTATGATACTAACTGGGTTTTTACAATTTTTTAAATGGTAACCAGCAGTTTATGTCCAAAATCGTGATCTTTGGATCCTAGTAACTTGGAAACTATTATATCTATGTAAATAACATTTTGGAATATTGCTTTTTAGTGGTAATTTTAACTCATATGAAATCAGCTATGTAACTCAAATAGCCACGGTGATAAAAGGGGTCGAAACTGTCTCGAATGGGTTGTGTAAATAAGTGCGTTCCGGCCTATTTTGTTGCGAGAACTTGGACTGAAATTAAATTCTGTTACATAACCGTACATTAAAAAAAGTGTACTGGCAAAACATTCAAAATACTGCCTGGACAACAAAGCTGGGCAATTACTTTCAAATAGTAATTAATTACAATTACAAAATACTTTTTCTTAAAAGGAATTAATTACAATTACAAAGTACAAGAGATGAAGAAAGGATTTTTTCTCCTAACTACAATTACAAATAAAATGTAATTGACAATTACTTTTCTAATTACAATCACAATTACATTTGTTTATAAAATCCGAGGAAAAACTTTTTTTCTGTTTTTAGTCTTTTGTTGTATATAATATACAAATCGGAACTTAAAATAGGAAATGGGAAAGAAATCCGAAATATATTCCAACCCACCTGTAGAAAAAATAACGTAATTTATTATATAAAAAACAAAACAAATAAAGCAACTATCCAAATATAACATAAAATATGTGATTACAATAATTAGTAACGAAAAATTGCACCATAAACTAGGAATGAAAATAAGGTAATTTAAGGTACATTACATACCCTGGGGTGATAATATTATTCTTATTGAAGAAGAACAAAAAAAAAATTACTTGAAATTGAAATTTTCCGTAAAAATCAGTGGCTAGTTTTTAAAAAAAGGGCTGAAAAGGTAACATATACCTTAAATCAACTTATTTTCACCTTCGGAAAGTATTGAAATAAGTATCTTTTATTGTTACATTCAATATAAAATACTAAAACATTTGGTATTGTTGGTTGGTTCAGTACAACTAACTTTTCAAAATTTGCGTCTGAGAAAGCATGTTTTTTGGCTGCATGAAAATAATCGTTCGAGACGGGTGCTGAAGATGGTAGTGCAGTATTGTATTTAAAAAACCGTTGCTTAATGAGAGGGTAATTTTCTAGCATGGGAAAGTTTTGTCTTATATCATCCAGATACTGTAAAATTTCAAGATGAATCTTATTTTTATTTTCAGAAAATAATTCACACTCTGAAATAAGCAGTTGTTTAATATAATGTTTAGATTACACAGACGTTGACTCGACTAACGAAAACCAACGAAGTTTAAACTCAAGATGTGTAATTGCTCCTAAAAGTGCATAGGTATCCTCTAAAGTTAAAAGATGTTTAAATCTATTATCTAAACGTTTAATGGCACTTTGAAGTATTATATCTCCGCCACTTTTAAACTTCTTTTTACTTAATTTATTTAGCCTATTATTAAGAGACACTAGACTAGGAAGAAGAAAGGCATAAAAACCTTATATAATATTTAGGATCTGTGCTAAAAGTGCAGTGACTTCACAATATTCTTGCAGAGTAAGGAACTCGTATTCAAAAAAGCACGGTATTTCTAATTTTAAAAAGAGGATGGAAAGTTTTTCTTTCACGTCCAGTATTTGTTTGATACTGTCATATATTGAGTTCCACCTAGTGATTTCAGGGAACCGAAGGGTATGCCCTAAATATGAGTTAATTGGAAAAGTAATTTGTAATTGAACTTTTAAAAAACTAAAAGTATTTAAATACAAATTACAAATACTTCACGATTTTTCAAGCAATTACAATTACAAATTACTTGAAAAGGCAAAGGAATTAATTACTAATTACAATTACTGATTTCTAAAGTAATTTGTAATTGCTAATTCCTTTTTGTAAAGTAATTGCCCAGCTCTGCTGGATAAAAGGATTTTCTTTCGACATTTTTGATAATAGCATTTTAATGAAATACTTGTGCAAAGAACACATGGGGTTTTCTGAGACCGCATGGTATTATGAAGTTTAATTTACCGATTCAAACGGCAAAAAGAGGAGAAACTAAGCACCACTAGTATAACATGATTTGAACTAGACGCCTTTCATTGTTTTTAATTTCCGTATACACATTCATAACGTTAATCTTTCTTGATTCTTCTTTCTCGTTTTGGCCTAGCACCCTAAATACAATATGTGAAAATGGTTTTTTATATATACCTATATAATCGTGTCGCTTAGAGTTGATTTCTGTACATTACTGTAGAAAGATTTTAGCTCCTGCAGTTATATGACCTTTTACGTTGTCATTGTTAGGCTTGTGTACGTGTGTTTGCATTGCGTATCGAGTGTACGTTTACATCCTCGGCCATTTGTATAAATTTAAGCACGCCATTTCGAGTGGCATTTATTAGAAGTATTAAAATCACGTACGTCTACCCACATAAAATCCAACTATAAATTAACCTAAGCTGTACGCTGTGAAAAAGTGTGTTCGTAAGTGCAGCACCTGCTTATCTAAAATCGCCTCTCTAACTTGCTGGAGCTTTCAGTTTCGAGAAAAAACTTTTACGGGAGAATATCTTCTGTGAGAATGTATTACCTGCTACAATAAGGTAATAAACCGCGGTTACTTTATATACAAACACAGAAGGTGATAATAAAATGTCGTTGAAGTTTCATTTCCATTATGAAATGAAAATAACCTATTAATTTTTTTAACTTAAAAATAAATTAATGTTAACTTATTGCTCTAAATTAGTCTAAATTTTATTTATCTAGCCTCAATAGTTTCCAAGATACGAGGATCCAAAAATTACAGTTTTGGACAATCGCTGACCGACTGACTCATAGATCATCATAAATCTAAGATACTGCCCATTAAGCTAGAGCTTTGAAATTTTGTACATGGTTACAAAAGTGCTGGTTATAAGAAAAATTAGTAAAAATCCAATTAATATAATTATCCTTATACGTACTACGCAGCAATGATGAGGCACGCAACGTAAGAAAAAGTGGGAGGTGAGGGCAGAGCGTAGCACCGAGCCCAGAGGTGAACCCGACCTAGCGGGGTCAACATCTTAGAATTCTATGTCGCGTCGGCAGAGCGAAGTGAATTCATACGGAGTGCGTATAGTGTGGTACTAAACTGAACAAAAAGAGTTATGAAATCTCACGAAAAACATATAATAAAACAAAAGGGCTCCAGAAACATGTCAATTTTCTGTGTCAGAAGTAACCTGAAGTTAATTTTTAAGATGTCTTTTTTCCAGAAGCTAAATAGCATTCACTACTTTGGAAACAAGATTTTCGGGGAATTTATTGTGGTATTTTTCAGTAATAATAAATTTGTTGGTAACTGGTGCCTACTCAACTTAAACCTCGCTGTTAATTGTTGCATTATACGATCGTGTATATCCATTTCTTACCTTCTTTTTTGAGAAGGGTATGTACAATGGTGTAGGGCTTTTTTCTAGGAAGTATTTCATTTGCTGAAAATTCTATATAATTTTTATTTTCAAAATGGTATGAATCTTGTTTAGCTTTAACTGAGTCGGTATTGATTTTTAGAAGATTATTAATTTCAATGTTTCGGCAACACAAAATAATACACTCTCACACAAGCGAAACAGTCAAAAATAGAAAACAGTAATGAATGTCGCTAGAGTAAAACCTGTGAAACAGAGCAAATAGAACTGGGCCAGAAAAATTCTGGCACGAATGCAGCATATAATTTGCCTGTTCCCTTACCAACCCTTATTTCCGTCAGTTTCCGCAGATGCCCACAACCTGATTGAGTTACGAGCCACGTTGTATTTGTCGTTTTCATATATTCGACTGTGAATGGGGATTAATTATGACACGATGCACATTTATTGGTGTACAAATAGCGCTTGCACAATATTGCATGATAGGTTCGTCTTCCACTAGTGTTGGAGCTCTAGCGATAAAGAATATAATAAAAATGAATACTAACAATCGAAACAATGCTGATCAAGAAATACACATGGCTAAAAACGACGCTAGTTGAACGATTGATTCAATATGTTGGAAATGGATATTAAATAAAAGACTTATTTCACTTTTAGTATAAGTATATTCAACGAATATCAACTTTTCTATCCCAATTACTTAATATTTTTCAAGATTTTATGAATAACAGTGACGCACTTTTTAATTAAATGGAAGTAAATCTGTATTGCAACAATGGTTGTGCATACTTTCAAACGATTTTGAGGATTTAATATACGCAGAAAGGAATATCATTTGATGGTTCCACATGTAGGTACCACAACAAATTGTTGTGCTTGAACGTATGATCATGCTATAACAGAAGATGTACGTAATATGATGAGAAATTTTTTGGGGCAAAGCAGTTTTTATATCAACTTATTTAATAAATTTATGATCTACAAAAGCTCTAAATGTAAATGAAACACCATATGACTTGTAACATAATAAGAAACCAATGTTAAATCACTTAAAAGTTTTTGGTTCGATCGCATAACAAAAAGCAAATAAATTTGATGAAAAATCATTAAAGAATGTATTAAGGGTTGGTTGGATATGAACCGAATGGATACAAAATATTGAACTTTGATTTAGATTTATTTTTACAGGGCGGGACGTAATTTCTGTCGACACCACATTCCAAATATCTCGTTCTCAAAATCCCGACAAATCAGAGATTTGTTCTACAGCTAATAAATCTGAAACAACATCAGATGAAACTATTCCTAAAGCTGATAAACCTGAAACTGAAAAAGCTACTGAATGTGCAGAGATTTTTGAGTGACTAAGTACTAAAATTAAACGAAGTGAATTAATCCAGAAACATTCTGCACCCTACTATGATAAAAATCAATATGCTGGATACTTACGCAAGTTCCATATTATTTTCAAATGTACTTTTTGGAATTCCTATAAAACAATATGAAATTAAAATTAGGGAATCTAGAATGCAATAGAAGGATGCTGGGATCATAACCTGTTGGAAATAGATATTCAATAAAAGTTCAATTTACTATATCTGTATTCAAAGAATGTATTCTATCTACCACTAGCATCTGTGCTTTCTAAACAAAGAGGTTAATAACTGAAAGATGAAGTGGCCATACACATTTCTAAAAGAAGCACTTCAGACACACCAACTAAAACAAAGATAATATTCACACAGGATCAGGCGGAAGTAAGTGACTTTTCAAGATTAATATTTCTGTTTATCTTCAGAAATGTCAATTAGATCAACAGAATAAATCAGCAATTGTAATATTGCTGACACGCTAAGAGAGATATTGCTTTTTCCTGTAATGCTCAAGCATACTCTAACATCATGTATCTGTTCATTATTAAGTTTCTACTTTTCCTTTCTGATATTAAATTAAAAAATATAAGCAAGTAATAACAAATAAAACACTTGGTATTGTTTCACAAATATATATAATTAAACACTCAATGTACATTTCGCCTTGCGGAAATGTACACGTTTTTGTATAAAAGTAATTTTTTTTTCAAATGGAACACCTGTATATCAGTTCATTTTTGAATTGCTTGTTTAATTTCACTTCAAAAACATGCAAGACGTTAATACTTTAAAAGTGACTATCCATGATATTTGTTGCAATATTGATAATTGACAAGAATTACTTTATAATGCATTTTTCTAAAACTTAGCTTAGACATATGATTTTTATACGTATTGCGGGAAAGACAAAAAAAATGTTTTGAAAATGGGTAGGTCGTGGAGGCCCTATTCAGTTTTTATTGGGACACATAAAAGATCAACTGTACAGAATACCTGTAACAACAAATGAAGCAGTGAGGGAACATATTCGAAAAATATTTAGAAACATAAGTCCTCAAATTTTTCTTAATGTCGATATATCATTTCAGAAGCGTATTGAAAAATGTTTAGAAGTGAATGGAAACTCATGTGAATACTTGTTGAAAAAATATTTGCTTATTTTAGTATACATATTTATTGTTATTTTGTAGTTTCTTTTTCCCTAATTACAGATCCGTTGATACCTCCTAATTCCTGTTTCTGCACTTACGATAATTATGATATTAATTTGTTTTGTTTTTAATATTTGTTTATTGTACCATATTCTATATATTTTATGAAGTATATTGCTGGAATAGAGTTTATTGTAAGTACAATGTGTCCAATTTTTGTATAAATATGTAGATATAGAAATGAGACACTTACCAAGATTATAGAAGTAAAAGAAAAAAGAAGAGTAATGATGTATTATATATTTTTAGAATGCAGTTTTATAAACAACTCAAAATCTTAGACTTAAACATTGGGTTTTGTCATTCCCCCAAGACGTATAAAAATCATATATCTAAGCTAATTTTTAGAAAAATGCATTATAAAATCATGCTTGTCAACTGAGTAACAACTTATTAAATGGGATCCATTTAATTATCACTGTTGCAACAAATATCATGGCTCAAAATATCTTATTTAAAGAAAAAACATGAAGTTGGCAAAATTCTATCAAAAAACGACAATATCTCTGTAATAGTCACTTTTTAAGTATTAACGTCTTACATGTTTTTGATGTGAAACTAAATAAACAATTTAAAAATGAACTAATATACAGGCTGTTCCATTTGAAAAAATTGACTTTTATCCAAAAACGTGTCATGTAATTTTAATCCAGTTTTCTGCACATGCAATTAGTAACTGAAAAAAATAAAACGTGCTTCTATTAAGACGTATTATTATGAACAATACTACAAAAAAAAATGTGCCCATATAATACTTCGTTTCCGAGAAATATAATTTTATAAACACTTTAAATTATTCAGAAAATTGGGAATAAGTCGAAAACTTTAGACTGTAGGCCTATACTATCTTATTACTTTTTGACTAAAAATTATACAGGCAATACAAAAATGTAATAATATATAGGATGTTCCATTTAAAAAACTATAACTATGGTCAGCCACCAAGTTATGGAATACTCTGTATAATACGAAAAAGTTTCAGAATGTGCTTCTAATGAGCAGCTATCACAAGAACAAAATCGCTTTGAAATATCTTTACTCGTAAAGGCACAATCGGCCTTACCCGCGGAGATGACTCATACTGTACATATATTATTTTATGAAAATTAATGAAATACACAAGGACGTAACAACTATTTAGTGAACACAGAATCCCTCAAACAGAACTAACTACCTATGTAGTTATTTTTTGACAGATTAATCAGAATTACTAATTCGCTACATTCTTAAAACATTTATTCGTTTTTACCTCTTGAAATTACAAGAAACGCGTTAATAAAGTTAACGTCTGTGTTATAAATTCTTCTTCCATGGCGTCTGAAAGGATGTACGAATTTACAATGCGTAAAACGCATCACCGTGACTAGAATATTATCTAACACGTTACTATTTATTCAACACATTAACAATAATCGCACAAAATGTGCCTATATTGTATAAACATATGTATGTAGACTGTGTGTATCTTTTATTATTTTCTCATGATCGGATAGTTTCATTCCCAGGTCCTTCTGCTCACGTTTCCATAACGTGGAAAGCGCTAAAACGGGTCTCTTCTAGTACAGATCGCAGATGTACGAGTTTGGAACGTATGTAGGTTAGCGTAAATCCATTTATGTAGTAGTACTTACTGTCGACTCTTGGTCGATCACTTTTGATTTGTAATGTCCCAGTGCGAATGCCATTCCCATATTCGGACTGCGTACCTGTCACGACCTGAACAGGTTTTTTTCCCTCCTTTTCCTTTAATCATTCGCGATGAACGATATTCCTCTCTCCATCATTTTTATTTGTCAATTTTATTTGACGTCTAATTTACATAATGGCAATTAGATATACACCTAGTATGATAATGAGTCCCGTAATGTATACTCAAGTCATCGAGGTGAAGATTTCAAAGTGTGTTATATGGTCGATGATCAGGCGAGGTTACCGTATACGAGGATAGATGGGAAAGTCTCAAGGATGAGACACGAAGAAAAATTTTTTTGGACAAATCGTATTTATTTCCTACATAGTCTCTTTCTATATCTACACATTTGTCCAATACTGTTCAAAGCTTTTCAGTTCTTCAAAAAAAAAAAAAATAATAAGAAGAACATTTATTGGTATCATTCCGTTACAACTTGGAATCTCTTTGCAGTCAACTATTTCCTGAGGTTTGGGAATAGGAAGAAATCCTATTGTATAGTTATCAACTTGTGGAACAGGACATTATACTTCTGTTCTTTACCAAATGGCGCCATTTATTTTTGATTTGTTATTCAGTCTATCTAATAACGATGCATAATACTCGCCTGTTACTGCCCTCCTTAGTTGCAAGTTAACATTATTAAATATTCCTTGGAAATCCCAAAAGAAGGTACCCATCATTTTGCCAGCGCAAGGAATTGTTCTAGCCTGTTTTGGAGTTGGCTCACCACTCACCATGCTTTGGCCACTGCTTTTATTGCACTTTCGTCTCCGGAATGTAGTGGTGTGTCAATGTTGTCTATTGCCTTTTCATTGGTAGCTATTTTTGGTCTGCCGGAACTTGGAGCATTCTCCATGTTCAGGTTTAAATTTCGCAACCCACTTTAAGTTAGATTCAACTTATCATGATTTGCGTCTAAATCAGATTTTACATGGACTTCGTTTTTATTCATGACTAAGAAAATGCACGAATTGTTTATTTGTATTGGCAGCAACGATTTTTGTTTATGCCCATTCTGTTTGAAAAGTTGACAGCGGGTGTGTGAATAATGACGCTTTCATCACAGTATGATAACATTAGGCGCTTTCCTTTTACTAGAGATCTGAGCTGAGCTAAAGTGATGTGAGTGTCTCTGCTCACTTGAAGTGAGGAAGGTTCTGATCAACCTCACTTCGTCTCAGTCAGCTGATTACAAAAGGGACGCGTCAAAATATAATCTCAGCTAAACTGAGGTGATATTATCTGAGATTTATGTCAAAAGGAAAGCGCCTAATGGTAGTATTATTTCTGATTACTTGAAGCAAATTGTACCAACATAATTTCGTTTTGTGTCAAAAATGTACTTTGCTGTCACATTCATATCATTTTTATCACGTTTTTGAAAGACATGTCCATTTAATACACCAATATGTGCTACTTACAGTTATCGCAGATATAGTGAAAGCATTTTTGAATAAACGACACAAGCAATTATTTTTTGTAGTATCTAAACGAAGTGGAACTTTCAAATGCTATCTGAACAACTGGTTGAATAGTGTTTTGATTGCTTTCCATACATTTAATTGATAATAACACACAGACGATCTATGTAATTATATGCAGAAAAACTATTTGCATGAAATCAAGAAGGCTCTCTCTTCGAAACAAGAAAAATATTATTTTATAGGTGTTTTCTTAAAGTAAAAGTACCATTTATTTAAATCAAATATACTGGTAATTTTTCTTCAAATAACTAAATTTAAGTAGGTTTTCCGTTTGTTTAAACCAAGTAGAAGTAACTGAAGTCAATACATTTTAATCAAGTGAATAGTTGTTGATTTAGATATGTTTCTTTCTTAAGGGAGTGCTTTCCACTTGAATTCTTATGGATGATTAATCAATTTATTTTTTTTATTATAATAAGAGATGAAACTTTACTCGCTATAGTTTAATATATCGGCACAGCTTTTGTTTAAACATCTGTTATTCTCTATTTATTAAAGGAGGACACATATATGTTGGCTGCATTATTCTTCCACAAGAAAGCAAGAGAAATAATTAATACGTCTTATTAAAAGTTTTTCCATTGCATAAAATCCCATGTATTTATATAAAACATACCGTATGTGTCAATTTTCATTAGGTATAGGGATTCAATGTTTACGTGCGATTTATACGTATACAAGTAATACGTGGCAACGTGGCACCCCTACTGTCCGTCACCAATCCCGGCAACAATCGACATCACAACGATTTTCACCGATCTTCCCACTTCTCTCCACCAGATTTTACATTCAATGTTTAGCTGCGAACACGTTGCGATCTAGTCTGCAATAAAAGCCGTCTTATTACTGGAACGGGAAACATCAAATGGCCGCCGCGATCTCCTGATCTAGTAGTTTATTATTATTTTCAGAATCCTTTTTTATTTACCTTATTTTTAATTTTATTAGAATTACGCTTTTGTTTGTGTCATGCAGCGTGAACGCAGCTTAATAATTCTCTGCATTTACTGAAAGGAAAAAGAAAAACAAATCCTTGCAACTCGTAAATATTATTTCTGAACGCATTACAAACACCCAAGCCGGTGGTCGAATAGTTACTGCTAACCACGCTAACTTGTATTTACGAGCATGCATCGGTCGTGCTGGCATTGGAAAGGAAAGAAGGGGTACTATGTTGCCACGTACTGTATGGATTAATCGCCTATGGCTAATGAAAATTGATACATGCTGTATGTGTGCTGTGTCAGTAAATTATGTTTTTCAGTACTCGATAAAATAGTTTTTGATTTGCATAGTATTCTTCTTCCATTTTTCCCCAAACGTTTGCCAGGATTTTTGCTTCGCTTAGCTAGGTTTATTTGCTACGAGTATGTTATTCTGATCGTTATATACGATATGCCGTTTATTGGTTCCTTCATTAATATATTTTGGCTCTTTTATTTCTTCGCTTCACCAAGAAATTTGCTTGCTATTTTAATTTACTTTTGTGTAGCCCCATGTTGTCTTATCCGCTTCTGTCAGTGCTGTTTTAAATTTCACATTTGTTCTACATTCTTTTTTTCTGGTTTCACATGACCAAGTTCTCGAAACTGTGCCTCAATTTTGGATACAGAACCTTGTGAAAGGGGGTTGTTCGGGATGCCTCTCTTGGAACAGTTGCATTACCTCGAAATGCTTCCTCCGTATCCGATCATCATCAAAATTTCAATTCTAAGAGATTCCGTTAAATATATCATTTTTGTTACAAACTTTCAATCAACAATATCGATTTTAATCAAATGACGGAAATGATGAATTGTCACTGATATAGTGGAGGCAATCCTTAAACCGTTGCACGTCATTACTCGTTAATGACGTCATATACTGCAGCGTAGTCAAGTCTGTTTGAAAAATCATATGATTTGCACGCCATTTTAATGTAAACAAATTTGACATATAAATATCTGAAAAATATAATTGTGTATTGTAAATTTTATAATTTTTTGGGTGGTACGGTTTTTAAAAAATGAATGACGTGCAACGGTTTAAGGATTGCCTTCACTATAGCAAGTGATTTAACTAATAACGGCTTAAATGTATCGAAAAAAATATTAAAAAGAAATAGTCAACATGAAAAAATTGTGTGATAAAATTGATAGCACCTGACGACAGTGGAATATAAGAAAAATAGTAATTTTGCTTTGATTAAAAAAGAATAAGTAAACTTTGACGCTTTTATAATTGTTGTTGTTGTTGTTGTGGTTGGAACGTAAAAATGTAAAAATCTCAAAAACTGTTGAAAAGAAAGTTAACTAGTGCAAGTTCATTGAAAAGGTATTTAATAGTACTATCTACGAATTTATAAAAAAAATATAGAATTCCATTAAAAAAATGCGTATGACGTCACAGCTCTAAAGACGATGACGTCACTAATAGGTGTAGTGATTTAAAACCAGCGCAAGTTAAAATAAAAGTTGACCTGTTTTAGCGTTTTACAAAAATATTATTCGTTTTGAAATTAGTGAATTTATTCCATAAGTGGTTTCCACACTGTATAGTTGTTCGAAACAAACCTTTTTTCTATTTATATTTTATTTCTTTATACTAACAAAATTATAGTTGCTTATGCTGTTGCTTGGATTGTTGTAGTTTTTTAAATAAGTATAATAAACAGTATTAAATAAAATCATATACGTACCCATTTAAAATAGAATATACTTTTCTGTTTTAAATTTTCGAAATGTTTACATGCATGCATGCTGGTTAACAGAATCTAATATCTTTGCAGGTTTCCTCGTAATTTTCGGACCCGTCCATTCCCATGGGGCAATGTATGTCTCGTAAAGCTGCTGGAGCATTCGCTGCATCAGCCGCCGTGGCGCACCCGAGATCGTCAGGAATGCACAGACATCACATTCTAGACGAGGTAGGACATGTTCTTTAAATATTACCTTCAGTTACTTAAGTAATTGAATTTTTTCTTGTACCTGTGTGCTTGTATTTTATTGAATAGCTCAATCTTTTTAATATTTTAATCATATTAGTATACTGGTGTATTTAGTTTTACCTGTTAACTTATCTTTATGAAACTTATTTACTACTTTTGTGGTAACTTGTTTTTTTATAAAAATATATTGCAAATTTTTAATAAAACGAAATTGAGAAGCATTTGAGCAATGTTATTTTAGCAACAGACAATTACTATTTGCATACTTTTCACTGCAAATGTTTATTATTACTATGATTGTTATTGGTTTAGTGTCGGAGTGGAAAGTCAAGTTCTTTGCAAGTCTTGGCCGTAGTAGCTTACAATATGAACAGCATCGTACATTACTGCTATTTTTGCGCACAAATGCAGACGCTCTTAATTTTAGTAACTGAAATGGCTACATGTAAAACCTCCCAATCTAACCGCCGCCGGGCCACTTTTTAGTCGAAAATATCTATTGTAACTCCAATTTTCTAATCTGTGTTTCATGTCGCTATTTTATACATTATTGTTAGATTTCAATGATATTCGGTTTTTTCTTATTGCAAGATTTTTCGTAGCGTTTTTTTTTGTAAATCCTTATAAATTGAGTATGCTTTAGATTTTATTTAATTAAATTTTAGGGTTCTAATTATTATTTTCTGCTTTAACTCTTTGCTGCATATGGGATTGCAACTTGAACCACCACCTTCCAGCAATTTGTAACATATCGGTCCACAAAATTGACCACCTACAAAATCATTTATATCTAGCTGCACAACAACACAAATTATGGGATACATACACTTCCTTTTAACAGTATTTGCATGAACGGACAATACTAGCACGCTTGAGTTGTTTCTAATAGAAAAGTACTCGTGGTAAACAGTTGCAAGGGTGTGGTTACTGATTCAATATTGAAGAAAAATTGAGGTTAGTGTTTGAGAATATTATTGTATCATTAAAATCGTTTATCTACATCTGTGGTTGGTGTTTGTTATGTATATAGTCAACAGTTATTTAAGATTAGTTCGGATTTGTTTTTTTTTGCGAGTCTAAATTTTGAACCATTATGCAGCTAAGCACGATTTAATCTGAAATTTATTTTTACAGTTTGACTCTAATACGAGTTTCAATAAAATTATTAAGTTAGACACATTGAATTCTGATGAAGTATATACTTTGATAGATAATATTGATGATGCTGAGTATATACCGAGTAACTTAGAATCGTACATTGGCTACGTAGATGGGAAAGAAAATCATACTGGTGAACCAAGGGATATTGACGAGATTGTCACTCGGAAAATTCCGAAGATGACCTGCCGTTATCAGCATTTGTAAATGACAACGAAGTGCAAGGTGGTAGCCTAACTTGGCGAATAGGCAATATTCATTTGATAGTAGTTCAAAAACTTGATAATGATAGTTGTACACCATACAACCTATTTAATTTACTAATTTCTGACGATATATTAGACAAAATTACCTTCCAAACTAATATCTATGTTGAACAAGCTCACCAGCTTACTAATAAACGACGAAGTTCACTAAAACAATATATGCCCAAACAACCAATCAAACGAGGCTATTAAGTTTGGGTCTTAGCTGATAGTGAGGGTTATCTATATGATTTCGATATTTACACGGGGAAAACAAAAGACTTTGTAGAACATGGATTAGGAGAAAAGGTAGTGTTACGATTAATGGAGGGGTTGGAATACAAACAGCATCTTTTATTTTTTGATAACTATTTCACTACTTATAATTTAATCAAGGAATTGAAGGAAAAGGGCATACATGCTTGTGGTACCGTAATGGCAAATCGCAAAAACTTACCTGAGCTGAAAGAAGACAAATCTCTACAAGAAGGGGAACATGACTATAACATAAGCAGTGATGGAATAAGCTTCTTCAAATGGAAGGACAAACGAACAGTTCACTTGCTTTCAAATTATCACGATCCACAATCAACAAACGAAGTGAAAAGGCGAGATAAAGACGGCTCATCAAAACAAATTCCATGTCCGAATGCTCTTACAGATTATAATAAAAATATTAATTGTGTGAATAGATTCGATGAACTTAAATCCACTTATGAAATCGATAGGAAAAGCAAGAGATGGTACATGATAATATTTTAGCATTTTATTTTTATTTAATAACCTTTTTTTTATTTTAATTTTTCGTGCAGCAAGAGTCTGGAAATTGTAACAAATCTCGTGCAGCAAAGAGTTAACGGATAATTTAGATTCAAGATTCAAACGCACACCTCAAAATCGCTCGTAAGATGCCCTTGCCTACGGGCCAGTGCGGGTGATACTAGTTTGAGTCTTTTAAATCACACTGAATCATATCAAGTAATAGGTGATAAGATGTCGCTAGTCTGACGTACGGCGTGACTGCATTACCCGTGGTAACCCATAGGTAAGTGCATCTGACTAACAATTGGAAGGTCTGGGGTTCGATTCGCACCCTTGGGTAAATTTAACTCCGAGAAAGAATTATTTAAAATTGGTTTCATCAGTATATTAATAAATCCAAAGTACTTTAATTAAAGAATTCTCTTGATTTTAAGTGTAATGATTACTTCATTTTTTGTTATTTTCTCTTTTATCTTTTCCAGTTTTTTTTTTCAAAGAAATGGTTGTAGTAATACTCTTAAATGTTCGTGAGCTTACAGCAAGTAATCCGACGAACTAAGTAAAGTATTGGGAAATCTATCAATACATTTGTATGGAAGCGTTCAACCGCTACACATCTACCCGCTCCTACTACTGCAAAATTTAGCATATAAGTACTGATTTTCAATCGTCATATTTGTCATTCGTGTTCGGTCTGCCATTGGATTAAATAAATTGTTATTAAGGCAAACTTTTAGAATTATATACAACTACTTTAATTTTCAGAGCAAATAGAAAATATTTATTATATTTATGAACCTTCAAAAGTGGTTAATTAATTGAAAAAATAAAATCTTTGTTTTTCATTTATAAAGTTTAAAAATGAAAAAAAAATGAATTAGTACCTACTGCTGCTATTTTGTCAACATATTTTAGGTTCCAGATATTAACAGAGAACAACGAGAAGCTACAAATCCGTTAAAAACATGTCCCTGTTTCAAAAATATAATAAATATTTTCTATTTGTTCTGAAAATTAAAGTAGTTGTATATAATTCTAAAAGTTTGTCTTAATGACATTTTCTTTAATCCAATGAGAAGTGCCAATTAAAAATCAGTACTTATAGGTTAAATTTTGCAGTAGTAGGAGGGGGTAGATGTGTAGCGGTAGAAACGCTACCATACATATGTATTGATAGATTTGTCAGTACTTTAATTAGTTCGTCGGATTACTTGCTGTAAGCCCACGAACATTTAAGAGTATTACTACAACCATTTCTTTGAAAGAAGACTGTAAAAGATAAAAGAGAGAATAACAAAACACCAAGTAAACGGTACACTTATAATCAAGAAAATAGTTTAAATAAAGTATTGGGATTTATTAATATACTAATGAAACCAATTTTAAATATTTTTTTCCGAGAGCTAAATTTACCCAAGGGTGCGTTTCGAACCCAAGACCTCCAAATTGCTAGTCAGATGCACTTACCTACGGGTCACCACGGGTAATACAGTCACGCCGTATATCAGACTAGCGCCATCTTATCATCTATTACTTGACATGATTCAGTATGATTTAAAAGACTCGAACTAGTATCACCCGCACTGGCACTAACGAGCGATCCGAAGGTGTGGGTGTGAATCAAATTATCAGTCAAAGCAGAAAATTATAATTAGAGCCCTAAAATTGAATTAAATAAAATCTAAAGCACGTTCAGTTTATAAGGATTTATAAAAAAAACGCTACGAAAAATCTTGCAATAACAAAAAATCGAATTACCATTGAGCGAGATGATGAAACACAGATTGGAAAATTGGAGTTACAATAGATATTTTCGAGTAAAAAATGAGGTGTGGCCACCACACGACTTTCTTATACGTATGAAAGTGTTACTTCCGGTCCGAATTTTGAAATTTCATTTATACAAAAAATATTCCAAATCCAACTCTAAATACTTTTGTACTCTTCATAAATATATATAGAATGCATAATTTACGACATATTTGCAAAAAATCGCTATTCGATAAGAGTAAAAGTGGTACTTCCGGGCTGAATTTTGAAATTTTTTTTAAACAAAAGATATTTAAAAGTATGTTCTAAATACTTTTATACTCGTAATGTACCTGCCTAGAAAGCATGACTTGCGAGATATTCGCAAAAAACTGATTTTCGATAAGAGTAAAAGACCTACTTCCGGTAGGAATTTCGAAAAACTTTATTAAAACAATTTTTCTCAAATTTAATTTTGAGTACATTTGAATTCTTTATAAATTTGTTTAAACTTAGTAATTGATGAAATATTTGCAAAATTCGATTTTTTCACTGAAGTAAACTACTACTTCCGGTCTGCCGATTTTGCTCAAAATCTAATCAGTTCTCAAGAGGGAGATTATATTCGTAAATACAAAATTTGGAATTGATATCTACAGCGGTTTGACCGCTATCGTGGTCACACACAGACACACACACACACACACACACACACAGACACACAGACACACAGACATTTTTTAAAAACCACTTTTTTGGTATCAGGGGACCTTAAAACGTGGACATCTGCAAAAATCTCGAGGTCGAAAATTTTCATCATCACAATACTTCCTTATACTACGTATAAGAAAGTAAAAGTGGCCCGCCGGTTAGGTTGGGAGGCTTGACAAGACACACAAACGCGCACACTCACACACACACATATTTTATAATTCTAACTATTTAATATTATAACAATTTGTGTATTTTAACATTTGTCCACGTACCGTCTATAATATGTACGTATTGTATATTAGCGACGTTTCTTACAGTGTAAATATAAATACGTTTCTTGAGTATACTTGGTGGGTGTTTATCACTCAAATACTAGGAGGCGACATTGGGACACGAAACATCAATATATCTAACAATACTGTCATTTCTCGGTGGTCGTTTTTTGCTGATATTAATATAAATATAGTAAGCAGTACTCAACATCTTTATCACTAGAAGAAATTATTAACTTACTTTTTACACGCAGTATTACGGCTAACTTGAATTTATTTAAATTATTTAATATTTGTTTAAGTTTTAGTTTTAATCTGTCATCTATTATTAGTTTATCTGAATAAATAAAATACGTAGACTTAGTTTCAAAAATTATTTACTAATATCACTACAATATTGTTTCGCCAAACTTTGGCTTCATCAGGTGATGAGAAACTGAATATACAAAATTATTACAACATAATATATAGTGTCACAACAGTATGGGATATGAGTGGGGGTATTTTATAAACTATAGCATTGTAACAACGGGGAATAATTGAATTGAGTCTGATCGTTTAAAGCACGACCTAATTTACTATATCTATTAATTTCTAAGGTTTCTAATAAATTAAGTTTCTGTCCTTTATCTTGAATATGTAAAACTTTGAAATCTCTATTGAATTCGTGTTCTTCATCTATACAATGCGTTGCGAAGGTAGAGTCCGTTTTTTTACCCATATAACTTTTTTCATGTTCCCCGGTCCTTTGTTCAAAAGTACGGTCTGTTTGACCCACATATACCTTATCACACTCACAAGTCAACATATAGACCCCCGATTTCAACCTTTTATCCGTTTTGTCTTTATCATTTCTAATATATTTTTGAACTGAATTATTAGTTTTAAATTCTATTGACTCGTTCTTAACGTTTTTAATTAGTTTACCTATTTTTATTGATGTATGTCCTATATAGGTGAAAGCATTATATTTGTTATCTGACTTTTCTTGTACTTTTGGATAAATTAACGATAAAGCCTGCTTTTTTCCGTTTTCGTGCAAGAATATTGTCTACTAAATTTACTGTATAGCCGTTATTGTTAGCTATCGTGTAGATTCTATTTAGTTCTAATTCAAAGTTAGTTTTATTCATCGGTACATTAATTAATCTGTGTATCATTGACTCATACGCTGATAACTTCTGTGACCAGGGGTGAAAAGAACTTTTATGTATAGTAGTATCTGTGTGCGTAGGTTTGTGAAAAATTGCAAATTCATGCCTGCCTTTATTATTCGAAATCGTTAAATCTAAGAAATTAATGGATTTATCCTTTTCTATTTCTGTTGTAAATTTTATATTAGGGTGTATGGTGTTAATGTGGTCTTGAAATGCCTTTAACTGCCTAACTCTACCTTTAAAGCAGATTAATATGTCATCAACATAACGGTACCAATAAACACAATTGTTACTTATTTGTGTTTCGATGTAGTTCATAAATATTTCTGCCATTAGCGGACTTAAGGGATTTCCCATTGCTAAACTTGTCGTTTGTGTGTAGAACTGTTGTTTATATTGACAGTAATTTTGTCTTACACAGATGTTTAAGAAATGTAAAATCTCGGTTTTGGTAATCGGGTTAACGTGTCTTAAGTCCAGCATTGAAGATATTAAATGATTCAGATATTCTTTTTAACAATCAACAAAAACAACGTCTTACGATCATGAACCCCCAAGCACCTAACCTTTATGGATTAATTAAATTACACAAACCAGATATGCCCATTAGACCCGTAGTTTCCTTCATTAAAGCCCCGTGTAGTAACCTTTGTAAACAATTAATTCATATTATACTCGAACATACAAAATTTAAATCGGAGTGATCCATACAAAATTCACAAGAACTTATTAAGAAAATATCGAGTTTAGATATTCCCCATAACAGTAAATTTGTTTCGTTTGATGTTACAAACCTATTCACCAATGTACCCCCTACAGAGGTAATAGAATTAATATCTTCAATGCTGGACTTAAGACACGTTAACCCGATTACCAAAACCGAGATTTTACATTTCTTAAACATCTGTGTAAGACAGAATTACTGTCAATATAAACAACAGTTCTACACACAAACGACAGGTTTAGCAATGGGAAATCCCTTAAGTCCGCTAATGGCAGAAATATTTATGAACTACATCGAAACGCAAATAAGTAAGCACCCCTTATTTAACAATTGTGTTTATTGGTACCGTTATGTTGATGACATATTAATCTGCTTTAAAGGTACAGTTAGGCAGTTAAAGGCATTTCAAGACCACATTAACACCATACACCCTAATATAAAATTTACAACAGAAATAGAAAAGGATAAATCCATTAATTTCTTAGATTTAACGATTTCGAATAATAAAGGCAGGCATGAATTTGCAATTTTTCACAAACCTACGCACACAGATCTACTATACATAAAAGTTCTTTTCACCCCTGGTCACAGAAGTTATCAGCGTATGAGTCAATGATACACAGATTAATTAATGTACCGATGAATAAAACTAACTTTGAATTAGAACTAAATAGAATCTACACGATAGCTAACAATAACGGCTATACAGTAAATTTAGTAGACAATATTCTTGCACGAAAACGGAAAAAAGCAGGCTTTATCGTTAATTTATCCAAAAGTACAAGAAAAGTCAGATAACAAATATAATGCTTTCACCTATATAGGACATACATCAATAAAAATAGGTAAACTAATTAAAAACGTTAAGAACGAGTCAATAGCATTTAAAACTAATAATTCAGTTCAAAAATATATTAGAAATGATAAAGACAAAACGGATAAAAGGTTGAAATTGGGGGTCTATATGTTGACTTGTGAGTGTGATAAGGTATATGTGGGTCAAACAGGCCGTACTTTTGAACAAAGGACCGGGGAACATGAAAAAAGTTATATGGGTAAAAAAACGGACTCTATAACCTTCGCAACGCATTGTATAGATGAAGAACACGAATTCAATAGAGATTTCAAAGTTTTACATATTCAAGATAAAGGACAGAAACTTAATTTATTAGAAACCTTAGAAATTAATAGATATAGTAAATTAGGTCGTGCTTTAAACGATCAGACTCAATTCAATTATTCCCCGTTGTTACAATGCTATAGTTTATAAAATACCCCCACTCATATCCCATACTGTTGTGACACTATATATTATGTTGTAATAATTTTGTATATTCAGTTTCTCATCACCTGATGAAGCCAAAGTTTGGCGAAACAATATTGTAGTGATATTAGTAAATAATTTTTGAAACTAAGTTTACGTATTTTATTTATTCAGTTAAATATGGAGTTTCAACATGTATCAGCCTCATCAATTAACTATTTATTATTAGTTTATATTGTGATTTGTTAAGTCAATCTTAATGATAGTAGCCTCAATTTATTTCCTAAAACATAGAACACTATGTCAATAACACAGAAACGAATCACAAATATAAAGTGAATTTATATAACCGTGCATTGTTTACCGGGTACATACTTGTAATGAGACAGAAGTACGAGGTAGGCGCCATAAATTCTCGGCCTGACAGGCTTATACAGGTTCAAACGTGTTCAAACTCCATCACGTCATACATGCACATACGCGAGGTGTACACTATAAATATGACTGCTCGAAGCCTAGTAGTTTTTAGTAACCAGCCAACCAACGTGACTAGCGCACGAAAATGTCTAAAGTAACAAAAATTGAGTAGCGCGCAGTCATTAAATTTTTAACAAAAGAAACACATTAAACAACGTTTAGACGCCGTTTACGGTGATTCATCTCCTTCGTATTCAACTGTAAAAAAGTGGGCATAATGTTTCCGTTTGGAAAAAGAATCTCTGGAAGATGCTGATCGGTCGGGTCGAGCAATTGAAGTGATAACGCCTCAACAAATGTCAATTATTGAACATTTAGCGCTAGAAGATCGCCGTTTGAAAGTGAAGGAATTAGCAGGGATAACAAACATTTCCAAAACAAGTGTTCGCCGAATTCTCCATGACCATTTGGGTATGAATAAAATTTATGCTAGATGGGTACCGCGACTTCTTTCTGCTCTCCAACGTGAACGTCGAGTCGAATGTGCGCAGTCGTTTTTAAACATGTGTGGAGACGACTCAAAACCGATTTTGGAGTCCATTGTCACAGGGGATGAAACAATGGTTCTGTTTTACGATCCTCTATCGAAAAGGGAGTCCACGGAATGGTGGCGTCCTGATAAAGCTCGTCCCAGAAGGCAAAAGACGTTCAATCAATGAAAAAGGTGATGGCCACAATATTCTGGGATTGTGAGGGCATTTTACTAATTGAATTTAAAGAGCGCAATACAAGTGTGAACGGCACATATTATGAGTGTCTATTTCATAAATTAAGGGACAGTATTCGTGCAAAACGTCGTGGAAAATTGCCAAAGGTGTGCGATTATTGCACGACAACGCTCCCGTCCATACTGCCGCCATTTCACAAGCTGCCATCCGCGAATGCGGCTTTCAAGAATTGGAAACTATATAGTCCGGATACGGCTCCTTGTGATTTTTTTTTGTTTTCTAATTTAAAAAACCTAAGGGGATGTAGTTTTAAGGACGACAGTGAGTTGCAAGCAGCTGTTATAGACCATTTTGACGGAAAAGCTTCAGATTATTTTTACAAGGGTATCGAATTATTAATTAGTCGTTGTAATAAATGTGTAGAAAGGAGATTACATTGAAAAATAAAAGTTCTTATATTGTTCTAAGTTTCTTTTTTGTATATCAGGCCGAGAATTTATGGCGCCTACGTCGTACATCATTTTGAATATTTATTGCAAATCCTAAAGAAATTCAAAGAGCGAGTGAAATTATATATCTATCTAGGTCATTTTAAGTAATAATAAATGCTATAAACCTTTTCTTATCTACTCAGATGTACACTGAAGGTTTTGTCTAATTATGCGTTACCATGTTTAAATGTATCATTATTCTGGTACGAATAAGCGTCTTAGACTATCACTCTAAAAAGTGTTTGTGTAAAATTACAATGAAAATCATTGGCAACTCCATGACCAATTATAATCATTGTAAGAAAACATGTGAATGTAGTTCCACAACTACATCAATTAATATTACTTGTTCAGCTGGTACAGACACAGCAAGGTAATGCAGTGTTACAAGGCATGATTGTAAATTTCAATTTTTAACAATAACATTTACACTCTTGTAATGTAATATCACAGCACCGCTATGTAAGACACAACGACTCGATGTAAATGTACTTACACTAACTGTGAATGTACATTTATTCCCTGTTAAGATACATACATTAGGTGTGGATCTACAACCGGAAGACTTAATTATATGTACAGCTCTTGTAATTTTTTTTTATTATTAAGGAGCCTTTTTGTCTGTCATTTTTTACGTAAAATCAAGTTAACACTTAGCAGTTTATGCATGCATTCGCGAGGCACTATAGAATCGTGTAGACATATCGCTTTTAAAAATGCTTTTCATTTAGATGTTACCCTATAATTTGTAGAAGATATGTTTCATTGAATGAAGCACGGCGTAGATTGCGGAATTTGCCAATCCTGTGCTGCTCCACTACTGTAATCAAAAAATAAAAGAAACAGCTGTTTAAGATAGGGATTTTATATATTGCAATTAATTTTATTATTACAAAGATAATTACAAGGTGCGTATATGAAACACAAAAAAAAATCTATGGTAAAGCAAAACACGAACCCATAAACTTAACTAAGAAATTAACATGTAATCAACGTTTCAGCATTTTAACAACTAATATTTCTCAACTTATTGAGTAAGGTTACAATTTTAGTAAGGCTTCTTTTGTTGCCTTTCATCTCCTGATCAGGGTTAATTTTCAGAAAATACATTTGATGTATTTTTGTGCATCATCTGGAGGTGGAATGTCGGTCATAATGTTTTTTCAATTGCAAAATTGAAATAATTTCCTGTCTTTTAGCACAAAGTTTTTCTCAACTTGTCAAAATGCCAAAATGATACTTCTTTGTGAAAAGAATTGGTCATTCTTCTATGATTTGTTGACAATAGGCTGCGAACGATTTATAAATGTTCTTCGCATTGTATACGTGTTATTAAGCAGCTTCATGGAATCTCTATCTATTATAAAATCTTCGGGCGAGTCAGTTTATTGAATGTCTATGTAGGATCTGATCGGCGTTATATTTTTCAAATGAAGGGGTGCGATCACCATACATTCTGCATATGTACCTATATTTCTTCCTATACATCCACTAAAAAAAGTAAAAACTACTTATTGAATACATTACATATTCCTGAACACTATAAAATGATACATACATCGTATATGTATTGTTGATTTGCCCAACAGAATAGTGATTTACGTTACATACAAAACAAACTGAGCTAACTTACCAAATAATTCACTGTAGGTTGGGCTCCACCGCAGTCTGCGAACTTAACCTTTGCCACAGTCAAGCTGACGCCAAAGCTTTAAATAATTATTACTGTCAGATGCTAATAATGGATGACAGTGATTAACTTACCTTATAATAACTTATAAATTACAACTATTAATTGTATAACTAAAACACAAACAACAGCATATAATTGTCATGAAAACCACTAGTAAACTGAAATCACTGCGCATGCGTTGTCGGATTGTAGAAACAAAACATCAGCGGCTCGCAAACATATGAAAACTAAACTTGATTTTAATTCCCTTTTTAAAGATAGTGCACGTATGGGCTTGCTAAATATAATTTTACTATCATACAATATAAGGAGAAGTAATACAAGTCACCTAAATGGAATGGGTCTAGAACAGAGACTTATACTCAGGCATCAACTGATTTATAGTGGAATTGATTATTATAGGATCTTGGATGAATCTATATTATGGCAAGATTTATAACAGTTGTAGTGGGCAATAATATAATTATTACACAATTATCTTGATTGCTTTACCATGCTGTTTAGGTACCTATACTATAATAAATAGTATTTATATTAATTTTTATTTTTAAAATAATTCTGGCGAACGTAAAATTATTTATTCGCACGTATAAAAATCACAAGTGGGTTAATCACTAAATATGTTATAAACTTTTAATGAGAATACTTGTTAAGAAACCTTATTAAGTATTTTGAATTTGAAATCACAGAGACTAATAGCGAATTTACATTACAAGTGATGAAAACACACCAAATGTTGTAAAAGTTCTATTAGATAATGCAATTTTATATTACTTTTAAAACTAAAATTACATACTAGCTGTAATTTTACAGATAAATTGCAATTTTACATTAAACTTCAGGCGATCTTACATTACATGGATTATTACATTTTGATTATTGGAAAAATTACCATTATAACAAATGTATTTTTCAGTCGATTTTTTACAGTGAACAACAAGTACTAAACTTCTGGATAATTTATATTTTCGTAACTACAAATATTGTTAATAAAATATATTTTAATGGTATTATCACATGACATATTTTTAGAATAGTATTGTATATTAATAAGTTTATTAATAAATAGTAAATATGGGTATAGGTTGTAGATACTTTTTTCAAACCTTACATCATTATTCATAGATTATACCTTCTAGTCCCATGATTGTAATATATACTCACCTATAATGATATACTAGGTTGCGGAACATAATCTATTAAATTGTTAAATTCAAAAGAGTTGATCGATAAATCTTTCTATCTTTCTAATGCCCCTCGTATATATGTTACACCTTGTTTATATGAGTCACACACAACATTTCGTGTTGTAATATATTTACCTAGCTTTCGGTAAGAAGAATATCTAAAAATAACGATAAACACGATTGGAATGACTCAGAACATTCCAATCGCGATTTGGTTTTTCTCATTAGCGTTTACGCTCCTAATTACTTGTGGTGATCATGGAAATTAATTCATAATACTTACTGTCGAACTATTAAAATGGAAGTAATCGATATTTTTATTATTAACAACTCGTTTTGTTTTTTTGTTGATCTGGCCCAACAATATAAGTCTTTTGTGCATAATAGGTCGAGACTTTTCTAAATATGTAACAATAGCAACAATAAAAGAACTAATTATTTGATAGGAATCTCCTGCGGAAATCGAAATCAATAGACCTGACGCCAGACGTGTCTGACGCTTTCGCGTTTTTTGGTGGCGAATCAATATTGAAGTCTCATACAGTAGACGTTCATGATGACGTAATATGTCACTGTTGACATAGGTCTAATACGCGCAAGTTCATGAGGACCCTCGTGTAAATAACTCATACACATAGGAAGGCATTACCTATGTAGTTGTAGAATTCACAAACATGAAACGATTTTTGCGTGGAGATGAAAGGTTATTTTCCTCATTTTGAAGGAGAGCAGAAATGTTTACGTACCGTATTTGTTTAGCTGAATACCTATTGCGAGTTGAGAATCTAGGTTGTATATGTACTACATTTTGTATATCGTATTGCAAATTTTTAGTGTTGTTAGCATTGAAAATATAAAGTGTAAATATTTTTTTTGTAATGACGTAGATTAGCACCAGAAATAGTTGTAAAAATACAGTTTTGTCTATCTACTGCGCAGTATAGAATTAAATTAGTATGGGCACAATTCGACATTCGACACCTATATACGGTCGAAATATTTAAAGCCTTTTTAGTCAAAAATATGAAATTTACAATTTAAACACTTGTAGACTACATAGTCTGAGAGATATTCTACAACAGTGTTTTAATTTTGAACTGTTTCTAAATAGTGCACGAACTATTTGACTTTTTACTTTCTCATACGTAGTATAAGGAAGTATTGTGATGATAAAAATTTTCGACCTCGAGATTTTTGCAGATGTGCACGTTTTGAAGTCCCCTGATAACCGAAAAAGTGGTTTTTAAAAAATGTCTGTGTCTGTGTCTGTGTGTCTATGTGTGACCGCGATAGCGGTCAAACCGCTGTAGATATCAATTCCAAATTTTGTATTTACGTGTATAATCTCCCTCTTGAGATCTGATTATTTTTCAGTAAAATCGATAGACCGGAAGTAGCAGTTTACTTCAGTGAAAAATTCGAATTTTGCCAATATTTCGTCAATTACTAAGTTTAAACAATTTATAAAGAATTGAAATGTACTCAAAATTAAATTTGAGACAAATTATCTTAAAAAAGTTTTTCGAAATTCCAACCGGAAGTAGGACTTTTACTCTTATCGAAAATCAGTTTTTTGCGAATATCTCGCAAGTCATGCTTTCTAGGCAGGTACATTACGAGTGTAAAAGTATTTAAATTATAATTTTAAATATCTTTTGTATAAAAAAATTTCAAAATTCGGACCGGAAGTACCACTTTTACTCTTACCGAATAGCGATTTTTTGCAAATATGTCGTAAATTATGCATTCTATATATATTTATTAAGAGTACAAAAGTATTTAGAGTTGAATTTGCAATATTTTTTGTATATATGAAATTTCAAAATTCGGACCAAAAGTAGCACTTTTACTCTTAGCGAGTAGCACTTTTTTTCTGAATATCTTGCAAAGTATGCATTCTATAGTGATTTATTAAGAGAATGAAAGTACTTAGAATAGTATTTTGAATAATTTTTGTATAAAAAAATTCTTAAAATTGTATAGTTTGAAAAGCTCATACGTATAAGAAAGTCGTGTGGTGGCCACACCTCATTTTTTCTACGTAGTAAGTATGTACTACTACTCCGCCAAACCGGAAGTAGTTGTGAAAAACTTAAAATTTACCAATATCTTGTCAACTACTAAATTTAGGGAGCTTTTTAAAGAATACAAAAGTACTAAAAAGTGAATTTTAGAAGGATTGTTTAAAAAAGTTTTTCAAAATTCCTACCGGGGTAGGTCTTTTTATATTATACATCTAGAGTATAAAAGTATTTAGAGCACGTGTTGAAACAATTTTTGTATTTGAAAAATTCCAAAATTCGGATCGGAAATAACACCTTTACTCTTATCGAATAGCAGTTGTTTGCGAATATTTTGCAAATTATGCATTCTATAGAGATTTATTAAGAAGACAAAAATATTTCGAGTTACATTTGGAAGAATGTTTGTATAAAAAAAATAAATTCGTACCAGAAGTAATTCTTATCTATTTGAGTTTTTTACAAATATTGCATGTCTTCCATTCTATACAGATTTATTAGTACAAAAATATTTTGAGCTTGAGTTGGAACAATTTTTGTATATAAAAAATTTCAGAATTCAGACCGGCAGACTTCTACCTTACATGTTTATTAAGGGATGAAAGTATTTAAAACTTAATTTGGAATAACTAACCTTCGTGCGTTTTTTGCGGGTATTTAGCCATACTACAGGTATATTGAGAGTATAAAAGCTCGACTATGAATAACTTCTCCATGAAAAAAATTCAAAATTTGGGTCAGAAATAACACGTTTACTCTTACATACTAGTCTTTTTTTTGCAAATATCTCGCAAAAAAACTTATTTGGAATAATTTTTGCATAAAAGAATATTAAAATTAGGAATGAAAGTAACAGTTTTACTCTTATCCAATAGCAGTTTTTTTTGCAAAAACCTTGCGTATTATTCATTCAATAATAATTTTTGTACAAAAAAAAATTCAAAATTCGGACTACTCCACACCACGCAGACTCACGTAATTGGGAGCAACTTTTGTATAAAAGCTTAGTAATGCACATACGTATAAGAAATGCGTATATGGTGCCCGCAGCTCATTTTTGTAAGTTTAAGTCGCAAAACTTTGTTGTCATCTTTTGGAAGATTCAAGAGCTTTTTCCAGATCCTGGTCCGCCTTGGAATTCCCAGATTCCGAAAAAATGATTTTTAGAAATAAATATGAAATGACTCGAACAGATTTTTGCAAATATCACTCAAATATTAATTTGAAACAGCTGTTTTGTATAGCTTGTTTAAACATTCAGATTGAGTATTTCTTTTACTGTTATCGAGAAACAAGTTTTTCAGTAACAGTCTCAACTTTGCAATATTCCGAAAATTTACAAAGAATATGAAAAGATTTTACAAATTAGTTCAAATGATTTTTATAGAAATGTGTTCCAATAACAGCTTTATTTTTAAAAATGACACCATTTGGTCTGTAGTAAATGTTAAAAACGGCCATATTAGAAAAATGTCATGTTGAAGCATTGACATTTACAAAATCATGGGCTATTCTCTCGATCGTTTATTGAAGTGTAAACTTCTATGGGCGCGTTGATTGTGGGCACTGAACGAGATTGAGCCGTCACGCTCGGCTATGTAACGCTCGAGTCGCCATGGTTACCAAACGAACCGTAAATTCGACAAAAATCGGCATAACTGTGCAAAGAACTCCTCTCTGGATACGCGAAATTGAAAGCTGCCTTTTGGCATTGGTGTACGGGCGACATTGAATTTCCGGTCGACAGAGAGATTTTCTTCCTAAGTGGAGCGGTTGTAAAGATATCGGCTTTTAAAGAAGAGCGTGCACTCGATGTTTTAACAGCAAAATGGCTTACGTCATGACGATTCACGTGACAATCAAAAAATCCGAGAAACGTCAAACTGACAGGCGAACTGAGTTGCACCACAGATTCACTTTTAAGCGTGAAATACGAAATTTTGAAGGTTGCGAGGGCTCATCAAGACTCGGGGTCTTAAGGAACCGGCTTTTTGGGACCTTTTGTATGCTTATTTCGAGTCGGCAGTCGCACGCAATCGAAGTTACTAGCAATTTAAAGGTCGTTTGCAGAAGGATTTGATAAGAAAAATGGCCGTTTAAATGTGCACTGATATCAATGTATTCCGGACGGGCGAAAAATAAATATCAGATTCTCATGTGCACTGGCGATCAATGTATTACGGTCCGGCGAATTGCATCTCCACACAATACATAACGGTCTCCCACATGACTTAATATTTTTATCTATACAGGGGTCGATTAATATTTTAATAATGATTTGAATTAAAATACGATAATTCCAGAACGTGTGTATTTCCTTAAAGGGGAAAAGGAGGATTGCTTTCGACATTTATGTGCCCCTACTACGAAATAATTTTAATTAAACGATTACGCAAGCGTGCACTGTGGGCGGAGCCGGCTGAAATCAATTTCTCTCTCTTCTGATTAAAATTAGGCACTTGGAAGTTTTTACGGTCGCCCATCACTAATTCAAATGTCGAAATAGAACAAAATGGCCGAAGGATTTTTTGAAAATTGACGTATAAAAGTGAAATTTTAGATACGGGGGTGTCTTAGGTCGCCGATCACCAATCCATAGTCAAAATGTCAAAAAAAACGAAATGGCGGAAGATTTTTTTGAAAATTGACGTATGAATGTGAAATTTTAGATACGGGGGTGTCTTAGGTCGCCGATCACAAATCCAAAGTCAAAATGTCAAAAAAGAAAATGGCGGACGAGTTTTTTGAAAATTGACGTAAAGATGTGAAATTTTAGATACGGGGGTTTTGGGGGTTGCCGATCACGATTCCAAAGTCAAAATGTCAAAAAAAACAAAATGGCGGAAGATTTTTTTTTGAAAATTGACGTATGAATGTGAAATTTTAGATACGGGGGTTTTGGGGGGTCGCCGATCACGATTCCAAAGTCAAAATGTCAAAAAAACAAAATGGCGGACGAGTTTTTTGAAAATTGACGTATGGATGTGAAATTTTAGATATGGGTGTTTTGGGAGTCGCCGATCACACTTCCAAAGTCAAAATGTCAAAAAAAAATGGCGGAAGAATTTTTTTGAAAATTGACGTATGAATGTGAAATTTTTGATGTAGGGGTGTCTTAGGTCGCCGATCACAAATCTAAAGTCAAAATGTCAAAAAAAACAAAATAGCGGACGAGTTTTTTGAAAATTGACGTATGAATGTGAAATTTTAGATACGGGGGTGTCTTAGATTGCCGGTCACGAGTCCAAAGTCAAAATGTCAAAAAAAAAAATGGCGGAAGAATTTTTTGAAAATTGACGTATGAATGTGAAATTTTAGATACGGGGGTGGTTGAGGTCGCCGATCACGAATCCAAAGTTAAAATTACAAAAAAAAACAAAATGGCGGAAGAGTTTTTTGAAAATTGATGAATGTTTGTGAAATTTTGGATACGGGGGTGTTTGTGGTCGCTTATTACGTCTTCAATTTGGCGATTCTTTCGGCGACCGTTACATGGGAGAGCCTTGATGAAGTATTCACTTCTGCCGTGTGGTTTTAAGCACACTCATTTTCCTTGTTAATTATTAAAACGCATTACAAACTTTGTACTTTAAAAGTCAATGAAAATTTCCGAAACAATTAACTAAATACAGTGTTTATTTCTAAAATCGAAAATGAAGTTGACCACCTTTAGATTGATGTAGGCGTCACATCACTGTTTTATACATTTGCATTAAAGCATTTCAAGAAATGTTCTTAATGTCATATCAACCAATGACAAAAAATATTAACCTTGCCAAAGCAATGTCTCCTTAATTTTTGCCGCATGTTTAATAAACAAATAGTGTATGTAGTCACCTAAACTAGTTCCGTGATGATAATGTCTAAACAAAGTAGTAAATTACGTTTAACTGCTATAAATTCTTTAATATCTAATAGACTATTTCAATGAATCAAGGCTCTATTTAATTTACATCCTTTGTTTAAGGTACAAAATTTTTGATAGGTGCTATGAAGGATTTGTTAATACATAATTCGCACCGGTTTTTGCTGACGTTCTGTGGGAGAATAATAATGATTTCCTTTTTAAAAAAATTCACACGATTTCAGATTTAGATATCCACAACCATATAAAACATCCATGCCTTTTATTTTAAAGAACCTGTTTAAATTGTATTCACGTAATTTGTATTCCAGTCTAGCAATATTAGGTATAGTTTGACGTCAGAAAGTATTATTTTATGCAGTGACTTGGTAATGATTAGGAGTACACATATAAATACAATAAGAATATCATATAATACAGACATAGACAAAATCAATCAATCAATCAAAGTAATCAGTCTTTATAATTTAATAATAAATGATATTAGATAACATTAATTTACGAGCTCAAATATATGTACAGTACATACGTATTAAGTTGTATTGCGCTTTAATGATGATATTCATTATCAGAATTTTTGTTAGATATTTCAAAGACAATTCTAAAATCTGATCTGAGTCATGAAGTTGTTTCTGCAATAAAAACACATCTTCTGTGTATTATTATGATTATATTCATACAAAATTTATTCCAGAGAGTTTTAATGTGAAAGGAAAGGTATCTATATAAATGGAGAATTTTATGTAGCTGATATATGCAGGATGGAAATTATCTCATGGTAAAATTCGTTCGCGTCATTAATATTATTTGTTGTAGAAAAAGGAACTCGAAGTAGGGTAGCGATTTTAATAATGGAAAATATTTTCAGCAAGTTATTAGTTTTTATTTTATTGGATTTGGATATTATGACGTCATCAACTCTTTTAAAGGGGCAACCTCTTATTTTATAATTAATAAAATTGATACAAGTATATGCAAAACATCCTAATCAAGATGTATGCAAAATAGACGATACAAACTCATGGTATGTACGTGAAATCACCATACTTTAGCGTTAGAATACAGATAATGAGAATAGTTATTTACGAACCAAGTGCGGGAAGACTATTTTCCCGCATGAGCGCACTTTGTTAGCACGAGCGACCGCAGGAAGCGAGTGCTTTTAAATGCGCGAATGCGTGGAAGATGTCTTCACGCAAGTGGTTTGTACAATATTTTTTGTACGAACATTAAATTAAAAAAATATTATTGACTAACGTCATTAGTATCGTACCTAACCTAAGATAGATTACGTAATTAATTTAAGCATTTCATGTACGTAACTATTACTCACCTTTCCCTAAAATTAAGTTATTATATTCTTACACATGGCAAACATGAGGTATTTATTCTTATATTTATAAATTTATAGTATGTACATTAATTGCGTGTTTTGCTTTAAATACAAAAAATCCGAACTGCCAATATGAATGTCGATGTGGTCAAATAGATGGCGCTTGAATGTCGTTTAAAATGTCGTCAAATAGATGGCTTCACAAATTTTTTGGAAGAATTTTTAATTATTACTCCTATTTCCCCAACTTTTAGTGAGGAATAGGAAAGGGAAGTAGTATTTTATAGACTAAATTTTATTACTACCAAGTTAGATTTTTTTTTAAATGTCCCAAAGTGCCAGTGTTTTCTTCAATTTTTACAGTCGCCTCGACCGGGAAAACCTCTTTCCTAGTCGAGCTACACATGCGCCAAATGTAACTTTACAAGTGGTGAGTACAAAATAACTTTTATTATCGCCCATCATTGGCAAGAAAATAAATTTAGGCTCGTATGACATTGAGCTAATTTTTACAGAAAATTTTCAAGAGAATGTTCATAAAGATTTTCTTAAAAATTAAAACAAAATTTCAATTATAAATTCAAGTTTGCGATATTTCAAATACCGCAAATCAATTATGCTTAGACAAATTTATACAAAAAACATAAAAAACACAACCGATTTGATTTTGTCTTTCAATATTGCTATACCATAGTCGTCAAATTTTAATTTCGGTTTGCACTTCTATCATATGCAGAAGATGACCTTATGATATGCAGCGATGCCTGCTTGCTAACAGAGGTGGGAGAGCAACGCAGTGACGGGGGACCCCCACGCCTTACATTTCATAGCAAACGTTTGTCGAGCGTGGCAGCCTCGCTTATGTTTATCTTTAGTTTATTTCGTCGCGCTCTTTTCCTCTTTCTACTTTCGTATCAGAAATTAAAATATGTCGACCCCGGTATCCACTTTAGTGTTTAGTATACACGCTATTTAATTCGCGTATACATAAATGTGTATGGAAATACAGTTTTTGAATAAACAAACAATTTTTTTTTAAAAATCAGGTCTACTACATTTAACAATGTAATAACCATTTATTTCCTAATTTCTACCATTTTTATTTTCTTATATGTAGTATAAGGAAGTATGTATTGTGATGATGAAAATTTTCGACCTCGAGATTTTTGCAGATGTCCACGTTTTGAGGTCCCCTGATTCCGAAAAAGTGGTGTGTATGTGAGTATGTGTGTGTCTGTGTGACCACGATAGCGGTCAAACCGCTATAGGTATCAATTCCAAATTTTGTATTTGTGAATATAATCTCCCTCTTGAGAACTGATTAGATTTTCAGTAAATCGGCAGACCGGAAGTAGTACATACTATACTTCAGTGAAAAAATTGAATTTTGCTAAACAAACAAATTTATAAAGAATTCATATGTACTCAAAATTAAATTTGAGATGAATTTTATTAAAAATGTTTTTCGAAATTCCTACCGGAAGTAGGTCTTTTATTCTTATCGAAAATCAGTTTTTTACGAATATTTCGCAAGTCATGCTTTTTAGACAGACACGTTACGAGTATAAAAGTATTTAGAATTTAATTTTCGATACCTTTTGTATAATTTTCTTTTTAAATTCGGACCGTAAGTAACACTTTTGCTGATATGGAATAGCGATTTTTTGCAAATATGTCGTAATTATGCATTATATATATATTTATCAAGTGTACAAAAGTATTTAGAGCTGGATTTTGAATATTTTTTGTATAAATGAAATTTCAAAATTCGGACCGGAAGTAACACTTTTACTCTTAGGCAGAATATCTTGCAAGTATGCATTCTAGAACGATTTATTAAGAGAATGGAAGTACATAGAATAGGATTTTGAATAATTTTCATATTAAAAAATTCTTAAAATTATTTAGTTCGAAACGCTCATACGTATAAGAAAGTCGTGTGGTGGCCGCACCTCATTTTTTATTTGTAAGCTAAACATTTACTCTTCCGAATTACCCAGCCTTAAATAACAATACCGTTAAATTTATCAATGGTCTGTCTGAGAAATATTATAGTAATTTATATTATTTTAAAATAAGAAGTTTCTAAATTAAATTAAGATACTAATATAATATAATAATTATGATAAATATACTGGTTTAAAATATTAATACAACCATCATATACGTACAGTGGCAAATTAAGTGTTCATTATTTTCACTTCGTTAGTTTCAGACTGTTAATTAGCATTATTTTAGTTTGCGGCAAGTGTTTAAAACATAGGCATATAGAAACATTTAATTTCTATAATCCCAACTCTCATGCGAGTAGTTTGCATAAATTACGTTTGTGGGTACCAATTATATTAAGAAAATGTGACGCCTTGTGGCTATCAATGAATGCACGTATGTACATACATGGATGTGAATAGGCATAGAAAGGAGTCGCAAAAATACGTATATGATAAATAAATCCGAAGAGTTGACTGAACTTTCTTTTCTAGTCCGGCAGCGGATTGCAGGAAAAAAATTGCTGGGGATATTGCTTTGCATGCATGTTTCTTTCGTATAATGCAAAGTGTAAAGTACTACGTGCATACAATTGAAGCTTCGTATTAGTTTGAAGGTATATATTAGAAAATTCCATTTGTTCAAGTTCTGGTTTCTATAGAGAAATGTTGGCAAGATAGAAGTTTATGGATATAATTAAACATATTTGCAATATGTCACGTACAACAACACATACACTCCTACATACCTTGCATTTTCTTAACTCCAAATTACTATAAATCAAACGCTTGTTTTTATACGTTTATGAGGCGTTTCCCTTAATTTTTTCGCACATATAAGTACGTACACTTACGGTAAAAGTAGTCGAGACGGCTAAGCGCGGCTGCAATATTAGCTTGCCTCCCGAATATCTCCGAAACATGAACCACACGATTCGATGTGTCCGCGTCGCAAGGAAGGGTATATTTGTATATTAGTTTAGTATATGCCTCCGGTAACACTATAATTCGAGGAGATTAAATATGAATTTCAATCATTGTTATGCCTCCTAGTCTCAGTTATCTTAAAATATATTTATTCCACTAAACAGAGGCTTGGTATTTATCGCAACATATTCCTACTAGTTAATTTTATTTTTTAAGAAAAAGTTTATAAATAGAATATTAGGTTAAATTATATTTTCGCCCTCGACAGATTAATTTTAATGTAATGTTTTTAGAATATTTATAATAAGGTAATGTTGTTTTAGAACAATATTGACATACAGTACCATGACGCGAATATTTCTGAAGACGGAATCCTATTGATAAATTTACCTGCTTTTTTGTAACGTTGTCATTTGACTTGGAACTAGTTGCAATGAGCGTGTAAATATACAAATAAAGACGATAAATAGGATTTTAAACGATCTTAATCATTGATACTTAACTGGTAATATGCATCTGGGATGAATATACTCGACATCATATACCTGTTAAAGATTCGACTTTACTTGATCGTTTATGAAATACTAGTGCGCGTGAAATATTTAAGATCCATTAATTTATTTATCGCGTTAGGTCGATTACTGTATAACATAAAATTTTAAAATCGCACAGCCTTCTTTTTCATTGTGTCTAATAATGACGGTAGTCGGATCTCAGAGTGCAACAGAAAGTCCATATATTTTTGAGAGTTTAAGGTACCTATACGTTTAATTTAAAAGAAAGTCTGGTGTGAAAAAGTCGTTTATTCTACTGTAGAAGCAATTACAACACAAATACAGATTACGGTTGAATGCTACTTAAAACCGGAAGTTGGCAAATAAGTATATAATATTCAAAATACACAATACTACAAAATACATATACATATGTAGAAATATCACAGAAATAAAAAAAAATTAGATAAAATTTATAAAATAAAAATTTTAAAATAAAAAAAAAAGTAAAATAAGATAAAAATTCGAAAATAAACTAACAATTATAAAATAAAATAAAAACTCTAAAAGGAGATAAAAACTCTAAAATAAAATAAAAACTCTAAAATAAATAAAAATTATAAAATAAAATAAAAACTCTAAAATAAAATAAAAATTCTAAAATAAATAAAAATTCTAAAACAAAATAAAAACTCTAAAAACTCTTAAGTTCCTGGATTTTTAAATTCACCCGAGGTTAGTATGTGTCTTGTGTTCCTGATATACACATCATTTGAGAGTTGGAAGTATTAAGATGACGCCTCCGTCGAGCATAGAAACGAGAATGAAGGCTGTCGTTCTCAGGGAGCAAGGGTTATCCTACCGACAGATTGCTGAGCAAGGGGACTATCGGTAAGGCAAAAAATACTTTTATCCTTTCGTATTACCTACTCTAAGTTCTTTCGTGTTTGCACAAATCTACGCCAATACTTATCAGAAATGCATAATGTAATGAACAAATTTGTGATAAAACACTTCAAATTTCTTAGTTAGTAGAAAATCAATAAATATACGTATAAGAAATCAATGTTTTTAAACTAATTGTATAGTAATCTGGTTGAATTTTGTTATTTTAGGGTTGCCCGTTAATTTTGTGTTCATTCATTTTCACATAAACGAAATAAAATACAAAACGGTTATACACCTCAGTCGGCGCGGAGGAATTCGCCGTTATAAATAAAGACCTTTGAAAATGTTTTTTGTTGTTGATGTAAAGGCTTCATGAATGCACATTTTCATATTTTTACCAGTGTAGCCCGGAACTAACAGATATTCCTACGATAAACTATATAGCAAATAGCAATGAGATCTAAACAAACCAACATTAAAAAAAAGAATGTGCTACACATGGCATTCCTGCAATTTTTAGACCCTGTTCTAAATTTTCAGATCGAAATATTAAAATACAGCCAAGATGTTAACAAAATATATCTTTATTAAATAAATGTTGTTATGAATTTATTGTTTCCTCAGAGAGCTCGAGTCCATGACTGGGTAACGCGGTGGGAGACAGAAAACCAGGACACTGCTCTTCGAAACAAGCCAAGACTGGGCCGCCATGCTAAAATAAGTGCACAGGATGGAGAGCTTATTCGTCAGTTAGTGGCAGAAACACCTCTAATTACGTCTGCGGAGATTGTGGAGCGCTTGCATCTGGAATGCTCACCCAGAACGGTGCGCAATTTTTTGCACAAAAACAATATTCATTGCAGACAACCTGCAAAGAAAGCTGAGTTTTTACCCAGACATGCCGAAGAACGTTTACATTTCGCCATAAATAATTTACAACGTGACTGGGGTACAGTAATTTTTACGGACGAGAAAGTGTTCTCTACATCCCAGCAAACACGGAAGTTAGTGTGGCGGCCCAACGGGACCAGATTCGAGCCGAACAATATCGTTCCAGTGCGAAGAAGCAGTCGAGTCAGTCTGGCGTACTGGGGATGGATATCCGCCGCAGGACCTGGTGAAATTGCACGGATAGACACCAAAATGAACGCTGAACAATACATTCGTGTCTTAGAGGATGTATTGATTCCTAGCGTTCGGGCGATCTATCCTGCACCTGCACCAATTGTGTTAGTGCAAGATAATTCCGCAGTACATACCGCCAGACTGGTTACAGCTTGGTTAGAGGACCATCCCGACATACAAGTGCTTCGTTGGCCCTCTAAGTCTCCCGATCTGAACCCCATTGAAAATGTATGGGGTACTATGTGTCAGATGTGGGAGCAGCAGGGAGTACCAATACCAAGAACCAGAGAAGCACTTCACCACCACGTTATCCGGATTTGGGAAGCATTAAGGGGCACGGAGATATGTTCAAATATAGTAGGGTCCATGCCTAGAAGACTACAAGAAGTTGTCGCTAGAAATGGCTATTGGACACACTACTAATATTTTATATATGTATTTTTTTTTGAATTTTTATCTCCTTTTAGAGTTTTTATTTTCTTTTAGAATTTTTATTTATTTTAGAATTTTTATTTTATTTTAGAGTTTTTATTTTATTTTATAATTTTTATTTATTTTAGAGTTTTTATTTTATTTTAGAGTTTTTATCTCCTTTTAGAGTTTTTATTTCATTTTATAATTGTTAGTTTATTTTCGAATTTTTATGTTATTTTACAATTTTTTTTATTTTAAAATTTTTATCTTATAAATTTTATCTAATTTTTTTTTATTTCTGTGATATTTCTATGATGTATGTATATGTATTTTGTAGTATTGTGTATTTTGAAAATTATATACTTATTTGCCAACTTCCGGTTTTAAGTAGCATTCAACCGTAATCTGTATTTGTGTTGTAATTGCTTCTACAGTAGAATAAACGACTTTTTCACACCAGACTTTCTTTTAAATTAAACGTATACCTTAAACTCTCAAAAATATATGGACTTTCTGTTGCACTCTGAGACCCGACTACCGTCATTATTAGACACAATGAAAAAGAAGGCTGTGCGATTTTAAAATTTTATGTTATACAGTAATCGACCTAACGCGATAAATAAATTAATGGATCTTAAATATTTCACGCGCACTAGTATTTCATAAACGATCAAGTAAAGTCGAATCTTTAACAGGTATATGATGTCGAGTATATTCATCCCAGATGCATATTACCAGTTAAGTATCAATGATTAAGATCGTTTAAAATCCTATTTATCGTCTTTATTTGTATATTTACACGCTCATTGCAACTAGTTCCAAGTCAAATGACAACGTTACAAAAAAGCAGGTAAATTTATCAATAGGATTCCGTCTTCAGAAATATTCGCGTCATGGTACTGTATGTCAATATTGTTCTAAAACAACATTACCTTATTATAAATATTCTAAAAACATTACATTAAAATTAATCTGTCGAGGGCGAAAATATAATTTAACCTAATATTCTATTTATAAACTTTTTCTTAAAAAATAAAATTAACTAGTAGGAATATGTTGCGATAAATACCAAGCCTCTGTTTAGTGGAATAAATATATTTTAAGATAACTGAGACTAGGAGGCATAACAATGATTGAAATTCATATTTAATCTCCTCGAATTATAGTGTTACCGGAGGCATATACTAAACTAATATACAAATATACCCTTCCTTGCGACGCGGACACATCGAATCGTGTGGTTCATGTTTCGGAGATATTCGGGAGGCAAGCTAATATTGCAGCCGCGCTTAGCCGTCTCGACTACTTTTACCGTGTACATGCGAGCTGTGTAAATTACGTAATAAGAATGATTTTTCAATTTTCTTTTATTCGAATAGAATTAAAATTCCTCAAAACTCCCTCAAAATAACTTTCTTGGGAAGCCAGACAGCGCAGGAGATAGCTCTTCTAATCCTCATAATAGAGCTGGAACTTTAAATCTGGAATAGCCTTCAGCTTGTAGGTTAAAGCAGTTTTAACGTTTTAGAGTGTTACAAAATGACGTCCCTTGAGGTGATCTTCCAATTTTGGGAAGAGGAAAAAGTTACAATGAGTCAAGTCAGACGAATAAGGTGGCGGAGGAGGCACATGAATGTTCTTACTGCCCAAAAACTAGTTTATTTAAATTGCTATTTAACAAAGCGCATTGTCGTGATGCAAGACCTAGTTCTTGGGGTTTGGTCTCATACAAAAATATAGGAACTAAAAGTGATTGACCGTTTGGCCTTAAGGTACAAACTCTTTGTGGAGGATTCCCTGGCTATCGAAAAGGCAAATTAGCATGCACGATCTTCGACTTGCTCATTCTTGCTTTTTTGGGTCTTGGAGAGGTTGCTATTCCATGCTCTGTCGCTTGGTTTCCGGGTCGTACTCAAACACCCAAGACTGGTCACCATCAGTAATCACACGTTCCAGAAAATGGAGATCATATTCAATCGATTCCAAAAAGTGAAAGTATTTTCCTCACGATGTGCTTTTGGCTTTGCAAAACTTTTATTAGAATCATTTTTGCAGATTTTTCTCATCCCTAATTCAATTCAAATCTGATGAATGTCGGTGTGAGTCAAATTCAAGTCATCCCCGATCATTCTGACTGTCAGCAGGTGATCTGAATGCACAAGATTTCGTATACTGTCGACACTTTCACCTGTTCTTGAAACTAAAGGCGAATAATTAAATGTTTATATTATAAATTAGGTTTTAATTCCCTGTTATGTATTTGAAAGAATAAAAAAAAATCATTCTTACGAACAACTTCTCCTCTGAACAGACCGGGCCAGGCGGCAGTGTGACAACGACGACTAAAAACAACCAAGCTCGACCCACCCATCGAAGAAACAGGGACGTGCTTTTAACGGCTTTGTTTCTTCTCGTTGATCGTTATTATCTGGTCAGACGATATTGAACATTTAAATATCCTTTTATAAACTCGTGGCGTACTCGAATGTTTGTTGGTACCTATTTCTTACTCTTTGAAGTGTAAACTTCTATGGGTGCATTGCGTAAATAAATTCATGTCCCCGAGCAGATTCGATCCCGAGCCGCACGGGTGAGAATCCGGCACGTTAGCATCAGACCAACGCGGGACTCGTAAGCGAGTATTCATATCGTCTATTTATATATATATATATATATATATATACATCTTTCTATCAAAGTCAGGCCAACTAGGATTTCATACAATTCTGAACCATCTATTTCTAGTAACCGTAGACAAAAAATTCTTACATAGGCGGACCTAAATGACATATGGTACACATGGAAATCATTATATACAACACTTTTTCTTTATAATAAAGTTTTTGTATATCGTCTCAAAAATACGGCAATCTCAAGCCATTGGCTTTTGGTAGCAACTCAGTCCAGTATATACACAAACATGTAATAGCACCGCTTTTCCTGAACCAGAGCAGGGTTGCCGTAACTTAACACATGAGAAGGGTGATTTTAATTTGCGAGTGCAATGTGGTTTACATTTTGTTGCCTCGTACAAAGCAAGACAGAGTAAGAAGCGGTATGGAAAATGATTATAGGTTGGGAATTATAATGGAACTTTAAATGAGTTATTTTTTTTGTATTCTACTACAGTTCATGTTTAGTTCTATTTTATTAATTAATGAAACCTATTTGAATGCTAAAGTTATTAATTTCGATCATAAGGCATCTCACAAAAATTGATAGAAACAGTTTCTGACTGATTAATTTATTAATATCGAAATGATTAACCCCGAAAGCTCAGATAAGAGTTACGCATTTGTAATGCTTGCGTTTAATAGTTTTCTTTTTCAAGCAAAGAAGTTTCTTAATTCAAACAAATTAATTAACAAATTAAAATATTATGTACATTAGGACTGAATTGCTTGAATAATGTATGTGTATGTAGACTTAATGCCGAGCGTCAACTATCGCGCAGTGTTCCCAATTCCAAAAAACTTGATCAAAATATAAAATCTTTATCAATTTGTTTTAAATTTGATGACTAAGCATTTTTGATTCTCTTATTACGAATGTAAGAACACAAAGCTGATACAATATGGCGGAAAAGAAATGTTAAAAATTTATTTTACAATAGGTAGTGATAATAATTGATAAACTGCAGTTAATATATACCGTAAAGATAAACAGAATAATTACAAGTAGTATATTTTCAATTATCGCAAACTTTAGTAATACTATTAGGGCTGAAATGAAACGTATAAAACGTGTATAAAAAATATATTTATAGGAGAAATACTTATACCGGGTGTCCCGTAAAAAACGCCAACAATAATAACTCCGTTATTTATTGTCCGATTTTATTGAAACAAAAAGTCAGTTAATTAGCATCAAAAATACTACAAGAAAGTAGTGTTTTAGTTGTTTTCAGTTGTTTTCATTAATGTCAAACGATAGTCAACTTTTTTATTTTAAATGGAAACAGATATATTTTTGGCAATATTCGGATTGGATTTTCTTTTCTGAATTCATCGATGTATAAACATGTCTATTTTTTATAAACGATTATTGAAAGAAAACCATTTATTAAAATTGACCATGTTTTTAATAAATTATGTATAACATTTCGAATGTGCTATGAAACATTGAAAACGTAAGTATTATAAGTATTATTCTAAAAAACAAAACAAAACACTTCACAATAATTGTTCAAATTGCCCGCCACCTTGTTCAATACATAACGCACATCTCCTAATTACTCCACGAGTCGCATTTAAAAGACAAACGGCAGGTATTTCTTGACAAGTGTTAATAATTCTTTGTCTTAAAATGTCAACATTTTCTGGAGGTGTCAAATAAACTCGATCTTGTAGATAAGCCCACAACCAAAAATCTAGGGGCGAAAGATCGGGTGAACGCGCAGGCCACTCGATAGGATGGGATGTTCCTATCCACCTATTTCCAAATTGGGTGTTCAACCAATCAGTATTTACTCTGGCGTTGTGAGCGGGGGCCCCATCTTGTTGATAAAATATTGTATTTAAATTTGCCAAAGGTAATTCATCTAAAAAGTTTTGGTGATTTTCGTTTAATAAAGTGTGATACTTTTCTTGATTTAAGCAACCATCTATGAAAAATGGCCCAATTAATTGATCGCCTAAAATACCACACCAAACATTTACGCTGAAACGTCTTTGAAAATTATTTTCAACGACAAATCTCGGATTGTCTTGGCTCCATTGTCGATGTATGTTTCTATTAAAAATACCATTGTTGCTAAAAGTGCATTCATCAGACCAAATTATCATTCTGTAAAAACTCCGGTCTTGTTCTAATGCATTTAAAAAAGTCGACAAAACTGTATTCTTCGGCGTTGATCATTTTGTTCTAATGCATTAACTTTTCGAGCTATGTACGGTTTAAATTTGTGTTTTCTTAAAACACTATGGACTGTAGTTTTTGATACCCCAATATTATGTGCAATTTCGCGAGTCGAAGTTCCTGAATTTTCTTGTAGTGCAAGAAGAACATCATATTCCGTATCTTCGGCGAATCTACGTCGCTGTGTTTTAGGTTTTTTAAATGATCCATAATTCCTCAAATTCGTTTCAATTCTCTGAAATATTTTCGAATCTGGAACTTCTCTGTCCGGAAAACGAACGCTGTAACGCCGAACTGCTTGAAGACGATTTTTATTCAGTCAAAAACACTTGCAACATGTCTGTTAACTCATTGTTATTCATTTTTACGAATATGTATACTTTTTTTTGCGGCAAAACGTTCAAGCAGAACAATAAATAAGACTTAATAGACACTCACACTGACGTTTATTGACGTTTATCGCATTTTTGTTTTTTCATGGCACATTCCAAAATTTATAAATAATGGAATACAAAGATGAAATTTATTAGGTGTTTTATATTTTTTTTCAATAATTGTTTATCAAAAATAGATATTTTATACATTGTTGAATTCAGAATAAAAAATCCAATCCGAATATAGCCAAAAATATATCTGTTTCCATTTAAAATAAAAAAGTTGACTATCGTTTGTCATTAATAAAAACAACTGAAAACAAACAAAACACTGCTTTTTTGTAGCATTTTTGATGCAAATTAACTTTATTTTTGTTTGAATAAAATCGGACAATAAATAACAGAGTTATTATTGTTGGCGTTTTTTACGGGACACCCGGTATAAATAAAGTACATTGTTAGAAATATTTATTTGTAATAAAAGTTAAGTAAATTAAAGCTTTGCATATACCGAAGAAAATATTTTCTTGTTTTCGTTTTTTTAAATTAAGAAAATTGGTATTAAAGTAAGTAAAATGCTTTTCTTGCGTGAGAAATAGATTTATTCAACTTAAGAAAATGGTAAAATTGGTTTAAGTAAATAAGTTACTTCAGTAGTATAAGTTGGTTATCACTTTAAAAAAATGGGATTTATTTCCTAAAAGCAAATATTTATTTGCGCCAATTCAATTACACATTTGAACTAAGTAACTTGGCGATTTGTTATAGGAAAGTACTTTCTTGATAGAAGCATAATATTTATTTAATATAAAAAATATATCTATTCATCACACATTCACTGAACTAATATTTATTTTTTTTTTGTAAATGACTACCATGTAAACATCCACTATAGACTAAATGAGCTTAATCTTAGTCTAACCGAAGTTACAAACTGTTTTGAAGTTTATAGAAAAATATTCTTTTATCACAAAACTAGAGAAGGGAATACCTATACTTTTTATTGGCTTTATAACCCCCACGCTTTAGATAAAAAGATGTGTGACTATTTTCGCCTTAAATAACTTAAAAACAACCATTCTGAAAAATAATAGAAAGAAATCCTCACTATAAGTTAAAATTGGTTACAATATCGAAACAATAACAAATACACTTGTATACCATTGTGCAAAACAACACCCCTTTTTCTGAAGTCGAGCTTGTCGAACTTAATTATTTATGAATGGCGAATATAAAAAACATTCCTGTTTTAATAGATATAAAGGAACTGTCATGTCGTACTTAGATAAGTAGTTTTATGATCTTTTTCTTGCAACTGAAGTTACAAAAAAAAACGGTCGCCAATGTTTTTTTCTGACCTTTTTAAATGTATGACTCCCTGGGAAGAGAGCCATAAATCTTAAAGGCTTATTTTCAAGCTATAATTATTCCTAAACTCTGTGTTAAATTAATGTAGAGGTATTTTCCTGACATCGTAAAAATTATAATAATACTGTGTAGGCTATTGTTTCATATATTACATAATAATGCATTATTTTTTGAAATGAAAGAACAAATAGATAATTACAAAAATTATTTCAAAAACGTTTCTGTAGAAGGTATAGAAAATCTCATTCATCTAAACCTTATATTTAATCTTGCCAGTAATTTTTATTCATAGGTACTGAAATAATTTTAAAAATGAGGTGTGGCCACCACACGACTTTCTTATACGTATGAAAGTGTTACTTCCGGTCCGAATTTTGAAATTTCATTTATACAAAAAATATTCCAAATCCAACTCTAAATACTTTTGTACTCTTCATAAATATATATAGAATGCATAATTTACGACATATTTGCAAAAAATCGCTATTCGATAAGAGTAAAAGTGGTACTTCCGGGCTGAATTTTGAACTTTTTTTTATACAAAAGATATTTAAAAGTATGTTCTAAATACTTTTATACTCGTAATGTACCTGCCTAGAAAGCATGACTTGCGAAATATTCGCAAAAAACTGATTTTCGATAAGAGTAAAAGACCTACTTCCGGTAGGAATTTCGAAAAACTTTATTAAAACAATTTTTCTCAAATTTAATTTTGAGTACATTTGAATTCTTTATAAATTTGTTTAAACTTAGTAATTGATGAAATATTTGCAAAATTCGATTTTTTCACTGAAGTAAACTACTACTTCCGGTCTGCCGATTTTGCTCAAAATCTAATCAGTTCTCAAGAGGGAGATTATATTCGTAAATACAAAATTTGGAATTGATATCTACAGCGGTTTGACCGCTATCGTGGTCACACACACACAGACAGACAGACACACACACAGACACACAGACATTTTTTAAAAACCACTTTTTTGGTATAAGGGGACCTCAAAACGTGGACATCTGCAAAAATCTCGAGGTCGAAAATTTTCATCATCACAATACTTCCTTATACTACGTATAAGAAAGTAAAAAGTTATTGGAATTCTTTTCTTAACTCCGTAAATGATAGACGGGGTATTTCCGTGTTAATCGCAAGTTAGTAAATGCAAGAAGTAGACGCCTTTCTTCTAGTATATACTTTTTGAGTACGATATAGGAAAAAAATGAGGTGTGGCCACCACACAACTTTCTTATACGTATGAGCGTTTTAAACTATACAATTTAAAAAAACTTTTATACAAAAGTTATTCAGAATCCTATTCTGAGTACTTCCATTGTCTTAATAAATCTCTATAGAATGAATATTTTGCAAGATATTCGAAAAAAAGTGCTACTCCCTAAGACAATGTGTTACTTCCGGGCCGAATTTTGAAATTTCATATATACAAAGAATATTGCAAATCCAGCTCTAAATACTTTTGTACTCTTGATAAATATATATAGAATGCATAATTTACCATATTTGCAAAAAATCGCTATTTGGTAAGAGTAAAAGTGGTACTTCCGGTCCTAATTTTGAAATTTTTTTTATACAAAAGGTATTGAAAATTAAGTTCTAAATACTTTTATACTTGTAACGTACCTGTCTAAAAAGCATACCTTGCGAAGGATTCGCAAAAAACTGATTTTCGATGCGAGTAAAAGACCTATTTCCGGTAGGAATTAAAAAAAACTGTTTGATAAAATTTTTCTCAAATGTAATTTTGAGTACATTTAAATTCTTTATAAATTTGTTTAAACTTAGTAATTGACCAACTATTGGCAAAATTTAATTTTTTCGCTGAAGTAAACTACTACTTCCGGTCTACCGATTTTGCTGCAAAACTAGTCAGATCTCAAGACGGAGATTATACACGTAAATACAAATTTTGGAATTGATATCTATAACGGTTTGACCACTATCGTGGTCACACACAAACACACACACACAGAGAGAAATTGTGTCTGGACATTATTGAAGCGACCTTTATCTACAGTTCTTTATAAAATATATTATTAAAATTGTTGGTTGTTTTTATTTACCTAATAAGGATTTTATAAATTGGTTTCAATAAATAATAATTAATAAATAAGTTTACTGGCTTTCATATTAAAAAAAATGACAATTTCACTGACAGTTTCTAACCTATTTGCAAATATAATCTCAAGATTCACATTTACAAAGTACAAAATACCTAAAAAGATGATTGCTTGATTTTGAAGTGTACGAGATTTTTCTGCACACAATTGCACATCGGGTCTAAAATTTGCTGAAGAGTAAATGTTTCTAAAGAACAGACGATTACATATGTATTAACGAATTTATTAAGAAGAACTGGAAGTTAGAACGTAAATGTACCTAGTTACGTTCCACGTGAGCGATCTAAATTAGATCTTGCTATTTGTCCTATGTCTCCTATGGTTTTAGTTTATGGGGCAATTCTAAATTTAAAGTAAACATAAATAGGCCCAAAATCTCAAGATAATCATGTAGAGACATGTAAAGTTTTTCTAAATTGTCCAGGCAACATTAAGAAAGACATTATTGTATTATCAAATCATTAAATATCAAATAATGTCATTTTGCGCAATTTTGATTCATTTTTTTATCTCCTTTTGTAGTTAAAAATATTGTTTAATTAAAATAAAAAGCTTTCCTTTAAAAATTTTTTTAAAAGATTTTATATTAAAAATTTCAGTGATTTGTAGGTATTTAATAATAGACATTTTCGATAAAAACATTCTTTACATTTACTAATACCGCGCAATAAATACCGCGTGCATGTGAATAAATTAAAAAAGAGAGCCCAATGTTTCAAAACGTAAATGCGCGGTGTTTTAAGCGCCCGATAATCACCTCTATTTCTAAAGCAATGCGAAGGGTCACAAAGTCCACCGTTCCGCGGCGCTTCATTGTGGAAATACTCGTACAAATATACAATATACCACGCAATGGCAATCCGCACGGAAGCAATCATGTGGTGTAAAAGTGAGGATAGCAGGTAGTAAGAATCACGATGCATCTAGACCTTTATGTTAGAAAACAAGCATTGTTGCCAGGCTTAATTGGCTCAGAATTGTGCATATGTAACTATATACAGTATATTACAACAACGACTTCAAGCGGCATAACCTAGAACTAAACAAACGGTTATTCCTACAAAGCTGAACCATCATAAATGTCCATTTTTTTCGTAACCGGCAAGTTCTAAACAAAGTCAACCCTGCTGGGTGACAGCGAAATTGAGGGTCACTTTAAATTGTAGTGGGGCGATTACTGTACGGTTTGAGTTAAAGAAGTTATATAGGGAAAACGATCCTGAGCCATATATATGGTTCAGGTTTGTTTGCCTGGCTCAAGATTGTGCATTCATCGTGCTATATTTGGCCTGACTTTGTATGAAAGATCTATATATATATATATATATATATATATAGGTATGTGAACACATACCAATACACCCTGAAACAGTGTCTAACATCACATCTTCCTATATATATATATATATATATATATATATATATATATATATATAAAATAAAATATTTTTCTTGGTTTGTTAGGCCATTGTTAATGTATAAAATTTAAGGGAACTAAAACAACATTCTCATCGACGTTTCGGTTTTATTATAACATCAAAACCTTTTTCCAGATAACTGCAATATGACAAAAACTGTACATTTTCATAATATTAACAATGTGTATAAGAAAACATTTCCAAGAAATTACTTTAATACAAGGAACAATTATTAAAAACAATGTCTAAAAAACATGTCTAAAAAATACATATGTTTACTATAAACAATAAACGCATATAACAATCAGAAATACTTACATTCAAAATAAAAGTAATTGCCTATATACAATTTTTTTAAGGGAAAAAAAAACATTTCCCTAAGTCATGTTCTAACTACATTTTTGATAATTGTAAAATTAATTTATCTGATCCGCTAGTTTTATGAACTTATGTGATTTCACCAAGTGTAATGCCTATGGTTTATAACATCGAACTAAATGTATATCTGTGATAAAAGGTCTTAAAATATTTTAACGTACAAAATTTTATACAGTTTTTTTGGGCTAGCATGTGTTTTGAAATTGTTTCTTTAAAGTATTAAACTAAAACTGCGATACACATTAAGAGAGAACGAGAAAATGGAAAAACATACATATAGGAGGCATATAATAGTGTTGTAAATTTTAGACAAATTTTTTATGTCCGATCTATCATTAATTGTTTTGTCATTTCCCCTTATATGCAGCATCTCCAAAAAGCATCTCGGTTTATATTTGTTCTCCACCTCTAAAATTTTAACATTTTTAAAATCAAACGTGTGCTTTAATGAATCACAATGTTTTTTTAAGGCTGTACTGTTTTTTTGGAATTTATGGCCATCAATACGATCACACAGATGCTGCTGTGTTTGACCTATATACACGGTGGCCAGAAAAATGCGGACAAACGCCAGGTAGAACGATTCTTTGTTCAATTCTGAGGCGATAATCTTAATCCAAAAAAGTTATACGGTCCTTCCTTACGGCATACGAGACCATCAAACATTAAGTTGTACGGCTAAAATTTAGCAAAATTCGTCAAATTTATCTATGTAAAATCATTGTGGTGAAATTTAGAAATGGAATTATCTCAAATGCATTGATGTAACTAATCGATTAATACCAATGGTTTACAAAAAAAAAAAAAAAAAAAAAAAAAAAAAGCACTGTACTACTTTTTTCAATTAAGATTGTCAACTCAGAATTAAACAAAGATTTGGCCTGCGTGGCGTTTGTCCGCATTTTTCTGGCCACCGTGTATATTGCATCACAGTCCCTACAGTTTAATTTGTAAACAACATGGGTTTTTTTAATAACGATGGGTGGAATATTGATGGCCATAAATTCCAAAAAAACAGTACAGCCTTAAAAAAACATTGTGATTCATTAAAGCACACGTTTGATTTTAAAAATGTTAAAATTTTAGAGGTGGAGAACAAATATAAACCGAGATGTTTTTTGGAGATGCTGCATATAAGGGGAAATGACAAAACAATTAATGATAGATCGGACATAAAAAATTTGTCTAAAATTTACAACACTATTATATGATAAGATTAAAGCTGTTCTTCTCTCCTATATGTATGTTTTTCCATTTTCTCGTTCTCTCTTAATGTGTATCGCAGTTTTAGTTTAATACTTTAAAGAAACAATTTCAAAACACATGCTAGCCCAAAAAAACTGTATAAAATTTTGTACGTTAAAATATTTTAAGACCTTTTATCACAGATATACATTTAGTTCGATGTTATAAACCATAGGCATTACACTTGGTGAAATCACATAAGTTCATAAAACTAGCCGATCAGATAAATTAATTTTACAATTATCAAAAATGTAGTTAGAACATGACTTAGGGAAATGTTTTTTTTTTCCCTTAAAAAAATTGTATATAGGCAATTACTTTTATTTTGAATGTAAGTATTTCTGATTGTTATATGCGTTTATTGTTTATAGTAAACATATGTATTTTTTAGACATGTTTTTTAGACATTGTTTTTAATAATTGTTCCTTGTATTAAAGTAATTTCTTGGAAATGTTTTCTTATAGGTACACATTGTTAATATTATGAAAATGTACAGTTTTTGTCATATTGCAGTTATCTGGAAAAAGGTTTTGATGTTATAATAAAACCGAAACGTCGATGAGAATGTTGTTTTAGTTCCCTTAAATTTTATACATTAACAATGGCCTAACAAACCAAGAAAAATATTTTATTTTATATATATGCATTAAAGGCCAAGAAAACGTTTATTTTTAAATATATATATATATATATACATGCCCAGAACCGTATCGGAAAATCTCTCCATCGAGAAACTCTTTAAAGTTGTTCGTACACCCACGCGATTATATTTCGCGGACTGTGTTGCGTTCGCTAATTGGTAACTTCGCGGACGGTTAACCAAAAAATTTGTTGTGTGTGTATGAGACATTATCTCTATAATATATAATATAATATTTCGCGCTCAGGTAAGTTTTAGCATTTTTATTAAAATGATATGGATGACTCGGAAACTGATCAGTATATTCCGGGTGTTAAATAACGTCCACACGAATTTACTATAATTTGTATACCAATGCAAAACAGAAACGTTGAGAATAGAGCATTGCTTTAATTGCTCATTATACCATAGTCGTCAAAGTTTAATTTCGGTTTGCACTTCTATAATATGCAGAAGATGACCTTATGATATGCAGCGATGCCTGCTTGCTAACAGTGGTGGGAGAGCAAGGCAGTGGTGGGGGACCCCGGCGCCTTACATTTCATAGCAAACGTTTGTCGAGTGTGGCAGCCTCGCTTATGTTTATCTTTAGATTATTTCGTCGCGCTCTTTTCCTCTTTCTACTTTCGTATCAGAAATTAAAATATGTCGACCCCGGTATACGAATTTATAAGCATTTAATGCTTTTCTGTTACACAGGATGAATGAAGAAAATCAAATCGATGACAAATTAAAACGAATGCGCGCGTGAAGAAATATCGTCAAAAGAAGCACACTAAATCTCAGCAACTGAATTCGTCGATGCAGGATGACCCTAATGTAATATAGAACGAAAAAAAAAGTTGGATTTCGTATTATTAACCTCGCCTTGATGAAGTTTTCACTTCTGCCGTGTGGTTTTAAGCACACCCATTTTCTTGCTTTTTTAATTATTGTTTGTCAAATTAGGCCAATGGCAATTAAATTATTATTACTATAAATAGGGGGTTTGAAGCCGATCAGGTTTCATAATTTATAAAAACAAAATTTGCCTCTGAATATCCCTTCTGTATTATCTGTGTGTTTATTTTTATCACCATTTTGAAAGTAAAGCTTATTATGATTATTATTAGTTGATCACGTGCTGTTTTTATTATTTGTATATTTTAGCGTATCTACTAATTAATGAAGATATAAACAAATGTCAATATATTGAGACCACTTATTCATCATTTTACTTAACTACATAATTCTACCTATTTAGAAAGTGTCATATTTTTATTTATTTTAGGCAACACAGATATTTCCATCAGATAGTTCTCCAAGCTATTATTTTGTAATACAATACCATTGCTATTATTCAAAATTATAGAACATGATACTACGTATCTCTATGTAAACGCTCTTTCGTCTACTAGATCCAGTAGAACACACACACAAATCTCTTTGCATAGCTATCGGACTAAAAAACCTTCTTCGTGTATAGCTACATATAAGAACACCTTCAAAAAGAAGCGCGTAGATTGTAAGTTTCATGAATTTGAGTAGGCGATAGGCAATGGGGTCAGTAATCTAAAGAAATCCGAAAATCTATTCTATCTACACACACACTAATGACTCATTACATTGTTCGTATACTCGCTTAAGGAGTGCTTTTTTACCTTTACCAATTTCAGAATCACACGGGCATTTTATTAATTAACGTTTGCTAACAATCGCTTATTCTACATACATGAGGACGAAAAGTAGAAGAATAAGACAGAGGAAAGAAACGAATGTGAATTTATCCTACCATTATATGCTGTTATTAGATTCTTTGAAACATTCTCACCGATGCCGTAGCGGAATGGCATGCTTTTAAATTTGAGCTTTTGTCGCAATGTTGGTTAATGTTTAGAACTAACGGTAAAACGGTTGACTAATGAATTGTTTGGTGTTCGTATCGTGAAAAAATATGAGAATGAATGTACTGGTTTTTGTGAGCGCATGTAACCTTCGAATTAAGTGATATATCTATCTATCGTTGCTGGTATGCTGTGAAGTTTAACCTTGGCCGTTTAAATATATTATGCATATTTACCTACTATATAAATATCTTGCGTTTTGATTTACTAATCTGGGAATTCGTGTTATGTAATTTTATTTATAGTCTAGTCAAATTAGCAAAACTAAAGGTAAACATTTTCCTATCATTTTTTTTTCTCTTCGTTAATGGCCCCTCCCGTGGAGTGTAATATGTATGTATGTATGGCTAACACCCCGAGTGGATTAGCGCCGCTTGTTAAAGCTTTCTAGATCTTTTCCTTGGGGATGATCATTCCCCTATAATGTTTTGATTTCTTTACATACGTTATGCTATTTTTCCCGATCCCTGGCATCTTTTTCTGGATTTTTTATTCCAATGTTGACGTCTTGTATAACAGTTGACCTTGGTTTACCTCTATATCTCCTGCTTGCTGGCTACGTTTATCACATCTCGGTTTGCTGTCCATGCATGTCCTAACTATCTCAGTCTTTGTTCTTTAATTATTCCTATAATGTTCACTCATCTCAACAAATTGGTTTTTTCTATTCTCCATCTGTTATTCGTGTTGGGCCTGGTATTATTCTCTGATTTTTTCCCTCAGTAACTTTCATTCTTTCGCCTTCTCTTTTTGTCATGGGCATTGCTTCAACTGCATAGGTAAGTGTGAGCCTTATTAACGTTTTATATATTCTCCTCTTCGTTCTTCGGGCTAATATCTTATTGTTTTATAACTTCTTATTTGCTTGCAGTGCTTAATTGGCAGATTTTTTCTATAATTTCAGTTGTTCTATCTCCATTGCCGGTGATTACTACTCCTAGATTTCTGAATTTATCCACCACTTTCTTTATACTTTTGTTGTTTTATTTCTTAGCTTCTTCCCTGTCCTCATTATTTTCGTAATACTTCTGTTTCTTTTCAGTTCAATTTTCTTTCCTTCGTCTACTATTACTTCCAGCATGTTAACCATAAACTCCCGTCTTTTAGCAATTAGCACTAAGTCTTCTGCATATGCTACTAGCTGACATCTGCTTGATCTTCTTGTACCTTTGTTTATTACTCGTGTGTAGTATGTTCCATTGTCATATTGAATAGAAACGCTTACAGTGAATCTCCTTGCTTGACAGCTCTGTGGATATTTATTTCTTCTGTTTCACTTTTTTGTACTCTTATTCTGATATCGCTTTTCTCAAGGTTGTATATATATAATAGTTACAAGTATTATAACATATAAATTCTGCTTACTGGCAGGTAATTATTACCAGCCATTAAGCTGGTAATAATTACGCATATGTTTGCGTATTGTTTCCGTAAAATAATTGCGGATGGATGGATTTGCACTTTCCATCTATTTTGCCAATTTTTAATTTCGTTGAATGTACTCACGATGTTCCCAAATAGGCACAGCTAATTAAGTCATATCAAAAACCAAAATTTAATTACCTACAGAAGACCCACACAGGTTTTATAGAACTTAACCCTTTGCGGACGGAATTATTTTTTTCGAATTATTCCGAAATTGAATAATCTTTAGGGTATATTGAGGCACGACAAAAACGAAAACTAATGCATTTTAATTATATTTTGAATATTTTTCGAAAAAAAAGGTGGTTACCTTATGGAACCACTAGGCCACAAACAAATTGTTAAATAACATGAAATGGAATGAAACAGTTTCTCCCTTCAGAAAGGCATAAACCTACATTACATGCAGTACAGTGCCATCTTGTGCGATGAGGTACTGCTTTGGTACTGCAATGTGAACAACGTACTTTAGATCCATGCTAAGGCATATGAGCAGCTTTATCAGTTCTTATTTCTATAGGAACTCGTACCTTGAACTTGTTGCTGGTACTTGGCTTATCCGTGCTTCTTCTCCCTAATTGCGGCATTTTTGGGTCAGCTCCAATCAAACCAGTGGCCACTACAATTTTGAAATCTTTCAAAGATAATTCGGCACCAGTTGTTAGATTTTTGAAGAGCAAAAAAGAGTTTACTAGTGTTAGGTCGACAAAATGAAAAAAAATTCTGTGTCACCACTTTTTGGATTTTCTATCCAATTCATAACAGGATTTTAACATATCAGACTTATCCACAAAGCCCATATATCTATTGTAATCTTTCACTAATTTTTCACACTTTACTTCTGTGGTTGTTCCATCTTTTTGTTTCCTTTTTACAGTTTCTACATCTTCAGCACTATGAAAGTTACTTAGAAAAAGTATGGGCTTTTTATCCATCCATTGTAGAGCTAGAACACCATCTTCACTCATTCTCCAATTTGAATCACCTCTATTCATTTTTTTATTCGTTTTGAGATCACCCGGAATACCTTTTCTGTCTTTTCTAGCTGTTCCACATGCATAGATCTTGTCTTGCAGCAAGTCACGTTGTAATACTACAGAATTAAAATAGTTATCAAAATAAACTTCATAATATTTTCCGACCAAGTCTCTCGTGAGGTCTTTTATAACTCTCGATCCAAGGTTCTGCTCCCTCAAATCATTGACTTGTGTAGATTTGGAATTGGGAGACGTAGCCTGACTGTTCAGCACGTACCCATACTTTGTACCCCCTCTTTATAGGTTTCATGGGCATATACTGACGCAAACTACTCCGTCCCTTGAACCTAATCATCGATTCATCTATGGATTGTTGCCTACTAGGCTGAAGCGAACTTTTGTAGGTTGCTGACAGGCTATCAAGCAATGGTCTCACTTTGTACAATTTATCATATTTTTCGTGACCTGGTTTAAATTCTAATGAATTGTCATTTACATGAAGATGACTAAGCATCCATCCAAACCTGTCGCGTGACATACATGCAGAAATGAACTGATCCCTGAGTTCAATCCTGCATGACCAAAAATCCCTGTAGCTAGGCATTTTTTTCACACCCATCAAAAGATTTATGCCCAAAAAACACTTCATTTCTTCAATTGTTGTTTGAGTGTTGTTCTTATTGTGCTTTTGTACTGCGTATAAATTTGTTTGGAAAACAAGAATATTCAACAAATTTTCGTTGAACAAATGCAAAAAAAATCCAACGGAGTCTCTAAACTATCAGGGACAGTTGGTCCGACGATTTCTGCAAAAGGAAGGGGAGATGTAGCATTATTTTTGTTAGTGCTCCATTTCACTTCATTTCGACCGAGGGGTAAATCATCTTCACTGTCAAAGTCATCATTTTCATCACGAATATCTTCTTGGCCATCTACAATATCGTCTTGATCTTCTAAAATATGAACTTCATCATCTGAATCGAGTACCATGTCCATCTCAATATCTACATCATCAGATTCTGAAACATCAGATCCCTCCGATGGAATGTCCTCCAGCAAATTGTAAGCATCATCACTAGTTATTTTACGCAAATCGAAATTTTTATTCATCTTGAAAACCTGTAATAAATAATCATCATTATCTATCTATCGGCGTACTGGCACCGAACGGAACCACCAATCAAAATACCTAATATTACTCAGTTATTCACATATTTCACAACAATGCATTAGGCAACAAAGAAGTACTTATGTATGAACAAATCAAAATATTACATACCTTATAATAACCTCAGACAGTTTGCATAAATCGCATTGAAAAACGTTACACCTGCACATCAGCAAACGCGCCAAATAACTGTTGTTTACTAATTCTGAACCCCCACTTCAATTCCGTAAAATGTGCAGCCGATGAAATATACGATGTAAACATCGCTTTGCGCCAGGTGGTCCCGGCACTCGATCACTCCGCCGGTAGGAATAAATTTATTAAATGGTGGTCCCAAAGTGGAACCACTGAGCCACAAAGGGTTAAAAGCACGTTTTGGAACAAAAGCAATACACTAACACAAATTCAGTGCATTACCATTTGTGCAAATAACTAGTGACACAATTAGGTGCTGCCATCTACCTGTAGCTAGTCCAACTTGAAGGACATTCCCATGCGGGAACCAGATACCCATAAACTTTGTCGTATGATTATTAGAGTATTTCAGGGGCTTAAAACACTCTTTTCAAAATGGGAATAGAATGCAATATAAGGTCAAGACCAATACTACTGAATATTTTTATGAAGGCATGTTAATTAAGAGTTATAATCATGTAATATAGGAGGCTATAATATTGAAAAATAAAGAAAATATGTTTTTATATCACTCCGTGAGAATTTATTCCGGTTGCTACATAATGTAATGAAAGTCATATCATATATACGCAGTTTACTATTTAGCACAAATACCATTTAGCAAAAATAGAATGACTGGAGGCCTAGGAGTGGAGATTTTATGTTTTGTATAGATTTGAAATAAACAAACTATTAAAAGGGCATAATGCATTTCCTAATAACATAAGCCGTATTGTTTATAAAATGAAAGTTAAAATTTGCACAACGTTATTAAACCTCCTAAAAATCATTGCTTAAGATTCCATTTGTTGTTTTTCTGATGTAACAAACTGCAAATAGTTTAAGTATAAACAGTATTCGAAAATATAAACAAACTGGTTGGCAAGTGAAATATTATTGAGCGCATTTTTAATCACTTACCGGTATGATCCAAATACATTTTAGGAAATTTAGTTTCCAGTATTAAATATTTAATTCATTATAATTACACACCGTAAGGGCAATGTTATACATCCTGTTATGGATATTTATTGAATAAGCTTTGAATAATGATAGTAGATAATATCCATGTTGAAATTACAATATCAGTTTGATAAAGTAATTTTAATATCTTATTGTATTAGGCAGAGCTGGGCGATAAGGATTACAATTACAACATGATAACGTTTGCAGTAATCCTTATATTAAAAAAGAAATGATTACAATTAATGTAATCGTTCATCGAATGATCTAGATTACGATTGAAGCAATCGCAATTTTGAAGAAGTTTAAATTATGATTACTGTAATCGTAATCTAAGTCCGTTCTATGAACGATTACATTAATTGTAATCCCGCTTTTTTAATATAAGGATTACTGTAATCGTTGACAACGATTACTGCCCTGGTTGGGATGCTTTTGCTTTAATTTCTGATTTATTTTAAAAACTTCTTTGTTTTCTTGTTTTTTCTTATTTTTATTCGGATAATTATTGCCTTTATAGATAACGCGTGCCAGTTTAATTAAGTCGTGTTTAGATGTCCGACATTTTTTTGAACAACTTCGATTACGATTGCTGTAATCGTAATTTGAACTTTGTCAAAATTACGATTACTGCAATCGTAATCTAAGTTGCATCGATGAACGATTACTGTAATCCTAATATCAACAATTTTTAAATTGTGATTAAAACACTGGTAATCCAAGTCGCAGCCTGGTATTAGGACAGTTTGTCGAAATGAGTAGAAATCTCAGATATAAAATAGCGTGTCGAATACATACAATTTGATATAATGAATTTTGAAATATTGTGATATGGATCATATAGATTGAATATTTAATTTAGATGAACAAAGAGATGTATCTTACTATAGTTATTCAAAAGATTAAATTAAAAAGTATAGTAGGTGTGTTTAATAATATCGTGGATACATAAAAAAAACAATTATTATTAAGAGATTTTTTAAATTTTCTTAAAATCAAGAGGAGATATATTTGCTCTCTGAACTTTTGGTAATTAATACAAGTGAAGAAAATAAGTATATTTCTTGATTTACTTTGTAACAAAGTAAAACAATACTCATACTGAAATTAAATGAGAAAGGATTTTAGTGAAAATATATTAATAACATGCAAAGAAGAAATAATTTAACAAAAGCACTTACTTACTATTAAAGAAACGTAATGTACATACAGATTAGGCAAGATTATTTGTTTTAGAATAGGAGTTGTTCTTACGACTAGGCTAGACAGAAAACTCGGAAGAGCCAAATAGGAATAGAGTTGAAGAAGAGAGTTTTTATAATATCCCAGTTGTAAAGAGTGAGACGTGCGGAAGGGACCTGAAAAAAGCTTACATTCCCCTGAAAATTTTAACAAATTCTTTGCTGGCGTAGATGAAAAACTAACAAAGAATATACCAAGACCGTCATTGTGTCAACCACACTAGTAACGACTAAAAAAATTAAAACATCTATATCACTAACTTAGAACTATTTTTCTATTTTAATTAGATTAAATTGTATTTTAAATGCTAACTTGAATGTCTTGTCAAACGAAATTACGTCTAGTTTGTAGTAGGTCCTTGTATCTATTTACCACGCTGTTATCAATATTAATAGGATAAAGAAGGATTTTTCTTCAAAATACAAATAACTCGGCTCATTAACATAAATTTGTTATTACATAGTTTGCTGGAGATGAGGTTTGAATAAAATGCCCATACACCGATGAATATCATTTTCGTCCGTGGTTTGTCTGTTAGCCAATAACGTTAGCTAGCAGTGCCTACGTATTGCGTCTGGTTTCTATATTTTTCCTCATCATCGCTGTCAACTACCAGTTAAAAAATTAATGAATATTGATTCAGAACGATATACATTCGATCAGCGGTAACGAAAAGACATATCACTTTTATTTCCTGTAGCTCTATATACTACATATTTGTATACCTATAGGGTTTTGCTGTGTGTTTTGTTATGCATGGATAGAGGCAAATATGAAATACATCGGGGGACGTTACTCAAAACGAAATTATTAAATTGCTATGCGAGATAATAAATAACCAAACTGCGACTTTGAGGAATGAAATAATTGATATTAAGAACATTTTGAATACAGAAAGAGCCCAAACACAGAGGGATTTCCAGTCGTTGAAAAAACAAGCATATATTTGGGGAAACCGGTACCTACTATAGACATCAACAGCATATTATGTTAGATATTAGAACAGCACATCCGTTTCGAAACACAATCGAGAAATTTTTAAACGTTGTTACTCATATAATGTAGCTAAAGTGGATAACAATGTTGGATTACTTACTATTTATACCCACCTTAAACCAAATAGGGTGAAGTATTTACTTATATAGCCTATATTATTTGAAGTATATGTATGTAATATGTTGGATATACTTCTGCCAATAAATTCTTTTATTATTATTATATGCTTTTACTATTAGTAAATACAATAAAAAATGGCAGTTCAAATATTTATCTCTAACGTATCCACTAGTTCCTTTAAGAAAGTGTATCAATTTGGTAAACTTGTTGTAAATTTTTGTATTTTCTATTATTCCATTCCAGATGTACAATATTGTCATTGGTATTTGGATTAATAAAATCGTTGTTATTCTATTCCTACTGATTTTATTTGTGCATATTATTTGTTTGCATATTTGTCCACAGACAATTGACCTGTTTAGTCATACATCAACAATCTGTTTTAAATCATACACATCATCCGTACACAATCGTCGAACAACAGGCGAATTAATGTGCGTCAGGCTAAAAATAATATTACCACCACTGTGCGCTCTGGTTGATTTAACACGTATCCGCTATTGTACAACCAGAAAAATACATCGTCGTGTCATCGGCATTATGTGTGCGATATTTGTCCCGTCCCAATATTCAGCGGATAACATTTCTAACGTTATTTTTTTCGAATTCAGTCGGAAAGCGAAAAGGTAGCAGGGCGCATGGCACCCCGACGCAGCTCAAACGACGCCGTCGCCATCCGCGAAAACGATCAATCGATTAGAGTTGACGCAGTGCAAGAAGTACAGAAACATCACCATATCACATTGGGGGTGCTAGAAGAAAAAAAAAACGAACGTCAAAGCAGCATGATCCATCTACGTAGAAGATACTTTTAGCATTTCATGTTATAGTGATTTTTGATACGATCCACAGATAACAATCTCATAGAAGAATCAATCGAATTCAAGTATTTAATTTAAAAAGACGTATAGAAGGACGCAATATTACTGTGCTTGTTGAAGGAGATAGGGTGAACGGGACTTTCTTTTCGCGATTAGGGTTGTTATGTAAAGGGCTTAAAAGTGAAGTGGTTCAAGAAATTGTTCACGCGTTCATCCGGAATGGATAATGCTCTTCTGATGGACGAATGTCCTCCAGATCTTCAGGTAATTTAACACATATTTTTATAGTCAGTGATTAATGTCAAAATACTTAACTGGTATTATCTATGAATTTCCTTTAAAAAGATCATGACAATTCATATTTAAAGATCTAAGAGACCTAATCCATAATCAGTTTTTTTTTAAATTTGCTTACAATTAAATAACAATATTTCTTTTAGTCTATTTTAGATTGTGTTGAAAACAGGGAGGAATATATTAAAATGGAATTGACATATGTCACGAAATATTCAAGCTATTTTGTCTATTATGAACAAGCCTTGTATATGTTTTTCTATTTGATTTTAAAGGTCAAGTGCAACGGCACAACAATATTATTGATTGTGAAATTGAAAGAGATTGAGGGATGAATCATACAGTGTTATAGGCCATAATAATCAAGTAATTAGTTACTTAAATATGTACCTAAGTAAATGTAGAGGTACCATACATATGCGGTCTGATCGTCTTTGCAGTCTGCATACACTATTCTCCAAAATTGTAGAACCGATAGTTTTCTGGAAATTTTTCAGTTAATTACTTTTTAAATTATAGGCATAATTCATTTTAGGTTAATACAAAAAAAGACTGCCGCAAATACAAATTATTTATTACATAAAAACTTATCCATGAAAAATAACATTTTCAAATTGATATGACGTTTGTTTTTACTTTCTTAACATAGAGTGATCTCGAGATTTTCGACCAGCGTTCAATATGAAAATCCGATTAGATTTACAGTCGAATTGGTAGACCGGAAGTAATAGTATACTTTAGTGCAAAAATCAACCGGATGTAGTGTTATGTTTGTACTTGTAATTGTTATTAAAAATGTTGTATGTAGGTTCAGTCATTGAGTATAACTAGTAAAGCATGCAATAATACCTACTCACAAAACAGACGTGGATAGAGAACGGAATTTGGTGAATAAAAATTACTCAATCTTAAATATAAATACAATGCACCAGAATAAACAGATTTCCGAAAAGCAAGAAATAGTAGATATAAACAGGCATCTCATAAAAGAAACAACACAAAAAAGTACAATAGCAGAATGCAGCAAAAACAGAGATAAGTTTCCGAAACAACACATCAATGTTCTCAATATAAATGTACAGTCAATAAAAAACAAAATTGATGAATTAGAATATTATTTAAAAAACGAAAATATAGATGTTGTAACAATTACAGAGCACTGGCTAAAAGAAGCGGGCCCACATACACGGGTGATACCGGGATATAAAGTATCGGCAGCATATTGTAGAATAAATACTATGCATGGAGGATCTATGATATTAATAAAAGAACGAATAAATGAATCCGAAGACAAACAGATTAAAAAATTTTCGGTTGAGAAACAAATAGAGTTGGCAGGTACATTTATTAAAAAGATAAATACATTAATCGTATCTGTGTATAGACCTCCAAGTGGCATAATTCAGATCTTCATAGAAAATTTAAATAAAACTTTGACTTACATTTTGGAAAGATATGTTAATACAAGAGTCATTATTGCAGGAGATCTAAATATAAATTTTCTCAAACGGAGTGTGGAGAGAGAAGAGCTAACCGGATGCATGCTATCTTTCGGTCTGCATGCCGTGTTTAGGGACGCTTCTCGTATAAGCAAAAATTCGGAAACGTGCATTGACCAAATGTTTACAAACATTTATGTATCGAAATATATAGCAAAGACCGTACAGCCACATATTTCCGACCATTGTGCGCAGATACTTGCCTTTTCTCCAGAGAGTGCGATATCTGAAAGGAAAAGATATATCACAATAAGAAAAATGAATGAAACAAATACCTGGAATTTTATTAATGCACTGAATAATGAAACCTGGAGTTTTTCGGATAACAGTAATCCACAGACACAGTTTACTGCACTTCACGGCAGGATTATCGAGTGTTTTCATAGATCTTTTCCGGAGGAAATTGTTCCTGCAAATTTCAATGGTGGCATGAACACAAACTGGTACACAGATGAACTTAGAGTACTAAAGCGCGGTCTGGATGCACTTCATGTAATCTATGCAGTGACGAAATCACCGGATGTGAAGTTAGAATATGACAATGTAAGACGGAAGTACAAAGAACTAGTTATAAAAAGTAAATCTGCAGCCATTAGGGACATGATTGTCAATTCAGAAAATAGGCAGAAAGCGGTATGGAATGTTATAAAGAGAGAGACTGGTAGAATGGTAGTGAATTTACACGAGAACGTCTTGACTGCGAATGAACTGAACACCTACTTTAGTAGTGTGGGTGAAAATGTGACCACTACAATGCCGGGTCCTGTTAATAGTCCTTCCAGGCTATTGAAGAACCATGCCAATGTGACGACCAATTCAATGTTCATGATGCCAGTTTCGACGGAAGAGGTTGTTGGTGCGTTTCGGGGACTGAAGATGAAATCGACAAAGGACATCTATGGTCTCGATACAAGGGTTCTGGCGTCTGTCATTCATATAATAGCAGAACCGATTATGAATGTCTTCAATAATTGTCTTCTCCACGGTGTCTTCCCTAAAGAACTGAAACAGGCTAAGGTAGTACCAATACACAAGACTGGAAGTATCGATGACGCCCAGAACTATAGGCCGATATCTATATTACCAGCGATATCAAAGATTTTCGAGAAAATAACTAGAGACAGGCTTATAGAATATCTGGAACACGTCGGCATGTTTACCAACGAGCAACATGGGTATAGACGTGGGAGATCCACGACTACAGCATTATTAGACCTACTGGATCAAGTGGCGGGATCAATGGACGCGAAGCAGAATATGAAGTTGCTTTGCACAGATCTGTCGAAAGCTTTTGACACGGTCGACCATTCGATTCTGATGCAAAAGTTGGAGTACTGGGGGATAAGAGGCACAGTCTTAAAATTCATAAAGAGCTATTTGGAAGATAGACAACAGCGGGTTTGTTGGGGGAACGAGATGTCCGGCACTGCTGAGGTGAAGCTTGGTGTCCCACAGGGGTCGATACTGGGTCCAGTTCTATTTATCATATATATTAACGACCTCCCTATTAATGTGAATTGTGACAGCACTTTCCTGTATGCGGATGATGCCTCCTTTTTAATCAATGTAGACGGTATTGATGGGGAGGATGAGACTGACAGAGTGGCGAAGGAGGCTCAAGAATGGTTCTGGGCTAATGGTCTGAAAATGAACCAAGATAAACAACAGTCCCTTGTGTTCTCCACTGGTGCTCCGGCGAGTGAAAGTCTAAAATTTTTGGGTGTGTATTTGTCGGGTAATCTTTCGTGGAATGAACATCTGGATCACTTGCAACACCAACTAGCAACATCCATTTTTGCCGTGAGACGAATTAAACAAATAGCAGGTGCAGAGGCTGCAAAAGTAGCATATTATGGCTGCTTTCACAGTAGAGCAACATATGGCATAATCCTGTGGGGTGGTTGTGGAGCAGCTAGGAGAATTTTCCTGCAACAAAAACAGGCTATTAGAGCAATAGTTGGCATCACAAGATACACAAGTTGCAGAGACTATTTTAAAAATTTAAAAATACTTACCTTACCAGCCATTTACATCCTCGCCTGCCTCACACAAATCCACAAATCAAACAAATACAAAACCCACAGTGATGTCCACAACTACAACACAAGGGGACGAAATAATATAGCTTATCCTTATCACCGACTGGCGAGAACGCAGATGGCAACAAATCATCAGGCTCTGATTTTGTTTAATAGGATGCCCGATACTATTAGACGCCTTGATACAAAGCGATTTAAGAATAGAATAAAAACGATACTGCTTGAAAATGTAATTTATGATATACCGGAATTCATGAACTTGAATTGGGAAAGCTATTGTTAGTTTTAATGTTTTTTCAGTGCTTGTGCTTTTTGTTGTTCTGTTACTTTTACACATACGTGAACATGTCTATATTTTTTATGTAGTTTTACTTGTATATATTATGTTTCGTTTAATATTGTATATATATATTCATGACTATTTGCAAACTTGTACATACCCTGTACATCTTTTTTGAGTAAATAAATCAATCAATCAATCAATCAAAAAAAATTTAAAATTCCAACCGGAAGTAACAATTTTATTCGCAGGTTTATTAAGATGATAAAAGAGCGCACATACGTATAAAAAATTCGTGTGGTATTTACATCTCATTTTTACTTTCTTATACGTAGTATAAGGAAGTATTGTGATGATGAAAATTTTCGACCTCGAGATTTTTGCAGATGTCCACGTTTTGAAGTTCCCTGATACCAAAAAAGTGGTTTTACTTTCTTATACGTAGTATAAGGAAGTATTGTGATGATGAAAATTTTCGACCTCGAGATTTTTGCAGATGTCCACGTTTTGAGGTCCCCTGATACCAAAAAAGTGGTTTTTAAAAAATGTCTGTGTGTCTGTGTGTCTGTGTGTCTGTGTGTCTGTGTGTCTGTGTGTGTGTGTGTGTGTGTGTGTGTGACCACGATAGCGGTCAAACCGCTGTAGATATCAATTCCAACTTTTGTATTTACGAATATAATCTCCCTCTTGAGAACTGATTAGATTTTGAGCAAAATCGCCAGACCGGAAGTAGTAGTTTACTTCAGTGAAAAAATCGAATTTTGCAAATATGTCGTCAATTACTAAGTTTAAACAAATTTATAAAGGATTCAAATGTACTCAAAATTAAATTTGAGAAAAATTGTATTAATAAAGTTTTTCGAAATTCCTACCGGAAGTAGGTCTTTTATTCTTATCGAAAATCAGTTTTTTGCGAATATCTCGCAAGTCATGCTTTCTAGGCAGGTACATTACGAGTATAAAAGTATTTAGAATGTACTTTTAAATATCTTTTGTATAAAAAAAATTTCAAAATTCAGACCGGAAGTACCATTTTTACTCTTATCGAATAGCGATTTTTTGCAAATATGTCGTAAATTATGCATTCTATATATATTTATGAAGAGTACAAAAGTATTTAGAGTTGGATTTGGAATATTTTTTGTATAAATGAAATTTCAAAATTCGGACCGGAAGTAACACTTTCATACGTATAAGAAAGTCGTGTGGTGGCCACACCTCATTTTTTAATAAATGTCTGACTGTGTGTCTCTGTGTGTGTGTGTCTGTGTGTGACCACGATAGCGGTCAAACCGCTGTAGATATCTATTCCAAATTTTGTATTTACGTATATAATTTCCCTCTTGAGATCTGATTAGTTTTTCAGTAAAATCGGTAGACCGGAAGTAGTAGTTTACTTCAATGAAAATATCGAATTTTGCAAATATTTCGCCAATTACTAAGTTTAAGCAAATTTATAAAGAATTCATATGTACTTAAAATTAAGTTTGAGACACATTGTCTAAAAAAAGTTTTTCGAAATTCCAACCGGAAGTAGGTCTTTTACTCTTATCGAAAATCAGTTTTTTGCGAATATCTCGCAAGTCATGCTTTTTAGACAAGTATGTTATGAGTATAAAAGTATTTAAAACATAATTTTCTTTTGTATAAAAAAAATTTCAAAATTCAGACCGGAAGTACCACTTTTACTCTTATCGAATAGCGATTTTTGCAAATATGTCGTAAGTTATGCATTCTATATATATTTACCAAGAGTACAAAAGTATTTAGAACTGGATTTGCAATATTTTCTATATATATGAAATTTCAAAATTCGGACCGGAAGTAGCTACTCGCTAAGAGTGAGTAGCACTTTTTTGATAATATTTTGCAAAGTATGCATTCTATAGCGTTTTATTAAGAGAATGAAAGTACTTAGAATAGGATTTTGAATAAGTTTTGTATAAAAAATTCTTAAAATTGTATAGTTTGAAACGCTCATACGTATAAGAAAGTCGTTTGGTGGCCACACCTCATTTTTTTTAGACGTATGAAGCACAATGTCAATTGAATTGTGGTTGCAATATAAGTATTACACTGTAAATAATTTCTATTCAAGGAATACTTCATTTGAAACTGAAAGATTACGCTATGGGATTTGTTATAGGACTACGCTTGAGAATCAAACAATAATATACACAACAATAATAATTATGATGATAGCAGGGCTGTAGTTGTACTAGCTTAGTTCATTGGTTCTAGAGGAGAGGTGGTTTGAACCTCCAAAATCCTCTATAATGAAATCATACTCTGATTTCGTTTGTCACTCGTATAATTAGCATTTTCTTGTACTACTGAGTAATTCAACGATACTGGAGACAATAAAAAATCAATTATATAGGAAATGAAAGACAAGTAAACTATGATAAATGCTATTAGCAACATGAAAGAAAGATTGTGGCTTGTAGAAAAAGAAAATCGCGGGCATAGTTAAATAAATATCTTTGTTCTACAAATATAAATCTAAGTTGTATTTGTTATTCTATTAGGTTTTTAAAATAATCCAACTTAAAAATGTTATTAAATATCGTATTGTCAAAAAATCTATCCTAGATTCTGTCTTGTTTGTTTGTTGCGCGCATTTTCCTAATACACTCAACAAACAGACAGAAATCTTAGCCATAGTCAGGCTTTTAAGTTTTGAGTACATGCATACATCGACAGTGAAGTTGTCAACCTTCTCATTTAAGCCCATGTTGCAATTAGATCATTGGAAATCCCTCGCGTTGGTAATAATGTTGCATCTTTGTTATTATGATAAGATCAGAATAAGAAAGAAAACGTTAAAGAATGGTATTCTAGTGTACACTACAGTCGGTTTGCGAGAATAGTGCAAGAAATATCTCATACACACATCGATAGCAACACTTCGTATATATACGGTAATTATATGAAAAGCCATTCCGAAACCGTACATCAAGCTGAAGAGCGTCAAGTAGCTCGAACCGCGTCCTTCATTCGTTTCGCGGTGGCAAAACATGTTTTACGTTACTTTGACAATTAATTATTTGTTGAAAAGTCACTGCTTCTGTGATTAAGTTAGTACTTTGTACACATAAGGTTTTCCAAATTCAGGAATATCTAACACACACATATATACAAACATATTTATCAAATGATGCTCACTTAAGCTTCTGCGTTGTTGGTTTTGGTGATGAAACAATCAGATTTTATAAAATTTGCTTGTGTTCATATTATAATTGATATTCTTCTGACATAAATCTTCAGCACCAACTCGGTAGTTAAATAATCTTTCATGCTTCATAAAATAAAGTTATAAATTACAATATATTTTATAACTGCATACCAGCACACTCATTTAAAACGTAAATTTTATGTAAAAGTCCAAGGCCAACATCGATCTATTTCTTTTCTTTTTTTAATCGAATTTTGTACTGCGCAAAATTAGAACGCCTTACTTTGAATAACGATAATAATATCTTAATAAAGAACTAATTTAAATATACATTTATGTATGGTACATTCTATATATAAAATATCATAATTATAGCATATCTAATTATCGATGTCAGTGACTGATATCAACGTGCATTTACGATAAATATAATCGGTACGGAACTATAACAACAATAAACGTCCACTATTAACGGATTCGTGTGAAGGTTAAACCGTATTTGTTTTCGAATTCGCCAAGAACACGTGTTTTCTGTCAATATATCGAACAGTGTGTGGTGTGAGACGGTTTCACACGAGTTAATGACTCTTTTGAAACATTAATTTGTAGATTGAAGGGATAAATATCTAATAGGGACCATGTATTTATTTTTAGAAAATCGATGTACACGATTGGCCGAATAACTGTTTCAAAAGCAAAGTTCAAATTCCTGTGTTATGAAGATGATAAAACGTGCATTAGAGGAAAATAGCATTTTAAGAATTCTCCTTAAGTGTGTCTGCCATGGTTTCCATTTAAAAAACGTGCTTGTGTTCCATTTTGAAATATAGTATCAGTTTACTTGTTGGTTCAAACTGCGTTAAATTTAGAGTCCATACCGACATTTTGTCCGCTTTGCAATAGATGTCTTCATGGTTGTACATAGATGTTCGTCGTTTTGCAGTAGCCTCAAAATAATGCTATGATAGAGTCTGATAAGAACTTAGGCAGAAATTTGGTCAGGTGGTGGATTGCTATAATAATAACAATATTATTTATTAGTTAATGTGACAATACAAATGGTATATATAGAACAAGTCAATGATATATAAATAAATATAAAAATTAAATAATACAAACAAAAATTTAAACATAAGCAGCTAACTAACAGAGTAAAATACATAAAAATGTAATGATAATAATAATACTTAGTTTGTCCCGGTGACCTTTCGGTATGGAATAAGTCGTCACATTTACACATAGAAATTACTTTATGCACATAAAATAACTAAAAGTACAGTTCGACTACATGCAGGAGACAGTGAGGTGCTCATTCAATGGGTAGTAGCTTTTTAAAAGTAGATCTTTTTTAATGTCATTTCGAAATTTTCTGCATCAATTTATCTGCTAGCCTAGACATGTACAGTGCTATCGAGAAAGATTGTAGACCACGTGATCAGTAATTTTCTAAAATCTGGTGATTTTCGTGTTCATACGTTTATGAGATTCGCGTATCGCAAGTATTTGACAGTAGCGTACATTTTATTCACAAATACTGCTGTCATTGTTGACGCTTTTAACCATATTTTACATAAAACATTCAATACTACCAACTGCTGTTAATTGGGTTGCCTAATTTGGTAGTCACGTGGTCTACAGGAATTGTTGATATCTCTGTACATTAGACTATTATGATGGAAAACGCATCTATGCCTTGGTATCTCTAACGACAAGTGTTGGGCTGAAAAGTTCGTATCGTTTTATAGAAAAACACATTTTTTTGGCAAAATTCGATTTTATTATTCAACATAGTTGCCTTCGAGGGCGATACACCGATTATAGCGATCTTCCAACTTTTCAATACCATTTTTGTAGTACGATTTGTCTTTAGCCTCAAAATAGGCCTCTGTTTCGGCGATTACTTCCTCATCGGCTTTAAATTTCTTTCCAGCGAGCATTCTCTTGAGATCTGAGAACAGGAAAAAGTCGCTGGGGGCCAAGTCTGGAGAATACGGTGGATGCGGAAGCAATTCGAAGCCCAATTCATGCAATTTTGCCATCGTTTTCTTCGATTTGTGACACGGCGCATTGTCTTGATGAAACAACACTTTCCTCTTCTTCAAATGGGGCCGTTTTTTCGCGATTTCGTCCTTCAAACGCTCCAATAACGCTATATAATAATCGCTGTTGATGGTTTTTCCCTTTCCAAGATAGTCGATGAAAATTATTCCATGTGCATCCCAAAATACGGATGCCATAACCTTACCGGGCGAATGTTGTGTTTTTCCACGCTTTGGATTCGGTTCATCGCGTGCAGTCCACTCAGATGACTGCCGACTGGACTCCGGAGTGTAGTGGTGGATCCATGTTTCATCGATTGTCACATATCGACGCAAAAATTCACTTCTATTGCGGTTGAACAGCTCCAAACATTGCTCTGAAGCATCGACACGTTCTTGTTTCTGGTCGATTGTGAGCTCGCGCGGCACCCACTTTGCACATAGCTTTCGCATACCCAAATATTCATGAACGATATGTCCAACACGTTCCTTTGATATCTTTAGAGAGTCTGCTATACAAATCAACCTCAATTTACGAGCTTCCAAAATCATTTTGTGGATTTTTCTGATGTTTTCGTCCGTAACAGACAGCCTCTTTTGGACGTCCACTGCGTTCATCGTCTTCGGTGCTCATATGGCTTGTACGGAATTTAGCAAACCACTTACGAATGGTTGCTTCGCCCGGCGCAGAGTCCGGATAACACTCATCAAGCCACTTTTTGGTATCAGTATAATAGCACTTTTTTTCATCAAAAAATAGTGTTTCATTAACACACGAAATTCCTTTTTATCCATTTTTTTCAAAATAACAAAAGTTGCTTCACTCAAAATGCTGTATCTCTCAAACTAATAATCAGACAGCTGTCAAATTTATACACGTATCTTTTGAAGGTTGGTACTAACTAATAATGATATGGATTTTCAAAGCCAACTGTATCTGACATCGCTGGTGCGATATAAGGCCGTCACATAACTTCGATTTACATTGAGGAATTTGATTCTTGTAACCACAAAATTTTATCAGTATGTGGCGCCATCTAGTAGTACCCAAAAGAAATGATTTCTGAATTTTTATTAAAGTAACACTTTAAACATTAACTTTAAAGTGGACATTTAATATTAATAATTTTAAAATAATTAAAAAAAGTTTTGCTGATAATAAAATTGTTGGGTAGTGTCAAGAATTACAATTTTACTTGCGTTTCTAACTTTTTATAACAATTCAAAGGGGAACACTAATTAGGATTCAATTACGTTGTAAAGTGTTTGTTTAACGTAATCGCCGCTTTCAATAGTCTTGGAAGATTTTGAAGTTTTACTATTCCACATCGCAATATTTATTGCCTTATAAAATATTTATTAAAAGAAATATAGAATATTTCCAAATGACATTGGTTAAGAAGGTAATATTCAGTAACCTCTTTTTTCAGTGTATTTCGGTACATATTTGATGTACTTTTTTCCATTTTGGCACTATTACAATTTGCTAATTTAGTTACTTACAGTGATGCACTCTTTGGTGCTGCCTATACCAAATCCGTTAATATTTCTACACACACACTTCAAGACAGACCAAAATTTGCTTATAACACAAATCAGTTTCTTGTTGGCACTTCTCAACCTTACGATGATAACAAGGAGCATTATTGGTAATAATTAATTAGAGCATTTTAAAATTACTATAGCATCTTTATTTATTCAACAGGCTCAAGTCTAATTACATAACAAAAATTGACAATGTTCAAATATTCATAATAAATCCACTTGTATCCTTTTTAAAATTGTACTTAATCAGCCCTCAAATACCTTAGAGTTCACATACGTAATGTTAATATTAAAGACCAAATAACGTCTGCTTCACTTCAACCGTGCAATTATTCCATTAGAATTTTATACATTTACAAATATTAAGATATAAATTTAACCTAAAAATGCAAAAAATTATAGCTATTTACCAAGAATTATCCTTATATTACATTTCGAATATTCAATGCTCATTTTCCGAAATACTTGATTACTTGCCCTTTATCACAGACTATGTTAGTAAGAACTAAATGACCCAGAACAGCCACGTTTTTTTTCGTGATAAAACTGGATATATAGTTTTCTATTGGTACTCGACGTAACTTCTAAAATATACTGATAGTAAATATGTAGCACACATTAAATGAAAGGATTCAATATGTGTAGTATTTAAATAAATGTCATATCAGTCAAATGTCAATAACAGAACAGTAATTTGATATAATCCAATCATATTGCAAAATGCTCAGCGATTATCAAGCATTTTATTGTGCTTTGGCTAGATGGCGCCACATACTGATAAACATTTTGAGGTTATAAGAATCAGAAAAATCTCGTTATGTGACGGCCTTATATCGCGCCAGCGATGTCAGATGCAGTTGGCCTTGGGATTTTATTCTAGTGCGCCATCTCATATAAACGATACGAACTTTTCAGCCCAACTATTATATGAATGAAGCTACTTAATTTAGTGTACTTGTTCTCATTTTTCCTCGCATGTAATAGTAATTGAAATAAGTAAATGCAGGCCAGCGTCATTTTGCATTCGTATGAATAGATCTCTACAACTTATTTCCCGGCAGATATAACTCATTATTCTAGTAACTCTTTTTTGTAATTTAAACCTCTCGCCATATCACCCGAAACTCACCAAACAATCGTACAATAACAAATGAATGTCTGGAAATTTGAGTAATAAAACATTTTATCTTCTCCCACTATGGTTAGTAGACTATTGTTAAATTGTTTTCAAGCAAGTAAGTTGATTTTACCTTTACCGTTAAAATCCTATTTGCTATTGACAACGGGTGGTAAGTCCTAGTAAGTATTGACAATGGGTGGTAAGTGATCTAATCCATTAACGTCAAAAAAGGAATAAGTGTCACTTAAAAATAAATTGATCAAAAAATTTAAAATCTGATTTTTTATTTCGTGAACCATAGCTGTGGGAGCAGATTAAACGTTATACACAAGACAGGAGGTAAGTATCTGACCAGTCTCGGAATCATTTTCCAGACCTCGCTCGCAAAATCCTCCTCGAGTGGTAAAGGCTACTTACCTCTTTTGTGGTGTAAATAATTATTAATTAACTCTCGTACCAATCTGTTAAATAAGTAGCACAAAGAAGCCAACCCCTTAAATAATATACCTATACGTTCAGTCCAACTGCAATTGCAATAAACCATTACCCCAAAAATGTCGTGGCATCCACCTGAAGGATACTCTTAGTGACATAACTGGAAGAGCCTCTTTTCGTCTTTGAGCTTTTAAACAGAAAGAGCCCAATACTCACATATCAATCCTTTATTTGCCTTACTACACCACTATCCTTTCAGTTAATCATCTTTCTTGAATTTGAATGTACTAGTCACGACTTGTCATCACCATACATAACGGATAGCTCCATTCCTAAATCACTAACACTGGCTGGCGCCATTGAAACACTCGCATGCGTTGTATAAGCGTCAAAATTCATTGTGAAGGTTAATAGAGCTTACCACGTTGGATATAATATGTAGCTATCGTATTTATTAAGATTATGAGGATTCTTGTAAATTTTAATTGATTCACTGATTTTGCTGTGGAAATAGCGATTAACGAGACAGAAGATGGTATCTTCGAATAGAATTTCGTCTTTGAGCTTTTTTAACATAATAAACATCGTTTTCTAACAATTCAGAAAGAGCCCAATAATCACATAACAATTCTTTATTTCCCTTTCTAAACGACTATCCTTACAGTTAATCATCTTTCTTGAATTTGAATCCACCAGTAACGACTTGTCATCACCATACATAACTGATAGCTCCATTCCTAAATCGCTAACACTGGCTGGAGCAATTGAATCACTCGCATGCGTTGTATAGGCGTGAAAATTCATTGTGAAGGTTAACAGAGCTTACCACGTTGCTAGCTATCGTATTTATTAAGATTACGAGGACCCTTGTAAATTTTAATTGATTCACTGATTGTGCTGTGGAAATAGCGATTGACGAGACAGAAGTTTGCATATTCGAATAGAACCACTTATACTTAACAGTCTAGTACAAAGCTCGTGTTCACACACACGCATGCTGACTGGCCGCTTAGTTTTGCCAATATAAAGACCCATACGAACACGAAATGCGATACACTCCTTTGCCTGGATCGGAAATATTTTGTCTTTAACTGACTATAAGAGATCCGAAACTTTGGAATGAGGTCTGAAGACGGTTTCGATTTTATTTTTATGTAGAATCTTGCCAATTTGGGCGGTGATACCTTGAATAAACGGTAAAGAATCGGTACTAAAGTTAGCATTGGATTCTGTTCGTGGTTGGGGGTTACGATATCTAACTATAAGTACGGTGTAAGTCTTGTCTTATCATAATTATTGTGGATTAGCATATTAGAAATATGTTTGAGTTCAGACGATATTGCCTTAGTCCCTGAGACAGAAAACGCACATTGTGTAAGAGTATTGATGACAGCTTTGCGCCGGATGACGATTGACTCCAGCCAATAGCGGACCATCATTATTTGCCCCGCTTCCTGTATAAGTTCGGAGCAGTCTTGGTTTTAGCATTCTTCAAGCTACTGCTGAAATTTTCAAATACCAAAACCTTCTTTTTTTTTAACGGAACACCCAGTATTTTATTGAGGCATTTTGTTCATTTTTTTATTCCCTTTCATTTTTGTTAACAAAGTCCTATACCTATCTTTTGTAATTTCTGAGATAATCACTATAGGAGCAATAGCGTCGTTCTATGCACCAAAATATTCGTTCAACCAATGGAAGGCAGTAATGGCGCCCGACTTCCTTAGTCAACTGTCAAACAAAGTAAATATTAAATCCAACTATCCCAAAAGTAATAATTTTACAGAATGAAGAGCATCGCATTTCAATCTTTTAATTCGGGCAATGTCCTGGTTCGGTATTTCATTTTTGACACTGTTGGTTAACATCGAAGAAAAGAAAGATTATGTTTACTGACATATTTGAAGATGTCTTCAAGAAGTTTTGAAAATTCGTCCGTAGATAGTGAAGATACTCTCCTCCATTAACATTTTCATCAAAGAAATATGGTTCAATTATGTAACTACCCACTATTCCTCCCCACAGTTGTAATGACCAACGATTTTGAAAGTTTACAGGTGTGATAAAGTGGGGGGTTTTATGTGTTATAATAACGGAAATTGTGACGATGAACTTATTTACTTTAATAGAAGGTGGCTACGTTGGTAAATAACAAAAAATTGAGATAGGCAAGATAATTTATCTGCTGCCAATTGACAAAAATGTAAGCGATTCTAAAAATTTCTTTCATCTAACCCTGTGTATGAATATGCTACGGGTGAATTTCATATTTCCTAATTATTCTGGATTCTCAAATTGACTTACATCTAACTGACGACTAATTTTCGTAGTACAAGTATGGGTGTGTTCGACTACACTCGCAAGTACCATAAACGTCTTATTCCCACCAGTTATTGCTTTTTCCGCTCTTTCCTTCATATTCAATACTTTTTGTTCACTCAAACCGGCTCTTTACACTTTCGAAGGTTTCTGGCTTCGGTTGACTTCCACCAGGGATCGCTGTGCATAAAGTCTGGATGCTAACAAAGAGTTTCTTTCAGATTCACCCAAAACGTCAATCATATTTATTAACTCTTCATAAGAATAATTCATTTGGATGATAACTAATAGCGATGCTTTTATTAGTTTGGCAAAAATGTATACCGACTTTCTTTAATGGTTGACTCAGGCAGTCAACCGCATTCTAGCCTTTATTGGACAAATATTTGGGTGCATAGAATAGCGCCCTTAGTTCTTTAATTGACCGCTATTGCTCCTATAATGATTATCTCAAAAATTACAAAAGATAGGTATAGGACATTCCTAACATAAATGAAAGAGAATAAAAAAAGGAACAAACTGCCTCAATGAAATACTGGGTGTTCCATAAAAAAAATAAGTTTTTGGTATGTGAAAATTTCAGGAAGTAGGCTTTGAAAAAACAAAGTCTTTTGAGGTATTGTCGAGTTCAACTTTACCAAATGATGCAGTTTTCTTGGCTACAAGCACCACCAAAGTTAATGTTTTTTCTTTTAAAAACAATGTGAAAATGATTTTTTTCTGAACGCGTGTTTTGGTCAAATATTTTCAAAAAAAATTAATAACTCAAGAACTATTGACTCAATTTTGAAAAAGGAAAAGCAGATGAACAGACACTTTAGAGCAGTACAAGAAAATCCAAAAATATATAGGGTGTCATTTAAAAAAAATATGCTCCGTGCATTTCCGGTGAAACCGAAAGTGCGTCAGAGCTTAAAGTATTTTTACAATATGCGCCATAAGCAACCATAGATCCTCCACTAATTGTTTTTTCTTTTATTTAAAACACAAAAGAGCAATCGAAGAAGCGGCTACTAATGACTCACCCTAATACAGCTTTGAGGATGTCCCTTGCGATAGTGGATGAAACGTCGCAATTTACGCAAAACTTGACGCAGTTCCAACCCCGAAACGGACATTTACTGAGCAATTGTCATAGAAATTTATTAAACATAACAACCTACCACCTACTCTTGTATATTAACGGAATATTTATAATGGGTGTCCCAACAGGAACGTGGGGATTTAAATATCACAGTATTTTCAGATAATGTAACATATTAATCTAATATTTGACATACGTCATCTAGAAACTTGTAAGTGTCATCATGAAACGTTTCACGACTGAAGAACGTATCCAAATTGTTCAAATTTATTATGAAAATGCTCGTTCTGTTATGAACACAATTCGTCGACTACGCGTTGTTTTTCATCAGAATCATGTTCCCAGCGATACAGCAATTAGGAATTTATATAATAAAACACAAGTGTATAGTTTCAAAATTATTATAATGTTTAACACACTACATATGTTTCGCCACACTGTGGCTTCATCAGGTGGATGAAAATACAATTTCAAAGTACAAATTAGCTCATATATATCAATACAAATTACAAAGATAATCTCATTCTAAGAGGGGGTGGACATGTTTAAATTTTAAATTTAGTAGGGGGCAGTTATTTATATCTAGTTGATCATTTAATATTATACCTAATTTATTACATTTATTAATTCTAAACTTTTTAGCATATTAAGTTTTTTACTTTTTCCTAAAACATGTAAAGTTGTAAAATTAGTATTGAATTTATGATTATGTTCTAAGCAATGATTAGCAAAAGTTGAGTCTGTCTTCTTATCCCTATAACATCTTTCATGTTCTTTCATTCTAGTATCGAATGTCCTTCCTATCAGTCCTACATACACTTTTTTACAGTCTTCGCATGTCAACTTGTACACCCCTGAGTTTAATCTATTGTCCGTTTTATCTTTATTGTTTTTTATTGCGTTTTGTAAGGAATTGTTGGTTTTGAATGAAATTGTCTCTTTTCTACTTGTTTTAATTAAGTTCCCTACCGTGTTTGAAATTGTACCAATGTATGTGATGAAATTATAATTGTGCGTTCTATTGTTTTATCGTTGATTTTCTAAACACTACGCATGTTATTTGGACTTGAAATCCCTAAGTTCCCGTTGGGACACCCTATATTATAAATCATTAAAATATACATTTTTAAATACAAAATTTTTGAGAAAATTTTATCATTATTCCACAAAATTCTTTAAAACCTGATGTTTTAATTTTTACATTTAGCTGTGAACTTAATTAATACCCTTGGCGTATATACACAGTCCCTTACACAATATTGTAGGAATTCTATAGTTGTCGCTGAGAAACTAAAGAGTTTACATGATACAAGTAATTATACCTATACCGGTACCATTTAAGAAAAAGTTCTAATAAGGATAAAGTGAATGGATTGCTTGGAATGATCCGTTATTTAATATAAAAGTAATCCTAAGGCGATAAAAAAATTATTTTCTGAATCGCGAATACAATTTAGTGAACCTAAACGTATTAGTGTGTAAGTTGTAATCTATTATTGTGAACTTGCAATTTCAGATGAATATAGGCAAATCTCTTCTTAAACATATACATTTACATACACGCAATATAAGGCAACAATATTTTATACTTGCTAATAGGTAAAGTAAACCTTCTTCAATAAAGATATTTACACACTGTATTCTTCACAAATTACCATAATTCCAAATGAACTCGTGCGTACATACATAAAAAATATATTAGTTATTAAGTGTTACCAGTTGTATTGATTACTTAGTCCAAAGAAAAGAAAAAAATCTAACATAAAAATGCCCATAAAACTAGATCTGAGCGGTAAATTCCATTAGGGAATTGGATTTTATTTTTCGCAAAAATTTTGCTACATCGTGGATAACAATAGCAATGGCAAAAAATTTAATCAACTTAATGTATTTAGTATAAATTAGATCAAAGATGAAAATACCAAAGTAGATTAATTTAGTTTTTTCGTTTGTATAAACAAACTTTGAAGAAGAGGATATTGTTCAGTCAATAATTTACAATATCTTTTCATTTATACATTGACTGGCACATTTTTTAATACAATTAATGGATATTGCATATTCCCCAGGAAAATCTGAAAATGTTTGAGATTTTGATGGCCTGGACCTTGTAAGCATGTCGAACATGGAAAGCATTTCTTTCCAACAGCAATTTCTGGTGACATATTTCATGCAGCAACACGTCTTCCCACAACATCCCAAACGTGTTCTATTTGATTGTCATATGTGAGTATTGGCTGGCCATAGGATGGTCTTCGTTTTGTTCTTGTTGAGGCTGTTCACCCACACCAAATTCCCTGGCGACTTTCGTAAGCTCTTCTTCGGTTTGTAGATTTTCAATAGTTTCTTTTGGAAAAGCTGATGTCGATAGGCCGACTTTAATATCGTGCCCAAACATGGCGCAAAGGAGCTCGTTTAATTCCATCATGGTATGCCCTGTTTTTCATTAACTGGACAAATCTCCGACCTTCTGACCATCGTTTGCAGTTTTCATCATCCAACCACGTCATGAGCATATTTTGTATACTGACTGTGCGCGCGGTTTGCCATGTACTATTTTAAGGCCACTCCACATGGAACATAACTCTTCAATAACACAGTTTGCAAATTCCCGGCCGTTGTCCGATTGTAGTATAGATGGGGCGCCAAAAATTCAAAATATGTCTATCAGGCTCTTAGCAACTTCTTCAGCCCTTTTCGATTTTAATGCACCTATTTGAACAAATTGTGTTAAGTGGTCTTGATACACCATAATAAGTTTCTATTCTCCATCTGCATGGGATTGCAAGTCAGTCAGGTCCACTTGATAATGGCTGTTCATCTCCGAAAATACCATTGGTTTAACCACAAGTCCTTTCTTGGCAGATTTTAGTTTCTTTTGGCAACCTTCACACAAACGGAGATATAATTTAATAACATCTTGAGTTATATTCTTGTACTTTTCTTGTATTCACTTTCCATACGATGTTTACCACCATGTCCAATGGCCAAATGTGCATCATGCAAAATATCAAACATTTCATCGTTTGTAACTTGTTACTTTATGCTAGATTCACCCGATGCTACACGAGAAATAAGCTTTTCAACACCTCTAACAGAACATATTGCTGTGACTCTTACAAATTGATATACAAATGAAATAAATTTAATTTATTCAATTAATGTGTAATTGAGAGTCAAGCACGCATCCTAGTGCTAGGCCTTATGCTAGACTAAGATACAATGAATTTTCTGCTGAAAAGTAGGTTAAGCAAAACTTTTACATACAACTAGCTCAGTTTAAAATAAATAATTCTCTCAGGGGCAGAAAATATGAGTTGATTCTCCAATCGATTCTCATGCTCTTTAATTATCTCCAGGTCAGGTAAAGAAAATAAAATGCAAAATAAATCTTAACATCTAATTTATTAAAAATAAACATTAACGGATTCAAAGTTTTAATTTATACAGATATATATATATATATATATATATATATTTACAAACAAAGTATCAATATCTCAAACATCATTCAGATCTATACATCATAATTAATAAAAACATTATAAGAAATAAAGTAAATGAAGTCATAACGTCGTGAAAAGCTTATGTCTTAAAAATGTGAACGTGATTATTATGAATTATATTTGCCATAGATACATGTAAACAATCAACATCTTTAAATAAAATAAAATATTATTACACATGATGAATTTGTACTGGAATATAAATAACCAAAAATTTACACGATTTACCATTCGTGAACAAAATATAAACATTAAGGATATGGCTTTGCCCTAATTAGTCCTGTTCGGCGCCTTTTCTCGCTCCCAACACAGTACCATCAGATAGCAAATTCACACAGATGGGTACCCCAAAGTTCCACCCTACGAGTATGTCTTTTCAACTCGTCGGACACAACCCGAACATACACCACAATGTGCTCACTCCTTAAGGTATATATATAAATAAATTTTATATAAATAAAATGAAATAAAATAATGTCTTTGCGTATTCAATAAATTAACTCAGCCCTGATTAGTTCTGCCTGGTGCCTTTTCTCGCTCCCAAACGCAGTACCACCAAGACCAATTCGTGTCTTTTCAAATTCACCAGGACTCCATGCTATGAATTAAATAACGACTTAATTCATTTCACACATTCCTGATGTATTATTCAACACGTTAACATTGAACGCACAAGTACAACAAAATATACTTGATATACATACTAGAAAAATATATACATTAAAAATAAACTTTACCTTCTTGTGAAATTCCAATACAAAACACCACCACAAACAAAAAAATTTGTACACCACTATACACACATTTATAACAAATATTATCTAATCACCTTAACTCTTCGTACATAATCTCAAACTCATCCATGACAAAAATCCAAAGAAAACTTGTTCACTTATATATATCCTATATACACATAAAACAAAATTATTAATTTCAAATCCTTTTGTATGATAAATAAAGTTGAAAAGAAAAAGTAAATTATACAAAAATAAAATGATTATGCTATCCAAAGTAGTCATTACAATCACTAGAATGTTTTGTCATAATGTATGGCATAGTACCCCTACATGCAAAACAAAACACTCTAGAAAAAGAAAATAGAAATGAAATTAAATAAATTCAAAATCCGAATTCATAAATAAAATTATCTCATACATAAATAATTATTCAAAAATAATTACAAATCTCAATGTAAAACACGTTGCATGTTATTACAGAAAATATCACAAGTGTTGAATCTTGTTAAAAAATTTTATAAGTGTCGAAAAATCTCAAAAATATTCTAAGTTCGGATTTAAGAATAATCCTCTTTAAAAGAGGAGGGAGTGGTTTATCACCTACTTTCAAACTATTCAAAGAGAGCGGTTTGCACCAGCTGTCCTGGAAATTTTGTCCGTCAGCCCTTTTATGCCTAAATTTCTTTATAAAAACGTACGGTAACTCTCGGCATATACCGATACCACCTCCAAAACTGCATATCGACGGTGCTGCTCTTATCGGTCACTTTGGAAAACAGCGCATTAACAATCCTTGAAAAAGGTAAACAAACATGTGAATATAAATTTGTCTACATATCCATGACTCATCTATGCATCTGGCGAATAATATTGTTTTTCGCCGGCCACACGGTCGATCTTTGCCGGTGCCAGTATTCTTCGTGCGGGAAACACTTTCTCGTTATTGAAAACGTAACATTTAATGCGTAATTTAATATTATGACTTTTATAAAATTTTATACTAAGATTCTTTTATTATTTTACTTAAATAAAAATAAAATTTTGGCAAATTATTAACATAGTGAATATTTATGTACACATCTTGATAAAAATAAATAAAATAAAAATTAATTTAAATAAAATCTTGAAGTGATCTTGATTATACTTATTTATAATTTACAACCCAACTCAAGATCACTGCAATATGTCAAACCGCTTCAAACGTCGTATTGTAGGGTGGTTTTGGTTTTAGCATTTATTGCCAACTTGACTGATTCTAACATTTTTTGGTATTGTTCATTACTAAAATAAAAACGGTTTGCACTTTTCGACGACACCAACTCATTGAAAACTTCATTAAAATGCTGTCTTAACCGCACACGTCCACTCTCTTCGGTTGCCACTTTCAAACTGACTGCACGTGGTGAAAGAATACGCAATAATAATTCCTACACCCAACTTTAACCGCACAAAACCGGATAGAACGCGATTTACCCGGGTAAAGCCAGAAATTGCTATAATGTCGGTTATATTTCGTACTTTACCTATGTTTCTTGGGTATTTCGCAGTTTACCCGGGTAAACCTAAGTTTAACCTAACCTAACTTTACCCGTAACATATATAAGAAACTAAATACATCTTCGAGTACATAAAAGACATAGTGTTAGTTAAGCATATATACGGTTTAAGATATATATGCAAATAAAACATATTCCTATAGTAGTTTAACATTGTTTAATTATAATTTTGGCACACAAAAAAACAAGAATATAATGAAGAATTTTAAAAAATATTTTTAATTAAATATATTTGATGATGGCCTAATGCTTTAAGGTTTCCAAGTATTAAAAACAATAATAAATAGATATATTCTCAACTATCACTCTATAGTTTGCAAGTACAAATTTAAAAAAATACAAAATAAATTTATACCGGGAAAGTCATTAATAAAGAGAGTAAATAATAAAGGTTTCATTAAGGAGCCCCGCGGCACACCAATATTTTTTTAAATGAGTATTATTAATTAGTTATTTCAATAAGCATTGTGTATACCGCGACTTTCACGCAGGATACCTACATTTTGGTTGATTGTACCTAACAATTTTAGAACGTAATACTGCAGTGCCGTATTTTACTGTCAATAATATTTATGTTTTTCGAAGTGCATATTCGAAATGATTAATTTTACAGCCTCCATAAGCCATTTAGCACGTTCCGAGATCACAAACGATAAAATTAACTGCCGGCACGATTCAGTTCTATTTCTCAAAGGCAGAACTGGTTCACTACCGCTGATGATCAGGCTTTCTGAATGGTAGATGACTTATGGCACTCTGTCTACTAGCACCGATGCCGTGTCTTAATATCCGTTCGCCCGTCCAATTGTAACAGATCATCATGTTCCTACATTCAACGATCACTATCAGGTTGTGCCGTGTTCCGTCGGTTTATCTCTAGCCTCCGGAGATGTTTTGCATTCACTCGGTGAACTGATATTTGTAGGTAACAATAAAAAGAATTCGAGAAGGAACGCAGAAGCGAGTATGGAGAATAAATTGTTCTACTGAAGTTCTTGGGTGATGTTTGCTCGTGATATAGTTAATGTATATATCGTATAAACATACGTTAAACCTAAACATCAAAAAAATTGACCATAATTACGAGAGGATACGGTATTTGTATATATACATACATGTCAATGAAGTGTATGTAGTTATGTAGAGTAGAAATATATTATACCATGAAACGTAAATAATGTCACGGCAAATAACTGTAAAAGGAAATGTACGACACAGAACCGAACAGGTATGTAACTATATATTGATTTTTCAAAGTACCATCTGTGAATATCGAAATAACTGTTCACAACAACGATTTATCTGTTTGTACTTTGGTGATTTATTGGTCGTATATTTCTATTAGTTTCTTATAATAGTCCATGCACTTGCTTAAAATATTAATTTTGAACAGCTGAATTAGTGTTTTCTAATCATCATTTTAAAAAATAAGTAAGATTATCTTGAATAGTTTGGAATAATGGGTATAGTTTTTATTGAATCGTTAAAGTCACACAAATGTTGGAGAATTATTGACAATGATTGTTTAGTTCAAGGAAGGTAAATTATTATTTTAGTGAACTGTGAATGAAAGCAGGGATTAGTCGGTTGAAAATGAAACGTTAATAAGTAAATGTGAATTGGATCGAGCCATACGATTATAGTTAGTGTAGTTAGCATCTTTGTACATTTTATAATGAAGGTTAATGGGTTTGGTAATATGATTTCATACAAGCGTACCATAGTGTAGTGTGTGTGTATAAAAATTATTCTATAAATCGAATTTTCTAATTTATACTCTCTCTTAATCGAATTAAATATTGGTACCTTGTCATCCGTTTAAATGCTATTGACTTTTATCAAATTCAGGTTGATTACATTACGCAATTTATCTGGACCATATCTGAATGCAACCAGTCCACTTCTCTCCTTTTATCAATACAGTAGACTCTCGATTATCCGAAATCGGATTATCTGAAACTCCGCAATATCCGAAAATCAAAAATAGAATTTTAACTCCGCTTTATCCGAAACACCGGTCAAAGATGTTCCCGATTATCCGAAATGATTTGAACTTAAATGAAAATGACGCGCTTTTATACTTCCAAATAATACATGTGGCGGCGTTTGTGTCGCTCAGTTCAGTGTGGTTCAGTGCTTTAGGTTATCTTGTATTGCATTTTGTGCGGTTTAGTTTTGTACATTACGAGCGGTACGCGCAGTATATAAGTTAGCGAAAATATGGATACAAAACGAAAGCGAAAAGTGGTTACTGTAGGCGAAAAACTAAATGCTATAAAACGTCTCGACTCTGGTGCACAATTAAAAACCATCGCAAAAGAGTACGGTGTAGGTGTAAGTACAGTTTCGGAGTGGCGAAAAAACAGGAAAGATATCGAGAAATGGAACAGTGTGTTAACTTCTCCTGCACCAAATCGGAAAGTTATGAAAACCAGTCAGTATGATAAAGTGGATAAGGCATTATATTTATGGTTTACCCAAAAACGTGCTAGTGGTATTCCAATGTCTGGTCCAATTCTTCAGCAAAAAGCAATAGAAATTAGTGAAGAGCTTCCTGTAATTGAGGCTCCTGATACATTTACAGCAAGTGAAGGATGGTTATCCAGGTGGAAAGATCGGCACGGAATTAGGCAGCTTCGAATATGTGGTGAAAAATTATCTGCAAACGCAATGGTTGTCGAGAACTTTAAAACAAGGTTTAAAGCAATTATCGACGAAATTTCTTATACTCCCGATCAGTTATATAACTGTGACGAAACTGGCCTGTATTACAAAGCAGTGCCATGCAAAACTTTAGCAAGTAAAGATGAAGTTTCTGCTTCTGGTTATAAAAAAAATAAAGATCGGGTGACTATTCTCGCTTGTAGCAATTATTCTGAACGTCATAAAATGCGCCTAATGTGTATAGGAAAATCAGAAAAGCCAAGAGCATTTAAAAATCTGAGCCCTAACTTGATGCCATTGTACTATAAACATCAAAAAAGCTCTTGGATGGATTTGAAATTGTTTAGGAATTGGTTTTTTGAATAATTCGTCCCATCGGTTACAAAATTCTTTAAAGTAAATGGGCTACCTGTTAAAGCTTTGTTGCTGGTGGATAATGCACCTTCTCATTTGTCTGTAGAAGAACTTACGTTTGGGGAAATTAAAGTTCTATTCTTACCATCAAATGTTACCGCTTTAATTCAACCGATGGACCAGGGTGTTTTGGAAAACTTGAAAAGAAACTATCGGAAAAAAATATTGCAATTTATATTAGAGGCAGAGAATGAAGGGGACGATCTACGCGTTTGTTTGAAGAACATTAACCTAAAAGATGTAATATATTGGATAGCCGATGCCTGGAACAATGTAAAACAGTCGACCATACAAAAGTCGTGGAACAAAATTATTGATGGACAGAATGAATTAGCAGAATTGAGGCAAGACGAATGCGGAGAAGATGAAGGTACAAATATACTATATGATCTTGCAATAAAGATAAGTGGTTTTAATAATATTCCTCGAGAAGATTTTGATGCATGGATTCAGTTAGAAAAGAACGATGGAGAGGAATTGTCAAACTTAGAACTAATTAACCTAACAAATGAAAATGAACATCCCAATGAGGAAGAGGAAGATGCAGGGACAGTAGGTAATTCAACGAAAGTAATTTCACATCGGGAAGCAGTGGAGTGTTTAGACAAGGCACTAGTTTATATCGAACAACAACCGGAGGCAACCACGACTGGTGTTTTTTTAATTAGAAGATGGAGAGACATTGCGGCAAAAAATCAATACTTATGCAAGTCCAAGCAATTAACAATGGATTTATTTGTAAATCATTAGGTATTATTAAACTTTCAATAAAAACAAATGTTTTCACCAGATAGGTATGTATAAATGCAAATTGTAAAGGAAACTGCAATAAAAAAATATGTATCCAAATATACACACGTAAATTATTTCCACCTCCGTATTATCCGAAATTTCAATTATCCGAAATAGGTTCGGTCCCAATCATTTCGTATAATTGAAAGTCTACTGTACTTTAAAAATTCAGCGTACAGTGAAGATGTGAAAAGAGTTTTTCTCTGTACCTACGAAAATAATGACAAGGCCGTGCTTGAACGGTTTACTTCTCATAGAGCACAAAATATGCCAGCAACCGGTCTTATGATAAGGAAAAAGCTACATTTTACGCAGAGGCACTTGGTCACGATGATTTCAATGCAAATGAAATTTGGCTCACCAATTTTAAAGCAAGGCATAGTATTGTTAATAAAGTGCTCTGTGGGGATTTTGCATTTGTTAGTGATATCCACACTAAAGACTGTATTTGACTGACCTTACCATAGAATCTTACAGTCCCAGTGATGTGTTCAATGTGGATGAGTGTCTTCCTAATAAGACATTAACTTTCAAAAATCAAAAATGTTTAGGCGGAAAACAAAGCAAACAACATGTCACGGTATTGCTTGTGGCAACATGTCTGGTATAGAGAAACTAATAATTGGCGGAATTGAAGAAATCATTTGCGAATAACTTTGAAGAAACTGAGCATTTATGGAATAGACTTCAAGAAATTGATGTTGAATTGCAGGGAGAAAAAAAACATTCCAGGATTATATAGATGTTGACAAGGCATTGCTAATTTGTGACATACCTACTGGTGCCGATATTTTGAATAGAGCTTCGAATTTTACAACTGAAAGCGTAGATTCAAGTGGGTCAGAAGAAGAAACTGTACAAGAAGAAGTTCGTAGAGCAAATACTCAGATATCGTGAAATGTTTCACAGTCAGCTTTGGAAATGAATGAAACTTCTTTGAATAAGTCTTCAAAAACTTCCACGAAATAGAGTCATACTTTCAGAAACAAGCTTACAACAAACATAAATTTCAAACTTTTTGGGCCTCTTTAATTGTATGTAGTACATATGATTTATGTTTATGTATTTTAATTACGAATTTGTAGCCTACGTGCAATGTAATTACATATAAATGTGTTTAAAAAAGTCTTATATTTTTTATGTGTATATTTAGAATAGTTTCTTTTTTCAAAATCTTGAACATGTATTCTTAATACGAGTAAGCTGTTTAACTTAGAAATTAAAATATTGATAAAGAATCCGAGTTAAGTTTAGAATTCATTGTCAAAGGTAGAAGTTAACACTATGTTGAAGTTATTCATATACAGGCTGAGTCATCTAAGCGGGTAAGGCCGATTATGCCTTTATGAGTATAGATATTTCGAAGCGGTTTTTGCCTTGTGATAGCTGTTCATTAGGAGCACATTTTAAAAATATTTTGTATTATACAGAGTGTTCCATAACTTGGTGGCTAACCATAATTTTAGTTTTTTAAATGGAACAACCTATATATTATTGCATTTTTGTATTCCCCATATAATTTTTAGTCAAAAAGTTATGAGATAGTATAGGCCTAAAGTGTAAAGTTTTTTGACTTATTCCCATTTTTCTGAAAAATTCAGTATTTGTATAAAATTATGCTACATGCTTATTTTCTTTAAAATATACAAGATATTCTGAGTAATGTTTATCGGTTTACTTGCAAATTTATAGAACATTGCACTAGGCTTTTATTCTTCATTGTATTAGGCCAAACGCTCTGTATAAAATTTCAATGGGATTATTAAACTTCGTATTCATGCAATCTGTAAATTCTATAGTAGAAACTTCTTGGCGAAAATTAATTATTCAGAACACGATTAAGTCACAATATTGAACATAAGATCGGAAAGAAAAAAAGAAAAGGAATGAAGCACTTTCGAGCGTTTTAATCTTGTGAGAGTAATTTATTCGATGACACTGAAATGAAAGTTTATTTTATCGTGTAATTCCCATGTAATGCCTGATTTTAATGTCCTTTTAAAGTACCTATAAAGACTGATTTGAAACTGGAATAAACCATAACTTAGTTGTTCAGGTCTTTCACCTAATTTGATTAGAAAAAAGGAAATGAAAAATAAATTTACTTGATGTTACATGTTTAAAAATGTGGAATATATTAAATTTCTCAGATTTATTATCGAGTTTAATGATATACATAATTAAGTAAATGTTTAATTTGTTACGGTTTATTGTCACTAGGGGAAAACCATCATCGTTCTTCAAAGTATTGAAAGACTGTGATCTGCCGTTCGATAAGAGGTATATGCAATAATGGTTATTTACGAACCAAGTGCGGGAAGACTACTTTCCCGCATGAGCGCACTTTGAAAGCACGAGCGATCGAAGGCAAGCGAGTGCTTTTAATTGCGTGGAAGGTATCTTCATGCAAGTGGTTTGTTCAGTATTTTTTGTACGAGCATAAATTAAAAAAATATTATTGATTAAGGTGATTAGTATCATACCGAACCTAAAATAGATTACCTAATTAATTTAAGCATTTCTTGTACGCACCTATTACTCACATTTAAATTTAGTTTAAGTTATTATATTCTTGCTTATGACGTTTTCATTCTCATATTTATAGTGAATTCATAGCTTTTTGGGTTGATTACAATTAACTGTCAATTTCAATGTTACTTGAGACATAGTCACATAGATGGCGCCACAAATTTATTGGAAGGATTTTTAATTTTTACTCCTATTTCCCCAACTTTTAGTGAAGAATAGTCGAAGGGAGTAGTATTTCCTAGACTAAATTTTATTACTATCAAGTTCGATTTTTTTTAATGCTTCAAAGAGCCCAGTGTTTTTTTCAATTTTTACAGTCGCCTCTACCGGGAAATACTCCTTGCTGGTCGAGCGATGCATACGCCATATGTCACTTTACAGGCAGTGAGTACAAACATTCTTTTACAATATAGTATCGCAAGAATGAATTTGTCGTGCTGAATGCTGCATTTAACAAAACGGTGGCCAAAACAATTCTTTAGGATGTTGTATTGTTAAATAAATATCTTTATGCTCCAATATCTTAGTAATAAATTAATTTGCGACATATGTTTATATGGACTTTCTTGTTTATTTTATGTTGGCGAACAAGTACCTACAATAGTGCCGTGCAATTCCGAAACACCCGATATATAAATTTAAAAGAAAGAGGACTAAGACATATCTTGCGTATATTCCATGCCTCGAATATGAGTTTCATTGCGCTTTTCAATCTCTACTTATAATTGAAATAAAATGGTAACTTTTTCATAATCAAATATGGACAATTGCACTTTTTTTTACATTTTCATCATATATTTATATGATACATACTCTATACATTCCTACTTTTACAAATAAAGGCGGAATTTAGAAGCTGTAACACTTTTTTTTAAATCTATCGTACCCCCTTAATGGCCATGAAAAAGTCGATGTAACAAAAAAGAATATATCGTTTCATTAGCTTGCACCTACAACTTGGCATAGGTATATATAATCATAACTTTGAATATCTTAATATTAGAAATTGAGAGTTTTTATATTTCTCTACCTCAGCGAGAAAGTTAATACTTCTTCATATACCTTAAACGGAAAATAATTAATTTTTCAATTAATACAAATGCATAAACGCTTCAATCGATAGTCAATAGTTATAGTAACTTACTCTTAGAATGAAAAAAGGAATTTATTAACATATTTTAGAAGTATGTCAAGTAGTTTAAGAAGTAATATTTCCCCATCAAAAAAGTGAATATCATTTACATGTAAATATTTTAATATGTACGTGCTGCATGTATAACATTGGATTCGTCCTTTCACTCTCGAAAGAAATTATAATTAAATTTCGTCTCAATAAGATTTTTTTGGTTTTGTACAATTTTATAGGTTGAACAAAAAGTACCATACTTTTGCAATATTATTAAAAAAATAATTAAGAAAAGGTGTTAATGATGTGCTTTAGCAGCATGAATTTCAAGTAATCTTTCTTGTAATGTAAATATATTTATTCTGATAAGTATATAGGACAAGGTTAGACAATAACAACTACCACAAGTATAAACAGCACAAGTTTCGACATATGACAAAGTAGTACAGACGTGTTAAAAACCTACCATAACCCAAAAGAATCAGTCAATAATAACTTAATTTCCGAAGTAGTTACACCGTTTAATGAAGATATTTGTAGTTTAAAAACTTCTCTATCGTCACCAAACATTGAAAGCATTGTTAATAGATGCTTATGCTTAATAAAATTTTTAAACAATTCAGCCCAATATCGATCAGTTTATAAGATATTGTTCTTATTCTTCCTCCCTCATTGCTCATACTTAAAGCATATTATAATAGCTAACTGGGGATTATGGTAGTGTTCAAACAAGTACCAACATAACTAATAATAATAGACTTATCCACAAAAAAAACGTGAAAGTATAAAGTTAGATGTGACTACTGTGGCTGAATTCTCTCCCATTACCAAATTGTAGGATAAATGGGGCACTGAACAAACATAAAATGTCAGTAGATTATCATGAGTCTCAGTGGCAGTTTTGGTTTTAAGAGAATGCAAGACACACTGTTTCGTCAAGTAATTCAATATGCATTTATATTATCCATCAGGTTCCAGCTACATATCGATAAGATCCACTTGGCATCTTAAATTCATCTGATTAGAATGATTGGCTTGGCCATCAGTCTTATCTTGTTTATTTTTTCTTCAATTGACGAGGCTCATACAATTTTAAGAACAACTCAATTACTTCTATGGTTAGGTTGGCATATCTTACCGAAATAACTAGGAATAATAGACTTATCCATTTGAAAGTGCCAAAGTACAAATTAGATGTAACTATTATGGATGAAACCTAAAAGCCCAAGTTCGGATGTAATACTATTGGCATTGCTTTGAAATATTTTCATTGTTGAAAATAGTTTTAAACGTACTATACCCTGTCTCAGAATAAGAAGGAGTGCTTCAAATATCCCGCCAAAACATGGAACACATAGCTTAAAATTTAGTAGACAATTGATATGACATCATGACAATTGAGGTTAGAAGAACTTTATTAATTCTAACTAAGGATTTAGCTGTTTTGTGTTTCATTTACTACTTTCGTTAAAATAGATGGATGTGCCGCTTTTCATTCTACCAGTCGAAGCAGCAACACGAGTGCACGGCAATTGGAAACAGGAGAGTAAAGTTATAAACACAAGTAGGTGCATACATCTATAATTTGACGAATACAAATCTCTTAACATTCAAATCTGTTCATTCTAGTTTAAAAAAAAAAATTAGAAGAATCTATGGATAAAGATATAGGTCCAATTTACAAATGAAAGCATAGACTTTGTTCTGAGCGTTTTGAGGAGGATTGCCGTTATAAATTTATAATTACTGCACATTTTAGTGAATGTGCTATATCAACATGAAAATTGTGAATCCAGTCTATTTATTATTAAATATATGTATCAGAGAGCAAGAATGAATCAAACCTTTTATCTTTTATCAAAATGTCCTTAAGAAATTGCAGAAAAGGTTTTGCTTATTAGTTTCTATTTTAAATATCAATAAAGAACTTATACAGATAAATCATTCGTATTACTGCTACAAACCTTGAGGAGGTAAATTCAAGCAACTAGTCTTGGAAATGTGAATCTTACATACAACAGTAATAAATAGAAAAATTCATATCGGCTGAAGTTGTTTACATGAACTCCAAAGATAATTACATATACCTACACATTACTAATTATTAATCCCTATTAAAATTTACTTATTATGAAAATATATAGTATACAAATATTTATTTCTACTATATATTGGAAATTAACAATAATTTAGTGTTCACATCATGTTAAAAAGATTAAAAATTTACATGGTCGGCACAATTTTTCCAAATACTTATTGTAACATTTGTAATTGCTTCTGTCAAAAGTTCTCATATAAGTGATATTCTGAAAGGGGATTTTTTTGAAGTAATTTCATCTTATGTATCAATTCAGATCCTATATGAAATATTCTTAATTGCCTATCTTTATCGGTATGGCTATTTAATCCTACAGGTTTTCAACAAAGCTTGTCGTGCACTCATTATACTTGTGGCAATCCAAACTTTTTCCCATATTCTCCACCAGATATTTTCACCTTTTTCTATCAGTACAGGTTTCTTTACGTTTGACATATCTGAAATATAACATGTATATGAACATGCGGTAATATAATTAGTATTTAATTAACACTTACTTGAAATTAATGAGTCAATTCTAGAATATGTGTGAATTGTCCAGTTCATTTATGGTACGAACTCATCTATAGTTATTTTTGCGACGATATTAATTGTTGAATGTTTGATTTTTGCACTGACGTGCAGTATTTTTGACAGATTCATCAAATTCAAATGCATGATCACTTGTTCCTTAGGTCTTAAGCCATCTGATTTTTTTTTCTGTACGGATTTTATTTAATAACACAATAAAGTATAATAAACCAAAGTAAAAATGTAAAAGACTAGGTTATGGCTTGGCTATAAACATAAAATGACGTTTTGTCAAACTTATTTTCCCATGTTAAACTTGCCTACGCAAGAACCAATGAAATACTTTAAAATATACGCCATTTTGGCGCCATATTTTAATCACTCCTTCTTATTCTGAGACAAGGTATAACAAAGAGCCATCACACGACATTCTTATACCTATGAGTGTTTCAAATTATACAATTTTAAGAATTTTTTTATACAAAAATTATTCAAAATATTAGTACGTAGTAAGTACTTCTATGCTCTTAATAAATCTTTATAGAATGCATACTTTGCGAGACATTCGGAATAAAACGGTTACTTGCTAAGAGTCAAAGGATTAATTCCGGTCCGAATTTTTACATTTTATGTACACAAAAAATATTGCAGATCCAGATTTATATAAATATTTGTGTACTCTTGATAAATATATAGAGAATGCATAATTTACGAGATATATGCAAAATATCGCTATTCAATAAGTGTAAAAGTGTTACTTCCGGTTCGAATTTTCACATTTTTTTATATAAAAGTTATTGAAAATTAAGTTCTAAATACTACGTACCTGTCTGAAAAGCATGACTATACTAAGCAATACTATTTCTGGTAGAGATGTAAACTGATTTTCGATAAGAGTGTAAGACCTACTTCCGGTAGGAATTTCGAAAAACTTTCATAATAAATTTTTTCTCAAATTTAATTTTGAGCACATATGAATTCTTTATAAATTTTAAACTTAGTTGTTGACGAAATATTAGCAAAAGTCGATTTTTTTACTGAAGTAAACCACCACTTCCGGTGTGCCGATTTTCCTGAAAATCTAATCATATCTTAAAAGGGAGATTATACTCGTAAATACCAAATTTGGAATTGATAGCTATAGCGGTTTGACCGCTATCGTGGTCAGAGAGAGAGAGAGAGAGAGAGAGAATTTTTTTAAAAACCACTCTTTGGGTATCAGGGGACATCTGCAAAGATCTCGAGGTCGAAAATTTTCATCATAACAATCCTTTCTTGTATTACGTATAAGAAGTAAAATGCATTTCTCTAATCTTAACACTAAACTTAATGTGTGAAAGAAAGCGTCTATAAAATTGGCAACAACACAATTTAAAAAAATGAGGTGTGGTCACCACACGACTATCTTATACGTAAGAGCGTTCTAATTATATACAAGTTGTTCTGAATTGTTTTAAATACTTTTATTTTAGAAAAATAAACGTGTAAATGTGTTACTTCAAGTTCAAATATTAAGAATTTTTTTATACAAAAATTATTCATAATCGTATTCTAAATATTTCTATTCTCTTAGTAAATCTCTATAGAATGCATACTTTGCGAGATATTTGAAAAAAGGGTACTCGCTAAGAGTAGTAGTATTATCTTCGGTCCGAATTTTGAAATTTTATTTATACAAAAAATATTCCAAATCCAGTTCTAAATACTTTTGTACTCTTGACAAATATATATAGAAGGCATAATTTACGACATATTTGTAAAAAATGGCTATTTGATACGAGTAAAAGTGTTACTTCCGGTCCGATTTTTGAATTTTTTTTATACAAATGGTATTGAAAATTAAGTTCTAAATACTTTTATACCCGTAACGTACCTGTCTAAAAAGCATGGCCTGCGAAATATTCGCATAAAACTGATTTTCGATAAGAGTAAAAGACCTACTTCCGGTACGAATTTCGAAAAAATTTTTTCATCAAATTCTTCTAAAATTTAATTTTGAGTACATATGGATTCTTTATAAATTTGTTTAAACTTAGTAGTTGTCGAAATATTGGCAAAATTCAATTTTTTCACTGAAGTAAACTACTACTTCCGGTCTGCCGATTTTACTGAAAATTTAGTCAGGTCTCAAGAGGGAGATTATAGTCGTAAATACAAAATTTGGAATTGATACCTATACAAAAAATATTGCAAATCTAGTTCTAAATACTTTTGTACTCTTGACAAATATACCGTATGTGTCAATTTTCATTAGGTATAGGGATTCAATGTTTACGTGCGATTTATACGTATACAAGTAATACGTGGCAACGTGCTACCCCAAACCGTCCGTCACCAATCCCGACAACAATCGACATCACAACGATTTACTCCGATCTCCCCACCAGATTTTACATTCAATGTTTAGCTGCGAACACGTTGCGATCTAGTCTGCAATAAAAGCCGTCTTATTACTGGAACGGGAAACATCAAATGGCCGCCGCGATCTCCTGATCTAGTAGTTTATTATTATTTTCAGAATCCTTTTTTATTTACCTTATTTTTAATTTTATTAGAATTACGCTTTTGTTTGTGTCATGCAGCGTGAACGCAGCTTAATAATTCTCTGCATTTACTGAAAGGAAAAAGAAAAACAAATCCTTGCAACTCGTAAATATTATTTCTGAACGCATTACAAACACCCAAGCGGGTGGTCGAAGAGTTACTGCTAACCACGCTAACTTGTACCACGCGATCATTTAAATTCTAAATTATAGCAGGCGGGATTTTTTTTTATTAGGTTGTCCAGAATGTCAATTATTGATTAATTGACATTTTGAAACGTCACTTTGACAATTCAAATTGTAAATTAGTACTTATATACCAACTTAATTTAAATTTCACAGCCTGCTCTAATTTAGAATTTAAATGATCGCGCGGTATTTACTTACGAGCATGCATCGGTCGTGCTGGCATTGGAAAGGAAAGAAGGGATTAATCGCCTATGGCTAATGAAAATTGACACATGCTGTATATAGAATGCATAATTTACGACATATTTGCAAAAAATGGCTATTCGATACGAGTAAAAGTGTTACTTCCGGTCCGAATTATGATTTTTTTTTATACAAACGGTATTGAAAATTAAGTTCTAAATACTTTTGTACTCGTAACGTATCTGTCTAAAAGCATGGCTCGCGAAATCTTCGCAAAAAACTCATTTTCGATAAGAGTAAAAGACCTACTTCCGGTACGAATTTCGAAACCTTTTTTGATCAAATTCTTCTGAAAATTAATTTTGAGTATATATGAATTCTTTATAAATTTGTATAAACTTAGTAGTTGACGAAATATTGGGAAAATTCAATTTTTTCACTGAAGTAAACTACTACTGCCGGTCTGCCGATTTTACTGAAAATCTAATCAAATCACAAGAGGGAGATTATATTCGTAAATACAAAATTTGGAATTGATACCTGTAGCGGTTTGACCGCTATCATGGTCACACACACAGAGAGAGAGAGAGAGAGACAGGCGTTTTTTAAAAACCACTTTTTCGGTATCAGGGCACTTCAAAACGTGGACATCTGGAAAAATCTCGAGGTCGAAAATTTTCATCATCACAATACTTCCTTATACTACGTATAAGAAAGTAAGTAATATAAGTAAACTGTGATTATAATTTTATTATAATTCCTTTATAAATCTAAAATGTTTCTAATTATTTTTTAACTATTGTTATAAATTAAAATTAAACTTCAAGCAGGAATTTAATAAATATTTTCTGATACATCCCATTAAAATGGTGACATGTAAATAAAAGAAATGTGTTTTTTAGGAGAAGGATCTGTACAATGTTACAATCACTGAGTATAGGAAAAACAAATTGAAATTTTGTCATGATGGTTGTTTTTAAAAACACCAAATTGCTAGTTACATAGTGCGACAAATAAGTTTCGAGACTGGCCGTGGGAAAAATCATTGAAACAAGAAATCTGAATATTTTTAATTTTTTTATTCAAAATATTCTCATCCAGTTTCAATACACTTTTTAGAGCGATTCAACAGTGATTCAAAAGCGTGTTCTAGCTCATTTTGTGGAATTTCCTCTAGTGCTTGTGTTGTAGCTATTTTGATGGTCGAAATGTCATTAAAAAACATCCTTTCAACTTCAATTTCAATTTTGGGAATAGAGGGAAATCGCACGGGGCCAACTCAGGTGAATACGGCGGATGATCCAACACACAGACTTGATTTCGAGGCAAAACTGACGAATATTGAGTGAGTTATGACTCGGTATATTATCGTGCAACAGGCACCAGGTCTCTGAATCACGATATTCGGGTCGAATACGACGCATTCTGGCCGTGAGCCACTTCAAAACTTGAGATAATATGCACCAGATTTTTTATGGAAGTTTCCGTGTTTTTTTTGGGTCGTAGTGAGTTTTTCGACTTCCATTCCGCACTTTGACGCTAGGTTTTCGGGTCATATGAAATCAACATGTTTCGTCACCCGTAACAATTTTTTCAGGAAGTTTGGACTTCTTTGCAATGATTGACACGCGCCGATTTTTGCACATCTGTCAAAATGTGTGGAACAAATTTTGAACAGGCATTTGTTTTGTAAAATCCTCGTGAAGAATGATTCGGATCGTTTCTCTGCTGATGCTTAAAGCCTCTTCCATCATTTTCCGCGAAGCATTGCTATCATTTGCAATAAAATCACGAACTTTTTTCTGGTGTATGAGCTGAAATTGGCTTTTCCTTATGATTATCATATTCTAACCTGTTTCCTTCGAAAAAACGTTTATGCCACAGAAAAATATTTACTCAAACAATCATCGCCGTACACTAACGTGAAATTTGACAACTGCTCTTTGTTGCATGTTTGTATTTCACCATTGACAAAAAAATTGTTTTTGAAGAACTGTCATAACTTTCCTATTTATCAATCAATTGAAGCAAATTTTATTTTGCCGTCAAGAGGAATAATGTCCCAGTTTTCAAACGTCGGTCTGAACACATATATAGCGTTTCAAGTTACTCAGATATGGGTCCAGTCTCGGAACTTATTTGTGGCACTGTGTATAAGAAACTGCAAATATGTTCTTATACTAAATAGAAAATTTAAGGAGTACAAATTAAAGTTACTAACTTATTAATTGGAAACTAGATGTTTACACCAAATAAGGCGTTAGTAATATATTCTAAAGGAAATAATAATTAAATATATTCCTATATATAACTTTCATAAGTATACTAACGTTAATTATTCTCATTGCTTCAACGACGCAAATAGATAGAAACACGTTATAGTAAGTGTCATAAGATCCATAAAGGTTTGCGTTAGAATAACTTTGAGTGTGAGCAAACTTTAGCGTAAATACATATAAATATAAGACAGGAAAGGAAATGTAGGTGTCGATGTCACAGCACTGGTTACAGGTGTTTTACATTATGGAAGCCGTAAAATAGGTTTTGTTTTCTTCTGCCAAGTGTATACATACTTTATATTTAGCATCGTGAATGTTGAGCATCTATTTTTTCTATGGACTCACTGGAATATATTTAGATCATATACAAACAAAAGTAGCAGCTAGGTATACCTAAATATATGTTACACTAATTACTCACGTAATATATGCAAATGGCGTTTTTTCTATTTAAAAAAATAAATATATACTCTGTGGTTTGTTAGGTTTATCTTGATTAATAAAAATATGTGACATAATAATCAGGCCCGCGCCAAGCCCAATCGGGCCGTTGGGCCAATATAAAATGAACACCTTATGCAGCAGTGATGTTAGAGTAAAAATGAGGTGTGGCCACCACACGATTTTCTTATACGTGTATGCATTTCAAATTATACAAAAGTTATTCTAAACTAAGATTTAAATACTTTATAGTTAATTGATGAGGCTGATACATGTTGAAACTCCATATTTAACTGAATAAATAAAATACGTAAACTTAGTTTCAAAAATTATTTAATAATATCACTACAATATTGTTTCGCCAAACTTTGGCTTCATCAGGTGATGAGAAACTGAATATACAAAATTATTACAACATAATATATAGTGTCACAACAGTATGGGATATGAGTGGGGGTATTTTATAAACTATAGCATTGTAACAACGGGGAATAATTGAATTGAGTCTGATCGTTTAAAGCACGACCTAATTTACTATATCTATTAATTTCTAAGGTTTCTAATAAATTAAGTTTCTGTCCTTTATCTTGAATATGTAAAACTTTGAAATCTCTATTGAATTCGTGTTCTTCATCTATACAATGCGTATTCAATAGAGATTTCAAAGTTTTACATATTCAAGATAAAGGACAGAAACTTCATTTATTAGAAACCTTAGAAATTAATAGATATAGTAAATTAGGTCGTGCTTTAAACGATCAGACTCAGTTCAATTATTCCCCGTTGTTACAATGCTATAGTTTATAAAATACCCCCACTCATATCCCATACTTTTGTGACACTATATATTATGTTGTAATAATTTTGTATATTCAGTTTCTCATCACCTGATGAAGCCAAAGTTTGGCCAAACCATATTGTAGTGATATTATTAAATAATTTTTGAAACTAAGTTTACGTATTTTATTTATTCAGTTAAATACTTTAATCTTCTGAAAAGATAAACAAAACCCTACTGTACTAATTCTATTCTCTTAATACATTTCTATAGGATGCATAGTTGGCGAAATATTCGAAACAAAGTGCTACTCGGTAAGAGTAAAGGTGTTACTTCTGGGCCGAATTTTGAAATTTCTTTTATACAAAAATTATACCAAATGTAGTTCTAAATACATTTTTATTCTTGATAACTATATATAAAATGCATAATTTACGAGATATTTGCAAAAATCGCTATTCGAATATTTTTATCACCACAATACTTCCTTATTCTACGTATAAGAAAGTAAAGAAATGAGGTGTTGGCAACACACAACTTTCTTATGCATATTGCAGTAGCTTTGCTTTCAAATTAAAATACAGTAATTCTTGTACCAGCAGAAATTAACCAAAAACAACGATAATACAAAGCAGCATAATATATAATGAATGCAGAGATTGCGTTGACAAGTTAAAAAAAACTACTTCAATAAATTTATAAATTTAATCCCTATTAACATTCGTATTATTCTTGTAGGTTCTAGCAGTGATCTTGTCGACAACATTTCTTATTTAAAATTAAATAGGATAAGGTTAATAATAAAAAACTAAATCTCATAAAATATTTGTATTCAACTCAATACTTGATAACAACAAGAAATTGTCCTTTTTATTTTTCCAATCATAAACAAAAAAATTTATATTTTAATATATACGAAAACACATTGCTTTTAATATATATTATATAGATTTAAAATAAAAATATTACTCCTTGCTATCTTCAAATTTTTAATATCGTATAGTTTCAAAGAAATAAATATTTTCTTTTACGACGCTGAATTTCATTTCAACAAAGCCATTCATTTGCACGAAATGCCTCTGGAGATACAAAATCTCGCAAAGTAGAAAACACCTTGATAAGACTCTCACCAATCGTCGCTGCTTCAGCTGGGAAGTGCTCTCGAAAATTGTCCAAACACAAACGTTGACTGTATTCCCAAGTTCCATTAACTAGCACACCCGTTCGAAAATAGGCTTCAATCATGTAAATTTTGTGCTCTGTGGTGAGAACCATGATTCAAAAACCGTGTAGGATTAGAAAACTTCAACACAATAACTTCACAGATTTTGACATTCAAAAAATTATGACATACCTAAATGTACGATGCACGCTACGACAATAATTTTAAAATCCATGACCACCATTGACCAATTTAAATGTTGATATCACGGTACAAATTGACAATTGTATTTTAGTTGTCACTGCTAACATAATATTTTTGACTAAATAATTTCATCGCTTTCTAGGATATAAAAGAGATTTAATATTTAATTTATACCAAGAAATTAATCAGTTACATACTTATTTACATTTCAATGTGTATTAACATTATTACTAGTAGAGTAATAATATTTAATATAGTAAATAGAGATTTTCTTGGAGATACTCAAAATTTAAAATGACATTTCAGTCATATTTCCCAGTAAGATGAATTTACGGTCGTGAGAAATTTAATTAGATAATCTTCTCATGACCTAATCTCAGTACAAACAGTTTAACACGGTAAATGTCTTTTAGAATTTTTTATAGCTGTCAATATCCAAAGACGGCATGAACTATGCATATTTTGCCTTGAACTCTGGTTGAAAAATACCGTTTCTAATAGAAATGACATTTAATTTAAAAATATGCTTTAAATAGATAATTTAAAGAGAGGACCTGTTAATAGGTACTCTCATAGTAAAATAAAAATATTTTACGCTATTTAATTTATAATATTATTATTGGTATTAATTGTTTAATTTTATTCGCGGAAAATAAAAACTAAACGGTATGGAAAACAGATTAAAAAGCAACGGAAAGTGAATTACGCCATAATTTTTCATAAAATTGGACGGTAACCTGAATAGATGTAAAAAATAAGTAATTAATAACATAATAATAATTTGTTACATCTATTCTACAAATATTTATACTTTATTGATATATTCAGTATCTTAAACGTTGTGTTTTACTTTCTGATGAGACGTTTTTTTTAAGTTCTTATTTTACTCATTTTTATTAATTTGGAACAATTATTTTTAAATTTAAAAACGTGTAGACGGAAGTAGTAGAATTGCCTAATAAAGAGATTTTCAAAATTACAGTTTACTTTATCAAAATAATGTTGTAGTTATGAATCATTATCGTGTACACTCCTACCTACTCGAAATCCAGTTTGTGCTTCTTCGAGAGTTGGTTCTGCCTGATTCCATAGGTTCTCTTCTAGGATTGTTTCGGAATGGTCATAAATTTGAGTCTTTTATTTTTTTACATTCTCTTTCGTCTTTCCAGCCTTTCTGACACTTTTTTCTATATATTTCAATTTGCCAATGTTGTTCATCGTGTCAGAAATGATGTCGTTCTTAATTTTTCTAATTGCTTCTCTGATTTTGTTAAGTCATTCCATCACTTTCACTTTTCGTTTTCCTATTGTTTTTATGTCTTCTTTGCTATGTTTGTTGCCTTCTGCAACACACAGCAATTATTAGAAATACTTTTTCCATCCTGCCACTATGACTTTATCATCTTCATTATTCTTTGTTCTTTATTGATGCGTTTTGCGATATTTTTTATTTCTTGGGTGTTTTAGTATCTACATTATAACATAATTTTTAGTTTTCTTTTATGGAATTTCTCAGTACTTTTCTCCTTTGATTGTTTCACTAAATTCATTACTTTCATGTTTCGTTCGTTGTATTGAGAAGAATAATTATGACGTTTATGGACAATTTCTTCTTATCAGATGAAAGAGTACGTGTCATTTGATAGCACATATCAATAAATAAAACAATATGTATCTGGTCTTCAAATTATTACATGAAATTTCTGCTTTAATAGACTGGTTTTTCCCTTTTTTTTAATACACTGGTGTTCACTTTCGCAAATTTTGCAGAAAGAAAATAGAATAATTGTAAAAAGCAAAAAATGAACTCTAATAAAAATACACCAAGTAAAAAAAGAAACTGGTGAAGATTCATTAATAATGTTATGAAAGCAATCTTGTACCAACAAAACACCTTATTTTATAAAATCATCATAAAAATATAGATAGATCATTTACCTTGTGTAAGAACAGTTTTTCTAATAAGAAAAAAACATAAAATCAATGATGTGCGGATATAATGTGGACTTTTGTTTATATCAAGTAATTAAGTATGGACGCAGCCGACGCGCCGAAACTTAATTGGATTGCTTTTTCTGACAGGAGTTAATCCCCCTACAGACACTCGTTTCCCAGAAAGAAGCTTTATATATTTCATGCTATTAATTTTACTGTTTGTAGGAATAAAACAATAAATACCTGAATTTTGTGTAAGTTTTGATAAATTTGTTTTTAATTTTGCTATATAATATATAAAGGAAAATGAGAAAAATAAGGATATATGCGGTGAAAATTGAGAGGGGTTAAACCTTATTACAAGTATTTGATTATGCATTAATTTCTGTCTTGATTTGCCTCAATTACATTGTATTGATTTGTTGTATCAGTTTAGGAAATTTATTTAATCTGTAAGCTGCTGCGTAATGATCTTTCATTTGCATACTTCATTTAAGTCGCCTTTATCTTTTGCAGTAGTACCATTATTATCAGGTAGTTCTATCATACACTTTGAATAGCGCCTTTTCACAATTACGTTAGCATTAAACATCAAGATAGTTCCCAACTTTTATAGTTATTTTTAATTTTATTTTTGCGCGATCAATCTTTTTTGATTATTTACTAGGCATGTTTCCATGACAGTAAGTGGTTATTACTGTTTGTTGTACCTAACAAAACGGTAAGTAATTCACTTACCGTTCAGCTGAACGGTAAGTAGTTGTGACTTTTAAAAATTAGAGAATGAAGATGATATACGGACAGAAATTGTTTAGTTAATTTATTTGTTGCTATTAAAATTAAAGGTGCAATTACGAATACTACAATTGGTGGAAGTTGAATATACCTCCGAAAAATGTCCAAATAATGAATTTTTTCATCTTGGTTTACAAGAGTGATGGTCCGTTCAATATTGGTTTTTGTTTGCGGAATTTTTACAATAATCAACTCACCACGATCTTCAACATCCTTCATAGTTATATTGTATAACTCTTCTCTTCTGCAAGCTCCTGACACTCCTAATATCATTGCTACCTTAATATGAATATGCACCACTAACATACATTTTGAAAATAGGTATTTCTAATTTACCTACCTTATGAATAAGAAATGTTTGATCTGAAGCTTCAACTAAAAACCGGTTCATGTCTTCCCTAGTGAAAACGCTTGCTTTTTTGGGTTTGTAGCCTACGTTTTTCCTTTTCAAAAATGCAATAAGAGTCGTAAATTGCGAAATTTTAATCGCATCATGAAGAAAAGTTGTTGATCTCAGCATGGAATATTCAGCCCATAAACTGCCAGGTGCCTTTAACTTCTCGCTTCTTTGTACAAAATAAGCCAACATAATTTTTTCATTCATACCGCTTATTTTCTTTGTTTCACACCATTGCTTGAAAGCTCGGTATGTATTTTCGTAACGTTCCCGCGATTTTTCGGGTATTACGGCGGAACACCCTGCAGTCCATGCTTGTTCCAAGTCGCTATAAAAATTGTTTTCAATGTCTGAGTCGGAATCGGTCATAATTTCTTCTCTGATTTCAATTACTTCACGGAAAACAAACTGAAGTGACACGACGCTAAATGTAAAACAGAATGTTTGAAAAAACGTCATGGAAACTATTCCAATTAATTAATTATTGTCAAGTATTGTCGATAATTTCGTGTAGTGAAATGAATTGAAATTTAGTTTTGATCGCGCAAAAAACGTTATAAGCATGTCGAACGGTAAGGTTTACCGCTCTCAGACAATAATTGGAGTCGTCGCTTCGCTCCTCCTCCAAACAATTGTCTTCGAAGGTAAACATCCCTTACCGTTCTCCATACTTAATATACTATTGTGTTAAGATTTAATTTGAATAAAAGTGTTAAAATGAAGCAATTCGCTAACATATTCGACTTTTAATTTAATTATTAAAGCTTAGCAGCGTGTACAGTCTTACAAACCTATACAAGTGGCGAAACAATCGATGTCATACTTTAGGGCAGCAATATCTTGAAAGTACGCTTCATAATCTTTCAAACCAGGAGGATTCTGAAAATATAAGTCGATTTGATGACAAATCAATATTATAAAATTTGAATTCTTAATATTAGCAAAAACGTAAATGACTGAAATAATCCAAATTAAAATGCTGTGGCAACTATGTGTGGCATCGAATGCGATTCGAACTCATATCTCGTGATTGCCGGTCACATGCTTAATAGTAATAATATTCGAGACGAAATTTTTATAAAAATTAGCTCATCCATATGGTAGACAATGGTCATTGGAAAAATCTATAATTTTTGAGGAATCTATATCTATCTGTAATTGATTTAACATTCATCGTTAAATCGAAATTTCCACTTTACATTCTACCTACTTTCGAGTGCACGTTATATAAAATATCCGCAGTGCACCAACACAGTAAAATAACTAAATTTAAACGAGAGACAGACAGTACAGCAGCCAGGCCTCGCCTCTGCAAATTTCTTACATTATTGATCCATTATGCAGCGCTTAAAAAATACGATTACTAACATACTTGCTAAATACAAGGAGGCCCACCTCTTCTTACTTACTGCATTTTATGCCTAGCGCACGAACTAATTGACAGTACATGCATACCTTAACCATACAATTCATGGCGACATCGACAGGAAGTGCTGCTTTCATTTTCATAATTCCTTTTTAGTTCGCCTGTTGTATTGACGTTATTGATAACCGTATGACCATATCCTTATATTATATACATGTATTATTTTGCACATATGTATATCTAATCTAATTAGCCTTAGAATGCATGTGTAATGAATACTTATACATACTTATTTACATAATTCGCAAAGATCGGTTAATGCATTGCGCTTGAGAAAGTATCGTCTGAAAATAGGATCCTTCGAAGTGAGTTTACGCATAACTCCGCACTTGCCCTGTTACATAATTAAATAAATTAAACTGATTTAGACTAAATAAAACAACTTTTGGAATATTGTCCCAAACAATTTCAAATGTGAATTTTGTGGAATTAACAATAAATCACCAATTACTATGTAAATATACAGAGTGAGACATCTTCACGAGGAAGGCAGATTGTGACTTTATGAGACAAGATATTTCGAAACTGTTCTTTTCCTATTATAGCCACTTATTAGGAGCACATTTTAAAATTATTTCGCATCATACAGAGTGTTCTATAACTTGGTGGCTGACCATAGTTATAGTTTTTTAAATGTAACACCATGCCAACTTTATGTTTTTTATTTTAATACGGTCCTTTTGTACTGAAGGAATGTCAAAGATGTCAGCTCAAAGAGGTTACCAGCAGCGTTATCACGAGAGAAGATCTTCCAAAGCAGATGCCTTTAGAATAGTAATGAAATGTCTGCTTTACTACTGGTAGTATTGCTAATTTAAAACCGAGGAAACCTAAATATGTGGTTAATGATGAAAATCAATTAAGAATTCTTATGGCAACAATAGATAATTCACACGTCAATACCCCTGAAAGAAGTCGTTTGCTGGGTGTTAGCCAAAACCATCGGTGCAATGACCTTAAAATGAAATAAATACCATCCGTAATGAATACATTTAAATATTGAGTTACACACCCATCATTTAAAAGCTAGAAAAGTGCTCTGCCAGTAGGCAGTAATTAAAATGATTACCCTGGCAATTCTTTTTGATAGTTTGATGTAATTTGCGGATGAAGCTGATTTCACAGAAACTGTTCCGTTTCTGAGGAAACGGATCCGTGTTTCCAGCAACAACAAAAATCATTACTATTCAAATGAAAACCCTTACTTTACTAATAAAAAGATTATCAGCATAGGTGGAGACATAAATGTATGGGGAGCATTTCTGGTGATTGGATGATAGGCCCGCATTTATTTGAAGGCAGTATTAACGGAGAAGCTTATGAGTAATTTCCGTCAAGCATTTAGTGGAATTATTGGAAGATATTCCGCTAAATTTACGAAGAAGTGTAAATGCAACAAGACGGCGAATCCTCAAATTGTATGCTACAGATATGATATATTTTAATGAAATGTTTCTAGCGAAGTGGCTAGCCTGTAAAGACTCTATTGACTGGCCTGCTGGGTCTTCGGACATTACAAAGTTTCTTTTTATAGGGATCCGTAAAAGAGCAAATATACAGTATACCTGTAACCACAAAAGAAGTTATGAGAGAAGATATTCGACAAATATTTAAAAATATAAGTACTCAACAATTAATGTCGATTTATCATTTCGGAAGCATGTTCAGAAACTTGTAAAAGTGAAATTGAAAATTTTTAATTTTTACCTATTTTAATGTTCATATTTATTGTTATTTTATAATTTCTGTTCCACTAATTACTCATCCATTCACGTAACAGTTCCTGTTTCTACACCAAAATGATGTTATTAATTTTTTTTTTGTTAAGTTTTAAAAATGTTTTATTGTGCCATATTCTATATAGTCTTTGAATTATATTGCTGTATTGTAAATAAGATGTATCCAATTTTTTTTGTCGTTACCCCAGTACATTCAAAATCTCTAAACATTCAAAATCTCTAAACTCATTTGTAGCAAAATTAATTATAATATCAGGCTTAACAACTGAAAAGCAACTTATTAAATGTCATCCATTCAATTGTCAATTTCGCGGAAAATATCATGGCTCACTATACCATATTCAAATAAAAAACATAAAGTTGGCAAAATTATATCAGAAGACGACAATAGCTCAGTAATGGTCACTTTTAAAATAATACGTCTTACATGTTACAATTGTGTCCACATAATTGTTTTCGAGAAATATGATTTTTTAAAAACATAGAATTTTTCAGAAAAATGGTAATAAGTCGAAAACCTTAAAATTTAGGCCTATCCTATCTTATAACTTTTTGACTAAGAAGTGTATGGGGAATACAGTAATATATAGGTGTTTCCTTTAAAAAACTATAACTATAGTCAGCCACCAAGTTATGGAACATTCTGTATAATACAAAATAATTTTTAAACGTGCTCCTAATAAGTGTCTTATCATTAGAAGAAAACCACTTCGAATTATCTGTTCTCATCCTGTATATCTGGAGTCACAACGAAGCGGTATTGTTGGTATCAGATAGCCAAACATTTTTAATACGTAAATTGTCGCTAATCATGAGCTGTACAATTTAAAAATAGTTTAATTTATACAGAGTGTTCGACAACGACAAACCAACACAAACTTTTTTTTAAGTGAAATACTGCATGGTCTTACATTTTATGATAGAATGATATGAATTTGTATTAGTGGATTTTTAACTCTTCCCAATCAATGTTTATAGATCATTTGAAACTCAATTTCAAATGTATACAGAAGAAGAAGAAGGCGACACTTTTGAACATTTATTAGTTGACTAGTTATTCTTTACTTTAAATGCATTTATTTTTGTTTTTTTCCATTTTAAATATAAAATAATACGCACATAGTAATAAACTATCTAAACTAACTAATATTATTTATGCTTTCAATCTTCCACGCATTTTGGAATTTGTTCTATGATGACATAATTTAGGTGATGCTGTGATACTTGAAAATAGTAACTTTAGTATGTTTGGCAAGATACTTACTTTTCAGTGGCCTAAACTTGAATATTAGTACTAAAGATTTCGCTTTTTCAACTAATGTCATAAACTTAATTTTAGCGTTTTGACACATTTTTTGATGTACCTACTGTAATTGCGACGTTTTCAAACTATGCATAATTAATGAATTATCAAATTTGTCATTTCAAAAGTTTCAAAAATTTAATGGAGATTACTTATTTGAAAACAAAAAATATTACTTGCTCTTTTCGATTAATTTTAGAAATGCTGTGCATAATAAATATTTTTAAATTAATAAGTCGAAAACGAGTTATTCAGATACACAATTTATAACTTTTGCAATATCGCCCACAGAAATGTGAAATATGTCTTATGGTCAGGAGATCCTAAGATTATCTGACCGCCAGTATTGCTAGTTCATTTAGCGTTATCCAGGGTGCACGTGTAGTATTCTACTACGGACGCGAACTAGCCTTACACCCCATCTGTCGAGAACTGCTGAAAAATTAAAGACAAAAAACAACATAATCCAAAAACTGTGCGGCTCGACTTGGGGAGCGTCGGCTTCCACTCTACGCTCCTCTGCGATGGGTCTTGTCTTTTCGGCTGCTGAGTACTGCGCTCCAGTTTGGTTAAATAGTCCACATGTACATAAAATAGATGCACAGCTAAATAACACCATGAGAATGATTGCTGGTGTCATCAAACCAACTCCCACACATTGGCTCCCATTCCTAAGTCACATCCCACCCCCACAACTACAACGAAAAAACGCTCTTACAAACGAATACAAAAAGATCGTGAACAATGGAAATCTACCCATCCATAAGGATGTCGAAGATGCCAACCTTAATCGACTTTGGTCTAGACGACCCCCAACAAGAACGGCAAGGGTGGCTGTGGAAAGTGGGTTCAATCTGACCGAAGCATGGACTCAAGAATGGACCGCACAACAAAACAATGATATGCCGTGAATCACACACAAGCCGCCGGGTTTCGATCTACCACGTAAAACATGGTCCACGCTTAATAGTATTAGAACCCAACATGGCAGATGTGCATACTCTCTACACAAATGGGGCAAGCAACCGTCTCCCCTCTGCGATTGCGGAGAAACCCAAAACATCAGACATATCACAGAAGAATGTACCATACGATCATACAGTGAAAGACCTGAGGATTTCATGGTAGCGACCCCAGAGTCGATAGACTACATAAATAAATTAGATGTTCGTTCGTTGTAGCCATTTAAATTGTGTCTCATACTTTATGTGTATATATTCTATGTTGTACTGTACTTTAATGTGTCTAATAGCCATACGATAAATAAATAAATCGCCCACAGACTCATGATTATTTTTAAATAGTAAATTTCTAGTACATACTTTCCAATGGCATGTAAATATGCAGGATGTTCCATTTAATCTTTTTTTTAGAATTGTTAAATTTAGCGAATGCCAACGAACAGTCATTGAAATGTTGAAACAAACATTATCTTCACGTACTTAAATGATATATCTTCTAATTGAACTTCATTTGTTGGCTACACCGTACTGACGATAACCATAGAGTGAAACACGTGTCTAAGGTTGCACTTCGCCTGAATTTCCCGATATTTCTTTCTCTAATTCTATTATATACTCACGACGATATGCCCTTTTTGATCTGATGCATGAAGGTTAACATGTATTTTAAAATTTAGCACCGTGTCATACCAGCAGCACTGCCAATATTAGTTATTTACGAACCAAGTGCGTGAAATCATATTTCGCGAATGAGTGACCAGTTTAAATGGACACGAATTCGCGAAATGTTTCACGCACGAAGTTTGTACAGGGTGTTTCATCGGTTGGGGTATCGCGAATTAAAGTGCCTAAATATAAAAATATCGACTTCAAATTTTAACCACTTATAGAGCTTTTAAACCGCTACCAGCAGGTTAGGTTGTTTTTGATAATATTATTTTAATTAATGCGTAAATTTAAAAAAAAACGTATTATCAAAAATTAAAAGTGCTCAAAAAATGTTCAAATTTGAATGGTGATACGTGGAAATATCACCCATATTAACTTCACAATCAGAATTTTTATAAACGAAACCGTTTGTCAAATAAAGTCAATATTAAATAATGTCGTTTTTCTTACGACAGATTTATGGTACTTAACTTTCTAATTGTGCTGTCCGCAAACAGGTAGTCCTTTTAAATTTATGACGGATAATAAATAAAAATTTATTATAAACTCAACACACAACACTGTAATAAAAAACCCATAAATTCTTCAACGTCCGCAAACAGGTAGTCCTTTTAAATTTATGACGGATAATAAATAAAAATTTATTATAAACTCAACACACAACACTGTAATAAAAAACCCATAAATTCTTCAACGTCTTGCCTTTAATTTTGAAATTATTGTAAAATATTCAATAATTGATTAAGTTTTAATTTTTTTTTCAATTGCATAGTTGATTTTATAGACATATCTTTTTAACACCTGAATTTCAATAAAATCTGAGTACTTTTGATTTTTTGAACGAAGGTTTTTTTTTATTTACGCATTAAATAAAATAATATTATCAAAAACAACCTAACCTACTGGTAGCGGTTTAAAAGTTCTATAAGTGGTTAAAATTTGAAGTCGACATTTTTATATTTAGGCACTTTAATTCGCGATACCCCAACCGATGAAACACCCTGTACAATATTTTTTGTACGAGAACTATAATAATAATACATATTGTTAAATACGTTATCGTTTATGACACACTACTAATCTCTTGATATTAATTAAAAAAAAATTGAGTTGGCAGTATTGATTATTTGAAGTGACATTTAATTTAAAATTATCAAATTCAAAAAATTCCATACAAAATAAAAACCTCACCAACAACATGAATTCTGATAATGAAATGCAATGTACACCGCCTGAAATTCGCGAAGCTGCCAATATTGCAGTGGATAATTTATTACCCATAAAATCAAAAAACGTATACAAAAACACTTATACTAAATTCGTAACTTGGGCTAGATCTAAAAATATACAAAAATACTCCGAAAATTGTTTATTAGTTTATTTTCAAAATTTACAATCAAATAAATCATTATGGTCCACTTATTCTATGTTAAAATCATGCTTAATAATATATGATAATACGGATATATGTAAATATGCAAAACTCATAGCGTATTTAAAACAGATAACGAAGCAACATCAGCCTAAAAAATCAGCAGTATTAACCGAAGAACAAATTACTAAATTTATTGTTGAAGCACCAAATTCTTTGTTCCTACTAATGAAGGTAAAGTCATTTCCGTATATTTAAATTCCATACAACACTATATGTATTTATAGGCTGTATTAATATTGGGTATTTCTGGAGCGTGTCGACGTGAAGAACTTTGCAAAATGTCATTGCGAGACATAGAATTTAAATCGAATTTAATTATCGTAACAATTCCAGAAACTAAAACAGGTAACAGCCGTACATTTGCAATCATTAAGCCCGAATGGATTGCATTAATTCGGCAATATGCAAATTTAAGACCGGACAGCCAGCAGCGATTCTTTTTAACATATCGCAATGGCAAGTGTGTTTGTTCACCTGTTGGTCTTAATACAATTGGCAAAATTCCAATGCGAATAGCTGAGTACTTTCAGCTTGATAGCGCAAGTAACTTCACAGGTCACTGTTTCCGAAGGAGTTCAGCGACATTGTTGGCAAACCAAAGAGGTGACTTGCTTTCAATTAAAAGGCATGGTGGATGGAAATCATCTACGGTTGCAGAAGGATATGTCGAAAATTCTCTGCATAGTAGAATTCAATTGGCTAAAACAATGACCCCCCCGTTAGAGATATCGACTCCGCCTGCAGCTTGTTCGACATCTGAAATACAAGATATTTGTAATAATACATTCAACGTTACTCTACCTTTGCAACCAAGATCAATTCAAATAAACCAGTTATTCCCTGGGGTATCAATCTCTGGTTGTCAAAATTGCCCAATCAAAATTTTTAATAATCGTTCCGTTTCAATTTCTGAAAAGAATGAATAATGGTAATTTATATAATATTTGTTGCTGTTCTGACATTGAATTACATACCTTCCAAATATAACAATTTCTATTTCATTTCCTTTTATTTTCATAGAAAAACAACGAACTGGGGTAGCATATTATTAAGGTTAGGGATTTATGATTTTAAAATATCACTAAATTAATCAAGTTCTAGGAAGTACCAACTTTACTTTTACGCACTCGTGTTTAATGTGACTTTTTACGCACGCAAATCGAATTGTGAAATGACAGGTTTTGATAAGCGAGTACAAAAAATACTTTTGAGTACATCATTTCATATTTTTCTACAATGTAAATAACTTCTATTATAGGGTACATTTACGTGAGTCGGAAGAAACTAAACACTGGGCACTATTAAATCTAACTGTTACCTATATCACAACACACCTTAACGGGAAAACTATCCTGAATATTAGATTATTGCGTGAGAACTTTCATCTGATCAGTATGCGAAAGTTGCTGTTATTGTTGAATGGCGATTGCCGTATGAGATGAGTGTTGCTTCATCGATAAACAATATTCGTGATTCTAAACGACGACGACTACGAAATGACGTGATAAATTCTACATATTTAACTTTTAATAATCTTCATATCATTTTATTGGCCGACAGCCAAAATCATTTACATTTACATTTTACAATAATAATAGAGTATTCTAAATTGACAGAAGGTAACAAAGTAAAAGATAGAAGTACGTATTTATAGTTATATCTACAATTGCAAATGCAAAAAGTCGAACATACAATTAAATATATCTGAATTAATACAAATGGATCCGGGTAATGCCCATAAAAATTAAAAATGGAATTATATCTGCCATGATTGTCCTTTTTTCGGATCCGTTTTTCTTTCGCATTTGTCAGTACTATTTGGTAGTGGTTCTATTTTATTTCGTTAGAATGTGTTAAAATAATAAATTTGTCAAGACTTTTGAAATTAACTTTTACATTAAAACTACTAATTTTTAAATGATTTGGTGGCAAAATTTTATAAAATAAAACTTTAAAATACAATTAAAACATATATAACAGTTGCACATATTTCGATATTAAGTCGTAGACCATTATCGAAGCCACTACTGGTGTATATTAAAGTCAGGTTGCTTTGTAAATCCCGACAATCATCATTATTATAAATCTCTAAAGATTTTCACATCATTGACATATGCGAGCACGTGGCAGTTTAAAGAATTTAAACATTAACTCACTTAGAAAGAGCATTTTCATTTAATGGTTTGGTCAAATGCATCCTCGAGAACTTGTAGAATGTCGTGAGCATCACCTAACTCAACGTTATCCCATACCATATGATCATGAATCCTAGAGATTCTTCTTCTACCACTTATCCAGAATGTTTTCCGATCATCAATAATAGAATTTTCTGTTCCAATGACGTAGTTTTTGTATGCTGTTTTTATTTATTCTTAAGAGGGGCGTTTACCTATCGAAAATTAAGGCATCGCCGTTTCGCGTTTTTTAAACTCATTTTGTAATTTTAGAATCTCAAATTTGGGTTAGTTGTGCAAAAGGCATCAATTTATGTATAATGTCAAGGTTCGTTATTGTACTAATTTATTTTCTTAAGCAAGTTATGTGTTTTAAAAATAACCACAAAAATGTATGAATTTGATTAGTGTCTACTAACTAAGGTTGGTACACAAAAGAAAAAAACGACCTCTACGCGCCAGCTGCACATTTGATGTACGATATAAAGAAAAAATCAAACTTATGTACTTATTTTTAAAGATAAAAAACATTAAACAGTAAACCTTGTCACACACATTTCACACAACGTTTTACGCCTTGTCTATCCCCACTTTATGGTATCTCTACCGGTCCCAGCGAAGACGAAAATCTATCGGAATCGGTCGGCTATTGCAGACTTAAATGCTAGTGACAGTTTAATTACAAACTGACACTCGCATTTAAATGTCATATATATCTATAATATTCGAGTGTATAATAATATAACAGTTATGGGCAAGCGAAAATTGGCTTATTATAAAACATCAACAACATCAACAGTTCCGTAAGTACTCATTCTTTATACATATGTTTCCCATCTATAGTATTCCTTAATCTATGAATAAAACCGAAGCGCTGTGAAGGAAACCGAATATCATGTAGCTTCACTTACTCACACCCCCTTGCGTCTACCCGTCCCGCGAGTAATTTAAGTTGCATATGTTACTATTTGTTGGTAAACGCCCGTCTTAAATAAATAATCGTATCTATATAATCGCATATTGAACTTCCTTCGCCGATTACTTCGCAATTCCTTTATCCATCTTACTTGTTCCTTCACTTGAAAGAATATTTAATTCCTGTTTTATGGAGCGATATAAATTCATCTGCAATGGGATGTTATCACCAGATAGGTAAACCAGCATACATATATTTCAAGTAGTTTGTTAGTTGTTACTTTCTTATACGTAGTATAAGGAAGTATTGTGATGATGAAAATTTTCGACCTCGAGATTTTTGCAGATGTCCACGTTTTAAAGTCCCCTGATACCGAAAAAGTGGTTTTAAAAAAATGTCTGTGTGTGTGTCTGTGTGTGTGTGACCACGATAGTGGTCAAACCGCTGTAGATATCAATTCCAAATTTTGTATTTACGTGTATAATCTCCCTCTTGAGATCTGATTAGTTTTTCAGTAAAATCGGTAGACCGGAAGTAGCAGTTTACTTCAGTGAAAAATTCGAATTTTGCCAATATTTCGTCAATTACTAAGTTTAAACAAATTTATAAAGAATTTATATGTACCTAATTAAAATTGAGAACAATTTTATTTAAAAAGTTTTTCGAAATTCCTACCGGAAGTAGGTCTTTTACTCTTATCAAAAATCAGTTTTTTGCGAATATTTCGTAAGTCATGCTTTTTAGACAAGTACGTTACGGGTATAAAAGAATTTAAAATATAATTTTCAATACCTTTTGTATAAAAAAAGTTTCAAAATTCGGACCGGAAGTACCACTTTTATTCTTATCGAATAGCGATTTTTTGCAAATAGGTCGTAAGTTATGCATTCTATATATATTTATCAAGAGTACAAAAGTATTTAGAACTGGATTTACAATAGTTTTTGTATATATGAAATTTCAAAATTCGGACCGGAAGTAGCACTTTTACTCTTAGCGAGTAGCACTTTTTTTCGAATATCTTGCAAAGTATGCATTCTATAGCGATTTATTAAGAGAATGAAAGTACTTAGAATAGGATTTTGAATAATTTTTGTAAAAAAAATTCTTAAAATTCTATAATTTGAAACGCTCATACGTATAAGAAAGTCGTGTGGTGGCCACACCTCATTTTTTTTTTTTATAATTTTTCAAGCAATTAATGACATCGCAGACACTACGGTGACAAATTCTGATTGATCTCTTGCCATTGGATTTAGTTGGATAAAATGTTCCGAACCTAATTGGTCTGGGATCATAGTATGAGCAAATTTCTCTGACTACCTTAGTGTTACTATTTAATTGTTCAGTCTTTCCAATTCTTGTACGACACTATATTGTGTTTACTTCTTTCCATTTTAAAAGCCTCTTGTATAATAATATCTGTACCCATAATAGACTAGTGTTACCTGGCTTTCAAATCCTGAATCTCCTTCTGAAGAGCCTCAACAATGATCTGACAAATTCATGCAGTTTACCAATCAACTGCTTTCTGCCTGTACATGACGGAAGACGAAAGAGATTCTACGATACTTTCCTTTGAGATACTGAGATACCACGATATAATAATAATAACAGCGTACCACCATTATGTATAGATAAATAAAAATAGGAGCTGAGAAAGAGAAGATGATAATAAGTATTTCTCTTGAAATTACAAATTGTAATTACTGTAGCTTGAAAATAAATAAAACTCGGTTTATAAATGTTTGTCTTTTTTATCATAAATTCATATGTAAAATACATTACAGGTGTTCGGTTGGTTCTTCCATTCCCTCACCTTATATATCCTACACACACATGCATGCATACATTACAAAGAAGAAACTTTCACCTAAATAATATGCAAATAGGTACATCAATTTTAAAGTCAAACGCAAGGAGTCTAGCATAATAGAGACAGTCTCAACAATAGTCGTATATAAAACAGATAAAATCAAAAACACCATTCGAGCAACCGCACGAATAAATAAATATATCATGCAGACGAAGACAAGTATATAGGAGGCGTACAGATACATATCGTGGGCTTACTGCAAAAACTGACCAAGTCAAAATTCATAAAAAATGGGATTATGTGACCAACTGCAAGGAAATGACATGTTTCTAGTCTAGAAAAACTGACCAAGTCTAGGAACAACTGCGCTTGGCGCAATCTGTCATTTTTAAAATTGTCCAAGTCTTGCTGATACAATTTTATACAAGTAAAATTGAACAAGTCCACTTGATCATTTTAACATGTTCAAACTACATAAGTCACCATAAACAACTAAAAATGACCAAGTCGACTTGGGCAGTTTTACCGGTTGAAGTGTAGACAGTAGCATGGTATTAGTCAGACATAACCTACAAGTTTTTGACTGAAATACTACAAGTTTTTCTTACTTTATGTGCATTTCAGTGTTTCTAGTGATTACTTTTTATAAAGAATGATGTCTCGAGGCAAAGCTTTAGTAGAAATGTGCAAAGGAATAGTGGTTGAAGGTAATTATACAGTTTTTTTACTTTTCTGTTGTAAGTAAATTGCGGTAAAAAGTTTTATTTATTAAAAATATTGCAAAAGAACCAAATTTAGCGTTTAGGTCTAACACTTTTTGTTGGTATGAAAGTGTAAAACTTTGGCTAAACAGGTAATTTGGTGTCTAATATATTTTTAATAGATCCAGCGACATACGATTTACATCAAACTCTTACAACTAATTAATTTTTTTTTGTTCAGGGTCCGATAATGCAAACAGCTCTATAGAAAATACCGCCAATTCTTCAAACAATTTGAATGTGACTGAGCCAGAGCAAGGAGAATGTAGTCAAGATTATTCCAGTAGCTCTGAGAGCTACATTCCCAGTGAATCAGAAGATTCTTCAGAGTCTGTGTCTGAACCTGCAACAGAAATACCAAAAAAGAGAAGTCGTTGGAGAACATCCGACCCAAGTACCTGGAAACATAATGTAAATAAGATGAATAAAAAGTTATGTCTGCCGTACAAGACAAAAAAAGGATTACAGTTACAAAAGAAACCCAAACATATTATAGATTGTACTTCTTGTAGATACAAGTGTTCCGTCAATTTTGATGACAAAATGAGAAACCAACTGTGTTCTGAATATTGGAAACTAGACTTTGATCGCCAGAAAGACTTTATTCTTTCTCGTGTGGACAACGTAGAACCTAAGTGTCGACGAGTTCGAACTGGAACAGGAGTTCCAAAAAACAGTAGCCGAGTATATCAATTTCTAAAGGACGGGATTAAAACTCGTGTTTGCAAAAAGTTCTTTCTAGGGACTTTATGCATCAGCCATGGACCAGTGGACAGCGCTTTATCAGGTGTCAATGAAGCTGGAATATTTGTTACCTGTGATAAACGTGGACGAAAACCTCCAAGTAATAAAAGCAGCCCAGAAATGATTGCTAGAATCAAGGCACATATTGAGAGTTTTCCCACAATGGAATCTCATTATTGCAGGAAAACTACTAAGAGACAATATTTAGACCCCAATTTATCAATAACAAAAATGCATGCACTGTATGTAGAACAGTGTAGAGAAGAAAATCTCCCGTTTGCGTCCCAAATAACTTATAGACGAATATTTTGCAAGGAATATAATTTAGCCTTCTTCAAGCCGAAAAAAGATCAATGTATGATTTGCGAGAACTTTAAAAAAACCCGTTCTGAAGATTTAGAAATGGAATATAATGCTCATATTCGTCGAAGAGATGAAGCAAATGCACAGAAAACTAAAGATAAGGAGCGAGCTGAATACGATGACAAATTTGTCAGTGCAACTTTTGATTTGCAGAGCGTTTTGCAAATACCATCTTCAGATATTTCACCAATGTATTATAGCCGTAAACTCTGTGTCTATAACCTTACAATTTATGAAGCTGCTACTCCAAATCAAGCCCATTGCTTTGTTTGGTCAGAAGTTAATGGGCAGAGAGGGAGTTGTGAAATCGGTACAGCTTTGCTGAATTGGATCACCAAACTTCCTGAAAACGTTACAGAAATTAGTTTATTTTCGGACACATGCAGTGGCCAAAACAGGAACCAGTATATTGCGGCAATGTTTTTGTATATCGTGCAGTACACCAATGTAGAAACAGTGTATCATAATTATTTAGAGAAAGGGCATTCATACATGGAGGTCGACTCAATGCATAGCGCAATCGAAACTGCCAAAAAGAACGTGCCAGTCTTCACAATGCACGACTGGAAAAATATTTTTAAAATAGCACGTTCCAAAAGGGGAAGAAATAAAGTGAGTGCACCATATTCGGTTCATGAACTCCACTATAATGACTTTCTAGACTTAAAAACGTTAGCAGCGGATGTTATCAAAAATCGAACTACTGATGATAGCGGAAATCGTCTAAATTGGCTAAAGATTAAGACTATGAAATACGAAAAACAGAAACCTATGTGTATTCTCTTTAAATATAATTATAGTGATAATGAATACAGTACTATAGACGTTTCTAGTCGTAATAGAAGCTCAAAAAGCAATAATATTCCACAATCTATTGGCAAGCTGTATTCTAAACCACTCTCAATTTCAGAACTTAAAAAGAAAAATTTGATGACGCTTTGCAGCACAGGGGCTATTCCTGAAGAGTTTCATGGTTGGTATAGCTCTCTTCCAACTGATAAAACAAAGAAAGATACAGCACCAGAACCATCATTTGACTCAGATACAGACTCTGATTAGTGTTATATTTTATTTAAACTTTTCAAAACTATTGTAAGAATTTGAATTTTGGTTTTTATTTTTAATAATAAAGATTGCTTAGATTAAATTTACGAATTGAGTATTTTTTTTAATGAGCAGGTACTGACTAAATGCAAATAATGAAAAAACTTTTACAGGTGAAAATGACCAAGTCATTTTTTTCTACAGAAAAAAAAATAAAATTGTATTTTACAAAACTACAATTTTTAGAAGAGCATTCTAGAAATAGAACTGAAACAAAAAAAGGAAATATTAATGTAAAATTCAGCTACAGATAGTTGAAGAAAATTTGGAGAAAATTCAATTCACTGTTGCTCCATTTCTATAAATATGACTTGGTCACTTTTAGCAGTAAGCCCACGATATACATATGTTAAATGTACATATACTATTCTATTCATCATAGACCTTAAGTGTTCAAATAATTAACTATTGACTACTACATTCTACAGTCATCTTATTGTTGCTTGGTACACATGCATAAACAATGTACAACACACTAATGGTACATCATTGCTCGCCCACGTACTGAAAATATCTAGAGGGTATTCTTACTTCCCATGAAACTTTATAATAAGAAGCGGCGATGAGCGTTGTTTTTACAAAGGAAAATTTGTGTAATTTATGAGAAAATCCTATGAAGTCTTATCAGATGAAATTACCGTTTTCTTTGTAGATGGTGAGACCAATTTGTTTCTATAGAATAAAAGATGCCTTTAGTGACAATTATGTGTTTTATAGATAGCTTTTAAAAACAGGGCTTGACAGAAGTTATAATGATGAACAGAGAAGTATATTTAAGTCTTATAGAGATGTCTTGAGACTAGTCACTGTCATTTTGTGCTTGGTTGGTTTTGTCGTGTTTGTAGTTGAAGGTTTTTCTTTTGCAGAAACAGCGTTTGTCAAAAATTTAATAAAGATGGAAAAAAATACCACGAAGTAGCGCCAAGGCATACAGGCATACAGGCATATTAAAATATTCCGCAAGAACAATCTATATTGCAAATTAATACGCTGCATACCAGTTCCACAGAAGCAGCCAAAAGTAACGCTTATTAATGACATACGTTGTTTTACGGTAAACTTAGCGTGTATTGTACTGTTTTCTAGCCTTTAAATTTGTGAATTTCAATATTTTAGTTGTATAGTTCTATTAGGTTCTGATTTATTTCAAAATGTATAATTTAGAGGAGCTGATTACACCTACAATACACACAAGAAAATTAAAAAAGAAGATGCTATAAGTTATTTAAAAGTGAAGTTCAAAACCTTCAGCTTTTAACTTGATGGATGTTCACCAGCATGTTTGTCAAAAGTAATTGATGAATTTTTTCGAAAGACTCCCAAACAAACGCTAAAGTTGAAAATATATTAAAGTAGGTAGAGAAGATCCTGGCATTATTCTAACAAGAGAGTCGTATTCAGCCCCATGGAAGAGATGCTTGGTGAGATATAAATCGAAACCGAAAATAAACGTCTTCTAGATCTATGTTATGAATGGTTTAAAAATTCTGAAAATTTTTATCCAGGTAATGGAGTTTGAAGATAATAAATTCTAATAGGATTTATTATTTTTGTTGCAGACAGTCCTTATCAAAAACTTTTTTCACAAAATTGACAACCTTTATTAAAATTTACATTTCAACTATCTAGACTGTAATTTTTTGAATTCGCCAAATATACAAAATCGAGAAAGACTGATTACATTTTTAATTAAAAAATTCATGACGCATCATCTTGAAATCCTGTACCTATACTCCAAAGGTCAGAGGATTATGTTAATTCCTGATTATTACAATGTACTTTTTGGTAATAGATTAAACCTCCTTTATTATCTTAAAAATTATTACACTAGAGATCTGCAAAGTTATAATAGTACTTTTTAACGCGTGGCCTTCAAATCTCAGATTTGGACCACTCGCCAATGCTTTCATTCAGCAGGCGGATCGGGAACCGTTTCCGCTCTAACCGTTCACTTCACAACAGTTGAGTGTTCACTGGATAGGACCGCTCACTTTTATGTGATCGTCTGTCATCTGGTACTTTTTATTGCTGCCATATGTTAAAATTATACCAATTAAACCGAATAAACAATAATAATAAATTGTTTATCTGCATTATGTTTTGGCGTAGTTTTTAGTGTAAGGGCTGGTTTTTCCAAGCCCGAATAAAATACTGGGTGAACTCCAATATTATAATACATTATTTCTGCACAATACCTTTAATTTGCTGTATCTTACTTTTCTAGTAATTTTCTTCAAAATTATGTATTAGGTTGGTCTTGGAATGCATCAATGGCGCATACGTACAGAATACGCTCAGTAAGTGAGCGTAGAATTTTTTCGCTCACAAAAATGGCGGCTGCTCCTGAACATGTTCAGAGTGAGCGGTCGTCTACTGGACATGATCACTGAACAGTTGCGCAACTGTTGTGTCTGCTGAATGAAAGCAATCTCTTTATATTGTAATCTTATTGGCCAACACTGGCCAATATATCTAAGCATCGCATAATATTGAATAATTCCGATCCAAATGAATAAACAAGAAAAATGTAATAAATTAAGTTAAATGGGGCTGAAAGAGATAAAATAAATAGGAAGGAACTAATGACAAAAGCGAAGACAAGAAAAATAGAAACGGTCAGCTGAACCCATTTTTTTACAATATTGGAGGCAGGTAAGAAAAACCATTGCTTGCCAAAGAATACCTATAGGTGATCCTATATCTTAAAAGTGTTAACTTTTCCATTATAATAACGAATTGCGTTGTGGCCGGTATTGACAAAAATATATTCTCCACGCTGCACTGAGTTCCCAGAACCATTGATGTAAGCAAGGTTAAAGAAGAAAGTTCGAAAATCTTTCTGGGACAAATTTTATGAAATTTATAGTCTTTAACTATTTCAGAAAAAAAAGAGGTGTGGACACCACACGACTTTCTTATACATATATGCCTTTCAAATATGCAAAGTTGTCCTAAACTAAGTTTTAAATATCTATCCTTTTAAAAAAATAAGCATGTGAGTAAGTGTGTTACTTCAGGTCCGAATTTTGAAATAATTTTTTATACAATAATTATTTAAAATCTTATTCTAAGTACTTCTAGTCTCTTAATAAATCTCTACAGAATGCATATTTTGTGAGATATTTGCAAAAAATGTTACTCGCTAAGAGTAAAAGTATTACTTCCAGTCCGAATTTTGAATTTTTTTTATACAAAAGGTATTGAAAATTAAGTTCTAAATACTTTTATACTCGTAACGTGTCTGTCTAAAAAGCATGACTTGCGAAATATTCGCAAAAAGCTGATTTTCGATAAGAGTAATACACCTACTTCCGGTAGGAATTTGGAAAAACTTTTTTAAGAGAGAGAGAGAGAGGGAGAGAGAGAGCGAAAGGGAGGGAGAAAGAGAGAGGGGGGGGGGAGTAATTTTTTGAAAACCACCTTTTGGGTATTAGGGGACTTCAGAATGTGGACATCTGCAAAAATCTCGAGGTCGAAAATTTTCATCGAAAAGGTATTGGAAATTAAGTTCTAAATTCTTATATACTCGCAAAAACTGATTTTCGATAAGAGTAAAAGACCTACTTCCGGTAGGAATTTCGAAAAACGTTTTTAATAAAATTTATCTCAATTTTAATTTTGAGTACATATTAATTTTTTATAAATTTGTTTAGACTTAGTAGTTGATGAATAATTAGCAAAATTCGATTTTTTCACTGAAATAAACTACTACTTCCGGTCTGCCGATTTTACTGAAAAACTAATCAGATCTCAAGAGGGAGATTATATTTATAAATACATAATTTGGAATTGATATCGTGGTCACACACAGAGACAGACAGACATTTTTTAAAAACCACTTTTTCGGAATCAGGGGCTTGAAAACGTGCACATCTGCAAAAATCTCGAGGTCGAAAATTTTCATCATCACAATACTTCCTTATACCTACTACGTATAAGAAAGTAAAACATAAATTTGGGTTAGTTCATCTTTGTGGAACACTTTGTATAAATGAAAATTTCTGTGGTAAAGCCTTTATGCTATCTACCTTGACTTGACTTTAATGGAGTTTTTTTTGAGTTGATACCTTCACTAACTAATTTTCAAAATAATATTGATCGAGATGAACGAAGGTGGATAAGGGGTAATTTAGAATTATCTACCTCATCTAGAGAATTATGTGGATTCACCTGTATCCGTATAGAAACTTGGTCAAAGACGGGCACCGAGTTAGTGCAGTAGGAATAATTAATTATGTGAACCCTAATCTAACGGAGTTTCTGCTGAACCAAAATTATTTCAATATTTTTAACAATATATGTATATGTTGTGTATATGTAAACATTAGTTTATTATGTTTAATTAATATTATATCGATTTACAAGTTATTACTAAAAGAATGTTGTATAAATTCTCACAGTACAAGATATATTCTACTGTTTTTTCTGTGTTAGTAATAACTTAATAAGAATAATGAAAGTATTTATTACTATTTATATAAAACTAAAAGCAACTTCCCACACCTACACACAACATACATACAAAAAATATTTCAAATATCCAGTGTTGAAAATTCCAATCTGATAGGTGTGCCACATGTGTGATACGCAATATAGGTAGATACATAATATTTTACAATCTATAGTCGACAAGTTCAAGCACCGCACAACAATGGTGTTGCACATGTTGCAATAAAAGTGGACGAAGCGAAAAAGAAATAGCAGAGTGAGGAATTCAAGAGAAAAAATAACCTAATTTTAATGTCTATTGTCATATGATTAAGAAATAATCTTCGGGATATTTCGTAATATTTAATTTTCATTAATTATCTAAGGGAAGCGTTGCAAAAGGAGACGTGCCTATATGTAGAATGTATAATTTGGGACAGGAAGTTCTAAACTTTTAAATTATTGGTAAGATTAGTACAATAACAATAAGTACTTATGTTGGACGCTTTAGGCAAATTTATGTTCATACCACATCACGCAGCCAAAGTTTACGAAACATAAAATCTAACACACGTGGTTTGTTCGTAGAGAAAATTTGTGATAGTTATTCGACAGTTTCCGACTGTTGTAATGGGCATACGCCAGTCAGAGTTTCATATCAAACTAGTTTGAGATTTTGACAGTACGAATGCGTTTATTTTTAAATATATTTATGTATGTACATATACATAAAATACTTTTAATCTATGATAATTATAATTTAATTATTTTTGTTTTTATACACTTCATTGTTTATAATCGTTTCTGTTTTTAAAGATGAACTTTTGATGATTTTTTTTTGTATAGTTCCAATACATACAATATATCTTATATAACATACGAATATAATGGAAGGTTAGGCATTTCCACTATGTACAACAACAAATAAAGCAATCGTAATTGATAATACCTATACTCCATTCAGTCTAAGAATAAAGTAGATGGCGCTACAATTTGAGCACAGTTTACACACGATGAACTTTGTATTTTGAAAACAAGTAAAACATATGTTTACTGTCAGATGGATAGCAGGGATATACATATCTGATATCATTATATTTTGACATTTACGTACATTTTTATACAAGTTGGTAACTCATTCCTCAAGAAAAAGGAATGCACATGTCGTCTAATTGTACTTTTTTGTGCTTCATCCAATTTATTGTAAGTATGACGATAATTTCTTTTTCTTGGAGGAGAAATTGGAACTCCATATAATTCCATTTCTTTAATAATGCAGTACATTGTATTCCTATTAATACCCACCTCCTCTGCTGTTTGATTGACTGCAGCTGTTTTAGACATATTGTTTTTATCCTTAATGTACACATTATAAGCCATTTGCCTTTGTCCAGATCTTATGTGTTTCCCTTTACGATTTTTTGAAGGACCTGGTAAAAGTGCTTCCGCCATACTATAGAATATTAGCGATTACGAAAAGAAAGTTAACGAAATTGATAAAATACCTTAACAAATGAATATTTCACTTGCGAGTTCTAAGAAGAACTATTTTTTAAGAATATTAACAACAAATAACTATGTAAAATACGGAAATCGACAAAATCTTTGAACAAAACTGTCAGTAAACAAATTTTTGACAGAACGAGCTAAATGCGATTATTTTGCCGGTGTAAATGCACACTCGATTTCAACCAATCACAAACGTTTATTTTAAGCCCTATCTTTCCCAATGCTTTATTCTTAGACTGAATGGAGTATAGACGCAATTGACACTACCAACCACAAAGAAATTTAAGGAATTCTATTTGAAATACGTAAAAAGGAAGGCATCGTACATTTTTTGATAGTTAGCCATTCTACTGCCAACAAATTACTGTGGTCAGTACGGGTATTTTAACGTATACCTAAGTACCAGTATATTATATGCCGTTTTTGCATCCCGATTCTGAAATGTAAAATAAGTTTTTTCTCAAAATATGCTACATTTTAATGTATATTTCGTTATATGTATAGTATTTTAATACAAGTACTGCCTCACATGTTTCGATGAGTTTTAACTTGTCTCATTTCTTGTGTTATTTCCAATCAGCCACACCATTGTTCAACATTGGTCAATTAAAGTACGTCACAGACCTGAGCACAAGAACATATTTGTGTGCCATATAATTACTAGCATATTGCTGTGACCTTCAAATTAAATAAAAATAAGAATGTTAAGAATTAGCTTAGTTGTTAAAAAAGAATATTAATTTTTATTTTAAAGCGTTTATTTTTAAGTTTTAAGCATTAGACAAGACAGGTAACACCAGGGTATAATGGGTTGCCTATATTTAAAGGTAAACTCATATCAAAACAAATCAATAGATTTTATGCTGTCTAAAAGACACATAAATCCCATATGAATGAAAACAAAACCAAGACGTGCTTGAAAAAAATGATGCAGTCTTGAAACACAATCTTGAGTGAATAAATGTAAAATTCAGACATGCATAATGGTGACAATTTATGAGAAAGATTTTAATAATCATACTTAAAAATATATCAAATACCTTGAACTTATATCTATAAATAGTAAAAGGATACGAGTCAAAACATTTATAATACGATATATTCGATGGCAATGTTCTGTATAAATAATAATTGCACGAATACAAAAATACATTTATAGGTTTTTATACACATAATGCAAGGGCTTCAATAGACTATGGAAATGGTCATGTGTGGTTTAAAAACCTACAAAAGAAAAATGCAGTGTCAATATTGTTTACAGCGTTCTGCAAATTAACATACTACCAGAAGAGAGGGCATGGATGGAATTTGGAGACAATGTGACAGAGGTGAGTGGTCTTTGTAGTGCAGTCTCCGTGAAGAAAATTCCAGTTGTGTATAACGTGTTCCCAATACTACCTAATCGGGGTATTCCTAAAAGAAAGCTAAGGATAATGTTAGCAAATGGGAAAAGAAAATACAAATGATGAAAAAGGAAATACGTTTATATACAAGTACAATTAGGGACTATATTAAGAAGAAAAAGAAAAAAGGAATATACCTACCGTAGATGAAACATTGCAAGTTCGTGAAAGGCTTTTAGTGCTGACATTTTTGTGTATGAACTGTCAAAGACAAGATGTGCGTATTGGGTAGATGTGGTAACTTGAAGAAAATGAACAAGAGGGATTTCACTACGGGTATTTCAAGAAATCAATGCCAACTTAAAATTTAATTTAAGAAGAGAAGCGCTGTCAATTGTCGATAGTCAATTGTCTTCATATATAATCGGAAAACAAGAATCGACTTGTCGAAGATGAATTTTGTACTTCGAGCTAGAAAGACGTAAAATTTTCGAAAAAGATAACATTTTTGATATAGCAAAAGTGAGTGTAGGGTTGATACACTACTTTTCGACTCACGATTAGTTTATTTGTATTAAGATTTAGAATTCAATTTTTAATTTAACTTTTATTTTTAAATAGTTTCCTTTCAATTATTTTTTTTGTATTGCTGTTTATTTTAAAATGGAGGATATGAATAAAGCAGAATTTGAAAAGATATATGATGAAATAAAGTAAGTTAATAAATAAATGAATCAATTTTGGAAATAATTAGTGGTGCTGTGCGTTTCTAAAAGTAGTATGTGGAAATATTTGCTTTTAGTAAGACGTTGAGCATTATTAATTAAATAAGTATTATCCTGTTTAGTAATAATAATTCATTTGTTTCTAAAAGTAATGAAAGGATAGTTAATGGTGTTGGATGCGCTGAGAGTGCTATGTGCGAATATTTGCTTTCAGTAAATCATTAGGTATCATTAATTATTATACTTTATCATTTTGATTTAAAATTTCAAACCAAATAAATACGAATAAAAAGGGAATGTTTTTGGTGGGCAAGTATTAAGACGCTAGCGGTATTACGTGCAAATGTTTACAGCTAGTATAGGCCAATTTCCGAGCATTCACGATTGCAAAGTTCTAGATTACCAAGGCACTATGTGAAAATGTATGTTTTTGGTAAAATAGAATCAGCTACATATTAACAAATTACTTATCAAGAATCAAGGTTTTTCTTATTTTTAAAAGAACAGGATAATTATTTTATGACGATCATTATAGATATATAAGCTTTACACCAGTCATGTCAAAGATAAGGACCGCGGGCCGCATCCGGCCCCCGGACCGTATCAGTACGGCCCGCGATCGCAATGTGTCACAGAAAGAAGAACCATGTTTTTTAGAGCTTTTAGACATCACTCGATTCCTCTACGGAAGTTTTAAAATGCGTACACTACATTTATAAGTACATAATTAGAAGGGCAACGCCTGCCTAGACAAGCGAGAGAGATACACAGTAACGCCACCTCTTTGCAACAAGCGGAAATACTCTATTATTTTTGTTGAGAACAATAGAATCTTCCACGCGCTTCGAGTCTACACTAGAACCTTCCTTATCGATATAAAAGGAGTGCGTCGGTGCGACGTGAGTCAGTTGCGAAGTAGTGATTGTGAAGGTATTGTGCATTTGTTTGTGTCGTGCGCGTGCGATATCCATAATTGTTGTGTCGAGTGCCATAATTGTTACGATTTTGGCATAATGTCACAAAAACGTAAAGTTGATAGTGAGTGCAGAGTTTTTCAGTCTAAATGGGAAATTGCATATTTTTTCATAGAATGGAAAGGTAAACCACTGTGTTTGATTTGCAATCAAACAGTTGCTGTTTTTAAGGAGTTTAACTTGAAGAGACACTATGATGCGAATCATAAATCAAAATTCGATTGTTACACTGAAAAAATAAGAATGGACAGATTGTCATCTTTAAAATCTAAACTTCAAGGTCAACAATCGATGTTTACTAAAGCTAATACTGAGAGCGAACATGCCCTGAAATCAAGTTTTATTATTGCATTAGAAATCGCGAAGAGATCAAAACCTTTCACTGATGGTGATTTTATTAAAGACTGTATGTTGAAAGTTGCCGATGTTTCATTTCCATTTCAAAAGTCAATAATTAGAAAATTAAGGAATTTACAAACTTTTCACTGGCTGTTGACGAGAGCACTGATACTGTTGATACAGCTCAACTTGCTGTTTTTATACGAGGTATTAACAGTAACTTTGAAATAACTGAAGAACTATTAAAGTGCGTTCCATTGACAGGTAGTACAACAGCAAATGATATTTATTCTGCAATGGAGCATTTGATAGCAGAATATGAACTCGACTGGAATATACTTAGCAGCGCAACTACGGATGGCGCTCCTGCCATGGCTGGCAAACATTCGGGCGTTGTAACTAAATTAAAATAGAAAACATCAGGGAATTTTGTGGGATTTCACTGTATAATTCATCAGGAATCATTGGCATCCAAACATTTAAAAATGGACCATGTCATGCAACCTATAATTAAAATAGTAAATTTTATAAGAAGCAGAGGACTAAATCACCGACAGTTCAGGCAGTTTTTACAAGATTTGGACGAAAAATTTTCGGATGTCCCTTATTTCACCGAAGTTCGTTGGCTCAGTCGAGGAGTAGTTTCAGAAAGATTTTTTGCATTACGTGACCCTATTCAAGCTTTCATGTTAGAAAAAGGCAACCCAATTGATTATGACAATGACTTGTGGGTTGATTGTGCCTTTTTGGTAGATATGAATAAACACTTGACTGATCTGAATGTAAAGTTACAGGGTAAAAATCGGATTGTCACTCAAATGTATTCATGTATTCAAGCCTTTGAAACAAAGTTGAGGCTGTGGGAAAATCAGGTAAAAAATCAAACTTTGGATCATTTCCCTCATTTAAAATCATTTGGCACGGTGAACCAAAAAAAATTGGATCAATATTCTCAACTTGTGCAAAATCTGATCACGGAATTCGACAATCGTTTTGAAGACTTCCACAAAATGAATGAAATGGAAATCCCAATTTTCAACAATCCATTCAATTTTGAAGCTTCACAGGCACCAGTTCATTTGCAAATAGAGTTGATAGATCTTCAATCGGACAGTATTTTGAAAGAAAAATTTAAAGAGGTTAACGCTCTTACATTTTATACACAATATTTCAAGACTTTGGATAACTACCCGGAATTAAAAAAGCAGGCAGCACGCATTCTGTGCATGTTTGGTAGCACCTATTTATGTGAGCAGATGTTTTCCGTCATGAAAATAAATAAGAACAAACATCGCACAAGACTTACGAATGAACATCTCCAATCAACTCTTAAAATAAATACAAGGAATATGATACCTAACATCAATGAGCTTGTCAAAAACAAGAGAAGTCATGTATCTGGATCCTCGAGCTCAAAATAATTACCCTCTTTTATAACTTTGATATGATTTTTAACAACCGTATATTGTAAACTATATAATTAAATAAATAAAATGTTATAATAATTCAGTAATTTTTTTTTATTTGAATCTGGCCCGCCTGCGCATTCTATATTTAATATATGGCCCTCTGCAAAATTGAGTTTGACACCCCTGCTTTACCCAAGGATGGGTAGAAATGTTTTTCTTTTTCATTACTTATAAAATAAAAATTGCTATAGATACAGTATAGCAATGCTATTTATGATTGATGTTTTAATAAAAATATAAATATGATTTTTATGTAAAATTTAGATTTTTCTTTTAATTCGTAACCTTATCCCAAAACTGAATAAGAGGTATACCAGAACACGAAGAAGCTAATATATATTATATTCACTGCAAGAACTCATAAGCAATTTTAAAATATTATGCTGATCAGGAACTAGCTTATGATTAAGACTATAATAATTTTATCATAAAAACTATCATTTATTTAAATTATTCAAATTATTGAGGCTACAGCAATATGTATTATTTTATATGTAGTATTTTTGTTTTAAATCTCCTGGTTGACACTAAGTACAGTTAATTAGTGAAAATAAAATATAAACATTTTGCTGGCTGTGAGGTTCGTACTTACGTCTCAAAGATTAGTCGCACTTGCTTGCTACCAACTGCACCACCTCGTAGATATAAGTACGAATTATTTTTAACTTCTTAAATTAATTTATGCAACAGGTGTTAGAAATGCTATGCGCATGGTTGCGCGCTATTTCATAAAATGAAACATTTTTCTCTTTGCGAATAATTATTGAAATTTATAATCTTCCGAATTGACACCGATATTGATAAAGAATTTTTTTCACATTTCGATTACTGGATTATATACTTCCTTCGTAGTCCACGCAAACTTCTTTTATGCTTTGGTAAAATGCTCAGCATCATTGTAATAAATATATAATAAGGAAGTGCATAAATACATATAATAATAAGTTTAATTCTTAAATACTTAATTGCTGTTGTAAAGTACAACAGAAAAGAAAAATATAAAATGTACTAAAATTGATATTTTTTCTTACGCCGGACAACCATTTTTGGGATATTAGAAAAACTAAATGAAGCGACAGCAAATGGAATATGTATGCTGTTTATTGTTCACAATGTAAGTTATACAAAAGAAATGTCACCTAAGACATTCTTTTGAAATGTCAGTAACTCGAACTAATTGTTCGTCTGTTTATCTTTTTTTTTCCTCATTAAACTGTTAATGAAATGCAAGTCTCATTGTTAACAACTTATTTTCTCCAACCGTCAACTGGTCGTTGTTTCATGTGTTTTGGAACAACGCATACGTCGCAAAGTCTACGTGTTACTTTTTGCTATTTGCATCTCTGCTTCGATATTTCTCGCTCGCCCTGATTGTCGACTAGTAAAATCGACGTTGTGCTAAAAAATAAACAAGGTTAATTGAACCTGAATATTGTAAATTAATGCAGACTACACATAAAACTACAATAAAAATAAACTCCGTTATTATATTCTTTCGTTAGCAGAATACACCTAACCTAATATTTAACCAATTTTCCTCTATTATAATTTTATTATCAGTACATTAAATCAATTACTTATACTCATTTAAATTTGAAAGTAAATCACTATTTTCTCATTTTCGAACCTTCACATATATACATTACATTATTATACATAAGCAGGTTTATAGATAGAATTATAGCACTATTAATATTTATCTCATTCAGATTGACACTGTACAAGCCAGCAAAGGCGATTGCTTTCACTATTAATAAACACATAAAATGCTGTTTATTTTTACAAGTGAACGGTATAATTATGAAATTGATTCTAATTATATCATAAACTGGGCTTTTTCTGCTTTAAATTAAAATAATTTGCATAAAATCCCAGTAAACGTTTTTAGTTACAAGGGCCGTTTGAAATGTGATGTCTACTGATTGAATTGCATTTTTTCATCTAGAAAATGAAATAGGAGGCTGTGAATAATGATTATGTTGATCTGGATTGCCCTTTTATAAACACATATGGCTAAGCATCCTATACACATTTTGACAGACGAATTTACCTTTTCTACATGATGATATGATAAAAATTAATTAAACATATGTCCTAACTACATTAAGAAAATTAGAAATTATGTAAAGACACAGCCAAAAATGGTGTAGGATTTTTCTCTCTTGCTCTGTATTAACAAGCAAAACTACTGCTTGCAACAGTCGTTGAAATAGGTTTGAAAATTGTCGACAAATATCTGACCTAATTGCAAATGGTCGCCTGACCTCACTTTTCAGTTAAAACGTTTTTACATTTAAATGTTATGATTCCTTATAAATACCTATTTATTTACTTTTAATTTGAATATGTGCTATTCTTTATATTTAATTAAGTTTACTAGTCCTAACGCCAGGTAAAGCCGTATAATCTTGGGGTTAAATAGCAATTAAATTTATTATTTCTTGAGAAATGGCCTACTTTATCTTTCGTCATGTGGGTATTCTGTTTAAATATTCACGATTTAACGGATGTCAAACTACCTACTTCATATAAAATACAATAACCGCAAGAAAACGTAAAAAACATAAATGCACGGATCCTATTCACATCAATTGAACAATTTCTTTTAAGTGGATTAGATAATCTTTTAATGTTTTAGAGCGTTAAATTTTGATTTAATTGAATCATTATTTTAATTTTTAATTTTTTTTAGTTTTTTTGAAAGGTTACTGTTATTAATAACAATGAATATCTAATTTCGCTAGTATTTCATCAATAATTGCTCATGGCAAGGTGCTGCATTTTAATCATAATTAATATCATAATATAATAAAAGAGATTCTACAATATAGGTATTTGACAATCAGAAAATTGTAGAACTGCATACCTATCAGTTTTTTTTTAAATTTCAGCTTAATTTTTAATGTATATTAATAATATTCTGAAATTATTAAACTTAATCACAAACGCTTGTTTTTCAACGGAATTATAGAACAAAATTTATTTGTTAAAGTATGAATTAATTTTAGTTGGTAGCTAAGAATATCTACAAAATGTGCGGTTATTAGGTATATAGGTATGTATATTTTGCAATATTTACAGTGATGCGGAAAAAAATGCAAAATTTGTATTATAAATACCCAATTAATATTATAAAATAAATGAACATTTACAATTGTGTTCAAATTTATTAAAATTAAAAGTGCCTAAATATTTTTTCCAACAAACGTAGTTAACATATTATGTAGTTTATGCAACAGAGAGTGGTATGTATATTGGGTTGCGTATTTCAGATTATATTTTCTACAAAAATTTGCGCACGCGCACAGTAACGTTTATTAATAATTAGCTGTAACGTTAACTGTTGTAGAATAGAAATTTATTTATCAGGGCTATCTGAAAAGTCCTCGGCCTAGCAATAAAATAAAATGTGACGTGAAAAATCTGCGATTCTTCATTTTTGCTAAAGATGTACTTGTCACTGACAAATCTTCTTGCCTGTATGCAGAATTGCTATTTCGCAAAAGTATACACAGTGTGAATATCAAGCATAAGCATACACCATGCATCGCCACAGGGCAGACATGTTTAGGAACTCTTTGTAAAATTGCATAATAAATTTGTAAAATATTTTATAATACCTACGAAAAATAAATTTCCGTACTTTGTTAGACAATTAATGTACAAAATGGAAGAAACAGTAAATTGCAAGACGTAGGCATGCGAACCAATAATTAGTCGTTAACAGCAGTGAGACACAATTTCTTACATTTAGAGTTAAATAATTAATTGATGATACATGTTGAAACTCCATATTTAACTGAATAAATAAAATACGTAAACTTAGTTTCAAAAATTATTTAATAATATCACTACAATATCGTTTCGCCAAACTTTGGCTTCATCAGGTGATGAGTAACTGAATATACAAAATTATTACAACATAATATAGTGTCACAAAAGTATGGGATATGAGTGGGGGTATTTTATAAACTATAGCATTGTAACAACGGGGAATAATTGAACTGAGTCTGATCGTTTAAAGCAGCGTTTCTTAACCTATGGGGCGCGACCCAAAATTGGGTCGCGAAGCATATTTCTTGGGTCGCGCTGAGTCGAACCAAAAAAGTAAGTAATACACCAAATAATAAGTAATACCAACACCTCCTAGAAGAGTTATTCCCTAATACAATGTTTCGGTTTTACCGCTCTTCGCGAATGGCCTTCCGGAAGTGACGTCCAATTCCTGTCCTGAGGCTTTCTCTTCTAGGAGGTGTTGGTAATACGCACGCCATTGCTTTGCGTGCGCGCAGACTCAGTAAGCTCTCTGTCAAAAACTCGTTTCTGTTGTGTATTTTGTTGTGAATAACAGACATAACAGTGAAACGTGTAATAACAGTGAAACGTGAATACAAGCATTTTAGAAACAAATTTTGTCTTATTATTAATAGTGGAGTGATCAAGCTGCAGTGCGTATTGTAAAATTGTAATCACCCTAATAATGGCAAAACGTGAATACAAGGAAGCATTTTTAGAATTAGGTTTTACTTGCATTAATGATCGAGGAGTGAACAAGCCGCAATGCGTGTTGTGCAGTGAAATATTAAGTAATGAATCGATGAAACCGAACAAACTTAAAAGACATTTTGATGCAAAACAAAAATTTTTCCTTTGAGGGAAAATATCGTACTTTTTTCGAAAGAAAAGAAGCCAATTTAAAATGACAGCGTTTGGATGCACCAAGTAGTAGTGGTTTTATAAATTCTGCCAAACCAGCTACACTTGCTTCTTTTCATGTGGCTTGGCATATTGCAAGACAAAAGAAACCCCATAATATTGCTGAAAAACTTATAAAACCTGCTGCCATTGACATGGCACGTATCATGTGTGGAGATGAAAGTTCAAAGAAATTACAAAAGATACCATTATCAAATGATACAATTCGTTTACGAATTAATGATATGTCATTTGATATTAAGAATCAACTTATTTCTGCTATAAAAATTGCTGGTTTATTTAGTATTCAACTGGATGAAACGACAGATGTAAGTAAAGATGATACAGGAGGACATTTTATTTTGCAAACCAATGTCAACAACAACTAGAGGTGAAGATATTTTTCTTATCGTCGATTCGTTTTTTAAAGAAGAAGGATTAAATTGGAATCAGTGTTTCAGTATTTGCACCGACGCACAGTGGTCTGAAACGCCCGAAAAGCTGGTCAAAACTCGAAAAAGGTTCGGATTTGGCTGAAAATCAGTATGCTTTAGTTCTTTTTACGTTCTGATTGTAGATTTGAGGTAAAAATGGTAAATTGCAAAATGGGGAGTTTTAAATTGCCAGTTTTATGTTCAAAAATACGATAAAATAATATAAAATTTGGTTTAATAAATTTTGTGTTGTTTCTCATTATACTTTTTATAATTATACTTACGATAAAGACAATAACAATTATGATAACAATAGTAATAATGATAATAATGATAATAATTATGATATTTTCTTGGTAATTGCACTTTAAATAATTCAAAGTGACTTCTTCTAAGTTACTATTTGGTTCGGATCGTGCGTATATTAAATCTCTTCAATATTAATTAAAAATATGTAATTGTGATGTGACACATGCATGTGACGCGTCACATGTATAGGGCCGCGCAACCAAATACAAATAAATCAATTGCGAGGAGAATCGCAGAAAGTCGCACCTGAATTTTCGATTTTCTAGTTAGTTAGACATTCATCTAGGAAATGAATCAGCGAACAACACGGAGTCTCGCGGAAACATAACTTTTTTGATAATTTCGGAAAATTTTTAATAACAAATTATAAAAAATTGTTTTAAAAAAAGTAAAGTGTCAAAACATTATACCAATCTTCAGGCGCATCCTCCATCTTCTTGTTGAAGATATTTGCACGTTCACGAATTTTTGTGTGCACTTCAAATGTTGTTTTTCTCGTTTATTGTTGAACGTTGCACGTAGCAAGCTTTGACAACCACGACTTTCACACACAACTACACGTCCCGTAGGCGCGCCATCTATCTGCTATTCGAGAAATAGACGCGCAGGCACCTCGTTTACCGACTACCACACAAGAAACTATTTGAAAAAAAAATGTTTTTTTAGGTTTTGACCAACTTTTTGGACGTTTCAGACCACTGTGCGACGGTGCAGCTGCCATGACAGCATCTCAAAAGGGATTTTCGACAAGAGCAAAACAAATGAGTCCACAAATTATATCGATTCATTGTTTGTTACATAGACAAAATCTTGCTTCAAAAAAATTATCACCCGAATTATGTATCGTTTTGGATGAAATTGTTGCGGTAGTCAATTTTATCAAATCAAGAGCTCTTAACTGTAGAATTTTCCGCGAACTGTGTTTCGAATTTGGTGCAGAATACGAACATTTATTATATTATTCTGAAGTTAGATGGCTGTCCCGGGGCAAAGTTGTTCAAAGAGTATTATCATTACGGACAGAAGTCGAATTATTTTTGAGAGAAAAGAAACACCCATTAGCATCTAAATTCTCCGAGTTGAAGTGGATTACTCAAGTTGCTTATTTGTCAGATATTTTATTTGAAATAAATAATCTAAATACGTCTATGCAAGGACGTAATCATACTATTATTGAATTAACTGAAAAAATTACATGTTTTAAAAATAAACTCAAATTATGGAGAAATAAGGTTGAAGTAAAGAAACTTGCTTCATTCCCGACTCTTAATTTACTTGTTGAAGACAATAATATTGATATCACAGATTTTGAAATACAGAAAATTATTATTAATCATTTAGAAAAACTAATAGCAGACTTTGATCGATATTTCCCTGCAGACGATGTTTTCAAATATAATTGGGTTCGAATGCCATTTAATTTTGATGTAAGTGATTTGCATGAGGAATTTGTTAATATTAATCAATTTCAAGAACAATTAATAGAAGTACAAAGTGACCAAGCACTTCGATACAATTTCTACAAAAACACTGAATCTTTATGTGCTTTCTGGTTAAAATTAAAAACCGAAAAGCCAATAATTGTTAAAGAAGCCCTAAAAGTATTATTGCCCTTTTCAACACATATATGTGTGAGGCTGGTTTTTCGGCTCTGTGTGTAATCAAAAACAATTACCGGAACAAGTCAAATCCTGAAATAGATATAAGGTGCTCCTTGACAAGCATTCAACCGAGGTTTGAAGATCTTTCAAAATGTATTCAAGCACAAGGTTCTCATTAAAACTGTATGACTTGCATTTAAAATTTAAAAGACTTAACATATGTATTGATATTTCTTTTTTTTTAGGAATAAGTTAAAATGTCAATTATTTTCAAAAAGTTATAAATATATTTTAATTTGATCAATAAAAATTATTAAAAACACTTGATTATTAATTAAATTTTCCTTGGATCGAAAAGTACTTTTGTTTATCTTTATTATTAAAAAAATAAATAAAAAATTTGTAAGTTAAAAAAAATCATCATCGTAGGATTGAAGATTTTTTAAAAATACGATCTAAAATAAAGCAATGAAAAAATTTTGACTTTTTTTTGGGTCGCGACATGAACATATTTCTCAAATTTGGGTCGCGGCTTAAAAAGGTTAAGAACCGCTGGTTTAAAGCACGACCTAATTTACTATATCTATTAATTTCTAAGGTTTCTAATAAATTAAGTTTCTGTCCTTTGTCTTGTATATGTAAAACTTTGAAATCTCTATTGAATTCGTGTTCTTCATCTATACAATGCGTTGCGAAAGTAGAGTCCGTTTTTTACCCATATAACTTTTTTCATGTTCCACGGTCCTTTGTTCAAAAGTACGGCCTGTCTGACCCACATATACCTTATCACACTCACAAGTCAACATATAGACCCCCGATTTAAAGATAAAACGGATAAAAGGTTGAATTAATTAGATGAAGAATATTTATTCAAACGTAGTCTACTTAATTATAAAAAACAGCATTGATTAGAGGTGACATGACACTTGTACAAAACTATAAAATAAAAATAAGCTATTCAGTACATAGTTCACAGGTTTTATTTTTTTATTAAGCCATGCACTTTTAAAGGTAATATCTTTCCAAAATATTTACAAAAATTCAAATGAAATAATAAAAATAATTTTTAGAGTCAAACTAATATTAAAAATGAACTTATTTGTGCTTCTTAATGTAAGAGATAAAATAATATATCTTTTATTTATTTTTAGAAGGTGTACTATGGTGGCATTTCGATTTACACAAAATAATTTTTTTTTACACTGGCACTTGACCTCTCCCAACTGAATGTTTGGTAGCTGCAGTCTTTAGTGAGATTTGAACATCTTGATTGACATCACTTTCTTGGAGAAACGTTTGAGTACAAAGGTCGAATTCAGTTCTGTAATAAACAAATATTCTATTTTGACCAAATTACATAACATACTTAATAATGCATAAAGTCATAAAATATGAAAACCTCTTCCAAACATAAATTGAATAATCATCGAAATCAGTTCAGATTTGACAGAGAAATAGAGTAACATGGTCATTAAAGAGAATTTCTTTTTTCGAAGTAATTTAAGAAGAAGTAAATATTAAATCGCGTAACTACTCTGCAATAGAGTGTCTGCAACATTCCATGCTTAGTTCCAATTTTGTACAGGCCATCATTGTTTATTTCCAGAATAACGTCAATAACTTTCCTTAGGTCGCCCCTTCCTCTGTCTACATCAAGAATCGGCACAGTCACATTATCTCCCACTTTAGCTGGCGGATGCGATTTGTCAGAGGGAGATTTTATTTTCTTAGCCTGTTTCTGAAGATTTTCAGTAGCTGTTTGTCTTGCCTTTTGGGTATCATCACCAATTTTAGAAGTTTCGGCGTCCTTACTATTACTAATATCTCCTGTCTGTCCATGGGTTAAATAGTTTTAATACATTTTCGAATGTCATCTTCATCTTGAATATCCTTTATTATTTCTGGTAGTAGTGATGACATTGAAAGATCAACTTTGGGTTCAACTCCAAACATAGCTTTGTATGGGGATTGTTTTATGCCCGAATGATAGGCTCTGTTTTTCAAAAATTGTACATACCTCAAGCCTTCTGACCATTTAGTCGATTGATTATCTTTTAGCCAACAACAAATCATGTTCTCGACGTCTTGATTGGCTCTCTCAACGGAGCCTCTTCCACTTGCAGGATAAGATCTAAGTATTTATCTTTTGTTAAAACATTAAAATGAGAAGATTTTATATTTTCACTTTCCAATATTTCTTTTAAAAACCGATTTCTCCTTGTAATTGTTCAACTTGAACACTAGACGATGGCACATCCATAATAACAATATAAGAATAACACAAAACTTTTAAACTACCTTCAAAAAATCAATTAATACTGCTTCCCGAATTGTACGTACCCAAGTCACAACGGGATAGCGCGTAATGAGTGAATAGACAACTAAAGGATGATAGAAAGGGGCGCGGGAGGGTAATTCCCGCGTTAACTGGTCCCAACGTATTTATTTTATCACAAGCAATGATTCAATCAGTTCGGCCTAGGTCAAACTAGTTAAGCCTAAAGTATCTAGACCAAACTAGTTTGTCCTGGGTTAAACTAGTATATCCTGCCACGCGTAGGATAAACCGGTTTGGCCTAGGACAAACTAGTTTGGCCTGAAATCGAGTTTGTCCGGTAACATATATATGTATATGTTTCCGTTCCATAGATTATATACTTGGAGTACCTAAATACCTTAATTATAATACTAGGCATGGGTCGTTAGAAGTACCGAAGCAAAGTTTCGCTTTCTATGAAAGAAATTCACACTATCAGGCAATCGTGACATACAATCAGAGAACAACAATGAAGGGGAAGCGACAGTATAGTTAGATCCTTTGATGTTTCGTGTCCCACTTTTGTTTCGTCGTATTTCTGTGATAAAGAACTATGGATCAGAAGTCAGGTTTATATTACCTTAATTACAGGCATGCATCGAGGACATCATCCCGATTTGATATTTTTCACGCGCGAATCAAAGAAAAAGTATAGATAAACAAGTAGTACTTATCGAGCGACAGTGTCATGAATCGTTTGTCACTGCAAATAGTAAACCATGTTTTGCCGATATGTGCATTATGCCATTGCTAACAGTTAAAAAAACATAATACAACCTGACAGTTCACTGTTCAAGTTGAGAGTTTAAGTAAAAGTAAATCACCATTAATTGTTCCATATGCTCAGGTGTTAATAATTGTCTTTCGCCGTAAATACACTTATACATTGAAAACGACCGTTCAACATCTACCATTGTAATATGAGCATATTTAAGGGGTAACGCCACTGTAACGGCCTTAAAAAAGCGTTTTTTTGTCAATTTTTTTGGGGTGGAAGGAAAGGTGATAGAGAAATAATACATGGGGTAGTTACTGAGCATATATTTAAGTAAGTTACAAAAAAAATTTGTAAGAAAATATTCCAAAATGGCCACAGTACAGCAATTCTCCCGATGCATGTTGAACGTGAGGCGACGTGCGGCACGCACTACAACTGGTGCCAATCTGAATTTGGAAAAAAGAAAAAAATCTGTGTAATCTACATGAGTGTATCTAGTGAAACACGTACGGGATTTTAGAAATATTGATTTTTGTGTAATTGGCGAGTGTTTGAATAAAGTCGTTCAATTTTCACCCAAAAAAATAGGACAATAATTTGTTAATAAATATTGTTTAAATTAACAAATCGAAAAACCCATACTTATTTCACTTTGAAATGTTATTGCAAAGTTGTGGTTTTAGATTTTCAAACAAAAGGATCGAAAATTTTTGGAGTTATGCTGCGTGCCGTTTTGAAAAATCATGTTCCGAGAAAAACGCGTTTGAAGTTTTGAAACGTTAATAGATATGAACAAATGAAAAATTCTACTTTTAAATTTTTTTTTACCATTAATCTGCTATTCCAGGACCATAAAGTTGCCCTTCTAGGTTCAAATTTTCCTCCTGTATTTGTTTCCTGGCCGATTTTATGTTGGATCGTGCCTCCTTTGCCGCATCTGACGAGGCCTGCTCGGCGTACTTTATGCGGTTAGCATCGGCATTCCATAGAAAAAAATTGTTTTCGGGGATTAGACTGTTTGCTTCATATTTTAGAAGGTCGAGGAATTTTTTAAGCCAATAAAAAAAATATTGATTTTATGAACATTCTACAGTGGCGTTACCCCTTAAAGTACATAAAGTTTAATAAATTTATTATTGTTATAAAGCATGGAATTTTCTATTACAATTCCGATTTCGCAGTTTCTAACGTCATCTATTTGTGAGGCTTGTATTTTTTTTTAAAGGACATTAATTTAAATGTAGAGTTGTTGTTCAAGTAATAAATAACGATTTCGTTTTCTTTCACAGAGTCCGAACGATGACAAACAAACATCTAAGAAACACCCTACCAAGGGAGTAGCAATGTCCTTCGGTTTCCGGAAGCGTCCCGCAACGGCTCCATGTACCGGAAACCCTCTGGCGGCAAGACGACTAGCAGGCGCCGACGTAGACCGCAACGGGAACAACGGCGAAACGGAACCTTTAACTGCGAACGCGATACCATCCGGGAGAACAACACCACGACTTGCGCCACCGAAAAAGGAGCCTAACGCGTCTCGCGTCAGTCGATTCGGCTTCCGTCAAACGAATACGAATCGCCTGAACAAGATCGCGGACATTAATACCATTCCACCACCGACACGGATAGAATGTAAAAACAACAACTTGGACGGGATGCGAATAAAGGCAGCGTTTACGGAACCAGTCACAAATCCGGTCGATAGCAACAGAAATTCCACTCAACAGGCTGTGTTTAAGAACGTTCCGAAACAGGGGAATCCGACGAAATTCACCCTGCAAACTAGTAACTTACCCAAACCGCAGTATCCGATACACGTTGTGGAACCTAAAACTGCTAAGACATTAGCCAATACTAACAGAAAAGTTACAAATTTACAACAGAATCAATTAGTACATCAACAAAATCAGGACGAGACCTCGTCGAAAGATGGATCACTAACGGAAGATTCCGGCGTGGGAAGTCATTTAAGTACTAATAATCAAGATGGAGATCATGTCCGAAACGTCGATGTCCTTGATGATTCGCCTACGTACGGTTTAAGAAATATTAGACAGAATAAACCTCTACAGAGGACTTTAGACGTGGTTGTGACAGGCAATACATTTGATGTACGTGATTTAGAAGATATTAACGAGCCGGTAATACCCTTGCCTAGATTACCAAGCGCTTTTCAAAATTGTAATACGGGTATCGTACGCGAGAGAGCCTTAGAATACGAGCGTAATATTGACAGAACCAGTAGACGGAAGATATCACTGACTTCTTCGGATGGCGATGGTGGCGAGGAAGAGAAGAACGTAAGGGAAAGCTATAGAACGGAAAAAATAACGTTTACAAAGCCAACTCCGATTAGAAACTTCTTAAAATCAAGGCAGGGTTTCCACGATAACAGTCCACCGAGTTCAGACGATCAACTGTGGGGAAATGCGGGCGAAGCTATGGCTGACGAGTTCAGTTGCAGCTTCAGTTCGAGCGATGAGAGCAAAGATAAAGAACAACCTCCGATCAAGTCGATTGCAACAGTTCAAACTGGTAATACAGCAGTAGCCGTTGCCTTTGAGACTTTAATGAATGCCTCCCTGACGAATTCCCTGCCCAAAAGTGAAATCAGAAATGTGCTGTTGACGATAGAAGATCCGAAATTCGCTGCCGTCGCTGCGGCTAGCAAATCCAGCATACTCCTGGAAGATGAGACATCACCAACCGACAGCTTGGTCTGTAGTTATTCTGAATCTCAAGAAGAATACAAGAGAAAACTCAATCAGAGTTCGTCTTCCGCTTCTAAAGATATCAATGAGAAATTAACGTCGAGTCCTTCTAGTCCTGGTACGCCGACAAACGCTTCTAATTCTTTGTCTCTGTCGGAAGGAAAAGATTTTTTAATCGACGATGAAATTGCCGATCAGCCCGCATTATGTTTCGACGAAACGATAACGGCTTGTAACAGTGATAATACTCAGCACAACAATTCCGAAAACAATACTCTAGTCGAATCAACACCGAAAGTGAAGAGGAAGAATCTGCCGTCGTTCGAACAAAGTCCGCTTTTGAATAGGAATAGGAAAAGCTTCTTGAACAGGTCCGATTCCGTAGAGACCTTATCGACGTGCGAAAGTATAGCATCCGATGATTTGATGATGGATTACGACGTCAGTCAGGGTAGTGGAATCGATGACACGTTCGACAGGTAAGTTGTATATATGTTTTTTCTATATGCTAAGGAATGTATTGACAAATTTCTTATGGGATTTGCAGGTCTGAAAAGAGAAGTAGCGCGTTTCTGTTTGAAGAGAGTAGGAGTTTAAGTGAAATTGGTAGAGGAGAAACACGAGAATGGTCGTCGTTGTTTGGAAATTTAGAGAAAGCATTACCTAAGCCGTGAGTATACTATCTGGTTTTCTTAGAATATATTTCCGAACAAACCAGAAGATAAAAATATTAACAAAAAGAAATTAAGTTTAATATATTGAGCGATGTACATAGGGCGAAATATATTTTTTTTTAATTTTCATCAGCAGTCATTAACTGATCAAGCAAGTTTTTGTATACCGTAGTCGACAAATTTTAATTTCGCTTTACAGCAATACTATAGGTCAATTATCCAACCAGACGATACACGTCATAATCAACGTCATAACAGTGTTGACAAATTACATTACTTTGAGTAAGCTGTACTTTGAAAATAATCTGAGGTTAGAATTAGTTTGACATTTTAAAATATTAACAAACACCATTAATATGTTTTAAATTATTAGGACTATGTCTACAAAAAATACAAACAAATTCTAAATATATTTATTTTATACCACATTCACAAAAGTAATATACATAAAATCTATATATTATTACACATTAAAAAATTCATTACATTGTAAAACAATATTAATCTGACACTCAAGTTTTCTTCATCACTATAATGTCTTCTGAATCAGAATCATTTACATAAACTATAAATAACAGAAAATATTACCTCTCGAACTGTTGTTAGCGGGAACAATGGCCTATTATTATTGCGTTCTTTTTCAAAATACGTTAAAGAGAGATTTATTTCTTTAGCTTGCTTACCTAATGGTTTAGGCATAATTTAGTTGTGAAAACAACTTACCTTTGTATATAATTTCTCTGTATAAACATAGTGAAAATGAAAATAGTAAAGTGATTTTAAGATGTAAACAACTCTGACAGATGACAGAATAAAATGCTAAATCTTATATGTCACAAGTGTCGTAACCAATGTTGCAACGGCGTACAGTTGTGGTAACATAATACGTTCAATGGAACGAGACTATTGCTAGGATTTGTAGGTATTATTGTAATTTAATGTTACTTCCCCGAAGTAACTGTTTATGACGTGTATCGTCTGTTTGGATAATTGACCTATACCTATCTATCCCATGCAGAAGATGATCTTATAATATGCAGCGATGCCTGCTTGCTAACAGTGGTGGGAGAAGCGACGTATGTCGGGGGATCCTCACATTTCAAATGAAACGTTCGCCGGCTGTACTTGGCAGCCTCGCTATATGTTTATCTTTCCATTATTTCGTCGTGCACTTTTCCTCTTTCTACTTTCGTATCAGAAATTAAAATTTGTCGACTACGGTTGTCGCGGGGTAATTACCACAAATTTAATTAACGATGATAATTACTGAAGATCAAATAACTTCCACTAATCCGCAACAGTACTGGATGCAGAGAACAAAACTACTTATGCCGGCCGCTCACGCTGCACCCAGTGATCTCGGGGTCGTTTTAAACTTAATACAATAAGGGGATTTCTCTTATTACTAATTGACTAATTAGGTGTGTATGTGTGCTGTTAAAAAAAGAAGGTAACAAAACTTACGTACCTTCACGGTCCTAGAGCCCTATGCTCTGTCACTCGTCCCTCGCCCGTCGGATAGATGATATGGATAATTTGAAATTACTAATTGAACTCTCTAGGTGGTTGATGAATAATTGCTTCACTGATTTTATTGTAAAGTAAGCTATTATCTTAGGGCGCCACTCGCTTCGTTTTATAAGATGTTAATTAAGTATCACATTAATTAGTAATTCCCAATTAAAGGGGCTGTCAATGAAAAGAAGCGAGAAGATTTCACTGAGCTTATTATTATTACCACAATGAACGGTGAGGAATCAAATTGACAACACAGATATAATGAAAAGTTAACAAGGTTTATTACAACAATAAAAGAAAACTGGGTAACATACAATATGCAAAATTCCAAAATAACACATACGTCAAATGCAATAAAGGTAATATATAACAGTAAATAAATAATTTGTAATTTTCCTAATTTTGAATTTCTCTACATTAGAATAAAGTAAGAATATCCTACACAATAGTTGAAAGTTACGCAAACATTTAACAAGTAGAATAGTACATACAAAAGGGGCTGGTTCAGTTAAACTAATTAACTCATTGATAAATAATATTACATTGCTAAATTTATAATTCAATACGCCAGCCTTTTCTAGCACACAAATATATGTCTAATTTTATTACAGTAACCTAATTTACAATTACTAAGTGATGAATATTATATGACAAATATTATGACTGATACTATTACATAACACATACTCTGAATATTCGGTAATCAATGACTAATTACTTTAAAAGAAAAATAAATAAACTTCTAAATCTGATCCTACTTTCTCCGTCGGATTACAATGAGTAACATGTTCAAATAATAAAATGACAAATAACCAAACAGTTCTTGGTCGTGTTTCAGTAGAAAAAAACAAAGCGTAAATACCTTTGAGACAACTGATTTGTAGCTTCAATAGCGGCCGGGCCAGGGCTGTCAGCGGTCCTTGTCGAAGAGGTCTTGGTTTTCTATGGAGTACTTCTCCCGTCGGGTAAAGATCAAAATGTGAATTATATCCCCAAAATGGGTAGCTCGGATTGGTACTGCTTGTCCCAAAGATCAGCAGATTTCCCCAACCGACGTTACACAGCAAGAGCACTTAGATCGTCTTGTGACGAATTCACTAATGGAATTTTAATTATGTGCTCTAGCTAAACACAATTTTTGCTTCCTGCGGAATACTTTAGACTTTATTTAAACATTCGAACCGCGAAGACTAACCCTCGGCCACTGGGTAAGTTTGACTCTCTTAGGGTACTATTAGATGGATAATCATTATAATTTGGTAGCGCTTGCCCTTCTTAAAGACTCATCCCCGGCACGGAAGATGATACGTCATTTCGTTCTGGAATATTCGGTAACGCGTGCATGGAAGGCGTCTCAAAGTCGGGCCCATTTCAATTCTCACGCCATTCCCCATACAAAGGGCTATTGATAAAATACTCGGATTTGCGACGCCAAATTTTAGTCTTCAAGGTAAATATTCTTTTTACCTTTGATAAAATGCTTTTAGAAGAATTTTTAATACGGAGTTGCAAATACATTATAAAGAGCCATTTATTCAAAAAGGAAAAATAAGCTTGGCTGTGGACATTGCAATACATTTATTTTTAAGATTAAAATATAATTTTTCGTAGCCGAAATAATAACTGCATACAGCGTGAGCCAAAAGAAAAAAATATTACGATTAATTTGAAATTCGCGTGTACTCTACTAAATGTTAATTTAAGCAAATAGATATTATTTATTATTTTGAAATTAAATTAATTATTACTTGTGAAGTGCCAAAAGCACGCAACACGGTATGTTGTAATGTGTATCGATTGTCTTGTTACTACTGCCACTTTGGAAGACGAATTCCAGCAGTGTTTCAAGAGGTAGCTTTAATAGTATATTAAAATACAAGTTTTATAAGACATGATTTTGCACTATTAATCTAAATTGCACATTAATACGCGACAGAGCTACTATTACATAAAGTGACTGCAGAAACTCTTTAAGTTGAACCTGCCAGCTTTTGTAGAATATTGCTTGCTCATTGTTATCCATGATTTTTCAGTATGCTGTTTATAAGTTAACAACATATCTAAAGTAACTTCAAAATGTATCCCTTCTTAAATTGCTTACATTTGCCATTATCTCTGGGATGAAATAAACACTTTAAACATGAATGGGTAGAACATAATCTTTAATAGAAATTGATATGGGATTAACAATAATGTCTTATATCGCCAGCATAGATTGACTTTCTAGAAATTATAACTTGTAGGTTATAATCGACCTACTTACTAAAGAGTAGTGGAGATAACAGAAATCCTTAAGAGGGGCGTTTACCTATCGAAAATTAAGGCATCGCCGTTTCGCGTTTTTTAAACTCATTTTGTAATTTTAGAATCTCAAATTTGGGTTAGTGATGCAAAAGGCATAAACTTATAATGTCAAGGTCAGTTTTTGTACTAATTTATTTTCTTAAGAAAGTTATGTGTTTTAGAAATAACCACAAAAATGCATGAATTTGATTAATGTCAACTAACTAAGGCTGGTACACAAAAGAAAAAAACTACCTCTACTCGCCAGCTGCACATTTGATGTACAATATAAAGAAAAAATCAAATTTATGTAATTATTTTTAAAGATAAAAAACATTAAACAGTAAACATTGTCATTGTCGATGTTTTTCCAAGCTAATCGCGTCGTCTATCTCCACTTTACGGTATCTCTACCGGTTCTAGCGAAGACAAAAATCTATCGGAATCGGTCGGCTGTTGCAGACTTAAATGCGATGGACAGTTTAATTACAAACTGTCACTCGCATTTAAATGTCATATATACCTATAATATTCGAGTAATAATATAACAGTTGTGGGCTTATTATAAAACATCAACAACAGTTCCGTAAGTACTCATTCTTTATACATTGTGTTTCCCATTCCATAGTATTCCTTTATCTATGACAAAATCTGTGAATAAAACCGAAGCGCTGTGACAGAACCGAATATCGTCTACCTCCACCTACTCACACAGCCCCCTTGCGTCTACCCGTCTCGCGAGTAATATAAGTTGCATAAGTTTCTATTTGTTGGTAAACGCCCCTCTTAAGGTAAAGCTATACCGCATGTGTCAAATTTCATTAGCTATAGGGATTTAATGTTTGCGTGCGATTTATACGTATACAAATAATATGTGGCAACGTGTGGCACCCCTACTCTCCGTCACCAATCCCGGCAACAATCGACATTAGAACGATTTTCTCCGATCTCCCCACCAGATTTTACATTCAATCTTTAGCTGCGAACACGTTGCGATCTAGTCTGCCATAAAAGCCGTCTTATTACTGGAACGGGAAACATCAAATGACCGCCGCAATCTCCTGATCTACTAGTTTATTATTATTTTCAGAATCCTTTTTTATTTACCTTATTTTTAATTTTATTAGAATTACGCTTTTGTTTGGGTCATGCAGCGTGAACGCAGCTTAATAATTCTCTGCATTTACTGAAAGGAAAAAGAAAAACAAATCTTGCACCGCTTAAATATTATTTCTGAACGCATTACAAACACCCAAGTCAATGGTCCAACAGTTACTGCTATAACTTGAGCTTGTATCGGTCGCGCTCGCATTGGAGAGGAAAGTATGGATGCCATGTTGTCACGTATTGCATGAATTAATCGCCTATGGCTAATGAAAATTGACACATGCTGTATACGAGGTGTGATCAAATTGAAACAATAATTTTGAATTTTCTTATCGTTTGTATAATTGTATTTGTATCTTTTAAAAATTATATACCGGGCTCTTTTTTTATCATTACACATAGCATTTTCCCTATGTGTAATGATAAAAAAAAATGTCAATGCATTAGCGATATAGTCACTGTATAGTAGACAACCAGTTATACACCAATGAAGAATTTACGTATAGCATACCTTAATTTTTAAATCAGGTTGCCATGACGGGAAAAACATTTTTTATGTCTAATATTTCTGAATTTTTATTCAAACATAAGTCATAAATTAAATACATTTTATTAAAAAAATAGATAATTTATTTATAAATCATGGATAAATACAACACAAATGAAAAGGTGGCAATAGTAATGTGGTACCAGAAAAATAATAGTTTAAGGCAAGTTAGGGACATGTTTTCCGTCAATTATCCAGACAGGCCTATACCTTGTGCAAAAACAATTCCGAACTTTTTTAAAAAATTTCAAGAAGATGGTTGTGTTCTAAATTCTCACAAAAAAAGAAATAGAACCAATCATGTTCGAACAGAAGACATGAACTTAAATATCCTGTGTTACGTAGAGGAACGGTCTGTAGGATCTCTTTTAGATGTAGCTAAACATTTTGGAGTATCGTACAGTTCGGTATACAAAACTCTGAAAGAATTTAAATATAGGCCATACAAAATATCAAATCATCAAGAGCTTTTCGAAGAGGATAAGATAAAACGAACTGAGTTTTGTGAAATAATGAATGTTTAACATGTTAAATGAAAACCAAGAAATTTTAAATAAAATAATTTTTACTGATGAGGCTACATTTACCGTAAACGGTGAAGTCAACTCTCAGAACTTTCGGTTTGTACCCTACATTTATCCATGAAAAATTATTAAATTTCCTATCCATTAATCCATTAGGTACTGGTCCCGTACAAATCCTCACGCTCAAAACCTGACCCGAACACAGTACCCTCAAAAAGTTAATGTCTGGATTGGAATAATAAGCGATAGACTTATTGGCCCATTTTTTATTGAGGGTAACCTCACTGCAGTGAAATATTTGAATTTGTTGAGAGACCATATCATTCCATCAATTGAGATGATGAATGTTGATGAACCCTGGTTCCAAATGGATGGGGCCCCGCCACATTCTACTAACGCTATCAGGAATTTTTTAAATAACTTATTTCAAAGACGGTGGATTGGTAGATTTGGTCCCATACTATGGCCTCCAAGATCCGCTGATTTATCTCCAAATGACTATTTTCTTTGGGGTTACCTAAAAAGTAAAATTTACAACAATGTACGAATACGCAACTTGAATGAACTAAAAGAGCGTATACGTACTGCATGTAATGGAATAAGGCCAGAATTTATTAGAAATACACTTCGTTGCTTTCAAGATCGCCTTGCTTATTGCCTTGAAAGACAAGGTGGGCATTTCGAGAACTTGTTATGATATTAGACTTCACATTTAAGTTCCTTTAATTGTTATAATAAACTAATTATTTTGTTCCAAGTGATATTCTGCATTTTCTTTATTAAAAACATAACCTAATTCTTCTAAGCTTTATTTTGCTCTGTATCGCCCAGTGTTACCAGTACAAGTATTATTGCCGAATCAAATACTTTCGCGCTAAATTTTAACAGAACAGTTTCGTAATAAATGTAAAAGGTTTTATGTACGCTGCAAAGTTTAATTTTTCCGTACAAATAATTTATGGTAGAAGTAAGAGAAACGGATCTCCAGAATATTATTTTATTTGTATCGGCCAGTGGGAAATGGCGGGAAATCCTTAATGTAGCAATTATGATGTTGACGACGTGATATATTTCGAATTTTAAAATTGTAAGAAAAATTGTACAAAATTAGTTATTTACGATATAATTGTTAAAAGTGCTATTTTATTTTGCGAGTAAGATTTGCGACACGAGGGTGATTAGGAACTGGAGCAATTTAAAATAAGCAAAATAAAATAACATTTTAACACGTGTATCGTACAGTGTTTCTGCTACAAACTCAATTTTTATTTTAAAATTTTAATAAAAAGTTTAACGAAAATTGACTGATAAAAATCTTATGACAGCTCACTGTTCCTGCTTGTCAAAATACGAGTGTATAACTGGTTGTCTACTATACAGTGACTATATCGCTAATGCATTAACAATTTTTTTTTTATCATTACACATAGGGAAAATGCTATGTGTAATGATAAAAAGAGAGCCCGGTATAATTGTCATATACATCAATTTTTTGACGTGTGTTTTTTAAGACAAATAAAATACTACTAAGTATTTATTTAATCGACAATGTTTATATCATCGCCTTCAAGGTAGTTTCCATATATTATACACTTTTGCAACGTAGTTTCCAGTTTGAGAAGCATTGGTGGAACGCCTCTTTAAGTATCGCTTTGAGCTCGATTTGCGATTTTGTCTTTATCTCATCTATTGTTGAACAACGTTGTCCTTTAAGTGCCCCTTTTAATTTAGGAAATACAAAAAAGTCACATGTCCGGAGAATAAGGTGGATGCGGCAACACCACAGTGTGTGTTATGTTTTGCCAAAAACTGTTAGTTAAGCAAAATGGTATGTGCCGGTGCAGTGTCGTGATACAAAATCCACGCATTGTCACTTCGAAATCATCACCGTATACCCACGTTTCGTCACCAGTTATAACGCGCTTAAGCCGGTCTGTATCCTCAGCGATGTCACTAAGCATTTGATAAGCGACGGTTACACGATGCTCTTTTTGTTGAAAATTCTGCAGTTTATGGACAAATTTTGCTGCCACCTTTTTCATGTTCAAAACATTAGTACAAATGGCTTCACATGGGCCCATATGAAATTCCTATTTCTTCAGTAACCTCCCTAATAGTAATTCGTCTATTAGCAAGGGCAATCGCTTTAACTTTTTCCACATTTTCACTACTGGTGGACGTGCGAGGACGCCTAGACTTAATTCAGTTTTTAACACGGAAAAAAATAATCATTTTGTTAGATTAAATACAGTGCGCGAAATTTGTGAACTATTTGTTCACCAATGAAAACTTAAATTTACTGTTTGAAAACATATTTTCCATAAGTCTGGATTAATTTATACCTAAGAGAGAGACGAAATTCTGAACAGACCCCCAGCCCAAATTACAACCTATAACTGGTGAAATCAATTGTAGGCGGTAAAATTAAATTTACGTATCTGTCTGAAATATAAAATTGTACCAAAATTAAATTGTATATAGATTCTTCAGAGATATATTCACTGTTAAGACAACACATTGGTAAATATAGTGATCATAACACATGAAAGTAAATAAATTTGTCTATAAAACAAAGAGAAAACAAAGAGTGCCATAGATGTCAAAATATTTGACAATTGATAGCAAAAAGCGAATGTAGTACGGTGTTATTTCGCCCTGTTGTCAACCAGTAAGAAATAAATGTCACTTGGGTCTTTTCAGAATTTCGTGTCTCTGTTTTCGGAATAAGCAATAGACAAAACATGTATTATGAAAACTAAATCATCCATTGAAACTGTATTATAAGCACCTGTTAAATCAACACCACCTAGATAACAACCTACCAGTACTTTTTTGACGTCACTAGTAAGGTCGATAGTAAATCTAAGTTTTGGCCAATGATTGCATTGAGCAATATAACGTATGATCAAAAAGTCTTTGGATCGCAATAGCCATGAAACGTAAAGCTATCTATAGAATTATTTACTTCTGTGGTTCTTGACTTTGAATTATACATGTCACAAATAAAATAGATTTTAGGTTATAATTATTTAGGTTATTTAGGTTGACTTATGTATATTTCAAAGTCAAGAACCACAGAAGTAAATAATTCTATAGATAGCTTTACGTTTCATGGCTATAGCGATCCAAAGACTTTTTGATCATACTATACAGATTGTCGTAGTTAAAAGTTAATATGCATCTTCAAATACACACACATAAACATGTACCTATGTATAAGACCGGTGGTGTGGGGAGATAGTGGGGAGATCGAGAGCGGGGACAACACATTCGTTCCGTAACTTTAGAGCGTGAACGTACATACAGTATCTGAGCAATCTCGCAAATATTAATACCGCTGAAGGAAATAGAGCGATTGATTTGGATGGCTTAAGAGAACAAATTCTTAACGCCATACAAATGATTACTCCTGAAATGCTATCGAATGTACGAAATGGGTTTTATAATCGTTTAGGGTACTGCTTGATGCAAGAGGGACAGACATTTGAACATCTTCAACATTAAATTTTGTATAGTTCATTTAATATTTTGTTTCGTTTTAAATGTGAGAATTTTATTTAATTTTTTTATAAGAATTTTATTTTAGTTACAAATTTTATAGAGTTTTGTTTCAGTTCAATGTTAATACATCAGTTACCAAAATATTATACAAAAGCCGTAAAGAGCGTAGCAATTCCTTAAAGCAACCGTCTACACACTAACTTTCAACGTTTTGCACTAAAGCCTCGGTACCCCGGTGTCCCGATATGAACTGATCTGTACTCCCCTACTATCGTACCCCTCCAATTCATGTTTGCATGCACTTGTGTGCGTGTTTGTGTTTCCCTATATCTACTTTTATTTCAGTCAAACGGTATATGAGTGTTTGTTGAACTTTTTTGTTGTTGTTATTTTTGGAAACAAATAGAATTGTGTTAATGTATTTCATATTTTAAAGAGTGACTTTGACAAATAATATAATATTTACAGGCAGCTTAATATTTACATAAATGTCTATATTTTCTGATTCAAACGTGAAATAAATTTCTTTGGCTTTTTAGAGATGATGTAAACCAGTTCTATCTAGGAAATAAAAGTCAGATAAATTCTCAGTATTTATTTTAACAAGAATACAAACTACATTTTAACATTTTCATTTTACAAAATTTACTTTAATGACAAGAAAATACACATATCTATTCTGCAAAAAGAATTATATACATTTTGAATGATGAGGGTTTTATTGGTCGTAAGCAAAATTGGAGGTTTTTTTTTTAATTTGCATAGAGAATTGTAAAAGCAAAACATAGGAGAATATATCTCACATAAAGCAATTTGAATGGATACATATCCTTGGATTCTTTTTTGCTTTTATATAGGGTTGCCACCTCTGAAATTTAAAAACTAGGACAAGGCTACTAAAAATTCCGGACAAAATCCGGACGGAGAAATATTTTACAAAAAAAAACAAACATTAATTTGTAATACAAGATTTGTATATTTAGGTATATGATTATTATATAATACGTACTTGATGTACAAACTTTTAAATTTCAAAATTTCTTTGAAACAAAAAATAATAGCCAAAATAAAAATTATTAATAATTTTGTATCAACATAACATTATGCTACGATTCAGTCTATAAATATTTAACAGAAGAATGGACTTCTGTTAAGAGTTTTGACTGATCTGGCTGTAACAAAAAATCATAAAATTCTAAACAAGTGTAATTAAAATTGAACTTTGTAAAAATCATATGTTTTACAGTTTCAAGTTGCAGGCGGTTTCGTTCTTTAGTCCACTGAGCGGATATTAAAGAAAATATCCTGTCAACATTTGCATTATGTGCCGTAAGCGCATAAAAAAACTGGCATACTTTTAGCAGTTCAGAATATATTTCTGAGGATTTACAGGAAGCAAAGTATTTCGCCCACTTCTTGTGAGAGGGCAGATCATTTTTGTCTGTAAATTCATTGTTAATCAGATAATGTTTTAATGCCGTGAACTGATCAAAAAGTTTGGAATCATCAATTTCTACTCCTTTTTCCAAAAGATAGAAAAGTGATGGAATAATATCAGTTTCCCACTTAAGAGTTTCTAGGTCCTTGAGATTCAGCCAATTAAATACTTTAAACTCTTCAAATGGTTTAATCCAATTATTTAAATATTGAATTGCCGTATCGTAAAATCCAAAGACATTATTTTTGAAAACAAGGCTCTCGTTTTCAAAACCACCATCAGTTAACTTTTTCAAAATCTCTCGAACTTTAAGCGGCAAAAAATTATTTTTTTGTCTCTCTTTCAAAGTATTTAAAACAGAGTGTAAAATATCCATAACTTCAATTACAGAATTATCACGACGTTCCATGCATTCTATATTAGTATGGAAAATTGTCATTAACGAATGTACAAAATACAAATAAGCTTCCGAAAATTGGTTTTCAAAAAACGATTTAAGGAGATATGGAGGACTTTTTTCAGATAGAAAATAAGATTTTAAAGCATGAAACATTTTCAAAACTCTCTCTATTGCAGGAAATAAAGATAACCATCTTGTTTTTGAATGATATAAAAGTTGTTCGTAATTACTGCCAACAAAGTCGCAAAACTCTTTAAGAGAAGCCTCTCGCACTGTATAAATATTGAAGTAATTAAATAACTTAAATATAATACTTTCGAGATCTGCGAAAGGCAAGGAATCACAGCATGTGTGAATCGTGTTATTAAGAATGTGCGCTGGGCAGCCAATCCCTACTAACTTTTCGTTAATCTTTGATCTAAGTTTACAAAAAATGTTGTTTGTACCCGCTCTTTTAACACCTCCAAAGTTCGTATTGCAATTATCCCCCGAAAATGAAATGCATTTTTTTGTTAACTCTAGTTTTTTCAAAATGGATAACAGCATTTCTGAAACAATTTCTGCAGTTTCTCCGTCTGTGCTCTGCAGATCAACAACTTTTATTTGCATGCCGGTTTGACAGTCGAAATACTGAATTAATATGGGAAACATTTTGATTGAATTGTGGTTGCTTGCATCTGTAGATATACCGACGTAGGGAATTTCTTTCAGCTGATGGCAAATCAATTTTAACGAATTGGGTCCTAGAACACCAGTGATTATTGCTTCTGATTTTGTACGACCACAAGTTAATTTTCTTCCTACTTCAGAATCATGATATATTTTTTTGTTAATCTAAAACAAACACAGAAATAAAAATATTTAAACATTTTCAACTCGTCTTTCAAACAATTACCTACCTTTGCAGTACAATCCATTGAATTAAAAGAATGGTGGTGCTCCACTGTATGATAAGCCAATGTTGCCTCCGCCGCCCACACTGATTTATCTTCATTTTTTGTTACAATTACAAAATTTTGCATACCGGAACTGCCCGATTGACTTCGCAAGTTTTTCTTATGTTTGGAAGTATCATTATGTTCTAGGATATCCTTTCTGCCCTTGTGGCCAATGTTTATAAAACAATTGCAAATTTGGCAAAGGACTTCTTCATTTGTTCTTCCTTTTTTCATTGAAGGAAATTCTTGAAAATAATCTTCGGAAACTTTACAACGGCGTTTGGGCATCTTTCTTCTTATTAATAGCAACACAAACGATACAATAATTCGGTATAGGAACAAAAACAACTCCCACTACAGTACTAACATAAGGAACTTACTTTTCTTTTGTATTCGACAGTTCGAGAAACTAGTGCACAAACTAGTGAGCGCAAGCACATGACACTTAACCTTAACTCCTTAACACTTTATTGTTAAACGTCAGAGATACAATCGATAATCGACGTTTCACGAACCACCTCGACCGTTACCGAATGCTTATTATTTCACCCACCAGTTGTGTCTGCTGCTGGCGCCCTGGCGCAAGCGCAAGTCTGTTGTAAAATTTTATTCAGATAACGGTGCGACTAACGAGGCAATATAATGTTTGTTTTGCGATTCAGTTTTTGATTTGGAAATCCGGACAACTTTTCAAAAACCGCCCGGACCTCCCCGGACGATCGTAAAATCCGGACATGTCCGGGGAAATCCGGACGTATGGCAGGTGTTCCGCAAATTTTAGGGCACGTCCTATATTTAATATAGGACGTGTCCTAAAATTTGCGGAACACCTGGATGGTACGTTATTAAGTGAGGACCAAGGATCATGAGAAAAATATGAAAAAAATTCCATCGCTGTTAATTTCAAAGAAAGTTAACGCTTTAGATGTCGTTTGTGTAAATTACTATAAGACATTTTTAAGATTGGTTTTGATATAGTCAATGAGATAACACTTTTGAACAACTATAACCAGGTTTGTAATTAATCACTCTTCTAATTATACTATTTCCATAAAATCATTTTACGCTAATTTTACCTGAAAAAACATATGGCAACGTTGTCCTGCATTTATACTTAAACCACTTTAACGTAAAAAAATAATATCATAATTGCTTATTAATGTCGACGTTGTCAAATTGTCCTGATTATTTTTAATTAATTATTCTCTCTTATTCCCAGGGATACGGGCAACTCTAGTACCTTACCCATTATTAGTATAAATCAAACGTGTTGCCAAATTCACCTTTATAAAAAGGCCAATATCTTCTAGAATGAATAATGTGGATTTTTTTAATATTTTTTCAGTGTTCCTTTATCGCTACTTCAAACCTTAATATCGAGCAGTTCTGCAAACTTTGCGACACGTTGTATAATAGATGCAAAATTATAAATCTACATAGCATTTTAAGAAAGATATATCCTTCCGTATTTACTTTATTATTGACATTTGAAGCAAGTTTCTTTTCTAATTTAGTACATTTCAGTATAGTTTCAATATATTAAAGACATATTTAGAGTGACTCTAAGATATCTTGGGAGAAACTAAGATCTTTTAATAAAGTGGTGCTAAAGGCAATTATTACAAAGAAAAAAAGACCAAATACAGGCATAAATTGCCATAGAATTTCAGAGACTTCACAAGTTGAGACAAATCTCCAGAATTGTCTCAAAAACTTTCAAAACACATTTATCCTAATCAGAAAATATAATGTCTTTATAGCTACACATCTGTAAGAAATTAAAAATTACGCGCATTGTTTTATATAAGATTACATAAATATTGCAATTTTTGTATTTTTAATTATACTGCTCATTTTATTTACAAACGAAGCAGAACGAACTTTCATAAACAAAAAAAAAATTTAAATCGCAATTGATATCAATAAAATTTAATTTTGTTAGGTAATGAAGATTATTCGTTTCGAACTTCGGTATTTAGAGAATTACCTGAAACAAAACGATATAACCTACGCCAATTTGTAAGAAAAATGAATTTATTAGACATATTGTCTGATACATTATTATTGTAAAAAATGCGACACATACCATACCGATCTGTTGGAATGTTTTGTTCCATTATTACATGAAAAAAAATACCATACATATTTGATTCAATATTTAATTTAGAATAGTATTATCGCAATAGTCCTAACACACTCGCTTCCATAATATTCCAACCTCACGCCTTTAAGTTATGCAACTAACTATACAAACTTGTATTATAATTTGCATAGGTGGCAGAAAATAAATAAACTTATTTCACCACGGCGGAATTTTGCTAAATATTCAATAATAATCTTTAATTAAAATAATATATTTATATTTTTGCTTTATTTGACGATTTTTTTTTGTAATCATGATAATTGTAATGCAAACATTAATTTTATACTTTTCAGAAATGTAAATATAATTTTACTATGGGCATTTTCACGAAAAACACTACCGGACAACATTTTTATACAGAAGTCGAATTCTGTGAAATATGATATGAAAAAATACCTGGAAGTTTCTATTTTTTTATAACACAATCATATCTTTCAAATTATTACAATACTTGGTTTCATCATTTACGTTCTGAAAGTACCTCAAGAGGTGGCATTTAATTTCAATACTCTTTTTGTTGTTTCACCACTAGATAAATACTAAACCGTTTTACATTTACAACTACAGAATTGTTTTTTTTAAGATCGATTATTTGTAAATGAAGTTTTTATTGTTCCAAAAGAATACATGATAAGACAATAAAATGTGTCCATATGTTATCCGCATTAATATGTTTTCTCAGCACAGTCAAAAGCTTTGATCACAATGCTGTCGTTTCTCGTTAATAACGTTAAAATAGCGTTACTTTTATGCAGTATATGCCAGACCATCTTTCAATTATCATTGCCCATATTTTTTTATGGATAACGCACGGACATTTTCAGAGAACAAACAAAATACTGTGTAGTAGGCATTGGGATCTTGTAAACTGACAGTTGTAGTGAACTGTGTCACATCATTGCGTCTAAACAATTTGTTCAGGGGATAATAGTGTAAAAAAATCTTGTTATGAGTTGTTTCGGATAGTTGAGGACAGTGAAGAAGTTTTTGAAGTGTAAACTTCTTTGAGCGCGTTGCGTTGATTGTGGGCACTGAACCAGACTGAGCCGTCACGCTCGGCTATGTAACGCTCGTTCGGGTAAAGTCGGCTCGAGTAGACTAAGGGAACGAGAGAAATATATCATATAGAGGTATTTAATTTCAATTAAATTGAAATTTAAATGAATAAATAAATTCATGTCCCTGAGCAGATTCGGTCCCGAGCCGCACGGGTGAGAAGCCGACACGTTAGCATCAGACCAGCGCGGGACTCGTAAGCGAGTATTCATATCGTCTATTTTATATATATATATATATATATATATATATATATATATATATATATATATACAGGCTGGCTGACAAAAAACGCCCCAAGCCGTAGCTCCGTTATTTACTATCCGATTTTAAAAAACAAAATATCAAATAAAATGGTTAAGTAAATACTATCAATTGGCGTAATCGAAATATTATTAGGAACAAAAAGTTTGAACATGCGATAGTCAATTTTTTTTTTTAAATGGCAACGTATATTTTTAATTAATGTTTCGGATAAAGAATGTTTTCCTGATTTTGATGATGTATAACACGTCAATTTTCAACATAAGTTTCAAGTGTGCCGTGGTTAATATCATTTTATTGGAATGGAAATTTTAAAAAAATACAAATAAATACGAAACTTATCTACAAATATTGTTCAAATTGTCTGCCGCCTTGTTGAAGACATAGTTGACACCTTCTAATTACTCCATTAGTGGCGTTGAGTATAAAATTAGGAGGTATTTCGCGGCAAGAATTCAGAATTCTTTGCCGTAAAATGTCTATATTTTCCGGACTAGTAAAATAAACCTGATCTTGAAGATAGCCCCATAACCAAAAATCTAGCGGCGTAAGGTCGGGCGAACGAGCGGGCCATTGAATTGGTCCATTGGTCCCTATCCACCTCTCAGCAAATGTCGCATTTAACCAGTCAACATTTATTAAGGCATTATGACGAGGGGCGCCATCTTGCTGAAAGCACATTCTGTTTAGCTCGGCAATTGCCAAATGATCTAAAAGGTTTGTAATGTTTTCACGCAATAGTTGATGGTATTTTGCTTGATTTAAGATGCCATCTATGAAAAATGGGCCAATTAATCGATCACCCAAAAGACCGCACCATACATTTAAACTGAATCTTTGCTGAAAATTATTCTCAATTATAATTCTTGGGTTTTCTTGGCTCCAACATCGATTGTTCTTTCTGATAAAAATGCCATTATTACTGAAACTGCATTCGTCCGACCAAATAATTTTTCGATAAAAATTACGATCTCGTTGTGTAACATTTAAGAAAAAGTTGCAAAATTGCATTCTTCGACCATGATCATTTTCCAATAGTGCTTGTACTTTTTAAGAGATGTATGGTATGAACTTGTGCTTTTTGAGTATCGCTTGTGCTGTTTGGTGCGATACGCCGACCTCATTTGCAATTCTCCGAGTAGAAGTCCATGGACTTTCTTCCACGCATAAAAGAACATCCAATTCTGTATTTTCCTTAAACTGTCGACTCTTACTTTTTGGCATTTTGAAGGCTCCATATTTTCTTAAATTTTGTTCGATTCTTCCGAATTTACGACGGTCTGGAACCTCTCTTGTCGGATAACGATAACTGTAGAGTCTCACAGCTTCAGCACTATTTCGATTACATTCAAAGTATACTTGCAACATGTCGGTCAGTTGATTGCTATCATTTAATATTTGACGATTCATTTTATGTACCTAGGTATACCGGGTGTCCCGTAAAAAACGCCAACAATAATAACTCCGTTATTTATTGTCCGATTTTATTGAAACAAAAAGTCAGTTAATTAGCATAAAAAGTACTACAAGAAAGTAATGTTTTAGTTGTTTTCAGTTGTTTTCATTAATGTCAAACGATAGTCAACTTTTTTATTTTAAATGGAAACATATATTTTTGGCAATATTCCGATTGGATTTTCTTTTCTGAATTCATCGATGTATAACATGTCTATTTTTTTAAAAACGATTATTGAAAGAAAACCATTTATTAAAATTGACCATGTTTTTAATAAATTATGTATAACATTTCGAATGTGCTATGAAACATTGAAAACGTAAGTATTATAAGTATTATTCTAAAAGACAAAACAAAACACTTCACAATAATTGTTCAAATTGCCCGCCACCTTGTTCAATACATAACGCACATCTCCTAATTACTCCACGAGTCGCATTTAATAGACAAACGGCAGGTATTTCTTGACAAGTGTTAATAATTCTTTGTCTTAAATTGTCAACATTTTCTGGAGGTGTCAAATAAACTCGATCTTGTAGATAAGCCCACAACCAAAAATCTAGGGGCGAAAGATCGGGTGAACGCGCAGGCCACTCGATAGGACCGGATGTTCCTATCCACCTATTTCCAAATTGGGTGTTCAACCAATCAGTATTTACTCTGGCGTTGTGAGCGGGGGCCCCATCTTGTTGATAAAATATTCTATTTAAATTTGCCAAAGGTAATTCATCTAAAAAGTTTTGGAGATTTTCATTTAATAAAGTGTGATACTTTTCTGATTTAAGCAACCATCTATGAAAAACGGCCCAATTAATTGATCGCCTAAAATACCACACCAAACATTTACGCGAAACGTCTTTGAAAATTATTTTCAATGACAAATCTCGGATTGTCTTGGCTCCATTGCCGATGTATGTTTCTATTAAAAATACCATCGTTGCTAAAAGTGCATTCATCAGACCAAATTATCATTCTGTAAAAACTCCGGTCTTGTTTAATGCATTTAAAAAAAGTCGACAAAACTGTATTCTTCGGCGTTGATCATTTTGTTCTAATGCATTAACTTTTCGAGCTATGTACGGTTTAAATTTGTGTTTTCTTAAAATACTATGGACTGTAGTTTTTGATACCCCAATATTATGTGCAATTTCGCGAGTCGAAATTCGTGAATTTTCTTGTAGTGCAAGAAGAACATCATATTCCGTATCTTCAACGAATCTACGTCGCTGTGTTTTAGGTTTTTTAAATGATCCATAATTCTTCAAATTCGTTTCAATTCTCTAAAATATTTTCGAATCTGGAACTTCTCTGCCCAGAAAACGAACGCTGTAACGCCGAACTGCTTGAAGACGATTTTTATTACATTCAAAAAACACTTGCAACATGTCTGTTAACTCATTGTTATTCATTTTTACGAATATACTTTTTTTTGTGGCAAAACGTTCAAGCAGAACAATAAATAAGACTTAATAGACACTCACACTGACGTTTATTGACGTTTATCGCATTTTTGTTTTTTCATGGCACATTCCAAAATTTATAAATAATGGAATACAAAGATGAAATTTATTAACTGTTTTATATTTTTTTTCAATAATTGTTTATCAAAAATAGACATTTTATACATTGTTGAATTCAGAAAAAAAAAAATCCAATCCGAATATAGCCAAAAATATATCTGTTTCCATTTAAAATAAAAAAGTTGACTATCTTTGACATTAATAAAAACAACTGAAAACAAACAAAACACTGCTTTTTTGTAGCATTTTTGATGCAAATTAACTTTCTTTTTGTTTGAATAAAATCGGACAATAAATAACAGAGTTATTATTGTTGGCGTTTTTTACGGGACACCCGGTATATTAAAATTTTCAACCCACGGTAGCTGTTTCGCGTAATGTCTTTTCCCGATTTACATAGCGACAGAATCTGTGAATAAAACCGAAGCGCTGTGATCGAAACCCAATATCGTCTAGCTCCACCTACTCACACGCGCTTGCGTCTACCCGTCCCGCTAATAATATAAGTTGCATAAGTTTCATAGATTAATAATTTAATAAATTTACTTAATACACATAATCAACGCTAGATGGCTCTAATAGTTCTTGACAAGAGTAAACATTTAGAATTCATTGGCAGGCAATATAAAATACTAGGCAATTTTTATAAACTGTACCTTTAGTAATAAAATTATAAAAGCATAACCAATTATTTCAAAAATCTTATAATTCAAATCACACTCTATAATTTAATCTTTAATAATAATAAAAAAATTACGTCGAATAATCAATGAAGAGAGAACAGCAAAACACAAATTTACTTCTACATATTTATAAATTATTACGCCAAAAGCCATACACTTCAATAAATATAAGGAAGATAAACGGGCTATTTATATTTTATTTCCATAACATTAACGTTAATCTCAACGACTTTAAAAGAACATATTTTTTACATTCTCTTATGTAAATGACTTCTTACGCAATCCATTATTCATAACGGATTTGGTTTCTTTATTTTTTTCTATGTTCCTTGTTTTTTTTTTGCAACCGAGCACAGTTTTAACCCGACCATAATTACCGTGGTGATATCTAGAGCATGCAAGAAGCACTTTATAATACACCTTTGTGGATACGTTTTGTCGATTTTCCTCGTGCTATTATTGGTGCAAATAGACGCGTAATGATTGGTGGGGAAGGTGCAATTGTTTTGTTTACTTTTGCGGGGGTCTTTAAAAAATGTTTTTTTGTTTCGTATTAGGCGTTCGATTCACGTAGTTATATAGTTTTTATACTTCGGTTGATAGGTGAGCGAAATTAAAAATTTTCATTTTAGTATGTCGAGGCGGTGTTTAAATTTCGGTCCAAACTCGATTTTTGTTTCGCTTAAATGGAGATTGTTTATGTTGTACAATTAGTGAAAATTTTTGTGTGGTATCCAAATTACTTGTAAGTAAATGAAAATGTATATTTTCTTTGTTCAGTTGATGTTTTCTATTCTTCCTAAACAATACTAACCGTAGCACCACACGCAATTTGATAAAGCATATCTTGAAAGGTTATACCTTAGTAAAAACGCTACATTTAACACTGTTTTCAAACTTTAGAAATATTCATACATTAAAGCATATAAATCGATTGTTTTCATTCATTCACCGCACTTAAATTCTAAATAATCTTTATACAACACGGACTACTCTTTCGTCCATGTTCTCGGTTATATGATCTTCTACTCTGATTCATATTTTATGTTTTCTGCATCGACGTGAATTATACCTAATTAGAATCAAAAATCCTTATACTGGAACTGATGCAATATCGCAGGTTTTAGATATCGTCATAGGCGTTCCACAAGACAACTTTTTGGACCCCTTACGTTTCATAATTTTCTTAATGATTTATACGCCCTAGGCGAGATTTGTTTGGACATGAACTATGCGGACGATATAGATAGATTTGTTGCTTTGTGGTGACTTATGAATGAAACAACGCTGTCATGAATTTCATTTAAAAACACCTTTACTCTCACGGTTTAAAATTAAACTCTAATAACACGATTGTGCGGTTGAAACTCATGTGGCTCAAGGCTCAGGTTTGGGACTTACATTATGTTTAATCATATTAATGATACACCCACAGTTTTCTAACACACTTCACATAATCTTATACGCTGATGATCGGTAGACTGATAAAGAGTTTAATCGGAAAGCTGAATTATTAATAAACACTTGTCGAACAAAAAATTCGTTATTAACAAGAAAAAAAAGCAAATTTGTGTATTTTAGTAATTATTAGAATTAAAGACCTCTAAATCTCACTATAGAAAGCAGATGAAGTTAGATTTCACACATTAATACATTGTGCATAAAGTTGTGGAAAAAATACACTGAAAACTTCTTATAATTTTTTGTCTTGTATGAAATATTGTGTTATTCATTGGGGCGCAACATCTGAACCACCTAGATTATTTTTTTTAATACAAAAACTGTACAACTATAACGGTATGGGTTATAGAGTTTTTAGAGAAAAGTTTCAAAAACAATTTTGCCTTAAAGTTTTATGACCTTTATATACTGTATTTCTTTTGTATACACATATCCATTTTCCATAGGTAATAGTGTATTACATGTATGACCACTAATTACTTACACACAAATTATTCAGAAAGGTCTGTATTTTATTAATTGTAAACTTTATAAGAAATTGTTACTGTATATAAAAAAATCTCCAAATTTTCCAATTTAAATAAATTACTCCAGCAGTTTCTTTTTCTTATTATAACATAAATGATTTTTTTACGTGATTAATGTTTTATATCTTTTTTTATTATGACATGTATTAAGCTTTTGCTAGTTATTTTAAGTAATAATTATTATAATTTAAATTGTTCATGCTAAAGGATGACCGTTCATTTACACATGTTATAAATAATAATTGTTTCCAATAGTCACCCGTGAGGAAGAATGATTTTTCAGTATTAGAAACTTTGACATTGTATTTACTTGTTTGGAATTTTCCAAGTATGATGCAAAAAAATAAGCTTATTTAGAAGTATACTATAACAACATTATCAAAATGTCTCATAATTAAAGTGGATTGGAAAATTTACATATTAAATAGTTAATTGATGAGGCTGATACATGTTGAAACTCCATATTTAACTGAATAAATAAAATACGTAAACTTAGTTTCAAAAATTATTTAATAATATCACTACAATATCGTTTCGCCAAACTTTGGCTTCATCAGGTGATGAGTAACTGAATATACAAAATTATTACAACATAATATATAGTGTCACAAAAGTATGGGATATGAGTGGGGTTATTACAATGCTATAGTTTATAAAATACCCCCACTCATATCCCATACTTTTGTGACACTATATATTATGTTGTAATAATTTTGTATATTCAGTTACTCATCACCTGATGAAGCCAAAGTTTGGCGAAACGATATTGTAGTGATATTATTAAATAATTTTTGAAACTAAGTTTACGTATTTTATTTATTCATTTACATATTATGTTGTATTCGCCGCCATGGTCCAAAGAAACCCTTAATTGCATTTCTATTATTAGAGGTCATAGAAAACGATCTGCAACAAGATCATAAACTCTGGCCGAAATGTCGATTGGATGTATAATGTATGATGATTCCCACATTAAGAATTCGCTTTGTGTACAGTGCCTTTGTTTCGTGCATAAATTTATAAAGCATAACTTTATATAACTTGCTTTCACTTGTCTACCTCAACAAATAATGGATAATCGTTGTTCTACAAATATGTCCGTACGTTATAAGAAATTAATACGTAATAATACAGTACTCCAGAGTTAATGCACTTTTGTCCTCTATTATTAGATTATTAGTACTGAAATTGAATTTCAAAATGATATTAGAGTAGTATCTGTTACAAGATTGTTTTGAAAGACAAATGGTATAATAAGGAAGGCACGTTAGTAAGGTAGTAAAATTATACAAAAAAAATAGGTGTGGCCACCACACGACTTTCTTATACGTATGAGCGTTTCAAACTATACAATTTTAAGAATTTGTTTACACAAAAATTGTTCAAAATCCTATTCTAGGTACTTCTATTCTCTTAATAAATCGCTATAGAATACATACTTTGCAAGATATTCGAAAAAAAGTGCTACTCCCTAAGAGTAAAAGTATTACTTCCGGTCCGAATTTTGAAATTTCATATATACAAAAAATATTGCAAATCTAGCACTAAATACTTTTGTACTCTTAATAAATATATATAGAATGCATAATTTACGACATATTTGCAAAAAATCGCTATTCGATAAGAGTAAAAGTGGTACTTCCGGTCTGAATTTTGAAATTTTTTCTATACAAAAGGTATTGAAAATTATGTTTTAAATACTTTTATACCCGTAACGTACCTGTCTAAAAAGCATGATTTGCGAAATACATATTTGTAAAAAACTGATTTTCAATAGGAGTAAAAGATCTACTTCCTGCAGGAATTTCGAAAAACTTTTTAAATAAAATTGTTATCAATTTTAATTTTAAGTACATATGAATTGTTTATAAATTTGTTTAAACTTAGTAGTTGACGAAATATTGGCAAAATTCGATTTTTTCACTGAAGTAAACTGCTACTTCCGGTCTACCGATTTTAATGAAAAACTAATCAGATCTCAAGAGGGCGATTATACACGTAAATACAAAATTTGGAATTGATATCTACAGCGGTTTGACCGCTATCGTGGTCACATACAGACACAGACACAAATTTTTTTTAAAAACCACTTTTTCGGTATCAGGGGACTTAAAAACCCGGACATTTGCAAAAATCTCGAGGTGAAAATTTTCATCATCACAATACTTCCTTATACTACATATAAGAAAGTAAAAGTAATTATGAATGTGTGAGGTGATTTTGTCTGTCAAAATATGCATACCGTACTAAACCAAATGCTTTTTAGTTTCTTATGCGCAGTATAAAGAAATATTATGATGATAATTTTCATCCTCGAGATGTTTGCGAATTTCTCGTTTTGGAGTCTCATGACACCGAAAATGTGGTTTTTAAAAATATCTGTTTCTCTGTTTGTGTCCGTGACCACGATAACGACCAAACTGCTAAATCTATCAATACCAAACCTTGTATTTAAGAGTATGATCTTCAAAAAAATCGACAGACCGGAAGTAGTAACAAGTTTTTCAAATACCTACCAGAAGTAGGTCTAGGAAAAATCAGAAAACAGTTTTTAGGGAATATTCGCAAGTAATGCTTTCTAGACAAATATATTGAGAGTATAAAGATATTTCAAGCGTGATTTTGAATACTTTTTATTTTTATTTTTATTTAAAAAAAAATCCCAAGTTTGGACCGGAAATAACACGTTTACTCTTATATGATAGTAGTTTTTTGTAAATACCTCACAAATTATGCATTCTATACAGATTTATAAGAGTATAAAAGTATTTAGAACTGGGTTTGGAAAAAAATTAAAATTCGGTCCAGAAATAACACTTATTTCCAGATTTTAAATACTATTATAAAACTTAATTTAGAACAGCTTTTTTTATAATAATCGCACATACGTATAAGAAAGTCTTCTGGAGCCTAAACCTATTTTTTTTTAAAAAAAAAAAACTTTGCTTACAAATCTGAACTATAGACACCTTAGTTGCCGTTCTAGAAAATATTGAATTCCGAAAACCGTCGCATTTTTGAATTTAATTTCTTCTGTTCTATTGTAACACCACTGTTGCCACCAAATTGTAAAACCACGTTGTGCTGTCACCAAATTGTAACAGCCTTCACCTGTGGTATCGGAGAATGTTGTTTTCGCTGCCACCAAATGTAAACTATAGTTACATTAATTAGATATAATAATTATATTAATGTTTTTCCACTCAGGTGTCACGTGCTGTTGAGTAACGCGTCGAGCTGGTCAAGTAGCTATGATCTCTTCAAGCGTGGGGTGTTACGGGATTGAGATAAAGAAAACATGTATTTTGTAATAACAACTAAATATTTAATAATGCTAAGGTACTTTGCTTATAATACAATAAACATTACAGAATGCGATAAAACATTAAACAAATAACACAACTAAAAGAATGTACTTGGCGCTATCTCGGCCTCTGAAATCTTATATACGCAAAGCTGTAATAATCCCGCTGATGATTCTCCGTAAATTTAAGCCCAAAACCAACATTAACCACAACAAAACAAAACAAAATACACTAACGACTTACCGACCTTATTGTCATCCAGCCTATCGTCTACAACACCACAAATTAACCAAACTCACAAATCAAATATCACTCACTGGTGAATTTAATTATTTATTACAATAGCTTGAACGTAATTTATACAACGCAGAACAGAGAAACACATACAAAATATTATAAAACACAATTTTACAAAATGAATTAAACTGGTCACACAATTATAGACAGTTCATACTCTATTAGACCGACTTCTTAACACACAACTTAAAACTGCCGATTGTTTTATAGAATAACTCAAGTCGAGGTTGAGATCCAGTAGTGTACTTAGGACAGTTCTGGGCCACTCCTCCCCCTCTCACCCAGCTCCCCCTCACCCCCCTCGCCCTAGTGGCGCCCTCTGCCAACCCAACTGATGTGGCGCCCCCTCGCGGTCGCCAACCCAACTAAAAATTGCAGATTTCATCATTACCAACCCAACTAAAATTGCAGATTTCATCATTACCAACCCAACTAAAAATTGCAGATTTCATCATTACCAACCCAACTAAAAATTGCAGATTCCATCATTACCAACCCAACTAAAAATTGCAGATTTCATCATTACCAACCCAATGTGGCGCCCTCTGACGGCCACTAACCAAACTAAGAAATGGCAGATTTCATCATTACCAACCCAATGTGACGCCCTCTCACAGCCACTAACCAAGAAATGGCATCTCTCATGATTACCATAATGTAGCATCCTCTCACGGTCACTAGCCAAACTAAGGTGACATCAGACAAATGGCGGACCATCAAGATGGTCTTTGCTTCTAGAGAATTCCTTAATAAATTACCCGGCTTGCTATCGCGCTTCTCAATGTACTTCAAACAGGTCTAAACATGTTTCCAGCGGAAACCGCAACGGCTGTCTGCTTCTGTGATAGCCGCATGCATGAAATGTATATCTCACTTATAAAATAAAATAAAACAAACAATATATTTTTAAGAAAACAATTTACTTATTATTATTCATAAATTAACAATATTATTTTAAATTAACAATATCTCCAAGCTTCATACCATCAAGATGGTCGATAAAAATATAAACTTTACATCTAAGATCGGCATACCATTTCAAAATTATAAAATAAATATACAGTATGCTTCTGGACGAGATAGCAACCAAGTATGAATATACAGGACGTTTCAAAGGTAGGGATTTTTAGAAAAGCAAGATGGCGAATCCAAGATGGCCGCCAAAAATCTAATAAACTAAGGTGACGTCAGGCATCCAATCTATCAAAACCATGCACTCAAACTCCTATGAAACATCATTTCAAAACCATCGCTAGAATCAGCTCACAACCGGGTCATGAAGCGGTTCTGAAACCCCTATATTAAAACCACACATTCAAACCACTATCAAATCCCTCTTTTCTCAAAAGCCATCCAACCATCCATCCATCCATCCATCCAACCATCCATCCATCCAACCATCCATCCATCCATCTTCAAAACAATACTTTCAAGTCCATTAATCCATCCATCCATCTGGACGAGATAGCAACCAAGTATGAATATACAGGACGTTTCAAAGGTAGGATAGAATAGCAAGATGGCCGCCAAAATCTAATAAACTAATGCCACGTCAAGCATCCAATATATCAAAACCATGCACTCGAACTCCTATGAAACATCATCTCAAAACCATCGCTAGAATCAGCTCACAACAGGGTCATGAAGCGGTTCTGAAACCCCTATATTAAAACCACACATTCAAACCACTATCAAATCCCTCTTTTCTCAAAAACCTATCCAACCATTCATCATTCCATCCATCCAACCATCCATCCATCCATCCATCCATCCATCTGGATAACATAGCAACCAAATATTAATATACAGGACGTTTCAAAGTAGGGATTTTTAGAAAAGCAAGATGGCGAATCCAAGATGGCAGCCAAAAATCTAATAAACTAAGGTGACGTCAGGCGAAATAGCCGACTATCAATATGATCGATCAAAATATAAACTCAACTTCTAGAAAATACCCAACTCCGTATCACGCATCACAACAACAACCACCCAACATAGTTTCAAAACGCCACAACACCAGATCAACTTAGGAAGATACATCTAGCTCAAACCCAACATACTTTCAAACATCACCACCGAGGATTTATATTCGACATCAGCATACCATCTCAAAATCATAAAATAAATATACAGTATGATACTGGATAACATAGCAACCAAGTATGAATATACAGGACGTTTCAAAGTAGGGATTTTTAGAAAAGCAAGATGGCCGCCAAAAATCTAATAAACTTCGGTGGCATCAGGCATCAATCTATTAAAACCACTATCAAATCATTCTCTTTAAAAGCCATCATTCCAAAACAATACATTCAAATCATACATTCAGTGATAGACACATAAATGAAATGTATTTGTGCAGCCTAACAGTTCAAAAAGCTTGATATCGAGCTTACCAGCATATTTCTAACAGATCTAAACACGTTTTCTAATGGAAACCACAACGTTTGATCGCTATCAACACCTCTATGATAGTAGCCTTATTTAATATATCTATATCATAAAATAAAAAGGAACAACATATTTTAAGAAAAACAATTTATTAAAAAATAATAACCACATTTTGTAGGTGAATTATGGCTAATATGTAGCATATCAATCATAGGGAAAAAACATTAAACGAATTACAACGATAAACAATTATGACATATAAATCCATAGGTAAAGTTATATACGTAATAAACATCATTCTCTCCATAGAAGACCTAGATATTTAATACCACATACATAAATACATAGACACTCTAATCCTCATATGAATAAATTGATAGACTTATAATAATTATTTTCATCCATAAGTATACACACATACTTTTATATATATCACTACAAGAAATAAGCCGACACAGCTGTGATAGTCACCTTATTTAATATATCTATATTATAAAATAAAAAGGAACAACATATTTTTAAGAAAACAATTTATTAAAAATAAAACAACTACACACATCAAACAAACCTCAACCATACTCTCAATTTCACAAATATCAAAATTTAAACAAAACAATCAAATGCAAAGGCAAGGAATGTTCTCGAGATGATCCATATAGTGCAATATAACAATGCAGTAAAACGATAGAGCTGAGATACATGGTCTATCAAAATTTTTATTACCCACTCTTTCAGCAATCAAAACTTTTTGACAAAACACTATACATATGAAAAATAGACATAGCATTAAATATTTCCATTTTAGAGATACCCCAGTTTAATCCCAATTTTAAGTAACATAAATTATTAAATTGATTTAGTTAACTTTCTTATAATATTTAAAAAAGGTTGAAAAAGAAAACATACTAACTCCCACAACAGATAAAATATGTACTATCTTTTTACACTTCATGTTTAGTACTGTCATTAGAAGAAATATGCCTGATGTACAGCTTTTAATATGAAATTTAGGGGTTTTTTACACAAAAACATAGTTTATGCCTAATAAAACTAATTTTGAAACATAATGTGCACATAGTATTAAAAAAGAGAATAAAAACATTAAACAAGGTACGCTTCACACGAAACATTGTTATAAATCACATCTTAAAAACATTGAATTCTATTTTATTTGGATGACATTGTATTTACAAATAGTTTTTATATCATTACAAGAAATATGCTTTTCATTAAATATTAACCACTGAACAACAGCAGTATACACAAAAAACTTGATAGTCACCTTATTTAATATATCTATATTATAAAATAAAAAGGAACAACATATTTTTAAGAAAACAATTTATTAAAAATAAAACAACTACACATATCAAACAAACCTCAACCATACTTTCAATTTCACAAATATCAAAATTTAAACAAAACAATCAAATGCAAAGGCAAGGAATGTTCTCGAGATGATCCATATAGTGCAATATAACAATGCAGTAAAACGATAGAGCTGAGATACATGGTCTATCAAAATTTTTATTACCCACTCTTTCAGCAATCAAAACTTTTTGACAAAACACTATACATATGAAAAATAGACATAGCATTAAATATTTCCATTTTAGAGATACCCCAGTTTAATCCCAATTTTAAGTAACATAAATTCTTAAATTGATTTAGTTAACTTTCTTATAATATTTAAAAAAGGTTGAAAAAGAAAACATACTAACTCCCACAACAGATAAAATATGTACTATCTTTTTACACTTCATGTTTAGTACTGTCATTAGAAGAAATATGCCTGAGGTACAGCTTTTAATATGAAATTTAGGGGTTTTTTACACAAAAACATAGTTTATGCCTAATAAAACTAATTTTGAAACATAATGTGCACATAGTATTAAAAAAGAGAATAAAAACATTAAACAAGGTACGCTTCACACGAAACATTGTTATAAATCACATCTTAAAAACATTGAATTCTATTTTATTTGGATGACATTGTATTTACAAATAGTTTTTATATCATTACAAGAAATATGCTTTTCATTAAATATTAACCACTGAACAACAGCAGTATACACAAAAAACTTGATAGTCACCTTATTTAATATATCTATATTATAAAATAAAAAGGAACAACATATTTTTAAGAAAACAATTTATTAAAAATAAAACAACTACACACATCAAACAAACCTCAACCATACTTTCAATTTCACAAATATCAAAATTTAAGCAAAACAATCAAATGCAAAGGCAAGGAATGTTCTCGAGATGATCCATATAGTGCAATATAACAATGCAGTAAAACGATAGAGCTGAGATACATGGTCTATCAAAATTTTTATTACCCACTCTTTCAGCAATCAAAACTTTTTGACAAAACACTATACATATGAAAAATAGACATAGCATTAAATATTTCCATTTTAGAGATACCCCAGTTTAATCCCAATTTTAAGTAACATAAATTATTAAATTGATTTAGTTAACTTTCTTATAATATTTAAAAAAGGTTGAAAAAGAAAACATACTAACTCCCACAACAGATAAAATATGTACTATCTTTTTACACTTCATGTTTAGTACTGTCATTAGAAGAAATATGCCTGAGGTACAGCTTTTAATATGAAATTTAGGGGTTTTTTACACAAAAACATAGTTTATGCCTAATAAAACTAATTTTGAAACATAATGTGCACATAGTATTAAAAAAGAGAATAAAAACATTAAACAAGGTACGCTTCACACGAAACATTGTTATAAATCACATCTTAAAAACATTGAATTCTATTTTATTTGGATGACATTGTATTTACAAATAGTTTTTATATCATTACAAGAAATATGCTTCTCATTAAATATTAACCACTGACCAACAGCAGTATACACAAAAAAAAAAACTAATATAAAGACAGTATTAACATTCTAACCAAAAGATTTGCAAAATAATAAATATATACTTGTTCATCGCTTAAAAACAATTGAAAAATTGATGTTTGCCAAGCTATTTATCAATATTTAAGAGTTAAAAATTATCATCATTTTTACATCTACAGATACCCCATGCTTAATATCAATTTGAATTAACATAAATTCATAAAATGAGTCCATCTTTTCACACATCATGCATTTTTGTACAACAGCGAATGTATTACATTTTAAAGCACTTTATAATTTGAGAAAAATAGCAAAACCTATCACGAAACATTATAATAAATTCTATTTTATTTGGATGACATTGTATTTACAAATAGTTTTTATATTGAAAAATCACGTTTGGTAAGCTCACTATTCTGATACACCTCCACACCAGCTTTATCGAACTAACTGAAAGAAAAAAACACAATTCCATCTTAGATCAATGCATATATTATCCTATATGGTATATATTTGAATATCTTTTTTCCGATCACATAGATTCCCTAGTGAGATGAGGCTTATAAAAACATAAACAAGCTACATTCTAAATCCCTATTTTTAAAATCTTAAAGTCAGAGTATTTTTTTACTATCTCATGTTTGATTATGAACCCACTAATTTCCCAACGCAAATAAAAGAGAATCTCAAGTAACAGTACCACTTTCATGCAGATTAAAAAGGATATTTTTAGTTATAATACAAATACATGTAATTATTTATATTTACCCAGGTGACGTTTATAAATCATCATCGCTATCCTCCACCAACGGCATTTCCCGACCATTCACAAGCACCCTCATTCTCCGATCCACCATACCAATTTCCCCTATAACAACCCTTTGAATCGGTTTAACCTGCTGAATCTTAAACCCAGACATATCAAAGGGCTGCAGCGGTTTTGGTCGGTTAACTTGTATCAAGGGCGGGGGCCGCCTTGGATTCATTAAATTCATCTTTTTCGCCGGACTTGCAGGTCTCTCGCAACAAACACATTCAATTTCGCGTTTATTAGACATCACACTTACATACACTGAACAACCATAGAAGAGGATATCCCCCTATATTTAAAAAAAAAAAATGACCCCCTCCCCCAAGCATACTTGAACGAAAAAGTTCTCACTGAAAACACAGGGTTACCTAAAACAATCTCCATCACTTATCAAAAGAGAATTTTACCTGATACCCGAATTTCAAAGTCGCTCATTTGTGTGATGAAATCAAACGACCACCGACATAATTATACTACATCCCTTAACGATAGACAATTAGCATTAAATTAAAAATATGGCCAAGTATCTCATAACTTTCAATACCATAAAAAAGCAAATTAACGACATTCATTCCAGGTAAAGAAAAATTGCACCCTGTGCAGTAAGAATTATTCACATAATCAACCCTTAGGGAAAAAATGCGATATATATTTAGTAGACAAATTAAGAAAAAATGTAGTTTCACAAATTATACGAGCCCCACATATCAGTAGACAAATTAACAAAAAAAAGGTTGATTTAACCAAATTCCAACTTTCTAACAAAGAAACATACTTTATGCATCTGGAGATGTTTTCCACATAATTCAATCAACAACTTAGACCGAGACATTTATATTTACCGACAAAGGAATAAGTCGAACACAGTTATGTTGCCCTACAATACAAAAAGGGGCAATAAACATGCCACACTCAACAAATCTATTAGAAAACGCTACAACTTCCCAGCAGGTGTAAATTAAATGCTAATAATGTAAAAATACCTAAAAAATATTTCCTAAAACAGGGTTATTTTAGTTAAATATAAAACTTTGTCTGCCCATGTGTATACAGAAGTCCAATTTGTTTACACAATCAGTAGGTATAAGTAATATATATTACGCGATACGCTTTAAGCCAGCATATATATATACAGAGTAGTGTTAGAAAAGGGTTATAATAGAAACATAGTAGATAGAATAAAATTCAAACTAGAGAAGAAAAGATTAATTAGTAATAGGACTACCCTAAATTCAATAAAACATAAAAAATATTGTAAATTCACTCTCAATAAAAATGTTTGCCCTTAAATACTGATAAATAGTGGGCTATCTGTTGTAAATGGAAATTAATAATAATTTTTGTCTTAAATAGTAGGCTTATTAGCTATAGGCGTATATTTATACGATTATATAAAGTGGGAAAATAGGATGTGCACATATACACATTTTTTAATTAATAATAATGTCGTGTAATACGAATTACCTAATCATATTTTTTCCATATTATACATTTATTTTAGCAATATTTATCACCAACGCATACACCCCTAAATTGGATCTGATTTTTTCAATTTCGGATATAAACAACATAATTCTAATGCTCAACAAGTCTTTCATATGTCTAAGAACCCTCAGCATGCTTTCGGAAATTACCGCAAATGCCACCAAATTGACGAACAGCATCATAGCTTTTTATTTATACGTACATATATTGTGAATTATTATGATCTAATTGGTCATTGAGTAATATGTCTGAATCTCTAAGTTTGTTTATTTCAAGAGACTCTAGTAAGTTTAATCGGAAGCCTCTTTGCTTCCAAATGTATAATTTTAAAATTACTATTAAATTTGTGAGATATTATTTTGATTAAAATTAAAGCAAAACAATTAGATACAAATTTTTAAAACAAAGTGAACTATGTACTATACAAAAGCAATTAAAACCCGGTATTTTATTATTAAATCATCGTTTACCATCACAGAAAAATAGCGTATTATACAGGAAAAAAATTAGATTTTAGCTCGAGGTAATTATAATTTATTCAATCTCTTATTAAAAGAGTTATTAATTTTTTTTCAAATGAATACCTGACAGTGGTGGAAAACTGCTGAAATTTGGATAGATTAATAGTTACATATGCGAGCTTCAGAATAGCTTCTGAACATGTTGGGTTGTAATTTGGTATACAATAAAAGGCGGCGGGGAACTGAACCACCTTCCAAAAAAAGGTATTTAATATTAAATCGTCGATTCCCCATCACAGAAAAATAGTGTATCATACAAGGGAAAAAAAGTATTAGATTTTAGCTCGAGGTAAGATAAATTACCGAGAGCTAAAATCTAATTTTTTCCATTGTATAATACACTATTTTTCTGTGATGGGAAAACGACGATTTTAATATTAAATACCTTTTTTGGAAGGTGGTTCAGTTCCCCGCCGCCTTTTATTGTATACCAAATTACAACCCAACATGTTCAGAAGCTATTCTGAAGCTCGCATATGTAACTATTAATCTATCCAAATTTCAGCAGTTTTCCACCACTGTCAGGTATTCATTTGAAAAAAAATTAATAACTCTTTTAATAAGAGATTGAATAAATTATAATTACCTCGAGCTAAAATCTAATTTTTTTCCTGTATAATACGCTATTTTTCTGTGATGGTAAACGATGATTTAATAATAAAATACCGGGTTTTAATTGCTTTTGTATAGTACATAGTTCACTTTGTTTTAAAAATTTGTATCTAATTGTTTTGCTTTAATTTTAATCAAAATAATATCTCACAAATTTAATAGTAATTTTAAAATTATACATTTGGAAGCAAAGAGGCTTCCGATTAAACTTACTAGAGTCTCTTGAAATAAACAAACTTAGAGATTCAGACATATTACTCAATGACCAATTAGATCATAATAATTCACAATATATGTACGTATAAATAAAAAGCTATGATGCTGTTCGTCAATTTGGTGGCATTTGCGGTAATTTCCGAAAGCATGCTGAGGGTTCTTAGACATATGAAAGACTTGTTGAGCATTAGAATTATGTTGTTTATATCCGAAATTGAAAAAATCAGATCCAATTTAGGGGTGTATGCGTTGGTGATAAATATTGCTAAAATAAATGTATAATATGGAAAAAATATGATTAGGTAATTCGTATTACACGACATTATTATTAATTAAAAAATGTGTATATGTGCACATCCTATTTTCCCACTTTATATAATCGTATAAATATACGCCTATAGCTAATAAGCCTACTATTTAAGACAAAAATTATTATTAATTTCCATTTACAACAGATAGCCCACTATTTATCAGTATTTAAGGGCAAACATTTTTATTGAGAGTGAATTTACAATATTTTTTATGTTTTATTGAATTTAGGGTAGTCCTATTACTAATTAATCTTTTCTTCTCTAGTTTGAATTTTATTCTATCTACTATGTTTCTATTATAACCCTTTTCTAACACTACTCTGTATATATATATGCTGGCTTAAAGCGTATCGCGTAATATATATTACTTATACCTACTGATTGTGTAAACAAATTGGACTTCTGTATACACATGGGCAGACAAAGTTTTATATTTAACTAAAATAACCCTGTTTTAGGAAATATTTTTTAGGTATTTTTACATTATTAGCATTTAATTTACACCTGCTGGGAAGTTGTAGCGTTTTCTAATAGATTTGTTGAGTGTGGCATGTTTATTGCCCCTTTTTGTATTGTAGGGCAACATAACTGTGTTCGACTTATTCCTTTGTCGGTAAATATAAATGTCTCGGTCTAAGTTGTTGATTGAATTATGTGGAAAACATCTCCAGATGCATAAAGTATGTTTCTTTGTTAGAAAGTTGGAATTTGGTTAAATCAACCTTTTTTTTGTTAATTTGTCTACTGATATGTGGGGCTCGTATAATTTGTGAAACTACATTTTTTCTTAATTTGTCTACTAAATATATATCGCATTTTTTCCCTAAGGGTTGATTATGTGAATAATTCTTACTGCACAGGGTGCAATTTTTCTTTACCTGGAATGAATGTCGTTAATTTGCTTTTTTATGGTATTGAAAGTTATGAGATACTTGGCCATATTTTTAATTTAATGCTAATTGTCTATCGTTAAGGGATGTAGTATAATTATGTCGGTGGTCGTTTGATTTCATCACACAAATGAGCGACTTTGAAATTCGGGTATCAGGTAAAATTCTCTTTTGATAAGTGATGGAGATTGTTTTAGGTAACCCTGTGTTTTCAGTGAGAACTTTTTCGTTCAAGTATGCTTGGGGGAGGGGGTCATTTTTTTTTTTTTAAATATAGGGGGATATCCTCTTCTATGGTTGTTCAGTGTATGTAAGTGTGATGTCTAATAAACGCGAAATTGAATGTGTTTGTTGCGAGAGACCTGCAAGTCCGGCGAAAAAGATGAATTTAATGAATCCAAGGCGGCCCCCGCCCTTGATACAAGTTAACCGACCAAAACCGCTGCAGCCCTTTGATATGTCTGGGTTTAAGATTCAGCAGGTTAAACCGATTCAAAGGGTTGTTATAGGGGAAATTGGTATGGTGGATCGGAGAATGAGGGTGCTTGTGAATGGTCGGGAAATGCCGTTGGTGGAGGATAGCGATGATGATTTATAAACGTCACCTGGGTAAATATAAATAATTACATGTATTTGTATTATAACTAAAAATATCCTTTTTAATCTGCATGAAAGTGGTACTGTTACTTGAGATTCTCTTTTATTTGCGTTGGGAAATTAGTGGGTTCATAATCAAACATGAGATAGTAAAAAAATACTCTGACTTTAAGATTTTAAAAATAGGGATTTAGAATGTAGCTTGTTTATGTTTTTATAAGCCTCATCTCACTAGGGAATCTATGTGATCGGAAAAAAGATATTCAAATATATACCATATAGGATAATATATGCATTGATCTAAGATGGAATTGTGTTTTTTTCTTTCAGTTAGTTCGATAAAGCTGGTGTGGAGGTGTATCAGAATAGTGAGCTTACCAAACGTGATTTTTCAATATAAAAACTATTTGTAAATACAATGTCATCCAAATAAAATAGAATTTATTATAATGTTTCGTGATAGGTTTTGCTATTTTTCTCAAATTATAAAGTGCTTTAAAATGTAATACATTCGCTGTTGTACAAAAATGCATGATGTGTGAAAAGATGGACTCATTTTATGAATTTATGTTAATTCAAATTGATATTAAGCATGGGGTATCTGTAGATGTAAAAATGATGATAATTTTTAACTCTTAAATATTGATAAATAGCTTGGCAAACATCAATTTTTCAATTGTTTTTAAGCGATGAACAAGTATATATTTATTATTTTGCAAATCTTTTGGTTAGAATGTTAATACTGTCTTTATATTAGTTTTTTTTTTGTGTATACTGCTGTTGGTCAGTGGTTAATATTTAATGAGAAGCATATTTCTTGTAATGATATAAAAACTATTTGTAAATACAATGTCATCCAAATAAAATAGAATTCAATGTTTTTAAGATGTGATTTATAACAATGTTTCGTGTGAAGCGTACCTTGTTTAATGTTTTTATTCTCTTTTTTAATACTATGTGCACATTATGTTTCAAAATTAGTTTTATTAGGCATAAACTATGTTTTTGTGTAAAAAACCCCTAAATTTCATATTAAAAGCTGTACCTCAGGCATATTTCTTCTAATGACAGTACTAAACATGAAGTGTAAAAAGATAGTACATATTTTATCTGTTGTGGGAGTTAGTATGTTTTCTTTTTCAACCTTTTTTAAATATTATAAGAAAGTTAACTAAATCAATTTAATAATTTATGTTACTTAAAATTGGGATTAAACTGGGGTATCTCTAAAATGGAAATATTTAATGCTATGTCTATTTTTCATATGTATAGTGTTTTGTCAAAAAGTTTTGATTGCTGAAAGAGTGGGTAATAAAAATTTTGATAGACCATGTATCTCAGCTCTATCGTTTTACTGCATTGTTATATTGCACTATATGGATCATCTCGAGAACATTCCTTGCCTTTGCATTTGATTGTTTTGCTTAAATTTTGATATTTGTGAAATTGAAAGTATGGTTGAGGTTTGTTTGATGTGTGTAGTTGTTTTATTTTTAATAAATTGTTTTCTTAAAAATATGTTGTTCCTTTTTATTTTATAATATAGATATATTAAATAAGGTGACTATCAAGTTTTTTGTGTATACTGCTGTTGTTCAGTGGTTAATATTTAATGAAAAGCATATTTCTTGTAATGATATAAAAACTATTTGTAAATACAATGTCATCCAAATAAAATAGAATTCAATGTTTTTAAGATGTGATTTATAACAATGTTTCGTGTGAAGCGTACCTTGTTTAATGTTTTTATTCTCTTTTTTAATACTATGTGCACATTATGTTTCAAAATTAGTTTTATTAGGCATAAACTATGTTTTTGTGTAAAAAACCCCTAAATTTCATATTAAAAGCTGTACCTCAGGCATATTTCTTCTAATGACAGTACTAAACATGAAGTGTAAAAAGATAGTACATATTTTATCTGTTGTGGGAGTTAGTATGTTTTCTTTTTCAACCTTTTTTAAATATTATAAGAAAGTTAACTAAATCAATTTAAGAATTTATGTTACTTAAAATTGGGATTAAACTGGGGTATCTCTAAAATGGAAATATTTAATGCTATGTCTATTTTTCATATGTATAGTGTTTTGTCAAAAAGTTTTGATTGCTGAAAGAGTGGGTAATAAAAATTTTGATAGACCATGTATCTCAGCTCTATCGTTTTACTGCATTGTTATATTGCACTATATGGATCATCTCGAGAACATTCCTTGCCTTTGCATTTGATTGTTTTGTTTAAATTTTGATATTTGTGAAATTGAAAGTATGGTTGAGGTTTGTTTGATATGTGTAGTTGTTTTATTTTTAATAAATTGTTTTCTTAAAAATATGTTGTTCCTTTTTATTTTATAATATAGATATATTAAATAAGGTGACTATCAAGTTTTTTGTGTATACTGCTGTTGTTCAGTGGTTAATATTTAATGAAAAGCATATTTCTTGTAATGATATAAAAACTATTTGTAAATACAATGTCATCCAAATAAAATAGAATTCAATGTTTTTAAGATGTGATTTATAACAATGTTTCGTGTGAAGCGTACCTTGTTTAATGTTTTTATTCTCTTTTTTAATACTATGTGCACATTATGTTTCAAAATTAGTTTTATTAGGCATAAACTATGTTTTTGTGTAAAAAACCCCTAAATTTCATATTAAAAGCTGTACATCAGGCATATTTCTTCTAATGACAGTACTAAACATGAAGTGTAAAAAGATAGTACATATTTTATCTGTTGTGGGAGTTAGTATGTTTTCTTTTTCAACCTTTTTTAAATATTATAAGAAAGTTAACTAAATCAATTTAATAATTTATGTTACTTAAAATTGGGATTAAACTGGGGTATCTCTAAAATGGAAATATTTAATGCTATGTCTATTTTTCATATGTATAGTGTTTTGTCAAAAAGTTTTGATTGCTGAAAGAGTGGGTAATAAAAATTTTGATAGACCATGTATCTCAGCTCTATCGTTTTACTGCATTGTTATATTGCACTATATGGATCATCTCGAGAACATTCCTTGCCTTTGCATTTGATTGTTTTGTTTAAATTTTGATATTTGTGAAATTGAGAGTATGGTTGAGGTTTGTTTGATGTGTGTAGTTGTTTTATTTTTAATAAATTGTTTTCTTAAAAATATGTTGTTCCTTTTTATTTTATAATATAGATATATTAAATAAGGTGACTATCACAGCTGTGTCGGCTTATTTCTTGTAGTGATATATATAAAAGTATGTGTGTATACTTATGGATGAAAATAATTATTATAAGTCTATCAATTTATTCATATGAGGATTAGAGTGTCTATGTATTTATGTATGTGGTATTAAATATCTAGGTCTTCTATGGAGAGAATGATGTTTATTACGTATATAACTTTACCTATGGATTTATATGTCATAATTGTTTATCGTTGTAATTCGTTTAATGTTTTTTCCCTATGATTGATATGCTACATATTAGCCATAATTCACCTACAAAATGTGGTTATTAGTTTTTAATAAATTGTTTTTCTTAAAATATGTTGTTCCTTTTTATTTTATGATATAGATATATTAAATAAGGCTACTATCATAGAGGTGTTGATAGCGATCAAACGTTGTGGTTTCCATTAGAAAACGTGTTTAGATCTGTTAGAAATATGCTGGTAAGCTCGATATCAAGCTTTTTGAACTGTTAGGCTGCACAAATACATTTCATTTATGTGTCTATCACTGAATGTATGATTTGAATGTATTGTTTTGGAATGATGGCTTTTAAAGAGAATGATTTGATAGTGGTTTTAATAGATTGATGCCTGATGCCACCGAAGTTTATTAGATTTTTGGCGGCCATCTTGCTTTTCTAAAAATCCCTACTTTGAAACGTCCTGTATATTCATACTTGGTTGCTATGTTATCCAGTATCATACTGTATATTTATTTTATGATTTTGAGATGGTATGCTGATGTCGAATATAAATCCTCGGTGGTGATGTTTGAAAGTATGTTGGGTTTGAGCTAGATGTATCTTCCTAAGTTGATCTGGTGTTGTGGCGTTTTGAAACTATGTTGGGTGGTTGTTGTTGTGATGCGTGATACGGAGTTGGGTATTTTCTAGAAGTTGAGTTTATATTTTGATCGATCATATTGATAGTCGGCTATTTCGCCTGACGTCACCTTAGTTTATTAGATTTTTGGCTGCCATCTTGGATTCGCCATCTTGCTTTTCTAAAAATCCCTACTTTGAAACGTCCTGTATATTAATATTTGGTTGCTATGTTATCCAGATGGATGGATGGATGGATGGATGGATGGTTGGATGGATGGAATGATGAATGGTTGGATAGGTTTTTGAGAAAAGAGGGATTTGATAGTGGTTTGAATGTGTGGTTTTAATATAGGGGTTTCAGAACCGCTTCATGACCCTGTTGTGAGCTGATTCTAGCGATGGTTTTGAGATGATGTTTCATAGGAGTTCGAGTGCATGGTTTTGATATATTGGATGCTTGACGTGGCATTAGTTTATTAGATTTTGGCGGCCATCTTGCTATTCTATCCTACCTTTGAAACGTCCTGTATATTCATACTTGGTTGCTATCTCGTCCAGATGGATGGATGGATTAATGGACTTGAAAGTATTGTTTTGAAGATGGATGGATGGATGGTTGGATGGATGGATGGATGGATGGTTGGATGGATGGATGGATGGATGGTTGGATGGCTTTTGAGAAAAGAGGGATTTGATAGTGGTTTGAATGTGTGGTTTTAATATAGGGGTTTCAGAACCGCTTCATGACCCGGTTGTGAGCTGATTCTAGCGATGGTTTTGAAATGATGTTTCATAGGAGTTTGAGTGCATGGTTTTGATAGATTGGATGCCTGACGTCACCTTAGTTTATTAGATTTTTGGCGGCCATCTTGGATTCGCCATCTTGCTTTTCTAAAAATCCCTACCTTTGAAACGTCCTGTATATTCATACTTGGTTGCTATCTCGTCCAGAAGCATACTGTATATTTATTTTATAATTTTGAAATGGTATGCCGATCTTAGATGTAAAGTTTATATTTTTATCGACCATCTTGATGGTATGAAGCTTGGAGATATTGTTAATTTAAAATAATATTGTTAATTTATGAATAATAATAAGTAAATTGTTTTCTTAAAAATATATTGTTTGTTTTATTTTATTTTATAAGTGAGATATACATTTCATGCATGCGGCTATCACAGAAGCAGACAGCCGTTGCGGTTTCCGCTGGAAACATGTTTAGACCTGTTTGAAGTACATTGAGAAGCGCGATAGCAAGCCGGGTAATTTATTAAGGAATTCTCTAGAAGCAAAGACCATCTTGATGGTCCGCCATTTGTCTGATGTCACCTTAGTTTGGCTAGTGACCGTGAGAGGATGCTACATTATGGTAATCATGAGAGATGCCATTTCTTGGTTAGTGGCTGTGAGAGGGCGTCACATTGGGTTGGTAATGATGAAATCTGCCATTTCTTAGTTTGGTTAGTGGCCGTCAGAGGGCGCCACATTGGGTTGGTAATGATGAAATCTGCAATTTTTAGTTGGGTTGGTAATGATGGAATCTGCAATTTTTAGTTGGGTTGGTAATGATGAAATCTGCAATTTTTAGTTGGGTTGGTAATGATGAAATCTGCAATTTTAGTTGGGTTGGTAATGATGAAATCTGCAATTTTTAGTTGGGTTGGCGACCGCGAGGGGGCGCCACATCAGTTGGGTTGGCAGAGGGCGCCACTAGGGCGAGGGGGGTGAGGGGAACTGGGTGAGAGGGGGAGGAGTGGTCCAGAACTGTCCTAAGTACACTACTAGATCCTTTGCGGAATTGTCGAACTGTTGGCCCCGCCGAAAACTCTGCCGAAAAACTCTCGGGACTTTGAAATTGTCGGAACGGTCGGAGCGGTCGGAGCCCCGGCGGGACTCCGCCGAAAGTCTCTTTATTTTTCTTCTGCACCTAGTTTTATCAGTTCTTGGTCTAATTATGTCACGCCCTGTATACAGTTAACGAATCCATTTTTAGTTCTTATTGGTTGAACTTATTTTGGATATGTTAATTGAAAGTACGCCTTTTACATGTACTTTCTTATCTTGGTCTTGTCATTAATAATTTAAACACCACTGTGTGTGATCTAATATTTTTTCCGTAGACGTAAGAATGTCTAAAACACACTTGACTAGAGGTCTGTCTTAACACATGTTGCTCTTCGTGTGGTCTATGCCCTGTCTCCCTATCTCAGAATTCTACGTACTTTCCGCATTACCAATTACTATTGACATATTTATGCCATTTTAACAATAGAGTTTCCAAACCCACCCTATAATAACTACTTGAGACTCATGTATAGGATATCTACTGACCGTCTGCTTTAATGTGGCTGGTGCCAACAGTTCCGTATATCACTCATACGTAACAGCTTTATTTGACACACTTATACTTTCCCTTAACGGATATTTATGTATTCCATTAAAGGTACTTGTATATTTCATTTCCCTTGACAATCTTAGAACTAATATATTGCTTTAAGCAATATGTATAACTTTCTCATTGGTCCTTGTATATAGACGATAGGTGTGGTTTTAGTTTATAAGATTTCTTGTGCCGCCCTTTTTAATTTAAGGAGAGGGGTTTTACGAAATATTGACCGGAATGATTTGGGAAAAATACAAAAGAATTAAATAAATGCATGAAATAAAAATATAAAATTTTAACAAATAAATCGCGTAAGCCGATTTATTACACTATGTTGAATTTTTGCAATTTATTTACAGTGATAGTCTAACAATTCCTCATATCCTCCTTTTCACTAACTTAGAGACTGTTTCCGCTTTATCATTTAAAATCCCACTCTTATCGTATTTTTTTTAGAAAAGAATAAATATTATAAGAAAATTTAGAAAACACTTTGAAAATAAATAATTTCTTAATTATTTAACAATAGTTCACAGAATTTATAACACATTTTATTTAGGATATAAATGATATTATGCGAACGTATACTTCCTCTTCATTAAACTTCCTGTATAATTGATATATTTTCGAATTCACTCTCCAAGTTTGCTATCATTCAAATATATTCCAAAATTATTTTATCAACCTAAAATATAGTTATTTTTATTTTATATTATATTTGCTAGCTTAAAATTGAACTTTATAATTTGAGTGTAACTTGTCGAAATAAAAATTATTAAATATCTATCAACAATACTCTTTGGTATGCATGCCTTCTGTTACTAGTTTATCGAATCAAGGCTAATTTTATTTATACTTTCGTATTGATATTATATTATGAACTCTAGCAATTAATTATGTTTTTAATGCAGAATGATTGATAATGTCTGAACTTAAAAAAATTTCTAAAACCCTTGATACTATTTTCAGGATAAGAGTTGCACGTCACTGTAATGACGAAAAAAATATGAATGTGTGAACTTAGCTGCAATAAAACACTAAAATCACATACTTAAATAAGTAGTTAAACTTTTGTATAATTCTACCCAAATAAAGTTATTAATAGCGAAATTCTATTTTCCATTATTTCTTTTTAAAAGGTGTAGTAGAGTGCCTATTATAGTTTGGTTGCTGAGTGTATTCTTTGCTAAACCCCATCTATTTGCGTGCCTCGTACATTATCCTTAGGTATTTGTAAACACCTACTTGTTTATTTCCTTGGAGTTATTTTCAATGTAGTATGGAGTTGACGAAATATCCTTTGAAACATACAAGCAGAAATTCTATTCTTTGTTTCGTATACTTGTTTCAAAAATTAAGCAATTATAAACCGTTATTGTATGTACACAGGTAACACTTCTGATTTGTACAACCTATGTAGAACTGATAATTATTTATTTACATCATCCTTTTAGCTACAGGAAATGTGACATTATACATAAATACAGTACACTTACACATCAATTAAACAAGTGTTATTCATTAAAAAGATATGATGAAAGTTCTCGATATCTGAGCCTACAGTTGTAAAAGACATTTATGACATTGAAGCCTAGTTCAATTTAACAGAATATGTGAATTCTCTAGATTATCAACACAGAGATTTGGTGCTCATCTGTAAGTATTACATGAAATACAGTTACCTCTTGTAAAGCCTGTGTATTAGAACTCTATAAGTAGAATATTTGGTCCAGTTTTACTTTCTTATACGTAGTATAAGGAAGTATTGTGATGATGAAAATTTTCGACCTCGAGATTTTTGCAGATGTCCACGTTTTGAAGTCCCCTGATACCAAAAATGAGGTGTGGCCAACACACGACTTTCTTATACGTATGAGCGTTTCAAAGTATACAATTTTAAGAATTTTTTTATACAAAAGTTATTCAAAATCCTATTCTAAGTACTTTCATTCTCTTAATAAATCGATATAGAATGCATACTTTGCGAGCTATTCGAAAAAAAGTGCTACTCGCTAAGAGCAAAAGTGCTACTTCCGGTCCGAATTTTGAAATTTCATGTACACAAAAAATATTGCAAATCCAACTCTAAATACTTTTGTACACTTAATAAATATATATAGAATGCATAATTTACGACATATTTGCAAAAAATCACTATTCGGTAAGAGTAAAAGTGGTACTTCCGGTCCGAATTTTGAAATTTTTTTTATACAAAAGATATTGAACCGCTGGGACTCATTCGTTAAAACAGGGATTGGTGTACATATTGCTGTGACTCTTACAAATTTATAGATATATAAAAGAAATTTAAATTATTTACTTTATGCGTAACTGAGAGTCAAGCACGCATCCTAGTGCTAGGCCTTATGCTAGACTATGATACGGTGAACTTTCTGCTGAAAGGTAGGTTAAGCAAAACATTCTACATGTAACTAGCTCAGTTTGAAAATAAATAGTTCTCTCAGGGGCAGAAAATATGACTTGATTCTCCTTCTCTTTAATCATCTCCAGGTCAGGTAAAGAAATAAAATACAAAATAAATCTTAACATCTAATTTATTAAAATAAAATAATTTTAAATGAATTCAAAAGTTTTAATCTACAAATATTTACACATCAAAAATCAATATTCAGTCATAATCCCAAATTTATACATCATAATCAATAAAATACTACAAGAAATAAAGAATAAATGAAATCATCATGTCGTGCAAGCTTATATCTAAAATGTGAACGTGATTATTATTATTAATATTTGTCATAGATACATGTAAACAATCAAAAATTAAAATAAATTAACCATGATGAATTGTACTGGAATTAAAAATAAAAAAAATAAAAATTTGTGCGGTCTACAATTTGCTAACAAAATATAGACATTAAGGAAGTGGCTTTGCCCTAATTAGTCCTGTCCGGCGCCTTTTCTCGCTCCCAACACAGTACCATCAGATGACAAATTCACACAGATGAGTATCCCAAAGTTCCACCCTACGAGCATGTCATTTTCAGCTCGTCGGACGCAACCCGAACATACATCACAATGCGCACACTCCTTAAGGAATATATAAATTTTTAAATTGAATAAATGAAATGAAATAAAATAATGTATCTACGTATTCAATAAATTAACTCAGCCCTGATTAGTTCTGCCTGGTGCCTTTTCTCGCTCCCAAACGCAGTACCACCAAGACCAATTCGTGTATTTCAAATTCACCAGGACTCCATGCTATGAATTAAATAATGACATAATTCATTTCACACATCCCTGATGTATTATTCAACACGTTAATATTGAACACCCAAATACAACAAAACATACTTAATTCTCATATCAAAAGAAATAATATATATACATTAAAAGAAAATAAACTATACCTTTTTCACGAAATTCCAATACAAAAACACCACTACAAATAAAGAACTTTGAGACGCCACTATACACACATTTATAACAAATATTGTTTAATCACCTTAACTCTTCATACATCGTATTAAACTCTTCCATAATTCTCAATGAAAATTTTATTCACTTAATATATAACCTATATACACATAAAACAAAATTATTAATTTCAAATATCCTTTGTAGGATGAATAAATTTTAAAGAAAAATAAATTATACGGAAAAGAAAATGATTATGCTATTCAAAGTTATCATTACAAATGCTAGAAGGTTTTGTCATAACGTACGGCATAGTACCCTACATGCAAAACAAAACTCTCTAGAAAGAAGAAAATAAAATGAAATTAAGTAAATTCAAAAACCGAGTTCATAAAATAAAAGTATTTCATACATAGGTGGTTATTCAAATACATCTAGACATTTTAATGTAATACGCGCTGCATGTTTAAAATAAAATTATTATAAGTGTAGAATCTTGTAAAAATTTTATAAGTATTGAAAATCTCAAAATTTATTCTAAGTCCGGATTTTTAAAATAATCCTTTAAAAAGAAGGAGGGAGTGGTCTATTACCTACTTTTAGACTAGTTAATATTGCGGTTTTCACCAGCAATCCCGGAAATTTTATCTGTCCGCGCTTTTATTCTTAAATTTCCTTACAAAAACGTACGGCAACTCTCGTCAAACACGAATCCACCTCCAAAATTGTATGTCGACGGTGCTGCTCTTATCGGTCGCATGAGGAAACAGCGTATTAATAATCCTTGAAAAAGGTAAACAAACATGTGACTATAAATCCGTCTATACTTTTATGATTCAGCCATGCACCTGATAAACAATACTTTTTGTGCCGGTCCACCCGGTCGATCCCTGCCAAAGCCAGACGTGTTTGTGCGAAAAACACCTGCTCGATCCTTTACCCGTAACATTTAATATGTCTTAAAATTATAACCTTATAAAAATTTATTAAGATTCTTTTACTGTTTTACTTAAATAAAAATAAAGTTTTCGTAAATTATCAATATAGTGAATATTTATACATATCATGGTAAATATGAATAAAGTAAAAATTAATTTAAATAAAATCTTAAAGTGATCTTGATTATACTTATTTATTTACATATTATTATTTATTCAAGATCACTGCATAAATATCCCTATGGGAATATCTGCGATTTATAAGCGAGAATCGCTAATGCCAATGGTATAAATTCAAGATTTCCCATAAATACCAGTTAATATACTTATACATTATTTACAATAGAATTTAATATAAAGCATAGAGACATGAAATTTCCCTATAATATGCTTATTCTATCTATATACAAGTCAGAAGTAAATATGCAAAACTCTTGGAGTTTATTTTAAACTTTACTCCTTTCATGACGAGAAAGTTTAAACAAATGACATTTAAAACACCTAAATTAATTAAACTACTTATAAATATATATACAAAAGTGTACTTAAATTCTTTAAATTTTACACCTTTCATAGGTATTACCAATATTGTAATTGCATCATCGAGTTCCCTTAAAATGAAGTGGCAATTGTAGTCCACTATTTTGGGAAAACTTCTTAACATTTTTAAGTATCTGGGCTGTGGGTACTTTTCAACTGCATCCAAAACCTCTATTCTCGCATGGGTCCATATAAATTTCACACCCTCTTGTAAAATCATTTTATCATTCACATGATGTGACACATTTTCATCATGTGGGTTTAATATATGCTGTACAGGCTTTACATACCCATAATGTAAAATATTTTGTTCCTTATGAACAATTTTATTTAAATTCACTAATAAATTTACCACTATTGGATATAATTTCATGAAACATTTATATAGCTGTACCAACCAAAGAGAATTAACGTTTACAAACCACTTTGCATTAGTACTTATTAACAATAATGTTTCTATTAATTTGGGGAGTTGTAGCTGTTGTTTTATTGATTGAAATAAACATAAACTTAATTTATTATTCTTAATGTTTTCTAAATAATCTAAATATTTCTTAATTACTACTGTGATGGGGTTCATTAAGTTATATACTAAATTTTCAATAATTTCATCTTTTAACAAACTTTTAATTTTAAATTGAACACTTAATTTCTGCTTATGGGAAGATGGATGAGTCGTTTCTGTTTTAAAACAATTATCATAGTCTACTGCTAAATCTACATTACCATTAAATAATTTAACATCTTTTGTCAAAGGATCACTCACATTATCATTATTAATCTGTTTGTTGCAAGTCAAATTTTTGTCACCCATATTTATTTCCCGGTGTGAACATTTATTTATTATGTCACCCATATATTTCGTGGCGTCTTTCTTTTGAAGACCCTCCACATGGTGTGTACATTTATTATTTATGTCACCCGTGGCAAACATGGACTCTTCCCTTTGAAGATCATCCACATGGTGTGAACCTTTATCCTTGTCAATCAAACTATCATTATTTATTTTTAAAGTGAGGTCCCTATCAAAATTATCAATGATTGAATTATTAACTAATATTTTATCATCTTGAGCGCCTTTGTCCCAAGACATGTTTACTTTACTATTGTGAAGGGTTCTATTTTCCCTTTCCAATTTCGATGTATATAGACTCAAAAAATCCATCCCAAGTACACAGCAATATTTTAATCTTGGTGTAACAATAAATTGTGTTACAAGTTCTACATCACCCATCTCTATATTTATACAAAATACATTATCTTGCTTGTAAAAACCTAATTTTTCAAACCTTTTATCAAATAATCCCCCATCTAAAAGTGACAATTCTAATTCACTATCTATTACAGCTACACCATATACATCCCCTACTTTAACATCTACCAGTGGAAATTTAGTGGTTATATTACTTAAATCTACGACGTTTCTCTTGCCTCGTTGTTTCTTCTTTTTCTTCCCTTTGGTTGGACCTACCAAAAATCCAGGTCCTTCTTTATTGCTCCTCTTGACGCATCTTTCATCACAGCTTCTGTTTTATTTTCTTTATCTTCTATAATTATGTTATTAAATCCTCGGGTATCTTCTGTTTCATTTTTTTCATATTTTCTTGTTACATGACCCTCCTGTCTCCAATTATTATTATTATTATTACTACTACTACTATTATTACCCATGTTCTTGTTGTTACCATTCTCCACCCTTCCTCCCTGGTAACTATTATTCTGATACCGATTACCATTGTACCTTTGTTGGTGATTGTGGTTATTACCATTATATCTTTGCTGAGGATTATAATAGTTACCATTGTTACCTGTTTTATACCCATTTTTATTCTGAGGTACACTCCTATCTTCCACGTCGTCCAGACGCTTTACCAATTCCAAGAGTTGCTCAACGGTGTCTATACCCTGTAAAGCAACTGCTTGTACTACCTCATGCTCGAAGTGATTAGCCAATTGGGTAACAATGTCACACTCCTGGATCATAGGTTGTATATGTTTCAAGAAAGAGTATTTCCGAATGACATAATTCTCTCTAGACGTAATAGAACGATATTTTCCAAAGGTAAGGTCATGTCTAATGCGTCTTTGCTGAGTTTGTCCCCAGTACTGCCTAATAAACATATTCTCTAATTCTTCGTACGTCTGTACCTCATCAATTACCATATCATACCATAATAATGCATAATCTCTAAGACACCCTCTCATGAAATGTAATTTTGACATATCATCATGAATACCACGAATATATGTCTTAATGGTTTTAAGAAATGCCATAGGGTTGTCCTTATTATACCCAGAAAATTTTGGTATATTTTCCGTGCCGATTGATATCTGTTGCGGTACAACACAAGGTGTAATTGTACCTTGTTCAACTCTTGTTTTCAAATTCTTAATCGTGTCTTGACAATTTAGTGTCATATCCTGTAGCTTTAAAAGAGAGTCTGTGCATGCACCATATTTAACCCTACAGTCCTCAAATTTATTTGTTAAATTCAGATCCAAGGATTGTATTTTTTCATCTTGTCCTCCAATCCTTTCTTCTATCAGTCTAAAATTTTCTCTTGCTACACCGGCCCTCTGATTCATTTCATCTATTAAAAAATTACTGCTATCCTTGCACTTCTTTTCATTTGCTTCAATTTTTTCATTGATCTGTGTCATGCTTTGTTTCACATCTTCTTTTAATTTATTGTTCATTGCAGACATTTCCATTCTACAAGCTTTTATCCTTTCGTCAATCTTCTCATTCATCGACTTTACCACAGTTTGTATCTCTATTTTATTTCTATTCATCTCTTCTTTGTTTTCTTTAAACTTCTCATTCATTTCAGCTTTCATTTCTATTTTGTCACATTCCAATTTACAGAAAAGTTTTTCAAATAAAATATCAAATCTGTCTCCGCCTGGCATTTCTTTCGTTTCAATTTTTACATTTTCAATTACATTTTCATCCTCATCAAGAGGTAGCGTCTTTTCTGAATCTGTCACAGAGGAAATACCTTGTGGTTCCCTGTACGTTTCAAATAAATATTTGGTATCCATACCACTTTCAGGATTTTCAGCCTCACCTTTATACTCAGACATATTTACTTTATCTGTCCTGGCACTTAAAGAGACTTATTTGTGGAGAAAAATAAATCAAAACTTGACAAAATTTTATTTGTGAATTATATTTATTAATTATTCAAATGCACTTAAAGGTGAAAATACCTCCCTTTAATTACACAGCTACTCGAATATTAAATAATCAATTAATTTTTATCTAAATAGTTTAAAATGTAGAAGCTTTGCCCCACTACGTTGGTCGCCATATATATATTATAGAAAGTGTTAATAAATGATATATATAAATGTAAATGTATCATGGCCCCACGTTGGCTAGCGACCATATATATGCTGTGACTCTTACAAATTTATAGATATATAAAAGAAATTTAAATTATTTACTTTATGCGTAACTGAGAGTCAAGCACGCATCCTAGTGCTAGGCCTTATGCTAGACTATGATACGGTGAACTTTCTGCTGAAAGGTAGGTTAAGCAAAACATTCTACATGTAACTAGCTCAGTTTGAAAATAAATAGTTCTCTCAGGGGCAGAAAATATGACTTGATTCTCCTTCTCTTTAATCATCTCCAGGTCAGGTAAAGAAATAAAATACAAAATAAATCTTAACATCTAATTTATTAAAATAAAATAATCTTAAATGAATTCAAAAGTTTTAATCTACAAATATTTACACATCAAAAATCAATATTCAGTCATAATCCCAAATTTATACATCATAATCAATAAAATACTACAAGAAATAAAGAATAAATGAAATCATCATGTCGTGCAAGCTTATATCTAAAATGTGAACGTGATTATTATTATTAATATTTGTCATAGATACATGTAAACAATCAAAAATTAAAATAAATTAACCATGATGAATTGTACTGGAATTAAAAATAAAAAAAATAAAAATTTGTGCGGTCTACAATTTGCTAACAAAATATAGACATTAAGGAAGTGGCTTTGCCCTAATTAGTCCTGTCCGGCGCCTTTTCTCGCTCCCAACACAGTACCATCAGATGACAAATTCACACAGATGAGTATCCCAAAGTTCCACCCTACGAGCATGTCATTTTCAGCTCGTCGGACGCAACCCGAACATACATCACAATGCGCACACTCCTTAAGGAATATATAAATTTTTAAATTGAATAAATGAAATGAAATAAAATAATGTATCTACGTATTCAATAAATTAACTCAGCCCTGATTAGTTCTGCCTGGTGCCTTTTCTCGCTCCCAAACGCAGTACCACCAAGACCAATTCGTGTATTTCAAATTCACCAGGACTCCATGCTATGAATTAAATAATGACATAATTCATTTCACACATCCCTGATGTATTATTCAACACGTTAATATTGAACACCCAAATACAACAAAACATACTTAATTCTCATATCAAAAGAAATAATATATATACATTAAAAGAAAATAAACTATACCTTTTTCACGAAATTCCAATACAAAAACACCACTACAAATAAAGAACTTTGAGACGCCACTATACACACATTTATAACAAATATTGTTTAATCACCTTAACTCTTCATACATCGTATTAAACTCTTCCATAATTCTCAATGAAAATTTTATTCACTTAATATATAACCTATATACACATAAAACAAAATTATTAATTTCAAATATCCTTTGTAGGATGAATAAATTTTAAAGAAAAATAAATTATACGGAAAAGAAAATGATTATGCTATTCAAAGTTATCATTACAAATGCTAGAAGGTTTTGTCATAACGTACGGCATAGTACCCTACATGCAAAACAAAACTCTCTAGAAAGAAGAAAATAAAATGAAATTAAGTAAATTCAAAAACCGAGTTCATAAAATAAAAGTATTTCATACATAGGTGGTTATTCAAATACATCTAGACATTTTAATGTAATACGCGCTGCATGTTTAAAATAAAATTATTATAAGTGTAGAATCTTGTAAAAATTTTATAAGTATTGAAAATCAAAAATTTATTCTAAGTCCGGATTTTTAAAATAATCCTTTAAAAAGAAGGAGGGAGTGGTCTATTACCTACTTTTAGACTAGTTAATATTGCGGTTTTCACCAGCAATCCCGGAAATTTTATCTGTCCGCGCTTTTATTCTTAAATTTCCTTACAAAAACGTACGGCAACTCTCGTCAAACACGAATCCACCTCCAAAATTGTATGTCGACGGTGCTGCTCTTATCGGTCGCATGAGGAAACAGCGTATTAATAATCCTTGAAAAAGGTAAACAAACATGTGACTATAAATCCGTCTATACTTTTATGATTCAGCCATGCACCTGATAAACAATACTTTTTGTGCCGGTCCACCCGGTCGATCCCTGCCAAAGCCAGACGTGTTTGTGCGAAAAACACCTGCTCGATCCTTTACCCGTAACATTTAATATGTCTTAAAATTATAACCTTATAAAAATTTATTAAGATTCTTTTACTGTTTTACTTAAATAAAAATAAAGTTTTCGTAAATTATCAATATAGTGAATATTTATACATATCATGGTAAATATGAATAAAGTAAAAATTAATTTAAATAAAATCTTAAAGTGATCTTGATTATACTTATTTATTTACATATTATTATTTATTCAAGATCACTGCAATATGTACGCAGATCATAATGATGCGTGTGGCAATAAAGGTGTGCTATTTATGAAAGCTGTTCTTATAAATAAAAGTATTTACTGATCGTATACTTGTACTTCTGCTTAAAACGCGAACATTGTTTCTTCACTGCATTAGAAGTACTCAAATTTTTGTTTCATAATAAGAATTTGAACAAAACTACTTCCTTATTTTTATTATTTACAATTTTTTGTTTGCTATAATCATATAGAATAATTAAATTTATATTTTAATATTTATGGTACACTTTTTCAGGTACCGATTTACTACACTAATACCATTAACTAATTCTTTCGATATCTAATCGATCTAAGAGCCTTCTTATTAAACAACATGCTTTAAAAATATATTTACTTTTTCAGAAAAAAAAGGTAGTTTAAAATACTTGATTGTTTTTTTTATTGGCTTGAAGTACATTCCAAATATTATTACAACCTTTGAATAGATTCTTATAAGAACTGATTTTTTTCAATCATAAGAATCTTGAGTCTTATTACTTTCTTATAGGTAGTTTAAGGAAGCATTGTGATGGAAATTTCAGACAAGATCGAGATTTTTTCTGAAGACCTTTGATACCGGAAGGTGGTTTTTACAAAACTATCCCCTCTTTTCTCTCTGTGTGTACGCACAAGCGCGCGTGTATGACACTGACCATGATAGCGGCCAAACTTAACGTATAAGAAAGTCGTGGGGTACCCACACCTACTTTTTTTGTATTGTCATACATTGTAGTGCACACGTTGGACTGCCGACATATTTGTTATTTGACATGTTCAGTGCTCGAACTCTTTTAAAAAAGTGCTATTTTATTTCACTCGTAAATTGCGACACTCGCTAATGCTCGTGCCGCAAACTTTTACTCGTGAAATAAAATCGCACTTTTAACACTTGTATCGTAAATAACTATTATCTAACTCATATATGTATACATAGAGAAATAGTGATTTCAGTGCTCTTCTCAAGCGTCAGTATTTTCATTTCGATATAGGAACTGCCAATGCGTTAAAAAACTGAGATGTTAACTGAGAACTTAATATGTCTTCAAAAGAAGTTTAAAAAAGTGCGATTAGCTGAAGAATTTATTGTTGACTCATACATGGCTCGCAGATGATGGATTTGATACAATGCATTTATGTAAACAATAAATCATATAAGGTGAAGTGGGGTAAATGTGATAACGGGGTTAATGTGACAGCGTCTTAAATTAATTTGAAACAAAAACTGTTGTCAACGCCACCTAACGTAGAATAGTCTATATGGTGTTAACATAAGATTCAACCCAAAAAAGGTCACTTCTTTTGAGTCGGAAACTTCCTAACCAGCTGTACGTAGTAAGTCGTCATTTTAAGTGGAATTTCGACGCCGCATGCAACTCGTTATAAAGTCGTTTAAATACGTCAGTTTAAATAAGGTAACTTTGAAATTTGTCACCCACTTACTTTAATAATATGTCTTTCTACCACACATAATATCATTTCAATTGAACATTATCTTCATTTTTTTTATCAAACTGTCTCATTTACCCCTCCGCGAAAAACCTGGGGGGGGGAAATGTAACATAAACTATATCACATTTACCCCTTTTAGACATGGTGCGCAATTATGTGCGAAAAACCACTGACAACCCAAACTATAGCCAAGCCGATCTTCAAAAGGCAATAGAAGAAGTTAAGGCGGGCAGAGCCACAGTTTATGGGGCACATAAGTAGTACAAAATACCTTACGTCACACTATATAGTCGCGTGAAAGGGCTGCGTGCTAAAGTTAAAAACCACAAAGGGCGTCCCACCTACATTGATCACAATGAAGAGGTTAAATTGGCTGAAAGCTTAAAGATCATGGAAAAATGGGGTTTTGGCATGTCACGCAAGGAGGTATTGGAAGCAGTTGGAACTTACATTGCTGCTAATGAAAAACAAACCAACTTCAAGGAGGGTGTCCCAGGAGAAGACTGGTTCTTATCCTTTAAAAAACGACATAACCTCAGTCTCAAGATACCTCAAAATATTGAGTACGCAAGAAAAAAAGCAACTGATCCATTTCTAATTTATGCCTATTTCAACCTCTTAGAGAAGGTCTTAACAGAAAACAATTTAATCGATAAACCTGAACGCATATGGAATCTTGACGAAACAAGTCTTTCAATAGATCCACGAAAGAGTAAAGTCGTCGGAGAAGTAAATAAACCTTCGTCGCGAACAGTAAGCTCCCCAGGCAGAGAAAATACCACTGTTCTTGCCATGTGTAATGCTGCAGGTGGTAAAGCACCACCTTTGATTATTTTCAAAGGTGCATATGTGTGGGATCAATGGTTTGCCCCGAAAGGGACAGAATTTGCAGGCACTGTTTACGCCGCTAGCAAGAAAGGATGGATGGAGAGCAATATTTTCAAAAACTATTTTTTGAAAACCATCATCCCTACTATTGGTAATGAGCGACCTGTTGTTATTGTGTACGATGGACATAGCACCCATGTATCCGTGGAAATAATCGAAGCAGCTATTCAGAACAACGTTATAATCATTAAATTACCCGCTCATACCAGCCATCTCCTTCAGCCTTTAGACCTAGCAGTTTTCAAATCGTTTAAAAGTAAGTGGGACCAAAAAGTTATTTCCTGGCAACGTCAAAATTTTGGAAGAAAAATACCTAAGAAAATATTTTCTCAATTTCTTTGTGAAACTTGGCAGTCTATCTCACCAGAAGTTATAAGAAACGGCTTCCGCAAAAGTGGAATTTATCCCCTAAACAAAAACGTGATTCCCAAAGAAACATTTCCACCAGATGCCATGAAAAGATGGGAAGCAGAATGTTCAAAAAATCACCCTGACCGTCAATGTGGAGAATCAGAAGAAAATCGTGGAGGGCCATCAACATCACATTCAGTATCTCCGCAGACACAAGAAACATCTAAAGAAGCCAATTTATCTTTCGAAGAAATATTATTGACGCAAATACGACAAAAACCACAACCAGAGAAAGAGAAAAGGTCAAAAGTGTGCCCAGGAGCAGAAATTTTAACGACAGAAGAAGCATTAGCTCGAATAAAAGAGAAGAATGACATTACTATTGACAAAGAAAAAAAGAAAAAGATTGTTAAAAAGGTGAAACAAACACAAAAGCACCTGTTAAGTTCATCTAGTTCGGAAGAGGAGATAGATCAAGTCCCGTACATGGAGTCAGATGATGAAGACTTTTGTGATGAACAGCAGGAAGAAGATGATATTCCTGTCGCACCCCCCTTTATCGCGAAAGGCAAATGGGTTATTGTGCAATATTGTACCAAAAAACAGCTGAAGCATTTTGTAGGACAAGTTCAAGAGAAATGTGGTGATGACTGGATAATCAAATTCTTGAAGTACGAAAACAAGAAGTTTATTTGGCCCAAATTTGAGGATTTAGACACTGTGTCAGACCAAGACGTCGTTAAAATTTTGCCGGACCCAAAAGACATTAGGCGCGGTATTCACAAATTTGATTTTTATTTCAATGAATATAAACTCACATAAGAATTTTATATTTTTTTATTTTGTCTGAATTTAAAACTTACAAGTGGTTATAAAACAGTTAATAATTATATATGAAAATGTAGCTTTTCTTTTATACTTTCACATTAGCCCCATACCTCGTACCCATCTAAAACCTTAGAGAAATACTAAGCGGCTGTCACATTTGCCCCATTTTACGGGGTAAATGTGACATAGTGACATCGTTTTAAAAAAAAAATTATAGTGCCCAAACGCTTATGTAAACAGATTTTTTGTCATTGCGGTCATACTCGTCAAGAATCCTAAAGACTCTATGCAAATATCTGCAGTTCCCAGCTCATTTATTGAAAAGAGGTAGAGCGTCAAAGTTAGACTATTTCAAAACTACATCGCATTTACCCCACTTCACCTTATATGATTTTTTAGGTTACCGAAAAATGTATTCACACAGCACTCCAACGAAAAGTTTGTAAATAATTAAATGAAGTGATGGAAATCTCTTGGTGAAACATGTCGAAATATAAGTAAGTAATAACAAAAAACACACTTGGTATTGTTTCACAAATAATATATATATATTTGTGAAAAGTTTGTAGTTTAAGTCACAATTCTTATCGTGTGGCAAAGGGTAAAACTTATCGCAAAATCACAGGAGCACTCCGCGTTATTAATTTCAACTTGGAGGACATTCTATTGTAAATCTAAATGAAAACAGTGATGCAATTAACCTTACGTATACTTAACGGTAATGACACAAAAATACAGAAAAAGGTGTTTGACCTTATTTATGACTACTTTTAACGAGCGACATCTGGTTATTTTTCTCTTCTTTTTTCGTACGTTTAATGCGAAATTCCAACATTTAATGCATATAGTGTCGGATTCGTCAGACTGAACATCCTCATAAAACGTGTTGGGTAAGCCTTGGGTTCTATGCCTGAACTTTAAAAGTAAAGCTTATTATATCTTCTATTTCTCTTTTATATAGTTCTTGGTTGGTCGTGTTAGTGTACACTGAGAAAGTCACCAGTATACATTTTAAATACTTCACATTATTCGCTCAAACATACAGGATCTGTTGAAAATCTCAAAGAAAACAGTTAACTTTACGTATACTTGATGGTAATAACACAAAAATAAAGACAACACAAAGGTGTTTAACCTCATTTACCTACACCTCAACTTTTAGCAAGCCACATCTGGGTTTTTTCTTTTCCTCCGGAGATTCATCGCGAAATTCCAGCTATTTAACGCATGTGAATATGCCATCTGCATCCCACACGTTCATCTCCTTTCTCCTGCTGTGCGCACTTTTCTCTATTCAAAATGGAATTTTGCGAGAGAGCAACAACTGCGAAATTTATCGCTGTACCATTTCATTGCGAATACCAACCGGTCTTTATAATACGTACACACGTACTCTCACTGCTCCGTCGATAGGTATGAATCAGCGCTCGACTTATTCCAAAAAAAAAGTAAAATAAAGAGAGAAAATAACTACCTAATCCATTTTACTCAATACAACACTGAGCGTACGCATCGCGGTCGTATAGGTAAGCTTCGTCATGATAAAAATTACCCAGCCAAAGCAGCAATACTTTATGTAGCCGACAGGTGGGTTAGTTTTAGTTCGGTTTGTGTGTTTGTCGTGGCTTGTATACGCTTGTCTGTGAGTCACCTAGTAATAATAACACCGATAACCGCGTGTTTTTGATTGGCTAGTATACCGATCGATTGGGACAACAATTATTTTTTTTGTTTGATTTCGATCCAAGACAAAGTTAAATAAAGAATTATGTGCGCTTGTGTTTGTTTGTGTGTGTATTTGTTTGAAAGATAATTGTTATTATTGTTCAAAATCAATGACGGATGGTGTTTTGAAAAATATGAAAGAGAAATATGACGAGGAAAAACCAATCCTTAGAAAGATACCAATGCCTACTAATAACATTAACGGGTAGGTCCTTTATTTCATCAATAACATTCTGTAATTTAATGTATGTGCAGGTATATTCATTTAGTTTTTTTCCATTGTAAGAGTGAAGGTAAAACATATGTGAATGAAATATGAAAAAGTGCCAGGCATATTTTAAAAATTAAATATTTTGCTTTTCTTCATAAATTACCCATTAAATATATGGCCGTATTATAATGCAAATATTATCGATGACGTTCTTCACTTATAAGTACCGTCAATGAATTTCAAATAAAAGAAAATTTCTTCCTGCAAATTTTTGTTACACTAATGAAAAGCTGTCGTTTGATATTTCTTCGTTTTGTATACTATATTTAATTTCTCTAAATGGAAAACAACAAAATTACTAGATGCAGTTGTAGGAGTTTGAGATAGGTTCATACTTTGATTTGTTCTTCTTCCATTATACCTAGAAACTGAGATAACTTTAACCCACTAATCAGAAAATCATTCTTTCTGATGTTACTTCTTACTAATGAACTTATTCAGTTGGTTCTTTCGATATTTGATGGGTAACAACCCTGGATTGACTTACCAGTACATAGTTGGAAATATGATTCCACCAGTTTGGCAGTACTGCAGTGTTGATTTGTTTTGCAACAGGCATGCGTTGGTAAAATCGTAACCTCTTAACTTTCCAATGCAATTTTATGTTTGCTGTTGTAGAGTATGAGATGGGATCAAACACATTCTAGATTTAACGGCATACATGTAGATGAAACAAAGGAACGGCAACATTATGCGACCAATTAAACTTCGATTGACAGGTTTAGTAAAGAGTTGCAGCCACTACCTTTCTGTAGTTAATCTGATGTTAAGAAAAAATCTGGCGCTGAACTCAAAGTTTGCCGAATCTTGATTGTTACTTTAAACGATTAGCTTCGTAAATCCGAGCATAAATTCTATGGCTTCGTTTAAGAAAGGCTTACAAGCATATTTGAATCAAAACAGACGGAACTTATACCTGTTGAACTAAATTAGTATAGTGGTTGACTATAAAAGAACTGATTATTAAAACAGTTAACTTTAAAACTAATGATACCGTTGTCCCTTGACTCAGACTGGTCGGTGAGTTTTCCAATATTTTTGGCGCAACTGGTTGAAAATATGCCCATCCGGGTTTTTAATATCATGCAGCAAAGGATTATGAGAGTTTTGCCGTTCTCTGTCCATTCGAACTCTGTGGAAGATTTTAGAAACGAGGTGTGTACGAGACGTAGATGATTCGCCCAGAGAACAAAGCTTCTTAAATAAGCAATCTTGAGGTCGTAGACAAAACAACATTTTTTGTCAAGCACAACTGCCTCATTAACGGTTTGAAAGCAGAGATATAAATTAATAAAATATCTTACGTAAAGATGCGAAAAGACCTACTTCTGTCAGGAATTTCGAAAAGCTTTTTTATAAATTTTTTTGAATTAACTTTTAAGTACATTTGTATTTTTTGCAAATTTGGTTAAACTTAGTAGTTGACGAAATAGTGGTAAAATTTGGTTTTTTTAGTGAAGTAAGCTACTGCTTCCGGTCTACGGATTTCAATGATAATCTAATCAGGTCTCAAGAAAGTCATTATACTCGAACTTGTAAATATAAAGGTTGGTGTTGATAGCGGTAGGCGTTTGGCCACTCTCGTGGTCACAGAGAGAGAGAGAGAGAGAGAGAGAGAGAGAGAGAGAGAGAGAGAGAGAGAGAGAGAGAGAGAGAGAGAGAGAGAGATTTTCAAAAACCACTTTTTCGGGATCAGGAGACTTCAAAACGTGGATATGTGCAAAACTTAGAAGGTCGTCATCAAGATAAACATTGACCTTATATTTTTACCGAAACCCTGATATACTACTATACAGAAGTCGGTAAGATCTAACATCTAAATCACTTTATCTACCGAAAAGATCGACAATTGACGAGGGCAATTGGTAGTAATTGCTTCATTATAACCATAACAACTATGTTATGTCAATATCTTACTAAAAAACTTCTAGCAACATAATATGTACAGATTCACAAAAAACTGAAGTGTCGGCTACAAGAAGTTGTTTAAAAAAAATATTCCAAATGCTTTTGTGTTCTTAATAAATCTGTATAAAATGCAAAATTTGCGAGATATTTGCAAAAAAAACTGCAAGAGTAGGATTACTTCCAGTCCATATTTTAAAATTTATACAAAAATTGTTCCAAATCTAGCTTTAAATACTTTAACACTTAAATTAATGTGTATAGAATGCATAATTTGCGAGATATATAAAAAAACTGTTTTTCATTAAAATAAAAAGACTCGAATACTTTTTTTTATAGTCTTTCTAAAATTCTTTTTATTTTTGTATTTGCAGACATTTTTTTAAACTTGGTAGTTGACGAACTGTTGGTAAATTTTGATTTTTTTACTGAACTAAACTACTACTTCTGGTATACCGATTTTACTGAAAATCTAATCAGTATCAGTTCTCTAGAGGAAGATTATACTCGTAAATATAAAGTTTGGTATTGATAACTGTAGCCGTTTGGTCGCTATCGTGTTCGTACAGAGAGAAACAGACAGAGATTTGCAAAAACCACTTTTTCGGTATCAGGGGACTTCAGAACGAGGAAGCAAAAAAACCCTATAACTCTAAACTATATAAGAAAGTAAAAATACCTTATTTTTACCGCCCGCTATGGTTTCAACATATTTTGATAATATAATATTTTAAATTATACCTTCTAATAAATACAGATTTATAATATTATTGCTAATAACCTGGTAAAAGGACAATTTTATGCAACGTCCGCTAACTAAGTTACATGAACAAAAAGTGCTAACCGCATTGGTTTTTTTTTGCCAGTTATTTCTTTCAAAATGCTGCAAGATCATATTCGTGTTACTTGCGTAATTTGTCGGAATTAAAAGTTGCAACCTTTGATACGTGATGCGAAAAATTCTGAGTCATGATATACCTGTATGTTTCACATTGCAAATTAATTTTGGTGTCAATATTTGCACGCAATCGGTGAACTGTCACTTTTAAGCGAATAAAGATATTTTTGCTTTTCTATTTTACAACTGTTGCTTCCTTTTATTTATCGAAGAGGCAATTAACTTAAGAAAGCCGTTATTCATTACCACAGAGGCGTGAAGTAAATGTTGTGTCGTTTTCGTTTGCACATTTATACGGTTGAAGATTGTGATTTCAGTCAGATGAAGAAAGTAAATTCATGGAACTTCTTGGTACGGCACAAAAAAATAAGTATTGTACTGGGTATAATGCTTAACTGTCCGTGCTTTAAGATTCTGTGCCCAGAAGAAATAATAATAACATTTTGCAATATTCATTATGTACCTATAGCATAATAAAATAAAGAAAAACTTGAGGACACAGTTAGTTATACAGTGTAATATATTTGAGTCGCTCTCGCAACCGACATGCGCCACTAAATTATAATGGCGTCCAAATTGAGATGTTTCGAAATTTTAAATGTCAAATAATATAACCTACAAAAGCCATTTCAGAACTGTCATAAATAATAATATGCATACACTCTTTGACATTTGTCATAATTATATTTTTACGTTTGTTATAATTGTCATCTAAACATTTGAAATTTGTCAACAATGCTTGCCTCCTAAACAGTATAGCCACATGTTATATAAAATATAGATGTAGAAAAATTAATATTTGATAACATTATTTATGATATTTCATTTGTAACTGACTTTCATGTAATAGTATTTAACTATGGGAAGGTATATATCCCGAAATATTAATTAATTAGTTGAATTTTATTGTTTTGAAATTGTTCCGGCCGATCAAAATATGTAGTGGTAATGAATCGTCGTCTTTAATTCGTACTTTGGCCGTGTCGGTTACCAAAACGATTGGACTATATTAATTATTATCAAGTGCACCACAAATTTATTTTGCCTATATATGGTGGAAACGCGTTACATTCCGTTGCACGTCATACTAGATTCATGACGACTCGCCTTGTATATGTTGCCGGATCTATTTTTATTTCTGTCAGTGACATTTGATATAACCAAAGAAAAAAAATTATTCACAATACAATAACTATAACGTACTATATTTAGTAATTGTAATGCTCTAAGACTTCAGTCTTTCTCAACTTATTTATTATATTGATTTAGATTGTCGAAAACCCTTAAATGTTTCATTACGTATCCATAATATAATCTAAAACAAGCAATACTTACGCTATTCACATTAAATTTAACACATGATTATAGAAGAGTTTGTAAAAAGCCTCGACTGTTTACCGAAACCTTTCGGCATTATTTTCAATGGATGCAAATAAATAATAAATACACTTCTAAGAAGCACTGTTTTTAAACAATTTATATCAAACCAAAAATAAACATGAAAAATTTGACAGGAAGAATATACACAATTAACTCACGTCTTTTTGACAGATATGATTATCTGTCAACACCGAATTGAACTATTAGTCTATTAAAAATATGCAATAAAGAAATTTAATATTGAAACGGATATTATGTGTTTATTTGCCATGAATGCGTATATAACGATCAATTTATAAATTTTCTATCTAAGCTAATGAGATAAATGCCCTCAAGTATAATTTAACAAAGTAACTTTTTTAGTTTCTCTAATACAGTTTTGACAACATGTAAACGTCATCGATGACGTGCAACTGAACTTATCGCGTCTCCAGTATATATGTTACCGTAGGGAACAAACGGATATATATATATATATATATATATATATTGCTTACCGACTTCTGGTTCGTGACTATACTTTAGCTGTCCGATTAGCAGCTAACATAATTGCAGGACATTTAGTTTTACCTCTGGCCCCAGGTTATCCTTTAATTTTTTTAGTAAACCATTAATATTGGCATTTTTTATCTATTCTATAATGGATTTGCTAAATCTGGAGTTCGGCAAGAATAAAATTTCAGACCCTTTATTTGTATAATGTGCATTAATAAAATTACTAAAGTTATTTTCTGCACAACTGCTTTTCACCGATGACTATTTCATAGAATTGCCGATATCGAGTATTGTAGAAAAGTTGAATTCGATCTTTTGAACATTTTCTATTGATGCCGTAACAGTAATTTACCACTGAATTTTGAAGAATGAAAAATCATCACATTTTTATGAAAAAAATTGTTAATTCTATTCAAATTGAAACAGATATCAAGAGTGTGATTCTTTTTGATGTATCGAAGGACTTGGAGGTCATGTTAGGTTGACATTTGTGAATCAGGTGACCCAAGTTTCAAGCTTAGGCTTTGTTATTCGAAATAATAAGTGCTTTACAAATACAGGGTGTAGATAAAGTCTGGAACAAAATTAATATTTCTGTTATCTTCGGTTTGATGGAAAAACCCTGAAACAGGTCGATTTTGTTTTTATCCCGTGCACTTTATAACATCGTGAATTTAATTCTGTCGTCATCTGGTTGCGCGCGGGCGTGACGTCATTAGTTTCTTCAAATGGTAACCCGCCACATTTATTACCCCTTGTCGTTAGGTATTCCATTGTGCATGCAACGGTATAAAAAGTTTGGTGCCTTACATAACAATTTTTGGGAGAAAAATGCTTTCGAATTTCAAAAAATTAAAATTTTATTTCTAATGAAAAACTAATCAAAAATTATTTTAAAAAATCAGATAAATTATAATCCGAGGTTTATCTTGGATTGTCGTCAAACAAGACACCAAAAAAATGTCAACGGAAGTGTTCAAATTGTCCGCCATTGGCCATTTGACACTGGCCGAGACGGACGTACACGCTTTCTACGACACGTCGTATTGTCTCTGCACCAATATTTCACATTTCCTCGCGGATACGATGTTTCAGATCATCCAAGTTATTTGGCTTATTGGTGTACACCTTTGATTCCACATGACCCCATAGAAAAAAATCAAGTGGTGTGAGATCTGGCGAACGGGCAGGCCATTCAATTGTTCCCCTTCGTCCGATCCATCTCCCGGGGAAAATTTCGTCGAGGTAACTCCGAACACGCCAGCCAAAATGTGGAAGTGCTCCATCTTGTTGAAACCAGATTCTGGGGTGAGGCTTGTCGGGGGTGTTTTCATCCGGAAATAATTCTACCAATGTTGGCACTAGCGTAAATCTTAGGAAATGTAAGTATGTTTCAGCGTTTAAATTTCTGTCCAGAAAGAAAGGCCCCACAATGCGATCTCCCACTATTCCCGCCCATACATTAACTTTTTGCCGGTGTTGGGTGTGCTCCTCTCGAACCCATCGAGGATTTTCGCCCGACCAGTACCTACAATTGTGGCGATTCACTTCACCGTTCAAGGTAAAAGTTGCTTCGTCACTAAAAACCACATTGTCGACAAATCCGGGATTCTCATCGCACCGTAGCATGATTTGTTCACAGAACTCGAGTCGGCGGTCGAAGTCATCTTCATTCAGTTCCTGAACCCGATTGATTTTGTACGGATGAAGTTTTTCCTTCTTCAGCAATTTGGCTACTGTGGTAAAATCGACTGCATGATCCCTGGCAATGTTCCTTGTTGAAGTGTGGGGGTTGTCCTGAAGTTCCAAGAGAATATTGACCCTTCTATCTTCCTCAATTCTTGGTCGACCTTGACGAGCCCTGTCTTTTACACTACCAGTTTCAGCAAATTTTGCGACAATTTTGCTCACCGTTGACCGCGAAATCGGTGCGCGGTTTGGATTTTCTGCATTGAAAAACTGACAGGCTTCTTCATGGCTACGTATTTTATCACCACAACCAACAATAATGAGAATTTGAATCCGCTCTTTTTCGCTCAAATTCGCCATTTTCGCAATGCACGTTCAACACTACCAATGGAGCAAGTATTGTGAATGGATAAGTTCAAACACCAAGTAATGAACTGTCAATATGACGTGTCGTAGAAAGCGTGTACGTCCGTCTCGGCCAGTGTCAAATGGCCAATGGCGGACAATTTGAACACTTCCGTTGACATTTTTTTGGTGTCTTGTTTGACGACAATCCAAGATAAACCTCGGATTATAATTTATCTGATTTTTTTAAATAATTTTTGATTAGTTTTTCATTAGAAATAAAATTTTAATTTTTTGAAATTCGAAAGCATTTTTCTCCCAAAAATTGTTATGTAAGGTACCAAACTTTTTATACCGTTGCATGCACAATGGAATACCTAACGACAAGGGGTAATAAATGTGGCGGGTTACCATTTGAAAAAACTAATGACGTCACGCCCGCGCGCAACCAGATGACGACAGAATTAAATTCACGATGTTATAAAGTGCACGGGATAAAAACAAAATCGACCTATTTCAGGGGTTTTCCATCAAACCGAAGATAACAGAAATATTAATTTTGTTCCAGACTTTATCTACACCCTGTATAAAAACATTAAATAGCTTTATTTAGGACTCGCCTTGAATGCGCCTGTATTGTCTGGGCTTCCTGTTTTCGAAATCATATCATCAGTTGGTAATGGTGCAACGAATGTTTTTCCAGATTTTACAGTTTCGCTTAGATGACATCTACTGAAAAGCAGGATTACGCAGTTTATACTTCTAGAGCGTTTAAGTCTTCTGGCATAGTTTTTCTCCACAGATCTTATAAGCGACCTTCATACACCAAAAGTACAAAGCTACGAGCTAAGAGGTGTCCAAAACCAAATATCTATCTATTAGCGAACCATATAGCATTAACAAAACTTGTAAAGACAACATTTCCCACCCCCCGACACGCAAACGCGCATTCATACACGTAAATTTGTCAGTACGTTTATATGACGTTTTTGGCGTATATATTGACGTTCGACTAAATATCGTGTCCGTAAATCACTATAGAAGTCTATAATCTACAACAGAGAAAACCAATTATAAAAGGGTATCGTTTAAATTATTCTATCAAAAGAAGTATTAATTTATTTGCAGAATCGTGTTAAATTCGACCTAATATGGCTACTGTTAGTCGGATAATAAAAAAAATTGAGACACAGGGCTGCCTTTTTTCACTTCTTCACAAAAAGCCTATAATCAAACGAAAAGAAGAGAGTAATGTCCTTATTTGTGCTAGTGTTGATAATCATCTTCCTCAACGTTAAACGACGATATAGCGGAAGAATGTGGAGCTTCTTTTAAAATGTTGTTTTAAAGCAAAATAAATATTATAACTACAGAATCCAAAAAACGAATAACATATTTCCACAAAACAAAGAAACTCGTCAAACTATTAGTGACAAATGCAGTTTAAAAAATGAAAATTACATTCAAAATCTACTGTGTACGTACGAAACCCGCCATAATTCCTCCATAAGTCGGGTATAAAGAAAATATGCATATAAATTATTATGTAAGAACGCACTGTCATAGTAATTAAATGTAGAGGTTGTAAAGTTAGGCAATCATAGGCCCATATTTCATGGATCAATAACGGTATGGTTCCAATACTATGGTTATCTTGCACGTAATTCTACAACGTAACCTAATATGTAAATAGTGTCTTTCCCAAGGTCCAAGAGGAAATAACCATCATCACCTGTATTATCATCCATCGATTTTTTTGTGGGGTATATAAAAACTCAAATTTCACAATATACGAACTATTAGACCTGATACATTAGATGACTAACGAGATGAAATTCGAAATTCATTAGAAAATATTATACAAACAACCCCTAATAAATGTTCAAAGTACGTTTTATAATAGATCAGGATATTGTTCTTATGTGGAAAGAGGCAGATGTTAACATTTGTATGACCTATTATCTCTTTCCAATAGACGGCGAATACTGAATTTTTCTTAATAAATTTATTCAAGACAAGAATTAATGTTATTAATAATAAGAGACCATCTGTAATTGAAATAATTGTACATTCTGTTCGGTAAAAAAAATTGGTATTATTATTATTTAATATGAACAATATAGTAAAAGGAAACCCTGTTTAAATTTTTTGCTTAATTTAAGCTCTGTGATCAAACAATCACTGTAAATTAAAGGGGACTCAATAACGACCCTGCGGAATCTCACGTTTAAATATGACTTCTATGTTGAAAGGACAGTCCAAGCTTCTGCACTCCAATGCAGTATACCACTTAAATAAGAATAAATCACTTGCCTGGTAAATTGTATTTGAAAATCGTACAATATTCTCAAATTTCTCTTGTAGTTTCGTTAAAATTATTATCAATTTAAGAGAAAATTATGATATAATAAAAGAAACTAACCGATTGATCTACATAATATGTATATGTAAAACATACACGATTATCTCTGTATTAGATCAATTTTAATTAATGAGTTTGCAAATTTTAATTGCCTGTGGTAGACTGTCATTAATTAATACAAATAATGATCGTACTATGGGATCTTAGACGTAAAGGTTAAATAATATTCTGAATATGCCGATATACTTTGTTGCTTTTACTTGCTTTTAAAGCCAATCGAAATATGTCAAGGATGTGGAACACAATGGCATGTGTCCATACTTTTACTTTTTAACACACAATTAAGAAATATTTCCAGATCGTTATTCTACTTACAATTATGCGCTTAAACGTAATGAAGATGGGTTATATAAAATTCTATTTTAGCATAAGGAAGACTGATTAAATCATATTTATATAACTTTTTTCAAAAGATTTAATCAGGAGATTCATAAATGTATACATATTCATTATTAATAGGTTTAAAAAATGGAAATTATGTGCATAGCTACTATATGATCGAAATATTTTATGAAATTATTAATTCAAATGTTATATGAACTGTGGCAAATAAAATATAACTTTGATTGTGTGTGTGCATCGTTTTCATTATCGAAAGCTATTTTCGAAACGGTTTGAAGCTAGATAATGTAGAATGGTGATACTCTCGCAGGCATCTTCGATATCAGCAAACCGAAAAGTATCGCACATGTTGAGGAACTACAGTCGACTGAGAAGTCGAATGCTTTCACAGCAAGCACAATTTTCTTAATTCTTTAAAAATATCTGCATACATTGGACTTACTTATTACATCCTTGTCTTCTTCATTAAATGTTATTCTAACATCGTTTATATCAAAACATAAACATAATGATAGTTTTAGTATTCAAAAGAAGGGTCTAACCGGAGCTCGATCGCAGTTATACTGGTTCTTGCCATAACCAATTTATTTCATATTGTAACGAAACAAGCCCACAAAAGAAGCATACCTCCGGGCGGCGACAAAAGAAAAGCAAACATCGGCGCGACGCACCGTAAATAAATCATAAATCTACTGCACTCATATACTGCGTCAGCAACAGAAAGTCTGGAATATGGTAGAAGAGAGCCAGAATTTGCTGGTGTATCTCTAGACCTTTTGTCTGCACATGTATATATAAGCCGCCGGTGGGATAAGGAATTCATTCATTCAATAGTAGTCGCGCGCGGTATTTACTGAACAGTTAAAATAAACATAAATAATGTGAGTAGTGCAGTTTTATTATAGTTCAAGAAGTAAATAAATATTACAGACATAAATAGTAGTGATAGAAATGAATACGTGTGTTAATTTGTTTGTAGTAGTTTTAAGTGCGATACATTTATTTTATATTTTTATATTGTGATTACTTTTAAGTGTCTAAATATACAGACTGTTTCAAAACATTTGCACGAATTGTTTATTTCGATCCCGAAAACGCTACAATATCTATGACGTGTCTGTTATGTAATAACTTAAATTGTTATTACTTATTACTTAGTAATAACCACAATTATAATCGAAAAGCTCTAATTATAAAATATGAATACGTTTTTCTTTTGCTTTACGCGAATTTCTAATGACTTTGTCGAACATTTTAGAAGGCAAAGAAAACTTTAGGATTGATCATTACCCTTCATGAAATAGAAACCTTTTTTGACAATAGTGTCGGTTATTTGAATTTTTATTTTCGCATTCATGTAGTATATTCCACAATAGAACAATCAGTGTTCCATTTTTATTTAAGTTATCGCAACGATATAAACTATAGTTGACTTTTGATTTTGGCCTCTTTCATTAAAAGCTCTCGTTTGGCCATTGTTTGCGCTATTTCTTTTTAATAATTATAAACTCTAAATTTTTATTTTGTTACATGAATATATGGATGAAACATGCCAAAAAAAGAGAAGCTGTAAATAATATGTAGGTGTTAACATTATTGCTACGAGATAGGCGCCATAAATTCTCGGCCTGATATGTAAAAAAGAAACTTGGAACAATATAAGAATTTTTATTTTTCAATGTAATCTCCCCTAACTTCTATACATTTATTTCAAGGATTAATTAGTAATTTGATACCCTTGTAAAAATAATCTGAAGTTTTTCCGCCAAAATGTTCTATAACAGCTGCTTGTAACTCACTGTCGTCCTTAAAACTACGTCCCCTAAGGTCTTTTTTAAATTAGAAAACAAGGAACCATATCCGGACTATACAGTGGATGTTCCAATTCTTGAAAGCCACATTTGCGGATGGCAGCTTGTGAAATGGCGTCAGTATAGACGGGAGCATTGTCTTTTAATAATTGCACACCTTTTGTCAATTTTCCACGACGTTTTGCACGAATACTGTCCCTTAATTTATGCAATAAAGACGCATAATGTGTGCCGTTCACACTTGTATTGCGCTCTTTAAAGTAAATTAGCAAAATACCCTCACAATCCCAGAATATTGTGGCCATCACCTTTTTTTGTTGATTGAACGACTTTCGCCTTTCTGGGACGAGGTTCATCAGGTCGCCGCCATTCCATAGACTCCCTTTTCGGTAGAGGATCGTAAAACAGAACCTGTATTTTTTTAATTTTTATTATTGTTTAAAAGGCTTTGCTGAACATTGCATAGACCTTGCACATGTATTTGATACCAATAATTATACATTATTACATAATAGTTATAAAGGAAGGAAATTAGATTTATTAGAAATTCTAGAAATTAAAAAAGCTACAACTGCAAATAAACATGTCACAAACATACAACTGGACTTCATAAACATCCCCATTATTGACACTGTACTTAAGACACTAGCCCATACATGTAAATAGGTATTGGTAACTTTCTTAGTTTAGTTTAAGTCTGTAAACTCTTCGTTAATGACCGAGAGGTCGAAACACGTGTCAGAGTACAATAAATCTGTCCTTAAGTGAAACAATATAACCAAGTGTTTTATTCGTTGCATATTGAATTGAACTGATCTACTTATTCCATGTTAAGGGTTGCTTAAAGATAGATTAAACTTAGTTAAGGTTTGCTTAACGAAAGTAACTGAAATAACGACCCCTATTGTTGCTGTTTTTGCAACTAAAACGTTTGCATATATTTATTTGGCATAATAAAAGAATCCTGATTTAGTTTTAGCGATCTCTCAGTTCATTTCTGGCAAGTTTTAATTAAAACACAATTCATTGCATTCCTGGGCATATTAAAGATTCCAATCGCACGATATTTATTTTGTTTCTAAATATGAAAGAACGTTCAGATTTATTAGTTTACATTAGATTTTGAAAATTTGCAATTCTGCGAACACCATTTTCAAACTAACTAACAAACTGCGTCATCGTCATCTTCATAATATTATTCGTGTTTTTGACTCCCAAAAATACTCCAAACATCACGAGTTCATGTCTAAAGTTAGTACTTTCTGACGGCATCAAAAACGTCCTGATATCTTTATGACTGCTCTAGGATGACGTTCGCGTTAATTGTATATGTAGTCTTTTTATCGACCCGCCGTGATAATACGATGTGTCACCCGCTAAAAATGTTATCCACATTTCACTTTTTGCAAAATTCGTTCTCGATGAAAAGTAAATTGTATACACACGAATTTAGCAACACATTATTATTAAAATTGATATTTAAGTCAAGATTATCTATCTCTTACATATAATAATAATTACATAATTACATGTGTTGCTTGGTCATAATACTTGTGTTGCTAGTTTTGAACTTGGCATCTTTTCTCGATGCACATGACCATGTAAATAGTTTCAATGATAGATTAGAAACGCAGGCGTTCCTATTTTCAGGATCGCGGGAGACTTTGCTCGAGTTGAAAAAATATGTCGCGAGAGTATAGAAAATAGATATTGTAAAATATGGATTGTGTTACTGAATTCTGATTCATTCATTTGCGCGTATTGAATAAAAAAAAACTGTGGTTCTTGTGTCTCGAGATGTAATGTGGAATATACAGTGTAGCTGAAGCGAATTCTGCCATTTTTTATTTAAAATTAGAACCCTAAAACTGTAAGTTATATAGTTTATCAGGATTCAGTATTTATTTAAAGTTATGTGTAGTTTTTGTTAAGAAATGTACGAAATTTATTTATAAAAAAAAAACAATTTAATTCCCATCCACAATTATTTTAAACTCTTTTTTTTATGTAATACCTTTTATTTATTTTTATCGAAAAAATATCAAAATTTCACTATAATAATATGTCGATGTCAAAATTATTTTTTATTCTGTCTCCAAATATCTTATATCTATATGTTGCTACGGGCTATTAGTCAAAGCTAATAACTCTTATCTTCACATATGTTGATATCGTATTATAAAATATGAAGTTTTTAATTATTATTTTTCGATTGTGATCTGATCCAAAATAGTGTTAGAAACTTAAGAATTCAATCACAACATATCATAATCCAATAATAGTGGAAACTACGGCTCAAAATCCGAAACAAAAATGCAAAAGGAACAATCCCTTACCACAAAACTTAAACCCTTTTTATGCAATACCTTTTATTTGTTTTTATCGAAAGCATATCAAAATTTCACTATAATAATATGTCGATGTCAAAATTATTTTTTATTCTGTCCCCAAATGTTTTGTATCTATGATATGTTGCTAGGGGCTATTAGTCAAAGCTAATTAATAACTCTTATCTTCACATACCGTATGTGTCAATTTTCATTAGGTATAGGGATTCAATTTTACATGCGATTTATACATATACAAGTAATATGTGGCAACGTGCCACCCCACAGCGTCCGTCACCAATCCCGGGAACAATCGACATCAAAACGACTTTCTCCGATCTTCCCACTTCTCCCGACCAGATTTTACATTCAATGTTAGCTGCGAATACGTTGCGATCTAACCTGCAATGCCGTCTTATTACTGGAACGGGAAACATCTAATGGCCGCCGCGATCTCCTGATCTAGTAATTTATTATTATTTTCAGAATCCTTTTTTATTTACCTTATTTTCAATTTTATTAGAATTACGCTTTTGTTTGTGTCATGCAGCGTGAACGCAGCTTAATAATTCTCTGCATTTACTACAAGGAAAAAGAAAAACAAATCCTTGTAACTCGTAAATATTTCTGAACGCATTACAAACATACAACCCGCTGGTCGAAGAGTTACTGCTAACCACGCTAACTTGTATTTACTTACGAGCATGCATCGGTCGCGCTGACATTGGAAAGGAAAGAAGGGGTATACTATGTTGCCACATACTGTATGGATTAATCGCCTATGGCTAATGAAAATTGACACGTGCTGTATGTTGATATCGTATTGTAACGTTTTCGGGTTCGCAATAAACAACTCGTGCAATTTATTTATTTAAAACAGTCTGTATATTCATACACTTAAAATTATATAACAATATAAAAATATAAAACTAATGTATCACACTTAAACTACTACGATTTAATTTAACACAGGTATTTATTTACTAGTACTATTTATATGTCTGTAGTATTTATATCTTTTTGCACTATAATAAAGACTGCACCGTATTTATATCACTTCTATTTATATAACACTCTAATATTTATGTCTTTTCTTCAGCTACCACTTAAAGAACTATTTATTTATTTCTTATATTTATTTCTACTTTCGTCTGTTCCGCGAACTTCTTATTCCGGAATTGACTCATCCATCGGTGATCCAGCCGCCTTATATACACATACGAAACATCTGGAAGCATTCGCGTAAACTCCATCTTCCTCTCGATGTTTGTAGAACATTAGACATTATGTCTCTTTGCAGTACATATTTATTGCTTTACGATGTTTACCAGTCGCGTCGAGATGATTTACAACCTCTTTTTATTGTCGCTCGGATGTCTGCTGGTTTCGTTACAGTATTATAAAATTTCAAGTTTTTAATTATTATTTTTCGCTTATAATCTGGTCCAAAGTAGTGTTAGAAACTTAAGAATTCAAACACAACATATCATAATCTAATAATGGAGACTGCGGTTCAAAATCTAAAACAAAAATGCAAAAGGAACAATTCCTTACCACAAAAATTAAAAGTCTGTATTTCGGCAACTAAATTGACATCTGCAGTTCATAAAATTATCATTCTCTTCGTTTTATAGATGTTAATCTTCATAATTGTTTTTTGATTTTTTATCTTGGTCTTCTAGACTGTGTTGTAGGTTCTGAATCTGCTAATATAACCATCTTATCTTCAAACATCAATTTAGTAAACTCTAATTGTTTAATGTTGCATTATCCAAAGTTTTACTTTTCTTATTCGATTTTTGATGGATAGCTTGCCTAAAACACATTCTTGTATCACTCCAGTTTTGCAATTTCTCTTTATATTTCCACGATATTTTTCTTATTTCTCTACATTTACTTCACTAGTGATTCTTCTGACTATTATTCGTTTTTCCTATATACTCGCTTCTTCCTCAATAAATGCAATACCGTATGTGTCAATTTTCATTGGGTATAGGGATTCAATGTTTACGTGCGATTTATACGTATACAAGTAATACGTGGCAACGTGGCACCCCTACTGTCCGTCACCAATCCCGGCAACAATCGACATCACAACGATTTTCACCGATCTTCCCACTTCTCTCCACCAGATTTTACATTCAATGTTTAGCTGCGAACACGTTGCGATCTAGTCTGCAATAAAAGCCGTCTTATTACTGGAACGGGAAACATCAAATGGCCGCCGCGATCTCCTGATCTAGTAGTTTATTATTATTTTCAGAATCCTTTTTTGTTTATCTTATTTTTAATTTTATTAGAATTACGCTTTTGTTTGTGTCATGCAGCGTGAACGCAGCTTAATAATTCTCTGCATTTAATGAAAGGATAAAGAAAAACAAATCCTTGCAACTCGTAATAGTTATTTATGTAACAAGTCAGTAAAGTGATACTTTACCGAACGAGTCTGATTTACGAGCCAAGCGAGTGAAGCGAGCGCGGCGAGTAACAGACGAGTGCGGTAAAGGTACTTTACTGACGTGGTGCATACAAAATTTTATCGCCAACCGTGAAAATTGTTAATTTAAGAAATAAAGATATAATAACTTTTGACAGTTTATGACAGTGACAAACGATTTATGTTTAAAGTCATCTGTCATGGCTACACTGACAGATATTAGCGGCAGGTAAAGTACTTTATTGTACAGTACGATAAAGTGTTTGTTTACCTCCGTAAAACGCTATGGTAACGCATCGCTTTGCTGACGGTTGGCGATAAATATTATTTCTGAACGCATTACAAACACCCAAGCCGGTGGTCGAATAGTTCCTGCTAACCACACTAACTTGTATTTACGAGCATGCATCGGTCGTGCTGGCATTGGAAATGAAAGAAGGGGTACTATGTTGCCACGTTCTGTATGGATTAATCGCCTATGGCTAATGAAAATTGACACATGCTGTATACTAATATTTGAGTTCGGGTTTTACGAACATATTGCACATAAATAGGGGTATAATAATAATAAAGCCTGTTTATCTTTTTATTTTAATCAAATAATTATTTGAATAACAAATACGTTTCTACTAAGGCTTTCGTTTTCTATGAAAACCCTCTTTCTTCTACTTACAATAATTGCATGTGGTACATTATTTCATAACTGTATTTAGCAACAGTAAATCCGTTCCATGACAAAAATAAAAAGGAAAACAATAAGAAATACACCTTAGTACTGCGTACTATATATCTTGTAGCTTTGATGCAATCGTATATTCTGTTCTAATCAGATTTTAATATAGAAACACATTCACCTTTTTTTTTATATAAAGATAGGTACTTCTGTTCGCATTCACACGGGAAAATTTGTTTTTTTCTTAAAGTACATTGTTTTCTACTAAATTATAAGCAAATAGAAGACCTAAATAACACCTAGATCTGGTAGTTTTAGATAGTAAAATTTATATGCATGTGTTATGACGTATCTGACGCATATACTTCGAAAAATTCCATCCTAAATATCCGGTGTAAATTGTCTGATTGTATCTCGGGATAATTTAGGTTTCCTGTGTTACCGGTTTCGAGTTGCCAGACGTCCAATCAAGAGACAAATTTGTAACTATAATTTTCGAAAGAACATCCGTTTTATTTAGATGAGTATGGAATTAATGTTTGTCTTGCTGAAGTAGTATGATGTATTACATGCGGTACTAATATGTATGTATATAAAAACTTTTGTGGGTCGATGGCTTTTTAATGCCTCTAATTTTATGAACTAGTTTCATTTAGTTTTTGCTTCAGCTATAATCAATATATCGACAGGAAGTTACTTACTTCATACAAAGTGTCCTAGCGAATCGACAAAGTCCATTATTGGTATCTAATGTAGTTAGCGAAAGAATGTTAATTTTTTGTACAAATTAAAAATACTTTTATATATACAGAATGTTCGAGAACGACGTACTAACAGATACTTTTATTTTTTAAATGCACGCCCATAGGGATGCATTTTATTACATTTTATGATAGACCTTTAGGAGGTGATTAAATTGATGAATTTGTATTAGTCGATTTTCATCCGTCTCTGAAATATAATGATTTATCAACGAAAATTATGCAAAATTTGTATGAAAGAGCGAGTTACTAGTAATTAGTAAAAATATCATTCGACTACTTGATTTTAATGTTAGTTTCGACGTTTCAAGATTACATAGCATTCGCTGGTGTTAAAATTCTAATAAGCGGAACGTATCTTTACGTGACAGTGAAATGTAGTGAACATTTATTATTTAAAAATATGTATCTACTTTTCTGCGTCTATCGACACTGTTGATAAACATATACCGTGTGGCCGCCGTTCATAGCGCGATGCATGTATTAGTAACTACTGGTCGACTATAAATGGGCGTGCCAATTTGAATTGCCACACCGACAGCGGGCGTATAAGTTATACGTATAAATGTATTCGTAGGCAAATCAAGTGAAGAGCAGTGTAATAGGTATTGCGTTCCCGTTGTAAGTAATTATTTGTAGTTGTTTGAAGCATCAGATAATCACTGATAATATGTCAGTGAAGTAACTCATCACAGCTTCATAAACAACATAAAAGAGCAAAAATAAATAATAAATAACTCCTAGACTTTAAACTTCTTAACTAAAATAATATTTTTCAACAAATATTATAATCTAAAAACTCAACTATTATAAAATACTGAAACATAAAATATTTACTTCTTAAAACAGAATTGTAATTCAACATTGCAATTAACCTGTAATTAGCTAAAAAAATGTTATTCTTAAGCAATAATAAAACTCGAACTGACGCCCATATGTGGAAGCGACGGCGAATGTGACTGCCCGACTACACCGTATAATGTGAATTTTTTGGACAAATACGAGTGCATCATAGGCATATGCGAAATACTAGCTCTGTTGTAATCCAGTATAACACTGCGTCTACTTGTTTACCGTTCTAATACACAGACATCTCTATCTGTTTCGCTTACTCTACAGGTATCGCGATAATGCAGACGCACGCGGTCTTATGGTATGATATCTTATCTGCATAAATCCAATCACAACTTTTATATTTCAAAATATAAGTTGCTATGACCTGCATTACACATAGTATAACTAAAATTAGTAGAGAAAAGTTGCTTATAATTAAGGCGCGGACGTCCCAGGTTTAAATTACGACCGAGTTACAACGGAGCAAAGAAATAATGTAAACAATACACAGTTACTGAATACACAGCTGAATAGACATATGGTGAACTGCAACATCTGTTGTTTACTTGAAAAGTTATTGAAAACGACAACAAAAAATGCCCATCAAAAAAGGAATTTATGAGTAAAATCCTTTCTTCATCGGCGTAGGTAGAAGCGCGAGGGGTTTCTAACATTTATTATATTTACCTTATCTTTCCCAAGAGAAGTAAAGTTACATATATGTATATACCTATTCATACTTACGTTAGTTTCGTTTTTTCATTGTTTTGACTGTTAATTACGTACTTCGTAATTTATGTAATAGTTCCTGTTTAATCCCGTTTCATTGAATCGACTGCTCCCAATTATCTAGACGTAAGTGTGCACTGGATTTCGTTCAGTTTCAATAACATACGCATACATTTTTAGTTATCATTTATTTAGATTTAGAACATTGTTTATGTTACTATGATATGGAAGAACGTCGAGAAATACATCGCGAAACAATGGCGAGTTGGATTGAGGGTCATACTGATTGTATGTCCATTGTCAGTGATACTCCGATATTTATTGCAAATTGTGTAAAATATCGTTACAAAATACCCAAAAAGTGCACGTACAACGTCACTTTGCATCGCTAAAACATAGACAGACATTGGACCCGTTGAAAGTTGACAATTTTAACGAAGAACTCTGTGAAGCTTTAATGGCGACTAGTATCCCATTAAAGAAACTTGACAATTCCACTTCCAAAATATTTCTTCAAAAATATACTGGTCGAAATATTCCTGATGAATCCATGTTTCTAAGTGCTTCATGAAAACAGTACAATGTATTAGAAGACAACTTTCAAATCAGTACCTATGGATAAGTGCCGACGAAACTGTCGATATTTTAGGAAGCTGTGTGGTAAATATGGTAGCTGGTGTACTACATTCAACTCTTCCATATAACAGTTGATGCGGAAACAGTTGCTAAAACCATTGACGAGAATTTGCACAAAATGCTTCATCCAGACGACAGGTACAAGGAAAAAATACTTTTTAGTGACAGTGTCGCATATATGTTAAAAACAGGCAAACTTTTAAAGGAAACATATCCTTGTGTGCTGCATATTACTTGTGTAGCACATACTCTGCACAGAATCTGTGAATATATCAGACACACCTATCCGGAAGTTGATAGACTTGTATCCCCTTTAAAAGAAGTTTTGATCCGCTTTAAGTGAAGTTTTCAGAAAAGCACCACTGAGAGTTGCTCTTTACAAGGAAAGACGTCAATCTTTTTCACTGCCTCCCTCGCCAATAATAACTAGATGGGGAACATGGTTGGAAGCTACTAGTTTTTATGCAGAGAATTTCGTTACATGTTTAAATGACGATGCTTGAAGTATTTCTGAGTGCAAGGAACTAACACAAATCCCAAATTAAAAAAATCAGTTGTTATTCCTTTAGGAACACTTTGGAAATTTGCCTAAACTAATCACATACTTTGAAAATCGAAATCTCAAATTGAAAGACGGACACATTAGATGTGGCTAGTATACTTTACTTAGATGTGGCTAGTATACTTTGAAAATCGAAATCTCAAATTGAAAGACGGACACATTAGATGTGGCTAGTAATAATTTCAAAAGTATTCCAAGTGACTTCGGATGTGGCCTTCGGCGAAAGTTAAACGCAGTTTTTAATGAAATCCAGATTTAATAACATTGCGGCAATTGTGTATGGGGACAATGACACAAAATCTAACCGCTAAATACGCTGAAATAAAAGAATATTTCCTGTACGCACCTATAACCAGTTGCGATGTAGAAAGGACGTTTTCTATCTACAAGAATGTACTTAATTCAAAGAGAACAAGTCTTACAGAAGAGAAAATGAACAAATAATAAGGTATTTTGTATTTTATAGATCACCAGCCACTTGTTATCCAATTATATAAATAAAATTAAAACGTCTTTAAAAATACAACATTTCATTAGTGCGCCCATGGGCGATGAGTCATCAACCATTCGTGTCTGCGCCCTACTTTGTAAATATCAGAGTTAGAGTGCATCAAAAAATGGCTAAAACGCCAAACTTACGTTAATAACTTTAGTAAAAAAAGGGAAACCGTCAGTACAAATATTTACTTTCTGGAAAATAAGTATCTTGAAAAATATGGTATAGGTTACTAAGTATCACAGCATCACAGATATTATAAGTCATCATCACCTAACAAATTAAAAAATGTGTACAAGATTAAGGGCATAAATGATATTAGCTTGGTTTAGTTTATTACTCCGTTACACTTAACATAAAGAATGATAAATAAAAGTAATAAATGATCACAAACAACACTTTCTTCTTGTCTATAAATTTGAAGTCGAGTTTCAAATGACCTATAAACATTTGTAATAATTTCTTGATTAATAGTTGAAACTGCATATGCCTGTGTTCTTTTTATGCCAGTAAATAATTTTAATAACTTTCCTTCAAACTTATTTATTAATTCCAATTTTTAATACTTCATTTTTGAGGTAAAGTAAATTCATGTACATACTTGTCTTTTTCAACTGAAGTTATATATATTTGACGATTTAAAAAAATGGTGAAACACAGCAGCTCATATTTTCCATTCATGCATTTTCAAGTTTGTTGCTTAATGCATTTTATAATTTTGGGAAAGTTACTTATTAGTTAATAGAAAATATTAAAAGCAACCTTTTTTGAGTACTTTAACGTATGCTATGTGTAATTCAAGTCATGGCTACTCATATTATTATTATTAAATTAATAAGTTGTAATCCGTTTATCCAAATATAACGTTATATAGCTTCTACAGCATCGCCCAAGAAAGTGTATGTTTTTAAATATTAAATTTTTAGTACTTGTTATTGCTAATATACAGATTGTTCTATTTAATTTTTCAAAGAATTTTTACATTCAAGTAGCGGTTTTAAAAAAAACGGTTTTTGAAATAAATTTGTCACATTTGAAAACCGATTTTTAAATAAAAATGTGATGCTCAGAGAACATTAGAATTGGTATCTGAAAGGCTACAAAATTTAAACTTGAATCTAGAAACTGACATAGTTGCAGCAACAAATGATGATGCTGCTGTTATGAAAAAATTTGGCAAATTATCATCTATAATTAATCAACTATGTATTCACACGCCATCCACTTAGCCGTTACTGATGTGTTATATAAATATAGAGAAATGGCTGAAGCTGAAGCCGAAGTATATGTTTCAAGTGAGGAATCGGAAGATGAAGATGAAGACGAATATAACGATTATGAAGATTCTCTTTATTATGTTTGTAACCGAGAACATCCTATTCCTATTTTGTCTGACAATTACAATCAGTTTCACAAAGTTCTTTAGAAAATCTCCAGTAAGAAACACCATTCTTCAAAATTATATCAAACCAGAAAAAGGGAAGGAAATAAATTTAATTATTGACTGCAAAACAAGGTGGAATAGTATAGAGGACATGATTGGAAGATTTCTGGCCGTAAAAGAATGTGTTGTTTTAGCATTGAATGATATTGGTTCTTCTTATATGTGGAATGAAACTCAATATCCTAAACTTTTGGAACTTCATAAAGTCTTGGGACCGATTCGTCTAGCAGCTGAAGGCTTAGGGGAGGAGATGCCAATTTATTAACAAGTGAAGGTATATTTAAATTTCTGTTAAATGAACTAAAAAATGTAAAAACTGAAATAATTAATATGCTTTAGAAGAACGAATTCAAGATAGAAAACAAGTAGAATTAGCAACTCTATTGCTGTATTTGCAAAATCCACAAAACATTACCAGTTCAACAAAGAAATCTAGTGTACTTTCTTTAGCTTCAAAAACGGAAATTATTAAGTTATCTGGAAAGATATTGTCTAGAATATTTCAAAATTTTTATGTTGAAACCGATTCTGATGAAGAGCAAATCGAAGAAGCTACTCATCAGAGCAGTAGCGGCTCGGGGTGGTTCACATAGGGAGTGCATAATTTCAAAATTAAAAAGTATAATACAAGAACGCTTACCCAATCTTTATAAGTTTCACCGACATACTGTTCCAGACAGGTACTGTTCATTGTACAGTTTGTTTTGAGGGAATAGTAAATATAACACTACAGTTTGATTACATCTGACGATAAACGAAGCCCATTTTGCGTTTCTTTGACTTTCAGAACAGTTCTATCACTTTTTCATTAAAATTTGGGAAATCATTTATAAATTCTTTTTCACAAGATAACATAGTAAGGGCATTTAATCTGTCTTCTTTCATTGTATTTCTCAGGAAAGTTTTTATTCTCTTCAGCCGTGGAAACTGGCGTTCCGCTTCAGACGTTGTCATTGGGATTGTAATGACAATTTTTAAAAGCTTAACAACTTCATTAAAGGTGTCGCTTAATCCATCCAGCAGAAGGCCTAGCAGACCTACAGCACTGACTTCTATATTTTGCCTATATGATGAATCTAAAACATTCTGAATGTTATTTTTTCCTAACATTCTTAGACTAAATATATTTTTCAAATACCCTTCGGAATTTTCATGTTTCGTAATTTTAGCACTAAGATGAATTAAGTCTTTTATTCCGTTCTTTGACCAAGACGGTTCACCACCAAACAAAAGACACGGAAAACAAAACAAACTATTTTTAATTTCACACCCACAAATCCAGTCATTTTTCTGATAAATATTCATTTTGAATTTTCTTATAACGTCTTTACCTTTAACAGATTGTTTATTTTCTAAACATAATTGAGGCATCGGCCGTTTAAGATTTTTTCATCATACGTTAACCGCGAAAACGTGTTATTCTGTAACGCAGAGACGAAATTCATCTTACAACAGCGGTGAGCAGACTGGGGATCTTGCTCACACGCTAGGTATTATACGATATAGAAGTAGAACAAAATACAGTTCTCCCCACCTTCAATGTAATGTTAATGGCTTAAAGGAGCAACGGTTGGGCTTTGCTCATGGGTATGTTTCTCTCGGTGGAAGTTAGTCATCATTATATCTGTGACGACGATCGGTGCAAGTAGGTTGTTACGCGCGCCGCACACGCCACGTTCCTGTTCAATAACTATGAATACGTAATAAATAAATACTTTCACAGTTAGTCGCCGCTTGGTTTGTTTTGTTTCAAAATTCCAGGAGGTGCAATTGCTCACTTGCTCTCATTAAAGAGACGCCACTGCATCAGAGTAATGCTTTTTTAAAGGAAACCATGGAAAAATCAATTCATAAGTTTCTTGAAGACCCTGTAGAAAAACTTACAAATCCAAAGACACTGAAAGCTGAATTTTTATTATTTGAGGCAACAAATAAAAGAACCAAAAACTTAGATTTGTTATTTGATGCCCTGAAAACTATAAAACCAAGCACAGTAGCTAGTGAACGAGTATTTTCAATTTCAGGCAATATTGTGTCCAAAATAAGAACAAAACTTAGCCACCGTTCAGTGGATATTTTATGTTTGTTTAAATCATATTTTCTTAGGAGAAATTATTATATTAGTGATATTTGAAAATATTTATTAGTGAAATAAATATAAATATTATTTGAAATTTTTATTTTCGTTATTTTATGTAAATGTGTAATCATTAATATGTTTTTTTATATTTTGACTTTGATATTGATTTCGTTTTTCGTTATTTTATATAAATTAACTAAAATATTTTTTCCTATTCTATTTTTTTTTGACAAAAATTCGAAAACCGACTGAAACCGTTTTTTTGGAAATCTGGAATTCGAAAACCGGTTTCTGAAAAGGTTTTGTATAAACCCTACATTGAACGTATGGTCTGTAATTCTAAAGAATATGGGTTGTATGTGCAAACAAATACATATTAAATTCAAGTAGTAGTATGATATATGTGATAATTGAGCCTATAGTCGATATTTCACAGTATATTTCGGACAATTTTCAAAACAAAATCACATATCCTCAGAAGCTCTTGAAAATCGGCTAATACAAATTCATGTTAATTTAATCAGCTGCTAAAGGTCAAGTATAAAATGTATAGCATTACATTTAAAAATATATGTGTTGGTTCGTTGTTCTCAAGCACCCTATATAAACGGAAATACTTTTAAATTATATCGCTTAATATTATCTACAATTTTTGTATTACAGCATTTTCGCCATTTACATTACTAGATACTTATAATGGACTTTTTCGTTTCCCTAGTACTTCGCAGAACATCAGTATGAGAAATTTGGTAGCCGGCCATTATTCATTACTGCAAGTCTAAATTAATACATATGATATGCCGACTTATCCGGAAATGCTGTAAATTGACACCATCTTTATTTTTGCAAATAGGAATCCCATTTGAATTTCACACATTTCTAACATAGTTTTTGGTGACTTTTGGCATACATCACATCTTTCGAAAAAAAAATAGGTTGTAACTTCTGAACCATCGAAAACAAATAGATTTTTTATTTAAATTCTACAGATTTAGAATAGAAAAGCTGATGTCACCCTCTGCATGTAATTAACCGTCCAAAGACATTGATCTTGTAAATATAAAATTAACGCGGCGAATAATCTTAGATGTAATTAACTCACTAGAATTTTCCCATGTGTACCGTCCAGTTTCATAACCCATTTCCATTAAATTTAGTTAACGATATCCATGTCATCAAGAACGTGCATGCAATATAGATGATATCGAACGAAAAGCAGGCGTTAAGGATCCTGCGCAAGGACGATGTCGCCACAGACATGCCCTGACAGTTTACTCTGAACTGATCCTCAATACACATCCAGCTAACCCTCCAAATAAAATGTAGTCGTTCAAAGAATTATCTTGGCAACAAGTGACCAAATATAGTGAGATGAATTTGTTTAATATATTTGTTTCTCATGAACATTGTGAATGGTTCTTTCTAGTCCAATTTGGAGTAGCCTCGATATGTTATTGATTAATGAGCCATAACCTCTTTCACTAGTTTAACATTTAACATTGTCACACTTGCAATATTTAATGTAGATACACCTCATATAATTTATATACATATTATAAGTATTTGTTAGAGAGTAAAATGATGTGATTCTTACGTGCCTAATAACGACCTAAACTAAAATATTAGAATAAAGTCGTAACCTATAAACATACCGATTATTTTTGCTAAAATTATCCTATTTAAAATTGATGGATAAATATATAATTTTACCAGTATTATAAATATAACAGGACAATACAGGACTGATTATGATATAAACGAGTGTGTTTTGAGTGAAATCAGTTTAAAATGCAAAATGGTGCCATACACAAGAACAGAACTGTCGAAACGTTGGCACCTACAAGGTCACCGGGTAGTTTCAGAAAATTTCGTAAAGAGTTACAAGATGAGCAATCGACAAGTGCATGTACCAGTCCCTCCACTTCTCCTATACTTCAGCGGGCTAAAGATGGCACTGGGTATGAATGGATTTATAAAAAATGTCTTAATTACATTAATTAGAAAGAAATATATGTATTAACTTCATGGGAGTTACGGTTTCTTACGACCACGTTCGAAGTAAATAAAATAAAAAAAAAGTTTGTATATTCCCTTGACAGATTTTTTTTTATTCATACAAGTTGATATAAATAAGTTTACTTTATTTTAACACATAATTGTATACCGCATGTGTCAAATATCATTAGGTATAGGAATTCAATGTTTACGTGCGCTTTATACGTATACAAGTAACACATGGCAACGTGGCACCCCTACTGTCCGTCACCAATCCCGGCTACAATCGACATCACAACGATTTTATCCGATCTTCCCACTTCTCACCACCAGATTTTATATTCAATGTTTAGCTGCGAACACGTTGCGATCTAGTCTGCAATAAAAGCCGTCTTATTACTGGAACGGGAGACATCAAATGGCCGCGGCGATCTCCTGATCTAGTAGTTTATTATTATTTTCAGAATCCTTTTTTATTTACCTTATTAGGGTTATTTTTTAATTTTATTAGAATTACGCTTTTGTTTGTGTCATGCAGCGTGAACGCAGCTTTATAATTCTCTGCATTTACTGAAAGGAAAAAGAAAAACAAATCCCTGCAACTCGTAAATATTATTTCTGAACGCATTACAAACACCCAAGTCAGTGGTCCAATAGTTACTGCTAACTTGTATGTTCGAGCATGTATCGGTCGGGCTAGCATTGGAGAGGAAAGTAGGGGTGCCACGTTGTCACGTATTGCATGAATTGATCGCCTATGGCTAATGAAAATTGACACATGCTGTATAACCATTGACATTATGACACTGTAAGTGGCCTGAGCTTTGCACTCCAAAGCGTGTTCTACAGGGTCCTTTGTTATCATCATTTGTCAAGGGCATCCTTATTTTCTATTCTAAAATTTTGTATTAGGCTAGTTATACTTTCGTATAGTCAACCACCGATGTTGATCTTTTCGCAGAATGAAGGCTAAAGTTATCGATTCTTACATCACATGAAATACACACGATAAAATTGCCTATATTAAATGGTATTCATATCCGTTATTTTATTTTTTATTGTAGAGATATATTTTTTGCTTCAGATTAGACCCTCTGGCTGTTTGGTGTGTATGTGACCATGAGAGCGGCCAAACGCTTTACATTTTGAAATATCTTTCTCGCAAGATCTGATTAGATTTTTTATAAAATCGGTGGACCCGAAGTTTATTTTAGCGAAAAAGATCAAATTTTACCACTATTTTGTCAACTACTTAAGTTTACAAAAATTTCCTAAAAATATAAAAATACTCAAAACTGAATTTCAGTACAACTTTAGAAAATAAGTTGTTCAACAATTCCATCAAAAGTAGGTAGATCTTTTACTCTTATCAAAAAATTATTTTTTTCGCATATCTCACAAATTATACATTTAACTATTTTTAGAACTATATTTGGAGCAGTTTTTGTATAAAAATGATTTCAGAATTCGAATAGAAAGTAACACTTTCATAGAAAGCAGTTTTTGAAGTGAAAACTTCTATGGGCGCGTTGAGGCACTGATTGTTGGGCACTGAACGAGACTGAGCCGTCACGCTCGCAATGTTACGCTCGTTCGGGTAAAGTGGGCTCGGCTTTGTATTATAATACTAACTAGCGGTAGAATAAATACGCGAAATATTGTATTTTTATTTTCTGAAAAATTCTTGTCCGCGTGCAGATGCGATCCCGAGCCGCTCAAGTGAAAGGCCGGCACGTTACCATTAGACCAGCGCGGGTACTCATATGAGAATTATCATATTTGTTTATACAGTGAGGACCCGCGGGTTGGAATAAATTCATTTAAAATTTTTGGTTTTGTTTTATGGAAAAACGCTCGGATAGGTCGATTTTTATTTTTAGCTGCGGTTTTTTTGATGGTAAATTGATGTACAAAGGCTGGTCCAAAAATAAGTTACGACCATCAATTTTTTTTTTCAAATGGAAACATATTTTTTATTTAATTTGTTAATTCTGCATCGAATTCTAAGTATGTTTCATGTACCTACCATGTCCTATGAACATGAAACATACTTAGAATTCGATGTAGAATTAATAAATTAAATAAAAAATATGTTTCCATTTGAAAAAAAAATTGTTGGTCGTAACTTATTTTTGGGCAACCCTTTATACATCAATTTACCATCAGAAAAACCGCAGCTGAAAATAAAAATCGACCTATCCGAGTGTTTTTCCATAAAACAAAACCAAAAATTTTAAATGAATTTATTCCAACCCGCGCATCCTCACTGTATACATGCGTACGTATGAATTTTTTAATACGTTACTGAATATTATATGCGTGTGTACATGTGTAAATGTAATAAATGTAACAAAATTTGTTGTGTGTAATATAGAACGAAAAAGAAGTTGTATTTCGTATTATTAACCTCGCCTTGATGAAGTTTTCACTTCTGCCGTGTGGTCTAAAGCAGGGGTCTCCAAACTACGGCCCGAGGGCCACATCCGGCCCGCGGACAGATTTTGTCCGGCCCGCGGAGAGCTAGCATACTTGAAAACTCCTTTTAGAGAACATATTTTTTATAGCAAATTAAATTTAGTTTACTGAAGTATTCTAATTTTATGTTGAATAATTATTAATATGACATCTACATTGATATGGTCATGGGCTAACTACTCATAACATTGTTGTAGGCTTATTGTTATTGTTTTTATGATAAGTTGGATAAAGAAACACAGAATTGTAATGAGTAAAGACATGTATAATATGCAGAAAATTTTACTTCAGTATATAATAACTAACAAATTATTGAAATGAATCCAACTAACATTTTATACATTTTAAATAAAAACATAACTTATAACAAGCATAATGACATATGAAATACTAATGAGATTTGTGTAATTGAGATTTTCCACTGACAATAGTTTGTAGTTGTGGACTAATTTTACTTGTACCAATTATTAAAAGAGATTTAAGATGCTCATCAGTTAATTTAGATCTGTAAACATTTTTTGTGTACTTCATTTTGGAGAAGGTCTTCTCACACAAATAAGTAGCACCAAAAACAGAAAACAGCCCACGAGCAAATTTATGCAAATTATCAAATTGTGTCAGTGGAAGACTCTTATAAAATTCCAACAAAGATGAGTTTTGATATTTGTTCTTAATTATATCACTGCACTGTAGATCAATTATTTCCATTTGAAGTTCCGGGGCTAGGGTTTCAATGTCAGTATCAAAAGGATTCTGAAAAATCTTAATTTGATTCGCAATGGCATCAAAGTCCGAGAAACGAGTATCAAAATTTATTTTCAAAACACTCAAAGTTTCGATTGCAAAATCGATAGGAAACTCAGTCTCAGTAGTGTGGCTGAATATTTCACATGTTTTAAAATGTGAAAAACATTTACTTCGTAGTTGTGATTGAAACAGTATCAATTTCTTCCGGAATGATTTGATATTAGTGTATAAATCAGGAAGATGCTGGCTTTCTCCTTGCAATCTCAAATTCAGTTCGTTCACATGTTTTGTCAAATCAACATAGAATGCTAACTTCCACAGCCATGCGTTGTTTTGTAATTCAGTAAGAGGGCGATGCTTTTCATTCAAAAAAATTTCGATCACTGCTCGAAGTTCAAAAAAGCGCTGAAGGACTTTCCCACAACTAAGCCAACGTACGGCAGTATGATTAGGTAACTCATTTTCTCCAATCTCTTCAATAAATTGTCGGAATTGTCTGTGATTCAGCCCAAAAGATCTGATAAAATTAATAGTTGATATGACTGGTTTTAGAACTTCAGACATATCCAAACATTTTCCGCACAAAGACTGTTGATGAATGATACAATGTAAGACTAATGGTTTTAAACCACCGTCATTTTCTACAGCCTTTGACACAAGAGCGACCACTCCTTTATCTTTCCAACTCATGTTTTTGCCTCCATCAGTTGTAATACATTTCAAGTTTTTCCATCGAAGGTTCTTTTGATTAATGGCCATTTCAACTCCTTTAAAAATATCTGTACCAGTAGTTGTGCCATGAATACTATTCATATCAAGAAGTTCTTCATGCACTTCATAGCTTTTATCTACTCCTCGAATATAAATCAACACCTGAGCAGTATCTGACACATCCGTTGACTCATCCAAGGCCAAAGAAAACCACTCAACATGTCCATTTTTGTCGAACAGTTGAGAGGATATATTTTCAGCGATGTTTTCTACCCTTCGAGCCACAGTGTTTGCTGACATACTGACACTTTTTAATAAATTTACCTTTTCAGGGCACATTTCTTCGGCTACTGCAATTATGCATTCTTTGATCATTTCTCCATCGGTGAATGGTTTTCCACGTTTTGCAATTTCAAGAGCCACACGAAAGCTGGCACGCGTTGCAGCCTCTTGTTCAGTTTTGAGTTTTGTAAATGAAGATTGCTGCGATTTCAATCCGCGCTTCATAGCTTCGAATTTTTCTGTCCGCAAACTTCCTGTATATTTTGAGTAATTTGGAAAATGTTTTGTTTCAAAATGACGTTTAATGTTATATTCTTTGAGAACGGCTATGCTTTCATTGCAAATCAAACATAGCGCCTTCTTACTGGACTCAATTACGAAATACTGAATGTTCCACTGATCTTTGAATTTTCTGCATTCACTATCAATTTTTCGCTTCTTTTCCATACTACTAAATCACACACAAAAGCAACAATTCAAATCAAAATACTGTTACAAAGATGTCTTAAACTTAAACACGCACAAACACGTTTTAAGGAGGTACGCACTATTTTATTTCACAACAGTGTCATAGGAACTGACTTGTGGTTGCGCCACTAGCCTTCTTATATAGTCCAATTACTGCCATCTAGAAGTGAGTGGAAGACACCAGAACTTTCTCGAACCAACGAGATTATTCTGTATGTGCTATTAGCGCCATCTGTTAGCGATAGAAGGTACTACCTATTTCCGCTTGTGTCCACCAGATGTCGTGTCACGTTACTCCTCATGGCTCGTACTCTACGACTAATCTAGAAATTACAGATAATGACAGGAAAATTAATAATATGCAGTGTTGCCGTTTTGCAGCCTTTTTTAAACGTTGCGTACTTTTTCGGACTTTTTTTCATCAGTGGACTATTTCACTTTTTACCACCGGCAACAATGATAATATGGTTTTGGCCCTCGGAACTTACTGGAGTAATCAGTATGGCCCTAAGGCTGGAAAGTTTGGAGACCCCTGGTCTAAAGCACACCCAAAAAATTTTTTTGCAAATATTTCGCAAATTATGTATTCTTTACAGATTTATTAAGAGTATAAAAGTATTTAGGACTGGATTTTGAACAATTTTGTATAAAAAAAATTCCTAAATCGGACAGGAAGTAACAGTTTTACTCTTATCCAAAAGCGATTTTTTGCAAATATAATATAATACCTATATGTGTATAATTTCAAGGAAAGTGTTATCATTTGAAATACACGTGAAAAATTTGACCGTGTTTCGCAAGTGTATGTAATGAGGAAAATTTCAAGAAAACAATAATATCTGGGCAAGACGACCAATATGACGAAATTACCATATGGAAAAGACGTAAATCTATGAAATATCTACTTTCCTGGGCAACTTAAAATTGTATTTTATTTTATGGGATATACCTCGTTCTCCATATCTTAATAAAATACATTTTGGAAAAGTTTATATTTAATCTTGTTAACTAGTAGCAAAACAAATTAGTGTTATGTTTGTATTCAATATATGTTTGTTTAAAATAGATACAGTACACAGGCTGAGTCTTGGCCGATGGGAGGAGCCTCGACCTATAAGTCGCACAGATTTATAGGTCAGTGCGTGACAGAGAAAGTATTCGGAAAAAAGAAATGATAACATTTGTTCATCATCGCATACATTAGCCGGACGAACGAGTAAATGCAGATAAGAAATTGTAATATACTGAAAAGAGATACATATATGTGTAGCGCTTGACAATTTTTCCAGACTGCTCGTGCTTATCCTAATATTATAAGAAGGATTCACTGCGCACCTTGTGGGAGGGGCATCTCATCGGACAGGTCTCAATCTGTGAGCTGCACATAACTTAAAAATCCATAATGTATTGTAAGGAAACGCTGTGAAAACATATTTATACATATTTATTGCATATTTTAGATACTATTTGTTTCTTTTTACTTCTCTTCATCGTTAATCTTATACCGGGTGTCCCGTAAAAACGCCAACAATAATAACTCCGTTATTTATTATCCGATTTTATTGAAACAAAAAGTCAGTTAATTAGCATCAAAAATACTACAAGAAAGTAGTGTTTTAGTTGTTTTCAGTTGTTTTCATTAATGTCAAACGATAGTCAACTTTTTTATTTTAAATGGAAAAAAAATAGAGACATATTATACATTGCTGAATTCAGAAAAAAAAATCCAATCCGAATATAGCCAAAAATATATCTGTTTACATTTAAAATAAAAATGTTGACTATCGTTTGACATTAATAAAAACAACCGAAAACAAACAAAACACTGCTTTTTTGTAGCATTTTTGATGCAAATTAACTTTCTTTTTGTTTGAATAAAATCGGACAATAAATAACAGAGTTGTTATTGTTGGCGTTTTTTACGGGACACCCGGTATATTGTGAACTGCTATTTATAATAAAATAATATTGTAGCCTGGTTATGATATTTAAATATGACGAAGCCTTCTCGTAAAGCTTTTCACTTAGACTGACCATTTATTCGATAAACATCATAAAATTTAATTTATTTAAGCGTGATTGTATATAAGTATATAAGTGAAAATGCTAGTTGCTGAGTTTGATACATAAAAACACATACAAATGTATAAGTTTTACGAGAAGGTTTAGCAAAATATTCATGACCCGGAAGAACGACATTTTAAAATTTCGTATTTGTAGTTACTGGTCAGATTCTATTTTGTCTTCATGTTCTGCTTTAAATCGTTCAAAGCCTCTTTAATTTCACAGCAAGGGATGAAAGTATGATTAGTATATTAATTAGTTCATATTTCCTTTGCATTTCTTGCTCAAATAGTATTTAACTGACAATTTAATTCATCTCACAAACATTACATTTTAATACACGTTATATTAGTTTGACATCGGATAAACGTTTGTTTGCAAGTGGATAAACGCATGTTGATTTTTCCATGGTAATGAGAATCAATTCTGACAGTATCGTTCAAATAAACGTCATACATAAGCTTTTGTATTTTTCACTTTCTTTTCTATGCACCTATTATGTATTCAAAGAAATGTTGCGTGGAAATAAACAAAAGCTCGGATGGTATTTGGTAAGACAATTTAATGAATGATTTAATTAATATTAATAAACCTACGAGGCAAGAATAGAACAGGAGAGATAATAAACTGGTGAGGGAATAGGTATTATTTAGACGGCTTTAGTGCTTTTATAATGGTGAATTGTGTGGCTTGTGGCCGTTCTAAAACGACAAGAACGAAGAATCTCACTTTTTCTCTTCATCGGTAAATTTATTTTCAAATTGGCATTCAACATAGGCAATATAATTTAAAAAATGGATATTTTGAATAACTTGTCATATATCTGACATGTTTGATTATCTGTTCAGTGGCGTAACATACATATCCTAGGCATGTTTTTTTTAATGTTTTCTTTAATACAGTTAGAATAAATGTTACTATATTAAAAAGAACAAAAGGGTTGAAAAAATAATGCACTCACGATATTTATTTAGTTGTTATTGAACTAAGAACCTATTTTAAATGATTATCGAAAACATACGAAGTGTACATATACCCTATACAAAATATTTATGCACGCCTATGCATTGCGGCGGCCATATTGAGTTACCACTTTGGACAAATATTATTTTTAACGAGACTGTCTTCTTTCCTCGTAGTATTAAATAATATTTTTCTTTATTAATGTTAATTAAATAATTCATTAAATTGTCTTACCAAATACCATTCGAGCTTGTGTTTATTTCCGTTTTGACAAAATTCAAACTTGTTGGTTAAAGGTGTCGCGGTTTTAGCATGTTATTTGTTCTCGTCAGTTACCAAGCAACAAAGTTTTCGTTCATAATATAAGTTTATCCGGATAAACACAAACTCTTACGGTATTATCCCCAACAATACAACTCTATATTGTTGGGGATAATTCTGTTAAGAATCTATTGTTATTGAGTTGATGTATCAATTATCTCGACAAAATCTGTTTTTTTTTTAATTTGCTCCTAAACAAAAAGTGCAGACCTGCAGTCTTCTCTTATCAATATTTTCCAGGTATTCCTCGTTTAATATCATCGATAAGCATGTTATTACAAATGACAGGTACTTTTAATTTTCAGATAAAAAGTAATTATGTATATGACATCGCTATTGATAATAGTTTATACTGTGATGAAATTGAAAATTCCCAGGTGTATATATATACACATATAAATGATGGAATTTTGTAATATTACTTAAAGAAATTAAATGTAAATTAGTGAATATTCTGCTTCCGCTACTATTTTTTCTTTTATGTTTGACTAAAATAGTTACTGAAAGTATTCAGTGTGTATTATGTTAAAAGTCTAGCTTCCATATTTTAATGTATTTGCGCTAATGAAATGACTGAACGTGAACCAACCTTGTAATAACAAAAAACAAAAGCTTGGTGGAGCATGTGCGTTAATTCAAATATAACAGTAAATGCACTATTTGTGTAATTAGTGACTACAAAAATTAGGCACAGCAAAGGCATAAGTTTAGGGAGTATCTACAGTATATTTGTTTGACATTGGATATGTTTATATTTGTTCTTTATAATGCAAATCATACTACATGTATTGTTGATACTACTGGGCACAATTATATCAAATTACAAAATTTGTTATACTCGCAATATTGTCTGCGGTGTCCCTCAGAAACCATTATTAGGGCCCACCTTATTTATGAAGGCGAAAGGTGAAATGCATTTAATGTGTTTCGGAAACGAGAGATGGCGCTGATTCTACTTCCTTTTTTTTCAAAAACTATACAATATATTATGAAGAATTTCATTGATTGTATATATAGTTAATTGTATTTAGAAATGATACAACGTTTTACTTTTTTTATATTGTATTTTATAAAAAAAAATATATTTAATAGCTTCCAAGAAAACAGACAAAAAGAAAATTCGAGAAAGGGCGGCGTTGTAGAGTTAATTTTTATGTACTTTAGTGTTTTTATTGTTTTTCTACGATGAATATTAACGTCCGAAACGCATATTTTCATAATTTTTCCGTCCCTTCACACCCCTCACCACTACCCATCCCGAACACGCGAGATCACGATGAGCGGTCGGCACCACATGTCTTGATTCAAAACTGTCACGCACCTGATGCAGTACAAGTTATCAAATTAAAGTTTTCGCATTTGTGAGTTCAGTTCTGTAGTGATAAAACAGACAGGAATAACATGGATAAAAGATACTCGACTAAGGGAAGAAACCATTTTCGACGTAATAATGAGATGTGGCCACCTTCTTCTTATACGTATGAGAGTTCCATATTATACAAAATTGTTCTAAATAGTTTTATCTTCTTAGACAAATAAGCCAGATTTTAAGAATTTTTTTTTTATAAAAATTATTCAAAATCCTATTGTAAGTACTTCATTTTAATAATAATAACTAATAAGAGTCGATCGCAATAACTGATAAATTACCACTACAAACACACCTACAAGTAACACGCGTACATAAATACCCAAACATGAAAACAAACCATACTTGCTGCTTCTAAGATGACGTCATGAAAATAAGTCAGATTTCTGACACGCCCTGATACTTATATCACGGTGTTTTTGTCATTTAATTCAAAAATTACCCACCTATCTAAGAAATGTAGTACCTATACAACACGCTTTGAAAATAAACTCTTATAAAACATACCATACTTACTAGTTTTGAAAACCCGACTGCGAAACGAACGAAGGATTTTCAAAGTCGGTAATTGGTCTGACTATAGCCTTTTTGGACTTCTATCATATAACCTATTTTTCTTCACTATTTATTTAATTAATTAATTTAAATTAATTTCATTAGTGTCAAGTTTTACTGTTCTATTTTAGTAACTCAAAACAGTTGTCCCATATTTGCTTCTTTTACTATTGTATAATTTTAAAAATTATGAAACGATCCATCCACTAAACATTTACGTAGACATTTCCACACCTCCCTGTCTCGTAATCACGCATAATGGAACAGAACCTCAACTGACCGTTCGCTCTAAAAAAAACTACATGGAAAAAAAAGCATGAGAGAAAATTGCTATTTGCGTTTCGGGCGGTAGTTCTTATCAGATTTTTTTCTTCTTTGTTGGATAATATTTAAAAATATTTTCTTCACATGTGCCCTTTCTCAGAACTATAAAAAAACCAAATTAAATACCGAAATTAAACAAAATATCTCAATTATTATAAAAAAAATTAAAAAAGTAAGATGTTGCATCGCTTTAGAAGAGCATTTTAAGTCGTATACTACTTTAAAAAAGCAAATAAGTTTTGTAAATTGTTTATAAAAACGGGAATAATTTTCGATACTTTTATCTCTCTTGCACACTTGCCCACCACCTTTCGCCTGAAATAAAACTTAAATTATAGTATATGCATATAGCGTATGAGGGGGGGGGGAGGTTATCATTACCTGATTCAAGTTATTACTGCTTCCTTTAACTGTAGACAGAACACTGTGCGATACCATTTCTGTAAAAATCTTTTGAATTTAACTTTTGTTATCAGTTCTCACGATATACGAATACCAAACTCTAATTGGCCAACAAGCTGTTTGAATCATTACGGCGTCAACTGAAATGTACTATTCATATTAGATCGAGCATTTTGGCTGGCTTTTAATATAACTACATTTTCTTTAATTATACAACTTCATAGTTCGACTTCATATACTCATATTTGCATTCAGTCCATGACTCATGTCAAACATGCAAATCGTGGAGGAAATCTGCTTTGGTTGTGCCTACATTTGTTTCAAACCTCTAGTATTTCGTTTATTTCTGTTTTCATTATCGTATTTCCATCTTCTAATAATATAAAATTCCTGAGTTATCTCTTGGAAGGTAATTTTCCCCCTCTGGGTTGCGTTACATGTTTCCTCTTATAAATCTGGTCAGCAGACTCCTTGCCTTGCAAGAAGAATGAACTTGTTTAATTAAGAACGTATATATAATACCTTAAAATAAGTTAATGATAGGAGAATTAGGTGCTGTTCTACATCTTCTTGTATACTTGATAAGTATAGGAAATTTGTGCAAACAACAATTTTATTAAACATAGTTCCAAGAGAAGTCTATTTTTTTTGTAAAGAATTAGTTTGAAAATTTGACGCGCCAAATATTCGTAAGCTTAATTTAATTTAGAATTCATAGTATTTCCTCATTGCAGTGTCAGCAGAACTTCCAGACTCTTAAGATCTCGCGGCGGCACACCAAATTCCAATCCAGACTCGCCCAGATCTCTGGAGAACAGCAGGGTCAACGTTCGTTCACGTTCTTCCGTCTCGCAGAGTCCTCTCAGACTGTCCAGGGTGACCCTGGCCTCCTCCACCGGCGGCTACGATTCCGACGATTCTATCAAACTGGATCGGACGTGTCACAGCGCGATGGTGCAGGAGGTCATGGGTATGAAGACTATGCTGTTGAAATTGAAAAGGGTTTTACATGAGGTAAGTAGCGGGGGTGTTGCTTCTTCTTTGTTTTTCATGTACAAATCTGTGGAATTTCTATGTATTCCAGTATTATTAATGGACATTTTATTTTTTTTGAATTTTTTATTGCACTATTTATGTAAATGTATATGTTGTACATACGCATTAGAGAGAGTCAGAAAGTGAAGTGATATTTTAAAGGCTAAAATCTACTTCTCATGTAGTTGAGGTTCCGCAGGGTTCAGTATTAGCCTCTACTATTTATTCCTGTTTATTTAATAATGCATATTAGCATACCAGTGAAGGAAATACAATTAGATTCACACATCTTTTATTTTATACAGTTTGTCCACATTTCGATGCTCACCGTATATCGGTTATTAGAATAGATAGAGCAACAGACAAATGGGGAATGTTTACAGAATTCAGTGCTCGCAACAAATCTCGTTTCAAATTCATTCGGACATTTTACAATTTTGAGATACATATTTTGAAAAGACCAATATGTATTTGCAGATTTAAATTTTCCTCAATAACTCGATAACACCTAATACGATCGCTTTTAAACTCTAACATTGTAGAGACACTTTTTTAAGAGAAATTGTTTGGTGTTAACAGTAACCCCCGATTTTCATTTGTTTCCAAGTTCTTAGTGCTATCTTTTGTTTTTCTTATGACGGCCATATTGGATTCTTAATTAGTTAGATAGTCCTTAAATATAGCTTTTCAATAATGTACATCATGCCTAAACAATCTTTATTTATACGAGAGATATGAACATCTAAAATAACTGATAATGGAACATACATTTTCAAATGAAGAAAAGGTTGATATGTTGGAAGCGTATTTCAACTAAAAATAGAAAAATTAGAAACTCTGAAAATGCTTGCACAAATTACGCTCATCGTTTTCCGGAAAGACCACAATCACACCGGACAATTTTTAACAGAGTAATCAGAAATTTAGTGAACTGTGGAAACGCCACAGTTCCGAACATTGCTCGTTTTTCGCAGAGATCTTCAGATGTTGTGTCTTATCTCCATTCAGTTTTAATTAAAGAGCTAACTACCAAGTTAACACTGCTGATATACGTCAAAATAATATTTTGCAAAATGTTATGAACAATCCAAGTACATCAGTACGTCGAGTGGCTCAAAAAATTGGAATTCCAAAATCTAGTGTTTATAAAACTTTAAAAAAGCAAATACCACCCATACAAACCAACAATTGTACAAGGTTTAAGCGATAATGATTATCAGCGAAGACTACAATTTCGCAGATGGTATCTACAAAAATGTGAAGATGATGCTGATTTTCTTAGGAAAACATTTTGGACAGATGAGACACACTTTACCAATTGTGAAGTGTTCACTACGCATCACTATCATCATTGATCGACGAAAATCCACATTTGGTAAATCAAAGAAGATTTCAAGTTCGATTTGGTTTTAATCTCTGGTGTGGTTTGATTGGTACGAACCATTATTGACATCTTTTTGGTTTCGACTTTTTGTTTTTTCATTTAAAGATAATCACTTAGTAGGTCGTCTTTGATTGCAATTTAAATCGTAATATTTGGATATTTGGAGCTACTAAAGAACGAGATAATGCCTGCCTAAGAAAAAACTATTAATCCTGAAAACACGCAAAACATCTGGTTCCAGCAGGACTGCTGCCCTGCCCATAATGCTCGTGACGTGCAACATTTTTTTGAGGGAACATTTCAAGAAGAGAAGTATTTCAAATAATGGACCTGTACAGTGACCTGCGAGATCACCTGACCTTACCCCCCTTGACTTTTATTTGTGGGGTGCCACTAAAAATGAAGTAATTAATTTTGAACCACCAGAGAATCGGGAAATTTTAGAATAACGAGTGCTGAATGTGCTAAGACCATTAAACGAAAACACACTTCACGTAGAGTTTGTAACTCTGTTAAAACAAGGTACCAAAAGTGTGTGGAGCAGAATGTTCGTCATATTGAACAGTTTGTTTAAATAAAATCTGAACTTTTAATTTCGTATTAGAGTGAAATTTATTTTACATGTTCATATCTCCCGTATAAATAAAGATTTATTAGGCATGATGTATATTATTGAAATAGTTATTTACGAACCAAGTGCGGGAAGACTATTTTCCCAGATGAGCGCACGTTAATTGCGCGAATGCGTGGAAGATGTCTTCACGCAAGTGGTTTGTACAATATTTTTTGTACGAACATTAAATTAAAAAAATATTATTGATTAATGTCATTGGTACCATACCTAACCTAAGATAGATTACCTAATTAATTTAAGCATTTCATGTACGTAACTATTACTCACCTTTCCCTAAAATTAAGTTATTATATTCTTACACAATGCAAACATGAGGTATTTATTCTTATATTTATAAATTGATAGTACATTTATTGCGTTGTTTGGTTTAAATACAACCAATTCCGAACTGCCAATATGAATGTCGATGTGGTTCAAATAGATGGCGCCACAATTTTTTTTGAAGAATTTTTAATTATTACTCCTATTTCCCCAACTTTTCGTGAAGGATAGTCGAGGAAAGTAGTATTTTATAGACTAAATTTTATTACTACCAAGTTAGATTTTTTTTTAAATGTCCCAAAGTGCCAGTGTTTTTTTCAATTTTTACAGTCGCCTCAACCGGGAAAACGTATTTCACATGCGCCAACTGTCACTTTACAGGCGGTGAGTACAAAAAGTTATTTTTAAGTACTATTTAATTAATTAAGAATCCAATATGGCCGCCATTAGAAAAACGAAAGAAAGCTTTAAGAACTTGGAAACAAATATAAATCGAGGGTTACTGTTAACACCAAAAAATTTTTCTTAAAAAAGTGTCTGAATAATGTTAGTGTTTAAAAGCGATCGCATAAGGCGTTATCGAGTTAATGAGGAAAATTGAAATCGGCAAATATTGGTTTTTCCAAAATATCTCAAAATTGTAAAATATCCGAATGAATTCGAAATGAAATTTGTTGTGAGCATTGAATTCTGCAAAGCATTCCTCATTTAACCGTTGCTCTTATCTCTTCTAATAATCGATATTAAAGGTGAGCATCGAAATGTGGACACCTGTAAAACTAGAATTCATTCAATTAATATATTAATGGAGTAAGTAGAGTTGTTATCGTCCATATTTCTTCAGTACATCTGGTGGTAGAAGGAATTATCAAAGTGTATCTCTCCAAACACTGGGCTGACTCAGAAGTGTAGTCGAATTGTGCGTTACCGTGTTTTAATTTATTATTGTTGTGTTATGAATAGAAACTTCGGAAAGGGTAGTTATAGTACGTTATAGAAAGACAGCGATTTGTTTTTTAAACTACGTAGGAATAAAGTATCTGACATAATATATACACATTCACATAAATATTTTTGTTTGAAATGTGGTCTGTGATGTTACTGCTTTGTGTTAATATATTGTTTTGTTTTGTTTTTTATTTGCATGATTTTGCCTCACCATAGCAAGCAGATGAAGATATATTGTTGAGGGTATGTATGCTTTTGCAGTGTTCTTTTTTTAATTATGTATATAATGAGAAAGTGTATGAAAATCCATCCGCTTCGCAGGCCGAATGTCCTTACTTAAAAAACGATTTCTTGCAATATTTCGCAATCATTTGAGATGTCATTAAAATTGCATTTATATTTGTATACAGAGTGACTTAAGCTTTTCTTTAGTTTCTTAAAATCAGAACGTAAATAAAAACTAATAATAAATAAATTAAATAATTTTATAGAATGAACAGATTAATTATTACATTTTAATTTGTGTATCAATATTTTTCATATATTCACGATAAATGAAAATCATGTCAACCAGCCCAATTTTAATATATCAACTGTACTACATTAACGCAACTTTAAAATTCTAATTAAAAACAATCCTTGAAAACTTATGAAACTAATCTAAAATGTCTTATGACTTAGTGGCTTATTTGACAACCATAGTAAACTAATAATAACATATTATTCAATAAATAAACACTCTATTTTCAGAGTTATACCTTACTGATGAGGATTAAAGAGTCCGAGAGAGGCGCGACACATCACTAAGCTCACTCACTGGAGTTATTAATGTGTTATATGTATAAAGTTAACTAATTACGACAATGTTAAAAAAATACCTTACTCTCTACCTTTTCAGAATACGTGTTATGCCTTATTTTTACTTTTGCCTATGTTCCGCATTACTTACATTACACTTCGCAGTGTATAGTACCTTAAATTTTACTTTTCGACCGTGCCTGGTATGCTAAGTGATCTAGTTTGACATGCCTTATATCTATTGTGTGAACACATTTCTGTTTCTTAAGCTAGATTTATTGAAATTTAATTTTAGGTCCCTACAAGCATTCACACGTTGAATTTATTACACGTTTAGGTTTACTTAAGTCTACGTTTTATAATGAATAATTTCCGAGCCTGTTAAACTTATGCTTGGGCTACCCTACCTGTATCTGTCCGTTTGCTCTAATTATCGGATGTGCACATTGTTATTTCCATCGACATTATATGCTTCCAGGTTACGATATCTGCGTGCATTTGCTTGTATTCATTCTGGCTTTTTGTATACTTCCCTCGTGACCATGTCTTGCGAAGGAGAACTCTGTCATAATATGTACAATCCTCTGTTATACCCTATCCATGCCTTGTTTATTGTAGGCTGGTAGTATTTTTGTACGTGTCTGTCGTAGATTTTATGCTCTTCTTTTGACTTCTTGGGTCACTAAAAGGAAAAAAAAGGATTCCTTGGAGTATGTATTTGGTTTAGGTAATGTAACATACTTGTTCCTTTCGTGTACGAATGAGCCTGTGTTATGAATGCACGTCTTACGATGAATTCCGCGACTTCAAATAACCTTAACCTCGAATAGGATGCTTGGGTGTTGTTTATTACCTGTAAATGCAAATTATAGGTCGGAATGCTTCCGCCGTTGTTTTGAAGCATTGTACTCTCGTTATCTAACTAATTACCTGATAACTGGATCGTTTATTATACGTATTCTCTCTCATAATGTTCGGCAGGACCGTGCATTCTGTTTACATGTTTGGGTATCTGTCAACACGAACATCGCGCTATCAGCTGCATAGGTACCAACCGATGGGCCGTGAGGTTCCTTGTCCGGACTATTTAACGGGTTGAAATGTGTGTATTACCGGTTTCTTTAAGTTCATTCTTACATTATTTGGAATTCTAAGGGACGTTTGTGTTTTATTATTAAGTTTATGTTACTGTTGATTTACCTGCGGAATGGTTTTAATTCTCGTAAATTTCAAATTCTGCCGCCGTTTTAGGCTTTAGTTTCCGTCTTCTCGAAGCTGCGTGAAGTCTAGGACGCATGGTCGGAGGAAGCATGCTATCGGACTTTCACTTTCAAGTCATTCTTCATGTGAAGTGCACAAGTGCAAAGCTGCTTATCTTTAAAATTATTGTATGTCTAAGTAGACAAATCGCTCTGCGGCTCTAATGAGATAAGTGGATATTTCCGTTATTTTACCGTATCGTATCTATTAATGGGGGCGTTTATGTGTATTTCGCCACCCAAGTTTTGCTGACCACGTGTGTGGGCTATAAGTTTTTTTGCACAATTGTGCCCTTTTGAAGTAAAGATACCGTGTTCTCCGAAATAAGTCGGGGAACTACTAGTAGTACGCTACCGATTTTATGGTAATTGCTGACGTACTCATTATCGAATAAAATTTATTGTGTGGAACACAGATCCTGCTTAGTCGAATTGACTGTTATGCCTTCCGTAGTGGCTTGTACTTAATCAGGGGTGTGAAGCTACCGACACAGTGACTTCTACGAGGAGTGCTTCTTGAAGGACTTCGTTACTACATCACCAGGCGGAGTGCCATTCTTCTCACCTGTATCACAAGATAAGTACAGCACCAATTTTAAACCACGTTTTGTATCTCGACTATTTTGTCAGGATTTTGTGCCAGTAAGCTGGACATTTTACCTGTTATAAGAACTAACGAGTGATTTGCAAGATTCTATTGCACCACCATTTTATGTGTTACGTCGCAATAACCGCTATTTAAATTTTGCTTATATTTTAACTTGATTTCGTTGTATACTGAGTGACCCCAAAGTAGGATTATTGTTAGAGCTCACGTTGATAGCCTACTTTTGTAACTTCCTGAGGTACGACTCAGATTAATTTTCCTGGAAATAATTCTTTACAGTAGAATTCAATAATTTCCCTTTTTCTATACTATTTATACCGCGCGATCATTTAAATTCTAAATTAGAGCAGGCTGTGAAATTTAAATTAAGTTGGTATATAAGTACTAATTTACAATTTGAATTGTCAAAGTGACGTTTCAAAATGTTAATTAATCAATAATTGACATTCTGGACAACCTAATAAAAAAAATCCCGCCTGCTATAATTTAGAATTTAAATGATCGCATGGTACCTTTGTCTAAAATTGTGCTAATTAAATTTCAATTGTAAATATAAATTCTGTACAGTGAATTCAGTAAATTCTTTTATACCGTTTGACTGAAATAAAAGTAGATATAGGGAAACACAGACACGCACACATGTGCATGCAAACATGAAATGGAGGGGTACGATAATAGGGGAGATGAGTTCATACCGGGACACCGGGTACCGCTGCAGTACCGCAGCTTCAGTGCAAAACGTTGAAAGCTAGTATGCGGACGTTTGCTTTAAGGAATTGCTCCGCTATTTTGGTAATTGATGTATAATGTATTAACATTGAACTGAAACAAAACTCTATAAAAATTGTAACTAAAATAAAATTCTCACATTTAAAATGAAACAAAATATTATAATGAACTATACAAAAAAATTTTGCACGACTTTGTACGAATTATCCTTCGCATACCATAACACAATCTGTATTTTTTCCACGACAGTTAAGGGCCTTTTTATTTTAATATTTGCGAGTTTGCTCAGACACAATATAAGTTCACGCTCTAAAGATACGGAACGAATGCCACGCGCGCATGGTGTTCGCGCTCTCGGTCTTATGGTGGTGTGGGTAAAACGAGAGCCACACTCTTAAACTGTTGTATACATACATAGGTATGTATGTACATGTTTATGTGTGTGTATTTGAAGATGCATATTAACTTTTAAATACGACAATCTGTATATACTATTTTACCTATGTTTAAAATAAACTAAATTAAATATCATTCGTAAACAAAAATTCTTAAAATTTCATTTGTAAACAAAATTCTTACAGTAAATTCAATAATTTCTCTTTTATACTTTTTTTTATGTGTCTAAATGTGCTAATTAAGTACCAATTGTATACCTAAGCATTTATGTATCACGTTTAAACCTTTCTCAAAATTTAGATTTTCCTTTTATAATTTAGTAGATTAATTAACGTTTATTGTAGTAACATCGCCGTTGGTTGGCGACTTATTTAAGATCACATGTAATTAAGCTTGTGAGGCTTACGAAACGTTTCAGCTTCCGACCTTTCTCTGCCAGTAAAAGCAGAGGTTATGTCAATTATCTACTGTTAATATCTTATTTTGATAAGGCTTTGAGATCAAGTATTAAGAATAAATTTGCCGCACATATTAATTTTCAGTATATTTCTTTAACTTAAAAATTTCACTAATGTTTCACTATAATAATTAAACCTTTTTTTTTTGATAACTTTTAAGAAATTTCGTAAATACCTTAATAGTTTTGATTCATGTCAGTTCCATATCATATGATATAATTTTTGAAGTAATTCAGTTGAATCTTTAAGTGTTGATAAACTTATCTTTTTATGTTAATTAATATATAGCATACATCTTTCTCTCTCTTTTATTTTAACCTCAACATTTTATTACGTGACTAGCATTTGGATAAGGTTGGTGTATCTGACCCATACAGGGTGATCCGTAAGTGTATCTCACTGGAGGGACACAGCCAGTGACAATTCAAAGAGAACGCAGGTAGGTTACCGCTTAAGGTAGCGCAGTGTCCTGGTGCCCAGAGACAACGTCGCTAGCGTCGCCGCCGACCGACGCCCATTTCTTTAAGTTTAGTTTTCTGAACCGTCACGCCATATGCGACTTGAGTTAGCTCGGCCCTGCGATTTTCAAATTCTTCCACCTCACTACAGTGATCTCCCTATACCGTAACTTACCTAAGATTTATAATTTAGTTGCGAAGTTGTTCAGGGTGTAACATACGTGGACTCTTAGTGATGTGCGCCACCCTATCTAAATCGGCGACCACAGCGGCAATAGGGAATCATTGATAGTCAAAAAAAAGAGAAGGGAGGATAGGGCCAAGGACTTCGAGCAAAACGAACATTTTAAGAATTATATGTATATGAATTTTTTACAAGTTCTATATTATTAATGAGTGACACTAGCTATTGCGAATTATATGAAATAAAAAAGGATAACATATACGCAAATAGGGAATCTTATAATTAGATGGGAGTCCGCTCGAGCGGCCAATAAAGTTGCCCTCTTTATTACGTAACGATACTATGAATTAAATTCCCTGGCCTTGTAAAATGCGCTAGTTTTTTGTACATCACTTGAGAAGCAGGAAAAACGGACTACCAAGTTTACACTAGCCTCAACCGTAGTTTACTGCTTCTTCTCGGGATGGGGCGTTTTACAGATATTATGGGGCCTCGTGTCGAGAACATTTTTGACAACAGAAAATGATTTTTACAAAATATTTTGAAAAACGGAAAAAAACAAAAACCAAATTAGCGTGGACAACAGACTGTCGCATAGCTAACAACTCTAGCACTTACTTAAACATACAAGTGGCTGGAAGATCAGCGCGAAAATAATCTTAAAACAATAAAATTATATACAAATACATAAATTAATTACGTGCGCAAAATACACATAATAGAGGATAGGAGTGCAGGCTAGGCTACATTTGCAGGATGACAACAATCTGCATGCAAATAAAATTGTAGTAGACGTCTTCAATATGACTTTTATTGGGTTTTGGCTGTTACACATACACACTTGAACTTCGGAAAAATACTGTTCCTATTAGAAAATATGGGTCATTATAAAATATTCTTCAGCCCTTTCTCGACAACTTTTATTGCCAGTACGGTTTGCGCATCTATTTGTTAAATTATCAACTACCAGTATTGTCAGTTAATAAAAGGAAGCTTAAGTCATATTGTATAATGAATGGCGGAGTTAAAAGTTATGTTTTCATATTTACTGCTAGTCATCTATTATCCCCAATTTAAAAGCATTTTATCATTTGCATTATTCTACGCTTCACATAAATACAATATAATTTTATATTATCCATCCTGTTCGCGATGAGATCATTTAAAAAAGCTCAGTAACAAAAATATCTAACAACGTTTCATTTTATTTACTTATCTTCTTGCAGTCCGAAACTCACAACCCATTTGAGTTGCACAAGAATGGGCTCTTCAACGGTCTTAGCTCCGAAACGGACAGTTTGGACACAGATGACAGCAGCAATTCCAGGCTCGAACTCGAAGATCTCAAGAGACAGGTTTTGTTTCTCCAAGGGCAGCTAGAAGACAAGGACAGGACCGTCCAAGACATGCAGGAACAGATGAACAAGTTGATCAACGAGAACTACATTTCGAAGTCAGCGCCCGCCTCGACCGTATCCGCAGAAACCTGTAATGCCGCCACACAAACCGAACGAGTAAGATTCTCTTAGATTTCAACATTTTAATCTCTGTTTATGTGTTTTATATGTTTAACAGTGTTCGTTGTAAAATTTAGAAATAATTTCAGTTTTCAATTTATTTTAATCAACAAATTTTGATCATTGCCAACTTCCACTATAATAAATAGTTTTCCTAATTATTTTTTTCTTGTCTTCTCATTGTAGACACGTCCAATTTCTGCAGGACCATCACTACTGCAAACGTCACCAACAGATGGAAGTATGGCCCCTTTAGTCAGGTAACCGAAAAAACTCGAATCAATGATTAACTTTTTAGTTAATAGTTACCCCACGCCCCTTTAAAAACAACAGTAATTATACATCCATTGTATCTTTTTATGCTGCTACTTATCTTCGCATTTCTCGGATGGAACAGTTTCAGGATCGGGAAGGTACTTTTTGCTGACATTTTGCTTGGAGTGTGTGTATTGTGTGCTGTGAATCTGTTGTGCCTTTTGAATCTCCTATATTCCTGTACAAATTGTTATTACGGGCCTATTAGTGATGCCCCCTTATAAAAGAGTAATATATATAATATACAGGCTGTATTTGAAATAAGGGGACAGAGTATGATTAATGCAAAGATTTAATTTTATTAGACTCAAATCCAAAATATTTTGCGCAAATTCAAATTTTAAAAATTACAAAGATATTCTTAAAATATTCGTCGCGCCATTGCACTTTAATACGACTGTAGGGTATGCAAGAGTGGGGTACTAAGTAGAAGTGTGAAGGCGTGCGAGGTCAGTCTCGTTCGATTGTTACGTGTGGATGTTTCGACTATGGCTTATACAACGCACGAACTGAAATAAATTATGTTTTTTTTAATTCATTTGCGTCCAATTAAAATAAAAGTTTCTCATAAGTAGAGTTGGGCAAATTTTACAACACAAATTTGTTTTTGTGAGAAATAAGAATTAAAAAGTCGTTGAATTTAATCATTAATAACTATCAATAATATCATAATAACTATCATAATAACTATACATTTATTGCGGAAGAAAAAGTAATATCTAAATAATCTCGGCATCTCAATAAAAAAAATTCTCGTTGTTGAAAACTAAGATATTTTACAAGATAACAAAAGAAAGCGAATAAAGTACATGCCTCGATTTTATCCCAAGTCAGCTGATATTTCATATTAAGGTTGTTGAACTCTTAGCATGAACACCTGTTTAGAAATAGTAAACAATGCTATCATTGGAGTTTTTATAACGTTTACAACTGTTATTGCGGTGTGTGTATATGTTTATTTAGTTCCATAAAAATATTATTTATTACGACTCATGACGTCGGCTGTCTGGCCTAACTCGCGCGATACCTGCTAAATCCATAGGCGGCACATTAAACACTTTTCGGGGGTATTTAATTTTGGTGTTCGTGTCGTAATTGACTCACAATTTTTGGGATTTATATTCTACATAATTGCGTCTTTCCGTTTATCATACTCTGTCCCCTTATTTCAAATACAGCCTGTATAATGAAGATACGTGTGATTAGAGAATAGGTACTGGTGTGATAGCTTTTGTGATAGAATAGTGATTGGAATCAGATCCTTAGAATAATAGTTAATTGATGAGGCTGATACATGTTGAAACTCCATATTTAACTGAATAAATAAAATACGGAAACTTGGTTTCAAAAATTATTTAATAATATCACTACAATATCGTTTCGCCAAACTTTGGCTTCATCAGGTGATGAGTAATCCTTAGAATAAGTCCAATTATATACCAAATAATCATAGAAGGCTACATTTGCAAGCTCCAAATATATTATAAGAATACACGTATTCAGTCAAATAATATGGTTCAACTTTTGAAATTAAAATAAAAGCAACTAGGCTCTTTGATTCATTGTTAATGAAGATAAATGTAATTAAAAAAATTGAGAATATTTTTATATAATCTACTTTAGCTGTGAAAACAGTGATGAATGGCGATGATTTTTCAATGTGATGTAGTGTCAACTTAAATATTACGATTTATTGCAATACCCACGTTGAGTAGTTTATTACAAAAGGAATGTAATAATGGTCGCTTGGATTAACTGGCCATTGGCTCAAGGGCACACTGTATACCTGCTATATCAGTTATCGATCCTTGGTTCGAAATTTATCGTCTACCCCCTGTATCTTTCCTAACGTCTACGCGATGGTGATAGCATGGCCACATACGTCCACTCCTGTGCATCATGCACACCACGTGTTGTATTTCTGATGGTGGTAGTGTGAGACTTTAACCCACTAAAACCCCCCCTAAGCTCTTTTAATACACCCGGGATCGTCATTTAGTGACATGCATCAGGTGCATCCAGCTACTAGTCTTATCTAGTTTCCTCTGTTGTCTGCTTGCTCTCTTTCATCCATCTCTTTTTGATGCATTATTTCCCTAATCATTTCCTGTATTATTTTCCACCTTTTCTTGCTCTTCATCATTTCTACAGATATTGTGTCGGGTGTTAATATGGTCCCTAGTTCCTCCCATGTTGCTTACCGCACCTCACTACTTCTTCCGCACTCGAACAGGGTATGCTCTGGTGTATCCACATTAGTATGACAGTATATACAGTCATCTGTCTCTCGCTTCCCTATCCGTTTAATATAGGTACTAAACGACCCATGTCCCGTGAAAGCCTGTGTAAGATAATAATCAATATTTCGATGTTTGCAACTGACCCATTCCTCTATATGTGGGATGAGTCTCTTTGTCCACTGCGCCGTATTAACAGTTGCTCATGCTTATTCGCCTTGCGAGTTTCTTCACTATGTCTCTTCCTTCATCTCTACGATTGTATATATACCATCTCTCATGAACTAACATTAAATTTGTATGGGCACTGTACCAGTGAGGACCTGCAGCGCAACAGCTGAAACAGTCCTATATGCCGACGCTACACGCAGCATCATTTTTCTTTGGATTTTGGTTATTGTATTCACGTTTTTTTGAATATTCATCGCTCTGTACCATATTGGAGCCCCATATAAGAGGATGCTATGGACAACCGAACATAGGACATTTCTTTTCAGACTGCTTGGTCCGTTGAAGTTGGGCATAAGTCTCGCGAGGCTCGCTGCCCGTTCCTCTGCTTTTGCAACAACCTTCTCGACATGCTTACCGAATGAACCCTTTCCATCAAAATTTACACCGAGGTATTTTACTTCTTTTGCGGACACTACTTCCACATTTCCTATCCTAAACACAATGTTGTCTCTCTTCCTTTTCCCTTTTAGAACAACTATTTCAGTTTTTGTTGGTTCCAGTTCTAATTTATGTCTGTCCATCCAGACGTTGATTCTCCTCTCAGGCACTCATTTGTGTGTCTCATTAGATCTATTTCATCATCTGCTGCTACTACGATCGCCAAATCATCAGCAAACCCAATAGACGGCGCCATCTCCGTAAGTTCTACACCAAGTACACCATCATATAGAATATTCCACAATGTTGGTCCCAATAGTGAGCCCTGTGGTACCCCCGCAGTTACTTCCATCATCTCATCCTCACTCAACAGTATCCTTCGATTTTCCAGATAATTTGATATCAGGTTTCTCAGATACCCAGATACCCCCTCTCACGAAGTTTTTCCATTACGAGACTATGACTTGCTGTGTTGAATGCATTTTTTACATCTAAGGTCACTAAAATGCACCACCGCTTATCACACGCATCTAGTGTGTTTACTACTGTTTCCAGAGCCTGAATAGTGGACCTACCCTTGCGAAAACCGTATTGATTATCATGCAGTCCTCCCGTCCTTTCGATTTCTTCGTTTAGTCTCTCCCTGATAATTGCTTCGAAGAGTTTACTTATAGTATTAAGCAAGCACAGAGGAGACGTCCACTCCTAAAATTCCTCACAGCCATTTAATTGGCTTTAAGGCCTTTTGTTCAAAAATAATATTAACAAACTTATTTTCTGTTCAGAACAAAAAGTTTTCGTATATCAATTGAGACAATATTTAATTTAAACACAATACAGGAAATATACAAATGAAATACGAGGACTATCACATAAAATGTTCGGTTTGTTTGATCAAGCGATGAACACACTATACTTATACTTCAAATAACACCATACCGATTTGAGAAGCAGAAATAATCGGGTATTAGTACCAGAAAGAATAAAAATTCACGAGTAAAGACCATCCGTACGAAAAAAAAAGGTTGAAGTTATTATGATAATACAGTGAAAGAAATGAATTCCACATGACTGATACGTCGCAGCATTAAATAAACAAATGGCGTTACACATGTATTATATGAAGTAATAATGTTATTTGAAGAATAATATCGGACTTAGTGTTGACGAGAATTTTATTATACTAATGTTTTGTTTGTGACTCTGTAGCGGCGAGTCTTTATCTAAGGGGCTCATCAATTCCCGGAATTTGCACCGGCGTTCTCTTCAGATTGCTAACACCTGATCCCACTAGAATAACTACCGCTGCCCTAGCTTAACTTGTCGACTTTTGTTATGCTGTTGGCTACTGATTACTGAATTTTTCTCATTTTCACGCTTCGGCCTGTAACGGCTGCGTATGTGACAACTGCACGGCCAGTGATAGCTGTGCATTCCACCGGTCACAAACAGGATTTTATAGTGTCCTTAAAATGCAAACAAAAACGTGAAGTCAGGCCAACATACGCTGGCATCAATATAAGACTGAATATTTTGAATGAGGATAAATAGTTATTTAAGAACCAAGTGCGTGAAATCATATTTCGCGAATGAGTGACCAGTTTAAATGGACACGAATTCGCGAAATGTTTCACGCACGAAGTTTGTACAATATTTTTTGTACGAGAACTATAATAATAATACATATTGTTAAATACGTTATCGTTTATGACACACTACTAATCTCTTGATATTAATTAAAAAAAATTGAGTTGGCAGTATTGAATATTTGAAGTGACATTTAATTTAAAATTATCAAATTCAAAAAATTCCATACAAAATAAAAACCTCACCAACAACATGAATTCTGATAATGAAATGCAATGTACACCGCCTGAAATTCGCGAAGCTGCCAATATTGCAGTGGATAATTTATTACCCATAAAATCAAAAAACGTATACAAAAACACTTATACTAAATTCGTAACTTGGGCTAGATCTAAAAATATACAAAAATACTCCGAAAATTGTTTATTAGTTTATTTTCAAAATTTACAATCAAATGAATCATTATGGTCCACTTATTCTATGTTAAAATCATGCTTAATAATATATGATAATACGGATACATCTAAATATGCAAAACTCATAGCGTATTTAAAACAGATAACGAAGCAACATCCGCCTAAAAAATCAGCAGTATTAACCGAAGAACAAATTACTAAATTTATTGTTGAAGCACCAAATTCTTTGTTCCTACTAATGAAGGTAAAGTCATTTCCGTATATTTAAATTCCATACAACACTATATGTATTTATAGGCTGTACTAATATTGGGTATTTCTGGAGCGTGTCGACGTGAAGAACTTTGCAAAATGTCATTGCGAGACATAGAATTTAAATCGAATTTAATTATCGTAGCAATTCCAGAAACTAAAACAGGTAATAGCCGTACATTTGCAATCATTAAGCCCGCATGGATTGCATTAATTCGGCAATATGCAAATTTAAGACCGGACAGCCAGCAGCGATTCTTTTTAACATATCGCAATGGCAAGTGTGTTTGTTCACCTGTTGGTCTTAATACAATTGGCAAAATTCCAATGCGAATAGCTGAGTACCTTCAGCTTGATAGCGCAAGTAACTTCACAGGTCACTGTTTCCGAAGGAGTTCAGCGACATTGTTGGCAAACCAAGGAGGTGACTTGCTTTCAATTAAAAGGCATGGTGGATGGAAATCATCTACGGTTGCAGATGGATATATCGAAAATTCTCTGCATAGTAGAATTCAATTGGCTAAAACAATGACCCCGTTAGAGATATCGACTTCGCCTGCAACTTGTTCGACATCTGAAATACAAGATATATGTAATAATACAATCAACGTTACTCTACCTTCGCAATCAAGATCAATTCAAATCAACCAGTTAATCCCTGGGGTATCAATCTCTGGCTGTCAAAATTGCCCAATCAATTCAATTTCTGAAAAGAATGAATAATGGTAATTTATATAATATTTGGGAAGTGCCTCCGTAGCTGGCGCCGGTTTTAAGTATGGTTGCCGGCACCGGCATACCGTATCGCTACCGGCGGTTATGTGCATATGGGATTGAATCTCTACCCCCTTTTACAATTCCTATAATTAAAAATTTCCAACTAATTTTAAAATTTTATCTACAATTATCGCATTATCTATGAATTACTAAGGTGATTTTGGCAAGTTATGGCAGTGATTATTCTGTCAGTTGAATAATAATGACAGCGATGGAGTTATGGTCATAACTCAATCGTTATGTCAATATCAGTTTCTTTCCGTGAAAGTTGTAGATAAAGTATCGATTTGGGTGTTATGGCTATAACGCACTCAGATGCTTACATTGTGTGCAAGTCATCTTCGTGGGTTATAGCCGTCATAACACGCTCATTGAATAATATACTTACTATATTTAATACACATTATGATATAAATATTACCTATAGGTACTATAAATATAGGAGAATAATTTCTTTCTTTCAAAACTAAATATAAATCTAACAATAATTACATTAATTTAAAAAAAATTATTAAATATATTCTTTAGTAGATATTCTTTTTTTTTTTAAAACCAATAACTGTGTTTCCGCATCCGTTGGGGCGGCCTCTAATTTTCACAGTAGGTATCTTAAAAAATAAAATTTTAGCAAACATTGCCAAAACACTGAACATACTAAGTAGGTACCTTAACATCGGAAATTATGATGGCTTTTGATTTCGAAGAACTTTCACCAGATTGATTATCTTGTGTACTTGGATTTTTGCTTAAATTTATAATATTAATTTCACTATTTCGGTCAACATCCCAACACACTATTTGGTTTAACTGCGAAGTTGAATTATCGTTATTGTTATTTTCAAAGTTTTTCGTATACATATGCATTTTGGGGCTACTCTGATTTTCAGCTTCCTTCTCAGCCTCATTATCATCATTACTGGGGAAACTACTAAGGTTATCAATTTCACCGTTAGTGTTATCTCCAGTAGATGTATAACTATTATTGGACCATTCTGTAACAAGAGACTTAATGAATTTCAGCTGTTGTAAAAAGTCTCGGATGAAATCTCACTGCATATCTGGGACAATCTCAAACATTCATCATTCATTATTTTGAACATTTGGTGATATGTTAGTGGTCTGCGTTTATATGGATTATCATTCGTGACTTCTAAGTTAACCTCAAGTTTTGAATTAGTACTTGGCGTCTCTTCAAACTTTTGAGGGATGGACAAAATGGGTGACGTGATTCAAAATAGGTTCTCTTCCATTGCAAGCAAATGTTTTCATCAAATAAAGACTGATTGCACATAGATCGAAGTTTGAGGATGTGGCGACAAGATAATTGGACGGAGCTCGCGGAGGTCCAAAACATACACTGACAACTATAAGGTGTTAGCTCTAGAAGACCTTCACTAGTAGGACCGAGACATTTTTCTTCTTCAATAAATTGAAAATCTTTGCATTTAGTCATACATTCAAGTTGCCGTTGAACCTTTTTAAAGGTGAAATTCGTTAAAAGTCTAGAATACAAATCTTCTACTGAACCTGACGTAAATGCCCTGGTAGTAACTTTATGATATTCTTTAGAATTTTTGATATTTCTATCTGCTCGTGAAGAATTGAGGATAACAAAAAAATTTTTGATGAAATCCTCTGGATTAGAAAATTTGGTAATGACAGATTTCAATTTGGCATTGATACTTTCAATTCTGTTGTTTGTTTTGTTCAGAAAAGACGGATTTGCGAATGTCACGTACAAAATAATCGATAACGACTTGATGAACATGTTGTTTCATTTCCAAATAGATTTTTTGAAAACACTCCTCAGATAAAGCATAGGCTAAATTGTGCAAGTACTTTTTGGCGACTTCACATTCTACGGTGGACAATCCCATTTTCTTCACACTTACTTCTCTGTTAAATATCTGTAGAGTATGAAATAAACATATCTGCAAGGGGACATCAAGAAAATTTTCTTTTAAAAGCACTTCTCTCTTTGTTGTCCTTATCAGACATCACCACTTTTATATCTGATGTTCTCTGATTCAAATTTTTGAATGTTTTTATGAACCAATCGATATTTTCTTGAGTTTTGTTTAGTAATATACCAACTGCTACTATTGCACCACTTCCCTCTGCATCCTCTACCATAATTAAATATGTGGCCGCTCTTCCGCTGTGTAGACAATAGGTGCCATCTATAAAAATTATTTCTGGATAAGAGTCAAACATATGTTTCATCTCAGGATCTTGAAAATAGATGCATTTCAAATTTGCTTCCACATCAACGTCAATATGAACGTCGCATTTGTAAGTATTTCGTAAAATTGATTGACATTCATCAAACTTTATTCTGTTCTGTGGTTTTCTGTTTAGATTTGTTAAGTCTTTCAGAGTCACAAGGCACCCGGATTCATAAATAATATTATTTGTACGATTTTTTTGTTGCGCTAGCCTGCAATGCTGCTACTGAATTAACCTTAAGCTGCTTTGAAATGTTCAGTCTTTGCTGCGGTAAACTTTTAAATAAAGTTTGTGCTTCCGGATGAGTGTGATCTTCATTCAGTTCCTTTATCTCTAAAAATTTCCCCACAAGAAGTTAATTTTAAAAACATACCGGCTGGGCACTTCTGCCTAAATGTAAATGTGTTTTTTGTTTTATTCCCAAAAGTGTGCATTCGGCCACCTTTTATGCAAGCTATTCTTACATAATGGTAAATTAAGTCTTGTTTTGATATCTTTTAGCCTGCGTCTCGATGGTTCTAGAATCTCTAATCCAGTAATCATTGAAAACTTTATTTTTGTATTTCTGTAACTGCTTGTTGAAATTCTCGTAACTTTCAAACTTATCGCCCACTTTCAACATTCTACAATTAGATGAACATCATTTTTAACAAAAAGCATAGCTACAGGGAAAAACATACCTGCAAATTTAGATAAATTAAAGGAAATTAACACTAAAAGTTAAACCGTTTACGCGCGCAAATGGAAAATAGAGGTTGTGTTGATAAGCCGGTAACGATACGTGAAGCCGGCTGGCGTCCGCAATTCCTGATGCCGTAGCCGGCACCAATATGCATACAAAACAGAAACCGGCGCCGGCTATGGAGGCACTTCCTAATATTTGATGCTGTTCTGACATTGAATTACATACCTTCCAAATATAACAATTTCTATTTCATTTCCTTTTATTTTCATAGAAAAACAACGAACTGGGTAGCATATTATTAAGGTTAGGGATTTATGATTTTAAAATGTCACTAAATTAATCAAGTTCTAGGAAGTACCAACTTTACTTTTACGCACTCGTGTTTAAAGTGACTTTTTACGCACGCAAATCGAATCGTGAAATGACAGGTTTTGAAAAGCGAGTACAAAATAGAATTTATAGGCATTCAATGCGGATTTGGCTCTTTTTACGATATTCTTTCGAACCAAGACAGACACTAGAATAAACAAAATGATTCAGGCAGACAGCCAGTGTACAACTGACTTAAACTACGAATATATAGTAGATATGAACATGAAGGAAGTAAAAATACGACTATTGATATTGATTACTACTAAAATAATGCTGATGTTAATTAATGTGACATTTGACTACTACAATCCAGATGATTAAAATTTGAATACAGAAGCATTATAAAATGTTTAAATAAGGAGAAAATAGCCCAAAAACGAAAATAATCGCAGAGAAATATTCAAAGAGATCGTCTATAACGCTTCAGTAATAGATGAAATATTTGGTATGATTTACTTTTTATTATTGACATTCGAAAAATGTATCCTTTGATACATTCGGCAGAATAAATTACTTTTATTGTACCTTATACACTACTAACTATAAGAAGACATATGATGTAGCCTATCACCATAAATGACCAATTTGTTACAAGAATACATTTCTGGCTACTTTTTTATTTACGGATAAATTTAAGACATTCTAATAATGAGACAAATATAAAATGCATCATAATATTAACGAGGCAGTCTTTTTAAATCCAGCTTTCTATAGTGAGAATGCGCCATTACACTATCATCCAAAACTCTGGTTGATTTCGTTGGAGTCTGGAATGCATTGGAGATTATGGAGATTCCGGGAGATACAAACAAAGATAATAAAGAAAATTAAAGGTTCAATGTTGATAGATCGTAGAATTAAAGTTTCGGTTATCGCAAGGGTAGGTCAGATCAAGAGACCAGGTTTGAACGTTTTACATGAACATTTAGAAACGAAAACACTAAAAGAGAAACTGGTCAAGTCAAAATTTTGTTAGAAAAATGTAGACGCATCAAAACACGACTCACTTTTTTCAAGAATTATAAATAGTGTTTAACTCTTACTATATCAGTGGGTTTGTTTAACGAAACTAAATACATAAAGAGTCTCGTTCACTATTGGTAGGTAAAAACATACTGTTCGGCAGCAAATTTAATGAAAATGGTCTTCAGGGATTGCGACGGGATTCTATTAGCTTACATAGAGAAGGGCAAAGCAATATATTACCAAAAATATTTATAAACAAACCATTAAAAATCCTAAATCTGCCAACTTTGTAGATCTCAAAATGTTGCTATAAAGGATCCTGCTGTACAAGATCGACTAGTCATTAAGTTTCATACTTTATAGAAGTCGAAAAAAAAAACAATTACGGAGACGTATGAGTTAAAAACTGTTATTAATGAATATATTGGAGTTAGTGTACAGATAATATATGGAATATATGTGGAATATTTTTTCCATTGTTTTCTGTCTTTGTTTTCATGTTTAGGTATATAACATAAACAATAACAAAACCTCTGAATTATATATTTAAAAACTCCAATATTCAAGTAAACTAATTGCTAGTTGCCGCCGCTGCCTCGCTATTCGGTCTACTAACAATAACATTAATTATGTACAGCTCGCAGACCGAGAGCTGACCGGTGACATGCCCCTCCCACAAGATGCGCAATGGAATTTAGCATAAGCACGAGCAGTCTGGAAAAAATGTCAAGCGTTACGCATATATGTATCTCTTATCAGTATAATACAATTTCTTATCTGCATTTACTCGTTCGTCCGGCTAATGTATGCGATGATGAACAAATGTTATCATTTTTTTCCGAATACTTTCTCTGTCACACGCTGATCTATAAATCTGATCGACTTATAGGTCGAGGCTCCTCCCATCGGTCAGGACTCGGTCTGTGTACGGTACTCTACAATTGCTTTGTACATTCTAATCTTTCGAATTTCTTAAGGCCCCAAATTAGGTTTCTATGTTTTTTTGTTTCTACCTACATTATTTAAGAAAAATGCAAATTTATTATTTTTGCCTTTTTTCACATATTTATTATATCTTATTTTTTTTAGATTTCTTTTTTTCCAGTTCGTTCTTATAATGTTTTTTTTCCTCCTTCGAAAAGCACAAAAACAATATGACACACTGCTTGAACGTATTTTGAATAAATTTCTGATTCGATTAAATATTTTTTGAATCTGATTCCAATCAAAAATTATCGTCTGTTATATGAAACTTTATACGTGTACAAGTAAATTTATAGCAGAATAATTTGCGCTATAATTTATAAAGATTACATTTAAATTCTCATGTGATAAATCTGTAAAGCTTCTTACAAGATTTCGATTAGATTAAAAACAATTTTTACTAGTTCCTTATCATCAAATTCATATGTAATTTTTAATTTTATAAAATATATGAGATAATCTCAACGGATTAAAATTCTAATTTGAGCCTAAAAATAATCTGTCAAATATAATTATTGACCAAAACTATAAAACAAATATGCAAGAAACAAAATTGTCACACATTATTTACAGTTTTTTTATATAGCTATTTATATTCTTCATAATAGGTATCGTAATGTACATATGTATGTGATATGTCTATATATTTGTATTTAGTTAACAGGTCGATATGGCGCAATCAACTGATTACAGATATCAAAATCGTAAGAAATCAGCGCAAATATATTGCATTTTTCTCGATTTCTTTTTACAGTCTTATACACTTATCTGAAATTACAAACTTAATGCATTTATGAAACGTTCTATTTTCATCTTATCTGTTGCAAATATATATAATTGCTACCTAATAATGTAGATAGCACAAAAATAATACAAAAGTTGTAGATAATATTAAACAGTTAAAAAATATTTTCATTTATACAGAGTCTTTGATAATCACGAACCTGCACAAACTTTTTTATATAATATATTGGAAAAAGAAAGTAATATCTTATTAAAAAGGATTTCAATTACCTAAGAAAACAATTGATTGACAGATCCATCAAGTTTATCTACATTAAGTAAATCAGACGGATAGAATATGCTGGGGAAATGCAAGCAGTCGTACCGAAATTCATACAAGTTTATACGAGACGATTTTAACTGGGAAAGCGTTTCGAGACTCTACAGATAAAATTACATTTTCAAGCAGTATTCAGGAGGAGAAATGTACTTTGTATGGTACAAGAACTTGCAAATGTTTCGATGAGAGATATCCAATTAAACATTCTTGTTTAATTCTTCGATAAGTATACTTACATTGCAAAATGTTTTTAAACATTTTAAAGACATTTAATAAGTCTGGATGCATCTAGAGAAACGATTTGTCAAAAAGACTTTTCAAAATATTCTTAAATTACTATTCGATATACAGGGTGTCTCTAAAAGGTGCGGAAAAAACGCTACCACACATTTCTGAGGGCGATCTAACCCAACTTACCTCAGTCCAAAAGTGGATGCACCATTGTATTGAATTGCCACAAGAATAACACCCAAATTACAGAAGCATATGTGTCCATATACGGAATGAATTTTTTATATCCAGATTACTCATAAACGGCTGCTCCAATCAACTCCTACCAGGTATACCTTTTCTAGGTAAAAAACATTGGAGAATAAGAATTTTTATTTAAAAGTTAAATACAGTGTGTCTCAAAAAAGTTATTACGTTTTAAATGGATACAATATGCCGCAGGTGGCGCCCTCTACATTTTGCAATGAAAATGAGAGCAGATTTAAATTTTTTACCCCACGAAACCCCCCCTACCCAAATATTGTGACAATATACCAATTATTACAGAAATTATTTATAAAAAACTAAAACCAAATTGAACTTTTGACACTCTGTATCTTTGAAAGCATCCACTTTTGGACTGAGGTAAGTTGGGTTAGATCGTCATATTTTGCCCTCAGAAATGTGTGGTAGCGTTTTTTCCGCACCTTTTAGAGACACCCCAGTATATTCTTGCCTAATGGACATATCCAAGTTCTGTTACTAATTCTAAAATTATTGAATCAAAAGGATTAAACTTTCATTACATATGATATAGTAGAAAAACTTATCTCTTTATTTATAGAAAAAATGATATTAAAATTAACAATCGTACTTGTCTTAATCAAACGTCATATATGTCATTATAGTGTTATTTAAATTATAAAATACATATAATCCTTAATTATAAACGTGATAGTGTTTGTATAAAAGAACGATAATATATTCCTTTATATCTAGATTTGGTTTCTTTAAATATATATTATTTACTTCTAATCATATATCAATTTTTGACTAAGCAAAATATATACAATTTTCTGACAGAATTAGTACGATTAATATTATTGAATAAAGAGTTTCATTTGTATACTAACTGGTATAAAGATCTAGGTATAGGGATTCAATGTTTACGTGCGATCTATACGTATGTATCTAATACGTGGCAACGTGGTACCCCTACTGTCAGTCACCAATGCCGGCAACAACCGACATCAGAACGATTTTCTCCGATCTTCCCACTACTCCCCACCAGATTTTACATTCAATGTTTAGCTGCGAACACGTTGCGGTCTGCAATAAAAGCCGTCTTATTACTGGAACAGGAAACATCAAATGGCCTCCGCGATCTCCTGATCTCTCTCCAAATGTTTTTTTTTGTGGGGATATGTAAAAATTATTGTTTATACCCATGAAGCTGGTAGAGCAGAAAACATAGTTGCCTTGAGAAAAAAAATAATTGAGGCTGCTAAGAGTAAATTTCTACGACCGCCTAGGGCAATGTCTTGCTGTGCAGGGAGGAATTTTTGAGCCCCTTGTGTAGTTTATTATTATTTTCAGAATCCTTTTTTATTTACTTTATTAGGGTTATTTTTTTATTTTATTATGGTTATTTTTTATTTTATTATGGTTATTTTTTAATTTTATTAGAATTACGCTTTTGTTTGTCTCATGCAGCGTGAACGCATCTTAATAATTCTCTACATTTACTGAAAGGAAAAAGAAAAAGAAATCCTTGCATCTCGTAAATATTATTTCTGAACGCATTACAAACACCCAAGTCGGTGGTCCAATAGTTACTGCTAACTTGTATTTGCGAGATATTCGTTGTGGCATTGGAAAGGAAAGTAGGGGTACCACGTTGTCACGTATTGTATGCATTGATCGCCTATGGCTAATGAAAATTGACACATGCGGTATAAATTGTATTTATGTGAATAAGACTAATAAATAAGAATTTTTCAAACGGTTTGCATTTGTTGACAAAGAATCGTCATATCTCAAAAACAATTGAAAATCGACTAATACAAATTGCGCTGTCAGTTAAACTTAAACGGCTATCATAAAATGTAAAAAAAAATGCATAGAATTCCATTTAAAAAAATGTTTGGGTTATTTGTTGTTATCAAACTGAAAATATCTTTAAATTGTTGAACTTATGATTATCTACATTTTTTTCTCATTATTAAATACTAATAATGGAGTTTACTGCTGGCATACCCGTTATTATATATAATAAATGATTTTTTGGTTTTGATTGTGTTGATTTAAAAAAATTAAAAAATAAGGTGTAGCCACCACACGACATTCTTATGCTTATGAGCGTTTCAAATTATAGAATTTTTTTTATACAAAAATTATTCAAAATCCTATTATAAATACTTCTATTCTCTTAATAAATCCTATAGAATGCATAGATATGCAAGATATTCGAAAAAAAGTGCTACTCGATAGGAGTAAAAGTGTTACTTCCTCTTTCGAATTTTGAAATTTCAAGTAAACAAAAGACATTGCAAATCCAGCTCTAAAAACTTTTGTACTCTTGATAAATATATATAGAATACATAATTTACGATATATTTGCAAAAAATCGCTATTTGATATAAGTAAAAGTGTTACTTTCTGTCCGAATTTTGAAATTTTTTTTATACAAAAGATATTTAAAATTATGTTTTAAATACTTTTATACTCGTAATGTACCTGCCTAGGAAGCACGACTTGCGAGATATTCGCAAAAAACTGATTTCCAATAAGAGTAAAAGACTCACATCCGGTAGGAATTTCGAAAAACTTTTGTAATACAATTTTTCTCAAATTTAATTTTGAGTACATTGGAATTCTTTCTAAATTTGTTTGAACTTAGTAATTGACGAAATATTAGCAAAATTCAATTTTTTCACTGAAGTAAACTACTACTTCCGGTATACCGATTTTACTGAAAAGCTAATCAGATCTCAAGAGGGAGATTATACACGTAAATACAAAATTTGTAATTGATATCTACAGCGGTTTGACCGCTATCGTGATCACATAGACACAGACCACACACAGAAAGAGAGAGACATTGTTTTAAAACCACATTTTTGGTAACAGGGGACTTCAAAACGTGGATATCTGCAAAAATCTCGAGGTCGAAAATGTTCACAATACTTCCTTATACTACGTATAAGATGTACATATTTTCTCGGATTGAATCATATTAATACTTAAGACTGTCAATTCAATTTTTTAATAATTATACTTATTATGAAATTGTTTTAGAAAGTTCATTGGAACTTATATATAATATAATAATAGCTTTCTTCGACATAAAACTACATATATGGATTTATTTAAATGGAATACTGCACATTAAAGGAATTATGGAATTTGGCCTACGATGCGGAAACTCCATGCACTTATTATTTTCAATTTTTTCTATTAATGAAGTGTGCTTGCCTCTTACAATCTGATTAGTCCAATGCATTGATCCACTTTCTTTTATTTCTCTAAGAAGAATGTTATTTGTTAATATTATTTTTAAAAATGAAGCCATTGCGAAATTAAAGCCCGTGAAAAATTACCTATGAAAAAACTAATTGAGAATCTGTTATTTCTCACACTATATCCATAACTAGTTGTTTTTTGACGATATTTGTGGCGCTATTTGGTTAAATCGTAAAAGTAGAGGTGTAAAGAAGAATAGGTTACTACAAAAGAGAAGGTACCATATAGAAATGGTTATTAAATAGAATAAAAACGAATTTTTATAAAAAATTATTTGTGTTAATAAGAACTTATATTGCTTATATCTAATAGTTTATGAATGTAATGAAAATGGATATGGATATAATATATGTATATATTAACATAATTATACATGCTTATATAAAATATATGACTTATTATTTTTATAATCGTCTCTCATAATTAATAAATTTTCTGTCAGCCGCAAAATAAGTAAAGTTAGCTAAGCAAAATATGTAAATATAAGTCGTAGGTTTTCACGGCCGTCGATGAATATCACTTCTTGGTTCTCTGGGTTGAAACCGTATCGTCATCCCTTCCCCTGCTGTCGACGTTTCGTCGACTATGGTAGGGATATATTCAGGACTATTCCTGTTTCTGCGATTTCCTTGATACAGACTGGTTTTTCAATAGAGCGTGCATGTTTATAATTAAACTGAGTGTAAAAAAAACAACAAGGAATGGTGGAGATAGATTGTTGAGGTGTTTCCGGATTGAATTGTATCTGCTGACCGATTTCCATACTGTGGTCAGCATGCACTGATGTATACCTCAATCTACAGTTCCATCATCAACCTTCCCAAAAACAATCATTAACTCCATAGTACACGCAACTTTTGTGCGAGAACTTCCCTACAAACCCGAATAACTATTCCAAAAGATTCCACTTACTAAGCACAGACTAAATGCCGGTCATCAGGTTGCAACGGTTTATCTTTATAATATAATTAAAATACCAATACTGCCCCAAAGTTGGGCAACATAATGTAAAGGAACACCCCAATTTTCCGACTATAACTCAATTTCTCTCAGGGCGGTTTGGGTTTATCAGAAATGCTTAATAAAGAGGGTTCCTAAACATTAATTAAAATTGATAAAAAGAAAAATACCATTGAAACTTTAAATAATACTTATATTAAAATCAATGAATCACACATATAATTTTAACAGATAACGAACAATCTCATACAAACATAAAAGAGATCAAATTTATTTAAAAGACAATTTGAATACAATTTTATAAATGCCAAACAGATATAAATCTTTTTGTATATTATTCAATATAGTCAGATATCAACAACGGATGCCAGAATTTACTACGTATGCTTTATACACGTTTTGTGTATTATTATTATATACATACAACGCTGCTAATACAGATTAAATTACATTCTCCTTATTAGAACGGAGATGATATTTATTTGATAACTTTATTATATTAACATCAATTTAAGATTTAATTCATAATCTTTTAAAAATACCTTATAACAAAGTTTCTTTCTTCGCTCTTCAGTGATGTCTATCTTCCGTAAAATCTTCTTTTTCTTGCGATGTTTTCATCGGCATCATTTGTTGAGTGGTCACGATCCTATGGTGACGAATCCCCTTGCTCTGCTACTGGAGCACAATATATTCTTTTATTAAACTTTTAACACCGTGCACATTTACTCTTTAAGTGCTACTTTAATCACTATTTTTGTAATGACAATTCTTATTATTGTTATCCAATTAGTTATAGGAGTGTAGGTTCTCCTTCTTATTTTTATAACATTTAACAAATATTACTTGACGATCTATTAGTCGTGAATTCGATGACTTCTTTATGAAGTCTCTCAGTCGAATTTCTGCCGACTTGGGAGTTCACTGTCCGACTTGAATAAAATCTAGCGGTTGACTCTTTTGTTCCCAGCGCGTGTTTTCATTTTATGTTGAACCGCCGGTGGTTCCCCGTTTTTCCATATAGTTCGGTTGTTCCCACTTAAGTTTCTCACACACACTCTTTTATGTCGGCGAATGTTTATCACAACTGTAGCGTTTATTTCACTGTTGTAAACATTCGGCGCCACAATTCTTAGAACTAAACACATACTAAACTTATGACTAATATTTACTTAATAATACCATAACATATTCATTGATTTTAATTATTATTTTTCTTCAAAATATTAAATCCTTAAAATTAAAGTTTATAAAATTAATAAATGAAATAGTATGTACCATTACAAGGTTAAGTTCATTTTTACAAAAATCCTGTCCAATGATTCCCATTATAGTGCAGTTCGGAAAATCAGCGAATCCATTAAAATCCAGAAACACCCTAATAACTAGAATGACGACGATGGAAACTATTACAAGTGGAAATTCCTGATTCATACTCGGCTCAGTTATAATATACACGGTCTATTGAACCGTCGTTTACTAACAAACACCAACCTATTTTAGATAATAGCAGAAGCAAAAACAGCCATGAAGACTTCTCTTATGATATTGTGCGCAAAGTGAACAGCACAAAAAGAAACGTGTAGCAGTTGGCAACGCGTATTTGTTGTGTGCCAATTTGCTACCGCAATTTCTAGAGTATCAACATAACCTAATTAGCAATTTGTCCAAATGCACAAAAGTAAAGATAACTGAATGCGTGCTGCATAGCCACTTATCGATCTTAGCTCCAAAACTTATCGCCCCCTGCCTGTATTTCTCCAGCACTATTGTTATGACGTGACAGTCAACACTAAGCTCCTTCCATTCATCAGCACCCTGATTATTTTATTTAAGGATGTTTTAAGTTAACAGTGCCCTGCGCCACCTGATTTTGATTTAGGTTGAACGAACAGTTACCACAAATAAAGAAAATTATGAAGGTTTGATACTTGTCCGCCAACAGAAAACATGATTTAATCAACGATAAATATAACAAGTTTTATAAAAATAAAAGAAGAATGAGTGTGCTTAAAACCACACGGCAGAAGTGAAAACTTCATCAAGGCGAGGTTAATAATACGAAATACACGCGTATAATATTCAGTAACGTATTAAATAAAACGTCAACCTCAACCATCCCTGTATCTAAAGTTTCACATTCATACGTCAATTTTCAAAAAATTCTTCCGCCATTTTGTTGTTTTTGACATTTCGACTTTGGATTCGTGATCGGCGTTCTAACCCCGTATCTAAAATTTCACATTCATACTTCAATTTTCAAGAAACTCGTCCGCCATTTTTTTTTTAGACATTTTGACTTTAGATTCGTGATCGGCGACCTAAGACACCCCCGTGTCTAAATTTTCACATTCATACGTCAATTTTGAAAAAATTCTTCCGCCTTTTTGTTTTTTTGACATTTTGACTTTGGAATTGTGATCGGCGACCCCCCAAAACCCCCGTATCTAAAATTTCACATTCAAACGTCAATTTTCAAAAAAATCTTCCGCCATTTTTTTTTTTACATTTTGACTTTGGAATCGTGATCGGCGACCCCCAAAACCCCCGTATCTAAAATTTCACATCCATACGTCAATTTTCAAAAAACTCGTCCGCCATTTTGTTTTTTTTTGACATTTTGACTTTGAATTTGTGATCGGCGACCTAAGACACCCCCGTATCTAAAATTTCACATTCATACGTCAATTTTCAAAAGATTCTTCCGCCATTTCGTTTTTTTTTTGGACATTTTGACTATGGATTGGTGATCGGCGACCTAAGACACCCCCGTATCTAAAATTTCACTTTCATACGTCAATTTTCAATAATACGAAATACACGCGTATAATATTCAGTAACGTATTAAATAAAACATATTCGCACATTTATTACATTTACGCGAGCGGCCATTTCGTTTGGTCGGTTCGGACGTATGTATATGTATAAATAGACGATATAAATACTCGCTTACGGTCCCGCGCTTGGTCTGATGGTAACGTGTCGGCTTCATAGTACTTCATACCCGTGCGGCTCGGGATCGAATCTGTTGTGGAACATGAATTTATTTATTCATTTAAATTTTAATTGACTTGAAATTAAATACCTCTATATGATATATTTATTTATCTTGTTCCCTTAGCCGACTTTACCCGAACGAGCGTTACATATCCGAGCGTTGCAGTCAGTCTTGTTCAGTGCCTACAATCTGCGCAACGCGCCTAAAGAAGTTTACACTTCAGAAAGCAAGACTATAACAATAAAAGTGTCTAGCATTAGCCATTTCGTGCACGTTTGGTTTTGTCGTTAAAATGCTACTACAAATACTTTTGGTACTTAACAATTGATAATAATGAATAAATAATACTGTTATGATACTAAAATGAATACTATGAGACTAGATCCATTGCACACATTGTTATTAAGACGTTATATTAACAAAAATAGATTAATTGGATGTGTGTATCACAAAACTAAGCTTTGTGTAGACGGTTCCTGCTGGCAGTTCCGGATCTCTCTCTTTGACAAATTTCTTTAACGGTATCTCCATCCAACAAGGATTCTTCGATGATATATTTGTCGCCGAACGAATTCCCCAGGTATCATATTAAAACGCCACCTTAGCAGATATTAAGAATTAAACGAAGATATTGGTTTGCCTCGAGTTATCCGCGTTTGCACGCCTTGCATTTCCAATTTGTACTTATTGACGTAATGTTTACGTGCCCTATAACGCGTTCTGGCGTGTGATATTTTTTCAACAAATATTTGACACAGACATGTTTTTATGATGCCTTCAAGAATGATGTGGCAGCTGTGCAAGACTCAAAGATGTCCAATGTGTCTCATAGGACATTAAAAAAACATTTATATGATATTTATAAAATGAAACGAAGCCAAAAGCCGATTGGTATGTTTGATTATTATAGATAATGTAGGTCTTAATTGGTTGTGCCACATGTCTGCTACAGACGTTTACATGGTTTCAGTCTAGACCACCAAGAAGTAATAAAACACATGTATGTGATTCTAACTTATCACGTAATGTAATACCACAGATAAGTATAACAGATAGCTCGTCCAATAGGATTACGAGAAAACAAGCGTGTTGCATAGTTAACGGCGCAAAATTTTATAAATCAGTTAAATTTGGAGTCTTGCGGATACTACGGGGTGCGGGCGGACCTAAATAGGTATAGATATCTGTAGGTTTAAAATAACCGAGTCCTGTGTCAGTTGAAATCTACTATTACAACATGAAAACAACTCTGACATCTAGTATCTAAAAGACCAAATATTAATCTTTATATACACGCATTAACACAATATATGTTATTCATATTAAGCCCATAATATGAATGGGTGAATAAATACAAAAAAATTATTCAGGCCACAGATGTGAAAATGAATGGCACAATTGAGAGTATTGTGTAAAAAAAAAATCCTGGAAATAATTTTGTCAATAAATTTTTCTTTACCAAATCCTCTATTATGTAAAATGTCTGGGAATTTTAAATAATGTTGGAGGATTTTTAAGTTTATCTTTTTTATTAAAGCAGATACATTATGTTCTTTTATTTGACAATTAGGGAGTTTTTTTAATCGAAAAAAAAGCTGCCGAAATTCGTTTGATTTCGTATAGCTGATATGGTTTCATATTTATTTAAGTATGTATGTCATTTATCTATAATAATTTTTAGTTCCGGAGCTCTGGTTTTGTTTTACGTGTTGGCCGTCGTGACGAATGCTATTAATCGCCATCACTTTCTAATATTGGTTTATAATTTAACAGTTATTTTGTTTCCAAATAAATAAAAATATTTAACGAAAAAAATAAGAGACAATGAACATCCTTTATTTATCCTACAAAACAGTTTAAAATATTAGAAACACTTTTGTATTTAGTGATAAAAGGGCGAAGGTTTTGCTAAAGCAATCTAATAATATCGGTAGATACATAAAAAAAGATCCATTGATGAGTATCTCATAAATGCCCGATTATATTTCCCCACAATCTAGAGCTATTGCTCTTATGCAAATACGCAACCACAAAAAGCCTTGGACAAAAGAAGAAAAAGAGCTAGCGATATCTCTGTTTTATACGTTACCTGCTGCATATAAATCTATGAGGCTATAAAATAATATTACCCGGTGTATCTACAGTTAAAAAATTGATAGGTAACTCAAAATATACACCGGGATTCAATAAAGATTTATTTAAACAAATTCATGCAAAAAGTAAGACCATGACAATTAAGAAGAAATTTGTTGTTATGTGTTTTGACGAAATGGGTTTAAAGCAAGAGCTAGAATATTTAAAACACCTGGATATTATTGAAGGTCTTGAAGACCTTGGATATTTAGGAAGGATAAGCCTGCCAAGAAAGCGATGGTTTTTATGATTAGAGGACTCTTTTCCCAATGGAAACTACAGATTGGATATTTTCTTATTGAAAGTGCCGTATGTAGGGAAAATATGATATATGTAATCAAAACAGCTATTAGTATGCTAAAAAGATGTGGCATAATAGTTAAAGGAATGGTATGCGATCAAAGTACAACAAATGTGGCCGTTATTAATTCTTTGGGAGTTACAATAGAGAATCCATTTTTTCTGTGCAAAATAGTAAAATTTTTGTATTTTATGATCCACCTCATTTATTTAAAAGTATTCGTAACATATAACAATATTCTAAATGGACATTTTATATATCGCGAACTGAATACCTCCAATATTATTCGATTTGATGACATTGTTGCGGCATACAATTTAGATAAAAAGAATGTAACTGCCAGATTGTTACCAAAATTATCTGATATTCATATTCATCCAAATTCATTTCAGCGTTTGCTGCTGCCATTAAAACTTAAATTGAATTAAATAAAATAACAACATGAAGTGCTCTGCATACAGCAAATTTTGTAGAATTACTTAACAAGTTATTTGACATTCTGAAGAGTAAATATATATAACTCACAGGAATCCGTTTCAAGTTTTACAGGTAAAAACAAAGAGCATTTAAATATAATTTTAGAAGCCAAGAAAATGTTTACATTCTAAGAAAAAGTAGATTATAAAAACAGAATTTCAAGACCTCCATGTTTTAATTTAGTTCTTATTACTTTAAATGCTCTAGAACAATTACATGATGAAGTGCGTCATATCGACAGTCACATATTGACTTCCAGATTAAATCAAGATGTACTAGAAATTTTTTCTTTCAATTATTAGACTTCGAGGTGGGTTTAATAGAAATCCCACAGCAAGAACTTTTAGAACGAGCTTCAGAATCAATGTCATAAATAATATAATGAAGCCTCCACATACTGCAAATTCTGAATTGGACGAAGATATGTTTTTAGATTTACCTGTTGCTGAAGACAACCTAAATGAATCGTCAACCGATGACACACACACAAGTATAACCATACCTGATACAGATTCCCAGTCTTCCGAAGCAATGAACGATGCAGAAGACTGTGCTGTATCATATTTTGCTGGATACATTTGCTTTAAATTAATTAAAAAGCACATTAAAATCAAAAAGTCAATTATTTATTCTAAATAAAGAATATGAAAACAGCAAAGACTTTTCTAAAGGATTGAGAAAACCAAATGATCAAATAACAGCCTTTGTGAAAAGGTTATTAAAATCAGTTCATAAAATATTCAACAAAAATAAAGATTTAAATCATATTAGGACAAAAATTAAGCAGAGAGTACTGGAAAAGAATGATTTAAACATTATTTGTAACAAACAAACTTTATAAAGAATGTAAATGCCACAAATATCCGACATCTAAATCTAGATCTGAAAAGTTGAATATTTGACGAAATATATAGGACCCTATTTATAAAAAATATATGTATTTTTATTACCAAACCCTTCTATATTTACTATAATTAAAAATTTTGTTTTATTTTATTAATGCTTTCATTTTTTCCCTATATTTTGTTTAACAAACGTAATCAAAAATATGATCATTAGAAATCAATTCTTCTCAGTTAACTGGTTTATTTTACAATCTTAAAACCTCAAACAACAAAGAAACTGTTGTAGTCTATCTCTGGTTATGCACCATAAATATAATTCTTTTATAGTCAGTCACTACGTCTCCTTACATATTATGCGGTAGGATATGGGTAATTGTGTGCGTATTGTGTACAACACATACCCTATACCTATAGTAATCTAATAATACAATTTTATAATCTAAAAATATATTTTTAAAGTGGTTTTTTGTTGTCTTCAATAATTACGATAAAAGTCAAAAAAACCACATAATTAATTACAGGATATAATAAAAAGGAAAAAAATTAAATGTAAAATTTAAAATGTTAAAAATAAGCCGACATCTATATTTTATTAGTACAACTTAATAGATTTGTTTGCACTGCAGCGCCAAAACCTTCATGCTATTTAGCGGACGGATTCCATAGTAATAAAATTCCAGCTCCATTTCGAGCGAAATGCCGCTTCCAGTTGTCCCATAAGGATGAGCTATCTGTATACTTATCTGTGGTAATACTTAATTGTATGTAATGTTGACCAGAGGTTCAGAAGAATCTTCCGTGTATGTCAAATCTGGTGCTCTCTATTATCTAGAAAGTAATAAATTTTTAAAATAAATATATAAATACCGCGAGATCAAAAATTATATTGATAAAGGTTTGCCATAGAATGTAAAACGTCTGTCTTAGGTTATATCATTAAGTGTCATACTGTCATTAATATTTGTCATTATTAATAACAGTGTGACTCTTAATGATATAACTTAGGACATACGTTTTTGCATACCATGGCAAACCTTTATCAATATAATTTTTGATCTAGTGGTACATATTCTGTATTCAAAAAATACATACATAACCCTTTGTAAATTAATCGACATCTGTGGCATAAGAAATGCTCTAGAAAAAAGTATAACCTTATTAGTACATGAATGTAGAATAGCGAAGGTAATTTTATATAACTGTGTTTAAACAAGAATGGTCAGATAGAGCTTACGTGATTAAAAAGTGATTTATTTTTAAACCAGTACTTGTAATAGTTCGTTTCATGTTTCACGCTGCTCCTTTAGCAATTTCGGGTAAGCAAATAATTAATTTAAAAAGTTATGCTCGGCACATTTCGATTCAAACTAGATCATGAGCAGAACATATTAAACTTCTTTACCACACTCGCAAGTTATAACAATCGCGACTGAATTAATAGAAGCGCCATTATGGGCTTACAATTACAACCGGCGACGTCTACATAAAAAAGTAACTGTTTTTGAAATCAAATTTTCAAATAGAAACTTGTCCAGCAATTTACTGTGATAAAGAAGTGTCGATTGATTGTGAATATTGGGCATATTGTAAAATTGTATGCAATATTAATTATTGTAAAAATGCGACGATATTATAAAAAAATAATTGTATTTAAAAGTTATGTTCTAAGCCTATAAGGGTTGATCTATGTGCTCCATCTTCGACCATTTTAAAATTGAATTATATCGTTGTCTTATGAAATGTCATATCCTACTATAACACAAAATATGAGACCATAATAGGTCGAAATAGGTCAGTTTTATCTGACCGATTGTTAGAAATTCAAATCGGTCAACTTCAAACGCAATGATGCAGCATGAAGAACAGCCCTTAATTAAATATTTTGATAGAAAAGCAATTTATATTTTTTTTCCAGTGCGAATGAAACGCCTAGAAGGTCTCGTCTGCCCTCATCTACCGAAAAATCTCCTCATATACAGAACTCTTTAAAACCACCGAGCAGCAGATTGTGGAGGAAACCAGGTGAACCGGCATCACCACAGCGTTACAGCGGAAATAATATATCATCAACAATGACAACAGCAGCAACAACAACAACATCGCCAACGCCAGCAGCAGTCACATCAACCTCAACAACGCCCTCATCCTCGATACCGAGAAGATCGTGCAGTAGAACTAGGGCGCCCTCGACGCCTTCTTGATAAAGAAGAATAAATAGTTTCAAATTATAGAAACTTTTCAGCCGTTGATGTTTCTCTTGCATAACAGAACACGTACAGCCGCCACATTTATTAAGTACCACCCAAACAAAGGATAAAAATAATTATTCTAGTAAATAATAACAATAATGAAAATAATTTTTAATTTATATAAGTTAAAGAATTCTGACTGTGATTTAAATGTATATGTATTTAATTGTATTATTTTTTTTTTTGCTTATAATAAATATTCCTTATATTTTAGATAGGATTTTAAAGAAAGGGTTGTTGAGTTACTTACAAAAATATTGATGTCTCTTGTTCTTTTACTGTTCAAAGGCAGATGTGAAAATAGTACTTATACAAACAAAACTAATATAATAAAAAATGCTTTAAATTATCGTATTGAGGCAATTTTAAATATCCCGCCAATATTTTAAAATTTCTTTGGATGAATCTTTTTTTTTCTTTCGTTTAATACTACCTACTTCTACTTATTTCATAGAAAATATAAACGCTTATTTGACTAACCAATACCGTTCGTTCTGGCGGGAATTTTGAATACCCCCATTTTTAAGATTGTTCCAAACTTTTTTCTTTTGATGATTAGTATTAGTTCTACCTTTATTGGATCATTAATATTACAGATTTTAATTATTTCCTATTTTATAAAAGCAATAATAAATACCTATTTGATCAATGAGTATTTTTCGTTTCGAGAATTTTAAATTCCCACCCATATTTTAAAATTTAATTGGTTGAATATAATTTCAAGACGTTCTTTTGGATAACATTACTCCTACTGCGTTCTCTTTATCTTTTTACTCCTTTTGATGATAAATATTACAAAATTCAATTGCTAGTTATTTTATCGAGCGAATAATAAACGTTTATTCGACCAATACTGAATACTGTTCGTTTTGGCATGAATTTTAAAAGACCCGTCCATAATTTAAAGTTTAATTGGTTGAATCTAATAAGTAACTGTTTCTTTTGGCGGGAATTTTAAATATCCCGCTAATATTTGAAAATTTCATTGATTACTTTTACTTCTTTTTCTTCATCCTATTTCGTTTGGATAATTTATGTTACAAGTTTTTACCTATTTTATAGTCTGAATAATAAACGTTTATTTTACCAATGAATATTATTTTGGCGGGAATTTTAAATCTTCTTTTTAATATCATTTTATTTCAGTATTATACAATCGACATCAAGATTATTTTTCCTAAACTGAAAAACTCTTAATATACCCCATCATAAGATGTAATTTAATTACGAAACTTGCCGAACTTCGAATTATCATGTTTTCCTTCTCATTTCAGAATGTATTCAAGATTTTAAATGTCGAGTTACGTAATGTAAGAAGACAGAGAAAGACTTGATAATTATTCATGTTTTAATAGAAATTTATAGAGGAAATTTTTTGGATGTATCCTAACGACGTTAAGATACCAAGTTTATATTACAATTTCTTATAATTTGAAAAACAAATATACCTTTCGGTCTTTATATTATCATCATCAGTTTCAAAATTTCGGCAAATTATATTTGCCTCTTCCTAAGTATTATTAGTGTAATTGATCTGTATTTATTATAAATAAAGTTTAATATGGCAATTAATGTTGACTCTTGTTTTTCCTTTTTTAATTAAAAATCCTTATCTGTACAATTGTGTTTATTTTATGATTGTTGAGAAAACGTTATATACCGTTTGACTGAAATAAAAGTAGATATAGGGAAACACAGACACGCACACATGTGCATGCAAACATGAAATGGAGGGGTACGATAATAGGGGAATACAGATGAGTTCATATCGGGCGGACACCGGATACCGAGACCGAGGCTTCAGTGCAAAACGTTGAAAGCTGGTATGTAGACGTTTGCTTTAAGGAATTGCTCCGCTATTTTGGTAATTGATGTATAATGTATTAACAGTGAACTGAAACAAAACTATAAAAATTGTAACTAAAATAAAATTCTCACATTTAAAACGAAACTAAATATTATAATGAACTATACAAATAAATTTTGCACGTCTTTGTACGAATTATGCTTCGCATACCATAACACAATCTGTATTTTTTCCTCGACAGCTAAGGGCATTTTATTTTAATATTTGCGAGTTTGCTCAGACACAATGTAAGTTCCTGCTCTAAAGATACGGAACGAATGCCATGTGCGCATGGTGTTCGCGCTCTCGGGGAGGTGGTGTGGGTAAACCAAGAGCCACATTCTTGAACTGTTGTATACATACATACATAGGTACATGTTTATGTGTGTGTATTTGATGATGCAAATTAACTTTTAACTACGACAATCTGTATACGATTACATGTTAACGTGCGTAACTAGTTGCCTGTTTTTATCATTTCAACGTTAAGGCGGCTGCACTATCGAACGGGAACCGGACCGCAAACGGTAAATTTAAGCAGATGCACAATTGACGGTAATACTCCGAAAATACCTAGGGATATTTGTTGAGAGTAAGTGCTATTTCAATTTACCAAGTTGCCAACTTTGTTGATTTATGTTTAAAAACTGTATTTATTGACTGGTAGTGGACAATCTTTAGTGAATTTTTAAAGAAAATAGAAAATTATGGATTTAGAAGATGATGAAAATTTTCTTATTTGCATGCATTTTATGTTATGTGTATTCATGTACTACAGTGCGTGTCTGTTAGAAAGAAATAGAAGGTAGGTTTACAGAAATTTGGTGTTGATGATTATTAATGAAACCCATCCCGCAAATTATCCCACCGTTTCTTTGCTGCGATTAAAGAAAAAGAAAAATAGTGACAATACATAGATAGAATATAATATAAATTTGGGTTATGTTTGTACTGTATGTTTTTTTATCATTTCATGTACATTATACTTACGTGTGGAATTTAGGTTTTCCGCAATTGAAATCCATATGTTTTGTTTTACTTTTTCGTCTATGTAGTCTTTTAACGATTTATTGTAAATGTGTGCATTTTGCTCAACAAAATAAATTAATAATTCGTCATCCATTTTTGAGACAATTACTGACAGATGTACTGACATATAAATTTGGGTTATTATCACACTGTGAACATAGGTAAATGTTCCGTCATGTCATTCACGACAAAGACGGAGTCCCTTATATCCCAGTATAGACACAGTAGTTTCAGTCGCCGTCGGCATCTTTGATGTTTGTGTCCCAAAATGGTACTGCGTATTCACGCACGCGCAACCAGAGGCGTAGTCAATTCTTCTATTCAGGAATAAACCAGTGGCGTCAGAACCAAATCGTTTATGAGAAAACTATGTTAATCTATTTTTAATATTATGAAAAAGCTATATCAATAATACAAAAAAAGAGGATAACACTTTCTTTTTATTAAGTACATATTACACGCGCATTTAAAATGTAATACATTATACGTACAACACAAAATATCCCGCCACGACTCAACAGCTGATAGCTGACTACTGCGCACTCAGAAATTGTCACGCACGCGTCGGTTTTACGGAGGACAATTATTACCCTCAACTGACACTACTGATTCTATTATATAGCTATATACTGTGCTTATATATAATTACAATGTCAAGGGTTCTGCTCTCCAAAGCCCTGACAGTGGTCCCATTCAGCAGACGCAACTGTTGTGGAACTGTTGAGGAAAAGTCTACTGGATGCATACGCTACATTTGCGCTACATCGAATTACGTCACGATTACATCGACTACTTTACGGAGCGGACGGCCATCTTTTGTAGCGCATTCTATTACCGCTACGTATCGGTAACACGTTGAGTAAGATGGCGGTTAACTATATGAATTTAAAAATCAATTCTATGAAATTACAGATGTGGATGAGATTCACAATAGATTAGCGTCGGGTTGTTGTTTTATCGAAGGTAATTTTATGTAAAACTTAATTACTACTAGTTTTTACAGACGAAGAGTATTTTGCTGAATACATAAAACGTAAATGTTCTCTTGAATGTAATGCATCACCAATAGTGACAACAGTCAACAGCCAAGACAAATAAAAACAAATAATAATAATAATAATCTTTATTTTGCAGTTGCTATTAAAATATAAAAATATATTACTTAGAAACTAAAACTTTTTCTATATTATACTTACGGAGGAGTTATTCAAATATTCAATGTTCTTAACACTTAAAAAACTACAATTTAATCACTACTAAGTGAATCAACCCTATTGCTACATATATTTAAATTTCCAGTCTTGTTTACCTACTGTTCGTTTGTATTTTATACAACTTCTATCGAACACTGTGAATAGTGTCAATATCCACTTTAAATTAATCATTTGTTCTTACATATTTATGCACTTATATACAAGTATAATTAAGCTAACACATTTGTTTGTCAAATGATTACCAGCACAACGACCACATGAAACTAAAACTTTTTCTATATTATACTTACAGACTAGTTCTTCAAATATTCTAATGTTCTTAACACTTAAAAAACTACAATTTAATCACTACTAAGTGAATCAACCCTATTTACTATCTAATTGCTACATATATTTAAATTTCCAGTCTTGTTTACCTACTGTTCGTTTGTATTTTATACAACTTCTATCGAACACTGTGAATAGTGTCAATATCCACTTTAAATTAATCATTTGTTCTTACATATTTATGTACTTATATACAAGTATAATTAAGCTAACACATTTGTTTGTCAAATGATTACCAGCACAACGACCACACTTGCACCCCAATTACCAAGTTTCCGCATTTTTACATTCTTTAGCAAAATTATACCCTGCACATTTGTTGTGCAGAGGGTATAATGTTCATACACCTTACATTTTTTCCATCCCATATTTATTTGTGCACTGTCTATAATGCTGGAATACATCTTCGTTTGAACAGATAATATAATATTTCCATAGTTCTTCTTTTTCTTGTCTAAGTACTTCTTTTTTTCTGTTTTAATTTTAGTTGAGATGTCTTTGTCTACATATTTGAAACATTTTGTATTAAATAATCGCATACACTTTTTCATTGTTTAGATCAATAACATCTTCAACACCAGCAATTATTATTTTCGCATTTCTTAATTTCGGTTCAGAAACTACATACTTATTATCAATTTCATTTATGACTTTTTCTCTTAATTTTTCAAATCAACAAGAACTGATCAGCTGACTTCTTTCAAGTGTGTTAACAAGTAGCACATCCAACAATATAAAATTAAATTTTGAATTTCACTCAACTGTTGTCGATGTAGCGTACGCTACCGATGGAGCGGAGCATGTGCTTCTGCTGAATGCAACCAATCTCTGTGATCTTTGTGTCTCCTATGATTCCAAGCTATCATTTAATAATCACATTGAGACCATCACGTCTCAAGCTCTAAAAAGTCTTGTTTTCGTTATTCGGCATACCAAAGACTTCAATAACTGCTCAATTATACCAAGTTATATTTTGCATTTTGTTCGGTCGAGATTGGAATATACTTCTGTAGTGTGGAATCCATTCTATGACGCACTGTAATGTCCTTACTTTTTTTTATCAAATACATTTAAAAGCAGAATTGATTGCCCCGAAATTGATGCACAACTGCCTCTATATATTCCTCGTGTATATTAAAGCTGGCATTACTGTTTAGTACAACATTTATATTTATTGTTATTATTATTATTGCTACTAGGTATATATTACTTTGTTTTTTATGTTTTTTTTTCTTATTTTAATATCATGTATGTATAATAATTGTGTCCCTAATCTGTAATTAGACATCTGTCTGTTGATTAGTGTATCAAATAAATAAATAGATATCAAATTTTTCTACTAATAAATATAAATATGCGCATGGATAAACAAGCCAAACAATTTGTTTGTATTCCTTTTTTTCATAGTATTCTATGATCCTTCAGTACATGTTCGGGTAAACTATAGTTTACAGGTTCAGGCGATTTTTGACAAACTCAGTAGATGATCTCTAATTCAACAACTTTATAAAATTATCGGTGGAAACGTACAGAAATGGAAATAAAAATTCTCACCGAGGGAATTTTTCCAGGTCACATTTACAATCATTATAAAAAAAATTATAAAAATCGTAATAATTGATGTTTATTTCGCTTTATTACACAACAATTAAGTTTAATTTGTATGTTCTCTATTACTTTTCTGCGATTTATAATGTAAACAAAAGTAATCTCCCATAACAGCGCGCCGAGCGGGTGGTTATAGGGGGATGCCTGAACTCGTAAACAGCAATATTCCCAGAAAACAGCTGTAAAATTGCATGAAACATTTGGAATCGTCTTACATGCTAATATATTTTGTCCCAGGACAAGGAGTGATTCAAATATTGCGCCAAAATGGTACATATTTTTAAGAGATTTGATTGGTTCTCGCACAAGCAAATTAAAAGTTTGTTTTAATATAAGTCGTTAGCAATTTGATTGGCTCCGACCAGGGGGGGAAATGTTTAATTGGGATTGCATAGACAACGTTTTACTTCTGCCTGCAGTTGGTAGGTGGCGCATGTGTTGACGAAATTTTAAGATCACATGTGATACTTCAGGGCTTAGCTGCTTGTAGGCTGTTGACTGTGTTTGGTAACTATGGCAACTACATGTGGTATAGTTTTCAAACATTTTTGTTGACAGTTTTTAAAATTATTAATCACAATTATAAAATATTAACTTATTTCTTAAAATTGCATGTACGTAAGTATTTATTCTGCATAATTCGAGTAATTTATTTATTTATTAGCACTTTTTTCTAGACGTCCTAGTAATTATGCCGACAAGAAAATGTTATGTGTCAAATTGTGACCAAAATGTAAAAGTTTTCCACATCCAAAATCAATTCGTTTTCATGAGTGGTAGGAAGCTACAGGAGATCCTAATTTATTCAATGTCATAAGAGAAGATCGACGATTTCCATTTAAGGAATGAATAAGTTCAAATGTAAGAATAATTTAGAAAGCTTTCTCCTTAATATTTTGAAATAGAAATAAATTTTTATATAAAAATAAAGCGTTACTAAAAAGATATGTTTCTAATTTATTACTAAGTTATTATAGCAATAAATGTAGTATATTTTACTTTAAAATACATCTACTATTTTACTTCCGAAGATTAAAAGTGAAGAATAAAAACTATTAAGGTAAATACAAAATGGAATAGAAATATATAATATTTAAATTTCCCGGTTCATCGGTTTGATCCATTTTAGTACTGCCTGCAGTTGGCAGGCGGCGCTAAACATTGTCTAAACTTTTTACTATTAAGTTATACTATCTTCTAGTATAGTGATCTGTGGCTCCGACTCTATTATCTTTCATTTGTGCTTGGTTTATTATACTTTAGTGTGTTACTAAATACAATCTGCGTTTAAGAAACTACATCTGATCAGGCAGGTCCAAACAAATCGTTAAATATTATTCCTAATATTAAGAAAAGGAGCATAAACAAATTAGATGAGTTATCTTTCGAAATAAAAATGTGCACAGGGCAAAGCTATGATAACGCTACCAATATGAAAGGTTTACAAGCTAGGTTGAAAAAACATAATCCCTCTGCACATTATACAGCATGTGTCAATTTTCATTAGCCATAGGCGATTAATTCATGCAATACGTGACAACATGGCACCCCCTACTTTCCTCTCCAATGCGAGCACGACCGATTCAAGCTCAAGTTATAGCCATGATAGAAGGACTAAAAGAGATATGACATTGCGCATGTTTCCCCCACCGGTCATTGCTCGGTGACGTCAAGTGGTGACCATGTTGTGGTGATATGACGGACATGACTGACGTTTTACTCATCGTTTTACTTGTGAAATTAGAAATTATTTCTATTGGGTAATTAATTAACCTAAGTACAATGCGGTGCGCAGTGTTTGGTTGCTCCGTCAATAACAATTTAAAAAGTATTGGACCAAATGTACAATTTTTTCGTTTTCCTAAAGAGGAACCGACGCGAAGTGTATGGGTGAACTGTTGTTCTCGTGCCGACTGTTTCAACGTTGAAAATTCTCGAATCTGTTCGACACATTTCACAGACGATGACTACGTTCGAAATTTGAAACACGAATTACTGAACTACAATCCAAAAAACTGTCGTCAGTTGAAGGAGAGTGCCGTACCAAGTATAAACATCATGAAGGCAAAAACCTTGCCTTCAGAATGTAACAAATTTAGGCAGCAAAGGAGAGAAGCCAGAGAACGCAAGAAAATTGTTGATTCGGTTGTAAACAGGTAATATTGTACTATTTTGTATTCATAATACTATAAATTAACTTATGTAAATCTAACAATGCCTGCATTATTCTTCTGGGTTGTTGTAGTTCTTTTACACATGCAGTTAATACTGTTTCTTCGGATGGCGGTGGTACCCATAATAATCACCCGGCCCTACCTGGTTCTTCTCCAGATGCAGATGCTCTAGAAGGTGATGGTAACAATAACAAGCTCGTGGATACATGTGTTAGCAAGGGGTAAGTCTTACTATTATTATAATATGTATTGTTACATTTTATTTCTTGAATTCTTATATTTTGTTTTAGAGTAAATACGGAGTATGACGACAGGGATACAAAAATAGCTGATCTTAAAACACAATTAGCAGTAATGGAAAAAGAACAAAACCAGCTGAAAAAATTATTTAGCCCTCAGCAGATAAGGAAAATACAAACTCCTAATAAACGATTGACATGGTCAGCTGAGGATATTTCAAAAGCAATAGCTATTCATGCAGCAGGGCCTAAAGCTTATAGACTTATGTTAAAACGTGGATTTCCATTTCCAGCAGTTTCAACTCTTCGATCATGGCTAAAAAAAATACTAATATCTCCAGGAATTTTAAAGAAGATTTTTCATATTATTAAAACTTCAGATATGACTAAAATGGATAAAGTATGCGTGTTATCGTTCGATGAAATGAAAATTAAAAAACAGTTTTTGTATGATAAAGTAAATGATGAAACAATAAAACCGTTTAGTTATGTCCAAGTGATCATGCTCAGAGGGTTGTTTAAAAGTTGGAAGCAACCAATATTTTTTGATTTTGACTGCAAACTGACCAAGGATAAGATATTTGATGTAATAAATTATGTTGAATCTGCAGGTAATTATATATGATGTTAAATCACTTAAATTACTTTATTATTTAGGTTTTCATGTGGTGGCAATGACAAGCGATTTAGGAGGCGGTAACCGTGCTTTACATTCAGAGATAGGAATTAATACTTCAAAAACGTGGTTCCTCAATCCTGCTAATGATGAACAAATATTTGTATTTGCTGACGTTCCGCATCTAATAAAGTTGATACGAAATCACTTTGTGGATCAAGGTTTTATATTGGAAGGACAAGAAGTAAACAAAAATATTATTGAGGAATTGATTGATTTAACCAGTTGCTCAGATTTAAAAATTACACACAAAATTAACAAGGAAATGCTGAATGTTAAGGGAGCAGCTAGGCAGAAAGTGAAGTTTGCAACGAAGTTATTTTCACATACAATTGCTACTGCTATCTCTAGATGTGGAATGCTAGGTCGTTTCAAATCATCAACAAATTGGGCGCAGTGTTCAGAATTTTTCAAAACAGTAAAATATTATAAAATAATTACATTAGGTAAGTTATCAATAAAAATTATAATTTTAGGTGAACGACTGGTTTGATGTGTTAAATGTACGAGTCCCGGAAACTGATTCACGAGCAAGAACAAAAGCATATGGCTTAGCTTTGAATGAACAAAATATCATTTTGGATAAGATGTCTGACACCGTACTTTCTATGAAAATTTCCAACAAAAAACAGCTTTTGCCGTTCCAAAAGGGTATAAATGCTACATAAATCAATGCATGTCAATTTGTACCTGGCATAAATTTTTTAGGAATTCTAATTACCAATACATCTTTAAAGCTTCTCTTTCATGAAATGCAAAATAAATTCAACATTAAATATTTGTTGACGTATAGACTAAACCAAGATGTTCTAGAAAACTTTTTTGGTGTAATCAGGGCCAAAGGAGGCCTCCATGATCACCCTACAGCTTTGGAATTCAAATATCGCCTAAGAAAATATATCCTGGGAAAAAATGATGGGTCGCTGTCATTTGGTAATACTGAAGATCATACTCCAGATTTGAATCTTGAATTAGGCGAAAACGTAAGAAGCAGTGAATTATGTTCGAAATTATTGACTGGTTAGTATTGATTCAAAATTAATAATTAATATATGTAGTTCATTTAATGTTTTTGTAGATCGTGACCTGAACAATGACCAAGACCATAACATGGAACTCGCTGATGAAGATGAATTAATTTACGACGGACTTGAAAATTTAGGTGGTTATATTTGTCATAGGTTAAAACATGTTACTCTTCCTCAAACCACTTCCACATCTACTTCAGCCAGTTTTACATGGACTGATCAATTATCTGAAGGAGGATTGACAAAAGCATCTCCAGAAATTATCGAAAAACTGGAAAAATTGGAGAAAATTTTTCAAGATATTAATAAAGACACATTAGTTATAACAAAAAATTATCTTCAGTATTTGATAAGGGAAAGCGAACATATACATTGTCATGTGGATGTAAAAACATTATTTTTTAGAAGTCGAATGTATTTTAGAATAAGACAGTTAAATAGTAATCTTCAAGAGTTAGAAAAATCTAGAAAAAGAAAACTTGACAAAATCATACATTAAAATGTTAATATTGTATTACATGTTTTTGTTTTATTAAATGAAACCCATTATTATCCTATGTGCAAACTGTATTATTTATTAACTATCTATTTAGACCAAAGTAGGCCATGGATATCTGGCATTTTAGTTGGACGGAGTGGATGGTTGACAATATTATAAATCCAGATTTTTAAATGAGAATATCACATTTGCGGCTAATCCCAAGGTCATATTTGAAAATAATATAACATCCAATTAGAGGACATTGCACTTCATTTACCAACTTTTGTGTCAACAGGCCTCATTTAATCCACAATCAACAGTAATGTACAATTTTACGTATTAAACTCGTGTAATTACGTTGTTGGTCGTCACCGCATGACGTCATTGCGCAGAAGGAACGAATTTTAACCACGGGAGTGTCATATCTCTTTTAGTCCTTCTATCATGAGTTATAGCAGTAACTGTTGGACCACTGACTTGGATGTTTGTAATGCGTTCAGAAATAATATTTACGCGTTGCAAGGTTTTCTTTTTCTTTTTCCTTTCAGTAAATGCAGAGAATTATTAAGCTGAGTTCACGCTGCATGACACAAACATATGCGTAATTCTAATAAAATTAAAAATAAGGTAAATAAAAAAGGATTCTGAAAATAATAATAAACTACTAGATCCGGAGATCGCGGCGGCCATTTGATGTTTCCCGTTCCAGTAATAAGACGGGTTTTATTGCAGATTGCAGACTATATCGCAACGTGTTCGCAGTTCGCAGCTAAAGATTGAATGTAAAATCTGGTGGGGGATCGGAGAAACTCGATGTAATGTCGATTGTTGCCGGGATTGGTGACGGACGGTAGAGGTGACACACGTTGCCATGTATTATTTGTATACGTATAAATCGCACGTAAAGATTGAATCCTATACCTAATGAAAATTGACACATACGGTATAAAAGCAATAAGCCACAAACAGTAATTAAACATTCTAATCGCATTGTAATCTGAGCGTGCGCTAACTGTGGATGACAACTAGATGAAAGTCAAAGGGGTGTAACTTAAATCAGACGTTTGTAAAAAGTCTCCAAAACTCAAATAGAGATTTGTATAAGACGTATATGGACAAAACTCTAATATATTAGTAAGTAACTTTTTCTTAATTATATTAAGTAATTTTACATAAAAGTAGTTAATTACAAAAATATTAGTTTTGCTCACAAACTATAAAATAAAACCATTAATTTTGGATAAGAATGTAAAGTAATGTACTATGCTTAATTTTAAAATTTGCCGCCATTTAATTTAGTACCTGAAAATTTCAAGAGATGAGTCTGATAGGCTTACAATATTTAGTACCACGCGATCATTTAAATTCTAAATTATAGCAGGCGGGATTTTTTTTATTAGGTTGTCCAGAATGTCAATTATTGATTAATTAACATTATGAAACGTCACTTTGACAATTCAAATTGTAAATTAGTACTTATATACCAACTTAATTTAAATTTCACAGCCTGCTCTAATTTAGAATTTAAATGATCGCGCGGTACTTAGTTACCCATCTATGATTGACTATGATAATAGTTCTAATTCGGCTTTTTATTACTAACGTCAACATGACGTTGCAATATAGCTATTCCGCTTTAAGCCGGATTTATAAACTTGACGTCGTAGTTACAGTTCGCAGTAGCAGTTCCCGTTCAAAGCTGAATACACGGGAAGCTATAGAGTCATTTATAAACTCCGTTATCGTTGCAGTTCAACATTGAACTTTCGTTCGCTTGACGTTGGAGTCCGTTGGTACATAACCAACATTTATGTTTTGTCGTTGCCGTTTGCTGACGTCAAACGGCAGATAACATGCACTCGATCGGTAAGTATGCACGCTCTGTACTAGTCGACGTAGCTGCCCTTTCCATTCGCAGTTTGAACGAATGGAAAGTTTATAAATGCTATTTCCGAAAGAAATCAACAGAACGAACGGCAACTGCTAGCATCAACTGTAACGACAACGTCAACGTCAAGTTTATAAATCAGGCTTTACTATTGTATGAAGTTTTCCATAGATAAACTTCGATTTTCAAAGGAAATAACTAGGTGTCAAGCAGTGGCGTAACTATACCCCCGCGGTGCGGGGGGGGGAGCCTATTTGTAGGATACACCAAGGTAATAATTGGTTACGTTGAGCTGGATGTTGCGGGGGGCCCACAATTTGTAGTTACGCCACTGGTGTCAAGGCTGTATAGAATCAATAAGACAAATCAACAATCAAATTTCATTTATTTATACATAAATTTCAGTATATATTAACAGAACTGTCCTCAACCACTGACTTAAATTTGAAAATCGAATAGAATTAAACATATTTAACATAAATCATTATAATAACTAATGATGAGGCTTAAATTTTAATTATTAAAAATAAAATCATTCATAAATATATATACAGCACACGAGGGCGCGTTATTTTATTAATATAAATAAAATACATGAAGTGGGCGGGGCTCCTTTAGTAAATGTGGGATTGAGGGGGACGAGGCAATAGATACTTGAAAAATTAACAAAAATATATGGGGAATGTTCTCCTAAGACGTCTTCATGTGATAATACAGTTTATCTGTTGTTTTCATCTGAATAAAAAGAAATTAACAGATTTTTTTTAAATTCGTGTTCCTTGTTCAGTTTTATCTTCATTACTAATACCTAAATTATAATACTGTTCAAAAGGTTTCTACAATATTTAGGAGAGTATATATAAAGTGATTTACTTTTTCCATTATTACCATAGTCTGAAGTTTTCATATTTTCTTGTTTTTTTTTTTTTCAATTTGAACACAAAATTTAGATTTTTTCCTTTAGTTTTAGTAATCGCAACAAAATGAAGAATACTGCTCTAAAGATATAATAACAACGATTTCAGTACAATAATGGAAGTATGTAGTACATGTATGTTTTAATTAAAAAAAGGATAACGAAGCTTTAGTGATATTATTGTTAATACTATTTATAAGTTTATTTATGTAAAAAATGTTTTTAGTGTGGTTTTATGTATTTATATAGAAGATAATACATAAGATCCTGCTTATAATATGGTAAACTTGTAAACTTAATATACCTATACACATTTCTTACAAAATAAATAAAACGCTGAATATCACGAAATTAACAATGACAAAGAACATAATTCGGTATAAATAATATTTTATGAGATAATAATCGGTTTCTCGTGCGTAGCGCTAGCCACATTATCATCCTAGCATACAACAAAGCTTGAGTCATGAGATATCCCTAATACACGCAAAATTTTGAGAGCCTATTAAAGGCAGCCATTATTATAGTAGAATCATTTTAGCAACTGACGGGGACAAACTATGAACTACAAATTGACATTGAAGGTATAAGTTCAGAACAAAGACATTAAACTAATTAATTTCATTTAGAGATGCATAGTTTTCGCTACTAAAATATTATTACATTAAAACTAGCTACAAATTGAATATTATAAGTAATGTCATTAACTATCTATTACTAAAATATATTTTTTATTTAATGATTGGCTATTCTGTTTAGTAGGCAAGCATCTTTGACAAATTTGTATTGTTTGGATGGCAATTATAACAAACGCAAAAATTATGACAAATGTCAAATGCAAAATGTATTACGGTCTATGGCATTTTTCTGACACACTTAGAGTCAATTGCACTAATAACAATTAAAATTCTTAAATTGACATTTAACAAATCAATAATAAAAAATCTACAATTAATACTTTAATAACCGTTTCACGAATTTAACTGTTATTTTGAAAAAACCATTACTACCTAATTAGTGAATTTTGCTGTGACCGTTCCCTTAGTGAATATTATTAGAAAACGTCGTTAGGTAATCGTAAAAACCGGTAAAATGCAAATGGCGGCGGCGTAAATCAATTAGACACATTAAAATTGTGATTTAAATTTAATTGGTCGAAAATGGCTATTATTAAAAATGTAGATTAATTAGCGATTTGATTTAAATAACGTTGGTGTTACCGTTTTTACGCTTAATTGACTTTTTAAATGTAGATTGGTTAAAATTTAAATGTCAATTAAAAATTTATTGTCAATGGTGTAAACCAGCCTTTAGAGTTTGTATGGCAATGTTTTAACGATTCATTTTAACTGACTATAAAGTTGCCACTTTCCAGGGCTAAATGCATATGAAAATAACAATACAACTGACAAGTTGAAGCTATCGTTAAATATTTCGGCCATTAACTGACATTACAATCCTGATTAACCGTATCGCAATATTCCGAATCCGGTTTATCCGAGTCAAATATAATGCCTCCAGATTAATCGAATTATTTTTCCAGTATAGGAAACGGATGGGCCAGTGGTTTACGTAACGCATGCTAAATAATCTATCTGCTTTTACACTGGAGCTATGCTAAGAGCAACAGAGGAAATTAGCACATCCGAAGAAAAAATAGTTTTGATCTCAAACGTTGTTAAATACTATATTGCTAAATGTCAACAGATTGAATATTGAATGATACAAGTTTGGAGAGTTTCATTATTCATTTGGGGAATATATCAAAATGGCTGTGAAAACCTTTGATTATATTTTCTCGACAATTTAATTCATCTGTCAAAAAAATGACATTTTAATACACGTTATGTTAGTTTGCCATCGGATAAACTGCTATAGACCATCTCAACCTTAGTATTCAGTATGTGTCTTATGGAGAGAGACAACATAGTTGTCAGTTCGACAATGACAGATTAGGTTGGTAACTCATTATAATGACACGACATTTTAAATACCACGCGATCATTTAAATTCTAAATTATAGCAGGCGGGATTTTTTTTATTAGGTTGTCCAGAATGTCAATTATTGATTAATTAACATTTTGAAACGTCACTTTGACAATTCAAATTGTAAATTAGTACTTATATACCAACTTAATTTAAATTTCACAGCCTGCTCTAATTTAAAATTTAAATGATCGCGCGGTACTTGTTGGTTAGGATATTATTCTATATTATTACCTATATTATAATATTAATTTGACACCTGACAGGAAGGTTATGTTGTGATACTTACACCAAACCGATAATACCAACCATAAACATAATAAATCGAACTGACAACATTGCCTTGAAATAAAAAAAGACAGTTTATTACAAATTGCTTAGGGTAGTAATAGAGGTATATATCCCATAAGAGACTGTACTGAATACTAAGGTTGAGACGATCTATAGTAGGTATGTTTGCTAGCGGATAAACTGCATGTTGATTTTCCATGGCAACGAAAATTCAATTCTGACAGTATCGTTCAAATAAACGTCATACATAAACGTTTGTATTTTTCTCTTCCAAAATGAATCGTGTCGGCAGTGCTACAGAAAAAATAAAAGATGCCGTATTGAATACCATGTCTAATAATAAAAAAAAAAAAACCATCATGCAATTTTGTTCCCAGAAACGATAAATTGGTCGGCAATACACCAGTTAATGTAATTGCTAGTATACTAGAAAACTGGGCCTATAATATGAAGAAAAGAGATGGGACAGACTACAAAGAATACGTTATCGAAACTACCTGAAACACTACTACAAAATGTATTCAAGAATATTTCAATGAATTTGGTATGATTTTTGACCAGTTTAAGATATTATTTTTCAGTCAGCTCACAATGCTAAAAATGCAAAAAGAAAAGAACTGCAAAGCAATTCCAATAAAAGACAAAGGAGTGCTACTGCTTTAACCAAGGAAGAAATTATAAAAATGATGAACTTATGGGACGAGAAGACACCAAATGGATAGCAAAAGAAATTTTGTCATATTGCTGCATTTGAATTGGCTTGGTAGGCTCGAATACAATCCGATATTTTCGAAAACAGGCCAGTATGGAGATAAGAAACTTAACGATAGTAAGTGGTTCACGGAAAATAAAAAAAATCCTGATTTACTTCCTATTAGATTGTTTTATAAAATTCTAAGCAAAAGAGGACCAAATATTCTTACTGATCGATTGTTTTTGACAGTGAATCAGTATTATGAAACAGAAGGCAGCAAGGGATGGTACAAAAATATGCCTATTGGTTCAAATGAACTCTCTAAATGAACCAGAGATTCAGCTATCAAAATTCACCTTAATGCCGACAATAAATATACCAATCATTCACATAGAGCAAGTACTGTTTCAACATTAGCCTAAGCGGAAGTAAGTGATCTGCATATCACTAAAATAACAGGCCAATCGAACACAAAATTCTTAAAATCCTACCTCTAGTTTGATCCAAATCATCACTCAGAAATTATAACAAATCTAAGAAACAAAAATAACCTAAACAGTGTTCAGTGTAACGATTAAGCTACTATTTACCTATGTATTGAATGAAATGTGTTTTTTGCATTGTTTAAATAAAAATAATTTTGTTTATTAATGTTAATTAAATGATTCATTAAATTGTCTTACCAAATACCATTCGAGTTTGTGTTTATTTCCGGAACAAACTTTCATTTTAACAAAACTCAAACATTGTCGCTTAAAGGTAACACGACCCGAACAAATAACAAAAGGTAAAAACGCTCCACTTTCGGTGTCGCGGTTTTACCATGTTATTTGTTCTCGTCAGTTATCAAGCAACAAAGCTTTCGTTCAAAATGATAGTTTGTCCGGATAAACACAAACTCTTATGGTATTACCCCCGACAATTTTTGAAAAAATGAAAAAAAGATGGCACAACTTTCATGTTAGGCTGGGTTCACACCGATTATACAAAACAATTTGCTTGAAGGGGGTTTGAATCATAGAAAACAACATAATTTTATAATCATGCAAATGTCGGTTATAAAATCATTAATTGTTTATTTTATTGTATGTAATAAGTCATAATATCCTTCTACGTGTGGTATAGAGGTTTAATTGAATTAAAAATAACATTTTTAATTCAATTTTATCAAAAGAACCCCTTAACCCTATGACGCGTGTTTCGTAGAAGATAAATATAACAGAAATTTTGCAATGATGTATTAGCTTTGTTTATTTGTATATTCTAAATAATTGGTAAAGAACGGCCATATTTGTATTTTGTACCTTGCAGGATTCTCTAAGAGAGGAAGCGACATCCGAAAATACTCTAGTGTGACTGGTTATCTAAGGAAATTAACAGAAAATCATAAATATCCAAGTTATTTAAAATGACTTAATAGTGATCGTATACCTATTTGTTATTTCAAACAAATTCTGCCAATTCAATTATTTGTATATTTGAGATGATGAATTTTGATACAGCGCGCGACATCTTTAGGACTAAAATGTTGTTATTTCTTGAGAGTAACGAAATTACTTATGTTTTCTATGATTCAAACGCCCCCTTAAACCAAATGTTTGAAGTAAGTCAGCGTCCATTACAGACTAAACGAACTTTCTTTTTGTTTAGTCCAACGAGGCAAGAATAGAACAGGAGAGTCCCCTTAATAATAATATTTGACCAAAGTGGTAACTTAATATGGCCGCCGGAATGCATAGGCGTGCATAAATATTTCGTATAGGGTACACTTCGTATGTTGTCGAAAATCATTCAAAATAGGTTCTTAGTCCAATAATAATTAAAGTAATATCGTGAGTGCATTATTTTTTCAATCCTTTTATTCTTTTTAATATAGTAACATTTATTCTAACTGTATTAAAGAAAACATTAAAAAAACATGCCTAGAATATGTATGTTACGCCACTGAACACATAATCAAACAAACTGGATATATAACAAGTTATTCAAAATACTCATTTTATAAATTATGATTGGTCGATATTGCCATAATTGATCTGCCTTAAAGTGGTAACCTCCGTCTAAATAATACCTATTCCCCCACCAGTTTATCATCTCTCCTGTTCTATTCTTTCCTCGTAGGTTCGTAGGCTCCAAATGAATGTAATGTTTTACATGTTTTGTTTCATTGGTGTACAACAACGAAATAATTTGTCAAATCAATGTGCATAATAACTTCAAATAAATTGTTTGTCAAACATTTTCTTTAACTGCAATGGTGTGCACCCAGCCTTTGACCAATTTGAAACTGCCAATTCACCCCACAGTTTGTATTTATTATCAAAACGTCGATATCCACATCTGACGAGAAAAAATTACTCACAAATCACTAATGTTCGATAGTTGACGCATGTGTATTCGTTTCAAATCGAAACACTTGAGCGCCTCTGGTATTCGAAGGTAGAAGTTATGTAATTTAGCGGTAAATCAAACGGACATTAGGGAAAACTTTTGCATGTATTAAGAAAATCGATAGATTCAGTGTTATGCCCAGACGCATTTTTTTCGTTCATTGACACATCGTATAATTTTTTCAATAATGCAACTCAGGCAGCAAGGAACCAAAAATGCACCTGTGCGTAATTATCACATGTTGCTCATGTAAAATTGGATTACATTAGAAAAGCCTAGAAGTACTAATTAATATATAAAACACATGAAACCCAAATATATTCATGTGAATATCTTTGAAATGAAACGTTCCACTTTTTTTTTTGGTTTCACCATCTCACTTAATACAAAAAAGCCACAAACTTGCTAATTTAATCAATAAGAAGGTTTGGAATGGTGAACAATTAACTTTGGACACAGTATTATCATTTTTACATATTAATGAAGGATTTCTGCCATAATTTAAGATATGCCATAGAATGTCCATTATTAATTTTACAATACACATTAATATATTTGAACTATTATTTGGATTATTTCTATTATTATCATGGTAAAGAGGATTACTTTAAGCCAGCAGGAAGTTACTTTGCTCCAGAATGTGCCAGAGATCTAAAACTGCAAAACTAGATCTCTGGCACCAAATATCATTTGCTAGTACAATGTAAAACATTACATGTTTCTTTCTAAAAGATTAACTATTCTCTTCTGCTAACAAAGATATTATCAGACAAGAGATCTTGTATTATTTCTATTATTATCAGGGTAAACAAGGGTTACATTAAGTCAGTAAGCAGTGACTTTTCTCCAGGAGAAGGTTGCCTAGTGCCAGCAAAGGGTAATTTGTGCCAGAGATCTAAAACTACAAAACTAGGTCCAGTTTTAGATGTCTGACACAGAGTAACCATTTGCTAGTACAAGGTAAAACGTTACGTATTTGTTACTAAAAATTACTATTTTCTTCTGCAACAAAGTTATTATCAGATGAGAGAACTTGCATTATTTCTTTTGTTATTGCAGTAATGTGGGGTTACTTTATACCAACAAGAACTTATTTTGTGCTAGGAGTAGATTATCTCATGCCAGCAAAGGATTACTTTGTGTAGAGATATCAAACTGCAAACCTAGGCTGCTTTATATCTCCGGCACAAAGTAAAACGTTACATATGTTTTTCTAATACATTACTGTTCTCTGTTATCAAATTAGATAAATTTAATTATATGTAATGTTATTAGAGTAAAGTTTTAACACTTAGTGCCAGAAACATAAATGCAAAACCGAACGTAAATGGTCTAACTTGTACTATCACTAACACAAAAAACTAGGACAACTTTGTTTTGGCTGTGTAAAACCGACGCATATCAATAGCTGTCAGTTAAAACGAAATTATTTGAAGCTGTCATTAGTCGTGCCGCAAGTCAGTTTGATTGATAAGGTAAGAATAATTACTTCTAGAAAAACAACGACAGCGACAACTGTCCTATACACTGCACGGAATGTAACCACATGGTTCCGAGATAAGAATATTGAACTAATGCCATGGTCTGCACATAGTCCTGTTCGCAACTCAATCGAAAATGTTTGGAGTTGTATGATAAAAAATCAGAAAGAAATCGTCAGCCGGTAACCGCAGAAGAACAAATTGAGGGCACATGGAATACACAAAAACAAGAACAAAATTTAATAAGACCTTTTATATCTTCCATGCCTCTTCGTTTACAGAGTGTTACCGACAAAAACGAAGGAATGACTAATTGTTATTTTATTATTCTTTGCTTTTGTTAATTGTATTTTCTGATATTAAAAATTAAATTACATAACCTCATATTATTTTGTGTGACAGAAGTGCCAAAAGCCTGAATGACATTAGCACAATTAGCAAAATTCATGGCTATCTGGAATAATATTTGTCCTAGTTTTTTATGTTACCGATAGTATGTTCAAAATTTCGTGCTATAGTCTATCTCACCCTTAGTATTCAGTACAGTCTCTTATGGGATATATACCTCTTTTACTACCGTAAGCAATTTGTAATAAACTGTCTTTTTTTATTTCAAGGCAATGTTGTCAGTTCGATTTATTATGTTTACGGTTGGTATTGTAGGTTGGTGTAAGTATCACAACATAACCTTCCTGTCAAGTGTCAGATTAATATTATAATATAATAATATAGAATAATATCCTAACCAACAAGTATTTAAAATGTCTTGTCATTATAATAAGCTTCCAACCTAAATGTCATTGTCGATCTGACAACTAGGTTGTCTATCTCCATAAGACACATACTGAATACTAAGGTTGAGACGGACTATAGTAATATACAGTTTTGGTTGCCTTGTAAAACATTTGCATTTTTCATCATTCATTACAGAGTGACCCCTGACTGTCACAAAATAACTCCACTTAAAATTTACTAAATTGTTTTCCAGTCTTTTTTAGGTCTTTTTTTTTCTGATTCAATATTATTAGATGTCTGACACAGAATAACCATTTGCTAGTACAAGGTAAAACGTTACGTATTTGTTACTAAAAATTACTATTTTCTTCTGCAACAAAGTTATTATCAGATGAGAGAACTTGCATTATTTCTTTTGTTATTGCAGTAATGTGGGGTTACTTTATACCAACAAGAACTTATTTTGTGCTAGGAGTAGATTATCTCATGCCAGCAAAGGATGATTACTTTGTGTAGAGATATCAAACTGCAAACCTAGGCTGCTTTATATCTCCGGCACAAAGTAAAACGTTACATATGTGTTTCTAATACATTACTGTTCTCTGTTACCAAATTAGATAAATTTCATTATATGTAATGTTATTAGAGTAAAGTTTTAACACTTAGTGCCAGAAACATAAATGCAAAACCGAACGTAAATGGTCTAACATGTATGTTCAAAATTTCGTGCTATTGACTATCTCACCCTTAGTATTCAGTACAGTCTCTTATGGGATATATACCTCTTTTACTACCGTAAGCAATTTGTAATAAGCTGTCTTTTTTTATTTCAAGGCACTGTTGTTAGTTCGATTTATTATGTTTACGGTTGGTATTGTAGGTTGATGTAAGTATCACAACATAACCTTCCTGTCAAGTGTCAAATTAATATTATAATATAATAATACATAGTATGATCAAAAAATCTTTAGATCGCTATAGCCATGAAACGTAAAGCTATCTATAGAATTATTTACTTCTGTGGTTCTTGACTTTGAAATATACATAAATCAACCTAAATAATTATAACCTAAAATCTATTTTATTTGTGACTTATGTATACTTCAAAGTCAAGAACCACAGAAGTAAATAATTCAATAGATAGCTTTACATTTCATGGCTATTGCGATCCAAAGACTTTTTGATCATACTAGAATAATATCCTAACCAACAAGTATTTAAAATGTCTTGTCATTATAATAAGCTACCAACCTAAATGTCATTGTCGATCTGACAACTAGGTTGTCTATCTCCATAAGACACATACTGAATACTAAGGTTGAGACGGACTATAGTAATATACAGTTTTGGTTGCCTTGTAAAACATTTGCATTTTTCATCATTCATTACAGAGTGACCCCTGACTGTCACAAAATAACTCCACTTAAAATTTACTAAATTGTTTTCCAGTCTTTTTTAGGTCTTTATTTTTCTGATTCAATATTACAAAAGAAATTTTCTAAATTTTCTACTTGACAATGTGATAAAACTATTTGAAACAATTGAAGCAAAATAATTTCTTTCACCAATCATGAAATGGCAAATATGTTCTTTTTCTTTCTTTAGAATCACAGGCAGAATTTAATTTTAATTTATATATTTATATCAATTAATACCAAAACCTTCCACCATTTGTTTTCAATTATCTATCGATTAATGTACAATTTAAAAAAAATTGATATTTCAATGTCTAGAAGATAATGTTTTGATCTCAAATAAATACATAATCACAGCAATCAATTAAATAATAAGCAAATACCATTTAAAAGCAGGATCAATTTTTACATATAACTATTATTCTTCAAAGTAGGAGATTTTCTTTCTTGTTTAATAGACTCTATTTTCCATAATCAACATTTTTATTTATTTTTCTCCTTCTCATATATATGTTATTTATTATTTATATATATTTTCTCAAATCGTGTATGTTGTGTTTCATTTTTATACATGTATAGTTTAGCTGCATTTTATGATAAATTTTAGAGTCATACAGTTTACAAAAGTAAAGTAGAACTTTTTATTTATCACAAATAAATCACTATTTTGTACTCAAAGAAAAGCGAAATACTCGGGTCGTTTCGATAATAGTTCCCAAGATGAAAAAAATTTCCGAAAAAGTAAAGTTTATATGGTCCTTCCATGTTCAGTCTTCCATGGACGCATCTGACATTTTCGTGTAAAACAATAAGTACGGAGTGGAAGTAGAATTTTGCTTGTAACCGAGAAGCTCCTGGAATTCTTGACTACTCACCGGTCTGACATTCTCATCATCACATTCCAGCCACGTATCTTGCTGATAATCTCCATTCCAAACTTCACCACTGCCATTTCTTCGCATGTAATTATTAACCACATTTTCGACAATGTTTCTATTCATTTTAATTCCACAACAATTTTTACTTTTACACAATCGGACACCATTCATAACACTATTTTTTGATACTGGCATGCCATTCTTTCCATCGACACCTTTGTTCTTGAAATACTTCAGGATGTTCAAAGATTTCTCACTACTGCTCGCCGATAAACTATTTTTGGGGACATCGCGTGGGCAATCAGCATAATCATCATATTGTTCACTAGCTCGTACATAAGCTATGTAATGTCCTGATGCAAGTGTACCGCCCAAATGCATGATAATGCAGCACAGTTGATATCTGTGAAGGTTAGCTGAGGTTTGGCAACATGAATCACAAAAACATGCCATTTCTAATGGGGTTGGCATATATGTATTAACTTTTTGGACACCAGCAGTAGTTGTCGTAAAACGTTTTAATTGTAATACCATAATATTTGGCAATTTCTCAAATGATACCTCCCTACTAGCTTCATTATACCTTTTACATTTTTCACATAAATATTTATTGGAATCACATAACTTTTCAGAGGTTACACAAGCTCTCCTATATAATTCACAGGGATTTTTATCAAAATCATCATCAGTTAACAAAGATATAGGAACTGGTATATCATAAAATGGTTCTTTCCTTTCAGTCACACTTTCACATTCGAGGCACTTGGTGCGACGCAAAGTGATCCCTTCAAAATCTTCTGCAACAAAATTATAACCTAACTTCTTCTTTCCATTGTATGAATTACCATCTACTGAGCTTGTTTCTTCTGTATCTGTCACACAGGCTCCATTAGTTTGTTCTTCACTAATCGATTCCTTTGTTTTATCTTTCTTCTTCTGACTTTTGATCCAGGGTCTCTTTACATTCCACAACTTGTTATTTGAGGCGGGAGCAGATGTTGTATTATTCGGTGCTACTATTTCTGGATAATGTTGTATTTGTTGCGCTAATAAATCACATGTTTCTCTGATATTATCAAGCAAATATACCAAGAGTTCATGAGCATCTTGCTGGTGATTACCTTCAAAAATATAATTAGCATCTCTAACAGCTTGTAAAAATGCAACAGGCTGATAAGCATCATTGGGCTCCTTCTTACGATTTTCTTCTAAATTATGCAATGTCATAAATAGTTCATGAAATTTTTCAGTTACTACCTGCACTTTGGATTTTGATACATCATTCACACTTCCTAATGATAACAGATCTTTACTACTAGTGCTACGGGAACTTGGCCCCGATATAGGCCCAGCACTGCGTCCTAAAGAGGAACTTTTCACTTTGTTTTGGGTTAGACGCGAATTTACTTTTGCTAAATCATCTATTAGGTGATGTAAATTATGTAAAAATGTAGGCGCAAACCGTAAAGTATATATAACACTGTTTAAAAAACATGTATTGCCCATGTTGGCCAACGGTGCCACCGGACACTCATTAATAACATCATTTGAATTTCTATGATGATCCGTGCGATATCCGTTTAGCATCATCCGTCTGTCTGTGTTGTTCACCAACTTCTTATTTGGAAAACTGGACTCACTAATTGAAAATTTCCTTTTAACCTGGCCAGTGTTCTTACTTAAAGTGTTCGATTCTATGTACACTTTTGATAATGATAATTTATTGCGTACGGGTATTTCATCATCTTCCAGAATTGTCATCTTCTTTAGTAAACCTAAAATATTATCAATAGATGCATTTTCAAAATACTGACACGATCGGATTTGTTGAACAAGTAAGAGTGCTAATTATATGACAAATTAATAAGCAAAATGGGTGAGTAGAAACGCCGCAATTCGGTTTTTTTATCAAACAATGAAGTACTTACATGTGTGATACTATTATAGATAATCTCTAATGCTTTCCGGGGTTCTTATGCTGTCAATTATAAAATGTATTTTAAATAATAGAACACTTCTAAAAGAAACTATCGCAAGCAGCCGTAGCAGTCGTATTTAATAAACCCATAAATAGTGTCCAATGTCAAAACGCAAAAATCACTATTTCACCGGCGCGAAAATGTATTGATATGAATTATCAGCTGTTTCCTATGTTGTTTCCAATTATGTGACGTATACAATAACGATAACAGATACTACGAAAATCCAGCAACAATAATAAAATAATAAACGAAACGTATAAAGAAGATATTCCAGTTATTTACGATACATATATTTCCTACATTTATTATATAATAGCCGAGCTTTGAAAATAGTGAGTAATTACTATTCAATACTATTCATGTCGTTCAAAATGTGCTGTAAGCCTAATAACTTATTGTAAATATCAGGAAAAATGCCAATTCCATTAAATAATTAAGTTCAAGTGTTGTAATCTGGTGCAAAAATGTAATAAGATATAAATAATCATCATTTATAGTCTGAACGACTGAAACTGATTCAGGTTTGTATAATCTGAGATACGACTTTTATTGCAATAAATTGTACCTGTCTATTTTTGATTAAGTACGTATAAAATATGAACATTTTCTAATTTTATAGTATTGTTGATTAAATATTTCATATTGATTGTTCAACATAACTGTAAAATTAATCATTTTGAGGTGTTCCCATCGTACATTGTAATTATTGTTCTAAAAAAAGCTATTTTGTTTTATTATAGAAACGTATGTATTTCTAGAACTAGGTCAAAATTGACGCCAATTCAGGCATTGCTGTATTGCCAGTATAAATCGGACTTACCGGGCCGAAATTACGATGAACAAAAGAAATAACGTATCGCGCAGTTACTGAATCGCACTATTCGTATGGTGAACTGTAGCATCTGTTGTCGCGAAAACGACAGCATAAAAAGTCGATTTTACTCTTAAATTCCGTTCTTCATCGGCATAGGTAGAAGGGCGAGCAGTTTTTAAAGTTAATTTTATTTACAGCTCAGCACATATAACTTAAGCGGTGAAGCGGTCATATGCGCAAAGGACAAGGGGGGGGGGGGGAGTGGTAGTAGCGGGGTGTACACGCATTCATTTGTTACAGCTGTATCCATCTCCATCGTGCATTCTCTCTCTTCTTGATCTGCGTCGATGACCGCTCAACTTATATGTGGTGAGCTGTACCTTATATTTGTCCCAATTATTTTGACGTAAGTGTGCACTGGATTTTGTTAAGTTTCAATAACATACGCATACATTTTTAATTATCATTTATTTAGATGTAGAACATTGTTTATGTTACTTTTTCAGATATGATATGGAAGAACGTCAAGAATGGCATCGTGAAACAATGGCGACTTGAATTAGGGTCATACTGATTGTATGTTGTCCATTGTCAGAGATTCCGAAATTTATTGCAAAGTCTGTAAAATATCATTACATCATGCCAAAAAATCGCACGTACGTCACTTAGCATCGCTAAAACATACAGAGAAATTGGACCCGTTGGAAACTGACAATTTTAACGAAGAACTCTGTGAAACTTGACAATCCCACTTTGAAAACATTTCTCCAAAAATATACTGGGCGAAATGTTCCTGATGAATCCACCTTACGCAAATATCGTGTTTCACGAAAACAGTAGAATGCATTAGAAGACATCTTTCAAATCTGCCTCCCAGCAAGACAAAACAGTAGTTTGCCTAGCCACATTGAAAAGTACTCGTACTTACCTAACTTGCCCATCTTTACTACGCTCGCGTTTCGAATTCGAATATCGTATCATACGTTCAGAATCCGGAGGCAGTACCCACGGATAGGTGCTGAGGAAACTGTCGACGTGGTGGGAAGATAATGGTGTGCTGGTCCCGAGGTTCAAATTCGATCGGTTTGCGCAGCTACGTCATGCTAGTAACAAATGCGGTCGAGCGCGTATAGTTATACACTGATTTGTATTTTAAATGGTGCAATTAATTTCAAAAAACGCATAAACAAGCATTAAATAAATCGTCTAATTAACGCTCCACAATTACAATGCCAGCGTACTTAATATTGCTTCGTTAGTAAGCCTGTACAAATACTTATAAGAAATGTACCAAATCGAATACATACTTACCTACTGATTAGATCAAAACATTCAGTAACTGCTTTCACCCTAAATAAAAACACTGAAGAAGGTGTCGAAGAGAGAAATATTTCGAATCAGAAAATGAAGCTTGCTTTTTCGGAAGTTTGTTACGGAATGTTGCTCAATTAATTCCACATGAAAATGTTCCTACAGACGAACTTCAAATACCTTATACTCTTTCATAGAACCAGAATAAAATGAATATGTCGACAGCAATACAATCTGTAGAAATTCCATGTGAATAGACCTTTTGACTCAATTTGAACTGTTCAATTTTAAAGATACTGTGGACTCAGAAGGTTTGAAATATATTGCTGGATACGTGGCATGTCGTTTTAGAAATAAATATAGTTTAAGAACTCCCTGTGATATGGCCAGTAAAGATAACATGATTGGATTCAACATATCACAAGGGGTTCCCTTTTGCATTCGAACAGTTCATTAATAAACGCGGCAACAATTTTAAATTTAATACAATGCATGGCGCGTTATTATGAAAAGAAAAAATCATTTTTAATATTATAATAATCGACAGGACATGCGAAATGTTGAAAGATCAAAAATTAATTTTCCAAATTTGCCAGAAGAGATTAAATCGGAAGATGAGAAAGTTTACCAATAATAAAAAAGAAAACCGAAAGAGAGTGAGTATTGTTGTATATCTATCTACCAAATGAATTGCAACGGTAACTTATAGCATATATTTTCCATTAATTAATAATGTATTTATGACAAAAATCATATTAGTTGTAATAAATAGTGTTATTCCTAAAGTAATATGACTATCTAATTACTCCTGACTCCAAAATTCGTAAAATAAATTGATTGTAGTATGGTATACTTCTCGTGTATGGCTACCGCTCTGTTACTTACTTGACGTCACGCCCGAGAGAGACATAGCTAGAATGAGATAACGAAATGCGCACTGTCACACCTTCATCTTCCCACCACGACTGTCGATACATTAGGACGCTGTGTGTTAAATGTTGTAGCTGGTGTACTACATCCAACTATTCCATATAACGCATATGTAATATAGCATCTAAAGTTATAAATACAGTTGATGCGGAAACAGTTGCTAAAACCATTGACGGGAATTTGCACAAAATGCTTCATTCGGATAACAGGTACAAGGAAAAATACTTTTATTTGTTAGTAACAGTGCCGCATGTCTGTTCAAAACAGGCAGACTATTGAAGGAAACATATCCTTTACGCTGCATACCGTGGTTGCATATTACTTGTGTAGCACATACTCTCCACTGAAACTGAATATATCAGAGACACCTATCCGCAAGTTGATAGACTTGTATCCGCTTTTAAAAAAGTTTACAGAAAAGCACCATTGAAAGTAGTTCAGTACAGTGAAAATCTTCCATCTTTTTTCACCGCCTCTCTCGGCAGTAATAACTAGATGGGGAACATGGTTGGAAGCTACTTGTTTTTATGTAGAGAATTTCGACAATTTACAAAATTTCGTTACATGTTTAAATGACGATGCTCGAAGTATTTCTGAGTAGAAAGGAACTAACACAAATTCTAAATTTAAAAAATCAGTTGTTATTCCTTCAGGAACAAACACTTTGGAAATTTTCATAAACTAATTACATACTTTGAAAATCGAAATCTTAAATTAAAAGATGCATTAACCACATTAGATGTGGCTGTTAATAGTTTCAAAAGTATTCCAAGTGACTTCGGATGTGGCCATTGAGAAAGAATAGGTAGGGAAACGGCGTCACGTGATCAAACCGGGTATAGGTCCGCCAAATTGATAACACACTTATGTCAAACAGGAAGTGTTGGTAAAAAGTGAAGTGTTTGTTAACTGCATCGTGTATTAGAGTTATATAATAAGTTAAATATTAAAAGACATTATGGTTTCTTGTGCTCTACGTAGCTTCAACAGCAGAGACGGCGTTGATAAGAAGAATTCGTCTGAAATAACATTTCGTAGGTTAGTGTAAACATGACAGATGTGGGATGACAGATTATATATATAGATATATTTTGAATAGTCCGGACCGGACTAGGTGAGGCAGCCATATTTGTGCAGCATATACGTGCATTTGTATTTATGCTTGTTGCCTGAGACATTATTAAATTCAGTTGATGAGCATACAATGAATATAATGGGCATATTTAAAGGATCATTTACCAACTGTATTCGGGTGAATCTAAACTTATGCAAGTTGTATTACAAGCGAGACGATAGACGTAAGGGGGTGCGAGTAGGTGGATCTAGACAATGTTCGAGTTTCTATCCGAGCACTTCGGTTTTTGGTAATTTAATAGTAATAATAATTAAATACGGCTACCTTCAAGTAGGCTAACAGACAATTTTTATTTTTAAACGTTTTCAAAACAATTATTAAAAATTACGCGAAACAGCTACCGTGGGTTGTAAATTTTAACACTCATAAAATGAATCGTCAAATATTTAAATTCTGAAATCTACTCGCAATTTGGTGTAAGTTGAATCGTCTTAGGACGGGTTATGGAAGGTGCAATAGTAAGTATCTGTTGGAATGTGATTGCGAGTCCAGCTTGTAATTGCGGATCTGAGATTGAAACAGTTAAACATATTGTTGAAGAATGTCCTTTAAGTTTGAATTTGGATACACAGATTTACATAATTTAACTCCAGAGACTGTTGATTGGATCTTAACAACTAAAGACCTTTAGTTTTGTGGCGCTGTGATGGTGGTTTTTTATTCTGCAGGTTTTTTGCTACATCCTAGACCAAATGCTGCAGTGTTTTAAAGGGCCCCTGCAGTTATGGCCCTTCTAAATATATTTCTACTTTTGTAATACAATTTATATATATTTCTTTTCTTGTACCTGTCATGTAGTTTCAACGAATATACAGGCTGAGTCGTGAGGAATCGTCCAAACTCTAGGAGTGTATTCTACATGTGAAAATAATGAAAAAATACTGAAATGTTGTTATCCGATTTTTATTTATTTTCGAGTTATAGCGTAATTAAAAATGCATAATTAGTATGCCATGTTTATATATGTATTCGTGAAAACAGTGAAACCCCGGTAGCAAATCATCATAGGGAAGTCTTCCTAACTGAAACGCTAGCAGTCGAGAAATAGTGTAGAGTGTTTTGTATGTCTAATGCGTCTAATGTCACTACCTCTCGTTCATTGTTGATATAGTGAGGGCGCTGCCATCACGGAAAATCAGTATTCAATTGGGCATTCCACAAACAAGAGTGATAAAAACACTCCACGAGCAAGGCTTACGTCCGTACCATGTACAAAGTGTACAGCACCTACAACCAAATGATTATGTAGACATATGGAATTTTATCGATGGATAAATGATAATCCCCGTTTTGTATCGCGTACACTTTTTACGGATGAAGCAACATTCACCCGTGACGGTATTAATAATTGTCATAACAATCATGTATGGGCAGACGAAAATCCACACGCGACAGTCGAAAGTAACTTCCAACATAAATTTTCGGTAAACGTGTGGTGTGTCTGATTGATGGTTTTGTAATTGGTCCTTACATTTTTGAAAATCGCCTCACGGGGGAGACCTATTTAAATTTTTTAGAAAGTGAACTACACGGACTGCTAGAGGATGTTGCCCTAAACATCAAAATCCAAATGTCCTACCAGCACGATGGAGCGCCTGCACATTACGCTCGTGCGATCAGGCAACATTTGGATGAAAGTTTTCCAGGGAGATGGATTGGTCGTGGTAGTGACATTGGTTGGTGTCTTAGGTCTCCAGACCTCACCCCACTCGATTATTGTTTGTGGGGCTGTTATTGTTTGTGGGGCTGGTTCAAAAATGAAGTGTATCAAGTAAAAGTGGACACTCGTGATGCACTAATTCAACGGATAAGGAATGCTGCAGAAAATATCAAACATCAACCTGACGCTATCAGGAACGCAACCAGCGCCCTTGGTAAACGATGTAGAAAATGTTTAGAAATGAATGGCGGTATTTTTGAAAATATATTATAAAGAACGATAATAACAATGGGATACCAAAACTTTAATGTATTAAATTTTGTTTATTTAAAATTACGCTATAACTCGAAAACAAATAAAAATCGGATAACAACATTTCAGTTTTTTTTCATTATTTTCACCTGTCGAATACACTCCTAGACTTTGGTCGATTCCTCACGACTCACCCTGTATATATCACTTCCAAATAATAAACAAGGAAAACAGTAAAGACTATTACTAACACCACACCCGCACAACCAGTCAATTTCTGTTTATAATCACGACTTTTGCATTTAGTAACATTCGTAATTAACAGAGTTGGTTTTGGACGACCAACGCTTTTGATTTTTATTTTTTCTTCTAGTGAGAGCGAAGAAAATTTAATTGTCTTTAAATATTGTACGCCAACACTATCAGAGTTTGAAAATTCCGCCATTCTTCCAATTCGTGAAAACAAAATATCCCAATCTCCCGACCGAACTGCACTGATTATATGTGCACAAGGAGCAGCTTAAAACATCGAACGTCGCCGAACTGTCGCGGGCAACAAAGAGTGCGGGCGGCAAAAGTTCCACCAATTAGATTTAATATTAACATGTGCAGTGAACGAAGCGATCAGGCGACGCGGTAAAGGCTCGCTTGGATATTAGTTGGAACAATTTACATGTCCTGCTTTAATTGCCGATCTTTGCGTCTTTGACGAATTGTTTTTGGAATTCATAGGCATGTCATAATAAAATTATTTAAAGGATGATAAAATTTCTTTAATAAGAATACACATTAAATTTGGGAGTGCACGGGTACATGTGCAATTATTGAGGAACCGCTACTGAAAATTGGTTGAGTTCTTGAGCTACGTTAAGACATTCGTCATTCGGGTTGTTTAAAAATAATGATAAAATAAAACACAATTAAGAACATTAATAACTATTATTTAATTCTCTTAAAATGTACAACAATAAGTTATAAATAAAAGTAGGTATACATTGATGCAGTTCTAAAAACGAAAATTAAAAGATTTAAAAGTATACAGCACGTGTCAATTTTCATTAGCCATAGGCGATTAATTCATGCAATACGTGACAACATGGCACCCCACCTTTCCTCTTCAATGCGAGCGCGAGACCGATACCACAGTATAAACCTTCCCAGTAGTTGCACTCCCAAAATTTATTGAGACCAAGTTGTTTCTTGCGCATTATAATGCGCAGTGTCGCAGTGACGGTAAGAAACAGAATTAGACTTGTTTATAGTTTGTTTGTCAACAGATCTTAGTACGTGCTTTTGAAAATAACCAACCGTTTTTAAAGTGAATTAGGTTTTTGTGGATAATTGCGAAAGATTTATTTGATTTAGTGTGTTAAATTAATCGAGTACAATGAGTATAAAGTGTTGTGTACCGCAGTGTAAAAGTGTGTATTCCAAGGACATAAAAGACATTAGTTTTTTTAATATTCCATCTGAGGAAATAAGGTAAGCGTAAAATTCAAATAAATATTCAGATATACACGCACATAAGTACGACATAAAGGATTATAGAATTTATAAAAAGTTATTGTAAAATATAAAGAAATATTGACGTAAATTATTAATGGTTAAAATTGCTACATCATTCAAGCATACTTGTACATAATAATAGTTGCATATGATTAATAATTTTTTCTGCACTAGGCGTAAGGAGTGGATTGCTCGAATTGGAGAAACAAGTTCTGTAAAGAAAAATGCCAAAGTCTGTAGCATTCATTTTGAAAACTCTTACTTCAAAAATGTAATGAAAAACAGGCTAGAAATTACTGCAGTGCCCACTTTATTTCTTACAGGTAAGCCCTAGGATAGAACTTATAAAATCAACTGTTTATTTTTTGAAATTAATCTTTTCTTAATAAAAAGTTCTATTAAATGATGATTATATCAAATTAATCACAAATATATTAATTGCAACTAGCTTTGCTATATTTATTTGATTTTGATGCCTCTGTGATTTTTCTAACAACCAAGATTACATACACCTTTTTTTATATATGATAATTCTATTTTACAGAATGTACAGATGTTACACCTGTGTTAAAAGATGATCCACTACCAGGCACAAGTAAAGATGTTAATGTGATTATCGATCAACATACTGAAACTCATACAGGTAATAACAGGTTTTGATGTTTTATGTGATATCATTATTTATTTATATTTCTTATGTTTAGCTAACATTTATGTGCAAACACCGCAAAGCCTGTCAGCTACAAGTCCCAGGAAGAGCAAATTAAAAACTGAGATTCGGTATTTGAAAGGTGTTCTAAAGAGAGCGGAAGGGAAGGTTTCTACTCTGACAGAGAAAGAAAATCCGATTTCTGATGCTGATTTTATTACATTTTGTGAAAGTCATTTTAATGAGGCCACGGTTAATCTGTTTAAAATGCAGCTGAAATTATCAAGTAAAAGGGCTCATGGTTTCAGATATACAAATGAATTTAAACAGTTTGCGTTAACTATATATTTTCTCAGCCCTAAAGTTTATAGATTTTTATCTGATATTCTCCATTTGCCATCAAAAGCAACTTTATGCAGATTAACTAGTAAATGGAATATAACAGTGGGGTTGAATGACTTTCTTTTTATGGTAACGAAGAAAAGTTGAAATGATTAGTGAAGAAGCGAGGCATTGTGTGCTGTGTTTTGACAAAATGTCATTCAAGACAGTTCTTTTTTATAATAGATCTAAAGATGAAATAATAGGCTTTCATGAAACTACTACAAAAACATTTTTTTCCAAGATGGTTTTTAATTTTAAGTTATTTTGCAACATTTATAAAATATGTCAAATATTGTAAAATTTAAATGTAACTAGGATTAAAATATATAATTTTATTCCATCTATGAGACTTTTTTCCAAGATAGTTTTTAATTTTAAGTAATTTTGCAACATTTACAAAATATATAAAATATTGTAACATTTAAATGTAACTCATATATTCAAACTAACATTAAAATGTATAATTTTCTTCCAAATCATTTTATTTCGTCTATGTAGTAGACTGTTTACCAAAATAGTTTTCAACATTTTGTAAAATTTTTATTAAATTGGCCACAGGTTTCAAATCTAAGACAATAATATGCATGACGTACATAATTATTGTTTAAATATTACTAATTTCAATACATTCACTTATTAACAAATTTAGTAAATCCGGCCCCCACTATTTTAAAATAGGGCTAGATCCGGACCTGCTTATTAAAGAACTTTCCGATCTCTCCGCTATGCGACATTGCGCCTTACAATGCGCGAACATACAACTTGGTTTCTAAAGATCAAAGGTGCCGACAGCGACTGCAACTACTGGATATGTTTATACTGTGCCGAAACAAGCTCAAGTTAGCAGTAGCTGTTGGACTATTGACTAGGGTGTTTGTACTGCGCTCAGAAATAATATTTACGCATTGCAAGGATTTTTCGTTCACGCTGCATGTCACAAACAAAAGCGTAATTCTAATAAAATTAAAAATAAGGTAAATAAAAAAGGATTCTGAAAATAATAATAAACTACTAGATCGCGGCGGTCATTTGATGATGACGGCTTTTATTGCAGACTAGATCGCAACGTGTTCGCAGCTAAACATTTAATGTAGAAGTGGGAAGATCGGCGAAAGTCGTTGTGATGTCGATTGTTGTCGGGATTGGTGACGGATAGTAGGGGTGACACACGTTGCCACATATTATTTGTATACGTATAAATCGCATGTAAACATTGAATCCATATACCTAATGAAAATTGACACATACGGTATAGTCGAATACTTATAGTAGTCAGTATTTTTATTATTAAAGATATTACAGATTTCTTCTTTACACTAATCCTAGCAATATGGCAATCACTATAAAAATAATTCAGATCATTTCTCAGTTTCATAGCATTTAACATTTAAATAAATAAAAGTTTGTGCGGAATTGTAATTAAGTTAAATTAAGTATGTGTTCAAGAGGAGGATAGGAAGATAGATGTAAGAAGAGAGGAAAGGAATAAATAGTTATGCTAAAGCTATTTTTGATGAAGGAATTCTTGTAAGTTTTACATCCTATAGTAGGCTACTTGTTGTTGCAGCCACGATTCCACGGACTTGTAATTTATTTTCATCCACTGAATGTTGGTTTTTACAATTTCTATCGTGTTATCAAACGCTCTGTTCGTATTCGCTATGTATTTGTTTTCGTGTCTGAACAATTCAAGCTGTAACAAGTTAAAAAAAAATACAAATTAAATTAAATAATAATGCAAATGAGAGACATATTCGTTTCAATTGTTTTGCGTCGTTTATTTTACTTATTTCCTTAAACCTGAGAAAAAGACGGAAAACAACAAATTACAAATTTATTATGTCCCTACAAAGCAATCCACTTAAAACAAAAGAACCTCCTATTGGCTGTAGTTTCTATTTAGACAACATATCCTTTGCTGTAAATGGCTTGTTTAAGTTGTTTAATAGTTGTTTTATACTTAGATATATAGAGAGAGCATAATGTCAGTTTGTAGACAAATAAAGTGAAGCCTAGTGGGGTACGGGCGGGGTAAACATAATTTATTAAATTATATAAATTCGAATATTATTATTTATTAATTCTTTATAAATGAAAGCTACTTCTCTAATAATTATAATTTAAAAAGACAAATTATAGATTTTTCTAAAAATAAATATTTGTAAGTGCACATGAATTACTCATAAACTTTCAATACACAACAACTGAAATAAAAATGTATGTTATTCAACTGTAATATTAACTCAATTTTTACTCTATGTAAAACTCAAATATAATAATTAAAAATGTGTATATTTGTATATTTATATTATAGTTCGTAATTAAAATATTACAGAGCATCGTCAATAAATTACAAAACATTAATACAACACATTACAACACAATACAAAAGAGTACATAAAATTTCAGGCAAGGAAGCATAACACTCCATATCAACTAGTACATCCCTCATCTTCCTCCTGAAACATGTCTTAGGTAGCGTTGTTATATCTGCGCTTATGCGGTTGTATAGTTTTGGGCCCCAGTGGTCCACAGACAGTTGGGAACGTGCTAATCTGTGATGGGGAGTTCTTAGTTGGTTTCTCCCTCGGGTAGTATATTGGTGATTGTACCCATTGGTATCGAACAAGTGTCTGTTAGTGTGAACATACACCACCGTCGCAAGAATAAATGCCGATGGCATGGTAAGTATCCCCTGCTCTCTAAAGTAGTTTCTACAGCTCTCACCATACTTCAAGCCGCACAGCGATCTAACTGCCCTCTTTTGTAGAGCGAATATTCTTGCCGCACCCGCCGTATGTCCCCAAAAAAGGATTCCATAGCTTAGTAGGGAGTGGAAGTACGAAAAGTAGGCCACTCTAGCTGCCTCATAGGTAGCAATATGTTTTAATCTTTTAATAGCGAACACCGCGGAAGTCAATCTCCCAACCAGATCGTCCACATGTAGATTCCATCTTAGGTATGAATCCATAGTGAAGCCCAAGAATTTGGCGTTCCCACCTTCTTCTAATGTTTTTGTGGTAAATGTCAAGTATTGTATTTTGTCAGGATTCGTTTTCAATCTGTTTGCTGCGAACCATTCCTCGGCATGTTGTACGGCTACAGTGGATTTTCTCCGCAATTCATCCTGTTCCCCGGCTCTGACCAGCAGCGACGTATCGTCAGCATATACACACAACTCCGCATCCGGAACATTGACTAGCATATCATTGATATACACAATAAACAGAAGTGGGCCAAGTATTGACCCCTGAGGCACTCCGTATTTTATTTCGGATATCTCAGAGACTCTATTGTTCCATGCTGTCATCTGAGTTCTTTCTGACATGTATGATTTTAGTAGTTTTAAGGGGAGGCCACGCACCCCATGATGTTCCAATTTTTCGAATAGTATGTCTGGAGTCACCGAGTCGAAAGCCTTGCTAAGGTCAAGCATACTCATCTCTGCACACATCCTATCATCTAGTGCCTCAAATATGTAATCCAAGGCTGCTGCCATGCCACTTATTACAGAGTGTCCCTTCCTGTATCCATGTTGCTTGCCGGTTAGGAATCCTTTTCTTTCAAGGTAGTGCCTTAATCTCTGAGCAATAGCCTGCTCAAAGATTTTTGATACAGCTGGCAGAACACTTATCGGTCTATAATTTTCACACGAACTTGTATCACCGTGTTTGTATATAGGGATTACCTTTGCTAATTTCAGTTGTTTTGGGAAGGTGCCTTGTTCAATACATTTATTAAGGATATGCGCAATAGGTGTGCTTATCTCGTCTCTGATTTGTTTCAATAAATAACTTGACACATTGTATACAGCCCTGGTATGCTTCGCCTTGAGGTTTATGATAATTTTACGTACTTCTTCATTAGTAACTGGCTCAAGATAAAAGGAGCCAGAGTTCTCCAAAGACAGATTTTGCAGGTATCTCTTCGGTGTGTCAGTCGTTTTAATATCTTTTACTGTTCTCTCACCAATAGAACAGAAATATTGATTCAGTTTCGAGGCCTCCAGAGTCAGGCTGTTCTTCCTCTCTCCCGCACTCCCTGGTCTCTTTTCTGATTACATCCCATATTGCTCTGCTTTTGTTATCTGACTCCTTTATATACTGTGCATTCGAGTGGCGCTTGTGGTCAGATATCATTTTCAAATATTCCTGTTTAAGCTGGCGATATATGGTATAGCATTCCTGATTTTTGGTCGTTTTAGCCATCAATGCCCAGGCATCCAGTGTATTTTTCATATTGATAAATTCTTCCTTATGTATTTGTTCACTACTCCTTCTACCATTCGGTACCCTTACTTTCTTTTCAGGGAAGTGTTGCTCGAACTCGCTCATGAAGATGGTATGGAAGCAGGTGAAAGATTCCACGGCATCTGGTATTGTCATCGATAAGTATAGTTTACTTTCTAATTCGTTCTTAAAGTTATTGATATTGTGCTCATTGAAACTTATCTTGGTTTTTGTTTTTATTTCAGCCCTTTGTTGCTTAAATGTCTCGAAGGAGAGGAATTGCGCATTGTGATCTGACAAGTGAAGGTCCACGGTAGATGACGTATAGCTGGACCCCTCAATGTTCGCGAAAACATTATCTATCAAGGTGCTACTGGTGTGTGTAACTCTAGATGGCTCATAAAATATCTGTCTAAGGTTAAAGACATGAAAAATGTCTGTCAGGTTTTTTATTTTTTGATTATTCAATTGGAAATCCATATTGAAGTCACCCGCAATAAAGACACTTTTTTCGTTATTGTTTTGATCTACTATTTCTAACAATTCATTGATTTTTTCCTCAAATATCTGGTCATGCATTTCCTGATGGTGGTCTGTAAAAAGCTATTACCACCATCTTATTAGTATTAATTTCTATCGCTGATATCTCAATTTCATTTTCAACGGACAGATCGATTATGTCAGTCCTATTTGTGGCCTGTATGTCTTCTTTTAGCATTATTAGTGAACCCCCACGGGTTTCGTCCATTCTACAATATTGGCTCGCCACTTTATAACCTTTTATATTTACGAGTTTTATTCTTTCGTTGGTTAAAAAGTGTTCCGTCAGGCAAACAATGTCGACAAGGTATGTGTTGAATACCGACTCCAATGCGTCAATTTTCTTTAATATACCCTGTATATTATACTTTAAAATTGTTATTCTTTTTTTGGTTTCAGTTTTCTGTATATTGTGATGTAAAATATTTATTTTTTCCTTTTCTTGCTCATTCATTTCGTCTCCAATGACGCAATGTTCGAGGCTCTTTTCCGAAAATTCCTATATATTCTGATAATTGCATTCTTTGGCCACAAATCAGCATTAAAAACTTTTTCAACGTCAGCGTGCAAAACAGCCAATCTGAACGCTGCAATATCATTATTTTTAATTTCTAAAGTCTCACATGCAAGCGGTATAATGTTATTATCTCGCAGATGTTGTTGTATGTCTATTTCTTTTGTATTTTTTACAAAATTAAAAACAAAAATCCATGTTCTATTTTGCACAGTTGTTAATCCAGTATTCGTATTTCGTCCGCGTATAGTTTTTCTGTTTTTAAAATTCCTGACTCTCACGAAGTCACTGTCCTCGGATTTTTCTACTTCTTCGATGTTTACCTTTTTTATTTCACTTGTTTCTTTCTGTAAAATTTCTTCTTTGGTATGTTTATCCTTTTTTGGTATTTTTTGTTTTCCGGAGTAGATTTCTTTTCTTACAGTGTGTTGGTTTCTTGTATCAGGTGTTTTGCAGCAGGTGTTTTCTTTTTGTATGAGAGATTGATGCACTACGGTATCTTTACCTTTATCATCACTAGTGCCCTCTAATGGTGGTTTTACATTTTGCTGTTGTGTAGAAACCTGTTTCTTCAATAACATTTTTAAGTCAGCAACCTCTGAGGATAGATTTCTATTTTCATTAGGTAGGTAATTAATTTATTCAATTCTAATTGAAAAGTCTCAATTATCTTGCTCGTAATATTGTTCACGGCAGCGTCAATTTTACATGATATAATTGTTTCTAAATCGTCACTTACTTTTTTATCCTCGTCTATCTTGCATACTGTATGTGAGGTTAAGTCAATGATACATCTTCCACAAGTCCAATTCTTTATATTTCCTTCTTCCTTTATTTTTATATATTCATCAACTGACATGTTAACACACGCGATGTGATAATGTTCACTACATTTTGATTTACAGCTGATATAATCATCATATCTACTGATACTTTTAGCACAGATCGTACACTCGAGCGCCATTTTCACTTTAAACTTACGCTTTCACATACTTAACTTAGGTTAGCAATAGTATAAACAACTTACACAACAGTAAGTATTAATTACTATTAAAATTAGCATTTCTAGCCGATCTTTTCGAACACCTAAGTATTTTAAATAAGAGCCTTCAAGGTAGAGAAGAAAACCCTAACGGCAAAGCATAAACTCGCAAAACTTCGTTTGTGGACAACGTCTTTACAAAAAAATGATGTATAAATTTTTCCCATGCGCTCGGATGATTGTCCACGAAATTGCAATGGACCAATCATTGGTAGTAAGTTCCCACAGAGCTTGCTAAATTTGCAAGAGAAACTATTCAGTTACTTGCCAGAACTGAACTCTCAAGCTAACAACTGGCGTATATGGATACTAAATCATTTTATATGTATGTCAGAAGATGAAAGAAAATCTTTGGCTGCTGAAGGCATGCTTAAAATAGAATTTAGTTCGCAAATGATTGACGTCTTCTGGATGAAGAGAAAAGAAGACTATCTACAGCTGGCAAGGGAAGGTTTGAAATTATTAGTTCCTTTCGCCACTTCCTATGTGAACTTCCTCTTCAATGGTTAACATGAAAACTAAGAAGAGGCCCCAATTGAAAAATGCTTTAATTATTTGCGTTTCAAACATAAAACCAATATTAGAAAAAAAAATTATAGAATAAACGGGCACAGCTTTCTCACTGAAACTGTTGTATTTTTATTGTAGTGTAGGACCTATAACCATTGCTTTTTACTTTTAGCTGGCTTGCGACCGCGACCCCCCGAACAAAACTTCGGGACCCCCGTGGGGGTCGCGACCCACAGGTTGAAAAACACTGGTATAGAGGATATTAACGTCGAATGGACAACTCACTCAAAAATTCAATAGAAGCTCTATCAAGAAGTTCAGTTGTCAGTGGGAACATACTATTTTACAAAAGGATTTAAAATTGTTTGCATATAAAATTCACGCAGTTTCGGAAGTCAAACAGGTAGATTTTGGTACGAGAACACAGTACTGTCTACGGTTTTTGAATAACATAAATAATAATGACATTCTCATCAAATGCTTCTTTTAACAAAGCTCTCTCAAAAGTTCAGTTTTTAGTGGGAACATATCACATTATTTTAAAAAAAGGACTTAAAGTTGTTTGCATATAAAATTCACGTACTTTCGGAAGTCAAACAGGCAGATTTTGGTGCGAGAACACTGTACTGTCTACGGTTTTTGAATAACATAAATAATAATGACATTCTCAACAAATGCTTCTTTTTGGATTTGGTTCAATCTTTCAGGATATTTAAAGCAAATATGAGAATTTGGTCTCAGAAAACCCTGATGCAAAATATGCGTCTGGCTAGCAGTTTCAAGAAGACGAACTATTGGGACTATATTTTTTAATGAAGCCATAACAGCTGAAAGATATCGAAATGAATTATTACAGCCTTTTATTAATGAACTCGAAGATGTTGAACTTACTGAAGGATATTTCCAGCAAGATAATGCACCAGCGCACAAATGTCGAGAATTGTCCGAAAACATTGATGGAAATATAATAAGTTTTATTTAAAATGCACATGAAACTTTACGTTTTGCATGTAAGTACATAAGTAGGTACATTAAAATTGACCGCGTCAATTGAGCCTTACATATCATGACAATATCAGATATGGCTAACTTAGAAACTGTTGGCAACATTTAAAATTGCATTTCACTTCAATTCCAGCGACAATTATGTCAGGAATCCGTGGTGCCAAAACAAGTGTGAGCAAAATACTTAAATTTAAACATTTTTACAGAGTTAATTTGCAAAAACTAAATAATTCTCGTCGAATTTTTTTAAATATACTATTTAATCTTTTTTATTTGATGAGAGTACTTTTGCACAACGTTGGTAATGGTACCTACTGTATGAAAGTAAATGGTGGACTTTGAACAACCGAAATTTAGTAGCAAATATACCTATTTTATATCATATGGAGTAGACACCCTGTTGAACATTCAGTAGTCAATATATCGAATGTAAATTCAACAATTTGCGGGGGAAAATCACTGTTTTTCTCTGGACTTAAAGATCTTTCAAATGGATGGTTCGGTGGGGGGGGGGGGGGAGTCGGTCAGATTATTGACGATCGTTTTCATGTATAAAGTAAAAAGGCAATAAGTCACGACATATTTTTATGATTTACGTTCTTCAAATTGTGGGACGATGTAGATAAATTTCAATAATACAGTGATTTTTAAATAGAAAATACATCTTGTTTCATATGATTAAATTAGCCCCCCAATTTTGAGGTTAGACAATCCAAGAATTATTAACTTTGCTTTGACAATTTTATCATGTGTAAACTATTAAAAAAAACAAGCCCCTGTCACAGTATAGTACCAATACAGTAAAACGTCTCCCTTAAAAATCCCGTTTCGATCCCCTCCATAAAATACATGCGCATAGTTCACCACTCTGTAGCACAGTATACCTGGTTCGGTAACGAGTGTTTGTTTATATTTATATAACCCTAAATTTGAAATATATTTAAAAAGAAGTGATTTTATTACATTCTGTTTGTTTTACTTTTTGATTTGTGTACATGTTATATAAATAGCATTTTTTAATAATTAATTGATTCTATTACTGTTTTTTAAGTGTGTAGGTACTTTATTTAGAATTTATCTAGGTTTACATTCTGTAATCATTTATAATATGGTTAAGAAATGTGTTGCTAATGGGTGTGGAAGTATTATAGGTGATCCAGGAATATCCTTTTTTCGATTTTCACTTGATGAATCTCAGTAATAATACTAAATAGGTATATTTTATAATTTATTTTAGTTATGTAATGTATTTTTTAGATGTTTTGAATGGATGAATAGGGTTGGTTTTAATGAAAACCACAAATATGGAAATTTCTCATCGAAAAAATGTCATGATTATTTGAGATTATGTAATAAGCATTTTGAAGATTATTGTTTCTACACTACTTGGAAGAATACACTAAGGAAGGGTGTCATACCAACATTATTCAAACATCGTATGTTAATATATTTTAATTGATATTAAGTGTGTACGTATTGAAATACTATTTCAGAATATAAAATTCAAGAAATAAGAAGTACTGCAAGACATCAGGAGAGTCTGTCTGTCTTTTTGCGAGCCTTCTCTAGACAATCAAGGAGATATGTCCAGTGTCGTTTGTATTGGTAAAGTACCTTCCACAAGTTTTGATGTGTCTCAAGATGAAATTTTTACAGGTATCATTTTCTATTAAATTTAACACTTCATCATATTTAATTAGTACAAAGATGTAGTACATATGAATTTACACAATATAGTGTGAATGTGTCATTGGGATATGCAGTTCCACAGTAAATATTGTGAAAAGGTTAGAATTAAACACTAAATATTGTCGCAAGCCTGAAATGTAATTAACATATCACTGAGATATATATCCCAATTACACATACTAAGTTATTATATTAGCATTACTGTGATTTAGTGGCATTTATTGAATTTTGTTAAAAACACTTACTGATACATTTCAATAAGTGATTTTCTTCAAGTTCAGTAAAAGATGCTAAATCAAGAAAGAGTATGAAAGGTATTTTATGTATGTATGTGTGTATGTATATATATATATATATCTATTTGTGTGTTAAGCTGTACATAACATTATTTACTTTAAGATGCAGCAACATAAACTTCACAAGCTTTATCAGCTGCATCACCAAGGAAGGAGGCATTAAGGAAACAGATCAGAACCTTATCGAAAGCACAAGGAAGATATGAAAAAATATTAAAGGAACAGGAAGATGTAAGTATGGATATTAAGAAGAACTTAGGTAAGTATTTTAATGGTGAGTTTGCTAATTTTCTTGAATTTCAAATTTATGTGGCTGGAAAGTCTTCCAGAGGTATTCGATACACCAATGAATTAAAACAGTTTGCTTTAACATTATATTTACATAGTTCCAATGCCTATAAATATCTATCAAATATAATTTGACTACCATCAGTATCAACTCTAAGGTCTATTACGCATAATTGGGAAATAAGCAGCGGATTTAATGAATTCTTATTTTCAGCTATAAAATTGAAAGTGAATACGTTAGATGAAAAGAATCGAGAATGTATCTTTTGCATAGATGAACTGTCTTTGAAATCACATTTGTTTTATAATGTCAGCATTGATGAAATTGTTGGGTTCCATGATGTTTTTAATAGTCGTTCAACAAATATTGCCAATCATGCTGTTGTTATTATGTTCATGTTTTTAATTATTAAATTATATTATTATCAATAAATAATTATTTCTACTAATATCGTGTTTTATTACCTGTAACCTTGAATATGTGTACATTAACCCATGAACTAATAAAATAATATTCGTTTATTATGATAGATTTTTTCCTGTGCTTATGTTTCTTGCTTAAAAAAAGGAACTTGAAAGTGAGATAGAGCATTTGTTTATTTGCCACCTTACAAAGTGGTAATAAGTAAAGCAAACTTTAAAACATACAATAAATAACTACATTTTCAGTAAACACATTACACACACACATTATTCTCTTGAATTTTGTTGATTTTCCACTTGGAATGATGGTTGATTTGAAAATTCTAGACAACACAACAGAAAACATCGTTGATGTCTTTCACATTATATTTGTATGGCACAGATTTTTTAAATCATTGTTTAATGACCCCGCTTACAGTTAACCAATTTTATCAATAGAATCACTAAAAGTAGTATAATTGTATTATTTTATATTTTTATAGGAGTGTTATGTAATTTTTAGAATGTGAAATATTAAAAACTAGCTACCATATATATTTTTTGTTATCTAATATAGTGTTCAGAATATCTAATATTTATTATTCATATAACTAATCGAATTATTTATTATTTTATTATGATTGTATATTTATAACTTTTTCGCCGACCCTTGTATATTCACTTCCCCTTTGCGCGTAGTTCACTGCGCAGTCGTCCTAAAAAAATAAAACTCGAACACGAACATCAAAGGGACCGCGGTAGAGTCGCGGTACTGTATAGTTACTATACTGTGCCCCTGTACCACTTATATAAAAATATGCATCTCACAAATCTTCTAAAGTTACATGTAACTGCGTTTGTTTTTTTGTTAATGTTATTTTTAAAAGAAAGAGAAGTAAATACATTCAGCATTTAATTCCTCACATTTACCTGTTTCAAGTGCTGTGGTGTATTCATATATTCGGATAGTGATTCTACCATTCTGCTGACGGTTCTGAAGCCTTCGCCATAACTAAAAATGAAAATGCAATAAATTATTGAAAATTCAATTTTGTCCAGGCAATGATGAATTTACTGTTCATTGATTTCAGTCCACTTATTCCTTATAAAATCAAATGCCAAATTGTGCCCGTATACGTTGCCTGCGACTGAAGCGAATGCCATGCTGCCATCTTGTCTACGTATACCAGACGTATTAGAAATCATCATATCTAAATACCTAGAACAGGGAAATAATAGTTATTTATTATACTTACAAGGGAAAAAAGTATTAGATTTTAGCTCGCGTCGGGAGATAAAATACCGAGAGCTAAAATCTTTTTTTTTTCCCGTATATAATACACTATTTTTTTCTGTGATGGGAAAAACGACGGTTTAATATTGATTATTTCCTTCACCTGTCAAATTTAAATTTTGTCCAATCACAATCAAAACTGAAGTTGAAATTAACCAATGAAAGGTACCGGTTCTTGATATCAGCGACTATTACAAATCGACTATTCAAATGTAGGTAACAAATCAGGTATGTATTTTTTCATTAAGTGGCAAACGTGTCAAATAGATGAAAATGTCCGACAAAAAGAGATTTAGCGATGTTTCGGATGAAATTATTGATAATCACATCGATTTGACAACTCATTTTTTATTATGAAACTTGGTTTAGGAAATAATCTTAACAAATATAGCTCGAGCTTGATAAGTAGTCGACTATTACATTGTTTCAATTTTTCTCGTGTGCCTCCCAATTTGACTTAACCAAAATTGGCATTAATAATTAAAGACTAAAGCCCTCGAGCTAAAGCTCTCGTGCTCTAGTCAAATTATTAATGCCAATTTTGGTCTCGTCAAATTGACCGTAGCGCACACTCGAAAAATTGATCACAATGAAATAGTCGACTATTTGTCAAGCTCTCGTTATATTACCTTTGACTATTTCATTCATAAAAATCTTGCCCAATAAGAATTGATCATTTGAATCAAAAAATAGTTTCGCATCGACAAAATTTCAAATTTTAAATATTGCCAGGGTTGCTCAACCAATAAAAAGGGAGAATGAAGCAACCAACCTGTTTTTCAGCGGCAAATTTTCCTCTGTTTTTTGCAAACATAGTAACCGATTCAACAAGTCGCCGCCATTGCAATAATTTTTGCAAACGTCAGTTGAAAAAGATGTGCGAGAATAATGATCCCAATTCTTCAAGATTCGGTGATTTATCCATTGAAAACATTAAAGAGGCCACTTCCAAGGTTGTTCCTGTTAACACAGTCAAAACTAAAGCGTCAGTGTGGCAACAGTTCAGTGAATTTTGTAAACAGCGGCATTATGATTTACTGCCTACAACTACTCCAGAAGAAATCGCAAAAATATTACAAGATTGGGCGTTCAACATGAAGAAGAAAAACGGAGAAAACTACAAGGAAACTAGTGTCAAATCAATATGGAACACAACAGCATTAATGGTACAAGAAAAATATTTCAAAGATTATGATATCAAAATCAATCCTTTCTCCGATATTTGTTTTAAGGAAGCCAGGAATGCTCGTGATGCGAAGAGAAAACTTCTTCAGCCAAAGCTCTTACGTTACACGAGATTCGGGCCATGGCAAGCAGCTGGAATGAAGAAAATCCGGAGGGGTTACAGAGAAAATTCTTTCATGTTTGTTCGTTCGAGCTTGCCTGGAGAGGAAACGAAGCTGTAAATTGCAAAGTGCACTATTTTCAAGATGAAATAGATAATGAAGGCCAATTCACCGGTCGCATTGAATTTAATCCCATTTTCTCTAAAACTACGCAAGGTGGGTCCAAAGTTTTGGCTTCCAGTAAATGGCTTATAAGAAATAGAGAAAGTGAGAGTCTCTGTCCTGTGAGATTACTTAAAAAACTTTTAGAAAAACGAGGTTTAACAATAACAAGCGACAGGCTATTCCTAACTGTAAACCCTGCCTGGGAGAAAAGTTCTTGGTTCAAAAACTCACCTATAGGCTTAAACACCTTATCAAAATGGACAAAAGAATCAGCACTCAACATTGGGTTAGATGCTAAGAAGTTAAAGATAACAAATCATTCTCACAGATCTTCTGCAATATCTGCTTTAGCCAAAAATGGGGTTGGGGAGCAACAATTAATTAAGCTAACAGGACACGCAAGTGCTCAATCTTTGAAACCCTATCTTCAGCTTGACGTAGATCAGCATGGCAATTTAGTTCAAAATTTGAGAGGGAACAGTAACAGCTCTTCGAAACAAGCAACTTCTAAAGAAGGAGAATGCAAAGAATTACACGGATTACAAACTGTAAACGATCAGGGACAAAATGTATATTACAATTGCTCTTTTCACATAATTAATAATGCTAAATAGATTGTTTTAATTGTTAAAATTTACTTTTTCTAAGTAATAAAATTGTTTTCTTTGTGTCAATTTTTATTCATGAAATAGTCATGCCGAACACCATTCGTGATATAATTTCGCCTGGCAAAATTTAATGATTATTCTACTCGAGTTTGTTGCTTTAGGCAATTTCGCTCGTGACATTGACAAAAATAACTCGCCTGACGGCTTGTTATTTTTATCTGTCAATGTCACTCGCGAAATTGCCAAGCAACAAACTCTCTTCATAATAATTAAATTTTGCCGGCAAAATTATATCACTCATGATTTTATGTATGAAAAAAACACGTTAATACTATATATTAAAGTTAGAAAATCAATCGATGTGACATTTGAAGCGACATTACATCTGCGTAGCTAAGGAAACCTGTAAAGTATTCAAATATCTGTCAATTTAACCGGGAAAAAAGTGCTCACTTTCTTCCCCGGGAAAAAAGTGCTCACAAGAAAGATAAAATGTCAAACTTTTTTCCCGTCACAGAAAAAAATAATAAACAAAATGTAGAGAAAACATTTAGTCTGTCAATGTACGCCAGCTTTCGTCAATTTTTAAGCCGTTGCACAGTGGTCTGAAACGCCCGAAAAGCTGGTCAAAACTCGAAAAAGGTTCGGATTTGGCTGAAAATCAGTATGCTTTAGTTTTTTTACTTTCTGATTGTAGATTTGAGGTAAAAATGGTAAATTGCAAAATGGGGAGTTTTAAATTGCCAGTTTTATGTTCAAAAATACCATAAAATAATATAAAATTCGGCTTAATAAATTTTGTGTTGTTTCTCATTATACTTTTTATAATTATACTTACGATAAAGACAATAACAATTATGATAACAATAGTAATAATGATAATAATAATAATAATGATAATAATGAAAATAATGCTAATAATTATGATTATTTCTTGGTAATTGCACTTTAAATATTTCAAAATGACTTCTTCTAAGTTACTATTTGGTTCGGATCGTGCGCATATTAAATCTCTTCAAGATTAATTATAAATATGTAATTATGATGTGACATATACATGTGACGCGTCACATGTATAGGGTCGCGCAACCAAATACAAATAAATCAATTGCGAGGAGAATCGCAGAAAGTCGCGCCTGAATGTTCGATTTTCTAGTTAGTTAGACATTCATCTGGGAAATGAATCAGCGAACAACGCGGAGTCTCGCGGAAACATAACTTTTTTGACAATTTCGGAAAATTTTTAATAACAAATTATAAAAAATTGTTTAAAAAAAGTAAAGTGTCAAAACATTATACCAATCTTCAGGCGCATCCTCCATCTTCTTGTTGAAGATATTTGCGCATTCACGAATTTTTGTGTGCACTTCAAATGTTGTTTTTCTCGTTTATTGTTGAACGTTGCACGTAGCAAGTTTTGACAACCGCGACTTTCACACACAACTACACATTCCGTAGGCGCGCCATCTATCTGCTATTCGAGAAATAGACGCGCAGGCACCTCGTTTACCGACTACCACACAAAAAACTATTTGAAAAAAAAATGTTTTTTTAGGTTTTGACCAATTTTTTGGACGTTTCAGACCACTGTGCGTTGCCACGTTTCCACCGGTAATAATATTTAAAGGTTGTGTGTCATAAATTTGACGTGGACATGTCCACATATCAACTCCCGGTAACACAGTAAAACCTTCAGCTATGCCATCGCCATGAAATGTAAATATCTTAGTTTATTATGATATACAGGGATATGATAAAGTAACGCACAAAATTCATAAAACGTACAATGTTAATTTTTGAAAAAAATGCAAAAACACGTCAAACAGTTTATTTTATTCCGCGTCTTTTAACATAAGTTAAAAAAATAAAACGTCAAATTTGTCAAAGTTATGACGTCATCAATATTTCTTTTAAATATGAAGCTTGGTTCTTTTTTACTTTATTTGATAAAGCTTGTTTTTCTGCATTATAAAGAAATAATTGAAGTAGGGGTCACATAGGAAAAAACTGAGAGAATTAATAAAAAACAAAATAAACTAGTTTTTGAATTTATGAAAAGAAACTAAATATTAAAAGAATTAAAACTTAGTTACTTAGTAATAAAACAACTGTTTGTTAGTGTTACAATGAGTGTCATACCAATTTTATTATGATGGCTCCTTTAACGGAAAGAGAAAGGATAGAAATTCTAATGATGGTAGGTTACGGCGATAGACTTCGAAGTCATGAAGAAGCATGTGTTTTATTTAACGAAACACATTTTGAAAGACCTCCAATTGCTAGAAGCACAGTAAGCAGAATTGTTGCAAAATTTAATGAAACAGGAAGCGTAAGTGATGCTCCAAAATCTGGAAGACCGGGAATAAGCGACGATGCAAAGTTAGATATTTTGCTATCATTAGAAGACAACCCTCACGCAACTACAGCAGAAATTGCAGATGTTAGTCAGTCGTTTGTAGTAAAGTTTTTTAAAAAAGAAAAACTGCACCCATACAAAGTTCAACTTGTTCACGAACTCTCAGAAGATGATCCGGACAGACGTTTGGAATTTTGTGAAATCTTCATGAGGCATTGTGACGAAAATCCAAATTTGCTTAATAGTGTAGTATTTTCAGACGAGGCAACGTTTTATTTAAGTGGTACAGTAAATCGACACAATTGTCGCTACTGGGCTCGGGAAAATCCCAACTGGATTCAGACAAAACACACCCAGCGCCCCCAAAAAATTAATGTATGGGTAGGAATCGTCAGGGGAAAATTTATTGGACCAATAAATTTTTTTTTTATATCTTTGGTGGGAATTTAACAGCTGAGCGATATTTGGAACATCTTCGTATGGCTTCCGGATCTAATTGCGGCATTTCCGGATCCAAATAATAGGGAAAACTTGGATCCCAGTATTTGGTTCCAACAAGATGGTGTACCACCACATTATGGTCTTAATGTTCGAAGGTTTCTGGATAACCAGTTTGAAGGAAGGTGGATTGGAAGACGTGGACCAATGGAGTGGCCACCTAGGTCACCTGATCTCACCCCCTTGATTTCTTTCTGTGGGGACATTTAAAAAGTCGGGTCTACGTTAACCGACAAGACAATTTAGAAGACTTAATGGAACGAATTAGACATGAAACTCCGCAGATGATCGAAGACTCTGTAAATCAGGTCTACCATCGTCTTGGCCTATGTCAGATAGTGAACGGGACACAGTTTGAACAATTCCTGTAATAAATCGTTTTGGTTTAATGGACTGTTTAGTTAATTTAAATGTTATTACTATAATAAAGTTTATTTTGTTTTTTATTAATTCTCTGTTTTTTCTTATGTGACCCCCTACTTCAATTATTTCTTTATAATGCAGAAAAACAAGCTTTATCAAATAAAGTAAAAAAAAAACCAAGCTTCATATTTAAAAAAAATATTGATGACGTCATAACTTTGACAAATTTGACGTTTTATTTTTTTGACTTATGTTAAAAGACGCGGAATAAAATAAACTGTTTGACGTGTTTTTGCATTTTTTTCAAAAATGAACATTGTACGTTTTATGAATTTTGTGCGTTACTTTATCATAACACTGTATAAAATAAATGGAAGTTCATGTATGTTATTATACCGGGTGTCCTAGCGGGGCGATAAAGTCCATTATTGGTATCTAATAATGTAGATATCGAATAATTTTTAATACAAAAATTGTAGATAATCATTTATAATAATAATATAATTTAAAAATATTTTAATTTATACAGAGTGTTCCAGAAGGACGAACCAACACAAACTTATGTTTTTTTATACGAAATGCTATGTATTCTTTCACATTTTATGATAGAACTTGAAGAGCTGATTAAAATGACATCAACTTGTATTTGTCGATTTTCAACTGTTTCTGAGATAAGACGATTTTTCGTTAAAAAGTGTACATTTGAAAAGTTGCTATGAAATAACGACACGATGAAATACCTATTATGGGCTCAATTAGTAGAGATATCTTTTCAGTACGTGAAATTAATGTTTATTTCGACATATCTACGCATGTTCTTTATAATTACATACTATTCGCTAAAGTTAAAAATTCTAAAAAAAAGTTAAATGGAACAGCCTATATATTTATATGTTATTGAAAAGTACTTAAAATTTACTAATTAAAAATATCTACTTTCTTCTGCATGTGGCGATATTACAAAAGTTATAGGATATATTCTGAATAAACCCGATTACGACTTAAAAATATGAGTTGCCATGACTTGCACTACGAGTGTAACTAAAATTAAACGAAAAGAGTTACTTCTAATATTTTTCTTTTACAAATATGTAGGTAATTAATAAAATCGACGAAGGAGATACATGTTGAAACTCCATTATATAATTTATATTATAATTATAATTTATATTTTTGTAATTTGTATTGATATATATAGGAGCTAATTTGTATTTTGAAATTGTATTTTCATCCACCTGATGAAGCCACAGTGTGGCGAAACATATGTAGTGTGTTAAACATTATAATAATTTTGAAACTATACACTTGTGTTTTATTATATATATAAATAGGTAATTTTTATTAAAATTGTAAAACTCATGAAAAGTTTGGAAGTTCATGAATTAACAATAGTATAAAAAATATCGCAGTCGCTGTGTGTCAAAAATTGTTTAAAAGTCAAACCTAGACTTATAGTTTCAGTTTAAAGGGAAGCAAGTACTTGAATTTACGTCCAAATATGCGGCTGCCATCGATGCGTGCTTTTCAAAAATTGTTACCGAGATTTGAAGTAACTGGCAGTATTCCGTATAAAAAAAAATGAGGTGTGGCCACCACACGACTTTCTTATACGTATGAGCATTCTTTTATACAAACATTATTCAAAATCCTATTCTAAGTGCTTCTATTCTCTTAATAAATTTGTAATTATTTGAATCGATTGGTTGCCTCGTTTTGGTTTCCTCGGTGGACGAACGACATAAAGCCGTTCGTCCACCGAGAAAACCAATATGTGGCGACCGGTTGTAGGCAACCAGTCACGGGTGACTGGTTGCTTAGTTCTTCGTCCACCGAGGAAACCAGTTTGAAGGATTTCGTCGTCCGGTGAGGATGTTAAATTTAAACAAACTTACAGAATGAGCACAGAGACTTTTTTTATTTTTCAATCTTCACAAACCTTTCTTTAGCTTTAGATAGCGATCACGGCATGTTATTGCGTTAAAAACTAAAAACTAGCATAAGAAATTCAACTTTACAAATAAAGAATAGCTCTATCGGTCGAATGGTCGTAAGCAACTAAGGCTTGGCGACCAGTCAGTATAATCGCGCGCGATAGGTTGCCTTTTACAATAGATCGTAGTCGCCGCGGTGGACGAACATATACAGTTTTTAATGTGTTGGTCGCCTGCGTGACTGGTTGCTTGGTTGTAAGCGATTGGTTGCCTCGTTTTGGTTTCCTCGGTGGACGAACGGCCTAAGAGTGCCAAAATGACGCTAAACGGAAATCTATGAATTATCACGGCGTAAAATAACTACGTCTTTGTCTTGATCAAGTAAATTCTATGATATTCTTGTTATACAAGTAGATACTATTTCCTAGTTAGATGTAGACGTTATGCTTTGCGCAGGGATCAATTTTGCTGAATTGAACTATAACTTTAGACAAAATAAGTCTAACAATGTGAACATTTCTTTATAGATTTGAAAATGCAAAAATAAAAATCTAATCTCAAAGGAGGAAATTGTTCATTAAGTCGTCACCCATAATTTTATCTGCTGAAACATTTTTGTTTATCATTCATCTTGTTGATTTTTAAAACTACAACCAATTTCTGCCAAGTAAAATGCTTCTGGATTAAAATTCTGCTGGCTTTAGGTGAGTACATAGAGGATATTGTGCATGAATATACAGGCGCGGTTCTATTTTGGACAATCTTTTCATAACCAGGAATAATATCTGCGTTATATTAACAATTATTGTTGTCCCTAGTAATGTATCTTGTAGTGAAATAATGTATGAGGTTTAATGCCGTGTTTACACGGTCAAATAAATTCATGAACAAATTGACGAATTTATTCACAAAGAAATTCATGAATTTATTCATCTATTTATTGGACCGTGTAAACGCAAACATTTATCTAATATTTTATTGACGATATCAACTAGCACAAACCATCAAATTCGTTACGTTGATAGAAAAGTGACACATCTAAAATTCATTAATTTTTCAGTAGAGTGATTTCAAAATTTTTATGTACTTGACAGTCAAAGTTAGAAGAGTCAATATGTTTACATTGACTTTTTTTTTCATGTTGCAACAGCATCAGGATGTGTTCTTTGAACTACTAGAATATTTTTCCAAAATTTGATGATTACAACCCTAACAAAATTGAAATTTTCATCCCTTGTCATAGTTGTGACACCTTTCCATAAAAGCAGATACTTTCTTTTTCATTAATGTCTGCTTTAAAAATTCAAATTTTTGGTAAAATTAAAACAGATTGATTAGGAAACGCAATTTTTATTAGTACAAAAGATAAGTTTATATACCTACATTATAATTATTGTCAAAACACCAACCAAAAATTTAAATCCCTAGTAATTTACTTACAAGTTCTTGTAAAACTCCGCATGTCGGGGGGGGGGGAATGTGATTATGTTTTAGTAATTCCAATAGCCCTTTCTTCTTCTTCTCAGGAATTTTTATTTTTTCTTTGTATAAAGGCTGTAAAGCTAATTGAGTTCTTCGAGGAGTCCTTGTATTTACTGTTGCTCTAGGTTTTTGTATAGTCAAAGTGCAGTAATCTTCTTGTGCGTAGGTCGTCTTGTATCGTATTGTAAATGGATCATCCCTTTCAATTTGTATTATCTTCATATCGGCCATTTTATCGTCTTTATTACTTCTGCCGTCTATGTTTCCGATTGTCTCATTTAATTTCTTTAAATCCACAAACTCTGTATACGACATTTCCTGTACCTTGTACTTACTTCCAGTTTTTTTAGCGCTTTTAATCAGGCCAACGTATTCCGATGGTATAAAAATTGGTCCTGATTTTAAAGAACGTTTTACCTGTCGCTCAATCACAGAATGTGCAGAATCTCCTTCGTTCTGCGTATGCCCTACTATTAGGAATTTGTGTGTTATAGACTTTATGTTTGGATACGTCAGCAAAGCATAAATATACATGGTCAAAATGAAACGATTTTTTTGCTGCCCTACACAGTTATCAGAATAAAATATAATTTCAGTTTCACCGTCAGGATTGGCTGTTGATATTTCTTCAATATACTTCAGAAGACAAGAACCAATTTCGTTGGCTCCTCTTCGTCCTTGGGTTTCATCCCATACATAACAGTAGCATTGATCTCCCTGCATTTTGTGCCTAATTTCGTATACTGTAAAATTGAAAACGCCTACCTTCGACTTATAGTAGAATGTTGAAGTATCCCCTTGAGGACATGGCAAAACCGCCTGCAAGTCAAAACAAGCTACAACGTAGTTTTGGCTAATTTTATCTTTGTCAGCTTGTTTTTCAGCACGAGAGAGTTCTTTCTCTGATAAATGGATTTCATACTCATCTTTTAAATTTTCTTTCTCTTCTTCAGAAGCGTTAGTGTAAGTTGCACAAACTCCACACTGGTCTTTCTTCGGTGTAAAAAAAGAAATGTTGAATTCACGGGTAAAAATTTGATGATACATTAAATACTTTGCAAAAGGTAAGTTATTATTTTTACATTCTTGAACATAATCCCTGTGCAGATCGCGTACAGTCTTTCCACCTTCGATAAATTCACGAGAAGAACGAGCTCTTGAATAGTGACTTTCCAATCTGGGTATGGAGTTTATATGCTTTCGAATTCCTTCCTTTATATTGGGATCCAGTTTCAGATGTTTCCCGTGCTTTCCACGGAGATCGACTGAAATCATTCCTCCAGTTCCAGTCCGTTTGGCGATCACAGTTCTTATGGGTCTATCTGTAATGTCTAGAGTAGATTTAAAAAACAGTTTGCAGACACGAATGTGGTTGCCATTAATTATAAAATGAAATGCATTGTTATCACGTCGTTTAGATTCGTTTCGATGATACTGATATTTGGGTGTAATCGGTGTCATGCACGACGCTAAATAGTCTCGTTGTCTTTGTGAATCACCAAGAGACCAATAATTTTCGAAAATCTGTTGGCGAGTTTCTTCAGTAATTTTTGCATTGCATTTAAGTGTACAGTTATTTTTACAGGGAGGTTTCATTTCTCTTGCCTTCATCAATTTTTCAGATTTTGAACATGACACATACTGCCTTCCAGTATTCCTAGCTAATTTTGCAGCATTTTTTTTCCACTCAGAAGGATTAAGCTTACGTTTTCTAGTTCTCTTCATAATATTATTGTCATGTTCTGTGCTAGAAATGTCTCGGGGTACTACTTCTATGACTGAATTACTGACCACAGCTTCGTCGTTAGACTGCGATGAACTTGCGCTATTTGAGTCGGATAAGTAATCAGGATCTTCATCAGTATCATCAGAATTGTGGAATGGATCTACATGATGGACCGTCGAACTTTGACTCTCATCATCAGAACTGAATGAAGCAAAGTCTAAATTTTGCAAAGAGTGCACATTAAGTGTGGGAAGTTCAGCTTCATGTGTAAAGCTATTATCATTCTTCACAGCTTCAGAAAGTATATTATTGTTTCCAATGGAACTGGCCGCATGGTCTGTAGTATTATGATTGTCAGTCTGTTGTTGAACCAGCTTCATTATGAGTTGCGATCGTTGAGACAGCATCTTGAATAAAAATACTGTATTACTATAACCTAAAAACACTACTGAGGTTTGTCATATCACAAACATATTATTTTAATATTTGAGGAAAAGTGTCGCATCTCAAAATGTGAGGTTACGCCACAAAATTAAATTGACAAATCTATTCATAAAACATGCAGAAAAACGGCACATCCTGAAATGTGACGTTATTTAAACCGACAAAGACTGTTTATTTATGAAGAAAAGTGGCGCATCTTGTAATATGACGTTTAATAACAAACAAAACTAATAACAATACACTTACCTTTTTGAAGAAAAAGGACACAATTCAAAATAAGACGTTTTTCTATAAAACGTTAAGCACTTCAACATTACGTTACGAGACCTAACTCACAAATGACACTTTTCCGTAAAATAAAATTATGATCTTGGTAAACAGTAAAGCGACACTTCTACCCTCTGGTGGCTAATTGTAAAACTACAGTTGTGTCGTTTTACCACATAAATATATTGGGTTTTTGGGTTCATTTTAAGTAATTATCTCAAAAAAGGATATTTTTGAGTTGTGTCACTTTTCTAGCAACGGAGCGAAATAGTGATCTTGCAACTTTTAAATGGTTTTGTTTACATTTTTCTATTTGGAGGTTACGCTGAACCTGTTACTCTGATATTTGTAGGGCTTAATAATACGCGATTATATACGCAAAAAATTTATGGACTTATAGCTTGCTGATGGATACAAAACATATCCGAATATTTTTATATGTACTTGATTTTAGTAATCACAAGCTAGTAATAAAATAACATTGTCCGTATGCAGTTGTTTTCATTAAAAATATTATCTTGGTGATTTCTTGGTGGTCCTCTGCAACTATTGTGTAGAATAGCAATACTTGCATATTATTTATTGGAACATTTCTTTACAAATACGATTGATTTTACTTATCAATCTTTTATAATAAAAAAAATATTCAAAGGGCAGAAAGCTTACAACGCGAAATTTGACATTTATTTTAAACTAAAATGTTACTATATTTCCCTAGAAAATTGACGAAAAATTAGAGCGGGTTCTAATTCGACAATTTATTCGTGAATTTATATGACAAGAAAAAATTGACGACAAGTTTAGCGTTTACACGTTCCAATAAATTCAAGGTCAAAAACTTCATGAATTTATTTGACCGTGCAAGCACGGCATAAGTTTGGTTATGAATATTATGTCGGCAGGAATATGAGAAGAATCATGATTGCCTTTCTCAGGTAATATTATTTCGGTACCAAAGTCAGTAGCGGATTGAGGGAGGGTCAAAAGGGGGCAATTACCCTGGGCGGCATCTCCGGAGGGCCGCAAAATGGAATTTATTACTGCATTACATATATAGTGAAAATATCTACAAGGTGCTGACTTGCCCCCCTTAAGAAATTTCCTAGATCAAAGTAACTGACTATTGGGCATTCACTTTTCTTAACATGTAAAGTTAAGAATGCCCAATAGTCAGTTACTTTTTCCCCATACTTTGCCCTTCTGGCAGCTTATACATAGATTTTGGGATTAACAAGTTTTCTTGGATCGCTATGATAATGATAAACTTTGCCCATTCATCTGGTCTTGGCACACTTTTATCTCTAAATCGGCGCTATTTCTTTGTATTTACAGAATTTCCTAATAGTCTAATACATTTGTCAACATGATATCAGTGGTTAAGATCACTTCAACTATATTTACAGTATTTCAAGAATTTTGCAAATAATTTCTGTACATATTAAAAACAAAAAGTAAATATCAAAGAAAACCATAGTTATACGTACCTGGCAAGTATCCATTGCTTAGAACTACAACCCAATGCTTTTAGAATTGTCATTCTCTCGGATGCTGAACGTGCCTTCAAATATTCTTTGTACGCAAAGTCCCATTCCCTTGCACCGCCGTCCCTGATGGCGGCGCAGTAAACGACGTCTCTTATATTTGGCGGGACACTAGAAAATCTAAACGGTTAATGCCACTACTGAACAGAAGATGGGCAAAGTCTTACTGATAATTATGCTCCATCCATGTTCTGTAAATTTGGGTGGCCGTCAAAGCGCATTTCAAATCACTTCTCCTGCAAGCTTGTTTCAAGACCAATCTCCTAATTGACTTGTGGAAATATCCGTCATTGGGATTCTCCACGAAATCTACTTGATCCAGGTAGAAATAGAAGATGTACCAGAAGTATTTCTAGATTGAATGGAGAGAAATACATGGTGAAAATGAAAATACATATTTTTGCTTGCTTTTATTTTACCTCAAATATTCCGTAAGCCGGGGTGTTGTACAAGATGTTGTGCAAAAAGTCTGTTTTGCTGAAGATTGTAAGCAAAGGCACTAGTATTATTTCTTTATCGCGTGTTCCTATTATCCTCATCATATCCAAAGGAATTCCATAATCCAATAGGCCAGCTCTGGCTAAATCCATTGCGTCATTTACAAGTTGTGCCCGAATAATCGAAGGCACTTGCATTATATTTTCCGACAACAATTTCCAATTCATTTCGTCGTAGTTCACTATGTAATAGCCCTGTTTTATATTCAGCAAATACCAATTGCTTAAATTTGCTTTAAATTGCATTTCTTTATCTCCTTTGAGCCAGAATTTGGGTCTGCCATTGTCGTAATCGATGTCATCTTCGCTGGTGAAAGATATTGGTATCGTCCATTTTTCTGTAGATTTTGTTTTATCGTCACCATTTAAGAGGAAGCGTTTCTAAAAGTAAATTGTTTTATTTAACTAGGCGAATTGCAGACATTGGCGAACGTCAAAATAGCAGAAATATGACCTAGGTGCTCTAATTTTTCTCCCATATCTTAGAAAATAATTTTAAATTCGTACTCAAATGTACACTGGCATAACATAGACATTAATATTAATAAGTGAATGTGGTCACCACACTACACTCTCAGATACAAATCTTCTACGAATTTTGGAAAAAAATATTGAAATGAACTTCAGAACACTTTCCTTCATAAGAAACAAATATATATAGCTAGTAACACCTTAACTATAACTACTAATAATTTCGACCTATTCTTTCGAGCAACTATAATTAGTAATATTTTCAGGCAAATTTTTCTAGCACCTATTAAATAACAGCTTCGAGTAACTGTTTTCAATAACTATGATTACTGTATAATTTCGAGTAACTTTTCCAGCATCAATATAACTAATAGCAATTTCGTGGAAATATGTTCAATAACATTTTGTACCAATAATCTAAATCTACAATTTATAGCAACTGGCTACAATAGATTTGCATAAACGACCTACCTGAGATAGTGTCAACATATTATTAACACGATCTGCCTTTACCGTGACAACTGGATATCCAGGTTGATGAATCCAGCCGTCCATGATATACTTCATATCATGATCCTTTTTCAGCGTTCCGTCCTTGATTGCTTGTTCCATCAAGGATGTCCACAAATCGTCATGGTCCGCGTTTGAAAATTTGTGGGCATTTATAAATGCTCGAAGTCCCTCTTCGAAACTTTTTTTTCCTAATATGTTCTCTATCATTTTCACCAAGGTGGCACCTGCAGAAAAAAATAAGGAAATTACAGATTAATTTCATTTTCTCTCGTGGAAAATTAACCTTTACTGTAAGACAGTGGATCGAAAACTTGTCTTATATCATTGCTATCTTCAACGTCAAGATGTATCGGCTTCGATGATATTAGATTATCGATTTGGAAGGCTTCGCAAGTCACGTCGAAGAAGAATTCTTCCAGAATCCTCCATTCGGGATGGATGTGATTGGTACCCAAGTATTGGAAATACATGGAAAATCCTTCTTTCAACCATAGATCGTCCCACCATTTCGGCGTCACCAAATTGCCGAAGTAGCTGTGCGTCAATTCGTGTGCCATCGTGAAGGCCACACCTTTGTTATTCTCGATGGTCGATGAAAATCTATCGAGTAATAGTGTTTGCTCCCTAAACGTAATCAAACCCCAGTTTTCCATTGCGGCAAATCCAAAGTCTGGCAGGGCGATCACGTCCAACTTTGGCAATGTAAATTTCAGACCAAAGTATTGTTCGAGAAAGCTTAAAATTTCCGGGCCCTTGCTTGCAGCGTATACGGCTTGGTCAAAGAGATCTTTCCTAGTCCACACTGTGAATGTGCTGTTCTTCGTGCTTTGAAATGGAACGAAATCGTGAACTATGAAGGCCACTACATACGAGGACATCAAAGGTGTTTCTTGGTAAGTATCCCATACAATTTTATCACTTGTTCTGTTAAAAATTAAAAGTGTTATGGTATTAGGTATTTAACAAATGATAATAAAAATTACAGTAATTTACAACTGCTTTATGCCTTTCACCAGAAACTTCCATTTGAATTGGCTTAAAAATGATTATTGTTTTTCATCAGTTATCAAAATTAAAAACGTATTTTTCTGTTTATATAATGATATTAATACATATTCTGTTTGCGTTTTGATATGGGTTCTATATTTAATAAAGTTTAAAAATACTTCCATCTGTATTAGAACATCATTCATTTCATTTAATTCATCTAGTTCACATACTGACAATTTGTTGTATTTAGTCATAAATGAAGTAGATAAAAATATATTTTCGACGGTTATCATTTATGTATATAATAATAATAACAAGAAAATGGGTGTGCTTAAAACCATACAGCAGAAGTGTAAACTTCATCAAGGCGAGGTAAATAATACGAAATACACGCGCATAATATTCAGTAACGTATTAAATACAACGTATTCGCACATTTATTACATTTACACATGTACACACGCGATATAACTCGAGGTTCCGCAGTTCTTCGTTCGCTGGTGCGGCCACGTTATTCTTCCTATCGCAGGCTACAAATATAGTTGTGTCATCAGCAAAAAGGAAAGGATTTTTAGAGGGGACGTCATTTACATATACTATAGTAGTGGGCCGAGCACGGATTCTTGATGAACCCCAGAAGTCATGTTCACGCGATCGATACGACCTGCACATAATGCATTCGGTCCTCCAAATAACTCCTAAACCATTATAAGGGTGTTCTCGTTACACAATACCGGTATAACTTCTCCACCAACCGTTTGTGATTAACCCTTAACTTGACAATGTATTTCCTCAAATACATATATTTCAAAAATTCCCAGTCGTCTTGCACTTTATTTACCTACTATATCTTGATCATGTGTCCGACCGGATACATGTTATAGCACAAATGCACCTATTCTTGACGATATTATTTTAAATTACTCGCCGTTATTCAACCACTGTGTTCAGTTGTCCGTCAAATACTGTCGCAGCCGGAGGGTTACCGACATATCAGATGGTAAGTCTGTTGTTTTACTTCACAATTTTTACTTATTTTAAATAACTTAGATGGTAATTTGTTCTATGACACGTTAGTTTATTTGTAGAATATAAATAATTTGAAAAATCATACTAATTTTTCCATAAACGGTATACTAATATTATGTATCCTTGAAGATACATTGCCAAGTTTGGTGGGCTATATATGTTGTCTTATTTTTATATATATTTTATATATATATATAATATATATATTTTTTCATTGTTACCGCCTGTTGGCGCGCAAAGTGATCCGGAGAGTGATGTTCAAAATGAAGACTTACTGGGTGAGCCAAGTTTTCGACAAAATGACACATGTTTTGAAGAAGATGGACAAGTATCACAACTTGTTCAGACTGTTGAAGAGTGCGAGGGTGACATCGTTTTAGCAACATCTCTTACCTGTTTCTGTTGTCAATATTGCTACAACGCCGAAGTGCAGTTATGGGGTACGTAAGTTAGTTGCCACTCTACCTATTGAAAAGCCGATTCCTAAAGTAAAAAAACAAATTGTGAAAAATGTAAGAGACTTTCAGTGGACTGGCGACGATTTTGAGTACGAAGTGGACTTAGACGAAGACGATTTCTCTAAACCGAACAAGCTGCAGTCGCTTTACAATATTTTAGGACCTTCTTCAGCGATGATATCATAGATATCATAGTAGCACAAACCAATTTATATTCTACTAAGGAGCTCGGTAAATGTGTGTACACAAATCACGACGAAATTAAAACTTATTTAGGGATTGAACTTATGATGGGTGTTGTACATATGCCAGCATACACTGACTACTGGGCCGACAAAACACGTTGGGCTCCAGTTGCGGATATTATGCCGCTAAAAAGGTATCAGGTATTGCGACGCAATCTTCATTTCGCAAACAACGACGACATTGACGATGACTGTTATTTCAAAATGAGACCTCTTCTTGAAAGAGTTAGAGAAAATTGTTTAAAAATTGAGCTAGAACGCTAAACCAACAACAGTGGTGCGTTCACGAAGCGTTTCGAAACAGATGATTGCTTGTTTCTTCGGAAAACGGGTCATGTGGTAACTATAGCATTAGAAGATAGAAAGACAGTTAATGCTGAGTTGTACAGTTCAATTTGTTTGCCGAAAGTTATCGCTGAAACCAGAAGAAACAATGTAAACCGACGAATTGTTCTTCATCATGACAATGCAAGCGCACACACAGCCCGACAAACTATCGACTTTTTGACCAGACACAACATCAAATTAATGACCATTGCCCATATTCTCCCGATTTATCGCCCAATGACTTCTTCTTATTCCGACACATTAAAAATAATAAATGTTCAACTATTTATATATATATGTATATCTTTATATATATACATATATACAGAGTGTTTGATTACTCGGTTTCCTAATTTGGAGAGTATAAATTACCCAAAATGTAGAATGTACTACCAAAAATTCGCATAGAAAAAGTTTTCAAATAAGCCCGAAAAAAAAAGAAGAAAATATTGGAAAATGCTGTTTAGACGGTCTGTACACATAGTGTAAGTGTGTATGTGTGTACCTTCTACGTAAGCTTTGCTTATTTAAACGAGAAATGCTGACCTGTTGCAAACAAGAAACTCTCGAACACGAAGAGTTTCTTGTATCATATTACGATATTTAACAGCTGTTAGTCTAGTGCTCGTATTTGTATGGACCACTGAAGTTGTACCTGGCGGATATTGTATTATTTTATTATTTTTTTGCGTGTCTCCTTTCAACAGTATGGCTTACAATAATAATGAATTAGTAGATATGGTGTTAATGTATGGTAGGTGCGAACAAAATGCTGCAAGAGCTCGGCGACGATATGCGGAACAATTTTCAAACAGACAATTGCCCGCGAGAGCTACCTTTGTACAATTAGTTCAGCGATTAACAGATACTGGACGAATTGAACCACAACGACGCGAAGGACGTGGCAGAAGCAATAGAGTATTAGACGCAGAAGAAGATATCATAGAAGCTATAGAAAACGACTCAACACTTAGTACCTACACGACAACTCGCTAGACAGTTTAATGTGTCCAATTATACCATCTGGAGAACGCTGCGGGAAGATCAAATGCATGCCAGAAATCAACGATATTGACGAATTACGTGAACGTATTATTGTGGAAACGGATCGTATACGTGAACGCAATTTGTTTCAAAGTGTGCGTGAGTCACTTATACGATGCGTCAGAGTGTGTATTCAAGGGAATAGTGATAATTTTGAACATTTGCTGTAATTGTGCATTACAAACGAACAACAAAACATATTGAATCGCTATTTAAAAAAAATGGGTGTGATTAAGACCACACGGTAGAAGTGAAAACTTCATCAAGGCGAGGTTAATAGTACGACATACAACTTTTTTTTCGTTTATATTCATTTACATTTCCATTTTCCATTTTCGTTCTATATTACATTTAAAAAATATATATTTATTATTATTGTGTATACATTATTCTAGTAAATTTCGCTTGGTCTGATCAAGTTTTCACTTCAAAAATTCATACGTACGCATGTATATATACAAATAGACGATATGATAATTCTCATACGAGTACCCGCGCTGGTCTAATGGTAACGTGCCGGCCTCATACCCGGGCGGCTCGGAATCGCATCTGCCCGCGGACAAGAATTTTTCAGAAAATAAAAATACAATATTTCGCGTATTTATTCTAAAATTTAATTTAATTGAAATTAAATACCGCTAGTTAGTGTTATAATACAAAGCCGAGCGTGAAACGGTTGCCGAGCGAGTATAGCAGAGACCGGCAGAGACGCGTTAATTATATCTCTCTCGCTCCCTTAGTCGACTCGACTCGAGCCGACTTTACCCGAACGAGCGTTACATTCCGAGCGTGACGGCTCAGTCTGAAGAGGCCGTTGAGACATTTAAGTCACTTGTTTGTGGAGGTACCTCGTTCAGAGTGGAAAAAGTGTTTTGAAGGTTGGTTCCATCGAATGCAAAAGTGTATAGATGTGAAAGGGGAATATTTTGAGAAGCAATAAAGCGCTTTATAAAAGTTCTTGCGTGTTTTATTTTATATTTTCCGCGAATTTTAGCAGTGGCCCTCGTACAATCTTGAAAAAAAAGATAAGGGCGAAAAGCACAAAGAATAAATCCTAAAACTGTTTAGAATGATTAGTTAACCGAGTATGTATTTTAATTGGAGTTAGAAGAACCGACGTTTATTTATAAAATACTTACATCACAGTCGACTCTTTGATGGGCATATTGGATAACGAAGCCATACTCATGTTTCTAGCTATGCTTATGGTATATTTTGCTTTGAAAGATGGTTCGTCAAAGCATGGAAAAGCTCGCCTGGCATCTGTAGGTGAAAATTGTGTTATGGCCAGCCATCTATTTATAACACAAAACACATCATTAAATTAAATCAATAATACTGAAACTAAGAAATCTAAGCATGCAATACAAAGGATGTTCGGTAATTGGGCCAAATCAGTGGATCAGACAGACAAGGAGTAAGTAAGTAATATCGACGAACTTTTATCTATACAAGATTGGATTAAGTATTCAAGAGATGTGTAAGTGATCAACAGTGTAATAGAAAGTACGATAACATTTATAGGAAATCCTGTTGAGAACACATAATTTTTATTTAATATTTTATGTAATATAATTTCAATTGTATTAATTGTTTATATATCTCGAATAAAAGGCAAACTCAAGGAAGTACCAAAAATGAGAAGGGACCAATTACTTTCAAAGAAAAAGGGACTGAGAACCACTAAACTGTGAAGAAAAGAGAATTAAATACAAAACCTTAAAAATGAAAATTAAAATGAACTGCAGAGTGAAGAAAACAAAATTTAGAACAATACTTACTTTGTAACATTATCTCTAGTGACGTAATGGCTTCTGTAAAAGCCAACTAAATGATCGTTGAGTATCCCCTGGAATTCCATGTCGAGTTCGTAATCTTCGCCGGGATTCAGTGACTTTTCCAGATCTATACTAAAAGCCTGAGATTCTTCGATGTAATTCTGTTTCAGTATTTTTATTGGTTTCTTATCTGTCAAACGCCTTAATCTAGTGGAATGTTCGTTTATGTTTAAGTCTAATGCATTCAGTAGAATTTTGTCGGTTTTTTCCTTAATGTTCAATGATATCGTTACATTACCCCATGTTGTAAAATCAGTCTCCAATTTTGGTATGATATGTAATCTGAAATTAAAAAAAAATATATCGATATTTAAAGAAATGCAACAAGCGTATCAGTATAAATTTGTTATTAAAAAAATCCAACTTGGGACTTCAATTGTATAACCTCTATCTTCCGTTATATTTTTAAGGGCTTGTTAGTAGAGCTAAATTGCACATGATTTGGCCAAATTTAGATAATACAAAAGTTAACAGTTTTTAAGATATTTAAATGTGCCCACAAAAATGGTCAACTTTAAAGTAATAACATCTTATATGTTTTTGGTGAGAAAATTTAATAAGCAATTCAAAAATGAAGCAATATGCCGATGTTCCAATTGCTAAGTCTTAAAACATTAAACTCTTGATTTCCATTTTTAAAAGTTGATTATAAATAAGCTGGGAAATGCCAGGGAAACAAAAAATCAAGGGACTTTCAATTTTAATATTTTTTGTGCCTGTTTTAAATCTGTATACCTTCGAGTCACCGTTCTGAAAGCGTCTTCTGAAAAGCGGGATTTCCGACCATAACGATAAAATATTTTTTTTACTCTGAAAGGAATCTAGACTTCTTTTATTTTCACTGAACAATTAAGTTCAACATTTTGTGACTACAAACCCTGTAAATAGATGTAATTTCTGTTGGTTGGTAAAAATTTTGTATTTTGCATAGTGATGGGAAAAACAGAATTATTTCAATAACCGGTTACTCACTACTCGGGTGATCTAAATAATAGGATTATCACTCGAGTAGTTGTCACTCGCATCATAAATCTATATACATTGCAAATTGCAGAGCGCACATAATGTGTTTCTGTTATTCTTTGTATAACACCACTAATTATTATTAAATAATGGTGTACAAAACAAAGTGTACTTTCAAAATTATAAATATATATTGCCGTATAGTTCGTGCCAATGGGTACTCTCAATTTTATTTCGTATATTTCACGTTCTTACTGACACAATAAACTGGTTGCGGCAAATCGTAGATTTTAGCTGTGATTTAAGTTACGAAGTAGTTAATTAGTCGTATTTGGTCAATTGCGTTAAAACACGGATTTAGAGTTCCAAGTAGTGATGCGACTCGAGTGAAAAATAACCGCGTATTCGGTTTTTCAATGCAAGTGACGAGTATCAGGTCATGGGTGATGGAAGTACAAATGAACTAACCAGTTCGCAACTTGAATCTCGGATTTGTGGCAGTTAGTATGTCGTGTCGGTATTCAGAAACCGAATTATAGCGATTATTTGAATAATCTCACAAGTTAAGCTTTCTAGTCCAATACATTATAAGTATAGAAGCATTTAAATCTTGATTTTAAATACTTTTTGTATAAAAAAAAATTCAAAATTCCGACCGGAAGTAACACTTTTACTCTTATCGTTTAACGACTTTTTTTGCAAATATCTCGTAAATTATGCATTTCATATAGATTTAGCAAGAGTACAAAAGAATTTAGTGCTTGATTTGGAATAATTTTTGTATAAAAGAAATTTCAAAATTCGAACCGGAATTAACACATTTACCCTTATCCAGTAGCACACAAAAATGTCAAGTTCACTTTGTTGCAATTCCAAAAATAATTGTTTCTTACAAATTCACCAATACTATTTTTTTTTAATCTTTTGGTTTGTTGTACGGGTTCATAATGTTACCATTTGGTAACCAAAAATAAAATTTTGAAAAACTTCAATTTTGCCAACCAAAATTATTCCAAACCCAATGTAAGTTATTTCAAAGGTCTGTTTGTTCAAATTTTTTAGAAACATAATTACAAATTTCGATAATTCATGTATTAGAGAAATTTTGTTATATTGGAACCAACTTTAAATTATATATTTCTACATGACGAGGTGATATTTTAGAAAGTTATGTAATTTCGTGTAGATTTAACTATATTATTATTGTTGTAAACATTTTTATTAGGTAATAATATTCTAAAATTATAACTCTGAAATCGTAAATTACTATTTAAGAAACAAGAAATATGTAGCTTTAGATTATACTCTCTGACAATCGCATCGCTATTTTTATGTGACTACAACTATGTATTTTGCAAAAATAAATGTTAAGTAGTGATTCCAATAAAATATAAAATCAAATATGTCTGTGCATATAAATCAAATTGTATATCATTCTAGCACGTACGTTCAAATTTTAAACGTGTTGTTCTATTCAATTCATAATTCAAACAGAATTTATAAATTAAAATATATGGTAGGACACATTCAGAGACTAATATACATAGTACATATTTTTATATGGCTGTATTGGCCATTCGAGTATATTGAGATCAAATGTTTCTACTGCAAGAATGAGACACCATCCGGTTTATTGTTCTCTTGAATCTGGACACAGTATATTTTCTTTCAAATGTCACTTATTAATAGCTGAACAACATCATCTCGTCCATTTAAAGATATCGCATTACACCTGAACGAGTGGGCGTTTGACACGAATACGTTATTACTATTACATTTGCAAAAAAAACAGCTTGGCAATTATAGCCATGACGTGAGTTCTATCACCTACTGAAATAAGTAAATACGTTTGTATGTAAAATTATTTGTTGGATTTGATACAAATGCTTAAATTAATAATAAGAGAAAGGCCCAACAAATAAAATATTCCTAGAATTTGTATAAGGTACATTTTTCAGTTTTAATCTTTCAAAAAAATTTTTTTTTTTAAATTATGTATAATATTTACTGGGTTGTGGATTGTTGGAAAAATCAGTATTAATATATACAACAATATCAATCTCAACACATTCCTATATTATATCTTTGCTTAACCTTTTTCTGAAGTGTTCTTTCATATACACGTGGCCAAATGAACACATCTCTATTTAGAGTAAACAATTCTTTGGATAAGATAAAGCATGGTTATAACTAGGCTTAGGATAATTATGCACTAAAAAACTTCAAAATGTGCATACAAATATGCACCAAAACTTTCAGAATATGCAATACTTGCAATACAATTATCCTTAGGCTTGGGATAATTGTATCGCAAGTATTGCATATTCTGAAAGTTTTTGGTGCATATTTGTATGCACATTTTGAAGTTTAGTGCATAATTATCCTAAGCCTAGTTATAACTATATCTATGAGAAAATCTAATATGTTAATTCCTATAACAGTCTTTATGAATAAATATATACAAAGTTAACTAAAACGTTTCTTAATTAGATCTATTTCATACAAGTATTATGATTGAATAAATGTTCAACTATATATATATATATATATATATATATATATATATATATATCAAAAATGACGTTTTTCGCGGTTATGTGATGACAAATTGATATTTTGGGTTATTTGCCGCGTTAATTCAAATCAAGTATGCATATACGAAATAATTCGTATATGCATAAGTGATATGAAATGTAATGCATATCTACACCACCAATTGCTGACACTGCAAATATCAACGTGCAGACAGCTGCACGTTGATATTTGCAGTGTCAGCAATTGGTGGTGTAGATATGCATTACATTTCATATCACTTATGCATATACGAATTATTTCGTATATGCATACTTGATTTGAATTAACGCGGCAAATAACCCAAAATATCAATTTGTCATATATATATATATATATATATATATATATATATATATAAATAGGAGAAAGAATATCGGGTTAATCCGCTGTAGTGCAACCGCAGACACGTGTTTCAGACTCGTTGGTCATCGTCAGTACGGTGTAGCCAAGGAATAAGGTGGGATATCCTTGGAGATAGAAACAAAAGGAAGACCATCGGGAAGACAGACCACCAATTGCAGCTTAAATGTCAGAAGATCCTCAGGTCTGAGTGACAACAACTGACACCGCCGCGAGGCAGACATTGTCAACCTGCGTGCCGTCCAACCCAGCTTTAAGCTGCAATTGGTGGTCTGTCTTCCCGATGGTCTTCCTTTTGTTTCTATTTCCAAGGATATCCCACCTTATTCCTTGGCTACACCGTACTGACGATGACCAACGAGTCTGAAACACGTGTCTGCGGTTGCACTACAGCGGATTAACCCGATATTCTTCCTCCTATTCTTATTATGTATACGTGATATTTCCTTCATTGATTTATCATTCCTGGGTTGGACGGCACGCGGGTTGACAATGTCTGCCTCGCGGCGGTGTCAGATGTTGTCACTCAGACCTGAGGATCTTCTGACATTTAAGCTGCAATTAGTGGTCTGTCTTCCCGATGGTCTTCCTTTTGTTTCTATCTCCAAGGATATCCCACCTTATTCCTTGGCTACACCGTACTGACGATGACCAACGAGTCTGAAACACGTGTCTGCGGTTGCACTACAGCGGATTAACCCGATATTCTTTCACCTATTTTTATTATGTATCCGTGATATTTCCTTCATTGATTTATCATTCCTGGGTTGGACGGCACGCGGGTTGACAATGTCTGCTTCGCGGCGGTGTCAGTTGTTGTCACTCAGACTGTGGTGGTAGAAGGGTGAAAATTTAGGGTTGCATGTATTTTTTAATGCCGAATAATAAAAAAAAATACAACATTTTGTTCAAAAAACAAAAAAAGAATTTTTGGGGTGGACCAACCTTATCACTTAGGGGTATGAAAAATAGTTTACGTCCTATTCTCAGACCTGCTGAATATACACACAAAATTTTATAAGAATCGGTCAAGCCGTTTCGGAGTTTTGTGACAAACACTGTGACACGAGAATTTTATATATTAGAGATAAATAACTTCATTCTAGCGGAAAGAGTAGCGCAAATTAAAAACGATCCCACCAAAAAATATCAGTGGAATATTAAGTCACACCTCATTGATTTTATTTATCTGAATGGGCAAAAAAGAATTTAATCAACAAAAACTTTAGGCCGTATAAAAATCCACACACTACATGCCCTTAAAAAGTTATTTCAAGACAATAATAAGGTTTAAATACTTATAATTAAAATATACTGTTTACAAATTTCTGTGTTAAGCATAATTTGCAAAAAACTGGTTTTTGATAAAAATCCAAATTTATTTATTTATTTATTTAATACACTAATCCACAGACATATGTCTAATTACGGATTAGGGACACAGAACATTATAACAAACATGATATTAAAATAAGAGGAAAAACACATGACATAAAAACACAAGGTAATTATAACTAAAAGTAATAATAACAATAAATGTATAATATGTTGTACTAAAAAGTAACGACAGCTCTAATATCCCGGATGTTACAATTAAAAATATCAAGAGACGGGTATTCATTACAAATGTTACACATGTGGTGCAAAGGTGAATATCTAAGGATATTAGTGCGCGGTGTAGGAAAGTAAAAAGTAACAGTTAACCGCGAAGCTGCCCGAGGAATAAATAAAGGCAGTTGTGCAAGAATTTCGGGGCAATCAATTCTGCTTTTAAATGTATTAGATAAAAAAAGTAAGGACATAACAGTGCGTCTGTACTTCAGTGAGTCCATAAAAAAACGTCGTAACATTTCCCTCTGTGCCACACCAATGACAGGATATTGGCCATCAACTTTAAAGTATAAATATTTCAGAAAACGACGCTGAACGTTTTCCAGGGCATTAGAGTGTATGTCATAGAATGGATTCCACACTAAAGAAGCATATTCCAATCTCGACCGAACAAATGCAAAATATAACTTGGATAACGTTGAACAGTTATTGAACTCCTTCGTTTGCCGAATAATGAAACCAAGACTTTTAGAGCTTGCGACCTGATGGACGCTATATGATTTTTAAATGATAGCTTGCAATCAAAGGAGACACCAAGATCACAGAGAGTGTCAGGCCTATGGAGAACTGAACCGTTAACATTGTAATCGTAAATATGGGAGTCAGTCTTTGTCGTGTATGACATGACGGAACATTTATCAATATTCAGGGGCAGATCATTAATTAGACACCATTCACATACCTTGTCGAGGTTCGCCTGCAATTTTAAACAGTCATCACGATTGTTAACGTATGCGAATATTTTGAGATCATCTGCATACAACAGGTGCCCTGTATCTAAAGACGCAGTGATATCATTAATGTAAATGTTAAAAAATAATGGACCCAATATAGACCCCTGTGGTACTCCTGATGTTGCAGTGATGTTGTGAGATCGAAAACTATCAAATAAAACAAATTGTGTACGCTGTGCAAAATAAGAATTAAAAAATAAAAGAAGGTTCTGTGAGATCCCAATCGTCGATAGCTTACCCAACAAGATGTCATGATTCAACCGGTCAAAAGCTTTGGAAAAGTCGGTGTACAACACGTCAGTTTGAGACCCATTATCGATGCCAGTCGCGATGAACTGGGTAATGGAAAGAAGATTGGTGACCGTTGAGCGTCCTTGCATGAAGCCATGCTGCGCAGTGGATAGGCGATTCTTCACGAAATTATAAAGCGGCTTGTAAATACATTTTTCAAAAGCTTTTGCAAAATTGCAAATGATCGAGATTGGACGATAGTTTCTGATGCAATCCCGTCGGCCCTTTTTGAACACCGGGCAAATTTTGGAATATTTCCATATTTCCGGAAATTGACACGATTTTAACGACAAATTAAAGAGGATAGCCAGAGGGGATGACAAAACCGAAGCACAATCCTTAAGAATAAAAGAAGGGACGCCATCAGGGCCAGCAGTTGCATTCCCCTTGAGACTCCTCAGGGACTCGTACACATCGCTCTCCGAGAAGTAGGTTACATTAAAACTCTCAGAGCCATCATCGCGATCCACCCAAGTCGAGGAGTTAGAATGCCTCACAAACGATGATTGAAAGTAGTCGGCAAATGCATTGGCAACGTCGCGAGAATTGGAGATGAGATGATCATCAAACAGAAACTCACGAGGTAACATTGCAGACTTACGCTTCCTATTAACGAAAGTCCAGAATTGTTTAGGATCAGATGGAAGGCTACTTTCTATGTGAGTGATATAATTTTTGTAAGCCACATCAATCATACTCTTCACCAACCTCCTTAGTCTACTGAACTCTGTATATAATCGCACATCATGATTGCGTTTGTAAGACCGCCAGGCCTCCTTCTTGAGATGAATGGAGTTGATTATGTCTGCAGTGAAGTAAGGAGGATACGGGTTCTTTAAAGCCTTCGCAGTTTTAGGAACACAAAGTTCAAATATGTAATACAATTTATCGTAGAAGCTTTTAATGGCAACATCAACATTAGAGATGTTGTCCAGGAATGACCAATCGGTGTTACAAAGTACGTCGTATAACTGATGAAAATCGGCTTTACGAAAATTAAATGATTTCTCAGGAGAATGTTCATGCTTAAACTTGTTGAGAACAGTTAATTCACAAGAAATATTTAAAGGGGGATGGTGATCATCTATCCTCACAACAGCATCACAAGACTGAGTGACACAACAAACTTTGTTCGAAAAAACAAGGTCCAGCAACCTCTCATTGCGATTGAAAATGAAGTTATACTGTGTGAAGCCAAAGAATCTGGAGAAGTTCCGTATCGTTTCTACATACATATCAGTGATATTGCATTTGTTGTGTTGCGAAGCGTAGGCAGGAATATTAAAATCACCCACGACCAGAACATCACTCGATTGGAGAAAATCCAAGTTCTGTAGAGCCTCAGAAAATTGTTGATATTGCAGTAGAGGCAGGGAAGGAGGAATGTACAAAAGCAAAATGCAAAGGCTTTTGTGATTGAAAACGAGTTTAACACATAGAAGGTCAATAATAGTTGGCTTGGTAAAATTAAATGCGTGTAAGTCGAGCAAACTGACTGAAATGTTGCGGTCAACTGCTAATAAAACACCTCCACCCCGCGAACGACCAGTTGACTGAAAGTCTCTATCGGCTCTAAAAACAGTAAATTGGCTGCTAAATAATTCACTGTCAGCAACTGAGGAATCAAGCCAGGTTTCAGAAAGCGCGATAATATCGAACTGAGAAGAGAAAGACGAATGGTACAAATCAGAAATTTTACCCTTCAAGCCTCTAGTATTTTGATAATAAAGTAATAATCTTTTATTGTGTGTACGCGTTGAATTAGCCTGTAAATCCGGTAATTGCTATTGAATAGACAGAAGACTTTCACGCAGTTTAGAAGCAGAAACCTTATACGCAGTACAATTCAAATCCCATGCAGCATGGTTCACGCCAACCTGAACGGTTTCCCCAGAGTTAAGCTTGGTGCAATTAATGCAACTTAAAGCAGTTGCCTTACATTCCTTGAGATTATGTTGATTACCACATCTTGGGCAAGTGGATTTATTATTACAGTTTCTGGACGAATGATTAAATTCATTGCAGTTGAAGCAACGTAGAACCTCTATGGCGTCAAAGACCGCGCAACAATCATAACCAACAAACATATAGCCAGCTTTCATGATATTATTGTATGAAACCTTATCAAGTTGAAGAACTGCCTGAAATAAATTACAATTTTTCTTAGTGGGATATAGCTTTATCAATTTACACTCATAACCAACACCAAATAACTCAGAATTCATTTTCACAATGTAGTCGACAAAGTCATTCTCATGAAATTCCTCGGTGAAGCCAACGACACGAATCCTGGGATTAATACCACGAAGTTCCCTAACTTCATAATTATCTGATAATTTTTCCTTGACCAATCTTCTAAACTTGTCGTTATCCTGGGACGAAACACAGCTCACAAGTAGACCTCCATTCTTCACATGCTTGACCTTAGATAAGTGTAAATTGGAATTGACGGGATCAATTTCTTTTAGAACATCAGTCTTTGTTTTAGCGTTCTCCTGTGAATTCTTTGGTTGAACAATTACAGCTGGCTTAGATTTATTCCTCAATAATTCAGCATAGGTAGCACGCGCAGTAGGTGAAACAGTAGATAGTTTATTTTGTGCTAGGTCCAAAAAATCGGTTTTTAAAGACTCAAAACTGCCGACTAGACGTGACATAGCCTGTTCGACTTGAGTATTGATAAGGTTCATGAGTTCCTGCTGATCAACGATAACGCAGCGCTGCCGACATTCCTTACATCGCCAGGATAACCCTTCTGTATCGCCCAGTACCTGCGCCAGGGGCGAACCACCGACACAGGAGATATGGAAAAGTTTACCACAAACGCCATTGCACAAGAGGCTTGGCCTTCTTGCCGAAATTGAAGATGCACAAATACCGCACAGCGACATAAGCCAGTATAAAATACAAATGATACCAGTATAAGTATAAATAAATGCAAAAAAAGTAAAGAAAACGGGGGCACACACTTCACGCCGTGCTGCCTGTCACGACGACTTTAGATAAGACAAACACAGGAGCAAAGGCAACGGATAGGTGCTCGAACAGAAACAATAGGAAAAAGTTACACAAATAGCAACGAAAATAAAACAGATATTTGCTTTTATGTGCAAATAAATAACAGCACAAAAACAGCAAAGACACGATATGCGAGACCACTCGCTGCCACGTGTAAAACGGTATTAAACTTACCAAACTAAATATGGACCATTGCAGGTACTTACGTAAACAAAAATTACACAGTAAGATAGACCAACTGAAGAACTATACACTTGTATAAAACTCAAAATTAAAATAACTGTTAAATACAGAGAAAAACCGAGTTAAACCCGATGATACATAAACCACGTACGCACACGTTGGGGAATATTTATAAAGATCCAAATTTTAAAAAGTTCTTTATTGAAAACAATATCTAAGACGTCGTAACAAAAAATAAATAAAGAATTGATATGTCTGGGAATCTTTTTGAAATATTTTTGGATTACGAAGTAGGGAAAGTTATTACACAAACGGGGAAAAAAGCGTATTTTTTATTCCTGTTTTCATATTATTTGGCTTAAAGGAGTGTGTTACAATGTTTAAAGAATAACAAATTTAGTATAGCTAGACATCGGATGTGTTCTTTGAAACACAATTACATAAAGATTTATTTACAAAATTTCTTTTCTAAAAAGTGGAATGAAAATTTTCCTGAATTAGTCATTGTGGATTTAGAGATCATTTGTTTGGAATATTCAGAAATATGTTTCCGGAAGGCTGTCATTGTAATAAATTATGGATTATTATAACCAAGCGAATTCTGAAATGCCCACGTTTTATGCGAAATATTTTAATTTCGATCGGCGTCCTACTTCTTTTTTTTTCACTTTTATTTTGTTTTATTTATGAGAGTAACATTTGGCTATTTATATTTAGCATTTTGTTATAAGAATAATCTGAGTTATATTGCTAGGGAGCATGATTTTGGGTCGACATTTTAGAAAGAATAGGATGTTTGATTTTAAAGAGTACCTATTTCATTTATTTGGTTATATATGTACATTTTTTTTAAATAAACATCATATTAGTACGTTTTATAGATGTAACAAAATTTATTTTCTAAAGCAATCTTATTATTAATTGGATATTTGCTGGGAATTAATTGTTAATATTTAAAATGAGAGAGGATTGCTGAAACCTGAAACTAATTAAACATTTTTTTCTGTAACTATTGTATATTTTTCGTTACCATTCATCCGTTAAATCATGTAATATAATATAGAAATGTCGCTCTACCCATCCAATCGATACAACTTGAATGCAAGATAGAAGGATAAAAACAGACAGTTGTTTATTTAGCTTATGAAATAAGTATCGAAATGCAGTCTACTTACACTATAAGTAGTAGTTAAAAAGAGATAGATGACATTTAAACAATCGTAACTAATTATTTGATAGCATCCGTACAACTGCGGAAATAATACGATAATTAACCAACTTTTGATTTTTTTACGTGAAATGTCAAAATTTACATTTGATATTTAAGCACTTAAACATCGCACTCATATAATGTTGTCAGCGATAACAAATCTTCAAAATAATATTTGAAATATTTTTGAACATGATTAGCAATACGTATTGTAACGAAACCAGTAGACATCCGGGCGACAACAAAAGAAAGACACACTTCCGAGCGACAATAAAAAGAGGTTGTAAATCATCTCGACGCGACTGATAAACATCATAAAGCAATAAATCATCCATTATCTATGTACTGCAAAGAGACAGAATGTCTATCGAATGTTCTACAAACATCGAGAGGAAGATGTTTCGTATGTGTATATAAGGCGGCTGGGTCACCGATGGACGAATAATTCCGGAATAAGAAAGTCCTTAAGAAGTAGCCGTCGCGCCGAACAGACCAAAGTAGAAATAAATATAAGAAATAAATAAATAGTTCCTTAAGTGGTAGCCGAACAGTGACATAAATATACGGACTTAAATATTAGTAATAGAAATAAATATGGTGCAGTTTTTATTATAGTGCAATAAAGATATAAATATTACCGTGTCATATAAATAGTAGTGGTAAATAAATACGTCTGTTAATTTTAATTTATTAATAGTAGTTTAAGTGTGATACATTAGTTTTACATTTTATATTGTAATTAATTTTACGTGTATGAATATACAGACTGTTTTAAATAAATAAATTGCACGAGTTGTTTATTGCGAACCCGAAAACGTTACAGTATATATAATTGAATGATAAAACTGAATAAAAGAATGTAATTAGACCAAGGCACGGTCAACAGAGGTATATTGCTTATAGATATATATTACTTCCCTAAAGGCACCCTTAAGATGACCTACTTCTACATTTGTAAAACGATATCGCACAGATCGATGCTAGTAACCTTTAAGATGACTCCAAATGTATCTAGTAAAAGAAAATGTTTTATTTTTCCTATTTATTGTATAGTTTATGTTGAATAATAAAGTCGAAGGGATGAGTACCAACTATTTTGAGCATTCACGTATATGCTAAAAGATAACTAAATTAATAGATAACTGGAAACTTATTGTAAATGCATAAAAAGGAATTTAATTTAAATTATATATTTAGTACATTAGTATATTGCAATCAACATTTTGTTGAGGTTATGTCAAACTATTTATTTTAACAATATTCGCCCGTCTTTATCCTTAAATCAGCAAGCAACTTGACTAGGATGTACCGATTTGATTCGTACGTATAACAATCAAATTGAGAAAGGTAAAGAAAAATTGGACACGCAGTAGTAAAGTCATCATTTCCTTTAGCATACTATTTACTTAATTACATATTAGAACACATGTTATCTGTATTAAAAAATTGCACATCTTAAAATTATTTTCAAATGGATTACGATTTAGATATTTACGAAAAATATGTTAAAGAAAATATGACGATCACTACATTAATATTCATAGTTGCCGTTTTTTGCAAATGCTATGAATTATCACTATTAGGCCATTATGTAAAATTTAACGGTTTTCCAGATAATTACAAAGTTTATTTTTTCTAGAATCATTAAGTGCTTGTTTTGAGACAGCCCATTTTCATTAGCTCTCACTTATCACTTATCAGGTATATAGGCTTGCGTGTGCAGTGTTAATTTTTTTTTAAGAACTGTGTAAATATAAATACCTCGAAAGCTGTGAGGGATGGATGTCTAATATACCTGTTTAAACAAAATCGAAATGTAAATTTTACTTGACATAAGATAAACACCAATTACGATATATCGAACTACACTTAATAAAATCTGATACCAATATACTGACTCGCTTTACGAGAATATTATTAGCAACTTTGCTGATAATCTTGCTCAAAAATGTTGTGCTAAAGTTAAAAGATTATAGCTATGTTATTAAAAACCTTCGATTTACTGTTGATTGGAATAACATGTATTGTTTGTAAATGGATAAGGCGTTCTAAAGATGAGAGTTCTTCGTACAGGTATTTAATTCTTTCTTTGTGTGTAGGCTATGAAAAACACCAATAAAAAAGATACATTTGAACTGATAGTATCTATTCAATTAATTTTTACTAGCTTTGTATTCTTTAAAAATATCGAAATAATAAACAACAAATTATCTAAACGAAGGCATTTTGAAAATGACAAACGCATTTCTTTTGTAACGCTTAGGGCCGGTTTTTCCAACACCGGTTAAAGTATCCGGTTAACTAATCATTGATTACGCTTAATCGTTGATTATCTCTAACCGGCGTTTTTCAACGCCAAGAAATACGCCGGTTATCTGATCGGTGATTAAGAGTTTATTTTAGAAGGTTGGTAACAAAAATGCTCGTACATTCGATCTAAATGAGCATATTTGTTATAATAATATTGGCGCTATTTCCTATATTTGAATTTGTTCTTTGTGCTTTTTGCCCTTATTTTTTTAAAGATTATATTCTTTATATGTAATTAGAAATTTCATTTTAGTAAATAAGGTTTAAGTACTTATTTTGCGAATATTGCATGAGAATTTCTATGTACATAGCACATATTTAAAATTTCTATTATTCAATAAATAACAAATGCCACAAACTTGAAACTGAAATAAATTTATTGATTACTTATTGCTATTGAAAAATACAAAAATTATTATAAAATGAAAAAACTAATACAATATACGTACATATATGAAATTAACAGTTACCAAAATTATGTAAAATATATGATATGTAACAAAATCATAAAAATAGGAAGTTTGCTGAAAAAGAAAAGTCTACATCGAGGGTCTTAAGCTGGATTATCAGTCACACTATAATGATATAAAATATTGTACTTTGCATTGCCATATCTGAGATGATTTAACTTTCACCAAATTCCTGTGGGGTGAATAAAGCCAGATATTTTTACTGAAAGATCATACATCAGCTGTTTATTAAGAACAATGCATTCTAACTAATTTTATGTCCATTAATCAAAGAAGGTTTATTGAGAAAATCTTGTTTCCAAATTGGTTTACATGATTTCAACATAATAAATGTTATGTTCTGGAGGAATCGGTGTGAACTTGACAGTGCCTGTAATAATTATTAGTACAGAAATTAACTGCACGTCAACTTTACAGGCATGTACATTATTCATCCAAAACCAGTTCAGCTAAAAGAATTTAAAGTGTCTGCATATAATCTCAACGTAAACCTACCAGCTTCTCTAGAATTTCTTCCATATTTTCAATTTCATTTGTAATTTTCAGTATAGTTTAATATGTTAATGACATATCTAAAGTGCTATTAAATGCAATTACAAAAAGGGAATGAGCAAATGCAAGCATAAATTGCCACAGGATCTTAGAATCCACACGAATGAAGGTAAAGTCCCAGAATTGTAGTAGAATAGAAAAACTTCCAAAGCTGTATCATCCTCATCAGAGAAAAGAATGTATTCGTAGTTATTAATTAATTAAATTTCTGTAGCAAGCTAAAAGTTACACATATTTAATATTATGCTATTTGTATACTGTTCATTACATTTATAGAAGAAATAATACAATTACTAAATCACTGATGTAAATAATTATTAATTAATTCCAAAAAATACTTTTATACAGTAAAACAAATGCATATGAAAACAACAGCTGTCAATAATAACAGAAATAATAATGACAGAAATTCAAATCTTCTAGGTTATGCGCATGTGTATATAGGCCTAATCACTGTTTAATATTTTATCAGGTATTTCTTTCGCCGGTTAAAATTTGGTCGATTAACGACGTTCTTAATCAACGATTAGAGTTAACCGGCGTTGGAAAAACGCAAATTTGTCCTAACCGGTGTTTTAATCAATGATTACGCTAACCGGCGTTTTAATCGGAGTTGGAAAAACCGGCCCTTAGTTAGATAAGTACGCATAACCAGACGAGAAAATTTGTTCATCTGTCCAAGGATCCTTGACTCTGAAATAGTTGTGAATCGGATATTCTAGGTGTTAGTCAAGAGCCAATGGGGACACTTTGCCAAATGGGACGCTTATAAATAAATCTGAATAAACGAGCAATATTATTTCGATGTATAATCATTTATTATTAAAACTGATCAAATTTTAAATATTATAGCATATTTATGTGTATGTATTATTAGACAGACTGTCCCACATAAACAATATCAACCGCATGTATCGAACGAGCTGTCATTAAAATAAACACGGAAAAGTGTTCTTCGTTAAAGAGTCATCAAGTTTAGATACGATGACATTGTATACACTATTTGCATATTGAAACAACAAATTTCATTGAAAGTGTTTTTTCTTCTTTTTAGTTTTGTATGTAATGCAAAATTACTTTAGTCAGGCATGAAGCATTAATAACTGACATGATCTGAAAGCACGTTGTAGAAAAATATAATCGACGTAAAACTGGATGACTCTATATGAAGAGCTGCTTCCAAACCTGCCTATACCAAACGAAAATAATGAGGTGTGGCCACCACACGATTTTCTTATACGTATGTGTGTTTCAAATTATACAAAATTGTTCTAGAATGTTCTAAATAGTGTAATCTTCTTAGAAAAATAAGCCTGTGGGTAAGGATGTACCTTCAAGTCCAAATTCTAAGAATTTTTTTATATAAAATTAACTTCCGGTACGAATTTTGAAATTTCATTTATACATATTAGTAAAAAATCACTATTTGATAAGAGTAAAAGTGTTACGTCCGGGCCGAATTTTGCATTTTTTTTTATACAAAAGGTATTGAAAATTAAGTGCTTAATACTGTTATGCACGTACCGTACCTGTCTAAAAAGCATGGCTTGCAAAATATTCTCAAAAAACTGATTTTCGATAAGAGTAGAAGAACTACTTCCGGTAGGAATATCGAAAAACTTTTCAAAAAATTCTTCACAAATTTAATTTTGAATACATTCACCGAATTAAACTACTACTTCCGGTCTGCTGATTTGACTGATAATCTAATAAGATCTCGAGAGAGAGATTATACTCTTAAATACAAAATTTGGAATTGTTAGCTGTAACGCTTTGACTGCAATCGTGGTCAGAGAGAGAGAGAGCGAGAGAGAGAGAGAGACAGAGAGCCAACTGTCAATTATCAACTGATGCCAATGTGAATTAATTTGAAATGGTTTGATATTTTTTAATGTTTAAAAATGTTTAATGACGGCGAAAGTGATCGAATTATTGCATCAAATGGAATAATGATATTATGACCTATATATTTAATGGTATCTTACAGAATGTGCCTCTATAGACATAATAAAACACTAGCAGATTTGTTATTTTACGCAAGTATAATACAGACTGTCAGAGTAAAATAAAACAATTTACGGCAAATAATTAGTAAATACAGGCAATAATTGTTATAATATAAAAAAATGAGGTGTGGCCACCACACGACTTTCTTATACGTATGAAAGTGTTACTTCCGGTCCGAATTTTGAAATTTCATTTATACAAAAAATATTCCAAATGCAACTCTAAATACTTTTCTACTTTTCTACTCTTCATAAATATATATAGATTGCATAATTTACGACATATTTGCAAAAAATCGTTATTCGGTAAGAGTAAAAGTGTTAGTTCTGGTCCGAATTTTGAATTTTTTTTTATACAGAAGGTATTGAAAATTAAGTTCTAAATACTTTTATACTCGTAACGTACCTCTCCAAAAAGGCATGACTTGCAAAATATTTGCAAAAAACTGATTTTCGATGAGAGTAAAAGACCTACTTCCGGTAGGAATGTCGAAAAACTTTTTTAATAAAATTGTTCGCAATTTCAATTTTAAGTACATATGAATTCTTTATAAATTTATCTAAACTTAGTAGTTGATAAAATATTGACAAAATTCGATTTTTTCACTGAAGTAAACTACTACTTCCGGTCGGCCGATTTTGCTGAAAATCTAATCAGGTCTCAAGAGGGAGATTATAGTACTAAATGCAAAATTTGGAATAGATATCTACAGCGGTTTGAGCGCTATCGTGGTCACACACACACACACACACACACACAGAGAGAGAGAGAGAGAGAGAGAGAGAGAGAGAGAGAGAGAGAGAGAGAGAGAGAAGGAGAGAGAGAGAGACATTTTTTAAAAACCACTTTTTTGGTATCAGGGGACTTCAAAACGTGGACATCTGAAAAAATCTCGAGGTCGAAGATTTTCATCATCACAATACTTCCTTATACTACGTATAAGAAAGTAAAAAGTGTTGTTTCGGGAAAGTGATACATGTGATTCGGATTACTCTTGAAAAATTTTAACAATGTCTTGGATGTGTTTGACATGGGCATAAGACTTAGACAAGGTTGCAATAGCTTAGTCATTTGATGTAAAACTTTTTCCATCTAAGAAAATCTTCAGGTTTAGAAACAGATAATAGCTTAGCGAAGCTAAATTTGGTGAATACGATACATATTCAAGCAATTTGTACCTTAATTTGTTGAATTTTGCCATCGTCAAAATACTTGTGTGAACACCTGTACTTTCTCAATTAAAAATGATTTGTTTTTCTTTAAAGCAGGTCTTTCATAACAAATTTTCGGATTGAACTGATCCAAAATGTTACCATAATATTCAGAGCTTATTATTTTACATTTCCGAAGATAATAATAAAAAAAATACTGTTGCCACAACCTTCCCTGATGATGGAAGCGTCTTTACCTTCTTCGGTGCAATTCCACCGACTTCATTTTATTGTTTCGACTGTTGTTTTCGCTCTGGTCTATAGCAGTGAATCCATAATTATGAAACGAAGCTTGACATCCATTTTATTTTGCTTAAAGTCACCCAAACACTCTTGAGAAATACGCTACGAACGCATTTTTGGCAATTGTCAGTAAATGCAGCACCCATCTTGCACAGTGCTTTATCATATATAATTCATCATTCAAATTTCCAATTCATTCTTTCGAGAAGCATATGGCCTCAGCTATTTCACGCACTTTTACTCGTCTATCAGCTAACACCATATCATGAGATTTTCGAATGAATTTTGCAAGTTGTACCTAAATAATGACGTCTGGAGTCAATAATGTATTTTAGAGTTACATTCTTATCTTTATTTATCACGTTTTTTAAATACATATTCATTTAACACGCCAATTATAGGCTATTATATCAATCCATATTTAATAATACTGAACTATAGGTTTATTATACCATTTGACAGAAACCCACAGGGTGCCCATATAATGGACGATTTGATTTTTATTGACTTCCATTCTCTTCTCACCACTCTTATTATGAGGCACTCAAGGATTTCATAGGATTTCACAGTTTCTAACACCATCTATGTGTCAGGCCCAGAACTTTTCGAGAATTTATGCGATATCTGCTTATCATATGTAATTCTTCATTCAAATTTCATTCTTTCGAGATGCATATGGCCTCAGCTATTTGACGCACTTTTACTCGTCTATCAGCTACACCATATCATGAGATTTTCGAATGAAAGCCCTCATCTTTTGTATTTTTAGTAACATTCGTCGCTGTTGTAGGTACGTATAATATTACTAAATCTGTCGAAGGTTTTTCGTAAAGCTTCACTTGTGATGTTTCTCATATCCATTTATTTTATTACTTCTATGAAAACTTCCATGAAATCAAAGTAAGTAACATTATTTTCTTATACGAGGAATATAAAAGACATCCCTCGATGGCGACATTAACAAAAGGTCAGTACTAAAAAATTAACCTACATCTATAGTTAACCTAAATCTAAAGTTTTAGTACGATACGTGTAGTGTTGTAGCTACGAGGAAAGAATAGAACAGGAGAGAGTCTCCTTAATAATAATATTTGTCCAAAGTGGTAACTCAATATGGCCGCCGCAATGCATAGGCGTGCATAAATATTTTGTATAGGGTATATGTACACTTCGTATGTTCTCGAAAATAATTTAAAATAGGTTCTTAGTCCAATAATAATTAAAGTAATATCGTGAGTGCATTATTTTTTCAATCCTTTTATTCTTTTTAATATAGTAACATTTAGTCTAACTGTATTGAAGAAAACATAAAAAAACATGCCTGGAATATGTATGTTACGCCACTGAACACATAATCAAACATATCGGATATATGACAAGTTATTCAAAATACTCATTTTTTAATTTATGATTGGTCAATATTGCCATAACTGACCTGCCTTAAAGTGGCAACTTCCGTCTAAATAATACCTATTCCCCCACCAATTTATTATCTCTCCTGTTCTATTCTTTCCTCGTAGTGTTGTAGCTACAACCCTCCCTTTTATCTATGGGTACAACGAACTGTCAAAATTGACTAGTAAGTCGAAGAATGGAATAAACTGAACATTTTTGCGTAATCATTTTTTTATAATTTGCGACGACAATTATCTTAACAAGAATGCGTTGCCGAGTTAGTTTCTGTTCTTGGCAATGAAGCATAACATCAGTCAATAATTTCTTGTTGGTATGAAGAATTCAAACATGGACGAATTAGTCTTAGTGACGATTCAAGAGCAGGTCCACCAAAAACGTCAGTCACTCAGGAACATGTCGATGCTGTGCACAAGCTCATCAACGAAGATTGACATGTGGCATATAGAGAGATTGCAGTATCACTGGGGATTTCAAAGACCTTAATTCAAAAAAAAATACATGAAGAATTGTGTGTAAAAAATTAGTTTCCCGTTCGATACCGTATCTGCTGACCAAAGAACAGAAAGCAGCTAGGTTAAATTAGTGTCAAAACCCTAGACCGTTTCAACGCAGGAAACTTTAAAAACGTGTATAACATCGTCAGTGGTGGTGAATTTTGGATTTACTTATACGCCAGTCGTCTGCTTGGGTGTTCCAAGATCAAAAAACTGTTACCCAAACGACAAATCATCGTCCACCAAGGCAATGTAAGTTCACACACAGCTCGCAAGACCATTGATTTTTTAACGCAACGGAACATCGAATTGTCAAACCATTCACGCCCGTACACCGTACAGTCCCGATCTAAGTCCCAACAATTTCTTCACCTTTCCGAATATCAATGACGGATTGCGTGGTCAAAGGTTCCAGTCTTTAGAAGTATGCCTTCGGAAACGCAATTTTGACAGTACCAAAAAACGAGTGGAATAACTGCTTCCAATGTTGGTTCGAGCGGATGGAAAAGTGCATTAATTATCGTGGTGAATGCTTCGAGACACAATAAAGTCTTTAAAAGCTATCTATTCTTTTATTCCCGCTCTATATGCAAAAGTTAAAAAAGACATCCCTCGTCACAGTATAAGGAAGTATTGTGACAACAAACTTTTTAACTTCGAGATTTTTGCAGGCGTCCACGTTTTGAAGTTCCCTGATATCAAAAAAACTGTTTTTTATGATTATCTCTTTCTTTCTTTCTCTTATTTTATACAGCATCATCCTATTTTACATATTCATTGAAGACGTATTATTGAAATTCGGAATATTAACTGCAAACTTCATCAATAAAAAAACTTTTAATGCTACATAAAATTAAAAAAAAATCATATATTCTGCATTCTATTGAAGTTATTTGTTTATTTTAGTTGACGACTTCAGCTGCATTTCTTGAAGAAAAAAGATAATACTATTAGGATGATTTTAGGGTCATGTGGAATAATGCTTAGGAAAAAGAACTAACTCATATTGAAAGGTCAGAACAAAGACTTGCTTTAGAAACAGATTCAAGTCAGTATAAAATTTGGCAAATCTTAAAATGCTTATCAATTGTACGTATGCCATTTTCCAATGAGTCCAAGCACTGCAAGACAGTGATTATTACACGGTTTAGCATTGTGAACAAGGTTGAGTTTAGGCAAATCAAGAATAATGCTTTTTTGTATCTTCCATTTTTCTTACCAATGAATTCAGAAGCAGTTGCGATAGTCAAGGTGCAGTAAATCTGACAAATACATTAACGTTCGACACCACTTTATCAGAGATAAGATCGCATATGAAACGAAACAAATGGTATCTGACAACTTGACGGTTAGGGCATTAAAGAATAAAAACAAAATGATGTTTTGTTAGAGTTACATTTTTGTTTGATTAACTTCACGTCATTGGTTTTTTTATTTAATGAGTGAGAGTGTTGGTAATGGCATTTCCTGTATAATGTGACAAAAAAGTATGTAGCGAAAAATTCAATTTGTTGTTACTTTTATTAATATCCAAAGATATACTGCAATTATTAATCTCTGCTCTTCACGAATCTCTTTAAAATAAATATATACAGTAACGGGTGTCTGTATTTGATTTATGCATTACAATTTAGAAATGTTTATGTTATTAAATCGGCCACTTGCATGTATTTGTTCTACCGCCAGAGTCGTTCCCAAAAATATAATTTACAAAATAAACATCATTTTATAATCATATGATCACGCTTACGTGAAACTGGAACATTGCCAATATGATGAATTAATATTGGCAATGTTCCAGTTTCACGTAAGCGTGATCATATGATTATAAAATGATGTTTATTTTGTAAATTATATTTTTGGGAACGACTCTGGCGGTAGAACAAATACATGCAAGTGGCCGATTTAATAACATAAACATTTCTAAATTGTAATGCATAAATCAAATACAGACACCCGTTACTGTATATATTTATTTTAAAGAGATTCGTGAAGAGCAGAGATTAATAATTGCAGTATATCTTTGGATATTAATAAAAGTAACAACAAATTGAATTTTTCGCTACATACTTTTTTGTCACATTATACAGGAAATGCCATTACCAACACTCTCACTCATTAAATAAAAAAACCAATGACGTGAAGTTAATCAAACAAAAATGTAACTCTAACAAAACATCATTTTGTTTTTATTCTTTAATGCCCTAACCGTCAAGTTGTCAGATACCATTTGTTTCGTTTCATAAGCTGTAATTTCGAATTCATATTTTGTTAAAGTTGATTAGTTTATGTTTTAAAAGCACTGCTAAAAAAACTTTAAACTACCTTTATAGGATTCTAATGTCAAATTTGACAATTAATTTGAATTCAAGCAGGGGTGGAAATTGTGAAACATAAAAATCTCTAAAATGCTATGATTCGTAATTAGATCAGAGAAATAGAGTAGGGGAGAACGCGCTTAAAGATGCGCCAACTAAGTTAAATTGAATTCCGCCATTTTGAAGGTTGCTCACAAGCCTTACAAAAATGTTTGGAACAAATAACTTTATTTTTGGACCAGGTCCACGTTTCAACATTTTTTCCTAGCACATCTAACCACATTTTCAATGAATCACCCCGTGGAAATCTACAAATAGTGCAGAATTAATCGCGCTCTTAAAGATGCAATTCTTTCATTCTATTACGGTAATATTTATACCTAGCTCAACAATTCGCATGTAAAGTTCATTGACTTAGAAAAATGTAAACAAACTTACGTGTGAAAAGAAATGCCTTCCGGCTTAAATCTTCGACTGTTACTGCAGCCCAACACAGAGCACGACATGTTAATAACACACACAAGTCCTTTTTAATACAATTAATTAAAAATAACCTCCAAGCTTGACAATTACAACAACACAAGTGCCAATTACCCTGCAATAGAGGCGGGTTGTGAAATCGCAGTCTGCTACTTTGTCACTGCTACTGGTCAGTCACCGTTAGTAACAGTGACAGCAGCTTTAAAGTAGCAGTTCTCTCAGTAGTGTTTTATAAACCCGCCCTTTCACGTGAACGCCAAGTCTGTTACCATAGGAAGGGCGCAGTTATATGCAATACGTTTTTCCTCGACTTGCGACTTGCGACTAGCGAAAATAACCGCTTTCAGTAGTATCAGTGAATATAAACAGTGACAAAAATAGCTGCTTCTTTTCACTGTGACTACCGTGTCACAGTAACAGTTTGTCACTGCTACCGAAAAATAGCAGTTTTTCCCGACACTACCCTGCAAAATGGCGACCACAATAGCGTTTGCTTAAAACTGGATGCGCACTCGTCGAAGCGCGTTCTCCCCTACTCTATTTCTCTGAATTAGATACAACCATCTGTTCTGGTAATGATACATTCCCCAAAGAAGTGATAATTCTTTAATGAGAAACTCGTTTTATTTCATGTGTTTTGATTTCAGAAAACTTGACACTGAAGCTGGATAATTAAAATAAACTGACCCAGATATAACTTTTACGTTTTTTTCCATAAAATTAATTCAACTTGACTCCTCATGAAATATGAACAAAATAATACAGCTCATGTATATTATAAGTGATGTTTCCTTGAAATAAATACACATTGTCTTAAATACTGTTTATTACCTATTTCTCACTGTGCAGGTGTAATAAAAGTGTTTAGTATTGCTAATAAAAGCCATGCAACTTGATTGATGTTGTTCTTTGAAGGTTTTAATAGCAATGTAGACTCATCTGTTTACATGGCCAGATGTTTTCTGAATTATTATGTAATCAAGAAATGTGTATACAAAAGACTTTAATTTTCATGAACAACTTGAAAAAAAATGACGTTTCTAAATGTTTTTTTATCTTATTATTCTTAAATAATATTTGTGTCATAATAAATTGGAATTATAAGTTATAATTAGCTTTAGGATCAGTTTCCGATTTTGGAAAGTAATAACACAAACTAAACAAGCCCAGACCGGCAACTACTTGATAGTAAAATATCCAAGATCTTTTATCCTTGTCACACGTGAACGTGTGCGAAGATGGCGCTAGCAGCATGTTGGCGCGGAATTTGTAATGAGTTTGTTTTTAGAATATGCGTATTTAATACGTTATTAATGTAATACAAAAATACACAAGCTATTAGACAAATCACACATACCTTCAACTTGTACGTTTAAAAAATACGAATACTTAGATTTTATTATTGATAGAAATTTCTGTTTATTATACTTACACAATAAAATACATGAAATCACTCTAACGCAATATATTCCTATTACGCCACAGTTAACTAATTTCTACTCTGTACTTATGTAATCATAAATCCGCGTTCAATATCAACATATAATTAATATCATGTACAACAAGAAAGTATTGCAATAATACGTCAATTTTAAAATGTTGTTTGGAATGACATATAACCACAAAATAATAAAAAAACTTAAACGAGGCTATACCCTGTCGCAGAATAAGAAGGAGTAATTCAAATATCCCGCCAAAACATGGAACACATAGCTTAAAATTTAGTAGACAATTTGATATGATATCATACAATTGAGGTTAGAAGAACTGTATTAATTCTAAGTAAGGATTTAGCGGTTTTGTGTTTCATTTACTACTTTCGTTAAAATAGATGGATGTGCTGCTTATCATTCTACCAGTCGAAGCAGCAATACGAGTGCACGGCAATTGGAAACAGGAGAGTAAAGTTATAACACAAGTAGATGCATACATCCATAATTTGATGAATACAAATCTTTTAACATTCAAATCTGTTCATTCTAGTTTTAGTAGAAGAATCTATGGATAAAGATATAGGCCCAATTTACAAATCAAAGCATAGACTTTGTTCTGAGCGTTTTGAGAAGGATTGCCGTTATAAATATATAATTAGTGCACATTTTAGTGAATGTGCTATATCAACATGAAAATTGTGAATCAAGTCTATTTATTATTAAATTTGAATCAGAGAGCAAGAATGAATCAAATCTTTTATCAAAAAGGTCCTTAAGAACTTGCAGAAAAGGTTTTGCTTATTAGTTTCTATTTTAAATATCAATAAAGAACTTATACAGATAAATCATTCGTATTACTGCTACAAACCTTGAGGAGGTAAATTCAAGCAACTAGTCTTGGAAATGTGAATCTTACATACAACAGTAATAAATAGAAAAAATTACATCGGCTGAAGTTGTTTACACGAACTGCAAAGATAATTACATATACCTACACATTATTAATTATTATTCCCTATTAAAATTTATTTATTATGAAAATATATAAAGTATAACAAATATTTATTTCTACTATATATTGGAAATTAACAATAATTTAGTGTTCACATCATGTTAAAAAGATTAAAAATTTATATGGTCGGCACAATTTTTCCAAATACTTATTGTAACATTTATAATTGCTTCTGTCAAAAGTTCTCATATAAGTGATATTCTGAAAGGGGATTTTTTTGAAGCAACTTCATCTTATGTATCAATTCAGATCCTATATGAAGTATTCTTAATTGCCTATCTTTATAATATCGGTATGGCTATTTAATCCTACAAGTTTTCAACAAAGCTTGTCGTGCACTCATTACACTTGTGGCAATCCAAACTTTTTCCCATATTCTCCACCAGATATTTTCACCTTCTTCTATTAGTACAGGTTTCTTTACGTTTGACATATCTGAAATATAACATGTATATGAACATGTGGTAATATAATTAGTATTTAATTAACACTTACTTGAAATTAATGAGTCAATTCTAGAATATGTGTGAGTTGTCCAGTTCTTTTATGGTATGAACTCATCTATAGTTATTTTTGCAATGATATTAATTGTTAAATGTTTGATTTTTGCACTGGCGTACAGTATTTTGGACAGATTCATCAAATTCAAAGTTTCAAATGAATGATCTCTTGTTCCTTAGATCTTAAGTCGTCTGATCAACGCATGCTCATGTTGTACATAAAAGTACGGATTTTATTTAATAACACAATAAAGTATAATAAACCAAAGTAAAAATGTAAGAGACTAGGTTATGATTTGACTATAAACATAAAATGACGTTTTGTCAAACTTATTTTCCCATGTTAAACTTGCCTACGCAAGAACCAATGAAATACTTCAAAAATATACGCCATTTTGGCGCGATATTTGAATCACTGCTTCTTATTCTGAGACAAGGTATAGCGTAAGGTGACCTGATTTAAAGCGGGGCACCATTGCCTATATATTCCCTTCACGTTCTGCCGCCGTTTTCTTGCTTGCCGTGTATGCTTTCCAAAAATCGGGACTTTTTTAAAACGTCGCGGGACTCTGGACGCGGGACAAATTTTTAAGAATCGGTGACTGACCCGCCAAAAGCGGGACAGTCTGGTCTTACGCTAGCGCCATCTCATTCAGTTAATATGACAAAGATGGTATGTGATTGCTATTTTAATTTGCTAAACAAGGAGGCATAATCTGGATAAAATTTGGGATTTAGTTACCAGTCTGAGTTTGTTTAGTATGTGGTAATAATGTAATACGATCTATAGACCGTCTCAACTTTAGTATTCATCATATGGAGACAGACAACATATGTGTCAGTTCGATAATGACAGGTTAGGTTAGTAACTCATTATAATGACACGACATTTTAAATACTTGTTGGTTAGGATAATAGTGAGTTTGCGGTCACACATTTTCCCTTACGTTAAGCGGCCATTTTTCCTTATAATATAACTTAACCAACAAAAAAGAAAAACCGTTTGCGGTATCATAAAAGTTAAATTAACCTTATGAATGACATCCTCCGACAATTTTGTGTATTATGGTTAGAGTTTTTGCCGATATGACAGAAGATTTTTTGACATATACACATAATCTGACATTACCTCAAACCGGCGAACTGTGCCAGTAAATTCAGCTGTTCACAGGAACAAATATCATACGGATCTAAATTCTGATTGGCACCCTTATTTTCAGAAATAGCGTAGAGTTGTCTCAAAATAAGAAATACATATGTCGTCATCATATCTTCGACGAGAATAACGCGAACTAACGCTGTCAGTGGCGGAGGTATTTTAAGCTAATAAAAGGTACAGCGGTAGTAATATTTGACAGAAAATACACGTCAATAATAGAAATTACTGCAGAATAGTAATAAGTTTAAATATGTAGTAATTATATTGTGTAATTTATATTATTACAACATGGGTACATCAATATTTGGAAAACCATTTGTGTTCATATAAATCACATGTAATTATAATTACATTGCGAATTTCAATGATTTAAGAAAGTTTTTTATTAGATAATAATAAAATACTTATTGATTTGCAGAATTATATACATGGAACATGGACTCAAAAGGCCAAAATATTGGACTGAATTTTGCAACATATCGTTTAATGACAACCAAGTTTTTGAATTACATCTAACGTAGCTATGGTTAAAACATACAAAATTATTTCATTCAAATTCCTAGGCATTCAAAGAAAATTTTATAGTAAACAAGAATATATACATTTGTTAAGAATTAAAAAGTCCGTCGAAATAGCTATTGTTATTTATTCAGGAATAAAATATGAATTACAATGTGTAGTAAATTATATTATATGGTAAAACATATAATTAAAAATTGAAGGCATACAAAAAATTACAATAACGAATTATTAGCATGATCTTTAGAATCGTCATCATCATACAGATCTTCATCGGTATCTGATTCACCAGTATTTACAATAAACACCAGCTCTTCTGTAATGTTATCCAGCAGGTGCTCTTTTTCCAAGTAGTCTGCTACGACTTTATCAACATGATTGCAAACAGATGCCCATTCTTCACAAGTTATAGAAGCAAATTTGTTTCGGGCTAATGCCTCTACATCGGCTAACTTGAAAGTAACATTTCTAGCTGCAACCCAGTTTTTAACAATAGCCCATATTTTCTCAATAGGGTTTAATTCAGGATGGTACGGTGGCAACCTTAGAACACTATGTCCATAAGATGCCAGTAATGTATCTAATTTATATTGTGGTGTCCCACTTTTATTTTTCTTTATTAGTTCATAATGCTCTGGTTTTGTAAACGTAGAGTCAAAATATATATTCCTTGCCATTAACCACTCAATCATTTCAGCTTTTCTTGTTCCAGAAGTTGGGTCTTTTTCGACCTTTACAGTGTGATACGATGCATTGTCCAGCACCAAAACACTTCTAGGTGGAAGATTGGGGACCAACTGTTTTGTCACCCATGTTAAAAAATTGGTAGCATTCATATCATCATGATAATCTCCTGATTTTGTACCTTTAAGGAAAAAAAAAACAGAATTTACTAATGCCCTAGTTTTAAAACAATATCTTAAAATACCTGATCGAAACATGAGTAATCCGTTATCTATAAACCCCATTTTACCACCAGCGTGCACCATAATTAAACGGCTGCCCTTGGAGATAGGTTTCTTTAATCCTAAGACTGTATCATCTGACCATTCCTTCGGCTGTGTATGGGAACTGTGAATGTATGATTCATCTGTAAATACTATTGGCATGCTTTCATACAGGTAACCTTGTAGTTGGCGTAGATATTTTATGCGTTTAGCACGTATATCATAGCTTTCCATCAATAATTTCCGTTTATCAGAAGTTTTTTGCCATCTACAAGTACATAAATACATAAATTTGCTGTCGTAAACTGATCTGCTGCATGAGTACATCCATTCGAAGGGTATGCCATTTTCAAGAATTTTATCATAAATTCCTATAATAAATAAAATAATGCTATTATAAAAACATTAACAGAAAGGAGTTTATATTTTGGTACCTCTTATGGTTGCTCGTCTTCTTTCATGTATATAAAAATTGTGTACAATAGTACGGATAGTTTGTTTTTCTTCAGTACGAAGGGTGCTTTTTGGACTAGGGCGACTTCGTTTTTTGCCAGGACTACTAAAAGAAGTAACCCTTCCTGCATCTACATCCCCAGCTTCCTTGTCAATACTTCTGTATGTACTGTCGGAAATTCCAGTTGCTGCAAGTAACCTCTCTTTGTAGTGAGACAATGGTATCGTTGGAGTATTATTTCCAGCTTCTTCCTTCATAAATTTTAATACGTTGGCAATGATTTCCCTTCCCTGGCTGTGAATTATTTTTCCTTTCACGCCAACTTTCTTTGGTGTTGATAAGCTTGCTTTTGTTTCAGCCATCATAACCTATAATCTGTTCACAAGAGACGCATAATATAATTATATCGCACTGCTGTATTCAATGCAACTTACCACTCTGACCAAAGTACGCAACGTCTTGTCTTGAAAAAAGACACTTCTTAATATAAATTGGGTAACGGTGGATAATAAATAACACACGAAAAACTCAAACGCACAAACGCTAATTAGAATTGTGACAGTTGCTCGTATGCAGTTTTAGAACCGACGCCACTGAACTTTCGACGATTCCAGCGCCAAAATAGGATATGTCGACATACCGTGGGTTTTTTTTATCACTGAACATAGCACACAATATCACCTATGTTCAGTTTTAAAATAAACGCGTCAACGCATGGAAGATTATGCAACCAACATTGCGTTATCCGTCAATTATTTGTTTCGACAAACGTCAAAATCAACGTCATAACAGAAATGACATTTTGAATATTTCAATATTTCACATTTATATTCACCTAATTTAAAAAATGTATACAAAAGATGATAAAATAGAAATTTTAAACTGGTATAAAGCTGGAAACAGTTTAAGGAAAGTGCGGGATCTGTTTTCTGTCAAATATCCTGAGAAGCCCATACCATCTATCGGAACAATTCAGGCGATTAGTAGGAAATTTGATTCTGATGGCTGTATAATAAATATCCACAGAAAGAAAATTAAAACTCCTCACATGCTTACTTGACACGGTACAATTTTCTGTACAAGATTCTGCACAGCTTTCTGTACAGAATATTCTGTACAACTTTCTGTGCAGAATTTATTTTGCCCACTTGCAACGATGCAAAATTTTAAAGGTCCGGGCATGCCTCGAATGTATTACTAGTTTGGTGGGTATCCGAAATTTTGTAACCCTAAAATTTCATTTGTGTGTATTTTTCTGGAATAATTCCAAATGGACACAAATAAAAGAAAGAATTTATTACGAGCTGCAGTTCTTGTTATAATAACAAACATTCTTAATATAAAAAATAAAAAACGCGAACAAAAAAGAAAGATATGGACTAAACCTTGGCTTTTAAGGCGGCCGGGATGTTTTGTCATTAATTAATAATGAATTACGCATTGAGGACCCTGACTTATATAGGAATTATTTACGGATGAATGATGCTCTGTTTCATAAATTATTAGATTACATTAGAGCTGATATTACAAAGCAAGATACATTTATTCGAGACAGTATATCAGCCCATAGCAAGTGAGATATTCTTAATATTTAAAAAAATCAAATACAATATACTTATGATTTTTCAGGTTGCAAATTACTTTGCGGTTTTTAGCAACTGGTGAAAGTTTCCGGTCTCAAATGTATTCAACACGAGTTCATGAAAGCATTATTTCCAGGTTTGTTCCAGAAGTGTGTGAAACAATTTACCGGAAGTTAAGAGAGCATTATTTAACAGTATGGTGATTAATTCTCATATACATTTTCTTTTTGATATTTATGGGTACCCAGAGATCCTGAAACTTGGCAGAAAATTGCTACTGAATTTTTTAAAATGTAGCAATTTCCCAATTGTGTAGGGGCACTTGATGGGAAACATTTAGACCACCATTATGTGAAGGATCCTATTATTATAATTATAAAGGGCAACACAGCATAGTTTTGCTGGCCATGGCAGATGCTAAATATAAATTTACCTATGTAAATGTAGTATACTAATGGAAGAGTGAGTGATGGAGGTGTTTTTCGTGAAAGCTTACTCGCATCTTGCCTAGAAGAAAACAAATTGAATTTTCCACCCCCATGTAATTTGCCTGGTCGAAGAAAAAAGGTGCCTTATGTAATCGTAGCAGATGAAGGCTTTCCATTAACAGAAGGAGTTATGAAGCCATATCCGCAAAGATTTTTAAATCATGACAATAAAATACTTAATTATTAACTTTAGCATGTGTGGTACTTCATAACTTCTTGGTAACAGAAAGTGAAAGGTATGTTACAGATGTTAACATTAGCAATACCAAACATTTACCAACAGTTGTAAAACAAGGTGGTAATAAGTCAAGTATTGAAGCCAGAAATATTAGAGATGAATTTCGGAACTATTTCTGTACCAACAATCGGAGTGTGGATTGGTAGGAACACGCAGTGGCTGAGCATAATATGTAGAACATTGATTTATGTTTATTCCAGTTATGATTAATTAATATTAAAAATAAAGTCTAATACAAAAAAATATTTATTTATTTAAATATGTATATATAACATTTAAAATTTTAAATTGAACTTCATTTTTTATTCGAAGACAATTAATTTCTTTAATTTTGGCGGCTACTAATTTACCAAATACCTCCTCGCTGTTTTCAGGCTGTTGAGTTGGCTCATTCTCCAACGCAGAAGTAAGTTTTACTAAAGCATCATTTGCATGTTTCAAATATTCATCATCTTTTCATTTCTTGCGGGATGGAGTACTGTCCTTAATAGCTTCACATTTCCTTTTCTTGTTTTCTGTGCCAAAATTACCTGTATTTATAGCGCCTTCCTCAATATAATTACTTGAGGTACTTGGAGCAGGTTGAACGTCCTCATTTGCATTGCTTATAAATAAACCAGAACTGTAGTCCAACTAAGAAGACTAAATATTAAAAATTAATATTAAAATACCAATAGACAACTTACAATATCTGTGTTATCTTGTGAATAGTCGATATCTTGATCCACTTGCACAATTATTTCTTCATCTTTGCAGTTTTCGCTAATAACATCAGTCGACTTACGTGCTACTGTATGATTTACAATAAACATCATATCTTCAAAATACCATAAAGTTGGTTCTGCAATCTATAAAATATGGTCAATATATTTTAGTACTTTATTAAATGCTACTTACATCATCATCACCACATCCACTTTTCTAAGACTGTTGCAACTTTCGATATTCAGACATAAAAGTAGTCCTTAAAGAATTAAATTTTGTGTTTACTTCTAATATGGTTATGACATTGATTTTGACGTTTGCCGAAACAAATAATTGACCGATGTTAGTTACATAACGCAATGTTGGTTGCATAATGTTCCATGCGTTGACGCGTTTATTTTAAAACTGAACATAGGTGTTATCGTGTGCTATGTTCAGTGATAAAAAAAACCCACGGTATGTATTTCTTATATTGGGACAACTCTACCGAAAATAGTTATACCCAATGTTTTTTTAATGAAATCTTCGTTATGAATTATAACGAAGATTTTTATAAGGGAAAATAGATCACCGCAAACTCTATATTATTCTAATATATTATTATATTATAATATGCATTTGACACTTGACACTTGACACTTACACCACACGGATAATACCAACCATAAACATAATAAATCAAACTAACAGCATTGCTTTGAAATAAAAAAAGACAGTTCATTACAAATTGCTTACGGTAGTAAAAGAGGTATATATTCCATAAGAGATTGTTTTGAATACTAAGGTTGAGACGCTCTATAAGTCCGTTATCGAACGACAAGTTCAGGATTGCCTATAGTAAATAGTGATGTGTAACTAACTAGTGTCAAATATGACAAGTTATGACATTTAAGATCTGATTTGATCTGTTCTATAATACTTTTAGTAGTGTGGTAGGGGTTTTAAGTGTAATAGTATTTTTCAGTATCATCCCAAAGCGGTAACAGATTTTTTGCTATAACTTCGATTATTACTGTACGATAGAGAATAGAAATAGCTTAAATTACATAGGAACTTCAATAATAACATGTTGTTGTCAAACAATTCGGCATTAATTCTAATCAAAAATCATTAACACTACAATACAATTTTAAGAACAATTAATGAAATATGTACTTACCTATAATGGACCGGTACCACACTCCTGGGTAACCTGACGTACTTTACAGGTTCAGGTTCGTCCTGCAATCGATTTTTATGTTGGGTCAGTGATGCTGGTAGAGAATTGTCACTACAACCGGGCGCCAGAAAATATGCTATAACCCCTGCAATTGCGGCCATTACAATGGCACCCAATATGAATAGAGCACATGCAGGTTTCGATATTGATATGTCAGTGCTGGAACCTTTGTTGATTGTGTATTTTTTCTGGTTGCTGTTGTTTTCTAGATCTGCCGCAGGAACACCTATAAAAAATGAAACATTATTTATTTAAACATATTTTATTATTATCAAAGAACAGGTAATATAAAGCAACCTAACACTTAGCGACATCTTTGATGTTCTCATTTGATGTAGACCTTTTTGCGACTGTTACATTTAACGCTCACAAATGTGATTTTATACTCACAACTCTCGCATTTTACATATGGGTTGATATGAACATTAGTAAACGTAACTTAAATATTTACATTGGTACCAATTGGTACACAACAAACTTTTAACTCCGCCTCACAAAATGCGCTATACAATGTCTAATGCTTAATACTAAATTTAATCTAATAATGAGACGCTCACGATGTTAACTATAGAAAGATAATATTACGCAGTTTTATAATATGAAAGAGTAGAGAAACATGTTTTTTGATATCCAAAGCGCATGTTATTTTCCTTACTTCCCTGAGACAAGCCTGCATTATCGAAATACCAGCTGCTTGTTAATATGTCAAAACTTGTGAAACTTACTGTGAACTATGGATTTACTGCGTTGTTCAAAATTAAAATGTTGTTGATTTGAAATTCTTGTACAGTGTCATTAGTAGCCGCTTCTTCGATTGCTCTTTTGCGTTTTAAATAAAAGAAAAAACAATTAGTGGAAGATCCATGGTTGTGGCGCATATTGTAAAAATACTTTAAGTTCTGACGCACTTCTGAGTTCACCAGAAATGCACGGAACTTAATTTTCACTCAATAAGTTTTTGGTATGTGAAAATTTCAGGAAGTAGGCTTTGAAAAAACAAAGTTTTTTGAGGTATTGTCGAGTGCAATTTTACCAAATGATGCAGAATTTTCTTGGCTACAAGCACCACCAAAGTTAATGTTTTTCTTTTAAAAACAATGTGAAAATGGTTTCTTTCTGAACACGTGTTTTGGTCAAATATTTAAACAAAAATTAATAACTCAAAAACTATTGGCTCAATTTTGAAAACAGTTGAACATACAATTTAAAGCAGTACAAGATAATCCAAAAATATATAGGGTGAGTTATTTAAAAAAATTAAGTGCCGTGCTTTTCCGGTGAAACTGGAAGTGCGTCAGAGCTTAAAGTATTTTTACAATATGCGCCACAAGCAACCATGGATCTTTCACGAATTGTTTTTTCTTTTATTTAAAACACAAAAGAGCAATCGAAGAAGCGGCTACTAATGACTCACCCTTGTTTCAAAAAATAAATAAATAAAAAATATAACAGCTCTGGTCGTTTCCTAAAAAAAACAAAAAGCGTTCCGTTTTATCAGTCATTTCTGTCAAGAAGCTAAACAATATTGACCTTGACGAAGATGATAACAGCGATGGGAAGTATGGAAAAACTGTTTAATTTAGTTTTCATAATTAAAACAAATTAGTTGAAGATAGCTTCTTTTATTTAAAGCGAAAACAGTCCTCTTTATGTTTTTTTACCACCAATAAATGCTCCATTCCATATAGTTTATTGCAAGTCACGCAAGACCACTTTTACTCATATTAGCTTGACAGAAGTGATAAACCAAATGATATGGGTTTGACAAATTTTTTTTGTTTTCTAGAAAGAAATACAGTGTCTTTAACACAAAAACACCTTACCACACTAAAGCACAAAAATGGCTAAATACGTATTTCAACAACTCAGTTGTCATCATCAGTAGCACTGATCAAAAATCGCGCTGTCTACACACCGTAGCGTACAGAGCAACACTGATTTCCAATTTACGGGGATGGTTTATTCTTTTACCTAGGCTATTAACAACTTCATTAAAAATACCTGATCGTTGTACCGTTAAATACGTCATACTTACTATTCTAATCCTATCCTTTAATTCTAATATTCTAAGAAAACCAACAATATAATTTCCTATTTACGGGGATGGTTTAAATATTTTTACCTAAACTATTAACTACGTCATTAACAGTACCTGATCGCTGTATCGTTAAATTAATCATGCTTAATACTATAATTCTATCATTTAATTCTAATGTACTATGAAAAACTAACGGTATCTAAAAGGTATTGTTTACACCACAAACTTATATAAACAAGATTGGGGAATTGGCCCGTTATCTGAATTCATTAATTTATTTTTATTTTTCTGAATGTATATACTCTCGTAACTATCTAGTTCTCTATAATTGCGCACTTGTTTTATAAGTTTGAGGCCGCTTGCTGGAATATCATGACCTGTGTCCGAAATATGTCGAGCTACACTAGACTTCTCTGTCCTATTAAACCGAAAATGAGCAATGTGCTCTTTATAGCGAGTTGCAATCGAACGTCTAGTTTGGCCGATATTTTTTCTCGCATTTATTACAATTAATTTCATAAATTCCAGATTTTTGTTCTACCTCAATTTTATCTTTAGTACTACTCAAAAGACTTTTCAACGAATTACATGATTTAAACGCGACTTGCAAACAAACATTTTTAAAAATATTATTTAAGTTTCTCGAAATATTATGAAAAGGTAGGACAACAAATTTCTTATCTATATCACTTTGAGGTAGTAAAGTTGTGGAATTTAGAATTACATTCTTACGTTTCATTTTTCTTAAGATATTGTCAACTACGTCTGTCTGGAAACCATTGTATTCAGCGATACCTCTTATAAGGCGTAATTCTTTCTCGTATCTATCTCTTGTAAGTGGGAAGTTTAACAAGCGATGGATTAGAAAATTGAATGAAGACAATTTTTGTTGCAAACAATGATTAGAATCTGCTGTAATGAATCTGTTTACATTGGTTTCCTTTCTATAAATATCTATTTCTATATTGCAACCTGCTTTAATTACTAATGTATCTATAAAAGCTAATTGTCCATTGTTTTCCTTCTCAAGAGTGAATTTAATCGTGGGGAATTTTGAGTTTAATTCATTAAGAAACATTTCGGTATCATACATTTTAGTGTCAAAAATCGCGAAAATATCGTCAACGTACCTTAACCATACTTTAGGGAAATATTTGGCGTTCTTTTTGAAATCCATTTCAAAATTACTCATGAATAAATCGGCAATAAATGGAGACAAGCAATTTCCCATGGCAGTCCCATGTCGTTGTTCATAGAATTTACCTTCTATTTGAAAACAGTTATGAGACATACAAAGAGATGTTGACTGCATGTATTCATCTATTATCGCCTTTTCGATATTATTGTTCTGAAGTAAACGTTCCAAATATTTCAGGGTTTCTGGAATCGGTACTGAAGGAAACAATGAACTGACATCAAACGAAATCAAAATCTCACCTTCTTGCAACTTATAATGTTTGATTTTTTGAATGAACTCCAGCGAGTTTTTTACTGCAAAGCTATCTTGATGCAATGGTAAATTTGTGAATTCATTTACTAGCCATTTAGACAGTAAATAAGTCGGTGAGTTTATACCTGACACAATAGGTCTCATCGACTTACCGGGCTTATGTATTTTAGGTAAACAATACATTCTAGGCATGACCGGATTGGATACATTTAACCGAAACTTGAGTGACGAAGTTATCAATTTTGGACAATTATTCAACGCGTTCTTAGTTTCTCTGACTAATTTTGGTAGTGGATTTTTGTTTAAACACACGTACGGACCCGTACTAATAAGTTCTTGAACTCGGCAAAAATAGTCCGATTTATCCAAAATTACTAACGTGTTACCCTTGTCGGCCTTAATATAAAAGCAATCTTTTGATCTGAGATTTTTAATAATGCTTAATTCCCTATTATTTCTGTTTTGTTTATGCAGTTGTAAGTTCCTTTCAATTTGAACCTTGCAGGCCTCCCTAATAAATAGTTTCGATGATTCATCAAGACTTTTTATGGGAGTTTCAATGCCAGCAATCACTTCTTCAAAAGGGATCTTACCACTAGGTATACAATATTTCAAACCTTTATTTAATAAATTTAACTCTTCGGCGTTAAAAGTCTCAGATGAATGGTTGACTATAAGTGTCTCTTTCATAGAACATACCTTCTGACATTTATTGACGTACGGACAAAGCTTTTGAAATTTATTATTGAGTTTCATAACTTTCTTTTCAAGTTTATAGTTAGTTACTTCCACGATCTTTCTATGAAAATGACACCAATGTTCAAATTCAACATTAGTTAAATTTTTTGTTAATTTAAGATGTAAACTATATAATTCTAATTCTAGTCTACTACGCTTACTATACTGATATTTCCCTAAAGTATGGTTAAGGTACGTTGACGATATTTTCGCGATTTTTGACACTAAAATGTATGATACCGAAATGTTTCTTAATGAATTAAACTCAAAATTCCCCACGATTAAATTCACTCTTGAGAAGGAAAACAATGGACAATTAGCTTTTCTAGATACATTAGTAATTAAAGCAGGTTGCAATATAGAAATAGATATTTATAGAAAGGAAACCAATGTAAACAGATTCATTACAGCAGATTCTAATCATTGTTTGCAACAAAAATTGTCTTCATTCAATTTTCTAATCCATCGCTTGTTAAACTTCCCACTTACAAGAGATAGATACGAGAAAGAATTACGCCTTATAAGAGGTATCGCTGAATACAATGGTTTCCAGACAGACGTAGTTGACAATATCTTAAGAAAAATGAAACGTAAGAATGTAATTCTAAATTCCACAACTTTGCTACCTCAAAGTGATATAGATAAGAAATTTGTTGTCCTACCTTTTCATAATATTTCGAGAAACTTAAATAATATTTTTAAAAATGTTGGTTTGCAAGTCGCGTTTAAATCATGCAATTCGTTGAAAAGTCTTTTGAGTAGTACTAAAGATAAAATTGAGGTAGAACAAAAATCTGGAATTTATGAAATTAATTGTAATAAATGCGAGAAAAAATATATCGGCCCAACTAGACGTTCGATTGCAACTCGCTATAAAGAGCACATTGCTCATTTTCGGTTTAATAGGACAGAGAAGTCTAGTGTAGCTCGACATATTTCGGACACAGGTCATGATATTCCAGCAAGCGGCCTCAAACTTATAAAACAAGTGCGCAATTATAGAGAACTAGATAGTTACGAGAGTATATACATTCAGAAAAATAAAAATAAATTAATGAATTCAGATAACGGGCTAATTCCCCAATCTTGTCTATATAAGTTTGTGGTGTAAACAATACCTTTTAGATACCGTTAGTTTTTCATAGTACATTAGAATTAAATGATAGAATTATAGTATTAAGCATGACTAATTTAACGATACAGCGATCAGGTACTGTTAATGACGTAGTTAATAGTTTAGGTAAAAATATTTAAACCATCCCCGTAAATAGGAAATTATATGTTGGTTTTTTTAGAATATTAGAATTAAAGGATAGGATTAGAATAGTAAGTATGAAGTATTTAACGGTACAACGATCAGGTATTTTTAATGAAGTTGTTAATAGCCTAGGTAAAAGAATAAACCATCCCCGTAAATTGGAAATCAGTGTTGCTCTGTACGCTACGGCGTGTAGACAGCGCGATTTTTGATCAGTGCTACTGATGATGACAACTTAGTTGTTGAAATACGTATTTAGCCATTTTTGTGCTTTAGTGTGGTAAGGTGTTTTAGTGTTTTTGTGTAGTTTCAAGCCACAGACTCCAAGTTTAGTTTCAGTGTCTTTAACATTAATTATTTTTGAAAAGAAATCCTCAATTGTCAGATGTAAGCACGCTACTTGGCGTCAATTTTGACCAAGTTTTTAAACTTGTTAGATATAAAACGAGCTTTATTATTATTAAATATTTCTGATAAACCAAAATAGCATGCTTATTGCAAGAACTATAGAAAAGAATTACATTAAGTAATAGCTAAAATGAACAACAAAAAATATATAACTATTAGACTGGCAATCATAGAAAATTATATTGATTTTATTATGCACGTTCCTAATGTACGAAAAACTATTTATCTCTATTTTAATTAAAAGAAGTAATAAAACAAAAATAAAAGGACGTAAGCATGCTAAATTTACGCATAGGAAAATTACAATTAATTATCTGTCGGATATGCACGCTTAGGTAACATATATTAAGACACATTCATTTATATTCTCTGTTTAGCAAAATTAAGCAAATGGAAGTCAACTGTCGTCGGTAATAAAATAGGACAGTAAAGTTTTAATAACATTTCGACCTAGTTTTTTTTTCTAAGAATAACTTTTGCTCTGGTGAATGACATTTCTTTGAAGCACTTATTCAATACAGATACAATAAAACATATTACTCATATATTCGAACTATATAACTACCGCGATAAATTTCAACATAACTGTTCCTAACCAGAAAAGAAAAAAAATCACTCGTGTGATACTCTTATTATGATCATTTGTAACAAGTGGTTAAAAACTATAGATGAAGGATTTGTTGAGGCAGTGCCTTTGGATTTGCTCAGAGCGTTTGAGAGTATTATTAGAGATTTATTAATTAGTAAACCAGAGATTTTAAAAATTAAGGGCAAGGTTAAAGCTATATTTGACAGATTAAACTTCAAAAAGTAAAATATAATGAAGCTCGTGGCCCATTACTAGGTTCATAGGTGAAGAATAAACGGCTGATATCGGTTCCAGTATGCCTTCTATATCATACGGATGTGATTTCCATTTGTTCTCAAGTACCTCGTTCACATCTTTAACAGTTGTATACTAAAAAAACACTTTTCCTGTAGCGTGGAAGCAAGCACTTGCGAGTTGGTGTTATTGAGAATGTCAGATGATTTGCTGGTTGCATGTGATAAAGGACATGTTTCGATTTAAATATGTCTTGACTTTACACAAGTATTTGATACAGTCAATCACGAAATACTAGTCAAGGTATTTGATTATGGTGACCTTTGAGATGATGCAATAAAATTATTGAGTGACTTTTTGAGAAATGACTTCTCTGATGACGTCTCTCTAACATAGTGGGGTGCCTCAGGGTTCGATTTTGGGCCCTCTCTTCTTCAAAATGAGTCAAAACTCGGATCCTTAATTTTCTCATTAAACTTAAATGGAACACCTTTTATTTTTTATAATGTTTCGATAGATATTTATCGGCTCTTTCCTTTTTGTTAACCATTCCCTATTTCTAACTGTTAGGGTTTAGTAGATATTCCGAATTCAAAATGAAAAATTGCATTATTACCGCACAAGCCGGGGTTAAAGTATTACATTGCTATATTTAAACTTAATTTTTTTCAGGAAACAGTAGCAGGTACAAAACGTGTGGTATCGATGGTATTTGTGCTTTTCTAGTATTGTTTAAATGGACCTATGACTAATATTTTGTTGCAGCAAAATTTCGCGTTGACTACTATGTGGATTTTCTATTTGTGCAGGAACTCTTTTTACAGGAACGCAATTTTTCGAACATTCTCCCTACACCCCAAATCATATTTGTTCAACGGAATAGTTAATTTATGGAATGTATTTGTATGATTTCAAGCTGGCGTTGAACCAGTGCCTGCCCGGAAATACAAAAACAGAAGGCTCAGTTGACGTTTGACGTTTTCGTGTGGTTTAGGTAATAATCCTGTAAGATTAGCAACACATGGTGCATCAATATGCAGAGATTCGTGCAGAACGCGTCATCAGGTGGCACTAAGTCCTAATACAGGCATGTTTTATGCTGATTCAATTACTATGCATGTGCAGAAAACTGGAATAAAATTGCATGACACATTCTTGTCTAACAGTCATTTTTTAAATGGACCACCCAGTATATCAGTTCATTTTTGAATTGCTTACTAAATTTCACACCAAAAACATGTAGAGCGTTATTACTTTAAAAGAGACTATTACTGAGCTATTGTCATTTTTTGATATAATTTTGCCAACTTTATGTTTTTTATTTGAATACTGTATAGTGAGTCATGATATTTCCGGCAAAGTTGACAGTCGAATGGATGACATTTAATAAGTTGCTTATCAGTTGACAGGCATGATTTTATAATCAATATATTTTAAAAACTGACCTTAGAGATATGGTTTTTGTTTGTATTGGGGGAATGTCAATAAAATTATTTACTAGCCAGTGTTTGAATTATTTATAAAATTGCATTACAAGAATATAATATATGTAACATATCAGTATTCTTCTTCTTTTATTCTACTTATATAAAGTCTTAGTAAGTGTCTCATGTCTATACCTACCTACGAAAATTGATGGACATATTTTATTTGCAATACCGTCTATGCCATATTTCATAAAATATGTAGAATTTGGTACAGTAAACAAATTTTGAAACAAACCAAATTAATGACTTGATTATAGTAGGCCTAGAGACAGAAACTGTTACGTGAATGGTTGAGAAATTAGTGGAATAGGAACAATAAAATAACAATAAATATGAACATTAAAATAATAAAAAATATTTCAACAAGTGTTCAAATGAATATTCAATCAACTTTAAATATTTTTGAACACGCTTCCGAAAAGATGAATCGACATTAATAAGGAGTTGAGCAACTTCTAAATATTTGTCGAATATATTCCTGTTAACTAGAATAATCTTTGAGTAAGAATCACAAAAATATAGTCTATTAAATTAGAAGAAATTTTCCATAAAAAAATTCTTTTTAGTTTTTTCTCTTGTCAAAAAAATATGATATTCTCTTACATTGAAATTGAAAATAAAACTTGGACCGCGAAATATTTCGACAAGGAAGTCATATACTAAGTGCCAAAGTCTGATTCCAATGTTTATATTTTATTTTGAGAATGGATACACAATCTAAACATTATTGCATCGTTTTATGTAATAACTGAATTCCAACGTGTCCGTTTAAGTAGCTACATATATGATATTTATAACACATCATAACAACTACACTTCAAAAATCAAAATACTCTAGTTTAAAGGTGGATGTGTAGGTATGCAGTGAATATACAATGCCCCGATAAAATATACATTTATGCCCGTGGACTATGTGCATTTCTATACACAATTTATGTATATAAATGAGGAAGTATCAAGTATGGAGGTATGTGTAAGTTTGTAGTAGCTATTTACAGCTGCACTACTACGTTTATGCTGTAAACAGATCAGTAAGCATAAACGAGATTCTTACGGCTTGCACAAAACAATACATGCACGGTCACATGTTAATTATAGAACGTATTGACGACTGGCAACAAATTTAGTAATATAAAATATAGTTTAGATCAAAGTAAAGTATGACACGTATATAGAAGTTCCGTTTCCTGTTCGAACCTGCGTGAAGTAAACTAAACTTATGCCGTGTTTACACGGTCAAATAAATTCATGAATAAATTGACGAATTTATTCACGAAGAAATTCATGAATTTATTCATCAATTTATTGGACCGTGTAAACACAAAAGTTCGTCCAATATTTTATTGACAATAATCATGAATGCCAACCATCGAATAGTGACATTTGTTTTCTAGCAACCTTTACCGATGTTTTTGCATATACACAAACAACACGTCATCCACTTACTACACAACAGAAAAGTTGGTAGTTAATTTTAAACTCAAATGTAACCAAAATTCACTAGAAAATTGACGAAAAATTAGAGCGGGTTCTAATTCGACAATTTATTCGTGAATTTATTTGACAAGAAAAAATTGACGACAAGTTGAGTGTTTACACGCTCCAATAAATTCAAGGTCAAAAACTTCATGAATTTATTTGACCGTGTAAACACAGCATTATGATTATAAACAACAACAGTTTTACTTCTTTTTAATTGTCATAATATCATCTCGTAGAGCAAAGCAAACAACATAAAAATGAGGTGTGGCCACCACACGACTTTCTTATACGTATGAGCGTTTCAAACTATACAATTTTAAGAATTTTTTTATACAAAACTTATTCAAAATCGTATTCTAAGTACTTTAATTCTCTTAATAAATCGCTATAGAACGCATACTTTGCAAGATATTCGAAAAAAAGTGCTACTCGCTAAGAATAGAAGTGCTACTTCCGGTCCGAATTTTGAAATTTCATGTATACAAAAAATATTGCAAATCCAACTGTAATTACTTTTGTACTCTTAATAAATATATATAGAATGCATAATTTACGACATATTTGCAAAAAATCGTTATTCGGTAAGAGGAAAAGATACTTCCGGTCCGAATTTTGAAATTTTTTTTATACAAAAGATATTGGAAATTAAGTTCTAAATACTTTTATATTCGTAGCGTACCTGTCTAAAAAGCATGACTCGCAAAATATTTGAAAAAAACTGATTTTCGATAAGAGTAAAAGACGTACTTCCGGTAGTAATTTCGAGAAACTATTTAAATAAAATGGTTCTCAATTTTAATTTTAAGTGCATATGAATTCTTTATAAATTTGTTTAAACTTAGTAGTTGACAAACTATTTGCAAAATTCGATTTTTTCACTGAAGTAAAGTACTACTTCCGGTCTACCGATTTTACTGAAAAACTAATCAGATCTCAAGAGGCAGATTATACACGTAAATACAAAATTTGGAATTTATATCTACAGCGGTTTGACCGCTATTGTGGTCACACACACACACGCACACACAGACAGACAGACAGACAGACAGACAAACAGACAGACAGAGAGAGAGAGAGAGAGAGAGAGGGAGAGAGAGAAAGAGAGAGAGAGAGAGAGAGAGAGAGAGAGAGAGAGACGCAGACATTTTTTAAAAAACACTTTTTTAGTATCAGGGGACTTCAAAACGTGGACATCTGCAAAAATCTCGAGGTCGAAAATTTTCGTCATCACAATACTTCCTTATACTACGTATAAGAAAGTAAAAAATGAGGTGTGGCCACCACACGACTTTCTTATACGTACGAGCGTTTCAAACTATACAATTTTGTATGTGTATAATACATAAGCCAAAGACACATATTGTTATATCAATGAAACTTTGGAATCCAATAAAACAGCTTATTTATAATCTATAATATAACGAAATTTTGTTTAATTACTGTTAGTTATTGTTTCGAAGAAGGAAACGCTACGTTCAGTAAAAACGAATCATCCGAATTCGAAAAATCTCTCATTTACCTTATAAAACTGAATAATAAAAGGAAAACAATAAACGCACAATTGTATATACCGTAGTCGACAAATTTTAATTTCTGTTTATACTTCTATCCCATGCAGAAGATGACCTTATAATATGCAACGATGCCTGCTTTCCAACAGTGGTGAGAGAATCAATGTAGTTGGGAATTTTCATATTTCATAACAAACGTTTGCCGGGTGTACAACGCTTATTTCTCTACTAAATTAAGAATGAATATTTAATTTTATTAATACGCGGAGAATATATGTTTTGTTGTACATCCTCATAAAAGTAAAAATCGCTTCAATTTCATTGTGGAAACGGTCGAAAGACCAATGAAATTGGAGTTATCCTGCGATTTTTATTGCATGAGACAAAAATCTCATGAGATATTCTCATTGTGTATTGGCACCTTAATGCGATCCGCTTCTGTTGCGAACCGAGAGAGCCGGTTGATAATGAATCGGATCTTGGCTCACTTGGGAACGCTTGGGAAATAACTTTATCCGGTTCGGTCGCGAACGTACCAAAACCATTAAGGAACCTACTGTACCACTGGTTGCCGAGTATTGACTGAATAATTTGGAAATTATATGTATAATTTAGTTTTACATATATTTTGCTTAATTTGTGTACAACAATCTGATAGTTTGTCAAATTTGTTTGCATTATAGCTTCAAATAAATTGTTTGTCAAACATTTTGTATAATTGGTGTGCGCACAGCCTAAATTATCACCCCGGTTCGTTTGAGCCGACGACGGCGCCTCGTATTACATGTCCTACACGTTCATGAACGGTATGCTATTACGGATCCACACTGTTCAAATGAGCCGGTTCCGTGACCCGGCTCACAATGAGGAGCTGAACCGAGTGAGCCGAGTCAAAGAAATGAACCGTTTTGCCCACCTCTACTGAGAGCTACACAGTACTGATTGAATCTTATACTTTACCTATAGTACCCCACTTCGACTTACAATTAGCACGATTTATTCGCATACTTGGCAGCCTCGCTATATGTTTATCTTTATTTTATTTCGTCGTGCTCTTTTCCTCTTTTTACTTTCGTATCAGAAATTAAAATTTGTCGACTACGTTATATTCTTAATAACTCTATTTATATTTTGTATTCTTCCTTATTTTATATTTTGTAATAAGTTTATTTATTATAACCATACCTATTTATGAACAAATTTCGGCCTCATATGTAATTATATATACTACATCATATGTTATAAATAATAATTTGAATAATCCTATAGAAAATAGATAATGGGGACTACAATATTAAATAATATCCAACAATAATTTTAACATAATCTTTAATAGCGACGATGTATACTGGAAATATCTGAATATGGTCCTAATGAAAACTAAACCTACATTTGTTTATTAGATGATATAATATTCAACTGTAATAAATTGCGTACATATTAACATTTTCTGCAAGTGTTTCTAAATACAGGTCAATAGGATGTCCTATGATATTAGCAAAAGATTAACTTGACATTTGGAATGGATGACATTTACGACAAACTACGCGCGAATTTTATGTATATACCCATCCCTCATTTTACTGTAAGAAGTACGTAAATAGAAAACGTAGATGGCTTAAAAGCTATCAAAGAAAAAGACGACAGAAATTCTAAAACTATCAATTTACATTTCTAAAAATATACAAATATTACTTTCATATTTTCTTAGACTATTTGTAAAATACGTATACGTATATATACATAGAAATGTATGTAAATGTGATTTATTTATTATATTTATCTTTAACCATACACTAGACTTTTTTATGTCGAATTTAATCGAATAAAAATTAAAAACAAAACTGCGCAATGACATTCCACAATTTATTCTAATCAACTTCTTATTTTGTTTTAAATAAGGAAAAGGCGATTGAATTAATGAGAAATTCAATGCCAAAATACTTCCTTCACGTTTTAATTTCTTATACGTAATGTATTGAAGTACTGTGATGATGAAAATTTTCGACTTCGATGCCTACTTTTTGACGTCCTTCGATAATGAAAAAGTAGCTGCCATTTCGAAAACATTTTGGAAGGACAATTTTATAGTTTATTATAAATATTTCTCAAGTGCCAGTGAAGGTAATGTTATGTTTATATTATTTATAATTACCGAGTCAGATTAAAGTATAAGCTGAACTTTTGTATTTAACACAGACAGATTCAAAAAGACTGTCTATCCCACTTCAACTACACATGACACTTCTACAGAGTGTTTTAAGAAATATCCATAAGTAAGATCATCTATACAGGGTGTAACAAAATAAGTGTAAAACATTTCAGGGGGTGATTCCTTAGCGAAAAAGAGATAGGGTCTTTCATATAAAAAAACTTCAATGGAGCATCCCTTGTTAAGATACAGCCCATAAAGAGGGTACGCTGTCAGTTTGTAAATTTTTGAAATTGAATTAATACTTAATTGTGTGTCGTTGTTTTGTTCGTAATTTGTTAGTTTAATAATTCACTTGTTATTAAAATGGCATACAGAAATGAGGAAATGGCTGATATGCATTACGTTTACGGTCTGTCGCAGGGGAATGGGTTAGAAGCTTCTAGAAGATATGCTGAAATGTATCCTCAACGGCAGCTTCCTTCGCATAGAATATTTGCCCGACTTCATCAACGATTACGAGAATATGGTTCATTCGACAAAAGAACGCAGGATTGTGGTCGCCATCGAGAAGTTAGAACAACACATCTTGAAGAAGCAGTACTTAATTTGGTTGAAGAACAACCTACTAGCAGTACTAGAAAGATTGCTTTCGAGTTAAATGTTGATCATATGACGGTATTTCGAATTTTAAAGGAACAACTCTTATACCCTTACCATCTGCAACGAGTACAGGCACTGTTACAACGAGATTTTCCGAACCGTCTTGAATTTTCCAATTGGATGCTGGAAATAATTAGAAGAAATCCTGACTTTCTGAAGACGATCGAATTCACAGACGAATGTACTTTTTCTCGGGACAAGATAATTAATTTTCATAATAACCACATATGGGCTGATGAAAACCCTCACGCTATTGTACAAGCTAACCATCAAGAACACTTTTCTCTTAACGTGTGGCTCGGAGTTATTGGGATTATTTAATTGGCCCTCATTTTCTACCTCCTCGATTAAATGGTGAGGCATACACTCAATTTTTAAGAAAAGTGCATCCAATACTTCTGGAGGAAGTTCCTTTGGGCGTCAGAAGGGATATGTTTTTTATGCATGATGGGGCTCCCGCCCATTTTAGTCAAGCAGCACGTCAGCATTTAACCCAAACATATCCAAATCATTGGATAGGTCGAGGAGGACCACAGAATTGGCCCGCTCGATCCCCGGATCTCAATCCTCTCGATTTCTCTACTTGGGGCCATTTACAGACTTTGGTTTATCCTACTCCTGTTCGCGATGTAGAGGCCTTAATAAACCGCATCATCGATGCGTGCAGGGTAATTAGAGAGAATCCAGGAATATTTGAGCGAATACGTGGCTCAATGCGCCGACGTCTAGACGCATGTGTAATGATTGAAGGTGGACATATTGAACATTTACTATGATTTCTACATGTTTTATGTTTTGTTATTAATAAATTAGTTTTGTTTATTCATCTTTAATCATATGTATTTTGATGCAGGTAGTAACTACAAAATAACAATACTAATCCAGTTCGCATTTATGACGATGTATCTCTGTAGTTGTTCGTAAAATAATTTTTTGCTGCGAACTGATTACTTTTGGGCAAAAAATTCAAGAGACATTTTTTGTTTCGAATGAAACAAGGTATTGGAAATAGATTTTTAAATGGTAAACAAATAATCAGAAAAAAAGTTACATTGGAAATAAATTACATTTTTAGTGCTTGTGAGAAAAATTGTAAAACAAATTTTATGTACCCCCTTTATGGGGCTGTATCTTAACAAGGGATGCTCCATTGAAGTTTTTTTATATGAAAGACCCTATCTCTTTTTCGCTAAGGAATCACCCCCTGAAATGTTTTACACTTATTTTGTTACACCCTGTATAAGTAGCTTAGTTTAATTAAATGATGTAGAGTGGTACATGGTGACAAATTTGAAACAAGAAGCGAATGGTCTACAACTAATTTCAATTATTCATAAAGCGCAAGTATGTGTATTGACGGAGAAGCTGTCGATTTAAATATAGAAGAAGAAGCAATATAAAACTCTCAAACATTTAAACACCCGGAATCGGCCATAAATCTATACATCAAATGATTGAGATTTTGGGACAAAGATAGCTAGAGATTAAGAGGCAATTAAAAGTTTAGGCGTTTTCCGAAAATATAAAGCATTTAATTGACCCTGCCAGAAAGTACCTGACGGGTTTCCAAATTTTGCCCGATTATTTAAAACGTTTCCGAACGCATGTATAGTAACGTAACGTAAACATACTCAATATACACAGCTTAGACTCTGTACCGGCCGAACGAAAGAAGAAATGAATACCCAGTGAATACTCCAACTCGGATATTCGTAAAATAGTTTTTTGTACTCACCGCCTGTAAAGTGACATTTGGCGCATGTGTAGCTCGACTAGGAAAGAGGTTTTCCCGGTCGAGGCGACTGTAAAAATTGAAAAAAACACTGGCTCTTTGGGACATTAAAAAAATAATAAAATTTAGTCTATAAAATACTACTTCCCTCCACTATTCTTCAATAAAAGTTGGGGAAAAAGGAGTAATAATTAAAAATTCTTCCAAAAAAATTGTGGCGCCATCTATTTGACGACATTTTAAGAGACATCTTAAGCGACATTTAACAGCCATCTATTTGACCACATCGACATTCATATTGGCAGTTCCGAATTTTTTCCATTTAAACCAAAAAACGCAATAAATTTACTATAAATTTATAAATATAAGAATAATTACCTCATGTTTGCCACGTGTAAGAATATAATAACTTAATTTTAAGGAAAGGTGAGTAATAGTTACGTACATAAAATGCTTAAATTAATTAGGTAATCTATCTTAGGTTAGGTATGATACTAATGACATTAATATATATATATATAAAAATTGTTTTTATTACATACATAAATTTCCATAGCCTAATTGATATATATAAATATATATAAAAAGTAAAACTTTATAGGAATTGATACATTTTTCAAAATAACTCTGAAACTAAGACATTTAGTTATGGAGAGGTAAACACATACTGCCCCTAATTTTGAACGTGGAATCCAATGAAGTTTAAAAAAATGTAGGTTGCTATTTAAAAATAACAAGATATTGATATTTTCTGGATGAAATGTTTAACATTGTTTTCTGATCACCCTGTATTATTTTGAAAAGTTTATAATACCGCATTTGAAGTAATATACTTTCCAAAATAACTACCTAGAATTTTAAATCTGTGCATATATTCAATTATTGGAATTTTGTTAGGATTTTTTTTCAAAAATTGAAATACTTCGAAAGTGGCTAACTTCAGAGGCAAAGTTTATTAGACAAAGTAGACTAAAAATTAAGTCGAAAATACCAATGAGTCATAAAAAATTTAAATTCCATTTAAAATAAAGAAGTCGATATCAATTTCCGGTGTAACCTGAAGAAGCGAAAATTCGAAAAAAATCGAAAGAGCGTAACGCGAAATTTCAAAACTCAATTCTTATTAGTTTCCTATATTGTTTTAACGAAATCTCGTCGTGATATACCCTGTATAACATCGGATATAAGTGAATTAATAGTTATTAATTAAAAGCAATTTCAAATAGTCTAAATCAAGTTGAGGGCATTTTTGAAAATTGTGTAGTATATTTGAAAAGTTAAAAAGTAATTCCATTAAAAATAGAGAATTATGATATTATTGTTATCTCACTTTTGATTTATATGTAATGCAATACAATATTTGCACCTGTAAATTTTTGTATTTTGCATTATTTCTTTTTCTTATTACAAATATCAAACAAATGTTAATGTCTGACGCAAACAAATAAAATAACATCACACACTGTTTTGGTGACATTTTAATTTGAACTATTTCAATTAGTCATATTTATTACTGTTAATAATAATAATTAGAATTTAATAATATAGTTTGTAATAACGTCGACGTATATATTTATTATTTAAAATTAATAAAAATTTGGAAGAATTATATTAAAAGTATTGTATGATTTATTACTATAGAAAACTTATTCTATAGCTACACAGACCTCTTGTAAATTTATAAATACTTAATGACCATATTCGTATATTTAAAAACAATTAATCTCGTCTCTTATAATATGCGATATTTAGGGTACCACATTAAATAGATAAACTTTATGCAATTTTAAAATAATAAATTGTTTACAAAACACTTTTACTAATAGTTTATTTCATTTATATTTTGCATTTTATTTTAAGATTCAATTCCAAAAATATATCTAAAAATTTTACAGGATCAAGTAAAGATAAAATTTTAAAGAACAAAAAAAAGATATAAAACAGACAGATGCTTGCATATGTAAGAAGCACATATATTTTAAAAATTATTTGTATACCTTGGCTGTAGTAACCGACCATCTTTCGCACTAATTAGTGTCACCCACCGGGAGCTTTCTCGACCGGGAAAAGAAAACAAAACAAAACGGCAAATTTCCCGTTCAAAACTAGTCAATCTCCGACGCCATCGCAAGTGAATTGATGTTGCAACAAAGGACGGCACGCGAAAAAAAAAAACTTTTTTTTGCGCGCTTCTGACTAACGTGTCCCAATGCCGTCAAATTAGTGCGGATATGCCGGGCTCGAAAGTAACACGATTCACACTTTCGACAGCACTGCTGACTGTGAACGAGGCGTCGTTTTCATTCGACGCTCGAGCCTAAGCGGCGACGAGCTTTCATGCACGTGAATATGCTACGCTAATGTAATGATTTGAAACTTTCGACTGTTGGCATCTAAAATATGTGATGAGAGGAAACGACGATTCTTACCTTGATTAAATCGTATGCGGTGTGGATATTTTGTGATAATTTTTGAGGATATAAAAATGAAATAAACATCACATTAAATAAATATAACACAGTGTACACCTATGGTATGTAAATTATGCATTGTTGCGGTACCTATGTAGGATATGCTCAGATGCCACATAAAATAATACCATTTGAAAATTGTAATCAATTATAATCTTCGCAATTAACACTGGTAATCTTAATTAGAGAAATTTATGAGCAAATCATATTTGTCATCCGTGGTCTGCTACAAATCAAGGCGTTTAAATACTACGCACGTACATACATTGCTATCGAGTTCGATTTCCTAACATCACCTGGAATTTTTTATATACAAAAATGTCTAAAAGATATTATCGAGCTTCGTATTAGGTAAAGCCGTGGGTATATTACCCAAGAAAAAACAAGGGCTGAGTTATTTAACACGTTACAATTTGCTATACCTTGTCTCAGAATAAGAAGGAGTGATTCAAATATCGCGCCAAAATGGCGTATATTTTTAAAGTATTTCATTGGTTCTTGCGTAGGCAAGTTTAACATGGGAAAATAAGTTTGACAAAACGTCATTTTATGTTTATAGCCAAGCCATAACCGAGTCTCTTACATTTTTACTCTGGTTTATTATACTTTATTGTGTAATTAAATAAAATCCGTACTTTTATGTTCAACATGAGCATGCGTTCGTTGATCAGACGGCTTAAGACCTAAGGAACAAGTGATCATGCATTTGAAACTTTGAATTTGATGAATCTGTCAAAAATACTGTACGTCAGTGCAAAGATCAAACATTCAACAATTAATATCATTGCAAAAATAACTATAGATGAGTTCATACCATAAATGAACTGGGCAACTCACACATATTCTAGAATTGACTCATTAATTTCAAGTAAGTGTTAATTAAATACTAATTATATTACCACATGTTCATATACATGTTATATTTCAGATATGTCAAACGTAAAGAAACCTGTACTATAGAAAAAGGTGAAAATATCTGGTGGAGAATATGGGAATAAGTTTGGATTGCCACAAGTATAATAAGTGCCATGACAAGCTTTGTTGAAAACCTGTAGGATTAAATAGCCATACCGATAAAGATAGGCAATTAAGAATACTTCATATAGGACCTGAATTGATACATAAGATGAAGTTGCTTCAAAAAAATCCCCTTTCAGAATATCACTTATATGAGAACGTTTAACAGAAGCAATTACAAATGTTACAATAAGTATCTGGAAAAATTGTGCCGACCATGTAAATTTTTAATCTTTTTAACATGATGTGAACACTAAATTATTGTTAATTTCCAATAAATAGTACAAATAAATATTTGTTATACTTTATATATTTTCATAATAAATAAATTTTAATAGGGAATAATAATTAGTAATGTGTTCGTGTAAACAACTTCAGCCGATATAAATTTTTCTATTTATTACTGTTGTATGTAAGATTCACATTTCAAACAAGTTGCTTCAATTTACCTCCTCAAGGTTTGTAGCAGTAATACGAATGATTTATCTGTATAAGTTCTTTATTGATATTTAAAATAGAAACTAATAAGCAAAACCTTCTCTGCAAGTTCTTAAGGACATTTTGATAAAAGATAAAAGGTTTGATTCATTCTTGCTCTCTGATACAAGTATTTAATAATAAATAGACTTGATTCACAATTTTCATGTTGATATAGCACATTCACTAAAATGTGCAGTAATTATATATTTATAACGGCAATCCTCCTCAAAACGCTCAGAACAAAGCCTATGCTTTCATTTGTAAATTGGGCCTATATCTTTATCCATAGATTCTTCTAATTTTTTTTTGTAAAACAGGATGAACAGATTTGAATGTTAAGAGATTTGTATTCATCAAATTATAGATGTATGCACCTACTTGTGTTTATAACTTTATTCTCCTGTTTCCAATTTCCCTGCACTCGTATTGCTGCTTCGACTGGTAGAATGCAAAGCGTCACATCCATCTATTTTAACGAAAGTAGTAAATGAAACACAAAACAGCTAAATCCTTAGTTAGAATTAATACAGTTCTTCTAACCTCAATTGACATGATGTCATATCAAATTGTCTACTAAACTTTAAGCTATGTGTTCCATATTTTGGCGGGATATTTGAATCACTCCTTCTTATTCTGAGACAGGGTATAGTAGTTATAACTAAAACCGGAAAAAGGCCTTTAAAATGTCTTGTTTTTTTTTGTGCGGGTTATTAGTAAAGACCGAACTAAAAGGCACTAAAAGAAAAGAGAAAGGCACTTAGAAAGCCCTTTTCAACAAGGCCTTCTTAAGTGCCTTTTTCTGTTGTTCTTTTGGTGCCTTTTTCTCCGGTCTTTAGTTATTACTTAAAGAACAAACTAGAAAGAAGGTACCAAAAAGACAAAAAGGCCTTTTTATGTTTTTTTGGCGCCTTCTAGTCCGGTCTTTAGTCATAAGACAGAGAGATAGCCTGGTTTTATGGGTTTTTTTATTGTGATCAATTCTCGCAGGTAGTATAGTTCGTTTCAGTTTATTTTAATTTAACTAAATAGGTATATAAGTATTATACGCTACCCTCTGTGGTGAGGGCTTAATAATAATAATAATCTAGGGTTTAAGCTGTTCCTGTTGCTAATAGCCAGTGTGGTATTAAATACATTTTGTAACTTAACTTTTCTTACTTTTAAGTAAGGCAGTCCACATACATTTTTTTTAGTAGCAAAATATAAATTGTATGGTGAGAAGCATATATTTTATTATAAGAATATGTGGCGAATTTGGATCGAAGACAGGGAATGTGAGCATTATGAAACAAATAACGATAACTGTGACTCCGTGACGGACAATATAAATAGTGGCGCTAAAAAGAGTCATGCAGTAGTTCAAGCTAAGCAAATAGTATTAAATGTGTATAATACTTTACAAAAAAAAAAAAAACGGCAGCACTGACCTTGAGGATGTCCAAAGTATGTGAAAAAGTATTTTCTTAAGTGTGATATTTTTCTTATATGTCATTTCAAATTATTTATGCCATTTTCAGGTAAAAATGAAGTTATAAAGGAGCAATTATAGGGAAAGTATTGTACAATTGTATCATCAATATGTATTTGACCATTATGTGTTGTAAAACATAAAGACTTTTTTTATAGTGCATTATATGTGGATGTACATTTACAATAGATTAATTTAATATTTAGAATGTGTTTATGTATTTTATCATATTAAAAACTGATATTGATATAAATTTGTGTTTAATTAATATAAATCAAAGAATAAGGAATTATCGCGGATACACAAAATATCAGAAAAAGAAAAATATTGGGTATAATCCGCTGTAGAGCAACCGTAGACACGTGTTTCTAACTAATGTAGTAGACACTTCCGGTCTATGGATCTCACTGAATGTCTATTCAGATTTCCTGAGAAAAGTTATGTTCAGAAATATAATGCTTTGGTATTATCTTTTAGCGTTTGACTGCTATCGTGGTCACACATATACACACACAGAGAGAGAGAGAGAGAGACAGACACAGGCACACACACACACAGAGAGAGAGTACTGTAATAATGTTTTTAATTTAACCAAGCCTGTATGTTTTATAATAAACAGTATATATACTCGTGCTATAAATGTAAATATACATTGCATACATGATAATAAAAAAAATAGAAACAAACTCAAATTAAGAATTACACATACACATTTCCTATAATTATTACTTATGTTTATAAATGTGAATATATTGTACACATATTGTACATATATTTGGACGAAAACCACAAATATTTTTCATCGGTAAAAACTGGTCATCATCTTATCTATTTTTATTACTTTGTTTTTCAAATGATCACGAAATGTTCGTAAGCAATATAAATTTAACACAAGCTTGTTGCAAGTTGCATCATTTGCGGTTTTTCTTCTACGTAATTATGCAACAAGGTTTATAGGTTAGTTAAATTGAAGTGTTATTTGACTTTTTAAATAATGAATAAGCATCATGAAATGCAACAAGTGACGGTGCCACTGACTGCCAGTACACATAAAATTTATTATTTATTATTAGTATGTCCTCGTATAAATGCTATATCTATTGTAACGAAATACCATGGATTTTTTTCATAAGCTGATGAATGCTTACACTTATAAAAAAAATTAGGTGTGGACATCACACGACTTTCTTATATAAAACTTTTTCTACAAAAGTTTTTCCAAAAAAAAAAACTATGAGTAAAACTGTTAACATTTTGTGTATACAAAAATTGTTGCAAATCAAGCACTAAATTCCGCTTGTACTTGATAAGAATATATAGAATGATAAATATGCGAGATGTTTGAAAAAAGAACTGTTATTAGATCAGAGTAAAAATGGTATTGCCTGCCAGAATGTTGAAATTTGTTTTATACAAAAATTATTTAGAATCTACCTGTAAATACTTTCATACTCGTAATATATCTGTCTAGAAAGCATGTCTTGCGAGATATTCGCAAAACCTTGTTTTTTGATAAGAGTAATACATCTACAACTCATGTTATAAATAGTTATAAATTCTGTCAATGTAGCCATGACTGCCGATCTCTAGTAATTACATTGTTAATAAATGTTACAGCAGTTGCAATGTCTAGATTTTGGAGCATTTTGCTAACAATATTTATTCGATTGAGTAAATAGTACCAGAATACTACACAGAATACACAAAATGGAAAATTTAATTTTGTTCTATAGTAATATGGCCTAAGTCTGCTGTAATTTTCTACCTCACTATTTTCCTGCAACTCAAATAAGGCGTCATAAGTTTCGCCAATTGATATCGCAATGGTTTAAGTGCACTAATACGGGATTTCCATTGTGTTTCTGACAATGGTGGTAATGTAAAAGTTTTAATTCATTATTATTACTATATGTTAGGTATATATTATTATATTAATATTTCACCTGTAGTTGATGCCGAAAAAAATTAAAAATTTGAATTATTCCAAGAAATGTTGTTTCCTTATTAATCACATATTCACAGCTTCTTTGGCAACTGAATTGAAAGAATGTACAGAAGATGGAGTAAACAATGCTCTAGGCTCTGTTTAAGATATATCGTAAACCATTTCTTTTTTATTTCATGGTCGCAGCTTTATCATAAACTTGAACATGCAAATTCCTAGTATCTAAATTAAATTCTTTAGTTTATTAAGCCCTCATCGGTTGATTCTACTTTCACTACTATTACTTTCTTATACGTAGTATAAGGAACTATTGTCATTCAACTCGAAATTTCGACCTCGAGATTATTGCAGATGTCCACTCTTTGAAGTCCCCTGATACCGAAGGAGTTGTTTTTGCAAACATCTCTCTCTCTCTCTCCCTTCCTCTCCCCCCCCCCACCCCCTCGCTCTCTCTCTCTCTCTCTCTCTGACCACAATAGCGTCTAAACGGCTGTTGCTATCAATACCAAACCTTATATTCACGAGTATATTTTTTCTCTGGGGATCTGATTAGATTTTCAGTAAAATCGGTAGGCCGGAAGTAGTAGTTTACTTCAGTTGAAAAATCAAAATTCACTATCTCGTCAACACTAAGTTTAGACAAATTCATAGCGAACAGAAAAGTACTAAACAATGAATTTTCGAAAGATTTTATAAAACAAGTTTTTCGTAATTCCTACCAGAAGTAGGTCTCGTTGTCTTATCGAAAAACAGTTTTTTGGAAATATCTCGCAAATTTTGCATTCTATGCAGATTTATTGAGAATGCAGAACTACTTAGAGCTGCATTTGGAATAATTTAATTAAAAAAATATCAAAATTCGGACCGGATGTTCCCTTTTATTCTTATCGAAAAGTCTGTTTAGCAAATATTTCTCAAATTATACATTTTATAGAGATTTATTTAAAGAACAGAAATATTCTGAACTGGATTTGGGATAATTTCTGTACAATTTTTTTTTTACCCAGAGCTTATTTTGTTAAGAAGATAGAATTTAAAATTTAATTTGGAGCAACTTTTGTACAGGGTGTTTCATCGGTTGGGGTATCGCGAATTAAAGTGCCTAAATATAAAAATGTCGACTTCAAATTTTAACCATTTATAGAACTTTTAAACCGCTACCAGTAGGTTAGGTTGTTTTTGATAATATTATTTTATTTAATGCGTAAATAAAAAAAAACCTTCGTTCAAAAAATCAAAAGTACTCAGATTTTATTGAAATTCAGGTGTTAAAAAGATATGTCTATAAAATCAACTATGCAATTGAAAAAAAAATTAAAACTTAATCAATTATTGAATATTTTACAATAATTTCAAAATTAAAGGCAAGACGTTGAAGAATTTATGGGTTTTTTATTACAGTGTTGTGTGTTGAGTTTATAATAAATTTTTATTTATTATCCGTCATAAATTTAAAAGGACTACCTGTTTGCGGACGTTGAAGAATTTATGGGTTTTTTATTACAGTGTTGTGTGTTGAGTTTATAATAAATTTTTATTTATTATCCGTCATAAATTTAAAAGGACTACCTGTTTGCGGACAGCACAATTAGAAAGTTAAGTACCATAATTCTGTCGTAAGAAAAACGACATTATTTAATATTGACTTTATTTGACAAACGGTTTCGTTTATAAAAATTCTGATTGTGAAGTTAATATGGGTGATATTTCCACGTATCACCATTCAAATTTGAACATTTTTTGAGCACTTTTAATTTTTGATAATACGTTTTTTTTTAATTTACGCATTAATTAAAATAATATTATCAAAAACAACCTAACCTGCTGGTAGCGGTTTAAAAGCTCTATAAGTGGTTAAAATTTGAAGTCGATATTTTTATATTTAGGCACTTTAATTCGCGATACCCCAACCGATGAAACACCCTGTATATATTTCAACGCACATACGTATAATAAAGTCGTGTGGTTGCCACATTTCGTTTTTCATTTATTTTCAGTTTATCCATATCTTATAACTACTCTTATTTTGCTTCATTTCGCTAATATCTTGTGTACAGTCCAATATGACAGAAAAACATGTTGATTTCCGAATAGAACATAAAATGTTTTCTTTAACATTATTAACTAATAAAGCAATAATTTCATTCTACATTCCAAGCACATCTCTGTATTTGACATTTGAATATAATAATATGTATTACTAAATTTTCTACCATAATCATCTATTGGATAAATTATATCCGTTTTTTTTGCTGGTTCAATTTCTATTAAAGGTGTTCTGATTTCATCGCTTATTTCAGGCCAAGTTGACAGATTATCATGTTTGTTTAAAAGAGTTGAAGATGATGCTTCATATGACGTACTTGGTTGTGGTACTGGGTCATTAAAAACTTCACTATATTCTGCTGTAACGGACTCAGTTTCTTGAACGTTATCTAATTCTATTGGACTCGCTGAAATATCTTCGTACGTACTCAACGTGGGATGATTGTTATAAATGTTTTACTTTAGATTTTTCGCATATGTTAAAATGTTTTTAAATTAAAATGGCAGCAATACCGTACAATTTTAGGATTTTGTTTTTGTGTTACTCTTTTGCTTCAAGCATTTTTGCTAAGTGTTTTTCGTTTGCGATTTTGAGATCCAGATAACTTTCTGAATTACTGTATAAATTTAAAATAGAGTTATACTATAAGAATTTATAATTTATATACTTAAAGAAAGATATTAAATATGTTTAAATGCTCTCTTGCGAAACTCTAAATACCTCATCAGAAAGCTGTCTGCATTTCTTATTAATATCATTCGACAATCAACACCCAAAACTTAGATCTAGACGAAAGAATAAGAGATATATTGGCTGAATAACAAACTTAACGATCAAAATAATACTTTGAGATCTGTCTGCCACAAGAATTCTCATAGGATGAACTTGCATAAACTGCAGCGATCAATGGGTATAAGCTAAACTATAAAACAATAAATACATTTTAAATATTAACAACCACTGTGAGTAGTTTTACTTTCTTATACGTAGTATAAGGAAGTATTGTGATGACGAAAATTTTCGACCTCGAGATTTTTGCAGATGTCCACGTTTTGAAGTCCCCTGATACCGAAAAAGTGGTTTTTAAAAAATGTCTGTGTGTGTGTGACCACGATAGCGGTCAAACCGCTACAGATATCAATTCAAAATTTTGTATTTACAAATATAATCTCCCTCTTGGGAACTGATTAGTTTTTGAGCAAAATCGGCCGACCGGAAGTAGTAGTTTACTTCAGTGAAAAATTCGAAATTTACAAATATTTCGTCAATTACTAAGTTTAAACAAATTTATAAAGAATTCATATGTACTTAGAATTAAGTTTGAAACAAATTGTCTTAAAAAAGTTTTTCGAAATTCCAACCGGAAGTAGGTCTTTTACTCTTATGGAAAATCAGTTTTTTGCGAATATCTCGCAAGTCATGCTTTTCAGACAAGTACGTTACGAGTATAAAAGTATTTAAAACATAATTTTCAATATCTTTTATATAAAAAAAATTTCAAAATTCAGACCAGAAGTACCACTTTTACTCTTATCGAATAGCGATTTTTTGCAAATATGTCGTAAATTATGCATTCTATATATATTTATGAAGAGTACAAAAGTATTTAGAGTTGGGTATAGAATATTTTTTGTATAAATGAAATTTCAAAATTCGGACCGGAAGTAACACTTTCATACGTATAAGAAAGTCGTGTGGTGGCCACACCTCATTTTTACTTTCTTATACGTAGTATAAGGAAGTATTGTGATGATGAAAATTTTCGACCTCGAGATTTTTGCAGATGTCCACGTTTTGAAGTCCCCTGATACCGAAAAAGTGGTTTTTAAAAAATGTCTCTCTCTCTCTCTCTCTCTCTCTCTCTCTCTCTCTCTCTCTCTCTCTCTCTCTCTCTCTCTCTCTCTCTCTCTCTCTCTCTCTCTCTCTCTCTCTCTCTCTCTCTCTCTCTCTCTCTCTCTCTCTCTCTCTCTCTCTCTCTCTCTCTGTGTGTGTGACCACGATAGCGGTCAAACCGCTGTAGGTATCAATTCCAAATTTTGTATTTACGTGTATAATCTCCCTCTTGAGATCTGATTAGTTTTTCAGTAAAATCGGTAGACCGGAAGTAGCAGTTTACTTCAGCGAAAAAATCGAATTTTGCCAATATTTCGGCAACTACTAAATTTTAACAAATTTATAAAGAATTCATATATACTTAAAATTAAAATTGAGAATAATTTTATTTAAAAAGTTTTTCGAAATTCCTACCGGAAGTAGGTCTTTTACTCTTATCGAAAATCAGTTTTTTGCGAATATTTCGCAAGTCATGCTTTTTAGACAAGTACTTTACGGGTATAAAAGTATTTAAAACATAATTTTCAATATCTTTTGTATAAAAAAATTTCAAAATTCAAACCGGAAGTACCACTTTTACTCTTATCGAATAGCGATTTTTTGCAAATATGTCGTAAGTTATGCATTCCATATATATTTATCAAGAGTACAAAAGTATTTAGAACTGGATTTGCAATATTTTTTGTATATATGAAATTTCAAAATTCGAACCGGAAGTAGCACTTTTACTCTTAGCGAGGAGCACTTTTTTGATAATATCTTGCAAAGTATGCATTCTATAGCGATCTATTAAGACAATGAAAGTACTTAGAATAGGATTTTGAATAAGTTTTGTATTAAAAAAATTCTTAAAATTGTACAGTTTGAAACGCTCATACGTATAAGAAAGTCGTGTGGTGGCCACACCTCATTTTTCATCTGTGAAAGCGCCTTGTAGAAGTGTGCGTCGTTTACCACCTAGCGCTGCCACTATCTGTCAAACATTATGCAAGCCATCATAAAAGAAGTGTAGATATTCTCGTTGTAAGGCACAAATTGGTATATTTTGCGCATGGATCCAGTGACCTAATTATCTTCACATAGTTGATAATGCTCGCAGATTTTAAATTTATTGAAGGAGGGGAGGTATTGACGTCAATGGCCCATTCCACATACATATGCGTGTGATAATTTTCGCTTTTATAGTATAGTTCTGGATGCAATATCAATGCATTCTCTATTTTTCTACAGGGATGGAGATTAGTGCGCGATTTCAACTAAAAAATCTCGATGAAAGGAGTGAAGAGGAAGTGTTCATTGTGAATTATCATCTTGAGAAATAGTGTTGCTACTAACATTAAGTAAAATAGAGAGATGCATAAAGATTGTATTTACTATTCCATCTATAAATGATAAGTTTTAGGTATGTGTTGCTTTTGCCATACAAAGTTTCTTGAAATAGTAATGAGTAAGATTCTACATTAGGAAGTCACACAAAATTGTTGATAATTGACACAGATTGTTAAAAGTGCTTATTGTGAATTATCATCTTGAGAAATAGTGTTGCTCCCAACATTAACTAAAAGATAAAAGGAGATGCATAAAAATTGTATTTACCATTCCATCTATAAATGATTAATTTTAGGTTTCTTGAAAGGTTAATGAGTAAGATTCTGCATTAGCAAGTCACACAAAATTATTGTGACACTGACACAGATTTTCAGAAGTTTCAAACATCTGTCTTCAAGAATGAAAGTTTGCCACCATATAGTTTAGCATTTATTGGACAGCCTAGCAATATTTGAACTTACAAAATGATAGTGTCATGTTTGAAATTGCATTTATAAATTGTATTATTGTAAATCAATGTTCATTTAAATTTATTTTGAAATATCGATTTTGAAACCATTACAATTTATCTATATCTTCTTTCCTGGCAATGGATATTATTATACCAGATACATACAAAAGTGCAAGATTATACTATGGTTTTGTAGACGTATGATGAATAAAAACTTTTTGCAATTGTTTGTCGTATTGGCCGTTATAACGTCTCCGACATTTTAAAAATGTACATCACATGACATAACATTATTTCAAATTAGCTTTGAATACCTGCTTCTATTAAATCTGTATAAAATGCTTAATTTGCAAGATATATTAAAAAACTGATGCTATATTGGAGTAAACAAGCTCCTTCCGGTTCGAATTTTTAAATTTTTCCACACAAAATTATTCAGAAAGCGTAACTTGCGAGAAATTCTCAACAAAACTGTATTACACCATTAGTGATAATACAGCTTCCACAGTTAACATATTCTTCAAAGTAAAAATTATACAGGGTGAGTCATTAGTAGCCGCTTCTTCAATTGTTCTTTTGTGTTATAAATAAAAGAAAAAACAATTAGTGGAAGATCCATGGTTGCTTGTGGCGCATATTGTAAAAATACTTTAAGCTCTGACGCATTTCCGGTTTCACCGGAAATGCACGTAACTTAATTTTTTTAAACGACTCACCCTATATATTTTTGGATTTCCTTGTATTGCTTTATATTGTCTGTTCAAATGTTTTTTCATTTTCAAAATTGAGCCAACAGTTTTTGAGTTATTAATTTTTTTTTGAAAATATTTGACGAAAACACGTGTTCAGAAAAAAAATATTTTCACATTGTTTTTAAAAGTAAAAACATTAACTTTGGTTGTGCTTGTAGCCAAGAAAATTTTGCATCATATGGTATAAGTTGCACTCGACAATACCTCAAAAAACTTTGTTTTTTCAAAGCCTACTTCCTGAAATTTTCACATACCAAAAACTTATTTTTTTTAAATGGAACACCCAGTATTTTATTGAGGCATTTTGTTCCTTTTTTTTATTGTCTTTCATTTTTATTAACAATGTCCTATACCTATCTTTTGTAATTTCTATGATAATCACTACAGGAGCAATTAGCGGTCAATTAAAGAACTACGAGCGCTGTTGTTCTATGCATCAAAATATTCGTTCAACCAATGGAACGCAGGAATGGCGCCCGACTTCCTTAGTCAACTGTCAAACAAAGTAAATGTTAAATCCAACTATCTTAAAAGTAATAATTTTACAGAATGAAGAGCATCGCATTTCAATTTTTAATTCCGGCAATGTCCAGTTGCAGTATTTCCTTTTTGACACTGTTGGTTAACATCGAAATAAAATAAAGGTTATGTGTACTGATATATTTGAAGATGTCTTTAAAAAGTTTTGAAAATCCATCCGTAGATAGCGAAGATACTCTCCTCCATTAACATTTTCATCAAATAAATATGGTCCAATTATGTATCTACCCACTATTCCTCCCCACAGTTTTAATGACCAACGATTTTGAAAGTTTACAGGTGTGATAAAGTGAGGGGGTTTTATGTGTTATAATAATGGAAATTGTGACGATGAACGTATTCACTTTAATAGAAGGTGGCTTCGTTGATAAACAACAAAAAATTGAGAAAGCCAGGATAATTTATCTGCTGCCAATTGACAAAAATGTAAGCGATTCTTAAAATTTCTTTCATCTAACCCTGTGTATGAATACGCTACGGGTAAATTTCATATTTCCCAATTATTCTGGATTCTCAAATTTGACTTATATTTAATTGACGACTAATTTTCGTAGTACTAGTATGCGAGTGTTCGACTACACTCGCAAGTACCATAAACGTCTTATCCTCATCAGTTATTGTTTTTTCCGCTCTTTCTTTCATATTCAATACTTTCTGTTCACTCAAACCGTTCCTTTATACTTTCAAAGGTTTCTGGCTTCGGTTGACTTCTACCAGGGACCTCTGTGCATAAAGTCTGGATGCTAGCAAAGAGTTTTTTTTTAGATTCATCCAAAACGTCAATCGTATCTATTAACTCTTCATAAGAATAATTCATTTGGTTGATAACTAATAGCGATGCTATTAGTTATCAACCAAGAAAATAAGTTTTTGGTATGTGAAAATTTCAGGAAGTAGGCTTTCAAAAAACAAAGTTTTTTGAGTTATTGTCGAGTGCAACTTTACCAAATGATGCAGAATTTTCTTGGCTACATGCACCACCAAAGTTAATGTTTTTACTTTTAAAAACAATGTGAAAATGTTTTTTTTCTGAACACGTGTTTTGGTCAAATATTTTTAAAAAAAAAATTAATAACTCAAAAACTATTGGCAATTTTGAAGAAGAAAAAACTGTTGAACAGACAATTTAAAGCACTACAAGAAAATCCAAAAATATATAGGGTGAGACATTAAAAAAAATTAAGTTACCGTGCATTTCCGATGAAACCGGATGTGAGTCAGAGCTTAAAGTATTTTTACAATATGCGCCACAAGCAACCATGGATCTTCCACTAATTGTTTTTTCTTTTATTTAAAACACAAAAGAGCAATCGAAGAAGCGGCTACTAATGACTCACCCTGTATATTTAATTTACCTAATTTCTTGCAGATAAGATCGATTCGACTGTTTCATATATATATATATGAACCTACAGTACTTACTATACCTAGGAAATTTTGTGATGCGGTCACTGCCAAATGATTGTCTTCATTACAACAATTACAGCATTTAACAAAGAAAAATACATCTATCATTAACAATATTATTTTAAATTTGTATTATATTTACCATAATAAAAAAAAAAGTGTTTAGCTGGAAAAAAAAGTCAAAACTGAATTAAAATTCCCGCTACAAAGATTACAGCGCTCGTCATGATACTAAGTCAACTAAAATTGAAGTTTGCAAACATGGAAGCGAATCCCATGTTTACGAACAATATATATGTTTTCTGTATCGAAAATTCAGGAAAAATGGTTTTCCAACACTTAAAACTTAGGCCGGAAAATGTTATTTTTGAACATTTTGCGTTACCTATATTTATCGAATTCGTGACGTCTGATTGATAAGTTAATCGTGCAAATCAAAACCGATAACAAATCACGCCATTATTTTGCGATATGTCAGTATTTTTAGAGTAATTGACGTTTTACATGTTGCTCTTTATAGGTTATGTTGCGGTGTTGTTTTGTGCATTTGCTAATGATATCTAAATATAGAAGTGTTGTTAGTAAACAATTAATTTAAGATAAAAATACTCTAATATAGCGACAACTTTGGCAAAAGCATTGGTGATTTTTGATACGATAATATAGAATATTTTTTTCCTTTAATTAATCCCTGACAAAGTTTGGTAGATTTAGATTCAGCTCGGCGACGTATCAGAAACATGTTTCGAAGGTAGGTAAATAATCCTGAAGAAGTTAGAGAAGGGAATTTGATGATTTTGGATGATATTTAAAGTCAACACTTTTGTTTATTACTCTATACTACTCTATAGCGTATCAAGATTTTCATGGGACTACAGGCTGCCGTATTGCGATTTTAAAAACTCTTTGTTACTGTTTTATGAGATTTAAAATGCCATGGACGGAATTTTGACACACCTCTTGATTTAAAAAGACATTGTGAAACTAGAAATTTTCGCTTTTTATACAAAATTTGTTATTAAAATTATCTATGATTTAATTCAGCACATCACTTAACATTGTATGATTCAAATCAATACATGGCAGCCATGATAAATACTGTAAAGTGTAAAATGAATTTGGAAGTTATAATGATCCTAATTTTCGATTCCAGGTTAGATTGACAGCCAATCGAACTAAGTGTAGGCCATGTGTAATTAGTAGGGAGCGGAATCGAGCGAGCTAAACTACCACGGAGCCACAACCGTGAAAAGAAATAATGTAAACAACTGCGTGTTGTTTACATTATATCTGAATAGTACTAATTCATAGGGCGAACTGCAACATCTGTTTACGCTCGACAAGAGACCGAGAATCAGAAAAAAAAGGGGGAATAAAATAAGGAATTTATAATTTACAAAATTGTTTATACACGGGCGTAGATCACGGCGTCAGGAGTGTTTAAAATTTATTATATTTACGTTATATTTCCAAGAGAAATAAAATTTTCATTTATACCTTACGTTAGTTTCCTTGTTTCATTGTTTTAACTGTTAATTACGTACTTCGTAATTTTTGTAATAGTTTCTGCCGGTTCATTGAATCTACTTCTTCCATTTATATCGACGTAAGTGTTAATTGAATTTTGTTAAGATTAAGATTAAAATTTTTAGTCGAGAACGTCGAGAAATACATTGTAAAACAATGGCGAGTTGGATTGAGGGTCATACTGATTGTATGTCCATTGTCAGTGATTCCGATATTTATTGCAAAGTCTGTAAAATATCGTTACAGAATGCCAAAAAATCGAACGTACAACGTCACTTAGCATCGCTAAAACATACACAGAAATTGGACCCGTTGAAAGCTGACAATTTTAACGAAGAACTCTGTGAAGCTTTAATGGCGGCTAATATCCCACTAAATAAACTTGACAATCCCACTTTCAAAACATTTCTCCAAAAATATACTGGTCGACATGTTCCTGATGAATCCACCTTACGCAAATGTTATGTTTCTAAATGCTTCACGAAAACAGTAGAATGCATTAGAAGACATCTTTCAAATCAGTACCTATGGATAAGTGCCGACGAAACTGTCGATATATTAGGACGCTGTGTGGTAAATATTGTAGCTGGTGTACTACATCCAACTATTCCATATAACGCATATGTAATAGCATCTAAAGTTATAAATACAGTTGATGCGGAAACAGTTGCTAAAACCATTGACGAGAATTTGCACAAAATGCTTCATTCGGACGATAGGTACAGGGAAAAAATACTTTTATTTGTTAGTGACAGTGCCGCATATATGTTAAAAACAGGCAGACTATTAAAGGAAACATATCCTTATATGCTGCATATTACTTGTGTAGCACATGCTCTCCACAGAATCTGTGAATATATCAGAGACAACTATCCGGAAGTTGATAGACTTGTATCGGCTTTTAAACAAGTTTTCAGAAAAGCACCATCGAGAGTGGCCCTTTACAGGGAAAAATTCCATCTTTGTCACTGCCACCCGCGCCAGTAATAACTAGATGGGGAACATGGCTGGAAGCTACTAGTTTTTATGCAGAGAATTTCGATAGTTTACAAAATTTCGTTACATGTTTAAATGACGATGCTCGAAGTATTTCTGAGTGCAAGGAACTAACACAAATCCCAAATTTAAAAAATCAGCTGTTATTCCTTGAGGAACACTTTGGAAATTTGCCTAAATTAATCACATATTTTGAAAATCGAAATCTCATACTAAAAGATGGATTAACCACATTAGATGCGGCTATTAATAATTTCAAAAGTATTCCAAGTGACTTCGGATGTGGCCTTCGGCAAAAGTTAGACGCAGTTTTTAATAGAAATCCAGATTTAATAACATTGTGGCAATTGTGTATGGGGACAATGACACAAAATCAAACTGCTAAATACGCTGAAATAAAAGAATATTTCCAGTACGCACCTATAACCAGTTGCGATGTAGAAAGGACGTTTTCTATCTACAAGGATGTACTTCATTCAAAAAGAACAAATCTTACAGAAGAGAACCTTGAGAAAGTATTGCTGGTGAATATTAATACTCCTTGACTCCTCGACTTGAACAACAAAATCAACAAATAATAATATATTTTGTATTTTATGAGTTGTTATTCAATTATATAAATAAAATTCCTCTTTAAAAATACAACATTTCAATAGTGCGCCTATGAGCGATGAGTCATGGCTCGCTCGATTCCGCTCCCTAGTAATTAGATAACCAACTTTTCATTATTCATTAAAAAGACCATAAATTCAATAATCTTTAACATCAAATATATGTCAACACAATTTTCTAAGTAATACTTAAAAAATATATATCTCATCTTGGTTACGTTGGGTCGTTCCACTCTGCGATTATTCTCGTTTTTAATTTAAATCCAATATTATGAAGTGCCATGGTTTAAACTACTTCTAATTAATAAAATATGATTTTCTGCGTTTAAAATTTGGGGTAAACTGGATTTGAAGGGTCCGCTTGATTTTTGCCAGAAACAATAGTGTACTTACTTTATAGATGACCTGCACTTGAACACGTTTTGCTAATAAAATTATCGGCGCTTATATACCGAAATGGCGTAAAGTTAAGTACCTATACGAGTACTGTTGATTTTAGTGAAAAACACTAACGTCCCTTGAACAAATTTACTAAACATTTTAATTGCGGACTAGAAAAGAAACGTAAACAAAAAACAAACCCGCGTGCACCGGTATACTTACTTTCAAGAATGAAAATAATTAATAAATTATGTACCAACTGAGTAAATTTTGCAGGTCACAGTCTTAGTCATATCTATCATACACACTTTATTTCAGGTATTACATATCATTTAACTTCAATTTCTTATATGTTTTATTAAATTTTAAAACTACAGTAAAGGTTCGCTAATCCGGACCTCCAGTAGTCCGGACTTCCCTGTAATCCGGACAAAATTAAAAATTGTAAGTTTAACATGATGTTGTAATCCGGATCGGCCATAGATCCACTACTCCGGATCGCGCGTCGTGTGTTTTCGTTAAGTACAATGAAGTCCCGGTTACATACGACACATAAACAGGGCAATCCCCGAATCAGTTTGAATCAACATGGCCGCGAAAAGAGCGCACAAAACGTTGACCATCGGCGAAAAACAAGAAATATTACAAAAGCTGAATAGTGGTGTTAGTGGAAAAGTGTTAGCAGAAAAATATGGTGTCGGAACATCCACAATTTCTGACATTAAAAAGAATAAGGAAAAAATTACTAGGTATGGACTTTTATTCATTAACTGCTAATTCATTCATTATTGTATTTTTGTATTTACACAGTTATATCGCAAGCTGTGTCTCATTACCAACACGTAGAAAAATTATCCGAAAACCAGAATATCCAGAAATGGAAAATGAATTATACAAATGGTTTCTGTTGCAGCGAGAAAGACATGCAACCATCTCAGCAAATATTTTATGCGAAAAAGCCGTCCAAATTTATTCTAAATATTATAATGACAATAAGTTTATTGCTAGTAAAGGATGGATACATAAATTTAAAAAGAGGCATGGCATTCGGCATCTTAAAGTGGTTGGAGAGAAACTATCGAGCGATTCGTCTGCGGTAGAACCTTTTTTACGAAAATTTACTGAAAAAATGAATGAGTTGAACCTACTCCCAAACCAAATATACAATGCAGATGAATCTGCATTGTTTTGGAAATTGCTGCCCGATCGAACATTGGTACACGCCGAAGAAAAAACTGCTCCAGGACGAAAAACTTCAAAAGAAAGGTTGACTTTTCTTGCCTGCTCAAACGGTGATGGTACTCATAAAGTCAAAATGATGGTCACTGGAAAAGCAAAAAATCCCAGAGCATTTAAGAATTGCGGGAGCCTCCCCGTTGAGTACTACTCAACAAAAAATGCTTGGATGACATCTGGACTTTTTGTAAAATGGTTTCATGAGTCTTTCGTTTTGCAAGTGAGAAAATTTCAGGCACACAATAATCTTAATGGAAAAGCTATTTTATTAATTGACAATGCTCCTAGCCACGCATCAGAAACCCAGCTTACAAGTGATGATGACCAAATTGTCACTATTTTCCTACCACCCAATTGCACCCCACTTATTCAGCCCATGGACCAAAATGCGATACGTTTAACCAAACTGTATTATCGAAAGAGCCTTTTGGTCCATGTTCTGTCTTTGGAAGCAAGTGATATTACAAAGACTCTTAAGAGCATTACTTTAAAGGATGCCGTATTTTTGCTTGCTGATGCTTGGGAGAAGCTTTCGCCAGATGTTATAAAAAAATGTTGGAGGAAAATACTTTGTTATTCAGCTAATAAGATCACAACAAATTCAGAAAGTGAATGGGATTCAGATGAGGAAATTCCGCTGCTTACTCTTAAAGAGAGATGGAATTTCGAACGTCAAGAATTTGTTGAACTCGGAAATATGTTACAGCGAATTAACGATGACAATTATCTACCTGAAGAAACTGAAATTGATGAATGGATCGTTGGAGATGAAGAGCGTTTGCCATTAGATAGCGATGATAGCTTCTCTTCCGATGAAGAAGCTTCCAAAGATGAGCTGAGAATTAAGCATGAAGAGGCTATTAAGAGTTTCAGCACCTGCATTCAATGGGCCGAGGAAAATAAAGTTGAATTAAACAGTTTAACTAACCTCAGAATGCTGCGACAGCGCGCGATGGAGGCTAAACAAGGCTGTATTCGTCAAACCAAAATTTCTGATTTTTTTCAGTAATAGATGTAACTTTTTACGTATATTTGTATGTTATGTACTCAGATATTTTCTATAAAAGACGTGTCACCATTTATTTTACTTTTTACTCTAGTTTTAATATTACCTCCACTAATCCGGACGTTCTCATAGTCCGAATCGAGCCAGTTTTCATTGATCCGGATAAGCGAACCTTTACTGTATATCCTTCTTCTGCGAGCGATCCGGGATGAGGTGGAGCTTGGGGAAAGGAAAATCAAAACCGAACTAATTACTCTAAAGTTGGTATTCTAACATGCTTTTATAAAATTATTATTATAATAATAAACATTTTTAGCTCTTACTCTGTAAATACATTGTGTATAAGGTGTTTATAATACTCATTTAGAGCTTTTTAACAAATTATCAGTTTTCAGTTTTTTTCAAGACCTTTTTTCCCGAACTCGATAAAATAGCCTTATTTATTGACCGCTTTGATACGTTTTACTGTAGCAATTTCCACCTTCATCGCATTTGTTACTCGCTAAAACAGATTTATTAGAATTTCATATGAAATCAGTCATTATTTACCAATTGTACAGAAGTAATTGCTGAAAGGACAACCATTATCTGACATTCTATTATAATAGAGTTTAAGAAATTGTGAAACGAATATATTTATAGTAATTGCAAAATAAATATTTCAATCAAATACTAACGTCAAAACGTAATGTCAAAGACAAACGAAGTCAAAAAGAAGGTAAACGTAAATTTACATTTAATTGGAAATCGTCATTACAAGTACAAGAATTTACTTTATGCCAATAAATGAAGTATTTAAAATTGGTATTAATAATTATGACCTATGTGTGTTTGGAACGAGATTGATTTGTCATTATTTACGTTAATATATTTGTTTTACGTTTTACACATTTTAAGTATTAAATTATTCGCATGTGGTAATAAACTAAACTAATATTTCATCTTCTACGCATTTTACTTTCTTATACGTAGTATAAGGAAGTATTGTGATGATGAAAATTTTCAACCTCAAGATTTTTGCAGATGTCCACGTTTTGAAGTCCTCTGATACCGAAAAAGTGCCTTTTAAAAAGTGTCTGTTAGTATGTGTATGTGTGTTTGCATGTGATCACGATAGCGGTATCAGTTCCAAATTTTATATTTACGAGTATAATCTCCCTCTTGAGATCTGATTAGATTTTCAGTAAAATCGGCTGACCGGAAGTAGTAGTTTACTTCAGTGAAAAAATCGAATTTTGCCAATACTTCGTCAACTACTCAGTTTAAACAAGAATTCATATGTACTCAAAATTTAATTTGAGAAGAATTTTTTTCGAAATTGATACCGGAAGTAGGTCTTTTACTCTTATCAAAAATCATTTTTTGCAAATATTTCGCAAGTCATGCTTTTTAGACAGGCACGCTACGAATATAAAAGTATTTAGAACATAATTTTCAATATCTTTTGTATAAAAAAAATTCAAATTTCGGACCGGAAGTATAATTTTTACTCTTATCGAATAGCGATTTTTTGCCAATATGTCGTAAATTATGCATTCCATAAATATTTGTCAAGAGTACAAAAATATTTAAAGTTGGTTTTGAAATATTTTTTGTATAAATGAAATTTCAAAATTCGGACCGGAAGTAACACTTTTACTCTTAGCGAGTACCGCTTTCTTTCGAATATCTCTCAAAGTATGCATTCTATAGAGATTTATTTAGAGAATGGAAGTAGGGGAGAGTGTTGTACCTTGGACATAGTGTACCTTGGATCACTAGCCCATAATCCGACATATGCTGCCAGCTTGTGGCAAACTGTTGAACTATCTCGTGCAATATTCATTAGTGGGCAGCGTAAACTTCTTATTGCATGTCGTGCGTGTTGTGTTATGAGTATAGCCGCAAAATTGTTTTTGCAGTTTAAAAAGTAAAGTTTCTGAACAATAATATTTCCGTATATACACACTTCATGTATTGCTTCAGAATTTTCTCAATATTCCAGCTTGTGCAGTATAATTTGGTGAGTAAAACTACATGCTGTTTGTAAGTCTGAACATAACCTAACAACCTAGCCGCGTCTTTAAATTGTAAACTGTCACCTCTTGTACCATGGATCATCAATACATCTTGTACCATGGATCATCAATACATCTTGTACCGTTGATCACATTTTCAGATTATAATACAATGCCACGGAGCAAGACGGGAAGAAAACGTGAACATATTGATCCAGAAGCAATACAAAAAGCAATTGAAGCTGTGTGCGCTGAAGGAGACAATAAAATTTCTATTAGAGAATCATGTAAAGTGTTTAACATTAAATTTACAACATTAGTTCGGCATTTGAAGGCTTTTAGAAATTCTGGGAAAGAGGAGTTCAAATATGATGTTCGGTACGACACTAGAAAAGTATTTTCAGAAGCAGAAGAGCTCTGTTTGGTAGAGTATATCAATAAAGTAGCTAAGATGAACTATGGATTGACAAAGAAAGGAGTTTCGTAATTAAGTTAATAAGTGATAAATGTCTATTATTTATCATTAAATATCCATGTTTGTACTCTTAAAAATTAAATGAACACATTCGTAATTAAGGCAATTTAAAAATTAGCACTATTAATACACCTACATGTAAATATACATTGAAAGGTGGGATATTATCTTATAGAAAAATAAAGAACTTCCTTAATTTAATTAGTGGTTCCACCGGATAAGTTCTAGCCTTGAACATGACGTAAATCAATTAACATATACGACAGTTAAACTGTATTTGGCAGCATGCATAATTCGAAAACAATGCCACAAGAGTGAATGTTCCGCCTGAATCACAAGTGATGTACAAATACATCCAATTTACATAAGTGAGGTTAGTTGCATCATTTTATTATTGGTATTGCACATTTATGGAAGCGCAAACGTAAGAATTATAAAAAAATATTATGCAGATTACGTCGTTGACTGGTGCAGTAAAATATGAATAAGTACATAAGTAAATGAAAATTACGAGATATGTCATGGTTGTCATGAATATGGTGATTCATGACATTAGGTACATACATATGTATTTGCATAATGAGCAAAAGTATTGTAAACACTTTCTTTGAAGTGCTTAAACCTGAACATACCTACGATATAAATAGCTGAACAAAGTAGGTATAGTATAACGCATTGAATGTATGTATATACAAAGACCGGTGTATAGCTAGAATTGCTTTCGAAGAAATTTAATAATATTGTTTTTTCTGACAAAGTAAATTTACTCTTATTATAACTATAGGATTTCTATTGCTTAACAATTTAAAAATATACAGGGTGATTCTTAATATATGCAACTAACTTTAGGAGCTGATTCCTGGGGTTATTTTGATCATAAAAGTTCATAAGAACATATGTCCAAAACCGCTTAGTTCAGAAGTTATACAATGTTTAATAGAAAGTTAAAATAATAAATGGTTTTATTATAAATTAACAAAATAATTAGTAAAACAAAATTAACTTATAGTAACTGTTGAAATTGACCGCCCCCAACTGTACTACAAGCTGCTATCCTCCGTCGTATTGACTGGCGAGTCCGTTCGAAAATACCAGGGGTATTTCGAATTGTTTCAAAAGCTGCTATAATAGGATTTCTTAGTTCATCGACATTTTCCATGGGAGTCGTGTAAACTAATGATTTAAGGTGGCCCCAGAGAAAAAAGTCCAATGAATTTAAGTCTGGAGACCGAGGAGGCCACGGTTGTGGACCTCCCCGTCCTATCCACCGATTTGGATACGTACTGTCCAGAAACTCGCGAGCAAGTAAACTAAAATGCGCTGGAGCACCGTCATGCATAAAATACATTTGTAATCTTAACTGCAACGGAACTTCTTCCAGCAGTAGTGGTAACTCCTCTTCAAGAAAATTGCGGTATACCTCGCCATTTAACCGCATCGGTAAAAAATATGGACCTAACAAGTGATCTGCAACAATTCCGGCCCACACATTGACAGAGAATTGATGCTGATGACGGGCATTCATTATTTCTCGCGGATTTTCTTCGGCCCATTTGGGATTATTATGAAAATTAATAATCGCGTTTCTAGAGAAAGTAGCCTCGTCGGTGAAGAATATTTGAGCCAAATGGTTAGGATTTTGTACGACTTCGTGTTGCATCCATTGACAAAAAGCTAATCTTTGTGGAAAATCTGCTGGCAATGGAGCCTGCACCCGTTGAATGTGATATGGATACAACAGTTGATCTTTCAATATTCTCCAAACTGTGGCCTGACTAATGTTTAAATCAAACGCAATTTTTCTGGTGGATGTTCCTCAATTTCATTTAATACAATTTCTTCAACTTGTGGAGTTCTCACTGTAGATGGGGGCCCGCTATCAGTCGTCCGTTTTTTAAAACTTCCCGTTTCACTAAGACGTTGATGAAGACGGGCAAACATGGAATGATGCGGTATGATACGGTTCGGGTATCGTTCTGCATAAAGACGTCTAGCAGCACGCGCATTTCCATTGGCAAGACCGTAAACGAAATGCATATCACACATCTCAGCATTCGTATAATTCATTTTAGAAAACAGAAACTGGCAATAAACTGAATGAATACTCTGACACTATTGACAAATATTGAAATGACAAATAAACAATTCCAAAATACCGTACATATTCACAACACGTGCCTCTTGAGCAACTGGTAAACACCAACTGATTACCATCGACAACGCGACCACTACGCATATTAGAGAAACAGGCACAGACTTGTTTACGAGCTTGTATTACAGTTGGGAGCGGTCATTTTCAACAGTTACTATAAGTTAATTTTGTTTTACTAATTATTTTGTTAATTTATAATAAACCCATTTATTATTTTAACTTTCTATTAAACATTGTATAACTTCTGAACTTAATTTTGTTTTACTGATTATTTTGTTAATTTATAATAAAACCATTTATTATTTTAACTTTCTATTAAACATTGTATAACTTCTGAACTAAGCGGTTTTGGACATATGTTCTTATGAACTTTTATGATCAAAATAACCCCGGGAATCAGCTCCTAAAGTTTGTCGCATATATTAAGAATCAGCTTGTATACACTTATACAGTCTGATTCCTAAATCACTGACACAAAAAAGATATATTTTTTAAACTGAACACCCATCACGTTAAAGTTGGAATATTCTTATCACAGATAATGCCTAAAGTTAATAGTTTTTGTTCCTTTCCGAGTAAAGCAGAAAGTGACACTTGCAGGCGTCTTTCTACAGCCTATAGTTGAAGAGTGCCATGACAGAACACAAAATAATTGGGTATAACGTACAAACAAAGTGAGCCAAGTGATCCTTATACACAGAAGTTATTCTAGTGTTCTACTAGGTGTTAACGAAAGCTTGGAAATGTGTGGAAGCTTTAAACAAAAAGATCTTATTTATGTTGAACACCAATGGTTTTTTTTTTACAGAATCATATTAAAGCTATCTTTTGCTACTTTTCTTGTTAAGTATGTATATTTTCAATGTTTAGTAAACATTCAACTTTTTTTTAAATTTTATTCATGACACAATAAAAATCTAAGTTCATGAAAAAACATAGTCGTTGTTGAAAGAAATGGATGAAAAAAGTAGAAAGTCTGTTAAGCTTTTCGTAAAGGAATAAAAGCAGCTACTAGCATAGTCGTTATTCTTGTTCGTACGTTTCTTTTTATTCTAAAATAAATTATTAATTTGATCCACAACAACATAATAATATATTTTTTAACTCAATCATATTTAATACACCTTGTCTTACTTTATTTACTTTATCAGTATTATATTTCAATTATTATTACTAATTTTTAATAAAAAAGATAATATATTTCTGTTCTATCTTTTTTTTTTTGAAAATTGATATTTACATTGTTTGAGAAGATCTGCTGTATTACTTTAGCAATCATTAATACTACCAACCCCAATACCTCACAATATCGCAAGGGTTGGTCTGATTTTTTCTGCTCTTTCTGAAATTTCAAGTTTATAACCTCCTTTCATCTTAACAACTGATCTTACTTTATCTTTCCATACTGCAGAGAAACTTATCATTTCTTCTTCTACTGCTTCCTTCTTCTCTCTCGTTACACTTCTTTCTCACCATTCTAAAGTTTTCCTTTATGCTAGTTTGTCCACGCCACCTTAATTGAGACTGCTTTATTGTCTTAAGCGCCTGTGAATCTGTTATTAATTCATCTCTTCGCGTTCTTTCTTCAATATTTTTCTTAAAAGGTGCGTTTCCATGCTGTTCAGATTACATTTTTCTGTTTTTGCGGAACACCCATGATTCATTCCCATATGCAAGAGCCGGATTAACTACTTTTGAGACAACCTCGGCTCATTGCTTTTTGCTTAAAAATTACGCTTTTATTACAATGTATCTTATTTATCTGATATTTTCAATTCAAATAAATCCTATTATCCAATATTTATACAAATACTGGACTGGCGTCTCATGACTCAACCAAGCGTCGTAGGCAAAAGATTTCGAAATAATTGGTCTTCGTCCAACTAGTATTGTGTATAGCTTTATTGTCTTTGCTCTTCCTTTTAATAATTAGTTTTCGGTATTTGGTAAATGTCGAGTTTCTAACTTCTTTTATTACCTAATTTATTGTATGCTCTTTTTGTTTTGTTTCAGATATTTATGTATATGTAGTTGTGGACTTTATGTACAGTTGTTGTTATTAGTTAATCTTATTCAGTTTTCCTCAGTATTCTGAAAGAAAAGCCTGTTTCGCTGTGTTTATGTTTGTGTAATTAAATTTTGATAAAACTGCTTTCCGCGTACCGCGTGCTTTCAGCTACAAACATGTTTCCTACACTGACAGGCAACGCCCACGGCTTGATTTTTATAGTTAGTATGTGCCAAACCTGAGCAAGCGATCTTTTTCTTATATTCTTTTTTCAGTTACGTTCATTTCTCATTCCCGCTGTTTTTTGTGAGATGCACTTTCCTCAACTTCAATAATATCCTCACTTCCTGTGTCACTATGTGTGCACTGTGTGTACTCTCATTATTTTCACTAGGTTCATAGTTGTCTGAAGAACCAGAAGTAAAGGATCCGGAGAAATCCCCCTTTTGTACCAAACGATACAAGGGAATAAGTCCATTCAACGATCTAATAGGTGTTGTATTGCAAGGATTTACGTGGGTTTTGTACCTAAGGATGCAGAATAGTCCGCGTCATAACATGGGTACAAAGATCATTTTCGATAAAAAATGCAGCAAGATCTTCAATTCCATACGAGGTAGGCGCAATAAATTCTCGGCCTGATATACAAAAAAGAAACTTGGAACAATATAAGAATTTTTATTTTTCAATGTAATCTCCTCTAACTTCTATACATTTATTACAACGATTAATTAATAATTCGATACCCTTGTAAAAATAATCTGAGGTTTTTCCGTTCTATAGTAGCTGCTTGCAACTCACTGTCGTCCTTAAAACTATGTCCCCTGAGGTCTTTTTTTAAATTAGAAAACAAGGAACCATATCCGGACTATACGGTGGATGTTCCAATTCTTGAAAGCCGCTTTTGCGGATGGCAGCTTGTGAAATGGCGGCAGTGTGGACGGAAGCATTGTCGTGCAATAATCGCACACCGTTTGTCAATTTTCCACGACATTTTGCACGAATACTGTCGCTTAATTTATGCAATAAAGACGCATAATATGTGTCGTTCACACTGGTATTGCGCTCTTTAAAGTCAATTAGCAAAATGCCCTCATAATCCCAGAATATTGTGGTCATCATGTTTTTCTATGATTGAACGACTTTCGCCTTTCTGGGACGCGGGTCATTAGGTCGCCGTCATTCCATGGACACCCTTTTCGATAGATGATCGTAAAAGAGAACCATTGTTTCATCCCCTGTGATAATGCACTCCAAAATCGGTTTTGGGTCGTCTGCACACATGTTTAAAAACGACTGCGCACATTCGACTCCTCGACGTTCACGTTGGAGAGCAGAAAGAAGTTGTGGTACCTATCCAACACTAATTTTATTCATTCCCAAAAGGTCATGGAGAATTCGGCGAACACTTGTTTCGGAAAAGTTTGTTATCACTGCTAATTCCTTCACTTTCAAACGGCGATCATCTAGCACTAAATGTTCAATAATTGAAATATGTTGAGGCGATATCACTTCAATTGGTCGACCCGACCGATCAGCATCTTCCAGGGATTCTTGTCCCAAACGGAAACATTTTGCCCACTTTTTTACAGTTGAATACGAAGGAGATGAATCACCGTAAACGCCATCTAAACGTTGTTTAATGTGATAAGGTGTATGCCCTTCTTTTGTTAAAAATTTAATGACCGCGCGGTAATCAATTCCCGTTACTTCAGACATGTTCGTACGCTAGTCACTTTGGTTGGCTGGTTACTAAAAACTACTAGTCTTCGAACCGTCACATTTATAGTGTACACCTCACGTATATGCATGCATGCGTGACGGAGTTTGAACCTGTATAAGCCTGTCAGGCCGAGAATTTATGGCCCCTACCTCGTATGTATGAAGTAGTTTGAATGAAGTCGTATTTTATTCAATATACATACTGCGAAAGACTCAATTTATAATCATTTAAATTTTTTCATTCTTCTATTTATGTGTTTTAATGTAGCATCACAAATGCTATTTTTTTATTTTCAATTTACTTGAATTTTCTTGAGTATAATTTTATTTTAAATCTTTGATTCATTTGCAAGAGTAATTTAAGAAAGAAAATAATTGATTGTTGATAATGGATAACGTATTACAATCATCCTTTGATAGAATATATAGCAACTTGCAGCTAAAACACAATATTAACGTTTTAATATGATTTTGTGTAATTTTAAATAATTTTATAATTCGTTTTCCTCAGCGTAGAAAGATCTAATATGATTTTTCTGCTTTGCACTGAGTGCTAGTTAGGTGCGATACCACTACGCAGGCAAAAGTATATAATTACATTTTTTTGAGATTTTTCAAGATGATTAAGAAGACCCGAACTCAGGTAGCGTAATGGCAAGCGCGCCTGACTAGCAATTGGGGTGTAGGTTCAAATCTCACCGTAGGTAAATTTTTCTAATTAAATTAATTACTCAGTGCAAAGCAGAAAACTCTTATTAGGAGATTTTGTGTTTCAATCGGTTGTTTTAAAGAGAGTAATTCAAGGACATAATCGATTATTCATATATTTGAAGGAACTTAATACATAGAACATGTTCTGAATTGATGTCTGTAGAAACGGTATGAATTTTGTATCGAGCTTGAGGATTATATAGATCGTCTCGGATTAGCAGAGATCAATATCAATTTTGTCAAGTTTACGACATAGGTCGAATGCTTTTGTACTGTATTGTATTTCTATATAATGTTTACTGTTTCGTATAATTTTTTTTTCCGATAAAAATTGATATGTCATGTACAGTGGCGTAGATAAGGCGCCCGCAGAACCCGCAATGCAGGGGGGCTCCCAAAAATTCAGGGCCCCGCACTAGTAATGAAATTTACAAAACTATTTCTGTTTTATCCTTCATGTATAAAAAATGTGTATGTTATTTTATATGTACTTGTTTTCTAGTATTAAAAATTATAACAGTACGTGTATTTGTATTTTTTACTCTGATAGCGTTCGTCCAGTTTTATTTTTTTATTGTACGTATTTCTCTTTCAGTTCTAAGAAAATATCACATCTGGTATTGACAATTTGCTCTTTCTTAAAAAGAAATGAAATATCTCTACTTATATAGAAACCCACAGTTTGACTACATTTTCTGCCTTAACACAGGTCCATATAAAAAAAGGTTCATGTTTTTACCTAACTTTTGGCCTGCACAGTCTTACAGTTTTACAACAGATGTCACAAATGCTTTCTAACAAGTAGGTAATATATAGTCCGTATAAAATACCATGCTTTTATGAGCTAAAAAAAAATTGCAAATTCATTAGAGACAGACAACGATAATAATTTTGCATTTTACATGTACTATGAAGTTATATGACAATGTTATGCATATAGATTGTAGGTACATAAACTAATACATAAAACTTGAAATTACGAAATTATGAAAAGGCACGTTTATTTCATAAAACTGCATTTGCACATTTGGTTTAATGACCTAGTTGTAAAAAAATATTTTACTGAATAAATACGAAAAATTATTTCCATTCCTTCAGTTTTATTTTAACAGCGAGTTTGTTCGAATTGTGAAAATAAATTCTATTTGTATTAGTGCATTAACTTTTGTGACGAATTAGTGATTAGAATATGTACGTATACTAATTTAATTTTATCAAAATTTAACTAAGTAAATTAACGTGTACCAAAGTGTATAGTTCGAGGTATTCAAAATAAGATGAGCGAAAGAAAATATATGAGTGGTGCACAAAAACGAAAATTGAAACAAGAAAATGTTGTAAAATTGCGTAAATTACCACAGATTAGCAGTTTTTTGAAAGTGCTTCACCAGCTAGTACATCTGCATCAGATGAAAATGTTGAACCATACGAAAATGTTATAATCGAACAAAAATTAGATATAGTTCTGGAAAAAAATGAAATCGATTGCAATCAGGAGGATTCAACATATTTTAACACCGACAGAGCCTTATTTTCGGAATCACTTTCCGACGAATTAAAAAGAAAAATTATTACTGCAGGGCCAAATAAGCCTATGGGACCGTTTCCAAGGAATAAAGACGATAATAGAGCGTTCAGTAGTGATTATTATACCATTAAAACTAAAACTGGTCAAAATATCGATCGCTTTTGGTTATGTTATTCCGAATAGTGTTTACTGTCAACCGTGTTGGATGTTCTCTAGTAATGAAGCATCAGTAAATTGGTGTAAGGGCACAATTAATGACTGGAAGGGTTTAAGTAAAAAAATTAAAATCCACGAGGGAAGTGATGCTCATTTGCAAGCATGCATAGTTTATAGTACTTGGGAAAAAAACAAAACCATTGATAGTCAAATAAGTGGTCATGAAAAAATTAAAGAAGTTTTAATAAGAATATGTGATGTGATAAGAACATTATCAATTTGCAATATGCCATTACGAGGACATCGAGAAAATGTTAAAGAAATTGGAGCAACTAGTGGTAACTTTTTAAATATTATTGACTTGATAGCACGTTATGACCCTGTTCTAAAAGCTCATTTGTCAAGCACTAATATTCGAAACAAATACTTAGGCTCGGATATTCAAAATGAAATAATTGTACATTTGGCTAAAACCGTTTTAAAAAAATTAACGAAAAATATTAATAAAGCTCCTTTTTTTTCCCTTATAATTGATACAATGCAAGACATATCCAAGAAGGACCAACTAAGTCTCGTTATAAAGTATACAAGTATGAAGAAAAATTCAAATAAACAAAACACTCTAGAAATAAAGGAATCATTTATTGGATTTATAGAGCTAACCGAACAAGATTCACAGAGTTTAGAAGCTGTTGTTCTAACTACTTTAGAAAATTTTCAAATTAAAATAGAAAATTGTCGAGGGCAAGGATACGACGGGGCTGCTAATATGTCTGGAAAATGGTTTACAAGCCAGAATTAAGAATCGAGTTCCTACAGCTGATTATATTCATTGTTCAGCTCATAATATGAACCTAGTCTTAAATGATTCTGTCAAAAACATCATTAAACTACAGAGTTTTTATGATCTTTTGCAAAGCATTTATGTGTTTTTTAGTGAAAGCTTGCCTCACTGGCAAGTCCTTCATCAAGCTGCACCACATGGAAGTAAAATTAAGTACACACCGAAAAAGCTGTGCGTAACAAGATGGTCTTCTAGATTTGAATGCTTACTGTCAATAAAATATAATTATCAGTCTGTAATGCTATGTTTGTCAAATTTTATCTTGGTGTGCAAAAAGCAAAATGACAGAAATGAAGCAAAGTCTCTGCAGAATAAAATGGATAATTATGAGTTTATTCTATTGCTAGTTTTCCAGAGTAAAATCCTCGAAACTGTTAATTTAATTTCAAAGCAACTTCAGAGCCCTTCATGTGATTTAGAAGAGACGTGCAAATTGCTCAATAATGGTCAAGAGAACTTGACAGAACTGCGACAAAGTTTTGATAAATTAGAAGAAGAAGCTAAAAATCTAGCAGAATCTTGGAATATTCAGCCTATGATAAAATATAAACGCCAGAAGAGAATTAAAAAGTTTTTTGATGAATGTGGAAACGACTGTGTAATGCGTAACCCGATAAAAAAATTTCAAGTAGAAGTTTTTAATGCGTCACTTGATATTATTATCAACCAGTTATCTAGAAGATTTTACTCCATAAATGAAGTTGTAAACCTTTTCTCGTTTCTTAATCCTTCAAAATTTGTTAAGTTAACGAATGAAGAAATAGTGGAATACGGAAGACATATTCTGAGCAAATATGGAATTGATTTTTCAGAAGATTTGCCGATTCAATTAATTAATCTTAATACTGTTTTGTTTAATGACATTAAACAAAAATCTTCTATTAAGGACTTAGCCAATTTATTAATAGTGGAAAATGCATGTTTAGCAACTAGTCTTCCAGATCTATGTACACTATTTCAGTTATATTTAACACTACCGGTAACATCAGCAACAGCAGAACGATCGTTTTCGAAATTAAAATTAATTAAAACCTATTTACGCAGCACCATTAAACAAGTTCGGTTAAGTGCCTTGGCTGTTATAAGTATTGAACATGAACAAAGTAGTTGATTTGGAAGAGTTAGTTGAAAATTTCCTACTATTGAAAAAAAGACGTTTCGGCATTTTGTCTTCTAATTAGCTTTTTTTGTGTTTTCAAATGTATTATTATAAAATAAATAATAAAATATAATTTAGATTTTTTTATTATAAAATAAATTTATTATAATTACTCCGATATTCACCTTCTATGCTACTATCTCTAAACAAGTATTTTGGAAAGGCCCCCTAAAAATTTTGCGGGGGGGGGGCTAAATTTTTTATCTACGCCACTGGTCATGTATTTATAATTCAAACATTTATGTAACTGCCTTATATAACACTCATCATTTATTGACTAACATATAAAGTACTATGATGCAGTATTTTTATTGATAATATCAAATTACATAACATAGAACCTTGTATATAATAAATTATTGCTAAAAATAAGCTTATTACCAATCCGCGTAGAACAATCAATTACTGCTTTTAATCACATGTTTCCTTATTTTTATGTCTCTTTTTTTATAGTACTCATTGATCTCATAAAAATATCACTTTAACAGTTTCCTTTCAGTATAATTACGGTGAAAACGTAAAATCTAGGCGGGTCACGACCCATTAATTCTTCCAGCGGTTGGGAACAATTATGATGGAAGCTCCGCGATAACCCTCAGCGATAACAATGCCATAATATCCTAGCGTCAACTTGATTTCTGATGTTCTTCTTCTTTTCTGTTGCTTTTATTTATAGGCTATATAGGCGCGCTGAGATAGGTAAAAATAGACCAATTTGTAAGTAGTACAACGTGCATCAGAACTAGAGCGAACGGCAGCAATAGAGAGGGGCTTTAAAAGAAGAAATCGATGGATTTATAGGGTGCCGTCTGTTTGGCATTAAGAGACGTTGATGACCGCGTCTGTTTATGAAATATTTTATTTATAGCGACTGTTCGAACTTTCTACACAGTTAAAATAGATGGATTATCCAAATACAATAGAGCTGCTGCCACCATTAATGTCGACGTGTTTACTTTTTTTTTTTATTTTCCCGTAAATCGGTGGTATCTAGAGCACAAAAAGGTTAGGTAAAATGGTGCAAAATTTCATGGTGCGAGTGTTATTAATATTAAGGTCAAGGTAATAAATGTAAAATATCCACATATAGAAAGTACAAGTTTTAAAATGTTATACGTATCGCTTTTGAGATATTTGCATTCGGCGTAATGTTTGTGTGCAGATTATCGGAATCAATATCTACTAACATATCCTTAAGTTGCTAACAGATGCACTTTCTCACTTGCAGGGCAAATAATACACTGACTCTCTATTATCTTTCTTCTAAAATGAAATGTTTGACGAATTCAGATGACTAAGTGTGAGAATACCCCATAGAGCAGCGTTACTCAAAGTGTGCTCCGCGGAACCCTGGGGCTCCGCGAAGCTCGACGAGGGACTCCGCCAAAATAATATTAACATAAAGAATAAAGCACATCAAGTCTTGTCACACACTGAGAAAAAAAATTATACCAACGTTGATTTTATAGAATTTATTATTTTGTCAGTACGTAATAGCAGAAAATGAGGCGGCAAGCAGCATCATAAATATACAATAATGCTACGATCAAAAACTTTAAACAAAGGAGTTTAGTTTGTACAATTAGGTATGTGGTGATTCGATACTCGTCACTACTTTATCACAAGTGGCATGTTGACGCTCTCACCCTCTCACTCTCCCTCTCTCTGTGAGCTGACTCATCTAGACACGCTGCAAACATTCCACAACGTGTCCCCCCTCCATCACTCTCGTCCAGAAAAACCTAGAACCGCCTCAAAGGATCTCCAATCCACGCACCGCTCTCGGGCCACAGTATATTTAATTTGTGTTTCTTATTAACGGTTGTAAAATATCTTGTGATGATATTATTCTGTTTTTTATATTGTGAAATTAAACTGTTGATATTAAAAGATATAATGGAGCGGTGGCTGGTGTTTCAACAAGATCTAGTTTAGAAAGTTCGAAGATGGTTTGCTCGGAAAATGCTGCACCAACCTCAAAGAGTTACGATCAAGAAGATGAGATTCAAGGTAATATGGCGATTTGCAGAAAGATATCTAAATCTAAGGACTCACTAAAGGCGAGAAAAAGAAGATATGACGAATCTTACATCAATCTCGGATTTGTTGATTCTAACAGCTCGCCTCTCTGCATATTATGTAGCAAGCTACTTCCAAATAGTTCCATGGTACCTGCTAAGATGCACGGTCATTTAGAAACTATACACTCTGATTGCAAAGACAAAAATAAAGAATTTTTTATACGTAAGAAAGAACAATTATTAAGAAGTCAAGAAACTATGACATATGCGACCCAGACTGTGAATGAAAAAGCCACGGAGGCATCCTATTTGGTCAGCTGTCGTATTGCACACGCGGACGAAGCACACACTATTACTAATAAATTAATAAAACCATGACATAACACAGTGTATGATGGATGAAAAATCTGCAAAGCGTCTTTCCACAGTGCCACTTTCGAACGGCACTGTTTCGCGTCGAATTAACGACCACGCAAGCTACATCAAACAAAAGCTAGTTGGTCGCCTTAAACATAACAAATTCGTTCTGAAAATGGATGAGTCGGCTGATGTTGCTGGACTGGCCATCTTGCTGATAATTGTACGATATCCATATATACATTCAATCGATGAAGACTTGCTGATGTGCGCATCGTTGCCAACTAGCACTACCGGAGAAGAAATTTTTAAGACGATTGACACTTTTTTTGAAACACACATCTCGATTGGAACAATTGTATCGATATTTGTACAGATGGGGCCAAGGCAATGACTGGTAAAACAGCTGGAGTGCCAAAATTTAGTTTTAGCCATTGTATCCTACATAGACAAGCACTTGCCCTAAAGAAGATGCCACCAAATCTAAAAATGGTTCTTGATGAAGCAGTAAAAATAATCAATTACGTCAAATCACGCCCTCTTCATTCCCCATTGTTTTCAATATTGTGTGAAGATTATGGAAGCAGACATAAAACACTACTACTCCACACTGAAGTTAGATGGTTATCTCGGGGTAAGACCTTAAGAAGACTATTTGAACTAAGAACTGAATTACAAGCTTTTATGACTGATATTTCGTAAATTAAAAGAGTGTTTGAGTGACGTGACTTGGTTGTCCAGACTAGCTTTTTTAGCAGATATCTTTACAAGGAAAACAGACTACAGTGTTCAGTTCTAATAACAAAATAACTGCCTTCAAAAAAAATTTAGAGTTTTGGATTTTTTGTGTTGGCAACAGAGAACTAGAAAGCTTTTCAACACTGAATGAGTTCGTTGGTGAGACAGCACAATTACCAAATGAAATATTTGAAGAAGTAATCCAATGTCCTAATGATATGCACGCATCTTTTGAGAGGTCTTTTCCGGAAGAGCAGAATACAGAACAGAAAATGAATTCATGGGTTCAGAATCTTTTTGTACCGAATTTGCAGAAGCCAGAAAATATGTCAAACGAAATCTACGAATCCTTTTTAGAAATGACATCAGATTCAAGCATGGAATCGCTGTTCAAAACAATGTCACTTGATAATTTTTGGTGCAGGGTTCGTGATGAATATCCACAACTTGCCACACAAGCTCCGACTGTTCTTCTTCCGTTCCCAACAACGTACTTGTGTGAAACAGGATTCTCGACATATGCAGCTACAAAATCGAAATACCGTAATAGACTGGCTGCTGAACCTGACATGCGTATGCAACTCTCTTCTATCAAGCCTGACATTAAACAGTTGGTCGAAAAAAAAAAACTACATACCTCCCATTAAATGGTAACAACTAATATACACTCTATCTTTGTGTTATTTTTTATTTGTAGATACATATTCATATAACGTACCTACGTTTGTATGATTTTTATTATAAAAAAAAAATATAGAATAAAATGTATAAATTATAAAACTGAGTTTTCATATCATATATATTTGCCTACTCCCCTAATATATATATAAACTTAGGGCTCCACAGGAAACTTATGGTTCAAAAAGTGCTCCGTGGTTAAAAAAGTTTGAGAATCGCTGCCATAGAGAAAGGTCACTTATTGAGAAATTTTTGGATATGAATTTTATGCGATATCGAAAGGCTAATACTATTGGAAAACTATAAAAATATTGTGTTGAACTTTAATAAATCTGCATTAAGAAGTTGATATCTGAACTGACTTATTTTATATATATTAAACTTAACAGAGATTAAAAAAAATTTATATGTATTTTTAATTATCAATCATAATTAAAAAACGTATTTATTACATATATATTTTACTTCTACATTTAACACAGATGTTCTTCTTGCCAAGGTCCACTACCTTGCTTGGAACTACAGAATAAGAAACTATCAGAAGTTACACTCACTGTCGGCACCTTTTATCTTTTCAAGCCATATTTCGTGACCTTGATGCCATATTGTAAAGGGAAAAGACAGTACCGAAATAAGACAAATTAGTATCAAATTGATATCAGTATCGTATTCAATTAATATTATGCGATCGGTGCGCTTTTTAAATACCGAGTTAAGATTAAAGCAGAAAAAGATATTTAAATATAACTTTAACGTCAAAAGAACAAAAAGGAAAACATGTACATTACTTGAATTTGTGAAAAATTATCGACACATCTTTTAAAGATTGACCTTTTCCCCTTAATAGAAACCTAATATTAATGAACTGCATAATGAAATATGAATTAAAGCTTAAATATACAATAGATCAAGTTTTTATAAATGCTGCATATGTTATCAATACATTATTGTCCGCAATATTAGTAAATCTGGATTTCTATTAAAAACTGCGTCTAACTTTTGCCGAAGGGCACATCCGAAGTCACTTGGAATTATTAATAGCCACATGTAATGTGGTTAATCCATTTTTTAATTTGAGATTCGATTTTCAAAATATGTGATTAGTTTAGGCAAATTTCCAAAGTGTTCCTGAAGGAATAAAAACTGATTTTTAAAATCTGGGATTTGTGTTAGTTCCTTGCACTCAGAAATACTTCGAGCATCGTCATTTAAACATGTAACGAAATTCTGTGCATAAAACCAGTAGCTTCCAACCATGTTCGCCATCCAGTTATTACTGGCAAGGGAGGCAGTGACAAAGATGGACGTTTTTCACTATAAAGAGCTACTCTCAATGGTGCTTTCTGAAAACTTTTTTAAAAGCGGATACAAGTCTATCAACTTTCGCATAGGTGTCTCTGATATATTCACAGTTTCTGTGGAGAGTATGTGCTACACAAGTAATAGGCATCATATAAGGATATGTTTCCTTTAATAATCTGCCTGTTTTTAACATATATGCCGCACTGTAACTAACAAATAAAAGTATTTTTTCCTTGTACCTGTCGTCCGAATGAAGCATTTTGTGCAAATTATCGTCAATGGTTTTAGCAACTGCTTAACCTTAGATGCTATATTACATATACGTTATATGGAATAGTTGGATCAATCAACGGTTGGATGTGGTACACCAGCTACAACATTTACCATACAGCGTCCTAATATATCGACAGTTTCGTCGGCATCTATCCATAGGTACTGATTTGAATGATGTCTTCTAATGTATTAGTGAAGCACTTAGAAAACATGATATTTGCGTAAGGTGGATTCATCAGGAACATTTCGACCAGTATATTTTTGGAGAAATGTTTTCAAAGTGTGATTGTCAGGTTTATCTAATGGGATATTAGCCGCCATTAAAGTTTCACAGAGTTCTTCGTAAAAATTGTCACCTTCCAATTTCTGTGTATGTTTTAGCGATACTAAATGAAGTTGTACGTGCGATTTTTTGACATTCAGTAACGATCTTTTACAAACCTTGTAGTAAATTTCGGAATCACTGACAATGGACATATATGACCCTTAATCCAACTCGCCATTGTTTCACGATGCCATTCTCGACGCTAAACAATATTCTAGATCTAAATAAATGATAATTAAAAATGTATGCGTATGTTATTGAAACTTAACGAAAACCAGTGCACACTTGCGTCAATATAATTGGGAGAAGTATAGATTCAATGAAACGGAATTAAACAGGCACTATTACAAAAATTACGAAGTATGTAATCAACAGTCCAAACAATGAAAAAACGAAACTAACTCCCCGTACTTTATTTATCTTACGAAATATAAGGTAAATAGAATTAATTTTAAAATTTCCTCACACTTCTACATACGCCCATGAAGAAAGGAATTTAACGTAAAATCGTCTATTTTGTTGGCCGATTTCGCGACAACAACAGATGTTGCAGTTCACCATATAATAGTGCTCTTCAGTAACTGCGTGAGGTTATACATTATTTCTTTTGTTCGTCCTAATTTCGGCCCCGTACGTCCGGTCTATAATTATGAATTTTGTGTTTACATCAGGGCGATGCTTGTATTTTATCTGATGTTTAAACAACAAATCGGCAAAAAATCATCTATTCAATTTCCCTCAGGACGACTTAAATTGTATATTAAAGAACGAGTGTTATAAGACACGTCTTATTGCACAAACCCAAGTTTAGGACACGACGAGCCCAGCGAGGAGTGTCCTAATGGGCGAGTGCAATAAGTGTCATATGACACGAATCCTTTATTATTTTTTCTAATCTGTCTCTTTTTTATCATTCCTTTTATAAAAATAATAGGAATGTCAAAATGTAGTAATTTTTGTGATGATTGGCAATATGTTATGACATTTGACGTACTTAAATTCAAAATTTGAATTTATAATAATGGAATTACAAATTACAAATTGCAAGTAGCCACCTTCCAAAAACTAAATTGAACTAGAGTTACTTATAAACGCTTCATTTTCGATGGGTGAATAGCTTCATTGTGCCATCAGATTAGAAGAACATAAATTATATGTAGAAAATAGATACAAATATACTTCGTCTATTTAAAGTAGTCAATACAATAACATTCAACTCCATTTACTAAAGCTTACAATACTAACGTGAATGTTAATATTAAGTTGCAATTTTTCTATTAATTTGTAGGCGATTACATTATTATGACCAACGGATGATAATCTATATTGGACTAATACACGCGATTCTGCTATGCTCTAAAAACGGATTATGCTTGTCGATGGACAGCATATGTCGTCTAGGAAAACATATCTTCATTGGCCGCTGTTCCACAGCGAACTAGTTTAGCTGAAATTGAATCCGAACAATAAAACTGAACGTATCCGATGCATTCGTCAAATATAAAAATAGAACATTACGTCGCTGTTTTACTGTTATAGTTATAATGAATTATGGAGTTGCATTTTCGTTCTATATTTGCTAGGTGTCATAGAAATTGCGATACTTTTGTCACTGCCAATTAATGAATATAATACGTCAGGTAATGCAATCTATTTAAAAAGGCGTCTACATATTATTCAACTCCAACTGTTTTTGAAAGTAATATTCAATTCTAAGTGATGCTAATTTAAAGTAATGACCCACTATTATTATGTAAACTTTAAGTTATCCAAGTCGTTGTAACAAAGTAATATATGAACTGCCTAAGTGATATATTTATTTTTTCATTAGTAGCATTTTTATAATGTGAAATCTAAACAATTACCACAAAATAATTTAATGTTCCGAAATATAAAAAGAACTTGTATGCTTTCGCACAAGAAGCAATTTTTGATTTTTAATTTGTAATAGCACGGAAAAATTGCCTTTTGGTGTAGGTAAGATAAATTAAAAATATGAAAAATATCGGAGTACGTCTTGAGGTGTCACAAGGACGTTTAAGTCTCATAAAAAACAGACATTTTGGAACATTTTCAGAGATTTTTGCCCGTCTCGATTATGAAATAAAAAGTTTCAAATAGGGGTTATAATATGAATAGAAAGATAAAAATAGTTTTACTATTGACAAATTCAATGTAATAGACAGGATGAAAATTAAAAGAGCTAGATCAACAAATCGAAGAGATCTCATTGTTTTTTGATAGAAGAAAAGACAAGAAAAGAAAGAAAGCAAGTTGTACAAAAAAGTTATTTCAGAAGAGCACGTTTCACTAATAAAGAAACCAAACTCAGTTTTTAGGCCGCGTAACACCTAAATCTGGCACCGGAAAGGATATAGCAGACAGTATACTGGAATTTCTTGAAGATAGAGAATGCAACAAACAACATTTGTACTTTACTGCTGTTGGGTGTGATAGAACCGTTGTAAACACTGGACATAATAATGGTGTGAGTTCTTTGATTGAAAAGAAAATAAGAAGACGGTGAAGAGAGGGGACTCAATGAGTTTAAAGGCGAAATAAGTAAGCAGCTAGAAAACTGTGCTAATCTTCCTTGGTTACTTTTTTGCCAATTGAAAATAGCAAAAATGAAGTACGGATCAAAAATACAAGGGCGTATTTTTATGTTATCTACCTAGCCATGAAACAAAAGAGTGAAGATGTCAAACAAATTATTGAAAAATTGCTGTCACTGTTAGAAGTACATGTGCTAAGTTGTGTTTAGTTTCTGCTATGTATAGAGATTTGAGACGGTTCATTTCTCGATAAAATGAGTGAAACTAAAGTTGAACATCGCAGCGTAATAAACTTCCTGACAAAGGAAGGCAATGGTCCAAAAGCAATTCATGAAAGAATGGTTGCTGTATATGGGGAAGATACACCATCTTATTTCCAAGTAAAATATTGGTCTAAAGTCTTTCGATGGGGCCGCGAGTCAATCAATGATGACCCAAAGTCCGGACGACCCGTTGAAGCACGAACTGAAAACATTGTGCGAAAAGTCGAAAATTTGGTACTGAAAAATCGGCGTGTAAAGATCTCTGTCATTGCCAATGAAGTCTGTATATCCGAAACAAGTGTTCCCAAAATTTTGCATGACGATTTGGGTATGAAGAAGGTGTCTGCACGGTGGATACCCAGATTGCTTACACCTGAACAAAAACTGTGCAGAAAAGAAGTTTCTCGAGAAAATTTGGTCAAGTTGGAGAGGGACAAAACATTTTTATCTCGAATTATTACCGAGGATGAGAGTTGGGTATATTACTGGGACCCTCCTATTAAACAAGAATCCATGCAGTGGGTTCTTAAGGGCTCTCCATCACCAAAAAAGACCAAGACACAAGGTAATCAATGACTGTGGGTTTATAGAGTTAAGGCATCCACCTCATATCCCCGACCTAGCTCCGTCAGACTTCTTCTTATTCAAAAATTTAAAAAAGCATCTCAGAGGAAAGCGTTTTGCTTCTGATGAAGAACTCAAAGAAGCTGTTGAAGAAGATTTTGCGGGGTTACCGAAGAATTTTTTTCAGAGGGTATGGGGCAACTGGAAAAAAGATGGAATAAGTGTATTAGTGTTGAAGGGAGTTATGTAGAAAAACAATTTTTTTTGTTCTCTTATGTGCTTTTTGTCATGGCTAGGTAGATAACATAAAAATACGCCCTCGTATTTATTGGATATATGTATCACTCTATCAAGTGGAAATTGCTCACTGGATTTATCTGTAAGAATCTTAAGACTCTGGCTGGTACATTGCGAAAGTGTTTGCGCCTGTGTGGTTTAATATTAAGTTAAAACCTTCATGTACTTATGGTTCCAAACATATGTTTAAACTTATCTCATATTCACGCTACCTCTATGACGATATCAAAAACGTTATAGACCTGGTTATTCAAAGAAATTGGTACTTTGCTGTTCCAAAAAATCTTCTTTAGTCCATGCTATGTGATGAACGCAAAATTGAAAGAGAACATGGTTTTTGACATGTTTTAGCAAGATCAGAAAGTAGAGGCGGAGATTTTGGTGAAATTCAAAGAAAAATTTAACGACCACTCACTATACAGGTTGATCATAAAACATATGTAAACTATTCAGTTAATTACTAATAAATTATACTTTAAGTAATAATCCAATATGTCTCTCTTTAAAATATACAATTTTACAAACACTAAAAATCTAATAAGAAAATTCACTTACATGAATGAAACATACAGGGTGTAGATAAAGTCTGGAACAAAATTAATATTTCTGTTATCTTCGGTTTGATGGAAAAACTCTGAAACAGGTCGATTTTGTTTTTATCCCGTGCACTTTATAACATCGTGAATTTAATTCTGTCGTCATCTGGTTGCGCGCGGGCGTGACGTCATTAGTTTTTTCAAATGGTAACCCGCCACATTTATTACCCCTTGTCGTTAGGTATTCCATTGTGCATGCAACGGTATAAAGAGTTTGGTACCTTACATAACAATTTTTGGGAGAAAAATGCTTTCGAATTTCAAAAAATTAAAATTTTATTTCTAATGAAAAACTAATCAAAAATTATTTTAAAAAATCAGATAAATTATAATCCGAGGTTTATCTTGGATTGTCGTCAAACAAGACACCAAAAAAATGTCAACGGAAGTGTTCAAATTGTCCGCCATTGGCCATTTGACACTGGCCGAGACGGACGTACACGCTTTCTACGACACGTCATATTGACAGTTCATTACTTGGTGTTTGAACTTATCCATGCACAATACTTGCTCCATTGGTAGTGTTGAACGTGCATTGCGAAAATGGCGAATTTGAGCGAAAAAGAGCGGATTCAAATTCTCATTATTGTTGGTTGTGGTGATAAAATACGTAGCCATGAAGAAGCCTGTCAGTTTTTCAATGCAGAAAATCCAAACCGCGCACCGATTTCGCGGTCAACGGTGAGCAAAGTTGTCGCAAAATTTGCTGAAACTGGTAGTGTAAAAAACAGGGCTCGTCAAGGTCGACCAAGAATTGAGGAAGATAGAAGGGTCAATATTCTCTTGGAACATCAGGACAACCCCCACACTTCAACAAGGAACATTGCCAGGGATCATGCAGTCGATTTTACCACAGTAGCCAAATTGCTGAAGAAGGAAAAACTTCATCTGTACAAAATCAATCGGGTTCAGGAACTGAATGAAGATGACTTCGACCGCCGACTTGAGTTCTGTGAACAAATCATGCTACGGTGCGATGAGAATCCCGGATTTGTCGACAATGTGGTTTTTAGTGACGAAGCAACTTTTACCTTGAACGGTGAAGTGAATCGCCACAATTGTAGGTACTGGTCGGGCGAAAATCCTCGATGGGTTCGAGAGGAGCACACCCAACACCGGCAAAAAGTTAATGTATGGGCGGGAATAGTGGGAGATCGCATTATGGGGCCTTTCTTTCTGGACAGAAATTTAAACGCTGAAACATACTTACATTTCCTAAGATTTACGTTAGTGCCAACATTGGTAGAATTATTTCCAGATGAAAACACCCCCGACAAGCCTCACCCCAGAATCTGGTTTCAACAAGATGGAGCACCACATTTTGGCTGGCGTGTTCGGAGTTACCTCGACGAAAATTTCCCCGGGAGATGGATCGGAAGAAGGGGAACAATTGAATGGCCTGCCCGTTCGCCAGATCTCCCACCACTTGATTTTTTTCTATGGGGTCATGTGAAATCAAAGGTGTACACCAATAAGCCAAATAACTTGGATGATCTGAAACATCGTATCCGCGAGGAAATGCGAAATATTGGTGCAGAGACAATACGACGTGTCGTAGAAAGCGTGTACGTCCGTCCGGCCAGTGTCAAATGGCCAATGGCGGACAATTTGAACACTTCCGTTGACATTTTTTTGGTGTCTTGTTTGACGACAATCCAAGATAAACCTCGGATTATAATTTATCTGATTTTTTAAAATAATTTTTGATTAGTTTTTCAGTAGAAATAAAATTTTAATTTTTTGAAATTCGAAAGCATTTTTCTCCCAAAAATTGTTATGTAAGGTACCAAACTTTTTATACCGTTGCATGCACAATGGAATATCTAACGACAAGGGGTAATAAATGTGGCGGGTTACCATTTGAAAAAACTAATGACGTCACGCCCGCGCGCAACCAGATGACGACAGAATTAAATTCACGATGTTATAAAGTGCACGAGATAAAAACAAAATCGACCTGTTTCAGGGTTTTTCCATCAAACCGAAGATAACAGAAATATTAATTTTGTTCCAGACTTTATCTACACCCTGTATAATTATATATTGCTAATGTGAACACGCAAACTATATCAATATTTATATATAAGTAGATTACAAACAATCCTACACAATGTTCACTATCTCACAAAATAAATGATTTGATTTCTTAGAAGTATAGTCAACACCTTATTGAAGGTATTATATTTAGTAAATATTGCAATGTGATCATCACCTTGATTTAATCATTATTATTCAAGCCAAACAGTAATGGTCCAAAACCGGATTCTTGCGGCACGTCACTGGTTGATGTAAAATCAGCTGATATGACCCATGTGTTAGCAAATAATTATCAAAATATTACATATAAATACCAAAGTAAATAAGTAACATATATGTCAAAACGTCAAATAATTAGTATAAGTGTTGCTGATATAAGGCTTGTTCGGGTTTAATTTTGAACGGTTTTAGAACGGTTCTAGTTATGCGCGTTTATGTTCCCGTCATGCGCATTTACGAAATCTAAAACGATTTTGCAAACGCGCCTGACGGGAACTGTTCTGGAACCGTTCAAAATTAAACCCGAACAAACCTAGAATATCGTACTTATCAATAGTCCTCGAAACATTTGTGAAAGGCTGCAGATGCCTGGTATTGTAGACGTCGCAGAGACAATCTTTTCGCCTTTTTATGTACTGTTTGTCTTCACTAATTATTGTTGCAACTTGTGTCACCTAGAATACATTGTATGCAGAGTATTTATAAATATGTATCCGGCTATTACCATAAGAATACATAAGATGGAATAATATTTGTTTAAGACTGAATTTGCGTCTCCTGGGGCTATTGTATCTGGTGTTTAGTCATACAATTATAGAGTTTAAATCCTCATAAACACAAAGGTAAATATTGAGTTAAAAAAAAGTAACAGAGCATTCTTCTGATTTCTTATTATATACTCATAAACTACAAGATTTATCATTTTTACAAGGTTGTGTAAAAACATAAAAAGACGCTTATAACTTGCTATTTTAATTTTATAATCTATTATATTGTGGTCCGTGACTTTCTTTTCTTTATTGTAATAAAAGTGATGTTAATGGATCGATAATAACACGTAAAGATTATATTTTATTAACAATAATTTTAATATAATAAAGGCGAAACAAATACCAGAATATTATATTGAAATCTACATCATTTAGAAGGTGATAATTATATATGAATAGATTTGATAATAAAATAGGTAATTAAATATACTTTTTACAACTCGGCATTGAAATGTCAGCTTTTTCCTTGTTAATGCGCAGATATTGTTATTGACGATAGTATATAATTTAAGCTGTTATTAGGATTATTTTCATCATATAAATCGATGTTCCGTCGACGCATCTGCTATCGTTTGTAGTGTAGCCGTGATAAAAACTATTATAGGTGTTGTAGCAGTTTTGTTCTAATGGTTGTACACTGGCTTCTCAACCTAAAGGTATCAGGTTCGATCCCTAATCACACCATCCAAACATTTCTATGAGTTGCTACCATGCTTCAGAAGGAACATAATGCCGTTGGCTGTTAAGCTAGTCGTTAGGAGTGCGTACGCGATCTGAAACTAACTATACAATATTATTTATCTATAAGAACTTGTTACACCTTCAACAACGTCGCAACTAAATTATAAATCTTAGGTAAGTTACGGTATAGGGAGTTACTGTAGTGAGGTGGAAGTATTTGAAAATCGCAGGGCCGAGCTAACTCAGGTCGCAGATGGCGTGACGTTCAAGAAATCAAACTTTATGAAAAGAGCGTCGGTCGGCGGCGACGCTAGCGACGTTGTCTCTGGGCACCAGGACACTACGCTACCTAGGAGGTAACCTACCTGCGTTCTCTATGAACTGTCACTGGCTATGTCCCTCCAGTGAGATACACCTACGGATCACCCTGTATGGGTCAGATACACAAACCTTATCCAAGTGCTACTCACATAGTAAAATGTTGAGGTTAAAAAAAAGAGAGAGAAATACGGATGGTATGCTATATATTAATTAAAAAAAAGATTATCAACACATAAAGATTCAACAAAATTACGTCAAAAATTATATCATATGATACGGAACTGACATGAATCAAACCTATTAAGGTATTTACGAAATTTATTTTTTTCATAAAAGTTATCAAAAAAAACAAAAAAAAAAGGTTTAATTAATACAATGAAACTTTAGTGTAATATTTAAAATTAATGAATTATATTGAAATTGAAATTTTAAATGTGCGGCAAATTTATTCTTAAATTACTTGTTTTCAACCCTTTTCGAAATACAGTAGAACGATTAGAAAATTGACATAAACCTCCGCTCTTGTTATCAGAGGTAGGTCGGCAGCTGAAACGTTTCGTAGCCTTACAAGCTTAATTACATGTGGTCTTAAATAAGTCGCCAACCATCGGCGATACTACTACAATAAAAGTTAATTAAACTACTAAATTTCAAAAAGAAAATCTAAATTTTGAGGAAGGTATTAACGTGATACTCAAATGCTTAAGTTTACAATTGGTACTTAATTAGCACATTTAGACATATGAAAATAGTATAAAAGTGAAATTATTGAATTTACTGTAAAGAAGTTTTGTTTACAAATGATATTTAATTTAGTTTATTTTAAACATAGGTAAAATAGTATATATAAAAGAATTTATTGAATTTACTGTACAGAATTTATATTTACAAATGAAATTTAATTAGCATAATTTTAGACAAAGGTAAAAATAGTATAGAAAAAGGAAATTATTGAATTCTACTGTAAAGAATTATTTCCAGCAAATTATTCTGAGTCGTACCTCAGGCAGTTACAAGAGTAGGCAAACAACGAGAGCCCTAACAATAATCCTTTTTTGGGGTCACTCGGTATACAACGAAATCAAGTTAAATATAAGCAAAATTTAATTAGCGGTAACTGTGACCTAACACAAGAAAAGGTGATTGCAATAGAATCTTGCAAAACACTCGTTAGTTCTTAAATCATGTAAAATGTCCAGCTTACTGGCTCAAAATCCTGACAAATTAGTCGAGATACAAAACGTAGTTTAAAATTAGTGCTGTACTTATCTTGCGATACAGGTGAGAAGAATGGCTCACTGGTTGGTGATGTAGAAACGTAGTCCTTCAGGAGGCACTCCTCGCAGAGGTCACTGAGTCGGTAGCTTTACACCTCTGATTAAGTACAAGCCACTACGGAAGGTATAACGGACAATTCGACTAAGCAGGATCTGTGTTCCACACAATAATTTTATTCGATAGTGAGTACGTCAGCAAATACCATAAAATCGGTAACGTACTACTAGTTCCCCGATTTTTCTAATTCGGAGAACACGGTATCTTTACTTCAAAAGGGCACAATTGTACAAATAACTTAGAGCCCACACACGTGGTCAGCAAAACTTGGGTGACGAAATACACATAAAAGTCCCCGATAATTAGATACGGTAAGGTAACAGAAATATCCACTATCTCATTAGAGCCGCAGAGCGAAATTGTCTACTTAGACATACAATAATTTTAAAAAGATAAGTAGCTTTGCACCTGTGCACTTCCCATGAAGAGATGACTAAAAGTGCCAGTCCGATAGCGTGATTCCTTCATTCAATGCGCCATAGACTTCACGCAGGCTTCGAGAAGACGGAAACTTAAGCCTAAAACGGCTGCAGAATTTGAAACTTACGAGAACTAAAACCATTCCGCAGGTAAAACAACAGTAACATAAACTTAATATTAAAACACAAACATCCCATAGAATTCCAAATAATGTAAGAATGAACTTAAATAAACCGGTAATACACACATTTCAACCCGTTAAATAGTCCGGATAAGGAACCTCACGTCCCATCAGATGGCACCTATGCAGCTGATAGCGCGATGTTCGTGTTGACAGATAACCAAACATGTAAACAGAATACACGATCCCGTCGAACATTATGAGAGAAAATATGTATAATTAACAGACCAGTTACCAGGTAATTAGTTAGATAACGAGAGTACAATGCTTCAAAACAACGGCGGTATTTTCCCGACCGAAATTGATCTTACAGGCAATGGAACAGACGTAGATACGGGTGATTCGTTCGGAGGTTATGTACAACGCATCGCCCGGAAAGATTATACAAATTCGAAGGCCCTCCTATTACAATCAAGAGCATGTCCGTGAAAGAAGAAAATAAGTATGCGCAATGCCTAAGCTGTTCTTATGTTACAATAAACCCTTTTTCTTTAAGCTAGCAAAACAATCATAAAACCAAAGGAAATTTTCGATTGCCACAATACATGATTCATTTGGGACATATGTAAATAAGGTGCTGAAAGAGTATCCTAACACAATACTTCCATTCACAAACAAGGCAACGTGAAAGCAATAAAAACTAAGATGGAAACAATCACGAATACACAGATATCGTAGCCTGAAAGCATAGAATGTCGATGGAAATAACAATGTGTACATCCGAAAATTAGAGCAAACGGATAGATACAGGTAGGGTAGCCCAAGCATAAGTTTAACGGGCTCGGAAATTATTCATTATAAAACGTAGTCTTAAGTAAACCTAAACGTGTAATAAATTCAACGTCTGTAAGCATGTAGGCACTTAAAATTAAATTTCAGTAAATTTAGCTTAAGGAACAGAAATGTGTTCACACAATAGATATAAGGCATGTCAAACTAGATCACAAAACATACCACGCACGGTCGATAAGTAAAGTTTAAGGTACCATACATTGCGAAATGCATAAGTAATGCGGAACATAGGCAAAAGTAAAAACAAGGCATAACAAACTGTTAAGACGTATATCAATATATTATTATCTTGAAAATACTCTATTTTAACCGAATCGTGATAAGCGGATATGTATGTACTTCTAAACAGGATTTCGCATTGACTATAACACTGCGCAGACTCGTGATAAGTACAAGAAACACTAGAAAATACTAGAAATTTCCAATTCTTTTTGGGTAATAAAATTTGGGCAAAAGGTTTCGAGTGTAGTGACCTTAATGTCTGCTTTGATGAGTTCCATAGAATATTTTGTTACTATTTCGATGCATACTTGTTTTCCTCTCAGAAAAAGGTGTTTTTGGTCTGCTAGCTGAGTTCCATGTTACAACAGTGATCTTCGGAGGGCAGCTACTAATTTACGGGATTTATATACTATCTGCAAGACTTGGTCTGACCTACATCTTGATGAAATATATAAGATTAATGAGAAGTAGTGATGTTGGATTCGGTTACATTTCAATACTTGTAACTATCCATTACTTTCGCATTCAATATCCGTTACTTTTTATTCGTTACCGAGTACTCGTTCAAATGTGTAAAATCATATTGGGGATAGGATATATGTATACTAGGCACATCGGCAACAACGCCCAATCGTGGCCGTAGTCATGGTACAAGGAAACAAGGTATGCTTTTGCGCATATCTGGATGACGCGCATTTATCAAAAAAAATGTCACTTGACAACTCTGACAGAAGTCACTGACTGAACTCACTGACAGAAGTAACTGACAGAAAGCATTTTCCAAGACTCCTTTTAACAACTAAAATTGTATCTGGAGATCGTGTCGAACAGCGTAATTCTGTGTTTGTGACAGGAGGGGTCAATGATAACAATGCCTCGCTACACACCAGAAGAAAAACTGAAAATTATTAAATGGTCCTATAGTGGTCATTCTGCAAAGGATTGCATAAATTTATATCCGCAAATATTTGCAGACAGACCCGTACCCTGTGAGCAAAGCATATTACATATTTTGAATAGCTTTGAAACATGTCTTTGTTTAAATAATTGCACAAAGTGTAATCGTAGAGAGGTAAATCCACTAAAAGCTGAGGAACGAGAAGAGCAGGATATAATGATTTGTAGCACTCTCGAAGTAGAGGATACGCTACCTACCAGAAGTGTTGCTGAGGAATTGGGTGTGAGTAATAAAACCGTTGCGAACATATGGAAGCGAAATATATTAAAGTGTTTGAAATACACGAAAACGCAAGAAATATTTCTCGATGACAATTTTAGAAGAATGAAGTTTTGTGAAACCGTAATGGACAAGACAAATGAAAATGAGAATTTCATCGCAAATATTGTATTCACAGATGAATCGTCATTTCCATTAAATGGAAAGCAAAATCCTTCTGTTGTTCGATATTGGGCTGGGGAAAATCATCACAGATATTTTGTTAAACACACCCAATATCCCCAGAAAGTGAATGTCTGGGCAAGTATTTTGAGTGACCATTTGCTTGGTCCATTTTTTATTGATGGTACGTTAAATGCGGACAAATACCTCGATATGCTACAGAATCAGATACTTCCCGCTATTGATAATACCGGAATAGATCGGGATATTATTTGGTTCCAACAGGACGGTTGTCCTGCACATAATGCGGTCAGAGTAAAGCACTTTCTAATGAATACTTTTCCTGATCGTCTCATTAGTGGAACAGGAAACATTCGTTGGCGTCCGCGATCTCCTGATCTATCGCCAAATGATTTCTTTTTGTGGGGATACATCAAAAATAAAATATACAGTGCACAAGTTGGCAGGCTAGAAAACTTAGATATTTTGAGAAGGCTAATTGTTGGGTTTGCGTGAAGCCAATGTATTTGATGATGGACTGTAGAGGCGACTCCACGCTAGTTTTCTCAAATGTTAATCGAAGGACCAAAGGCTTTGTTGATTCAATAAAACTGCAGCACTGTAGCACTAACTATTTATTTTAACTACACCTTAAATTGACGCGTTTGTTTAATTAATTCGAATTGCTTGTAACGATTTATTCGTATATTGATACGAATTATCTTGTTTTACAATCAGGAATTGAACTACTTAAATTTTGTTTGGTATGAAATCTTGAAATGAAATGTTGATTTAAGTCTTGAAGCGACTGTTTGATGTTACATCTTGAATTGTACTGTCTGTTTCTTAACAGTAAGAATAACTTGAAAATATGAGTTACTCCCACCAAACGAAATGTTATTGGTAGATCACCCTATTTGTTGACGTCAACCTAAACATTTCTTTTATTAATGATAATGTACCGATTTGCAAGGTTCTAACGGAAATTCCTTATGACCGTCTGCCTTTGTAATTTATCTTAAATTATGTTCAATAAAAGTGAAAGATGCTGTCTCTTTGTCAAAGAAAGCAAATTACAGGCAATGTTTATGAACGGGAAAAACCTTTTGGTACTAACTAAATAATAGGCAAATATCTGCTTCTTTTGACAAAGGATCGTAAACTTAAAAGTAATGTTTTTCCAAAATACTTAGCTATAATTATTTTTACGTGCGGTCATAAATAGCCGACAAGAAATCATCGCAAATGTACCTTCTCGCGCAGGTATAGATATGGTCAATTAGGTCAATTAGGAACACGGATATCTGATATACAGTGTGACAAATAGAAACTTAATAATAATTAAGTTAATAATAATAACAATATATGATTAATAATATATGACGACACCGTCGTACGACGAAACACTAATCATAGAGGCTTTTGAATCCGTAACAGTCGATGTGATTCGTAATGTGCGAGAAAATTTTTATGATAGACTCGGACAATGCCTTGCTGCTGAAGGAGACATTTTTGAACCTATGCCAGAACATTTTATTTTTTAGTATTGTTTAGAGTATATTTTTTATGTTCATTAGAATTCCGTTCTTAATAAATTTATATAATAATTTACTAAGAATTAATGTTTAATTAGAATTGTGCTTTTATTTTCTTACTGTGTTGTATTGTATTTCTGTTAAAAAGGGTTTTATTGAAATAGTGTCCTGTGAATTCACAACTTTATTGAACTGGTAGTACTAGAGGTCGAATGCGCGTCATGCAGAGATGCGCAAAAGCATACCTTGTTTCCTTGTACCATGACTACGGCCACGATTGGGCGTTGTTGCCGGTGTGCCTAGTATACCCAATATGATTTCACACATGCCGTATACTAATTTTAATATATATTACGTTAAATAAATAAATAGAAACTTAATAATAATTAAATTAATAATAATAATAATATATGATTAATAATATATGACGACACCGTCGTACGACGGAACACTAATCATAGATGCTTTTGAATCCGTAACAGTCGATATGATTCGTAATGTGCGAGAAAATTTTTATGATAGACTCGGACAATGCCTTGCTGCTGAAAGAGACATTTTTGAACCTATGCAAGAACATTTTATTTTTTAGTATTGTTTAGAGTATATTTTTTATGTTCATTAGAATTCCGTTCTTAATAAATTTATATAATAATTTACTAAGAATTAATGTTTAATTAGAATTGTGCTTTTTTTTCTTACTGTGTTGTATTGTATTTCTGTTAAAAAGCACTTTATTGAAATAGTGTCCTGTGAATTCACAACTTTATTGAACTGGTAGTACTAGAGGTCGAATGCGCGTCATCCAGAGATGCGTAAAAGCATACCTTGTTTCCTTGTACCATGACTACGGCCACGATTGGGCGTTGTTGCCGGTGTGCCTAGTATACCCAATATGATTTTACACAGGCCGTATACTAATTTTAATATACAGGGTTATGATAAAGTAACGCACAAAATTCATAAAACGTACAATGTTCATTTTTGAAAAAAATGCAAAAACACGTCAAACAGTTTATTTTATTCAGCGTCTTTTAACATAAGTCAAAAAAATAAAACGTCAAATTTGTCAAAGTTATGACGTCATCAATATTTTTTTTAAATATGAAGCTTGGTTTTTTTTTTTACTTTATTTGATAAAGCTTGTTTTTCTGCATTATAAAGAAATAATTGAAGTAGGGGTCACATAAGAAAAACCAGACAATTTAGATGATTTAATGGAACGAATTAGACATGAAATGACTCGTATAACTCCGCAGATGATCGAAGACTGTAAATCAGGTCTACCATCGTCTTGGCCTATGTCAGATAGTGAACGGGACACAGTTTGAACAATTCCTGTAAGAAATCGTTTTGGTTTAATGGACTGTTTAGTTAATTTAAATGTTATTACTATAATAAAGTTTATTTTGTTTTTTATTAATTATCTCAGTTTTTTCTTATGTGACCCCTACTTCAATTATTTCTTTATAATGCAGAAAAGCAAGCTTTATCAAATAAAGTAAAAAAAAAACCAAGCTTCACATTTAAAAAAAATATTGATGACGTCATAACTTTGACAAATTTGACGTTTTATTTTTTTGACTTATGTTAAAAGACACGGAATAAAATAAACTGTTTGACGTGTTTTTGCATTTTTTTCAAAAATGAACATTGTACGTTTTATGAATTTTGTGCGTTTCTTTATCATAACCCTGTATATTACGTTAAATAAATAAAATTTGTTGAAAACATTCCAACTCAAAATTAAAAGTAAAATAACAAAGCAAAGCAAAGTACTTTTAAGGAGTCCGCATTTTATTTACCATAGCCAAGATATTCTACCGTAAAACCATAAAACTCCCCGACTCCAATATTAAATCACACAAGTTAATGTAGAATGTAGTACATGGCACAAAATTTATTTTACATTCCATTAATACAATAATATGTTCAAACAAAGCTTTTTTAATGAAATCGATCTACGCAAACAGAAGTAATACTAACAATTGGTTAAATTCAAATATTTTGCACAAAGTTATTTACTCTAAATTATGTTTTTAATAAAATATTTCAGACCAGAATGTATTCTAAGAATTATATATCATGAGAGTAACTGTTTGGAAAAGTAACGATTATTTGAAACCAGTTTCGTTACTTCGGATCTTATCGAGTAACACGAATACTTCAGTAACAGATAGTTACATTTGCAACACTCTAATGGGAAGCGCTATAATGATGCAGTTGTTAAAGCGAAAAAGAATTACTTCGAATCTCTCCTTTCCAATTCGTGTAACAGAAGCGCTGCTACTTGGAAATTTATCAACGGCTCCTCAGGCAGAAATTCCTGAGAGATGAATAACAGGAGTGAGCCTATCACTTGCTGATAGATTGGATGCCCATTTTCAGACCTCAGGCCGTTGTGCGAGTACTGGTTCTGCTGCTACGAATGTTGTGATACTACTAAACTAAATCCTAAAATAATTTTTTTGGCACCTACTGACATTGAAGAGATTAGAACAAGTTGTAGGTGAATTTAAACCTAAAAATTCGTCTGGTCTATTTTATTCTTAAATGCGCCGGTGGTTTTATATGTACGCCCTTAATATATGCAGTGAATTTATCAATGAACAATGGCATAGTGCTTGACCGTCTAAAAATTGCAAAAATAATTTCTTGTTTAAAATGGGAGAAATGTGGAGTTTTCTGTGATTATAGACCCATTTCGTTACTAACAGCCTTTAGCAAACTATATGAACGGATCTTATATTGTAGACAGGTAAATTTTCTGGTTAGTATTGACATTTTGGGCTCTACTCAATTTGGCTTTGTTTCGAATAAATCCACCAAAAATGCTATTTACAGTATCTTGAATAAGATTTATAATAATCCACATAATAACAGTGTGACTGCTGGAATATTCTTCGACTTGACTAAAGCTTTCGACATCATGTGCTACGACATTCATTTTTACAAGATGATGTATTACTGTGCCCATAGTGTGGCGTTAGATGTATTTAAGTCGTATAGGTCTGGAAGGTCTCATATTACTTCGGTGAGGTGCACCACAGGTTATATGTGTGGGGGGTTATGTCTCAGGGCGTAAAGTGTTAAGCAATAGTTCGCCCCAGGGATCAATTATTGGTGCTGCCGTGTTCCTAATACTATGATGTCAAAAATTAAATTGGTCAATGTTGGTCATGGAATGTAAAACGCTTGTCTTAGTTTAAATCATCCTTTTGAAATAATTCAATCATTGTCAAGCTACACTGACAGTATCAATAACCTACAAATGTGTTACATACTTAGTTCAGCTGTAAAATAATAATGAACTACAAGTTATGAAATAAATAACGTTTTTATTAACCAGAAAAATAAATTACAATAATTGTTGGAAATGTCCCCCGTTTTGTTCAATGCACAAGTTTACGCTCCTCCTCATGCTGTGAACAGCGTTTTGCAGCATTTCTGGCGTTATGGTTGCACATTGCTGAACAATTCTTTGTTGCAGTTCTTGCAAATTATGTATCGGATTTGCGAAAATCTTATTTTTAAATAAGAAAAGATAAAATAGTCCATAATTGTCAAACAAGGTGATCTCGGAGGAAACTCAACTTCCGTATGCAAACTTATCAGCCGGTCATCAAAAAACTCGCGGAGAAAAGCAAGTAGTATTTGCTGTTGCACCGTCTTGCTGGAAATAACCGTATTGAAGTTCATCATTGTCTAACTTTTGCACAAATTCAGTCAAAAAAATATTTCTGTACCTTTCTACGTTGACGGTGAAATTGGAAAAAAATGGCCCAATTATTCTTCTGCGAGAAACTGCCATCCAAACACCAATTTTCTGAGCATGTATGGGCGTTTCAATAAAAATATGTGGGTTATCAATGCTCCACATTCGCATATTCTGAGAATTGAAAGGTGGAACCAAGCTTCGTCAGAAAAAAAAAGTTAAGTTTAGCAGATCGTCATTCATTAAATTATTAACGAACCAATGGCAGTACGCAAGGCGTCTGGGGTGCTCAGCACAAAGAAGAGCTTGATATGATTATATCTTATATGGATGCATGTTCAGGTCCTTCTTTACAATCGTTTGGTATGTTCCATAAGAAAGCCGAATTTCTTGAGAGAGACGTTTTAAAGGTTTTGTAGGCTCTTCTTCCATACGTTGACGAACGTCATTAATAACTTCTTCTGTACGAACTCTTGGTCTACCAGCACCTTTTTTATGCGTCACAGAACCAGTTTCGCGAAACACTTCAACGCAATTTGTAAGGCATGCATAAAAATTGTCCGCTAATACTGCTACGGCTGGGAAGTGCTCTCGAAAATTGTCCAAACACAAACGTTCACTGTATTCCCAAGTTCCATTAACTAGCAAACCCGTTCGAAAATAGGCTTCAATCATGTAAATTTTGTGCTCTGTGGTGGGAACCATGATTCAAAAACCGTGCAGGATTAGAAAACTTCAACACAATAACTTGACAGATTTTGACATTCAAAAAATTATGACATACCTAAATGTACGATGCACGCTACGACAATAATTTTAAAATCCATGACCACCATTGACCAATTTAATTGTTGATATTCCGGTATATATAAATGATCTACAGCCTTCTTTGTCGGGTTGTATTATATCCCAGTATGCTGATGATACTACATGTGTGGTATCGCTTAGAATAAGTGGTATCAGCAGGAATATGTCAATATAATGCTGCAATTATCGGCTAGTAATAAATAGCAATAAAACTAGGATTACTCACTTCACGAAAAGTAATAATTCTTCAGTTTGTCAGAGTTTGCCAGAGTCCCCTCGCTGTCATTTTGTTGGCCTAAAGATGAACTGGTGCCTGTCGTAGGAGAGGCATTACGCTGAACCGACCAATAAACTTAGTACATAGTTATCCCCCTCTAGACGCTGATGCGCGTCTTGAGGGGAAGCGTGACAATGTTTTCCTTGAAATCTTTTTATTGCGTCTATATGGAATCGAGACTGCTTTATACGCTGATTTTTTGCCGAAGTTCTATCCTCTTTGCGAATACTTTTAGGCTCCAGAAACGAATAATTCGGTAATTGTACGCTAGAACAAGTAAACAAACGTACACTTCGCGGAGATATAAGGTGGTATGGGTGTGTTTAATATGTATTAGTATATGGCGAACATGCCCATACCACTTTATATCTTCGGGAAGTGTACGGTTACTTATTTCTCCTGGTGTACGTTGTGTCATATAATACTGCGTGCACACCCATTTTTCAAGATGTCTGCTTGCTAACAGTGATGGGAGAAGCAACGCAGTATCGGGGGATCCTCACATTTCATAGGAAACGTTTGCCGAGTGTACTTGGCAGCCTCGCTATATGTTTATCTTTACTTTATTTTGTCGTGCTCTTTTCTTCTTTCTACTTTTGTATCAGAAATTAAAATTTGTCGACTACGGTATAAACGTCTTATGTTTCTCTTTACTAGGAACGGCGAAATTTACGATAACATGAGAACTCGACAATGCAATGATTTTTCTCTTCCAGCTCACTCTTCGGCTTTCTTTAAGCGGGGACCAAAATATATGGCTATATGTGTATTTATTCAATTACTTCAGAGTTTCAAGAAAATTTCAAGACCTAGCAAATCACGATTTAGTGTGGAACTAAAAAAAATTATTGGTGGGGGCAGGCCGCTATACTACTGGACTAGGCACATGACTTCTGTTTTCTTATAAAATATAAATAAAAATTCATCATTTCAGATATTCTTGTGCTTTTATAGTTATTGCTCTTTATGTGTGCATTATTATGAATAATATTATCTGCAACTGGCTTCATTAACATTAATACATAAACATACCTACCATACATCAGATAAATATAGATACTCAAATATTTTCATAAACAAAAATGCTTTAAATTTATTCATTTCGCATATGTAGTAAATCTCATTTCTCTTATATTATGACAAATATTGTAATTATAACTAAAACGTGGTTAGTTATTAGGATTAATTTGGATTGTCTCCTTTTCATAAATAAATATTTTATCAAAAGTGTGGTCGTAAATTTTGTTTGTACCCTTCACAACCGTTAACTCAATTTGATGCATCCAGGATGACAATTACAATTAATTTGCTATCCTATTTACTTCATATCATATGAAATTAGACTTCACAGGTAGATATACCAATTGCTTGCCTGCAAGTTGCGGATGCATTTACTGTGTGATAAAACGACGACACCGAGAGTTTCTATGAATTAGTACGAGAAAGCAATGTGCAAACTACTCTTTTGGTCGAGTGTAGTGGGGAATTCTATTACATTTTCACTGAGGCTAGACTGACTCGCGTTTAATCAGCGTAACAAGGATAGCAGCTGTACTTGCGCATTTCATTTGAATTTTGTCAACGGTCAATCTCTAGTCGACTAGTACATTTTTATATCGCGTTTCGTTCATCTAATTATGAACAATTACGCGCGAAAATTATTGAATTTTCGAATCATGTTACCCCGGAAATGTTAACAAATGTCCGTCAAAATTTTTATAATCGGCTGGGTTACTGCTCAGCTCAGAGAGAGGCTTATTTGAGCATTTAATAAATAATTAAGTACTTGTAGAAATTCATTTTTCTTTAATAATTTTATTCTTAACTTACAATTAAATTAATTGTTTTTGCGTTTATACTTACTGAAACATTTAGTTTAGTTTCATACAAATTTATTGTTTACTTTCAGAATTTCAGTTTGTTTCCTTTTCTATTTTATAATACTACGAAATTATTTACTTTTTATCTTAATAAGAGTTTTGCTATTGTTACGTTTTCGTTTTATATATCAGCTATATTTCTTATCTTTGATATTTTAAGAAAAAAATTATCATTTTTTTATTTACTCATAAAATTTGGGAATCTGTGATGAAATCCGTTATTAAAATTATTTAGTGCGATTATCTGAAACTTCAACAAGTCTCTACTTATAAAATATCTAGGTAGTGCTTTTTATTTTTTAATATTATTTCTAACTTCTCTAAAGCAGTACAGTAAATGACTTTATTCTTGGTTAAAGAATATGTTATTAACAGTAACATTAGCAATTTTCACAGACTAACGCAGTAACGATTTCTGCGGTGTCGACTTTAACATAGCTCTAATGTTAGTAACAGAGCCCCCCCCCTTATTCGCCCACTTATAGTCGACCAGCTTGTCTACTATATTCATCCGCAGGTTGATCGCGTGCACACTGTATGTGTATATCAAGAGAATTCAAAGAACATTATCGCTTTCTTATCAATTTTAACAAAAACGCAAAGAGTACAATAATCATGTAACCTTGCAGTGTAGGCTTGCCAGACGTCCCGGTTTGACCGGGACAGTCCCGGTTTTCAGACAAAATCCCGGTGTCCCGACCGGTTTACTTCACGTCCCGGTAAAAATTAAAATTCGATTTTATAGATGACCAAAAAAGTATAAAAATAATTAACTGTAAAGGTTATTAGATTTTTACAGATTTTTGAATGTCTGAAAGCGGTTTTTTAGTGCAAGAAATGTGCCCATCAACAATAAAAAACTTGTTTATTGATTTAACGGGCGCGCTCTACTTGTGGTTTGTTCACGGATAACTTGCACTGTTTAACAAGGCCGTCCTGGTAATGGAAAAATATAACACTACAGCTTTTGAGGTTGATGAAGCTCATAAAGCTCTCAAAAGAAACCTGGCAGAAAGAAAGGCTTCAAACTTTATCGCTATGGGCGCAAAGAACTTCTATAGGAATCTAGATGAGCAAGTCCGTACCAATGCGAAAGCAGAATTTGATGGCATTTATGAAAGACGCATTGCATGCTTGGACTTCTGGGAGGATGGTTTTGGAAACGCTGAACAGTTTTCATGGGTCAATCTGGCCAAAACAAATGCTATTGATTGGGAAAACGCCGAAATTTCTGCTGAAATTATTAATAGCAGTCTTCTTGATGTACCCAATATAAAAGTAAGCAATGATCAGCTGTTTGACGAAGTTGTGCTTGCTAAAGAGTATTTGCAGTCAAATTGGGAACAGTGGAAGCAAGAAGAGATTACCAGAGATGTGATTATTTCAAGTGATGAAAAATGGCTCAGGCTGTTTGGTCACTTCTAGGAGAATCACTAGCAGCCCCCAAACTGATCAAGATGGTTGGGTATGCCTTCTGCTTACCTGGGACATCGGCACCATGCAGTTGAGAGTATTGTCTTTGATGAACAACGCATGGACTGATGATAGGGGTTTGATGAAGGAATCTACGGTTAAAGCCTTGATGACATGTAAAATTAATATCGGATTAGCTTGTGAATATTTTTACAAGATTAAAACCAAACCATTAAGTAAATAAGTAAATAAATATTAACAAATATTTAAATTTATATGCTTGTCATTTATTATTTGCCTCATAGCATTAAAAATAAACTACCCTCTAAAAAACCGCCAAGGGTGTGTACCCTTGAATACCCACGACGCTGGGGGGGCATTCCGGTGTCCCGGTTGAGCATTTCAGAAATCTGGCAAGCCTAATTATATATCTTTTGCAAACAACATATGGAAAATAATTGTCGAATGTAACACTTTAGGAAGCATATTTGCGATAGTATAATAATTGAATTTTATTTAAGAAGTTTGTACAAACTAGTCCTGGCTTAGAAGAAGGTCAACTTTACTTCTGTGTACTAAGATATATTTCAAATTACTGATATAAGTTCAGCATCTAAAATTTTAAAATAGAAAGTTTCTTTTTATAAAAATGACACATTTTAAAAATATGTATAGATAACTATTGTAATAGTACGGCCTTAAAGTTCAATAAAAATGACTAAAATGCCCCAATGTTGGGCACCATATGTAATAGTTCGTGTTTAAATAATATAATTAAAATGAATAAATTCAAATTTAATAGTGAAATTAAAATGAATAAAATTGATTTATTGATGAAATGAATTTACTTAATGAACACTCCTCGTACTTAGCTCAGATAAATAGTTCGGTTTTGCACAAAACTCTTAATTTCAGATCGGTTCAGGTATTAAGACACTAAGGTTAATTTTCTAGACGTACTATTACTGCTTTTTTATACTCCAAATTTCTTATGTGAAGGTAGACAAATAATATGCAAAAAGACATTTAAATATTATGAATATATTGATTAAAACACAACAACACAGATCAGGTTACAAACAAATGTTACAGAACAAAACACAATTCAAATGGTATGTCTCAATACAACTTACGCATCAATTACAACATAGGCAAATATAATAAATCAACAATGCAATGGTGCTTTACCTAGACAATATACCATGGATTTAAGTAGATGCTAATTGAATTGTTTTATAAAAAGCATGCATGATATAGGCCTTTAATTTGCTTATTCGATGGGTACCTTTATGAAGATGCGGTGACCATGAAACGGTGTTTTCACGGGCAGCTCTCCCAGGGGAGATTGAAATCGCCGTCTTCTTTATCTCGAGTCACGGCACACTCTTGTTTTAATAAAACTTTTACTTCACTTAGCACACTATTTGTTTTATTAAACTTATATCTGTTTTCTCACTAGGCTTTTTCTTTTACTTTTAAATAATGCTTAGAATTACTATCTTTCTATTAGCATTATTAGCCTGTGAGATCGTTCCCTGTAATTTGGGTGCGGTCCAGTCGTTGTTTGACAAAAGGGACCTGTGAACTTACTTGTTCACGAGATGGGGAACGTCTGACTCTTCCTCCTTACTTAAAGCACGTCACACCGTATTCTTCTAGGGAATTCCCCGAGCCACTTATGTACTTTACTTCTATTCAAACTCTGTTCGTGAGAACATGCACTCGCAAAATATGTAGCGTTCAAGGTTGCCCACGTGTTGATTGTACACAAACCGTTACTTGTTAATGCCGCCTAAACTCTTGGCTGACTTTGATAACATTGCCGCCACTTGTGTTTCTACAACACAGATACACCTACGCACTATTTCTCTCTTACATATTCAGAATTTATATAAACATTTTAAACAGGAATATAATAATTTAATACAAATAAATGAATAATATATGTTTCCCGATCTGTTTTGGTTTATTATCTACCTTAATTTCATGATATACATTACCTTAATATAAATACTTTGGATGTTATATTATATTTATATTTTATTGATGATATACAGGGCCTACCGTTACACTATATAACTATAATTTTTGGGTTTTAATTATAATATTGTAATTTTATCAATTATCTTGCTGTATAATTAATAATAATATAACTACCATATCATATTAGTAATTCTTGTGTTAAGTTTCTGTTATTAAATTTTTTGTACTTAATTACAGAAAATTTACAAACTGTTATCTCATTCCATTGTCATCTGGTATATACTGTCATAGTACAATGTGTTTCGTCTTATTTGAACCTATCATCAGTACATACTTCAAATTTTATACCATTACTTTTATATCATTTTTGTAAATACTTGATCATTTCATTTTATACAAGGGTCCGTCAGTATCTAATGCCTCCTATTTTTTTCTACCTAAATAAGGTTAGTTAAGTGAAAATATTTAATTGGGCAATAGTAACTTTCTGCGTCAACAAGTGGCAGCACTGCAATCCCTTGCAAAATGGTCGACATCGATGTTCGTTCTGTAATTGAATTCTTGAATGCAGAAGCTGAAACGCCCACTGGCATTCTTGAAAACCCGAAAATTGTGTACGGTGATGCAATAGTGGATGTCAGTACTGATAGACGCTTGGTTCACCGCTGTAACGAAGCTGACAAACATCGTTAGCTGAAGAAAAGCGGAGCGACAGGCCGCTGACTGCAGTGACTCCACGCAACATTCAGCGAGTCGATGGCATCATTCGCAGTGACCGCCGGAACACTGCAGATGAATTGTGTCGCATTCTCTCGCTGGAGAAAATTGTGACCGGAGACGAAACATGGGTTTATTTCTTTGAACCTGGAATCAATGGAATGGAATACAAATTCACCGAGGACTAAAAAGATCAAAATTGTGCGATCGACAGGGAAAGTTATGGCGACAGCGTTCTAGGATGAAGAGGGAGTGATTATGGTCGATGTTTTGGAGCGCAATAAATTCTGTCCAATACGTCACAACCCTCAAAAAGCTTAAAGCACGTCTTCAGCGAGTTCGGCCAACAAAAGCAATGGCGGATGTTCTTCTTTTCCATGACAATGCAAGACCACACACCAGTCCTCGCACCACAGAAAAGACTGCCCTGACCTGGTACCATCAGATTTCCATCTGTTCGGCCCGCTAGAAGAAGTTCATCGTGGGATTCACTTTGAAGATGAGAAGGTCGTATAAACGTCTGTGCGTCAATGGCTTAGGAAGCAGCATCGTATTTTTCATCATACTGGGATATATTCCCTTGTTAAAAGATGAACTAAAACTGTGGAAATGGACGGAGATTATATTGAGAAGTGATAAAGTATTCATGAATGTTGTGGTTTTCTACCTATGTAATCGAAGTTTGATTTCTTGGCAATTAAAACGAGAAAAAAACAGGAGGCATTAGTTATTCACTGACCCTCGTATATTAAAAATAATAAAATAAAAAGTATATTTCAGCAGTTTCATTAAATAGAATTAAGTGTCAGATATTATTAATGTAAATCGATCACCCGGTATATACCTATAATGTGGAGGGGGAGAATCGAATTTGCCTTACGAAATTAGACAAACTACTAACGCTTAGGTTGTTGACATCATTGTTTCGTATTTTTAACAGTCATACTACGTTACGAACATCAATCAGTTAAAGGAATTTGACCTTATTCATCAATCTTAATACGCATAGAACGTATATTGTTACACGCAAAGACGTGTAAATAAACAAGATTCATCTTAGAAACGCCAATATAACATTTCGATTTACTGGATAATCATTGATGCAATTTGTTATGAACGTGCTTATGGTAAGCGATTCTTATTTTTGGCACATATCCACAGGTTTGGTTTTTGTCTTGCATATTGCTGTGCCACTTCCATTTCCTTGCGCGCAAGGAGTATTATTCACTCCTTGTGCTGATATGTGAGTTTTCATTATAGACACTCATTCAATGATAATAAATAGAAATGTGTTCTGGAGATGTTTGAATCGATGCATTCGAAATCCCTGAACCTCTTATTAGGTTAACGATTCATTTCTAGTTGGTTTGTTTGCTGTAAAGTTTCGCCGAAAATAACATTCAATTATTGTTAGGTACTATTGCTTTTGTGCACATTCTTAAGTCTGTATGTATCTAATATTTAATATAAATACAAATTTGATTTACTTATTATTAAGATAAAACAATATACCTTTTCAAAATTTCTGATATAAGAAAAAGAAAAAACTAAAAAGACTTTAGAGTCACTTTTTAGTAATGATGATTTTGTTATGGTTAAACAATCGATCAAATTATCAATTATTAAAATTGTTGTATAAAACTTAAGATCGCGTGAGGTGAGGGATGTGGAGAATATGATAAAGTAATATTATCAAATGCATTACATTTCTTCTTTTTACTTTCTTATACGTAGTATAAGGAAGTATGGTGATGATGAACATTTTCGACCTCGAGATTTTAGCAGATGTCCGCTTTTTGAAGTTTTGATTCCGAAAAAGTGGTTTTTAAAAAATGTGTGTGCGTGTGACCACGATAGCGTTCAAACCGCTATAGGTATCAATTCCAAATTTTGTATTTGCGAGTATAATCTCCCTCTTGAGATCCGATTAGATTTTCAGTAAAATCGGCATACCCAAAGTAGAATTTTACTTCAGTGAAAAAATTAAATTTTGCCTATTATTCGTCTACTACTAAGTTTAAACAAACTTATTAAGAATTCATATGTACTCAAAATTAAATTTGCGAAGAATTTTATTAAATAAGTAGGAAGTAGTTTACTCTTATCGAAAATCAGTTTTTTGCGAATATTTCGCAAGTGATGATTTTTAGACAGGTATGTTAAGAGCATAAAAGTATTTAGAACTTAATTTTCAATAGCTTTTGTATAAAAAAAAAATTCAAAAATCAGACCGGAAGTAACACTTTCACTCTTCCCGAATAGCGATTTTTTGCAAATATGTCGTAAATTATGCATTCTGTGTATATTCATCAAGAGTACAAAAGTATTTACAGCTGGATTTAGAATATCTTTTGTATAAATGAAATTTCAAAATTCAGACCGGAAGTAACACTTTTACTCCTAGCGAGTAGCACTTCTTTGGAATATCTCGCAAAGTATGCATCCTATAGAGATTTATTAAGAGAATAGTAGTACTTATAATAGGATTTTGAATAACTTTTATATAAAAAATTCTTAAAATTTGGCTTATTTTTCCAAGAAGATAAAACAATTTAGAACAATTTTGTATAATTTGAAACCCTCATACGTATAAGAAAGTCTGGTGGCCACACCTCATTTTTTACATTCTTATATAATTAATAGATTTTACTGTGATTTTAAATCTCGTGAGTTTCTTCTTCTTCCGGGATTTCCGCAATGTCCCAATTTAAGACCAGTGCTTTTAATTTTATTCTATCCTTGCATATGCTGATGACATCAAAGTCTAAAATAACGTTTTACTTCTAGAAACGAATAACTATTGTCAAAACGACCTTACAAAATGATCAAAAATAAAGCATGTCTATTATTAACAAAAGCACAGAATAAAACATTTGAGTGTAACTTAGAAATATATAAGTTTTTTCGAAAAGCACACCGAAAAAAGGAAATAACATGTTTAATAAAACTGTTATTGATATTGTTCGGAATAGAACTTTTGAACAACAAGATTGCAAAATCTCTTCAATATCATTAAATTGTCAACTTTTGTTGCTTTAATGGGTACTAGATCTAAAAAGGCAAATTAAAAAAACATGTCATGCTTTAATTAATAATAGTTATCGGTTCTGGGAGTGCAAATTCTCCATTTGCTAGTGGCTTCCTTCTATTTCTATTTTTTTTGCTGGAAGTGTAAAATGTAAAATAGAAGTTTAGGTTAGGTTATAAATGAAAAGATAAATACATGTATTTATAAAAATGATTTCAATATATGAATTTTGATGTTGAAGATTATGTAAAAGTTAAATAAAGAAATTGTTGCTAAATTTTTATTGGAAAGCGTAAAAAATAGCGTTTCTTTGTTTGTTTTTTTTTTTCTAGAGAGACGCTGTGGATCTTTCGAATGTCCGAAATTCAGTCCACAAAATTAGCGATTTCAGAGAAAACTGTCGACCAAAAAGTACTAAAATATATTAAACAGTTGGAATTTATCAAACATTCCTATGGCATTCCTGAGCTGAGTTACCTGATCCAAGCCATCTTCATTCTAGTAATAAGTAGAGGCAAAAATGAGACACGACTTTTTTATACGTATGTGCGAAATAAATAAAAACGCTTGATTTATTAGTTTTTAAAATGAATTTTAATATTAATAAAACTAAGAAAACATGTGTACATTACTAATATTATTATACGACTGCGTTTATTCTTACGAAGAAAACTGTCTATTGCTAAAATGCACTTTCAGCATCCTCGGCACTGATACAGGTCACGGAAGGAATGTTCTCACCGTGGCTTATCTCACTGCATGTACGGATCAGGTTACTTGCGTTTCAAATTTTTTATATAAACATTTTTCCATATTAAGTTCCCGATATCTCTCACTTCTTAATAGAACTGTAAGTAATAGTGTTATTTCTCGTCAAAATTTTAAACAAATTTAAATAAAAAATTGTTCCAAATCGAACTCTAAATACTTTTGTACTTGATATATCTGTACGGAATGCATAATTTGCGAGACATTTGCAAAAAAAACTGCTATTATATAAGTTAAAGTGCTACTTCCACTTCGAATTTTGGAATTTTTTTATATCGAATTATTCAAAACAAGCTTGAAAGATTGTCATACTCTTAATATATCTGTTTAGAAATCATAACTTGAGATATATTCCCAATAGAACTAAGAAATTTCGACAACCTTATTTTATATTTTTTTCTTAAATTATTAATACATAAGTATACCGTAGAAATTTTATTTAAACTTTGTTGTTGACGAAATAGTGGTAAATTTTATATTTTCGCTTGGGTAAACTACTACTTCCTGTGTACCGATTTCACAGACAATCTAATCATATCTCAAGAAAGAGATATATACTCGTAAATATAAAGATTGTGGTTGATAGCTTTAGCGGTTTGGCCGCTATGGTGGTCACAGCAGACACGCAGAAAGATTTTTCAAAAACCATGTTTCGGTAACAGCGGCCAAAACGAGAACATCTGAAAAAATCTCGAGGTCCAAAATGTTCGTCATCACAATATTAAAAATGTGGTGTGGCCACCATACTACTTTCTTATACGTATCAGCGTTTCAAATTATAGAATTTTAAGATTACACAAAAATTATTTAAAATCCTATTTTAAGTACTTCTATTCTCTTAATAAATTTCTATAGAATGCATGCTTTGCAAGATATTCGAAAAAAAGTCCTACTCGCTAAGAGTAAAAGTGATACTTCTGGTCCGCATTTTGAAATTTCATATATACAAAAAACATTGCAAATCCATCTCTAAATACTTTTGTTCTCTTGCCAAATATGTATAAAATGCATAATTTACGACATATTTGCAAAAAATCGTTAATCGATAAGAATAAAAGTGTTATTTCCGGTCCGAATTTTGAAATTTTTTTTATACGAAAGGTATTAAAAATTAAGTTGTAAATACTTTTATACTCGTAACGTACCTGTCTAAAAAGCATAATTTGCGAAATATTCGCAAAAAACTCTTTTTCGATAAGAGTAAAAGACCTATTTCCTGTAGGAATTTCGAAAAACGTTTTTAATAAAATTCTTCTCAAATTTAATTTTGAGTACATATGAATTCTTTATAAATTTGTTTAGAGTTAGTAGTTGACGAAATATTGGCAAAATTCAATTTTTTTTCACTAAAGTGAACTACTTCTTCCGGTCTGTCGATTTTACTGAAAATCTAATCAGATCTCAAGAGGGAGATTATACTCGTAATTACAAAATTTTGAATTGATACCTATAGCGGTTTGACCTCTATCGTGGTCACACATACAGAGAGAGAGGGAGAGAGAGAGAGAGGGGGAGAGAGAGAGAGAGAGATTTTTTAAAAACAACTTTTTAGGTATCAGGGGACTTCAAAACGTGGATATCTGCAAAAATCTAGAGGTCGAAAATTTTCATCATCGCAATACTTCCTTATTTATACTACATATAAGAAAGTAAAAGGTCAGGTAACCCATCTCATTAACATTTATCCAGTTTTCCTAATGTGTTTTACTTTCTTATACGTAGTATAAGTAGTAATCCGTGTTATTTATAACTCACTTAATGTTCGTGAAAACAATGCCGCAATAAAAAATTATCTTTATTGCTGTGAACTTTCGAGATAACGCATATATTCATATAGGGAAACGTGTAAATTTTAGTGTCCTAATTTTAATTTTTAAAAATTCCAAGACTGGTTATAGTAAGAATTAAAAGATTTTCGATTAAACATGGGGAAAGACAGTTTCAATCGCTGAGTAAGAGATATCTTGTTTCTGAAGTTTAGAAAAATAATGATAAAAATTTATACCTAGTGCCGTGACCTTTATAGTTTAAGTATTTTTAAAATAGTTAAATAATTAAGCATTAGAATAAGAAAATAAATTTTTAGTTGTAAATATAGTCGTCAAGATAATAATGAGTTGCATAACCTTTAAGGCGCAACATCATGATGAAAAGTATATAGTAATTTAAGTTAAAATGTATACCGTATGTGTCTATTTTCATTAGCTATAGGGATTCAATGTTTACATGCGATTTATACGTATACAAATAATACGTGGCAACGTCTGTCTCCCGGCAACAATCGACATCACAGCGACTTTCCCCGATCTTGCCACTTCTACATTAAATGTTCAGCTGCGAACACGTTCCGAGATATAGTCTGCAATAAAATCCGTCATCATCAAATGGCCGGCGCGATCTAGTTGTTTATTATTATTTTCAGAATCCTTTTTTATTTACCTTATTTTTAATTTTATTAGAATTACGCTTTTGTTTGTGTCATGCAGCGTGAACGCAGCTTAAGAATTCTCTGCATTTACTAAAAGGAAAAAGAAAAACAAATCCTTGTAACTCGTAAATACGTAAATATTTCTGAACGCATTACAAACATCCAACCCGCTGGTCGAAGAGTTACTGCTAACCACGGAGCATGCATCGGTCGCGCTGCATTGGAAAGGAAAGAAGGGGTACACTATGTTGCCACATACTGTATGGATTAATCGCCTATGGCTAATGAAAATTGACACGTGCTGTATACATTAAGAGGAATAGAAATAAACACAAAAATAAATTCATGTATTCTATATTTATAGAAAGGATGAGCATAAGATGTGGTTTGAGTATACAAAGGCCGAACCAAACTTTTTGCATTGTGTGGGAGTGGCATTAAATATATTGAAAAGTGAACCACTTTTCAAAATTAAAAATGTACTAAAAATAAATAACAGAGAGAGAGAGTGATGTTGAAAGATGGAACAGTGAAGAGAGTGAGCCATTTAAATGCCGTAAAATTGTACGAAAAAGGTGAAATTCGACACGCTCGACATGAAAATGTCTTTCAAAATGAATAGACGTAGTATATAAATTTGTAAAAAGATTTTTATCTCTCAGACATTTTATATAAAATACAATAAATACCTGATACTTATATTTAATAGCATTTTTAAAAAGGATATACAAAAAAAGTGTTCTTTATTCGAAACGATATACTAAAATTATAGATAAAAACACATCCTTGTAATGTTTTAATAAAGTAAAGGCTTCAAGATAACAGGATAAATCTTGTTTAATTTGAATAATCTACAAAGAAGAAATAATGTTAACATTGTTGTATGTGCAGATCAACCTAAATGAAGACGAAAGGTGATGATGTCGAGGTCTGTCTTCCTGATGGTGCGGTCATAAAAAGAAGAATCCCATCTGTGTTCAATGTATTTCCGATTATTTTCAACAAAGATACCTACAACAAGAAAATACGGATAGTTTTAAAGAATGGGAAACGAAAGTACATAAACAATAATGAAAGAGGCAATGAATTCATTTACAAACATAATGAGGGATGGCGTTAATAAAAGGAAGATATACCTACTGAAGACAAAGAATCGCAGATGTGCATGGACTTTACAAATAAACAATTTGTATGTGTAAACATTTAGTGCATTCTTGAACTGTCAAAAAGCAATATAGGTATATTTTTGACCTGAGAAAATCTTGAAGAAAACAAAAATGAACAGGGCAACACCAACATAAAATTTACAGTGTTGAAGTTGTGGCGCTGTACGCGGGTAGTTGTGTTTTGTTTGAAAACCGAGGTTATAAAAAAGCGCGAAGAGCGAGAGAAAGGAAGAAGCTGCCAATCTTTTGAATTTACAGGACGCTAAAATTTCATTCGCGTATGAAAATTGATCAAATTAGCTAAATGTATTACGTTTATTTTGAATTTCAGTATTTATTTTAGTTTTCATATTATTATTAATTCATTGTTATATTGTTTATTTCATATTTAAATTTTACAAAATGGTGGACATGAACAAACAAGAATTTGATGATTTATATCAAGAACATAAGTAAGTTTTCTTTGAAATAAATTTATGATTCAAATAATTAATGGTGTACGACGTGCGCTAGAGATGCTATGTGAGAATATTAATTTCTAGTAAAGCGTTAGACATCATTAATACTTAAATAAAATATTATTTTTGCTAAATTCAATTAACTTTTGTAAATCATGGGAGAATTGTTAATGGTGTAGAAGGGCATTGGGAGTACTATGTGAAAATATTTGCTTGCAGTTTTGCTGTGCAACTGTGCACGATTAGCAATTTATATTGGAAAAATTAATAAAATTTTAAGCATTTTGAATACGTAAAGATACAAGTATTCTTGATGGGCAAAAGCCAATCTGTAGTATGTACAACGTGTGAATGTTTGCATATGGGGATTGGTAAAGGTTATATTCAAGGTATTTTGTTCTTTGCGAAATTTTAGATCTTCGGAGGCATTACGTGCGAATGAATGTCTGTGGAAATAAAATTTAGCGTCGTAGAAAAAATATTATTTCTTTAAATCTATCAATACAATATTAAAAGATTGCAGAAATAATATTTTTCTTGATTCCACATAAAGGATAAAAGCAATGTGTATTTCTTATATACATTTTTTTATGGTTGGAATAATAAAAAGACATTCCTAACAGCCACATGTTGTGAATAGAATTTTTTTACTGTGTTGTTGTTTAATGAATAATTATATGAATATAAATGTTTATGAAATTTAAATACTTATTTATTATTAACCTTATCCTAATTGAATTTAAATAAGAAATGTTGCTGATGAATAAAGGAAAGATCACTTCCAGAACCTACGAAAATAGTGTGAATGTTAACAGGGATTGAGATTAAAAATTTATTGGAGTAGTTTTTTTTTATAATTGCAATCTCTGCATTCATGAAAATTTATGCAGTTTTGTATATTTAAGGCAGGGTTATAGCATAATTATTGTCATTATTTAATTAAATTCTGCTGGTACAGACTACAGCATAGATTATATGGCTATGCCCCACGTGTGGTAATAATACATTTATACAATTTATTTATAAACCATATAGCTATGCAAACCACTGCACTAGGTATACGATATATTCCGATATATATTCTTTCATTTTTTTCCAGTCTTGTTTGATAAAATAATATATGTAGATACAATACAACAAGAAAATAACTGCTAGCCAATTAAAAAAATATATATAATTTTGTGCAACTTGCTTAAAGTTATAAGTAATATATTAGCTCAAAAAAAAATACATTTTAAATGAAATATATAAAGGGATAAATTTGCAAAATGACATATTCATTGATGTTAGATTTGTTATCATTACAGAAGACAAACATACACAATTAATTCGTTTTGATATTATTTATGTCCTGACGGCAAGGCTGCTATTTTCATTGAGTACTAATTTAATTTGTATACAAATGAAAAAAAGGAGCATGACAAGATAATGAAGGTCAAGTGTACAAGAGATTACATTTAAAAATTGTCAAAATAACTTTAGGAGACAAATAGAAAAAATCCTTTTTTTAGCTCTTGATTTGATAAATTGCTAAATAATTAAATTAAATTAAATTAATGGATATACCGACTGATTTTAAACGATACAAATTATATGTATATGGAAAATTTCTGTTGCCTACATTTCTTAAAGATTGCAACAATAAAAACTGACTATGTCGTATATACGCGCGCGTGTGTGTGTTCCGAATTTTTTATACAAAAGTTGTTTCAAATTAAGATTTAGATACTTCTCAATAAAACAAACGTGAGAGTAAGTCTTACTTCCGATCCGAATTTTCAATTTTTTTTAATACAAAAGCTATTCTGAAATCTAAAAATACTTCTATACTCTTTATAAATCTGTATCAATGCATAATTTGCCAGATATTTGTAGCAAAGTAGCTATCTGATAAGGGTGGAAGCGTTACTTCCAATCTGAATTTTGAAATTTTCTCTACAAAAATTGTTCAAAATTTAACTCTAAATACTTTAACACTTGAAATAAATCCGCATCGACTGCATAATTTGCGGCATTGAGTCAAATATGTCCAAAATAAGTAAGCATGCCATAGTAAATTATTTGTAAAAATTAATTACTTAATCGGTTAATAATTGTATAAAGCATAATTTAAATATAATCCTACACATAATCTTAAAGAAAAAATAATTCTTAAAAAAGTTTGTATGTGAGGTAGTTGATTTTATTGCAATAATTTAAGCCTAACTCAAAATATTTGTTAAAACAATGGATTCTTTTGTGTGTGTGCATGTGTGTGACTGCGTGTGTGCGTACGTATGAGTGCGTGCCTATGGGTCGGGCTGGGCTGGGCTGGGTTGGGTTGGGTTCTTTTGTGTGTGTGTGCATGTGTGTGACTGCGTGTGTGCGTACGTATGAGTGCGTGCCTGTGTGGGTCGGGCTGGGCTGAGCGCGCGTTTGTGTGTGCGGCTGTGAGCGCGCGTTGCGTTTGCGTGTGTCTGTGCGCGGCTGTGTGTGCGTGTGTGCGCGCGCACACACACTTAAATTATTGCAATAAAATCAACTACCTCATACACAAACTTTTTTAAGAATTATTTTTTCTTTAAGATTATGTGTAGGAATATATTTAAATTATGCTTTATACAATTATTAACCGATTAAGTAATTAATTTTTACATAGACAAAAATATTATAAAGTCTATTGAAATCTTGAGCAAATAATTTACTATGGCATGCTTACTTATTTTGGACATATTTGACTCAATGTTTTAATTCAACTCATTTTTAGTTTATTTCATGATATAAATATTTTAAATGCGTCTAATATCTTAACCGTGATCACCTTGATATTGATATCAAGTAGATATTTTAAGTGATAGGAAAATTTGGTTATTTTCATTTCAGTTGGCAATGGTCGAGATGTAAATACCAATTTGACGTTTGAGTTTCGTTTGTAAATAAAACGTCAAGCAATGTCAAGTTTTTTATTATCAAATCACAAAATTATGGCCGAAATTTGTATATTTGTATAAATAATGGTCATTTACTGCGTTTAGTGTTGATGAATATGTTGTACACTGGTGTTTTTATGACCAAAATAAATTAATTGTGACACTATATGCGATAGTTCTAACCTACAAGGTATGTTAAGTTTTCTTGAAATTGTGGCTTTTCGGTGCTTTTCCGCAAGAAGTGCTATATATAAAATAGTCTTCTTTTAAGGCCTTCTTTACGTTGGATGCGTTAAATTTGCCAATTTCGCACGCCATGTATTCTTAAAATTTTCCGTTAGCGGTTCGATTAAATTTTCACATATGGCACTCAAGTTGTCACTATTAGTTGTCAGAATTAATTAGTGATCGTCTGCTTGGTGATATTGTTTGTAAATTGAGACTTAATTTTATTGTTTGGCGTTTTATAATTCTAATTTACTAATCAGTGTATCTTTTCCGTTTACGAAATTGTCATTTTAAGGACAAATAACCTACACTCCACAGGCTTCCAAAAGATATTGAGGTAATTAATAAATGTAAATTAAAAAAAAAACATTTACTTTATGTTATATTAACATAAATATTAGCTTTTTAAGCTTGAACATTTGTCTTCAGATATAAAAGAATACACTTTTGCATCACTTGCTCTGACTCTCAAATGTATATCTGAAATCATCTGCAATATCTTATTTTCGACAGAAGGCAAGTCTTGATTGAAGATAGTAGTAGATTTTTGAACGTCTGCATATGAAAAAAGGATAGCTCATGAATGTCACAATATTGTTCAATTTGTGAATATCTTTTCTACTTAGTTGATTACCTAATCATTTTGGTAATGGTGTTAATCTTTCTCTTGTAGCACCAAGTCAATACTATTTAAATGACATATCACATCTGTTAGAAAGCTAACAACAGAGACATTTTTCGTTTTTAAGTATCTCGGTGCTGTACTATCGGCTCTTTCATCAAGGAAAAAGATTATTTTGGGTATTAATCCTTGAAAGCTTTTTAAACACTTTCCATTACTGAACCACCTTACGTTTCTATACAGAAGTGCAGTATTGTGCGAATTAATGTGAACACAAGTGATAATTTAAAGAAATCATATATTGGTGTCAACCAACGAAAACAAAAGAAAAAGTAGAAATTATGTTTACATGTTTTTTAATAAGCAATATGTCTTCCCTTCGCTTTTATAATGTTTTCAACACATTTTGGCATCGAGTTAGTTTTCTGATATTTGCTGGTCTCAAAACCGTATATCTGGTTTACACCCTCAATTAGTTTGTTTTTGTTTTACATTCTATTGTACGAAGTTTAGCTTATACAATACCGTGCACATTTTCGATAGAATTTAGATCGGGTAAGTTTCCGACCATTCAAGGCATGAAATCGTATTTTTCGCTGTCACTTTTCTTAACAAAACGAGGTATGTCTCCTTGTAACAAAAAATGGCTTTCATCAGAAAACAACACTTTTCTCCAATCTTTAAGAGTATGGATCACATATTTTTTGCCCAAATATATCTTTTTTCATCATAGCAGCGGTCAATGTTTTTTTTTTTTTTTGAGTCTTCGATAAGTCCTTTTCGCACGGTGGAGTAGTTAACAATAACACTAGCGTGTGCGAAGCCTAGCTGAAACTCTTGAGTTGTTTTTCTAGAATTTAATATACTTTCCCTTATTAAAAAAGTTCATCTCTTCTGGATGATTTTCTTTCACATTTCCCTTTTCTATTCACCTCAATCGTCCTACTATCCTTTTTTTGTTTAAAATATTGTTAACAACTCCTAAACTCACACCACACAGCATATGTTCATTTAAAGAACAATCTTTGAGCGTTCGTTGGGACAAATATCCATCTTCAAAACTAATAAGAAAACAAGCAAGATCAGTCTGGATACAGCCTCAGTAAAGCACTTAAAAAAACACGATCATTCTTACCAAACTATCAAAAACAGCATGTCTGTAACTTGCAATACGTTGTTACTCATTAAGAGGAGCGTTTACCTATCGAAAGCTATGGCCCCCGCAAGGCATTGCCGTTTTGCGTTTTTTAGATTTATTTTGTAATTTTAGAATCCCATATTTGGGTTAGCGATGCAAAAGGCATAAATAAAAGGTCAGTTTCTGTATTAATTTATTTTCTTAAAAAAGTTATGTGTTTTAGAAACAACCACAAAAATGCATGAATTTGATTAATGTCTACTAACTAAAGCTGGTACACAAAAGAAAAAAACAACCTCTACGCGCCAGGTGCACATTTGATGAACGATATAAAAAAAATCAAATTTATGTAATTATTTTTGAAGATAAAAAAACATTAAATAGTGAACATTGTCACGCACATTTCACACGTGTATTTTTCGAAGTTATCCCGTCGTCTATCCCCACTTTACGGTATCTCTACCGGTCCTAGCGAAGACGAAAATCTATCGGAATCGGTCGGCTATTGCAGACTTAAATCCGAGTGACAGTTTGTAATTAAAAAGAAATGTTATATATACCTATAATATTCGAGTGTATAATAATATAACAGTTATGGGCAAGCGAAAATTGGCTTATTATAAAACATCAACAAAACAAAGAAGTAACCATGCAAATCGTATGAAAAATCAAAATACGAGGTAAGTCATTTTTAGTCTACAATTTTATTTACATTATTTTGATATTTTTTAATTCTATTTAGTTTAACTAAGTACATAATACCAATATGCGAGTAGATTTTAGAATTTAAATATTTGACGATTCATTATATGTATATATTAAAATTTTCAACCCACGACAGCATCTGTGAATAAAACCGAAGCGCTGTGATCGAATCCGAATATCGTCTAGCTCCACCTACTCACACCCCCTTGCGTCTACCCGTCCCGCGAGTAATAAAAGTTGCATAAGTTTCTATTTGTTGGTAAACGCCCCTCTTAAGTGTCAGAACAACACAACAAAATGGACGCTACTTTTGACATAAAAGTGTTGCCAACTTTGAAAACATGTAAAAGTCAACAAATTATTGCGTGTGGGCATTAATTCGCACGATACTTTAAATAGGTGTGTTCAACAAACTTGCTAGATTCCAATTGGACTTTAAAGAGCCATCGTTGCAACCTTTGAGCACATCTATTATATTGAGTGTTTTTAAATATAGACCACGTTGATGAATGATGCAATGGAATGCGAAAAAAATTGAGTGTCATTATTATTAATATCTACCGACATTTTATCTTTAAGAGTCTACATTTCTACATATCATAAAATACCATCCGAACATAAATACGCAACTGGGCAGTATTTCTCAGATCGCTTGACTCCTCAAATTGCATAGAAAGGGTTTCTACATTCCATGATATTATTTTGCAGTTTGTTTACAATATCATTGTTCACATTGTTCAACAGTCGGGCGAGATAACTGGGGCTGTCTGATAGCAAATATAATTTTTGTTTTATTTTTGAAGTCTCTTGTGTTTTGTTAGTATATGAGTAATTTTAAAAAACGCAAATGTTGCAGCTTTCGATTGTCTGGTTGGGCTAGCTTTACTTTCCAAATCTTCTACTTTTCTTCTACTTAAGTCACTCTTTGATGGAAAATCTTTTTCACAGTTTTTATGCAACGTTTTGGCAATGCAACTGATGTTTGACAAACCTCAAACCTTATGATCGGATTGTTACTATAGACGAAACATGGCTTCATCACTACTATGCAGATATTAAAAGGAATACAAAGAGTGGAAGCATCCTAGTTTTCTACACCCAAAAATATCCGAGTTCAAAAATCGGCTTGGAAGACCTCTTCAGTTTTTCGGTACAATATTTATGACAGATTGATAGTATTGCATGCTTTACTGAGTTTCTCTCTAAATTACACGAAATCTTACCAAAATCGTTCGTTGCACTGCAAAAAATTGATGAAATTGGTTTTGAATTGGTTGACCACCTTGACCTATTCTACAGCTTCATCACCATCAGACTATTATATATTCCCAAAACACAAAAGACATGTAGAAGGTGTAATACTTCGACAAATGATAAACTTATATGGTTCGTTGAGGAGCAGTTTGAAGACCCAGAAAAAGTATTTTTTAAAAGGCTTTGAATTAGTTCATAACATTCTGCTAAATCTGTAAGTCCTAAATGAGATTATATTGAATAAGATAATCTGTGACGGTGGTATGAGAAACATATGTTAAAAAAATAAAACAAGTAGAAAGATATTTCTGTCTCAGTATAGATATAGCTATCTTTAGTTATCTTGTGCTGAAGTTTGTATACAAGATACGGTATATTTTTAATATTTTATTTGTGTATAAATTTAGCATTGGAACATTCTAAATATTTTGCAACCATAAGGCGAACAAGCATAACTTCGAATATTATCACATAATTAATTAACAGTGAAATTACAAATGAAAACATGCACTTACTGTTATAGTCTATTTTTCTTCCGACCATTTTCAATGTAATTATCCAAAGTACAGTCTCACAAAAAGAAATGACAATTCGGAAAAAAGAAACGCGGCAAATAAAAACACAAAGTTAAATCACCACAATACATTAAACTACATAGATCGAAACGGAAAGGAGTCCCTGTACAACTCGCGTCCTAATTATTAAACTCGTTACACACACTTACTACATGCATTACTAAAAACATGATAACTAATCCAGCCTTAACACACAACTGGTGCGTACGGACAAAAAAAATATTGTTTTAAAAGACGGGCAATACATTTGTGTTGTAGACTTAAATGAATTGCATCATACCCGGTTAGTCACTTGTATTTACCTAGCGAATTAGCATTTTAAACGTATTCGCGCGATTGTTAAAAGTTTCGCGTTTCCTAAGCCGATGGACCCATTTCTGATATCGTTCTAGATTTGAATTCGAAAAAAAAATGTAGAAATTATTCGCATCACCTACGCCGTTTGGTTAACGCGAGACGAAAATTGAATTTGTATAATTTCGAATGACACTGCAATTAATTTTGTGTGCACGTGTGTGTATGTGTGTCTATATTACAAATATACACCTACGCGAATGCTTCGGCACGAAGATCATTGATGCCGGTAGGTATATCAGAAGACGTATAACTTCGATAAAAGTCGACGAAGAAGTGAGCGGAGTGTGTGTTTTAATGAAAAATAGCGATATGGCATTGAATGTTTTATTGCCTTATTCCTAATTATTTAAAAATATACGGTAATGAACTGTTGAATAATAAATAGCGTAACATAACAGTTCACGATGATAAATAACAATAGAAAATAACTATAAATAAGTAATGTTAATACTGCGATTTGATAACGACACAGTTTACGATTCCCGAAGAAGTAACAAGCACCTAATTGGGAAAATAGACATACGCGGATGATCTAATGATAGGTGAGATTTATAATGAAACACTTGAATTACGGCAACGAAATTTTAATATTAATACTCCATGTGCTCGGGCGATTACATCAGTTTTATATAATCGTCAGCATCAAGCCACCAAAATACTGCATTACTCTTGCAATAACTTCCTCGTCTGTCTTAAATTGCTTCCGGTATGAGTGTTCGGAATAAGTGAAAGGCTGGAAGGACTAAATTCAGTGCGAAGAGTGGTTGGTACACAATCTAGAATCATAATTCATCCAGTTTTTCTTGAACAATGTGGTGCCTTACGCATAGGCGTAACTAGACCTCAACCATGGGGGGTGGGGGGGGTCACCTCAACTATGGGGGGGGGGAGGTCACTTCAAAGATATGCCACGTTCGTTCATTTTTCGAACCCGTTTTTCTTTCGCATTTGTCAGTACTGATAGTGTTACTATTTCTTTCCATCAGAGTGTGTTAAAATAATATACATTTGTCAAGACTTTTAAAATTAACAAGTACTTAATGACCCAATTTTTCTTTTCTTTTTTTACGATGGGGGGGGGTTCTAACCCCCAACCTTGGTTACGCCACTGGTCTTACGGAGCATTGCCGTGGTGAAATAGCATTTTCTTTCGAACAACTACTGGTCTTTTTTGATAATGGCAACTTTTGCCTTGTCCAGAAAGGCAGCGTCCTGTAGATAGTTTGGCTTTTTGTGAGATAGTGAATATGAGATATCCCTCTCAAATCCCAAAATAAATACCCTTTTCAGCCGAAAAAAGACATATTGACTTTCTTTGTTATAGGACTTCCACAATATCTTTTGGATTCTGGCATACAATAATGAGGCCAAGTTTCATACACCGTAACAAACGGACGCAAAAGATCTACTGACTTGTGAGCTTCAAATTGGTGCTGGAAACTAGCGCTCTTTCTTGTTTTTGATCCGCATTCAAAATAAAAGCGGCATCCACCTGGCAGAGAGCTGAAACATGCCTAATTTGGCATGAAAGTGGCGTACACGTTCAGTAAACATGCCCACAGTGTTGGCAATCTCGTTCATTTTCACTCGATCACGTAACATTTAAAGGGGCATCGTTGCCCAACGTTTGCTGCATATCTGTGAAAATGATAAATGTATTCATCGTCTTAAAAAATATGTACTGAATTGCGCTATAAATGTCAGTCTTAGCCATTTTACAACTTTCACCAAACACCAAACTCATTCGTCGAGCTAAACATTAGACGATACTGAAAATTGAATTTACGTTTTGTATGCACATGGCCTACTTTGACAAACATTGATAGTAGGCGAGTCTCACCTTGTCTTATTATAGTAAAATACATCATACATCGCATGGACATCAAGTTTATATCTGTAATAACTAGAAATAAAACTAAGAAATGAGGCGCACACGACTTTCTTATACGTGTATGCGTTTCAAATTATACAAAAGTTGTTCTAAACTAAAATTTAAATACTTTTATCTTCTGAAATAATAAACAAAATCCTACTGTACTACTTCTATTTTCTTAATAAATCTCTATAGGATGCATACTTGGCGAGATATTCGAAAGAAAGTGCTACTCGCTAAGAGTAAAAGTGTCACACTGGTTTGAATTCTGAAATTTCTTTTATACAAAAATTATTCCAAATGTAGTTCTAAATACATTTGTACTCTTGATAAATATATATAGAATGCATAATTTACAATATTTGCAAAAATCGCTATTTGATAAGAGTAAAAGTGTTACTTCCGGTCCTAATTTTAAATTTTTTTTATACAAAAGATATTGAAAATGAATTTCCAAATACTTTTATACTGATAATGTACCCGTCTAAAAGCATGATTTGCGAAATATTTGCAAAAAACTGATTTTCGATAAGGGTAAAAGACCTACTTCCGGTAGGAATTTCAAAAAATTTTATAATAAAATTTTTCTCAAATTTAATTTGGAGTACATATGAATTCTTTATAAATTTGTTTAAACTTAGTAGTTGACGAAATATTTGCAAAATTCAATTTTTCACTGAAGGAAACTACTATTTCCGGTCTTCCGATTTAACTGAAAAGCTAATCAGATCTCAAGAAGGAGATTATTCTTGTAGATACAAAATTTGGAATTGATATCTAGGAGAGAGAGAGGGGGAGAGAGAGAGAGAGAGAGGGAGGGAGGGAGGGAGGCGGGAGAGGGGGAGAGGGGGGGAGAGCGGGTGAGGGAGCGGGTGAGAGAGAGGGAGAGAGAGAGGGAGAGAGTGGTACCGGGGGACTGCAAAACGTGGACATCTGTAAAAGTCTCGAGGTCAAAAATTTTCGGCATCGCAATACTTCCTTATACTACGTAAGAAAAAAAAAGTAGGTAACTATAAAACATAAAATATCACAAAACTTATATAGCAAGGTAAGTAATTCAACTAAAAATATGTAGGTATGTAAAATTCAAATATGCATATAAATCAATAAAATTATAAGCGTTTGTCCTGTTTTAAGTATTCATAAACGTAAAAAATTTATTCTAAAGCAACAGTTATTGGCTTATTGGTAATCTCATTCCAGTTTCTAGAAAGAAAATTGATATTTACCTTTACGCATAGAAAGTGATGATTAATGCCATAATGGGTGTCTATAATTGCGTTACTGTTCGGCCATTTGCATTTTTGCGAATTGTACGTTTTACAGTTTCTGTCCCTTTGTCAAGGAATCGCTTTCGCATTAAATATCTGAGGTTGTATGCCAAAAGCTGAAATGTCACTTTCGACAATTTTACAAAAGAGCAAAGTTTTGGGGGTAATCTATAAACATGGTTTTGTTAATATGCTTTTCTTAAGTATCTTATAGCATTTTGTAAATAGTTCTATACTGTATGAAAATTTATTATTTAAAACATAACATCAACTTTGAGTTTAAATTTTACATATCAACATCTGGCATAGATGCAATATCTGTATGGCATATCAGGGAGAGAAATGTTAAATTAGGAGTGCATGGATATAGTTTTGCCCCTGTCTGTAATTGGCGGGTGGCGCAAGTACTAAATTAGATCATGGCCAACAAGATCCCCCTATCACCGTGCGATATTCAGACCTTAACATAATGAGATCTTGATGATACTGCTAACCTAAAAATTCCCTACTCTACCTGGCGCCATATGTCCAAAGCATTACAAACTATTTGGTATTCACGCAGCGTCTTTAAGATCACGCTCTAAAAATATACAATATGGATTCTGAAACTAGAAACATTCAACCGTTTCATCTCATGTGTTCTAAATATTTACTATAATATATGCTGCAAGTTACGGCGTGTACCAGTAGAAACTATATTTAGTTTTTCCACCAAAAAAAACATTGATGATGTGGTTATTTAGTTCTTACCAAAATAATCTGTACTAAAATGTAAAATTTTTTTTAGGCACGTCGGAAAATAAGAATTAATTATCAGAATTGTAGTATAAGAAACGTTTTTGAGAAATAACCATAATTTGGCATTTCTAGGTAGAAATATTTTAATATTTGTAGATGTGCACACAGAACATTTTTTAAATTGTAATAGAAAAATTGCTGGTCTGAAGTAGAGCAGCACTTATTTGGTCACTAATATTAACATTAAGCCTGAATATGTGAACTCTTAGTTATTTGAAGGATAATTTAGTACAATTTTAAACAATCATGGGGAATTCTAATTTTAATTTCTGTTAGAGTTTTTGAAGTCGTTCAATTCGGATATGATTAGTATCACAGTCTAATATTAAATGGCATATATCAAAAACGTGCTCAATATTTTTTTTAGTTATCAAAAACAATCTTTTAACTCTCAGGAGAAGAAGGGAGGGGGTTCCATCACATTTCATTCTGCAACTTTTTCTGAACATTTTCCCACTACCACTGGGTCATAGAGTTGAACTTATTTATTATTCTCATTTTTCTCTTGCATGTTCTACAAGCAATATTAGCTGTGACAAAGCTTCTCTTCGGCAAAAAGATACAAATCATGTTTTTACTACCTTTTTGCACTATAAAGTATGCTGAAATGCATTCAATAGCAAATATGTCTAACAAACATATTAAAAATTATTGAGATGATAATTATACAATACATTAGCATTCAACTATTTACCTTTTTAAAAAAACTAATTTTAAATTATTTTAATTATTTTTCTCAGTGTTGAACATTCTAATTATAATTTTCTGCTTTTAGCACTGATGATTATTTAATTAGGTAAATTTTTAATTTTTTTAAAATTACCCACAGCTGAGATTCGAATTCATGACCTCCCGACCTCTAGCCGGTGACGTAATGCTAGCGCAACCGACTAGAGATTGAGATGTCTTCAAACCTTAGCCATGAATAATTTTTAAAAAATTAAAAATTTGCCAATCAAATAATTATCAATGCCAAAACAGAAAATTATAATTAGTATTTTCATTACTTTCTTTACTTTTTATGGAAAACGTTAAAGGCGAGTGCGACAAAAAATTTGCCAATTTTCCAATTTTTACTTAAAGAAGACATAAAAAAAGTGCCTTTCCTGAAAAAGTGCAATAGTAGTAATTGCACTTTTTCAGGAAAGGCACTGGAAAGCCACAATTTTAAAAAATATGAACATACTAGTAGGTTAGGGGCATACGAAATACAAGAATTTCTATCAAAACGCCATTTTATAACATATTCATCAAGAGTAATCACTGTAAATCAACAATATTTATGTAAATATACAAATTTAATGCAAATATATGTTTTTCAAATTTTTCAAATGAAAATATTTGACGTTTTATTTTCTGTCATATGAAAAATTTCTTTTATTGACTGCTCGACTTATGCCAACTGAAATTGAAATATACTAATTTTTACAAATGAAATTTTTCTAATGTAGGAAAATAGCTGCTAAGATCAAAGTGTCTGTCATTATCAGCTTAATATCTAATTCCCCCACATGCGGGGCCAGTATAATAAACGGATTTTTGGAAATTGACGAGGTTCAGCGACTTCGTCCGTTCATTTCGCGTGTACACATCCCAACCATAACTTTGCCGAAAAAGCACAACAACAAAAATAGTCCTATTTTATGTCTTCTTTACATTAAAATTGGAAAATTGGTAAATTTTGTGTCGTACACGTCGTTAAGTTTAGTCCTTCTTGTTACTTCCTATACCTTATTCCAAAAAGAGAGAGACGAAATTCTGAACAGACCTCCCGTCCAAATTACAACATGTAACTGGTGAAATCAATTTTAGACGGTAAAATTAAATTTAAATATCTATCTGAAATATGAAATCTGTACCGTCTGATAGCAAAAAGCGAGTGCAGTATGGTGTTATATCGCCTTGCTGTCAACCAATAAGAAATAACTTTTGGGTCTTTTCAGTAGTTCCTCTCTCTCTTTTTAGAATAAAGTATAGCATAAAATTAATGTAGTAACTTTTACAACGTTTTTGTGTCGGTTTTCTGCAAACGTCAGTTACTAATTTTACATAATTTAAACACATCCTCAAAAATTGTTTGACATGTCAGATTCATAAAATCGCCAAAGGTGATATATCAGACATAACTAGTTTTGGTAACACTAACAAGGCTTTGAGATACATATCAATTAATGTCTTCACGTTTAGTTATTGTTACATGACATAACAATAGCTAAACGTGAAGTTTCATAATATTAATATAATGTACCTATAATTGATTTACACCGCCGCCATTAGTATTTTAGCGCATATGTGGCTTATAAATAGGGAGCGGAATCGAGCGAGCTAAACTACCACGGAGCCACAACCGTGAAAAGAAATAATGTAAACAACTGCGTGTTGTTTACAATATATCTGAATAGCACTAATTCATAGGGCGAACTGCAACATCTGTTTACGCCCGAGAATCAGAGAAAAAACTGCCATAAAATAAGGAATTTTATGAATAAAATCCTTTCTTCATCGGCGTAGGTACAAGGGTGACGAGTTTTTAAAATTTATTATATTTACCTTATATTTCGCAATATAATATGTATGTTTCAATAACATACGCGTACATTTTTAGTTATCATTTATTTAGATCTAGAACGTTGTTTATGTTACTTTTTCTGAGATAAAAATTAATTGTCAGTGATTCCGAAATTTATTGCAAAGTCTGTAAAATATCGTCACTTAGCTTTGCTAAAACATACACAGAAATAGTTTTCATGCAGAGAATTTCGATAGTTTACAAAATTTCGTTACATGTTTAAATGACGATGCTCGAAGTATTTCTGAGTGCAAGGAACTAACACAAATCCCAAATTTAAAAAATCAGTTGTTATTCCTTCAGGAACACTTTGGAAATTTGCCTAAACTAATGACATATTTTGAAAATCGAATCTCAAATTAAAAAATGAGGTGTGGCCACCACACGACTTTCTTATACGTATGAATGTTTCAAACTATACTATATTTTTTTTACACAAAAATTATTCAAAATTCTATTCTAAGTACTTCTGTTCTCTTAATAAATCGCTATAGAATGCATACTTAGCAAGATATTCGAAAAAAGGACTACTCTCTAAGAGTAAAAGTGTTACTTCCGGTCCGAATTTTGAAATTTCATATATTCAAAAAATATTGCAAATCTAGCACTAAATACTTTTGTATTCTTGATAAATACATATAGAATGCATAATTTACGACATATTCGCAAAAAATTGCTATTCGATAAGAGTAAAAGTGGTAATTTCGGTCTGAATTTTGAAATTGTTTTTATGCAAAAGATATTGAAAATTACGTTTTAAATACTTTTATACCCGTAACGTACCTGTCTAAAAAGCATGACATGCGAAATATTCGCAAAAAACTGATTTTCGATAGGAGTAAAAGACCTACTTCCGGTAGCGGCTTCGAAAAACTTTTTAAATAAAATTGTTCTCAATTTTAATTTCAAGTACATATGAATTCTTTATAAATTTGTTTAAATTTAGCAGGTAAGAAAATATTGGCAAAATTTAATTTTTTCACTGAAGTAAACTGCTACTTCCGGTCTACCGATTTTACTGAAAAACTACCCAGATCTCAAGAGGGAGATTAGACACGTAAATACAAAATTTGGAATTGATATCTACAGCGGTTATCGTGGTCACTAGAGACATACAGACATTTTTTTAAAAACATCTTTTTCGGTATCAGGGGACTTCAAAACGTGGACAAACTGCAAAAATCTCGAAGTGGACAATTTCACATTACTTCCTTATACTACGTATAAGAAAGTAAAAATGGATTAACCACTCTAGATGTGACTATTAATAATTCCAAGTGACTTAGACGCAGTTTTTAATAGAAATCCAGGTTTAATAACATTGCGGCAATTGTGTATGCTAAATACGCTGAAATAAAAGAATATTTCCATTTTTACGTAAATATAACCAGTTGCGATGTAGAAAAGACGTTTTCTATCTACAAGGATGTACTTAATTCAAAGAGAACAAGTCTTACAGAAGAGAAAATGAACAAATAGTAGGATATTTTGTATTTTATAATCATCAGCCACTTGTTATTCAATTATATAAATAAAATTAAAACCTCTTTAAAAATACAACATTTCAATAGCGCGCCCATGGGCAATGAGTCATAACTCGCTCGATTCCGCTCCCTACTTATAAAACAATGAACATGTTAACACATCTTGTGAGATTTAATTTTTCTGATCAATCACCAAATGTCTCTCCTACCACTACATCACTTCAAGTGTCTTAACTAAAAAAATTCTAGAAAAAAATCATACATCATCTCGTCTTAAGTGCTTCATTATTCATTTCAAACAAATACTTATTCAAATCCTTTTACTACGAACAATAAGCCTATACACATGTAGTGTGTCAAAACATAATATTTTAAATATATTTATTATTTCTGACGAATTAAAAACTCCAGCGAAACAATCTGTCCGCGTATGTTTTAATATCAAAGAAATTCGTTGCCTGATGTCATCACGCATCATCGACTCGCGTTCTAGCGTGATATAATTAAGACAATAAATGGAAAAGCGTGTAAAATTGAGCGGAATTGCTTTTAGAAAATACTAATAAGACAAGATAACAAGGCTCTGAAATCCTCTACACATCCATATTATATTAGTGTGTGGGAGCCGACAAATGTATTAGTTTGTTCTCTAATGTGGAACAGATGGACACGCACTCGTCTTTAAAAATCGAGAAAAAAGAAAAGGAAGGAAGATGTAGATAATATATGCGTGTATTTTGGTTAAATAATTGCTTTCACTAGGAGTAGGCGTGAATTTGTATAGATCTTGTAGAGTTGCACAATTTAAGATAAGATATTTTGAAATCGCCTTTTCTTAAACAAAAATGATAAAACATCTTTACATTTTAGTACTTACATACTATTAGCATCCTGTTTTACAGTTTTAACAAAGGAAATACAGCTTGTAAATCATGTAAATATTTGTAATTACAGATATAGTCGCTTATGTTTTAATTTATTAATAGTACAAGGGATTTAGAAAAAGTATTTACAATCTTAGTTCTAAATGAAGTTTCTAACAAGAAATAATGTTTGGTTCCTACACTTTTGCTTGCATATCACAACAGTGCTTCTGAAGCACTGTAAATTGGGTAATACAATAACAATTTTCTATTTTAATAAGTTTTGCCTAAGATGTTTTAAAGAGTTTTTTGACTCACGGGATTAGATTTACGTCAATGCTTTAATTAAATTTGGGATCTATGAAGATTGTCATTGAATAGGAATAAAATGATGAGTAGTTCATTATTATTGCTTTATTAAAATAAACTGTGACATTATTTCGCCAACGCATCATTGAACGACATATAAATTAAGTCTTAATACATTTATATGTAGGTAGTTATATTCCTTAATTCTTTCAAAAATAGCTATTACACAATTTTGTTAAATATTTCTTGGTTTCCTCTATATTAGTTATTTCTAATATCGCCTATAAATTCATCATCTCACTGAATATATTATGCAGAAAAATAATTGGGCAAAATTTAATTGACAATTAAGGACCTAATTGTAAATCATTAATTAAATTCAATTTTGCGTGTTACAATTAATAATTGTTGCTCAATTTGTGTAACTGTCATTTTAACGATATGTAATAATATATTGTCTCTGAAATTATTTTAGCGATTTTTACGGCTTACAATTTCACCATCGCTTGAAATCAAATTAATTGTTAAATTTGACAATAGACTTCCATAGGCGCATAGGGTTTTCAGCAGTGGAATTGCAAATTATCGACATAAACTGATCAACTTTAACAGAATATTAATTCAAAGTGCAATTAGTGCTATTTTATCATATCGGCAATGTTTAGCATGGTCATATGATTATAAAATTATGTTTATTTTTGTATCACTGGTGGTAAAAGAAATGAAGGAAAACGTTCCAAAGTGGCCGATTTAATAACGTAAAAATTTCTAAATTGCATTGCGTAAGTCAATTACAGACACCCATTATATCTATAAGCAAGCATGTCTTTGGTGATCACGTCTTAGTCCACTTACATTCTTTCTTTCAATGTTATCTTTCAATTACATACGGTGTGGTGATAAAGTTTGGAACAAAATTCATAAAAGCGTTCTATAATGTTTTTAAGAAAATCGCTCGGACAGGTCAACTTTTGTTTTTAAAATGCCGTTTTTTTACAAAAAAATTTTTTGAACGTCGTCATAGTTATTTATACAATGACGTCATCATCATTTTTTTAAATGACACCCTCATTTACAAAGTAAAAATTATTTTAATAAAAATTTTAATTTAAATCAACTTAACTAGGCAAAGTTTGACTGTTATCTAAACTGTAAAAAGGCAATCTAAACTTTGAATTTAAGAACAAAAAATAGCACATTTAACTGAACGGCAAAGAACAGAGATTTTAATAATGGTTGGATATTGCAATAGACTCGGAACTCATGCGGAAGCTTGTGAGTTATTCAACCAAGCACATTATGATAAGCCTCCAATTGCAAGATCTACAGTAAGTAAAATGGTCGCCAAGTTTACGGAATGGATGTGAGTGTACAAAATGTCAAGACCATATTACATCAATGGTTTTAAGCTCAGAAAAGCTACGGATTATGATTCTGGATGTTGCCAAAAACGTTATTTGTCCAATTTTTTGTTTAAACAGCACCGCTTAGATATCAAATAAATCGATTGAGCAAATTCTTTGGAGTTATTTTAACGATTGTTTTAGTGACAATATACAGCTATTTCTTCTGATTAAAAGTAATAACAGCTAGTGAAATGGAATAAAACCAAAAAACTATTAGTAAAAAGGTAAGAAATTGTCGATAAAAAAATTATTTATTAAGAAAATTTTAACATAAATGTACAAAAAAATGCAAATAATCATTCTTTTTTACTTTGACAGTCATTGTTAATGAGATTGAGCATTAAGATTTTTTACAACTACAAGCCATTGTTCGACAATCCAAGCCGCATTTACAGAGCTGAATCAAAAGCTTTTGCAAAGGAAGCTTCGACATTTATCATGGGTACCATTTTTCTCTTCATAGCCAAGTAAGGTATAATCAATAGGCTGAAATAGTGTTCGTTCAGCATTTATTCATACATATTGCTGTAGCTGCAACAATGCTACAAAATGGTAAGTTTCTTATTTAAGATAAAAATGTAACATTGCCCCACGTTGGGCGCCATATAAATATATGCTGTGGCTGTAACATTGTTACAAAATGGTGAATATCTTATTTGAGATGAAAATGCAACATTGTCACACGTTGGGTACAGCCATTGAATAAGGTCAAAAATTAAACAAAACGTCTAAATCTCATATGCAAAATTATATTTACATTTATAAATGACGATTGTTAATAACATTGTCACTGTATACCGGGTGTCAACGAGATCATGTATCAGCCTGCCATTTATTTATTAGTTAAAATAAAACTTTGAAATTCGGACCGTATATATGAGTGATTGGTGGGCTTCTTCAGGTACACTCAGTTTTTCTATAGCACTTCCAGTCAAACCGGAAGTGACGTTAATTTTGAATTTTTAAATACAACATTTATTATTTCTGTTCATATTCTGTTTCTTCTGAAAGTTTGCCATCTAGTGCAGATTAACTTTTGACATTTCTGTCAAAGATGGCGGGATCTGTTAAATTTATCCATTAAAGTGAAACTGCTTCGCAACATTGTCGAAATGCAAAAACCATCAAAAAACATGTATTTCACGTTGAAATTACTAAAGAAAATAAGATTTTTTTTGTTCATTTTCAAATGACAGGTACTCGTTTGTTTTAAATAGTAACACCTATTTTTTATTGCAATGCCATATTGGCATAATTTTTAGCTTTCAAATGATATAAAATATGCTGTGGTTTAGTGGTAGACAGGTAGTACAAAATATAAAATGTTAAACGAGTACCTGTCATTTGAAAATGAAAAAAAATTCTTCTTTTCTTTAGTAATTTCAACGTGAAATACATGTTTCCTTCGCCAATGCGTGTAAATGTGAAAAACACTTTTCTTAATTGTTTTCAAAGCTAACTTTGATGGTTGTTACAATATTTTCCAAATCTTCTTTCTTCTCTAGAGAAGAAATAACGTCAATAGGCAAAGGCGATGTAGTTAACTCAATCCTAGACTCGATGCCAAACATAGCCTTATATGGAGTTTGCTTTATACCTGAATGAAACGCACGGTTTTCATAAACTGTACAAACGGTAGACCTTCTGACCATTTAACTTAAGGGGGGCTTTACTTGATCGTCGTATGCCACAAAATGGTCAATTTTAACGGAAAAAATCGCAAAAATTAAGGCACATGAAAAAGTTGCCGCTGCTTGAACGAAATAATCAATATTTGTTCTAGTGACTCACGATTAGAATTTGCAATTATATTAAAAAATAGTTAAAATACAACACTTTGAATTTTTTTCATTTTATAGGGATATAAAGCTTACTGTGCTTAAAAAGTACTTTTTTGAATCGTGAGACCCTAGATACTTTTATTGTGGACACGACAATGTATTTACTTTACTTTCAAAATAACCCTGGTCTACAAAAAATGACTTTGAAACCAATGAGAATGATCACGAGTTCCGTACTGATAAATGGCATTTAGGCAACACACAATTCAATGTCTAAGACCAAGGATATGGAAGGTATACCTGATCAACTGTATTAAGCCGAACATCAAATAAGCAGATATTGTATTCAACTTCTTTTATTACCTTAGGTACCTTAGGTAAAGGAATGTTTCATTCAGATATCGGCTTTATTTTGTAAATAATATTTGGGAGAATGTATTCGATATTAATTCTTAGTCTGGAATAAATATATGTTGTTATTATTATCATGAAATTTTACTTGTTACTTAATTTCTGGCGGTCATATGTATTTACTTTAGATGTTGAAGGTTTTTAATCTTAATAATATGAGTAATGTGGTAGTAAACTAAAATATTACAAAAATAATTCTGTGTTTAACAGTAACAGTGCATGTTTTTTTTTTAAATGTAAATACCTATAAGTATATATGTATTATAATAAAGAGATGTTTTGGATTATTGAATATTATATTCTTCCCAATTGGCATTGATAGCGTTGATTAGCGAAATTAAATTATAAAACATTTTGTCAAAGGTAAGATTCGAACTAACTTTTATCACCAAATAAAGAAAGTCGTATTGATTTTTTCATAAATACATGGGGTTGTTATAGACAAGCAAATTTTAATATATTTCAGATATTTGTCGGTGTTCATTTATGATTGATTTCATGATAATATTGATGCGTCTACTTAATTAGACTTTTTTCTGTTCCTTAATATTCCCCTCGTTTTCAAAATGTATTTTATTTTTCAAGAACAATGTTCCGGCTTTATGGAATTTCAGAAATGCAGTTTTCTTCGGCAATAAATACATTATTATTATTAATTATGAAGTTGCACGACTTATTATTTCTAACCTTACATGTTAAAGCTTTTTAATAATATGAACAATGTTTGTAGAAAACTAAAATCTGACAAAAACAACTTTATGTCTTTGTAAGATACGAACTTAGAGGTTTCCCGGACTCTTCAAACTAAGTTGCATTGGTTGTAGGCTAGAAGTTTACAACTTTCAGTTTTCTAGATGGTAAAAGCATTTATTTAAATATCTGAATTTGTTGTACCTTCATGTTTTTGTTTTATTTATACTTTGTATTTTGAGCTCAGGACAGTTTTTATGTATATTTGTTGTATATGTGAGTAAGTAAAAGAGCATGGGCCAAACGAGCGTATAAGTCTAAGTACAGCAGTTTATCAAGAGTGGCAGCAATTGTTGGATGGCGAACGAAAAAAATTTTGTATGTAGGCGTAAAAAACAAATTTTGTTTAATTTGTACAAAATTTGGTAAATCTAAAGATCACGTATATATGCTACAAAAATTTGTCTTCGTCGTCAACAGCCCTGAAGTCGACAATTATTGCGGAAGGTTTTCGACATTCTCGTGAAATACACTGTGTAATTTATGGTAGATTAATAGGGGACGGTGATAGCAGCGTTCTTAGAAAACTACGTGAAACGGCTCCTTACGGTCCCCAAAAAATTATTGAAAAAATTGAGTGCCGAAATCATATATGTATTACGTAATTATATAAATAAAATTACGGACTGTTTGAAGAAACCCAAATTCAATTCGGACATAAGACAATTAATAATAAACAATTTACATAGATTCAGAGCGGCCGTGACAAAAGCAATTGAACATTACAAAAGTCCGAACTTAAGAATAACGAACCAGATAGTGAAACTGCAGCGTGACATTATAAATGGATAAAGACATATTTTTGGTGAACACTCGAATTGTGCTTCTTACTTTTGTCAAGGATCAAAAGAAGGCGAGATCAATATGTAAATTTAAGAATTTTAATATGTATGATGACTTTATTAACGCTTTAAGTCGGCTCAGCCTAATAGTAGATCTTCAATAGGAAACGTAGATGCCAACATTTTAGAATCTTTTAATTCAGTCATTGTAAAATTTGTAGGAGGTAAAAGATTGTATTATATTCAACGTAATTCTTACAGTGCACGTTGCAAGGCGGCAGCAGTTTCATTTAATTGTAAGGGCAAATATCACTCAAAGCTTCAGACCAAATATGGATGTATACGACAGTGTTTGAAAAAAAAAACGGTATGAGAAGAAAACATTTTATAAGAAACAAAAAACACATTCAGGAACTACAGACGATCGCGACTATGGGCCGGAGGCATATGCATATTTTATTGAAGATATAAATAATCAAAAGTACGAAGAAAAAAAGATACATTTTTGAAGAATTAACAGCATCAAATTTTGGCAAGATAATGAAATTGAGAAGAACCACATTTACGGCCAATACTGTGAAGGCTTTATTATACCAGGAATTTATAGAAACGAATGCGACACTGCACGGTAATGAAAAAGAAGAGGAAGCTGTTAGCGCTTTTGAATGTTTGGCAGGTGTAAAAGTCGAGTCTTGTGGTCTTTTTATTCAACCTGTATATAGATTTTTAGCAGCATCTTCGGACGGAATAATTTCTAATCAAAACGCGGTTATTGAAGTAAAGTGTCCATTCAAAGCTCGCGAAGCGACTCCATTTGAAGCTACGGGACAAAAATAATTACATTTTTAGAAATTAGGAACAGCGAATTACATTTAAAATCTAGGCACCATTACATGTACCAAATATAGGGACAGTTGAACATAGCTCAGAAAGATGTATGTTACTTCATAGTCTGGATTCCGAAGGATACTTGGTATGAGACAATATACAGAGATGAAGAACTCTGGCCAGAAATGGTAATTAAGTTAGAGCGTTGATTGAAGGAATATATAAAGATGCGCAACGCTATAGTAAAATTGCGTGTCTTTCCGTGAAGTCGTCCCGCAAACCCCTTGCCGAGGAACATCATCGCTGTCTCGGGCTGTTTCGAATCTCGGACCCAAACCACTGATGGAGTCGCTATAGATCTCGGATCCAGTTTTGGCAACGCTCATTGCTATGTAGTGGCGCATCTTTATGTATTCCTTCAATCAACGGTTAGAGTAATTTTATTTTCTCGCTTTATTACCTGAAATTATTGATCCTCGTATTTTGAGAAATCTAGATATTAGAGACGTCAAATTGGAGAATTAGTATGTACCTACTGATTGTGACACGTTTAGACAAAACTCTATTTGGCCATTCTTGTTTATTTTCTACACTATCTATAATTTTGTAAACATTTTTTTTTTGTAAAAAACATGAATTAGGCCTACTGGGAATACCGTGAGAAAAAAAACGCGCTTTGCACTCTACCTATAAGGTGGTGCGGAAAGGAGTGCGTTTGACGCTTTGTCTGCCATATACGGTTATTTTAAAAAATTATCGAAACTTTACTGAAAAAAAATATAGAATGTAAGGTATAAATAAAAAAAAAATGATAATATCAATAACAATTAATTGTAAATTGTTGTTATAAATGATTAGTTCGGAGTCCGCAGAGTTCGTATCTTACCCACGGTGAAATTTTTATATTTGATTTCGCTAACTAACAATACCAGTGTCAACTGTAAAGAATATAATTTTCAATAATTTAAAACATGTGCTACTTAAAGAATATAAATTTTTACATTTTGTAAGAAACACCGGCATTGTTTTTTTTATCAGATTTTAGTTTTCTCTATTACAAAGCATCAATATGTAAAGTAAATACAAATGATGGTGAGAAATAATAAGAAGTACAACTTAAATAATTGATAATCATAAATAATAATAATAAAGTTATATATTTATTGCAGAATAAGATTTAATATCTAATTAATTTCGGAAAATATTATTAAAATAATTACAAATTACATAAAACGGGAGTCTTAATAAAACTAAATACATACAGGCCTAAAGGATATTCAGAAATAGCAAAAACAAATTTCGAACAAAGGAGATGCACCAATATTTTCATGCAATAAATGCAGGAGGCAAATATCCCAGATTTATTTGCTTGCCAGTTGACCAGGCATTGCTTCATGTTTCTGTTCGTCTACCTGCATCGTGTAAAAGGTACAGGCATATTAAACTCCGTAAATATATTCAATGTATTTCAGGCAACCCTACATACGCCGTTCGGGAATTTTTCTTAAGGAAAGCCCACCCTTAAATTCGTTTATAACGCAGTTAGCAAATTCTCGGCCATTGTGTTGTTCTTACTATGTAATATGCACGGCGCTCCAAACGTCAAAAATATTTCTTTTAATTTATAAGCTATTTCTTCTGCTCGTTTACATGTTAGAGCTGTTAATAAAATAAACTTAGTTATTAATCGCTGAACGCTGCTCATTTTTACTTTCTTATACGTAGTATAAGGAAGTATTGTGATGATGAACATTTTCGACCTCGAGATATTTGCAGATGTCCACGTTTTGAAGTCCCCTGATACCGAGAAAGTGGTTTTTAAAAAATGTCTGTGTGTGTGTCTGTCTGTCTGTCTGTGACCACGATAGCGGTCAAACTGCTGGAGATATCGATTCCAAATTTTGCATTTACGTGTATAATCTCCCTCTTGAGAACTGATTAGATTTTCAACAAATTCGGCCGACCGGAAGTAGTAGTTTACTTCAGTGAAAAACTCGAATTTTGCCAATATTTCGTCAACTACTAAGTTTAGACGAATTTATAAAGAATTCATATGTGCTTAAAATTAAATTTGAGAAGAATTTTATTAAAAAAACTTTTCAAAATTCCTACCGGAAGTAGGTTTTTTACTCTTATCGAAAATCGGTTTCTTGCAAATATGTCGTAAATTATGCATTCTATATATATTTATGTAGAGTACCAAAGTATTTAAAGTTGAATTTGGAATATTTTTTATATAATAGTTATTTACGAACCAAGTGCGTGAAATCATATTTCGCGAATGAGTGACCAGTTTAAAGCGCGAGCCGAAAGGCGAGCGCTTTATGGACACGAATTCGCAAAATGTTTCACGCACGAAGTTTGTACAATATTTTTTGTACGAGAACTATAATAATAATACATATTGTTAAATACGTTATCGTTTATGACACACTACTAATCTCTTGATATTAATTAAAAAAAATTGAATTGACAGTATTGATTATTTGAAGTGACATTTAATTTAAAATTATCAAATTCAAAAAATTCTATTTCATTTCCTTTTATTTTCATAGAAAAACAACGAACTGGGTAGCATATTATTAAGGTTAGGAATTTATGATTTTAAAATGTCACTAAATTAATCAAGTTCTAGGAAGTACCAACTTTACTTTTACGCACTCGTGTTTAAAGTGACTTTTTACGCACGCAAATCGAATTGTGAAATGACAGGTTTTGATAAGCGAGTACAAAAATGAAATTTCAAAATTCGGACCGAAAGTAACACTTTCATACGTATAAGGAAGTCGTGTGGTGGCCACACCTCATTTTTATTATGTCAAAACGGTTCACGCGTCGATACTGTGATGTCAGTTTCAGCAATCAAGCGCATAAATCACTCATAGACCGACTCTTACTCAGTAGTTACTTGTTATACGTGTAGTTAGAACGGGTTCTAACTGAAAGCTGCAGTAACTAACCGAATTAAAATTTTAATTAGTGTCTTCCCTAGTCAGACCGCGAAATTACAAATGCTCGTACTTACTTCGCATTCTTACTAGTAAGTACGCGTAAAAACGGATTTCGGATATTTACGGTAACAGATATATTGATCCTATACTTCCTGGTGAAACACTCTGTATACATACAGGAAAAACAACTTCACCTTGAGTTAACTACCACATAAACAATAAAAAGAAGTATAACATGGCAGGTGATAAATAACATCAATTTAAAAAGTGATGTTATATGAAAGGCTGGCTAGCTGACCCATTTGTTCGTCATATCCTTCGGGTTATTAAAACATACACAAAATTAAACCGTGAAGCTTTGGCAAACAGGTTTATTGGACATTATAAATCCACACTGCATTTCAATATTTGCGTTCGTGTGTCATCGCAATAAAGGAAACAAAAGTATTTTTAGTCTATTATGTAATGCACACCACAGGTGATCTTTGCAAGTTGACGCATTTTTGTTTTTGTTAGATGAGATACATTTTTATTTTGAGTTCCCTGCACTTTTTACGTCCTACTTAAATTAAAAATAAAATACATCTTACAATAATAATATTAGCATAGTATAGTATCTTTTTCATCTTTACATATGCATGTATACCTATATGCTAACATCCTTGTCAGAAGTTACTTGATGGGACATTTGTAAAATATCACACCGGCCGGCAGTGCGGCTAGTAATTAGAGAAATGTGATGTTTTTAGCGCTTTTATGTTTTTTAAAAACAGACGACAGCTCATTAGAGTCAGCGACAATCAATTCTAATTAAGCTATCAAGGTTACCTTTAACATTTTTCTTTTTTACTTTTAGGAGTAAATTTGTAATACCTAGTCCGTTTCTTTTAATTTAGTCTGAGTTTGATATTCGATAATAAACACAGAGTGATATATAAATGAAACTCAATAATTTACTTAAAGCAATGCCACTATAATAAACTGTAACAGTGAAATATAGAACAAACAAACAGTAATCATATACATACCGTAACTATTATAACATAAAAGAAATTGTAATGAAAAGTGTATTAAATATAAATAATACCTGATCAATAAACTAAATAAATTATACTTGAAGAATCTTAGCAAATATCTATTTATTTAAAATTTTCATACTAAGTGATACAACAATCTCACAAAGTAGAGATACACCCTAATGCTAGTGTAAAAGCACGTCAGAATTGCCTTGTAATATACGTCTGGTGGACTGTCACTATTAGTTCATGACAATCGTGGTCCGAAGCTAGGTGGTGAAGGAGTTAACCACTTTTATGTAGATAACAGACTTTATTGTATTCTTCTAACAAGTGACATTATAACAATCTTAGTACGAAGAGAGTCCCTATTACTATCCTACTTCTACTCCTTCTACAGTCTATCTATTTTAACTTACTTGCAGTTTTTATAATTATTTTATTATATATTAGCCTACTTGTTTACTTGCAAAATATTGCGCTAAGTAGGTTACCTAGATATGCGGACAAATGTAGTAATTTCCACAATGCATAACACAATGTAAAATATTGCTCTCATTTCCACTGATATCTCCCTTCGCTGGGGAAAAAATAAAGAACGTTGTTGTTGTTTATTTTCTGACATACTTGCAGACTAAAATATTGCTATTATTATTTCGTTGTCTTTAGAATACTTTTTCATAATATGACTTAATTCTATTTGCATGTACTTTTATCGTCTATTTTTATACCTAGTTACATTATGTGGATTATTATTCTCAACAATTAAAAAGGAGCTTTATATGATTCTTATTACCTACTTCATTTATAATTAAAATCTTAAAACCTACATAACAATGAATGCTGCTTCTATCTTTATCTAAAAGTAATTTCCTACTAACTTTTGATTTGTTAGACCAGCTGAGTTTAAAAATATTTTCTGAAAAGCCTATGTTGCGGTGGGAAAGATTACAATTGATTCCTTATGAGATTTTGAATATTTATGTCTCTGATGTTTTTCTTTAATTCTTACCAAAAATAAAATATTTTAATGTTGTTATACATGCGATTTATATCGATGTTTACTCTGTGAGTAACATGTGCTACTCGTTTAATATTAGTTGTTTGATTTCTTTGTTTTTTTCTCTTTGAGATGCGTTATGACATTTATTTGTAATTTTAAAAGTGTTATAATAAAAAAAATAGCAGTATAATTGCTAGGATTGGGAGTGCTTCACAACTTAAACTTAATATATACAATTATACAGGGTACCTTATGAACCACTGGCCAAAAAAGATAGATTTTTCTCGTTTTTCGTTGTTTTATTACTTTCTTATACGTAGTATAAGGAAGTATTGTGATGATGAAAATTTTCGACCTCGAGATTTTTGCAGATGTCCACGTTTCGAGGTCCCCTGATACCAAAAAAGTTGGTCTGTGTGTCTGTGTCTGTGTCTGTGTGTGTGTGACCACGATAGCGGTCAAACCGCTGTAGATATCAATTCCAAATTTTGTATTTACATGTATAATCTGCCTCTTGAGAACTGATTAGATTTTGAGCAAAATCGGCAGACCGGAAGTAGTAGTTTACTTCAGTGAAAAAATCGAAATTTGCAAATATTTCGTCAATTAGTAAGTTTAAACAAATTTATAAAGAATTCATATGTACTTAGAATTAAGTTTGAAACAAATTTTCTTAAAAAAGTTTTTTGAAATTCCAACCGGAAGTAGATCTTTTACTCTTATCGAAAATCAGTTTTTTGCGAATATCTCGCAAGTCATGCTTTTAAGACAAGTACATTACGAGTATAAAAGTATTTAAAACATAATTTTCAATATCTTTTATATAAAAAAAATTTCAAAATTCAGACCCGAAGTACCACTTTTACTCTTATCGAATAGCGATTTTTTGCAAATATGTCGTAAGTTATGCATTCTATGTATATTTATGAAGAGTACAAAAGTATTTAGAGTTGGATTTGGAATATTTTTTGTATAAATGAAATTTCAAAATTCGGACCGGAAGTAACACTTTCATACGTATAAGAAAGTCGTGTGGTGGCCACACCTCATTTTTTTTATATAGATATCAATTATTTTCACTGCTCAAAAAAAGGAGATACCATAAAATAGTTTCATAGTTATGAATTACAAAATAAATTATTATAAGTACCATTGTTGTTTAAACATTTCTTAGATTATAGATTAATTTAACTGAATGACATGTCTTACTATTAGTAATGTCATACGAACCAGTATAGTAACTTCTTGTGTTTGTGTGCATAAAAAAGTAAACTGACTATTTTATTTTGTTTGGGAGAATCAATGGTTCAGAACTTTAATAAATCGAGTCGAAGCCCTAAAGTTAAGAGAATGTCTAAATAAACTCTGAATTTAAAAATTAAAAGTTAATATTAGTTATATGTTTGTTATTAGTGAATTTACGCATGGGGATATTTTTCCATATAAAAGCCTGTCCTTATGGTTATAATCATAACGGCCCCTAAAATCTTTACACTATTTTATAAAATAACAGGAACCAATCAGAAAACTAGACGTTATACGACTTGGTATGAAGATGGCCGAATATGAAGATGTAATTGATATCAACAAGTAAAAATAACCATAACAAATTGCTTGAGTTTGGTGCGTGCCTATTTGTTATTTCGTTAAATCAAATAAAATGTCTTGCCAACAGTGACAAAAAGAAAATTCAAAGAAAAGGAAATTTCGCCTAGCAGATTCGGAACGAATATAAGCTCTGAAATAATTGTTCAATATCTTATATTCCGTCCAAACTGTCAAACTATCAACTTAAAACATTATGCGCACACGACAAAAAGCAGCGTTGTTCCCTTATGATTATAAAAAAAACGATCGTTATAAATAATAATAATAATACACTTTATTAGGTAGACACTTCAAGGTGTATATAACAGGTCATTATACAATTAGTAATACAATTAAATAGAAAAAATTGTAGTAATCCAAAGCAAAATAAAGTAAAAACAGAATGTAAATAATAACAGAAATATGTTTAAACTTAACTACGTAAATATACAAAAGTAATATACCGTATATGTCAATGTATACGTGCGATTTATACGTATACAAATAATATGTGGCAACGTGTGTCACCCCTACTCTCCGTCACCAATCCCGGCAACAATCGACATTACAACGATTTTCTCCGATCCCCCACCAGATTTTACATTCAATCTTTAGCTGCGAACACGTTGCGATCTAGTCTGCAATAAAAGCCGTCTTATTACTGGAACGGGAAACATCAAATGGCCGCCGCGATCTCCTGATCTACTAGTTTATTATTATTTTCAGAATCCTTTTTTCTTTACCTTATTTTTAATTTTATTAGAATTACGCTTTTGTTTGTGTTATGCAGCGTGAACGCAGCTTAAAAATTCTGTGCATTTACTGAAAGGAAAAAGAAAAACAAATCCTTGCAACGCGTAAATATTATTTCTGAACGCATTGCAAACACCCCAGTCAATGGTCCAACAGTTACTGCTATAACTTGAGCTTGTATCGGTCGCGCTTGCATTGGAGAGGAAAGTAGGGGTGCCATGTTGTCACGTATTGCATGAATTAATCGCCTATGGCTAATGCAAATTGACACTTGCTGTATGTAATATGATAAACAACCTGCAGCATAATGGCAGAAAGATAAGTTTTTGTTGCTGGAAAGACACACGTGGGAACCTTAAAACAACCAGAATTCATCAAGTGAATAGAATAGATGCTCAATGAGAAAGTCTTTAAGATTGTGCTTGAATAAGTTGTAAGTTGAAGCATTTTTTATACCTGGTTGTAATTTATTAAATATGCGAAGGCCCAAGTTGTCTGGACTATGGTTAGTTATATGCAAGGTGTATTGTGGGTCCTTTTATTTATAACAATAAAGAGAAATTCCTTGCGCAATCTCTATATTTACTCATGCCTAAAGCTCGGATTATATGCACAATGCATATTTGTTATTGTATATCAACAAAATTGTATGTTTTCTATGTATATCTAATGTCATTTGATTAAAATAAGCCAATTAAAAAATGCATATTTTGCATATTTCGGTAACTTCGTACATATTTTAGGAAATATTGCATATTTGTGCATATTTTCTTCAAATCATAAAGTTAAAAATATTTTTTCCTAATTTAATTCATACCACTTCTTTGGCACATGGTATTAACAGAGTTGCCGAAGAAATCAGAAACCAATTCCCTCTTGAAAGTAAATGAATTAATCAGTAACGTAAAAAATTTTCTTTAAAAGCGCCATTACGGATTTGGTTGTATACAGAATCATTTGTCCACAACCAGTAATTACTAGGTGGAGTACAATTGCCGAAATTTTCATTCCAGAAATTATAAAAAAATTAAAAGTTTAATTTTAGAATTCTCTGACAAATCTACTTCTATTAAAGAAACCAAAAAATGATTAAAGAATAATGTAATAGTAAATCAATTTGCGTTTATTGCAAGTAATGTTTCTGTAGTGGCCGAAACAATTTTAAAATTGAATCAAAAAAGCTGCTTTTAACTGAATCAGTAAATTTAATAAACAAGTGCCATACAGAATTATCAGCCGTTAAAGAAACCGGAGAATTCATTTTTAGAAAGCTTAACTCTGTATTGTATAAAAATGAAGGACTCAAAATTCTGTCAAAAGTGTCTAAAACTTTGAAAGGGGAATTTGTTGATGAACTTGAATTAGATCCATATATCGTAAGCAATTTAAAATATGCGCTCATTACTTCCGTCGATGTTGAACGATCTTTTTCGTCGTTTAAACATTTACTAAACGATCGATGACATTGTTTAAAATAGAAAATTAGAGAAACATCTAATTGTCAATTTTTTTAATAATAATTAATAAATAACTAATATGTATTTATTAAGTACCAGAATAGATAATTAATATATAGATTATAGGCACTAGCGTAGTATCTTTTAATCATAGAATAGCAGAATAATAAATTTTTCGTAAATAAGTTGGTATATTGCAAAATGATGTATTTTAAAATGTATAATATATAATAATAAATATGTTTGTGTTTATTAAATTGGAATGGACTTTTTTTTATTGTTAAAAGTTTTGCATATCGATGCAAATTTGCCATATATTGGAGCATATTACTTAATATCCTGTGCATATTTTTGTAAAAAGACGTGCATATACCTATATGCGCATATTTTACGGATTTTTCGTGCATATAATCCGAGCCTTACTCATGCCCGTAGCTGTATAATATTATAGACACCGAAGTGATATAGTAAGAAAACCGAGCACCACTTTTAATATTATTAATTAACTAAATATTTTAGTTCTTATTTGCATTTATCACGTTTAATTATTTAATTATTTAAATATAATTCAATTCCACCATAAAATTTGGTGCCTAACAGCTAGAGCTATCAAAATATTTCAAATTCTTATTTAATCTTTATCGATTCATACACATTGCAACATGATATGGTATAACATAGACATATTGGTATCATTAATGTCATAATACTAATATCGGAAGATTCTTACAAAAGAGCATCAGCTTCAAAGAAAACTTACAACAAATATGAATCCGAAGAAGAAACCCTGTGGTAAGCATAACCTGGAGGTTTTGTATTTCCAATATTATACCGGAATATCAACAATTAAATTGGTCAATAGTGGTCATTGATTTTAAAATTATTGTCGTAGCGTGCATCGTACATTGAAGTATCTCATCATTTTTTGAATGTCAAAATCTGTCAAGTTATTGTGTTGAAGTTTTCTAATCCTGCACGGTTTTTGAATCATGGTTCTCACCACAGAGCACAAAATTTACATGATTGAAGCCTATTTTCGAACGGGTGTGCTAGTTAATGGAACTTGGGAATACAGTCAATGTTTGTGTTTGGACAATTTTCGAGAGCACTTCCCAGCCGTAGCAGTATTACCGGACAATTTTTATGCATGCCTTACAAATTGTGTTGAAGTGTTTCGCGAAACTGGTTCTGTGACGCATAAAAAAAGGTGCTGGTAGACCAAGAGTTCGTACAGAAGAAGTTATTAATGACGTTCGTCAACGTATGGAAGAAGAGCCTACAAAACCTTTAAAACGTCTCTCTCAAGAAATTCGGCTTTCTTATGGAACATGCCAAACGATTGTAAAAAAGGACCTGAACATACATCCATATAAGATGCAATCATATTAAGCTCTTCTGCCTGCAGACCACCCCAGACGCCTTGCGTACTGCCATTGGTTCGTTAATAATTTAATGAATGACGATCTGCTGAACTTAACTTTTTTTTCTGACGAAGCTTGGTTCCACCTTTCGGGATACATCAATTCTCAGAATATGCGAATGTGGAGCACTGATAACCCGCATATTTTTATTGAAACGCCACTACATGCTCAGAAAATTGGTGTTTGGATCACCGTCAAAGCAGAAAGGTACAGAAATATTTTTTTGACTGAATTTGTGCAACAGTTAGACGATGATGAACTTCAATATGGTTATTTCCAGCAAGACGGTGCAACAGCACATACTACACGAGAAAATCTTGCTTTTCCCCGCGAGTTTTTTGATGACCGGCTGATAAGTTTGCATACGGAAGTTGAGTTTCCTCCGAGATCACCTTGTTTGACAATTATTGACTATTTTATCTTTCCTTATTTACAAAATAAGATTTTCGCAAATCCGATACATAATTTGCAAGAACTGCAACAAAGAATTGTTCAGCAATGTGCAACCATAACGCCAGAAATGCTGCAAAACGCTTTTCACAGCATGAGGAGGCGCGTAAACTTGTGCATTGAACAAAACGGGGGACATTTCCAACAATTATTGTAATTTAGTATATCTGATTAATAAAAACGTTATTTATTTCATAACTTGTAGTTAATTATTATTTTACAGCTGAACTAAGTAGGTAACACATTTGTAGGTTATTGATAATGTCAGTGTAGCTTGACAATGATTGAATTATTTCAAAAGGATGATTTAAACTAAGACAAGCGTTTTACATTCCATGACCAACATTAACCAATTTAATTTTTGATATCATAGTATATTATTGCTTCTTATACATAGGTATTATAACGTTATTTAAAATGAAACACAGAAACAGATTTTAATATGTATTAAAGAAATAAAAATTGCATCAAAAACAATAATATATGGTTGAGATGGTAAAGAATATCTAAGTTAACTTTACGTTTGTAAAATATCTGTAATACAACAACTATAATTAAGTTTCGAATATGAACTTAATGAAAAGAAAACATAAGATATAGAATAAAAAACACAAAAGTTAGTTTAAAAAAAATTAATTTTATATAGATATAAGTAATGCACCTGCAACTTAATAAACTATCCATTCTAAAATATCCAGTAATAGGCCAAGCAACAGGTAGCCAAACCTGGCCTTACCTGGAACAAAATACAAGAGTTTTGAAAATTGATAATTTTACTCATTTTGGAGATCTAAACAATATACTAGGTGCCATCTTGGCGGGCTGCCACTGGCACCGGCATATTGGAAAATGGCGCTCAAAATAAGGTTTTTTGACAATATAATACGATTTCTTGACAATTGCATCTTTCTGTAACGTCCTAGATAAAAAATACTTTTTACAAAAAGCGTATTTTTAACAACGTAAATGCTACTTTGTCACCCGAAATTGTACTCAATATCAATTTAATTATTACCAACTGTCATTTATACTGGTTTCCACACCATTATGTGGTAGAGTAGAATGCTCGTTTTTTTAATGTGGTGTCCTCAGGAGGCTTAACCGCATATTTGCTTTAAGTTGATTGGTGTTTATACCTTCTTTCGTTTCGACACTCTGGATGGAACAAGCAGTGACAAATAACATCTTTCAGCAGTTGTGACAATACGTCTGCAAATTTAAGGAAAGAAGAAATTCTTGAATATGCTTAAAAATTCCTCGGAATTGAAGCAGACTGTGGAAGTGTTCAAGCAAGAACGTGTAAATTCCGACACCACTGCTCCTGCAGGACAAAAATTCTTAATTGTACTCTACGGAGCTTCTTAACAAAACATATCTTTGGACTCTCTCCGGTACATTTTACAATTCGTCGACAAAAAGTAAGTTAATCTTGCTTCACTTGCACGCCAGCATTCACTCCGAACATACCATCAATTTCAGAGGGTGTTCCCAAAAATCCGGAAGAATGGGAATGGAAAAGTAGTAATATTGGACTTGCTCCAGTAAGAGCAACTAAAGCTTCTGCTCCTGAAGTACTCCTCAAATTCCTAAATGCAAAAAACGATGCGGCTCAGCATGTGCAGAAATGTTGGTTCCTATGAAAACGCTGAAATTGTGAACAACTACGAAAATGAAAAAAAAAATCGAAGAAATCGAATCGTTCATAAATAAACTGTCAGCATGCGAAGTAAATAAGGAAAGAGATTCTGAAGAAGAGATTACAAAAGACGAGAACAATACTCAGCCAAACATTGCATACGTATATGTGAGCACACTAGCACACCTATAGTCCGTCTCAACCCTATTATGCAGTACAGGTTTAATAGGGATATTGCATCTCTTATTATCTTTAGTAGTCTCTTAATAACGACATCTTTATATCCGGTTGCCTTGTTGGAAGTTCTATTATGCAAAGTATATGGGTATATGAGTAATCGTTGCTGTCAATTGTCAGTTTTTGCCGTAGTGTGTAAACTTTTATATTGTCTTTAATTTATCTATATATAATTTCTGTTAAATCGTTCTTTTTAGCAAGCATATTATCTTTTTCAAGCATTTAAAAGTAAGTATGCATACCTAGATCTATAATTCTGATTAACGTGATAACCTATATACATATACATATATTTTTTACAGATTGCTACATGATATGGGTTTTGAATTTTAAAAAGTGGGACGAAAGAGTATTCTTATTGAAAGAGATGACATCATTAGGTGGAGACATAAATACTTACGAGACATCAGAAAATTCAGAGACAAAGGTATAGGTTATCATTTAATTTGTTATACTTTTATGTTCATTACGCAATTTATTATTTGCTTGTGTTTGATTGTGAATGTTTTATTTTTAGGTAGAACTATAATATATACTGATGAATCATGAGTGAATGCAGGACACTCGGTAAATAAAAAGTGGACTGACGTTACTGTTCAAAGCAGTCGACAAACTTTTACATAAGGACTCAGCACTGGTTTAAAATCACCAAGTGGTCTTGGGCCTCGATTTCCATTAATTCATGCTGGAGGCGAGCAAGGTTTTGTTGTTGGTGCTGAATGTGCATTTCTTTGTAAGAAAAATACTGCTGATGTTCATAGCGAAATGGATGCAGATACATATGGAGATTGGTTCAAGAATAAATTGCTCCCAAATATAATGCAACGTAATGCCCTTTATGTTCTTCGGCTTTCACCTTATCATTGTGAATTAAACCCAATTGAAATGGTGTGGGCACAAGTTAAGCACTACGTTGAAATGTACAATACGACATTCAAACAAAGAGATATTGAACAATTAATTGTGGAGGGTTATCAGAATGTAACATTGAACAACTGGCAGAATTACATTGGCCACCTTGCCAACTTGCAAGACGATGTTGAAGAGTTTATAATTAACGTCACACATTCATCATCAGATCAAGATTTTTTAAGTGATGAAGAAAAATAAAACAATATGTGTACCTGCTCCTTTGTATGGTCATGGTTAGTTTTTTCATAAATGTTATCATGTATTTTTAACTTGTTCTTATAAATGGGAAAATATGTTTTTGCAAAATGAATTTGTGAGGAATTTGTGTCTCTAAATGTGTATAACGGAATGTAGATTAACATATTAATATTCAATAAGACTATATAAGTCATGTCACATATTAAAAAATAAAAGTACATGTGTATGTGTGGTTATTGTTATTCTTTTCATAAATATGTATTATTTAAGTTGTTTTTATAAATAGAAAAGTTTTTTATGAAAAATTAACTTTGTCTTGGTCTGAATTTATAGTGGATAGTTGACTAAGATGTCAATATTCACTAACGAAGAAAATTGTATACCTTAAGTGTTTCTTGGAAATATATATTCATTTTCTCTGGCTTACTATATTCAGTTAGATTTTAAATAATTTTTTACAGAACAATCCCAAAGGATTATATTATTACAAATATTCTAACTAATCCATCTTCCCATATATTCTCTCCTTTTAGTGTTTCAAATTACTATTAATTTTTTGTATGCAGTATGTATCAATTGAATGACAAACAGCCGTATAGGTTATGTTTTGATTACAAAAAATGTCAGATATTGAACCGGAACTGTAACGACATTATACAATGAGACGATTTGGCAACCATGAAATCAATTGCCATAAGACCTGTACTGCATAATAAGGTTGAGACGGACTATAGTCCTTCCAAAGTTTCGAAAGGAAAAAAAAGTATAAATAGCAATTAACTTACACCAAATATGTGGATTAGACCTCCTGGGGACCCGTAATAAAAATACGCGCCGTCTACTTATCTTTCCTCATGGTGGTAGTTGGTGTAAAAACGAGTATAAATGACAATTGATAATAACTAAACTAAAACTACAAAAAGACCTGCAAAATTACTACTTTCGAGCTAAATAGCCTCATAAAGTAAAATCGTTACGTTCATGAGTCCAGAAAATCCATTGACAAGCATCCCATAAAAAATTACATATTAAAAGATTAATGAAGACAATTTAGTTAGAAAATAAACTGATTACCAAGAACTTTTGCTATCTAAAAGTTGAAACCAATTCCCAAGAAATCCCATATTATGTCCTGGTTGTCCCCATATATGATAGTTCATAGTCAATTAATTAAAAGAACATATTTATTTAGTAGTACTTGTCATTTGCAATATATAAAAAAAAATCAAATTTACCATTCTAATAATCATATATGACCCTATGCATTAAAAATTTTGTTGTTATTTCACCCCATCATATATTAAAAAGTTAATTATATATTTTTTTCGTCTAGGAGCTTGTTTTATTAGTAAATTGAGAATCAAATAACAGTTTAATAGGGTTACAAAGAAAATGCTAATTCATTATCATAAAAACTTAGAAAGCATTATTTACGGGATCACATTTTAATTTGATTTCAATAATATTTCGTAAACTGCAAAAGTATTCAAAAGTAAATTTGAAAAATTGTAAAAAACCTTTTCGAAATTCCTACCGAAAATAGTTTTTTTAGGTTTCAAGAATTGCTTTGAATGTAATTGCAAGGAAATTGCAAATTACAAAGAGTAATATTATGCGTATAGACAAAAAGTAATAATAATATTTTGGATAGCTAAATATAATGCTTAAACGAATAAAACACTTGGTTATATTGTTTCACTTAAGGACAGATTTGTTATTGACTAAGATTTTTCCTAAATTTACTTTGTTCACTTGGATAATATTTAAACCTAACTTTTTTAATTCGTTAGAAACTCTGCTGCTAAGACCTGGAATATAGTTAAGAGAATGATACCGCTTGTTGTTTGTATGTTGAGTTTGTTCATTGTAAAAATTTTTTATAAGGATCTTTTTTTGTTTCTTTTCAATCATTCTGTCAATGAGTTGTGTGCTATAACCATTATTTAATGCTATAGTTTTTAAAATATCTTTTTCTTTTTTGTAGTTGTCAGTATTTAAAGGAAAGTTGAGTAATCTGTGGATTAAACTGTGGAAAGCTGCCATTTTTATATTCCAAGATTGGTTTGAATTAGCGGGAATGATAGTATCCGTGGTAGTTGTTTTCCTAAATATATCAAATTCTAATCTTTGTTCAATTCTAGTGATTTTTATGTCTAAAAAGTTTAGAGTTTTTTCCACCTCTTTTTCTATTGTAAATTGAATATTATTGTTGACTGAATTTAAATGACTGAAAAATTGATCTAATTGTCTGTCTGTGCCTGACCAGATACATAATATGTCATCTACATATCTAGCCCAAAAGGAAATGAGTTTTAAGAAAAGGTTGTTACTATTTTTTATGTATCTATCTTCAAAATCTGTCATATATATTTCGGCAAGTAATGGGCTTAACGGACTACCCATGGGTAGACCACTAGTTTGTTTATAAAATTTATTGCAAAATTTGAAATAATTTTGGTTGAAGCAAGTGTTAATAGATTTTTGTAATATGTTTTGTTGTTCTGGGATCAGCTGAGACTTCTTCATACAAACAACAAGCGGTATCATTCTCTTAACTATATTCCAGGTCTTAGCAGCAGAGTTTCTAACGAATTAAAAAAGTTAGGTTTAAATATTATCCAAGTGAACAAAGTAAATTTAGGAAAAATCTTAGTCAATAACAAAGAAAAAGCAAAATTGTGTGACAAATCAGGTGTTTATGAGGTAGGTTGCAGTGATTGTGACGCAATCTACATTGGCCAAACAGGCAGACCCGTACAAGATCGCATTAATGAACATAAAGAATCAATTTTAAACAATAATAAAAATACAGGCTTTGCTGAACATTGCATAGACCTTGTACATGTATTTGATACCAATAATTATACATTATTACATAATAGTTATAAAGGAAGGAAATTAGATTTATTAGAAATTCTAGAAATTAAAAAAGCTACAACAGCAAATAAACATGTCACAAACACACAACTGGACTTCATAAACACCCCCATTATTGACACTGTACTTAAGACACTAGCCCATACATATAAATAGGTATTGGTAACTTTCTTAGTTTAGTTTAAGTCTGTAAACTCTTCGTTAATGACCGAGAGGTCGAAACACGTGTCAGAGTACAATAAATCTGTCCTTAAGTGAAACAATATAACCAAGTGTTTTATTCGTTTAATATTCATAATGTTTCACCAAGAACCAACCGTAGATTCTATTAATTTTATTAAATATAATGCAGTAGAGATTTGGCAATAACTTTTAACCATATAGAAGACCCAATTATATTTCTGAGGACATTTTACGACTCGCGTAAAATAAAACAATATATTGACTAGATTCTTTCAAAGGAAACATTTGTTATCGACTATTTCAAATATGTGTTTACGAAAAGGTCAAAAATGTTCTCGTATTACATAAGACCGGTGCCATGCTGTCTGTGTCGTCGGGAGGAAGTGAACATCTTTCACAAGCCGTCAACTACTGATACGTTTCTAGCAGTTAATACCTGATTTTCTGCTTGGTGAGGATCGACCTTTTACAAACAATATAAATCAATGTTTCATATCCTGTGCTGTGACGTTGTTTTAACCTACTAGCTGGGAAATCCACATCGCAGCAGAGGGAATATAAAAATAGGGGCGATTATCACGTAAAAAAATTTCTTATACGTATGTGCGCACCGAATTTTTTATATCGTAGTTGTTTCAAATTAAGTTTCAAATACTTTTATTTTCTTAATAAACCTGCCAGTAAAACTGTTATTTCCGATCCGAATTTTGAAATATTTTTGTACGAACATTATTCCAAATCGAGTTATAAATACTTTTGTAATCTTTATAAATCGCTGTAGAAAGCATAATTTGTGAGGTATTCGGAAAAAATATTTTTCGATAACAGTAGTGTAAGAGATTGTGTATTGTATATACAGGGTGTTTGAAAAAGATGCGGCAATATTAAAGGGGTTGATTGTCCAGGTCATTCTATACAAAAAAGTTTATAATAAACAAGGTCCGCAAACGCTTCGTTACCGATCTACAGCGTGTTGAAGTTTAATTAAAAGACACAGTAAAAATTAGATTTCTCCAAGCATTAAAGGTCATAATGAAATTTTAGGCATGTTATTTTTCAAGAAAAAAATAGGACGCCGATGATTTCTCTAAAAATAAAAATACGTTTCTATTCTTTGTTTAATTGTGAAGAAAAAAGCTCTCTTAACTTTTTATCATACGACGTACCGTTTTTTAGTAAAAAAAACACATTTTAGTGCATGTACATTTATTACAGAATTTTTTTTTAAATAACAAGGGTTTTATTTAAGGGCAAAAACAAATATTTTACCATACCAACAATTTTAGCAAGCAAAAATTACAATAACTGTGCAAAGTGACCACCTCGAGCTCGGATGCAAGAATCCAATCTTCTCCTCATCGACTGGCGAACTCTCTCAAAAACAACAGGATCGGTTTCAATTGAGTTGCACCTAGCAATGATTCGATTTCTTAAGTCTTCTACGTTTTCCAATGGAGTAGCGTACACCAATGACTTCAAATGGCTCCACAGGAAAAAATCCAGGGGATTTAAGTCCGGGGATCGTGCAGGCCATAAGTGTGGTCCACCTCGGCCAATCCAGCGATTTCCATATGCTTGTGTTAAGAAATCACGAGTTACTTGACTAAAGTGGGCTGGTGCGCCATCGTGTATATACCACATTGCATCACTAATTGCTAATGGTACGTCCTCCAGAAATCCAGGGAGCGTGTTTTCCAAAAAGTTGCGATACACCTCTCCGGTTAGTCTCCTTGGTAAAAAAACCGGTCCAATTAGGCAGTCACCCACAATCCCAAGCCAAACGTTCAAAGAAAACTGATGTTGAAAACGATTTTCAACAATTTCATGTGGATTTTCGTCACACCATACATGGTTATTATAGAAATTGCGTATTGCATTTCTTGAAAAATTCGCTTCATCGGTGAACAGAATCAACATCAGGAATTGAGGGATTTGAACCATTTTCTGCAAAAGCCATTGACAGAATGCAATGCGAGGAGGAAAATCAGCAGGAAGTAATGCTTGAACGCGTTGTATATGGAATGGGTACAACAAATTTTCCTTCAGAATGTGTCAAATAGTCCCATTACTTACATCCAAAGCGTCAGCAATTTTTCGAGTAGAAGTACCTCGATCTTCTTCAATCATGTCTAGCACATCCTCTTCCAGATCTTGCTGTCCTTGGCCTTCCTGCTCCTCCATTTCGTCTTAATGTTCCTGTTTCATAAAGACGCCGATGAATACTTTCGAAAGTTTTTCTATCAGGAGCAATACGGCCAGGAAATCTTTCAGTATACAACTGCCTAGCTTCTAATGCATTTCCATCAGCAAGTCCATAAATGTAGTGCATGTCGGTCATCTCTGCATTTGTATAGCGATTCATGATAAGGAAATTCAACAAATTCGACACATACAAAATTATTAATCATATGTCATTCAATATGTCAGTGAATAAAACAGGACTGTTTAAAAATATTTTTGTAAGCATGATAAATGTACATGCACTAAAATGTGTTTTTTTTTAACTAAAAAACGTTACGTCGTACGATAAAAAGTTAAGAGAGCTTCTTTCTTCACAATTGAACAAAGAATTGAAACATATTTTTATTTTTAGAGAAATCAGCGGCGTCCTATTTTTTTCTTGAAAAATAACACGCCTAAAATTGCATTATGATCTTCAATGCCGTCTTGGAGAAATCTAATTTTTACTGTTTCTTTTAATTAAACTTCAACACGCTGTAGATCGGTAACGAAGCGTTTGCGGACCCTGTTTATTATAAACTTTTTTGTATAAAATGACCTGGACAATCAACCCCTTTAATATTGTCGCATCTTTTTTAAACACCCTGTATAATATACACGTGTGTGTACGTATATGAAATAATAACGTAAGACGGGGATTTATTTTATACTCCGTTCCTTTAATTACACAAATAATTACACAGTTCTGTGTTTTCTTACAGTAGAAGACCTTTCTCCGGTAGGAATTTCGAAAACTTTTTTTTATACAAAAATTCTAATTTGCTTTTGAATTTTGTATTCTCTAGAACTTCGTTTAAACTTGAAGTTCACGAAATATTTTATTTTTTCACTGAACTAATCTACAACTTTCGGTCTACCGATTTTGAAAATCTAATCAGATCTCAAGAAAGAAATTATATTCGTAAATATGAAATTTGGTATTGATAGGACGACGCTTGGCCGCTATCATGAACACACGCGCGCAAACACAGGGTATCCGGGGACTTCAACACGTGGACATCTGCAAAAATCCCGAGGGTCGAAAATTTTTGTCATCACAATACTTCCATATACTGCCGAATATAAAAATCATTGCAACAATTATATTTCTGTACAATTAGCAATATATTTCATTATCGAAAATTACCTATTAGTTGTTTTGTTTGTTATTACATAGAATTTATAAACGTTTCAATATCTTGTTAAACCTTTATATGTACCTATGTAATAATAATAATAATTACAAATTCTATACCACACAGACTGAAAGTAATCTCGCCTGTCAATCAAGGCGATAAAAGCTCTCTTGGTGGCAATAAGCTTATACATAAATCTAATCTCATTGCCTCCTAATATAAACAGACATATACCTAATGCAATTATACCATATAGTATGAAATAATATAACGTACAATTCAAGCGTGACGTCAGTTGTCGTCTGCAAACAAGGAAATAGAAAACGGTAATCGCGGCCTGGCATTGATAGCTTAAATCTCGGAGAAAAAACTGCACGTGACACGTTTATCCGATATTGTTGTTATGTGTTATGTGCAATTTAGATAACGGAAAAACTGTAGAAATTATATGACAGGATGTATATATTAGATAACGGCAAACTTAGCGAGCGCATACTATTGAAATTATATGAAATTAAGTACTCGAGGCGTAGCACAATAAATCTTTACTTTTTATTTTTTTATTCAACACTTTTCTACCATTTACTATATTTACTTCTAATATTAATTTATTTTTTCCTGGAATTAGCGACCTTTATTCTTCTACTTAAACACAAATAAAAACCATTTTTTTTAAACGTTTCGACACTTTTTTAATGTCTTCTTCAGTATTTTATATATATCACAATACAACATGTTAAAAATTATTTATAAATATTAATTCATACATCTGCAAATTAATTACATAAAATTAGAATTATACTAGTTCTCCCAAGTTTTCAAAGCAAAAACTTACATAAAATGTAAATTATTATATTATTTTAATGTATTTTATTAAGATTGATGGTCATCGATATGATATGTAGTAAAATTGTGACGTTACGCGTACGAATACTTTAAATTTCCGGTTAACAAAGGGAAATAAAAAACATGAAAAAAATAAAAATGTTTTCTGACGAAGTGCGTGTACATTTTATGTAAGTTTTTGTTTTGAAAACTTGGGAGAACTAGTATAATTCTAATTTTATGTAATTAATTTGCAGATGTATGAATTAATATTCATAAATAATTTTTAACATGTTGTATTGTGATATATGTAAAATACTGAAGAAGACATTAAAAAAGTGTCGAAACGTTTAAAAAAAATGGTTTTTATTTGTGTTTAAGTAGAAGAATAAAGGTCGCTAATTCCAGGAAAAAATAAATTAATATTGTAAAAGCACGACCAAGAAAAGATATTATATTTTACTTCTAATTATATAATACTTAAGGAATTACTAAAAGAACTGTTTTTGTAATTTGCTCTTTCTTTAGTAATATTTTCCAATATCAGCTATATATTTATGGAATCGTTTTCAGGGTACCTTGTGACATGGACAGGATTATAAAAACTACACTACATATTTTCATCGACCAGAACAATTTCAGAATAATAAAATTAAACAAATTAATTAATATTTCAGGATATATCGCTTCCGTTAGTAAAATACTATTACATGAAAGTCAGTTACAAATTTGAATTTTATATCTAACATTTTTAAATATTACTTTCCTATACATAACGGGTGTTTGCAATTGGCTTACGCCTTGCGATTTAGGCACTTTTACCTTATTTAGATAGCGTCTTCCATCATTTGTTCTACCGCCAATGTCGTCCTAAATATGTAATTTACAAAATAAACATAATTTTATAATCATACGATCATGCTTCTTGCAACTATATCATTGCCAATATGATATAATGGCATTAATAAACTGTAATTTCGAATTCATATTATGTTAAAGTTAATTAGTATATGTCGATAATCAACGTCAAAACGTAATTATGACAATCATCAACAGGTGTATGATTATTATTATTTCTGACAGTCCTGAAATGGTTTCTGTAAGTTATACAGGCATATCAACAATTAAATTGGTCAATGGTGGTCATGTATTTTAAAATTATTGTCGTAGCGTGCATCGTACATTTAGGTATGTCATAATTTTTTGAATGTCAAAATCTATCAAGTTATTGTGTTGAAGTTTTCTAATCCTGTATGGTTTTTGAATCATGGTTCTCACCACAGAGCACAAAATTTACATGATTGAAGCCTATTTTCGAACGGGTGTGCTAGTTAATGGAACTTGGGAATACAGTCAACGTTTGTGTTTGGACAATTTTCGAGACCACTTCCCAGCCGTAGTAGTATTACCGGACAATTTTTATGCATGCCTTACAAATTGTGTTGAAGTGCTTCGCGAAACTGGTTCTGTGACGCATAAAAAAGTGCTGGTAGACCAAGAGTTCGTACAGAAGAAGTTATTAATGACGTTCGTCAACGTATGGAAGAAGAGCCTACAAAACCTTTAAAACGTCTCTCTCAAGAAATTCGGCTTTCTTATGGAACATGCCAAACGATTGTAAAGAAGGACCTGAACATGCATCCACATAAGATGCAATCATATCAAACTCTTCTGCCTGCAGACCACCCCAGACGCCTTGCGTACTGCCATTGGTTCGTTAATAATTTAATGAATGACGATCTTCTGAACTTAACTTTTTTTTCTGACGAAGCTTGGTTCCACGTTTCGGGATACATCAATTCTCAGAATATGCGAATGTGGAGCACTGATAACCCGCATATTTTTATTGAAACGCCACTACATGCTCAGATAATTGGTGTTTGGATGGCAGTTTCTCGCAGAAGAATAATTGGGCCAATTTTTTTCAATTTCACCGTCAACGCAGAAAGGTACAGAAATATTTTTTGGCTGAATTTGTGCAACAGTTAGGTGATGATGAACTTCAATACGGTTATTTCCAGCAAGACGGGGCAATAACACATACTACACGAGAAAATCTTGCTTTTCTCCGCGAGTTTTTTGATGACCGGCTGATAAGTTTGCATACGGAAGTTGAGTTTCCTCCGAGATCGCCTTGTTTGACAATTGTGGACTATTTTATCTTTCCTTATTTAAAAAATAAGATTTTCGCAAATCCGATACATAATTTGCAAGAACTGCAACAAAGAATTGTTCAGCAATGTGCAACCATAACGCCAGAAATGCTGCAAAACGCTTTTCACAGCATGAGGAGGCGCGTAAACTTGTGCATTGAACAAAACGGGGGACATTTCCAACAATTATTGTAATTTAGTTTTTCTGGTTAATAAAAACGTTATTTATTTCATAACTTGTGGTTCATTATTATTTTACAGCTGAACTAAGTAGGTAACACATTGTAGGTTATTGATAATGTCAGTGTAGCTTCACAATGATTGAATTATTTCAAAAGGATGATTTAAACTAAGACAAGCGTTTTACATTCCATGACCAACATTGACCAATTTAATTTTTGATATCATAGTATTACTTGACAGATATAATTTTGCACCATTTCAAATTTTACGCCATTTTAATTTATTGGCTATTCTTTAGTATGCAAACATTATTGATAAATTTGTATTGCTTAGAAAACTATTATAACCATCGATGACAAATATTCAAAGGTGTTTGAATATCATTATCATGACAGTCATGTAAAATTTTTCTCATAATCAATTTATTAGAGCATGTCAGCAGCTAAGGTAAGTCTACGGCACAAATGATCATATACCTAGCATTTTTTTCTATTTAACTATTTTGGAGAAAGAATTTCCTTGTATCAGAGTAATTCTGTATATATTCCATGCTAATATATGAACATAAAGAAACGAAAACTTCTCCCCCACATAGTGACATAGGTAACATAAAATGCTATGACATTCTAATATGATGCGATCAAAACTGCACATGCCCTACAAATTACTATTTTATTTACACTTTTGTTTCATATTTATCTATTATTTCGTACTTTACAAAGCAGATACTTTGATTTAACGCATGCGCAGATCAGATTATGTCATCAATTCTATCTCTCTTAGTAGGGACAAAAAATCAGACATTTTGAAGGTACAATATGTTAGTAGATATTTTATATTTTTTTGATAGATGCAATATTAGACGGAATTTTGGCAGTGAAATTCTAGAAACCAAAGTAAAATACGTATAATATTAATGATTTACTATAATAGTTTGGATTGTACTAAATTCTTAAAACATATTTTCAGTCGAAATAGTCAATTAAAAAAATGTTATTCATGCAAATACATTTTATGCGGTACAAGTAAAAAAAAATATAAAGCTTTCCTATCCTGAAACAATAGTTTACTTCAGAATTTGGTGTAACAAATAAATTAATAGATTTTGTTGATTCTGATGAAACTGAAATGGATTGTTCCATATTGTAATAAACTGATTGCAAAATTTAATTTTGTCAATTGTGACCTTTCTTGTTTAAGCGCGAACCATTGCTACGTCAATGTTAGTCTGAATATAAGGTGAAAAATGAGGAGATTTTTAAAGCTAACTGCCACCTACACATTGTTCATAACGCTGCTCAGCACTCCTTAGATCAATTAGAATTAAATGGAGAGAACTTGATTTTAAAAATAGTATATTCTCATTTTTCTGTATTTGCGATGCGCAAGGAAGTCCTTCGGGGTTTTCGAGTTTGTTAAGCAATTTTAACAACAATTAAGGTGACTGTCGCTAAATCCATGTATAGAAAGACTGTTTCAAAATTTGACACGTATTGTTTCGTATTTTCTAAGAATAAATGATTGCCCTGTTTATATTAAAACATTGCTACATTTAAGAGAATATGAATATCAATATACATTTGAAATCTCTGACATTTACTTATTATTTTTTAACATCTTTTTAAGTATTTTTGAAGATGCTAGCAAAAGTTTCCATATTTAAAATTAATGAAGACACTGTTTTCAAGTTTGATGATTTCAATGGAATAATTAAACAATTCCAGAAAAATTTCTTCAGAGGATGCATTTAAATGATTGCCCTGTTTATATTAAAACATTGCTACATTTAAAAGAATATGAATATGAATATCCATTTGAAATCTCTGACATTTACTTATTACTTTTTAACATCGTTTTAAGTATTTTTGAAGATGCTAGCAAAAGTTTCCATATTTAAGATTAATGAAGACACTGTTTTCAAGTTTGATGATTTCAATGGAATAATTGAAGCAATTCCAGAAAAATTTCTTCATGTATTAATATTATCATTTCTATTAAGCATGCCGACAACTGCTTCTTTTGTAGAACGGATATTTTCCATATTGGGAAATTGCAGAAACAGATGCACAATAGAGTTAAATAAGGCGGAACTATTGATTAAAATTAATTTTGAAATGCCAAAAACAAATCTTTTTGTCTCAAAATAAGAATGCAAATTTTAATTAGTATAATTTTCTGGTTAGAGTTGCAACATGTATTAATTCTAAGAAATGTTTAATGTACCTATTGTCGACTTGAAACCCTTCTTTTGTTAATAAATGATTTACTTGGACTTTCTTCTACATATTTGAAACTTCTATATTTTTAAGTGGCTTCTTTTTGTGACAAATTGATTTCTGGCAACCCTAATTAACAGATTCGTTTGAAAGCCTAAACCAAAGAAAATCTCCGAAAAATATATACAGTATGTCCACGGATCGAGTTCCAAAGAGGAAAAACTTTTTTATTTTGCATTTTACAAGAAAAATGTATTCTTGATAAAAGTTTTTGCATGTCTCGAAACGGCCAAGTCAGCTTTAACCTTTTCAAAATTTCTTTTAGTTTAAGATAAAAATCGAAAAATTGGTCGTTTTATTTGAAAATTTTTTAAAGTCCCAGAAATTAAGTTGCGTTGTCATGGTAATTATCCATATTTAATTATCTAATTAACTGTCAGTTAGAAAAATCAACCATAATAGTTGAAAATGTTGTCAACAAAAGACCAACGAATTTACCTAATTCAATGCTATGGCAAAGGTAATAAAGCGATCCGTCTAGTTGTCGAAGAATTTAATCAAAAGTTTCCGGATATTTACATCTCAAATAGAGGTGCACGAGCATTGGTCAAAAAACTGGTTCCATACTGGATGTAAAGAAAAAAAATATAGCACGCGATGATGACGACGCCGCCACTCTTCTTGTAATGGATTCAGTACGGAACTATCCCAAACTTTCTTTGCGGCGCAGATCAGTCCATCTGGGAATTAGTAAATCGCTCATTCAAAAGATTTTGAAACAAAGGAAGTTCCATCCCTACAAGCCCATTTTTAATCATGCATTAGAACCCGGAGATCCTGCGAGACGTTTGTATTTTTGTCTGTGGATGGGCGCTCAAATTATGGATAATCAATACTTTTACCGAAATATTATTTTTTCTGATGAGGCCACGTTTTCTACTAATGGTACTGTTGCATCTCAACATGTGAGATATTGGAGCGATTACAATCCGAATTTTCGCATGCCTCACAATCGACAATATTCGGCAAAAGTTAATGTGTGGTGTGCAATTTCTTACCATGGTATCATTGGACCATATTTTTTTGATAATACTGTCAATCAGCATACGTACTTGGATATGCTGCAAAATTTTGTTGATGAACGTTTGGACGATCTACCGATTAATTACCTCGCAAGGTGTTTTTCCAACAAGATGGTTGTCCGGCTCATTATGCTAGGATTGTTGTTGAATGGTTAAATCAGCAATTTGGACAGAATTGGATAGGTCGAAATGGTCCCGTGATATGGCCACCAAGGAGCCCTGATTTAACAATGGCTGATTTTTATCTTTGGGGTCGTTTGAAGCAAATAGTTTATGCAAATAATCTTCCTCCGAACGTAGAAGATTTAAAGGAGAGGATTAGAGACGCTGTGACGTCTTTAACTCTCGAAGAAATTCGAAGAAGTTATAGAGAATTGCGCCGACGGCTAGAATTGTGCGTTGAAAAGGGCGGTGAATGGATTGAGTAAAATAGTTATTAGTTATATCATTTTTGTTTTTGAGTTTATGAAAAAATTTTCAAATAAAACGACCAATTTTTCGATTTTTATCTTAAACTAAAAGAAATTTTGAAAAGGTTAAAACTGACTTGGCCGTTTCGAGACATGCAAAAACTTTTATCAAGAATACATTTTTCTTGTAAAATGCAAAATAAAAAAGTTTTTCCTCTTTGGAACTCGATCCGTGGACATACTGTATAATTAGGTAAAGAAAAAATTACTGCGCTGACGAGAACCAAGTAGTTCGAAACACGTGTCCGCAGTTGCATTTTCAGCGGAGTTAACCCATTAAATTCTGTATTGTTTATAATTAGGTATATACCAAGAAAAATCTTTATATGTATAACCTTATTGCACTTAGATTTATGTAAATATTGTTCGAAAACATATTTATTTGAACCCTTATGCAAGTAATGACTGCACTGAACTATTATTATTATTTATATTAGTAAAGTATGTCAGATATATACAGCCCTCGTTAAAATAAAATATATTGGTGAGTTCCTCCTTTAAATGACGCAGCCTACGTATGCAATGTGTATGTGTAATATGTACTATCAAAAACTCTTACGCTAACGACTTTCACAGGCACTGATTATTAATTTTCTAAGTTGAAGTTTCGTTCATTAAAAAATGTGGGAGTAACGCATAAACATATATATTTCTGTGCTTCTAAACGTACTACAGTCATTCAACATAAATTATATAAGATTTTTTATAAAAAATATACGCAGAGTAGCCATAAACTATCCAGCATCATCAACTACTGGATATATTGAAATACTACTTTATACAAATATCACTTAAAATATACTATACAGTGTGCACGCGGGTAAATAAAAAAAAATGATCAATAATACTAAAAACTTAAAAACAATAATTTTTTTCTTAAAATATCAAAGATAAGAAACATAACTGATATGAAATTCAAAAACATAACAATAGCTATTTTTACTATTTAACTTTTTTATTATTTAAGGTATTTCTGTGTACCGACAATTATATAAAAACAAAGAAAGCGAAAAATGTTACAACTTTTTAGCGTGGGGTCACATTTGACCCCATCGTGGACACGTTTGTTAAGATTTCATCTTGTGTTTGAATAATTATTTTCTGCTTTGCATATCGTTTCTAACCTCAAAATTTCAATAGTTTTGTAGTAATTGTGTCATCCTATCATTGTCTGCATGCTTCGTAGATATTTGACGCAAGCTGAACTTCAAGAAGAAGCTGCAAATATTGACTTGGATGACTTCGACGGGGGTGACATACCTAGCGAATAGGAAGATGTTGTATTTGAGGGCAGCAATGAAGAAGAAAACAATAACGAAGATGATGACAACGAAATTGAAGCTGTAGAAGATAATAATGATGACTGTATTGAATCTCGTGATGGTACAAAATGGTTTACCCGGCCCAAACGTGCAAATAAGCGACATTCTTCCAATGTGATGAAAACCAAGCCGGGTTTAACGAATGTAAGTAAGAATATTGAAACTTTTGTCACCGCTTTCAATTTGTTTATATCTCCAAATATTATTGACATATTGGTAAGAGAAACGAATAGAAAAGCTGCATCATTGTATGAAAACAATAATAAAAATTGGAAAGACGTCGACATTGTTGAAATGCGAGCATATATTGGTCTTCTGCTTCTGGCTGGAAGTTGCCGAGGAAGAAGAGAGCCAATTCGAGAGATGTGGGAGTTTGATAATGCAGCTTTTCAAAAGCCAATTTTTCCAGCAACAATGCCAAGAAATAGATTTGAAGAAATAATAAGATTTCGATAATTTTGAAACCAGAGCAGTAGGAAGGGAAGTGAACAAGTTAGCTGCAATTCAAGAAATTGTATAGAAAGTTATAATCCAACCCCTAACTTGTGTATAGATGAACAATTAGTACCATTTAGATAGGCTTGCCAGACGTCCCGGTTTGACCGGGACAGTCCCGGTTTTCAGACAAAATCCCGGTGTCCCGACCGGTTTACTTCACGTCCCGGTAAAAATTAAAATTCGATTTTATAGATGACCAAAAAAGTATAAAAATAATTAACTGTAAAGGTTATTAGATTTTTACAGACTTTTGAATGTCTGAAAGCGGTTTTTTAGTGCAAGAAATGTGCCCATCAACAATAAAAAACCTGTTTATTGATTTAACGGGCGAGCTCTACTTGTGGTTTGTTCACGGATAACTTGCACTGTTTAACAAGGCCATCCTGGTAATGGAAAAATATAACACTACAGCTTTTGAGGTTGGTGAAGCTCATAAAGCTCTCAAAAAACACCTGGCAGAAAGAAAGGCTTCAAACTTTATCGCTATGGGCGCAAAGAACTTCTATAGGAATCTAGTTGAGCAAGTCCGTACCAATGTGAAAGCAGAATTTGATGGCATTTATGAAAGACGCATTGCATGCTTGGACTTCTGGGAGGATGGTTTTGGAAACGCTGAACAGTTTTCATGGGTCAATCTGGCGAAAACAAATGCTATTGATTGGGAAAACGCCGAAATTTCTGCTGAAATTATTAATAGCAGTCTTCTTGATGTACCCAATATAAAAGTAAGCAATGATCAGCTGTTTGACGAAGTTGTGCTTGCTAAAGAGTATTTGCAGTCAAATTGGGAACAGTGGAAGCAAGAAGAGATTACCAGAGATGTGATTATTTCAAGTGATGAAAAATGGCTCAGGCTGTTTGGTCACTTCTAGGAGAATCACTAGCAGCCCCCAATCTGATCAAGATGGTTGGGTATGCCTTCTGCTTACCTGGGACATCGGCACCATGCAGTTGAGAGTATTGTCTTTGATGAACAACGCATGAACTGATGATAGGGGTTTGATGAAGGAATCTACGGTTAAAGCCTTGATGACATGTAAAATTAATATCGGATTAGCTTGTGAATATTTTTACAAGATTAAAACCAAACCATTAAGTAAATAAGTAAATAAATATTAACAAATATTTAAATTTATATGCTTGTCATTTATTATTTGCCTCATAGCATTAAAAATAAACTACCCTCTAAAAAACCGCCAAGGGTGTGTACCCTTGAATACCCACGACGCTGGGGGCGCATTCCGGTGTCCCGGTTGAAAATTTCAGAAATCTGGCAAGCCTACATTTAGAGGGCGGTGTCCTTTCAGACTTTACATAAAGTCTAAACCAGACAAGTATGGGATAAAAGTGTGGGCTTTATGTGATGTTGAAAACTCATAAGCCGTTAACTTACAAGTTTATACGGGAATGAACAATCGGACTCCTGTAAAAGAACAAGGGAAGAGAGTCGTAAAGAACTTAGTCCACCATTTAGGTTAAGGATATGGGATTACCATGGACAACTTTTTCACGTCCTTGCAGTTAGCCCGTGATTTATTGAAAGTAAAGAAAACTTTAGTACGTACAGTGCAACAAAATCGTCGCGAAGTTCCGAAAGAAATGTTACCAAATAGAACAAAGAACATTCCAATATGTTTTTATTCACTGAGAATGTAACCATGACATCTTACATTCCTAAGAAGCACCGTGTTGTAGTACTTCTTTCCTCCAAGCATTATAACAATGAAATTTCAGATGAAAATAACTTATACAAGCCAACCATAATATTGGACTACAATCGTGGTAAAGAAGCTGTGGATACAATGGACAAGATGGTGAAAAAATATGCTTGTAACAGACCTCTAGACTAGACTAGAAAAAGCTGCACAAGAAAATTATTTCTAAAACAGCTTGGTCTTCAACTGGTACGTCCTGATATCCAAAGACGTGCCGAAAAAGGTTTTCTTGGAGTCCATAAATCAGCGCTGTGATTGACATAAAATATGGATCAAATATCTGGCAACCAGCAATTGATCAAAAACGAGGAAGATGCAAGTCTTGCCCCCGGCTCAGTGTCAAAAAGTACTGAGACAAATGCCAATACTGCATCCATTTTCTTTTGTAAAGAGCATGTAGTTATAAAAAAATTAAAAAAATTGTAAAGAATGTTCAAATAACCTTTAAATATATACTTATATAATTAGAAATATGTTTAATAAAGTATAATTAAATTGTTCAAGTACATTTTTTCGACCTAGATGAATAATTTTCACAAAATGAGGGGGTTCAAATTTGACCCCATCTTGGTAGTCAATGCAACAAAAAATAGGTTGGGCATCCGAAGGTTAAGATAAAAAGTAAATAATTCCGTAGTATTATAAAATAGAAAAGGAAACAAACTAGAATTCTAAAAGTTAATAATAAATTTGTAAGAAACGAAATAAAATGTTTCATGATAACAGTACCCCGGAAATAATATTATTCGAAAATTCAATAATTTTGGCGCGTAATTGCTTTAAATTAGATGGACGTTGATCATCGTAACCATATATTGAATTATTTAAAAAGAACCATAGAAAGATAGATCAGGAGATCGTGGTGACCATTTAATAGGACCCGAATTGGCTATCCATCTATCTCCAAAAACATTATTTAAAAAGTCGGTAACATTACGAGTGCTGTGCGCGGGGCAACCGTCCATCTGAAACCATATATCATTAATATTAAATCGTTCCCGTACAGCTGGAATAATATTATTTTGCATCAACTCTAAGTCCTTATTTTCGTTTAAATTACCGTTTATAAAAAAGGTCCGATTACTGCATTCCCTAAGGTACCGCCCCATACACTTACTCATTGAATATTGCGTTCGCGTGCGGGCAAATTGCGCAATTAAGCACATGAAATAATTTTTCGTCTGTGAACAGGATATTATTAAAAAATAACTCGTTATTGTGATATTTATTAATCATTACTTCACAAAATTCCATACGCCTATAATAATCGGCGGGAAGTAGTTCTTGAGACGTTGATATTTTGTAGGACCCGTACTTATTTTTTACGTAATAGTTTTTGGACCGTTGTAACACCAATGTTAAATTTACAAGCAATTTGTCGGGATGACATACTAGGATTTAATTAAAACCAAGGCGCAAATTTGCAGTTCTAAATCACTGACATTCCTATCAGGAACATTTTTGTTTTTGTTATTTACTAAGATAAACGTCGTTTCAAAACACCGAACCATGTTACGAATTGTATTTGCGCTAAGAATGGATCTTTCCCGAAAATTCACTGCAAGTAAATCCCTAATTATTTCCGCAGTTACCACCGTAAAATTGCTTTATCATAAATAGTTTTTCTTCTGGCGTATAGTAATCTATCTTTAAATAACAATCGTTACCCACCCTCCCAAAACACTATTAACAAATGTGCTAGTCGATTGGAGATCGGCCGTTTCAACCATACAAAATTCAAATAAAAGGGGCAAATGCAAGTACTATCCTTGTTGCACTGAGATTTTGTTGTGTTACAAAAGAACGTTATTTCTTGTTGCATCTAATGTATTAAACAAGCATAGTTACCTCTCATACACTCGACCAAAAGAACAGTTTGTATAATATGTTGCTTTCTCGCACTAACTCATAGATATTCTAATAGTTGCGGGTACCTTTTGTTTAGACAATTATATATTGTAATGAGTCATGAAGTGATGTCACATGCTGGCCACGTGACAGTAATAAATTAGTGTGGACCGACGGTTTTACGTTCCTTTCGAAGCACCGTAGCAGCTCACAGTTAAAAATTTACAGATCGTCTGGACGAGAATCAAATTCGCAATCTATAATTTGTTATTATGTTGTTATGTCTATTCGTTTATTAGTTTTAAAATGTCTATTAATTTTAATATATAGCTTTAAATAATGTTTTTTAACGACATCTTTATTTGGTCGAATTTTCAATATCCCTAATAGATGTTATTTGCTTTATATTCAAAATTTTTATATATTGGCATTCTTTTTCGATAATGATGAGTTTTGTTTTCTGTTTGTGCGTCTACCTCAAGTTAAGAACACATAATATATTCGATTAAATTTTTATAGTTCTGAAGTTTTATTCAACTCTAACTTTTATAAACTTTAAAATCGATATTTTCATCTGAGCATTTATTCATATTCAAAACGTATATTGATGCTTTGTTTGTTATGTCGACGTTTCTACTAATATGAACTAAACAAACAAACTTTTGGAAATATTTGAATTCATTTTAATACTTATTGTTATTATTCATGATCGTTTAATTAAATATCGCCTAACATTTTTAAAAATGTTCAAGACTGGTTGGAAAAAGTTCATAGTGTATCATTAACTCTTGCAAAGCAATTTTAAATTATACTTAGGGCCGGTTTTTCAACTCCGATTAAAATACTCGATTAGATAGTCATTGTTTAAGCCTAATCATTGATCATTTCTAACCCGCTTTTTTCAATGCGAAGAAATACATTGCTTACCTAAACAGTGTTTAAAGATTTATTGTACAAAGTTGGCTGTGGGTAAGTGCCGTTCATTTTAAATGTCATAGTTTAGAAAACGGGTTTGTATACGTTCCAGCATAAGACGTTGATATAAGTATATGATGTCGAAACCACACTAAGAACGCATACTCCAGTTTAAACCGTACAAAAGAATAAAATAAAACAAATAATGTATTCAAGTTGTTAAACGTTCTGCAGGAACGTATAAGGAAACCCAGAGACTTGGAGACGAACGAACATAAGTTGCTAATATGTGGACCAAAAGACAAATGACTGTCAAAAGCACACAAAGATCTCTGAACTGCAAAACTGTAGAAATCGTGCTCTGGGAGATGCATATTTAAATGATAGAACGCTTCAACATTTAAAGAAAGAGAGTGTTACCCATTTATCAACATTTAACAATTTATTATTTCTTTGCAGCAGTAAGCAATCTGAAGGGAAAGAAATAATGTTTAAGGCATAATATATTAAAAATTTTGAAGTCATCTGCATATGCGGAGAATATTACAATCAAGAAGCACACATGTCCATTGTTGGTCATATAGCACGAGCGATTCAGTAGATTTTTTAAGAAGGCAAGAGTTCTTGTGGAAGCACCTACATGTTGTAACCAAGCAGAAAGCAGATGGTGATTAATCGTGTCGACCACCTTAGTAAAATCAGTATAGATGACGTCCACTTGCTGACGAGCATCGAGCGCCTCACTAATATAAATTGAGGGATTTCGACAAGTTTGTTGTAGTTGACCTGCCACTAATGAGTCCATGTTGATTGACAGAAATATGTTGTTATATGGTTAATACAGTTATATAACTTCTCATATAGGACGTATAGCACAGATTGAGATAATGCTAATAGGTCTGTAGTTGCGAAAATTACTACGATGACCCTTTTAAAAACACCGCTGAATGTTGCTGATCTTCTAGCGATCGGGGAAAGTGGGCGTGCGAAGCGATAGGTTAAATCATCTGGTAAGTGGAAAACATACCTCTGACGAACAATTCGGGAGGAAATGGCTAGGTAGACCATCATAGTCGAAGACTGTAGATGACTTCAGCTTCTTGAGACCACGCAATACGTCTTCGACAGTAAAGTATCCAATATCAAAGGAAACAGTATTCAAATCAATGTCAGACTGAACAATGTGACTGGGTATAGTAAAATTGAAGACATCAGAAAAAATATAAGAAAGAGCTTGAACAATTACCTGTGGTTGTTCAAGTATGTCATGATTAAATGGTATTCTGGACGTAGAGCAGTTACTGTTCACAAAATGTCAGAAAAGCTTTGCATTAGTCAATATTAGATTCAAGTCAGTTTGGTATTCTTCATATACTGCTTTAATTTCAATTTTAAGCAAGCACCGAAGTCTAGAAAATTCATTTCGGAAAGATATAGATCCTGTACTTTGCCATTTAGTGAAATAGTATTCTTTGAATTTTAAGTGTTTTTTAATGTAAAAATTAAACTAAGGGGGAAAAGTACGCAGTGAGAATTTAAAGTTTGGGACATATGGGAAAATTGTGGAATGCATTATATCATAGAATTGGCTAACTGCGTCGTTGGTATGGGAGAATGCATCAAGTCACGACCAATCAATCGAGGTAATGACATTTATACATATCTTCACGAACAAGAAGAACAACGTCATGCGCAAATATAATTTGATCAGAAATATTGGAAAAAGTTTCCACTACAGTTGGTAATACTATTAAATTGTACTAGATTTAAGGTATCCTTCAAATGCCGTAGGGTAAAATGCTTGCGATCATCAGTTAGCAAAGAACCGAAGTTGAAATATGGATTTGACATATATAATACAAATAAAAGAATAGGTAAAACTTACAAAATTTGCCAAAAAACACAGAGCAACACAAGACATCACTGCTCACCGTGATTCACCGTAATTCAAAAACTTCCAAAACTGAATCGGCCTCATCAGAAAAAATAATGTATTCATGGTTATCAATTAATTATATTTCGTAATAAATTAAAAGTTACACATATTCAACATTATGTTATTTTAATTTTTAATTATACTGTTCATTTCATTTATTGAAGAAGCAATACAATCACTAAATCACTGATGAAAATAATTATTAATTAATTCAAAAAATATAGTTCTGCGCATGTATAAGTAATCCTAATCATTGTTTAATATTTTATCAGGTTCTTACTGGAAACACCTAAAATTTCTTCGAATAGCTACGTTCTTAATCAATGATTAGCGCTAATCGGTGTTGGAAAAACGGAAATTTGTACTAACAGGTGTTTTAATTAATGATTATACTAACCATATCAATGGGGAAAACCGGCCCTTAAACTGTTCAATCCAGAATTTTTTGCCAACAAACTTTTTACAATAAAATTCCTTGGTTCAATTGCATCAACGATCACAATAAGCAATAATTATTACTATCGAATAACTTGTATTATACTTTTTAAGTCGAATAGTCGACACCTTTTAATTCGACACTAGCTATAAATAAAAACAATTCATCAAAAACCTGTCTCGATATGGTATAATAATTGACATAGCCAGCGAGCATCTCCTTGTATGTATATCGGTATATTTATGTATATTTACACTTTATATACGGTACATATACAGGGTCGTCCAAAAGTCTGGATTCACGTGGATTTTGAGTAAACTATTCACTTTTTTGGAAAACTGAATTCTGTATCTTGAATGGGAATAAAATTGCAACTCAATAGTATTTTTTATTTCAAAAAAATTGTTTATAATTTTGAGATAAAGTTAATAACAATGTTTTTTTAAATGGAAACCTACCGTGATTTTTATTTCAGAGAGAGTACTTTCGATAAGAATTGCATTGGCATAGAAATTTTGGCTATAAACCTTACGATTATTGTTTAAATTAATATTAAATTTTCGATCCGAACACTCGTTCGCGCTTGTTCGGAAAATACACGAACGTGTCTTCTCTTACCACGTTTCCAACTGTAGGCATGGGTCCACCCCCTAATAAAGCATTCTATTGAAGGCGTTACGTTTATCTTGAATGAAAGCATTTTTTTTTTATAAAATGGAGATCTACCGCGATTACGATATTTAAACGTTATGAGAAAGTACAACGTAGTTTAATAAAAATTAGATCCGAAACGTAATTGGCAAACGTAAGGAAAGAAGCGTAAAAATTAGTAAATATCTCAGAATAAAATATTAGATTAATGATTAAAAACGCAACGTCATAGTTTTCGGCGTCCTAATTAGACATCAATCCACGGAACTGCGGATGTGCAGTTTCTCTTTCATTATGTCAATTTAAATAACAGCAGTGTCAAGAAGACGAAAAATAAAAATACCTATTACCACAAAAATCCCTCAATCGATGAAATCAGTTTTTCTTTTAATTAAAAAACGCCATAAGAATGGCAAATTGCAAAGCGAGTTATTTTAAACAATGAGTGCCTCAAGTTCTATAAAATGATTTTTTATAATAATATAAAAAAACCATTTTATAAGACCTTAAGGCACACATTTTTAAAAATGATTTGTGACCACTCGTTTTTTAAACTTTTTTTATACTAATTTTTCTTACTTTAGTAATAAGCAAAAATTTTTCTTACTGAATGCGAATTTGATTTTAAAAATATTTTACAGATATTTTTATTTATTAAAAAATGGGGTAATACAGGAAAATAACAAACACAAAATATAAATAAAAATTGTAATTAAAATTTCGTGTAAAAAAAAATACTCCTAATATAAAATTAAAACAAACAAAACAATGAAATTAAACTAGATATTACCAAAATCATATTAAATGTTCAAAATGTTCGCCATTAACTTCCTGGCAGAATCCAACTCGATGAACTACACCTTGGACAGCATTATTCAACATTTCCTGAGGTATATTCGCCATGGTCTCTTCAATTCTCTCTCTCAGATCCTCTAGATTTCTTGGTCTACTTTTATAGACCAAACCTTTTACGTATCCCCATAAAAAGAAATCTAATGGGGTGAGATCTGGAGATCGTGGTGGCCATCCACGGCTCCCCTCCTTCCAATCCACCTTTCGGGAAAGATTTCATTTAGGTAATTTCTTACAGCAATACCAAAATGAGGCGGTGCACCATCTTGCTGGAACCAAACTTGATTCGGAATTGCATTTCGAAATATTCTTCGAATCGCTGGAATTATCTGGTTCCTTAGCAAATCCAAATACAATACAGCAGTTAAGTTGCCCTGGATGAAGAAAGGACCAATAATTGTCCCATTAACAATACCTGCCCATACATTAAGTTTCTCGGGATGTTGGGTATGGTGCTCCTGCATCCAGTGGGGGTTCTCCAGCGCCCAATATCGACAATTGTGACGATTGACTATTCCATTTAGGCAGAATGTTGCTTCGTCCGAAAATATGATGTTATTTGTAAAATTCAAATTTTGTTCTTGCTGGAAGAATAACCATTCACAGAATTGGAGGCGACGATCGTAATCTTCTGCGGTCAGCTCTTGCTGAAGTTGCAGTTTATATGGTTTGGCACTTTGGTTTTTCAATATCCTCTTGACAGAAGTGGCACTTACATCATAATCTAGTGCCAACTGCTCGGTTGAAATGATTGGCTCCTCAATAATCCTTTCCATTACAAGCTGTGCGACATGGTCGTTCGTTGCTGTCTTGGTTCTGCCAGATCTTGGGAGACTCTTGACGGTTCCGTTTTCAAAAAATCTTCTGTATGTTTTTGCAACAGTCGATTTTGAAATTGGGTTTCGCTCGGGGTGAAGTTGATTGAAGAGATCACAAGCTTCTTGATGTGATCGCTTTTTGTCGCCGTATCCCACCATAATTAGAATTTCTATCCGTTCTCTCTCTACCAGTTCCATATTTACGCAAATTGTTCAAAATCACAGATCACAAAAAAATTCAAATTCGCTCCGTAAACGTACACTAGTAATACCAAAAACAGAATGAGATAAGATTTGGACCTTCCAAGTGTCTAAAAACGGAAAAAGACCATAAAATTATTTTTTATTAAACTACGTTGTACTTTCTCATAACGTTTAAATATCGTAATCGCGGTAGATCCCCATTTTATAAAAAAAAAAATGCTTTCATTCAAGATAAACGTAACGCCTTCAATAGAATGCTTTATTAGGGGGTGGACCCATGCCTACAGTTGGAAACGTGGTAAGAGAAGACACGTTCGTGTATTTTCCGAACAAGCGCGAACGAGTGTTCGGATCGAAAATTTAATATTAATTTAAACAATAATCGTAAGGTTTATAGCCAAAATTTCTATGCCAATGCAATTCTTATCGAAAGTACTCTCTCTGAAATAAAAATCACGGTAGGTTTCCATTTAAAAAAACATTGTTATTAACTTTATCTCAAAATTATAAACAATTTTTTTGAAATAAAAAATACTATTGAGTTGCAGTTTTATTCCCATTCAAGATACAGAATTCAGTTTTCCAAAAAAGTGAATAGTTTACTCAAAATCCACGTGAATCCAGACTTTTGGACGACCCTGTATACATATATATATATGTATGTAAAACTGACTATTTGTGAGTTATTGATGAGTTGTTCAATGTTCAGACGCTTAAAAATTGGGTTACTGATATCATAATTTTAGCAAGGCAAGGTCGTTTTCATTCATTTATTATAAATGATGACGTACGGCTCACGGGTGTGTTTTAGTCTTTTCCACAGTGAACTCCCGCAGAAGGTCTATATGGGCGTACAATATTTCAGCATGCAACACTGTATATCTAATTTTATAGTAGAATTTTTATTTGGCTTAAATATGCATTATATTTACTTAGTATTTCAGATGTCCCGCTCAATAAACACTGCCTGATTGATACATCCCGCCATAACCTGGAACACACAGCTTAAAAATCTAGTAAACTGCGACATGTAAACAGTTGAGAATATAGTAATTTGTCAACAATTTTGAATTTAATTATTTATTCTAATAAGTGTACAGAATTTAGTTGTGATTGTAAAATTTAAAGAAAAATGTAAACTAAATACTTTTAAAATTCATTGTTGAAGTTTCTCAAAAATACAATTAACAGAATTATAAATGCACAAAAATGAGGTGCGGAAATGAGTATTATTCAGGACAAAAATATGTCACTTTTACTATCACTATTCCCAAAGCAAATAACAAATGGTTTTCCGATATCATCCCACATTCTTTTTTCGAAGTAGGTAGCCTGATACATTTCCATTACTATTACAGGATTTCTGACAGTTTATGTAGTAAGTACTTATTCAAATCATTCTTCTAAAATGCCTTCATTCATTTCATTGTGGTAGCTAGTTGTTTTTATACCTACAATGAGGTTCATCTTTAAAAAAGGAACTATACCTACAATATAGTATTTTTGGGATGCCAAAAATCTTTAATCCCTTAAGCAGTTATCAAAATATGTTTCTGTCTTTTGACTGCTGTTCTAATTAAGGTATATGATGTTATGAAAAAAAAATTCAAGAGAATTAAGTGGTGAGAAGTACCTAAAAATAAAATACATACTCACATGTTGAATCCAAGACCGTTCTTTCATCTAAATATCTCTTTTCAAATACGGTCAATCAAAATAACGTCTTGTTTTTCTACTAGAATGTTAGAGGCCTGAACTCCAATCTTGGGTACTTGGTGTATTCAATCCAGGGATATTGCTCCGCAGTAAACCAAGCCACTGTCTTGAGAAACGTATGGAATAAAATATGTTTCTCGCTTTCTCAACCATGAGAAAGAAGTACTAGGATCCAATTGCGAAGAAATTGTCATCTGCTCTATTTGCAATAAAAAGACTCACATTTATTGCAACTCGTGAGGCGGCGAAAGCAGCATATTTTGCAGGCTTTCACTCCGTGATGTCCTATGGTGTCCTCTTCTGGGGAATGGCTGCAGAAGCGGACAGGATATTTGTTCTACAGAAGAGGGCGATTAGGTTTTTGTGCGACCTGACATGTAGGGAGAGCTGTAGATCACACTTCAGAAAGGAGAAGATACTCACTCTACCATCAGTATTTATCCTCTCTGTAGTTACTCACGTCCAGCAGAATAAAGAAGCATTTCCCTTGAACGGTCATCATCACGGCTATTCTACTCGTCAGCGACAGAAGATAAGAGTGCCTCATCATCGGCTGACTTGCACTCAGAGGTCGATTGATTACTGGGGGTGCAAATTATATAATAAATTGCCGGCAGAATTAAAAGACTTGCCCTTGACCCGTTTCAAAAAAAAGGTTAAGGAAATGCTTCTTAATAGGGAGTGCTACACGATGGAAGAATTCCTGGTCACTTAAGACATCGATATTGACTGTATGTGCTTCGTTTTATGTCTTGTTAGTTCTTATTGTTGGTGTTTATCTTTGTATTATGATTTTATTATTTGTGATTCTATATCTTTATATATCTATATATATTATTGACAGTTGTACGCTATGTACAAAAAAAAAAGAAAATGACATTTTCTGTAATGGTGTTATTACAAAAAATATACAATATACAATATACAATATACAATATACAATATACAATATACAATATACAATAAATTCTTTTCCTTTAGCCTAGAGTCTAAGAGTTCTGCAGAATCTTTAGAAATACCCAAATCTCTGACTGAATCATTCAATTCTTGTTGAGAAAAGGTTAAGGCTTGCTGCTAACTGAACCACCGTGAAAGCCCTCGTCATAAGTTTGACCTTCGTTTTCAGAGCCTTCAGGAGTGTTTTCTAGTTTCTCAGTAGATTTAAGTAGAACCATTTCTGAGCTATGTCAGAGAAGTTCGGGTAAAAAATATCTCTCTTAGTAATTAAATTGTATCCCTTTTTACATATTAAGTAGCAACAGCGAAGTCTTGTGACTGACTTGACACCAAACATCTGCACACTACACGTAATTTGGAGTGTGTTCACTTCATCGCAAAAATATTGTGATGACGAACATTTTCGGCCTAGAAATTTTCGCAGGTGTGTATGTGTGTGTTTGTGTGAAGTATGTCTTTTATTCTTCTTTGCTTTTTGTCAATATCTCACAAATTATACAATTACTTCGGTATTGCTAACAGTATGAAAATATTTAAAACAACTTTTGTAGAACAACATGTTCAAAATTGAAACCGGAAGTAACACTTTTACATTTATCAAAAAGCAGTATTTTGGCCATATGTCTAAATTTAAATTATATATTTTTAAGACTGACTAAAATTCGTCACCCTAATATTACAGGGTTGTATGTAACATTTTCGACTTTTTCTACTTGGTAGTGTTACAAAGTACTATGTGATGCGTAATATATTGTAAGTTCGGAACGTACGCTCTATCTAACATAGAACTCTGACAAATGTGAAAAAATCAAGGTTGTATGTTGCAAAATATAATTATAATGTACACCAAAGGTGTATGGTAAACATAGGACCATGTAATAAAAGATTTTTTGAGAAGGTTGTGAAACTTAGTTCTATGTTGTAACATACAACTTTGTTATATTATCTTTCATGTTATGTTACATTTTTGATGGTTGTATCTAATGGTTACGGTGTCTATCTCTATTTTTAATAAAACAAAGTGCGATGAATGATAGTGATATTAGTGATGGATTTGACTATGACTCTGATAAAGATGAGGAATACAGACCATAGCAAGAAACATCGAAAAAAGAAGTCAGGTAATGAATAACAGCTTTAAGTGAGGTTATGTGTTCGATATTTTTAATATTTTGTTTTAGAATAAAAATTCGTGGTCGTTACTGCAGTGTTCCTTTGTCACCAAGAAGTAGTAGCGAAAGTAATGATTATAATAGTTGCACTCTAGAAACTGATCCATTAAGGTAGTTAGTTTTATTGTAGATTTTCCTTAAAAATGATAAAGCATTTATTTTTTTGTAGTAATAAGTCTAGTTGTTCTATGATGAATAAACATAATTTAGTAACGAAAACTGCAAATACTTCGGTTCCAAAAATTAACAGTAAGGTGTTGACTACAGGACCAAAATCATTCTTGATCACCAATGATTCTAAAACTGATTTAGATAGGTTGGTAGCAATTGTAGTTATTAATTATTGATGTTAAAAAGTAACTGTATGTATTTTTTTATCTCTTTAAGCAATATATATGATTCTACCACGGCTCAAGTGCTAAAAGCTCCAATAGAAAAAAACAACTGTCAAGGTTTGTATCAAGATGAGGAAGAACATTGTCCGCAGAATATTGAAAAAGACCAAATTATGGACATTTCTGAAAATCTTCCGGATTATCCCGGAAATACATCACAAGCAAGTGACATATTCCAGAATACAAAAAAAAAATTGACACGGAAACGGAGAAAGAATACTTCAGAATGGGCTTGCAACATTAGAAAAGCAAGATTTGATCAGGGTCTTGATTACATTTCTTCAAGAAAAAAAGCAGTACCGGCAAAGAAAATTAAAAATAAGAAAGACTGTATACAAAAATGTGTATTTCAATGCTCTCGCAAAATAAGTCATGAACAGAGAAAAGAAATTTTTAAAAACTATTATTCGCTTTCAGCTGCAGCAAAGAAAAATTATATTTTAAATACTACTGAAATTGACGTCCCTTTCCGAAGAAGAAAGGGCAAAAATGAAAATAACTCAAGAAAAAATAAAACATATAGGTATTATTTTCTGTTAAATGGTCATAAAATACAAGTATGTAAAGATTTTTATACCGGAACATTGTGTATCAGTCAAAAACCGATGTATACAGTTCATCAAAATAAAACTCCAACCAATACATTAAGTGAAAGTAAACAAGGGAAACATCAGAAACGGGTCACATCAGGTGAAGATACTGCTTTGGTGAAGGAGCTTATTAACATGTTTCCAAGAGTAAAATCACATTACTGTCGTAAGACAAGTAACAAAGAATATCTGGAAAGCGGAATGAGTATTAAAAAATTATATGAAATGTATTTAGAATATGCAAGTGAAAAGGAAAAAACTGCGGTTTCATTTTGCGTGTACCGAAAAATATTCTGTAACTCATTTAACATAGCATTTCCCAAACCAAGAAAAGACAGATGTGATACTTGTGAAGAAATGAAAGTAAAAAGAGATGAGAACAAGGTAGATGAAGAAACAGAAAGAGCGTATATGAATCATCTGAAAGAAAAAGAACATATGAGACAAGAAAAACAAAATGATAAGGAAAGTGGGAAACCTATATTGTGTTTTGATCTTGAAAATGTCCTAACATGCCCGAAAGCAGATATTAAAAACTTCTTTTATAAAAGTAAATTAAATGTTTATAACATGACTGGACACCTTTCTGTTGGAAAAAAAGTATATTGCGCCATATGGACCGAAGCTTTACATGGTAGAACTGGAAATGATATAGCTAGCGCAGTTTACAAAATATTAAATAAAGTAATGGAAGACCATCCGGAGTTCACCGAAATAATTTTATGGAGCGATAGCTGTGTTCCCCAGAATAGAAACAGTCTGATGAGCTATGCTCTCACTCATTTTATTCAGACCCAAAACAACCTACAAAATATTACTATGAAATTTTCAGTTCCAGGGCATTCTTGTATCCAAGAGGTTGATGCAGTCCATAGCGCGATAGAAAGAACATTGAGCAAAGTAGAATATTACTCTCCGATATCACTTCTACGATTTCTATTGAAAGTAAATCGTCAAAACCCTTACAAAATTATTCAGATGGAAAAAAAGGACTTTATAGATTTTCAGTTCTATTCAAATCAGTTAAATTATAACATTGTACCATTTTCAAAAGTAGTATCTCTACAGTTTTCGAAATGCTTCTTTGAACTGAGATACAAAGACTCGTTTAAACCAACTGAAAACGTAATTACAATAAATTTGCACCATCGGAAACTTAGAAGAGGTCAAACTGTATCAGAAACAGAACTAACAATTCCAGTGGAATTAAAAAAATCTGATAATTGTATTGCACTGCCACAAACAAAAGTGGATGCTATAAAATCTATGTACAAGTGGATTCCTGAAATGGATCGGCAATACTATGAGGCCATTTTCAAACGTCAAAACAAGACTTAGATAATTTCATGTGTTTATAATAGAAATCTCATTTAGCTTCAAAGTTGTATGTTACGTATTTTCTTAGAATATCTTTTGAGTTTAGGAATATCAGAGCTCTATGTTTTTTTTTAAATAAAGATTTAACATTACATAAGAGTTTTTTTTATGAACATTTTGCTTAGAATACCTATTATTTATATCACATGAAACACAATCTAACACAAGACTAAAAAAAAAGGTTATAGTTAACGGCCTCGAAAAGGTCATTTTTATAAACCGAATTTTCTCAAAACAATACCATGTCTACATCCAACTTTGTAATATTAGGGCGACGAATTGGCGGCAAATTATTCGACAAATCAAAAGACACAATTCCTCTTTATATACTCAACGGCAAAAATACAATTATGGCTGAATATGTACTAAAAAACCGGATATGTGTACCAACGCTAACGAAAACAAAAAGTCTATGTATATATTGGCCGCGAAATTCAAATATCTTTAAACAAACAAAATTAGTTAGCATATCTATGGGCCAACCTTAGCGTTCATCGTATCTGCATCTGCAGCCTTTTGTTTGCATTATACAAAATATAATTTTGCACACTGGTCCAGTTAAATATATACCGTGCGTAATTATATGCAATAAAATCCGGCCCAGGGTTACATTATATAAACAATTTGAGATGTTCTTGCATAAGCACAAGCGCAAGTGGAATCTCTTGCTTTGACAGATTATATTTAAGTTTCATTAATCTAAATATTTTTCAATTAAAAATAAAAAAGTATCAACATTGTAGACTTACACATGGGCGATTCGAACATTAAATAAACACTTTGGTGAATAATTTCGGTAAAACAAGCACGGGATTCTTACAAGTATTTTTGGACCGTTCCAAGGAAAATACTGAATGTCTGTACGTATGCAAGTATCCAGGATAAATTGCAATAAAACTGTCTAAACATTGGAATATTTGCGATTAGCGTGACTCCTTTTTAACTTTTTAATGTTTTAACAAAGAGAAAAAGAATAGTTTGTGGCAATTCAGATCTTGCTTGAAAATAAAATATTAATTTTTTATTATTAATAAACTTCACTTCAAATAATTATTCATTTATTATGCAATTAAATCATTTCTTAGAATTTATATGTAAAATTAATATATTCTTTTAAAATAAAAATTTAGATTTGTCCGTTTTTAATGCAGTTGTGTTTTACTCACTACCTGTTTTTTAATTTTATTTTATTAACCAATATATCGTCAGCGATCACTAAAATCCGTGTATATCCCAATTTTTTGGACTTGTTGTTTTAAAGGCTTCTTAAAGTAAAGTTGAATATAAAGCGAAAGTGTCGCTTCTGTGGTTAAATTTAAAAACTTAGTAAATATGCGGTAAAAAATAACATTAGACACCGTAGAAGATTGACTTACAAACTTTTATTTTGATAAATATAGATAAGAGATACTATATAGCAGGGAAACTATAAAACTAGCAAGTGGGATTGAACTTTTTGCCCTCTAGAGCAATAAAATCGAACTATTATATATCTGGTGGGCAATTCGAATTTATGGAAATAATGTTCTAAAGAAATCGCAGGTTTCCTTTTCTAGAACTAAAAGTAGATGATACGTTTAAAAATTTGAAGATACCATCTCAAAATACTACCATATCAGTTATATCATCTACACCTCTAACTACGAAGAGCGATTACTGTGTTTATTTATATAATTTCAATTTAAAACAGTAATTCTACTTTATACTTTGATTATTTATTGGCAAATTTACTACAATTACTAGTATATAAAATAATTATTATGCCACAAGCGAAACAATATTACCTATATATTAATTTATTTATTGTACGGTTTTAGTTGTTATGCATTTCTTCAGTCAATATTTATATAATATTCTTGTAGATTAGTTTGGTCAACATGTCTCATTCATTATAGTACGTTTTCTCACTTTGTTCACTTAATTATACCAAACAGTTTTGAGTGCTGTTTCTTCTACATATACATATTTCCGCTCCATCTGCTTCTGATAATCCTGTTCGTAATAAACCAATATACATACGTATAAACATAATAAGTGCATCTTCTATTTGCCATAATCATGGCATGTAGCATCATGTAGCGTGTTTCTCATATCGATTACCTTCATTACATACCACCTGCCGTGTTCAAGCAACCTGTGGGAGCTTGCATTCTCACTATATCTTAAACCTTTATGTAAATATCTAAGACTGTTTTCTTATTTATATTTGACTTCACGAATTAATAATTGTTCTGTTATATGATAAACTAACAGAAAAACAATAAATATTGTGGATTTTACAGTGAATCTGCACGATTGTGCTTTGATTATTTCATTAAAGTTAATGAAAGTTTTTAATAAATAATCTCACAATTTCAGTTCAACAAAATGAAACTGTGTTCGACGACAACAACGGATTACAAACTGAGTGGGAGAAGTATGAAAACAAGATCACTAATGGAAATGAAATAGCAGAAACTATCAGTTAATAAAGAAAAGAAAGCGGAAATAAATTTGACAGGCAATAATAATTCATAGATAAGCTCACATGAATCTTATAGTCCATGTAATAATGAAACAAATTTATTCGGCTCTGATTACAATCCATATGATAATAGTGATGAAGAGGTATTAGAGCCAGACGATGAAATTAATCAAGCAAATAATATTTTGGTAAAATCAGTAGATGAATCGAAAAAGATAAGAGCCAGAAACAGACAAGCAAAGCCAAAAGAATGGTTTATTATTATTAGTATTTTGTAAATAAACATGGCACGATAAAGAAGTGTATGTAAGTATGTATGTAGACAAGAAAATTTAAGAATAAACAAAAAAGATATCCAGACGAAAATTATCTACATTTTTCACCTAAAAAAAGATGGATTCAGAATTCGTCTTTGTAAAAACAATTAGGGGAAAAAGTAGTGATAAAGACCAAACAGACACATAATCAAAAGAGACAGCAAACACGAGATTATTTAAATAACAATACAATGTAACAGTAATTCTTGGAGAGTAAGCGCTCTCACTATTAAATCACGCAAGTATATATATACGAAAAATTTTTTTCGTAATCGAATAAATGTATGAATGCACATCTACCCTAAGCCGGCATTGCGAACAAACAACGTGCAGACAGCTGTTTCGACCTTACATTGGTCTCATCAGTGCACGAACGTGTTTGATCACAATCCCTCAAAAGCTTAGAAAACCTGATATTGTCAACTTACGTACTAAACGCCATGAGAGATTCTCAGCGGCATCTGTTACCCAAGTCCGACATAACAAGGTAATGTTGCCCTCCGTAGTACAACTACTAATCAGGCAACTGTAGATATACGTGCATTCAATGAACACGCCATAGGTGGTGTACCTATTACAATACAATGTAAGAGTAATTCTTGGAGAGTAAGCGCTCTCACTATTAAATCACGCAAGTATACATACACGAAAAAAATTTTTCGTATATGAATAAATGTATGAATGATTAGTAGTTGTACTACGGAGGGCAACATTACCTTGCGATGTCGCACTTGGGTAACAGATGCCGCTGAGAATCTCTCACGGCGTTTAATACGTAAGTTGACAATATCAGGTTTTCTAAGCTTTTGAGGGATTGTGATCAAACACGTTCGTGCACTGATGAGACCAATGTAAGGTCGAAACAGCTGTCTGCACGTTGTTTGTTCGCAATGGCAGCTTAGGGAAGATGTGCATTCATACATTTATTCATATACGAAAAAAAATTTTCGTATATGTACACTTGCGTGGTTATTTAAATTTGTTATCTATGGTGAAATCCCATTATTGTTGATCATTTACGGCTAAGCTCTATTTAGCCAATTTGGCAAATGTATTTAGTGAGTATGAAAACTATTACCGTCAGAAAATTTTCAAGTTTTTTGGTAATAAAGTATTTAAGATGACATTAATGAACTCAACCTCGACATCTTTATGCCAACAAAAAAAAGCGATGTCTGCATTTGCTTTAATACAAACAATGTACCTCAAGAACAATAAGATTTGCATTCAAAAAAAAGATCGAGGTTGGGCAACAACAAAAAGAAAAAATTAACTATACACAATTTTACTATATATAATTTAGTAAATCATGAAAGGTACTGCTATCTTTGTGATGAATGAGAAGAATCTTTGAATGCCAATGAATTTGCATCGAATATTGGTCATATTACATCGACAAGAGGTGTTATTTCAGGATGGCGACGAAATTATCTTATATAGCCACGGTGGTGGCTACCAAAACGCAATACTTTATCCATAGCCATCAAGAAGAAAATTTTGAAAAGGGCTACACCCAGCCGGAGAGTGATTCTATGCACTAAGGTATAAAAAGACAACTGAGAAATCACGACATTTACACTCCATTTCGGTATAATGTAAATGTAGACGTAAACAAAACTCATCTTAAATAACTTCATAACGATATCTTCAAAAACCGTAGCGAAATTGCAACTTTTTAAGATCTATTCGAACCAGAAGCAAGATTGGAGACCCTGCGACAACTATATCAGAGTAATTCGCTGTAATTCAACCGGGTTGATTATAAATTAGAATATTCTGATAACTCGAAAAATCTACCACTACATAAAAGCAAAAGCTCAGGTTTATCCAAATAATGAAATCCCTAGAGAACATAATCAATAACTAAAAATTAAGAAGACCAATCATCTTCAAGGTTTAAAAAGAGTGCCGGAGCAGGAGTATCACCATTTCTATTTCTATAACCCCTTGTCACATTATTTAGATTATTTTTTGATTTTTTTTAAAAGAAAAGTAAACCAAGTATGTCCACATATTAAATATTTAAACAAGTTTTATTTACAACATATTGTTTTGATAAAATAATTAGTATAAATTTAATGTAGTGTTTTGTATAAGTTATAAAAAAATAAGAATTTGAAACAATTTTACGCGTCTTCTAAAAAACATCCGCGATTAGACATAGGTACACGGTTTTTAATGAAAGTCGACTATATTTGATTTGTTAATATTTGATTTGTTGGATTAATTCCACACATTTATGATATTTTTTTTTATTTAAATACTATCAGAAATCATTTTTCAAAAAAATAATACAAAAAACATATTTCCTTTTTCCCTTTCTTTGATAACGTGTTCCTCTAAAAAGACCATCTAAAATACAAGTAACGTCAATTTACCCCCCACGTAACCCAAAACATCAATTTATAATTTTAATATTGGCGGTACCTTTGACGTTTAACCCCACTTCGACACAATTAATCCAAAATATGTAAACATACTGCGCGGTGCTGCGTCAGAAATGGGAACGCGGCATTCTTTCTGATCTACGAAGTTGTTTATAATAAATCAAGACGTTTACAAGTTTGTCTCTGGAATAGTATTATAATGTGTGCACCGTTGGGAAACATTGAAAATGTAGGGTGATATGTCAAAAGAAGGTTAGCAGGATGCGAATTTACACTACTAGAAGGAAGGAAGTGCATAATAGTAATGTCATACCTATGTGTAATGCAAAGAAAAATAATATTAAGATTCAAAAAGTATTTTGAGGGTAATTTACTTGTTAAGCGGACAGCTGTTAAAATATTAATATTAATACCTGACGTTTAAAATGTAATAAATTGACAAAATAGTTATTTATATAACAAGTCAGTAAAGTGATACTTTATCGAACGAGTCTGATTTACGAGCCAAGCGAGTGAAGCGAGCGCGGCGAGTAACAGACGAGTTCGGTAATAGTATATTAAAATACAAGTTTCATAAGACACGATTTTTGCGCACGCGTTCAAGTTTAGAAAACCAGCCGCTAGGCGAGTTTTCTAAAGAACAAGTGCGCAAAATGTCTTATGAAACGTGTATTTTATACTATTTTTTCTATTTCGGTTATTAAAAGTTCAAAAAAGCTTAAAATAAGAGACATGTTTTGTTCGAATATTTTAGAAATTTTGCTTTTTTGAAGTTGGTTACTCTGATTTTTAAGTAGAACGTTTTAAATATTTGAATATCGGTGGTGCTATATGTAATTGTGTTTAAAATTTAGACTGATTTATACAATAAATTATTTCAAATTATCAACAAAAAGGACGAAATAAATAACTGTACGCCCCCAGAGATTCGCAAAATAGCAGAAGACAATTTACAAAATCTTTCGTCCACAAACTCTCTACATATTTATCAAAACAAACTTTAATAACAGTTGTACTATTCAACATGGTAAGTAAGTAAATGTCAATAGTAGCATCCGAAAACTTACCATCCAACTCTGCTTAACAATTTATATTGCTAATTAGTAAGTGAAATGTTAGCATGTGTGCTTTTTATTCTTTGTACAATTTTATTGCAAATTTCTGTTACTTTAAAGGCTTATATTTTGACATTTAAATACGATTTGGTTCCATTTTTTTTTGTTACCAACTTCAAAAAAATAAAATTAGCGTGCGATAAAGTAATACTTTATGCAACCAAAATGGGTGTCGTAAAGTGAACTTTATAGCACCGGAATAGAAAAAGGTACTTTACTGACGTAGTGCATACAAAATTTTATCGCCAACCGTGAAAATTGTTAATTTAAGAAATAAAGATATAATAACTTATGACAGTTTATGACAGTGACAAACGATTTATTTTTAAAGTCATCAGTCATGGCTACGCTGACAGATATTAGCGGCAGGTAAAGTGCTTTATTGTACAGTACGATAAAGTGTTTCTTTACCTCCGTAAAACGCTATGGTAACGCATCACTTTACTGACGGTTGGCGATAAAAAATATTACACAACTTTTACTGAAAATCACTGGAAACTTGATCATGTTGAAGAAAAAAAATGAGGTGTGACCACCACACGACTTTCTTATACGTATGAGCGTTTCAAATTATAGAATTTTAAGAATTTTTTTATGCAAAAATTATTCAAAATCCTATTCTAAGTACTTGTATTCTCTTAATAAATCTCTATAGAATGCATACTTTGCAAAATATTATCAAAAACGTGCTACTCAATAAGAGTAAAAGTGCTACCTCCGGTCCGAATTTTGAAATTTCATATATACAAAAAATGTTGCAAATCTAGTTCTAAATACTTTTGTACTCTTGATAAATATACACGGTGGCCAGAAAAATGCGGACAAACGCCACGCAGGCCAAATCTTTGTTTAATTCTGAGTTGACAATCTTAATTGAAAAAAGTAGTACAGTGCTTTTTTTTTTTTTTTTTTTTTTTTTTTTGTAAACCATTGGTATTAATCGATTAGTTACATCAATGCATTTGAGATAATTCCATTTCTAAATTTCACCACATTGATTTTACATAGATAAATTTGACGAATTTTGCTAAATTTTAACCGTATAACTTTTTTGGATTAAGATTATCGCCTCAGAATTGAACAAAGAATCGTTCTACCTGGCGTTTGTCCGCATTTTTCTGGCCACCGTGTATATAGAATGCATAACTTACGACATATTTGCAAAAAATCTCTATTCGATAAGAGTAAAAGTGGTACTTCCGGTCTGAATTTTGAAATTTTTTTTATACAAAAGATATTCAAAATTATGTTTTAAATACTTTTATATCCGTAGCGTACTTGTCTAAAAAGCAAAACTTGCGAAATATTCGCAAAAAACTGATTTGCGATAAGAGTAAAAGACCTAAAAAACTTTTTAAATAAAATTATTCTCAATTTTAATATTAAGTATATATGAATTCTTTATAAATTTGTTTAAACTTAGTAGTTGACGAAATATTGGCAAAATTCGATTTTTTCGCTGAAGTAAACTGCTACTTCCGGTCTACCGATTTTACTGAAAAACTAATCAGATCTCAAGAGGGAGATTATACACGTAAATACAAAATTTGGAATTGATATCTACAGCGGTTTGACCGCTATCGTGGTCACAGAGAGAGAGAGAGAGAGAGAGAGAGAGAGAGAGAGAGATTTTTTAAAACCCACTTTTTCGGTATCAGGGCACTTGAAAACGTGGACTTCTGCAAAAATCTCGAGGTGGAAAATTTTCATCATCACAATACTTCCTTATACTACGTATAAAAAAAATTTTCTAAAACCAACAAGTTCTAGATCGGGAAATTGCCCAAATCGATTTGACCAGTGCAATACAGAAGTTGTTAATTATCACTTTGTCAAGAAATTGATATATGTAAAACAGCTATTCTATATAAATCTAAGAAGAATAAATAACAAAAAATGAGGTGTGGCCACCACACGACTTTCTTATACGTATGAGCGTTTCAAACTATACAATTTTAAGAATTTTTTTATACAAAACTTATTCAAAATCCTATTCTAAGTACTTTCATTCTCTTAATAAATCGCTATAGAATGCATACTTTGCAAGATATTCGAAAAAAAGTGCTACTCGCTAAGAATAAAAGTGCTATTCCAGTCCGAATTTTGAAATTTCATGTATACAAAAAATATTGCAAATCCAACTCTAAATACTTTTGTACTCTTAATAAATATATATAGAATGCATAATTTACGACATATTTGCAAAAAATCTTTATTCGGTAAGAGTAGAAGTGATACTTCCGGTCCGAATTTTGAAACTTTTGTTATACAAAGGATATTGGAAATTAAATGGTTCTCAATTTTAATTTTAAGTACATATGAATTCTTTATAAATTTGCTTAAACTTAGTAGTTGACGAAATATTTGCAAAATTCGATTTTTTCACTGAAGTAAAGTACTACTTCCGGTCTACCGATTTTACAGAAAAACTAATCAGATCTCAAGAGGCAGATTATACACGTAAATACAAAATTTGGATTTGATATCTACAGCGGTTTGACCGCTATCGTGGTCACACACACAGAGACACAGACACAGAGACAGACACACAGACATTTTTTAAAAACCACTTTTTTGGTATCAGGGGACTTCAAAACGTGGACATCTGCAAAAATCTCGAGGTCACAAATTTTCGTCATCACAATACTTACTTCCTTATACTACGTATAAGAAAGTAAAAGATAGCTACTGTTAAAAAGAAAATGTATTAATTACATCCAGTTTCTTTATTTTATTTGTTGTTATTATCCATTTGTAATTTTTGTTCGGCTAAATTCCCGTTTCAGATCTTTATTTTCATTTTTCTCTCCCATTGTTTCGTTGTTAGTTGTAACATTAGTGGCGGCGCGTGGTTCGATACTTTAGGGGTGCACAACCTTAAAATAAAAGAGTGTGTTGTTGGCAAATCGCCGGAGGTAAAAAATTGTTTGAGGCCACGCCCAAAAATACTTTTTTTGAGATATCAAATCGTAGAAATTAAAGGGACTTGTTAGGAAATTAGAAATTAAGTAACTTTCCCCGTTGAGTAGCTCAGGCCGCCTAACAATTGTTTTTTATAGATAAATGTATAATAGTTTTAATATTTCACAAACAGGTTTTGTATTGAAAATCAATTCGTCTCTCCTTTTTTGAGATAAATTCTTCAATGACCCATTAATTAAAATTAAGAATTTCTTAAATCATTTGTTTCTCAATAGATAACATTGCGAGGGCAGTTAGTCTATTGTCGCCCATTGTTCTTCTAAGGAAAGTTTCTACTGGGTTTAATGTGGAGAAACAACTTTCCGTTTCTGCGGTTGTCATGGGCATCATGACAATTGTTTGCTCCCGATCGAAGTGCACTGATTACATGAGCGCACGAACCACATGGTAAAGCGATATAGCCTAAACAGACCATTCGAAGAAAACTTTCCAGAAAGATTCGAATGGGACGATGGTATGCTAGGTATTAGCAGGCGGGACCAGACCTGGTACACAGACGGGTCGAAGACCGCAGCTGGCACTGGAGCACGAATCTACTCTGCTAGTCAGAGCAAATACTATGCACTGGGGAGATATGCATCTGTGTTTCAGGCAGAGGTGTAGGCCCTACTCCAATGTGCTATTGAAAACAATAAGAATGACGTCAGTCACCGGATTTTTATATTATCTGACAGTCAAGCGACACTAAAGGCGATATCAAGCCAAGAGGTGTCGTCAAGACTGGTCCAGGAATGCCTCGAAGAACTTAAATTGCTGACAGTTTGGAATAAGGTAAAACTGATCTGGGTCCCTGGGCATAGAGGGATTGAGGGCAATGAAAAAGCTGATGAACTCACTAGGAGAGGATCAGAAGCAAGAATCACAGGCCCAGAATCGGCTATGGGGGTACCCAAAAGTATGACCCGTAGCCACGTCAAAGACTGGGTTTATGAAAAACACTAAAACCACTACTGGGCAACAATTCCAGGACAAAATCATGGTAAGAAATTTACTGGTCAACCATGCAATAAAAGAGCCACAGAACTACTGCACATGAGTAGGGAATGGCTGTGAACAACAACGGGTCTTTTGACTGCTCATGCACCTGTTAAAATGCATCTCAACAGGATAGGCCTGTATGATGGAGACCTTAGTTGTAGACTCTGCAATAAGGAACCAGAAACAGTCAGGCATATCAGAGTGTGTGAAGTTAGCCCGAATATCGGAAATCTAACGGTTGTTCCAGGTTATTCTAGATTTGTTCTAAATTGTTCCAAAGTATTTCAAAAAAAAAGTCAAAATTGGCCGAGATAATTGAAGAAAAGGACTTTTTCACCTCGCCCCCCCCCTTTTTCGAAAATTGAAATTCTGAAGGTTGTTCCAGGTTGTTCTAGTTGTTATAAACACTGTTCCAAAGAATCTCGAAAAAAAAATCAAAATTGGCCGAGATAATCGGAAAAAATGAGTTTTTCCCAGCCCCCCTTTTCTTTAAATTTGTAATTCTGACGATTGTTCTAGGTTGCTCTAAGGTTGTTCTAAATTGTTCCAAAGTATTTCAAACACTAACTAGCGGTATTTAATTTCAATTAAATTGAAATTTAGCATAAATACGCGAAATATTGTATTTTTATTTTCTGAAAAATTCTTGTCCGCGGGCAGATGCGATCCCGAGCCACCCGGGTATGAGGTCGGTACGTTACCATTAGATCAGCGCGGGTACTCGTATGAGAATTATCATATCGTCTATTTGTATATATACATGCGTACGTATGAATTTTTGAAGTGAAAACTTGATCAGACCGAGCGAAATGTACTAGAATAATGTATACACAATAATAATAAATATATATTTTTTAAATGTAATATAGAACGAAAATGGAAAATGGAAAATGTAAATGTAAATGAATATAGGACGAAAAAAAAAGTTGTATTTCGTATTATTAACCTCGCCTTGATGAAGTTTTCACTTCTGCCGTGTGGTCTTAAGCACACCCATTTTTTTAATTATAGACAAGGTCCACTTTGAGGTATGAAGACTGTGATTGCTTCAACGAAAATTTGTGTGATACATTTATATTCAGAACGAAGCAAAGTCCAATTTATAGAATATCTGAATTCTCTAAAGTATCAACCCCGACCAGCAACAAATCCTAACGTATTACGTGAAATACCATTACATCCTATCAAATTAAGAGTATGTGTGTATTACAATATTAAGATATAGAATATTTCGTCCGGCTTTTAACTTGCTGTGTCTACAACATAATGGTAAAAAATTGTATGAAAGATTCTTGTAATGTTATAAATTTTGAGCATATGAAGCGGAGAGTACCTAGATACTTGTTTAGCTAACATACACTTTTATGCAATATATGTAAATTTCAAATGTGTTAAATACAGGTTTTAACACACATAAAAGAAAAGGTAGAACCTGGAAAACCTAAATGTTATACGAGTGAAAATGATTAACGTAATAAACTGTTATATCAAATCAAGTTTTTCTCCCAACGGTGTTGAAATGATGTAATAAGTAAGCAAAAGACAATCTAATTGTTTATTGGAATAGACGGCATAACAAGAAAATGTAGAAATAAGTGAAATAAATAAAGTCTTATCTTCAAATACTTGCCTCTTTTTTATAATAGTATTTTTATTTACTGCTCTTTTAATGTATGCATTATATACTCCAAAAAATCTCGTATCTGATACTAATAAAGACTATTACTCCTTTTTTGTACTCACCGCCTGTAAAGTGACATTTGGCGCATGTGTAGCTCAACTGGGAAATACGTTTTCCCGGTTGAGGCGACTGTAAAAATTGAAAAAAACACTGGCACTTTAGGACATTTAAAAAAAAATCTAACTTGGTAGTAATAAAATTTAGTCTATAAAATACTACTTCCCTCCACTATTCTTCACTAAAAGTAGGGGAAGTAGGAGTAATAAATAAAAATTCTTTCAAAAAAATTATGGCGCCATCTATTTGACGATATTTTAAGCGACATCTTAAGAAAGATTCAAGCGCCATCTATTTGAACCACATCGACATTCATACTGGCAGTTCGGAATTGTTTGTATTTAAACCAAAAAACGCAATAAATGTACTATAAATTTATAAATATAAGAATAAATACCTCATGTTTGCCATGTGTAAGAATATAATAACTTAATTTTAGGGAAAGGTGAGTAATAGTTACGTACATGAAATGCTTAAATTAATTAGGTAATCTATTTTAGGTTAGGTATGATACTAATGACATTAATCAATAATATTTCTTTAATTTAATGTTCGTACAAAAAATATTATACAAACCACTTGCGTGAAGACATCTTCCACGCATTCGCGCAGTTAAAAGCACTCGCTTCCTGCGGTCGCTCGTGCTTACAATGTGAGCTCATGCGGAAAAACAGTCTTCCCGCACTTGGTTCGTAAATAACTATTATATGGAAGATTCAAATAAATGTTAGTTTAAGTGACACTGGATAAAGTAAACAGAAGTTTCCCTTCATTTTTTTAAATTAATTTTTATTTAAAAATAATGTGTGCGCCAATATCTGCTTTTATAAATTTATTAACATGTTATAATCACATAAACTTATGACACAATAGATGATTAATTGCTATGCAATTAACCATCCACATATACTTATCTAGGGCACACAATAGTTTACGAAATAATAACACATTTTTTATGAATAAACATATTTACTTTAAGAATATTGCTAATTTTTAATTTGCTTTTGTTTTGAAATTATGATTACTATATTTTAAGTTATACTCCTAATATATTTAAAACACTACACTCGACCAAAAATCAGTTTGTATATTGCTTTCTCGTACTAACTCATACAAACTCTCGGTGTCGTCGTTTTATCACACAATAAATACATCCGCAACTTGCAGGCAAGCACTTGGTATATAACGTCGTAACAACATAAAATAAGTGCCTTCACCTATGTATCGAAAATAATATAGCATTCATCTAGCTCATATATGTTTAAAAGATCACTGTTCGTCTCAAGAGTCAATATTTTCATTTCAATATAAAAACTTTTATTAATACTTTGGCTTTTAGATTGACAGATAATTGACTAAATTTCTTCAGTTATAAGTAGCTAACAGGTAATTACATTACAAAATAAAAAGTACTGTCATTAAACTTTTTTATGTGTAGGATAATAAAACAACTCAAATAATCTGAGAAATGCCAATTCTCAGCCAGGCATAATATGTGTACTAATTGTCTGACCGAGAATTGGCATTTACACAATACTGAATGGATTACTAACTTCTGGTGCTTTACATTTACACTATACCATACTGAAGAAAACAAATATGTATCTATGGCTATCAAACACCCCTAAGTTTACATTTTCATATTTGATTTACACAATTCTATATTAAAATTTGTCTTTGGCTTACCACCGACTCATCATTTGACACATAAATCAGTATTATTTGTGTGGTGAGAATAGATGTTGTCCATGATAAATCTCGATCTTCTGATCAATCTACATGAATAGTATGTGTCTGTTCTACTCCAAAGTTTTTACATTTACTATTTTAATTACACAATTCGCGTCGATATTATTTATGTAATGGAATTAAATGCTGACTATAATCGGGATCTTTTGATGAAACTACACAATTCGCGTTTGCATCTTTCTATGGTTTTCATTAAACATACAGGTCGGCATTTTTTCTTTGTAATGTTGTTAGAAGTCGTTTCTGATAAATAAAAGATCTTCCAACTATTCTTCTTAATTGACTTGCTTTCCTAATTGGCATTTTTGATATTGAAGATAGATTAATTTAATTACATTTCTATCTACCCTATATACAGGGTGTTTCTTAATAACATGCTAATATTTAAGGGGGTTATTCTTGAGTCCATTTTATGAAAAAAACTTCATATGGTTGTATGTCCTAAATGTCTTAACTTTTGAACTGTAGGGTACTAAAGTTTTAAAAAAATTCAATCATTTGCATCTCGCTAGACTACTTAGAGAAAAAACTATTTATGTAACTTTGAACAACATTTTACTTAAGAGAATAACGTGATCTACATACATTTTGAAATGGTAACAGCAAATTATCCTGAACGCACAAAGAAATAAATTAAATCGGATGAAAATGTACACATGAATGAATTTTATTTTTTATGCGAAAACCATACGTCAAACAAAAAAAAACATGAGACCACATTTGCTCAGAAATGAATAGCAATGGCGTAACATATAGCAGTGACCTTGAGTTTGGTGGTAAATTATAAATAGGCATAATCAAGATCACTTCAAGATTTAATTTAATTAATTGTTATTATTATTGTAATACATATTCATTAAGTCAATATTTTGGTACATCTAATTTTTATTTACGTAAAATAATGAATAAGTATAAAATATTACGTGAATAATAACAAGAAAGTGTTTCCCGCACGAAGAATACTGTGACTGGGAGAGATCGACCATTTGGCCCGGCGAAAACAATATTCTTCGCTAGATGTATTAGATGAGTCATGAATATGTAAACAAGTCGATATTTACATATTTGTTTACCTTTTTGAAAGATTAGTAATGCGCTGGTTTCCCGGGTGGTGCAGCACTGCAGCTATGTATTTCTGGAGGTGGAATCGTATTGTACCGAGAAGAACCGGACGTTTTTGTGAAGAAAAATATTAATATAAGACCGGAACCGATGAGAAAACGTTAGATGCCTGGTGAAAATCGGCTCTCTCAAAACAAAACAAGAAGTAGGTAGAAACCTCTTAAAAGTAAAAATGTTATATTAACTTAGAAGTTTATTCATGAATTTGAACTTAGAATAATTTTCAAAGAGATTTTTCGATACTTTTTTTCAACAAGAATTAGAACTTGTAATATTTTCTGTAATAATTTTACCGTACTTATAGAATTTTCCAACTGAAGTGGAACTTAGAATAATTTTATGAATTAGATATCGTTTTTAATTTGGAGTTTGGTTTACATTGAGACTTGTAATTATTTTTGGAAATAATTATTTATGTTCGGAGTTTTATTTAATTAGAACTTTGAATTTTTTTTTATTTTCTAGAATGTTTTGTTTTATATGTAGGGTTATTACACCATGCATTAAGATAAAGCATTTTAGTAACTGTAATGATCAAGTTGAATAGCATAATAATTTTTTTTTATAAAGATTTTTCTTTACTATTTTATTTACCAGATTAGAAGATTTGTGGTTAATAATTTTATTTTATGTATATATAGAATAATTGAACAGTGATCGAGATTTTCTTTTATATAATGGATGAATTCGAAGCTATGTACGAAGAATTAAGGTGATTTAATAATGTTTGTTATAAATGTGTATATAGTGTTGTACAAAATTTTCTTGAGTGGTGTTTTGTATTGGAATCTCAGAGTGAGGTAAAGTTTTATTTTATTATATATATATTTTTTTATATGTATATCAAGTATATTTTATAGTGTTTGTGTATTTGGTATTAACGTGTTGGGTAATAGATCAGGGATGTGTGCGGTGAATTAAGTAGTTGTTTAATTCATAGCATGGAGTCCTGGTGAATCCTTAAAACACGAATTAGTCTTGGTGGTACTGTTTTGGGAGCGAGAAAAGGCGCCAGGAAGAACTAATCAGGGCTGAGTTAATTAATTAAATGCACAAAGACATTTTTTTTATTATTATTTTATTAAATTTAAAATTTATATATATATACCTTAAGGGGTGAGCACAAGTAGTGTATGTTCGGGTTGTGTCCAACGAGTTGAAAAGCATACTCGTAGGGTGGAACTTTGAGGTACCTACCAGTGTGAATTTGCTTTCTGATGGTACTGTCTTGGGAGCGAGCAAAGGCGCCAGGCAGGACTAATTAGGGCAAAGCCATTTCCTTAATGTTTATATTTTTTGTAAATAATAAATCGCGTAATTTTTGGTTATTCATATTCCAGTACAATTCACAATATGCAATAAAATTTATTTTATTAAAGATGTTGATTGTTTACATGTATCTTTGACGAATATAAATCATGATGATCACGTTTATTTTTAAAATATAATTTTTTTTCTCGATGTTATGCCTTCATTAATTATAATTTCTTTATTATTTTGACTATTTGATCATGATATGTGTGATTTTATATGATGTTTTGAAATATTAAATTTTTGTAAATATATTTGTGTAATTTAAAATTTCTCTTTCTTTAATACTTTCTTTTAATAAATTAGATGATAAAATTTATTTTGCATTTTATTTTCTTTACCTAACCTGGTGATAATTAAAGAGCATTCAAATTGGATGGAGAATTTATTTATATTTTCTGCCCCTGAGAGAACATTTTCTTTAGTCATTCTAAACTGAGCTAGTTAAATGTAAAATTGCCTAACCTACTATATAGCAGAAAATTTGTTGAATCTTAGTCTAGCATAAGGCCTAGCACTAGGATGCATGCTTGATTCTTACTTACTTATTGATTGAATAATTTAAATTATTTTTATATAAATCTCAAATTGCAAGAGTCACAGCAATATGTTTCTTCAAAAAAATTTAAAGAAAAAACCCGTACAGACACCACAGGTAAAAATTATAAAATTGATTGTATATCAGAAAATGCATCTTGATGCATAAAAGACGTATACAAAATTTGACTAAAATATCAAAGTTCTAAAAAAAAAAAAAAAATTTTTAAACTTTCACAAAATGGATCCAAGAATAACCCTCTTAAATATTAGCATGTTATTAAGAAACATATAATACATAGTTATAACAAAATGACAAATATTAATAAAGAATATAAGTAGACCAGGACATGGTCAACGAAGATATTTTCGCTTATAGATATATACCGCGAGATCAAAAATTATATTGATAAAGGTTTGCCATGGAATGTAAAACGACTGTCTTAAGTTATATCATTAAGTGTCATACTGTCATTAATATTTGTTATTATATTTCTCTCCGATATCTTGTAGTTTTTCAATTATGGTTTACACTACAGCACACAAAACTTACATGATTAAAGCGTATTTTAGAACAGGTATGCTAGTTAATGACATTTGGAAATGCAGTAAACGTTTATGTTTGGATCATTTACGTGAACACTTCCCAAATTTCGCAGTGGTAGAGCAAGATTTTTATATGTGCCTCGCACATAGTGTTGGTGTATTTCGTGAAACTGGATCATGTAAAGGGGCTGGTAGGCCAACTATTCGTACAGAAGAAGCGATTATTGACGTTCGTAATCGTATAGAACAGGACCCCACAACATTTTTGAGACGCCTGTCCCAAGAAATAGGAATTTCTTATAGAACGTACCCAACCATTTTAAAGGAGAACTTGACAATGCATCCATATAAGATGCAATCATACCAAGCTCTTTTGCCAACAGACCACCCCAGTCGTCTTGCGTACTGCCAGTGGTTCGTCAACAATTTAATGAAAGTTAAACTTAACATTTTTTTCCGATGAGGCATGGTTTCATATTTCGGGGTACGTAAATTCTTATAATATGCGAATGTGGAACACTAATAAACCGCATTTTTTTGTTGAATCTCCACTACATTCTCAAGAAATTGGATTTGGATGGCAGTCTCCCGTAAAAGGATAATTGGGCCGTTTTTTTCAATTTCAGCATCAATGCAGAGAGGTACAGAAATAACATTTCGAATGAATTTGTTCAACAACTACACGACGCACATACGACACGAGAAACTATCGCCTTTCTCCGTGAGTTTTTTGATGATCGACTTATAAGTTTTCATACGCAACTTGAGTTTCCTCCGAGGTCACCTGGTTTGACTATTATGGACTATTTTGTGTTCCCGTACTGCAAAAATAGAATTTTCAGAACTCCTGCGATAATAATAATAATTTGCAAGAACTGCAACAAAAGATTATTGAAGTATGTGCAACCATAACGCCACAAATGTTGCGAAATGCTTTTGATAGCATGAAAAGGCGCTCGGCCTAAACGTGTGCATCGAACAAGGTGGGGGTCATTTTGAATATTTATTGTAATTTGTTTATTAATTTTTAATAAAATATTATTCAAACATGTAAATCATTTTAAATAAACATATATTTACAAATTTTATGTCAGTCAAATGTCAGTATGACAGTTAACCTGACAATTTAATCAGAATTATCTCAAAAGAATGATACCTCAGACGGGCGGGCGTGTTTACATTCCATGGCAAACCTTTATCAATATAATTTTTGATCTCGCGGTATATTACCTTAATTAAGAAGACCTATTTACACATTTATAAAAATATATCGCACAGATGCTAGTAGCCTGTAAAATGATTCCTATTCATATGTTAAAAAATAAGTAAATTTATGTACTTACTGTAAATCTATAAAAATTAATTTCATTTAAATTATGTATTAGCATGTTGCAAACAACATTTTATTAAGGTTATGATAAACTATTAATTTTGTCAATTTACAAATAAATTAAAATGAATGCTAAAAGTTCGCTCGTTCTTCTCACTAATTTAATATGCAAGTTGGCTACGAAGGTGGGATTTCATTGGTACGTATGAAATTAATATTTATAACGGCAAGGAAAGCTATATTTAATAACAAGTGTTATAATGCAAAGTTTAGTGTTATAAAGCAAAGTTTTCACATAATATAATTTTAAGTACACTGAAGAGAAAAATTATTTAACCTATAGTAACGTTTTTTCATTTCGCACAATTGTTGTATTCATATGCATAAAACTTTTATTTCACAAATAAAACATCCAGCGCCATCTATAGTAACAATATTAAATAATTAATCTTACATACTATTTATATCAGATTTCTGTAGTTTGATGATGTTTTATATGACTGCTGATTAAGCATTGATAGATTAATAAATGAAATATACATTAGAATTTGTTATTATTAGTAATATACGTATTTAATTAACAATGCTTCAATTTCCTGTTGATTTATATAATCTCAAATATAGAAAAGAGTTGTAAGATACATTTTTTGATGATTTTTTAAGTTTTAAAAACTGATATTGGAATATTATACGTGTTTGTATTAAGACTGTAACACCGTTATATATTGTTTAGTTTTTTTCCAATTAAACCATATTTCTCCAAAAACGTAAGTCAATTCTGGCTCTATATTAAGAATGAGTATAATCAATCATATAGAAAACAAAACTTTTGCTGTAGATTCCAGCAATTATTATTCAGAATATTGCCAATGATTCTGGCGTAAATTTCATCATTCACAATCCGTTCACATTGATACTGATACAGGTCCGTACTTCCAAAAAAAAATTACCCGGCACCATTAAGACAAACCTGATGTTTTTTTGCGTGTCACCTTTTATACAGAATAAAAGTGGGAAATCATAGTTACTTTTTATTCATATGATTTTTAAAAAGTTTAGGCATACAGGCATTTTCTCAACGTGATCACTCGGAAATTTCCAATGTCCTTAACTTTTTTCGATCATTTTACATGCTTGAGTGAGGAGGAGAAGTTTGAGGTAAATAAATAAAATTCCGGTTTTCTAATTCTCTGTATAAAATTTTGATTAATTTAAGTAAAATATCTATAGTTATAGAAAAATAATATACAGGGTGTCTCTAAAAGGTCTTTAAACAACTATACCACGTATTTTTCGGACCAAAATAAACCGATTTAGCAAAACTTGGCTTAGTGAAAGTTCCTTAGTTTGTGCGCAATACGGTCCTGATGTTGCAGTTGGAAAATTGTTTTTTTGTTATAAATTTGAAACGGCTGGAGCGATTGCGCTAAATTTTGTCACGTTTACATAGTTTTATGAGTCAAGAAATTCTGCATCAAAATTGTGATAGTAATTAATCCATAGGCGGAGAACCTGCGTTTATAAATATTAAAACATTTCCATTTTCTACGCCAATGGATAAAAAAGAGTTTGTCTATAAAATTTAGATTAAGTGTCTTAAGTACAAGTAAGACGTGTACATAGTTTAAAGAGACGTCTAAACGGCCTAAGACACGTGTACACGGCTTAAAGATACATGTACATGGAGCACACAGTATGCGCTGCCGTCCTCTAGTTAATGTTCTCAAATCTTAAAATGCGATTTTTGAGAAAACGATGCAATTTTTCGAGTCTTACCAAGAGTACCTTTTTTCTTGTACTTAAGACACTTAATCTAAATTTTATAGACAAATTCTTTTTTATCCATTGGCGTACAAAATGGAAATGTTTTAATATTTATAAACGCAGGTTCTCCGCCTATGGATTGATTACTATCACAATTTTGATACAGAATTTCTTGACTCATAAAACTATGTAAACGTGACAAAATTTAGCGCAATCGCTCCAGCCGTTTCAAATTTATAACAAAAAAACAATTTTCCAACTGCAACTTCAGGACCGTATTGCGCACAAACTAAGCAACTTTGACTAAGCCAAATTTTGCTAAATCGGTTTATTTTGGTCCGAAAAATACGTGGTAGAGTTGTTTAAAGACCTTTTAGAGACACCTATAATAATGCTATTTATTATACTTAAGGCGGCTGCACAATCGAACGGGAACGAGAACGGTAACGAGAACTAAAATGATACTCTACCCCGTAACGAGAAGGGGAGAGTTGGCCAAGTTTTAAGTTTCTCGTTCTCGGGGTCTTCCTGAAACCAAAAGTGTGGCTAGAAAGCTGAGCGTGCGCAGGGTATGGTTTGCGCATGTGGCTATTCACTACAGAGCACAATATTCATATATAATACAACGAGTAGTCAAAGTATGCTCGATTATTTTTGTGGTGGTTCACGAATGTTTCCTTGCGCTTGAATATTAATAGGACGAGTGCGTCAGCACGAGTCCTATTTACAAGCGCAAGGAAACAAGAGTGATAACACCGCAAAAATGATCTATCATACTTTGATTACGAATTGTATTCGAAGGACTATTCATCGAATGATTCATTCATAAATGACGAACTGAGTTTTTTAATTTTCTAAAATTAAGTAGCTATTGCGTTGGTTTCCATAGTAGTATGTTTTCAACAAACTACTGTCAATGTAGAAAATTTTCTACGATTCGAATTTAATAAGTTATTGCAAGAATAAATAGATTTCTGATATGGAAAGCAATTCAAAAAGGTTTGGTGAAAAAGGTGAAAGTGAAATTGATGCTGAAATTCATAAAACTATTCCGGAAAACACAAAGAAAACAAGAGATTATATCTGGAGGCAATTCTCAGATTTCTTGTCCGAGAAGAGGTACAACTTGGACGAATCCACACCCCCTATTGAAATTAATTTCGTATTAAAATCTTGGGCATGTAACATGAAGAAGCAAAATGGCGATGACTATAAGGAAGGAGTGGTAAAGCACATGTGGAATGTTACCGCGAAGTTGATGCAGGAATTATATTTTGAGAAGTGGAAAATAGTAATAAACCCGTTCAACGATATTGTCTTTAAGTCAAGTAGGAATGCCAGAGACGCCATGCGATGAAAATTACAGTCGTGTTCCGAAAAAAGAAGTTACAAGTGCAGCAGCTATTACCCAAGAAGAGTTTGCAAATATTGTCGGCAGTTTTGATGAAGATACCCCGAAAGGCCTCCAAAAAAAATTCTTTTTTATAGCTTCTTTGGAACTTGCTTGGCAAGGTGGAGAGGGAAATAACTGTCTCACGCACTTCTTTAAAGAAGAAATTAACAATGATGGCTCCCCTACTGGCAGGATAGAGTATAATAGCATATTTTCAAAGACTGCGCAGGGAGGATCTAAGCCACTTTCCACCAGCAAATGGCTAATTAAAAATAAAGACAATTCTGATTTATGTCCTGTGAGGTAGGTGTCAGTTTTTGATAAATTCCTATAGGTATGTTTATGTTTATTTTTATTTAGGTTGTATCACAAGCTTATATCCATAAGAGGAGAAAACATTAAGACGAACCGTTTGTTTCTGACTCCCAATCCTTTTTGGAACAATTCGAAATCGTCTAGTTGGTTCAAAAACTCTCCGGTTGGGATTAATGAGATGAATAAATGGGTGAAAAATTCTGCAGCAAAAAGCCGGATTGGATGTTAAAAAAGAAAAATATCCAATCACTCAATAAGATCGTCTACAGTGACAACTTTAGCAAAAGCTGGAGTCGGGGAGCATCAATTGATGAAAATTACTGGCCACGGCAATATAAATTCTATTAAAACTTACCTGCAGTTAGATGATGAACACCATGAGAGTATTATTGGTCATTTGAGAAAAAATATAACAAATACTGGATCCACTGCTGTAGCCTCTACTTCTAATATCACCAGATCCGTTGCACTGTCCGAAGAAAGTGAGATGAAAGGCACTTTCAGAGAAGCCTTTTTACACAACTGTAGTCATATTAATTTTTCTAATTGCAATTTTCATTTATAAAATTATAATCCATCATGTAATTTTTATTATATAAGGTATTTGTACGTTATTGTTTCAAAAAATAAAAAAATTGCGACATATATCTGTCAAAAATATCCACCGATACCACTAGTGGTGATTTCAATGAAATACCCACTAGTGTAAATACGCAGCAGTATTTTTGTTGCTAGGACACAAAAATGTGATTCTTTGATTCTTATTGGTCATATTTTTACAAATGACACATGAGTTGAATAGTCACAGAAATAGACTATGATGCAATACAAGGAACGACGAATTACTTATTATAAGTCATATACATATACTCCATAACAATGGAATTTGTTGTTATTTACCTCCTGTCTGGTCAGTGCTTCGCAATAGATGAACATGCAAAATCGGGTCGTAAAAAATTGTAAAACCACTAAATCATAATAAATATCCCTAAGCATTCAACCAATCTTATCGTTAATTTGTGAATCTAGGACACTTTCCGCTCTCGTTTTTGTTCCCGTTCCCGTTGGATTGTGCAGCCGCCTTTAATGTGTAACTGGCTTTCATGTATGATATTTTACATGCTGAAACTAGATATCCTTCAGTTTAATATTATTATTTGGAAATTGTTGCCGTCGAGGGGAATTTGTGGTGGCATTCAGTCGTTGTATCTAGTTCATACTTCAGCCGTAACGGTCACCAAGACAAGTTAACTAAATTTAGAGTAAATTTGACAGTGGGCTTGAGTTGACATATTAAATGATTTTGTTAATTTAATAATTTTATTTTTTTAACTTTATGTAACAAATTCATTCAAAATCATTAGTTTTCATAAGAACACTACTTACAATAAGTATTTGGAAAAATTGTGCCGATCATGTAAATTTTTAATTTTTTTAACATGATGTGAACACTAAATTATTGTTAATTGTCAATATTATTCATGATGAAAGGAACAAATTCGTTTAAAATTCAGGTAATTATTTTGCAAAAAACGCTCGGACAGGTCGATTAGTACCTATTTTTAGTTTAGAATTTTTTGACATAAGAAAATTATTTACAGGGTGTCTAAAGAATCGTTGTTTTTTTTTAAATGGAACACACTGTATATTATGCCATTTTTGAATTGTAGGGTAAATTCTAAACACACAGAATCAACGGTTTTCGGAATAATGAGTTTTGTGATAAATTAAAATGCACATAGGCAATGAAATAAAATGTTTAAATTGAACAAGGACACCTTGAAATTTTTTTTAAAAGCCAACAAAAACAACCTGGTATTGCAAATTTTATCTTCAACAAAAAACTCTACTTCAAATTAATCGATTTTCATGTATTTTTTTTAATTTATCACATTTCAAACGTCATTATTCCGAAAACCGCCGATTTTGGGGATATGGTATGTTACACAAAAAGTGTTGAGAATTTACCACACAATTCAAATATGGCATAATATATAGTATGTTCCATTAAAAAAAAACAATGATTGCTGCATATGTTCTTCTTTAGACACCCTGTATATAATTTTCTTATGTCAAAAAATTCACAACTAAAAATACTATAATATCAAAAATTAAATTGGTCAATGTTGGTCATGGAATGTAAAACGCTTGTCTTAGTTTAAATCTTCCTTTTGAAATAATTCAATCATTGTCAAGCTACACTGACATTATCGATAACCTACAAATGTGTTACCTACTTAGTTCAGCTGTAAAATGATAATGAACTACAAGTTATGAAATAAATAACGTTTTTATTAACCAGAAAAACTAAATTACAATAATTGTTGGAAATGTCCCCCGTTTTGTTCAATGCACAAGTTTACGCGCCTCCTCATGCTGTAAAAAGCGTTTTGCAGCATTTCTGGCGTTATGGTTGCACATTGCTGAGAAATTCTTTGTCGCAGTTCTTGCAAAGTATGTATCGGATTTGCGAAAATCTTATTTTTTAAATAAAGAAAGATAAAATAGTCCATAATTGTCAAACAAGGTGATCTGGGAGGAAACTCAACTTCCGTATGCAAACTTACCAGCCGGTCATCAAAAAACTCGCGGAGAAAAGCAAGATTTTCTCGTGTAGTATGTGCTGTTGCATCGTCTTCCTGGAAATAACCGTATTGAAGTTAATCATCGTCTAACTGTTGCACAAATTCAGTCAAAAAAATATTTCTGTACCTTTCTGCGTTGACGGTGAAATTGAAAAAAATTGACCCAATTATTCTTCTGCGAGAAACTGCCATCCAAACACCAATTTTCTGAGCATGTAGCGGCGTTTCAATAAAAATATGCGGGTTATCAGTGCTCCACATTCGCATATTCTAAGAATTGATGTATCCCGAAAGGTGGAACCAAGCTTCGTCAGAAAAAAAAGTTAAATTCAGCAGATTGTCATTCATTAAATTATTAACGAACCAATGGCAGTACGCAAGGCGTCTGGGGTGGTCTGCAGGCAGAAGAGCTTGATATGATTGCATCTTATGTGGATGCATGTTCAGGTCCTTCTTTACAATCGTTTGGCATGTTCCATAAGAAAGCCGAATTTCTTGAGGGAGACATTTTACAGGTTTTGTAGGCTCTTCTTCCATATGTTGACGAACGTCATTAATAACTTCTTCTGTACTAACTCTTGGTCTACCAGAACCTTTTTTATGCGTCACAGAACCAGTTTCGCGAAACACTTCAACACAATTTGTAAGGCATGCATAAAAATTGTCCGGTAATACTGCTACGGCTGGGAAGTGCTCTCGAAAATTGACCAAACACAAACGTTGACTGTATTCCCAAGTTCCATTAACTAGCACACCCGTTCGAAAATAGGCTTCAATCATGTAAATTTTGTGCTCTGTGGTGAGAACCATGATTCAAAAACCGTGCAGGATTAGAAAACTTCAATACAATAACTTGACAGACAAAAAATTATGACATACCTAAATGTACGATGCACGCTACGACAATAATTTTAAAATCCATGACCACCATTGACCAATTTAATTGTTGATATCCCGATACTAATCGACCTGTCCGAGCGTTTTTCTTCAAAATAGTTACTTGAATTTTAAACGAATTTGTTCCTTTCATCATGAATAAAATAAATAAAGAAATAAATATTTGTAATACTTTATATATTTTCATACTAAATAAATTTTAGTAGGGAATAATAATTAGTAATGTGTAGGTATATGTAATTATCTTTGCAGTTCGTGTAAACAACTTCAATTACTGTTGTATGTAAGACTCGCATTTCCAAGACTAGTTGCTTAAATTTACCTCCTCAAGGTTTGTAGCAGTAATACGAATGATTTATCTGTATAAGTTCTTTATTGATATTTAAAATAGAAACTAATAAGCAAAACCTTTTCTGCAAGTTCTTAAGGACATTTTGATAAAAGATAAAATGTTTGTTGCATTCTTGCTCTCTGATACAAATATTTAATAATAAATAGACTTGATTCACAATTTTCATGTTGATATAGCACATTCATTAAAATGTGCAGTAATTATATATTTATAACGGCAATCCTCCTCAAAACGCTTAGAACAAAGTCTATGCTTTCATTTGTAAATTGGGCCTATATCTTTATCCATAGATTCTTCTAATTTTTTTTTTGTAAAACTAGAATGAACAGATTTGAATGTTAAGAGATTTGTATTCATCAAATTATAGATGTATACACCTACTTGTGTTTATAACTTTACTCTCCTGTTTCCAATTGCCGTGCATTCGTATTGCTGCTTCGACTGGTAGAATGAAAAGCGCCACATCCATCTATTTTAACGAAAGTCGTAAAGGAAACACAAAACAGCTAAATCCTTGATTAGAATTAATACAGTTTTTCTAACCTCAATTGTCATGATATCATATCAAATTGTCTACTAAATTTTAAGCTATGTGTTCCATGGTTTGGCGGGATATTTGAATCACTCCTTCTTATTCTGAGACAGGGTATAGTTTAATTAAAAGTTCTTATAATTTAGATCTATTCGATTTAAAAATATTTTATATTTATGAATAACGCGTCATTAGTCAGGCAAAGGGTTGAAATAGTAAGTAGTAGTATTTAATAACTAATAAACAAATATTCATAACGGCGCAGAACAATGAATCACTTTGGCATAAATAAATTAAAATGGTTAAATTTGAGATGTTGCAACATTTTATGTATCAAGTAATATAGCCTACATTTTCAGAACTGTCATAAATAATTATATTCACACACCTTTTGTCATTTCTCATAATTATCTACCTTTTGACGTTTGTTATAATTGTCATCGAAATAATAACACTTTGTCAACAATGCTTGCCTACTGTACAAAATAGCCAAGAATTAAATAAAATATTGGTAACTATATAAATAGAAAAGTAATATTTAATAACTTTATATATGATATTCAATTTGTAACTGACTTTATGTTATAATAAGTATTTCACAAGCGGAAGCAACCCTTAAATATTAATTAATTAATTTAATTTTATTGTTCTAAAAATTTTTTTCGCTCGATGAGAAATTATAGTCGCTTTGTATCGTCGTCTTTAATTCGTACTTTGGCCGTGTCGATTGCCAAAACGATTAGTATATGTTTTTAATGGGTTTTAATTATTGGCGCGTGTCGGTTGCCAAAAGGACTTAACCATAATGAGTTAAGTACAACAACCATGTTTGTCAAAAATTTTGAAATTCGTGTGTTTTGCATAATATAAAGAAAGTTTGCTTCAACAAAACACCATTTAAACCTTTTCAACATTATTATATTAACAATAATAAATTTAACAATATCTATGCTGTTAAATTAAGAAATAGTTTCCTTTAGCAGGATTTTACCCAAATTCACATGTTAGATGTTCCATATTTTAGTGAAATCAACACCTTTCTTTTTCTATCTGTTGGAATAAATTAAAAAAAAATAGAAATCACCGTTCCTACCATAGTTGCAAAACTTCTAGTTTTAACAATAGCAAAGAGTTTTATAAACATTAAATATTGTGAGAAATTTGAAATTAACAGAAATTAAATTTCTATCTTATTTAGGTTTACAGAATTACACTATATATTAGGTACCTATACCTTATTCATTTAATTTTATTATCGTGCCACTGAATAGTTCATTGTGGCAGTACATCTAAGAAACAACTTACTTGAATCAACTAATTCTCATTCATAAACACACTTGCTAGTCAGAAGTAAAAACAACTCGGGGGGAAAAAAATGTTTCTATTAATGTCAACCAATCTGTAATCAAATGTAACAGAGGACCACGCCCGCAACCACTGGTCACACATCCCTATTGGTAAAGACACCACATGTATCACATCCTTTCGGGAGACATACCGTCTTGACAGTTCGAAAATTTGTTTACAAGCAAGAACATAACATAACCCCAAGAGATACACATTAAAACATTCAAAACGTTCGGTGCCTCAATTACTTATAATTAATATAGTGTTTAAGTTTTTCGAAAAGATTAAATCACTTTAAAAAATGCACTTCGTGAACGCCATAAAAATGGAAACTGATCATTATATTCCATCGACGAGTCCGAGTAATTTTAATCCGTACACTGCACCCCACAACTTCTTCAACTACTTACATTATCCGCACGTGTCGCAGGTGTATCAAAATTTCGAGTCGCAGAATTATTTTGATCAAACTGACGTAGCTCGCAACTTCATGATGTACAACAAAAATATGATAGCGAGGGGTATCGAAGATATCCTGGGAAATTGCGGTCAATTTTCCGATAGTCTCACGATCTGTCGATACCAGAGACAATTAGAGAATAATAATTACCCGTACACGCACCAGGAGGAGCGAAACGTCACTAGAGATCTTTTGCAAGGTGAGAATTTGGAATTAAAAATATGCGGGAGCGTTGGCTCGTCGGATAATAATTGTTTATTCCAAGAGGAGTGGAACTGTTTGGATGGAGAAAACGTTGTGAATTCCACCGAGAAGGTGTCAAAGGATTTTCAAGAAGCTTACGTGCAACATTCTGAAAATGTCAAATCAGATATATTAGGTAAGATATAAAAATTTCTGTTGTATTTGTATGTGGTAAATGTTTCTGGAATCCACTGAAAAATTGTAAATGAACTGCAAATTAAGAACAATGAAATTGGCTATAAATATGTTATGTTAAGTATTCCAAAAATAAGTCCAAAGCTATCTGGGTCGTCATAAAGAATAATTGCAAATTAATATGATATTTGCAGTTCAAAATGTGTGATAACTTTATGAACATATTGAATAACTATGTAACGCTTTTAATTATCAGTTTTACCAGTCTAAAAATGAGGTGTGGCCACCACACGACTTTCTTATACGTATGAGTGTTTCAAATTATAGAATTTTAAAAATTTGTTTATTCAAAAATTATTCAAAATCCTATTTTATTCTCTTAATAAATCTCTATAGAATGCATACTTTGCAAGATATTCGAAAAAAAGTGCTGCTGCCTAAGAATAAAAGTATTACTTCCGGTCCGAATTTTGAAATTTCATGTACCTATACAAAAAGCAAATCCAGCTCTAAATACTTTTGTACTCTTGGTAAATATATATAGAATGCATAATTTACGATATATTTGCAAAAAATCGCTATTTAGTAAGAGTAAAAGTGGTACTTCCGGTCCGAATTTTGAAATTTTTTTTATAGGAAAGGTGTTGAAAATTAAGTTCTAAATACTTTTATACTCATAACGTACCGGTCTAAAAAGCATGACTTGCAAAATATTCGCAAAAAACTGATTTTTGATAGGAGTAGAAGACCTACTTCCGGTAAGAATTTCGAAAGACTCTTTAAATAAAATTGTTCTCAATTTTAATTTTAAGTATATATGAATTATTTATAAATTTGTTTAAACTTAGTACTTGACGAAATATTTGCAAAATTCGATTTTTTCACTGAAGTAAACTACTACTTCCGGTCTACCGATTTTACTGAAAAACTAATCAGATCTTAAGAGAGAGATTATACTGTTAAATGCAAAATTTGGAATAGATAGCTATAGCGGTTTGACCGCTATCGTGGTCACACACAGACACACACAGAGAGACAGACCACTTTTTCGGTAGCAGGGGACTTCAAAACGTGGACATCTGCAAAAATCTCGAGGTCGAAAATTTTCATCATGACAATACTTCCTTATACTACGTATAAGAAAGTAAAAAGGCCCGGGTTTTATTTGATAGTAAACTAGTTGGCTAGGTGGCATATGCAACTATTACCAAAAAAATGAAGTGTGGCCACCACACGACTTTCTTATACGTATGAAAGTGTTACTTCCGGTCCGAATTTTGAAATTTCATTTATACAAAAAATATTCCAAATCTAACTCTAAATACTTTTGTACTCTTCATAAATATATATAGAATGCATAATTTACGACATATTTGCAAAAAATCGCTGTTCGATAAGAGTAAAAGTGGTACTTCCGGTCTTAATTTTGAAATTTTTTTTATACAAAAGATATTTAAAGGTATGTTCTAAATACTTTTGTACTCGTAATGTACCTGCCTAGAAAGCATGACTTGCGAGATATTCGCAAAAAACTGATTTTCGATAAGAGTAAAAGACCTACTTCCGGTAGGAATTTCGAAAAACCTTATTAAAGAATTTTTCTCAAATTTAATTTTGAGTACATTTGAATTCTTTATAAATTTGTTTAATCTTAGTAATTGACGAAATATTTGCAAAATTCGATTTTTTCACTGAAGTAAACTACTACTTCCGGTCTGCCGATTTTACTCAAAATCTAACCAGTTCTCAAGAGGGAGATTATATTCGTAAATACAAAATTTGGAATTGATATATACAGCGGTTTGACCGCTATCGTGGTCACACACAGACAGACACAGACAGAGAGAGAGAGAGACACAGACATTTTTTAAAAACCACTTTTTTGGTATCAGGGGACCTCAAAACGTGGACATCTGCAAAAATCTCGAGGTCGAAAATTTTCATCATCACAATACTTCCTTATACTACGTATAAGAAAGTAAAAGAAAGCGCTACACGACATCTAACAAAACGACTAATCTTTTCAACGTTAAACGTAATTGTAACAATTCAGAGTCAACTATTGAAGACACAGTAGTTATCTTTTATTTACATACCCTGTGATTTGGTATGTATGTAAAATTAAACGTTTGTTAATAATACAGAATTGAAAACAGCGCTTACTTCAGGCGTTTCATGCAACAAAGTGTTCATAAAATTAAAGTCCAATATACCCAAAGAACAGAACAATCATATAGATTATGCAGTTAAATGCAATGACTGCTCTAAACTTCATATTGTGCAAACTACACAAAGATGGCTAGAAAGGAAACAAAAGATTTACTATTGAAGTCTTAGCCTATATATTTTATTTTCAAAGAATATCAACACAAAAACGCAGTCCACTACTGGGAGTAATATTTACTTTAATTAGGTACATCAATATGAAACAAATAACTGAATTTAAAGCTCATAATATTAGAATATGTAGATGATATTTTGGTGTGTTTTAAAGGAACGGAGAGACAGTTAAATACACTTCATAATCATATTAACACTTTGCATGATAATATTAAATTCACCATAGAATTAGAAGAAAATAAAACAATTAATTTTCTAGACCTTCAAATATCACATATTACTGATACACACGAATTCGCTATTTACCATAAACCCACCCACACAGATATTACGATACATTCTAACTCTTTCCACCCGATTAGTCATAAACTTGCTGCTTTTCACTCAATGTTATATAAATTAATCCATGTTCCTATGAATAAGATTAATTTTGATAAAGAATTAGATAGAATTTACACCATAGCTCAGAATAATGGTTATTCAAAAGAATTAATAAATAATCTCCTTCATAAAAAACAAAAATCAAAAATCATATCCGAAATTTATCCTATAGTTCCCCAAACTTACTTATCAAAATTTGCCTCTGTGACTTATATAGGTACACCTTCCATAAAAATAAAAACATATTTACAAAAAACAACAAACACATTAATTTCATTTCGTACAAACAACAAACTACAGAATCACATTAAAAATAATAAAGATAAAACCTCGGATAAAACTGACATAAATTTAAAATTTGGGGTCTATAAGTTAAATTGCGAGTGTGGAAAAGCTTATATCGGACAAACTGGTAGATCCTTTTCCAGGCGCATAAAAGAACATGAAAGAATTTATAAATTACAAAAAACAGATTCCACATATGCAAACCACTGTATTGAACAAAAACATAAATTCAATAACAAGTTTGACATACTACATATACAGGGTGTTTCATCGGTTGGGGTATCGCGAATTAAAGTGCCTAAATATAAAAATATCGACTTCAAATTTTAACCACTTATAGAGCTTTTAAACCGCTACCAGCAGGTTAGGTTGTTTTTGATAATATTATTTTAATTAATGCGTAAATTAAAAAAAACGTATTATCAAAAATTAAAAGTGCTCAAAAAATGTTCAAATTTGAATGGTGATACGTGGAAATATCACCCATATTAACTTCATAATCAGAATTTTTATAAACGAAACCGTTTGTCAAATAAAGTCAATATTAAATAATGTCGTTTTTCTTACGACAGATTTATGGTACTTAACTTTCTAATTGTGCTGTCCGCAAACAGGTAGTCCTATTAAATTTATGACGGATAATAAATAAAAATTTATTATAAACTCAACACACAACACTGTAATAAAAAACCCATAAATTCTTCAACGTCCGCAAACAGGTAGTCCTTTTAAATTTATGACGGATAATAAATAAAAATTTATTATAAACTCAACACACAACACTGTAATAAAAAACCCATAAATTCTTCAACGTCTTGCCTTTAATTTTGAAATTATTGTAAAATATTCAATAATTGATTAAGTTTTAATTTTTTTTTCAATTGCATAGTTGATTTTATAGACATATCTTTTTAACACCTGAATTTCAATAAAATCTGAGTACTTTTGATTTTTTGAACGAAGGTTTTTTTTTATTTACGCATTAAATAAAATAATATTATCAAAAACAACCTAACCTACTGGTAGCGGTTTAAAAGTTCTATAAGTGGTTAAAATTTGAAGTCGACATTTTTATATTTAGGCACTTTAATTCGCGATACCCCAACCGATGAAACACCCTGTACAAGACAAGAGTAAAAAATTAAATTTATTAGAACACCTAGAAATAAATAAATTAAACAAATTAAACCTTATTTTAAATGACCAACTAGAAGAGAATAATTCACCGTTGTTAAATTTAAATATTTAAAATCAACTTAATGATTCTTATAGTTATATATATATTTATAAATTGTTTAATTTTATAATAACAGTAAACAATCAGTTTTCAAAAATTTTTAATATTATTAATCATATTGTTATGTATATATATATATTAAATATTACATTAAAGATATAAGTTACTCCCGCTCTTAACCTAATGTCACAAACTCCCCCCTCTTCATTTAGGCAAAAGACATAAATAAGAACGTCTACAAATATTTTGTATTATAATATTCATCACCTGATGAAGCCCTAGTAGGGTGAAACAATTGTTGTGAATTAAATAAAACTGTTTTGAACTCAATTTGAATTTATTTCAATTTTTACTCATAATATTTAAGTCAATCAAAGCTAACCACAAAATCCAACATGTGCTGTGTTTTTTTTTATTTTTAGTAATCTTCAAGAATTTTGAAGTGTGTCAGTATATTTCTCCTTTTTTTCACTTACTGTACATACAATAATTTTTAATGTGCTCCTATTTACATTATATTTTAGAGTAAAATTTTTTTGTAAAAATTTCTCTTTTGGTCTAATGGACCTTTATACAGGTCTGAAGAACGAATAAATAGATAGTCAATAGATAACAAGATTTCTCTTTTATTGAACTAAAAGTAAGGCATATTCTACGTAAAAATTAAAACCTTTCAATATTAATAAACATAAGTGTCAAATATATTTGACAAATATTTTTTTATAAATAAATATGTTGGCGGCAAATATACTGTACAATATTACATATATATAGATATATTTTAATTAGTTAATGTTTTATTAATTGACCAAGATAATATCATCATCGAACCGTTTCTTCGAATAGAATTGCACATAGTAGTAGTTAGCTTTCTTTATAGTTAAAATATATTGACAAATATTTTTTTATAAATAAATATGTTGGCGGCAAATATACTGTACAATTTTACATATATATAGATATATTTTAATTAGTTAATGTTTATTAATTGACCAAGATAATATCATCATCATCATCGTACCGTTTCTTCGAATAGAATTGCACATTGTAGTAGTTAGCTGTCTTTATAGTTACCTTGTTATTACTTTACTGTATTTTTCAATGATGCTACTATAAAAAATACGTTAAGAATGACACACACACCTTCACCTAATAGTTTCCATTTTCATTCTTTAATTTACACATTTTCGCTCTATTATCTTTTTATATTTTGTCATTCGTGGGTCATTTAATGCATATAGGTCTGCATTGTCTGCCACGTGGTGAAACTGGATGTCGTCTTTGATAAATCAAGGATCTTCCCAGGAAATTACATATTAATGGTAGTTACTTTCCCTTTTGTTTTTTTGTCATTAGTTTTCAGTTATATTTTATTCAGTGAAGCCAGGACGTCGATATTGACAGTTTTTCCACAATACTTTTGTATTTCTAGATAGGCATATTCAATAAATTTGTTTCAGTATCATTCAAGTTTGTAGTTCTCTATCTTTTTAATTCATATTCGAAACTTTAAATATGCATTATATACAAAGAAATCCTTACAGGCTAAATTTACAAAACAAATTCTTACATTATTTTTACTAAAACGAAATATAATCTTAAAAGAATTAAAATAAGAGAAGAAAGCGCAAAAAAGAAATTCGAATAAGTAGAATTGCCTTAAAATTCTTGGAGAGCGTGAATGAAAATTACAAATAAATGTATGGAGTTTTCTTTAATGACTATTGGTTATGGTAAGTTTTATATAGATACAAGGTATGTGATTACTGTTTCAAGAATTGGATAATGATGTTAATGGTTTTTAAATTAATATCGTCATTTGTAATTAATTTGTTATTCTTTTACTTTCTTATATGTAGTATAAGTATTGTGATGATGAAAATTTTCGACCTCGAGATTTTTGCAGATGTCCACGTTTTGAAGTCCCCTGGTACCGAAAAAGTGGTCTGTCTCTCTGTCTCTGTGTGTGACCACGATAGCGGTCAAACCGCTATAGCTATCAATTCCAACTTTTGCATTTAGTAGTGTAATCTCCCTCTTGAGATCTGACTAGATTTTCAGTACAATAGGCAAACCGGAAGTAGTAGTTAGTTCAGTGAAAAAATTGAATTTTGCCAATATTTCGTCAACTAGTAAGTTTAAACAAATTTATAAAGAATTCATATGTACTTAAAATTAAAATTAAGAACAATTTTATAAAAAAAGTTTTTCGAAATTCTTACCGGAAGTAGGTCTTTTACTCTTATCGAAAATCAGTTTTTTGCAAATATTTTGTAAGTCATGCTTTTTAGACAGGTACGTTACGAGTATGAAAGTATTTAGAACTTAATTTTCAATACCTTTTGTATAAAAAAACTTCGAAATTCAAACCGGAACTATCACTTTCATTCTTATCGAATAGCGATTTTTATTTATCAAGAGTACACGTATAAGAAAGTCGTGTGGTGGCTACACCTCATTATCTTTTTAGTTGTGAAAATGAACGTCCTTTAGCAAAATTAGGCAAAAGAAATTCTCACAATTGGTAAAGCTTCTTCGAATTTGTCTGCCTTTATTAGAGTATGTAAGGATGAGATATTAAAGTAGGCGAATTTATTTGCAAGATTTTCAAATACTACCTTAAATAAAAGGATTCTGATTGCGTGATAAAATTCCGCACGTTCTTGACATTTTGTTTGTCTATATACTGGCCCAGTTCGATTGTGTGTAACTGAGAAAGAAGCATTGATTAACTTCATTGTATTATTCTGATTGACTGGGTATATCATCTTTTTCTTTGCAATTCTCTGATAGGTCATTCTTTTTTTAGTTGTGAAAATGAACGTCTATGCCGAAATTCGACAAAAAAATATTCTTCTGACATTTTCACAGTCGGGAAAGTTTCTTTGGCTTTATCTGCCTTTATTAGGGCATGTAAGGCTGAGATACTAAAGTCCGCGAATTTATTAGCAAGGTTTTTCAAATACTATACCTTAAATGAAAACATTCTGATGTCGTGATGGAATTCTGCAAATGTTTAACATTTGTTTTTCAACTGGTTCAGTTTGATTGTTTTAAGCTGAAGAGGAAACGTCGATGAACTTCATTGTATTATTCCGATTCTTTATATATTTTTTTTGCAATTCTCTGATAGTTTTACTTTCTTATACGTAGTATATAAGGAAGTATTGTTATGATGAAAATTTTCGACCGCTATAGCTATCTATTCCAAATCTTGCATTTATTAGTATAATCTTCCTCTTGAAAACTGATTTAATTTTCAGTAAAATCGGCAGACCGGAAATAGTAGTTTACTTCAGTGAAAAAATCGAATTTTGCCAATATTTCGTCAACTACTAAGTTTAGACTAATTTATAATGAATTCATATGTACTTAAAATTGAAATTGTGAACAATTTTATTAAAAAAAATTTTCGAAATTCCTACCGGAAGTAGGTCTTTTGCTCTTATCGAAAATAAGTTTTTTGCAAATATTTTGCAAGTCATGCTTTTTAGACAGGTACGCTACGAATATAAAATTCGAAATTCGGTGGTTTTACATGTTCGTTTTGTGTTATATTCAATTGACTATTTTATACAAAATTACACTACAAGTGCTTAAATATAAATATAATTTTGTGTGTATACAAATTTCATGTGAACACGCATAGATATTAAACTTACTTCTATGTATAAACGTAATGAAATATGAGTCTTAGCATTAAAATCTGTTTATTTAAAACAAGTTCTTTATTAGTATTTACTATACAAACATATTACAAGATCAAAGCGTATCACCGACACGATTTCACAACATAGAATTTCATCTGAATTTAAAACTATTTTTCTACACTTATATTTTAATTTAGATTAAATAACGTCATCTAGGCTACCGACACAAGGGACGATACAACATAGGGAACCCTGTTTTACGTCTAAATTTTGCATTCCGATCTTGTTTTAGTGGTTTGGATATAGTTATGTATATACGGGTATTGCGAAACGTTACGGTTTGAGGATGTTTGTAAATGAGGTGTGATTTTAAAAACTGTGCGGAAAGCGTATCCAGTTATTTGATTATGTGATAATGCAAATTGGGAGCGTAGTCATATAATACTCGTCACTAAAAAATAAGTAACATATACAAGGGTTGATCTCAATGCTTTATTAGGTATTTTTCGAGGATCCTTGAGGGTAAGGTGATCCGATTTTAATTTTCATAAAATGGGACAAAATTACCAGATGATGAATGAAATAAAAATTTATTTCATCAGTTCATCACATTTAAACTTAAAATTGTAGTAGTAGTAAGTAGTAATAGTAGTAGTATTTTATTCGTCATCAAAAAACTTACATATGACATGTCAGATAAATAACAAATTCTATTAAAGAATTTCTAAATAAATAATAACAAGCACTATAAATACACAACGTATAAATAGATGAAATCATTTGTATATATAAGTGAGTTAATAGATAGATAATATAACATTTCATAAAACAAACTTTTAAAATACATTTTCTAAAAAACAAAGAGTATTATTCAGTGAGGACGCGCGGGTTGGAATAAATTCATTTAAAATTTTTGGTTTTGTTTTATGGAAAAACGCCCGGATAGGTCGATTTTTATTTTTAGCTGCGGTTTTTTTGATGGTAAATTGATGTACAAAGGCTGGTCCAAAAATAAGTTACTACCATCAATTTTTTTTTCAAATGGAAACATATATTTTTTATTTAATTTATTAATTCTGCATCGAATTCTAAGTATGTTTCATGTACCATGTTCTATACCCAAACTCAACAGTTATCGAGAAATTTACAATTGAACATATCAATAACTTACCAAATAAGAATTCAGAATACTTCTGGGAGTTTTATTATATTGCGTATACAACGCAGTAGGAAAATAATAGTACAATTCTAATTAAACATTAATTCTTAGTAAATTATTCTATAAATTTACTAAGAACGGAATTTTAATGAAAATATAAAATATACTCCAAACAATACTAAAAAATAAAATGTTATCGCATAGGCTCAAAAATGCCTCCTTCAGCAGCAAGGCTTTGTCCGAGCCTATCATATAAATTTTCTGACACATTACGAATCATATTTACTGTTGATATGATTACTATTTAATCGTCGGAACAGTCCTGCGCGTAAAATACCTGTAAGATTACAATAAACCCTTGCTGATGGAGGTACAGACGGCATCCTGGTGCCCAATTTACCACCGACGCGACGGTACATCAAGCCGAGAAATTTTACCTGCGTGTCAAATTTCTCGGAGCGCAACACAATACTATGGCAAATATACTTTATAAACTGCTTTCCCTAAAAAATCTTTTGTAAAATCCTTTTTGATTCGAAACCAACCAGTGTCTTTCTAATTCCAACATACCATCCTTTGCATTTACTAGTAATGTAGATGATCTGCGAAATGAATGTCCAGCCTACAGTATTTTTAACTACCACATGCCTGGTGCATTCAGTGCCGCATCTAGGGGGCAAGTCAGGCCCATGCCGCCTTTGTAGCTGTTTTTCACTATTTAATGCAGTAATAAATAACAGAAAGAAAGAAATATTTTTTTTAATGGTATGCCAAACATAACTTTTAACTTTTTACAAAATAGTTTCCTTAATTTTCTTTCAGAAAATAAGTTAATGGCTTCTTCATAATTTATTGAATCAGCCTCTTCTAATTTTCTCCAGTTTGCTGGAAAAAAAATTAACTGTTGAATTCTGTAACTGGTCAAGATGAACTAGGATTGCAGTAGGGAACTCATCCTTACTTATATCTTCAAGATATTTACTAGCTAAGTTTGTAGCACAAGTTTTAAACTTCTTGTCATTCAAGCTTTTCAAATCTTTACAATTTAGAACAGAAAGTTGTTGAGTACACTTATGCTCTGCATTCTATATTTGAACTAGATCAGTATCACATCAATTACTTCCTTCATACTATTGTAAATAGGCGGCATTAGATTTTGTTTTTGGTGTATATATTTTTTCTTGGTTCAACTCAGTGAGAGCGCTGATTCCTCCTTGAAAGTTTTTTTTACAAGGCCATGTACAACCTCAAACCATCGACTATCACTGGTTTCTTTTAAATTCGTTTTTGTGTGCTTCTTCATGACTTTCCACCGTTATGTTGATGAAACAAAATAAGTTTATAATCTCTAGATTACTCCAAATACGTTTGCTGTTAAAGGAGAAGTTGATGCTGCATATAGTTCCACCAGATTGAAGGGGTGGGCTGTGCACAAGACAAATGTTGCTAATGGGTTGATATATTTTTATAACACTATGAAATTATAAAAAAAGATCAATTTTTAAATTCCATTTTGCTGCCCTCCAGACATGCCGCCCGGGGCAGTTGCCCCCCCCCCCAAATTTTATGAATTACGTAGTAAAACCATTTATGTTGCTAATATTCAAGACCCCCATGTTAGATGGAATGAGAGTTAAGGTTAAGCATCGTGACTTAAGTTTGACATTTCGTTCTCACAATAGATTTAATGTTCAGCGATGTAAAATTACCGTAATTTATATTTTTGGTAAATTACCGCGGTAAATTACCGCTCTTTAAATTACCATGGTGATTTACACAAGAAATGGTAAATTACGCAAGAATAAATCTTGGTAAAAAAAGAGCGGTAATTTACCGAAAAATATAAATTAGGATGATTTTACATCACTGGTTCGGACGTATCAGCCCGAAAATACGACGGACAAAAGAAATAGTGTATAACATCAAGATTTATTCTTGCGTAATTTACCATTTTTTGAGTAAATTGCCATGGTAATTACGCAAGAATAAATCTTGGTAAAAAAAGAGTGGTAATTTAACGAAAATATAAATTACGGTAGTTTTACATCACTGCTACTACTAGATAATAATACTACTAGAACGCGAACGCTGCATTCCCTAAATAAGGCTCGACTGCTAAACTACGTAGCTGCTCGTGGAGGGGACACCTATCTTTATTGCACTCGAACTTGTATGATACAAATGCAGCGCGCTCTTTTTAACACAGTGACGAGTGTAGCTTGGAGGGGATGCCCATCTTTATTCCACTCAAACGCTTATATGATACAAGTGCAGCGTGCCCGTTTTAACAGGGCGGTCACATTTCGCTAGTCCTTAAGTTTGCGCACTCGTTCCAGTACTATTTTATACAGTTCAATTTTATTAGAATGAATACACTTCAGCGAAGTGCTTTCATGATGATAATTATGACAAAAAAATTGGTTAAGTATCCCAACTCAAGCTAAATGTAAACAAATGTTGCGTTCGATTTATTCATGAGTAATTTTGAAATGGATTTCAAAAAGACCGCCAAATATTTCCCTAAAGTATGGTTAAGGTACGTTGACGATATTTTCGCGATTTTTGACACTAAAATGTATGATACCGAAATGTTTCTTAATGAATTAAACTCAAAATTCCCCACGATTAAATTCACTCTTGAGAAGGAAAACAATGGACAATTAGCTTTTCTAGATACATTAGTAATTAAAGCAGGTTGCAATATAGAAATAGATATTTATAGAAAGGAAACCAATGTAAACAGATTCATTACAGCAGATTCTAATCATTGTTTGCAACAAAAATTGTCTTCATTCAATTTTCTAATCCATCGCTTGTTAAACTTCCCACTTACAAGAGATAGATACGAGAAAGAAGTACGCCTTATAAGAGGTATCGCTGAATACAATGGTTTCCAGTCAGACGTAGTTGACAATATCTTAAGAAAAATGAAACGTAAGAATGTAATTTTAAATTCCACAACTTTGCTACCTCAAAGTGATATAGATAAGAAATTTGTTGTCCTACCTTTTCATAATATTTCGAGAAACTTAAATAATATTTTTAAAAATGTTGGTTTGCAAGTCGCGTTTAAATCATGTAATTCGTTGAAAAGTCTTTTGAGTAGTACTAAAGATAAAATTGAGGTAGAACAAAAATCTGGAATTTATGAAATTAATTGTAATAAATGCGAGAAAAAATATCGGCCAAACTAGACGTTCGATTGCAACTCGCTATAAAGAGCACATTCCTCATTTTCGGTTTAATAGGACAGAGAAGTCTAGTGTAGCTCGACATATTTCGGACACAGGTCATGATATTCCAGCATGCGGCCTCAAACTTATAAAACAAGTGCGCAATTATAGAGAACTAGATAGTTACGAGAGTATATACATTCAGAAAAATAAAAATAAATTAATGAATTCAGATAACGGGCCAATTCCCCAATCTTGTTTATATAAGTTTGTGGTGTAAACAATACCTTTTAGATACCGTTAGTTTTTCATAGTACATTAGAATTAAATGATAGAATTATAGTATTAAGCATGACTAATTTAACGATACAGCGATCAGGTACTGTTAATGACGTAGTTAATAGTTTAGGTAAAAATATATAAACCATCCCCGTAAATAGGAAATTATATTGTTGGTTTTCTTAGAATATTAGAATTAAAGGATAGGATTAGAATAGTAAGTATGACGTATTTTACGGTACAACGATCAGGTATTTTTAATGAAGTAGTTAATAGCCTAGGTAAAAGAATAAACCATCCCCGTAAATTGGAAATCAGTGTTGTTCTGTACACTACGGTGTGTAGACAGCGCGATTTTTAATCAGTGCTACTGATGATGACAACTTAGTTGTTGAAATACGTATTTAGCCTTTTTTTGTGCTTTAGTGTGGTAAGGTGTTTTAGTGTTTTTGTGTAGTTTCGTATACTCGTGGTTTCCTTACAAGTTCATCTGCGTTAAAGAAGTTAAAGATTTGGGAGTCTTATTTGACTCAAGCCTTACTTTCAAATCACACATTTTAAGCATATGCTCAGAAGCCTTCAAACTCCTTGGTTTCATCATGCGGATTTCTAAGTAGTTCAGAGATATGTCACTGCTTAAGTCATTATACTCTGCATATGTTGTGAGTAAAATAGAATATGCCGCCTTAATTTGGTATACCATATATGCCTGTGATACCTTACCTTTGGATCGGACACACAGAAAATTCTTGAAGTTTCTGTCTTTTAAACATGATGGAATTTATCCGGAGAGGGGCACATCACAGGAAGAGCTACTAACGCGTCATGACATGACTTCTTTGTCCGGCCGGAGATACTCTGTGAGGAAAGTTTTTGTATAAGCTCCTGTCCAATAAAATTGATTGTCCATTACTATTTGAGCGGTTGTCCTTTCTTGTCCCGCGATTTAACACAAGATATGGATGCACTTTCTTGGTACCATTTGCACGGACAAACATAATGAAACGTGCACCAATTTATACGTTATCCCGTCTGGGCAATGGACTGTTTGAGGATGTTTTTGCTTAAATGTGGATGAACATTACTACGTTGTTAAATATTATATATTATATATACATATATTTTTCTTTTTTTCTTTTTACTTTCTTATACGTAGTATAAGGAAGTATTGTGATGATGAAAATTTTCGACCTCGAGATTTTTGCAGATGTCCACGTTTTGAAGTCCACTGATACCGAAAAGTGGTTTTAAAAAAATGTCTGTCTCTCTCTCTCTGTGTGTGTGTCTGTCTGTCTCTGTGTGTGTGACCACGATAGCGGTCAAACCGCTGTAGATATCAATTCCAAATTTTGAATTTACGTGTATAATCTCCCTCTTGAGATCTGATTAGTTTTTCAGTAAAATCGGGAGACCGGAAGTAGCAGTTTACTTCAGCGCAAAAATCGAATTTTGCCAATATTTCGTCAACTACTACGTTTATACAAATTTATAAAGAATTCATATATACTTAAATTAAAATTGATAATAATTTTATTTAAAAGGTTTTTCGAAATTCCTACCGGAAGTAGGTCTTTTACTCTTATCGAAAATCAGTTTTTTGCGAATATTTTGCAAGTCATGCTTTTTAGACAATTACGTTACGGGTGTAAAAGTATTCAAAACATAATTTTCAATATCTTTTGTATAGAAAAAATTTTAAAATTCAGACCGGAAGTACCACTTTTACTCTTATCGAATAGCGATTTTTTGCAAATATGTCGTAAGTTATGCATTCTATGCATATTTATCAAGAGTACAAAAATATTTAGAACTAGATTTGCAATTTTTTTGTATATACGAAATTTCAAAATTCGGACCGGAAGTAGCACTTTTACCCTTAGCGAGTAGCCCTTTTTTGATAATATCTTGCAAAGTATGCATTCTATAGAGATTTATTAAGAGAATAGAAGTACTTAGAATAGAATCTTGAATAATTTTTGTAAAAAAATTCTTAAAATTCTATAATTTGAAACGCTCATACGTATAAGAAAGTCGTGTGGTGGCCACACCTCATTTTTTTTTTAAATTCATATTGAGAGTTTTAGTTAATTTTATATTACATTGTATTTAATTGTATACACGCATGAATTATATTTATCCTGTTATTGGGCACTGGCCTGTTAGGTAATAAAGATTATTATTATTATTATTATTACTATACCCTGTCTCAGAATAAGAAGGAGTGATTCAAATATCCCGCCAAAACATGGAACACATAGCTTAAAATTTAGTAGACAATTTGATATGACATCATGACAATTGAGGTTAGAAGAATTGTATTAATTCTAACTAAGGATTTAGCTGTTTTGTGTTTCATTTACTACTTTCATTAAAATAGATGAATGTGCCGCGTTTCATTCTACCAGTCGAAGCAGCAATACGAGTGCACGGCAATTGGAAACTGGAGAGTAAAGTTATAAACACAAGTAGGTGCATACATCTATAATTTGATGAATGCAAATCTCTTAACATTAAAATCTGTTCATTCTAGTTTTACAAAAAAAATTAGAAGAATCTATGGATAAAGATATAGGCCCAATTTGCAAATGAAAACAGACTTTGTTCTGAGTGTTTTGAGGAGGATTGCCGTTATAAAAATACAATTACTGCACATTTTAGTGAATGTGCTATATCAACATGAAAATTGTGAAACAAGTCTATTTATTATTGAATATTTGTATCAGAGAGCAAGAATGAATCAAACCTTTTATCTTTTATCAAAATGTCCTTAAGAACTTGCAGAAAAGGTTTTGCTTATTAGTTTCTATTTTAAATATCAATAAAGAACTTATACGGATAAATCAATCGTATTACTGCTACAAACCTTGAGGAGATAAATTCAAGCAACTAGTCTAGGAAATGTGAATCTTGCATGCAACAGTAATAGAAAAATTTACATCGGCTGAAGTTGTTTACACAAACTGCAAAGTAATTACCTACACATTACTAATTATTATTCCCTATTAAAATGTGTTTATTATGAAAATATATAAAGTATAACAAATATTTATTTCTACTATATATTGAAAATTAACAATAATTTAGTGTTCACATCATGTTAAAAAGATTAAAAATTTATATGGTCGGCACAATTTCTCTAAATACTTGTAACATTTGTAATTGCTTCTGTCAAAAGTTATCATATAGGTGATATTCTGAAAGGGGATTTTTTTGAAGCAACTTCATCTTATGGGTCAATTCAGATCCTATATGAAGTATTCTTAATTGCCTATCTTTATTGGTATGGCTATTTAATCTTACAGGTTTTCAACAAAGCTTGTCGTGCACTCTTTATACTTGTGGTAATCCAACCGTTTGACATATCTGAAATATAACATGTATATGAACATGTGGTAATATAATTAGCATTTAATTAACACTTACTTGAAATTAATGAGTCAATTCTAGAATATGTGTGAGTTGTCCAGTTCATTTATGGTATTAACTCACCTATAGTTATTTTTGCAATGATATTAATTGTTGAATGTTTGATTTTGCACTGACGTACAGTATTTTTGACAGATTCATCAAATTCAAAGTTTCAAATGCATGATCACTTCTTCCTTAGGTCTTATGCCGTCTGATCAACGCATGCTCATGTTGTACATAAAAGTACGGATTTTATTTAATAACACAATAAAGTATAATAAACCAAAGTAAAAATGTAAGAGACTAGGTTATGGCTTGGCTATAAACATAAAATGACGTTTTGTCAAACTTTTTTTTCCATGTTAAACTTGCCTACGCAAGAACCAATGAAATACTTTAAAAATATACGCCATTTTGGCGCGATATTTGAATCACTCCTTCTTATTCTGAGACAAGGTATAACAATTTGACATTTCGTCCGTGGACGTTCTGAATTAATACAAGCATTTTACAATATGTGGCGCGCGATTCGGCTCAACAAATAAGTATTTTATATCGTGTTCAGAAAAATTCGAAGTCAAGCAACAACAAAAAATCGTATGTCCTAACTTTGTATTAAATATTAAACGTAAAATTTTCAAGGATTACTTTGACTTCGAAATTTTTCTGAACACTCGTTAGTTATAGTTAGCGGAAGTTCGTATCTTTTCGGTCTATCAGTGTGATGCTTGACAGTACTGAATTGAATCAAATACAAACAGTGACATTTCAGTTCGTATATGACACAATAAGTGATGGTTGTAAAATTCCAATTGCCGGTCGACATTCGATAATAAATATCACACGCATTCTCTTTGCTTTTTTTGAAGTGAATTTGTAATAGTAGCAACAAAGCATTACTTTCGCTGTCAAATCAAGTATGTCACCCAAACGACACGCGATTGGTCGATCTACACCTCAAGCATGAAAGAGGTCATCACTAGCTTCAGAAGCAGATGGGCAACAGAAAGCAAGATTAGAAATTGCTCGAGTATGCAATGCTGAAACCTGTTCGTCTGAAACAGTCGAGCAACGGAAGTAAAACAGGAAGCCGTGCGAGTTCTTTGAGTGGCATTGCAACGCATGCCGGGTACAGCTATTAGTACATAAATTAATTAAAAAAAAAATTTATATGCAGTTTCAAAATAAAAATATTCTTTGCAAAGCAGTTTTCACGTTATCAGAATAGTATTTTAGACTTTATACAAGAGCTACTGTTTTTGTAATGCAAATCTGGATATAAACTAGGACACATTCACTCGTCATCGCAATAGGGTGATTGAAAAATTTAGGGAAACTGTTTGTAAACGTAAACCTGAAAAAGCACCAACCGTTTTAACTGAACATGTTGTCGCTGGCATTATGCAGCGAATGGATGTTAGTCCCGCAAAATCTGTACGAAAGCTGTCTGCTCAAACTGATAAAAAGATCTAATTAACTTAAATGTAATTTGTTATGCAGCATGTAATACTTAAATTATAGGTGTTTCCTACGGAAGTGGTCATAAGGCACTGAAAAACAACTTACATATGCACCCATTAAAGTTTCTGTACTACAACATTTACGGGGCGTTCTCAATGCATAGATTGACACCTCTTCTCATATTATTAAACACATTGTGGAGTGTTTCCGGTGTGACATTTTGCAATTCTATTGTAATTGCCTCTTCCAAGTTTATCGAGATTATGCAGTTTATTCTGAAACATTTTATTTTTTAGACGGCTAAAGGAGAATTGGCTGGCCATCAGTTTTGACATGTCAATCGGTCACCATAGTTATCTTGCAAATAATTAATAGTTTGTTGTGCAGTATGTCCAGTTGCCCCTTCTTGTTGGAAGTACCTCAATGTTAATTCATCTTCGTGAAGGCTATTAATGAAGGGTTTCAATATTAGTTCTGTGTATGGTATTGCGTTAAATGTGTAATTGAAAAAAATTGGTCCAATAATCGGTGTTTTCGACATTGCAACCAAATTACGACTTTTATTGGATGGAGAGAATTTTCAACAAAATGGATCCAAGCTTCATCCGAAAAGAAAGTGCAATTCAGTCTTCTTCATGAAATATTTCATTAAACCAGTTGCAATAATTCAATGTCTTTGTGGTTATAAAATTAGTTATGTTCTACTGTACTGTACCTATATAAAAGACTAGTAGGATAGAAATATATTACATACTTGATTTCGTATCTTATGATTAATGTTAAGTTGTTTGCAGTCGTTTTATTTTAAATGAATGTTTAAATGTATTTTGCTTGTTGCAAAAATATCAACAAAATACTTTTTAGAAAAGAAAGCAAATAACCCAAAAGTAATGTTATTATGTAAAAATATAATAAAAAACCGTGGCCTGTCCAAAATGCACAGTTTTTTTCCTGTTTACTATAATAATAATAATTTTCATTTATTCTTAATACAGTACAGCAAAGTAAAGGAAAATATATACGTCAAGGCAAACTACAAAATACAAACTTATTTAAGATAACACCGCCCTACAAAATTTAAAAAAAATTTTGTTGCCAAGTATTTTTGAACGAATTTAGGGTAATTCAGGTCTGCTGAATTCAAAAATAAAAGCAGTTTTTCCAAATTGGCTCTAGTTTTTGAGGTAATGGATACATAATTTTTTAAGGAATTCAGCTATAACATATGCTTTTTATTTTTTAAGAATAATTTACAAACAAGAAATTTACGCAGAAACGAGAGTTCGACCCTGTTTAGTGAGCGTACCACGTGCCGACTGCTGATCACGTGATCAGTGCGTGCACTTGTTTGTCTTGTGTCTCTTGATTTTAACTGTCAGTTCAGCGTAAGCAGTTGTTCTACTAAGACTTAGCGTCGCGGTTATTGTGCTTTTCTTACGTATTTTGTGTATTTAGTTCTTATTGCCTACCTAGTGAAGTTATTTAAATTTAATAGACGTCAAGTGGAAGGTAGGAGTACATGTGACGAATATTTGTACCTATATTTTTAACTAAAGTTACTCTTTTTTCAGAGGAATGAGTTCTTCACGCAGAAGCTGTTTGAACAGCCCTAATGTCTTCTGCTACATTTGTGGCGAATATACTGTAGCGAAACAAAGAAAAAATATCACAGATTTTGTTAGACAAGCTTATCAAGCTTATTTCGGCGTACAGCTTGGAGACCAAGACAAGTCCTGGGCTCCCCATATAGTGTGCAAAACGTGTGTCGAATGTTTACGACAGTGGTCAAACGAAAAAAGAAAAAGTTTGAAATTTGGTGTGCCCATGGTGTGGAGAGAACTTAAAAACCGCCATGATGATTGTTATTTTTGTTTAGTTAATGTAAAAGGTTTTAACAAATACAAGAAAGGCAAATGGGATTATCCTGATTTAGAATCAGCACGAAGACCTGTGCCACATAGCGAAGAGATTCCCGTACCAGTATATACAACACTGCCAGATGTTCTGATGGCGGAAGAAGAAGAAGAAATTAAGGACCAGTACAGTAGCAGTGGAAGTGAATATGAGCAGGAAATACAATCAACACCACAGCAGTTCTCTCAAGAAGAACTGAATGACCTGATACGAGATCTCGGTCTATCAAAGCAAGCATCTGAACTTCTGGCATCCAGATTAAAAGAAAAAAACTGTCTACAACCAGATATAAAAATAACCATTTATAGAACACGAGAGGTGAAACTTGTTCCTTACTTTAGCCAAGATGAAGATCTTATTTATTGCAACAACATTCCCGGACTTTTTCGTCAAATGGGAATACAATTTGTTCCAGGTGATTGGCGAGTATTCATAGACAGTTCCAGTAGAAGCTTAAAGTGTGTTTTGCTACACAATGGCAACCGATATGCGTCAATTCCTATCGCCCACTCAACAAAACTTAAGGAAGAATATCAAAACATCAAGTTGGTATTACAGAAACTATCCTATGAAGAACATCAGTTTTCCATTTGTGTTGATCTAAAAATGGTCAACTTCTTGCTTGGGCAGCAAGGTGGGTACACAAAATACCCTTGTTTTATCTGCTTGTGGGATAGTAGGGCGAAGCAAGATCATTGGAATATGGTTAATTGGCCAATAAGACAAAATATGACTGTAGGAACAGCAAATGTCATAAACGAACCATTGGTTGACCGTGAAAAAATCATTCTACCACCGCTCCACATCAAGTTAGGACTAATGAAACAATTTGTTAAGGCTTTGAGTAAAGATGGCGAGTGCTTCAAATACATTTGTAGATCGTTTCCTAGGCTAAGTATGGAAAAGCTAAAAGCGGGTATTTTTGATGGCCCTCAAATTCGCAAACTTATTAAGGACTCTAATTTTACAAATCACATGACGACACTTGAAGCTGCTGCTTGGTGTAGCTTTGTTATGGTAGTTAAAAATTTCTTGGGTAATCACAAAGCGGACAATTACGAGGAATTAGTGCAACAGATGTTATTAAACTTTAAAAACTTGGGTACTAATATGAGTATTAAAGTACACTTTCTTCACAGCCACTTGGATAAATTTCCCGACAATCTTGGCAATTTCAGTGAGGAACAAGGGGAACGGTTCCACCAGGATATAAAGGAGATGGAGGTAAGGTATCAGGGCAGATGGGATCATCATATGATGGCAGACTATTGTTGGAGTCTCCAACGTGATGTACCTCACGGTCCTCATAAAAGAAAATCCTACAAAAAGAGCTTCTTTCCTACGAATTAGATGTAATTTTTTAAATTAAATTATTTCTTTGCTGTTATACCTAATCAATAAATGAATTTTATTATTTTTTCGTTTCTCTTTTTTGAAACCACTTTAATATTTTTTACTAAAAGTTGCTTATAAGGGCCATTGGTCTATTAAATTGATATTTTTCTCTATTTTATCATATTTTGATAATATATCTCTAAAATTAGAGCCAATTCACCTAAATGGACTTCAAATTCGTGATCAGCACCACGAAATTACCTAGAAATCGCCTAAACATTGTTGACAATAAAATTAGTGTTGATCAGTGTAATTAATAAGATCTTGTACATTAATAGCAACAGACTTGTAAAATGTAGTCATTCGATTTTATTTTAAAAACTTTTAATGTCGGACTTGCACTAAGTTCATTCGACAAAACATTAAATAAGATATAACATACAAAACTAAATTGAAAAAAGTATCTACCCTATGTGTTTGTTAGTAGAACCTGGGGTACCTACTCAAAATCGACGAAAGATGACAAAAGTACAGAAACGAATTGTTGTTTTAGACTCTATAGCATTTTTTTTTAGTAATTAATAATAATATACCATTCTCAAAAACAGTAGAAGGACCACACATAACGAAATTGTGAGCTTTATGAGAATCTTACGAGAAAATAATCCAGATTGCATCAATAGATTCACTTTTAGGGTCTACACTTTCAAAACATAAGTCGGAAACGTTATGCCTAATTTACGTCTTGTTAGTAGTTGTCAGATTCTCTCACACACGAACAGGGCACAAAAGCAGAAGAACGCTTGGGTCAAATTTCGAACTAATTCCTTGGCAATCTTTTGTTTTTACAGGGCACTTGATTTATGACAGGTAGGAGGGACTTTTAACAAATTATTTCCAAACGTCATTCTCTGGACTATATACTTATACATACAGTTATGTATATGTAATATAGGTATGTACTACCACAAATAAGACGGAAAGCATGTGTATCCATCCACTTTTTTGTGTGTAAGGAAAAATAGGTTGACGATGAATCATACGTTACGGAGATGAACCTTAAAGATAAATGTTAGAAGTTCTTGCGACGAAATTATGCGTCATCTAAAAATAATACGACCGCTAAATATTGTAAATAAAACGTAACATTGCACATTCGTCAAGTATCTCACTTAACAGATGATTTTAGGCACTTATTTTATGAGTACTGCTGTTTTATTGCCTGTTTTAGGGGTGGGAAGGTAATGATATGCATCGAACGAAACTTTTTCATTATGAATAATAGTATGATAAATATAATACTGCTTATTATATTTTATTATACCTATAACCAACTTTTATAATACCTGGTAAGATAATTTTCTATACTATTATAATAGTTATTTATTGTATAAGGGTTTTAGATAGCATATTATTCACGCAAGAATGTTTAAACGCGAGAGCTTGCTCGAGCGTTTAATTTTCTTAAGTGAATAAAATGCATCTAAAACCCGTATGCAATACAACGTTTTATCCACAATCACACTTATTTATAATCAGAATCGCCGAAATTTATGAAACAATGATCTGACATTTCGGTCTGACAGCGGCTGTCACCTCAAAAATCATTGAAATTTCGCATTAACTAAAAAAATGTCGGGAGGTCTTGGATCGGTTACTATGTATTTTCGATTGTAATATTTATGGCGTGTTTTATAGCGTGTTTTATGATTTATAAAACACTAGTGTTTTATAGACCCCATAAAAGGTTGCTAAGCAGTTGAATTATGACCGTATAATATAGTGATTGTGGATAATAGTATATTATGCAATGAGCATTTAATGATAGCTATTAAGACACGAGTAAGAAAATTCGGCTTCGCCTCGTATTGTAATGAATACGAGTGTCTTAATAGCCATTAAGTGCGAGTTGCATACACTATTTTTTCTACGAACCCATAATAAAACATTATTTTTTGAACATTCCATTTCATAAATTGAGGTTAAAATTTTCCATGCACTTTTGCGAATTTAGCTGGTAATAAATTGTTCGTGGTTACTAAGGCTTGTTCCATAATTTCTGGTGGACTCAAATTTTACATTTCACTGTCATTATCCCTCATTTTTACCGTTTATATTTTCAAAAAAGCACAAATTTTAAGTACTTACTTGTAAATTGCAGAGAACTGTCACATTTATTTAATTTGTATATCTGTCAGATATGCAGTCGCCATATTGAATATTGTTTGAATATTGAAATGTCGCATTCCTATTGGATATAAATTTGTATCGTAATGAAAAAATGTATTCCTATTGGATATAAACTTGTATCATAATGAAAATCTGTATCGTAATGGACATCATTAAAGTACAGGTTCGGCATATCTAATAATACAATTAAAGTATGGAAGTAGAAAAATAAATATATAATATGAAATAATAAAACGTACAAGTTATACGATTTAAAAATTATAATATAGCTATGAGTTGACAAACTTAATTATACTGTATAATAAATTATGTTGCATATTTGTTATCAATAACGTAATAATTATACTCTTGATATATATCTTTAATGGAATATAAAAAATACAAAAGTTTTTCAAAAATGACAAAAACTGGTTGAAATGTTAATAGTTTTTCTATTTTCTTATAATCTATTAAAAGAATAATTAAAAATATAATCATCTATATTATTGATAATAAATATTAATTTAATATAAAATGAAGGTAGTAAAGTGATTTTGAAGGCTTTATATTTAACAATATAAAATTGGAAACTATAATACATAATTAATACATTCAGATTTGTATAGATTAAAAAAGTGTAAAACTTATACGATACTGAAACACAAGTAAAACAAGAACTACATCTACATGCACTGGTGACTAATAATATGTCAAAAATGACAGACAAAACACTATAAATTCAATTCTAAACTTCTAACTAAATTGTTAAGGTGTGTTGTTTGTACCTTTCCCTATATTTATAGTAGTTATTCATTACTTTGATTTTAAAATTTTGTATTAGTAAAATTATATAAATATCATATATGTATTCTCTTAAATTATGTAAGGAGTTAAATATAAATGTAACTTTTTATTTCGAAGAGGTGTGAAGAAATGTTTTAGACAAAATGTGTTATTATTGTTTATCTTTTTACTTTTTTGTCTCTTCACATATTCTCTTGGTTTGTTACTATGGCAACCAACTTTGTTACATACCTAACCTAAATTCTTTACACCAAATGTGAACGTATATATTAGATACAAATAGGAAGAAATATTAGATTTGTTTTCAGAAAACTTGTTTAAATCAAAATGTTCAAATCTCTATTAGGTATATCGCGGGTCCTGGATCACCTTCTTTCCTCTCGAGGCCACAGGCTCTTTAGATGCGAGAAAATACCCCCTCCACTTTTTAGTTTGGAACATAGTCACCGCACATTTAAAAATAAATCAATATACTAGGTCTTACAAAATGAGAAGTTAACCATTTCATATACAGCCTGGTATCCTGTAACGTAGTAATCAATATGAATATACATTGATAGGTTTGTAGGTTATGTGCTCATATTTACTTGTCAACATTTCCATTCGTAGTTCGCACGAATGCAACGTTTATAAATGCTATTTCCGCAAATACAACAACGACATCAAACGGCAACTGCATCAGCGATGGTCACGTCGTCTTAACTAAAATAAATACGGCCATTTTTAATTTCCATATCTAAATATTTATATAACATGCAATGAACGGAGATGTTTATTTAACAAACGCAGCTGATATTTTCTTTGTTGTGAAGGATTGCTGACCATGTCTGATATGAAAGTGTTTGTAATAATTTCGTATTTAATATTTGGTTTTCTTGGGAGAAAAGAGGAATAAATACTACTTGAATCGTTATAGAAAATTGATTGTATATTACAAATTAATTAAACAAATTTGTTATTAAGTAGAATTTTATAACCAATTTTTTAAATTCGAATAAATAATTTACTTGGCAATAACTATTTAAAACTTTAAAATTATATATTTTTTTTAGATTATCTAATATTTATTTATTATAAACTCTACAAAACTATACTTAAAACAAAGATCAATACGAAATGAAGAGTGAAAAATATCTTTATGATTATTATCACCTTCTACCCAGAAAATACAACATCGTGCAGCGTGTTGGAGGTTTAAAAACACAAGTAGTTACTTCCTTCCATTGATAAGCATCCCAGTCTTTTCCTAGAATCTGGATACTGGAGAATTCGCTAATTATTTTATAATATTCTTCTGGTTTTGTAATTGCGGTTTTTTTTTAGTCTTCGTTCAATGAGCCCAAACACTCGATCGGGAGGTATATAAGAATGTCCAACCAGGGGAAAAATAAATTCAATTTTAGAAATATGATTTGGAGTAATTCTATAAAGCCACGCGGTAAGAATACTAAGAACAATGGAGTTCAGCAAAAAGACGAACAATGGTCATTTCTCCAGAAAAGTCAAATTTTGAGGGCGATTTTAATGACGCTAGAGTTTTTTGTTAATTGCTGATTTGTCCACAAGTATGAAGTTACGTTTTCAGGATTTACTTAGTAGATGATGGCCTCTTCACAACTGTAAAACTCGAAAAATTGCATCGTTTTCTCAAAAATCGCATTTTAAGATTTGAGAACATTAACTAGAGGACGGCAGCGCATACTGTGTGCTCCATGTACATGTATCTTAAAATCTTAAAATGCGATTTTTGAGAAAACGATGCAATTTTTCGAGTCTTACCAAGAGTACCTTTTTTCTTGTACTTAAGACGCTTAATCTAAAATTTTATAGACAAACTCTTTTTTATCCATTGGCGTAGAAAATGGAAATGTTTTAATATTTATAAAAAAGCAGGTTCTCCGCCTATGGATTGATTACTATCACAATTTTGATACAGAATTTCTTGACTCATAAAACTATGTAAACGTGACAAAATTTAGCGCAATCGCTCCAGCCGTTTCAAATTTATAACAAAAAAACAATTTTCCAACTGCAACTTCAGGACCGTATTGCGCACAAACTAAGCAACTTTGACTAAGCCAAGTTTTGCTAAATCGGTTTATTTTGGTCCGAAAAATACGTGGTAGAGTTGTTTAAAGACCTTTTAGAGACACCTTGTATATGTATTTATCAAGAGTACACAAGTATTTAGAATTAGATTTGCAATATTTTTTGTATATATGAAATTTCAAAATTCGGACCGGAAGTAGCACTTTTACTCTTAGCAAGTAGCACTTTTTTGATAATATCTTGCAAAGTATGCATTCTATAGAGATTTATTAAGATAATAGAAGTAATTAGAATAAGATTTTGAATAATTTTTGTATAAAAAAATTCTTAAAATTGTATAGTTTGAAACGCTCATACGTATAAGAAAGTCGTGCGGTGGCCACACCTCATTTTTTTTATTTTCTTGACTTTGCGAGTTTTGCATATAAACGACCCTTATGAACTCACCTACTTCTTTTTCAAGCTAAAGTAAACATTCCGTTTACTGATTTCGCTCAAAAACCAATCAGATTTAAACTTAAGTTTAAAATGCTGCGTGGATAGTTTCAGCCAACATCACAATGATTTATTATTATACGTAGGTATGTGCAAGTAAGAATGTCTCAATAAAGTGCAATCAAACAGGATGTAGCATGTGCCATAAAAATATTAGATAAGAACATGGAAATTTGACTTGTACCATACATACCTAGTTTTATTCAATTAAAATCTGTTGCAATTATTCTTATGCCGATGAACAATTTATGTAATTTAACTCCAACTGTATCTCTGAACATAAAACACGGTACGATCTTGTAGAATCTCTTTGTCTAAATTTAATTTTAAACATTTTGTATGTGAATAGCGCGCAAGTGTTCCAGACAAAAAGAACCACTCGAAAAGAACCACAAAAACTTCCATGACTCACATTGACCATGTCCTCTGAAAAAAAGGTGTAATAAAAAAACAATGTCGTTTTGTGACAGTAGTAATAAATTAAAATAATAACGAACTGATGATACATTAACAGCTTCTGTTCTTCACCCACGCAATAATTTACTCTTATGCTCTTGTTTTATGTATAAGAAAAAAAAAACATTCTTCAAGTGTCTACAAGTTTCGTGCCGAAAAAAAACAAAGAACGTACATATTGACTTATTTATGATTTTAAAAACTTTCCGTTTAAATTTTCGATATTCCTATCATTACATTTTACTCATGTTCATTTATATTCCGTTCTTCCAGATGTTAAGCAGAACGAATGCACCAGCACCTTTAGCAAGCCCAGGAAAGAAAGAACAGCTTTTACGAAAAACCAGATTCGAGAATTAGAAAACGAATTTACTCATTCAAATTACTTGACTAGATTACGAAGATATGAAATTGCGGTAGCACTGGATTTAACAGAGCGACAAGTAACTAAATTTACATTCTTGTAATTCAAAATTTTCGAATTTATACCTGTTGAACTTTTCTAGGTAAAAGTGTGGTTTCAAAACAGACGAATGAAATGGAAAAGGACCAAAGGTTTTGACAGAGGAACCGAGAAAAAACTAATTAAGAAAAAAAATTAGGCTTTTTATTTTTGCAAAATTATGTTACCTAACTATAAGTCTGTAAATTTATGTATTATAACAAGAACAATTTACTATATCAAGAAAACATTAATGTTAAAAATTTGTAGATAGATATACTTATACTTTAATAAATTCTGTTTTTTAAGTGTTTAATTTTTTATTGACTCAGTTTAAGAGTTTTAAGGTCAATGTTCATTACCTTGATTTTATTCAACTCGTTACCTAAATAGTAAAACATTTGCTTTACAAATACATAATACTGGATGATTGTATATTATATTGTACACTATATTCAATTAATTAGTCATACCGAAATGAAAGTCATTATTTTACTGAACCAGTGGCGTAGTGTGGGTGTCAGCCGCCCGGGGCCCTTATTTAGTTATTTAATTTTAAAATACGGTAATACAGTAATTCTGAAGAACTTTTCGGCAAGAACAATTATCATTATTGTGTATTGTACAGGGTACAAATAAAAAAGTCATGTATATATACAGCGTGTATATACACGCTGTATATGTTTTAGAATATAATAATCAAATTTATTACAAAAAATCTTACACGTATGCCACTTACATTGATAGAACCCTTTTTAAACTTTCGCCTGTTGCTGCTATTAGAACTACCAAGCGATGTGTGGACATGGAAAAAATGAATAGCAACGTTGTAATGTGCCAAAAAAAAGTTACTGAACGCGCCTCAACTGAGACAGCGTGTAAACAAACCAGGTTTAACGAATGATTTGAGCAAGGTACGAATTCAACTTTGGGATTTCTTTCTTTAATTCTTTGCTGAACTCCTGAATGCCTTCCAGCCATAATAGCAGCATTATCATATGCTTGGCCTCTACAGTTGCCTATATCGAGGCCATCAGCTTCAATCTTTCTCAAAAATCATCTTTGGAATTCCTTCAGCAGTTTTATCTTTTGTTTCAATGAACTCTAAAAAAGATTCCACTACTTGACTTCCTGATTCTCAATCACTGCGTATCTTAATACCTGGCTTGTTTGGTCTTTATGAGAAATGCCTGAAGTCAGGCGCGGCTGGTGCCCCAGATTTGGAGGTGCAGTTGCGTGGACGGGACTGGTTCGTTTGTTGTCGGTGATATGCTCGACATCTGGGAGTACATCGCCGATAATGGGCGAGTCGGTCTTGTCTGTGTGGCTGCTCACGCCTCGAGCCGCCACTGCCTGAAGTGCTATCGAATATAATCGAATAATACTTGGCTTGCTATAAATTCGTTTTGGATTTCTGGTGACATATACATGATTGAAGTTTTGCCACACATTTTAGATCTTACATGATGTTCATGAAGTACAGGATCATACTTTGCAATTAAATGCACTCTATTAGTCCTACTGGCGTCGTTTTCTGTATGGCCACGTAGAACCAAATTTTGTTTGGCAAGGAATTTTATAATATCAAACATTCTGATAAAAATTTCTTGCTATTTTTTTCTTTCCTCTGCCACTAAGTTTTGCTCTAGCTTGTCAATAGTCTTTCCTTTTTAAGTCTGGTTTCCAACTCCTTCCATTTGCAATAATTTTGGTTGTGTAGTGTACATGACTCGTGACTTGATGAAGCCTTAGGATTTTATTTCCACCAAGTATTAAATCCATCAGATAAGCAAAACTTTGATCCATTCAGTGTGTTTAAGTTTTCAAATAAACGACAGCAAAAGCAAAATAATAATGCTTTGGAAGGAGAATAAGCCATCCAAGTACGTAAAACTTTTTCGCCCGTTTGTTAATGTGCGATAAAACGATTCTGAACGTGTTACTGTTGACGCCACGGCGAAGTTAGTATTGATATGATGGACAACTTCCTGGCCTTGCTGAATGAGATGCAATCGCATATTTTCATCTATGTGTTTAGGCCATTTTCCGACATCGTTTCGGTATTGAATAGCAGACAATGCCGATCCTGTATAAGTCTCTGTTTCTAAGCTATCGAAGTCCATATACCTACAGATGCAGACTCTAACTGAGTAGATGTTGGAATTAGATCTTCAGAGACAATGTCAACATTTTTAACAGGTACCAGATCAAGAGTGTCAAGTTCTTGTATATTTTTAGCTTGTTCTGGGTTTGAAGGCCCAGGTGTCTTTGATGAATTTAAGCCCAACGTGGAATCTGACGTCTCAGGAACAGGACTTTTCACGTATTTAAGTAGAGCTCCTTTATTTTTTCTAATATTTGCCAACTTACCTCTTTTTTATTACGGTAAGATGCCCCACTATCTTTTACTCTTTTCATTTCTGATGCTAAAACAAAAATTATTGACAATTATAATAAATAATAAAAGTACGAGTTGGATTCAAAGAACATTTCAAAATAATTACTAATAAATAAAAAAATATATAACCTACTTTTCTCAAACTTACTAGTTCTGTTTTTTTATAGTAATAAATTAAAGCTTGAACAATGTAGCAGATAGTCCAAACACACAATTACATATACCGTAGTCGACATATTTTAATTTCTGATACGAAAGTAGAAAGAGGAAAAGAGCGCGAAAAAAAAACAAAAGATAAACATAAGCGAGGCTGCCAAGACAGTACACTCGACAAACGTTTGCTATGAAATGTAAGGCGTGAGGGTCCCCCGACACTTCGTTGCTCTCCCACCACTGTTAGCAAGCAGGCATCGCTGCATATTATAAGGTCATCTTATGCATGGGATAGAAGTGTAAACCGAAATTAAAATTTGACGACTACGGTATAAAAAACGTAAATAAAATGTTAAATACTCACATAGTCGAATGTATACGTACACAAACAATAAAATTTTTCAACAAAGTTCAATAAATTAACAATCACTACACATACTTATGAGTAGAGGGCGGACACGAGCGGTTGATGACACATGGGCGCACTATTGAAATGTTGTATTTTAAAGAGGATTTAATTTTATTTATATAATTGGATAACAAGTTGGTGGTGATCTATAAAATACAAAATACTTTATTATTTGTTCAGTAAAGGGGTATTAATATTTACTAGCAATACTTTCTCACTTACATTATTTCTTTGCTCCATTATAACTCCGTCGTAGTGTAAACCTGGGACATACGCCCCCTACGTATGAGCACTAAAATCACAGTTTGGAGAGCGCATACATACAAGGTAGGTGCCACAAATTATCGGCCTGATATACAAAAAAGAAACTTGGAGCAATATAAGAATTTTTATTTTTCAATGTAATCTCCCCTAACGTCTATACATTTATTATAACGATTAATTAATAATTCGATACCCTTCTAAAAATAATCTGAAGTTTTTCCGTCAAAATGTTCTATAATAGCTGCTTGCAACTCACTGTCGTCCTTAAAACTACGTCCCCTAAGGGCTTTTTTTAAATTAGAAAACAAAAAAAAACACAAGGAGCCATATCCGGACTATACGGTGGATGTTCCAATTCTTGGAAGCCGCATTCGCGGATGGCAGCTTGTGAGATGGCGGCAGTATGGACGGGAGCATTGTCGTGCAATTATCTCGCACTTTTGTCAATTTTCCACGACGTTTGGCACGAATACTCTCCCTTAATGTATTCAATAAAGACGCATAATATGTGCCGTTCACACTTATATTGCGCTCTTTAAAGTCAATTAGCAATTGGGTCGTCTCCACACATGTTTAAAAACATCTGTGCACATTCGACTCGACGCTCACGTCGGAGAGCAGAAAGAAGTCGCGGTACCCATCTAGCACTTATTTTATTCATACCCAAATGGTCATGGAGAATTCGGCAAACACTTGTTTCAGAAATGTTTGTTATCACTGCTAATTCCTTCACTTTTGAACGGCGATCTTCTAGCACTAAATGTTCAATAATTGAAATTTGTTGAGGCGTTTTCAATTGGTCGACCCGACCAATCAGCACCTTCCAGGGATTCTTGTCCCAAACGGAAACATTTTGCCCACTTTTTTACAGTTGAATACGAAGGAGATGAATCACCGTAAACGCCGTCTTAACGTTGTTTAATGTGATAAGGTGTATGCCCTTCTTTCGTTACTTCAGACATTTTCGTGCACTAGTCACGTTGGTTGGCTGGTTACTAAATACTACTAGGCTTCGAACCGTTATATTTATAGTGTACACCTCGCGTATGTACATGCATGACGTGACGGAGTTTGAACACGTTTGAACCGCTATAAGTCTGTCAGGCAGAGAATTTATGGCGCCTACCTCGTATATACTGTATGGCGAATTGCGACTGACTTATCGACTGATTGATGGCTGCTCTTTTATACTAATTGATGCAGCATTCTAGGCACTTCCGATAAAATTAAGAAACTTCCACCAAAATAGATATATGTATGACTAATTGTTTCTTATTGCTTATCGCCCGCGCATACGCAGTAGCATATACTTATTGTAGTTGTTCTTTGCTTATGTAGAGTTCTCGCATTATAAGAAATACATGTACGTCACTTCGTAAGATGCGCACTATGAGAGCAGACCCTACCCACAAATTTGCAAGCGACTCGTCCGAACGCGCTTTCGTTCATAGCGCATTATGACGTACATGTATTTCTTATAATGGGAGAACTCTACATACATTTTATTGTACATACGTGCTAGCTTTATTTCCACGAATGGTGCAGCTGGCAAATCATAACTATAATCTAATTTGCTGGTGTTATTATATTATACAATATTGAACACTATTCTTTATATGATAGTAGTCATTCTCGCTGAATATTTGTCATAAACTATCCAAGCACAAAATAAAATACGCGGAATCCCTACAAGTTAGTACAGACGGTTTTGCTATTCGCTACAATGAGCAAGATGTCATTAATATACATTCATTAAAAAAAAAGGAATTCTTCAGTTTTGTCACAGAATAAGTAATGAAAAATTCTGTGCTCATTTCAATCCGTCCAAATAGAAGGTGCGACAAAAATATGAAATGAAATGGTTCAAATTTTTACAAGATATTATTATTTCTTGTGAAATTTTGCCGCTCCCTTAAAGGGCCGCCCCTGCCGCCTTTACTACGCCACGCCACTGTACTGAATACATACAATTCCAAATGAAGATAGGCAAAGAACTGTAGCTTAGCTACACGTTTAGGCAACTTTCTGGGCGTATGTGTTATGAAATAATCTAAATTGTGTTAATAGAAACATTTAAATTGTTTGATAGGTTGAAGTCAGAGAGCATTATTATTGGAAATAATACTTTTAATAAATATAAATTTAAAATGTGTTCAAATATGTGGAATAATAATAGGATAATTAAAAAAATTTAATTGAAATGAAATCATCATGATATGTATAAGAACCCACAAAATATTTTAAATAGGAAGTAGGCCATGGTCTAGAAAAGAATCCAATTACTTTGACACACATTAATGGATCTACGCATTTATTTACAATATTCCATTAGCTATTATGTGTTTACTTTATTTAGCTAATGTACTATTTCCTCGTTAAATAAAACTTAATTATTTAAAATTGTTTGAAATTAATTTATCCTTAGAAGTAAGCCACAAATATTGCGTCTAATGTTGGTTATTCTGATTAGTTTTCATTTTTTCCCGATCATTCTCGACTTTGTAACCATTCGTAACTAATATCTGTGTTGTGAAGGGGTTTGATTGATTTGTGTAATATGCATTTTTGAGTGGAACATAACGTGAATTAAATTATATTTACCAGAATGTGTGGAGGCTTTACATGCTCTAAAAATGCTCTCATTGCATTGAATGTTTTGTATATCGTAAGTTCATCCGTCTAAAATGAAAATATGTATGTAATACTTACATATTCTTTCAGGTTGTTGCTTCAGTTTTAATAAGTGTTGCAGTTTATGGAAGTGCTGCATCCTTGGTCACAAATTTACCCATCGTCGGTGGTATTTTGGCATGCGGTGTGATACTAATTTTAATATCTTTACTAGGTCTAGTCGGAGCTGTCAAACATCACCAAGTGATGTTGTTTTTCGTATCCTTTTTATTTGAAAAAAAAATACATTACATCTGGTCAAACTTGAGCAAGTATATTTACTTTAATTTTACTACAGTACATGGTAATTCTGTTTTTATTATTTTTAATACAATTCTCTGTAGCATGTGCTTGTCTCGGTGTTAATATGGAACAACAGGAACAGTTAGCAGAACAGGTATTTCCTACTTATATTTTTTCTATATTTTGAATCATTACTGTAAATACTTTTAGGGTTGGGGGCGAGTTGGAAATGAAACCAGGATGGAAGTCCAGAAGGCCTTTTCCTGTTGCGGTTTTAACTCTCAATACAAACAAGATGACCCCAAAATGGGATATCCCAGTTGTGAAACAATTAGGGTAATTTGAGTGTATATTAATTTATCGTTTTAATTTATTGCATCATTTTGTAATGTTACAGCTTAAATGTTGTATGAATTCAGAAATTTTAAAATGTGAGTGTCCCAATTGTATGACCAAATTACAAACAACAATCGATTATGCTTTTAAATTATGCGGATGGATTGGATTATTCTTCAGCTTTACTGAGGTAAGAAAGTAGTTCTATCTCATTCTATAATCTCAATGGGATCTGATTAACAATAAATAGATTGTTTGCATTTTTATAAACATTAATTTTTTTACCTGCTTTAAATTCTTTTTTTGATTATGTCAATTGTGAAATTATGTATAATCAATATTATGAAATGCAAACAATAATTAATTTAAAAACAATTATGCATATGAATCAGTCATAGTAATAATATTGGTAGATAAGAAAACTTGATAATAATTGAACTGTTAACAATGTCTTATCAAGTTTGGGTACAAGGATTGTAAATATATCGTACAAATTAATACTTACACAGCTTGAAATGGTTGCTTTAATATTGTCTTGGGATAAAAAATAATTATTATCGAACAGGGACTATTAAATAAAGTGGTAAATTTGCCTTGTGTGCATCTTCTTTCAAGATTAATATTGTTTTACATTTTTTATTGAGGAATTGTTTAATATAATGTAAGCACACTATATAATATATATATAGAGAGAGTTTTCTTATAATTTAGATGGGTACATTGTATGTAGGCATAAAAAAGAAACAAAAAAGATACTGTTTAGGAATTAAAAATAGTAAAATATGTGCATTTTGTTTTAGTTCATTGTATATATTTATATTACTTTCATGAAATTTAAAATGTTATTTATATTTTCATTTTAATAATCATACAAAATTCTTATATTTTTGTTTAATTACATATGCAATTTTAGCAATAATAATTTTTCTGATGTAGAAAGAAGTTAAGTAAGTGTTCTTAATTGTGTTAACGATTTTATCACGGCCATTCTAAATTTGAAGCAAACAGTATACCCATCACGAGGCCTCTTAATTTAATATTCCCTGTATTTACTATTCAAATTGATACCTCAAACTTGTAGATGCTTTAAATAACATATAATATTTGAGAGTCTATTGTGAGATTATAAAAGGTACTTATTTAATGTACTATATCATATAAATCTTTTATACAGTTAAAGTCATAGAATTATTTTTTTGAAAGTGTTGGGTTTGGCAGTGATATAGAACGCAGCTGTCACTGTAGATATTATATTAATTCATTTACATTCCAACGAGGTATACCTACAATAAATTAGAAAGTTTACATTATTAAGATTAATTTGAAAATACTGTAAAATTAAGAACCAAGAGAATCTTGGACATTTTTCGACAAAATGAAAAGATGAAAATATTCCAGATATTGAGGAATGGTGTCGCAAGTCATAAGTGATTCAGTATTGTAGCCGTTTTTTTATGATGAAACTTTATATTTTTTCACCCGTCAGTGGTGCCACTTAAGAGTTAAATTGCAAGAAAAAATCATTTCTATAAAGAATAACGTATAATTAAGTTACTCAAACACAAATATCTCGACAAATCAAAATTACTGATAAAAACAAGAAAGACCCTGTATATCGGACGTGTATGGAGTGCGAAAGAAATAAAGAGTTAGTCGGCAATCGTACTATAACAGACAAAACCGTCTTTATTGTCAAGCGTAATCGACGTACAATATACAAAATTCTTGACTTAGGAAAATTAACCTAAAAGCACTTAATGTTCATGTTTGCGGAATGGAGGGGTTGGGTGGTAGTGGGAGGGCTCTTTTGTGTCGTTATCATTAGTATAAATATAAAGTTTTAACACAATCGCATCAGTGTCTCTAAACGATAATCGACCAAGCAACTTAATCGGAAAAAAAGTGTGAAATATGGAGAAAATCGAGTATTGCGTCGTTATCAAGTTCCTCACAAAACAAGGAAGTCTGTTCACAGCATACTGGGAGAGATGTCATCGGTTTACTGGGAATTTTCGCCCAGGAAGAACTATAGTTTTTAATTGGCACAGTCGTTTTAAGCAAGGTGGGGAATCACTTAAAGAAGACCCAGGGCCGTGGCGGAGCGGCTTATCGAAGTGAGCATACCAGAACTTATGCTTGGCTAAAGAAGACACAACTCGCAAGAATGGCTGGAGTATCTGATACCACCGTTTTTAAAATTCTTTTTGGAGTATACTAGGCTTTAATCCTGGAGCGGTTAATAGAAGTTGCTCCTGCACAACAAACCGCTCCTCCGCACAAGTGGTGTTGCACTGGCTGCCCTGCATAAACTGGGCTTCGATATTTTGTATCACCCACCCTCTAATCCAGACCTGGCTCCTAGCGCTTTTTACCCTTTTCCTAAAATGAAAAATAGCTCCGTGGGAAGAAATTGACAAGCGACGAAGAAGTAAAGAACGCAGTTTCAGTGCCGCTTTCATAGAAAGGCATACACATACTAATCAATTAATAAAATTTATTAGGGTTGCAGGTGAATATATTGAAAAAGAAAAATAAATTTGCACTTATAGTTTCTTTTCTTGCCCCCCCCCCCCATTTAGCGAACTGAAAAAAGCTCACACTTATGTAGTTGTCGGCACAGGTAGAAACAGATAGAAGAGTGTCCATAAGAATGTGCTTTTGTTCTTCCCTGCAAGGCCAAATTAAGATGCAACAGCTAATAAAAGAAAATCAGCATTTGTACACAAAATTTAATAACTTTGCTAAATTTAAACCTAGACTAAGGAGAGGTAGGTGTTTGAAATGTAAATGATTTGAAAACACATATTTTATAAAATTGTGGATTAAATTATTATTTATTATATTAAATTTTTCTAAACCAGCATTTAATTTTATATTACATCAAATAAAAAGTCATTATCTGACATTTCAGAACAACAATAAAACGCTGTTGTTTGATCCCGCCAAAAAAAAACCATAATTTGAGTGGAACCTGTAGTCTAAGGTATACGTTGCCCTAGTAGTGTAGTAAATGCAATTAGAAAAAGACCTGTACGTAATCATGTGCACGAACTTACTTTTGTCGGTCAAGTCCAATATATCCCACAACTAGTATATTAGCGATGCTATTTGTGTTTTTGAATGTTATATTTTCTGTATCTTTAAGTAACTGTTTCTTTTCATCTAAATGAAATGCTGTTCGTTGATAAATTGTCCGGAAAATTGGAAAATTCGGGAAAAATTGAAAGTGTTTTTCTCTATAGGATTTTTGTGTGAACTCAAGACCCTAACTCACGATTCAAACGATGGATATGCGTAATTCTTTTTTTGTTTTTTTTTTCCGTTATGGTCTTGGAAAAGTTTTCGGGGAAAAAATCGAGGCAATTAGGAAGGAAAGGCGGGAGAAAATCTAGAAGATCTGGAGAAAAATCTTTATATACCGGGTGTCCCAGCTAAGACATTCGGGTCATATATCTCCACTATTATTGAACGAATTTTTATACAATTTTGGAATATAGGCAAATTATTAAGCGAAGAACCGTTGCACTATACTGAAACAACCATAGTCTTTAAAACGTGAATTCAACTAGCTTTTATTTCCTGTTATTCAGGCGAGTTAAAGGCAGCATACTTTATTAAATGCAAGATACTAGTTTCAAACTTTCCAGTTTTCAGTGAATCTTATTGTTAATGTCTTTACAGTGTGCAAACAATTAAATTCACAGAACACCCATAGATACTCCACTAAACTGCCAATAAAGGTTAAGTAGGGTTAAAACTTTGAAATTCAGGTCTGAAAGTAGTCAATTTAATAACAAAAGTTGATAACAAAGAACGACTAAAAAACGAGAACACTAAAACAAAAATCAGATGAAAATGTCATAGTAAATGTTCGAATGTACCACCATCCGCTTCAATACATTTCCCTAACCGAATCCTAAAATCATCAATTACGTTTCGCATCATTTTAGCATTTATTGATGCAAATGCTTCTCGGATTTTGTTCTGCAAATCTTCAGGAGTTGTAGGCGGTGTTGAATAAACTTTTGTTTTGACGTATCCCCACAGGAAGTAGTCACAGGGGGGGGGGGGGAAGTCTGTTGATCGGGCCGGCCAAGGTATTGGGCCTCCTCTTCCTACCCATCGAGGTCCAAAAGTTGTATCTAAATGAGCACGGACTGGTCTAGCGAAATGTGGCGGCGCTCCATCTTGCATAAAGACTATTTAATTTCGAAGTATACGTGGTAGATGTCCAATTAAATTGTGAAATTCATTTTGTAAAAATAATAGGTACATAGCGCCATTCAAATTTCCATAAAAAAAAGTGAGGCCCTATTACATGCTCTCCGACCACAACACCCCACACATTAAGTGACCACACACGCTGGTTATTAACATGCCGGACCCAGTGCGGAGTGCGGATTTTCAATTGCCCAGTATGATCTCTTTTTGAGACACATATACGATTCAGCCATTTTTATTCCAAAGGGAAAAAGAAAAAATCGAAATTAACACTTTTTACTCAACTGTCAACAATGACATTTCACTTTTTCAAAAATTATGAGGGATGTACAAATTAAATGTCGGCAACGTTATTCAATTGTTCTCAAAGTTCTCTATGCAGTAATTGTCTTCATAATTAAATTACATTTTTAGCAACATAATTTGATTTTTCTCTGAAACCAAAATGTTGTTTTACTTCATTTTTTCTGTAGAGGCTTGATTCTTGGTGCTTAACCATCTAAAGATATTTTCGTGGAATTTGAAAAAAAAGAACGATGAGTGAAAATTACATTTTTTAACTTTCACTAATTTCAAAAGTAACAGAACAATTCTCATTCATTAATGTATCTACATTTTAAATTAAAAAAAAATCGTTCAATAATAATGGAGATATATGACCCGAAAGTCTTAGCTAGGACTAGTAATCGTTGATGTGCCTGTTTGTGATCCTTTAACTTTTGAACGACTTGACTGATTTATGTCATATTGACACAATATATTTGGTTTGTCGAGACGATGGTTCATAGGTATGATAGGATACGATGGGTGGCGCTGTAATCAAGTTATTAACAAATTCTAAATTTATGGATCAAAATGACTCATATTTACAATACAGGGTGTAGATAAAGTCTGGAACAAAATTAATATTTCTGTTATCTTCGGTTTGATGGAAAAACCCTGAAACAGGTCGATTTTGTTTTTATCCCGTGCACTTTATAACATCGTGAATTTAATTCTGTCGTCATCTGGTTGCGCGCGGGCGTGACGTCATTAGTTTTTTCAAATGGTAATCCGCCACATTTATTACCCCTTGTCGTTAGGTATTCCATTGTGCATGCAACGGTATAAAGAGTTTGGTACCTTACATAACAATTTTTGGGAGAAAAATGCTTTCGAATTTCAAAAAATTAAAATTTTATTTCTAATGAAAAACTAATCAAAAATTATTTTAAAAAATCAGATAAATTATAATCCGAGGTTTATCTTGGATTGTCGTCAAACAAGACACCAAAAAAATGTCAACGGAAGTGTTCAAATTGTCCGTCATTGGCCATTTGACACTGGCCGAGACGGACGTACACGCTTTCTACGACACGTCATATTGACAGTTCATTACTTGGTGTTTGAACTTATCCATCCACAATACTTGCTCCATTGGTAGTGTTGAAGTGCATTGCGAAAATGGCGAATTTGAGCGAAAAAGAGCGGATTCAAATTCTCATTATTGTTGGTTGTGGTGATAAAATACGTAGCCATGAAGAAGCCTGTCAGTTTTTCAATGCAGAAAATCCAAACCGCGCACCGATTTCGCGGTCAACGGTGAGCAAAATTGTCGCAAAATTTGCTGAAACTGGTAGTGTAAAAGACAGGGCTCGTCAAGGTCGACCAAGAATTGAGGAAGATAGAAGGGTCAATATTCTCTTGGAACTTCAGGACAACCCCCACACTTCAACAAGGAACATTGCCAGGGATCATGCAGTCGATTTTACCACAGTAGCCAAATTGCTGAAGAAGGAAAAACTTCATCCGTACAAAATCAATCGGGTTCAGGAACTGAATGAAGATGACTTCGACCGCCGACTCGAGTTCTGTGAACAAATCATGCTACGGTGCGATGAGAATCCCGGATTTGTCGACAATGTGGTTTTTAGTGACGAAGCAACTTTTACCTTGAACGGTGAAGTGAATCGCCACAATTGTAGGTACTGGTCGGGCGAAAATCCTCGATGGGTTCGAGAGGAGCACACCCAACACCGGCAAAAAGTTAATGTATGGGCGGGAATAGTGGGAGATCGCATTGTGGGGCCTTTCTTTCTGGACAGAAATTTAAACGCTGAAACATACTTACATTTCCTAAGATTTACGCTAGTGCCAACATTGGTAGAATTATTTCCGGATGAAAACACCCCCGACAAGCCTCACCCCAGAATCTGGTTTCAACAAGATGGAGCACCTCCACATTTTGGCTGGCTGGCGTGTTCGGAGTTACCTCGACGAAATTTTCCCCGGGAGATGGATCGGACGAAGGGGAACAATTGAATGGCCTGCCCGTTCGCCAGATCTCACACCACTTGATTTTTTTCTATGGGGTCATGTGAAATCAAAGGTGTACACCAATAAGCCAAATAACTTGGATGATCTGAAACATCGTATCCGCGAGGAAATGCGAAATATTGGTGCAGAGACAATACGACGTGTCGTAGAAAGCGTGTACGTCCGTCTCGGCCAGTGTCAAATGGCCAATGGCGGACAATTTGAACACTTCCGTTGACATTTTTTTGGTGTCTTGTTTGACGACAATCCAAGATAAACCTCGGATTATAATTTATCTGATTTTTTAAAATAATTTTTGATTAGTTTTTCATTAGAAATAAAATTTTAATTTTTTGAAATTCGAAAGCATTTTTCTCCCAAAAATTGTTATGTAAGGTACCAAACTTTTTATACCGTTGCATGCACAATGGAATACCTAACGACAAGGGGTAATAAATGTGGCGGGTTACCATTTGAAAAAACTAATGACGTCACGCCCGCGCGCAACCAGATGACGACAGAATTAAATTCACGATGTTATAAAGTGCACGGGATAAAAACAAAATCGACCTGTTTCAGGGTTTTTCCATCAAACCGAAGATAACAGAAATATTAATTTTGTTCCAGACTTTATCTACACCCTGTATATGTTGGTTTAGCTCCAAAGGAAATCACAAAATCTGTGCCCGATAGGTGATGCTGTGGTCGTGTACGTATATATATCACCGCGCCACCTACCGGGAAGGGCAGAACATCGTCGGACAGACAAGTTAGTTATGAATAAAATATACGTTTTAGACATTTTATTTTCTACTTATTATCGGAAATACTTGGGAATTTTACGTATGTATATATTTGAAAATGATTTTTCTACACTGTTTTTAAATGAAAATGTCACCTTTTAAATCATTGATAAAGCAGTTTTATATTACATATTTATAGTCCGGTAGGTAGCGTTGCAAATGAAAAAGTCATAGTAAGCCGGCTGATTTTGATATCGGTAGTTGATCTCGTACAACTAATCAGTCAACCGACCGTCAGCTGCTCAAGTAGCGGTGGGTCTGGGTATGGGCGGCCGTGAAAATTGTAAAAAAAATTAAAATTTTAAGTAATAGTACGCCGACTGAAACTTTTTTTTTATAAATAGTTGACATCATAGTGAGTTGAATTCAAATCGTCAGCTGCATCGTGGAGGGGGGATTATGCGTCAGCTGCTCGCATGAACTTGTAAAAAAACACGTGAAATAAAGTTATAGTACGCCGCATGAAATTTTACTAGGTGATTGTTTAAATAATTAAAAATATAAAAACAAGAATCAGCCGAGTGTGTAGTGGTGGAAAGACCATCAGCTGACGCTGTAAAAGCAAATATTCGAGCTACATCTTTCAGGGTCCAGCTGACAGTACTCCCCCCCTGCTCGCACTCTGCTGACTGCTAATTTCCCAGACGTAATTATTAAACTATGGTATTGTCAAATTTCAACCGGGGTAGTGACAAATGAATGACAATATCGGGAAAAAAGTAATATGTGTAAAACTATATCGCACGAAAATATTTATGAAATGTGTTTTATTCTTGTTATATATACGATATGAATTAGGGGCATAATATAAATTAATATAAAGTGTAAAATAAAGAAAATATAAACTAATAGAAACGTAATAAAAAAAATAATAATGAAAATAATAATTTAAAACAAGTTTTTCATTTTCAGTAGTATTGCAATCATATTCGTTATCTGATGAATCGTCATCTGAACTGTCCTCTGTTAAATTGCTTTCTTCTTCTTCATCTTGTTCGCCTTCCGCGTTATCTGTAAATGAACATGTGAATCATAAAAATTATACTACCAGAAATGTATACACTGAAAGATAGTGCCACCGGAACAAATAACATACCTTCAATATTTTCGATGCTACCCGTGATACAGGTGATTGATGGGGGTACTTGATCGCCCTCGGACCATTTGAATAAATATTTATCATCTCTTTCTTTCCATCCCCATTCAGTTGGACATAATTGAGAAGGGTTGTCAAGATGAGCATGGCTCCAAAGGTGCGCTATGTATGACGTTCGCAATAATTCTTGGCGTAGCTCGGATCTATATGGAGGAAAATTAGCTTCGTCTATATGTTTTTTTAATTTCAACATATCTTTTTCCTCATTAATTTGGTATTTTTTTATAAACGTTGCTACTCGTGTACGATTGATATTGTTTATCCCTTTGAATCCGTAGAGACGACAAACAAATTCCTCGATCTTTAGGAAAACCTCATCTAATGCCAAATCTTGGATATTTGCAATACTACTCAATGCTTCCATATACGACGGAGATTTTCGCAACAATTGTAGAGGCTTTCTTTTCCCTTTCCCGTAAAATGCAGGATTAAAGTCGCATCCTGTGAGGGCATGGAACCCCCGGCAATGCAGAGCACAAATAGGTCCCCAATTTTTCATATAATTTCGTAATATTAACGAATCTTTAGGAATTCCCGGAACCAATGTGCATTGTGAATTTCAGATCATTTCGAAAAGCATTCATATTGCACGAAGCTGACGCATAATCCCCCCTCCAAGATGCAGCTAACGATTTTATTTCAACTCAGTATGATGTCAACTATTTATAAAAAAAAAAAAAACCAGCCGGTGTACTATGACTTTATTTAATTCTTTTTTTTTCACGTTTCGCGGCCTCTTGCAACTACACCCACCGCGGGTGCGTCAGCTGACGCTTGGTTTAGTTATTAGTAATAACATACGTATCGAAAAAGATAACAGTCAATCGGCGTAAAATCACTACCTAAAATGCAACGCTACCTCCCGGACTATTATATCTTTTGACACTATTTACAATAATCAAAAATAACATTTAATCAGCTGTATTTGTACACAGCTATTCGTAAAACAGTACTTTAGATATGTTTTATTAGTATACTTTTTTTACTTCAATATCTTAATAAAAAAAAATTTCAACTCTAATTTCTCGACCACTTTAAATAGCTACGTCAGTGGTTCTTTCCGACCGCCTTTTGTTCACGCAGATTTTGATGGTAATACTAATAATAATTTTATTAGTAATAGTCTTGTTAACACAAGTATCTACATTGTCAGTGTTTACGAATTTGTCACATACGAGCATGATATGTACAGGTCTTTCTCTGATCTTTTATTCAATAAATATGTTCTGCTAATTATCTGGCAAATATCGCTAAAGCAAGTACCGAATGAAAATATTGCGAAAATACTTGAATAAAAAACGTATAAAAGATTTTTATCATATAGTGCCCCTAAAATAATTTCATTTTGCCTCTTAAGAATTTGGAATGTTGCCTTGCAGTAAGGGAGTTTTTATATCTCGTCAACGTTTGACGGTTCGCGTTTTTTTTTAACTCAAATTATTTTCTTGTGATTCATATATGTATCTTTAACAGTCACATTCAAACACTGTAACAAATATTATTATATTATCTCATTATCTTCTAATAGCGCACGTTCAGTAAAAGTTGTTTTCTTTCCTAAATAATCTTTTTTTCTGCTTCTACTAACAAGATGTTTATAAAAACTCCTCATCTGTGAAACTTCAGGTTATTGTTTGGTGAATTGTATTGTTTGTGAATATGCCATTCGGGTTTGTTGCATTTTTCAGTTTTTGGGAGTGTGGCTAACAGTCCGATATCGTAACCAGAAAGATCCAAGAGCTAATCCTAGTGCTTTCCTATAGTTACGTCTCGGCTGCCTTGTCTCTTAGGGTGGGTTTCTCTTTAAATGTACATAACATACTAATGCTATTAATTTTAAAAATCTTTTTTTCCAAACTTTTTTTAATATATACGTTTATTTATATGTACAGTTTTATGTTTTGTATGTGCAGGCGTTATTTATTTATTTTAGCAAAGATAAGATAGCTCAACAGATGTAAATGTATTAATTCAATATTTTTCACGACTTTTCGTAATTATTTATTTAAATAATGCGAATTAATACCTACTTAATGTATGACTTTAGTGATAATGCAAAATTAATTTTCTTTTTTCTTTTTTAATTGTTGTTATTATTGTTGGTATGTATAGTATAGTCTGTTGTAACTGTATGTTATTGATTTAGAGACTTTTTTGTTGCCAACATCTGTGTGGTTGTGACTTTTAATTCATTTCAGATTCCGTCATTGAGATATCTTATCTTTTTATATGTATAATACATTCATTACTTACCACGGTAATAATCAGATGGCGTTGTAGATTGTAGGTGTCGTTTTAACCAGACGTTACCGCAACCAGACCGATCCAGAGGAAAAAATGGCGACAGCAATCTTTCCACAGAACAATTTCACATACTGATCGATTCTAGTCTACATTACCTTGCCAGAGTAATAATATTTATTTAATGATAGCGTCATACCAAAGGTTTTTTTTTGATCATTTTTCCTTTCGCAACATCGTTTCGACACACCTAGACGTTTAGTTTAAAACTGACCGGCATTATTTTTTTGTCGTTGCTACAAATGCAATTAGTGTTAATATATACAATAATGTAATCTTTTTAATCTGCATAGTTTTCACGCAAATTATGTAAATCGTCTAATTTAGTGACGAATTAACATCTTTTGTGGGCTTCGCCTAGGAATATTTTATTTTGTTTATGTAAATGTAAGTAAACAAGGTGCTCAAATGGAAGTATTAGAAAAGATAAATCGAGTCCAACTTGTTTATTTTGATAACGAATATGGTCTTTCTTTATTAATTAAGTGATTATGTATAGGTTGTTCACAAGTAATTTGACGTCCTGCGTGTTAATTGGGGTAACAATAAAGAAAAATTAGTTGTAACATCAGATCCAGTATGAAATTGCTTTGTATCTCGAGGTTTAGACATAATGAGGTGCTCTCTGCTGGGAAAATATAGTCCCAAATATTAGTATGTACACTAGTTGTTGATTTTGCGCCTATTAATAGAATATTTGTGATAACTTTACTACTTTAATGATTTTATCAAACAAAATTACCTTTTTAGATGTATTAATTATGATCTATTAATTACCCTTTTAGTACATTGAAATCTACACTTCTAAGATTATAGAGAGTTAATCCTCTGAACTATATACCGTATGTGTCAATTTTCATTAGGTATATGGATTCGATGTTTACATGCGATTTATACGTATACAAATAATATGTGGCAACGTGTGTCACCCCTACTATCCGTCACCAATCCCGACAACAATCGACATCACAACGACTTTCTCCGATCTTCCCAGTTCTACATTAAATGTTTAGCTGCGAACACCACAGAACACGTTGCGATCTAGCCTGCAATAAAAGCCGTCGTCATCAAATGGCCGCCGCGATCTAGTAGTTTATTATTATTTTCAGAATCCTTTTTTATTTACCTTATTTTTAATTTTATTAGAATTACGCTTTTGTTTGTGACATGCAGCGTGAACGCAGCTTAATAATTCTCTGCATTTACTGAAAGGAAAAAGAAAAATCCTTGAAATGCGTAAATATTATTTCTGAGCGCAGTACAAACACCCTAGTCAATAGTCCAACAGCTACTGCTAACTTGAGCTTGCGGCTTGCATCGGTCGCGCTCGCATTGAAGAGGAAAGGTGGGGTGCCATGTTGTCACGTATTGCATGAATTAATCGCCTATGGCTAATGAAAATTGACACGTGCTGTATAACCCATGTGGATAATTTTTTCAACATAGGAATTCTTCTAGATGCCCATAGGCTCTATTTTATTACTGTTACTAATGATATAAATAAAACACTTGTTTACTATGTTTTTTAACACATTTATTTTAGCACAGTTCATGACTAGTTTCAACTCTGGCATGTCATTTTCAAAGGTAAAAGTAAAAAGTATAGTATAACACAGTACAACACATGATTTTGGGACCTAATTCTGAGAATTGCACGTGAAAATAGCCCAAAAAATAAGAACTTCTGCATCATTCGTTTTGTCAAGTTGGCTGCATTAATAATTTAATGGCCATACGAAATTTTTTGCTGAAGGCGGATTTTTATCACTTTTTCTATATTTTAATACGGTCATATCTCGGTATACCGTACGGAATATCTCTTTTTGTCTGAAGCAAAATTGTAGATATTGAATAGGAGAAAAAAAAAAGCGGAACAAACCTACCCGAAAAAAGTGCATCCAGTGCCTTAAAAATCGCAAAAATGCCCATTTCCATTTTTCACATTTTTTGCTCAATAACTGGATTACAAATTCACAAATATGCTTTTTTTTTCCTTTATAAACTTTATGTTGCATGCTAATAAAAATTCCGATTCATATTACAGCTATTCTTACACAGAAAATATGATATTTTTATTTTTTATCTATGCATGGAAACAAAATTTAGAACATTTTCAATTATTTTCAATATCCATCCTCGTTGAAGTAGACGCTTGTGGTTCTGATGATCTTGTTTTCTTCGTAGATTGTTCATATTCATGTTCTGAGTCTGCATCATCATCCGAATTAGACATAATATTCAAGGGCATGTTTTCTTCAGTGTGTCCACCAATTTCAATGTCATCTTCATCTTCGGTGCTTTCATCTTCAAACTGCATAATTTTAGAACTCCACCAACAAACCTCCACAAGCAATGCATCTAATTTTTTGCCTTTGAATCGCTTTTCCATTGGCATGGTCACCTGCTGGAACCTCTCTCCTTGTTCGTCCAATTCCTGAGGTAATTGTGCCAAAAAGGTATCAAGGTGGAAATGCATGAAATGTAATTTTAACGTCATGGATGCATTGATTTTTTTTAGGTGGATCGCTAACAGCTGTGCGTTGTACTGGAAGCGTCGCAGTAAAAGCGGGAATGTATACTTTTGTTTTCAATTTTTTTCTGTTCAATCCATAACCGGAATTTATGCATGCGTAGCACCTTGATTCATCATGTCCACTTAGGTCTTCCACCCAAATTACTGGCTTCATAAAAGAAAGCAGTACACCTTTTCCATGCACTTTATAAGGGTATTATAACAACTTTTGCACACTGTGTTCGGCGTAAAATTTGCACCACTTAAATCTGTTTCATCAAAATAATGACAATACGCTGTTTTGAATTCCTCAGTAAACAAGTTTTTTCGATCCTGTTTGCCTATTTTTGGGACGATATGACCACAAACGTAACAAAAATCATCCAATTTTGGGCACTTGTTATATTCCATATTGAAATATATATTCAATGTTCTTCTGGTTTTAAAACAGTGATGCGCAAGAAGAGAAAGAGAGCCAATTTTAGTTTTCTTACAAATATTTAAAAAATTAAATCATCCGCTATACCCCCGCTCTATTTGAAAGCTAACAAGCTACTGAACAAGGCATCTGTATCCCAGGTACTATCACTAGCACATATGTTTGTAATAATATTCACGAAGAGAATAAAAATATACCCGAACAAGATCGTGCACTGGCTAAAGGGATGCGCACCTCTGTTTCTATGAATCGGAATTTTTACGTTCAAGCAAAATAAAGTTAATAAAGAAAAAAAACAGCATGCAGTAGAGTCTCGATATAGTGAACTAATTAATGCATGGCTTTATCACTCCACCGAGGTTGTTCACTATTTGGAGTGCAGTTAAGAACGCTCAATAGGAATACTTACAAGGTGTTTATTACTTTATTAACTTAACACTTCATATTTTAATGCTTAAACCTTATAATAAAATAAAAAAATGAATAGCAGTAATAGTGCTTAATAACTATGTAATACAGTAGAAAAAAAAATACATATGCAAAATTAAGTTAGTCAGTGGATTGAAAGAAATCTGTTACTTTTGTTTGCTTTGTTGGCTTATTGTACATTTTTTAAACCAACTTAGTTCTCAAATGTTGAAGAGCAATTACACGAGAATATTCTATTTCATTTGGGTTTTCTTCAGCCCACTGAAAAACCGTATTCAAAGATTTCAGTGCTTCATCAGTGGAAATCAACTTGTCAGTCACAGTTTCATCGTCATCACCAACGCTGTCTTCATTTTCAATTTCAGTTGTGACTTCATCTTTCTCATTTTCTAACTGACGGTCCTCATTCCAAACTTGAACATCATGTCGATCATAAACCTGTAAATTAATTTTAAGAACCTATGCAAGTAGATATGCATTTAATTTTTTTACTTCAGAGTTTATGAGGTTTAAGATATTCATAACTTCAGACTGTGCATATTCTGGATCTTCATCATTCAATCGTAACTTTAAAACACTTAACGGAATGTTTTCTTCTTCATCATCATAATCGTTTGTTTCTGGTAATATGTTATGCCAACATTTTCTAATTACTGTTGGGTTTAATTTTTCCCAGGCCAAATTCAAGTTTATAAGAGCATCTCTTAGAGTTACGGCTTTTAACGCTGTTCCAATGTCATTTTTGGTAACCACGTCAGATAACAATTTTTTACGATAAAATAGTTTTACCAAACTTATCACATTTTGATCCATAGGTTGGATCAATGGGGTGACGTTCGGTGGCATATACATTACCGTAATGCATTCATCAATGTTATTAAGTTCTTCTACTGGTGGATGGCTTGGAGCATTGTCTAACAATAATAATGCTCTTATTGGCAAACCTTGACTTTCTAAAAACTCTTTTACCTAAAACTGCATGTGAAGACGCTGCATAAAAGCATCTGCAAACTTACCTCAGGAATAAATTTGTTTTTAAACCAACGTTTAAAAATCTCTGCTGTCATCCACGCTGTTTTGGAATGGTCATAATTAACAGGACGTTTGAAGTTTTTGAGTGTTCGAGGATTCTTAGCTTTTCCTATGACTAGCAACTTGACTTTGTGTTTTCCAGAGGCATTCGTACAAGCTAAGAATGTTACTCTTTGTTTTTCTGCTTTTCTTCCAGGAGCTGTTTTTTCTAACGACGAGACATAAGTTTTATCAGGTAAGAGTTTCCAGTATAAACCTGACTCATCCGCATTATATATTTGTTCTAAATTAAGTTGAAGTTCTGTTATTTTTTCGGATAATTTTTCTTTAAATGGAGCGATTAGTTCTGGCTGGGATGACAGTTTCTCCCCAGCAAGTTTTAAAAACCTTATGCCGTAGCGTTTTTTAAATTTCTGCAGCCAACCGTTGCTTGCATGAAAGGAACCTGTGTAAAATTTTGCATGAAGCACCTTTGCCTTCTCTTTAAGTATCTCTCCGGTTATAATCGTGTGTCGTTCTCTTTGTTTCAAAAACCACTTGTAAAGAGCTTTTTCCATTTTTTGATAAACCGATAGTTTTAACGTTTTTCTTTTTCCGGGCCCACTAAACGTACTATCAATCGTTTTCAAAATCATACGCCTTTTGTTTCTTATCGAAGTTATTGTCGATTTAGCAACTCCATATTTCCTGGATAATAGTACAGATGCAACACCCTGTTGCAATGATTCTAAGATTTCTGCCTTTTCTTCCAATGTTAGATGCTTCCTTTTAGCGTGAGACATTTGGAAAACATAAACACAATGTACACTTCACAGTACGTCTTCGTAATTGTTAACTTGTATTACAAAAATATTCACTGCAATACACCGAAACTCCCCGAGTAACTGCTAAATCTGAACTGCGGAATAAACGCATTACACATACGTACGCCTTTACGCTTTCCGGGGAAGTCCCTGTGTATGTGCTTGTGCAACTCACTCTAGCGAGGTACAATTTGTTCACTATTTCGAGGCCAATACTAATATTTCACTGTTCACTGCAGTGGATAGTTCACTATATGGTGTGTTCACTATATCGAGACTCTACTGTATTTGTGGATTTGTAATCCAGTTATTGAGCAAAAATGTGAAAAATGGGGGGAAATGGGCATTTTTGCGATTTTTAAGGCACTGGATGCACTTTTTTCGGGTAGGTTTGTTCCGGTTTTTTTCTCCTATTCATATCCACAACTTTGCTTCAGACACAAAAGAGATATTCCGTACGGTATACCGAGATATAACCGTGTTAAAATATAGAAAAAGTGATAAAAATCCACATTGAGCAAAAAATTTCGTATGGCCATTAAATTATTAATGCAGCCAACTTGACAAAACGAATGATGCAGTAGTTCTTATTTTTGGGGCTACTTTGACGTGCAATTCTCAGAATTGAGTCCCAAATCAATGAGCTGAAAAATGTTGTACTGTGTAAGTGAACAATCGATTTGTTAAAAAAGATTTGTAGATCTATCATTTAACAATAGAGGCATATGAATGTTTAATTATAAAATAATTGCATTTTTCCTTTAGGAATTCTAATATCTCAATCTGACACGTAGAATTTAATAATTTGTTATAAATCTATGGCATTCTTTGTTTTAGCGATATAAGAGAATGTTGCATTTTTTGAAAGTAAAAGTCATAATTCAAAAATGTAGATTGAATTCAAACCACCCCGATTCCAAGCATTTCCACACTCGAAACACCTTTGCGACGCGACGAAACAATTGTCCAATCTTTTTTTTGGAAATACGAAACAAATGTATTATGTGTTGTTTTAAAAATTGTGAAAAATCAAGCTGGCTATAGAAAGTGATATTCTAGAAGGGTTGAAACTAAGCATGGTAATGCATAAAGTAATAAAAGTTCTAAAAAGCACCCAATAACGGCGGAATTCCTTATATAATAGCTTTTGACCCTAAATAAGAGAGTGCGAGTATATTAGTGAAATTATCAATGATAGTAAACATTTTAAGAGAGTCTAGCCAATTGAGATCTTCTCTTAAAAAAACAATTTTCTATTACCTCTTTGAAAACAAAGAGAACATTTTAATAGATCATTGAATTCAACGTAACCATATATCTACTAGACAACAGTTTCATTTGTTTATATCGCATTTTAGAAGATCTGTAACATTGATAATTTCGACATTTTTCTTATTTTTACACGAAAAATATGTAAATGTCATCAATGTATGTTATTGTGCACATAATCTGTTGTATAGGGAACAAATACGTGAACAGCTTATACATAATGAATATGTAATTTTTCCATTTTGACGTCATTGACTGTGAAATAACGAAACAGTAAAATTTTATCGAACGGCTAGGATATTTAGATATTTTTATATTTTCTCTTGCACGGAGGTATATTTTGGTATTTCTTTGATAGTGCAACCGCTTAAACGAACACGTGTTTTCTCAAATAAACCCGTGTTAGATCTCATGAATGTGGTGCTCCTTGCTATGCTGCGTATTATGATAAGCATCAGATGGAAGTTGAAAGTGAAACTTGCAGGCTGTCATGGCCGTCGCTGACTGTAGAATTTCATTCCGAATTTCAAAAGTTATTGTTTGATAAAAACTTTGTTCATATAATTTCGTGCATGCGTGAAATTTATCGAACAACAAATAAAGTACGATAAGGAATTCTGCAGGAATTGAATGTTACTCGATTAAATGGAGAAGTAAATATGAAAATATCGGTGTGTAATTGACTCTGCTGCCTTTATTTGTGGTCTCAACTGATTAATTCTTTTTTTTATTATTATCGTGAATACTAGTGATGCGGTATTTTTTCATTATTGTATCCTTTGTATGTTGTATAAATTAAAACTCTCGGTCATTGGCTGTAAGAACAATAAGATACGTAAGTAAAGTATGTCTCGTAAATGGCATTTTCGAATTTATTCTAGGAACAATAGGAAATGTCTAATTGGGGAAGTCTTCGATAAAAGAAATTTAAACGAACAAAATATGAAGAGACAATCCGCCATTGCCGCTCTGAATTCTTTTTAAAAACGTTTAATATTAAAGTGAACTTAAAAAAAAAAATTGCAACTTGGATATTTTATTGTCTTGAGATATGTCTAATTGATAAATTTATAGGCGGAAGTATAGAAACAATAAAAAATTTAAGCCAAACAGGCTTAATGGTATAAACAGTAGGCGTAGATTTATTTATTTTTAAATTTTTATTTATACATTATTCAAAAGCTTTATTCCAATGACAGGGAGCTTTGTCGACCATGTGTAGTTGCTATACCAGCTCTTAAATTTGGGTTTCTCTTTATAGAGAAAAGTAGAGACCAACATTCAGATAGGAGATATTAGACTATGGATCTAGAGTGCTAAATACAGCATCACTAGCCCTACAGTGCACAAATGTGTATATTGCTAATAGTAATAGCAGATTTTCTGAAAAAGTGATTATAGCTTTTATATTACAAAAAAGGAAACAGAAATTCATTGATATAAATAAGTTCAAACGGTTCATAATGAACTGCTATAGAAAATTCCTCAAGTTGTTTAAAATGCTGAATTTTGAGAAATCGAATTTGCTTTAATCGACCGCTGCTATATTTCGCAACCTGCAGAAAAAAAACACGTTCCAAGTTAATCTTTTAATATCTCGCAAGTGAGAAAGAATTAAAACCTGAAATGTTGCACGTAAGTTGCCCGAAACATCCACATTTGTTTTAAATCGTCGAAAATTTTCTCTCGGTTCCAAAGTATGTATATCTATTCCGACCAGAATAAATACGCCCGGCGGCTTTTAGTAGGTATATACCAATTGCTTGCCTGGAAGTTGCGGATGCATTTACTGTGTGATAAAACGAGGACACCGAGAGTTTGTATGAGTTAGTACGAGAAGGCAATATACAAACTGCTTTTTGGTCGAGTGTAGTGTTGGAAAAGAGGGGATTCGAGTAGGTACATTTATGCTGAGGCTAGACTGACTCTCGTTTAATCAGTGCAGCAAGGATAGCAGCTGTACTTGCGCATTTCATTTGAATTTTATTCACGCTCGATCTCTAGTCGACTATCACATTTTTAAATCGCATTTCGTCCATCTAATTTAGAACAATTACGCGCCAAAATTATTGTATTTTCGAATCATGTTACCCCGGAAATGTTAACAAATGTCCGTTGAAATTTTTATAATCAGCTGGGTTACTGCTCAGCTCAAGAGGGAGACTTATTTGAGCATTTAATAAATAATTACGTACTTGTAGACATTCATTTTTCTTTAATAATTCCTTTCTTAACTTCCAATTAAATCCCTTGTTTTTGCGTTTATACTTACTGAAACATTTTGCTTAGTTTCATACAAATTTATTGTTTACTTTCAGAATTTTAGTTTGTTTCCTTTTCTATTTTATAATACTACGGAATTATTTACTTTTTGTCTGAATAAGAGTTTTGCTATTGTTAAGTTTTCGTTTTCTATACCAGCTATATTTCTTATCTTTGATATTTTAAGAAAAAAATTATTATTTTTAAGTTTTTTTTCTCTTTTATTTACTCATACAATTTGGGAAGCTGTGATGAAATCCGTTACTAAAATTAATTAGTGCAATTATTTGATGCTTCATCAAGTCTCTACCTATAAATTATCTACGTACAGCAGTAAATGACTTTATTCTTCGTTAAAGAATTTGTTATGAACAGTAACAGTAGCAATTTTCACGGACTAACGCATTAACGCTTTCTGCGATGTCGACTTTAATGTAGCTCCAATGTTAGTAGCAGAGGTTCCTGAAAACTGATATGAAAGTAATACAAATTAATGCAATTCCTCGGTTTACAATTATTGCTTAATATAAATGATGTACCAAAATACGGATACAAGAAATCTAGTTCTAGGAGGAGACGTGTTTAGTGAACCATCCCAATTATAGTGCCATACATATACCGTAGTCGTCAAATTTTAATTTCGGTTTATAATTCTATCCCATGCAGAAGATGACCTTATAATATGCAGCGATGCCTGCTTGCTAACAGTGGTGGGAGAGCAACGCAGTGTCGGGGGACCCTCGCGCCTTACATTTCATAGGAAACGTATGTCGAGTGTACTGTCTTGGCAGCCTCGCTTATGTTTATCTTTAGTTTATTTCGTCGCGCTCTTTTCCTCTTTCTACTTTCGTATCAGAAATTAAAATATGTCGACTACGGTATACTATACAGAAACCGCAGATAGGCATTATGTTATACGTAGTCATAATGATGGCAAACGGCAATGCAAAAATTAAACTGCCAAACAATTTATGCCTGATACGACTTTTTCTTAGGAGAAAATCCTCAAGCTATAGAATGTAGTCGCTATACGTGTTCTTCGACCTGCAATCTAGACTCCATGGAGAGACCAAGATTGCGAGAGCAATCCGAAATCGCTAAGACATTATTAACTCTTAGCTAGAACCCACACAAGATTGGGTTCGTTTAAATATCAATACAGACGACTTTATTCAAAAATAAATTACTTGCCGAGACATTTTTGTAAAGAAAAAACCATAAACCTCTCAAGACGAAATATTGCAGAACACCGAAAATGATTCTCTAATTAAATTAAATGAAACTCTTTTATCGAATATTTCCCCAATATATTTAATTTAATATTAACTTCACATATATACATCTAGTTTATAAGTTTTCTATTATTGTATAATTTACCTGTTGAATATGAGTACCTTATTATATGTATATGTTTTTCGAATAACATCGTTTACGTTGTATGTTAAATTCATTCCGTTAGTAATAAGAAGACTCGTCATTGTATACAACATATACCACTATATATTTTTAAGATCTGTAAGTAGTCAATAGATATAATATACGTACCAATCAGCCCTTGTGTGTTGTCGTTGTTCTGCTCACCAACGTGACAAATTATCGGTCATGATCGTTGTTATCTTTCTTTCATGACTGATAGAGTATATGTTGCAGAAATTGTATAGGTTATATGTACGTAAATAGATGTTGAAAACATACTGCGAATATAATATATAAACTTTTTAAGACTGTAACTCTTCGTGAACAAAATGAAATGTGAGAAACTTACTGTAAGTACATTTTTAGTCCTTGATATTTATTTTGAATTAAATTAGTGTCTTGAAAGGCATTAGCTTGGGCAAATACATACATAACGATCGCTTATATTAAGAGTATTGCACTCGTAAAAAAATGAAATTTTAAGGTTATCTGTGCATTTGACGTATGTCAATGTTATTTTTATTTATATTACAGCTTATCTGTTGATTGATTTAATTAATTTAAAATGTATAAATTGATACTATTTTTTTAATGTCAAAATAGTTCTGTTCAAACTAACGCATTTCATGCACAAATTCAATGTTCTGTGTCGATTTTGACTTATGTCAATATAATTGTTTTAATTAATTTATTGAATGATTTCGGTATCGTCACTATTTTTTTAAAAGTAAAATTGAAAGAGATAACGTATTTATTTATAATTTTTTTATAATAAAGTGATCCCAGTGCGTAGATATATGCAATTTTTGCTTTAAATTTTTCATTTATTGGCTGTAAAACTATTGTATACATACATATATGCTGCATCTCGATTATAAGGCTCATATTTAAATGTGATTTCTTAGGTGATTGTTAGATTTCTGTAATATAATAAATGTCCTGAAATTATAAAAGTAAATATGGTATATGTAATAATTTTAAGTTTCAACAACGCAATCTAATTAGCTAGGTATTTACGGGTGGTTTTATAACCTTATAATACGAGAAATTTAACGATCAGATTATTTATAGTTTAAATACGCGTTTTTCAACAGCCGAGTTGTAAGTTGTAAGGTTTAATGTAATAGTTCTAGTTTGATTTAAAAGACAATATTGCTTATTTAATAGTTTATGCTAGTCTGTATTATTAATATTTATTTAATTTTTTAATATGTTGGTATACCTGGCTTATTAGGTTAAGTCATGTTATAGATTTTGAACCAGACTACTTCTTGACTTGGTTTATTTAACATGTAGGCACTTGGCATAATACAATTTATACGATAGTACACATAAAGTACTATATATCTATCTATACTAGAATCGCGGAAGAAATTCAGTAGTAAATGTGCGTGATCATAACCTGATCACATGATCAAGGAATTCTATGCATAAAAACGATCGTTAACATTAGGCGTTAACATAAACTGTAATAGTATCATTAGTATCACAGATCGCAGGCGTTTGAGGATTACAACGTGCTATTTTATAGAGACAATACAATTTTAATATGTTTTGATAGAAAACATTAGAATATGCACAATTTCTTATGTTAAATGCTACGGCGATAACTATTTTAGAGACATTGATGCTTGAATGATAATTAATCACGATCGTGATCACTGAATCTGTTCAGCGATTTAAGTATAATTTGAGAGGTTATAATAGGCTTTATTTTTGAAAGCTCCCTATAAGTTGAGAGATTAATAAAAGCTTATTTTTTTTATATAAAAAGGAACTCTTTAAATTATACCAATGTACTTTCGTGAGTTATGACGTGTTATGTTCTCATACAGGTTACTGAAACAAAAATATAATTGTTTTCTCATCGATGATTGTGACGTTTTGTGATAGATAAATACCATTCTGATGTAATAGAATTATCTTAAAATGTCATTTGGCCTCTTAGCCATTTGCATTTGTCAGCATTCTAAAAGCGGTCATTATGCAACATTAAATAAGTTAATTCTTCCTTCTTTCGTGTTTTAGTAAATTGCAAAATCAAAAATCGCAATGAAAACACCTGGTAACTATGACACTTGACGTGTTCGTTACTTTATATCGGTTAAAAACTACATACTTATACCCGACTGTATCACAACTATCCTGTTTATACACCCAATATCTAATAATATCACTTTATTTTACGAATTACGCAATCCTTTTACACATTTCATTTTCATCCGAAGTGATGTTTTCATCTCTCCCAGTACCGACAACGAATTAATTGCCTCTTCAGATAACTAAAATTGATATTTTGTGTAGTTTGAGATTGAGTTTTGGTTATTAGTGATGCGAAATCGACCAAAAATAGTGCTTTTTTTTCGGCGTACAACCGGGTGAGACCATATATAAATAACATTTATAACAAATCTACATACGAAAGTGAAGTGAACCATGTAACATTTAAGGAAAACAATCTGAAGATAAAGATCATTCGAGGCAATTTCATAATTGATTCGGAGTTAATGTTTCGTAGAATAGTATGTGCTGGACAAATCAATGAAATACACTTAGCAACGATATTGTCACCTGAACTAACATTAGTACAAATGTCTTTCTTTCATGAAGACATGCGTAAAACAACGAAATCAGATGTTGCAAAAAAAATTTGAAGGGGGATGTGAAATGCAAGTGTTTAGTAGTAGACGGAGTGGTAACAATTCTACAGATGAATGAAAAACAATTTGTTGCTTTTAATGACCTGGGAAAACTGTTGCTGAAAACAGTTTTGAATTGCGAACGAAAATGTCAGGCTGTGCGAATAACTATAGTTTTTGACAATTATAAAATTCTTTCAATAAACAGCAGAAAGGAATGCAGCAGAATCAATGTTAACGGTAGTAACAAATTGCATGAGTTTAAAGACTTCTTAAAATCATTTAGAAACAAAGTCTTTGTTGAGATTTCTCACAGAATATATATCCAAAACGGTACCGAATTTGTTAGAGATAATGAATTATTGTATTAAATGATTTATGCAGCAATCAAGAAGAAGCAGATACTCGCATAATCTTACATGCAGTATATGAATCTACATTAAACGAATATTGATGAAATTTATAGACACCGATGTCTTGATTGTACTAATTCACTTATATGACACTGCGTATGCGACACACGAGTACTTTTTTTTAATAAAATTGGCAAAAGGACCGCATTTGATGTTCAGAACAAGACCATTGATTGCCTTGAAAAATTGTCAAAATTACCCTTATTGCCTAATCAGGAGACATTTCGAATAGCTACGCAATATGTTCTTTTATTGTATAAAAATAGGAATAACAATATTCGAACACTAAATGATTTGCGTTTAAGGATGGCTATCAAAACAAATACGCCATCTTCCGAGCTTCCTCCAACTGATGATGCTTTTTATCAACATCTCTGAAAGTTAGTGATTTAAATTCTTTAGTGAAAGGCATTAACAATATGTAGTGACATTGTAGATGTATGCATCAATTAAGAATATGGTACTGCAGTAATGTTGCAGAAACGCAGCTTGAAGATCTTAAATTTTGTCGATGGACTTAGACGGATGATCCATTACCTGTACTGTTTTGATAAAAACTGCAACAGTAGAAAATGTAACTGTGAAAGAAGGCTTAAAATGTGGTGATCAGTGTAAATGTGCGAGACGTATGCGAGGAATTTCTGATGGATGTGAGAATGGCGAAGAAATTTTTTAATTATCATTAACTAAAAATAATATGCTCTGTTATATTTTTCAAATGATGCTTGTTGTTATATTTTAATGAGGAGTGCCAATGCCACTTATAGTCCTTAAAATATGCCGTACTAGCTAGCTCTAATGGTGAATTACGTAAAAGAAAGAAACACAAAATATATAATAAGGAAATAAAACAAATGTAGGATTATTATATTTATTTTCCTGTAAAAGAATTTTAATTAGTACATAAAAGAAGAGATAAAAAAATTAAGGAAAATAAAACAACAAGAGTGTCCTCAAATTCTTTAATAAATTATTACTAAATAAAACACAATAACACAAATATTGATTCACGTAAGGAGTAGGTGAGATAGAAAGGAAGAGAGTGAGGGGGAACGAGTGGGTCGTTCGAATGATTGTTAGTTAGGCAGGTATTATCGGTACGGGGGTTCGAGGGATCGTTAATCTCAAAGCCGTGATTTTTAGATATATTAAGAATGAATGGAGTAAAATTTAGTGTAGCGAATAGAATAATTAATAAACAAAATAACAAGTATGGATGAGGAATACTTATACTTTGTGATGTCTTCGTTGTCCTCGGGTCCCGTTAGTCTGGAGTCGAAGCGTAGATTAATCGACGAATCAGAATAGGGATCTGACAAAGTACGCGAACGATTAAACGAACAGGCGAAAAGGGTCGCGGACTGTAACTTGACTTTGTTATGTTGAAGCACTAGGGGCACTTAAACAAACGTGATTTAGAACTGGGAGGGACGCGAACTTGGAACGATGTAAAGCTGTGGATGCGTAAGAGGAAAAAAATTAAGAGAGAGCGTTTTTCTTCGATCGTGATTTATATAGGCCGTGGTTAGAAGCAGGAGAGTGGGGATGATAAGGGCGCGAACTGTTTTAAGAGAATCAAGAAAAACATAATTCGCGGACAATAAATCATGATTCAGCGAAAACGAACATTATGATGAGATTCGTTATTAAATATAGAAAAGAATGACACCTGACTCGAGGTAATTTGTTTGAGGATTGCGGCATCTGCCTTTCAGGTAACAAAGACATTATGAAGGTGAGTCACAATAAGGTGCTTTCTATAGCAGGTTATGCGTATTTAATGCGATTGGGAAGGGGCGATGAAGAAATACATTACACCTTATATTAAGACAATTAAATAAGAACAAATTACTGAATAACTCGCAAATTTTTGATCCGAGAGTAATAGGCTTCGAATGGGAAACAAAAGGGCGATTAAGACACATCGTGACGGGGGATCTGTTGTCGTCTGATAATTAGATCGCGAGGAATTAATAATTAAGAAAATTGCAATGCTAAGTATTTCGTGTTTAAAATAAGCGAAAAGGCTTCATCTAGGTAAACGGTTAGGGATGACCTTCTGGGAGACCGTCGGAACGTGATCTTAACAAAGCAATTTTTATTTTAGAAATCTCTCCTGTCGTAAAGCCAAAGTTGTTTATGTAGGAAGAAAGCGATGAGTAATTCTTTAGGCGCGAAAACGTATTACATGACTAAAATAGATAAATTAATAATAATAGAAAAAAATCGAATTAAAGAAATTACGCGCTTCTTTCGTACATGAGGTTGTTAACAGCTCAAATAGCCTTTAATTTTAAAAGTGTACCTTCTCCTTTTTACGCGTCCTAAGCAGCATTCTCATCATGCTTGGCAGCGCGGGTAGCGAGGCTGCAAGTCCTGATAGAAGCACGCCCAAATTTTGTGCGTTACAAAAATATTCATAATTAAAAAAACTATGGGTCCTAGGTTATTTTTTTTTCTAAAAGCTTCGCAATATGTTTATAAAAATTTCTACAAATAAAAAAAATTTCGCTTAGTGAAAATGTGAATACCCTTCGTAGCGAAGTCTGATATTTAAACAAACTGTCAATATACAATTATTCGTTATGGAAATGATATTTCTAGAAGCGCTTATTTATGTGCTTCAATTTAAAAAATTAAGTCGATATCTTAATTTAATTACGCCGATGTAAATGTTAAAAAACACGATTTTTAGAAAAGGTAAATTTCTGAAGTTTTTTCGAAATAAAAAAGATTTGCACCACAGAAAAATGTCGTTAATAGTCATTTCGTATGTAGAATTTTTTATTTTATAAAATGTATATGGTCTCGTCTGGTTGTATGCTCAAAAAAAAATTTTTTTATAACTTTTAGTGCCTATTTTGCTCCAATGTATGTTATAAGAAAACCAGTATGTGATGTTCCTTTTATTTTTGAGAATAGTATCATATTATCAAATCACTTATGATTAAATTGATCGCAAAAGGAGGGAGGGTCTGTTGACATAACCAGTTTGTCAAAACATGGATTTTAACATCTATGCTACCGCGCGATCATTTAAATTCTAAATTAGAGCAGGCTGTGAAATTTAAATTAAGTTGGTATATAAGTACTAATTTACAATTTGAATTGTCAAAGTGACGTTACAAAATGTTAATTAATCAATAATTGACATTCTGGACAACCTAATAAAAAAAATCCCGCCTGCTATAATTTAGAATTTAAATGATCGCGTGGTAGAATTGGACGTCTCAATTTGAAATGACGTAGTCTCTGTATAAAAATATCCTATATGCATGTTTATAGGTTACGTGGGTTTCTGAAGAAATACATACTTTTTACTTTAAAATCTTTTTAATACAATAAATGTGTGTAGTCTTCAATAAAGATTTTAATACATAACTTACTATGTGTATATTTAAATCATAGTCCAGAATTATTATTTATAAGCTAGAATAAATTTTAACATTAAACCATAAACAAAGATAAAAACATAAAAAAAAGCAATCTATGAGAATCAGTTTGGTTTAAAATCTAAATAATATTTAAATTGTGAGTTTTAGCTGTAAAATTGATTTATCTTCTTCTTTATGAAAAGAAAGCAACTAGTGTAAATATAATCATCTTTATTTTGTTCAAAAAAATATTTATTTTTCTGTAATCTAGAATATACTGTACAATGTGAAAAATAAAGTTTCTGCCTTAACATCTTCCTTTTATTTTACCGTTGTGTTAAAATTATGCCTTCTTGAATGTCCTGGATGGAGGGAGTTCGATATTTGCTTCGAGCATTCAGTCTTTTTTGTGTGTAGATTTTACTTGCTGGTGCTTATTTATATTTACAATAGAATAAATAATGAATAGATAAGAAATGAAGTCAACAAATTGAAGCCCGGTGCAGGATTGGTAAGAATATCATGTATGCAACCCGCCAACTAGAACCAGTGTCTGAAATTGCTTTCATTCAGCAGGCGGATCGGGAACCGATCCCGCTCCAACCGTTCACTTCACAACAGTTGAGTATTCGCTGGACATGACCGCTCACCTTTATGTCATCGTCTATTATCTGCTATTTTTCATTGCTGCCATATGTTAAAATTATAGAGATTAAACTAAATAAACAATAATAATAAATTGTTTTTCTGCATTAAGGTTTGACGTAGTTTTTAGTGGAAGAGGTGGTTTTTCCAACCCCGAATATAATACTGAGTGAACTCCAATATTATAATACATTTATTACTGCACAATACCTTTAATTTGCTGTATCTTACTTTTCTAGTAACTTTTTTCAGAAGTATGTATTAGGTTGGTCTTGGAATGAATCAATGGCGCATGCGTACAGAATACGCTCACCAAGTGAGCATAGAATTTTTCCGCTCACAAAAATGGCGACCGCTCCTGAACATGTTCAGAGTGAGCGCTCGTCTACTAGACATGATCACTGAACAGTTGCGCAACTGTTGCGTCTGCTGAATGAAAGCATTGATCTACGCCATGCGATTTAGGAATTTTCATGTTATTAAGAAGCGTGTTTCTTCATTTGTTTTTCGATCATAAGCGCTCCTAAATATTTTTTGTACTCGCTTATCAAAACCTGTCATTTCACGATTCGATTTGCGTGCGTAAAAAGTCACTTTAAACACGAGTGCGTAAAAGTAAAGTTGGTACTACCCAGAACTTAATTAATTTAGTCACATTTTAAAATCATAAATCCCTAACCTTAATAATATGCTACCCAGTTCGTTGTTTTTCTATGAAAATAAAAGGAAATGAAATAGAAATTGTTATATTTGGAAGGTATGTAATTCAATGTCAGAACAGTAACAAATATTATATAAATTACCATTATTCATTCTTTTCAGAAATTGAAACGGAACAATTATTAAAAATTTTGATTGGGCAATTTTGACAACCAGAGATTGATACCCCAGGGATTAACTGGTTTGTTTGAATTGATCTTGATTGCGAAGGTAGAGTAACGTTGATTGTATTATTACATATATCTTGTATTTCAGATGTCGAACAAGTTGCAGGCGGAGTCGATATCTCTAACGGGGTCATTGTTTTAGCTAATTGAATTCTACTATGCAGAGAATTTTCGATATATCCTTCTGCAACCGTAGATGATTTCCATCCACCATGCCTTTTAATTGTAAGCAAGTCACCTCCTTGATTTGCCAACAATGTCGCTGAACTCCTTCGGAAACAGTGACCTGTGAAGTTACTTGCGCTATCAAGCTGAAGGTACTCAGCTATTCGCATTGGAATTTTGCCAATTGTATTAAGACCAACAGGTGAACAAACACACTTGCCATTGCGATATGTTAAAAAGAATCGATGCTGGTTGTCCGGTCTTAAATTTGCATATTGCCGAATTAATGTAATCCATTCGGGCTTAATGATAGCAAATGTACGGCTGTTACCTGTTTTAGTTTCTGGAATTGTTACGATAATTAAATTCGATTTAAATTCTATGTCTCGCAATGACATTTTGCAAAGTTCTTCACGTCGACACGCTCCAGAAATACCCAATATTAATACAGCCTATAAATACATATATATAGTGTTGTATGGAATTTAAATATACGGAAATGACTTTACCTTCATTAGTAGGAACAAAGAATTTGGTGCTTCAACAATAAATTTAGTAATTTGTTCTTCGGTTAATACTGCTGATTTTTTAGGCTGATGTTGCTTGGTTGTCTGTTTTAAATACGCTATGAGTTTTGCATATTTAGATATATCCGTATTATCATATATTATTAAGCATGATTTTAACATAGAATAAGTGGACCATAATGATTTATTTGATTGTAAATTTTGAAAATAAACTAACAAACAATTTTCGGAGTATTTTTGTATATTTTTAGATCTAGCCCAAGTTACGAATTTAGTATAAGTGTTTTTGTATACGTTTTTTGATTTTATGGGTAATAAATTATCCACTGCAATATTGGCAGCTTCGCGAATTTCAGGCGGTGTACATTGCATTTCATTATCAGAATTCATGTTGTTGGTGAGGTTTTTATTTTGTATGGAATTTTTTGAATTTGATAATTTTAAATTAAATGTCACTTCAAATAATCAATACTGCCAACTCAATTTTTTTTAATTAATATCAAGAGATTAGTAGTGTGTCATAAACGATAACGTATTTAACAATATGTATTATTATTATAGTTCTCGTACAAAAAATATTGTACAAACTTCGTGCGTGAAACATTTCGCGAATTCGTGTCCATAAAACGCTCGCCTTTCGGCTCGCGCTTTAAACTGGTCACTCATTCGCGAAATTTGATTTCACGCACTTGGTTCGTAAATAACTATAATTTACAACATAAACATCACATTATAATGACTATATTCACTGGCAGCGCTAACCTATCAATTGCCACTACTACGTTAGAATTCAGCGCTGGAGTTAGCGGACGCCATTTTTTCTAGCGGAAAGAAAATGCGCTGCAAAAGTAAGCGAAAACGGAAGGAGAGCTACAAAATTTGAAATTTAAAGTATGTATTACTGAACATAAAAGCCTAACAACGAAAAATTAACATGTCGCATTATGTAGGCAAATATTTTGAATTTTTGAGCTATAAGAATGAAGTGTGGCCACCGCACGACTTATATGTATGTGCGTTTCAAATTATACAAGTTCTAAATTAAGTTTTAAATACTTTTCTTCTTACTTCTGAAAAAATAAACCTGTGAGTGAATGTTACTTGAGGTTCGAATTTTGAGAACTTTTTTAAAAATGATTCAAAATCCTATAAGTAGGTACTTCTATTCTCTTAATAAATTTCTATAAAAAGTTTACGAGATATTGCTTAAAAAGTGCCACTCGATAAAAGTGTTACTTCCGGTACGAATTTTGACATTTTTTTATACAAAAATTATTCCAAATTACTAAATACTTTTGTACTCTTGATAAATATATATAGAATGCATAATTTACGAGATATTTGCAAAAAATCGCTATTCGGTAAGAGTAAAAGTTGTACTTTCGGTCCGAATTTTGAAAATTTTTTTACACAAAAAGTACTTAAAATCAGTCTTTAGATACATTTATACGGCTAGAAATGTCTAGAAAGAATGACTTGCGAGATATTCGCAAAAAACTGTTTTTGGGTAAGAGTAAGAAGACCTACTTCCGGTAGGAATTTTGAAAAACTTTTTAATAAAATTCTTTTCAAATTTAATTTTGAGTACCTATAGGTATTTGAATTCTTCAAAAATTTGTTTAAACTTAGTAGATTTTTTCACCGAAGTAAACTGCTCCTTCCTACTTCCGGTCTACCGATTTTTCTGAAAATCTATATAATCACAAGAAATAAAAATAATATAATCTCGTAAATAAAAATTTTAAATTGATACCGGTAAAATGGGGTGGCTTTATGCCACTTTTTATGGTTTTCAAAGAATTTCGGACAATTATAGACACCAAAAATGTTTGTAAAAATTAACGATATACTTTGAACCTTTGGTTACTAAATTGTGTAAAAAAGACTTAGAAATTTTCATTCGTTTTTCTAAAATTATTTATAACAATTGGCACAATTTCCCCCCATAGGATGGGGTGGCTTTGTGCCAGCTACTTGTTTACCGTTTTAGCACAATCCCGCCTATTTACAGGCTGAAAATGTGCCAGGCCCAGCTTCATATTATAGTGAAACTGTATGGTATGAGTGACATGGCCCAATTTCACCCCAATTAGTTTTATCTCTGTTATTTTTGTGGTACAATCTCGCCCCAAATAGAAGGTTTAATGAAAAAATTTTTTTATTTATAAAATATAACAAAAACTAGATATTCTTACAAACCAAAATAAAACAAAAGAACAGCCAATTCTCACATAGAATAGTAACTAATAAAGATAATTAAGCGTATAAACTGAATTTCAAAATAGGTAGTGGCACAAATTCCCCCCTTATATTGTCGGAATCTTATTCAAGGTGACACACCCAGGTTATTTTGCACTACTCGACCACTGCGTATTCTTTAAAAGATAACCTATATAACACCTAATTACGTGTGAACTTTGAAACGGTCATTATTAAAACACTAGGCAAGCCAGGAGAAAGTATGCGATAAAACGAAAATTTTGCAAAATCTCACCAACTTAATAACTTGACGGAACAGAAATGGAGGGTATTGCATACACAAACCATACATTTCATTCTATTCGCCTCTAATATCGGTATTCTTGAACAAGAGTTCGGGGCGGTAGGTGAATCGATGTGCCGATATGGTGCGAATATACACGATCAACACGTAGTGGCACAATCACGCCCCGGCTGGCACAAAGTCACCCCATTTTACGGTAACTATAGCGGTTTGACCACTATCGTGGTCACACACACCAAGAGAGAGAGAGAGAGAGATTAAAAAACACTTTCGGTATCAGGAGACAAAACGTGGACATTGCAAAAATCTCGAAGTCGAGAATTTTCATCATCACAACTACGTATAAGAAAGTAATAGTATATTATGCAATGAGCATTTAATGATAGCTATTAAGACACGAGTAAGAAAATTACAAAGTATTGTAATGAATACGAGTGTCTTAATAGCCATTAAATGCGAGTTGCATACACTATTTTTTCTACGACCCCATAATCAAACATTATTTTTTTAACATTCCGTTTCATAAATTGAGGTTAAAATTTTCCATGCACCTTTACGAATTTAGCTGGTAATAAATTGTTCGTGGTTACTAAGGTTTATTCCATAATTTCTGGTGGACTCAAATTTTATATTTAACTGTCATTATCCCTCATTTTTACCGTTTATATTTTCAAAAAAGCACAAATTTTAAGTACTTACTTCTAAATTGCAGAGAAATGTCACATTTATTTAATTTGTATATCTGTCAGATATGCAGTCGCCATATTGAATATTGTTTGAATAATGGAATGTCGCATTCGTATTGGATATAAACTTGTATCGTAATGAAAAATCTGTATTCCTATTGGATATAAACTTGTATCATAATGAAAATCTGTATCGTAATGGACATCATTTAAGTACACGTTCGGCATATCTAATAATACAATTAAACTAAAGTATAGGAGTAGAAAAAAGTTATAATTGAAGTAGGTAGCCTGTGAAATTTAAATGTAGTTTAGCCACTTCCACATAATGACATTATTATTTGACACTGAAGCTGAACATTTGTGATGCGTTTGTGTTTAGACATAAATTGACAACGTTTAAAACACATCCTGTAGTTTTATGTAAATTTTGATTATGATTTCGATATGAAATGAATTACTTGTTTTATTTTTGTTGCAGTATTATTTCGATGCTATAAACTTTGAAACTCGATGCTTGAAACTGCGATTGCATATCACCACAGATGATTTTCTTATTTGGTGTGTGTGCAGTGTGCAAAACGATAAAATTTCAAACCGTGGAACTACATTAAGCATGCGTCAGCGCGAATATTATTTATACACCATTCAGTATTCAGTAGGACCAATCCCAGTTCAAGCGATGAAACTCAGCGCTTAGCGATTAATCCGACTGAATATAACCAATCTGATCATTCTTACATGCAACAATAAAAATGCTAATATTATTAACCTACAATTTCGCATTCATATTATGTTAAAGTTTATGTGGATAATTTTAAAAATCATCCCCGAGTAGCATTTTTCGAATTTGGCGGGTGTTTTAAGTTTGCACTGTATGCAATAAAATCCCATATATAGAGGTGTACTCGCTGATAATTTCACTGCAAAATTAATGAATAGGAGTATAATTTTATGAATAAATGTTACTACTTCTATTTGGGTACAAGGTTTGTCTAGTAATTTCGCAATAAAATGTGAATTAGCCTACCTGTATTCTATTCGATTGTCTTCGTAGTCAACTTAAAACACCCGCGAAATTAAGAGAATGCTGCTAGGGCAGTGCAAAAAAAATGAATGTTGGATTCCCATTCGACGTGTCCATGACAAAACGGCACAAGCGCCATTTTTTCAATAAACAACCTTTTGACTCCATTCAATAAAGTTGAAAATTCTCTATCATCCTGTTGCTGTAGCATAAATGAGAAAAACATATTGTGGAAGAAAAACCAATTTAAAGTCGGCCCAAACGCCATATCATAATTATGCGCATGAGCGATATTAACCAATTCGTATCACAAGCGCCATCTTGCCACTGAGCTACTGTTTACCTGTAATTGTGTAATGAACATTGTTCGTTTTATCATCGACTTGAAGATAATTTTAAGGTGAGTAATCATTAATACTTAAATTTATCTTGCTTTCTTGTTTTTGTAATGTATAATGTCTCATAAGAATTGCTCTTAAATAGTGTTTGAAAATGTGGTGTTTGTGCCAAACCTAACAATGAAAGAAGATAATGTCACATTCTCCATTAGAGAATTATTTGATATTAATCTGTTTGGCATTAGCGCCACTGTTTACATTGAATTATTACATACCAATAATCGGGGCCGCCGCGCCGTCAGCACAGCCAGGGCCCGGGGCAAATTAAACAGCGGGCCCACTCCCACTCAATATTTGATGTGTTTTATTTTTGTCAATAGTATTAATATATTGATTAAGGTTTTATTTAATAATAATTACTTAAGACTTAAGTAATGTTCATAATAGCACTAACAGATTTTGAACTATTTTTTATTTACAACAACACTCTTCTTGCCTTCCTTTCTGCGAAAGTTTGAATAATTAAGTCAAAATTCAATGTTCTTGGTAACCTAGACTCAATAGACAACACTCCCAAATTTGACAATCTTTGCTGTCCCATAGTCGATCTCAAACAATTTTTGACTCTACTAAGCACACTAAACGAGCGTTCTGCCTGTGCTTCCGAAACGGGAAGAGTGCAAAATATACGGAGTGCTATACACAAATTAGGAAATAAACTAGTAATTTTTAGCGCTGATAATTTGTTCAGCAACTTCAGAGGTGCAGTGGAGTGTCCGAGATGTTGCTCTTTGCAATTGATTTTAAATATTTAACCTTCTCCTTTAATTCGGGGCCAACATCCACTTCGTATTCATTTGAGAATCCACCACATACTTCTTCAATTTCTTCGTCATCCATTTCTTGATATTTCCACAAAAATGAGAATTTTTTCTGTATTTCTTTTAGTGCTGTGAATCTGGATGTCAAATTGGCCACTAGGATATCAATTAATTTGTAGAATACTTCGATTCTAAATCGTTCTTCGGGGTCAAACCTGGGTTGGTTAGATTCCGTCTAAGCACTTTCTTTTCTCTTTAAACTCATAACAACATTCATACTTATAAATTTCTCTACACTGTCAGAGTATGATAAAAGTACGTGATATTATTTATTATAGATTGAAATGATTTTTTATTTGTATGTATTTGTTCAACAAACTTTTTTACGGTATACATTTTTTGATCAACGCTTATTTTAATCGGGCCTCCCGGAAGCCCGGGCCCCGGGGATTTTGCCCCCTTGCCCCCCCCCTGACGGCGGGCCTGCCAATAATGGACTTTACCACTCCGCTAGAGCTTATGATTGTCTACATTTCTTGTGTTAAACATTATTCGCAATCTACATTATTAGATATCAATAATAGACTTTACCGTTCCGCTATAACACCCGGTATAATAATTCACCCATCAACTTATGTAGTGGGTACTATCTTTATTAATATAACTGTTTTATACCGATTTAAGGTATTTATTTTTTGAGATATATTTCGAATTTCCTTTATTTTTAAGCACCTTTTAGTACAAATTTATGAATATTAGGTACACACATATACGTCTACCTAATGCTTATATAATCACTTGTAACGATATTTTATCCATTTTAATCCATGTAAACAACGAATTATTCACATGTTAATTCCAATTTCCTCTGTTGTTTCCTCTATGCATGTCAAGGCGATAGGAAAATGTCTTAAATAAAATACCGCAAATTCTCTAAAGCATATCGGACGCAGTAGTCGGATAAAAGGAAGCTTTTTAAACCAAAGTACCGTTTTCTCACGTATCAAATCGGTATATGTATATATACAAAAAGGAGACATTTAAATTTTAAATTTACGAACGACTTCTTCTAACCGTCATGTATTGTGTCATTGTTACTTTCACTATCGACTATCACCGAAGATGTTTGTTGTACTACTACTAACAATTCTCATGGAACATTCTGCGATTTTCGTCAGCGCACGTCGTATACCAATTCATTATCAAAACGACGATTACGTCACGAGCGAAACGTATCATGTGCCTTTTCGGAGTTACAACGACAGGCAGTTTTATCCCCAAAGTCAAATTGGTGGCTTTGGTTACCATCACCCAGGCTTGATCGGTGATTCCTTGCATCACGGAGCCGGTTATTTCAGCGGTGGTTTGGGATTGTTCAATGGATACGGTGGTCAGTCAGTGAGCCAGTCAGGTTATAACTCCGGCAATAAACATATTAATGATGGAGGCTATAATAGGGCTTATGGGAATAGCGCAGGAAATGCCCACCAGGATCAACTAGGATATAATGGAGGAAGATATGGTTTGTATAATTCACAAGGTGATTCTGCTGGATACTTTGATGACGTTGGTGGTCAGAAGAAAATAGAAGATGGCAGTGCTTATAGTGGAGGAAGATATGCCAATCAGGGAGGTTCGTATAATTTTTTTTATTTTTGAACAAAATGGGTAAGTGCAGTGGTTTGTATATAATATATGTTTGAGGGAAAGTTAATTTTTAACTGATTGCTAAATTCTAAAAGCAAGTATGATGCAAGTTAATTTTTTTATCATTTCAATTGTTTTTCAATTTTACTTACCTAGAACATATTGAAATTTGGAAATTAAATGGCCTTTTTTCATTTATTAAAATAAAACGAAATTATTTGGTACAGCACCTTCTCTTCCAATTTCTATTGATGAAAATGTAACTGTTATGTTTATTCTACACAGCATTTTGAACAGCATATTATGAAAGTGACGTCGACTACCAATAGAACTTATAGTTTCCCCAAAAAAAGTCGTTGACGTTTTGGTCACTTACTTCTTACAACAGCAAGTATTTCTGAACGCAGTTTAGAAAATGTGAATTGGTTATAAAAATTTAGTACGAAGGAAACTTGTTTGGGAAATAGACACAATCTTTTAAAATGTGTATGGGTTGCAAAGACAACAGTTTTAAAATTCTAATGGAAAACTGCTGGGCTTAAGCAAAGCAGCATCGGTAGACGATCAATCAGATATCAACTCTAAGGTATTTGGGAAGCTGGTTTAGTAAAATTATTGGAGACTACAGTGATATTCCATCATTGTCGCAAATTGGACAAATAGAGATATACTCTTACTATTATTAAAATGTACAAATTAGAGTTGAGGCGAGGAGATATCATCTCAACTCTAATCCGCCTTGAAATAGATCAGTTTTACTACAGCTAATTAAGAGTGGCGTTTTACCAACAATTAGACACTTATGCAACTTATATTACTCGCGGGACGGGTAGACGCAAGGGGGTGTAAGTAGGTGGAGGTTGACGATATTCGGTTCTGTCACAGCGCTTCGGCTTTATTCACAAATTCTGTCATAGATAAAGAAATACTATAGATAGGAAACATAATGTATAAAGAATGATTACTTACGGAACTGTTGATGTTGTTGATGTTTTATAATAAACCAATTTTCACTTGCCTATAAATGTTATATTATTATATACTCGAATATTATAGGTATATATTTAACATTTAAATGCGAGTGACAGTTTGTAATTAAACTGTCACTAGAATTTAAGTCTGCAATAGCCGACCGATTCCGATAGATTTTCCTCTTCGCTAGGACCGGTAGAGATACCGTAAAGTGGGGATAGACGACGCGAAAAACCGTGTGTAAAATGTGTGTGACAATGTTACTGCTTAATGTTTTTTATCTTTAAAAATAATTACATAAATTTGATTTTTTCTTTATATCGTACATCAATTGTGCAGCTCGCGCGTAGAGATCGTTTTTTTTCTTTTGTGTATCAGCCTTAGTTAGTAGACATTAATCAAATTCATGCGTTTTTGTGGTTATTTCTAAAACATATAACTTTCTTAAGAAAATAAATTAGCATAAAAACTGACCTTGATATTATAAATTGATGCCTTTTGCATCACTAACCCAAATTTGAGATTCTAAAATTACAAAATGAGTTTAAAAAACGCGAAACGGCGATGCCTTAATTTTCGATAGGTAAACGCCCCTCTTAAGCAATTCACAATATCATCGAGAAAATAGCAATAAGGAAAAATAAATACTACCTAGTTGAAATCACTGCTTTCCACTATAACATAAATTCAATAGAATTGGTATAGGCAGCAATGTAAAGTATGTATCTGTAAATAATTAATTTTTTAACATTACCTGAATGAAACAATTATTCAACAGGAAGAAAAAGGTCATCAAATATGTACAAAAACATCAGGAAGAATGAATTTTGGAAATATTTTATACTTCCTCAAATACATTTATGTATATAAGTTATTACTACAAATTTCAAAGAGCTGCTAGCTTGTTTCGAAAGGCACGTAAAACTGTCGGTCCCGGCTATTTCGGTAGTCATTAGGCTATGTTAGAGACAATTATATACAGTGTACCTACAACAAATTTATATTTAAAAGAACATGAAGTCTGAAAACCAAAAATAATTAATATGGATACAACCATAATGCTGAATGTTGTACACCAACTATGCAAAATGTTTGACAAGCAAATTGTCTAAAAACGTAATACACGACAATTATAATTAATTAGGTTGTTACAAACAAATTGAAGAAAATACCTACATGTATATACTTAGGTACATTAATTTACGTTTATAACTAGTGACAAATAAATAGACATGTGTCGGTTCAATATGCGTAAAATTTGACATTTCCTCGGACAAATATTTGACAATTTGTCAAACATGTTGTTTGAAAAATCTCCATGTAATTTAAATGAACCGTGGTGCATTTCAAATAAAAAAAATGCATGTCAAACTTTTGTATAACTGGTGTGCAAGTAATAAGCTTGACAAACAAAATGTTCTTAATTAAAAATTGTCATTATAATATATCACTATATACAAAATTCGATGAGTGTGTGTGTAGTGGTGGGTGTACCGTGCCTTGAAATACTTTCCTCATTAGAGACGGCCATGCTTTTTTAATGGTTGGTGACAGTGCATAATTTTGATAGTTTGGTTATGTCATGTAAATAATAATAGTCTATAGTTGAGTCGCTCTCGCAACCGACATTCGCCTCTAAATTAAAATGGCCTGAAATTTGAGATGTTGCAAAATTTATCTGTCAAGTAATATAACCTACAAAAGTCATTTCAGAACTGTCATAAATAATAATATTCATACACCTTTTGACATTTGTCATAATTATCTTTTGACGTTTGTTATAATTGTCATCTAAACATTTTAAATTTGTCAACCGTGCTTGCCTTCTATAGTGTATAGCCAAATCTAATATATAAAATTCTCGTGTCACAGTGTTTGTCACAAAACTCCTCCGAAACGGCTTGACCGATTCTTATGAAATTTTGTGTGTATATTCAGCAGGTCTGAGAATAGGACGTAAACTATTTTTCATACCCCTAAGTGATAAGGGTGGTCCACCCCAACACTTTTTTTTTGTTTTTGGGCAAAATTTTGTATTTTATTTTTTTTTAAGATTCGGCATTTAAAAATACATACAATCCTAAATTTTCACCCTTCTACCACCAACCCCTATTTTTTAATAGCGATATTAGTACTTTAATAATTTTCTACTCTCGGCGGTCGATAATTGATCCATTCCACTCGATCAGTTATTCCCGCCAGGCGTCTACCGGTATCACTTACCACCCCGTAAACAGCACAGAGTAGGGATGAGAACGAAGCCGGTCTCCTGACTTTCTCACACAATAAGCTTTCTCTCACTCACTAAAGTTTAGGACCTAAACCGTTTTGGGCCATTATTATTGATTGTGCGTCGATCCTAGCAGTGACGCTTATACTTATCATTTTACTTTCTCAGTGCAACTCCCATATTAAGTATATTCTCATCAAGGCCAAACAACGTCTGTTTGCGGCTTAGATTTGGGCACACCGTGTTTTTCACACGGATAATTATACGTGGCATCTTCTCGCGTGGGTAAACTATCCAGTTTGTTTGTGTTGGCTAAAGATTAATTGTCAATAATTGTCATTACTTGTGATAGAGATGTAATTAGAAATTTATTAGTTAACATAATAAAAGTGCAATGAATTCAAAAAATGAATGTTTGGTGTTTTGTTATTTTTATAGGCCGCCATCGTTCACAGCGCTCCATGCCTCTTTCAGTCATATACCACATCCCCACACACTTACAATAAGTTACTTATTTTTTATTAGACTACCAAAATATTCACTAGAAATAATTTATATGGCAAAACAACGTTTGCCGGATCAGCTAGTGTTATATAAAATATAGGTGTTGAAAAAATAATATTTGGTAATAGCTTTATTTATAATATTTAATTTGTAACTGGCTTACATGTAATAGTATTTTACTATGGGAAGGTATATATCTTGAAATATTAATTAATTCGTTTAATTTTATTATTTTGAAATTTTTCCAGCCGATCGAAATTTGTAGTGGTATTAAATCGTCGTTTTTATTTCGTAGTTTGGCCGTGTCGGTTGACAAAACGACTCGACTATATAATTTGAATTTATGTATGACAACTGTCAGAATTTGAAGTTTTCAAATGCTTAGCATGTACACCAACATTGATTACTTACAAAACTTAAAAAACAGCCTGCTCTAATAAGGAAGATATTTGAAGGCACTGTATGTTCCCTATAGACTCCGAAATCGCTGAACCAATTTTGATAAAATTTTTAGGAAAACTCTAGCATAATCTGGAGCGTGTTCCTGTGAAGATCGTACAAATCACATAATGTTTTTATTACATTAACATCATTTGGATTATTTTGATGAACACGGAGCGGCGGAAATCATAAATATCTATAATAAATATATCTATTAGATATTTTGATTAACTAGTGTGTCTAAATATACAACGCATGTTGTCAGATACGAAAAGAGTACTTTATCAAGAGTATGTACTTGTTTATGCGATCTTTTTAATTTTAGAATATGTAAAGTGTTTTGTAAACATGGATTTTCCCAATGCCACTTCACTAGCAAACATATAGATATTACTTATCAACAATGCTAGGACAATTTGACGTGGTCACGTATGAAAAGAAAGTAATAACTACTGTAAATATAAAAGATGCGACTGAGATTATAAAAGATTGAATTGTATGCGTAAAGTACATAGTTTGGTTACTAACCTAGCCAACAAAATGATCTATCAAGTTTAGAATTTAAGTAATAGAATATCAATTATTTGTTATTTTATGCCACGAATATTCAAATAAATTGAGCTGATTTCAACTTGCATAATATAAAAGTTAAATTCTAATTAATTTGGTCAAATAAATATATGAGACGGTTAGGGAATTACGAACTGTTCTCGGTTTCCGTTTAAAATTAATTTATTTTACACATATTGCTGTGACTCTTGCAAATTTATATATAAATGAAATAAATTTAATTTATTTAATCAACGTGTAATTGAGAGTCGAGCACGCATCTCAGTGCTAGGCCTTGTGCTAGACTAAGATACGATGAATTTTCTGCTGAAAAGTAGGTTAAGCAAAACTTTTACATACAACTAGCTCAGTTTAAAATAAATAATTCTCTCAGGGGCAGAAAATATAAGTAGATTTTCCAAACGATTCTCCTGCTCTTTAATTATCTCCAGGTCAGGTAAAGAAAATAAAATACAAAATAAATCTTAACATCTAATTTATTAAAAATAATTTTAAACGAATTCAAAAAATTTTAATATACAAATATTTACACACAAAAAAAAAATCAATATTTCAATCATCATTCAAATTGATACATCATAATCAATAAAAATATTATAAGAAATAAAAATAAATGAAGTCATAATGTCGTGAAAAGCTTATGTCTAAAAATGTGAACGTGATTATTATGAATTATATTTGTCATAGATACATGTAAACAATCAAAAATAAAATAAATTACACATGATGAATTGTACTGGAATATAAATAACCAAAAATTTACACGATTTACTATTTGCGAACAAAATATAAACATTAAGGATATGGCTTTGCCCTAATTAGTCCTGTCCGGCGCCTTTTCTCGCTCCCAACACAGTACCACCAGATAGCAAATTCACACAGATGAGTATCCCAAAGTTCCACCCTACGAGTATGTCTTTTTCAACTCGTCGGACGCAACCCGAACATACATCACAATGTGCTCACTCCTTAAGGAATATATATATTTTAAATTAAATAAATAAAATGAAATAAAATAATGTCTCTGCGTATTCAATAAATTAACTCAGCCCTGATTAGTTCTGCCTGGTGCCTTTTCTCGCTCCCAAACGCAGTACCACCAAGACCAATTCGTGTCCTTCAAATTCACCAGGACTCCATGCTATGAATTAAATAACGACATAATTCATTTCACACATTCCTGATGTATTATTCAACACGTTAACATTGAACACCCAAATACAACAAAAATATACTTGATACACATATAAGAAGAAATAATATATATATATTTAAAATAAACTTTACCTTTCTCGTGAAATTCCAATACAAAAACACCACTTCAAACAAAGAATTTGGTACGCCACTATACACACATTTATAACAAATATTATCTAATCACCTTAACTCTTCGTACATGGTTTCAAACTCATCCATAATGAATTTCAAAAAAAACTTGCTCACTTATATAAATCCTATATACACATAAAACAAAATTATTAATTTCAAATCCCTTTTGTAGGATAAATAAATTTAAAAGAAAAGTTAATTATACGAAAATAAAATGATTATGCTATCCAAAGTTATCATTACAATTACTAGAAAGTTTTGTCATAATGTATGGCATAGTACCCCTACATGCAAAACAAAACACTCTAGAAAAATAAAATAAAATGAAATTAAATAAATTCAAAATCTGAATTCATAAATAAGGTTATTTCATACATAAATATTTATACAAGAATAACTAGAAATCTCAATGTAATACACGTTGCATGTTATCAAAGAAAATATTACAAGTGTTGAATCTTGTTAAAAATTTCATAAGTGTCGAAAATCTCAAAAATTATTCTAAGTCCGGATTTAAGAGTAATCCTTTTAAAAGAGGAGGAAGGAGTGGTTTATCACCTACTTTTAGACTATTTAAAGATAGCGGTTCACACCAAGCTATCCTGGAAATTTTATCCGTCCGCTCTTTTATGCCTAATTTTCTTTATAAAAACGTCCGGCAATTTTCGGCATATACCGATACCACTTCCAAAATTGTATGTCGACGGTGCTGCCCTTATCGGTCACTTGGAGAAACAGCGCATTAACAATCCTTGAAAAAGGTAAACAAACATGTGAATATAAATTCGTCTATACGTTCATGACTCATTCATGCACCTGACGAACAATACTTTTTGCGCCGGTCCACACGGTCGATCTTCGCCGGTGTCAGCATTCTTCGGGCGAGAAACACTTTCTTTATAACAAATATTATTAAAACGTAACATTCAATGCGTAACTTAATATTATGACCTTATAAAAATTTTACTAAGATTCTTTTATTGTTTTACTTAAATAAAAATAAAGTTTTCGTAAATTATTGATATAGTGAATATTTACATACACATTATGATAAAAATGAATAAAATAAAATTAATTTAAATAAAATCTTGAAGTGATCTTGATTATACTTATTTATTTACATATTATTATTTATTCAAGATCACTGCAATATGTCGTCTTTGATTGTAGTTACACATTTTCTGTTTAAGAAACTAAACTTGGAGTCTGTGGCTTGAAACTACACAAAAACACTAAAACACAAAAATGGCTAAATACGTATTTCAACAACTAAGTTGTCATCATCAGTAGCACTGATTAAAAATCGCGCTGTCTACACACCGTAGCGTACAGAGCAACACTGATTTCCAATTTACGGGGATGGTTTATTCTTTTACCTAGCCTATTAACTATGTAGACAGCGCGATTTTTAATCAGTGCTACTGATGATGACAACTTAGTTGTTGAAATACGTATTTAGCCATTTTTGTGCTTTAGTGTGGTAAGGTGTTTTAGTGTTTTTGTGTACATTTTCTGTTATCTATCAGCACGTGTTGTTTTAAAGGGGGTTGACGTCAAATGAAATGCAATATTCTGAGCTGTTGTATCGATGGATTTTCACCTAGAATGGCGTCAGTTGGATTTTGATTTTTTGATGTTGAACGTTTCTTTCTTCCCAACATCTTGAGAGAAATAAAATTCGAATGCTGTTTTCTTGATTAGAGCTTTCACTTTGCTAATTTAGGAATTAATCAGTTACATGGAAATCTTCATAACAGAAGACTCCGGAAATTATTGCATAAATACCAGCGGTGTTAAACCCTGATATAGCCTTCTCAATTGTTGTCACAGAAGAGTAAGAATTGAATGGGGATGCCAAATCATAATGCATAATTTTCTGAAGCTTATTAAATTTTAGAAATAAATCGCATTGTCTTTTGTGAACCTTTCTTAAAGATCCAAATAAGCTTATCCAGAGGTTAAGTATGCAGTGAAACTGATAGCATTAAGATTCCACGATTCTTATAATAGTCATAAATTGCAATTGAGACATGACGATTGTCTAATGATCAATGGTATTGGTTCTTCTGGAGTTGGTTTTATTTGATCCGAGAGATGTTTCAGCCAAGTGAAGAAAAGGTTTTCATTGCTCGAACCATTTTTTGATACATTATAAATGGCATCTGCAGGGCCACCTTTTTGTAAAAGAGGTGACATTCGTTGTTTGGGAAAGATGAACATCGGTGGAATATACCTGCCTGAAGCACTCGTGGCACAGATTACGGTAATCGTCTCGCCTATTTCACCTCTGGTGACAAAAACGACCCTCTTCCAGCTCTTTTCAGCCAAAATATTTTCGGGTAGTTGAACGTTCGAAATACCTGTTTCATCGACGTTGGATAATTTAGCAAAGTGAAAATTTATGCTTCCATGAGAGTTTCTAATCTCATGTTAATAGCCGTTATCCTATTTAAGCTACTGGCTTCTGGTGTCCGTTGACTATCTCGCAATAAAATTATAGAACCAATCCTTGCCTGCTATCTGATTTGTCCTATTAAAACGATGTCTGATAGTGTTACTTTCTGCATATTTAAATACTGATTTGCGCAGCTCTTTGGAAATCAGTGCGTAAAATATTTTTGCTAAAGTTTTTAAATGCTCAGCCAAATTTATTTCTTCTTTTTCTCACAGAAAGTAGATTTACGGCTTACGTTTGGGGATGTAATCCAACTCTGTTCTATTCTTTTTGGCAGTGTTTGTAAGGTTCCATACGCTATGCCAAACCTTCTGGTAGCAACACGTTTCTTAGTTCCTGTCGTTATGGCATTTATTGCTATCTGTAACTCTTCTTTGGTTCAGTGCGCCATTGTTGGTTGTTTGAATGTAATTGCGCGGCATTCTGAAAAGTATTCTTATACAAAAATAAATTTTATTATTAACATGTTTTCTTATGTTAAGGTAATTATGACGATGGTCGTCATTACCCCACCGAAAAGGTCGTATTACTTGAATATAATCAGCTGACATATTTGTAAGGTTTTAAAATTCATGCCATTAAAAACTTAAGTGTTCTGTCTTCTAAGCAGATAGAACAATCTTTGCATATCTTTGTACCAACAGCAGTCTTTTGAAACTAAAATGTATATTCATTCACAACTTATTCAACACTGCCAAAAAAATTATATGCGTCTAGAAGCAAACACATAGTTTTAGTCAAAATTAAGTTATAGGCTTCTATAATAGAGGACGGCAGCAAGTTTCCAAATCATATACGCTGGAAGTGAGAAAATGTTGTAGTTGCTATTACCTGCTGGTTGTCATTTCCTCACGCTCCCATTCTAATGAAAACAGCAGACGACACTCGAGGTTAAGTTTCGGAAAGTCAGTAAAGTGGACTGTACAAACTCAGGACGATTTCCATGATTTGGGGTCCTGCCCAAACAAATCGAATTATCCTGCATAATAACTATTTTCCGAATTATTAAAAGAAAACTATTTAGATCAGTAAAGTTTATTTTGATCCAAATTCAGTTCTGCTATCACAAGCTGGATGTTGTTGACTTCGTAGACAATCACTTAAAATTCAATATCTAGTTCACAAATTTTATTGACTGAACCACTCTTTCTAAAAAATACAAACATTGAATAAGAGGCTAAATACATGTACTTGTCATATGACCTGGAAGTTGCTGACAATTTTGTTCCGTCTTCTAAATGATGGCTATTCTGGACTGCATTACATAAACCATTTTGGATATCTACATGGTTTCCATCAACCAAAGAAAAATATACTTAACAAATTTTTAAAATAAAGTTAGAGTCTAGTGAGCCAGTCAAGTGTTTGATTCGAATAATGTATACGATGTGTCCCAAAATTTGCGAAACAAGAATCATGAGAAAAATATGGAAAAAATTCCATCGCTGTTAATTTCAAAGAAATTAATATTCAAATTCAACACTTTAGATGTCGTTTGTCTAAATTACTGTAAAACATCTTAAAGATTGGTTTTGATATGGTCAATGGGATAACAATTTTGAACAACTATAACCATTTCCAGAAAATAATTTTACGTTAATTTTACCTGAAAAAAACATATGGTAACGTTGTCCTGAATTTACACATTATTCTTTCTTATTCCCATGGATACGGGCAACTCTAGTACCTTATTTATTATTTGGATAAATCAAACGTGTTGCCTAATTTGCCTTTACAAAAAGGCCAATATTTTCTAGAATGAACAATGTGGAATTTTTTTAATATTTTTCCGTGTTGCTTTATCGCTACTTCAAATCGTAGAGCTGTTCCGCAAATTTTGGGACACGTTGTATATACATAGTTTTTATTCCAAATCAACTTTTCTGTCAATTGTAATTTATTAACTGGAAGTATTTACCGATATATTCTAAACCAAGCATTATATAATTTCAATACCAGCATGATGTGATGAGTTTGTATAAAATTAGTTTAAATATTTTAGTATACATCTTATCCCATGAAGTCTTCCATGCACTGTACAATCTTTTATCTATATTAGATTATGTTTTTTACTTGTATACTATTTTAGCCGAGAACTCTGACCAGCAGAAGCAAAAATCGTACCGCAAAAAGGGCCGTATAGTTAAGGGTTTCAAGAAATCACATCACAGCGATGAAACCAGTAACACAGAAGAACATTACGACGAAGAACACGACGAAGGGGAAGCTAAAAGTTACAAAGGGGAAAAAGGTAGCTTTGGAGCTGATGGACATTCGAGTTACAACGGTCTTTCTGACAATAGTTATTATAATACTGGTCAGAAGCAAAATAAAGGCAATTTTGAAAATCAAGCCTTTTTGGGTAAACATAATCTTGAAGAAGGAAAATACGGGCATAGTAACGTTTTGTCGAAAGGTGATGTGTTTGGATCCAATTCTGGTTACGATGCCGATTCTATTTTGGGTCATCAGGAATCTGCTGATTTTCACAAGAAATATCATCATGTACCGTTTTTCCATCATTAATATTAATATAATTATCAATACGCTATTATCAGTGCACCAACCGAGATTATTCGGTTATATGTTTTTGTTATTAAGCTTTTCTGTTCTAATATTTAATAATTACGGTTTAATATAGTTTTGTAAATTTTTTTAGATTATATTTCTGTAACTGTTTTTACAATATATATTATTAAATAAATAAATTATATAATCACTGAAATGATTTGACTTCTTTTTACCATATCTGAGGATGTAAAATTGCAATAATTGGTACTTTTCACGTATACCTAAAGTATTAAATATTTTTCTTAATGATATTATTGTTATGGGATAAATGGATATCTAAGGGAGAAATATTTATTTTAAATTTAAGATATTTAAGTATGTAACATATAACAATATTCAGACATAAATTGATTACCGATTTATTTTGCGTGGTTATCCTTTAAATTACGTTTGTATTACCTAAACAGGCTCACTAATTCTTTCTTATCTTTTTAAAACTAAAAAAAAAGCAAAATCTACAGTATTAAATTTAAATTATTTATTTTCTTAAATCTATATACAAAACAATATATATATCCAAAACAGTTATTAAACAAGAACATGTAATAAAAATTATAAAAGGTTTTAAATGCCAAACCTGTAACAAAGCATCTTTCGTTAAGATTAACATGTCAAAATAATGCTTATTTAAATGTTAAGCATGACATAACCTCAACCTATTAAATAAAACTGCTTTTCTCACTGGTACAAAAAACTATCGACATTTATAATTTCTCAATGGAAATATGGATGATGTTTAAAGAATCTGTTGGATTCTTGATGCCCCAGTAACGATTGCTGATCAAGACCATTGTTAACACCATAAACCTGACCATTTCCAAGATATTTATTCTGTCCGTATTGTCCTTGGTTCGCGTTGTTGTTATTGAGAAAGTGTGCTGCATCGTATTGGCCTTGTTTCTTCATTTGGTCTGCGTTGAAGAAGCGATCGTCGTGCACACCTTTGACCGCAGCTTGCGAACCTTGGCCGTATTTACCGTTCTGTCCTTGGAAGTTGAAGTTATCGCCTTCGTCGTGGGCTTCGTCGTAGAACTCTTCGGTTTTGCCGGTTTCGTCTTTGTGATGGGATGATTTGAAACCTTTCACGACGTGTCCTTTCTTATGTCCCGCTTGTTGTTTTTTCTCGTCAGCATTTTGACCTGAAATTGAAAGTAGTTAGATCTTGAAGTTGTCAAAGATAAAACACACCTAAAGCTAATAGTGTGCCATTAGGATTTGTTTGAATTACAACATGCTCGTGTATGGATGAGAGTTTTTAGTAAATGTAATGGATAAATATATAAATTACCTAATTGATTTACTTGCTGTGTTCCAGAATACGATTTACCATCTTCTGCAACATTCTTTCCAGCTTTTTCGTCATTATAATAACCTAAGTTACCTTCGCTGCTTTTAACACCCGTATTACCTAGCACGAAACCATTTTGACCTTGATTTACTTGTGCACCGCTCTGTCCATTAGCTTTTTCGTACACTCCATCGTTAGAGTTTTTCTTTCCGCCGCTGTATACGGATTTATCAATAAGTTCGCCCCCATGAGCATGGTGCAGTGGCCCTATTAATCCTCCTCCTCCGATGAAACCACCTCCACCTGCTCCCAATCCAATTCCTCCTCCTCCCAATCCAATACCTCCCGCTCCTAAACCAATACCTCCTGCTCCTAATCCAATACCTCCTCCGCCCAATCCAATACCTCCTCCACCTAATCCAATTCCTCCTCCGCCTAATCCAATTCCTCCTCCGCTCAAACCTATTCCTCCTCCACCTCCCAATCCAATTCCTCCTGCGCCTAATCCTGCTCCAACTGACCTTATACCAATTCCTCCTCCACCACCTCCAATGTAACCACCTCCTGATCCTATTAATCCAGAATGCAAACCGCCGCCACCTCCTATTAATCCACCTTGGAAGCCACCGCCTCCAATCAATCCTTGTTGCAGTCCTGCGCCTCCTATATAACCACCTTGCAATCCACCTCCTTGTAAACCACCTCCTCCAATGTAGCCTCCTTTTGCTCCAATTGAATTTATGCCTCCGATATATCCACCAGATCCTCCACCAATTCCTCCTTGAAATCCACCAATTCCACCCCCTAGTCCGATTCCAGATCCACCACCAATAAATCCACCACCACCAACGCCGCCGCCATAGTAACCTTGTTGTATAGAGCGATGCGATCTCATTGGTACAGTCGTTGCTGCTGTTTCCATAACATCTTTCGCTTCATATCTATACCCTTGCATTGGCTCTTCACTTTTAATTTTACCGACCACCGCCAGTAATATAAACAAACTTATATGAGTATGGATGTTAAACATTGTGCGGAGTCTTGTCGTCATATGAAAGATGCGACTAGCTCTTGACTGACTGATGTCGTTAATTGTTCCCAAATTTATATTGAAAACGATTCCAGGCACTCAGGTTGATTGACTTCGTCTTCTGCGTAAGAAATATGTGTAATATATTGCGTAATTGTAATGACGGTACGTGTTAATAGGAAGACAAAACCTTCGGAGCTTTCAGGAAGCTCGGATTAACACGTGGTTTGGCGCATTTAACAGTTAAGTAATGTCTTCCTCCATGTTTCCTATTCTTAATTGTTTTAATAGCATTATGTTAGCTAGCAATTATTCATAATTATATAAATTGGGTTAAAAAATGTTGCATATTTCAATTTTAAAACATTCCATTCATGTATATAAGCTTATTAATTACGTTTTTATGTTATTAAAAACCCATTAATCTTAGATAGTTTTTTAAGGTAAATGAGTATACACAGTTATGGAAAAAATAACACACAATGACAGGTTTTATTTTTTTTTAATTAAATGAAACTTAAGAATGAAGAATGTTATAGTTATGTAAGATAAAGTTTGTTGTATGATGATACGTCACACGAGAAAGCAGTTAAAGGTTATTTTTCCCAAGTTTTATGCAATATAACACACAAGCGTCTTGCGTTTATCTGTCTCATTTTTAATCTGCACTTGACGAAATTTCAAAACATATGTGTATATAAATTTATGTGCAATGTTTTTCTAATAAAATATAATTGAATTCAATCTACACATCTTGTTAATAGTTTAATATGTCTTCAATAGTACAGTTTGAAAGTGACAAATTTATATTATAAACATCAGAGTAGATACAAGATGGTATCTACTGTCAGAAACTCATCTAACTCCAGGCATGAGACTCAAAATCAGAAACTATAAGGGCTACCGAAGAGATAGAGGAGTTCCAGGAGGAGGCACAGTAGTACTAGTAAAAAACGGCATCAAGCACACAGAATTACCAATTCCAACTACTACTGCACTTGAAACAAATGACATAATTCTACACGTCAATAATTATGATCTCCATATCTATGCAGGATACCTTCCTACTCCAGCAATTCGAGAAGAGGCAGATTATGACAAGATCTTCAATAATAACAACCACATAATTTTGGCGGGAGATTTAAATTCTAAACACACAACTTGGGGATGTGACACAAACAATCAACACGGAAGAAACCTCCTTAAATACCATGAAAACAGAGGAATAACCATACATGCTCCGGATTCACCAACCTTCTTCAGAACAGAAAACTTCCCTTCTACCTTAGACTTAGCAATTAGTAAAAACATTAGCAAAACCATAAATATAGAAACTGAAAGTGTCATGAGCTCTGACCACAATCTAATTATAATAACTTGGAACGAAGACATAACCGAAAGAACATATCACACCTTCAAGACAGACTGGGCCGGCTACAAAACATAACTAGAACAAACCATCACTGCAGTTCCTAAAATACAAAACACTGCAGGATTAGAACAGAACATAAAATCACTACAAGGTAAAATAACAAATGCTGTTAAAAATAACACAATCAAAATAGAAAGGGTATATAAACCAGGTAATCTACCACATCATATTAAAGGACTAATAAAGGAAAAGAACAGAGCTAGGAGAAGACATAATCGTACACTCGCACCACAAGACAAAACTATACTAAACAACCTTCAACATCAAGTACTTACATAAGGAATTACTGGAACTGAAAAATATAGAATGGCAAAGAACACTCGACGAAATAGGTGCAGACCCCTTCAAGACATGGAAAATAATCAAGGCAATCAAAAGAGAACAAATACAAATCCCACCACTTCAATTCAATAACTCCACACAAGTCACAGCAGAAGAAAAAGCAGAAGCCCTGGCGGAATCACTAGAAGAGCAATTCACTCCCAACTGGGATGAAGTAGACATGCAACACGTAGTGCAGGTTCACAAAGTAGTAAGTAGAAAAATACGTGAACCCCACTCCCCTAGCAACGACCCAGTCACAGCCGAGAACCTAGAAACAATCCTTAAAGCACTAAATCCCAAAAAAGCTCCTGGTATAGACAACATCACCAACAGATCACTACAAAACCACCCCACAAAAGCAATAGTGTGAATTCTAGCAATAGCAAACTCCATTATCAGACTCCAAACATTCCCAAAGATATGGAAACATGCCAAAGTAATAGTTATACCTAAACCAGGAAACACAAAAACAATACCAAGCAGTTACAGGCCCATAAGCCTGTTACCATCCATTAGCAAAGTGAAAAATAATCCTACGGAATATAAAGTTCCACTCTGACAATCAAGACATAATACCAGAAGATCAACACGGGTTTAGAGAAGAACATTCAACGATAACACAACTTTCAAGAGTCACTGAGATTATCCAAGAAGGATTCAACAAAATAGTATATTAAAATACAAGTTTCATAAGACACGATTTTTGCGCACGCGTTCAAGTTTAGAAAACGAGCCGCTAGGCGAGTTTTCTAAAGAACAAGTGCGCAAAATGTCTTATGAAACGTGTATTTTATACTATTTTTTCTATTTCGGTTATTAAAAGTTCAAAAAAGCTTAAAATAAGAGACATGTTTTGTTCGAATATTTTAGAAATTTTGCTTTTTTGAAGTTGGTTACTCTGATTTTTAAATAGAACGTTTTAAATATTTGAATATCGGTGGTGCTATATGTAATTGTGTTTAAAATTCAGACTGATTTATACAATTAATTATTTCAAATTATCAACAAAAAGGACGAAATAAATAACTGTACGCCCCCAGAGATTCGCAAAATAGCAGAAGACAATTTACAAAATCTTTCGTCCACAAACTATCTACATATTTATCAAAACAAACTTTTATAACAGTTGTACTATTCAACATGGTAAGTAAATGTCAATAGTAGCATCCGAAAACTTATCATCCAACTCTGCTTAACAATTTATATTGCTAATTAGTAAGTGAAATGTTAGCATGTGTGCTTTTTATTCTTTGTACAATTTTATTGCACATTTTTGTTACTTTAAAGGCTTATATTTTGACATTTAAATACGATTTGGTTCCATTTTTTTTTGTTACCAACTTCAAAAACATAAAATTAGCGTGCGATAAAGTAATACTTTATGCAACCAAAACGGGTGTCGTAAAGTGAACTTTATAGCACCGGAATAGAAAAATCAAGTGACAGCAGCTGTATTTCTCGACATAGCAAAGGCATTTGATAAAGTCTGGAGGCAGGGACTCATATATAAAATGATAATACATACACACTTTCCCAACACCCATCATAAAAATCACAAAGTTTTCTCCAAGGACGCTGCTTTCAAGTTAGCATCCAGAACACACTTTCCTCAATAAAACATCCAACAGCGGGAGTCCCCCAGGGCTCATGCCTGTCACCTCACCTATATACAATATTTACAGCCGACATACCAGTATCAAATCCTACAAGATATTTAAATACGGCCACCTTTGCAGATGATACGACACCGACACTGATCTCAACATCAAGATGTCCGACGAACGCGGTACAGGAACTCCAAATGCACCTAGACAACACGATAAAATGGTTCAAACAATGGAGAACAACAATAAACGAAGACAAATCCCAAGCAATAATCTTTCAAAGGAATCGGAAAACAACAGACAACGAAATAACCATCAACAACAACACTATACCATGGAGTAGAGAAATTAAATACCTGGGAATATACCTGGATATAAAGCTCAATTTTAACACATACATAGCAAAAACTATAACCAAAACCAAACAAACAAGATGTCAACTATGGCCTCTTATAGGCAGAAAAAGCCAGCTGAACACGAACAACAAAATTCTACTTTACAAACAAGTATTACGTCCAATATTCACATATGCATGCCCAATATGGGTACATATGTGCAAGACCAACATCAAAAAACTGCAAATAATACAAAACACCAGTCTAAGAATGATTCTAAATGCTCCATGGTATATGAGAAATAATCAAATAATGAATGAAACAAATACCCCAACCATCATTGACTATATCAAGGAAAGAGCGCTCAGCTTCTATAACCAGATGGAAAACCACTCAAACCAAAATCTTATAAGAGCACTCGCATATGATGGAAATGAAAACTTCAAGCACAAAAGACCTAAAATGGTCTACTTTAATTCTTAATCAAAATAAAGATAAACAATAGCTAATCAAATTCAACTCCAACATTCCAAGATTCACCGCACTCAGATAAAGAGTAAAAGACTAAATAGTCTAACTCAAAGCCACAATAAAGAAGAAGAAGAAGAAGAAGATGGTATCTAAATTGAAATATTATGGCTTTGATGCAATTAGCTTGATTTTTTCTCTTTTCATATCTGTCTGCTCGTAGACAGAGAGTTGTAAATGAGCTCTCAGAATCTGAAGATCTTGCTGTGCGTATAGGCCTCCCTCAGGGCAGTGTTTTGGAACCATTATTGTACATGTTGTATACAGCTGATTTCGCAAAACAGCTACATAACTGTCATTGCTTGTTCTATGCCGAGGATACTCAAATGTACAGAACTTTTCCATCAGCTGCTGCTATTGAGGAGTCTCGTTTAAACAATGAGGATTTGGAAACCTATTACTATTATCTAAAGAACATAACTTGCATATTAACCCTTCCAAATCTTCATTCATAGTTTTTGGTAATAAAAGTCCATTTTGCATTTTCAGAAGCTTTTTCTATCAATGTTAATGATTTGTTGCTGAAATCTGTCAGCTCAGCAAGGAATTTGGTACTGTATTTTGATACTTCTTTAAGATTTAAACCCCATATTATAAGCGATCTCTACTTAGTAACTAATACTGGGGATATCTGCGTTTGATATTTTACCTAAAGTTCAGTTTCTGTTATATTAAATAATACTATATTATGTTCACACATGTGTATGTTTTAGTTTCTTTTGTACATATTGATTATTACTAGTAAGATTAAGTGTAAATAGCTTCGGCTAAGCTTCGCCTTTATTAATAAAGACCTATTATATTATGATTATTATAAATGCGCATAATAAAATTGCAGTATCATAAGTAAGGAGGAACAAAAAGATTCTTTTTTAATTTATGTGTAATTTTGTATGCCATGTTAATATTCGGTTTACAAATAAAAAAAATATATCTAGCACTAAGCAAGCTAAATGGCTTTTACGATAAAATGCTTAGTAACTGTAGGTTTAGTTTAAAAAATGAGACATCTTGCAACACTATTTTCATAGTTATATAAAAAAACTCAGTGCCTTATTGACTATGAATGCGATACTTTATGTTAAGATGCGCAGATATTGAAGGTACAAAAAAATTGTACTATATATACAGGGTGAGTCATCTTCGCGGGGAAGGCAGAATGTGACTATGAGAGAAGATATTTTAAAAGCGGTTATTTTCCTCTGATAGCCGTACTTATTAGGAGCACTTTTTAAAATTATTTTGTATTATACAGAGTGCTCCATAACTTGGTGGCTGACCATAGTTAGTTTTTTTTAAATGGGACACCATGAATATTATTGCACTTTTGTATTCCCCGTATAATAATTTGTCAAAAAGTTACAAGATAGTATAGCCTAAAATTTAAGGTTTTCTACTTATTACAGTTTTTCTGAAAAACTCAATGTTTTTAGAAAATTATATTTCTCGAAAACGACGTATTAGATAAACACAATTTCTAGTAGCAGTGTTCATAATAATAGGTCGTAATACAAACATATTTTATTTTTTTGCAATTACAAAATGAATTTGCAGAAAACTGGATGAAAGGTACATGATAAATTTTTGTCTAAAAGTGAATTAATTCAAATAGAACAACCTGTATATTTCTTCATTTTTGAATTGCTCACTAAATTTTACATAAGACTTTATTATTTTAAAAGCGACCATTACTGACCTATTGTCATTTTTGATTAATTCTGCCAACTTTATGTTTTTTATTTGAATACGGTATAGTGAGCCACGATATTCGCCGACAATTGAATGGATGACATTTAATAAGTTGCTTCTCAGTTGACAAGCATCATTTTGCAATGAATTATTCTAAAAGTGAACAAAAAGTATGTGGAATATGGTACAATAAAGAAATTTTGAAACCAAACAATTGGATAAGTAATTAGTGGAACAGACATTAGAAAATAACTATAAATATGAACATTAAAATAAAAAGTGTTCAAATTAAAAGTGTTCAATTCACTTTTAAATGCTTTTGAACATGCTTCCGAAATGATAAATTGACGTTCAGCGCTTATATTTCTAAATATTTGTAGAATATGTTCCCTCATAACTTCTTTTGTGGTTATAGGTATACTGTATATTTGCTCTTTTATGGATCCCTGTAAAAAAAACTAATTTTGTGATGTCCGAAGAGTCTGCAGGCTACCCAATAGGGCCTCCACGGGCTATCTACTTCCCTGGAAATATTTCACTTAAAATCATTCGTGTCTGTAGTATAGAGTGTGGGGATTTGTCATCTTGTTGTATCTACACCTTTTCGTAAATTTAGCGGAGCACAATTCCATTAAATTGCTTTACAGAAATTGTTACACTGAGAGAAATAAATGTTCAGTCAACCAATTTCTAGTTGAGGCAACACCAAAAACTATTGAGTCAAATAGAAATTGGTTGACTGAACATTTTATTTCTCTCAGTGTAACGGGCCTATCATCCAATCACCAAGAATGCCTCCCCATACATTTATTCTCCACCTGGGCTGACGATCTATTTATTAGTGAAGTAAGGGTTTTCATATTTGAATAGTAATTTTCTTTTGTTACTATAGAAACTAGCTTCATCCGCAAATAACACACTATCAAAAATAATTGCCCGTGCATTCATTTTAGTTATTGCCCATTTGCAGAACACTCTTCTAGCTTTAAAATGATGGGTGCTAAATTCAATATTTAAATGTATTCATTACGGATGATATTTATTTCATTTTAAGGTCCTTGCAATAATGGTTTGGCTAATATCCAGCAAACGGTACTGATGTGTGGATTTTCTGTTGTTACCATAAGAATCCATAATTGATTTACATCAATTACCACATATTTAGGTCTCCTTGGTTCTGAACTAGGAATACTGCCAGTAGTAATGAAAGTATTCATTACTCTTCTGAAGGCATCTGTTCTGGGACATCTTCTGTTAGGGTAACGCTGCTGGTAAACTCTAATAAATAATTTCGTTGACATTCCTGCAATTTAAAAATACCGTATTAAAACAAAAACTTAAATTTTCAAAATTATATCAAAAAACGACAATAGCTAAGTAATGGTCACTTTTGAAATAATATGTTTTTATTATATATGTTTGTATTAGAACCTTTTATTATAAACAACGCTATTAAAAATTGTGTCTTTCGAAAAATATAATTTTATAAAAACATTGAATTTTTGACTAAGAATTATAAGGGGAATACAACAGTGTAATAATATACATGGTGTTCCACTTAATAAACATAACTATGGTCAGCCACCACTTTATGGAACACTATGTATAATACAAAATAATATTAGAAGGTGTTTCTAGTAAGTGGCTATCACAGGAAAAAACCCGCTTCAAAATATACTTTTTCATAAAGTCGCAATCTGCCTCCCCCATGGAGATGACTAACCCTGTAGGTATATATAAAAAATGGGAAACTGAACGTTTTTTTTTCTGTAGTGCTCTCAGGAGTTGTAAGCTTGATGGATTTCAGAGGTGCATAACTTAAATTGGACTGGATGGCTATGTGTAGTAACTTGCCATAAAATCTGTATATTACTTAATTAGCTACTAACGCTAACAGCCTTTCTTTGTTGTTTAATAAATTAGTTTACTTTAAATTGACACATTTTCCATAACTTTTCAATTATTTAATATTTCGTTTTATTTAAGTGAAAGATTTAGTCTATTTTATTTGACTATTTTTCATAATTAGTTTTTCTGTCATACCTTTGTTTAATTTTATTTCTAGTTGAAGTTTTAGAGTATCAGTTTGTTGTCAATTTTAGGTAAATAATATATATATATATATATATATATATTACCCCTTTTTGAAAATACTCTGCTGTATGTAGCCTTTTCTGTGTTATTTTTCTTTTCCAGTGTTTATTGCAGAAAAGATTCTTTTCTCTTTGAGATGATATGTTATGCGTCATCATTTTCTTATAAAATAATTGGCAGCAAAGTATTTTTTGTGGTGTGGTTACGGTTAATGCTAACCAGGCCGATTAGAATAAATTACTGTTAACCTCCCCCCCTCCCGCAGAGATCTTTCATATTATATTAAAAAATTACAAGGGCACCCGAAACCATGACAATAAAAAGAACCAGCAGCTGAAAATACAATAATGAATTATACTGGGACAAAAGAATCAGAAAGTGAATACAGAAGACAGATTAACCAAGAACTACACAATACAAAGAATAAAATTCGGGGGTGTATAGTTTTGGTGCGTGCTTTGTGTATAGTGCTGTGTGATATTTGTTTACATTTCTTTTTTTTTTTGAAAGAAGACTTGAATTTCTGTAATATTCTGAATTAAAATATATTGACAAATATAGTTTTACTTTGCTTTTGTATTACCTGTAAAGCACTTTCTTTGTTTATTGAATACCATTCAATTATTCTTCAAAAGATATTTATAAGTAAATACCAAGAAAGAAAATTATGACTAATAACAAATCTTTAAATTTTGAAGTTTGTGAAAAAAATTCTAATATTTTAATAAGTAACCTTTTTATGATATATTGAATAACTAATTTTAGATTTCAAAAAGTTAATTACGAATATATTAGGGCCGTTTGCACCGTTCTAATTTTAAGGGTAGCTTAACTAAGGATCCTTAAATAATTAAGTGTAGCTTAAAGTTAAATGCATTGCACCGTTAGAAATAAAAGGAGGTTTAGCAAAGTTCTGAATACACTTGGCAATGTTGTATTTTGTTCCTTCATTTGGTCTAAATCACAGTAAATTTAACATTTAGTAGTTTACAGAACTAAAAACTGATTATCAAATCGTCTTGTCCATCCCTGTCGGTAAGAAAGCAGAACGATTTTGTTGCAGATGGGTTTGTTTAGAAACATAAAGTTTTGAATAATCATAACTGTTGACAACATTACGTTTTTGTGGCCGTAAGCACCTATTATAGTTTTAAATTTTTGTTTCTTTCAAACTGCAGTAAGTATTATCAAAGGTGTCACGTTAAACATATATATTTTATATAATAGGGGAACAAAACTAACTTGATATATGTATTTAACAAATCCTCTTCTTCATCCAAAAAGTTCATATCTGCTACTACAAAGTGAACAACTGATCATAAAAAACAACGAAAACATTCACAGATGTTGACAAAATTTACATCAGAGGCATTTCCCGCCATTTCCGATATTGTACGTATGTATATTCAATGTTGTAAAGTGCGCAAGCTTGTAACTTTTCTTTAGGTTAAGGGGCCGTTAAGCCTTCAAAATTCCGGGCTTAAATTAAACTCTCCTTAAAGAGATTTAAGGAACACTTAGCATACTGTGCAAACGAATTTTAAAATTTAAGCTGCACTTAACGTTAAACCAGGCTTAATTGTTACGGTGCAAACGGCCCTTAGAGTTTTGTTCACAAACTATGAAATTAACAACATTCATTTTGAATAAGTATATACCTACTACACTTAATTTCAAAATATGCGCCATTTTTTTGTGTCTCAAGACGACAAGAGATGATTCTAAAACGCTTCTAATATTAAAGTGCCTTTATAATCAGAGTGGTGACAAATGGGATTATTTCTGATAGGTTGACGAAAATTGTACATACATATGGCGTCTTGTGTCAAACATGTATTTTACAGTTACATTCTTGCTTTATTTGTTTATCACGTTTTTGAAATAGGTATATACACTTAGCTGCAAAAAAAGCTTCCACTAACCACATTAGAGCGGTGATATTCGAAATTCTAGTGGATATTTTTTTGCAACTAAGTACATATGTGTACTTACAAAACGTACACTTAGTTGCAAAAAAGTTTCCACTAAAATTTCGCCGCTCCAATGTGGTTAGTGGAAACTTTTTTTGCAACTAAGTATACATACTTTTCCATTTAACACGCCATTTATAGGGTATTATATCAATCCATACTTAATAATACTTAACTATAGGTTATTATACCTGTTCAGGACGATAAATAATATTGTATAAGAAAGACAATTGTTTTATATATTTATGTATAATAGGTACGTTAAGTTCAAATATTGTTAATTCACACTGTATATGTATTCTAAAACTACAAGTTTAGTCAGAAAAAAAACCAAGATTTCTCTTCTATTGTGAAGAAAAGTATGTAAATATCTAATTTATTGCCAATCATTATAAAGGTACAATAGTTGGGGTCTCTTTCGACGCGACCGCCATAAAATAATTAGAGCCATATAACCATTACTTTATTACTTGGTATTTACGTTTCACTCGAATATTATACTGTAATTTCCAACCCCATGTGTTTAGTCATTTTTCTTGTAAAATAATTTCCCCTCCTATTCATGAAAAGAAAGTATTGTAACTGGGAGAATTAAGAATCTTTGATAAAATAATGATAAAATATATTAAGTTCTAAACAAACGTCCACACGAAGCAGTTGTGTTAGGCTTCAACAATTCACATTTAAGCAAGTTCGACACAAACATGCAAACAAAACAGTTGTGTTAGGCTTCAACAATTTACATGTTAAGTGTTAGATAAATTAAAGATAGTGACATATTATCAGTGTTTTATTTAACATTTAAACAATAAGCATTAATATTCCTTCAAAAAAAGGAGGAATCAACAATACCATTTGACAGATGCCATCACATAATAGCCGATTTGGTTTCTATTTTGCCACCCCTCTCGACGTGGTTGGAGCAGAGCTGTGTCTTTACGCAGACGACACTTCCGTTGTGTGCAGGGGAAAACCAATCAGGAAACTAAACTAAGATCGGAAAACGCAGTGCAAGTGGTGAGTGATTGGTTCACCGCCAACAAGTTAAAGTTAAACATAAATAAAACTCAAAACGTTGTCTTCAGTACCAGAAATACGAACCAAAATACTTCTGCAAGGTTTCTGGGTGTCACTATTGATTCGCATTTGAGATAGCATCAGCACATAGATGGTTTGGCTCGCACTTTGTCCTCAGCACTGTATGCCATCAAAAGATTAAAATATATTGCAACTCATGTGGCAGCAAGGCTGGCTTACTTCGCGAACTTTCATTCGCATTTGTGCTACGGGATACTATTCTGGGGAACATCTGCGGAGGCTCGGAGGATCTTTGTGATGCAAAAAAAGCCATCAGAATGCTGTGTGGTGAAGGTGAATGAAACATGTAGAACACGATTTAGGGAGGAAGGAATATTGACATTAACATCTATCTACATACTTTCAGCAGTGGTGTATGTACACAACAATAAGGAGGCCTTTACCACGAATGGGTACAATCATGGGTATTCAACCCGTGAGAGGGACTGGCTGAGGATCCCACATCATAGGGTGTGTTCCTCGCAGCAATCCATCTTCTACTGGGGGTCGAAATTATACAATAACCTGCCGCCGAGCTTTAAGGTCCTCCCAATCAGCTTGTTTAAGAGAAAAGTGAAGAACCACTTGATTAATGGAGAATACTACACAATAGAAGAATTCCTTAGACACTAGTCATTCCTCTTCTATATACAGATGATCTTATTTGATTTTATTATTTTGTGTTTTTTTTTCTGTCTTCTTTGTTATTTGTTAAGAGTGTTGTTAGTATTAGTATACACTACACTATTTATTTATACTTATCATGATCTGACAATTGTAATGCATTACAAGTTTGAGAATATTGACAATTTTATGTAATAGAGGTCTTACAAATATATAGTCTATTATTATTATTATTATTATTAAAAAGGCACTCTATTAATATATACAATTTAGTAACCCATCTACTTGTATAAGTCATCTATGGTAAGTTTGTCATCAAGATTAATAGACTGACAGTTTAAATTTTGCAGCCAACAGGTATTTTCTTGAAAACAAGTGCAATGGTTATTGTGATTTTTTACGTCATTACATTACCCTAGTTACTTACCAGGGTTATGAAAACCGAACCGGATTGTTGATCCCGGTTACTTTTTCGATTTTACGAACATGATTGTTTTTACCCTACAGAATTAACGAACGCATTTATGCTAACAGTATTGTAACCCCAATGCCCGGGTTGAATTTCCGAAAACACCTGTGGTGGGTATGGCATACTTTTTTTTTCATATTAAATTTGACTACGCAAGAACCAATGAAATCTCTTAAAAATAAGTATCATTTTGCCGTTATATTTGAATCATTTCGTCTTATTCTGAGAAGGTATAATATGCTAGATACATAATAAATTAAATTACTTTTTTCACATTTACAATAGGTCACGTTATTATAAATTTAGTTATATTTTAACATATTCTTGAATGCTCAAAGTAATTGGTACTCATCCCTGTGACTTTATTTAATACAAACTATTAAAGAAATAGAAAACAGCAGTGTTTGCGTGATGCGACATAAAACAATGACAATGTCTTCCTCGTGGCGATATTGGTTATTGTTAATATAACTTTCCGGAGGTAGGTACATATGGTTATTAATCTGGTCAATATAAATCTTGTATTTTAACATTGAATATTCTTGATTATAGGATACCAAAAGAGCCCATTAGAAGGAATCTGTGGATAAAGAAAATAGGTAGACCAAACTGGGTTCGAAACGAAAATAGTATAGACTTTGTATAGTTATAATAGCAATCCATTTTGGGGAGGTATGCTATTGATTGTGGGCACTGAACAAGACTGAGCCGTCACGCTCGGCTATGTAACGCTCGTTCGGGTAAAGTCGGCTCAAGTCGACTAAGGGAACGAGAGAAATATATCATATAGAGGTATTTAATTTCAATTAAATTGAAATTTAAATGAATAAATAAATTCATGTCCCCGAGCAGATTCGATTCCGAGCCGCACGGGTGAGAAGCCGGCACGGCACGTTAGCATCAGACCAGCGCGGGACTCGTAAGCGAGGATTCATATTGTCTATTTATATATATAGCTGCCATAGCGACGGCCACGAAATTGTATTTCGCCGACTGTGTTGCGTTCGCTAATTGGTAACTTCGCGGACGGTTAACCAAAAAATTTGTTGTGTGTGTATGAGACATTATCTCTATAATAATATAATATAATATTTCGCGCTCAGGTAAGTTTTAGCATGTTTATTAAAATGATATGGATGACTCGGCAACTGATCAGTATATTCTGGGTGTTAAATAACGTCCACGCGCATTTACTATAATTCGTATACCAATGCAAAACAGAAACGTTGAGAATAGAGCATTGCTTTAATTGCTCATTATATACGAATTTATAAGCATTTAATTCTTTTCTGTTACACAGGATGGATGAAGAAAATCAAATCGATGACAAATTAAAACGAAAAACGGAATTGTCTAACGCGCGCGTGAAGAAATATCGTCAAAAGAAGCACACTAAATCTCAGCAACTGAATGATGACCTTAATGTAATATAGAACAAAAAACAGTTGGATTTCGTATTATTAACCACGCCTTGATGAAGTTTTCACTTCTGCCGTGTGGTTTTAAGCACACCCATGTTCTTGTTTTGTTGTTGCAGACTTGCCGTGGAATATTTGTACTACAGACTGAGAGTGAGCCCTTAAGAGCCTGAGAAAAAGCTTTTGAATATTATTATATTATAAACAAAATCAATATAGGATTCTAAAATAAAAAGCAACTAGTTAATGTTGAAATATGTGGATATAATAGTAATAAATTTGCTGTTGCTTAAGTTTTTCATACTATTGCTAAATAATTACGTGCTTGCAGAACTATTAATATTTCTGAAAGTCATCTTTCTCTCTTGCATTGAAGTTATACCGTAGTCGACATATTTTAATTTCTGATACGAAAATAGAAAGAGGAAAAGAGCGCGACGAAATAAACTAAAGATAAACATAAGCGAGGCCGCCAAGACAGTACACTCGACAAACCTTTCCTATGAAATGTAAGGCGTGTGGGTCCCCCGACACTGCGTTGCTCTCCCACCAATGTTAGCAAGCAGGCATCGCTGCATATTATAAGGTCATCTTCTGCATGGTATAGAAGTATAAACCGAAATTAAAATTTGACGACTACGGTATAAGATGGGTTGACCGGCGTCTGTATAGAACAATATATAAATAACCTAAGAGCTAAATTTTGCACGTATTTTCTGACAGAATTTCATGACACTGACAATTTCCACAAAAATAAGAACGAAGTGTAAAAATTTAGCAGTTAAATTTCGCATTTTCTGTATGATACGATGCTAAATTTTCAAAAAAATAACTTCGTGAGCTGCTTTATATTCATCACTAAATTTATGATCTTTCAATAGCTAAAGCGCTTACTGAACGTAAACCGCGTAAACGGTGTACCTAATGCAAACATGGCCAACAAATGGCGGATTTTTCAAAAACATTCCTAATATACATTTATTAAATAGTTATAAAATCTAATTATAAATGATAAAAGTACATTTACCTATGATATTTGACACGATAAAGCTATTTGATTACAAAATAAAACGATGCCTGTAAAGTTTTATAATAATACACGCCCGCTATTGATTTTGTCAGAGAGAATAAGAGTCACTTTATCCATGACAGTAATGACAAACCAAATAAATCAATTACTTATATAATAGATTCAGACGTCAAATAATCAGTGATATTGCGGTACCTGCTTAAAAGTTCGCTGTTACAAATCATTCAATAAAAAGCATACCTACAGCTGTAGAAACGGTTGACTTGGGTTGACACCCCTTGCACTCCGTCAATATGACGGAATTGTAGAGCTCTGTTCTGGTAGCGGGGTAAAACATCCCCTATAAGTTCGCAACAGCTTCACACAGACGCCCTTTGATTAGAACGGTCGATCACAAAACGTCGCACCCTCTTTCCCGTATATATATATATATTTTCTCAAATAGTACATTTTACTTATTTCTGTATTTAAACGCGGTCTAATTTGACGATTTGCACGATTTAAAACGATTTTATAACCTCGTTCGACGTTCAAGTGCTTTTTTCAGTGGCTGTGACTACTAATTGCATTTTATTATTTAAGTGAAAAAATATCTCAAAATTTTCTTCGCAAGAATGTCTACGTCTGATGAAGAACGTGACGAGTAAGTATTCATTTATTTATTTATTTCATTTAATTTAATATTGATTTATTGTTTGAACGAAATTTATTTTATACCTTATTATTCAAGCCGATTTTATTCCGAGATTATGATAACTTATTTCAGGATGAATAAAAATCATATATATTGCCCCAGATAAGGAATAAATAAATATAAATGTTACACTTTACACATTCATGTTCTAATTTATACATAAGAATGTATAAATCAATACGAATGCTTATATTAGTTTTGCAGGAGATAGAATTGTAAAAGAATAAATAGTCGCTAAGCACATTTATGTCTTTTTGATATATCTTTGTATATTATTTATTATCATTTTTTATGATTATAAACTACAATGAAATTAGTCGTTCTATTAATTGCTACTTTTAATATCTCCAATGCAGATAAATCGGTGTAGTAAATTTTTAAACTCACACTTTTCTGTTTTACCGACAAAATTATTACGTATTGTTTTAATAACTTGTGCTATTGGTGTTAAAGTTATACACACGCAGAGTGAGAGGGGTGGGGGGTATATGAAACAGCTCAGCCATATTTTTTTCTTTTCATAGAAAATACTTATATACCACTGAGAAATATTTCGTGTCCAAATATTAATGCTGGAATATGTCAATTTTTTAATTTAACCGTTTCCACACATGTCACATTAATATCATAAAGACACTGTCATTTCAAGAATTTCAAATAAACATAAGTTTACGATTTAAATCAAGCGTCTCCATAGAAAGGCAGTTTGTTTATTTTGATTACATTATTGTAAAATCTAATACAATGTAAGTAATGGTGGAATTCTGTAACTTTCTCGGAAGCTGCGGCTATCGTAGGCCCTGGCAACGAAGTGACGTTGCGATGACGATTTCAGAATATTGAGAGTTAGTGACGTAGAACTGTCAAAACGTTCGTGAGTAAAGATTTTGTTGGTTATATTGTGGTTATATTATTATTATATAACTATTGTTAATATACTGTTCCTGTTGTTATATTTATAGTTTCTGTTAGTTTATTTGTTATAATTATTATTGTTTTATATTTGCAAATATGAATGGCTTTATAGCATTATTATTAGATGAAGATCACAACAGGTAGGTAATCGATAATATAAAATATATAGAGTATACATAATATTCTCTATTTTCTTTATTTTAGAAATTATATGCGTATATTCCGCAAACGTTTAAGAGATCACGGAAATCCTTTTGAAATACCAAACAGGCATTTTAAACAAATGTTTAGACTGAATAAGGACACTGTTCAAAACCTGATCCAGTTATTGGATGGACATATTGAACAAACAAATATACCATTACATTTGAAGGTTATTATCATAAACATCACTTGAAATGCATATTAACTTTATAGTGCACATTATATATTTGTTACAGGTCTTAACAACATTAAATTTCGTAGCATCAGACAGCTATCAGAATAGTGTTGGTATTAATAGCTTTGTTTCTCTCAGTCAGAGTTCAGTAAGTCGAATAGTTCATCAGGTCTGTCTTGTAATATCAAACAATTTATTCCCTGAATGCATAAAATTTCCCAGTGATTGTGAATCGAAGAATCGTGTCAAGCAAGGGTAATTATGTTGTATCAAAATATTCTAAAAATAATTCTTTATTTTGTTTTTATGATAAAAAATGGGAGACCGGAGATGTATTTTGTTTAATCGATAGCACCCAGTTCATATATTTACCAAGGGTAATTAAGGGTACCTTTTCTAAACGTTCTAAAAATTATCCTTCTGTATAGTTGTTATGAAAAATGGGGTGCACGAGATGTAGGTGTAATTGATGGCACACATGTTGATATACTTGCTCCACCTTTAGCCAATGAAGAACACTCTCCTTTTGTATATATACATATTTTTTCTATTCACATACTGTAATTTTTTTTTCTAAATTTCAGCACTACTTTTATGGTAAGGTTGATAAAAGAAAATATATTTGACAATAAAATGTGTTTTATTTTTGAATATTTATACAAACAATCTCTATTTGAGTACCTATTATTCAAAGTTCACATTTCTAGTTCAGTATTATTATTTTTCTTTTTGATCTTTATTGTTAAGATTTAATAGTAAACATATAATTCATATCCAATATTAGTATAATTATCCGAGTCAAATGTCATCTATTGTTTTATAATACTTGCTGGGAAATTTATTAAACAATAATTTTTTATATTCTTTTGAGTTGAAAAAGTGCAAATTTCAGCCTAATGAATATTACTCTCCTGTAAAAACTGCAAATAAAGAGAACTTTCAATTTCTATAATTTCAGAGGCTCGACAACAAAATCCTGCAATAATATCAAATGATTTGGTGTACCAAGTACAACAATACATCACAGGATTGGTCGATTTTCTAAATACAAAATCATCTATATCCTTCAACCATTTATATACTTTGGCCTATGCTAATAAAACTTAATGTTACCTTTTTGGATCCTCAAACATTAATCGTTCAATATAGTTACACATTGATAAAATCTTTGCGGTTTGATTTACAAATAAAGTCATTGACTAAACAGGTAAATTTCCTCTTATTTTCTTCAACATAATATAAAGTTAAACATCCTCTCAATTTGATGTAGTTTTATTATTAGAAAATCTTATGAAAAAGTCAACTTTAAATTGTGAAGTTATTGTGAACACGATACCATAATAGACTTTTTCGAACATTTAGTTTGTGCACATTTCACATGCTTTATGTTGTGTGGATATTGTCTGCTAGGTTTATGTATTTTTTTGTGTTTAGGTACTCTTGTAAGAAAAACAATGTCGACTTTATAGGGATACCTGTCCTTGTTGGCTTTATAAAAAAATCACATTTCATCATCCATAAATGTGCCTGAAAAGACATTTATCTGCAAATTCACTATACACTAGTGCGATACTACGTCCTTTGAAACTCTCCTAATGATAACAGTTCTTGTTGAAATTTTCCAAAGTGTTTCGTGCTATCTTGGCAGCAGTATAAACATATGTTTATACTATATCTTCGCATTACAAAATGTTCCGTACATTTTCTTTAAAAAAAATGTTAGCAATCGCTATATTATATTTCAAACAATTTTCGTATTAGTTAAAATTTTTAATTGAAATATTTTGGTATATGTTTACGAGATGATATGTCTGTTTACATGTTAAACATAAAGGTTATGTACAAAAAATCGTAAATTGACACTTCTACGTCACTAACTGCAAAAATTCTGAAATCGTCATCGCAACGTCACTTCGTTGCCAGGGCCTACGATAGCCGGAGCTTCCGAGAAAGTTACAGAATTCCACCATAAATCAGATGTTTTTATTTGACGAGCAATTAAGAAACACAATAACTAACATACATAATGAAACTATAATTAATGAATCCGAATTATCCTAAAAACTTAAATAAGTGATTACAGGTATCACTCACTTTAACTTTTTCCATTGAAGATTGTTTTTCTGAACAGTATTTTCAACTGCTTTAAAAATATCTTCTCCATTGGCCGTGTGGTGAATGGTAAGAACGTCAAGAAGCGTTCATGTCTTCCATAATCTTTATCTATTCAAAATAGTAGGTGTATTTTAAAAATAACTTGTGGATACATAATTTTATAACAACTATTATTATTGAGACATCAAATCACCGACTACTTACTCTAAAGGTGCCAGTCCACAATGAGAATATCTCATGAGATTTGTGTCTCATGCAATAAAAATCGCAGGACAACTCCAATTTCATTGGTCTTTCGACCGTTTCCACAATGAAATTGAAGCGATTTTTATTGCATGAGACACAAATCTCATGAGATATTCTCATTGTGGACTGGCACCTTTATAGAGGTTTAACTTAAGTGCACCCAGGCTGAGCCAGGGTGTGCAACTTGGGTACTTTGTACAGATAAAAAGCATGGGCATATTTATCTGCACGGTGTAACAACGTGTCAGAAATTTGAGTTTTTACCTTCTTTTAGTTTACAGTTACTACATATCAAGGCATCTTCAATGATTAGAAAGTTAATTACTGTCACTTCCGTACCTTAGCACTTCATAAGTTCCCAGCGCTAGTTGTTATTGTCGGGCGGCCAACCGCCTGCGACGCTACCATAGAGCTTCTCAACCTTAAGTATTCAGTATGTCTCTTATGCAGACAGACAGCATAGTTGTCAGTTCGACAATAGTAGGGTAGATTGGTAACTCATTACAATGACACGACATTTTAAATACTTGTAGGTTAGGATATTATTATACTATAGACCGTCTCAACTTTAGTATTCAGTATGTGTCTTATGGAGAAAGACAATATAGTTGTCAATTCGACAATGACAGGTTACGTTGGTAACTCATTACAATGACACCGACATTTTAAATACTTGGTTAGGATATTATTCTATATTATTATATTATAATATTAATTTGACACCTGACAGGAAGGTTATGTTGTGATACTTACACCACACCGATAATACCAACCATAAACATAATAAATCGAACTGACAACATTGCCTTGAAATAAAAAAAGACTCTTCGAGCTTGAATTCGTGTCTTTTGCTTCCGCTTACAATTTTATTACAATATCCTGTAAAACTCGAGCATTGCTTTTATAATGACCGGTTTTCTAAACTTTTGACGGGCCCTGTATTTACGTCTAATTTGAGCAAAACTTAGTTGACATTTATTCGTTCCTATAAACTTCACAAATCTATTGAGAGACCTAATTGTCAAATTGAATGTCATTATTGACATTCAATTTTAACTGTGCATGGGATATTACATATTAGTTTTATAAACAATTTATAATTGGTAGAAACAAAAATACATTTCTAATAGGTACCTCATTTCAGTAAAGTATCACACTTGAACCTGCATTTCTTTGCCATTATTATTCATACAATGATTGCTCGATCATTCGCGCCCATATAAATGCTTGACATGATTCATAATCCGGAATTTAATTTTTGTAAGACTGTCGTTGAAAATCAAACTTTAGTTGGTTGTTTGAAGTTTCTTGTTACTTTTAAAGGATATTCTGCACTTAAAATTAATTACGTACCCAACATTAGCACTTCTTTAAATGTTTTTCTTCGATGTACGTTATTAGGCAACGTGCAGTTAAAGTTTTCATACAGAAAAATCAAAAATGTGCATATCTTCTCTATAATGTATGTTTAGTCTAAGCTTTGTCGTATAAATACTAAATTCGTGTTTGATGAAATTAATGCCATTTGCTTTCTTTAGTGCTTACGTATTTGATTCCCTCGATTTATTTATTTGCCTTGCATTTTCCAGTATTTAACGTAAAAAACCTGCAAACGTTTAAGACTGTGATTTCTAAATGTTATACGGCATATATTCATATGTAGTTACTGATCCCGTGGTGTCAATTCTTTCCACCTTACTTTGCAATAGGGCTTGTTTCGCCGGTCTCTTCTCTAAATGTCGATTCTTCTACCTTGTGGACGTCCTGATAATTACAAATCGGGTACGTATGACCATTTCACGCTCTGTTCGTATGTTAAAATCCTTTTACTATTAGAAAACGTCAAGACATGAAACAGTGATCGTAGAAATAAAGCTTTTCCATGCATTTTTCAAAATGTGATGTGTTTGACTTGACGTGAGCTGTGAGATTTTTTTACCGGATCCGCCCGCAGAGAGGCTTTAAATGAACCGTACCTTCGTTATAGAAGTACTTGGAAAGTGAAGATTGCTGCCGAACGTTGCGTAAAAGTCCATTCTCTCGTAGTCTGAGCCTTTATCCGCACGCGAAACCTCGATAGCGTTGACTTCTTTCGTTGAAAGTGAGAACCGTGAAATTTTTCGATGTCGCTGTCATATCTGACAATTTTTGATTATTGACGTGTTTTGAGTGTATTTTCCCTCACATAAGCGCCGATTTTTTCTTCACGTAAGCCCGCGGTCCCTTTTCGGAGCCTCCGATCTCGAGTGTGGTGCCGCCAGCAGCCACCAATTATAGCACACGCAATGAAGAAATGTCCGGCCTATACGTTCCCAAAGACAGAACGCTCCCGACGCGATATCCTGGGAGGAGTTACACATATCGTTTTGCCTTTTGTGAGGGTTCGATTAAGCTAATTCCACTTAGACGATTAGAGTGGGTCACTCGAATGGCTTTTATTATAAATAATGTTATTATTAATTTGACACTTGACAGGAAGGTTATGTTGTGATACTTACACCACACCCACAAGACCAACCATAAACATTATACATCAAACTGACAACATTTCCTTAAAATAAAAAAAGACAGTTTATTACAAATTGCTTATCGTAGTAAAGGAGGTATATATTCCATAAGAAACTGAACTGAATACAAAGGTTGAGACGCTCTATATCTATATATTGAGCAATCATGAAAAGCCATCGTTTAATATATAAAACTATTCGCCATATTGGAAAGTTTTGTTTGGTTCCGGTTATATTGTACCTATGTGTTTTCGTGACTGTCAGTCGTAATGATGTATGTCATAAAAGGTATATATGTAGATATGTCCCATAAAGCAGATACATAAGTGATACCTTCATTCTTACGTGAAGAAATGGACTTTAGTTTTAATACTCCACTCCCATGTCAGGAAGGCGAGTACTTATAAAATGCATTGTGGAAATTTACAATAACTGTAAATGGATATTTTTAGTTTCGATTAAGTAGCAATAAGTAGTGACACAATCCAATCAGAGAAAATTTCTCCAAAACTACCAAAAATACGAAAAGGTATATACTGATTCTAAATAATGTACATAGTTTATAACTGCAAAATAAATGGTGCAGGGCCATTGTTACATGCTATTCTTAACAAAATGCTATCAAAATAACATATATCCAGATATTTATTATTATTATATTGTAACGAAACAATCCCACAAAAGAAGCAGACCTCCGGGCGACGACAAAAGAAAAGTAAACATCGGCGCGACGCACCGTAAATAAGTCATAAATCAACTGCGTCAGCGACAGAAAGTCTGGAATATGGTAGAAGAGAGCCAGAATCTGCTAGGCCTTTTGTCTGCACATATAAATGCCGTCGGTGGGATAAGGAATTCATTCATTCAATAGTAGTCGTGCGCGGTATTTACTGAACAGTTCAAATAAACATAAATAAGTGAGCAGTGCAGTTTTATTACATAAATATTACAGACATAAATAGTAGTGATAGATATAAATACGTGTGTTAATTTATTCGTAGTAGTTTCAAGTGCGTTACATTTATTTTATATTTTTATATTGTGATTAGTTTTAAGTGTGAAAATATACAGACAGTTTTAAAACATTTGCAAGAGTTGGTTATTTCGACCCTGAAACGCAACAATATATTATTCTTACAAATAGTAGGCTCTACAAGAAAACAGCAACTTACCCCAAAAGCACGAAAATGGTATACTATAGCCTGTAGATAAAAAAAAGTATGAGTGCTATTGAAAAGAAAAAACTGACATACAAACGTAGGATAGAGGAATAGTTCGAAAAGCGCATAGGTGAACAACTGCTCTGTCAAAAATAACAGACGACATTATCATAGCTAACTAAGGACAGAAATATGGTTACCATTTTAACAATTTTAGATTTCAGTAAAGCGTTTGATATAGTCTGTCAGACTGTCATAAAACCCTCTTAGCTTTACTTAATTTCTCCGGACTGTCTAGGTTTGCTCTCGCATTTATGGCAAGTTATCTGATCGGACGCGTGCAATGCGTACGTCTTAATGGTGATTCTGCGCGATACTTTTTTGATGTTCAAGATAATTAATTTCCTATATTCATGTGTTTATTTTCCAATATTGGATGAATATTGATTTGATTGTACAAATGTATAAGTTCTGAATACAGTACGTCATTCTTTTATTAATTTGCTTGTGTTGCACATCACATTAGATTAAGTTAGGTTAAGTTAGTAATAGGCAAGCATATTAATAATATGCTTGTAGAATAATATGATATTATTCTACTCTTTTTTGTTCATTGTATTTCAGGGTGATAATGGAAGGTCACGGGTTAATACCTAACGTTGAACAATCACCCTGTGACTTTTTAGTTCTACATCAATATTTGTGCCTGGGATGTTGTGTTAAGTTTCAAAAAAAATTATAGTGTTCACACACTACATATGTTTCGCCACACTGTGGCTTCATCAGGTGGATGAAAATACTCTATTGTTATTCTATTGTTACGAGAACTGAAAATAGAACATATTATATGCTGAATCAGATGAGTTTTTAAGAAGACATTTTAATGTATAGTCAGCAAATGATCTAGCAAAAAACATAATGAAAAATGTTGGAAAGTGCAGCTTATGTATTAAAGATCTGTTGACAAATCAGTCACATGAGGAACATACACTGATTACAGCTAGAGCATACTACGCGAAGGCTTTTTTGAAACTACAACCATGTAAACACGCTTCTTTACACAAATGCTAGAAATTGGGCATCAGGAACGTGCCAGGTATCTTCGGCGCCGTCGTGCGAAATACTGATAGGCGCCTTTACCCTATATGTATTAAGCCAAAATTACCAGCCACCCTCCCACAGTTCAACATTGAAATTTATGACGAACTCTTTAGACTTGTTAGTACTGGTAGGTATTTTTTATTTGAGGCAAACAATAGGTTCACATACAAAAAAATATTATTAATATTTTTATTGCACACTGAAACAACAGTAACAAAATAAAAAACAGTATTCCAAATTATTAAAAAACAAAAGGTCACATAAAATATTTTTAGGGTGCCCGTGTTTTTAAATAGATAAACTTGAAGGAAAACAACGGAAATGTCTTATAGAAATTGGACTTTTCTAGCTTTAGTTTTGGCAAATTCATTAATAAGATTTTCAATATTCATCTGCTTTAAAAAGTCAGACTCTATAGAAATGATAGCATGATTTTCTAGCCGCTCCTGGCCCATTCTAGATCGTAAGTAATCTTTAATTAACTTTAATTTAGAAAATGATCTTTCGGCTGTAGCTACAGAAATTGGTATAGTTAACAATATACGTAATGCAATTGTAATGTTTGGGAATGAGTGGGTTAAGTTATTTATTGTAATGTAATTGAGTGTTTCTACTACAGACGTCACATTTTTGTCGCAATTTTGCAGAAATTGCAATTCATGTAAAAGTTGTGTTCCGTCTATACCTTTTTCGTTTCGATTTTTGTCAGTTAAAGCTTCTTCAAGTTTTTTACAAAAATTAAATTGTTCTTGGTCAGAATACATGCCAAAATCCTCAATATTCCACAAAAATTTAAAAACATCAGAATGAGAGGATAGCAGTTCAAATCATTCATTTACAGATGAAAGAGTAATGTCTAGCATTCCAAAAAACAATTGACTTTGAATTTTAATTCTTGGTTTTCAATTGGATGATCTTCACTTTCGTAGGAAAATTGTTTTTTTATTTTTCGAGGCCTTAAAATTTCTGAACATTTGAATATCGCATCTACTTCCAAGCAAGATGCTAATTCTTTGGCATCTACGAGCAAGTCACTGAAGCCTTTATCTGATCGATATTCCTTTAAAAAGGTTATTCAAACTTTCGCAAGCCTGTGAAATATGGAATTTTTTAGTTTGCAGGATCTTGGTAACAACATTAACTTTACTTAGTATCTTGTACCACAACACTAACATACATACAAACTCTTAATTTTTAATTTTTTTAACTATAGAAATAGTGTTTTGTAGTGTTATCAAAATTATTTCCAGACAAAACTTCATAAAAAGCATCGTAAATTTCGCCTAACTGGAATGTTAGAGGGGTTACTGCATCAATTCTGCTAGACCATCTGGTTTCTGATAAAGGTTTTAACGTTAAGTTTGAAATGTTACTTTTCAAAACAGACCACCGATTGGTTGAAGCAGAAAAAAAATTATGTACCTCTTGAACAGTTGAGAAAAAATTTATGCTAAACATGACAAAGTTTAAACTGTGATTACAGCAAGGTACAAATATTACTCGTGAATTAATGTCTAAAATTCTTTTTTGTACACCTTGATGTTTACCCTTCATATTCGCACTATTGTCGTATCCTTGTCCGCGTATGTTATAAATATCTAAACCATAATTTTCTAAAGTTTTCAGTAAGAAGTTGGTTAAACCTTCACCTGTTGTATCATTTACAGGACGGAATGTTAAAAAACGTTCTTCGACACTAAATTCATTGTTTTTTAAATTAACGTATCTTATGCAAACAGAAATTTGCTCCTGGTGGCTCACGTCGCACAGTGGTTCAAATTATTATTCTAGCTGGACAAAATGCCCACAACCTTTTTTCTATAAATAAGTCTGTATCCCTTGCAAACCACTTTCTAATGTCTATATAAATAGAAAGTTCCAGGGTTTTGTTCGTTTATGAGGGGTTGCGGGTCTATCGCAGGTAGAATGCAGTCTCCGACAGTGGTGCATCGTGACTAGTTCTGTGTTATACGTTAGTTCAGCAGCACATTTGACAAAATTTGTACAAATCCTATCACTTCTATACTTCTAACATTTAACCTACAGGTATGTACATTATATTCCAATAAGTAATTGCGCATTTTAAAATATAATTATAACAATGTCATTAAAAAAATAACGTAAATTGTAATAGCAATAATTGTTCAGATTTATTAAAGCAAATATAAAATTCTCCATTAGTCTCCGACTTTTGGTAATAATGCTTTGTTAAAATGATAATTGTAGAGTTCAGATAACAAAAGTTATAGCCATATCTCACCAACTTTAATTGTTATTGCAGTGTAAACAATGGACAACGCACTGACTCGAAGAGCTCTGTTCGATGTTTGGCGAAGTGAATCAAACGTGTGTAATAGGAATAATAGCATCTACACCTATGTAATAAACAATTTAGGATTACAAGACTGTGATGATCACGTAACAGGATGTGTGAGAAAAGTGATAAATAGTTTTTGTGTCCATTTAAAAGACAGATGGCAAAAAAGTCATCATGCATTAAACAATTTTTTAAAGAAAAATGACAAGTGGCTCAACGGCGTTGTTGACTTTCCGGAAATTGTATTAAAGGCGGCTGCTGTAAGGAAACCAGGGTCATCTCGTGATCTTCCATCTGCAAAAACGCATTTGGGTCGTCCGAAGAAGTTGTTTGTAGAGTCAAGCGAGAAAACTAAAAAAAGACGTTTACTACCTGTCGTTGCACAATCAACTTCAGAAGAGTTAGTTTATGCAGCACAGATGAGTTTACGCTCAAAAGGTAAAAGAGATGCGGCTGAAATTGTAAAGCAAATTGAAGATTCACCTAGAAGAGCGACACGAATTAAAAAAGCTTACAAAAGACCTGACAAACCCGTACCAATAAAGTTAACAGCTGATAGAGCCTTGGCACTATATGTGGATGCTAAATTAACTAAAAACCAATATATGTTAATTCGTAAACAAGCGAAATTACAAAATGCCAACATCTACCCTTCATATCATAAACTGTTGGAAGCAAAGAAAACATGTTATCCAGATAGCATAGTTATTACAGAGATATCCGCTGAAGTAAAGCTTCAAGCTTTGCTTGACCATACCATTCAACGTTTATTTAGCAGTGACAGTCAAATTCAAAAAGACTTGGATACAGGCGCAAAGTTAACTATGTTAAGTAAGTGGGGTTGTGATGGCGCATCAGGACAAAGTACGTACAAACAAATGTATAGTACAACGACTGGGGATGAACAATATGATGACGCCTTTTTGTTTATTATTTCATTAGTCCCACTACAGTTAAGACATAATGATACCATAAAATGGGAAAATCCACGCCCTTCTTCCACGCGTTACTGCCGGCCAATAAAGTTATTGTTTAAAAAAGAAACTGCGGAATTAACCCGATTAGAGGTGACTAAAGTAGAAGAACAAATAAAAGTACTTTCTCCGACAAGAATCACTCAAGAAGGCAAAGACATATTCGTGGAGCATAAAATGGTAATGACAATGGTAGATGGAAAGGTCTGCAGTGTTATAGCACAACAGTCATTCCAAAAGTGTTACATCTGTGGTGCAACCCCTACAGAAATGAATAACCTGGCTAAACACACATCAACACCACCTGACGAAGGGGCATTCGTTTTTGGATTGTCAAGTCTCCATTCGTGGATTAGGTGCTTCGAATGTCTTTTACATATTGCATATAGACTAGAAGTGCAAAGTTGGCAAGTTAGAAAAAAAGATCAAGCAAATGTTAATAGACGGAAAAGATTAATTCAAGATCGCTTTCGCGAGGAAATGGGCTTACTCGTGGATATTCCAAAACCAGGTTATGGAACAAGTAATGATGGCAATACTGCTCGAAGATTTTTTTCAAATCCGTCGCTATCGAGTGCGATCACAGGAGTAAATGAAGAACTAATTAAACGTTTTGGAGTTCTTTTAAAGGCAATTGCAAGTGGTTGCGAAATAAATCTTGACACTTTCAATGTGTATGCAATGGATACTGCCAAATTGTACGTTCAGTTATACAACTGGTACTATATGCCGGCAAGTGTTCATAAATTATTAATACACGGAAAGGATATAGTTAAATCAGCACTTCTTCCTATTGGACAACTTTCTGAGGAAGCCCAAGAAGCGCGCAATAAAGATTGTCGAAGATTTCGGCGCGATCATGCCAGAAAAACGTCTAGAAACACGAATACCGAAGACCTATTCAACATGTTATTAGTTACATCAGATCCGTTAATCACAAACTTAAGAAGTCTCACCCCTAAAAAACAAGAAAAATTTTCCGATGAAGTATCTTCATTATTAAAACTTTCATCGCAGCAGCAAGAATGCATTACAGAAGAAGAGGAGACGACGGCGACGGATGAAGAATTGAGTTCAGTATCCAGCAGCGGCGAAGACTTTTAAAACATTTTTAAATAATTTTTGAATACAACTACACCTCAAAAAGTAATTTTTGTTTTAATGTTAATTTTGTCCAGCTGGATTCGAGAAATGAACCACTGTGCGTCGGGAGTACAACCAAGTAATGTAGAAAAATACTTGGCTTTTTTAACTTCATTTAAAATTTTGTTTCTTATATTATCACCTATTAATTTAATCGTTTCGTTTTGATTTTATCTCCAAGATAAAATGGCACACTTCTTTGAGATCTATTAATATCTACAGACATCACTGGGTCAAATTTTGCTATCATTTCTATACATTTCAAAAAATTTCCATTATTTCTTTGAAATAATTTATTATTAAGATCACGAAAAGTCAAGTTTTGTTCAGCCAAAAATTGAATTGTATAACTTATTCTTTCAATGACACTGCGCCAGTGTTTAGTTTCACATTTTAATAAATTTTGCATTTCGGAATCTACGGTTCGATTAGTTTTTAAGCTTTCTAATAAATCTGACCAAGAACGTAAATTTTGAAAGTGAGATTTACTTTTTTCGTGAATTTTCAAATGTTCGCTTAAGTGATGCCAATCACTGAAACCGTCTTGGTTACTTAATCTTAATTTAGTATTTTTAGTCAATGGATTATTGGTGTCACTGAATATTTTACAACAAAAACAGAAAACTACATTTTTCTTAATAGAATATAGTAACCAATCTCGCTGAACCTTTTCACCATTTGACAAAATTCGGGTGAAATATATATCAGAAAACTTAGGTCCATTTTTGTCTTTAGGATACATAGTTTTATTTTGATAATACATAGGACCTTTTTCGACTAGTTATTGCACCTGGGTTGGAGATAATATACTCGGCCAAAGACCTGGATCGTTAGAGAGGGTCGAATACGCGTCTTCGGATGATTCGTCTTGCTTACTCGAACATGATGGTACCAACTGAAACGTATCAGAACCTGAATCTATCGAATCCTCATCCTCATTGGCTTGCTTCTCTAATTCTGATGGCAACTTTGATGTTGATGGAAATGGAAAACCACTGTTATCAGTAGAAGTACTGTCTTGAAAATGTGTGAGCTTCCGAAAAAAGTTGGTAACTTTTAAATTGCTCTTCTCCAAGTCTTCCTCCCGTTTTCGCTTGTTAAGCAAGTTTTGATAACCAGATAATTTCTTGTTTTCTTCTCTGGCCATCTAAATAAAATCACTAAGAATTAGGAAGCACAAAGTTTTATTTGTTTCATATAAAAAATTGTTCAAAAAAATTCGAAATTTTAAATTTTGTAATTACTGTAATGCCAAATTTCGTTAAGTTAAATATTTATAGAAATTAGGTAAACTGAATGTGTAGTTAAAACTATGTAAGTTTTTTAAAGTTGAATAAAGCATTATTATAATTATTATTACTATATAAAGCTGAATTCACGTAATCACTTACCTTATTTTTTAATTATTTTTCACAATCACTATATTATCAAATCAGGACTTACTACATACATATATATACGGCTCACGCGCCTACGACAACCATAAGTTAATAAACCTGCACGGACTGCGAAAGCGTTTAAATATACCCAAAATTTTGCAAGTTTAAACCTGCAGCCAGATTCTGTAAGCTCGATATCGACCATATTCGACCATATACATAATACCTACTAATACACGGCGCACTTGTTATATATGCAATGGTTCTTGAATGAAGCCGAAAAAAGTCTGTCTTCATTTAATAAAATTATTAATAATTAGATATTTATTATAGTTTATTACACCAATTTATTATCGTTCAATGTTTGCACTTTTTATCTAAAACTGACAATAGGTATATGATGATTCAAATAAGTTAAGCCTGTGTATCTACATATTTCCCATATGTCAATTTTACGTAACACAAATATACACACATATTGTAACACTTTCCAGGGACAAGTGCTTATTGTGTACGTTCATAATGGTGTTGAATTGATTGCACAAGTTTCCGTTAAGTGATTAATAGGTAATTCAAAATAAAAACATTTATACAGAATATTTAGTAAATATCTGTTGTAAATTTAAAAATAGTCTCAGCAATTAAAAATATAAACAAAAGATTAATCAATATAAGGATAAAAATTTAAGATTAAGATCCTAAAAATGTGATCCCTTGCCAACCCTCACTGAGTTATAATCAGTTGAGAAACGGCGAATGTTTGGTGTGGTACTTTTAATGATATTATTGAGCTATACTTTAATCAGAATTTTTGGAACTCTATCCACATGATGCGGTATTGCCTGGACGACAGGTTTTGATTGAGTAAATCAGAATAACACGTCAATTAATAAAATCCGAGATTACCTGTCCTCACACTCTTGAAACACCTTATGAAAAACGCATATCCAAATAACAGATAATATAGCCGGATAAGCTTTAAAAAACAGTAATAGATTATTAAGTGTTTATTTTTTATCTAGAAAACTTAAGCAACAATTAAAATTGTTATTTTTGAACTTAATATAAATATTTTTTAGCTTTGATGAAACTATCGAATCAAGCTTCTGAGATAATTCTCAATAATGTGAGTTAGTACAATTTATAAAAATGCCGAATTTGACTTAGGTATGGATTTTTCCTATTTATTTGGATATTGCAGATGGCTTTGATAATTTGATATAAGTAGCTCATAACGTGTCATTCGTGGTTAATTGTTTATAACGAGCTCATTCTGATATTTACTGGTTTCATTTTCACTGTACCTATTTATATATCGATATTATTGGTTATTATTATGGTTATTATGGTTGAGTTAAATATAGCTGATCATCTAGCATGGGTGGCGGATTTCATTTCTTATGGGGAAGTTGCTTCTGATGCTCCTGCCAATCGAGTGTGTAAGCGTCGTAACCTATCCTCAGAGGCACTGGGACAGCTTCGGTTTCATCTGGCGCAGCATGATTGGTCTCAAATCAGTGACACAAGCGTGAATGACTGTTTTGTTGAGTTTATGTCTATATTTCAGTGGTATTATGATGTATTCTGTCCTAGTCTTGAAGCGAATCTTAAGGTAGGAAATAAACAAAAATTATCCTGGTATACTCAGCAATTAGCTGATATGAATGATGAAATTAAAAATTTATTTTGGCTTACAAGGCATTGTAATAGTCTCAATGTTTTAAATTATTATAAAAATAAGAAACGCAGGTATAGAATAAAAGTAAAAGAAACTAAATTTGCATTCTATCAAAACAAAATAAAGAATGCTTGTTCATCAACAAAAGAAATATGGAAGTGTATAAATACTGAACTAGGTAGAAACATAAAGGATACGAATATTTCTTTGAAATTAGAAAATAGTGACAATATTGTAAAAGATATTACTGAAATAAGCAATCATTTTTGTATATATTTTGCTAACGATGCATGTAATCGCTCAAGCACCGGTTTTAATAATGTTTGTGGTGACAATTTTCCAAGTATGGTAATGCATACTACACCGAATAGTATCGTATATATTGATGTCACACCCGCAGAAATTATAGAAATAATCTCCTCGCTAAAAAACACAAAAAGTACGGGAATTGATTGTATTCATGTAAGTGCTATTAAAGCAGTCCGCGAAATCATAGCCGGTCCTCTCACGAAAATATTAAATCTCTCAGTATACTCCGGCATTTTTCCATCTTTATTGAAGATATCGCGAATTATACCAGTTCATAAGAAGAATGATCCTACTATCATATCAAATTATAGGCCAATTGCATTACAAAGTGTGTTTTCAAAGATTTTTGAGACGGCAATTTATAGGAGGTTATCAGCACTCCTAGAGAATTATAAATTATTTTCAGAATCTCAGCATGGTTTTCGGTCGGGCAGGTCAACTGAAACAGCAACGATTCATTTTTTCAGATATATATATGATGCACTTGAGGCCGGAAAATATGTGGCAGGTCTTTTTTTTGATCTCTCTCGCGCATTCGATAGTCTTGATATTGACTATGTTGTAGATAAATTATACTGTCTCGGTATACGGGATCCATTATTGCAATGGATAAAATCATACTTAAGTAATAGAAAAATAGTCGTATCGTTATCCGGCCACCAATCGGAAGAGGTTACGAATGGTATGGGAGTACCACAAGGGTCAATCTTGGGCCCTTTACTATTCTTAATATTTATAAATGACTTGCCGAAGCACATAAAAAATGGTCTTGTAGTGATGTACGCTGACGATACATCGGTCGCACTTTCTGCAAATAATCGGGATGATCTGCAAAATTTAATACGATCGGTGATTGATCAATTCCAATCGTGGTGCAGGAGAAACAGATTAATGATGAATAGTGACAAGACCGTTTGCATATTTTTTTCTCAACGTAGACTTATTACTTGCGATACGGATCTGTCTAATATAGTATCTGATTCTACGGTGTTTTTAGGAGTCACGGTTGATGCTGCCCTCACTTTTGAGGGTCATGCTGACTCTGTATGTAAAAAATTAAACAAATCATACTATGCGATATTAAAGCTGAAATCATGCTTAGATACTGACGGCCTATTAAATATGTACTATGCTCTTGTTTATTCTACACTTTCTTATAGCGTTCTGATATGGGGTCGATCAGTGGGATGGAAACGCGTATTTACTGCTCAAAAAAGGATTATACGATTAATATTTGATTTAACACCAACTTACACTTGTAGGAACACATTTCAAAGTAGTAAGATCCTTACGTTCCCATGCATTTATATATATAAAGCAGCAATGTATGTTAAAACAAATATACAAAATTACGATTCCTTATCACACATTTACGAAACAAGATCGACTAACGTTATAAGATTGAAGCATCACACCTCGAACATATATGAAAAGTCACCGGACTATTCCTTTGCCAAAATCTTTAATAAGTTACCCAACAACATCAGAGATGTTAGCGGTACAGGAATGTTTAAAAGAGCACTTAAAGAATTTCTTTTGGGAAAAGCCTTTTATTCGCTTCAGGACTACCTTGACGGTTCTCTGTGATTGTTATTGTGTCATTTGTTTAATATAATTTTTTTTTTAATGGTGTTTATTATATCTTGTTTGTATATTTTTACAATTGTACATTTTCATGACAATGTCGATATCGTATTTGCGATCAATGACAATAAAGTTATTATTATTATTATTATTATTATAAATATAGATTAGTTCTCTTCAGAACTAAATCATGCTTAAACTGTTAGGTACACTAACAAAAGAAATCCATCACTCCTTATTCATGTATTTCTAAAAAGGGCGCTATAATAATGGACAATTCTATAGCTATCAGTTCAAGACGTAATATTCGTAATATTTACGTTATAAACATTTTAACACTACAATTTCTATTATAGTAGCAAGTGCTTTAAATAAACGAGAATTAATAAAACTCCCACAAATTGTATTAAAACGAGTAACATTTTAGAACAACATGTTTTTATGAAAAAGTGTCGGTATCTCGTTTTAAATAACACTGTATATTTAAAACGAGATACCGACTCTTTTTCATAAAAAGTAATGTGGCTTCCTATAGGGAAAAATATTTTAAGTTTTAGGAAAAAAGCTTATTCTTTATAAACAAAATTGTTTGTATCGAAACCATTTTTAGAACAGAACAGCACTGAAGAAATTAATTAATAAGTTTGATGAAACGGGATCCGTTTCCTACAAAAAGAAAAGTTCTTTACTCCAGCGAGCGAGTAAACTTAATGTTAGTAATACACTATTGCAATCAATTTATAAAGGGAATAAAATCTATTCATATAAAATTAGATTTACGCACACCTTAGAAAATACAGATCACGCTTTCAGACTCGAGTTTTGTTTATAGGTTGGTGAGAATACTATAGAAAACATCACGTTTTGTTATAAGAATTTAAGTTTAGTGATGAAGCAACGTTTTCGACAAATGGTACAGTTTCCTCACAAAATTGGAGATATTGGTCAAAAGGTAATACAAATTTTATAATTAATGTCCGAAATCAGCGATATCAAAAAGTCAATGTTTGGTGCGGAATGTTATTAGGTATTAAACATAATATTTTCTTAATGGAAATTAAAAGCCAACACAATTTCTTGGAAATGCTTCAGAATATTTTATTGGCATCACTTGAGCAAGAGGAAGTGCTACGCATCTACTTCCAACAAGATGGGTTGGTACCATGGCCTGGAACATAGTACCATGATTGCAAGCAAATTCTTAAATCTACACTTTGCTAATAGATGGATTGGACCAATATATTTGCCAGCTCGGTTACCGGACTTAACACCCATGGATTTTTTTCTTTGGGGATACCTAAAGTAAAAAGTGTACAAAGAAGCAATAGGAAATGATTTAAATTATCTAAAAAAGCGGATTACGGAGCAGAGCTGGGCAATTACTTTCAAATAGTAATTAATTACAATTACAAAGTACTTTTTTTCAAAAGGAATTAATTACGATTACAAAGTATAAGAGATTAAGAAAGGAATTTTTCTTTTAATTACAATTACAAATAAAATGTAATTGACAATTACTTTTCTAATTACAATTACAATTACATTTGTTTATAAAATCCGAGAAAAAACGGTTTTTTTCTGATATTAGTCTTTTGTTGTATATAATATACAAATGGGAAATAAATCAACTATATTCCAACCCTCCTGTAGAAAAAACAACGTAATTTATTATATAAAAAACAAAACAAAAGCAACTATCCAAGTATAACATAAAATATGTGATTACAATAATTAGTAACAAAAAATTGCACCATAAAACTAGGAATGAAAATAAGGTAATTTAGGGTATATTACTTACCCTGGGGTGACGAATTTGGGGTAGTATAAGGGATCATATGTATTTCCTCAAAATTATTGCAACTAAAATAATTATTAAACCAGGAAATGTCACGCGTAGGTAGGTGTTCGGTGTTTTGATTTCACAAATTTTGTAGTGTATTTTTATATGCAGTACTTTTTTTTAAAGGCCGGTTTTGCATAATAATATTTCAACCTCGTTTTATACTTTTTTTTTTCAATTTTTTAAAATATGTTACTGTTGAGCTCTAAAATAATATTATTCTTATTGAAGAAGACAAAAAAAAAATTACTTGAAATTGAAATTTTGAGTAAAAATCAGTGGCTAGTTTTAAAAAAACCTTAAATCAACTTATTTACATCTTCGAAAAGTATTGAAATAAGTACCTACCTTTTATTGTTACATTCAGTATAAAATACCAAAACAATTGTGATTGTTGGTTGGATGATTTAAAATGATCATTTAATTACATATTTTGTTGCTTTTCATTACAACTAACTTTTCAAAATTTGTGTCTGAGAGTGCATGTCTTTTGACTGCATGAATCATAGTAGCGAATGAAAATAATTGTTCGACGGGTGCTGAAAATGGTAGTGCAGTATTGTATTTAAAAATACTTGCTTAATGAGAGGGTAACTTTCTACCATGGGAAAGTTTTGTCTTATATCATCCAAATACTGTAAAATTTCAAGATGAATCTTATTTTTATTTTCAGTGTCAGCTGATTGTGTGATTCCTTCAATTCCTTCATTAAAACCAAATAAGCTGCTATTGTCAACTTCGCTCTTATAATTATCAGTACCAATATCTGTAACATTCATAAATTCAGACTGTTCGATAGAAAATAATTCACAATCCGAAATAAGCAGTTGTTTAATATCATGTTTAGATAACACAGACGTTGACTCGACTAGCGGAAACCAACAAAATTTAAACTCAGGATGTTTAATTGCTCCTCAAAGTGCATAGGTATCCTCAAAAGTTAAAAGATGCTTAAACCTATTATCTAAACCTTTAATGGCACTTTGGAGTATTATATCTCCGCCACTTTTAAACTTCTTTTTACTTAATTTGCACTTTTAGCAGAGATAAAATATTTTACAAGGTGAAAAAAAAACTTTTTATGGCGTTCTTCTTCATAGTCTAGTGTTACTTAAATATAAGTATTTAAGTAACACTAGACTATGAAGTGAAAAAAAAAACTTCTTATGGCGTTCTTCTTCATAGTCTAGTGTTACTTAAATATAAGTATTACTTAAATATAAGTATTTAAGTAACACTAGACTATGAGAAGAACGCCATAAAAAGTTTTTTTTTCACCTTGTAAAATATTTATCTGCTAAAAGTGCAGTGACTTCACAATATTCTTGCAGAGTAAGGAACTCGTATTCAGAAAAGCACCATATTTCTAATTTTAAAAAGAGGATGGAAAGTTTTTCTTTCACGTCCAGTATTTGTTTGATACTGTCATACATTGAGTTCCACCTAGTGATTCCAGGGGAGCTAAGGTTATGTCCTAAATATGAGTTAATTGGAAAAGTAATTTGTAATTGAACTTTTAAAAAACTAAAAGTATTTAAATACAAATTACAAATACTTCACGATTTTTGAAGCAATTACAATTACAAATTACTTGAAAAGGCAAAGGAATTAATTACTAATTACAATTACTGATTTCTCAAGTAATTTGTAATTGCTAATTCCTTTTTGTAAAGTAATTGCCCAGCTCTGTTACGGAGGCAGTTCGAGAAATTAATGTTGAAATGTTGAACAAAGTTTACAAACAATTTAGAAAAAGAGTTCAAGATTGAGCTGGATGTGGAGAAGATTATGTGGAATAATATTAGAGTTTAGTGGTCATCCTTTTTTACAAACACAAAAACAATAACAGTTTTATCGAAATGACATTTGCCTCGACATAAGTTTTCTTTGTACTCACCGCCTGTAAAGTGACAATTGGCGCATGTGTAGCTCGACTAGGAAAGAGGTTTTCCCGGTCGAGGCGACTGTAAAAATTGAAAAAAACACTGGCGCTTTGGGACATTTAAAAAAAAATCGAACTTGGTAGTAATACAATTTAGTCTCCACTATTCTTCACAAAAAGTTGGGGAAATAGGAGTAATAATTCAACATTCTTCCAAAAAATTTGTGGCGCCATCTATTTGACATTTTAAGCGACATCTTAAGCGACATTCAAGCGCCATCTATTTGACCACATCGACATTTCATATTGGCAGTTCAGAATTTTTTGTATTTAAACCAAAAAACGCAATAAATGTACTATAAATTTATAAATATAAGAATAAATACCTCATGTTTGCCATGTGTAAGAATATAATAACTTAATTTTCGGGAAAGGTGTGTAATAGTTACGTACATGAAATGCTTAAATTAATTAGGTAATCTATCTTGGGTTAGGTATGATACTAATGACATTAATCAATAATATTTTTTTAATTTAACGTTCGTACAAAAAATGTTGTACAAACCGTTTGCGTGAAGACATCTTCCACGCATGCGCGCAATTAAAAGCACTCGCTTCCTGCGGTCGCTCGTGCTTACAAAGTGCGCTCATGCGGGAAAATAGTCTTCCCGCACTTGGTTCGTAAATAACTATTATCTGATCTTAAATGATTACAGGTTTTTTTATTTATTTACCAAAAGGGGTTCCGATACAATCAAAATTTTTTATAAATAATTAGTTTTTCTCCTAAAACTCATATTAAAATATTTTTCCCTATAGGAAATGACATCACTTTACACACTGTATTGTATTATGTGCAGGTAATTCTAACGGATTTAAGGCTGGTGCATCATCTATAAAATGACAGACACTGCAAATAAAATTATACTCACAGGTTAGCGTCATATTTCGAGCTCAAATCAATTGAAATACTTTTAGCGTAAATAAAGGGTTAATTTTCTTCAAAAAATAGTTCATTCGAAGTGTCACATATACAAGAACTTTGAAGCAAAAACAAGTGTTACAATAAACAAATGGTCAAAATGAATCGATTAAGTAAAAAATCATAATGTAGGACTTGGATGGATTTTGTATGACATGACATGACTATGAACCATTTATTATTTGTGTTTGCAACTGTAACAGTAAAAGTGACTTATTATTGTCTACCACAACCGGATCTGATTAATTTATGCAGAACATATTTGTATATTTATACTTTGTTGTATTTTGGAGATACTTTCATAATAAATTTAAAAAGCTGGTTACATTTTACCTTTAAGAGGGGCCTTTACCAACAAATAGAAACGTATGCAACTTATATTACACGCGGGACGAGTAGACGCAAGGGGGTGTGAGTGGGTGGAGCTACACGTTATGAGGTTTCGATCCGAACGCTTCGGTTTTATTCATAGATAAAGGAATACTAGAGATGGGAAACATGTATAGAATGCGGGTCTAGTCACGTATTACTTTCATTTACTTATTCATATTTTGAAATATTTAATTATTATTTTTGGACGTGAACAAATTAAATGGGTTCATTTTCACTTAGCTTTAATGCACATCTTAAAGTCGGATGAAAATTAATACATTCAATTTGTTTAGAATAAAAGAATACTCCCTCTTTAATTTATTTTCAGCCATCACAATAGTACAACATTATTTCTCATTATATTGTACAATTGTAATGATAAATAGATCTAGAAGAAAATAATAAAAAAGAAAATCTTATAAAAAAATAATTTCAGAAATGATTACTTTATTACAAATAATTGATCGATATACAAGTACATACATGTGTATAACTAATAATAATATATAATAAATTATGTACATAATCAAGTATTCTTAATTTTTATGAAGAACTTCTTGTGTTTAATATATTATTTTCGCACAAGTAATTTCAGTGGATCTGTTGGATAAACTGTGAGTGTTTTACCTTTCAATATCTTGTTAATGTTTTTTGTGTAGGTAAATAAATGAAATTGAATAAGTAATTTCATAAAAGTGTTTCCAGTATCATGCATCACACATTTGAAATTACTTTATCAACATTAGATTTTATTTCATACAGCAACACAATAGAATAAAATCATACCTTCAATGGTATATGGCAAATGTAGAGATGAAACACTATCTTTTTTTAAATTTGCACCATGGCACATTGCTCAGCGAAATATATATCGCATGGTTTATAGTTCTCTCGGATTTCAGTAGTTGCTTGCAATTCTAGTTTTGGATATTTTTTAAACCTGGCATACATAAATTGAAAAAACATATATTATACCATTTTAAATGAAAAAGTTATATTACAATTCTATTAATTTAATAACTTACATTTGTATCCTTTGGAAACAAGCATTTTCATGCTTTTATTATTGTTATGACAACAATAAAAAGGAACATTATTGCTTAGGTACCTTATAAGCTGCCATATAACTTTATCTACTAATGTCAAATAATACATGAAAAAATTATACCGATATTAGACCTCATTATTAAACACTGTGTTTGTAAAGTGTTTTTGATTAGATAAGAAACTGTTGAATAATATTATTCAACACTTCCAGGGACCAATGAAAAAATAGGCGGGAAAATATAACCAATTACATTCAAATAAACACTGGAAAAAAAGCGATTTTTTTTTAGTTGCGTAGGCACTGAATGACATCGAACGTCAAACGTTAAATGTCAAGTAGCGTGCTTATTATTATTCTAATCAAATTATAATCTTAACACGTCTACAGCTTTTTCTGTCTGCTGGAAATGTATAATATTTCGTGTACCGCCAATACATTAGTAGATAAAGCATTATATTCAACTCATTGCGTGGATATTTTATTACACTCGGACGATTACAGCACTCGCTGCGCTCGTGCTGCAAACTTCATCCTCGTGTAATAAAATTATCCACGCAAACTCGTTGAATAATATACTATTATGATAAAAGCAATTAAAACGACATACAACAATTGATTAAAGTAAAACAATAAATGATGAACATAAATATATAACCAAACTATAGCACCCAAATGAATTTGAAAATGGTGAACAAATCTGAATATTAAAAGGCAATGTAACTTAAAAATAGTACTAATTACTCTCTTATTGGAAGTCTTCTCGGATATCTTGTATCTACTACTTCTGAAGTTTTTCTAAATAAAAAGTACACAACTTGCTTTCAATTTTTGTGTGCCAGAAGTCATTGTTTCGCTGTATTCGCTCCCATGCTATGCCATGCGGAGTCCAAATGACAAAAATGCAATATTCTTTATCTGTTATTTCCAACTGTCCCTGCACTTGGTAATAATAATCGTGATTAGTTTTTAAAGTTATGTTACGATCTGCAGAAATATTGCAGAATTTAATTATTTTTTGTGTGATGGCCTCTTGCAGAGTTAAGTGCCTGGAATTATGTGGACACTTAATTTCAATTATACCATCACCGTCTAAATTAATACATCCGGTGATGCTCCTAGATATTTAAGATTTTTATGAATAAAGAGCATTTTCTAAATTCAATTCTCAATTCATCTGCAATATTTCTGAGTGCTTCTGACTCATGAAATTCTCCCCATCTTGTTGCCCTGGTTCCGCGAAATTTTGAATATAAAAGGTTTTGCACCAATTTTGCAGGGCTTGTTTGAATTCTCATTTTGCACACTTTGCCGAAATTCGAAGCTGTTAAGCGTTTTAATCTTTCAGCATGCCATAAACTATTATTTCTTTGGAAAGTTGTTTTTAACTCTATATCAGGTATATCATTTAAATTTTGCAAAAAGGAGTTGGTTTGCTCTTCCATGTCAGTCGAATCCAAGTCCAGCTCTACGGCCAACCTAAAAAAACATAAAATGAATCGTCAAATATTTAAATTCTGAAATCTACTCGCATACTGGTATTATGTACTTAGTTAAATTAAATCGAATTAACAAATATCAAAATAATGTAAATAAAATTGTAGACTAAAAATTACTTACCTCGTATTTTGATTTTTCATACGATTTGCGTGCTTACATCTTTGTATGGTTGATCTTTTATGATAATCCAATTTTCGCTTGTCCATAACTTATATTATTGTAGCGTGATTCGTTCGTTAATTTGAAAAAACAGAACACGCAGTTATAGGAGTAACTATTTAATATCACTAATTAATGTTATTTACGTATATTTATATCCAATTCATTAAATAGACACAAACATTTATTTCTACAATTTCTCTATACTGTCAGTCATGTCAATTTTAGTTTTATAGACAAACCTTGTCTCCATGACACCCATTCGTATATCGTGATATTACACTCGAATATTATATGACATTTCTTTTTAATTACAAACTGTCACTCTGACTTGGAATAGCCGACCGATTCCGATAGATTTTCGTCTTCGCTAGGACTGGTAGAGATACCGTAAAGTGGGCATAGACGACGCAAAAGCTTGGAAAAACGACGTGTAAAATGTGTGTGACAATGTTCACTGTTTAATGTTTTTTATCTTCAAAAATAATTACAGAAAGTTTTTTTTTTTATGTTGTACATCAAATGTGCAGCTGGAGCGGGGAGGTCGTTTTTTTCTTTTTTTGTATCAGCCTTAGTTAGTAGGCATTCATCAAATTCATGCATTTTTGGGGTTATTTCTAAGACACATACCTTTTTTAAGAAAATAAATTAGTACAAAAACGGACCTTGCCATTATAAATTGATGCCTTTTGCATCACTAACCCAAATTTGAGATTCTAAAATTACAAAATGAGTTTAAAAAACGCGAAACGGCGATGCCTTAATTTTCGATAGGTAAACGCCCCTCTTAATTTTACTATCAAATTTGATATGAATGTCGATAATTTACAATATTAACACTTTACTAGATAAAACTACGCAACTAGCAGTTCTTGAACATAAATTTAGATCCAGAGCTTTCTTTGAGAAAATTATCCGATGTTTCGTGAGTGCCAAAATCAACCTGCTATAAGATATTAAAATTAAACAAAACACATCCTTATAAAATTCAACTTCATCTAGAGTTGCGTGACGGTGATTTAGACAGAACATGATTCGGCAAAATGGAAATGTTTTGCGAAGTATTTGCTTCAGTGATGTTTTTGGTGGATGGAAATCTTTTATAGGCACCAAGCGCTTAGGTCCAGCGCAGCTTGATAGTGTGGGACTCGCAGTCGGTGTCGGTGCAGTGCAATAACTGGTTTACCCACTAGTGCATTTCATGGTACCGTCTATTAGACATCTCCATCATAAATGCACCAAGTAAGTTTCTATTTTAAGCTCGTTGTCTCTCGTCTTCCTCCTTAATTATCATTATTGCTCTTATCATTCCGTGCAGAGCGCTCCAACTTTCCACAGAGTCCAGCATACTATCGATTAGATTTTCAGGCGATATCTCTCCCTCGATTTGTAGTTCTTCCTTAATTTTTCCTCTTATTGTGCTCCGTCGATTACAAAAGTAAATGGTATGTTCTACCGTGTCTGGTTCTCCGCAGTGCATACACACATCGTCCGCTCCCTTGCCTATCCTTTTTATATATGCTCTGAATGGTCCATGTCCGCTGAGCGAATGCGTGAGATAGAAATCAATATTCTTATGTCCACACTTGATCCACTTCTTCAGGTCCGGTATTAGCTTTTTAGTCCATTGTCCTTTAAGGGTGCTGTTGTTCCATCTCTCCTCCCAGCAGTTTAGTGTTCGGCTTTTTGCGTCTTTCTGTATTCCTTTCCCGTCCATATCAAAGGTGTACTTTCTTTCCTTTGCTAATAAATATATAGGCGGGATCCCTGCGATAACCTGGAGCGCCACAGTGGAAACTGTTTTATATGCTGATACTGCTCTAATCAGTATTCTCCGTTGTTAGGCATCAGTCGCGTTAATCGACCCACTCTATCTTCAGCTTTACCGGTTACCCTCGTAAAATGCTCTCTGAAGCTGCCCCGTGTATCAAAGAACACTCCCAAGTACTTTATACTCTTTTTTGGTACGATTTCCACGTTGTTAATTTTGAAACTTAAGCCGTCTCCCCTCCTTTTGTCAGTTATAATAAGCGCCTCGGTTTTTTCTGGCGCTAGGTTCAACTCGTTTTCCTGCATCCACCCGTCTATTCGCTTTAGGTTCTCATTGGTATTTCTAACAAGATCGGTTTTAGTTTCCGCTGATACTATCAGTGCCAGGTCGTCTGCAAATCCGATAGTTTTGGCTCGTCCCTGCAATGCTATTTCAAGTACTTCATCATACAGGATGTTTCAAAGTGTAGGTCCGAGGACAGACCCCTGTGGTACGCCTGCTTTAACTTCCAATCTTTCCCTTCTCGTTACCAGCACAGATCTCCCTCTTAGGTAGTCAGATAAAATGTTTATAAGGTAATTGGATACCTTCCTATCATCTAGTCTTTGTAAAATGAGATTCCAATTCGCTGTGTTGAATGCATTCCGGACATCCAATGTGACCACATCTTGCTTCGTTTTTCATAAACTGTGTTGATTTGCTGCATTCCCTGTAGCGTCGATCTCCCCTTTCTGAAGCCATATTGGTGTCTTGCTAGTCCTGCCTTTTCCTGTATCTCGGTTTCCAGCCTCTGTCGTATTAGTGCTTCGTATACTTTGCTGAGAGTGTTTAAAAGACATAGCGATCTATATGAGCTTAACTTTCCTGGCTTAATATCTTTCGGTATTAATATGACTTTAGCGAATTTCCATTCTTCAGGAAAACTTTGTGTTTTTAGAAGCTGATTTAGTACTTCTAGGAGCCATTCTCCGTGTAATTTTGTCCAAACCTGGGGCTTTTCCTGACTTCATTTGGTCAACCGTATGTGCTGGAATTCTTAATAACCAAGTAATTGACCCAATATTCTTCCAGGAAAATGTAAATGAACCTAAGTAACTACAGTTTTTGGAAGAGCTAATACTACCTAGAAGAATGAAATAGAGGAGGAGCAATTATACTTTCAACAAGCTGGAACTGGGCAACATTATTTTTTAGAAGTTCAGACTTATTTGGATAATGTTTTACCAGGACATTGAATAGGACGCCTTCTTGTGGGGGACTCTTGAAGTCTGTTGTTTATAAGACACCGCCACAATCAATAAGCTGATTTTCGTAATAGAATACCAGAGGAATGTCGGAATTTAACGCCACCAGTGTTGGAAAATGTTCGAAATGCTTTTGAAAGGAGACTTTATTTATGTTTCAATGTAAACGGTGGACAATTTGAGCATTTAGTTTAACTAAAATGTTGTGAATAAATCTTGTTTTAAGTATTTCCATGACTAACTTATGATTTTTCGGAGTTAATAATTCCTGATATCTGAAACCTTCAACTTTAAATATCTCATAAATTTCATGATGTAAGTAACTATTTTTTTCACATAGGAATATCAAGAAAATTGTGTTCTTTCAAAAGCAACAAAAAAAAAGTACAGGCTGTCCTTTAAAACCTTAAAGCGGGGGTGGCCGGCGGCGGCGGGTGGCCCGATGCGGAGGTATAAAATATGTACACTATTCTTGTCCTCCTATATTCTGAACAAACACCCCATAATTTCAAGTTGTTGGTTTCAAAAAGACCAGAAATAATTCAACATTAAGTTTTCGTGTGGACACCCGGTATATTAATACAGGCTAATTGAGATATTCTATTACATAGGTATTATTATTATACAATCAATTTTCATACAAATATAAAAGTTACGAATTTTATGTGTTTCGTATGGGACTAAGACTGTGTACATTTTACTTTCTTATACGTAGTATAAGGAAGTATTGTGATGATGAAAATTTTCGACCTCGAGATTTTTGCAGATGTACACGTTTTGAGGTCCCCTGATACCAAAAAAGTGGTTTTTAAAAAATGTCTGTGTGTCTGTGTGTGTGTCTGTCTGTGTGTGTGTGACCACGATAGCGGTCAAACCGCTGTAGATATCAATTCCAAATTTTGTATTTACGAATATAATCTCCCTCTTGAGAACTGATTAGATTTTCAGCAAAATCGGCAGACCGGAAGTAGTAGTTTACTTCAGTGAAAAAATCGAATTTTGCAAATATTTCGTCAATTACTAAGTTTAAACAAATGTATAAAGAATTCAAATGTACTCAAAATTAAATTTGAGAAAAATTGTTTTAATAAAGTTTTTCGAAATTCCTACCGGAAGTAGGTCTTTTACTCTTATCGAAAATCAGTTTTTTGCGAATATCTCGCAAGTCATGCTTTCTAGGCAGGTACATTACGAGTATAAAAGAATTTAGAACATACTTTTAAATATCTTTTGTATAAAAAAAATTTCAAAATTCAGACCGGAAGTACCACTTTTACTCTTATCGAATAGCGATTTTTTGCAAATACACATGTCGTAAATTATGCATTCTATATATATTTATGAAGAGTACAAAAGTATTTAGAGTTGGATTTGGAATATTTTTTGTATAAATGAAATTTCAAAATTCGGACCGGAAGTAACACTTTCATACGTATAAGAAAGTCGTGTGGTGGCCACACCTCATTTTTTATTTTATTTTTGGTTCAATACACTCTCTTTGTACGTTTTTAGGTTACATACGTCGACGTCGGCTTGATATTTGAAATATATTATTATGTATTCGGCGAACAGAATATAAACAGATGAGAAACGAATGAAATAAAATTTCATTTCAGGTATCAATGACGACAAGTTACTCGCATTCTGTTGTTCCCGGCACTGTAAACTCTCTTGTCCGTCACGCGATAGACATTTTCGTATCCATCAAGTTCGTCACGTATTCGCAGTTTTTTTTATTATTATCGATCTCTAATTAATACATTCTAGGAATTTCCTCGGCGTGGCGTGATTCACAGTGTTTTGAAACAATATATGCAATAGGTGCGCAGCTATGTATATGATACATATTTTTTTATTATGAACGGTTGTGGTATTTCTAACAAAAATGTTGCAAAATTCACTATATCAGTAATGATAATTTAATTATTACACTAAATTAAATTTACTGACTTAGAAATATTCTTTTAGCTTTGCGCAGGGAATAAAATCGAATATGGTGGTTTGTTTGGATTTAGAATTCTAACGTGGAATAATGGTGACGTCAACAGAAAATTGTCGTACACTGGAAATTGAATCCTATTTTTATGACTATGAACTAAGAATCCTATTTCTATGACTATGAACTATGAATCAACATAAATAGACAAATTATGGGAAGAAAATCTAAATTTCAATTTTTAAAAAATGTTGAAACTCATTTGTCTCGACTCCAGTTGGCAAAATTATTTTGCCCCGCTTGTTCTAAAACGATGAATTATTTGCGTCATTGTATGTTTTTTTTATTTTTAAACGGATTTAATACTTCTGTATGTCATTATTATTACTATCAACTAGAAACCAACATAATTATTAGCGCAATATGTTTTGAAATGATTTATCGAAATTTTATCCTTTTGCAGAATTGCTGTATAGTAAACAATAACACTCTCAACTATAAAATAAAATTAATCATTATTAGCGTAATTATGTATTATTTATAAACATACACTGTGTGTATGAATTATTACTTAATACCAAATATGATTTCACTTGTATATGTATAGGATATGTGGAGATTAAATTTCAAATTCAGACATAACTAGTGCGTATTAGATTTCATTTACAAGATAATGTACTTAAAAATATATAATTTATTACGCGGCTACCATATAACCTCTTCTTAAGGCTAAAGCAGTGATGGGCAAACATTTATAGGAGAGGGCCAGACGAAAAAAAGGATTATCTAGGCGGGCCAACAAAATTTATTAAAAAGAAATGCATAGAAAGAAAAATATTTTTTTTATAAAGTTCTTATTAAATCTTGACATATTGTTACAAAACTCAATTAGTGATTGAAGCAGCATGAAGCAGTGTGTGATGAATGGAACTGTGATTGTGTTTCTACAAATATTTCACAATATTGTTGAAATAACTCTCAGAAGTGAAGCTGAGTGGTCATCTGTCATTGTGATTCTGACACTACTATTTCGAAGTTTCATGGTAGAAGACACTTGTAGACACACATAGGATGATTCAAACATAGCAGTTATCTTCTGTGTTACGGTCTAAAATTCGCTCTGTATGTACGTACTATTTATTCCGGAGTCTGGCTTATTAACTTTCTGCTGCCATTGCATGAAGTAAGTGAAGGTCGAGTTATTGATTTTTCTTCGTCAAGTGGTTATTACACCGTTCTCCGCACCCTACTTTATGATTCTTAAGTAAGTTTCTACATTAATAGCCTGTTATCGTGGCAGTAGTGAAATCGTTTTATTAGTTTTTCAGTTTTTAGCCTATTAGCTTTACGTTAATGTCCTGGAGAAGATTGTTGGTATTGAAATATCCTGTCATTTAATTATTAGTATTGTATGACGGTTTAATTTTTCTCGTGGAATTTTTAATTGAAAACCCGTGCTGGATGCTTGGAGTGTAGTCTCGTTTTTTGTGGCCCAGCTGTTCTATCGCTTGTTGCGGATAATAATGCAGACCTGTTTTTACATATACACGGTGTGTCTTTGTATTTATTTTTATGAAGTTAGTTTTAGAATATTAGACCTTAGCCCTTACTTTTTGTTGAACCTATCTGGATGACACGTTCTGTTGCAGGTCTGCTGCGCCAAGTTATTTATTTTCGGCATAATTTTTATACAGTTTTTTCTCTTTCCTTTTAACATTGTTAAGCTCGCACTTTTTGTTAATACTTGCTGCAGTGCACATTTTAATTAGATTTACTCAATTTAACCTTTTGGTTCATAATAATTTGTTCTTTTGTTATTTAAATTTAAATGTCATACATTGATCTCTTTGTGTTTTGTTATACTCTACTTTCTTTTATCTCTCTTCAAGCACTTCTTTTAATAATTTTGAGTGTGTCGCCACCATAACTTCTGGACTCATGTTCTTACTTATAATATATATTGTTGCGTTTTCGGGGTCGAAATAAACAACTTGTGCAAATGTTTTGAAACAGTCTGTATATTTTCACACTCAAAATTAATCACAATATAAAATAACTGTATCGCACTCAAAACTACTACAAATAACTTAACACACGTATTTATATCTATCACTACTATTTATGTCTGTAATATTTATGTGTTTCTTGAACTGCACTACTCACTATATTTATGTTTATTTGAACTGTATGAATACTATTCAACGAATTACTTATCCTGGCACCCCCATCGACTTTTATATCTGCCTACAAAAAGTCTAGAAACGTACGAGCAGACTCTAGCTCTCTTCTCGATAAGTTCGGGAGTTGCAGAATATTTATTACTTGTTTACGAGTGTGTTTTTATCGTCGCCGTGCCGATGTTTACTTTTCTTTTTTTGGTGGACTTATTTCGTTACAATATTTTACAACAACTAGCGGTCTCATATTAAATGGTTACTTTGTTTTCTTGCAACCTTTAACAATGTTTTTGTTTCCATTTATCGATTTCAATTCACATCTCACAATCGATTTTTTGTCAGCCCTGTGCGATGTTTATATAGAATAGCAATAGTTGTATATTATTTATTGGAACATAAGAGGAATCAAGTGGCAAAACGCCGTTTATCAGTATGGCCTTGGCATGAAATTTTAACGTAAAAAGTTCCCACACTGAGAGAAAGGAAAATGTTAATTCAACCAATTTCGAAATGTTGAACTGCAAACGGTTAACTCAACAGAAAAAGTGTTTACCCAAAGAAAAAGTGAATTCCCTGAACATTAAAATATTTTATGTTTGAAAATAGAGGTGTTCCGGCAAGTGTGTAGTTTTAGTTGAGTAAATAGTATTTCAAACAAGATATAAAATGTTCCTCCAAAATTTAAAATGTTAAAAACGCAACAGCGAACTTTTGTGTGTTTTTTGTGCGCCTGGAATCGAAGTAAGTAGGAGCACGTGTTAACCTGTTCTCTATCCCACACATTATCGAAAAAGAAATAGACTACTAATATTATGCGGGTAGTTATGCTAAAGTCGCACTTAACGACACATATGCGCAATTTATCCCCATGATTTTATATTTAACCATATTTAACAGCTTCAAAATGTTCATTCAACTATTATTTCCAATATAAATTTAACACTTTTCGGAACATTGAATGAAGATACTGGTCTCTGGCTCATATTTAACTACACAAAAGTGTTCAAGTTATGCATTTTTTTATTAACTTAACACTTTTTTTCTATCAGTGCATATTGCCCTACAAAATTGAAAAATTCGAGCTGGTTTTAATTCGACAATTTATTCATAGATTTATTAAACAAGAAAAAACCACGATTTTAGCAATTACAGTTTCCAATAAATTCAAGGTCAAAAACTTCACAAATTTATTTTCAGACAGTAGAATAACGAATTCTTTTTCTTGCATTTATTTCCAGCGCCAACACTTATTTTAAAATCACAGATGTATAATTCACGTTTAACCCGGCAGTGGTCGCTAGGCTATTTGTGACGCTGTTGGTCGCGCGGGAGACTTTCTCTCACATTCTTAATTTTGATATAAGACTTGTTGCATTTTCCAATTAAATTTCAAAAAACAATATTTTAGTATAAACTTTTAATATTTTAGTTTAAATGAACAGAAAATACTAGAGAGAAATAAGGATTAATTAAGAAATTAATTTGAAATTCTGAATTGAAGTACCAATTTTTTAGTTTTCTTCGGAATCTTCATCAGCGCCCAAACAGTTGAGACAAGTGTGCGTGGTATGTTCTGGGCAAATGGGCCTATGGCAAGTAGTGCAACTTTTTTTAGTTTTTCTGTTTTTTCTGCGAGGGCATAAATAACAGAATTGTGTTTCTTCATTTGGAGCGGTTGGTTGATTCACATTTTCAATTGGAATTCTAGCCACTCTTGCTATTGTCGTGCGAAGCGTCACCGTTAGATTCTTGATTTGCGCACGTTCTACAAGATGTGACTTAACTAGTGAAAGTGCCAGATCCTTCAAAAATAATCTCCGTTCTTGAATATAATCCAGCTCGCTGTTATTGCACTTATACACAATGTAACTATTAATACCACCAATGTTTAGCATGGAAAAGTAAACAGTTAGGGGCCAGCGACAACTAATTCTAGCCACAGAGTATAGAGCTTTCATCTCATCTACGACATCTACTCCTCCTTTTGTCAGGTTGTAGAAGGTGATGATTTCGGGTTTGTTTTCGTCCCCCGTCGTAAGGTCTATTACGTCGTCATTGTGTAGTGTTGACAACAGCAGCACATTTTTGCCTTTCTTAGGAACATACGAAACTAACACAGCCTCTTTCGAAAAAGCGAATATACTGCTTTTGACTGGTCTTGACCTTATGTCAACAAGTTCGCGCGGGATCTCCCTCTTATTTTTACGAAGTGTGCCAACGATAATTGTTCTATGGTTCACTGCTAAGTCGTTGGCTAAAGGCAGTGACGTAAAGTAATTATCCATGGTGACATTTCGGCCTGTGTTGAGAATTGGGGTTATCATTCTCTTGACTACGCTTGTTGCACTGTTGTCCAATTCGTAAGGTCCAGGCGGCTGTTTCCCAGGATATATCTCTAAATTGGAGGTATAGAATGTTCTGGCGTCAACTAAAGCATAGATCTTTATGCCATATTTCGCAGGTTTGTTAGCGATATATTGACGAAATTTGCAACGCCCTCGAAATGCTTCCAGCATTTCATCAAGCGTTGCATACTCTCCAATTTGATAATTTGTTTGACAACGAACAACAAATTCATCAAACTGCTTTCTTATTGGCGCCAAATTGTCAACTGCCTTACGCTCATTTCTGTCACCAATGTTGTCGAATCTCAATGCGCGTAATAATGTCAGAAATCTTCTGCAAGACATTGTGGCACGATAACACTCTGGTGCTGTACCATCGTTGGTCCACAGTTCTGTAACATTTACATGGTGGCTTTTCTTTATTCCAGCCAGATAAAGCAGACCTATAAGGGCTCTTATTTCATTGAAGGATGTGTCGCAGCAATCTCTAGCACGAACATACCGTTGGCGCATTCGTCGTAGATATATATTAGTATAATTGACAATCTCTTCAATGGCTGCGTCGGGGAAGAACAACTCCCAACATTGTAAAGGCGACTTGGAATTTCTAGCAACCGCTTTCACACCTGGAAGATGCGTTACCAAATTTTTGGATCTAGTTTTACTTATACGATGAGACACATGTTTCAGCCATTGCGTTTTTTTATCCTTTCCGAGAAACTTAGGGACATTAGCAGCCATAAAGTCACCTTCATCTCTTGATTCCGTGTCAACTTCATCCACTGCTTCAGAACCAGAGCTATCAGACTGCGCTGAATCGGTGTTGTCTAAGTGGTGCTCACTTTCGGCATCACTTTCTGGATCGTCAATTCTCTCTGTCTGATCTTCAAGATTGGGTGGCAGCTCATTTTGCTGTAGATCTGTATCGAATCAATTGTAAATTTTAACAATTTTACCGTATTTTATGACTTACCTCTATTTCTTTCTTGTTCCAACTGCAAAAGAGCCAAGTTCACAAGTAATTGTCCACGATTCATGACGAAAACACAAGAATTTAGAAAATTATTTCCGATTAACGAGTAAAACTTCAGTAGTCGCGCGACGAGAAAAGTCTCACTCAGAGCGCACGTCTTCAACAAATAATTTCTTACAACTAAACGAATAGTTGTGGTTATGTTGTCAAGTTACTGCGCAGTAGCAGAAGAATAATTAGGAGTATAGTGGGAAGCTTAACCCTGTATGTGGTGCAGCAAGAAAGATATCACTTACGAAGTAAAAATGTGAAAGAAAATCTCATATAGCGACTGCTCCCGGGTTAAGTCGTTTCAAATACCGCAAATCAATTATTCTTTGACGCATTTGTTTTTACAACAAAATTCGCCTACGACTCGAGGGTTCAAACGTCATCTTCACTGTCACTGTCATAATTGCTCATAGGAAGATTAATAATATATTATTTTCCAATGTAGTGTGACACAAAGCATGCACACAAAAACACACACATGGGCTTTCATACGTTCCAAAGATGTCCACGTCAGGACGTCTTAAGGACGTTAGTTCTGTTCCGCAAGGACGCTCATTAGATTTCCATGTCAACGTTGATTGCAGGTTCCTGATGGTTATGATTTGAAAAATCTCCATTCTCAATCATATTCACAGACTGAATACATAAGAAGCAAACTAATTGTGCAATATTATAATATTTTATCTACATTCTTATTTACCAACTAACAACCAAAACATCTATTGCACTTCTGTTCGAAAAAGACAGATATTCTACAGAAATACTACACGAAATATAAGTCTTTAAAATATACTGTTTCTTTTTATAATCAATAAATTACGTTTGCATTTAATATGAAAAGGAAAATTTGATTGCCTAACTTATTAAAACAACATCCCTCCACTCCACTCGTCGAACTGGTTTCAACTAGCTATCAAAACATTAAAAGTACCGACAATTTGTTCGTTCAGCGTTTAATATCGTGATAATACTTATCAAAATTTACATTCAGCAAGTATTTGTTAATGATTGCAAGTGTTGATAATAAAACTGAAAATATGTATCCATACATATTTAAATCAGCTTTATTTATATTTTTTATGCACACGACGCAACATCAAAGTTATGTTCACTTTCGTAACTTAAAAATATTTTTTTCACTGGATAATTGTACATCACAAATGGAGATATTTCCATACATATTAATGAGTTAGATTTCATTGTAAATGATCGACTTTCACCCCAGTTTATGTTATAGAAAAATTACTCTAGCATAAAGAAAGAAAACGCATTATTTATAATTTTAAATGATTTTTAGAATTAACATAACTTGAAATTAATACATGTTTTTATCCAAGGAACGTTGTGCATTTGAGAATCTAACATTTAGGGGAGAGTGGGGGAATGGCGCCACCTTAAGGGAAAATGTTGATTTCACCGTGCAAAAATTGTATTTTGTGTTTGATTTCATGAAGTTAGGTGGTTTAACGATTTTTCTACGGTTTGGTTAAGAAAAAATCGGTGGTCGTTCTAGAAAAGTATATTTTAAAAAAATGTCGAAAAAAAAGTGCAAGTGGCGGAATTACCTCGTGCATAAGGGGTAATTTCGCCACGGCAACGGTGAAGCAATTCCGGTAGTGATGAGTGAATAAAATAATCTCTATGCATAAGGTTTATTGGACAATATATATGATTACATGATTAATGACAATATGATTACTGGCAATAATCACAAATATACGTTTTTCCCTTTTCGTTCCCACTACAAGCATGAGCCCACTTGGAACAGGAGACACACTTAAACCGTAACTCATTTGATTTTTCAAATTCATTGCAGATAATGCAGATATTTTCGTCAGCTTCTGGATCATAGTACAGACTAGGCTCCAAATCGTCCAGCTCATCATAGTCGCAGAGATTCCTCTCATCTTCTGCTGACTCTGACTCAGAAGATTCGAACGTAAGGTTCCGTCTTCCAGACTTTTTTATTATTTTCTTTTTGTGAGGAGCTGCGGCGGATGTCTTTACTTTTCTCTTCAGCAAATTGGTTTTCCTCTTTTTTTCTAGTTCTTCTTGCTCCATTTGTTGGTATAACTCCTTATTAGGAGTGACAGTTATTATTTCGGAACGCTGCTTCTTTCTATTCTGTCGGGTTTCTTGCATCTTGGATGTTGAAGGCGGTACTGGTGAGAGTTCTTGGAAGCTGACCTTCATCTTCTTATATTCAGATTTTTTTTGAGGGGAATTTTTGGGTGATTCTGTCTTGATGTCGATTCAATAGGAAAATCTGAGCGAGAAGCTGGCTGTGTGGTTATTACAGCGTCAGTTGGTGAAATTTCAGCAGGTTGTTGAGAAGTAGATGTGGATGTATTGATGCAGACCGATCGTCACTTATTATCAAAGCAGGTGGCTGATCCTGGTTTAGGGCTGGTGTAAAGTTGTCTTCAGTAAACTTATGAGGGTCCAAGGGATATATCCCCGTTGACCTAAATCCGGATACAGCTTTATCCATGGTGGCCACTCTCATATAAACCTTATTGTATATGGATGCTATGTCATATGGTGTAATTTTTTGATGAACATTTGTTTTCATAAACAAATCGCTTTCTCTATTAAAAGCTGATTTTAGTGGACTATAGAACGAAACATCTAGAGGTTGGAGTCTATGTGAAGTGTGGGATGGGATTGAAACCACACTGATGTTGTTTGTCTTACAGAATTCGAAGATTCTTAAGGAAGTGTGGCTGCAGTGATTGTCCAATATTAAAAGCACAGGATCATCTGCTTGAGGTTTTGTGAAGTGGCAGAAATGCTGGAGCCAGAAAAAAAATAATTCTTCATTAATCCATTCATTGTCGGAATATTTGTAAACAGCACCTTCTGGTCCACCTTTTTCTAACAAAGGTGTCATTCTTTTACGAGGATATATAAATAAGGGGGGAATGAAAGTACCAGCAGCGTTAACTGCGCAGCAAACTGTTATATTTTTTTCCTCGATCCCAACTAGTTGCAGCGCCAACCTGTTTCTGACCTTTAAGTCCCAGAATTTTTCCAGGTTTTTGTACGGTTGTTATACCTGTTTCGTCAATATTAAAAATCCTTGAAGACGAAAAATTGAATTTGCTTATTACAGTTTCTAAGTTCGCATAAAATCTATTAACTTCCGTTCCGTAAATGCAATTATTCTGCTCAAGCTTGTTGATTCTGGTTTTCTTAAACTAATCTGAGGATTTCTCCTTCGAAAGCCCTCTAACCAGTCGAGCCCTGCAATTTGACTGGCAGTATTGAACCTATGTTTTATTTCATTCTTTTCGGCATATTCGTATGCTAAACGTCGAAGTTCTATACGGGTTAATCCGTAAAACATTTTGGCTAAACGTAATACGTGATTAGTCATTTCTTTCTCCTGCTCGGCACTAAAAATTGATTTGCGGCCCATGAAATTCTTCTTACTGTTTCTAGTTTTTATCCTATCTCTTAAAGTGCTTCTTGGGATACGAAATGATATCGCAGCTTTTTTCACAGACATGCCAGAGTCCACGGCTTTTATTGCCGCATATAAGTCTGCACCAGCCCATTGAGCTCTTTCTGTTGTTCTTTTCCGATTTCTAGCCATCTGAAAATAAATGAAGTCTTAAAACTAGGTGGGTACTGGTTAGCCACGAACAACGGGGCAAGATCGTCAATGGCGAAATTTCCCCAGCCCAACATGGCGGTCTAACCCCAAACGTATCCTGAACATTTGTTAATTAATTGAACATAGTCTAAACAACAAACGTGCGTTTAGATCTATGCGAAAGACTCCTAAAACGTTCAGTTTCTAAATGCTCATCTTAAAAGTTTAAATATGATAAAATCAGAATAACATACCGTTGATAAATGAAATGTAATAATTAGATAAAAACTGCGAATTTCACGAATCTTTCAACAGCTGACAGAGAACTCGGTGAAAAGGCGCCAAAACATTACACCTCACTAAAACGAGCTACCTTTAGATGTCGGGACACCTCATTTCTTTCCAAGTCATAGTCAACCAAAGATTTAAAGGGTGGCGGTATTACTTCGTATGGCGGCATTCCCCCACTAGCCCCTAAGACGTAAGAATAAATGAAAATGTAAGTTTGTATTCATGTGTTGAGTCTTAATGTTAATATCATAAAAATAACAGTTATTGCTGGTGGCGTTGTCTTAATGAATAAATTCTTTTTCGGTTATAACAGCTTCGAGAAAACAAGTGTATTGAGAAAATACAAAAAATTAAAATTAAACTTTAGTGGCAAATGTAGTAGATAAGGAAAATAGTTTTTCAGTATTTTCCTAGAACGTGTGATTGCTTCAAAACTGGTGATTTGTGTTGAAATTAGCATAAGCAATAGGACTCCTTTGGTATCTTCGTGGCCGTTTTGTCTGGAACCTGTTAATTAAGATTAGTCTGTATACACGAAAATAACATTAGAATATTTTTACCCACCTTACTAGCCACTTATATGTCTCAGGTCAAAACTTGTTGGCTGACCTCTGTAGCTCAGCGACACTAGACGTCGATGATCTCCCGACTACTGCCGAGTAGTACTGCTTGGGCTTGGGATATAGACTTAGTTCTTCATTTCGGCGCAACTGTGTTTTTGAAGCAAGTCAACTAACCCCTGCAAGGTCAGAGGCGTATCAATAATGAAAACCACAAGTGTTGATTAACAAATTAATAACAAGTTTATTGAATATAGTTATCGAAGTACGACTGCCGTTAAGTGGAATCCACACCTGGTTAAAAACATAGTTGCGACAGTTGCAATAGGTGTGAGTTTAAATAATACACTGTTTACAACAAAATATCTGTACCTAGGTAACATTTTTGGAAGTTCGCGGGTGTTTTATGTTGGCGACGAAGACAATCGAATAAGAATACATGTACGCTAAAACACATTTGATGACGAAATTATTAGACAAAGCGTGTACCCAAGTAGAATATTAGTCAAAAAATAGATGTAGAAAATTAGAAACATTTATTGATAAAATTACTTGTGTATTACGTAATAAAATTTTGCAGTGAAATATCAGCAAATACACCTCTATACTATTGCGTCCAATGCCAACTTATTTGGGGTACTATATAGCATACAATAAAGGCAATAGATCGACAGTGCACATTCTTCTTTACGACATAAACTCAACATGACAGGTACACACATAACCACATTAATAAAGCAACGAGATGTCGTATATTACGATTATTAATGATAATAAATTACATGAACAACACTAACTGAAGTTAACATAGATAGTAAATAAAAAAACTGATATTACATCAGGATAGCATTAAATAGCAAGCTAATAATTGTTGCTAATATAAATATTACATAAATCGAGTGATGTAATACTTGGACAGACCGAAAATGCTTTCATTTGAAATGCACATAAATTAAATCGATCAGCAGGTATATTCAAGGTTAGACTGACCGGTGAAATCTTTTTTTGAACTGTTCCTAAAATCAGCTTCCTAGCTTACACTTCTGCTCCCTCACCATGAGGCTTGGCAGCCTTTATCATACCCACTTGCCTAACCTTTGTTTTATGTCTGATAACTGCTAATCAACTCACTACAGTTCAGAAGCGTTTTGGCTTTTATATGTAGAGGGGAAACGATGGCGTCCGTGCTCGTTGAATTACGGTGGTGCATTTTCCCCGCTAAAAGTACGCGTCGGTTGTGACGTCACACCAGCTGCGAGTTGATTTCTGTGTTATATACATTTCTTTTTGAGAGAAAATGCGACAGTGAATCCATGCTAAGTAAGTAATAAGTAGGTAAAATCAAGAAATAAATGTAACATTCACAACAGAAAAAGCGACGAAAATTGTAGAATATAAACAGAGGGACAATTGGCTTGCTACCAGTCATCGCATTCGCTTTAAAATATATAATAGAATATAAATTACAAAATGTCTTTTATTACCTATACTTAAAAATGTATCCTTTTACTTTTGAGTAAAATTACACGAAGAACACCTCCGGAAATGATAATAATAATAATAATAACGGCTCGATGGTCTCGTGGTAAGATGACCGATACTGTCTGTGGGAGAGATAGTAGCGAGGGTTCGAGTCCCGCCTGGAACAATAAAATTTTTCTGGCGGGTCCGGTACACCTCTCGAGTCACCATTCTCTGTTGGGATATAATTAACAGTGCTTCACCCTTTACGGCGAGGGGGTGTAAGTAACAAAGCCATGAAACACTTTACACACATAAAAATATACACCAAAAAGGCTCCTGGGGTTATGACAAGCTTAAAAAGCTTATAACCCCGGGGTTAGCCGCCCACCACAAGTTCAAAAAAAAGAAAAAAAAAATAATAATAATAATAATAATAATAATATATAGTTTATTCCATATTGCTGAGCATAGAACACGTCAAAATTACAATATCAACATAGTAGATGCACAAAGTTTAAAAAACATTTAGAGTCAAACAAACAAACAATAAATAAATAAAATCATGATACATAATTAGAGTTAAAAAAATCATTGGTTGAGTAAAAGGCCTTACTCGTCAAATATTTCTTTAATGTCGCTTTAAATTTTTGTGGCGGTAAGACTTTCAGAGTTTGTGGTAAGCAGTTGTATAATTTAATGCATTGCCAGATGGTTTGTTTCTGTATCCCTGCCAAGCGAGTGTGTGGAGGAAGCAAATGCAAAGAGGCCTTACCCCGAGTACTGTGACCATGTTCAAGTTCGTATTTCTTAAAGAGTTCTTCGTAATGATTTTTAACAAAAGTAACAGACTCCAATATGTACAGCGAAGGGAGAGTAAGTATATTATAGTCCTTGAACACTAATTTACATGAGTCTCTAGATCTTAATTGGAAAACAGCTCTCACACAGGCCTTCTGTAGTTTAAAGATTCTTTCCACATCCAGCGAATTTCCCCAAAAGATAACACCATACCGTAGTCTTGACTGTACGCATGCATAGTATACACTTAAGGAGGTTTCAGCATCAACACTCCGAACCACAACCCTCAAACTGTAGCAATAGCCACTCAATGTCTTCGCGAGACCATCAATATGAGGTGTCCAAGACAGCCGAGAGTCCACCACCACCCCCAAAAAACGCGCACTATCGACACATGGAAGTGACTCATCCTTGTGCTCAATGACCAGATCTTCCGGATGTACATTAAAAGTTAGAATATTCGTTTTTCCAGAGTTAAGTTTTAGGTTATTCATCTCAAACCACTCGTCCATTAACCGGAAGTTTTGTTCCATACTGAGTTTGACCCTCTCACAAGTTTGTGCGCGCACAATACACGAGGTGTCATCCGCATATAGTACCGTCAGGCCCTCCATATAGTAAAAACAGAAGTGGTCCAAGGATGGAACCCTGCGGGACTCCATACATGATAGAGCAATAAGACGAGACAATCTGTCTCCCAGACGCCGCACGGGCAGCCACACACTGCCTCCTACCAGTGAGGTAAGATCTCAATAAGTCCAAAGTCACACCCCTAAAGCCCATGCATTCAAGCTTCTGCAAAAGTATATGATGGTGCACACTATCAAAAGCCTTGGTCAAATCCACCAAAGCACAAGCTGTTACTTCTTTGTTATTTAATCCTGCCAGTATTTCTTCCATCAACTGAAACGTAGCACGAGCTGTAGACCTTGTCTTTAAAAACCCATTCTGATTGCTACAGAAAGTATTATGCTTCATCAAGAACTGAACCATTCTGTTATATAAGAGAGACTCTATGATTTTAGATATATTGCTTGTAAGCGCAATGGGTCTGTAGCTGTTAAAGTCAGTTTTATCTCCTTTTTTGTAAATAGGTCTCACTATTGTGGATTTCAGACGCTCAGGAAAACCCCCAAATCCAAAGCTGATATTTATAATATGTGTGATCGGAACCGCCAGACATTCCCCACAGTGTTTCAGCAGAGAGACCGGAACCCCATCTACACCAGTCGCCCTTGTATCCTTCAATTTGTATATAGCGCTAATTACCTCTTCTCGATTAGTCAAGTATAATACAAAGGATTCCGGAACACGCTACACATGGCTTAATAAACTTTCGTCATCTTTTTTGACGTTTCTTGGGAAATCTATAAAATAGTTATTAATTGATGTTAGTATATCCTTTTCATTTTCATAGTTATCAATGAAATCATCTAAATTGAAAGATTTCTTATTTGATCGTCCCTGGAGTTGATTGATGACCTCCCATGTTGCTTTAGATTTATTGGTGGAATTATTAATATACGCTGAAAACATCTGCCTTTTGGACTGGTCGATTACACCTTTCAAATTTTTACAGTAGGCTTTATAAACCCCATTGTCAACACGCCCACTTAATACACCTTCATACAATTGTCTCTTTATAGCGCTCATATTTTTAATTTCATTAGTGAGCCATTTCTTATTAGTCTTATTTGAAACATTTATTATTTTTTTATTTATGAATTTGTCCATGATGTTTCCCAGGATCCCTGCACAATCCCTGCAAACGAATTATAGCACTCATTGATATCAATTTTACTCACAATTGGGGTCTAGTCTATCCCCTGCAGTTCCTGTTTAATTAATTCGAGTATATGGTGTGTCAGTTGTTGTTACTCCAGTTTTATACTCTCCTCATTTACATCACCCTGTGTCTCGAAGGCAACATGAGCCAAATTTTTAATTAAAGTATAATTCATTCATCAACTCGGATTTACAAAATTCATATTTTGATTTCCTTAAGATACAACAGCAATAATAGCCTGACCAGCATTTCGTAATGGACTTGTTCAAAATCAATATCTTTACAATTTATTTCTTTATGGCATTCTTGATTGCGTCTGTATACACTGAATTAATACGTAATGATTTGAGCCTTACTAAACTTGATAAAAATGAATGCACATCACTAATGTGTACTTAACATAACGTGTTTCAATGATGCAACAACCTTCCGTAATACCCCCATTGATGATTACGAGTACATAAGAATGTGGAATAAATTGAAATAGTATGCACTATTTGCAAAAATTGATCACAATTAAAATCCGTAAAAATACACTTTTTGTGTTAGCCGACAGGCTGTTACATTTTTTTGCGTTCTTGGAATTTTGTAATTATTTGGTAATATTGTAACCTCTCTTTCAAAACTATTTTTTACGCTTATTTTGGTCGCTCTCGTATTTGTTTACGTTAAAATTGAGGTGTGCTTTGCATTTTATTTTGTTAGAAGTAATCTCTTTTGTTTGTGGAAGTTGAGGTTGGAATATATACGAGGCATATCCAGAAAGTAAGTGTACTGAATTTTTGTAGGTTTTAAATTTTTTTATTTAAACAAAAAAATTGCGTGATACTTTAGTACATAATGTAAGCTATTTTTCGACATAGTCGCCATTCCTCTCTATGCAGGTGGTGAAGCGGGGTATCAATTTCTTGATGTCTCTCTCGAAGTAGTTTCCCGCCAACCCCTTCGTCTACTTCCCCACCTTCTCGTCGGTTGAAAACCTTTTTCCACCCATGTGCAGCTTCAGGGAGGTAAAGAGATAGTAATCCGAAGGTGCTAGATCAGGGGAATGCGCGGGATGGTTCAGGACATCCCATTTAAACGAGGCGAGCAGTTCCTTCGTGGCGTTGGCCGTGTGTGGTCTGGCATTTTCGTGCAGCAGGCAGACTCCTTTTGTCAGCATGCCTCTTCTCTTGTTCTGAATCGCCCTCCGCAATTTTTTTAGGGTCTCACAGTATCTTGCAGAGTTGATGGTCTCCCCTTGAGGCAGATATTCGATTAAAATTATGCCTTGACAGTCCCAAAACACGGATGCCATGACTTTCTTGGCTGAAATTGTGGTTTTGAACTTTTTGGAGGGGGGTGAAGAGGTGTGACGCCACTGTTCAGACTGCCTTTTGGTTTCAGACGTGTAGTGTGCAACCCAAGTTTCATCTCCAGTAACGATGGAGCGGAGAAATTCATCTCCATGGAGTTTATAGAGCCTCAAAAACTCTTGCCCGGCCTCCACTCGATTCAACTTGTGTTGTCTGTCAGTCGTTTTGGGACCCACCTCGCGGATAGTGTCTGATATCTGAGGGTTTCTGTGATTGTTTCGTGTAGTAGAGATCTGGAGATTTGCGGAAACATCGCAGAAAGTTTATCCACAGTCACTCTGCGATCGTCACGGAGCGCATTTTCGATTTTTTCCAGTCAGTCACAATTGAAGGTCTTCCGCTCCTCTGATCATCATGCACAGACGTACGACCATTTTTAAACTCGCGACACCACTTGTACACACTCGTCCGATTCATAGCTTTATCACCATATGCAGTTTTCACCTCATTATAAATCTCAAACGGAGGTTTTCCCTTCCAAACGAGATAACGGATGACGCCGCGTATTTCGCACTTGGCGGGAGACTGGATTGACATTCTTCACGAAACGTGTTGTCGCGTCGACAATTCTCAACGTACTGACCTCGAACCGGTCTCGTTGCAAAAGGGGGAAGTCAGGCTACACTTCCGTGTAGCCAACATGACGAAAATAAAATCCCTCCGGCCGTGAGAGCCTCAGTACACTTACTTTCTGGATATGCCTCGTATTTGATTTTCTTGAGTATTCTCCACTATTTTTTGTATGTAATTAAGCCTTCATAACGTATGTCTCAAAAGTTAAGGGAAAGAGGTAAAAGCCCTTATTTTTAATTTTTTTTTATTATTTTACGTTTTAACAAAAATATTATTCCTATATAGTCTTAATTCGACTAAACATAACATTTGGATGACGGATAAAGAAAGGCGCATGCTCTTCTATGTCACGTAATTTATTTCTTAATGGCCCATCAGTCTTTGGACGGTAGCAACGTCGACTTCCCGAATTTTCTGAAAGATTCTGCGTCTTAACTACTCCTCATTTTGGGCTTCCCAAGCCCCATCATATACATTTCTGCGCAAATGAGACCAAAATTCATCATTGGGCCTCGCCTAAGGAACGTTTGGAGGGTTATCTGTCTTCGGAACAAAATTGATGCCGTTTGTGGCTAACCTCTCTCTTGTTCTTCTGGAGTAATGGCACGAGGCTAAGCCAGGCCAGAACATTATTTGCTCATTGGAATGATGTGTATTTATAAAATTTCGAAATTGTGTGAGGCATTTTCTATGTAAATGTCTGCATTGAGGGCTTCGCCTCGAATACGTCCATCATGCGAGCGTGAAACACCTGCCTCTGATATGCCACACTACATCTAAATTTTATCTTCAAACTTGACTTTGCCTTTGAATTTAACATTGTCAGGAGCGTCTTGTACATTGTCCATATATAAATCGTCATTACCTTTGATCTCCGAGTTGGACAACGTGAAATATTTTTCATCGTCCATAACGATAACTTTTTCACGAAAATGAATGCGTCTCAAAGCACTGCAACACCTGGCTAATATTCGACTAACAGTCGAGCGTGAGATATAGTATCTTCGAGATAATACACTGACATTTCCAATGTCTTTCTTGCTCTTTTAATAAACCTTCGCTCATTAAGTCGTCTTAAAACTTTGGGTCGTCCACTTTTAGGTAAATTGATACAGGGGATACCCTCCTGGCAATCTTTTATTGTCTGATAGATTGTCCAAACAGAAATATCTTGCTCTCTGTAGATCCTAAAAATATCGCGTTTAGGTACTCGTCCAACCAACTGATAAATACTTCTAAGAATATCAAGCTTGTACGACATTGTTGTTGACTTTATTTACAGAAATGATATGTCATATTAAGCACCAATCATTTCACTAAATTTTCATTCCAACGGCAACTAGATCGGATCATGTTTACTATAAATTAATTTTATTGCAATTTTTTCTGAAAACTTTTGAGGCATACGTTAATATAATAATTAATATAATATATTGTTTTACCGGCGACTGGATGTCATACGGTGCTCTGGTCTATAATGTTTTGTTTCGTTCATATATGTCTCCACGGTGTCCGTTAGTATCCAAATACCTTCTTAATATTTAAGATTCTTGGGGCAAGTTTAGATTATTCATTTTCTTAATCGTTCAGTAATTTCGTCATTTTGTTAAACTTTTCTTGGTCCATAATTAATTTATCTTTCGTATTTTAATAATTTCAAACCCCCCTCGCCCCTCCTTCGTTCATGAACTTCATTTGGTACTTGAAATGATCTCTTTAATCGATGAATCGTCAACAAGTTGAGTCGCAAAAGCGTTGCGTAGATGGATCACAATTCTGCTGCAAAGATTTGAGATATATCGTTAATTATACCTGGTAATTAGAGATGAAACACGGACCAGAAGCTCTTCTGGAGACCCTAGTAGACATTTTTAATAAATGCCTGGTGGAGGGTCAAAATATTCCAGAAACCTGGAATTTGGCCTACATTAGCCCCATATACAAAAAGGGAGACAAAAAAAGCGTGTGGAAATTACAGAGGAATCAGCGTGACTAGCTCACTGGGACGGTTGTATGCTCGCATATTGAAAAAAAGGTTAGAAGAGGAGTATAATGAGATTGAAGAACAAAGTGGATTGAGGGCAGCTAGATCATGCACGGACAACACATTCACTCTTCAACAAATAATCGAAAAACGAGCAGCTCGGAACCTCGCTACGCATCTAATATTCATAGACCTGGAGAAGGCCTACGATACAGTCCCCTTGAAACGGTTGTTCAATGTTCTGACGAAGACAAACCTTAGCAAAACATATATAAGAGCACTGCTTAATATCTATAAAAGTCCTCAATGCACTCTTTCGGAGACCTTCACAGTAACGAAGGGTCTGAAACAAGGATGTTGTCTTTCTCCTACCTTGTTCAAAATATATATCCAAGAAGCACTATACAAATGGAGACAGAAGTGCACAGGAATGGGACTGAAGATTAACGACCATGATTTGACAACGCTGTTCTTCGCGGATGGTTAGGTGATAACCGCAAGCTGTGAAAAAGTTGCAGATTATATGCTCAGGAAACTCAGAGATGAGTACCCAAAAATGGGGAATGAGCATGAACATGGCAAAAACGGAATATATGCATATAGGTAACGAAGACGAAGACCCGGGTTTGGAATTAAGACAAATGAAAAGATGCTACGAATACAAATATTTGGGAAGTATCATCTCTAGTAAAGGAACAACAGAATGCGATATCGAATACAGAATCCAACAAGGTCGGAAGAGTGTACAAATTCTGAACGCAATACTATGGTCTAGAAGAATAACACTGAAAACCAAAACGACAATCTACAAAGTAATTGTAGAACCTATCTTTACATACGGAGCCGAATGCTGGCAAATTACTGAGAAAGGAAAGAAAAAAGTGGACATGTTGAGATGGACTACCTGAGAAGAGCCTGTCGCATATCAAGAACTGAACATATACCTAATACGGAAATCAGACAAAGAACCAACAGAATACATAGAACGTCAGAAAGAATAGAAACGAGGAAACTGATATGGTACGGACATGTAAAACGGATGGAGGAAAACAGATGGCCAGGAAGAGCTCTAGAATACAACTCAACGAATAGAAGGAAACGAGGAAGACCGGTAAAGTCATGGATAAGTGGGGTTATGGAAACAATGAAAGACAGAGCAATAGATGAAGACATCTGGAGAGACTGGAAGAGATAGAGATCGAAATGTGGGAAACGGCTGAGGCTGTAGGACCCCCGCTTATATATATAATTAGAGATGATCTGTGCAAGAGAATAATTTTTTTGTTGATTGGGAATTGATTATGCTGTGTTAACGCATATTTTTGAGGTAATTTATTGACCACGTCAACTTTCATTTTGTACTTAATTGGGATTATTCAAACTTCCCCTACCATTAATGTTAATCAATGTAAACTTAATTTGAATGTTGCATTTTATTTTTGAAGAAAAATGTCATAGTTGTAGATTAATTAACTTCATATTTTATTCTGTTGAAGAAACAGAATTCGTAGAGCTTTTGCCTTCATTCTAAGGAACGTTAGTTTAATATAGTTTAATTAATTTTGCAACATATTACACAATGTGCATCCTTAAATTTTGTATCCTTATGCACGTATTCACGTGCCAGTGAATATGTTGAATAATTTATAGTACCTATTTGCATGATAATAAACAGAGTGCCTTAGTGTCATGTTACCATAAAGTATTCTGGCTTCGTGCACTTTAGTCACGGCCTGAAGTCAGCTCTAGGTTTTTTAAATGCAAAAATCATGTGAAATTTAATCAAGATGACACTTGTCATTAATCTAAATCAAAATAATCCGACATGGTGCGACAACACAAGTCATTTTGTATTATATTGATTATTTTTGGTCGTAAAAAAAAGTATAGTATAAAACTCGTGACTAAAATGCTGATTATAAAACTTGATACATAATATACTATAAATAATTAAATGAAGTGATGGAAATCTCTTGGTGAAACATGTCGAAATATAAGCAAGTAATAACAAATAACACACTTGGTATTGTTTCACAAATAAAGATAATTAAATACTCGATGTACATTTCGCCTTGCGGCATCGTCAGGAGTTCTCGAGAAACTAAAGTAAAATTTAATATACTGTAACTATGTACCTACTTCAAACAAAAATGTAAATAGAAAAATATACAAAAATAGAAAATTATGAAAAGGTCATGACTTATCTGGAAAGATCGTTTTTACAATGCTAGGGTTTATTAGCGGTGAATTTATGAGTTCGGTTTGTTCATTAAGAACATTGCCTGGTTGTAAAAGTAAACTTTCTTTTATAAAATAACCTTCTAGAACAACCATTCTTTTACTTTTATTTAAACTATACAGTACTTCTAAATTGTCTATTGACATCAATTTTCAATAGACAGTTTGACCGAGCACTAACTATCAGTCAATAATTCAAATACATTAGCCGATAATTACATTTGTATTTAGATAATAGTTGGACAATTACTTAAGTGCTGGTGCCATACTTACTATGCCCTTATAGAAGTTTCAAATAGGGGTGTACCAAGGCCTTGTTCTTTAGTTGGTAGTGAATTTATTTAACTATATTATTCCTTAAGTAGATTCTGTTTGTAGGATAATAAAGATTATTTATTATTTCAACATTTTTTTTAATGTCAATCAATAGGTATTCAAATAGAGCATTTTTATTTAATTTCTAAATCAAATCGACCTTACTCGGAATTTAAGCCATGGTTTATGGTATTTTTTTATAAAAAGAAATAACACTACAATTTTCAACAATATTTGTTTGTTTAAAAATTACTAAATATTACTTAAATTTCCTTGTGTGTATAACCCAACGTTTACCACTTATTCCGTTGGTTTTTCTAAACCGGTACACTAACATCTGTTCCATCCACATATCCGAAAAACCACGGGGAAAACTCTGACGCTCCGCGTAACTGGAATCAAAGCGATAAAGTACCGCCGAATAAAATACATGAATGTAACGTGAATTTATCAGTGCGTTTGGAACGCGTACGAAGAAAGCTACGAGTAAGTGTCGATTGCACCAGTTGAGTATCTAAATTGTTTGCATTACTTTCATACGGGAGGTACAATGTCACAAAACGGACACAGAGACGCTGAAAACGGTTTTATTTCTTGCAATTGTGGCTGTTGGGAGTACGACATGAAAGAAAAAATTTCCAATGGTGAAATAGACAGTAACGGTAGTACTAAAACTTGTGTTCATTGCGAAACTGGCAGGTAAATAATTACTAATATGTATAATATATTTGTTTTTTATTCCCTGTAGAATAATAAGATTGAGCAATTTCTGGCTGCATTGATCTTTATTTCATAAAACGTAGATATTGCTATGATGTGCATTGTATGATAATGAAAGTATATTATAATCTGTATTGGATATACAAAAACATTTAAAGCAATTCTTAAATTCCTAAAAATTCAATAATATAATTTTTTATATAGAATGGCTACTCAGATAACCTTAATCTACGTCCTTCAACCCCTTCAAAATACAATTCGAAACTTTTTCAGTCACTTATTTTCACTGTCTCTTATCAAGTGTCATAATTGCTGAGCCTGTTGATAAAAAAATATAGGCGTAGGCACCACACGACCTTCTTACACGTTTTTGCGTTCCGAATTTCTCAATAAAACTGTGAGTAAAAGTGTTACTTCCGGTCTGAATTTTAAAATACAAAAATTAATCCAAATTCAGCTCTAAATTATTTTTATACTAATAAATCTGTTTAGAATGTATAATTTGCGAGATGAGATATTTGCAGAAAACTGCTTTTAAATAAGTGTAAAAGCGCTACTTCCGGTTAGATTTTTTTGGATTTTCTTTTTACACAAATCAAGCTTTAAATACATTTATACTTTCAATATATCTGTCTATAAAGCATAACATGCGAGATATTTGCGAAAAACTGTTTTTCGATAAAACTAAAAGACATACTTTCAGAAGGAATTTCCAAAAAAAAATTTCCAATTCACTTTTGAGTACTCGGCGAAGAAAACTAATACTTTCGGTTTAACGATTTCACTGAAATTTTAATAATATCTCCGAAAGAAGATTATACTTGTAAATTTAAGTTTGGTACTAATAGCTTTTGCAGTTTGCTCGCTATCGTGGTCATACACAAAAAGTCACAGACATTTTTCAAAAACTACTGTTTCGGAATTAAAAGACTTCAAACCGTGGACATCTGCGAATATATCGAGATGGAAAATTTACATCATCTCTCCAAATCCAATTTTAAATACTTTTAAGGTCTTAATAAATCTATATATAGAATACACAATTCGCGAGATATTTACAAAAAACTCCTACCCGATAAGAGTAAAAGTGCTAGTTTCGTTCTGATTTCTAAAATTCTTTTGATACAATAATTATTCAAAATCAAGCTTTAAATACTTTTGTACTCTTGATAAATTTATGTAAAATGTATAATTTGAAAGACATTCGCATAAAACTATTTTTAGAAAAAATTTTTTATACAAAACTTGTTTCAAATTAAGTTCTAAATATCCTTAATAAATATCTGCAAAATGCATATTCTGAGTTTGTTACTTCCGGTTCGAATTATGAAAGTTTCTATGCATACGTTTTCCAAATAAAGTTTTTGATACTTTTATAGTAAAAATCCGTAGAGAATAGCGTCATTTAAGAGATATTTTACTTTCATTTCAAATTTTGAAATTTCTTTGCAAAAGTTCTTTCAAATCAAGTTTTAAATAGTTTAGCCTATTAGTAAAACTGTATCAAGTTAATAATTTACGAAATAGATCGTATGACAATTTAATTCCTCGGATGCACCTTTAAGAAATATACAGCATGTGTCAATTTTCATTAGCCATAGGCGATCAATTCATGCAATACGTGACAACGTGGCACCCCTACTTTCCTCTCCAATGCCAGCGCGACCGATACATGCTCGAAAATACAAGTTAGCTTAGCAGTAACTATTGGACCACTGACTTGGGTGTTTGTAATGCATTCAGAAATAATATTTACGAGTTGCAAGGATTTGTTTTTCTTTTTCCTTTCAGTAAATGCAGAGAATTATTAACTGCGCTCACGCTGCATGACACAAACAAAAGCGTAATTCTAAGAAAATTAAAAAATAACCCAAATAAGGTAAATAAAAAAGTATTCTGAAAATAATAATAAACTACTAGATCAGGAGATCGCCGCGGCCATTTGATGTTTCCCGTTCTAGTAATAAGACGGCTTTTATTGCAGACTAGATCGCAACGTGTTCGCAGCTAAACATTGAATGTAAAATCTGGTGGGGAGAAGTGGGAAGATCGGAGAAAATCGTTGTGATGTCGATTGTTGCCGGGATTGGTGACGGACAGTAGGGGTGCCACGTTGCCACGTGTTACTTGTATACGTATAAATCGGACGTAAACATTGAATCCCTATACCTAATGAAAATTGACACATGTGGTATATTTGAAACTTTTGAAGTTAGAAGTGCAGTGAGAAAAACTATAGAGACTTTCAACCAAGATTTTGATTGGGTTGAAGGAAAAGGTATATCATACACGGATAATTAAGGTCTTCGTAAATTATTTCTTATCGCTGTCAAAATACGTTTTGTTATTGTGTCTTTCATATAAATAAAATGTTTCTTTCAATAATTTGCTGAGTAATAAGGAATCGATTCCCGCTCAGACACACAAATAGCAATCATTTGAAAAAACAATTTTCCTAATTACTGAATCGCAAAACATTGAAATTAACAAACATCTTGAGGTCAAAATGTTCCTTTCAATAATTTGCTTATTATATTAATAAGGAATCGATTCCCGCTCAGACACACAAATAGCAATCAATTGAAAAAACAATTTTTCCTAATTACTGAATCGCAAACCATTGAAATTAACAAACTTCTTGAGGTCAAAATGTTCCTTTCAATAATTTGCTTATTATATTAATAAGGAATCGATTCCCGCTCAGACACACAAACAGCAATCATTCGAAAAACCAATTTTCCTAATTACTGAATTGCAAAGAAATCTTGAGGTCAAAACTGTTTATGATTGCAATACTTCATTATTGTACTACATACAAAAAGTACACTCAAAGCAGACTTTAAAAACGGATATTATCTAAATAAACGCACACGCTGTAATATTTACGTAATATCATCGTCAGATTTTATCATTTACTTCATAGACACATGTGCATACAGGGTTATTTAAAAGTATGGAGACGGTGATTTAATGTAGTTAATAAGAGCATTCTGTTTTAATACATTATTTTCAAAAAATAGTTATTTATGTACCAAGTGGTCCTTTACCGAACGAGTTTGATTATGAGCCAAACGAGCGAGGCGAGTTCGATAAAGGCACTTTACTGACGTGGTGCGTACAGAATTTTATCGCCAACCGCAAAAACTTGTAATTAAAAAAATAAAGATATAATGACTTATCACATTTTATGAGAGCGACAAACGATCTTTGTTTAATGTTATACAATCACAGCTATGTTGACAGATATTAGATATTAGTAAAGTGTTTTATTTTACAGAACGATAAAGTGTTTGTTTACTTCCGTAAAACGCTATATATACGGTAATGCATCGCTTTATTGACGGTTGGCCATAAAATTATTTTAATAGCAAATGTTTTTTAATAGTAGGGACATCTAAGATAAAGAAAATTGTTTGTAATCAGCTTGTCTGTAAAAACTTACTGTTGGATCAGTGTGTGTAATTTACGTGGTGCGGTTACGCCATCTGGGATGGCCAGGGGACACTGGAGATAGAGGTGATGATGTATTAGATCGTCCGGAGTTAAGTTATATGTATTCTATGTAATATCAATGAATAAATGGTGTTAAAAGTAAACGTGTGTTGATCCTCTTCGCCGAGGTCTCAGAAAGCAAGCTAACTAAACAGTTATTAGGAAAAACAAATTAATAACTAAGTAGATTAAATTAAGTGCTCGAATTGTCCTCATTTCTAATTTGAGAATGACCCAATCGATTTACAAAAAAAAGATAAATCTCTCAAAACAAAAACTGACGGGGACTTTCTTGTATTTGGTTTTACTTATCTCCAAAGAAGAAATCTAAAGGACTTAAATCAGGCGAACTCGCTTACTACTCAATGCGCCTTCGGTTCCAACACATCTCTTTGAAAAAACGTTACCCATATAGTTATTGAGAATGTGTTCGTTGTTTTCATGTGGATAAAGCGTAGCACGAACGGGTATAATTTGATTTTGTAATAACTACAAATACAGAATCGATATGGTTGTTGCATTCGCTAAACTAATTTAGGGTGAGCAAGAATAGCACGGCTCCAAACTTTGCGATACTCCTAAATAGAAATAATATACCTGCCATTGTCATATGGTTATGTCAACATATGGCTATTGTAAGAATGGAATTACACTTCAACTTATAAATTGTGCCCAAATTTGTATACCTGAGTCATCTACATATTGCCGTGGTCCTTGCATATTTAAAAATAAGAATAGTATTAAGAACTAGTTTAAGTGTTAAAGAAACTATTAAATTTAAGTTTAAAGAATGTATATTGAAAATTTCAACATCATGCAATACTAATAACACAAGTGTATGATGGGTTGCATATATTTAAATATGAAGAATTCAAATACAAAATGATTTTATTATTACATTATAGGTTAGATAAGTATTAAAAATTAAGTATTAAATAGATACAAAATAAAGAGAAAATACGTCTAAGTAATATATTTCTTTTGTAGAAAAGATAAACAAGAAGTATGGTTTGTGTACAACAAAACGCAACCTAACTTTTCACAAGGCGTGAAAATAGCATTAAATATCTTAAGTAATAGACCTTTGTGTAAAGATAAAGAGGTACTTAAACCTAATAAAAGAGAGTGAGTCATTTAAACACTATAAAACTATATGAATAGGTTCACATTCGTCTTACACGAGACAAAAATATGGAAAAATAAATAATGTGAATTTAAAACGTGCATTTTTACATAAATTTTATAAGAGGTATTTTAATAAATCATGCTTAAAAAATATAAAAGTTACCTCAAACTTATGACTACAAATAAAAAAGGATATAATTTAAATATTATAACACGAAATGGTCAGCAATAGTGTTTTATACAAACAACAGCTGAATGAATAAAAATATACATTCATGGAATTGTACGTGTAAACACAGAAGTTTCATAGACTATGGAAGACTTGTATGGTTTTGAGACCTACAAAGAGAAATACAGTATAAAAATTTGTTTATAGTTTCTTGCAGATAAATGTATTACTGTAAGGAATCGTTGTAATATAAGTGATATGGGAAGAAGAAAGAATTCCTGTCATCTGCAATGTGTTTCCGAGTTTACCAGGTCCAGACATTTCTAAAAGAAAATTAAGGATTATGTTAGCGAATGGGAGAAGAAAGTGTCTAACAAATAATGAGAGAAGCAATAAGTTTATAAACAAATACAAGGAGGGACAGTATTAAGAAAAATATACCTACCGTTGGAGATACAGAACAATTTAGGGAAAGACTTATTAATAAGCAAACGGTTTGAAGTGTTGACGTTTGGTGGATGAACTGTCAATGACAATATGTGCACGTGTGTTAGTGTGACAACGACAACTTGCAGAAAATGAACAGCAGAGATTCCATCAAAGATGCTTTAATGCCAACCTAAATTTTAGTTAGAAGGAGGGCGTGATCGACAATCTTTGTTCTTTTGTTTCGGGTATAAATTCGAAAAGCAAGAATGAACATGAATTAATTCTTATTTCGACTTCGAAGGAAAAAGACAATTTTTGAAAGCTAACAAAGAATTAAAACGTAGGGTTGAATACACTACGATTTAACGTATAAGTATTTAGTTTGTATTAGAATATAATTTCAATTTTCATTTTCAATTTTATTTAGAATAATTTTCTTTTTGATAATTTTATATTTAAATATGGAGATGCCTAAGGCAGAGTTTGAATCGATATTTGATGAAACAAAGTAAGTTGTTAAAATTGTAAAGGATTATTAATGCTGCAATGTGTTTCTAAGAATACAACGTGAGAATGTTTATTCTAGTATAACGTTGAGCAGTAAGAGTTAAATAGATATTATCCTGTTAAATAATAATTCATTAGTTTATTTATAACACAGAAAGGATCATTAATAGTGTTGGGTGTTTCGGAGAATACTACGTGCGAATGTTTATTCTCGATTAGATTATCAGGCATCATAAATTTTTCGCATTTTAGCATTAATTCAAAATTTCAAAAATATAATAATATATAAAAAGGAGAATGTTTCTGTGTGGCATATATTGAAGTGCTAGCAACAATACGTGCGAATGGTTGAGGCTAGTGGTCAATTTCGAGCCAATCTTTGAACATTAACCATTGCGAACTTCTAGATTATCAGGGCATTACGTGCAAATATAATGTTTCTGGTAAAATAGAATTAGCTCAATACTAACAGATTACCTATTGGGAATCGAGTTTTGCGTTGTTTAAAACAGGATAAATATCTCATGACTACAATTATAAATAACTATATATTCTATAAAACATTATAACCGAAAGATGGTAGAAATGTTTTCTTTCTATTACGTGTATTATAAATTTTAATGTGGATATAGTATAGCGATGCTATCTATAATTGATATTCTAATAAAAATATACAGATATGATTTTTATATGAACTTAGACTTTTCTTTAACAAAAAATTATAACCTTATCCCAAAATAATACTAAGCAAGAGATTTACCAGGAGATAGAAGGGGTTGCATACACTGTTAGAACTCACGCGTACTTACAAAGTACGTGCTGTTAAGAAATAAGTTAATACATACATCGAATATAATGAAAATATTACATTTATATTTAATAAATGATGCTGGTACAGCACACAGCAATATGTATCCTTTTTGGCTTATAATGGAAGCCGTGACATATACTACATTTAACCTTCTCTATCTGTTATAGTTTCATCCATGTACTCTTTGTATGTAACTAAAGAGTTGCTATATACAAATACAAGCAAACTTGTTTTTTGACCACACCAGAGTTGTTTATGCAAGAGTAGCTTCACTTATTAGGAAATGTTATTATTAAAAGCCATTCCTAAAGTCACAGGCAAACACAAATTGAATAAACTTCCAAATACAGACTTACCAGTTTTCATTCTGTTATACCAAGGAGGATCGAACAAAAGGAGGGAGCATTTTCGACAAAAAATGAAGCCTGTTCAGATATGTTTACATCAATTACGAACTTCGTATGAGACTATCATTTATTGAATTGAAGAATTATTTTTCGTCTCATTTTTTACTAAGGATTCAGTCTTTCATTTAGTACTTAGTATTTAATATGATTGGATTTGCCACTTTTCATTACATAAATCAGAACAGCAAGTACTCTTCTCAGGTCAATTAGAGACAAAGAACAATAAAATTATAACTAATTTCATCCATAATTTTGTCATACATCTTTTATTTTAACATTGAAAATTGATGATTATGGGGTACCAAAAGAGCCCATTTGAAGGCATCTGCGAATAAAGAAAATACGTAGACCATTTGGGTTCCAAACGAAAGTAGTAAATTTTGATATAAACATTTAGGGGAAGATTGCCATTATGAATATACTATAATTACTATACCACTTAGTGAATGTTCTATACAAACACATAAATTGTAAAGCAAGTCCTGCATTTTCTTTTGTTGCAGTGAAATTGTTTTTTTAAGTATTTGTAACAGCGAGTGAGAGTGAATCAAACCTTTCAGCAAGAGATCCATACGAGCTTCACGAAAACCTTTTGGATATCATTAATATTGTAACGTTTTCGGGTTCGCAATAAACAACTCGTGCAATTTATTTATTTAAAACAGTCTGTATATTCATACACTCAAAATTAATTACAATATAAAAATGTAAAACTAATGTATCACACTTAAACTATTATGAATGAATTAAACACATGTATTTATTTACCAGTACTATTTATATGTCTGTAGTATTTATATCTTTATTGCACTATAATAAAAACTGCACCGTATTTATATCACTTCTATTTATATAACACTCTAATATTTTTGTCTTTTCTTCGGCTACCACTCACGGAACTATTTATTTATTTCTTATATTTATTTCTACTTTGGTCTGTTCCGCGCGTCGACTACCTAAGGAACTTCTTATTCCCGAATTGATTCCTCCATCGGTGACCCAGCCGCCTGATATACACATACGAAACATCTGGAAGCATTCGTGTAAACTCCATCTTCCTCTCGATGTTTGTAGAACATTCGATAGACATTCTGTCTCTTCACAGTACATATATAAAATGGATGATTTATTGGTTTATGATGTTTACCAGTCGTGCCGAATATTTGCCTTTCTTTTGTTGTCGCCCGGACGTCTGCTGGTTTCGTTACAATATTGTAAATAAAATCAACATAGAATTCAAAAATAAAACCTTGTGTAAATTCAACCAACAAGTTAAATGTTGAAATGTGTGGATATAAAAGTAATAAATAAATTATATATATATATATATATAATATAAAATAACTATAGTGACTGTTATAAATTGTAGTACATTCAGCATTAGTTGGGATAGCAGTCAGGGGCAATAAAACAAAAGTTCGCTCTTTTGAATAAATTCCAAGCTTTCGGCAATCTTTATTGCCTTCCTCAGGGCTGTTAACAACAAAAAAAAAATTCTACAATGAGCCACAGAAGATTTCAAATTGACAAAATGACATTTTTTTTTCTTTCTAAAAACAACAACAATACTTACAAAATTCAGTGAGTACAAAGACTTGGCTCTCATGGCAACAGAAATACACCACTGTTTACACTGATATCATTCATCTTTAAAAACAATAAGGGGTAATATAAAATTTAAAAAATTCTTAAAACCAAAAGTCAAGTGCACCGGCATTTGAATGTCAACGGGGTCAACTCTCTCTTTACATCGGACTATTTCAAATGCCGTGCGTATATATATATAGTCAGCCAGTCATGCATGCGTGTCTTATTTGTTGTAACATAAATCTGAATTAATTAAATATGTATAAATATTACTCAGGTTTGACACATCTGTTTTTTTATTCATATTGTGAGGTTCGCTCTGAATGTGAAACATTTCCAAGAACGTGCGTTTGTGGTAATTTCTTTCAATCTCTAAAATTTTTGTTTTTTCATAATCCATTTCATGTCCAGTCGCTCTAACGTGTTGCGTCAGTGCCGATGAACATTGTTTATTTTCATTCCTGGAGTCACTTTTATGAGAAATTAGTTTTTTTTTTTTTTTTTTTTTTTTTTTTTTTTTTTTGTTGTTAACAGCCCTGAGGAAGGCAATAAAGATTGCCGAAAGCTTGGAATTTATTCAAAAGAGCGAACTTTTGTTTTATTGCCCCTGACTGCTATCCCAACTAATGCTGAATGTACTATATATATATATATATATATATGCTGTTGTTTAAATTGTTCATACTATTGCTGAACTAAGTACATATACAAATTTCTTTGCTTGCAGAACTATTAATAATTCTGAAAGTCATCTTTGGTAATAACATTAATTTTTATTTCAATTATGTATTCAGAGTTAACGAGTAATTTATGAGCACTAACAAATACTTATTTTCAGAAAAATCTATGATTTGTTTTTCTAAAGTATAATTATTAGAGAAGTAACTTTAATTTAAAAATAATTAAAAACAAATAATATAAGAATTTATACCGTTTAATAGTTTTTATTACATATGATCACTTAATGGTACGCAATCCGCCAAGGTTGCAACGTTTTTACAATACCCGTACCGCACTAAGCTTCACTTTTTTTGTCTATAAACTGGACATTATGCTTTCTCTATGTATCTTACTTACTCTAAGATTCGTGTTAACTAAATTAAGTTAAATTTGCAATATTAAAAAACTAATTAAATTGATTTGACAAAAAGGAGTTTGAAATATATGATAAATGAAGTCACTCGTTAAGTAAAACTAAATAGCTTGTACCTAACCTGTTAAAAAGGTTGATAAATTTGTAAAACAACGTGACGTAATGAGATCTCGTCAGTCGTACATCAGGCGTGACAAAAGTTCTTATTACTAAATGGAAGTAAATTTGATGTTAAAATTAAACCTTAACAGAGCACAACAACGTGCATTATTAAGTAATTACCCCAATTAAACAACTAGAAAATTACATAAGACTCACAGACGGTAAAAAAAGACTAAATAATTAGTCAGGAGTATGTAATTTGGTTTAATAACAGAGAGGCAAATCATGTTTGACAAAGCTAAACCCAACCCCACTTAACAATTACAATCAATTTTACCAAACACAATAAATCCAGGTCTTTAAACTAACAGAAGATCCCATCAATCGGCTTCCCATCACAGGGCTTCGTCTGCAATAATGGCATCGTTAACCAAGATACGCAATCCCCAGAGGTATTTGAAATGAACGTAGTATGTAAGGCACGTATAAAAAACACTACAGATATCATAATACTTATAGCGGAAAAATTCACTTGAAATCCACACACGTGGTACCAAACGAAAACTCACCGAATGATGTCTTCTAGACTTGTCACTGAATCCTTAAAAAAGCGATATCTCAACCAAAAGTATATGCAAAGTCTTAGTAAAAGTGGAAGTCACCACTCGTGTTTACTTAAAGAAGACGTCCTTACATCCAAAGACAACCTCCCGCCGTGCATGATACACATGTGAAGTTTGCGGTTAATTAATAGAAATAGATGATATATGTACCAAATTGGATAATTATTGCAGCTTGTTCACAAAATTTTCATTATTATTGCAAATAATTTGTCAGCTCTTCACAAATTTGTTTTCTATTAAGTCATCTTCCGTTAACTTTTCAGCTTTGAACATTCAAACGACCGATGAAGTATTGAATTTAGTCGCTAATTTATTGGTTGATAAATCAGAATAATGTTCGGGTGCAGCCAATAAAACACCCAGTTTTCTATCATCACTATGGATCAGCAGTAAGGATTACAGTGACAGAATGTATATGCTATAAATAATTATATTATAACAAGTTATAGCATGCTTAGGCTAGTAATAATTACCAGCCAATAATTCAAAAATTTAATTTCTATTTGCACGAGTTTCTTTAACTAATTACAACTTCTGCGTCTTGATAAGCCAGCACCATAAGAACCTAATTCAATTATTATTTTACATTCACTTAAACTCACCATTGCTAAAATTAACAACAATAAATCGCATTGATAAGATTTTGACAGATACATATATTGCAAATATGTATTATCTAAAGGTGGCTACACACATGAACAAAACATCGTACCGAACTCCGTCGGGCAACATTCCTTGTAGCGCGACGAAGTTGCGGTGTGATGAAGTTTTGAGGTGCAACAGAACATCGTCGCGTAACATCAACGCGAACATAATGCCGTCCCATCGTTCTTGATCAGTTCATGAATGTTTTCCAAGCAAGATGGACATTGCGGCTGCAGCGTATATAATTATGCACTTATAGTGGAAAAGAAAGGACGTAGGCTAAGACGTTGGTGACAAACACATTTTTTTTAACTTTATCTGGGATGCTATGGTATTCCACAAAATTACTTTTCCTCGATAAATGTCGATCAAAGCAAGAATCACATCCTCCGTTCACTGCATGCCGAACCGATACCTAATTCAGTTTGATTAAACTCAATCGGACGTAAATTCCAAAAAGAAGGATTTAAAATTATATCCGACAAATTTTATTACTTGAAAAAGTAAGAAAACGCATTTTCTTCCACAAAATATGACACAGATGGCTAGAATTATTTTGAGACAAAAAATGAACACAGATGTTTTGAATTATTTGGAAGGAACGTTCCCACGCCATAAAAACTTTTCCTCAGTAAATTTAAGTGAAATTAAAAATAATCTCGGGCATTTATTATTTGTTCGCCAGGCCCGTCCAGACATGCGAGCATGTAGCGCAACGTGAACGCGCAACATTTCTTTGATGCGATGGCAGAAAACCGACAACTGATGGGATGCCGTTATGTTGCGATGTTGCGCAGTTGCACTGTTGCGTGGTTGCGTCCACACTTGAGACGCGACGGAGTTCGGTACGATGTTTTGTTGCATGTGTGTAGCCACCTTTATTAAATGTACCTATTATTAAAAAAGATTACCGTTTTTTATTCATTTTATTTATTTAAACAAATTAAAAAAACTTAATACTACTGTAAAGAGCAAAAATGTTCTATGGAATGGTAACTTAAATTAATCAATTTGAAAGAGTTTTGTATAATGACGGCTCAAAAACACTTTAAGAAAATAGTTGAAAATTTTCAAATGCTGATGAAAATTATACAAAAAACTTTGGTATTAACCCTTTTCTAAAATGATTATCATCTCCATACTTTTTAATAACTCTATATACGAGGTAGGCGCCATAAATTTCTCGCCCTGACAGGCTTATACAGGTTCAGAAGTGTTCAAACTCCGTCACGTCATGCATGTATATACATACGCGAGGTGTTCACTATAAATATGACGGTTCGAAGCTTAGTAGTTTTTAGTAACCAGCCAACCAACGTGACTAGAGTACGAAAATGTCTGAAGTAACGAAAATTGAGTATCGCGCGGTCATTAAATTTTTAACGAAAGAAGGGCATACACCTTATCACATTAAACAACGTTTATACGGCGTTTACGGTGATTCATCTCCTTCTTATTCAACTGTAAAAAAGTGGGCAAATTGTTTCCGTTTGGGACAAAAATCCCTAGAAGATCCTAATCGGTCGGGTCGACCAATTGAAGTGATAACGCCTCAACAAGTTTCAGTTATTGAATATTTAGTGCTAGAAGATCGCCGTTTGAAAGTGAAGGAATTAGCAGTGATAACAAACATTTCCGAAACGAGTGTTCGCCGAATTCTCCATGGCCCTTTGGGTATGAATAAAATTAGTGCTAGATCGGTACCGCGACTTCTTTCTGATCTCCAACGTGAATGTCGAGTCGAATGTGTGCAGTCGTCGTGTGGAGACGACCCAAAACCGATTTTGGAGTCCATTGTCACAGGGGATGAAATAATGATTTTGGCGTCTCTAATCAGGACGAGAATTTATGGCGTCTACCTCGTATGTAGTTATGATCAGCCTTAACCTTGGTTTATTAGACATTACATCATAATTTTCTGCGTTATAAATACATGCTGTTTGTCAATAAGTACTCTTCTTTCATTCAACTCATATTATGTCACAATATTATCAGAGGTCAGGAGGTTATCATTTATCATACCTAGGCTACGGTTTCTTTTACGCTAATTATACCTACATATTTATTCACTTAAAAAACTTTCCGTTCCTGATGACAAGGCAATGTTGTTTGTTAATTAGGCTTTTGGTATATTACCACAATTAATGTTGTTTATGTAAATTGTATTTGTTGCTATTATGTATGTACCTACATTATGTGAAATTATACTACATAATACAGTATCAAAGGCAGAAACCTTGGAAACTATAGCCTTCCTTACTATTTTGAAAGGAAAATGTTTTTGTGATACAATTAACAGCGTTTAAAACTCTCTGAAATAGTACACTAAAATGTTGAACGTGATTTATCTGTAAATTAACCTTACAATACTTTACATGGTCATAAAGAGAAACAGAAATGAATAACCGTAAATCATTCAAAAAAAAAGTACGGTTAAGAACTTTTCTTCTAAAAATAATAAAAGCTTATAGTTTATTACTTAGTATATTACTTTTTGTACAATATATATAGTTACAGGGTGACTCATCTCCCTAGGAAGGCAGATTGTGACTTTATGTAAAAAAATATTTCGAAGCAGTTTTTTCTCTTATGATAGCTACTCATTGGTATTACTTTTTAAATTTATTTTGTATTATACAGAGTATTTTTGTATTCCCGTATAATTCTTAGTCAAACAGTAATAAGATAATATAGAAAATAGACCAATCAGTCATGGGCAAACTTTTTAAGGGGAGGGCCAGATAAAATAAAAAATTATCTAGACAGGCCGAAACAAAATTGAACAAAACACATTTTTATAAGTGATAAACTTTATTTTTGATTTTTAGGTCGCACACAACTTATATGCTACAATGGTAAAAAAAACGGAAAAAAAAAAGATAAAAAGCTACAAAAATTGATTATTCTTTAAAAGCGTATGAAGGCGTATGTGACAAATAAAACTGTGACTGAGCTTCTAAAAGTTGTTCATAATGCTGTTTTTGTGAAGCTTCGTAGTAGAAAACACTTGTTCACAGATGTAGGAAGATGCAAACATCGCAATTATCTTCTGAGCGTGAGATTTCAGGTTTGGGAAACTTGATTTTGACAGGGACTCGTAGAACTCAATTTTAGAAACGTTGAGAAATAATTGCTTCAGTTCAGTGTTACATTGCAACTCAATCAGTTCGAGCTGCAATTCTGGTTTGACAGATTCACAATCCACATGAAATACAATATCTTTCAAATGTTCACACTCGTCCTTTCCTTTTCTTCCATGAAAGAGATTATTTCGTCTGTTAAATCCCAAACCCGTTCTGCACTGAGCCACCTTACTTTAGTGCAGTAAAGTACATCAGAATATTCAGACTGCAATGAGTCAAGAAACTCTCGAAATTGCCTATGATTTGAATGCTCGTGAACGAGTGCTATTAACAAGCTTAATAACAACATCAAGCGCATGTTTCATGTGTAGAGCAGATTTACACAGAGTTTTTGATGTATGTATGACACAATGAAGAAACACAAGTTCGTTAGCAGGAAATGATTCGTTAAATAGGCATACAAAACCAGATTTCGTCCCTGTCATATTCGATGCTCCTTCAGTAGTAAAGTTGCAAATATTGGTCAAAGTTGCTTTCAAAGACGTGATAGTTACTTGAAATTCTTGAAAAATTCCTGATTCATTTGTCGTTCCCTTAATGAACGCATGCAAGCTAGTTCTTCAGTAACACAAAAGTTGTCATCAATATCTTTTATAAATATCAGTAATTGAGCTGTGTCAGTTATGTCCGTACTTTCATCCAACGCAAAAGAACAGAATTTAAACTCCCTTATCTTTGACTGTAGTTGTGAGACAAACTGCTTATCAATTACTTCAATTCTAGAAGTAATTATTTTTCGAGACAAAGTTACTGTTTCAAAATCCTTTGTTTTGTCAGGACTCAAAATCTCACATACTTGGAGCATACAAATTCGCCATCAGAAAATGCATTGTTACATTTTGCAATATTGTATGCTACAACGTAACTAGCATGTGTAGCTAGCTTTTGAGAACTGCTTAGTTTTTTAAAAATATTTTGCTGACCTGACAGTTTATTACGTAGAGCGCCTACTTTTTGCTTCCGTTCTTCTTCGGTCATAGTTTCATAAGTGGCGTTTTTGTGTTTTGTCATGAAGTGTCATGAGAGGTTGTATTCCTTGAATGCGGCTGAAGCCTCATTGCAAATGAGGCACACAGGTGTATCCTTAATAGCCGTGAAAAAGTATTTCTTAGTCCACTCATCTTTAAAAACACGAAGTTTTGAATCAACCTTACGTTTCTTACTTGCCATTGTAATGATCAGAAATGCCAAAAACACTACCAACAAAGCAAAATTATAGAAACACAAGCCAGGCACACAGCCGCAGAAGTGACTTGACACTGACTACGTGACTGTCCGAACTACACTGAACTCAGCGTTGACGCGGTTGAGTCACTGGAGTTGCCAACATTTTAATTCAAAAGTTGCCAAAATGATGAAGTTTTAACTATTTTATGTGGTAATATCGTTTAACGATCAATAATTAAAGCTGTTAAACATTAATTGACTCTTTTTCCAGTACCCATACCAAAATAATTGCATTATTGGTTATATGGATTTGATTTATAAGAATTGTAGAACCATTAGAAATACAAAATAAGATAATCCATAATAATGTATGTACATATACCGATTGTGTCAAATAACATTAGCCATAGGAAATCAATGTATACGTATATACGATGTATACATCGCCGGCATTGGGACGATAGTCGGTACCGGGTTGGCATACATATACATACGTATACATCGTACATACGTATGCATGGCTAATGCTATTTGACACAACCGGTATAGGGTATATAGTGTAGCGTTTTCGGGTTCGCAATGAACAACTCGTGCAATTTATTTATTTAAAACAGTCTGTATATTCACAAACGTAAAATTAATTACAATATAAAAATGTAAAACTAATGTATCACACTTAAACTACTACGATTTAAATTAACACAGGTATTTATTTCTATTACTATTTATGTAACACTACCGTATTTATATCACTTTTATTTATATAACACCGTACCACGCAAGGAACTATTTATTTATTTCTTATATTTATTTTTACTTTGTTCCGCGCGACGAGTACTTAAGGACTTTCTTATTCCGGAATTACTCATCCATCGGTTCAACTGCTTTTATATGCACATACAAAACATCTGGAACACACCATAAAAACGCTAGTGTCATTCTTGATAGGCCTGGAAGCATTCGAGATTCGAGAGACAGTCGGACTCTTCGTCGCCCACACATTATACACGTGTGGACGCCCGGATGTCTGCTTCTTTGTGTGCTTGTTTCATTACAATAGTTTACTAATTTATTAAAATGTATCACATAAATATTTTATATATATTTAATAGATAAATCATCAAAAAAAGAAAACGGAGAAGTTTGTAATAATATTTAAGATTACATATATGTGTAATTATACTTTACTTCTGTTTTTCCATTTTTCCAAATTGAAAATTGTGACACTCTCCTCCATTTTCTTTAATAAATGACTTAGTTAATAATATGCCAGATAATGATTCCGTGCTAAGGAGATTTCGAATTTTTGATTTATTTAAATTAATTCCACTGAATATTCTTTCCACTGTAGCACTGCAATGTGGGAGAGACAATAGCTCGAATGCAAATTTTGATAATTGCGGATAAGCATTTGAACCATCATTCAACTTTATTTTGTATAACAGGTATTTGCCCAAAAATCTGTCTTATTTTTCTTACAATGCAACAAACACTATCGCTCCCTATACTAATAAACATCGCTCACTTCTGTGTACGAGGGACACTATTTATGTATTGAGAATAGAAAGAATAAACAAATGAATTTGATGAAAAATACCTTTATTGTTTTTCAAAATAATCGCCTTTAAGATCTATACACTTTTGCATGCGATTGAACCACCCTTCAAAGCACTTTGTCCAGTCAGAAGATGGTAGCTCTAAAACATACGTTTTGAAGGCCTCAACCGCTTCTTCGGGCGATGAAAATCGTTGTCCACGCAGTTTATCTTTAATTACTGGAAACAAGAAGAAGTCATTGGGTGCCAAGTCGGACTGTAAGGCGGATGACCCATCAATTCGATCTTTTGTGTGTCCAAATACTCGTTTGTTGCATGTGATGTGTGTGAGCTCGCATTGTCATGATGCAAAATGATTCGTCGTTTTGGGTTGGTTTCTCTCAATTTACCGAAAACTTCAGGCAAACAAATGGTCGTATACCACGCTGAATTAACGGTCTTTTGTTTTTCGAGAGCCACAGTTGCCGCAGGACCAGTTTTCGTGAAGAAAAACGCCACCATTTGCTTCCTAACGCTGCGAGAACGAACAACTTTTGTTGGCTTTGCTTCACATTGAAACACCCAAACCGCCGACTGGCCTTTTCTTTCTGGCTCATAAGAATAAATCCACGACTCGTCACCTGTGACGATGTTGTATACCACTTTGGATGCACCACAGTTGTATTTTGAAATCATTTTACGGCACCAATCGACACGAGCATTTTTTTGAGCATCTTTCAACAAATGTGGAATCCAACGCGCACACAGCTTCCGAACACACAAATGTTCGCGCAAAATCTTATGTATGCTGGTCATACTAATGCTTAAATATCTCTCGATTTCTTGATATGTCACATGATGATCTTCTTCAATTAGTTTTCGCACAGCATCGATATTTTCCGGCACAACGACCGATTTTGGACGACCTTCTTTAACTTCGTCCGTGAGCGAACTACGTCCACGTTTGAATTCAATGTACCAGCGATATACAGTGGGTGTGGATGGCGCTTCATCATCAAAAGTTGAATTCAGTTGATTGATGCATTGTTCTTGAGTTAGACCACGTCGAAAGTCATAATAAATCATAGCTCGAAAATTTTCGCGAGTTAATTCCATATTTTGGCTGAGATGAAATTTTAAACACTGCAAAAAACACAAATATTGCATGCACGTCAAAACTTTCTGACTACCTATAACGTCAAAAATGTCAAACTTTACGATGACAATTTCAAATTTCACCTGGCAATACCAGTGTTGCGAATTCTCAATACATAAATAGTGTCCCTCGTCCAAATAGGGGAGAGTGGGGTATAATGATCCCTGGAGGTGAAATGATCCCACCTGATTTCGCAAAAACTAATGATGCCATCTAGTTTACAGTGACAGAATATTGAAATTAAAGTGTTCTGTACTCACGAACACGCCATGCGATCAGTTCAAGCCTGTTTAAAAACTCGTGGTTTGCAGTTCTGTGTTGTGTGACTTTCCAATATAAGGTAAGTGCTTCGTAGTATCAGTATTAAATCTATGTATTGTTATTTATCGAATCGAGTTTGTGCACAACTTCTAATGGTATAGTTGGAGTTCAAAATCCTTAAGTAGTTAGAGTCTATTTTCTCACTGAAAATTGTTAAGTTAGGTGAAAGTCAGAATGTGCGTTTGGGGTTAAACGATCCCTAATGGGTCGTATAAAATGATCCTGGGATCATTTTACCCCCATTTATTGTTTTATTTCAGTTATTCTTCTTTAGATTTTTTACTTTTTCAGAATGCCACGTCACTACCAACGAAAAACGCAAAGACAAAGTTGGGATCCAGAGAGTATGCAAAATGCTCTGGATGAGTTTAAAAATGGAATGCCTATCAAAACCGCAGCAAAAACCTTCAATGTTCCTATTATGTCATTAAAACGTCGAGCCAAAAATAAAAACAAAATTGCCACGAGTAGTATAAAACATCTTGGCAGCAAGAAGACGGTCTTTAGTCCAGATCAAGAAGACGAGTTGGTACAACACATTCTTGATCTGGAAACAAGAATGTATGACATCACAACCCTAGATCTTCGTCGTTTGGCCTTCCAGTTGGCCGAAAAAAACAATATACCACATCCATTTTCACAGATAAAAATGGCCGCCGGAAAAGACTGGCTATCTGGTTTTCAAACAAGACATCCAGATATTAGTCTGCGAAGTCCAGAGTCTACTTCTGCCCCTCGCGCAAGAGCTTTCAATAAACCAGTGGTGACGAAGTTTTTTGGTCTTCTGAAAGACTTAAGAGAACGACATGATTATCCTTCCCACAGAATATTCAATGTAGATGAAACATCAATTTCCACAGTTCCTGGAAAAAATTCCAAGACATTTGCGAAGAAAGGAAGAAAGCAAGTGGCACGCATTACGTCAGCTGAACGTGGAATATCTACAACAGCGGTCATTTGTATTTCAGCAGCTGGAAATTTTATACCACCCATGCTTATTTTCAGCAGAAAACGTATGAAAGCTGAATTAATGGACGGGGCCCCTCCAGGTACAATTTTCGCATGTAACGAAAGTGGATGGATGAAGCTTGACTTATTTAAACAGTGGTTCGATCATTTTGTGAGTTTTGTTAAGCCCTCTAAAGATGACCCTGTATTACTTGTTTTGGATGGACACTTAACACATACCAAAAATTTGGATGTAATTTTAAAAGCAAGGGACAACTTTGTTTCTTTGTTGTGTCTGCCACCTCACACAACACATAAACTCCAGCCGTTAGACGTTGGAGTTATGTTCCTCTTAAATACCTACTTGGACCAAGCTCTTGAAAAATGGATGAACAATCACCCTGGAAGGACTATTACCACGTTTCAAATAAGTAGCGTCTTTTGCGAAGCATACTTGAAAGCTTCTACACCGATAAACGCTATCAATGGGTTTCGAAAAACTGGTATTGTTCCATTTAATCCAGAAACGTTTACGGATGTCGATTTCATAGCTGCAGACGTTACAGAAGAACCAAATGAAGAACGAAATGCTCCTGTTTTAGATAACTTAGATGTGTTACAAAAAAGACGTCTAGAAAATCCTGTTGCAGGTCCAAGTTCGCGTCTAGACAACGTCGTAGAAGAAACACGTCAAGAAAGTCCTACTCCAGGTTCAAGTTCGCGCCCAGATTCCGTCATTTTGGAACCCGAATCACAACAGCACAATAATAATTCTTCATTTACTATTACTACTCCCTCCGTTTGTCATCCTCTTCCGAAAATTGACAAGAAAAGAAGTAGGAATAAACGCAAGTCAACTGGTACTGTAATTCTCACGAGCACTCCATACAAGGATAACCTCGAAAAAGAAAAGATGGAAAAATATGAAACCGAAAAAAGGAGGAAGCAGAAAAAACAAGCAAGACTGGGTAAAACTAAAGCAGTTAAGACTTCAAAAAGACCAAAGAAAAGTAAAGTAAAAGAAAAGCTCCGGGAGAGTAGTGGGTGTAGTAGTAACGATTCAGATGACACTGAATGCATATTGTGTGGTGGAAGTTTTAAAAGGTCTATCAGGGGAGAAGGTTTGGATCCAATGCACTACGTGTCGCGGATGGGCACATGATGAATGTGCAGCAGTTAGCGACGATGTTAAGGATTATACATGTACCAGATGTGTATTCCGTACTCAAGTAGCCCCTGCTAAACAACAAATTAAATTTTAGTTTAATAATTATTTTATGCCAACGTTTTTGAGTTCCTAAAGAATATTTTGTTGTTTTTTTTTGAGAAAATATATTATTTTTGTATTTGCAGTAAAAACAACTTTATTAAAAATCTTTACCTAATATGCTATACTTATAGTAACTGTGTCAATCAAAAATGCTTTTACTGGGGGGGGGGGGTCGTTTTACCCGCCTCATGGGATCATTTTACCTCTACCCTTGGGGCAAAATGATCCTTTTGCGAAGTATACATTGTATCCATTTCTATGAATGGTTTTTAATGATTCAACCTTGACGACCATACCAAAGTGCTAAGAAAAGTATGCTCTCTCTGTGACAATAAATTAAATTTTTTTGCTTGTACCGTACTTCGCCTACGACGTGTTTTCTCTTAGAGGGATCATTATACCCCACTCTCCCCTACTACATTATATTATACCATTTACCATTGTATGTGTATACGCATTTAACGCCTTAGACTCACTAGATCAGGAATTCCCCGTTTTGCCTTCGTGGCAGTAAAATGCTTATACAATCGTTTGACCTTGACCATTTAGCACTTAATATCATTGACACATATCAACATATGTAATACATGCATATAAACGTAGCAAGAGAAATATTTTTTAAATTAAGTCTTCCTATTATTGTTTTTAATTATGATAAATTTCGTAGAAATACTTATATGGAGTTATTTTTTGTATATGTAAAATGTTGCCATTTTTTTTGGATTTCATACAAAGTTGCCGGAGTTAATTGGAAGTTGCCCAAAATGACAACAAGTTTCCAACAACGGCAACCCTGACTGAACTTGAGAACAGACGAAACGAAAATGGTAGCGGCCAATTCGTTCCGAACTTAGCCGAGCAACACACCTACACTGCCCTGCTAAGCAAAAGTGCAGTATGTGCAAAAATGGCCAAAATCAGCTATTGGGATAATTGTTATACTAAGAGCATTCTGCGCCCTTTCTACCAAGTAATAATACCTAATATGTCATATAAACACCTTATATATGACATATTCGGTGTTTTTGCTTAGTAAAAGGGGCGCAGAATGCGCGTAGTATAACAATTATCCAATATCTCACTTTGGCCATTTTTGCAGATACTGCACTTTTGCTACTTAAGTTACCGTGGTTTTGAATAAGCAATATTACCGTTATTAATGAAAATATCGATTACTCTTCTAAAGGCATCTGTTTTGGGACAGAGTAACGCTGCTGGTAAACTCTTTGGGCTAATAAATAATTTGTTAGACGTTCCTCCAGTACAAAAACACCGTATTCAAATAAAAAACATAAAGTTGGCAAAATTATATCAAAAAATACCAATAGTTCAGTAATGGTCACTTTTAAAGTAATAACGTCATGTTTCTGATGGGAAATTTTGTAAGCGATTCATAAATAAACCAACATACGGGTTTCATTTGAATAAAATTACATCTACTGAAAATGTGTTATGTAATTTTGATCCAATTTTCTGCACATGGAATTAGTAATTGAAAAAGAAAATGGGTGTGCTTAAAACCACACGGCAGAAGTGAAAACTTCATCAAGGCGAGGTTAATAATACGAAATACAACTTTTTTTTCGTTCTATATTACATTAGGGTCATCCTGCATCGACGAATTCAGTTGCTGAGATTTAGTGTGCTTCTTTTGACGATATTTCTTCACGCGCGCATTAGACAATTCCCTTTTTCGTTTTAATTTGTCATCGATTTGATTTTCTTCATCCATCCTGTGTAACAGAAAAGAATTAAATGCTTATAAATTCGTATATAATGAGCAATTAAAGCAATGCTCTATTCTCAACGTTTCTGTTTTGCATTGGTATACAAATTATAGTAAATGTGTGTGGACGTTATTTAACATCCGGAATATACTGATCAGTTTCCGAGTCATCCATATCATTTTAATAAACATGCTAAATCTTACCTGAGCGCGAAATATTATAGGAGTGGAGTATATTATTATAGAGATAATGTCTCATATACATACAACAAATTTTTTGGTTAACTGTCCGCGAAGTTACCAATTAACGAACGCAACACAGTCCGCCAAACACAATTTCGCGACCGTTGTTATGGCAGCGGCCGCGATATATAATCGCGTGTATATATATATATATATATATATATATATATATATATATATAAACAATATGAATACTCGCTTACGAGTCCCACGCTGGTCTGATGCTAACGTGCCGGCTTCTCACCCGTGCGGCTCGGGATCGAATCTGCTCGGGGACAATTTTCAATGTAATTGAAATTAAATACCTCTATATGATATATTTCTCTCGTTCCCTTAGTCGACTCGAGCCGACTTTACCCGAACGAGCGTTACATAGCTGAGCGCGACGGCTCAGTCTTGTTCAGTGCCCACAATCAACGCAACGCGCCCAAAGAAGTTTACACTTCACAAAATTCTTGTATTAGGACCTTTTATTGTGAACAACACTAGCAAATATGGTGTATATCTAATACGTCATTTTTGAGGAACCTAATTTTATAAAGACATTGAATTTTTCAGAAAAATGGTAATAAATGGAACTTTAAACTTTAGGACTATACTATCATATTACTTTTTGACTAAGAATTATACGGGTTATACCAAAATGTAATAATATGCAGGGTGTTTCATTCTCCTCTGTATAATACAAAATAGATTTAGAGATGCTCCTAATGAGTGGCTGTCTTAGGAAACAAACCGCTTTGAAAAATCTTTATTCACAAAGTCACAATCTGCCTTCCCGAGAGAGATGACTCACCCTGTATGTACATAAAATGTATAAATTTATTTACTAACACAATTTTCATTTAAGTTCGTTGTTCTGTGTTATTTTTTCACCACTGTATATCCAGTTTACTTTCAGAAACGATGTAAAATTAATAGCCTTTAATTAGTTAGCATAAAAATGCAATTTATATCATTATGAATAATTGCAAATTAGCATAATAGTTACTATTAAATAATTATGAATATTTCTTGAAAATTTCACTTTAATATTGTAACGAAATAACTCTAAAAGAAAAATAAACATCGTCGCGACGACGTTAAAAAAACGAAATATAAACAAGTCATAAACCATCTGCACGCAAGTACGGCGTAAGCAAAAAGTCTAGATCTTTTCTGGTATATTTCCGGGCTCATCGAGATGATCCAGAGAATTTTCTCGTATACTTCTAGGCCTTTTACGATGCCGATATAAGAATGACTGAGGCCGGGATGATTCACTCATTCAGTAGTATTCGGACAATACAAAATAAATGTAGTGGTGCAGTGTTATATAAATGTTACAAACATAAATAGAAGTGATAGAAATAAATACGAGTGTTCATTTGTAGTAGTTTTAAGTGCGATACATTTATTTTATATTTTTATATTGTGATTAGTTTTAAGTGTGTAAATTTACAGACTGTTTCAAGTTAATTGCACCAGTTGTTCATTTCGACCTCGAAGACGCTACAATATGCTTACCAATATAATCGAAATGTTTTATACATTGGACTTGGTTTTTTTAATTCCGTGGCGCACTGGCAAATACCTATTTACTGACAAATTTATGTTACGAGGTTCACGTTTCTTATTCATAATTTATAAACTTACACAAATATTTTGATTATTTTTATTTTTTACTTTCTTATACGTAGTATAAGGAAGTATTGTGATGATGAAAATTTTCGACCTCGAGATTTTTGCAGATGTCCACCTTTTGAAGTCCCCTGATACCAAAAAATGTTTGTGTGTGTGTCTGTGTGTCTGTCTGTGTGTGACCACGATAGCGGTCAAACCGCTGTATATATCTATTCCAAATTTTGTATTTACGTATATAATCTCCCTCTTGAGATCTGATTAGTTTTTCAGTAAAATCGGTAGACCGGAAGTAGTAGTTTACTTCAGTGAAAAAATCGAATTTTGCAAATATTTCGTCAATTACTAAGTTTAAACAAATTTATAAGGAATACAAATGTACTCAAAATTAAATTTGAGACAAATTGTCTTAAACAAGTTTTTTGAAATACCTACCGGAAGTAGGTCTTTTACTCTTATCGAAAATCAGTTTTTTGCAAACATTTTGCAAGTCATGCTTTTTAGACAGGTACGTTACGAGTATAAAAGTATTTAGAACTTAATTTTCAATACTCTTTGTACAAAAAAAAATTCAAAATTCGGACCGGAAGTACCACTTTTATTCTTAGCGAATAGCGATTTTTTGCAAATATGTCGTAAATTATGCATTCTATATATATTTAGTAAGTGCACAAGAGTATTTAGAGTTGAATTTGCAATATTTTTTGTATACATGAAATTTCAAAATTCGAACCGGAAGTAGCACTCTTAGCGAGTCGCACTTTCTTTCGAATATCTTGCAAAGTATACATTCTATAGCGATTTATTAAGAGAATGAAAGTACTTAGAATAGGATTTTGAATAATTTTTGTATAAAAAAATTCTTAAAATTGTATAGTTTGAAACGCTCATACGTATAAGGAAGTCGTGTGGTGGCCACACCTCATTTTTTACTTTTGAAAATAAGTCCATATTTGATGTGTCACTATAATTATAACTTTTCATTTCGATGCAATGTATACAAAAAGTATTCAATAAGATTTTGATATGTTTATTCAGAGAAACAAATATTTCCAAATAAAGCACAGGTAGAAAATATACTAGCATCAAGATTTTACTCTTGTAAGAAGTAAATCACTAAATGACCTTTATTCAGTTCTCAATTTCGCAGCTATAATATCATGGCTTACCATACTATAGTCACATAAAAAACATCAAGTTGTCAAACTTATGCAATAATGACGTATTATATATTATTGGTGTGAAATTTAATAAGCAATTGAAAAATGAAGATATACAGGTACACCATTTGAAAAAAAAGATTTTTAGACAAAAATATATTATGTAAGTTTAATCCAGTTTTTTGTACATCCTATTAGTAATTCGAAAAAGAAACAGCTAATATCCTTGCATTAGCTTCCTTTATGAAAAACTAAAATACCAAAAAGTTATTTATGTCCCTCTAATATGTAGTTTTCGAGAATTACAATTTTTAAAAACATTATTCTGAAAAATGATAATAATGCAAAAATGTAATAACACACAGGAGTTCCATTTAAAAAAAACTATAATTATGCTCAGCCATCAATTTATGAACCACTCTGTATAACTGAAAATAAATTTAAAAGGTATTGCAAATAAGCCGCTATCACAGAACGAAGAATCATAGCTCATAAACATATAATCCTCTTTCCACCATGTATAGAGGTTCAGATTATAATCAAATTTTTGAACGACATGGTCTGGATTCCTTGGCATTACCGATTAATATATTTTTCAAAACAACTCTCGACGCCATATTTAGTTTCACAAATACACTTGCGCTCGGTTGGAATTATTCATGTTGCTAGATGTAATCCTGTAAGTCCAGTATTCCCCAATAAACCACATGGCATGTAACTTAAATTAGCACTACCCGCATCATTTTGGATTCATTTCGATGAAATTAATTGTGTTTTTGTTATTTTTATGCATTTCTGTTTGTTAATATTTAATAACATTAGAATTTGTGGAAAACCTAAAATGAGGTATATTTTCATTGAACAAGTCGATACTATACATTGTTATCGTGTCTTTTATTGTTTCAATAATAACATTTTATGAGGCTTGCTTGTCATTACGAACAGAGATTCTGTGACGTTTGACTGCAATAATTTATAAGATAAAGAATATTAAAATGCACAAGCGTGAAGGAATTACAACTGCGGAATCAAAAAGTGGGACGCTAATTATTACTTATATTACTATACTAAAGCATATTTTCAGAAATTGAAATAAAAAGTAACAATAATTGTTACTATTATAGAATTCAGATAGAATTTCTAATTGCTACTTATTTCTTGTTACAGATACCCCGATGGCTCTGTCAAGCTTAGGAACCCACACATCGAACTTATGGACCAAGATATACTCTACCATTTGGCATTAGGAAGCGGTTCACATGATCTCGTGGAAATGTTTGGAGATGTCAAGGTATATAGGTCACTTAAATCTTGTACTAACTCTAATGGTGCAGGCATAAAATACTGATGTTAATAAGTAAATATATAATAAGCTTAAATCTTCTAGTTTTATGGTAAATATGTTGCTTTTCAAGTTCTTGCAATACATAATAGTATATTCGCTAAAAAAGGTATTGTTTAATTGTAGTACTTAATGAAATAAGAGCTACAAACAAAAACACATTCCTCAAATAGAGGCAGGAGGTTTGTTCATAATTTATGTGGAATTTTCGTTTTCTAAAAAATACTTATTTATTCTTGAGTAATATTGTTGTCTCCTTAAGACTCCTCCCCAGTAAATATAAAACAGATGAACCAGCGGTTGTTCCAATCCTTGAAGCATCCTGAGAAGCAACTTTTAGAATACCATTTAGATCATCATGCGATTTTGATTTTATCACTTCAATGGTATCTAAACGACGTTTTTTCAGGATTTCTCATTTTCGGGAATAAGAAGTCGCAACAGTCCATGTTTTATTGGCTGATGTACAGAGTGTTCATAAATGATTGAAAGGCGTTTGAATTTCCCGCTTTCTATTTTTTTGCTTTAAGTTGGTGCCAGGTACTAGTCAAATCTCTGGGGCTGTAAATATTGTATATCATAGAAGTAACAGAAAAAAATGAGAAAGGGAATAATTTTAGTTAATTTATTAGAAGATATTTACAATAAAATTGTTTTCTAATGTTGATATTTGAAATTGTTCTTAATCCTAATTTCAGGTTAGACTAGTCAATGAAAATTATTACAAAAGTATAACACTTATTCAAGATATTTATCATTTAAAATTTTGAAAATTACAACATTTGTTCAAAATTATTACAAAAGATATTTATAATTTAAACACAAAATGCTGCCCGTGTAAATTCAAACACAAATTCATGTATGGATACGGTTAGAATGAACTTTATTCTTTAAATAACCAAACATGAAGTACAGAGGTGACAGAGGAGGCCAGCGGTCTCTACTTATCAATCTGTCCCCATAAAATTGCTGCAGATAATTTAATGTTCTCTGCGCAGTATGGGCTGTAGCACCATCCTGTTGGAAATAACCACGTTGCAACTCATCATTATAAAGTTGATCAATAAAGGAATTTAAAATTATATATTGATAGGTATTCGCATCAATATTTTGATGAAACAAGATAGGGCCGATGATTCTTCTTCTTGACATCGCTAACCACACACCGATCTTTTGAGGATGTAATAGAGTCTCTATAAAAATATGAGGATTATCCGCAGACCAAATTCTATTGTTCTGTGAATTTACATATCCACTGAGATGGAACCATGGTTCATGACTGAAGAAAGGAGTATCCATGATATCGCCATTGTTTAAAACCTCATCGAACCATTCACAGTACTGTGTACGACGAGGAAAATCCAGAGGTAACAATTCATGAGTTACGGGTATCTTGTATGGATGTAAATGAAGAGCTTTCTTGCAAGCCTTTTGACAGGTACCAAGTGATAAATTTGTTTGGGCTGATAAGCACCGTAAAGATTGACTCACATCCATTCTTTGACTAATATCTGCAACAACTTGTTCAGTTAGAACAGTAGAACGACCTGTAGATTTTCCTTTTGCAACATTCCCTGTTCTGCGAAATCTCTCTGTTACACGACGAACATACTGCACAAAACAATCATGTGTAAATTCTATGTTCGAAAATTCTTCTTGAAATTGCTGCTGGCAATTTTGAGAGGAATAATCCCATATTCCTTGATGATTGCGTATTCCTGAACGAAAATACGCTTCAACGATAAATTTGTTGTGCATCTGTGAAAACCATCATTAACCTAAAAGCGAATGTTGATTATATTTGTACGGATCTATTATGGCTACTTCGTCGCTTACCGATACTAATATGCGGATGTAAAAAGTGGCAATAAGAAAAGCCTTTCTAGTAATAAATAAGTAAAATAATAAAGTAAGTAGATGAAAACGAAAATCAAAATCAAAACAACAGGATAGTAAGACGCTACTGATCATTACTGGCATTTACTGGTACATCTTCAAGAAGCACCAACTTTCTGACAGAAAAACAAGAAAATGGGTGTGCTTAAAACCACACAGCAGAAGTGTAAACTTCATCAAGGCGAGGTTAATAATACACGCGTATAATATTCAGTAACGTATTAAATAAAACTTATTCGCACATTTATTACATTTACACATGTACACACGCGTATAATATTCAGTAACGTATTATACGACTGATGCGTCATGCTCTCCCATGTAACGGTCGGTTGGACGTATGTATATACTGGGGTGTCTCTAAAAGGTGCGGTAAAAACGCTACCACACATTTCTGAGGGCAAAATATGACGATCTAACCCAACTTACCTCAGTCCAAAAGTGGATGCTCTCGGAGATACAGAGTGTCAAAAGTTCAATTTGGTTTTAGTTTTTTATAAATAATTTCTGTAATAATTGGTATAATGTCACAATATTTGGGTAGGGGGGATTTCGTGGGGTAAAAAATTTAAATCTGCTCTCATTTTCAATGCAAAATGTAGAGGGCGCCACCTGCGGCATATTGTATCCATTTAAAGCGTAATAACTTTTTTGAGACACACTGTATTTAACTTTTAAATAAAAATTCTTATTCTCCAATGTTTTTTACCTAGAAAAGGTATACCTGGTAGGAGTTGATTGGAGCAGCCGTTTATGAGTAATCTGGATATAAAAAATTCATTCCGTATATGGACACATATGCTTCTGTAATTTGGGTGTTATTCTTGTGGCAATTCAATGCAATGGTGCATCCACTTTTGGACTGAGGTAAGTTGGGTTAGATCGCCCTCAGAAATGTGTGGTAGCGTTTTTTCCGCACCTTTTAGAGACACCCTGTATATATATAAATAGACGATATGAATACTCGTTTACTATCCCCGCACTTGGTCTACTGGTTAAGTGCCGTCCTCTCACCCAGGCGGCTCCGGTTCACATCTGCTCTGGGACATGAATTCATTTATTCATTTAAATTTCAATTTAATTGAAATTAAATACCTCTATATGATATATTTATCTTGTTCCCTTAGTCGACTCGAGCCGACATTACCCGAACGAGCGTTACATATCCGAGCGTGACGGTCAGTCTTGTTCAGTGCCTTCAATCAGCGCAACGCGCCCAAACACTTCAAAAAGTGCGGGCGATTCAAACGCCTTTCAATCATTAATGAACACATGGTAACGAGCATGGTAACTATGACAGGCTGTTTCTGGTCAAAATACTCGTAAACAATTCTGGATAGTTGTTGATTTCATTCAGCGACATTGATTTTTGTTTAAATATATAAAGATGCACACCAATCAAACAGAATGCTTGGCAATCATTTTAAACATATTTTTGCCAAATTCTAAATTAATAATGGGTTAATAATTTTATTTGACATTAATTAAAAATGCCAAATACGTATATAGGTACTTTACTTTAACACATTTTTTCTACTCCCATACTTTGATTGTATTATTAGATACGCCGAACCTGTAATTTAATGATGTCCATTACGATACAGATTTTCATTATGATACAAGTTTATATCCAATAGGAACACAGATTTTTCATTACGATACAAGTTTATATCCAATAGGAATGCGACATTCCAATATTCAAACAATATTCAATATGGCGACTGCATATCTGACAGATATACAAATTAAATAAATGTGACAGTTCTCTGCAATTTACAAGTAAGTACTTAAAATTTGTGCTTTTTTGAAAATATAAACGGTAAAAATGAGGGATAATGACAGTAAAATGTAAAATTTGAGTCCACCAGAAATTATGGAACAAGCCTTAGTAACCACGAACAATTTATTACCAGCTAAATTCGCAAAGATGCATGGAAAATTTTAATCTCAATTTATGAAATGGAATGTTCAAAAAATAATGTTTTATTATGGGGTCGTAGGAAAAATAGTGTATGTAACTCGCATTTAATGGCTATTAAGACACTCGTATTCATTACAATACTCGGCTTCGACTCGTATTGTAATTTTCTTACTCGTGTCTTAATAGCTATCATTAAATGCTCATTGCATAATATACTATTGTGTACAACAACCTAATAATTCGTCAAATTTGTGTGCATAATGGCTTCAAATAAACTCTTTGTCAAACATCTTGTAGAATTGGTGTACACCCAGCCTTAGACATTCTATTGGTAATAGAGTATCTAAAAGGCTGGATGCACACTAATCTATTACATCAAGATGACATTTTGACAGACATTCGCTGTGGTTTGTATAGGAATTACTTAATGTTTATTTAATTTTTTCATTGATATTTCAAACATATTGCTGTGGTTCGCAACATTATAAAATTTATGTTTTGTATATTTTGTATAATTTCAAAATCGAGATGTTTTTGATATCTTAACTTTATGATTATTATGTAAAATAATTGTTAATTTTTGCTGATGTGTTGTCAAAGAACACTCAGTATACTTTAAAAATACCGATAATTCGTCGAGTTATATATAGAAGTATAGGGGACACTTTAAGCAATTGTATACATAATTTCTGTTTTTCGTCTACATTTTTTAATATGAATTTAGGCGATGTTTTACATTTAAATAAGACGGGTATGTGCCTTGTTTGCAGATGTGTTTTTATACTTTCTCTATATAGATAAAAAAAAGAAAAAAAGGATTTGACTAAAAAGAAAAACGAGTGAGCTGTTAAAAGGCATTCGCACGAAAGCAACAGTTTTGATATGTTGATATTTCAGTTTCAAAAAGTTTAAATAGAATTTAAAAGAGTTACAATTGTTTAGTAATATATATAAAAGAGAAAATAGTTCTGTAAAGTGCATACTGTGTAATTGTGACACAGAAATGATGAACATTGCTAATTTATTGTGTAAAAAATTGTACTTCAGTAAGTTTGACACTGATTGAGCATCCTAAAAATATTAAAGATACAAATGTTTTATATAGATAGTAAGATATTTACGATATAACATATAATAAGACACGGATATGTAGCTGCCAACAAAGTGACCTCTTTACATTTAATTTGACGAATTAAAAACACCTTTAATGTATACAAGGTTTATCTTTTATTTTTTTTTAAAAAATAATACTTTAACATAAAACAAAAAACGTGTAATTTGTTAATACTTGAGAAAGAGATACTAGAGAATATATTAGTTTATTTTAGATATTCAGTAAAATAATAGTTTTCTTTATGTATACAGATAAAACTATAAATAAAAGGAATTGTCGCGGATACATGGAATACAAGAAAGAGAAAAATATTGGGTAAATTCCGCTGTAGAGCAACCGTAGACACGTGTTTCTGACTCATTGGTCGTCATCGGTACGGTGTAGCCAAGGAATAAGGTGGGATAACCTTGGAGATGTATGCTATACGGAAGACCATCAGGAGACAGACCACCATTTGTAGCTTCAGTTAGAAGATCCTCAGTTTTGAGGACAACAAATGAATTTACCCAATATTTTTCTCTTTCTTGTATTTCATGTATCCGCGATAATTCCTTTTATTTATCTTTCCTGGGTTCTCGGATGGCTCGCAGTTTGGCATTGTCTTCCTCGTGGCGACGTTAGTTGTTGTCCTCAAAACTGAGGATCTTCTAACGTAAGCTACAAATGGTGGTCTTTCTCCTGATGGTCTTCCGTATAGCATACATCTTCAAGGTTATCCCACCTTATTCCTTGGCTACACCGTACCAATGACGACCAATGAGTCAGAAACACGTGTCTACGGTTGCTCTACAGCGGAATTTACCCGATAAAACTATATATAAATATAGTTGTTCTAAGATGTATTGTTTGTTTTAAAATTAATCCTTGCCGTACCATATCAAAAGTAGAATATTATAATTGTTTTAAAAAAATATATATATAAATAAAAAAACTACACCCTGAGAAAAAGAGAGCCGGTTTTTGGGAAGCGTTCTTGGAAAAGGTAAGAAAGACAAAATAAGTGTGTAAATCGCTGTAAACCCATGTACATGTAGTTTCACAATATATCTGTGATCATTTATCTTAAAAATAATTAATTAAATTCACTAATTTAAAAGAATTAAAGGTCACAGCATATATTTATTTGGCGCTCAACTTAAATTTGTTTATCTTATCTTTAATAAAAATTATTTTCAATTTGCTGCTTTAAAAAGGCAGAGTTTTAATTGATTGACATTTGATAAAAGTACATTACAAATTATATTAGAAATGGATGGTAAGGGTAAAACAAACAAGGTTAATAAAACTCGGGGTCACGGCAATATGTATATCTTTTGAAGCCTAATAGAATAAAATTAATTTGCCTGCACTTAGCAGTACAAATAATTATAGGTACATTATATAAAACTATAAGAATAAACAGTATTTAATCTACGCCCTCATTATAATGTTCTAGACATTTTATTTTCTGATAAATTTAGAGGACTATTTTAAAAATGCGGCATATATCTAAAATGTGTCATATATTAACAACGCCGGGAAGGCATTTTATAAGCGAGTGCCATAAATATTCTACAGATTTAATTAATCTTGTAAGCATTATAAAATATACAATAGGAGAAATAGAGTACATATTATACAAAGTGCAGTAGTGGAATTTTTTGTCAGACACAAGCAATTGAATCATTTAAGGTGCAGATGTAACAATGATTATTCCCATATCTTCACTGCAATAGCAGATTAATTTTTATCCGTCTGTTAACTGAGCAAGGAATGATTGTATAATGATCTCGTTGCAAGTTCTGCTTTGTTCTCTGTTACATAACGAAATGTTTGTTCTTCGAAAATGCTATTTCAACACGAAGCAGAAGGTAAATTAGGTTAGACGGATCCTGTTTGCGTAACTACCGCGCCCGTATACCGTTGGGAATCAACCTGAATCCACATTATAAGTATCTACATTATAAAAAGGTTACTCAAAAGTATGCAAATCAAGGCGAAAGTAATATTAATATTGTACATTCAACCCCTGGGCAAGGAATGAAGGGTCTTATTACATCCAGAACGTTACTTATACGCAAGCAAGAAACAAATCGATTTTAAAGGTCGGGTGAAGCAGCTCGGAAAAACGTGGTATGGGCAAAATTGATACAGTCTAGCATTGCACGCAACAATTTGTACTGAATGGATAATAAACTGTACTGTTTGAAATATTTTGTTACTTATGTTCATACGTAAGGAAAGGAAAAAATTATATGTATATTAAGCATTCTGTGACCAACATAAATAAAATAAAATATATCCAATTTTTTTTTTTTGATTAGGTAACCTATAAAGTTAATTTTCTATATGTACCTATGTACCGGGTGTTTTTTTATCTTTGATATCATTTTGATTACCTGCAACTTTTTTGTTTTTAAAAATATCAGAATGAAGCAAAAATCATTTTGCATAGGTATCTATGAAGTTTTTACGTTTTAAAAAATAAAACAAAACACTAACGTTTTTCCAAGATATTAACCTAACTTATATTTTTTTAAATGGAAAGCCCTAAATATTTTCGGATATTTCGATTTTACATGAAATTTCAAGTATATTTTATAAAGCATACCCCATACCTATCTTCAACGGTTTGCGAGAAAACGGCGTTTAAACATGCCATTTTTAGAATAATTTAATTTTGTAAAATTGTTTTTTTTAATAATTTGTTACTTTGTTAATCGTTAATCTTTTGTTTTATTAAAAATAAACTTTCTAAATAATTATGAAAAATGATTTCTGTTTGATTTCGACATCTTTAAGAACAGGGTTACAAAACTAAATTTTTCTTTGTTGCATGTTTAAACGCCGTTTTCTCGCAAACCGTTGAAGATAAGTATGGGGTATGCTTTATAAAATATACTTGAAATTTCATGTAAAATCGAAATATCCGAAAATATTTAGGGCTTTCCATTTAAAAAAAAATAAGTTAGGTTAATATCTTGGAAAAACGTTAGTGTTTTGTTTTATTTTTTAAAACGTAAAAAACTTCATAGATACCTATGCAAAATGATTTTTGCTTCATTCTGATATTTTTAAAAACAAGAAAGTTGCAGGTGATCAAAATGATATCAAAGATAAAAAACACCCGGTACATACTGCTATGATATTAGTACAATTGTTATAGGGTTGCCGCGAAATAGCTCAGAAAACAAAATTCTCTCTCTCTCAGGTTCCCTCGGCGAAACTGTACAATGTTCACGTCAGGAATCGTGATCTTAGGAAACAGTATAAAAAAACAACAAATCACTTGAAGACAAAAAAATGAAATAATTATTTAATTATCTTTTCTAAAATCTTTAATAAAATTGAAAAACAGATCAGATATAATTATTTATTATAAAAAAACAAAAAAAAAAAAAAAGCTTTAATTAACAAATACTCAAGAAAAAACCCTACCCACTAATTGACCAGATAGGATAAAAAAAACTTGTACTGACAAACGCGACAAAATTTACCTTATTAATTACTGAAAATTATTCACAAAGTCCATACAAAATAATAATTACTTAAAATAAATAAATTAAATACCTATAATTAAAATACATCAAATTATAGCAAACTGATACAGTAAAGAAAATTATCTAATTTAATAGCTTCTCAATAAATATAAAATATTTTCAAACACGTGCAGGGAAAACAAAATGAAGGATACGCATCTACTTTTACAATATTAAAATTTTCTCTTATTATTATAAAGAATGCATTCTCTTTCTTAAAAGTAAATACTTAACTTGTATAACAGCAATAAAACTAGTACACAAACTTGATTAAATCTTGGCTCCTTAAAATAAAAATGAAAATTATAACAAATTTTATTCAAACATAAAAAGCTCTAATTCAACTGCACTTGACGGGAGACCAAAATTTAATGTCCTTCAACATTAAAACCACGGCCAGTGAAAGTCACGCATCCCTTCCACATTAAAATAAATTCGCACATGTATACTATATTAAAATATCAAGTTGAGGAGCGTAAATAATCTTCCTGGCATATTCTCTTTTAAATTCAAATAACAACAAAATAAATATTAATATACACAGATTACCAAAAGACTACTATACCTCCCAAATTCTTAAACAGAAACCAAAATACAGTGTGTACCAAAACATTTGCCCCACAGAAAAATAAATTTGAAATAAATCAATTTATTTAATTTTACTTATCCATAATATATAAAAAAAACATAGCAATACGTAAAAGCTTTACACAAATATTCAAGTATCGTGATATGGATAAAAGTACAGGTAGCTTTAGGTCACCTAAAGAGTAAAATTCGTAATATAGAGAAGGGAGCGTTTCTAAAATAGAAAATTATTTTTCTTTTCCAATATATTCACGTGCAACCCTAATACAATTTCAGATCCTTCAATTAGCTTGTGTATGCCTTCATATAAATATGTTTTATCTTTGTCAAAAAATGCCTACGCCAAACTGCGTCTTTTAGCTCTGTGTAGTCTTCCTGTTTTGAAAGACTTGTATTGTTATTCTTTCACTTCTATCTTCTTGGTTTAGAAGCAGGCAGAATAACTTCGCACTGAATTTACGTTATACATGGTTATTCACAAATGAAATAACACTACACTGTTATATACAACTTTATTTACAATTAAATAAAATAACAATGCAAACAAATGTCGGTTTCTTGCATTGGGCAAGTTGAACCGTACATGATAGCTAACTGCTAACAGGTTGAGTTTCGTTGGTAAACTGACTTCAGTTTTCTGTTACAAACAAATTCAGTATTTAGAGTCGGGTAGTAAGTTTACAAAACTGTACCTCCTCTATTGTTGTCTGGAAAAACCGAACATTAATGGGTTTTCAGTTTCATTAAAGGTTCTCGGAAGGAGCATATAGCAATGCAATTATCTAATATAAATATATGAGCCCTGCTGTGGCGTTTACAGGTTTCTTCAATTACAGAATATCTATAATTCTGAAATCCGGCTAATGTTTATGAATTTTTAAGTACTACAACGGCATGATGTTAATAAAAGCAAGAAAATAAATGGTAATTTAGACAAAGCATTTACCGATTTTCTAGAACGGACAATAGAAAAGTTTCTGAGAAAGAGGTTACATTAGGAGACTGGTGTCCCTCTTCGTATTTCTAGATTTAATTTTAAATATACATTATTTTACAATTATGAAGTAATAAAATGACTGTAAGCACTTATACAGAGAAATATACATGTTCTAATCAATTGTGCCTTTGTAAAATAAGCAAATTGAGATTAAAACGAAACATATATACGTTTTACATAGAACATAGAATATTACTTTATAAAAACGAATAAAAGAAAAATAATAGCGATAAACGTCCTTAACAACCTCTTTCTCGATCGTAAATTTCTTCCCACCCTGATATTTTTTTCATTTTTCTAGGGAACAGGTAAAATCGCTAGAAACTAGCTGCGCACTACAGAGTGGGTGATTTAAACGGTAAACGACTTGACCAATAGAAAAAACCACGGTGAAAATATAAACATAAAAGTTTGAATAACGTAAATGAGATATCTAATGTTTCTATGAAATATCTTGTCGTTGGTAGTTGAGGAAGAAAGTTTGTATTGCTTTACCCGCTTTAACAAAAGAAAAGAAATTTCTCCTTGGAAAATCATTCGCCATATGCGATGTTATTTAAATAACTTTTAAATAAAATATTGAAAAATAATTTTAATTCTAAAAAACGAGCGTAATAAACTTGATCTCTCTATATCCGTATACAACTATAATTTGTGTTGCATATTTATTCCGGTAAAGTCTTTGAAATGTATTTTTAGACGCTTTAGTATGAATAAATTGACGAGATTGAATTACACAAAGAAAAAGCGAATTATTGTTAAGATATTTTTTTTGCCATGGGGGGGAAAACCTTCATAGGCACAACCCGACCTCTTGATCGGCAACCAATAGTGCCGGATTCTTACCGGCTAAAAACCACCCCACCTCTTCCTGCCCGTGTTCCGGAACCGCTCGACGCAGAGCATCGGAATGCGGGTTGCCATTTTTCTAATAGGAGTCTCAATTTATCTGTCTTGTTTCTTCCTCCTTCTTTCTCATTATTTTCCTGACGTAATTGTGTACTGTTTCCCAAGAGCTCCTGTCATCCAGCATTAAGGTTATCATGTTTGTTCCACTTTATAATTCAGTTCCAAGCTGGATGTTCACCTGCGACCTTTCCGCCTGCAATCGTTCGCATTCCAACAGAGTGTGTTCCACGGTGTCTCTCGTTCCACAGTAGATGCAGTTGTCGTCTACGCTCTTCCCTATTCTTTTGGTGAAAGTTCCGAAACAGCCATGTCCTGCCAACACTTGTGACAGATGGTAGTCTGTTTGTCTATGTGTACATTTTACCCATTGCTCTATTTTTGGTATCAAATGTTTTGTCCATTGAGCTACGTGTCCCGTACTGCCCCACTTTACTTGCCACTGTCTCTTTCTTCTTCTTTCGCTTCTTTCGTTCCACCATCTCACCTTTGATGTAGTCTTGTTCTCTCGTCGGCCATTAGTTCTACCGGGACCATTGCAGTGATTACTTGCGCTGCACTTGCCGATACTGTTCGAAAAGCATTAGCCACACGCAGTAACATTTTTCTCTGTACTTTGACCATCATTTGCCTGTTTCTTACTACTTTCAAAGAGTCGTGCCATATTGGTGCTCCATACAACATAATTGATTGTACCACATTATACCACATCTCCCTCTTTTTGTTTGCTAGTCCCTTGACATTTGGTGTAATTCGCATAAGAGCCGCTACCTTCTTCTCCGCTTTTAGGGTTGCTTCCTTTGTATGCTCCCCGAACTTGCAATTTTCATTTAATAGTAAGCCTAGAAATCGTATCTGCCTCGATGGTACTATTTCAGTTCCTCTACAGTAAAAGTGAACTCCGTCTTTGTCTCTTTGTCCTTTTACTATGAGTGCCTCTGGCTTTTCAGGTGCCAGCTCTAGCCCATGTTTCATCCAGTTGTTTACAATCTCCAGAGCCTCGTCGCCTTTGCTTACCAGTTCTTCCTTGTTCTTAGCGACCAAAATTACTGCTAGATCACCCGCATAGGCGACTGCCCACGCACCCTCCGGCATCTCTGTTTGCAGAACTCCGTCATACACCATATTCCAAAGCGCCGGCCCCAGCACCGATCCCTGTGGTACGCCAGTAGTAACATCCATGTTTAGGTCCTTTTCTATCCTGAGTGTTCTATCTTCCAGGTAGCTACCTATTATGTTCCTAAGGTACCGTGACACTCTCGGCCGATTTAACTCCTCTAGAATGGCTTCCTGTGGGATGGAGTTAAACGCATTTCTTACGTCGAGCGTAATTAATAATATTATTAAGATATGGTTCTACCTGAACATGTAATTTTAAAAAAGAACTGATACTACTGGCACCAAATTAAAGTGCAAAATATTTAAATATAGAGCAGCAGTCAGGTTTCCTCCAAAAAATCATGGTCCTAAAAAACGCCGTCCTATCATTCCCACCCATACATTTAATTTGTCTTGATGTTGACTGTGTGATTCCTGAATCCAGTGAGGATTGTCCTGTGACCAATACCTACAGTTATGGCGTTGTACTGATCAGTTGAGGAAAAAAGTGGCCTCATCATATAAAATAATGTTGTTTAAAAAATAAGAAATTTGATCACATCGTAACATTAATTCTTCACAAACTTGCAATCGGCGGTCTGGATCATCCTCGCTTAACTCGTGAATTAGAAGTGCCTGATTGAATAGCTCACAAGCTTCCGCATGAATTCTTAGTCTATCGCCGTATCCAACCATTATTAAAATCTCTATTCTTTCCCGTTCAGTTAAATCTGCCATTTTTATCGTTAACTTCAAAATTTAGATTGGCTGTATACAGTTTAGATAACTGTCAAACTTTTCCCAGTTAAGTTGAATTGAATTGAGATTTTTGTTAAAATTTATTTTTTTTATTCAAAAAAATGGTTATGTAAGGTACCATTTTTTGTATATCACCGTTTAAGAGGTAAGAAGGTCTATTAAACCCTAAAAAAAAAAAGTGAATGTTGTCATTTAAAAAAAAATGATGATGACGTCATTATGTAAAATCAATAACGTCATTCAAAAAAAATGCTGCCTTAAGACGGCATTTTAAAAATAAAAATTGACCTGCCCGAGCGATTTTCGTAAAAACATTATAGAACGCTTTTATGAATTTTGTTCCAAACATTATCACCACATATCAGAGCATTTGAATGATCACAACCAAGTTGGTGTCATCTATACTGACTGTTCCGGTGCTTTTGACATTGTTGATCGTGGAATTCTACTTAGAAAATTGTCTTTTTTTGGAATGAGCTCTTCGTTTATACATTTGGTGCATTCGTACTTGCACAAAAGAATATGTTTTTTAATCTGGTTATGTGTCTGGGACATATATTTCATCGCACGCTGATGCACTATTTGATCTTGATCTTCTTTACCAGTGGTGCATTGACAATAGGTTGATTCTGAATACTCCTAAATGCTGTTATATGACCTTCACCAAGAAACTGTCAAGTCTTGCATTTCACGGTGATATTCATAGACAACCTCTATCTAAAATAAATCTTGTCAGGGACTTAGGTGTAGTGTTTGATTCTCGCCTTTCCTTCAACGACCATATATCGTCTCTATGTCTGGCTGCGTCCAAAACCTTGGGATTCCTGATGCGTAGCTCTAGATACTTTGACGATATCTCTGTCTTTTAGACTTTATATTATTCATTTGTGGTAACAAAACTTGAATATAGCTCTGTTGCTTGGTCTCCTAATTTTATTGGCTATCAATAATCTTTAGAAAAAATACAACGTCGCGTCCTAAAAATCTTTCTTTTAAGATACAAGGAGTCTATGCTCCCCGTGGCACAGACTACCCTCATCTTCTGCAGAGACATAGCATGCGGTCTTTTGCCGCACGCAGAGACTTCCATGCTGCCCGGTTTGTTTGGAAGCTTGTCAACAATAAAATTAATAGCTCTGTTACAGTTATTCGATGTGAGAAATGTGGAATAAATTTATATGTATTGATAGTTAAGAATTTATTTGAATACATTAAAATATTATTTGTTTGTAATCAGACAGAATATAAACTTCTTATATAGGGAAAAAGTCGTTCAGTTTCATTTTTCATTGTAGTCTACCATAATCTGGAAAGAAGAGATTTAAATTTTTAATATTGTATTCTGGTGTGTATTATAATTTTGTAAAAACTAATGTAATTGACGTTAATGATGTGATGAGGAAATAAGTACTTAATTTGGAGAGATGAATAACTTATATTGATAAAAAAAAATCGCGCGAAGAATTCAAATTTAGGAACTGACAGTTGTATGACATTTGTAAAGTAATTGAATAGAAATAGTTTTTGATACATTAGATTACATGCAAACGATCATAAAATAATGGAAAGAATTAAAATAATATGATGACATAAATTTAGGGAAAATTTAAAGATCACAAAAGGATTTAAAATCTATGTTGTTTGAGAAATACTGGTGTAAAATGTTCATTGGCCTAATTTGAAAATTTTAATTATCGTCAAGGTAATCACAGATAAATAAAAAGAGAGAATTTTATATTAAAACAGATTATATATAGAAAGATTCTTTGTTTTATTAACATATCAGTAATATCTAGGTCAAGTTCATAGTGTATAAGAAGATGCAATGCATAACCTAAAATAAAATAAACATAAACGTATTCAGTATCATAAATAGAAAAGAATTTAATGGTTTACTTACCCATATGAATATTAGGAATATATTAGATACCATATATTATATAATAATATAGTAGTTTAAAACGAGCTAATTCACATTACACAAATAGTTTCATTAGATTTTATATTAGTAATATTAAATAAATGTGATAATAATCGTATATGAAATTGAAATGAACATATTGATGCCAACATCATAGAAATAAATATACTGTAACGTTTTCGGGTTCGCAATAAACAACTCGTGCAATTTATTTATTTAAAACAGTCTGTATATTTATACACTTAAAATTATATAACAATATAAAAATATAAAACTAACCTGTCACACTTAAACTACTATTAATAAATTAACACTTGTATTTATTTCTATTACTAATATTTATATGACACGGTAATATTTATGTCTTTATTACACTATATTTAAGTTTATTCGGCTACCACTTAAGGAACTATTTATTTATTTCTATATATTTATTTCTACGCACGTCGGCTACTTCTTAAGGACTTTCTTATTCCGGAATTAATCCGCAATTACTCATCCCGCAATGAATCCCGCCGCCATATATACGTATGCGAAACATCTCGAAGCAATCGTGTAAAACTCCATCCTTTGCTCGATGTTTAAAGAACATTCCATATACATTCTGCCTCCGACACAATACCATGCGTAAATGGATGACTCACGGCTACTTGCATTTCGTTTTTATACGCCGCGCCGAGATGATTTATGGCCTTTTTTTAATGTCGCTCGAATGTCTGCTGGTTTCGTTACAATACTATATTAAAGGTATATTTAAAAATCGAAGATAGAGGAAGCAGTGTATAGAGTATTCAGTTTAAAATAAATTTAAAGAATGGTTTTGGTTTCAAATAATTATCAGAATAGTAAGGTGATTATTTATTGAAGTAAATAAGATTGTATTTAGAATTGGAAAATTAATTATTTACAAGAATGAATTGAGTATATAATTGAGCTAGTGGGGAATATGATAATTGGATTATAAAATCAAATATACATTTATGAAATGATATGTATTATATGTAGTACATATACAGGGTACATCTAAAAAGCATTAAGTAAAAATAAATTTGAAATTCAAAAGATAATAAAGTTTGAACTTAGCATTTTAGTTCACACAAAATATGGCATATTAAACATTGTAGTGTCTAGTTTGCAGTACAGAGCTTAGCTTTATACTCATACTAGTACAATATATTTAATGACACAGTTAATCACTTTAGTAATAAATTTTACTTTTGATTTCGGTTTCAATCATTTCTCTAATGCTTTTATATTTCTTTATATGTTATAGCATTTTGACATCAATTTAATTTTTGTTTCTTCTTATTATTTTTTTTGTTTATCTTATTTTAGTATTTAAGAATTTACTGTATAATTATATTTGCTATTGTACTGCACTCTTATGAATAATTTGCTCTGTAAATGCTAGTTCTTGGGCAATAAATATTATTATTATTATTATTATATAGTCCCATCCACGGAGTTTCCTTTATATCAGATCCTAAACAGTTTATTTGAATATTATCAATAGAAAGATATTAAATTTCGAAAAGTTTTATTCCAGTAACACAAATTGTATATTCATCACTCTATTGAACAAAACTGTAATATACTTTTTTCTTTGATTACAGTTTGTGTGCATGGGGGGCACACCAAAAAGAATGTTCGACTTTGCTCAATACATCATGAAAGAAATCGGACACAAACTGCCAACTGGAACATGCCTATCAGACATCAGTCAGTATTCTTATAGGTACAGCATGTACAAAATTGGACCCGTTCTATCTGTTAGTGTAAGTGAAAATAGAAACAATTCTTCGTCTCATGAGGTTAACGACATTTTTATATAACTACAGCATGGAATGGGCGTACCTTCGATTAGTATTTTACTGCACGAAATGATCAAACTCATGTATCACGCGAAAGCGAAGGATCCGGTCTTCATCAGAATAGGGACGTGCGGTGGTATTGGTGTAGATGGAGGTACTGTCGTCATATCCGACGACGCCGTCGACAGTTTACAAAGGAATTATTATGAAGTGGTAAGCTTGTATGATCTGGAAATAAATATTTAATTTTTACTTGAGGAGCTTTAAGACTTATTATACCGGGAATTTCCGTAAATGACGTCAGCATCTATCATATACAGTACGTAAGTAGCAGTGGCGGCTGCTGCAGGGAGGGCACCTGGGCACTGCCCCCCCCCCCGTGACAAATTTCTTTCAACACATAAATTAATTATAAGTACCTAATTTGCATGTAATTTTTCTGATTTGTTTGATAACAAATAATATGTTTTCGGAAGTAACAGTCCGTCTTTTCAGCGCGTTTAAAAATCGCAGTCTGACGTAGGCTCCGAAGCATCTCGCGCGATTGCCCCGTTTGTATTAGAAATCGAGCGATGAACCTGGCGCGGGTAGCGCGCGTATATATGTAGGCGGCGGGGCACTACTCTATGGTGCCGGGTCCAGGTGGCGGTCCAGTATGTAATATACAGCGGTGAGTGTATGTTGTAATTTCTATCGGTGCAAATGCAACTATGAATTGCGTTAGTAACATTAAGACAGAATTAAAAAATCTAGGTCTCCCTAGACCAGATTTATTGATTAAACTAGAAGATCACAATTTGAAAACTAATAAAACCGTGACGAGAAAATTCAACAGAAGCTCTTACAGTTTATCAGACTGGTTATGTGGGTGTAATGTGCAAAATGCTTTTTTCTATTTCGGTGCTATAAAGTTCACTTTACGACATCCGTTTTGGTTGCAAAAGTATTTCTTTATCGCACGCTAATTTTGTTGTTTTGACGTTGAAGATGGAATGTGCAATAGAAGTTGTACAAAGAATAAAAAGCAGACATGCTAACATTTTATTTACTAATTAACAATATAAATTGTTAAGCAGAGTTGGATGATAAGTTTTCTGATGCTACTATTGTAATTTACTTCCAAGGTTGAATAGTACAACTGTTATAAAATTTTGTTTTTGATAATATGTCGAGACTATGTTGGCGAAAGATTTTGTAAATTGTCTTCTGCCATTTTGCGAATCTCTGGGGCGTGCAATTATTTATTTCGTCCTTTTTGTTGATAATTTGAAATAATTTATTGCATAAATCAGTCTGAATTTTAATGATATTTACATGTAACACCGCCTATATTCAAATATTTAAAATGTTCACGAAGTTGGCCGAAGACAAGGCAAAGCCTTCATCGACATTCCGAAGACGTCCGTATACAAACGAAGTTGGCCGAAGACAAGGCAATGCCTTCACCGATATTCCGAAGACATCCGAAGACATACGAAGGTTGCCGAAGCCAAGACAAGGCCTTCACCGACATTCCGAAAACGTCCGAACTCATACGAAGTTGGCCGAAGTCAAAGCAAGGCCACTACTAACATTCCGAAGACGTCCGAACACAAACGAAGTTGGCCGAAGCAAGGGCAAAGCCTTCATTGACATTCCGAAGACGTCCGAACCCATACGAAGTTGGCCGAAGTCAAAGCAAGGCCACTACTGACATTCCAAAGACGTCTGTGCACAAACGAAGTTGGCCGAAGACAAGGCAAGGCCTTCACCGATATTCCGAAGACCTTCGAACACAAACGAAGTTGGCCGAATACAAGGCAAGGTCTTCACTGACATTCCGAAGACGTCCGAACCCATATGAAGTTGGTCGAAGTTAAAGCAAGGCCACCACTGACATTCCGAAGATGTCTGAACACGTACGAAGTTACAGTTTCCATAGACGTTTTAATCATAATTACATAAACACCGCATATATTCAAATATTTAAAATGTTAGAACGAAACATGTCTCTCATTTTAAGCTGTTTTGAACTTTTAATAACCAAAATAGACAAAATCAAGTGAACGGTGTTTCTACTTTGAAGAGAATAAAAACATTTTTTAGAAATACCATGCGGGAAAGCAGACTATGTGCCTTAGCAATGTGTTCCATTGAAAAACAATAACTGACATCAACACCAAACTTCAATGAATGAGTTATTAATCATTTTGCTGATCGTAAGGAACGGCGGATGGATTTTATTTTCAAACAAGTTAATTAAATAGCATATTGAGTTTATTTTTTGTCTGTACTTAATTTTTGATATTAAACACTCAGACCCCCGGTGCCCTCCCGTCCCAAAAAATCGCGGGCCGCCTCTGGTAAGTAGTAAACAAACAAATATGTGTCGTGGAACGATTACGAGTAAGCAAACATAATTCAACTACTTGCAGATGATTTGATTATTGAATATGTATAAGATTCTAAAGACACATATGTATATAAGGTTTGTTCCAACATACAGTTCTGAACGATTCTAGAACTAGTGCGCATGTCATTTAAAAAAGACTGTTCGGACCATGCAGTTCTAGAAGAACTCGTAATTCAGAACGGTTCTTGAATTACGCGTTCTGAAAGACCGAACATTGAACTACTAGTTCTCAGAATTTGTAGTTCCAAAACTGCATGATCCGAACAGTCTTTTTCTTAAATGACATGCGCACTAGTTCTAGAACCGTTCAGAACTGTATGTTGGAACAAACCTATAGTCTCGATGGGTTCTGCGTGCTAGGCGTGGGAAAAATTCAGGAAAAAAGGGAATCCTCGCCCGAGTATATAAAGTTCAGTTTAATCCTTTGTTTTTTTTTCCGAAAAATGAATGACCCTAGGAAAACCCCTTTGTTTCGTTTTTGATGGACCTTCCTGCACACCTGCTGTAACTAAAAGATTGTACACGCTAAAAAGTATATTTTTAAATTAAGAAAAAAATTCTCAAAAAAATTGTATTCATACGAAATATAAATTGCTTCAAACGATTATATTATCCTTATGTTAAGTATAGTCTTGGCTCAAGTGAATGCAATTTTTCTCAAACTAAAACTAAATTGACTTCCCTATATACAAAACAGAAGTCTTGATTTGAAACAGATTTACTCGTCTCAAAATAATACTTTTTAGCGTGTAAGTTTCTATAAATGGGCAATTGATTTTTTTGTGAATCGGAAGATCGGAGGGCAAATCAGTCGAAAATTCGATAAAAAACAATTGAAGAGTAATCTAATATACATTTGCATTCGGGTTCTTCTCCTTTCGACGAGTTTGAAAAACATTTAAATGTAAATATTCCCACCTGCCTAAAAAATATTTTAATCATATAAATGGTTACGAAAGTGAAGTCCTGGGAAGTATTACGGAATTAGAAATTCAAGAAATTGAACTATTTTGTAAAGAAGAATTATCTCACATAATTGAAAGCGAACTGACTACACACTTATATCGGTGAATACACCAAAAATCCAAAAAAAGATTTAAAATAGTTAGTGGACATAAACAAGAAAATGGGTGTGCTTAAAACCACACAGCAGAAGTGTAAACTTCATCAAGGCGAGGTTAATAATACGAAATCCAACTTTTTTTTTTCGTTCTATATTACATTTAAATAATCGTCCGCGAAGCTACCAATTCGCGAACGCAACACAGTTCGCGAAATACAATTTCGCGGCCGTTGCTATGGCAGCGGCCGTTAAAGTAAATACACATTTTGACACATGTTTAATCTCACATTCTACGACTTATTTTGACAACTATCAAGTATTTGTAGTTTATTATATTCGTCTCATTTCCATGGTAACGCAAGTAAAGCAAGTAAACCACTTTAATTTAGCACCTTTAGAACTAAATTAAATTAAATTGATTGAAAAATTTAACGGTTGCCCAAAAAAATTGTGTGTATATCATGTCCGCGAAAAACTTTAACGTACTCGAGATTGTCTTGCCTCGGCCGCAAGCATTATTAAGGAGATTTTCGGACGCATCTATATACATAAATAGACGATATGAATACTGACTTTCGACTCCCTTGGTCTAATGGTTAAGTGCTGGCCTCTCACCCAGGCGGCTCCGGTTCACATCTGCTCTGGGACATGAATTTATTTATTCATTTAAATTTCAATTTAATTGAAATTAAATACCTCTATATGATATATTTATTTATCTTGTTCTCTTAGCCGACTTTACCCGAAGAGCGTTATATATCCGAGCGTTACATATCCGAGCGTTGCAGGTCAGTCTTGTTCACTGCCTACAATCAGCGCAACGCGCCTAAAGAAGTTTACACTTCAAAAAATTATTTTCATGATTGCCATATTTTTCAAAGGAAAACGAGATATGTAAAAAACTGAAAACCTCTAATTCTCAATGTAGCAGGAAGAATGATGTCGAAGTTGCATCTACAGTTAAGAACTTAGATTATTGTGCAGCAGGATCCTGCAATTATTATGGACTTGTGTTTAAGTTTTTGCTATTTAATATAATGATGTGAAGTATATTTACCGCGAGGGGATTTGATCTTTGATCACACAACTAACAAAATTAAAGATTTGTTATTTCGTATTTCAAATATTTTATTATGGACTTGTGCTTAAGCTTTTGCTATTTCATTTGAATAAAGTCATTGTTAGTGATGTATTTTATTGTCCCTTTAGATAAAAAAAAATGGTCATCCATAATTTTTTCTCGATTCAGTACGGTTTTTTAAATTCAGTACGAAAATTCAGTACGTTTTTAGAGCTAATGCCGGCAACACTGATGTCAGTGTCAAAATAATCTTCTGATTTTATGACTATTGGGATTTTAAGGTATGAAACAATGATCTCATTAAAGTTATGCCGCTCTGATGTTTACGATGTAGGAAATGACGTCATCTACGGAAGTTACCGGTGCATAAATTTTCATTCATGTAGTACACAATCCTTGTTAAAATACTAAATTCTATTTTTAGCCGATGCTAGGTAAATTAGTGAGAAGACCGGCAAAACTGGACAAAAGAATAGTGAGAGAACTCAAATCGCTGGCAAGTTCCGAAGATCTTTACGAAACGGTCATTGGTAAAACAATGTGCACGTCTGATTTTTACGAAGGTAAATTCAACGCTACCAACTACATTTAATATCAACATCCTCTTAAATAATTTTACTTGTAGAACAAGGTAGATTAGATGGCGCTTTCTGTGAATACACCGAACAGGATAAATTGGAATATCTGGAGCAATTACGTCAGGACGGTGTCGTCAACATTGAAATGGAAGCAGTTCCTTTCGCAGCCTTAACACATCATGCCGGTATCAAAGCTGCAATAGTATGTGTAGCACTGTTAGATCGACTTAAAGGAGACCAGGTAATTTTTTTTGAGAAACAAGAAATTACATAAATATTTTACTTCATTCTTAATCATTTGCACATTATAACCAAAAAGTTAAAAAAAAATAATCAAATTTCATTACTTAGGTACTTATTCATAGTATACTGTGTTCATTAATGACACTGCTTGGGTGCCTCAAATTTCTAATAATAATTTGTTATTTACACTCCTTTTAGTATGTGATTTTTTTTCAGTTGTCATTATTTGTCATGCATTACTTCTTTCAGCTACACCGTATCTTAGAATAGGCAAATTTAATATGGAAAAATGTATATTCGATATCCGCCATATTTTATAACATAAGCAAGGCATAACATGTGAACAATCTCTTATATTTTTGCTGTAGTTTATTATATTTTACTGTATTATTAAATACTATCTGTACATTTAAGTACGTCAAGAACATTAGTGATCAGGCTGGTTCACGCAAACCGTTAAATTCACCAATGAAACAGCGTCAACTATTGGTACACTTAAGACGGCAAAAAACAGTTTTAAATATGTACGTACAAAATATTAAAGCTACAAACTCAAAAATGGGAATAACACCTATTATAATGAATATATCCAAAACATTAAATAAGATAAAAAAGATATTACTTCGATGTCAATACATTATAAAGAATGTATTTATTATAGGGCTACGAAAATCAATTGTGTATAGCTTAATTAATGTAGGGTGAAAAAACAAGCGAACTAAGACCTCTTGAAGAAAGGGTGGGCAGGCATTTGAAACTACGAGAATATGATAAATATGTCAAAAATACTATGCGGCACATGGTGTGCTCTCTCTCTTTTAACATAGCCAACTGGATCTCGTTCTCGCTGCGCGGTATACGGCCATCGGAACAATATTTTTCTGATTCTGCTACCCTCAAATTATCGATCCTTAAGTAACGCCATCTATCCAAAGCATTATCAACTACTGGGTAATCGCCGAGCATCCTTAAAATCACGTGCTGAAATATGCATCATGATTGGAATATATCAAGCCCAGTTAACACTTAATTTGTTATTGTTATTGACATTTGACTGATTTCACATTTATTTTGGCTATTAACGTTTGCTACATATTTACTTAAAATATATACTGGAAGTTACGGCGTGGGAACAAAACAAACTGATTGTTGTTCTAGTTGTTGTCATTCAGTTCTTACCAAAATAGTCTGTGCTAAAACGCAAGTAATTCTCAAGGTAGATACTTCGGAAAGTGAGAATTGATTATCCGAAATATAGTATAAGGGAAAATTCTTGGTAAATGGCCATAATTTTTTCCATTTTTAGGGTAAAATGTGAAATATTTAAATATTTGTAGATGTGCAAAGAGAACATTTTTAAAATTCTAATGGAAAAATTGCCGGCCTGAAGTGAAGTAATTATTTAAATGCTGTAATTATTATAATATAATAACAATACCTTGTTATCATCGTAAAGTTGAAAAATGCCAACAAAAAAGTGATTAGTGTTAAAGCAAATCAAATCTGAAATCTTGAAATCTGAAATATACGCAGCATCAAAGAGTGTGTCGCTGTAAGTAACAAAATTTGCAGATTGTAATAATGCCAAAGTAAAGAAAAATTTCAACAAATATGTACCAAAATACAAAGAAAAAATGACTTTAGGGAATATTCCATTTTGTTATTTGGAAATATTCTATATATTTTTTGATAAGCGTACGCGCATGCATATTATTGTAATATTTGAATATACTGTACAACAAACTTATGCTTTTATTATCATTTAATTCCCATGCTGTATAAGAAATGTTTCTACATGTTACGCTTAAAGGAGGTGCAAACGATACCAGAGTGGCTGAATATTTTATGAGGCAAATATTGCGATGTAGAATAGTAAAAGCTTCAAAATCTTCCAATACAGTTGAAAGCGTCGATTGCGTTAGTACCGCAACATTCCACAAAGGACATATACAAAATCCAAACAAACACTTGACAACATAATTGGTTTTACCTTTTGAATTGTTAGAAAAAATAAGAAATATAAGTAAAATTGTTATTCTTGATACTACTCAACAACGTAATTTTCAGCAACAATTTTTTATATTTATTTTGTTCTATTTATTATTTTAAATTATTGATCTTAATTATTGCAAGGTTAACGTTTAAAGTGTTATTTTAAAGTTTATCCCAATAAAAACTGAAAAATCATTTTGTTTGGGTTTATTATTCTATTATGTACTAGATGGCGCCACTTAAAAATTGATATTTTGAGGTTAGCAGAGTCAAATTCAACAATGTTGGTATATAGAAGTTATGTGATGAGCTTATATCGCGCAGCGATAGCGAGATCCAGTTGGCCTTGTTTTCAAAGATGCACCTCTTCGAAGGTATAAAAACAGCTGACTACCATGATGAAATGAATAGATCGTGTTTATTTTTATGAATGATTTATACAAGTATTACATAAATTGCCAAATAATGCTGATTACAGCATTATGTGAATGATATAATGCATTATCCATAACTATTAAGTTTTGGACAATGCATCGTATCATTCACGTAAAGTGGAAGGATTGTTATTTGTGTTGAAAATAGTGAATGAGAAGAATTTATGTAGCTAACTTATGTACATTTATAATCGTTATTTTATTTTTGCGATACTTTCATAAACATTTTAAGTAGTTTTACTTTAAATTTTACAACCACACCTGATATAAACGTTAATAATTTACGATGTATGTACACTTTGCTTTTATGTTGATAATTTTTTTTTAAAATATTTATATGCTCGAGTTAGCCAGAATGATTATATCAAATATCGTATTCAATCCTTGAGTAGATTTTAAATATTAATCCAGAAAGTCACATTTATGCAATCATTTTATTAACATAAATTCTTTACACGTATTATAATAAATAACCAAATTTAAAATTGTTGACAAAATACTAAATTCTCAAATGTGTACATGTCATTAAAAATTGTTTACATTTTTCAGCGATGTGTTCCAGATTTTGGCGGGATATTTGAATCACTCTTTCATATTCTGAGACAGAGAAATGAAATTGATGATTTGATATAACCCGGTAAAGTTTTTGATAGGAGCACTGATCGGGCGCCAAAAATTAATTATGTAGGTAATTGTTTTTGCAACAGGATTGGCACTATTATCCACTATTAAACATTTTAAATGTAAGCGTGAGCTTAGAGGCTTTTTCAGTTTCCTTATTGTTTCTAGGCTTCGAATGTATTAAACGATTTTTAAAAAGTGTTCTACATTCACAGATGCTGACTGAGCAGTCAGCAGTTGCTCAATAAAAATCGATATTAACATCTTCTTCTTCCGCGCAGTAACCTAAAACAGACTCAAGTCAGTCAGTCAGACTGTCTCAAGTTGTTGCAGTAGAAAATGAAACGCTGAAGATGTACTTTAGGATAGTGGAAACGTCGACAGCAGTAGTATAAGATACGAAGAAACAGTTACAACATAGAAACCAAGAAGATAATAATATATCAACATTAATCGAAAAATCATCTAACGAGACACATAGATCCAACAGATCACCAAATAGCACTTAATGCAGTGAGAACAGTATATTCTTATAAACAATTAAATATATAATAGTTTGCTTTTATCTAAAAAACAAGAAAATGGGTGTGCTTAAAACCACACAGCAGAAGTGTAAACTTCATCAAGGCGAGGTTAATAATACGAAATACACGCTAATAATATTCAGTAACGTATTAAATAAAACGTATTCGCACATTTATTATATTTACACATGTACACACGCGTATAATATTCAGTAACGTATTATACGACTGATGCGTCATGCTCTCCCATGTAACGGTCGGTTGGACGTATGTATATATATATATAAATAGACGATATGAATACTCGCTTACGATCCCCGCGCTTGGTCTAATGGTTAAGTGCCGGCCTCTCACCCAGGCGGCTCCGGTTCACATCTGCTCTGGGACATGAATTTATTTATTCATTTAAATTTCAATTTCATTGAAATTAAATACCTCTATATAATATATTTCTCTCGCTCCCTTAGTCGACTCGAGCCGACATTACCCCAACGAGCGTTACATATCCGAGCGTGACGGTCAGTCTTGTTCAGTGCCTACAATCAGCGCAACGCGCCCAAAGAAGTTTACACTTCAAAAAAACAAGTGGTTTAAATCGTTGGTTTAAGCGAATGATCAACAATCCTTTCCAATTATTTTATTTATTGCAGGTATCTACTCCCAAAGAAGTGCTAAACGAGTACCAAGTTCGCCCACAGAAACTGGTCGCTAGGTACATAAAACGTTACCTCCGTAACAAGGGCAGAATATCATTTGATGGACATGGATCTATGGCCGTCAAAAGTCCTAGGCGCTTCAAATTGGTGCAACAGGAGTCTGAAACATTCGAATAAACCAAAGAAAAGTGTTTCGCGGCTATAAAACACTTTAATAATATTAAGTGAAGCCTAATACAATCTGAAACATATTTACATATAACACAAAGTATATAATAAGTCATAATATTCATAAACATATATAAAACTACGTAACACTATAATACAATGATTCATCTTTGTTTACCAGTGTTAAAGTCGATCGAATGTTAATTCATGTGGGTGATTGATAGATGTCATTGTGATCGAATGTACTACACGAAAACAACGTCCTCTAGTAATCCCTACACACATTAATTTTCAATTGAATGTTTGCACACATAAACAAAGATTATGGCATGACTATATATCAATTGATGGTTTTGCAAGCAGCTATATGAAAAAAAGTGTGTTTAAAAATAAGGTCGAATGTTTGTAATCCATTGTTGTTTATTGATCCGTATAATAAAAATAAGAATTTGAATTTTTACACTAATATTTTTTATGAAATATGACGAAAAATGTAGTTAGATCAGATTGTTGTAGGCGCATGTGCTCAAAGAAATAAATATTCGAAGTATTTACATACTGTTAAAAGTGACACCTTATTTCAAATTAACATCATTAGCATCAATATTACACTTAAAAATCTTCTGGACATTTCTATGTACTTTTATGAATAAAAAACGTACAAAAAAATATATTCTTCTTTTGGGCACATGCATAGTTACCTATTATTAGTAAAAAATATAATGTTATATCTAAAAATTCTTAAATAGAGAAGCGTTTAAAAATTACATTTAAAAAGTTATGAAAACTATTTCAACTCATGCGAATTTTAATTGAAACTCTAGATACAATGATATAGCTTATTACAAGGCATTTGTGAAATGAATGAATGTCGAACAAGAAATTAACAAATGAATGTGTTTTTTAATACAGAACTAGAGGAAAGAGGGAAGTACGGATCAGAAATAGTGTAAATTTAGAAAAATATATATTACATCAGGAAAAATAGCTTCATATATTTCCGATATTCATTTCTGCTCGGAAAATATTGCAGCAACGAATGTGTGTTAGAGTGTAATTTAGATCATGTTAAAATGCCTACTTACTATTTACATATTGGTTGTTATTTTGTGGTATATTTCTATCATAAGGATTTGCAGAAACATAGAAGATCTTTAAAATCATCGAGACTAAACTAGTTTAAATACAATGAAAACATGCCATTTCTTGATCAAGTTATTTTGGCGGATTAATGGTATTAATAGTGTACAAGTAATGGTAGCAAAATAACTAGAAAAAGTCGTTGCTTTTCAAAATTGAATTTTTTCAAATTAATCACACGTATACAAAAATAATATGTGAATTTGAATTAAGTTTATGTGAACTTTAAATTATATGATCAAGACAAATGAAATTTTGATATACAGTGGGTATAGTTGGCAACAGACTTTATAACACAACTTTTACTAGAAACCACTAAAAAGTTGGTTGGAAAAAAAATATTTTTTATTTATATATGCCGTAAAACAGTTTACAATATTAAAAGTGGTCTAACACAACCATTATTTTAATTCTCTGGATAGGTTCCTGATTCTTAGATCTCTATGGATTTCATTGTTTTGTACCATGGATGTATAATAGATAATATATTTATTACACATCCTTGTCTCGTTTATAACTACGTGCATCGACAATATTGCGTAAGTTTTTTTTCTGATATGTTTTTTATACTTTTAATATGACACGGTACGGCATAATCCAAAAGTTGTATGTCATATACCCAGGTTGGTTTTATGAAGTGTTTGTACATCAAGACTTTGTTATATAGCAAAAGTTGTCAATTACATCTCAACAACCAGTTCAATTTTCAATACTTAGATCCAGTTCAAAATCAGTTATTTCCTTCTTGACATACTTCTCAGTTTAATGTTAAGCGCCATATCTAAATATTGGTCTGCATTCTCATAAGGAACATTATTACCATTTATAGTGATACTAGGTCTTATATCTATTATATTCCTGTGAGTAAAATTTGTATGAGATGACTTTAGATCATCAAGTTATATTGTATTACAGACTCTTTGCAATATTTGTTGTTGTTTGCACACTGTTATCTACTGCTAAGATTGTCATGTCATCAGCAAACGTAGCCACAATTGCATTCTCACATTCTGGAAAGTCAGACGTTTATAGCATAGAGGACCGGCCATAGGTTGCTTCTTTGTGAAATGCCAGTCTCAACTTCAACTCCAGCTATTCGACAAAAATCTATTCAAGATTGCGGAAGTTTAGCATACAATTTGGAAAGAAGTTTCTTCTAATTAAGACATTCGACCAGACCTGATCAAAGGCTTGAGCCACATTTAGAGAGTAAGTTGAGAATCTAGGTTTGCCTTCTAGAGCTTTTTCTATGATATTATTGATCTGGTGTACTTGATCAACGGCCAATATCTTTGTCTAAATCCGAACTGGTGATTCGGAATTAGTTCCTTTGGAAGAAAAATATACAACATGTTCTAAACCAGCAACTTCTTGATCAAAAAATCCGCAAACTCAACTAGACAGGAGTTATCAATATTGCCGCGATCAAGTTCTTCGCTAATAAATTGGTCACGAAAATGATATAAATGTAAAACAGCCATAACATATAGTCTAAAATAAGACCATAATATTAGTTCTTGCAAAGAACAGAAGTACTACGTTTCTTTGTCCTATATTTCGAAATTTCGAGTAACTTAATTTGTTCTAGAGTAATTTTCAGAGAGCAAATTGAAACAGGTTCAACTTACAATAAACTAAGATGTTTAGCCCAGACAAAAATGCACTAACCTCGAAAACAAATGTGTTTGGTAAAATATATATAACCTACATAACATATAGTTGCGATTTTCTATCTGGCAATGCACGTCATCGTCCAATTTTTCAGCCGGCGTAGAGTTTCCACTTTTTGCTTAAGGGGGCGACGGCTACGACCTATTGTGAAAGGCAACCTATCGCGCACGATTATACTGACTGGTCGGCAAGCCTTTAGTTGCTTACGACGATTCGACCGATACAGCTATTCTTTATTTGTAGGGTTCAATCAATGGTTCAATTTGTTATGCTAGTTTTTAGTTTTTAACGCAATAACATGCCGTGATCGCTATCAAAAGCTAAAGAAAGTGCAAACATAAGGTTTGTGCAGGAGATTGAAAAATACTCGTGTCTATATAAGTACACGTTAGAAAATTATGCCAACAATTCAAGTTCACAAAAACTCTCTTTACTCATTCTGTAAGTTTGTTTGAACTTAACCGGATTTTTAAACTCACTTGCAACATCTTTTGCGCCCTTAAATATAGGTAGTTACCCAGTAATGGCATCCTCAACGGGCGACGAAATCCTTCGGTGGACGAACGGCCTTAATTATAAGTTTTTTCAAATTGACAAATCCAAAGTTGATTATGACGTAACAATATTTAAATAAATATTACATCAATAAATACTAATTACTTAAAGACTGATTTCAAATCCTACTGGTTTATCTGACCTCGGTTTTCACTTAACCTTATTCGATTTTAACGTTTGTGTTTGTTCGACAAAATTCAAATGGCGCTAATAAACAATATTTAAATAAATATTACATCAATAAATACTAATTTCTTAAAGACTGATTTCAAATCCTACTGGTTTATCTGACCTCGGTTTTCACTTAGCCTTATTCGATTTAAACGTTTGTGTTCGACAAAATTCAAATGGCGCTAATAAACAAAGCTACATTCATAACAATTAAATATTGACCCTTTTGCAATGCATATCGTACATATCAAAAAAAATTAAAATCACAGTTCATGTGTACATATGAACACAAAAAAGACTCAGAAATGGCTTATGAATGTCGCATAGTATAGATTAGTTGTGTGATCGTTTTCGAAATGGACATGCCTATCGACCTAACCTTAATATGCATAGGTTTTTCGACAATACTTTTACGGTTTACCGTTTTAAATGGTTTGAACGTTGTCCTAGAAGAATAATTTAAACAACGAAAATATATAATAACCGTTATGATTACTTTCACAATCAAAAATAGCTCAGTTTACAAGATGATCAAAATAATAACTTAAAATTAATTTTAGAAAACACGAATTCGGACATTCTCTGTATGTATTCACTTACAAACTCTATAAAATACAAAAATTTCGAGAAAACATTTGAGGACACTTTTTGCGTATTATAAATATTATTATTAATATTACGAATTGTTATATTATTATTGTTAATATACATATATTGCTTATTGTTGACCACTATATTAACTGATGATGTCGTTGTTAGTAGGTATATTATTAATTAACTATTAAAAAAGTATTATTATTAAGCAAAAAATGATGTATATTATTATTATTGTAGAAGAGAAAAAGTGAAAGTGTTGGTAATATTTAAGAATTATGATAACTGTTATAATATACATTATTGCATACACGCATAAGGCCTCAAGGAAATCGTATAAAAGAAATTTAAAATTAAACCAAATAAAAATTGTTAATCCTTATATGGCTGTAGTATCACATGATTATAAATAAATAAATTAATAATAATTGGAGGTTTCATTCATGGTATTTAAGAACTACCTAACGAAAATCCTTTTATTACAACCCAGTGTGGTCAGATTGAGCGATTTATCGCAAATTGGGCGATTTTAGAATACAGCAGTTTTTTCTTTCCTTGTTCCAGTTGGTGCCCTATGATGCTTGCTAGCCCTGCCACTTATTTCGGATATGATTAAGTACTATATACATTAAGTTCTTGGTAAATTCCTTATTATCAATTGTATGATGTGATAACTCTAATAGGTAGATTAGACAGAAGAATATCATAGAAGAATCCTCTGAGTTATTCCCTGCAAGATCAAATTAAAAAGCTAGAGTTAATAGAAGAAAATTAGCATTTTTCGTTTTTAAAAGGTGTCGAACATCATTTGTGAAAGATCCGTTTTCTCTTCGAGTTCATAACAAACACTGAATCAACCTGTATATTCTTTTTCAGAAATGCAATAATCATTAAAAAATACCGATATATATATTATCTAAATAAAATAAGGAAAGATATATATGTATTTAAGAGTATTTTGCAAAACAGCGTTTCCTATACGTATTTGCCCTTTTACAATTGGGAGAAATTGCCAGAAACATTGCCTGAAGCATGTCGTTGTGGCCGTGTTTGTTACTTAACGAAACGTTTTCAAATATACGTTTCAAAAATAGATAAGTAACATAAAACAGTTCTGCCATGTTAACCCAAAAGGGCATATCTCACCATTTTCCAATTTAGAGTAATACTTTAGATATCCATTCCAGTGGCGGTTGCTGCAGGTAGGGCAACGGGGCAATGCCCCCGTGTGATAAATTTCCCCATGACAAATTTCTTTTAATAGATAAATTAATTATAAATACCTAATTTGTATGTAATTTTTCTGATTTGTTGGTAACAAATAATATGTTTTCGGAAGTAACAGTCCGTCTTTTCAGCGCATTTAAAAATTGCAGTCTCACGTAGACTCCGGGGCATCTCCGCGACTGCCCCGTGAGGCCCCGTCTGTATTAGAAATCGAGCGATGAAACTGGCGCGGGTAGCGCGCAGATATACGTCAGCGGTGGGGCACTCCTCTATGGTGCCGCGTGGTTGTCCAGTATGTAATATATAGCGGTGAGTGTATGTTGTAATTTCTATCGATGCAAATGTAACTATGAATTGCGTAAGTAACATAATCGAAATGATAGAAAATAACACACTGAGCTATGACATTAAGGTAGAAAACTAATAAAACCGTGACGAGAAAATTCAACAGAAGCTCTTACAGTTTATCAGACTGGTTGTGTGGGTGTAATGTGCAAAATGCTTTTTGCTATTTCGGTGCTATAAAGTTCACTTTACGACACCCGTTTTGGTTGCAAAATTATTACTTTATCGCACGCTAATTTTGTTGTTTTGACGTTGGTAATAAAGAAAAAAAATGGAACCAAATTATATTTAAATGTCAAAATGTAACAAACATGTGCAATAGAAGTTGCACAAAGAATAAAAAGCACACATGATAACAGTTTATTTACTATTTAACAATATAAATTGTTAAGCAGAGTTGATTATAAGTTTTCTGATGCTACTATTGAAATTTACTTCCAATGTTGAATAGTGCAACTGTTATAAAAGTTTGTTTTTGATAATATGTCGAGACTATGTTGGCAAAAGATTATGTAAATTGTCTTCTGCTATTTTGCGAATCTCTGGGGGCGTGCAATTATTTATTTCCTCCTTTTTGTTGGTAATTTGAAATAATTTGTTGCATAAATCAGTCTGAATTTTAATCATAATTACATATAACACCGCCTATATTCAAATATTTAAAATGTTCACGAAGTTGGCCGAAGGCAAGGCAAGGCCTTCACCGATATTCCGAAGATGTCCGAACACAAACGAAGTTTGCCGAAGCCAAGGCAAGGCCTTCACCGACATTACGAGGACGTCCAACCTCATACGAAGTCGGCCGAAGTCAAAGCGAGGCCACCACTGACATTCCGAAGACATCCGAACTCGTACGAAGTTACATATATGGCACGTATACATTGAATCCCTATACCAATGATATTTGACACATGCTGTATATAAAGAGACATTATGTCAACTTGAAGCCCGGTGGTACAGCTCGCGCAAAATAAGTTGGCGAGCGGTGGGGGGATGCGCCGTAAATTAATCGTATTTAGGAACGTACCACCCACCTGTCTGATTCAGTTACTGCATAGCAGTTACAAGTGTCGTACTCAAAATGTAAGTTAGCTTTTTAAATATAAATAAGAACTTTCCGGTACGCCACTGATACGGGAACGTTATATTTAAGAACGAATGAAACGCAATCTGCCCTTCCTCTATCTGCGCGCAATCACTCCCACCGTTCGCCACGATATATTGCGATGACTGTATACAGGAATGATAAGAATGTTGCGACCTTGACCGATTGCATACTGTTTAATATGCTAACTTGATATGGTAATAACATTTATCAAATTATTCAAATTCGATTATTTGACCCTTTATTAATTATGCTCTAAAAAAAAATTATTTAAAAGTAAAACATTTGGGGCAAACACGTCCCAGCCAATAAAATATTTGGAAAGACTATATAAAGTCGATTGTGTTAAAAGACTATACCAAGTGCTTGCCTGCAAGTTACGGATGCATTTTACTGTGTGATAAAACGACGACACCGAGAGTTTGTATGAGTTAGTACGAGAAAGCAATATACAAACTGCTTTTTGGTCGAGTGTAGTGTTGGAAAAGAGGGGGTTCGAGTACATTTACGCTGAGGCTAGACTGACTCTCCTTTAATCAGTGCAACAAGGATAGCAGCTGTACATGCGCATTTCATTTGAATTTTATTCACGCTCGATCTCTAGTCCACTAGTCCATTTTAAATCGTGTTTCTTCCATCTAATTTAGAACAATTATGCACGAAAATTATTGAATTTTCGAATCATGTTACCCCGGAAATGTTACCAAATGTCCGTCGAAATTTTTATAATCGGCTGGGTTACTGCTCAGCTCAAGAGGGACTTATTTGAGCATTTAATAAATAATTAAGTACGTACTTGTGGAAATTCATCTTTTTTTAATAATTCCATTCTTAACTTCCAATTAAATTATACTTACTGAAACATTTTGTTTAGTTTCATACAAATTTATTGTTTACTTTCAGAATTTTAGTTTTTCATATTCTATTTTATAATACTAAGGAATTATTTACTTCTTATCTTAATGAGTTTTGCTATTGTTACGTTTTGGTTTTTTTGAAGTGAAAACTTCTATGGGCGCGTTGATGCATTGATTGTTGGGCACTGAACGAGACTGGAACGCTCGTTCGGGTAAAGTCGGCTCGAGTCGAGTCGACTAATGGAGCGAGAGAGATATAATTAACGTGTCTCTGCTATACTCGCTCGGCTTTGTATTATAACACTAATTAGCGGTATTTAATTTCAATTAAATTGAAATTTAGAAATACGCGAAATATTGTATTTTTATTTTCTGAAAAATTCTTGTCCGCGTGTAGATGCGATCCCGAGCCGCCCGGGTATGAGGCCGGCACGTTACCATTATACCAGCGCGGGTACTCGTATGAATTTTTGAAGTGAAAACTTGATCAGACCGAGCGAAATGTACTAGAATAATGTATACACAATAATAATAAATATATATTTTTTAAATGTAATATAAACGAAAATGGAAAATGTAAATGAATATAGAACGAAAAAAAAGTTGTATTTCGTATTATTAACCTCGCCTGGATGAAGTTTTCACTTCTGCCGTGTGGTCTTAAGGCCAGGTCGGCAGGTTAAAAATTTGCTAACTGACCGTCGTGGCAGCACTAGTACATATTTGAAGGCGGGGTCGGCAAGGCAAAATAGTTCATCTTGAATTACACAGATGGTGCCATTATTAAAGAATTATTTTTAATGATTAGGTATGCTTTATTACAAAGAATAGTAAGTCGTCCTAGACGACTTCAAAATTGCAGAGGTCTGAACTAATACGCATGCGTGCGAAATTATGTACGAGCGGTAAATATAAGATTTTAAAAGTTGTGTTGTATGATGCGCTGACAAAATATACATGTCAAACATAAAATACTACACGTGAACATGTTGAGTAGTATGTGTTTGAAATACATATTTTACCTACGTGCATTTTGAAATTGCTGTAAACGCCAAATTAGATATTAAATATGAATGATAAAAATATGATATGCATAAATATATGTAATTTCAGTAACATTTTATTTTTATAAAAAAATCATTTCATTTAAATAAGGGTCTTAAACTTGAGTCTGATATTTTAATATTTGAAAAAAATTATTAGTGTTATATTTAGTACCCATTTATTTATAGGTGTTGGGGCTAAGTTAAAGAATAAAACAATTTTTTGATGGATAAATATTTATTTTGACATGTTTATTACTGCTCACAAGAAACTCATGAGAAATTACTTTTTTGATTTTTCACAAATACTGATAAAATTATTTAATATACATTACACCAAATAACGAAATTGGAAGAACATAAAACATACAACTAGTGTAATAAGTGTTAATAATAATAAGTTTGTACACACAATAAATGAATGAAACCCTTTTTTAAAATATTTTTTGTGTTTTAGTTATACATGTACTTTCCTGCTTTCATGTATTACGTCCATTGGTAAAATATGTACAGACATATTTTACAGTAACTTATGAAATCAAGATTATTACTCCGAACCGGTAACTGGGTAACTGACAAGATTTTATAGAAAAAAAATTATGAAAACCAGCCAATTACTTTTATCAAATGTATTTCTTTAATTTTTAAAAAGTTTAATATTTGTTACATATTTAAAAAAATGAGGTGTGGCCGCCACGCAACTTTCTTAAAATACGAGTGTTTCAAATTATACAATTTTAAAAATTTAGTATACAAAAATTATTCAAAATCCAATTCTAAGTACTTCTTATTCTCTTAATAAATCTCTATGGAAAGCATACTTTGCAATATATTCGAAAAAAAAGTGCTACTCGCTAAGAGTAAAAGTGTCACTTCCGGTCGCCAACGTAGTGGCGATTTGTCACTACTGGAAACAAGTCATACGTGTGAATAACGAAACCGAAGAGAGGAACCAAGAGGAACTTTCACTTTACCTGCATCGTAAAATATCTATAAATAAAACGTTCACGGTTGCCAAGTTGTGTGTACAGGACATACTATACTTACGGCGCTGGAAGCAATTACCCACAATAGCTGTTGGCTAGCGCCTGAAGTCATTGAACGGGTTACAGAGCTAAATTTTGAAAGTTTACTGTTGCTCTTTGATTACTTTTGATCCTTTTGAACAATATACAACTTCAGTATTAAACAATATGGGGTAAAAAGTTTATTTGTTTTCATTATTATTATTATTGAAACTATTTAGATGTGACATACGCACTTTTAACATCTAAACTGAAAATAACATCACTGTATTTCATGTGTAATACAGTGATAACCTAAAGAATTAATTATTTACTTTATAAATATGGTGTACCTAGACATATTACATTTTACAGTGGATGTTTGTATGGATTATTAGGATACCTTATAATCACTAATTGCTAATATGTAATAATTATTAAAGTCACTATATCTAACAAAGTACCGCAATTAGGACGCCATATTGATTCCAATACCAACTGAAATGTAGTGAGTGGCGCGATTTTTAAATGTCCAGTTTTAGTGACTTTATGGAATTGACAGATATTATGACGATTTTCAATATTATTTATTGTTTAAATTTGTTTTAGTAACTATACATGCATTTTTTGTAAATAAAACGAAATATGTATTATGGCAAGCTTATATTTATTTTTTGACAACGGATCTCATAGTAATGCTTCTACTATTTCTATCACAAGTTGTTGATACACTGTCTCTTATACACACTACATTGTTTTATACTCTTCCTTAGTGCCTTCCTCAACTTTTCGATCAACAGTGTTTGAGTTTCTTGCATGTCACCATCAGAAAGCAGTACGATCATTTCTGGATCTGGATCAACTAATACCATCGCCTCATCTTCATCTGCCCGATCTTTCTCATCTTACAATCCACAATGTATAATGTAATAACTTAATAAACAGACCGATAAACATTAGTTTTACAATATGCAATATAACTACAATAGGTAAATAAAGTATTTCAAATTCATACCATGACATAAATCATCTAATGTAATATTGCTAGGGACAACTTCTGCAAGTTCTTCATTTATACGTTTCCTTTTCCGGCCTGAAGTTTCACCAAATGAACTTGCTTCCGTTATTATTGTCTCATCGGTGTTGTAATGTATGGCATTAGATAAACGTTCATTTTCTGTTAATAAATCTGGAACTGCATCTGGACGTAACAGTTTTCGATTATCCATCCGTTTTTGTTCGAATTGTTTTTCCGAAAAATGAATCTAAATGTTTTCTAATCAAATTAAACGATATATTAGGTTACTGAGCACTGAGCACTTACCTCACATATCATAGACATTGGGCTTAAGTCACTTTGTCCAATACATTTCATCCATACTTCTTTCCGTTGTGTGTTACGTTTGCCTTATTGTCAAAACAAATAAGATAATATAATAACAATTAGACAAAGTATGTACATATACAGTGAGCTCAAAAAGGTTGGAATAAATTCATTTAAAATTCAACCTTTCATTTTTTTAAAAAACACTGGGGCCAATTTTTATTTTTAGATGGGCATTTTTTAAACTAATTTTTGTTTATACAGGCTGACTCAAAAAAAAGATTTCATTTGACACTTCAATTTTTTTTAATTGAAACACCCATTTTTTATTTTATTTTCGGATTCTAGGTAAAATTTTGATCACATTTCATGTATTATAACCTAAGTCTAAGTTAAGTTCTTTTCTAAAATAATCAATGTAATTTAAAAAAAAATTATTTAATTCTAAATAATAAATGTCTCAATGATTCGTAATTAAATTGTGAAATATTAATTTAATAAATGTTGACATTGGCCACCACCAACTTCCTGGCTATACCCGAGGCGATCTTCGAATTCTTGCAAAACATTGTGCACTATTTGAGGTTCTATCAGTCTCATTTCTTGTCTTATTCGGGATTTAAGTTCGTCAATATTGTTCGGTCTGTTGATATACACTTTAGATTTTAGGTAACCCCACAGATAATAGTCTAACGGGGTCAAATCAGGGGATCTGGCCGGCCATTCTATTGGGCCTCGTCTACCAATCCACCTTCCAGGAAAAACACTATCGCGAGTAAAATGGGCTGGTGCTCCATCCTGTTGATACCATAAGCTATCATTGGGAATGTCAGGATCTTCTGGATTTGGATACACTACAGCAAGCGCAGGTATCAAATCGAATTCTAGAAATTCTAGATATCTTTCTCCAGTCAAAGTGCCGTCAAATAAGAAGGGACCCAAAATTCTGTTTCCAATAATCCCAGCCCAAACATTTACCTTTTTGAGGGTATTGTGTGTGACACTCCATAATCCAATGCGGGTTTTCTGTAGCCCAATAACGGAAATTTTTCCTATTCACGGTTCCGTTTAGGCAAAACGTTGCTTCATGCGAGAACACAATTCTTCGTGAAAATTGAGGATCATCAATACATCTCTCCATCATTATTTCACAAAATTGCATTCTTCTATCTGGATCGTCCTCATTTAGTTCATGAACTAACTGAACTTTATAAGGATGCCATTTATTTTTATGTAAATAGTTTAATACAGATCCTTGACTAATTTTGTTCTCGTCAGCAATAGCGCGACTAACTTTATGGTTGTTCTCTTCAACGGATAATAGCACATTCAACTGCACATCTTCTGAGATAGTGGGCCGGCCTTTTACATAATTATCTCTCACATGCCCCAAATTCCTATATTTTTTTTCAATTTTACTAATAGTTGATTGAGATATAGGCGCTCTGTTTGGGTATTTATTGTTGAACAGTTCGGAAACTTCCAGTTGGGTACGCATTCTATCTCCATAGCCAATCATCATTAGTATTTCTATGCGCTCCCTTTCATTTACTCGTGCCATTTTACAGTTAAAAAAAACTACTTTCATTAGAACTTTTATACAAATGTTTAAATACTTTTGACAGGGAATGAACTTCAACATCAATGTTAAATAACCTAGGTAACAGATAAAAATGGTATTAATGTTTAAATGTTTACAGTTTCAGTAAATTTGATTATGTTTAACTCCTAATATGTACAGTTTAAATGAAAAGAAATAAGCTAACTTAACTTAGACTTAGGTTATAATACATGAAATGTAATTGAAATTTTACGTATATTTCGAAAATAAAATAAAAAATGGATGTTTCAATAAAAAAAAATTGAAGTGTCATATGAAATCTTTTTTTGAGTCACCCTGTATAAACAAAAATTAGTTTAAAAAATGCCCATCTAAAAATAAAAATTGACGGGTCCGTGTTTTTTAAAAAAATTAAAGGTTGAATTTTAAATGAATTTATTCCAACCTTTTTGAGCTCACTGTATATTAAATACATTGCATTTATAATTACATACCACTTGGCAATCGGAACAGACGATATCCATTTTCGCTTCTGCTTTTGCATCGTGCAACACAGCAGCCAGTTATTGTCACAACAAATACAAACGTTTCTTACTATGTATAACACCAATTATAAACACATTACATATAAATAAGCGACCAACGAGCGCTTTCGTGTTTTTACAGTAATAATATGACAGCAGTCAAACGGCCATTTTGATTCCAAAATATATCTTTCTCTCTCTTACTCATGGTCCTTACCAATTGCGGTACTTTGTTAGATATAGTGACTTTAATAATTATTTAATAATTGCGTCATCTGTGTACTTTAAGCTGAACTAGATACAAAAACTCGCACTGAGGTGTAGCAAGAGATAGAAACATTCAGTTGCGAGTAAAAAAGAGATGGAAATATGTTTACACTTTATTTTATTTAATAATAATAATTGAACACTTTTTACAATATTGAGTACATAGCCGTGAAACGTCATCTTTTTATGAGGGGCGTATACTATTTTCAGTGGCAATAGTTTGCTAAGTTATGAAATATTTGTATGCAAAAACAATGCTAATTTGGCGGGAATTTAAGAAAAAAATTTTTTTACAACAATCCATAAAAAGTATATGCGCCCCTTCAACTTATAGAATTCAGCTAATGAGTCAAATTTGGTTAAGCAATCTTTTTATTTGCATACACACAATAGATTTGAAATTTATATAAAAGCTAACCTCAATTTTGACCTGACGACCCCCCCTTAAGCACACCCATTTTTTTATATCAGCTATATTTCTTATCTTTGATATTTTAAGAAAAAAATTATTATTTTTTAAGTTTCTAGAATTGACGATCATTTCTTTTATTTACACATACAGTTTGGGAAGCTGTGATGAAATCCGTTACTAAAATTATTTAGTGCTATTATCTGATGCTTCAACAAGTCTCTAATTATAGATTATCTAGGTAGTGCTTTTTATTGTTTAATATTATTTCCATCTTCTCTAAAGCAGTACGGTAAATGACTTTATTCTTGGTTAAAGAATTTGTTATTAACAGTAACAGTAACAATTTTCACGGACTAACAACGTAGTAACCATTTCTGCGGTGTCAACTTTAACGTAATTCTAATGTTAGTAACAGACCTCCCCCCCCCCTATTCTCGACCAGCTTGTCTAGTATATTCATCCGCAGGTAGATCCAGGGTTGCCCGATTTTATTCATGCAATGTCGCCATCTTAAAAACGCAAAGTCGCCAACGGCTGGCAGGCAGTCGTCATTCATCAATAACTGAATGAAATGAAATAAGAAATAATAATAAACATTTTATTTAAAAAATAAAAAAATACAAAACAGCTAATTCTAAATAATATAGATATTGTGGTAGTTCACTTACTTAGATGAGTAAGGATATGATGGAAGTACTAATGTTAATAAAATATACTGTATATGTTCTTGTAGTGAGTATTAAAAAAAATAAAAGATGGTAATATTTTATGGACCAAACTATAATTAAATAAATAGATGTGAGAATATTTAAATTATACTTAAAATAATTGTGAGAATATTAATTGGGTATTTCCCTATAGTTTTTGTGAACCGTGTAAAGTTGGTTACATATCGGGTTATGTTGAAGTTCGCCTTGCATCGAGTGGTTGGTTGCCTATCAGGTTTCTTTGTTGTAGTAATATTTCCCATTTCTGAAAGTAGAATTGTAAATGTTACTTGTTGTATTTTTATATGTAATATTATTTGTTAAAGCTTGTTTAATTAACACTTTTGAAAAAATAGAGAATATTAGTATGGATTTTGAATCATAAAGGTTGGAAAATGATGTATAGTTACGCGCTAAAATTCAAATGTAAGAAGTGTCAGATTTTGACATTTAAAATAATATAGTTAAAGTATTGAGTATTTGGTTTGCCGAAGGGTATAAAAGGTTGTGAAAATTAAAGTAAAGAATTCAATTGATAAATTTTTGGAATTACAAAAAGGTATTATAAATATTCAATTACAAATAAAACATATTTTGGATTATTATAATGTGTGGAACAATATGATTGGATATGATAGAAACTAAGGATTTATTGCCAGGGATATGGGGAATAAATAAGAAAAGATTCGAAAATAATTTAAGAAAAGCGGTAGATGTGTTTTCGGAAAACGAAATTTTCCTTCCGAAAAACACATAATTAAGAGATTCATCATTATACAAAAGTGTAAAAGAAGTGGTTAGGAGATAGTAGAAAAGAAAGCAGATATTTTTTTAGGTGATTGCAACATTTTCCAGAATAGTACCATTTTTTGTATCATGCAAATATAATTAAAAATAAATTAGAAGAAAGAATTTCGGTAACGAATAAAGAAATAATTGAAGAATATTCATACTTGAGAAGAAAGCGAAGAAATATATAATTACAATTTAAAAATAAACTTACTGCATTGGTAAATATTATTCCATATTTGGCGAGAGATTTATTGCATTGGAGAGTTGGTGAAATTCCAGAAGTTATACAAATAGTTTAGTCCAGGACTTGAAAGATACGAGATATTCAACATAGCAGCTAACACAGGTATTCCAGTCCAGTAGAGGAAAGGCAGGTTTCAAAGGTCTTCACGAAAGCGTTCGACGGTTCGAGATTCTAGTTGATTGCAGAGGTTGAAGGTATTACAGGATAGCAGTCATTACAGTCCACATTCCGAGCATTCCAGACAATTAGGAAAAGGAAAGGATCTCCCTCATTGATTCCAGGAAATGTCTTCGACAAGCTAAAAAGAAAATCGATTGGTGTATAAATAAGAATACCAGTTCAGTAGTAATAACAGGTCGTATAATTCTTTGAAATAATTTGAATTTATCAGTTTCGAATTGAAATGTATATCAAAATTTAGAGATCTATTATTTATACGTACATTATAACTGTGTTGATAATCAAGAAAAGATATTTTGTAAGTTCTGTGCACAACATTAATTTGTATCATCATTTGTATAATTTTTAGAAGTCAAAAAAAACTGATCGGCAAACTAAAACTGATTAATTTGTGTGGGTATTTGATTTACATACAAAAACTATACAGTATTTTTAAAATAATATAATTAATATACTTACTTGTATATTTTTCGATCCACGAAAGGTGTATTTTCATGCACATATAAATTGTCAAAAGAATGTTTACGTAAACAAGCTTGGTACTTCCATGAATGTTTTATTTGGTTGTGTGTGTTGAGAACTATCATATAATTTATAATTTGCCTGATTTATTAAACAAATTAGTTTGATACATTTGTTTTTATTTGGTATATAAAGAAGGTTTTTGAATTAAATTGATGAAACAGATATGACGCTTAGAACCGTAACCTATAAATAGAAAAAACAACTGTCAGTGATTATATTATTATTTGAATAGTATGTTAATATATACCTTGAGATTGAGTTCACAGTAAGTATTGTTATTTGAAGATTAAGTTGAAATACACATCATAATTCACTAAAGAATAACTGTTTTGTAAACTTTGATTTATAAAGTTAAGAAATATAAAACGTAAATATCCTATGATATAGGCAGATATTGAAAAAGTTACATATAGGCAACTGTTTGGGCTTTGATGATTCAAGGGAAGTTAGCAACATATAAAATAATTAGTTTAAATATTTTATATAAGAACTGAGTTAGTGAGGGCATAAATAAAAAATTACCTGAGAGAATTTGAAAATAGATTTAAAAAGTACATATAGATTTCAATTTTATATATAGACGAGAATAAGTACAGGTTTCAAACACATAGTAAGAATAAATATTATTAAATTTATCTGAGTGTAATCGTATCTTTATTAATTAAAGGTATTGTTACAATATAGATATATATATATGTAGGTATGTAGTATCTAGGTCTCTTTCGCTCATGCACATCAGACTGAGTGCTTTTGAAAAATTTAAAAATTCATGAGCGAAGGAGTAAACAATATAATAATAATTATACTTCGTTACTGTTATCACATTCAATAAATACTTCTATTGCATCGTCAACAGCCCTATCAGTCTCATTATTTATATTAACTCTATACATATTATCAGACTTAAAACGTGTAATCATATTTTTGGTAACTGAAAAGTTTTTGCAACAGTGTCCTGTGTTGTACAAGGTGATTCGTATCCGCAATATAGCTTCCAGAGTTTCAAGCATGAGTCTATTGCGACTCTTAGATTTCACGATGTTCATTACCGAAAAAACCCTTTCTACCACTGCATTGCTTGACGGTAAAGACAGCACATTTATTGCATACTGACCAAGATGCTTAAAAACCAAGTTATCACCAGCGTCTTTAAATTGTGAAAGACAACACCAGAATTCATACGCACTATCACAATTAGTATATGTTGGCCAAACTATATCTAATAATTTTGAATTCTCTAACTCGGCCAGTCCTAAATTTTCAGAACTTATAAAATCATTTACAAAAGGTAAATCGTTAAGTTTAGGTCGTATTTGGCTTAAACACAGTTTAGGTGTTAGACTTTTTAATTTTTTAAAATGCTGAAGACTCTGTGGTAATCTTAAAGACAGTTCAAAACAAAGACGCTTAAGGTATTGAAACATTTTATACTCCAGAACTTTTTTTTTCTCATGAGTAATATTGCATTTCGATAAACTCTGATAATAATCAATGCCAAAATCAGCATTTTCAACTTTTACTAAAGCTAAGTCATTGCTCACTTCTCTTACAAGGGTCTCAATCCCTGCCTGTACAAATGGTGCCTTATATATTTTTCTACATAATAGCAAAAATAACTTTTCTAAACTATCATAACCATGTGAAACATCCATATCACTTTTTTGAAAATTTAAATTTATTTGGTTCATTTCAAAAAGTAATGGTTTTAAAAATTTCAGATATAAATAATTTTGATCGTCGTTTAATATTTCACTAATAAGTCTTGCTTTCTTTATTTTTCGATATTGATTGTTAATTAGGTCAAATATCTTTTCATATTCAATTTTTCTATTGGAACTGTGTGCAAACCATGTGTAAATTTCCCTACATAAAAATTCTACGTGTGCAGGCAATTCATCTGTTGCTTTGGAACAAGCATTATTTAAGGAATGACACACACATCTGACTAGTTTAAGTTTAGGTAAATCTTCTTTTAAAAGAGTGAAAAGAGAATGATTAGAACCGCATAGACTATTGGCACCATCAGTGCCAAGGCCTAGTAAGTTTGTTAATTTTAAACTACACTTCTGCAAATACTGCTTTGTAACTTCATACAGAACACTTGCAGTCCCATTTTCAATTATGATTAAACTCAGAAATTCAGTGATATGCTTGTTTCTCCTTTTTGAATAGTATTTAACACACAAACATAAATACTTTACTACAGCTATGTCGGTTGACTCATCTACAATTAAAGAATATCCAGAATCTCCAATATCATCAATCAAACTGTCAAAGAGACTGGGAGCTATTACATTTTTGATGATTCCCGCAGACTTTGTCCTGTGGAGCTTAACTTTAACAAATCCGGAACTATCTCCTAATCCAAGACCAAGATCATTCAAAAGTTCAGTTAGGTGATCAATGCTTCTTATTGAGCAGTGAACTGCTATGTATGCTGACAACTTTATGTCACGTTCTTTTTCCTTATTGGTTACCAGCACAACAGTTTCAAGAGTTTTCTGCCTATTTCCAGTAGGATTAATTTGCTTCATCTTCTTAACATGGCTTACAGTTTTGCCGTGTTTTTTTAAATCAGTGATATGACTTCGTATTGCAACTTTGCAAATTTTACAGTACGCGTCATTGGTTGAATTGGGAATTTGTCCATTACTGGGGGCCAGCCAACCTAAAATTAATTGAAAATAGAGGTAGCGAAAAACTTTTAATAAACAGAACTAATTTGGAAAGAATAATAACTTCACAAATATAAACATAACCTACCTTTGGCCCAACTTTCCTCTTCCCATTGTTTTCTGTACTTCCTTGAATACTTTGCCCATTATTCCAAATTTAAACCTTTCCATCGTAGATATAATAGAATCAACTAGCTACATAAATCAACATTTACAAAGCGTAAAAACCGGAAGTTAAGCGAAAATGAAACAAAACAGAAAACTGCGGGCGCACATGCGCTCTTATGGGCCTATGGGGTTTGAAGTAAATTCGAATTTTGATTGGTTGCGTGCCTCAGGCGACATCGCTGACAATAAGGATAGCAGTGGCGCAAATCTTCATTACTTGTCACTAATCAAGTTTCTGTCAAAATTTAACCGGAAACTCGGAAAGTAAGAATCATGATTGGTCAACGACGTTTTATTAGGCGAATCAAACTTGATTCAAAGAAAGTAGCCCAATTGTAACGCCAACCGCCAAAAATAATTTTCCATCGCCAAAGTCACTTTAAATGTAGCCCAAATGGCGGAATTCCGCCCAATCTGGCAACCCTGGGTAGATCGCGTGCACACTGTATACAATCGACTACCTGACTGCGTCAAATATCAACAGCTGTGTACCAATTTGTGTTTATTTCATTCACATTGTTCATAAATAAGCGATTTTAAGATAATGTTAGTCTCTAAATGCGTCGTAAAACATCTTAGTGAAGTAGGCTAACCACATTTAAACGTCATGTAAATAAAACGCATTTTTTAATTATTATTTTTTAATAATACACAAGTATAATACAGTACTGAATAATTTACAATAAATAATATTGTCACCTCATATTGGCATCACATCTGTCTGCATTGGTGATGTATTTTTTCCTTTTATTTTTAAAAGTTTTCGTAATTACTCTTTAAAAAAAAATTTGCACTAAACGTATCTTATCACATACATTGGCAACACTGGAAAATATCATTGTTAATCATTTTAGTATTATTTACATGTGTAACAAACGATTTTGTTGGATTTCTATTTTTTAACTTCATTTTCGTTTTGTGATTAATACTGAACAGCAGCGATCTAGTAAAAAATTGAGAAGAATTTTAATTTTAACCATCTAAAATAAGAAAAAAAAAACATTCTCAGGGAAGGTGTCAGGTACTGAGAATTTTATGTTTAATTCATTATTTTACATAAGTGTTCTTTTGATATATTTATGTTTGTATATTAGAAAACTACTTAAATTTCCTCGTCGTCCATTTTATCTCTCCTGTGTCAGTGAGCAATATACAAATTGTTTGTTGTCTTGATTTCTTTTACTTTTTACAAAAATATCATTCTTATTGAACCATTTGTTTTTCAAAGTCTCCTATACACTAAAAAACAATCATCAACAAAAATCGTATGTTTGTTTGTGTCGAACTGCACCGGAATTAAATAAAAGTTCCTTGTTATAAATATAATCTTTTGACATGTCCTTCATTCACAGCAGAATTGCGCTAGTTAAATTTCAACGTTGGCTACCTATTGTCCTCCACGACTACTTGCTTAAAGAGCTGCATCGAATTCGACATTTGCGATTTGATTTCGTGGTTGCCTAAAGCTGCAGTCCCATCTTTAGCGATGAACAGTTGTAAACCAGAGGCTGAAATTAAAAAAAAACGATGACGCATTTGACAATAAGAAACAAACATAAGTAAACATGGCGCCCTCAATTAATTACTTAATATCATTAGGTGGCCTTGTTACAAAGTAGTAGCTTCGAGTATTAACAGTGTGGTTACACAATTTGTGCTTCAGTACTGGCTTAGTATAGTTTATAAAACATATACAGATAAACAACAAGAATATTAATTGAACTCAAAGACAAAGTACCAAATTACAATCAAAAACAAAGCAAAACCAGAGCATATTGATCAAGGACAAACGACAAAAACGTTTTTTTTTTCGATGGGCGAGCCGAGCTTGGTTGTTTTAATCGTCATTGCAATGCGGTCGTCTAGACCGCTCTGGCCAGAGAACAAGTTGTTCATAAAAGTGATTAATGACAAACTAAAACATGTGCCGAGAGCATGACTAATCAAAAATTACATCTGTATTATTACTAGTGACACTATATTAGTGAGACTTCTCACTAGTATAGTGTCACAGTTATTAGGGAATAGATATCTAGTATACTACAGCTTAATCCAAAATGACAAACATAAAGTGCCTGTAATTAATTGATTTATGCCGCCACACCGACATTTGCATTTTAGTGATTTTTATGTTTTACAATTTCCACTCCTGGTTGAATTTGAATTAATTGTCAGAGTTCATTAGAATCCCATAGACGCAGAGATTTTATTAGCAGCTAAACTAATCAACTTGAACCTAATATTAATTCGCAATTACAGATTATTAATGCTAATAACTATTTTAAATAAAATAAAAATAAAATAAAACTCTTGAAAACTTTCCACAATTTTTATTTAGTCTTTGCGACATATGTTTCGGTATTGTTCATACCATTATCGAGCGGGGAACTAACAGGTCAGTTTGTGTAGGGTTGTTATATATGTCGTTGTGTTTATTGCCTCTTTTTACATAAGTGTCTATTATGGGTGTATGTGTGTTTGAAAAGTCTTTGTGTGTGTTCGTTACTTTCTCTTTTCCTTGAATTGATTTTTTAATTTCTAATATTTCTAACAGAAATATTATGGGTGTTCGTGACTTTCTCTTTTTTTTAATTTCTAATATTTCTAACAGAAATATTAGAAATTAAAAAATCAATTCAAGGAAAAGAGAAAGTAACGAACACACACAAAGACTTTTCAAACACACATACACCCATAATAGACACTTATGTAAAAAGAGGCAATAAACACAACGACATATATAACAACCCTACACAAACTGACCTGTTAGTTCCCCGCTCGATAATGGTATGAACAATACCGAAACATATGTCGCAAAGACTAAATAAAAATTGTGGAAAGTTTTCAAGAGTTTTATTTTATTTAAAATAGTTATTGATAAAATGTTCCACCAAGAACCGTCTGCTAACTCAATTAATAGAATATTATTAATGCTATTTCAATATATTGACAATGTTCTAGATACATGATCGTATGATTATAATCCTGTTTATATTGAAAATTAAGTATTTGGGCACGACACTGGCGGCAGAAAAAATGAAGAAAAACGTTTCCAAGTTGCCGATTTAATAACATGAAAATTTCTAAATCGTAAGGCGTAAGTCAATTACAGACAGCTAATATTTAACCACCTGTAAAGTTAGAGGCTATGTTCTGCATTATTGCGAAATATAATGGTATTTATTCAAATTTTCGACCAATTTCTGGCGCCAAAATTTAAATTTACCCTAAAATTTATAGTAAAAATTCAGTACATTATTCTACCCTTACGTATATTGGTAAACATTCAGACAAAATTAGCAAATTAATTAAAAAAGCCACTAATGGTAAAACAGCTTACAAATCTAATAATACTTTAGAATGTTTTTTAAAAAACAATAAGGACAAAACAGACAAAAATCAATCTCGGGGATATATAAGTTAACTTGTGATTGTAATATGTGTTATATTGGCCAAACTGGAAGATCCTTTGCCCAGAGAGTGTCCGAACATAATAGAATAATAATAATTTTAAAATACTTCATATCCAAAATAAAAGTAAAAAACTTGATATCCTAGAATCATTGGAAATTTCTAGAATTACAAAATTAGGGTTAAATTTGTAATGTTTGTCTAATATATATATAATTTCTCGCACTATTGTAAATTCGTCATTATTCATCCACCTGATGAAGTCGCTGTGCGACAAAACAACGTTGTAGTGGTTTACTATAATTAAAATTTTGAAACTTTAAATCAGTGTTTTATTTTTATTATTATTTGTCATAGAGTTTCAACAAGTGTGTCCCTCTTCAATTAATTCTTTTGAATTATATTTAGTGCTTCATGTGAAACCAACTATAAAAAGGAGGAAACAATAATGTTAATTCAAAAGAGTACAAGGGAGGCGCATGCGCAGAGGGATAGGGAGAGTGTCTATGTATAATCAAGCCACGCGACGTATGAGTCAGTGTAAATATAATATAAAGTAATAAACAACAAACAAAACCATACAGTCCACTTATTCAAATCAACCCAACATTTTGGTCTAAACGAACCGTATAGCGAAATACAATTCAAAGCAAAAAACAAAACAAGATAGTGTTCGGTGATCGACATAACCTAACCGGCAGCGTCTACCAAGCAGTGCTGCCAATTGCGGGTATTTTGCCCGAAACGCGGGTATTTTAATAAGACTGTCGGGTAAAATTGTGAAGCGGGTAAAATCGGGTATTTTCACATAAAACAATTAAAATTTCCTTTTCTTAACTCGATTTAGTCAACATCATATATCAATATGATGTTGACTAAATACCACACAAATATTCGCTTGTTTGTTCCACTTCTGTCTGTTAAAAGAACAAAAGCTACTTGTCTTGTTAAGGAAAGTTTAGGAGGTATATTTCGCAAAAATCTGTTTGAAATATTGAAGGAACCTGGATGTTTTTTCTTCCTTAGTCATGGACGAGACGACGGACGTGAGTGCAGTAAAACAATGAGCAATTGCCGTTATATACTATTCAAAAACAAATGATGTCAAAGTAACTTTTTTGATGTGGTTAAAACTGCATTTGGAAAAGCTAATGATTTGTTCAACTCTTTGAAAAATTCACGAAAATTTATTTAGAATTTATGTCATATACATTGGGACTTCTAACAGATCTTAACCTTATATTTTAATCAGTATCGCCACTTATTCATAAATTGAAACCTGAAATACAAATATTGTTGATGCATTTATGCGGCAATTTTATCAATTTGAGTGACTTGAAAAGGAAAAATGTTTTTGCTGTTGACCACACAAATATTCGCTTGTTTGTACCACTTCGCAAAATTTATTTAGGTATATTTGCCACTGAATCTTTTGAAATGTTGACAAATCATGCACCCCAAACTGAAATTGACCAATTTCTCATAAGTTGTTTACATTTTTATGTAGAGCCTGTCCCTGACATTGAAACGCGATTTGATTGTTCTGATCCAATTTTAAACATTTTACCAAAAATGGTCCAATTCTATGAAATAAAATCGCTCCAAAAAATTGTACAAAGATTTCCAATAAATAAAGAATTTACCAATCTTCAAATTTTGGACAAGGAATGGAAGCAGCGTGCTCTTTTAAATCATATGAAGTATGGGGTTTAGATTGTGAACTAAGTTTATTGGAAAATAGTATTTGAATTGAAAAATGCTGCAGATGTCCTTCTTTTCCCCAATATGAAAGTAGTGTTTTCCTTACTTTTTATTCTGCCTTTTTCAAAAGCATTTGTTGAAATAATTTTCTGCGATTTGAAAAATATCAAGACAGACATAGAAATGCGTTAGGCACCGCAACGTCTTTAATGGTGACCAAAAGAGGCATTAAAGATATGGGAGGTTGAAAAAGATCTTACTTACATAGACCACTTTTAAATTTGGCGCTTTCTATTTGAAATGTCGGGTAAAAGCGGGTTTTTTCATTTGCTTTTGCGGGTAAGGCAGACGTATGGGTCCGGCAGCACTGCTACCAAGTGTGTGTGACCGTGTTGACAGTCAACCGAAGGAAGCCAACGCCCGGACAAAAGGCAATCGCAAAAGAAGGTACAAACAAGTGAGTCAAATTCCTATTTTCTTATTTTTCCTTTTATTTCAATCCTTTATTAACTTAAATACATAATGGTTGATACAAAAGACGATGCAAATTCATTAAAACAATAACGAGGACAGATTAAAGCAGAAGTAACAAGATTCAGAACCTTTACCAGTAATTTAGAAAAGGACAAATCAAAACTAGATCAATTACAAATACGCAAACAGAATATAGAAGCATGTTACAATGAATTCGATAAAATCCAAACAGAAATTAAACAGGCACAACCGAACGTCAATCATTTAAAGACAATTATTTCAAAACAACTGCTAGTGCAAACAAAATATTAAAATCAAACACAAACACAGAAGAACGAATATATCAAATCAATCAAAATCAAAACACAAGTCAATACAATAACATTACATTACCACCAATAAATATATGTACATAAATTCAATGGCGCAACCGATCAGTGGTTACCGTTTTATAATTCATTTAATTCGTTAGTACATACAAATCCGAGTATTGATAATTATCAGAAGTTACATTACTTAAAATCGTCATTGACGCGTTAGATTCACTAGAACTAACACCAGATAACTATTCAGTAGCGTACGAATATTTACAACAAAAAGGATATAAATCAACGCGTTTAATAGTGGATAGTAATGTTAAAGCTATTATTGACTTCACATCACTTGATGCAACTAGAGATTCATTGGATGGATATTTAAAACACATAGGTGCACTCAAATTATTGAATTTACCAACAGAACAATGGGATGTACAATAAAAGAAGGGAACGGAAAAAACAAATTGGACAATGATGAATTACCAACAATGGATGAATTAACAGAATTTTTAACAAATAAATGTAGAAGATTAGAATTAGTGAAAGCAGACAAAATCAAGTTTGAAAAATCATATAATTGAAAACCAAAAACTGCACATTTGTCAATAAATACTAATACATTAAGGAATTGTTTATTTTGCAAGGGAGACCCTTCAATTAATTATTGTGAACGATTTCTTATACTGGCAAACAAAAAGCGTTTCGATGAAATCAAAAAGTTGCGATTATGTGTCAATTGCTTAAAACCTAATCATACAGCAAGCAATTGTCATGCAAGAAATGTCATCAACACCACAATACCCTACTCCATACAGAAAATATTGCGCAATTATCTCAAGATCATGCAACTATGTCAAACCATACAAACATGGGTTCACAAACTTTATTATCTACAGCAGTTTATATTTCCAATTCAGTTGAAAGCATATCATGCCGTGCATTACTAGATCCAGGTTCGCAATCGAATTTTATAACTAACACTTTGTGCAAGAAACTAAATTTGAAATTAGAACCACTTACGACACCTGTTTGCGGTATAGGTGAATTATCGTTGAATATCAAATATTCAACAAGAAATATGATTCATTCACGGGTCAATAAATTCAAAACAGAAATCATTGTTTGGTTATACCAAAAATTACGGGTTTGATCCCTAATCACTTTGTGGAAATTGCTAATGTAATAATGCCACAGAACGTTCATTTAGCGGATCCAAAATTCAACGTATAATATCGATTTGTTACGTGCAACTACACTGTTCTGGGAAATTTTACACATGCAACAACTGAAATCATCATATCACCCCTTCTTACAAAAAAACATCGTTGGGTTGGATAGCCGCAGGAAAATTCAATGAATTAATATTTAATCAAACAACGTGCAATTTGACGGTTACTAATAAATTAGAGAATGAAATGCAGAATTTCTGGGATATTGAACAAATAGATGAAGTACATACATGGACCTCAGAAGAAAAAGAATGCGAACAACATTTTTTGAGCACCCATCGAAGACAAGAAGATGGACGATTTATTATCAAATTACCATTCAAGAATCAATCAACAGAATTGGGGGCTTCGAGAGAAATAGCATTAAAAAAGTTTCATTATTTAGAGAAAAAATTCAAAGAAAACAGCAATTTAAAGGAAAGATATTCAGAATTCATGAATGAATATATTAAATTGGGACATATGACACTTGATGAAGAAATGAAAGATAAGCCAAATGGACATTAGTATATACCACACCATTGTGTAATAAAGGAGACGAGTTTATCAACCAAACTAAGAGTGGTATTCAATGGATCAAGCAAGACCACAAATGGAATTCCACTCCATGAGAAACTCATGGTTGGACCCACAGTGCAGCCCACATTGTATTCTACAGTTACACGGTTTAGAACATACAAGTATGTAATTACAGCTGACATTTTCAAAATGTATCAACAAATTAGAGTTGACAAAGACGATCAAGAGTTTCAGAAAATTCTTTGGAGAAATTATACGACCGAATCTGTAAAATCCTATAAACTAGAAACCGTAACATATGGGACTGCATGTTCGCCATATTTAGCGACCAGATGTTTGAACCAATTAGCATTTGAATACCAAAACGAGTCTCCACTAGAATCATCGATCATCCAGTCGCACTTCTACGTAGATGATTTGCTAGCTAAAGCTGTAACAATTGAATCCGCAAAAGACTTCAGAAAAAATATAGAAACATTTTTAAACCGCGGAGGTTTCAAATTATCCAAATGGTCATCAAATAGTGCTGATGTTTTGTTAGATTTACACTCTAATGAAGATGATTTGATACAAATCAGCAAAGATGAAAATGTCAAAACTTTAGGATTAGCATGGAACTCTCCAAAGCAGAGACTTTCCAATTTAACATAACATGTGAAAGGACCCCAAACGTCACGAAGAGAACAATTCTATCTTCAATATTTAGACTATTTGACCCTTTAGGTCTCATTAGCCCATTGATTACTAATGCAAAATTAATTATGCAGCAAGCTATGGCAATTGAAAATTGGATGGGACGAATCCGTTTCTATGGAAATTGCAAATAAGTGGCACAATTTTCAGGATCAATTAACCGAATTACAGCAATTGAGGATAGAGAGATTGATCATAAATTATGCATGGATTTGCTGACGCCTCCGAAAAGGCTAATGGTGCTTGTATTTATGCCAGATCAGTTGCAGGGAATGGCCAAGGCCCTAAGGAAAATATATATAATATATTGGAACTTAGCGCAGCTGTGTTATTGAGTAATCTTATTAGACAATCAATGAATGATTTACAATTACAAATTTCAAGAAGATACATATGGGTAGATTCTACAATTTGGCATGGATTCAAGCAGAAGCTAAAACTTGGAAAACGTTTATTGCTAACAGAGTTACTGAGATCCACAACAACACCGATAAACATGAATGGAATCATATTAGCGGTGTGGAAAATCCAGCAGACCTAATTTCTAGAGGATGCAATCCAGGGCATTTAATTAAATCAAAATTATGGTGGCATGGGCCAGACTGATTAAAGCTAGAGCAAGCTAAGTGGCCTCAACTCACAGCCATTAATATATTATCACAAGACATACCTGAGAAGAAAATTATTAGTACAGCATTATTAAGCCAAAATATGAACTGCCACGAATTTAATATATTTACTAAATTTTCAACACTAGATAAGCTTATAAGGATAACAGCTTACGTATTGCGATTCATGATCAACACCAGACAAGGCAAACCATGATTAACAAAACACTTAACAGTAATAGCATTGCATAATGCGAAGACAAATTTAGTAAAATTAGCATAAACAGAATTTTCAGACGACATAAGTCTTTTAAAACAATACAATTGTGTATATAAGAAAAGTAAAATATTGAATTTAAATCCATTTCTGGATGAAACTGAAATAATAAGAGTTGGCGGAAGATTGAAACATTCCCAATTAATATATGGGAAAAATATCCTATACTATTGCCTACACGACACAGGTTGACAGAACTGATAATAGAGAAAGAGCACTTATTACAATTACATGCAGGAGTTACAGGAACTCTAACGGCAGTGCGTAATAAGTTTTGGCCAATCGCTGGCAAGGGACTAACAAGTAAATTAATCAGAAAGTGCATTACATGCTACAAGGCCAAACAAATAGAGTGCATACAACTATTGGGAGATTTGCCGGCACACAGAATTCAGCCATGAAAACCTTTTACCAATTGCGGTATAGATTACTGTGGTCCAATATACGTAAAGGAAGGTCCGCAACGAAAAAGGACACTAAAGAAAACATAATTGGTAGTTTTCGTTTGCTTTGCAACAAAAGGTATACACCTGGAAAATTATCCAATGACTTGACATCAGATGCATTTATAGCAGCTCTAAAAAGATTTTTATCTCGAAGAAGAAAGGTGTTAAATATCTACTGCGATAATGGAACTAATTTTACTGGTGCAAATATTCAACTACAAGAACTACCAGAACTATTTGCTAGTTCACAACACAGAAACAAAGTTAATCATGTGTTATCACCACACAATATCACATTTCACTTTATTCCACCCAGATCACCTAACTTTGGAGGGTTATGGGAGGCAGGTGTAAAATCATTTAAACATCACTTTCTAAGAGTTACAAAAAATCAACCATTAACGTACGATGAAACTAATACGTTATTAATTCAAATTGAAGGAATACTAAATTCCCGACCTCTATGCCCTTTGTCACAAGATCCTAACGACTTATCCGCCTTAACCCCAGGCCATTTCCTTATCGGCGATTCACTTGTAAGCAATTTGGATCCAGACTACAAAGACGTAACAGTCAATCGTTTGATCAGGTATCAACTTCTCCAACACATGTTGCAACACTTTTGGAAAAGATGGAATTGTGATTACCTTACATCGCTTCAGCGGCGAACAAAGTGGAAATCACCTCAGTCAAATTTAGAAGTCAATCAACTTGTGGCAAAGTCATCGAAGTTAATCCAGGACCAGACGGACTGGTCAGAACAGTTACAGTGAAAACCAGTACGACAATGTTGAAACGTGGGATCAACAAACTGTGTGTGTTACCTATACATTAACTATACACTATGTTTGGTCAATGATCGATAGGACTTTGAAGTGACATACTTCACAATTATTACAAAGTAATGGAAAAAAAAATTATATAAATGTTTGCAATTAACGCCGGAAAAATTTATTGAAAAGTGCAGTCAATATTTTTGAGGTGGACTGTATTGAATGATTGAATGAACCTGACCTAGCTACGCATCTGTTTGTTTGGATTTCGACCGAGTATTGCATTTATCACATGCCATAAATTAGACATAACTACCTGCCTGGCGCCACAACATCTGGGTTTTTGTTTACATTTTCAAATCTGTGTTTGAAGTATTGTCACATTTGTAGGTCAGTCGCCTGTGCTGTGGTATGTGAATAATATTAAGTGAATAATTTGGTTTTCTGTTGATTATACATAGTTATTAATTAGTGTTATGGCGTTTAATAACAATGAATTAGTGGACATGATACTTATTTATGGCGAAGGCCAGCAAAATTGTGCACTTTCACGAAGGAGATATGCGGCTATGTTTCCAACTCGGCGGATACCGACGCCTGCAACTTTTGTGCGTGTTGTGCAACGTCTACGCGATACCGGACAATTACAACCCACACGCAGAGAAGGGCCCGGCAGAAATGCTATTACAGTGAATACAGAAGATGACATACTAGAGTCCATTGAAAACGATCCAACTTTAAGTACTAGACAGCTAGCTCGACAATTCAATGTATCTAATTATGTTGTCTGGAAAACCTTACGCGAAACTCAGCTGCACCCGTATCATTACCGACGAGTACAGGCACTCTCTCCAGAAGATTATCCCGCTCGAATTGCGTTTTGTCAATGGATACTACGGCAACATTTACAAAATGCCGATTTTCTAAGTACTCGCAATGGTGTTTTTAATTTCCATAATAGTCATGAGTGGGCCATGGAAAATCCCCATCTGATACGCCGTTCTCACCACCAACATCGATTCTCTGTGAATGTATGGGTGGGAATAGTTAATAATACCATCGTCGGCCCATTCTTTTTACCACCTAGACTGAATGGGCACGTGTACCTTAACTTCCTGAACAACATTCTACCAGAATTATTGGAAGATGTCCCTCTTAATGTTCGAGCTCGGATGTGGTATCAACACGACGGCGCACCAGCTCACTTTGTGCGCGCCGTACGCGAACAATTAAATAGAACATTTACCAATCGCTGGATAGGACGTGGTGGACCGGTGCCATGGCCACCTCGGTCCCCTGATTTAAATCCCGTAGATTTCTACTTTTGGGGTCATTTAAAACAATTAGTTTATCACACCGAAGTTGATACCGTTGACGCACTCCGTGACCGTATCAGTGTAGAAACAGATCGTATCCGCGAACGCAATCTGCTACCGGCAGTGCGTGATTCACTTTTACGACGGGCGCGTTTATGTATTGAAGTGAACGGTGCGAACTTTGAACACTTACTATGATGTTCATCCTACAAACGTCGCGCATATTAACAAAAAAACAAAGATTTTTTAAAAAAAAAATTGTTCAATGGATTTCGCAGTAATTAACGTAAGTGTACATATTGTATTATGTTATAATCTAAAACGCCTTCACCCGTTTAAGGTGGGGAGAATGTTAATTCAAAAGAGTACAAGGGAGGCGCATGCGCAGAGAGATAGGGAGAGTGAGAGTAAACAACAAACAAAACCATACAGTCCACTTATTCAAATCAACCCAACAAATAAAGGAGGAAGATTTAAAACAAATAGGAGGTGTTAAAAAAATTCAAATGTTATATGTAGTTCTAAATGTCTAGCTACCATTACATTGTCATATCGCAAGACGGTGACATTGACACGTATATGTCTATTTACTTTCACACGCTAACTATGCCCTTACTTTCTAATGAATCGTCAGCCTGCTCTAAATTAGTGTTCTTTAATATTTCAGCGATCAAGTGGTCGGGATTCACCCTAGTTTCTTCGACTCTGCCGGTCGTCGAGCCACTGTCGTTCTCTTGCAGCTGGGCTTTTTTTCTCCTTTCCAGGGCAGCTTTCGCTCGGTCCAAAGAACCGGTCTCTGACAGAACTAAACTACTCGAGCTTGGATTTCTGGAAATACACAAAATAAGCATTAAACGAGAACTTAAACAAGTTCATTTCAAAGGTGATCGTGAGTGAACATCAAATGCAACATTGCAAAAATAACCAGTCAAAGAAACTAACACGCACTATCGTACTAATTACGATATTACAATAATTTAAGAACGAAAAACGACAAAGTGTGTAGACAAACAAGAAACTATCAAAAGCGTGTCATATTCTATATTGTTATAGTCTAAAATGATAAAGCTTATGTATGAGATTATTCATTCGAAAGTTACATGTTAAAGTTGATCATTAAAAACCCAGTAGTCTATACTGCCCTCCTAAGCAAGAAGGGCGTATCTAGCAATTTAATAGTTTTGAGTTATAAGCATTTTACTGAAAGACTTTATGCCGTCCATAATTATGATTAGATTTTTCTTAATGTTTGCATACTTGCTAATCTCTGTGTTTACTGCTTATCCCCTTACTCATCTATTCACAAGATTTGATTTTTATGGAAAAAATGTTAGATACGACCTTTTCACTTAAAGAAAGTATAGTTGATGCTAAACAAAATGGGCGTAACTACAACAACAATTGAATCAATAGGACACTATTTATAATAAATATATATATTGCAACTTAAATTTTACTACCATTTAAGTAAGTTATAATAGGTAAATAATAAGTAATTTTATAATTAATATTAGGTAACTGACAAATTTAAAAAATGTTTCTTTATGTATCCTGTATTATTGCTTCATCCTCTTCTACGTGTCCGTCCACACCTTCGTTGACTGGAAGATTTTCCCAAAATGCTAGTCTATTTGTTGGTAAAATAGAAATAAGTTTGGCTAAAAGGGTGTATTTTCTTTCTTTCGCGACACCTCGTGCTTGGAGTTTAGTTGAGGGTTTTGGCAATGGTTTTTTGGTCCATTTAGCAGTTAGAAAATTTAATTCCACAAATGTAGAATCTGAAAAGGAATTTCTGTATTTCATAGATCTTTGTCCTCTTTCAAATATCATATGCATCATATTTTGCAGCAATGGACGTGGCTCTATTTTGTTTAGTTTGTATTGTGAACTAAAATCCACCCAGTTTTTGAAATCTTCAACTTTCATGTCATTCACAAACCCTTTCTTGTTAGCATTTTCGACGCATTCTCTAAAATCATTAAAATCGTATACTTTTCTTTTCCTTTTCAACTGCATCTCCACCTGATGGTGGAAGGAGTCCGCCGACATGAAGGTGTGTCCAGGTTCAAAGAATTTTACTTCCAGTTTATTCAAATTAACTTCAGCAGAATTAACTATATATATGAAGAAAGAAAGAAGAGCCCAATTTTTATTTTGTGCTGAACAATTATCCAGCCAAATAATAAGTTTTTCTTCATCACGAACTTGAAGAAAAAAATTATAAAAGGTAGATATAATATCTTCCTTTTTTCTGCCGGACACACCTTCATGCCATATGAAAGCATACGGTCTTGATCGCTTTTTCCCGACAGGAACGAATGATTCATTAAATGCTATGATCCGCGGTGTAAAAATGATCTCTTTGTACATGTCACAGCGTGGAAGCATGATGACCTAAAATTGAAAGAAATCGTTTTCAACAAGAATTAAAAATTGTTTTAGTTTTCTTGCCTTTTGTAGGTCTGCAGAATAAACAATTTGTTCACTATCCCCGTCTCTTGTATATTCTTCTCTGGCTCTAGTATAATTGACATGATGAAGTGTCCACTTCTGACAATTGCTGCAACCGTCATCCAAGTTATCTTTATTGTGGGAGGTGGTTTTTCCATGAACCAAAAATTGCTCGCAAGCCCAACACTCTTCATGCCCTAACTTCACAAAGCTGAGATTTTTTTTCGCCACACATTTACGATATACTTCGTAAGACATTTTATACTCTGGATTTAGACTTATGAAGTTGTTATACATGCTCGTTGTCGAAATATCACTAGGCAAATAGCGCCTATTAGGCGCATGTTCCCTTCTGTAATGAGAAATGCAGGGGTTGAAGGACTCTATATGTTTGTTAATAATTTCTTCATCAATCTTATTGCTGGCCGGAGTTTTCCCTCGTCCATCTGATGCAGCGACAATTTTAGAGGCGTGTTTTCTAGATAGAATATTTCGCAACACTTTGTCATTTTTTCTATCGTATCCTAGAGTTCCGAGAAAAAAACTCTTGCATACAGAGTGAGAATTTCCCAGTTCACACTTAAGATAGTAATAAAAAGTATTATTTCTTCTAGAATTTTCAGCTACTGTCTTCCTTTTAACAGTTGTAGTTTTGCTGTTGTGCAACATAAAGTTTCTTTGTTCAGATAGACTTAAAGCCCAAAATTGTTCATTAATATTAATCTGCCTTTCTTTAGAAATTTTCTTGAAACACTGCTTCTTGCATTTTTCCCCACAACTTTCTTTTACTTTATGTTCTTCGATTAGTTTATTAATTTTTCGCTTTTTTCTTTCTATTATTGATTCATCATATAGCCTTCTTTTTCTAATATTACCTTTCTTTGTATAAAATTTAACTTGTTCGTTTTCACAGACCTTTTGAGTGACTGTATCTAGAATTGCTTGCAACAAAGACTTGATGAAAATTTTGGTTTGGCGCCTTTGGATTATTATCAGAGGGACGTTGTTGTCCGAAACTATCGTGGAAGCATCGGAATCGCTATCTTCATTTAAATCACTCAAAGACGGGACATAATGTTTATCAACAACTGAATCATCATCCAAGTTAGAAAAAGCTAATTCTAAATCATTAGCACAAATATCCAGGGCTATGTTATTTTTACTGAAATTATCATGGTTCATAATATTTTGGTTGGTTAATAAACTATTCTTGAAATCGTGACTACTCGTAGAATCATTTGCTTGAATAATATATTCATTTTCAGTAGAAGGAGAGTCAATTCGCTGTACAATAACTTTGGACGTTGAATCATCATTAGTAGTATTAGTAGTAACACAAGAACGTTTAACTTGTCCAATTTGTGCAAGGGAAACCAAGCGTTTTCCTCTAGAAGACATGATCTAAAGATTATTTTTTTGAATGTTAAGTGTGAAATGCCAAAAAAAGATTAGGAAACTTACTTGATATCTTGAAATTATGTTTTAAATGTGTTCTGAAGATAAACTCGTGCCACAAACTTTACAGTAAAAAAATTTACCAACCTAAGATAAGAGCTACAAACAAACTAACAGTGTCTTATTCTCATAACCTAAATGTTTGGAGTCGTATGTGGTAGCAACACTAGCGTCATCATTCCAACATTACTAAACAAGAAAGACGTATCTGCAGTAATTCAATTACATTACTAAGCAAAAAAGACGTATCTGCTATAAAACTGTAGGTACGACTTTCTTGCTTAGTAGTTGTTAGATACGACTTACTTGCTTTGTAACATGCTAGGTAGCGGCACATACGCCCTATTTCAGAGGTAAATAATTCACACTGAACATTCAGTTTCGACCACTGGAGCTTTTCAGTAGATGGGCAGATACGCCTATTATATAACCATACTGAAACATTTTTTTTTCAAAAATTGCAGATACGCCCTTCTTGCTTAGGAGGGCAGTATAGTCACCCTAATAATATTCCTATTTAAAATAGGTATTAAATTATAATCATTATTATTTATTGCAAATTGCAAAGTTGGGGCTCGGATCCTAAAATCAGTCTTATGGAAAGTATACCTGGTCAACTGTAATAATCCCAGATTATTTATGAACATTTCGGAATAAATTTTAACACCAAATAGAGATTATATTCAATTTTTAATACATAAGTTAGAGTATACCGGGTGTCCACACGAAAACTTTATATTGAATTATTTCTGGTGTTTTTGAAGACAAAAACTTGAAATTTTGGGTGGTTGTTCAGGATATAGGGGGACAATGAATAGTGTATTTCATACCGCCCCATCGGGTCACCCGCTGCCGCCGGCCACCCCCACTCCAATATTTTAAATGACACCCTGTATTTTTTTTGGTGGTTTTGAAAGAACACAATTTTCTTGATATTCCTATGTGAAAAAACTAGTAACACACATTATGACATTTATGAGATATTTAAATTTAAAAGTTTCAGATATCAGAAATTATTAACTCCGAAAAATCATAAGTTAGTCATGGAAATAGTTTGCTTTAAATTAGAATTGTCAAAATTGTGACTTTTGTGTTTCATTAATATTAATACTTGTAAAATTGTTCTTAAAGTTTCGGCTTTTTCGCTGAAATGGTTTATACTCTTGAAAAGAGAACTGAAATAGTGATTTTGTATGGGATTGCAAACAAAAATTATTCCCAAGCGGCGACGTTATTCAATGAAAACCATCCAAACAGAAACGTATCTGTTGCTTATGTCAGAACGCTAATAGAAAAATTTTTGCAAACTGGATCTGTAAATAATAAAAAACGGAATACGAATAATTGTGGTGTACTAAATGAAGCTATGCAACTAGCAGTTCTTGGTCATATTAATTTAGACCCAGAGCTTTCGTTGAGAAAATTATCCGAAGTTTCGGGAGTGCCAAAATCAACCTGCCATAAGATATTAAAATTAAACAAAATGCACCCTTATAAAATTCAACTTCACCAAGAGTTGGGTGACGGTGATTTCGACAGAAGAGTCGAATTTTGTGAAATAATGACAAATATGATTCGGCAAAATGGAAATGTTTTGCGAAGTATTTGCTTTAGTGATGAAAGTTGCTTTTACTTAAATGGTCTTGTGAATAGACACAACTGTCGATATTGGAGCGACGTAAAACCCCATTTTTTCCGAGAAGGCAACACACAATATCCCCAGAAAATTAATGTATGGGCTGGAATTCTTAATAACCAAGTAATTGGCCCGATATTCTTCCAGGAAAATTTAAATGGACCTAAGTACTTACAATTTTTGGAAGAGCTAATACATCCTCTTATCATACAGTGTCTAGAAGAAAACCTGAATGAAATAGAGGAGGAGCAATTATATTTTCAACAAGATGGAGCTGGGCCACATTACTGTTTAGACGTTAGGAATTATTTTGATAATATTTTCCCAGGACATTGGATTGGACGTAGGGGCTCTATTGAATGGCCAGCTCGCTCCCCCGATTTAACTCCCCTAGATTTCTTTTTGTGGGGACATTTGAAGTCTGTTGTTTATAAGACACCGCCACAATCAATAGCTGATTTACGTAATAGAATAACAGAGGAATGTCGAAATTTAACGCCACAAGTGTTCGAAAATGTTAGAAATGCTTTTGAAAATAGACTTTATTTATGTTTAAATGTAAACGGTGAACAATTTGAGCATTTAATTTAACTAAAATGTTGTGAATAAATCTTGTTTTAAGTATTTCCATGACTAACTTATGATTTTTCGGAGTTAATAATTTCTGATATCTGAAACTTTTAAATTTAAATATCTCATAAATGTCATAATGTGTGTTACTAGTTTTTTCACATAGGAATATCAAGAAAATTGTGTTCTTTCAAAACCACCAAAAAAAATACAGGGTATTGGAGTGGGGGTGGCCGGCGGCGGCGGGTGACCCGATGGGGCGGTATGAAATACACTATTCATTGTCCCCCTATATCCTGAACAACCACCCAAAATTTCAAGTTTTTTTCTTCAAAAACACCAGAAATAATTCAATATAAAGTTTTCGTGTGGACACCCGGTATATTAAATTGGTTCGTAAGAAAATATATCTGGCACATACAAAAAATATATATTTCAATTATTTATCTTCATTTACGATTTATTTTCATGATAACATGGATATGCTTACTTTATTAGAACAGTTTCTTTTTGCTATCCTTCTCGCTTACCGAATCTACAGTGGCGAGCAATAAATTCTGGCCGTCAGTGTTATTCTTAATGCAGTTGACAGCGCTCTAGTGTATATCTGGTTTTGGTATTAATTTTTCCAACGTTGTCATTATTTTCCCTTTGTCAAATATGATAAATACTGGTATAATAATACAATAAAGACATTAAATAATAAATGAAACACAGTTTATTAGACTAAAAAATAATAAACAAGATGTTAGTACTTGATCATTTCGCCGTTTACTTGAATAATTTTATTTAAGTGGTTGGGCCATAGACAAGCATAAATTTCTGAAATATCCTTGCCAAAGATCATTCCAAGCTGAACGTATAGCGGCCATAAGTTTCCCCCTGTTTTGAAAATGTAAACGTTGGATTTGTATACTTTTGACCAACTTCCCGCACATGTTTTCTATAGAGTTCAAACGAGGACTTAAACTCGGCACTCAAGCACATTTATATTGTGGTTTTGGGACCATTATGTTACCCTGTGAGCAGTATGGACAGGATAATTGTCCTGTTGAAATAAAAATTCGCTTTCTGGAAATACTTGCATTACTGAGGGCAACATCAGATCATCCAAAAGCCTAATATAAACGTCACTTATGAGACGTGCTTCTAAATGAAATAATTCTCCAGGACCAGAAATTCATGCCCATATATTTACCGAAAATCGGCAACTGGTTTCAACCTTTCGTGTATATTTTGCATCATAGGTACCGTCGACGCCTTGGACTATTCACTTTAACTTGGTCAAAGGGGGGGATGATTGGAAGCTCTTTTCATCACTAAAAATTACGTTTTCCCAAAAGTTATTTTCATTCGCAAGGTACTGTAAGTCAACGCCCAATCTGGAGTCTTTGTGTCTAGCTGTAAGTTTGATCTTTCTAGCAGCAGCGTAATTTTTTTAATTCCCGAATACGACGTTGTGAGGTGAAAACGGATGCAGGGAAGTTAGGATGAATGTTACTTTTAATATTTTGGCCCAATCGTCCACCGTCCACCAAAAAAAGATATAAACAATCAACTGAAATTTCTAGTTTGTCAAAATATGACAGAATTTTGTATGGCATTGACGACCAGAATTTATTGCTCGCGACTGTATTTTATTTTTCAACGGCGTGAATGCATGTTTTATTAAGATCCCTGCTTTATGGAATTTGTAATTGTTTTAAAATATTTGCGAGAATGCATTAGTAATTGCTTACTTCTAACGTACTTTTATCTCTGTTGTGGTGCAGTTGGTTAGTTCGAAGGGTCCAGCAAACCTCTGGACTTAAGTGCGAATCTTACCGGTGTTGAAATCTTTACAATTTAATTTCGCTAATTAACAATATCAGTGCCGATGTTTTAAATGTGTTTTAACATTAACACAGTTAGAAAAAAATAAATAAAATTAGAGATATTTTTAAAGATTCTATTGCTGCATCCAAAGATTATTTGACCGATATAGAACAAAACTATTAAGGGTTTTAAAATTTCAATTTTGGAACAATATTTATTATATTTTAGTTTTTGAAGCCGTGATCAATACGTGTCGTTTTTCATAATTTTTATTATAATCAATTATAGTTTAAATGTTATTTAATGACTTAATAAGAGCCAGATTTATATATTATTAAAGAAAATTATAAGGAATAACAAGCTTAGTACCCTTGAATTACCTGTTTGAAATGGATTCATACAAATTAAAATTAAAAAAATTATTGATTAATTACCTATAATAATAAAAAGGACGTAAAAACAAATGCATGAGTATTTTTTCTGCACCTTAGAAGTATTTTAAAACTTCTAGTCGACGCCAAAGCAGAACGGTCATTACAATTCGAGGTTATGATGTTGCATGTATTTTATATTTTAAAATTTTGTCTTTTAAATATATCACTCCCCAAAAAATATTGTAAATTTTTTTGTTTGCTTGTACATGACAGATGTATTTTCATTCAAACTAGTTTTAATATATACTCCAACTGATGTGTAAAAAATTTCATGGTACAATTTAGTCGGAACTGTTTAATATTGATGATAGAATGAAGCTCAATCTATCAAAAACAGTGGTAGCCCTAGTAGCAAAATCACTATATGTACACTTGTTCTACATTAGCAAATATATATTTTCATCCTTCTCTAAAATTGTGATTTTGCTGCTTGGGAGAATAATGTCACTCTAGTGCCGTAACAGAGAAAATTATTTTGTTTACGGAAACGGGAGAAACTTCGTTTTTTCTCTACTATTATACACCTGTTGCACCGTTTCCGATAATTAACTGCAAGATACAAGACACGATATGTGTTAAACCTATAATGGTTTCCTCTGTGCACGCCACTGGAAAATGGGAAAGTTCTTTTTTTTTTAATTTCAAAGATATCTCATGCTATATTAAAAATTATCATCAAGTTTCATCTGGTAATTTGTGTCTTTTAGTTATTTAAGGAAAACATTTTTCTCCTTATTAATCAAAATTCCTCTAAATTAAAAACAACAGAGCCTTTTAGGATCTGCATTTATATAAACTTTTTGTTCTAAAATTAAGTAAGGAAAAATATTCTTAAGTTTGTACAGGTACTTAATTAGTACTCGGTATACCGAACTAAAATTGCCATACAGTATTATGCTGCGACATATACATTAACCTTTATAAATAGCATTTTAATTGGAATTAATTAGCTGTGAAATTGATAAAACACCATTTATAATAATTACTTTGTTGTTTTTCTCGTAAACAAGAAATAATTCAAATGAAAATTGACCAAACCTATCATAAACATAACGACATTTTAAAGATACTTTTAATTACGTATTGCTAGGTTTGGGATTTTCTACAAATCACGTATTTTTTCGAGAATGAACGAGTAATATTAAATTTACAAATTTCCGAATTATTTTATGATAAATACACTTTCTGTTTGTTTTTAAAACTGACATACTTTCAGAAATTTCTAAAATATACATATACATTCACGAAGATTTCATTCGAAAGAAATATAAATATTTATATTTTCACCTAACAACACTGAAAATGTGATTACGATCATTAACACATGCTTAAGTATACAATCTTCTAGAGACAATGAAGGTTATTTAAAAGTTCGTTAATAAATAGGTTTACGTGGGCTGTGAAATTTAATCTTGAACATTTTGAACATTTATGTACACTGTAAGGACTCCAATATTCAAGGTTACTTATTATAACTTTGTCAGTGATTTTAAGATTTTACATTTAATCAAAAAAAAATATTTTAAGTTATCTTTACAAAATATTAATTTTAACTTTTTATCGGAAAGTGCTCTGAGACGCAGCACAGAAATTGTAATATTAATCACTGCAAAAATTCAAGTATACCATTTAAAATTGATCTTATAAGTTTGATAATAAAAGCGATTATAAAAATGACTAACTATCGATTCTGGATTAGTTTATTGTATTATTTTAAGCGTTTGGTTAGTGCACTAAATATAATATAATGTACGGTCCTAAAATGGCGTTTGATATCTTAAATTTGACGCCATATGTTTGTATAGATTGTGATAATGTAAGCAAAATGTACCGTGTGGTAAATATATTATATTTACCACACGGTACATTTTGCTTACATTATCACAATCTATACAAACATAACCTAAATTTATATTAACTAAGTTGCAATATTAGACATATGGAGTGCAAATAATAAATTAAATAGACCATACAATGCTACAGTCGAATCGCTTTGACGTCCTACATGCGCCAATACATTAATATGGCGTCAAATTTAAGATATCAAACGCCATTTTAGGACCGTACATAAACAATAATATTCATACACCTTTTGACTTTTGTCATAATTTCAGTTTGTTATAATTGTCACTGAAACAATATAAATTTGTCAACAATGCTCGCTTATTACATAGAATAGCCAAGTATTAAATAAAATATTCGTATAGAAAAGTAATATTTAATAGTTTTCTTTATAATATTCAATTTGTAACTGGCTTTCATGTAATAGTATTCTACTAGCGAAAGCTATATATCCTGAAATATTAATTTAGTTTTATTGTTCTGAAATTGTTCCGGTTCATGGAAATTTGTATGTGGCATTGAACTACCATCTCTAGTCGTATTTTGGCCGTGTCGGTTGCCAAATCGAGTCGACTATATTGAGTTTAAGTAAATAATCTATGTTTTTAGCTACAGCTTCGATTTTCCAAGTTATTATACGTAAGTTATAATGGGCTGGACGAATGGTTAATCTTCTTCATGTTTAACTATCTTCTTCATGTTTAACTAGTGATTCATGGATTACAATTGTTGACGATTTTGAAAATAAAAAGCCCATTAAAGCGGCGCCGGCGACAAGTATCTCTTGATACAGTTGATTATACAGGGTGTCTCTAAAAGGTCTTTAAACAACTCTACCACGTATTTTTCGGACCAAAATAAACCGATTTAGCAAAACTTGGCTTAGTGAAAGTTGCTTAGTTTGTGCGCAATACGGTCCTGAAGTTGCAGTAGGAAAATTGTTTTTTTGTTATAAATTTGAAACGGCTGGAGCGATTGCGCTAAATTTTGTCACGTCAAAAGAAGTGTACATAGTTTAAAGAGACGTCTAAACGGCCTAAGAAACGTGTACACGGCTTAAAGATACATGTACATGGAGCACACAGTATGCGCTGCCGTCCTCTAGTTAATGTTCTCAAATCTTAAAATGCGATTTTTGAGAAAACGATGCAATTTTTCGAGTCTTACCAAGAGTACCTTTTTTCTTGTATTTAAGACACTTAATCTAAATTTTATAGACAAACTCTTTTTTATCCATTGGCGTAGAAAATGGAAATGTTTTAATATTTATAAACGCAGGTTCTCCGCCTATGGATTGATTACTATCACAATTTTGATACAGAATTTCTTGACTCATAAAACTATGTAAACGTGACAAAATTTAGCGCAATCGCTCCAGCCCACATAGGGGTATTTGTTAAATTTAGCTGGCCAAAAGTCGAATTTTCAGAATTGCACCCAGGTAAAAACGAAAAGGTTTCTAGAATAACAGGGTAGTGGGGCAACCCAGCCGCAATGTTTTCATTTCACCCTTCCCAACTTACAGGGGATAGGGTCAGTCGAAAGTCAGGTATTGTTCACAGTGGTTGTGTGTTCTCGATATTCGTGCTTTAAAACTCTATATTTCATTAATTATTATTTTGTGTTCTCTTGTGAAAAAATAAATTTTAGTTATGGATTCTGAAACTGCTGGTAAGTGACTTTTTTTTATAGCCACAATATTATAGAATGTCTACCCCATTTATTTCTTTTTTGCATTTTTAAGAAGGCATTTCAATTCCGTAATTTTTCGCGAAAATAATAGTTTTGGGAGTCTTTTTGTTTTAGTGCCAGGCATTGCCCGGCTATGATTCTTATATATTCTTGAAATATAACACTTCTACTTTCTAAAAATGTGAAAATTGGCTCCAACTAATTCCTACTCCTCAATTTAGAGCGATTTTAAATTTCTGACATGAAAATGTGAAAATTTTATAACTTTCGATAAATTATGTTTTTATTATTTCAGGACCTTCTGGAGTAGTATGATGACTCGTAGGAAAATATTTGACCTAATGAGATCACAAAATGATCTCAATTTTAACGGTCAATTAAAATGCATCGAAGATTACTTGATTTCACATAAACCTTATACCGAAGAGCAAGTAACGGAACTAAAGCGTAATTTTTCAAAATTGGGATCCGAAATGAAACATCGCTGGGTGGCAACAAAATATAGAGGTTATTTATTTGTGAAAAATAATGAAAAGTGATTGAGTGGAATGTTTCAATTACCTATATTAGCGACAAGACCGGGCAGACCAACGAAATCTTTTGAAGATGTTAGTGAGAGGAGCAAAAGACGCAAGACCGAGAATATACGTTCGTCTGATAGCGTGCAAAATTTGTCTGCCAAATCTGAAGCAGACAAACACTTATTACAAAGAAACAAAGAGAGAATTCAAGACGAATTTAAAAGCAAGCTAGGTCTCCCTGTAAGTTTTCCTAAAGCTGGATTCGGAAACACTAATGACGGGAATACGAGCCGAAGGTTATTGAAGATCCTGAGTTGGCAGCTGAAATAACAGGACTGGATGTTACTTTGATAAAAAAAAATCAAAGTGATTATTGAATGCATTTCAAGTGGGTACATAATAGATGTACAAAAATTTCGGACATTTACCAGTGATACTGCTGAACTGTTGCGCTGTATAGTAGGCATACTATGACGCCTACCATGCATAAAAATTGAATACATGGTTCTATAATAATAGAGAATGCCCTTTTGCCAATAGGACAAATGTCTGAAGAAGCGGCAGAAGCCAGAAATAAACATTTCCGTTTATATAGGCAAAATTTCGCACGAAAATTTAACAGAGTAGACTGTAGTAGAGACGTTTTAAATAGGCTCTTGTTAAGGAGAATAATTATGAAGAAAAAACGAAATTCTTTTATGAAGGAAACACTTGAAATGTTAATGTGAAGAAAACTAACTGTTTTTGCATTTAATATTAAATTTTCTAGTTTTATAATATAATTATGATAGTTACTTATTTTTTATTTAGTCAGTAGATATATATTTCACAGCTGTAATTTTTAAAAAAATGTTACGTATAAGAACTATGTTTTTCTTTCGCCTTCTGCTTTTGCCCTTTGCTGCATTGCTGAAAATTAGAAGTGAAGGTACGTTTGCATACTTTTATTGAGTTACCGATTAATTTCCAAACGATTAAGAACGATAAATAATTTTGTCCCGCTAGATTAGTCAAATACCCCTATGTGCAGCCGTTTCAAATTTATAACAAAAAAACAATTTTCCAACTGCAACTTCAGGACCGTATTGCGCACAAACTAAGCAACTTTCACTAAGCCAAGTTTTGCTAAATCGGTTTATTTTGGTCCGAAAAATACGTGGTAGAGTTGCTTAAAGACCTTTTAGAGACACCTTGTATATTTGTATAACAAACTTCTTTGAAACTCCGCAATACACTAGATTTATAAATTAAATCTAACAAATTATCGCGTAAGGTACAGTGAGTATAAACGAGGTCTGTTTCCTTTGTCATTTTTATTTATATAGAGAAAACAGATTCTATTTTAAATTATTATTCATTCCAAAATTAATTGCATGCAACGTTTACAAACCTGACATACCTATAATGCAAATAATTTTTTCTAATGCTACCCACGAATAAAAATTGTGTTTAGTTGAATGTGAAGCTTCAAATTTGATTATTCAATTTAAAAGTAAAAAAAGTAAAAAGAAAAACCAAATTACATATTTATGAAAACTAAATAAAATAATTTTTATTAGATCATAAACTTAATTTAATAAAATTGGACACAATTTCGTCGAGTATAATTTGGGCTTATTTAGCAAATTAGCACATGTCATATCAATATTAAAGAAACGGAAATCCAAAAGTTTGCCATTTAGTGAAAATTTGATGGCGGTAACTCTATCATAACGATTTGCAATATTTCGACTTGATATACTATTTTTATCGTCCCTAATATCTTATCACTTGTGTCAGTATAGGAAAAACTAATAAATTTTCTTCTGACACGCCGGACAATGTTATTATCGGTATTTATTCCCTCACACTTTACATTGACTCGAAAGTGTTGTCAAATTGTGCATTGCTTTGTTTGAATATACCATTGTTGTCGCATGAATAAACGATTTATAAACGCTAATTACGATAAGATGTGTATTAGCTAGGTCGAGGAAAGAGGCGGCGATTCTAAACTTTTGAATAATGAATTATCAAGACTATTTTAAAAGTACGAATAATGTAAACGGTATTATATGTTATCTATTCAGAATAACCTTATATTATTTGGATCTATATGTGTCTCATTGTTCTAGTGGTTAGCAATCGATGAGATGACCTAAGTTATTATTTATTTATTATACAACATATTTCGATTTAGATTGGATAAAGAAATAAATAATACGCAAATAGTGTTATTTTTTATAGTGTATATAGATTCATGTCAAAAAAATAATTGATCATGCCGATATCATGCTTAAAATTAATAAAAACTTATATACAGGGTGTCGCAGAAATAAAAAGACGGAGTAGCAGAAATCGGAAGCTAGATTGTGTAAAAACGTACCCTGAAAATATCAAGTCCTTATTCGTGCACAGACGGCAGAAAAAAAATAATAAAGAATTCAATTGGCCATACGCCGACCCTGGACTAAATATCCACCTGCTTCACTTTCACAATCGGTCCTTTTCATGACCACCATATTACTTGTGTTAAAAAAAAAGGAGGAGGAATAGATACTTCATAATAAATATCAAACCATTAATTACCTTAATTATACACCTGCTAGAAAAAAATAATTACATTTTTGATATTTACTACGATTTATTGAATATTCTAAAATAATAATAATGAGCTGTTTCCGACTACAAACACATTAAAGAGCAACAAACTTCCTATTTTAAAAATAAAAACAATCTTTTATTGTCTGCAATAAAGTGCGTCGTCCATCTGGGTCAACAACCGACTACATAGCTGCGTTATTTAGACGCACCGGGAAAAAAATATATTTTATATGAATGAGTACCATTTAACGTTTTTTCCCCCCGTTTTATACAAATAAAAGCGTATTTTTCTATGAATGCGTGTTCGTTTCTATTTACAAATGAGCATTCCTACGTGTATTTATAAACATACATTCTGTGCCAGGTCCGTAATTTAATTTTTTAATCGAAAAAACAACATAGAAAATTAAATCTTTAATTTCTTCGTTATTGCGGTATATTATTATTTACATACCTGCAACTCCGTCTTTTTATTTCTGGGACATCCTGTATAATATATTTAAAAAAATAATACTGTGCAGAAAGCGTTATTGTAACCAAATAGCTACAAAATAATTCAGTCACATACTATGAGGACGATAGAACCTGTGTGAAAAACAATCATACTCTAGCTTAATTAACAGCGAAATAAGAAATAAAAACGACAAAATTTAGTGATTAAATAATATGATGGCAAGTTTAAGAAGCGACAAAAAAAAGAAACTAACAAAAACAAACTGAATGAAATTAACAAAAGACTAACGTTGTAACGCTGGGACGACGTATGGTGGGTGTTTGTGAACATTCAGACGTCACAGTGGCGGGTGTTTCGTCGGGACTGATGATGACCGGAGCTAGCTTACCTCCTTGTGTGCCATCTAGAAGTTTCCGATGCGACATAACCCTGGAAATCAACCACAGACCCGGTTCTACTTTTTTTGTCAAGAAAAAACTTAAGAGTCATTGTCTCAACAAAGATTTATTCTAAATGTGAAACACATAAAGGTTTTTGTCTTAAGTATAAAATGTTAGTAGATATATATGTATATAATAAAAACTCACACGAAAAAGGTATCAAAAACATAACAAAAGAACACATCAAAACAAATACCAAAAACAAGAAAAGATTGACAATACATACACACTTCATCAAGATATCGTAATTTAAAGTTCGGCACTTTTGTAATGCAATAGATTTCATTACGTTTTTTGATGTATATTTCTTAAATTTTTTAAGTTTGTATTACAAAAGTTACTTTTACATTCATACATAATATAGTAAATGTATAAAAAGATCGCATTGTCTGTTTATAAAAGAAATATTAAAAAATTAAAGTTGTTAATTTATAAATTAAACAGTACATCATAAATTAACAGTAATTAAGTAATTGGTTAGGTTTCATACAGACGGAGCCAGTATCAAAAATTGTTCAAAAAGAAATATTCGTTTATATTATTTACCACTTCTCTTTGCTTTCATTACATGTTTAGTGTAATTTAACATAACGCGATTTTCTTTGCGTTTATAACGTGTACAGGATGATTAAGAACAACTTTTTCAGTATTTTCAGAAATTACAAGATTTTCATACATTTCTGTCATAATAAATTTTAAGAACAAATATGAAATATGACAGCATGAGGTAAATTAGGTAGGTTTTAGATAAAACAGAAAATTTTTCTTCATAGTGTAACAGTTATCCTGTTATGGTTCAGTAACAATCATTGTCGCCGATGTGACAAATAGCATGTCTAATCTCGGAGGTTTTGGAGCGGCTATATTCATGCGCTTCTTTTACGAGAGCTTAAATCCCGAGATGAATTCCATTCAATACGCATGCGTCACATTTTGAAATTCGTAGTTGCCTGTAGCTGTTGTTATCATCGTTGGTGTTGGTAGTTATCACTCAATAATAGAAAGTATTATCGTAAAAATGCCGGTAATGTGCAAAATGTGTAATAAAGTGTATAGCACACAATTTAATTTAAACAAACATTGTAGAAATACACACAATGTTAAAAGCCAGTCGTATTCATATAGCGAACATTTATATAAATTTAAGTGTTTAGATTGTTTGTGCTCCTTTCCGAAAAGTGTGAATCTTACCGAACATTTGAAAAATGAACATGGCAAAGATATATCAGAAGAAAGAGTGGAATTTCAAAGCTTAGAAGGTATAATTAAATTACAGATTTTATCAGAATGGAATTATTTTAATGAAATGTTCTTCCAGAATTCTATTTTTGGAAATATGAAATTGAACAGGAAGAACTCTGTAATTATGTTGTTCTGTCAGGCAAGAAATCTCTGCATTCTGGTGAAGAAGTTAAATATTTTGTTTGTAATAGAAGTGGAAACATAAACAACAGAATAGAAGATGTAAAGGAGATAATCAACCGAAAACGAAATACAAAGACGCAGGGCTCTGCAAAGTTAAATTATTGTTGTATCAGCAAGATAACTTTGAAAAAGAAGGAAAACAAATATGTTGCATACAGAATTATCAGTCACTATGGCCATTCAACAGAAATACAGCATTTAAAAATTAGCCATCTAGACAGACAAGAACTAGCAAGTAAACTTGTGGAAGGTGTTTCAAGAAAAAGAATTTTAGACGACACTAGAAACAAAATAACTACAGACCTTAAAAGGATTGATCTTCTGACAAGACAAGATCTAGACAATCTCAAGAGAAGCTACAATATTCAGTTTAATGAAGGCGTAAAACACAAAGATGATGGCACAAGTGTAGAATTGTGGGTGCAGGAGTGTGAAACATTAGAAGTAAATCCTGTGTTGTTATATAAACCACAAGGGCAGTCCTCTCAAATGCTTGAAAATTGTGATTTTTGTCTTATAATAATGAATGATGTTCAGGAATTACTTTTAAAGCAGCTCGGTCAAAATATTATAGTCATTGATAGCACTCATGGTTTGAATAATTATGATTTTGAATTGACCACCCTTATGGTTGTTGATGAATTTAATGAAGGTTTTCCAGTGGCTTTTATGTTTACAAATAGGAAAGATACTTACATTAACTATATCTTTTTTGATACACTGAGGCAAAAAGTTGGTATAATTAACTGTAAGACTTTCATGTCTGATATAACTGGGACATTTTACAATGCATGGGTGCAGGTGATGGGTGCATCACTTCACCAGTTGTATTGTTCATGGCATGTAGACCGCGCATGGAGAACAAATTTAAGTAAGATTTTAAAGAAAGATAAAAGATTTTGTGTTTACAAAACATTAAAGTACTTACAAAAAAGCACAAATTTTTTTGATGCCAATGCATTCCATGAACAATTACAAATTGCTATAGATAACATGCTTGATGATCCTCATACCAAACCGTTTGGTGAATATTTTTCCAAATACTATTTTGGGAACTATTTACAGTGGGCTTATTATGTTCGCCAAAATTGTGGTATAAATACTAACATGCGTGTAGAAAGTATGCACAAAGTCATCAAGTATTTTTATCTTGGTGGTAAAACTGTCAAAAGGTTGGACAAGGGTCTACACGCGACTCTCAAATATGTAAGAGATAAAATTGTAGATAGATTAATCAAACATACTAAAGGCAAACACAATTATTACAGTCAAGAAAATTTCAAGAAACATAAGTTAGCACTAACATCAGCTTTTGAAATGAATATGGAAAGTCCTGGTGTATGGAAAATAGTTCATGATAACGATGAATACCATATTAAAAAAATAAATATTCGAAAATGTTGCAACCTAATTTGCCAGTATTGTGATATTTGTTTTCATCAATATACTTGTACCTGTCAAAATTATTTTATTCATTCTGTCATTTGTAAACATATACATTACGTGGTTTTTAGAAATTATGTTAACCAGGAGCAAAATTTAATGAGCCAAAATTCATCAGACAGTAAAATAAATACAGGGTCTGATATAACAAATGCACAATCCGCTAGTAATCAGTGTTTAAATTTCTTTAGCAATAATGATAAAAATGCATGCGGGTATGATCGAAAGGAAAAAATATTAAAAGTAATATCAGATTTGCAGATGTTAGTTTATAATCAGGACTTGAATCAATTAAGTGATTCAGTGTTTCAACAGTGTATGAGTAATTTACAAAACTCAAAACAATTACTTCAGTTGCCATCAACTTCAAAAAGCGAGCCAATAGAATCCTTTAAAGATACACAACAAGCATCTACTTCCAAAAACATACTTCCTCAAAATAGGTTCTTCTCTACCCAGAAAAAGAAAAAAACGATTGGAAAAGAAATGAAGAACCCAAACAAAGATGAAAATCACGAAATTTCAAATATTTTAAAAGGAATTAATGTTAAAATCATATCAAATGATCCTTCTTTTGATCACAGCTACATTTAGGTCGTTTATTGTCTATTTGATTTAATATATAATATATGTACCTACATTTTTCTATGTAATAAAAATACATTATTTCGTGTAAATATTAACAATAAATGTAGTTTATATATCCGGACGTTTCGTCTTATTTTTCTTAATGGAGGACCAAAACTTGCATCAAACAAGTAGGTATTATTTATCTACCTACCTTACTTTTAACATTGACATTTTTCTCTACATACACTTGAATCTAAATTTGATTTTCAATGCTTCAACAGTCTGTACATTCAATTTATGTACATGAGAATACAAAACAAAATTTGACATAAAAATTGCGCTTGATGAGCAGAAAAAATTAATGTATTGTATCACATAACTTATAAAATATAAATTAGAACGACCCATATTACAGTCTCAGCATTCATTATTTCAACTAAGGAAATAGTCGATCCACGATATTTCCGTCGTTCGAGGAATGTGATAAAATATAAAAATGAATGTGATTTATTACAAATACGTATTTTAACAATTTAGCGCGCTAAATTAATTCTACCGAGTGACAAGCCAGAGCATGCGCATTTCGCGGAATCCATCTCGGCTTTTAAGCTCTCGTCTTCTTTTTGTCATTTGACAGGCACATATAAACGATGCCGTGCAAATTCTAGCCTCTTTTAAATGGTGAAACCTAATAAGACACTAACTAGGGTAAGCTCAATTGTTAATATTGCCATTTAATTTAAATCTCAAGACATCATGCTTCGTGATGATAATAAGTAATGCACCTGTTGATAATTGTTTCTTATTTTTACATGCGCTATCTGTAAAGCATGTATTTGTAACCTCAAAAGCACATGTTAATTGTTACTTCGACTTTTATGCTTGTAAGGAAGAACTCTGTTGTAAGGAAGATTTTTGTTGTATGGAAATCCTTGTTTAATGGAAATCCTTCTTTTATGAAGAAAGGAGAATCCTTGTGTTACCATTTAAAGATAGGAAATACTTTGTGGAACGTGTTCTTAAAAACAATGTGGCTAGCTGTTAGGCAGAGATGGCAGACATACGATTTATTATGAGATAGGCGATAACATCTCGATATGTGCAACAGTATGCAGTATGTACAAGTATAAATATTGCAAGAAATTAATCAAACAAGCATCGGGATAACCCTATAAGTATACATGTTAGCGAATAGAGAAACAAGGTGAAGCTAAGAAGTATTGTACCTTATCACTTATCACCTATATGAAGCCATTATTCACCAGTACAAGTTTATCGACTAGATGCAGATATGATACAGTGTGAAGCAGAATAACAGACTTCGATCTACATAACTCAACGAGACCTTCACTTGGGCAGATTGTGTAAGCTAAGTAGTTTTAACTGTAGTTTAATTATTGAATGCAAAGACTCCAAGATACTGTAGCTATAAGTCCTATTCCTAGTTTTCATGTTTTTGGTTGATAAAAGCATGTGGCGCTTATATTATTGAACCCATGGCCTTTTGCACCGACTAACGAGTTACAGGGGCAACGTTTTTGATTTTTGCTTTAATTATTGAGCAAGTTCAATTACATATTGAAGTGACATCCTTTTATTTGACCAAAACATCTAGTCAATAACAAGGGTGGTTGCAATAGCATTATTAAAAAAAAATCTATTTCTTAAAAGGAAAGAGTTTTCGTATCTCGAAAATTATAAGAGATAAAAAACACTGATAATATTTTCTTCCTCAGTTTACTGACCAAGATCAGTTGATATCGCCAATTTCCAATTATATTTGGCGTATCAGTACCACAGTATAATAAAATAAGGTTCGATGGAGAATGATTTGACAATAGTGAAACTCCAAGGCTAATAGAGTGAAAGTTTGTCCAAAGATGGTCTGAAAAAAGCGTGGCTGGCTGTGTGGCTGTTTATGTCAGTATGTATCAAAACCAGCGTCCACAAGATATGGTTTTTGTGGGAATGGTGCAAATTTACAAATTGTATAATTATGAAAGTCAGAACAATGCCACAAATGGTTCTAAAGCTTTGGCCACAGAGTATACTATTAATAGATAGGAAACGAGACAACAATATTCCGTTATCAACTAACCTTGTGATTGGTGACACTCCAATACTAGCACCATCATCTTTTGGAAAAACCTCGCACTTTATTCTAATTTAATTTATTTAAATCTTAGTGTAGTATGAATAAAGTGTCAAAAAATAATAAAATGGGATTTCGTGGTGTAATGTAATACTTAGTTTTAAAAGATCTGAAATCTTGGCTTATAATATACAACAACGTTTTTGTTGGGTTGGGTTGGCAAAATAATTCGTATTCAGTGGGTGACGAGGTTTAAAGTCCGGTGCCGTATATCTGTGCATAAAAGATTTTCTTTTAGGTTATGATTTGGTCTACAAATTTACATACTCATCATCTAGTCTGAGTAATTCAGATTGCAGAATAATACTTCTATATATTACAGATAAAAAGCATTTGTAGTAAAATAGTCGAGATTCAGCTTCCAATATATGTATTAGATAGTGCAAGTTTTGGTCTGATGGTTAAGCACTGGCTTATAAATCTATGTGTCATGGGTTCGATTCCCGGAAATTTTTCTTTTACAAAAATATCTATGAGCTGCTGCCGTGTTTCGGAGCACACTTAGTGTTATCGGTCCCGGATATTTTATATATTAGATAGACATTCACCTTCTATATTCTAGATAATATATCAATAAATTTTAAAATGTTATTCTAAATCACCTGCACACATAACGGATACATCCGCCTTTTAAGAATACGATGGTATTTTTCAGCTATTGCGAAAGCTTTTGTTTTAATTTCTCCTCATCTGCATTTCTCTCGGAAAAGTGTGGTGGAAAACAAAACCGGTCATGATATACGAACTTTTCATACTACCTAAAAGAATACTTTATGTGTGTAACTTTGGCGACGAAGGAATTAATGCTACTATTTCACCAAAAAACAAGTAAATCGTAATGAAATATGTACATTTGCATAAAAAAGGAGGAAAAGAACGAAAAAATGTACCTCGGAAATACCGCAGTCCCTCGCTTTATGAAAAGAGTCAACAAGAATTCGTCTACCTTCTAAAATTACATTTATCAAAAACAAAGTCAATTTTAAAAATGGAATTAATCTCCGAAAATATTTGTTTGTAATTTTTACGATAAAATTTAACGAAGAATAGGTTTTTGTTTCATTATTATTATTCTCTCACTATATTTTCTTGTGGGGAAAGGTCTCTAGTATTGTATATATTAGACATGTAATTGTAAAATAACATTTAAAAACTTATATAACGTTTCGCTTGTCTTGTTTCTTGTGAATTTTAGGGGATATGTCAGCAGCGTCTAAGTTTGAGAAAGAAGAGAATTTTGTTTGTTTGAAGTATGTCAGAGTTCGTTACATTATATGAAAATGGTTTTCACACAAAAACTAAAACTACGTTGTTCCGAAAGCGTCTTTTCGAAAACCTGTATATTAAATCAATTTAGATAAGAAATGGTCAGTGATTGTTGAAAATTAAAAATATATCGGAAATCTAAAAGAATAATATAATAGATATTTTATTTTATTAATTAATACACAGCAAATAAAAATTAATTAAAACAAGGGTATAGTAAAACCCCTTTAATTATTAATGAATTACATTTTACTAGCTTTTTGCAAATCTAAAGGACCACTTGGTTAAATTACGAAAAATAATATTGATATTTACAAATAAAATAATCTAAAATAAATACAATAATCTTAATAGATATTTATGAGAATATTAAAAGAGCAACCAGATATCATACGAGAAGGAATTGATGAGAAGCGAGTTTTCTACGTTGGATGTATGTATTGAACAATAACCTATGTAGTCACTATTTAGTAAACAACTACTATTTCCACATTCACACAACCTGTACCAAAATCTTCTGCTAAATTTCGCAGCCAGGTAGATATTTTTCCATGTATCAGTAAATTATCCGACAACTTGCTTTTAACTTTCCATGTTAATTTCATCGAAAAAAAGAGGTGTAATTTCGATATTTATCCACAAAATGTCGCTTAAAAAATCAAAGTGGCTTACTCTTTATGAAAAGTCGCTTGTGATTCAAGAATTCAATACACAAAGTGTAATGTATTTAGCCAAAAAATATGTAGCATAACTTGTAAAACAACACAAACAAAAATATAGAATTTCTACAGCTATGAGAGATACTTATATATCGGAGCAAGCAAGAGACGGACTTAAAAAGAGTTCCGAATTCCAGAAAATTAAAAAAAAAACATGGATAGATGCTTGCTGTGCTGTTAGAGAAACAGAAAAGCAGAGAATAACATTTTTGGCATGCGTTAATGCTACTGGGTCTCATAAAGCAAAGCCAATACTTATTTAAAAATTTCAAATGTCCTGTGGAGTATGAACATTCCAAATCAGCTTGGATGACTTCTTGCATTTTCAAAAACTGGTTTGATTATTCGTTTTTACCTCAGGTAAGTTTTAATTTTTTACTACCCAGGTTTTAAACTTAAGTCATTTGTTTTACTTAAAGATTAAAAAGTTTCTATAGGATAAATGTCTCCTCATTAAGAGGGATCTCTACTGGACGGGCAAGTCCATTTGACAATGTACAAAAATCATAAACATTATCACTGCAGGGGTTTCGATTTCCCCTTAAAATTAAGATCAAATTTCAACCAATGCTATAAATAATTACATAAATTTGTAGAGAAAACTCAAATATACGTTCGCTTAGTAGTAAAATTTTGAATTTCTTTTTATTTATTTCAAATTCGACAAAATGTCTAATATTGACCTACTTCTGCTACTAATTATGACAATTTCTAAAATATTTTTAGAAAAAATATTACTAGGCGTACATAGATATACGAAATTCTCTTTCATTTGGTATAAAAAAATTAAAAATTGATTAATATTTACGGTTAATTTTATGGGGAAATCAAACTATCTACAGTGGTCTCAGCGGCTGGGAGTAGAGATCCCTCTTAAAGCTTTACTTCTACTAGATACTGCGCTATCGCATTCCAATGAAGATAAATTAAAAAGTGAGGATGGAGAAATTGCAACAATGTTTCTTTCCCCTCATGTCACATCACCTTATAACACAGCCGATGAACCTAAATGCAATTAGACTAACAAAATTGAACTACAAAAAGTGTTCTATCAATTGTAGTAGAAAACAACACGAATGGTATTTTTGATACCTTGAAAAAGTTGAGTATTAGAGACGCAGTAATCAACTTAGGGCAGTAGAAAAATTGTGTAAGAGGGATATTTTAGATGGAGCTCCAAATCTCTTGAACGTCTGCGTATATTGGCACCTCAGGTTAGTCCCATCTCCATAATATTACACGTGCAAAAACAACTGAATTCGAAAATGACGTTGAGGAATGTGGAAAGGTGATCGAAAAAAATCTAAACCCTTGAATAAAGTTTCACTAGATAGCGCTATAAACGCTTTAAATTTATTAACTCAATGGGCAAAGCAGAATTATATTAATATTATGGACCTTGTAGTTATAGAGATAATAAGAGAAAATCTACAAAAACAAAGAAAAATCTCTAACCTTTTGGGCAAAAAATTATTTTTTGTTAGTTTTTGATTGGTTGCTATTTTTTAATTAGTATTACTATGTTTTATGTTTCTTTTGTCATTTATCAATGTTTGTTACGTATCAGATATTATCTTCGTTAACGTGAATAAATAAATCGTTACTCTGAACAACCACTGTTTTATTCGGTCCACACTATCGAGTGTCTGCTGTATATTACGTCATACCAGGCGGGTAACGCTCTCTGTTTTAAGACACTAAATCTATTCGCCAAGTCAACAATTCGTAAAATAATACATTTTTCTATATATTACATTGCCGTAAATTAAGTATTTCTATCGCATTTTAATTATTATTTTTATTATTATCGAAAAAATTAGCAAGCGCCATAACCCAAAGTAGTAAAGCCAACCATCACTCCAAAATATAAGCAACCCCACTTTTTAAAAACTATATATAAAATAAAAGTCATACGTACGCAAATATGAAGACCAATGCCAGATCTGAAAATTATGTAGTGTGCGTTTGTGCAATGAGAAAAAAATGTGTGTTTTAATCTGCAAAGATAGACGATGGATGCCATACGGAAAACAAGAGGTTGTCAAAGAAAGCGAGGAACAAAATCCACCACAAGTTATTAATAATTAAAAAAACAAAAACAAGAAAAATGAAGCAAGATTCGTTACGATTAATATTATTATTGGGAGAAAAATGCAGACAAAAGTTTAACAGGAAAAATCTGGTTTGTTTCTGTTTTTTATTGTTGTTGCCTACCTTTGGGGCCGCAGCTGACTGAAGTCCGTGTTGGTGAATCCGTGCTTCAAGGAGGTCAAAGAACTGGTGCGGTTTTGCATTGACGGGGCGTGTTTGGAAAAGGGAGAAGAAGGAACTTTAAAGGAATAAGTAGTGGAGCTACGGAAGGGCGTCGACTGATTTTGATTTTGGTTCTTCTGCCAGTTTTGATTTTTCCTCTTTGCGACCGGTGTCAAAAGTGAAAATAAATTGTCAGACTTTTGGACGAATTTCTCGAAACTATGCGTCACCGAGGTGTATCGAGGAATTTGATAATCACTCTTCGATCTCAGCACGCCCTCTTTGATATTCTCGTCGGATTTGCTGTCGTTATTTTCACTTTTGGCGTCTCTACTGACCATGGTCATCAAGCCGACGGTGTCGCAAGAGAAGGACTTTTGAATTTCGAACCACTGACTGTCCAAAGTGCCGTCTGGCGTCTTATATTCATCAGTGCTGTTACTGCTTACGTTACTCATTTGACTATGCAAGCTACGAGGTGTGCCGTAGATTGTGTTAGAGACATTTAAATTGGTGGGGGGCGATGGGGAATCTTTAAAGAAACCGTTCATTTTGGGTATGACATCGGGGGAATCTGGAAATGCGCTGAGGATGGTAAAGGCTGCCGTTCCACGTTTCTGCTTGTGTAGGTTCCTATATTTAAACATAAAATATTGAATGCATGCAAGGTAAGATAAATCCACCACTTCTTTTTTTCGTTCGTAAAATACAACAGATTCCACTAGTAAAAATAAGATCATACCATCATAAATTATAGTACAGACAACGAAGATAAAATAATATAAAAATAAATAAATTAAACACCAAAACATAATATAAATAAATGCACCCAAAATAAAAATAAATGAAAATTAAGACAGCTAGAAGGAAACAGATACTTAGTTTCATCATTAAGCTTGTTTACCAGTGCAACACGATCAATAATGTACAGAGAAAATTTACTATAAGAAAAGACTTTTAAAATAAATAAAAATATCTTTATATTCCCAATATTACAGATCAACTCACTTATAATGGAACTTCAGGGATACATAACATCGATTTTGATAAAATTTGGTAAAACTAATGTTTTATGATAATCGCTCTTGAAATATTTGTGTTCTTAAAATGTTGCAATAAGTAACAACATATAAGAAATATCTATAGCTTACTGTCAATTGTTTGTCCCTTCAGTATAGTAGTTCTTTACAAATTTTGCTAAATTTATCTGAATTAGTTTTGCTTGTCATTTCTATTTTATTAATTTATTTTGTTACAAATTGTGTGAATGCGGACTAACAATGGTTAATTGCTTGTAAGTCTAAATAGGATTGATCAAGTAATTGTACAAAAGTTAATTAAACATAGAATTCAAACATCGAAAAATATACAGGTGTTTTACTATTAACTGTTTCGCAGTAGGCTCTTCCATCATAAAAATCATTGCAAATTACAACGAACATAAAAAGAATTGTTTACACAATACTTTTCTGGGGAATAATATACATTAGAAGAATGACTAATATCTACAGTTCATAATACGAAGTGCATGGAGATCGAAATACAGCTAGTCTTGATTCAGTATAACGAGAGTGAACATGTAAGGTATAGAGAGGCTGCTATATAGGCTACAGCTCTTCCAAAGTGTTACAAGTGGAACTAATGGCAGCCATAACAGAAATGGGCAAAAAATACAATCTTTTTCATTTAGACACGTGATAAATATATTTTGATTTAATTTGTTTCGGCATGTTAATCAAGTTTAAGATAAATTTAACCCTTTATTTGACAATGTTGCCTACAAGCAACATCAAATTTGTGCTCACTTTATGAAAGTTTTTCTGGAACTATTGCTTGTAGCTGGCAATATTACTTACAAGCAACTGTATTCCTATTTGCTAAGACGAATTATACACAATGCTTGTGATTGGTTGCGGCAAAAATTGCAGTGTGGTTTGTCAGTAACTGTAGTGTTAGAGGTTATGGAAAGTACGCCTACTTATTCCATAAAAAATCATTACAAAAACGAATTATTGTTGTGTATTCAAATACTATTTTGAAGGTAAGTGTTTATTTTATTAGATTATGTAGAGTTTAGATGTTGTTCTTGTTTGCAAGCTGCAGTTTTCTTGGCTTTGTGCTGAGGGTGCTTATAAGTAACACCGTCAATAAGAAGACCTGTGCAATGGATGTAGAACCAATTACTGTAAATGTTTTCTACGGTAATAAACCTAAAAACCAAATAATTTTACTACCTCCGGAGGATCCTAATTTGTCTGATGCGGATGTATCAGATTTAGATGAAGATGTCAACAACCGCACTATGGGTGAAGTACCGTTTCCAAACCATGATTCTTTTGGTGTTGGTAGAAACAATTGTATTCCTGCTTTGGCCAGTGATTACGTTGGAGATCGTTATGAAGATGCGTGGGAAGACGAAGATGAAATTCCTCTTCAACAGTTACGTATGCAGCTTTTAGAAAATGTTACCCCAGATTTTCCACTGCACCATTTCGACTGGCAGAAAACAGACATACCATTCTTGGATATAGATACAAATTTGTCGTTTACAGATGAAAATGCTCCTACACCTCTTAGTTATTTTTACAAATTTTTTACAAAAGACACTATTACCTACATTGCTAACCAAACTAAGTTATATTCACAACAATGCAATGGAGTGCCAATCAACACTAATAAAACAGAAATCGAACAGTTCATTGGATTGCTGATACTAATGGGCGTTATTGAATTCCCTTCATACACAGACTATTGGAGTCAGAATTATATAGATATGAGAAGGTTGCTTCAGTCACGAGTCTGAAGCGATTTCAAAAGATTAGGCGACATCTGCATTTTGCAGATAATTAGGAAAATGGAAATCAAACTGATCGGCTCTGGAAAATACGCCCATTACTAAATGCTGTTCGAGATCAATGCCGAAAGTTAGATGAAGAACATAATCGTTCTACTGACGAAATGATGATACCTTATAAAGGAACCAGAGCTGGGAATCTGAGGCAATACATCCAGAACAAACTCCATAAATGGGGATACAAAATATTTGTGCGATGCGGCGTTTCTGGAATTATATATGACTTTATACCTTATATTGGAAAAGGAATGACAAGCGACGAACTTAACGAATACGAGAGGAAATTTGGAATTGGAGGACAGGTAGTTATTTCCTTGTGTATACCGCCAAATTTACAAACTAGGGTATTTTTTGACAACTTCTTATCCTTGTTTGAACTGTTTGCGTATTTGAAGGAAAAGATGAATATAGAGTCGTTAGGCACTTTACGGAAGAACAGGTTGAAGAACTGTCCTTTGAAGAGTGACAAAGACTTAGAGAAAGAAGGAAGGGGAAAGTACGATTACTTTTTTGATACTATACATAAATTAATGGTAGTGAAGTGGGCCGACAATAAAGCTGTTACATTAGCCAGCACTTTTGCCGGTATCGAATCTTTAGGATCAGTCAAAAGATGGAACTCGAAAGAAAAAAGAAAAGTGTCGGTAGATTGTCCAGCAATTGTAAAGTCTTACAACCAACATATGGGAGGTGTTGATTTGGCTGGTATGTTGATTGAACTGTACAGAGTCCCTTTGAAATCACGAAGATGATATCTGAGAATATTTGCTTACACTATTGATCTTGCTGTTGTGAATGGTTGGTTAGTATATCGGCGTGAAAACACGAATAGCAAGATCTCTCTAAAGCTATTTCGTACTTCCATAGCTGAGGCCCTTATAAAGCATTGTAAAAAAGTAGGTCGACCATCATCAAGTGACATCGTTACCTCTACAAAAAAGGCATGTTTACCTAAATCTATTGAAGACATAAGGTATGACGAATACGGTCATTGCCCTATTCACGGTAGCAAAGGACGCTGTCGTCACTGCAGTAATGGTTTCTGAACAGTTCACTGCCAGAAATGCAATATTATATTATATTTTGTACCAACAATAAATTGTTTTCTGTCGTTTCATAATAAATAAAAGTCTGTTTATCTAGCAATGTTGCTTGAGAGCAACATATCATTTTTTGTTTTTGTAAAAAGATATTTATTTTGTTTTGTTAACAAATCGTCTTATAAAACCATATTCAACATATTTTTATTGATTTTGAATATTGTAATCATTCATCCTGTGTTGCCAAATAAAGGGTTATATAGTACTTAGAAGAATGCCGACTTCGTGTAATAATTACGAAATTAAGTACTCCATCTTGAACTTACTTCTAGATTTCCATTCTCATAGTATATTGTTTTAAAAATGGATATTACTTTGGAGAAGAAATTCAAACTTAACAATGGATGAACGACGGTGTCTTTGCCCAAATGTTGTACCTTACAGGGGTACATAGTAGGGCTGGACCTAAATCAATAATGTAATTGAATGACTGCCGATTTCCAGCTAATGAAAAACATGTGAATAATTACATATTTAGTGATGTTTATGTTATACAATCTTTTATAGAAAAATTTGTCGTAGATGGTGCACAAGTAAATGAATTACAAAGTTTTACAACAATAACGAATGATCATTGTTATTCTTTTAGTCACAAAAAGCTAAAGATAATGTTGGATATCAAGAAATTTCAGTGTACAAAACTTCGGAGACAACTACATAAAGTTAAACTGGATGCAGCACGCCAGAAGAAGAAACGCCAATTATGCTGGGACGAAAACGCTGTTTATGTGAAAATGGTGATCTTGTTACAATATTTATATAAACTGCATGAAACAGACAATTGCATTTTTGCTCTAACATGTGATGGAACAGCGGCCAATAAAACAATACTTGAAGGACTTGGTTTCATTATTAACAGTGATGTAAACACAGTAAAACAGTGTTTTTTTCACCCTTCTGATCATCTATATTGTATGTTAGATGCTGTCCATATGTTAAATTGGTACGCAATATAATTGGCGAAAAAATGTTTTTCCACCGCATATATAGCATGAATGACCGGTTTCGCACTAGTTGGCGCTCAAAAGATTGATGCACAGATACGAAAGGCAACGCTTATTATATAGGAAGTGTTAATTACATTGTGTACATGAGATATTCTGCAATTAGAAAAATCTTTCACACATTTGTCGACTAAATACCACACTCCCCTATACACATACAAATTACTAATTTATCGCTGAAGCAGCGATTTTTTGATATACACGACTACCCTCGCTCTGAAAAAAAATTAGAAGTATTCACATTCATGTTTATTTATTTTCATTCTCTGATTTTTTTCTTATACCGGTTGTAATTTCTTTTTGGAGTCGTGGAAATTTATATCGGGAATTTATCCAAACAATTTTAAATTAAAAAATATAAAAATAAAATTCATAAGAGGTTTAAATTGCGCGCGACATGTATTTTTTATACTCTCAGAAATAAAAAACAGCAACCAAAAATTATCAATTCTTTTCGTGTTAGTATTATAACATTTGTGCGGGCAAACAATTTCAAAATTGTATTGTAAAATTAGAGTGACAATTTCACCAAATTCCATCAAAATCGGATTGTGCGGGTCGATACACTCTTATAAACGGGACGATATATTATCTTATTACTTCTATTTTTATGAATAAACATTGATTGATTTATTATAATTTTGTATGTACATACTTCTAATTTTATTTTTTAATTTACCCCGGCTAACGGACTGCACTAGGTTTGAGGTATATTTAAATATACAAATCTAAATGCAACAAAGAAAAATAACGATTTGGGAAATAAAATTTAATAAGATGAGCCTAAGGCAATCATAAATAACCGAGACATGATTAATACAAATTGAAGACAATTTTTAGAAGTGATGTATTAATGCAATGCGACTGACATAATAAATTGTTGAGTAAATACCATGAATTCGAGTTTAATTGTCGACTAAATATAGGAAATAATTCTCCGGCAATTGTCATGTACAGGGTGTTTCATCGGTTGGGGTATCGCGAATTAAAGTGCCTAAATATAAAAATATCGACTTCAAATTTTAACCACTTATAGAGCTTTTAAACCGCTACCAGCAGGTTAGGTTGTTTTTGATAATATTATTTTAATTAATGCGTAAATTTAAAAAAAAACGTATTATCAAAAATTAAAAGTGCTCAAAAATGTTCAAATTTGAATGGTGATACGTGGAAATATCACCCATATTAACTTCACAATCAGAATTTTTATAAACGAAACCGTTTGTCAAATAAAGTCAATATTAAATAATGTCGTTTTTCTTACGACAGATTTATGGTACTTAACTTTCTAATTGTGCTGTCCGCAAACAGGTAGTCCTTTTAAATTTATGACGGATAATAAATAAAAATTTATTATAAACTCAACACACAACACTGTAATAAAAAACCCATAAATTCTTCAACGTCCGCAAACAGGTAGTCCTTTTAAATTTATGACGGAAAATAAATAAAAATTTATTATAAACTCAACACACAACACTGTAATAAAAAACCCATAAATTCTTCAACGTCTTGCCTTTAATTTTGAAATTATTGTAAAATATTCAATAATTGATTAAGTTTTAATTTTTTTTTCAATTGCATAGTTGATTTTATAGACATATCTTTTTAACACCTGAATTTCAATAAAATCTGAGTACTTTTGATTTTTTGAACGAAGGTTTTTTTTTATTTACGCATTAAATAAAATAATATTATCAAAAACAACCTAACCTACTGGTAGCGGTTTAAAAGTTCTATAAGTGGTTAAAATTTGAAGTCGACATTTTTATATTTAGGCACTTTAATTCGCGATACCCCAACCGATGAAACACCCTGTATAACTGACGGTTAGGCCGGGCGCAAGTTGGGGCGCAGCTTGGTGAGGTGAGGTGGGGTGACCCACCGTGAGATTCTGTGAAGCGAATAAGAGCGTACTACACCGCATGTTCGCACGCAGGGTGAGGTGACGCAGTTTCAGAGCAGTTCATTGAATCCTGCGTCTCAACTTCTCAACTTGCGTCCGGCCTTATTAATCCAGGCAATGAAGACATATAAATGGGCTTTCATTACAAAAGGTCATGGAGAGTTCTTCTTTGGTAGATTTTTACAGTTCGTTGTCCTAACTAATATTCTGATTTTGCGACCTTGAGCGACCGCCGCTCGCGCCGCCATATTGGAAAAATGGTTCCAAAAGCTAGTTTTTCGAGAATACCTTCTCTATAGTACTACTTAAGTTAAAAATATCTATTACAAAAATTATAGAGTATTAAATTTCCTGAAACGTCTGTAATAAACATTTTCCAATCAAATGTACAGTTCACGAGTTACAGCCGAGTCAACTTCAGCAAATATTTACAATTTGCAAAATCGCTAATTTTTTTCTCTAAATTTCAGTAAATATCGATTACTTAATACGTACTACCCTTTTTTACTTATTTCCGCACAACAAATATACGGTATTTACACAATTTTTAGATTACTTTGTATGATTTTTTTCTTAGAAGTAAACGAATATTAGCGAAGACGTCTGAAATGACCATCGAACAGACGCTAATGAGGTTTATGAAAAGCAATGGTCGTTTTACTCGTGGACGTGGATTAACACATAGCGTTCTCCCGATGTGGACATTGGGAATGGTATATCGTAGTCGACAAATTTTAATTTCGGTTTACAGCAATACTACCTATCTATCCCATGCAGAAGATGACCTTATAATATGCAGCGATGCCTGCTTGCCAACAGTGGTGGGAGAAGCGACGACGCAGTCGGGGGATACTCACATTTCATATGAAACGTTTGCCGGCTGTACTTGCAGCCTCGCTATATATTTATCTTTACTTTATTTCGTTGTACTCTTTTCCTCTTTCTACTTTCGTATCAGAAATTAAAATTTGTCGACTACGGTATATGCACAATATTTGCGATGGAGTTGAAAATGTTTGCAGAATATCCATGACAACAACTGAGCAGCACGTAGACATGAGAAGTTCGCGCATCATCCGTGACAAAAAAGATGTGAATAAACTTCTTAACTGGTTCTCTTCACACCCTACTTTCCAGAGAAATGGCGAATTAATATTCATAAGCACTGGCGTCGTCGGAGATGATGAATCAATTGTCACAGTTCTCGTGAATTTGGTATTCTGGCGATTTCAAAAATAATTGGCAACAACTTCGTCGCCGTGAAGTTTAAACGTTCAGATAAAGTGATTCCTCTTGCAGTTATGAACAGCAACATTAAAATTAAAGACGTTGTCATTCCCATTGATCGGCTATTGTTATATCAAAGAATGTGTGTTGCTAAGCAATCTGATTTGGAAGAATATCTTCAATTCGAACTGACCCCATTTCCTTTAGCTCTGTATAGCGAAGAGGGAATACGCAAGAAGACAAAATCTTCACTCTACAAAGCTTTTACGTCCTTGCCACTCGATACTGAATTCGGAAATAGCATTTATGTCATAGATTATGGATATCTGCTACATAGAGTCATATGACATCGCAACGAAACGTTTGCATCGATCTGCCCAAACTATGTACAGTACGTGCAAAGGCATTATGGTTCTAACACCGTCATTGTTTTTGACGGGTATCCAATTAACGCAGATACCAAAAGTACAAAGAGTGCAGAATGACTTCGCCTTCAAATAAACAAACTTCCGCTGACGTACATCTCGAGAAGTCAAAGGTTCTCAAACTGTTTTGCAAGAAAGATTTTCTCAAGCGAAACAAACAAAATTTGCTTGATTTCGGTGTTAAAGAAGAAATTTGCGGCCGAGAGATTTTTGCGGACTCTGAAGAAGAAGAAGAAGAAGAAGAAGAAGAAGAAGACGACTACGACGAGAATTAAGACCTGACCGTTGCGAAATTATTGGCACACGAGGATGAAGAATACAACGAAGACAAACAAAGTGGAAGATCTATCGATCTTAAAGGTAAAACGCTTGTAGTTGATATTCTACCACATTTGTTTTCTTGAGTGATGAGAATTAACGGTTTCGTTGTTTTTATTGTTTTAAATGTGTATCGTCTTCCTATCGAGAGTAAAAAATGACGAAAAAAACAGCAAGAAAGCAGTAATAAAGCATTGTGTTGCTGTTTATCGACTGCAGAATATCGTACATTTTTTCTAGGTGTAATTACATACGATTTGAACAACAATTTACGTCTTCACAAAAACCCTAGACCAAACAACAACATAACCCTACTTTAGTCTACTATTACACTACCATCAAGTGATATTTAAATCTCGGTAGTGAGGATGGTTCTGTCGGACCTCAGAATCGGTAAGTGACGAGGTAAAAATCTCACTTTATCTCAGTCAGCTGATTACAAAAGGATCGCGTCTAAATATAACCTCAGTTAAAGTGAGGTTATTTATACTGAGATTTAAGTCAAAAGGAAAGCAGCTATTGTCACATGTTGTATTTTATTGGGCTTGCTGATTAATTGCAATGTACTTTAGTAATTCCTGCTTCATTGGTGGACGTTTAGCTTGCAGAAAAATCAGATTAATTTGCTTAGAATTGTTTTTCTTATACGCGCACCTATCCAATAAACATAATACTTTTAAAACATTGTTTTGTTGTAAGTATAGAACAACACACTAATCTTCGGCTTCTGAACTTTGTGAGTGTGACCTAATACTTATTAGCTTGTCTTTACTGATGAAATTTTGATCTTTCAAGATAACAGAATGACAAAGTATTCGTCGAAATTAAGTTGGTGGAAAAAGGTAGGAAATATATTTATCCGCCATTATAAAACTTATTGTATTGCATGTTGGGGCAATACTGATGTACTGAACTTGCAGACTTGCAGTGGTGATTATCTTGGCGAAATGAATAGAACAAACTAGTGACAATGCCAGCACTATTGTCAACAAATCACCTACAACAGCATCTACTAAGGAAAATATTCGGGAATGCCTAATCAAAAATAAAATCACGAGATTAGTTTGCTGTATTCAATTCACAAGTGAATACATTCAATCTACGATTTTGTTTCTTGATATTGAGGGCTTTGCATTCTTTGTAGAAATCAGTCTGGACCTGCTTATGAGGATGCTCGATTGGCACAGAAGAAGGGTCATAAGAGTTCTATGGCTGAAATCCCGCACGTTCTTTCTGATAAAGTTCACTAAATATTTCAGGTGATAACTGCAGTATGGTGTCGCCTGCATACGTCTGACTGATATCTCGATTACTGGTTAAATCATTAACATAAATAAGGAATAAAATAGATTCCAGCTTAGACCATTGTGGTACATCGCTTTGTTGCACTATTTGTTTTCTTCTGGTTAAATACGAGTTAAATAATTCCTCTTATTTCATAATACTGCAATTTTTCAAGCAGAATGCTATGGGTTTCGACAAATCGAGGTATGCCGCAGAAATCTTGCGCTGCTATCAGGATCATCCAAAATGCATTCGATCTGTTATTTAAAAATACATACTTATGTTTGCTGTAGAGAGACTTGCCTCGTAAATATTCCATTAATCTATTTTTCAAAATATCTTTGAAGACTTTGGAAATGACGGATAATGTAGAAATAAGCCTGTAGCAGCCCAGATCATTATGATCACACTGCTTGTATAACGCATTGACCTTCGCTATTTTTATTTACTTGGGGAACAGGTTCTTCAAATTATTGAATTTAGAAACATTAGTTTGTTCTATACACCATGTGTTAATTTTCATTAGCCATAGGCGATTAATCCATACAGTACGTGGCAACATAGTACCCCTTCTTTCCTTTCCAATGCCAGCACGACCGATGCATGCCCGTAAATACAAGTTAGCGTGGTTAGCAGTAACTATTCGACCACCGGCTTGGGTGTTAGTAATGCGTTCAGAAATAATATTTACGAGTTGCAAGGATTTGTTTTTCTTTTTCCTTTCAGTAAATGCAGAGAATTATTAAGCTGCGTTCACGCTGCATGACACAAACAAAAGCGTAATTCTAATAAAATTAAAAATAAGGTAAATAAAAAAGGATTCTGAAAATAATAATAAAGTACTAGATCAGGAGATCGCGGCGGCCATTTGATGTTTCCCGTTTCAGTAATAAGACGGCTTTTATTGCAGACTAGATCGCAACGTGTTCGCAGCTAAACATTGAATGTAAAATCTGGTGGAAAGAAGTGGGAAGATCGGAGAAAATCGTTGTGATGTCGATTGTTGCCGGGATTGGTGACGGACAGTAGGGGTGCCACGTTGCCACGTATTACTTGTATACGTATAAATCGCACGTAAACATTGAATCCCTATACCTAATGAAAATTGACACATACGGTATCTATAAGCATCATGTGTTTAACATGGCTTATAAGCGTATTAAGTAACTAATATTTCATAAAAATAAAAAAGATTGTAAAAAATTTGGTTCATATAAGTATATTTTTACTCAGTGATTTGTTTTTTAATCACATTGTATAAATCGAAATAATCAATGTGCACAATGGTATAAAACCTTTTTTACTCGCTTTTAGAATTACTACCAACCAATAGTACCAAGTATTTTTTCCAAAATATCGTGTTTTTTTTCAATAATAATAAACATTAAATTATTAAGAAATTTAAATAACTAAACTCGAATTCATTATATTTACCCAACAATATTGTTTCTAAATGGCTATAAATTTTCTTTATTTAATAATTATTTAAAAATATTTATTTACAATGGTAAAATAAATAAATTCGCCTTTAAAGTTATAACTTATAATCCAACGTGCAAAATATTAAATAAAATAATATATTAAAAAAATTAATAAAAGAAATATTTCAATACGCGAATTTTAAATTTCTTCATGAACTGATACTTAGCTAAACATAAAACTCACTTAAAACAAGTTTTACTTAACCTTGAAAACCAAGTTAAAAAAACATACCCTATCAAAAATATTTTAGGAAATTCAGCAAAATGATTACCTACATACGTCGTGATTTGTGTTTTATACTTTCTATATAATAATAACAATAAATATGTTTCCTCACCTAATATGTCCAGAGTCTCCGGAACTCGATTGTCTGCTGTGGGTATGGGAATGAATACTGCTATAACCGGAAGCTTTCGACATTTGGCTAGTATTTGAGGAATTTCTCGAGTGACCCTGTTCACAATGAACTTCTTCCGCTTCAGTTGTTAGAGAGGGAATGTTGTCAGTGGATTGCTCCACAGCAAGCGTATGCGGTACGTTATTTTCTGGCACGGCATGGCCAATAACTAAATCTGCACAATATACAAAAGCAATCGTTAAAATAGCGATGAATTTCGGATGAAAAACCTGTAGGGCCAACGAACCGGAAGATAGCAATGGTGTACGTTTCTTTGGTAAGCTGCCAAATCCCGAGCTTCCGCTGGCTATGGAGCCGCCGGAATAGTCATCTGGTCCTCTAGAATCGCTGTTGTTCTCTTCGGATCCTGCTGGCTTGTGTGATGGTGATGGTCTGGAAGAAGAGAAAAAGAGATTTGTTAGGATCAATTAAATATTGAGATATACATACAGATGCCCCACTTCCATTTTGCCACATCTTTATTCGGAAACTCTTAGTGATGAAATTTTTTTTTTAAATTGTGGTAAAATTGAAACGATATCGAGCATTCAATTCCGTCGTTATAATACCCCGCCTCTTACTCCCTTTCCCTCTCTTTATTTTTTTGAAATTGCACCCCATATTGTTTTCCTGATTTTTCTGTTGCTATTACCATTTCAAATACGCTCACACGAAGTAATTAGGTATATTTCACTTATTATAGATAATAAAAAGAAAAATAGTAATATGATTTTCAAAAGCATCTAGTCTATTTCGAGAAATAGAAAAAATGAGGTGTGGCCACCACACGACTTTCTTATACGTATGAAAGTGTTACTTCCGGTCCGAATTTTGAAATTTCATTTATACAAAAAATATTCCAAATCCAACTCTAAATACTTTTGTACTCTTCATAAATATATATAGAATGCATAATTTACGACATATTTGCAAAAAATCGCTATTCGATAAGAGTAAAAGTGGTACTTCCGGTCTGAATTTTGAAATTTTTTTTATACAAAAGATATTTAAAAGTATGTTCTAAATACTTTTATACTTGTAATGTACTTGCCTAGAAAGCATGACTTGCGAGATATTCGCAAAAAATTGATTTTCGATAAGAGTAAAAGACCTACTTCCGGTAGGAATTTCGAAAAACTTTATTAAAACAATTTTTCTCAAATTTAATTTTGAGTACATTTGAATTCTTTATAAATTTGTTTAAACTTAGTAATTGACGAAATATTTGCAAAATTCGATTTTTTCACTGAAGTAAACTACTAGTTCCGGTCTGCCGATTCTGCTCAAAATCTAATCAGTTCTCAAGAGGGAGATTATATTCGTAAATACAAAATTTGGAATTGATATCTACAGCGGTTTGACCGCTATCGTGGTCACACAGAGAGAGAGACACAGAGAGAGAGAGAGAGAGAGAGAGACAGACATTTTTTAAAAACCACTTTTTTGGTATCAGGGGACCTCAAAACGTGGACATCTGCAAAAATCTCGAGGTCGAAAATTTTCATCATCACAATACTTCCTTATACTACGTATAAGAAAGTAAAAAACTAAACTTCTTGATGAGGTCATTTAATTTCTCACGTGATGTTTTCAAAACGTCCAGCATTTTCCGCTGGGCAATGTTTGTACCTATACAGAAGCTCTCTAGTACATGTTCTCACTGTATCTGGAGTAATATATTGGCCTGCTCGACGTATTTTGTTTTGTAGTCCAAAAAGCATTAACCGATCTCTCAGCATCAACAACCTGTTTAAAATGTCCCCGCAGAAAAAAAAACTCTAATGGAGACAAATATAGTGCCCATGTGGACCATTTTATTGGCCAAATATTTTGTAATTATGCGCAAATTGTAAGGCAAATCATCATCGTCATGGTGCAACCACATTAGACACTTTTCAGTTAAAGGAATGTCTTCAATAAGCGCAGTTAGTGTTTCTTAAAAAAATCCACATACCTTCCTCCTGAAAGCTTACCTTCATAAAGGTAAGGTCCAATTAAAGCGCCACTGTATAAGAAACACGGCCCTTCTGGTCTGAAAATATCTTCCGTACCCTGTGAGGATTCTCAAAAACGAAGTTGTATACGCACGTATTACAAATAAATTTAAATCATGGGGTCTGATCATTAATGGGCACATTATATCCAAATTATATTTCCGTTTTATTTAGTAGGGGGCGATATAATTTCAACTAATTATTAAATGTGACAAATCAGTTTATAATTAGTTATGACATTTATTGGTTTTACTTATGTAAGATATTATTTATCATTGTTTTTAGATTTGCGAATTCGTGTCAATTGTGGTCTTGTTTTGATAATGTTAAGTGCTTTATTTTTATATTAGTTTTATCATACAAAACAGCAATTAGTGAAGTGGATTATAGGTAAGCAATTTACGATACCGTGCCTTCAAATACTTTCCTCATTAGAGTAGGCTATTTTTTACGTAATTAAGTAATCAATGTTGGTGCACATGCGAAGCTTTTGAAAACTTCAAATTCTGACAGTTTTCATACTTAAATTTAAGTTATAGACGCTTATATTTTTTAAATTATTTTATTATAATGCTATAATATTTAATATTGAAAGTTACTACAGAACTGGACAAAAATTAGAAAATGGATTGGGTTTATTCCAATAATCAGTGCTTACAGGATTTCCGGCAACAGTTTCCTAATCTGCCAGTTACTTACGCACAACTGCAAAACATATTCATGCTTGTGTCCTTAAATTTGGTGAAACAGGGGCCGTAACTCGTAAATCTAGCGGTGGAGCACCCAGAAAACGAACAGCAGGTTGTATAAAGGATATTCAATTCAACGCTGAATGGACAACTCACCCAAAAAATCAATTGTAAAGCTCTCTCAAGAAGTTCAGTTATCAGTGGGAACATGTCAAACTATTTTAGACACGGACTTAAAGTTGATTGCTTATAAAATTCAAGCAGTTTCGGAACTCAAACAACAAGAGAACACAGTACTGTCAATGGTTTTTGAATAACATAAATAATAATGACATTCTCAACAAATGCTTCTTTTCGGATGAGGCTTGGTTCCATCTTTCAGGATATTTAAACAAGCAAAATATGAGAATTTGGTCTGCAGAAAACCTTCATGAATTTGTGGAAACTACGCTACATCCACAAAAAATAGGTGTCGGGCTAGCAGTTTAAAGAAGACAAATTATTGGGCCTATATTTTTAATGAAACCATAACAAATGAAAGATATGGAAATGAATTATTAGAGCCTTTTGTAAATGAACTCCATGATGTTGAACTTATATATTATATATTCTTGTGCAGACATAACCCAAGAAATCCTAATAAGTGGATTTGAAAGCATGAAGCGTAGAGTTCAATTTTGTCAAAATAATGGTCAACATTACCAACATCTGCTTTAGTATACTTTCCTTTAATTTTGACAATTGTAATAAAAAAATTTCAAAAAATACATTACTATTTATTACACACATTTACATGACATAACCAAACTCTCAAAATTATGAGTTTGTGTTTGATTCGGTGCATTGTCACATATCATAAAAGAAAAGCATTGCCGTCTCTAACGAGGAAAGTATTTGAAGGCGCGGTATGTACATACGATGGTATATCAAATTTAAACAGGAGTGGCTATTCCCTGAATCTATTGTATAACACCGACAAATCTGGAGCAATGGAGAACAACGAGAATCGTCTGCTGTGTCGCTATTGTTTAACTTATACTGTGTCTGTGGTACGTACTACGGAGCGATTGCGATTGTTTTCATAACTAAAGTAATTAATATAGTATCTATTGATACAGACGAATTCGAAAAGTGACGTGTGACTAAAAAAAATACTGTAATATCTACGAAGTTAGATAAACTAAAAGAGATGGTGAAAGATAAATTGTTGCAAAGCAACTGGAAGGTTTTAAAAAATTAATGAAAACAGTTTCTTCACATTACAGACTATACCATCCAGAATGGCCAATCTCCTTGATAACAAATATAAATACTCGTCTATAAAATTAAAAGGAATAATAGCACAAGTGACAAGTTTGAGCTTAACAACCGACATGTGGATAGGCACTCTTAATACGAGAAGCTTCTTAGGGTTAACAGTACAAGTCTACTGAGCAAGTCGAAATTCCATATTCTCGCTTGCTGTCATTCCATTAGATGAGCGCCATAATGCAGAATATTTGTGTCGTATCACGAAAAAAGGTGTGTGGCGACTGAAATATAACTCCAGACAATGTAATTGCACTGGTAGCAGATAATGCCTTCAATATAATGAAAGCTATTACAGATTTGTACGGTAGCGATAAATATTTACCCTTGTTTTGTCCACACGCTGCTAATTGCCTCAAGCCGGCAAAGATTTCAAAAGTGTTAAAAATCTTATCCGAGAAGACAAAGATATTGTTGGGCTGGGCACTTTAATCATAGCGTCTGGTAATGGATGATTTAAGAGGGATCTCTACTGGACGGGCCAGTCCATTTGACATTGTACAAAAATCATGAACATTATCACTGCAGTGGTTACGATCTCCCCTTAAAATTAAGATCAAATTTTAACCAATGCTATAAATAATTACACCAATTTGTAGAGAAAACTCAAATTTACGTACGCTTAGTAGTAAAATTTTGAATTTCTTTTTATTTATTTCAAAATAAATTCGACAAAATGTCTAATATTGACCTACTTCTGCTGCTAATTATGACAATTTCTAAAATATTTTTAGAAAAAATATTACTAGGCGTACATAGATATTCGAATTCTCTTTCGTTTGGTATAAAAAATTAAAAAATGAATAATATTTACTATTAATTTTCTGGGGAAATCAAACTGTCTACAGTGGCCTCAGCGGCTGGGAGTAGAAATCCCTCTTAAGGAAGGCACCGAACAATACGCAAGTTCCCCTTAAATTAGCACAGTCTGTCAGTAATATGTGAAACTCTACATTTTAACAGCTAAAAAAGTTTTTGTTGTTGTCGGACAAAACAGCACTAATTTTGCTTAGAAATTCATGAAATGAGGTGTGGCCACCACACGAATTTCTTATATGTATGAGCGTTTCAAATTGTAGAATTTTAAGAATTTGTTTATACAAGAATTATTCAAAATCCTATTTTTAAGTACTTCTATTCTCTTAATAAATCTCTATAGAATGCATACTTTGCAAGATATTATCAAAAAAGTGCTACTCGCTAAGAGTAAAAGTGCTATTTCTGGTCCGAATTTTGAAATTTCATACAAAAAATGTTGCAAATCCAGTTCTAAATACTTTTGTACTCTTGATAAATATATATATAGAATGCATAACTTACGACATATTTGTAAAAAATCGCTATTCGATAAGAGTAAAAGTGGTATTTTGAAATTTTTTTTATACAAAAGATATTTAAAATTACAATTTAAATACTTTTATACTCCTAATGTACCTGCCTAGAAAGCATGACTTGCGAGATATTCGCAAACAACTGATTTTCGATAAGAGTAAAAGACCTACTTCCGGTAGGAATTTCGGAAAACCTTTTAAATAAAATTATTCTTAATTTTAATTTTAAGTACATATGAATTCTATATACATTTGTTTCAACTTAGTAGTTGACGAAATATTGGCAAAATTCGATTTTTTCAATGAAGTAAACTGCTACTTCCGGTCTACCGATTTTACTGAAAAACTAATCAGATCTCAAGAGGGAGATTATACACGTAAATACAAAATTTGGAATTGATATCTCCAGCTGTTTGACCGCTATCGTGATCACAGACAGGCAGACAGACACACAGAAATTTTTTTAAAAACCACTTTTTTGGTATCAGGGGACCTCAAAACGTGGACATCTGCAAAAATCTCGAGGTCGAAAATTTTCATCATCACAATACTTCCTTATACTACGTATAAGAAAGCAAAACGCCTGAGATGTTAACAGCAATCAGTTTAGAGGCGGTTAAAGATTTCATCGAAGTATTCCGCTCTATCGAAGCCATAACAAAGGAGAAACCGAGGAAAAATATGTTACTTCATAACATTAATTTCTTAGGAATTCCAAAAAGATTCATTATAATTATCAGCGCCTTTTTATACTCCAAAACACTATTTTAAATAAAGGAGAATCCGAGGAAAAATATGTTACTTCATAACATTAATTTCTTAGGAATTCCAAAAAGATTCATTATAATTATCAGCGCCTTTTACTTTCTTATACGTAGTATAAGGAAGTATTGTGATGATGAAAATTTTCGACCTCGAGATTTTTGCAGATGTCCACGTTTTGAGGTCCCCTGATACCAAAAAAGTGGTTTTTAAAAAATGTCTGTGTGTCTGTCTGTCTGTGTGTGTGTGACCACGATAGCGGTCAAACCGCTGGAGATATCAATTCCAAATTTTGTATTTACGTGTATAATCTCCCTCTTGAGATCTGATTAGTTTTTCAGTAAAATCGGTAGACTGGAAGTAGCAGTTTACTTCAGTGAAAAAATCGAATTTTGCAAATATTTCGTCAAATACTAAGTTTATACAAATTTATAAAGAATTCATATGTACTTAAAATTAAAATTGAGAACAATTTTATTTAAAAAGTTTTTCGAAATTCCTACCGGAAGTAGGTCTTTTACTCTTATCGAAAATCGGTTTTTTGCGAATATTTCGCAAGTCAAGCTTTTTAGATAGGTACGTTACGTGTATAAATGTATTTAAAACATAGTTTTCAATATCTTTTGTATAAAAAAAATTTCAAAATTCGGACCGGAAGTAACACTTTTACTCTTACCGAATAGCGATTTTTGGCAAATATGTCGTAAATTATCCATTCTATATATATTTATTAAGAGTACAAAAGTATTTAGAGTTATATTTGCAATATTTTTTGTATACATGAAATTTCAAAATTCGGACCGGAAGTAGCACTTTTACTCTTAGCGAGTAGCACTTTTTTTCGAATATCTTGTAAAGTATGCATTCTATAGCGATTTATTACGAGAATAAAAGTACTTAGAATAGAATTTTGAATAAGTTTTGTATAAAAAAATTCTTAAGATTGTATAGTTTGAAACGCTCATACGTATAAGAAAGTCGTGTGGTGGCCACACCTCATTTTTTATACTCCAAAACACTATATTTTAAATATCGACTGGTATGCTCCCAAATTGTGGCAAGGATGAAAGAATTACTATGTACTAGGCAGAATGAAAATTAAATGTAAAAAATAACAAACACGTCCGATCCAGATACAAAAAATACGCACTGAGAATTTCACATGAGGTTAGTAGGACAGCACTATCAAGATGTTGAACTTAGTGATAGAAGAGAAATGCCTTTCGCTCTCAAAAGTTATATGTTAGAGCAAGTTTTAGATTAGGGATCCTCGGATCTCGCCAAATTTTGAAGATCCAGTAAACATCAAATACTTTATGAAAAATTAAAGAAACAACGTGCACTATGCGTACTCCCTTTGGAATGAGTATTTTCTCGTACGGGCAATATTTTAACCCACGAGAGAATAGTCGAGAGTGATTTTCTCGTTTAGTTTTTCTGAAGAAGATTAGAATAATATTTAAAATTAAATTAAATTAAATGAACATTTTTAAATGTGTTTCTATAATTTTCCATACTGCAAGCTCATTTATATTGTAATGAAATAAGTCCACAAAAGAAAAGTAAACATCGGCGCGACGCACCGTAAATAAGTCATAAATCATCCACACATGTAATGCGTAAGCGACAGAAAGTCTGGTTCTTCTCTCGGGCTATCGAGAATGAAGCGAGAGGTTTCGCGTATATTTCTAGTCTTATATAAAAAGCGGCCGGTGCCCAGAAAGAAGGAATTCATTGAATAGTATTCGTACAGTTCAAATAAACATAAATATAAGTGAGTAGTGCAGTTTTATTATAGTTCACAAAATACATAAATATTACTGACATAAATAGTAGTAATAGAAATTAATACGTGTGTTAATTTATTTGTAGTAGTTTTAAGTGCGATACATTTATTTGATATTTTTATATTGTGATTAGTTTAAGTGTGTAAATATACAGATTGTTTTAAAACATTTGCACGAGTTGTTTATTTCGACCCCGAAAACGCAACAATATGTAAACAAGTTACAGATCTTGCACGAAAACCTTTGCCATCCGAAAAAATTGTATAATAACTATGAATTACTGTCATTTTATAATCGTGCAAAGTAAATAAAAATCGTGCACGATATTTTTATCCTGTAAAAAACGATTAATCTTTTGCTTTCGATTTTTTTTCCTAGAACGATTTTAAAGGCTACAATTCGAATCGATTTGTGAGATCGATTTTTTAGTCAAAGGTCGGAAACCCTAGTATATATTATGTTAGCTACATCTAAACAATACTTACACTTTAAACAATATGTCTCCGGACAGCATGCACATTTTAACGGAAAATCTGAGCATGCTGTTATCCTGTCGGTGTCTGCTGTCGTATCCTTCCAATAGGGCCTTCTTGTTCGTAACACCAGAACCGGCGTATTCCGCCAAGTTCAAGTCCACGAAACCGAGTTTATTGAAGGAGCGGCCACCTTTGAACTCTTTCCTTACGGAAATCCTGAGTACGCAACGCTCCAGGACGCCAGTCGAAGCGTTGGCCATCATTTTGCACGTGAACTGAAACTTGGCTCCCCATTTCACCGTGTGATCTACGACCTCTTCCCTGCAAAAAAATACAAGAATCAAAATAGGGTGAAAATTCAATCGTAGGAGGCGCAGAGAGATATATTATTGGGGCGTGAAAAGGGTGATTCCTTTACGATTTTTTTCCGCATGGAAAGTTTAATTAGCCGGGCAGGTTTCTGAAGCGGAAAATATGTGATAAAACCCATTGTCGTTTATAAGAATAGGTATCTAAATTGTGTAATCTTATACCTTCCTTTTTTTTTGGTACCTGCTTGGCAAAGTATTTTTAGATAATTCTGATAAATATATACAGAAAGAACCTTCCGATACATACGAGGTTTGTCCGGAAAATACGTATAAAAGTTGAATAATAACTTTATTTTACAATTATTCAGGTATTACAATATGGTCTCCTTCACAGTACTCGCCCGGAGACGAGATACACTTCTGCCAACGCCGTTTCCACTGTTGATAACATTGCTGAAAGTCTTCAGTTGTGATGCTGTTCAGTTGCCGTGTCGTTTCTGCCTTGATGGCTTCCACATCTCCCAAGTGCCGCTCCCGAAGCACCATTTTGCATTTCGGGAACAAGAAGAAGTCACAAGGGGCTAAATCGGGTGAATAAGGCGGGTGGTCTGTCACGGTGATTGAGCTTCGGGCCAAAAAGTCACGCACAACGAGCGACGTGTGAGCGGGCGCATTGTCGTGATGAAGGATCCACCTGCCCCCTTGTGCCAAATCCGGTCGAACTCGGGCCACACGAGCTCTGAGACGTGTCAAAACTTCACAGTAAAAATGTCCGTTCACTCTCTGGCCGGGAGGGACAAATTCCTTGTGAACAATGCCCCTAGAATCAAAGAAAACAATCAACATTGTCTTCACATTGGACCTTGATTTTCGCGACTTTTTTGTTCTCGGTTCTCCTGCTAGCTTCCATTCCTTGCTTTGAGATTTGAGCTCCACATCGAATTCGTAAAACCAGGACTCGTCTCCAGTGATGACTCGGTTGAGAAAGTCCCCTCTTTCCTCTGCTTCCAACCAATCCTCACAGCACTCGACCCTCTTTGCTTTCTGCTCTGGCGTCAAGAGCTTCGGTACGATTTTCGCACACAATTTCTTCATTTCAAGTTTTTGTGTCAGAATTTCGTGAACGATTGTTTTGGGGATTGGCAGCTCGTCAGCAATCATTCTGACTGTCAATCTACGGTCTTTAAGAACACAAGCCCGAATTCGTTCAACATTTTCATCAGAACACGATGTCGACGGGCGTCCTGGGCGAGGGTCATCTTTCACTTCTTCTCGGCCTTCCCGGAACCTTTTTAACCACTTGTTCAGGGTTGGTTCCTTCAGAGAATTGTCTCCGTAAACTTGTTTCAAACACTCAAAAATCTCACGGCCATTCTTGCCTAGCTTTGCAAGAAACTTGATGTTGATGCGCTGTTCCTCAATCAGAGAGAGCGCCATGCCGACGGCAGGTGAAAAAGGGTAACTTTCAACAAGCAGCCGCACACTCCTACTCACACGCAGAGCGCTCTGACTCGAACTGAGCGTTGATGGGATTGGTTACAGCAGTGTTCCACCTGGCGGTGACTGCAAACTGTAAAATAAAGTTATTATTCAACTTTTATACGTCTTTTCCGGACAAACCTCGTATATAGCATATTCGTTTTAGTAACTGACATAGACCCGTTAATACCTACAATTGGCGACTGAATTCCACTATAAATTTATATTGTTAATTGTTAGTACGACAGAAGAAATTGCTTTATTTGAAAATTATAAACATTCCAATTAACACCCATAATATTTACTCTAATAGGGAAGATAATAATTTCCTTAATGTTTGTGTCGAACTAATAAATGTTAGATGTGTCAGTCTAAAAATGATAGCACTTGCATGACATGCTTTCATTTGTGCTTTTAGAGATCCTTGAGTTTGAGGCAATTACTCATACTGCCAATAGTCACTTTTTTATTCAAATTTGTTTATTTGAATAACGATTCTATATTGGCAGAATTTTTAGCATTTATAACACGTAAATTTTGCTTACTGGCTGGTAATAATTGTAACAAGTACACCAACACTACGTTAATATACAGGGTGAGTCATTAGTAGCCGCTTCTTCGATTGCTCTTTTGTGGTTTAAATAAAAGAAAAAGCAATTAGTTAGGGATCCATGGTTGCTTGTGGCGCATATTGTAAAAATACTTTAAGCTCTGGTGCACTTCGGGTTTCACCGGAAATGCATGGAACTTAATTTTTTTTAAACGACTCACCCTATATATTTTTGGTTTTTCTTGTACTGCTTTAAATTGCCTGTTCAACTGTTTTTTCTTTTTCAAAATTGAGCCAATAGTTTTTGAGTTATTAATTTTTTTTGAAAATATTTTACCAAAACACGTGTTCAGAAAAAAATCATGTTCACATTATTTTTAAAAGTAAAAACATTGATTTTGGTGGTGCTTGTAGCCAAGAAAATTCTGCATCATTTGGTAAAGTTGCACTCGAGAATACCACAAGAAACTTTGTTTTTTCAAAGCCTACTTCCTGAAATTTTCACATACCAAAAACTTATTTTTTTTAAATGGAACACCCAGTATTTTATGGAGTCATTTTATTCCCTTTTTTATTCTCTTTCATTTTTGTTAACAATGTCCTATACCTATCTTTTCTAATTTTTGAGATAATCACTATACGAGCAATTAGTAGTCAATTAAAGAACTACGGGCGCTCTTCTTTGCACCCAAATATTGGTCAAATAAAGGCTGGAATGCGGCTAACTGCCTGAGTCAACTGTTAAAGAAAGTCGGTATACATTTATGTCAAACTTATAAAAGCATCGCTATTAGTTATCATCCAAATGAATTATTATTCTGCACAGCGATCCCTGGTAGAAGTCAACCGGAAGCCAGAAACCTTCGCAAATATAAAGTGGACGGTTTAAGTGAACAGAAAGCATATGAATATGAAAGAAAGAGCGGAAATAGCAATAACTGATGAGGATAACACGTTTAGAGAGGTATAGGTATGGTACTTGCGAGTATAGTTGAACACCCCCATACTAGTACTACGAAAATTAGTCGGCAGTTAGATGTAAGTCAAATTTGAGAATCCAGAATAATTAGGAAATACGAAATTCACCCGTAGCATATTCATACACAGGATTAGATGAAAGAAATTTTCAGAATCGCTTACATTTTTGTCAATTGGCAGCAGATAAATTATCCTGGCTTTCTCAATTTTTTGTTGTTTATCTATGAAACCTTCTATTCAAGTGAATACGTTTATCGTCACAATTTCCGTTATTATAACACATAAAATCCCCCACTTTATCACACCTGTAAACTTTCAAAATCGTTGGTCATTAAAACTGTGGGGAGGAAAAGTGGGTAGTTACATAATTGGACCTTATTTCTGTGATGAAAATGTTAATGGAGGAGAGTATCTTCGCTATCTACGAACGGATTTTAAAAACTTTTTGAAGACATCTTCAAATATGTCAGTAAACATAACCTTTATTTTATTTCGATGTTAACCAACATTGTTAAAAATGAAATACTGCAACTGGACATTGCCGGAATTAAAAAATTGAAATGCGATGCTCTTCATTCTATAAAATTACTACTTTTGGGATAGTTGGATATAACATTTACTTTGTTTGACAGTTGACTAAGGAAGTCGGGCGCCATCCCTGCCTTCCATTGGTTGAACGAATATTTTGGTGCATAGAACAACAGCGCTCGTAGATCTTTAATTGACCGCTAATTGCTCTTATAGTGATTATCTCAGAAATTACAAAAGATAGGTATAGGACATTGTTAACAAAAATGAAAGAGAATAAAAAAAGGGAACAAAATGCTTCAATAAAATACTGGGTGTTCCATTTAAAAAAAAATATGTTTTTGGAAGTAGGCTTTGAAAAAACAAAGTCTATTGGGGTACTGTCGAGTGCAACTTTACCAAATGATGCAGAATTTTCTTGGCTACAAGCACCACCAAAGTTAATGTTTTTGCTTTTAAAAACAATGTGAAAATGATTTTTTTTCTGAACACGTGTTTTGGTCAAATATTTTCAAAAAAAATTAATAACTCTAAAACTATTGGCTCAATTTTGAAAAAGAAAAAACAGTCGAACAGACAATTTAAAGTAGTATAAGAAAATCCAAAAATATATAGGGTGAGTCATTTAAAAAAATTAAGTTTCGTGCATTTCCGGTGAAACCGGAAGTGCGCCAGAGCTTAAAGTATTTTTACAATATGCGCCACAAGCAACCATGGATTTTTCACTAATTGTTTTTTCTTTTATTTAAAACATAAAAGAGGAATCGAAGGAGCGGCTACTAATGACTCACCCCGTATATACGTTAATATGGACTTATTTATACTAATATTAAGCAAAACATGCTAATTCTATTTTATATTTTTAATTTTATATCTTATCAGGTTAATAATATTACGTTCGCTCAATGCTTTCAATGTTTGTCAACTAGATTGATATATAGATCAAATAGCTCTTGAAACTATTTAAAGAAGGACAAATTAATTATATGAGTAACCTTGATATTATTTGAGATAAGAGTTTTATCACCGTTCACAGTTTGCTAAAGTATTAATCATCAATGTGAGTCAAAAAAATATAAATTATATACAAACAGATGCTGATAAAAAATTATATGTTAATTCTAGAATAATATCTATAAATGATCTTATCTGGTTTATTTTTGTCAGATTTGTATGCCGATGAATGATAAACTTGGGATTTACGGAGACTGCATTAATTCATACCACGCATGTGTTAGCTCGGTGAATGAATCGTATGCTGTGAGAGTTGACCTTTATACCGCTTTTTTATTCTACCAAAAACGTTTTGCGATTTTTTTTGGTAATTAGATTACATAATAATACAACAAAATAATGTTTTGTTTACTTAGATTCAACTCCAGGTAATTATAACTTATACTGATTAAAGTTCTCATAATGATATATGTATTAGTAATATAAGTAGGTATAATTAAGAAGATATGTGTATACGGTGATAAGAAAATCGGGCTTTATTTGCATCTGACAAGTAATGCATACCATTATTTAAGCTTATATAATCAGTTCCTGACCTGCGCGTTCGTTTGAAAAAAATCTATTATTAATCACTTGTCTGGTTTAACCGTTAGTGTTTGCTTGTTATCTTCCTTTAGTTTTTTCTTCCTTAATTATTTACGGACCAATGAAGCGGATTCATTTAACGAATTCTCGACAGGTGTATACAGATATACAATACACATGGAGACTTCATCATAGACTATTAAAACGTTATTACACGTATTGGAAATATGTTGTGTGGACACCACACGGCCTTCTTATACGTATGTGCGTTCCGAATTTTGTATACAAAAGTTGTTCCAAATTAAGTTGTAACACCTTTTAGTTTCTCAATAAAATGAACCTGTGCGTAAGTTACTTCCGGTCTGAATTCTGAATTTTTTTATACAAAACTGTTCCAAATCCAGCTTTAAATACTTTTGCACTTGTGTTAATAAATAAAATGCATAATTTGTTATATATTTGCAAAAAAATGCTTAAAGGTAAGTGTGAAAGCTCTACTTCCGGTCTGAAATCGTTTATTTCTTTAAGATTAAAAGAATTTTGGTAGGAATTTGAAAAACTTGTTTTATAAAGTTTTTCTCAAATTCACTGACTTTTGAGTATTTTGGCATTCTTTAGATATTTGTCCAAACTTAATAATCGACGTGATATTGGTTAAACTTATTTTTTTCTCTGAAATAAACTACTAGTTCCGGTCTACCCCCTTGTTCCTTGGATTTCTATAAAAAAAAGTTCAGCTTCTCACTACCCCATCATTATACTGTTACTCAATTCTCTGCATGATATCTTCATCTAGTGCCCGTTATGCTCATTATTTGCATGTGTCAATACAGTTGAATCTGTCCGGATTCACACACGCTAAGTATAAATCGTATTGTTCGATATAATGTTACATTTAATATAAATCGTTTAATTTGGACCAACTTGCAATTAATCCCTCTTTATTTACATTCCCAAAATATAAAAATTTACCTGCATTACGTTATTATTGATGTTCCTTTATACATTACTTTTGTTTCCTCATAATTCGTTATTTATTTCGTTAAATAAAAATTTTAAAACAAACCCCGTTTGCTTTTTTTTATTAATACTTTCACGTGCAGCACCTGTATATTCTGGACATTTGACGATAACCATGACAGCATTATTAATTGTTTCCCCTAAATCAATCCCTGTTCACGATAACTCTATAAACAATTGTGACAATTTAAACGCATTAGTAACAATTTAGTAACCAACGTAATAGCGAAGTGTGACAATAGCGTTATCCGCTTAGCCATTATCGTGGTCACACACAAGACAAATATTTTCAAAACTACTTTTTCGATATCAGTACGTAATATGAGCTTAAAAGTACATTTTCTCCATTTACACATGTAATGTTTTCTTGAAAATGTAGCTGCAGTCAGTGAAGATATAGTTGAGAGATTTCACCAATACATAAAGGAAATGCAAAGTCGACATGAAGGAAAATGAAATATCCCACTGCTGTTGGACGTCTAAAATGATCATCGGTAACACCACGAGAAACAGAAAAAACGTTACTCCTGCGCACAACAAAACTTGTATGAGAATATTTTTGCTTGAAATTTGCTTATAAAAATTGACAAGCCCTATATGAAGTTATGCTTATGGACAAAATTTTCGGGCAGACTTCTTTGGCAGCCGAGTTATTTTTTCCTCAACATCTGGTTGTGTTGATTTTCCACTACTTGAACCGAGTTAGGCCCTATTTCGCAAAAGTTCTTCTCAGCTGATTGCAGCAGCATTTGTCGCGAACTATCTCATACATTACTGCAAAATTACGCAATTCGGCATGAAATAGTTCTACAAATGGAAACAGAGAATAGGAGCATTCCTCAATATCTAGTTTATACCACTTCGAAAGTAGTGTTTAATAATGAAAACTTTGTAATTAATTGCAAATATTTTAGAAGTGACATTCATCAGTACAAATACACACAATTACAGTTGCGCTTTAATCTGTCACTGCTTATATAATATTTTTGAAGAAATAATTTCATCACTCAAGTTACATACACGAAAAATTTCGTATATGAATAAATGTATGAATGCACATCTACCCTAAGCAGGCATTGCGAACAACAACGTGCAGACACCTGTTTCGACCTTACATTGGTCTCATCAGTGCACGAACGTGTTATTCACAATGTCTTTAAAAACTTAGATTACCTCATATAGTCAACTTACGTATCAAACGCCATGAGAGATTCCCAGCGGCATCTGTTACCCAAGTGCGACATCGCAAGGTAATGTCACCCTCCGTAGTACAACTACAAATTTTTCGTGTATGTATACTTGAGTGATTTAATGGCGTGGGAGCGCTTTCTCTCCAAGAATTACTGTTACATTGTAAAATAATTTCATGGTCGTCTAGAGGGGTAATAAACTAATTTAGTGGGTATTATTATAACTCTATTAAATAATTACATTATCTGAGGGTATAAATATAAAATTTCACACAATTATGATCATTAGTTCTCTAGTAACTGACTTGACTGATGCGACAATGTTAAACAAAATCGAACACCGCACTGTCCTTACAAAACAAGGAAGGACTTAAAAATTATTCTCGAAGAGACGGTTTATCACGATTTTGCACCGTCATTATCTACAGTTTTAATGTGGTTAAGTGAATTCAACAGGGGAGGGGATAACCCTCGCTCGGGCGGTCCTTTATAGCCGCTATAGAAGAAAATGTAAAAAAGATATCGGAACGAAGGTTCAAATATTAGCAGAGATGATTAACCCATCCGATAGTATCACACACACTATTCTTCATGACCATCTAAACCTCCCAAAAGTCAATGCAAGATGGGGGCCGCGAATGCTCACGGCACCTCAGATACAATTGCAAGTCGAATGCTGTAACGAGATTCTGAAGCTCTGTGGTGCAGATTCTACGAGTATTTTCGACCACAATATTACTGGAGATGAAACATGGGTTCACCACTATGACTCTGAAAATAAGTAGAAGTCCATGCCATGGTATAAGAAGGGTGCATACCATTAAGTCACTCCATCTGCCGGGAAAGTCACAACCAAAGTGTCTTTGGGATTCTTAAGGAATTTTGCTTAAAAAGGTGAAACCATAAACGCAGTATCTTACGCAACAACTTTACGTGATTTAAAAGAAGAAATTAAAGAAATAAGGGTGTGGAAAACTGACCGCTGATGTGTTGTTTCTTCACGACAACGCTCCGGTTCACACGGCGTATGTTTCGAAGGCTGCTATAAGAGACTGCGGTTTCAAAAAAATCAACCACCCACCCCTATACCTCCGATCTAGCCCCTAGTGGTTACTATCTGTTCCCAAATTTAAAAAAAATCTTCGTGGAAAACGATTTTCTGACAATGAAGAGTCCAAGGCGGCAATAAATGCACATTATCCAATAAGGAAGAAAATTAATTGAGTACTCAAAAGTTAATTCCAATTTGTAATAAATTATCGAGGTTATTGGAGATATTACATTGAAAAATAAAAGTTAATTCAATTTTATTTGTATTGTTTTTCAGTATAAACACCAAATATTAAAATAATTAGGCCAGCTGTAAATTAATATAACAAAAATGGTAATAAACTCTAGAAGACATTTATTAATAACAATTAAGTCCGACTTATGAACTTGCACAGATAAACATTTTAAAGTATTCCATAGAAATAACGAAACGAAACCAGATCATTTGAAAAACTTACGCATTTCACGACTAAACATACAAAAAATGTGCGTTACAAGTTCTTTTTTAAGAGATTTTTTCTTAATGACATAATAAGAAATCTGCCAACATGCCCATTAGCAACGCAGAAGACGCAATTTATTCGGATCCCTCACGTGCGTTCTAGAAAATTAGACGTTTTATAGTTCCATACAATATTTTCCATATTTCCTGTGGGTGGTAAAATCAATAAATATTAATTGAGACAAAATTTCTTGATTTTGTTTCTTTATATTACAAATTAGTTTCAGAGACATAAAGTAAACAAATAATATTTTTAAACAATAATATTCCTTATTTTCTTTATGCAAAAAAGTTACTGCGTTCTTGAAGGAATATGGAGTATAAGTTAAAATTAGGCATAGTCGCAGTCGTAAATGCTTACAGCTAATACAAACCAACCACATGGGAGTAATTCATATTTTTGTTTAAAAATACTCAAAACGTAAACTTGAAATTTAGAGAAATCAGTTGTCAGGACTGGTTTTTTAAATATTTGTTCGATTTCAAGAACAGTTAATACTGATTCTATGAATTATCTGTACATTAATGTATTTAAAGAACACTTGTGATAAATGTGTAAATCCTGGAATTAAACTATTATCGCTTCATTGATTTTAAGTGCGATAACAAAAAGAACATTAAACATAAATTTGATATATTAACTTAGTAATATTTTTATCTGAAGAAGGAATCGCATAATAAATTGAATATCCATTCATAAATGATAGCATTGACTTTCTCTAAATATAGAAGCATTGCATTATATAATGTAGCGGGAGACCATGCATGACGAATGACAATATTTAACATGTAATAAAAATAAACTACGTTAGCTTAAACTCTGCACGTTTATGTGCGGTACTTCTGTTGTGTAAGGGTTTTTATTATTTAAGATTGGTAGCGATTGGTAGTTTTAGACTAGAATAGGAGTTTTGTCAACGAACTAGATACAGAGATGATGGCTTCTAGTAGCGCCATACATATGTATAAGATTTAATATCTGTTACTGTAGCTGTGTTAATAAAGTGTTTTAAAATGAAAAGTGTGTTAACGTTTAATTAAAACGAACCCACATAAGAAACAACAAAACATGGTGTCAGAAGTATTAATTAAAACGTGATAACAATCCTGATAACATACTAGTTCCCGCCAACAGATAGGTAACGAAAACAAAATGGAGTGCAAACCACCAGAACAATTTTCCATGGAAGATTCAATTAGTAAATGGCCGAAATGGAAACAAAGGTTCGAGATTTTTATGCTAGCATCAGGAAAAAGTAAAGAACAGGAAGATGTAAAAATTGCCTTACTGTTACATACAATAGGAGAAACAGGTCTGGATATATACAATACCTTTCCTAAGGATAATATAAAAACACTAGAAAATGTCCTACACTGTTTTGACCAGTATTTTCTACCCAAGAAAAATATAACAATGGAAACATTTAAATTCAATACCTGAAATATTCCAAAGAAAAAATATGGAAATATTTGGTGATATACCTGGTGTAAGTATATATTTTGACGATTTAATCGTTACAGGTTCTAATGAAATAGAACATGATAAAGCATTCAAAACTGTCCTAGAAAGAGCTTTAAAATACGGAATTAAATTTAACTTTAGTAAATTACAATATAAACTAGAAGAAGTAAATTTTTTGGGCCAAGATATCTCAAAAAAAGGTGTTCAACCCTCAAATAAAAATATTAATGCTGTCTTAGCTCTAGAAATACCAGAAAATAAGAAAGATTTACTTAGAATTTTAGGACTATTTAAATTTTTTTCTAAGTTTATACCGAACTTAACGCAATTAACTTTTCATATGAGAAATTTAAGTAGAAATGATATCAAATTTATTTGGACAGATGCTCATCAATCCGAATTAGATACTTTAAAAACTTTGATCACAAACAAACCAATATTAAAGTTATTTGATGAAAATAAAAAAATTACTATTCAAACTGATGCTTCTAGTAAGGGCATGGGTTGTGTTCTGTTACAAGACGGATATCCCGTATCATTTGCATCTCGATCTTTGAATCACGCAGAAGTCAAATACGCTCAAATTGAAAAAGAACTCCTCAGCATAACATTTGCTTGTGAAAAATTTAAATTTCTAATTTATGGCAGAGAGATAACTATACAGACTGACCATAAACCATTAATCCCGATATTTAATAAGAGTTTGGATAATGTTAGTGCTCGTTTACAACGAATGTTATTAAAGTTATTAAAATATAAGTTAAATGTTGAATATCTCCCCGGATCGAAAATGTACGTAGCTGATACTTTAAGTAGATCCTACATTAAGACAAATACACCAGTAGATGAAGAATTGGAGTATATGGTGCATTCACTTTCCTTAAATGTCCCTATGACTCCAGAAAAGAAAGTAACTTTTCAAAATGCTATTGATAAGGACATAATTCTGTCAAGAGTTAAACATTTTTGTTCTACGGGCTGGCCTAAGTCCAATAGAGCTCTAGATGGAGAATTAAAATATTATTTTGCTTTAAGGGATGATATATTTCTCTCAGATAATCTATTGTTTTATAATACTAAAATTATTGTACCTTCACAATTAAGAAAGGAAATGTTAAAATTAATTCATGAGGCCCACTTTGGAATACAAAAATCTAAATTACGCGCTAGACTAGTAATGTTTTGGCCAAAAATGTCAGCTGATATTGAAAATTTTATAAATGAATGTGAAATATGTCAAGTAAATAAACCAGCTAATAAAAGAGAGAATCTTATAACACACGAAATTCCAAATCGACCCTGGCAATACTTGTATTCTGATTTTTTTGAGTATAAAAATCAAAACTATTTATTAATCGTAGATTCTTATTCACATTGGATGGAAGTGGTTCCTACTTCTAGCAAAACGGCAGAAACTGTTGTTAAAGTTTGTAAAGAAATATTTTCAAAATTTGGTGTACCGGATAAATTCTTTGGAGATAACAATCCGTACAATAGCATATGTTTCCGGGATTTTGCGAGAAACTGGAACTTTGAAGTTGAATTTTCTAGTCCGCATCACCACCAATCAAATGGTTTAGCCGAAAAATACGTGGACATAGCAAAAAGAATGTTAAAGAAAATGAAAAATTATGATGATTTGCCTAACTTTTTATTGGAGTATAGAAATACCCCATTACCAAGCATAGGTTATTCTCCTTCTCAACTACTTTTAAATAAATTGGTAAAAACAAAAATTCCTACAGCTATAGAAAATTTAATGCCTAAAATTATAGAAAGCCCTACTGTTACAGATAAATTAAGGAGTAATTCTAAAAAACAAAAAAAACACTATGACAAATCAGCAAAAGATTTACCTCCTTTGAATATAAACGAAAATATTTTATTTCAAAAAAATAAAAGATGGGAAAAAGGTAAAGTGGTGGAAAAGTATAATGATCGTTCCTATATTGTTAAAGATTTAAATAATAATAAATTTAGGCGTAATCGGAAGCTAATTAACAAAACAAAAATAAGCTTCAATAAAAGTAATTTTTGCCCTAACTTGCATTATGTTTACGAAGACCTTCTGGTTAGTGAAACAGATATTAACGATGTTAACCCTGATAATGTTGTAGTGCCTGTTGAAACTATTATTAATCTTGATGATACTATAATAAATAGTGTAATTGATAATGATGTAAATCCTAATCGTAGTGACAATGATGTATCTATAGATAATGATATTATGAATGTAAATGATAATGACTTATTTATAAGAAATCAAAATAAACCTGTAAATACAAGAAGTATGAGAACTTCTCGGCCGCCTCAAACCTTAAGTGACTATGTCTTATATTAATGTATTAACTTAAAAAAAAAAAAAAAAAAAGAAAAAAAGAAAAAGCGTGTTGTGTAAGGGTTTTTATTATTTAAGATTGGTAGCGATTGGTAGTTTTAGACTAGAATAGGAGTTTTGTCAACGAACTAGATACAGAGATGATGGCTTCTAGTAGCGCCATACATATGTATAAGATTTAATATCTGTTACTGTAGCTGTGTTAATAAAGTGTTTTAAAATGAAAAGTGTGTTAACGTTTAATTAAAACGAACCCACATAAGAAACAACAAAACACTTCTAGCTCTGATTTTTTTGCAAGTGTGTAAAAAAACAGGGTTAAGATGTCTAGCTTTCTTAAGAGACCATTATTAAAGTCCATTTTTGGTTTTCTTTATGTAATCCTCCATATTCTAAGCAAACTAAGCTATCCACCTTATCTACCAGGTGGTTAATTCTGAGCCGTGGTAACTTTCCATGGATGAATTATTTTCTACTGCAGATTGTTAGTTATGTATATTTTCCACGGCGATTGTGGTAGTTAATACTGTTTGTTCATTAATTTCGAATTGCAAAATTCATTTTCTACCCCAGACTGTGTGCCATCCACATCTTCTACAACAGTGGCTAATTCTATTTTTCAATACTTTCAGATTAGTGTAATCTGTTATCACCGTTTTCAAAAGCAGCCGGTTCAACAAATTTTTTCTGCATTTTGATTTACCACTCATCCTAGCCTCTTTACAACTTCAAGGTCTATTGAATCATATCATTATCATCACATTAATAATATTGAATTATATAAGGTTATTCAAAAGTAAGTTCCCAGTTTGAAATGGCCATAAGGATGGCAAATTTTGTATGTATATCTATACTAATTTGTTCATAAAGAAACGGGATTTTATTATAACAAGAAGATAATACAATCCCGTTTCTTAATGAACAAATTAGTGCTTTTATTTTTGTAATATAACAAATTTTCCAACCTTATGGCCATTTGAAACTGGGAACTTACTTTAGAATAACCCTATATAATAATAAAATAATTATACAATTTTGAATGATCAATATTATTAATGAAATTATGACTCATATTTTCTTTTTCAGAAGACCCAGTTGGTGAATCAGTTGGCGGCTGTAAAATTCGAACATACGCCTTAAAGGTTATCCGTGCTACCAACTGCACTACAGCGGAGATGTAACGTATGAAAATTCAAAATGTACAGGGTTATTCATTATAAATTACCCAGCCTTTATTATCGTTATTATTGCATATACTAAAAAAATTTTCAAATAAAAGTTGTGCGGGTGAGACTGAATTTTACTTGCATGCTATCAAAAACACAGAGGCGTGCAGATACAACGGTATAAAAAGAAAATAATGTTTTTTTTTAAATGGAATACCCAGTATATATTATAAAAGTTTTATAATGGTCTTTTTACTCTGATTTAAAAAATATACCATATGATACCGGTATCTTAAACCGTTTTCGAGTTATTAAATGTCGAATATCGTAGTTACCGTACTATGGAAAAGTTAACATCATTAAAGTAAGCTATGAAAATGACAATTATTGTGTTTAATAAATGACATTTCCATTTAGACTGTTTTATTAAGGAAATGCCATTTATCGAACATAATAATTGTCATTTGTCATAGCTTACTTTAATAATGTTAACTTTTCCATAGTACACTAACTATGATATTCAACATTAAATAACTCGAAAACGGTTTGAGATACAGGTATCATATGGTATATTTTTGAAATCTGATTAAAAAGACCATTATAAAAATTTAATAATATATGTACAGTCAATTCCATTAAAGATAAACATTATTTTCTTTTTATACCGCTGTGTCTGCACGCCACTGTGTTTTTGATAGCATACAAATAAAATTTAGTCTCAGCCACACAACTTTTATTAGAAACATTTTTATGTATATGCAATAATAACGATGATGAAGGGTGGGTAATTTATAATGAATAACCCTGTACATTATAAGATTTTGATTTATGTTAAAAATTTTACATACAAAATAATATTGTTATAATAATCAAAAGTCAATAAGTGCTTACCCAAACGTATTTCTGAATAAATTATGGAATATTCTTATTATCAATATTAATAAACATTTATATTAAAAAAAAAAAGAATTCCCTTATTTATTGAACATTTAAAAAAAATCTAAAACATATCTATATCTATTTAAATCAAACAATTTGTTAATTATTAATATTAGTTCATTATGATGATTTTGCAACGAACCCAACCTAATTGATATAAAGACTAAAGTTTCATCAAAACAGTATATTGTTAATTACACAGTACAACGGTATATAATATATAATATCTTCTACTATTGCTGTACGTATTATCTAATAATTAATTAATAACATCAGAATTATCAAAAATATATTTTATATATTTAGTAATAAATCGGTCTATAATGAGACGCTAATGAAGAAAAATAATTGAATCAAATAGTAAGTATTACCAACCCTTCTTTTCTGTGGCTGTAAATTTTAACGTACCTCAGCGGATTTGTGCCTTTATTATTATGAATACCTACATAATGGGGTGTAACTTTAAGATAGGTATTGATTTTTCTTACACGAAGTAAATAATATATATTTAAGCTGAGTTAAGAAACTATCTTCTTCAAAAAAGAAAAAGATTTTCTGCCATAAAGAATTTAATTTCTTCCATTTTAGGAAAATACAGAAATAATCTTATCTGAGAATTGAAATACCGGAGTAATTCTTACCGTACTCTAAGTGAGCTTCTTCTCTATGTATCATACAGAAAGAACTCTCTAGGAAACAATTAAAAAAATGTTTAAACTAGATTTAACAATAACTTAATCATATATGATTATATGAAGAAATGGATTTAATTTCAACAATTCGCCCAAAATGATTCACTTGTTAAAATTCGACAATAATTTGACCTTGTGTACTTTTGGCGGGAACACAGCTATTTGGTTACGAATGGGTGGGAGTTTCCGTTTCCTTTGCCATTCCTTTCTTATCTACATCTTCCTATTCATATTTTTTGTATAATATTTTAAGACACGTAAGGAATAATAAAAATATAGGGTTGACATAATTAGTAGATTTATGAAAATATCTCAGTCATCGTAATAATTTTTCAATTTTATAATAGCACATATAGATAATTTGTTTACAATTAAAATTGCAGTAAAGCAGCGAAGTTCAGGAAATTACGTAACATTCATATCGCTAACTTTCATTAATTTTAAACACGAATATGATAATAAATAAATGCTGTATACTACTAAAAATATATATGAAAACAATATTACTAATAAAACTACAGGAAGACAGTTAACAGAGAAAGCAAAACAACAAATAATATCCCTTTATTTACTTACTGTTTCAATTATAGTTGGGCAAATAAGAGACAAATTTATATAATAATGCCTTGACGACTGCTTCATCAGAAAATACAGACGAATTAAATTTTATATTACATATAATGTTAAAAATTGTAAATAACAACACATGAATAATGTAAACTATAAATAATATTAAATAGGTACAAGTTTCAAAAGGCATAATTTTTACACAGGGGGTTGAAGTTTAAAAACGAGCCGTTAAGAGAGTTTTCTAAAGAATCAGTGTGCAAAATGTTCTGTACTTTATGGTATTTCTTTCCATTTCATAACAACTAAGTATTAGGGTGTTTTATTTGATAAGAGCGGAAGTAATGACACAGAAATTATTAATAGAACAATAGAAGCAATTATACAAACTATACAACCAGTGCTATCAGATAGCAACGGGACAAGTCAAATAAAAGGGGAAAAATCGTTTACAAAAATGGCGCCAGAAGTAAGGGACATCAAACAGAGAATAAGTAAATAAGTAATAGGCGCCAGAGAGACAGAGAGAAGATTAAATAATGGTACGCGCCATCATAATAAAGAGAATAAATGCAAGAAAAGCAATTACAGAAACTCTAAAACCACAAATCTACCGTGAAACGTTACAAATCAAGCAAAGACCGAAGGAAATACAGGAAAGTTTTAATGGTTTAGCATAAGACAATTAAAGCAATATACACAAACACAAAGCAAGAATAACAAACTTAAATTTAACAGTCCTTTAGAAACAACAGAGTACAATCCTGGTGAAATAAAACGTAAAAATTCGATGGTGGTGCATTCGCCAATAACATCTATCCCAAATATACATTTAACCGATTATTTATTTAAAACATTTAAGTTACTCAAATATTTAATTGAGTTATCTATTTTGTTGAATAACGACCTCGAGTATTCGGTCATGATAGAAATTATTTATTTAAAATGACATTCTCTTCATCATAACCAAAACTTATACAGGATGTTTCAGTGATAACAGTAGATATTTTATATAGTGATAGTATGGAATAAAGAAGTTCACATAAATGTAATTGTTGACGAGCTTTGTCTACTAGTGGTTTCACCGTTGATTGAAGGAATACATAAAGATTCGCAACTACATAGCACTGAGCGTAGCCAAAACTGGGTCCGAGATCTATAGCAATGCATCAGTCGTTTGGGTCTGAGATTCGAGACAGCGATGATGTTTCTCGGCAAGGAGTTTGCGGGACGACTTAACGGAAAGACACGCAATTTTAATATAGCGTTGCGCATCTTTATATATTCCTTCAATCAACGGTTTCACTCAGCTGCATGAGGCTGGTGGGAGTATCCAGCCGCCATAAGTCTTCTGAAAGGATGAATACGTTCCTCCAGTATTACAGTGCCACTGCAAATTCTGCTTACTCCTAGATTCAAAACAGACAGGGTAACACGTTCTCAGTGTGGATAATCTACACAATTCATTGATACGAGATTTTCAAGCATAATAGCTGTCAACCAAAAGACCAAGGAATTTGGTAGATTGTAAAATGGATAAATTAGGTTCTATCAAAAGCTAAGAACAATTCCTTACTCGGAACCCCAGCAGAAAATTTATTCAATAAATGATGCATATAAGAAAGAGTGTTATCTAGGGTAATGTCTGCATAGAAATAATTTGTATCATCAGTAGACATGGTAACATTTAATTAATGACATCTTAACACTGTCAATAACACTGGAAAACCATGTATAAATAGTAAAAAAGGAAGAATACGGAAGTAGAACCTTGTGGGACCCCGAGGTTTAATCGACAATTCAATGGAATCAATTTCATTAATATGTACAATCTGTTCTAGCCATCACAAATGAATAATTTAAAACAATTATAAAAGACTTCTCTAAAACGTTAATTATTAATTTTCACAGTAGTAGATGTGTAAAGAATGGTTTCAGGTTTGTGGGATATTAAAAACAGAAATATGTTACACAGGAAATAGATTATGCGACGTATGTGACTGTTGCGTAAAGATATATAATTGACATCAATACCGATAAAAATAACTCGTTCATGGAGTACTTGAGTTAATGAATCTGAATCATTTAGAATAATATCAAACAATTGCCAATATTGTTAGTATCTTTTTGGTATATTTGGGTAATACAACAAACACATTCGCCTGGAATAATTGAAAGAGAAAATAAGAGAACATTTAATTTCTTCATAACAGATTCTATGCAATACTCAAAATGGCGGAAGTAAAATTACTTAAATATCAGCGCCCTCATACGCAAAGGACATTTTAATGTTTCCAAGTGGCAAAATTAATGCACAAGCGGAAAACATTAGAGTATAATTTCATCCAGGGAGTGCTGTAAAGAATGGTAATGCCGACAACGTTTGCCCGATTAATTTTACGTCAGGTGAATGTTACGTGGCGGTAGGCTGAAGAAGGACGCTACACAAAAGCGTCGCGTGGTACATTTTAATGAGAGGACTCAAATTTAACATTCATGACCGAATCTCGTATTAAAATTGCCGCGGAAGTTGGGATAACCTACATTTCATAACCGACAACGATACAATTTGCCGCTTTTATTTAGTAGGTCGTGATTCTTTTTTTATACAGGGTGTAGATAAAGTCTGGAACAAAATTAATATTTTTGTTATCTTCGGTTTGATGGAAAAACCCTGAAACAGGTCGATTTGGTTTTTAACCCGTGCACTTTATAACATCGTGAATTTAATTCTGTCGTCATCTGGTTGCGCGCGGGCGTGACGTCATTAGTTTTTTCAAATGGTAACCCGCCACATTTATTACCCCTTGTCGTTAGGTACTCCATTGTGCATGCAACGGTATAAAAAGTTTGGTACCTTACATAACAATTTTTGGGAGAAAAATGCTTTCGAATTTCAAAAAATTAAAATTTTATTTCTAATGAAAAACTAATCAAAAATTATTTTAAAAAATCAGATAAATTATAATCCGAGGTTTATCTTGGATTGTCGTCAAACAAGACACCAAAAAAATGTCAACGGAAGTGTTCAAATTGTCCGCCATTGGCCATTTGACACTGGCCGAGACGGACGTACACGCTTTCTACGACACCGTCGTATTGTCTCTGCACCAATATTTTGCATTTCCTCGCGGATACGATGTTTCAGATCATCCAAGTTATTTGGCTTATTGGTGTACACCTTTGATTTCACATGACCCCATAGAAAAAAATCAAGTGGTGTGAGATCTGGCAGGCCATTCAATTGTTCCCCTTCGTCCGATCCATCTCCCGGGGAAAATTTCGTCGAGGTAACTCCGAACACGCCAGCCAAAATGTGGAGGTGCTCCATCTTGTTGAAACCAGATTCTGGGGTGAGGCTTGTCGGGGGTGTTTTCATCCGGAAATAATTCTACCAATGTTGGCACTAGCGTAAATCTTAGGAAATGTAAGTATGTTTCAGCGTTTAAATTTCTGTCCAGCAAGAAAGGCCCCACAATGCGATCTCCCACTATTCCCGCCCATACATTAACTTTTTGCCGGTGTTGGGTGTGCTCCTCTCGAACCCATCGAGGATTTTCGCCCGACCAGTACCTACAATTGTGGCGATTCACTTCACCGTTCAAGGTAAAAGTTGCTTCGTCACTAAAAACCACATTGTCGACAAATCCGGGATTCTCATCGCACCGTAGCATGATTTGTTCACAGAACTCGAGTCGGCGGTCGAAGTCATCTTCATTCAGTTCCTGAACCCGATTGATTTTGTACGGATGAAGTTTTTCCTTCTTCAGCAATTTGGCTACTGTGGTAAAATCGACTGCATGATCCCTGGTAATGTTCCTTGTTGAAGTGTGGGGGTTGTCCTGAAGTTCCAAGAGAATATTGACCCTTCTATCTTCCTCAATTCTTGGTCGACCTTGACGAGCCCTGTCTTTTACACTACCAGTTTCAGCAAATTTTGCGACAATTTTGCTCACCGTTGACCGCGAAATCGGTGCGCGGTTTGGGTTTTCTGCATTGAAAAACTGACAGGCTTCTTCATGGCTACGTATTTTATCACCACAACCAACAATAAAGAGAATTTGAATCCGCTCTTTTGCGCTCAAATTCGCCATTTTCGCAATGCACGTTCAACACTACCAATGGAGCAAGTATTGTGAATGGATAAGTTCAAACACCAAGTAATGAACTGTCAATATGACGTGTCGTAGAAAGCGTGTACGTCCGTCTCGGCCAGTGTCAAATGGCCAATGGCGGACAATTTGAACACTTCCGTTGACATTTTTTTGGTGTCTTGTTTGACGACAATCCAAGATAAACCTCGGATTATAATTTATCTGATTTTTTAAAATAATTTTTGATTAGTTTTTCATTAGAAATAAAATTTTAATTTTTTGAAATTCGAAAGCATTTTTCTCCCAAAAATTGTTATGTAAGGTACCAAACTTTTTATACCGTTGCATGCACAATGGAATACCTAACGACAAGGGGTAATAAATGTGGCGGGTTACCATTTGAAAAAACTAATGACGTCACGCCCGCGCGCAACCAGATGACGACAGAATTAAATTCACGATGTTATAAAGTGCACGGGATAAAAACAAAATCGACCTGTGTTTCAGGGTTTTTCCATCAAACCGAAGATAACAGAAATATTAATTTTGTTCCAGACTTTATCTACACCCTGTATAATGATTATTTAAATAGATTTGCTGTCGTGTTCAATCATTAATAAAGATTGTTTTTCGCAATAACTGTCCAAACAAATTATAGTAAAAATTATTACAATAAGTAACTCTTTAAATTTATATAAAAAATGAGGTGTGGCCACCACACGACTTTCTTATACGTATGAGCGTTTTAAACTATACAATTTTAAGAATTTGTTTTATAGAAAAATTATTCAAAATCCTATTCTAAGTACTTCCATTCTCTTAATAAATCGCTTTAGAATGCATACTTTGCAAGATATTCGAAAAAAAATTGCTACTCCGTAAGACTAAAAGTGTTACTTCCGGTCCGAATTTTGAAATTTCATGTATACAAAAAATATCGCAAATCCAGTTCTAAATACTTTTCTACTCTTGATAAATGTATATAGAATGCATAATTTACGAGATATTTGCAAAACTCGCTATTCGATAAGAGTAAAAGTGTTACTCACGGTCCGAATTTTGACATTTTCTTTATACAAAAGATATTGAAAATTAAGGTCTAAATACTTTTATATTCACAATGTATCCGTCTCAAAAGCATGACTTGCGAAATATTTACAAAAAACTGTTTTTCGATAAGAGTAAAAGACCTACTTCCGGTAGGAATTTCAAAAAACTTTCATAATAAAATTTTTCTGAAATTTAATTCTGAGTACATATAAATTCTTTATAAATTTGTTTAAACTTAGAGTTGACGAAATATTGGCGAAATTCGATTTTTTCACTGAAGTAAACTTCTACTTCCGGTCTGCCGAATTTACTGAAAATCTAATCAGATCTCAAAAAGGAGATTACACACAAATACATACAAAATTTGGAATTGATTACTACAGAGATTTGAGCGCTATCATGTTCACACACACACACACACAGAGAGAGAGAGAGACAGGCATTTTTTAAAAGCCACTTTTTTGGTGTCAGGGGCCTTCAAAACGTGGACATCTGCAAAATCTCGAGGTCGACACGTGCTAGTTTATTTACTAAGTGGTTCTAATTTTTCAATATAAACTTTTGTCTTGGAAAGTTGAAAACTGAGTTGTACGGTGAGTACTTACAAAGGTTTTTTAACAAATCAGTGTATAAACTGTAATTTTCGGAAAATACAATGGAAAAATGGGAGGCACATGTTATGCAACTTTTGTGGCACATGTGGGGCCGTTAAGTCATGAGAAAGAAAATTTTGTGAATGCGTTTACCCTGTGTTTGCAAGCTAGTACCTTGAGTGATAAGCTCCACGGAGTGACTGGTGAATTTGAAGTGACGAGAAAAGTTTTTTGAAATTCCTACCGGAAGTAGGTCTTTTACTCATCGAAAATTAGTTTTTTGCAAATATTTCGCAAGTCATGCTTTTTAGACGGGTACATTATGTGTATAATAATAAAAGTATTTAGAACTTAATTTTAAATATCTTTTGTATAAAATAAATTTCAAAATTCGTACCGGAAGTAACACTTTTACTCTTATCCAATAGCGATTTTTGCAAATATCTCGTAAATTATGCATTCTATGTATATTTATCAAGAGTACCAATGTATTTAGTACTACATTTGGAATAATTTTTATATAAAAGAAATTTCAAAATTCGAACCGGAAGTAACACTTTTACTCACTCACTCTGTGTCTCCGTGTGTGTGTGTGTGTGTGTGTGTGTGTGTGTGTGTCCACGATAGCGGCCAAACGGCTACAGCTATCAATACCAAACTTTATATTTGCGAGTATAATCTTCTTCTTGAGATTCAGTAAAATCGGTGGACCGCAAGTAGTTGTTTACTTCAAAAAAAAACGAGGTGCGGCCACCGGACGACTTTTTTATACATATGAACGTTTCAAATTATAGAATTTTAAGAATTTTTTTATTCAAAAGTTATTATAATCCTATGCTAAGCACTTCTATTTTCTTAATAAATCTCTATAGAATGCATACTTTGCAGGATCTTCGAAAGAAAGTACTACTCGCTAAGAGTAATTTTGAGTTACTTCCGGTCCGAATTTTGAAATTTCATGTATACAAAAAACATTGCAAATCCAGCTCTAAATACTTTTGTACATTTGATAAATATACAGAGTAGCAACTTGAACTGCGAATATACACCGTTAATGTGATTGGTCGCCGAGAGTGGGAGGGGTTGCTGGTTGCCTATTTCGTTACTCATAATAGGTCTTTGAATATAGAAGTGTAAAATGTATTAAAGAAAGTTTATATTATGGAAAAACTGAAATTGTATTGTATACTAATTGCAACTAAAGAATCGTAAAATAAAAATGAGGTGTGGCCACCACACGACTTCCTTATACGTGTATGTGTTTCAAATTATACAAAAGTTGTTCTAAACTAAGATTTAGATACTTTTATCTTTTGAAAATATAAACAAAACCCTACTGTACTACTTCTATTTTCTTAATAAATCTCTATAGGATGCATACTTGGCGAGATATTCGAAAGAAAGTGCTACTCGCTAAGAGTAAAAGTATTACTTCCGGTTCGAATTTTGAAATTTCTTTTATATAAAAATTATTCCAAATGTAGTTCTAAATACATTGGTACTCTTGATAAATATACATAGAATGCATAATTTACTAGATATTTACAAAAATTCCTATTCGATAAGAGTAAAAGTGTTACTTCGGGTTCGAATTTTGAAATTTCTTTTATATAAAAATTATTCCAAATGTAGTTCTAAATACATTGGTACTCTTGATAATATACATAGAATGCATAATTTACGAGATATTTACAAAAATCGCTATTCGATAAGAGTAAAAGTGTTACTTCCGGTCCGAATTTTGACATTTTTTTATACAAAAGATATTTAAAATTAAGTTCTAAATACTTTTATACACGTAATGTACCCGTCTAAAAAGCATGACTTGCGAAATATTTGCAAAGAACTGATTTTCGATGAGTAAAAGACCTACTTTCCGGGATTTAAAAAAACTTTTGTAATAAAATTTTTCTCAAATTTAATTTTGAGTATATATGAATTCTTATAGAAATATGATGGTGTTCGTCTGCTTCAAGTAATACTTTTAATTTTCTTTCATCACTTATTCGTGGTCGACCTTCTCGAGACAAATCTTGTACACTTCCACTTTCCATAAACTTGGCGACCAATCTACTTATTGTAGATCTTACAATTGGATGCCTATCAGGATGTGCTTGGTTGAATATCTCACAAGCTTCCGCATGAGTTCTTAAGTCTATCGTCGTATCCAACCATTATTAAAATCTCTATTCTTTCCCTTTAAGTTAAATGTGCCATTTTCTGTTCTTAACTTCAAAATTCTAAAGAACTGATGATCAACGCACAATTTACAATTAAACCTTGACAAAACATAATGCGTTTTGTTTTTAATATAGCACACATCGACGTGCAATATGAAACAATCACAACATATTGCGCCAAACTGTCAGGCTTCTGCTGTTTTAATACATGTATGTGCTTGTTTATTATACACATGTTGTTTGGAAAAAATGCGTAAAAATCGTGTGTTCTTATTTTGTAATGGTTGCATGACTCAATGTTAAAACAGTTGCCAGTTTATCTGCCAGATATCTGGCGAACTACGGGCTGTAATCGTTGGGTAACCAAGGCATGTTACATACACACAACGAAAGAAAACTATGCCGATTAACACAAAAAATATCTACATCGTGCAGGCATGTCACTGGTGGAATAATGCGATATGCATTACTACGATATTTATGGCATCGTTGATGAGAATGATGAGCATGTGTTATAGTTGTCCTGTTCGTGCTATTGCATTAAGTAATTTAGATATCTGGAGCACTCTGAAATGTTATACAATTACAAAAAAAACGATTGAGTAAACTGAATTTGTTCCATTTACGTAATTATTCTGTTGTTGGGGGAAAAATAATCTTAAATTATTCATTTGTTATGATTTTGTAAATACTATTAATTGTTTAGTGTGTATACACTTTTTGTTACCGAAGCAGGGTGCTGCAGATATATTTGTTTTAATTGTGAACTCATTTGAAGGTGTTGGTATTTTTAAATAAAGTTTCTAATATCTATTCAAATCTGTGTAAATATTTTGAATTCTTTATTTCTAGTAATTTAAACATAATAACAACTAATTTTCATTTCCAAATTTAAGAAGAGGAACTTCTTATTGCACAAAATGAAGGTGTTAAAAATAAATAACATTAAAAGTTTTAAACTAAATTGAAATATCGACAATATTACAACGATCATTAGAAGTAACATATATAATAGGTAGGTATATCGAAATTACGGTTTCCATCGAACAGAGTTGATGGAATTGGTTGGCTAAGTGGTTTTTTTCCTAGATTTTCCATTTTTTTAGCTTAGTCATCCCTACTAATATTTTAACCTTTATTCGGGCAAGATTCTAAACTTTTTTCACATTTTCTTTTGCAGGGTACAAATATAAAATTTCGCAATGACTGAATCGCAATGTTGAAGAAAATCGGATACCCCGGTGTAATTAAATTCCTTACAAAACAAAGAAAAAGTAAAAAAAAAAATAATTAATTAAGTGGGTAATATTATAAAAATACTAAATAATTACATTATCTGAGGGTACAAATATAAAATTTCACATAATTATAATCATTGGTTCTCTAGTAATTCTTGGTGAAAGATCGCAATGTTGAAGAAAATCGGATACCCCGGTGTTAAATTCTTTATAAAACAAAGAAAAAGTAAAAAAAAACATTCAAGTATGTAGTAGTGAAGTAAATTCAAAAGGAGCAGGGAGATCAATAACGGGCGGCCCGTTGCTCCCTCGGGCTACAAAAGAAAATGTGAAAAAAGTTTAGAAACTTGCCCGAATAAAGGTTAAAATATTAGTAGGGATGACTAAGCTATCCGTTGGTGTCACACACACTATTCTTTCTTACCATGTCAACCTCTCAAAAGTCGGTGTAAGATGAGTGCCGCGAATGCTCATGGCACCTCAGAAACAAGTGCGAGTCGAGTACTGTAGATTGTGGAGCTCTGAGAATATTGTCCTCTACAATTTTTGTAAAAGAAATTTTTGTCCAACCAACCATTTATGCAGAAAATCGATTCAACAACTTTTTGGGATTACCAAAACTCCCAACATTTTGGTTTTAGACTCGTCGCATGCTCCACTAACGATTTATCAAATCCATCTTTTTCCAAAAAAATTACAGATTCAGATTGACTGTAGTAATAGTGAAATAAGCTAAATGTACCGAAAGGAGAAATTCAGTGGGCAATCCGTTGTCCAGCCACGTGATCTACCAATTATTGGGTGTTAGTTTCACATCCATCAGTGTACAAAAATGACTACTAAATTAACGTGGTGTAATCATATTTTCTTATTACTAGAGTGTAAAAGCATTGTTTGGAAATAAAACACTCTCAGAAGATAAGAAAAAATACTACTGTTGTAAACAACCATTTACGCAGAAAACCGATTCAACAACTTTTTGGGATTACCAAAAACCTTGAAGGGAGTGGGGTCCCAAGTTTTTGGTTTTAGACTCGTTGCATGCCCCACTAACGATTTATCAACTAAAATAGCCTTGCGTATCTTTTTCCAAAAAAAATTACTGATTCAGATTGACTGTAGTAATAGTAGAATAAGCTAAATGTATACCGAAACGAGAAATGCAGTGGGAAATTCGTTGTCCACCCACGTGATCTACTAATTATTGGGTGTTAGTTTCATATCCATCAGTGTACAAAAATGACTTTACTAAATTAACGTGGTGTAATCAATGTTTTCTTATTACTAGAGTGTAAAAGCATTGTCTGGAAATAGAACACTCTCAGAAGATAAGAAAAAATACTGCTGTTGTACAATGCCACTTTATCCAAGAACAAATATCCTTTGAACTATAAGAAATGGTTTCTTTCATGTTTCTAGAGGTGGCCGAAATTGTTTGAAATACGAGCGAAAGAGGAAACAGCTAAAAGCTTTTATTGAATCCGTAGTGGAAATTTATTAGCAGCAAAGTATCGACAACATCCTTTGAAAACTAAAAATTAACTGGGAAATTTGCAGTCATACTGTCCGGGTTTCTGAATTCATTACAAAGTTTCCGTTTAATTATATTGTATATACTTCACTTAACATGTTGAAGTGTTCGTTAATTGCAATTTTTCAGTGTTTCCAATAGCCCGTGTGTGTATAAAATCAATATTTATTTAAATTGTCGTCAACAAAAAGGAATGAGAAAGATGTTGACTTTAAACATTCATAATTTAGATCTATCCCAGCTAAGATATGCTTAAAAAACTTAGAACTTGCTTATTATATTTTAACTATAAATTCTATGATCAAAAATATGATAAATAAAATATGAAGTTCGAAGTTTTCATGAATTCTTAAGACAACAAATTGCTGACAGTTGTTACTGCCACTACAAAAAAAGTTTAAATTTAAATGTAACAATTCTAGACCATGCAGATAGAGAATATAGTAAATATTTCAACAAATAAGATACATAGCATGAGTTACCCATGGCATCCTTAGTGGGTGGCAGCGCATCCGGCTAGGGATCGAAAGGTAGGTGGACAGTTCGAGTTCAAACTAAAATGGCGTTCTTTCAAACAAAAATGCCGCGAAATAATTATCGCAAATAAGAATTATCGAAAATAAAGCTTGAAAATTTGTAGATATGATGAAAGTAACAGCGGAATTGTTTTGTACCATTCCACCAAGATAATTATTACTAAATAAAATCCGAAATTTAAATTGTTAGAGAAACAGCATAGAAGAAATTTACAATGTGACAATCCTGCATGATAGGCTCGTTATAGTCACTTTTATTACAGGTAGGCAGAAATGTAAGGCTAGAGTTCGAACGTCAAGCAAAAAGATCAGATAGTATTTCCCTTGCTATTTCCCAAACAACCCCAATTCTGCATTTTTGTACTATGCATTAGGTAAACAGCCAATATACATAATATACCGTATGTGTCAATTTTCATTAGGTATAGGGATTCAATTTTACATGCGATTTATACATATACAAGTAATATGTGGCAACGTGCCACCCCACAGCGTCCGTGACCAATCCCGGGAACAATCGACATCAAAACGACTTTCTCCGATCTTCCCACTTCTCCCGACCAGATTTTACATTCAATGTTAGCTGCGAATACGTTGCGATCTAATCTGCAATGCCGTCTTATTACTGGAACGGGAAACATCAAATGGCCGCCGCGATCTCCTGATCTAGTAATTTATTATTATTTTCAGAATCCTTTTTTATTTACCTTATTTTCAATTTTATTAGAATTAAGCTTTTGTTTGTGTCATGCAGCGTGAATGCAGCTTAATAATTCTCTGCATTTACTAAAAGGAAAAAGAAAAACAAATCCTTGTAACTCGTAAATAGTTCTGAACGCATTACAAACATCCAACCCGCTGATCGAAGAGTTACTGCTAACCACGCTAACTTGTATTTACTTACGACGAGCATGCATCGGTCGCGCTGACATTGGAAAGGAAAGAAGGGGTATACTATGTTGCCACATACTGTATGGATTAATCGCCTATGGCCAATGAAAATTGACACGTGCTGTATAATGTAGTCTCAAAAATGAATGGAATTCACAGCTTGCCTCATGTTAAGTGTTTCAAAAAATGAGGTGTGTTCACCCGACCTTAGAAAGGATGTTTTTTTTTTTAGAAGCGCAGAACTTTAAGCTGAGATAAAACACAAAAGAATGTTTTTAATATCCACTAAATGGGCTTTATTTAAAAGATAATTTTATGGCATTAATGTGTGAATATGATTTCGGGCATGTGGCTGGCGCGTACATGGCGTAATCCGGAGGTCCAATTTTCACACACTCTTCGCAGTAAATCAGGCTGTATTTCGGCAATAACGCATCGAATGTTGGCTTCCAAGTGCTGAATTGTCTCTGGTTTATTGGCGTAGACGTGCGACTTTACATATCCCCAGAGAAAATAGTCTAATGGCGTCAAATAATCGATCAATCACCAAATTTTCAAATGAAATTGTGGATCAATAGCACTTCCTGTACAAGTTGAATCTTGTAAGCACGTAGATCAAGATCATTAAGCAAAATTTTCCATACAGTTGTTGGACACAAGTTTAATTGTTCAGCAGAATGACGAATTGACGCATTTGGATCATCATCAACACTACGCTGTAGGGTGCTAAAGTTTAAAAAAAATTCAATCATGTGTTATGAGAAAAAACTATTTATGTAACTTTGAACAAGAATTTATTTAAGAGAATAACGTAATCTACATACATTTTGAAATGGTAACAGCAAATTATCCTGAACGCACAAAGAAAGAAATTAAATCAGATGTTGGAAATGTCCACCTCCTGCTAATATGCATGCATCTGCTCTTTTCCCCATGAACTCATGTACTCTTTGGAAAATGCCGAGAGTGATTTTAATTGTTTCGCAAGAAACTTTGATGGGATTTCTCAACTTCAGTATGAATTGGTGTGCTGTAAACCAATGTTTTCAGATGACCCCACAGGAAAAAATCTAAACTATTGAGGATCGGGGACCTAGGTGGCCATGCCTGTGATTCTCCGCGACCTATCCAGCGATTATTGGAATTTTGGTTTAAATATTCGCGCCAGAACACTGAAATGCGCTGGCGCCCCGTTGTGCATAAATCATAGTCGATTTCTTACTAAAATGGGAACATCCTCCATCAAAGATGGCAGCTCTTCTTCGAGAAACTGCCGGTAATTATGACCATTCAACCTATCATGAAGGAAGTATGGTTCAATTAAATAATCACCGCATATTCCAGCCCACACGTTAACGGAAAACTGCTCCTGGTGACGGGATTCCAAGATTGCATGTGGTTTTCCTCAGCCCAATAATGATTGTTGTGGGAGTTTTGGATAGCGTTTCTGGAGAAATTAGCTTCATCGGTGAATAAAATTTTAGTGTGAAATAATGGATTTTCAATCAATTTATGAAGATACCATTGGCAAAAGTTTATCCGTAATGGAAAGTCGCGAGGTAGTATAGCCTGAACTCGTTGGATATTGTAGGGATATAATAAAAAATCATGGAGAATGTTCCAAACAAGAATATGTGAGATATTCAAATTGTTCCCGATTTTTTGTGCACTTAATCCTAGATTTTCTTCATCTAAATTCAAAACCGCTACCTCAATTTCTGGAGTTTTTACTTACGTTGTACTCCTTTTAGATGATTGTCTAGTTCAAAATGTCCCTTTTCGCACAACCTTCTATGAATGCTTGAAAATGTTCGTGCATCCGGAATATTTCTATTTGGAAAGCGGTCCTCATACAACCCCCTGGCTTCCAGTGCATTACCATCAGCTAGCCCGTACATGTAAAGTATGTCTGCTACTCAGAATTCGTAAATTGAACCATGTAGTACGTGACAACTGTACTAGGTAGATAAATGTCAAAACTGTTTATGATTACAAAATAAAATCTGCTTCTTACCTACTAGATCGTTTTTAATCCTTCTTAATACCTAATTTCGGGCGCTGTATAATTGGGCCAGCGCAGCGGGAGAGGTTATAATTCCACCATTTAGTTGGGCCGGAGCGGTCCGACGTAGGGATTAGGTGCACTGCTAATGACACTGACGGATAAATGTAATGAAAATAACTTAACGTTTCTTCCAAAAAATGTTGTTATTGACTTTGAATTAGGGATTCATAATGCTGTTAATCAAATATGGAACGATGTTAATATTATAGGATGTAGGTTTCATTTGTCGCAGGCATGGTATAGAAAAATTTTGTCTTTAGGATTAAGCGATGATTACAAAAATAATACTGATGTCGGAAAAACTTTAAAATATTTCTTTGGGCTGAAATATTTAAATCCTATTGAAGTAGGTGATTGTTTTACTTTTGATTTAATTTCTGACATACCAAAAAATAATAAGTTAGAAAAATTTTGTGATTATTTGACTGACAATTATATTACTGAAGATTCATTGTTCTCTCCACATATTTGGGCCTCTTCAAGTGCCTCTATTAGCAGGACTACTAATGCCTGTGAATCCTTTCACTCTAGATTCAATAAAAGTTCTTACACCACACACCCAAATATTTTTCAATTTTTAGATCAACTTTTAAGCTTTCAAAGTGAAGTTTATGTAAAAATTAATAGTTCTAATAGGTATATTCATCCAGTTAGACCTACCATAAGAATAAAACAAAAGTATATACAAAGTAAAATTGAAGAGTTTATGCTTAAAACCATAAGTAGGTTAGATTTTGTTAAAACAATTTTTCATAAATATGCCCCAATTATGTAACATTTGTAAATAATTAAGTGATAAAAATATTGTATTGTATTTTTTTTCTAAAACTTCTGTAATTGTGTTGTACTTATGTGGATCTATATAATTTCTTTGTCTTTTAAATAAATATGTATTGTAACGTTTTCGCCCGGTCTGCCTCTTTTTTGTGGGACTTGTTTCATTACAGTATATTATTTTCTTACTGCTGTGTATTTTTTTTTCAAAATATGCTTCGGCAAATATATATGAACTTTAATTTTATTACTCCTACAAGAAATTTGTATTGTATTGTATTTTTTTTTCTAAAACTTCTGTAATTGTGTTGTACTTATGTGGAATTCCTTTGTCTTTTAAATAAATATGTATCTTTTTTCTTACTGCTGTGTATTTTTTTTCAAAATATGCTTCGGCAAATAAATATGAACTTTAATTTTATTACTCCTACAAGAAATTTGTATATGCCTCGCTAGACAAGAACCGCAGCCCCTTGGCCCAACTATACAGTACGATTAACAACGTAATCCTTCAAGCCAAGGGTCATTAAGTTAAACTGGCCCAAGTATACGACTCCGCTAATTTCATAACATCGTGTTCATGAATGAATTTTATTTTTTTAAGCGAAAACCGTACGTCAAACAAAAAAAAACAATAGACCACATTTGCTCAGAAACGAATGGGGATTTGAAAAAAGTACTTTAAGAGAAAGCAATGGCGTAACATGTTTCCCCCTTAAATATTAGCATGTTATTAAGTAACATATGATGTATGTATGAATCCTGCATATATTCTACAATCTAAAACGAATTCACTGAACAGTAAATATTCAGATAAACACATCAGAACAGACATATTTATCCACCTGGAGTGAAATTTAAAAATATTCAATTTAGTTAGGTAAACAGTTACAAGATTGCGAAAACTCACTTCGAATCTTGACACCTCGAGACACCTATCAAATCCAGACCCCCAAGATATTCCATCTGTTGTATAGGGGAAAGAAGAAAAAAGTTAGTACCGGAAGCGAAAGGCAAATAATAACGATAGCAGCAGATAAGCGCTTTTTCCCCAGAAAAGACCGGAGAAGTGAAAGACCGAGTGAAAGGAAAGATTGGACGAGTAGAGGAGAAGTGCCATAGAAAATATATGTAAGTGTACATAGGTGACGTGGAGGACTCAACACGTCTGTCCTCGTCGTCTACTCAACTGAATATATTTTATCGATCGATAAGGAAGGCAAAAAATATGTATTCAGCAAAGGTATCGCGTCTATTGCATGCTGACATTGGCTATACTATATCATCGGAAATTTCCATACTTTTACATAGGATAAAAGTCATTAGGTAAGTAGGTACTCCTCGTGTTCGATGGATGTATATAATCGAAATTGATTTCTTTCTGCATAATAGGTATGTGTAAACATTGGTGCGGTCATGTAGTATATAAGGGGATACTGAAAGTTATCGTTTTATAATACATATCTATATCTACATACAGAAAGATCCCTCTTCTTGTTTGCCACAGATACAGTATACTTCGCCACCAATTTCGAAATATTTCCATGACAAACACCCATATCATGTGTATTATTGTTGAATGTACACTTGCGTGTTCGTTGTTTTTCAAAATAAAGCAATATTATTTCAACTCTTTCTACAATTAAGTAGTTAGTGAGCTTTATGGACCCTTAGACTATCAATAGTCTATTATGAAATTGCCTTTGCGAAGCCATACGTCAGGCGAAGAGAACAAACAAGCTGAAAACAGTTTTTTGTGTTGATGAGCAGGTCCAATATATTTATCTAGAGCGGCAAATTTGAGCAATATCTAATATTTTTAAGATATTTTCAAGTTTTAAAAATGACATGGTAAAATATAAAATTAAGGCATCTCTCACCAGATAATATTGAAAACACACAAACGTAATTAACATTCAACAAAAAGGTTGAACTATTAGATGGTCTAAAAATCATAAAACCATAACGAGGGTTAAAAATCTCAAATAACTCATTAAATTTTAATAAAGACGTAATTCAAAGACGTTTAATAAACAAAATCTAAATCTATTACTACATTTAAAGTAAACTATCAAAATGATAGATGATATAGGTACGTAAACAAAGAATACATGTAAACATAAACCAAAAACACCGAAATAAACATAAAACACATTACAAATCTCATTCTTTCAACTGAAACAAATGTTAAAGTGCGGTCCGTCGTTTACAATATACCGCGACTGTCATTAATATTAATGACAGTATGACACTTAATGATATAACTTAAGACAGACGTTTTATATTCCATAGCAAACCTTTATCAATATAATTTTTGATCTCGCGGTACAATTGAAATCTAGTTTTATATGGCCCTTTAATTCAAGTAGTTCCTGTTGTTTTTATTATGGTATTATTATACTTATTGAAGAACGACATATACATACACAGGATGATTCAAGTAACACATTCATTAAAAATAATTAGATAGATTAGATAAGAGAGTAGAGAGATAGGAAACTTCTTAATAATCAAATGGACGGATTTCTCAAGCACCACCTAGGGAGTTTTTCTCCAACTATACGTAATTTGAATAGCTTTGGTGCAGTATATTTATTTTTCATTTTTCACATCAAACTATTTATGCGAGTTAATTGATAATAAAAAAATACGTTTTGTTGCATACATTACATTTATTAGTATAATACAAAATCTATGAACAGTATTTATACATAGAATCTGTTTTATTATGTAACTTACGATATTTAGTACTATTCCTAGACAAACTAAAAATTATTTATAGAATAATGATTTGCATTTTACTTTGTAAAAATAATTTCAAGTAAGCTTTTTCATATAAACAATGTATAAAGTAAGGTAATAAAATATTTTAGCAGTCGTCAGAAGTATTTTAGATAACTAAGTATCAGTACAATTTATAAACAAGAAATTATTTTAGAATATAAAATAGGTTCCATAAAAAACAAATACTGACTTACAAATATGCATATGAATTTTACACATTATTGGGACTTTAATACCAGTGGCCCCCTTGCTTTTTCTAAATGAAAACTGAAAAGCACTAAATGTATATGAATTAACCTTTGCACTGGAAGAGTCCCGGCACATTTACGGCACATTACAGTGGCTTGATATATAACAGTGGCGACAGCGCCCGGGCCTATTTTCTATTGGTTGATGAAAAATCCGCCATGATGAGTCGAGTGTCAAAGTTTCTGGCGTTTTGAACGTGTTTTTATGTATACAAGTCATATAATCAAGTATATTTTTTTTCGTACTCTTCAAATATGTTTAAAAAGTTTCGTTTTATTATTTGTGTAATTACAGGTTATAGTTATTTCCACTTTTTTTCTTATAATTCCTATTATCTTCAGTTATTTGACAGTTAATTGACATTATTGACCTAGTTTAGTGTCTATCGATAAATAAAATATTACTTGACTTATTACATTAAAATAAGGTAAATATAAATATAATATACATAGACAGTAAAGTTTTAAAAATCTAAATGGCATTAAAATTAGTAATTTAATATTTAGTGATATAACCTTATATTTTAGATATTGCAGTTCCAGGTTGTGCTGCATTTAGTTGCTATAATTCTTTCCAAAAGATCCAGAAAGAAGGGTAGAGTGAAAGAGAAAAGATGCAACAAGAAATAGCAGCCCATTACAAGACCTACTTCTTCATTATAGAACACAAGTGAGAAAATTACATGCAAAACACCACCGATATAGAAATGTTATCAAGAATTTAAGACAAGTTGGAACTTTACAATATAAACTTAAAAAGATGGATGAACAGAATGGAACTGAGGAAAATGCTAAATTATTAAAATCAGTCTTTAATGATGATCAGATATCTGTATTAAAACAACCCAGTAAAAGATTCCGGAAGTGGTTATACCCAACTGTAAAAAAAGCCTTAAAAATACGGTTTTCCTGTGGTAATAGTTGATATGATGAATTATTGTTGCAGAATTATCCATTACCTTCTATTATGTAATTCATTTTTTATAACAAGTTTTTAAATTTACATATAAAAGAAATGAATTTTTGAATGTTTCCTTTTCCCTAATTTTCTAAAATAAATAGCTACACTATTTCAAATGCTTAGGTATTTCATGTACTAATAATAGCTAATTACTTATTAATTATAATAAACAGAATATATACACATTACACATGTAATTCATTTTTTATAACATGTTTCTAAATTTACAAATACAAGAAATGAATTTTTGAATGTCTTTCCTTTTCCTTTATTCTCTAAAATAAGTAGCGACACCATTTCAAATGCTTATGTATTTCATGTACTAATAATAACTAAATACTTATTAATTATAATAAACTGAATATATGTTAAAATTAACATTTTATCACAAATTCACATTTGCCTCTACGTAATTTTCGACACAAGATGGCGGCCAAATGTTGTGTGTCGCTACTGTTATATATCAAGTCATTGTACGGCACATGAGATGCACATGCCATCTATAGAGTTTTTCCCCAACTGCAACTTAAAGTTGTGTCTATGGACTTTCATTAATGAGAATACCCCCTGGCCTCTATCTCCCTATATGTCACATGCCGATCTTTTAAAATCATTTCACGAACAGCATCGATGTTCTTCGCAACAACAGAGGTGCATGGACGACCTTCACGAAGATCGTCATCAAACGTTAGTCTTCCACGCTTAAATTCTGCGAACCATTTGTAAACCATAGTTTTGGATGGTGCTTCATCCCCAAACGAATTAAGTTTTCCACACATTGCTGTGCTGTTAAACCGTATCGAAAATCATAAAAGATCATCATTCGAAAATCACGATTGGAAATTTCCATTTTTCACACAATTATTGCTTTGTTAAATTTTATTGAAACGAAACTGCTAGGTTTGAAAGCGAACTGTCGACTAAATTACAGGTGAAAAACGTCAAATTTAACGAATATGACAATAGTAGAACGCTGGCAGTGCAAGGAGTACTCGATTTCGCGAACTTTAGCAGTGTCCTCGTACTATTAATGGTGTTATAAGTACTGTTGCACAATCCTTTAGCAGGAAATTAGTAAGTACCTGGTCACAACCAAACTCAAGGTGTTTTTAAACGCCTTAATACTGAAAAGAATATTAGCTTCAGAAAGTAAATTAACGTGTATGGATTATGTAGCGCCGTTTATCATATTAGCAGGACGATACACTTCAAGAAAATGTTGCGAGAACGGATTCACTACTGATCCAAGGCTGTCAGAGGAGCAACCATCACATTTGGGCCCGAATCCCAAACTTTTTTGGCGTGATTTACAAAAGACCAAAGCTTACTTGGGTTTAGGCTTCATGATATAGTATCAATATTCCATCTTTGGTCCTCATTTCGATTGCAAGTTAGAATTCTACACTGAATTGTGAGTTCAAAACACTCTTTTGTCATAGTTTTTAGCATACGTCAGTTTTTTCGAAAAAAAATAGGTTATATGATTTTATTATTTCATCTCTACAGATTTAACCAATGTTTTGCACTATTATAGCCATTTTTGACATATTTCGTGTGCTTCTGCGAATAGTCAATGTTGGCAAATAAAAAATATTTAGTTTTTCAAATGGCATGACTTTTATTGCCAACAAAAAATGTAAAATTAATTTTAAGGCCACTTTTATTACCATCGTGTACACTAGTCTCAAGTAATTTTTGGGTTATAGACAATGGAAAAAATACTAGGTGTCAAACCTGACTGTCTCAATAAAAACGGCACGCATTCTGAGTATTTGTAATTAAATAATTATTTTATTAATCTGTTAATTATAATTAATAATTAATTGTTACTATTTGTTGATGCAATATGTTTTTTCTCTTTAACTGTTGACAACTAGGGTGCTACGAAGTTCCAATTTAATGTAAAATCCAAATATGAAATAGATATGGGGTCTTTTCATTATTAAAAACAAAGACGAAGTTAATTGCCGTTATATTTCGCAGAAACAAATATTTTCTAGTAATCATGCTAAGCGAATCACCTTGACAGAGACATCGACAGCAAGACAAAGCCACAATATAATGAAACACCTAACATCCAGGACAAAGAAGAGAGAGGAATAGCAAGAATGGGTAACGACTATAATGGGATTGCCCGAGTACATCATTCCAATAGAGGTAAAAAAAATTAAACTTGGACAGATGCTCGGTGGTGTTCCCAGTGAAATGGAGTGATGGCAGACCGAGGGTAGCGGAGCCGTATGTCTTTTAACGACATACGGCTCCGCTTCTGAAAGATACGTCTATTTAACTACGATTCTCTATGTACGTTATATCGTATAAGTCGGTAAAGATAGGTGTTAGTTATTTTCAGACTGCGCAAGCGCCCGTAACATGGCCTATCAGCTATGGAAATAGCCGGGACTTTACATGTCCTTCGAAACACGGTAGCAGCTCAGAAATTTTTGAATAGCTTGATTACCTAGAATATAACAATTAGAATAAAACTGCTTAAAAGTATATTAATATTTAAAATTGGCTCGTCACAAACCACTAGTTCGGTCAATTGAACCACATAATACAGATGGCGCTACAATCCTGATTCCAAATTGATATACATATTAGGTAATTCGAATAAAGCAATGTCTGTTCCAGTCTTATAATGTTTAGTTATAATATTCATTTGTTTACATATGAGGGTAAAATAATACTGAATAATTAACGCGTTTTTTGGGAATGTTATATGTTTATATTGAATATAAATAATATTAATTTCTTTCAGATATTTCACAAACAAACGATTATTTCTAATGGCACACTTTACTAAAGTGATAAAAGTGTTTGCAAGTAAACATTTTTCTTTAATGATCACTTTTACACGCAGGGAAATTTCTTGATTACTTATAAACATCGATTCTGTCGGTTTTTCCAGTTAGTATATCGCAGCCGTATATAAATAATGATAACCGAAAAATCCACCCCAGGATATTTATAGAAACCCTTACAATATTAGATTATAAGCCTTTTATGCGTTGACTTTAACGACCACTTAAAGAAGCTATTTCTGCCAGATTCGCGATTTAGTGATTAACTTCGAAGTCGATCAACATTTATCGGCAAATGGAGAAACAGAAGTTAATGGAACCCTTGTGTGTAGTTGAAGAGCGTTTCAAGTTTATATGTTGTACGTGTGTGAACAATTGAAAGCAATAGTTCAAATGGAACAGAAATGTGCTCATAAAAATTAATAATTCCTGCTGTTAGGAAAGTTATAAATTAAGCAATATTACACGTGTCTTCATTATTACATATTTTCATGCTAATTATTAATATTTTGATTAGCAATAATTATAAATAAGTACGATAAAATGTAATTTCTGAGAGTAATTAGGTAAATTAAATTAAATATTAAAAAAAAGCAATACGAAATTTGTGCCACATCGCAATGCTCTGTTATCTATCTGCTATATGTTTAAGTTTATTTATGCTAGTATGTAAATAAAAAAATGTTAAGCACAAAATATATAAAGATAACGTTAATATAGACAAAGACAGTTGTTTTTCAATTACATACAACGATCTGCTGTCGTGCAAGTTTCAAAATATTATTTTATAATAATTTACTAATCCATTCCGAAAATTTCTATAAACATTCAAATTTGGTCCTAAAACGAACGATGTATTACTAAAAGAATAATTAAAACTATAAGTAAGTTTATGATACAGGTCCAGTAAAGTGTTAGCACTAGCAGTCATGAGTTCATGAGAAAAACGAGCGTTGCGAGTCGCCGGGTCCACTGCAGCAACTGTAGTCGCTGGGATCGTTACCTGTAATGGCAGCTTGTTGTCGTATTCCATGGCTGCAAGACTTGCGTTACTATATCATATCGAGGAAGATCTTTTAATGATAGTAAATAAAATAATATGAAACCAACCTTAGACGATCTATTTATCAAAGAGTTACAAATGTTTAGTAAGATAGAAAAAAGAGAAAACAGTTCTGTAAAGTGCATCCTATGTAATTGTGACACAGAAATGATGAACATTGCAAATTTATTATGTAAAAATTGTGCTTTAGTAAGTTTGACACCGATTGAGCATCTTAAGGCTGTACGCCCGCTTCAAGCTGAGTTCGATTTGAAATAGGCGTACCACTGTTTTTTTCGTGCAAATGTAATAAAAGACAAATGTTTAAGAGTCCGCGTGCTCTGTCTTATGCTGAGGAAAAAGATAGAGAAAAGAACTTGTCACCTAATCTAATCTGCCTGTAATTTATGGCTGCGTTATGGTCTCAGATAATCGCCGGTTGGCCGACACGTTTGGCAGTCGGGAAGCAACCCCCCCCCCTAAATTAGACAATCTATATTTTCTCAAACACACAAAAAAGGTGAAGCTGAATATGTAAAATCACCTGCCGGATTCAAATTTTGAGTTGGAAAATAAAATCGAAATCGCAAAAAGGTCGAAAAATCGTTTTTTTGTGTAAATTTTAAAATTTTAATTTTCTTCAATTTTTAATACTTATCTCGTGATATCTTAGCAATGCAGAGAGCTAGGGATCTGTTTTTTTTTAAGGTTATACCCTAAAGTATTTGGATGATACTAGTGTTTTCGTTTTTTCTTTATGGTGTGTAAATTTTATAAAAAAAAAAGTTTTAGTAGACGACCAATTTGTGTAACGTATTTTTCAGCTATCGAGTAACTAATCTTATTTTTCAGAATTTACCCATATATATGTGAAACAAAATAAAGCCAACATTCCAAAATTATTTTTTGTGCAAGAAATAAATTTCTAGATCGTTCCAGAAGCAAATTATATTGCGAGTCAAATATAATAATTATAATCACTGCGCGCAAGCCGTGTGAGTCCTAGCATGCGCTTCTAGCAGGTATACCGTTAGGGACGGGAAGAGATGATATTGCTTTTACTTTCTGACACGTAGTATAAGGAAGTATTGTGACGCTGAAAATGTTCGACCTCCAGATTTTTGTATTTTGCAAACAATGGCTCTCTGTGTCTGTGTGTGATCACGATAGCGATTTTTTTGTATTATCAAAAAACAGTTTTTTGCTAATATCTCGCAAATTATGCATTTTATACAGATGTATTAGTACAAAAGTATTTAGAGCTCGAATTAGAACAATATTTTAAACACAATATTTCAAAATTCGGACCGGAAGTTACACTTCTACTCACATGTTTATTAAGGTGATGAAAATATTTAAAATTTAATTTGGAATAAATTACTTTTGTATAACAAATTCGAAATGTACATACGTATAATATGGTCGTGTGGTGCCCACGGCCCAAATTTTATACTTATGCAAATATTCTTTTTGATTTGATGCTATTTCTTCTTTACGCAATGATTTACTTTACTTCTAGTTTAAACAAATTATTTATTTTTTGTAATTATATTATTTTGCATAATAATAATAGTTTTTTGTTTGCATCGTAGAAGAGGCTTGCTTGTTTCCATATTCACGTGGAGTATATATTTTTGTAACTCACACCTTTGGTAATCGTCAATATAATAATGAGATGTGGCCACCACACGACTTTCTTGTACGTATGTGCATTCCGAAATGTGTATACAAAAGTTGTTACAAATAAATAAATAAATTTTTTTAGTCTGTATGAGTAAGTGTTTCTTCTGGTCCGAATTTTGCAACATTTTTTATACAGATATTATCCTAAATACAACTAAAAATTATTTTATTCTCTTAATAAATCTCTATAGAATTCATAATTTGAGAAATATTTGCAAAAAACTGTTATTCGATAAAAGTAAAAGTATTATTTCCAGTCCAAATTTTAATTTTTTTTATATACAAAAATTATTCCATATACAGCTCTAAACAATTTTGGTTTCTTAATAAATCTGAATAGAATGCAAAATTTGCGAAATATTTCAAAAAACTGCTATTTGATGGTCCAAATATTAAAATTTGTCTTATACAAAAATTGTTCCAAATCTAGATCTAAATACTGTTGTACTTATAATAAATTTATATAGAATGCATAATTTGCGAGATATTCGCAAAAAATATTATTCAAAAAGAGTAAAAGTGTTACTTCAGGTTCGAATTTTGAAATTTTATATTAACAAAAATTGTTCCAATTCGGGCTCTAAATACCTTTGTATTCTAGATAAGTCTGTATAGAATGCTTAATTTGTAAGAAATTTGCAAAAAACTGATTTTCGCTAAGATAAAAAGACGTACTTCTGGTAGAAATTTCGAAATTTTTTTTTATAAAATTCAATTTTTGGAACTTTTGTATTCTTTAGAAATTTATCTAATCTTAGTAGTAGACGAGATATCAGTAAATTTTCTTTTTTTTTTCTGAAGTAAACTTCCGGTCTGCCGATTTCACTGAAAATCTAATAAGTTCTCGAGAAAGAGATTATATTCATAAATATGAAGTTTGGGCTGTTTGGACGGTATCGTGGAGACAGACATGTTTTTATGCAAAAGATATTGAAAATTACGTTTTAAATACTTTTATACCCGTAACGTACCTGTCTAAAAAGCATGACATGCGAAATATTCGCAAAAAAATGATTTGCGTCTGATTGCTTCCTTGAGCTCCGGATTGATCTGTGGATCATTGGCTTGCACTTTTCAGAAACACCCAAACAAAGAAGTCTAATGACGTCAAATTGCAGGATCTTGGTGGACATTCACATCGCCGCGGCATAAGGTAATACGACCATGAAACTTCGTCTGCAATAACCGCATTATTTCGCCCGCAGTATGACAAATTGCGCCATCTTGTTGAAAGAATATGTCTTCTAAGTTAATGCCGTTCAATTCATTTAATAAAAAGTTGGTTATCATGTAACGATAACGAACATAATTGACGCTAAGCGTATTTCCAGTAACGTTCTCGAAAAAGTATGGCCCAGTCACTTCTCCAGTCCAAAATCCGCACAGTATAGTGACTCGTGGTCCCTGAAATTTGACAATTTAGATTATTTACGTAGCCACTATGTTGAAAATGCGCCTCATCGCTGAAAATAATTTTCTTCGAAAAATCACCATCGATTTACTCGGATATCCAACTGTCGAATAGACAGCGCTCAGCACGATGGCGAACTGAGGCGGAAGGACTTTCGTTAACAGGTGCACTCACTGGGGCTAGGTTTTCATTCAACTGCTTTTCGCAGTCAGAATTGAACCACTTACCTCACATTTCGTAATTAAATTCACCAAAGTGTTGCAAGATGGTGCGTTATGATGACCAATAGGCGTGCGGACTTTTCGAACCGTCTCGGCGAAATATTCACCACTTTTGTAGTGAATTTTCACAATTTCTATGCGTTGCTGAATCGTGCAATTCTCTATGATTAAGCGTCAATACTTCCTGAAGCAAGATGTCAAAGCTTAGTACCACGGGGTAGTCACTTATTCCTTAGCAAAAATTAATCAAAATTGAAAGAGCTTTCTTCCAAACCGCGCGTTGTGATCTACCTTATCAACCTTATCTCTGATTGTGACATTTGTCTTGTTTTATGTTGCTATGATGATTATCGTTTATAACAAGATATCTTTTTGTTTCTGTTGCATAGTAGTTAATTATTAATGTGAAAGGACACGTCTAATTAGTAATTTTGAAGTGAACGGACACTTATTTATATTACTATAAAATATAATTTAAGTTCATATGTCCATTTAGAAGTCAATATAAAGGGTATGTAATATATAGCACTGTAATTTTGTAATTATGTAGTACTACAGTAGTACTGTTTTTAGATTGAACATGGTAGGTATTGCTTGTGCAGTAGCTAACTGTTATGGTAGTAATGAAAGTAAGCACAGATTCCCTAACCCAAATAAAAACAAGAGCTTGTTTGATAAGTGGGTACAGCTATGTGCGAATAAAAGGCTGCTCAAGGAATATACTGGAGAAAAAATATATTTTAATTGTCGTGTTTGCAGAAAACATTTTGTGGAAACAGATTTTGGTACGAATAATCGATTGTTAGGAACAGCTTTCCCAAAATTGAATTTAGCAGGTAGGAATATAATAAGTAAATGATTTTTATAAAACTAACATGTCTTTTACATTATGTTTTAGACAAGAAGCAAGTGATTGAAGGAAAATCAATTCATGCATGTACTTCAGATGTCCAAACCGGTGTACATTGTTCATCATCTATGATGATAGAATGTGAAGGGATTCGGACTCCTATTTCTAGTAAAGGTTTATATTTCAATTTATGATTTATATAATATATTAGCTTTAAAAAAATGTTATATTTGTAGGACCAATAAGTCAAACTGAAGGAACCAAAATAATACAATCAAGGAACACCTCATCAGAAAAGCAACAAGTAAAAAAAATCTTAATGAATCTGAGAAGAAAGGCTAGTATTGCTGAGAAAAGAAACGCGCACTTACAACAGCGACTAAAAAAAATAGTTGAATTTTCAAAAACTGATGCATTTTCCAAAGCTGTGGAAAGTATGGGCAAAATTAAATCACAATTTTTCCATAGTCAGCTTAAAAATAGTGTGCGAAAAAGCAAGGGCCGTCGTTATACTTTGAATGATAAAATATTAGCTTTGGCATTGTTCAAGCAGTGTGGTCGTGGATATAGATTTCTTTCTAAATTATTCTCACTACCATCAGTAAAAACACTTACAAGACTATTAAATAAAATCCCTATACAACCAGGTTTATGTGAAGCTACTTTTAATATGCTGGCAGCAGAAGTAAGTAAGTTTTCTGATGTTAGAGACAGATATGTATCGCTAATGTTTGATGAGATGTCCATTAAACCAAATTTATAATGGCATAGTTTTGACAGTAGTGTTATCGGTTTTGAAAATTTGGGATTTAGGCAAACAAATCGCATAGCAGATCATGTACAGGTATTTTTAAATTTTACTTACTCTAAACTGTGTATTACCATTATTGCTTTTTAGGTTTTCATGTTAAGAGGTATTAAGAAAAGATGGATTCAACCTGTGTATTATAGTTTTATTCATGCAGCTGCTAGTGCTGTAGATATTACATATATTATTAAACTTATAATTAGAAAATGTCAGTCTATTGGTTTAGTAGTAGCTAACACTGTTTGTGACCAGGGAAAAAATAATGAATCTGCAATTAATGCCCTAGTAACACAAACTAAAGAAAAGTATTTAAGACTAGGTTCTACATTTTATGATTACTGCTTTGAAGTAGATGAGTCTTTAGTTATTCCATTATTTGATGGACCCCACTTAATAAAAGGGATTCGTAATAATTTATTGACAGCCAATGCCTCTTTTGAAATTGACAAACAGAAATACGTTGCAAAGTGGGAACATATTTCGACAGCATATCAATTAGATCCATATTTAGGAAGTCTAAGGACAATGCCGAAATTGACCCAGCAACATGTGTATCCCACTCAATTAAATAAAATGAAAGTGTCCTTATGTACTCAAGTCCTAAGTCACTCAGTAGCAGTTGCAGTAAATATAATGGCATTGTCAGGTATTTTTTCACATTATTAATACGTTATAATATAATAGTTATATGTTAATTATTGTTATAGAAACCACAATGAAAACTGAGGAGGGTGAACTAAAACTGGAAAAATGTGCCATGCAGACAGCACAATTTTTGGAATTTATGGACAAGTTATTTGATAGCATAAATGGCAAAAGTTTTCCAAATAAAGTTAAACCTCTTTGTGGTCCAGTATGTAATGATTCAGAACATATTGAATTTTGGGAAAAAGCAATAAATGTTCTGGGGTCCATGAAATATATTAATAAACAAGGAAAAGAATTTGTACCACCAACAGTAAAAAATTTTATAAAAACGCTAAAAAACTTCAGAATACTGTACACATGCTTAAAGCAAAATGGTTTTCAAAAAATGGTTCCAAGAGTATTTAACCAAGACCCTCTGGAAAACTTTTTTGGTAGAATAAGACAAAGAGGAGCAAGATATAACAATCCAACGCCATCAGCATTCACACCATTTTATAAATCATTACTTGTAAATAATTTATCGAGCCATTCACTTAAAACCAATTGTGAACCTGATGAGTCAGAAATGTTATTAACATTGCATAATCTCATTGTTCAGGTATGTTGAAATTACTAAAGTTTAACACTTCATTTTCTTATCGAAATTTGTTATACAGGAATTTCCTAAAGATGAAAATAAAGAAGAATATACATACGAATATAGTACACAACATAAGGAAAAGCTAAGCAAACTTGAAGAACAGGCATTGAGATATGTATGTGGTTACCTGTATAAGAAAGCCCAAAGAGCATTTAAAAATTGTGATTGTGCTGCTACTATTTTGGAAGGCAAAGAAAATGAGTCAAGTCTTCTAATTACCCTAAAACAATATAGTAAAAATGCTAAACTGCACTATGTTAGTGACTTTTTCATGTTCATCATGACAGAAGCATTAACAATATCTAAACAAATGTTATATAAAGATTTGCACAAACCAAGAATTTTTTATCATTTGTTTTGCATTTTAAATGAACGGTTTAATTTCACTCAGTGCCCACATAATGGTGAAATGAAAACATATATATTTACCTATTTTATAAAGACAGTTGGCTATAATCTTCTGAAACAATTAAACAGGATAATTTCTGGACAGGATCGAAGACCTATTCCAAACAATACCTATAATATTTTTAAAGAGTCCCAAAGGATGTTTTTAAAATATAGAAAAAAATAAATGAATGACAACAAAAGACGTCTTCATTATAAAATTTTTCTGAATATCAAATTCTGTACATAGATAGTATTTTATATTAAGCTGACAATATTGTAATTATTATTATGTAAAAATATAGGCTTGTATGCACTTACATTTTGTTTTATTTTTGTTGGTAAATAGAAATTTAAGTAATAATAAAAATAAAATAAAAATATGCCCACCAATTCATTTGCTTTGCTTCCTTCCTAAATACTAGATGGCACTTAAAACATGTTTCCTCTGAAGGGGTGGAAGTGTCTCATCTTTAAAAGGTATTATCTATGCTTAGTACTCTAGGTTCGCCACAAAAAGAAAATGGTGCGTAATTTAAAATGACAGGTCCGGACAGGTCATTTTGACACACTGGCTATTTATAACATATACATTCTGCAAATGCACCCTTGACTACCAATTCCTAGTAATAAGAAATAATATTAATGAATATAAACAACAAGTAAGCAAATAGCAGAGAAATGAGACAAACTATGTATATTTCATAAAGTCACAATATAGAGCTTAAAACCGAAGCTGTAGGTTATTGCCATAAAAAATATTCCTTAAATTACTCCATTTCTATAGAAATTTCACCCATCAAAATAACACATATTATCATTACCAAACTATTTCTTGAAAAGTGACTATTATCTACCTACCTATCTATGTAATCAGCAATAACAACACCAACCTACTATTACAGAAAATTTCAGTAGACGTGACTCACATGCAACATCCACCTTTTTTCTCTGTCGACGTGTTTTGTCATTGTTACGCAATATCGAACGTATAAATTTGGTTATGTAGTTGATATTTATAAGCGGCTATATTCATTTTTCCTCTGTCTCGATCGCAGGCGTAGGCATCTCGTGACGCCCGCAAGGTCGACGTGATTTCAGTTGACCTACGATCCACACTTCTGCTAACGCAACCGCCACACATTTATTCACGTAAAATGCGACATTCACAGCACGTGCATGTCTTCTCTGCGTTCAATATCGTATTTTAAACAAATATACCGATGATGTAGACGTAATTGTAATCGAGTTGACATTGGTACAGGCGTTGGATTTGACGGGAATCGACAATGGTTTGTGATAATTGCAATCCGCGTTGGCAAAGACGATGCTGTCATCAGAATGTTCTATTTTTCTGTTCGCATTTCTTTATTGGACATGATGCGGTTTCTAAATTGAATCATGGTAATCAGTGCTATATTTACAAGAAATGTTAATTATTCGTATTGTAAATTGAGGACTGTCTATCTATAATAAGCGTATGATGTCACAGAGAAAGAAGCAGAGAGCCCATAAGATAGGCTTTATTGTAGCCCTTCAGTTTTAGTTCATTTAAGGAAAATAGAGGACACTACGATTTAGAATTTACCATTATTTTATATTTGAACCACATGTTTGCTGGAAAAATGAAATTAAGATTTGTTATAAGTTACCTTTTAAGTTTAACTAACCGACACCAGATGACGATATTGGGGAACTTGAATTAAGATCTATTTTCTATTTTTAATATTTAACAAGAATACAATCTCCTTATTCATCTCATCCCAAACACATTTAGCCTTGAGTTGACAACAAAAAACCAATTCACTTTTGTTAGTGAACGACAAAAAACATATACATATGTAAACACACCATAGTTATCAATATAAATTACGAATTCTTGAATTTCAGATGAAAGAAATTCAAACATTATTTTCGGTTTTCGGAGTGAGATTTTATATTAGAAAATAAACCAAATAGAGTTGAGAGAGATGTTTTTTCTTAGTTATTTAACGCTGAGTCACTTTACAATAAAACATTTACATGCCATAAGAAAATTGAATATAAGATAAATCCCAGTATTAGAATATTAAGAATCATTTTCATACGTTGCCCTATAAATTGCTTAATGGTATCACCATCTACAATCTCGCTTTGAATGAAGCATAAAAAGAGCCCGGAATGATTTCACTGAAGTCTGTCGATCATAATCACAATTTCTTAGATTATTCTGAATCTGTAATTATTGTCCTTTCACTGAAACATAATAATGTTATTCGGTTACCTATTTAGCAGATTATAACAAAAAATGTTTACATCAACTTAGTAGCTTTATTAGACATTCATATCACAGAATTTTTGTTATATGAAAATGAGTCGAGGTTTTACATCAAGTGTCCAAATGACTGCCGTCAAAGAGTGTGTCGAAGTGCCGGTGAAAGATTTGCACCTCATTTATTTAAGAGTTTTCGAAATAATTTATTAAATGGCGGTTATGTATAGGTAATAAAATTATTTCTTTCAGTGATATAAAGGAGTAGTAGTATAGTAGTATAGTATTGATCAAAAAAACAAGAAGAGCAGAGCACTAACAAAAATAACAAATGCGCATATACCACCCAGTTCCTTTCAAAAAGTGAGTGTAAAATTCTCTGTTCAAGTTTTTAGTCAGATGATGGTCGCAGCTATAAGAGTTTTCAGTTCTTTAGTAATTTAGGATTATCAATTTCAAACACTAATTCCTTGCAATTTATTTCTCAAAAGTAGGCGGAATTATTATTACTTCAGCCAGATAAATTATTTGACAGTTACAGTACATATTAGTTAAGAAGTCATCGCCGTTCAACGTCGTTTCAATAATGTCAATTATTTAAAATGAGAACCGATTCTCAAAGCGAAAAGGTGGATATGATTTTAGTAATTAGAGAGTTTGACGAAAATTACTTGCTAGCATCAAGAGTTTATGCTCAAAAATATCCTAACACGCGTCATCGCCCTGACAGGCGGCCATTAGAAAGTTTATTGCAAGTGTTATCAGAAACCAGAAAGGCAAAGACCAATTATGGGAAATGAAGAAAATGATTTTGTTGTTATCGAATCTCTTGTAGAAAAGCTGCATACAAGTCAGCGAAAAATAAGTGAAGCCAGTGGAATAATTAAGCAGGCGGAGCGTCGGAAAAATTATAAAAAGGCACAGCTTTTTCCCGTATTGTATTCAATTATACCAAGCACTTTTGGAAGTAGATTACGATCGTCAACTCGTATTTTGTTTATGGGTTCTAGAGAAGTTTAATAAAGATGAATTTCTTTTGGATTTTGTACTTTTTACGGACGAGTCATCATTCCACAATAACGGATTAGTTAATAGACATAATTTTCACCACTACAGTGACGAAAATTCCCATTTTTTTAGAACTCTCGAAGGCAACACAGATGTTGTGTCAATGTGTAGGGTGGAATAATTGGAACGCTAGTGATACGTTCTTTTTCGATGGTAACTAACAAAGAATGTGGTTACAACTAGACGGTCCACCAGCGCATTTTCAAGTAAATGTTAGAAATGAATTGGATAGGCAATATTCCAATAGGTGGACAGGACGCGGCGGTCCACTCAAATGGCCAGCAAAATCTCCAGACCTAACAACTTCTGTTTTTTTTAATGGAAATATTTCAAAAATATTGTCTATGATACACCACCAACTACACCAGACGATATGAGAGACATAATAAGAATAGCGTTTCGTTCTTTAACACCAAGTATTTTAACAAGAGTTAAACAATCCTTTCAAGAGAAAATTCGTTTATGTATTGAAAAATAAGGACATCATTTTGAGCACTTGTTAAAACATTAGTTTTATTTTACTACTTAAGTTTGTTATTTGTTTAATAAAGTACCTATGTATTTGTTGTTTACCTAGTTATGACGCTTTTTAATTATTGTGAAACAAAACCAATCAAACCGTTAGGTTAATAAATATTAGCCATTTAAAAAATGAATTGCACGAAACTAAAGGCTGTATTACACTTACCAAGTTCTTGACCAAGTTATTGGCTAAGAAATTGTCGGCAAGTTCTTGATCAAGTTATTGTTGACCTTGACTGTTTTACTCCTATCAATTTCTTGGCCAAGTTTTTAGATGAATTAGCAGTACCAATAGTGCAAAAGTACGAAACAAAAAAATTAATAAAGTTACCGAAGATTTGCGTTTGATATTGAATGTAAGAGTAACTGCACAAGAGATGCAAAAGAAAATAAATAATTTACGCATACAATTCTTTCAAGAAGTATCAAGTTAACATGTCATTTTTAACAATTTTCTAAAATGGAATTTGTATTTACATTTTAGGCAGTTGGCAAAAAAGTTTATAACATGAATATTACTAGAAATCACTAAAAACTTGATCAAGTTGAGAAGAAAAATAGAACATGTTCTAAGCCACCAAGTTCTTGGCCAAGAAATTGACCAAGTCGACTTGACAAGTGTAATACACGACTTGTCGTCAATTTTAACTTGATCAAGTTATTGGCCAATAACTTGGTAAGTGTAATACAGCCTTAAAGTTTGAAATTGAAAATCCTAAATTACTAATATAGTTTTTAGTAATAATAGTAAATAATGTATCTGTTTGAAGTAATAATAATAATATTGTTTTTAAACACTCTGTATAATTTTTAGATTTCAACTTTAACTTATCTTAGAGTCTGATGCTTTGAGTAAACAATAAATACAATTTAAAATAATTCGCTCAAATATATAAGACAGAAATAGTTAAATGTCTCTGTTAAGTTATGTATAGGGAGTGTAACAGTAAGTAGCCTTCATTTAGCCTATAGTATCAAAATATGCCATAATATACAAGTGTTCCATTTAAATTTTCATAACTTTGGTACGCAACTTTTATTGAATCACTCTGTATATTTCAAAACAATTTTAAAACGTGCCCGTAATGTGCCAAAGTGTTAAAACATTTTGTCACTTCGTATATATAAATCGACGGAAATGTGGTGCGCCAGCCTGTATATTATCTGTGCTATACATATATAAGTGTTTACATTAGGATATTTTCCAGTTTGTTCACTAAAATCAATCGTCTTCCTGGATTGTATTTTTATAATAATATTCCCCCAAACATTAATCTTACTCAAAGAAGGAGCTCTTGGAATTTATAGTCAGTAAATCATATAAATAGAAAAAAAAAGTACGCCCAAGGTAACTTTGTGTGCATAGTTGAACAGTTTTTTGTGCAGAAATGATTGCAAGCAACTATAGACTTTAAGTCTTATTATCATATGGGTAGAAATTAAATGAAATTTTGAATCCTATATTTAGTAAAAATGGTTTTGTCAATTATTAGACAAAAATAATTATAATACTTTCAAATAACAGAAAAAAGTATATGTAAAGTAACTTATTCAGTACCGAAATAAATTACCTAAAATAATAATTTTTTTAGGAGCGTCATCTGTCGTTAACTAGAATACCAATTGTAGGTTTCAATCTCTTAAATTACAACTAAACTGCAGATTATATAAATTTATCAAATATTCAGCGCCTCTGGTGGTAGTAACCCGGCGACGGTGGCGTAGCCTGGTGTTCGTAACCATTTTAGGGCTACAAAAATTTGTTAATCATGGGCCATCTGGATATTTATCTGTGATGATGTCAACTCACTTGTTAAGTATACATTTTGGTGACTCTTTTCATAAATGCTCTCGTTTCTCAATTCGTATTCATTAATGTTTGATATGTGACATCAGAAAATATAATTGTTCACAAATACTATATTTTTCCATTCCTTCAATGTTATATATCTATATATTCAATACTAATAAATAGATCAATCAGAATGATAGGAAATATACGTACGTCATGCATGCAATATGTCTTGCTTGTTTCTGGGGCCATTTATGGTAACTTTACAGCTCTGTAATTCAAAAACGAATTGACATATCTCAGTAAAATTTCATATTTTTCCAAGTCTATACCAATAGTGCACATGTACCAAATATCAAGAAAATCTGAGATGGCGAGTTTTTAGACCGTGTGTTGCGTTGATGTGGAAAGGCTACACTGTCTCAACTTACTTTTCTTGTTCCTCTGTAGTCTACAAGATAACATGGCGTACTGCATGCACATGCACACTATGCTCGTCCAAATTCATGTTGGCCATATTTGTCGATTGTTTACATGAGTCGCAGCTTTAATTTAATCATTTTTTGAAACTGACTTCACTCCATTCTATATAAAACAAAAATAAAATGTGGCCACCACACGACTTTCTCATACGTATGAGCGTTTCAAACTATACAATTTTAAGAATTTTTTTACACAAAAATTATTCAAAATCCTATTCTAAGTACTTCTATTCTCTTAATATATCGCTATAGAATACATACTTTGCAAGATATTCGAAAAAAAGTGCTACTCCCTAAGAGTAAAAGTGTTACTTCCGGTCCGAATTTTAAAATTTCATGTATACAAAAAATATTACAAATCTAGAATTAAATACTTTTGTACTCTTGATAAATATATATAGAATGCATAACTTACGACATATTTGCAAAAAATCGCTATTCGATAAGAGTAAAAGTGGCACTTCCGGTCTGAATTTAGAAATTTTTTTTATACAAAAGGTATTGAAAATTATATTTTAAATACTTTTATACTTGTAACGTACCTGTCTAAAAAGCATGATTTGCGAAAAATTCGCAAAAAACTGATTTTCGATAGGAGTAAAAGACCTACTTCCGGTTGGAATTTCGAAAAACTTTTTAAATAAAATTAATCTGAATTTTAATTTTAAGTACATATGAATTCTTTATAAATTTGTTTAAACTTAGTAGTTGACGAAATATTGGCAAAATTCTATTTCCGGTCTACCGATTTTACTGAAAAACTAATCAGATCTCAAGAGGGAGATTATACACGTAAATACAAAATTTGGAATTGATATCTACAGCGGTTTGACCGCTATCGTGGTCACACAGAGACACACAGACACACAGGCACACACACAGACATTTTTTAAAAACCACTTTTTCGGTATCAAGGGACTTCAAAACGTGGACATCTGCAAAAATCTTATGGTCGAAAATGTTCATCATCACAATACTTCCTTATACTACGTATAAGAAAGTAAAAACGTATGTACGACAACTATATAACTTAGAATAAGTAAGATATGTTGCAACCTTGGCGGGTTGCATACTGTTCAGTGAGCATAAATTAAATTTATTAAATGATGTCACTTCATATATTACTTTTATTTTCTTATACGTAGTATAAGGAAGTATTGTGATGATGAAAATTTTCGACCTCGAGATTTTTGCAGATGTCCACGTTTTGAAGTCCCATGATACCGAAAAAGTGGTTTTTAAAAAATGTCTGTGTGTTGTGTGTGTGTATGTCTGTCTCTCTCTGTGTGTGTGACCACGATAGCGGTCAAACCGCTGTAGATATCAATTCCAAATTTTGTATTTACGTGTATAATCTCCCTTTTGAGATCTGATTAGTTTTTCAGTAAAATTGGTAGACCGGAAGTAGCAGTTTACTTCAGCGAAAAAATCGAATTTTGCCAATATTTCGATTATTTAAACTACTAAGTTTAAACAAATTTATAAAGAATTCATATATACTTAAAATTAAAATTGAGAATAATTTTATTTAAAAAGTTTTTCGAAATTCCTACCGGAAGTAGGTCTTTTACTCTTTCGAAAATCAGTTTTTTGCGAATATGTCGCAAGTCATGCTTTTTAGACAAGTACGTTACGGGTATAAAAGTATTTAGAACCTAATTTTCAATATCTTTTGTAAAATTACAAAATTCGGACCGGAAGTATCACTTTTACTCTTACCAAATAACGATTTTTTGCAAATATGTCGTTAATTATGCATTCTATATATATTTATGAAGAGTACAAAAGTATTTAGAGTTAGATTTGGAATATTTTTTGTGTAAATGAAATTTCAAAATTCGGACCGGAAGTAACACTTTCATACATATAAGAAAGTCGTGTGGTGGCCACACCTCATTTTTTTAATTAAAGTTACTCTCTAATAATTATGATATAGGAATATATATAATAAATATTTGTTAGTACCCCAGTAATTACTCGTAAACTTTCAATACATAACTGAAATAAAAATTAATGTTATTTCCAAAGATGACTTTCAGAACTATTAATAGTTTTGAAGCAAAGAAATGTTTGTTATTTAACTCTCATATTCACTCAGTATTTATTCTAAGTGAAACTGAAATAGAATGTGTATACGTAATTAGTTTAGTAATAGTATAAGCAATTTAAAGAACAGTGTATTTATATGTATATTTATTACTATTATATCCACATATATTTCAACATTTAACTAGCTGTTTGAATTTACATATACGAGATGTTATTTTAGAATTCTACTGATTACTGATTTTATTTACAATATAATTATACCCAAAAGCTTTTCCTCAACTTCTTAGGGACCTCTTGATGCACTCTCACTTTCTGGTACAAGTATTTAATAAACAATTCCACTGCAACCAAAAAAAATTATGGATTTGCATCGCAATTTATGTGTTTGTGTTATAGTACACCAAGGTGTAAGTAATTATAGTATATTTATAATGGCAATCCTCCCCAAACTGCTTATACCAAAGTCTACTACTTTCGTTTGGAACACAATTTGGAGTACCTTTTTTCTTTATCTACATATTCCTTCTAATGGGCTCCTTTGGTGCCCTATAATCACCAATTTTCAATGTTATAATTAAAGAATTAACTTGACCAAATTGTAGATGAAATTAATAACCGTACGCATCTACTAAGGTCATCCATTTATAAAAATTTTTCTTAGTTAGACTTAGGTAAGTAAATTAAATTGTTTGCTATAATTAGTATGTAATTAGATTAAAGATTGTAACAGTGCAATGTTTATAGTATTGTTGTGTCCTTCATATAGTAGAACAATCTCTTGCATGATAACGCTAAGTTAATAAATTCTAGGTATATGAGGATGGTTGCTGTTTCCGTATGTAATAGGTTTCTTTTTCCAATTGCATTATTTTTAAGTAATTCTAATCCTAATAAAAGAACCCAGTTGCATTTGAACACACATAAAATTATAAATGTTGCATTAAATTAATCGTTCGTCTAACAGTCTCCGGGTTGTAGGTGCAATATATCTCACAAATTTCAATTAACAATAAATTTTCAAAACGCCATTGTAGAAAAAACATACATACTTTAATTAATATAAAATAAATGCGAGCTTACAAAATCAATATTAGAATTATTTCATGAAATATAATGAATCATTCGGTGTTATAAATTATTTCATCAGATAAACTTTCACAAATTCGATAAATACTTTGTAATTCTACATAGTAAGTACACAAGCGAAGTTCTTAGAATATGTACATGTAGTGTAACAAGGGTATTTTGTACGAATTCCTTTTAATTTTTGTTAATGATGTATTACGTAAAAAGCTAGAAGCCACTCGACAAAGAGATCAATAAAAGGTGTTGTTTTTATATGGCGCATTTTTTTTTTAAATAAATATACGATGTAGCCTAAATGTCAGTCAAATATTAAAATTATTCTTATTCAGTTTTTCTATTGCTACTTTAAATTCTTAGATCAGCTAGATATTGGCTGCTGTCACGAAATTAAACCATAGATGTAATTAGCTAACCTTTATTATTGTAATCAGTTGGACTCGACAGTCAGGTGTAGCTGTACGTTATGTATGTAATGTTCTTACATACATATTATACAAATTTTTTCAACTCGGGTTCGTAAAAACGAAGCTGCTGCCTTCTCCTTCCTTGCTTTCAATAACGATGTTTACAACTTACAAATGTATACGTATACCGTAAGCATCAAATTTTAATTTCGGTTTGCACTTCTATCATATGCAGAAGATGATCTTATCATATACAGCGATGCCTGCTTGCTAACAGTGGAGGGAGAGCAACGGAGTGGCGGGCGACCCCCACGCCTTACACATGTATCCAGTGTGGCAGCCTCGCTTATGTCTATCTTTAGTTTAATTCGTCGCGCTCTTTTCCTCTTACCACTTTCCTATCAGAAATTAAAATATGTCGACCTCGGTATATGAAACTAGTTGTATCTATCGCGGCCAATGTAGGCCATGTTGTAGAGCGGGTGCCCAAAGTATTTCAGTTAACTCGGAAGCGATGTGTGAAGCGGACCGATCTATTGTTTACTTATATTAGTTACATGTGTTCTATTGCGTAAATATGTTCGGTCCATATTCGTCGCGAAATCTGGTGAAAGGTGTACAAAAGAGATCCCTGCGCTGCAAAATTTGCAATGTATTACTGTCGTGGCAAGTTAAAACTGGCGTAGTAAAACATGTGTCGTCGGATACACATAAAGCACGTTTGCTGGCTCTGCAACTGCTAAAGAACGGCAGAAAGCATTTAATTTGGAAGTACTTAAAGTAATAGCGTGTAACATTCCTGAATTCATTTATATTTTAAAAAATTGTTTTAACGGTGAATATAGTGTTTTGCGTGTGCCCACGAAATTCACCTTGAGAAAATATTATTTGTCAGCGATGTACTATGAAATTAAGACTTCATCAATGACATAAACGATAAACATATTTGGGTCAGTAGATGACACTACTGTTGTTAAAGGTCGCAATTTTGCAAATGTTTTTGTTGAGGTGATGGGCAGCGACACGGCAGTGTCTACAACATTTACTTGGATCTAAGAAACTCCAAAAAAGCTAATGTAGAATCCACATCACATTACGTAACTTTTAAATCGCTATGTGGTGAAAAGCACGATAAAAATAAATTATTTGTAACAGATGCAGCTGCATATATGAATGCCGCTGGTCGGCTCCTACACAAACATACAGTAGTAGAATCCATATTACATGCTTCGCACGTACTCTTCATTGAGTATCAGAGGAAGTGAGAAAATGCTACCTCAATGCAGATAAATTTATGACTTCTGTCAAGAATATTTTTGTGAAGGCACAAGCATTTATATCATGAAAAACTGACACCTGTGCCACCTGACGACGTTAAAACTACACTATACATCTACTGGATCCGAATGACTGTTCTAAATAACAATCCAGTAATTCGTACTGTACGCCGAATTGATGACTGTTTACTGGTAAAGCAGTAGATTTTTCCGAACCGGGGATAAATGTGCCGGCACAAAAAAACTTTATGTACTTTAGATATGCCCCCATTATAACGGTAGATGTTGAACGGTCGTTTTCAATAAATGTATTTACGGCCACAGACAATTATTAACACATATAGCAAACTTGAGTCGTTCTAATCTTGTGGATGACGAATTGCTCTCTTCGAAAATGCGCACAGTACATTGTACATTATACAATTACAAGACATTTCATTGCAGGAGAACAAGGAAAAGAAACATATAATTTGCAAACTCAACGTAATAAACAAAACTGGAAGAGAAATTCGAACATGCTTTGAGCAGATCAAAGACAATGATGTTACTCTAACGTCTAAAGTATATTCCTTCAAGATCCAGATCAACATGTAAATTGATCGATATTTTCGTGTAACAAACAAATCGTCCAAACAAATATGCTTCTGTTGCAACCTGGGCATAAATCCCCTCTGCTTAGAGATTATATTTTGGTGCATAATGTGGACACAGGTGCTAATACTTACACTTCTATAAATTTGAAAGGTATCGCTTTGGATGGAATTAAATGCACAGAAGAAAAGATCAAAGTAAAGAACTTTGTGACGAACAATGCTGATATCGTCAAAAATGAAAGGGATTTTTCCAATGAGGTTGAAATAATTCAGTATAGATGTTCAGCCCATTTACTTTATTTTTAGTCAACATATAGTACAAGTAATCAAGTAACAAATAACCATGTTCCTTCTGCATTAGGTGGAAGAAGAAAAAAAGGATGCGAATACAATAAACCCGACATCGACAACCAGATCATAAGAATAGTAAACAACGCTAATGCTACGATGAATGCTGCTGATTTTCTAAATCAAACAACACTAACTGCAATACCATCCGACTGGATGCAAAGAACATCAATAACAATTTTAGTAGCCGGAGAAGTGTGGAACAAGTTAGAGGTAGATTTAAATATCAGTCATTAACTGTAAAAAAACAATATCTTAAACAAGGAAATATATACATATAGTAGTATTATGAGTTCATTGTGCAGCTAATCTGATAGATCAGATTTCTTGGACAACGTTCGAACAATCGGTGAAAAGAAGACGCTCTAGATATCATCAATGAAGTGAATCCTGAATTCATACCATTTAATATGGCATTAGCTACCAAATCGAACCATTTCCCAAGTATACCATGGTCGTCAAATTTTAATTTCGGTTTGCACTTCTATCATATGCAGAAGATGAACTTATGATATGCAGCGATGCCTGCTTGCTAACAGTGGTGGGAGAGCAACGCAGTGGCGGGAGACCCCTACGCCTTACATTTCGTAGCAAACGTTTGTCGAGTGTGGCAGCCTCGCTTATGTTTATCTTTAGTTTATTTCGTCGCGTTCTTTTCCTCTTTCTACTTTCGTATCAGAAATTAAAATATGTCGACCCCGGTATGTAAGGGCCTCATTTTAGAAAAACATCGCCAATAGTGTGGTGGAAATGAAATACCTTCCACAATAAGTGCTGACGACTAGCTATCACAAAAGGAAAAGTTTCTCGAATTCCATTATCATTTATTCAGAGCAAATGCAACAACGGCAGCTGTAGAGATGTACATTTCTTCCATTGGATTAGCCCAATCTAAACTGAGGAATAAACTAGGCAATGTAAAAGCAGCAACAGTTGTATTCTTATTTAAATACTATAGTCAGTTCTGAGGACTAACATAGACAGCAGAGACTGACTATTCCGCATCATCCGATGATTTGTTTATTTTTTTGATTATTCGATTATAGGCATTCATGTTTGATTAATAATTTTATTAATTTTATTTGATATACGTATATCCGATATATTGATATTTATATAAATATAATGATTTTTTGAACGGTGCTAAAATACTGTAAAACAAACAAAAATAAAAATGAGGTGTGGCCACCACACGACTTTCTTATACGTATGAGCGTTTCAAACTATAGAGTTTTAGAAACTTCAAAACGTGGACATCTGCAAAAATCTCGTGGTCGAAAATTTTCATCATCACAATACTTCCTTATACTGTGTACAAGAAAGTAAAAACAAAATTTTATCATCATGTGCTGCTGAACCAGACTGGACATGGCCCTAAGCTTAACGTTTGGTCACCACTGATTAACTTTAATTTATATTGCGCGATACACTTGTTATAATCGTTTCCATAACGAATCAATTATACCGTGTTGTATTCTATTGTTATTCATCCTGAAATTAAATTTGTATCTTACTTCGTACACGTGTACAATTGTAGGAATGTTTTTCCTACACACAGAGACACGTACAAATACACACGCTAATATGTATAATAAAAATTACCATATACTGGCAACTACTAACTCGTGTGCTCTTGTTTTTGAACGTATTTAACAGTTTAATTACGACACTACGTATGTAAGAATCATATGAATTTAGTGCAAGCATATTCGCGAACGTCTAGACCAATTTCATTAGTTATAAATCAAACCTGGAGAGAGCACGTAGAGAATAATTGCCTTGACGCATGATGCAGAGTGAAAGCAGTTATTGTTTTATGAGAATAGTATAATTGCAATAAAAATAAGTGTTTACTTCATAAGGTGGCGTAAAAAGAATATGAAGTATATACAAAATAAAAAAAAAAAATTAGAAAAACAATATTAAGCCAAGTTTACAAAAATTTAATATAGATTAAAAAGCTCCAATTTTAGAATTTAAAATGCTGATAGTTAATTAAATAAAGAAACTTTAGAAAAAGTTGAATAGAATTCAAATTAACAGAAAGGAGTAAGTAGATGGTACAATTTACACATGGTAAATTATGTGTTAATGATTATTTTTTGATTTTTGCTTGTGTTTATTAACATATTTATTTAAAGAAACTTAGATTGTGTTTAAGTATATCAAACTCAGATTTTTGAAAACTCAAACTGATAATTATTTTAATAATTTTCTCAAAACAAAGGCAGGTAAGTAGGTACAGAATTGCAATTCGAAAGGGAGATGGCTGAAATATTTCGGTCACATCTTCAACCTCCGAGCAGAATATGTATATATGTATATACAACGCACTTGTTTGTAAATGCAATAAATAACAATGTTTGAAATATGAAGAAAATATCGTGTTAAAATTACTTTGGAAGAAATGTCTATACATATTTTTTTGGTGAATATATACGTTGATTGAAGGAATATATAAAGATGCGCAACGCTATAGTAAAATTGCGTGTCTTTCCGTTAAGTCGTCCCGCAAACCCCTTGCCGAGAAACAGCATGGCTGTCTCGGGCTGTTTCGAATCTCGGATCCAAACGACTGATGCAGTCACTATAGATCTCGAACCCAGTTTTGGCTACGCTCAGGGCTATGTAGTGGCGCGTCTTTATATATTCCTTCAATCAACGCTTAAATGTTTCTTCGTTACTTCGAAATTTTCTATACAATCTTAGAAAATAAAACTGAGTTGGTGATTGACGATTCACTATGTGTTTTCATAGGCATTATTTTCAATAAATATGGAATAATAAATGATTACAGCAAATTATTGGATTTTGACACTTTTTAGCAATTTATTGTTGTTTAATAAAAAAGAAGTAAAGAACACAACACAAATTCAAATAACCAACTATTTTAAATAATTTATCATTGGGAAAGAGAATCAGACAAAGTACGTTATTGACAATTTCAATGAGCATACTAAATTTGTTTTGGGTTGAACTGACAGAAGCCTACTATTAATAATGTTTCTTTGACATCAACTAAAATTCATCACAACTACTTTATTATTCGTTTAAGGACAATAGTGTATTGAATAAGGTGACCAGATTTAAAGTGGGACACCATTGACCCTTCCCGTTCTACCGTCGTTCCCTAGTTTTCCGTGCATTCGTTCCAAAAACGCCGCAGGACTCTGGACGCGGGACAAATTGTTAAAAATCGGGTGTATCCAGCCAAAAAGCGGGACGGTATTGTCACCTTAGTATTGAAGCTTTTATATCATAAATAAAATTATCTTTCTAAATATGTACAAATATACATTTCCATTTAAAAAATATATAAATTTTCAAATTTCTCATAAGTACGTAATTCAATTGTTCTTTTTATGAACGGCATACTAATCAGCGTTAAAAACACTAATAATTTGCTAATTTAACCGAAATCTAAGTTCAAGAAATCGCGAAGATAGCAATAGTGCACCGATAACTTTGGACACGGTGTTTATAACACTTTAGAAAGCTATAACGATATGTTGCATCTTCAAATGTTAATCCTTAGCCAAACTATGCTAGCTACGTATAACATGTTCTTTAGGACTGCTATTGAAGATAACAATTTAATTGCCGAAATATGTATGTATCTATTATATTTTAAATCTATCCATTGAATTTTCCAAATGACATACGTCATATCTCTCAGTTCATTATACATTTGATTTACTTTTTTTGAATGTATGGAGTATTAGAACTTGAAAATTGCCTCAATCAACAATATAACATTGATAACGATTTTTTGCAAATATGTCGTAAATTATGCATTCTATATATATTTATTAAGAGTACAAAAGTATTTAGAGTCGGATTTGCAATATTTTTTGTATACATGAAATTTCAAAATTCGGACCGGAAGTAACACTTTTACTCTTAGTGAGTAGCACTTTTTTTCTTGCATCTTGCAAAGTATGCATTAGATAGGGATTTATTAAGAGAATGAAAGTACTTAGAATAGGATTTTGAATAAGTTTTGTATAAAAAAATTCTTAAAATTGTATAGTTTGAAACGCTCATACGTATAAGAAAGTCGTGTGGTGGCCACACCTCATTTTTTGATAAACAAGCAGTGTCGTAGTTAGTGTTTTTTCTATAATCGAAACTCGTGTTATAATGTTATATTACTTTCTTATACGTAGTATAAGGAAGTATTGTGATGATGAAAATTTTCAACCTCGAGATTTTTGCAGATGTCCACGTTTTGAGGTCCCCTGATACCAAAAAAGTGGTTTTTAAAAAATGTCTGTGTGTCTCTGTGTGTGTGTGTCTGTGTGTGTGTGACCACGATAGCGGTCAAACCGCTGTAGATATCAATTCCAAATTTTGTATTTACGAATATAATCTCCCTCTTGAGAACTGATTAGATTTTGAGCAAAATCGGCAGACCGGAAGTAGTAGTTTACTTCAGTGAAAAAATTGAATTTTGCAAATATTTCGTCAATTACTAAGTTTAAACAAATTTATAAAGAATTCAAATGTACTCAAAATTAAATTTGAGAAAAATTATTTTAATAAAGTTTTTCGAAATTCCTACCGGAAGTAGGTCTTTTACTCTTATCGAAAATCAGTTTTTTGCGAATATCTCGCAAGTCATGCTTTCTAGGCAGGTACATTACGAGTATAAAAGTATTTAGAACATACTTTTAAATATCTTTTGTATAAAAAAAATTTCAAAATTCAGACCGGAAGTACCACTTTTACTCTTATCGAATAGCGATTTTTTGCAAATATGTCGTAAATTATGCATTCTATATATATTTATGAAGAGTACAAAAGTATTAAGAGTTGGATTTGGAATATTTTTTGTATAAATGAAATTTCAAAATTCGGACCGGAAGTAACACTTTCATACGTATAAGAAAGTCGTGTGGTGGCCACACCTCATTTTTTTTTATAAAGAAGTCGTAGTTGGCTGTGACATGTTTCTTTCTCTTTTCAATAACATATATGTATATATGTATATATGTATATATAGAATGTATGATTAATTTCTAATTTTTATCAATTAATAATAATAAAATAAAAATAATTCTAATTTTTAATAATCATAGACTATTCTGAACCAAACACCAATATAGAGGTAACTTAGATTGAGGTCAGCCATTCAATTCAACTCGCTTTGAAACAGTCCGAACTGTGCTGTAAATATTAATATTTGATAGAAAATTAATACACTGTCTAAAATGTTCGCTTAGTTCATTTGTGTTATTAGTATTTTATATAACTTGTTTTTAATGTATCCTCTAAAAAATATCAATCACGTCAAATCGGAAAAAATAACCTTACACGTTATACCTGACTGAGAAGAAAAAAACTCGTTTTAATGAAGTCACAGTATGACATCCACAAAAATTATAACGAGAACGTAAAAATTATTTTCCATTATTTTACAAAATATGGACAAAATTGAAAAATATATATATTTGCAAATAAAGCGAAAACAAAAAACGATAATCAAATTAGTTTCCACCATTGAATTTCAATTTTTCAACAATAAATAAATAAATAAAACAAACGACGATGGGATGACAGTTTGGCGTATCTCTTCACTGTTACCGAAATGTCATATGGAAACATGGTAAATATACCACCTGTACATTAGAAAGCGTTAATTGTTCGGACGGTAATATCACATTACATATTTATCGAATGATCAATGTTATCTTATTTATTAACATAACTTGAAACTCTTAACACTGCAAAAATTTCAAAAGAAACACACAAATAATGACATTTAAATGTTATATATTAAACTAAAATAAACATCAATTTAATTGATTTTCATAATTCCAATGGTGTGGATGAGAGCTACAATTAAGATAAATAAAAAATTCACTGGGTTCTCATATTCTATTAAATATTTTGATTACGTTATTTTCTAACCAATAATGATATAAGTAGACAGCGGACGTGACAGGTTTAAATTACGACAGAGCAAAGAAATAATGTAAACAAGACCCAGTTACTGAATAGCTTATTCATATGGTAAACTGCAACATCTGTTATTGTCCCAAAACTACAGCAAAAAAATGAGGTGTGGCCACCACACGACTTTCTTATACGTATGAGCGTTTCAAAGTATACAATTTTAAGAATTTTTTTATACAAAACTTATTCAAAATCCTATTCTAAGTACTTTAATTCTCTTAATAAATCGCTATAGAATGCATACTTTGCAAGATATTCGAAAAAAAGTGCTACTCGCTAAGAGTAAAAGTGCTACTTCCGGTCCGAATTTTGAAATTTCATATATACAAAAAATATTGCAAATCCAGTTCTAAATACTTTTGTACTCTTGATAAATATATGACTCGTCTTTCCTCATAAAATTCGTTTCTTCATCGGCGTAGGTTGTAGCGTGAGGGGTTTTAAAAACTTTTTATATTTACTTTATATTTCGCATGATAAATAAAGTTACATATGTATATACCTATTCATACTTACGTTAGTTTCGTTTTTTCATTGTTTCATTGTTTTTTCATTGTTTTGACTGTTAATTACCTACTTCGTAATTTTTGTAATAGTTCCTGTTTAATACCGTTTCATTGAATCTATTTCTCACAATTATTTCGACGTAAGTGTGCATTGGATTTTGTTAGGTTTCAATAATATACGCATATATTTTTAGTTATCATTTATTTAGATCTAGAACATAGGTTCCCAAAGTGGGCGATAACGCCCCCTTGTGGGCGCTGCAGGTCTAAAGGGGGCGGTAAGAGACCCAGAAAAAAAATGGGGGCGTTGTGTAAAGGCTTAGGGGGCGATTTGTAATTTCATCTAGAATCTAGGAGGACTCTTAGACACCGACTGAGCTCTCGACTCTCGACTAGGGATGGGCGATAAACATCGATGTTCATTGAACATCGATATTTTAGGATCGATGTTCGATGTTTTTGCATCGATGTTTGCAATTTAGATTTATCGATAAACTATCGATGTTAGAAGAAATATAGTGAACATCGAACTTTTAAGCTTGACAAAATGTATTTGCACTAATCACAAAATAAAACAGCGTCCTCTGTTGACAAATACAAAAATGTTTCCAAATTAACAGCTCACATACGGGCTACGAGGATGTAAAATTGTCTACGAATAAAAGAAGTATTTAAATTACACAGTGCTATATCATATAAATTCGAATATTTCATTTTAGGCTCTTTTAAATATTACTCAGTATAAATATTTAAATAATATATAATTAAATACATAAATTTATAGTACTTTTAATGTGCAGAATAAAAGTTAAATTATGTATGCATGCAGAATAAGTGAAGGAGGTAAACGTATTTTCATAGAAAAAGAAGGGAGATAGACATTACCGATGTATACTTCTTCGGGAAATTCCCTAGTGCGTACAATCATACACGACGATACACGTATTAAATGCAAGATGACACATCAGAAATATAAAACCATATCCATATGTATCTCGGTATTTGCCAGCGTAGTCAAAAAAAAATGCAAGACTATAAAATCCCAAATAAAAATCGTTCTCTTAAAAAGCTTTGATACACGTAAATGTATATATTTTTTAAGTATCAGACGATTTAAGTCATGTGGTTGTTTCATGCGTAATTGCATAATATTGTTTTTTTATATAGTTTTTTTTGAGTAGTTTCTAAAGTTAACTACATATTATAAATGTATATATTTCTTTTATTATTTTTTTTGAATAGTGATATCTTTTATATCATTTTGTTAAGGACGTAAATTAATTAAGTTATAATAAAGTTTTTGTTAAACTGCCAAAAAATAAATCTATAAATATAATTATCGATGTTTAAAAACATCGATGTTTGGTAGTCGATATTTTGCAACCATCGATGTTGATCAACGATGTTAACATCGATGTTTGATATCGATGTTTACCCACCGATGTCCCATCCCTACTCTCGACTACAGCTTGTGAACATCAACTAATATTAATTAAGAGATTGCTCAAACCTACTCGGTTCGATATTTCTCTCCGAGTAGTTCATATATCTGTCCTGTTTTATTGAATAAATAAAATAAGAAACATATCAATCGGTCGCTCCGTTTCGAAACGAAAAGAGACACAAACAAACAAATAAAAAGGCAACTGTATCAATCGCCTGGTTCATAGAATACTTGTTCTTACTTGTTGAGTACGATTGAGCGTCGAATGAGATAAACGAGTTTATGCATGTTTGTCTTATTCCTGTCGGTGCGTGCTGCTTATGCAATCCTATATAAACAACGTAATATTTATTTTATTTTCATTTGCGGTTTCGCGCGTAATAGATAAGCAGTACTTAAGTTCAATACTTATACTTACGTATTTCTCAAAACAAAACAATGTCGGAAGTAAAAAAGAAGAGACGGCAATACTGTGCGGAATATATTAAATTCGGATTCATTGAAAATCCTACAAACCCATCGTCGCCTTTGTGCCTTCTATGCCTAAAAACATTTTCGAATGAAGCAATGAAGCCTTCAAGACTTCAAGATCATTTGAATAAAATGCATCCAGATAAGAAAGACAAGAATGTAGCATATTTTCAAGACCTAGAGAAGAACCATAATACTCGGCCAAGTGTAGCAAAACTCTTTTCGGCGGCTGCTAAGCAAGATGACGACGGACTTCGAGCTTCGTACAACATCTCTTTGTTAATTGCTCAAAAAGGCAAACCACACAACATCGGAGAAGTGTTAATTTTGCCAGCAATAAAGGAAGTAATAACTACTGTGCTTCATAAACCGGCCGCAGATATTATCGGAAAAATTCCTTTGAGTAATAATTCTGTGCAAAGACGAATTGATGAAATGGCCGGAAACATAGAAGAATCATTGTGCAATCATCTGAGGACTAGTCAATTCTCAATTCAGCTCGATGAGTCCACTTTACCAACTAATGAAGCATTGTTGCTGTCTTACGTGAGGTTTATTAAAGATGAGAAAATATGTGAAGAACTATTGTTTGCTAGAAATTTAGAGACCGATACAAAAGGCGAAACCATATTCAATACATTGGAAAAGTTTTGTGATGAGAAAGAGATTCCCTTGAAAAATATTATATCAGTTGCTACGGATGGCGCTCCGGCTATGACAGGGTGCCATAAAGGCTTCATAGCGTACGTAAAAAATAAAATTCCAGATGTCCTTGCTGTACATTGCGTTATTCATAGACAACATTTGGTTGCTAGAAATTTAAATGAACGACTATTTCAACTGCAATATGTCATCAAAGCAGTCAATAAAATCCGTAACTGCTCTTTGAATGATAGATTATTTCATCAGCTTTGTGTTACTAATGACGAAGATTTCAACCGTTTGTTGTTTCATACCGAAGTTCGTTGGCTATCAAGAGGCAATTGTCTGACTCGATTTTACAACCTGTTTGACTCTGTGATAGAGTTTTTGGAAACTAAAGATACAGAATTGCGCAACAAGCTCATTACATCAAAAAATGATATAGCTTACATGACAGACCTGTATAAATTGTTCAACAACATGAACTGCAAGGCGATGAACTAAATTTAATTAAAACAAAAAATGTCGTTGCTGCTTTCGCAGCCAAACTGCTTCTACACAAAAAGAATATGGGCAGACGTGAGTTTCATAATTTTCCGAATTTATCAGTATCCTGCAGTAACGACGACTTGTTTGCCTACTGCCAACATTTGGAAAAGCTCCACATTGACTTCACCGAACGATACCAGGATATTTTGAACTTGGAAATACCAGACTGGGTGTTGGATCCGTTTTCAAATGTCAACACAGCAATATCACCACATCTGGAAGAAGAACTTATAGAATTGACAACGAACGAGGAAATAAAAATCAAGTTCAAAAATGGCTACCAAGAATTTTGGCTACAAAAACCGATCCCGCAATTGTACCCTGGATTGTGGTCAATCATTCAACGATTCTTGATAGCATTCCCATCGTCATATTTGTGTGAACGTGGATTTAGTGCTGTAGCAACGCTGCTTACTAAAAAGAGAAATCGTTTGCATGTTACCGAACGTGGTGACTTGCGGCTGTTCTTGAGTAAATTGGAACCTGATATCAACAAACTTATTAAACAGCATCAGATTCATCCTTCACATTAGTTTTTATATTAGAATCGATTATGTTTGTTTTATTTTGAATTTTGAATAAAAGATACTTTGTCTGAATACTATAAAGTTGCGTTTCAATAATCATTCTCATTGGCAGGTGTAGCCCGTAAAAGTTAACTTGAGACCTGAGCGCCGTTGTGTACTACCTACTACGCTCAGGTCTCAAGTTAACTCATTCATTCTAAACGAGACTTTTACTATAACCCATAGTAAAAGTCTCGTTTAGAATGAATGTTTAATCTCCGCTAATATAGCTCACAATAATTAATTTAATTTGAAGTTATAGTGGTTTTTGAGTAGGTGAAAAAATGGGGGCGCTAAAAAATAATTTATTCTCAAAGTGGGCAGTAGGCAAAATAAGTTTGGGAACCACTGATCTAGAACATAGTTTATGTTACTATGATATGGAAGAACGTCGAGAATGGCATCGTAAAAAAATGGCAAGTCATATTGATTGTATGTCCTCCATTGTCAGTGATTCCGAAACTTATATATATATAGGTACTGGAGACGCGTTAAGTTCAGTTGTACGTCATCGATGACGTTTACATGTTGTCATAACTGTATTAGAGAAACTAAAAAAGTTACTTTGTTAAATAATACTTAAGGGCATTTATTTCATTAGCTTAAATAGAAGACTTATAAATTGATCGTAATATACGCATTCATGGCAAATAAACACATAATTTCCGTTTCAATATTAAATTTCTTTATTACATATTTTTAATAGACTAATAGTTCAATTCGGTGTTGACAGATAAATCATATCTGTCAAAAAGACGTACGTTGTGTATATTCTTCCTGTCAAATTTTTCGTCTTTATTTTTGCTTTGATATAAATTGTTTAAAAAGAGTGCTTCTTTGAAGTGTATTTATTATTTATTTGCGACCATTGAATATAATGCCGAAAGGTTTTTGTAAACAGTCGAGGCTTTTTACAAACTTTTCTATAATCATGTGTTAAATTTAATGTGAATAGCGCAAGTATTGCTTATTTTAAATTATGTATTATGGATACGTAATGAAACATTTAAGGTTTTTCGACAATCTAAATCAACAAGTATTACGTTATAGTTATTGTATTGTGAATAATATTTTTCTTTGATTATATCAAATGTCACTGACAGAAATAAAAATAGATCCGGCAACAAATACAAGGCGAGTCGTCATGGATCTAGTATGACGTACACTTACGGTAAAAGTAGTCGAGACGGCTAAGCGCGGCTGCAATATTAGCTTGCCTCCCGAATATCTCCGAAACATGAACCACACGATTCGATGTGTCCGCGTCGCAAGGAAGGGTATATTTGTATATTAGTTTAGTATATGCCTCCGGTAACACTATAATTCGAGGAGATTAAATATGAATTTCAATCATTGTTATGCCTCCTAGTCTCAGTTATCTTAAAATATATTTATTCCACTAAACAGAGGCTTGGTATTTATCGCAACATATTCCTACTAGTTAATTTTATTTTTTAAGAAAAAGATTATAAATAGAATATTAGGTTAAATTATATTTTCGCCCTCGACAGATTAATTTTAATGTAATGTTTTTAGAATATTTATAATAAGGTAATGTTGTTTTAGAACAATATTGACATACAGTACCATGACGCGAATATTTCTGAAGACGGAATCCTATTGATAAATTTACCTGCTTTTTTGTAACGTTGTCATTTGACTTGGAACTAGTTGCAATGAGCGTGTAAATATACAAATAAAGACGATAAATAGGATTTTAAACGATCTTAATCATTGATACTTAACTGGTAATATGCATCTGGGATGAATATACTCGACATCATATACCTGTTAAAGATTCGACTTTACTTGATCGTTTATGAAATACTAGTGCGCGTGAAATATTTAAGATCCATTAATTTATTTATCGCGTTAGGTCGATTACTGTATAACATAAAATTTTAAAATCGCACAGCCTTCTTTTTCATTGTGTCTAATAATGACGGTAGTCGGATCTCAGAGTGCAACAGAAAGTCCATATATTTTTGAGAGTTTAAGGTATACGTTTAATTTAAAAGAAAGTCTGGTGTGAAAAAGTCGTTTATTCTACTGTAGAAGCAATTACAACACAAATACAGATTACGGTTGAATGCTACTTAAAACCGGAAGTTGGCAAATAAGTATATAATTTTCAAAATACACAATACTACAAAATACATATACATACATCATAGAAATATCACAGAAATAAAAAAAAATTAGATAAAATTTATAAAATAAAAATTTTAAAATAAAAAAAATTGTAAAATAACATAAAAATTCGAAAATAAACTAACAATTATAAAATAAAATAAAAACTCTAAAAGGAGATAAAAACTCTAAAATAAAATAAAAACTCTAAAATAAATAAAAATTATAAAATAAAATAAAAACTCTAAAATAAAATAAAAATTCTAAAATAAATAAAAATTCTAAAACAAAATAAAAACTCTAAAAACTCTTAAGTTCCTGGATTTTTAAATTCACCCGAGGTTAGTATGTGTCTTGTGTTCCTGATATACACATCATTTGAGAGTTGGAAGTATTAAGATGACGCCTCCGTCGAGCATAGAAACGAGAATGAAGGCTGTCGTTCTCAGGGAGCAAGGGTTATCCTACCGACAGATTGCTGAGCAAGTGGATCTATCGGTAAGGCAAAAAATACTTTTATCCTTTCGTATTACCTACTCTAAGTTCTTTCGTGTTTGCACAAATCTACGCCAATACTTATCAGAAATGCATAATGTAATGAACAAATTTGTGATAAAACACTTCAAATTTCTTAGTTAGTAGAAAATCAATAAATATACGTATAAGAAATCAATGTTTTTAAACTAATTGTATAGTAATCTGGTTGAATTTTGTTATTTTAGGGTTGCCCGTTAATTTTGTGTTCATTCATTTTCACATAAACGAAATAAAATACAAAACGGTTATACACCTCAGTCGGCGCGGAGGAATTCGCCGTTATAAATAAAGACCTTTGAAAATGTTTTTTGTTGTTGATGTAAAGGCTTCATGAATGCACATTTTCATATTTTTACCAGTGTAGCCCGGAACTAACAGATATTCCTACGATAAACTATATAGCAAATAGCAATGAGATCTAAACAAACCAACATGAAAAAAAAGAATGTGCTACACATGGCATTCCTGCAATTTTTAGACCCTGTTCTAAATTTTCAGATCGAAATATTAAAATACAGCCAAGATGTTAACAAAATATATCTTTATTAAATAAATGTTGTTATGAATTTATTGTTTCCTCAGAGAGCTCGAGTCCATGACTGGGTAACGCGGTGGGAGACAGAAAACCAGGACACTGCTCTTCGAAACAAGCCAAGACTGGGCCGCCATGCTAAAATAAGTGCACAGGATGGAGAGCTTATTCGTCAGTTAGTGGCAGAAACACCTCTAATTACGTCTGCGGAGATTGTGGAGCGCTTGCATCTGGAATGCTCACCCAGAACGGTGCGCAATTTTTTGCACAAAAACAATATTCATTGCAGACAACCTGCAAAGAAAGCTGAGTTTTTACCCAGACATGCCGAAGAACGTTTACATTTCGCCACAAATAATTTACAACGTGACTGGGGTACAGTAATTTTTACGGACGAGAAAGTGTTCTCTACATCCCAGCAAACACGGAAGTTAGTGTGGCGGCCCAACGGGACCAGATTCGAGCCGAACAATATCGTTCCAGTGCGAAGAAGCAGTCGAGTCAGTCTGGCGTACTGGGGATGGATATCCGCCGCAGGACCTGGTGAAATTGCACGGATAGACACCAAAATGAACGCTGAACAATACATTCGTGTCTTAGAGGATGTATTGATTCCTAGCGTTCGGGCGATCTATCCTGCACCTGCACCAATTGTGTTAGTGCAAGATAATTCCGCAGTACATACCGCCAGACTGGTTACAGCTTGGTTAGAGGACCATCCCGACATACAAGTGCTTCGTTGGCCCTCTAAGTCTCCCGATCTGAACCCCATTGAAAATGTATGGGGTACTATGTGTCAGATGTGGGAGCAGCAGGGAGTACCAATACCAAGAACCAGAGAAGCACTTCACCACCACGTTATCCGGATTTGGGAAGCATTAAGGGGCACGGAGATATGTTCAAATATAGTAGGGTCCATGCCTAGAAGACTACAAGAAGTTGTCGCTAGAAATGGCTATTGGACACACTACTAATATTTTATATATGTATTTTTTTTTGAATTTTTATCTCCTTTTAGAGTTTTTATTTTCTTTTAGAATTTTTATTTATTTTAGAATTTTTATTTTATTTTAGAGTTTTTATTTTATTTTATAATTTTTATTTATTTTAGAGTTTTTATTTTATTTTAGAGTTTTTATCTCCTTTTAGAGTTTTTATTTTATTTTATAATTGTTAGTTTATTTTCGAATTTTTATGTTATTTTACAATTTTTTTTATTTTAAAATTTTTATTTTATAAATTTTATCTAATTTTTTTTATTTCTGTGATATTTCTATGATGTATGTATATGTATTTTGTAGTATTGTGTATTTTGAAAATTATATACTTATTTGCCAACTTCCGGTTTTAAGTAGCATTCAACCGTAATCTGTATTTGTGTTGTAATTGCTTCTACAGTAGAATAAACGACTTTTTCACACCAGACTTTCTTTTAAATTAAACGTATACCTTAAACTCTCAAAAATATATGGACTTTCTGTTGCACTCTGAGATCCGACTACCGTCATTATTAGACACAATGAAAAAGAAGGCTGTGCGATTTTAAAATTTTATGTTATACAGTAATCGACCTAACGCGTTAAATAAATTAATGGATCTTAAATATTTCACGCGCACTAGTATTTCATAAACGATCAAGTAAAGTCGAATCTTTAACAGGTATATGATGTCGAGTATATTCATCCCAGATGCATATTACCAGTTAAGTATCAATGATTAAGATCGTTTAAAATCCTATTTATCGTCTTTATTTGTATATTTACACGCTCATTGCAACTAGTTCCAAGTCAAATGACAACGTTACAAAAAAGCAGGTAAATTTATCAATAGGATTCCGTCTTCAGAAATATTCGCGTCATGGTACTGTATGTCAATATTGTTCTAAAACAACATTACCTTATTATAAATATTCTAAAAACATTACATTAAAATTAATCTGTCGAGGGCGAAAATATAATTTAACCTAATATTCTATTTATAATCTTTTTCTTAAAAAATAAAATTAACTAGTAGGAATATGTTGCGATAAATACCAAGCCTCTGTTTAGTGGAATAAATATATTTTAAGATAACTGAGACTAGGAGGCATAACAATGATTGAAATTCATATTTAATCTCCTCGAATTATAGTGTTACCGGAGGCATATACTAAACTAATATACAAATATACCCTTCCTTGCGACGCGGACACATCGAATCGTGTGGTTCATGTTTCGGAGATATTCGGGAGGCAAGCTAATATTGCAGCCGCGCTTAGCCGTCTCGACTACTTTTACCGTAAGTGTACAACTGAATGTAACGCGTTTCCACCATATATATATCGTTATAGAATACCTAAAAAGGCTGCGTACAAGGTCACTTAGCATCGCTAAAACATATACACAGAAATTGGACCCGTTGAAAGCTGACAATTTTAACGAAGAACTCTGTCAAGCTTTAATGATGGCTAATATCCCATTAAAGAAACTTGACAATCCCACTTGAAAACATTTCTTTGAAAATATGCTGGTCGAAATGTTCCTGATGAATTCATCTTACGCAAATATTATGTTTCTAAGTGCTTCACAAAAACAGTAGAATGCATTTGAAGACATCTTTCAAATCAGTACCTATGGATAAGTGCCGACGAAACTGTCGATATATTAGGACGCAGTGTGGTAAATGTTGTAGCTGGTGTACTACATACAACTATTACATATAACACATATGTAATAGCATCTAAAGTTATAAATACAGTTGATGCGCAAACAGTTGCTAAAACCATTGACGAGAATTTGCACAAAATGCTTCATTCGGACGACAGGTACAGGGAAAAAATACTTTTATTTGTTAGTGATAGTGCCGCATATATGTTAAAAACAGACAGACTATTAAACGAAACATATCCTTATATGCTGCATAATACTTCTGAAAAGCTTTTAAAAAAGTTTTCAGAAAAGCACCATCGAGAGTAGCTTTTTACAGGGACAAACTTCCATCTTTGCCTTCCTCGCCAGTAATAACTAGATGGGGAACATGGTTGGCAGGTACTAGTTTTTATGCAGATAATTTCGATAGTTTACAAAATTTCGTTACATGTTTAAATGACGATGCTCGAAGTATTTCTGAGAGCAAGGAACTAACACAAATCCCAAATTTAAAAAATCAGTTGTTATTCCTTCAGGAACACTTTGGAAATTTGTCTAAACGAATCACATATTTTGAAAATCGAAATCTAAAATTAAAATATGGATTAACCACATTAGATGTGGCTATTAATAATTTCATTTGTATGGGGACAATAACACAAAATCTAACTGCTAAATACGCTGAAATAAAGAATATTTCCAGTACGCACCTATAACCAGTTGCGATGTAGAAAGGACGTTTTCTATCTACAAAAATGTACTTAATTCAAATAGAACAAACCTTACAGAAGAGAACTTTGAGAAAGTATTACTAGTAAATATCAGTACTCCTTTACTCGACCTGAACTACAAAATGAACAAATAATAAGGTATTTTGTATTTTATAGATCACCAGCCACTTGTTATCCAATTATATAAATAAAATTAAAACCTCTTTAAAAATACAACATTTCAAGAGTGCGCACATGGGCGATGAGTCATCAACCTTTCGTGTCCGCTCCCTAGATATAAGTAAAACTTCAATTATAGGTCATATATAATAAAGAACAATACTTGTTTTTAGCGAAAATAGCAAAAACCCATATTATAAAATAACTTCTTGTTTTACATTTCAAGCTCCCATCTCCACCATATTTGAATTACAATTAATTCTAAAAATTTAGAGCAAATTTTCACATGTAGGCATTTCTTTAATTGTTTTTTAATATATCATTATAAGATCTAAACATAACTCTACCCTCGATTTTATTTGTTTTCGTAAATTGAATATACACAACACAAACCAACAGATAACAAAAGTAAATAATTATTTTGAATTTAAATCATCAGTCAGCTACTAGAAAATATATAATCATATATACATATACATGTACAATTGGTTTCTTTAGGAATGGCCGGTGTGAGTTTAAAAACGCTGCGCGTATCTGTCGATAGTCACATTCTAATTGTATGGATGTCTGGTCTTGAAAACACACTAAATAAATATCTCCAAAGAGTATTTATATTTGTTGAATGCTGCTCATTGTATAATTTCTTATTTACATTCCTTTCCTCTACTTCCATAATAATATATTCTGGATTATAAAACGAACCGGTTTAGCTTCCTAAAATAATTTAAATAACAGGTGACCCTGATTTACTAAATTTATTTCTATTTGCTTAGTTCAACAGATAATATACCCAAATGCTTTTGAAAAATATCTTTAGTTTTGTTATTATAACTCATACCTTATTTTTAAATTAATTCAAATAAAAAAAATGAGGTGTGGCCACCACACGACTTTCTTATACGTATGAGCGTTTCAAATCATACAATTTTAAAAATTATTTTATACAAAAATTATTCAAAATCCTATTCTAAGAACTTCCAGTCTCTTAGTAAATCTCTACAGGATACATACTTTGTGAGATATTTCCAAAAAAATGCTACTCGCCAAGAGTAAACGTATTATTTCCGGTCGGAATTTTGAATTTTCTTTTATACAAAAAATATTCCAAATCCAACTCTAAATACTTTTATGCTCTTGATAAATATATATAGAATGCATAATTTACGAAATATTTGCAATAATCGCTATTCGATAAGAGTAAAAGTGTTACTTCCGGTCCGAATTTAAAATTTTTTTTTATACAAAAGGTATTGAAAATTAAGTTCTAAATACTTTTATACTAGTAACGTACCTGTCTAAAAAGCATGACTTGCGAAATATTCGCAAAAAACTGATTTTCGATAAGAGTAAAAGACCTACTTCCGGTAGGAATTTCGAAAAACTTTTTTAATAAAATTCTTCTCAAATTTAATTTTGAGTATATATGAATTCTTTATAAATTTGTTTAAACTTAGTAATTTACAAAATATTGGTAAGAGTGGATTTTTTCACTGAAGTAAGCTACTACTTCCGGTCTGCCGATTTTACTGAAAATCTAATCAGATCTCAAGAGGGAGATAATATTGAAATTTTCATCATCACAATACTTCCTTATCCTACGTATAAGAAAATAAAAATAATGAGTTTAACCGTTGATTGAAGGAATACATAAAGATGCGCCACTATAGCACTGAGCGTAGCCAAAACTGGAACCGAGATCTATACGACTGCATCAGTCGTTTGGATCCGAGATTCGAAACAGCCCGAGACAGCGATGATGTTTCTCGGCAAGGGGTTTGTGGGACGACTTAACGGAAAGACGCGCTGTTTTACTATAGCGTTGCGCATCTTTTATATTCCTTCAATCAACGATTTAACACCTTGTCTTGTGGTTTATTAATTAAAGCATAATTTGCCTTTATACTTTCTTATACGTAGTAAGGAATTATGATGCAGATGTCCACGTTTTAAGGTCGCCTGATACCGAAAAAGTGGCTTTTGGCAAACGTCTCTCTCTCGCCCTCCTTCCCTCTCTCTCTCTCTCGCCCTCTCTCCCTCTCCCCCCTCTCTCCCTCTCTCTCTCTCTCTCTGCCTGTCTGTCTGTCTGTCTGTCTGTCTGTGTCTCAGTGTCCAAACGGCTACAGCTATCAATACCAAACTTTAATAATCTTCCTCTTGAGATCAGATTAGATTTTGAGTAAAATCGGTAGACCGGAAGCAGTAGTTTACTTCACTAAAAAAATCAAAATTTACTAATACGTCGTCACGTTTAAACTAATTTCTAAAGAATACAAAATTACTAAGATGTGAATTTTAGAAAGACTTTTTTGGGCATTTCTAGTGGAAGTAGGTCTTTCTACCTACCGCGAAAAGCGGTTTTTAGCAAATTTCTTACAAATTATTCATTTTGTACAGACTTATTTAGAATACAAAAATATTTAGAACCCGAATTGGAACAATTTTTGTATAAAAGAAATTTCAAAATTCGGGCCGGAAGTAACACTCTTGCTTTTATCGAATAGCAGTATTTTGCAAATATTTCGCAATTATGCATTCTATAGAGATTTATTAAGAGAATAAAAATATTTTGAGTTGGATTTGCAATAATTTCTGTATAAAAAAATTGTCCAAAATTCGGACCGGAAGATACACTTTTAATCAGAGGTTTATTTTATAAAGAGGCAACTTAAAATTTGATTTGGAACAAATTTTGTATACACATTTCGGATGTCACATACGTATAAAAAAGTCGTATGGTGACTACACCTCATTTTTGGATATAGCTCTCTAAAAAAATTAAAACATATTCTAAAACAGCAAAATTTTGCATTTCGTATTAATTATTACATTATAACATAATTTAATTGGATGTAGTGATATTATAAACTTATTCTTACAAGTTTATAACAAAAAATAATACATATATACATACAAGGTCCCATATTTGAACTTCTGTGCAATTAATGGGTAATCATGTAATAAAATTTAATTAGGATTGTAAAATTAATTTCTCTAACCTTTACCAGAATAAATTAAAACAAAAATTGTAGCAGATATCAAGTTTTTAGTAATTAATATACAGGGTGAGTCATTAGTAGCCGCTTCTTCGATTGCTCTTTTGTGTTTTAAAAAAGAGAAAAACAATTAGTGGAAGATCCATGGTTGCTTGTGGCGCATATTGTAAAAATACTTTAAGCTCTGGCGCATTTCCGGTTTTACAGGAAGTGCACGGGGTTTAATTTTTTTTAATGACTCACCCTATATATTTTTGTATTTTCTTGTACTGCTTTAAATTGTCTGTTCGATTGCTTTTTCTTTTTCAAAATTGAGCCAATAGTTCTTGAATTATTAATTTTTTTTGAAAATATTTGACCAAAACACGTGTTCAGAAAAAAATCATTTTCACATTGTTTTTAAAAGTAAAAACATTAACTTTGGTGGAGCTTGTAGCCAAGAAAATTCTACATCATTTGGTAAAGTTGCACTCGACAATACCTCAAAAAACTTTGTTTTTTCAAAGCCTACTTCCTGAAATTTTCACGTACCAAAAACTTATTATTTTTAAATGGAACACCTAGTATTTTATTGAGTCATTTTGTTTCTTTCATTTTTGTTAACAATGTCCTATACTTATCTTTTGTAATTTCTGAGATAATCACTATAGGAGCTATTAGCGATCAACTAAAGAACTACGAGCGCTGTTGTTCTATGCACCAAAATATTCGTTCAACCAATGGAGGGCAGGGATGGCGCCCGACATCCTTAGTCAACTGTCAAACAATATAAATGTTATATCCAACTATCCCAAAAGTAATAATTTTATAGAATGAAGAGCATCGCATTTAATTTTTTTAATTCCGGCAATGTCCAGTTGCATTTTTGACACTGTTGGTTAACATCGAAATAAAATAAAGGTTATGTTTACTAACATATTTGAAGAGGTCTTCAAAAAGTTTTGAAAATCCGTCCGTAGATAGCGAAGATACTCTTCACCATTAACATTTTCATCAAAGAAATAAGGTCCAATTATGTAACTACCCACTATTCCTCCCCACAGTTTTAATGACCAACGATTTTGAAAGTTTACAGGTGTGATAAAATGGGGGATTTTAAGTGTTATAATAATGGAAATTGTGACGATGAACGTATTCACTTTAATAGAGGGTGGCTTCGTTGGTAGACAACAAAAAGTTGAGAAAGCCAGGATAATTTATCTGCTGCCAATTGACAAAAATGTAAGCGATTCTGAAAATTTCTTTCATCTAACCCTGTGTATAAATATGCTACGGGTGAATTTCATATTTCCTAATTATTCTGGATTCTCAAATTTGACTTACATCTAACTGACGACTAATTTTCGTAGTACTAGTATGGAGGTGTTCGACTACACTCGCAAGTACCATAAACGTCTTATCCTCACCAGTTATTGCTTTTTCTGCACCTTCTTTCATATTCAATGCTTTCTGTTCACTCAAACCGTCCACTTTATATTTTCGAAGGTTTCTGGATTCGGTTGACTTCTACCAGGGATCGCTGTGCATAAAGTCTGGATACTAGCAAAAAGTTTCTTTCAGATTCACCCAAAACGTCAATCATATCTATTAACTCTTCATAAGAATAATTCATTTGGATGATAACTAACAGCGATGCTTTTGTAAGTTTGAAATAAATGTATATCCACTTTCTTCAACAGTTGACTGAGGCAATCAGCCGCATTCCAGTCTTTATTGGACGAAAATTTGGGTGAATAGAACAGCGCCCGTAGTCTTTAATTGACCGCTAATTGCTCCTATAGTGATTATCTCAAAAATTACAAAAGATAGGTATAGGACATTGTTAACAAAAATGAAAGAAACAAAATGACTCAATAAAATACTAGGTGTTCCATTTAAAAATAATAAGTTTTTGGTACGTGAAAATTTCAGGAAGTAGGCTTTGAAAAAACAAAGTTTTTTGAGGTATTGTCGAGTGCAACTTTACCAAATGATGTAGAATTTTCTTGGCTACAAGCTCCACCAAAGTTAATGTTTTTACTTTTAAAAACAATGTGAAAATGATTTTTTTCTGAACACGTGTTTTGGTCAAATATTTTCAAAAAAAATTAATAACTCAAAAACTATTGGCCCAGTTTTGAAAAAGAAAAAACAGTCAAACAGACAATTTAAAGCAGTACAAGAAAATCCAAAAATATATAGTGTGAATCATTTAAAAAAATTAAGTTCCGTACATTTCCGTCGAAACCGGAAGTGCGCCAGAGCTTAAAGTATTGTTACAATATGCGCCACAAGCAACCATGGATCTTCCACTAATTGTTTTTTCTTTTATTTAAAACACAAAAGAGCAATCGAAGAAGCGGCTACTAATGACTCACCCTGTATAATAGTAATTAATTAATAAAGAAATTAAAGAAAATGGTTATGTGATTTTGGTCTTATAGTTTGTTTCCTTTTCGCAATAATAAAAACCTTAGTACGACATATAAAATCCATTATCGTCCATATACTCTTGCATTCTTGATTGCATAGAATTTATTAAAGTTACACATAAGTTTCTTCCTCTGAAATGCTCCCATACAGATTGTGCATATTGAGTAATATTTTCTATATTAAGTTGAACTCTATCATTATTAGCATTCCTATTCGGCACCATAGCACTCCACATATTTTCAATGGGATTCGGATATGGAGATTTTGCCGCCCAATCAAATACTTCTACGTTATTTTCGTTAAATAAATAAAAAAAAATAAAAGAAAGTAAGAGTCTTACTTCTGGTCCGAATTTTGATTTTTTTTATATAAAGATTATTCCAAATGTGGCTCAAACAATTTTGTGTTCTTAATAAATCTGACTAGAATGCAAAATTTGTGAGATTTTCCAAAAAAAACAGATATTTGATGAGTAGAAGCATTACTTCCGGTCCAAATTTTAAACTTTCTTTTATAGAAAAATTGTTCCAAATGTAGTTCTAATTACTTTTGCACTTATAATACATGTATATAGATTGTATAAAAAAAACTGCTATTCGATAAGAGTAAAGTCTTACGTCTGGTCCGAATTTTCAAATTTCTTTTATACAAAAGTTGTTCCAATTCGGGCTCTAAATATTATTGTATTCTAGATAAATCTGTAAAGAATCAATAATTTGTAAGATATTTGCTAAAAACCGGTTTTTGGTAAGATATGAAGGCCTCCTTCCGGTAGAAATTTCAAAAAAAGTCTTTCTAAAATTCACATTTTAATGCTTTTGTATTCTTTAGAAATTTCTCTAAACTTAGTAGTTGACGACGTATTAGTAAATTTCAATTTTTTTAGCGAAGTAAACTAATTCAAAATATCAGTGTTGATCGGGAAAAATATCATTTTTAATAATTTTAAACATTCCCTTATTAGAGAATATAACAATTTTTACTTTTTATAAGAAAAACATGGGTTGTTATAATACTAAATTGTTTAAGTATTATTTTAATTTTCAGTTAAACATTGTTATTTTAAATAAAAAGCTTCAACATCTAAAATAAATACAAATCACTTCCAGAAAGAATAGTAACAAGTCCAAAATTCCATAAAACCAAGATTTAATGAAAAATAGTGGATCTCCCTGTAGAAATCAAAATAAAAGACTATAGAATAAAATAAAAGCCAGAAAGATATTGAGGAAGATAAAAATGATTTTTTCCTATCAGACAATAAATTATTATGAATAAACACAAATATTTCAAATATATTGGCTTATAGTATATGGCCGATGTAGTTTCTTTTACAAAGCAATTTAATTCATAACGTAATACAATCTTTTTCTTTTAATTGTATTTAATATTTAATTATATATAATTTTAAAAGCAAGGCATTCAAAATATGTGTTTCATTCGTTACTATATATATGACATGTATATTTCGTGCAGATTGTGGAAAATAAAGTATTTAAAAACTTCAGAAAATATAAACCATACTCATATTAAGTAGGTACAATGGCTTATTCATGCTATACATATAAGATTTACGATGCATGTTTTTTGCTTGTCCCGTTCTTAACTCGAACATTAGAATGTTACTATCGTAGAATTTGGGGATCTATTTTCAATTTACACCGGCCATTTGAAAAGAAACCAATTGTACATAAACCAATAAACGAAATATCGCGAATACATAATAAAAATAGAAGAAAGAATATCGAATCGAATATGGAAAAGGTGGATTCATCAGGTGATGAGTTACTCATCACCTGATGAAGCCAAAGTTTGGCGAAACGACATTGTAGTGATATTATTAAATAATTTTTGAAACTAAGTTTACGTATTTTATTTATTCAGTTAAATATGGAGTTTCAACGTGTATTAGCCTCATCAATTAACTAAAAATATTAATCATTCAACTGTTACGAAAATAATAATATAATAAAATAAATAATTTTAAGAGTACTGGAAGTATTAACAATAATTATAACTGAAAACGATTAAATCTGATTGCCGATGAGAATAAGCAGTTCGAAGTAATGCCGTCTGTTGTAGAAAATCCAAAAATGTCACTCATCCAAGGAGAGTTAGAAGACGACACTTTTTTTACGAGGCGTATAATTTTTTCTGATGAAGCAACATTTTCGTCAAATGGAACTGTCTCGTCACAACATTGTCGGTGGCGGTCTAAAGAAAATCCCAATTTTATAATAAAGTCTCATGACCAATATTCATTTAAGACGAACGTATGGTGTGGCATTTATAAGAACAGATTAATAGGACCTTTCTTTTTTCACCAACCAATGAATGCCGAAGGTTATTTACAGTTTTTACAAACTTACATCATTGACTTCATGGACGAACTACCCATACAAGAACGTCAATGTATTTGGTTCCAACAGGAGGGTGCCACATGCTACTGTACATTAAATGTTAGGGAATATCTTGAACATATATTCTAATCTTTTTTGGCCTGCTAGATCCCCTGACTTAACCCCCCCCCCCTTGATTACTTCTTATGGGGTTACTTGAAACAAAAAGTTTACCAGAAAGGGCCGTTTCAAGATGTTAACCATTTGGAGAGGATAATTATAGAAACATGGCAGGAAATTTCTCCAGAAATGATAAGGAATATATTACGTCGATTTGCAAAAAAAAAGAACGATTAAATGTATTGAACGAAAGGGTGGATATGTCGAGGTATTAGTGGAATGAGTGAAAATTAAATTTCTATTTATTTCTATTATTAATATTGTATATTAGTTACACAACTTAACTTAGTATTTGTTTGTATTTTCTTATTTGCAAAATAATGCACATATGTTTTCCATCTGGTTCCAACTTAGTGAGACAAATTGTATATATTTTAATTATGACATCCATAGAAACGATTATTTTGCTTGCATTTCATTCTAAACTACAAATTCTATTTGTGACCCAACTCGGTAACCAGTAATTGTAGCAACAACCAACAACGTTCCCTTTCACAACGAAACACAAAAATCTCCTGCGATAAACTTATCTCGAAAGCATAAATTAACCGTTGTAATGATAGCCTCCGAAAAGATTCTATTCAAATGAAGTCACCGGGATGCATGTATACGCATAAATTAGTCGCAGCCACCGCTGCATGCATTAATAACATGCATACATATCAAACACATTCACACTCACACGCAAAGAACACATTTATTTATCAACACTGAATTACATAAACAACCGGGGAACAAACAGTGACAACGGCAATGGGACCGAAGTGTGTGAGAGATAAATGTTATGTATCAGGATTTTAATTAAAACAGAATTAAAAAAAAAACCAAGAGAAAGAATACGTTATGGAAGGGTTTGGCGTTTGAAAAAAGGATGTGCAACGGCGCTTTTCGATACGTCTCGTTCCTGTGTGGCAGCGTTGGTTAAACAATTAAACGAAATATTTATATAGACGAATAGCTTTTGACTGCTAAGCCAGTTACGTATATGGAGCACAGTTTCCTACAGGATATGTTGTGTGCTGTGTGCATTCATTAATTATGTCACAGGATGTAGGTAGTCTCAATCTCGTTGGAAATATGTTTAATTTTTTCCTGTCGAGTTCTTATATTGACGATACAAGATTAATAAGCTTAGTTATGCATTTCCCTTCATTAAAAAAACGGAGTACTTTTTATCGTATTATTTAATATGCGTGCATACACTGCTGGACATAAATAATAGTCCACCTATGGTAGGGACTGACAAATTCCATCTTTTGGTTTTTCTATGAAATGAAGTACCTACATAAAAACATTCATTCAAGTTAGTACTAATTTCGTTTGGATTGTAATGAAAAGATTTTCTGTTTAGAACTTCCAATAACTTTTAACAGTTTCTATAACTGATTCTAATATTTGTGTGCATGGGTAATTAAAGTCTGACCAAACCAATTTGTCTGGCGGAAAAAATGTGAACTACTACCAAAAACATCTTGCTCCTCACCTCCCTGTCCCATATGCTGTGCTAGTACAGTCAGGTAAAATTGGCAAGTTTGTTTGAGTTTGACATTTGGTGTTTCGGACGAAAAGATGTCCGAGTTTAAGGTTAGTAAAACTTGTTTTAATTATACTGCTATTTCTTCTATGTCTTTAATATATTTTTAGACATACAGTAAAGGTTCGCTAATCCAGACCTCCATTAATCCGGACTTCCCTGTAATCCGGACAAAATTAAACATTGTAAGTTTAACATTATGTACCTTGTAATTCGGATCAGCCATAGATCCACTACTCCGGATCGCGCGTCGTGTGTTTTCGTTAAGTACAATGAAGTCCCGGTTACATACGACACATAAACAGGGCAATCCCCGAATCAGTTTGAATCAACATGGCCGCGAAAAGAGCGCACAAAACGTTGATCATCGGCGAAAAACAAGAAATATTACAACAGCTGAATAGTGGTGTTAGTGGAAAAGTGTTAGCAGAAAAATATGGTGTCGGAACATCCACAATTTCTGACATTAAAAAGAATAAGGAAAAAATTACTAGGTATGGACTTTTATTCATTAACTGCTAATTCATTCATTATTGTATTTTTGTATTTACACAGTTATATCGCAAGCTGTGTCTCATTACCAACACGTAGAAAAATTATCCGAAAACCAGAATATCCAGAAATGGAAAATGAATTATACAAATGGTTTCTGTTGCAGCGAGAAAGACATGCAACCATCTCAGCAAATATTTTATGCGAAAAAGCCGTCCAAATTTATTCTAAATATTATAATGACAATAAATTTATTGCTAGCAAAGGATGGATACATAAATTTAAAAAGAGGCATGGCATTCGGCATCTTAAAGTGGTTGGAGAGAAACTATCGAGCGATTCGTCTGCGGTAGAACCTTTTTTACGAAAATTTACTGAAAAAATGAATGAGTTGAACCTACTCCCAAACCAAATATACAATGCAGATGAATCTGCATTGTTTTGGAAATTGCTGCCTGATCAAACATTGGTACACGCCGAAGAAAAAACTGCTCCAGGACGAAAAACTTCAAAAGAAAGGTTGACTTTTCTTGCCTGCTCAAACGGTGATGGTACTCATAAAGTCAAAATGATGGTCATTGGAAAAGCAAAAAATCCCAGAGCATTTAAGAATTACGGGAGCCTCCCCGTTGAGTACTACTCAACAAAAAATGCTTGGATGACATCTGGACTTTTTGTGAAATGGTTTCATGAGTCTTTCGTTTTGCAAGTGAGAAAATTTCAGGCACACAATAATCTTAATGGAAAAGCTATTTTATTAATTGACAATGCTCCTAGCCACGCATCAGAAACCCAGCTTACAAGTGATGATGACCAAATTGTCACTATGTTCCTACCACCCAATTGCACCCCACTTATTCAGCCCATGGACCAAAATGCGATACGTTTAACCAAACTGTATTATCGAAAGAGCCTTTTAGTCCATGTTCTGTCTTTGGAAGCAAGTGATATTACAAAGACTCTTAAGAGCATTACTTTAAAGGATGCCGTATTTTTGCTTGCTGATGCTTGGGAGAAGCTTTCGCCAGATGTTATAAAAAAATGTTGGAGGAAAATACTTTGTTATTCAGCTAATAAGATCACAACAAATTCAGAAAGTGAATGGGATTCAGATGAGGAAATTCCGCTGCTTACTCTTAAAGAGAGATGGAATTTCGAACGTCAAGAATTTGTTGAACTCGGAAATATGTTACAGCGAATTAACGATGACAATTATCTACCTGAAGAAACTGAAATTGATGAATGGATCGTTGGAGATGAAGAGCGTTTGCCATTAGATAGCGATGATAGCTTCTCTTCCGATGAAGAAGCTTCCAAAGATGAGCTGAGAATTAAGCATGAAGAGGCTATTAAGAGTTTCAGCACCTGCATTCAATGGGCTGAGGAAAATAAAGTTGAATTAAACAGTTTAACTAACCTCAGAATGCTGCGACAGCGCGCGATGGAGGCTAAACAAGGCTGTATTCGTCAAACCAAAATTTCTGATTTTTTTCAGTAATATATGTAGTTAACTTTTTACGTATATTTGTATGTTATGTACCTACTCAGATATTTTCTATAAAAGACGTGTCACCATTTATTTTGCTTTTTACTCTAGTTTTAATATTACCTCCACTAATCCGGACGTTCTCATAGTCCGAATCGAGCCAGTTTTAATTGATCCGGATTAGCGAACCTTTACTGTATTATGAATATGCGTAAGCGAAAAGCCGACCAGAGCGAAGTGTTCACAATACTGCATAATATTCTTACATTTTGTAAAACCGAAAAGGCGGCAAAAGCATATGCATTTTCCGTTGACCAAGTCGTGTGTCAACAATGACAGGCAAATCCGAAAAAATAATTCGCCGAATTAAACAGGTATTTGGTAATAAAAAAGAAGCAGCTACACTAGAAGAACAGCCACAACCATCATCCTCATCATCGATGGATGTTGTGAGAACGCACCCTGTTAAAAGGTTTCCTCGTATTATTTTAGATGATGCACAGATAGGTATTAAAAAATGAAAGGGTATTTACGAACTAATTTTTCATTAAGAAACTAAACTTGGAGTCTGTGGCTTGAAATTACACAAAAACACTAAAACACCCTCACCACACTAATGCACAAAAAGGCTAAATACGTATTTCGACAACTAAGTTGTCATCTTCAGTAGCACTGAATTAAAAATCGCGTTGTCTACACACGGTAGCGTACAGAACAACACTAGAGGTTAATCATTACGAAAGCTCTTTTATCAATGAAATGAATTTTGTTTATGAATTGTTCAATAGTTGTAATAGTATAAATGATACGTTATTATGTAATTCTTAATCAATAAATATAATGTAAATAATGAAGTATGGTACATAAATTATCATTTTTAAATTCTTCGCTTTAATGTCTATATAAACGTAATACATTGACATTGGTTACATGACAAACACCAAACTTTAACAACCCTAGAATTTTTAATCCGAGTGTACCTTTCAAAACGACTGTGCTGCTCAAGCCGTCACATCGGACTGGTTGGTCTCTATCTAGTCTGTTCAAACTTTCAATAATAAATTACATTTAAATGTCATTTATTCGGAATAATACAAACGTAAAAAATTTCAGTATTCCAAGATAGTCAATACGCATTAAGGTGGTCGCAACTCTTTTAATTAATTCTAATTAATGTTTAATTGCAATTTCCTACTACATCTTTCATGCGTTGTCAAGTTTAAACATCTCAGCTCAGATTTTGGATAATTATTTTGAAATCAAATTTTTTCTTACTATTCTTTAAAGTACTAGTGAAGACACATAATAAATAATAAAGATTTTTCTGTAGTTGCACCCAAAAAAAAGAACAGTCTAACCTGTCACAGCAAAAGCGTCAGAGTGTGTACCATTACCTACTTGCTAGAAATAAGTAACAATGATAAACTCAAGCAAGGATCAATAAAAAATGCAATCGCTCGATATTCTGTATGACAGACGACTAAAGAAGACATATAACTAACAACAAGCATTACGTGAAGAAGAAGAAGTAAGTGCAAATGTAAATTCTCGAAAAGCTTGAAAAGTCGACAGGAAACAGAAAATCGTCTACATTGAAGCCATAAAAAGGATATCCATTCTTCGACGCATAAATATTCGATCACTTGCACATGCTATTGAGATTCAAAAGAAGCACAATTCACAGAAAAAATAAATCTGGATTGATTAATAATAATAATTATAATAATAATTATAATAATAATAATAATAATAATAATTATTGCCCAACATCAAGCATTTACAGGACAAAAATTATATTAGTGCAGTACAAAAGCAAATATAACAAATACATAAATTCTAAAATACTAATACATAATAACAAAAATAATAACAATAATAATAAAGAAACAAAAAATTAAATGAAATTGATGTGAGTATGCTCCATGTAAAGAAACACTAAAGCGAGAGCAACTAGCAACTGACAAAGGGTAGATATACGATTGAAAATCAGAACTACAACTGCTTCCTAAAGTTACCAACTGTGTCATTAAATATATCGTCATACAGGTATTCCCTAATCGCGACATATTGTAAAACGGTGAATGTACGAGAGTATTCGTCCATGGAGTCAGCATAGTAAAAGTCACCGAAAAACGTGAAGATGCTCTAGGGACAAAGAAGTTAAGGCAAGATAGTAACATAGGGCTATCAATTTTATTGTTCACAAGCTTCCAGACAAACCGAGCAGCATATAAGTCTCTGCGTGCAGCAAGAGACCGCATGTCATGACTCTGCAGAAGATGATGGTAGTCTGTGCCACGAGGAGGATAGACACCTTGTATCTTAAAAGAAAGATACTTTAAGAAGCGACACTGTATCTTTTCTAAAGACAATTGATAGCTAATATAATTAGAAGACCAAGCAACAGAGCAATATTCAAGTTTGGTTACCACAAACGAATAATATAAAGTCTTAAGGACAGAAGTATCATCGAAGTATCTAGAGCTGCGCATCAGGAATCCCAAGGTTTTGGACGCAGTAAGACATGAAGACGATATATGGTCATTGAAGGAAACACGAGAATCAAACAACACACCCAAGTCCCTGACAAGATCTACTTTAGTTAGAGATTGTCCGTGAATGTCATAGTGAAATACAAGACTCGTCAATTTCTTGGTAAAGGTCATATAACAACATTTAGGAATATTGAGAACCAACCTATTGTCAATGCACCACTGGTAAAGAACATCAAGATCTTTCTGCAATAATAGTGAATCATCTTGCGAAGAAATACTGGAATAAATCTTCAAATCATCAGCATAACACAGAGCAGGGGAAATCAGAGAGGATAATAGATCATCAATGAAAAGAGTAAAAAGAAGTGGTCCCAAGTTAGATCCCTGTGGTACACCCGAGCTAGAGATATATGTCCTAGACGCATAACCAGAATAAGCTTCATTCCAACGCAATAAAACCATTTGTCACTAACAGAAAGAAAATCCAGCGTTTGAACAATGTTTGATTCAGAAAGTGTTGTTGGTGTACCTATTTTTAAAGGTACGAGAGAGCGTTTTTAAGTTCGCGGAGTGTGGAAAGAGAAGTGAAAATAAAAATGCAGCATTATTTTTCTGTTTCAATATATTCACATGCAACTCTCGTACATTTCTTCTCGCGCAGCTCTTTTTCTATGTTAGGGAATATGTACAAATTGTTAGGAACCCAGGCCTGGACTAAAAGGTGCCGATTCAAAATAACGAAACCCATTTTATGCAGGGCAGCCAGCGCATCACGACTCGAGGAAAGGGAGCGTTGTCGTGCAGGAGCAGCCTAAAGTTAGTTTTTCCCTTGCTTTTTTCTTTAATGACTTCTTTTAACCGCTACATTAGGCTAGTTTAGTCACCTTTCTCGTTATGTCAAGTTATTATGTAAGATGTTTTGTTAAGTTGAAAATATAATTTGAGGCAAATTTTTAAAATAAAAGTGTTTTGATTTCAATCTGGACAGATGGAGTAGGTTACAATTATGGAATAATATAAAAAAATACATAAAATCATATTTCTTAATAAAATCACGTGTTGTATCTAAATTAACGACGCAACATAAAACTTGTTACAAAATTATTAATAATTATTGCATGAAGAAATAAAAGTACAAAAAAAGTGAATTAATTTCATGTTATTTTACTGCGAAATATATCCTTTCATTAACTCTATTTACGCAATACATTATACATTCCCATAACGTGTTGCTTTCGACAAAATACACAAGTCATACATATTAAATGTCAACTGGCATCTGCTAAAATTATTACGGAGAACATGCATATATTCAGGCATTCTTGGATCAATACTGCTTCCTAACAGCTAACAAGCGGTATATTATTACATATTACCAGATAGAAATACATCGCGTGGGCTGTTCCCCGTCTATTTTTCTACTACTACTACTACCACTACTAAATGAAAAAAGAAAGTGAAAATATAAGCTTCCTACTAAATGTGCAATTTAAATGTATTAATTTAACTGATGGAGTTTGGTCACGACATTTTTGCACGCAACACTTATTTTTTGTAATCTCTTCTTGGTATGTATACTCGCGGCATAAAGTTTTGTCGGGTCGTAAGAACAGCTATATGGAAGGTATCATTGGTCAACTCTAGTAAATTCTAACACGAAATAAAGAGGGGTTATATTCAATGTTTATGAATTATGATAGCTAAGTTTGAGTAAATACTGCTTCGTAAAAGAAAATACAAGTGGCATATATGTAGAAGTAAATATATTTCAAATAATCTTCACAAATGATTTATGACACGATAACATTGATGTGTCATCAATACAAAGAAATCTTTTTGTGTTCTACAAATGTTTTCGGCTTTCCCTATTTATTTTATTTTTCAAGGGCGAGAATGAATGCTTTATTAAGATCTGTGTAGTGTTTTATCGAATTTGTAATTATATATATTGATGATATTTACGAGTATGTATCTGTCATTAATTTTTTTCCTTAATATACATTCTATTTATTTTAAAATAAATACAAAAAAAATAAGGTATTTTTATGATAATTTAATTCAAAGTTCTTGATTAATATTGATTATTTACAAGGCAATTGTTGGGGGTATTTAAATGTTGGAATATTATTTAAATATATTGTCTTCAAAAGATTATTTGAGTAATTTTTTGTTTGCTTATAATTTATTGCTTTATTATGCTAGGTGTTGTTTTGACGAAATTTAATATTTCATCTCTCAAGTGTAAACAAAAATATCACAATCTCTCTTTATGGTTTATTAAAATTTAGTCGGAAATATCGGATTACTAAAGTTGACCAGTGATACCTTCCATATAGTTCGTCTTAGGACCCGACAAAACTTTATGCCGCGAGTATACATTACCAACTGTTCCGAAATTATATGTATAGGAAAATATTGTTCTTAATTTTAACAGTATATAACATTGAAAAATAAGGATATTAAATAAATCCAGGAAAAGCAATTTTATTTTCATGTTATAACAGAAAAATTAAGTTTAATCTTTTCGGAATTTTTACTTGTGTCAATAATTTTTTTCTGCCAAAAAAATAAGTCTGGCTAGGGTATTCCTCATTTTATAAAAATTATACAGTAATATTCAATTTACTTGCACAAAAAATAGATGTGGTATTGACTGAATCACATCTAGCAAACAGTGGATACCTGTAATGTTTATTCCATGCCCATCTGGAGGTCCGCAAGGGTCAAACATAGGACCGATGTCGTTTCTACTTTTAAGTCTTAATATTACTACAAATATTGTGTGTGACATGTGTAAATTTACTAATGATTTAAAATTTCTTGAATCCATATCACTGTCACTACTAACGTGAATCAGCAGTCAATGATCTGTATGTTTATTTCGATGGTTCTCTAAGTTTTGCCACAGATATAGACTCCTTCGGAGTGTAAATGTTAGGGTCTTTCTAATAAATACCATTACATCGAAGAGGAATATGGTATTCTAATGTGAACTGCGTTCTACTCTATGCACAAACTAATTGTAGAGGTGACACAATTTTTAAGGTTCTTATATTTTAAAAAGAAAGGTACGCCTATCATCTGCTGCTAAGAAAATTTAGTATTTCTTTGCCTAAATTTCGACGTCAGATAAATTGTAGTTAATTCGCTTCGGTTTCATATACAATTTTCTGGTAGGGAAGATATCACTAGATATCGGAAGTCATATTTAGGCAATATTGCCAATGTTTTGGCTGGGGTGATGAACAGCCACACGGCAATGTCAACACATATACTCGCACTTCTGAGGTAAACAGCGTATGTGGTAACGTAATAATTTATTTTTTCTATGCAAAAGGAGCGAATTGACCGCCAAAAAATCATAACTTTAAAAGCTCACCTACTAATATCACTTTTAACCTAGTTTCATGTTCGGCAAGAAAAAATATCATTCCTTCCGTATTCGCGAAACAACTATAATATTATTATAGTTGTCGGTAATAACGGGTGACCAATATTATAAGATACTGGTTTGACTCTTAAATATTTTTAAAAAGAAAAAAAACGTCCATTTCGTTTATCTTAATATTTTATTGAAAGTTTGAAATAATGTATGAAAAATAATATCAGTGAGCTCTGGAAGCCGCACAAACCTGAGCCCTCTTAATCACATTTTGCATCACTTTTTGGTAGGTTTCGGGAGAAATATTTTGAATCGCTTCCCGAATATTGTTCTTCGGCTGTTCTATAGTGTTTGGTGTCTTAGCATAAACATTATTTTTTAGAAATCCCCATAGAAAGATGTTTGGAGCCGTTAAATCGGGTGACCTAAGGGGCCACATCACATTGCCTAATCGAGACAGTAGACGTCCCGGAAACATTGTTTGCAAAAGATTCATTGTCTCCCTAGCTGTATGACAAGTTGCTCTGTCCTGTGGGAACCACATCTTTTGCAGCTTAAGTTGTTGAATTTTAGGAGCCAGAAAGTTTCGCAGCATATAGCGGTAGCGCTCGCCATTGACAGTAAGAGAATTACCTGCAGCGTCTTCAAAAAAGTATGGTCCGATGACACCTCCACAATCACCGCACCAAACTTTGACTCGATGGGGATGAAGTGGTCGTTGATGGATGACACGAGGGTTTTCTAACACCCAGATACGACAATTTTGCTTGTTAACAAATCCGTTCATATTTAAGTGGTCTTCATCACTCATTATGATTTTTCCGCAAAAATCTTTCGTTTGGTTGTCAAGCTGCAATATTGCGTAACTGTATTGTCGGCGACTTTCATGGTCTCCAGGCTGTACCTCTTGTGTCAACTGAATTTTGTGTGGCCGCAAAAGCAAGTCTTTTTTTTAAAATTGTGTGCAAAAGCAAGTCTTTTTTTTTAAATGGCGAATGTCCAGTTTTTTAGAACGACGCGACGCCTGGAAGAGGTTTCCGGGCGCTCCATTACACTTTCATGAACTCTCTAAACATTTTCCGGAGTACGAGCATTTTCCCGACAATGGTGTTGATATATGTAGTAGATTTGTCGTAGATTCCGTATACTTGCAATTATCTAAATAGAACGTTCTAACAATACGGAAGCGTTGTTGGATCGTGTAGCGTTCCATGATCAATTTAAAACATGTGCTTTAAGCAACAACTAAGGCCCCACCTACGGAAATGCATGTATCAAAATTGGCGCGCTATTTAAATCAGTCAGGTATATATTGACCACCCGCTACTAGTTTATTATTAATAAACTAGTATTATCAATTATTTTTACTGCCGTTTTTATTAACTATATAATATTTTGTTTGCACCTAAATACTTTTTGTAACCATTCAGTAATATCTTTTTGAAGAATGCATTAGAATTAGACACTTGAACATAAATACAATTTGCTTTATATTTCATATACTTTATTACATTCTTCACAAGTTACCTTATACATACATAACTTACATAAATTTTGTATACTTTATCTTTATAGGTTATGATAAGTTTTTATATATGGGTTATTATTTTTTCTTCATTTCTTTTTTATCATGTCTTCTCTAATCAGTGTTCATTTTCGTATGCGAACAGATGCCTCCTCCAAATTTTTCCAATTTTCTCTGTCGTGAGCAGTTGTCATTCATCTCTTTCCAGCTGTTCCTCGGACGTCGTCGTACCATCTCATCAAAAGCTACCCAAAAATCTCTTTTGTCCTCATGGTTTCGACTTTGTTGTTCTTTGTGCCCACTTGTCAATACTCACTCTGGCTGCAATTTTCTTTTCCATATATTTTGGCTGACGCTTCAATATATGCTTATTCTCGAATTCAATGGGGTAAGTTTTAAACTGTTCTTCCATTCTTAATTGTGTGACTAGTAACTCATGTTAAGTTTGTTTTGTATGTGTCCATTTTTCAGTGCCATAACTTAGCACGGGAGAGACATATTGTTCTAGAACCCCAGCTTTCATTCTTGCTGTAAATTTCTCATATTTTTCATGTCATAGTTCAGTCTTCCAAATGAGATACCCGCCAATCTTATTCTGTGAGACTTCGGCTAATTTTTTCAGATATCTCGAGTTTTTAGCCATTCGTTTGGTCTCCCAAATTGCTTTAATGTGTCTTTTATTGTTCTTTCTAAATAGGTGCCCTGCCTATTTAAATTTCTTTGGTCCGTTTTTTTATGGGCTTTAAGTTCAATTCTAATATGTTCATTTCTTTTTTTTATCAAGTTCTCTAACTCCCACTACTTTTCTCACATATTTCATACCGGCAGCTTGCAATCTCTTTTCTTTTCTATCATTCAGTACCCAGTTTTCCCAGCATGTTAATAAGACAATAAATATTGCTTTGTAGACGAAAAGTTTTGTAATGTTTTTAATTTCCTTTTTGTTTAGTAATTTCCTCACTTATTGCTATATATGTATATGTTTGTCGCTTTTTACATTTTTTTTTCAATTTCTTAGTATTGCGTTCCTGTACTATTCATGCGTCTCTGTACTAACCTGCGACTATTTAACCAAAGATGAAAATCAAGCAGAAGGGACGTCGACCCCACATCAAGGAGGAATGGCAAGAGGTCCTGTACTCAAGGCGCTTACTACAGGAGTACTTACATATATCGCAGAGACGCTGGCAACGCTGTATTAATACAAACGACCATTACTTTGAAAGAAACAAATAGATTATTGATTAGAAGTACCCTTGATTGTTTCTTTTAATAATTCCTGAAACTTTCACACCTCGTAATAGTATATTATGCAATGAGCATTTAATGATAGCTATTAAGACACGAGTAAGAAAATTACAATACGAGGCAAAGCCGAGTATTGTAATGATTACGATCCATTTCATAAATTGAGGTTAAAATTTTCTATGCACCTTTGCGAATTTAGCTGGTAATAAATTGTTCGTGGTTACTAAGGCTTGTTCCATAATTTCTGGTGGACTCAAATTTTACATTTCACTGTCATTATCCCTCATTTTTACCGTTTATATTTTCAAAAAAGCACAAATTTTAAGTACTCACTTGTAAATTGCAGAGAACTGTCACATTTATTTAATTTGTATATCTGTCAGATATGCAGTCGCCATATTGAATATTGTTTGAATATTGGAATGTCGCATTCCTATTAGATATAAACTTGTATCGTAATGAAAAATCTATATTCCTATTGGATATAGACTTGTATCATAATGAAAATCTGTATCGTAATGGACATCATTAAAGTACAGGTTCGGCATATCTAATAATACAATTAAAGTATGGGAGTAGAAAAACAATCATTCGTTTATGTACATTTCGCATAATATAAATCAATATATGTATTCACAACCAAGACTGGTCAGAATTGTATCTGTTATACATGCCGTGACCAGATTGAACATTCCCTTTCCTTCATTGTCCCAATCGTTCCGTCCTTTACATCCATCTAAAAGTAGCCCCAGATACGACTGTTGAATCACGTGGGAGTCAATGAATCTCCGAAGGGTCATTTAACTTGACAAGCACACACACAGATACATGAATCACACACACTAAACGCGGAAACGCAGAACGACAATAAACAACGTTATTTCGGAAATTTCGATTTATTCCTTAACAGCATTTACAATGTTAGGCTCTTCGGTTCGCCTTCCTCTTTCGCAATTTATGTGCGTTGTTTTCCTTGTTGTTTCCCCCTTTCTTTCTTTCCATCTGTATCTCGTTTCGGGTTTTCGAGGCGCAAGATACAGAGAAGCGCGGAAAACAAAAACTGACCCAGAGCTCAGCTCGGGTAACCTATCAGCAAATCATTTCACGCCGCCTTGATTGATGTGAATGACAATCCTACAACTTCCGCTTGGATACAAACATTTCACGCCAGAATATTTTCTTGAAATTTCTGTCTGTATAGCGATAAAATATAACAGCGATCGAATAATACGTTTACGAAAAGCGATATAATTAAATTACAAATCTTAGGCGTGTATACATACAGCATGTGTCAATTTTCATTAGCCATAGGCGATTAGTCCATACAGTACGTGGCAATATAGTACCCCTTCTTTCCTTTCCAATGCCAGCACGACCGATGCATGCTCGTAAATACAAGTTAGCGTGGTTAGCAGTAACGCCAGTAACTATTCGACCACCGGCTTGGGTGTTTGTAATGCGTGCAGAAATAATATTTACGCGTTTCAAAGATTTGTTTTTCTTTTTCCTTTCAGTAAATGCAGAGAATTATTAAGCTGCGTTCACGCTGCATGACACAAACAAAAGCGTAATTCTAATAAAATTAAAAATAAGGTAAATAAAAAAGGATTCTGAAAATAATAATAAACTACTAGATCAGGAGATCGCGGCGGCCATTTGATGTTTCCCGTTCCAGTAATAAGACGGCTTTTATTGCAGCCTAGATCGCAACGTGTTCGCAGCTACACATTGAATGTAAAATCTGGTGGAGAGAAGTGGGAAGATCGGAGAAAATCGTTGTGATGTCGATTGTTGCCGGGATTGGTGACGGACAGTAGGGGTGCCATGTTGCCACGCATTACTTGTATACCTACGTATAAATCGCACGTAAACATTGAATCCCTGTACCTAATGAAAATTGACACATACGGTATACAGAATATTGAAGCAGATGTAAAGATGACTTATCACGATGTATGACTGGAATTACTACTTTTGAGAAGTTTTCTCTTCTTTATGAGATACTTAATATAAATCTTCTATATAATCAACTGTTATTATTGTAGGAAGCCATTGCATCGGATCTGTCATACATACTTAATTAAATTTCTCAAACAACATTTGCCAATTTCATTGGCGGCAGTATCATTTGCTCCACACCACAAATTATATGGTAATAATTAGATGGCATGCCTACCTATTTTTCTAGAGTAATTACGAACCTTTCAAATGATAGCACATTCCCCAAGAAAAGATGACATATCAGGCAGCACCCATGACACCAGACGCCATGCAACAATGAATAAGACAAGAAATTCTTAATCAAGTACAGCATAGTTTCAAAAAGTATTAATCCAAGTCATACATTTTGATATATCATTAGTCTTTTCTCTTAATTATTTGAAAAATTATAGGTTGATATATTATCCCAAGAAAGGGATAGGACTACATACAGATCATATGATACCGTAAAGTTTTAACCTTTTTACTTTCTTATACGTAGTATAAGGAAGTATTGTGATGATGAAAATTTTCGACCTCGAGATTTTTGCAGATGTCCACGTTTTGAAGTCCCCTGATACCAAAAAAGTGATTTTTAAAAAATGTCTGTGTGTCTGTCTGTCTGTGTGTGTGTGTGTGTGTGTGTGTGTGTGTCTGTGTGTCTGTGTGTGTGTGTGTGACCACGATAGCGGTCAAACCGCTGTAGATATCAATTCCAAATTTTGTATTTACGTGTATAATCTCCCTCTTGAGAACTGATTAGATTTTGAGCAAAATCGGCAGACCGGAAGTACTAGTTTACTTCAGTGAAAAAATCGAAATTTGCAAATATTTCGTCAATTACTAAGTTTAGATTAATTTATAAAGAATACATAAGTATTTAGAACATAATTTCCAATATCTTTTGTATAAAAAAAATTTCAAAATTCGGACCGGAAGTATCACTTTTACTCATACCGAATAACGATTTTTTGCAAATATGTCGTAAATTATGCATACTATATATATTTATGAAGAGTACAAAAGTATTTAGAGTTAAATTTGGAATATTTTTTGTATAAATGAAATTTCAAAATTCGGGCCGGAAGTAACACTTTCATACGTATAAGAAAGTCGTGTGGTGGCCACACCTCATTTTTTTGAAATGTTAAGAATAACAAAAATATTTGAGGTTGTCGAGTAGCTCACATGATGATATATGTACTTGAGGCGTAACATAAAATATGTTGAAGAGCAACATATTTTATTTTACTTTCTGCTTTCTTATTCGTAATATAAACAAGTATAGTGACAGAGATTTTTGCAGATGTCCACCTCTGTCTTTGTCTTTGTGTGTGTAAGTTTATGGCCATGATAGTGACCAAACGTAAGTCCTCAAAATATTATTTGAGAAATAATTTATACAAAAAATTTCAATGTTTACATATATGGCACTACTAAAATAATACAGAATATCCACAGACACAAGATTAGATAGACGCCACAAATACAATTCCGGATATTGAAACCGAAGTGAATGGTGGTCGCGTGATAAGTATGGCCAACCTATAAACTGTCTGTCATTGAAAGATCGTATCCTTGCTAGCCTGATTACCCAGCAGAATTATTCCATATACAGGCTGTCCGGGAAAATGTGGGAAATCTCTTGGATGCAGATAGAACATGAACAAATAAGATGACAAGTTCCTATAAAAAATATTCCTACAGGCCCTTCCTACGGAGATATGCGTTCCTGAAGGACGCCACTGAAAATCGGTTTTTATTGAATTTCTTTTAAAATAATTAATATAATTTAATAAAAATTTAATGTGATGGACACTAGTAAGGACCTCTTAAAATAGTGTCCTTGAAACATATTTAGCTTTTATAGTTTACCAGGGGCGGGCTAATCTTTACAACTAGCTTGAACCATAGATTTTAAAAAAGGTACTCTTGCTTATTGTCGTTAAAATGAACCGTTTACGAGAAAAAGTTTGCTGTTCCAAACGTTACTATGGTACGAAATAAATAAAATATCCGGCATTTTTGAACTTGTCATCACATCGTTGACACATTGAATTCATTCGAAGTATGGAATACACGTTTAGTGAGTATGCAGATATGCATCTGATGTATGGTCTTGCGTCTTGCAATGCTTTAGCAACCAGAAGATTATATCACGAAAGATTTCCTAATCGTGCTCTACCAAACCACAAGACATTTCAACGTGTTGACCAACGTCTAAGGGAGAATGGTGGGCGATTCCAGTTAATAAGGTAATACATATTATTGACTATCTTCATAATTTTAGGAAAGTTTGGAAAAAGTAGTACTGATGCTGGTGTGAGAAGAACCGTACGTATGTCACAATTAGAGGAAGTATTTTAAATGCTGTAGATGACAAACCATCAACGAGCACTCGACAATTATCAGCACAGTTTAATACATCGAAAACAATAGTACATGAAGTTCTTCATGAACAGCTGTTATATCCATATCATTTGCAAAAAAATACATGAACTGATTTCTGAAGATTTTCCTCGTAGAATGCAGTTTCTAAACTGGGTATTGGATCAGCAACGTAATAATGTTAACTTCATGACCATTATTCTTTTCACGGATGAAGCAAGGTTTACCAAAAATGGTATCACCAATTTACACAATACGCATGTATGGGCTGATGAAAATCCCCATGCCACTACTGTTTCGCATTATCAACATCAGTTCCAATCACTTAATATTTCGGCAGGAATCATTGACAATTTTTTGATTGGAGCATTCGTTTTGCCAGAACGATTGAATGGACAACTTTATTCGGAGTTCCTTCAGAACGCTTTTCGAGATTTAATAAAGCACTTATCACTTGAAACCCGCTGAAACATGTACTTCATGCACGATGGGGCACCACCTCATTTCAGCGTTCGTGTACGGGAGCACCTGAATAACGTCTATCCAAACCGACCAATTGCCTGGCCTCCTCGATCTCATTACTTAACGCCGTTGGATTTTTACCTGTGGCAGCACCTCAACAAAATTGGTGTATTCAGTCCGGTCGACACTAGGGAGGAACTTCTACAGAGAATGACGTTTCATTGTGATGTGATAAGGAACACGGCTGGGTTATTGTTGCGGGTACAACAGTCCTTAATTCGTCGTGCGAGTGTATCAGACTTCACGGAGCCCATGTTGAACCCTCTTATGAAGTTTTTCAATAATTTCGTTAAGGTGCCTCCAGAGACACCACTGCGTTTATATTTATATTAATTACATTAAAGGAAATTCAATAAAAACCGATTTCCAGCGGCATCCTTCAGGGACGCATATCTCCGTAGTAGAGGCCTGTAGGGAAATTTTTTATAGGAACATGTCATCTTATTTGTTCATATTCTATCTGCATTCAAGAGATTTCCCACATTTTCCCGGACACCCTGTATATTCAATTATAAGAAAAAATGCGAATAGCAAAGCAAAGTTCAATAAAAACCCAATATTATTTCTGCTGATTGATCAAATTCCTTGTAGAATGTTACGACGCGGATTTGAAGAGAATGTTTGTTCTTTGAATAGGAACAACGATAAAGTGTCGTTCGTCAAATTGTTGTTGAAAGTAATTCTGAGGCACCCAGCTTTTACTAAAAATTACAGTACAGCGACAGAGCAGCATTTCTATATATTTAGATAAAGAAGGAAGAATTACTTCATGGTTAATTTTTATGCATATGCCAAAGCATTAGATTGCGTTAATAATATGATTTATGAATAAGTAAAATAAAAATGGAACAAGATTCGCGCCCTGTGGCACATCAGATGGTGACACAGATTGAATGGCTTTGAATCCATTATAGTTGGCGTAGTTCTGGAGGTTTACCATGTGCGCATCCAAAACAGAGCAGTAATGCCTTTTTCAAAGTCCGTGCGTTTCTTTGTTTGTGAAGTAATACTGAGTGGTAGAAACTGTCAAAATCTCTATAAAACTCAATGTATTTTACGTCCAACTGTCGATCTATATAGTTCTTCATCTATAACTTGCGGAATCGTGTATAAATTGGTAATACAGTAGACGTCGGTTATAACGAACTTTTTTCCAAGTCCCGATATTTTTCCCTATATAACAATGTAAAAATTCATCGGTTATAACGAACTCGCAAATACTGAACCATCGGATATAGCAAACCTGAAAAAGCCGTAGTTAATGAAATATCCATCGGCTATAACGAACTTAACATTATAACGCATGACTTTGGTCGGCAATTCCCCGTTCTAGGTTTTATGTCTTTCGTACTGCGTTACTCGTGAGAACATCGACACTGTGTTAATATAACAACAGCAGTCGACTGTTTCCTCGTAAAAATGGCTAAACTTTTTATAAAATCTATCACATTAAAAAGAAATACTTAAAATAATACGTGAGATATAAGATGCAAAATTGCAGCATGAAATCTACCGTCGGAACAATTTGGAAGAAGATAAACGAAAAGGAAAAGTCAACGAACGACCATGGATGAGAGGCGAATTTTTTTCTGGCGAACTCCATGAATCGGATCAGGGAATAATTCACTCTTTCGAAGATAACTATCGCCAGATGCTTTTGTTAATATCAGAAATTGTAGATAGCGTTGAAGAGAGAGATTTAGCTAATACATGTTGGCGAAAAGATACACAAAAAACAATAATTTATTCTCTCTAAAAAGGTGGGGTCGGTTTTGATAATGACGCCATATCAGATGATATCATCATGAATCATGATGCCTTGCCATTGAAATATTGGTTACAAAAAGAGATACAAAAGGAACGTGATTTCAGCAATCGGATATTTCAATTTTTTTTTGAAAAGTTACAACATGAATGGCTATATTGATGAAGACAATTTACTAGTTACAACAGAATATTTGGACGACGAGAATATTGTCTCTGTGATACAAATCTGTAGGCGATCAAGAAGCCAATGAGGATAAGTTAGAACCGCCAGCCTTTATCTATCTAAGAAGTCGTCAGAAGTATGAATATTCGTCGTTTTTGACAGTCTCGTGGTGCGCCGAACGCCATTATTAATAATTTGATCGAAGTTGAGAAATATGTGGACAATTTATACGTTAATAATGCGCAAGTTCAGTCAAAATTATAATTTTTTTCAAATAATAACATATCTATTATATTTTGTTTTGTTTCGCTTTAGTCTTGACATTTATAATTCTTATACAATATATTAGACAATACAGGTCCCATAAAACACTCTTGCATTTATCGTCTCATTATCGCTTATAGCGAACTTCGGATATAACGAACCGATTTTGACGGTCTCTTGAGGTTCGTTATAACAGTTAATCTTGTGGTGAAATCGTATTGGACAAAGGACAAACGATTTTGAACAATACAATACTACATAGGTAAATTATGTAGTAGTGTGGATGCAGTAGTTCTTGACGTGGTATAGTAAGCTTTAGCGACAATGAGGAAGCAATACGACAAAGAAAAAATGTCACTGCCAAAATAAACACTCTTATAAGTTACAACAAAATTTTTACAGTAGTACTTTCCTAATTCAAAAATAATAATCCGTTGTGTATAATTTCAATTTGCTCTGGTAAAAATCCTATTAGATCGTGCAAAAAATAAGAGTTAATCGATCAGACCACTACATTAGTGGGCGAATTTAATTGAACATTATTGATCATGATTGTAATGTCAACATTTTGACCTATATTTTATCGGAATTGGCGACTGAAATAACAGATTTATTGTCCAATTAAACAGGCCTGGCGTCGATGCGAAACACTAACACACACATACAACGCACAAAATTATTTCGAATGCCATTGACGATGACGAAAAAGACGTACAAATTAGCGAACGACACGAACATGATGATTGAAATATTTATTTAGCATTTGGGACCGATCCGTTTACAAGGCGAAAACGACCGAAACGACACGGTATTTTCTGCAAGCCGTCAACAGTTCAAGTTCAGACTGTAAAGTGGCAAATTTCGTTTAAATATTTCAGCAGATGGTTATGCTAGCAAATGAATCCGTGTTAAGGCTTCGTTAAAACTTTTGGCAATTGTGTGACGAGAATTTAATATTATTGCGAATTTTGGTTTTACTTAATAATGTTTGTATTTACCGAATTTTCTTACGGAATTTTTGAAAGCTCTTTTTTCGTTTAATCAGGCTGTTTATATTAATTTATTCATGGCTGACAAACGAGTTTTTGTTAGTTGTTTACTCATTATATGAGGAATAAATACAAAATAATGTTTTGGTGTATTAAAGTTCATAGCTATACAGGGCAATCCAAATTAAGTGTTCACCATTGGTAACTTTGTTATTATTAAAGATACAAGATTGTTTAAATTAGCAAACTTGTAGTACTTTTAACGCTCTTTAAGATGGAAGAATAAAAAAAACAAATGAGGAACGCGTTTTCGAGTTTTGCCGAAAAATATTTTTTTTTCAAATGGAAACCCCTGTATATTATATCATTTTCTGTTAGAACTTTAATTTTTAAACAAAAAATCTTATAAGAAATTTTTTACTGGGATTAAAAATACTTGAGTTATAATGAATAAACGAAAACAGCTAAATTAGTTTATAAACTTTATTTTATACATAAACTTATCATTAAAAGAAAATAAAAATCACTGATTTTTTCATAGAAGATGTTCAAAAATACCACCTTGTAGTTCAATACATTTTTGTACACGCTTCCAAACTTCTCGAACTGCCTTCAGTATGGTCCTACCATCTATTTGGTATACCTTTTCACTAACTGCAATCTTTAGGGCGTTTACGTTTTCGTACCTTTGCTTATAAATCTGGTTCTTTAAATAACCCCATAAAAAAAATCAAGCGGCGTTAAATCTGGCGATCGGGGAGGCCACTGAATAGGACCATTTGTTCCTATCCATGAAGTGTTAAAAATAGTATTTAGAAGTTGATGAGTACCTCTGTAGTTGTGCGCAGGTGCGCCATCCTGTTGAAAATGCAGATTCTGTCTACTTATGAGATCCAGATCGTCTAAGAAATTATTCAAAATTTCAGTCAAAAATTCTATGTACCTTTCACCAGTTAGAGTGCCCTCATAAAAGAAAGGACCAACAATCCATGAACCGATTAAACCGCACCAAACATTAAAACTGAAACGGACTTGTGGACGTCTTGGATTTACTAAAAGAAAATTTTCCTTTGACCAGTAATGATGATTTTTTTATTGTAGGTACATTCCAGAATTTGAGAAATTCGATTCATCGGTCCATAAAATATAACGAAAGTTGTTTACATTTTGGCGACAGAAGTTAAGATACCAGTGGCAAAAAAACATTCTTCTCTCTGGATCCCTTGGCAAAAAAACCTGAACTGGTTTGTACTTATAAGGAATGAATTTGTGTTTCTTCAGAATCCTATGCACAGTACTGTCACTCAAATCAGATTCATTGACAATATCTAGTATGGAATTCTCACGGTTGGCCTCAAAATATGCGATAACTGCAATTTCCGTGGCCTCGCTTTTTATAAAAGTCCTTTTTGTCCTTGTTTTGGCAAAAACACTCTCATTGCCTCTAAATTTTCGGTAAAGTCTCAGAAAATATTGCTCATGTGGTTGTGTTCGGAGTGGATATAATTCAGCGTAGTGTTCTTTTGCCCTCCTAGAGGATTTTCTGCACACTAAATAAGATTCTAACATATCACACTTTTCTGAATGGGTAAAAATCATTTTTTTGTCAAATTAATAACTAGCACAATGAAACTTATGAGTGAAAAACTAATAAAACTGTACTAATATTTGACGTTTGGTAGAAAGACTTATCGTCGTTTTCATAGATACATAGAAATGCACTTGACTTAGCTGTTTTTGTGTATTCATTATAACTCAAGTATTTTTAATCCCAGTAAAAAATTTCTATAAGATTTTTTGTTTAAAAATTAAAGTTCTAGCAGAAAATGATATAATATACAGGGGTTTCCATTTGAAAAAAAAATATTTTTCGGCAAAACTCGAAAACGCGTTGCTCATTTGTTTTTTTATTCTTCCATCTTAAAGAGCGTTAAAAGTACTACAAGTTTGCTAATTTAAACAATCTTGTATCTTTAATAATAACAAAGTTACCAATGGTGAACACTTAATTTGGATTGCCCTGTATACCTTTATTGTATATAGCAGGTGTGTTAAACTTAATTGTAACACGGGTCATTTAATGCAAATAGTAATGTATTTACGCGTTCAAGATGACATTTCCAAATTTTCATAAAATTGTATTTTGATGTGAGGATTCAGAAATATGGATACAGAATAATTAAAACACATTATGTAACTTAAGTGAAATTTAGAGTAATTATTTATAATATTGCTATATAATTGCTTTTATTTAGACATCTATTTAATTTAATGTACCTATTTATGAAACTATTTTTTTTACCGGAAGCTTGCCAACGCTGTGTCCTCCTGCTAGTTTTCCAATACATATCTGGATTCAAAGACTGAGAATAAACAATTTTCATCAAAATTTTGAAAAGTTCGAAATCTGAAACGCATACCCCCTAATTGTTTTCATTAGCACCTAAAAACATCCTACGATAAATTTCAGCAAAATTCGAGGGCATTAACCCATGCCGAGTGGAACATTTACTATTCCAAATAACACCCAATTTAACGTGTTTTTGCGTACAAATTACGCACAGATATTTATTGAATTATTTTTTTTACCAATCTTACACGTTGGGTGAACCTAATGCAGGTAATTTTATTATATTTCCGCTTAGGTTATAAAAAGTAAGTGATCAACATATTTCAGAAAATAAACTTTTTGTACGAACTTTAACGCATGTGCTGTACTAATGAATAAATTAATCGGGGTATTTTCTTCTCAATATTTTTTAGTGCATTCGGGAAGCTCTCCATTACGCATTGTAAAATAAATTATTTTTGTTCTTCATTTACAGTAAGTAGTCCATTATACTTTCCTATCAATTTAACTGCTCTCTCAGCAGTGTCGTTAACACGTCCCACAATCTTTTTGGCCTAGATAAATTCTTGATTTTCATTCCCAGATGCTTCAATAAATTGATACCTTCTGGACCCACAAAATCTCGTATATTGTTTTATCTACAAGAAGAGTAAACGACAAAGGAATTATTACTATTTACAACTAACTGAATGCAAGATAAAATTGTTTAACATCATATCTCTTCCAGCTAAGCACCCAACACGACCTGGTTTTCTTTGATTTCAGTAAAAAGGTTTGATTTTCTCCGACCTTGATCATTTTCAAAGTCAATTATTTTCTTAATTTCTTTACGCAATACTTGGCGCGTATTATAAAATAACACACGTAAAACATTTGATGACAATCTTGCACCTAGAATGTGATGGATGAGTAATCTTTCCAACAAGAAAAATATTCTCATCACTTCTCAATTTTCAAAACATTTTTCAGCAAAATATAAAGCCCGTACCTGTAAGCGTACTATAAGATTATTGAGGAAATGAATTTCCATGGTATTCGAACGTTAACCTTATCGTCGATTGAAGAGGTATATCGGTGGATATTGTGAAGACCTGAGGCGCGCGCGCGCGTCTCAAAATGACATGTTTAAACGCGTAAACAACAAGCGCAGTTCTCGTCGAAAGGGTAACAACCGACTTTATGCTAAGATGCACCACACGTTAAACATTTTTAGAATAATTATATTCACTTATAGCATTGTTTTAACGGGAGTCCATAGATGGAGCTGTGATTGCATATGGATTTTTTGCAGTTTTTATTATAACCCTTGATCAATAGAGAAACAAACAGAGAAATATTTATAATAAAGATAGTAATACAACAAAAATTAATACAGAAAGTGTTCCTAAATTCGAATTAAAACACCCATCTAATGGATTTTTTCTGTACCATTTTAGGCGAAACCAAAAATCAAAATACATTTTTTTCTTCGGATTCGACATCAGCATAGTGCCTTTTATAAATTGAGTTAATTTCGTTCTGTTTCTTCCAAATTTACTAATTTTATGATTTTTTTTGAAAAAACTAAGGGCACTAGGATTTTCAAAATAACTCAACCTGATGAGTGTGTTTTAACATTTACTGTGTGAAAATTTCATTGTTCTTGATTTACAACTTTTCGTTAAAATGGTAACGATATTCCTTATGGACATATAACACGGGCGAACCCCAACCTTAATGCCCTCGAATTTGGCTGAAATTTTTTGTACGATGTTTTTAGGACCTAATGAAGAAAATTAGGTGGTATGCGTTCCAAATTTCAATCTTTTCAAAATTTTGGGCCTCCCTAGGGTAGATAGATGCTGATAAGTTAATCTTGAGCTGTAGGCCGTTTTATTAAATTTCATGTACGCCTATCTTTCACCTAAATAAGAATATATTTTTAGAACTCCTACTTCCCCGTATTTGTCTTTTAAAACCGAATCATTCTGGAAATCAATTAATTCCACATGTACGCAAGTGGAAGCTTCTTGAACTACAAAGGAAAAATGACCAATAAAAAGAAAAAAACTCTTAGAAATCATTGTAACGTTTACCAAACTCGTTTTTGATTTCTTCAATTTACCACAATATTGTGAAAATGAGCAACTTTTATTTTGTGCGTTTAACAACTCACACAGAAAATACATCAAAACTCTTTTTTTTTGTAGATGATTGTTAAACAAAGTCACTTTTTATACAAAACTGGCTATTACATCGTACATATTTATTATTAATTGATCATTGTTCTGCAATGTAATATTAATCGGATGGCTTGTAATATCTGTCGAAAATGCCATATTTTAACCCATAAAGGATCTTTTATAACCGATATATTTTCGTTTTTCTCATCCAGCAGCAGATAGACGCCCTTAAGCACTTTGTGACAGGACAACCAATCTGTATAATAAGGAAGATATTCGAAATCGGATTCTAAATCTTTAAGGAACGAAGTGAATTGATGATGGTTAATTACTCTCGCTGGAATAAAGTTAATTGTCCCTGTTACTGTTTTAAGTACTTCGTGCATTTTTAAACAGAGACTTTATTGGTGAATAAGGCAATGGAAAGTTTTGTTTTTCGTTTTGGATATTCATGTTGTAATTTTCCTGTCAGTCTTCACTTAAATCGTGTAGTATCACTCCATCAGTTGTTATAGCAACAAGCCTATCATCAAGAGCAAAATTAAATTTTCTTAAAAAGTTCCATGCAGCATGAAAAAACTTCAGCAGTTGTAGTTCCATAAAGAGAGATTAGTTCCAACAATTCTTCGGTGATTCTCATATTATTATCGCAACCACAAAAAAAAAAACAGCAACTTATGTGTATGTTTCCATTAATTGCAACTGAAAAGAAATAGACGTTGGTAGATATTTTCTGTAGTTGTAAACTAATGTTATCTGGCATATTTAATACTTCTGGCTGCTAGCGTATTTCTTAATAATGATATACAGGGTGTAACAAAATAAGTGTAAAACATTTCAGGGGGTGATTCCATAGCGTAAAAGAGATAGGGTCTTTCATATAAAAAAACTTCAATGGAGCATCCCTTGTTAAGATACAGCCCCATAAAGGGGGTACATAAAACTTGTTTTACAATTTTTCTCACAAACACTAAAAATGTAATTTATTTCCAATGTAACTTTTTGTCTGATTATTTGTTTACCATTTAAAAACCTATTTCCAATACCTTGTTTCATTCATAACAAAAAATGTCTCTTGAATTTTTTGCCCAAAAGTAATCAGTTCGCAGCAAAAAATTATTTTACGAACAACTACAGAGATACATCGTCATAAATGCGAACTGGATTAGTATTGTTATTTTGTAGTTACTACCTGCATCAAAATACATATGATTAAAGATGAATAAACAAAACTAATTTATTAATAACAAAACATAAAACATGTAGAAATCATAGTAAATGTTCAATATGTCCACCTTCAGTCATTACACATGCGTCTAGACGTCGGCGCATTGAGCCACATATTCGCTCAAATATTCCTGGATTCTCTCTAATTACCCTGCACGCATCGATGATGCGGTTTCTTAAGTCCTCTACATCGCGAACAGGAATAGGATAAACCAAAGTCTGTAAATGGCCCCAAGTAGAGAAATCGAGAGGATTGAGATCCGAGGATCGAGCGGGCCAATTCTGTGGTCCTCCTCGACCTATCCAATGATTTGGATATGTTTGGGTTAAATGCTGACGTGCTGCTTGACTAAAATGGGCGGGAGCCCCATCATGCATAAAAAACATATCCCTTCTGACGCCCAAAGGAACTTCCTCCAACAATACTGGATGCACTTCTCTTAAAAATTGAGTGTATGCCTCACCATTTAATCGAGGAGGTAGAAAATGAGAGCCAATTAAATAATCCTCAATAACTCCGAGCCACACGTTAAGAGAAAAGTGTTCTTGATGGTTAGCTTGTACAATAGCGTGAGGGTTTTCATCAGCCCATATGTGGTTATTATGAAAATTAATTATCTTGTCAAGAGAAAAAGTACATTCGTCTGTGAATTCGATCGTCTTCAGAAAGTCAGGATTTCTTCTAATCATTTCCAGCATCCAATTGGAAAATTCAAGACGGTTCGGAAAATCTCGCTGTAACAGTGCCTGTACTCGTTGCAGATGGTAAGGGTATAAGAGTTGTTCCTTTAAAATTCGAAATACCGTCATATGATCAACATTTAACTCGAAAGCAATCTTTCTAGTACTGCTAGTAGGTTGTTCTTCAACCAAATTAAGTACTGCTTCTTCAAGATGTGTTGTTCTAACTTCTCGATGGCGCGGCGGCCACAATCCTGCGTTCTTTTGTCGAATGAACCATATTCTCGTAATCGTTGATGAAGTCGGGCAAATATTCTATGCGAAGGAAGCTGCCGTTGAGGATACATTTCAGCATATCTTCTAGAAGCTTCTAACCCATTCCCCTGCGACAGACCGTAAACGTAATGCATATCAGCCATTTTCTCATTTGTGTATGCCATTTTAATAACCAGTGAATTATTAAACTAACAAATTACGAACAAAACAACGACACACAATTAAATATTAATTCAATTTCAAAAATTTACAAACTGACAGCGTGATACCACTACTAGCGGCCTACTAAATAAATTAGTTTTACATTTTCGTTTTATGACGATGTATCTCTGTAGTTGTTCGTAAAATAATTTTTTGCTGCGAACTGATTACTTTTGGGCAAAAAATTCAAGAGGCATTTTTTGTTTCGAATGAAACAAGCTATTGGGAATAAATTTTTAAATGGTAAACAAATAATCAGACAAAAAGTTACATTGGAAATAAATTACATTTTTAGTGTTTGTGAGAAAAATTGTAATACAAATTTTATGTACCCCCTTTATGGGGCTGTATCTTAACAAGGGATGCTCCATTGAAGTTTTTTTATATGAAAGACCCTATCTCTTTTTCGCTAAGGAATCACCCCCTGAAATGTTTTACACTTATTTTGTTACACCCTGTATATCTCGAAATAACTACCTTTTCTAAACAGACGAATTAGCAGCTGTTATCATAGATTCTGTGATTAAAAAACCATCGGTGAATGATTTTGAATGTTGTACTGATAGATAGCTTATTTCGTAACTAGTCATTGTTACTGATTCATTGCTTTTCATGAATTTTGTAAGCAGTCTGCTGACTATGAAATGAATTCTTCTTTGTTTTAAAATTTCCTGGTGTTATTTTTCTTTCAAAGCACGAAAATTGTTCTTCGTAATTAGTGCTATAATGCCGCTTAATGTTGTATTCATTAGTGACTAATTGATTCTTTGCAAATTAAGCACGTAATTCAACTGTTGACCTGCATACAAAAATAGTTCAGCTCCCACCTTTCTTAAAATCTTCTTCTAAAGAAATAAGTTACCATTTTAAAAAATATATTACTGTTTGGTACCAAGGTAAACTATGTATTCATAGGTTGAAATAAAATATATTGAAATGATAAGAATAACTGGATGTAAACTAACGAAGCGAACACAAGTTCGTAAACTAAACCTTCGTGAATTCTAACAATACATATATGACAAGAAAAAAATACAATTTAAATTTGTTAACTTCTCAATTATACTATTTGTTTTCTATAAAAATTAAAATATTTCGAGGCGTAAACTAAAATAGGAACACTTGTTACAAATTCTGTATTTTCACTGCTTAACGACTTATCAAGCGAAAATTAGACCATCGTGTTAGAAGAAACGGCTACTTGATTTCCATATAGCAAATCCGGATAACACTTGCTTTTGGACAGCGACGTACTAATTTGGTTTTCGAAAAAAACACGCACGAGTTGTATCCATCCACGTAGTGCAATTTTATACGTGACTCACAAATATTTGCGTATTGCAAATATCGATGTTACAAATAGAAGTAAAAAATCTACAATGTATAAAAGACTTTAATAGCAAAAAATAGCGACATACATAGTCCGGATGCTTGCAAACTATGGATATTTATATTAATATATAAATTTACAATACAGAAACGGTAGATTTTTAATTATATAGATCGCATATGTTGACCCGACTACATTTGTTGGGCACATGTGTTCACTCTGAACACTACACCCAAAAAGGACGATCTGCGTGACCTCCGACAATGCGTTATCTCAAACCCAATCGAGCCAGCTGCGTATACCCAAAACTTACTTTAAATTCAAAATACTGACATATAGGGGACAAATTAAACGCGTCGATTTCATTATGTAATCAAGGTGGTTAAAGATTTATGTTTTTTTTTTTTGTAAATCGTTCAGAGCATATTTCCTCATAAACAGGATCTATCACCTATATCAACCTCGAAATATTGTTTTACATGTTCTCGTAAAAAAGTTTATTCATTACAACATACACCGTATTTTTTAACCACACCTCGTAAGTACGTAATATATTAAAACTTTATCTCTTTGTGCTTTTCGTAATTCGTAATATCTACGCTTTTCATTTAAGTCTAAGGTATTTTCGCTTTTCATCAATTCCGCTCTCGACGTCTTTAAATTTAAAGCGGAATTGCAATGCAAATGAACATTTTAAAACGGAATCTCGTCTGTATTATTATCATTTTACTCTTGCAATCCCCACGGAACAAATTATTAAAATTCATAACTTGTTCTCTCTCAACTGGTGCCCCCAATATTATATCACCTTCCACTTCATTCAGGACCGTGCGTGTGTTGTTGTATGTGTCTGCATGAAGATTAGGTAAGTATAAACTTACTCATGGCAGTCTGGTCGACATTATACACATTCTCAGTAAGGCAAAGTGACAGATCCGCGCTTTGGGTCGTTCAATGGCCGTCGGCAAGGATAATTTCAAGGCAAGCTCCCGCTACTTCCACTGCGAACGATATAATTCTGTTTATTCAATTTATTATTCTTATACATTGAGGTCTTGTCACCTGAATATTTTATATTAAAACGAAGTACGCAGAAACATAATAGATGCAAAAAACATTCGATGAACTCTCTTGATTTAGTGATCAGAATAATAATAATAATAATATTTATTGGTCCATTTGGCCTTGGTACACAAAGATTGGATATGTCAATATTAAAAAATACATGTCAATTACAAAATAAGTAACATTAAGGGGGTAATGCTGAGGCCAATTTGCAAGCGTTTCGTATCGACGATATTGTGTAGTAACCATTGTATAGAATCGATTGAAACAAGGAGTAATTTGTTAATTAAGCTTAAATTGAAGTACCTAAAGAAAGAAAAAATTTGTAGGTACATAAAAAAATGCTACTGAATAATAACATTTTAAAAATGCTTATATTTATCGTATACTTTAAGGTGTAATGTTTGTCTTTAATGGCAAAAACTTCCTGTGGGTACCTTCATGCGTCTTTTACCTTTAATATACACTTTTTAGTAAGTACTAACCGTTTTGTCTTAATCACGTTGATAAGAACGTATGTTTCTTGATACACATTGCCTATATTCCAGGCGCTTAAAGCAATATTCGTAAGACGATCGCAGAGCAAGCCGCCAGTTGGTCGGGAGAACGATTTTGGTGAATCTACACTGCAAAAATAATTTTCCTGTTGGCAAAACTCCGTTTTCTTCAATTTATTCAGTCGCCGGCTTGCAACGGCGTGTAACGCGAAATTACGATAAATTGTTTTATACAATGTCGTTTATGTACGCATGTCGCTCATGTTGTATTGCTCATAATATTGTTAATGAATTAAAAATAATTTTAATTCATGTAATTTGTTCGCCATTTTTTATAGTTGTTAAGGACGTTTATCATTATTATTTTTGTTTTATTGGTTTTTATAAAGTAATAGTCTATGTTCTATGTAAAACGTATATATGTTTAGTTTTAATCTCAATTTGCTTTATTTTACAAAGGCACAATTAATTAGAACATGTATATTTCTCTGTATAAGTGCTTACAGTCATTTTATTACTTCATAATCGTAAAATAATGAATATTTAAAATTAAATCTGGAAAGACTCCTAATGTAATCTCTTTCTCAGAAACTTTTCTATTGTCCGTTCTAGAAAATCGGTAAATGCCTTGTCTAAATTACCACTTATTTTCTTGCTTTTATTAACATCATGCCGTTGTAGTACTAAAAAATTCATAAACATTAGCCGGATTTCAGAAACATTTGTTGGCGGGAAAAGAGTAAATTTCAGCGGACGACGATCATATCAAACTCGATGCGAAGCCGCTTCAATTGCATTCAACTTGGAACCGGGTGATTTACCGCGCGTTATTCATAAGAAAGCTGTATACAGAAGTCCAGGAAAACACACAAAAAAGTTTATGACTAGCTGGAAAAGAGTAAGAGCTTGGAAAAAATGCAGCAAAAAGTTATTTGCATGTAAAAACAAGAAAAAAAGGGAACCGATAGTACCTGCTGACAGCGATTATGGTGACACAGAAATAGAAATGGTTGTCACATTAAGAAAAGAGCAGTACGATATAAAAGAAAAAGAAATTTTGACTTCAATTGAAAAATCGGATTCTGAACGTGACGAGTTACAACATGCTACTATAGGGCAAAGCACTAACTTATTATGGAGGCAGCAGCGCTCTGTAAGACTGACTGCGTCCAATTTTGGAGCAATATGCAAAATGCGAAAGACGACGCATTGCGCAAATTTGATAAAACGTCTTTTGTACAATAAATTTTTCGGGACTGCAGCAACACGTTGGGGACAGGAACATGAATTTGTTGCTCTAAAAGAATTGGAAAAAAGCTATGGAATTCGTGTACACGAATCTGGTCTTTTTATTGACGGCAAATTGAATTTTTTAGCTGCTTCGCCGGATGGTTTAATAGATGACGATGGCATTGTTGAAATAAAATGCCCGTCAGCAGCTGCATCGTATTCACCAACGGAAGCCGCTTGAGAGAAGAAAATTAAATTTGCGGAGATAGTTGATGGTCGAATAACATTAAAAAGTAAAGACAATTATTATTTTCAAGTGCAAGGCCAGCTACATGTAACAAATAGAAAGTACTGCTTGTTTGTTATATGGACACCTTTCGGAATTAGTGTACAAAAAATCATGAGGGACGATAATTTCTGGGATGCGAATATGAAGGAGCAGTTGGTGACTTTCTTTTACAGATGTTTTCTACCTGAATTGGTTGATCCCCAGTATCCAAAGAAAATGCCTATTCGTGATTTACGTCAGTAGAAAAAATAACAGAATATATATCAGATATAAGGAACTACTTTATACGGACAAAATTTAAGTGATTTTAAATTTTAGTTTTACTCTGACTATAAATAATCACGTCTTGGCTTTCTTATGGCGTTATGTATTGTTTGTTATCCTCTTATATTTCCTATTTTTTAGCTTTTTCAAGTTTATTATATTATTCTGATATTCTGCTATATACAGTTCTTTATGTCATTAATTCTGCAACTTTATTCTGTTCTATTCATTAATTTGTAGAATGCCAATTTCCTATGTTAATAAATAAATATGATTGTTATTTATTATGTATTTTTTTCTTGTATAATTATGGAAAACATAGTTTCTCTGACCATAGATGATACCGTCATTATTTTTTAATATGTCTGGCCGATACATGTATGTGTGACACTTTTAATTAAAAATAAATTCTGGAAAGTTCTGATCTTTATAATAACATTTAAAAATGTATTCAAACAACAACGGGAAATGTAGCAGAAAAAACAGTTGAACAGACAATTTAAAGCAGTACAAGAATCTCCAAAAATATATAGGGTGAGTCATTTAAAAAACTTAAGTTCCGTGCATTTCCGGTGAAACCGGAAGTGCGTCAGAGCTTAAAGTATTTTTACAATATGCGCCACAAGCAACCATGGATCTTCCACTTATTGTTTTTTCTTTTACTTAAAACACAAAAGACCAATCGAAGACGCGGCTACTAATGACTCACCTGTATATATTTATTCCAAAATTTAAAAAATTCCAATGAAAATATAAGTGGTATAAAACAAATACAGAAACACAAATATTAACCCAGTAACAACAACTGAAAATGACCACTCATATATTATAAATAGGGAAGTTAACATGTAAATGTCGTAGTTACTAAATAATACTGTGGGAAATTTGAAAAACGTTTAATGGGAAGATAACGCCCCATAAAGGCGAACTATACGAAATGTAAAATCTATGAAATGAAACATGAAATAGTAAACATCCCAATAAGCATTTTCCAAATTATTAACTTTTTACTTTCTTATAAGTAGTATAGTTTTGAAGTCCCCTGATGCCAAAAAAGTGGTTTTTAAAAAATGTTTGTGTGTCTGTCTGTGACCACGATAGCGGTCAAACCGCTGTAGATATCTATTCCAAATTTTGTATTTACGTGTATAATCTCCCTCGTGAGAACTGATTAGTTTTTCAGTAAAATCGGTAGACTGGATGTAGTAGTTTACTTCAGTAAAAAAATTGAATTTTGCAAATATTTCGTCAATTACAAAGTTTAAACAAATTTATAGAGAATTCAAATGTGCTCAAAATTATATTTGAGACAAATTGTCTTAAAAAGGTTTTTCGAAATTCCAACCAGAAGTAGGTCTTTTACTCTTATCGAAAATGAGTTTTTTGCGAATATCTCGCAAGTCATGCTTTCTAGGCAGGTACATTACGAGTATAAAAGTATTTAAATTATAATTTTAAATATCTTTTGTATAAAAAAAATTTCAAAATTCGGATCGGAAGTACCACTTTTACTCTTACCGAATAGCGATTTTTTGCAAATATTTCATAAGTTATGCATTCTATATATATTTCTCAAGAGTACAAAAGTATTTAGAACTGGATAGTTTTTGTATATATGAAATTTCAAAATTCGGACCGGAAGTAGCACTTATACTCTTAGCGAGTGGCACTCTTTTTCGAATATCTTGCAAAGTATGCATTCTATAGCGATTTATTAAGAGAATGAAAGTACTTAGAATAGGATTTTAAATAATTTTTGTATAAAAAAATTCTTAAAATTGTATAGTTTGAAACGCTCATACGTATAAGAAAGTCGTGTGGTGGCCACACCTCATTTTTTTCTTAAAAAGATAATAAATTCTGTATAATGTGAACAGGTTCTTTTGTCTATTAATGTGAAATAAATGCATGAAATTTGGAAAAATGGCATTTTTGATTAAACGATATTATCGAATAAAAAATCGATATCAGTCGATATTATTGAATAAAAAAATATCGATTTTAATCTCGATTATCGAAAAGAAAATATCGATATTTTTTTAAAAACGATATATCGCGCATCCCTAATGTACGCTCCTGGGATTTTTCACCAAATGTAGATGTTTGTAATAAAATTAATAGCTGACTAAACATAAATAGTTTAAGTAGATTCCAGACTATGCCATAATATTTAATTTAAACAGATACTAATTCGTATTAAAATCAAAAAAATAAATTTAATCGGGAGTCTGAGGGCTTCCACCTCACACTCGACGTGACAAAAATCAAAAAAATAAATTTAATCGGGAGTCTGAGGGCTTCCACCTCACACTCGACGTGACAAAAATCGCACCTCATCGGTTACGGGTTAACTTAAGAAATACATAGATGCAAATCCTGGGCTTGTGGTAAAATTCAAATATCTTTAGATATCGGTATTCTTTTTATATCTATAAAGAAACGTGTGTGGCGACCTCGATCCGAATGAATTACCTATTCATTCAAATGTATATTATATGCTTTATGAGATTGAATACACACTTTCCTTTCCGAATATCAGTGTAGTTTAAGTGTCCGAGCAAAGAAATGTAAACATTGGACACAGATAACAATAGCATCTCTATCCCGAACGATATTTTCTGGCAACACGTCAACTATAATTTGCATGGCACGTCAGATGCACTGGGGTAAATGACAGCCCTAATTCTCTATCTCTTTCAGAACTTTATTGTTCTTGCCATCGAGTATTTTTAAAAACGGAGCATGACCCTCTTAAAATTAAAATCAAAACAAGTTGTAAACAAACGCTCACAGATATATATGTCATACACCCAGACTACTCGTCCGAATGTGACTCTCGAACTCCTCGATGCTGTAAAAAACACCCTCAAGTAACAGCCCCTTCAACTCCCTCTTAAATATTTTCATTGTAGGCGAGCCTTTCACTCTTTCTGGTAAAAGGTTGAACAGGTGACAACCTGCATAGAATGGAGATTTCTTAAAGTAAGAGTGAGCTGGTTTACGAGCCCTTATGTCATCCCTTTTTCGCGTCTCGTAATTATGATATCCGCCATTTTTCTGATAATGGTCCCGATTTTTGTAAATATAAGACAACAATCTATAAATATATATTGATGAGACCGTTAAGATCTTATTTTTGGAGAATAAATCTCTGCAGGATGTTTCGCGTGATACATTAAAAATTATCCGAAGGATACGCTTTTGAGCAATAAAGACCCTTTTTATTTCGGATGCCTGTCCCCAAACTATAATATTAAATGAGATTGCAGAGTACACTAGTGCATAATAAATTCCTAATAGGGACTCAGCTGTTAACATGTTTTTCAAGGAGAAGATTACGTAGCAGCTCCTATTTAATTTCTCGCAGACATGATCTATATGATTTTTCCATATCAGGTTTCTATCAATAATAGCACCTAAGAACTTCAGTGATGGGGAGGTTTCAAGAGTATTCCCGTCAACATTAATATTCAAATTCATTGACGCTCTCCGGATGTTATGTACCTCCATCAACACCGTTTTCCCGACATTCACCATGAGCGCGTTAGCTCGGCAATATTCAATAAAGTCAACAACGGCAAGTTCAACTTTTAATTTCAAAATGCTTGAGTCCCTATCCGATACAACAATACAGGTGTCATCCGCGTACATAAACACTCTTCCACAGGAAATGTGATTCGGCAAGTCGTTGGTGTAAGTTAAGAAGATTAATGGGCCAAGGACACTTCCTTGTGGTGTTCCCAAGTTCATCTCAAATTCCTCGGACCTGGTATCCTTAATCTTAACGCTAATTCTTCTGTTTTCGAGGAATGAACATATCCACCCGTTAATTGGGCCTCGCAGCCCCATAGCGTATATTTTATTTGAAACGAAGTTGCTCCTCACGGAGTCAAAAGCCCGCGATAGATCAAATGACAGAACTGCAACAAACTCACCACAGTCCAGGCGGTCGTAGACATACTGCACGAGTTCCGTCACTCCCACTTCGCAAGACAGACCTGGCCTAAAACCGTATTGACAATGTGTTAGGATCTGATACTTGTCAAAAAACGACTCGATCCTACTACAGACAACCTTTTCAATGATCTTGGAAAAGATGCTAAGCAGCGCGATCGGTCGATAATGATGGAGAGAGCTCTCTCGAGCACGCCTTTATCAAACTGATAGGTATTTCATCTAGTCCTGTCGATTTCTTATTAGGTAGAGTTTTAATTACCTCTTGTACTTCAAGTGATGTGACCAATTGGAAGTAGAAGCTTCGATCTAGATAGTCTCCATTTGTGCATGAAACTGGTATCATCGCACCAAAATGATTTTGAATTTTGGCTTCCACAGTCTCAGAGAAATACTCAGCAAATAACTTGCTAACGTCCCGTGGGTCATTAATTAACGCCCCGTCATGCAATATTTGTACGGAAGGGGTTCCTTTACATTTCCCTCGCACCTTATTAGTTAAATTCCATATTGTTTTTGTTTTGTTTGTGGAGCAATTTATTTTGTGACAATAGAATTGTTGTTTCTCAGACCTAATTAAATTGTTTATATGTTTTTTTTTATTTTTATAATTTTGATTTAGATCGTCGTTACTGAGGTGCTTACGTAACCAATCCAGTTGCTTTAATTGATCCATTTCAGCATATAGTTCAGGAGAGAACACAATTCTTTCTTTAAAAACATCTACACTCTTCACCATCCGTCTGTTCTTTTTCTTTATTGACGCGTCAAAACACCATAGAAGATTGTCAAAAAATTCATTAAAGAGTTCATCTACATCAGTTAACGCGGTCGCTGCCGTTGTGACATTATTGTTAACTAAACATCTAAATTCATTTATCGTCTTATTATTATATACCCTATACGAATATGACTGATATTCATGATTTTTTTTTATCGGAGCAATTAAATTTATTGAGGCCACCTGCGCAAAGTGATCCGAAATTCCAGGGTCAAAGTTTACAACGGTTGTGTCCGAGGGACAGTTCGTTACTATATAGTCAAGTCCAGACCGACTGGTTTTGTTATTTACCCTTACAATGCGAGTGCATTCCCCAACCAACGAACTCATGCCGAAGGAGCCAAAAATGTCCCCAATGACGCTATATTGCAGACCACCACCCAATCTGTCAATATTCAAATCGCCACACAGTAATACTCTCTCATATGAACTGCAAGCCCATGAAAAAATATGCGCGAGTCTCTCGTAAAATAAGTCAATGCAACCTGATGGTGGACGATAAATATTTATGAGGCAAAGCCCCCCATTAACCACAATCGCGGAACACTCAACCACCCCCTCAACAACAAAAGAAAAGAAATAACAGAGAGAATTATAAAGGGTATGATGTATCTGACTGGACACTAAACTTGATTGATATGTAATGTCTTAATAGCAATAATAACCAATGAATAAAAACCATCTGTTTTGCTACCGATGGGAAATCCTGTATAATTAGAACTTTCCTGTAAACCAGCTAATGTATTAACACAGTCAAAGAATGTTTCCTTATTCTTTTAACAAATTACGTGGAAGTATTTTTATAATACCATGCTAGCCATGAAACAAAAACGCGACGATGTCAAACCAATTATGTATTAGAAAATATCTGTGACATTTAGAAGTACTTGTGCTAAATTATATACATATAATTCATGCGGTTTATAGAGATTTGTCCAGGTTTGTTTTTACACTTTTTAGTTGAAGCTACATCACATTTGCTTCATTTTGACTACTAGCCTATTAGTACAGCCAATTGCTAATTAGTATTATGTAGAAGACAACTAGTATTTTATGATCATTATAATAATCGTGAATTAAATAAACAAAATTTTTAATTTGCTGTTTTTATAAATAAAACAATTGCGGGGAGTAGTAGTTTACGTCGGTGAAAAAATCGAATTTTGCCAATATTTCATCTACTATTAAGTTTAAACTAATTTATAAAGTATTCATATGTACTCAAAATTAAATTTGGGAAGAGTTTTATTAAAAAAGTTTTTCGAAATTCCTACCGGAAACAGGACTTTTACTCTTATCGAAAATCAGTTTTTTGCGAATATTTCGCAAGTTATACTTGTTAGGCAGGTATGTCACGACTATAAAAGTATTTAGAATTTAATTTTCAATACCTTTTGTATAAAAGAAATTTCAAAATTCGAACCGGAAGTAACACTTTTACTCTTATCGAATAGCGATTTTTTGCAAATATGTCGTAAATTAAGTATATATATATATGTATGTATTAAGACTACAGAGGTATTTAGAGCTGGATTTGCAATATTTTTTGTATACATGAATAGTCAAAATTCGGACCGGAAGTAACACGTTTGCTCTTTGCGAGTATGTAGCACTTTTTTTCGAATATCTTGCTCGTATGCATTCTATAGTGATTTATTAAGATAAATAGGGTTTTGAATAATTTTTGCATAAAAAAATTCTTAAAATTGTATAATTTTGAAGACTCATACGTATAAGAAAGTCGTGTGGTGGCCACACCTCATTATTAGGTAAATTATCGGAATTTTCTAGTTTTTCATAATTTCTTTTTTTCCATAAACTTCTGACGATGAAGAAAAAAGTGCACAAAACTAAATATGTATATATGTAACCCAATTTTAATTGAAGACGTAAACAACAGTTCTCCTACACTTTACAGACAAAACAGAAAGCAACGGGTAGGTATAAAAACAGTTACTTCGAAGTAAGGAAAATAAAGATAGGGGTACCGCAGGATTCCATTGTAGATCCCTTATTATATGTAATATATATCTTATATATGTATATGCCAATGACTCATTTTTACTTATAAAAGGGACAAGAGAGTATGTAGAACGTATAAAGAAATTTTGATTAAAATCTGCAATAACAAGGTTTATTAGTAACAAATTCAAGCTAAATCCTCACAAAATGTGTTCTAGAGCAAGGCAGCAGGAAGATACTCAACTTGCTTGGGATTACTATCGACGTGGATTAACGTGTCGTGGCGATACAGACTTATTGTGTGAAAAATTGAATAGATTTCTGTATATATCATCAAAAATATAGCAACAATAGAAATAGCTACATACACCTATTATACCAATGCCCATAATGTTGCTACATACGGCATTATTATGTGCTTGGAAAATTTCTGCAAAAAACAGACGATTATTAAACTATATTTCTTTTATTTCTTTATATGTACAATCTGTTCATAAGAAAGCAACTGGCTCTCTTCCTTCATCGCGATCGTACAAAAGACAATCTAAATCACCATACCCAGTTCATTCCAGTGTCGCTTAGAACGTGGAAAAAAGAAGACATTTCAAAGTGAGGGCTACGTACGCAACCCGATTCGACTGCGGTTTTTCTATGCATGCACCCGAACGGGCAGAATTATCAGACGCTTCTGACGTGAATGTATTTAAAAAAAAATGAGGTGTGGCCACCACACGACTTTCTTATACGTATGAGCGTTTCAAATCCTACAATTTTAAAAATTATTTTATACAAAAATTATTCAAAATCCTATTCTAAGTACTTCCAGTCTCTTAATAAATCTCTACAGGATACATACTTTATGAGATATTTGCAAAAAAATGCTAGTCGCTAAGTATTACTTCCGGTCCGAATTTTGAATTTTCATTTATACAAAAAATATTTCAAATCCAACTCGAAATACTTTTGTACTCTTTACAAATATATACAGGGTATTCCACGAGAGCCGTTCGTTAGAAGTTTTCGTGGTTAGAAGAAACTTAGAATTCTGAAATTTTGGGTTCCAGGGTTATTCAAGATTCTCTTTCATTTTAAAATATTTTCAAGATCATACTACTTCCGGCTATACCGTAAGTCGCCATTAACTTCCTTATTTTAAATGGAACACCCGGTATATTATTATTTCATTTTTGGATTCCTGAGAAAATTTCATAGTGGGTTTTCATCAGGTTTCCCTATACCTATTTTCAATTTTTTCTTAGATATCTTGATGTTTTTGAAAATTTTGACAGATGTAGCCCTGTTTTGAGCATTGCGCCCTTTAACCAATTTCGATTGGTGGAAAGCGCTTCTGGGGTAGACGGAAGCACAGGAATGATACTTTCGAATACCATATTGACAACTGATTTATCGCATACAGGGTATCCAAAATTTAATGACCAATTACATCATTTTAAAAGTTGAAAAAGCTCGTTTTTTCAAATGGGACACCCTGTATTTTATTGGATGATCGGATGCAGAATTTGATTCTGCATCGATTTGCTATAACATTCCCTATACCTATTTCCAGTGGTTTTCTTGTTAATCCATTTTTTTTATTTTAATGTGGTTTTTTGGCAGATACCGAAACATCGCTTGCCTTTCGAAGCCAAATAAACATCAATGAAACGGTAAAAAATTTACTTTAATTAGAACATGATATTAGTACATAACATTTAGAACGAAATATAAAATAAAAACAAAAAATTGGAACATAATGACAAACAATAATAAGAGAATGTAAAATTACAATAATTGTTCTATATGACCTCCATTTTGGTTCAAACACTGAATAACTCTGTCATATACTCCTCGCGAAACAGATCTCCGAAGTTCGTCTGGACTTATATTAGTAAACGCATGGTGAACACGGTTCAATAATTCCTCTCTAGTTTGTACCGGCCTAAAGTACACTAGTTCTTTTATACGACCCCAGAGGTAAAAATCCAAGGGGGTCAAATCGGGTGATCTGGGTGGCCAGTTCCAAGGTCCCCGCGGGCCAATCCACCGATCCTCGAACATCATTGACAATTGCTGCTGTACAATTATAGTTGAATGTGCTGGAGCACCATCAAGCTGAAACCAACTGTTTGCTCTATCACGTGGAGGTAGGGCATTTAGAAAATCACTAACAAACCCTCTCAGTATCTCCAGATATCAAGCCGCATTTAAATTTTCATCGTACACTTGATAAGCCACTCTGTTGTCCATAATTAAACAAAAAACATTGAAACTAAAGCGGTCTTGGTGATTATGTTCCCTAATAACATGTGGATTATCTTGTGCCCAGTAGTGAGTATTTCGGCGATTTGTAATTCCTTGCCTGCTGAATTTCGATTCATCAGTCCACATAATCTGATGAAGAAATCTCGGATCTTCGGTCATTTTCAAAATCATAAATTCGCAAAAGTTGACACGTCTTGCTTCATCACCAAGACGTAATTCGTGAACAGTTATCTCACAAAAAGGATGCATTCCATGTTTTTTTTTAATATTCTGTGGATTGATGTTTTTGAAATACCCAAATCCAGCGCTGCTGTCGAAATTGAACTCCGCGGATAAGCGTGAAAGAACGCCAACACATTCACCACGTTACCTTCATTATCAGTTACGGGCTTTAGGTTATTTTGAGTTGCCCTTACGTTTCCAGTTGCTATAAAGCGAGTTTCGATTCTTGCGAATTTTCCGGGAGTCATTGTTGGTAGGTCCGGATATCGTTCATTAAATAGTCTGCATGTTCGTCGAACAATTCGTCCACGTTCACCGTGCGTGTAAAACAAATTTAATAAATCATTATTGGAATATTCTTCAACATTCTCCATTATAAACTGTACTTAAGCAAGTTAACAAAATCCCTAGAACTGTAAGTAGATACCTCACGAATCTGTACGATGATACTGCTTTGACATTAAATCAACATTGTTTCAATTCCTGTCAAAATCAAAGCTTACTAGGTAGAACTTTTGGAGTTTGATCACCTTTTGATAAAAATATGGATTAACAAGAAAACCACTGGAAATAGGTATAGGGAATGTTATAGCAAATCGCTGCAGAATCAAATTCTGCATCCGATCATCCAATAAAATACAGGGTGTCCCATTTGAAAAAACCAGCTTTTTCAACTTTTAAAATGATGTATTTGGTCATTAAATTTTGGATACCCTGTATGCGATAAATCAGTTGTCAATATGGCATTCGAAAGTATCATTCCTGTGCTTCCGTCTACCCCAGAAGCGCTTTCCACCAATCGAAATTGGTTAAAGGGCGCAATTCTCAAAACAGGGCTACACCTGTCAAAATTTTCAAAAAAATCAAGATATCTAAGAAAAAATTGAAAATAGGTAGGGAAATCTGATGAAAACCCACTATGAAATTTTCTCAGGAATCCAAAAATGAAATAATATACCGGGTGTTCCATTTAAAATAAGGAAGTTAATGGCGACTTACGGTATAACCGGAAGTAGTAAGATCTTGAACATATTTTAAAATGAAAGAGAATCTTGAATAATCCTGGAACCCAAAATTTCATAATTCTAAGTTTTTTCTAACCACGAAAACTTCTAACGAACGGCTCTCGTGGAATACCTTTATATAGAATGCATAATTTACGAAATATTTGCAAAAATCGCTATTCCATAAGAGTAAAAGTGTTACTTCCGGTCCGAATTTTGAAACTTCATTTATACAAAAAATATTTCAAATCCAACTCTAAATGCTTTTGTACTCTTGACAAATATATATAGAATGCATAATTTGCGAAATATTTGCAAAAATCGCTATTCGATAAGAGTAAGGGTCACTTCCGGTCCGAATTTTGAAATTTTGTTTATACAAAAGATATTGAAAATTAAGTTCTAAATACTTTTATACTCGTAACGTACCTATCTACAAAGCATGACTTGCGAAATATTCGCAAAAAACTGATTTTCGATAAGAGTAAAAGACCTACTTCCGGCAGGAATTTCGAAAAACTTTTTAAATAAAATTATTCTCAATTTTAAATTTAAGTACATATGAATTCTTTATAAATTTGTTTAAACTTAGTAGTTGACGAAATATGGGCAGAATTCGATTTTTTCACTGAAGTAAACTGCTACTTCCGGTCTACCGATTTTACTGAAAAACTAATCAGATCTCAAGAGGGAGATTATACACGTAAATATAAAATTTGGAATTGATATCTATAGAGGTTTGACCGCTGTGGTCACACACAGACATTTTTTAAAAACCACTTTTTCGGTATCAGGGGACTTCAAAACGTGGACATCTGCAAAAATCTTGAGGTCGAAAATTTTCACAATACTTCCTTATACTACGTATAAGAAAGTAAAAGAATTGGATTGGCCGACCAAAAATATCAATTTCTATTGGTCGAATTGGAGCGACTTTCTGAGCATGTATTTCAGTAAAGCGTGCATGGTCTGTCCTCGGCAAAAATTTCGTCTAGCCGACTGTAAAACAGACTGTAAAGATCAATGTGTGGAGATGCTTCTCAGTCTGGTTTCGACTGTTTGGAACTTTCACGTAGAATTTGAACGCAAAAAATGATCAAGGTTAAGAGCATGGCCTTTTTAAATCAGTCCATAAATGTTAGAACGAACTAACAAAGAAAATAATTCAGAGGAATCACAAAAGTTGCCCTTTAGCCCCTTACTAGTGAAATGCACCGTAGCAGTTTCAATGTACTTTTCGTGAAATTACGATTCCTTTCTTGATGAACAGTGTAAATTTTGATTACAACAAACTATTACCTGAAATGGGTGGCTAAATATAGGGAAAAAAAAAACAGAAGTTTCTAGTGATTTAATTATTTCCATTGGTATTTCGAGATTAGATATGTAAGAACTATCATCATTCATATCTACCATTTGTCTATATCGAATTTTATTGTTTTACGCTTGAATTTCCAGTTTATTATTGTTTTATAATATAGGTTTAACGATCACTTTCAATAACATTTTTTTTGTATTATGAGTTCGCTTCTAGCTATTTACAAATAGATATTATCAATAAAATTCGCATATTTCTAGGTGTTTTTAAATATTTCACCTATCATCTATACATAATAAAACATGTTTTGAAGCAGTAGCAAAAGAAAAAAATACCATTAACGCATTATTAAAATATTCTTTGAACCTTGGCCTTGAAACTGAACAAGTTACTGAACTAGCGAAACTCAAGTTAATAATCTTCTAAGCGTTTACTTGGCTGAAATATGTATATAACTTAAATACTACACACATTTACAAGAACTAAGGCAATAGAAAGGAAAAGAGAAAAACATTCAAACTGCATGGTATTAAATACCCACGATTAGAACAACGCTGTTTTAAATCTAATTAAAGAACGACTGCTGGTTCGCATCGAAGACCATTACAATGTCTATGACTTCTGGGGCTCCCACGTCATCGTGTCTCCATTAAAAATGTGCGCTATTCAACTCCCCCGCGATTACTCGGAGAACGTAAATGGTTCAGAGAAAGCGTCTGAATGATTTTATTTTGGAACGAATTACGGGGAAATTTGTATGAGTGGGAATCTAGGGAAACCGGGCGCTGCCGAAGTAATGAGGCACGTAGGCTGGAAAAAATATTATACCGGCACGGTAGGAAAATTCGCAACGGAAAGAAATTTTCAGTCATTTTAGCTGTGTTAGTTTAACAGGTTAAGATTTTTTACTTCAGAGTCGAAATATTTTGTTGTGATTCAATAAACCTCCAATTAAAGTAAGAGGCGAGTAGAATTTGCCCGTACTTGCGATCTAAGTATCGACCACGTCCGCTGTCATTTCTGGTTGCCCAATATCGAATACAAACTGCCTCAAAATTCGGCGTTGACTGGCTGAATTGCAAAGAAAAAGAGTGTCATCATGTTACCAATAGCGATGCCCGAAGGAGCTTAGTTCTGGAAAAAGGAGGAAATCCCTGGGAATGAAAAACTGTATGCAAGACAGGAGATGAGTGCAATCAAACATTCCATTACAAAACTTCCATATAAAACGCGCACCATGAATCTATCGGTAATCTTACAGTGGCTAAAATATCAACTACAAATTGCCTCAAAATTCAGTGTTTACTGGCTGAATTGGAAACAAAGACAATGTCATCATGTTACTAATGGCGAACCCCGAAGAAGAGTAGTTCTCTAAAAAGACACGAGAAAATCCCTGGGAAAGAAAAAGTCTCGTATCCTCGATTTCTGAAGCAGCTCTCTGCTTCAGAAATCGAGACTGCACTCCCCTCAATGGCGAGTGAATATATGTATTACTACCATATTCCAGTCTACTTAAGGCAATACAAATATAGAATTTTCAGGAGCAACGGCACATAACAAAACCTATAGTTTTTGAGGCTGAACTCCATGACATGAAAATCTTAAATGGTTATTAAGGAGTATCCCAAGATCATTTACGTTATCCACCCGCTTAAGCTGGTCCCACCCTTTTGAATATAGCTAATTTTGCGAGAATAGGACATACAACAGTTTGTATTTAGCTTTAAATTGAAATTGGAACACCAAGTAGATATAAGATTTAAGTTCTCTTGAAGATGCGATGATATGATACATCATTCTAAGCTCGTATAGAGCAATAGATTTAAATCATACGCATATGCGAGTAAATTACATATACAGTCGAACTTCAATAACTCGATTTTTGATAACTCGAATCAAATTGGTTGGATTTAGATCTGGGAATCTCCCAACTACGTGTGTTTTTACCAACTACGTGTGTTTTTAACCGTTCCAATCGTTCGTTTTATAGCATAACGATGCAGGCAGTTCAGTTTCCGCGCCGCTTAAGTGTAAGTGTAAAATATACTGTGCCAATTTGTTTTATCACGTTATTTTTATTAGTGAATTAAAACGTAGTTGAAAAACTTTATCCATTGATAAGAAATTGAAACTTATAAAAGAAGTGGAAAGTGGGTCACAAACGAAAGATGTAGTTGTAGACGTATGGTGTTTCCAACTACTACAGTGTCTACTATTTTTAAAAATAAGCAAATAGTTATTACCGCGATCGAAAGTGGTGGTGCAAGTGGAAGTTTCAAAAGGTTAAACCAACCACGTATACGCAAATATGGACAAAACAGTTTTGGAATGGTTTAAATCGGCAAGGATGCAGAACTGACCTATTCCAGGAAGGTTAATTATAGAGAAAGCGTTGGAATTTAGTTTGCAATTAGGACAACCCAATTTTAAGGCGAGCACGGGTTGGTTGGATAATTGGACGCCTTTCTGCAGAAAGGAACCAGCCCACAAAACAAAACAAAAATGATATATTTAGGCCACTCGTTCAATAAGTTCGTTGCAGTCATCTGCAAAATAGATCCAACGTACACTGCGACATTTGACGGCACCTATTGTCCATTGACCCAACCAGCAACATTGAATTCAAGTAAATGTAGGAATCTGCAGAAAAGATCTAGGTGGATTGGTTCTTTTCTGTCAAACGTGAAAAACGCTTATCATAACCTTCCACATCTGTTGGTTCTTTGTGACGTTAAAGTCCACTAATTATTATTTTGTAAAATTTGTACGCTTTTTGTTTTGAAATCGTATCGTCCTATCGATATTTCGTTCAATATGGATGGGTCAAGAGGAAAACACATATTAGCCTGGCCATCGCTAATATGCGTTTTCCTCTTGTGTGTATACATATATATGTACATACACAACAAAAATGTGTTAATTAGGATTTTAATGTTCTCTTTGTTGTTTTAAGATTTGCCATATGTAAGAAAAAGATTTGTGAATGGAAACGTGATGTTTTACCCCATTTGCTAGAAAGTTATCAAGCACAGGGCGTATTTAATGCAGATGAAACGGGCTTATTTTTTAAGTGTCTCCTTAAATATTATTAAAAAAGTTTTTAGAAATTCCTACCGAAAGTAGGTATTTTACTCTTATCGGAAATCAGTTTTTTACGAATACATCACAAGTTATGCATTCCAAGCAATTACATTACGAGTATAAAAGGTTTACTTTCAATATTTTTGGTATAAAAAAATGTTCAAAAAGCTAGCACTTTTACTCTTATCGAGTAGCACTTTTTTTGCAAATATCTCGCGAAGTACGCATTCTGTAGAGATGTATTATTAGGAGAGTAGAAGTACTTAGAATAGGATTTTGAATATTTTTATAAAATACCACTAAAAGACCATTTGGTCACAGCGTTCCATATGAGCCACAATTTTCTTTCTTTCGGTTCTAGCACCATATCGAATTTTGAGAGTATTTGTAAGGTACAGTCATAGTGACGTAGAGAGTTTAAGGTACAAAAGAAAATTGTAAATTCCGAACGGAAGAACTTTTAATACAGTCTTATTTCACTTAAAACCGATCTTTCCAAATTACTAGAACTTCTAACAGTTATTGGACAAAAGTAATTTGTCCTATAAATATTCTTCTTGTAGTCTTTCCAATTGCAACTATTCGACCAATACTTATTGACAAATAAAGCTTATTCATTCGACGAGCTCCTTCTAACTCGAGCGATTAACACGGCACAGCTATACTCCAAAATTGGCGAATTGGGGAGCGAATGATCTGAGAACCTGGCTTATTTACAGTGGCACCAAGTCCGGACTACTCAAAATTATAATCTGTCAACCCACACCTGTCAGGCCTACACTAACCTATGAAATGTTATTCCAGACGAATTCTTCTTATCAACGCCGTCTCTGCTGTTGCAGCTACGTAGAGGACAAGAAACCATAATGTCTTTTAATATTTAACTTATTATATAACTCTAATACACGATGCACTTAACAAACACTACACTTTTTACCAACACTACCTGTTTGACGTAAGTGTAGTATCAATATGGCGGACCTGTACCCGGTTTGATCACGTGCAAATTTTGGCATGCGATAAGTTTAAATTTAAAAACCATGCGTAAGCACCAATATTGAATGTCAAAGTAGCATTTACAATTGAATATTTGACAGTTAGTGCTTGACTTACTAAAATATTTTGTTTTAGACTAAATCATTAATAAATACAATAAAAACCGATGAATTTCAATGAAAACTTAAACACGATATTCTCAGTTCTGGCTTTGTTTTTAGAGCTTCTGTTTGTATTATGAAATGCTTCAGCTTTTCGTTGAAACAAGTTTCATTCTGTCGTGACCCTGGTGTAATTTGAGGATTGTTTGAAGCCTACGGAAATAAGTCATAATGCAAATTTGATATTAAAATTTGTTTAAATACACATACCAGTACGTCTTATATGGAACTTTTACAATGTATTCAATCACAAATAAATGACGCATTACTTTAATACTTATTTCTGATGGCAAATAATATTGGTTTGGGTTGCGACTTCGTGATGAACACGTGAATTTTGCACCTACAAAGAACATATAACCCATACTTGTGTGGCTTTTACAGAAGCGCCAAATATTCAAAAGTATGTACCTATGTTGGTATTTATGCCACGTCAGAAAGAAACAAATTTACGAGCTAACAGATATAATTTTTGAAGTGTAAACTTCTATGGGCGCGTTGATTGTGGGCACTGAACGAGATTGAGCCGTCACGCTCGGCTATGTAACGCTCGAGTCGCCATGGTTACCAAACGAACCGTAAATTCGACAAAAATCGGCAAAACTGTGCAAAGAACTCCTCTCTGGACACGCGAAATTGAAAGCTGCCCTTTGGTATTGGTGTATGGGCGACATTGAATTTCCGGTCGACGGAGAGATTTTCTTCCTAAGTGGAGCGGTTGTAAAGATATGAGCTTTTAAAGAAGAGCGTGCACTCGATGTTTTAACAGCAAAATGGCTTACGTCATGACGATTCATGTGACAATCAAAAAATTCCGAGAAACGTGAAACTGACAGGCGAACTGAGTTGCACCACAGATTCATTTTTAAGCGTGAAATACGAAATTTTGAAGGTTGCGAGGCCTCATCAAGACTCGGGGTCTTAAGGAACCGGCTATTTGGGACCTTTTGTATGCTTATTTCGAGTCGGCAGTCGCACGCAATCGAAGGTACCAGCAATTTAAAGGTCGTTTGCAGAAGGATTTGGTAAGAAAAATGCCCGTTTAAATGTGCACTGATATCAATGTATTCCGGACGGGCGAAAAATAAATATCAGATTCTTATGTGCACTGGCGATCAATGTATTACGGTCCGGCGAATTGCATCTCCACACAATACATAACGGTCTCCCACATGACTTGATATTTTTATCTATACAGGGGTCGATTAATATTTTAATAATGATTTGAATTAAAATGCGATAATTTCAGAACGTGTGTATTTCCTTAAAAGGGAAAAGAAGGATTGCTTTCGATATTTATGTGCCCCTACTACGAAATAATTTTATTTAAACGATTACGCAAACGTGCACAGTGGGCGGAACCGGCTGAAATCAATTTCTCTTTCTTCTGATTAAAATTAGGCACTTGGGAGTTTTTACAGTCGCCCATCACTAATTCAAATGTCGAAATAGAACAAAATGGCCGAAGGATTTTTTGAAAATTGACGTATGAAAGTAAAGTTTTAGATACGGGGGTGTCTTAGATCGCCGATCACGAATCCAAAGTCAAAATGTCAAAAAAAAAAAATGGCGGAACAATTTTTTGAAAATTGACGTATGAATGTGAAATTTTAGATACGGGGGTGGTTGAGGTCGCCGATCACGAATCCAAAGTTAAAATGACAAAATAAGACAAAATGGCGGAAGAGTTTTTTGAAAATTGATGAATGTTTGTGAAATTTTGGTACGGGGGTGTTTGTGGTCGCTTATTACGTCTTCAATTTGGCGATTCTTTCGGCGACCGGCACATGGGAGAGCCTTGATGATGTTTTCACTTCTGCCGTGTGGTTTTAAGCACACTCATTTTTCTTTTTTTTTCAGATGTCGCAAGAATACTAAAGTTCGGCAAATATAGACAATGCGGTTTTTACGAGAAACTTGTCAATTTGACGTTCGATTCGTACAATTTTAAACCTATATGATTGTTGTATTATTTCTACAGCCCGAAATAAAACATCTAACTATGTTCTTTCATTACTTTTTCTATAAAATTGAAATTATATGTGATGGGTTTCACGACGTTTGAGTATTATTATTAAATGAATTTGCGGCAAAATGCGAAAGATCGACAGAACAAAGAGTACATCAATCATTTAATACGACTCCCTTGTTTTGAGAAAAAAATACTCGCACATTTTATGGTCGTCCCATTCGGCCCAAAAATAGACACGAACTTTCCGCATTCATGAATTATTTACGTCTCCCTTGTAGTTCTCGCACAATGCGCTTCGTTACCCCTCACCCGCCAGTCGCGTCGTCTTACCATTCTGAACTCCATACACTTCTGAACCCTTTTGTTCTAGCGAAAGAAAGTCAACGTCTAATCTGCAACTTCAATCTGGGCACTCGAGCGACGCATGAAAACGATGAATGCGATGTCTTAAATTGATTAGACCACGTCACGCTATCCATGGCATAACAAATAAAAGTCCTTCAAGATGGTGCGGCGCTCCAAATTCAACTATATATGTGGTTGGGTCTATATGTATGTACATATTTGTATTTACGACGTTGCAGTTTGCTGTAGTAGGTCATCATTTCATGTACGCCATTGTAATTCTTGGCTACATTTTCTACCGCGCTTCCTGCACTGTTATCTCTATTTCGCGTTGAACTTTTTGTACGTTTTGGCTTTTATTTTTATTTATGGTTATGTTAATGTCTAGTTTCGCGTATCAATTGGTTTCTTTTTCTCGTCCTGTCTGGAATATTAACAAACGGTAACGGCTTTCTCTCTATTTCCTTTTATAACAAAAATTATGTTCATATAAATATGTATTTGCGCTCCCGTAACATTCTGGTTCTTTTTGTTTTCTTTCTTTAACGTCTTTTATTTACAATTACAAGCCCCAGGCGACAGGCTAGTTTTTTAGACAAGCATAATTAGCGATGTAACTATTTCTAGGAAAATTTCAATGTTCAAGTTTATTAAATTTTCAGATATTCTGCAGATGTCAATTGCACCATCGTACAAATTTATAAAGTATACTATAACTTTGACTCAATATCGTATATTCCTGACAGCCCTCTATGACGTCACAAAACAAAAAAAATTCGAAATGATTTGATACGTATCATATGTTCGTGTTTAGTTTGGTGATGGGTATACTTTAACCGTTGATTGAAGGAATACATAAAGATGCGCAACTACAAAGCACTGAGCGTAGCCAAAACTGGGTCCGAGATCTACAGAGATGCATCAGTCGTTTGGGTCCGAGATTCGAAACAGCCCGAGACAGCGATGATGTTTCTCGGCAAGGGGTTTGCGTGACGACTTAACGGAAAGACACGCAATTTTACTATAGCGTTGCGCATTTTTATATATTCCTTCAATCAACGCTTTAACTCTGAAACATTGCTTTCATTCAGCAGACACAACAGTTGCGCAAGTGTTCAGTGATCATGTCCAGTAGACGAGCGCTCACTCTGAACATGTCCAGGAGCGGCCGCCATTATTGTGAGCGAAAAATTCTACGCTCACTTAGTGAGCGTATTCTGTACGCATGCGCCATTGATGCATTCTAATACCAACCCAATATATAATTTTGAAGAAAGTTACTAGAAAAGTAAGATACAGCAAATTAAAGGTATTGTGCAGAAATAAATGTATTAAAATATTGGAGTTCACCCAGTATTTCATTCGGGGTTGGAAAAACCAGCCCTTTCACTAAAAACTACGCCAAAACCTAATGCAGAAAAGCAATTTATTATTATTGTTTATTCGGTTTAATCTCTATAATTTTAACATATGGCAGCAATGAAAAGTACCAAATGACAGACGATGACATAAAGGTGAGCGGTCCTGTCCAGCGAACACTCAACTGTTGTGAAGTGAACGGTTGGAGCGGGATCGGTTCCCGATACGTCTGCTGAATAAAATCATTGTTTATTATTTTAATTGTAGTAATAATATCGGCTTATATTGGTGTTAGTATATTAAAAGTTCTATTAAATGAAAATAACGACCTCATATATCGAAACACAAAGCAAATTTTATTTTTAATCTTCACACAATTTAAATCCTTTTTTTAAAATAAGCAGCCCAAAACTAGTCAATAAAATGGCAAAACAGATCTAATACGTTAGCTAGTCCCTCGTTATACGGTAGCCTTAAATAATATAAATAAATAAATTTTATTTGTCCAGCAGAACATTACAATTAAATTTCAAACAAATAATAACAGAATGAATCTAATGTGAGTTTGCACAAATGAAAAATACCTAAAATAACCCCTCAATGAACAAATATACAATAAACAAATTTCAAATTACAGCACTTTCCAATAAGATTTCAATGATCATACACAATCACAATATAATAATAATTCATGTTCTAATATTTCTCAAATACATATTTGAACACCACAGATATTTGCAACCATTGCCAGGAAAACCACAGCAAAACCTACATTCAGAGAAAATAGTTTCAGACCACGGGTCAAGCGTGCTAAGTACTACAACACCAATCTATTGTAATTAGAAGATATTACGTAAACGGAGGATTTAATCATAACAATGGTTCTGGGAAATTCAAAGTAAAAAAGCAAAATGGAGACGCGCGAAGAATTGTGGGTATTCAGCAGGGATAATAGTTCTAAAGAAACGAACTTGTGACGTATCCTGTATATATAAGCTACGTCATAAAATTTCGTTTCTCTAGAACCATTATCTTCGTCTATAATATAGATGAAGATAAAACTGTTGACGACCTCTTTAAAAGGAATCTCAAAACGAAAAAAATAGTTATTTACGAACCAAGTGCGGGAAGACTATGTTTCCGCATTAGCGCATTTTGAAAGCACGAGCGACCGAAGAAAGCGAGTGCTTTTAATTACGCGAATGCGTAGAAAATGTCTTCACACAAGTGCTTTGTACAATATTTTTTGTACGAACATTAAATTAAAAAAAAAATTATTGACTAAAGTGATTAGTATCATACCTAACCTTAAACAGATTACCTAACTAATTTAAGCATTTCATGTACGTACCTATTACTCATATTTCCATTAAGTTTAAGTTATTATATTCTTACACATGACGTACTTATTCTTATATTTGTAGTAAATTCATCGCTTTTGGTGTTTGATTACAATTAACTGTCAATGTAGTGTTACTTGAGAAATCGTCAAATAGATGGCGCCAAGAACTTTGTGGAAGAATTTTTACCAATACTTCTATTTCCCTAACTTTTAATAAAGAAAAGTGGAAGTAGTTTTTTATAGACTTAATTTTATTACTATAAAGGTCTATTTCTTTTTGTCCCAAAGAGCCGGTGATTTTTGCAATTTTTACAGTCGTGTCGACCGGGAAATACTCCTTGCTAGTCAAGCAATACACGTGCGAAATGTCACTTTATAGGGGGTGAGTACAAAAAAGGTATTAAAACCTCTAGTTATTTAGTTTTTAATATTTGTACATATTTCTGTTCCTACATCCCCTAATGGATCTAATATAAAATTTATTAAATCGGATTAAAAAATTAAAATGTATAAGTCAAAAAATATATTCATTCGCTAGAAATTTCATCTATGTAAAAACAAATATTCTTACACTTGAACTAAGTACATAAAGTGGACTCTTTACTGCTATAGACGAGGGGTCTCCAAACTACGGCCCGAGGGCCACATCCGGCCCGCGGACAGATTTTGTCCGGCCCGCGGAGAGCTAGCATACTTGAAAACTCCTTTTAGAGAACATATTTTTTATAGCAAATTAAATTTAGTTTACTGAAGTATTCTAATTTTATGTTGAATAATTATTAATATGATATCTACATTGATATGGTCATGGGCTAACTACTCATAACATTGTTGTAGGCTTATTGTTATTGTTTTTGTGATAAGTTGGATAAAGAAACACAGAATTGTAATGAGTAAAGACATGTATAATATGCAGAAAATTTTACTTCAGTATATAATAACTAACAAATTATTGAAATGAATCCAACTAACATTTTATACATTTTAAATAAAAACATAACTTATAACAAGCATAATGACATATGAAATACTAATGAGATTTGTGTAATTGAGATTTTCCACTGACAATAGTTTGTAGTTGTGGACTAATTTTACTTGTACCAATTATTAAAAGAGATTTAAGATGCTCATCAGTTAATTTAGATCTGTAAACATTTTTTGTGTACTTCATTTTGGAGAAGGTCTTCTCACACAAATAAGTAGCACCAAAAACAGAAAACAGCCCACGAGCAAATTTATGCAAATTATCAAATTGTGTCAGTGGAAGACTCTTATAAAATTCCAACAAAGATGAGTTTTGATATTTGTTCTTAATTATATTACTGCACTGTAGATCAATTATTTCCATTTGAAGTTCCGGGGCTAGGGTTTCAATGTCAGTATCAAAAGGATTCTGAAAAATCTTAATTTGATTCGCAATGGCATCAAAGTCCGAGAAACGAGTATCAAAATTTATTTTCAAAGCACTCAAAGTTTCGATTGCAAAATCGATAGGAAACTCAGTCTCAGTAGTGTGGCTGAATATTTCACATGTTTTAAAATGTGAAAAACATTTACTTCGTAGTTGTGATTGAAACAGTATCAATTTCTTCCGGAATGATTTGATATTAGTGTATAAATCAGGAAGATGCTGGTTTTCTCCTTGCAATCTCAAATTCAGTTCGTTCACATGTTTTGTCAAATCAACATAGAATGCTAACTTCCACAGCCATGCGTTGTTTTGTAATTCAGTAAGAGGGCGATGCTTTTATTCAAAAAAATTTCGATCACTGCTCGAAGTTCAAAAAAGCGCTGAAGGACTTTACCACAACTAAGCCAACATACGGCAGTATGATAAGGTAAGTCATTTTCTCCAATCTCTTCAATAAATTGTCGGAATTGTCGGTGATTCAGCCCAAAAGATCTGATAAAATTAACAGTTGATATGACTGGTTTCAGAACTTCAGACATATCCAAACATTTTCCGCACAAAGACTGTTGATGAATGATACAATGTAAGACTAATGGTTTTAAACCACCGTCATTTTCTACAGCCTTTGACACAAGAGCGACCACTCCCTTATCTTTCCCACTCATGTTTTTGCCTCCATCAGTTGTAATACATTTCAAGTTTTTCCATCGAAGGTTCTTTTGATTAATGGCCATTTCAACTCCTTTAAAAATATCTGTACCAGTAGTTGTGCCATGAATACTATTCATATCAAGAAGTTCTTCATGCACTTCATAGCTTTTATCTACTCCTCGAATATAAATCAACACCTGAGCAGTATCTGACACATCCATTGACTCATCCAAGGCCAAAGAAAACCACTCAACATGTCCATTTTTGTCGAACAGTTGAGAGGATATATTTTCAGCGATGTTTTCTACCCTTCGAGCCACAGTGTTTGCTGACATACTGACACTTTTTAATAAATTTACCTTTTCAGGGCACATTTCTTCGGCTACTGCAATTATGCATTCTTTGATCATTTCTCCATCGGTGAATGGTTTTCCGCGTTTTGCAATTTCAAGAGCTACACGAAAGCTGGCACGCGTTGCAGCCTCTTGTTCAGTTTTGAGTTTTGTAAATGAAGATTGCTTCGATTTCAATCCGCGCTTCATAGCTTCGAATTTTTCTGTCCGCAAACTTCCTGTATATATTGAGTAATTTTGAAAATGTTTTGTTTCATAATGACGTTTAATGTTATATTCTTTGAGAACGGCTATGCTTTCATTGCAAATCAAACATAGCGCCTTCTTACTGGACTCAGTTACGAAATACTGAATGTTCCACTGATCTTTGAATTTTCTGCATTCACTATCAATTTTTCGCTTCTTTTCCATACTACTAAATCACACACAAAAGCAACAATTCAAATCAAAATACTGTTACAAAGATGTCTTAAACTTAAACACGCACAAACACGTTTTAAGGAGATACGCACTATTTTATTTCACAACAGTGTCCTAGGAACTGACTTGTGGTTGCGCCACTAGCCTTCTTATATATTCCAATTACTGCCATCTAGAAGTGAGTGGAAGACACCAGAACTTTCTCGAACCAACGAGATTATTCTGTACGTGCTATTAGCGCCATCTGTTAGCGATAGAAGGTACTACCTATTTCCGCTTGTGTCCACCAGATGTCGTGTCACGTTACTCCTCATGGCTCGTACTCTACGACTAATCTAGAAATTACAGATAATGACAGGAAAATTAATAATATGCAGTGTTGCCGTTTTGCAGCCTTTTTTAAACGTTGCGTACTTTTTCGGACTTTTTTTCATCAGTGGACTATTTCACTTTTTACCACCGGCAACAATGATAATATGGTTTTGGCCCTCGGAACTTACTGGAGTAATCAGTATGGCCCTAAGGCTGGAAAGTTTGGAGACCCCTGCTATAGACAAAAGCATGGAATGGATCAAGGTTATCAAAGAGTATTTATTGATTAGATAAGTGCGGTATTAAGATACTAAATGTGAAAAAAAAGTTAAATTATGCACGTTTATTCTAAGATTTATAATAATTTGATAAAGTAATATTGATAGTGTCTGCTCTCCGAAAAAACTAATGGACTTGCCCAACATATTTCAAGTGACTACTGGCCTTCTTGAGATTAATTCATGGAAGCATTTTATAAAAATGTGGGCGCAATTACGAACATATACAAGTACATATTATGTATATGCCTGTCGAGTGTTTCGTTGTAGGGAGAGCTGACCTAAAAAGTTCTAAATGATTCTGTGAAAATACATTAAAAAAGAACAAGACTAACAAAAGAGAACTGACAATTTTAAATTATCACAATTGTCAGTGCGTGAAACCTATTTTCATTTATATATTTCTATTTGTGAAAAAGTATGGTTGTAAATGTTCTTTATTGTTATCTTTACGGCAAATGCGCAACAGCAAATTACGGCGGTTAGAAAATAGCACTAGGAAATTTTATAATGATTTATTGAAGACTTTGTATCGGGCATTCAATCGCTCTGCAATGTCATTAGGTTTGGTTTTCCTTAAGTATAAGTGATCCACTGCGCCACCTTATTTGAATTAAGATAGACCGAGTCAAACTTCACAAATAACTAGGAAAATTATTTTGAGGCTTCTATGTTGAAAGTTCAGGGCAGGCTTAATTTACAATAAGCATACAAAGTTCTTTATAAAATTCACACCGCGTAGCGGGTACCACACAGTAACGGTAACAGATTGTAAAGGGGCCCACACACTGCGGTTTTGTTCGACAGACTTGTTCGTCGAACAAAACCGCAGTGTGTGGGCCCCTATATAAACAGGCCGAACCAGATATTTTCAGCAGCTTTGTACGCCAACATTAACGACGGTTTTCGAACCACACACTTCAGATTTGTTCGACGGTTTTGTTCGACAGACTTGTTCGTCGAACAAAACCGCAGTGTGTGGACCCCTTAAAAGCGCCAAACTGTAGTGGTGCGTGGGTTTTACATAACATTGTCAATAAGTTTGGTTGTTAACAAGCTATTCACACAGTAAACAAAACATATGATCGGTATACGTGTTCTAATGCCAAAGTCACTAATAACACGTCTAATACAAACAATTATCGTTACTAACCACAACAGAACAATTATTACAAAGTTCCGCCATTAATAGAGCTTTAATAAGCCTAGAATGGCAATAGATTACAAAGCAAAAGAACATTGAATACACAAGTGTGAATCTAATATGAATATTATAAGTAAAGGCAATGAAAACAAAATTATTAAGATGCTAAAACGAATATTACACGATGGTTCGTAATAGTAAATATACAGTGTGTTTCACTTTGATACTTGAAAAATCAGTATTTTTTAATGGAACATCCGATTTAATTTTTTCTTTTTTAAAAAAGCTCTACACAGTGATGTGCATTTTTTTGATTTAGGCCCTTTGTATGGCCTGCTGTGGTATTAAATGTAACCCCAAAAATGGCAAAATCGTATTAGGCATTTTTTAACAAAAAAAACTATTTATGCAATCGATTTAGCCATGCTTCGAAACCCTTAGTACCAAGTTTCAAAGTCGCATCTTATACAGAGTGTTTATAATTTAGGTGCAAATTTCGAAAAATACCAATGTTTGGGAGCACCCTGTATTAACAGAATAAAATATTTTCGAGATTTCTTCTTTCGATGGAGGTGTAAGTACTATGGCTTTGAAATTATACTCTTTTTATTGGCCTAGTTAATACAGGGTATTCGTAATAAAAAATCAAATTTAAGGAAAAATCGATTTTTTTCGTTTTTATTTACTGAACATAACAAACTACAAATATCTTTAAATTTTCGAGTTTTCTATTACCCCTCCTTCAACTTGAATACATTTTTCTAACCTTCTTTGGCAATGATTCATTACTTTCGCGAGTTCCTGATGAGAAATTAACTCGCACTCTTCTGTTATCCTCCGCTTAAGTTCTTCCACATTATTGGGTCTTGTACGGTAAACATTTTCTTTAAGTTTCCCCCAAAGATAAAAATCGAGTGGCGTCAAATCTGGCGATCTCGGAGGCCACTTAATTTCTTGACTATAGCGCCCAATCCACTTTCTGGGAAATTTTTGATCAAGCCAGTTGTTAATTATTGCTGCAGTATGGACGGGTGCACCGTCCATTTGAAATATCATGTCGGCACGTCTAGCAATTGGCAGTTCTTCTAAGGCATCCCAGAAATTCGTATTTAGAAAATTCAAAAAATTTTGGGCCTTCAAGTTATGTTGAAAAAAAAAGGGACCAATTATTTGTTTATCAAAAATTCCGCACCATACATTAATTTTCTCAGAATATTGCCTTTTACAGTGAATAACCCAGTGAGGGTTTACTTCCGACCAGAATCTACAATTTTGTGAAGATACAACCCCGTTTGTGGTGAAGGTTGCCTCATCCGAAAATAAAATTTTATTTAGGAAATTGTGGTCATTTAGATAATGTCCTTGACACCACAGAGCGTATTCCATTCGAGAATTTTCATCACCATTTTCTAAAGTGTGTAGGAATTTTGGTTTGTAAGCAACCTTTTTATTATTCTTAATACATCGCCAAACTTTGCTGGAAGGTATATTAGTGTTTCGCGAAATTTGTCTAACGCTAGTTTTAGGGTTGTGCCGAATTTGATTTAAAACAATGTTTTCTCTGTTCTCAATTAAATTGTTTCCCCTTTTATTTGTGGAAATAACATTACCAGTTCTATCGAAAAGAGAATTAATATTTGCTACAGTTTGAAAACTCACTAGTTCTAGTTCTTGATGTCTCCTGTTAAATTCTTCTGCAGCTTGTTTATAAGTTTTTGCATTGTCACCAACTAGTCTTATTATTTCAACTTTTTGCTGTAAAGTTAGTTTATTTCTAACCATTTTTACACAACTTTAATGGTACACACAATAACGTTTTAAGCAATATAACAGCAAGTGTCAAATTGTTTGAAGTTTGATACATTTTTGTTTTCAAGGCCTGCTTCACTAGCGTTAGACAAATTTCGCGAAATACCTTCCACCAAAGTTTGTCGATGTCTCAACAAAAAATTCTGTTCGGATGTAAACCCTAACTGGATTATTCATTTTAAAAAACAATATTATGAGAAAATTAATGTAAGATGCGGAATTTATGATAACCAAATCACTTGTCATTTCTTCTTCCAACATAATTAAATAATTAATGTCTTCAACTTAAGCAGAGAATAACAGAAGAATGCATGACTAGCACTAAAATATTTTATCTTATTTATTTTTACTTATTTTGTAGTTTTTTGTTATGTTCAGTTAAATTTCTTTTACTAAAAATAAAAACGAAAAAAATCGATTTTTCCTTAAATTTGATTTTTTATTACGAATACCCTGTATTAACCAGGCCAATAAAAAGAGTATAATTTCAACGCCATAGTACTTACACCTCCATCGAAAGAAGAAAATCTCAAAAATATTTTATTCTGTTAATACAGGGTGCTCCCAAACATTGGTATTTTTCGAAGTTTGCACCTAAATTATAAACACTCTGTATAAGATGCGACTTTGAAACTTGGTACTAAGGGTTTCGAAGCATGGCTAAATCGATTGCATAAATAGTTTTTTTGTTAAAAAAATGCCTAATACGATTTTGCCATTTTTGGGGTTACATTTAATACCACAGCAGGCCATGCAAAGGGCCTAAATCAAAAAAATGCACATCACTGTGTAGAGCTTTTTAAGTGCAATATATTTTAAAAAAGAAAAAATTAAATCGGATGTTCCATTAAAAAATACTGATTTTTCAAGTATCAAAGTGAAACACACTGTATATTTTATTTATTTATTATACTAATCAATAGGAAAGTGTATACAGATTAGGAACACATAATGCTCAGAAATATAGATTTAAAAAAGTCACAAATTAAAACACCACGTAAATCTTCAAATTTGAAAGTTGAAAAAAGAACAAAGAGAGAGTGTCACGCTTCTGGAGGACACAACCATTAAGACTTCAGTCATAAGCAACGTAATCAGTCTTAGTTGTGTATGACATGACGGAACATTTATCTATGTTTAGAGACAGATCATTCAATTCACACCATTTACATGCATTATCAAGGGTTAGCTTGTAATTTTGAACACTTCGCCAAATACAGCTCACTTCAGACACGATTTTGAAATCATCAGCATACAAAAGACAACTTACCTTCAAAGACTCAGTGATATCATTTATACAAATTATAAAAAATAGAGGACCAAGCATAGATCCATGAGGTACTTCCTATGATGCAATGATGTAGTTACATGGAAGACCATCAAATAAAAACAAATTTTTGACGTTGTGCAAAATAAGATCTAACAAATAAAAGAAGAATCTGTCGAATCCCAATTTTAGATAGCTTATCCACCAGAATATCATGATACAATCGGTGAAAAGCTTTAGAGACGTCGGTATACAACACATCAGTCTGAGAACCATTATTAATGCCAGTTGCAATAAACTGGGAGAGACAAAGAAGATTATGACTGTTGAACGGCCCTGTATGATGCTGCGCAGGAAATAGTCAATTCTTACATAGTTATAAAGCGATTTGCAGATAATACGTTTTTGAAAAGCTTTTACAAAATCAAAAAGAATCAAGATTGGATAATAGTTATAAATGCAATCCCGTCTACCTTCCTTGAGCACGAGGCAAATTTGTGAATATTTCCACATTTCCGAAAAATAAGATGATTGCAATAACATGTAAGAGAGAGCATCAAGAGCATATATCAAAACGAGGGAACACCACTAGGGCCAGCAGTTGCGTTGTCTTTGAAAGACTCTTAAGGGATTCGGAAACCTCATTTCCAGAGCAAGACATAACTTTGAAAATATCACAACCATCAGCACAATCAATGTTAGATGAGGAATTTTGAATGCTTCGTGAATGTGGACGGCTGTTGAGGAATATGATTGAGCGAAATTCAGTGGAGTGCAACAATCTACTGATTACTGATTATGTCAGCAATGAAGTAGAGTGGATACAGGTTCTTTGAAACCTCGCAGTTTTGGGAAGGCAAAGTTCAAATTTAAAATACAATTTCTCGAAAACGGTTAATGGTAACGTCAATGTTAGAGATGTTATCCAAAAATGACAAATAGATCGTACAATTTATGAAAATCAACTGTACACAAATGGAAATGAGTTCTAAGGACAGTGCTCATGCTTATATTTTTAAATATTAACAATTAATTCGCAAGAAATATCTAAGGGTGATAGTTACATATTTTTCCACCAGAGCAACATAAGGTTGTCTAACAGAACAAACTTACTTTGAGAAAATTAGATTCAGTAACCTGTTATTTCTATTCAAATTAAAACTTGTACTGTTTTAAATCAAAGAATCTGGAAAAACTGTGTACCGTTCCGACCTACATATCGGTGACAGATTGAAGACGTTCTAATGACAGGAATATTAATCGACGCTAAAATAAATATTATAAGATTTCTGACCTAAATCCTATTCAAAATTTGTTGGTCAACAGCTTGACAACGATTTCTACAAAGAATAATTAAAAACTTAATAATTATGCTTCGTCAATCTGCTGGTGTAATTAATAACAAATGGTATGTCCGTTATAGTTAATAAAATTTAGTTTACTTCTACAATTCTTCACTTTTAAACGCATGAAAATAATATATGTCATCATCACATTATTTATATCTGTTATATCTAATTTGTCAGTTTCTGTGCCTTGGGTAGAAATAAATCATTTCTTTTTTTTAGTATTATTTAAAAATTAAAAGTTATTTATCATTTTAGATGGATGTGTAACTTTTGTCCGCTACTGTGTTATCAATAAATAAAACTGGAAATATCTCCCAAGATAAAATCTATTTCACGTCATTATTTTTTATTTACTTAAACACTTGAATTGCTTTATTTGTTTTGAACTAATATAATGTTCCGCTTATTGAGTAATAATAATAGTGCGATAACCGGTACTAATCCTACAATACAAACAGAAATCGAAATTTCGATGACATTCGTTCAGAAACGCACACGATATGTAAAGCGACACATATGTGTGGTTACCCATAGAAAAGTAAACAATATATAATTTAATTACATAGACGGATTGGAAAGTGATACTATTATATTATATAGCCCGTTATGATCGTGAGAGCATGCATGCGTTTGCATATAAATGTTTTAATAGAACTTCGTGGGCTCGTATATGTATACGTTTTAAAATCTGTTTTATGTCAACGCACCTTCCTATATGAAATCTAATACGATGAGTAAACTATGCACATCCGCTTAAGTTGATAGAAATTAAATCAATGTAATCCCTGGAGGGTTTCTCTGCTTAAAATGGAGTCTACATTCCGATATACAGGATTATTATTCAATGAGTGTGTATTTGTATAATTGGTTATATTTGAAAATTAAAACCTAAAAATTGTCCAACGGAATATTATTCTATCTAAGGCACTAACAACAATATTTTACATTAAACAAAATTTCTTATTCTCTGACAGATACTTTAATAACATGAAAACGTGGCAATACAAAATTATAAGTAACTATATGCCCATATATACAGGATGAGTCATATCCGTGGGAAAGGCAGATCGTGATTTTACGATATTCCGCAGCGGAAGCCCAAATAGTTCACCAGCAGCGTTACCTTGAGAGAAGATGCCTCAAAGCAAATGCCTTTTAGAAGAGTAATGGATGCTTTCATTACTACTGGTAGCATTGCTATTTCAAAACAAAGGAAACCTAAATATATGGTTAATGATGGAAATCGAATACGAATTCTTATGGCAACAACAGATAATCCACACGAAAGAAGTCGTTTCCTGGATATTAGCCAAACCATCGGTGCAATAACTTTAAAAGGAAATCATCCGTAATGAATACATTAAAATATTGAGTTACCCGTCATTTTAAAGCTAGAAGAGTGTTCTGTCAATGGGCAGTAATTAAAATGAATGCACGGGCAATTCTTTTTGATAGTGTATTATTTGAGGATCAAGTTTCCATAGTAATAGACAGTTAACAAAAATATATCATTTCTATTCAAATGAAAACCCTTGCTTCACTAATAAATAGACCAGCATAGGTGCGGCATAAATGTATGTGGAGGCATTCTTCGTGATTGGATGATAGGTCCGCATTTATTTGAAGGCAGCATTAACGGAGAAGCTTATTAGTAATTTCTGTCAAGCATTTAGTGGAATTATTGGAAGATGTTCCGCTAAACAAAAAGATGTAAATGCAACAAGACGGCGAATCCCCACATTCTATGCTACAGACACGAAATATTTTATGAAATGATTCCAACGAAGTGGCTAGCCAATGGAGGCCCTATTGACTAACCTGCTGTTTAAAAAATAGATATATCTTATTTACAATACGATCTATTTTCTTTTGCCCCAATACACACAAAAATCATATCTCTAAGCTCACATCTTTAAAAAAAAAACATTATAAAACAGACTTGACATCTGAATAGTATCTTATTAAATTTCATTCATTCAATTGTCAATTTCGCGACAAATATCATGGCTCACTATACCGTATTCAAATAAAAAAACATAAACCGACAATACCTCAGTAATGGACGCTTTCAAAACAATAACGTCTTACATGTTTTTGGTGCGAAATTTAGTAAGCAATCCAAAGTGAAATGATATACAGGTTGTTCCATTTGAAAAAAAAATCACTTTCAGACAAAAATATGTCATGTAACTTTAATCCAGTTTTCTGCAAATTCAATTAGCAATTGCATAAAAATAAAATATGTTTGTATTAGGACATTTTATTATGAACAATTCTACCAAAAAATTGTGTCCATCTTATACGTCGTTTTCGAGAAATATATATAAACATACTGAATTTTTCAGAAAAATGGTAATAAGTCGAACACCTTAAATTTTAGGCCTATACTATCTTATAACTTTTTGACTAGGAATTATAAGGAGAATAAAAAATGTACATGTTTAGTATTAAAGCCAGCCAAGTTATGGAACACTCTAAGCGGAGATGACTCAACCTGTATATGAATTGGCTGATTTTAAGTTGTAGCCTCGAACACAAAGTGGTTTTCTATTTGAATCAAGTTTTACTCGTAATCATTAATCTGTACCATATATAACCTTATTATCATGTAATTAATCTCTAATTAATTATTTCTTTCTAATTATGTGGCTACACACATGCAATAAAACATCGTATCGAACTCCGTCGCGCAACAAAGAATGTTGCGCGACGAAGTTGCGGTGTGATGAAGTTTTGAGATGCAACAGATCATCGTCGCGCAACATCAACGCAAACATTATGTCGTTCCATCCTCCCATAATCAGCCAGGCCCGTCCAGACATGCGAACATGTGCGCAACATTTCTTTGATGCGACGGCAGAAAACCAGAGAAATAGAGTAGGGGAGAACGCGCTTCGACGAGTGCGCATCCAGTTTTAAGCAAACGCTATAGTGGTCGCCATTTTGCAGGAAGGCATTTCTTTTCACACGTAAGTTTGTTTACATTTTTCTAAGTCAATGAACTTTACATGCGAATTGTTGAGCTAGGTATAAATATAACCTTCAAAATGGCGGAATTCAATTTAACTTAGTTGGCGCATCTTTAAGCGCGTTCTCCCCTACTCTATTTCTCTGCAGAAAACCGACATCTGATGGGACGCCGTTATGTTGCGATGTTGCGCCGTTGCACTGTTGCGTCCACACTTGAGACGCGACGGAGTTCGGTACGATGTTTTGTTGCATGTGTGTAGCCACCTTTAGATGCTAACACCTGATCTTCCACTATTACCCTGAAGAACAAAGAGAAGACAATTCAAAAGTTGTTGCCTATTAACTTAACCTACAGCACAGTAATGTGATACGAAATATAAAAAAATTGCATATTGTATTCAAAACCTATACATACACGAAAAATATCCATCTAGCATTAGAGCCGTCTGACACGACACTGATTTTAGTACTACTTAAATTGCGCGCGCAATTTAAGTACTGAAATTAGTATTAAAATCAGTGTCGTGTCAGACGACTCTTAGAAGAGAAAATGAATATCCGAATAATTATTTGACTTAAGCTTCAAGCAAGTATGCACGATACCGTACAGTAAAAGCTTCTAATTAAATTACATTTAATACCCACTGGTATCGAATTATACACCCCGACAATCTGCCACGAAAAACTGCGCTCACATCTCGCCATCCTGCACACGGGTGGCGTAATGGTACCTTCAAAGAGCCTCGGATTTAAGTGATGCACATCCGTGCATGAAATTCGGTCATACAGATATTTAGGTTCCTTCGTATTAATTATTGCGTATTAATGTATTATACAGGGTGTTATAAATTAAGTCGGCACTATTGCTAACTTTGTTATTAATGAAGCTACAGTATCCGTTGAATTAGCAAAGTAGTAGTATTTTTATCGTGAACAATGATGGCAGAACCGAAAAGACAGTTAAACTTCTAATTTTCGAGCTATTTACAAAAGTTACTTTTTTTTTAAATGGAACACCCAGTAAATTTTTGTATATATTGAAAGAAGGAAATATTTTAAAAAAGAAAGTTTTCATACATTATTGACAAAAAATGAAAGTTACGGCAGTTATCCACTATTTTATACAGCAATTCGTATCAATAAAATCAAGATGGCTATGATAAAGAAACAGCATATATTAAACAAGCATTGTGTATTACGTATATTTATTAATAATTTATTAGCAATAGTAATTATTTTATTTTGCAGTTCTACAACGTTTTCATATCTTCTGTTGTAACTTTATTCCCAGGTGATCTAGAGAGGAGAATGTTTTGTCACTGGTACCTTAATTATTCAACGCAGAATGTAAATGCACTTCGTCATATTTTGTGGAGCGATGAATCGAATTTTTCTAATTCTGGAATTTGGAATAGAAAAAACCATCACTATTGGTCACGAGAAAATTTATACAAATATGGTTTAGTTTTAATGTTTGGTGTGGATTAATTGGATCGACGATTGTCGGACCATTCTTTTATAATGGCACTTTAACCGGGCAAACATATTCACAATTCATGACTGAACATTTAGGAATATTTTTTGATAACCTGGACTTGGCTACTCGGCAACATATACATTTTCAACAAGATGGAGCACCAGCGAAATGTTTCGGAATAAGTGGATAGATACGAATGGACCAATTCAGTGGCCACCACGGTGCCCGGATCTAAACCCTATGGACTTTTATTTTTGGGGATATTTAAAAAATGAAATTTACAAAGGGAAATATGAAAACGTTGTAGACCTGCAAAATAAAATAATTACTATTGCTAATAACATAGACGCAAGATCGATTTTAAAAGTAACTCGCAATGTACATAAACGAATTCGGAAGTGTATTGGACAAAACGGTGATGTCTTCGAACATCTATTATGACAAATATACATAATACACAATGCTTATTTCATATTTGCTGTTTTTTCATCATAGCCATCTTGATTTTATTGATACGAATTGCTGTACAAAATAGTGGATAACTGCCGCAACTTTCATTTTTTGTCAATAATGTATGAAAACTTTCTTTTTTAAAATAATTCCTTCTTTCAATATATGCAAAAATATACTGAGTGTTCCATTTAAAAAATGTAACTTAAATAGCGCGAAAATTAGAAGTTCAACTGTCTTTTCGGTTCTGCCATCATTGTTCACTATAAAACTACTACTACTTTGCTAATTTAACCGATACTCTAGCTTCATTAATAACAAAGTTAGCAATAGTGCCGACTTAATTTATAACACCCTGTATATGTTTTATTACATTAATACGTCATTAATAATGAGTATTTTAATTGCATGACGTCTGGTAGCTACGGTTATAAAATATTGTTGATGAACAGTCACATAGGCATTTTTCTATAGAAAATATGCATGTATGATCTACATTTTTCTCTTTTCGTCACATATTTTTGAATTTACTTCTATTTTCTTTTTAATTCATTATACTTTCAAAAGAATTTAATAACTAAACATGTATACATATTTTGAATTAAATCCTTCCCTTTATGCTAGTTTATTCATATACACAGATGCCTAGACATATTTAACTATAATAAAATAGCTAATTGAAATGATTAACGTTACATTCATGTTTAGTGCTGTTTAAATTCCTATTCCAACGTATTTGTTATTGTTCTCTACTTTTAAGAGGTTAATTATAAATATATTATATATGTCTGTGTTTTGCTTTATATAATTACGGTTCATACACGTTTGCTAACATTTGTGATAACAACTATCCTCATAATGTTCTCAGATACCCGAGTAGCCTAGGATTCAAAAACAGAAGTTTGTGATATACTTACATACAGACGAACTTATACAATAAATCCACCGCAAACAAGAAAGCGAACACTGTAGCAAAATAGTGTGGATTATCGTATTGACCGAGCATTTTACTTTCGCGGTTGGCTCACTTTCTCGTTTGCGGTAGACATACTCTATGATGAAAAGCTTCCGGTTTGAGCAGAAAAATAACAACATATTGAAGTAGGAAAAACAGCCGTCTATTGCAGATTGTACTTGCCATTAACCTTATGTAACTTCAATGTCGAAGTAATGAAGAGATAACCTTGGATAAGACCACAAGAATAACAAGGAAAATTCGCGCGTTCTGTAGGCTCGGTCGGAATCCGTTTATCGCATCGAAATATGCCTGTACTATGAAGGATAAAGGAAACGGTACAAGAAATGCATCACCAACATAGGGGTACATTGCAACAAACTATGTACAACTAATTTCGAAATGCTTCAGCCTCTTTATCAGACGTCTTATTCTAGCAAATACTGATGCCTATCAAGTTAAAACATTTTAAACTTATAAAAAATTAATGGAAGATGTTTTAAATTATATGAAAAAAAAATAGATGAAACACCATATAAATTATTGTTTGAATATGTTTAAATGTTAAAGATAAATTAATAAATCTGAGTAAAAAATGTTTTACCACCGTGAACCGAAGCAAAACGCGGCTTGACGTATAGGTATACCCGTAAGTGTTAATAGTTTTGAGTGTATGAGATAGGTATTACCTAATTTAAGAAATCTTTAATCAAATGCCACCTTTATTCTATAGATATGTAGATACAAATTACAAAGTCTTAGTTTATCTACACTACCAGCGATTTTTAGACATACGACAAATTGTTGTTTAAATTTAAAAAAAAATTTACTATCACGAACTATATCAAACGCGTTCTCGATATTTCAATACCAATAATTTTAGATTACATATGCAACTGTTAGTTTTACTGAAATTTATAAAGAATAAGAAAGCAAGATTCGTATTACATATTTTGTTTTTCAATTTGAACTGGAAATAACTCTTTTTCTCTTATCGAAAAGATTGAGTACAAATTGATGTCGTTTTAATGGATATTACTCATATTACAGATTAACAACAATATTTTCTATTTATTATTTTTTTCTACTCCCGTGTTTAAAATGCCATTTATCGCATATGTTTCCATGGCGCTAAATTATTAGTGGTCGTAGAAAAATAGTACATTAAAATACAAGTTTCATAAGACACGATTTTTGCGCACGCGTTCAAGTTTAGAAAACGAGCCGCTAGGCGAGTTTTCTAAAGAACAAGTGCGCAAAATGTCTTATGAAACGTGTATTTTATACTATTTTTTCTATTTCGGTTATTAAAAGTTCAAAAAAGCTTCAAATAAGAGACATGTTTTGTTCGAATATTTTAGAAATTTTGCTTTTTGAAGTTGGTTACTCTGATTTTTAAGTAGAACGTTTTAAATATTTGAATATCGGTGGTGCTATAAATATGTAATTGTGTTTAAAATTCAGACTGATTTATACAATAAATTATTTCAAATTATCAACAAAAAGGACGAAATAAATAACTGTACGCCCCCAGAGATTCGCAAAATAACAGAAGACAATTTACAAAATCTTTCGTCCACAAACTCTCTACATATTTATCAAAACAAACTTTTATAACAGTTGTACTATTCAACATGGTAAGTAAATGTCAATAGTAGCATCCGAAAACTTATCATCCAACTCTGCTTAACAATTTATATTGCTAATTAGTAAGTGAATTGTTAGCATGTGTGCCTTTTATTCTTTGTACAATTTTATTGCACATTTTTGTTACTTTAAAGGCTTATATTTTGACATTTAAATACGATTTGGTTCCATTTTTTTTGTTACCAACTTCAAAAAAATAAAATAAGCGTGCGATAAAGTAATACTTTATGCAACCAAAACGGGTGTCGTAAAGTGAACTTTATAGCACCGGAATAGAAAAATACTATTTTCTAGCTTAATAATGTTTTTATATTCATTTAAAAAACAACATTGAATTTAATTTTTAAATGCTTGTTAGGATAATGATGATGCTGTGTGGTAATACTACAAGAAATATATTATTCTTGTTCGTAAGGCTAAGCGCACACGCATCGATATTTATCGTACGACAAAATATCGTGCCGGCAAATTCCTTTAGTGGAACAAAGAAGAGCATGGGAGCGCGCACACGCTTCGAACTCCACACGATACGGCACGATCGTCGTGTTAACGCCGTGTATTGCCACTACGACACACGGTCGCCGTGCCGTTGCCGTGAGTATAGTGGCACATATGATCCAATGAACGCACGCACACGCCACGATTTTTATTCGTACGTATTCGTGCGCTAGGCCTGTTAGTGGAACGAAGAAGATCCTATGCTCTTCTTTGTTCCACTAACAGAATTTGATCATACGATATTTTTCCGTAGGTACGGTAAAAATCGCTTCGTGTGCGCTAGGCCGACACACGATAAAAAAACGTCCGATATTTTGCCGTACGATCGAAATCGATGCGTGTGCGCTTAGCCTAACTGTTCTTATGGTTTTTGTGTGTTTATTGATACAAGTGCTTGTTCAAAATTACTCTGATTTTATCAGGCCAAAGGCTTACAATGCCGGAAAATCAATACATACATATATGGCCTTCAACACAGTAACTACATGTAAGAACTGTAACACCACAATACAATGAGGCTGGAAGATTAGCAGCTGATATAATAAATATTCTGACTGTAGTTGTAAATCTGAATAATATTGCAAGCAAAAATCTTTTGAAATGTTTTGTATATGAGCATTTTATAAAACAGGCAATAACAATGCAACCTTCTACTATTCATATACGGCCACTGAGTTTCTTGTAACTTAAAAAAAATATCGAAAATTAATCTCAAGTATGTGTTTTACACATCCTGTATTCCATTTTTATTGACATAATGTAAATGCGAAATGATATATAGAATACAACAGTAACTAAAATTGCTGGGAATTAAGGAATTGTATATTATTTTCACATTTTTGACAAATAAATGGCGATTGGAATATATGACCCCATGTTTAAATAGCATTGTCTCATGTCTCATTAAATAATTAGTAAGTAACCTTGTAAATTTTCATTAGTAACATTTTATATAAGAAGGCCACCGAATAGGTACAAAACACGTAAGATTTTCAACATTTTCAACTAGTGAACATCAATTTTGATATAGGTACCTACTTGGATCAAATAATTTGTTGTGGTATATATCACACAATATTTTCTTCAATACTTTTCCCATAGGTACCAAATCTTCTATCCATCATTATGTTTATGTAAACTTGTAATATATTGGCTTTTTAAATATATTCACATAACTTTAAGCACGTATGTATATTATTTGTATTTTGTTACATGCTAATTCTACTCAGATCGAATTGACTCTGTAAATGTTACATAACAAATCTTGTTTGCCATTAAATGTAAAAGAATTTTAATCATTTCAATGCTGAAAGGACGTAGTACGTATATGAACCGTTAAGTACGTTATTATTATATAATAACTCATTTGCAGTATTCAAATGGGACACGTGAAGAATGAATATAATTCATAAATACTGTTAACTGTCGAGGAGATGTGTGTGTGTGTGTGTATTTTTAGTTGTTTTACTGCAAATGTGTATAATTGGCGTCGTATTATGGAAGCTCAGTTGGTAGAAATTATAATCGAGTATGTAAAATAAATAATAATCTCAGGATAGAATTCTTTTGTAAAAGTTATTTTAATATTTATTTCAAAATAATATTTTTTAAAACACAATATAATGTATGTTTGTTGACTAAACAAGTTAAATAATGATGGAGAAATCTCTTTTTAAGACATAAACAATAAATTCAATTTCAAAATTAAAATCTCCTTCTTAATGAAATTATTAATTCAATAATTTATATATAACTAATCAGATGATGCTAATATAAAATAGAATCATTTTTTACAATAAATGAAAGATCAATTCTATTATTTTCTTTATCTTATAAAGATTTAATTCAATGTTTGATATTAACGATTATGAAAATGATTTTCTTTTAAATGTTTGTAATTTTACTTTACGATATTCTGTTTCCGTCTAAGACTGGTCCTCTTCATAAAATACATCTATCCTGGATTGCAGGTACAGTTTCTTAAGGTCCGGATAATATGTCATATAAGGGCCAAATTAAATTCATCCAATAGGTTTTTCTCGTACTTGTATACACGTTATGGGCTTCTTCTATTTCGGTAAAACATTTCTTATATGTATTTTTCAGTTTATAACTCCAATTACATTTATTTTTACAAGCAAAATCAAGGAAATTCCGGTTCAGTAATCGCTTTGGTCCAAGATATGAGCTCCACAAGTTTACGACTTATCAAACATGTAGATGATGATAATTAACTTATTAAAATCAGGTACTTATTACTTTTATACCAAATTTTCTATATAAATTCTTTTTTACTCCAACAATCTCGTTTCATTCTATATTTTTTTTTATCTTTCATGTCAAAATTCACAAATCATCTATCTATTTATCAGTAACCAGGATATTTTTACTTAGTTTCCATATACGTATTTGATTTTTCATGATAATGACATTTTCTTGTATAGTAATTTTATGTCTTGACAATATTAGTTATATTGTGACTTTTTAAAATCTTTCAATAAGAATGAGATTACAATTAAATTTAGTTCCTATCTAACATTTTATACATTCTATTTCTATTCTAATAAAATTTTTCTATTTTATATACGAATGAACTTTTATTTGTATAACATAAATTAATTTTCTTGAGAAGTTAATTTTGATTTTATACTTATAAATATTGAAAATTTAAATCATTATAATACATCTCTAAATGTTTGGACTGCTAAAAAGAAACATCTGAGGAAGATTTAAATGTTATACGATGTTATACCCATTAAATTGCATCATCTTACTACATATTATAATTATGAAAAATTCTATTTAGGTAATTTTTCTAGGAAAAATCAAAATCTAGAATAGCTTACCTTACTTTTTAAAATCGTCTAGTTCAGTTTCTTTTATGACAAAAAAAACTCCTACTTATATTGAAAATGCATCAAAATTCGATATACAGGGTGAGTCATCTGCCTGGGGAAAGCAGATTGTGTGAGAAAATTATAGCCACTCATAAGGGATACGTTTTAAATTTATTTTGTATTATGCAGAGTGTTCCATAACTTGATGGCTGACCATAGTTTTAGTTTTTTAAATGGAACACCTATGTATTATTACATTTTTGTATTCCCCGTATAATTCGTACTCAAAAATGTATAAGATAACATAGGGCTAAAATTAAAAGTTTATGTTTGGACACAATTTCTGGTAGCGTTGTTCATAATAAAAGGCCCTCATACAAGAATCCTTTATTTTTCTCAATTACTAATAGCGTGTGCAGAAACTGGATTAAAATTACATGACATGTTTTTGTCTAAAAGTCATTTCTTTCTAATGGAACAGCTTGTATATTATCTGTTCATGTTTGATTTACTTACTAAATTTCGCACTAATAACATGTAAGACGTTATTACTTTAACAGTGGCCATTAATGAGCTAGTGTCGCTTTTTGATATAAATTTGCCAACGTGGTTTTTTATTTGTAAACGATATACTGAGCCATGATATTTGTCGCGAAATTGACAATTTAATGAATAACATTTAGCAAGTTGCTAAAATGTTTTGAGGCATGTAGCTAAAATAATTGTTGAACAAATGGACAATACTTTTGGGAAAGCTAGTCACTTCTTTATCATATTTTGAACCAATATTTGAGCTAACGTATTCTTTCATTAGACACCGATCATGTCATATGCCAGGCTACTAAATGGGTTTCTCAAATTTGCAACAATATGTTGGAAAAAATCCTTTTTTCTTGGTATTAGCTGCTAGTATATTATACTCATTTCTAGTTTGTTTATAAATAGTGGTTAATTCTGAATACACATTTTGAAGGTTATATAACTGTTTCAGTTTCAAGGTATAAATCCAACCAAAACATATGTGCATGTAACGAAAAGCAACTTCTGGCAGGCATGTGTGTTATATTATCTTGAAAAATAAGTGAAATATAGAAATTATGCCAAGTTACTTCAATCAGACAACCAGGTGGATAGGTTGAGGAAGGGAAGGATTTTAATTTGTATATGTTTTTTTATCATTCTCTCTTATATTGAAGTTATATGAGATGAGTTGAAACGGCGTTTGTATATTATTGCTTATGATTATGTATTGTGCCAAGCAATTAATATTATTTACACTTAAATTAAACAATCTTACATTTAATGTATTGTCGTGTGAAACGCGTCTTTTAACGCAGCTGGGTGCCTAGAAAGACAAAACCTTTTTATTATATCATTCATCCATCATCTCATTATCGAAACTTTCACTCGACCTCTTGACAGAGAAGACGTCCACTCCAGTTTCCAAACTTGTATCCGTCCGCTCTGCGGAGAGCGTCGAAGTGAACTAATTTCCTGCGGTATTCTTCGCCGAGCGTTAGCGAACTGTTTACCCGTCAGCCATTTAGCGACCCTCTCAAACAAAATCTAGTAATCAAAATCGCATGGCCATCTTGTACAATACGCCCACTTAATAACGTGACCCGTTTCTTGTATGGAGAAGTCTCTCGGGAGTGGAAAAATAATGGAAAAGCGAGTAGCCTGGGTGCTCCCGATATTTTAATTAATCATCTGTCAATGTTATTTCTTGTAATACCGTTAGAGATAAGTATTGATTTTTGACCTGTATCGTGTGTTTAAACTCGAGACTTGCACTAGGGCATTTGTGAATATTTCAAATGCGTCTTGTTTATGATTTTTTGAATAATTGAACGTGATTCCACATGTGATGTAGATTATTGATGTTAGATATTTCCTTTGAAACTACAGTGACAATATTACAATTCTGTGGCTGTATGCCAAAAGCTGGTATGTCACTTCTGGCAATTTCACAGGAAAGCATATTGAAGTTTTATAGGTATTGCATTAATATGTTTTTGTTAATATACTTTTTCTAAATGGCTACTAGCATTTTTTAAATCGTTAAGGACTGTATGAAATTACATAGTATAAGGAATAGTATGAACCTATGGTTTAAATTCTTCAGGATTTATGGGAAAGGTACTCAAAGGTGACATATCAGCATTTGCGATAAATTCAATATAAGCCCCGGTAAATTGCTAGTAAATAGCATCAATGTACTTTGTTTATGTAAGGTCAAGACGACCCTTCTTTGCTAAATAGTATTTTCTCTTTATTTGATATTACACCGACTAAACCGACCATATTTATTGTCGGAATATGTACTTCAATAACACCAAAGCCCAAGCCTTTTCTGAATCGTAATATGTTTTTATCATGCCTACGAATACTTTCTCCTAGTTCTATACACTCACGTTTAGCAAAAATGTTTCGGAAAATGAGATTAATATAACAAGAAGGCTTATCTTGGCTTATAGCTTTCATTTTCTTCTTTTCACGAACACTTCTGCTAATTTTTTTGGATCGTTCAATTTGGTATGATGATAGTAGGCGCTTTCCTTTTGACATAAATCTCAGATAATATCACCCCACTTTAGCTGCGATTATATTTTGACGCGTTCCTTTTGTAATCAGCTGACTGAGACGAAGTGAGGTTGGTCAGAACCTTCCTCACTTCAAGTGAGCAGAGACACTCACATCACTTTAGCTCAGCTCAGATCTCTAGTAAAAGGAAAGCGCCTAATATCTTGAATGGTCTACTGTCAAAAGCATGGAGAAACCAGCAAAAGTGATACTGCTACGGTATTAGTTTTGTTGTGACCTGGATATGTCAGAATAAAAAAATTCTGGCATCTTTTTCAGGGTGTATTTGATCAGCACCAAAGTCCGTCATGGCTTTCTGCGACAAAAAGCACGTAGGTCATTCCTGGTAACAGTTTCTTATAATGAAATTAAACATCTATAACAATCTATTATAATACACTTCGCCTATGATATTTCCGTGGCGGGAAATGCAATGAATTATATACAGGGTTATGATAAAGTAACGCACAAAATTCATAAAATGTACAATGTTCATTTTTGAAAAAAATGCAAAAACACGTCAAACAGTTTATTTTATTCCGCGTCTTTTAACATAAGTCAAAAAAATAAAACGTCAAATTTGTCAAAGTTATGACGTCATCAATATTTTTTTTTAATATGAAGCTTGGTTTTTTTTTACTTTATTTAATAAAGCTTGTTTTTCTGCATTATAAAGAAATAATTGAAGTAGGGGTCACATAAGAAAAAACTGAGAGAACTAATAAAAAACAAAATAAACTAGTTTTTGAATTTATGAAAAGAAACTAAATATTAAAAGAATAAAAACTTAAAATTACCTAGTAATAAAACAACTGTTTGTCAGTGTCAGTCTTACAATTAGCACATGCACTAAATGACATTACTTGATCTGTAATAAATCTATTCACAATTTGATATTAATTTAATGCTTGTATTCACTAATAAGAAAAACCATATGTTTTCTCGAATTAAATGATTTTCTTCTTGCTTTACACAACTTATATTTGTCGAACGTTTAATGGCTGTGCGTATACAATATATTGAAAATACCATTTAACAATTGTATGTAGGCACACGATGTGTTTGTATGAACGTTATATTGTACTAAATTGTCCCTACATAAAGAAGGAAATTCGTGTGACTATGTAATTACAGAATTCCTAACTTTTAGTAGATTAGCTGTAGGATAACACTTAAACTTCCGACAGCCTTGACGTTGATAATAATAATAATAATAATAATAATGGGGTGGTTATATACAGTGGAAATGACATCTCTTTCTATGACAGAATAATACTGAACATTGCGTAGGCGTTGGTGTTTATATTAAACTGGTGTGGTAAAATTAAACTGATTATGAGGATGTTAAAAATAACATTTTCACTTTCTGTGAATTTCCCCAAGTATAAAATTAGAATCATTAAATAATTATACAAGTGATTTGCTTGCTCTATATCCCTAATACAAAGCTGACAGACATGAATGTATTCAGTTTAAAAATAATTATTATTGTAATTTGAAATATAGAGTTATATATCAAGTTTTGTACCGATTCCCTTCGATTCATCTCAATTGGAATCACATTCGAATTTGTTGTATGGTCTAAATTTGCAATTTGTAATGAAAATACAATAATTTCTTATTTTTAAAATCCCTCCAAAAATACAGTTAGGCTTAGCTATACAGGTTGTGTAATGCAACACTTAATATAGCAAGTCCAAAATACATCAGAATTGCAACGTCAACCCTCTCCTGTCTTTCGTCGCGCGTCCAGTACGGCCACAGAATACGACGTTGCAATGTTTACTTGTTAATATCAAGTGTTTCATTACTGTAAATATTTAATACACTACAAGCTGGTAGTAGTGAGTTTTGTTGGCACAATTTAAATCACTGAATTGTAAGTGACACGATACGTTTCTAAAATGAATTTCATTACAAATGTATGAACTTCTCAGGGTGTAAATTGTTTATATTACATACGATAAATATTTGCCACCACGACAATATGCTATACCTAAATTATTCTACATACATTACTTGGTAAGTAATACAATACATTCAAAACGTAAAATTGAGATATATTCTTAAAATTTGGAAAACTATGGAAATTTACATTAAAACCACAAAAGGTTGTTGATTCTGTACTTTTATTGAAGTGTAAACTTCTTTAGACGCGTTGCGCTGATTGTAGGCAGTGAACAAGACTGACCTGCAACGCTCGGATATGTAACGCTCGGATATGTAACGCTCGGATATGTGTAACGCTCGAATATGTGTAACGCTCGGATATGTGTAACGCTCGTTCGGGTAAAGTCGGCTAAGGGAACAAGATAAATATATCATATAGAGGTATTTAATTTCAATTAAATTGAAATTTAAATGCATAAATAAATTCATGTGGGGAGATGGGGATCGAACCTGGTCGGGGGACCAGGTTCGATCCCGAGCCGAACGGGTATGACCAATCTATGACGCCGGCACGTTGCATCAGACCAAGCGCGGGACACGTAATCGAATATTCATATCGTCTATTTATATATATACATAACAGTTGGGCTGAAAAGTTCGTATCGTTTTATAGAAAAACACATTTTTTTGGCAAAATTCGATTTTATTATTCAACATAGTTGCCTTCGAGGGCGATACACCGATTATAGCGATCTTCCAACTTTTCAATACAATTTTTGTAGTACGATTTGTCTTTAGCCTCAAAATAGGCCTCTGTTTCGGCGATTACTTCCTCATCGGCTTTAAATTTCTTTCCAGCGAGCATTCTCTTGAGGTCTGAGAACAGGAAAAAATCGCTGGGAGCCAAATCTGGAGAATACGGTGGATGCGGAAGCAATTCGAAGCCCAATTCATGTAATTTTGCCATCGTTTTCTTCGATTTGTGACACGGCGTATTGTCTTGATGAAACAACACTTTCTTCTTCTTCAAATGGGGCCGTTTTTTCGTGATTTCGTCCTTCAAACGCTCCAATAACGCTATATAATAGTCGCTGTTGATGGTTTTTCCCTTTCCAAGATAGTCGATGAAAATTATTCCATGTGCATCCCAAAATACGGACGCCATAACCTTGCCGACTGGACTCCGGAGTGTAGTGGTGGATCCATGTTTCATCGATTGTCACATATCGACGCAAAAATTTACTTCTATTGCGGTTGAACAGCTCCAAACATTGCTCTGAAGCATCGACACGTTCTTGTTTTTGGTCGATTGTGAGCTCACGCGGCACCCACTTTGCACATAGCTTTCGCATACCCAAATATTCATGAACGATATGTCCAACACGTTCCTTTGATATCTTTAGAGTGTCAGCTATACAAATCAACCTCATTTACGATCTTCCAAAATCATTTTGTGGATTTTTCTGATGTTTTCGTCCGTAACAGCCTCTTTTGAACGTCCACTGCGTTCATCGTCTTCGGTGCTCATATGGCCTGTACGGAATTTAGCAAACCACTTACGAATGGTTGCTTCGCCCGGCGCAGAGTCCGGATAACACTTTTTGGTATCAGTAGCACTTTTTTTCATCAAAAAATAGTGTTTCATTAACACACGAAATTCCTTTTTATCCATTTTTTTCAAAATAACAAAACTTGCTTCACTCAAAATGCTGTAGCTCACAAACTAATAATCAGACAGCTGTCAAATGTATACACGTATCTTTTGAAGGTTGGTACTAACTAAACATGATATGGATTTTATTCTAGTGGCGCCATCTCATAGAAACGATACGAACTTTTCAGCCCAACTATTACGTCACTGCTATACTCGTTCGGCGACCGTTACATGGGAGAGCATGACGCATCAGTCGTATAATACGTTACTGAATATTATACGGTGTGTAAATGTAATAAATGTGCGAATACGTTTTATTTAATACGATACTGAAATATTATACGCGTCTATTTCGTATTATTAACCTCGCCTTGATGAAGTTTACACTTCTGCTGTGTGGTTTTAAACACACTCATTCTTCTTGTTTATCCATACATTAATAAAGATTATGGATTTAGATTATTTGGAAAATATACCTTATACACATAAATAATGTAACAAAAACAAATTCATTCAAGTCAGATATTTTAGAAAGGAATGGAAATGCGCCTCCTAAACTAAAACAATTTTTCTCAGGATTAGAGTGTTTATGAGTTTAAAGAAGACGTTTGTGAAAAAAAGATGATATTAAATTTGAAGATTCATTTAATTTAATACCAAATAAAATCGTGTTTGAATTGCTTCTTCCCTCGCTACCTACATTCACAATGGTTCGGACTCGCATGTTCACGGCAAATGAATTGAATTGTAGAAACTGTATATAACATGTGAAAGACGTAGATGAAGAAGTTCTTCAAATTTCATTTTCTCAAAAAGTAGCAGCTGAAAGTTATTGTGTTAATAATATAGATGATAGGAATCATGTATGCTTAATATGAAGTTATAGCTACCCACTGATAGATTCTTTAAAAAAATTATCTTCTAAATAATTATTTGCCACAAATTCTCAATATCGACTTTTTGGCAGCCCTGAAGTACTTTACGACGTGATACCATAGTGAAGAACTTTTTGAAAATTGGTTTTCCTTAAAGTAAATGTCTAATTTATAAATTCAATAAATTATATGTATTTTTCATTTTAAAATAATGTGTAATTACTTATATTCTAAAAGTAATTTCCCTGCATCAACGCGCTTTTTCCCGTTAGATGGCACTGTTGTGTTTTTTTTTAATAAATCAAAAGCAGGAATTAACTAACCTGTTAGTGTAATCTAGGAAATTTCCACCATCCAGAAGACGTAGTTTTGCGAACAATACAGCCGATACGAAAGGCACTTCGAGCAGTTCCTCCAGGTAGACATCGACGGTGAACTTGTACTTCTTCTTCTTCGTCATGAAAGACGTCATGGTGACGCTACGTCCGTTTGTCATATAGGACAACAGTCTCTTAAGACATAATAACCAATCAAGATTAACACGACTAAAATTTAAGCGCAATAAAAATTACAATGTTGTTTGCTAGTGTTCCGGAAAATACGCCAAGAACACCAAATGCACTTCAATTTAAATATGAACGAAATGAACACGTCCTGCAACAATAGAGAAACATATCGTAAATGGCCGTTTTTAAAGATGAAAGTTTGCATTATTAATACAATGGATGCTTTTCCTTAATTAACACTTTCAATAAAAACATACACATATTTTTATAAATACAATTAATATTAAAGATGTTTTTTCATCATGGAAAACATATATTTTAAACAATTTCTGGAACTACATTTATGGAAATAATATTACTAACACTTTCGTTAGGTGGCCGTTTTATATGTTATTAAAATGCAGCAAATAAACATACAAGAATATAAGACTGATTCTCATGCCCTTAAAATGTAACTATGTATATATTTGAATTAATATTAGAAATAAACGGAAATAAATTAGAATGTAATACTCTTCTAATTTTCTAATGCGATGATATTATTTTGAGTTCGATCTTGTGATGGTTACTAGAACTTCTAAAGCTGATCTCTCCCTAGATTCTAGCATTAACCCCGTACTGTTAAAATTGTTGGCGAAAGATTTGCGCTTACCAATTCAAAGCTGAATATACCAAAAAACATAAGATAAAAAAGCTTTAAATGTATTAAACATATGATATGACATCTAAACAGTTGAGAATATAGTAATTTGTAAATAATTTTAAATTTTAACATTTTTTCTAATACGTGTAAAGAATTTATAGTAATAAAATGATTGTACAAGAATGACTTTTTGAATTAATATATAAAATCTACTCAAAATTATGACTGAATGAGATGTTTTTCAAAACCTATTCTGGTAAAGTCTAACAACAACAAATATTTCATAAAATTTTCTTGTAAATATGAAGGTAATATGTGAATATATCGTACATTATTGATATTTATATCAGGTTTGGTTGTAACATTTGAAATGATTTACTTGACTTTCACTATTTCCAACACAAATTATAAATGTTTCTATGATATCCATTAATCCATCCCACAGACTTTTTTGTAAGTATAAGGTAGCCTTTCCATTCGACATGAATGACATGACTATTACAGCATTATCTGGCAATTTATATAATACTTGCTCAAACCAATCGTCTAAAATATTACCACTTATTTCATCATGGAAATCATCGCTTTCTACCTACGAGATGTTCGTTTTTATAAAAGAAACTACACTTCATCTGCCGTGTAGTATTTTTGATAAGTTCATCTAATTCTCGTGGTTTCGTTCTTTAGGAGGCCTAGATCGCCTTTTCTTAATATACTTTAATTATGGGACATACAGTTGATTTTGCCAGCACTTACAATCTTGGAGATGACCATTAGAATTACTGTTGCTCTTATTTTTTGAGTGTTAATATTTTGTACGTATTTAAAACTGTGTTTTTCGTCGTCATAAATGCACCAATCGTTGACGCTGTTTGTGTGGTGAATTTAACGGTTTCCTCGGAGGTGGCTGATCAAACCATCATTTTGATTGCATCAACTGCTTTTCTGAGGTGGAAGATCGTTGAATAAGTAGTTTATTCTTCAAGTACGGGAACAAAAAGAAATCGTTAGGTGCGAAGTGCTCCTTGCGAGATAACTGTTGCTGGGTTTGGCTCATTTGGAACACACACTGTCGAGTGCTTTTTGCTTTCAGGCACGGTTATATTTTTTGCACCAATCGACACCAGCCTCATATTCAGCAATTGTTAAATTATGCAGGATCCAACGCAAACAAATATTTTTCACGGCTGAATGTTATTTCAAATAATTTATTACGTAAGTTATGGTCTGTTTCATAACCAAGTGACTTTTAATTTCAAAGTTGACTTTACCTTTGAAAATTGGTTTCATAATTTCACTTTAAAGTCAAATCACTTCAAGCTGAAGTCTCGATTTTCCGACATGAATCAATTTTAATATTTGCTTTAATGACAAGTACGATATTTAAACCTCACATCATATACACTTAAGTATATTGTTGACAATTTGCTTGTCAAATTTCCAATTAATAATTATACACATTTGCTTATTTTAAATACTATACCGGGTGTCCAGTTTAAAATGCAGTACATGGGGATATTGGAAACCGTTGGAGATACAACGTCGGTTAAATGGGAGAAAAGTTGCGTATTTATTTGGCCATGAATAATCCGACATCAGATTTTGAAATTTTTGTTTCATTGGGCAGATACAGGGTGAAAAAGAAAAAAAATGCATTTTTGAAAATCTTCCATATTTTGTTTCCTAGAAGAGATAAATTTACAAAAGTTGTAAGCTAGGGATAACAAGTCATGAGGATTTTAAAAATGATTAAAAGAAAAATCTAGGTCACTAGATTTTGCGTGACAATAATCAACTTTTGTTTTTCTTATGGCAGCCATATTGGATTTTGACATTTTTAATATCTTCAAAAAAATGCTCTTCAATGATGTATAACATGTTTATGTTCAAGATAGTAAAAACATGAAAAATAGAGAAAGTAAGATTTTAACATAGTAGGCCGTGATAATAAATGTGACATTTGTATTAAACAACTCTAAAAGCTGTGAAGTTTATTATGAACTGTCAGTAATCTTATTGTTAATCTCATTGTATTGTTATAAGTATCTGTACTGTGCAAACCTAAGATGGATCGTGTTACAAATAGTGACAAATATCAAATGCTGGAGTGTTTTATTTTGTGTGGAAGAAATGTATTTCGATAGATACCCTGAAAGGCGGCAGCTATAAAAAAGCATTTTCCGCCGATTGCGTGATAATTTGATAATGCATGGAAGTTTTGTCAAACCCAAAAAAAGGCAAAACAATGAAAATAATGAAAATATTGTTCTTCAAGCAGTAGTTGAAAATCCCCATACGTCTTTACGGGTAATTGAAAATACACTTGGCGTCGCTAGGTCAACAGCTAGTACCATTTTAAAGCCAGTCAAGGGCTTCAAAATGGTGACGAAATACGGAGAGCACAATTCTGTCATTGGTACATCGAAAAACATAATGAAAATGCAAACTTTTTTGCGAAAATTTTATGGTCTGATGAGAGTCGATTTACTAACTCTGGAATGTTTAATCGTAAAAATACTATCTTTTGGTCCGATGAAAATCCACACCTAGTTCGTGGCATTAGACAGCAAGTCAGATGGGGATTTAATGTCTGGATCGGCGTTATTGATACCCATGTTATCGGTCCATTCTTTTGCAATGAGAATTTAAATTCTGAAAGGTATTTAGAACTTTTGCGCACACATGTTGCTGAACGAATTGAAGATCTTCCACTTGCTACGTTGCAAAATATGTATTTTCAGCAAGACGGACACAATTCCTTGTTGGTTACAAATTATTTAAATAATCAATATTACAATAACTGGATTGGTAACCGAGGACCAATAGGGTGGCCTGCTAGGTCCCCGGACCTCACACCTCTTGATTTTTTTGTATGGGGCTATCTGAAAAACAAGGTGTATTCGAGATCTTATGAAAATGTGAAAGAATTACGTCAAGCAGTTGAAGATGCAGTGAATGGAATGACACCGAACATGGTTAGACAATCTTGTGAGGCAGTACTAACACGATGTAGATTGTGCATACGAATGAACGGTGGCTTATTTGAACAGTTGTTACATTAATGATTCAGCTACCTAACCACCTTTATTTAATGAATACTAATAAATAAAATGTTAAAGATATTTTAACAGTACTTGGAGACTTGTTATTTTTTGTTTTTTTTATCAGTATACACTTAAGATATCCACAGTTCCATGGCCTACTATGTTAAAATCTTACTTTCTCTATTTTTCATGTTTTTACTATCTTGAACTTAAACATGTTATACATTATTGAATAGCATTTTTTTGAAGATATTAAAAATGTCAAAATCCAATATGGCTGCCATAAGAAAAACAAAAGTTGATTATTGTCACGCAAAATCTAGTAGACCTAGATTTTTTTTAATCATTTTTAAAATCCTCATGACTTGTTATCCCTAGCTTACGACTTTTGTAAATTTATCTCTTCTAGGAAACAAAATATGGAAGATTTTCAAAAATGCATTTTTTTTCTTTTTCACCCTGTATCTGATGTCGGATTATTCATGGACAAATGAATACGCAACTTTTCTCCCATTTAACCGACGTTGTATCTCCAACGGTTTCCAATATCCCCATGTACTGCATTTTAAACTGGACACCCGGTATAGTGAAATTAGTCAGTGCATATAGCAAACGTGCTCTAGTTCCTATTCTGGAGGTGAGGTTGATGTATGTTTATAGAAATAGGCAAAAACTATTTCAACAAATTTAATGATAATGAATTTTTTGATAGGTTCAGACCAAAGTTAGTTCAGACTTTATGCCACTGGTAATAAATTCGTAAAGTACTAAAATAAACTATAATACAATGCAACCAACACAGAAATATTATACAGAAATTAACTTTAGCTAAAGTGCTATTCCAAGACGCTTATGAAACTTGCTTTTCCTTTTATTTAAGTCAGCTTTAAGTTAAAGTAGATTTTGGGTTAAAGGGACTTTTGCAAATGTATTAAAAACCTACACATTAAGCTTATTTTACATCTGTCAATTTACTGAACTAGAAATTGACAGATGTCATATCCGACTTGGCGGCAATTTTGACCATGTCCTAGAAATTGAACTCTGTATTTATTGATGTAAAACGCGCTTACGTTAGTATTTTTTTTAACGTTAATACACGAAATAGAAATAGTATAAAACACCCATTTCATAAAACATTTTGCGTACTGTCATTGTATTTCAGACAGTATCTTGTACGCCATTTTCTTTTACATAATTAATATTATTTATTTCTTTCGCAGGGAACAATAAAGCATTTAAAACAATCTCGACAAAACTCATTTTTACAACCACACTTTATATTATACTAAACAAATACTAAAATTTATCAACAGCACTTAAATGTCCTTTAATACAATAATTATCTGCAGAAATAATAACATTCATATAGGCTGCTATCGTACTTGCAAATTTAGTTCTTCATTTTCTTTTTATTTCATTCACTTGTATCACGTTTTCACTTGAATATTAATAAATAAGTCAGCTGTGTTTTTTAGTCGACCTTATTATGTTTTGTTTTGTCTGTTTATTGTTGTTACAAGCACATTTATCGAGTTCTAAAATTTCATATAAGATTATCAATGAGTGTCAATGAACTTTAACTTCAATATCAACAGTTTACTGTAGTTATTAGAAATATCCTTACTTTACTGATGAATTATTTATTGAAACGATAAACCACAAACCTAATTAATAAGTTATTAGAAATTAAAAAACAGTTTTAAAATAAGTTTGTGATTTTAACTATTTACTTATTTTATGGATAATTCTTAGAGAATTTAGTTTTGTAATCCATTAATCTACCTAACCAGAATGGTATTTTTAAATTATTTTATACTCAGAAAAAGTATAAATACTGAACACTAAAATCTGCAATGAATCAACATCTAAAAAGCATTCAAATACATCAGAATCATTACGTAGTTTATTTCCACATTAAACACAATATTATTCAAACTGCAAACACCTGCTTTCCACATACCTACTATGAACACGATGAAAAGCCAAATAAAAATAAATATTATGCGTCAACTTTACATATTATTATGCTGGGTGCTGGTAGCCTCCTTTAATATTAAATTAAAATGTGATTGTAAATACATGTTTTGTAAACTCGGAATTGTTTCGTTTTTTTTTTTTGTGATAATAGGTATAAAACTTACAATGTTATCTGGTGGAAGTGATAAGAAAAGTTTATTGCAAATTCACTAAACTACTGTATCTCGTAGTACAGAATTAGGAACTGCAATGTGACATTTAAATCAGAATCAGAGCTCAGTTTGGAATTGAGAAAAACTAATTTGGTGTCTTTTAAGTGGTGCGTTTTAATAACATTGTTCTAATTAAACGTTTAATTTGGAAGACTGCCAAAACATGAGTCCGAGACATGTATGCAGAAAAATTTTCACTTTAGCTAATAATAAATACAATTAATTTTAGCCTGATATATTTCTGTTTTAATCATTGCTCTGTAGATATTATACATTATTGCCAACAACTTTTTGTTTAAATTAGTTTAGGTTTCTTCAACGAACTAACAACTTTTTCTTTACAGGACCAATTCTAGAACACAAAACGACAAACAACTCACCCAGAGTTTATCGTTCTTAATTTACTTACAAAATGTCATTTTAGCAATCATTTAATTGGCCAGGATATGTTTTAAATAATCCTAACAAAAATGTTAGTGTCTTTGCCTACTCATTTTTCGTAAAAGTAACAGAAAAATAAAAAATTGTGTTTAAAGGAAGATATAATCGTACCTAAATTGCAACACTAACCTTGCACAAGCACAATATCTCATAAAACATTCACAGATAATTTAGTCTCTGACACACTACAGAGTAAACACTAAACACAACACACAAACGACCATTTTTCTTGTCTGAATCTGACAAACTGAAGCCAACATGTGTTATTAAAAAATCAGTTGGATATTTTTAGGAACATTTCATAATGAGCACAGCTCTGTGTTGTCTATTGGCAACGGAACGGAGGGAATTTTGAACATTACCTGTGAATAAAATACGTTTAATAACGAGTGAATTACCTTACTTAAAACTAAGAATAATTTTCATTTAAAAGTAAACTAAAACGTTTTTGCGACGTATACAAGCGTTTATTATATCAATGCCTGGTATTTTCACAATAAAAAAAAACTATTTTAGATATGTTGGCATATTCACGTTTATTTATAAACGATGAAAAAAAATTCAAATGACTTATTTCAATGTAAACATGTTTTGGTCTCGAATCCTAAGTATTTTATAAATCTTCGAATTTAATTTTAATATCCGGAAGATTCCACAGATCACAGAAATTAAACAGAATTTAGTTTTTGGGGTATTTTTTATATTTTTAATAGGTAAATAAGGGTGATTAAATTATATGTAATACTCTTCTATTGAATTGATGTTTTATACATATATTTTATATTTACGGTAGTTATTTTTTTTGCTAATGAGTTTTTATTAAATATTGACCACCTTTTATAGTTTGTATCACAAACTGTATGTAATTGTGAAATAATTAGAAGATTGATAAATTATTTTTTTTAGTAAGTGCCTCTTATGATCACAAATTGCATATAACTGATTTCTCAAATCCTTCTTTAAATTAATTGAAAAATGTTGCCATCCATGCAATCGCATTAGCATTACAAAATTGCTTTTTGTACTCGCTTATCAAAACATGTCATTTCGCGCATGCATTTGAGTGCGGGAAATAAGCTTTCCCGCACTAGTGCGGGAAGTAAAAATTGCATTAAATAAATAAATCATTATTACAGTAATAAAGTATAATTGTAAAAATGTCCATTTCAAATAAACTTGGTGTATTACAACTTGTAAATTTAATAAAATTAATTAAAAACTTTTAAAAAATCAATACGCCATCTATTACATACTTACATTATTAATTGCTGATTACTCCGCCAAGAAAATAGTACCTACGTAAATCTATTATAGTATTTACAAAGTTTCGTTTTTTCAAAAGTATTATGTGGAAATAATTTGCAGAAATATGTTAAAATAGGTATGTATGCAAATTATTTAATACACCTGACAGCAATGAATGACAGTTAGGAGTCCTTCTTTTTTGCATTACTCCACAAAAAAGTAGTACCGATATAATTTATATTAATAAAATTATTGACATTTTGCTCGTTACAAAAAATATTGTACAAACTTCGTGCGTGAAACATTTCGCGAATTCGTGAATGGCCACTCATTCGCGAAATATGTTTTCCCGCACTTGGTTCGTAAATAACTATTTTAGGCTTTAGGTAGTAACTCAGTCCCATAGAGGGCAACACTTTACAGTTACGTAAATGACATTATTATAAATTTTAGATTTAAGGTATCCCCAAAGAAAAAAGTCATTTGGCGATAAATCTGGCGAACGGGCCGGCCAAACTATCGGACCACACCTCCCTATCCCTCCTATCGACCAGGAAAACTTGAATTCAGAAAATTTGTAATTGCTGCAGTTGAATGAATTGCTAGCATCGGCCAATTCCACCGGTGCCAGCTTTTCGGTCATTCTCGGGCAACATGCCACGCTAATTTCAACTGGGTAAAATGCGGCAAAGACCACGCCACCTCCGCTTGTACCAAAACACCAGATACACCAGCAACGTGCGCAAATTGCGGCGAAGCACACACGGCCTCATACATTGCAGAGGCTGCACAAAAGCACCCAAACCACATCAAACAAGACAAAGAGATTCACCTCAACAACAATCACCAGCAAAAAAACTACAGGACTGTCAACCCAAACTTTAGTTACGCCAATGCAGCAAATCACAATAACCAGAAGTCCTCAAACACCAACAACAACAGCAGCAATAACAAGAACGCAGCAATAGCAGCAGACGCTCTCAGCGACATGCTCAGAGCATTAGAAAACTCTAACCCCACCCCGGAATCCACAATGATGGTCATTCGTAATACACACAAAATATTATCACTTTTCAAACAATAATGTCAGTACACCAAATAAAACCTTCAGCACTCAAAATCATGGCATGGAACTGTAATGGCGTAACCAATAGAAAAAACGAACTGGAATTATACCTGCAAGACAACCTAATAGACGTCGGACTGCTTAACGAAACACATTTATTACCAGGTCAGATCTTCAAGACAAGAAATTACACAATATACAGCGAGATCGACCCACTCCTGGAGGCGGAACATCAAACACACACACCTATCAATACCACAAACGCAAAACATCGAAACAAATGGAGCCATCGTTCACACCAACAGAGGGGACAACCACTTATATGCAGCTTACCTACCACCTAATACACCGATGTTGAGCACAGAATTGGACAACATCTTCTCCAGAAAGCACAAAACTTTAATCGCAGGCGACTTCAACGCCAAAAACAGCATGGGGCTGCAATTATAACAACACTCACGGAAGAGCCTTATTAAAATACCACGAAGAAAAATTCATCAACATGATATCACCTTTTGAACCAACACACTTCACCAGCAACAGAATACCAGACTTACTCGACATAGCAATAACAAATAACATCTCAGACAACCTTACTAATATCCACGGAACCAGCATTAAGCTCCGATCATAACCCCATAACTCCTAAATGGGGATTCACCCAAGCGGAGCTAACCACTACTATTAAAAGCCCAAATTGGACCAAATTTAAACAATCTCTAACACAGAATCTTCCATCCATTCCAAAAATAGAATCTTCAGAACAACTAGATGACGCAGTCAACACTTTACAAAAACACATCACTGAAGCCTCCGAAGCAGCCACCACACAGAAAACAATAAAATACCAAACTCAAACACTACCAGACCATATACGTCAACTCGTTTCATTAAAAAACAGACAAAGAAGAAGGTACCAATTTACGCTAGACCCAGCTGACAAAACCAATTTAAATAAGAAACAAGAAGAAGTAAGAATCGCTCTAAGAAACTTTAAAGACCAGAACTGGCAAAAAACCCTCGACAACATCGACTCAAATCTTCCGGGACTCTGGAAGCTGACAAGAGTTATGCAAAAAGACCAGTACAACATACCACCACTCACAACAGGAAACACCATAGCAATTACAGAAGAAAAAAAAGCGGAAGCCCTTGCCACACAAATTGAAGAACAATGCTCTCCAAATTGGAACAACGTAGACATGCAACATATAGCACACGTCCATAAACATATCAAAAGATCACTTAACCTCCCTCTCACTCCCAGTACAGATTTCATCACTCCACAAATTTTAAAAACCACCATAAACTCACTCAAACCCAGAAAAGCACCAGGCTCAGACCACATAACCAATAAAATGATTAAAAACCTACCCCTCAAAGCCTTCATGTTCCTCCTCACTATTATTAATTCGATCCTCAAACTCCAAACATATCCCAAAATATGGAAGACAGCAACAATAGTCATGTTCCCTAAACCAAACAAAAACCACACACTACCCTCCAACTACAGACCGATCAGCCTCCTCCCCAGCCTAAGCAAAGTCACTGACAAAATTATCCTCCAACTACTAGATAAAAACACTCAACAGACAACAACATCATACCTTTAGAGCAACACTGCTTCCGCAAAAATTATTCCACGACGACGCAGTTAGCCAGAGTCTCCGAAAGAATATTAGAAGGGTTCAACAAAAACACAACTACTACAGCAGCTTTCTTAGATATTGCCAGAGCTTTCGACAGCGTGTGGCACCAGGGCCTGATTTACAAACTTAACTCCTTCGGATACCCAAAACATCTAGTCAGAATCATCCACAGTTACCTCTACAGAAGGAATTTCAATATTAAAATCAACAATACATTATCTTCCACAAAAAATCTCACAGCAGGCGTCCCCCAGGGATCAGCGTTATCTCCTCATCTGTACGCAATCTCTACTTCCGACCTTCCAAAAACAGACAAAGCCATAATAGCCACTTACGCTGACAATACAGCCATATTAACCCAAGCATTACACCCCAACAGAGCCCTAAAACTTCTGCAGGAAACCCTAGACGACATCATAAACTGGTGCCATACCTGGCGAATAGCCATAAACGCCGACAAAACGCAAGCGATAGTTTTCAAAAGAAAAACCAAACCTATCACCGGTCAGTTCTACATAAATCACACTCCAATATCATGGTCTCCATTTGTCAAATATCTAGGCGTCACACTCGACGACAAACTATCATTCTCACTACACCTCAAAAACACGGCAAAGAAAGCCAAAATCGCAAGAACACGCCTTTGGCCACTATTGGGAAGATTTAGTACACTCTCAGCCTCCATAAAACTCAGAATATACAAGCAAATAATAAGACCAATAATCACATACGCTGCACCAATATGGATCAACACCTACCCCACACATATAAAAGCTGTGCAAGTAATTCAGAATGTGACTTTAAGGATGGTACTTAAAGTCCCATGGTACATGAGGAACAACCAATTCCACGCAGAGACCAACACATTAACTATAGACAGATACATTAAGGAACTTGTAACAAACTTTTACAATCAGATGGCAACCCACCCCAACCCAGACATAGAACAAACTCTCAACTACGATCCTCATGTACCATGGAGATACAAACGCTCCAGGCAATCCATTAACCAAGATATATAAACCGATATAGTTCCCAACACTCAAAGTCAAGATGAATCACATTCAGAATAGCAGTAAAAGGCCTTAGGCCTGACTCGAGACCAACAATGAAGAAGAAGAAGATGGCTTATGTCTGTTGTGTTCATTTTCTGTTAAACTTTATATTTTGATTTTTTATTCGTTATTCCCGTTTCTTCTTGCGTAATTTGAGAATCTGTAGTGGTATAATTTTATTCTAATTCAACAAGGTAATATAATAAGGTAATGTATACATCATGTTTCAATAACACTGTACCTACGTTTACTTTTCAGTTTTAAAAATCGTGTGCTATGTTCAGTGATAAAAAAAAACCACGGTATATTACGTTAAATAAATACAATTTATTAAAAGTGTCACACAAAACATTCCAACTCAAAATTAAAAGTAAAATGCCAAAGCCTAAAGTATTTTTTAAGGAGTCCCCATTTTATTTACGATAGGCGAGATATTCAGTCATAAAACCATAAAAATCCCCCGTACTTCGATATTAAATCACACAAATCAATGAAGAATGTAGTACCTACATGGCACAAAATTTATTTTACATTGCATCAATACAATAAGTTCCAACAAAGTTTTATAATGAAATCGACCTACGCAAATTCAAAAATTCAAATATTTTGTACTAAGTTATTTACTCTAAATTATCTTTTTTAATAAAATATTTCAGGCAAGAATGTATTCTTGGACATTGATTATATATAAGGAGATATATCAACGCAATAAGAAAATCGGCTACGCTTAAAACTCAGTTTCGGGATGAGGCCGCTTAAAGTCGCTAGTGTTCCTACATCCCAATATATATATGTATATCAAATTGAAAAGGTAGAACATCCAGTAAAATGCTGCCTATAATTATACTTTTCAACGCTAGATGACAGAACTATCGTAAGTAGGTATAATAGAAAAATATTTTTTTAATTTTCTGGGCGCCAACGAAGCCAGTGTAGTTGAATTTGCATATTTTCTTTTCAAACGAAAAATATGGCTGGTAATAAGTGTCAGTATTTTAAATGTGAGAACAACCGAAGAACTGTTCCGAATCTAAGTATGTTCTCATTTCCTGTGCAAGATTTGGAACGTGTAAAGCAATGGATATTAAATTCAGGTAAGTTTCATATTTAATATCAAATATTTACCTTTTGGGTTTAATAATAAATATACTCATCTTACTGCAGGAAGAAATTTTACCCTTTATAGACAGCGGAAATTAGACAGACACAGAAATAACACTAACAATAATAATAACCATAATTGTCCTTATTTTAAATATATAAGTACATATATTTTCTTCATTGTCGATTACTCTATTATTTACTAATTTGAATTATAAAATATATTCCGAAATCTGTTAACTGCTGTCATTACAAAATAGATATATTCCCAGAAATAAAATTATTTGAAATTATGTATTAGAGATACATCCATATCAGAATTCAAGGAAAAAGCCTAAGCATATTTGAAACCAGATGGGCTAGAACAGAAACAGCTATTGATAAGTGTGTTTACATAATATATCAGTTAAGGGCCTCTAATTTTTAACATCCATGAAATACCTACCTTGTCTCTTTAAGGTTAGAAAGAGATAACAGAACTGGAATTTTGCGTTAATATTTTCATTATTTATTACCCTAATAATTATGAAGAGCTGAGGGATTTTGCGGGGTGCCAGGATAGTATTCAGGTAAACGCACGAATATAATGACCTTGTTTCGATCGGTGATGCATGCGTGATTTTATTGCTTTACATGCATTCCCTATTTATATCACTTAGGTATGTCAGTTATGTCGTTATAAAGTTTATATTTAGAGAAATACTAAGCAAAAAAAATTAAATTCTTAACATACATAACATAATTTTCTACAAAAAAGACAATTTCTCGGTCGTACGTATATTTTAGTAACTATGTGTACATTTTAAAAAAGAAGTCTATGCCTACATGTTTATACAAAAAATAAATAAAATTTGAGTTTATAATTAAATAATATATTCAGGTGAACGTATTTTCTACATAATTTAAATTGCACTGAAAAATAAAACAATCCTTATATTAAGTAGAAATACCATAAAAAGATCTATTGACAAAGCACAATGTCGCCTATTCATACATTTATACATAAACTCGATGCCGCTCTAGTACATAATGTATTATGTTTACATAATACATTATGTACTAGAGCGGCATGTATTATGTTTACATAATACATTATGTACTAGAGCGGCATCGAGTTTATGTATAAATGTATGAATAGGCGACATTGTGCTTTGTCGATAGATCTTTTTATGGTGTTTCTGCTGAATATAAGGATTGTTTTATTTTTCAGTGCAATTTAAATTATGTAGAAAATACGTTCACCTGAATATATTATTTAATTATAAACTCAAATTTTATTTATTTTTTGTATAAACATGTAGGCATAGACTTCTTTTTTAAAATGTACACATAGTTACTAAAATATACGTACTACCGAGAAATTGTCTTTTTTTTTGTAAAAAATTATGTTATGTATGTTAAGAATTTAATTTTTTTTGCTTAGTATTTCTCTAAATATAAACTTTATAACGACATAACTGACATACCTAAGTGATATAAATAGCGAATGCATGTAAAGCAATAAAATCGCGCATGCATCACCGATCGAAACAAGGTCATTATATTCGTGCGTTTACCTGAATACTATCCTGGCACCCCGCAAAATCCCTCAGCTCGAATTATGATGTACTTATATTTAAATATTTAAAGTTCTCCTTTATATTGCCCTAATTTTAAGAACAGTATTTTACACATAGGTAGGTATCTCTATATGCAGATAATAAGGATATATGTATGTTGACATACATATGTTAACTCACTAAGCCATAAATTTTTATTTATAGGTAGTACATACATATATAATTTCAAATATCTTTTACATTTAAATGACAGAGTTTAAACAATTTTTTATTCAGGATTATTATATTAACTTAGACCTATATATACAGTGTGTCCCGGATTGACCTAACTATACCCCTAAAATCTTTTATTTCTTATTTTTTGAGAAAGTCATTCTTCATAAAGAGTTTCGCTTGTTCTGAAAAGTCGATAGCTATAACCAGAATGTCGGTATAACGTAAAGGATGTTTAAAAATTAAGGAAACGTAAAATTATATCAAGAGTAAAGTACTAGTTATTTGAGATAAAATTAAAAATCGCAACCCTCAACTTTCTGTGCTAATTTGCAAGGTTTCTGAATATTGTGTTTATCATTGTATAAAAAATTACCAATACTAACACAACAAGACTTTCAAAAAAATGTTGGTATAAGATCAAGTTAATTAATAAATTACATTATTTTGTAAAGCAAAAGGTATTAAACAAACAAGTATTAATGATGATAGAGTACGGATTTTTCACATAATAAACATTTTAATTAATAATTATAGTTAATAAAGTAATAAAATACTATTTAAGTGAAAATTGGTATTAATTCATCTCCAAATCTATAAATGTAAATTTCTTTGGTTTATAGGAAACTCTTCCTTAGCCACCACACCCCTGGAAGACCTAAAAAGGTATCAAATTTGCCAAAGACATTTCGAGAGTGACAGTTTTGTTAATCAAATACTGAAGAATCGTTTAACAAAATCAGCAGTTCCCCAACCATACGATTCTAAAAGAAAACGGGAAATATCTGAGCCGCAACCAGGCCCGTCTAAAATTATAACAACGTATGAAAGAAAAATACGAAGCGATGAAAATATAACTTTGGAAGAAGACGAAGGGGAAGAAGAGGTAGAATTAATGGATGAATCAGCGGATATGGATTGGCTGCGTGATATCACAAATCTTCCTGTTGCAGAAGTTTCAACTATATCTGGAAGAAATACATCTCGTGAAAAAAAATTAAAGAGCAATATTAAGAGTCAAAGTAAATTGCTTTTACGAAAACGAGCACAAATATCCAAATTAAAAAAAAAAGTGAGATTCTCAAATTTACATCATCAACTGAATACATATTTATTTAAAAAACAATGTAGCAAAACATTAGTGAATATGCAATTAGGACAAAATAGTGTAAGAAAGTGGCCATTAGATCAGAAAAATTTTGCGTTGGCATTATATTATAAATCACCCACAGCGTATAAGTTCTTGTTTGAAAAAATTGTACTACCAGCACCTAGTACAATAAAACGATGGATTAGTGGGTCTAGCTTTTTACCAGGACTTAGCCAAAAGCTCTTTTGGCAAATTAGCAGAAAGATAGAAAGTTGGAGCATTGTAGAGAGAGCTTGCGTGATAAGCTTCGATGAAATGTCACTTAAGGAAATAAGTGAATACAACAAACATCTGGATCTTATAGAAGGTTTTGAGGATTTGGGACATCTTGGAAGAACTAGCCGACCAGCAAGGTATGCGTTAGTCTTTCTTGCTAGAGGGTTGTTTTCAAGATGGAAGTTGTCACTGGCATACTTCCTTAGTCATTCTGGCGTGCCTGCAAACAAGCTTGTAGTACTACTGCAAGATATAATAGAAAGATGTTTAGAGAATGGATTACTCCCTTATGCAACAGTTTGCGATCAAGGTGCTTCGAATCAAAGCACTTACAAAAAATTGGGAGTGACTGAGAAAAAGCCCTTCTTTAATATTCAAAATCACCCCATTGTAGCTGTCTATGATGTGCCACATCTAATAAAGAATTTTCGCAATAATCTACTAAAGGCCGATTTTATTATTTCAAATAACACCGTTATTAGTTTTCAAGATATACGTAAAGCCTATGATATTGACAGCACAAAACCTTGCAGAGCAATGCCAAAAATCACGGAAAAACATATAAATCCTAAAGGATTTCAAAAAATGTCAGTGAAGTTAGCTACACAAATTTTCAGTCACTCCGTGGCAAGTTGTATTCGGACTTGTGTAGCAACAGGAGAACTAAGATCAAATACATCTTTACACACTGCAAATTTTATATCTACGATAAATAATCTTTTTGATACACTCAATAGCAGCACATTTCATGATCCTAACCCATACAAATGTAGTTTACATCATAGCCATCCGCTAGTAAGAACAACATTAGAAGAAAGTTTAGTCTTTATTCAAAATTTAAAAAAAAATAACCAAACAAGAGCACCATCAAGACCACCATGTTTTGATGGACTCCTACAAACAATTCGAGGAATATTAATGTTGTATGACAGTGAAACAACCAAACATCCTGATGCATATATTCTTACTAGAAAAACCAACCAGGATGTTATTGAGAATTTATTTTCCATTTTCCGTCAAAAAGGAGGATACAACCCTAATCCAAGCGCGCGAACATTCAGAACCACTTTCCGTTCATATGCAATAAATTCTCTTTTAACACCTTCGGAGGCATCAAACTGTGAACATCAATCAAGAGAAATAGAGACTGAAATAGATCTATTGGAGCCAATTTCTTTAGATTCTACAGCGCAAGAAATACTGCACTCTTCCAGTAGCTTCTCCACATCTTCTTGTGATATTTTATCAGGAGGGACTGTTGAAACACCTACAAAAACCGAAACTACATTACAAGAATGCAGTATTACATATTTCGCCGGCTACCTGGCTAGAACATCGTTTGAGCAATCAAAATGTAAAATTTGCTACCACTCTTTTGTTGATACTACCTCTACACTTTCCAATAAAAATGAATTACTCATATTAAATAAAATGTATGGATATATTGAAGAAGGTGCATTTAGTTTATTAGCACCAACAGATCAGCTATGTGAAGCAATTAAATTGACTTTAGATACATTTGAAAAATATTTTGATTGTACAAAACATAAGAAGAAACTATGCAAAAGGATATTAAACAAAGTTACAAGAAATCTGGAAAGAACATCGTTTTTAACTGACGAACCTTGTAAACAACATAAGGTGCAACTATTAGAACGTTGCATAACATGTGTCATTTTTAAGAGATGTAAATTTACTTCTTCTAAGCATGTAATTGGCAAAGAAAGCTTGAAATTAAAAAAGGTGAAGAATCTATAAATTATTTGTTATTTCTATTGATTTCTGTGCTATTTATTATAAAAAAATCTATGTAAAAAATCAAATAAAGTAATTTCAAGCATGTCTCTTGTTTTATCCTTAATAATATGTAAAATTATACATTTGGAATAAATCAATTTTTGTAAAACATTGGAAAGTACCTGAGTACCTATGTATGTAATGTAACACCTATGTCAAACAGATTTTCTATTAACTGTAATAAATATTTTCACTTCCTAATACATACAGACAGAAAGCATCCCTCTAAATAGCGAACGCGATATACTTAATGAATAATAGAGTAAATCACCCCTATACAGTAAGCACACGAATAGTTTTAATTATGGCCAGAAAATAAGAAAGTAAGGCAGGAATTAAATAACAAATAAAACAAAGATAGTTCAGATTCAGATAGATAAATATACTGAGTTGTCCAACAATAGCCAACCTACTTACACTTTACAAACGGCTAACTTAGAATTCACTGGCTCAATTCCAATACACAGAGATTATCTTATTCCTGCGATTATATTAGCGATCCTAATTAAAACATTTCGTTTACATTTCTTCAATAATTGTTTTGATAGGACACATCATTATAGATACATTCATTATCTATTTTAATAACATTCATCATATCCTTGTTTATATAAGTATATTATAAAAACAGGGATCATATACACACACATTGAACAAAAACTGAGAAAAAATATTGTGCATTTGCAGGGTCATCGAAATCTTAATATGTTTTTATTGAAACTTAAAATACCTTATGGGACTTGTGTAGGAACTTATTAAGTCACTAAAGGTAGGAAAATAAGAATGCTGGTCTTCAATATATTGCACATACAGACGTATGTATATATTTAGAAAGCATGACAAGTCAAAACAAATAATAAAAATATCACAATATATATCTAAAACAATTATGTGAGGTGAGAAAAGCAGGAAATACTGTTTCTTTCATTTATTTCAAGCAACTTCCCTATTTATATTCATTTTCCGTAATAATACAAAGGAGCATTTAGAAAAAAAAATAGAGGATGATTTTTTGGCCCTATATTATGTGGATTTATACAAATGTAAACAAAGTGTCAAATCAGTAGGATTTATTACATATTTACAAAGCAGGCTGTTAACCAAATTTTAGTACTTCCAATAAATACCAGAAAGCGCTAAATCTACAATTCCCAAATTGTGGGAAAAACTGCATAAGATGGTAATTTCTGGTTTGCTCCGACACCTATTGAGAATATTTACAATTTTTGTGAAAAAGTGCTCGTTGATATATCTCCTTATATATAATCAATGTTCTTGGACAAAAGTTTTCAAAGGCTGACAAGCCTATATAAAAATTGTTTAATGCAGGTGTTAGGCATTTATAATACACGGACTGAACTTGTCAAAGAACACAAAAAATAATCGATATCAGGCCATAAATTACAACAAACCAACGCAGAGGAAATAACAAATTATTAGGCAAATGTATTGCACATATAAGATAATTCTAAAAGGAAATAAATAGGCACATCAGACTGCTCTTACTACATTATAAAATTCAATTTGTATTTTACTAGAACTTTTGAATAAATAGATTTTAGAATCCAGATATTTTTGTTGATTTTAAAGATGGAGACAACCTTTTAACGTCAACTTATGAAGAATTTAGTAATCTACCCGGCTGAAAAATCAAATTTAGAAAAAAATTATTGGATTAAAGAAAATTAATTAATATGTCAAAATACTAAAAACCAGTTTTCTCAAAAATCCTTCGGAGGAGATTTGTTTGCTTGGGTTCACGTTATAAATTGAATAGAAAGCTACCCGGCTGTGTACTTATTTTTCCTTCACTACTCTTTACTTTGTTTAAAATGAATATAAAATAAATTAAAATTAGGCAACCCACATTACAATGAATTGTTGTTCTGCTATAAATATTTCCCGCGGTTACAAATGTGTAAATAGTTGGTCATAAATGAAATTTTATTCGCTTAGATATTGAGTTATTATTTCAAATATTTATTATATGTTCTCTATGTGTAAAAGTACTCGGACATCCTTGGCTTATAAAATTATGTGCTATGCAACCAATATTACATTTCCCATTCACTAGCGAAGACCCTTAACGTTTACCCAAAAGTTTAAATTTAAACATTTTAATGAGTGAGATGCAGTCTAATTTATTTTTAAATACTTTTATATTTCTTAGGAATTTATCAAAACTTCGAAATATCATTCCTAGCTCTGTGTCTTTAAGGACTTCTTACCTGTCTGTTATGGAATAAAAAAAAATTATTTTCTGTTCCTTTGTATACAATCTTTTTGCAATTATAAATGCCACTACAATTCTAATTCTTAAATCTGACATCTTAGAACATTTGAAGTTTAGCCTACATTACCTTCAAGTGACAGATAATTGTGTTCCAGACGTTTTGCATCAGTAAAATCAATATATAACAAAATATTATGATTATTTATTTTTGAAGATTCTATGAGCATATGAGAGCAAGGGTCACTTGTCAGTCATCATTTCTATATCAAAGAATTGCCGATTTTTCAAATTTAAATTACAGTTATAGCGCCATCTATCACGTAAAGCATGACTAAAATGTGTATTTCATTTATGATCATTTATCATCAACTCCAATGGTTAAGATTGCGAGTATGATAATGATGAACATCAGCATTGCTTGGAAGTTAATATGGTGGTGATAACGATCTAAATTAAAGTCTGAAAAATATAAAAAAAACTTTATTATTTTCAAATTAATAAAATGATCTCATTTTGCAACATTTTTAAATTAATAATACAAATACTAACTAAACAAAAACGTAAACGAATTCACTTGGAATTTACACTTAACTTGTATTTCTTCAATAAATTCGTTTAAGGAAGAATTAACTTAATACAAAAAGCATCACAAGAATTAGGTAATACGTATATATTTGTAGAAAATATACATTTTATATGTGTTTTTGTATATTATAATGAGGAAAAAGGAAAACTTCAATGTCATTAATTTCTCCTGTTGATCTCGGAATTTGGTCGATTATTCACCGTTAAAGTGTCTTCTAGGGAATCGAAGAATTCATCTGCACTTTCAGCAGCACTGGTATTTCCCGGTGTGAGTCGATTAACAATCAGGGCTGCATCTACGCCTGTCGTGCTTCCTGCATTATTGCTTTCATCAGTCTCATCAGGTGGTAACTGGACGACACCAGAATCGGAACTTGTATATCCAGCTTCGGCTTCATGATGGCTACTAGAAGAATCAGAAGATGATTCTTCCTCTTCGTCGATCTCAACCTCTATTACAGAAGGATGAACGCCTTGAATTTTGAAAAAAATATGGAAATTACATTATATATTTTTATTTTGCAAATATTATATCATTAATGCAGACTTGTACAATTCGTTGATAAGTCATGTATACTCGGAATAAATTTGTTATACTCCCCAACTTAGAATAAGAACGAGTGCGGAAGCACCAATGAAATGTCTTAAATATATGTACCGGGTGTTTTTTTATCTTTGATATCATTTTGATCACCTGCAACTTTCTTGTTTTTAAAAATATCAGAATGAAGCAAAAATCATTTTGCATAGGTATCTATGAAGTTTTTTACGTTTTAAAAAATAAAACAAAACACTAACGTTTTTCCAAGATATTAACCTAACTTATATTTTTTTAAATGGAAAGCCCTAAATATTTTCGGATATTTCGATTTTACATGAAATTTCAAGTATATTTTATAAAGCATACCCCATACCTATCTTCAACGGTTTGCGAGAAAACGGCGTTTAAACATGCCATTTTTAGAATAATTTAATTTTGTAAAATTGTTTTTTTTAATAATTTGTTACTTTGTTAATCGTTAATCTTTTGTTTTATTAAAAATAAACTTTCTAAATAATTATGAAAAATGATTTCTGTTTGATTTCGACATCTTTAAGAACAGGGTTACAAAACTAAATTTTTCTTTGTTGCATGTTTAAACGCCGTTTTTTCGCAAACCGTTGAAGATAGGTATGGGGTATGCTTTATAAAATATACTTGAAATTTCATGTAAAAGCGATATATCCGAAAATATTTAGGGCTTTCCATTTAAAAAAATATAAGTTAGGTTAATATCTTGGAAAAACGTTAGTGTTTTGTTTTATTTTTTAAAACGTAAAGAACTTCATAGATACCTATGCAAAATGATTTTTGCTTCATTCTGATATTTTTAAAAACAAAAAAGTTGCAGGTAATCAAAATGATATCAAAGATAAAAAAACACCCGGTACGTACCATTTTGACGAGAAACTTGAAATACTCCTTTTTATTCTAAGATAAGGTATATTTGGTATAAAGTACAATAGCCAAAATGCTTTAAGGGTCCTCGCTAGTGAATGGGAAATGTAATATTGGTTGCATAGCACATAATTTAATAAGCCAAGGATGTCCGAGTACTTTACACATAGGGAACATATAATAAATATTTTAAATAATAACTCAATATCTAAGGGAATAAAAATTCATTTATGACCAACTATTTACACATTTGTAACTGCGGGAAATATTTATAGCAGAATAACAATTCATTGTAATGTGGGTTGCCTAATTTTAATTTATTTTATATTCATTTTAAACAAAGTAAAGAATAGTTGAACGAAAAATAAGTGCACAGCCGGGTAGCTTTCTATTCAATTTATAACGTGAACCCAAGCAAACAAATCTCCTCCGAAGTATTTTTGAGAAAACTGGTTTTTAATATTTTGACATATTAATTAATTTTCTGTAATCCGATAATTTTTTTCTAAATTTGATTCTTCAGCCGGGTAGATTATATAATTCTTCATAAGTTGACGTTGAAAAGTTTTCTCCATCTTTAAAATCAACAAAAATATCTGGATTATAAAATCTGCTATTTTGCCATTGTTGACAGATCCACTAGCGAGGACCCTTAAGGCTAAATACCTACTGTAAACAACAGACATATAGAGGAAACGCGTGACATTCAATTGTACGTCATACTAGATCGATGACGACTCGTATTGTGTATGTTGCCGTATCTATTTATATTTCTGTCAGTGACATTTGATATAACCAAAGAAAATTATAATATAGTAACTATAACGTAATATATTTAGCAATTGAAATGCTCTAAGTCTTCAGTCTTTCTCAACTTCCGTCTTACATAATGAAATGAAAGCTAAAAAAACACGAAATTTGACAGGAAAAACATACACAACACACGCCTTTTTGACAGATGTGATTTATCTGCCAACACCAAATTGAACTATCTATTAAAAATATGTAAGAGAAAAATTTAATATTGAAAGGGAAATTATGCATTTATTTGCCATTACGACCAATTTATACATTGCCATTTAAACTAATGAAATAAAATCCCTCAAATGTAATTTAACAACCTAACTTTTTTAGTTTCTCTAATACAGTTATTACAACATGTAAACGTCATCAATGACGTGTAATTGAATATAACGCGTCTTTTTTATACCTAAAATTAATATCATTAACTATCATTAAATAATTTGCTTCATATGTTAGCCTTAAATGTGCTGATCATAATATATCTGTCGATAGTAAATTATACACACCAAGAAGATGCCGTTGTATGGTCATGACGTAATCGTTTGAACAGCATACTTGTTATTTACTTCTTAAATAATATTTTTAATAATACTTAATGAAAAATCTAGCACAGAAAAATAATTATTAGTTACGTTCTTGTGAGACCAGATGGATGTACAAGTCTGAGATAATTAACAGAAATTTAGACTTTGACAGTAGCGAATAACCGACCAAACGTTCTCAATTGAGATGAAAACTGAATTAAATGACTTTTTAATAATTAGAATCTTTTGCAGATATGAAAAATCTATAACAGGCAATTCAAATGTATTTCCATTTAAAAATATTTTATTTATGAATAAAATTAATATTGTTTATTCATTATCTGTATATTCCTCTACTTTAGAGAATTATAATTTAATAATAATGTACTGATTTAATCACACACTTCAAAAATAAAATTTTCACTTTAGTTTTAATATTTCTATTAACCTATGGCTTATTGTATTAGGAAAGTTAAAGATTTTGAAAGTAATTTATATGTGCATATAGTAAATTTATTTTTATTATTCATTTACAGCATATATCAATAATTTCTTTATGCAAATTATCAACACTGAATAGTTATTATGGATGAGGTGCATCTAAAGTGAATCAAAATGTAGATTTATAGAACTAGAACCAGATTAATTAAGGGGGTTTTTCAGTGTGATGGTTTTAAAAACTCTATTCTCTCTCGTATTTCTAAAGTATATAGAAAAAATTTCAAGCATAAATTCTAAATATTTAGGAAGTTATAGCATATAGAAGAGCGCGTCATAGTAGCCTGCCACTCGACCCACGGCAGCAGCAACATTCTGGGCCTTGCTGTTTTTTTTGTTCAACGACAGATTTTAATAATGGTTTAGTTCAGTGCCTATTAGGGAATTCTTGATCAAATATACATTACCGTAAAAACTAAAAGCAGTAGATGAAAAGAAGTAAAAAATTAACGTTTTCCAAGAAAACGAAATCTCGTTTTTAGGGAACGGATCAGTTTAAGCGAGGATTTTTGAAACTTTTGGGCATTAAGTTGTTGATGTGATAATCACAACTCAAGTGTGTGCAAACCTTGTCATCGGTAGAAAGGCAAACAAGATACTGTTGAAATGAGAATGAATAGGAGACTAGTCACGAAGACAGCTTTGGCAATATGGAAATGAAGGGTGTTCAGAAAAAAAAGAAGTGTCAAAACGAGCTGTGGAACGGTTTGGTGCAAAGTACTCAAAGTATATTGGAGATATACTGTTGGTATAGCTGATTAATGTAAGTACATATTCTATAAAAAAATCAGTTACAAAAACATTAAACTCGGTTTTCTCGAAACTACTTTTTTTCTGGTTCGTGGGATGCAGAACCATAATGTTATTCAATCACGTAGAATCAATTATTTTAATTAATAGATTCTTAAATTACTTCTTGATTTTTAACGAAAATAAACACGATTTTTAAGTCTCAATTAATTTGGATATTTTGTTAAAGATCATTACAAATGGCGATGTGTTTACCACAACCCACCAACCTTCTTTCCGAGTCCATTTTGACTGCAAAAAAACACGAACAAAATATTATTCAACTAACAAAAGCAACAGTTTTGTAAAATTAAGATGTCAATAATACTAGGGTCAGTCAATATCTAATGCTTCCTATTTTCTTCTACCTAAATAAAGTTAGTTAAGTGAAAAGTTTGAATTTGGCGGGATTCCTCAAACCTTCTTCAACAATTCACTGCAATAGTAACTTTCTGGATTAGCAAGTGGCAGCACTGCAGTCGCATGCAAACAATGATCTAATACTATTATACTCTTAAACCATTTAAACATAAATATGTATAAATGGTCTAAGATTATACTATTAGATGCACTGTACGCTATGTCTTGATTATTAGGAAGTGACCCACACCATAACAGAAAGAAAGAAAATATATGAGCGTCGAAAGTTTGACAAGGATGAACGAAATTGACCGTTTTATTTGGGCAAAATTCAAATATGTTGCTATACCTTGTAATGGCTTATAATGTTTAAAAGCAAATTCTTAAAATGTGTTTAATTACAATCACAATTTTATTTAAAAAAATAGTTGATTGAATCATCATGAATGCACAGTAGTCTTTATACTCATATTTCTTTAAACAAATATAAAGTCAGTGGTGTATGAAATAAAATCAATACTAGAAGAAATCTATTAATAAAATACATAATCCAACTTACCAAAAAGACAAATAAATATGTTAAATCAACAAAATTGAGAAAGTTTATATACAAAACCATGTATTGGCGCCCTGTTTTGCCCACAACTAACGGTTTTGAATATCTGTCTCCTTTGTATGTAGATGTCAATTACTCTCTCTCTCTCTCCTTACAGTACATCTAATAGTTCTATATTATTAGATCATTGCATGCAAAATAGCCGATATCGTTGTTCGTATTAGACAGCGTTCTGTAATTGAATTCCTGAATGCAGAAGTTGTAACGCCCATTCGCAATCATGAAAGAGTGAAAAATGTGTACAGTGATGGGGGTTCGATGATGTCATTCATCTGCAGTCTTTCGGCGGTCACCACGAATGATTAAATGTTGTGTGGAGTCACTGCTGTCAACGGCCTGCCGCTCCGTTTTTCGTCAGCTAAATGTGTTTGTCCTTCAGCTTCGTTACAGCAACGAACCCATCGTCTAACAGTGCTAACATCTACTGTTGCATCACCGTACACATTTTTCAGTCTATCATGAATGCGAATGGGCGTTTTACCCTCTGCAGTAAAGAATTCAATTACATACCGCTGTCTAATACGAACATCGAACACGGCCATTTTGCAAGCGACTGCAATGCTGCCACTTGTTAACGCAGAAAGTTACTATTGCAGTAGATTATAGAAGAACGTTTGAGGAATAGCGCCAAATTCAAATTTTTCACTTAACTAACTTTAATTAGGTAGAAAAAAAGAGGAGGCATTGAATATTGACTGACGTAATAACTTACATCCGTCACACCGAAGAAACCCCTTAATCAGTGGGAAGTAAAACAGGAAAATAATGTTCTCTCTTCACATAAAAGTTATTTTAAAAAGGCTGCATATGTCTAAAAGTGGTCATGTATTATTGAAATGGCATTGTCAACCTGTTTGAACCTCTTTGTAATAACAAATAGAAATATTGGAATTAAAAAACTACCTATACCATCGCCTTGGCAGTAAAAATGCGGTTCGTCATGTGATTCTCCTTCCTCGACGTTGGCCCCTAACAACTGCAACAACCAATTAGGAAAGGGATCTGCATTATCGGGCAACACTAAAACCCACGGACAATTGAACATAAGACAAATTCTAAAACACCAAAACGAATACAAACCTACACTTTCTTCGTCGTTGATTGGATTCAGCCCGATTAAGATGACGTTGTGATGTTCGGTGGCGGGCACGCGCAGTTGAAGAGGTAATGGAGGCGGCGGGGGAATTTCGAACTCCTCCAGCATGTCAATTTCCGAATTGGGATCGAAAAGCGCCTCCCTGCTGGCGTGATTCAGTTCATGACTTGCCGTTTCAGAGGCGGGTTCTTTGGTTTTCTTTCCGTCAGTGGTTTCGCTGCTGCTCTTGCTGACCGCATTTTGAGTAGAGTTATCGCCGAACTGTGTATTCATCAGCAATTGATCGATTATTTCGTGTCCCACCAGACCATCGGGAATTTCAACGGTCGATTCTACGTTAGTGGTTAAATTCTCCATGATGCAGTCAAGATTTTTAATTCTGATCGCTTCGTTGAGCAGTACATCGTCGCCAGTTTCCGCAACTTCTGTCACGTTATTCAGCATGTTATATACGATGCATTCAGTCAGAGATTTCATATCGTCCTTATCCTCGTCACTTTTCCTATTGCATTTCTTCTTCTTTTTCACATCGGATGTACTTGGCAATGCTGTATCGTCTGTTTTTGTGGGAAAACGCCTTAAGGAAGACGAAGTTATAATTTTGCCTTTAGAATTTAATTTCACACCACTGGAAGTTGCGCTTTTAACGTTCCTATTGCTTTTAGGTATATTAGAACCCTGACTGTGTGCTGAATCGTGCGCTTTCAGTTCGATATTTTTCTTGAAGGACTTCTTATCGTTAACATCCACGTTACTATTATTATCGAGTTTTCTTTTTTTAACATCACTCTCTTTACTAGTACCTTGATTAAAACTACGTATATCTTTATTTTTTACATTTTTCGTTCCTTTCTTTGGGGTTTTATCAGAACTTTGAGCGTTACTGGTACCGGGTAATTTTAAAATCGAATTATTTTGTTGTTTTGCACTATTACGTTCTTGTTTCACCTCCACTTGTTCTTCAACGGCATCGGATGAGTTCGCCACTGTTCCGTGAAACTGATAAGTCACTCTTTGTCCGTTTAAGTTATTATTGCCATCGTTACTGTTATTGCTCTGAGATTCTTCTTTGGTTTCTGCGACTTTTCGATCCTTTTCGATCATTTCGTCGTTTATTTTCACAGTCTGATTGTATTCGGTTTCCCAATCTGAATCGTCAACGCTTAGGTTCCAGGGAATCTTATAAGTACCTTTGTCGTCCGAACTATTGCCATCACTACTTGGACTGGAACTGTGGTCCTCCATCCTTGGATTGTATATAACACATAGAGTTTTGTTATCACAGTCGTTTGGAAGGCATTCTAACAGGAAGTTCTCCTTTTCCAATAGTTTTCTGAAAAGATATGAAGTTTCCTTGTGATTTATGATTTAGCACTGGGAATTTTGATGTGAATGATGACGTTTACGTCAAATGAAATGTCAAAGATTATTTTGCAAACGTTAAATATATGTATATCAAGTTATAGTAGAATCGTTTCAGCAACTGACATGCGCCATTAAAATGAAAATGTTGTCAGACTTAAGATGTCAAAAACGTTATCTGTCAAGTATCATAACCTATAGAAATCACTTCAGTACTGTCATAACATTTTAATCTTATAAGAACATACGATCGAAATTGATTGACATGATCCTATTCTTTTTTCAGTAGACTTGACATCAATATCTACTTCTACTATTCAATGTGAAATTAGCGTTTTAGGAAAATCACTAAATTTCCTGTAATGTGTAATCACGATAGACAGTCGTCAAATGACGTCATTGCGAAGCAAGTCAGACTGACAATTCTCATATCTGTTGCATTTTGACACAGCTTTAAGTTGTTTTATCAGTTTTTCTTAAATAATATTCTATTTAATATGCCTGGTTGTGCTGTATACGGTTGTCCTAAATACAATCGAAAAAGTAGAGATAGTCATATTAAACATTACAGGTTTCCCAAGGAAGAGACGATACGAAATGTGTGGTTAATTGCGTTTAAAAGGCAGAATTTAATACATTTGAAAAATGGTATTTCCAGAAATCCAAATTACGCGATTAGTAGTAGTTTTTGGTTATAGTTGTTTATTTAATAATATAAGCAATTATTGAAATACTCACTCAAAGTAGTATTTTTAAATAAATATAAATTGAAATTGTAATTGAGGTATTAATAAATGTTTCATTTAGTGAATAAAATCATTATCAAAATGTAAATAATAGTAGTTTTGAGTAGTTTATACAACGAGTCAATAATGACAGTTATTATTCCCGAGAGCTGAATTTACGAACCGAGCCGCGTAAGCGGCGAGGGAGTAACTCAGCTCGAGGGAATAATAGTCATTATTGCGAGTTAGTATACACTACTTTATCGACGACTAACTGAAAATTACTAAAAAAAAATCAAATTAATTAAACGAAAATGTCAGATTACTATATCAATATGACGTTTGACGGTTAGACAGTTAGTAAATGGCCGGACTTGTCTATCGTTACTACGACAACGTTAGGAACGTTATGTTCTTATTGGCGGAATGCAGGGAATAATGGTACCGTTATGGCCCATTATTCCCTCGTCGCATTTCATTATTCCCTCCGGGTATTATGAGTGTTGTTATTAGCCAATAGTGATTAATATAATACCTACTTTATTGTTTAGTCGTCGATAAAGAATTTTATCGACGACTAAACAATAAAGTATGTATTATATTAATCAATATTGGCTAATAATAACACTCATAATACCCGTAGGGAATAATGAAATGCGACCAGTGAATAATGGGCCATAACGTTACCATTATTCACTGCATTCCGCCAATAAGAACATATAATGGGCCATAACGTTACCATTATTCACTGCATTCCGCCAATAAGAACATAACGTTCCTAACGTTGTCATAGTAACGATAGACAAGTCCGGCCATTTTACTGACTGCCTAACCATCAAACGTCATATTGATATAGTAATCTGACATTTTCGTTTACTTATTTTGATTTTTTTTAGTAATTTTCAGTTAGTCGTCGATAAAGTAGTGTATACTAACTCGCAATAATGACTATTATTCCCTCGAGCTGAGTTACATTCAGCTCTCGGGAATAATAACTGTCATTATTGACTCGTTGTATAAACTACTATTATTTAACATATTTTTTGAATTTGAATATTGAATATTTTCTATTGCACGGATGTAAATCCTATTTAGCGAATCGTATAGATCTGAAGTATTCGATATTGGTAATGTATAGCTACATCACTTTTAATAGAAGGGTCTATGGCAAATGCAGAGACCAACAGTTGAATGAAGCGAATACAATTTGGCTGGAGTTTGTTATGTTTAATATACATGTTTACAATAATTATAAATTACGCACTGAAATACAAGAGCATAAAACTGACTCCACTGACTTCAAGCCACAAATTAATCAGAATATTGATTCTAGATTAGACAATAATAGTAGTCACATATTACAGAATTTTAAGAGCCTTTGTATTATAATAACATTAAGTTAAAATAAAATTGCCAAATATAACTTTTATTTCATGCTTTTCCCATAGTACAAGGAAACAAGGTATGCTCTTCCCAAAACCAAACTCGTCCACGCCGCGCAGGTCGAATGCGCGTCTTAGTTGATAGAGCCGCCATTTATGTTTGTTTACGTTGCGTAAGGTTATTTTGTGATTTGTCCGGATTAATATATGCTCTTTTATTATTTAATACAGACATTATTATTATATTTATAGTGTAGGACATTATTTTAGTTCGTATTTATTAAGTTTTTTAGTGCATTTCCAAAGAAGTGATTTTAGCTTTTGTTCGAACCCTATCGTATATTACATTGAAAACTATTAATGAAAAATTAAGTTTAACACGCTTGAAAATGAAAACAAGAAAAGTAAAACATTTTTTAAGCTAGTAAAAAACTGTATTTTAGTCCTTCTGAATTCACTCTTATTTTCCAAATAATTTTTTTGTTTGTTTATTATACCCTACAGATAAAATGATTCAAACCTAAGTATAAGCATAAGGAAACATTTTCACATATTATTATTATATTGTAAATGATATGAAGAATTTATAAAAATAAAACATTGTCTAATTACATATAAATATTCCTAACTATTATATTTGTTTTTTACGTAAACTGTAATTACTGCAAAATTCTTTTTGTTGAAGAATTTACACACTCCAAGTAAAATTAGTTTTTTTTTTATTTGAATTGTATGTATTATGTATTGAAAATTAAAAATAATTAAGTCCTCTAGTTAAAGATTAATAATTAAAGTATTTAATATTTGTTGGCTACTATAAAATGTAACGCATTTATTTTTCTAAAGCATAATTAAAAAGGAGGTACGTTTTATTTAAAAAATTAATATACAAATTTATATAATTTGTAATCAATTTTATTACGATCCCTACACCCCAGCGGCCTTCAATTTATTTGCCAACAAACTAACATTATGCTCTCTATGTATTTCTTACTTTTAAGATTATTCCTATCATTATTTTTTACATTACAAAATTTCGATTTCTGTTAAAAAGGACTTTATTGAAATAGTGTCCTGTGAATACACAACTTTATTGAACTGGTAGTACTAGAGGTCGAATGCGCGTCATCCAGAGATGCGCAAGAGCATACCTTGTTTCCTTGTACCATGGTTTTTCCTGCCTTACTGAATTTCTAATTTGAAGAGATCTTATCAAGTTGTTTTGTGTTTGATAAAAACACTGTGTATTTGAACAAAATACAAATATATATAAAAGACAGATAATTGTATTATAAGGATGTTCCTTAAGAAAGATACCGTGGCGGTTAAAGATAAATGTTTGTAAAAGGTAGGACTTTTAAGTTAATATAAATACAACTTTGATAGTTCAAGAAGTTTATTTCAATTGAGTTTGAGTTTTAGTTTCAACAGACCATGAAGGATTCAATGTTTTAGCATTCCTAAACTGAGATTTGATAAATTTCTTATCAACTGAATTAAAATGTAATTCTAAATTTTTGGCTTTATTTCGAATTTCATTGACTCCATACAGAAAAATCGACAGCACGGCATATTTATCTCGAACGCTTTTCTTCGTGCTCGTATCGAAGTTATCAACAAAATATTCAAATATTCCTCACTTATGGAAGAACTTCAATCCATCTTATGTTTAGCTTTTCTGACTTTGGTGATTTAAAAAAGTTTCTATTTTTATCGCCGTCTATAAAATGATTTGCATTTTCAAAAAATTAAATGTCACAATCTAAAGATAAAATCAATGACATTCAAATTAATTGCAAGATTTGAATGATATTACAGGGACTTACTACAAACTTATTATTTTAAATCAACTTTCCATGATCAACGTAAATTACCGACTGAATAAACGAATTGAAACGATTATTTAGTTTAGCCTAACGCTCGGGCATCGCTAGTATCGCAAGTGTCTCCCGCATTTTATACGGGTTATGAAAGTTCTAATTCAATGAATGGTCTGTGGTTCGTACTTGGCCGTGTCGGTTGCTATAATACGATTCTAGTATAACATAATTGTTTTGTAATTTTATAGGGATGTTTGCTAATCCGTTTGCTTCAAAAAGGAGGTTTCTAGTATCAAAAAGGCATTAGCCATCCATTAAACTTATAATTATTCTCACATATCAAAAGAATCATAAAATATATTATCTAACTTTTACAAATAATTCGTTATAATAGAAATAGTTCGCGATAGTCAGGCAATTGTATGAGCTTTCTTTGTGAAAATCATACTGCATTAATGCACGGTAGAATGGGTATATATAGGACACTGGTGCCTTTATCGGACAACAGGCAACGTTTTTAAACTTTGCGTGAAATTTTTGTGTTGGTATTGTCAAAGTTGCAAATAAATATCAGTAGCCATCTGTCGCACTGGTCATATTTAGCAGACGGATTGAGAACCGTTCCCGCTCCAACTGTTGACTTGACAAGATTTCAGTGTTGGGTAACAGCAATATTCTCGTTTATGTGGTCACCTTCCATTTGATACATTTCACTGCTGCCATATTATGTTATAATTATACAGATTAAAACAAATAAACAATACTAACACATACATTGTTTTTCTACATTATGTTTCTACGTCGTGTTTAGTGTAATGGCCGATTTTTCCAATATAATAAATTTATTTTTGCGCAATAGCTCTAGTTTGTTTATCTTACTTATCTAGTAACTTTCTTCAAAATTGTGTGTTACGTTGGAATTGGAATGCGATAATGCGCATTCGGATTAGAATACGCTCACTAATGAGCCTAGAATCTTTCCGCTCACAAAAATGAGGACCGCCCCACAACATGTTCGGAGTGAGCGTACATCATCTGAATTCGATCACTAAACAGTTACGCAACTGTTGTGTCTGCTGAATGCGACCAGTGCTGAAATGTATCCCGCGATTTCTGTAATAGTGACAAATATTATACGATAAGTATGAAAAAATAATCATTTTAAATAATTTTTTGGTGAATTTCAAATACACGAAAAGTCTCCCTTGTATCACGTAAACAAATTGTTCCACGACGCTGCTGCAATGATATTTATTTAAGAACATAACTCAACTAACATTTCTTGCCGCCGAAATGTTTTATATTCTTTTTTGGGGGCATAATTACTTTAAAAATGAACTTTTGCAGGCCAATTTGGGACATATGTCGCGGGTACACAAACACAAGCTTGGAACGCCGCGCCGTATAGGCAAAAATATCCCCTAGAAAACGTGGAAGTCCCCTTGGAGGCTGCTATTGAAGAAATGATATCTTTTCGTTAGGCAGTAGAGCGTTTTAGTGTGCCCAGAAATACGATCTACCTGAAGTATTGAGGTCTTAACTCTGACCAGTGGCGGCTCTTTAATGAGAGCAAGTGAGCAATTGCACCCCCTGGAATTTTGAAACAAAACAAACCAAGCGGCGACTAACTGTGAAAGTATTTATTTATTACGTATTCATAGTCATTGAACAGGAACGTGGCGTGTGCGGCGCGCGTAACAACCTACATGCACCGATCGTCGTCACAGATATAATGGCGACTAACAGCGAAGACGAGAAACTATTCGAATGTTTACCCCTTCCACCGAGAGAAACATACCCATGAGCAATGCCCAACCGTTGCTTCGTTAAGCCATTAAACATTACATTGAAGGTGGGGAGAACTGTATTTTGTTCTACTTCCATATCGTATAATACGTAGCGTGTGAGCAAGATTCCCAGTCTGCTCACCGCTGTTGTAAGATGAATTTTGTCTCTGCTTTACAGAATAACACGTTTTCGCGGTTAACGTATGATGAAAAAATCGCAATAAAAAATCTTAAACGAACGGCCGATGCCTCAATTATGTTTAGAAAATAAACAATCTGTTAAAGGTAAAGACGTTATAAGAAAATTCAAAATGAATATTTATCAGAAAAATGACTGGATTTGTGGGTGTGAAATTAAAAATAGTTTGTTTTGTTTTCCGTGTCTTTTGTTTGGTGGTGAACCTTCTTGGTCAAAGAACGGAATAAAAGACTTAATTCATCTTAGTGCTAAAGTTACGAAACATGAAAATTCCGAAGGGCATTTGAAAAATATATTTAGTCTAAGAATGTTAGGAAAAAATAACATTCAGAATGTTTTAGATTCATCATATAGAAAAGCAGTTCAACAACACAATGAACAGGTAACAAAAAAATAGGCATGTGTTAAATTTAATAATAAATTGCATTAGATTTTGTGGCGCGTTTGAACTGGCACTTCGGGGTCATGATGAACGGCAAACGTCGAATACCAAGGGCATTTTTCGGGAATTGGTAAATTTTACGGCAGAATTGGATAAATCGCTCAGAGATCACATCGAAGCAGCGCCGGTTTTTAAGGGATTATCAAAAACGATACAGAATGAGCTGCTTGATGCAATGTTGAACGTGTATCATGAACAAGTTTCCAGTGAAATTAAACCAACCGACTTCATATCTGTGATAGCTGATGAAACCACAGATGTGTCCAATCAGTTTCAGTTGGTGGTTGTTTTAAGATATATTGTGAACGCGAGACCGGTCGAAAGATTTTGGAAATTTCTTCTGCCTGGTGGACATGATGCTAATTCTTTATCTGCCTCCATCCTTAACGAAATTAGTTTGCTTGTTGATGACCCAGAAAAACTGATTGCACAGAGCTATGATGGGACAGCAGTCATGAGTGGTGCTATTAACGGCGTGCAAAGACATGTCCAAGACCAGTATCCAAGGGCCAATTTTGTACATTGTTACGCACATCAGACAAATCTTATTATGTCACATGCTACATCGAGCAGTAGTAATTGCAGAATTTTTTTTGCCAATCTGACGGGATTATGTACTTTTTTCTCCACTTCACCACAACGAGCTGCAAGATTGGAAGAATTCCTTCAGAGAAAACGCTTACCTCGTTCTTCAAAAATAAGATGGAACTTCAATTCTAGGACAGTGAATACAATATATGAGCACCGAGAAGAAATAATTGAAGCTCTAGAACAAATCGAGGGAGAAGCTAGTTTACAAACTACCATTCATCAAGCTGGTGCCAATTTGCGAATTTTAGAGGAGGAAAATTTTATCTATTGGTTAACTTTCTTTCATAAAATTATGCCACATGTGGACATATTGTTCAATCAATTACAAAATGTCAATACAGATGCATTAAAAATCAAGGATAATTTAGATAATTTTGAACGCGCTATTGGAAAAATTCGAACCGAAATCGCTGACACAGATAATCAGTTGGTTAAACAAAATGACTCAGAACAGACTCCTCGACCATCAACGCGACGAAGAGTAACTGATGGTAGCCAAAGACGGAGGGAAACTATTGAAGTGTGCGATATTATTTTGCTTGAAATAAAAACTAGATTTCGGTATACAGGGCACTTAATATTAGCAAACTTAATTTCTTTTAAACAGTTATCCTCTTTTCAAAAAAAATTTCCGAAAGATTGCCTTAAAGAAGCAGTAAAATTTTATTCATGCCTCAATGAAAGCAGACTACGAACTGAATTAAGTGTTCTATATTCTAGAGAAGAATTTAGGCAAAATATAGAAGTCAGTGCTGTAGGTCTGCTAGGCTTTCTGCTGGATGGATTAAGCGACACCTTTAATGAAGTTGTTAAGCTTTTAAAAATTGTCATTACAATCCCAATGACAACGTCTGAAGCGGAACGCCAGTTTTCACGGCTGAAGAGAATAAAAACTTTCCTGAGAAATACAATGAAAGAAGACAGATTAAATGCCCTTACTATGTTATCTTGTGAAAAAGAATTTATAAATGATTTCCCAAATTTTAATGAAAAAGTGATAGAACTATTCTGCAAGTCAAAGACACGCAAAATGGACTTCGTTTATCGTCAGATGTAATCAAACTGTAGTGTTATATTTACTATTCCTTCAAAACAAACTGTACAATGAACAGTACCTGTCTGGAACAGTATGTCGGTGAAACTTATAAAGATTGGGTAAGCGTTCTTGTATTATACTTTTTAATTTTGAAATTATGCACTCCCTATGTGAACCACCTCCAGCCGCCACTGACTCCGACAGATTAGGAAATCCTCCAGTATTGGACAACCCTGAACAAAAGAATATAGTGGAGTACTTACAACTGCTAGTGGATTTGGTTATCCATTTACATCTCGTATGCTGAGAGAATTCATTCAAAAATATTTAAATCGTAAAGGTGTCCGCATAGCTTGCCTCATTAACAATCTACCCCGGATAGATTGGGCTAACGCGTTTTTGGCACGGAACCGAGAACTCTCAAATAGAATGCCTCAAAACATTAAAAGGGCCAGGGCGGATGTTAACGAAGAAGTCATTGTCAATTATTTTAGAGAATTACAGGAATCCCTTGCCGGAGTTCCAGCAAAAGATGTGGATGATTATGATGAAACAAACCTCTCGGACGACCGAGGAAACTACAGTTGTGGTAAAAATAGGTTCAAAGCACTTTCACAGGATCATGGACACGTCAAAGCCTTCCACATCCATTATGTTCGCTGCTGCAAGAAGTGACATATTGCTCCCGCCTTATGTGGTATTCAAGGAAGACAATTTGTATCACAAGTCGATCGAAAATGGGCTGTCTCAGACACGTTCCAACAGAACGGACAGTGGTGGGTTTGATAATGTTTGTGAAGAATGGTTCACTTCAATTGCTTTACCATACTTTCGACGGATCAATGGAAGAAAAGTGCTAATTGTTGACAATCTAGTTAGTCACCTTTTTTTGACATTATCAGAAGATGTGGGAAAAATAACATACCCTTTTTATTTTTACCGACCGACACATGATGGGGGGGTTGGCTCTATGTAAAGAGCTTGGAAGAAAAATTCAAGAGAATGGAAGCTGAAGAATCGTGGAACCATACCAAAGGCCAAATACGTTCACAAATTTAATAAATTATTAACAGCACTTGAACCTAATATGCCTGCCAATATTTTAGCAAGCTTGAGGAGATCAGGAGAAGGCATTATCCCTCTTGATTTTGGTCAAGTTTTGCGTAAAAGAATTCCAAGAGCAATAGCAATGCTTTGACTGAAACTTTTATAAACGTAATGCATACGACCACAAAAAATTAAGATAAATCTAGGCCCAAGAGACAAAGAAAAAATTCCAGTAGTTTTCTTCAGAAGATTTTTTAAACCATTTTTGACAGAATACTGAAGAATTGAATGAAGACTCATGACTTCAGGGGAGAGATTTTGGAGACTGAAGATTCCTAAAGTCATAATGATAGTTTGGAACGAAATCGTAATAACGTTCATCTTAAAACTTCCATAACAGACTGTGATATTTAAAAACCAAACATGTTTATTATTGTTTCTTTTACTTATAATGAGCGCATCAAAAAAGTAAAAAAGAAAGTATTTGTAGCCAAAATTTTACATCGCATGTTTAGTGTAAGTTGTCTCAGAAATTTTCAAGAGATGAGAGATACATTTGTATTTCTAAATGTGCCACATATAAATGAGATAACCCAAAATCCAATCAAATATAAGCTATCTAAACCAGTTATATGCCGTGGAAAGTATACACTTGATGGCAGTGTTTTCTATTATTTTTTTTTTATGTTTGGAACTTACTTTTTGTTTTATGTTTAAATTTATTTTTTGTTTTGTGTTTAGAATTTTTTGTTTTGTTTGGAAAGTTTTCTATTTTTTAAGAATTTTTGTTTCCTTTTCAGTTTCTTTTGTGAAGTGTTTACAACACGTTTTTTGTTAATTTTTACAGGTCGTCCCAACCATTTTGTAATACGTTTGGAAATTCTAGTATTTTCAATGTAAAAAACGTCTGAAAAGTGCGATTTTTTATGTGGTTCAAAAGTGTCTCATAAATGTTTAGAGTAAGGCCGGGAATTTTCCAAATTTCAGTATTCAAAAATTAATTTTCATAAATATTTAAATATTTCAGCAAATTCTTCTGTATTATATTGCAAAACAAAAATTTGAATTTTTATTACACATCCATTATTCGGTGTTACCGGCTTTAGAGAAAGGCCTTTCTGACGGTGTCGAAGTGGCGGGGAGACAGAGATATCGTTTAGCATATTTGAAAGCTTTGTATATATTTTTTTCATTGTTTTTCCGCCATTGTAACGGGCACATGTTTTTTGGTGTACAGCATTCCGAAGAACATATATCGACTTCATTGGCACAATTTACTTCTTCATTGGGGAACAAAATATCCAAAGCGTTTTTTTTTTGCTGGATTAATATTATCTTCATCAAATTCAACTAATGACTGTCCTTCGTTTTCCAAGATATCTTTTAGGTGTCTTTTTGTTTTAAGGGTCCTATATAGTGGATCGGAAATGTAATATTGGTTGCATAGCACATAATTTAACAAGCCAAGGATGTCCGAGTACTTATTACACATAGGGAATATATAATAAATATTTGAAAAAATAACTCAATATCTAAGCGAATAAAAATTCATTTATGACCAAATATTTACACATTTGTAACCGCGGGAAAGATTTTTACTAGAATAACAATTCATTGTAATGTGGTTTGCCTAATTTTAACTTATTTTATATTCATTTAAAACAAAGTAAAGAATAGTTGAACGAAAAATAAGTGCAGAGTGGGGTAGCTTTTTATTCAATTTAAAACGTGAACCCAAGTAAACAAATCTCCTCCGAAGGATTTTTGAGAAAACTTGTTTTTAATATTTTGACATATTAATTCATTTTATTCAATCCGATAAATTTTTTTCTAAATTTGATTCTTCAGCGGGGTAGATTGCTAAATTCTTCATAAGTTGACGTTGAAAGGTTTTCTCCAAATTTAAAATCAGCAAAAATATCTTGCATTTAAATCTGCTATTTTTCCATTGTTGACAGATCCACTATATAGGACCCTTAAGTAGAGATCAAAAAATCTTTCCTTCTTTTTAAGGGTGTTGTATAGCAAACTAAAAATTTCGACGTCTTCGGCGCGGGTATCGGGGGGGTAGTGCTCATGGGTGGGACTTGCCAATACCCCACTACCATGTACTGTTTTGCTAAATGCTATAGTAAAAATCTAAATTGTACAGTTCCCAGTTTATAAGTACCGCCCTTATGGAGCGATGCATTCGAAATGACATACGTCTGATGCGTTAAGTGCTAATTGTCTCTGTTCAGACTACACATACTCTACGTAACGTAGGTGCTAGTAATATTTTGTATGATTTATTTAGTCTGGTGTCTTGGCGCTACAGGAATGTAGATCGTAAATTTTTTTAGTCTGACATGTGTTCAATAAGTTAATATGTAAGAGGGAATCCTGATTAAAAGAAATATTACTTAGTGCCTATGAATACTATATAATAATAATAATATTGTGTTGAAAGGCACTAATGTCATCGTCTTGATTATCTTTTCCATTGGCCGTATTGAAAATCACAGGATAATTATTTATATCTATAGGTACTATTATTATACAAGGTGGTCGGCAAGGTATCCGAGAAACCTCGTACATGAATTCAATGACTAATTTTAAGCAAAAATGTTCTTATTCACTTTTTCCGAATTCCTAACGGTTCTTGAAATATCGGTGTTCGAAGCTGTAATTAATTACTAGAGGGTTTAGAAGAAAATGTGATTTATTTTATGGAAAGCCTACGGAGTATTATTAAAGCAGCTCAATGTGGCCACCGCATTGTACAATGCATAACTAAATCTTCCGTCAGAGTCCTCGTTCCCAGTTGTAGTTCTCCATATTGTTTTTCGCCTCATAAAATGTCATGAATCTTATGGATGAGCCGGTATTTTTAGGCTTTCCCCTTGAATATGTAAGTGTCTAGATTTTTTCATGTCCCATATGAGAAAATCTAGTGGGTAGAGATCCGGAAATCGCGGTGGCTAAGCTATGGAACCACCACGACCTACCCATCGATTTGGAGACTGTTCGTTGAGAAAATTAGTGACACCTCTTCCACAATGGGCCGGAGGACCATTATAAATATGAAGTGTAGCCACCACACGACTTTCTTGTACATATGAGCGTTTCAAATTATACAAAATTGGAATTTGAATAATTTTTGTATAAAAAGATTCATAAAATTTATAGTTTGAAGTGCTCATACGTATAAGAAAGTTGTGTGGTGGCCACACTTTATTATTTTCGAATATCTTGCAAAGTGTGCATTCTATAGTGAATCATTAAGGAAACTTTTTAATTGCATCCCTTATATATTACAGAACATAAGAATACATACAAAAATTTAAAAGTGACGTATTAAAAAATTTAAATTAATTGTGTGAAAAACGAAGAATAACTATTCATGATATGTAGTGCAAAATGTGGTTCATCAACGTCGTCATTGTATTTATCACCAGAGCTATCAAAAGCTGTAGAGGGGCCTGGTAAGGGAGATGGAGGCGAAGAAATAGAAGTATTTACAAGGGCAGGAGTTCTGGTTATAGCTTTTGAAAAGAATGTCGTTAATGTAGTATGCTTTGTAACTTGTACAACTTCACTTATTGGCCGTTCAACTTTCGTGAACCGTTCAATATTTGAATCCATATCTTCTAGTTTTAGTATTTTCATTCACTTTCCTCTACTGGTTCCTCTTCCGGCAGCCGTTGTACTTCCAACTCTATTAAATCTTCGTTTGTTAATTCTCCCTCAATATACTCAACTAATGCTTCAATATCCTCCACTTCAGCTTCTAAATTAAGTATGTTAGTAAGTTCCACTACTTTATGTATGGCATTAGTGTACTCGTCTTTGTCAAAATCTAAATTATTCGTGAACACTTTCTGAAATTTTACATTTTTTCATCCATAATTTTATAAAATTGCTCAATAAATTATTCCACTGCTTCGACGTCAACGCTTGTTGCTTCACCGCTAATACTTCTATTAAACTTCAGAGATCATTCGCGCCTTTGCCTGAATAATTAGTAGGCTCATCGGCATTCTATTTTGTATCTGGTCATCAACCAAATCGCGAGGAGCTTTTCCATCTCAAGAATCAGACCTTTCCGCTGCCTAGTTATTACGGCTCTAAAACCTGTCGATGATTTTAATGCATCTTTTACTTTAGTCCTGTCCTTCAAGATTGTTGAAATTGTTGAATGCGCCGGATCCAAGTCACGTGGTATCTCTTTAACTTTACTGCAATCTTCATTATCGCAGCGAGTACATTAGATAATTTGTAGATAATATTTTTTTTTGTTAAAAAAATTTGTTGTTCGACCAACCATTTACTCGGAAACTCCATTCAAAAACTTTTTGAGATTACCAAAAACCCACAAGGAGGGAAGGGGGGGTTCCAACTGTTTGGTTTTAGAGTCGTCGCATACCCCACTAACGATTAATCAAATAAAATAGTCTCGCATATTTTTTTCTAAAAAAATACAGAATGACTGTACTATAATATCATGTATTGAATGGAATTTCATTATTTTATTATTATATATAAATTATTTAAAGTTTAATGTTTATTCATTATTATTATGTAACTACATCTGTAAAATAATAAGTGCTGTTTCTGTCTGTTCTTTATTTGCCATAACAGGAAAAGTAATCTAGCTAAATTTTTAAAATAAAAGATATCCTTTCGGAGCAATTTCTGGTTTACTTCAAATCTTTTTATAACTGTCCGAACACTGAATCGTTTGAGAGTAATTTTTTGCTAGGTCGTAAATTAATCTTTTGAACGTCTACCAGTCTGGTACAATATCTGTACAGAGGAAGTAGGCACCATCTATATCCATCTCATTTTCTATATTAGTTTTACATTATTTTTAACTCACTTATAAATGTCAGTAGTATTTTATCTTGATAAATGTAAAATAGTGGAAGAACTAAAAAAGCTAGTATTATTTATGAATCATATTGCAGTGATCTTGAGTTGGGTTGTAAATTATAAATAAGTATAATCAAGATCACTTCAAGATTTTATTTAAATTAATTTTTATTTTATTTATTTTTATCATGATGTGTATATAAATATTTACTATGTCAATAATTTGCCAAAATTTACTTTTTATTTAAGTAAAATAATAAAAGAATGTTAGTATAAATTTTATGAAAGTCATAATATTAAAATAAGCATTAAATGTTTCGTGAAAAATAACGAGAAAGTGTTTTCCCGCACGAAGAATACTGGTACCGGGAGAGATCGATAGTGTGGCCGGCGAAAACAATATTATTCGCTAGATGCATTGGATGAGTCATGAATATGTAAACAAGTTTATATTTACATATTTGTTTACCTTTTTCAAAGATTGTTAATACGCTGCTTTCCCGAGTGACCGATAGGAGCAGCACCATCGATATGCAGTTTTGGAAGTGGTATCGGTATCTGCCGAGGATGACCGTACGTTTTTATAAAGAAAATTATGCATAAAAGGGCCAGCGGACAGAATGGCACTTCACTTGTCAGCTGGTGAAAACCGCTAACCTAGAAGAAAAAGGAAGTAGGTGATAAACCACTCCTTCTTTTAAAAGATTATTCTTGAATCTGAACTTAGAATATTTTTGAGATTTTTCGATACTTATAAAAATTTTCAACAAGATTTAAAACTTGTAATATCTTTTTCGTAATAGTCATGCTGCACAATTTACATTGAGATTTGTAATTATTTTAGAAATAATTATTTATGTATGGGACAATTTTATTTTAATTCGGACTTTGAATTTATTTAATTTTATTTATTTTTCTGGAATGTTTTGTTTTGTATGTAGAGGTACTACGCCATACATTATGATAAAACATTCTAGTGATTGTAATGATTAAGTTGGATAGCATAATAATTTTATTTTAGTGTAAAAAAAATTTCTTTACTACTTTATTTATCAGATTAAAGGATTTGCGATTAATAATTTTGTTTTATGTATATACAGAATAATTGAACAGTGATCTGTATTTGAAAGATGGAAGAATTCGAAATAATGTATGAAGAATTAAGGTGATTTGATAATGTTTGTTATAAATGTGTGTATAGTGTTGTAACAATTTTTTTTTTGTGGTGTTTTGTATTGGAATCTCACAGAAGGTTTAATGTATATATTTTTCTTGTATGTTTATCAAGTATATTTTGTAGTACTTGTGTGTTCAATGTTAACGTGTTGGGTAATACATCAGGGATGTGTGAAATGAATTAAGTTGTTATTTAATTCATAGCATGGAGTCCTGGTGAATCCCTAAGACACGAATTAGTCTTGGTGGTACTGTGTTGGGAGCGAGAAAAGGCGCCAGGCAGAACTAATCAGGGCTGAGTTAATTAATTGAATACACAAAGACTTTTATTTTTATTTCATTTTATTTATTTAATTTAAAATTTATATATATGCCTTAAGGGGTGAGCACATTGTGGTGTATGTTCGGGTTGTGTCCGACGAGTTAAAAAAACATACTCGTAGGGTGGAACTTTGGGGTACTCATCTGTGTGAATTTGCTTTCTGATGGTACTGTGTTGGGAGCGAGAAAAGGCGCCAGGCAGGACTAATTAGGGCAAAGCCATTCCCTTAATGTTTATATTTTGTTCATAAATAATAAATCGTGTAAATTTTTGGTTATTCATATTCCAGTACAATCCATCATATGCAATAAAATTTTATTTTATTAAAGATGTTGATTGTTTACATGTATCTATGGCAAATATAAATCATGATAATCACGTTCACATTTTAAAAACATAAGATTTTCTCGACGTTATGCTTTTACTTATTTTAATTTCTTTATTATATTGATTTGTTGATTATGATATGTATAGATTTGGAAGATGTTTGAAATATTAATTTTTTGTTTGTAAATATATATATATATATATCTGTGTAATTTGAAATTTTTAATTCATTAATATTTATTTTAATAAATTATATGATAAGATTTATTTTGCATTTTATTTTCTTTACCTGACCTGGAAATAATTAAAGAGCATTCAAAATCGATTGGAGAATCTATTTATATTTTCTGCCCCTGAGAGAATTATTTATTTTTAACCATTTAAAACTGAGCTAGTTGAATGTAAAAGTTGCTTAACCTACTATTTAGCAGAAAATTTGTTGTATCTTAGTCTAGCATAAGGCCTAGCACTAGGATGCGTGCTTGATTCTCACCTACTCATTGATTGAATAATTTAAATTTATTTTATATAAACCTCAATTTGTAAGAGTCACAGCAATATGTAATGTTTTTGTTTAAGTTTGTATTTATGTAAAAGTTATCAAAGCCTGCCAGCCAATGTGTACAATTTTATGAAATGTAATACAAAATAATATAAGTAAATTTTACAAAAAGAAAATATATATTAATTTTATAAAGTTAAATCAAGGTTACGCGATAATGTTTTCAATTTTATGATATATAAAATAATATAAAAAATGTTTAATCAAATACCTACTTAAAACCCTAACAACGATTTCTGTATTCCGAATATCGCTCGTAAAGTGAATCCCCACCTAAACAAAGTAACTCCGCCCTGTCCTGGATTGCAAGGATATATCAAATATTTGACTGCAGGTGGCGTACTAAAGCAGTGCCAAAAATGCATTTCTTTCTTATCAAATTACACATTTATCTTAATAAATACGAAAAAATGTTGCTAGAAATTAATGTTCACAATAATATGTTATACGTCGGTACGCATTTTATTTTTCGATGGTATATTTATATTTAATTTTTTATAACAATTAATAAAAAATTGAAAAAACAAAATGCCTAGGGACGTGTAGATTAACATTATAAGAATATTTCATCTAAATCATTTTTGCATAAAGTTTAAAGGTAGCCTTTAATCTGTAAATATTTGAAAATGTACCTATACAACACCCTTAAACCTTGGATCTAGAAATGTACTAATGTCAAAACAGTACTGGGAAAGACTTTTGTAAACCTTGATTGAAATTCGCCTTGCAAAACAGATTTCGTTCCTTTTATCTCTTCTGGTTCATCCTTTTCAATCTTTGAAATAAAATTCTCCACCAAAGATTGTAAAATGAGCATCACCATTGAAATCCTCGGTTGAGATTCTGATGACAATAAAGTTGTAGCCAACTTAAAGGGTTCCAATATTTGAACAATATTTTCAAAGATCGTTCATTCATCTTCAGTTAACATTAAATGTCCTGCCTGAGCTTTTGTTGTTCCAGTATTCGTTTCAACATAAATAATGTTGAATTCCAACGGGTCTTAACTCACTGAATGAGTTTATGGTTTCTAAACCCAATTGAATTTGTTTGTGAGTTAAAGCAGTCGTCGTGATGTTTGAATGCTTAAAATCGCCAACAATATTGCTGCATTTACCAATAATGGGCTTTTCTCCTAATATTTTGTTCAAAACCAATTCTTATGATCTCAATTTTCTGACGTCGGCCTGCCAGATAGTGTTTGTGATAATATTCATGAACTTCGAAAAAATCGAACTCTAAATAGAGTATGTAAATACTTTTGTGCTCTTGATAAATTTATATAGAAAGCATAGTTTGCAATATATTTGTAAAAAAAACTGTTACCGGCTAAACTGAAAGTGCTACTTCCGGTCCGAAATTCGAATATTTTAATAGGTCTGTATAGTACGTATGACTTGCAAGATATTCGCGAAAAATTATTTTTCGATAATCGTGAAAGACCTAATTTCAAAAAATGCTTTTTATAAAAATTTCAAAATCTGCAGAAATCTCGAGGTCGAAAAGTTTCGTCATCGTAATACTTACATAAGAAAATAATAAATATTTGTTCCATTTAGAAATCGGATACAACTTAATTTCAACTGTTCGAATATTTACATCCGAATATTCAGATATTCGAATAATTTCATTTTGAAATTATTCAATTTGAATATTCGAATATTTGAATTATTGGTATTCGAGTCCCTGCCTTAGTTTAGAGACTATCAGATATGGGACACACTAATTTTCTTTAAGGAATATACAGAAAACTACAAACGGCACATACACATTAAGAGTACGGGTTACATGGGACACAAAATAAAATTCAAAAAAAGTTAATTCAAATTATTGGAAATTGTTTATGACTGCAATTGGAAGCCTAAACTATCCGGTAATTTCTCATTATTGAAGACTGTTTAGGACGGCAACTTGAAACCTAAACTATCCTTATTTAGTTAGTGTAATTGGTATTACAATTAAAAAATAGTAGTAAAAATAACAAATAAAAATGTTCGAAAATCATTCCAAAGCATTTTCTTTACCCTCTTCATGAACATATTGTCCACAGAATGCATATTTAATGTCTTTCAATAGCTGAACTCTACTTATATTGGGATTGGTATAAACATATCAACCTTTCAAACAAAAAATGAATAGATAAGTATTGACTAAACATAATTTTGTACCTTAATTCAGTAACTGTGGCAAAACATCCTCCCTCATTAGAAACTAATTCGTACACAGGATATTCTATTCTATGTTTTGCAACATTATAAAATCTACTTGAGGCACTGGCGGAATATATCTTATATTGAATTTCGTGAAGCATCCTTTCTTCAGGAGTACGAGCATCGACATGGAAAGGATAATTCACACATTCTATTTCTTGATAATTTAGATCTGTTCCATCACTGTTAACATCATTAAATTGTTGAATTTGTCTTACATAACTATAATATGTACAGATTCCATAAGATTCATTATGATTTTCAGTATTCAGATCTTTGATTTTTGTCTCGATTTCCCTACAGACTTTTGGTACTTCTGACAGTTGCTCCTGGTCAATAGTATGTCTCAAGAAAATTGCCACTTGTGAACAACAACCTACCGATTCTGAGCCTGCAGGCCCTGGCCCAATACCTTCAAACTGTACTGTATAATTTGGAAATCTAGTTGTTATATTCACAGCCCTACAGAAAACGATGACATTTAATTATCTTATTGAGTATCAAATTTATTTCATACCATGATTCAAACTGCTCTCTAGTCCACTCAAATTTATGATCAGCATGACGAAATACTTTTGTATCAGGAAATAAAACATTGAATTCATAATTGGGTGTGGTAAAAACAACCAACAACGGTTTGGCGTAATGAAAAACATTATATGGTAAAGCTTCTAATGTATCTGGGTATAGATGTTCTATTCTATAAGTATAAATTTTTTAGATAATTAAGCATCATATCAAAATAACTACCAACAATTCAATTGCTACAATTGCATCACATCCAATAAGCCTTGAATCGGGTTGTGAAATACTACCCAACAGGACTTGTACCTTCAATTGATCGGGTCTTTGCTTTAAGTAATCTATAGTTAGCGGACGCAGCTTAAATAAACTATAATTTAGGATATCTTCATCGACATCAACGCAAATTATTTCATTGATATCATATAAATGTTTCATGTACGGGAAGAAATTAAATTCTCCACAGCCAAAATCGACAACTTTTCTTATGCGTGCCTTCCAATTCACGTTCAGTAGAATTTGCTGTACTGTCGCATATCGTTGCTTGTATAGAGGCGGATCAAAACGTAAATCCAAATTATCGGTTATGAGACAATTCGTATGGATTCTTACATCTTCTCCAATCAATGGATTCGAATGAAAGTTGCTTATTGCCTTGGCTGTTCGATAAACTCTGGCGAGGTGTTTGATTAAGAAATATAATGAATGAAATATTATAATCATTTTTCATTTTCAGTAAGGGTTATCGTATTGTGTACATATCCAAACTTCAACCGAACTTCAACAAATATCACCTGAGAAATGAGGGAAAAACGCAAAAACACAACAAAAACAGTCAAATAAAAATTAACATTGCTGACAACGTTTGATAACTGAACATTGACATGGATTAAATTTAATAACTTATTTTTATAATTTATAGTTACCATATTGTTCTGAAAGAATTAAAAACTCTAGGAATATAATGAACATTTATGATTTTTCCTTGGATTTTATAATGTATATTATTAACATTAATTTAAATTTGTGACATCCGAATAGGTATTTCAGATTTATAAGGATTATATTTGTAAGGTTTGAATGGAGGGAGAAATTATTTCAAAATCTGTATTTAAAAAGAGAAAAAGAATACTAAAAAATAAATCACATTTAGTTACAGCACTCATTTTATAAATATAAATACAAAATTTAATTTAAAATATTACATCTATGTTATGTTTATAATTTATTTATAAAATAATTTTATTTATTATATTATATAGTATTTAAATTCATACCTATATTTTATTTCAAACATTTCCCTAAATCCTTTTTACACATATTGTTTGCTTATAGAACATATTTATAATGGTACATATTTTAAAAAAAAACTTTACTAACAGAACTATTGCGACCAGAAATATTTTAAACAAATTCACAACAAATGAAGCGAAACGTTTGAAAAAGAACTTCAAGGTACAATAACAAACACGTGCTTGTACATTTTATAGATAAGATTAAATAGTTCGTAATTTCTATAAACAACTACTTTACTGCTTGTAAGGAAGTAAAGTTTTTTGTGATGCATATTCATGGTAGAAATATATTCTTTATGTTTTTATTATGAATAACATGAGATTAGCCTCTTAATCAAAATATTGATAAAAATTATAGATCAAAATACATATTACGTGCGTGAAACTAAGAAAAGTAATGTTTGCATTGCGATAAATAAAGTTTGAGCATTATTCATTAAATATTGACCAATGGTTAATATGTCAGCCTTGACGGCAATATTTAACAGACAATTGTTGTCTGAAATTAAAAGTGTTTAGCAATAGCAAGCCAGAGAAATAGAGTAGGGGAGAACGCGCTTAAAGATGCGCCAACTAAGTTAAATTGAATTCCGCCATTTTGAAGGTTGCTCACAAGCCTTACAAAAATGTTTGGAACAAATAACTTTATTTTTGGACCAGGTCCACGTTTCAACATTTTTTCCTAGCACATCTAACCACATTTTCAATGAATCACCCCGTGGAAATCTACAAATAGTGCAGAATTAATCGCGCTCTTAAAGATGCAATTCTTTCATTCTATTACGGTAATATTTATACCTAGCTCAACAATTCGCATGTAAAGTTCATTGACTTAGAAAAATGTAAACAAACTTACGTGTGAAAAGAAATGCCTTCCGGCTTAAATCTTCGACTGTTACTGCAGCCCAACACAGAGCACGACATGTTAATAACACACACAAGTCCTTTTTAATACAATTAATTAAAAATAACCTCCAAGCTTGACAATTACAACAACACAAGTGCCAATTACCCTGCAATAGAGGCGGGTTGTGAAATCGCAGTCTGCTACTTTGTCACTGCTACTGGTCAGTCACCGTTAGTAACAGTGACAGCAGCTTTAAAGTAGCAGTTCTCTCAGTAGTGTTTTATAAACTCGCCCTTTCACGTGAACGCCAAGTCTGTTACCATAGGAAGGGCGCAGTTATATGCAATACGTTTTTCCTCGACTTGCGACTAGCGAAAATAACCGCTTTCAGTAGTATCAGTGAATATAAACAGTGACAAAAATAGCTGCTTCTTTTCACTGTGACTACCGTGTCACAGTAACAGTTTGTCACTGCTACCGAAAAATAGCAGTTTTTCCCGACACTACCCTGCAAAATGGCGACCACAATAGCGTTTGCTTAAAACTGGATGCGCACTCGTCGAAGCGCGTTCTCCCCTACTCTATTTCTCTGTAGCAAGCACATGCAACAAGTTTAGATATGTTAAAGTACGTTAAATTTGTAGTGTTTTTTATCGTAATATGTAACTGTGATTTAGTAAAAACTAAACATCACCAGAACAAGAAATACGAAAATAATGGTCTCTTTTTAGTTCATATTGTAAGTAGGATACCTATTTGTTAATTAGAATTTAATTTCTTTTATACATATATAAGGTCGACTTGGGAAGATGCAATATTTTTAAGTGATTCTGCATTGGTTTTCCGAGGTAGTAGTTAGACTATTGGCCTATATTTGTCCTACTATTTCTAATGCTGCACGGACTTACTCCCACCGCTCGCCATCTAATTTGGCGTTTACTAGAGGTGGGCAAAACGGTTCTTTTCATTGACCCGGTTCACTCGGTTCAGCTCCTCATAGTGAGCCGGGTCCCGGAACCGGCTCATTTGAACCGTGTGGATCCGTAATAGCATACCGTTCCAACGTGTAGGATATGTAATACTCGGCGCCGCGTCGTGTCGGCTCAAACGAACCGGGATTATTTAGGCTGCGCGTACACCAATTATACAAAATGTTTGACAAACAATTTATTTGGAGCTATAATGCACACAAATTTGACAAATTATCAGATTGTTGTATTAGTTGTATACAAATTAAGCAACGACCCAAGTGAGCCGAGATCCGGTTCATTGAAATTTAGTGAACCGGCTCCCTCGGTTCCCTGCTGGGATTCGATTCACTGAACCGGTTCGGACCCGAACTGCCCACCTCTAGCGTTTACTGTATAAATGCATGATAACATTTACCAATAACGTTTTTTAAAAGGATAAATTCGCCTGCCATTATCAATTTATTGTCTCCATCAACTACTATTTGTTAATTATCAAAATTTAATTGAGACGTGTAGTCATTTCAAATCATTAAAGAAATGCTCTTACTCTTTTTTAATTAAACTTAATAAATGATTGTTTATATTTATTAATAATAACCTCGAATTCTAAATTTTATATTTCCGCTAAACAGCACCTGTCATGGTCGCATTCAGTAGAAAAACATGCTCCGATCCTTTGGCAGCGGTCGCTATATCGAGAACAGTTGAGTAAAATTAAAAATTTAGTTGTTAGCTAATTTCACTACTTGCTACTAAAATGTCAAATGCAAGTCAGTTGATAAATCTGGCTTGTCTACATACAATTTTTGTGGAAAATGACTTAATAAGAGCAGATTAATTTAATTGTCCCAAATCAATTTCTAATCTAGTCATACGTCGGTTATCTAAACAGTGTTTAAGAATTTATTGTACAAATAAGTTGGCAACATATTTGCTAGTGCATTTGATCTAAATTAGCATATTTTGCTCTAATAATATTTTCGCCATTTTCTTCTTTTGAATTTGTTCTTTGTGCTGTTTGCCCTTATTTTATTTTTTAAAGCCATTTTAGTATATAAACTGCAGGCATTTATTTTGTAAATATGCATATGAGAATTTCTATCTACGTAGCACATTTTTAATTTCCATTATGAAATAAATAACTAAGTGCATCAAACTTGAGTGATATTGAAATAAATTTATTGATTGATTTATTGACTGCTGTTGCGAAATACAAGAATGTTGTGAGAATGAGAAATCTGATATAATATCACACATAATATACATACAGTACACAGACTGAGTCTTGGCCGATGGGCGGAGTCTTATAGGTCAGTGCCAGACAGAGAAAGTATTCGGAAAAAGAAATGACCAGCTGTTCGTGCTTATCCTAATATTATAAGAATTCACTGCGCATCTTGAGGGAAGGGCATCTCATCGGCCAGGTCTCAGTCTGCGAGCTGTACTTATATTCCTATGTAGTAGCAGTTACCAAACAAACATATATGTAAAATATATGACTTGTAACAAAATCATAAAAGGAGGAATAGTTTGTTGAAAAAGAAAAGTCTGCATCTAGGGTCTTAAGCTGGATTATCAATCACATTCTCATGGTATAAAATTTCCATTGCCATATCAGAGACAATTTAACTTGCACCAAATTTCTGTAAGATGAGCACACACGATACTTTTTCTGAAAGATCACGCTGTTTATGAAAACAATACATTCTAACTAATTTTAAGTCCTTTAAACAAAGAAGGTTCAGTGGGAAAACCTTATTTCCAAATTGGTTTACACGATTTCAACTTAAAAAATGTTATAGATAGGAATCGGAGTGAATTCGATAGTGCCAGTGATAATTATTAGTGCAGAATTTAACTGCATAACTTTACAAGCATGCACATTATTCATCCAAACCCAGTTTAGCCAGAACGTACTTAGGAGGGGCGTTTACCTATCGAAAGTTAAGGCATCGCCGTTTCGCGTTTTTTAAACTTATTTTGTAATTTAGAATCTCAAATTTGGGTTAGTGATGCAAAAGGTATAAATTTATAATGTCAAGTTCAGTTTTTGTACTAATTTATTTTCTTAAGAAAGTTATGTGTTTTAGAAATAACCACAAAAATGCATGAATTTGATTAATGTCTACTAACTAAGGCTGGTACACAAAAGAAAAAAACGATCTCTACGCGCCAGCTGCACATTTGACGTATGAAATAAAGAAAAAATCAAATTTATGTAATTATTTTTAAAGATAAAAAACATTAAACAGTAAACATTGTCAGACACATTTTACACGAGGTTTTTCGCGTCGTCTATCCCCACTTGACGGTATCTCTACCGGTCCAAGCGAAGACGAAAATCTATCGGAATCGGTCGGCTATTGCAGACTTAAATGCAAGCGACAGTTTAATTACAAACTGTAACTCGCATTTAAATATCATTTATACCTATAATATTCGAGTGAATAATAATATAACAGTTATGGGCAAGCTAAAATTGGCTTATTATAAAACATCAACAACATTAACAGTTCCGTAAGTACTCATTCTTTATACATTATGTTTCCTATCTATAGTATTTCTTTATCTATGAAAGAATCTGTGAATGAAACCGAAGCGCTGTGACAGAACCGAATATCGTCTATCTCTACCTACTCACACCCCCTTGCATCTACCCGTCCCGCGAGTAATATAAGTTGCATAAGTTTCTATTTGTTGGTAAACGCCACTCTTAAAGTATGTGCATTAGCTCTCAACGTGGACCTATCAGTTACTGTAGAATTCTTCCATGCTTCAATTTCATTTGTAATTTTTCTGTAGTAAGCTAAAATTTACACATATTCGATATTATATTATTTTTATATTTAATTATACTATTCATTTCATTTATATGTAGAAAAAATGAGGTTTGCCCACCACACGACTTTCTTATACGTATAAGCGTTTCAAATTATACATGCAATTTTAAGATTTTTTTCTATTCAAAAATTATTCAAACGCATATTCTAAGTGCTTCTATTCTCATAATAAATCTCTATAGAATGCATACTTTGCAAGATATTCAAAAAAAAGTGCTATTCGCCAAGAGTAAAAGTGTTACTTCCGGTCCGAATTTTGAAATTTGATCTAAACAAAAAATATTGCAAATCAAGCTCTAAATACTTTTGTACTCTTGATAAAAATATATAGAATGCATAATTTACGGACATATTTGTAAAAAAATCGCTATTCGATACGAGCAAAAGTGTTGCTTCCTGTCCGAATTTTTAAATTTTTTTTGTACAGAAGGTAGTGAAAATTAAGTTCTAAATACTATTGTATTCGTAACGTACTAGGTAGGTGCCATAAATTCTCGGCCTGATATACAAAAAAGAAACTTGCAACAATGTAAGAATTTTAATCTCCCCTAACTTCTATACATTCATTACAACGATTAATTAATAATTCGATACCCTTGTAAAGATAATCTGAAGTTTTTCCGTCAAAATGTTCTATAACAGCTGCTTGCAACTCACTGTCGTCCTTAAAACTACGTCCCCTAAGGTCATTTTTTAAATTAGGAAAAAAAACACAAGGAGCCATATACGGACTATACGGTGGATGTTCCAATTCTTGAAAGCCGCATTCGCGGATGGCACCTTGTGAAATGGCGACACTATGGACGGAAGCATTGTTGTGCAATAATCGCACACCTTTTGTCAATTTTCCACGACGTTTTGCACGAATACTGTCCCTTAATTTACGCAATAAATTTTTCTTTGATTGAACGACTTTCGCTTTTCTGGGACGAGGTTCATCAGGTCGCCGCCATTCCATGGACTCCCTTTTCGATAGAGGATCGTAAAACAGAACCACTGCTTCGTCCCCTGTAACAATGGACTCCAAAATCGGTTCCGCACACTTTTTAAAACGACTGTGCACATTCCACTTGACTTTCACGTTAGAGACAAGAAAGAAGTCGCGGTACCCATCTAGCACTAATTTTATTCATACCCAAATGGTCATGAAGAATTCGGCGAACACTTGTTTCGGAAATGTTTGTTGTCACTGCTAATTTCTTCACTTTCAAACGGCAATCTCCTAGCACTAAATGTTCAATAATTGAAATTTGTTGAGGCCTTATCACTTCAATTGGTCGACCCGAACGATCAGTATCTTCCAGTGATTCTTGTCCCAAACGGAAACATTTTGCCCACTTTTTTACAGTTGAATACGAAGGAGATGAATCACCGTAAACGCCGTCTAAACGTTGTTTAATGTGATAAGGCGTATGCCTTTCTTTTGTTAAAAATTTAATGACCGCACAATTCTCAATTTTCGTTACCTCAAACATTTTCGTGCGCTAGTCACGTTGGTTGGCTGGTTGCTAAAAGCTACTAGGTTTCGAACCGTCATATTTATAGTGTACCCCTCGGCAGGGTTGCGATATTTAGGGAAATTTCCCTAGATCTACGGAATTTTATGTTCGTTTAGGGAAAAAGGGAATTTTAATATAAATAGGTCAAAATCTAGGGAAAATTTAATACAACCGTCTGTATTTAAGCTACCTATATTGTATCACAATTCATTTTAAAAAGTTTTAAACTTAAACCACAGATAAGGGAGATTACAGATAGCCGGTGTAATGGCTATTATTGGCAACACATTTTGGAGACGACCGCTAGAACCTAGCGGTCGTCTCTAAAATGTGTTGCCAATAATAGCCATTACATCGGCTATCTGTAATCTCCCTTATCTGTGCTTAAACCACTGATTACATATTTTTTTAAATAGTAGTCCGCCATCTTATGGCTAGTAGGAAATTCAAAGGTTAATAACGCGATAACATCTATACACATTCCGAACCGGTGCTCTACCGATTTTAAATTTTAAGCACGTTTGCAAATCGATCAAATTACTACAATATAATAAAATAAGGTAAATCCCTTGGAAAAAGTCCCTGCTCTGAAGTATAACTATAACAGCTTGTGCTGTTTTTTATTTTTCACATTTTAATTCAAGCTTTCGAGAAGTAAATGTGAATGAATTTTTTAATTCACTAATAAGTTTAGTTTTATCTGTACAGCTTAGTTATATCTATTTAATGTAAGTATATGTAGATACAAAATTACTTTTGTTTTATTAACGAGGTTTAGTTTATCTGATTCTTACTTAAAGTGTTCGGTTTTTAGCAAATAAGATGTATTTGTTTCATATAACTGATAACTTTCATCGATTAGGTAGGCACTATTCACTTGAATCAACATCGTTTGAATAATATTTCGAGTTCTCTGTCATATCTTTATCAAAACGTCATTGTGATAAACGACTTGTCACTTTACTTTTAACGCTAGTGTTAAAAGTTAATTACTTTTAACACTTGTTAAGATATTTCATTTTTAATTGAAGTATGATGTGTTAAAAATTGAGTTTTTAATAGTGTTTGTAGAAACAAAAAAACAATATTATACACTTCGGGGAAATCTAGGGACATTTTGACTAGAAATCTAGGGAAATAAAAAAAAATCCGATCGCAACCCTGCCTCTCGGGTATGTGCATGCATGACGTGACGGAGTTTGAACACGTTTGCACCCGTATAAGTCTGTTAGGCCGAGAATTTATGGCGCCTACCTTGTACCTGTCTAAGAAGTATGACTTGCGAAATATTCGCAAAAAACTGATTTTCGATGAGAGTAAAGGACCTATTTCCGGTAGGAATTTCGAAAAAAAAATTTAATAAAATTCTGGGTAGAAATATAATATGTGATAATTTTAATAATATTTAATACCGCGCGATCATTTAAATTCTAAATTAGAGCAGGCTGTGAAATTTAAATTAAGTTGGTATATAAGTACTAATTTACAATTTGAATTGTGAAAGTGACGTTTCAAAATGTTAATTAATCAATAATTGACATTCTGGACAACCTAATAAAAAAAATCCCGCCTGCTATAATTTAGAATTTAAATGATCGCGTGGTATTAGGAAGCCGTACATACATCGTATCTTAAAAATACAGTATCAAGCATATAATATATTATATTTTATATATATTGATTGCAGTGGTTTAACAACAATAATAATTACGTTACTGTATGTGGTAGTTATGTAAAATTTATAATTTTCTTGGGTGTTTTCAAATATTTAAAAATTAATGCTAACTATTTTATCTTTTTTTAAACATTAATTTTTACATTCTATTGTTGAATATTGGTTATGTAATAACTGTTAACCTTTCCAAAACTGTTTCTTTTGCAATTGATGTTTTGCAATTTTATTAATGGTTAAGTATTGGAGAATTTTTGTATCACTTTATTTATCTACTACAAAATTATAATGAACTATTTACCAAATGATTCTTCATTCTTACAGTTGTTTAGGCATGGAGAAAGAACACCCCAGAGGACCTACCCAAAGGATATTTACAAAAACCAAAAATATTACTATCCATATGGATTTGGTCAATTAACAAACGTAAGTGTAACAAACGCTTAATATCAATTCACAGGTAAGAAACATCCCTGTAACTGGTATTAAGCCATTGGGAAATGCTGAGGCAATTTAAAACACCTTACATAACACGTTTACTGCCAAGCATGTTTTGAAAATTTTATCCTGTGAGCCATCCATATTTTTTAACATCAACCTCTATAAGTCACCATATAAGAAATGTGGCAGTCCTATGGTTTCTGCGCGGCCTGGAGAGCAATTTTATGCTATTGTGGGTCGTTGGTCTTGAGCTGTAAACATAACACTTAAGCATGTGAGTTAGAGCAAAAATGCAGTTTTCTATCAACCAAATCTATCGACCGGAAATTAACCTACAGACATACCTATCCAATGGTTTTCATATAAATTAACGATGCAAATAAAGATAATTGATTTAGATTTTACACGGACGTTAACAATGTTAACATATAATAAGATGCAATTATAGCTGACCGAAACACGCTCCGACTGATTTGATAATATACAGGGTGAGTCATTAGTAGCCGCTTCTTCGATTGCTCTTTTGTGTTTTAAATAAAGGAAAAAAGAATTAGTGGAAGATTCATGGTTGCTTGTGGCACATATTGTAAAAATACTTTAAGCTCTGATGAACTTCTGGTTTCACCAGAAATACACGGAACTTATTTTTTTTAAATGACTCACCCTTTATATTTTTCGATTTTCTAGTACTACCTTAAATTGTCTATTCAACTGCCTATTCAACTTTTTTTTTAGAAAATATTTGACCAAAACAGTGCTCAGAAAAAAATCATTTTCACATTGTTTTTAAAAGTAAAAACATTAACTTTGGTGGTGCTTGTAGCCAAGAAAATTCTGCATCATCAAGTTGACTTGACAATACCTAAAAAACTTTGTTTTTTCAAAGCCTATTTCCCGAAATTTTCACATACCAAAAACTTATTTTTTTTAAATGGAACACCCGATATTTTATTGTGGCATTTCATTTCTTTTTTTATTCTCTTTCATTTTTGTTAAAAATGTCTTGTAACCTATCGTTTGTAATTTCTGAGATAATCATTATAGGGGCAATTAGCGGTCAATTAAACAACTACGAGCGCTGTTGTTCTATACTATGCACCCAAATATTCGTTAACCAATGGAAGACAGGAATGGGGCCCGACTTCCTTAGTCAACTATCAAACAAAGTAAAGGTTAAATCCAACTATCCCAAAAGTAATAATTTTACAGAATGAAGAGCATCGCATTTAATTTTTTTAATTCCGGCAATGTCCAGTTGCAGTATTTCATTTTTTACACTGTTGGTTAACAATGAAATAAAATAAAGGTCATGTTTACTGACATATTTGAGGATGCCACCCCACTAAAATGTGCATGAAACAATGCTGCTATCTTCAATTTAATTTGCCTAATTTCTCTTATTCTTTCATTGTTGAAGCGTTGGCTGTAGTTTTTCAAAATTATAAATTGATGTCCCAAAACTTTGTTAGAAAAAAAATAGCAACAAAATAACGCAATTTATATAATCTAACAATTTGAGCAACGGAACAACAGTCAAAAGTAAGAAAAACAGATTTCATTAAAAATATTTTCAACATAACCCCCACTTTGTGCAATGCACATGAGTATGTATTCTGTTTTTCAAAGAAGTACTAACGTTGCGTAAAACATTTCCGACATATTCTTGTCAACGCGTGTCTGATTTTAATGTTCATGTCTTCAAAAAGTCTTGAAAATCCGTACGTAGAAAACGAGGAAACTCTTGTCCATTAACATTTTCATCAAGTTATGTAACTACCCACTATTCCTCCCAACACATTTAATGCTCAACGATTTAGAAAGTTTGCAGGTGTTATAAAGTGAAGGTACTTATGTGTTATAATAACGAATATTGTGACCATGAACGTATCCACTTTAATAGAAGGTGACTTCGTCGGTAAACAACAAAAAACTGTGAAAGTCAAGATAATTTATCTGCTGCCCATTGAGAAAAATGTAAGCCTTTCTGAAAATTTCTTTCATCTAACCCTGTGTATGAATATGCTACGGATGAATCACATATTTCTTAATTATTCTGGATTTTCAAATTTGACTTACATCTAACTGACGACTAATTTTTCTAGTACTAGCATGTGGCTTTCCGACTACACTCGCAAGTATCATGTTTTCCGACAACACTCGCAAGTACCATTGTCCGTTCTTTTTTCATATTCAATACTTTCTCTTCACTTGAACCGTCCTTTAACCTATTGAATGTTTCTGGCTTCAGTTGACTTCTACGAGAGATCGCTATGCATAAAGTCTGGATGCTAGCATTGAGTTTCTTTCAGATTCATCCAAAACGCCAATCATATTTATTAACTCTTCATAAGAATAATTCATTTGGATGATTAGTTATCATCCAAATGAATAGCGATACTTTTATAAATTTGACATAAATGTTTACCGACTTTCTTTAACAGTTGACTCAGACAGTCAGCCGCATTCCAGCTTTTATTGGAGGAATATTTGGGTGCATAGAACAGCGCTCGTATATAGGAGCAATCAGCGGTCAAATAATGAACATTTGACCGCTGATTGCTCCTATAGTGATTATCTCAGAAATTACAAAAGATAGGTATAGGACATTGTTAATAAAAATAAAAAAAGGGAACAAAATTACACAATAAAAGACCAGGTGTTCCATTTAAAAAAAAAAAAGAATTTCAGGAAGTAGGTTATGAAAAAACTATTTTTTTGAGGTATTGTCGAGTGCAACTTACACCAAATCATACAGAATTTGCCTGGCTACAACACCACCACAGTAAATGTTTTTACTTTTAAAAACAATAAACATTTTTTTTCTGAGCATGTGTTTTCGTCAAAAATATCCAAAAAAGATTAATAACTCAAAACTATTGGCTCAATTTTGAAAAAAATGTAGTTAAGTAGACAATTTAAAACAGTACTAGAAAACATGGTAGCGAATTTGTTAAAATATACTCCCCGCATCTTAGCCCAAGCAGCAAAATTACAATTTTAGAGAATGATGAAAATGTATATTTACTAATTTAGGGCATGTGCGCATTTAGCGATTTTGCTGTTAGGTAGTAACAGTTGAGTCCAATAATACATCGCATACGTTACAATTTCGTGCCTTTTGACTTTAAAAAAACATGCAAATAATAATTATAATCACACGTGCTAAAGTAGACTGGTATGGGATGCAATTTACTTATCTTTCCTTATTCCAGAAAGGCAAGTTTAGAATGTACGACATGGGCGTAAATCTGCGAAAATATTACGAGAAATTTTGGGGTGGCATATACAACCAATCGAAGTTCGATGCTATATCTTCCGGATTTTCACGGACTCGTATGTCTTGCGAATTAGTGATGGCTGGCATGTTCCAGCCGAGCACGGTCGAACAGTGGCATCCGGAATTGCGATGGCAACCGACGTTATGCAATTATACACCTCAAGATGACGACTACGTAAGCGTTATTTGATCTTACCGACGGAAATGTTCCATACTGTACTTCAATTATTTTACAGGTATTTTTGCCGGAGAGAACTTGCAAGGCTTTTACCGTACTCAAACATTCGGAAATACAAAAGGACAAGATGATGGGCAAATTCGACAAGTACAAAGAAAATTTTGAATATTTTCGTAACAATAGCGGATTGAAAATGGAAACTCCAGGCGACGTAACTATCTTATATGACATATTACGATGCCAGGTACGAAATAATTACCTCTGGTCTTATACAAATTTAATATAAATCGAAATGATAGCTTTTATTTGTCAATTAGGCGTAATAATGACACCTCTCGACGTTATTTTCTTATTAATTATACACGTAAATGTTAAATGGAGATAATTATTAAATCAATAAGAAAACTAAGCGGAGTTCAGAATGTTGCATGAAAGTGATACTAAAGATTTCATAATTTCTTGGTATTAATAATTCATAAATGCCAATTATAACCGTTTACGGTTGATGATTTTGTTTGTGTTATCCAGGCGACGTAACTATCTTATATGACATATTACGATGCCAGGTACGAAATAATTACCTCTGGTCTTATACAAATTTAATATAAATCGAAATGATAGCTTTTATTTGTCAATTAGGCGTAATAATGACACCTCTCGACGTTATTTTCTTATTAATTAAACACGTAAATGTTAAATGGAGATAATTATTAAATCAATAAGAAAACTAAGCGGAGTTCAGAATGTTGCATGAAAGTGAGACTAAAGATTTCATAATTTCTTGGTATTAATAATTCATAAATGCCAATTATAACCGTTTACGGTTGATGATTTTGTTTGTGTTATCGGCACGTAGTTATTTTTAAGCAGATACGTCTTTAATGAATCGAAAGACAGTTGCGTAGAACAGGGACCTAATTAATTGATGTGCGTGTTGTGTGTCGAAGATGTAGAACTGCTTTGGCAAATTTCTGGTGTGTTCTTGTATTTAATTCTACTCTACCCATTTCAAGATATAAGCACACTGCCATACTCAGTCTTAATTCATTTGAATATTTTAACAAAAGTGATAGAATTAATCATCATTAAAATTTTATGATTGAATTAAAAATGGTCTTATAAATTTAAATATTTTTATCTCTTTTATTTAGAAATAGTTAATCTATAATAAAAACTTGTTCAAACGTTATTTACGCTCATACCGGGCTCTTTTTTATCATTACACATAGCATTTTCCCTATGTGTAATGATAAAAAAAAAATTGTCAATGCATTAGGGATATAGTCACTGTATAGTAGACAACCAGTTATACACTCGTATTTTGACAAGCAGGAACAGTGAGCTGTCATAAGATTTTTATCAGTCAATTTTCGTTAAACTTTTTATTAAAATTTTAAAATAAAAATTGAGTTTGTAGCAGAAACACTGTACGATACACGTGTTAAAATGTTATTTTATTTTGCTTATTTTAAATTGCTCCAGTTCCTAATCACCCTCGTGTCGCAAATCTTACTCGCAAAATAAAATAGCACTTTTAACAATTATATCGTAAATAACTAATTTTGTACAATTTTTCTTACAATTTTAAAATTCGAAATATATCACGTCGTCAACATCATAATTGCTACATTAAGGATTTCCCGCCATTTCCCACTGTCCGCGTAACGTTGATACAAATAAAATAATATTCTGGAGATCCGTTTCTCTTACTTCTACCATAAATTATTTGTACGGAAAAATTAAACTTTGCAGCGTACATAAAACCTTTTATGCCGGCTGTACACTCTCGTCGAGGGACGGCGAGGCTGGGCGAGTGCGAGAGTGTACAGGGTACACTCGCCCTGTCTCGCAAAGCCTCGCAGTCACTCGTGGGCTCTCCATTCCGAGTCGGTTTTTTGAGCGCGAGTCAAAGGGCCTCGCTTACCCTCTCGATTCGGCGCGAGTGCATCACTGTACATTCTCGCGACATTAAGTTTTCTTATACGTATGAAAGTGTTACTTCCGGTCCGAATTTTGAAATTTCATTTATACAAAAAATATTCCAAATCCAACTCTAAATACTTTTGTACTCTTCATAAATATACATAGAATGCATAATTTACGACATATTTGCAAAAAATCGTTATTCGGTAAGAGTAAAGGTGATACTTCCGGTCCGAACTTTTTTTATACACAAGATATTGGAAATTAAGTTCTAAATACTTTTATATTCGTAGCGTACCTGTCTAAAAAGCATGACTTGCAAAATATTTGCAAGAAACTGATTTTCGATAAGAGTAAAAGACCTACTTCCGGTAGGAATTTCGAAAAACCTTTTTAATAAAATTGTTCACAATTTCAATTTTAAGTACATATGAATTCTTTATAAATTTGTTTAAACTTAGTAATTCACGAAATATTTGCAAAATTCGATTTTTTCACTGAAGTAAACTACTACTTCCGGTCTGCTGATTTTGCTCAAAATGTAATCGGTTCTCAAGAGGGAGATTATATTCGTAAATACAAAATTTGGAATTGATATCTGTAGCGGTTTGACCGCTATCGTGGTCACACACACACAGAGACAGACAGACACACAGACATTTTTTAAAAACCACTTTTTTGGTATCAGGGGACTTCAAAACGTGGACATCTGCAAAAATCTCGAGGTCGAAAATTTTCATCATCACAATGTCGTAAATTATGCATTCTATGTATATTTATGAATAGTACAAAAGTAATTAGAGTTGGATTTGGAATATTTTTTGTATAAATGAAATTTCAAAATTCGGACCGGAAGTAACACTTTCATACGTATAAGAAAGTCGTGTGGTAAGAATAAACGAGAGTGTACAGGGTCGCGCTCATCCCTCGACCTCTCGACGTTCGCTAAACGTTCCGAATAAACGAGAGTGTACAGAGTCGCGCTCATCCCTCGACCTCTCGCGCGAGAGCTCTCGACGAGACATCGCGAGAGCACTCGCGCGAGAGTGTACAGCCGGCATAACATTTATTACGAAACTGTTAAAATTTAGCGCGAAAGTATTTGATTCGGCAATAATACTTGTACTGGTAACACTGGGCGATACACAGCAAAATAAAGCTTAGAAGAATTAGGTTATGTTTTTATTAAAGAAAATGCAGAATATCACTTGGAACAAAATAATTAGTTTATTATAACAATTAAACGAACTTAAATGTGAAGTCTAATATCATAACAAGTTCTCGAAATGTCCACCTTGTCTTTCAACGCAATAAGCAAGGAGATCTTGAAAGCAACGAAGTGTATTTCTAATAAATTCTGGCCTTATTCCATTACATGCAGTACGTATACGCTCTTTTAGTTCATTCAAGTTGCGTATTCGTACATTGTTGTAAATTTTACTTTTTAGGTAACCCCAAAGAAAATAGTCATTTGGAGATAAATCAGCTGATCTTGGGACCAAATCTACCAATCCACCGTCTTTGAAATAATTTATTTAAAAAATTCCTGATAGCGTTAGTAGATTGTGGCGGGGCCCCATCCATTTGGAACCAGGGTTCATCAACATTTATCATATCAATTGATGGAATGATATGGTCTCTCAACAAATGCAAATATTTCACTGCAGTGAGGTTACCGTCAATAAAAAATGGGCCAATAAGTCTATCGCCTATTATTCCAATCCAGACATTAACTTTTTGAGGGTACTGTGTTCGGGTCAGGTTTTGAGCGTGAGGATTTGTACGGGACCAGTACCTAATTGATTAATGGATAGAAAATTTAATAATTTTTCATGGATAAATGTAGGGTACAAACCGAAAGTTCTGAGAGTTGACTTCACCGTTTATGGTAAATGTAGCCTCATCAGTAAAAATTATTTTATTTAAAATTTCTTGATTCTCATTTAACATGTTAAACATTATTTCACAAAACTCAGTTCGTTTTATCTTATCCTCTTCGAAAAGCTCTTGACGATTTGATATTTTGTATGGCCTATATTTAAATTCTTTCAGAGTTTTGTATACCGAACTGTACGATACTCCAAAATGTTTAGCTACATCTAAAAGCGATCCTACAGACCGTTCCTCTACGTAACACAGCATATTTAATTTCATGTATTCTGTTCGAACATGATTGGTTCTACTTCTTTTTTTGTGAGAATTTAGAACACAACCATCTTCTTGAAATTTTTTAAAAAAGTTCAGAATTGTTTTTGCACAAGGTATAGGCCTGTCTGAATAATTGACGGAAAACATGTCTCTAACTTGCCTTAAACTATTATTTTTCTGGTACCACATTACTATTGCACCTTTTCATTTCTGTTGTATTTATCCATGATTTATAAATAAATTATCTATTTTTTAATAAAATGTATTTAATTTATGACATGTTTGAATAAAAATTCAGAAATATTAGACATAAAAAATGTTTTTCCCGTCATGGCAACCTGATTTAAAATTTAAGGTATACTATACGTAAATTCTTCATTGGTGTATAACTGGTTGTCTACTATACAGTGACTATATCGCTAATGCATTGACAATTTTTTTTTTATCATTACACATAGGGAAAATGCTATGTGTAATGATAAAAAAAGAGCCCGGTATGTTAGTGAAGTTTCTACTTAAAAATTAAAGTTCAATTTTATTTTATTTATGTTCACAATTCCGTATCTATTTTGTACATACTTCCTAGAAATATAAACAAAAACAAATATTTCATTGCAAAATAAAATATATTTGTATGAGTTAACAGGTACGAATGAATTGTATAAATTGTAAAATTAAAAAACAGGAATAGTGTTTGCCAACACTTTTATTTTCACGATGTATACAATTCTATAGGTATGTGCTTGATTACAATACAACTTAGTGACGGAAATTACAATACGTAATGTGCATATGACAAACATATAAATTAAAAACAAACACTTCAGTTATGTTCCAAGCATCATGATGAATTCCAATATCCAGTTAATCTCTTCTTGTAATATCATATTTCAGTATATTATTATCTCATATCATATGGGTTTTGTGGTGAAGATGTCAAAATTCTTCAACCTCATATTATATGTTCTATTAGACATATACGAGGGATTATTGAAAACTAATGCCCCCTTAGCAATAACTTTTATAATGACGAGCCAGACCGTGTCAAAAGAGTTTGCCATTTACCTTAAGCATTTGTAAAGAAACCCCTCTAGTGGAGAATCTCAACAGCATCGCGTGTAGTGGCTGCCCGTGATTTTTTGGCACGGGAGGGCACCGGGGGGACCGAGCGTTTAATATCAAAAATTAAGTACAGACAAAAAATAAACTCAATATGCTATTTGATTAACTTGTTTGAAAATATAATCCATCATTGAAGTTTGGTGTTGATGTCAGTAATTGTTTTTCAATTGAACACATTGCTAAGGCATATAGTCTGCTTTCTCGCATGGTATTTCTAGAAAATGCTTTTATTCTCTTCAAAGTAGTAAAACACCGTTCACTTGATTTTTTCTATTTTGGTTATTAAATGTTCAAAAAAGCTTAAAATGAAAGCCTTTGCTTGGCTTCGGCAAACTTCGTTTGTGTTCGGACGTCTTCGGAATGTCAGTGGTGGCCTTGCTTTGACTTCGGCCAACTTCGTATGGGTTCGACCGTCTTCGGAATGTCGACGAAGGTCTTGCCTTGTCTTCGGCCAACTTCGTATTGGTTCGGACGTCTACGGAATATCGGTGAAGGCCTTGCCTTGTCTTCGGCCAACTTTGTTTGTGTTCGGACGTCTTCGGAATGTCAGTAGTGGCCTTGCTTTGACTTCGGCCAACTTAGTATAGGTTCGGACGTCTTCGGTATGTAGATGAAGGCCTTGCCTTGGTTTCGGCAAACTTCATTTGTGTTCGGAGGTCTTCGGAATATCGGTGAAGGCCTTGCCTTGTCTTCGGCCAACTTCGTTGTATTCGGACGTCTTCGGAATGTCGATAAAGGCCTTGCCTTGTCTTCGGCCAACTTCGTGAACATTTTAAATATTTGAATATAGGGGGTGTTAGATGTAATTCTGATTTATGCAGTAAATTATTTCAAATTATCAACAAAAAGGACGAAATAAATTATTGCACACCCCCAGAGATTCGCAAAATAGCAGAAGACAATTTACATAATCTTTCGCCAATATAGTCTCGACATATTATCAAAAATAAACTTTTATAACAGTTGTACTATTCAACATTGGAAGTAAATTTCAATAGTAGCATCAGAAAACTTATCATCCAACTCTGCTTAACAATTTATATTGTTAATTAGTAAATAAAATGTTAGTATGTGTGCTTTTTATGCTTTGTACAACTTCTATTGCACATGTTTGTTTCATTAAAGGCTTACATTTTGACATTTAAATATAATGTGCTTCCATTTTTTTTTTGTTACCAACGTCAAAACAACAAAACTTTATAGCACCGAAATAGAAAAAAGCATTTTGCACATTACACCCACACAACCAGTCTGATAAACTGTAAGAGCTTCTATTGAATTTTCTCGTCACGGTTTTATTAGTTTTCGAATTGTGATCTTCTAGTTTAATCAATAAATCTGGTCTAGGGAGACCTAGATTTTTTAATTCTATCTTAATGTCATACCTCAGTGTGTTATTTTCTATCATTTCGATTATGTTACTAACGCAATTCATAGTTGCATTTGCACTGATAGAAATTACAACATACACTCACCGCTGTATATTATATATTAGACCGCCACCCGGACTCGGCACCATATAGTAGTGCCCCGCCGCCTACATATATACGCGCGCTACCCGCGCCAGTTTCATCGCTTGATTTCTAATACAGACGGGGCTGGACGGGGAAGTCGCGCGAGATGCCCCGGAGCCTACGTCAGACTGCGATTTTTAAACGCGCTCAAAAGACGGATTGTTACTTCCGAAAACATATTATTTGTGATCAAACAAATCAGAAAAATTACATACAAATTAGGTATCTATAATAAATTTATCTGTTAAAAGAAATTTGTGACCGGGAAATTTATCACTGGGGGGGGGGGGGGCAGTGCCTCGTTGCCCTTCCTGCAGCAGCCGCCACTGATCGCGTGTGCGCACGACAATTCTAAACATGACGACCGACATAGATATGCGGTTAAAGCAACGTGAGCTGTCATTAAATTTCTTACTGTGGAGGGTGTAGCGCCCATTGACATCCACTGAAGGTTGAGTGCCGTGTACCGTGTGTTGATGTGAGTATTGTTAGGAGATGCGTCAGAACTGTGAAAGACGTAAGACATGCTGAAAAGGATATCCATGATCGGGCATGCAGTGGCCGACCTGTGTCTGTCTGTGGTGAAAGGCAGGTGGCTCTTGTGAATGAACTGGTTCGTGAGAATCGAAGGTGTAAACAAAGTGACACTACCAACAGGGTGGGTATTTCACTAGAAAGAGTACATCACATTATCTGCAATGTGCTGCAGTATAGAGAGTATGTGCACCTTGAGTTCCCCGGATGCTTAGTGATGAAATGAAAGCCAATCGGAAACAATTTTGCGAACGACTTTTGACTCGATATGAAGCAGATGCTAATGCTTTTCTCCACAGAATTGTGACCGGTGACGAGTCGTGGGCGCTGAAATGAAACGTCAATCCATCGAGTATAGACATACGAATCCGCCACAACCGAAAAAATTCAAAGCACTTCCATCTGCCGGGAAAGTCAAGATTACCGTTTTCTGGGATTACGATGGCATCGTTTATATTGAATGTTTGGAACGTGGCTGCACTATCAACACCGAAGGATATGTTAACACCCTAACAAATTTGAAGCGATGGCTGCGTAGGATTCGTCCAGACAAAGTGCCAATTCTACATCCTGACAGCGCTCGGCCTTACACAAGTCAGAGAACGTGCGTAGCACTGGAGGAGCTTGGGTTTTATGACGTTTTTCCTCATCCACATTATAGCGCCGATGTTGCGGGTTGTGACTTTTTCCTTTTTCCGAAACTTAAGGAACATCTCAAGGGCAAGCGTTTCTCTTCGGATGCAGAGTGATAACGAAGGTGTGGAAATGGTGACATGGAAGGTATTCAGACTTTTGCCGTGATGGACTTGCAAAACTCGTAGTACGTTGGCGTAAATGTATTGCTGTCAATGGCGATTATGTGGAAAAGTGAATATGTCAGTGCGTAGAGGACTGTTTATACTGTTATTTGACATTTATATGTTAACCATACATCTATTACTAATAAAGTTATAGCCATGGAGGCGTTAGTTTTCAATATGCCCTCGTATCTTGCTCAACATCATACATGTTCTACTAGACCAGTGATTCTCAACCTTTTTTTGTTGCGGCACACTTTTAACGATTTCAAAATTTGGCGGCAGACAAAGAAAAAGATAAGTTTAAACATTATTTACTTACCTATAACAAACTGCGTAAAATAGTGTATGATAATTATTTTAAATGTGCGAAATAAAATAATATGTACTATAAAAATAACAGTACGTTTATTAAGGTTAATAATAAGAATACTTTTAATACGAAATTTGAGCTTGATGTTTTTTGATAATTTCATTTATATTTGGTCGTAAAAATGACAATGCTACTCTCATATCGTCTTCTACATTTAACAATCTTGATCTTTTTTAGTTTTAATGTTTGTTAATGCTGAAAATCCGAATTCACACAAATAAGATGTGGAAACTTGTAATAATATGTTTAAAGCTTTCTTGGCTATCATTGGATAATCGCATCTAATGTTAATCCAAAATGAATTAATTGATTCTTCTGAATGTTTTAAAATTAAATCTCGATTATTGGAAAGCAAAATGAGTTCTTCCTCTTCATTCATTAAGTCAAATACAGAAGTATCCGTTATGAGAAATGGATTACGAACCCAATCAAATTTCTTTATATCTAATTTTGGGAAATAATGAATAATTCTCTTCTCTAATGTTGTTAAATGGTCAATAACAATTAATTTAATAGTTTTATAATAATCTTTTGGGACTGACTCAAACTTTTCTAAATTGCCTTTCTGAGTTTTATTTTTCCATAAAGTTATTTGTTTTTGGAATCCCACCAGATTATCGGTTGAGTTTAAGATATTTTCATTAGGCCCTTGTATACTTGATTTTATGTTATTAAAAATAACAGAAATGTCTGATAAGTAAGCCAGTTTAGTACACCATATTTTATCTTCCAACAAATGAACAAAATCATAATTTTTATCTTGTTCAAAAACATTTTCATTTCGTCTTTTAATTCCAGCACACGATATAAAACTTACTTCCGTATGCAGTAACAAGGATTCGTACTTGGCTTCCATAGCTTGGCATAATTTACTAAATAAGCGACTTTTTAATGGTTTTGATTTTATATAATTAATCATTTTAACACATTGTTCCAGAACTATTTTCAATTCTGATGGCAAATATTTTGTAACAAGTGCTTCTCGATGCAAAAAACAATGGGTAACTAATATATCCCCATTCAGGTTTTTAACATGGGCTACAAATCCTTTTAGATGTCCAGTCATAGTTGGAGCACCATCTGTATGTACAAATGCCAGTACATGACTTCCATGAAACTTTAATTTCTTTTAAATATGAACTAATTACATCAAAAATATGTTTGCCAGTTGTAAAATCAGGTAACTCCCAACAACATAAAAATTGATTAATTATCTCATTTTCGTGAATAAATCTAACAAATGCAATTAATTGAGCTTTTCCTGTAATATCTGCTGTTTCGTTGATTTGTAGACCAAATTTGAATTTTCAAGAGTTTTAGCAGTATTTTGCTCAATATTTTGCGACATATCTTTAATTCTGCGACGGATTGTGTCATTCGAAAGTGGTATTTTACAAATATCAATATCTGCTGATCCACCAATCATTATTTTTACAATTTTGCGACAAGCTGGTAATATAATTTCTTCAGCCAAATTGTGAGGTTTTAATTTAGCAGCAATCAATTCAGCTATTTCGTAAGAAGCTACTTGAGCCTTTTCAGACACACCGATTTGTTTTTCAAAAACCTTTACTGCTTGGATTTTGAAGATAAAGACTTTTGAAAGTAGCTTTTATCTTTTGTTGAAAGCGAAGAATGATTAGTCACCAAGTGACGTTGGAGTTTGATCGGATCCATAGAATCATTTGATAATTTACAACCACATATCACACACTCGGCAACAACTTGTAAATCCAAATTTCAAAAAATCATCATTGTATTTCCGATGAACAACGTATTTTTTCGGGCAAGAAGTATCTTTACTTGTACCGGGCGTGGGCTCATTAACTTGGTCGCTAACGTTATCATTATCACTATTATCATCGTTAAGCTTTCTTCTTTTTAACGATTTATCCATTTTCAGAAGATTCTGTTAAAATAAAAATATTGTTGTCGAAACATTATTAAAAAAAGGCGAATCAAATATTACCTTTAAATACGATTTATTCAAGTTTGAGAATACAATACTGCAAAGCCAATATGTTTATATAATTCTATAAATTGAAACTGCAAGCAAATAAATTAATAGTAAACGGAATCACATACAGTTGCCAATTTTAACGAAAGAAAATGTGCAGTAACTACTATGCAACGCGTTGGGAATCCCCACTGTCATTAAAACAACCTGTTTTTGTCCGTACTAGTGACAAGTGTGAGCCGACTTGAGGCACATATAAAACACACAACACAACTCTCGTAACGAATGCCTGTTTGCTTTCGTTACGCTACGAACGTAAGTTGCCGAGGGTTTTCGAACTTGGTACGACATCGGTACGCTTCGAAATTTACAGAATACGAAAGTTCGACCGTAACGATTTTTAGGTACAATACGTTCGAAAATGCGTAACGAAAAAGTTACAGAATAGGGGTGTAAGAAAGAACGCGTGGCAAAACAAATAATGAAATAATTTTAAAAAATGTTATGGATTTAAATATATATTCCTGTTAAAAGGATTTTTCTTTTTAAATCATATTATTTAATAATATTGCGGCACACTTTTAGAATTTCGCGGCACAGTGGTTGAGAATCACTGTACTATACATATACCAGCAAAATTGGGAGGTCATGGCAAAAAGATTAGTATACCTAAGCCTCGTCAAAGAGGTTTAATACATGCCTTAGCATATGGAGATATTTATTGTCAAACTCTAGGAATAATTGTTCTTTTTGTTGTGAGCAATTCATATATTTAACGTAGTAATAACATTACATAATTCATATAAAATTTACTGTGTTATTTCTATATATTGATTGGATGCAGATGACAGTAATTCTGGGATATAAGAATACTAGACTATCTAATTCATTATTATTACATATCTTATGCATATCTCGCATATATCGAAAAATGGATTAACACTTGAGAACTCACTGATCATTTAGAAAAGGTGATTTTAAAACATATCTAATTATATTCTTGCAAGATAGGTTGATTAATTTTAGTGTCGTTATTACGTTACAAATTATGTATGAGATGTTTTTCTTTCAATGCAATTGCAGTACAACTGACTGTTTTACTTAATTAATTTACCTACGAGGAAAGAATAGAACACGAGAGAGTGTCCTTAATAATAATATTTGTCCAAAGTGGTAACTCAATATGGCCGCCGCAATGCATAGGCGTGCATAAATATTTTGTATAGGGTATATGTACACTTCGTATGTTCTCGAAAATCATTTAAAATAGGTTCTTAGTCCAATAATAATTAAAGTAATATCGTGAGTGCATTATTTTTTCAATCCTTTCATTCCTTTTAATAGAGTAACATTTATTCGAACTTTATTAAAGAAAACATAAAAAAAAACATGCCTAGAATATGTATGTTACGCCACTGAACACATAATCAAACATACTGGATATATGACAAGTTATTCAAAATACTCAATTTATAAATTATGATTGGTCAATATTGCCATAACTGACCTGCCTTAAAGTGGTAACTTCCGTCTAAATAATACCTATACCCCCACCAGTTTATTATCTCTCCTGTTCTATTCTTTCCTCGTAGTAATTTACTATAACATAACCACAATTTATACAACTTGTGACAAATATATTTCTTGAATATGATAGTTTGTTTGTTTATTGTTTGCATATGGTATATCTGCATTCGTTTATCCACATTTAACAAGTCACAATTAATTATTAATTGTCCAGGAGTTTCTCGATCTTTAAACTGTTTATGTTTGTTTGACGATTAAAGGCTGTAACTCGTGAAACAAGCATAAATAAAAATCGATTCGAAATCAAATATTTATAGCAATACATCTATGTGATAAACAAACACATGTAATATAAAAAAAAATATTTGTAGCGCATGCGCACTTTTGACAATGTAACCGAAAACGACAGAGCACTGTCTTGTTGAACTATGTTGGAGCGAAGTTTTCTATGTCTATATGCAATATAGTAGTATTATCTCGTATATGATTTCCATTTAATAACTCAAAAATTTTGTTTTTACTTGTAAGTGTAGTAATGTGAACATAAATAAAGAAAGACATTATTATAATTATTATATTTTGGCAGAATGAAATGGGACTAAAGTTGCCAAAATGGACGCACGATTATTTTCCATTTCCAATGAGTAATTTATCTATACTGGATTGGGATTATATTGCAAAAAATGATAAACTCAAGAAACTGAGTGGAGGTAACGTTATTAATAGAATAAAATTATTCCACGTAATATAATAAAATAACTTGCATTAAGATTAAGTAGTAATCTTTCTTAATTTAAGGTATTTTATTCAAGAAAATAATAGACAATACACAGAGAAAAATTGATGGCGCAGGAGACTACGCAAGCAAGAAGATTTTTCTATATTCGGGACATGATTCCAATGTGGTACCCATGCTAGAAATATTGGGTATTTATCAAAGAAAAATAGTGGCTTATGGAACAACAATTGTTATAGAACTACACCAAATTAATAAGAAATTAATCGTTAAAGTAAAAATTATTCTGTCTTGTTTTCAATGAGCGATAGTGTTTTTTAAACATTCTTATTTTCTAGGTGTTTTATCAAGATGACGTTAGATGGAATCCGAAATTTGTAGAATTACCAGCTTGCGGGAAAAATTGTACTTTCGAAAGGTTTACGAAAGTGTTCAAAAAATATTTAGGAAATGAAGAAATTTGTTCACATTTGTAGGTAGTATTAGATCTTCCATGCTAATAAAGAATAAATCAATAGGAAGCAGAGCTTATAATATTATCAAATTACAGCCAGAACTTTAGTTTACGCAATTTCAAATTTTATTTATAACACTGCAGAATTATTTAAAACATACACATTTACTTTTTAATAGTACAGATGTTTCTTGATCATATTATCTTTAAATAAAATTTAGAACACTAAACTGGTTTTTAATTATATTATTACTACTACAGATAACTGTAAGGTTTACAAAGCGGGTGCCAGACCATGGGCGAGTAATATAAATATTTTCGGTAATACCAGTAAAAGCATCTTCGTTGCCTGCGATAAAGCACGTGCTTTAACGCTCTTTGTAGTGATATTTGTAATTTTTCTTTGTTTAATTCAGGTGAGAGTTATGTTAATATATTAAGCAGATTTTGGCTTTCGGTCGTTATAATTATTTACCTTTACCTTTCTGTGGAATTATCACATTCCTCAAAAATCATATTAAATACACAACTACTGAAGGTTCATCTTACGTCTAATCGATTCATATTGAAATTCACATCATAGTGCGATGCTTATCTCTGAATATTTGGAAGACACAAAAAAGTGAATATCAAAAATTAGTGAAAATGTTGGTTTTTTTTTTAAAATTATGTCGAAACAACTGTTCTAGAGTAGTAGGTAGTAGGGGGTGCAGACGTAGACTATCTGAACATGTTTGTATTGAAAATTTTCAACTTCGAATATCTCGGTTACGGAAAGAGGTTCCGTCTGGATTTTCGTAATGAGCATTAGAAGCCGCATGCATACTGCTGTGTAGTAGTAGTAGTATTGCCACACGTTGGGCATAGTCAAATAATGCTGTGTGCTGTACCAGCAACATAATTATAAAAATAATGATAATTCTTATTATATCTACTATATTCACTTATATACTTTCTGTTATGTATTAGCAGTGAAATGTATCAGAGTAAGGTTGGTCATCCTGAATTACAGAGAGACTATCACGGGAGAGGGAATGTGGGACATTCTTTTGGATGTTTCGGGATATATATAACGTGTAAAAAGCAATAAAAGGTGATAAGTATTTAGTGTAGTTTTATTACCATTCTCATCAATAATAACTGTGCGATTACATACACAACAGTTTGGCGACGAGGCAGTTCGAATCTACAATTATTCTACGATAAATAAGTGATACAAAACATTTATTTTTTTTATATCGGTAAGACAGACCGCATGGCGTCTTAAAAACAAAGGAATAGCTACAGCTACAATTACGTTCGTACAAGCACCTATATACATTTACAAACTAATATGTCGGAAACAACAGCGACACATGCAATACACACAGTTTTTTCTATCGAAATATTCGATACAGCAAAAAAATTCGATAGATGGTTGATGAGACTAGAGAGTGCTTTTAACGTTTTTTCGGTGCCAACCGATAAACAAGCGGCGTACCTATTACACTACATGGGGCCAGATGCGTACGATGTCTTATGTGATAAAATATCACCGGAAGATCCAGGAAGCAAGACATATGAACAATTAGTGAATACAATGAAATTGCACTATAATCCGGAACCATTAGAAATTGCTGAGAATTTTAGATTCCTGCAAAGAAAACAACATGAAGGGGAGAGTGCCCAAGACTATTTAACTGCATTGCAGAGAATGGCAACAACATGTAAGTTTGGAGATTACCTTAAGAAGGCATTACGTAATCAATTTGTTTTTGGCCTACGAGGTCAAAATATTCAAAGTAGATTGCTTGAGCAAAAGGACCTGAACATCGAAAAAGCAGTCGAGATAGCAGTGGGTATGGAAACCTCAGCTAGAGATGCGGCACAACTTCATCGGCCTAACACGTCCAGTGTATACAGTGTGGGAACTACAAGAGTGCAAAATAAAAAGCAGAGTACAGTGTCAAGTGGAGTGCAACGATCTCATAATTCTAGAAACTATAAGGATACTAAAAGCTCTTTAAAATGTTTTAGGTGTGGGTCCGAGAAACATTTAGCAAATAAATGCAAACAACAAAATTTGACCTGTTTTACATGTGGGCGGAAGGGTCATTTGAGCAAGGTGTGCATGAAGTCCAGAGATGCAGGTCGAGTGGATCAGGTGGATGAGATTTTATCAGTGCACTCTGAACATTCTCAATACAGAGAAAAATTTACATTGGAATTACGGATAAATCAGGTAAGGATTTTGTTTGAATTGGATTCGGGCGCAGCTGTTACATTGCTGAATTTGGAATCATTCAAAAGGTATTTTTCTAATTTACAATTACAAAAGACACCAATAAATTTAGTTACGTATTGTAAGCAAAGGCTGGACGTTGTAGGTTTCACACAAGTACAGGTTTCATACGGAAATATTACAAAGAAATTAAATTTATACGTTGTTAATTCTGATAAACGACCTTTGCTCGGGCGTGAGTGGATACGTCAATTGAACATTAATTTTCTAAATACATCAGATATTGCACACATAGATACAAATACACATCTTAATGGTATTCTGACAAAATATTCGGTAGTTTTTGAAAAGAATATGGGTAAAATTACGGGATTGCAGGCTAGTCTTAAAATAAAAAAGGATACACAACCATTTTTTGTTAAGGCTAGGAAAGTGCCTTATGCACTCCTCACAAAGGTGGAACAGGAACTAGATTATCTAGAAAAGGAAGGGGTGTTAGAGAAAGTAAATAGTTCGCAATACGCGACGCCCATTGTTCCGATCGTAAAAGCAAACGGAAATATTAGAATTTGCGGAGATTTTAAATGCACTTTGAATCCAAATTTAGTCATCGATGAATATCCATTACCTACCATTGAATTGTTATTTTCGTCAATGGCGGGCGGTGACAAGTTTACAAAATTGGATTTACAACAAGCGTATTTACAAATGGAAGTACGTCCGGAGGATAGAAAATATCTTACCTTAAGTACACCAAAGGGGTTATACAGAAGTACTAGATTAATGTATGGAATAGCCAGTGCACCGGCAATTTGGCAACGCGAATTCGAAAACATCCTAAAAGATATACCGGGTGTTTCAGTGTTTCTAGACGACATAAAAATTACAGGGCCGGACGATAATACACATTTGGAACGCTTGGAAAAAGTTCTAAGCCGATTAGCCAAATATAATATCCGTGTAAATTATGAAAAATGCAAATTTTTTGCCAAAGAAATCGAATACTGCGGGTACATTATTGATAAATTTGGAATACACAAAACAAAAGAGAAAATGGAAGGGATTCAAAACGCGAAAGTTCCATCGAACAAAACTGAAGTTAGAGCATTTGTCGGTTTAGTAAACTATTACGGCCGTTTTCTTAAAAATTTAAGTACTATATTACATCCAATTTACAATTTATTAAAGGATGGAGTTCCTTTCAAATGGGACAAGAATTGCAAAAAAGCATTCATAGCAGTTAAAAACGAAATCGTTTCGGAGCGCGTGTTAGCACATTTTGATCCAACACTTCCACTAGTTTTAGCTACGGATGCCAGTCCATACGCGGTAGGAGCGGTACTATCGCACACATACCCTGACGGCACGGAACGTCCAATCCAGTTTGCATCACAAACCCTAACGAAAGTACAACAAAAATATGCTCAAATTGACAAAGAAGCATACGGAATAATTTTTGGTATTAAAAAATTTTATTATTATCTGTATGGTCGTCCATTTACGTTGTTGGTAGACCATCAGCCTTTAGTTCAAATATTTTCACCTACTAAAAACCTACCTACATTAACAACTTCACGCATGCAGCATTATGCTTTATTTTTACAATGTTTTAGTTACAAAATTAAATACAAAAATACAAAACTACACGCAAATGCTGACGCGTTATCAAGGCTACCTGTTAACTCAACGAGCATTCATAATTACGATGTTTCAGATAAATTCGAAATATTTCAAATAGAGACGCTACCCATTACAGTAAAAGAATTAGAGTTAGAAACTGCAAAAGATAAAAGTTTAAAGGAATTATTCACTGCTTTAAGGTTAGGTAAAAGCATACAAGCAAAAGATAGATTCAATATACCACAAACAGAATTCACATTACAAGGAAATTGCATTTTTAGACAGCAGATGGTGGTAATCCCTGAGAATTTACGTATGAGAGTTTTACAGGAATTACACTCTTCACACTTCGGAGTTGTTAGAATGAAAGCGCTAGCACGAGGTCATTGTTGGTGGCCGGGCATTTCCTATGATATAGAGATTATTTGCAAAAATTGCATAGATTGTAACAAAATTAAAAATAATCCGGAAAAAGCTCCAATTCACCCATGGAAAACGCCTACTACACCTTTTGAGAGAGTGCATATAGACTTTGCAGGGCCATTCATGAATTATTATTATTTTATTTTAGTAGACGCACATACTCGATGGCCTGAAATACATGTAGTTAAGAATACGACTTCTCAAACTACGATTCTGCTATTAACGAAAATTTTTGCGACATACGGAATCCCTTGTATATTAGTTTCAGATAATGCGCAAACTTTCGTGTCATACGAATTTAAGACATTTTTGCAGAAAAACGGGATTATACACAAACTAAGTGCACCGTACCACCCCGCAACCAACGGTTTGGCGGAGAGGTATGTACAAACTTTTAAACAGGCATTAAGGGCACTTAAGGGAAGCGATAGTGATAGAGAAAGACAACTTTCTAAATTTCTTTCACAGTACAGACAATCACCGCATACAGTAACCGGTGTAAGTCCTGCTTACTTGATGTTTGGTAGGGAAATTAGGTCGCGGTTAGACTTATTTAGGCCAAGTGCTAATAATGCACCAGGTAACACCTTACCTAACGTAAAAGGGGCACGGGATTTGATAGTAGGAGAGAGAGTAGAGGCTAGAGATTACATTCATTGCGATAAGTGGGAGTTCGGTCGTGTGGAAAAGAGATTGGGCAAATTGCATTACCTAATTAGATTAGACGATTCTAGAATCTGGAAAAGACACATTGATCAAATAAGGTCAATTGGGGAGAATACGCCAATAAGTAAGATTAGGAATGCATGCCTGCCTGTCTTGTGTGACGACCTGGCTTCGCCCGGTGCTGAGGGCAATACTAATGCTTACCAAAGTCCTGAGGTTCCAATTTCGGCATCACTACCTGAAAATAGCGGTGAACCCGAAAGTATAACTGAATCTTCCGGTTTGGCTGAAACTAGTCAAGCCGCTTTACCTGCCGTCCGGACTCAGCCTTGCTCCAGTGACATTTCTGAGTTGCGGCGATCTAAACGTGTTACTAGACCTCCAGTTAGATTAAATTTGTAAATGTATTAGTTGTTTCTGGGAGAGGGAAGAGTTGTTATGTATTAGCAGTGAAATGTATCAGAGTAAGGTTGGTCATCCTGAATTACAGAGAGACTATCACGGGAGAGGGAATGTGGGACATTCTTTTGGATGTTTCGGGATATATATAACGTGTAAAAAGCAATAAAAGGTGATAAGTATTTAGTGTAGTTTTATTACCATTCTCATCAATAATAACTGTGCGATTACATACACAACACTTTCTAAGTACGCGTGAGTTCTAGCAGTGTATTGAGATTCCTTTTCTCCTGGTAAATCTCTTGCTTATTTTTGTTATATATTTGTTGTGATAAGGTTATAATTTGTATTGAAAAAAATCTAAGTCTGTATAAAATTATACTTGTATATTTAATTCAAATATTAATAATAGATAGCATCGCTATACTATATTCACAAAAAAAAATTATAAAGAGCACATAATTGAAACAAAACATTTATACCGTATTCTCGGTTGTAATGTTTTATAGAATAAATATATTGATAATGTTATCAAAAAAAAATATAATATTATCCTGTTTTAATACAAAGGAAATTCAATTAAATGTCGATAATTTGTTAATATTGTGCTAATTCTATTTTATCAGAAACATTATATTTGCACGTAATGCCCTGATAATTTTAGAACGTAGCAATGGTCAATGTTCATAAATAAGCATGAATTGATCACTGGCAACAACCATTCGCACGTATTGCAACCAGCGTCTCAAAACCCGCCACATAGAAACATTTCCCTTTTCTAAATGTATATTTTATTTTAAATTTGAAATCAAAAAAAAATTAATTGCGAGAATTAATGATGCCTGATAAAGTATTAGAAAATATACATTCGCACGTTATATCTTCTTAACACCCAGCACCATTAATAATCCTATTTGTGTTGTATATAAAAAACTAACGAATTAATATTTTACAGGACAATATCTATTTTATCCCTACTGCTCAACGTTATACTGAATAAACATTTGCACGTTGTATTCCTATATACGCATAACAGCATTGATAATTCTTTATAATTGAAAAACTCACTTTGTTTCATTAAACATTTCCTCAAATTCAGCCTTAGGCATCTCCATTTTAAAATACAACAAAATTATCAAAAAGAAAAATTATTATTATCAATGAAATGAAAATGAAATTACTATACTAATACAAAATGAACATATATCTATCAAGCTGTAGTGTATTCTACCCTACGCTTAAACCTTTATTAACTTTTTAAAGGTTTTTATCTTTCGAAGTCGAATTCATAATCTAATCTTGTTCATCCCTCTTCTTTGAATTTATACCCGGAAAAAAAATGTAACGCTCGTTATACGTCCCCATTGAACTAAACCTTAGGTTGGCACCCTGCATCTTCTGTGAGATCTCTGCCCTCAAGTTGCCGTCGTGACACTAACACACGCGCATATTGTCTTTGACAGTTCCCTTCACTGAATGTAATCACATTGAAAATTGTTTGCTTATTTAAAAGTCTTTTCACTAAACTATTCGGTATCTTCAAGGGTAGGTATATTCTTCTTAATATAATCCCTCCTTGCATTTGTTTATAAACTCGTTGCCTTTCTCATCATTTGTTAGATACTTCCTTCTTCCATTCGCTAACATAATCCTTGTTTTTCTTTTAGAAATGTCTGGACTCGGCAAAATGGGAAATACATTGCAGATAACAGGAATTCTTCTTCCGATATCGCTTACATTACAACGGTCAGTCGGATCCACTACGTTGTCTTTTATTTCTACCCAAAACTTCTCACATGGTAAAATATTGTACTAGGTAATATCTCATACATATCAGTTCAATCCTCGAAATAATTATAAAATCCTATCACAGTTTAAATGTCATAAATTGAACTGTATATGCAATGAAATACTACTCTAGACATATTTTTTTAAAATTGTTATTATTTGATTAACAACCCTTGTATCTGCTAGTTTTATAATCTCTTTATATATCATCTACTATTTCACTCATAATACTAAGGTATATTATTTATATGCCCGACTAGCTTTATATTTTATCTTTACCTAAATTATTTTACTCTCTTCTACCTCTTTATTTTATTTACAGTATTTAACTCGGCCTTTAATTATATGCTTTGATAAATCTCAATCCTCCTTTTTGAATTACTTATTTTCTCTCTAAATTAACATTATATAAATTACCGATTTCTGTATTATTTTTATACATTCTATACTTTTAATAAACCAATTTACTAAGAAGTGTCCAATAAAACACATAGATGTCACCACTACTTATTCCATTTCAATATATCTCATGACATTTATTTCTTGGAGGTTATAAATAAAACCAAAATATTTCCTTTAAACGAGAATTGGACTATGATAAAATAAAACGATATTCTACTAATTAATAATATGTTATATTCAAACTTTGTGTGTTATTTTTTTATACGGGACAATGGTTAACAATATTTTAATATGGAAACTGAATATTTGACGTTTATAAAATATATTTCCTCAAAGTGTTTAGTACCAAACCCAACTAAATAATGCAGGTACGTACCCTGATATAATTAACTATTGATATACCTAAATAAGTAATTCTTTCTAATATTTTCGTCTCAAATTAATTTATACTATTATTATAATGTGTTCAAAAATATTTACTGACTTGATAACTCCATAAATTTGTATTCAAATGAAAATTATTCATAATCTTGACATATTACTGGATAGTAGAGAATTCAAATAATTTATGTTGTTTATAACAAATGTACTCGTTGTGATAACAATTAGTACAGTCTATTTCTATACTGAATTATATTGCAAATAATTAACTCTTCTCCAACCTTCACAAAATGTTATCTTTCTTTACTACTGACACAAGAAAAATTACTAAAACGGTAATACTTAATTGCTTTCTTCTTTTAGATGAGTGCTATCCACTTCTTGATGACGTTCTTGGACGGATACCACTTCTCTGATGTTGATAAACTTCAATCTAATTCAAACTCTTGAAATAACAATACCAACTATCCTGTACAGGAACTTGCTCGATGTGGGAATAATTAGTCCTTTCGATATTAAGCCAAATCTCTTCGTGCACAGCAAATTCTCCAATACACCCGGAAACTTGTGAAATTCACCAACCTTTATGGATCTCTTGTTATAACCTGCCTCTCTTGAAAACCAGTACTTCTGGAAACTGCTACCTTTTATAATAACAGGAACTTGAAGATTTCTTCACCTTTTATGTAATTTCAAAACTCTGGTACTAAATAGCCTTTTGAAAACTTCTATTATCCCGGAGATAACAACCCTATATTGGATCTACCTGGATCTTGTCCAACTTGGTAAGTACAATTATTTATTTTATACTAATTTATCTGTAGTTAAAGAAATTCACTCAAGATACACTTTTCTCATTTATAAATATCTAATATCGCGTTAATATCAGAAAAGATATTCTCTTTTCTGAAAACACGTCTATAGCTTTTTCAAAATTAGAAAAATTCTCCCCTTTTATTTATTCATTTCCCTAGTAATCCTTTCTCATTTTGTATCCTCCAATCAAAGTTTTACAACAGCAATAACCATCAACAACATAGCTTTTAAATTCTCTAATATACCTAGAATACTACTTAAAATTGTATTATCTGAATATCTAAATTCTTTTCATAATTTTAACAACCCTTCTTTTCATATTCATATCCCTATACCTCTCTACAATTATATTTCTGAACACATGTCAAATAATGACAGTTCCTGTATTTCAAATTATTCCCGGGAACTGTTCTACAATACAATCTATAACCCTTTCAAAATAAGATTCTAAATATTTTTATCACCTCATAAACGTCAATTACCCAAGTTTTTACAAATTTATAATACATTTTACAAAATAACAACTAATATTCAACTCTCTTCTTTCCAGAATATTTTGAACTTCTAAGAACAATGAACATGGTCAACCTTTCCATATACAGGTGGTTATTTATAAAATTCAAATACTTATTAAATGCTATAAACCTCTTTTATGATTAACTCAATAAATCTTATTTTAAACACATCATAATAAATTTTTCTACGTTTATTTAATTAAATTTGGTAACTTTATTAATTTTCCATATTATATTGTTAACGTATGCCTTTATACTATAACAATATTTATCTGTAAGAAACTATAAACAAATTTTTATACCATATTTTCTTTTTGTAGGTCTTCAAACCATACAAGTCTTTCCACAGTCTATGATGCTTCTGTTTTACACATACAAGTTCATGAATGTATATATTTTATTTGCTCAGCTGTCTTTTATATAAAAACATTTGCTGATCGTATCGTGTCAGAATGTATACATCATTTTTTCATAGTTATAAGTTTAAGGTAACTTTTTCAATTTTTTAAGCATGATTTATAAAAATCTCTCTTATAAAATTTATTACATTATGTATGCTTTAAATGCATTATTTATTCTATAATATTTTCTTCGTACAGTTTGATGGCGTTTAAATGACCCACTCTCTTCACTGTTCCATCTTTCAACATCACTGTCTCTCTATTGCTTGCTTTAAGTACCTTTTTATCTTTGAACAAAGGTTTATTATTTAGAATATTTAATGCAATTTTTACGCCTTGATAAAAGTTAGGTTGTGTTTTATTGTACACAAACCATATTTCTTGTTTATCTTTTCTACCAAAGAAATATATTACTTAGACTTATTTTGTCTTTATTTTGTACCTATATATAATACTTATTTTTTTTAAATACTTATATAATCTATAATTATAACAATAAATTCATTTGATATCAGAATTCTCTATTCTTAAATATATGCAACCTATCATACACTTGTGTTATTTGTATTGCAAACATAAATAAACTTGATGTTGAAATTTTCAAATATAATAAAGTCTGATTTTTACTATTTCCTTTATTTTTAATACTTAAGCTAATTCTTAATGCTATTCTTATTTTTAAATACGCAAGGTTCACGGCAATACGTACTGTGGGATCATAAAATTCCAAAACTCGACAGACGAATTTTTCAGTTGTTTTGTGGTTAGTCGATTGAATTGCAATTGTGTACAGTTGTAGAACTCTTACAGGCGCGATCAGCAAACCTATAACTGAATTGATTAAATTCGATTATAGAATCGATCCATGTGTATATATAGAACATATATATTGTGGCAACTTCATCACATATATAAAAAAACTTTGACAACTAAAACAAGTCAAAAAGGAACATTTTAGTATAAAATGTTTAAACGCATATGTAAGAGTGAACCTTCCTATATATAGATGATCCAGAAATGCACCATATCTCCTAAAATAGCTATAAAGAATGCTAATTAATTATAAACGTACATCAAAATATATTTCACCATGAAGTTCAGCTGAAACAAAAACAAAATACAATACTGATATACAACAGTAAACCAACAAAAGAAACTACTTTGAAGAAATGCATCTAAGTGTTTAAGACAATACTGTCAAATGTATATTCTACTTTTAACACAGTTAAACCCATAGCGGCTATTGGAGCAAACTTGATTAGATTAGATGGCGATCTAACCTACTCAAATTGCCCCATTAAATTAAATTAAGATAGGAGGTGTCCTAACTTAATTTAAACAATGTTCGTGTAACCATAAATCTTCTCTAGACGTAAATAATCAAATAAATGCATTAAATGATGATAAACCTACGACAAACAAAAGGAAAACATATATGTATAGTTTGGGTATTTCAAGTGAAACAATACGATAACACCTGAACAAATACCATGGGTAAAAGTAAATATAACACTGGTAGGTTGTATCCCAATTAACATAAATAGGGGGAATATGGGGAATACCGACCAGCTGGGTAAGACCGACCAGGCGATTTAATTTCAAATTACGCGCCAACTGCAGTGTAATGCAACGCCGCAGATGGATATACGGCCAGACTATCAAGCACAAGTGCCGGTGACGCCGTGATTGAGCTTTGTGGAATTTTGTGCGTTAAAACATATTTCCACGTGGATCTTTATATCTGTTTTGAGTTCTAAAATAGGTAAGTACTCCGAAAATAAGTGATTTTTCCCCTATATCTGTATGACATTTATTAGCATGAGCATTTGTTATGCAGAAACCGCATGGAGACATAACCTCATTTTTCTGAAAATGTCGTGGTGATTTATTTTTAAACGCATGCATTTTCGGGTAAAACCCACAGCAGCTGGTCGGTCTTACCCGAGCCCGGTTGGTGTTACCCGAAATTCATAATAATTATTCTTCTTTTTTTCAGATGCTGTAAAAATGCCTTTCAAGTACAACAGAAAAACAGACCGGGGTTCATTGTCTCTAGAAGATATAACTCGGGCAATAAACGCCGTCCAAACTAAATCTATGGGAATAAGAAAAGCATCTAGAACGTATCTTGTACCTTATGGTACTCTTCAGGACCGTCTTAGAGGAAAAGTCGATCAAAATAATAAGAAATTGGGAAGACATGCAGTTCTTAACCCTGCCCAGGAGGACGAGCTGTGCAATCATATAATTAAAATGTCGAAATTGTTTTATGGAATGTCGAGACTTCAAGGTAAAAAGATCGCGTTTCAATATGTGGAAGCCAACAATATCCCGAATAATTTTAACAAGGATAAAAAAATATGTGGTAATGACTGGTACTATGGGTTTTTGAAAACGCACCCTATCATATCTCTGAGAAAGCCAGAGAGCACGTCATTGAACAGGGTAAAAGGGTTCAACAAGAAAGAAGTGGACTTATTTTTCTCTAACTTGTCTAGAGCCTTCGAAGACTATAATTATCCTGCTAATCGTATTTACAATGCCGACGAAACCGGTATATCTCCTGTGCACATTCCTGCATTTTTTAAATCGTATTTGTTTATACGGTTGAAACGTCTTCTTCGGTATATTGTCAGTAGAAAAAAATATGCTTCCACGGAACTATGGCACTTCCCGTTTATTTAGAATAAAACCATTACTGAAAGAGAAAATTCACACTTATGCGAAGACATTACGTAATAACGTAACTACTTCTATGATCACACTTATAATTTTGGAAACTATATTATACACTCGTGTGAAAAGCACCTTTAACAATACATTCGTGTGTGTCAACTACGCTATAAACAAAAATTGTACACTCCTACAAGTGTTAATTAATGAAAAAAAAACGCTTTAAATACTCTTTTATTACATCACGTCATATGGGAGTTTGTAAATAATATCTTATAGTATTGCTTGCGGCTAAATCCTTCACGTATTTCGTTACGTGGCCAGTCAATTAAGTTAATGTCGTATTTTTAATGGTATCGTTGCTTGTAACGATTTGTTATACAGCATGTGTCAATTTTCATTAGCCATAGGCGATTAATTCATGCAATACATGACAACATGGCACCCCTACTTTCCTTTCCAATGCGAGCGCGACCGATATAAGCTCAAGTTATAGCAGTAACTGTTGGACCATTGACTTGGGTGTTTGTAATGCGTTTAGAAATAATATTTACGCGTTGGAAGGATTTGTTTTTCTTTTTCCTTTCAGCAAATGCAGAGAATTATTAAGCTGCGTTCACACTGCATCACACACACAAAAGCGTAATTCTAATAAAATTAAAAATAAGGTAAATAAAAAAGGATTTTGAAAATAATAATAAACTAGTACATCAGGAGATCGCGGCGGCCATTTGATGTTTCCCGTTCCAGTAATAACACGGCTTTTATGGCAGACTAGATCGCAACGTGTTCGCAGCTAAACATTGAATGTAAAATCTGGCCGGGAGAAGTGGAAAGATCGGAGAAAATCGTTGTGATGTCGGTTGTTGCCGGGATTGGTGACGGAGAGTAGGGTGACACACATATTATTTGTATACGTATAAATCGCACGTAAACATTGAATCCCTATAGCTAATGAAAATTGACACATACGGTATATAGAGTTTTCGATACGCAAACGATTGTGATATAAATTTTCCTCTTTAATACTCGGCGTAAATGTAAAAATCAATTAAGCGACTATTGCGTGCAATACTATAAGATATTATTTACAAGCTCTCATATGAGGTGATGTAATAAAAGAGTATTTAAAGCGTTTTACTTTCTTATACGTAGTATAAGGAAGTATTGTGATGATGAAAATTTTCCACGTTTTGAAGTCCCCTGATACCGAAAAAGTGGTTTTTAAAAAATGTCTGTGTGTGTTTGACCACGATAGCGATCAAACCGCTGTACATTTCAATTCCGAATTTTGTATTTACGTGTATAATCTCCCTCTTGAGATCTGATTAGTTTTTCAGTAAAATCGGTAGACCGGAAGTAGCAGTTTACTTCAGCGAAAAAATAGAATTTTGCAAATATTTCGTCAACTACTAAGTTTAAACAAATTTATAAAGAATTCATATGTACTTAAAATTAAAATTGAGAACAATTTTATTTAAAAAGTTTTTCGAAATTCCTACCGGAAGTAGGTCTTTTACTCCTATCGAAAATCAGTTTTTTGCGAATATCTCGCAAGTCATGCTTTTTAGACAAGTACGTTACGGGTATAAAAGTATTTAAAATATAATTTTCAATACCTTTTGTATAAAGGAAATTTCAAAATTCAGACCGGAAGTACCACTTTTACTCTGATCGAATAGCGATTTTTTGCAAATATGTCGTAAGTTATGCATTCTATATATATTTATCAAGAGTACAAAAGTATTTAATTCTAGATTTGCAATATTTTTTGTATATTTGAAATTTTAAAATTCGGACCGGAAGTAACACTTTTACTCTTAGGGAGTAGCACTTTTTTTCGAATATCTTGCAAAGTATGTATTCTATAGCGATATATTAAGAGAATAGAAGTACTTAAAATAGGATTTTGAATAATTTTATATGTAAAAAAAATTCTTAAAATTGTATAGTTTGGAACGCTCATACGTATAAGAAAGTCGTGTGGTGGCCACACCTCATTTTTTTCCATTAATTAACACTTGTAGGAGTGTACAATTTTTGTTTATTGCGTAGTTAACACACACGAATGTATTGTTAAAGGTGCTTTTCACCCGGGTGTATAATATAGTTTCCAAAATTATAAGTGTGATCATAGAAGTAGTTACGTTATTACGTAATGTCATCGCATAAGTGTGAATTTTCTCTTTCAGTAATGGGATTATTCTAAATAAACGGGTAGTACCATAGTTCCGTGGAAGCATATTGTTTCCTACTGACAATATATCGAAGAAGACGTTTCCACAGTATAAACAAATACGATTTTAAAAAATGCAGGATACACATTAATTTTTTTCTGTAATATACATTATAATTTAATTCAAAATTCTTGATTATATTACTATATCCGCATTCTAAGACTTTTTTACCGGGGGCATGTTTGCCTAATATGGTATTTACAGCGCAATTGCTAGGGTGTTTAAATTTTGGAATATTATTTAAATCAAGATTTTTTTTGTAGCCCATACCTATATCAAATACTTTTTAATAGTTCAGCCACCTCTCAAAGGATCAATTACTTCACTTGTTTTATTAGTATGGTAATTTCTTTGCATTTTTTTAAAAACTACACATGTTAAAAAACATCCGGGGTACGTGTGATATTGCTCTTATTTTACATTTTTAAAGTATTTTCCTTTAAATATATTGTCTTCAAAAGATTCCTTGTGTAATTTATTGTTTGCTTATTTACTACTTTATTATGCAAAAGGACAGTAAATATTTCATCTGGTAGTATGCTGTAACGTAAACAATTACAAAAGCGTTTTTTCATTAATTAACACTTGTAGGAGTGTACAATTTTGTTTATAGCGTAGTTAGCACACACGAGTGTATTGTTAAAGGCTTAAAAGTGAGTATCTATACAAAAGACTTGTGTTTAAATGAATGTATATAGAATAGAAGTCTAATGGAAAAAATACTCAAGAAATCTAATAAAATTGGTTGTACATCAGATATGTTACCATAGAATATACCATAAGACCGCGTGCGTCTGCATTATCGCGATACCTGTAGAGTAAGCGAAACAGATAGAGATGTCTGTGTATTAGAACGGTAAACAAGTGGACGCAGTGTTATACTGGATTACAACAGAGCTAGTATTTCGCATATGCCTATGATGCACTCGCATTTGTCCAAAAAATCCACATTTATACGGTGTAGTCGGGCAGTCGCATTCGCCGTCGCTTCCACATATGGGCGTCAGTTCGAGTTTTATTATTGCTTAAGAATAACATTTTTTTAGCTAATTACAGGTTAATTGCAATGTTGAATTACAATTCTGTTTTAAGAAGAAAATATTTTATGTTTCAGTATTTTATTATAGTTGAGTTTTTAGATTATAATATTTGTTGAAAAATATTATTTTAGTTAAGAAGTTTTTTTTATTTTAAAGTCTAGGAGTTATTTATTATTTATTTTTGCTCTTTTATGTTGTTTATGAAGCTGTGATGAGTTACTTCACTGACATATTATCAGTGATTATCTGATGCTTCAAACAACTACAAATAATTACTTACAACGGGAACGCAATACCTATTACACTGCTTTTCACTTGATTTGCCTACGAATACATTTATACGTATAACTTATACGCCCGCTGTCGGTGTGGCAATTCAAGTTGGCACGCCCATTTATAGTCGACCAGTAGTTACTAATACATGCATCGCGCTATGAACGGCGGCCACACGGTATATCTAAGTCAAGGTTTTTAAGGACACTCCACTGCAAAAGAAAATTCTTCAAACTCCACCCTTCCCATAAGATTCAAACTAAAAGACAGTGGAGTATGCAGTATGAAACGCGGGAGGCAAGTCTAAAAACATTAGTCCATGTTTAATTTAACGCCGCCGTGGCTAAATGTCCACCGGCGGGCGGTCTTGTTCGTACAAATGAAACTTTCCAATACGATCCCTATTTCACAACTTCTAATGCCATCTCTGTGTCAGGACGAGAACTATTCAAGCATCTCTTGTACAAACGAAAGAATTATAAGAAATGTTTGTTCATGGCATATACACAAATAAAAAAAATGAGGTGTGGCCACCACACGACTTTCTTATACGTATGAGCTTTTCAAACTATACAATTTTAAGATTTTTTTTATACAAAACTTATTCATAATCTTATTCTAAGTACTTTCATTCTCTTAATAAATCGCTATAGAATGCATACTTTGCAAGATATTCGAAAAAAAGTGCTACTCGCTAAGAATAAAAGTGCTACTTCCGGTCTGAATTTTGAAATTTCATGTATACAAAAAATATTGCAAATCTAACTCTAAATACTTTTGTACTCTTAATAAATATATATAGAGTAAAAGACCTACTTCCGGTAGTTATTTCGAAAAACTTTTTAAATAAAATGGTTCTCAATTTTAATTGTAAGTACTTATGCATTCTTTATAAATTTGTTTAAACTTAGTAGTTGACGAAATATTTGCAAAATTCGATTTTTGCACTGAAGTAAAGTACTACTTCCGGTCTACCGATTTTGCTGAAAAACTAATCAGATCTCAAGAGGCAGATTATACACGTAAATACAAAATTTGGAATTGATATCTACAGCGGTTTGACCGCTATCGTGGTCACACACACACACACACACAAACACACACACACACACACACACACACACAGAGAGAGAGAGAGAGAGAGAGAGAGAGAGAGAGAGAGAGAGAGAGAGAGAGAGAGAGAGAGAGAGAGAGAGAGAGAGAGCGAGAGAGAGAGAGAGAGAGACATTTTTTAAAAACCACTTTTTTGGTATCAGGGGACTTCAAAACGTGGACATCTGCAAAAATCTCGAGGTCGTAAGAAAGTAAAATGTACGTATACAGGGTCTAGCACCTAAGATGCCTCGGACCGTAGCTCCTCTATCACACAATATATCGAAAAAAGTCTAAGAGAAAAATTGTCCATAACTACAATCACCATTTCCCTAAAATATTTTTTGTCATCAGTGCCGTGCCGTATTCCAGTGGCGTATCAAATCTATGTCTTTTTAAATGGAACAATGTATATTTTGTGGCTGATTCGGAAAGCCCCCAAAGAGTACTTTTTTTTCGTATATAACGTCATACTTCAGCGGGTTCGCTGTTATAACGGTTTTTTTCGCAGTTAGACCGAACTTCGACATTTTTTTTTGCAGGAACTAAATTGTCCCGGCGTTTCGGTTTCGAATTTAGGGATAGACTAAGACCTCTTCTAACTACTCCTAATTTTTTTTCAAGTGATTTAAGGAAAGAAGATAATTTTTGATTGGGCTTTGCAAATAGTCATTTTTTTCTAAAATATCAAATGGGAACCATATAAAATAATTATATCGTTGGATAATCGAAATTCCAAGTTTTCCATTTATTAAAAAAAAAACACACATTTCATTACAAAATTAAAAAGAAAAAAAAGTTGTTAGGTCAATTTGTCGAAAAACGTCTTTTTTCAAAGTCAGTTGTCATGATAAAACAATAGAAGTGCCAATGCAAACGGAAAAAATAACAATAAACTGACAGAAGCATTATTGTTATCTGATAAACGTTGCGAAAATGCCTGGACCTCAACAAGAAATGGTTGACATGTGTTTATTCTTGGAGAATGTTTCAAAAATTGTTTGTTGGCGTCACGAGTGTACTCTGAGAGATATCCTCTCAGAACGTGTCCAAATCTACGTGAGTTTACAAAGGTGTTGGATAGATTTACGTCTACTGGTACTGTTCAACGAGCAAAGAGAGTTAGAACGAAGCCAGTTTTGACCGTAGAAAACGAGTTGAAAGTTCTGGAGGCTGCTGTTGAAAATACTCATATCAGTGTCCGCGAAATTAGTAGGAACACCGACAAGTTCCATCCATTTAAAATTCAATTGCACCAGGAATTGCAATCTCAAGATTTTGAAACCAGGCAGAATTTCTGCAATTGGTCTTTGCAAATAGTCAGTTTTATTCTAAAATATCAAATCGGAACCATATAAAATAATTACAATTGAATTTTAAATGGATGTAACTTGTTAGTGTTCCTAATAATTTCGCGGACACTGATATGAGGATTTTCAACAGCAGCCTCCAGAACTTTCAACTCGTTTTCTCTTTGCTCGTTGAACAGTACCAGTAGACGTAAATCTATCCAACACCTTTGTAAACTCACGTGGATTTGGATACGTTCTGAGAGGATATCTCTCAGAGTACACTCGTGACGCCAACAAACAATTTTTGAAACATTCTCCAAGAATAAACACAAGTCAACCATTTCTTGTTGAGTTCCAGACATTTTCGCAACGTTTATCAGATAACAATAATACTTCTGTCAGTTTATTGTTATTTTTTCCGTTTGCATTGACACTTCTATTGTTTTATCATGACAGCTGACTTTGAAAAAAGACGTTTTTCGACGAATTGACCTAACGACTTTTTCTTTCTTTTTAATTTTGTAATGAAATGCGTTTTTTTTAATAAATGAAAAACTTGGAATTTCGATTAAACAACGATATAATTATTTTATATGGTTCCCATTTGATATTTTAGAAAAAGAATGACTATTTGCAAAGCCCAATCAAAAATTATCTTCTTTCCTTAAATTACTTGAAAAAAAATTAGGAGTAGTTAGAAGAGGTCTGTCTATCCCTAAATTCGAAACCGAAACGCCGGTACAATTTAGTTCCTGCAAAAAAAAATGTCGAAGTACGGTCTAACTGCGAAGAAAAACCGTTATAACAGCGAAACCGCTAAAGTTAGGAGTATGACGTTATATAAGAAAAAAAAGTACTCTTTGGGGGCTTTCCGAATCAGCCACAAAATATACATTGTTCCATTTAAAAAAACATAGGTTTGATACGCCACTGGAATACGGCACGGCACTGATGAACAAAAATATTTTAGGGAAATAGTGATTGTAGTTATGGACAATTTTTCTCTTAGAATTTTTTCGATATATTGTATGATAGAGAAGCTACGGTTCGAGGCATCTTAGGTGCTACACCCTGTAGATTAGAAATGAGTTGAAAAACTTATTACTTTTAAATGTGAACTCTAGATGTATATTACTCATATTATGACCATCCTTTAGTCAACGATATTGTTTATTTTGTTTAATTACTTTCATGTCTGTATATAAATAAAAAACCCAAAACAATTCTACAGTTTTTAATTTTTACACCTCAACTTTTTCTTTGTCAGTACAATAAAAAATCTCATGGTGTAGATATTTATAATTGACAACATACAAAACACATATATTTTGGTGGTGCTGGTCCATCCACATGTTCTTCATCATCCTCACGATTATGGTGTTCGTGACAGGGCAAATATCGTAGTAATTTTTTCTGCTTCGATTGAAAAATCGGACGTTGTTTAATTACTTTCATGTTTGTATATCGCCCGGTTCCAAAACCTCTTCCTTTCCAATGCGATCCCTATTTCACAACTTCTAATGCCATCTCTGTGTCAGCACGAGAACTATTCAGGCATCTCTTGTACAAACGAAAGAATTATAAGAAATGTTTGTTCATGGCATATACACAAATAAAAAATGTACGTATAGATTTGAAATGAGTTGAAAAACTTATTACTTTTAAATGTGAACTCTAGATGTATAGTATTACTTACTCATATTATGACTATCCTTTTGTGTCTATCTTTAGTCAACGATATTGTTTATTTTGTTTAATTACTTTCATGTCGGTATATAAATAAATAAAACCCCAAAACAATTCTACAGTTTTTATTTTTTACACCTTAACTTTTTCTTTGTCAGTACAATAAAAAATCTCACAGCGTAGATATTTATAATTTAGAACATACAAAACATATATATTTTGGTGGTTGCTGGTCCATCCACATGTTCTTCATCATCCACACGATTATGGTGTTCGTGACAGGGCAAATATCGTAGTAATTTTTTTATGATTCGATTGAAAAATCGGACGTTGTTTAATTACTTTCATGTCTGTAAATCGTCTTGTTCCAAAACCTCTTCATTGTCCAGTTTTGCTAATATCACACCTACTTTCTCAACGATATTGTTTATTTCGTTTGTGTTTGACATTTTTTTCTTTAAATACTAACAACTATTAGCGAGCCAATATCACGTCTGAACTTATCCCGCTCACGCACTAGTATTTCTAGGAAAATATCCGTCATAAAAATAGAGAATATATTTGTTACTATAATTACATAATGTATAATATTATAATATTAATTTTTTATAATGTACTATAACATAATAATTATGACTATTCAATTCACCTGTCATTGTTCAAATATGAACCAATAAAATAGCAAATATTTACTTTCGTATCATAGCAACAGGAAATGTCAGCGATTATATCTTCCTAGAAGGTATTCAAGTGGATATTTTAAACAAGTGAAAGTTTTTATTAATGTAACTCATTTACTAACAATATTGAAGGTACAATTAGAAAAACTAACATTACTGCAGTGCTGCAGCAGACATTCTGGAACAGAGCTATCACTGGGAGTACCCGAGGGAGTACCTTTCTCTTGTAGCTTAATACCGTCACTATTACTGACAGATGTCGAAGTTGTACATGACACATTTGTTGTTGTAAAATTTCTTCGCATTTTGGTGATAATCGACTCGTGGTGCTCATCATCAAGCTGCAAGTACGATTTTATGGAATTCAGATTTTGGTGTCCCGTTATTTTCATCAGTTGTTGCTCTCCGACTCCAGCTTTCGCCAGAGATGATACAGTTGAAGAGCGTACCGAATGATTTGATATCTTCCTTCTTTTAACATCTAATCCAGTTTTTTCAGCTAATAACTTCACCCATTTACTGATCTCACATATACCAACTGGACTGTTCTTATACCACACCGCATTCTCAACTTTATCCCAAAACGGATTCGGTGTCAAAAACATCCTTTCTGTTTTCACATTTTTTCCTCTCTTCGATTTCAGTAGATAATACAATCTAAATAACAGAAGAATATTAATTATACCGTCTTGAAATTAAATATAAATAGGTTACCTAACTGGACACATATCGGTATTGCTTTTATTCTCTATCAACCACTTGCTGCCTGTCAATGATTTAGTTCCCCCCTGCGCAGTTTTCGAAAATACTGGATTATACTCAATTCTACCAGGTCTTCTTCCCTTGTTATCGAGTTCCTCCTTGAAGTAATAGGTGAAACAGTTGCTCCCTTCTCCTCCCCGCCAAGCTAGTTCGTAAGATGCTATTAAGAAAAACTTTTTCTGTAAACCGTCTGGGGTACTCTCATCTAATATGCGTATCATATTTAAGTATTCTGGTTCTGTAAGTGCCGCCGCGTTGCTGGTTCTTTTTTCAGGACACGCTTGCAGTTTTCTTCTTGTAGCATCCCTGGCGTCACGTGCTGACTTAAATATTGCATCAGAAAACGGGTTTACGTTTATTTTCCACTTATTGAAGAACATTTCTTGAACCATTTTCGCCGTCACGTTCCACATGTGCTTGATGACGCCTTCTTTATAATCGGACCCATCTTTTTTCTTCATATTACATGCCCACGACTTTAAGATGACATTTAAGTCCACAGGAGAAGTAGATTGATCCAGTTTATAGCCTTTTGCTGTTAAAAATGTACTAAATTGTCTCCATACTGAATCTTTGGATTTCTTCGTGTTCCAAGGGATATTTTCGCAAATTTCAGCATCGATTTCGTCTTCAGATTTCGTGCCAAATCTTTTCTCAGTTCCCATTATTTAGAAACACCAGTTTTTATTCAACGAAACGAACTAAATAGGAACACGATTCCAAAAATTTTAATGACAAACATAAATGTTTTTTTTGTTGACATGGAAACATAATCATGTGTAACTAAATTTTGAGTCATTTTAATATGAAAAATTGATTTGGTTCATTGAATAGTCTCTCGAATACGATTCGTAGTCAAAGTTGAGTCTACTATTTTTGTGGTGCTTTACACTCATGTCTTTCATAATTGCGAATACTACTCGTGCTCCGCACTCGTAGTATTTAAATGCAATCATGAAAGACATTCGTGTAACCACCACAAAAATAATCGACATAACTTTGACTACTCATGGTATTATAAGTGAATATTTCTTCGTTTACTTTTGGAAGAAAGTTGCGTGGTAGCTACATCTCATTTTTCATCTCAAAGTAGGACGATCTAATTGCAGTGAATACATCCTTACTTTTAAGGCTGTTCTTACGCTCGGATTAGCAAAAAGTGCTCACTTTCTTCCGGTTTGAAAAAGTGACATTTTGTTACCTGTCAAGAAAGATAAAATGTCAAACTTTTTTCCCGTCACAGAAAAAATACTTTTGCATCCAAAACGGATGTCGTAAAGTGAACTTTATAGCACCGAAATAGAAAAACGCATTTTGCACATTACACCCACACAACCAGTCTGATAAACTGTAAGAGCTTCTGTTGAATTTTCTCGTCATGGTTTTATTATTTTTCAAATAGTGATCTTCTAGTTTAATCAATAAATCTGGTCTAGGGAGACCTAGATTTTTTAATTCTGTCTTAATGTTACTAACGCAATTCATAGTTGCATTTGCACCGATAGAAATTACAACATACATTCACCGCTGTATATTACATACTGGACCGCCACCTGGACCCGGCACCATAGAGTAGTGCCCCGCCGCCTACATATATACGCACGCTACCGGCGCCAGTTTCATCGCTCGATTTCTTAATACAAACGGGGTAGTTGCGCGAGATGCCCCTGAGCTTACGTCAGACTGCGATTTTTAAACGCGCTGAAAAGACGGACTATAACTTCCGAAAACATATTATTTGTTATCAAACAAATCAGAAAAAATACATACAAATTAGGTATTTATAATTAATTTATCTGTTAAAAGCAGTAGCGGACCGTGATTTTTTGGGACGGGAGGGCAACGGGGCTCTGAGTGTTTAATATCAAAAATTAAGTACAGACAAAAAATAAACTCAGTATGGTATTTAATTAACCCATTAGCGCCTAGCGGTACCATATGGGACCACCAATCAGGTGATTACTTTTTGTCCTACCCTGCTGCGACCGTTATCTTTAGGGGCAATGCGCATGAGGCAGACATTGTTTAGGAACACCTGAACTCATTGTGAGCTGTTTGGAGTTAGTGTCGGGTGTTGCACGTGTTTGTCGACAGTTACAATTTTAACGAAAATAAGTTTTCATGAAAATATGGACTTCCGATTAGTGTAAGTATTCTAATATAAATATCCTTTAGAGTCTGTGCATTTCAAGTACATTTTACTTTTCCTAAAAGACAAGGTTATTTATTTTATATTTTACATTTGAAAAAAATTGTTTTGTTGTTGTCTTTTTTGAGGCGTAAACAATGCTGATCCCATATGGTACCGCTAGGCGATTTCCGGTTTCCAATGATGTGAAATATTTTAGGGGACTAACGTTGCAAGAGGCATTGGAACTAGCATATGATGAATCGGAAGATATAAATGACGTTAGAGAAATTTTTATAGAACCTCCAGAGAGTCATATTTTGACTGATGAAGACTCGGCAGACGAGGACGAAGGAGGTTTGGTTGATAATCTTAGCAGGAGACAACTTTCTGCTCCTGCAGAAATTGTCTTGAATCATAATATTAGAATAGGTGGTATAAATGAGCCTGGTGAAACAGAAGATGCCAACACACAACAAATGGAAATTGATGAAGAAATTGAATCAAATGAAGGGCAAACTCAAGGACTGCCAACAACCCAGGATGAAGAAGTCGATAACGCTTATACAATGATAAAAGTCAGTTAACCACAAAATTTACATTTTTGTCAGTTAGGAGATCTCGAACCTCCAAAACATCTTTTTCCTGACCCAGACTATAGCAAATATAGTGAGTTGAGTTGTGTTCAGCTATTTGAGCTATTTTTTTTGGACGATCTTTTGGACAAGAGATAGGCAGATATGCGCTATTTAAAAATTGCCCTGACCCGACGGTGTCGATTTCAGAAATGAAAGTGTTTCTTGGAATTTTACTTTTGAGTGGTTACAATAATCTGCCATCAAAAAGAAGCTACTGGGAAAATTCATCTGACATGAAAAACATTTTAGTTTCTGAAGCAATGAGACGAGATCGATTCTTACAGACCTGCCGTTTCATGCATTTTGCAGACAATAATGCGTTGGATGCTCAGGATAAAATGTTCAAGTTGCGGTTACTAACCGATACTTTGAAAGCCAAGTTCCAAGAACATTTTATACCTGAACAGAATCTTGCATACGACGAGTCAATGATAAGGTATTTTGGCCGCCACGGATGCAAGCAGTTCATCCGTGGCAAACCGGTGAGATTCGGCTACAAAGTTTGGTCCCTAAATACTCCTAGCGGATACCTTGTGAATTTCGAAATCTATCAAGGTAAAAATCCCAGAACAAATAACGCGTATGATGAATTATTTGGAAAAGCTGCGGCTCCTCTCGTCCACATGCTAGAAGAATTGGGTGAAAAGAGATGCCATAAATATAATTTGTTTTTCGATAATCTTTTTACTGGTACCAGCTTACTTACCACGTTGAAAGCTAATGGTTACGGCGCTACTGGTACCGTGTGAGATAATAGGATACCCAAGGAATGTCCTATTGTGTCTAAAAAGGATATTATGAAAAGAAATAGAGGTGATTTTTCCTCTGCGTTGGAGAAAAATTCTGGAATTATTTTTGTGCGGTGGATGGACAACAGTGCTGTTACATTGGCAAGTACGTGTTTTGGAGTGGCACCAATAAGAAATGTCGAAAGGTTTTCAAGAAAAGAGAAAAAGAATGTCTTTATCCCACGTGTTTCAGTACAATAAGAATATGGGAGGGACTGATCTAATGGATGGTAATATTGCTTGGTAAGATTTCTACGTATATTCATAACTAAAACCAAAAAATATTTTATAATATTTTAGTTATCGCATAGGAATTAGATCTAAAAAGTGGTATTGGTCTATTTTTACATATTTGATCGATGCTGCAGTGCAAAATGCATGGATTATCTACAGGAAAACTGGTCGAAATATAAGTCAATTGGCTTTTAGAAGAAATATCGTACAGGTTCTTTATGTAACATTGAAATAATGATATAATCTACATTTTTTGTTATGCATTTCAGACATATTTAACACGTTTTAGAAACGAATCGAAAGGCCCTGGTCGAACATCAAAGGCAGCTGGCACCGATTTTCGTGTTGCTAACGACGTTAGGTATGATGGAATGCATCACTATGTGGTTCCAACTCAAGAAGCAGGCCGGGGAAGATGTGCGGGATCTCAGTGTAAAAGCAGAGTTAGAACAATGTGCCAGAAATGTGACTTTGGATTATGCATAGAGTGTTTTAAAAATTTCCACACTAAATAAAGTTACTTTTATCGACTACTTTTTTTCCTATTAGGAGTACTTCGTCTTTCATAGTGTTTAGGGAAAATCTTCAGTAAAGCGCCCAGCGGTACCATATGGTACCATCATTTTTCTCAAAAATTGTGAATCAAATTGTTTAAGATGAAGTATTTTCTTCTAAAATATACATCCAATTTTAATTTACCGCTGGAATAATAACAATATTATAAAAAAAGATAATTTCGGCGTTAATGGGTTAACTTGTTTGAAAATAAAATCCATCCGCCGTTCCTTACGATCAGCAAAACGATTAATAACTCATTCATTGAGGTTTGGTGTTGATGTCAGTAATTGTTTTTCAATGGAACACATTGCTAAGGCACATAGTCTGCTTTCGCGCATGGTATTTCTAGAAAATGTTTTTATTCTCTTCAAAGTAGAAAAACAACGTTCACTTGATGTTTTCTATTTTGCACGCCCCCAGAGATTCGCAAAATAGCAGAAGACAATTTACAAAATCTTTCACCAACATAGTCTCGACATATTATCAATAACAAACTTTTATAACAGTTGCACTATTCAACCTTGGAAGTAAATTACAATAGTAGCATCAGAAAACTTATCATCCAACTCTGCTTAACAATTTATATTGTTAATTAGTAAATAAAATGTTAGCATGTGTGCTTTTTATTCTTTGTACAACTTCTATTGTACATGTTTGTTACATTAAAGGCTTACATTTTGACATTTAAATATAATTTGGTTCCATTTTTTTTTGTTACCAACGTCAAAACAACAAAATTAGCGTGCGATAAAGAAATACTTTTGCAACCAAAACGGATGTCGTAAACTGAACTTTATAGCACCGAAATAGGAAAAAAACATTTTGCGCATTACACCCACACAACCAGTCTGATAAACTGTAAGAGCTTCTGTTGAATTTTCTCGTCACGGTTTTATTAGTTTTCAAATTGTGATCTTCTAATTTAATCAATAAATCTGGTCTAGGGAGACCTAGATTTTTTAAGTCTGTCTTAATGTTACTAACGCAATTCATAGTTGCATTTGCACCGATAGAAATTACAACATACACTCACCGCTGTATATTACATACTGGACCGCCACCCGGACCCGGCACCATAGAGTAGTGCACCGCCGCCTACATATATACGCGCGCTACCCGCGCCAGTCTCATCGCTCGATTTCTAATACAGACGGGGCAGTCGCGCGAGATGCCCCGGAGTCTACGTCAGACTGCGATTTTTAAACGCGCTGAAAAGACGGACTGTTACTTCCGAAAACATATTATTTGTCATCAAACAAATCAGAAAAATTACATACAATTAGGTATTTATAATTAATTTATCTGTTAAAAGAAATTTGTCACGGGGGGGGGGGGCAGTGCCCCGTTGCCCTCCCTGCAGCAGCCGCCACTGGTTGTTAGGTAGAGTAAACAATACCTATTTGGTAATGTATACTCGAGATGAAAAAGTTGATATACTTTTAATTTATGGAGAATGTCGTAAAAATTTGAGAGTGGCTGCAGCGCATAACTACAAATACCTAATTAGTTATCACTTATACCTAATAGTTCTTTTCAATAATTCTCATAAATTAGATTTTGTAAATTATTGTTTTTGTTATCTCCTTAATGCACGGAGTAAACATAAAAATCAATTAAGCAAAACTTGTCTTTTAACGAAAAAACACTGTAGTTAATTTTTATTATCTGAACGTAAGTAAAATTCCCAGTGTGTTTTTAACTTATATTTAAATTTGAAAATGTCATTGCCATTTACATAAAATGAATAGCCAATAAAATTAAAGCGTTTTGACATAAATGACCAAAAGCATATAGCAAATATTACATACAGGTATGGACCGGTATAACATAGTCGCAGATTTTCATGTTGAAGCTTCTGATGAAACCTAAGATTAATCTCGGCATATTTACTGTAATGCTTTTGGTCATTTATTTTCAAATCCTTTTAATTTTATTCTTTTATTGGATATAACGTTAAAGGACAAGATTCGATTAATTGATTTTTTATGTTGATGAAAATCATAAATAAAATCAGTTAGTTTCGTTTATCATGGAAGATATACCAGCACCAGCAGTAAACGAAGCAGTCGTCATCGAAGATATCGATGAGCTATCGTCATCCGCGATTAGTAACGACGTAGATTTATATTATCAAGAAACCTTAAATTTAGAAGAAAAAGTAAAAATGAAAAATATTTTTCATTTACCGATAACTCACTTTTGCGTTATTAATCACAATAATGTCTACGTATACGAAAATTATAGTGCAAATAAAGTATTTTCGTGCATAGTCAATGTAATAATGCCAAACAAAATCCGCAAAGAGTAAGTTGTCTGAATGAGAGATGGAAATTAGTTCCACGAATTCATAGTTTATTCGGAAGAAATTTTACTACTTCCCAGATGTTGTATATGTTACGATTCGATCCAACGTAAAATATTGTCAATCTTTTGCGAACTCTGTGCTGAATTCGATCCCGAAGTTAATCCTATTTTAAACGATGCTTTAGATAACAATCAAATTCTTATCAACCGTAATTTAGCAGCTGCTGATGATATTAATAATAATAATAATAATAATATAACTTTATTATTCCAACAGTAAAACCAATTATAGGAACAATTATATGAACAAAACACGTACATTATAATAAAATAAAGTTCTTAATTATTGAATAAGTCATTCATTCATACATAATGTAAGAAAAAAAAAGAAAAATCACAAAAAATCAAAAGGTAATCAATGTATCAAAGCTAGAAAAGAAAATATCCTCATAATGTAAATCCGCAGCCCTACACATCGTAAATATTGGCGATCCCCGAAGGAGATTAGTTCTCGAGAATGGCAACAAAAACGTGGCGGAGGAACGAGAGGCAACTCGGGGAATAAAGAAGTTTATGCAAGCCAAGAGACATGGGCAATCAATTAGTCCATTACACAATTTCCACATAAAGCGCGCACCATGAATCTCCCGGCGATCCCGCAGTGTCCGAAGGTCATGCGCCAGCAACAAGAGATTATAATCAATACCACGCTCAGGATAAATTCCCGTATCCTTGAAAGACAAGTACTTCAAAAATCTTCGTTGCACCCTCTCAATGGCTATTTGTAAATATATGTATTGAGGTGACCAGACTTGTGACGCATACTCCAGTTTACTGACAACGAAACTGAAGTATAGAGTTTTCAAGAGCAGCGAACTTTTAAAAAATTTACAACAGCGCATAACAAAACCTAAAGTTTTTGAAGCCGAACTGCAAATATTATGTATATGGCTGGAGAAGCTTAAGCGCGTATCAAAGTACACCCCAAGATCCTTTATGCTGGTCACTCGCTTGAGCTGGTTATTTTCAATAGAATACGTAGATGGTATATTGTTATTTTTTCGTGAGTAGGACATATAGCAGCATTTGTTTATATTTAGTTTTAAATTGAAATTTGAACACCACGTAGATATAAGATCTAAGTTGTCCTGAAGATGAACTACATCATTCCAAGTTCGTATAGCGCAGTAGATCTTTAAATCATCCGCATATGCGAGTACATTACAAGTTAACAAATGAAATGATATTGAAAACATAGCTCCAGATTTATTCGACAACAATAACAACGAAATTTTTGAGTGATCATATACATATATGAAAGATGGATAACGCTATTCGATTTTCTACAAGTAGGAATGACAACAGTCCAGGATTTGATAACAGTCAAAATTCCAAATTCCAACGATACCGGAAGCCTACATGACGTTTTTAACAGTGATGCGATTACAATACCCAGCTTTTATGGGCCAATTGGACGAGGAAACATCTGTGAATTGGACCACCTTCAAAACTTATTTTCAGATAAAATATCTCACATGGCCCAGGAGGAGTTCATGATTGCATCGAAATCGCTGAGCTCATTATGCGTACAAGTAAATCGATCAGAAGCCGTCAATTCGTTCTCATATCTATCCACAACGAAGAAATTGAAGATCGGTTCCATCTCCATGTCGTCCACTCATGTGAGGAGATAATTTATGTATGTGTTAAAAGTAAGGATGTGTCCGCTGCAATTAGATCGTCATATTTTGAGATAAAAAATGAGGAGCTTCTGATGAAAAACCTAAGTTTAATCTCTCTGTGTGAATTAAAAAATCATTTTGGGAAAACTGAGTAAGTAGTTTTGTTTAATGGCTCTATCGTGTGTTCCAAACAAAAATCTTACCATGTGTTTTTGCATTACAAGATCGTAATATCATTTGACATGGATTGTGTATGTCCTAGTACTGTAGCTAGCGATTATAGACGACGTGCTCAAGTCGATATATTACAAAGTGGTCTAGATAATGTAGATTAATTTTATGACAATGATCATACACATGACGTGTTATGTCACGATAAAGCGAAATAATAAAACAAAGTAAATGTTATTTATTTTTTTGTATTTTTAAGAGTTGTTCGTAGTTAGTAAATATTTAATAAATGTATAAGTAGTACAATTGTTGTTTGTTTGGTTGGTAATAAGAATAGCATACATGATGATTCAATAGTAAATAGTGTAAAGGATTTAACATATTAAAGTAATCAAATAAATCAATTAAAGTAAATGGATATAATTGTTTGAAGTCTTCAGCTGATGCTGGAAGTGTAGTCCCTTGGAATCTTACCATTCGTAGTTTGAATATATCGGTGTCCGGAAATATGTCTGTGTTTATAGTGACTAGAATCGGTGCTTTTTCAATTAGTAGTCCAGCTGACAATTGTTGGTAGTTTTGTTTGATCCAGATGTGTTTGGTATTGATCCCGAATAATTTTCCAGAATTGCCTGAATGTTTCTTAATGATGATTGATCTTGTACGATGGTAAGAATTCCAGGTTTGGTATTGTGGTTTCCAAGAGTAAAATCCATTGTTCGTCACTTATTTGTTCTTGTTTCATCAGACATACATTTTAAAGGAAGTAATTGGGATAAAAACAGTATGTACAGGGTTTCCATGAGGGTCAATAGATATTGATCGGGGACATCTTGCGTTGTCGTCGTCATTTTCTACTTAAACACAATTTTAACCCTTTAGCTACTGGAATGTATCCACAAATCTGTCTGTCTAAACGCGAAAAAAAAAGAAAAAAGAAAGTTGTTCAAATGCTGATAAATTAATTTCTTATCTCTATGTGATGGGTTATGTACCTAAGAATGTTAAAATTAGAGGGGGTAAACGGGAAAATTCCCCCCCTTTAATATAATTACACTTCTTATATTATATAAAAAATACGTTTGCTAAGAAAATTAGTCCCTCTAAGATTGTGGCCCGGGACCCTTCCTAGTACATACATATTTATCTATTACAATACAAACACCCTTTTTTTATAGACAGGGGGTTGTAAAAAATTATAATTTTGAGTATATTCAAACTATACGTATATAGCGAATTATAAATAATTATGTAACTTTTTTCATCAAAATGTTTTCTGGTGTGATAAATTTTGTAACATTCGCCTAAACAAACGACACCAAGATGTAACATACTTCACGTTTTCTTTCACCTCGGTCAGTATTTGAACATACATGGTAAATTCTTTGTCCCTTTTGTCACTCCCAATAGGTGGAACATTTGCATGCGAAGACTTTCCACGAAATTCGCTGCAACTAAGCGACTTATTCTTCCATACTTTGTCTCCCCGGTCTAGCAGCAGTCAGAGTTCTATTTTTATTTCAAAATTTGTTGCACAACTTTTCTTATAAATATGTTCAAGCGTATTGAAGCTTTTCCTGTTTTTACAAGAAACACATTATAAGCATTTAGCATAGTAACATCAACCAGGTGAAGATAGTTCTTTATACCACTTGATATTCAGACACATTCCACTGTAGCTAATTGCATATCATATTTATCAATCATGCGCATGTTTTGGGTATAATTTACACAGTCTGGTTTCCTAATATACTCGCCAGTTCTATGGTTCAATTTTCTGCTATTGTTCATTCCTCGTTATGAATGTTGAAAGCATTAATACATCACGTTTGTCTTTCCGCATAAGAGCCATTACATTTCCGCACTTTCCGCGTGCCATTCGATGTAAAAATTTCGGAAAGTTTTCTATTTTTTTTTCTGTACCACAGAAACCGGCATTTTGCTGGTCCAAGTAAATTGACAGTTTAGGGTTAGTATACCAATTATCTGTATATAATAGATGCCCTTTTTGTTCATAGTTCACAACTAGTTTTTTTTTGTACCCCACCTGAAACACCTAACGGATCATTTTGAAGAATGTTGATTTCAGAACCGGTATACACTAACAAGTTCAGAACAATTCGCATCTCGCAATCACACAACACAATAATGTTAATTTCAAATCCATTTTTCTTGGATAGGATAAATTCTTGAAGTGCAGTCTGCCTTTGAAGAATATCAGGGATTTATCGAACAGCAGCTTTTGAAAAGGAACAAAAAATGAACACTTCTATTCCATTCTTCAAATATGGTTCGTATTTTCCACAATTTATCGACAAAATGAATGTAACACAACAGTTGTATGAACCTGTCTCTTGTCATGTACTTGCTAATAAAATTACTGGCAATAATGGGATCTATTGACCAATAATCCAAATTGCATGTTTTTTATATGTGGCATCAACAAAATTATTGCTAAAAGGCTATACATTTCATTGACATTAGTAATCACCCATGGTCTTCTTTTTCGAGCAAGATCGTTGTCGGGACTGTACTCATGGTATCTATTAGTTTCGTCTACAATTAGGCTCCTCAAAATATTTTACTTTGTTATCTTTATTTTCTATTTCAAACGCTCCCGTGATGCAAGAATTTTCATCGTCAAACTGGTACATCGTAGGACTAAAAATATCGCAATTTTGGTACTCATTGACCCTTTCACTACCATCACTCGGACTATCCAGGTCACAAAGTCAAAGAATTTCTTCTACATCACTATATATGTCATTGTCACTCAATTTTATCTTGCACGCTTAAAAAAATATTTTTTTTTATTTCCTGCATAAGTATATCGAACATGGATTTACCGTCAACATCTCGTGGTATGTACAACTCGTGGTACTCGCGGTTCATAGCGTCGAAGAACAGAATTGAGTGACAATGACATATATAGTGATGAAGATGATTTCTTTCTCTTAGTGGTCTGGATAGTGGAAGTGATGGTAGTGAAAGAGACAATGACTTAAATAGTGATAGTGATGAAGAAACTGTTGCAGGAGATTTACGTTGGCAAAATTGCGATATTTTCAATCCCACGATGTACCACTTTGATGATGAAAATTCTTGCATCTCGGGAGCGTTTGAAATAGAAAATGAAGATAGTGAGTACGAGTAACTTGTAAAATATTTTGATGAGCATATGATGATGATAATTGTGGACGAAACTAACGAGTACAGTGCCGACAACAATCCTGCTCCAAGAAGAAAACCATGGGTGATTACTAATGTGAATGAAATATATGTATAGCCTTTTAGCAATAATTTTGTTGATTCCACATATAAAGTATATGCAATTTCGGAGTAATGAACAATAGCAGAAAATTGGACGATAGAACTAGCAAGCATATTAGGAAACCAGACTGTGTAATATATTATACTCACAACATACGCATGAGTGATAAATGTGACATGCAATTATAGCTACAGTGGAATGTGTCCGAAAATCAATCAAGTGGAATAAAGAACCATTTTCTCACAATGTTGCTGTTTCTAAATGCTTATATGTGTTTCTTGTAAAAGGAGTAAAAACTTCAATACGTTTGAACATATTTATAAGAAAAGTCGTGCAACAAATTTTGGAGAAAATGAAACTCTGACTGCTGTTAGACCGGGAAGACAAAGTGTGGAAGTAATAAGTCGCTCAGTTGCAGCGAATTTCTTGGAAGAACATTCGCATGCAAATGTTCGAAATACTGACCCAGGTGAAAGAAAACGGGAAGTATGTTACAACTTGGGGTCCTGAATGTAAAGTAGAACTTTGTTTAGGCAAATGTCACAAAATGTATCACATTAGAAAAAAATTTGATGAAAAAAAGGTACATATTTCCTTTCAATTTGGTATTTTATTATATATGTCTATTTAGAGTTTTAGTCTATTTACTGATATGGATGTTATGTAAAAGAATTTTTTTATTACATATTTGTTTTTGGCCAAACATGTCTTTTCTTGTATATATTGTGTTATATTTGTAAGTATAAATTTTGAAGTATAATAAAGCTCAACATATGTATTCCTAATTGCTTTTGGACTTCATGTGTTATTTGAAATACTAATCGTGCTCATGCATAAAACTTGTTTTTGGGGTACCGAACTGTGTTGTCTCTTCTCTAAACGTTTCGACTGACATGTGAGTCTTCTTCAGTAGAGCTGAAACCCAGAATATACGTTTCCTATATGTCTAATTATGTTATTTTTCAATGAATTATCTGTAATTCGCTATATACGTATAGTTTGAATGTTCAAATACTGACTGAGGTGAAAGAAAACGGAAGTACAACCTGGTGTCCTGAGTGTAAAGTAGGACTTTCTTTAGGCGAATGTTACAAAATTTCTAACACCAGAAAACAAATTTGATGAAAAAAGTTACATATTTTGCTTTCAATTTGGTATTTTGTTAGTCTATTTAGGTAAGAGTTTTAGTTTGTCTACTGCTAGGGATCTTATGTTTCTCCTTTAATTTTGACATTCTTATGTAGGTACAGCCTTAGTTAAAATATGAAATGCAACTAAACACACCAAAATTATTTCTAAACTGGAATATCTTATGATAAAATAAGTAAAAGTCAATAAGCCAGGCCTGGTCCCTGCATAATTCATCAAATCGCTTATTGACGACAGCCGTATCTCATGAAAGTTTCGTACAGTCGTCTATTGACGACAGCCGTAGTTAAAGGGTTAATTAGTATCTCGAAGAAACTTATCATTTTCTAGAAAATCATTAATTGATAACAAAGGATTACGACTATCGTGACGAATTAATACTGGTTCCCAAGACATTTCATCTTCTGAAACATCTAGGACACAGCATCTATTATTTCCATAACATACTGCCCGAAGACACCATGTACAATATACATGCATGCACGCATGCTCGTGAATAGTCCAATATTGTGTATCGTAATAATTACGCGTTAAATTTTTAAATTTATGAACACAATAGCCACATTCAATAGATGCACATCCCTCGACTAGACTACATAAAAAAATATAATTATTACATGTTATATCATGTGCATAATGTGACGATGGTCCTAATAATTTTTCATGAAGCCATTTAGGAAACTTATCTTTGATTTGTCCATTTAATTTAAATTGACCAACATACTTTTCGTAAGCATGTCCCTGTTTGGCAATAATTAAATTTTGTTTTATTTTGCGAAAATTATCAGCATTTATAAAACAATCATCATCGGTTTCAAAAAAACCACCTGGATCTAAATGAAATAAATCAGATGTATAATTTTTAACAATTTTATGATATACTTGTGAAAGAATTTCCTGTTGGACTTCGGGTGCGTTTTCGCTCGCGACACTATCAACACTAGCACTAGCAATCGACATGATGTATTCGATATACACATCGAAGACATCGATGATACATATCCGATGTGTATGTTACGAATTTTTAAGTGGTAGAAATTCCAAAACCAACTGGTTTTATACTCTCGACACGTGTCTGTAACCCAACCCAAGACCTTGGCCGAAAATTTTTTTGTTAACCAGTCGTCGTGTATCGTTGTTGACGCAACCTTTTCAAACACCCCACCCATGGCTATACAGCTTGAGCGCGCGGGGTATGATCACCCGATGCTAGTCGATATTCTTCGGACGTATATTCGGCAAATGATCTCCGCTAGCTGTGTTCGCCAGATATAGATATATAGATTTATTTTTCCAGAGTTGTTATTTCGTTATATTTACTGGAGAGAATCTCTAATTTTAATTTCTATTTCAAGGGTCGTTTTTATGTTATTTTATGGTATTTCTGTTATACTTATTTATAGTTTTTTTTTACCATGAAATTTCTATTTATTTATTTTTCTCTAGACATCTTAGTTTATTCTGCAGATGTTTCAGGCGGGTTGTTTTTATTTCATTCTAAAACCCAGTTGTACTGCTATAACTTTGTACACAACTACATTATTATTTAATTTCATTAGGATAATCATAATTACGTTATAAGTATTACAATCTTCGCGTTATTATCGACTTAGTTATCTAAGCAATCGTCATCACTTAAAGAGAAAATTTAATTTGTTCTTTTTGTCAATCTGCAAAAAAATAATCAGATCACTATGAGTTCGAATATGAGCAGGCAATGCTAGTATGTTGCAGTGGTGCCAGGAGTAGAGAGTTGGAAATCCCTAGAAGCCCTTCTAAAAATTCCCTAGATTTCCCTAGACATTTTCTTTGGGATAATTTCCTCGATTTCTTTATTTTTTCCACTACTTTTGTTAATAATAATAATACAAAATACTTATAACTTTATTAACGTCTAATAACAAATTTAATTACAAATAAAAATACAAAAAAAATAGGTGTTTAATAAAAAGAAACTACTTATATAAATTTTTATGCGACATAAGTTCTAAATGTTCTTTATGTACATTAAAGGATTGACAACAATTATCTTTATTGCTAGACAATCTAATCACAGAAACTGCATTTAGAGCATCGCCACTTAATGTATTTCTCTTTTTGGTTTTAACGTCTGTGACTACTGAGAATACTCTTTCAGTTTCTGCGTTGCTGTGCGGCAAACTCATGCACAATTTGGCCAATTTTACAACATTAATGAATTCATATTCATCTTGGAAATTTTTGCACGTGTCTAAAATATGCCAAAATTCCTCAACTGAATATTCCAAAAAAGTCGTTTTCTGATCATCGTACTCGCTAAAATAAACAGCAATTTTCTTCCATTCAAAATCGATCTTATTCCCATCGACGCCATCAACAGATGCAAACCTACTCCACACTATATTAAGCGACTTTAAATTATCAGGTTTATGTGTACTCAGCGCTACGGCCGGTTTTAAAAAAATTAGGCAATCAAAAAAAGGATCTGTCAGTGGCAAACGCGACTGTAAATCGGATGATGCTGTCATCAAACATTCTAAACAAGATTTTCGAATGGAAATTTGGATATCTTCAGGCAAATTTGTAAGTACAGAATTACATTCGTGTCCCAAATCTCCCGATTTTAAGTCAATAAAATTTGTAGGATCTTTACAGTTAATATTCAAGTCATAGTATGTTCCGGTTTAATAAAATGTGCAATTATGTTTCTAAATATTTTTCTTGACTCAGATGACAAATTGTGAATTAACAACTTCTTTGCTTGAAATAAGGCATTAAATGTGTTGAAATAATTTAAAATATAGTTTAAAAATAGTAATATGGCTTTTGTACAAGTGTTGTCTAACTGCTCAAAAATGAATTGTGCTATTTTGCTCTTGTCTTCTACAGTAATCAGTCTAAAATAATGTATTACAACTTCCCAGTTGTCAAGAACCCTTTTAATAGCATGTTGCATGCTGAGCCATCTTGTGGCAGATAATTTCAAAATTTTTTTCTGAGCAGCATTAAAAAAATCTTGCATTTCTGCAAGCTCGGCCGTTCTTTTCACAGACATTGAGAAGTAACTAGCTACGCTGCGAACAAATTCTTCCGGAGTACGTGGCAGTTTGGAACATGCATTATTTGCTATTAATGCTGAAGAGTGACAAACACAAGGGACAACAATTAATGCTTCAGTTTCCGATTTTAAGCGCGTCATGAAAGAATTAGTTTTCCCCAACATTACGCTAGCATTATCAGATGCAAAACTATAATATTTTTTACAGGAATATTTTTGACCTCAACAGTTTTTAAAAGCAGTAAATAAATTTTCTGCATTACAGTTTCTTGAATCAACAGTAATTAATTCTAATAGTTTGTCAGATATTTTACCATTAACATCTACATATTTAACAACAACACACAACAATTTATTTAGTGATATGTCGGTACTCTCATCAATTAAAACACTAAAATGTTTCTGTTTCACCACATCAGAAAGTTCACGAATTTCTTTTTCGGCAATAACATTTTTTATAATATTTACCGTTTTTGTTCGCCCTAATTGAATATCTGTTAAAATGTTAGAATCGGGAAAGGACTCTTTTAAAAGTGGGACTAAATGTTCAACGACTTGAAAAGCTACATTGTGAGTGCAAACAAATTTGCAAGTTTTATTTCAGCTTCTGTCACTTTCTGAATGCGCAAAGTATTTTCTTTAAAGAATGTGGTAATAGTTTGCAAACCATGAATTTTTCTAATGTTGTCCTTATGTTTGGCCGTAGCTGCATGTTTTTCTAGTTCAGATTTCCCACACTTCAGCTGAACTTTACAAGCATCGCACTTGTAAAGAAGCTTGTTTGCAGGGTCTTCCTTTAACCAGCCTTTGAACTGGGGATCACTAAGCCATTCCACTTTGAATTTTTGGAGATACTGCTTTGCTTTACCCTGAAACTTCCTTTTCTTAACAGGTATCTCAGCTTGTGAAGTAGATGGTTGAATCCTATAATAGTATATTATGCAATGAGCATTTATTGATAGCTATTAAGACACGAGTAAGAAAATTACAATACGAGGCGAAGCCGAGTATTGTAATGAATACAAGTGTCTTAATAGCCATTAAATGCGAGTTGCATAAACTATTTTTTCTACGACCCCATAATAAATCATTATTTTTTGAGCATTTCATTTCATAAATTTTACATGCACCTTTGCGAGTTGAGCTGGTAATAAATTGTTGGTGGTTACTAACACTTGTTCCATAATTTCTGGTGGATTCAAATTTTACATTTCACTGTCATTATCCCTCATTTTTACCGTTTATATTTTCAAAAAAGCACAAATTTTAAGTACTTACTTGTAAATTGCAGAGAACTGTCACATTTATTTAATTTGTATATCTGTCAGATATGCAGTCGCCATATTGAATATTGTTTGAATATTCGAATGTCGCATATTTATTGGATATAAACTTGTATCGTAATGAAAAATCTGTATTCCTATTGGATATAAACTTGTAACATAATGAAAATCTGTATCGTAATGGCCATCGTTAAAGTACAGGTTCGGCATATCTAATAATACAATTAAAGTATAGGAGTAGAAAAAAATAATTTTAATACAGATAACAAAGATAATTAAATTTGTAAACTTACCGTAAATCTTCATCAGATGACTCTGATCTCATGCTAATTTTATATATATAAATAATTAATAAAATTTGCACCTATACAATTTACTAAATACCCAGAAATTGTCGTTGTTCGAGTGAGAACTTTAGCGTTAAGACTAATTTTTAAAAAATATATTGTGTAAAATTTCGAGGAGGGGGATATTGAAATTGCGGAGTCGGCTATAAATCACGGCAATCAAGTCAATGTCAATAGTCTTTCGCTTCGACGAAAAAAACACGAGGAGGAGGGACGAGACGCCTTACTGTGCAAATATTCCCGTGAATACCCTACGCTCGTATTTCAATTTGAAAAAATTACCCGCTTCTTATGTCGATAGTCTCGCGCTTCGACGAAAAAACACGAGGAGGAGAGACGAGATGCCTTCTTGTGCAAATATTCCTGTGAATACCCTATGTTCGTATTTCAATTTGAAAAAATTACCCGCTTCTTACGTACTTATTAGTTAGTTACCTACCTTGAGTTTTATACTACATACAAATCTAACACTATGATACACTATATGGCACTGAGAAAACCAGAAATCGAAAAATTTAGACAGAATAAAACTTGATTTTTTTTTCTTCAAAGTTTGTCCAAAATTCCCTAGATTTTGAGTAAAATTCCCTTTTTCCCTATTTGATCAAGAAATCCCTAGATCTAGGGAAAAATTCCCTAACTTGGCACCACTGGTATGTTGTGCCGTTACTCTAATATGTATTATCGGACCACGTTTAGATGCGAGTTTACGTATACCATCGGGTGATCATACCTCGCGCGCTCTTGCTGTATATATATATATGTTACGGGTAAAGTTAGATTAACGGTTAAACTTAGGTTTACCCGGGTAAACCGCGAAATACCTAGGAAACGTGGGTAAAGTAAGAAATATAACTGAAATTGGACATGTTTCGCAATTTACCCGGGTAAACCGCGTTCGACCCATTTTCACTTGGTTAAAGTTGGGTGTAACAAAAACAACAAGGTCATAAATATTTGCCAACATATTTATATAAAAACATATTTTACGAATAAAAGTGAAAACACTAAAACTGTTCTGTCAAAGTAAAGAATACTGTAATCTATTTGTTCAAGCAAGACAAGCTGCCTAGACATTTCGAGTTACAAAGATTTCCAATAGATTTACATTTACATTTGTTGGTCATGCATTTAGCTTTACAGTTGCAACGTTTATAACCTTGACCTCCTAAAAGTGACTGTTCATTTGCAAGTTGTCGTAAACTTTTCTTTTCCGATGATACACTTTCCAGATCTACAAGTTTCTCACTACACACAGAAAATTGATTCCTGGAAAACATTTCCTCTATTGTTCCTGTCTTGTTAGCTAGTTTATAAAAATTGTCGTCGGTGTTCGCGATAACTGTCATGAGAATGTTTCTAAAATCGCCCCTCCCTCGATCAACGTCTGGAACTTTCACTCTGACTGTATCTCCAACGAAACATAGAATACATTTTAAATTAGGTAAGGTTTTCATCTTCTTTGCTTGATTTTCTAAATTTCTTTTTGCGTCTAGTCTGTTTGAAAGTATATTTTTTGGCACAAGCAAAGTTCACACCTCATACTGGCTGATGTACATGGCTCACCACATTCTGCACATTTGGTCTGATTTTCTAAAGTTTCTATATTATTGGCGTTTTCTCTATAAATATTATCCATATTTTCTTTTCTATTGCCACCTTTAGTAATATCTTTGTGCAGGTTGTCACTTTCAGTAATATCTTATTCTTGCGGGATATCTATTTCTGGGTCACTATCCATAGGCTGGTCTTCGTTTTGTTCTTGTTGAGGCTGTTCACCCGCACCAAATTCCTTGACGACTCTCGCAAGCTCTTCTTCGGTTTGTAGATTTTCAATAGTTTCTTTCGGAAAAGCTAATGTCGATAGGCCGACTTTAATATCGTGCCCAAACATGGCGACATAAGGAGCTCGTTTAATTCCATCATGGTATGCCCTGTTTTTCATTAACTGGACAAATCTCAGACCTTCTGACCATCGTTTGCAGTTTTCATCATCCATCCTCGTCATTTGTATATTTTGTATATCTTAATTTGCTCTTTCCACGCTGCCTTGTGACTGACTGTGGCGCGGTTTGCCATGTACTATTTTAAGGCGACTCCACATGGAACATAACTTTTCAATAACACAGTTTGCAAATTCCCGACCGTTATCCGATTGTAGTATAGATGGGGCGCCAAAAATGCAAAACATGTCTATCAGGCTCTTAGCAACTTTCTCAGCCCTTTTCGATTTTAATGCACGTATTTGAACAAAATTTTGTTAAGTGGTCTTGATGCACCATAATAAGTTTTTATTCTGCATCTTTATGGGATTGCATGTCAATCAGGTCCACTTGACAACGGCTGTTCATCTCCGAAAACACCATTGGTTTAACCACAACTCCTTTCTTGACAGGTTTTAGTTCCTTTTGGCAACCTTCACACAAACGGAGATATAATTTAATAACATCTTGAGTTATATTCTTGTACTTTTTCTTGTATTTACATTCCATACGATGTTTACCACCATGTTCAATAGCCAAATGTGCATCATGCAAAATATCAAACATTTCATCGTTTGTAACGTAATACTTTATGATAGATTCACCCGATGCTACACGAGAAATAAGCTTCTCAACACCTCTAACAGAACATATTGCAGTGATCTTGAATAAATAATAATATGTAAATAAATGAATTTTAGATCACTTGCAATTTTATGTTTAGTTAAGTAAGGATTTCTTATTGTGTGCGTTCATATTATATACATAAGTGCTTAATAAAGGTAAGAATTTTTCTTGATTTATATTTATTTATATTTATATTTATATGTACATTGGTATTTATTTATTTAAGTTTACAAATTCCTCATGAACAATAATAAATTAGGTAATGTAAACGTGATCTGTATAAATTAAGTAACTGAATAAATAAATTTTACACAAGTAAGCAATCAATAGGGATAACTTGGAGTACATGTAATTGGTAACCAGGTTATGTAGAGAATGGAATCTGTTATAGGCCAGAAGAGCAGAGGAATGTATTCCCGGACGTGAGGGATTCGCCCGACTTCTGTGCCTCGGTGCGTCGGGCCTCTTCTATCTTGGGCCGGGATAGTTTGACGCTCGGGGTACCCTGTCGCAAGGCTCGACGGAGGCAGCGGGTCATGCTGTTAGATGGGTCCGTAGTTCGCGTATCGAACGAAACAGCGTGTAGGATGGCTGCGGAAGGCATGATCCGGCCTGTCAAGCAGTGTTAAGGGGCCTCCGTCGAGGCCGAAGAGGGTAGCAGTATACAATAACTTTGAGTTCAAGTAATGCTTCACTTAATTTCACTTTGTACTCTTGGATATCTATGTCTGTACTCGTCTATATGTGTATTTCTTGATTGTCCTCGTATAATCTGTATGATGATCAAATAACTGATACAACATTTATACTTCAATTTAAGATGTCAATCATCAGGAACGATAAGCTGGGTGAACGCGTATGATAATCCACCTGTCAACAATACATCATCGTTAGAAATTGGAAAGATAAAAGGGGTTCATGATAAATTTAACCAACGCATACCGACGATCATGAATGTTTTCCCTTTATTTCCGAATGTAAGCATGACAAAGAAAATACGAATAAAACTTCCCAATAATACAAAGAGATGGTTCAAGAATGAAGTAAACAACAATCAAGAAATTTATAACATAATAAGGATGTGGCAATGAACTTTAAGTTATATTTAAAAGTTGTAAATAATGTTATTTACTTACCAGGCCAATGTTTGATAGATAGCATCCTGTGTATTATATCTGTATTTCACTATTGCTCACATCAATATCAATTTTAACTTTATACAAACAACAAATGCAGACGTATCATTCCAAGTTTTATTTAAATTAATTTTCACTTTATTCATTTTCACCATGATGTGTATAAATATTTACTGTATTAATAATTTATGAAAACTTTATTTTTATTTAAGTAAAACATAAAAGAATCTTAATAAAATTTTTATAAGGTTATAATTTTAAGACGTATTAAATGCTACGTAAAAAGGATCGAGCAGGTGTTCCTCGCACAAATACGTCTGGCATTGGCAAGGACTGACCGGTACAAAAAGTATTGTTTATCAGGTGCTCGGCTGAGTCATAATGTATAGACGGATTTATGGTCACATATTTGTTTACCTCTCGCAAGGATTATTAATACGCTGTTTCCTCATGCAACCGATAAGAGCAGCACCGTCGACATACAATTTTGGGAGATGGATTCGTGCTTAACGAAAGTTGCCGTACGTTTTTGTAAGGAAATTTACGAATAAAAGCGCGGACAGATAAAAATTTCGGCAATTGCTGGTGAAAACCGCAATATTAGCAAGTCTAAAAGTAGGTGAAAACCACTTCCTCCCTCTTCTTTAATAGGATTATTTTAAAATCCGGACTTAGAATAATTTCTGAGATTTTCAATACTTATAAAATTTTTACAAGATTCTACACTTATAATAATTTTATTTTTAACATGCTGCGCGCATTACATTAAAATGTTTAGATGTATTCGAATAACTACCTATGTATGAAATACTTTTATTTTTATGAACTCGGTGTTTGAATTTATTTAATTTCATTTTTATTTTCTTCTTTCTAGAGGGTTTTGTTTTGCATGTAGGGTACTATGCCGTACGTTATGACAAAACTTTCTAGCATTTGTAATGATAACTTTGAATAGCATAATCATTTTTCTTTTCCGTATAATTTATTTTTCTTTTAAAATTTATTCATCCTACAAAGGATATTTGAAATTAATAATTTTGTTTATGTGTATATAGGTTATATATTAAGTGAACAAAATCTTTTATTGAAAATTATGGAAGAGTTTAATACGATGTATGAAGAATTAAGGTGATTAACAATATTTGTTATAAATGTGTGTATAGTGGCGTCTCCAAATTCTTTATTTGTAGTGGTGTTTTTTGTATTGGAATTTCGTGAAAAAGGTAAAGTTTATTTTCTTTTAATGTATATATATATATATTATTTCTTTTTGATATGAGAATTAAGTATATTTTGTTGTATTTGGGTGTTCAATATTAACGTGTTGAATAATACATCAGGGATGTGTGAAATGAATTATGTCATTATTTAATTCATAGCATGGAGTCCTGGTGAATTTGATATACACGAATTGGTCTTGGTGGTACTGCGTTTGGGAGCGAGAAAAGGCACCAGGCAGAACTAATCAGGGCTGAGTTAATTTATTGAATACGCAGAGACATTGTTTTATTTCACTTTATTTATTTAATTAAAAATATATATATTCCTTAAGGGGTGTGCACATGATGATGTATGTTCGGGTTGCGTCCGACGAGCTGAAGATGACATGCTCGTAGGGTGGAACTTTGGGATACTCTTCTGTGTGAATTTGTTACTGATGGTACTGTGTTGGGAGCGAGAAAAGGCGCCGGACAGGACTAATTAGGGCAAAGCCACTTCCTTAATGTCTATATTTTGTTATCAAATAGTAGACCGCACAACTTTATTTTTTTTTAATTTACATTCCGGTACAATTCATCACGGTTAATTTATTTTTAATTTTTGATTGTTTACATGTATCTATGACAAATATTAATAATAATAATCACGTTCACATTTTAGATATAAGCTTGCACGACATGGTGATTTCATTTATTCTTTATTTCTTGTAATATTTTATTGTTTATGATGTATAAATCTGAATTATGACCGAATATTGATTTTGGATGTGTGAATATTTGTAGATTAAAACTTTTGAATTTATTTAGAATTATTTTATTTTAATAAATTAGATATTAAGATTTATTTTGTATTTTATTTCTTTACCTGACCTGGAGATGATTAAAGAGAAGGAGAATCAAGTCATATTTTCTGCCCCTGAGAGAACTATTTATTTTCAAACTGAGCTAGTTACATGTAGAATGTTTTGCTTAACCTACCTTTCAGCAGAAAGTTCACCGTATCATAGTCTAGCATAAGGCCTAGCACTAGGATGCGTGCTTGACTCCCAGTTACGACTTAATTAAGTAAACTAAATTTATTTTATTTATATGTAAATTTGAAAGAGTCACAGCATATATATGGCGACCAACGTAGTGGGGCAAAACTTCTACATTTTTAAACTGTTTAGATAAAAATTAATTGATTATTTAATATTCAAATAGCTGTATAATTAAAGGGAGGTACTTTCACCTTTAGGTGCATTTGAATAATTAATAAATATAATTCACAAATAAAATTTTGTCAAGTTTTGATTTATTTTTCTCCACAAATAAGTCTCTTTAAGTGCCAGGACAGATAAAGTAAATATGTCTGAGTATAAAGGCGAGGGTGAAAATCCTGAAAGTAGTATGGACACCAAATATTTATTTGAAACGTACAGGGAACCACAAGGCATTTCCTCTGTGACAGATTCAGAAAAGACGCTACCTCTTGATGAGGATGAAAATGTAACTGAAGATGTAAAAATTGAAACGAAAGAAATGCCAGGTGGAGACAGATTTGATATTTTATTTGAAAAACTTTTCTGTAAGTTGGAATGTGACAAGATAGAGATGAATAAAAAGTTTGATGAGAATAAAACTGAGATGAATAAAAAGTTTGATGAGAATAAAACTGAAATGAATGAGAAGTTTAAAGAAAATAAAGAAGAGATGTATAGAAATAAAATGGAGATACAAGCCGTAGTAAAGTCGATGAATGAGAAAATTGATGAAAGAATTAAAGCTTGTAGAATAGAAATGTCTGCAATGAATAATAAAATAAAAGAAGATGTGAAACAAAGCACGGCACAGATCAATGAAAAAATTGAAGCAAATGAAAAGAAGTGCAAGGATAGCAGTAATTTTTTAATAGATGAAATGAATCAGAGGGCCGGTGTAGCGAGAGAAAATTTTAGACAGATAGAAGAAAGGATTGGAGGACAAGATGAGAAGATACAATTCTTGGAACTGAAGGTGGACAGTAGTGCCATGTCAGTTCAGAAAGATGTTCAAAATCTAACAAATAAATTCGAGGACTGTAGAGTCAAATATGGAGCATGCACAGATTCACTTTTAAAGCTACAGGATATGACATTAAATTGTCAAGACACGATTAAGAATTTGAAAACAAGAGTTGAACAGGGTACAATTACACCTTGTGTGGTGTCGCAACAGGTATCACTTGGCACAGAAAATATACCAAAATTTTCTGGGTATAATAAAGACAACCCTATGGCATTTCTTAAAACCATTAAGACATATATTCGTGGTATTCATGATGATATGTCGAAATTACATTTCATGAGAGGGTGTCTTAGAGATTATGCGTTATTATGGTACGATATGGTAATTGATGAGGTACAGTCGTACGAAGAATTAGAAAACATGTTTATTAGGCAGTACTGGGGACAAACTCAGCAAAGACGCATTAGACATGACCTTACTTTTGGAAAATATCGTTCCATTACATCTAGAGAGAATTATGTTATTCGGAAATATTCTTTCTTGAAACATATACAACCTGTGATCCAGGAGTGTGACATTGTTACCCAGTTAGCTAATCATTTCGAGCATGAGGTAGTACAAGCAGTTGCTTTACAGGGTATAGACACCGTTGAGCAACTCTTGGAATTGGTAAAGCGTCTGGACGACGTGGAAGATAGGAGTGTGCCTCAGAATAAAAATGGGTACAAAGCAGGTAACAATGGTAACTATTATAATGCTCAGCAAAGATATAATGGTAATAACCAACAAAGAAACAATGGTAATCGGTATCAGAATAATAATTACCAGGGAGGAAGGGTGGAGAATGGTAACAACAAGAACATGGGTAATAATAGTAGTAGTAATAATAATAATAGTTGGAGACAGGAGGGTCATGTAACAAGAAAATATGGAAAAAATGAAACAGAAGATACCCGAGGATTTAATAACATAATTATAGAAAATAAAGAAAATAAAACAGAAGCTGTAACGAAAGATGTATCAAAAGGAGCGATAAAGAAGGAGATAAGAGGTGCAACTCCGGTAGAAAACGGATGGTTACACAACTCAGTAGGAGGTGCTACATCTCTGGATTTTTAGTAGAACCAATCAGAAAGGAAGAGGATTCTCAAAGGGTGACCGACTTTGAGAATATTAAAAAAATAACCACAGAGCTACCAGTAGTAAAAATAAACATAGGCCAAATAGAGGTAGATGCATTAATTGATACAGGTGCGCAATTGTCTCTTTTAGATAGTAGTTTAGTAGATAGGCAACTAGAAAATTCAGGTCATTATAGGTCCATTAAAAAAATAAATTTATTTACTGCCACAAAAAAATTAGTAATAGCTATAGATAAGATATTTTACGTAAATGTAAGAATAGGTAATTTAGAATTTTTAACTGAATTTGTTATTGTACCTAATTTAAATTATAATTGTATACTTGGAATGGATTTTTTGACTCAGTATAGTACAAAATTAAACATGGAAGATAAAACTTTTCACATAAAAAGGGCAATTATATCATGGAATAAAGATCTGCAGGAAGATGAAATTGTAGTTAATAATTTAAGTAGTAAAATGTATGATGAGGATTTCGATTTACATCCTGAAAATATTAGTTTAAAAAACGAGGAAAGGAATGCACGCCAGGTGGATACTCTTCAAAAAGGAGAGGCCACATTTGCCACGGGTGACATAAATAATAAATGTACACACCATGTGGAGGGTCTTCAAAAGAAAGACGCCACGAAATATATGGGTGACATAATAAATAAATGTTCACACCGGGAAATAAATATGGGTGACATTAACTTGAATTGTAATGAGCTATATGTAAGTGAAGTAAAAAATCTTCTTGCAGTACATACAAAATTATTTGATAATAGCCCAGGTCTAGCGAAAGGTTATGAACATAAATTAGAAGTTGATGAGAGTCAGCCGTTTAAAGTAAGAAATTATCCAATTCCATATAAGTATCAACAACAGGTAAAAATAGAAATTAAGAACATGTTAAGGGATGGTGTAATAGAACGATCAGAGTCTAGTTTCATTAATCCCATTGTGGTAGTAGTTAAAAAAAGTGAAGATGACCGAAAAGAGATGAAACTACGTTTATGCCTTGACGCTAGAATGCTCAATAGTCGCACCAAAGCACAGTTTGAAGCCCCACAGAGCATAGAAACTTTATTGGCAAAATGTACGAATGCTAAGTGGTTTACAAAATTGGATTTAAAGAGCTCTTTCTGGTTGGTACCTTTACACAAGGATTCTAGAAAATATTGCTCGTTTTTAATGAATTCTCTAGTATATTCCTTTAAGGTTGTACCTTTCGGTTTATCAACGGCCACAGCTGCATTAGTAAGGGCCATGCAACAAATACTGGATCCATATGAGGAATATGTATCGCATTATGTAGATGATATTTTAATATTTAATGTAGATTTAGAGAGTCATTTAAAAGCTGTTAAAATTATTTTAAGTACATTAGAAAGTAATGGTCTAAAAATTAATTTAGAGAAATGTGAATTTGTTAAGAATAGGGTTAGTTATTTAGGGTATATGATAGATGGTAAAACTGTATCAATAGAGGAAAAGAAGTTGGAAGCAGTAAGAAATTACCCAAGACCTAAAAATATAAAGATGTTAAGGGGATTTTTAGGTATAGTGAACTATTATAAGCACTTTATTCCTAAGATATCAGATAAGACTGTAACTCTTTTTAAAATGATAAAGAAGGGTGTAAAATTTAAATGGACTCCTGAAAGAATAGAAGCTTTTGAAGGAATCAAGCAAGAATTTTATAAGGCGTTAGTTTTAAATCTGCCTCGATTTGAGGAAGAATTTATTTTACGGTGTGATGCTTCAGATCATGCCATTGCCGCTGAACTTTTCCAAGTCAGAGATGGTAAAGAGATACCAATCTGCTTTATTTCAAGGATATTAAAGGGGTACGAGAGTCATTATACGGTTTCAGAGAAAGAACTATTGTCAGTGGTACATGGGGTCTCTAAGCTCAAGTACTATTTGATGGGAAATTTCTTTACAATAGAAACTGATCATTTATCTTTGATTTTCTTAATGAAAACTAGGTTTTCTAATGCACGACTATATAGATGGTCTTTATTTTTAAGTGAATATAATTTCAAAATTAGACATAGAAAAGGAAAAGATAATATTGTTGCAGATGCATTTAGTCGAGCCTTTGGTCATAGTAAGCAATCAGGATCATATCAGATCAATGCTTATAATTTTGAAGTAGCTCCTGAGTTATATAGTAGAGAAAATGTAGAACGTAGTCAAGGAGAAGATGATGTGCAAGATATAAAAAGAAAGGCACTTCAAGAACCCAATTACAGAGGATTTAGAGTAGTAAATAATATTTTATATAAAAGAATAGGGGACAATGATTTGTTAGTATTGGGAAGTGAATTGGCAAAGAATGTTATGTTAGATATTCATAGGAGGTTGGGACACCCTGGAAATAGGAAGACATTCTTAGTCTTTAGGGAGCAATTTTATGCTAAACAAGACAAACGTCTCGTTGAAAGATGGAATAAACAATGTGAACTATGTTTATTAGGTAAATATAAAAATCGTGTAAATAAAAATGTTGTACATAGTATTAGGGTAGAAAATAAGTTAGATTTAGTTGCGGCAGATTTCCTAGGTAATTTAATACCTGGACATTTAGGATATAGGAATGTATTTGTGATGGTAGATATTTTTACGAAATATGTGAAACTTTATCCTACCAGAAAATATAATACCGACATAGCGGTAATTTGCATTAATCAATTTATAGAAGAAATAGGTCAATTTCAAAGACTTTTAGTAGATAATGCTAGTTATTTCAATAATGATCGCTTCATTCAAGAATTAAATTATATGAATGTGCAAGTAAATTTTTCTTCAGTGAGACATCCTGAAGGGAACCCTTGTGAGAGATACATACAAGAAGTTATAAAACACTTGAGAATGCGAACTCATGAGAATCATGTGGGCTGGGTGAGGCATTTGACGGAAGTTGAAAATACAATGAACTTTTTACCCAGTGTGACCACTAATCTTAGCCCATATCTACTGATGTTCGGTAGATATCCACCACGTCCATGGAGACAAGAAACTCCTCCTGTGGAAAATTTAGAAGAGGTAATAGACCGTGGACGAGAGCGACAACGTGCTAGAGCTCGAAAATATACCGAGGAAGAGAATGCGAAGATTAAAAATCGTAAAGTCTTTAATAGGGAGGATATGATAGTAATAAGAAATTATCGATTAGGTCGGAGAGACCATAATAAATGTGCTAAATTAGACCTTCCTTTTGATGGACCTTATCGTGTAGGTAGAGCGATAAATGACACGACCTATGAGGTAACAGAAGTGGATAATGAGCGTGTCAAAGGCAGACTTCATGTCTCAAAATTATATGATTACGATCTCGAAGATAATGCAGGAATAAATTAAATTTATTCACAGATATTTATGTTTAATATAAAATATATGATAAGCTATCTATAAGTATATTAATTGGTATTTATGGGAAATCTTGAATTTATACCATTGACATTAGCGATTCTCGCTTATAAATTACAGATATTCCCATAGGGATATTTATGCAGTGATCTTGAATAAATAATAATATGTAAATAAATGAATTTTAGATCACTTGCAATTTTATGTTTAGTTAAGTAAGGATTTCTTATTGTGTGCGTTCATATTATATACATAAGTGCTTAATAAAGGTAAGAATTTTTCTTGATTTATATTTATTTATATTTATATTTATATGTACATTGGTATTTATTTATTTAAGTTTACAAATTCCTCATGAACAATAATAAATTAGGTAATGTAAACGTGATCTGTATAAATTAAGTAACTGAATAAATAAATTTTACACAAGTAAGCAATCAATAGGGATAACTTGGAGTACATGTAATTGGTAACCAGGTTATGTAGAGAATGGAATCTGTTATAGGCCAGAAGAGCAGAGGAATGTATTCCCGGACGTGAGGGATTCGCCCGACTTCTGTGCCTCGGTGCGTCGGGCCTTTTCTATCTTGGGCCGGGATAGTTTGACGCTCGGGGTACCCTGTCGCAAGGCTCGACGGAGGCAGCGGGTCATGCTGTTAGATGGGTCCGTAGTTCGCGTATCGAACGAAACAGCGTGTAGGATGGCTGCGGAAGGCATGATCCGGCCTGTCAAGCAGTGTTAAGGGGCCTCCGTCGAGGCCGAAGAGGGTAGCAGTATACAATAACTTTGAGTTCAAGTAATGCTTCACTTAATTTCACTTTGTACTCTTGGATATCTATGTCTGTACTCGTCTATATGTGTATTTCTTGATTGTCCTCGTATAATCTGTATGATGATCAAATAACTGATACAACATTTATACTTCAATTTAAGATGTCAATCATCAGGAACGATAAGCTGTGTGAACGCGTATGATAATCCACCTGTCAACAATACATCATCGTTAGAAATTGGAAAGATAAAAGGGGTTCATGATAAATTTAACCAACGCATACCGACGATCATGAATGTTTTCCCTTTATTTCCGAATGTAAGCAAGACAAAGAAAATACGAATAAAACTTCCCAATAATACAAAGAGATGGTTCAAGAATGAAGTAAACAACAATCAAGAAATTTATAACATAATAAGGATGTGGCAATGAACTTTAAGTTATATTTAAAAGTTGTAAATAATGTTATTTACTTACCAGGCCAATGTTTGATAGATAGCATCCTGTGTATTATATCTGTATTTCACTATTGCTCACATCAATATCAATTTTAACTTTATACAAATAACAAATGCAGACGTATCATTCCAAGTTTTATTTAAATTAATTTTCACTTTATTCATTTTCACCATGATGTGTATAAATATTTACTGTATTAATAATTTATGAAAACTTTATTTTTATTTAAGTAAAACATAAAAGAATCTTAATAAAATTTTTATAAGGTTATAATTTTAAGACGTATTAAATGCTACGTAAAAAGGATCGAGCAGGTGTTCCTCGCACAAATACGTCTGGCATTGGCAAGGACTGACCGGTACAAAAAGTATTGTTTATCAGGTGCTCGGCTGAGTCATAATGTATAGACGGATTTATGGTCACATATTTGTTTACCTCTCGCAAGGATTATTAATACGCTGTTTCCTCATGCAACCGATAAGAGCAGCACCGTCGACATACAATTTTGGGAGATGGATTCGTGCTTAACGAAAGTTGCCGTACGTTTTTGTAAGGAAATTTACGAATAAAAGCGCGGACAGATAAAAATTTCGGCAATTGCTGGTGAAAACCGCAATATTAGCAAGTCTAAAAGTAGGTGAAAACCACTTCCTCCCTCTTCTTTAATAGGATTATTTTAAAATCCGGACTTAGAATAATTTCTGAGATTTTCAATACTTATAAAATTTTTACAAGATTCTACACTTATAATAATTTTATTTTTAACATGCTGCGCGCATTACATTAAAATGTTTAGATGTATTCGAATAACTACCTATGTATGAAATACTTTTATTTTTATGAACTCGGTGTTTGAATTTATTTAATTTCATTTTTATTTTCTTCTTTCTAGAGGGTTTTGTTTTGCATGTAGGGTACTATGCCGTACGTTATGACAAAACTTTCTAGCATTTGTAATGATAACTTTGAATAGCATAATCATTTTTCTTTTCCGTATAATTTATTTTTCTTTTAAAATTTATTCATCCTACAAAGGATATTTGAAATTAATAATTTTGTTTATGTGTATATAGGTTATATATTAAGTGAACAAAATCTTTTATTGAAAATTATGGAAGAGTTTAATACGATGTATGAAGAATTAAGGTGATTAACAATATTTGTTATAAATGTGTGTATAGTGGCGTCTCCAAATTCTTTATTTGTAGTGGTGTTTTTTGTATTGGAATTTCGTGAAAAAGGTAAAGTTTATTTTCTTTTAATGTATATATATATATTATTTCTTTTTGATATGAGAATTAAGTATATTTTGTTGTATTTGGGTGTTCAATATTAACGTGTTGAATAATACATCAGGGATGTGTGAAATGAATTATGTCATTATTTAATTCATAGCATGGAGTCCTGGTGAATTTGATATACACGAATTGGTCTTGGTGGTACTGCGTTTGGGAGCGAGAAAAGGCACCAGGCAGAACTAATCAGGGCTGAGTTAATTTATTGAATACGCAGAGACATTGTTTTATTTCACTTTATTTATTTAATTAAAAATATATATATTCCTTAAGGGGTGTGCACATGATGATGTATGTTCGGGTTGCGTCCGACGAGCTGAAGATGACATGCTCGTAGGGTGGAACTTTGGGATACTCTTCTGTGTGAATTTGTTACTGATGGTACTGTGTTGGGAGCGAGAAAAGGCGCCGGACAGGACTAATTAGGGCAAAGCCACTTCCTTAATGTCTATATTTTGTTATCAAATAGTAGACCGCACAACTTTATTTTTTTTTAATTTACATTCCGGTACAATTCATCACGGTTAATTTATTTTTAATTTTTGATTGTTTACATGTATCTATGACAAATATTAATAATAATAATCACGTTCACATTTTAGATATAAGCTTGCACGACATGGTGATTTCATTTATTCTTTATTTCTTGTAATATTTTATTGTTTATGATGTATAAATCTGAATTATGACCGAATATTGATTTTGGATGTGTGAATATTTGTAGATTAAAACTTTTGAATTTATTTAGAATTATTTTATTTTAATAAATTAGATATTAAGATTTATTTTGTATTTTATTTCTTTACCTGACCTGGAGATGATTAAAGAGAAGGAGAATCAAGTCATATTTTCTGCCCCTGAGAGAACTATTTATTTTCAAACTGAGCTAGTTACATGTAGAATGTTTTGCTTAACCTACCTTTCAGCAGAAAGTTCACCGTATCATAGTCTAGCATAAGGCCTAGCACTAGGATGCGTGCTTGACTCCCAGTTACGACTTAATTAAGTAAACTAAATTTATTTTATTTATATGTAAATTTGAAAGAGTCACAGCAATATGTCAAACCGCCTTAAACGTCGATATTGTAGAGTGATTTTGGTTTTAGCATTTTTTTGCCAACTTGACTGATTCTAACATTTCTTGGTATTGTTCATTACTATTACTAAAATAAAAACTGTTTTCACTTTTCGAAGACACCAACTCATTGAAAACTTCATTAAAATGCTGTCTTAAACGCACACGTGCACTCTCTTCGGTTGCTATTTTCGAACTGACTGCACTTGGTGAAAGAAGATGCAATAATAATTCCTGCACCCAACTTTAACCACACAAAACCGGATAGAACGCGATTTACCCGGGTAAAGCCAGAAATAGCTATAATGTCGGTTATATTTCGTACTTTACCTATGTTGCTTGGGTATTTCGCAGTTTACCCGGGTAAACTTAAGTTTAACCGTTAATCTAACTTTACCCGTAACATACATATATACAGGGTGACTCAACTACGCGGGTAAGGCCGATTGTGCCTTTACGAGTAAAGATATTGCGAAGCGGTTTTTTTCTTGTGGTAGCTGTTCATTAGGGGCACATTTTAAAAATATTTTGTATTATACAGAGTGTTCCATACTTTGGTGGCTAACCATAGTTATAGTTTTTTAAATGGAACATCCTATATATTATTGCATTTTTGAATTCCCCGTATAATTTTTAGTCAAAAAGTTATAAGATAGTATAGGCCTAAAGTGTAAAGTTTTTGACTTATTCCCATTTTTCTGAATAATTCAATGTTTGTATAAAATTATATTTCTCGAAAACGACGTATTAGATAGACAAAAATTTTTGCAATGTTGTTTACAATAAGAGGTCCTAATAGAAGCATGTTTTATTTTTTTACAGTTACTAACTGCATATGCAGGAAACTGGATTAAAATTAGATGACACGTTTTTTTATAAAAGTCAATTTTTTTAAATAGAACACCCTGTATATCAGTTCATTTTTGAATTGTTTATTAAATTTCGTGTCAGAAACATGTAAGACGTTAATACAGTAAAAGTGACTATTACAGAGTTATTGTCGTTTTTTGAATGCTTTTGTTAGTTTTTGCAAAAAAGTCAATTTTTTCAAATGGAACATCCCGTATATTATTTCATTTTTGAATTTCTTATTAAATTTCACATCAAAAACATCTAAAACGTTAATACTTTAAAAGTGATTATTTCCTTCACCTGTCAAATTTAAATTTTGTCAAATCACAATCAAAACTGAAGTTGAAATTAACCAATGAACGGTACCGGTTCTTGATATCAGCGACTATTACAAATCGACTATTCAAATGTAGGTAACAAATCAAGTATGTATTTTTTCATTAAGTGGCAAACGTGTGAAATAGATGAAAATGTCCGACAAAAAGAGATTTAGCGATGTTTCGGATGAAATTATTGATAATCACATCGATTTGACAACTATGAAACTTGGTTTAGGAAATAATCTTAACAAATATAGCTCGAGCTTGATAAGTAGTCGACTATTACATTGTTTCAATTTTTCTCGTGTGCCTCCTAATTTGACTTAACCAAAATTGGCATTAATAATTAAAGACTAAAGCCCTCGAGCTAAAGCTCTCGTGCTCTAGTCAAATTATTAATGCCAATTTTGGTCTCGTCAAATTGACCGTAGCGCACACTCGAAAAATTGATCACAATGAAATAGTCGACTATTTGTCAAGCTCTCGTTATATTACCTTTGACTATTACTGAGCTATTGTCTCTTTTTAATATAATTTTGTCAGTTTTGTGGTTTAATTAATATAGTATAGTACTGACAAAATTATATCAAAAAGAGACAATAGCTCAGTAATAGTCACTTTTATAGTATTAACGTTTGACATGTTTTTGATGTGAAATTTAATAAGAAATTAAAAAATGAAATAATATACAGGGTGTTCCATGTGAAGAAATTGACTTTTTTGCAAAAACTAACAAAAGCATATCAAAAAACGACAATAACTCTGTAATAGTCACTTTTAAAGTATTAACGTTTTACATGTTTCTCACATGAAATTTAATAAACAATTCAAAAATGAACTGATATACAGGGTGTTCCATTTAAAAAAAATGGTACTTTTATACAAAAACGTGTCATCTAATTTTAATCCAGTTTCCTGCACATGCAGTTACTAACTGTAAAAAAATAAAACATGCTTCTATTAGGACCTCTTATTGTAAACAATACTGCAAAAAATTTTGTCCATCTAATACGTCGTTTTCGGGAAATATAATTTTATACAAACATTGAATTTTTCAGAAAAATGGGAATAAGTCAAAAACTTTACACTTTAGGCCTATACTATCTCATAACTTTTGATTCAAAATTAAACTGAGAATTCAAAAATGCAATAATATATAGGGTGTCCCATTTAAAAAATTATAACTATGGTTAGCCACCAAGTTATGGAACACTCTGTATAATACAAAATATTTTTAAAATGTGCCCCTAATGAACAGCTACCACAAGAAAAGAACCGCTTCGAAATATCTTTACTTGTAAAGGCACAATAGGTATTACCCCCGTAGTTGACTCACCATGTATAAAGTTTAATTTAATATAATATGAATTTGGAATTTCATATTCATGATTATTTACAACAATTTTCCCCAGTTTATATAATTCAAATATCTAACCTTACTGTGTATTAATTTTGTGTACTCTCTATGTAAAATTCTTATACGTTCATCCTTCTTCAACTGCTGATGTGATTTTCTTTCAAAAAACTGTTAATTCAATGGTCCTGCTCTTTGGATACTTATAACTGATAATAAGACTCCTTTCTTCATACATTCCTTATTGTAATTTTTAGTTACATACATATATGTAATTCGATGTTTTTAATTCGACGTTATAAATTTTGATGTTAACATTTCTCTCTAATCAATAATAATAGTTACTGATAATAGTATCAAATAATTACTACTTTAATAAAAGTAGAATTTTGGGCTGGATAAGTAATTCAAACACAATTGTGGGCTAAATAACTTTACAACTGCCACACTAGGACATAAGATAAAATTTTATAGGTTTGAAGAAACATTTTATTATAAATATTACATATGAGAAATAAAAGTACTTAAAAATTCCAAAATGTTAGTTTTTATTTTTATTTTGTTATGACTGTACCTTTAACGAACAGTGGGGAGAAGGACGCAATATTAGACATTTGCAGTAGGCGCCAAAGGTGCTAGCGCCGCCCCTGTGTTTAAGAATGTAAAATTTAATTATCGATAGATGAACAAAATATTTATAAAAACTATATATTAAGTAGAAGGATTTTGATAATCTTTTAGCCATTATAAATATTGTGTCTCACATCATTATTATCGCGGCAAATTAAAAAGACAATATTCTTTCTCATTACATAAATACTGCGGCAAAATAAAAAGAGAATTTATACATCTGACATTATACATATATTTATACTTTCAACTAATAAAAATCATGAGATAAACTTTGCACCTTAAATTTTTAATTTCATCTTTTCTGTACATACTTACGTTTTCGATTCTACCGAAAAGTGTCTATAGCTAGATCATGACAAAAATTATTATGAAATGGTCTATATTGATTACTTTATTCGTTGCTTTTAATGAATCAAAATTAATATTAGTTCATGTTGTAAGTGTTAGTTTTTTTTAATTATAAATTCATTTTGTTTTTACAGAAATTTCTAATTTAATTTTAGATTTTCCGACACGGCGAACGAACACCGGACACCTTTGCAATGTCCCCAAATGATCCATATAAAAACGAAAGCTTTTATCCTTTCGGAAATGGACAATTGATAAATGTAATGGGCTGCTTCCTTTTACTAATATACCTCAGTGTTATTTACGTTGATCATTTTATAGCTTGGCAAGAGGACAATGTACGATTTTGGTATGGAGTTAAGGAAAAGATATCAAGAATTTCTTGGAGATGTATATTCTCCTGATTTAGTCGATCCCTGGGCGAGTGCACTTCCTAGAACACATGCTGCACTACAGTTGGTTTTGTCGTCACTTTTTCCGCCAAAAGGTTCTTTGATGTGGAAGGAAAATTTAAGTTGGCAACCAATTACATATAACTTTTTGCCGAGGAAACAAGATAAAGTTAGTTTTTGTCTCAAAAGTAATTTATTATTGGAGTCTAAATGTGCTGGAAGCTAAAATATTTTAATATACAAATTGATGATCATGAGTTGTACAATTCAATCATATTTCTATTTATACAAAGCGTTCGAGAGCGACGAATCAACACAAACCATTTTTTTTAATGGAAAGCTATACATATATATTTTTGCTAAATTCAAAATAGTAGTACGAAAATTAAGTGGAATATTTATATGTGAAAAGTAATAAAAATTTACTATTTAAAAATACATACCCTTTCGCATATGTAACCATGTTGTAGAACGTTATAGAATATAAAATCAAAAAACCGTAACAAATGTTTAAAGATCATTTGAAACTCGACTTCAAATTTGTACGTAAGAAGGACTTTTGAACAAAATGTTACGAAGTGTTGTTTATCATACTGGGTGTATTCGTTTTTATGGTACTATCACATTTAAAAATAGTAACATATACCGCGAGATCAAAAATTATATTGATAGATGTTTGCCATGGAATGTAAAACGTCTGCCTTAAGTTATAATATCATTAAGTGTCATACTGTCATTAATATAATGACAAATATTAATGACAGTATGACACTTAATGATATTATAACTTAAGGCAGACGTTTTACATTCCATGGCAAACATCTATCAATATAATTTTTGATCTCGCGGTACTGTTTCTCAAAACATTTTTTCATTAACGTAAATTTAAATATTGTATTGAGGGTTTGCTTTTTCAACTAGATTTATAAATCTAAGTACGATGTTTTAGCAATTTATTGATAAATTGTAACCGTAATATTTACAAACTATTCTTAAATTATGAATTTTTACTTCATGAGTTTTAAAATTTTAATTGAAATTACCTATGTATTTGTGAATAGAAAAAGAACTGCATGCATAGTGTTCGATTTCAATAAATTAAAATATTTTTAGATTGTACGGCTAATTATTATCCATAGTTCTCGTATTATTTTTTTTAATATTTACATTATTGTGTTTTTTTCTCTGTCGTTTGTTAAGGTAACACAAAGGTATATGAACTTATTCACCTCTTCTAATTCGTAATTTCCAATTCCTATCTTTTCAGATATTTTACTATTGCCGATTCTCCAATTATTGTTTATTTTCCCTCATGGTTTTTCTCCCTCGTTCTCAGTTCTCTCCAAGATCCTTTCCTTTATCTTTCTTTGTTTGGAAGCTATAATTAGATCATCTGCATATGGAACGATTTGGCTTCCTCTTGTTCTCAGTGTGCTTCTTGTATCTATTTTCCTTGGAACGATCTCCGATGACACAAAAAAGGAGTGTAGCTGACAATGAATACCCATGTCTTACACCTTTGTTGATGTGAAATTCATTTGGTTTTCCGTGTTCCGTTTGCACAACTGCTTTTGTGTTATTTAAGGTCACTTGTATTAATCTCTTCAGCCTAGTGTGGTATTTTTAATTCGTTTCGGCCCATCATCAATTAACTTATCTTTACGGAGTCGAAAGCTTGCTTATTATAGTCTATGAATAATATTTCGATGTCAAGGCTATGTTTGTGTAGATTTTCCACTATTTGCTTGACTACATAATATTGCGTCCACTGCTGATTTACCTTGTAGAAAGCCGCATTGTTAACTTTGTACAATTTTCGTGGCAAAGTGCTTAACCTTTTTTGAATGATCGATGTCATGATTTTATAAGCGTTGTTCAGCAATGTGATTCCTCTATAGTTTTTGCATAACTACTCAGCCTCCTTTTTATGTATTGACTGTACCTTTATTCCAGTCCATGGGCATTTATTCGGTATTCCATATTTCTTTAATGAGTTTATAAATTTCTTCCGGAAACCTTTCTCCTACATATTTTATCATTTCCGGGCGTTTTTTACTTTTACTTTTTCTTATTATTTCCTTTATTTCTGCTACGTTTGGTTTCTCTAGGGCAATCTCAAGTTCTTCCTCTTCTTTAATATACATTTATTATGTCTTGCTGAGTAGATCTTTACACAAATCCTCCCATATTTGATTTACCTCTTCTCTGCTTTCCGCTGTCTTGCAGTATTTACTTTTGATGCTTTTTATTGTTTTCATTTATACAGGGTGTTCAGAAACTCTCCTGACAAACGAAGACCGGAGATTCCTCAGATAATTTTAAGACAATTTAACCCAATTCACCCTAGTCCGAAAATGCTTCCTAAGGGAGCTAGAGATCTTTGAAGATGGCGCCTTGTAATTAGTTTTTTTTAATATCTCCCGAACGCTTCTATTTAGAAAAACAAAAACTGGTATGCTTATTTATCCTCCAGAGATGAATCGATTCCATCAATTGCGAATTTCTAGTACCGGTCATAAGCGTCCGTTTTGGGTAGGTAAACGGTTATTTTAACGCATAACTTTTTTGTCTTTAACTTTTAAGCATTTGTGACACTAGATTATTAAATTTTCAGGTATTCTAGTACTAAAAGATACTCTTACTTTAAGTCAGTAGGATACACCGTCTTCTAGAAAAATCGATTTGAAAATTTTTCGTTTTTCGTCATTTCATCTTTCATCATTTCAACTTCGCGAACTGACAACAATTTGACAATTAAAAACGTAGGTTTTATTTCTGTTGGCAGTTCAGAGCGAACTAGTGCAAAAAATAATAAATTGAATTTTAATGACGAAAAATTTTCAAACCAATTTTTCTAGAAAACGGTGTATCCTACCTACTTAAAGTAAGAGTACCTTTTAGTACTAGAATACCTGACAATTGAATAATCTAGTGTCACAATTGCTTAAAAGTTAAAGACAAAAAAGTTATGCGTTAAAATAACCGTTTACCTACCCAAAACGGACGCCTATGACCTTAGGAAGCATTTTCGGACTAGGGTGAATTGGGTTAAATTGTCTTAAAATTATCTGAGGAATCTCCGGTCTTTTTCTCTGTTTTATAGTTCGGTTGCCTTCTCTTCTTTTAACTGACTGGTTATTGGTTTGCATCTATTTTATCTTAATGTTGTTTTTTCTACATTCCTGGTTCCAAAAAGAATGGTGTTTTTGGTACCGCTTTTGGATTATTCCTATATGTGATTTAGCCATTTCAATAATGAAATCTCTTAATTTTTCTCGTTTCATTTATGCCTGCATCTCTTGCTTGAGTTTTTTCTATTTCTATCTCCATACCACTTTCAGTTTGTCAGTTTCACTTTGATGAAACATAATTTATGATTTTCTATATGCTTTTCTGATAGATTGTGTTATAAAAGGCAGTTTACTAATGACGAATATGCTGGTATTATTTATATTGGCCGATATTGCGATGGCTTTTAAAAACCTGCGTACTGGGTACCGAAACAGGCAGCGAGGACTACTGGAAATAGGAACAAAGTTTAAATAAATTAATACCAGGAAAGTGAAAACCAACCAACACCTGCAATTCGATTTTATATCCGCCATTCTGCAATAATCGAAATTTTGCTTAATTTTAATCGAGGTTTTCACACCGTAGAAGTGTTTTGGTATGCAAAAAAAATTGAAAATTGTTTTAATAACTAGTTTATATATTTTCGAACCACACGATAGGTCTTCGGGAAAAATTGAGTGGTATGATTACAACGCTAATTTTCATCTAAAATTGTTTCTGAGCAAAGAGAAAATGTCGACTAGTACTACAGAAAATAATTAAAGTTTTGAAAACAAACAATATTAATGTTTATTAACATAATAATTTACTTAAAAATCGTAAATCTATAATCTAGCTCATCTATGCAAGCTTTATTAGTTCAACTTTACTCAGGAGACTTATTTTAATCAATATTTTAATAAACATTCCTCCTTAATACTTATTATTTTATTTTAGTTATTTGCATCATTGCTGCAAGACGATTACAAAAAAATGTATTATGAACACTGCAGAACTGCAGCGGCAAAGCCTATTCTCCAAGAAGCTGAAATGACTCTGTCTATCATTCGAAATAATTCTGGATCGCCTGCAGAAACTCCTAGAGATTTCTTCTTTTTCTATATTACACTTAACGTAGAGGTAAATAATATTTTTTTTTCTACCAAGAGGAGGTATTATTATTTTTTATAATCAAGGAAGTCAATTAACCTAGTTCTTTCTCAAAACTTTCATTTTCGAATAAATAAAAATAGTAGTCCTACACTACAGGACTATAGGTAGTAAACGTCTTCGTATACCGATAGGTCCAGCTCGGAACGGGCCATAGTCAGCAATGGGTGGCAACACCGAAACCCCCACCGAAACCCCTCTACCCGCAGCAGCTTCAATTGCAGTTAAGAATTTAGTAAGACTTAAACCGCGCAAGGATATAGTCGTTTGCATATTCGTTCTGTATACGTAATTTGCCCATTTGTTTCAGACATAATAAGGTCCAACTTATTATTATTATTGTATTCTTAGCTGCTACGGAAAAGTAATTTTAAGTAATAAAAAAACAATAACGTTTTCTAAAAGATAAAAGTAAAAAAATCAATAATTCTGCAAAATAAATTCAAATACACGCGGAGTGGTATCGTACACACGTTGCCACATAGCATTACGTCCATACGTATATTGTTGCCTATGTATGGCCCGTTCCGAGCTGGACCTATCGGTATATTCGTTTACACAGTCGAGCTATCCTGGACTATTTCCATCGGTCGATTTTATATGTTTTTTTTTTTGATTCTAAATACTTATTGTTATTTTATAGGATCATTATGGATTAACGCTGCCACAATGGACTAAATCAATATATCCGCATCCTCTGAAAGAACAAGTTCACTTAGAGTTTGAGTTAGAGATGAGTACAAAAAAATTGAAAAGGGAATTAGTAGGTAAGCGCACACACATACTCATTTATGAATAACGAAAAAAGGAATAATAAAACTAGTGATTCTTTAGGTGAAATGATGAACAAAATTTTGACAGATACAGAAAATCGCATCTATGGGAAATCAAATTGTAAGTTTCATATGTATTCATCGCATGAAATCAACGTAATTCATGTTCTGATATTTTTGGATTTGATGTATCAACATTTTCCGGGATATGCAGCGTGCATAGCGTTAGAAGTTCATGAAGAAAAAGGAAAATATTTTATAGAGGTAAATACAATTTTTATAGTGTCTTATACGTAGTACAATAAGAACTTGAAATGTTTGCAGATGCGGTTTTTGCGAACGTGTCTGTGCGTGTCTCTATCTCTCTCTGCATGTATGATCACGATAGCGGCAAAGTAGCTGAAGTGATCAGAATCAAATTTTTATTTAAGAGTGAATGTTTTTCTTAAATTGTGATTGGATTTTCAGTTAAATCGATGAACCGGAGGTAATAATTAACGAGATTGAAAAAATCTTTCGTCATCTCCTAAATTTAGACAAATTTCTCAACAACACAAAAGGTTTCTCAAAATTCCTTCCGAAAATAGGTCTTTTACTCTTAACGAAAAACAGTTCTTGAAAATATCACACAAGTTATTCATTTAATATGGATTTTCTAATTTATGACAATATTAAAAGGTTAATTTGGATATCTTTTACAGAAGGAAGTAACTCTTTTATTCATATCGACCTTACCTTTAAAGACGTTTTGTGTAACATCATTTTCAAAATTGGAACCGTACGTACATATAACTAACTCGTGATCTGCCCACACTTTATTTTTTGAATATTAATATTTAATTCTGACACATGTATTAAAAAAGATGAGATAAGTTTTGACGTTTCTGTATGTGTGTCAAAATAAAAGAATTCTCAACGGCAAGGATTAGACCAATAATTTAAACTCAAATATAATTTATGCAATATGCTTTAGCCTTCTGCTGCAGCAATTTACCCTTCACAGACACAAACAATAAATATTATACGACATAAAAAATGTCTGATTTTCTTTTACTTAAATAAATCAATTAATTTAATTGTCGAGAATAATACACTTGGCTATATTTCACACAGTTTCATTAGAATTATCTAACATATTGCTGTAATATTTGCCTTTAAATGAAATTTATATAATTTGTTTATTTATTTGTTAAATAAATAAAAAAATTGAAATTTATGCTAGCTCTATAGGCAAAACAACATAAATTATTATCTCTCGTGGGTTCTACTGTGATTTACTTCTTTCCTTACTTGTTTCTCTTTCGTTATTATTTTGATGTTGTGTGGGATAGGGTTATAAATAACTATGACACCAGATTACTTATGTGAAAAAAATGTATTATCTGTTTATTAATTACAATAGATAAAATTTATTGTTGCCTGTATATTATTTATTTTATATGTTTATTTACAATTCTTACGAGTAACAGTTTTCATAATAATATCGTGTTCGTTTATTTTAATATGAATTCAATCAATACAGGGTTTCTCCACCTTCACTCTTTTCTTACGAAGGCCTGTATATTTGGGCCAAATTATGTTGACTTGATAATGAAAGTACTGACTAATCGGCTTTATGCAAACATTCACACGTACTACATAAAGCTTGGATCAATCACCATAGAGGTTTAGACAATTAGTTTGTGATACATTCCTAATGCATCACAAACTAATTGTCTAAACCTCTATTCTCACGGAGACTTTAGATTCTTAGTGCGAAGCTTTTAGGCGTTCCTGTTTATAAAAGTTTGAATATTGTTCAAAGCTGTGGTTACTAATGTCTTTTTTTTTTTAATGAACACTGGTCCGTTGTGCAAGTATTCGCACACAGTACACTATTAAGACTAATGTTCTTTATTTTTAATAAAAATTGTGTCCCTATATTTACGTTCTAATATTTAAATAACTAAGTATTAAAAGAAATGGAGTGTTTAGAGAGAACCTGTGTATTTTTGATTGAATTTAATAGTTATAACAATATTATTTACTACTCACTGCGTAGATTCATATAATTCCTTGAATTCTTCTTAAAATTGGTTTTCCATTTTTGTGGATTCTTCCCTCCTTGGAATCTTCTATAAATTTAATGGTGACGCTCACTTCTTGCAAATATGGCGACGAGAAAACAATTGGAAATTATTCCTATAGAAGCGTGTATGCTTCTTGTTTATTTGTGAGTTGTTAGTTAGTTTATTTATTTATTTATACTGCGGTAATAATGGTAAGCGTGTAGCAACTCCACTTGACCATTACTCGCTTAACACGTAGATGTATTATCTACTTTAAGAGACGCTATCACTTTGTTGTTTATTAGAAGTTTTTAATGTCACAGGTACCAGCTAACAACTAACTATTTTCTGTTGTGACTCCCTTTTTATAGTTGAAAATAAATGCCGCTCGTTATTTGATTGTTTTGCGGACTTTTATTTTTGAATTGTTCGTTGTGGCGCCTCTAGCGGATATCTCGATACTTATGCCTTGTCTCTTCTTCTTCTTGTCGTATTTTAGGTTGGTATTTATTTTTATTATGTTCGTTCCTGACATTTGATATTTTCCACATTCACCAACGACAGTATTTGTTGTTGTTCCATTTATTTATATCTAATGTGCAGTAAGTATATTGATATTTATTTTGATGTTTTTCTTACGTTATTTTATTCTTTTATTGCTATCGTAAACATTCATTGTACTTATAAATGTATTCATTGCTACTTTTACTGTTTTGTAGGTACATTCTTCGACCAAGCGCTAACCTTACTCGTATTTTTGTTTTGGTGCTTTTAATCGGAAAGAATGGAAAGAAATTGGATATTGTTTCGATCGTCAGTCCCTCTGTCTGTGGCTTCTCTGTCTGCTCCGTTCTCTCTTCGAACCATTTTACCGTCCTTGGAGAGTTTTGTATGTTTAATATGCTGTAATAAATCATTGCTTTTTATATTAATGCTGCTTATTCCTTTGGTTACAGATGTTCGTTTGTATGTGCACTAAGTTTGGAACCATGAAAAGGATTGCTATTATTCGCATTACGATGAGAATTGATACTTTTGTTGTGTATATTAAAAATGTTATACGATTCTGTGCTGTTCTTTATGATATACTTTATTTTAATATCCTTTTCAACGCAACTGTATGTATTTTATCTTTAAGTTACTTGAGTGCATTAAGCCTCTTCATATACATTACGAGCATATCTTATTTTATTCTCTGAGTATAGTTTAATTGCTTTTAAATGATTGACTCTTATAATTGTTCCGTTAGTTAACATCACTCTTTCACGGTTGTTGGTTTTAAGGGTCTTTCCATTTTTAAATGTAGGTTCTTTGGATAATATACTCAGAGCTCTTTTTGTTCCTAACCTGTAGTCAGGTTCTTTATTTTCAAATTTAAACGTTATCTCTGGTTTTTCACTTCTGAAAATAAATATTCATTTGTGTCATTTACTATTATCGTTGAGGTTTTTCCTCACTTATTTCTAAATGGTGTTTGTATATATATAATCTTAATTAAAATACTTATATTCTAAGTGCATACCTGTGTTATCGTATGATTTAATAAATTTTATTTTAAAATAAATATTTCTTAAACTATGAGTGTGTTTTCTTATTGCTAATATTGATCTAAATACACGAGTATATCTTAGTGTCAACATTAATTATATCTATTTCTAACATTTTATAATTATATACAATATTGTCTTAATTTCTAAAGTAAAGTTCACGGCAGTATGTTTCGGCTGTTATGCCATTATCAAAGAGTTACTTATCTAAACTAACCTAAAGTAAGTAAGGGTACAACTTATATACCTAGCTCTTAATGATATCGGGTGGTGGCTAATGGATATTTATAATTATGTCTATAAAGGGAGTATTTAAGAAATCTAACTGTGTGTTAGTAACTCTTTGATAATGGCATAACAGCCGAAACATATTGCCGTGATCCTTGCATATTTAAAAATAAGAATAATATTAAGAACGAGTTTAAGTGTTAAAGAGAATATTAAATTTAAGTTTAAAAAAAAATGTTTACTGAAAATTTCAACATCATGCAATACAAATAACACAAGGGTATGATGAGTTGCATATATTTAAATATGAAGAATTCAAATACCAAATGATTTTATTGTTACATTATAGGTTAAATAAGTATTAAAATAAGTACAAAATAAAGACAAAATAAGTCTAAGCAATATATATTTATTTTGTAGAAAAGATGAACAGGATGTATGGTATGTGTACAACAAAACGTAACCTAACTTTTCACAAGGCGTGAAAATTGCATTGAATATTTTAAATAATGGACCTTTCTTCAAAGACAAAAAGGTACTTAAAGCAAACAATATAGAAACAGTCATGTTGAGGGATGGAACGGTAAAGAGAGTGAGTCATTTAAACGCCATCAAACTGTACGAACAAGATCAAATTCGTTATTCACGAGCCAAAAATATGGAAAAATAAATAATATGAAATAAACGTGCACAATGTGACAAATTTTATAAGAAAGATTTTAATAAATCATGCTTAAAAGTTACCTCAAACTTATGACTATAAATAAAAAAAAAGGATATAAGTTAAATATTCTAACACGAAATGGTCAGCAATAATGTTTTATACAAACAACAGCTAAATGAATAAAAATATACATTTATGAACTTGTACGTGTAAGCGCAGAAGTTTCATAGACTGTGGAAAACTTGTATGGTTTTGAGACCTACAAAGAGAAATATTGTATAAAATTTGTTTATAGTTTATTGCAGATAAATGTATTACTGTCGGAAAAGTCCTGGGTAGAAATGAAAGACGACGTGGTGGAACCGACTAATCGTTGTAATATAAGTGATATGGGAAGAAGACTTCCTGTCATCTGCAATGTGTTTCCGATTTTACCAAGTCCAGACATTTCTAAAAGAAAATTAAGGATTATGTTAGCGAATGGGAGAAGAAAGTATCTAACAAATAATGAGAAAGGCAATAAGTTTATAAACAAATACAAGGAGTGACTGTATTAAGAAGAGTACACCTACCGTTGGAGATACAGAACAATTTAGGGAAAGACTTTTAAATAAGAAAACGGTTTGAAGTGTTGACGTTTGGTGAATGAACTGTCAAAGACAATATGTGCGTGTGTGTTAGTGTAACAACGACAACTTGCAGAAAATGAACAGCAGAGATTTCACCGAAGATGCTTAATACTAACCTAAAGTTTAATTGGAAGGAGGGCGCGATCGACAGTCGTTGTTCTTTTGTCTCGGGTATAAAATTGGAAAGCAGGAATGAACATGAATTAATTCTTACTTCGACATCGAAGGAAAAAGACAATTTTTGAAAGCTAACAAAGGATTAAAACGTAGGGTTGAATACACTACGATTAGACGTATAAGTATTTAGTTTGTATTAGAACATAATTTCAATTTTCATTTTCATTTTTATTTAGAGTAATTTTCTTTTGATAATTTAAATATGGAGATGCCTAAGACAGAGTTTGAATCGATATTTGATGAAACAAAGTAAGTTGTTCAATTTGTAAAGGATTATTAATGCTGCAATGAGTTTCTAAAAATACAACGTGAAAATGTTTATTCTAGTATAACGTTGAGCAGTATGAGTTAAATAGATATTATCCTGTTAAATAATAGTTCATTAGTTTTTTTTTTATAATACAGAAAGGATCATTAATGGTGTTTGGTGTTTCGGAGAATACTACGTGCAAATGTTTATTCTCGAATACATTATCAGGCATCATTAATTTTTCGCATTTTATCATTAACTTAAAATTTCAAAAATATAATTATATGTTTAAAAAGGGGAATGTTTCTGTGTGGCAGATATTGAAGCGCTAGCAACAATAAGTGCGAATGGTTGCGGCTAGTGGTCAATTCGGGCCAATCTTTGAACATTAACCATTGCGAACTTCTAGATTATCAGGGCATTACGTGCAAATATAATGTTTCTGGTAAAATAGAATTAGCTCAATACTAACAGATTACCTATTGGGAATCGAGTTTTTCGTTGTTTAAAACAGGATAAATATCTCATAACTACTATTATAAAAATATATATATTTTACAAAACATTATAACCGAAAGATGGTAGAAATGTTTTCTTTCAATTACGTGTATTATAAATTTTAATGTGGATATAGTATAGCAATGCTATCTATAATTGATATTCTAATAAAAATATACAAATATGATTTTTATATAAACTTAGACTTTTCTTTAACAAAAAATTATAACTTTATTCCAGAATAATACTAAGCAAGAGATTTACCAGGAGATAGAAGGGTCTGAATACACTGCTAGAACTCACAAGTACTTACAAAATACGTGCTGTTGAGAAATAAGTTCATACATCGAATATAAAAAAAAATATTACATTTATATTTAATAAATGATGCTGGTACAGCACATAAAATAATTTATATGGCTATGCCCAACTTGTGGCAATACTACATTTATTATAAATAAAGAATAACAAAAATTATCATTATACATATAATTATGCTATACCACAGCAATATGTTAGATAATTCTAATAAAATTGTGTGAAATATAGCCAAATATATTATTCTTTACAATTAAATTAATTTATTAAAATGTTTCACTAAGAAGTGTCTGCAACATCAATTAAGGGAAAAAATGAGGTGTGGCCACCACACGACTTTCTTATACGTATGAGCGTTTCAAACTATACAATTTTAAGAAATTTTTTATACAAAACTTATTCAAAATCCTATTCTAAGTACTTTCATTCTCTTAATAAATCGCTATAGAATGCATACTTTGCAAGATATTCGAAAAAAATGAGGTGTGGCGACCACACGACTGTCTTATACGTATGAGCGTTGCAAATTATAGAAGTTTAAGAATTTTTTTTTACAAAAATTATTCAAAATTCTATTCTAAGTACTTCTATTCTCTTAATAAATCGCTATAGGATGCATACTTTGCAAGATATCAAAAAAGTGCTACTCGCTAAGAGTAAGTGCTACTTCCAGCCTGAATTTTGAAATTTCATATATACAAAAAATACTGCAAATCTAGTTCTAAATACTTTTGTACTCTTGATAAATATATATAGAATGCATAACTTACGACATATTTGCAAAAAATCGCTATTCGATAAAAGTAAAAGTGGTACTTCCGCTCTGAATTTTGAAATTTCTTTTATACAAAATATATTGAAAATTACGTTTTAAATACGTTTATACTCGTAACGTACTTGCCTAAAAAGCATGACTTGCAAAATATTCGCAAAAAACTGATTTTCGATAAGAGTAAAGGACCTACTTCCGATAGCAATTTCGAAAAACTTTTTAAATAAAATTATTCTCAATTTTAATTTGAAGTATATATGAATTCTTTATAAATTCGTTTAAACTTAGTAGTTGACGAAATATTGGCAAAATTCGATTTTTTCGCTGAAATAAACTGCTACTTCCGGTCTACCGATTTTTCTGAAAAACTAATCAGATCTCAAGAGGGAGATTATACACGTAAATACAAAATTTGGAATTGATATCTACAGCGGTTATCGTGGTCACATAGAGACACACAGACATTTTTTAAAACATCTTTTTCGGTATCAGGGGACTTCAAAACGTGGACATCTGCAAAAATCTCGAAGTCGAAAATTTCACATTACTTCAAAATTTGGAATAGATATTTACAGCGGTCACACACACACACAGAGAGAGAGAGAGAGAGAGAGAGAGAGGGAGAGGGAGAGAGGGAGAGGGAGAGAGGGAGAGAGAGAGAGGGGGAGAGAGAGAGGGTGGAGAGAGAGAGGGGAGAGAGAGAGGGGGGAGAGAGAGAGAGAGAGGGGGGGTATCAGGGGACTTCAAAACGTTGACATCTGCAAAAATCTCGAGGTCGAAAATTTTCATCATCACAATACTTCCTTATACTACGTATAAGAAAGTAAAAATCAAATAACGGTCAGAGATAAGAAAAAAATACAAGAGATCAAAAAGTTTCTAAACAAGACAGAAAATTTATTGCCTATTTTAGAATCTAGCAGTGGCGCATTGCAAAAAAGTTCAGGGTGAGAAAAGAGGGCATGACCCCGAAAAAATTATTACCCTGTAGATTTACATAATCATTTGGCATGGCTAATGATGCAGGCCTTATAGCGTAACCTACCTTCCAAATTTGAACAAAATATCTCAAAAACTGCAGGAGCTATACAGTAAAAAGTGAAAAATTCTTGAAATTTCAACACCCTGCATATTGGTAACGAAGCGTTTGCAGACCTATGTTTATATGAAATTTTAGGCACAAAATAAACCAAATAGTTACCCCCTTCCTTATGTACATGATATTTAGGAACACCCTGTATATTGGAGCTTAGGTTTAAATGGCCGAACTTTGTTTGCTCTTAAATTCTTTGCACATTAGTTTCACTAATATGCAGTTTTTGTGATCGTTTCCTTAAATGTTGATGTTTCTATTCTTGAATCTATAGCCAGAAGTGTAGTCAATCGTCTCCGTTGTATTTTTCTCGAGTTTCTTAATAGTACAGTTACTAAGTTTACACAGTGCTTCACGTTTTATCGTACCTATTATTCGCGAACTTTTCATGAAACATATCTGCTTATAGCATATCGATAAGATGTGTTTCAAATGCCATAACATTTAACCAAATAAATACGTTCTTCAATGGCTAACATTTTATAACACCAAAGTAAAATAACCGTATTGAAAAATTTACACTTAATGACGTTTGACAGTTGAATATTATCGACAACACAGCAACCAGTAGTAGACAAGGGTAAATTAAGAATTATCTACATTAAATTTAATATAACAAGTTACCTTAATTAAACCTAACAATATACAAGCATATTAACTTAAATTTAGACTTGAAACTTTGTATTTTAACTAATTTTTATTTTTAATTTAAGAAATTTTTTCTGTTAACAGCAAACTCTAAATTGCAAGATAATGGTACACCTCGTACTGTTTTATATAATAAATGTCATATAAATTATCCATCGACGTAGTTTTTTTATATACTTTACTGCAGGATTTCCCAGATTTCTCTTCTGCTGTAGCACTTAGTAAAACCTGAAATATTAACGCATTTCTGCGCTTATATTGTAGGCTAGGTAAAATACCAGTTGATCGAAAAAATATGAAATAAAAACACATACGTTCGTTCTGGCTTTGAAAGTTGAATTGTTATTTGCGGCGAGGCCTTGACCCTATTCCTGAAGCTTGGTTTCGTTAGAGCATAATAAGATGATTTTGCTTTATATAAGTATGTAGCAATACCTGACAGTCAAACAATAAAAAGTTGCTTCTTCAAACTTGATTTTACAATGAATTGCATTTAAGGCTGCTTGTTTATCTATGAAGAGAAATGGATTTCGAATCCAGGAATCGTCCTCACTAATATTCAGACAATATTGCTAAATAGTTTTTTCAAGTTATATAAGTTGTCTAATGATATTCTAAAAAAAATTCCACATTCTTTAATGACCATTTAATAGAAGGCAAGATTTAAAATGAAACTCTTGAATTACTGCAACGATTTCTTTTCAACATATTTTCCTTTTACATTAATATGTACACCTGCACCAGTGCGGTACTAGAGATCTATTTGGTATATTAATTTTATAATCATCAGCATCAAAGTCGTAAAATTTTCTTAGAATGACAGCATAATAGCATAACATTTTTGACAAACAAATTGTTTTTTATAATTAGTGTGCACGCAGCATAACGTTTTACCAATAATTGTAGTGTTTCGTTTCGCGAATACTTGGAACAAAAATGCCCCATTATTGTTGTGCACCTCGGTGCAAGAATAGTTCGAACAATTCTAAATTAAGCTTTTTCAGGTTTTCGAAAGAACCCATGCGGTAAGATCCCCACGTGCATTAAAATGTCCTCAACTGTTAAAATGTGCATATTGTTTATTGTTGTTGTGCATAATTACTCAAACTTCATGACAAATCCACCACCACCAACGCAAAATTTAATTTTCGAAGATTGATTACCGACAATGGGAAAATATAACTGAACAAAATGTCTTCACTTATTTTGTAGGTTATTTGGGACACAAATGTTTTGAAAAGCGTAGTTTTCCAACAATTATACGTTTAACACACAAAAATGAATGAATTCAAATTTTACACTTATTTTAAGGCATGTCCTAACTTTGTGAAACAGCTTTACTAATTTGGCAACGCCCGACCATAATTTCAGTATATATATAAATACCGCATTAGGAAAAAGCCTTCTGTGAATTTTTTCTTCATTATCCTTCGAACCAAATGTTAGCTTTAAATTAAAACAGAAGTTGGAGGAAATATCATATAAACATCCCTGCGAAAATTTTCCTACTGAATTTTTGATAAAGCTATTTATTCGTGTAAGAATTTTTTATACTTTGAAATTTTGCAATAGAAATTTCAAAGTTAGTGGCAATTCAAATAAAATAACAATTTTACAACACCATTGATGAATTGTGTCAAGAAATTTAAGTAATATTTAGGTTAAAGTAGCCTTTTTTTGTGTTGTACGTATAATGTATTACATTTTAAATGCGTGTGTAATATGTACTTAATAAAAAGCAGCGTTTTATCCTCGTTTTTTGTATTATTGATATAGCTTTTTCATAATTTTAAAAATAGATTAACATAATTATCTCATAAACGATTTGGTTCTGCGCCACTGGTTTAATCTTGAATAGAAAAATTGACTACGCCTCTGGCGTGCGTGAATGCGCAGTACCATTTTGGGACACAAACATCAAAGGTGCCGACGGCGAGAGAAACTAATGTGTCTATACAGCTCTATACTGTGGTAATAGTGCTGATATCACTCCTTCGAATTACATTATTTATTTAAGTCCAGTCCTGCAATCCTAACTGCCGGTCATATCATAATTCGAAACTAGACAGACTATTACTCTCGCCAATTCCAGTCTTGCAATGTAGCCTTGACTACAGATCTCTAGTCGTTACTATTCCAGATCAAAACGTCGTCTTGACCTTGTTTGGCGATTGTCACGATGCTTCTGTTGCTGAAGTTCCCGTTTTGCTTGGTACACATTAATGGTTGATATTAGTGAGCCTCGAATTGTCATTGGAAATTTGCGCTCTTTCAGGTTTTTGATCTGTATTCATTAAACGCAGCGCCCACCTGACAGAGCTTGGACCTGCTAATTTGACATGCAATGTGTGGTGTCACAGTCTTGGTCATCTTCTCCACATTCATTTTCCGGTCAAGCAACATATTCACAATTTTTTTTGCTTACTGCCCTAACGCCATGAGGCAGAATATTGTTGTGAAGCAAATAACACCATGTGAAAGCTTTTCTGGAAATTTTCGTATTATTACTTGATGAAGTTTGTTCAAAATTTTATTGTACTGTTTTGCATTAATATTCGCTCTAGTTTCTTGGAAACCTTCCAGCAGTTTATAAAGGTGTTTGTGGAAAGAAACAAATTGTTAGCAAAATAGTGTACATATATTTACACAACTGAAAAAATGTGTTTCCTATAATTTTCCAGGTTCACTACAAGGATGACAAACATTCAAATTTCAAATTATTACAATTCGGAAATGGCGAGAATCAAATATCCTTGCACAGCTTTCGAAATATGGTAATCGAATTGATGGAAGAAAGCGAAGAACTTTATGAAAGCCCCTCTGCTGGTACCACATCAAAAACGTTGGAAAAACGCATACTCTTTTTGCAAATTGTATTTGTTTTGATGTTATATCGCTATTGCTAATTTAGGGAAAATAAATTGTTAAATTTAATAAATATAAGAAATATTTTATAATATACTTAATACTTACACTTTTTTAACTTTTCGACTTCATTACCAACGAAAAAATTGGATATGACTGTTTATCAGTACTACATACATATACAGGGTATTCCACGAGAGCCGTTCGTTAGAAGTTTTCGTGGTTAGAAAAACTTAGAATTCTGAAATTTTGGGTTCCAGGGTTATTCAAGATTCTCTTTCATTTTAAAATATTTTCAAGATCATGCTATTTCCGGTTATACCGGAAGTCGCCATTAACTTCCTTATTTTAAATGGAGCACCCGGTATATTATTTCATTTTTGGATTCCTGAGAAAATTTCATAGTGGGTTTTCATGAGGTTTCCCTACACCTATTTTCAATTTTTTCTTAGATATCTTGATTTTTTTTGAAAATTTTGACAGATGTAGTCCTGTTTTGAGCATTGCGCCCTTTAACCAATTTCGATTGGTGGAAAGCGCTTCTAGGGTATACGGAAGCACAGGAATGATACTTTCGAATGCCATATTGACAACTGATATATCGCATACAGGGTATCCAAAATTTAATGACCAACTACATCATCTTAAAAGTTGAAAAAGTTCGTTTTTTTCAAATGGGACACCCTGTATTTTATTGGATGGTCGGATGCAGAATTTGATTCTGCATCGATTTGCTATAACATTCCCTATACCTATTTCCAGTGGTTTTCTTGTTAATCCATATTTTTATCAAAATGTGATCAAACTCCAAAAGTTCTACCTAGTAAGCCTTGATTTTGACAGGAATTGAAACAATGTTGATTTAATGTCAAAGCAGTATCATCGTACAGATTCGTGAGGTATCTACTTACAGTTCTAGGGATTTTGTTAACTTGCTTAAGTACAGTTTATAATGGAGAATGTTGAAGAATATTCCAATAATGATTTATTAAATTTGTTTTACACGCACGGTGAATGTGGACGAATTGTTCGACGAACATGCAGACTATGTAATGAACGATATCCGGACCTACCAACAATGACTCCCGGAAAATTCGCAAGAATCGAAACTCGCTTTATAGCAACTGGAAACGTAAGGGCAACTCAAAATAACCTAAAGCCCGTAACTGATAATGAATATAACGTGGTCAATGTGTTAGCGTTTTTTCAAGCTTATCCGCGGAGTTCAATTTCGACAGCAGCGCTGCATTTGGGTATTTCAAAAACATCAATCCACAGAATATTAAAAAAACATGGAATGCATCCGTTTTGTGAGATAACTGTTCACGGATTACGTCTTGGTGATGAGGCAAGACATGTCAACTTTTGCGAATTTATGATTTTGAAAATGACCGAAGATCCGAGATTTCTTCATCAGATTATGTGGACTGATGAATCGAAATTCAGCAGGCAAGGAATTACAAATTGCCGAAATACTCACTACTGGGCACAAGATAATCCACATGTTATTAGGGAATATAATCACTAAGACCGCTTTAGTTTCAATGTTTTTTGTTTAATTATGTACAACAGAGTGGCTTATCAAGTGTACGATGAAAATTTAAATGCGGCTAGATATCTGGAGATACTGAGAGGGTTTGTTAGTGATTTTCTAAATGCCCTACCTCCACGTGATAGAGCAAACAGTTGGTTTCAGCTTGATGGTGCTCCAGCACATTCAACTATAGCTGTACACCCGCGGGGACCTTGGAACTGGCCACCCAGATCACCCGATTTGACCCCCTTGGATTTTTACCTCTGGGGTCGTATAAAAGAACTAGTGTACTTTAGGCCGGTACAAACTAGAGAGGAATTATTGAACCGTGTTCACCATGCGTTTACTAATATAAGTCCAGACGAACTTCGGAGATCTGTTTCGCGAGGAGTATATGACAGAGTTATTCAGTGTTTGAACCAAAATGGAGGTCATATAGAACAATTATTGTAATTTTACATTCTCTTATTATTTTTTGTCATTATGTTCCAATTTTTTGTTTTTATTTTATATTTCGTTCTAAATGTTATGTACTAATGTCATGTTCTAATTAAAGTAAATTTTTTACCGTTTCATTGATGTTTATTTGGCTTCGAAAGGCAAGCGATGTTTCGGTTTCTGCCAAAAAAGCACATTAAAATAAAAAAATTGGATTAACAAGAAAACCACTGGAAATAGGTACAGGGAATGTTATAGCAAATCGATGCAGAATCAAATTCTGCATCTGACCATCCAATAAAATACAGGGTGTCCCATTTGAAAAACCGAGCATTTTCAACTTTTAAAATGATGTAATTGGTCATTAAATTTTGGATACCCTGTATGCGATAAATCAGTTGTCAATATGGCATTCGAAAGTATCATTCCTGTGCTTCCGTCTACCCCAGAAGCGCTTTCCACCAATCGAAATTGGTTAAAGGGCGCAATGCTCAAAACAGGGCTACATCTGTCAAAATTTTCAAAGAAATCAAGATATCTAAGAAAAAATTGAAAATAGGTATAGGGAAACTTGATAAAAACCCACTATGAAATTTTCTCAGGAATGCAGAAATGAAATAATATACCGGGTGTTCCATTTAAAATAAGGAAGTTAATGGCGACTTCCGGTATAACCGGAAGTAGTATGATCTTGAAAATATTTTAAAATGAAAGAGAATCTTAAGTAACCCTGGAACCCAAAATTTCAGAATTCTAAGTTTTTTCTAACCACGAAAACTTCTAACGAACGGCTCTCGTGGAATACCCTGTATGTATAAGTTATATTCATACATATACAATTATTTTGGTAATAACTACACAGTTATAAATAAATAGATTTGTTTATTTAAGTTCAATTACATTATTATACAATGAAGTAATCAATAAACTATAAAGTGTGTCATTCAAATCAGTAAATTAATAAAGTATAAAGTACAGGGTCCAACAGAGAAGTGCGGTGTTTTTGATAAAATTATCACACGCTTATTTTCGAACGAATTTTAAAATTTGTTGTTTTTCGACATTACTGGTACACTTAAGAGCAAATGTATTGAAGCACCGGCAATGGCACGTCATCCTTGCTGTTGCCGGACGTTATGCCAGAACATTGAAGTGTGCAGCCGGGCTACGGCAGCTGTAAAACGTTCGGTGTTTCTCCGAGATGAGACTCTAAATATTCTTTAGATATAGTATGAATAGAAAAAGAATTAAATATAAAATTAGGACCCGCAAATGGAATAAGACGGTTATATTCACTAAAAAAGCTGAAAATTAGATATATAGAATAATAAACAGAGCCATTATAAGAAAATAATAATGTTGTTAAATACATTTTCTACCCTTCAAAATTTATACCATTGAAAAGAAATATAATATTGAAGACTTGTGAGTGTAGTTTCGGATGAGTTTAGTTTTACTGAAGTTTTATTGATTTAACAAAATCGGCTTTCAAATGAAATACTTAAATGTTTGCCTTTCAGCAAGTTAAAATAGAAGACTATCAAAAGTATACATATACACATTTATACATAAACGTATATGCACATATGTACGTGTTGAGATACACAACGTACATTTAGGTGTCATTATCAACAGCGAACGCACAGACACGTGTTTCGGCCTTTGAGGCCTCTTCAGTGTATGTGGTGCTGTTGGCAATGATCCACAACTAAAATCGTGTCTTATGTCCGTTGAACCGCAAATTCGGCATAGTAGAGCCCTGTGATCGTTTTGCCCTTCTCCAGGTAGTTGATGTAGATCACACCTCCTGAATCCCAGAAAACGGTGGCCATCACCTTTCCGGCCGATCGGACAGTCTTCGCCTTCTTCGGAGCACGTTCCCCGGGTAAAGTCCACTGTTTCGACTGTTCCTTTGTCTCTGGTGTGTACCAGTGTGCCCATGTTTCGTCGACGGTCACGAAACGACGCAGAAAGTCCTTCAGATTGCGCCTAAACTTCGTCAAACACTGCTCTGAAATGGTCTCACGGTTGCGCTTGTTGTCCGGAGTGAGTAAACGAGGCATCTATCGCGCCGACAGTTTTCTGAAGCCCAATAATTCATGCAAGATATGACCCACGTGGTCTTTTGAGATGCCTACCGTCTCAGCTATCTCGCGTACCTTCAATCGGCGGTCTGCCAATACGAGATCGTGGATTTTCGTTACGTTATCCTTTGTGGTAGCTCATCAAAAACCGACGTGCGACCACGTTTAAACTCGTTGAACCAATTTTTGACGGTCGCCATCGATGGAGAAGAGTCACCGTACACAGCATCCAAGCGTTCTTTGATTTCGATGCGCGATTTCCCTTCCAAAAACAAGAATCGAATCACCGACCGATATTGTTCTTTTTCCATTTTTCTCAAATCTGCGGACACTCTGGCTTCCACACGCGGTCAAAACAAAAATACTCGTCCGATTCGGCTGAGATTTTAGCAGTAACTGTCTACGAGAATGTTCTAAGCGATAAAATATTGCTTTTGCGATAGTGGTGCTATCGGGCGGTGAGGCTAGGTAGTTGTCGGACCGCCCTCGTAGATTATATAGTTGCTACACTCATGTTCAAAACGGATGTTCCACTAGTTATATGTCTTTCAATTATTTCTAATTCTCCCATATACTTGTTGAAAGTTTGCGTTTCATAATTTGATAAAATATCGGCAATATCTTCTTTTTATACCTATAATAGTGATGTTTTCCCGTTCTAATAATATTTTGTTGGGGCACTCATCAAAATCATCAGTAGAATGTTTTTCTATACCATCATATTCATCAGCAATATCCATATTTCCATCATCCATATCCATAGGTGTACTTTGTATATTAACCTCTGAAATTATGTACATTGTGAGAAATCATATCTTTGAAAACATATCTAAATTATTATGTTTCTGTAACATTAAAATGTGACAACATGGTGCAGTAAAAGAATTCGAAAATGTATATTAACATTTTTCATGTAATAATGCTAATAATTCTAAATCTAAACTTGTATATCTTGCACATGCCGTATGTATAAATAGCCACATCCAAAACATTAATGTTATAACTTTAAATATATACATTTACATAAGAAGAATATACATATATTTCACTTGCGGAACTAATGAATTATTTAGATCATTTCTCAAATCTTGAAGTAGTAACTTTACTCCTTTAAAGTGCGTGTTCAGTTATGAATTTAATTGCTTCCTGTTAGTTTAATGTGTGTTTTGCATAGCTAAGCTAGGAGATAGTTTAATTCGAGACACTGCAGAAAGGTAACATAATTTTAACAAAAAGCATTTTGAAAAAGCTAATTCGGGTAAGCTTCATTTTTAAGTTATAAAAAAGTAATAAGGAAATATTTCTTACGACTCTTTAATAAAAGAAATACCACAAGGTTATTTATAATTAGACGTAGTAGCCACATAAGCTATGAAAAAATATATTTTCGAAGTTTTTTTTTATAAATTTCCTAATTAAATTACGAGAGTGCTGGATGAGAATAATCGGACTAATTTTATTGGCGTACTACTTTTCATTCTTACAAATTAATTCATTTTGAGGATGTCAGAGGACGACAGTTTATTGCAGGGATCTCCGAACTACGGCATGTCGGACAACACCGGACTGAAGCTACCACTAATCCAGATCATCACAGTTTATTTTGATTACATTATTGCCATATTTACAATGTATGTAAATTATACAAAATAATAATTCCATGTTTTTATTCAAGGACTAATTAAAAAAATCGTACCTATCACTTTTCTTAATTGGTCGTTTATTTAATGAAATCAAATATTATAATTTATAATAATGACTAAAGAGATTTATGTAGCTTTCCACAATTGCTTGCAGTTGTGGATCAAGTTTACTAGTGGAAATTATCAGCAGCTAATTCAAATAAACACCAGTTAACTTGGACCTGTAAATATTTTCGTATATTTCATTTGCGGAGAATTTTTTTTCATACAGATAAGTAATCCCGAAAGGGGAAAAAGCCACAAGGAAATGTACGTAACTGATCAACCTCTGTGGGTGGTAGACCCTTTGAAAATTCCAGCAATGATAAGTTTAAGTAGTTTTCTTTAAAAATATGGCTACACTGAAAATCCGTCACTTCCTTTTGAAGAGTTTCTTTGTCGGCCTTAAATGCTATATGGGAAAATTCTGATTTCGTTTGCAATTGCATCAAAATCTGAAAAACGAGACACAAAATTCGTTTTTGGAGCGTCGTTTGTAAAATCTACAAGAAATGGCTTCTCAGATTGCTGACTAAATATTTGGTACGTATTAAAATACGTGAAGCATTTTGTGTTCAAATCAAATTGAAACAAAAAATTTTTTGTGGAAAGGACTTAATATGAGTATATAAATCAGACAGAAGCTGGTTTAACTGTAGGCTTCCTGTAAATTTGCAGTAATTCGGAGAATGTTTAGTTTCATAATGACATTTCTTATTAAATTCTTTGGGAATGGATACTGTTTTATTGTAAATTTTACACACTGCCTTATTTCTTTACTAAATCACGAAACATTAATATCCCCACTGCTCTTTAAATGTTATATTTACACACACACATATATATATAGAAAACAACTGTCGTATCCTCAAATTAATTAATAAAGTATCCAGTCGTCGGTATTAGGATAAAAAAATAAAAACAACTCAATTACACTGCTGACGTTTCGTTCATGTAATTAACGAACTTTTTCAAAGCTTCGTAATTTTTTTACATACATAAAATAAGAAAAGTAAATGATATTTTGTTATTACATGTTAACATGTACATTGCATTCAATTACATTGCATTTTTATTGCATTAATTGAATGCAATGTACATGTTAATATGTAATAACGAAATATCATTTACTTTTCTTATTTTATGTATCTAAAAAAATTACGAAGCTTTGAAAAAGTTCGTTAATTAAATGAACGAAACGTCAGCAGTGTAATTGAGTTGTTTTTATTTTTTTTATCCTAATACCGACGACTGGATACTTTATATAAATATATGTATATATATCTTTTTCTTGGTGTTAGCGACCTTAAATAACTCAATAATACATAGTTTTAAACGTTTCGACAATTTTTTATTGCCTTCATCAGTAAAACTGTAAAGAAAAATACAAATTTTAATTAAATACAGGAACGGTCACATCTAAGCTTTTGAAACTTACCTATAAAATTTATTGTTTTATGTTATTATATATTCACAATACCTGACAAGGTATTTGCAATACCATAAAATATACTTCTTATTAATTTTGTTCAAGCATGTTATAGCATTTAGAAATAAAATTAAATCAATCTTTTTTGAAAAACTGTCAAAAATCAATTTTTGAAATAAATGTCATTTTGAAATTTTGTCCAAACGCACACTATAAATATATTACATATATTAGTATGTTTACGTTATAAAATATGAAAATAGATTTTTGATAAACCATCAATTTCATTCCTATCATTAACTGTATTGCTGTTTCGTTTTATTTCAATCATCTCAAGAAAATTTCTTACTTTGGCATTGTTCTCGGTTTTAAGAATTTCAACATTTTCAAAATTGAAATTGTGTTTCATCTTATATTTATGTTTCTTGAGTGATGTAGGATTTTTTGCATACTTATGTCCTTTTATTCTTTCCTCAAGGTATTGTTGAGTTTGACCAATATATATTTTATTACAATCATTACATGGAATGCTATATACAACATGTGTTCGTTTTAATTTTGGAATAGGATCTTTTAAACGTGTGTATAGATGACTTAAATTATTATTATTACGATATGCCAATTTTAAATTATATGGTTTAATGATATTATTTAATTTCTCAGATAGACCAACAATATACGGAACAGGAATATATGTAATATCCTTTTGTATTTGTTTATTTTGATTTTCCCATTGTACTTTATTATATATTTTGTGTAATCTTTGTTTGATAATTCGTTTAATAAATGATCTTGGATAATTATTTTGTTCTAATATGGTATAAACTTTTGTTAATATTTCTGGTCTATATTGTGGGCTTGTTAAGCATATGGCACGATCAACTAAAGCTGTTACAACATTTCTCTTGTAACAGAGTGGCACACTAGCTTTATAATTGATATATCGTCCAGATGATGTAGGTTTACTGAACCACTTTGTTTTAATTTTGTTATTGTTTTTGATTACAGTTAGATCAAGAAAATTTATAGTATTATCTTTTTCTACTTCAATAGTAAATTTTAATTTTGAATTAAAAGAATTAAAAACATTTAGTATATAATCTATTTTATTCTCTGGTATCAATGCAAGGCAATCATCTACATATCTTTTAAAAAAGGTTGGTTTGAAATTTAAATCTTTTAACACTAATTCCTCAACATGTTCAAGTACTAATTGAGCAACAACACTAGAAATTGGTGCACCCATCGCTACTCCCTCTATTTGTGTATACCAATTGTTATTATATTGGAAATATGTTGTAGACAATGTTAATTCAATAGCTTCTATAAAGTCTTCTATGGGCAAATTAGTATAATTTTTAATATCATTCCATTTCTTTCTAATTACTTCCTTTGCCAAGTCTAAGGGAATATTAGTGTATAGAGATATAACATCTAAGGAAATTAGTATGTGCTCATTATTAATGTTTATTGAATCTAGAAATTGTTTAAACTCAAAAGAATTTTTAATATAACAATCATTTTTACCTGTTATATTTGATAGTATGTTTGCTAAGAATTTTGAAAGATTGTAGAATGGACTCTGAATACATGATACAATAGGTCTTAATGGCACATTAGGTTTATGTAATTTAGGTAAACCATATATTTTGGGAGATTGCGCATTGTGAATTTTTAAACTTTTCGCAGTTGGTTGTTATTAACTTTTTGATATTTATTGGTAGGATTGTTTTTTAATATTGCATATGTGTTTTCATCATTAAGTAAATGTTCCATTTTTAGTTCATAGTCCGTTTTTTTCATTATTACTGTTTTGTTGCTTTTATCAGCATTAAGCACAATTAAATTACTATTTTCTTTTAAATAATTCTGTGTTTTTTTAATATCTATTGTATCATGTATTCAGAGTCCATTCTACAATCTTTCAAAATTCTTAGCAAACATACTATCAAATATAACAGGTAAAAATGATTGTTATATTAAAAATTCTTTTGAGTTTAAACAATTTCTAGATTCAATAAACATTAATAATGAGCACATACTAATTTCCTTAGATGTTATATCTCTATACACTAATATTCCCTTAGACTTGGCAAAGGAAGTAATTAGAAAGAAATGGAATGATATTAAAAATTATACTAATTTGCCCATAGAAGACTTTATAGAAGCTATTGAATTAACATTGTCTACAACATATTTCCAATATAATAACAATTGGTATACACAAATAGAGGGAGTAGCGATGGGTGCACCAATTTCTAGTGTTGTTGCTCAATTAGTACTTGAACATGTTGAGGAATTAGTGTTAAAAGATTTAAATTTCAAACCAACCTTTTTTAAAAGATATGTAGATGATTGCCTTGCATTGATACCAGAGAATAAAATAGATTATATACTAAATGTTTTTAATTCTTTTAATTCAAAATTAAAATTTACTATTGAAGTAGAAAAAGATAATACTATAAATTTTCTTGATCTAACTGTAATCAAAAACAATAACAAAATTAAAACAAAGTGGTTCAGTAAACCTACATCATCTGGACGATATATCAATTATAAAGCTAGTGTGCCACTCTGTTACAAGAGAAATGTTGTAACAGCTTTAGTTGATCGTGCCATATGCTTAACAAGCCCACAATATAGACCAGAAATATTAACAAAAGTTTATACCATATTAGAACAAAATAATTATCCAAGATCATTTATTAAACGAATTATCAAACAAAGATTACACAAAATATATAATAAAGTACAATGGGAAAATCAAAATAAACAAATACAAAAGGATATTACATATATTCCTGTTCCGTATATTGTTGGTCTATCTGAGAAATTAAATAATATCATTAAACCATATAATTTAAAATTGGCATATCGTAATAATAATAATTTAAGTCATCTATACACACGTTTAAAAGATCCTATTCCAAAATTAAAACGAACACATGTTGTATATAGCATTCCATGTAATGATTGTAATAAAATATATATTGGTCAAACTCAACAATACCTTGAGGAAAGAATAAAAGGACATAAGTATGCAAAAAATCCTACATCACTCAAGAAACATAAAGATAAGATGAAACACAATTTCAATTTTGAAAATGTTGAAATTCTTAAAACCGAGAACAATGCCAAAGTAAGAAATTTTCTTGAGATGATTGAAATAAAACGAAACAGCAATACAGTTAATGATAGGAATGAAATTGATGGTTTATCAAAAATCTATTTTCATATTTTATAACGTAAACATACTAATATATGTAATATATTTATAGTGTGCGTTTGGACAAAATTTCAAAATGACATTTATTTCAAAAATTGATTTTTGACAGTTTTTCAAAAAAAGATTGATTTAATTTTATTTCTAAATGCTATAACATGCTTGAACAAAATTAATAAGAAGTATATTTTATGGTATTGAAAATACCTTGTCAGGTATTATGAATATATAATAACATAAAACAATAAATTTTATAGGTAAGTTTCAAAAGCTTAGATGTGACCGTTCCTGTATTTAATTAAAATTTGTATTTTTCTTTACAGTTTTACTGATGAAGGCAATAAAAAATTGTCGAAACGTTTAAAACTATGTATTATTGAGTTATTTAAGGTCGCTAACACCAAGAAAAAGATATATATTTTATTATAAACGACCAAGAATTAATTTTATTATTATATGTATATATATATATTATGCTATTTTATTATTATAAATTATTTTAGCACATTTATTAATACAATCTCAATGAGGGTGTGGGTTCAATTATATTTAATAGGTATCCTCCGAGTGATAGTGTGCATCCGTCCTCTGTATTATTTGCTCTATTACATTTATTTCCAAAGATTCTAATTATTTAAAAGAATAAACTTCAGGTTTTTAATTCAAAAATTATAGGTTATTTATTTTGATAATGTATGTCAAGTGTGGGAACAACTTGCAAATACAAAAATCACTGTTCATAATTTACATTGAAAAAACATTCTTGTCTTGAAGCTTCGAGACTTTAGTTGTTACACATTGGTACCATTATTGAAATATTCATGTAATTTCTTAATACGTTAAAGTATTATTACTTATTGAAGAATTTTAATTAATTCGACAAGTTTTCATATCAAAATTCATATTTACTTAACTTACTTAAGGTCAGTAAGATATACTGTTAAGGTATTAAGAAATTTTATTCTACATAAATACATACATTATTTGTTAAAGTGAAATTTAAAAAAAATATATAACATGGCTTCAAAAGCATATAACGGTCAACAATTTTCTAAAAGTATTAAATTTTAATTTTGAATTTTATTGAAGAGAAGATGTATCTGTTTCCTCGCATTTTTCACGAGTGTAAGTATGCCTCTAAATGTCTATCAATATGAAGTACTTCTTATAAGCTTATATTTGATCGGTTAAGTATCTATACATGTATATTTTTATATTTTTTTACCTTGTAGCTTGATTTAAAAATTAGTTCCAAATCCTGATGATTATTTATAGATGTGATTACTGAATATTCTGTTCTTCAATGGATACTGGAAAGCAAACTCCCACTCTAAATCTGAAGATGTTCGATGGATCCGCTGAAGTTTTCACAAGTAGAACTGCTTATATTATTTCACACGACGTGAACAATTTATTTTTCACTTTCGAATTACTGCACTAATATTTCTGGACTATTATTTACCAAGGTACATACATCTGTTTATTTATTTATGATGAAATTTAGAATTTTCTTCTCCATCAAAAAATGATGCTTCCACCATTTATTTTTGGCATTCCCCTGTCCTCCTTTGTTTTCATAATTTTTCAAGGCATACTTGCATATCATTCCCATTATATTACAATATGAAAATAATTCTATTTTAATTACATTTATATAAATTCTAATAATACATACCCTATAATACGAACACATAATCTTCACATTTCCAAATTGTTCCTTTATTCCTGATATTTAACGATATTAAGTAACAGCATTTAAATCATTGTCATATCCATAAATTAAACAATTCATAAAACGTATTTTAATTTTTATATATATGAAAAGTATGTTAATAAATAAGAAATCAATGTTATTGACCATTCTATATTGATATTAATACAGAATACTATCATGTACAAAGTAGAATGTCATACCTGTTGGTTCATAACATGACTAAATTATTTTATTAAAAATAAAATGATTTTAAATTATATTTAGGGACTTTATATTTACAACTCCATACGTCACCGGCTGACCTCTTTAAATACCGCTCCAAACCGCTTTTGATTTCTTTCATTTTAATTACTCTGTGGTTTTAGATCTACATATTGCTAAATAATTTTGACGTAAACAAAGAATATTAATTTATTTATTTTTATTTTTTAGGAAATCAATATACCAATATAAAGATGACCAAGGAAATCCAGAACATATTAATATAGATAACAAGGTTTTATATGGATAATGCACAGGCAAAGAAAACAAATATTCACTTAATATATGCACTAATGATGTCAACATAACCTAGCTATAGGAAGTATTCAGTTTAACGTGTAAAACTTAATTTAAGACTTTCTCTTTTATATGTTTCAGACAACAACAACAACAATGAAGCTGAATTACTTTACAGCTAAATAATTCACTACAATATATATATTGTACTAGTGTGTATATGTAAAGCTGTGCTTTACATTACATACCAGTAAATTCAAATCTAACTATATTATCTTTTGATTTACAAATTATTTCTAAATTTTGCTTTTTAAATGACCCCTGTATATACTACTATATATAATAAGCAACCCTCCTGGAATGTCGGATCTCTTAGAATATAGCAGCCTTCTTTGAATATCGGCGAATCTCACTCGTTACTGGATTATTCTTCAATTCGGTAAGTAATATAGCTTTAATTATTATAGCGAAGTATATCTATCATAAAATTTCTTCTTTCACTTTTTATATTACATACACTTGTAGTAATACGTCTTAATATACAAAACTAACACTTTTTTACTATATTTGAATTAATATCATGTTTAAATCGGAAAAGATATTCACTTTCGCAAAAACACATCTACTTCTTTTAAGAATTAAGAAAATTCTCTCCTTATTTATCTTTAATATCCTTGACGATTTTAAAATATTTTTCTTTAGCCAATGAACGTTTTACACCAGTATTTTCTATCAACAACATAGCTTTTAATTCCTTTTATGTTCCTTAAATACTCCCTAAAGTTACATAAACTTATTATGTAAATTCTTTCTATAACTTTAATAACATTTTCTAGCACATTAATGTAACAAAAACCTATTTCTATTCAATTAATATTCAAAATGTCAAATAGATGACAGTTCCGACATTTAAATTATTCCCGCGAACTTATCAATATTATTGATTCATCTTACAAAATTAAATTCTTATTTTAATATCACACTATTAACGTCAATTACGCAAGTTTTTACAAATTCATAATACATACTATAATATAACAATTAATATTTAAATCTCTTCTTTCCAGATTATGGTAGACTACAATGAAAAATTAAACTGTACGACCTTTCCTTATACAGGATGTTTGAATGAATATACACAAATGAAGTAATTTATATATTCTATACAATTCTTAACTATCCATTCAATAAACTTGTTTCAACATCATAATAAAACAATCTTCTATTTTAACAATTAACAACTGAATTTCGTCGAACACTATATATACAGTATGTCCACGGATCGAGTTCCAAAGAGGAAAAACTTTTTTATTTTGCATTTTACAAGAAAAATGTATTCTTGATAAAAGTTTTTGCATATCTCGAAACGGCCAAATCAGTTTTAACCTTTTCAAAATTTCTTTTAGTTTAAGATAAAAATCGAAAAATTGGTCGTTTTATTTGAAAAGTCCCAGAAATTAAGTTGCGTTGTCATGGTAATTATCCATATTTAATTATCTAATTAACTGTCAGTTAGAAAAATCAACCATAATAGTTGAAAATGTTGTCAAAAGACCAACGAATTTACCTAATTCAATGCTATGGCAAAGGTAATAAAGCGATCCGTCTAGTTGTCGAAGAATTTAATCAAAAGTTTCCGGATATTTACATCTCAAATAGAGGTGCATGAGCATTGGTCAAAAAATTCCTATCCACTGGTTCCATACTGGATGTAAAGAAAAAAAATATAGCACGCGATGATGACGACGCCGCCACTCTTCTTGTAATGGATTCAGTACGGAACTATCCCAAACTTTCTTTGCGGCGCAGATCAGTCCATCTGGGAATTAGTAAATCGCTCATTCAAAAGATTTTGAAACAAAGGAAGTTCCATCCCTACAAGCCCATTTTTAATCATGTATTAGAACCCGGAGATCCTGCGAAACGTTTGTATTTTTGTCTGTGGATGGGCGCTCAAATTATGGATAATCAATACTTTTACCGAAATATTATTTTTTCTGATGAGGCCACGTTTTCTACTAATGGTACTGTTGCATCTCAACATGTGAGATATTGGAGCGATTACAATACGATTTTTCGCATGCCTCACAATCGACAATATTCGGCAAAAGTTAATGTGTGGTGTGCAATTTCTTACCATGGTATCATTGGACCATATTTTTTTGATAATACTGTCAATCAGCATACGTACTTGGATATGCTGCAAAATTTTGTTGATGAACGTTTGGACGATCTACCGATTAATTACCTCGCAAGGTGTTATTTCCAACAAGATGGTTGTCCGGCTCATTATGCTAGGATTGTTGTTGAATGGTTAAATCAGCAATTTGGACAGAATTGGATAGGTCGAAATGGTCCCGCGATATGGCCACCAAGGAGCCCTGATTTAACAATGGCTGATTTTTATCTTTGGGGTCGTTTGAAGCAAATAGTTTATGCAAATAATCTTCCTCCGAACGTAGAAGATTTAAAGGAGAGGATTAGAGACGCTGTGACGTCTTTAACTCTCGAAGAAATTCGAAGAAGTTATAGAGAATTGCGCCGACGGCTAGAATTGTGCGTTGAAAAGGGCGGTGAATGGATTGAGTAAAATAGTTATTAGTTATATCATTTTTGTTTTTGAGTTTATGAAAAAATTTTCAAATAAAACGACCAATTTTTCGATTTTTATCTTAAACTAAAAGAAATTTTGAAAAGGTTAAAACTGACTTGGCCGTTTCGAGACATGCAAACACTTTTATCAAGAATACATTTTTCTTGTAAAATGCAAAATAAAAAAGGTTTTTCCTCTTTGGAACTCGATCCGTGGACATACTGTATATATATATATATATATATATATATATTAATTTTTATTGGACGATTTGTAGGTCGTTATACTAGTTTTAAATAATTTTTAAAACTCGCTAATTTGCAGTGTTTGAAAATTATAATTTTATAATTTTACCACTGACTATTAAATTAATTAGGTAATTTTTTTTTTAAAAATTACCGACACGGCTGGGATTCGAACCCAGGCATACCGATTACTAGCCGGTTGCTCTACCAACTGAGCTACCGTCGGTGTCTGAATTCGAATTTCTAAATCGTACTGATATATGTATATCAAGTAACAGATGGAAATGAGAATGTATATATTAAGCACTAAACGTCCATGTGCTGTATATATGTGATATTAAATTTTTATTGACCTCATATAAGTAAATATATATATATTAATTTTTATTGGACGATTTGTAGGTCGTTATACTAGTTTTAAATAATTTTTAAAACTCGCTAATTTGCAGTATTTGAAAATTATAATTTTATAATTTTACCACTGACTATTAAATTAATTAGGTAATTTTTTTTTTAAAAATTACCGACACGGCTGGGATTCGAACCCAGGCATACCGATTACTAGCCGGTTGCTCTACCAACTGAGCTACCGTCGGTGTCTGAATTCGAATTTCTAAATCGTACTGATATATGTATATCAAGTAACAGATGGAAATGAGAATGTATATATTAAGCACTAAACGTCCATGTGCTGTATATATGTGATATTAAATTTATATTGACCTCATATAAGTAAATATATATATTAATTTTTATTGGACGATTTGTAGGTCGTTATACTAGTTTTAAATAATTTTTAAAACTCGCTAATTTGCAGTGTTTGAAAATTATAATTTTATAATTTTACCACTGACTATTAAATTAATTAGGTAATTTTTTTTTAAAAATTACCGACACGGCTGGGATTCGAACCCAGGCATACCGATTACTAGCCGGTTGCTCTACCAACTGAGCTACCGTCGGTGTCTGAATTCTTCTAAATCGTACTGATATATGTATATCAAGTAACAGATGGAAATGAGAATGTATATATTAAGCACTAAACGTCCATGTGCTGTATATATGTGATATTAAATTTTTATTGACCTCATATAAGTAAATATATATATTAATTTTTATTGGACGATTTGTAGGTCGTTATACTAGTTTTAAATAATTTTTAAAACTCGCTAATTTGCAGTGTTTGAAAATTATAATTTTATAATTTTACCACTGACTATTAAATTAATTAGGTAATTTTTTTTTTAAAAATTACCGACACGGCTGGGATTCGAACCCAGGCATACCGATTACTAGCCGGTTGCTCTACCAACTGAGCTACCGTCGGTGTCTGAATTCGAATTTCTAAATCGTACTGATATATGTATATCAAGTAACAGCCGTGTCGGTAATTTTTAAAAAAAAAATTACCTAATTAATTTAATAGTCAGTGGTAAAATTATAAAATTATAATTTTCAAACACTGCAAATTAGCGAGTTTTAAAAATTATTTAAAACTAGTATAACGACCTACAAATCGTCCAATAAAAATTAATATATATATTTACTTATATGAGGTCAATAAAAATTTAATATCACATATATATATATATATATATATATATATATTATATTATGTAGAAGTACAATTTGTATTTTTCTTAGCCGTTATTTTGTATATATTCTCATTTTATTCTTGGAATGCGGCTTTTTTTGTATTATTATTGGTGGTAAATAATAATTGAAAAGTTAACGTTTCGACACTTTATTGTCTTCATCAGAACAGTGTATATATATATATATATAGAAATTGCAGCATCTCTAAACATGACGGTTGTTATTATTAGTATTTAATAATATTTTCTTCAACAATCATTTCGTTAATACTATTTATTAAGCAGGACTTCATCGTTTCTGAAGAAACGATGAAGTCCTGCTTAATAAATAGTATTAACAGTATTAATAGTCCTGCTTAATAAATAGTATTAACGAAATGATTGTTGAAGAAAATATTATTAAATACTAATAATAACAACCGTCATGTTTAGAGATGCTGCAATTTCTATATATATATATATATACACTGTTCTGATGAAGACAATAAAGTGTCGAAACGTTAACTTTTCAATTATTATTTACCACCAATAATAATACAAAAAAAGCCGCATTCCAAGAATAAAATGAGAATAATATATATATATATATATATATACAGGGTTATTCACGCTATACGGCACGGAATATTGTGGCCAAAATACGTGACTTTCAAAAAGTTTCACTTTTGGGATATATGGGGGTCTATTATAGTTACTTTTTAAAATTATTTTCATATTATACAGGGTGTTCCAAGAGCCCTAAAAGTATCAAAGTTGTGTTTTTTTAAATGGAACCCCCTGTATATTATTGTATTTTCGGATTCTCCGATCAAAATAAGTGTCTGTTTTAATAAGGTTTACAATACCTAAACCTTAAGGTTTTTTAAATAATTTGAATTTTGCCAAAATCTAACCTAATTTTCATGTTTCAAATACTTAAGAAGTATTTAAGTTATGTAAGCGAAATTTACAGCGAAGTGTAACAATATATCATATTTTATATCCCAATCATAATAAACTTGCCATCTTATACAGGGTGTCCAAAAATTAAAATTAATCAAATAAGAACTTTAAGTGGCTATAACTTGATTAATTTAAATAGAACGCCATATTTTTTAACTTACCAGGAAATGTACTTTTTAATTACCTATCGAATGGTATTAGGGTGTTCTATAGCTAAGTCTTCGCGTTTTTACAGAATACGCCAAAAAATCGTTTTTTGCACCATTTGGTGTTTTTTAAATAAAAGTTCTAATGTATCTAGTTGCCTATGGTATTTAGAAATGTCACATAAATTCATTTAGTCTGTCAGTTTAGTCTGCAAAGTCTGTTTTTGCTATAGTGGTATTATTTTTTGTAATTGTGGAAGTTTAGATCGTTATTATTTGAATATTGTTGTGGTGTTGCTTAGTCAAAATGAAGATTTACCCAAAAGAAGAGCGTATTGATATGATTTTTATCCTAGGAGAATGTCATCAAAATTGTTTATTGGCTTCTCGAGTTTATGCTCAAAGTTTTCCGGAAAGAAATCATCCTAAGCCAGCCGTTTTTGAGAGATTATTAAACCAGTTTCAGGAAAGTGGAAGTGTCAGTTATAAAAAACTCATTACAAGAAAACCTGTCACTGAAGATGAAGAAAATGTTTTTACGGTAGTTGGTTCAGTTATCGAAAATCCCAATGTTAGTCAAAATCAGATATCCGAAAATACTAACATTAGTCAAGCAAGTATTTCAAGAATTCTTAAAAAACACAGATTTCATCCTTATAAAATCCAGCTCTGCCAAGAACTTTATGGAAATGATTTTGACAACCGAACTGAATTTTGCATGTGGGTGTTAGATAAAGTGGCAGAAAATAAAAACTTTTTTGAAAATGTGTTATTTAGTGATGAATGTATTTTTCATAACAATGGTCTCGTGAATAGACACAACTTCCATTATTATTCTGATTCGAATCCGCATGAATACAGAGTCATGAGAAATCAGAATAGGTGGTCCGTTAATGTGTGGGGTGGAATACTGGGCCAATATTTAATTGGACCCTATTTTTTTGAAGGACCTTTAAATGGTATGATGTTTCTCGATTTTCTTTTACACCAACTTCCAGTATTATTAGAAGAAGTCCCTTTAAACATCAGAACAACCATGTGGCTTCAACTGGATGGAGCTCCGCCTCATTATCATCGCGAGGTTCGGCAATTTTTAAATGCCAACTTTCAAAACAGGTGGATTGGAAGAAATGGATTTCAAAATTGGCCCCCCAGATCCCCGGACTTAACTCCACCAGATTTCTTTTTATGGGGATAGATAAAAGGAATTGTCTACAATACGCCTCCGACAACACCACACGATATAAAAATACGCATAAGAGACGCTTTTGAAACTGTAACCCCGCAAATGTTGTCCAGAGTTAGCAGTGGTTTTGAAAAAAGAATATGTAAGTGTCTGGAAATGGACGGTCGACATTTCGAACATCTGTTATAAATATTTTGCTTCTGTTTTATGTTATCGTTGATATGTTATTACCATTATTGCTGTTATAGCCTGTTAGATTATAAATAACGTTCCAAGTTTCTGAACATTTGTAACGATATTCGTCATTATTATTCTTATAATTGTAAATTATCTGACATTTCTAAATACCATAGGCAACTAGATACATTAGAACTTTTATTTAAAAAACACCAAATGGTACAAAAAACGATTATTTGGCGTATTCTGTAAAAACGCGAAGACTTAGCTATAGAACACCCTAATACCATTCGATAGGTAATTAAAAAGTACATTTCCTGGTAAGTTAAAAAATATGGCGTTCTATTTAAATTAATCAAGTTATAGCCACTTAAAGTTCTTATTTGATTAGTTTTAATTTTTGGACACCCTGTATAAGATGGCAAGTTTATTATGATTGGGATATAAAATATGATATATTGTTACACTTCGCTGTAAATTTCGCTTACATAACTTAAATACTTCTTAAGTATTTGAAACATGAAAATTAGGTTAGATTTTGGCAAAATTCAAATTATTTAAAAAACCTTAAGGTTTAGGTATTGTAAACCTTACTATAACAGACACTTATTTTGATCGGAGAATCCGAAAATACAATAATATACAGGGGGTTCCATTTAAAAAAACACAACTTTGATACTTTTAGGGCTTATGGGACACCCTGTATAATATAAAAATAATTTTAAAAAGTAACCATACTAGACCCCCATATATCCCAAAAGTGAAACTTTTTGAAAGTCACGTATTTTGGCCACAATATTCCGTGCCGTATAGCGTGAATAACCCTGTATATCAAAAATGACGTTTTCGCGGTTATGTGATGACAAATAGATGTTTTGGGTTATTTACCGCGTTAATTCAAATCAAGTGTACATATACAAAATAATTCGTATATGCATAAGTGATATGAAATGTAATGCATATCTACACCACCATTCGCTGGCATTGCAAATATCAACGTGTAGACAGCTGTTTCGATCTAACCTCGATCTCGTCAGTACACGAAGGTGATATTTGCAATGTCAGACAAACTTGGATTTCCCAGATATACTCGATTTGGGTACCAAATGCCTATGAGAGAAACTCCCAGCGCATATGTGATCCAAGATCAAGAACGCAAGGAAATGTTAGATGTTCTACTGTTCGGGTAACATTTCCTTGAATTAACGCGGTAAATAACCCAAAATATCTATTTGTCATCACATAACCGCGAAAACGTCATTTTTGACATAACCTTTCTGGGGAGGTAGTTTATTAAGTAGGTAAAGTCACCTATTGAATGCATATCTACAGGTGCCCGATATAGTAGATGTTCTACTGTTGGGGTAACATTTCCTTGCGTTCTTGATCTTGGATCACAGATGCCGCTGGGTGTTTCTCTCATAGGCATTTGGTACCCAAATCGAGTATATCTGAGAAATCCAAGTTTGTCTGACATTGCAAATATCACCTTCGTGACGGTGAGGTTATCCCACCTTATTCCTTGGCTACACCGTACCGATGACGACCAATGAGTCAGAAACACGTGTCTACGGTTGCTCTACAGCGGAATTTACCCAATAATTTTCTTTTTCCTGTATAATATATATATCCACACAAAAGACACGTAACTTTAATTTAAAATAATACACTGCAAATTTCTAACTGTCGAATTCTCGGTTGTTTCCCGTATTTATGTCACACGTCCTGGGTGTGTAGAACATATTCATAAACACTCAAAAGTACTCAATCTTCTAGAAAAGCGATGACGCAACAAAACAGTTGCAGGGGAGAGTCGTCCAACATCCAACCCCGCACCGCACGCCGTAGATACCTCACTTACCGGCTAGTCCTAAAACGGAAATAATGCGTAATTCAAAATTACAAATTGTTGGTATGATGAGCTTGGCACTTGGGACTTTGTAGGGGAGCCAAATTAGTCCCTTATACTAAAAAGTTTGGGGATCCCAGCTTTACTCCATAGAAATATAACAGATTTTTCTAGATTGCATAACTGTAGTATTAATAATCAAGGTTAATACGTAATTGATATAGTTTAGAGTAATTTTGAACTCGACACTGTAAACCAATTTACAGTTTTGTATTTGGAACGTGCCATAACAAGAAATATGAAAGCTATATAATTGTATGGAAGTCACGAAAATTAATAAAATATAATATCTAAATTCCAGCGTGAACACGCGTGTTTCAATTTTGCAACGCAAATAGTTGTGTTGATGCACAATTTAGAATATATAATAACTAAAATGCTAAGAATTTTCACTTGTGCATAAGATATTGCGTAAAGAAAATATCTATTGAGATAAAAATGAATAATATATAATTATCACACTATACCTACACATTTATATCGTGTGTTGGTGAGGTGTACTTAAATCTGCTGTGATTTGTAAGTAAATAAAATTAAGGACAAAATACTACAGTTTCTTTTGTTTAACGACACTTCATGTTTCATTCAGAAAAACATTTTCTAAAGCATTAATTTATTGTCAATTTTATTACTATGAATTTTAAACAAATATACGATCCTTCAAGAATAGAACCGACTTCACTTGTCAAACGAAAATTTCGTATAAGCAATATCATCTCAGATAAGGGGGCTTGAGGTGCCGTTAGGTAGGACGTAAGGGGGTGGCGCCATATGCTCTAATGTAAATTCTGGACTTTACAAGGTTTCGTTAAAACATACAAATAGTACCGCTTTGATTTACGAAATATCAAAACGAAATTTAAAACACAAATAAACAAAGGCTCAATGCATGCTCGACTGTAATTAGTTTTTAAAATAAAGTTTCTGAAACTGTGTTATGATGTAAGTTTTGCCAACCTTGAGAGTGAAATGTAGGAGTAAATAATTTGAATTATAAGAAAGTACTCCCAACGAAGCCTTAATTAATCCTTTGTATTCAATTTAATGCAAAAACATAATAAGAAAAACAAAAATTTCTGCTGTTTGTTTTATTTTAACGAACACCTTACATCGGCGGAATTTACATTAGCGCATATGGCGCCACCTCCTTACGTGCTACCTCACGGCGGATAGTCGGTACCTCTGCGTAAGCCCCCTTAAAATATGATTGATAGTGTAGCTTGAGACTGCAGATGGAAGCTTTTCTTTTTCAACAAACTATAAGCATTAATTTATGCAGAGCCTCAAAGCGGTTACGTTCATTGAATTGCTATTTAGATAATAATAAATGATATTGTGAAAACGGGTTTACATGAACAATTACAGTAATAAGTCTTTGGTAAGTACATGATACTTTATTTTTACAATTTGTGAATCTGATATGTCAATAATTAACATACCACACCCTCACACACTATAGATAACACCGCATGGCTAGTAAATTGCAAGAAATAAGTGTATTTATATCAATGTGAATTTTACTTCTTATTAAATAATAATTATATTGATGAATATAATATAGTATAAAAATTTGTTTATATGTATTTTGAAGATACAAGAGAAAAAACGCACGAGAGAGAGGTTCGTTGTGTATTTTATGAATACTATTTTACTAGGTGTATCGATAGATTGTTTTATTTGGAAATAGATATTAAAACATTTTTACTGTTAGCTATGCATAATCTCTAGACATGAAAATACGATTTATATCTAAATCGGAAAGAGGAATCTAATGTTACAGCGTTCAAAAATATTAATTGAATGAAACTGAGTGTATTTATCAACTATCTCAAAAAGGCAGCCGATCTGCGACAAGGCTTTAAGAGGGATCTCTACTCCCAGCCGCTGGGGCCACTGTAGACAGTTTGATTTCCCCATAAAATTAACCGTAAACATTAATCAATTTTTAATTTTATTATACCAAATGAAAAAGAATTCGAATATCTATGTACGCCTAGTAATATTTTTTCTAAAAATATTTTAGAAATTGTCATAATTAGTAGCAGAAGTAGGTCAATATTAGACATTTTGTCGAATTTATTTTGAAATAAATAAAAAAAAAATTCAAAATTTACTACTAAGCGTACGTAAATTTGAGTTTTCTCTAGAAATTGATGTAATTATTTATAGCATTGGTTGAAATTTGATCTTAATTTTAAGGGGAAATCGAAACTCCTGCAGTGATAATGTTTATGATTTTTGTACATTGTCAAATGGACTTGCCCGTCCAGTAGAGATCCCTCTTAACATACATTGAAAGCGATCAAATTATCTACCTAGCATAAGACCTACGCAAATGCATTACTTTACTGAAAGCACGATAGAACACTTTCTTGGAAGGGTAACAGAATTCGATAGTGTCTATTGCAGTGTATTTGAAATCGGGAAAATGTTCCTTTATTTTAAAACTGTGGTCGCTTAAGTTATTTGTGGGTCTTCTTGATTTGATATGAAAGTTTTTTACAACCTTAGCTTCTCTTTCTTTAATTTTAACCTGCATAATCCCTGTACAAACTCTAAGGTTATGGTTTTCAAATTTTGGTCATTTTAATTGATCTTCTACACTAGGGAAAGGCTACCTTAATATGATAATTGTTGTTGGTTAATTTTATTTCAAATTACAGATTATCAGTCGTATAAATTACAACAATTTGCAAATTCGAAGATCTGCCCTTTTATCTATGAAACGCCCCATTTTTCAACCATAAAAGGTCATAATCTCAAACCCCGTGCGTTTGATTATTTTTGTATTTATTTTCTAATTAAAATTTAAACAGCGTTAGTAATTCAGATTTAGCATTTTTATAAATCCTTAAATGTCGTCCTTTTAAATCATTTTCTATTATATTTTGGATTAAATACTTTTTAATTTTTTACAATACTTTTGTATTTATCAATAAGAGTAGTCAATAAATCTGTTTTTTAATTCTATTAGCAATTTTATATATGCACAACATGTGAAGAAATTCTTACACACTATATTAACAAAAAAAATTCTTACGGTTTATTTACTAAAATAATATTCGCAATAAGGGAGAAGCACAAAGAACAAGTTCAAATGAAAAAAAAATACATTTTAATGCCCTCCTTTAAATTAATTTTATACCCACTTCTGGCTCAACTTCGACATTCGGGTTTTTTAAACGAAGTAGTCGGCTTATTTGGGAAAGTATTAAGAGGTAATCCCCAACTGCTATATTTTCTGAAGCTCAATTTAGATACTACCTTAAAAGTGTTAGTATAAATCAGATAATCCTTCCATTTATGCAAAATATCGGTGGACAATTAAATTGATATAAATAAATTCTAGATACAAGATTCTCATTTATCATTACAACCAACAAGAGAAAAGACATTATTATTTTGTATAACATTTTAAGTATTAATATGTATAGTGTTAATAGTGCAATAAATATTTTTTATATTATTTTTATTATTTTTAATAGTATTTAACTAGAGTTACTGAAAAATAAATAAAAGACGTGTAAGGCCTTATTACCCGTGCTTGATGAAAAGGTGATCAGAAATTGTCAATAATTAATTTATCTACACCAACCTGGTAAGTTTCTATTTTTTCAGATAGGTACACAGATAAAACTGTCTAATACAATCTAGATTATAGAGAAAATATAATAAAATGTGTATAATATAAATATAATACAATGTCTTTAACATTTACTAAACAATAAAGTTTTGACCTGTATAAAAATTTAAGTGCTTTCAAATTTCAAATATATTGAAAAAGACAATAATCCATACAATGAAAAGGAATAGCTAGAGAAAAATAAAACCTCAAAAATTGCTTTAAACACTAACCTTCCCACAAACTGCAGTGATGGTTCGGACGCAGCTCTGTTTGTTGTTGTTGATATAACAATCGAAATATGATGTGGTGCACCTGTAGTTTCCTAAATTGTTTTATTTTGTGGATGACCACTCAATACTCGTTTATTTTGTCATCGTGTCAACTTTGCTGATGTTAACACGATGGCGATTAAATCAATCTGCAGATGACAACTGCGTAATTAAAGAAAATCGGGTACTTTTTTTTTAATATTGTGAACTAATATTTTGTATATAGGCTGATATTATCTTACTTCCTGTTAATTTAATTGAAAAATATTTCAAGTAAAAAAGAAGACGAATAATTAATAGTATTATACGTTATAATAATCTGTATTAAAAGATTCATATTAAATTTGTGTAATACTGTGTATTACATTTTTTTGCTGTCACTATACGTAATACACAATTTAATTCCTACTATTATATTTTTAATAGGCTGTATCATACAGTTTTCTCTGTGTATGTTATATTCTTGTTAAATGAAAATGATTGGTGCAGAATTAATATAATACCGCATAAACAATTCAATAATCTAAAATTTGATAGTAAACTTATTGTTAAATCATTACGCTTGCCGTTTTTACCGGAGAAACAAATGGCAGCGTGTGATCCTATTTTTGTTATGAGTTTAATAATGGTTTATTGGCAAATATGCCATGTCATTTTAGATAAGTTTTATACGTTTCTTTAATGTTGGCTAATTAAGATAGTTTGATGGTTATACCGGGTGTCCCAGCAAAGCATTCATTATCGGTATCTAATAATGTAGATAGCAGACAACTTTTAATACAAAAATTGTAGATAATCCTGAGGTCTAGAATTTAAAAATATTTTCATTTAAACAGAGTGTTCAACAACGACGAACTAACACAAACTTGTTTCCTTAAATAAAATGGCTATCTATTTCTTTTAACATTTTATCAGAGACCTTTAAGAGCTTGATTAGACATTAATTTGTATTATATGGTCATTTTTCATTAAAAATAGTACAATTTTTTTAAAAAAAATTGCTATGAAATAGCGATTGATAATGAAAGACTTATTATATGGGCTCAATTAGTAGACGTATTGTTTCAATACGTGAATTTAATATTTATTTCGACATTTCAAGGCATATTCTTAAAACGACATACCAATACTTAAGTTAAAAATTTTACAAGAAATTCACTGAAAAGTACTAAAAATGTATATTTTTATATTATTGCATCTGTGGGCTATACTGCAAAAGTTTTTAGGATGTTATATCAGAATAAACCCAATTACGACTTACAAATTTAAAAAATATGACTTGACATGATTTGCATTCCGCCCAGCATACCTTAAAGTAATCGAAAAAAAAAATGATAATAATATTTTCTGTAATCGTACCTATGTAATTTTTACTATAATCTTAAAATGCAGTAAGCGACAAGTTTGAAAATTCATGAATACATTGTTTTCTTTTCTTTTTACACTTTAAAATTTACTTTAAGGCTGGCGTTTAGTTTTCAGTTTGGTGGACCTGAGGAAAATATATGTGGGGGGTTAAAGAAACACCATGAACACGTTTTTGTTTACATAGTATTTTAAATTTATGCGAGTATTTATTACGAACCTGACCAACTAAAGCATAAGAGTAATAGGTATATATATATATATACCGTAAGCGTCAAATTTTAATTTCGGTTTGCACTTCTATCATATGCAAAAGATGATCTTATCCTATGCAGCGATGCCTGCTTGCTAACAGTGGAGGGAGAGCAACGGAGTGGCGGGGGACCCCCACGCCTTACAAATGTCCAGTGTGGCAGCCTCGCTTATGTCTATCTTTAGTTTAATTCGTCGCGCTCTTTTCCACTTACTACTTTCCTATCAGAAATTAAAATATGACGACCTCGGTATAGATATAATGTTAACAGTTAAGCATCAATAAATACAAGCATTCATTTATAGCAATTTTATAAAATTTAAATAAAATTTCAAATACGTACGCCTTATAAAATAAATAGGAATAAAACGATTCATGTTTGGAAAAACACATTTTTTGAAGTAATATTAATAATAATAATAATAACAATAATATTTATTAGTTCATAACATTAAAAGACAGCATAATAGTTGTACATATAAAAAAACTAGAACTACAGTTTGATTACATGGAGGAGTCATTGAGGTACTCATCCTCAGAGTAGTAATCTTTTAAAAGCAGAAGTTTTTTAATATCATTTCTAAACCTTCTGTATGGCAACACTTTATATTTGTTTGGTAATTTATTGTAGACTCTTATAGACACGTACATTGGATTTTTCTCACTTAAAGCGCATTTGGCCGTGGTATGTATTTCTAATAATAAATTATTCCGTGTACTGTATGTATGAAAGCTGGTCAATTTAGTATACTTGTTTGCATTTTTCTTTGTATATAATAATAATTGAAATAAGTAATTGCAGGGCAGTCATTACGTGCATCCGTATGAATGCATCTCTACAGCTTGTTCGTCGACTGACACCACTCATTATTCAAAAACTATTTCGTTTCTAATCCATGCGTCATCATTTTCACTAGCTGTTTGAAGTTTTCTTTCTCGCTTAATTTGTAGTGTGTTTAATGAATTTTGGATGGATCATTGTAAGAAGAATGTTGGACAATGCCATCAACCTTCTATTGCCGCACAAAAACTGGTAAAAACCAATGAAAATAAAATATTTATAAGTGACATTTTGTGTGATGTGTTACAAAGAGTAGACACAGGAGAACAGTTGACCATAGACTGCAGTTTTATTGTAAACAATGTGTAATAATTCAGACATATGAGACCGAAATTACGACGAACAAAAGAAATAATGTATAACATCACGCAGTTACTGAATAGCACTATTCATATAGTGAACTACAACATCTGTTTTCGTCGAGAAAACGGACAGCAAAAAAGTCGATTTTAATGTTAAATTCCTTTCTTCATGCACGTAGGTAGAAGCGTGAGGTGTTTTTAAAATTTATTCTATTTACCTTATATTTCGTAAGATTAATAAAATACGGGGAATTTACTCGATTTTAACTACAATATAAACAAATAATAACGTATTTTGTACTTTATAGATCACCACCCACTTGTTATCCAATTATTTAAATAAAATTAAAAACTTTTTAAAAATATAAAATTTCAATGGTGCGCGTCGTGGGTGATGAGCCATCGGCCGCTCATGTCCGGTCTCTGAACATATGAACTTAAACTGACAGCATATATTGTGATTTTCAAAACTCTAACTGAGTGTGTGTAGGGGATATGATTCAGAATGTATATAACCAGAAAAAATCAATAGGTATTAATTACTTACGGCTGTATTTTAGTCCACAATTAATTTTTATAGTAAATCTGTTCAATTATAGGTTGTCTATAAGTGACACTAGTGTTTTTGTCAAAAAATCAACTGCACTTCTTTACTTAACATTAGTCATATATTATTATCTGCTTAAATAATATTGGAGATGCGCAACATTCAGAAGAGAAAGTAATTATTTTAGTTGTTAAACGTACCTGAATATATTTTACCGAATTGAAGTAAGTTTGTAAAAATAAGGTTTAGATTTTTCATATTATTCAAAGATGACATATATACTATTATATTCGTTTAATAGACTTGCCTAATATTTCACTATTAATAACAACATAAAGAATTTTTGGTATAAACCACCGAAAAAGAACCTATCTACCTGACGAAATGGTTGAACATGCAGAACACATAATTTAAGCCTATTGTGCCATATATTTATATGGTCTTCCAAATCTAGTAAATTCAAGAAATATCTAAAACGTAGAATATTAACTTTCTGTGATAGAAACATCACCGATGTACCTAATATCCTTGGAGAATATACATATAGTCCAGTCAAACTATACCAAAAAGTCTCGCATGGCTACACTAATTAGGGTAGTTTTGACTTGTTGATATGGTGTATGGATTGGTAGATTGTTGCAAAGTCCCAAGTTTTCTTATTTCCGCTACCACCGCGGACGCCGCCATCTTGAAAAAACCGCTAAATGTTTTGGTCTGTTTTTACAAAATATCTCCTAAAGTATTAGTTTGAGCAAAAAAGCCGTTTACGCTTTTATTAAACTAGAGAAAATTTTCAACAATTTAATACAAAAACTGGATATTTAGCTCCAATACTTCTGGAGATAGACCTTTTCGAAATTTGAAATTTTTTTTTAAATCGGTTTTTGCTCGGTAGTAAGTAAATGGTGTATTCTACGCTAAAGTCTGACATCGCATTTATAGTAGAGTAGTAAGTAGCTAAAGTTTAAGACCAAACTGATTCTCCTAGCTCGTTTAGACTATGATACAATCTTTTGAATATTTTTGTAGATTTTTAGGAAAACACGAAATAACTTAATACTTAGAAAATTAATGTACCTATTTATTAAAAACTAAAAGGTTCATTTATTGCTAAGTTTGTATATCACATATATTCACTGGGTCTGTGAATTATATATCATAAATTTGTAAGTAAATAAGTTGATAAATAATTATAAATAAATTATATACTACATAAGTTTCATCAACAAAAGTGATAAATAAGAAGCAAATGGTAATATTTTGTTATATACAGACAAAATGTGCCTGGACGACAAGCCACATTTGGAGCTTTGAATTCACTATATACTTACTATCGAGCAAAAACCAACTAAAAATCTGTGATTTTTACATTTTTAAGAAAAAATCTCTAAATTTTAAGATATCTATCTCAGTCCCGTCGCAGACTTCCATAAATATGTGCATGAAGAATTATTTAATTTTCTGAAGTAGACTAAATTAAATATACCTATAGTTGGTATACCATCATCTAGTTTATCCATGTTTATGTGTGTAAGTAAAGTTTATTTGGATATTATATTCTAAAAATTTAACATAATATCTGATAATAGTATGAGCAGAAGCATTGTTTAAGTCTTCGAGATTATCAAGATATAAGCTAGGTACCTCTGCAGATTCTACTTATTTCAGTACAATTATAAATACACATGTAATCATAATTAGATAACATTATAAGAAGTTAATTATATCATATAGTAAATCAAGAAAGGTTTTCACTTTTCCACCAGTTATCACAACATACATATTTCAAATAATGTCAAAAATTCAAAAATTACTATAAATATACATCACTCGAAAGTAAACAATGTATAAGATTATTATATTGTAAATTTATCATCGTTTTTGTTTCTTATGGGTAGATATAGGTATATTTCATATTACATTTCGCAAAGTGTTAAACGGTTGAATAAATAATAATAATATATAACTGTTATTATTATTTGGCAAATAGCAAATGAGCAATTGTACTTTTGCATAAATAAAAGTAGCTATCCTTTAGAAATTTTTAATTAATAATACACATATACGCCCTAGAGCCTAATACGCCCTAATTTACAGTGCCACTTAATGTCCAGAAGCTACACTAATATTTAAGTTCCTGACGTGATAATTCTACATCTTGACGGTTTTTCTCCACACTATAGTTGAATTGTAACCCCATTTTCACATAATATCCACGCATTTTTATTTTTGATACCATTTACAAACGAAGATATTAATTTCGTTGCAGTATTTTTTGTAACAATGCAAACTAATTTTTTGAGGTCCAGGGGGGTACAAGAATGCTATACTTTATTTGAAAATTACAGATAAAAAATATTTATTTTTACCTCTAAAAGGGGTATTTTATTCACAGTACACAGGTTCAAAACAGCCCAATTAGACATTTAAAACCCCCCTACGACCTCGAATCAAGTTTCCTTAACATAACTGTGTACTTTTTATAACAATTAAATTAATAGTTTCCATTTCTTATCAAAAAAACGTGAGCATGTTTTCAACGTGAATATTGTCCGGTGTATCGTAGGGTACGCCAGCCTTAACAAGCTTTAATGATGAGCGTGTTATATTATATTTCCCATTTTGTCATATATAATGTAATTAGATTTTTTACCGTTTTGATATTTATTATTATTCCTTTCATTGCAAATGCATTTTATTTGTTTATTTATACTATGTGAAAATATGCAGGGTGTTCAATAAACGCTAGATTTACGGACAAAATTGCATTACATATATAAATCCTTGCTTCTTTATGAGCAAAAATCAATTGAAATAAATATATTTTACAAAAATGAATTAATATCAAAAATTAGATTAACATATTTCATAATTTATTTCACTTAAAAAGGGAAAACATTATATTCATTACATTTCTCGCACATTGCTTTTACTACAAACATATTTTTTAAATTTCAAACAAGCATCAGAAGCGGTGTTTTTTTACAGTACCTATCCGATTTGGCAGGATTTGCTTATATTGGACTGATTCTGTATTGGCGATAATGAATGGGACATGTTTCTCGTTTCACTAGTATTATTCACTGGACAGTTGTTTAGCCGATTAAAAATGAATTTTTTTCTGGTTATATTTGCCCCTATGGTTTCCTTGAATGTATAGCACCAACGTGTTGTAGAAGACTTGTAGGCGCCATTTGCGAGATGCTAGAACACCCTGTATTTACGAGCCATTTGGTCAACTACATCATTTTCAAATTTGGTTTTGTTATACAATTTAACAGTCTCTAGGAGACGTTTATTATTGTCACCAATTTTTAAAAGCTTATATTTTGAATTTAATATTAAATGGTGTTTGTTTTTGCATATGGTTAGAACTTAAGACCCAGATTTGTAAGGAAGTGTGGAGAACCGTTTCATGTTATCTCTCTTATTTATTGCTTCTTTTCGCAATCGCTTTTTGTAAGCACTTGTCATGCTCGTAAAAAATTGTTGATTCGGCAAGTTTAAGCACTACACACTCGTTCAAAGGTACTGATGCTGTTTCTTCATTGTACTGGAAGCAATTTATAGAATATTTACTGTTTACGTTTGCTGTTAACCAACATTTTATTTTCGCTGGCTTGTTTGGATATATTATGTAAATCGACATCTAGCCTTTGTTGGGAATAATTGTTCATCGATAATAATGTTTCAGTTGGACTTATAACAGGCGTGACTATTTTCAATAAATTTATTCCATGTATTAGAAATTAACGCAAATTTATCGGTTTGTAAACGTTTACTCGGTTCAGATCTTTTGTCAAACAATATAAATGGGAGGATTTCCATAAAATTATCTCCGGACATTGTCTCTGAAGTTTCTGAAGGTCTCCATTTCTTGGACCATCAATATAAAACCTACAATGATTTTGTTTCATAAGCTCCTCGTGTAGGATAAAATTGCTAGGAAAGAGCATAATTTTGACTTTATTATTATCCCCCCTTTTTTGAAATGCTTCTCTTTCAGTACATAATTTCATCAATTACCAACTGAAATGTGCTACTTAGATTACCTAGCATACATTTTCTTGGCGTAGACCGTTGGTCCTGGCACATCTTTGAATATAGTCTAAACTGACCATCTACCACTTTTTCCACTTTCTTGCATAACTTTCCATATTGTCTCATTATCAGAAATTTCAGTTGTTTTGTCTCGATTTTGGATCATCAGATCTTTCCACATTGGTTTCCTTATCAGACTTTGAAAGAATACGCATTCTTTTTCTACTGCGACATATCGCATATGGTCATTCAAATAACGCCCCACGTTTGGGCTGGCCAAATATATATGCTGTGCCCCTTAGGTTCATAAAATATACTAAGTCCCACAGATACTTCTTCATGAGGTGAGTTATGCAGTGATATATCTACTTTTCTCCACTTAAATTATTTCCTTCTAAAATGTTGCCTACTGCTCTCAGATGCAGCTTGTTTGGAAAATTTTTTGCTTACGTGGATAAGGTAAAAAATAATGAAAAAGATATTTCAAAAATAATTTATTATCATTAATTTAAACCATTCTCTATGCGAACATTTGTTCACAGATTAAACAATGATTAATACATATTAACTTGTATATGCTTAATAAAAAAATATATGATTAGGAAGTTTGTGCTTACTATACAGGGTGAGTTTTTTTGAATGTTTAGCATTGGGATCTCAGAAACTACTGGAGATAGAAAAACGCTTAAATGGGGAAAGATGCGCAGTTTACGAGTTTGATTTGAAACTGCTTTTGTTTCTCCGATAACTTTCATGGCTTATTAGATATTCAAAGAAAACTAAATTTTACGATTTTCTTTAAACATGCTTAGCATCGTTAATAGTAATTTAAGAGAAAAAGTGTTCAGACAAAAGTTTTAGATAATTTTACGCCAAATAAAACTATGTAGCTGATATTTTTCTTTCGTTTAGCTTATTTTTTGCTGATTACAATGATATAAGGTTTGATATGGTTATTTTAAAAAACAAAGAGGATATAGACATTTCTATGATTGTTCACTTTATAAGTTATAAACTTAAAAAGAAAAAAAGTGTTTGGTGTTTTGTAATTCAAAAAACGAAAAATTTGAGTTACAATAGTGTTCGTTGGAGTAGTCGAGATAAACATACTAACATTGCTTTCACGTTGAGTCACAGAAGTGAGAGCTGTTAATTTTTACTTTTAAGTCAAGTTAATTGTCAAACATTGACAATTAACTATTAATTAATTTAATTGTAACTTAACTATAAGCGGTGCAAACGGCCGTTAATCATAAGTTTGCATTGGCTATGGAATTTTCTAACGTAGAAAAGCGTGATATGGTTGAATGTTACATTCAGTGCCAGAAAAATTCTGCTAGAGCTGCTGAAGTTTATTTTGAAAATTATTTTGATCGACCTCAGCCGTCGCTACCTACTTTTAAGAGATTATGGGGTAATTTAGCAGATTAAGTTTCGTACGTTAAACCAAAATGAAAAAAAAAGGGATGGATGAAGATAGAGAAATATACATCGACCCGACAAATTTCAACAGAAATGGGCTCCTATCAACGCACTATTGTCAGAGTGTTGAAGAAACATAAATTTCGTCCCTACAAATTATCAGTATCACAAACTTTACATGAAGGTGATAACATCAGACGAATAGCTTTTTGTAGATGGTTTAAAGATCAGTGTCAAAACGATCCACACTTTTCAATGAAAATATTATGGACTGATGAATCTCGTTTCACAAATTGTGGAATGTTTAATAGGCACAATGAGCACATATGGTCTCAAACAAATCCACTTCACGTTGAACATAGGAGACCACAAATTAAATTTGGGTTTAATGTTTGGTGTAGTGTTATAGGATCAACTGTTCTTCCTCCTTTTATTTTTGATGGATCACTAACTGGCAATCGTTATCTTAATTTTTTACAACAAAATTTCGAGGAAATGTTAGATAATATAATTTAAGAACCCGAGCAACGCTGCAATGGTTTCAACATGACGGAGCGCCTCCGCACAATCAACTGAATGTTAGAAATTATTTAAATTTGAACTTCCCTAATCAATGGATAGGACGAAATGCACTCATTGAATGGCCGGCTAGATCCCCTGATTTATCAGTTTTGGATTTTTTCTTGTGGGGTGTACTAATGGACACAGTATACAAAAGAACATATGAAACAATCGACGATTTAAGAGAAGCTGTCTTTGTTTCTTTTAATAACATCGATAGGCGTAAAGTACGCAATGCTACAAATTCTGTTGTGAAGAGATGCAATTTGTGTATTAATAATAATGGAGGTATCTTTGAACATTAATAATGTTGTGTGCCCTTAATAAAAGTTCTTATAGTTTTCATTTTATTACTACATAAGATTTCAAAAAAGTTTTCGTTTGGTTTGTATTTTATCAGTTCGAAATTCAATTGTTTTCCATAAAAACCATAAAAATGTCTATATCCTCTTTGCTTTTTAAAATAACCATATCAAACCTTATATCATTGTAATCACCAAAAAATAAGCTTTTTAATTATGTCAAAACCAACTATGGTTTCCATTTAAAAAAATACAAGTTTTTGTCATAACTCGATAATGGTGAACGAAAAAATAAAACTTTTGTCTGAACACTTTTTCTCTAAAATTACTATTAACGATGCTAAGCATGTTTAAAGAAAATCGTAAAATTTAGTTTTCTTTGAATATCTAATAAGCCATGAAAGTTATCGGAGAAACAAAAGCAGTTTTAAATCAAACGCGTAAAACTGCGCATCTTTCCCCATTTAAGCGTTTTTCTATCTCCAGTAGTTTCTGAGATCCCAATGCTAAACATTCAAAAAAACTCACCTTGTATATACCATTAATCGGTTTATTGAAAAAGAATTAATTACCATACTAATTGTCCTATGATTTATAATTAAATACATATACACCATTTAGCATACATATTCTCAAATCCTTGAACTATGGATATATCACAAAAAAACAATTTAATATACACGTTTAATTAAATGAAAACACCTCGTTTCACAAAAATTATGTTTTATTAAACACTAGATGTACATTTCATTTGCCATGCAAATATCATCAGTAGTTTCACAAGTGCTCAACAAGTGCTCAACAAGTGCTCAACAAGTGCTCAACACTAACTTTCGTAGTTTTTCATATTAATATACACATTGAAAAATAATTTGGAAGTCAATGCCACATGTTCCCCGTATACACTATATATTATTAGTGCATTATTTATTTTTTATTTTATATTATTTACTTATTTATTTTTAATTTTAAGTGCTTAATAGCTCGTGTTATAATCTTCTTGATTTGCTCTGCGAGCTGTATTTAGAAATTTCAAAAAAAATAAAGTAGTTCACGAAAGGGAAGTCTAGAACTCAAATTGAATAAATACAAAATTTTATTATTTTATGAATGAATAAATGAATAACATTTATTTTGTGCTCATAAAACATTTTTATTTCAATTTACTAAGAAGTTAGTCAATCCATTAATTTGATGGGTTCCGTAAATCTGGTGTATCTCTGTATGTTTTTGTGAATATCTTGGAAACAAAACGTTGAATTATTTTTCTCTTTTTACCATCTAACCAACTTCAGAGCTCTAATAATAAGTAAGTAGCAATGGTAAAAATTTAATTGTGGACAGGCTGTATAAATGTCATTTTTGTCAATAACACCATGACATGTAGATGATATATGTATTTAGAAATAAATATTTAATTTAGAAGTGTTCAATTTGTTTCAATGGTGTAGATGTGCTATGAACTAGTAATTAAATTGACAATTAACTCGTGCTTTACAAAATGCAGCTACACGTTATTCTTAAATAAATTAAAATTAGATCGCGTGGTACATTATTTTGATTTTCAGAGGATAAAACTTGCTCTTGCAGTTTTATCGAGGCACAAAAAGCCATTTCTAACGTACTTACTTCTTTTGAACTCTCCGAAAATATACGTCGCGATTGCACATTGTACATAAAATCATAAAAATTATTTGTTTTGATAATTAATAGTATTTTATGACTTGATTTCAATAATGTAGATCATCCTGACGCCAAAATATGTTGAAAATAATCACGCACTGAGCGATTGAAAAACAGTTATAAACTTCCCTATAACTATAAAATTTATAGATAAACTTTGCACTTAATCCACATATATTTATATGTTAAATGACTTGTGGAACTCCTTAGTGAATCTGTGTCAAGCATTCAATTTTTAGGTCTAAAATCCATCCTTAAAGTATGTCGACGGTTCTGGTTACTGGAATTTTATTTATATTCTTTGGCTTATTCGATTTTGGACATACAAAATTGCTAGCAGTTCATAGCGTAAGTACTGGTATTATATAGTTAAGAAAAAATATATTAGCAGAGTATATTTTAGATATTTCGTCATGGAGAAAGAACGGCCGATACTTTTCTGATGTACCCAAATGACCCATACAAAAATGAGTCTTTCTATCCCTTCGGAAATGGTCAAATGACAAATGTAATTTAAATATATTTATAAATTATGTTAAATAATTACAAGGAATATGTCAAATTAAATAATTTTTGTGTTCACATTGCAGAAAGGGAAGAAAACGATGTATAATTTCGGCAAAGTTCTAAAAAAGAAATATGGACACTTTCTGGGAGATATATACTTGCCAGGTTTGATTGACCCATGGGCAAGTTCATTGCCTCGAACACAAGTTGCTTTACAACTAACCCTAGCTGCATTATTTCCTCCTAAAGATTTACTTGTTTGGGATGCAGATCTAAACTGGCAACCTATCCCTTATCACTATCTATCAAGGGAAGACGACGATGTAAGTTTTGCAATAATTATGATTTTTAAGGTTTTTTCTTTAATTTTCTGATGTATTTCTTTTTTATAGTTACTATTATCGGTAATCAGTGAAGATTACATACAAGTGTACAATAAATTTTGTGAAACTGAAGAAGCTAAGGATGGAATGGAAAAAGCTGCACCGTTGTTATCATATATTCGGCAACATTCTGGGTCCTCTGCGAACACCCCAAGAGATTTCTTCTTTTTATACATTACATTCAGTACAGAGGTAAGGTAAAAAATGAGGTGTGGGCACAAATTCGAATCGCCCGTTCGTGTATGTGCAGTTCGACTTGTTCATATAGGACTTTTTATGCAAACGCTGTTTTAATTTAAATACTTTTATTCGCTAAGTAAATGTGTGTAAAATGTATCATTTGCAAGATATTTGCAAAACGTGCTTCTTGATAAAAGTGTAACTGCTACTTCCAGTCTGAATCCTGTTTTATAAAAAAAAATGCTTCAAGTCAAGGTCTAAATATTTTTGAATGCAATAAATCTGTATAGAATGTATGATTGCAAAAACAAAGACGAGGTAAAGTAAAAGTGGAATTTCCGGTTTTAATTTTTAAAATATTCGTCTACAAAAGTTGTTTCAAATAAATTCTAAATATTTTCATGCTCTTAGTAAATCTGAGTTAATTGTATAATTTAAGTATGTTGTGTATATATATGTACATCTCACTATCTTTAGGGCGTCCTTTCATAAATCGACCATATATCGTCCACTACCTAACTAATACCATTGCGAGAATACTAATAGTGCATTATGTGGATATACTTTGAACATCTCGACGTATGTTCCTGCATTGTAGTAACGTGAGCTTCCATACACACCACTATTAATAGACCGTCCTTTCATTCTACAGTTTATAGAGCGCCCGAAAGAAAATGTACTATAACCATTCTCTCGATCTTAGGGCGTCCTTTTGTATATTGAGTTTCATGTAATAGATAATAGAGCGTCCGGCAATGTTGCCAATATTAATCGCTATGTAAAACTGAGGTGCATATACATGCCATGCTTTGTGTATAAAAAGATGTGATGCAAGAAAATCTTTTTCTATAAAAATTGGTTGATCGTTTCAAGTATAAACAGAAAAAGAAAGAACTTGAAATTTAAAATTGTTGCACTTCTCATGCGTTTTTGGATTGAATTTGTTATGTAATACAAGGGGTAAAACAAAATGGACAATTTAATAAAGTAGAGGATTTTTAAATGTAGAAGAAAATAATTTAACTTCAGCTAACTTTTTTAATTAAACCTGTAAGCGAGTCAAAAAACTGTATCTCCAACCGATTTCGGACTATAACTGAAGATTCAAAAATATCAAATACCAATAATATTGTCGCATCTTCTTTTATTATTGTAAACATTAAGATTGAAGATACATTTTCTACATATTTTAAAGAATAAGTAACTGACACTATTGCTCTACTTGTCTCTCTCTCCCCCCCCCCCATCTCTCTCTCTCTCTCTCTCAAAACAACGCAATCTAGTACGTGTCAGAGTAAAAGGTAAGAAGTAATATCGATAATTATTTGCATTTGAAAAATGCTAGAGGCAGGTACATTTTTATTTTCAAGTCTACGTTTTTCCATGTTGTATATGAAAATAAATACATTAATTTCATTGTCATTATGATAATGCATTTTCTTTTTGATACATTCTGAATTGTATACGATATTTTGATTCCTTATTTAGTTCTTGATTGGACAGCTTATATAATTAAGAATACTAAGAAAAAATATACTGAAAATTACAATTACAAATAATATTTTATAATAAACATTTACCTGTAGATAGTTCCTTAACCGGTGAGGTTTGAATTGATGTCTTTTCAATATGGTCATGGCTGTGAGAGATAACGATGTTCTGTAAAATTCTTATTTTCGAAGGAGGTTCCTTCGCTAATATAAAAAGATAAAAACCACATTAGAAGTATTTATTTTCATGCTTCATCTCTAATAAAAACTTTAATTATAGTGCAAACCTTATCAAAACATATTTAACAATGATAAATAAAATCATATATTTTTTGCAGATAGTAAATAAGTTTATAAATTTGAATTACGAAATATCTTATTAGAAAAATTAAAGTAAAACATTGTTATCATCATGTACAGGTTTTTTGGAATATTGCATATTATAAAGTCATGTTATTATTATTTATTCTACTCCAATGATGTTACATATTTTAAAATTACAACGCAACGGTATCGCAACTTAATATAGACAAAAGTTATTGAATATATAAAAGATAAATGGTAACAAATAATTTCGGAAATATTTTAATTTTATGACATTTTTATGAAAAATAACCAACCCGTGTGAAATTTTGCATCAAAAGCTGTTGATGTTTCTGGTGTTTCCATGCAGAGTGAGAGAAATAATGCGGGAATTGAATTGGATTCCTTAAATCATTTAAACACATGTGTGATTCAAAGTGTTTACCATACACAAATGTTGTTTGCCATAATTTTGACAAATCTTTACTTAGAAGGTCATTCCGGTTAAAGCTGGTGATCCAGTATAAGACACTACAAAAAAGATGAATTATTACAAAGTAACTGTTACTCAATAGCTATAACTTACCGATTTTATTCTTTAAGAAACGAAAAGAAACTAGAATATATTTTGTTGCTGAACATTAAAAATACAACATCTACGTACGCCAGATTTCTTCTTACGTACAGTTTCCATTATTTATGTCAACAACAATTTACCTGGTACCCCTACTTATTATTCTTTCGTAAATTATAAGTTATAAAACTTACACAGGTTATATTTATACAACAATATACAAGTACACAACAAAAACAAAACACGCCAATTTGATATGTGCCCTTGTTTGATTTTGCGCACAAATATCGGAATTATGCAGGTAAGGTTTTTGTCACTACTGTTATTCTGTGATATTACATACTGGATGTCATCGGCATCACAAAGTAGTGCCCGCTCGCTGACATACACCGCTCTCGCCCCGCGCCACTTTTTATCCACTCGATATCTGAGCCTACGTCAAACTGTGATTTTTAAACGCGCTGAAGAGACGGACTGTTACTTCCAAAAAAATCCATAAACAGCAAAATCACAATTTTAAAGAAGGATAAAAATATATATTTGCTAATGTAGGACAAGTGTGCATATAGTGGTTTTGCTGCTAGGGATATTATTTGTTATCAAACAAATCAGAAAAATTACATACAAATTAGGTATTTATAATTAATTTATCCGTTAAAAGAAATTTATCACGGGGGGAGGGGGCAGTGCCCCGTTGCCCTCCCTGCAGCAGCCGCCACTGGTGTAACACTTAAATTAAAAATAAATTCATAAAAGTTCTTATCTTTATATACCTCATAAAGGTTGAATAAGTTATCAACTCTTAAAACTGTATTCAAACAGAAACGAGCAATGTAGCAAGACGGGAAATAATCGGTGCATGAAATAATTTTGGTTTTATATTTCACAGATCGATACTTCTAATTATTACATAAAAAAAGAAAATTGTGTCTATAAAGCGGTCAATTCAAACGAACAAAAATGATTCATATCAGTTTGTAAAATGCCGATATTAATTTATCAATTATTTTAATAATTTGTTTCAAGCTATAAAAGAAATAAATGCACATCACTTGGTAAGATTCAGATATAATTACATATACATATATGTATTTAAGTAAAATTGTTTTTACATTAATAAAGGAATATTTGAGACTGCGTTACGCCACTGCAATAATTACTACTACATATAAGAAAGTCAATGTATAGAGAGGAGCTGTGAAGCAAGCGTCTTTCTTATAGGTGTGTGCGATTCGAATTTTGTATACAAAATTTGTTCCAAATTAAACTCTAAATACTCTTATAATCTTAATAAATCTGTGCTGTAATACAAGTATGATTCAATTTTCTTTTAATTTGTCTTAATTTAAGTATTTACGCCTTATATCTGCCATATGGACACTTCAACTTTCTCCCTCATGCTCTTTACGTAATTTCAATACGTTTTATCCTGATACAGGACCACTTCGGATTACGCTTGCCACAATGGACCAAAGCAATTTATCCACAACCAATAAAAGACATGATCCATTTAGAGTTCGAAATGGAGATGGGTACCAAACGATTAAGAAAATTCTTAATTGGTAATCATGCAATACACAATGTACATAATTGAAATAAATGTTTTTGTTTGTGTTTTCTGAATTGCAGGTCGACTCTTGAAAAAAATTCTGACTGACACCGAGAATCGCATTAGTGGAAAGTCAAGCTATAAAATGCATATGTACTCTGCCCACGACGTTAATATTGTTTATGTTTTGATGTTTTTGGATTTAATGTATAAACATTCGCCTGGATATTCTGCCTGTTTATCATTAGAAGTTCACGAAGAAAGTGGGCGATATTTCATACAAGTAAGTGCAATATTTACTACCGAATCCATGAAAAATAGCTTTCTTTATATAAGTGAACAAGTGTACGTAGTCATCTACTTATATACAGGGCGGGGCACCTCATTTCCGTCGGTTTATATACGAAAAGCGGTAATATTTTTTATTTTTATTTTTATTAAAGGTTGTGTAGGTTCATTAGGGGCACGTTTTAAAATTATTTTGAAATATACAGAGTGATCCAAAAAAATTTGGCACACCAAAGTTATGAAAATTTAAATGGAACACCCTGTATATTATGGGATATTTTGATGCTATAGGCTAAATTAAGGCCACTTACTGGTATATTCCCTATTCCTAACTCAACGTCTTTTCGAGATATTTCACTATTTTAGAAAATGTAGATCAAAATTTCAGAGACATTGCTGTCTTCCATATTTGAGCGAATTATTTTAAATTGTATTTATAGTTTACTCAAAGCATTAGACTATTAGATAAGCTAAAGTTGATATCTAAAAATTATACAGGGTGTTTAAAAACCACATTTGTGTTTTGACTAACATTAAATGCAAATAACTTTCATATTTTAAATGGAACACCCTGTATTTATTGCCACATTTAGATTCAAACTGAAAATCCTAAATTACCAAAAGACTATAAGAGATAGGTATAGGAAACCCTAATACAGTTTTAAAAACAATTGAAATTAGAATCTAAATGTGGCAATAAATACAGGGTGTTCCATTTAAAATATGAAAGTTATTTGCATTTAATGTTAGTCAAAACACAAATGTGGTTTTTAAACACCCTGTATAATTTTTAGATATCAACTTTAGCTTATCTTAGAGTCTAAAGCTTTGAGTATACATTAAATACAATTTAAAATAATTCGCTCAAATATGGAAGACAGCAATGTCTCTGAAATTTTGATCTACATTTTCAAAAATAGTGAAATATCTCGAAAAGAGGTTGAGTTAGGTATAGGGAATATAACAGTAAATGGCCTTAATTTAGCCTATAACATCAAAATATTCCATAATATACAGGCTGTTCCATTTAAATTTTCATAACTTTGGTGTGCCAATTTTTTTTGGATCACTCTGTATATTTAAAAATAATTTTAAAACGTGCCCCTAATGAACCTACACAACCTTCAATAAAAATAAAAATAAAACATATTACCGCTTTTCGTATATAAACCGACGGGAATGAGGTGTCCCACCCTGTATACAGGGTGGTTGGTTTTTCATTGTCCAGCCTATATCAGCTTTATTATCAAAAATTCAAAAAAATGTTAGAGGAAAATGTTTTTTATCTCGAAATGGTCTATCATATTGCATCATTAGCAATCTTTCATAGCCTACTGATTTTTAGCAGCGATAATCAACTTTAATTTCTTAAATGGAACACCCTGTATATTTTCTATAAAAATGAATCCTCATTAAATTCGGTTTATTATGATACGTCACAAGTTGGCATATATGTAGTAATTGTCTACGGAAACGAAATAATAAGAAAAAGTACGGAAAACTAAAATTTGCTATTTCTATTATAAATAAAAAAAAATTAAATACTAAATAGTAAGTAATGTGTCTTATAATAATTGTTGAAATTGTCCACCATTACATTCTAAATATTTGTCGCCTCGCGTAATTATGTTCCTCCTGGCGTTTTACAGCATTGCAGGTGTAATTAGCAAGCAAGCTGTGGTAATTTTATTCTTCAGTTCCTGACGATTTTGAGAAGGAGTATTATAAACTTGGTTTTTCAAAAAAACCCATACAAAAAAATCAAGAATTGATAAATCAGGCGATCTGACAGGCCACAAAATTGGTCCTCGGTTGCCGATCCAGTTTTGACCAAATTCATTTTGTAGATAATTTGTTACTGCAGCTCCATTATGAGGTGGGGCGCCGTCATGTTGGAACCATAAGTTTCGTCTTAAAGCTAATGGGAGATTGTCTATGTAGTCTTGAAATTCATTTTGTAAAAATAATAAATATCGGTTATGAGTCAATGTTCCATCTTAAAAATATGGCGCCAAAATTTCATTGCCGACTATCCCTACCCATACATTAATTGAAAATCGCACTTGCGCACGAGCTTCAACAATTACGCGAGGGTTTACATCGTCCCAGTATTGTGTATTCTTTTTATTAAAAATTCCATTTCTGTGAAAATTAAATTCGCCTGTCCAAATGATATTATTTAAATAATGTCTTCCCACATTCACGAGCCATTCACAAAATATTATTCTGTTGTTGGGATCATTAGCATGTAATGTTTGGACTAAATTTAATTTAAAAGGCTTTAGTTTGTGCAATTTTAAAACATTCATAATTTCGTGTCTTGGATATTCAAATCAAACGCTGCTTGTCTTGTAGAAGTTCTTGGATTTGCTCTAAAGTAAGCTAAAATAACAACTTCATTACCGTGGTTGTTTCCTCGTCCATTTTGAATATTATTTATACGCCTTGAAAAGGTTCCAGTTAACCGCAGAGAATTTTCTAAATTTTGAAAAGTATTTACGTGAGGTTGTCTTCGGTCAGGATATAGATTTTGATACAAGATAGCAGCCTGACGTTTATTGTTGTTTGATCTGTGAAAACAGCACAGCATATCAACTTTTTCACTGTTTGTGAAGCCCATGTTCATTTTTCTTATACAAAGCACTAACGGTTTCTTAGTTAAATAAGAACCGCAATACCTTTGTCTCTATTAAACACTTCTAACTAACCTATGTCAAATATTTACAGGTATAAACAACAGAATATCACAGTCGACTACTACAATTTCAAAATAACAAAACACTTATACTTTGTTATATCACTATATTAATCCAAATGTGTGACCGCGGTTTTGACCAACATGGCCATTAACGAACACTGTACTACAAATGACACACAAAATGTATGCTAAAAATTTGGTGTTAGGCGGTAATTATAAAGTAGGGGGGATAGAAGGAATAATATACAATACATTGTAATAACTATTAGTTAATTATAGGGAAAACCAGAAAATAGAAATTTGACTACAGTAAAATGGAAAATGAAAAACTGTTCAACAGTTCTACTCTTAATTTTTCATTACATAGTTGCGTCGTTGTTATTATTTTTTATAATTGCATTGACTGAACAGCTTGTGGTAAACCCAGGCCCTTTGATGTGACTATATAAGTAATACCGATAGTCCTATGCTTATTGAATACATTTTCATTTATACATTTTGATTTACATTTTATATTTGTCATTGTTTTCTAATTGACAACCAGTTGTCATATTGTTATTATTTTCATTTCATTGTATGCCACTACTACCAAGAAGATTTTCATTCATTTTTTCAATACATATATATATATATATATATAATTTATAATCGAAAAACCAAGATACCCGAAGGTGTAAGTTATTACTTTGTCTATTTTCAATTTTCATATATAAACTTTGCCCACTGTTTTTTATCCCTTGTTTAGCTCCAGCGCTTCTTTCCACGTTTTGCCCCTTTTCTCCAGCATTGCTGCTATCTCCCCGTTCCATGTTTTCTTAGGTCTGCCCCTGCTCCTCCTGCCGGTTATCCTCGCATCCCATACATTTTTCGCTTGTCTGATGTTGCTCATCCTGTTTAGATGTCCAAACCATCTTAGTTGCTGATCTTCAATTTTGTCCAATATTGGTTCTACTTCCAGTTCTTCTCTTACAATTTCATTTCTTATCCGATCTTTGCGTGTGACCCCTTTTACTTTCCTTAGGTATTTCATGTCCATTGCCTGTATCCTGCTCTTCATTCTGACTGTCGTCACCCAGCTCTCGCTGCCGTATGTTAATATTGGTATGAACACTGCTCTATACAGGGTGAGTCATTAGTAGCCGCGTCTTCGATTGCTCTTTTGTGGTCTAAATAAAAGAAAAAGCGATTAGTGGGGGATCCATGGTTGCTTGTGGCGCATATTGTAAAAATACTTTAAGCTCTGGCGCACTTCCGGTTTCACCGGAAATGCACGGAACTTAATTTTTTTAAATGACTCACCCTATATATTTTTGGTTTTTCTTGTACTGCTTTGAATTGCCTGTTCAACTGTTTTTTCTTTTTCAAAATTGAGCCAATAGATTTTGAGTTATTAATTTTTTTTGAAAATATTTGACCAAAACACGTGTTCAGAAAAAAATCATTTTCACATTGTTTTTAAAAGTAAAAACATTGACTTTGGTGGTGCTTGTAGCCAATAAAATTGTGCATCATTTGGTAAAGTTGCACTCGACAATACCACAAGAAACTTTGTTTTTTCAAAGCCTACTTCCTGAAATTTTCACATACCAAAAACTTATTTTTTTTAAACGGAACACCCAGTATTTTATTGAGTCATTTTGTTCCTTTTTTTATTCTCTTTCATTTTTGTTAACAATGTCCTATACCTATCTTTTCTAATTTTTGAGATAATCACTATACGAGCAATTAGTGGTTAATTAAAGAACTACGGGCGATGTTCTCTGCACCCAAATATTGGTCCAATAAAGGCTGGAATGCTGCTGACTGCCTGAGTCAACTGTTAAAGAAAGTCGGTATACATTTATGTCAAAGTTATAAAAGCATCGCTATTAGTTATCATCCAAATGAATTGTTCTTATGAAGAGTTAATAGATATGATTGACATTTTGGGTGAATCTGAAAGAAACTCTTTGCTAGTATCCAGACTTTATGCACAGCGATCCCTGGTAGAAGTCAACCGAAGCCAGAAACCTTCGAAAATATAAAGTGGACGGTTTGAATGAACAGACAGCATATGAATATGAAAGAAAGAGCGGAAAAAGCAATTACTGTGAGGATAAGACGTTTATGGTACTTGCGAGTGTAGTTGAACACCTCAATACTAGTACTACGAAAATTAGTCGGCAGTTAGATGTAAGTCAAATTTGAGAATCCAGAATAATTAGGAAATACGAAATTCACCCGTAGCATATTCATACACAGGGTTAGATGAAAGAAATTTTCAGAATCGCTTACATTTTTGTCAATTGGCAGCAGATAAATTATCCTGGCTATCTCAATTTTTTGTTTTTTACCAACGAAACCTTCTATTCAAGTGAATACGTTCATCGTCACAATTTCCGTTATTATAACACATAAAATCCCCCACTTTATCACACATGTAAACTTTCAAAATCGTTGGTCATTAGAACTGTGGAGAGGAATAGTGAGTAGTTACATAATTGGACCTTATTTCTGTGATGAAAATGTTAATGGAGGAGAGTATCTTCGCTGTCTACGAACGGATTTTCAAAACTTTTTGAAGACATCTTCAAATATGTCAGTAAACATAACCTTAATTTTATTTCGATGTTAACCAACATTGTTAAAAATTAAATACTGCAACTGGACATTGCCGGAATTAGAAAATTGAAATGCGATGCTCTTCGTTCTATAAAATTATTACTTTTGGGATAATTGGATATAACATTTTCTTTGTTTGACAGTTGACTAAGAAAGTCGGACGCCATCCCTGCCTTCCATTGGTTGAACGAATATTTTGGTGCATAGAAGAACAGCGCTCGTAGTTCTTTAATTGACCGCTAGTTGCTCTTATAGTGATTATCTCAGAAATTACGAAAGATAGGTATAGGACATTGTTAACAAAAATGAAAGAGAATGAAAAAAGTAACAAAATGCCTCAATAAAATATTGGGTGTTCCATTTAAAAAAAATAAGTTTTTGGTTGTGAAAATTTCAGGAAGTAGGCTTTGAAAAAACAAACTTTATTGAGGTATTGTCGAGTGCAACTTTACCAAATGATGCAGAATTTTCTTGGCTACAAGCACCACCAAAGTTAATGCTTTTGCTTTTAAAAACAATGTGAAAATGATTTTTTTCTGAACACGTGTTTTGGTCAAATATTTTCAAAAAAAATTAATAACTCCAAAACTATTGGCTTAATTTTGAAAAAGAAAAAACTTTCGAACAGACAATTTAAAGCAGTACAAGAAAATCCAAAAATATATAGGGTGAGTCATTTAAAAAAATTAAGTTTTGTGCATTTCCGGTGAAACCGGAAGTGCGCCAGAGCTTAAAGTATTTTTACATTATGCGCCACAAGCAACCATAGATCTTCCACTAATTGTTTTTTCTTTTATTTAAAACACAAAAGAGCAATCGAAGAAGCGGCTACTAATGACTCACCCTGTATATTGCCATCTTAGTTTTGCGACTGATCTCCTTGTTGTTCAGAAACCACCCAGAAAGTGAGAAGTACACTCCTGCCGCGCTGGATAATCTTTCATTTACTTCCTGTTCCATGTGACCATGCCTTTCTATTTGGACTCCCAAGTATTTGAATATATTCACTTGTTCTGTTTTTTGTTCTTGAATTTCTATATTAATTTCTTCGTTATCCTTGCCGATGACTAGTACTTTTGTTTTATTTGCGTTTATTTTCATGTTCCTTTTGGATAACTCCTCATGCCATATTGTGATGTTCTTCTTGAGGTCTTTTCCGCTTGGTGCACATAGCATTATATCGTCGGCAAAAGCGCAATTCGAAATTGTAACTGGACTCAGTCGTTTGTATCCTACGGTTACTTTCTTAGTTTTGTCATTTGTGGATTTAATTACGTCGTCCATCTCTGTTATGAATAGCAGAGGGCTAAGGACACCACCCTGTCTCAAGCCATCTTGGATCTCGAACTCCTCGGACTCCATGTTATTCTTCCTGACGTAGCTGGTGTTTTTATCATACAGGCTTTTTATTGCTGCTCTTAAATGCTCCTGGATGCCTCTTTCTTTTAAACTGTTCCAGACTATGCTTTCCGGTATTCGGTCGAAGGCCTTCTCAATATCTATGAATGCCATGTATATTGGGTCGTTTTTTTCCCTAGCTTTCTCTATTAATTGTTTAATTGTGAAGATGTGATCTTGTACACTTCTGCCCTTCCTGAACCCACTCTGGGTTTCTTCTAACTGCCTTTCGATTTCTTGTCTTAGTTTTTTCTCCAGGGCACTTTCGTATATTTTAGATACTACACTTAGCAAGGTTATTCCCCGACAGTTCGCGCAAACTTTTGTATCTCCTTTCTTATGTATAGGGACGATTGCACCAGTTTTCCAGTCCTGTGGTACTTGTGTTGTTTTCCATACTTGATTAGTCATCTACTTATGAATCTTAATTTTACACTTGAAAATATTTCTAATATTATAGGTGCAATACAAAGATGACAAACACAGCGACTTCAAGCTGCTACATTTTCCAAATGGTAAAGACAGAATTAGTCTGGAGGAATTTCGTGAAAAAGTCGGAGAACTGGTAGATGTAAACGATGAAGAAGAATCAAGAAGAAACGCACTTGGCAGTAGTGTTTCGAAAGGAATTACAAAAGGAGTGACATATTTAGAAATTGCTATTATTTTATTTTGTTGTCAATACATATTTAGACATTAATTTATTTGTAATTAGTTCTTGTACATACATTACATTATAAATATATGTGAAGCGTCTATTTAGTTAAATTACAAAAATCATCAAAAACTTGCATTTTATTTTAACTTTAAAATCACTAAAGAGTTTAAACGTAGTATTTGTAAGTAATATAAACTTTTACATGATGTAGTTCGTAGATATTGACGTGATAAAACTTATTGCTAATTTACTATTAAGTTACTTTATTTAATTTATTATTAAGTAACTGATCGCACAAACTAGTAGTCGTTAATGTATAGGTATGGGTAATCGGTACCTCTTCCATTCCCCTTATCTGTTCAGCAGTACCTATGTCCCTTTAACGACGAAAATATGAAGAAACAAAGCTATTTACAACACATAACTACATTAGCTAAAATAATGGATTTTTGACTGATTTTGGTAATTTAAAGATTCCTTCTTTTGACTGGCCGCCATCTGTCCAAATCATTATAAACTATTTCAGAATCGCCGAGTACTTTTAAAATCACATGCTAAAACTATGCAATATGATTGGATTATTCTTAGTCTAGTTATCAATTAATTTCTTACACTGTTATTGACATTTTACTGATTTAATATATATGTCATTGAAAAGTACTTAAAATTTACTAATTAAAAATTTCTACTTTCTTCCACCTATGGGCGATATTGCAAAAGTTAAAGGTTATGATATCTGAATAAACCCGTTTACGACTTAAAAATATGAGTTGCCATGACATAATTATACATAGCATAATTAAAATTAATCGAAAAGAGTTACTTCTATTCTAATATGTATGATATGTATGTCATGTTCCTAACATTGTAAGGTGATGTATGTACTTCTTTCCCAACTGTATATATTATAAACAAGTAATTAGTGGAAATTAAAACCAATGTAATTTTCTTATTTTAATAACAACTATAAATAATTATTTAAACATAAATCTTATAACTCGTTTGTGTATATATAGGTACATGATAATTACGTTATTTCTTTCTTTTTGTAGTTTAAAAGGATTTTGACCTGCATACCGCATATCAACATATCTGTGATACTAATATACCTACCTGGAGAAACCTTGGTAAATTCAAAATATTAATTAATAATTAACCAGAATAAGATATTCAGTATAAAAAGAACAGACGTCACTTAAACATTTATTTATGCTATTTTCTTACAAAAATAATTCCTTTTTATTACACATACAAGGTATGATTAATAATTATGAAGAATAATTCAATGAAAACACATTTATTATAAATTAGATATAAAAATTAATTAAATGTGACAGTTCTCTGCAATTTACAAGTAAGTAGTTAAAATTTGTAATTTTTTTGAAAATACAAACGGTAAAAATGAGGGATAATGACAGTTAAATGTAAAATTTGAGTCCTGCAGAAATTATGGAACAAGTCTTAGTAGCCACGAACAATTTATTACCACCTAAAGTCGCAAAAACGTACGGAAAATTTTACGCATTAATGGCTATTAAGACACTCGTATTCATTACAATACTCGCCTTCGGCTCGTATTGTAATTTTCATTCTCGTGTCTTAATAGCTATCATTAAATGCTCATTGCATAATATACTATTTCGAATCTAAGCTGTCGACTTCCACTGTTGTCGTTGATGTCTTCTTACTTTCTGGGTTAAAACCGTGTATAGTATCTGCTTCTATTGTCGACGTTTAGTGCAGTATCCTAAGGGACATCTTGAGGGCTTTTACTACTACGATAGCCTGAAGCAACGTCTGTTTCAGGTTATCGGAGTTTTTATTTTATTTACGACAAACATAAAAAGAAATCGTGACCACAGGTAAAATACTATTTTCCTACTCTTAGTCGTTCCACTGTCACGCTTGTCTTTGATACCTTCTTGGTTTCTAGGTTAAAGCCGCGTCGTTGTCTCTGCTTCTACTGCCGACGTTTCGACAACTACCTAATAAATATCTTCAGGGCTTCTACTACTGCGATAACCTGAAACAGAAGTTTGCCTCAGGTTATTGCAACAGTTGAAGCCCTGAAGATGTTTCTTAGGTAGTGGAAGAAACGTCGGCAGTAGAAGCAGATACGACAACGCTGTTTTAACCCAGAAACCAAGTTATTTATATTTATCGCATTTATGTTATTACTGCGGCCTACCACAGATACGAATAGTAAGTAAAGAAAGGTAATGTTTATATTAATAACATGTTATATTAATATAAACATTACTTTTCTTTACTTACATTACGTAATTAATAAGTACTTTGATACAACGAAATTTAATAACATGAGTAGTAAAATATGTACATATCCACCAATATATACAGGGTGAGTCAACTACGCGGGTAAGGCCGATTGTGCCTTTACGAGTAAAGATATTTCGAAGCGGTTTTTTTCTTGTGGTAGCTGTTCATTAGGGGCACATTTTAAAAATATTTTGTATTATATAGAGTGTTCCATAACTTGGTGGCTAACCATAGTTATAGTCTTTTAAATGGAACACCCTATATATTATTGCATTTTTGAATTCCCCGTATAATTTTTAGTTAAAAAGTTATAAGATAGTATAGGCCTAAAGTGTAAAGTTTTTGACTTATTCCCATTTTTCTGAAAAATTCAATGATTGTATAAAATTATATTTCTCGAAAACGACGTATTAGATCGGCAAAATTTTTTGCAATATTGTTTACAATAAAAGGTCCTAATAGAAGCATGTTTTATTTTTTTACAATTACTAACTGCATGTGCAGGAAACTGGATTAAAATTAGATGACACGTTTTTGTATAAAAGTCATTTTTTTTAAATGGAACACCCTGTATATCAGTTCATTTTTGAATTGTTTATTAAATTTCGTGTCAGAAACATGTAAGACGTTAATACAGTAAAAGTGACTATTACAGAGTTATTGTCGTTTTTTGATATACTTTTGTTAGTTTTTGCAAAAAAGTCAACTTTTTCAAATGGAACAGCCTGTATATTATTTCATTTTTGAATTTCTTATTACATTTCACATCAAAAACATGTAATACGTTAATACTTTAAAAGTGACTATTACTGAGCTATTGTCTCTTTTTGATATAATTTTGTCAGTACTATAACTATATTAATTAAAACCACAAAACTGACAAAATTATATCAAAAAGAGACAATAGCTCAGTAATAGTCACTTTTAAAGTATTAACGACTTACATGTTTTTGATGTGAAATTTAATAAGAAATTCAAAAATGAAATAATATACAGGATGTTCCATTTAAAAATTACGACATTTCTTCGATTTTGCGAAATTGTGAACACGCTGAATAATGCGAATAGTTACAGTCTCTTTTTGATACAATTTTGTCAGTACTATACTATATTAATTAAAACCTCAATACTGACAAAATTACTTCTTCTATGTACAATTATAATACAATTGCAGCGAATGTTATTAAGTATATTACCGATTTATTAATTAAACGAAATATGAGTAACAAAAAACAACATCTAGTTTATATAGACTATTTATCTATTCCACGAGATTGCACCGCTCTCTATGAGCGATTATTTCCTTACATGGCATAGGCAATATAATGTTCTACCGCAGACTTTTAAAGATAAAGGTGGGAGCTCTTTCATATACTAAATGCATAAACAGTGATCTTGTATATATAGTAAGTATAGTAAATAGTTCGAAAAATTTTCATGCAAATGTGTGGAACCATGTAATAATAAAACTTTACGTTAAAGGACAGTTGAAATAGTATTGGTTTGTATTGATCATGAGAGACCATTATTATATATTATTATATAATATCTAGATACAACCTGTAACACCTTATGACAGGGGTTCAAAGTTTGGTGTAAAATGTAGTAATAATCTACTGTTCATAACAGTTCAACGTTGAAGCCTTACAACAATTTAATAGAAAGAGCTACAAAAAGCTTAATCAGAAATAATAAAAATATGCGCTTCTACGATATATAATTATCTATTATTTTACTCGTTCGACATACTTGGCAAAATTGAATTTTGAGATAAAATTGGTCGATTGGTCTCAAAGTGTGTCGTGCCTGTCCTAATATTCACAATAGATTCAAAACGTTTACCGCTAAAGTTCATTTTAAGTGTAAAGAGAAGTTAAAAGTTGGACGCAAAAACTCATACATTTATATCTACAAACTAATAATTCGACCGACAATTTCTTTCCGTAGAAATAGTATAAACATACAGAATCAATCAATCAATCAATCAATCAATTCTTTATTTCGAGATGTGTACAAACACAGATTGGCTGTTACAGCATCAGATATTGTCATACAACATATAAATATATAAAAAGACACTACAAAACAGTACAGATTAAAATCTTCAGTACACATAAAAATTGAGTATATAATTCATAGAAATATATTACAATTCTTTGCCAAATATACAAATGTATTGAAAAATTCAAAAGATTCTTGGTAGTAGTGGCATACAATGAAGTAAAAGTAATAACAATATGACAACTGGTTGTCAATTAGAAAACAATGACAAATATAAAATGCAAATCACAATGTATAATTGAAAATGTAATCAAATAAGCATTAGGACAGTCGGGATTACTTATATAGTCACATCATAGATGCATCGGGCAAAAATTTTTTTATATGAGTGAGTACGATTTAACGTTTTTTCCAGTTTTATACAAATAAATGCGTATTTTTGCTATGAATACATAAAAGAAACCCAAAAGCAACTGATCAAAAACAGAGAGACTAACAGCAACTAGAGTAGTCCCGTCCAAAGTATTCCTCCATGGAGTAGATACTGCTGGACAGAAGCATCTGAGTCACAGGGTTTTTGAATGGGTTTGGAGGCATCGCCTTCAAACAAGAAGGCAAGTGTTTATACAGTTTTATAGCCGTGTATAATAGAAAAAAAAGTTTCAAACAAAACGTACATACTTGATGGTGTAGAATCGGAATCTGCAATACAAAATGGGGGTTCCCATTTAAGATTTCAAAGTTGTCCCCCCTCCCACTCTGGAGGGGTGAGGTGGGGGATCGAGTTCGGCACCATTCAGTGAGCCCCCTACATTATAACAAATCTTATTAAGATCTCTTTTTGATTTGAAGCAGTGGTTTAGAGATATTCCGTTGTCTCAAGATAAAAAACTCACCCTGTATATATATATATAAGCATTTTGTTTAATTGTTGTATGAATAAAACATTATTATCCTTTGGTGGCCTGTATATTGCTACAATTACGATTTTCAAATGTTTCAGGTACACACCAGTCGCCTCCATTTCTTATTTGCGACATACTCCTTCTTTAGGAATATCATTGCTCCTCCATGTTTCAATTCATTCCTACAGTATGTATCTACTATATTATAATATGCAAATTTCAAACCTCAACAGCAATGTCGAGGCAATGTTCCGTAATACAAACCACGTCAATTTCTTCAGTATCACTGTATAGTGCCAATTCATTCATTTTAATGTGCAGTGACTGTATGTTAATATTTAATACCTTTAATTTTGATTTAGAAGGGTCCACTCGGTTTTTAATATTAAATTGCTCTGTAGTTAGGTCTTCTCTTTTTGAGTGGGGCGGGCATGAAAAAAATATCTATTTAATTTCGCCCCGCCTGGCCATATACTGGGAGATTTTACGCGATCAACATCTGCCAGACTGCAAGTCAATTTAAAAAGAGGAATATTCATTTGGTCTCTTTGCATTTCATTTTTAACAACTAATACTTTTTATATCCTGAGAAGATAAATAACTAATGATTTATAATTCAGTTATTTCTACTTGTAAACCATATATATGTAAATGACCAAGTTTCTCAGAACTTCTGATCTGCAATGTGTCCGGCCCTTTTCCATGAACTACTTTTCGAGCTCTTTTTTTTATATGTTATTACTTGAAAATCTTCTTTATCAATATCGCCTGAAACAGCATTGTCGGAGTCGTTATTTGTCGATGTGTTTTTAGTGCTACGGTCATCAACCTCCTTTTTATTTGAAGAATGTTTAGACATAGGTTTCTTATGTATTGGTGCTTCTTGTTGTAGGTAATTTCTTCGGACTTGGATTCTCGATTTTTTGATGTGTCACGATGTTTACTATTTGATCTCTAAAATGACTCATGTCTGTGGAGAAGGAAGATTGTATTTTTCTGAATAAACATTTAAGACAATTTAAAGTTTTGCTATCCGAAATATCAAAAGCTCTAGTAGTACAAAATACACATTTCAAAAGGATATTTTATGCAATTGTTCTTTAGAAAACTCACCGTAAACGAGACGTTTTGTAAACCTAATCTCGTGTAAAAAATGAGGTGTGGCCACCACACGACTTTCTTATACGTATGAGCGTTTCAAACTATACAATTTTAAGAATTTTTTTATACAAAACTTATTCAAAATTCTATTCTAAGTACTTTCATTCTCTTAATAAATCGCTATAGAATGCATACTTTGAAAGATATTCGCAGAAAAGTGCTACTCGCTAAGAATAAAAGTGCTACTTCCGGTCCGAATTTTGAAATTTCATGTATACAAAAAATATTGCAAATCCAATTCTAAATACGTTTGTACTCTTAATAAATATATATATAGAATGCATAATTTACGACATATTTGCAAAAAATCGTTATTCGGTAAGTGTAAAAGTGATACTTCCGGTTCGAATTTTGAAATTTTTTTTATACAAAGATATTGGAAATTAATTTCTAATTACTTTTATATTCGTAGCGTACCTGTCTAAAAAGCATGACTTGCAAAATATTGGCAAAAAACAGATTTTCGATAAGAGTAAAAGACTACTTCCGGTAGTAATTTCGAAAAACTTTTTAAATAAAATGGTTCTCAATTTTAATATTAAGTACATATGAATTCTTTATAAATTTGTTTAAACTTAGTAGTTGACGAAATATTTGCAAAATTCGATTTTTTCACTGAAGTAAAGTACTACTTCCGGTCTACCGATTTTACTGAAAAACTAATCAGATCTCAAGAGGCAGATTATACACGTAAATACAAAATTTGGAATTGATATCTACAGCGGTTTGACCGCTATCGTGGTCACACACTCACACACACAGAGAGAGAGAGAGAGAGAGAGAGAGAGAGAGGAGAGAGAGAGAGAGAGAGGAGAGAGAGAGAGAGACATTTTTTAAAAACCACTTTTACTTTCTTATACGTAGTATAAGGAAGTATTGTGATGATGAAAATTTTCGACCTCGAGATTTTTGCAGATGTCCACGTTTTGAAGTCCCCTGATACCGAAAAAGTGGTTTTTAAAAAATGTCTGTCTGTCTGTCTGTCTGTCTGTCTGTGTGTCTGTGTGTGTGTTTCTCTCTCTGTGTGTGTGTGACCACGATAGCGGCCAAACCGCTGTAGATATCAATTCCAAATTCTGTATTTACGTGTGTAACCTCCCTCTTGAGATCTGATTAGTTTTTCAGTAAAATCGGTAGACCGGAAGTAGCAGTTTACTTCAGCGAAGAAATCGAATTTTGCCAATATTTCGTCAACTACTAAGTTTAAACAAATTTATAAAGAAATCATATATACTTAAAATTAAAATTGAGAATAATTTTATTTAAAAAGTTTTTCGAAATTCCTACCGGAAGTAGATCTTTTACTCTTATCGAAAATCAGTTTTTTGCGAATATTTCGCAAGTCATGCTTTTTAGACAAGTACGTTACGGGTATAAAAGTATTTAAAACATAATTTTCAATATCTGTTGTATAAAAAGAATTTCAAAATTCAGACCGGAAGTACCACTTTTACTCTTATCGAATAGCGATTTTTTGCAAATATGTCGTAAGTTATGCATTCTATATATATTTATCAAGAGTACAAAAGTATTTAAAACTGGATTTGCAATATTTTTTGTATATACTAAATTTCAAAATTCGGACCGGAAGTAGCACTTTTACTCTTAGCGAGGAGCACTTTTTTGATAATATCTTGCAAAGTATGCATTCTATAGCGATTTATTAAGACAATAAAAGTACTTAGAATAGGATTTTGAATAAGTTTTGTATTAAAAAAATTCTTAAAATTGTACAGTTTGAAACGCTCATACGTATAAGAAAGTCGTGTGGTGGCCACACCTCATTTTTTTGGTATCAGGGGACTTCAAAACGTGGACATCTGCAAAAATCTCGAGGTCGAAAATTTTCATCATCACAATACTTCCTTATACTACGTATAAGAAAGTAAAAATCGTGTAGAGTTTAAACATAAAAGTAGTCGTTAAACTTATACCTGTACTTTGTGATGCATGATGCAATAATTTTTCTAGTAATCAGCATTCAAAAGCTATAAAAAAATGAGGTGTGGCCACCACACGACTTTCTTATACGTATGAGCATTTCAAACTATACAATTTTTAGAATTTTTTTATACAAAAATTATTCAAAATCCTATTCTAAGTACTTTCATTCTCTTAATAAATCGCTATAGAATGCATTCTTTGCAAGATATTCGAAAAAAAGTGCTACTCGCCTAGAGTAAAAGTGCTACTTCCGGTCCGAATTTTGAAATTTCATTTATATAAAAAATATTCCAAATCCAACTTTAAGTACTTTTGTACTCTTCATAAATATATATAGAATGCATAATTTACGACATATTTGCAAAAAACCGATTTTCGATAAGAGTAAAAAGCCTACTTCCGGCAGGAATTTCGAAAAATTTTTTTAATAAAATTCTTCTTAAATTTAATTATAAGTACATATGAATTCTTTATAAATTTGTCTAAACTTAGTAGTTGACGAAATATTGGCAAAATTCGAGTTTTTCACTGAAGTAAACTACTACTTCCGGTCGACCTAATTTGCTGAAAATCTAATCAGTTCCCAAGAGGGAGATTATACACGTAAATACAAAATTTGGAATTGATATCTCCAGCGGTTTGACCGCTATCGTGGTCACAGACAGACAGACAGACAGACACACACACAGACATTTTTTAAAAACCACTTTTTTGGTATCAGGGGACCTCAAAACGTGGACATCTGCAAAAATCTCGAGGTCGAAAATTTTCATCATCACAATACTTCCTTATACTACGTATAAGAAAGTAAAATAGTAATTAATTTTAAAACAATTTTAGCATGGCAGCACCTACACACCGTGTCTAGGAATGCCCGGATAAACTTCAGATAGAACAAGTCTACGATTAATTGTGAGTCAAAAATCACAATGCAAAAAACTTGTACGGTCTTTCAATAAACCACGCGAAGCCGTCAAATTTGAAAATAGGCGATTGAAAATAATTGAAATTTTTGAAATCATTTACGAATAACCATTGCTTTTTACAGAAAAATATTCGCTTGCAATGAAAACAACGACGTTAAATTTTGACGTTTGTAAGATTGACGTTTAACTTTTTCGTTTTATGCAGCTTTATCATTATTGAGCGATTTTATGATATATGTATGATTTTATGAGGTATGTCTCAGAATTAATAAGAATTTTTTTATGCTATATGTGGCAACGACTGCAGCCGACTGGAGTCGACTACATGTGAGTGGAGTGGCTAGGAACGCTACCAGAATAGGCGCAGGCCACTAAGTCAAATGTTAGTGGCATAAGCACGAGGTATTTACCGGTAAGTTCCAATACCACGTTACATGTAAAATGCAGGCAAATATCGAGCAGCGATATGCAATTAAAGTTTGCGTTAAACTAGGAAAAATTGCTTCAGAGACACTACAAATGTTAAGAACAGCATATGGAGATGCTGCGTTGTCATCAGCACAAGTTTTCAGATGAAACAAGAATTTCAAAGATAGCCGCAAAACCATTGAAAATTACCATCGCTCCACACGGCCGTTCACGTCGAAAACCGATGAAATCGTGGCGAAGGTGCATCCTGCGTTAGCACGAGGCAGACGATTGACACTCACGTTGATGGCACATGAGGTCGGCATGAGTAAGGATACTGTTCATCGAATTGTGACAAAGGAACTACGCATGCGGAAAATTTGTGCAAAGCTGGTGCCCAAGAACTTGTCTGATGAACAAAAGAAAAATCGCTTCTCCATTAGTCAACAACTGCTGAATCGCATAACAACCGAACCCAACTTCATGCACAGAGTGATAACAGGTGACGAATCATGGGTATTTGAATATGATCCAGAAACAAAGCGACAAACCGCGGAGTGGCACAGACCTGCATTACCGCGGCCGAAGAAAGCTCGCATGAGCAAATCCTGAATCAAGCCCATCATCTTTTTTGAATCGTGTGGAATTGTTCACAAAGAATTCGTACCGCCGCGGCAAATGGTGAATCATGCCCTTTATCGCGAGGTCATTGAACGTTTGCGGAAAAGAGTTTTGCGTGTGCGACCTGACATCGCCAGCAAATGGATAATGCTCCCAATCACAACTCATTCTCGATTGAATAATGTTTGGCATAGAAAAACATTCCAGTACACCCACACCTACAGTCCAGACATGGTTCCAATAGTGATTTTTTTCTTTTCCCAACACTTAAGCGACAATTGAAAGGTTCCCATTACGGAACAGTAAACAACATCCAAAGAGTCACGACGCAGTTCTAAACATCCTACCGCAACAAGACATCCAGAGTTGTTACCAGGAATGGAAAACTCACTGGAGACGCTGTGCGCATTCACAAAGGAGTATACTTTGAAGAGGACAATAATTTATAGATACATTCGATAAAACACTTTAAAACTGATCATTCTCATTAATTCTGGGACATACCTCGTACCTATACTTTTAATGAATATGCGGATATGTATATAGTATTCGAATTTTGCAACGGGAATGCTAATATGACGAAATACGATTATCAGTTACAGTATCTACATGGGCGACACCCGTCTATCAACATATTTCGAAGATTAGATCAGAGGCTTCGTGAATCTGGTACGTTTATCTTTGATTATTATGACACAGGTAGATCTTTGGAACACCATACGGTTCAGATAGAAGAGCATATTTTTAACACTATTCACGATGATGCTACCTGCAGCACTAGAAGAGTTGGATATTCCAAGTAAGACAACAGTTAATTCAGTGCTAACACGAAACCTTTTGCGGCTCTTTCATGTAACAAAAGTGGAACCAATGTTTGTTTAGTAATAACAATACAATAATGCTTTGTTCTATAAACAGAATCCAATTGAGCCGATCTTTCTATCGCATACTTTGTGGAGCGATAAATGGTTGTTCACAAGAAACGGAGTATTTAATAGCCATAATTTCACTTTTTGGACAGATAAAAATTCTAGAGCATTCAGAGAATTTGGACATCAATCAAGGTTTTCTGTAAATGTATGGCTAGGCATTTAGCATTGTGGGACCAATATTCTAAATGCAATTGAGTACGTTAATGTCTTAGAGAAAGTGTTGGATAAAGTTCCATTAGATTTGAGGCTCAACATGCTCTACATGCATGACAGGGCGCCAGCTCAAAATGCTAGACTTTCAAGGGCATAGTTAAACAAAAACTTTCCGAATAGGTGAATGGGGTGTAATAAACAGATACGTGGCCAGGAAGGTCTCCAAATATTAATCATGCGACATGTTTGTTTAGGGTTTTTTAAAAGGAAAAGCATACGCAACGACTTCAGCCAATGAACAAGAAGTTATTAATAGAATTAACGCCAGACTTCAGTTAATTACCCCTGATATATTGCAAGGCGCATTAAATTTTATTCCCCGAAGACTACAGCTCTGCCTGGAAGCTAATGGCTACCATTATAAACACACTATAATCATTATATGTGTCCATTGTACTATTAAGTATGTTTTACCAAATTTTTAATAAAGTAATTAATAATAAGTACTGAATTTCAATTAATCTTGGAATCGTTTTACCTGACGTTTATCCGCGAATTTCTAGCTACATCATCAGTATAGGGAGCGGACGTCCCAGATTTAAACTACGACGGAGTTACAACGGAGCAAAGAAATAATGTAAACCACACACATTTACTGAATAGCATTATTCATATGGTGAACTACAACAGCTGTTGTTTACTTGAAAAGTTATTGAAAACGACAACAAAAAATGCCCATCAAAAAAGGAATTTATGAGTAAAATCCTTTCTTCATCGGCGTAGGTAGAAGCGCGAGGGGTTTCTAACATTTATTATATTTACCTTATCTTCCCCAAGAGAAATAAAGTTACATATATGTATATACCTGTTCATACTTACGTTAGTTTCGTTTTTTCATTGTTTTGGCTGTTAATTCCGTACTTCGTAATATAGTTTCTGTTTAATCCCGTTTCATTGAATCGACTTCTCCCAATTATCTAGACGTAAGTGTGCACTGGATTTCGTTTAGTTTCAATAACATACGCATACATTTTTAGTTATCATTTATTTGGATCTGGAACATTGTTTATGTTACTATGTTATGGGAGAACGTCGAGAAATACATCGTGAAACAATGGCGAGTTGAATTGAGGGTCATACTGATTGTATGTCCATTGTCAGTGATTCCGATATTTATTGCAAAGTCTGTAAAATATCGTTACAAAATACCCAAAAAGTGCACGTACAACGTCAATTAGCATCGCTAAAACATAGACAGACATTGGACCCGTTGAAAGCTGACAATTTTAACGAAGAACTCTGTGAAGCTTTAATGGCGGCTAATATCCCATTAAGGAAACTTGACAATCCCACTTTCAAAACATTTCATCAAAAATATACTGGTCGAAATATTCCTGATGAATCTACCTTACGCAAACATCATATTTCTAAGTGCTTCACGAGAACAGTTGAATACATTAGAAGACATCTTTCAAATCAGTACCCATGGATAAGAGCCGATGAAACTGTCGATATATTAGGAAGCTGTGTGGTAAATGTTGTAGCTGGTGTACTACATTCAACTATTCCATATAACAGTTGATGCGGAAACGGTTGCTAAAACCATTTACGAAAATTTGCGCAAAATTCAGACGGCAGGTACAAGGAAAAATATTTTTGTTAGTGACAGTGTCGCATATATGTTTAAAACAGGCAGACTTTTAAAGGAAACATATCCTTGTATGCTGCATATTACATGTGTAGCACATACTCTGCACAGAATCTGTGAATGTATCAGAGACACCTATCCGGGAGTTGATAGACTTGTATCCGCTTTAAAAGAAGTTTTCATCCGCATTAAAAGGAGTTTTCTGAAAAGCACCACTGAGAGTAGCTCTTTACAAGGAAAAACGTCCATCTTTTTCACTGCCTCCCTCGCCAGTAATAACTAGATGGAGAACATGGTTGGAAGCTACTAGTTTTTATGCAGATAATTTCGTTACATGTTTAAATGACGATGCTCGAAGTATTTTTGAGTGCAAGGAACTAACACAAATCCCAAATTAAAAAAATCAGTTGTTATTCCTGCAGGAACACTTTGGAAATTTGCTTAAACTAATCACATACTTTGAAAATCGAAATCTCAAATTGAAAGACGGATTAACCACATTAGATATGTCTAGTAATAATTTCAAAAGTATTCCAAGTGCCTTCGGATGTGGCCCTCGGCAAAAGTTAGACGCAGTTTTTAATAGAAATCCAGATTTAATAACATTGCGGCAATTGTGTATGGGGACAATGACACAAAATCTAACGGCTAAATACGCTGAAATAAAAGAATATTTCTAGTACGCACCCATATAACCAGCTGCGATATAGAAAGGACGTTTTCTATCTACAAGGATGTACTTCATTCAAAGAGACAAACCTTACAGAAGAGAACCTTGAAAAAGTATTCCTAGTGACTATTAATACTCCTTTACTCGACTTGAACTACAAATGAATAAATAATAAGGTATTTTGTATTTTACACATAACCAGCCACTTGTTATCCAATTATATAAATAAAATTAAAACCTCATTAAAATTTCAATTGTGCGCCCATGGGCGATGAGTCATCAACGGTTCGTGTCCGCGCCCTAATCATCAGTCTCAATGGGCCACCTCATATACTTGACATTTGCTATTTGCATGTCCGAGAAAATGTTGCAGAACGCATAATCTTTCCTGCAATTTAACCTAGAAACACAAAAAATTAAAATATATACATACCATAAATCATTTTAACTCATTTCGTGATTGTTCTGTATTTCGCAATCTTGTTTATGTTGTTATTATATGCATAAATGCACCCGTTTACCTTAATAAATTGAAAAAAAAATATACAAACACTAGTGGGGATATATAATACTTTTGCGCTCAATTAAAAATTTAATAAGAGAATATATTTAAGATGCTATTGACAAGCAATGTGATACTTGCGACTATTTGTATGTTATGTGATGGTGTTTTTAGTGATAATATTGATAGTCTAGAAGTCGTTCATGTTGTAAGTACAGTTTTAGCTATTATTGTAGGCTTTTCTTCGCCACAATTTGAATTTTATACGTACGAATCTAATCGGTACTTCCTAGTCAACTTGCATAGCGTATAAGTGAGAAAGACGCGCAAACTCCTAGCATTCATTAGAATTTATTTGTAAATTGTCAAATCAATAGTTTGACATAACGTCAATAAGATGTTGAATGTAATAACCGAATATATTAAATATATAATTTAAATTAAATTAGTTTTTGTAAATTTACAGTGAGTTTCAGTTATTTATCAATTTAATTATTAATAATCCTTAAACATTTTCTTGAATGATAAAACTAATTGGTACTCATACCTTCGACTTTATTATTTAATATAAACTATATAATAAATAGTAAACAGCAGTCTTTGCATGATGGAAAACAAAACATTTTCTGTTACTTCATACATCATAATATATACAATGTGTTTAAAAAAGATGCGGCAATATTAAAGGGGTTGATTGTCCAGGCCATTTTATACAAAAAAGTTTATAATAAACAAGGTCCGCAAACGCTTCGTAACCGATCGACAGCGTGTTGAAGTTTAATTAAAAGAAACAGTAAAAATTAGATTTCTCCAAGACGGCATTAAAGATCATAATGAAATTTTAGGCGTGTTATTTTTAAAGAAAAAAATAGGACGCCGCTGACTTCTCTAAAAATAAAAATATGTTTCTATTCTTTGTTTAAACACATTTTAGTGCATGTACATTTATTACAGAATTTTTTTTTTAATAACAAGGGTTTTATTTAAGGGCAAAAACAAATATTTTACCATACCAACAATTTTAGCAAGCAAAAATTACAATAACTGTGCAAAGTGACCACCTCGAGCTCGGATGCAAGAATCCAGTCTTCTCCTCATCGACTGGCGAACTCTCTCAAAAACAACAGGATCGGTTTCAATTAAGTTGCACCCAGCAATGATTCAATTTCTTGAGTCTTCTATGTTTTCCAATGGAGTAGCGTACACCAATGACTTCAAATGGCCCCACAGGAAAAAATCAGGGGATTTAAGTCCGGGGATCGTGCAGGCCATAAGTGTGGTCCATTCCCGTATGCTTGTCTTAAGAAATCACGAGTTACTTGACTAAAGTGGGCTGGTGCGCCATCGTGCATATACCACATTGCATCTCTAATTGCTAATGGTACGTCCTCCAGAAATCCAGGGAGCGTGTTTTCCAAAAAGTTGCGATACACCTCTCCGGTTAGTCTCCTTGGTAAAAATACCGGTCCAATTAGGCAGTCACCCACAATCCCTAGCCAAAAGTTCAAAGAAAACTGATATTGAAAACGATTTTCAACAATTTCATGTGGATTTTCGTCACACCATACATGGTTATTATGGAAATTGCGTATTGCATTTCTTGAAAAATTCGCTTCATCGGTGAACAGAATCAACATCAGGAATTGAGGGATTTGAACCATTTTCTGCAAAAGCCATTGACAGAATGCAATGCGAGGAGGAAAATCAGCAGGAAGTAATGCTTGAACGCGTTGTATATGGAATGGGTACAACAAATTTTCCTTCAGAATGTGCCAAATAGTCCCATTACTTACATCCAAAGCGTCAGCAATTTTTCGAGTAGAAGTACCTCGATCTTCTTCAATCATGTCTAGCACATCCTCTTCCAGCTCTACCGTTCTTGCTGTCCTTGGCCTTCCTGCTCCTCCATTTCGTCCTAATGTGCCTGTTTCGTAAAGACGCCGATGAATACTTTCGAAAGTTTTTCTATCAGGAGCAATACGGCCAGGAAATCTTTCAGTATACAACCGCCTAGCTTCTAATGCATTTCCATCAGCAAGTCCATAAATGTAGTGCATGTCGGTCATCTCTGCATTTGTATAGCGATTCATGATAAGGAAATTCAACAAATTCGACACATACAAAATTATTAATCATATGTCATTCAATATGTCAGTGAATAAAACAGTTTAAAACTGTTTAAAAATATTTTTGTAAGCATGATAAATGTACATGCACTAAAATGTGTTTTTTTTTACTAAAAAACGTTACGTCGTACGATAAAAAATTAAGAGAGCTTTTTTCTTCACAATTAAACAAAGAATAGAAACATATTTTTATTTTTAGAGAAATCAGCGGCGTCCTATTTTTTTCTTGAAAAATAACACGCCTAAAATTTCATTATAATCTTTAATGCCGTCTTGGAGAAATCTAATTTTTACTGTTTCTTTTAATTAAACTTCAACACGCTGTAGATCGGTAACGAAGCGTTTGCGGACCTTGTTTATTATAAACTTTTTTGTATAAAATGACCTGGACAATCAACCCCTTTAATATTGCCGCATCTTTTTTAAACACCCTGTATAATATAATTTTTTTTTAATCAGTTTTACCATTCAATTATAACGAAAGATCATAATTTATTTTATACAGTTTTGCCATTCAATTATAACAAGAGATCATTAAAATTTTCACACAAGTAAGCCATGTATATAAGAAGAAAAAAACAAACTCAAATTACAACGCTAACGTTTCGTCATTGCAGTGTACTTGTAATATAGTATATAGACTAAGTTGCAAACAATGTGAAGGAATTTATGTGGGCCAAACGAAGCAATACTTATCTAGAAGAATACAAAATCATAAACAATATTGCTTTGATAGAAATAAAAATAAAAGAGAACAAACGACGTTGACAAGACATCATTTTGAGTTGGACCATGAGTTTGATTTTGACAACCCTAAAATTTTAGATATGGAAAATAATCTCACTAAGAGATTGTTTCTTGAGACAAAAATATATTTAAGTCTCAACATACTATTAATGTCAAAGATGATTCAGCGTTACAAATATTGAATGTGTATGCAGGAGTCATAAAATGATAATTGTATTCTTCCATTCATTTAAATTTATAATAGTTGTTAATTCTTGTATTTGATTTTATCTTTCGAGTACTAGGTATATTCTTATATTATATTGTTAGTGTAAAGACCCCAGTTTGTTTTATTTCTTCTTGTTTTGTGGGTGTTGTTTTTGTTATTCACAGGTAAAAAAATTATTTTTAAAATAAGGTACATACATACATGCGTACGTGCCACATACATGATGACGGTCTCGCTGTTAAGAACATATAAACGAGTATAACATAATGTTAATAAATAAAGTAATAAATACCATGTACAATTTAATATGGGAATAACGTAAACATCATTTACTTTCTGTATTTCATATTTGCAGAATAAAATACTGAGGTCTATGACTATATACAGGGTGTAGATAAAATCTGGAACAAAATTAATATTTCTGTTATCTTCGGTTTGATGGAAAAACCCTGAAAGAGGTCGATTTTGTTTTTATCCCGTGCACTTTATAACATCGTGAATTTAATTCTGTTGTCATCTGGTTGCGCGCGGGCGTGACGTCATTAGTTTTTTCAAATGGTAACCCGCCACATTTATTACCCCTTGTCGTTAGGTATTCCATTGTGCATGCAACGGTATAAAAAGTTTGGTACCTTACATAACAATTTTTGGGAGAAAAATGCTTTCGAATTTCAAAAAATGAAAATTTTATTTCTAATGAAAAACTAATCAAAAATTATTTTAAAAAATCAGATAAATTATAATCCGAGGTTTATCTTGGATTGTCGTCAAACAAGACACCAAAAAATGTCAACGGAAGTGTTCAAATTGTCCGCCATTGGCCATTTGACACTGGCCGAGACGGACGTACACGCTTTCTACGACACGTCGTATTGTCTCTGCACCAATATTACGCATTTCCTCGCGGATACGATGTTTCAGATCATCCAAGTTATTTGGCTTATTGGTGTACACCTTTGATTTCACATGACCCCATAAAAAAAAAATCAAGTGGTGTGAGATCTGGCGAACGGGCAGGCCATTCAATTGTTCCCCTTCGTCCGATCCATCTCCCGGGGAAAATTTCGTCGAGGTAACTCCGAACACGCCAGCCAAAATGTGGAGGTGCTCCATCTTGTTGAAACCAGATTCTGGGGTGAGGCTTGTCGGGGGTGTTTTCATCCGGAAATAATTCTACCAATGTTGGCACTAGCGTAAATCTTAGGAAATGTAAGTATGTTTCAGCGTTTAAATTTCTGTCCAGAAAGAAAGACCACACAATGCGATCTCCCACTATTCCAGCCCATACATTAACTTTTTGCCGGTGTTGGGTGTGCTCCTCTCGAACCCATCGAGGATTTTCGCCCGACCAGTACCTACAATTGTGGCGATTCACTTCACCGTTCAAGGTAAAAGTTGCTTCGTCACTAAAAACCACATTGTCGACAAATCCGGGATTCTCATCGCACCGTAGCATGATTTGTTCACAGAACTCGAGTCGGCGGTCGAAGTCATCTTCATTCAGTTCCTGAACCCGATTGATTTTGTACGGATGAAGTTTTTCCTTCTTCAGCAATTTGGCTACTGTGGTAAAATCGACTGCATGATCCCTGGCAATGTTCCTTGTTGAAGTGTGGGGGTTGTCCTGAAGTTCCAAGAGAATATTGACCCTTCTATCATCCTCAATTCTTGGTCGACCTTGACGAGCCCTGTCTTTTACACTACCAGTTTCAGCAAATTTTGCGACAATTTTGCTCACCGTTGACCGCGAAATCGGTGCGCGGTTTGGATTTTCTGCATTGAAAAACTGACAGGCTTCTTCATGGCTACGTATTTTATCACCACAATCAACAATAATGAGAATTTGAATCCGCTCTTTTTCGCTCAAATTCGCCATTTTCACAATGCACGTTCAACACTACCAATGGAGCAAGTATTGTGAATGGATAAGTTCAAACACCAAGTAATGAACTGTCAATATGACGTGTCGTAGAAAGCGTGTACGTCCGTCTCGGCCAGTGTCAAATGGCCAATGGCGGACAATTTGAACACTTCCGTTGACATTTTTTTGGTGTCTTGTTTGACGACAATCCAAGATAAACCTCGGATTATAGTTTATCTGATTTTTTAAAATAATTTTTGATTAGTTTTTCATTAGAAATAAAATTTTAATTTTTTGAAATTCGAAAGCATTTTTCTCCCAAAAATTGTTATGTAAGGTACCAAACTTTTTATACCGTTGCATGCACAATGGAATACCTAACGACAAGGGGTAATAAATGTGGCGGGTTACCATTTGAAAAAACTAATGACGTCACGCCCGCGCGCAACCAGATGACGACAGAATTAAATTCACGATGTTATAAAGTGCACGGGATAAAAACAAAATCGACCTCTTTCAGGGTTTTTCCATCAAACCGAAGATAACAGAAATATTAATTTTGTTCCAGACTTTATCTACACCCTGTATATAAAAAAAATCAAAAAAAATAGTGGGTAATCCTGCAGTAGAGCAACCGTAGACACGTGTTTCTGACTCGTTGGTCGTCATCAGTACGGTGTAGCCAAGGAAAAAGGTAGAATAACCTTGGAGATGTAAGCATAAACGGAAGACCATCAGGTGACACACTACGATTTGTAGCTTCAGTTGGAAGGTTCTAGGTTTTGAGGACAGCATTGTATATATATTTCTTGGCTACACCGTACTGATGACGACCAATAAGTCAGAAACACGTGTCTACGGTTGCTCTACAGCGGAATTGCCCACTATTTTCCAAGACTAATTTATTAATCCGCACTATTTCCACATTTGATTAACGTTCCAGGGTCGGTTGGCACGCGGGTTGACAATGTCTTCCTCGTCGCGATGTTGGTTGTTGTCCTCAAAACCGAATATCGTCCAACTGAAGCTGCAAATGGCGGTCTGTCGCCTGATAGTCCACCGTTTATGCTTACATCTCCAAGGTTATCCCACCTTATTCCTTGGCTATACCGTACTGATGACGACCAATGAGTCAGAAACACGTGTCTACGGTTGCTCTACAGCGGAATTACCCACTATTTTCCAAGACTAATTTATTAATCCACACTATTTCCACATTTGATTAACGTTCCAGGGTCGGTTGGCACGCAGGTTGACAATGTCTTCCTCGTGGCGATGTTGGTTGTTGTCCTCAAAACCGAGGATCTTCCAACTGAAGCTGCAAATGGCGGTCTGTCGCCTGATGGTCCACCGTCTATGCTTACATCTCCACAATGGTTTCTCGGGTTGTTGGCCGCGTGTGAGATGTGTCCTGAGTCCTGAAGGACTGTTGTCTCGACGTTTCGACGAGATCGCACTCGTCATTTTCTGGAGATAGTCTTCTGATGGTTAGACTTGAAAGTTATCTGCTGTTCGCCTTGTCGTACGCCTGCTTTTATATTGCTGAGTTGGAGTGGGGTTGGGTGGAGGATATTGTACTCGCAAGCAGCTGCGTGTGATTGGTCCGTGTATTTGCGAATCCTGTGTATGGGTCTGCTTCGGTTGTGGAGTGTTGCGTTTATCGTGAGTTCTAATCTGTATGTCAGCCACGAGCGGTTTACATGTATGCGGCAGGCGTAGTCCGTCGTCTCTTTTATTTAAACTTCTGGGCCTCTTTTCAATCTCTATCGGTTCTCTAGTGATTCTAGTAGCTAGATTTTCGCTCTTTGCTAATAACTTTGTATTATCGAAGTCGATATTATGCCCCGTTATCACACGATGTTGTGCTAGAGATGAAGTTGGTTCTTTCTTGAGCACTGCGTTTCTGTGTTCTTCTTTTCTTATGCTTATTCGCCTGTTCGTCTGCCCTACACAGGATTGGTCGCATTCCAAGCATGGTATTTCGTACACGCCCTGATCTTCGAGTGGAATTTTATCTTTCGCGTTGATTAATTCATCAGCTATTTTTCTCTTTGTTGTAAAAACTGTGTTGATGTTGTGTTTTCTTAGTATTCGGCTGATTTTATCTGTGGTACCTTTTACATATGGGAGAAAGCCTTTCTCCCATATGTGTCATACACAATAACAGTGTCATGAGACACTGTTATTGTGTGTGATCAGGGAGTCTAAGAAAGAGATAGAGTTATTATTTTCTTTTTCAATTGTAAAGCGCAAATGGTCATTGTAAGAATTGAAAGCGTTTAACAGATGTTCAACCTCATAGATAGGCTTTAAGGTAGATAAAATTAAAAAACACTTGATTTCGTTTCACTTAATTTATTAGAATTTCTCTAACAATATTGTTTCGGTATGTTCTACCATTCTCAAAGAACTAAATTTGTGTGTATATTTTTTAAACTTATATATTACTTGAGGGCTGAGGGTGTGTTCTCTGTACCTACTTTGACCACTTTATTACTGTGTCTATTATCGGTGTGTTTATGTATTCTGTCTGTGTGTTGGTTATGTGTAATTTTTTATGTATAGCTTTTTTAATTTCTAGGATTTCTAAATAATTAAGTTTTTTGCTTTTGTTAACATTATGTAGTAATTTACAACTATCTATATCGGGAAAGTGGAGTTTCTCAATGCAATGTTCTGCGAACCCTGTGTTTTTTGTTCCTTGGATTATTGCTTTTTTGTGTTCATTTAGTCTGGTTTTTATGTTTCTTCCACTTTGTCCGATATAGATAGCATCACAATTTTTACAATTAATTTTATATACGCCAGATTTTTCTAAATTCGTAATGTTATCTTTGCTATTGCCTAACATGGTACCTAGATTGTATTTATTTACGTTGACTACTTTTAGTCCTTTCTTAGATAGTAGTTTATTGATTTGTTTATTTACTGAGGGGACGTAGTGTATTATATGCCATTTTTTTGTGTTTGTTTCTTTTATTGTGGGGTAAAAATATGTTTGAAGGTTTTTTCTATGTTTGTGTTTTATTATTTTGTCTATTATTTTTGGATTGTATCCGTTATTCATTGCTATTATTTTAATTGTATTTAATTCTTTATTATAATCTGTTTTATTTAATGGTATGTTTATTAATCTATGAATGAAGCTATGGAACGGGGACATTTTAATTTTCCAGGATTGTTTTGAATATCTATGTATTATTGTGTCTGTGTATGTCGGTTTTCTATATATATTATAAGTTAATTTGTTGTTTTCTTTCTTGATTGTGATATCTAGGAAGTTTAGTTGATTGTTATTTTCCATTTCTATTGTGAATTGTATTTTGTTGTTAATTCTGTTAAGGTAATTTAGTAATTCGTTTGTTTGTCTTTCAGTTCCTAATAGCAATGAATAACGGATACAATCCAAAAATAATAGACGAAATAATAAAACACAAACATAGAAAAAACCTTCAAACATATTTTTACCCCACAATAAAAGAAACAAACACAAAAAAATGGCATATAATACACTACGTCCCCTCAGTAAATAAACAAATCAATAAACTACTATCTAAGAAAGGACTAAAAGTAGTCAACGTAAATAAATACAATCTAGGTACCATGTTAGGCAATAGCAAAGATAACATTACGAATTTAGAAAAATCTGGCGTATATAAAATTAATTGTAAAGATTGTGATGCTATCTATATCGGACAAAGTGGAAGAAACATAAAAACCAGACTAAATGAACACAAAAAAGCAATAATCCAAGGAACAAAAAACACAGGGTTCGCAGAACATTGCATTGAGAAACTCCACTTTCCCGATATAGATAGTTGTAAATTACTACATAATGTTAACAAAAGCAAAAAACTTAATTATTTAGAAATCCTAGAAATTAAAAAAGCTATACATAAAAAATTACACATAACCAACACACAGACAGAATACATAAACACACCGATAATAGACACAGTAATAAAGTGGTCAAAGTAGGTACAGAGAACACACCCTCAGCCCTCAAGTAATATATAAGTTTAAAAAATATACACACAAATTTAGTTCTTTGAGAATGGTAGAACATACCGAAACAATATTGTTAGAGAAATTCTAATAAATTAAGTGAAACGAAATCAAGTGTTTTTTAATTTTATCTACCTTAAAGTATATATAAATTATGTTTCACCAAGAACCGACAGCTATATCTATAAATAGAATACTCATAGATAGGTACTAAAGCAATGATATCATCTACGTAGTGGTAAATAAAATTGTTATTAACATTTGAAGTTGTTATTACATAATCAATCATAGTATTCATAATGATATCGGCATAGCCTAGTATATCTAGGTGACAAAGGGGACCCCATTGGTGTACCAAAAGCCTGCACAAAATGACGTCCATTAAAAGTGAAATGCACACTATCAAATAACCACTCCTACAACTCAATGAAATCATCACATGGAATGTTAGTGTGATCCCTGATAAGTGACCAATTATCTCTAATAATGTCAACTGTCAAATGATGGGGCAACTGCACATACTGCGCAACAAACTATTATTATTATGAGAAGACGTGTCAATCTATGCATTGAGAATAACGGTGAACATTTCGAACAACTTTTATAAAATGTATTCATTTGGTGACAATTATGGGATTATGTTTTACAGTAATAAAGTTGTAACGTATTTATTACTGTTTATGATAAAAAATAAATTGCAATTAGTATATTTCTAAAAATTCTTTCATATAATTCAACTTAAAATTAACCCTAGTTCATCGACATTTATCACAGGAAAATTTTAAACAGTAAACCTAACCACAAAAATAAATAAAAAAGTCTTGCCAGTTACACTGTGTTCCCATGTTAAAATCAGTATGGCCAACTCGAGACAATAATCACGTAGTATATACACATAATACATTGTAATACTATAAAACCACCAAAAACCATACAAATTGCGTGTCCTTTAAGATTTGAAAATAAAATTTATTAAAACTCTGGATTAATTTTTGTTTGTTAGATTTTCAGACATGGTGAGAAAAATCCGGATGCAGTACACACCTACCCAACAGATCCGTATAAAAATGAGACATACCCACCGTTCTTTCAAGGACAAATTACTAAAGTAATTGTTCTTACAAAAATAAAGTGCAATTATTACTGATAATAATATTGTTTCAGACTGGGCGACAAACTATGTACGATTTAGGACACACTTTGCGAAAAAGATATAACAATTTCTTGAAGAATGTGTACAATCAAGATATTGTGGAAGCGTGGTCGTCGCCTTTTTCCAGATGCAGATTATCGTTGCAACTTGTAATGGCTTCCCTGTTTATTCCAAGCGATATAGAGAGATGGAGCACACATCTCAATTGGCAACCTACGCTTTATAATTCGGGCGAAACTAAAAGTGATAGAGTTAGTGGACTGTTCATGTTGAACAGCGTGGAACTGAAATATTGTATTGTTTTAGTTTTTTCTAAATATGATGACTAAAAAGTTTATGGACCAGTACCAGCAAGATTGCCAAAATAAAAAGGTTCAAGCGCTCTTCAAGAAGTACAATACATGGTTAAAATACATCAAAGAGCACTCTGGTTTCGATTTTCCATGTATTAAAAATGCTATGATGCTACATGCTCTGTTGGATCCCGAGGTATTATAATGCCAAAAATAAAAAAAAATATTATAGGATTCCTCTCGTTTTGCTTTATGAAAATGCTCGTCCACACGTGGCTCATCGAAGCCGAGATCTTATGGGTTCATATGGCTGAGAAAAACTTAATCACCCGGAGCATGGCTTTCCCTTTGATTCAGATTACACGACGCAGTTTATTTAAAGTCTTAAAATGTGACTTCATTATCTACGTTCCTGAGGCAAAGAATCCAAAAGCATCCTGCCTATCTCAAACCACAATTCACAATTCACATGATTGTGCGACTTGAAATTTCTTGTTTGAACGTTTTCTGGGTGATGTGGATAGGACTTTGTTACGAAATATCTCCGAAATAGGTTGGCAGGTAGAGTTGCTGTTTAGTTTGAATATAAAATACGATCTTTAGAACCCTTTAATTCTAAGCATAATATACGCGCTCTGTCACAATTTTATAGAGAACACATCTTGAAACTTTAGGAAACTCATTATATAATGTTGAACCCTTATGTTTTCTCCAACTTTTTCATCAAAATTCTGCACCAGATCATCATTCATAAATTTCCGCATTGTACCCACTTGTGATCTCTTTTACGTCTCTTGCATTTAAAGAACGAATACAAATCATGTTGATTCTGGTTCTACCGCTCAACGGAGTTTATTATTATGTGTATTTTAGAAAGTATGTACGTATACTAAAGAGGACAGGAATAAACTTGTCGAAACGTCTAATTCGTGTTTTTTATTGATATGTTTTATTTTAACTATTGATTATTAATGAGATAAACAATGCCACTACTACCAAGAACTATTTATGTTTTTATTATAAACGGCCAAAAAACAAAAGCGTTATAATATCTCAATTTTTGAGATTGATCTGCATCACTGTTAATTTACTATTATTTAAATAGAACATAATCGAAATATTTCAGAACGATGCAAATATGACATTACCAGAATGGACTAAACCCATATATCCACAAATATTGGAAGAGATGACAATATTAGAATATAGGATCCAAACCTACTCAAATAAACTTAGGGCAATTCTTGTAGGTAGGTGTAATCTAAATTCTCACTTATTATTATGGACTAATGTTCTCTCCTTTTATTACTTCAAAACAAATTCAGGCGATTTATTTCGAAAGATTTTGGAGGATACCGAAAATCGATTGCAAAGGAAATCTGAAAAGAAATTCTTTTTGTATTCCGGACATGAATTAAATGTTGTGCACGTTTTAGATGCACTTGGCATTATATATCCACACATTCCAAGATACGGTGCTTGTCTCATTATAGAGGTCCACAAAATCCAAAGCAAACATGTTCTGAAGGTTTTGTTATAAACGAATTTTGGTATAAAAAGAGTCTGACATATTTCTTGTTGTAGGTGTTTTATAGAGAAAACAAACATGCAAAATTAAAACAAATGAGTAATCACGAAAATAAAACCGAAATTAGTTTGGAGGAATTTAAGAAAATTGTGGATGATCTCTTGGTTGATGATCAGAAAGATATTGGCGAAAGTTCTTCAGCGAAAGACATTAAATTTAATGTGTTAATTATATTCATGTTTTTGTATCTTTTACAATCATTGTAGAATAAAGTTTATTGGTCGTGTTTATTTGTAACTGAATAAATTCTTAAATAAACAGTTTAAATGATCAGTATGATTGTATACTATCTCTATTTTTCTAAGCTACGAGAACATATCATTTGAAAGCCATTTTGAATATTTTCTTCATGGTAAGATTTTTCCATGGCAAATTGTAAAATTTTTAATTAGCCTTGATAATTACGTCCCCTTGTGGTCATTTTGGAAACCTAAATATTTTGCTGAAAATTAATTTTATTGCCGAGCTTCTTGCGAAGAATTTATTTTGAAAATAAAACGCAATTTTTCTTATGACGTTTCGGGCCTTTATTTGGTCCTTCATCAGACATTTAGAAACTTATTGTTGAAGACACCATTTGGTTAATACTATAAAAAACAACAATTTCATCTACGGAAAGTCAAAACGATTACATTTTAAAAATTTTTCATCAAATGAAACATTCAATTTCTGTCTGTGCCGTGCAAGATATAGGCACTCTTTGTACTCTGCTTTTTAACAAAATCAATCTAAAGCATCTATATATATATATATATATATATATATATATATATATATATGTAAATATATATTAATTTTTATTGGACGATTTGTAGGTCGTTATACTAGTTTTAAATAATTTTAAAACTCGCTAATTTGCAGTGTTTGAAAATTACAATTTTCTAATTTTACCACTGACTATTAAATTAATTAGGTAATTTTTTTTTTAAAAATTACCGACACGGCTGGGATTCGAACCCAGGACATACCGATTACTAGCCGGTTGCTCTACCAACTGAGCTACCGTCGGTGTCTGAATTCGAATTTCTAAATCGTACTGATATATGTATATCAAGTAACAGATGGAAATGAGAATGTATATATTAAGCACTAAACGTCCATGTACTGTATATATGTGATATTAAATTTTAATCACATATATACAGCACATGGACGTTTAGTGCTTAATATATACATTCTCATTTCCATCTGTTACTTGATATACATATATCAGTACGATTTAGAAATTCGAATTCAGACACCGACGGTAGCTCAGTTGGTAGAGCAACCGGCTAGTAATCGGTATGTCCTGGGTTCGAATCCCAGCCGTGTCGGTAATTTTTAAAAAAAAAATTACCTAATTAATTTAATAGTCAGTGGTAAAATTAGAAAATTGTAATTTTCAAACACTGCAAATTAGCGAGTTTTAAAATTATTTAAAACTAGTATAACGACCTACAAATCGTCCAATAAAAATTAATATATATTTACATATATGAATTAAAAAGGTCAATAAAAATTTAATATCATATATATATATATATATATATAATTAATATTTATATGTGTTTAACGTATATGCTAAACACATATAATTCGTTTCTTTGCCGTATATATCTAAATATGTGAGAAGTTTCTTGAATTTAGCGGCGTATTAATTAATTGATTTAAGATAATTACTTTAATGATTTTAAGGAAAAGAAACACACCACTCCGTGGACTAACACATATGCATCAGTTTCATTAACCACTACAACGTGAACATTCATCAGCACGGCTCTGGTGTTCATTTTCCTATCTACCGAAATTTGTATATATAGTTTCGGGGACGATGTTTGTAAGCTTGAGAGATAATTTCTAATTATTCTCATTTAACGAAGGAACCATATTAACTACTATGTTTTCCTTCTACGAAAGTAAAGCACATTCAGTGCACTCTGTGTTGGAACACAGAAATCCTAATTTCATTCTGGATAATTACAATTAATATTTATATGTGTTTAACGTATATGCTAAACACATATAATTCGTTTCTTTGCCGTATATATCTAAATATGTGAGAAGTTTCTTGAATTTAGCGGCGTATTAATTAATTGATTTAAGATAATTACTTTAATGATTTTAAGGAACACCAGAGCCGTGCTGATGAATGTTCACGTTGTAGTGGTTAATGAAACTGATGCATATGTGTTAGTCCACGGAGTGGTGTGTTTCTTTTCCTTAAAATCATTAAAGTAATTATCTTAAATCAATTAATTAATACGCCGCTAAATTCAAGAAACTTCTCACATATTTAGATATATACGGCAAAGAAACGAATTATATGTGTTTAGCATATACGTTAAACACATATAAATATTAATTGTAATTATCCAGAATGAAATTAGGATTTCTGTGTTCCAACACAGAGTGCACTGAATGTGCTTTACTTTCGTAGAAGGAAAACATAGTAGTTAATATGGTTCCTTCGTTAAATGAGAATAATTAGAAATTATCTCTCAAGCTTACAAACATCGTCCCCGAAACTATATATACAAATTTCGGTAGATAGGAAAATGAACACCAGAGCCGTGCTGATGAATGTTCACGTTGTAGTGATTAATGAAACTGATGCATATGTGTTAGTCCACGGAGTGGTGTGTTTCTTTTCCTTAAAATCATTAAAGTAATTATCTTATAGTAGTTTATACAACGAGTCAATAATGACAGTTATTATTCCCGAGAGCTGAATTAGTAGTAACTCAGCTCGAGGGAATAATAGTCATTATTGCGAGTTAGTATACACACTTTATCGACGACTAACTGAAAATTACTAAAAAAAATCAAAATAAGTAAACGAAAATGTCAGATTACTATATCAATATGACGTTTGATGGTTAGGCAGTCAGTAAAATGGCCGGACTTGTCTATCGTTACTATGACAACGTTAGGAACGTTATGTTCTTATTGGCGGAATGCAGTGAATAATGGTAATGTTATGGCCCATTATAATAATAATAATAATAATATGCTTTATTTCAAGATACATACAATATATTCACATATAATACACACACATATATATTAATACATATATGTATATATCAAAAACAAACGAAATATGTAACTGAAACCCTAAGGCGTGGTTCAGATGGATGGAGAAATTTTCCATCCCCTGTTCTTACACCAAAACCTTAACATTAAGACAAGACATATAACAAAGTTTGCCTATACTAACTTAATACTAATATTCTGCTATGATTACGTAGTCGTATGTGAATTAAGGTGGCACGCAAGTAACTGTATGCAAAAAAAAAAAAAAAGAAAATGTATATACATATAGAAAAGAAAATCATTTACAAGTAACCACTGAGAACCACTACTGACATTCAAAGAGATACTGCACAATTTGACGTTTAAACGCCCCTGGCTCCAAGGATTTGTAATGAACAGGAATAATATTGTATAGTTGATAAATGTTGTATGTGAAGGATCTTTCGAAAATTGCCAGTCTATGTTTTGGGGGTCTAATCAAGTTCGTGTTGCGAAGATTTATATTATGAACATCTGATCGAAAACGTATTTTTGAAGTTAGATATGACGGAGTTTGAGAAACAAGAATTTTATGATAGAGGCATAGAGCATGTAATCTTCTCCTATTAGCCATGTTCAACCAACGCAACTCAATAAGTTTATGCGTAATATGATCAAATTTACGTATGCCAAAAATATAGCGCATACAAGCATTCTGTACCTTTTGGATACGAGATCGATCCGCATTATCTAAGCAGGGACCGTAAACTGGGGAAGCATAATTAAAGTGTGATAAAACAAGACTTTCGCACAGCATAGTCTTAGTACGAACGTCAAAAATCAATCGGTAAGGATATAGTGTTTTCAGATTGGCGTAGGCTAACTGTATAATTTTTGAAATGTGTTCCTTAAATCTGAAGCTGTTATCAATCATCAGACCAAGATTTCTCGCGGACTGAACCAACGGTATCTCCGTATCATTGACATTTATTTTAATCCGTTCTTTAGTGTTCTGAATTAAAGAGGGATTGCCAAACAGGACAGCAGTGGTTTTCTCAGGATTAATTTTCAGGGCATGATGCCGCGAAAATGACTGTATGCGCTGCAAGTCTCGATTAATACAATCCACAGCCATCTGTACATCGTGTTTTGAAAAATCCATGTAAAGTTGTGTATCATCGGCATACATCTGCAATTGACAGTGTTGTACACATTTGTTTAAATGACTAGTGTAAAGGGAGAAAAAAAGAGGGCCAAGGATGGATCCCTGGGGAACACCTCTAGTCAAGGCCAAAGCTGATGAGACATCACCGTGCAGCTTCACGCACTGGTACCTTTCGGAAAAATATGAATGCACGAGACCCACAGCGCTGCCACTGAAACCCAGATGGTGTAGGAGAGCCAACAAGATATCATAGTTAACAGTGTCGAAAGCCTTACTGTAATCCAGCAAGACCAATAGAGACATGGAGTTATTATCTCTAGATCTAAGAATATCATCCGTAACCTTCAGGAGTGTAGTAGTGCAACTGTGGTTACGTCGAAAACCCGACTGACATTGAGGGAGCAAATCAAATGCTTCCAAATGTTCATGAATTTGAAAACTTAATATCTTTTCCAGAACTTTACTCAGGACAGGCAACAAACTAATAGGGCGAAGGTCACCAATGTTAATTATATGTTCTTATTGGCGGAATGCAGTGAATAATGGTAACGTTATGGCCCATTATTCACTGGTCGCATTTCATTATTCCCTACGGGTATTATGAGTGTTATTATTAGCCAATATTGATTAATATAATACATACTTTATTGTTTAGTCGTCGATAAAATCAATTAATTAATACGCCGCTAAATTCAAGAAACTTCTCACATATATACAAGTGTATAGTTTCAAAATTATTATAATGTTTAACACACTACATATTGCTGTGACTCTTGCAATTTGAGATTTATATAAAATAATTTAAATTGTTCAATCAATAAGTAAGTAAGAATCAAGCATACATCCTAGAGCTAGGCCTTATGCTAGACTAAGATTCAATCAAATTTTCTGCTAAATTGTAGGTTAGGCAATTTTACATTTAACTAGCTCAGTTTAGAATGACTAAATAAAATTTTCTCTCAGGGGCAGAAAATATAAATAAATTCTCCAATCAATTTGAATGCTCTTTAATTATCAGGTCAGGAAAAAGCAAATAAAATGCAAAATAAACCTTATCATCTAGTTTATTAAAAGAAAGTATCAAAGAAAGAGAAATTTTAAATTACACAAATATACATATTTACAAAAATTTAAATATTTCAAAACACCATATAAAATCACACATGTCATGATCAAATAGTCAAAATAATAAAGAAATTATAATTAATGAAAGCATAACATCGAGAAAAAAAAATATATTTTAAAAATAAACGTGATTATTATGATTTATATTCGTCAAAGATACATGTAAACAATCAACATTTTTAATAAAATAAAATTTAATGCATATTGTGAATTGTACTGGAATATGAATAACAAAAATTACGCGATTTATTATTTACAAGAATATAAACATTAAGGAAATGGCTTTGCCCTAATTAGTCCTGCCTGGCGCCTTTGCTCGCTTCCAAGACAGTAACATCAGAAAGCAAATTCACACTGGTAGGTACCCCAAAGTTCCACCCTACGAGTATGCTTTTCAACTCGTTGGACACAACCCGAACATACACTACCATGTGCTCACCCCTTAAGGCATATATATAAATTTTAACTTAAAAAAAAATAATAATGTCTTTGTGCATTCAATTAATTAAATCAGCCCTGATTAGTTCTGCCTGGCGCCTTTTCTCGCTCCCAAAGCAGTACCACCAAGACTAATTCGTGTTTTAAGGATTCACCAGGACTCCATGCTATGAATTAAACAACTACTTAATTCATCGCACACATCCCTGATCTATTACCCAACACGTTAATATCAAATACACAAACACTATAAAATATACTTGATACACATATAAAAAAAATATAATAAAATAAAACTTTACCTCACACTGAGATTCCAATACAAAACACCACTCAAGAAAATTATGTACAACACTATATACACATTTATAACAAACGTTATTAAATCACCTTAATTCTTCGTACATTGCTTCAAATTCATCCATCATATAAAAGCAAATCTCGATCACTGTTCAATTATTCTATATATACATAAAACAAAATTATTAACCACAAATCTTTTAATCTGGTAAATAAAATAGTAAAGAAAAATCTTTATAAAAAAAATTATTATGCTATTCAACTTGATCATTACAGTCACTAAAATGCTTTATCATAACGCATGGTGTAATAATCCTACATATAAAACAAAACATTCTAGAAAATTTAAAAAAAATTCAAAGTTCTAATTAAATAAAACTGTTCCGTACATAAATAATTATTTCCAAAAATAATTACAAGTCTCAATGTAAATTAAACTCCAAATTAAAACGATATCTATTCATAAAATTATTCTAAGTTCCACTTCGGTTAGAAAATTCTATAAGTACAGTAAAATTATTACGGAAAATATTACAAGTTCTAATTCTTGTTGAAAATTTTATAAGTATCGAAAAATCTCTTTAAAAATTATTCTAAGTTCAAATTCATGAATAAACTTCTAAGATAATATAACATTTAAAAGGAAGACGAGGTTTCCACCTACTTCAGACTCTTCCTTTTGAGTGCGGTTACACCAAGCAACTCCCGGTTTCTCATCGGTTCCGGACTTAAATCGATATTTTTCTTCACAAAAACGTCCGGTTCTTCTCGGTACGATACCGATACCACCTCCAGAAATACAGAGCCGCAGTGCTGCACCACTCGGGAAAACAGCGCATTACTAATCTTTCAAAAAGGTAAACAAACATGTAAATATCAACTTGTTTACATATTCATGACTCGTCTAATGCATCTAGCGAAGAATATTGTTTTCGCCGGGCCAAACGGTCAATCCCTCCCAGTCACGCTATTCTTCGTGCGGGAAACACTTTCTTGTCATCATTCACGTAATATTTTATGCTTATTCTAACATTATAGTTTTTATAAAAATTATAATAACATTCTTATATTATTTTACGTAAATAAAAATTAAATTTGCCAAAATATTAACTTAATAAATATCTATCTATATACACATCATGATGAAATAAATAAAATAATAATTAATTAAATTAAATCTTGAAGTGATCTTGGTTATGCCTATTTATAATTTACCACCAAACTCAAGGTCACTGCAATATGTTTCGCCACACTGTGGCTTCATCAGGTGGATGAAAATACAATTTCAAGGTACAAATTAGCTCCTATATATATCAATACAAATTACAAATATAATCTCATTCTAAGAGTAGGTGGACATGTTTAAATTTTAAATTTAGTAGGGGGAGTTATTTATATCTAGTTGATCATTTAATATTATACCTAATTTATTATGGAATCGCTACCACAGTGTTGCCTTTGTCCGCTTTGGTAAATATAATATTGTTGTCTAACGTTTTTTGTTTTATTGACTTTAGTATACTCATATCTCTATTATATTTATGAGGTGGTTGATAATTTTCGATAATATTCCTTGTTATATATTTATTAACAATATTATCTGTCTGTTTGCTTAGGGCTAAGTTTGCTTCTACCGCTAAATTTTCTAAGTGTTTTTCATTAATATTAGGTTTCAGATTAAATTTGAATCCTTTTGATACCAAATTCATTTCTTCTGTATTAAAAACTACTTTTGATAGATTTTTAAACCGATCATAGAAAGTTATATATATATATATATATATATATATATATATATATATGGATGACATATAAGTTGCTTTTAACGGTACAGATAGGCAATTAAAATCTTTACATAATTATATTAACACTATTCACCCAAACATCAAATTTACGATTGAAATAAAAGAAAATAAAACTATTAACTTTTTAGATCTCACTATAACACATATAACTAATAAACATGAATTTTCAATTTACCACAAACCTACACATACAGACATAACTATACACGCACGTTCGTTTCATCCCATTACACAAAAATTATCTGCTTATCAATCAATGCTTCATAGACTAATTAATGACCCTTTGAGTAAAGAAAACTTTGATTTAGAATTAAACAGAATATACATTATAGCGCTAAATAACGGCTTCTCTATAGATTTAATTAATAATATTTTAGAAAAACTACAGAAATCCAAAACGCTATCTTTAATTTACTCCAGAGTAAAAAAAACAATAGAACGCACAATTATAATTCCATCACATACATTGGTACAATTTCAAACACAGTAGGGAACTTAATTAAAACAAGTAGAGAAGAGACAATTTCATTCAAAACCAACAATTCCTTACAAAACGCAATAAAAAACAATAAAGATAAAACGGACAATAGATTAAACTCAGGGGTGTACAAGTTGACATGCGAAGACTGTAAAAAAGTGTATGTAGGACAGACAGGAAGGACATTCGATACTAGAATGAAAGAACACGAAAGATGTTATAGGGATTAGAAGACAGACTCAACTTTTGCTAATCATTGGTTAGAACATAATCATAAATTCAATACTAATTTTACAACTTTACATTTAGGAAAAAGTAAAAAACTCAATATGCTAGAAAGTTTGGAAATTAATAGTAATAGTAATAGTAGTAATAGTAATAGTAAATTTTATTAATGCATTTAAAAATACAATAATAGTCCATAAAAACTGCAATATAAACAATTACAGGTCCGACATAAATATAAATATAAAAAATAAAATATAAAAAAGGTATATGACAAACAAACAAAACGTTTACATACAAACAACAAAATTGAATATATATATATATATATATATATATATATATATATATAATAATAAAATTAATTCTTGGTCGTTTATAATAAAATATATATCTTTCTCTTGGTGTTAGCGACCTTAAATAACTCAATAATACATAGTTTTAAACGTTTCGACAATTTTTTATTGCCTTCATCAGTAAAACTGTAAAGAAAAATACAAATTTTAATTAAATACAGGAACGGTCACATCTAAGCTTTTGTATTTTTTTTCCCTGTATTTAATTAAAATTTGTATTTTTCTTTACAGTTTTACTGATGAAGGCAATAAAAAATTGTTGAAACGTTTAAAACTATGTATTATTGAGTTATTTAAGGTCGCTAACACCAAGAGAAAGATATATATTTTATATATATATATATATATATATATATATATATATATATATATGTATGTGTGTGTAAGAAAAACAATTAAATACGCAGAGAGGTGTTAAACGAACTACTCTATCTTCATTTATCTTCATTTACCAGGCATCCCCCATATACTCCTCCATGGTATAATATTCCTTTTCTGTTAAAATTCGTTTAATTTCTTTTGAGAAGCGCGTGTGACTAAGTTGTTTTATGTCTTCTGGTAGGTGGTTATATAACTTTACACCATAATAGTGAAGACTGCCCTGAGTCATCGTTAGCCTTTGTCTCGGAATACGCAATTTATTACGTTCCCTTGTGTTGTATTGGTGTTCCATTCCATTTGTCTCGTATTGGTGAAGGTGTTGGTGAACGTAATTCAGAGCATGATATATGCATAATGATGCCAAAGTAAGTATTTTTGTTCGTCTAAAGAAACCCCTGCACGACCCATAATACCTCAGACCACAAAGAGCTCGCAATGCCATCTTTTGAAGAATAAATATTGTACCGGCTGCGCCTGACGGGCCCCAAAACTGAATTCCATACGAGAGATGGCTATGGAAAACGGAATGATAGGTAAGTACCGCAGCTTGATGTGTTGCTATCAACTTTATTCTCCTAATGGCATAGATCCCCGAAGTCAGTTTTTTCGCCAGTTTATCTATATGCTTTCCCCACTTTAACCCAGTATCTATAGTGAGACCCAGAAACTTAACACTTTTATCATCATCTGTTTTCGTCGTAACAACTAATTGTTGTGTTTTATCGACATTTAATTTCAGTTTATGGGCTGCGAACCACAATTCAATTCTTTCAATTGCTTCATCGGATTGTATCATCAGTTCTTTCGCGTCACTATGCTTGCAAATGATGGTGGTGTCATCGGCATATTGGCATATTTCTATCTCAGGCAGGACCCCTGGTAGATCATTGACATAGACAATAAACAACAAAGGATCCAGAATCGACCCTTGGGGTACTCCATAGGTGGTATGTCCTACTTGTGATTTATTAGATTTCCAATGAACCGTCTGTTTCCTATTTGATAAGTAGGACCTAATTAATTTTAAGGGTTGGCCCCTTATTCCATAGTATTCTAATTTGTGTATCAATATACTGTGGTCCACCGTATCAAATGCTTTGCTTAGGTCTAATAAATTTAAGCTTGCCATCTTCTTTTCATCCAGGGCATCATTTATATAGTTCAATACACTTACTAGCGCAGTCGTTGTCGATTTATTCTTACGGTACGCATGTTGGCATGTCATTAGTAGACAATTTTCTTAAAAAAAGTAAGATAGCCTTGATAGGATGGCTTGTTCAAATACTTTAGATATAATGGGTAATATACTTATTGGCCTATAGTTTTTACAGTTATTGATTTCATTTTCTTTATATATAGGTACCACTTTTGCATGTTTCAATTGGTCTGGGAAGTACCCATCCATAATGCAGGCATTAATTACCTTTGTCAAAGGCTAACTTAGCTCATCAGAAACATACCTCAAGACTCTGGTGCTCATCCCATAAATATCCTCACTGTCCTTACATTTGATATCATTAATTATTTGTCGTATTTCCCCCTGCGATACCGGTTTCAAGAAACAAGATCCATTTCTTTTTATTTTAATACGATTTATTGCGCTTAATGGATTGGTGCCAGTAATTATACTATTTGCCATTTCCGTCCCTATTGTACAGAAATATGTATTCAGTTCATCAGCTGAGAGATTGGAATTTTCAGTTACGCTTTTTCTCTTATCGGATACCTCCCCATTTATGACGTTCCATATCATCTTAATTTTGTTATCGCTGTTTTGTATAATATTAGTGTTACTTTCCTTTTTATTTGCTGTAACTGCATCGTGATATTGTTTCTTGTAACACTATAGATCGAATACCATGTTTCATGTTTGGTCGACTTAGCTATAACTGCAAGAGCATCCAATGTATTTTTCATGTTTAGAAGGTCATTATTTATTGGTGTATTCATATTTCTGTTGGGCAAATTCTTGTTAATTTTTCTCAGGGGAAAAGATTCTTGAAAGGCCGAAACCAGAGTGTCATGAAAAACGTCAAACAGAGCCTTAGCGTCATCCAAAGAGTCAGGTAAATTTGATAATCCGAATGTAATTAAGTCTTTGAATGCATTAAGATTATGTGTCGAAAAGCTTTTGAGATGTACGTTTTTTCGTGTGTCAGGTGTATTACTCACATCAAAACTTATTATTTGACCCATGCGATCCGATGCGTGAAGATCCACTGCTTTGGTGAGACAACTCTGTCTGTCACATTCGTGAATATGTTATAGAGTTGCTTGTGACTCTAGAATATTCGTAAAACATTTTGTGGAGATCAGATGCATCAAGAATATCGGTAATAGTATCTGCACTGTTATTAGATATTGCAAAGTTTATATTGAAGTCTCCTGCAATAAATACCTGTTTGTTGACGTCATTGTTTAATATCTCCATTAATTCACGAATTTTTTCCATAAACATAATACATACATAAAACATAATAAGTGTAATAAATTAGGTATACTATTAAATGATCACCTAGATATAAATAACTCCCCCCTACTAAATTTAAAATTTAAACATGTCCACCCCCTCTTAGAATGAGATTATGTTTGTAATTTGTATTGATATATATAGAAGCTAATTTGTACTTTGAAATTGTATTTTCATCCACCTGATGAAGCCACAGTGTGGCGAAACATATTGCTGTGGCAACATAATTATTTGAATATGATAATAGTATTATTGCCATACATTAGGCCTTGCTAAATAAATCATGTTGTGTGCTGTTTCAGCAACATAAATAATTAAAATGATGATAATTTTTATTATCCTGATGTGTATTTTATTTATCTTAACAGCACGTACTTTATAAGTATTCATGAATTCTTCAGTGTTTATGAAACATGATATTACATATACAAATTCCTGAATGTTTTCTATTATTACCAGCTGTCGTTTATAAAAAAACACTACTACTGATGTCTCAGAATATTTTTATTTATATCCTTTTTTATTTACTTATCTAGTCATAAGTTAAGGTAAATATTTATTCTTTTTGTATAATTTATTTAATAAATTTTTATTACCTTATGCACGATCTCAAGTTTACATAATTATTCAATTATTTTTCTCTCGTGCATATCGAATTCTGTTTATACACAATCCATACATCTTGTTTCTCTTTTCTATAAAAGAAATATATATACATCTTAAATTCTATCTCGTCTTTTATTTTAGTACTTATTTAAATTGTGAATATAAATTCAATTTTTATGTCTGCATAAAAGTGTATGCAACCCAATATACTCATGTTAAAATTCCTTTAACTACAATAAACTTATTATTATTGTTTCTTTTATATTTTATACACTTAAATTAAGTCTTAATACTATTACTATTATCTTATTAATATGCAAGATACCACGGCAATATGTAGTGTGTTAAACATTATAATAATTTTGAAATTATACACTTGTGTTTTATTATATATATTTCTTTATTATTTATAATTAATTTTAAAGCACTTGCTCTGTTTTTGAACAATATTACCACGTCACATTATTTACAATTCAATTGTAAAATCAATAAAATTTTCTAAAATCATTATTTATGTAGACTAAAATAATTAATACATATTGAGTATTTGTAATTCATAATTACTCGAGATGTTGAGTGATAAACTTTTGTGGTTTCTGGTGATTAGTTTTGCTTCGGTTAGTTTAATTTAAACATTAGCACAATGGAAGTTGTTCATATCGTAGATACAGTGGTATTATAGTTTGTAATTTGAGTATTGAATAACAATACAAGTAAAAGTCTAAATAAGTAATATAAGAAATTAAAAGTTACTGCAGGAATATCTCACTGTCCATGATAAATCGCATGTTGGTAAAGTATGAACTATATTGCATGAAGTTGTATTAAGAATTATAATCAAAAAAAATTAACGGGACTTTTGTATTACTTTATAATGAATGTGGTTTCAAAAGTTCATTAAACATTTTCTAAAGTATTGCAGACATGTCTATAATGAACAAAATATAAACTAGTGCCACATATGATTGAGCAAAAAAGTATATGTTATTCCGGTTAAAATAAATAATATTTTTCAGAGCAAAAGGAAACTTAGGAACAACAACGACAGTACTAATTGGTATTATTAACAGACGTCAATCACATGGCACATTTTCCATTGCAATTTTTGCTGCATCATGAAATGAAATTTTTTGTAAAATATTAAAAAGGAATTGCTTTCGAATGGTTTAATATACATCTGTAAAAAAATATTGGATGTTCCCTTTCACATAAATAAGACATTTTTATTTATATTTTCCTCACGTTGCCAAACTTTCACATACACCCAGTATGTAATAGAAGAAGTTCCGTGCATAGGTATCACTTAGCATACTTTGTATATACCAAATTACCAAATTATTTGGTTTTCTGTTATGGGGAATTAAACACATATCTTTAAGTGTCACTTTCTGATTTTAATTTACAAAAATTCTCGACAATGATATATGGATCATCTTCTATAGGTGTATATATTTTTAAATTGTAAAATAATAGAAATCCTATTAAATGCATTACGCGATTTTTTTTACTATATTATACCTACATTAAAGGGTAAATTTACTTTTATATTGTTGAATCACTCGATACTTCCCAATGTTGTGAATTAGTTATTATTAATTTTTTTTATTATAGGATACATGTGAGAAATGGCTTTTTTCAATAATTAGAATAATAATCATTATTAACTACAATATGTTTAATAATGTATCCTATTATCTTAAATGATTGTCCTAAATGAAATACCATTCACTCATTACTTATATTGTATACGAACATTTCTAAAAAGGCGTTTGCATAAATATGTGCAATAAGTATTAAGCTTTATGTAGCTTGCATTTGCAAGAGACTTGATAACAAGGTTACCGTTCAATTTAAATTAACTCAATAAATGAAATTAATTTTTTTATTGCAATCCTATTACCTACATAAGAGCTATTCCATCTTCTATGAACACGCCTAATATCATCAGATTAACTTAAATGTGAATGAAAAACAAAATAATTAGTTACAAGTTATGGAACTACTTGTTTGATATAAAAGGTTGTGTGCTGCAAAATGATTGTGCTCAGAAATAGTTGCGATGTCGTGCGCGAAGCTTGTCGTTTTCTTAGTAATTTATTGCCTCTATGTCAGTGCTAAACTAGATACTGATACTTTGGAAATTGTTCATATCGTAAGTATCACATGAGTTTTTAATGACTGAAGAAGTCTAATATGTTCAAATATAATATAAAATTCCTCACCTTTTTCAAAATATCCGAATGTTATATTTTAAAATTATGCTTCTTTGTGTTCACTACTGCACTTCCAGTGGCACCTAGAAAATTGAATTCTTTTTATTTCTACCTAGCTAGCGCTTGTAAAATATTAGAATTTTCATTTAAAATCATAAAGCCAAACAAAACTGAATACTAATTATTTTATAACACTCAAGATAAAATAATTCCATGCGTTTCTGATTTGCGCGGTCGTCTTCCTGGCATTCCCGTTATTTTGTATGCATAAACACATTTTAAGGAACGTGTTTGTTCCTGTTTAGCTTGACTCGAATTTTTGAATGAATAAGAGCAGAGTTTATTGTTTAGCGTTTAACTTATTGCTGCATAAACTTCATGAAATGCAAACTGATGCACCTTTGCATGGTAACCCCGATGGGGGCACACATGATAAAAAATTGAATCGAGTGATAGGGAGGAGTAGAGTTCTTGTTATTGGGGACTCTCGTAGTCGTGGAAGTGCTGCTTATATGAAGAATCACTTAGATGGTTGCTATGAAGTTACATCTTTTGTGAAACCTAATGCAGTGCTAGGAAGTGTGTTGCAGCATTCCCATCTTCTTGTGAAAGACTTTGGTAAGACCGACTTCATTTTAGTTATTGCTGGAACGAACGATATTCTTCGGGATGTGGAATTTTCAAAATATTCTGTATGTAATTTTATAAATAGTGTCAGCAATACAAATGTAATCTTAGTGTCAGTTCCTTATTTACATAGTAATTTTTATGATTGTAATAAACGTATTTATGACTATAATATGCATATGTATAACATATTGCTGTGTCAACATAACCATTTGGAAAATGATAATTCGTCGCTTGAATGCAGAACTAGTCTAAGTCCAAAAGTTGCGATTTTGTGATTTTCATACCATATAATACCTTATAACCTATTTTCTTACATGCAGAAGTATTCGAACTCTAAACATCTGGATAACCCCCACGTTCGTGCTTTTTAATCAGAACTATTCTAAGTCAACGTTTGTCAAGTATACTAAGTTTATGTTTTTGGACATAAAATTGCTTTAAACTATCTTAGTATCCTATGTCTATACTTTTCTATATTTTTTACTTCACAGTGTTAAACACAAATGACATGCCTGCGTTATGTAAATTTAACATACAAATGATTATAATATTTACAAGACCAAATTCAGTTCACTTAGAAAACAAACAAAAAATGCTCTCCTGTAAAATTTGCATTTTGTGACATATACTACTTCTGCATTCAGGCGACGAATTGTAGTATTGCCATACATTAGGCCTTGCCAAATAAATTATGTTGTGTGCTGTTTCAGCAACATAAATAATTAAGATGATGATAATTTTTATTATCCTTATGTGTATTTTATTTATCTTAACAGCACGTACTTTATAAGTATTCGTGAATTCTTCAGTGTATCTGAATTTCTTCCCTCTCGTCAAATCTCTTGTTTTTATTTAAGATTGGGATAAGGTTATAGCTTATTTAAAATGAAAAACCAGAAATCATATAAAACATAATTGTCGAATTTATTTAATATTTATTACATAAAAATAAATATGGCATCGCTATACTGTATTCACTATATATATTTTAAAAGAAACATAATTATAAGAAAACGTTTGTACCTTGTTCTAGGTTGTAACGTTTCTTTATGATACGAATATATTTTCTTATACTTAATTAAATAGAACTCTAAAAATATTTTCCTGTTTATCAACGAATAAATCCAATTAACTTTTGTATTTTGTTTATTTTATGGTCAATGTTTGGAGAAAAGCTTGAATCTGATTACTATCTATAACCATTCGCACGCGTTATAGCTAGCATTTCAGAGTCCGCTACCCAGAAACACTTTCCTTATTTCAAATCATTAATTCATAATCAAAATTTTATTGTAACTATTAATGATGCCAAATATACATTTGCACGCTATATCCTCTTAACACTCAACACCATTAATTATTTTATCTCTTTTACACTTGAAACTAAAGAATGCTTATTACTATCTCAGGAAAATATTTATTATCCCTGTTGCATAACGTTATACTGAATATACGTTCGCACGATATATTTCAATACTCGTATAGCCACATTGATAAGTCTTTGCCTCTAACTTACTTTGAATCATTGAAAAACTTTTCAAATTCGGTCATTTGCATCTCCATTATTTTTACAAAATTACACAAAAACAATTAAACAAAGAAAATAAAAATAAAAGAAACTTGAATGAAAATAAAATTTACACGCTAATACAAAAGAAATCAATATGAATCGTGGTGTATCTAACCCTACGATTTATATAACCAGCTAAATTGAATATCAATGTATGCACAATCAATGAATCAATATCAATGAATTAATGTCAATGAATCTTGTCGATTCTTGTTTTCAATTTATATTCCCGGGAAAGACACGTGACCGTTCTCAACGCCATCTTCAGAAACTACCATTTAAGTTGTCACCCTGCATCTTCAGTGCTCCTGGCTTTCAAGTTGCCGTAGTGATTTGAACACCCACACACACGCACTTGTTGTCTTTTTGACAGTTCCTCACCGCAAAAGGTCAACACCCCAAGAATTGTCTGTTCACAACTTAAAAACTTCCTATAAATTGTTCAGCGTTTCTAACGTAGGTATACTTGTATTAATATAACTCTTCTTTATATTTGTCTATGAATTTATTCTTTCCATTAGCTAACACAAATCTTATTTTGTTTTATGTCCAGCTCTCGGCAATCTTGGAAAAACATTGCAAACAAAAGGTATTCTTTTAATAAGATTACTCGTACTACCATGGTCCATTTGGTTTGCCTTTTCGTCGCCTCCTTCTATCCAAGACTTCTCCAACGGTGATATATCTATCTGTAATAGACTACAAACCAAGTTTACATTATATTTTCTTTTTATTTTGTAGGTTATCGAAAACCGTACAAAAACCTCTCTACTGTTTATGAAACATGATATTACATATACAAATTCCTGAATGTATTCTATTATTACCAGCTGTTGTTTATAAAAAAACACTACTGCTGATGTCTCAGAATATTTTTATTTATATCCCTTTTTATTTACTTATCTAGTCATAAGTTAAGGAAAATATTTATTCTTTTTGTATGATTTATTTAATAAATTTTATTACCTTATGCACGTTCTCAAGTTTACATAATTATTTAATTATTTTTCTCTCGTGCATATTGAATTTTTCATTATACACAAACCATACATCTTGTTTCTCTTTTCTATAAAAGAAATATATATACATCTTAAATTCTATCTCGTCTTTTATTTTAGTACTTATTTAAATTGTAAATATAAATTCAATTTTTATGTCTACATAAAAGTGTATGCAACCCAATATACTTATGATAAAAATTTTTAAATACAATAAACTTATTATTATTGTTTCTTTTATATTTTATACACTTAAATTAAGTCTTAATACTATTACTATTATCTTATTAATATGCAAGATACCACGGCAATATGTCGTAATTTTGGTAGTCTAAGTGTTAGTTTTTTGGATATTAATGCGGGACTGAGTGATTGGGATAAACATCCAACCGCGTTTAATCTGGTAAACAGGGACAGACAAAAGATGTTTAAACTTTTGTCACAATCAGTCACGTACTGTAGCAGTATTAATTTTAATGTGTCTGTCAATTGTTCGAATAATATTATCCTAGTTCACAACACCGCCTCGTTTTTTCGTTAATGCTCGTGACAAATCCCAGGGTATACGTCGCATGGGGTTGGATGCGTTTGGTGGTGGTGGGGATCATAGTATGTGCAAAGTTTTACACCAAAATATTAGATGTTTAAATAATAAAATTGAGAAAATGCAAGTTATATTGTCCTCGTATAATGTGGATATACTATTATTATCGGAACATTGGCAGTCTGTTGATCAGATATCTGAAATTTCTTTAGCGGGATTTGTTCTGAGGGCATACTATTGCCGCCCAGCGAATAAACATGGTGGGGGTAGCTATATACTGCAAAAAAATATAATTTGTAAGAGTCGTCAAGATATAGAGGGCTTGGCGATTTGTGGTGTAATAGAGTGTTGTGCAGTTGAGCTAATAGCGAGAAACATAGTGTTTGTAGCTTTATAGAGACCCCCTAATACAAATTTTGACATTTTCCTAGATGGACTCTCATCAGTATTGAATATCTTAAATGCGGAAGGGAAAAAAATTATTATTGGAGGAGATTTCAATGTCGACTTCACAACTAAATCGGCATCTTTAACCTTACTTAGGTATCTCCTTAATTCTGCAGGGTTATCGGAGACCTTGGATGTTCCTACGCGGGTCGCTAAGACATCTTCTTCTTGTATTGACAATTTTATTACGAATCTGTCCGCAGCTGAATATGAATCGTCCTGCTTCGACTTGAATATTTCTGACCATTTTTCCCAATTTTGTGTTTTGACTTACATTCTGAAGCTGCTTCACATAGTAATAGCTTTATTTGGAGATATAGATTTTGTAGCGGTGGGATGATTTCATTTCTTGACCATTTGAGGGTCGAGACATGGTTGTCGGTCTTTGAACGTAGCTGCCCGGAACTTGCCTTTGAAAATTTTTTGAACATATTTGTATTTTATGTTAACAAGTGTTTTCAATTCGTTAAGGTTCCTACTACTTCTGACAAGCATATCAATCACTGGGTTACGCCAGAATGAAATGTTATGTTTAAAAAATCTCGCCAAAAATTTTCCATGTTTAAGAGAGTCCTTTTTGGATTACGAAAAGAAGTATAATGATGTGTTATGGGCTAGAGAGCGTGATCTTAACAATAAGTTTTTTATGGCAGCCGATAATAAAACCAAGGTTGCGTGGCGTATTATTAACAATAAAAGAGGTAACTATGCGAAACAGTCGACTTTTCCTGATTTACCTATTGATAAATCAGCTTTATGTGGATTGTTTAATCATAATTTTTTGTCGTCATCTGAAAAACTCGTATCTCTCAATTATAGGGATGATAGTGTGTCTCTTTCGAGGAGATTGATAGTATCAAGGAACCATTTATTTTCAACCTAACAATCGACTTAATCTCCTGGCTTCCGGGTATGGATACGAATTACTTAAAAATAAAATAAATTTCTAGACATTATTGTGATTTGAGTAAAACATTATTATAGTGAACTTTAAATATTTCGTATATTCAAATTTAATATCTCCTCACATACATATATAATTATTATTACATATAACAGAACACAATAGAAGACATTTGTAACTATTCTAATACAATCTTCTTCCTTTTACATTTCAAACATCAATGGTGAAAGATCCTTTCCTTGTTATTACATATTAATACAAACTTTATTAATATGATCATTGCTTAACATAAATACCTTATAATAAAGTAATTTTAATCTTCCTTCTACTATATGGTATAAACCAGGAACGTTCCTGTATTTGGTTGCCTTCTCTGACGTTTGGTTTAATGCTGCGTAATATATCTTTTCACTCTTACACATTTATTTCACATATATTACTTTATCCACTTAATTTCAAGCACTAGTGACAATATTTTATAATTGTTATCCAATTTATTATTTGAAATAACATTTAATATATCATCGTTCAACTCTTTTGACTATATATGGTTGGCTATAGACCCACTGTCCGTCGCTTATCGATTATAGAATCGTTGACGGCTTGCTAGGTGCTGGTCAACTAATTTGATGACGTCTTCTTAATGAAGTCATTGGGTCAACACCCTCTTGCTGACCGCCTATCTCGCACTGACTTGCAGACTGGCTTCTTCGCCTCTCTCCCCTCTGTTATCCTTGGAGCTCCGACCCCGTCTTTCCAGTCTTACACACACATACCCCGGCTCCAAGGTTATGATTAATACTACTGTACATCGTGCCCAGATTTGGCGATAAAACGCCATTTTGGCTACTACAGATAGAAAAGTGGCGTGTATTTTTTAGAAATTGCGACAGTCGGCGATTTTGGCGCCTTTCGTCTTTCAGAAATCATTAATAATAAATTATTGGTATTTTTGCTTTTGCGCCATCTGAAAAAGAGTAGCTGAACTATATTTGCTTGGTATATTTTTATAAACTCGTCGGTTGGCAACATTACAGGACATTGGCATTGGCAACACTGCTCCGATTCCCTCCATAACATAAATTATGTTACATAATATCAATATCATATCATACTCCTCTGACTCCATAACACTATAACCTATAAATATAAAACACTTTATTATTTCACTTGGCTTCTGATCCTCTGAAAATTTCTGTTCTGTTCCCTGTTGTGCATAAATTTTAGTGAGTTTCCATGGGAAAGCATGGGAAATATACCAGGCATTACAAAACTGATTGGGCAGAAGAATCCTGGGCCAAAGGTAAGTGACGCACTTACAAAACACACGACTCTTATTCCTAACAGTAATTTTAATTATGCAATAGGATGGCTCAGAGAGGAAAAAAATGATCCTAACAATAAGCAAGCTTATTACATGTATTGCCATACTTCTCTTCGTGCCCACTACTCGGACTTAAAGAAACATGCAAATACAAAGCTGCACCTAAACAATGTCAAATCAAGGATAATTCCAAAAAAACAAACTGTAAAACAGTACAGTAAGTCATCTGATGTATTTATTAAACCTCAAAAGTAATTTTATTTATTTTAGTTGCGCCAACAAAACTAACTCGAGATCAAAAGAAAATTGATTTAAAATTATCCATGTACATAATATTTCACTCATCAATTCGATCAGTCGATCATCTTGGGGAGATGCTTAACCAAGAAGTCATGCAGTTACCGACGTTATCAGGATTTAACAACTTGAAACTGCATCATACTAAATGTGCAGGTCTAATTAGAAATGTAATTGGGGTTGCATATTTAAAAGAGATAGTGTCTGCAATAGGTAATCAAAAATATTGTTGTATAATTGACGAATCAACAGATGTGAGCGTCAACAAATATTTAGCGGTTTGTATTCGTTATTTTAACGGCACATCTATAACAACTGATTTTCTTGGGCTTATCGAGGTAGAAAAAGCCACAGCTCAGGATTTATACGAATCTTTAAAAGGGTATTTTAAAAAAATTGGTTTGCCGATACAGAACATGCTAGCATTAGGAACAGATGGAGGTGCAAACTTGTGTGGCAAAAATCATTCTGTTTTTACCCTTCTGAAGAATGAGAATGAAAATTTGTGCCTCCTAAAATGCATTTGTCATGCAATTCATCTCTGTGTTTCTAAAGCTAGCACAGAGTTGCCAAGTTGCCTAGATTTTTTAGCCCAGGAAGTGTACAATTGGTTTAGTAATTCCCCATTAAGAAAGATAGAATATCGCAAACTGTATGAATTAATAAACATTAATGAAAATAATTCATTTAAAAACTTTATAAAACTATCAGCTACCAGATGGCTCTCAAGATATAATGTGATAAAACGACTCTTAGATCACTGGACAGAATTAAAATTATTTTTTGAAATGGCAGGAACTAAAGAAAAGTGCTATAAAGCCAAAACAATTTTCAACATATTAAACGACGATAGAATGCATTTATATTTCAAATTTTTACTTCCTATTTTAGAAGATACTAACAAACTTAATACAATATTTCAAAGCAATGATTATGATATTGGGTCAGCTTACTCTCAATATTTTTTAACTGTTGAATCCCTGGGCAGGCGACTAATCAAACCAATTTTTCTTAACTTTAATGAGGAACAGTGTAATCAAGACAAAAATATTGCCGTCATCTTTAGAATAGTAAACGCAGTAGATAATAAGTTATCGCACCTCGCTGTTGATGAGGCAGATCTAGGCTACAATTTTACAGTTGAACTGAATAATAACAAGAATTTGAATGGACAAGATAAACAGGATATAAAAGTCAGATGTTTTAATTTTCTAATGAGGTTATTAAAAGAGTTCATTGAAAGGCTGCCATCTAATGTAAAGTTATTCGATAAAGTGAGACTGTTAAATCCAGTATTTTGTTTAAATAAGCAAGAAAAAATTAACTTTTCCGATTTGCCTCTCCAACTATTTATTTGCAGTGAAGATGTCAATACTTTGGACAATCAATGGAGAAAATTAAAACTAGTAAATTGGGAACAAGAATTTGCCGGAGATGTTCCCAATAACATTACAATTTTGGCCGGTGGTATTTAATTACTCAGATGGAGCTGGTCATCAAATTTTCTGCGAATTGGCTACTGTCGTTTTACGTTTGTTAACTTTTCCCTTAAGTAATGCCGCTGTAGAGCGGGTGTTTTCTATAATGAACTGTGTAAAAACCAAGATACGAAATCGCTTAAAACTACCTACATTAGAAGCAATAATAAGAACAAAAATATATTGTTTTAATCGCAAAATATGTTGCATCAATTTTAAGCCAACGGATGATATGTTATCTTTATTCAATAGTAATATAGTTTATGCAAATTGCGATAATGAGGACGATACATTTAATGAAAATGAATTTAATATTATTTTAGATGTATTACAAGAGTGACATTTTATTTTGTCAAAATTACATACCTAGATAAGTATCAATAGCTTTGTTAAACATGCAGAGAGTTTTGCTTATTTGATTTTGATGTGCAATAATTTAAAAGTTTTTTTGTACTCGCTTATCAAAACCTGTCATTTCACAATTCGATTTGCGTGCGTAAAAAGTCACTTTAAACACGAGTGCGTAAAAGTAAAGTTGGTACTTCCTAGAACTTGATTAATTTAGTGACATTTTAAAATCATAAATTCCTAACCTTAATAATATGCTACCCAGTTCGTTGTTTTTCTATGAAAATAAAAGGAAATGAAATAGAATTTTTTGAATTTGATAATTTTAAATTAAATGTCACTTCAAATAATCAATACTGCCAATTCAATTTTTTTTAATTAATATCAAGAGATTAGTAGTGTGTCATAAACGATAACGTATTTAACAATATGTATTATTATTATAGTTCTCGTACAAAAAATATTGTACAAACTTCGTGCGTGAAACATTTTGCGAATTCGTGTCCATAAAGCGCTCGCCTTTCGGCTCGCGCTTTAAACTGGTCACTCATTCGCGAAATATGATTTCACGCACTTGGTTCGTAAATAACTATTTTATGTTCTGAAACATTTTTATTTTGTGTTGTTTTTAATTTGAAGTGTCTAACTTTAACATGTTGTTCAATTATATGTGTTGAATAAAATAAATAACAATTTTATTCCGTATTTTTGGTTTTGGGGAGTTTTTATTTTGTGTGTTTGGGAGTTGGCGACTTTGGCGACTTGTGAGACCTCTTTCGGCGATTATTGTCAGCTCTGATCTGGGCAGCGTGCTACTGTACCACATTGACACAAAATAACTTATGTTTTATACATTTATAATAAAATAGGTACTTATTTAAATCTTAAGCCTACAGAAACCTACAAAATTACAAATTAAATTGATCTGTACCATTACAATAGTTTTGTGACACCAGGTTCGCAATCATTTTATATGTTTCCTGTGAACGAGGGAGATATTATTGAAGCGATTTATAAGCTAAGTTCTAGTCCGGCTTCTGGTGATGACTCTGTTCCATCGCTTCTTTTGAAGAAGTCATTTCCTTTTATAACGGGTGTACTGGCATACCTAATAAATATTTCTTTTGAGAATGGTATATTTCCGTCAAAATTAAAACATGCTACGGTATACCCGATGTTCAAGAAGGGTGATCCTAATAATATGAACAATTATCGTCCCATAAGTATACTATCCGTTTTCTCCAAGGTGTATGAATTTGTTGTAAATAAGGGACTAATGAATTATTTTCTTCATTTTAAACTCATGTCCGAAAATCAGCATGGTTTTTTCCCTGGTAAATCAACCGATACTGCTATGTTTAATTTCTTAAGCAGTATTTACACTTCGATCGACCACAATCTTCCATGTCTAAGTATGCTAATAGACTTGTCTAAAGCGTTTGATTCAGTTGACCATTTAATATTATTGCATAAGCTTAGTAGATATGATGTAAATGGTGTCTGTTTGAAGTGGTTCGAGTCATATTTGTCGGGAAGGCGACAGAGAGTGAGCATCGACGGGAATTTCTCTGGTAGGGCTGATGTACGTATGGGTGTTCCACAGGGCTCTGTCCTCGGGCCAACGCTATTTATAATTTTTATCAATGCTTTCATTCAGCAGGCGGATCGGGAACCGATCCCGCTCCAACCGTTCACTTCACAACAGTTGAGTATTCGCTGGACATGACCGCTCACCTTTATGTCATCGTCTGTTATCTGCTATTTTTCATTGCTGCCATATGTTAAAATTATAGAGATTAAACTAAATAAACAATAATAATAAATTGTTTTTCTGCATTAAGGTTTGACGTAGTTTTTAGTGGAAGGGCTGGTTTTTCCAACCCCGAATATAATACTGAGTGAACTCCAATATTATAATACATTTATTACTGCACAATACCTTTAATTTGCTGTATCTTACTTTTCTAGTAACTTTTTTCAGAAGTATGTATTAGGTTGGTCTTGGAATGAATCAATGGCGCATGCGTACAGAATACGCTCACCAAGTGAGCATAGAATTTTTCCGCTCACAAAAATGGCGACCGCTCCTGAACATGTTCAGAGTGAGCGCTCGTCTACTAGACATGATCACTGAACAGTTGCGCAACTGTTGCGTCTGCTGAATGAAAGCAATGACTTCCCTAACTGTCTAACTGGTATTGCTAAGGTGATGTTATATGCCGATGGCATAAGTTTAGTTGTTTCATCGAACAATGTTGACGATGTTATTAGTGCTGCTGGTGTGGCCATGTCTAAAGTAAATAAGTGGGTTAAGTTTAATAGGATCGTCGTGAATATCGAAAAAACTCAGTGTATGCTTTTTAATAACAAAAAAAAATTTAACATCTCAAGGTTTGTCATGGCTGACTCAGAAGTTGATTTCGTTAGCAGTTGTAGGTTGCTCGGTGTCATTGTCGATGAGGGTTTAAAGTGGTCGGAACACATAGACCAGTTATGTTCTAAACTCGCCAGATCGTGCTACGCTCTCTTTCAGTTGGGCAAGTCTTGCAATTTGTCTACACTGAAATGTTTTTATTACTCTGACTTCTATTCCAGGATGCGTTACGGAATAGTGCATTGGGGCATGAGTAGTGACGTTTCTCGCATTTTCATTTTACAAAAGAGGGCTGTCAGGACTATTTTTAATCTCCGACAGGGCGACTCGTGTAGGAATGTGTTCAGGGCCAACGGGATTTTTACATTTTATGATGTATATATTTTTGAGGTTCTGTGTTATATATAGATACAGAAATCGCAGAAGCTTTGATTTTAGTCTGTCGCATAGCTATGAGACCCGCCACTATGATCGTGTTTTGCCTCTTGTACATAGAACGACTTCCTTTCAGAGGACCCTGGCTTTTCTGGGCTGTAAATTATTTAATGCTTTGCCAAATGAAATAAGAACATGTCCCGCATTACGAGTTTTTAAAAAAAAATTGAGAGAATCACTCAAATTTGTTGTTACAGTATTCAAGATTTTATAAATTATTTTAAATAACTTTATATTGTATTGTATGTGACGTATTTCTTTTACTTTTGCTGTACTGTGCTACATGCAATGTCTGAAGTACTAAGAAATAAAATGAATTATTATTATTATAACTTTGTAAGACATTTCGTAGGTGCTACGCTACAAATTTGAATTTTAAGGTAAGACTCCTCTTTTAAATACTATGGATAATAAGTGTTGATGTTCAAAATACAATGAAAAATATTTACAGTAGTTTTATTACGTAGAATTTCAAAGTAGTAGTAGTTGTATCATTTTAGTAGTTGTATAATTTGTTTTTAGTTCATTTTTCAATTGTTGTTTTCTGTCATTCGAGTTTTCTACTATTCTAGAGTGAAAACACTAGGCCTAGCGCACACGCATCGATTTTTACCGTACGGCAAAATATCGTCCGATCAAATTCTTTTAGTGGAACAAAGAAGAGCATAGGAGCGCGCACACGCATCGAACTCCACACGATACGGCACGATGCCGTGTTGGTGCCGTGTATTGCCACTACGACAGACGGACGCTGTGCCGTTGCCGTGAGTATAGTGGCGTATATGATCCAACGAACGCACGCACACGCCACGATTTTTATTCGTACGTAGTGGCGATCGTGCCGTATCGTGTGGAGTTCGAAGAGTGTGTCCTATGCTCTTCTTTGTTCCACTTAAAAGAATTTGATCGTACGATATTTTTCCGTACGATAAAAATCGATGCGTGTGCGCTAGGCCGACACACGATAAAATAAAGTACGATATTTTGCCGGCAAAATATCGTACGTTATTTTATCGTGTGTCTTATGTGCACACACACACATCGATTTTAGATCGTACGGAAAAATATCGTACATTATCTCATCATTTGTGATATTTACACACTATGATTTTCTCTGCATAGTAGTGCAGGCATTTGCTAAAAGCTTGCGAAAATGAATCCGAAACGTGTCGTTGCCATGTGGTTGTTGTACCGTCGTTTCATACAGTGCAGGTGTATCCGAAAGTATTGGGTTCACTCAATTAATGAAAAAAAAGAAAGTACTGCAGCAGCAGACGTCCTTCCATACACATTTTTTGTAACATTCCTATCTTTGTAAATCGATAGCGTTTTGTACCACAACACTGGTTTGGTTTCAATCAATGAAATGAGGATTTCGTTATGCACATGACAGCAATAAATTATATTTAAAAAATGAATAGACCACACACGGCTAGTTAACTGCTACTGTACTTAATATCTTAAGCAAATCATAAAGCACAGAGATCGACGTGAAGATTTAACGTACGAATAAAAATCGTGGCGTGTGCAAGCGTTCGTTGGATCATATAGGCCACTATATTACGGCAACGACACGGCGTCTGTCTGTCGTAGTGGCAATACACGGCACCAACACGGCGATCGTGCCGTATCGTGTGGACTTCGAAGCGTGTGCACGATCAAATTATGTAATTCGGGTTATTGGAATTTAATTAAACAGCGTTTTTTAGCTTATGACGTTTCGGTCATTTTATTACAACCTTCTTCAGACCTTTTTTGAAAATATAATAGAGAAACATATTACATTATATACAAAGAAAACAGTGAGCTATAATCTAATCTATAAAGGGAGATACTTACATTTGCTCACACTGTATACTATGTGTCATGGTTAACACAAAAAAACACATTAAAAATATTACTATACATTTAAAATATTTAGTCTTTAAATTACATTAATTTCATATAAGGTTTTAAATCTCATATCTCTTATGTTATTCTGACTGTATAAATTTGTGTGTTTATCTATCGTCAACACTTCACACCAAACACAAAAAGAAAGAAACACTGTTTTTCTACTTTACTTTTTTCCGAAACAATAAAATATTTCGTTCTTTGTATGTGTTTATATGAACATATCGTTGATGTGTGTTATTTTATTAGATTTTATGTACCTGGGTTTGTTATTAATTAGTGGATTGTTCTTTAGATTAGTTTTTGTTGTATCCTTTTTTTTAAATGCGGTATAAAAGTCTCATAGAAACCACTTAAGCTTTGCGAGTCTGTTTTACGGTTGAGGTTTTGGGATACTGTTCTAATGGTTAATGTTTCCAGGAACATTCTACGTGTGTAGTTAGGTTCTTTGAATATGATTTTGGTGTTTTCCAAGTCTGCTTTGTGGCCCGTGGTCGCTATGTGGTTTGCCAAAGCACACCCCTGTGGTTTAACCCTTATATCACTGGTGTGTTGTGTTAACCTGTTTTTTAACCTTTGTTTGGTGTGTCCTATATAAAAATTTTGGCAACTGCACTGTATGGCATATATTAGATTGTTGTTCATTTGTGTTGGAATTTTGTCCTTAATTTTGCTGTACACCCTTGAGTTCGGGAACGCTGTTGTATAAGCTATTGAGCAGATGTTGTTGAATAACATTTTTATTTTATTTGTTAAGTTTGGTATATATTGTAACTTTTTGTATTTGGTAATGTTATTATTGGTATTGTTTGGATTTGCCGTTTCTTGTTTTGTTTTCAGGATTCTAAGGTTATTTTCTATTACTATATATATATATTACTAAAAAAACTATATGGAATAGGTATAAGAAACCCTAATGCAGTTTTAAAAACTATTAAAATCTAAATATGCTAATAAATACAGAGTGTTTCATTTAAAGAAGAAAGTTGTTTGTCTTTAATGTTACTCAAAACAAAAATTTTGTTTCTGAACATCCTGTATAATTTGTAGATATCAACTTTAAGTTATCTTAAAGTCTGATGCTTTGAGTAAACAATAAATATAATTTAAAATAATTCCCACAAATATGTAAGACAGAAATGTCTCTTAAATTTTGATATACATATTCAAACATAGGTTGAGTTAGGTATAGGGAATATAACAGCAAGTAGCCTTCATTTAGCCTATAATATCAAAATACGACATGATATATAAGGTGTTCCATTTAAGTTTTCATAACTTTGGTGTGCAACATTTTTTTGAATCAGTCTGTATATTTCAAAATAATTTTGATCCCAGAAGTAGGATTTGTTGGGGCTCTCGTTGATTGCCTACTCATGTAACAACCTGAGGAGCGACTCAGATTAATTTTCTGGAAATAATTCTTTACAAGAAAATTCAATAATTTCCCTTTTTTATATACTATATTACCTTTGACTAAATTGTGCTAATTAAATATCATTCGTAAACATAAATTCTGTACAGTAAATTCAGTAATTTCCTTTTTATATATATACTATTTTACTTATGTCTAAAATGAACTACTTCAATATCATTTGTAAACAAAATTCTTTACAGTACATTCATTAATTTCTCTTTTATACTATTTTACCCTTGTCTAAAATGTGCTAATTAAGTACCATTTGTAACATAAGCATTTGCGAATCACGTAAATACCCTCCTCAAAATTTTGATTTTCTTTTCAAATTTAGCAGTTTAATGAACTTGTATTGTAGCAGTATCGCCGTTGGTTGGCTACTTATTTAAGATCGCATGTAATTAACCCTTATTATCCTAGCGTTCCATATATGCAACGCATTTTTAACGTATTTTAGTAATTTTCTGTGGAATTATTTTTGAACTTGGCGGGTAGATGTTACTGTAAGTGCTGTTACAGATGTATAAATTATTTGTTGAGAGCAGTTTGTATGTTTCGGTGCGTTTTTAGTGGAACTATTTATAAGTTTGGTGAACTGTGATCCTGAAAATTCGAAGAATATGGACATCCGTTTGAAGTAAGTATATTTTTTCATAAACAAATATATAAATTCTCTATCTTTCATGAACTTTGTGTTCAGAAATGTTACACCTAACCTCAAAGTAGTTCAATAATAATAAAGAAGAAAGTTTTGAGTATTCCTAAGGAACGTAAATTTACCCGTTGCATATATGTAACGCTAGGATATTGGGGTACTGTAGTCTAAATGCTGTAGTTGAGATCGTGAGCGAGCAATTTGGATGAATGAATGATTCTAGCGACTACAATTTTATTGATTACGTTTCGGGTTTCGGCAACTAAAATCCTGCCATCATCAGGACGAAATACGATATATAACAATATTTTTCATTCTAAAAGAGGACTGACATTGGAGGAAGCAATACAGATTGCGTATGCTGATGACGAGAATAACAGTGCTCCGATTGAAGCTATATATATTGAACCTCCAGAAGTGAACGTGCTAACCGATGAGGAATCTGGGGATGAAGAAACTGACTTTGACTTAGATCGGCTTTCTGGACGTCAGCTCCGTTCACAGGCCGAAATAAAATTATATAATAATAAACGCATTCACAACGCACATCAGAATCTAGAAGCGACAACGTCGAATTCGATAACATCGGAAGCCACGATATCAAAGTCTATCGATAATCGAGAACAAATTGTTCATCAGTGGGTATCTGGAGAGCTGCTAAATCGAGGGAATAACTTTGTATCTCCCTGTGACTTCTCTCAATTTGAAAACTTGTCACCGGTTGAAACATTCGAATTGTTTTGGACTGACGATCTTATTGAATATATGGGAGAAGAATGTCGAAAATATACACTGTTCAAAAATTTCCCAGATCCCAAAATTAGTTCTGATGAGTTGAAATGTTTTATGGCCATTTTGATATTGAGCGGCTATGATGTAAAGCCAGGAAAACGATTTTATTGGGATAGTGGATTAGATATGGGCAACCCACTAGTGAAAAATTCTATGAGGAGAAACCGATTTGAACAAATCATGCAGTTTTTTCATTTAGCAGATAACAGCCAAATAGATGAAAGTGATAAGGCTTGGAAAGTTAGACCATTGATGAATAAACTGAAAGAAACATTTATTCAGCATTATGTTGCAGACGAAAATATGAATTACGACGAATCAATGGTGAAATACTTTGGCAGACACACCTGCAAACAATTTATCAGAGGGAAACCAATTCGTTTTGGTTTCAAAATGTGGTCACTCAATTCCAAAAGAGGATATCTCATAAACTTTGATATCTATCAGGGGAAAAAATCCAAATTCAGTGAATTATGATGAAATTCGATATGGAAAATGCACTGCTCCCTTACTAGGTAATGAACTTCCACATGCAAAAAGAGAATTGCCCTACAAACTATTTCTAGACAATTTGTTCACAAGCGTATATTTATTGCAAGATATGCGAGATGTTGGTACTTGGTGTACAGGTACCGTCCGAGAAAATCGAGTACCTAAAGCAATTCTACTCCCCAGCAAACAAACCTTAGCAAAAGTTAGCAGAGGTGCTTATGAAGAATGCAGTTCTATTACCAGAACTATGTGTCTCAAATGTGGCGTTGGATTGTGCATTGATTGCAATCCAAATTTTCACATGATATGAATTTGTTTTCTTGCAGCAATTATTTTATTTAATATATTTATATAATATCATACAAATAAATTACAAAAAAAATATAATATGAATTTTTGTTATGTTTGACTCCTTATTATCCTAGTGTTACATATATGCAACGGTTCAAATATCACTTTGTATAAATGTGATATTGAAAATTTGTCTTGGAAAGGGTTTCAATTGATATTTCAAACAGTATGAAGTCATAAACCATTGATATTTCCAAAAGAAACTAAATTCAGGATAATAAGGGTTAAGCTTGTAAGGCTTACGAAACGTTTCAGCTGCCGACCTACCTCTGATAACAAGAGCGGAGGATTATGTCAATTTTCTAACGGTTCTACTTTATTTTGATAAGGTTTGAAACAAGTAATTTAAGAATAAATTTGCCGCACATTTAAACTTTCAATTTCAATATATTTCATTAACTTAAAAATTTCACTAATGTTTCATTGTATTAATTAAACTTTTTTTTGATAACTTTTAAGTAAAAATAAATTTTCGTAAATACCTTAAAATATAGATTTGGTTCATGTCAGTTTTGTATCATATGGTATAATTTAGCGCAATTATTTCCAACATTGTATGTTGATAATCTGTTTACTTAATATATATATATAGCTTACTATCCATCTATCTCTTACCTTTTTTTTATCCTTAACATTATACTTCGTGACTAGCACTTGGGCAAAAGGTTTGTGTAACTAGCCCAGACAGGGTGATCCGTTGGTGTATCTCACTGGAGGGACACAGCCAGTGGCAGTTTATAGAGATCGCAGGTAGGTTACCTCCTAGGTAGCGAAGTGTCCTGGTGCCCAGAGACGACGTCTCTAGCGTCGCCGCCGACCGACGCTCATTTCATTGAGTTTAATTTCTTGAACCGTCACGCCATCTGCGACTTGAGTTAGCTCGGCCCTTCGAATTTCAAATACTTCCACCTCACTACAGTGATCTCCCTATTTCGTAACTCACCTAAGTTTTATAATTTAGTTGCGACGTTGTTTAGGGTGTAACACTTATTTCTATATTAACATACTGAAAACTATTTATGTCATGTCGGGGCATCGACACCGTGTATTCCCATACATGGGCGTCGGAAGAAATGCTTGCTGGTGCATGTTTGTATACTCGGCAATAACCTTTGTCTTGTCGAAGTATTGCGTTAATGCTGTTTTGTTGAATTATAATAAATGTACTTAATGTACTAATGTACGGGGTCTAGCCAATTAGTGGGTTATTACACCGGTAAAGACATCTAATTATTTTAAACGTAATTTGTTATACAGCATTATGTATTTAAATTGTAGATATTTCCTACGAAAGTACTCATAAAGCACTGAAAACAAACTTTCATAGGCATCTATATAAAGTTTCTGAACTACAACATTGACGGGGCAATCACTTTGAGCAGAGATTGAATTATTGCAATTGGTTTAATGAAATATTCGGATGAAGCTTGGATCCATTTGTCGGGGTATATCAACTCTAAAAATTATCGTATCTGGTCAACAGAAAATCCACATGTTTTTGTTGAAAATAGTCTCCATCCTATCAAAGATGGTGTTTGGGTTGCAATGTCGAATAGACGGACTATTCGACCAACTTTTTTTCCACGATACAATTAATGCAATACGATACCGAGAAGAAATATTGGAACCCTTCATTAACAGCCTTCATGAAGATGAATTAAACCTGGGGTACTTCCAAAAAGATGGGGCAACTGCACATACTGCGCAACAAACTATTAATTATTTGCAAGGATACTGTGGTGACCGAGTGATTAGTCGAAATCGATGGCCAGCCAATTCTCCTGATTTAACTCCACTGGAGCTTTTTTCTCTTTGACCATCTAAAAAATAAAGTGTTTCAGAACAGACTGCATAATCTCGATGAACTTGAAGAGGCAATTACAATAGAATTGCGAAATATTACACCGGAAACACACCACAATGTGTTCAATAATATGAGAAGACGTGTCAATCTATGCATTGAGAATAACGGTGAACATTTCGAACAACTTTTATAAAATGTATTCATTTGGTGACAATTATGGGATTATGTTTTACAGTAATAAAGTTGTAACGTATTTCTTATTGTTTATGATAAAAAATAAATTACAATTAATATATTTCTAAAAAATTCTTTCATATAATTCAACTTAAAATTAACCCTATTTCATCGACATTTATCACAGGAAAATTTTAAACAGTAAACCTAACCACAAAAATAAATAAAAAAGCCTTGCCAGTTACACTGTGTTCCCATGTTAAAATCAGTATGGCCAACTCAGGACAGTTCAAAATAATCACGTAGTATATACACATAATACGTTGTAATACTATAAAACCACCAAAAACCATACAAATTGCGTGTCCTTTAAGATTTGAAAATAAAATTTATTAAAACTCTGGATTAATTTTTGTTTATTAGATTTTCAGACATGGTGAGAAAAATCCGGATGCACGAGACACTTACCCAACAGATCCGTATAAAAATGAGACATACCCACCGTTCTTTCAAGGACAAATTACTAAAGTAATTTTTTACAAAAAGAAAATGCCATTATTACTGATAATAATAATATTGTTTCAGACTGGACGACAAACTATGTACGATTTAGGACACACTTTGCGAAAAAGATATAACAATTTCTTGAAGAATGTGTACAATCAAGATATTGTGGAAGCGTGGTCGTCGCCTTTTTCCAGATGCAGATTATCGTTGCAACTTGTAATGGCTTCCCTGTTTATTCCAAGCGATATAGAGAGATGGAGCACACATCTCAATTGGCAACCTACGCTTTATAATTCGGTCGAAACTGAAAGTGATAGAGTTAGTGGACTGTTCATGTTGAACAGCGTGGAACTGAAATATTGTATTGTTTTAGTTTTTTCTAAATATGATGACTAAAAAATTTATGGACCAGTACCAGCAAGATTGCCAAAATAAAAAGGTTCAGGCGCTCTTTAAGAAGTACAATTCATGGTTAAAATACATCAAAGAGCACTCTGGTTTAAATTTTCCATGTATTAAAAATGCGATGATGCTACATGCTATGTTGGATGCCGAGGTATTATAATGCCAAAAATAAAATAAAAAATTATAGGATTCCTCTCGTTTTGCTAAATGCTCGTCCACACGTGGCTCATCGAAGCCGAGATCTTATGGGTTCATATGGCTGAGAAAAACTTAATCATCCGGAGCATGGTATTCCCTTTGATTCAGATTACACGACGCAGTTTATTTAAAGGCTTAAAATGTGACTTCATTGTCTACGTTCCTGAGGCAAAGAATCCAAAAGCATCCTGCCTATCTCAAACCACAATTCACATGATTGTGCGACTTGAAATTTCTTGTTTGAATGTTTTCTGGGTGATGTGGATAGGACTTTGTTACGAAATATCTCCGAAATAGGTTGCAAGATAGAGCTGCTGCTTAGTTTGAATATAAAATACGATCTTTAGAACCCTTTAATTCTAAGCATAATATAAGCGCTCTGTCACAATTTTATAGAGAACACATCTTGAAACTTTAGGAAACTCATTATATAATGTTGAAACCTTATGTTTTCTCCAACTTTTTCATCAAAATTCTGCACCAGATCATCATTCATAAATTTCCGCATTGTACCCACTTGTGATCTCTTTTACGTCTCTTGCATTTAAAGAACGAATACAAATCATGTTGATTCAGGTTCTACCGCTGAACGGAGTTTACTATTATGTGTACTTTAGAAAGTATGTACGTATACTAAAGAAGACAGGAATAAACTTGTCGAAACGTCTAATACGTGTTTTTTATTGTTATGTTTTATTTTAACTATTGATTATTAATGAGATAAACAATGCCACTACTACCAAGAACTATTTATGTTTTTATTATAAACGGCCAAGAAACTAAAGCGTTATACCATCTCAATTTGTGAGATTGATCTGCATTACTGTTAATTTACTATTATTTCAATAGAACATAATCGAAATATTTCAGAACGATGCCAATATGACATTACCAGAATGGACTAAACCCATATATCCACAAATATTGGAAGAGATGACAATATTAGAATATAGGATCCAAACCTATTCAAAGAAACTTAGGGCAATTCTTGAAGGTAGGTGTAATGTAAATTCTCACTTATTATTATGGACTAATGTTCTTTTATTACTCCAAAACAAATTCAGGCGATTTATTTCGAAAGATTTTGGAGGATACCGAAAATCGATTGCAAAGGAAATCTGAAAAGAAATTCTTTTTGTATTCCGGGCATGATTTAAATGTAGTGCACGTTTTATATGCACTTGGCATTATATATCCACACATTCCAAGATACGCTGCTTGTCTCATTATAGAGGTCCACAAAATCCAAAGCAAACATGTTCTGAAGGTTTTGTTATAAATGAATTTTGGTATAGAAAGAGTCTGACATATTTATTGTTGTAGGTGTTTTACAGAGAAGACAAACATGCAAAATTAAAACAAATGAGTAATCACGAAAATAAGACCGAAATTTGTTTGGAGGAATTTAAGAAAATTGTGGATGATCTCTTGGTTGATGATCGGAAAGATATTAGCAAAAATTCTTCAGCGAAAGACATTAAATTTAATGTATTAATTATATTCATGTTTTTGTATCTTTTACAATCATTGTAGAATAAAGTTTATTTGTCGTGTTTTATTTATTTATTTATAACAGAATAAATTTTTAAATTTTAAATGATCAGTGATTGTATAGTATCTCTATTATTTAATATTTCTAAGCTTCGAGAACATATCATTTGAAAGCCATTTTTAATATTTTCTGCATGGTAAGATTTCTCCATGGCAAATTGTAAAATTGTTAATTAGCCTTGATAATTACGCCCCCTTGTGGTCATTTTGGAAACCTAAATATTTTGCTGAAAATTGATTTTATTACCAAGCTTCTTGCGGCGAGGATGTACAACGATGAATAGTTTTCCAGGTATGTCCGGAATCAAGCTTAAGCAAACACCAGCAAAACATGCCGACTCATGAATATTTCTTTATTATTTATAATTAATTTTAAAGCACTTGCTCTGTTTTTGAACAAAATTATCACGTAACATTATTTACAATTCAATTGTAAAATCATTAAAATCTTCTAAAATCATTATTTATGTAGGCTGAAATAATTAATACATATTGAGTATTTGTAATTCACAATTACTCGAGATGTTGAGCGATAAACTTCTGTGGTTTCTGGTGATTAGTTTTGCTTCGGTTAGCAGGGCCGGTCCTTGCCATTTTGACGCCGGAAGCAAGAAATAAAATAGCGCCTATTCCTATTCGTAAACCGTAATATGCATCAGGCATTGCTGTATCGAAAGTACATATTTAATAGTAAATATTTAATGACTTTTGACTTCGAAAATCGATTTTATTTAACAACACTGACATTTGAAATGAAAAAAATTAAAACAGATAGTTTCTACCAACAAACAAAATCAAACAACGTGAATGGTAATTGTTCATTTATTAATGGGCTTTAATTGCTGCATGGTTTATTTGTGAATATAAAAATTATTAACAAAAAAACATAATAATATACATATTATTATAAAAATTAGATCGCAGATCTGATCACCATTGTGGGGTGTTGGCGCGATATAAAGTTATTGCAGTAACGTAGCTCGCGGTCACCTTTTGGATGGGTGAGCGCTCCGTCTCCATAGATTCTCTTTAGTACTTGGTTACTTATTACTTATTAGATTGGGTTGCCCGTACGAGTGTAAATTTGACTGAAGATATCGGGATCGACTCATTCGTTACTTGGTACAGAGTGCCCGTAATGAATGAAAGCCATCCTGACAGAGGAACACTAATCCTGACCAAGTGGAAAGTGGACACAAAAAAGAAAAGGCGGTCAGAGAAAACACTTTTAAAAAATAAATTTATGAAAAACAGGTACATTAATGGAAGTTAACAATTCAATACTATAATAATATGTTATATCAATTAAACTCTAACAAAAATTAATCTTTCTGGCTTTAAGGTTTGCAAAATTTTTGACCAACTCTTTTAATTCAAGTTTTTTAGCTATTTCTTTTTCTATTGAAATAATTGCTAAATCATTCAATCTGTCCTGAGTCATTGTAGTCCTTAAATAATTTTTGATTATTTTCAATTTTGAAAAACTTCGTTCCCCAGACGCAACAGATACAGGTAAAGTCAACAGAATTTTGATTGCTACTACGACATTGGGGTATAATTCTAATAAATCATTTGTTTTTAAATAATTTAAAACATTTATAGGTTCAAAAATATTATCTGGTAGTGAAAGACATTTTAGTTCTTCACAAAGTTCTAACGCATCAATATCTTTACTATTTTTGTCTGTTAGAGACACTTGTAAATCAAAACAATGTTTAAATAAATCATCATGAGCGATTTGACTTATTGCTTTAAAGTCATACAAAAAATTAAATATATTGCTGTGTTCTACTAGCAGGTCAAATCTTTCTGAAATAGCATTTATAGCAACATCTAACATAAAATAATAAAATTCCACTTGAAATTTTTTTCTTGGGTCTGTGATGGTTTCATCTCTACTTTCGTAATCAAACTGGCGTTTAGTTTTGCGATTTCTTAATGGAAGATGGCCTTCAAATGAGGGTTGTATATCCAAATTCAGCTTGTTACAAATTTCTTTAGCAGTCTCAGTAATTGAAGAAAATTCATTATCACACCTACATTTAATTAAATAATTTTTTACTTCTTTTAAAAGACTTAATGATTCTAATATGTTTAGTTGCGGACTTTGTAAAAGTTTACTTACTGTATTTATTTTGCACAAAATATTATACCAAATTAATAAGGAACAAATAAATTTAAATTTAATAATTTTCCTTGCAAAAGAGTCAGCACTTGAACGACTAGACGCGTCTCTATTACTGTCTTCGGCTACTTCTACCAAAGCGTCGTATATGTCTTCCAAATTAAATCTGAAGGGTTTGACAGCATCCATACGACTTGCCCATCGGGTTTCTGACAGAGGCTTTAATGTCAAACTAGAAACATGTTTTAAAAGTATATCCCATCGTGCATTTGATCCAGAAAAGAAAACATAGATTTCTTGAATAATTTGAAAAAAAGTGGTGCCTTCAATGGTAGACGAAACTGCATCATTGACTACGAGATTCAAGGAATGATTCGCGCATGGAACGTAAAAAGCTCTAGGATTTATATTTTTAATTAATCTTTGGACGCCTACATTTTTTCCACGCATATTTGACCCATTATCATATCCTTGTCCTCGTAAATCATTAACAGATATATCTAGTTCTTTTAATTTATTTAATAAGATTTCAGTAAGACCTGACCCACTACTGTCATGGACAGGAATGAAACCTACAAAGTGCTCACAAATTTCAAATTTTGTTTCTGATGGAATAACGAAGCGAATTATTAAAGTCATTTGTTCCGTATGACTTTTATCAGGAGTACAATCTAAAATAATCGAGTAATATTTCGCGTCTTTAACTGATTTAATTATACTATTTAAAACAGAACTTGCTAATATATGCAACAACTCATTTTGGATATTCTTACTGAGATAGTGATTTCTTAAAGTTTCTTTTTTTATTCTCAATAGATGTTCCGACATTGTTTCGTCAAATTCAGCAACGGCTACGATCAATTCCAAAAAATTCCCGCTATTGTTATCATACAATTTATCTGACGTTCCGCGAAAAGCCAAATTTTGACCTGCCAAATACCTTGATAATATTATTAACCTATTTAAAACATTTTCCCAATGTCGTCTTTCTGCGTCAATAATTTTTTCGTTTTCAGAATCGATAGTTTTTTGTTTTTTTAAACGGACTTCTAATTCTTTCCACGATTTAAAAGAACACACATGACTTTTACTTCTTTCGTGTCTTTCAATTCCGCGAACTAAATTTTTCCATTGATTAAATCCTCCAACAATCCAGTTAGTATCATGATTCTGGTTGGTAAAAAGTTTACAACAAAAACAAAACAGTGAATCGTTTTTTTTGGAATAAATCAGCCATCGCCTAAGAATTTTTTCATCATTACTTAGTTTTCGCTGATAATAAATAGGACTAAAATGTCGGCCGTTAGTTTTGGGAAATTCGTAATCAGTTACTTGTACAGGTCCTTTTTCCACAATGATTTTTCGAATTTTTTCCGTTATTTTAGGCCATAACGATGGGTCTTCGGGGACGGGGATATCTGTAGACAGTTCATTACTTGTAGATTCAGATTCGGTCATGTCAACGTTGTCTTCACTGGTAAGTTGTGCAGTTTCTTCGGATTGTGATGGTAAATTTTTGTCTTGAAGATTTTCGTTCGTAATTTCTGAAGTGGATGCTTCTTCCAATTCTTGGGTACCTGGCGAAGTTGTAATATTTGAAGAAATACTGGAATCACGACTCTCAAAATATTTTTTTAAGGATCCTGACATTTTGTCCTTTTCAGCTTGTTTAGCCATTTTGTTCTTGTAATTGGCCCACCCTGACAATTTTCTTTTTAATCCAGACATCTGAATAATGAATATAATTTTTGTATAGTCAATAAATATGCTTTAACATTTAAAAATTCATTAGCATGATTCATAGGGACTAGTTTACAGAATGTAAGTGAAATATTTGATTGTCGTTAAATTTTTAATATCGAATTAACTCGATTTTCTGACATTGACATTTGGTTGGTCAAATAAACTGCTATTTAATTCCGAATGAACCGTTTGATTGCAGTCAAATTTAATTTTTAATGTCTGATGTTAATGATGTTCTGTAAACCCGCCCAATTACCTATTATCTGATGCAAATTGTTCATCAGACTTTCATTTATACTTAAGCATAATAATTTGGTAACCTCAGTATACATAAATTTTAATTAAAATACAATTGAATAGAAGACATAATAAACTTACCTTAACAAACATCAAATAACTCAATTTATCCTGATCTAGACACTATTGACTCGACTCTACAGCAGTCTAGCAGAAGACTACTGACTACAGTTGTTTATTCAAGTCACAACAGCACAAGTAATTTTATTACCTTTTCGATAACTTAAAAAAAAATATAAACCATAAGACCCTTCCTGGAAAATCTCATTATATTCTCATAAACAATGCTTGCTGCAGCACCGGCTCTTCGATTCCGAGAAAGTCGACGACAAAGAGGTGTCAAGTTACAAAGTACTTAAAAAAGAAAAGTACAATATATAAATATGTATGAAACACAAACATCGGCACCTATAATTTTTTTATGATATTAAAAAAGGAACACGTAAATAAAATAATATCTGCTAAGTATTATGTGAAAAACATTAAGAATTACAATTTTCTGTTGATATGATGTATCTGCGTCTTTATGCTTTTTTATTTAAGTACTCGTAATTTTTGAGACTTATTGTGTTTTTGTCGAACTTCAGATTCAGCGCCTAACTAGAAATGGCGCCGGTGGCAAGTGCCTCCTCTGCCTCCTCGGTTAATCCGGCCCTGTCGGTTAGTTTAATTTAAACATTAACACAATGAAAGTTGTTCATATCGTAGGTACAGTGGTATTATAATTTGTAATTTGAGTATTGAATAAAAGTACAAGTAAAAGTCTAAATAAGTAATATAAGAAATTAAAAGTTACTGCAAGAATATCTCACTGTCGATGATAAATCGCATGTTGGTAAAGTATGAACTATATTGCATGAAGTTGTATTAAGAATTGTAATCAAAAAAATTAACGGGACTTTTGCATTACTTTATAATGAATGTGGTTTTAAAAGTTCATTAAACATTTTCTAAAGTATTGCAGACATGTCATAATGAACAAAATATAAACTAGTGCCATATCTATCACATATGATTGAGCAAAAAAGTATATGTTATTCCGGTTAAAATAAATAATATTTTTCAGAGCAAAAGGAAACTTAGGAACAACAACGACAGTACTAATTGGTATTATTAACAGACGTCAATCACATGGCACATTTTAATCATATTCCATTGCAATTTTTACTGCATCCTGAAATGAAATTTTTTGTAAAATATTAAAAAGGAATTGCTTTCGAATGGTTTAATATACATCTGTAAAAAAATATTAGATGTTCCCTTTCACATAAATAAGACATTTTTATTTATATTTTCCTCACTTTGCCAAACTTTAACAAACACCCAGTATGTAATAGAAGAAGTTCCGTGCATAGGTATCACTTGGCATACTTTGTATATACCAAATTATCAAATTATTTGGTTTTCTGTTCATGACACACCTAAGTTATAGGGAATTAAACACATATCTTTAAGTGTCACTTTCTGATTTTAATATATAAAAATCTCGAAAACTATTTAACTTTTCAATATACAAAAAGGTGTGTTTTTACGACAATGATATATATGGATCATCCTGTATAGGTGTATATATTTTTAAATTGTAAAATAATAGAAATCCTATTAAGGTGGCCATCACGCCCACTCAATTACATTGCAAACATGCTGCTAACATATCGCACCAGAATCCGTTAATACGCAACAAAATGATATAAAAAAAATACTGGCATAATCTGCAAACTTATCTCTAGGGGACTGGGTAGTTTTAATAACTGAAATTTGTTCGATTAATGTGGAAAAAATTGTTAAAAAACAGGGAGTTTTGTATCAAAAATCTGCTACTTTATTTCGTAATTACTTCGATATATAAATAATTGCAAGATATTAGATAGCTTAGCCCCTGGAGAAATAAATTCTCTTTCTTTTGATGCTTGATATAAAGCAATTAAGCGTATTTTATAGCTGTCTTGTGCTTTTAATTGTTTTTACCCTACATTCCGATTAAACAAGCCATATTTTAAGAGAAAAGTAGATTCCATATATCATAATCAGGGTGATGGGTGCAGTAATTCTTAAACAGAGGGCGCTGCCAACAATAATATTAGTTTTTAAAATTATTCGGGGAGCTCTCTAGTTGAACGTAGCAAAACTTGAATGGAAATATAGGGTCGACGTACGTCTTATATATGGCTTTCTCAGTCATATAATTACGTGATATATGTGTTTCTGTCTGCCATTAAAAGAGTAACCCCTAAAAAAAATAACATATTTACAAATAAAATAAAATTGTAATGATATGATACTATTTGTTGAATTCAAACAAATATTCATGGATGTTTTTTATTATTTGCTCCTCAATTACAAAAAGCCGAAAATAGAATGTCTCGGATTCTTATTTAATAATATATATATACCGAAAATATCCAGCCAAGAGATTATTTCAAGTATTGTTCAACCATATTTTACGAAAAATATTTATGTTTTGGTGATTATATACAGAGTGTTTCAAATGAAATACAAATCTGAAAATACTTTCGGATTTAATTTCCATTTAATTTGCAATTGATTTCCATAAATTTGCTTTTAATTTGCAACATAGCGTACATTAGGGTGGTCGTTATTTTTCAAATTTGAGATTTCTTTCGGGTACCCCCTATTTTTTTCCTTTAAATGTAAAAACATACTACATAAAATATCTACTTATTTGATTAATATTAACGGGCTCCGCAGAGGGGTTAAAGTCGCTTCTGGAAAAAATCAACTTTTTCGCTTTTTCTTCTGTTGAATTAAAGTGCAACTTATTATACATAAATGGATAGGATTTGAAATTCAAAGTAAAAAAGTACATACCTTAATTTTTTCTAGAATAGCAATAGTTAATGAGTAAAACGTTTAACAAATTCGCAGTCTTAGGTTTAGCTGCGGCTCAGTAGTTGTGCTAATAGTCGATTTGTATGCGTTCGGAAATTCATTTCGATATTGACTAACTACTTGTAGGATATATTGCTGTTGTAATTCATCTTTCGACAAAACATTAGTAGTCGTTAATCAACTTTATGCCACGTTCGGCTACGTCATTTACTGCACGTAAATTTTGCAGCAGACCAAAACGTAGATTCAACTCTTAAGAAATCGCAATTAATCTTGAAGGTATTGAAAAAGTTTAAGGCACATTTTTACTTCATTCATCTTTACAGTAACACGTTTTACAGGAGTATCCTCTGCATCATAATCCTAGTCTTCCTCGTCTATAAACATGAGAACTTTGTCACTCATGTTCGTCTTAATTGAAATGGGAATTGCCGGGCCAAGAAAGGAAAATGCAACTAGTTCATGCGACGGATACCAAAGGTGATCGAAAAACTTGTTTACGGCTGCCTCGCTAATTTTTACATCGATGCTTTTGTAATCAAACAACGATTTCAAAAATAAAAAGTCTTGATATGGTGATTGAATTGCCAGTGGAGCCTCAAACCAAGCTTTTACATACACTCGCGCTTAGAACAGTGTCAGAGATGTAATGATGATTTTTCATTATTTTTTTTTTAGCGTTTCCTTAATAAAAATTGTAAAAATTGGAAATTGTTTGATTACCTTTTCCTATAGAATTAATTAAACTGAATCAGAAGAAATAATGGGATCACAGGAGTTATTTTTATAGTATTATAATCGTCGGACACTAGCGGCCTCTAAATTATCCAGGTCATGAGAGACGGAATCTGATTTTCTGCTTAAAACATGCCTTGTTAAATCGGAATGCTGGGTGGAGACAATTAAATGCAAAAGGCAGCTAAGCAAATACGCTTAATTGCTTTGGATCAAGCACCAAAAGAAAGAGCATTTTTTCTCCATAAGCTAAGCTACCTAATATCTTAGAATTATGTATATATTCGAAGTAATTACGAGATAAGGTAGCACATTTTTGGTACAAAAACTTCCTGTTTTTTAACAATTTTTTTCATATTATTCGGACAAACTTCAGTTGTTATAACCACCCAGTCCCCTGGAGATAAGTTTGCAGATTATGCCGGAATTTTTTGGTATCGCTTTGTTGCTTACTAACGGATTCTGGTGCCATATTATAGCAGCATGTTTGCAATGTAATTTAAATTGGCCAGGTAGCCACCTTAATATGAGAAAATATATTCTTTTAGTTTTTATATGAAAACTAGCATATTGTTTCATTTTTGTGAAATCCTAATAAAATTGAAATGAATAAAATGAATAAATAATAGAACTGTCTATATATTAATACGTGACGAAAAAACTTTGCACCCCTTTTTAAGCATATTGCGCGCAAGGATTAGTGTGAGATCTGGCATAGTTACAGTTCATATGGAGAAGGAGTGCAGAAAGATAAAATGTATGTATAATATGTGTTACAAATACATACCATAATTAATTAACTCGAAAATTAATGCATAACGACGCATTTCTACAGGCTCGCAGCTGACGTAATAGACAAAAAAAAATTATATGCAATGGTTATAGAAGTATACTCTTTGACAAAATAACCTCAATAACTCAAACTTAAAAATTTAATGAATTAAGCTCGAATTTCGGCCACTGGTCGACCACTGGTATTAATTATTAGGCAAGTTATTTAGGTACCTATACAAAATTTTTAAACTATTTTCTTCAATTCTGTAATAAAAAGTACTTACATAGGCATGTAAGAAATTTAATTTTTTTAATATTCTTCAGATCTTGTTTTTAATTATATTTAATAATCTATTATTCACGTGCGAAATCCACACTGCCGGATAAATTTCAGGGCGGTCTTTCAAATTTTTTTCCAATTGAATTGGTCATTCTAATAGCTGATACGGTATCAGAAGTTAATAAAACACTTGATGACAAGGAAGGCATTTTATAATATCCAAGACTACTGTCTGAGCACACATGTGTATATTTAACTTATTTAATTAGACTGTTGTAGGTATGTGAAATATATTGATTGTCTCTCTTTTTCTTACTTTTACACACATTATAGGCCTAGTGTTTCTTACACTAACAGGTTCACTACTTACGGGTTTTCTTGAATAAAGAGTTCTGTTCTTTTTATTATTAATGGCCAAAAAACGAATTTGCATAAATACTTCCATAAAAGTATCTATAAGAATACAAATGTACTGCCTCTGTGAAATTAGATTTTTTATGTTCCAAACTTACTTCTGAGTACTTTTGTATCCATTACAGATTTTGAAAAAACTAACCATTGACAACATACTCGGTAACTATGTATTTCGCGCTCAAGTGTTACTTCTCATCTACCAATCTAATTCTTCCAACTAAGACTTGGTACATGCTCGAGTTACATAACAAAACACAAAATTTACCAACTTTGCCAAACTCAAACCTACTCTCTATTCCAAATAATACGCGAAATACCCATGGTGACCGTCAAAATTGAATCATCCTATATATTCCTTCAAAAATGCAATAATCACTAAAAAAAATATCTGTTTATTATCTAAATCAAATAGATAAAGGACATAGATCTACATTGGTATTTACAAAACAAACATTATATGTAACAGTGTATGTTCCTATTATTCTTGTAAGGACGTTATTTGCATTTTTACAATTTAGGGTAAATATCAATGATTTCAAAATAGACACATATTCTATTAAATCGTGTATGAGACAAAAACTGCCAGTCTCTGTATAATTTGGTTCAATCTAAGAGATACGTTGCGTTAGTAGTACCATCTTTTATCCAATAAATTTGTTTTACAAATAATATCGCTGCTACTGGCAACCAGATGGCTAATTAAAATACAGTCAGGTATGTAACACATAATACACGCCTAATGGTTAGAAAAGGACAGAGCAATGTGACGATTCTCTTTCTATTAGATGGCCATCTTAAATGCATTACGCGATTTTTTTACTATAGTGTATACATTAAAGGGTACATTTACTGTTATATTGTTGAATCATTCGATACTTCCCAATGTTGTGAATTAGTTATTATTAATTTTTTTTATTATAAGATACATGTGAGAAATGGCTTTTTTCAATAATTAGAATAATAATAATTATTAACTACAATATGTTTAATAATGTATCCTATTATCTAAAATGATTGTCCTATATTAAATTACCATTCACTCATTACTTAAATAGTATACGAACATTTCTAAAAAGGCGTTTACATAAATATGTACTATAAGTATTAAGCCTTATGTAGCTTGCATTTGCAAAAGACTTGATAACAAGGTTACCGTTCAATTTAAAATAACTCTATAATCTACGATCGCCGTGTTGGTGCCGTGTATTGCCACTACGACAGACGGACGCCGTGTCGTTGCCGTGAATATAGTGGCGTATATGATCCAACGAACGCTTCCACACGCTACGATTTTTATTCGTACGTTAAATCTTCACGTATGATTTGTATTATATGTGTTACGTGGCCTTAGCCACAACAATATTAGAAGTAGTTCATGATAGTCGCTCATGCGCATGAACATGTAATAATCACAGAATGTCATTATTGTAGTAATTAATAAAGACGTTTCACATAATAACGCTTGTAGTTATTTCTAGTTAGAGTTTGATAATTATTACAACCGTAATAATTTGATAAACATAATACATGGTGTCAGGTCAGCTGGGTCCGACCGAAAAATGGAAAACAACGTTTTCAAACCTCCAGAACCGCTAGTAGTCGATGGGAACATTGCAGAAAGTTGGAAACGTTTTTGGCAGAGATTCGAATTGTTTCTAACGGTGACTGATTTAGTTGAAAAACCAGAAGCAAAGAAAATTGCAATTTTTTTAAATTTAATCGGTGATGATGGCTTGGAATTATATAATTCGTTTTCATTTGCTCCGGATGAAAACAAAACATTAGAAGATATTAGAACAAAGTTTGAAGGCTATTGTGCACCTAAAAAGAACATAATTTTCGAACGATTCAAATTCAATAGTATTGCACAAAAGGATGGTCAACCATTTGATAGTTTTGTCACAGAACTTAGAAAGGCAATAAAATCAACGGAGTATGAGAAACAAGAGGATATGATTAGAGACCGGATTGTAATGGGAATCTGCGATAAATCGACCCAAGAGAGATTGCTGCGTGAGTCTTCTCTAACCTTGTCGAAAGCAATTGAATTTTGCCGGGCAATAGAAGCTAGCAAGAGTCAGTCAAAAAAAATCCAAAGTGAAACAGTTGTCAATGCTGTGAAAAGTGTGCATGCAAAGACGTCAATTCAGTTTACAACAGTTTTTCAAGGGTTAGGTAATTTTCCCACACACCATCACATAACGTTGGTAGAAAATGCGGTACCCTGTGTGCAGCCGATAAGAAGAATTCCTCATATGTTGCATGCCCGTGTTAAAATTAAATTAGATCAACTTGAAGCGGAAGGGATTATCAGAAAAGTTGATAAGCCAACTGAATGGCTTAATCCACTTGTAATTGTCGAAACGAAAAATCATTATCTAAGGCTATGCCTTGATCCAAAGTATTTAAACAATGCAATCAAGAGGGAGCATTTTCTTATTCCAACCTCTGAAGAAATCTCTAGTCATCTGTCTAACAAGCAATACTTCACAATATTAGACATGAAAGATGGCTACTTTCAGATTAGGATCGACGACGATAGTGCAGACCTGTGCACGTTCGGTACACCTTTTGGCCGCTACCAATTTTGCAGACTTCTATTTGGAATTTGCTCCGCACCCGAGGTGTTCCAAAAGAAGAATTATGAAATATTCGGTAATATGAGAGGTGTAGGTATATACTTCGATGACTTAATTATAACAGGCTCAACAGAACTAGAGCATGATCAAAATGTAAGAGCCGTACTAGAGAGAGCACTGAAGTATAACGTCAAATTTAACAAGTCCAAAGTCCAATTTAAGTCAACGAGTGTAAGATTTATGGCACAAATATTTTCTAAGCAGGGTGTAGAAGCCAACAAAAACTATGTCAAAGCAATAGTAGACATGCCAATACACAAAATAAATCAGATGTCTTACGTTTACTTGGTATGGTTAAGTTTCTTGGAAAGTTCATTCCAAACCAGTCGAAGGTAACCGCTCCTTTGAGAAATTTAACGAGACAGGATGTGGAGTGGAATTGGAATTGCAATCACGATCAGGCATTAGCGCAGTTAAAGCATTTACTGACGACTGCGCCCGTTCTGGCATTTTTTGATCCGACAGTGCCAGTAGAAATAGAAACGGATGCATCTAAAGACGGTCTAGGCTGTTGCTTGACCCAAAAAGGACATCCAATCGCATTCGCTTCACGAAGCTTAAATAAAGCAGAAGTGAAGTATGCGCAAATTGAAAAAGAGATGCTTGCCATTGTTTTTAGTGTGCAAAAGTTCCACTACTTCATTTATGGTCTTCGCGATATAAAAGTTTGCACCGATCACAAACCTTTGGAGAGTATTTTCAAGAAAGATTTACACGCCGTAACCCCGCGGCTCCAGAGGATGATGTTACGTTTATTAAGATATGACTTGATGGTTAAATACAAACCTGGAAAACTTTTATTCATTGCAGATACCCTTAGCAGGGCTTTTCTCAATGGACCGGGTTTAAAATCTGATTCCGAATTCGAATATGCCGTGCACAGTTTAGCCAATTACATACCAATGTCTACTGAAAGAAAATTACAATTTCAGAAAGAAACTGAAAAGGATATGCAGTTAAGTACCGTTATTAACTACATCAATAATGGGTGGCCAACTAAAAATAAAATATCAATAGATGTCAAACATTTTTATAAACTAAAAGATCATTTATCTGTTTGCAATGGGTTACTATTCTATCAAAATAAATTAGTAGTTCCCCAATCATTACGTAAGCCAATGTTAGTTCGTATTCACGAAGGTCACACTGGGATAGAGAAATTAAAATGTAGAGCTCGCAAAATTTTCTATTGGCCTGGTCTAAGTGCAGAAATAGAATATTTTATAAAGCAATGTAAAGTATGTGAGCGCTTAGGCAGGAAAAACTGTAAAGAAGCTCTAAATTCATACCCAATCCCTGAGCGTCCGTGGCAAAGGATCGGCGTCGATATTTTTTCAGTTGCAGACAAGTCTTACCTAGTTATTATGGATGCGTATTCCAATTGGCTGGAGATTCTGTTAATGAAAAGCAAATCAGCTGAAAGTGTAATTGATGTTTTAAAACCGGTGTTCTCTAGATTCGGTAGTCCAGATGTTATGTTGTGTGACAACGTACCATTTAATAGTTACACTTGTCAAAAATTCGCTAAAGAATGGGACTTCGATATAGTAACGCGAAGTCCTAATTATCCTCGTTCAAATGGCCTAGCCGAAAAAGCAGTAGGTATCGCGAAAAACTTACTAAAAAAATCATTATTAGATTCCAATGATATAGAATCAGCACTGCTTCAATATCGAAATTCCCCTCTAAAGCGTATAGGCCATTCACCATCAGAACTATTTTTAAGTAGGATATGCAAAACAAAATTACCAACTTCCGTTGAAATTTTGAAACCAAAGCTATGCGATGATGTACCAGTTAAGCTAAAGAAGAGGCAAGATATAAATAAACAATATTACAATACTACATCTGCTAGTTTAAAGCCGCTAGATCCTAACACAGACGTTGTAATATATAACCATGTCAATAAAGTTTGGGAACCGGGTTATATAACATCTAAACATGAAACTCCGAGATCGTATGTTCTTCAAGACTCAGTAGGTAACACTGTCAGGAGAAACAGAATTGATATTAAAAAGTCTCTGAACAAATATGTACCAAATCCCATCACAACAGATGAACCAATTCATGTAAAGTGTGCTGAAGATAGTTCTGCAAATTTATCTAATAATTGTGAGTCAATGAATATCAATGAGTCGCAGAATAATGTTCAGGACACTAATCCTCCAACAAAAAATATTTAAACAACTAGGTAGGGTAGATTAGTTAAAAGACCGTCCAGGCTAGATCTTTGAGGGGAGATGTATTATATTGCGATGTGCAACGGTCGCGTGTAGACGTGTATGCATCCTACTCCAGTGTAACTCTCATATATTTATTGTTTTCGGAATGAGTGAATACAAGTTACGAAATAAAAATGCATCTGTATCTGATGAGGACACTACTTTACAAAAAGCTCTTGATCGTGTTCTTACATCTGATGGGTTTATTGAAAAACTCTGTGAAAGGATCAGTGAAAAAGTGTCCTTGAAGCTCCGGGCAGATTTAAAATCGGCCCAAGAAGAAATAGTTGTTATGAAAAAACAGCTGTGTGAAGCGAATATTAGGATAGAATCATTGGAGCAATATTCAAGAAGGGGTAATCTAAGAATATATGGTTTAGCTGAATCTCGTTCCGGAAACACGGATAAGGAGGTAATTAAAATGTGCCGTGAAAAACTCAAGGTGGAATTGCTGCCGGGTGATATCAGTTGTTCTCACCGTCTAAGAGCGAGGGAGAGCGGCGTCCGCCCTGTTATGGTGTGCTTTACAAGTCGCAACGCTAAGAAGAAGGTATTTACAAATAAAAGTAAATTAAAAGGGTCTAAAATTATTATAAGAGAGGATCTTACGCCACAGAAGTTAACGTTACTGAAACAGGCGAATGGTGTACTTGGCTTGAAAGCGGTGTGGACGAGCGACGGATCCATCTATACGAAGTCCGGTGGCAGCATCAAAGAAATCAAATCATCCGATGATATCCTTGAACTGCAACGGAGAAATGCGGTACAGTCTAATTGAAAAGTAAACTATTTGTTTATTCTTCCACTATCTCTTTGCGGATTGTTACAAATTGTTTATATACATTTTGCAGATTTTGCAGATTGTTACAAATTGTTTTTATACATTTCTTTGTAGATTGTTACTAATTGTTTATATACATTTCTTTGTTTTATTTGTTGGGAGTAAATTTAAATTTAATTTTCAAATTGCCATATAGTTGAGAGAAATAAGTAAAGGGAAGAAATATTATAGGTATAAATATTAATTTTGTTAACACACCTGGATACTTATTTCCTGTTATATTATTTGTTACTTTTGCTGTCGGTAACAGCTATTATTTTTCTTTTTATATATATATTTATTTATACATATATTCTCAGTTTGTTATTTTGTCATGTTATGCTTTAGCCATGGAACATATTAACTGTGTGTATACTTGATGCCATGGGTGATTTTACAGATCCTTTGTTTTCAAATAATTTTACTCTGGCACACCTGAATGTCCGCTCATTAATGCCTAAATTTGGTGACGTGAGGCAACTGATAGCAGATCTTGGGGCTGATGTTATGTGCTTATCTGAAACTTGGCTTAGCCGTGACATTGCGGATGAAGTGATTCATATTGATGGTTACAATTTATTTCGTAGGGATAGACCGACTCGAGGTGGTGGTGTGGCTATTTATATTAGAGATTGTTTGTCATGTAATTTAATGACGTTCAGCTCCAACATCGAGCAGATTTGGGTTACCTTTGCTTACAAATCACAAAAGTTTGCTTTAGGATGTCTTTACAATCCTCCGGGCTCTAAGACAATTGATTTTTTAAAAGAATTGGAGCTGCAGCTCACTGAATGCCATCTCTCTGTGGACGTTATCTTCTGTCTTGGTGATGTTAACATTGACATGCTCAATCTCACAAATAATTCCAATACTTCTATCCAAGATATCTTTTATGCCTTTGATATGCAACAAATTATACAAGACCCCACACGTGTAACTGCCACCTCTGCTACGGCTGTCGATGTTATAGCAGTGTCCGCCTCTGTCGAAATAGTGGAATCTGGTGTTTTATCGTCTGAGTTATCGGATCATGATGTGGTTTTTGTGAAGCTTCCCAATTGGTGTACTGGCAAGAGTCACGATCTGTTGTACTCATATCGTGATTTTTCTTCTTTCGATTACAGTGATTTCTCCTTTGATTTACACAGCATACCCTTTCATTACATGTTCACTATGGATGTGAATAGTAAAATTTATTATTTTAATAATCAAGTTGTAGAATTATTTAACAAACATGCACCGTTTAAGACTGCTCGGATTACTAGGCCCAGACAGCCCTGGCTCACGGATAATATACGACTCCTACAGAAACTGAGAAATGAAGCCAAGGCTAAATTTAGGCGGACGGGGTTGATGGGGCATTGGGATTATTATAAATCTTTAAGAAATTTCACCACTTTGGCTATAAAAAATGAAAAAAGAGCTTATTTTAATTATGTATTTCAGCACAAGACCCGTAAGCAGTTGTGGTCAGAGTTACGGCGTTTTGATATCACTAAACGTAAAACAAAACAAGTTCCTCCTGAACTACGAAATCCTACTGAAATAAACAAGTTTTTTGTTAACAGCATCCCTCAGGGAATTGCCGACGTTTCCACAACAGTTGAGACCTATAATAGATCTAGACTTCTGTCTGACTGTGTCTCCTTCTCCTTTCGCCTGGTCGATCAGTCAACAGTATCGAAATTTATTTCCTGCATCGGGAGTAGGGCTGTTGGTGCAGATAATGTCAGTATTAGCATGCTCAACTATACTTTACCTCACACATTACCATACATCACTCATTTAATTAATAGCTGCCTGGTTGAGGGTGTTTTTCCTGATCTTTGGAAAAAAGCTGTGATTCTGCCCCTGCCAAAGGTGGCGCGACCTACCGCATACAGTGATTTGCGTCCTATTAGTATACTTGCAACCCTAAGTAAAGTTCTTGAAAAAATTATGCATTCCCAAATTAGTGAATATCTTGGTGAGTATTCCGTTCTTCCTCCGTGCCAGTCTGGATTTCGACGTGGCCACAGTTGTACGACCACTTTGCTCAAGGTGTCAGATGACATAATTGGTGCTGGTGATAGGGGTATGTGTACGATGATGGTTTTGTTGGACTTCAGCAAAGCCTTCGATACAGTTGATCATCGAATTTTATTATCTATGTTGCGTCACATTGGTTTTGATGATGGCGCTCTTGCCTTGCTGCGGTCTTATCTGACGGGCAGGATACAGTGCGTATCCACTGATGGGAGTGAGTCTGAGTGTCTTGCGATTTCTAGAGGTGTGCCGCAGGGTTCAATTTTAGGTCCACTTTTATTTTGCATTTATACATCGTTTCTTCCAAAGGTGGTCAATAGATCTGTAATTGAAATGTATGCTGATGACACTCAGATTTATACTTCGTTCTATCCTGGTGAGTGGGCGGATGCTGTTCGGGGGGTTCAGTCTGACATTGATGGGATCGTTCGTCTCTCGGAGCAGCATGGTCTTGTGCTGAATCCCGCTAAGACAGTGTCAATCTTGTTCGGCAATCCTAGGTGGTGCGAGGTCCTGACTGGTCAAATTAAATTGAAATCTAATGACACTGCCATTCAGATTGTTGATAGAGTTAGGTACTTAGGTATGGAATATGACAATACCTTTCGATTTAAAGCTCACATTTCGAATTTAATTAGAACTGCATATTGCAATTTAAAATTGTTGTATCCTTATAGAAACAGTTTTGGTCGTCGCTTGAAAACTTTACTATGTCAAAGTCTGGTTCTTTCGCTATTTACGTTTTCTGCATCACTATATGACCCTTGCTTAGACTCGTCTGATGTAGCGAGAATACAAAGAGTTCAGAACGCCTGCCTTCGCTTTGTCTTTTGCCTTAGAAAATATGACCATGTAACACATAGATTGAAGGATATCCGTTGGCTAAATATGAAGAACCGAAGACTATTGCAATCTTTTTGTTTGTTTCACAAAATCATTAGCTTAAAATCACCACCTTACCTCTACGATAGAATCACTTTCAGGACCGATGTTCATAACATCAACCTTCGTAACGTACATCTTATAACCCCTCCTTGTCACAGGACAGCATTCTATGAGAGGGGTTTCACTTTCAATATTTACAAATTATACAATTCGTTGCCTTGTGACATGCGGGATGTGCCTTTGAGTGGATTTAAACGCATGGTTTTTGGTATACTGTGGAATAAACAGCTTGGCGGATAGTAGAACTCTTACCGATGATTCCTTAAGTTGTCTACATGTCTATATTAATTACATGTCTTACTTTATTTTACAATCCTTTACTTACATATTACTTACATATTACTTATATATTAATCATATGTCTTACTTTATTTTACATTCCTTTACTTACATACATACATATTACTTTTGCATATAAACTATAAGTTTGATTTAGTTTAGTTCGTAATATTTTACCTTTAAGCATTCATTCTTTTGTTATTTGTTTTTTTTCTGTAACATTGAAGGTTTTAGGTTGAAAATCAGGGGACAGCCTCATTGGTTGTCCAGCTGAACCTCGCCTTCTGGTTTCCGGAGCATTAGCATTATTATCTGTTTTTTTTTTTTTTTTTTATTTCATGTTGGTTTACATACTTTTATATATATTGTTGATGCATACGGAAATAAAGACATTTATTTATTTATTTATATGTGTTACGTGGCCTTAGCCACAACAATATTAGAAGTAGTTCATGATAGTCGCTCATGCGCATGAACATGTAATAATCACAGAATGTCATTATTGTAGTAATTAATAAAGACGTTTCACATAATAACGCTTGTAGTTATTTCTAGTTAGAGTTTGATAATTATTACAACCGTAATAATTTGATAAACATAATACATGATTTGCTTAAGATATTAAGTACAGTAGCAGTTAACTAGCCTTGTGTGGTCTATTCATTTTTTAAATATAATTTGTTGCTGTCACTATGGACTACAATGTGGATAACGAAATCCTCATTTCATTGATTGAAATCAAATCAGTTTTGTGGGACAAAACGCTACCAATTCACATAGATAGGAATGCTACAAAAAATGCATGGAATAATTTCAACTTTACATTTCAGCACAGATTACAGTATTCGTCCGACATTTTAGATTATACCTCGACTGTCACAGTACCGCCAACCTATATATCATTTCCTCCCCCCTTATAATTGGAAACTACTAACACTAACTTATAAATTTAACCTTTGAGGAGGTTTAACAGTTCTACTAGATTTTCTAATGTACTGGGGTGGTGTGGGAGTTTGGAGGGGATCAGTCGCTTTATCTTGTTCACGCTTCAATTCTTCGTCCGGGTTTCCTTCCACCCTTGCATCTTTTTCTACTATCTCTTCTGTTTGCTGTTGTCTTTCGCACTCTTGATTCCTTTGTTCTTCCTCGCAGTTCTCCTTCCATTCACTGTTCTTATCTGCACGAGTCTTTTGCAAGGCATATGGAAATCGTTGTACTTCTTCCATTGTTGGCCCTGGTACCTGTGATTCTTTTATGTTTGATATATGAAGGAATCTAATTTTAGTTTGAGACCATACTAAGTATATTACATTGATCACTCCTTTTATTATTTACCTGGTTTCCATTGTTTATCTAGTGCTTCGTATACCAATACATTTTGGCCCTCAGAAAATACTTTCGCTTTCCTATTACCAGTATCATGAGCTTTATCGCTGTATTTCTTGCTTGCTTGAAAATTTCTCATTTTCAATAGTGACAATTTCGTTCTGGGTAATTGACGAAACATCATTTCAGCCGGTGATTTTTGTGTCACCGACGATGGAGTGTTTCTGTACGCAAATAGAAACTTTTGTATTTCGTGTTCTAGGGTTAACTTACTTCCATTTGTATTTAGTAATTGTTATGTATTTGATAGGTTGGCAACGCTGCATACAAGACTAGCAAGTGACAAGCAAGCGAAGTATGTTCATGTTCATGGCGTTAGACGCTAGACTTTGTATTGTATAAATAAAGTTATACGGCATTTATTAAGTGTATTATTATGTTACATACATAACACTGGCGACGAGGAATAAATTGGAATAAGTTTTTTTTATTGTATTAACGAAGTGTTAATAATAAGTTAGTTTCCATAAACGGTTGGTCAAGGCGAACAACAATGGCGTTACTGGGAAATATTCCAGAATTTAATCCGAGGGACGATTTTAATATTTATGAAGAAAAGTTGGAACAATTTTTTATTGCAAACAGCATTACAGAAGAAAAAAAAGTAGCCGTGCTTATCACCACATTAAATTCAGTAGTGTATACAACGCTTCGCGATTTATGCTATCCGAATGCACCAAACACCAAGACGTACAAAGAATTATGTAAAATATTAAGAAGCCAGTACACAAGGCGTGTATCGACCTTCAACGAAAGAATAAAATTTTACGAGGCACAACAGCGATTGGATGAAACAATAAACGAGTGGTATGCCAGAATCAAAAAATTATCAGTAAATTGTAAGTTTGGAGCTAGTTTAGATTCAGTGTTAAAGGACAAGTTCGTAACAAGCATGTGTAAAGGGAAAATTCTTGACAGAATGTGTGAAGAGGACCCCAGTAAGAAAAGCTTGACAGATATATTGAATATTGCAGTTCAGAAGGAAGCATCAATTAACCTTAGTACACAAGTACCAAGGGACATTTTTCAAATGAAAAAAAGTGTTAAACATTCAACAATTTCAAGGGAACCACAGAAACAAGTTAGCAGTAAGCCCAAGAGAGATTCCGAAGAAGTAAACAACCCAGAGACGGACTCAAGACCCATGTGTTTTGCTTGTGGTAAACCTAACCATAATTTTAGTAAATGTAATTATAAATTGTATAAATGCAAAATTTGTAGTAAGGTAGGTCATATTGCAAAAGTATGTAAAAACAATAAGCAATGTTTTTTGCAAAAGACAGAGGGTGACGATGAAAATTCATCGGATTCTTCTACAAATGTAGATGAGAAAACTTTTTTTAATATAAAGAATCATGTAGACTTAGAACACAAATACAAAGTTAATGTGCACATAAACGATATTCCAATCACAATGGATATCGATACAGGTTCTGCTATTTCTGCACTAAATTATGGTACATATATAAATTATTTTAAAAACATTAAATTAAGTAAATGTGATGCAGTTCTTAAAGCTTATGATGGTACAGACATTTATCCATCTGGAATGTTACGTGTTTCACTTAAAGTTAACAATATTGTTAGGAATGTAGATTTATTAGTTATTAAGGGTAATGGTCCTCCATTGTTAGGACGAGATTTACTTTCGACATTTGATTTAAATGCTTTTTCACGAGAAAATAAATTACTAAATTTAGAGAATAGTTTGTCAAATACTAGCAGTATTGATAGTTTAATTTTTCAATATAAAGATTTATTTAAAGAAGAAATTGGACTTTTCAAATACGAAAAGATTAAATTAAATTTAATTAATAATGTTAAGCCAAAGTTCTGTAAACCTAGAACTTTACCTTTAGCTTACAAGGACAAGGTAGAAAAAGAATTAGATAGATTGCAAGGAGCAGGTATAATCACACCTATACCCACTTCCGATTGGGGCATTCCCTTAGTGCCTGTTCTTAAAAAGGATGGTACACTAAGATTATGTGCAGATTACAAAATCACAGTTAATCCTTACCTGGAAGATGTCAAGTACCCACTTCCCAGAATAGAGGAATTATTTGCAGCTCTTCAAGGCGGAGAGAAGTTTTCAAAGCTGGACCTAAGTCATGCTTACAACCAATTGGAATTGGAAGAAACGACAAAATTGTTACTCGCATGGAGCACGCATAAAGGTATTTATAAAATGGAACGTTTATCTTTCGGCACTAAACCAGCATGCTCGATTTTTCAAAAAATCATGGAAAAAGTATTACAAGGTGTTAAAGGAGTAGTCTTTTTCTTAGACGACATTTTAGTCACAGGTACCAACGATCGAGAGCATTTAGAAAATTTAAATGTTGTTTTCAAAAAATTACAGAGTGCTGGTCTACGACTTAAGCAAGAAAAATGTATTTTTTTTCAAAGAGAAATCAAATATTTAGGGCATATAATAAATAAAGACGGATTAAAAAAAGATATGTCAAAGGTTAAAGCTATTTTAAACTGTCCTGTACCAAAGGATGTCACTCAAGTGAAATCTTTTATTGGAATGGTAAATTATTACGCAAAATTTATACACAATGTTTCTACCCTATTAAAACCATTATATAATTTGCTAGCAAAAGATGCACAGTTTGAATGGGACTCGAAATGTAGTGAGTCATTTTCACGGATTAAGGAAATCATGGCTTCAGAGAAGGTACTGGTTCATTTTAATCCGGAATTGCCTATTAAAGTAGCATGCGATGCAAGTTCATACGGTATAGCCGGAGTTTTATCTCACATTTTTCCAGACGGGAGTGAACGACCGGTAGGTTATATTTCTAGAACATTAAGTCCAGTAGAATGTAGATATTCAATGATCGATAAAGAAGCATTAGCTATTTTCTTCGTGGTCAAAAAGTTTTATCAATATCTATGTGGCCATAGCTTTATTATAGAGACTGATCACAAGCCTTTAATTTACATTTTTGGAGACAAAAAAGGTATACCTACCATGGCAGCAAGTCGTTTACAAAGATGGGCAGCGTTTTTAAACAGTTTTGATTTTACAATACGACACATCAAAGGAACTTCGAATTTTAATGCGGACTGTTTGTCGCGTTTGCTGATAGAATCTTTCAGTCGTTGGCCGGAAGTAATAGAGATGTAATCTACTACTACCGAGGCAACTATAAACGTATTGAGATTGATATTTGCACGTTTCGGAATTCCGAATCAATTAGTTTCGGATAACGGACCGCAATTTATTTCGAAAGAATTTGTAAATTTTTGTTTTCAGAATGGAATTAAGCATACGTTAATAGCACCTTATCACCCAGCTAGTAATGGAGCTGCGGAGAACTTAGTAAAATCAGTAAAGATCGGTTTAACCAAAGCTTTTAACGATGTTAGAAACAAAAATACATCAATTAGTTGCATTTTAGCAAGATATTTATTGGATTATCGTACCAGTGTGCATTGCACTACCAATAAAGCGCCATCTTCATTAATGTTTGGTAGATCGTTGCGCATTAGATTCGATAAATTACAACCCTGAAATGTTACTGCAGGAAGTCGAAATAAAGTAATGAAAATGGGGAGATCAGAGACTTTCAAGGTGGGAGAAGACGTATATATTAGAGACTACAGGTTGTTAAATAAGAAACGTTTTGTAAAAGCGAAAGTCATAAAAATATTAGGGTCAAGAGTATATTTGTGTAAAGTCGACAAAACAAAATTAGTATGGAAAAGGCATTTAGATCAAATAAATAAAACAGCACAAACTAATGTAGAGATAGTTAACTGTGATCCTAAACATAAGACAAATTATGATAAATATTATACTTGTATTAATATTGATAATCGAGATTGTGAACCAGGAATAGCTAACGCTGATGCAGTAGTTAATATGAATCCGATTGCCTCTGTTAGTTCTTCCAGGCCCAAAAGAAATATTAAGAAACCTGTTAGATTAGATCTTTAAATATGTGTAGTTGCCATTCTTACGCGCGGAGGATTGTTATGTATTTGATAGGTTGGCAACGCTGCATACAAGACTAGCAAGTGACAAGCAAGCGAAGTATGTTCATGTTCATGGCGTTAGACGCTAAACTTTGTATTGTATAAATAAAGTTATACGGCATTTATTAAGTGTATTATTATGTTACATACATAACAGTAATAATTTTCTTAAAGAAGATTTTACCGTCTGCACAGGTCTTTCTGCACTTCCGTTTGATGGTGGATGATACCGCGATGAGTTTATTTGAGTTATCCCATTAGCCATGCAAAAACTGCGAAATTCCCTACTACTGCAAGGTTGTCCGTTATCAAAGACCAACACCTTCGGTAATCCAAAACAAGAAAATACGATCCATGCTATTTGACATAATAAAAACCTCTATCCATTTTGTAGTTGTATCGTAGAGTGGTACACGTTGATACATAGTACACAATGAAACAAGATATTTATCTCATTTGAATTCGCCGCTAGAACTCTACTAGCGCTCCCGCTAACGACACTTAAGGTATTTGCTTTCCCGCCGGTAGTTTGCTTTAGAACACCGAACGATTATCCTATTTCGCAGAATTTTCTTGCTTTTAGTGTTTAAATCGTGAGTGACTATACAAAGGTATATTATTTACATTTCATTAGTTTTCATTTTTATTTAACATAATTATAATAGCTACTGATATGTATATTCTAACCTATAAAGGTTGTAGCTAATCTTATTTAGGTTTAGCATTTATGTCGGGTTATACGTTACAGTGTGTGCTAGTACACATTGAAACACATGTCTGTGGTACACTATGATACATGTTTCGTTGTGTACCGTGCGGTATCATTGTGTACCATCTTATTTTATTGTAGGTTTACTATGGTAAGAAGGAAGAAAGAACGATCAAGGGCGAAATTTACAGGTCAACAAATGACGGCAGCAGTCCAAGAAGTTAAAACTAATGGAAGTTCACTTCGCGTTGCTGCAGAGATGTTTAATATTCACTTTTCAACACTGAGAAGATATGTTTTAAAAGAAAGGGATAACCCAGATGCCAAAATGGTACCCAATTATGCTGTACGACTAGTATTTGAACCACAGCAAGAGGCCTTACTGTGTAGTTATATTAATTAAAACCCATTACGTGCCGGTGTCATATATATAGGACAACTGACTTACATTTTTTTTTTAAGAAATCTCGTTAATAATAATAAAAACGGCCTACCGTAGGATCAACATGTACCTATTCTGAATATATATTTAATTTTTTCTTCACAAAATCAGCAACTTTACTGATGCTGTAATTTTTTTAATTCTGTAAGATATTCCGCCATTCTGCATGCCAGTGCGTTAAATCATCTAATTAGAACAAATAAATTCATGACATAAATTTTACCTCGTGAACAGCTTCTTTACTTATGTAAGATAATTATTACGTTACAATTTTGTCTACTGGTACATTCATAAATTAGATTTTTCTCAAAAAACATGGGTGTCCTATATTTAGGACACCGGTACCCTGAAAGGAAAACTGATCACGGTGTGCGCGCGCTGTACTCACGTTTTGACAAGTCTAGACAATTTACTTGCATGAAAGTGGGTTATGTTTTGTGTTCCTAAAAGGCAATCTAATCTTCCAAGGTACCGCTGAATCCGCTGAATAACTCAAGGTGAGTTCAAATTATAAAATAGAAAAGGTTCTTTATGATTATTTGTGCATAGATGGCAACAAAAAAATTTCTAACGTTGGCCGATCTAGAAGCGGAATTTGAGCGAGAAGAGTTTTGGCATGACATGGAAAATGTAGATTCCATAGATGTGGTTGTAGTTCCTCCAGAATCCAATTCTCTGAGTGACGAAGACGAAGGAGATGATGATAATTTAGGTCTGGTAGAAATAAATGATATTCCCGGTACTTTAGAAGTGCACGTTCAATCTGAAGAAGCTGATAAAATTGAAACTGTTGAAGTTGAAGGCGAGAGACCTGAAAATGAAAAAGGTGAAGAAGTTGCAGCAGGTACTAGTGGTAGTAGAAGAGGATCAAAGAAAAGAAAACTAACCGACATTGCACCAAAATGGATAAAGAAAAGTCCTATTTACAGAAACGTGTCACAAGCTGGGGAGTCTGAGGAGACCAAGGTTGAAAGATTATATGAAAAACTTGCTGAATTTACACCGCTTCAATTATTTGAAAAATTTTTGGATGACGAATTCTATCAACATATTCGTTGTGAAACAATTCGCTATGCAAAAAGTGCTAAAAACGATTTAAATTTTGATATCACAATTGACGACCTTAAAACTTTTATTGGCATATTACTGCTTTCGGGGTACCATACCCTTCCTTCTGAAAAATTGTTTTGGGCAACTGATGAAGATGTGGGCGTACCAATTGTGCAAAAAGCAATGTCAAGAAATACCTTCTTGAAAATAAAATCAGTGCTACATTTTGCCAATAACGATGAGACAGACCACGCAGATAAATGTTTCAAAGTTCGTCCTCTAATTCAAAAAATTAACAAAGCCTTTCAGCAGTGGGGAGTCTTTACCACAAACCTTTCCATTGATGAGATGATCGTTAAGTATTACGGACATAATCGATTAAAACAATTTATACGTGGTAAGCCAATTAGATTTGGTTATAAATTTTGGGCGCTATGCAGTTCCAGTGGCTACTGCTATAATTTCTCTGTATATACGGGAAAGAGTATGACAGACGATACCGGTGGACTGAACTTAGGATCTAAAGTCGTCACCAGTCTTTTGGAATGCGTTGCAGTACCCCAAGATCACGTGGTATATTTTGATATTTTTTTCACCAATCGTGACTTGTTGATTCATTTAAAAAATGTAGGGTTTAGAGCCACTGGTACAATACGCGAGAACCGCACAGAAAAATGCCCACTAAAATCTTCGAAGCAGTTAGAAAAAGAACAACGCGGCTCTTACGATTATAGATTTGATGAACAAGGTGAGATTTTGCTGGTAAAGTGGAATGACAATAAATGTGTCATTATGGGTACCAACCACGACGATATTGAGCCAATGGGACGAGCGAGTCGTTGGAGTAGTGCCAGTAAGGCAAAACTAAATGTGCCTCAACCAAATCTCATCAAATCCTATAACCAGCATATGGGAGGAGTTGATCACCAAGACTGGCTAGTGGGGAAATACGCAATTCAAATTCGAGGAAAAAAATGGTACTGGCCAATATTCACTCGTATGATAGACATGGCCCTTACCAATGCGTGGATTTTATATAGGATTTTACACGGGGCACAGTCCATCAGTTGTTTGGACTTCAGAAGATCAGTTGCTGTCCCATATCTAAAACTCAATTGTAACGGATCTAAACGAAAGACGCATGCTGCAGGAGTAGTTCTCGACGTTAGATACGACGAAAAAAATCACTGGATTCAACGTAGAAGCAACCAGAGAAGGTGCCAGTATACAGGATGTCAGAAAAAGCCATTGACATATTGCTCCAAATGCGATATCACGTTGTGCGTTGAATGTTTCCAGCCGTATCATACGAAATAATTATTGATTTTGTGCATTACGTGGTCCCGGTGTCCTATATATAGGACACTTTAAAAAAAATATTAGAAAAATTATTTTAATTTTTATTTTTATATAAAACTCTTTGTTAACGTCGGTAAACTAATTGTAAATAAAAATTTGAATTGTTTTGCAATTATTTCTAGTACCGGTACCTAATGGGTTAAGACATGCAGCAAAATGGCGTTTGGATTAGATACCAGTAAAGTTAGACAACTGGCATATGAAATAGCAGTAAAAAACAATATAACGACACCGGAATCTTGGAAAATCAACAAAAGCGCAAGCAAAGATTGGCTACGAGCATTCTTAAAACGAAATTCTACGTTAAGCCTTAGGAAGCCTGAAGCATGTTCATTGTCTAGGCTTTCTTCGTTTACCAAACCTAATGTTGACAGATTTTTTTCACAGTTACAAGAAATATATGAAGAATATCCATCAATTCTTCAAAAAATCCGCATATATAATTTGGACGAAACGGCTACGACAACTGTCCAGCGCCCACATAAAGTAGTTGCCCAAAAAGGAGTTAAGCAGCTGAATCAGTGCACTAGTGCCGAGAGAGGGTTGCTAGCTACCACTTGTGCAATAATTAGAGCAAATGGAACATTTTTAGCTCCAGCCATAGTTTTCCCACGTAAGAAGTTTAATAATCTTATGTTAAATGGGGCACCACCAGGAACATTGGGGTTAACTAATCCGAGTGGCTGGATGACCGCTGAGCTGTTCACAAAAATATTGGCTCATTTTATAAAGCATTCTGGTACTACGAAGGAAAATCCGTCGTTATTAATATATGACAACCATGAATCTCACGTATCCCTGGAAATAGCAGAAACAGCAAAGGCGAATCGTGTAATAATTTTAACTCTTCCCCCACATACAAGCAACAAGCTACAGCCTTTAGATAAGTCTGTATTTTTTTCATTCAAAAACTTTTACAACAGCGCAATTGATTCGTGGCTTCTTAACCATCCAGCGGTTCCTATGACGTTGTACCAAATAGCAGAATGTGTTGGTATGGCCCATTCAAAATCTATGATCCCAGATAATATAATGAACGGGTTTAAATGCAACCCGTTTAACAAAGATATTTTTACGGAAGCTGATTTTTTACCATCGTCAGTTACCGACAGGGATCAACTTAATTCAGCAAATGTTAGTACAAAAAGAGCGATAGTGGTAATACGAGATATTATTCCAGAGAAAAAAGCTTCATTTGATAAAGAAGACAACGCTTCGTGTTCAAATATTGTGGAGGGAAATCCATTCTCATTTGAGCTACCTGGCCCTGGCCCCAGAAAATATGTAAATCCAAAGCCAAAATCAAAGAAAAGCGTTATTTTAACTAGCACGCCAGAAATGAAAGAACTTTCTTATAAAACAGAAGAAAAGAGAACCCCTAAAGTATCGTCAGTTGAAAAAGTAAAAAAAAATATATCGAAAGTTTTAGAGACAAAAGGTAACAATAAAAAAAGAAGAATAAAAAAATGATAGATGGAACAGATTCGGAATCAGAAGCTGAAACTTTAGAGTTGGAGTTAATGGACTCTTCTGATGAGGAGTTATCATTACAGACTTGCTTAAAGGAGGAACAGAATGATAACTTGGAGTCTTATGAAATTTCTGAATCCACTAAAATTTTGAAAGATTCTTTTGTTTTGGTAAAATTTGAAAACAATGTTCACTATGTTGCCAGAATTTTAGAGGCCGTAAACTCAGAAGAATTTAAAATTACATATTTAAGGAAAAGTAGCAAGGATATAAACTCATTTTATTTTCCGGACGTTCCTGATATTCACATGGGATTAAGGACTGATTTTATTATGTTATTACCGGAACCTATAAAATCAAGTAACAAACGACTTTCCTCTTATTACAAATTTGGCTTAGAATTTAATAATATAATTGTACGTTAACCTAGCAAAAATAAAGACTTTCTTGATCATTTTTAACACCTTACTAATTTGTTTTATTGTGTACTACTAGTGGTACACATTAACACAGATGCAGCAATAACCTATTTTGTAAATTTCTTGTTAATCAGTTATATTTTCTTATAAATTCATATCAAATAGTACAAGATAGATAAACAAGGTAAAAGACATACTAACTGATTTTTCATTTTAATATTTTGCTGGCGTGCAACAAGGGTTTTTTTAAAAATTGTGTCATTGTGTACCACTCTCCCCTAAATAACTAATAAGTTAGGTTGTGCAATTTTACAAAAGTCTATATGTATTCGCTTCCAGTTCTTTTTTGATTGTGTCCAAGGAGTCAGGTGTAATTCTGGTTGTCTTGGTGCTAGTATTTGACAAGTTTCACAGGTTTTTACTGTCTTTTCTATATCATAGTCAATATTCGGCCACCAGACATGACCACGTGCCAATAATTTCATTCTCACCAGTCCAGGATGCTGATCATGTAATACTATTACATGACAAAATAATTGCATATCTCTGCAATCTAGCATGAGCCAAAGTCGGTATTCCAGACTTTTTCCCAAATATTGTTCGTAATGGTTCGTGATCGGTTTGTAGTGTAACCTTTTTCCATACAAGAATTTATGAAACTTTTTCACAGCAAAAATTAGTGCTAAGGCTTCCTTATGTATCTGTGCATAGTTCTGTTCTTGTTTACTTAACGTATAGGACGCGAAATAGATTGCTTTTTCTTCGCCTTCGTGTATCTGACTTAGAACAGCGCCGATACCATAACTTGACGAATCAGCTGTTATAATGATTGGTTTAGATGGGTCATAGAACGCCAGAGCCTTACTTTTTAAGAGAAGCTGCTTGCTTCTGTGAAATGCATCCTCCCTTGACTTATTCCAATCAAAGTTTACATTTTTCTTCAATAGTTCGTACAACGGGTACACCTTAGTCGACAACATAGGAATTTACTTAGCCTAATAATTTAACAACCCCAGAAATGCCCTCAGTTCCGTAATGTTTGTTGTCACGGGAGCATAACTAATTGCTTTTACATATTTCATTTTCTTGTGGCTGCACACCTTCTCTACTATGGTGTGGCCTGGAAAATCAACCTGATTCTTGCAAAATACAGATTTTACAATATTTATACGAATGTGATATTTGTTTAGCCTTCCAAGGACTTTGAAAACATTTTCCTTGCAATGGTCATAATTTTTTCCTGAAATAATGACATCATCTATATACACCGAAACATTATCCAACCCACCCAATGCTTGTTCCATGGTTAATTGGAACAGGGCAGGCGCGCTCGACTCCCCATAAGGCAATCTTGTGTATTTATACAACCCTATATGAGTGTTTATTGTAAGTAACTCCTGGGAAGCTTGATCAACCCTAAGCTGCAAATACGCGTTACTCAAATCAAATACAGTAAAAACTTCTGCCCCAGACAATGATTGAAAAAAATCTTGTATATCAGGTAAAGGATAATAATCTGTTCGTAATATTGGGTTTAACGTCGTTTTAAAATCAACACAAATTCTTATGTTACCATCCTTTTTAGGTACAACCACTATTGGACTGGCAATTTCAGCTTGAGTTGTAGGTACTAATATTCCTTTAGATTCTAAATCTTTAATTTCTTCCCTTACCTTTTCACGAAGAGCATATGGTAATGTATATGGCTTGTGAAAGACAAATTTAGCATCGTCGTTGACAATCAATTTGGCATTATACCCTTGTATAGCTTGAGTTGAATCCATGGAAAACACCAATGGAAATGTCCTCTTTATTTCTTGCATTACATCTTCAATGCGACTGACATCAGGATTGGGTATGGGTTTGAGACACGAATACAGATTAGATCTCCACCCTGGCTGCAAAACATCCAGCCATGACCTACCCAACAATGGCAAAAATATACTATTAGAGTTTACAACAATTAATGGCAATTTAAATACATTTTTATTAATATGCACACTTACATCTACCTCACCTATTAATTTGATCTTATCAGCTATTGTTGTTAACCGTTTACTAGACATGTTTAATTTCAATTTATTGCCAAAATAATGATAAAAGTCATTTTCAGACATTAAAGTCACTTTTGCACCTGTATCTACTTCCATATTGATTAATTCACCCTCGACTAGAACTTGTCACTGGTTCTCCTTCAACAACATTAATGGATTCTTCGACTTCAAAAATTCCATTCAGCCAAAGTTCCTCGGGCTCATCTGCGACTTCTTCAGATTCTTCAGGAAAATTGACAGCTGCTTTACACACTTTTGATGTATGACCCCTTTTTTGACAAGTAAAACATGCCCAGTCTCTTGCAGGACATGTCCTAGGATCATGTTTCCGACCACGACATACACAATCTTCCTTGACACGGAAGTTACCTTTTTTTTGTTTACCTCTCTTTGCTTGACTTTTATTTGCAAATTTCGACTTAACCTGAATTGCATTAACAATTGTTTGTAATTCTTGACTTTCTGCCTGAACAATTTCCTGTGCTAACGCTATCTCACAACATTTGGCAAAACTTATTTCTTTTTCACCCAAAAGGCGATCCTGGATTCTCCTATTTGACAGACCACAGACAAATTTTTCTCTAAGAGCACGATCCAAGATTGATCCAAATTCACACACATCAGCTTGATATTTATTATCTTGTAAAACTTGTAAGTTTCCACAATTACTGACTTCTTGGGGGATAATCTTGTCAGCAAGATTTCTTTCAATTCTTCATAACTCTTGGATGAGACAGCATCTGGTTTCAAACATGTTTTTAACAATTTATAAGCTTCACCTCCCATTAATGTGATAAACAAATCAACTTTTTCTTTTGCTTCGACTTGGTTACATTTTAATAAATGATCCATGCGTTCCAAATAGCATTCAATATCCGTTTTAAACAATTCAATTTGTTCAATGGAACCTATCAATGCCATTTTCCCGCTTTTCTTGATGACGCCTAACGCTTACCAAATTTACTTCAACCAAACTCGTTGCCAGATATGTTATGTATTGTAATAGGGTTCGTTGCGATGATTAATACGGTTATGAGGATAAAGGATACACTGACTGTTGTTTACTCGTTTATTAATTAATTAAAACTTTACATTACAGCACAGATTACAGTATTCGTCCGACATTTTAGATTGTACCTCGACTGTCACAGTACTGCCAACCTATATATCATAACACAAATGATGAGATGATGTACGATATTTTTCCGTACGATCGAAAATCGATGTGTGTGTGCACATAAGACACACGATAAAATAACGTACGATATTTTGCCGTATACGGTCGAAATCGATGCGTGTGCGCTAGGCCTAGAGAATATCACATACCTACGTCATAATGCGCAATGAACGTACTAGAGTTGGGCGAGTTCATTATATCCCATCCGATCCAGTTTAGGGGTATTAGTATGACAGTAGCGTGACGCTTACGATTACGTTATATTGGAGTTTTCGAATTTAGTAAAATATTGTTCTTTAAATAATTGTCTTTATAGAGACACTTGAAAATATTCCTATTTTTAAACTAACCGATCGTAAAAACATAATTTCCACAATTATGAAGTTTAAAAAATCCCTAATACTTCCGCCCTCTTAATCACCTGCGCCCCTGACACTTTTATGTTTGCGCAGCTTTGTGATGACGTATGTGATATTCTCTAAATGTGTTCGCTCTACTTAACGATTTTTCCTATTTTATGAAATCATATTTTATTTTTACTGCTGGATATACCAATATATCAGTAAGAATTTTATTTTTAGAAATCATGGATATAAGAATTTTTTTAAGAAAAACACTGACAGTAATTACAAATCGAAGCGATTTGAACCATTAGAAGTAGAACCTAATACATCTACTAACATAGTTATTAGCTTACCAGTAGTAAGTGAAGATTTTGAGTCATTACATTCTGATGATGATCATGAATCTATACATCATTATTTGGTGTTGGTGAAAATCGTACTGTTCAGATTCATCCTTTAGATATAGATTTTATTGAAAAGCATGCTTCAATTTCCAATGAAACAAGATATGCGTTATTAACTCGACATTTTGTTCCCGAATCAAGTTAAAATTTTAAACGGAATTCAAATCGAAAGAGTTTTTCGTTACGAATGGTTACAAAATTACGATTGGTTAGCTTATTCCAGTAAACTTAAGAGTGGATTTTGTAAATCTTGTGTTGCAAAGACTTCCATGAAAATGCAAAAAAAAACATATGTGGTAGGAGTGGCATCGTTTATCGACAATAAAAGCTGGAAATTTTCGCCATGTTATGGAGGGTAAAAATACTTGTGTCACTGAACAGCTCAGTTGAACGGGAACAAGTTAAGTCTAATAGAGAAAAACTTATGGCAATCATTTCCACTATATTTTTTTGTGGTACCCACGATTTATCTCTTCGTAGTAAAACCACTGAAAACTTTGATGATCTTCTAAATTTTAGGGTCGAGAGCGGAGATTTAGTATTAAAAGATCATTTCGAAAATTGTGCAAAAAATGCTAAATATACTTCTCACCAGACTCAGAATGAATTACTTAAGATTTGTGGTGTGGGTGGATTATTCGAGAAGAAATTATTACAGAAGTGAACAACAGTGAAGATTTCTCATTGTTAGCTGATGAATCTGCTGATATTTCTGGTGTTGAGCAGCTCTCGATAGGAGTAAGATTCGTGGATAAAAATAATTCAGTACGTGAGGAATTCTTGGGATTTACTAAACTTACTTCCATGAATGCAGAAGGTATATCATCGGCAATATTACAAACTTGCGAAAATTATGGCTTATATATGGCAAAATGAGTAGGATTAGGATTTGGTGGTTGTGCAACAAAGGAAGGCCGCGAAAACAGAGTGCAGAAAATAATTCGTAAGAAATATAACAAAGCTCTCCTTTTTCATGCACACAGACTTATCTTGGTGGTCAACGACTTAAATAAAATCCAGGATGTACAAAATTCAGTATCTACTATAACAAAAGTCATTAACTTTTTCCGCGAAAGTCCATATCGGAGAAAATAAGTACCCAAAATTCCCTTATTTTGTGAAACTAGATGGTCTGCCAAGTATAAGTCTATTAAAATATTTTCGGAGCATCTGGAGAAAATAAGAAACGTCCTAGAACATTTATCATACACGATGGAAATAAATTGAGATACACGATCGAAATCCAACCAGTTGTTATCCGCAATTTCCACTCCTAAATTTATTGTGTGTTTGCAATAATAATTTCACACTATAGTGCAAAACTGGAGCCTGTTTGTAATATTTTACAAGCAAAAATAATAAACCTTTTTTATCGACGAAGAAAACATATTTAATTACTTTTCTCTATTCTGAAAGATAACAGGGCTGATGCAGAGAATTACTTTAAAGATATATTTCAAAAATGTGTATTGGACGGAAGAAAATTTGACATTGATATTGAAATACCTAGATTAGCTGCAACGCAAACACAAACGATAACTACTCTACTTATTTTTGGATAAAATCCAAAAATTATAAAATTTCATTATTTTTTTGTACATGACTGTACCGATTTCTCAAAAACCGACGCTAAAATCACCGAAGCAAAAATAATAAACCTTTTTTATCGACGAAGAAAACATATTTAATTACTTTTCTCTATTCTGAAAGATAACAGGGCTGGTGCAGAGAATTACTTTAAAGATATATTTCAAAAATGTGTATTGGACGGAAGAAAATTTGACATTGATATTGAAATACCTAGATTAGCTGCAACGCAAACACAAACGATAACTACTCTACTTATTTTTGGATAAAATCCAAAAATTATAAAATTTTATAAAATTTTTGTTCATGACTGTACCGATTTCTCAAAAACCGACGCTAAAATCGTCATACGCATTAAAAATTCAAAAATGAGCATTCAGAAATTTTACGTACCGTCAATTGGGGTGACTTGATACATTTTTGAAATTCAATTGCTTGTAGTTTTGGAATGGATAGACCTAGGAAGTTCATATACCCTTCAAAAGTTTAGTCTCGATCTCTAGTTTATATAGTCAAAGTGCCATAACGTTATAAATTTTAGTTTAGGTTTAGAAAAAGAAAATGTTGGTGTATCAAGTCACCCCGTGGGTCAGGGTGACTTGATACCCATATTTATTTCTATATAAATATCATTTCACAAGCTTTAAGGGGTGACTTGATAAACAAAAATGTTTTTTAAAAGGTTTAAATTTGAAAAAAATACATTAAAAAGTTTATTTATGCGAAACTTATAAGAAATTAACGTTTATTCGAAAAAAAGGGATTAGTTATCCCTTTATACAGTAAAAAAATACTAAAAATGTTTTTACAATACAAATATAACTATAAAATATCGAAAGGAAATTTAAAAAGTACTCTTCTTTGTTTTTGTGGCATAGGTAATCGGTACTTCACTTCGAAAGGGTAAACAAAACTTGTGTCTTTAACATCAGGCCTCGTATATGTATCTTTCGAAACGCTGTAAGGTCTCAAAAATGCAACTTCGGCCACCGTGTTGGCGTTATTGGATGAACCTGCCACACTGAGGACCTGAGCAACAAACCGTTTTACTTGTTTTTTCACAGAACTAACTGGCATTTCAATAAACAAAAAATCTTCTTCTTCAATGTCATTAAAATTAACTTCGAATTTACTCCAATCCGCCTGGGACTCGGTCTGGGAGTTTTCAAATTCTGAAAATATAGGGAGTTCGTCTGACTCATCTTCCAATAAATTACTCTTCTGGGCATCTTCAGTTGAATCGTCGTTTTCATTGAGGGTTTCAGTGACGTCGAAGTCGTTGTTTTCAGAAGAGGAATCTGAATCGGAATCCATATTGAGAACGCTTTTTCCAGGTGGCACTCTTAAATTTTTCTTTTTCTGTGGATTTTTCTTAGGTTCGTCATTGCTATATCTTAACTGTCTTAAAATTTCAATCAAAGAGTTTTCCATATTGTGTTGATTAGCTTCAGCATCTGTAGTGTCTTTCGGAATTTGATCTAAAACTTTCATCCTGTCAATCGGAATTATTCCAGCCTTTTTAAATCCCGCTTTAATTATTTCGGCAGTGTTTGTTTCCATTTTGCTAACAGTTTTTTAAGCATAGATGGAAATCTGTCTTTTGGCACTGTTCCTCTATTGCCTTTTAGTTTCCACTCCATCAATATATCGCGCCATTGTCTTTTGAATGGCCTAAAATAGGCAACATCTAGAGGCTGTGCTATGTGAGTTGAATTTTTGGGTAAAAAAATAAACCGAATATCATTATCTTTACATTCAGCAATGACATGAGCGGAAAGGTGCGACGATAAATTGTCTCCAATTAAGGCTCGTGGTGGGTCTTGTCTCTTCAGATAGGGCAAAGCTATCGTAGAAAACCATTCATCAAAAGTTTTTTGATCTATCCAACCTGATTTGGTATTGCCATATCGCGTTCCTTTTGGACCTCCATTTGTCCATGTATCCCATAAATGAGTTGAACGATATATCACGAATGGTGGTAGAAGAGTACCATTTCCAGCACACGCCATCATTACTGATGTAGAGGCTTTAGAAGAATTTAAAACAAATTCTGGATGCTTGCATCCCCTTTTAACGACAATGCGCTTTCTCCCAGGGTCATCAGCCAAGTTGGTCCCATCGTAGTTAATTATTGACCCTGGTTTTACATTTAACAATGAAATCTCTAAATTATCGAAATATTCATTCACAATTTGTGGCGAAACTGCGGCGCGACAACGTTTGATGTTTTCGGCCATTCTTACTGTTAATCTTTGGCCATTTCGGCTTAAGTAATCTTGCATCCAGTCTTCTCCTGGAAGATTTTCCTTAAAGACTCCTACCTTTCGTCCTTGTCTGTCTAGGTAAGTTTATACTATTTGTCTGACTTCATAAGATGTCATAGGGAAGCCCCACTCACTTGCAGTGATTAGTTTATCGGTGAGAAAGGTTTCCTTCTCTACAGAGAGCGCTATTTGTCCCCCATACTTCTTTTGATTTTTCGCTTTTAAACAGCGATGGATTTTCATTTTGTCAACACTGTACTTTTCACTGGCTCCCCGTAAACTTAACTTCCAGCTTCTAACATCTTCCAACGCCTTATTCAAATTTTCTACCGAATACGATGCATATCTGCGTGTCCCAGGGCACTTTTTGTGGTATTTTCTTGGCATTTTACATGTGTATCAAGTCACCCCATCCTGGAACCAAATATGCTATTTTATTTGCAAAATTATTAACTTTAATTTTTTTTACTTTGAAACTTTGTAATATTGCTAAATGACATATAAGCTAACTTACCACCAAATTTCATGAAAATCAAACTTATACAACCGTAGCTACAGATCAAAGTTTACGGACCACCAGATATACGACGTTGTTTTGTCTTGATTTAAGCCGGTACTGGAGCACGTGTTTTAGCTTTGTGGCGCCAAAAACAGTAGGGATCACTCACGTATAGTCTCTAGCGACAATGTAGGCCAAATGAACTGTCAACGAGGATGGCTCTATATTTTAGACATATTAAGGAAGGGTAATGCGTCAAATCGTATCAAAACACCCCGGCGTATCAAGTCACCCCAATTGACGGTACTAAAGATATTTTTTTAATTTGTTATAAATATAAAAAACTACGGAACATAATACAATATCACGTTTAGATATGCTAAATAACTATAATTAATTAAATTATAATTCACGAACGCTTTGGGTTCGAGATTACAAGATAAAACATCTGAATAAACTATATACGGATATAAAAAGGCCACCGAAGAGGCCATAATGATCATTAAAAAATTATAAATCAAACCGACAAGTTTAGAAAAATCCAGCGCGGCGAAACCTCGGTAATTTATCTCCCTCCGCTTCGCGTCGGGAGATAAACCTTACCTCGAGTAAAATCTAATACTTTTTTCCCTTGTATAATAAATAACTATTACACTGGTCAACAGTGAAATTGCTTCTTGGGTGAAAGTACCCAATCCTGAATGAATTCAACGTGCTGAACACGAATATCACATTGAAAAAAGTTGATTGGCTCACGTTCAAGAGATATTGACGTTTTGTCCATTGTATAGATGCTATTGCATAATGTAATGCAATTTAGTGAGAAATTACGAAATTTTGCGTCATATTGCATCACCCCTTCATGCAAAGAAGTTAATGCAGCATTTACTGTAAGTTTCCATTGAGAGTGTTGCGAAATTGATTGCGCAATATCAAGCAATAGCTAATTATAGTTTATTTATAAATGGCCGACGTGACAGTTAACTCGTGCAATGTCCGTTCATTCGCGCATATTTTTCGAAGCTCTAGCATACATAAGTGATTGCTATAGTGTAAAGTAACTAAACAGTAGCAATGCCTCGTAACTGTGTTAATAGTGCAAATAACTTCTGTTATATTTGCGGAGAAGTGACATTTGCTGCACAGAAAAAGAACATCAGTGCAACAGTTAAGAAAGCGTATCATTTGTATTTTGGTTGCAAGATAGGCGACCAGGACAAAGACTGGGCCCCACACGTATGCTGCCGCACTTGTGCCGTAAATCTTTCACAGTGGCTTAATGGCAAAAGAAAGGCAATGCCATTTGCTGTGCCCATGATTTGGAGGGAGCCCACCAATCACGTTGACGACTGTTATTTCTGTATGGTACGACCAGCTTCTGGAGGCATCACCAAGAAGAAGAAGTGGACAGTTGAATACCCTAACATACCATCTGCTCTGCGACCTGTCTCTCATGGCGAAGGACTCCCAATTCCAGAACCTCCTACAGATTTTTCTATCAGTTCAGACGATGAGGATGGCCATGCGTCGGCGAGTTCTCCTCAACGTGGCAGTAAGGATGATGACTTTTCGTGCTTTGACGAAACATCTGCACCACATAAAATTACCCAGGATGAAATGAACGATCTTGTTCGCGATTTGGATCTGTCGAAAAGCAAAGCGGAGATACTGGCCTCAAGACTTCGACAGTGGAATCTTCTGGAACAGAATGTCCGAGTGACTTCATTTCGCACTCGCCATCAGCTCTTCGAATCTTTCTTTAAGAAAGAAGAAAGCCTTGTGTTCTGCTGCGATATTGATGGTCTACTACAAGCTCTCGGTATTGCACATGATCCCCACGAATGGCGGCTGTTTATAGACGCTTCAAAACTGAGCCTAAAGGCGGTTTTGTTGAATGATGGGAACCAGCTTCCATCCATACCTATTGCACATGCGGTCTACATGAAGGAGACTTACTGCAATCTAAAGCAGCTACTGGAGACGATTAACTACAGCAAGTATGGCTGGCAGATATGTTCTGACCTGAAGGTAGTATCTCTGTTGATGGGTTTGCAGCAGGGATACACAAAGTACTGCTGTTTTCTTTGTCTTTGGGACAGCAGAGCAATCGATTTGCACTACATCAAGAAAGACTGGCCTCCGAGAGCATTTTTTAAGCCTGGAGAAACGAATGTACAGCACCCACCATTGGCACAGCCACACAAAATCATCATTCCTCCTTTACACATCAAACTCGGTCTTGTCAAAAACTTGGTAAAAGCCATGGATAAGAATGGACCAGCATTCAAGTACCTGCATGACAAATTCCCTCGACTCAGTGAAGCCAAAATTAAAGAGGGCATATTTGTGGGGCCTCAAATTAGACAGCTCTTCCGAGACCCCAAGTTTGAGGAACTTCTTCAAGGTAAAGAAAAACAGGTTTGGGATGCATTCTATCAAGTGGCAGCAAACTTCCTGGGGAATGACAAGGCAGAAAATTACAAGTGTCTGGTTGAGGATATGTTGGCTTTGTTTCATGAATTCGGCTGCAATATGTCCTTAAAGATCCACTTTCTTGATTCCCACTTAGATTTCTTTCCTGATAACTGCGGGCAGGTCAGCGATGAGCACGGCGAACGCTTTCATCAGGACATTGCCACCATGGAGCAACGGTACCAAGGCAAATGGTCTACGTCAATGCTAGCTGACTATTGTTGGACAATCAGTAGAGATGCTCCACAAGTCCACTACAAACGGCAGGCCAAAAGAAGTCGAAAGCCGGAAGCAGACTAATGTTTTCTTACCATGTATTATAATATTGACATAAGTACACTTTTTCTGAAATATGCGTACCTAAATGTTTTCTTACCATGTATTATAATATTGACATAAGTACACTTTTTCTGAAATATGCGTAAATGTTTTCTTACCATGTATTACAATATTGACATAAGTACACTTTTTCTGAAATATGCGTACATATTACAGAAAACCCGTAGCCAAGTCAGCCTTTTCTTAGTCATTTTCGTGTTCAGCACATTGAATTCATTAAGAAATGACTATTTTCAGCTTGGAAGCATGAACTTTTCGAAAATTTGTTGCCCAGTGTTATTAACGCTGAATATTATATGTACAGAATAATATTCGAAAGAACGACTGAAAATATTTACTTATATAATATTTTATTTTAAATATCATTTTGTATCCCCGTCAGACAAAAAAAAATTGAACGGCGCATACACATGGTCGCGGTAAACTCACCCAAAGTGGAAATATCTAAACTTTTATATCCATAAAACTATACCAAGAAAATGTAAAACTATCTACTTCGCATAAAGACTTGCACAATACCAATTTAAAAATGTAGGATTTTGTGATACCATATGAGCTTTCGATATCCCACCCATCACCATTATTAGTTCGTTGTGTGATGTCATCGCGAAGATGTAAAACTAGACATAGGTATATTAATCAAAAGAAAATCAAATTTAATGTAATATCAAAAAAAAAACAAAATTTATTTCCAAAGTTTTTCCGTTAAACTTACAATTTACATTATCTTAATACTTTTATAAATTTATGAGCAGTAATATGATTCTAAAACAAACTTGTAAATACAAGTAAACATTCGAATGTAGACTAAATTCTTAATATCTATTTAACATCTATTTTTAACAACATTTATCAGATTTATAGCCATGATTTGTTGAAATGAGGATCAGTTCCGTCGGTTAGGGTTTTAAACCTGTCGAATATGTCGAACTTCAAGTTTGTGATTCTCCTAATTTGTATATTTTCTGTTGCCGCCGATATAGATATTGATACTTTGGAATGTGTTCATATTGTAAGTATAGATTAATTTTTACGTTTATATATTAAAAAATTAACATAAAATATTAGTCTTGACGAAGTGCTGCATTGAAAGCGTGTGACAAAATAACAACTAGAAAAGCAAAATGTTATTTGCAGTTTATGCCAGAAGATCCACTTATATATTTGTCGAGGAAAAACCAACATCACCACACGGCAGAGTAAATGAAGTAAATGAGTGTGTGCAGACTGTTTTTATAATGTTGTAGCTAGCTCGTTAATCTGAAACAAATAATAAACTTAATTTTTTAGACACTACTTTGATTCGTGTTGGTTGTGTTATCAAAACAAAATGGTATGTAAAAGAAACATCTTCGGGAAGGTATTTGAACTTTTATTCTGCACAACTTATCAATTTTAAACAAATTTTTGTAGCTAATCTTATTAGCAGGGCCATCAGATTAACGAGTCCGGAATTCAGAAAAGAATCGATAAACAAGGCAAAAATATAATTAACACAAAATAATTATCCAACCAACTTTATAAATAAAATAGTTAAACAACAACTTCACAAAGCATATAATAACACCACAAATAATACTGATCAAAAACAAAACGTTAATAAATATGTGGCTATACCATTTGTCAACCATCTTTCTCAGAAACTTGACAAAACTTAAAGTATTTATATACAAAATTAAAAGACAAAATACCAATAAAAAAACAAACGCATGTAGTATACAAGATTCCTTGTAAGGACTGTGAAGGAGTCTACATTGGACAGACAAAACAGTACCTGGAAGAAAGAATCAAAGCACATAAATATGCGAAAAATAGTACTGCTTTGAAAAAACACTCGAGCCAATTTTCTCATATATTTGATTTTGATATTTGAAATGATCGAAATACAAAAACATCAAAATGCAATAAATGACAGAGGGGTAATCGCAAACTTATCAGTAATATATCGACATTTATTATAAATCAAAACCCCGTATATATGACATTAAAGAAACTCTTTCATATATAAAAATACATACACAAAAAAGATAATATTTTGCCCAGTTGTTGTTGAGATTTTCGGTCTAAGTGAAAACAGTATGCCAGTATTTCACAATGTCAAATGTGTTGTCATATTTTTCGATATTTGTCATTCAAAACAATTTTAAATGTGTATTAATTGTGCCACTACTATAAAAAGAGGCTCAAAACCAGTGTTTTGCGTTTTTTGGAGTAAGTTTTCCGACCTATATGTGTTTATATTGTTTATATCTTTATGTTTTTGTGATTATGTATTTTAATGTGTTTAAAAAATTTTAAAAATGAAATCATCTAATGTCGTATATAGATTTTGTAATTTTAATTAAGGACACTGTTTTACAGTGATCATATTTCTGATGAAGACCCAAAATGAGGTCGAAACGTTAAATTAAATATGTTTAATTTAACGTTCATTTTGGGTCTTCATCAGAAATATGATCACTGTAAAACTGTGTCCTTAATTAAAATTACAAAATCTATATACGACATTATCCATATACTACATTTGCCGAAAATTCCCACAAAACTCCCCAAGAGTTTTTAAACAAGATTATAACTATCACGGCAACAAAGAATAATTATATATATATAGGTATTTGAACATACAGGCACCAAATTGAGATATATATGGCCGAAGTGGCACCTATATACCGCATGTGTAAAATCATATTGGGGATAGGATATATGTATACTAGGCACACCGGCAACAACGCACAATCGTTGCCGTAGTCATGGTATAAGGAAACAAGGTATGCTTTTGCGTATCTCTGGATGACGCGCATTCGACCTCTAGTACTACCAGTTCAATAAAGTTGTGAATTCACAGGACACTATTTGAATAAAGTCCTTTTTAACAGAAATACAATACAACACAGTAAGAAAATAAAAGCACAATTCTAATTAAACATTAATTCTTGTTGATTTTTAGTTTAATACAAAATGAACAGCAGATTCAGTCTTCAGCATCTAGCAGTACATCAGTCACAGCCTTTCAATTACCAACCTTTTCATCATTTCCAACCGTACCAGTATTTTTATTCTACAATAATACCTGATCTCCACTACCCATCTACTTCTACACAACCATCACCAACTTCGCCGGGCATGCTAGTCATCTACCGTTGTGGTTGCCAAGATCCCATTCCTCTTCCCCAGCAAACAGACTGACCAAAAATGACGTTAATTTTACGTCATTTTTAAGGTAACTCTTCGTCAGGTTGGTCATATGTCCAAAAAATGACGTACAAACGACGTTGATAATATTTTAGTTCCATCTTTTTATTTATGAAATATGTTTATTTATAGACGAAAGCAAAAAAAAGTAGTCGAGAAATAAAATGTTCTCGACGGCTTTTCATCCCAAAATGATAATAATAATAATAATTATTATTATTATTTTATTATTTTCTACTTTTTTTGATTTCAACTGTACCTAAACTAGACAAATAATAGTTCAAAATACTTATCATTAAACCTTCAACATTAAAATTTTAGCGCCATTTTGCATAATGAATTTCTAACCAATGCGGGTTGTTTCCGCTATTCGTCCACGATCGCCTTACCTCGCAGTCGCTATTCGGTGGAGCGTGCACGTACGTTGTGAACAGTGTGTGTTGTGCAAGGTGTTAGTTTCTATATTTGCATATTGCATGTGTTATTAATGCCATTTTAAAAGATTCTTATCTCGCTATCGTTGCTGTTTGATCATCGAAACCGTCAGAATGCATTTCGTAAGTAGTCATACAAAAATTAATATGCCATCACGTCTGATTCCCAAATTTTGTTTACGTGCGTTAAAAACTGCGTATTAGGTGGAAACATGGTAGACACACTGCATTACTCCTGAACTCCTGAGATATATAATGACTGTGTGCAATTCTTAGCATGTTTATTTAAATTCTTGACGTTCAAGAGTAGTGAAATACAGTATGATAATTATTAGCAACAATGATAAGCTATTAATAACCTACAGTGGAATCGGTCAAAACGTTTATCTTACCTTTGGTAGTTTCGTTCGTAGGGGTGGAGATTGAAATGTTTTTTTGCAACAGGTAATATAGAAATGTGGGTTTTCTTACATAATTTGTATGTGAATTACAGATGGATATTTCGAAGGCCAGAAAAAGAATTAAATTAGCAGAAGTTACATCTGATGTACAGAGTGATGTAGAAGACGTTCAAAAGCGGTGCCCCTAAAAGAACAAAGCGCTTCATAAGTGACTCTGATAGTGAGTGTGATGATTGGAGAAAAAGTCAACTCCCGAGACCATACTTGTTTGTTTTAAAAATATAAATATTGACCTATAAGAGTCTGTTATTTTAGAACCTTACCACCCAGTGGCGTCAAATGCAATAGATGTCGTCTATTAAACGTTAAAAGGACACCACAAAGTGACGTCAAATAGGACGTTACAAAGTGACGTCCAATATACTTTATAATATGTCGTCAATGGTACGTTTGGCTGTCACGTAAATGTGACGTCACAAAATGACGTCATTGGGCTGTGACATAATGTCGTCATTTATGTCGTATTGTGCACGTCATAGTCGTACGTCTTTCAAGTCAAAAAGACACCTGAAATTAACGTGATTATCACGTCACCCTGTTTGCTGGGTCTTCTCCACAAGCATCGCCAGACTTGCTAATTTACAACCAATCACAACAATCACCCAGTTCCCATCCTCTTTCCTGCTCACAACCATCGACACATTCAGAACCATCACATGGTACAAAAAATTCGTTCCCGCAATTTGACGATTTGAAAGTTACCAATATAATTAAGTAGATGATCTTTATCCGAAGTAATACTTTTTTTTTTACTTTACATAATAAATACATACCGAAAGTTACCAAGCAATAAAAACATTGACTTGTAAGAACGCGAGCGGTAAGGTACGTAAAGACGTAAGAGATAAATGCACGAGGTATAAGAAAAAGAATCTCTAGCATCACCACAGATAGAAAAAAAATGCTTAGGTGAGAAGCATCGGGATCGACCAATGAGGGAGCTAGTATCTCGCGCGAAATGTAAGACAAAAGGAAAAAGCACGACTCACGGTCGAAGGTGTGTAATCGAATAAAATAAATATTATAATGAGATTTGTCATTGAAAGTGAAGAAAATGACAGCTCACGCCAGATAGTTCAAATAATGCTTACGACAGGTAACTAAATTCGGTATCTAGATCATAGTTAAAAGAGAGGGAATAGATAGCCTACTCTCTCACTAAAAAGTGAACCAAACATCAGCACCATCTGTAATTCCCTTCCGGGTACTTTTGGTAGAATTCATCGTAGGAATCTGTATAAGAGAATGATAACTCTTTAATGAGTGGGAACTTTGAAATTTCTTGATTGCAAATGATTAAAGTATGATTTTCATGTGAAAATTTGCACAATATTTTTTGGCGTTATATTTTCTGGAACATTAACATGTGTCTGCAACATTAAACGTCAAAATATTTGATGCTAATTTGAGATGAAAAACAAATTAGTATACGTAAATAGTGAAGTATCGTAAAATCTTTTCGGTATCTAAGTGCTACTGATGAAACAGATTAAAACAAATGTATTTTTATCTTTAAGTATTATATATATTTAGTAAATCATATACAAAAAATAACATTATACCTTATAACTGCAATATATTTAATATGATTAAGAAACTGTTACATTTTTTAATACTATAAATGACACTTACAAATACTTGACACATAGGGGAACTCGGGGCGGAATGGTATAGTGGGGCAGGACGGGATAGAACTCTTTTCTCAGCTGGAGAGCACTAGCGCTCGGTGGAGATACGTTGAACTATGCCTACAGGTGGCTAGAAAGACGCAGCAGCCATCTTGGACAGTTTGAGCCGCGACTTCCTAGTGAACTGATAGTTGGTGCTGTTTTTTCATGATTTTAGTAACTTGTAGGTATCTTTAAACGAAGGTAAGTTCGTATCTGTTAATGCTACGCTATTGTAAGTTAAGTAATGTTAAAGTCCATGTAGTTAGCTATACGTTTAGGCTATAGGCTAAATAAAAATACATAAGGTTTTGGTCCGGTACTCGCTCACAACATAAAACGTGCTTTCGAGGCGGAACGGGACGGGGCAGAATGGGCTAGAATCCCGTTCTGCCCCTTTACACTTTCGTTGGAACTGGTCGATATAATTAATTTTTTTATTTTATTACAGATGGTTCGAACTTATGTTAGGAAGAGTGAGAGACAAAAATGGGATTCAAATGCAATGCAAATGACAGTTGAAGCGGTTTTATCATCTGAAATGGGGTTTTTGAAGGCAGCTAAGCAATATAACGTACCGAGAACAAGTCTTGAAAGATATGTAAAAAAGGTAAAGAACAATCTTGACTACAAAGTAGATAAATCAGATGGAAAATATAAAAACGTTTTCACATCAGAACAGGAAGAAGAACTTGCTTCGTATCTTAAAACGATGGAGTGTAGACTTTTTGGCCTCACAATGAAAGATCTTAGATCACTTGCCTATGAACTGGCAGAGAAAAATGGTATGGCGCACAGATTTAACAAAGACACGTGTCCAGCAGGGCAAGATTGGGTTAAAGGTTTCCTTTCTAGGCATCCTACCTTGTCTATTCGTACTCCAGAAAATACTAGTGGCGCACGTGCTATGGGGTTTAATAAAGTTTCAGTTGCACAATTCAATTCTCTTCTAAACAAAGTTATTGCTGAGCACAAGCTGACTGCTGAAAAAAAAAATTTAATAGCGATGAAACTGGTGTTTCGATCAACCCAAAAAGTCAGTCTAAGATAATAGCACTTAAAGGAAAAAGACAAGTTGGATGTATAACATCTGCAGAACGCGGAGAGACAGTGAGAGCGGAGGTATGCATCTCGGCATCTGGATTGTACATGCCTCCAATGCTTATCTTTCCAAGAAAGAAGAAACAGCAAGAGTTCGAATTGGGGCTGCCTCCAGGAGGTTGGTGTGAGGTTCACCCTTCGGGTTGGATGACTGCAGAATTATTTCTGGTTTGGTTTCGCAAGTTTATTGGGTTCTCAAAAGCTACAAAAGAATCACCAGTGCTTCTTATTTTGGATGGGCATTCTACCTACACAAAAAACTTGCAGCTGCAAGAAAAAATGGAGTAATCCGTCTATGTCTCCCACCTCACACATCGCATAATCTGCAACCGTTAGATGTCTCATTTTTCAAACCCCTTAGTCTCTACTACAGTGATGAACTCAGAAAATGGTTAAGAAGTAACCCAGGAAAAGTAGTGACTCTTTTCCAAATATCATCAATCTTTGGTGCAGCATTTGTCCATGCTGCAACAATGTCAACTGCTATCAAAGGGTTCAGGAAAACCGGAATATGGCCTCCTGATCTGAACGTTTTTCAAGATGCAGACTTTTTACCAGCCGCAACAACTGACATTCAGCTGGATGACACAGAACGCTCCTCTGAAAAGTCTACTGACGGTCAAGTTCACAATAATTTGGCAGCTAACTCTTCAACACCTAATGAGCCACCACACAAGAAGAAAAAAAACCAAGGAATTTCCTCGAGGCCTAATGTGCCACAACCTGGGTGTTCATGGATGCAAGATTCCCCAAGCACATTTCCGAGCTCTCAGCTAAAGTCAGCAGCTTTTCAAACCTCACCTGAAGCGATCATACCGATGCCTATAATAAAGCAAACTACAAAACGGAGTTCAAGGAAGAAAGGGAAAACTGTTATAATGTCAGAGTCTCCATACAAAAACGAACTGGCAGATGCTATAGCCCTGAAAGCTTCAAAAGAACAAGAAAGAGAAAGAAAAAAGAAAGATAAGAGTTTAAAAGCCAAAGGTAAAAAAAAAACTGCCAAGAAAAGCCTCTTTCCTAAATCAAAGTGTTCAAACAAATCAAAGATGATGGTGAAAAAGGTGAGCGATAGCGAGTCAGAAGATGATGACAAAGAATGTCTTTACTGTGGGGAATTTTATTCAGTGTCAAATGTAGGATGGATCGCTTGCCAGAAATGTTTGAAGTGGGCGCACGACAAATGTGCTGGTGTAGACAGCGAAGACGATGATGAAATTTTAATTTGTGAATTTTGCCAGCAGGACAAATAGACTAGAGTGGTTTTGAAGGATAAAACAATTTGTAAATTAATGACTTTTCCCTCTCCAAATTGGCAAGGGATTACATTTTTGTCTGGAAATAATCTAATGTATTTTTCAATAGGCCTAATTTTAGTTTTTTACAGTTAACTGTTGTTAAATCAACTTGTTTTATCGAGTTTAAAAAAATGTTTAGTCATTTTTTATACTTCAAAAAAATATAACAAAAGAAATATAAAGTCTAACCCATTCTACCCCGTGTGTGGGGCAGAACGGGAAATTTGCTGACTTTTTTAAAATAATAAAAATTAAAACTAACAGGATTTTATAGTCTCACCTTTTGTACTGCATATGTTACTTATGTAAATAAAGCATTGTTTTATAACCTTGCCATGTTTTTATTTTTATTACCAAATTGTTTACAAATAGTTAAATGTTAAGTATCCCGTTCCGCCCCGAGTTCCCCTACCACTACTGAATTTCTGGTCTTTCATTGGGACTTGCTTGTGAGGTGGACGGTAACGCCTGTACATCCATATTTTCTAAAGTAGTATCATAGGTTTGATGTTTCGAAATGCACTTGTGGAGAAGAACTAACGTATTTAACAATGACAGTTACTCATAATATTGCAAATGGCGGAGAAAATCACATGACATCAACAACTCTAACAAAAGTCACCAACGCAGCCAACTATATTGAGAGTTATGTTTTCGATTCTCTATAAAGTGCTGCCCTCTAAGAAACCCTGTCTTAACCAAAACACTTATAAGGTGTAGTAAATGAAGTGCACTACCCCTGATCTAGATTGCACTGGTATAGAAAGACACTTTGTAAACAGGTAAAGAGGCTGAAGTAGTAGGTGTACTTTCTATACTTAATTCTTGCATGTCCTAATCCGCGGAAAAGCGGGACTAAGAATAAATGACACCTTATTATGAAAAGAATTAATATAAAATAAAATATTGAATAATTCTTAAACTCTCGTGCCACTGGTTCGTGACTGATAAGTCAATCATCAGTAATTAACACTTAAAAAGCACAATGTTATATTTTTACTCACTTAATTACGATATTTTGGCTGCAGTAAGTAGAGAGTAGGCAGAGATCAAGGAAACCTTCCAGAAACTGGTAAGATGATACACGACGCTAAACAAAGCAATGTCTCTGAAATTTCTCTTTTGGCAGCGGACGACGGTTATTTTCACGAGAGAACGCAAAGTAAATACAGTTGCTTGTATTGATTAACAAAATCTTTAAAATTATCGTTGTATTTTATAAACGCTTAATTTTAATTTCAGATCTCTAGACATGGCGAAAAGAATCCAGACCTGTCATTTACTTATCCAGGCGATCCAAACCTAAATGTGACATTCTATCCATTCCTGGAAGGGCAACTGAATTTGGTAAAAAGTGCCAAGATGTCAAAAAAAAAGGTGTTAAAACAAACGAAATGGTATTTGTTGCAGATGGGAAGGCAAACGGCGTACGATTTAGGAAACACTTTACGCAAAAGATACCATAAATTTCTTGGAGATGTATACTCTATGGAAGCTGTCGAAGCGTGGACTTCGTCTTATGTCAGAAACATATTCACCCTTCAACTGATTATGGCAAGTTTATTTCCTCCGAGTCCGCTAGAATCATGGAATCAGAATTTAAATTGGCAACCTACTGTTCAACATATTTCCAGGCAAGAAGATGATAAGGTGCAGAGTAGGAAAGTGTTTGGAGATAATTCATAATTACTGTTGATCTTCTTATTATCCCGGCATGAATAAGTTAAATTACTAAACTTTAGGACTCTTTAGTTCTTGTTAGCTAACGGCATGGTGTTAATATGAAATGAATTGACCAATTAGAAAATTCAGAAGTTTGAAAAAAATGTAAAAAGTGTCATTGTCAGTTTGTGAAGAATGTCTTTAATCTTTCTAGAATTTTAGCTATAAATAGTTACATATTCGGTTAAAATGAATGAATTACTTTTAGATATAATTTATAAAATTCCATACATGTCAGGAGAAAAGAAAAATTCCTTTTTCCAATCCATTTTTTTCTCATAATAAATAGATAATTTTTAATTGCACATTTTTAAAGCATTTTACTTTCTTATAATAATAATAATAATAATAATAATAATAGTTTATTCGTTCCTAAGGATACAATCAAATGTATATGGAACAAGTCACAAATAATTAAGTATGTAATTATAAAAGTAAATACAAAAAACACACAGGTACACACATGTAAATAAATAACATTTCATACCTAAGGTAATAATAAATCAAGACGGAAAACAAACATTAAAAACATTTGTCACAGAGTAGCATAGAAATGTCCGCTGAGCACAGCCAAGTCAGTTATTTTTAAAATAATTTTCAAACTCTTCAATATTGTAAAAGACATTAGTAAGCAATACATCCTTTAGCCTCCTCTTAAACACGTTTACATTTTGTAGTGACTTTAACCTCTCTGGAAGCAGATTAAATAATCGGCATCCAGCACTTATGGGTGATTTCTTATAGTACATATAATTTACCTTGTCCAAACGTATGTCCGCTTTTGCACGAGTATTATAATTGTGATAGTTAGAATTTTTGAGAAAATAATCCTTATGTTCGAAAATGTATGTCAAGAGCTTCAGAATATAAATTGACGTCACTGTTAGGATCTTACGCGTCAGAAATGCATCCCGACAAGAGTCTCTCGGTTTTATATTGAATATTAAGCGAATAATACGTTTTTGGAGAACAAAGACCCGTCCAACGTCACTACATTGCCCCCAAACAGTAATATTAAACGAGATCGCCGAATAAACGAGGGCATAATACACCTGTAACAGCGTTTCACTGCACAACATGCGCTTCAAAGTACAAATAGCGTAGAAACCCTTATTCAACTTTTGGCATATGCGATCTATCTCTTCCTCCCATGAGAGATGGCAGTCAATAATTGAGCCCAGAAACCTCACCGACGCGCTCTCACCCAACATACTTCCACTGAAATCAAGATTTATGTTAATTGGTGACCTTCGTTTGTTGTGAATCTCCATAAGTGCAGTCTTTTGAATATTGACCACCAAAGCGTTTTTGTTACAATAATTAAAAAATTGATCCATCACAGTCCTAAGTTTACAGTGTAACATTTCAGGATCTGCATCCGACACTATTATATTGGTGTCGTCCGCATACATATAGACATTACCGTGACTTATGTGGTCAGGCAAATCATTCACATATGCTAAAAATATCAATGGACCCAAAACACTCCCCTGAGGAGTTCCCAAGTTTAAATCAAATTTATTTGACTTAGTCTGATTCATTTTTATAACAATTTTTCTATCATTCAAGTAAGAGACTATCCATTTGTTAATGGAGCCTCGAAGACCCATATTATGTATTTTGTCCGAAACAAAGTCGCTCCTTACAGAGTCGAAAGCCCTTGAAAGATCAAAAGACACTAAGGCCACATACTCCCCCCTGTGTAAGCAATCGTACGCGTATTGGGTGGATTCCATTACAGCTGTTTGACACGAATACCGTTTTCTATACCCATACTGAGAGCGAGTCAAAATGTTATGTTTATTTAAAAATATTTCAATTTTATTGCTAACCATCTTCTCTATTATTTTAGAAAAAATACTTAGAAGAGATATAGGTCGATAATTCTCGATCATTTTCGGATCTCCCGTTTTAATAAGTGGAACAATAGCTGCACATTTTAGTGCTGAGGGAAACACTCCCTCCATTACAGAGCGATTAACAATATCAGCAATCATCGGCGATATCTCCAAGGCACACTCCTTGACGAGTTTTACTGGAATTTCATCAATCCCAGCTGACTTGTTATTCTGAAGACCATAAATAGTCCGGCGAACATCCTCCACCACAACCGGTCCGAAATAAAACGTAGTATAAGGAAGTATTGTGATGATGAAAATTTTCGACCTCGAGATTTTTGCAGATGTCCACGTTTTGAGGTCCCCTGATACCAAAAAAGTGGTTTTTAAAAAAATTTCTGTGTGTGTGTGTGTGTGTGTCTGTCTGTCTGTGTGTCTGTGACCACGATAGCGGCAAACCGCTGTAGATATCAATTCCAAATTTTGTATTTACGTGTATAATCTCCCTCTTGAGATCTGATTAGTTTTTCAGTAAAATCGGTAGACCGGAAGTAGCAGTTTACTTCAGCGAAAAAATCGAATTTTGCGAATATTTCGTCAACTACTAAGTTTAAACAAATTTATAAAGAATTCATATATACTTAAAATTAAAATTGAGAATAATTTTATTTAGAAAGTTTTTCGAAATTCCTACCGGAAGTAGGTCTTTTACTCTTATCGAAAATCAGTTTTTTGCGAATATTTCGCAAGTCATGCTTTCTAGACAAGTACGTTACGGGTATAAAAGTATTTAAAACATAATTTTCAATATCTTTTGTATAAAAAAAATTTCAAAATTCAGGCCGGAAGTATCACTTTTACTCTTATCGAATAGCGATTTTTTGCAAATATGTCGTTATGCATTCTATATATATTTATCAAGAGTACAAAAGTATTTAGAACTGGATTTGCAATATTTTTTGTATATATCAAATTTCAAAATTCGGACCGGAAGTAGCACTTTTACTCTTAGCGAGGAGCACATTTTTGATAATATCTTGCAAAGTATGCATTCTATAGCAATTTATTAAGCGAATGAAAGTACCTAGAATAGGATTTTGAATAAGTTTTGTATAAAAAAAATTTTAAAATTGTATAGTTTGAAACGCTCATACGTATAAGAAAGTCGTGTGGTGGCCACACCTCATTTTTTACTTTCTTATACGTAGTATAAGGAAGTATTGTGATGATGAAAATTTTCGACCTCGAGATTTTTGCAGATGTCCACGTTTTGAGGTCCCCTGATACCAAAAAAGTGGTTTTTAAAAAAATGTCTCTGTGTGTGTGTGTGTCTGTCTGTCTGTGTGTCTGTCTGTCTGTCTGTCTGTCTGTGTGTCTGTCTGTCTGTCTGTCTGTCTGTGTGTCTGTCTGTCTGTGACCACGATAGTGGCCAAACCGCTGTTGATATCAATTCCAAATTTTGTATTTACCTGTATAATCTCCCTCTTGAGATCTGATTAGTTTTTCAGTAAAATCGGTAGACCGGAAGTAGCAGATTACTTCAGCGAAAAAATCGAATTTTGCGAATATTTCGTCAACTACTAAGTTTAAACAAATTTATAAAGAATTCATATATACTTAAAATTAAAATTGAGAATAATTTTATTTAGAAAGTTTTTCGTAATTCCTACCGGAAGTAGGTCTTTTACTCTTATCGAAAATCAGTTTTTTGCGAATATTTCGCAAGTCATGCTTTTTAGCAAGTACGTTACGGGTATAAAAGTATTTAAAACATAATTTTCAATATCTTTTGTATAAAAAAAATTTCAAAATTCAGACCGGAAGTACCACTTTTACTCTTATCGAATAGCGATTTTTTGCAAATATGTCGTAAGTTATGCATTCTATATATATTTATCAAGAGTACAAAAGTATTTAGAACTGGATTTGCAATATTTTTTGTATATATCAAATTTCAAAATTCGGACCGGAAGTAGCACTTTTACTCTTAGCGAGGAGCACTTTTTTGATAATATCTTGCAAAGTATGCATTCTATAGCAATTTATAAAGCGAATGAAAGTACCTAGAATAGGATTTTGAAAAAGTTTTGTATAAAAAAATTCTTAAAATTGTATAGTTTGAAACGCTCATACGTATAAGAAAGTCGTGTGGTGGCCACACCTCATTTTTTATATAGAAATCTAATATATATTCAGATTTCTTCCATCACTTTTCCTTTTTAACTTTCAATACCTAGCAATACCCCACCCCCTTTTTATATATATGATGAAAATATAATTATTTGCAGCTGTTCCTTGTATTGCATCACAAAGATTACTTAGACGTGTATTGGAGAACCTGTCGAACTGATCCATCGATGCTGTCAATCTTACAGGAATACCAACCTTGGTTGAGATACATCGAAAATCATACTGGTTTCGATTGCAGTTGTACAAGACACGTATTCATGCTGTACTCAATCTTTCAAACCCAGGTATCGTAAACTCGTTAGAATTATGCTGCAGACGTCAAAATAATAAAAAAACATTTTCAGGAAGATGCAAACTTAACACTACCAGATTGGTCAAAGCCAGTGTATCCAGATATAATGAGAACTCTCACCCTTATTGAGTATCAGTTTCAAATTTATACAAGAGATCTTAGACGCAGGATCATAGGTGACCATATGAATAATCTTTTATACATATTTTTGGTTTTAACAAAATTTTCAGGTGGTTTCATGTCTAAACTCCTGAACGATTCGGAGAACAGAATATCCAAAGCATCTGACAAGAAGTTCTTTTTGTATGTAGCTCATGAGACCAACATAGCTCAAATTCTGATAGTGTTAGGTGTTATGTATCCACATGTTCCTTATTATGCCGCATATTTAGCATTAGAAATTCATAAAATCGAAGATCAACATGTACTTAAGGTATTTATATGATTTTACTTCTTCTGGCATACATTTTGTAATATCTTCTAATAATTTTCCAAAATAAATTGACTACTTTAGAATACCCTAGAAAAAACGGCAGGAATAAATTGGAAAAGGTTGAATCTTTCACTATCATTTAATTGCGAATGCTTTTTAACCTGCGTATACAAAATGATATTTGATGTGTGAGGATAGTTCATATTTCTTGCTGCAATTTTTCCGGTTTATTTTAAATTTTTGTAATTATGTGACTGTGGCAACAAACTTGCTTTCGGTTATTTGAAATTTATCTTTTCAGGATAGACTTCATTCATCAAAAGAATAACCAAAATCAATAAATAAAATTAAAAAATCTCTAAATCATTTTATATTTGCGCGTTAACAATGGACACATACTAAATTTGCTATGAAATGCTTTATGAATAACAGTAAGAGTAGTTTCTTCCTAACTTTAACTTCAGATTTGACTATATATTATTTTAAATTTGATAGTTAAAAAATAAATAGAATATAATTATTAATATGATGTATATCAATATGTTTGAATTATGTCGGTACCTAATGTTTTATTTGTTATGAAACAGTCCCTCTAATTGTGTTATATTCATGTTTTCAAACTTTCTAATGCTTCCTTCTATATACACTAGCTCGTCCGAACGTTACATAGCGTAAATGAAGCCCTAAACTTCCTTAATAAACTTCTCTTTTCAGATTTTTTACAGGGATAGCAAGCATTCGGAGTTACAATTGTTAAAAAACGAAAAAGGTGAAGATCATATTACTTACGAGAAATTTAAAATAATTGTGGACAATATTGTTGGCGAAGACTATGAGGGAAATATGAACGATTCCTCTTTGAAGTTGACAATACCATATTTTTGGATTATGTTTTCAATATTACATTTATTATGCAATTTATGAATGACGTGGTATGCTGTGACCTGAATATTTTCTCAACAATAAAAATTGTGTTATTATTTGAAAATTGAAATTTATTAATAAAAACTATCGATGTAAACAAAAATTTTAACTAATAAACGATAATACAAATCGTATCTTTTGTACGAAAAGTTTTTGCCATTCTATATCTTATAAATATTTAATAATTGAGAACAAAATAAATTCTATTTTGAAAACAATCTCTTTTTCCTTCTTCTTTATCTTCGTGTTTCCCATTCGTCTTTTTTCCTCTCCTTATCCTTCCTATTCTTCTTTTTCTCATCTAATTGACAAAACTTAAAGGTCTCTAAATTTAAAACCTGCACAATAGCTACTGGAGTTAAATTATGCAACTACTTAAATCCAAAGTCAAGGAAAACATTTTTGAACAATATGTTTTACCTACTAAATTGAACTCTGCAATTTCAAGCACTTTCCGTCACCAGATCTAAGATAATTTAACTTGCGGTTGAACTGATACTGTAGATCAGCGGTTCCCGAACTTTTTTCCGCCGCAGCACCCCTGTCGTGCTAAAAAAAATTCGTGGCAGAGCTACCCTGAGAGCAGTTTGTATACTTAGGAAAAGAAGAAAACAGTGCAAATTTAATGCTTAGTTGTCTTTAAAACCGACGAATTAAACTGTTTGTATACATTTTTCATAATTTCCTTTGTGTGTATGGAAGTTTAGTTAATTTTGCCCTCAAATCATTTGACCCAGATACTTTTGTTTTTGTATCTGCCTTTTATGTATGCGTACGCTGAGAATGCAGACTCACAGAGTTAAGTTGAAGTAAAACGCACAAGTCTTTTTGAAAACATTCTCTTTTTCCTTCTTCTTTATCTTCGACTTTTTCTATTCGTGTTTTTCCTGTCATGTCTTCCTATTCTTCTTTTTTCTCGTTCTTTTTCGTGCTCTTTCTCATCTATTTCTGCTTCTTGCCCTCTTCATCTTCTTCCTCCTAATTTTCTTTTTCCTTTACTTATTAATGTTCCTCTTATTTATTCCTCTTCTTTTTTTATTACTTTCGTTTTTTTTCCTCTCTTTTCTTTTGTCTTCCTCTATTTCTTCTTTTTCTACTTCTTTTCTTGCTTCTTCTTCTTCTTCTTCTGCCCTTTCTTCTTCTGCTGCTTCTAATTTTGTCAAAAATTATACAAATCATTCAAAAGTAATTATGCTTTGGTTAAAACTGTGTAGATTGTCACAGAACAGATATCAATATGATTCGATTCTAGTTACAATTTATAGAAAAAGTATACGTAAAATCTGGTTGGAAGACCTTAGAAAAGGCATGACATGTGCATCAACTTCTTCGCAATTATACGTACATGTGAAATACATACCTGAATTCTTGAACTTTACAATTTACGATTTCAATGTACTCTCTAAACGGCGTCCTATTACACCAGTTATAAGTATATACTCATATCTGGTAGATCCCATTATTACTGGTGATGATTTCCTAATTTATTGAATGAATTTTCCTCACCTTGTTCGATAGAAATTCCTCTCAGTTTTAAGATTATAGTGTAGATATATTTAATTTTATTATATACGGAATAAAAGACGATAATTATCTCAATGAAATTTCTATACTTTGGATTGTGTATGTTTGCTTTAGGGTATAGTGGAGTTTTTTTATTAAGTCAATTTGAAATGTCTGCCTTATAAGACTAGTACTTACACAAATTATTATTTAGTTTTATATTATTAATGTATTACATATTGGTATGTATATAGGACAAGATAAACTCAATTTATTGCATCTATATTATAAACTATATTCTTATCTTATCGCAAAAGTATTAAATGAAGCTAATTCATATAATACCTATTTATTAAACATAAGATTTAATTTATATACATACACGCAATGGACATGTAGTAATAACATCAGACATGTGCTCCAATTCTCTAATATTGTTACATACGGTGAGTTATTTTAGACTAAAAAAAATAAATTATATATACGGTTAGGTAATATTATCCAGATCTTCAGACATGGAGAAAGAACACCGGATAAAGATCAAATGTACCCGAAAGATCCTCACATAAAAGAAGAATTTCTGCCGTATGGATCGGGCAACTTAACGAACGTAAGTCAAAGTTTAAATTTCACATGTGCTTATGTAGAATTTATTTAAATGTCAGGTCGGTAAAAAGACCATGTATGATCTTGGAGATGCGCTTCGAAAAATGTACAATAATTTTCTCGGAGACCTATACATGCCAGAACATGTAGATGCCTTCTCCACGAATTATGGTAGATCAAAAATTTCTTTGCAATTAACCCTAGCTGCGCTCTATCCACCCAAGGATGAAAATATCTGGAACGAACAACTTAACTGGCAACCGATTCCTTACGATTGCCTTCCTTTCAAGTACGACAATGTAAGTATTTCGATCAGTCTATTCAGAAATTCTGAAAGTATGTTTTAGATTTTAGGTGCTGCCATACTTAATGAAGAATATTTAAATGCATACAGGAAAAATTTTAATGAAGGAGATGGTAAAATACTTTTACAGGAGCACAGCAAACTTTTGGACTATTTAAGATACCATACTGGTTCGGATTTGAAATATACTAGGGACCTCTGGTTATTATTAGGAACTTTATCTACAGAAGTAAGTCAAAAACAATACTAAAAACGTAATTAGATTATTTTATTTTATTAGCAATTGAGTTACAGCTACATAATGGATTGAAACTGCCAGACTGGACTCAATCAATTATGTCGCAAGAATTTTATTCGTTGGTAATGAATGAATACTGGATGCAAACGGGCACGAATAATCTGAAAAGATATGTCGTTGGTAATAACATAGATTAAAATAATAATATTTATTTTGGTGTTCTTAAGATTATCCAAATATGATTGGAGACTGTGGTTTAATGCTTGAAACATAAAAATCTCAAATACAATAAAATTTAATTAAATTAGACACCAATTTCCGTAACTAAGTTGCGATCTTCAGAAAAAATCTGAAAACATTGATTAAAGTAGCATTTCGAACTAAGGCATAATAACTTTGGAAGATATGCTCTTCACTAAATCGCAATGGGACACTATGCTCAGTTTAACACTATTTTCTTTATTGATTTGAGATTATCTACTGAAAATGACAATTTAGTTTATCGAAATACGTAGTTAGATTGAATTAATTTTATTTTGATTAAAGATTTTTTGTTTTAGCTTCATTTTATGCTTAATGACAATTCAGAATTATTAAAGTTTGTGCACTGATTATCTCGTATCTCATCTAAATATATGAGATACATCATACCACGTATCTATAAATGAATGCGTGAGTTTATATGAATGTGCTGTTTTTATGTTCTATTTGCGAATTTTTTTCTATGGTTTTGACTTGTTTAAAGCCATTTTTAAAACAAAAATTTTTAGTTGTGGAATAATGTGACATCTATTAAGTTATCAAATAACTATTTAAATCCACTTTATCTATCTTGAATTAAAATACTCAAATAATTAATCTTTATTTAAAACTAGTTATTGATTTGATTGATAATTATTGATAACTTTAACTGACGTTTCTAAATACGAAGTGTTAAACAATTTAGTTTACAAAATTGGCAATATATATATGCTGAGTTATTTGATATAAATTTCATATTGCAACTGTAATTTAATTGAGTGTGAGGAGTTGGCTATTGGTTTTGCACATCTAAAGAAGTGCAAAATCTACGACCTTCATCTTTTCTGAAACGTGTTCGCGTCAAATATGTAACACAAGCATAAGAGTCGGAATGTTGTTTGCTTTCTATGCAGTCAACTTGTTCTTCCCACCACCACACCATTTAGTTTCACGATATAGAGGAAAACTGATGCAAAAACCTCATCAAATTGACAAAATTTTAAAGGTCTCTAAATTTAAAACCCGTCCAATGGCTGCTGGAGTTAAATTAAGCAACTACTTAAATCCAAAGTCAAAGGAAACATTTTTGAACAATATGTTTTACCTTCTAAATTGATCTCTTAAATTTCAAGCACTTTCCGTCACCAGAATTAAGATAATTTAACTTGCAGTTGAATTGATACTGTAGATCAGCGGTTCCCAAACTTTTTTCGCCGCGGCACCCTTGTCGGACTAAAAAAATTCGTGACACAGTGCAAATTTAATGCTTAGTTGTCTTTAAGAGCGACGAATGATACTGTTTGGATAAATTTTTCATAATTTTCTTTATGTTTATGAGAAGTTTAGTTAATTTTACCTTCAAAGCACTTGACCCAGATTGTTTGTTCTTGTATTTGCTTTTATATATTCGTATGCTGAGAATACAGACTCACAGAGATAAGTTGAAGTAAAACGCACAAGTCTTTTCACTGCAGTCTTGCGAACAGCATTGTTTTCTAAATACACCTGCATCGACAACACTTCTTTACTTCCATTACAGTATTTCTGTTTCAAACTTTCGTCAAGTGTCAATTTAGAGGAACTGGGTTCGAATGTTGATTTCATTTTTTGTGATAAATTCTTGCAACCGAAGAAAGTTGGAGATGTCTCTGCTCTCAACACACTTTTTAAAAAATGTAATTATTTTCCAGAAGGCTTTTATTTTCTGTAATTGTGCTCCTCCTTTTTTAGTTTTTTCCACAGCATACTTACAACTTATTAGAATTCGTTAAAATTAATGGAGCAAATGAATTGTCAAACCAAGTACGCGGGAAAGTCACCATAGAACTAACATAGAGGTAATAATAATTGTAGTAGGTATTGAGCCAGTTTGAACAGATAACCATTACCCCATCCACTCCGCCTGTCACGTGATCATGCGTCGATACTTGCGCGCACGCTGACTTTTCTTGATTATTGCCGCCGTGGCACCCCGTTTGGGAACCGCTGCTCTAGGTTCCTGTCACTAACTTAATTTTTAGAAATTTAATTTCTATTCTATAGGTATATAAAAAAAATACACTCTTTGTTTTGAATATATGTATATATCCTATTTAAATAAATATCTTTTTATTATATAAACTTAAAATTATAATACAATGAATACAATCATTTAATCGGATTATTCAATCCATTGTTCATTTAAAATTATTGTGATTTGAATTATCAAATTATCTACGGCATTTTTAACGTTATAATAATTTTGATGTATGACAGATAAATATATTATCAGCATCCGGTAAATACAAGAAAGCAAGCACAAAGAACAAATTCACATATAAAAAATTGCACCAACAATATTAGCACGAATTACATTAGTAATATCAGTAACTTGTGATTTAGATCAAATATATTAGCATATATATATATATATATATATATATATATATATATATATATTATATATATATATATTATAACGTTAACATAGATAATTTGATAATTCAAATCACAATAATTATAAATGAACAATGTTTAAGGATTTATTGTAGTTAGCAACATATATATATATATATATATATATATATATATATATATATATATATATGTTGCTAACTACAATAAATCCTTAAACATTGTTCATTTATAATTATTGTGATTTGAATTATCAAATTATCTATGTTAACGTTATAATAATTTTGATGTATGACACATAAATATATTCTCAGCAGCCGGTAAACACAAGGAAAAAAAGCACAAAGGACAAATTCAAATATAAAAAATTGCACCATTAATATTAGCACAAATTACAGCCGTAATGTGTGGTTTAGATCAAATATATTAGCATATACGTTATAGGGTTATAGATATGTTGCTAACCACAATAAATCTTCAAACACTGTTTAACTGTCTAACTAGTCAATAAATACTGAGTATTTTAATAGGATATGGAAAAACAGTTTTTCAACCGGCCTTTCAACTTCTCGTTTTACCTCGGTGTATAACATATTCAAAAATTTGTAAAATCAATACTATAAAATTTTAGTCTTTCTATTTTGAACATTAATTTGACTATTTGACACTACACTATAATTTTTAGGAAAATTAATGCGAAAAATATTAAAAGACACATTAGAAAAAATAAACGAAGACTCAAAATGTAAAATCCATTTATATTCCGGCCATGATTTCAATGTGGCTCATGTCTTGATCTTCTTTGAGGTTATGTTTCCACATTTTCCAAGTTACGCAGCTTGTGTCATAATTGAGATACACAAATTGGATTCTGACGATTACAGATTAAAGGTATTATGACAAATATAAATTACAATATTTTTGGTAATTTATCTAGATTTTTTGTGCATAGATAAAGTACAGGGAAAAGAAAACAATCGCGTTTCAGTACTTACCCTTTCAAAATGGAAGTGAATATTTACGCCTGGACGATTTTCGAAAAATGGTGGACGATTTATTTGATGAATCGCAGATTGAAGTAAATATTACATAACATTCAATGTACTTTTTATTGGTTAATAATATTTAATTTAATTAAAAACAGGTTGAGGAGACGTATTCACAAAGTAAATTGTAGTTAAAATAAGGTTATGGTGTTTTCCGAAAAATATCATCTATAATAATCAGTAATTATACTAATCGTAGATCTCAGTTTTCGGCTGCAACGGCATCAAGGTGTCGACGTTTCGTCCACTATCGCAAGGGATATCTTCAGAGCTGCATGTATAGATGTACGTCGACTCGCAGTAGCTTGAAGAATGTAGAACAGAGACTGCTCCATACACTAGATTCTAGCGCCTGCCCCGCCATGGGTGAATGCATGCGAATCATGCACATTTCAATAGGCTGTCAGCTGTACGCTAGTAGAATCATTGAATCTATCAGCAATCCTCAGGAGCTTAATGAAGATGATGCTGTACCCATCTTAGATTTAGAAAAATCTATTTCCAATCTGAATACAACTATAAGAAATAATGTCAAAACTGTCGGCGATTTTAGAGCTTTCAAGAAACTAGTGGCTTCTATTGAGCCAACTCTACAGGCCATGCAAGAGAGCAAAACAAGGGAAGCTTCCTTATCGTTTACCAAAGAAAAACCAAAAACTATTCATAAATAAATCTTTATAATACAGTGTTCGAATGGTTTTTTAAATAAATATTGAAGAAGAAAAATGCTATCAACAATAATTTGCTACGAACCTATTGTAAGGGTACAATTTGCAATTTATATTTTCCGCCTCTGTCATTTGGATTTGGATTAAATGTTGCTTTCACCCATGGCTGGGCAGCCGCTAGAAACTTGTGCTCCAAACTGCTATTGGCTGGTGTCGTTCAGGCAATCGCATGCACCATATAGGCATGAAAATTCACTATGAAGTGTAATGGAGCTTGCTTGTATCGTATAGCCATCGTCTCTGTTAAGATTACGGGGATGTTCGTGATTTTCGATCGATTCACTGATTTTTCCAGAAAAATAATCCGATTTACACAGGACGAAAGTTTGGCGCCTTTGATAGAATTTGAAGACCGACGTTCAGTTTGTGTTCTGTCAGTGCTGCACCAGTTACGCTTAACAGTTTAGTACAGCGTTCCTACGAAACCGAGATCCACAATTAGAAAACGACCGCGGAAATCTTCACCTTCAATTATAGACACTATTCAACTCTGTTATAATGTACATATATGTATATAAATTGTATTGTTTAATTAAATTTGCTTTCTTCTAGAGTTTACAGTTTTAATTACGGAACCCTCTTTATGAATGATGATGTTTATGTTTTCTCTGTTTTTTTACACACCCATGTGAATGCAGAGAGGCACTAGCTTAAGTCGCACCACAGGTGCTGACGTATAATACTTTGGAGCAACCAATTATTATTTACGGTTATAGTAATACAGTAAGACCTGTCAATCACAGTAGGGATTACCCAAATCGAAGTAAAAGTGCCCAAGAAAAAATGCTGGAAATTATTTTGGAGTTTGTAAAATATCCGCAAGGGGGCGTGACAGTCAGGATCAATGTTAAAATTTAGAATTTCTGGTATATTTTTTGGATTAAAATATGTATTAAAAATAATCTTGCTTTATTAAACAGGGTCTTTCAAAATGATATAACATTTTTCTTGATTATAATAATATATGTAGCTCAAAATTGTTAGCTTCATAAAAAAGGGCCAGTAAAACAGGAGAATTTATGAATTTTCATCTATTTTTGTCAAAATCTCCTATTCTAAAAAACATACAAATTTGGTTTTTTTACCGAAATGTTGGTTTTAACTCTTTATTAGCTTATGTAAAAAGAAACATATCACTGTATTTAACCTTTTTGAAAAAATGCTTAATATTTGCCTACATTTGAGTTAACGCCATCTACCGGTGACGGCAAAAGTCCGAGATACAAAAATACACGTTCCGTTTGTAGAGCAAATAACGCTCTTTTAAATGAGACCAAACTTGCTCAAATCGGCTAGGCCAAACGGGAGTAATCCTAGTTTATTTAAAGAAACATTTGAACTGCCCCCACCACTTTATTTCACTAGATAGTAAAAAATGTGCAAGACTAAAAGTATTAAAGAATGTGTAAGGAATAAAACTTAAAAATTTTCAATACCGCTCAATTTGTAAAAATATGAAGAAATTCTAAATTTTAGCATTAATCCTGATTGTTACGCCCCCTTGCGGACATTTTACAAACTCCTAAAGAATTTCCAGCATTTTCTCTTGGGCACTTTTACTTGAAATTTTTTTACCCGGAAGCAATATGACTACTGGTTTCTGAGATATAGCCCGGCGGCCATTCTTAGTTGGCCACCCGGTACATTGATTTATGTAAATTTAATGTAAGGTAAGTGCAAAAGTCCATACCAAAGACATGATATTTATAATGTAATATGTAACCAAACGATACCTGAAATTAAAGAGAGAAAAAACAATACTCAACATCAGTCTTATTTAAATTTATTTAAATGATTTAGAATTAAATACATTAAAAAATAACAAAAAGAGAACTCACTTCTAGTATAAGAAAATACTATGTAGTTTAAATTAGAAAAAACAAAAATACAAAAAAAATACTAATGTAGTAAGTATAAAAATAATTTGAATTATATACACACATTACAGATGTACAAGTAATCTATTTATTTATTTAAGAGATCGTATGGCCTCGCTTCTAAAAGGTCCTTATACTGTTCCACAAAATCATCGATAGGCCAAAATGAGCCCACATTTGGAATCTCTAATAGTCTGATATCTCCATTCTCAGTGCGTTGATACCTAATCTGTAAATAAAATAATAAAGTAAATATAAATATAATTTAAAAAAGGGAACACGTACCATGAACCCATAAACTCCGTCGATTTTGTGTAATTCAATGGCCACGTTGGAACAAAAATCTGGATGACGACAATCGAACATACCTATGATTTTCAAGAACATACCGACTGTAAAATCATGACCAGAATATAGATGCACTTGGTATTTAGATTCACCTCTAATTTTTGACATGGAGTCGGCGACGATTTTTTGTAACATTTTACCTGAAACAAGAAAAAATATTTTTGGTTTTGTTTTATAATAATATACGGGTTTTTTGCAAAATACAAATATTTCAATAAAGATATACCTATAAGTAGTAAGACGAAGAGTTAATATTTATTCAATATTTAAATTGGTGTTTAATAAAATAATAAAATATTGTGCTATTTAAGGTATATTTTAGAGTTTTAATACAAATAATATAAGTTGATTAATATAGAGTTTGTTATATTTCGTCAGCGATTTAAGATGAGAAACATTTACTACATACCAAATACTAGCGATTTCAAAAGTGGCGTGGCAGTAATAAAATCAATATCTAGCATTGCTATTTCTTCTATGCGATGCGGGTACACATCCTTTGTCCATTCCGGTAGTTTAAAACCCATACTTTCCTAGAATAAAAAATGTTAATTAGTTTGATCAAATTTAAACAACAAAATAGGTAAGAGTGAAGCATTTTATATTCATGTGTATTTATCATAAAGTTATATACACCGTGTTTCATGTAACTAGCACATTAGAAGTTTTTGTGCTTACAACGCGAATTTTTTCCAGAAGTTTTGCCTTCTCACATAATTGACCGCAATCTTTCAAGTTAAAATATTTTTAAACTCGTGCAACTTCCGGTTGCACCGGAAGTAGGCGCCATCTTTGTTATTTTAAATGTGACACCCTGTATTTTATTCGAAATTTGAATTGCTTATTTAAATAGAAGAACAGAGATACCGGGTTGGATTATGTCAAAGTCAACCGTTTCGGAGTTATTCAACTGTTTTCCATTTTTAGGGCACTTGAACGTAAATTTTAAAAGTTCTATATCTGAGACATGAAAAAAGATAAACAATTGAAATTTGTTCCTGAGATAGTCAAAGTATTGTCCTATTCGAATATCACCAGGTTTTGCAATAATATTACACAGGGTGTTCTCTAATTAATTTACAATTATACACATTTCAAATGCAAGAAACTCAATTTTTTCAAATGAAATACCCTGTATATTTTCGCCTTTTCTGAAGCAGAAAAAAATTGTCTTTCGATCCACTATTACATTCCCTATACCTATCTCTAGAGGTTTTTGAGTTATTGGGGAGATCAGCCTGAAGGCCCGATATTTTGCCATTTATCACACACAATTTCAAGAATGCCTTGGAAGTAACAAAATGTTTAGTTGTCAAAATTTCGTTCGCTATCAGTGTTATTAATTTGATGCTTGGATATTTTTTCTACTTTACTGAATGATTTGATTAGTGCATAATGGAAGGCTATAATAATAATTATCCAAATGAAAGTATCCTTAATTTATTTTACATACACGGAGAATGTAATCGCATAATAAGTAGAACTTGCCGTGTGTTCAATCAGAGATACCCTAATTTGCCTCCGATGAATCGATTCAAATTTGCAAAAATTGAAACACATTTTTTGCGACATTGGAATATGAACACAAAAAGAAATTGTACTAAGCCAGTAACAGGTGAAGAAAACAACGAAATTAATATTCTGGGATATTTCACAGCTCATCCCCATGCTTCGATACGTAAAGCAAAGGTGGATTTAGATATTAGTATGACGTCAATTCAACGCGTGCTAGCAAAGAACAAATGGCACCCATATGCACAAAGGAAAGTCCACGAACTGAGAAATGGAGACGCTCAGAGAAGAATTGATTTTTGTGAGTGGCTAACTATTCGTAAACAGGAAGATCCGGACATGTTACGAAAGATTTTATGGTCGGATGAATCCAAGTTTACCAGGCAAGGCGTTGTAAATAATAAAAATTGTCATTTTTGGGCAGATGAAAATCCCCACTTTTCACGAGTAAGCCATTTTCAATATCAATTTAGTTTTAATGTATTCGCCATAATAGAGTGGGGAAGGGTATTTTATCATATTTATGATGAAAGGCTAACGTCCGAAAGATATTTGCGAATCATTAGGGAAGTGGTGGCAAACATAGTCAATGACATGCCACACCAAAACTATTATTGGTTTCAACTGGATGGAGCTCCAGCTCACTCTACTCATGCTGTATATCAAGAGTTGACCCAGCTATTTGAGGATAGGTGGATTGGTCCAAATGGACCATGTCTTTGGCCTGCTAGATCTCCGGATTTAACTCCAGTTGACTTTTTTTATGGAGTTACATAAAAAAAGAGGTCTATGCAACACCAGTTAACTCCAGGCAAGAACTAGAGGATAGGGTGCGAAGAGCATTTGACCAAATTGAAGTTCAAATGATTGAACGTGCAACGACTGACCAGCTCCAAACAAGGTTAAATAAATGCATTGAAGTAGGCGGTGGTCATATTGAGCACTTGCTGTGATTTGGTTTTAGATTTGTTTTTGTTTTCTTTGTTTGACTTATACCGTGAGATCAAAAATGTTTTCGCAATTAATAAATTTTTGGTTTTGAACTAGAAGACTTTTTTTCCATGCCCATAACATGCTTACAAATGACTATTAATCCACTCCTCCTATACTTAATCTATTATTTTTTCAGTTTTATTTGGCAAAATATCGGGCCTTCAGGCTGATCTCCCCAATAACTCAAAAACCTCTAGAGATAGGTATAGGGAATGTAATAGTGGATCGAAAGACAATTTTTTTCTGCTTCAGAAAAGGCGAAAATATACAGGGTGTTTCATTTGAAAAAATTGAGTTTCTTGCATTTGAAATGTGTATAATTGTAAATTAATTAGAGAACACCCTGTGTACTATTATTGCAAAACCTGGTGATATTCGAATAGGACAATACTTTGACTATCTCAGGAACAAATTTCAATTGTTTATCTTTTTTCATGTCTCAGATAAAGAACTTTTAAAATTTACGTTCAAGTGCCCTAAAAATGGAAAACAGTTGAATAACTCCGAAACGGTTGACTTTGACATAATCCAACCCGGTATCTCTGTTCTTCTATTTAAATAAGCAATTCAAATCTCGAATAAAATACAGGGTGTCGCATTTAAAATAACAAAGATGGCGCCTACTTCCGGTGCAACCGGAAGTTGCACGAGTTTAAAAATATTTTAACTTGAAAGATTGCGGTCAATTATGTGAGAAGGCAAAACTTCTGGAAAAAATTCGCGTTGTAAGCACAAAAACTTTTAATGTGCTAGTTACATGAAACACGGTGTATATAAAAATAGGAATATTTATACTACAATACAAATTTTCTAAGCAAAATACTGTGTCAAATCGTTGCTAAAAAAAATATAAGAACATTTATAGGCCTTTATGTTGTGAATTTCTCGGTTTCTCTTAATTCCCAAAAATTAAACCCTGTCTTAACAATAGCTCAGTGTACTTTACAATAAGATTGTCCTTGCTATTCATTACTTTATATTGTATGACATTAAAACCATATCTCTCATAAGTCAAAATGATATTCCCAAAAAAACCAAAATTCGAAAGTGTGAAGTTAGCCCCCTTTTTTCGAAAATGTAAATTTTGACTGCTGTTCCAGATTATTCTAAGTTTGTTCGAAATTGTTTCAAAGTATTACAAACAAAAAATCCTAATCGATCGAGGAAATGGAGAAGAACCAAACCCCCTTTTTTGCGAAAATCACATTCTGGCGGTTGTTCCGTGTTGTCCTAGGTTCATTCTAAATTTTTCCAAATATTTGAAAGAAAAAATCACACTCGATCGAGATAATAATACAAAACTATTCCCTCCTCCCCGTCTTTGAAATAGATCAAAAATTATTGCGGAAAAACGGAAAAAAGGGGCATGCATTACACACTAGTGATGCGCAAGGTACGGGAATACTAGTAGTTTTTCATGAGACTAGACAGACTCGCGTCTTGTCGACTCTCGGGGAAACCGTTAGGCAACACGGTATTCCTCGAGAGCCGACAAAACACGAGTCTGTCTAGTCGCATTGAAAAGTATTCCTATTCCCATCACTATCACACACCCTCGGAAGTAACGCTTTTAACACTGATCAAAAAGTTTTTTTGCAAATATCACGCAAAACACACTGCATTCCGCATAGATTTACTAAGAGCATAAAAGTGTTGTACACAATTTTTATAAAAAAATCGGTGTGGTGCTAACACCATTTTTATTTACAACTCCTGATGTAAATTTAGCTAATAACTCCTGTAATTTTAAAAAGTAATTCATCTAATTTAGTCGAATCTTTATCTCATGAGTTCCACACTCAAAATATAGTCGGTCGATTAATATACAGTGCCCGCGGAAAAGTCTGCACCATATGGAAAAAAAATTTACTCTTTTAATTTTTAAAATTATTTTTTTGTAGTTTGTTTTTGCATAATTAGAAACCAAAAACTAACCTAAAATATTTAACATATCGCATTTGCTTCAATGCGTAAATGTCATTTAAAAATTACCAACGTCCAAACGTGCCATTATTTGTCAAAATATAAGAAGATGCCATAAGAAAAAGTTGTTTGTACTTTCGCGGACATCCTAAATCCAAAGTTTCGTACAAAAATTTTAATTTTAATTTTTTTTTCATAATTTTGTAAAAAAACGCCTGTATATTTTTTAAGTGTATTTTTCTCTCGAATTCTGATAAAAATCTATGTTACCATGTAATAAACAAAAAAAAAACAATTTGTATTTCAGAATAAGGTATATTTTTTTTAAATAAAAGATTTCGTTAAGAAAAATGGAGGACATTCTTGGACTATTTTCATATTTTCGTATATTAAAAATGTTTATTTTTCAAACATAATGGTCAAAAAAACCTAGAAAATAACACTAGTTGTAAGATTAGAACATGTTATGTACCCTTGTCTGTTTTAAGCAAAATTTCCTTTAGTATCTCTAAAGCAGGAAATAACAAGCTTATTCTTAAACTTCGATAAATTCACAAGTAGGCCTAGAAAATAATTGCAAATTCTAGACATAAACAACTAAATAAATGTCAGTTTTGTGTATTTCTCTAATAGATTTGTTTTAAAATGTTATCCATGGAAGAAAAAATAGAAATCATTTTAATTCACGGAGAAAATAGAACCAACATGGATACGGCAAATATTTTTAATCAAAGACACCCTAACAAATTCGTTTCGCACTCTACTGTTGGTCGTATTGTAGATAAGTTCAAGTCATCCGGTTCAGTTCTAAATGATTTTAAGAAGCCACATGTAAACTGGCAAGTTCAGCAGCATGAAGAACATGTATTATTAGATGTAGTAGAGCATAAAACTACATCAACTGCTGCTATTTCCAACAGAACTAGGGCAAAAGAGACTACAGTGAGAAAATTTTTAAAGAAACATAAGTACCGTCCATTTAAGCCAAAATATGTCCATATACTAAAAGAACGAGATTTTAACGCAAGATTTGATTTTTGTATGTGGTTTCAAGGAGAGCTCGAAGAAAACCGTCGTTTCTCCAAAGAAATCATGTTCTCGGACGAAGCAACGTTCTCTTCCAATAGAACGGTGAGTTCGCAGAACTGCAGATGGTGGGCTGATGAAAACCCTAACTTTATCATCGAATGCAGGGACCAATATTCTTTTAAAACAAATGTTTGGTGTGGTATTTTTTATGGTAGATTGATTGGACCCTATTTTTTCCACGAAAATTTAAATTCGCAAAGGTACTTGAACTTTCTCATGACCGAAATAACCGATTTAATTGATGATATGGTATTGGAAGAAAGATCTGTCCTATGGTTTCAGGAAGACGGCGCATCTATACATAGTACACTGGCGGTGAGGAGTTATTTAAATCAATTATTTGGGGACAAATGGATTGGCAGATATTCAGCGTATCCATGGCCAGCGAAATCCCCTGACCTAACTCCGTTAGATTTTTCCTTGTGGGGGTATCTAAAAGAGAAAGTGTACCGCAAACGACCATTTCGAAACATTGAACATCTAGAAAACACAATACGTGACGTTTGCCTAGAAATTCCGGCCACATATTTTGTAAACATTACAAGAGAGTTCTCTAGAAGGATCATCAAATGTATTGCAAGAGAAGGGAGACATACAGAAATGTAGTATTGTTAACATTTTTTTATTCATTTAGTTTAACTGTATAGTAACGGTATTTTTGTAAAATTGGAATTGTTGACTACGCTTACTTGTGAATTTATTTAATTTTAAGAATTAGAATTGGTTTTTTTTGAAATTAACTTTGTTAGTTGAAATAAAATTACTTTTTTTTCTCATTTTTAAAAGGTTATTTTCTAGCTTTTTTGACCATTATGTTTTTTAATTTATTTTTAATGGTACATACGAAAATATGAAAATAGTCCAAGAATGTCCTCCACTTTTCTTAACGAAATCATTTATTTAAAAAAAATATACCTTATTCTGAAATACAAATTGTTTTTTTTTTGTTTATTACATGGTAACATAGGTTTTTATCAGAATTCGAGAGAAAAATACACTTAAAAAATATACAGGCGTTTTTTTACAAAATTATGAAAAAAAAATTAAAATTAAAATTTTTGTACGAAACTTTGGATTTAGGATGTCCGCGAAAGTACAAACCACTTTTTCTTATGGCATCTTCTTATATTTTGACAAATACTGGCACGTTTGGACGTTGGCAATTTTTAAATGACATTTACGCATTGAAGCAAATGCGATATGTTAAATATTTTAGGTTAGTTTTTGGTTTATAATTATGCAAAAACAAACTACAAAAAAATAATTTTAAAAATTAAAAGAGTAAATTTTTTTTCCATATGGTGCAGACTTTTCCGCGGGCACTGTATATAATTCATATATTACTTTCTTATACGTAGTATAAGGAAGTATTGTGATGATGACAATTTTCGACCTCGAGATTTTTGCAGATGTCCACGTTTTGAAGTCCCCTGATACCGAAAAAGTGGTTTTTAAAAAATGTCTGTGTGTCTGTGTGTCTGGCTGTGTGTGGGTGTGTGTGACCACGATAGCGGCCAAACCTGATTAGTTTTTCAGTAAAATCGGTAGACCGGAAGTAGCAGTTTACTTCTGCGAAAAAATCGAATTTTACGAATATTTCGTCGACTACTAAGTTTAAACAAATTTATAAAGAATTCATATATACTTAAAATTAAAATTGAGAATAATTTTATTTAAAAAGTTTTTCGAAATTCCTACCGGAAGTAGGTCTTTTACTCTTATCGAAAATCAGTTTTTTGCGAATATTTCGCAAGTCATGCTTTTTAGACAAGTACGTTACGGGTATAAAAGTATTTAAAACATAATTTTCAATATCTTTTGTATAAAAAAAATTTCAAAATTCAGACCGGAAGTACCACTTTTACTCTTATCGAATAGCGATTTTTTGCAAATATGGCGTAAGTTATGCATTCTATATATATTTATCAAGAGTACAAAAGTATTTAGAACTGGATTTGCAATATTTTTTGTATATATGAAATTTCAAAATTCGGACCGGAAGTAGCACTTTTACTCTTAGCGAGGAGCACTTTTTTGATAATATCTTGCAAAGTATGCATTCTATAGCGATTTATTAAGCGAATGAAAGTACCTAGAATAGGATTTTGAATAAGTTTTGTATAAAAAAATTCTTAAAATTGTATAGTTTGAAACGCTCATACGTATAAGAAAGTCGTGTGGTGGCCACACCTCATTTTTTTTAATTGTTTTCAGCCGGGAATAACTTAAATGTAAATTTTAAGCCGGCTTTACATTACATTACGCTTAAACAGTCGACATACGGCAAAATAGGTCAAGAAGACCAAAGTTCAAATAAGCTGCTATTTTTAAAAAAATTAAGTTTCATACTTCCCAAGCAAGTGGACAAATACATACTTAAAGTATGTGTCTACTTGCTCGAGTTGTATGTGGCAAGGCATAAACCTTAAATACATGATTTTTGTGCATAAATGTAATTATTTTTTAAATTAATTTTCATTCGGCTGGCGAACTAGTTCAGCTAGAAGGCATAGATATTTGTCAGCAGAAATACGCATATGGCGCCACGACAAATGCTTCTGTAAATCATGTGGTGCACAAATAATTTGTATATATTAAAGTGTTAGGTTTATTGTGGCCATGTTTATATATTCAATTACAAAAAGATGCAAGAAAAGTTTTTTGAAGAAATGGTCAATGTTAAGAAGTTCAACTGTCAAATTGACTTCTAGGAAATTTAAAATTACAAACCATAAATCTATGAAATCATTAAAAATCGCACTACACGGATATTATTATACAGTGAGGACGCGCGGGTTGGAATAAATTCATTTAAAATTTTTGGTTTTGTTTTATGGAAAAACGCTCGGATAGGTCGATTTTTATTTTTAGCTGCGGTTTTTCTGATGGTAAATTGATGTACAAAGGCTGGTCCAAAAATAAGTTACGACCATCAATTTTTTTTTTCAAATGGAAACATATTTTTTATTTAATTTGTTAATTCTGCATCGAATTCTAAGTATGTTTCATGTACCATGTCCTATACCCACACTCAACAGTTATCGAGAAATTTACAATTAATTGAACATATCAATAACTGCAGTTATGAAACATGAAACATACTTAGAATTCGATGCAGAATTAACAAATTAAATAAAAAATATATGTGTTCATTTGAAAAAAAAATTGATGGTCGTAACTTATTTTTGGACCAGCCTTTGTACACCAATTTACCATCAAAAAAACCGCAGCTAAAAATAAAAACCGACCTATCCGGGCGTTTTTCCATAAAACAAAACCAAGAATTTTAAATGAATTTATTCCAACCCGTGCGTCCTCACTGTATAAAGTATGCAATATAATTAGTAAATTACTTGAATTACTTACCTGAATTGTCAAAGTACAAGACAAATTAAATGCACTCCTTGGACTCTTCATTTTTGCACCAGTATGATGTTCGAGATACTCTATCGTATCCCCGTAAAATTTCATAATTTCTTTTCCGGTACTATTGACATAATTAGTATATTCCGTAATAGCCCATTTATCAAGATGGAATGCCAAAAACATCTGGGAGATAAACGCGTGTTTAATAAAATCGAGACATTATTTTGAGTTATGTAGGTACCTTATCGTCTTTCCTTGGCGTACAGTTGTAAGGGATAGGCTGCCAAGGTATATCATTGTTCCAAACTTGTTCATTTTTAGGTGTATATAAGGACGCCAGCACTAATTGCAAAGTCATTTGTGTTCTGTTAAAATCAGAAGCCCACGCGTCCAGGTTTTCTGCTTTATAGGTGTCATCCAGAAAATGTCCATATCTTTTGCGTAAACTTTGTCCCAGTCTGTAAGCTCTTTTTTTGCCGGCCTAATTAAGTAAAATATACCTAATTCGTATTTACCCACAATTTCCACTGATTTATTTTTTTTACTTACATTAGTTAGCTGCCCATGACCATAAGGAGAATAATCATATTCTCTGTGAGGATCATTTGGATAAATCGCGGGTTTATCCGGTGTTCTATCACCGTGTCTAAAAATCTAAGAAAAAAAGATTAGATTTACATAGTTGGTACGCGTGTATAATACCGCACGAAATTTTGTTGTGATTACAATAAATTGTTATAATCGTATACAACTTACCACATGTAATAATACCAGCGTGTCAGTCATAGTTTGAATGTATCGATGTCCCCGTATATGAGGTACTTTATAGTGTCTGAGGTTGATAAACATCATGTAGGTATTATTTATATGCCTTCAGCTTCGAGCAAGCAAAAAAAAAGATAATGATATTAGTATTAATGAGAACTAAGTGGAAGTTACTGAAAAAAAATCAAGCACGTTGACATTGTTATCCTACATGTGATTGTGCGGGAAATACTAATAAAAAAACCGAAATACTCACGTGTTATCACTTTTTTTTACCTATCTAAAATTTGTATATTTTTAGCAGATAAGTGAAATTCACTTTTCCATGCCTTGTAGGTAATTCTAGGGTAGGTATTACATAGTTTTTCATGTTTCTAGGTAGTAGGTAAATGACTTCTATAACTATTCATAATAAATTTTGCCACAATTAATAACATAACATTATAAACGTCTCGTGTTATTGTTACGCGATATTATGTAATAACAAATAATACAAGCAATGCACTTGTAATAAACATAACCTAAATGTTTTTAAGTTTATTGATTTTAAACAGTTTCTTAAGATGTTTATACATATATTATTTGCTCTTTAATTGCACAATATTTGTTTACGTAGGGCAGGCATTTTTGTTATCTGTAATGATACGCCCACAATATTCACTGCGGTAATTTAAAATCACGAAAATTACACGCGAAACTTATTCCGACTCCGACTAGTCACACACAATACTCGTGCTCGTGCCTTCCCCAAATACCTACGTCGCGTCGGAGGAAGAAATTAGCGTGACAACAAATTTGAACAAATATTGACGCTTTTCAATAAAAAGAAAAATAAGGCATCATACAAATATGCCTGATTCATTTGAAAATTTAATGTTAATTTCCAACGAAAGATGCAACGAACTATTTCGTTAATTATGGGTACCCAATCAGTGTCAATACAATCAAATCTTAGTTTATAGCGAACAATAGCTTAAAATAAAAATTAATTAAATTAATTATTGATCTACTCCATATATTACTGGTATTTTTGCGTCGCAGTAGATTAAATAATGGATGTAAAATGGCAAGATAGAGAGCATTAATATATAAGTAGGTTGCCAGAGAGAAATCTAGGATTTTCTATGCCCGAACAGCAGTAAAAATGACAACGACCTATGAGTTCCATGAAATATTTGTGCTTTTTACACAGTATTTGTTGGTCCGTTCAAATACAGTGTTTTAAGCTTGCATTTATAGTTCTTTTTTAAAATATTACTTAATCTTCCTGCAAGCAACCCGCTTATAATTTCGATAAGATAAATGCCTCATTCTGATTCATCACTATTTCATAATTTATTGCATAATTTAATTGCTGGCTTCAGTTGTTTCAAAAACTAGTCAATATAAATGCCCAGGAATTTTAGATTCTTTAATAATAAGAAGTTTGGCAGCAATGTTGAAAGACTAGAAGTTTAAAACAGTAAACATCCAGTTACAGATTTATTCAGATCCAGTTTGTTTAATAAAAATGAGTTTCTTCGCATATTGAAGTAATGATCATATTTATTACCAAGATCTGTATTATTAGGTAGTGGCTAGTGTCATCTGTGTAATTTATCAACGAATGTTTAGAGCCCTGTATTGTTTTATCAATACCATCGATGAAATAGTAACTGTCCCAATACACCCCTGAGGGATACCGCGTGTTTCAAACATTTTTACAATAAGCTAGTTCAGCACAGTAATAACGGACAAATTATTATTTGTTATTATATAGACTACCGTTTAGTATACCAAATAATTACGAAATCCGCTGTAGAACTGTAAAATAATCAAATGTCAATCGAAGGAAATATACAAGTGTGAAAGAAACAGTAACTATAATAAAGTGACATCACGAACAGGTCGTAGAGATATCTATAAATTATAGCGACACTTTCTTTGGTCTCTCTAAATATATAGTTGAGTCGCTCTCGCAACCGACATGCGCCACTACATTAAAATGGCGTCAAATTTGAGATGTTGCAAAATTTTACCTGTCAATTATAATAACCTACAAAAGCCGTTTCAGGACGGTCATAAATATGTAATAATAGCTGCTTTCCTTTTGCCATAAATATCAGATAATATCACCTCACTTTAACTGAGGTTATATTTAGACGCGTTCCATTTGTGTACAGCTGACACAAAGTGATCATTCTAATTGCTTTGGTTGGTTGATTATGTACCTATAATACCACTAACAGTTAATTTTACAGTAGGTTATTTTATTATAGCAATGATTTACAGTAAGTTCAGAGTTTGACACACCTGTGATTAATGACAAGTAAGGACACAGACTTAAAATCTTACTTGTCAATATTTTTTAATCTAGTGAGAGAAGCTCAGTTGAAGTGAGCAGAAACACTCACATCACTTTAGTTCAGCTCAGATCTCTAGTAAAAGGAAAGCGCCTAATAGTCATACACCTTTTGACGTTTGTCAGAATTATCTTTTGACGTTTGTTATAATTGTCATCTGAACATTTTAAATTTGTCAACAATGCTTGCCTCCTAAACAGTATAGCCAAATGTTATATAAAATATAGGTATAGAAAAAATAATATTTAAGAGCTGTATCTATAATATTTAATTTGTAACTGGCTTTCATGTAATAGTATTTTACTATGGGGAACGTATATACCGTAAGCCTCAAATTTTAATTTCGGTTTGCACTTCTATCATATGCAGAAGATGATCTTATCATATGCAGCGATGCCTGCTTGCTAACAGTGGAGGGAGAGCAACGGAGTAGCGGGGGCCCCCCACGCCTTACAAATGTCCAGTGTGGCAGCCTCGCTTATGTCTATCTTTAGTTTAATTAGTCGCGCTCTTTTCCTCTTACTACTTTCCTATCAGAAATTAAAATATGTCGACCCCGGTATACTGAAATATTAATTTAATAGTTTAATTCTATTGTTTTGATATTGTTCCGGCCGATAGAAATTTGTAGAGGTATTGAATCGTCGGCTTTAGTTCGTACTTTGGCTGTGTCGGTTGCCAAAACGACTCGACTATAGTCGGACATCGCTTACGGCTATGTAATAGGACATTGCTACCAAATAGCCATAATCTGTAGAATAACACGTAGGGATATTGACGCCACAAGTTGACATTAACAGATTACGATATATCTATCTCCTTTTCATAATAACCCCCATGATCCGTGACTATATTGATAATTAAAAGAATTCTTTAACATAAAAGAAGACTGGATAAAGTTCATCTCTCAAGTATAAATATCCTATATATACAGGGTCCGGCAACGAAGCGGGGACGGAAGATTGCATGCTTATTTGAAAGTTAGTCAAATATTTAGTCATCGGATATTCTTGCGCGCCATCAAGCGCACGTTTTAAAAATATTTTGGTTTATACAGGGTGTTCCGCGCTTGAAAGCTGGTTACATTGATATAATGCTGTATGGGTCTAAAGTTGATAGTTTCTGTACTTCAGTACTGACTGATCTAAAAGAGTTTACCTTCCCTAGAGAACAGAAACGATTACTAAAAACTGCTTTTAAAAACTCAATACCAACTAAGAAGGAAATATCGAGTCTAGACATTGCATTGACTGTCAATGCAGCCTTAAAGGATGCTATACTGGCTACTCAACAGTTGGGTATGATATCAAAAAAACGTAATACTTGGGAAAGCATTGATATACCCTTGATTGTACGTGATGCAATCATACGAAAAATATAGTGACAGAGATCAACTTATTGACTCAAACCTGGCTGTAAACTTGTCAGTCAATCCCACACACAAACATGCCGTAAGTGATTTTGTTTTTCAGAAAGACCCAGAGGAGGAAAACCAAATCAACACAGTACAAAAATCAGTCGAACTACAAGATTATTCTAAAAAGTATTCGAAATTTGTGAGAAATCACCTTATATAAAAATTAATTTAGAAAATAGTAAAACCGTCGTCGTTAAGAAATCTGCAGTCTGCTGACTTCTTGATGAATCCAAAGAAAAAGTTAATACAGATAGGTTGCGCAGATTTATCTAAAAAAAAAAAAAAAAATTGGTACGCCAAAAGATTCCCCGAAAAGACCTAGGAAATATATTAGAAAATTGCGAACAAAGAGACCTAAACGCGATAGTAGTTCCGAAGAAAATACAGATATAACCATTGAATACGAGGACAGTACAGATACAGAGCAATTTTCCTCATTTTCATTAATACTTTCTATATAGCTAAATTTATGTTAATAAATAATACATTTTATTACGTTGGGAAAGTTACGTCAGTAATTGATGACCAAAACGTACAGGTAAACTTTTTAAGACGTTCCAGGAAAATTGAAAATAAGTTTATGTAGCTTGATGTACGAAATGAAGTACAGTAGACGCTCGCTCATGTGAACGATATCAGCCAAGCACCAGTTCACATAATTGAAAGTTTACATTCGCGAACTTGATTTATTTATAAAGAAATTGCAATGTACATATATGCATATGTATGTTTATTAAAAGATAAATAATAATAATGGTTTGAGTAAATTTTCGCTTGGCAGCATTTTCTAATGCCTTTGCCCGTTGTTTACGGAGTACTAAAATATCGGAATATAATATGTCTTTATCTTCAGCCCAATCCAACGCTTGATTAAAAATTCCTACAGCTTGCGCGTCGCTCACTGTATTTTTTACTTCAATCGGAGGGTCATCATCACTCACCCTATCTTCCTCTTCATGTATCTCATCCATCGCTTTATCGTCATTCCATAAATTAACATCGGTTATGGTACAAACAATATCGGGATTAATTACTTTTAATAAATTGACAACGTCCGATGATGCACCGTTAATAACTTCAGTATCAGATAGTAACTGTTCCCTAATGATACTTAGCGGTACATTGTCTTCATCGTCAGAGTCGTCACTAGAGGAGAACAAATTTTTCCAACAATTTTTGATTGTTTGCTGGTTAAGAGCATCCCACGCCATATGTAAATTTAAAATCGCTTCACGTAAAGTTTGTTGCTTTAAGGATTCAGAAATGTCTTTAGGATTTTTTGATAACACAGACGACAGTAGAAATTTTCGATAATACAGTTTAGTAATTTTTATTACATTTTGATCCATCGGTTGGATCAGTGGAGTTACGTTGGGCGGCATGAACATAACAAAAATTGAACCTTCATTGCTTCTTAATTGTTCCTCTGGAGGATGACTTGGTGCGTTATCCAAGATTAACACCGCCTTTATTGGAAGATTTTGCTTTTTCAAGAAATCTTTCACCTACAAATTGGATATGTATCATTAAATTACATTAGTTATTACTTATTACAGTTTTATTGCCATACCTGAGGGACAAAGTGCTTATGGAACCATTCCAGAAATATGCCTTGGGTCATCCAAGCGGATTTTGAACAATTATAATCAACGGGGTTCTGAAAATTTTTAAATGAACGTGGATTTTTTGCTTTCCCTATTACTAGTGGCCTTAGTTTGTGTGTACCACTAGCATTAGTGCATGCTAGAAAAGTTATTCGTGTTTTTCCGGCTTCCTACCCGGAGCAGATTTTTCATGTGGTGCAACATAAGTTTTTGCAGGTAATAATTTCCAATAAAGGCTCGTCTCGTCGGCGTTGTATATTTGCTCCTGATTTAAATGTAGCTCTTTGATTTTGTTCATTAACTTTTCCTTAAACGGTTGCACTAGTTGTGATGGTGCCGATAATTTTTCACCGGATATCGACAGCAGTCGAATTCCATACCTCCTCTTAAATCTTGTTAGCCAGCCATCACTAGCTACAACATTTTCGGTCTCTTTTAGTTTTTCATTTAATAATTTAGCCCTCTCTTTAATTAATTCACCGCTAATTGGAACATGGTTATCCCTTTGTTTTAAAAACCATTTATACAGATGATTTTCCATTCTAGGTGCTTGAGCATTTTTTAAAGTTTTTCTATTTCCCGGGCCTGTATCAGACACACGTTGTAAAATTTGTGACTTGAGTTTCTTAATTTTACAGATTGTGGCTTTAGATACTCCATATTTTTTCGCCAATTGTGTTCCTCCCGTACCTTTTTTAATTTCGTCGATGATTTTCACTTTGTCACTCAATTTTAAAAATGTTCTTTTATTGGACGTGGATGCCATGTCAATCGTGGCGTGATTCTAACTGCACTGTACTTTATTTTACAAGAGATAAGAGAACTAGTGTTTACGGGAATTCCCTACCTACTGGAGAACAACCGGTGCCAGCGGCAAAAACGTTTACGTAAACGTTCTTTCGACCGATTCAAACGCGCAGATAAATTGGGAAATAACCGATACCCTAAACTGTTTACATTATCGAATTGTACGTTGTACATGCTTTTCACATTACCGGGTGTTCCATTTCATCCTATAGTAAGAATTTTCTGTTCACATGACCGCGATGTTTCCATTACCGGGTATTCACATAAGCGAGCGTCTACTGTATATATACCGCGAGGGACTATTGTTTACCCTTTAAGAACTGAAATCTTCTTTTTATTACCTCAATTAAATTAGAGATTTGTTATTTTTTATTTCAAATATTTTATTATGGGCTTGTGTTTAAGTTTTTGCTATTTCATATAATAATGTGAAAATTGTGTTAATAAAGTTTTTGTATTGTTTTTTTTTTTTGCAATTTGAAGTTGTTTTAACAGTTAATCCTTAGGTTTGTACAACCCGTTTGAAATAAAACGAGTTTGTCAAATTTCGATATAATCTCCGCAAAAAGTATGGAATCAGCTATTTTTTTTTGAATATTCTTTATTTCTTCAATATTTTATGTTATATAACTAAGGAGTACACAAACATATTGAAAATAAAACAACATGCAAAAGAAAAACCAAAGAGCACAACTTGATGACAATTGAAAAAGCGCTATGGCTAGAGGCACGCGAGCGTGCCGCTTAGTTTGAAATTATAGGCACGTAGCTGACGTCACTGCTGTTATGACGATATCATTTAAGGTGGGCTGAAATCTAAAATTAGAGGCACGTGTATAAAAAACGGGGAAAATATGCATGTTCTAGTTTGTGGTGCGGATTTCTGTTAGTGTTAGTGGATTACTGCAGTTTATAACGACATAAACTATTAAATATGGACAGTCTAACAGGTAAACGCTGTATTTTAAGAATTTCTGTTTAATAATAGTTAAATCACTAAACAGAGCGTACTCTGATTTTGTATTATGCACACGTAATGCTAATACAAAATTAATCCTGGAGGAATTGGGGTTCTGTTTCACTCAGACTAGACCGACTCGTGTTTTGTCAGCTCTCGAAGAAACCGATAGGTAATATGGTGCCCAAGAGCCGACAAAACACGAGTCGGTCTAGTCTAAGTGAAACAGAACCGTATCCCCTATCTCGCCCACGTATATATCTTATGTCTCATTTTTTTTAGATAACAATATGGCTACAGTTACCATAAATAATAGTAGTTATAACATAAATGAGACTATTAATGGAAAAAAAAGGAATTAACCCTTGGTCTCCAGTTTGGTTCCTATAATGAACTAAAGAAATATTTAGAAATCTATGAACAAGGCAAAAAATAAAAAAAATTTTGACTTCTGTAATAATTTTCAGTACGCTACGCTTAGGATATAATGCGAATTTCAAACTACGTATTTGTCCAGGAGGATAATATTTAAAAGTATATAGTTGTAATAGAACATACAAAACATGAACTTTCAATTGTAAGCAAATACGTAGTTAATAATATGTATAAACATTAAAATAAAGTTTTATTTTCTAGAAAGTTTTTGATCATTTACCTCAAAGTCGTATATTAAATGAAACAGACCTTGGAAATGTGCAAGATTATTTATGTTTGTACGCAAATAAGAAGAAGAGACAGTATAAAATCCGTCTAGAAATTAGTAAAAAGACAACATTAAAAGATCTTCATAATATTCCCTACAAACTCAAGACTGGGAAAAATCATTTGGCAGAAACTGTGAAATTATTGAAACCAAATACCGTAATGAGTTAAATGCTACTGTATCTATATAATCCTAAAAAATATTTTTCTCAACAGATTGCAATGTTCATATACTTTGCGACGAGGAAAAGAACTTCAGAGCATTACAATTCTCTACAGAAAGTATGAGAAATTCAATGAAAGCGTGGCCTGAATTTGTTAGTATTGACGACACTTAGAAATTGCTTAACACCGGCTGCACTCTTTTTTTTTTTAGGTAGAGGATTTTAATTGCCAGTCAGAAATTGTTTCTGTATCATTAATAGCTGTGGAAGATCGTGAATCATATTACTGGATTTTTGAATTATTTAAAAACCAAAATGGCACTGATAAAGTAATTTGCTTTATGGGAAGTAAAGCTTTAACAGAACGTGGAGTTATGAAAGAACTTTTTCCAGGGAGACCTGTGTATTTGTGTTTATTTCATACCTTAAAGACTTTTAGACGAGAAATTGACTGCGAGAAGTTGAATATTTAAGGAATATTTAAAGAATGCGTTCCTCAAAGCGTATGTGACTATTTTGATAAAAATTGGCATACTATTCGGAATGAATGGCTTGTATGTAACATAACAAATGGCAATTTAAATAATATAACAAATAACCGTATGGAGTCAATTAACCATAAAATCAAACAAGTAGTACCTAATAATTCAACTTTTACCGACTTTGTTAAATATTTTTTAAATTTTTTGCATAGCCATAATCAATCGACAATCGAACAGCTAATCACATTTTGATGCGACCACTGCACCGATTTCAAAACCATGAAAAATATTTATTGCAGTATGTGAATATTTTAACAGGCGACAATTTCAAGTATATCCAGAAACAGATAGATTTAATCACTAAAGTCAAAATATTAAAGGAATAGAATCATGGTATGTTTCAAATAAGAACACAAAATGGAAATATAGTAAATGTCACAACGGACAATTGTCAATGTCCTAATTTTTCTTCCATGATGTTGCCTGCCGACTAACAGTAATAAAAATAATAATAATGAAAATATTGAAACTGATTTATTAAAATCAATAGTGTTGTCCTCAAAAATTAAGAAAAGGGGTGACCCAAGGGACATGATTCTACGACAGTAATAAATCTTAATAAACGCAATAAAAATAGTAAAAGCAAGACATTCTCACATTTATTTTAAACAATTAACTAGACGCTATAAGCAAAGCATCCTATGATACAGAATGTTCTACTAAAACTTTCCAATAATATTTTATTTATCATTATTAAGAGTTTTATTTTGATCTTTTTAAATTTTGTAATAAAAAGACTTATTTTGACTCTAATTGTTATTTATTCCTAAAAAAAATTAATAATGAAAACTATTATTAATTATTCGCATAACTTATAGATTGACGCAGAATAAACTAATGAATTGACGTACCTCTAATTTCAAATTTAGGTGCACGTTAAATGATAATGTCATAACAGCAGTGACGTCAGCCACGTGCCTATAATTCCAAACTAATCGGCACGCTCGCGTGCCTCTAGCCACAGCGTTGAAAAAGGAACACAAACGTGAAAAATTTAATTAATGGAAACGTGACTAATAATGAGTGTTTTTGTCGCGGGCTCGTATTGCGGCAGCCACCCTCCTAAGCAAAGACTCAATAAGACGACTGATATAGTCTTGACCCACCTGGTTTCATTCTGCAGTGACCGCTGCTTCAAGCTCTTGTAACGTTCTTATTATTAAGGTATATTGACGAGATAATGAAGCAATTACGGGGTATTCCAAGGAATTTAATGGGAACTACTGGATATTGCAAAGAATTTAATGGGTATTCTAGGGTAGTGCAAGGTATTTCATGAGTATTACTGGGTATTGCAAGGAATTTAAAGGGTATTACGGAGTATTGCATCGAATTTGAAGGGTATTAGTATGAAATACCTCGCATTCAGGAATTAGTGTACAAAATATTGTGTGCGAATTACCCCACGTGTTCCACCGACAGCCACTCCTAACGTAGGACGAAAATGCCACGGAAATACAAAGATTATGTAACTGACATTAACCAACCTAAAAATTTCTTTATTTGTTTGTGGAATTGTATTATACCTAATGTTACACAAAAAAAAAAAAATGTTTGAGGCCAAACAAATGTCAGAAAGGGCCGAATGTTATAATTTTATTTGTATTGATATATTTTTATTGGTATATTAGCGGGATAAGGTTGGTAGTAGGGAAAAAAAGGAGGGAAGAAGAGAAAATGGTGTATCGAATGCAGTGTAAAAATTGTAACTTTAGAATAAAATATTAAAGAAAACCGTGTTGTTTAATAAATCGAGATAAGAATAACGAGCAGACAACAGTTGTAACCAGCTGTTATAGAACATTTTGACGGAAAAACTTCAGATTATTTTTACAAGGGTATCGAATTATTAATTAATCGTTTTGTATATCAGGCCGAGAATTTATGGCGCCTACCTCGTACATTCTGCAATCTCTGGCTTGATACTATACTATAATTGCACTATAGCATACTATACAGACTTAAGTTTGCTTGTTACATACATGGGCTCTATCCACGTTATTTTAAACAACTTAAGTCTTTGATGTATTAAGGAACAGTCAATTAAATTAGACGTTTAAGTGTCTAACAAAACAAATACTCAATTTTTACACTTTCATACACTCAATACTAAATACATAGGTATAGGGTATAGTTATGCTAGAATATGGTATATAAGTAAGTTAAGGTTTATTTTCTAGTTAGCCTATCAGTTATCTTAGTACAATGTTAAAACGTTAGATGTAAAACATGGTGTAAGTTCATTTAAGTCCGCAATGATAATGTAAATCGCATTGTTAAAAAATAAAAGTTAATACCTACTGTTTAATTGCACTTAAGTACATATTAGTCTCTGCACGTGATCCTGCAGTGTATTCTAACAGATAATATTTATTTTTTCACGTGTTAACCGTTCTATGATTCTAAAAAATATATTGCTTTTGTAGTACCTATATTTAGATTTTATATTAACACGCCTTCCTATTGTAATTTATAATTAATAAAATTTAATCCTCCTTATTTTGTAAATACTTACTATTTTCTTTATGATACCTAAATATATAGTTACCATTGTAAATCAAAGAATGAATTCATGCCTTCTAAAACATGAAACATAATGATAAGTAGATAGAGAGTGATTTTAGAGGTAGGATGGGTAGATATTCAATGAACTACGTATAGAGGAAACGCGTTACATTCAATTGTACGTCGTACTAGCTAGATCTATACATGGGCGTAGCCAGCGAAGGGCAGGGAGGGGCAACTGCCCCCCCCCCCTGGAAGCAAAAATAAATTAAATAATTTTTAAATTTTAATAAACGAAAAATTAAATCTAAAATATACATATTTTTCTGTTCTGCATATTTTTTTTTGTTATCTGTTTTATATATTTTGTTTGTTGTTGTGGTCGTTTGGTTGCTTTTATGAACATTTTAAAATTAATTAATAAGCTCTAATAAATAAAATTATTCGCGTGTCCTTTGTCACTAAAATATATTTCATCAGCAAAAAACAAAGCTGTTTGAAAAACTGACATAGTGCTAAATATATATTAATAGCGTTTTCGATCTATGCATTGGTGCACACCAGAATTGTCCCACACCAGAATTGGATAAAAAGGAGTGTTCGATTTACTATCAGGATACGTCAATTTTTAATGTTCGATTCAACCACTTAACAGTCGGACATTTTTGAGAAAAATGGTAAAAAAATTGTCACTTTTTTTTTGTTTTCATTTAACTACATTTTTTAATCCTATTAATTAAAATAAATTTACTCAATAAGTAGTTTTAGCGTGAAATATTTTGAAACATTCAATACACAATCCTACATCAGAATCCGAATTAAATACTCTTATAACAACTATTGAGTTGGTGTGTAAGTGCTCTTGTCTAGCGACAGTGTCCTATTTAATAGTGTAACAAAACGCCACTGGTTTTCTTCGAGTTCGAGAAAAATCGAGATACAAGTGAGGAATATACGGGAACCGGCGATGCGAATGTTCTGGCAATTTCTAGGCTCAAAAGCGTATATAAATTTAGTTGTCTATCCGGCGCGAAGACAGACAGTACAGTACAGTACATAGTGCAGGATACGAAGTTGCATACGGCGAATAGAAAGCGAGGCGCGAGAAACAAGAGGGAAAATCCGTAACAATAGTTTTACCACAGAATAAAGAGACAGAAAAGACAATATGGATATAAGAAATTGGTTACAAAAAGGTAAGTTAAATAATTTCAGTAGAAAATTAAATTTTTAATTAAAACTTTAGAGTCAGAGTCATTCCATTAGAAATGGTCCAAAAATTTGAAAATTGGTTGCTCGACCAGCACCAAATAAAACAAAACTACCATGTAACGATAGCTTATAATGCAGATATGTTATATCCCATGTTAATTTTTGTTCACAATTAAAACTTGAAATTTGTACATATTAAAGATCAAACGGCACTTTGTACGTGCTATTAATTTCATTTTGTGTTTTTAATCTAGAGAAAAAATATTAACATCAGATATAGTATATCCACATTATAAGCTATCACTATCATTACATGGTAGTTTTGTTTTATACTAATTTTTATACTAGGGACTAAGAACAAGAATGATATTAGGTTATTATTTTTAGGTTAAAAATCTCTAAACCGGAAAAAAGTTCATGATGACAGTAGTGGAAGTGGAAGCAATGATTGTGATGAAGATGAAAATAAAATGGTCGGAACATCAAAATCGGAATCTATTTTTGTAGAAGGCTCAAGTAGTTCTTCATATCTACATGAAGCTGTCTCTGGATCTGGGACCTCTAAACAAACTGAAGAACGCGATGGCTACCATGAAAATGACATTGGTCGTTCTGTTAGTTGTGCCAATAACTTGCCTTCTGAAAAAAAGAAGGAATTGTTGACAAACCCTTGGGTTCCATCATCCAATTACGATTTTGCTTCTGATGCCATTCACTTGAAAAGAAAATTTAACCATCGCTGGTTAGATCAATATACTCCATGGCTGGTGTACTCAAGTCGTTTGAAAGGTGCTCTATGTTTGTATTGTGTTTTATTTCCGCCAAGAATTGCTACAGTTAAAGGAGTTTTGGGGTCATTTATGGTAAGGCCTTACATGAAGTTTAAGGATATACATGAAGATTGTAGAAAGCACGTTGGCACCCATTACCACAAATCTTCAACAGCTGCTGCAAAAGCATTTCTTGAAAATGCTCCTGTTGATGTCCAGTTGCAAATAGGGCACCATAAGACGATTGAAGAAAATAAACAAATATTATCAGCAATTATTTCATGCATAATATTTTGTGGAATTCATGATTTGCCGCTTAGAGGAAAAGTAGGAAATTAGGGAGTTTTCTTTGACCTTTTAAATTTGAGGATTGACTCTGGTGATGAGAAGCTAAAGAGCCACTTGGATAAATGTCAAAAAAACGCAGTCTATACCTCACCAACAATTCAAAATGAGATCATACAATTATGCGGTGAAGTTATCAAAGAAAAAATAATCGAAGACTGTAAACGGGCAAAAGCTTATGCTGTAATGGCTGATGAAACAGCAGATATCGCTGGAAAAGAGCAGCTTTCTATTGGATTAAGGTTCTATGATGAAAGCCAACAAATAATCAGGGAGGAATTTGTAGGCTACATTGAGTTAAAATGTCAAGATGCTTCTACAATCGCTAGCGCAATTCAAAGTTTTTTAGAAGATAATAATTTTTCCGCCGATAATTGTGTGGGATTCGGATTTGACGGGTGTTCTACGATGGCCGGCAAAGAAGGTGGTGTACAGGCCATTCTTAAAAAAAAGTACGCTAAGTCTTTATTTTTCCATTGCTCCAGCCACAGACTAAATCTTGTGGTCAATGATACTAGCAAGCTACCAGAAATAAGAAACACAATTGCAACGGTTAAAGACACAATAACCTTCTTTCGTGAATCGCCAGCCCGTAGGAAATCGGTTCCAAATCTTTCAAGGCTCTGTGAGACCAGATGGTCGGAAAAATACAAGAGCATAAAAAAATTTTCAGAGAGCTTCACTGACATTGTTAAAGCACTAGAACATTTATTTGTCGAAGGAAACTATGCAACAAGAAAATGTGCCTACCAATTGCACTGTGCAGTTACTAAACCAATTTTCATCTTAGGCTTAAACATAATTGCAAGATACTCTGCAATTTTGGAACCCGTTGTAAACGTTTTACAAGGTAAAAGTATGGATTTGGTTATGGTGAAGAAACATATTGATGATATTCTAGATGTAATCAAAGAAGATCGACAAGATGTCGAAAATGTTTCTTATGAATTATATAAAAAATCACTTGATATCGCAGAGAAAGTAGGGGTTGAGTTGTCAGTACCACGAGTCACTCAAAAGCAAGTACACAGAAGTAATCCACCATCTGAGTCTGCAGTTGTATACTGGAAGCGGTCAATAATCATCCCCTATCTTGATTCTTTAACTTCGTCTTTGGGTGCTAGATTCTCCAACGAAAATACACCTGCTTTTGCTTTAACTTATCTTCATCCTTCAAGCATGCTCAAAATGGCTTCAAAAGATTTCAAAAATAATGCAGAATCTTTCATGGAATTTTATAAGTTGGGTGATGTCTCTGCAGAATTAGATTTGTGGTACAATATGTGGAAGAAGAAGAATTTAGCAGAAGACAAATTAAAGGACATTGAAGTGGCTGCACTTTTGGAGGAAGCTAATGTTTTTTTCCCTGCAACAAGGCACGCACTGCTAATATTAAGTGCTTTCCCATCCACTACTGCTACCGTGGAAAGATCGTTCAGTACCCTACGAAGGGTAAAAACCTGGCTCAGGAGTACAATGGGTGATGACAGACTCACTGGGTTGTGTTTGATGAGTGTGCATCGACAATTTTTTAAGGAAAATCAGGACTGCATAGGGAAGAAAGTTTTGGATAAATTTAGTTTCAACCCAAGAAAAATGTTATTAATTTAATTTAAGTATAATTAAAATCTCAAAGTTTTGTTTTCATTTGCCTTTTCTTTTTATCCTAAAATTTTACATTTTGAACGACCATGGACCATGGTTTGCCCCCCCCCCCCTGTTATAAATCCTGGCTACGCCCATGGATCTATAGCTACTATATTTAGGACAGCTGACTCGTCGGCCATTTTGGAGATAAATGTCAGTCATATTACGTACTTATTTTTAGTTATTATTATATATTCTGGGTATATCTTAAATATACGACTATTGTAAGAAATTATACCTACATTATTTCACGTCCTAAACCGGCTTAATGAAGTCAATTATTCGAAGTTCTATCAACATTTGCTATTAGCATACATATTTACCGCCTTAAAATTATCTCCAAAATGGCGGACGAGTCAGCTATGCTTTATATAGTAGTTGTAGCTAGATCCATGACGATTCGTCTTGTTTATATGTTGCCGGAAGTATTGCGATGATGAAATGTTTCGACCTCGAGATTTTTGCAGATGTCCACGTTTTGAAGTCTCCTGATACCGAAAAAGTGGTTTTTTTAGAAAATGTTTGTGTGTGTGTGACCACGATAGCGGCCAAACCGCTTTAGGTATCAATTCTAAATTTTATATTTAGGAGTATAATCCCTCTTCAGATCTGATTAGATTTTCAGTAAAATCGGCAGACCGGAAGTAGTAGTTTACTTCAGTGAAAAAATGGAATTTTGCCAATATTTCGTCAACTACCAAGTTTAAACAAATTTATAAAGAATTCACACGTACTCAAAATTACATTTGAGAAAAAATTCATTATGAAAATTTTTCGAAATTCCTACCGTAAGTAGGTCTCTTACTCTTATCGAAAATCAGTTTTTTGCCAATATTTCGCAAATCATGCTAGGTAAGTTACGTGTATAAAAGTATTTAGAACGTAATTTTCAATAACTTTTGTATACAAACAATTTCAAAATTCGGACCGGAAGTCACACTTTTACTCTTATCGAATATCGATTTTTTAAATATGTCGTAAATTATGCATTTATAGAGATTTATTAAGAGAATAGAATTACCTAAAATAGGATTTTGAATTAGTTTTGTTAAAGAAATTCTTAAAATTGTATTGTAAATAATATTGTCGTGTGTGGCCACGCCTCATTATTGTTATTTCTGTCAATGACATTTGATATAACCAAAAAAATTATTCACAATACAGTAACTATAACGTAATATATTTAGTAATTGAAATTCTCTAAGACTTCAGTCTTTCTCAACTTCCGTTTTTCATAACGTAATCCAAGCAAAAATAAACCCGAAAATTTGACAGGAAAATATACACAACATGCCTTTTTGACAAATATGATTTATCTGCCAACACCGAATTGAACTATAGTCTATTAAAAATAATATGTATGGGATAAATTTAATATTGAAACGGAAATTATGTGTTTATTTGCCATGAATGCGTATATTACGACCAATTTATATGTACATTTTCTATTTAAACTAATGAAATAAAAGCCCTCAAATATAATTTAACAAAGTAACTTTTTTAGTTTCTCTAATACAATTATGATATGTAAACGTCATCAAAGACGTACTATTGAATATAACGCGTCTCCACTGTATTAGAATTTAGTATTTGTAAAATTAGGAAGGGTATGCCAAGTAAGATACATTTTTAATAGTTTTAACTGTGCGGCTGCTCTCGTGGTCATACCCACATACAGAGGGACATTACAGACAGACATGTTTGCAAAGACCACTTCTTCGTTATCATGGAATTTAAACGTAGGAATTCACAAAAAAATTCAATCACAGTACTTCCTTTTACTACTTATAAGAAAGTAATAAAAAAATAGTATATATACCCAGGCGACACACTGTCGTCAAAATGCAGTCAATTATTGGAGTTTGGAGACCAAATGAGACGTCGCAAACGACGTACTAATGACGTCAATATGACCGGCGAATGCCACAACCCAGGGATGTTATCTGCCAACCAATCCAGTACGTCAAATGAGACGTCAAATTGACGTACAATTTCTTAGCATTAATGGCCCATTTAAAGAGGAAAAATGCAGCATACATTCAATAAATTTTACTTTATTGGTTATAAGAAAAACAATTTAACAATTATTACCACCAGGGTTTTGTTTTCTAATCCAATCCAGTACTTAAAGCATTTGTGTTTTGAGGATTTTCAATGAATCACAAATGAGTGTATTGTTTCTTGGGCCTAAAAAACGTTGATTTAATATGTGCATACAACTTTTTAAACTTCCAAACTTGAAACTATCTGCATAAATCTAAATAAATAAATAATAGAAATAAAGGTACACATACTTACACGTAATTTGAATACACCTGTCTGAAAAAACATGTGTTTCACCATGTGCGCTTTTCAATTTCCATCCTCAGGAGCATTCTGGTCACTCTTTAACAGTTTCAAAAAATGCTTTTTTGATTGTTTGTGCGTGTTAACCACGAGGAATGTAATAACGAAATGCCTCCCTCGTTGTCAAATTCTACGCCAACATATTGCTGTCGATACGACATTTAATATAAATAATAAATGTATTTGAAATAAAAATGTACCATTGCCACACGTTGGGTACAGCCATTAAATATATATCGGCTGCTCCATGCCAAAACATAGTATCCAACATTTTTTGCAAAAATAGGTTTTTCATGAATATGCATATACTGTTTGTCTGCAACTTTCTGCCAGGGTTCTGTGGTTATATCTCAGCTGGTTTAGACGTAAATGTATGTCCAAAACACAGTATCTGTAGTTGCCGACTACCTTAACCATCCCAAAACACAGTATACATTTCGTACTTTACCAAAACACAGTATATGGTATATACTGTTTTGTAACGGTTTTATAAATCTTACCTTACCCATTCCAAAACACAGTATATATCTTTTAGAATTTCAAAACACAGTATGTGGTAGATGCTGTGTTTTATATGAGTTTTAGAACTTATACCCTATAATTTCCAAAACATAGTAAGTGGTAGATACTGTGTTTTATGTCGGTTTTCATTAAATTTTATCCTACAAGGAGTAAAGTGTAGTTTGTTGTTGTTAGTAAAGTTTGTTAGTGCAGTAAATATTATAATATTTAAAATGTGTGGACGTTCTGGATTAACTCGTACGGAACGATTGCTGTCCATGTGCTTCAGAAATCAGTGAGTACTATTTTAATTGTCGCTTTTTCCCAATAATTTGTTCAGTTAGTGAGTTTCATAACCTTACTTTTTGTATTAACATATAAGTAGGTACCTATTTTGATTTTAAATTTGTGTCTTCAATTTTAGGCCAGCGCCAAATGACACAGAAAGTAACGAGGAAGATAACGATAGTGAAGATAGAGACGATAGTATCGCTGATCCCGATTTTGAGATCAGCGATAACGATAACGCATCAATCAATCAGTCCTGCGAAGATGATTTAATAGCAGAGACGCAAGACGCAGAAGGGCAGATGATGCATTCGCATGATTTAGAAGCTCCAACTGCTCTAGTTAAGGAACCATTTTTAGTAACAATTGCGGCTGCTGAAGCTGTTACTGCTGACGAGCGAGAAATAACAGATAATGCAGCAGTTTTTGTTCCTGGGACGGCACAGGAAAACATTTTTAAATCTTTGCACCCGGTAAAAAGAAGAACTAAGGAGCACGTTAAGTACAAGCGTTTAACATCGCAGCAAAAAATGGATCGAGATAAAAAGAAGCATCCCATGCGTGAACCCTGTACTCAAAATTGTAAGAAAAAGTGCAATTCAAGTTTCACCGAGGAAGAGCGCACACAAATTCATGAAAATTACTAGACATTGGACTACACTTCCAGGCGGAAGTGGATGGCTAAAAATGTACAGATTACAGTAGTCAAGAGAAGAACTGTGGAACGAAATGTAAGGTACAAAAAAAACGATACTCGCAAATATTTCTTACCAAAAGAAAATAGAAGTCATTGTGTTTGTCGTACGTTCTTCTTGCGAACTTTGGGATATTCAAACGACTCGGTAATCACCGCATTGTGTGAATCTATAAAAAGAGCGCCAATGTGTTCTGCTGTAAAAGAGAATAGAGGAGTAACCGGCAACTCAAAGAGAATGAAAGACAGAACGCTGATGGTGGAACACATCAACAGCTACCACCCAAGCGTCAGTCATTACAGGCGTGAAAACGCCCCAAATATGAAATATTTACCAAATGAATTGACTGTGAAAGACATGTACAATGATTTCAAAGAAAAATATCCAGGGGTGTGTGAAAGAGAATTATACAGACAAGTGTTGAAAGAAATGCATGTTTCGCTTTATATGCCAAAATCGGACGCCTGTGCCGATTGCCTGTCTTATAAAATCCAAAAAACTGATCAACAAACCGATAACCAACAACTACTGCCCTTTCAAACAGAAGAAGAATATAATTCTCACAAACAGAAAGCTTTAAAAGCAAACGACAAATATAAATCAGACAGTGAACTTGAAGACAAGGATGGAGCCAGAATTTTTTCAATGGATTTACAGAAGGTTATTTTAATTCCGATCATGCCTGCTATAAAGGACTCTTATTTTACAAGCCGCCTAGTTGCATTTAATTTGACGTTTGCAGCACTTAAGCCTGACTCAAAATACAAAAACTACTGTGCTATGTGGCACGAGGGGGTAGCCGGACGCAACGCGGAAAATATTGCTGATGGCATTTTCCGTGTTTTTGAGGCTGAGAGAGACGTAAAAGAATTTATTATTTGGACTAACAACTGTACAGCCCAAAACAAAAATTGGATTTTGTACACTTCACTGGTTGTTTGTGTAAATGAAGATACCGGTCCTGATGTGGTAATCTTGCGTTATCTCACCAAAGGTCACACTCATATGAGTGCGGACGGAGTTCACGGTAACATCGAAAAAAGAATTAAAAAAATTAGAAATGTGTACGACTACAATGATCTCAAAGAAGCGGTGGTCAGTTCAAGAAAGAATCTTCAAGTTGTGGATGTGACCACATTTCACAAATGGACCAAGAAGAGAAGACAGCCATCAAAAAAAAGCGCTGTCGACGAGACTTTGAGAGGATTTTTGTTGAAAAATGTGGTAGAGGTGCGGTTCACAAAAGGTTCTACATCAATGGAATACAAAACTGATTTTAATGATAATGAGTATACGCAACTTGATTTTCTGCAAAAGAAATTCCAGAATCAAATATCTCAATATAATAATAAACCCGAAATTTTACCAGAACGGGGCGTTTTGCCATCAAAAAAGAATACCATAATAACAGTCCTAGGACCTTCGATGCCAAGAAACCGATTCAATTTTTGGCACAACTTGATTGAAAGCAACTCTGCTCTGGACCTAGGAACAGACAACACTGACCTTGGAGACGATGCAGAAGACGTGCTTTAATTGTTTTAAGTTTCTTTTGCTTTGTTTTATTCTGTAATACCCATCGATTAGAGAAATAAATATATTTTTTCTTGTATAACATTATTTTGTTTAGGATATAAACACAGATACTGTGTTTTGTAATAGAAATGTTGCAACTTACAGTATTTGAAAACACAGTATGTGCAGAAAGAGGCGACATTTTGGATTTACACAAATTTCGATAGTATAATTAAAAACGTAACGGACTGCACTGGTTCTTTAGATCAAGCCGAAACGTTAGATCTCGTCTCCTGCAAAATATTGTTTTTTTCACATAAGGTGAAGTGGGGTAAATGTAATAATGGGGCTAGTGTAATAATGTTTAGTAAATTAAAATTCTGTAGTTTTACAAGCCCGCCATCTGGTATTAGAATACCAAAAGTGTTCTTAAATACCGCCACCATTACAGAAACCTGTGAAGCGTGAAGGTTAAATTTTGCCGGCAAATTTTTCGTGAGCACTGCATTTAACCTCAAAAGACTAGTTGACACATGGGTGGTCTCGGCGTGCACTGTAGTTGAACTAAAAAAGGTAAGTCCTCGATAAGTGATTTATATTTCTTTTATAACTTCAAATAATGGGTAAAATTGTTGTTATTAACTTAATTGCGCATTTTCTTAAAATTATGTGATGTATTACAATTGCCCCATAAATATAACACTGGGGGTTAATGTAATATATATCGAGTGGGTTATTGTAATATGTATATCACATTTACCCCATTTTCAGAAACATCATGGTACGAAATTACATTCGTAAGAAATCTCAGTCTTCAACGACTTATAGCAAGGAAATATTACAAAATGCTATAGACGAAGTGAAGAGTGGTAGGACAACAATATATAGAGCCAGTAAAGCTTATAATATTCCATATCCAACTCTATATACAAATGTGAAAGGAAGTCGAGGAAAAATTCATAAGAAAGGTGGTCGTCCAACGTGTTTATCATCATTAGAAGAAAACAAACTGGCAACGTGTTTGAGAACAATGGAAAAATGGGGTTTTGGGATGACTCGTCGGGAAGTTTTAGAAACAGTTGGAAATTATGTTCGTAGCAATAATGTAAAAACGACGTTTAAACATGGAATTCCTGGAGAAGATTGGTTTTTGGGTTTCAAAAAACGAAATCGTCTAAGTCTAAAAGTGCCTCAGAACGTAGAATATGCAAGGAAGAAAGCACTGGACCCATTTGTAATCTACGAATACTTCAGTCTTTTGGAGGAAACTATAATTAATCTTCATTTACAAGAAAAACCAGAAAGAATTTGGAACCTAGATGAAAGCAGTTTAAGCATTGATCCTCGAAAAACTAAGGTAGTAGGAGGTGTAAACAAAGCGGCGTCACGAACAATAAGCACTCCGGGAAAGGAAAATGTAACAGTCTTATTGATGTGTAATGCAGCTGGAGGCAAAGCTCCTCCTTTAATCGTTTATAAGGGGTTGCACGTTTGGGATCAGTGGATGACTGCTGAAGGCCAAGGATATCCAGGAACAGTGTATGCGGCTAGTAAAAATGGATGGATGGAATCCGAAATTTTTGCCAATTATTTTATAAAGACTATTTTAACCACTGTTGGAGAAGAACGTCCTGTGCTAATAATTTATGACGGACACTCGACGCACGTTACTTTATCCGTTATTGAAAAAGCCTTACAGGAGGATATTACGATCATCAAGTTACCTCCACACACCAGCCATTTACTCCAGCCGCTCGATCTTGCGGTGTTCAAGTCCTTTAAGACCAGATGGGACGAAAAACTTGTTAAATGGCAACGCCAACATGTGGGACTTAAGCTACCAAAAAAAATTTTTTCACAATTCTTGGGTGAAACATGGCTGGAAGTTCCTTCTCAAGTTATACAGAATGGGTTTAGAAAAGCAGGCATAGTTCCCCTAAACAAGAATGTAATTTCCGAGGATCAGTTTCCACCGGAAACCTTGCAAAAATGGAAAAACAGAAGTGTAACTACAGAACAACTGCCACACAGAAGTGTAACTACAGAACAACTGCCACAGTCGTCATTAACTAAAGAAGTTCTGTCTTCCGAAAATATGTCCGTTGCTCTTCCATTGTCAAAAGAAACTGTCCTACTTAGTGATGATGCCATCATACCCGGCACATCAAAAGATACTCCGCTATCATCTGACTCATTAACTACATTTGAGGACTTGTTATTATCTAAAATTAAACAAAAACCGTTGCCTGAAAAACAAAAGCGAAAGAGACTATGCATCGGGTCAGAATTGCTAACATCCGAACAAGCTGTTGAACGTTTGAAACAAAATGAAAACAGCAAAAAACCAAACCCAAAGGACAAAAAGGGTAATAATGTGAAAAGGCGACAACGAGAATTATCTTTATCAGAGAGTGAGGGTGATTTGGAAAGTGAAGTTACCCCAACCTATATCGATACAGATGATGACGTTGATCCAGAGGACCTAACAGAGTATGAAGTTAATGAACAAGATGTTCCCTTTATTATTCAGGTAAACTCCTGGGTATTAGTGCAATACACTACGAAAAAACGTGTAAAACATTTTGTCGGACAAGTTGTTAACAAACACGAAAACGGCTGGGTAATCAAATTTACAAAATATTCAAAAGAACATTTTGTGTGGCCAACTATAGAAGATTCTGACATTATAGAAGAATCTGATATTTTGAGGGTTCTACCAGAACCTGAAGTTACAAGAAGGGGTTGTTTTAGTTTTAAGGTCTCGTTCGATGGATACAATTTAAAATGTTAAATCGCGTACATATGCCCTTTGCTTCTTTTTTTAGAGAATTTTTTTATTTTTTTTAGATTACATACCATGTGCCTATATTTCAAAACAACATGTTCTTTTATAAGAGTTTATAACTTTGTTACGAATTGAAATTTTTTGATAAAAGAAAAGCCAAAATATGTATTTTTTTATGTATTTTTACAATAACCCCACCAACATATACTTGTGTTTACACATACAAATATATCAGCGATTATTACATTAGCCCCAAATATCGGGGCTATTGTAATATAGTAACATGTTTTAAAAAAAAAATCATAACTTTTTTCTAAATTAAAATAATTTATTTAAGTTGATGCAATCATTAGATAAGTCTCCAAAGAAGACGTCCGATTTTTTTTTTTTTTTTTTGAGCAAAGACCTGAAGTACAGACCCTTGTAAATTTGAACTAATGAAAAACTATATTACTTTTACCCCACTTCACCTTACTGTGTTTTGGCATGGAGCAGCCGATATGCTGTGGATGCTACACTGCTGATAAATGATAAAATATTGTAATAGTTTATTTATTAACTTGATCCTGTTAGGAAATTGTATTTCAGAACTGTATTTAGGTTGGTAGTAGAGAGTAGAGAGTAGAGAGAGTATTGCGAAGTTACGTAGAGTGTGTTGTGAGAAATGAATTATATTATTATAATTATATTATTAAACTTAACGTGTGTGTTTAATTTCTGGAAAAGAGAAGAGAAGGAGAGTTAACAATCCTATCAGCATAACATTTTTAATGTTCTTATGGAGTTCCTGCAGTGATTTACTTCTTATGCTCTGATTCACCTCTTATTTAGTTTTGCTTGGGATAAGGGCAAGAAATTAAACAAGATGTCTAAATCTCATATAAAAAAATATATATTTACATTCAGAAATAACGGTTGTTAATAACCTTGTCTTTTATAGATTTTTATTCTATAGTTAAAAAAAACATTTATACTCACGTTAGAGTTATTATGTTTGTGAAATACTTATATATCTATGATGATAGCTGAATGAATATTCATCTTCTTCTTCTAAATTTTAAAATATTATTGATTCTGGTTAATTTGTTTATTAATACTATGCCGTCACTATTTTACCAAAACATACTTTCTTACATAGTGCTTCAATAATCTAGAATCTTGCAACGTGAATGCTTTGAAATTAGTTCCCGCTTATTCGTATTCATTTATTTGAATTAAAGAATTAAGTGATTATTTGATACTTAATGATGCTCAACGATCTACTAAAGGCAAATATTCTCACATAGTACCTTCAGCATGTTTAGAATGAACTATTCTTTTTATTATTTCATGAAAGACTAAATATTATCATTATTAAACAAGAGAATATTCATCTGATATCCAATACATTGAATTATTTTTATCTCATCTACTTCATTTCATCGTACATTTTATCAAATTCTATCTTATTTACGTCCTCAATCTTAAAATTAATGATAATCTTAATACAGATTATCTAATTGTGAGTTGATAAGTAGTGCATATCGACCCTACTCTCACTTTCGCAATATCAAATTTATTACTAATCCTTTACAAAATCAACGTCTTTACTGCACGAATTACAAACTTAAAGTCTACAGGTCTAATCCTGTTTTTCCACTTATATATTAAAACACATGCCCATCGACTATTTTAGCGCCTCTCTTCTTCAATTAAGTTTTAGGTTGGCATCTTTTTCAAAAACGTTCGTGGTAAAATTTTCTTGTTCGTTTTCTTTAGCTTGTCACATTCGAATCGATACACGTAGATCATATTGACAGTTACACACTAATGGAATACTTCAAACTGTTTGTTATTAAAGTCTTTCACAAATCTGTTGCATCCATCTGAGGTAAGTGTATCTTTCTTCTTTTCTTTTTCAGTATAACCCTTCATTGTATTCGTATATAAATGCATTGCGTTTTTCATTATTTGTTAAGTACATATTTCTTCTTGCCATTTATTAATTTTATTTTAATTCTTCTTTTAGAAACTCTTCGGTCTAGTAATAGGTACAGGAAAAACGTTGTATACGACGGGAATTTTTCTTACCGGGCTCGCACTGCAAAGAACGGTCGCCTTCGTCACATTCTCCCCGATTTCTAACCATGCTTTTTCCTCAGGTAACACGTCCATTTGTAAAATGCTATAAACAACATTATCATTGTATTTTTCTTTTGCAGCTTTTTAAACCACACATAACCATTTCCATTGCATTTGAAACCTTTGAACTACTCATACAAGAACTAACAAGTGTATTTTGAATTCATATTGTTATTTACACAAGATATTCTTATTTACGATCCAACACTTTCCACATTTGTATAATGGTCCATTTCTTACAATGTTTCTATGTTCTAACGTCTTGAGTGATATTAGGTTCTGTAGTTTTGTACTCAAACCATATTTCGTGCTTGTCTTTTCTACAAAATATAAAGTACATTCATTTATGTTGCGTTTGTCTTATGCCTAGTATTTATATTTATCGCCAACCGTCAGTAAAGTGATGCGTTACCATAGCGTTTTGCGGAGATAAAGAAACACTTTATCGTACTGTACAATAAAGTACTTTACCTGCCGCTAATATCTGTCAGCGTAGCATGACTGATGACTTTTAAAAATAAATCGTTTGTCACTGTCATAAACTGTCAAAAGTTATTATATCTTTATTTCTTAAATTAACAATTTTAACGGTTGGCGATAAAATTTTGTATGCACCACGTCAGTAAAGTACCTTTACCGAACTCGTCTGTTACTCGCCGCGCTCGCTTCACTCGCTTGGCTCGTAAACCAGACTCGTTCGGTAAAGTATCACTTTACTGACTTGTTACATAAATAACTATTATTTAACTGGTATTTATATTTATTTAACTGGTATTTATATTAATTTAACTGTTACATACCAACAACTTATACATTTTGACAATAGAATTGTCCTTAAATGTTGGCAACCCTATTGTACTTGCAAGTATCTGTTCTTAACTAATACCTTAATTTTTATATAAACGATTTTAAAAATAAAATTAGTATTCTTTTTTCTTAATAACTAAACGAATTCTCAAGATTATTATTTTCGATAATGTGAATGTCACAGCAATATGTCATCTAAAAGTTATAATATACAAGAAGGGGCTTACGAAAATTATAATTAAAGACAAAATGCACAAATTTGCACAATTTTCGCCTCGATAGACTAGACCTCGACATTCGCAATAATCGCATGGATTAGTGAGTGAGGTTAAGAACATTTTTCATCGAAAGCATAGGAAATTACTCGAATCTGCATCCTACACTATTTTATTTATAATTTCTAACACAAGTTGAGCAATTTTAGACTTACCTTTCCTTTGAAAACTAAACAAGAACACAATTCACTTTGATCTTTATGAGGTTTCGTTTTGGTTTAATATTAGAAACGACTATAATCAACTCTAATCTAATACAGTTTTGTTGCTACGCATGCGTAAACATATTTAGTATATCATTTAGCGCATAATTGCGAAATATGTTGGGAGTCTAGTTAGGTAGCTTAAAACTCGAATAATAAACATATTATCTCAGGGAGCTGAGCCACTATTTCTACGCAACTTATAATTCTTCATTCTAATGCAGGATTTAAGGTTTAATAAGGCAGCCCTGTTTTCTAAGACGTCTCAAAGACGTCAAATTTTCGATCTGAGAGGCACATTTGTACGTCAGTTATTGGGCTTATGATGTCGCCGACGAATAATAACCAATAATTGACGACATTATGACGACAGTGTGTCGCCTGTAGTTGGCTGTAGAAATTTTAGTGAAATTTTCTTAAGAAAATGTATAATTTCAAATAAACGGATTAAATTCGTAGTATAGGGAAATTATAGATAAACAATACTAACAAGTTACTAAAAATAGGTGCAACTACTTTATTTATAGTTTCTAACATATTATATAAGAGCCTCCCAAATTTAAATGTCATCGGCCGCTACATTATTAATGGCGACAACGAAAGCTTAATCTATAACATATAACTTTGACCACAGACAAATTTTGACTTTTGATAAACTTTATTTCATTTCCAAATTTTGTTTTTATTTTTGTGCTTTATTTTGGATTTATTCTTTTATATTTTTGTCTATAAAATGTTCGGTAAATGTGATTAGAATAAGATAATAAATTATAATTAGAAGCAGTCACTAAAACATATATAGATAAGATAATATACACTGATGATGACAGTAAACGGTCTACCGAAACATCGGAAATATCAAAATTTAACAAACTAGAGAAATAACCCAAATATTTCTATTTATGGGGGCGTTAAAATAACGTATGTACCTATCTATCGGCCGGTAGCAATTTTATAATTATGCAAATGTCGGGTATAAAATCATTGTTTATTTTATTGTATGTAATAAGTCATAATATCCTCCTACGTATGGTATAGGTGTTTAATTTACACAAATTCATTTTATAAAATTTTTATTTCAATTTTATCAAACGAACCCCTTACCCTAAGACGCGTGTTTGAAAAATAAAATGTTTTCAATTTAACAAAGAACAAATATATCGTCTAGAGTCTAGAGTATAGACAATTACCCGGCAATTGCGACACTAGTCAATCACGCTAACACCGCCTATCGAAAAAACAGAGACTCGCTTTTAACATCTTTGTAGCTTCTTTATAATCATTTTTCTCTGCCAACACATCAATTTCTATTTCTTAGTGATGAAATTACTGACTTATGAGTAAATAATATTCTCTATTAGAAAGAAAAAGCAAAACACAATTAATAAAAACACATATTTAAGTAATTAAAATACTAATTCAACTACATACAACAATAACTTATACATATACTCTAACAAAAATTGCTTCAAATATGTACTTCAGTAATTATCTGTCTAGCTAGTCATAGGGTCTAGCTTCTAAAAGATCTCTATACTCTTCCTTAAAATTCTCAAGAGGAAAAAATGTGCCCAAATTAGGAATCTCCATTGTTTGGGGATCCTCACTTTCGGCAATTTGGTATTTAATCTGTAAAGCAATAGTAATTATATGAATTGCACATATACTTTAATTCTGTATTAAAACACATACCATAAATCCAAAAACTCCATCAATGTTATGCAACTCAATAACAACGTTAGAACAGAAATCTGGATGACGACCGTCTAACAGACCTAGAGTTCTCAAAAACATGCAAATTGTATAGTCGTGCCCCGAATACAAATGCACTTTATGTTGAGATTTACCATTAATTTTTGACATGGAGTCTTCCACAATCTTTTGAAATAATTTCCCTAAGAAAATGTATATATTAGAAGTATTATTTTAATATGATTATCACTTTTTTTTTTTTTGCGTACCAACTATAAGTGACTTTATACGTAGCGTAGCCACGACAAATTCAAATTCCAACATTGCGATTTCTTGCAGGCGATGAGGCCAAACCTCTTTCGTCCATTCGGGCAGTTTTAAACCCATTCTCTCCTGCAAAAATATACTTTCACATATGAAAAGCAATCTTCATAAAATGAAGCAAATTTGGAGGTAGATTTAAAAAAGTTATAGAGACATCTACAGGAAATAATTGTAATTATTTTTTTAAAAATCAAATTGAATGTAAAACACAGACTAAACAATCGAGACCGGCAACTTAATCCTAGATTTTATCCAGAGTACTCATCCTTGTTTAACAAACGTAAATTTCAATACTCTACCATCTTTGTCAGATTCACTGAACTTGGAGATGAGATGGCGCTAGCGTCAATTGAAATGTTTGTTATGCTGTGGTTATATGTCATTCAAAACTACATTTCAAGTTTGACACGTTTGATATATTTTTGCAATCCTTTGTCGTACATCGTATTAATTATATGTTGATACAAATATGGTGTCCAAGTGTTTAGTGTGCGGGTTTGGGCACGATGAAGTTAACAAAATGCACCCAGGTTTCCTGCAAATATCGACTAGTGAGTATAAATATTGTAAAGTTGTGCTTTAAATATGCGTATTACAAAATTTCTTAGTCATCATATTATATTATATTACAAGATTTGTATTATTTTTATCTTCTCGTTACTGGTTGTGTAATTTAATTTTACTATGTATTGTATAAGTATATGTATCAATAAAAACTATTATTATTATATCCCTTGATTATTATATTTCTTTTAATCTTAGTAGTTTATTGTGTCTAATAGGTCACCGTAAGAGCGTTGTTATAATACATGTAAGTAAAAGATTAATATTTATATTTCGTATCACATATTTAATATGTAACACCACAAAATTACACATAAGATGCTCAAACTAGGGCTATAATTGTTACAGTAAGTAATATTTATTACCATAGTTTTAGTAACTTTTGTGTATGTTTCTGTTACATAAATAACGTATTTAATAAGCATATTCTAAAAACAAGTTCATTTCAAATTCCGCGGCAATATGCTGCTAGCACCATCTTCGTACCAAGTTCACTGATGTGTGACAAGGATAGAAGATCTTGGATATTTTTTTTTCAAGTAGTTGCCGGTCTGGGTTGTTTAGTCTGTGTGTAAAATTAAATTTTTAAACATAACCTATAACTATTCCTACTTTTGTTAATCATAAATTCAGAATCAAAAATTACTTCACGATATAGCAAACTTTGCAAGAAATGATGTGACAAAACGGTAAGAGTGATAGTTATTACTATAATTTCACCATGACTATTGTGTTATAGAATTCAGTTGTCGGCAATTAAAGAAATCATCATTTATGACAATTATACAATATACATGTATGTAAATGATAAGATGCTATAGGATATTTATAAATTAATGCTGATATTTCTTACATAAATAATGAACAAGGCTGACAAGTCGTATATATCTCTGGGATTATGCACTTTTTTACCAGTGTGGTGTTCGATATGATCTATTGAATCTCTGTAAGGTTTCAAAACCTTTTGACCAGGTCCATTTACATAATTATTATATTCCATAAGGGCTTGATTATCATGTTCAGATGCTAAAAAGAGCTAAAAGAAAGACATTCCTATTCAAGATCAGGATTGTTGCAGGAATATAATCTACCTTATCATATTTTTTCGGTGTACAGTGATAAGGGATTGGCTGCCAAAGTAACTGATCATGCCAAATTTGCTCATTTTTCGGTGGGTATAGAGAGGCTAAGACTAGCTGTAAAGTCATCTTTGTTCTATCATAATCGGAGGCCCATGCATCTAACTGCTGTGATTTATAGGAATCATCAAGAAATTGCCCATACCTTTCACGTAAACTCTGGCCAAATCTGTATGCTCTTTTTTTTCCAGTCTATTTTTGAAGAAGTTGAAATTAAAAGGTAATGATATTTTAAACAAGTATTTAACAAGTCAAAATCTCCATACTTGCCTTAGTTAATTCCCCATAGCCATAAGGCGAATAATCGTAATCTCTGTATGGATCTTTTGGATAAATACCCTCAATTTCTTGTGTCCTGTCACCATGTCTAAAAATCTAATTCAGAAAAATTAAATGAGAAATTCCAAATATTTCATTAGAATATTTAATCGTGAAATATATAGATGGCGCTGTATCAAATGTCACCTGATTTGATAAATTCAAAATTTTAAAATTATACCTACCACATGTAATAACACTAATGTGTCGGACATAGTTCGTATATGGCTTTTTGGTATTTTACACAGTCTCAGAATGACGAACATTGTGCAGTACATTTTGTATTTATAGGTGCTGAGATTTGGGGAAAACAAAAAAGAAGATTATTATTATATTGCACTACTTAAAAATATACAATATCATTAGCAGATGTGATAAAATAAAACGCCAATATTTGCTAAGTATTCCACACGTGATTGTTTGGTAACTAAAGAATGTGCATTTTCTTACCAAATAAATGAGTTAAACACTGTAGAACAGACGTAATGTTAAATCATCTTACTATTATATCGCTTATAGTCAGATTTAATTTTTGACTAATTCTTATTGTTGATGATAAAATCCTAAATACGTGTGTAGTTGTGACATCAAGGGTGCTATTCACAAAATTTTCGCCAACCAATGACCGTAACTAATCTATATTAATTATTGGATGAAGTTATCTATCATCTTTGATAGATTTCAGTATAATTAAGTGTAGTAGAATCGTTTTAGCAACCGGCATATGGCAATAAATTAAAATGATGTCACGATTGACATAAACTAAACAACTTTACCATAATACCTATGAAATTTAAAATTGCAGGCACCTCTCTGGCGGCACAATAAATGAAGGAAGACCTTTTTATTGTGCGCATTGAATAATATAAGTGTCTAAATCACAGTGCGTCATTCATATTACAGACACGTTTTTCACTAAGTTTATATACACATGCCTAGATGTCAAATAATATTCAAAACTTTATAAGAATTTCTCATACTGAGACCAGCTGGTCTATAAGACTTGCCTTGAATATAATTTAAATAAATGTAATACATCTCTGTCGCTAAAAAATTATAGCCAAGTATTTCTGTTTAAACTCACTTATTTCATTAGACTTTAGTGTATTACCAATTCTTAAACCAAAATATACTATTTGCAACAGCCACAAATTAGAAATTGCTTGCAGATAAAATTCAAGGAGGAAAATCACAATTTAAAAATAATTACCAAAATGGTGACAATTACTGAATCTGACACTGTTCAGAGGTTATGTATATTGTCTTGTTTTGACAGATTACGCATACTAAGATTAATGATAAAACCTCGCACGATAAGATTAATGAGGTGATACAGCAAAGTGCTTCCTAATCACAACACGAAGGTTATCTTGTACCGTGTACGGGAACGCTATACAGGATGAGAAAACAAGAATTAACAGGGAGAAAGAAGGAGAAAGCTCTCGTTACCCATAAACGAGGTACTAAACAACGACTTACCGATATTTCCTGTATCTCTCAAAACACCAAAATTGAATCTGCTTTATCCTTTCAACTAATTTCTTCTATAAGCCGAAATTATACAAGAAAACTTCAAGTCCTCAAAACTTCTTCCTGTTGCCACTAAACGTTCTTCAGCACTTATTGCATCTCTAAACAAAGTGTTCTTCTTTTCTATGAGAGGTGCTACTAGAATTAATAATTCTTGAAATATGTCATAGTCCATTCTAAGATAATTTATAACGTCAAGTGGTTCGCATGATTGGATGCACTTCAATAAGCGTAAATGGGTAAATTCTTCCCTCTTTTGCAGCCACTGTTTTACCCAAATGCGTTTTTTCTTCATCACATAACATCAATGTACTAACAGCCAAAACAATTTTTGCCTTCTTGGAGAACACGGGAGGCATGTCTATTTAATAATATTCGTCTAGGGCTCACCACGTTCAGTGTATGACTGAACCCGTTTGCACGGTTCGTGCATTGTCCGGGTAATGTGTGGACAAATGTGGATAAGTCGCATGTCGGGTCGCGGTTGGGAGTCGGATCTGGGTTCGTATAGTGAATGGGGTGCTTTAGAGTGCAGGTGCATGTCTCTCGCACTAAACTGCGTTTCCATCTTCCTAGTGTCTGTAAGCTTACGGTCTGTACTAGTTTGTACACTTCATTTGATAATTTTAACAAACAATTTTTATAGTTATCATAAAATGGCAAGCTGCTGTGTGCCCGGATGCTGAGGTAACTATTATAAAGGTGAACGTGTTACAGTGTTTAGGTTTCCCAAGAACGACAAAATAAAAGAAAAATGGATACGACGTATTCACAGAGAAAATTATATTGTCACTGATAATTCAAGAGTCTGCATTAAACACTTCTCAGAAAATTTTTATTGTACAGGAAGATCGAATGACGAGGTCCGATGGCACAGTTTTGGTCATGCTACGAAAAATTTTAAAATTAACAGACGATGCGTATCCAACTATTTTTGAAAACCAGCCTAGTTATATGTCAACATGTTTGACAATAAAACGGAAAGATCCTGAGGATAGGCAAAACGAAATTGGGAAACGCCTGAAAAAGGCTACGGAACTGAAATCATTAGCAGACAGGATATTAAATTTTGATGATTTCAAAACTAACGTACCAGAAAAAATTCAAAATTTTAAAAAACACTTCGACAGAAAAATTTGTTTATCACGAGTCTATATATACAAACTTAAAGAAAATAGGTATATTTTCTGATAAACCTAGTATTTACACCATGTGCATAAAAGACGATTTTTCACTAAAAATATTTAGCGAGAAACCTGAAAATGTTTTCCTGCAGACAAAAATCAATGAAATTTTAAAAAACGGCGAATATCGAAGTTGGTCAGTTTTGCAAAATGTCTTGACCTTTTTAAGTTTATATGAAACAGAATTGTCAGAAAGTGAAGGTTATGAAGTGTTAAGGAATATATGGTTAAATAAAAAAGATAACAAACAGACTTTAGTGGTTCCCAAAATCCCCGACAACTTATGTGAAAGAGATTGCGAAATTGGTAGTGAAAAATCATTTGTGCATGCGGCTGTTTTAAAAAACTTATCGAGACGAGCAAAATGATGTTATAAAATTAGCCCCAGCTTTAAATCGAAAAGTCCTCTATCCAACTTCCATCGAAAGACAGAATGTGTCCTTGTGTTTAAGGCTCTTCGACGAAAAAAATATCGCTGCTTTGAAAACCAAATATGCAAGTAATGATTGGTCTTTTGCAAAGGATACAGTCAAATTTTTGCAGTTGGTATCTGATTGGTGGAAAATCGTTAAGGCGAATCAGGACGATCATTTAGTGTGTTTCCGATGCGGTAGATGGCGCTGAAATTATTTAGCTGTTTTAAGAAAAACCAAGCAAAATATTTTTAATTTGAAAGAATAAATGTTTTGAAAGCAATAATCAAAAATGCGCTAACGTTTTAGTTTTTCAATTTTTTTTTTCTAAAATTTTTTTTTGTAATAACTTAAGAAAAAGAAGAAAATAGAAAAAGTGGCCAAGAGCGACGTTCAAGCTATATCTACTGATGTTTAATCAATTTTTATTTTATTTTTTTGCCAGAAAATAGCGTCCGAAACAGTAATATACGTTTTCCCCTTTGATCTCGCCGCGCCGTAAATGCGGACGATCTTTTTGCCACCCGTCTAATTGACTGCGCCATACAAATTATACCTATATTCGAGCTGAAGGATCTTTTCAAGACATTGCCGGTGTCCTGCGAAGTAGCATGCATAGTTAAAACAATTGAATTTACTGATTTAAGATAATAAATAATTATGTTAATGATACTGGAAATAAAAGGGCTAGCCTGTTAAGAATGTTTACGGGCTACGGGTTCATAGTAGCTTAGGTACCTACGTATTTTCTGCAACAATTCAATAAATTATACTATTATTTACTTACTTTATGAACAAAACTATTAGTATAAAATTGAAAAAATATAATACTATGTTCATACTAGTTATTGATACATTTAAAAGTAGAACGGGTACCTAATTCTTTCCGAGTTTGGTTTTCCGAGAACTGACTTTTTGCACGTACGGCGATAACAAATCAAACAAGCCACCCTACTCACCCACAAATTTGATTCTTATATCTACTAAACACGATATTCAAAACACAGTGCCACTGTGGAACTTGCAATTGCGGGAATTCCAATGACATCATAGGTTTGTTCGTAGAGAGTTTTTGTGATAGTTATTCGACTTTTCTAATGGGCATGCGCCAGTAAAAATTTAATATAAATAAAACTTGTTCGAGATTTTGACAGTACGAACGCTTTTTAGAGGGGCAATCTGTTGAAAATGAATGTACACTATGGACCCACGATAATACAAAATTATTAATATTTATAGAAATTATGTCTGTTTTTATACACTTCATTGTAAATAATCGTTTCTGTTTTTAAAGATGATCTTTTATAGAATCTCTTTGTTTGTATACTTCCAATACCTAGTTACCTTTTATATACAAATGTGAATATACACGGAGGTTATGTATTTCCATTATGTACAACAATAAAGGAATCGTGATCGATAACACCTCGACGCAATTGACCCTACCAACCACAACGAAATTTAAAAAAATCTACTTGAAATGTGTACACACGCATGTGCGAACTTTTGTCAGAGATAAAACACCTAACTCTTGTGATAGTTTGAAAATCGTTTACAATTGCAAATTTGTATTAGTCCGAACACTAAACTAGTAGTTGGAAACGAATCGAATTTGTGATTCTACTCTCCGAACATTGATCATAAAATACGCATGCGTCGTACAGTTTCTGATAGTTACCAATTACTCTGCAAGAAAACCTCATGTCTGTAAACAGAGATTCCACCCGGAGCCTAAAACAAATAGAGAGAGAACATCTCCAAGGATATCAACTCCTAAATTAGAACTTACGGTGGCTGATAGTGCTGTATGGGGAGTAATGTCTATTGGTGGTGGATATTCGAGCATGGAAGAATTGTTCTCTACCTTGGGAGTTAAACCAATAGGCAGCAAGTCATTTCAAAAGATAGAAATGAAACTAGGAAAGGTAAGTAAAGGTTAATATTTTCATCTAGAGTTTACTGGTAACTTGTGGTTTTACAAAGGTTTGGCAAGAAATTTTATAAGAATCCATGATTGAAGCAGGCAAGCTTTAGCTGTAAATAATGGTCATATAACGGAGGATGGGACTCCATTTATCACAGTAGTTGTGGATGGAGGCTGGTCACATCGAAGCCATGGTCACAGATATTCTTCTAATTCTGGTGTAGCTTGTGTTATTGGTGTAAAAACAAAAAAGTTGCCGCATCTGGATGTGAGAAATGAATATTGTGCCATGTGCCTTTATCTTAAAACAAGCGGAAAAGATGAAGTGCACGACCATTGTTTTAAATATTGGACCGGTACTTCCTGTGGAATGGAATCGGATATGCTCATTCAGGCTTTTAATCAGAGTAAGACTCTACATGGATTGGAATATCGATGCTTCATTGGGGATGGTGATTCTAGTGTGCACAAAGAATTACAAGAAATGGTTTCGTACGGTAGAAAAATTGAGAAAATTGAATGTACAAATAATAATAATAATAATAATAATAACTTTATTGTCATTGATCGCAAATACGATATCGACATTGTCATGAAAATGTACAATTGTAAAAATATACAAACAAGATATAATAAACACCATTAAAAAAAAATTATATTAAACAAATGACACAATAACAATCACAGAGAACCGTCAAGGTAGTCCTGAAGCGAATAAAAGGCTTTTCCCAAAAGAAATTCTTTAAGTGCCCTTTTAAACATTCCTGTACCGCTAACATCTCTGATGTTGTTGGGTAACTTATTAAAGATTTTGGCAAAGGAATAGTCCGGTGACTTTTCATATATGTTCGAGGTGTGATGCTTCAATCTTATAACGTTAGTCGATCTTGTTTCGTAAATGTGTGATAAGGAATCGTAATTTTGTATATTTGTTTTAACATACATTGCTGCTTTATATATATAAATGCATGGGAACGTAAGGATCTTACTACTTTGAAATGTGTTCCTACAAGTGTAAGTTGGTGTTAAATCAAATATTAATCGTATAATCCTTTTTTGAGCAGTAAATACGCGTTTCCATCCCACTGATCGACCCCATATCAGAACGCTATAAGAAAGTGTAGAATAAACAAGAGCATAGTACATATTTAATAGGCCGTCAGTATCTAAGCATGATTTCAGCTTTAATATCGCATAGTATGATTTGTTTAATTTTTTACATACAGAGTCAGCATGACCCTCAAAAGTGAGGGCAGCATCAACCGTGACTCCTAAAAACACCGTAGAATTAGATACTATATTAGACAGATCCGTATCGCAAGTAATAAGTCTACGTTGAGAAAAAAATATGCAAACGGTCTTGTCACTATTCATCATTAATCTGTTTCTCCTGCACCACGATTGGAATTGATCAATCACCGATCGTATTAAATTTTGCAGATCATCCCGATTATTTGCAGAAAGTGCGACCGATGTATCGTCAGCGTACATCACTACAAGACCATTTTTTATGTGCTTCGGCAAGTCATTTATAAATATTAAGAATAGTAAAGGGCCCAAGATTGACCCTTGTGGTACTCCCATACCATTCGTAACCTCTTCCGATTGGTGGCCGGATAACGATACGACTATTTTTCTATTACTTAAGTATGATTTTATCCATTGCAATAATGGATCCCGTATACCGAGACAGTATAATTTATCTACAACATAGTCAATATCAAGACTATCGAATGCGCGAGAGAGATCAAAAAAAAGACCTGCCACATATTTTCCGGCCTCAAGTGCATCATATATATATCTGAAAAAATGAATCGTTGCTGTTTCAGTTGACCTGCCCGACCGAAAACCATGCTGAGATTCTGAAAATAATTTATAATTCTCTAGGAATGCTGATAACCTCCTATAAATTGCCGTCTCAAAAATCTTTGAAAACACACTTTGTAATGCAATTGGCCTATAATTTGATATGATAGTAGGATCATTCTTCTTATGAACTGGTATAATTCGCGATATCTTCAATAAAGATGGAAAAATGCCGGAGTATACTGAGAGATTTAATATTTTCGTGAGAGGACCGGCTATGATTTCGCGGACTGCTTTAATAGCACTTACATGAATACAATCAATTCCCGTACTTTTTGTGTTTTTTAGCGAGGAGATTATTTCTATAATTTCTGCGGGTGTGACATCAATATATACGATACTATTCGGTGTAGTATGCATTACCATACTTGGAAAATTGTCACCACAAACATTATTAAAACCGGTGCTTGAGCGATTACATGCATCGTTAGCAAAATATATACAAAAATGATTGCTTATTTCAGTAATATCTTTTACAATATTGTCACTATTTTCTAATTTCAAAGAAATATTCGTATCCTTTATGTTTCTACCTAGTTCAGTATTTATACACTTCCATATTTCTTTTGTTGATGAACAAGCATTCTTTATTTTGTTTTGATAGAATGCAAATTTAGTTTCTTTTACTTTTATTCTATACCTGCGTTTCTTATTTTTATAATAATTTAAAACATTGAGACTATTACAATGCCTTGTAAGCCAAAATAAATTTTTAATTTCATCATTCATATCAGCTAATTGCTGAGTATACCAGGATAATTTTTGTTTATTTCCTACCTTAAGATTCGCTTCAAGACTAGGACAGAATACATCATAATACCACTGAAATATAGACATAAACTCAACAAAACAGTCATTCACGCTTGTGTCACTGATTTGAGACCAATCATGCTGCGCCAGATGAAACCGAAGCTGTCCCAGTGCCTCTGAAGATAGGTTACGACGCTTACACACTCGATTGGCAGGAGCATCAGAAGCAACTTCCCCATAAGAAATGAAATCCGCCACCCATGCTAGATGATCAGCTATATTTAACTCAACCAGACTGCAGGACCACCTTGGTTTGGGAATATTAGTGACCATGTAGTCAATGGTCGATTCCGTCGTTCGTCCAGTCCTATTAGTAAACACTCGCGTTGGGTTGGCAAAGTCACCATGTGATTAAATATTACACTAAAGCTTTGATGAAAGTTCAAGGCGTTTCTAGAAGTGTTAGAAATATTCTTACGCGTCCGATCATCAAACGCCCAGTCAAAGGTGCCAGGGCAGCCATTATATATAATTCGAAAAATGGTAAAAACCCTGTCTCAGAGAGGATTTGTTGTAATGTAACTTTAAGCCACCAACGTTAAAAGTGAGGGACATTTGACACTGGAGTCATGTAAACGACATTTTTACTGTGAAACTAATACTTGTAATTCCGATTAGTTAAATGAAATTCAGAACAAAAGAATTGTAATTAGAATAGCCAATTGTTATTCAGAGAATATCATCAAATGTAATTTAAAAGAGATTATGCAGGATTTTATTTCAACACACAGTACAAACGATAAAAATATACAAAAAGGTCAACCTAGGGTAGTTTTATTATTAACAAAATCAACACTTATATTCCTACTCGCATATTATTCATTGCCAAAATTATGCGTTCCAAATTAAAACTGATGATTTCTGAATTACATTTGATACTTGAATAACGATTAATTTAAATTACAATTGACGATTTCTGAATATCAACTTACGCTTTCTGAATTACAATTAGAAATGGTGTGGATAAGTACCAAATTAGAGGATGGAGATTTCAAAATTTCCACGCTCTTCCGTTGACCCCGTTACTATCAATAAAATACAGAAAATCTTACGTCCCACCTAAACTTTTTTTGTGTAAAAGGATCCAGCGGACTGTCGGTATAATGACTGTCAAAGGGAAATGCATTTTTCCGTTTCGGGCGTTATTATTTGCCAAAATTAAAAAAAAAAAAGTTTTGTCATTAAAAAATTGGTCTTCATATGCGCCGTTGAGCCGATTTTTATTTTTTTTTTTTATTACAAAAATATTTTTTTTATTTTTTTTATCAAACCAAAAATTAAAAAACTAAAACGTTGGCGCATTTTCAAACAATATTTTAAGAAGTATGCAGTTTAAAATTTGAAAATCGGTTGTACCGTTTCTTCAGAAATCGCTAATTACTTTTCCGATATCTGCATCCCTCTCGCACACTTGGCCGTCCCGATTCGCCTTAACTGTAACTATTATTACAAGGGTCAACGGTTTCTAAACAGTAGATACAAACCTATCAAAAGTACGACCAATGATTCTGACTTAATATTTTTACAACATTTTGTTCGGTTGTTAAATTATTGGGATAAAATAGAAGTTCAAGGTGAACCATCTAAATCTAGAAATGGGAAGTTATCAAATCAGACTCAAATTGCTCTAACTCACACATGTACTTCTTTAATTGAATTTTCGAAATACTTAATATGTGGTTTAAGTTTCGAATATGTATTGTTAAGTCATTTTCAGACAGATGATTTAGAAGCTAGGTTTGGACAGTATCGACAAATGAGTGTAGGAAACTATCACATATCTATAGCTTAAGTTTTAGAATCAGAAAAAAAAATAAAAATGATAAATTTATTAAAATTAGAATCTTTTAAAAGTGGAGAATTTTGTCTAAGACTTTTTAAATATTTGTGAAAATGAGATAGCAAATGAAGCTAACGTGAGTATAGAGCAATTTGAAGAAGCTGTAATTATAATGGAAGACGAGATGATATCTTCTAATCAAATTCAAATTTTGGTATACATTGCTGGTAACATTGTTCACGTTATTGGTAGAAATTTGCAGTGCAAACAATGTAAAGAAATGATTTCATACAACAGGGACCTTGAAATTGAAACTAATAATTGTAATGCCGAGATTTTTCATTATTTAAAACATTTAGATCGCGGCGGATTAAAATATCCCAAGCAAATCTTTATAGATATTATTTCTCATGTGTTTTTACTTTTTAAAGTATTAATAAATGATAAATTTGAAAGTGAGTTCCTAAATTGTCAAAGTCAAAAAATTGTTTTAAAGAAAATGTGTTATCGGCTACTTGATTATAAAGATATTCAAATATATGAGGCCTATGAAGAATGTGGTTGTTCCAATTTTAATTTAATTGAGAAGTGTATAATTAAATTCAGTAACATTTTACTCAATAATTATTCTAAAGTTCGACAAGATAAGATTAGTCATAAAGGTATAAAAGAAAGGAAAGTTAAGAAACTATCTAGTCGATAACCTGTCGCTGTTGTCGTAAGTTTCGTCATTAGATTTTCTGTATCATGTGTGTGTTATTGTAACTCTTTGAACCTATTGATTTAATTTTTCTTTAAGATGTCTGAAGAATTATTGTTTAAGTTGGAAATCTATAGTTCACCATGTTTTATTTTAAGAAAACATCAAAGATATCTTTGTTAAATGTTTCATAATTCCATAGCTATTAAAAATAATATTTAATATTTGGCACTAATAAAGTCATTGTTATAAACTGTATTAAGTTCTTCTCAAGAAATTTATGTAAAATTTGCTTTTCTTAATACACAAAACTATATTTTTTTGTAAAAAACTTGATTTAACATACTAACGTCGCTGAGGAACAATCCCGTCCACGATCGTGACGTCACGATTCCTGCATTCCGGCTTGTATTGTCGTATGGCTTCGTGTGAACGTCATCGATGACGTGCAACTGAACTTAACGCGTCTCCAGTATACACTGTTATACGTGTTGTTTAAGTATAATATAACATAATTTTATTTTTCCGTATTATAAAAAGGAATTGTAGATATTTCGCGATCGACTCTTTGTTTTTTCAGCATGGCTAGGGCTAACGGAAAAATAACCAATAAAAAAGAATGATGGGTAACGTTTAACTTTATAAATTTTCGGAAACGGTAAAGTGTGAGTATTTTATTTGTCAATTTCTATCCTGTTTTATGTTTAAATATTCATATTTTTTTATTTTTTTAGGATTTTCAACAAGAAAACTTTAGTAGAGAGGTCGCCATTCCAACAAAGGATTCTTCACTTGAATTGGCGGCAAATAGTTCTAGGCTTAGTTCTTGTAATAATGAAAACTGTACATCAGCCGGTACAATAAACATTGAAGCGCCAGTCATTGATGTTCAGCAGCTAAAGCATTATTACCATTTTATATCTATACAAAGAAAAACAGTGTTTTTCTTTTTTAGATTTTGAAGAATTAACACTGATCGGAAACAGAATTGTGGACATGTTGTTTTTATTTTCCCAATTAAAACTTAATTGCTCACATGGAAAACAATTTGGTTGCACCTTTAAAAATTTGCTATTGCAAAAAGAACTAAAGAGAGGATTAATTTCCAAATACTTTCTAAAATGTGCCATGTGTAATGGAGTTTTCAATTTAGAATATACTAATAAAGCAATAAAGATAGAACTGAATGAGGCAGCAGTGAAAGGAATCATGCGAATTGGCTGTGGGCTATATAATATAGAGGAGATTCTTGCTTCTCTAAGTATTCCTTGCATGTCGAACAAAACATATGAAAAATATCACGATACTGTTGCAAATGGATGGCTTATGGCCGCCAATGATACCATGAAAGAAGCAGCTGAAAAAGAAGCTGCGTACGCTAGAGAAATAAATTCAATTGATGAAGAAGGATACCCTCTAGTACCCGTTGTTGCAGATGGCTGTTGGTCCAAGAGGCCATATTGTACAAAATACAATGCTCTGTCTGGAACCGCAGCCATTATTGGTCAACATACTGGTAAAATCCTGTATTTTGGCGTGAAAAATAAATTTTGTGCAGTTTTCTCTCGCACCAACACTGGCAGAACTGCACCACACAATTGCGCTCGGAATCACGTTGGAAGTACTACGTCAATGGAATCGGAAATCATCGCAGATGGCTTCAAATCTAGTGATGCAATGTACGGCATAAAATATCATATGTTGATAGGGGATGGTGACAGTAGCACAAACAAAAAAATTATTGAAACTAGAACATATAAAAATATTTCTGTTAAAAAAGTTGAGTGTCGCAACCATCTGCTCAGAAATTATTGTAGAAAGCTCAGAAATATTGTTTCGGATAGAACTTTTAAAATACAAGAGAGGAAGTTATTGGAAGGAAGAATAATGCGAATTAGAGCTGGAGTAATGGGAGCGATTAAACATGATAAGATTAATCAAAACACCAAGGAAGCCATCTGAAATTTAAGAAGCGATATAATAAACGGAATTAATCATGTATTCGGAGAACTTAAAGGCTGCAGGGAATACTTTTGCGACAGAAAGGCGGAAGAAAATGTTCTTGGAAGCTTACCAGATTTCTTTTTGCAGAAATAAAACATGCCGCTAAATATATAGCAAATAATGCCAAAAGTTTGTTATTAGACGTTGATAGCAACATCGTCGAACAATTTAATTCAATCGTTGCAAAATTCATCGGTGGTAAATGGATTAAATATGCACTGAATAACTCTTACCAGGCAAGATGTGCGGCAGCTGTTGTTTCACATAACACCAGAATGACACATACCACTTATGGTAAACACAAGTATGGTATAAAGAGAAGAGTAGAAAACCGTAGATTGCGAAAAAATAATAGACAACGTGAGTTGCGCAAACATATGCAATCAAAAAAAAACACAGTAATTATAAATAGTATTAATTTAGTGCCTTGTCCGTGTCCTAAAACTAAATATATTATGTGTGTATATTTGCCATGAACCTATTCTGACGTTAATAATTAAAAGCAATCCTTTTGCCCATTAAGAAAACTGGACATACGCGTTCTGGAATTATCGTATTTTAAAATTCAAATTTGTAATCATCAAAAGATAGTCTGTATATAAAAATGTTAAGTCAAGCTACCGATATATAATATATTCACGGGCCAGTGCACATGAATGTGTATGTGTGTACATAACATGTTATGAGTATTGCACTTGATTTATTGTGTACATTCATTTCTGTGGTATTTCAGCCATTTTTCGAGTGCATGAAGAGTTTAAATTCCTTGTCCTATCAATACCGAATCTGAATCAAGTTCGAATAAGGATGGTAACGCTTCCTAAAACTATATTATTTTCAATTTCAAGTCGTTTTCCTCTCGAAAAATCGTCAGAGCTTGGAATTTCATGCTTAAAAGTCAATGTTTGGAAATATTTAGTCGGCCTGTCACATTTGCGAAAAGTCAATTTTGTGTTTAGTCCTCGTTTTTATTTAGGTAAAATGGGCTTTCTTTAGGCACGTCATGGCTTAATTTCGCGTGTTTTGAAAAATTCGACGGAACGTATATTTTAATTGCTCACGCGTCCCTCGACCTTAAAATATGTATTTGAGCGCGTTGAAAAGCAGAAACTGGGGGCTTTTTAACCGTACTTTTCCCTATACGTGTTCTGGATTCGTTTCATAAGAGATACCTTCAGAAAATCGGGCACGTCGAAAACGCAACGTTTAAATTTGTCCGTAAATATCCGGCGATCGGACAGAGCTATAAAGGCGAATTTTTTACGGTAATTAGCTCGGACATTCCCCTTCACGGGACGATCGGTCCGAACGCGCTACCTATACGGGGTGTTGCACAATTTAGAGAAACATCATCCGTTGCACGGTCCTATCTCTATCCCGTACTTACTTCAGTGAAAGACAAAGCATCACCTTCAGCTATTATTATGTCGCAGAATAATAAGTCTGATTCAGACTACGGAGACGAATGCCAAAAGCCAGACATGGACGAAGATATATACAAAGAAGAGGTTCAAGAATTCATGGAAAAATTAAGAAAAAGTGATGAGGAAATAGAGGTAATCGATAGGCACCAAAATGAAAATGGAGAGTGGATGGAGCAGCGTACGAAACTGTAGACAGCGTCAAATTTTGCCCGAATATGTAAAATGAGAAAAACAACAAATACGTCTAACACAATAAAATATATGTTGTATTCTAAAATTCTTTCCAACGTAAAATCATTAAATCATGGAAACACCTATGAAGATGATGCCAAAAGGGAGCTGGAAAATATATGCATACGAGGGCACCTTTTATATTTTTACAAAATCTGGGAAGAAAACAAAATTTTTGGGAACAAACTATTTTATTGTTTTCCAAAATATTCGTCTTTATAGTCTATACACTTTAGCATGCGTACGAACCAGTTTTCAAAACATTTTTTCCACTCTGAAGGTTGTATCTCAGAAATAAGGTTTTTAAAGACTTCGACTGCTTCTTGAGGTGTTGAAAATCGTTGTCCACGAATTTTTTCTTTCACAGTTGGGAACAAAAAGAAATCATTGGGCGACAAGTCAGGTGAGTATGGGCAATCCTTCAAATAGTCAATTGTTAGACGTGTTGTATGGGAATTCGCATTATCGTGATGAAGAATAATGCGATGTTTTCGGTTGTTCTTCCTGATTTCGTCTATAACTTTTGGCAAATAAATTACTGTATACCATTCAGCGTTAACAGTTCTTCGATCCCCTAAGAGAATTGTTGCGGGTTTCGATTCATCTTGGAACACCCATACAGTAGATTGTTGCTTGGATTCCGGCTGATACGCATATATCCATGTTTCGTCACCTGTAACGATGTTGTATACGGATACGTCGAATTTTTTGCGCATTTCTTTATACCAATTAACACGAGCTGCTTTCTGTGCTTCGGTCAATTTATGTGAAATCCATCTTTAGTATGTTTCTCTAATTTATTTAAAATTGTTTACAAGCTTGGCTTTTTTCATCAATGCTGTTTATGGTGAACTTCATAACTATTAAACAATTAATATATAATAATATCTTTTACATAATTAATAATTTTAGAAGAGAGATAGCTATGTACCTACGTTATAATTATAGCGGAAACTATCGTTGCGCAAAGCTTATAAAATGTGTCTGTATTTATTCGATATAATAACTATTTACCTAAAATGCCTCCAATAAACTCGACAATTTTTTTCAATTTACATCTTACAATTACTGGTCGCAACGAAAGAAGAGAACAGATATTTGTCTACACTACTCAGCAAGTACCTTCTCAGTAATAAATTATGTAGTCACTGTGGCCGCTAATTTGTAATGTTTTTACGTAATTTTTTTGGCATATTATTAGCCACCAATGCATATAGATATAATTGTTGTTGCACTTGTACTATGTTTATTATGTAGAATAGATAGCTCATTCTTTTAGATGGGGCGGAAGTTTGCCGTTTTCGAGAGCAGCGTAGGTTTCAAGTAATCATAAAAGGTACATCGGTGTCCGAGCTGTTTACACAATGCAGTCTCCTTTCGAAATATTTTTTTACACGTCTACTTTCCTAATTGTCATATCAGCAAGTAGAAATGCGCAACATTTCCAAAATATCGATGTTAGAATCAAATAAAGTATCAAAAAATCAAAATCGATTTTAAACCAATATCGAATTAAGAATATCGATATTCCTTAATATCGATATTTTTTTCATGTTTATAATAAAAGTTCTTTGTGTCTTTTCAAGTCATTTATTAGTAACAATTTTTTAATATGGATTATCACAAAGTAACGGTTTACAGCATTAATTACAATTATATATAATAACAACTGACACAATTCATAATAATACGAAAATATTTACTTGCTCTGTTTTTGGTTACATTATTCGGGGTATCCTCTAATTACTTACGCAACGTGAATAATGACGTATGTATTAAAGACGAATATAAATTACCTAACTAATATAGAATTGCGAGTCAACCGGATTATTTAATTCACACAAATATATCATTGTGTATATTAATATATAACCTTCAGAACTGTATATTAACCCAGTAAACATTTTTCAAATTTCCCACAATATTATTTAGTAACATCAACATTAAAACTGAAAATGACCACTCATATATAAGTAGGGAAGTTAACATGTAAATGTTGTAGTTACTAAATAATACTGTGGAAAATTTGAAAAACGTTTAATGGGAAGATAATGCCCCATAAAGGCGAACTATACGAAATTTAAAATCCATGAAATGATACATTCCGCTACCGCTTCCAGATTATAATTTCTAAGAAATAGTAAACATCCCAATAAGATTTTTCAAATTATTAACTTTTTTCTTAAAAAGATAATAAATTCTGTATAATGTGAACAGGTTCTTTTATCTATTAATGTGAAATAAATGCCTGAAATCTGAAAAAATGGCATTTTTGATTAAACGATGTTATCGAATAAAAAAATATCGATATTTTTTTAAAAACGATATATCATGCGCATCCCTATCAGCAAGTCTGAATATGAAAAACAAATTGTAATTTATGGCTGCGTTATGGTCTCAGATAATCGCCGGTTGGCCCACATGTTTGGCAGTCGGGAAGCAACCCCCCCTAAATTAGACAATCTATATTTTCTCACACACAAAAAAAGTGAAGCTGAATGTGTAAAATCACCTGCCGGATTCAAATTTTGAGTTGGAAAATAAAATCGAAATCGCAAAAAGGTCGAAAAATCGTTTTTTGTGTAAATTTTAAAATTTTCATTTTCTTCAATTTTTAATACTTATCTCGTGATATCTCAGCAATGCAGAGAGCTAGGGATCTGTTTTTTTTAAGGTTATACCCTAAAGTATTTGGATGATACTAGTGTTTTCGATTTTTCTTTATGGTGTGTAAATTTTATAAAAAAAAAAGTTTTAGTAGACCACCAATTTGTGTAAGGTATTTTTCAGCTATCGAGTACCGTAAAATGGGGTGAATCGGCTCAATGTGGTGAAAAGGATCAAAACTTTATTGTCACTTAAATAATCGATTACAACATGCAGTGCCATCTTTAGTGACATTCCGTTAATGTCGAAGCCCTGTTGGATGATAAAATAAGATCGTACAAGCAGTTGCACGTGTCCCGTGGCGCCGTTGATTTGTGGGTAAATAATTAAGAACGCGGTACTTCTAACCTAAAAAAACGTGACTGTCAAAACTTCGTTTGTGTAAATCGAATCATTTAACTAAAGAGGTTGGTAATTTTTTTATTACTCTATGAACACTAGTGTAACACATAGCAAAAGGATTTTAACAGTAATTTATTCATTTTTATTTCAGTAAAAAATATTTGACACAAACACGTGGTGTTCAAAAGTGCGAGGTGAATCGGCTCATCACAATTTACAATGCCGAGAGTTTATAAGCCAGATCCACATGGAAAAAGGTATAAAAAGTATAGCCAAGAGTTAATAGAAAATGCTAGAAGAGCTGTACTTGCACAAAAGTTAAGTATACGTGAGGCTTCAAAACGTTTCAATATTTCTTTTGGGTGCCTTCGAAGACATATAAAAAATCCCGATTTAAAAAAACCGGGTGGTCAAACTGTTTTAAGTACAAGAGAAGAAGCTACGATAGTCGAACAACTAAGTGTGTGTGCAGACTGGGGCTTCCCACTTGATATGTATGGACTACGGCTAATTGTCAAATACTATTTGGACAGGAAAGGACAGAATGTTCCGAGGTTTAAAAATAATATGCCAGGAAAAGAGTTTGCCGTTGGATTTCTTTCAAGGCATAAAGAAACATTAGCTGTTCGACTATGCCAGAATATAAAAAGATCTAGAGCAGCAGTGTCTGCCCAAGTTATAAATGAATACTTTGATAAATTGGAAAAAACTCTGAAAAATGTTCCACCTTCACATATAATAAATTATGATGAAACAAATTTAACAAATGATCCTGGTAAAAGAAAAATAATTACTAAACGTGGATGCAAATATCCTGAACGGATTATGAACCAAACTAAAACAGCTGTTTCGTTAATGTTTGCTGCTTCCGGAGATGGGGTCATGCTTCCTTGCTACGTTATATACAAAGCAAAGCACTTATATTCGACCTGGATAGAAGGAGGTCCTAAGAAAGCCAGGTACAATGTAACTCAGAGTGGTTGGTTTGACATCATTACTTTTACTGATTGGGTAGCAACAGTTGCAGTGCCTTATCCCAGAAACCTAGAGGGTAAAAAAATATTAATTGGAGACAATTTGTCTTCACATTTATCTCCGGAGGCAATAAATCTTTGTAAGGAGCATAACATAGAGTTTGTGTTTTTGCCAAGTAGTTCCACCCATATTACACAGCCATTAGATATAGCTTTCTTTCGGCCCTTAAAAGGTGCTTGGAGAAAAATTTTGACAGAGTGGAAACAAGGTCCAGGAATGAAGGAACCTTCGATTCCCAAGAGTGTTTTCCCTAGGCTCCTAAATAAATTATGTTTGGAAATCAAGGAAAACGAATCCAAAAATATCCAGTCAGGATTCAGAAAAGCCGGTATAATACCTTTGGATAGAAGTAGAGTAATAGGAATGCTACCAAAGGAGACACAAAGAAATGAAACTGGTGATGTATTAGTAAATATTGAAAACTCAGTTGTTGAACTGCTTCGTGAAATGAGATACAATGATGCTCCTAAAAAGAGACAAACAAGGAAAAAATGTCAAATAATAGCAGGACAGAGTGTAAGTATTGTGGATACCAAAGAGTCGGACGTCGAAGAACAGAGTGAGGATGATGAATCGACAAAAGAAAATGAACCAGAAGAGGAATCTTCAGACATTTTTGAGTCTGAAATTGAAGGTGAAAATACCGTAACTGTCTGTAAATTTGGTAAACAGTTCAAAAATGTTATTCCTATTACTAAAGATGATGTGCTGATAGGAGACTGGTTGTTAGTAGCCTACGGCTTACAACTGTCTAGACCTAAACTATCGAAAAAATATAATTTTTTCATTTGTCAAGTGCTAAATAACGAAAATGGACAAATCAAGGGTAAATTCGTTAAAACGAAACCGACAAAAAATTTCCATGGGTATGTTTATACTTTTCCCGACGTAGAAGACGTTGACACCTTCCAAATTGACGTTGTTGTCGGTAAACTACATGAACCTACAAACTATCTCAGAGGTTCTTTGAAGTTTGACATTAACACTACGGACATGGTTTGTTAATTATTAAAAGTCTACGTGGTACAATGGGTTATTGCTACTTAAAAAACATGTTCTTTTTTTGTAATACAAGTAGGTGCCTTTTTTGTAAAAATATATTTAATCTTTCATTTATTTCCTTACGACTGTAACCTTGTCATTAAATTTTTTTTAATAAAATTGTGTTTTATTGCCCACAAAAAAGACTACATTAATTTTCACATGTTTTTTCAGTTTTTTTAAAACAACTTTAAGTTATCCTATTCCCCTACGTATGGTTTAAAACGATTCACAACACGATTTTAATATGCGATCCCATTCCCCACGTCTCGCAGGTGAATAGGATCAGGATACAAAAAAAAATATATATAGGCAGACTAAGAAAATGATCTGTTATACTATGTTAACCTTATTCTATCAACATTAACTCGTATGATGGGGCACAGCATGATCTTTTCTAATTAATAGTTTTTAAGTTACGACAGGTCAAACTTTAAAATTGATCCTATTCACCCCATTTTACGGTAACTAATCTTATTTTTCAGAATTTACCCATATATATGTGAAACAAAATAAAGCCAACATTCCAAAATTATTTTTTGTGCAAGAAATAAATTTCTACATCGTTTCAGAAGCAAATTATTGCGAGTCAAATATAATAATTATACTCCCTGCGTGCAAGCCGTGTGAGTCCTAGCATGCGTTTCTAGCAGGTATACCGTTAGGGACTTTTTCCTCTGTTTCGTTATGTTATCACTCATAGTAATTGTTTATGTTCACACCCACTCACACTGTATATGTACACTATATTGTAAAGAAAATATCAACCGTTTCGATAAAATAATGTCCGAGTAACGATTACTTTCTTAACATACACCGATCTCAGAAGTATTTTACAAACTGCGTAGAAAGTGCCCGAAATGGTAGGCGGAGCTGCCTCTCGACACCATGTGCGAGCGTACCACATACTCTATTTGATTTCAGTGACTTTCGCCCAAATTTCAAAATTTTGTTTTCCGTTTCGTAACCTTATTTTTAAAAATTAAGAAAAAATAAAATTTATGTATTGCTGTTGAGTGTTACATAATTTTTAATAAAGGCTTGTTTTTTGAAATTTCTTACATTTTTATTTTTATTTAGGGCCCTTTGGACAATTCCGAAAAAATTACGATTCATCCATTGAAAGGCATTTTTTTCTTAAATTAGCGTGTAAATTCGGTAAGGTTTTCATGAAAAATACGATTAGGAAATGGGAAAAACGATTTCGAGGCCGGGCGTATAGCCTTAAGTACTACATTATTTTAACGAAAAACAATTTCATTCTAATCCTGTACTTCTCCTCTTGTCCTATTAAGTTATGCCTTAGGCATTTTACTTTTAATCTTATTAAGGAAAATCTTAAGAGGATTTAATTGGAGCTATTCTTTTGCATAGGGGTCATTAGAGGGTTGCCAACCTGATACGTTCGAGCGGTAGATAATCGAGTGGGTCGTAAGTTAGAGGTTTTGTGAGCGAAGTATTTTCATGATCAGCGATGTTTTCATACAAGGTTTTGGTGCTTTCTTGGATGAAATCTTTAGTGAGGAAGGTGTCGGTTTCTCGATAGATTTGATTATACCTCGTGAACCATGGGGGTCTTGAGGGCTATTCTGAGTGAGATATTTTGCACTATTTGTAGAGATTTGATGTTGGTGGGGGCTGTGTTAATCCATATCTGCGAGGCGTACGTCATCATGAAGGAGCCATAACCTCTCTCTTGCCATTTTCGTCCTTTTGCATATGATGTGAGTACGTGAGTCGCCTGTCTAGGTGTTCTCCTATGTATTTGATTTGTGGCAGCCAAGGGAGTTCTGTATGGTGATGTAGATGTTTCCGTTTAATGGTTTGGGTATTCTTCTGAATGCTATTGCTTGTTATTTCTCTCCGTTAATGTCTATTATCCATGTGTGACACCACGCTATGATGTTGTTTAATGCAGTTTGCAGTTTTTAGATTTGTTTGAGGAGGCCAGGAGGCATAGGTAGCTGTGGTTTCGGGATGTCTGCAATGAATATGGCGTAAAGATGAGGAGAGAGAGCTAAGCCTTGGGAACCGCAGCTGTTAGAAGTCTAGTTGAAGAGAATGTATTTTGGATTTTGACAAAGAAGGATCTACGGTGAAGGTAAGCTTGGATTATTCGGATTAGGTGAGTTGGGTACTGTTTTGCGTACATTTTTGTAAATTAGAGCCTGGTACCACACACGGTCGAAGGTCTTTGCTACGTCTCGGAAAACTGCTGTGGTTGTGTTGTTTTTGAAGAAAGCTCGTGAATATGTTCAGTGACTCTAGCGAGTTGAGTTATGGTATAATGTTTTTTTCTGAATCCGTGCTGTTCATCTTGAATTATATTACTGAAGGAGAAATCTGCGATTTTGGAGAGTATAGCCTTGTCCGCCACTTGGCTTAATGATGATAGTAGACTTATGGGTTTGTAGTTAGAAGGAATTGAAAGTTTTTTCCTGGTTTTGCGATCATTATTATGGTGTCGTTTTTCCAAATCGTTGGGTATGCTTGAATATAGAATTTATTATTGTGAGAAGAAACATAATGGATTTAAAGGGCATGTTTTTAATCATGTGATTTGAGATTTGATCATTTCCTAGGGCTTTTCTAGTTTTAAGGTTTTTGATGATTGTATTAACTGTTTCAGGTGTAATGTAATCTGATGTTGGTGCTGTGAGTTGTTTAAGTTTTTGATTAACGGTTTTGTGCACGTGGGCTATGTGAGGGAGATTGGATGTTTTTCCAATTGAGGGAGAATTGTTTTTCAACTTGTGAGGCTCGGGACTACGGCTTTTTCTTCGTTAGTGATGCTAATGTTGTCTTCGTCTCTAAGAGGGGGCATGTCCGGGTTTTTCCCTTTCAGGCCTCTGATGATTTTCCAGTCTTTTGGGGTCGTCGCCTACTTTGTCAAGTGTGTGTTTCCGTTTGTTTTCGTTGTGTTCCCTTATGGCATCCTTTATCTCTTTCTGTAAGTGGTTTAGTTCGGTTTTGATTTGGCCAATATTGCACCATCATCACAAGTAAGTTAGATTCACAAACACTAAAATAAAGCAAGAAGAGTTTTCTGAGTGGCACCTAGTGTTTGACGGCTCACACATCGTGTAAAATAGGTCCAAATAAATTAATTATTTTGCCCGTCTTGGTTTCTGTGATGTTTATAGATGAGTATGATTGTTTGTTCATAATAAAACTCAACTAACTAGTTTGTTATTACAAATATATTGAAAACTCTTTTCGTTACAAAAATACAATGTCAAACATCTGTCACTAACTAGCTTCATTCTTCTTGCTCCTTTTGTCTATTTTTACCAACTGAAAAATATATTAGACAAAATACACTACAGTTTCATTTTCCGAAATGTATTTTTTTTGCGCTATTTTTATAGCGCGGGCACATCATATGTCATTCAAAATGTCAACTCTCAACTTATTAATTTTGTAGTTAATCTACAGTCATATATTTTCAATTTCTTAGTAAAATTGATGAACCTATTTCAAATATTATCATCCCAAGGTCTATTGTTAATAACTGTGTGAATTGATTGTGTATAATCTATACAGCAAGTACTTATTTCATTTGAAAGCCAAATTAGTAATATGTAAAATGCATTTATACAAAGTGCCTACTTGTTGGATAAAAGAAAAATTATATTGCCTATATTTTGTTTATATTACTCTTCACTGCTTTTAGATCGGCGTTTGGATAAGTAGATTGTGTTTACTAAAACACTCGTATAACAGACAAATCAGATAAATGTAATAGGTCGGCGTTTTCCAATAAGTATGATACTAATTCACTGACAAAAAATCCATGCTTTATTTGGTCTATTAGAATTTGAAATTAGGAACAACATAGATACAAACAAAAATATAATTTTTGTTAATACTTCGTTTTGAGATTCGTAAAACTGTGATTTCTAGTATTCATTACTTTTGGGCATTTTGGTTTCATTTAATAATCATTTAATGTTTTGATTATTTGTTTTTTCAGTGACCTTTCTCAATTACTTTTTACATGAAGAATATTTAGCGTGGCTTAAAATAAAAATGTCAGTCTATTGTTTTAAACTATTAATAGCATATGAAGATATGGATAGACATAGGAAATATTTACCATAATTTAAATATAAATGTTATAATCCTCATAATCCATTTTATCAATTTTATTATTAACTCTGCGTCAATTTGTTTATGAATTAATTTATATGGGGCTATTTGATACGTAAAGTGTGGCATTTTCCATATTACTCCATATGTACACACCTCACCTTTAATCAATATGTATTTGATATTTTTAGTACATTCAGTTTAAAAAGAGTGTTTAGTAATCTATCAAGGGTCACATAATCAAGCAGCACTTTAATAGACAATAGACTCAAGTTATTCAACAATAACCGCCATCTTCCATTTATCAGATCACTATGCTCAACTACTCTCTGTCGAATCATCCAAACGACTAAAATCTGAAATTAAAGAAATGAAAAGAAGAATTTAGAAGAATATAAGAATGATGCATGAGTGCAACGTCAGCGACTTCATTGAGGGGTGGGGGCGAGACTGAGCTTGCCAATGGTAATACATACTCGACGCGGTGGAGTCTTTCGCTTGTTTCCATGCCATTTTCATAGAGACGTTTGAACATTGTTTCCCCGAGAGGCAAATAAAAATGATTCAACAACAGAAATTTAATCAAATATACAGAATATTTGAATATAATATACAGAATAGGAAATACTGTAGATGCTTGGGCAATTGTTGGACAAATAACCAAGAATCAAGAATGCTATACTATATATATATCGTGAGCTCAAGCAGGAATACCTAAACAGGATTGCCGAGCACAAACGGAATTCGAATTCAAGTGTAATACTAAAATCTGAAAATTAGGTGAAAGCAATATGGGAAGCCGCACGAAAGGAGTCTGACAATGCAAGAGACCACCGCAACAACTCCTCAACCATATCCGCCACGGAGATGATAACTGCTTTTCCCCTATTGAAGAACTAACTGCAAGTAATATAAGTAATGTTGATCCTGCTGTATGCCTGGAAGAACTAACAATAGACAACACTAGTTCTCTATATTTCAATCCAATTACCAGTGATGAAATAAACAAGTTTGTAAAAAAAAACTCAAATCAAAACATACAATGGTTATACCGCATGTGTAAAATCATATTGGGGATAGGATATATGTATACTAGGCACACCGGCAACAACGCCCAATCGTGGCCGTAGTCATGGTACAAGGAAACAAGGTATGCTTTTGCGCATCTGTGGACGACGCGTATTTATCGAAAAAAATGTCACTTGACAACTGTGACAGAAGTCAGTGACTGAACTCACTGACTGAAGTAACTGACAGAAAGCATTTTCCAAGACTCCCTTTAACAACTAAAATTGATGATCGTGTCGACCAGCGTCGCTCTGTGTTTGTGAGAGGAGGGGTCAATGGTAACAATGCCTCGCTACACACCAGAAGAAAAACTGCAAATTATTAAATGGTACTATAGTGGTCATTCTTCAAAGGATTGGAAAAATTTATTTTCGCAAATATTTTCAGACAGACCCGTACCCTGTGAGCAAAGCATATTACATATTTTGAATAGCTTTGAAAAATGTCTTTGTTTAAATAATTGCACGAAGTGTAATCCTAGAGAGGTAAATCAATCCACTAAAAAAAAGCTGAGGAACGAGAAGAGCGGGATATAATGATTTGTAGCACTCTCGAAGTAGAGGATACGCTATCTACCAGAAGTTTGCTGAGAGATTGGGTGTGAGTAATAAAACCGTCGCGAACATATGGAAGCGAAATAAATTAAAATGTTTCAAATACTTGAAAACGCAAGAAATATTTCTCGGTGACAATGGAGTTTTGTGAAAACGTAATGGAAAAGACAAATGAAAATGAGAATTTCATCGCAAATATTGTATTCAGAGATGAATCGTCATTTCCATTAAATGGAAAGCACAATCCTTCTGTTGTTCGATATTGGGCTCGGGAAAATCAGCACAGATATTTTGTTAAACACACCCAATATTCCCAGAAAGTGAATGTCTGGGCAGGTGTTTTGAGTGGCCATTTGCTTGGTCCATTTTTTATTGATGGTACGTTAAATGCGGACAAATACCTCGATATGCTACAGAATCAGATACTTCCCGCTATTGATAATACCGGAATAGATCGGGATATTATTTGGTTCCAACAGCACAGTTGTAGTGCACATAATGCGGTCACAGTAAAGCATTTTTTAATAAATACTTTTCCTGATCGTCTCATTAGTGGAACAGGAAACATTCGTTGGCCTCCGCGATCTCCTGATCTATCGCCAAATGATTTCTTTTTGTGGGGATATACCAAAATAAAATATACAGTGCACAAGTTGGCAGGCTAGAAAACTTAGATATTTTGAGAAGGCTAATCATAGAGGCTTTTGAATCCCTAACAGTCGATGTGATTCGTAATGTGCGAGAAAATTTTTATGATAGGCTCGGACAATGCTTTGCTGCTGAAGGAGGCATTTTAGAACCTATGCAATAACATTTTATTTTTTAGTATTGTTTAGAGTATATTTTTTATTTTCATTAGAATTCCGTTCTTAATAAATTTATATAATAATTTACTAAAAATTAATGTTTAATTAGAATTGTGCTTTTATTTTCTTACTGTGTTGTATTGTATTTCTGTTAAAAAGGACTTTATTGAATAGTGTCTTGTGAATTCACAACTTTATTGAACTGGTAGTACTAGAGGTCGAATGCGCGTCATCCAGAGATGCGCAAAAGCATACCTTGTTTCCTTGTACCATGACTACGGCCACGATTGGGCGTTGTTGCCGGTGTGCCTAGTATACATATATCCTATCCCCAATATGATTTTACACATGCGGTATACAATGTGACTTACCCTGTTAACTTTTGAACGGTTTAATGGAGAGGTCCCAATTTTGGGTCATTAATAGGAAATATTATGCACAACATTATTTACGTATAATTTCTACTAGTTTCAAAAATTGACGGCAGGGGGCGATATAGTATCAAAATCTTAAATGAAATAGGGGGGTCGAGTGATACCCAATTGTGAACGGCTCACATAGCGTGTGGTGTTGTGATGCCAACATTTCATAAAGTTTTATATACTCATATGGAAAAAAAATAGGGCAAAATGTTATTTTATTATACATTTTGTGTTTGCAGTTAACTGCTTAACATTCATTCAAAAAGACTTTATGTCCTGACTTATTGAATTCATGTTAGAAATAATTTACAGTTGCAGTTTAAATATGTCATCGCTGCCACTTCAAACGTTGGATACGTCGTGGACCTTATTGAATGGCCGTGCATAGGTTTCGTGCCGATCACCTGATTTAAACCCCATGGATTTTTTTATGTGGGGCAATTAATAGTCAAAGGTTTATGTAGCCAAATTCATTCTCTTCAAGACTTATATTTAACAATAGTAAAACGTTTGCAGAAATGTTGAGACCTTTAGAAAAGTGCGATACGAAACACTAAATAAAATGCTTCTAATGAAATAAAAGAAATTAAGTAAAACACTATATAATTTTTCTTTTAGACAACAGAATTTTGTGAAACTTTGCCATCATATTCGAGCAAGTAAGCCGGTTAAAATGAGGTATCACTCGACCCCCTATTCTATTTAAAATATTGAACTCTTAGAGCCGCCTGCCGTTAATTCTTGAAACTAAGTTGAAATTTTACCTTATCTAGTCCTCCACTGCATACGATGCTGTGCTGTACTGTACTGTGCTACACCGTGTGAGCTTCTTTGAAGACGTGCTGGAACCGTACACTGCTGCTGTGCATTTGTAGGCGAATTTACTCTTACGTCATGCCTTCAAGTGTAGGAGTAAAACAAAATTTGTTGAAATTCAGAAGAAGATGATTTTGAAAGTGAATTTCAGGGTAATTTAATTTTTATAAATATGGTAAATATAAGAAAACGCAGATTTTGATTGCACGTCATGTATTAGAAAGAAATATATTTGGCAATATAAATTAATACCCTCTTTGTGAGACGAATAATATAAGAAGTAATTTACATTAATTTTAAAATTAAGAAAAATTAAAGTTGAACCAGTACTTAGAAATTCATGAATTGACACGTTAGAAGCTTATTCTCGAATTTCCTACTTCTTTAGTTAGGAAAATTCCAATTTTATCATTAACAGTGATATACCTCTTTTTTGGTTTTAACTAATAAATAAGGGTCATTGAAATATATTATTTCGAAATAATATATTGCTTTTTATTTCCCGGTCTTTATAATTTTTCTCGTCCGTTTAAAAAAAAAAGTAATGTTCTCTAATAATTTCAATAAATGCGTCCATTTTGGTGACTCTATAGGTACCCAGCACAGCACCGCACACCATGCGTTTGAAATCGGTCCCGGTGCGAAATTTAAGCTGACTCAGAGACACACCGCTTTCTGACTTCGCACAGTTTAGCACCAGTGGACGGTTTCCTATTTAAGACGCCTCTGTACGGTTCAACAGCATATGCATTTACATGTAAATGAGTGCCAAAATATCTCATTATCCAACGAACCTAAACAAAATGTATTGTAAGATTTCGAAAATATACATTATTAGGTACAATTCACCCGGAGCTTTTTTTAATATTCTGTTTCGTTTAATGACAATTAGATATCAAAGTGGAACGGTAATCAGCATAATCAATGTCCCATTTGAGTCTCCTTTTACCACCTTATAAATAATTAAAAACAAATTTGCTCCGGTCAGATTATAGATTTATAAATGAACAACAAAAATATGTACATAGATGAATAAAAAATAATATGATTACGCCGTTTTTTTGGCGCTCCTGAAATGTGAATTTTGTCACTGTACGGTGGCGCCTTCTGGCGGGCATTTGTACAATACCTATGTAGAGAGATGAGATGGATATAGATGGTGCGTACTTCCTCTGTACAGATCGTCAAATATTGTACCAGACTGGTAGACGTTCAAAAGAGTAATTTACGACCCAGCAAAAAATTACTCTCAAACGATTCAGTGTTCGGACAGTTATAAAAAGATTTTAAGAAAACCAGAAATTGCTCCGAAAGGATATCTTTTATTTTAAAAATTTAACTAGAATACTTTTCATGTTATGGTAAATAAAGAACAGACAGAAATAGGACTTATTATTTTACAGATGTAGTTACATAATAATAATGAATAAACATTAAACTTTAAATAATTTATATACATATAATAATAAAACAATGAAATTCGATTCAATACTTGATATTATAGTACAGTCATTCTGTATTTTTTTGGAACAAAATATGCGAGACTATTTTATTTGATAAATCGTTAGTGGGGCATGCGACGACTCTAAAACCAAAAAGTTGGAACCCCCTCCTTGTGGGTTTTTGGTAATCCCAAAAAGTTTTTGAATGGATTTTCCGCGTAAATTGTAGAGGACAATATTAGCTAGAAATTATGTAATGTACTCGCTGCGCTGCAGCCAAAAGCGGAAAAAGCAGAGGGCGCCAAAATTTTCAAAAATGGGTTTTTACTATTTTTCGGCGTGAAAATTTTTTTTAGCGTTTGATGGAAATGTAAAGTTGCAGAGAATGCCTTAATTTGTCTGAAGGGCAGTAGAGAGACGATCGTTTCTACGTTAGAACGTATCTTTTCTGGCTCTTTGAAAATGGGCGTTTGCTTCATTTGCGAAGAAAAATTTCAGTGACGATGAATACTGTGCGTTGAAGCCGCGGGACAGGTCATCTTCATGGCATTGTACGATGGTGCCACTTGCAAGTACACACTGTCTCAACTTCGCTTCAAGGAATTCACGCAATCCGCGACCAAGAAGCAAAGTGAATCTCCCTTATTTACCGCCTCCGCCCGATGCATTGGTTTAGCAATGGGTCCCTTGGATTGGGGACTTCTCGAACGTTGTTTCCATGGAATATGTGTTCATTTGGTTGTTCAATAATTTCCGGAGTAGGCGAAACCGAAGTAACTGCAAAGTTGTTTTTTAACATACTATACCACGAATAGAATCTTGTTCTTTTCACTCACGAAAAATAGTACTATGATATCAAAAATTAAATTGGTCAATGTTGGTCATGGAATGTAAAACGCTTGTCTTAGTTCAAATCATCCTTTTGAAATAATTCAATGATTGTCAAGCTATACTGACATTATCAATAACCTACAAATGTGTTACCTACTTAGTTCAGCTGTAAAATAATAATGAACTACAAGTTATGAAATAAATAACGTTTTTATTAACCAGAAAAACTAAATTACAATAATTGTTGGAAATGTGCCCCGTTTTGTTCATTGCACAAGTTTACGCGCCTCCTCATGCTGTGAAAAGCGTTTCGCAGCATTTCTGGCGTTATGGTTGCACATTGCTGAACAATTCTTTGTTGCAGTTCTTGCAAATTATATATCGAATTTGCGAAAATCTTATTTTTTAAATAAGGAAAGATAAAATAGTCCATAATTGTCAAACAAGGTGATCTCGGAGGAAACTCAACTTCCGTATGCAAACTTATCAGCCGGTGATCAAAAAACTCGCGGAGAAAAGCAAGATTTTCTCGTGTAGTATGTACTGTTGCACCGTCTTGCTGGAAATAACCGTATTGAAGTTCATCATCGTCTAACTGTTGCACAAATTCAGTCAAAAAATATTTCTGTACCTTTCTGCGTTGACGGTGAAATTGAAAAAAATTGGCCCAATTATTCTTCTGCGAGAAACTGCCATCCAAACACCAATTTTCTGAGCATGTAGTGGCGTTTCAATAAAAATATGCGGGTTATCAGTGCTCCACATTCGCATATTCTGAGAATTTATGTATCCCGAAAGGTGGAACCAAGCTTCGTCAGAAGAAAAAGTTAAGTTCAGCAGATCGTCATTCATTAAATTATTAACGAACCAATGGCAGTACGCAAGGCGTCTGGGGTGGTCTGCAGGCAGAAGAGCTTGATATGATTGCATCTTATATGGATGCATGTTCAGGTCCTTCTTTACGATCGTTTGGCATGTTCCATAAGAAAGCCGAATTTCTTGAGAGAGACGTTTTAAAGGTTTTGTAGCACAGACTAAACAATCCAGACCGGCAACTTAATCCTAGATTTTATCCAGAGTACTCATCCTTATTTAGCAAAAGTAAATTTCAATACTCTACCATCTTTGTCAGATTCAGTGAACTTGGAGATGAGATGGCGCTAGCGTCAATTGAAATGTTTGTTATGCTGTGGTTATATGTCATTCAAAACTACATTTCAAATTTGACACGTTTGACATATTTTTGCAATCCTTTGTCGTACATCTTATTAATTATATGTTGATACAAATATGGTGTCCCAAGTGTTTAGTATGCGGGTTTGGGCAGGATGAAGTTAACAAAAAGCACAGGTTTCCTGCAAATCTCGACGAGTGAGTATAAATATTGTACAGCTGTGCTTTAAATATGTACACATATTACAAAATTTCTTAGTCATCATATTATATTATATTACAAGATTTGTATATTATTATTGTCTTCTCATTACCTGGTTGTGTAATTTACTTTTATTATGTTTTATTGTATAAGTATATGTATCAATAAAAACTATTACTATTATATCCCTATGTTTTCCTTGACAGTTTTCACTTATTAGATTATTATATTTCTCTTAATCTTATATAGAGTAGTATTTATTGTGTCTAATAAGTCACCGTAAGAGGGATGTTATAATACATGTAAGTAAAAGATTAATATTTATATTTCGTATCACATATTTACACCATATTTAATATGTAACACCACAAAATTACACATAAGATGCTCAAACTATGGCTATAATTGTTACAATAAGTAATATTTATTACCATAGTTTTAGTAACTTTTGTGTATGTTTCTGTTACATAAATAATGTATTTAATAAGCGTATTCTAAAAACAAGCTCATTTCAAATTTCGCGCCAATATGTTGCTTGCGCCATCTTCGTACCAAGTTAACTGATGTGTGACAAGGATAGCAGATCTTGGATATTTTTTTTTCAAGTAGTTGCCGGTCTGGGTTGTTTAGTCTGTGTTTGTAGGCTCCTCTTCCATACGTTGACGAACGTCATTAATAACTTCTTCTGTACGAACTCTTGGTCTACCAGCACCTTTTTTATGCGCCACAGAACCAGTTTGGCGAAACACTTCAACACAATTTGTAAGGCATGCATAAAAATTGTCCGGTAATACTGCTACGGCTGGGAAGTGCTCTCGAAAATTGTCCAAACACAAACGTTGACTGTATTCACAAGTTCCATTAACTAGCACACCAGTTCGAAAATAGGCTTCAATCATGTAAATTTTGTGCTCTGTGGTGAGAACCATGATTCAAAAACCGTGCAGGATTAGAAAACTTCAACACAATAACTTGACAGATTTTGACATTCAAAAAATTATGACATACATAAATGTACGATGCACGCTACGACAATAATTTTAAAATTCATGACCACCATTGACCAATTTAATTGTTGATATCCCGGTACATTATAATATAATAATATAATGACATTCCTTTCGTTCTGCAAACTCCAACAAACAAAGTCATTCTTAATTCGAAAATATATTACGGTTGTTTTAATATAATAATAATATAATAATAGTATAATAATAATAATGTATATTTACTCATCTATAATTATTAACATTATATTAATTACAAATTATCGTCACAGCTGAGTAATCTTGTGGTAATTATCACATTTGACATAAAATATCACATTAATTTAAATTAAAGTGTATATATAACAAGATCACTGTATCAACAATATGACAAACAACGATATACACAAATAAACAAATAATAATAAATGATAGATTGTTATATACTCCAGCAGCTCGCGTTAACTGTCAGAAAATCTTCGACGCCGTAGTACTTCCTCTCCATCAGCAGCCCTTTGACCCTTTTCTTGAACTCGTCAGGTGGTAGGTCTTTAAGTTCTTCCTTCAAATGGTTATATAGCTTGGCACCCCAATAATCGACACCCGACTGCAACAGTGAAAGTCAATGATAAGATGCTTTCTACTTCGTGCGTTGTACTCATGTTTGTTTCCGTTCGGATAAAATGTGTGTTTGTTGGTAGCCTTTTTTTGCAGTAGAAATATTCTATTTGCATCAGCTGCCTGTCCCCAGAAGAGAGTTCCATAACTTAGAAGAGAATGAAAATACGAACACTACGCCACCTTTGCAGATTCGTATGTGCATACATGTCTCAGTCTTCTTATGGTGAATACCACAGACGTCAGTCTACCAGCTATGCTATTTATGTGTCCCCACCTCAGATTGGAGTCCATTATCAGACCCAAAAATTTGGCTTTTCCCGATCTTCTGTGGTTTCGTGGAAAATTTCATGTTTTGTATTTTATTCGGGTTTATTTTCAGCTGATTTGCCGCAAAACCACAAAAAACAATTTTTCGCTAGCGCCCCTTTTTTCGAAAATCGAAATTCTGACGGTTGTTCTAGGTTATCCTAGGTTTGTATTAGATTGTTGAAAAGTATTTCAAATAAAAAATCATAATTGGCTGATCTTGGATTGAGTTGGTCTTTACTTGATGTAAATCCATTTTCAATGTGAAATAAAACAAACAAATGTTTAAGATTTACACTGTATTTAATAACAACGACGAAGCTACATGCAGTGTAGCGAAACAGCTGTCGTTGTTATTAAATACAGTGTAAATCTTAAACATTTGTTTGTTTTATTTCACATAATTGGCTGAGTTAATAGGAAAAAACGATATTCTTACTGCCCCCCTTTTTGCGAAACTTGAATTCTGACGGTTGTTTCATGTAGTTGTAGATTTGTTCTAAACATTTTTCTAATGCCTCAAAACCGTATCTCTTATAGGTATATCAATGGATATTGCAAAAAAAAAAACGAAATCCAAAAGTGAGAAGTTAGCACCCCCTCTTTTCAAAAATCTAAATTCTGACAGTCGTATCAGGTTTTTCTAGGTTTGTTCTAAATTGTTCCAACGTATTTAAAAAAAAAAGTCGAAATTGGCCAAGATAATAGGAAAAAATGAGGTGTGGCCACCACACGACTTTCTTGTACGTATGAGCGTTTCAAATCATACAATTTTAAACATTATTTTATACAAAAATTATACAAAATCCTATTCTAAGTACTTCCAGTCTCTTAATAAATCTCTACAGGATACATACTTAATGAGGTATTCGCAAAAAAATGCTACTCGCTAAGAGAAAGTATTACTTCCGGTCCGAATTTTGAATTTTCATTTATACGAAAAATATTTCAAATACAACTCTAAATGCTTTTGTACTCTTGACAAATATATATAGATTGCATAATTTGCGAAATATTTTCAAAAATCGCTATTCCATAAGAGTAAAAGTGTTACTTTCGGTCCGAATTTTCTTTATACAAAAGGTATTGAAAATTAAGTTCTAAATACTTTTATACTCGTAACGTACCTGTCTAAAAAGCATGACTTGCGAAATATTCTCAAAAAACTGATTTTCGATAAGAGTAAAAGACCTCCCAAGCAGCATCAAAGTGACGGGAACTGAGACCGGAACTTGGACTCGGTAACTGTTACGTAACTGCTACTAAATGTTTGACTTAGCAGTAAGATTTACTCCAAGTCTGACCTTATTAGTAGCAGTCACGTAACTGTTACTAGTAGTAGGTCCTCTATGGTCCCATAACTTCTTGGTAGCTCTTAACGTATTCGAAACCACACGGCTACTAAGTAAGATTGCTTTAATGTTATTGGAACTTTAAAGTAGAAAACGATAGTGGCCATAACCATCTCGTATTACTGAAGTGTGACTTTAAAGTTAGCACTCCTTGAAAGTTACGCTCAAAGTTTTTGCTACGTTATCGGAACATGTATTAATTACTTCAAAGTTACGGAACTGTTTAGTAATATTTATAGTAATTTCGGCGTTCTTGCTACTTGCAAATATTACTTATAGGTAATTTACACTTTCCGTATACATTCAGAGCGACTACATAGTTGCAGTTACTTTAAAAAAATTACTACAAGGTAAGTTTCACTTCATCGACTTTAATAACAAAGGCACTCACCAATAAGGATCGCTCGTGTCTGTGAAATGAAACTGCATTCGAATTCATGGCGTCTGAAAACAAAATTCATCGCAACAGAAAGCCTATAGACATTTGGCGACATTTTATCGAACACTGAGGCTTCAGCTGAACGCTCTTAGTTGAAATGGCGACATTTCCTTACATTATGGCCACAGAAAAAATATAACTATTGCAAAAGCATCAGTGCCATCAGTTCAAACGACTAACAGTGGACAAGCCTGCCAAGCAGAACCAGAAGTAAGTGGATGTGAAGTCGGAAATAATAACTATAACGAAGATGATGTGGAATTTGTTGAAAATTGTGAAGATGAAATCGACAATTATTATGGCTATGATGAGTTATTTGTCCCTAAATATGACGTTGATGAAGACTATAAAGACGAAATAATATCATTTTCGTCAAAAACTTCATTCATGCAATAGCTTAGAGAATGGTCTTTATTGCATAGAGTAAGCTACAGTTTAATCAATGATCTACTGCATATGTTAACGCCGATTAATTGTTTTTCGATCTGTAAGGCATCTTTAAAGTTGTTAATATTCGATAATTTTAAGATGTACGAATAATGTACCCAACTCTCCTCTGGAGCACTGGCGGAATTGCATCTTAAAATCTCCCTTCGTGAATGATTTAAGTTGTGCGGCCAGTACAATACTTTGTCGTTCTCCCATTTCCCCATTCTTCTCTTTCGTAGCCACAACTTTGAAAAAATCCATTTTTACAATAATTCACTACCACTAACCGCAATCATATGTGTTAATTTTAGGTTAAGTTTCACGTGGGACTTTGAAGTGGCACCGGGAACCTTACAGTTGTGTGCTACTTCATGATAGTCTTAACGAACCTGCACAACTTTAAAGTTACAGCGGCGTGGACCGATTGGTCCCATGTACTACTTTGTAGCAACTATAACTTTAAAGGAAATATTTTTAGTGGCTGCTACTACACGATTACTTTTGTCAAGTAGTATGTACTTTAAAGACGCATATTTTAGTAACTACTACTTGTAAGTTCTTTTGCGCAAAATTCGCCATATTTATCGAGCAGAATTGCGACGCCATTGCTGTTCATGAACGTTGAATGACGTCACAATACTGATTAAAAATTAATTTTGCTTGAGAGGTGTACTAAAAGTACCAAATCAATGAATATTTATTAGTTTAGAATGTTCAGGAATAATTTAAAAACAGATACACATGCCTAGATGGACAATTTCGAAATTGTACAGTATATTTTTTTAAAAAAAAATTTCAAGTAAACGTATATTTTAAGGGCGCGTTGTCATTTTTCTAAGTACCATCATAATATTTGTCAGAAAACTTGTATTCGCATATAACTTTAATACCCAAGAAATCCTTTAAAATGATCAACGTGTGTTTAATATTTCTAATTATATTATTGTGTGTTACTACTCACACCATCAACGTGTGGTATTACATTCTCGCTTCAGTTTACAATCTAGCTTCGACAACGGAATGAGATAAGAATATAGTTGAAGCTTTGCTGAACGTGTGCGACAGAGAGCGATTGAGAGTGTCAGAAACCTAAGAAGTTCCATTACAGTTGCTGTCACCACCCTGCTACGTCGCCATTACGTAGCCGCGACGTCCGGGAAACGTCGCGGAAGCAGTTCCAGGGACGTCGCTGGAACGTAGCTATTACCGAATAATTATTCCCCATTTTGGTCCCAGGCACATAATAGGACCGTTGTCACCACGTTCCGGCGACTGGTGGCGAAAACTTTAAAGTTCTTGTGATGGTCGCCGTTACGTTCCTACGACTAAAAATGTTGCTTGGGCTACTTCCGGTAGGAATTTCGAAAAAATTTTTTAATAAAGATTTTTTTCACTAAACTACTACTTTCGGTCTGCCGATTTTACTGAAAATCTAATCAGATCTCAAGGGGGAGATTATATTCGTAAATATAAATTTGGAATTGATACCTATAGCGGTTTGGCCGCTATCGTGGTCACACACAGACAGACACACACACAGAGAGAGACATTTTATAAAAAACAGTTTTTCGGTATCAGGGGACTTCAAAACGTGGACATCTGCAAAAATCTCGAGGTCGAAAATTTTCATCATCACAATACTTTCTTATACTACGTATAAGAAAGTAATATACTATGTATAAGAAAGTAATATACTATGTATAAGAAAGTAATATACTATGTATAAGAAAGTAAAAACGATTTTGCAAGGGGCGGAATGACTTGCACTTGCCGCACATTATAGTGTTCAAGGAAGTTTTTGTATGATGCAGTTCAATAACAATACTCTATTGTGATTTATAATAAACATCTAATATAAGCAGGAAAATATATATTTTCTCAAGTAATATAGGTAATGTTCTATTATTACAAAACGATATTGTTACCAAATACTGATAAACTATTACAAAGAAAAAATCAAAACTGGCTGAGATAATAGGAAAAATGCAATATTTTTTCAGTCCCCTTTTTTTTAAAAATCGAAATTCTGGCGGTTCTAAAGTAAAGTCATAATCGCCCCATATAAATAAAATTAAAATCAAACAAAACCGGGTTATTTTATATTGTGAATAAGCCTAGCCACTTTTTCTTTTCATATTTTTTTTTTCTGTGAAGACATGTGTGTCGACATTTTTACGGCACAAAAAATGTTTATTTAAGTGCCCTCTATCATTTCTGAAAAGTAGGAGTAGTTATTCTGTGACACCCTGTAGATTGAGAGATATATTCTTACGCCGTAGCTAAATTTCATACATTATAATCTATATAATTTATTTATTCATTAATTATAAAAATAAAACACTTAATAAACTATACTAATAACTATTTCCATTTATTTATAAACTATTTACTTATGTCGATCTTTGACTTATTATTATACCGTTTGACTGAAATAAAAGTAGATATAGGGAAACACAGACACGCACACATGTGCATGCAAACATGAAATGGAGGGGTACGATAATAGGGGAATACAGATGAGTTCATATCGGGGGGGGGGGTACCGAGACCGAGGCTTCAGTGCAAAACGTTGAAAGCTAGTATGCAGACGTTTGCTTTAAGGAATTGCTCCGCTATTTTGGTAATTGATGTATAATGTATTAACATTGAACTGAAACAAAACTATAAAAATTGTAACTAAAATAAAATTCTCACATTTAAAACGAAACAAAATATTATAATGAACTATACAAATAAATTTTGCACGTCTTTGTACGAATTATCCCTCGCATACCATAACACAATCTGTATTTTTTCCTCGACAGCTAAGGGCATTTTATTTTAATATTTGCGAGTTTGCTCAGACACAATGTAATAAGTTCACGCTCTAAAGATACGGAACGAATGCCATGTGCGCATGGTGTTCGCGCTCTCGGTTTACCCACACCACCATAAGACCGGTGGTGTGGGGGGCCACATTCTTGAACTGTTGTGTACATACATACATAGGTACATGTTTATGTGTGTGTATTTGAAAATGCATATTAACTTTTAAATACGACAATCTGTATAATTGTTACCCGACTGCATTGTGGTCTGAGTATCTTGCATATTTGTGGCCAAGTAATCTAACATATTGTTGTTATCGCCTGTATTTTTCCTAGTAAAATATTTTTGATTTGTTTTATTTCATATTTTGTAGTTATATTTATATTCCTTATAAATATTGTGGTATACAAGCCTCTGATTAGTAGATGTGATAGTTTTCTACTAATATTATCTTCAGAACTGTTTTTAATGTCTGTAAGTTTATTTGTAAAATTGTGAAGGCTATAGAAGTGTTCTGAAAACAATTTAAAATAATTATATTTTGCACTTTCCAAGTTGAAATAAAAATTAATATTAACATTTAATAAAAACTCATAAACTTTTTTATTTAGTGGAAATATACGTTTGTCTATATGCATTACTATCACAATGCTAAGGAGTAACTCTTTTTTGCATTCCAATTCAATTACTGGCTGGGGACAAATGCTATATGCAATTTAAAAATGTGAATGGTTGCAAAATTGAGTCATATTCAAATTTCACAAGTGCGTTTGTCTTTATTTTTAAGAAGTAGATTAAAATATGATAAGAAATTCATTGACGTATTTGGTAGTTTTACAGTGCTTTCGGAATTTTATAGTTATCATCAAGCTATCTAAACCTCATTTTGGTCGCAACTTCTGTTACCACGAGCGATGCGAGTGTTTAGTAAAATAGTGACTAACGAGCAGTAGCGGTTGGTGAGTTTCTTGAGGTGGGACAGTTACATAGACAAGGGTTGACAAGACTGATTCGTTTATTATCAGTGATATGTTCCCAGACGCCGAGCATATCACCGATATTAAACGAATCAGTCTTGTCAACCCTTGTCTATGTAACTGTCCCACCTCAAGAAACTCACCAACCGCTACTGCTAACGAGTTTCATACTATACTTTTTCTGCAATAGCATATAGGTAATCAAAATAATACAAAATTACTTGTCTGTTGTCGCGACACACTGAGTTAGATTGACAGATTGATCACAAGTATCAATCATCTTGAATGAGTTTCAATTAATTTTTGCATCTAAAAAACTCAAAATTAACTCCAGGCCCCGGATCATGATTGATTCGATCGTCAGGAATCGGCCCTTTTGTATCGAATTGTTTCCGAGTGCAATAACTTTGTTTTTTAAATAGTTTGTTTTGCAGCGTGTATGAAGGTCTTATATCTTAAACGAATATTAATAGTTCTATTATAGGTTTAGGGATGCCAGACATTAATGCCACATAAAAGGTAGGAATGCTAGGAATTACAAACAATTTATTTAACTGTTTTTACAACTTTTATACCAAATGTATTATTGGTTATAGTTTATTTTTGTATAAATATTATTTTTATTTTGTTATAGAATTTTAGGCTTTGAAAATAAGGAAGAAATAAACAATTAAGACAAACTGAATATTAATAATTTTCTTAGTATATATCGTCGGATCATAAACAGTTGAATGGAATATGAGGTCACGTGATGTCGAACAAAATATTCGTTTAGATGTTGAATGGTTCTAAAATGAAGTACCTATAATGTTAAAATCCTTAGAGCTTCTGGTAAATTGAAAGGGTTACTATCATCCCGTATCTGACGTCTTTAGAAATGAAATTCATGATTTGCATTTATCCTTTCGCAAGCAATATTTTGTACGGCATGATGAACAATTGGGAGCAACTAGAAATACATTATATAGGTGGGGTCTTCTTACAATGACTTTATTAGAACTTTATTAAAATTAAAACAATACTGTCGGAAATTAAAGATTTGAAACATGTCTTTCATAATGATACCAAACGTTGAAGAAAATAAAACTGAAAGTCTAACAATATTTTAACAAAGATATTCACACGGATTCAATTTGCAATGTTGACAAATTTATTAGAAGATGCTGATTCGACAGCACTGACTTGACTATTCGACTATCGCTGATCACCGTGACTCTCTCGGTTCGGCAATCGACATATCGAAAGTTCTGAATTCCACTGCTGGTTTGACTCTATGAAGGTATAATATAATCATTTTATTACATATTTCTATTTACACAGATAATACTATACGAAATTAAACGAGATATACAGCATAAAAAATAAATAAACAATAAATAAGAAAGTACAAATTGAGTATTAAGGAGATCCATCAGGACATACATTGTTTATTATACATCGTACGGTCTAGCCTCTAAAATATCCCTATGATCTTCTACAAAGTCTTCAATAGGCCAGAACGATCCCACATTAGGAACATTCAATAAACTAACTTCATCATTTTCACCGTTTTGGTATTTAATCTGCGAATAAAATAAGAAAACTATTACCTATGAGACGTTTTTTGGAATTTATAAAATGATCTTACCATAAATCCATAAATTCCATTAATTTTGTGTAACTCGATGGCCACATTCGAACAAAAGTCTGGGTGACGACCATCAAAGACATCTATTACTTTCAAAAATGTGCCAACTGTATAATCGTGACCTGAATATAAATGTACTTTATGGCGAGACTGGTCCTTAATTTTCAACATCGAATCTTCGACGATTTTTTGAAACAGTTTACCTAGATAAGATACTTGTGTTAAAACATCTATATGAACTTTTATATAGAATCAAATATTATTTCAATAAAAAATTGTTCATAGAGGATATGATCAGTTAGTTTGTATGTAATTTGACTTTTGGCACACCTTGTATAACATTTTATTATTTTATTATTAAATTGGCTATCTATTACAATTATTATTAATTAATATTTTCTCACCGGCTATTAGTGATTTTAACTGTGGAGTAGCCGTCATAAATTCAAATTCTCGCATTGCTATTTCTTCTATGCGATGCGGATACACTTCTTTTGTCCATTCTGGCAATTTTAAGCCCATATTCTCCTATAGAAGAGTGAAATGTGATGTTTAGTATTTATTATAAATAAATTCATTTTAATTTATTGTTGATGACAATGTCTCCATTTTAAATGACGTCACGAAATAACAATATATACCACTCATTTTGTTTCCGAAAAAAACAATAAATATACAGGGTGAGTCATCTAAGCGGGTAAGGCCGATTATGCCTTTATGAGTAAAGATATTTCGAAGCGGTTTTTTTCATGTGATAGCTGTTTATGAGGAGCACATTTTAAAAATATTTTGTATTATACAGAGTGTTCCATAACTTGGTGGCTAATCATAGTTATAGTTTTTTAAATGGAACACCCTATATATTATTGCATTTTTGTATTCCCCGTATAATTTTTAGTCAAAAAGTTATAAGAGAGTATAGGCCTAAAGTGTAAAGTTTTTGACTTATTCCCATTTTTCTGAAAAATTTAATGTTTGTATAAAATTATATTTCTCAAAAACGACGTATTAGATGGACAAATTTTTTTGCAGTATTGTTTACAATAAGAGGTCCTAATAGAAGCATGTTTTATTTTTTTACAGTTACTAACTGCATGTGCAGGAAACTGGATTAAAATTAGATGACACGTTTTTGTAGTCAATTTTTTTAAATAGAACAGCCTGTATATCAGTTCATTTTTGAATTGTTTTTTAAATTTCATGTCAGAAACATGTAAAACGTTAATACTTTAAAAGTGACTATTACAGAGTTATTGTCGTTTTTTGATATGCTTTTGTTAGTTTTTGCAAAAAAGTCAATTTTTTTAAATGGAACATCCTGTATATTATTTTATTTTTGAATTTCTTATTAAATTTCACATCAAAAACATGTAAGACGTTAATACTATAAAAGTGACTATTACTGAGCTATTGTCTCTTTTTGATATAATTTTGTCAGTTTTGATGTTTTAATTAATATAAGTATAGTACTGACAAAATTGTATCAAAAAGAGATAATAGCTCAGTAATAGTCACTTTTAAAGTATTAACGTCTTACATGTTTTTGATGTGAAATTTAATAAGAAATTCAAAAATGAAATAATATACAGGCTGTTCCATTTGAAAAAAAATTACTTTTTTGCAAAAACTAACAGCATATCAAAAGACTACAATAACTCTGTAATAGTCACTTTTACTGTATTAACGTCTTACATGTTTCTGACACGAAATTTAATAAACAATTCAAAAATGAACTGATATACAGGATGTTCCATTAAAAAAAATGACTTTTATACATAAACGTGTCCTCTAATTTTAATCCAGTTTCCTGCACATGCAGTTAGTAACTCTAAAAAAATAAAACATGCTTCTATCAGGACCTCTTATTGTAAACAATATTGCAAAAAATTTTGTCCATCTAATACGTCGTTTTCGAGAAATATGAATTTTTCAGAAAAATGGGAATAAGTCAAAAACTTTACACTTTAGGCCTATACTATCTTATAACTTTTTGACTAAAAATTATACGGGAAATTCAAAAATGCAATAATATATAGGGTGTTCCATTTAAAAAACTATAACTATGGTTATCCACCAAGTTATGGAACACTCTGTATAATACAAAATATTTTTAAAATATGCCCCTAATGAAGAGCTACCACAAGAAAAAAACCGCTTCGAAATATCTTTACTCGTAAAGGCACAATCGGCCTTACCCGCGTAGTTGACTCACCCTGTATATAACTCACAACTAATAATGTAAATTAAATAAAAGCATACACATCATATCATGATAAAAAATGAGGTGTGGCCACCGCACGACTTTCTTATACGTTGAACGCTTCAAACTATACAATTTTAAGAATTTTTTTACAAAAATTATTCAAAATCCTATTCCAAGTACTTCCATTCTCTTAATAACTCCCTAAGGAAAGCATACTTTGCAAGATATTCGAACAAAAATGATACTCGCTAAGAGCAAAAGTGTTACTTCCGGTTCGAATTTTGAAATTTCATGTATACAAAAAATATTGCAAATCCAGCTCTAAATACTTTTGTACTCTTGATAAATATATATATTATAAGCATACTCGGAAGACCATCAGGTGGTCTTCCGAGTATGCTTAAATCTCCAAGGTTATCCCACTTTATTCCTTGGCTACAGCGTACTGATGACGACCAATTAGTCAGAAATATACCCAATATTCTCTTTTGCTCGTTTTATTTTATGTATCCGCGATAATTCTTTTTTTTTTTTTTTGTATATATATATATAGAATGCATACTTTGCAAAATAGAGAGATAAGAGTAAAAGTGTTACTTCTGGTCCGAATTTTGACATTTCATGTATACAAAAAATATTGCATATCCACCTCTAAATACTTTTGTAGTCTTGATAAATATATATAGAATGCATAATTTAAGACATATTTGCAAAAAATCGCTATTCGATAAGAGTAAAAGACCTACTTTCGGTAGGAATTTTGAAAAACTATTTTAATCAAATTTTTCTCACATTTAATTCTGAGTACATTTGAATTCTATATAAATTTGTGTAAACTTAGTAGTTGACAATACTCGATTTTTTCACTGAAGTAAACTACTACTTCCGGACTACCGATTTTACTGAAAATCTAATCAGATCCCTTATACTCGCAAATACAAAATTTGGAATTGATATCTATAGTCGATTGACTGCTATCGTGGTCACACACGCACTGATAGACACACACACACAGAGAGAGAGACGCTTTTAAAAACCACTTTTTCAGTATTCGGAGACTTCAAAACGTGGATATCTGCAAAAATTTCGAGGTCGAAAATTTTCATCATCACGATACATACTTCCTTGCACTATGTAAAAAAAAGTAAAAATGAGGTGTGGCTACCACACGACTTTCTTATACGTATAAGTGTTTCAAATCATACAATTTTAAGAATTTTTTTATATTATTCAAAATCCTATTCTAGGTACTTATATTCTCTTAAAACGCTATAGAATGCATACTTTGCAAGATATTTGAAAAAAAGTGCGACTCGCTAAGAGTAAAAGTGCTACTTCCGGTCCGAATTTAAAAATTTCATTTATACAAAAAATGTTCCAAATCCAGCTCTAAATACTTTTGTACTCTTGACAAATATATAGGTATAGTATTACTTCCGGTCCAAATTTTGAAATATTTTTGATACAAAAAGTATTGAAAATCAAGTTTTCGGTATCAGGAAACTTCAGAACGAGGACATAAGCAAAAATCTCGAAGTTGAAAATTTTCATCATCACAATACTTCGTTATACAACATATAAATAAGACAGTAAAAATTACTTACTTGAATAGTTAATGTGCACGCTAAATTAAATGCATCTCTGGGACTGTGGATTTTGTAACCAGAGTGTTGTTCGATGAAATCGATCGCATTCTTGTAAGATTTCATGACTTCCTGACCGGGTCCATTTACATAATTCTTATATGCTGTTAGGGCAAGTTTATTATGGAAAGATACCATAAATATCTGCAATATATATGATTTTATAAAAATTAGAAATCATTTAAAAAATTTTTTTAGGCATATTACCTTATCATCTTTAAGAGGTGCGGACTTGAATGGAATGGGTTCCCATGGTATGTCATCATTCCAAGCTTGCTTATTTTTAGGTGGATATAACGCTGCTGTGACTAACTGTAGAGTCATTTTAGTTCTATCTATATTGGAAGACCATGCATCCACGTGTTCGGGTTTATAGGAATCATCCAAGAAATGTCCGTACCTTTTGCGTAAACTCTGTCCAAATCTAAAAGCTCTTCCTTTTCCAATCTATTTTTATAAAATGAAAATAAAAAAATTGTAAAGTTACAGTATATGATAAAAACGGTGCAATCTTACATTTGTTAATTTTCCATAACCATAGGGTGAATAATTGTAATTTTTGTGAGGATCCTTTGGATAAATGGCTGACTCATCCGGCGTCCTATCACCATGTCTGAAAATCTAATCAAAAAGGAGAAGACGAGTGAAAGAAAAAAAATATTGACTTCCATTTAAATATTTAATTAACAAGTGCATAATATAAACGTAGATAGTATCAGATATGTATTTAGTGATTTAAATTAATTTTACTTACGACGTGTAATAACACTAATGTGTCTGTGCTGGTGGTCATTGTTGAACGAAAAGAATATATCAATTTAACTTCTGTTTGTATGTATAATTTGCGCTATTTGTAAAGTTTAATCTAATGTTGACTTTTGTAGGATGACTGTTTGACAAACATTTGTGTTAGTCTCAATATTTATAGGCATCCAGATTGACGAACGCTTAAAAATCATAATCTAATCTAAATCATGTAGGGGAAATAAGTCACATACGTGATATAAAGGGAAATACTAGGAAAAATATCAAATATTCACGTGTGCCGTCAATGCTTTTCTTAATAATGTGTTTGCCCACTTTGTATAACAGATAATATAAGTCTCTATTATAGTCTACTGTAAGTGTGATTTTTGTTTCTTTTTGGCCATGATACGCCCACCCGTTATCATGATTATCGTAATTTGTTTTTAGCTACACCTTACTGTATATGGGAATTTTACGACACACGCAAATCACGCGACTGCGAGCTGCAAAATTAAAAATGTGTAACCAAAAACTGAAAGTCATTTCCCCTTTTTAGAGATCACGCCTTCCTTAGCAAAACTATATCGGTCTAGATTATTTCATTCGTGTATTGGCGAATTATGCAGTTACTTATACAGGATGTTTCTTAATAACATGCTAATATTTAAGGGGGTTATTCTTGGATCCATTTTATGAAAAAAACTTCATATGAACATATGTCCTAAATGTCTTAACTATTGAACTGCAGGGTGCTAAAACTGCTCCTGGTGACGTTTTTTCCAAAATTGCATGTGGGTTTTCTTCAGGCAATGATTATTGTGGAAGTTTTGGATGGCGTTTCTGAAGAAATTGGGGTCATCGATGAATAAAATTTCAATGTGAAATAATGGATTTTCAATCAATTTATGAAGACACCATTGGCAAAAGTTTATCCGTAATGGAAAGCCGCGAGGTAGTATAGCTTGAACCCGTAATATTTTCAGAAAAATCGGCAGACAGTAAGTAGAAATTTACTTCAGTGAAAAAATCGAATTTTGCCAATATTTCGTCAACTACTAAGTTTAAACATATTTATAAAGAATTCATATGTACTTCAAATTAAATTTGAGAAATATTTTATTATAAAAGTTTTTTTAAATTCCTACCGGAAGTAGATCTTTTACTCTAATCGAAAATCAGTTTTTTGCAAATATTTCCCAAGTCATGCTTTTTAGACGGGTACATTGTCAGAATAAAAGTATTTAGAACTTAATTTTCAATATTTTTTGTATAAAAAAAATTTCAAAATTCGGACCGGAAGTAACACTTTTACTCTTATCGAATAGCGATTTCTGCAACTATCTCTTCTTCCTCTTCTTCTTCTTCTTCTTCTTCTTCTTCTTCTTCTTCTTCTTCTTCTTCTTTATTGTGGCTTTGAGTTAGACTATTTAGTATTTAATTCTTCATCTGAGTGCGGTGAATCTTGGAATGTTGGAGTTGAGTTTGATTAGCTACCTATTGTTTATCATTATTTTGATTAAGAATTAAAGTAGAACCATTTTAGGTCTTTTGTGTTTGAAGTTTTGATTCCCATCGTATGCAAATGCTCTTTTAAGGTTTTAGTTTGTGTGGTTTTCCATCTGGTTATAGAAGCTGAGCGCTCTTTCCTTGATGTAGTCAGTAATACAAATATCTCGTAAATTATGCATTCTATATATATTTATCGAGAGTACAAATGTATTTAGAGCTACATTTGGAATAATTTTTGTATAAAAGAAATTTCAAAATTCGGACCGGAAGTAACACTTTTACTCTTAGCAAGTAGCACGTTCTTTCGAATATCTCGCAAAGTATGCATCCTATAGAGGTTTATTAAGAGAACAGAAGTAGTGCAGTAGGATTTTGTTCGAAAACGATGCGTTTATAGATTATCTAGTTCAATTTAGTTTTTCGAGGGTGGCAACCGTACTATAATTATAGTATTTGTATTATAATTTCAACTCGACGTACTATAAAATTTCAAAGTGGATGTAGTACGCACATTACACTATAATTTCATATTTCTTACAGCATACAGCATACGTAAATAAAGCCACTCTTTGGACAAGAACAATGAAAGTCATGAATAGGCTTCGGATAAATATGCTTTAAAAAAGTACAAAATATGCATGCAAATATGCATCTAAAATATTAAAAATATGCATTTAAATATGCATTAACAAAATGGTTTATTAGATTTAAATAAAACATTTTTTAAACGTTACATTGGTCTATTTACAATAAATTTACAGAGTTTTACTATTACACTTCACTATGACATGATGTAATAAATTGTCAAATATAAATTTACCCCTATTATCACCTAAAATATTTTTAAATTCTAAAAAACATCGTTCCACGTCACATGATACAATAGGAGTGAATGATAAATCCACTATGTCAGTGAGATTCAAATTACTGGGAGCAACAGCCTTTCCTCATTTTGTAAAATCTCAGAAATACATATTTTTCAAAATTTGATATCCAGTATTTTTATCTAAAACTGACGACATTTTTTTTGCAAAAAAACATTTTTTTAATTTACTTAACCTATCAAAAACATTTTCAACAATTTGTATGCTGTTATCTAAAGGAAGTCCCTTGGTTTCCAATTTCAAAATTGCCTCGGAAATACAAGTAAAATTTAATATAATGAAAATCAAATCTTCGCGCAATCCTTTTTGTGTTAAAGGCGTTTTGAGCATCCTCTATGTTTTTCGCTTCTTCAAGATCGAAATCGTTCAAAATACGGGCAATAAGCTCAAAATGTTGAGCGTAATAGCTTGCAGCTTCAATCCAGGTGTCCCATCTTGTAAGAATCGGGGACGGCGGAAGTGGAATCCTACCACCAGCAATTTCTTTGAACTTGGCAACGCGAACAGGTGCTTTTAAAAACACTTTCTTGGTAGATGATATTAACAAATTTACATTTGTATAAACGGAACGCATTAATTCGGCCACTCGATGTAAGCCATGCGCCACACAAGTAACGTGAGTCATTTTTGAATGAAGTATTTTCAAACCACTCATTGCTGTAGACATGTATGAAGCACTTTTTCGTAGCAAATGCCTGTTGGCCAAAAAAAATTTAGCGCATCATTGAAAAATGTGGCAATTGTTGAATGGTTCACTTTTTTCAGCACTTTCATTGTTAATAGATACGATTTATTTCTTTCTTCTTCAACTCCCAAAATACCAAAAACAAAATTTGCTATGCTTCTTTGTTCTACATCCGTTGTTTCATCTAAAGATACCCAAATATTTTTATCTTTAGCTTTTTCCCGCAGCTTTTGTATTGTGGCGTTATATAATGGCAGAACATAGTTTTTTCGTAGTGTAGATTCCTCTGGAATATTTTGCTTCGTATGCTTTTCCAAAAAGGTTTTAAATGCTTACGTGTGTACCAAATAAATACTCTTACATAAATCTGTCACATAAATATTCTTAGATAAACTTGTACATAAATGGTATTTTGTGTTACTCTCATTCAATAATTATAGTTTTATTAATAATAATAATAATAATAATAATAATATAGTTTATTGTTTGTAAATTCAAATCTGAACATAAACAGAGTCAAAATCACAATATTACAATAGTAATACAATATAAATACAAAATAAACAACAGGTACTGTATGTCTGTAATGAAACAAATGCAAGAAACAGATAAAATAAATAAAATAAAACAGTACAAATCAGTACAATCACGTCAAAACAAAATAGAATAAAACATATCCCCCAAATGTCACGCAATACCACTATAAAACTCCTCCATAGTGTAAAATACGCCATCAATGAGATAAGCCCTCAACCTGTTCTTAAACTGGTTCAATGAAACGGCATGCTTAACATCGAAGGGCAAACTATTATAAATCTTCACGCAATTGTAATAGGGTCCCTTCTCGAATAAAGTTGTTCTGTGCCCAGGAATACTTAACTCAGATCTATTTCTAGTCTGCATACTGCCGTAGAAGTCATTATTTCTATTAAATAAATGTAGATTCTTTCTAGCATGAACCGCGACACCAAATATATACAACGACGGGACCGTCATAATACCCAGGCTCTTAAAGTGCGGCCTACACGAGTCGCCATACGGCACCCCCAGCATTGTGCGCACCACCCTTTTCTGGCCAGTAAATATCCTGTCAGTGTCAGCTGCATGATACCAAAAAATAATGCTGTATTGAATCACGGATTGAACGTAGGCAAAATAAAACAGTCTAAGGCTGGCAACGCTAAGTTGATCCCTAAGAAATCGCAACGCGTAGCATGCCGAATTAATTTTCTTCATCATATTATTTATTTGCTGAGACCAGCGCAGATCACCATCCAATGTCAAACCCAGGAATCCGAGAGAGGCGACCTCAGGAACGGATGCCCCGTTCAATCTCACGTATAAAGATTCATCCCGACCATGTCTAAAGCAAATTATATTTGTTTTCTCGACATTCAAACTCAGTCGATTCTGTTTACACCATTCCGATATCCCACCCGCGATCCGCGCCAAACTCCTGGAGACATCGTCGAAGTCCGACCCAGCGGCAAGGGCCGACACGTCATCCGCATACTGAACAACAGTAGCCACATCTACGCTGCCCGGTAAGTCATTCGCAAATAATACAAATAAAAGTGGTCCAAGAATAGACCCTTGCGGGACACCTCTATTAATGCATGTAACCTCAGACATCGAGGTTACCCTAGCCGAACCCACGGTCGATGATATATTTACCACCTGCTTGCGACCCGTCAAATATGACCGAACTAAGTCATTGGCCACTCCACGAATGCCATAATATTCCAACTTGTTCAGTAGTATAGTATAGTCAATCACATCAAATGCCTTGCTCAAGTCAAAGTATATACCTGCCACCTTATTACCCCGATCCAAGGCATCAACAATACAATTCAAAGAATCAAATATGGCGGTAATTGTAGATTTATTTTTCAAAAAACCATGTTGGTTTGAAGCGATTATACTATTTTTTGCTAAATAATTAGCAAGTCTTATATATATGATACGCTCAAACACTTTTGAAAAAACAGATAGCAACGCGACAGGCCGGTAATTAGTTACATCTTCCCTACTGCCCCTTTTATGGACTGGCACTACTTTAGATGTTTTTAAGCCGTCCGGGAAAACACCGCTAGATAAACAGTCATTTATAATATCAGACAACGGACAGCATATGACCGACGACACCCTCTTCAGAACTACTGCAGGTATCTCATCAAGACCGGTTGACAACTTAGAGGGGAGCCTCATAATATAATCATACACCTCACGCGGACATGTTGGTTCAAAAAAGAAACTTCCCCTGTACCGCGATTGTGATGCCAAGAACGTGATCCCGGGATCCGCGGCACACACCGCGCGGTCGCAGTTGAAACTAGAAAAATATATGCTGAACTCTTTAGCTATGTCATGTATATCCGTAACAACGATATCACCAATGGTCAATTTCAATTCCTTTTCGTGTTTGCTCTCATTCTTTAAGCTATTAAAAATATTCCAAACACATTTACCCCTGTTATCTGAATTCGCCACAACACCGTCATGATAACGCATTTTACACTCATTAATATACCTTTTGTATTGCTTTTTATCCCGCTTATATTCATCAAGAATTAATTGAGAATTTGTAGCTTTATAGTGGTCATACAACTCCCTTAGCCTCTGTGACCACTCTCTAATTTCACTCGTAACCCATTTTTTTGTTTTATTCGATTTTATATTAGACCTAATTTTAGGAAAATAACATTCAAAGTAATAGGCAAATATACTCTGAAAACAGTCATACTTCAGATTAGCATCCACCTGGTGAAAAACATCCAGCCAAGTCTCACGAGACACAGCAGTGAAAAACCCATCCAGATTCTGTTGCGAAAAATTCCGTCTGTCACAAGACGCATTTTTGAATTTAGTTTATATATAGTTCGTTTGTTTCAAGAGTGTTCTTCGACATCTCTTATTTACAACACAAAAACTGACTCTTAAATTAAAAACAAAATAAATTACGCCAGTCGGATTTGAACCAACCACCATAACTCTTTGAGTATTGCTGGTACAAAATATGTACCAACCTTTTTGCTTTTGCGAAGCGGTGGTGGTCCACAAAATATACCCTCCAATCTCATTCAATTTTGCGAACTGATTTGACGGTTTACTCTCTGAACCACCATTGCATCGGTTGCTGCGTGATTTATTTCATATTTTCGAGCACGGCCGTTACCATCTGATGACTAGGCCAGTAAGACGCCATCTTGTCTAGTTTTGCCGGTCGACACACGTGGAAACATTTTCGCTTATAATAAAACGGATCAAAATATAGCTACAAAATAGCTTCTTTTCGTTAAAATATAGTTAAAGATTTGGTAAATTAATAGTTGATTAAAATATTTTTTTGTTTTTACCCCTAATATCAATAATATTTGGTGGTATGTTTTTTGTACCACCGGAAATTTTAGTGTTTATATTATTTCAAAAAAATGTCGAAACTAAAAGAAGATAAACTACTCTTTAGGCTGGCTGATGTGAATATGGATCAGTTATATAGGGAGGATGAAAATTGTTCCTAAGTGGCGGAGTGGATTTGTTCTATATGCCACGTTCCTCTATGTTTGGGAAAAGATAAATCATGTTTCCAAACCACAACGCATAATATTTAAATGAGAGAGAGTTTTTAAAAACCACTTTCTTGGTATCAGGGGACATCAAAACGTGGACATCTACAAAAATCTCGAGGTCGAAACTTTTCATCACAATACTTCCTTAAGTATGTACTACGTAGTAACGTAAACGCATAACTTTACAATTTCAATGTGATACGTTCAATCTGTCCTACGAGTTCATGATTTCTAAAACGTTAGGTTTCATACTTGACACTTTCACTCTGAAATCAGATCGCATATCAAGCCGATTCCTGTATTTATTTTTCATGAAGCACAGTTGAGAATGCCTGTTCACATCGTTATGTGGTTGGAAAAGGAAGTATGAACTTCAATGCCTTATCGCTGAGAGCTTTGTAGTCCTTACGTAGTGTTAACCAAAACTCTACAATGTTTTCATCATTAAAAACGTTTGCTAATCTTTCTATTTCAGGGAAACAGAACGGATTTCAAATCCAACCCTCATCAGGATCTGGCTCGGGAAAGTATTCCCTAAACGTGGTTGCTAAGTTGCGAAGGTGATCAATTATGCTTTCCTTTATTTGGTTTGGTAAATTCTCATCAGAGGATTCCAAAAACTTTTTCAAAGTGGGGAAATTTGTAAAAGAGGCTTTACTGACCCTTGCTGCCCACAACTGACACTTTTTAACCATGGCACTAACTTTGTCTTCAACTTTAAACATGTTTATGTTGTTACCTTGTAAGCATCGATTCAAAACATTTAAATGTTCAAACATATCAGCTAAGTAGGCAGTTACGCAAAGCCAAGAAAAGTTAGTGAGACAATTTACATACTTGGTGTCAAGAAGGGAGATTCTGAGGTCATATTTAAGCTCGTAAAACCTCGTCGAGATCCTACATCGAGAGAGCCATCTCACTTGAATAAGAAGTTGCTCATACTCACTGCCCATCTCTTTGCACAACAAAGAAAACCATCTGGATTGCAAAGGTCGAGTTTTAATGTAGTTAATAATTTGAACTATTTCCTTAAGAGTTTTCTGCAACACTTCAGGCAATCTTTTGGCTACTAAAGCCTCTCGATGAATACAACAGTGTGTCCATTTCATACCAGGAGCTACAGCTTTGATACGAGCTTGAAAACCCGTTTTGTACCCAGCCATGGATTTTGCTCCATCTGTAGACAAACCGATACACTTCCTCCAGGCAATGTCCGGTTTACTAAAAATAGTCAATGCCGTCAAAATATCTTCTGCTGTTGTATGGAGTAGTTCACATGAAAAAAGAAATTCTTCGAACAACTGATCTGTCCATAAATAACGTACAAAAACCAACATAACTCCTTTCTTTGATATGTCTGTGCTCTCATCCAATTGAAGAGCAAACATGTCACACATGCAAAGCCTAACAAACATGGTATTTTCAATGTTACTAGCCATATCACTAATTTGTCTTTGGGCAGTATTGTTTGAGCGCGGAACAGTACCTATTAGCTTAGCGGTTGCATCACCCAACATCCTTTTGCAAAGGATTACCCCTGATGGCAATATAATTTCTTCGGCAATCGTATGGTTTTAACCAGATTTTTCAATAAGATGCGATACCTCATTCTTATGATTTGCTACTTGCAAAAGTTGCATTTTCATTTAGATTTGCACCAGAATGTTTTGCAATAACATTTCGGGATGATTTAAGTTCGCCTAGTTTAATTTTAAAATAATCTACTGTGTTACTTTTGTGCTCGGGGTACTTTGTTTCTAAATGCCGACGGAGTTTTGCAAACTTCTTATACTCGTTAGAGAGGCTTTCGTAGCAAATAGCACATTGAGGTTTAGGTTAATGTTCAGATCCAGTATATGTAAAACCAATCTCCACATAATAACTGTTGTATTTCCTTATCTTCACAGTAGGCGTACAAACACTGCTCTATAGACGTAGAAGTTGCACATTCACATCAAATAACTCCTGATCCTCTTCGTCAGTTGGCCTATCACGTTTTAATGATCCACTCTTCAACCACTGATCCATTTTCAATTGCTAAAATAAATCTTCTTAAACAATTGTGTTATAAGCACACGTAAATAACACTATCTTTGACAAAACTGCTACTGCGATAAATAGGCAAACATCAAAATGGCCAGTCGTTAATAGACATGTCAAACATGGAGCACGCACCATTTAACGGATATTGACAAAACTACTACTAGTACCTAATATTGACGCTATATTGTGCTAGTGCCAGTTGACTGTAAAAGCTGATATAAATTACTTACTAATGTAACTCAAATTATTATGTTTGTAATATTCTAATGACTAATCTACAATTTAAGAATGTAAGGGGTCCTTGTCAGTATAGCAAGCAATGAGGGGGTCCTTGAAAAAATGTTACTGGGAACCTTTGCACTAATATACCGTGGTCGACAAATTTTAATTTCTGTATACAGCTCTATACTAGCTATCTATCCCATGCAGAGGTATATACAGGGTCGGGCAAAAAGAGCGGAACACCGAATTTATGGCTTAACTAGCACTTTTTCGAAAATTTAACCTAAATTAAAGTTTTTGTATACTTTATGTATTATTTATTGGTGTTTGCAGATTTTCCGTTTTTGTCACATTTTTGGAGATATGATGTCACCGGATAGTATTTTAAATGAATCACCCTGTATTTATATTTTTTTTGAGTAGATATTTTTTTCCTGAATTCACTAATACCAGGTTTAGTGGGTCTCTGACTTATGGTTTCATAAGAAAAAAATAAAATGTAATGGCACCTAAATATTTATTTAATAAAAAACGAACGACAATAACTAAAGATTCTATTCATTAAAGCGTCCATTAACTTTAACAAATGATTATGAAATTCATTTCTCGCTTAAAGGTGACATGAACTTTTAATGCAGCATTAACTTTTATTATGATATCGGCCCTAAGTAATTATCGCAGTAGGTATACCAAAAACTATAAAAAAAAACTATAGTTTATAAGGATTTACCTCAAACTCTTCAAGAACTAAAAGATCGAATCAGAGCGGCGGTACAAAATAGTACAACGCCTGAAATGATACAAAATTCATTAAGGTCATTTGTTGACAGATTAGGATACTGTCAGGCAGCCGAAGGTTTTCAGTTTGAACACCTATTGTAAATAAATGTACGTAGATTCAGTTATTGTCGTTCGTTTTTTATTAAATAAATATTTAGGTGCAATTACATTTTATTTTTTTCTTATGAAACCATAAGTCAGAGACCCACTAAACCTGGTATTAGTGAATTCAGGAAAAAAATATCTACTCAAAAAAAAATATAAATACAGGGTGATTCATTTAAAATACTATCCGGTGACATCATATCTCCAAAAATGTGACAAAAACGGAAAATCTGCAAACACCAATAAATAACACATAAAGTATACAAAAACTTTAATTTAGGTTAAATTTTCGAAAAAGTGCTAGTTAAGCCATAAATTCGGTGTTCCGCTCTTTTTGCCCGACCCTGTATATATAATATACCGTGGTCGACAAATTTTAATTTCTGTTTACAGCTCTATACTAGCTATCTATCCCATGCAGAGGCCATCTTCCGCATGGGATAGCTAGCTATATATATATATATATATATATAATATGCAACGATGCCTGCTTTGCAACAGTGGTGGGAGAAGCAACGCAGTCGGGGGATTTTCACATTTGATCGCAAACGTTTGCCGGGTGTACTTGGCAGCCTCGCTATATGTTTGTCTTTACTTTATTTCACCGTGCTCTTTTCCTTCTATACTTTCGTACCAGAAATTAAAATTTGTCGTCTACGGTATATACGAGAGGAACTATTTATATTTCGGGAATTGGCAACACTAATGTCAATAGCTAAAATCTGACAACACCATAATAAAGTTTGACATTTTTTAGCATAAAAGTACTCACAACGTTTTGATGTACAAGTGCTATTTGTTTTGTTTACAGTGAGTTCAGAAAATCAATTTGACAAAATAATGGAAATTTCAAAAGAAGGTTTTCGTTGGATTATTTTTCACAACTTTCGACGTGGATTATCTCAACAAGAATGTGTCGATGAACTCAGTTCTTTGTATGGCGATAAAGCACCATCAAACACCACAGTATATCGCTGGTATAGTGAATTCAATCGTGGTCGTAGTTCCGTCGCCGACGAATTCCGTGAAGGTCGTCCAAAATCGGTTGTTGTGCCACAAAACATCGATGCAGTGCGTGAACTGATAATGCAAGATCGTCATGTGACATATTGTGAGATAGAGGCATCCTTGCACATTAGTTCCACTTCAATACATTCGATTTTGCATGAACACTTAGTTGTAAAAAAAATTTGTTCTCGTTGGATACCCCATACTTTATTAATCGCTCAAAAAAAGGCACACGTCAAGTGGTGTAAGGAAATGATGAAAAATTTCAATCGTGGTGCTTCAAAAGACGTATATAAAATCGTGACAGATGACGAATCATGGATATATGCTTATGAGCCGGAAAAAAACAGCAATCGACCGTGTGGGTATTCCAAGACGAGCTAAATCCAACAAAAGTTGTTCGTGGAAGAAGCACAGCGAAGCAAATGGTCGCCTGTTTCTTCGGCCGAATGGGTCATGTGGCCACTGTTCCGCTTGAGCAACGTAGAACTGTCAATTCCGAGTGGTACACGACCATTTGTTTGCCGGAAGTCTTCGGAGAAATTCGTAAAACTAACCCCCGAAGACGAATCATTCTACATCATGACAATGCGAGCTCTCACACATCTCGTCAAACAAGTGAATTTTTGAGCAGTCAAAACATCGAATTGATGACTCATCCTCCGTACAGTCCTGACTTGGCACACAATGACTTCTTCTTGTTCCCGAATATCAAAGGTAAACTGCGTGGTCAACGATTTACGAGCGCCGAAGAAGCAGTTGAAGCGTTCAAAAACCATGTTTTAAAGGTGTCTCAAGAGGAATGGAAAAACTGCTATGACAAATGGTTTGAACGAATGCAAAAGTGTATTGATCATCAAAGGGAATATTTCGAAAAACAATAAAGCCATTTTCATTTAAATGTTTGTTATTATCTATTCCCGAAATATAAATAGTAGCCCTCGTCATACCTTGATTTTTCCTATGTTCAATAAAGCCTTTTTATAGTCTATATTTTGTTATGGATAACTTACACAACGATTCACACTGGTTTTTATGCCATAGAAAATAGTGGGTAATTCCGCTGTAGACTATTTATCCGCTCGTATTTCATTTGCATTTCATTTACAGTAAACACTTCTTTTGTTCCTGGCCGTGTATTTAATAAATCATAATCAATTCCTAGGAATAGCGGCCATATTAAATAATTAAAAAAAAACAAATTAACGTTTCGATATTTTATTTTATGTCTTCTTCAGAACCAAAGATCTATCAGAAGAAAAATCGGAGTAATTTTTACATATACATATTCATTGTTGTTAATGAGAATACAAATTCAAAAAAACATGATGAATTTTTTTTTATATAGTTGAATCACAAGTAATTAATAATATTATGGTTTTGACTGATTGCTAATAATATTACAAAAACATGCATGTACTTACATAATAAATAAAACTTAATATTACTTCACCATCTTGTTTTTTTTTTATACGTATGGAACTATTTTTAATAATTTGCTATTAATTATTCGTCAATACATTCAGATGTAGTGAAATGTGTTGGAAATGATACAAATAAAAAAGCATAACACAGTAGTCAATGACAGGACAGAAATTAGTGATCCATCTGAAATTTATTTTAGTATTTTATTATCGAAATTAAATATACTGATAGGCAGAAAAAATGCATGGATTTCCAAGGAGTGTAAATGAAAAATGGTTTAATTAATAGAAAAAATATATTTTGCAAAATGTTTATACAATTTTAAAGTTCATTTATGAAAAAATATGTCATCTAAATGGCGTCCCTCGTTGGCGATACAGCTGGTTAGGCGATATCTAAAGTTTTGCATAACGCGCTTTGTCATTTCAGGTGCTATGTTTGCCATTTCCGCACGAATTGCTTCTTTCAAGGCATTTATGGTTCGAGGATGGTGACTATACACTTTTTCTATGAGGTAGCCCCAGAGAAAGAAATCAGCTGGCGCGAGATCGCGTGAACGCGGCGGCCATAGTAAGTCGGCGCGATGGGAAATAATGCGACCGGAAAACATCTGATTTAAAACTTGCATGGAGGCACGTGATGTGTGCGCAGTAGCCCCGTCCTGTTGAAACTATATTTCACCATCGAGCTGTTGCAATTTCGGTTGCACAAAGGTTTGTAACATGTGGATATAACGAGCGGATGTCACTGTAACAGCTGCTCCATTCTCTTCAAAAAAAATAAGGCTCCCACACTCCAAATGCAGACACCATCGCCCAAACTGTCACTCGCTGACTGTGCAGAGGGGTTTCATGACGTTCACGGGGGTTTTATGTTGCCCAACAGTGGCGGCTCGGGGCGTGAGCAGCCACACAGAGAAGACCGACTCGCCCATTATCGGCGATGTACTCCCAGATATCGAGCATATCACCGACAACAAACGAACCAGTCCCGTCCACGCAACTGCACCTCCAAATCTGGGGCACCAGCCGCCACTGCTGCCCAATAACGATAATTTTGTTTATTAACAAAGCCAGTTAAATGGAAATGCGCTTCATCACTGGTCAGTAAAACTGTATTTCTCGGTACGTTTTACGTTATTATTGAAATAAGTTTCAACAACGAACGCACCCTGTTCAACTGACCAAGGCATCGTGGTATACTGAAACATTTTGAGATAGCGTACCTACACAGCCCCACCACACCCTTGTATTCCCACCCATATGAGAACAACAGTCATGCGAAATCCATGCATTTTTTCTGCCGGGCCCTGTATAAAAGAATAGAAAAATTATTCTGTCGCTATATTGATACTAGGGATGTAACGAAAGTGGGTTTATCGGAAGCGAAGTCGGAATCAGAGTTTTTAAATTTGATTTATCGAAATCGGAACCGGAATCGGAGGCGGAGCCGGAGGCAGAACAGAGACGTGTTTTACGAACAATCTAATAAAATAATACAAACACAAACTTTATTCAGTTTCTTTAATTTCAGTTAACAATACAATAATACACCTATTTAATTAAATCTTAAAATTTTCTTTAAAAAAATCAAATTTTCTTGAATTTTAAACATTACTAATATCTAGCGACTCTAAAAGAAGCAAATTGTACTTAATAAACGAAAGCTTCGCAGCTTTATCTCCGTCTAATCTACTTCGCAACGCGTCATATATTAGGCCAGCACCACTAAAGAGTTGTTCGCTTGCTACTGAACTTGGTGGACATGACAAATACTGACAGGCAATCGAGCTCAGGGATTTGTATTTTGTATTAATTTTCCACCATAATAACGGATCTTGACTGATAGGAAGCCGTTTTACTCTATTGTATTCGTTTAATAAACCCTTCAATATAAGAAATTTGTCGAAAACTGCATGTTCGTCGGATGTGGTACTATCATCTTCATTATCGCTATTAGACAATATATTCGACAAAATCGTTTGCACATTGCTTTTAATATTGCTAGATTGACCAGCTGCTGGTGATGCCAACCTTGCCCAATTTCCTGCAGAAGCGTCAATATTTTCAGCCTCATTTGTAGATTTATTTCCATCATCAAGAAAACTTATAAATTCGGATTCAACCTGTCCCTTAATCACTTCGTTGAAAAATTTCGTTTTATAACGAGGATCCAGATATGTGGCCATGGCGAAGAACATGTTCAAATATAGGTTTTCGAATCTTGAATTCAGTTGGTCGAGGGTACATTTTATTATAGTTTTAAATCTTTCATTTGTGTCTGGTTTATTGTCTTCTATTTGTAATGCATGGTTTAGTGTGTGTATTAATGGAATTACTGCTAGTGTGCTAAATCACGAACAATATTAGACTAATTGAAATCAAGAGACATGAACATCATGCCGTTAATGACAGGAACGAAATTAATAATTTGTCTAAAATATATTTCCCTTTATAAAATAACACAAATAATATTTCCAAAACCTATCTGTATATGTTAACGTTTTGAATCTACACAAATAAACTTGTTTTCGAAATCTTTTTCTTATAAAAAGAAAAAGCAAGTGTTTCTTTAGAAGATCAGACCCACTCCGTTATACGTTTTAGAAACGACTAAAAGCCCCGCTTAACAAAGGAGAAATAATAAAAGATGTTTCAAGAAAAATTAAATATTTTTTGAAGATAAATACAATTATCATTGTTAGGTAAATTATAAACTAAATACCATTTTAATAAGTTAATAAATAGCAAACTGTGCAAGTTTTTTTTATAAGTACAATAAATATAATATGTATTTGTTTCCAGCCATGCTGCAATATGTAATGTGTCCTTCTGATGAAGACAATAAAATTTGTCGAAACGTTAACCTTTGGATTATTACTCACCACTTATAAAAGCCGTATTCCAAGAAAAAAGAAAACATATATCTATATACCATAAGACCGCGTGCGTCTGCATTATCGCGATACCTGTAGAGTAAGCGAAACAGATAGAGATGCCTGTGTATTAGAACGGTAAACAAGTAGACGCAGTGTTATACTGGATTACAACAGAGGTAGTATTTCGCATATGCCTATGATGCACTCGTATTTGTCCAAAAAATCGACATTTATACGGTGTAGTCGGTCGCCGTCGCTTCCACATATGGGCGTCAGTTCGAGTTTTATTATTGCTTAAGAATAACATTTTTTTAGCTAATTGCAGGTTAATTGCAATGTTGAATTACAATTCTGTTTTAAGAAGTAAATATTTTATGTTTCAGTATTTTATTATAGTTGAGTTTTTAGATTATAATATTTGTTGAAAAATATTATTTTAGTTAAGAAGTTTTTTTTATTTTAAAGTCTAGGAGTTATTTATTATTTATTTTTGCTCTTTTATGTTGTTTATGAAGCTGTGATGAGTTACTTCACTGACATATTATCAATGATTATCTGATGCTTCAAACAACTACAAATAATTACTTACAACGGGAACGCATTACCTATTACACTGCTCTTCACTTGATTTGCCTAGGAATACATTTATACGTATAACTTATACGCCCGCTGTCGGTGTGGCAATTCAAGTTGGCACGCCCATTTATAGTCGACCAGTAGTTACTAATACATGCATCGCGCTATGAACGGCGGCCACACGGTATACCTGTTATATATATATTGTCTGTTTAAGCTCGGCCACCGGCCATGACCATATCTCGGCAACCGTTTATCGTACAACCTGGCGGAAAAAATCTTGATAGTAAAATGGGCCACAGGAATTACTACAAAAATATTTTTAAGTTTCCAAAATGATCGCAAGGGGCGCAATTCTCAAGATAAATTTGATAATTTTTCATTAAATTCTAGTTTAAGATACATTAAAAATTTTACTAGCAAAATTCTCAGACGTTTTTATACAACTTTCATTTGAAACTTTTTGATCTAACTCCCATAAGAAGGGGAGGGTGAAGAGGGGTATGTCTGTGTACAAAGGTAGGTATAATTTCGGTTTGCCCCAACGAATTTTAATATTTCTGGGCTCATTAGATAGAGAATTTTACAAAGGATTGAAAGATATGTAGTACGAAATACGTGGTTGTCAAAAAAAATAACAGGGGGCGCTGTTCTCAATGTTACTCAATATTACTTGTTTTTTCTTTAAGATTTTAAATGGAATGATATATTTTTAATATCGTAATATTGAAGCACATAATAAACTGAAGAGAATGATGAAAATCGGAAGTTGCTACCTTTTTTCTTGACGAAGATATAGTCATACGAAGACAATCCAGAAAAATAAAAAAAATTAAATATTATTGTTATTTTTTTTTGACAACCACGTAATTTCGTACTACATATCCTTCAATCCTTTGTAAAATTCTCTATCTAATGAGCCCAAAAACATTAAAATCCGTTGGGGCAAACCGAAATTATACCTACCTTTGTACACAACACATACCCTCTTCCACCATCCCCTTCGTATGGGAGTTAGATAAAAAAAGTTTCAAATGAAAGTTGTATAAAAACGTCTAACGTGCAAGTAAGATAGATTAAATATCTTAATCTAGAACTTAATCTTCATCTTGAGAATTGCGCCCCCTTGCGATCATTTTGGAAACTCGAAAATATTTTTATGTAATTCGTATGGTTCATTTTACTATCAAGATGTTTTCCGCCAGGTTGCCGAGATATAGCCGGTGGCCGAGCTTAAAGACACCAGACATAATTAAAATAAAAACAAATTAACGTTTCGACATTTTATTTTATGTCTTCTTCAGAACCAAAGATCTGTGGTGCGTGGCAGAAGAAAAATCGGAGTTATTTTTACATATACAACATTTCTTTGTTCTTGTTAATGAGAATAGAAATTCACAAATATGATCAAATTTTTTTTTATATAGTTGAATCACAAGTAATTAATAATATTTTGATTTTGTATGATTACTAATAATATTACAGAAATATGCATGTACTTATATAATAAATAAATCTTAATATTACTTCACCATCTTGGTTTTTGTTTTCGACGTATGGAACTACATTTCGTGAAATTCTATTTTTAATAATTTGCTATTAATTATTCGTCAATAAATTCAGATGTAGTTATTCGAAGGCATTCAAATACCGCGCGATCATTTAAATTCTAAATTAGAGCAGGCTGTGAAATTTAAATTAAGTTGGTATACAAGTACCGCGCGATCATTTAAATTCCAAATTAGAGCAGGCTGTGAAATTTAAATTAAGTTGGTATATAAGTACTAATTTACAATTTGAATTGTCAAAGTGACGTTTCAAAATGTTAATTAATCAATAATTGACATTCTGGACAACCTAATAAAAAAAATCCCGCCTGCTATAATTTAGAATTTAAATGATCGCGTGGTACTAAATAATACATGCTTTTATACCAATAACTGTATAAACATTTCAGAACAAAAAGGACCACAGCAAAAAAAGAGTTCTTTTTTAAAATCTATATACAGGTGTGTATCAATATAGCCAGAGAATAATTCTTCTATTCTTTTATATTAGTATAATTAATTTCTATTATAAAATATTAAAATAAATTTGAGATATATAAAAAAAACCCGACGGACATTTTTTAACATTTCCGGAGGTAACATGATTCGAAAATTCAATAATTTTGGTGCGTAATTGCTTTAAATTAGACGGACGAAACGCGATTTAAAAATGTTCTAGTCGACTAGACATCGATCGTTAACAAAATTCAAATGAAATGCGCAAGTACAGCTGCTATCTTTATTGCGCTGATTAAACGCGAGTCAGTCTAGCCTCAGTGAAAATGTTCCCCTATCCCCCTATCTTTCTTTGTAATCGCGTTGTTTCGGGTTCCTTCCCGCGTGGAATTTCTGGCGTCCTGATACACTTGACCTGTCTAGAGATTATAATATTAAGAAGGAATACATGTTTCTGTCCTTGAAAAGGATCTGGTGTACATTGTGCATAATCTGGGCTAGTGAAATGCTTCGTTGTTAAATCCGCGTTTCTTGCAGAAATGTTATACTTTTATCATGCTTTAGTATAAGATTAACCTACCAGGATATATGCGTGGGCACTTTTCTTGTTTAATTTAGTTAGTTCAATTATATTTATATAAAACCAAGCACAATAAAAATATTGATTCATACAAAAGAGAAGGAGGAGGAATTCCTGTACTCAGCCGATGTCGCTTTTCCTTTAAATAAAACAAAATAAAGTAATAGAAAACGTATGTTTTTATTGTATTTTACATTTTACAACACATTCAAATATTCACATTATTTGGGTCACTGGAAAATCAGTGAAAATATGGTACATGTACAAGCCACATGCACAACAGTTATTGGTCAAAGAACTCAGAATCTATTGACCGTCGAATTTGAGGAAAATATACATTACAAAATAGGGAAAAAGAAAAAACGATACACATAATTCGACGGTGCATAGAATCTGAGAATCTCAAATAATAATTATATTACAAATCAATAGAAAACAAACAGAAAAAGATCAAAATAATTCAATTTCTATATACACGTATTCCTTCAAATTTATTTAGTCTAAACAGTATGCTATCAACACACACTTTCTCAGCATCAAATATAAATATATCAATCTGCTTTTTTTGCGTTAATTTTATTTTTTTTATTATTAAATTATGTTGAATTGTTGTCAAATAATTTTTAAGTATTTTTGTCCCTAATAAATTTGGGTTGATTTGCATTGTATCATTCACATCTTTATTATACACAACTAGCTTGTTTTAATTTGTCCATACGATTAAACAGGAAAAATTCTAAAAATTGCCACAAACCTTTTATCACAAATTACTTGAATGTTCAACGACAGGGCTCTTATTGATTTCTCCTTTTTATTCCGTCATTTCAAAATATACACTACGGCAACATTATAAAAATAGCTCTTCTCGAGAAAAAAGACGTGTTAAGTCTTAATACGAAACGAACAAGTCAAAGATGATACACTAAGATCTTGCATTTGGAAAGTAATTTAAGTATTCATTAAATCTATCGTAATTATAAATATTCACTAAAGAACGTATTAATGTTAATAATTAAATAATAAACAATGATAAATAATTATCAATTGCTTTAACATTTTCACAAATAATTAATTTTTTTAAAATTAATTCCATTTTTTCATTCTTCAGAGGATACCCCAGCAGCATTCTTAAGGTTGGTGAAAAACCACAAAGATACGATAAGGATTTTCATTCAAAAATACATATTAACTGTAAAATCCATCGAATCAAAATGACGATGCTGCAGGATTACATTCATGTATTCAACAAATATCAAGTATAATTACAATACACAATTTTACAAAATTTGCACAATATCAAAATTTAAAACAGAGAAATTTGATTGAAGTTTCAATGGCAAAAATTGAGAGGGACGTCAACAATATCAATCGAGTACTTCAAAATGTTTGATTAAAAGGTTATAAATATTTCAAATTCATAACAAACATCAATAGTCAAACTAAGAAAACTAGTTATTTACACTTTTCTTTTACTTATTCAATGGTGAATTTGTACAAAGAAGCTGAAAATATAATTTAGATGGCCATGAAATTAAATAAAAGATGTTTCAGAAGTAGGTACCTAGACTTTTCGTACCATAACCTAATATTAAGTCTAAATGAAATAGCATTAATATAATATCAAAGTAGTTTCCTCAATATGATGTTATCAAGTATTTAATTGTTATTTACACAACCATTGTATAAAATGAGTATAACATCATCTTTATACATAAGCTAAGTATTTCTATTGGACTTCTAAATTATACTTTATTTATTTTCATTACGATACGGTAAAATATATGTATATCAAAAATTACCTTTTTTTGGAAAGAGAAAATGTTACTTCTTGAGATATGGTAGGTAAGTTTAAACATCTTAGAAAATATTTTTTCTAAACTGATAGTTATCTTTTCTCTAATGTGAGTAAAATTTCAATTTTATAACTACGTTGTTAATTATAGGTAATACACATTACTTAAAAAAAGGTAATTTTAGAAATCATGCGGAAATTTGAAACTATAGCAATCAGCAACAGTATTTACATGCACGAACTAAAATAACCGCATTGAGCATGTAGTAAAAAAACAACGTCCACCACTAGATACTAAAATTTCAAATTTTCAAAAACTTTTATTATATATGAACACATTGTCGTACTAAAAACTATCAAAAAGAGTAAGAGTCGTGTATCTCTCCTGCTATAACTACACGGCAATAATACAAAATTTAACAATGATTTATCAAAGAATATATATAAGATGTAGGTACATATCAAATTTGTATAGATGTCATAATAATAAAATGGTAATCATATAAAATAATAATGTTTTATTAAATAAATAGAAAATAAATTATAGTTTTGAAATATCCCACCACTTTTGTCTTTTTTTAATTAAATAGATGGATTTACAAGATACGGGCTTGCTTTTAGTATAAGTAGAATTCTTAGGAGCATAAGAAAAAAGAATACATTTTGATTTTTTAAATAATATAAAAATACAGTAATTATAAGAACTAAATGATAATTTCAGCCAGTATGGTATTGAGATTTTGTAGTATATAGATTTTACATACTATGTGTATAAGGTTATGTTTATCATATAAAAATATTATATTGAAGATACTGTAAATTGCGTTATTTTTCTCTAATATTTGATTAGATGTGTGTATGTGTATATATACAATATAGGAAACTAAAAAAGGGATGTTTTGAAGTCATTATGAACAAATAATAATAAAAGTGGCGATGAGACCATTATATAATATATTACAAAAATCATAAAATGTTAGAGAAGATATTTGAGGTTATGGTAGATTTTTTTTAAAATATCTGCAAACAGAAATAAGGTATATATTAAAACCTTCCGCAGTTATGCTGATTCACACTCATTGTCCTCCGTCGTACCTAGAAATCAAGAGATTGTAAGTTCCAATGTGTTATGAGAAATATTAATAATTGATTTCATGTTTAAATTTACGAGTATAAAAGCAGAAAAATGTATTAAATTAGCATGTATGGGGGAGATAAATGCAATATGTTTTTTTTTATATGTAAGATACTTTTTGATCTGTGATAGTACGTCTAATTTTCATAGCCAACATGATTTTGAAGAAATGTTTCATATTGATTTCGCTTTTCAGGTGTGAGCAGAAAACAAAATATTTAGTTTTCCGAGTAGGTTACACACATCTGTTTTTTGCAAGAGATATCAAAGAATAACTTTTTATATAAAATTTTTAATCGTACTGTGTATTGGTAATGTGACACATCTCTTATTTTTAAATGAGAAACATAGTAGGCAGCATTAAAACATATTTATAAGGAGCGTTTCAAATAGGTAGGCACATCTAAATATCTTATTTTATCACTGAAAAAACTATATTGAAGTTATAATAAGAACACATTTAAAAACTTTGTGTTTAAGAAATATTGATAATAAGAATTCTTTGTCTTATTAATATCGAGAAGTATGATAAATGTAAAGTTGCCAGAAACGTATAAAATACCAGTAAAGACGTGCTTATTATTTTGACAGCCGTTTCTTATTCTTATTTTCATATAACTCACTTTATTTTGGATTGTGTGTATTTGTTAGAATTGCATGACTTTGAATTATTAATATTTAGTTGTAACGGTAGGCCCTGTATATAATGAATAAAATATAAATATAATATAACATCCAAAATATTATATTTATAGTAAATAATAAATCAACACAGATCGGGAAACATGTATTATTCATTTATTTGTATTAAATTATTATATTCCTGTTTAAAATGTTTCTATATAAATTCTGTATATGTAAAAGAGAAATAGTGCGTAGGTGTATCGGTGTGAAAGGAAGAAAAACACAAGTGGCGTCAATATTATTGCAATGATATCGGAGTAAGCCACGAAGTTATGCGACATAGATAAGAAACCGTTTGTGTGCAACCGGCACGTGGAACCTTGAATGTGATGAAGAAATGTAAAGTACATAGGTGGCCCGGGGAAACCCCGAGCAAGAATACGGTGTGACATGCCTTAAGCAAGGAGCAGGCAAGCAGACGTTCCCTAGCCGACGCATAAATAGGTTCGCAGGTGGTGTTAAGAAAAATAACACTGGACCAAGAAAAGGGAACGATCTCTCACAGGCTAACAGTGCGAATGCAAGTAATTCTACGCACTAGAAAAAAGTAAGAGAAAAAGCCTAGTGAGAAAACTGTTATAAGTTTTAATAAAACAAATAGTGGGTCAAGTGAAGTAAAAGTGCTATTAATAATCAAGTGTGTGCCGTATCTCCAGACAAAGGAGAGGACGATTTCAATCTACCCTGGGAAAGCTGCCCCAGAAAACACCGTATCCTGGTCACCGCATCTTATATAAAGGTACCCGACGTTGTTTGAATTAAAGGCCTATATCATGCATGTTTTTTTTATAAAACAATTCAATTAGCATCTAATTAAATCCATGGTATACTGTATAGGTAAAGCGTCATTGCATTGTTGTTTATTATATTTGCCCATGTTGTAATTAATGCGTAATTTGTATTGTGTTGTACCATTTGAATTGTATTTTGTTTCTATAACCTTTGTTTGTAACTTGATCTGTGTTGATGGTGTTCATAATCAATATATTAATAATGTTTAAATATCCTTTTGCGTATTATTTGTCTACCTTACTATAAGAAATTTGGAATACAAAATAGAAGTAATAGTACGTGCAGAACAATAATCTTAGTGTCTAAATACCTGAACCGTCTTGAAATTAAGAGTCTTATGCTAAACCGAACTATTTAACTGAGCTAATTACGCGGAGCATTCAATAAGTCATTTTATTTAGTTGAGTCATTTTATATATATTATTTAAATTTGTATTATTACATCTGAACACCCCACTTTGGGGCATTTTATTCATTTTTATTGAATTTTAAAGGACCGTACTATTACATATGGCGCCCAACGTGGGGCATTACTATTACATATGTCACCCAACCAAGGGCCCGAAAAGACACTACTATTACATATGTCACCCAACTAAGGGGCATTACTATTACATAGTTCAAGACTAGTATTGCGTTTTACGGTAAAAAAAATGTTAAAATAAATGCTTTTAGTATTTAATATCTCGTTAAAATGAGCTGAATATTCTTCATGGGTAGCGTTAATGCTATCATGAGCTACTATGATTTCCATTTAAAAAACAATTATGTATAACCTGAATGTGAACCAACAACTAATATAAAAGAGTTTTGTGTAGAATTGAACTGGCCATGGAAAATTGACGTAAATTCTATTGAATTTGCCTCATGTTACTGGTTAATATGCAAAGCTGAAATGAATGAAGAATTGAAAAAGTAATTGGCCGTAAAATAGCAGTAGCATTTTGAGTTGAAAACAGCAAAAGCATAATACATAATTATGTAAATAATTAACAAATTCTATTGTGTTTTCTTCCTTTGTTTTAACAACAATAAAGAAGTCTATCAAATAAATCTCCTTTAACATTTCATAATTCTATAAAAAATCAGCCTTTAAAAATACAATTTTCTAATTAAATATAAAGTGTTTTTTGATTTATAAAATGATTATAAATAAAATCTAGTAATTCTCAATAATAATATTAATTATAACTAAAACTGACTATTATTATATATTCATATATTTATAATTATATTTATATATATATAATATATTGAAATGCACCCGTTTCAACCACTGAACGTATTTTTTTCTTATATTTTAAAATGTCACAAGAAACACGTTATTCCACGTGTTTGAAAAATCACAGAGCTCTTCTTGGCTAACCCATTTGTTTTTGTTCAAAAAACAAAGAAAACAAAAAAAGAACGTCTTTAATTCAGTTCGGGCGTGTTCCTAGACGTTCGTTAGGACACCTGGAAGTGTTGTTGTTAGTTGACGTGCTGCAACTAGTATCACCCATTTCCGCTGCAGCACTGGGAGGTCCTTTGAAGTGTAGGTCGGCCAGTGGATCGCCCGGATACTCGGGCGGCGGAGAAACTCGGGGCTTCCCCGCTTGGCCGTTCTGTCAGACCTTCTGACGCATTTCGTAGGCTCCCGCATAAGGGTGACTAGATCGGTATGGCGCGCTAGCGGGCGGTGCTGATGCTAATGGGGAATACTCTATTTAGAATGAAACGAGAAAAGAGGGTCTGTGTTAGTCTACGTGTACAAAAAGTGTCTTTAAATGACGTGCTCTCAACACCTAACCTACTTGTTAAGTTAAGTAAAACTGGTATAATAATAATGCTGTTCCCAAACTAGCAATGAATTCATGCAAAATACATATTTTATGTATTATTATATCACGTTGAATCAAAAGCATGTATTTTGCGTATTTCTATGTAACCAACAATACATGAGTTGTAAGTTTTTATTTGACAGTTACTTGACAATAGCCTTAATACCACGCGATCATTTAAATTCTAAATTATAGCAGGCGGGATTTTTTTTATTAGGTTGTCCAGAATGTCAATTATTGATTAATTAACATTTTGAAACGTCACTTTGACAATTCAAATTGTAAATTAGTACTTATATACCAACTTAATTTAAATTTCACAGCCTGCTCTAATTTAGAATTTAAATGATCGCACGGTATTATAGTTGTGCAAGTGTCAATTAATACGTGACAACAGCTTCTAGATGTCACAATATAAAAACTGTGTCCCCTATCAACCACTGTCACATATTACTTCACAGTTGTACAAAATAGTACAAATATAGTATTAATATACGAGCACAATAGAAAGTAAGTAAATTAATTGACATTTTCAATATAATACATTTTGCATAAACACATTTGAAGTTTATTTTCTACAAAACTGAATATCATTGAAGCGTGTATTTATTATGATGTTCAATTCATGATGTTCCCAAGCTAGCAATGAATGAATTCAGGCAAAATACATATTTTATGTATTATTATATCACGTTGAATCAAAAGCATGTATTTTGAGTATTTCTATGTAACCAACAATACATGAGTTGTAAGTTTCTATTTGACAGTTACTTGACAATAGCCGTAATATTATAGCAAGGCCAACTGTATCTAATATCGCTGCGCGATATAAGGCCGTCACAAAACGAGATTTTTCTGATTTTTATAACCTCAAAATGTTTATCCGTACGTGGCGCCATCTATTCAAAGCACAATAAAATGCTTGGTAATCGCTGAGCATTTTTAAAATCACGTGATAAAAATATGCAATATGATTGGATTATATCAAATCTACTGTTATTGACATTTGACTGATATGACATTTATTTAAATACTACACATAGTGAATCCTTTCATTTAATGTGTGCTACATATTTACTATCAATATATTTTGGAAGTTACGTCGAGTACCAATAGAAAACTATATATCCCGTTTTATCACGGAAAAAAACGTGGCTGTTCTGGGTCATTTAGTTCTTACCAACATAGTTTGTGATAAAGAGCAAGTAATCAAGTACTTCGGAAAATGAGCATTGAATATTCGAAATGTAAAATAAGGATAATTCTTGGTAAATAGCTATAATTTTTTGCATTATTAGGTTAAATTTATATCTTAATATTTGTAAATGTATAAAATTCTAATGGAAAAATTGCAGGGCTGAAGTGAAGCAGGCGTTATTTGGTCTTTAATATGAACATTACGTATGTGAACTCTAAGGTATTTGAGGGCTGAACAATTTTAAAAAGGATACAAGTAGATTTATTATGAATATTTGAACATTGTCAATTTTTGTTCTGTAATTAGACTTGCGCCTGTTGAATAAATAAAGATGCTATTGTAATTTTAAAATGCTCTAGTTATTTAATTATTACCAATAATGTTCCTTGTTATTATCGTAAGGTTGAGAAGTGCCAACAAGAAACTGATTAGTGTTATAAGCAAATTTTGGTCTGTCTTGAAGTGTGTGTGTAGAAATACTAACGGATTTGGTATAGGCAGCACCAAAGAGTGCATCACTGTAAGTAACTAAATTAGCAAATTGTAATAGTGACAAAATGGAAAAAAGTACATCAAATATGTACCGAAATACTCAGAAAAAAGAGGTTACTGAATATTACCTTCTTAACCAATGTCATTTGGAAATATTCTATATTTCTTTTAATAAGTGTACATGCATGTATATCAGTTTATTGTAATATTTGAGTATACTGTACAACAAAGTTATTTTGTCTTAACAAGATCATTTAGTAGCGATTCTGTAGACCACATGTTAAGCTTAAAGGAGGTGCAAATTATAGCACCGATGCCAGAGTGGCTGAATATTTTATAAGGCAATAAATATTGCAATGTGGAATAGTAAAACTTCAAAATCTTCGAATACTGTTGAAAGCGGCGTTTACGTTAAACAAACACTTTACAACGTAATTGAATCATAATTAGTGTTCTAATAGTGTTCCCCTTTGAATTGTTATAAAAAGTTAGAAACGTAAGTAAAATTGTAATTTTTGACACTACCCAACAATTACATTATCAGCAACACTTTTTTTTAATTATTTTAAAATTATTAATATTAATTACCCACTTTAAAGTTAATGTTTAAAGTATTATTTTAAAGTTTATTTCAATAAAAATTCAGAAATTATTTCTTTTTGGTACTACTAGATGGCGCCACATACGGATAATATTTTGAGGTTACAAGAATCAAAATCATCAATGTAAATTGAAGTTATGTGACGGCCTTATATCGCGTAGCGATATCAGATACAGTTGGCCTTGGTGACAATATGAACACTGTGCCCTCTATCAATCAGTGTCTCATATTACTTCACAGATGTACAAAATAGTAGAAATATAGTATTAATATACAAGCAGAATAGAGAGTAAGTAAATTAATGGACATGTTCAATATAATACATTTTGCATAAACACATTTGAAGTTTATTTTCTAGAAAATTGAATATCATTGAAGCTTGTATTTATTATGAAACAATGTTAAGCAGTGTTTACATTGAAAATGATCATTTCTGGTCAAAATTGTATACATTTCAGAAATATTCTTTACTGAAGTTACTAAATCTCTTTCACAATAAGGACATATACGTCATGAATGCAAAATGTCACTAGTGCGGAGTTATTTAACGCATTTAGATGACAGAATCTCTTGAACGCAAATTTCTTCTTTGCACATTATGATGTATATGTCCTTCTTATTGTAAAACACATCAATCAATATCTAGTTTAATTTCTCGATGGTAAGTACACTCGGATTCAAGAAAGATGATCCCTGCGTCACTACTATATAATTCTATCAAAGAATTATGTCTATATCCGAATAAGAAATAGTATCAACTTGTATAACAAGGATAGCATAAGCGAATGCATGTGTTTTCAGTGCGATGTAAGCACGACATACGTTTCATAGAATTTATTTGAGCAAGACAAAGACGGAGTGATTGCATGCGCTATATTATTTCATATACTTCCGGTTAGCGTTTTGGCTTTGACATTAATGCTTTGACATTTCTAGTATGTAGTTTGATCGTTTGATTTCGTTTCACAATTTGTTTGTTGTTTCAATATTTATCAAACCAGAATGTCACGACACGGTAAAACATTACGGTCACAAGCTCAAGGACTCGTTTTAAATTTATTAGAATATTTCGAGCAAGAGAAGGTTAATGGTGGTCCTCTAATATCCCTTACATCTGTACAACAGGTAAACATTGTGAGATTTAACATTTTACAAATTCTAATGAATATCTTTTAGCGAGTAGCAGATGCATTGAAGGTAGGAGTAGCTTCAGTAAAACATATTAAAGCCCGATCACTAAATAGTCATGTTCTATCTAGTCCAGGGAAGAAAAGGCCCCATATAAAAGCTAAAACAGACCATTTGGCAGAAAGCTCTAAAATGAGTATCCGAAATACGTTATACATGATGTATTTACAGAGTAAGACCTTAAAAATGTTGAGTATTGAAGTAATAATATCTTTAATTTTGGAAAAGCATGTTACAGCAGTGGCGGCTCTTATATTTATAGGATGTAACTCCATTTCATGTAAAACATTTATACAATTTCGATCACATTTATTTGATGTAAATAAAGTGTATTTATTGTTTGTTTTGTACCCACGTTATTTCTCAATAAAGTTCTATTATCATTTGTATTTTGGCATATGTTAAATTTAGTACATTAAAAGACTATTGAGTTTATATTACATATTTTTAATAAACGATAAAGGCGATTTTCTAACTTAGTTATCTGAGTATACATAACCTAAAATTAGATCGATCAATCTAACCGGAAAACGTAGGATGTCATCATTATAATTTCCATGTTCATTTTATAGTTTACAGTACTTATCATGATGGCGAAGTATTGATTTGAATCATACGATATTAAAAAATGACGCAGGGATCATCTTTCTTGAATCCGACTATAGTTCAATGAGTAGAATGTTTGGTTAAAAATATTAAGGTATTGGATTCAAACTTATCCTTTCAAGAAAACATCTGCGTCCTTTGTAAACACACACACGACGTTAATATTAGACGGTGAGTGTGTAATGCTAGCCCTACTACCATCTTGGGCAACTGAAAGACATTAGATATAATGATATAGGCACATTGTTATACCCTGTCACTAGGACCGCATTATTAAGCGTATTTGAGAATACATTGCAAAGGGCCTTGTAGTGCATTTCAAAGTAACACAGTACTGGCTGATTCGGAGTAGGTACAGTAGGATACTGTATTGTGCAGTGGAGTGTAGTTGTGGTACTATCAATTAACTGGTGACAGTGGTTCTTAGATGTCATCAGGGGGGGATGTTAAATTGAGATTGCGTAGACATCGTTTTACTTCTGCCTGTAGTTGGTAGGTGGCGCATGTTAAATTCTGTTGACGTAATTTTAGGATCAGACATGATACTTCAGGGCTTACCGTCGCAGAATTGCCTGTATTTCTTGGTTATTATTTGTAACTATGGTAACTATATAGCTTTTTAAATATTTTTGTTGACAGTTTTTAAAATTATTAATCACAATTATAAAATATTAACTTATTTCTTAAAATTGCATGTACGTAAGTATTCTGCATAATTCGAGTAATTTATTTATTTATTAGCACTTTTTTCAAGACTTTCTAGTAATTATGCCGACAAGAAAATGTTATGTGTCAAATTGTGACCAAAATGTAAAATTTTTCCACAGCAATTCGTTTTCATGAGGGGTAGGAAGCTACAGGAGATCCTAATGTATTCAATGTCAGAAGAGAAGATCGACGATTTCCATTTAAGGAATAAATAAGTTCAAATGTAAGAATAATTTAGAATGTTTTCTCCTTAATATTCTGAAATAGAAATAAATTTTCATATAAAAATAAAGCGTTACTAAAAAGATATGTTTCTAATTTATTACTAAGTTATTTTAGCAATAAGTGTAGTTTATTTTTCTTTAAAATACACCTACTATTTTACTTCCGAACATTTAAAGTGAAGAATAAAAACTATTAAGGTAAATACAGAATGGAATAGAAATATATAATATTTAAATTTTCCGGTTCATCGGTTTGATCCATTTTAGTATTGCCTGTAGTTGGTAGGCGGCGCTAAACATTGTCTAAATTTTTTACTATTAAGTTATACTATCTTCTATAGTTATAGTGATCTGTGGATGTCATTAATTGACAGTGGCATAACTGGGCATAACTACAGTATTGATTAAAAAAAGGCATTAATGGGACATATTTTAATTTTACAACTTACAACAACTAGGAAGATTTCATTAAACTGGTCTTATCTAAAAAATATATAATCCAGGTTTTAAAAATGTCGAGCTTGTAACCATGTATGTAAATCCAACTTGATTGTTATGATTTTATTATATCTTCCACGGGATAGATATCTATAAAAAATATGCAGTAAAGAGTATACACTTTCTTTGCTAATTGACAATATAACTTTATATATCTACGAGGTAGGCGCCATAAATTCTCAGCCTGATATAGAAAAAAGAAACTTAGAACAATATAAGAATTTTTATTTTCCAATGTAATCTCCCCTAACTTCTATACATTTATTACAACGATCAATTAAGAATTCGATACCCTTGTAAAAATAATCTGAAGTTTTTCCGTCGAAATGCTCTATAACAGCTGCTTGCAACTCACTGTCGTCCTTAAAACTACGTCCCCGAAGGTCTTTTTTAAATTAGAAAACAAAACAATTACAAGGAGCCATATCCGGACTATACGGTGGATGTTCCAATTCTTGTAAGCCGTATTCACGAATGGCAGCTTGTGAAATGGCGGCAGTATGGACGGGAGCATTGTTGTGTAATAATCGCACATCTTTTGTCAATTTTTAACGACGTTTTGCACGAATATTGTCCCTTAATTTATGCAATAAAGACGCATAATATGTGCCGTTCACACTTGTATTGCGCTCTTCAAAGTCAATTAGCAAAATCCCCTCACAATCCCAGAATATTGTGGCTATCACCTTTTTCGTTGATTGAACGACTTTCGCCTTTCTGGGACGAGGTTCATCAGGTCGCCGTCATTCTATCGACTCCTTTTCGATAGAGGATCGTAAAACAGAATCATTGTGTCATCCCCTGTGACAATGGACTCCAAAATTGGTTTTGGATCGTCTCCACACATGTTTAAAAACGACTGCGCACATTCGACTCGACGTTCACGTTGGAGAGCAGAAAGAAGTCGCGGTACCCATCTAGCACAAATTTTATTCATACCCAAATGGTCATGGAGAATTCGGCGAACACTTGTTTTGGAAATGTTTGTTATCCCTGCTAATTCCTTCACTTTCAAACGGCGATCTTCTAAATGTTCAATAATTGAAATTTGTTGAGGCGTTATCACTTCAATTGGTCAACCCGACCGATCAGCATCTTCCAGGAATTATTGTCCCAAGCGGAAACATTTTGCCCACTTTTTTTTACAGCTGAATACGAAGGAGATGAATCACCGTAAACGCCGTCTAAACGTTGATTAATGTGATAAGGTGTATGCCCTTCTTTTGTTAAAAATGTAATGACCGCGTGGTTTTCAATTTTCGCTACTTCAGACATTTTCGTGAGATAGTCACGTTGGTTGGCTGGTTACTGAAAACTACTAGGCTTCGAACCCTCGTATTTATAGTCTACACCTCGTGTATGTGCATGCATAACGTGACGGAGTTCGAACACGTTTGCACCTGTATAAGTCTGTCAGGCCGTCAAATAAAAAAAGATTCTACTTAAGAAAAATGCATATTAGTCCAACGCTCCGTAAAGTATGTGTACGTGAACACGAATAATATTCACTATCATATCAACCCAAATGGTAATGTGTAACAGGAGAATAAAGTACTTGCCTGATATTGTTTCTTTACACGAAGGTAGTGTAACGGTACAGACCATTTCAGTTATAAATTTTATAATTTTACTTTTTTAGGATTTAGTTAAGTATATTCTGTTATTAATATTTTGAAGAGAAATAATATTTAAAATCAATGAATATGTTATGGTATTATTAAGTAAATATTAGTCATAAGCTTAGTGTGTATTTAGTTCTAAGAACCGTGGCGCCGAATGTTTACAACAGTGAAATAAACGCTACAGTTGTGATAAACATTCGCCTACGTAAAAGAGTGTGTATGGGAAACTTAAGTGGAAATAACCGAACTATATAGAGAAAGGGGAACCATAGACACTTTTATATAAAATAGAAACACGCGCTAAAAACAAGAGAGTCAACCGCTAGACTTCATTCGAGTCGGAAAGTTAACTCCAAAGTCGGAGGGATTTGACTGGCTGGCTTCATAAAGAAGTCGTCAAACCCCGACTAGCAGAAATTCAAGTAATATACATTAAATGTTCTATAAAAAGGAGAACCTAAAACTCCTATAATAAATTCGATAACAATCATAAGAATTGTTATTTGAAAAATAGTGATTAAAGTAGCACTTAAAGAGTAAATGTGCACAGTGTTAAAAGTTTATAAAAAATATATTGTGCTCCAGTAAGCAGAGCAAGTAGATTCGTCACTACAGGATCGTGACCACGAAACAAATGATGCCGATGAAAACATCGCAAGAAAAAGAAGATTTTACTGAAGATAGACATCGCGGAAAAGCGAAGAAAGAAACTTTATTATAAGGTATTTTTAAAAGATTATTGTAAACAAAAGTATTGTTGATACCTAATGAATAGTTAAAGATTATGAAATAAATTTTAAATTGAAATTAACATAATAAAGTTGATAAGTACATATCATCTCCGTTCTATGAAGGAGAATGTAATTTGATCTGTATTAACATTGTTGTGTATTTATATAAGAGTACACTAAACCAGCCTACGTAGTAAATGCTAGCATTCGTTGTTTGGTTGACTATATGGAAAAATATATATAAAGATTTGTATCCCATTAATTATTTGTGAAAATGTATTAAAATTGTCTTTAAATATATTTTATTTCTTTTGTTATATGTAAAAAGTAGTTATATATAATTCATTGGTTTTAAATATATGAATTGTTTAAAGTTTTACAATGGTATTTTTTTTAAAAAATATAATTAATGTTTAGGAACACCGTTTACTTAATCATTTCTTATTAATCCGAATCGCCCTGGGATAATCTGATTTGAGTTTAGCCGGCAAAGCAAGTTATTTAAATTTTATTTTAGATTTAAAATCTATATTTTTTATTAAATTAAATATAAAGGGGTTCCTTTACCAGTAGGTATACCTAATAAAATACACGACGCATAGAGATCATTTGTCAACAGGAATCTATGTGTAAAGCATTTGAAAGAAGACATTCAAGATGTTTATACATATTTGCGCAATGTATTTGTGGATTAAATCAGCAGTTGTCAAACTGCTTCGGTCAGGTGCTAAGGGTAAGGGGCCGCAACATTCTTTTATTACTTTAATTCATATACTTTACTACACTCGAGCGGAGGGAAAGGGGCGACGTTCGTGTGTAATTCTAGGAGGGGGACAGACATCAAAGTTTGAGAACCACTAAATTACATACTTCCAAACAAAAAAAATTAAAAAAAGTAAAATTTAGTTTTATAATCCGAAAAAAATAATAAAAACTTTCAAATTGTTCAAATGTTAAATGAACACATACCACAAAAAGTTCGTAAAATGTTGTTTACACACTGTCACTTACACAGTCGCACAATATATTTGATATTTTTGATGTATATGATCTTTTGTTTTTCCGCAGGGAAGGTAGATTGTGAATTTATGAGAAAAGATATTTCGAAGCGTTTTTTCCTGTAATATTTTTTGATGTAATGTTGTCAACTTTATACTTTTTGTTTTAATAAGGTCTTTTGTACTGAAGGAATGTCAAAGATATTATTTATTAGCCCAAAGAGATTACCAGCAGCGTTACGCTGACAAAAGATATCCCAGAAGAGTCGCCTTTAGAAGAGTTATGGGTATTTTCGTTACTACTGGTTGTATTTCGAATTCAAAACCAAGGAAACCTAAATATGTAGTAAATGATGAATATCAATTAAGAATTCTTATGACAACAACAAAATCCACACGTCAGTATCCATGAAATAAGTCGTTTGCTGGATATTAGTAAAACCATAGTTGCAATAACCTCAAAATGAAATAAATACCATCCGTAATGAATACATTTAAATATTGAGTTACGCATCATTTTAAAGCTAAAAGAGTGTTCTGCCAATGAGCAATAACTAAAATGAATGCCCGAGCAATTCTTTTTGATAGTCTGTTATTTGTGGATAAAGCTGTTTTCCATAGTAAGGCAATAGTTAACAAAAGAAATTTTCATTACTATTCAACTGAAAACCCTTTCTTCACTAATACATAGATCATCAGCATAGGTGGAGCATAAATGTATGAGTAGGCATTCTTGGTGGTTGGATGATAGGCTCGTATTTCTTTGAAGGTAGTATTAACGGAGTAGCCTATGAGTAATTTCAATCAAGCAATTTAATGGAATTATTGGAAGATGTTCCGCTAAATCTGGGAAGAAATGTAAATGCAACAAGACGGCGAATCCCCAATTCTATGCTACTGACACGAAATATTAAAGAAAAAAACGTGTCCAGGGAAGTGGCTAGCCCATGGAGGCCCTATTGCAGACATCACAAAATTATAAAATTCTTAGAATTCTTTTTATAGGGATCCGAAAAAGAGCAAATATACAGTATACCTGTAACCACAAAAGAAGTTATGAGGGAACATCCGACTAATATTTAGAAATATAAGCACTCAACGCCTTATTAACGTCGATTTATCATTTCGGAAGCATGTTCAAAAACGTTTAAGAGCGAATTTGAACACTTTCAATTTCTACCTATTTTAATGTTAACTTTTGTTTTTATTATTTTATAATTTCTATTCCGCAATGCACGTGAGTAATTTAGAGGTGGGCATTTTTGGCATTATTACGGCCCAGCTCGGCATAATGTCGGCTTGGCATAACCGTCGGCTCGGCCCGACCCGGCCCGGCTCGGCAAGTCGGACCAGGTCGGGCCGGGTCGGGCCGAGCCGACGGTTATGCCGAGCCGGGCCGTAATAATGCCAAAAATGACCACCTCTAAATTACTCACGTGCATTGCACAAAGTTGTGGTTATGTTGAACAAATTATATAACGAAATTTGTTTTTCTTACTTTCGATTGTTGTTGCGTTGCTCAATAGCTTAAGATTATTTAAATTGCGTTTTTATATTTTTTTAGGACATCAATTTATAATTTTGAAAAACTAAAGTCATCTCTTATGAAAAGTTTCAACAATGAAAGAATACGACCAATTAGGCAAATTAAATTGAACATAACAGCATTGTTTCATGCAACTTTTAGTGAGTGCCATCTTCTAATATGTCAGTAAACATATGGACAACTGGACATTGCCGCAATTAAAAAGAAATGCGATGCCCTACATTCTGTAAAATTATTACTTTTGGGATAGTTGGATCTAACCTTTACTTTGTTTAACAGTTGACTAAGGAAGTCTGGCCCCATTCCTGCCTTCCATTGGTTGAATGAATATTATGGGTGCATAGAACAACAGCGCTCGTAGTTCTCTAATTGACCGTTGATTGTTCCTATAGTGATTATCTCAGAAATTGCAAAAGATAGCCATAGGAAACTGCTAACAAAAATGAAAGAGAATAAAAAGAAGAACAAACTGCCACAATAAAATACCGGGTGTTCCATTTAAAAAACTAAGTTTTTGATACGTGAAAATTTCGAGAAGTAGGTTTTGAAAAAACAAAGTTTTTTGAGGTATTGTCGAGTGCAACTTACAGTAAATGAATTTTCTTGGCTACAAGCACCACCAAAATTGGTATTTCTACAATGCGAAAATAATGTATTTTCTGAACAAGTGTTTTGGTCAAAAATTTTCAAAAAAAAATTAACTCAAAAAGTATTCGCTCAATTTTGAAAAAGAAAAAACAGTTGAATAGATAATTTTAAACAGTACTAGAAATCCAAAAATATATAGGGATGAGTCATTTAAAAGACTTAGGTTCCGTGCATTTCCGTCGAAACCGGAAGTGCATCACAGCTTAAAGTATTTTTAAAATATGCGTCACAAGCAACTATGAATCTTCCACTAATTGTTTTTTCTTTTATTTAAAACACAAAAAAGCAATCGAAGAAGTGGCTACTAATGACTCACCCTGTATATACAGGGTGTTTATTAAACATATGGCAAAAATTCAAGGGGTTATTCCCTGGACTATTCTAAGAGTATTTTGTCCTTTGATGATTTTTGAAAAGCCGCTTTGTTTCGAAGATATAGGACGAAAAAATTGTTTGACGAAAACAACATTTTATTATCAAAAATTACATAAATAAAGCTTTGTAATCTACAAAAACTGTTGAAAATTACTACCTCCAGTTAGGATGCTAGAATTCAATCTTCTCCTCATTGACTGATGAACTTTTACAAAAACACTAAGGTCGTTTCTTATTGAGTTACACCAAGCAATTATGCAGTCTCTCAAATCTTCCACATTTTCCACTGGAAAACTGATGACTTTAGATGGCCCCATACAAAAAAATCTAGGGGATTTAACCCAGGGTATCGATCAGGCCATAAGTGAGGTCAATCCCGACCAATCTAGCAATCTCTTATGTTTCTGTTTAAAAACTCAGTAGTAACCACACTAAAATGCGCTGGTGCACCATCGTGCATAAACCACCTTACATTCTTTGTTGCCAATAATTATATCCTTCAGAAAATGAGGTAGCGATTGTTCCAAAAAGTTGCGATATACCTTGCCGTTAAGTCTTCCCTGTAGAAATACCGTTCCAATTAGCCAGTTACCAACAATTCCAACCCAAACATTCAACGAGAACTGATTTTGTAAACGATCTTCAAATACCTCATGTAGATTTTGTTCAGCACATACGTGGTTATTGTGAAAATTCCTTATTGCGTTTCTTGAGAAATTTACTTCATCGGTAAAAAGAATAAGCGCCAGTAATTGAGGGATTTGAACCAATATGTACAAAAGCCATTGACAGAATGCAATATGTGCAGGAAAATCAGCAGGAAGAAGTGACTGAACGAGTTGTATGTGGTATAGGTACAACAAATAGTCCATAAAAATGTTCCCAACAGTCGCATTACTTACATACGAAGTATTTGCAATTTTAGGGTGAAGTACCTGGATCTTCCTCTATCATGCTCAGCACATTCTCTTCGGCTTCCACATTTCTTACTATGATTGGCCTTTCTGATCCTCCACTTCATTTCAATGTGCCTGTTTCATGAAGACGTTAATGAATACTATGGAAGGTTTTTCTATCAGGAACATTACAGCCAAGATATCGTTTAATGTACAACCCGCCTAGCTTGTAATGAATTGCCATCAGCAAGTCCATATATGAAATGCATGTCAGTCATTTCAGCGTTCGTATGGCGATTCATGATGTAGGACTTCACTATTATTACCCAAAATTACATATAAAGCTTTGTAATCTTTGAACTTCACTAACAAAAGTTCAACGTTTAATGACAGGAAATACATGTCAAACAGTCAAACGTCAATCTGTCGCAACAAATTCGACTTATACAGAGTAGTCAATCAAGAAACGTATTCAAATGAAATCCACTTTTAAACTGATGTTGAGTTCGATGTCTTCGAAACAAAACGACTTTTCAAAAATCATCAAAGGACAAAATATGTTTAGAATAGTCCAGGGAATAACCTCTTGAATTTTTGCCGTATGTTTAATAAACATCCTGTATATTTTAATAATAAACACACTGTAAAATTGTAAATTGGTAATTTTAAAAAATGACTGTCTCATTATAAGTTTTTTATTAGATATTTACAGAAAAAAAGGCCTAATTCTATAAAAGTACTACATATTACATATATTCTAATGAATCGTCTTCTGAAGTTATAAGGTTAAACAAATTAATTAAAGTAATATTTTGCATATGTATCTTTTCACTTCAATGTTATTCAATTTAAAAAAGGGTGCTCAAAAAGAGAAACAAAGATAGATTAAATCATACCTTTTGGGGCGTAATACTGACTTCTTCCTTCACCATAGCCCGGTCTAGGACCATGACTGGCGGTAGGTCGCCCCGTTCTCTCTCCCCTTCCTCTACCAGGAACGGAGTGACCTCTCGCGGTCGAATTCGCCATTCCAGGATGGCGCTAAAAATAGAGTTATTTTTATATACATACATATTTCTCTGAAATTGACTAGTAAACATTAAAGTTTGATCTATACAAGTATTAAGAAGTAGTAAGGATTAAATATTAAGAAGTAATCTGCACAAAAAATCTAGGCCGCCATTTTGACACACATATAAACATAACCTATTTTCTAGTGTATTATATTGAAGACTTACTAGTTAATATGGACGTTAGACCAAGAGAATAATAATAATTAAGCAGTAAAAGATAAAAGATGCAAACTATTAAACCTTAATAATTAATTCTTAATTTTTAATATTAATTTGTGAAATTTTAATCTTGAAGTTACGTGTTGTATTTAATCGTTTCATTTTTAATATTTAATTCTTACTACTTAACACTTATATAAATTAAGCTTTAGAAATACAGACACAGCAAATTTATTAACAGGACAAGTATAATATAAATTTCAAATTTACTTCGGAATGATCCCATACCATTCTCCTTAATGTGTTGATAGGTCTTCTAAGTGTCTCACTAATTCTCCTGGCCGGAGGTTTCTTTGGATTCGATGACGGAGTATGAACTGCGCAACACTTGATAAACAAACCCATAAAGATGATAAATCCCACACCTATCAGTACCACGGCCCACCAATGCTCCGTAACCCACTGGCTGACAGTCACGAGAGTATCTTTATTTATCAGGAGATTCACTAACCGCACTAATGGTCCTTCGGCATCGACTGCCCTGCACTTTAAAAACACATCACAGTAACCCTGCAAATACAAAAAAGAAAAAGAGTTACAAACGCATAATTTGCTCATCACTTGATTGAAGTGTTTTATAGTCAGCCAAGAAATGAATTCTTCTTATTCAGACATAAGCTGGCAGCGAAGATGATTTATTTGGCAAATAAATACATAGAAAACGTTTCAGTTGAAAAAATAAAAGTCTAATAATAAAAAAAAAACAGCCACAGTAAACATCTGAAAATTAAAATCTTCCCAATTCACACAAATAGAGTTAATTAAAATTATAATTAATATAATTAAATTAAAAGAATTCGCCGATAGTAAGATTTGAACATACTAGGTCTGCCGGACCTGTGTGCTATCAAGTGCGCCACAGCGGAGATTAATGCACGAAACTTTTAACGCCTTAAACTATATTAAACAATAGATGTTAGAAATGATTTTCGAAAGGTAATTCGCTATTTCATAAAATGAAGGAATTGTTTGAACATTATAATCATCACAAAAAAAGAAAAAAAAACCGAAATTCTAAATAATGCCAAAACTACCTAACTATTTGAAACGGTCTCGATCTTCTTTCTTTTATTTTCCTCTAATCTATCGTTGGATTTTTTTGATAGTGTTTGTTGTACGTACTGTTGATAATACTTTTAGGGTCGGTTTTTCCAACACCGGTTAAAGTATCCGGTTAACTAATCATTGATTACGCTTAATCGTTGATTATCTCTAACCGGTGTTTTTCAATGCCAAGAAATGCGCCGGTTATCTGATCAGTGATTATGGGTTTATTTTAGAAGGTTGGTAACAAAAATGATCGTACATTTGATCTAAATTAGTATATTTGTTATAATAATATTGGCGCTATTTCCTATATTTGAATTTGTTCTTTGTGCTTTTTGCCTTTATTCTTTATAATTAGAAATTTCATTTTAGTAAATAAGGTGTAAGTACTTACTTTGTGAATTTTGCATGAGAATTTTTATGTACCGGGTGTTTTTTTATCTTTGATATCATTTTGATTACCTGCAACTTTTTTGTTTTTAAAAATATCAGAATGAAGCAAAAATCATTTTGCATAGGTATCTATGAAGTTTTTTACGTTTTAAAAAATAAAACAAAACACTAACGTTTTTCCAAGATATTAACCTAACTTATATTTTTTTAAATGGAAAGCCCTAAATATTTTCGGATATTTCGATTTTACATGAAATTTCAAGTATATTTTATAAAGCATACCCCATACCTATCTTCAACGGTTTGCGAAAAAACGGCGTTTGAACATGCAACAAAGAAAAATTTAGTTTTGTAACCCTGTTCTTAAAGATGTCGAAATCAAACAGAAATCATTTTTCATAATTATTTAGAAAGTTTATTTTTAATAAAACAAAAGATTAACGATTAACAAAGTAACAAATTATTAAAAAAAACAATTTTACAAAATTAAATTATTCTAAAAATGACATGTTTAAACGCCGTTTTCTCGCAAACCGTTGAAGATAGGTATGGGGTATGCTTTATAAAATATATTTGAAATTTCATGTAAAATCGAAATATCCGAAAATATTTAGGACTTTCCATTTAAAAAAATATAAGTTAGGTTAATATCTTGGAAAAACGTTAGTGTTTTGTTTTATTTTTTAAAACGTAAAAAACTTCATAGATACCTATGCAAAATGATTTTTGCTTCATTCTGATATTTTTAAAAACAAGAAAGTTGCAGGTGATCAAAATGATATCAAAGATAAAAAAACACCCGGTACATAGCACATATTTAAAATTTCTATTCGAAATAAATAACAAAGTGCAACAAACTTGAAACTGAAATAAATTTATTGATTACTTACTGCTATTGAAAAATACAAAAATTTTGTAAAAATGAAAAAACTAATGCAATATACATACATATACGAAATTAACAGTTACCAAAATTATGTAAAATATATGACATGTAACAAAATCATAAAAGTAGAAACAGTTTACTGAAAAAGAAAAGTCTACTCTAGAGTCTTAAGCTGGATTACCAGTCGCACTATAATGCTATAAAATATTGTACTTTCCGTTACCATATCTGAGATGATTTAACTTTCACCAAATTCCTGTGGGGTGAACAAAGCCAGATATTTTACTGAAAGATCATACACCAGCTGTTTATTAAGAACAATACATTCTAACTAATTTTATGTCCTTTAATCAAAGAAGGCTGATTGAGAAAGCCTTGTTTCCAAATTGGTTTACACGATTTCAACATAATAAATGTTATGTTCTGGAGGAATCGGTGTGAACTTGACAGTGCCTGTAATAATTATTAGTGTAGAATTTAACTGCACGTCAACTTTACAGGCATGTACATTATTCATCCAGACCCAGTTCAGCTAAAAAAATTTAAAGTGTCTGCATATAATCTCAACGTAAACCTGCCAGCTTCTCTAGAATTTCTTCCATATTTTCAATTTCATTTGTAATTTTTCAGTATAGTTTAATATAATAATAATAATAATACTAATAACACCTTTATTGATTCCATTACATTAACATATTAGTTTTACATATTAATTTTACATATTGGTAATAATGAAATCAAATGGTAACACCTTCAGTTGTGCCTGAGGAAGAAGAAAAAGAAGGTGTGCGTGCACATATATACATAAATAGCCATACACAAATACATAACACTATTTTGAACACTATTCAAAAGCGCAAGTGTAATTAAAAAAAAGAAAAAGAAACAGCAAAAAAGAAAAACTACAACATAACACTACTGCTATCCGAACAATGCTGTGGACTTCAGTGCGATATCTAATTTTGTTTAGCAAATACGGTGGGGTGCGGGTAGTAATAATTTTATAAGCGAAACAGGCCAAATGAAAAAGCCTGCGCTTTTCCATATTGAGCCAGCCAACCTCCGACAACCCAAAAGAAATTTTCTCTCTCCTACCAACACCGAAAATGAACCGCAAGCATGACTTTTGGGTTACCTGTATTCTCTTCCTATCCAAACTGTCAAGACAGGGACCATAAATGGAATTGCAAAAGTTAAAATGGGACTAGACCAATGTATCGGCCAACATAGTCTTAACATGAGCATTCAAGGAGGATCTGTAAGGATATAACATTTTCAAATTCCAATAAGCCCGTCTAATAAGGTTGGTAGTGTTATCCTTGAATCTTAAGTTTTCGTCCATAAGCAGACCCAGATTTCTAACACAATTCTTTCGGACCAACCCAACTCCATTAATACGCAAATCCAACGTATCGCACACCTGTGACCTGTTGGAAGCACTACCGAAAATAATGTAGCATGAATTTTGTCCATTAATTTGCAAACCATGGCGACGAGTGGTTTTATAAAATTTATCTAAGTCGCTATTGATAGTCTGCGTTGCAACAGCAACATGCCCGGTGTTGAAAGAAGTGTACAGTTGCGTGTCGTCAGCATAGAAGTGAAATTTGCAATTAAAATTATCAAACAGAAAAACTGCGAGGTATAAACTGCAAATAACAATGGACCCAAGATCTCTGAGGAATACCGGATTTCAAATATGTGTAGTCAGAAATGTCATTATTTAATACAGAACTTTGTATACCATAAGACCGCGTGCGTCTGCATTATCGCGATACCTGTAGAGTAAGCGAAACAGATAGAGATGTCTGTGTATTAGAACGGTAAACAAGTAGACGCAGTGTTATACTGGATTACAACAGAGCTAGTATTTCGCATATGCCTATGATGCACTCGTATTTGTCCAAAAAATCCACATTTATACGGTGTAGTCGGGCAGTCGCATTCGCCGTCGCTTCCACATATGGGCGTCAGTTCGAGTTTTATTATTGCTTAAGAATAACATTTTTTTAGCTAATTACAGGTTAATTGCAATGTTGAATTACAATTCTGTTTTAAGAAGTAAATATTTTATGTTTCAGTAATTTATTATAGTTGAGTTTTTAGATTATAATATTTGTTGAAAAATATTATTTTAGTTAAGAAGTTTTTTTATTTTAAAGTCAAGGAGTTATTTATTATTTATTTTTGCTCTTTTATGTTGTTTATGAAGCTGTGATGAGTTACTTCACTGACATATTATCAGTGATTATCTGATGCTTCAAACAACTACAAATAATTACTTACAACGGGAACGCAATACCTATTACACTGCTCTTCACTTGATTTGCCTACGAATACATTTATACGTATAACTTATACGCCCGCTGTCGGTGTGGCAATTCAAGTTGGCACGCCCATTTATAGTCGACCAGTAGATACTAATACATGCATCGCGCTATGAACGGCGGCCACGCGGTATATGTTAATGACATATCTAAAGTGAGTCTAAAATGTGTTCGACTAAAATGATGTTTTCATAAGGTGCTATTAAATGCAGTTTCAAAACAAAGAATGGGCCAAATGAAGGCTTAAATTGCCACAGGATCTTAGAATCCACAGGAATTAAGGTAAAGTCCCAGAATTGTAGTAGAATAGAAAAACTTCCAAAACTGTATCATCCTCATCAGAGAAAATTATTCCTAGTTATTAATTAAAAAAATTTCTGTAGTAAGCTAAAAGTTAGACATATTTAATATTATGCTATTTTTATTTTTAATTATACTGTTCATTACATTTACTGTTCAATACAATTACTAAATCACTGATGTAAATAATTATTAATTAATTCCAAAAAATACTTTTATACAATAAAAAAAATGCATATGAAAACAACAGCTGTCAATAATAACAGAAATTCAAATCTTCTAGGTTATGCGCATGTGTATATAGTCCTAACCACTGTTTAATATTTTATCAGGTATTTCTTTCGCCGGTTAAAATTTGGTCGATTACCGACGTTCTTAATCAACGATTAGAGTTAACCGGCGTTGGAAAAACGCTAATTTGTACTAACCGGTGTTTTAATCAATGATTACGCTAACCGTCGTTTTAATCGGAGTTGGAAAAACCGGCCCTTAAAATTTAATAAAGAACGAAAAATCACTTGAAAAACTTACTTGAAAATTATCACATGGCGATCCAGGCCTTAAGCTGATGCCACCGTGTGGTAGTCCGACCTGTTCGGCAAATTCACTGGTACTCCGACAAATGTCAGTACCGTTCTGACACGCTAACTCGCACAGCTTTCTCTTGTCGATGTTCGGTTTGCCTTGTGACGTCAATGAGCATGGTTGCAAATTCCATTCCAAGCAAATGGAACCGCTACATTCTCCTTTGACGCAGAGTTGAGTGCCATTATTGCATCTGGTTTTGTCACGCTTAGGCTCGGGTGGTGGGCATTCCGCTGACAATCCATTGCATTTCGATGGCGTCGAACAGTCAGATTCCGATTTGCAGACTTCCATTTCGTGGGCCTGAACGAACTGGCAGTTGTGTTTACAGCAGGGACCTTGACTAGGGCTGTTATGACGAGAGAAAAATTATGATTTTGTTACGATTCTATATGAGATATGTTGATTAATTACCTGCACTGAGTACCTCTTCTTCTCTGACATCCTCTGGCAGACTTATTCATGTCTTTGTCTTCCTGACTGAGAACTCTAGGGAAACAGCACTGATCGTTACATTCCAAATCATTAAATCCACAATCGCATTCTTCTCCGGCTTCTACGATTTTATTACCGCAGAATGCGCCTTCCGAAACAGTGAAACAATTTTTCTTTTTGCTATCTTCAATAGCATCTAACACCATCGAAATATTACCAACACTGCACGTCGAAAATTTACTATTATTTGGTCTGTCACCGCTGGTTGCAGAAGCAAACATAATGAAGTTCCCACTTTGACCGCCAGGACGACATTCCAAGGGATAATCATGCTGGATTGAATAAACATCCAAGATATATGAAAACACTTTAATATTTTAAGATTAAAAACACTTACGGGTGATCCAAAATTATGTCCAATTTCATGCGCTAAGGTTAACTGCGATACTTTAGGTGGTACTCGACTATTATAGTTAACAAAGGTTATTATACCGGTGTTTAATGATCTTTTGGTGCTTTGGTACATTCCTCCTATTGTTTCTGTGTATGTTTTGTATTTTTCACATATACCACCCGAAGCTCCAGAGGCTGAAGCGACCCAGGCTAATCCCAAGGTACCACCGGTGAAGTCTCTGTATGTAAAAACGTACGCCAAACAGAAATCTTCGTGATTACCCAAGGAATGAATGTTGAGAAAGTTACTAACGTCGATGTTTTCCATACAGAATTGATTCATCTCGCATTTATGACCTATACATCGACATGATGAATCGTCATCGATCTGTTTAAAAGAGAATAATAACAAATTAGTAGAATATAAATTGTTTAATAAATATCATCAATATTTTATCTTCCATACCGAATTAGAGCAGTTCAGATTGATATTATATAGAACTGAAGTGAACGGGGATATAAGCTAATAAAAAAATTGCTGTTATTGCTATAACGTGTAATAAAAAAAACAACTTCCATTACAAAGAAATTGTCTTCATTTTTAATAAGATAATTGCTAAATATACAGTGCGTGTCTAAAATCTACCCTCCTCCTGGAAGATCTATTCAAAATTTATGTTTTTTTAAAGTTCCTTCATTTGTTAAAGCCGAATTTCAAGGGTAGCGAATAAAAAACTACTAAAATTGAAAAGAGAAAACAAATAATCCTGAACACATCCTGAACAACTGATTGCAAAACAATTATGTAATTATTCTACCCTACAATTTTGAATAGATCTTCCAAATACCTTTCAAATGAGGGGTCACCTTTGCCATTTAAAATCTTTAAGTTTTTTTTTAGTGGTTTGGTTTATTTGTGTTTCAACGTTTTATTTCACTTCGTTTAAAATACAGACACGCACTGTATAAAAAAAAAGCAGTCCAAGAACTATATGATACTAAAAGATCCGGCAGATCATTTAGTTATATACAGGCTGAGTCATCTACGCGAGTAAGGCCGATTATACCTTTATGAGTAAAGATATTTCGAAGCGGTTTTTTTCCTTGTGATAGTTGTTCATTAGGAGCACATTTAAAAAATATCTTGTATTATACAGAGTGTTGACTTGATGGCTAACCATAGTTAAAGTTTTTTAAATGAAACACCCTATATATTATTGCATTTTTGTATTCCCCGTATAATTTTTAGTCAAAAAGTAATAAGATAGTATAAGCCTAAAGTCTAAAGTTTTTCACTTATTCCCATTTTTCTGAAAAATTCAATGTTTGTATAAAATTATATTTCTCGAAAACGACGTATTAGATGGACAAAATTTTTTTGCAGTATTGTTTACAATAAGAGGTCCTAATAGAAGCATGGTTTACTTTTTGACAGTTACTAACTGCATGTGCAGGAAACTGGATTAAAATTACATGACACGTTTTAGAATAAAAGTCAATTTTCTTAAATGGCATCCACTGTATATCAGTTCATTTTTGAATTGTTTATTAAATTTCATGTCAGAAACAAGTAAGACGTTAATATTTTAAATGGGACTATTACTGAGCTACTGTCATTTTTTGATATAATTTTGCTAGTTTTTGCAAAAAAGTCAATTTTTTTTTGCAAATGGAACATCCTGTATATTATTTCATTTTTGAATTTCTTATTAAATTTCACATAAAAAACATGTAAGACGTTAATACTTTAAATGTGACTATTACTGAGCTATTGTCGCTTTTTGACATAATTTTGTCAGTTTTGTGGTTTTAAATAATAGGTATAGTATAGTACAGACAAAATTATATCAAAAAGAGTCAATAGCTCAGTAATAGTCACTTTTAAAGGATTAACGTCTTACATGTTTTTGATGTGAAATTTAATAAGAAATTCAAATATGGAATAATATACAGTGTGTTCCATTTGAAAAAATTGACTTTTTTGCAAAAACTAACAAAATTATATCAAAAAACGACAGTAGCTCAGTAATAGTCAGTTTTAAAGTATTAGCGTCTTACAAGTTTCTGACATGAAATTTAATATACATTTCAAAAATGAACTGACGGGTGTTCCATTAAAAAAATTGACTTTTATTCTAAAACGTGTCATGTAATTTTAATCCAGTTTCCTGCACATGCAGTTTGTAACTCTAAAAAAATAAAACATGCTTCTATTAGGACCTCCTGTTGTAAACAATACTGCAAAAATTTTTGTCCATCTAAAACGTCGTTTTCGAGAAATATATACAAACGTTAAATTTTTCAGAAAAATGGGAATAAGTCAAAAACATTACACTTTAGGCCTATACTATCTTATTACTTTTTAACTAAAAATTATACGGGAAATACAAAAATGCAATAATATATAGGGTGTTCCATTTAAAAAACTATAACTATGGTCAGCCACCAAGTTATGGAAAACTATGTATAATACAAAATATTTTTAAAATGTGCTCCTAATGAACAGCTATCATAAGGAAGAAACCGCTTCGAAATATCTTTACTCATAAACGCATAATCAGCCTTACCCGCTTAGATGACTCACCCAGTATAATAATAGCGACCGACGGATACATACCTACCACGGAGGTTGACCAAAGATTGAGATAATTTCATAAATATGCAACATTTTATGAATTAAGTAATATGAAGCGACCAGCGGAGCCTGTAATGAAGTTGGACAAATTCGCCAAACTTTGTGGATAAAGACTGAATCGTGTCAAGCGTTTAGGTGCAATTGAATAATGGAGAAAACAAAACGTGATCGTTACATTATTAGATCCATTTGGTTTTACCGTAGAGAGAATATATACAGGCTGGTTCACCGGGAACTGAATCGATCGACTGCGGAAAAACTATAGCTAGGAATGATCTGAAATTTTGACACTATACTAAAGTCGATGGGGGCCATTCGCCTAAAATATTTTCAAGATGGCGGCACTTCGGGCTATGCTAGAAGTAGGCACCAACTTCCTAATTTTAAATAGCCTGTATATTGTCAGGTTTTTCGATTCTACGTTAAATTCTAAACATATTTCATGAATAATGTCATATATCTAAGTGTAACCCTTTTTGACTTATTGAAATTCTTATGTTAAATTTGACGTTTGCAGGCAGAAAATCAATAGCACTTTTGCCATATAAAGATGAATGTATTATTTAATTTGAAGTAAATTCTCTGAAATAGATGGCTTAATTAAATACTATTTGTATAAAATTGTTACAATTATTAAGGGTGTTGTATAGGTACATATTCAAATATTTACAGATTAAAGGCTACCTTTAAACTTTATGCAAAAATGATTTAGATGAAATATTCTTATAATGTTAATCTACACGTCCCTAGGCATTTTGTTTTTTCAATTTTTTATTAATTGTTATAAAAAATTAAATATAAATAGACCATCGAAAAATAAAATGCGTACCGACGTATAACATATTATTGTGAACATTAATTTCTAGTAAAATTTTTTCGTATTTATTAAGATAAATGTGTAATTTGATAAGAAAGAAATGCATTTTTGGCACTGCTTTAGTACGCCACCTGCAGTCAAATATTTGATATATTCTTGCAATCCAACACAGGGCGGAGTTACTTTGTTTAGGTGGGGATTCACTTTACGAGCGATATTCGGAATACAGAAATCGTTGTTACGGTTTTGAGTAGGTATTTGATTAAACATTTTTATATTATTTTACATATCATAAAATTGAAAACATTATCGTGTAACCTTGATTTAACTTTATAAAATTAATATATATTTTCTTTTTGTAAAATTTACTTATATTATTTTGTATTACATTTCATAAAATTGTACACATTGGCTGGCAGGCTTTGATAACTTTTACATAAATACAAACTTAAACAAAAACATTACATATGATTCATAAATAATACTAGCTTTTTTAGTTCTTCCACTATTTTACATTTATCAAGATAAAATACTACTGACATTTATAAGTGAGTTAAAAATAATGTAAAACTAATATAGAAAATGAGATGGATATAGATGATGCCTACTTCCTCTGTACAGATATTGTACCAGACTGGTAGACGTTCAAAAGATTAATTTACGACCTAGTAAAAAATTACTCTCAAACGATTCAGTGTTCGGACAGTTATAAAAAGATTTGAAGTAAACCAGAAATTGCTCGGAAAGGATATCTTTTATTTTAAAAATTTAGCTAGATTACTTTTCCTGTTATGGCAAATAAAGAACAGACAGAAACAGGACTTATTATTTTACAGATGTAGTTACATAATAATAATGAATAAACATTAAACTTTAAATAATTTATATATAATAATAAAATAATGAAATTCCATTCAATACATGATATTATAGTACAGTCATTCTGTATTTTTTTAGAAAAAAATATGCGAGACTATTTTATTTGATTAATCGTTAGTGGGGTATGCGACGACTCTAAAACCAAACAGTTGGAACCCCCCCTTCCCTCCTTGTGGGTTTTTGGTAATCTCAAAAAGTTTTTGAATGGAGTTTCCGAGTAAATGGCTGGTCGAACAACAAATTTTTTTAACAAAAAAAAATATTATCTACAAATTATCTAATGTACTCGCTGCGATAATGAAGATGGCAGTAAAGTTAAAGAGATACCACGTGACTTGGATCCGGCGCATTCAACAATTTCAACAATCTTGAAGGACAGGACTAAAGTAAAAGATGCATTAAAATCATCGACAGATTTTAGAGTCGTAATAACTAGGCAGCGGAAAGGTCTGATTCTTGAGATGGAAAAGCTCCTCGCGATTTGGTTGATGACCAGATACAAAATAGAATGCCGATGAGCCTACTAATTATTCAGGCAAAGGCGCGAATGATCTCTGAAGTTTAATAGAAGTATTAGCGGTGAAGCAGCAAGCGTTGACGTCGAATGAGTGGAATAATTTATTGAGCAATTTGATAAAATTATGGATGAAAAAATGTAAAATTTCAGAAAGTGTTCACGAATAATTTAGATTTTGACAAAGACGAGTACACTAATACCATACATAAAGTAGTGGAACTTACTAACATACTTAATTTAGAAGCTGAAGTGGAGGATATTGAAGCATTAGTTGAGTATATTGAGGGAGAATTAACAAACGAAGATTTAATAAAGTTGGAAGTACAACGGCTCCCGGAAGAGGAACCAGTAGAGGAAAGTGAATGAAACTACTAAAATTAGAAGATATGGATTCAAATATTGAACGGTTCACGAAAGTTGAACGGCCAATAAGTGAAGTTTTACAAGTTACAAAGCATACTACATTAACGACATTCTTTTCAAAAGCTATAACCAGAACTCCTGCCCTTGTAAATACTTCTATTTCTTCGCCTCCATCTCCCTTACCAGGCCCCTCTACAGCTTTTGATAGCTCTGGTGATAAATACAATGACGACGTTGATGAACCACATTTTGCACTACATATCATGAATAGTTATTCTTCGTTTTTCACACAATGAATTTAAATTTTTTAATACGTCACTTTTTAATTTTTGTATGTATTCTTATGTTCTGTAATATATAAGAGATGCAATTAAAAAGTTTCCTTAATGATTCACTATAGAATGCACACTTTGCAAGATATTCACACACAACTTTCTTATACGTATGAGCGCTTCAAACTATAAATTTTATGAATCTTTTTATACAAAAATTATTCAAATTCCAATTTTGTATAATTTGAAACACTCATATGTACAAGAAAGTCGTGTGGTGGCTACACTTCATTATTTATAATGGTCCTCCGGCCCATTGTGGAAGAGGTGTCACTAATTTTCTCAATGAACAGTCTTCAAATCGATGGATAGGTCGTGGTGGTTCCATAACTTAGCCACCGCGATTTCCGGATCTCTACCCACTAGATTTTCTCATATGGGACATGAAAAAATCTAGACACTTACATATTCAAGGGGAAAGCCTAAAAATACCGGCTCATCCATAAGATTCATGACATTTTATGAGGCGAAAAACAATATGGAGATCTACAACTGGAAACGAGGACTCTGACGGAAGATTTAGTTATGCATTGTACAATGCGGTGGCCACATTGAGCTGCTTTAATAATGCACCGTAGGCTTTCCATAAAATAAATCACATTTTCTTCTAAACCCTCTAGTAATTAATTACAGCTTCGAACACCGATATTTCAAGAACCGTTAGGAATTCGGAAAAAGTGAATAAGAACATTTTTGCTTAAAATTAGTCATTGAATTCATGTACGAGGTTTCTCGGATACCTTGCCGACCACCTTGTATAATAATAGTACCTATAGATATAAATAATTATCCTGTGATTTTCAATACGGCCAATGGAAAAGATAATCAAGACGATGACATTAGTGCCTTTCAACAAAATATTATTATTATTATATAGTATTCATAGGCACTAAGTAATATTTCTTTTAATCAGAATTCCCTCTTACATATTAACTTATTGAACACATGTCAGACTAAAAAAAATTACGATCTACATTCCTGTAGCGCCAAGACACCAGACTAAATAAATCATACAAAATATTACTAGCACCTACGTTACGTAGAGTATGTGTAGCCTGAACAGAGACAATTAGCACTTAACGCATCAGACGTATGTCATTTCGAATGCATCGCTCCATAAGGGCGGTACTTATAAACTGGGAACTGTACAATTTAGATTTTTACTCTAGCATTTAGCAAAACAGTACATGGTAGTGGGGTATTGGCAAGTCCCACCCATGAGCACTACCCCCCGATACCCGCGCCGAAGACGTCGAAATTTTTAGTTTGCTATACAACACCCTTAATACAGAGTGTGCGAATTATACGCCCGAAAAAGAATTTGGAAAAATTGCCAAAAGACAATTTTTTTTTAATGGGAAACGGCAACTTTTTTAATTTTATCTTATTCTGCATTAAAAATAAGGATCACTTTGTATAAATATATCTAATATAAAAATTGGTTGTTTTCAAAATATTGGCAAGTTAGTGTTTTTATCTTCTACAATACATACTGTTTGCATTAGTTCTTGTTCATTAGTTAGCCATGACAGTGTTTACAAAATTATAAATTGTCATTCGTTGAAGAAAAGTCATATTACTTTCAGTTATTAAATACTTTATGGGAGTAATTCAAGCTATTTAAAGTTTTATGTATATTCATTATATTATTGAATTTCATACTTTTACGTCTTCATTACTTATAACAGTTATAACTGGAGTTCGGGATGTGGCAGCCAGATGAAATTAAGTGTTCAGAATCACGGTTTATGTATGGAATAATATTTCGAATTGACATCAAAACATTGATGCTATTGACTGACTGCTTTTTAATTATCCATTGCCCTCGTCTTAATAGTAATTTTTAAAATCAACTGTTAAAGAATTGCACAAATTAAATTGGGATATTGCACATACTGTTTTATAAAAATTAGAAGTTGAAATAACTGTCATCAAAGATTTTATTGTTATAACAGGTTTTTATGAAATGTAATTGTTAATATTTAGGATGACCTGATTAAATAGAACAATTCTATTTTCTAAATGCGCAATATAGGTGTAAATATTAATAACTTAAAATTATTTTTAATGAGTGTGCAGAAAAAAGTATAGTTCAATTGAAAAATAAAAGACATTTCCTGTTTTACCGGACACGATATATTTTATGCATTCATTCATAATTTCTTCATATTTAAAGTTTTTCGGCTTAAGACCTATTGTACATATAATATTTATTACCGCTACATTCAGAAGATTTATTAATCAGAAAATAATTACCCCGCAAATAAAAAAAAGTGTACATATAAGGTTGTGTTCGTTTATACAGTGTGTCCAGATTTCGATGCTCACCATTGGTATATCGGTTATTAGAAGACATAGAGGAACGGTTAAATGGCGAATGTTTTGCAGAATTCAATGCTCGCAACAAATCTTATTTCAAATTCATTCGGACTTTTTACAATTTTGAGATATTTTTTAAAAACCAATATTTTCGGATTTGAATTTTCCTCAATAACTCGATAACGCCTAATGCGATCGCTTTTAAACTCTAACATTGTTGAGACACTTGTTTAAGACAAATTTTTTCGTATTAACAGTAACCCCCGATTTTCATTTGTTTCCAAGTTCATAGCGCTATCTTTTGTTTTTCTTATGGCGGCCATATTGTATTTTTAATTAGTTAGATAGTCCTTAAAAATAGCTTCTCAATAATGTACAACATGCCTAATAAAGCTTTATTTACACCAGAGATGTGAACATTTGAATAAAATTTCATTCTAATACGGAATTAGTTGGCTATTAAATTAAATGGTAGTGTAAAACCGACGAGGAAAGAATAGAACATGAGAGAGTCTCGTTAAAAATAATATTTGTCCAAAGTGGTAACTCAATATGGCCGCCGCAGTGCATAGGCTTGCATAAATATTTTGTATAGGGTATATGTACACTTCGTATGTTCTCGATAATCATTATTTAAAATAGGTTCTTAATCCAATAATAATTAAAGAAATATCGTGAGTTCATTATTTTTTCAATCCTTTTATTCTTTTTAATATAGTAACATTTATTCTAACTGTATTAAAGAAAACATTTAAAAAAACATGCCTAGGATATGATTGTTACGCCACTGAACACATAATTAAACATGTCAGATATATGACAAGTTAATCAAAACACCCATTGTCAGAATTATTATTGCGTATGTTGAACGCCAATTTGAAATTAACTTTACCGATGAAGAAAAAAGTGAGATTCTTCGTTCTTGTCGTTTTAGAACGGCCACAAGCCACACAATTCACCATTATAAAAGCACTAAAGAAGTCAATTTGACCACTAACTGACCTGCCTTAAAGTGGTAACTTCCGTCTAAATAATACCTATTCCCCCACCACATATTATCTCTCTTCTATTCTTTCCTAGTAGTGTAAAACAGACGATAAATAAGCTCTGTCATTATTGACATGTAAAAGTGCGTTGAAATTGGTGGGAGATTTCGAATTTTGTGTGAGTAATTACTGTTAAGCATGAAGATTTATAAGAATTGATAATGGCACACACATTTTCAAATGAAGTAAAGGTTGATATCTTGGAAGTTTATTTCAAAGTAAATAAAATCCCTGGAAATGCTTGCACAAGTTACGCTCAGCGTTTTTCGGAAAGACCACAACCACACCGGACAATTTTTAGCAGAATAATCAAAGAATTAGTGAACTATGGAAACTTCGAACAAGAAAGGTCTATCAAGTTAACAATGCTGATATACTTCAAAATAATATTTTACAATATGTTAAGAACAATCCAAGTACATCAGTACGTCGAGTGGCTCGAGAAACTTGAATTCCGAAATCTAGTGTTAACAGAACGTTGAGAAAAAACAAATACAACCCATACCACTCCAATTTAGCAGGTGGTATCTACAAAAATGTGAAGATGATACTAATTTTCCCAGGAAAATACTTTGGACAAATGAAACACGGTTTACCAACTGTGGAGTCTTCAATAGGAGTAACTATCATCACTGGTCTACTGAAAATCCACATTTGGTAAATCAAAGAAGATTGCAAGTTCTATTTGGTTTTAATCTCTGGTGTGGTTTGATTGGTGCGAACTTTTATTGACTTCTTTTTTGTTTTACTTTCTCATACGTAGTATAAGGAAGTATTGTGATGACGAACATTTTCGACCTCGAGATTTTTGCAGATGTCCCCCGATACCGAAAAAGTGGTGTTTAAAAAATGTCTGTGTGTGACCACTATACCGGTCAAACCGCTGTAGATATCAATTCCAAATTTTGTATTTACGTGTATAATCTCCCTCTTGAGATCTGATTAGTTTTCCAGTAAAATCGGTAGCAGTTTACTTCAGTGAAAAATCGAATTTTGCCAATATTTCGTCAACTACTAAGTTTAAACAAATTTATAAAGAATTCATATGTACTTAAAATTAAAATTGAGAACAATTTTATTTAAAAAGTTTTGCGAAATTTCTACCGGAAGTAGGTCTTTTACTCCTATCGAAAATCAGTTTTTTGCGAATATTTCGCAAGTCATGCTTTTTAGACAGGTACGTTACGGGTATAAAAGTATTTAGAACACAATTTTCAATATCTTTTGTATAAAAAAAATTTCAAAATTCAGACCGAAAGTACCACTTTTATTCTTATCGAATAGCGATTTTTTGCAAATATGGCGTAAATTATACATTCTATATATATTTATCAGGAGTACAAAAGTATTTAGTGTTAGAATTGCAATATTTTTTTTATACCGCATGTGTAAAATCATATTAGGGATAGGATATATTATTATGTATACTAGGCACACCGGCAACAACGCCCAATCGTGGCCGTAGTCATGGCACAAGAAAACAAGGTATGCTTTTGCGCATCTCTGGATGACGCGCATTCGACCTCTAGTACTACCAGTTCAATAAAGTTGTGAATTCACAGGACACTATTTCAATAAAGTCCTTTTTAACAGAAATACAATACAACACAGTAAGAAAATAAAAGCACAATTCTAACTAAACATTAATTCTTAGTAAATTGTTATATAAATTTATTAAGAGCGGAATTCTATTGAAAATAAAAAATATACTCTAAACCAGGGGTCTCCAAACTTTCCAGCCTTAGGGCCATACTGATTACTCCAGTAAGTTCCGAGGGCCAAAACCATATTATCATTGTTGCCGGTGGTAAAAAGTGAAATAGTCCACTGATGAAAAAAAGTCCGAAAAAGTACGCAACGTTTAAAAAAGGCTGCAAAGCGGCAACACTGCATATTATTAATTTTCCTGTCATTATCTGTAATTTCTAGATTAGTCGTAGAGTACGAGCCATGAGGAGTAACGTGACACGACATCTGGTGGACACAAGCGGAAATAGGTAGTACCTTCTATCGCTAACAGATGGCGCTAATAGCACGTACAGAATAATCTCGTTGGTTCGAGAAAGTTCTGGTGTCTTCCACTCACTTCTAGATGGCAGTAATTGGAATATATAAGAAGGCTAGTGGCGCAACCACAAGTCAGTTCCTATGACACTGTTGTGAAATAAAATAGTGCGTACCTCCTTAAAACGTGTTTGTGCGTGTTTAAGTTTAAGACATCTTTGTAACAGTATTTTGATTTGAATTGTTGCTTTTGTGTGTGATTTAGTAGTATGGAAAAGAAGCGAAAAATTGATAGTGAATGCAGAAAATTCAAAGATCAGTGGAACATTCAGTATTTCGTAATTGAGTCCAGTAAGAAGGCGCTATGTTTGATTTGCAATGAAAGCATAGCCGTTCTCAAAGAATATAACATTAAACGTCATTATGAAACAAAACATTTTCAAAATTACTCAAAATATACAGGAAGTTTGCGGACAGAAAAATTCGAAGCTATGAAGCGCGGATTGAAATCGCAGCAATCTTCATTTACAAAACTCAAAACTGAACAAGAGGCTGCAACGCGTGCCAGCTTTCGTGTGGCTCTTGAAATTGCAAAACGTGGAAAACCATTCACCGATGGAGAAATGATCAAAGAATGCATAATTGCAGTAGCCGAAGAAATGTGCCCTGAAAAGGTAAATTTATTAAAAAGTGTCAGTATGTCAGCAAACACTGGCTCGAAAGGTAGAAAACATCGCTGAAAATATATCCTCTCAACTGTTCGACAAAAATGGACATGTTGAGTGGTTTTCTTTGGCCTTGGATGAGTCAACGGATGTGTCAGATACTGCTCAGGTGTTGATTTATATTCGAGGAGTAGATAAAAGCTATGAAGTGCATGAAGAACTTCTTGATATGAATAGTATTCATGGCACAACTACTGGTACAGATATTTTTAAAGGAGTTGAAATGGCCATTAATCAAAAGAACCTTCGATGGAAAAACTTGAAATGTATTACAACTGATGGAGGCAAAAACATGAGTGGGAAAGATAAAGGAGTGGTCGCTCTTGTGTCAAAGGCTGTAGAAAATGACGGTGGTTTAAAACCATTAGTCTTACATTGTATCATTCATCAACAGTCTTTGTGCGGAAAATGTTTGGATATGTCTGAAGTTCTGAAACCAGTCATATCAACTGTTAATTTTATCAGATCTTTTGGGCTGAATCACCGACAATTCCGACAATATATTGAAGAGATTGGAGAAAATGACTTACCTTATCATACTGCCGTACGTTGGCTTAGTTGTGGGAAAGTCCTTCAGCGCTTTTTTGAACTTCGAGCAGTGATCGAAATTTTTTTGAATGAAAAGCATCGCCCTCTTACTGAATTACAAAACAACGCATGGCTGTGGAAGTTAGCATTCTATGTTGATTTGACAAAACATGTGAACGAACTGAATTTGAGATTGCAAGGAGAAAACCAGCATCTTCCTGATTTATACACTAATATCAAATCATTCCGGAATAAATTGATACTGTTTCAATCACAACTACGAAGTAAATGTTTTTCACATTTTAAAACATGTGAAATATTCAGCCACACTACTGAGACTGAGTTTCCTATCGATTTTGCAATCGAAACTTTGAGTGCTTTGAAAATAAATTTTGATACTCGTTTCTCGGACTTTGATGCCATTGCGAATCAAATTAAGATTTTTCAGAATCCTTTTGATACTGACATTGAAACCCTAGCCCCGGAACTTCAAATGGAAATAATTGATCTACAGTGCAGTGATATAATTAAGAACAAACATCAAAACTCATCTTTTTTGGAATTTTATAAGAGTCTTCCACTGACACAATTTGATAATTTGCATAAATTTGCTCGTGGGTTGTTTTCTGTTTTTGGTGCTACTTATTTGTGTGAGAAGACCTTCTCCAAAATGAAGTACACAAAAAATGTTTACAGATCTAAATTAACTGATGAGCATCTTAAATCTCTTTTAATAATTGGTACAAGTAAAATTAGTCCACAACTACAAACTATTGTCAGTGGAAAATCTCAATTACACAAATCTCATTAGTATTTCATATTGCTGTGACTCTTTCAAATTTACATATAAATAAAATAAATTTAGTTTACTTAATTAAGTCGTAACTGGGAGTCAAGCACGCATCCTAGTGCTAGGCCTTATGCTAGACTATGATACGGTGAACTTTCTGCTGAAAGGTAGGTTAAGCAAAACATTCTACATGTAACTAGCTCAGTTTGAAAATAAATAGTTCTCTCAGGGGCAGAAAATATGACTTGATTCTCCTTCTCTTTAATCATCTCCAGGTCAGGTAAAGAAATAAAATACAAAATAAATCTTAATATCTAATTTATTAAAATAAAATAATTCTAAATAAATTCAAAAGTTTTAATCTACAAATATTTACACATCCAAAATCAATATTCGGTCATAATTCAGATTTATACATCATAAACAATAAAATATTACAAGAAATAAAGAATAAATGAAATCACCATGTCGTGCAAGCTTATATCTAAAATGTGAACGTGATTATTATTATTAATATTTGTCATAGATACATGTAAACAATCAAAAATTAAAAATAAATTAACCGTGATGAATTGTACTGGAATGTAAATAAAAAAAAAATAAAATTGTGCGGTCTACTATTTGATAACAAAATATAGACATTAAGGAAGTGGCTTTGCCCTAATTAGTCCTGTCCGGCGCCTTTTCTCGCTCCCAACACAGTACCATCAGTAACAAATTCACACAGAAGAGTATCCCAAAGTTCCACCCTACGAGCATGTCATCTTCAGCTCATCGGACGCAACCCGAACATACATCATCATGTGCACACCCCTTAAGGAATATATATATTTTTAATTAAATAAATAAAGTGAAATAAAACAATGTCTCTGCGTATTCAATAAATTAACTCAGCCCTGATTAGTTCTGCCTGGTGCCTTTTCTCGCTCCCAAACGCAGTACCACCAAGACCAATTCGTGTATATCAAATTCACCAGGACTCCATGCTATGAATTAAATAATGACATAATTCATTTCACACATCCCTGATGTATTATTCAACACGTTAATATTGAACACCCAAATACAACAAAATATACTTAATTCTCATATCAAAAAGAAATAATATATATATATACATTAAAAGAAAATAAACTTTACCTTTTTCACGAAATTCCAATACAAAAAAAAACACCACTACAAATAAAGAATTTGGAGACGCCACTATACACACATTTATAACAAATATTGTTAATCACCTTAATTCTTCATACATCGTATTAAACTCTTCCATAATTTTCAATAAAAGATTTTGTTCACTTAATATATATATAACCTATATACACATAAACAAAATTATTAGTTTCAAATATCCTTTGTAGGATGAATAAATTTAAAAGAAAAATAATTTATACGGAAAAGAAAATGATTATGTTATTCAAAGTTATCATTACAAATGCTAGAAAGTTTTGTCATAACGTACGGCATAGTACCCTACATGCAAAACAAAACCCTCTAGAAAGAAGAAAATAAAAATGAAATTAAATAAATTCAAACACCGAGTTCATAAAAATAAAAGTATTTCATACATAGGTAGTTATTCGAATACATCTAAACATTTTAATGTAATGCGCGCAGCATGTTAAAAATAAAATTATTATAAGTGTAGAATCTTGTAAAAATTTTATAAGTATTGAAAATCTCAGAAATTATTCTAAGTCCGGATTTTAAAATAATCCTATTAAAGAAGAGGGAGGAAGTGGTTTTCACCTACTTTTAGACTTGCTAATATTGCGGTTTTCACCAGCAATTGCCGAAATTTTTATCTGTCCGCGCTTTTATTCGTAAATTTCCTTACAAAAACGTACGGCAACTTTCGTTAAGCACGAATCCATCTCCCAAAATTGTATGTCGACGGTGCTGCTCTTATCGGTTGCATGAGGAAACAGCGTATTAATAATCCTTGCGAGAGGTAAACAAACATGTGACCATAAATCCGTCTATACATTATGACTCAGCCGAGCACCTGATAAACAATACTTTTTGTACCGGTCAGTCCTTGCCAATGCCAGACGTATTTGTGCGAGGAACACCTGCTCGATCCTTTTTACGTAGCATTTAATACGTCTTAAAATTATAACCTTATAAAAATTTTATTAAGATTCTTTTATGTTTTACTTAAATAAAAATAAAGTTTTCATAAATTATTAATACAGTAAATATTTATACACATCATGGTGAAAATGAATAAAGTGAAAATTAATTTAAATAAAACTTGGAATGATACGTCTGCATTTGTTATTTGTATAAAGTTAAAATTGATATTGATGTGAGCAATAGTGAAATACTGATATAATACACAGGATGCTATCTATCAAACATTGGCCTGGTAAGTAAATAACATTATTTACAACTTTTAAATATAACTTAAAGTTCATTGCCACATCCTTATTATGTTATAAATTTCTTGATTGTTGTTTACTTCATTCTTGAACCATCTCTTTGTATTATTGGGAAGTTTTATTCGTATTTTCTTTGTCTTGCTTACATTCGGAAATAAAGGGAAAACATTCATGATCGTCGGTATGCGTTGGTTAAATTTATCATGAACCCCTTTTACCTTTCCAATTTCTAACGATGATGTATTGTTGACAGGTGGATTATCATACGCGTTCACCCAGCTTATCGTTCCTGGTGATTGACATCTTAAATTGAAGTATAAATGTTGTATCAGTTATTTGATCATCATACAGATTATACGAGGACAATCAAGAAATACACATATAGATGAGTACAGACATAGATATCCAAGAGTACAAAGTGAAATTAAGTGAAGCATTACTTGAACTCAAAGTTATTGTATACTGCTACCCTCTTCGTCCTCGACGGAGGCCCCTTAACACTGCTTGACAGGCCGGATCATGCCTTCCGCAGCCATCCTACACGCTGTTTCGTTCGATACGCGAACTACGGACCCATCTAACAGCATGACCCGCTGTCTCCGTCGAGCCTTGCGACAGGGTACCCCGAGCGTCAAACTATCCCGGCCCAAGATAGAAAAGGCCCGACGCACCGAGGCACAGAAGTCGGGCGAATCCCTCACGTCCGGGAATACATTCCTCTGCTCTTCTGGCCTATAACAGATTCCATTCTCTACATAACCTGGTTACCAATTACATGTACTCCAAGTTATCCCTATTGATTGCTTACTTGTGTAAAATTTATTTATTCAGTTACTTAATTTATACAGATCACGTTTACATTACCTAATTTATTATTGTTCATGAGGAATTTGTAAACTTAAATAAATAAATACCAATGTACATATAGATATAAATATAAATAAATATAAATCAAGAAAAATTCTTACCTTTATTAAGCACTTATGTATATAATATGAACGCACACAATAAGAAATCCTTACTTAACTAAACATAAAATTGCAAGTGATCTAAAATTCATTTATTTACACATTATTATTTATTCAAGATCACTGCAATATGTCATTATGCTTGTTATAAGTTATGTTTTTATTTAAAATGTATAAAATGTTAGTTGGATTCATTTCAATAATTTGTTAGTTATTATATACTGAAGTAAAATTTTCTGCATATTATACATGTCTTTACTCATTACAATTCTGTGTTTCTTTATCCAACTTATCACAAAAACAATAACAATAAGCCTACAACAATGCTATGAGTAGTTAGCCCATGACCATATCAATGTAGATGTCATATTAATAATTATTCAACATAAAATTAGAATACTTCAGTAAACTAAATTTAATTTGCTATAAAAAATATGTTCTCTAAAAGGAGTTTTCAAGTATGCTAGCTCTCCGCGGGCCGGATGTGGCCCCTGGGGCCGTAGTTTGGAGACCCCTGCTCTAAACAATACTAAAAAATAAAATGTTATTGCATAGGTTCAAAAATGTCTCCTTCAGCAGCAAGGCATTGTCCGAGCCTATCATAAAAATTTCTCACACATTACGAATCACATCGACTGTTACGGATCAAAAACCTCTATGATTAGCCTTCTCAAAATAACTAAGTTTTCTAGCCTGCCAACTTGTGCGCTGTATATTTTATTTTTGATGTATCCCCACAAAAAGAAATCATTTGGCGATAGATCAGGAGATCGCGGAGGCCAACGAATGTTTCCTGTTCTACTAATGAGACGATCAGGAAAAGTATTCATTAAAAATTGCTTTACTCTGACCGCATTATGTGCAGGACAACCCTCCTGTTGGAACCAAATAATATCCCGATCTAATCCGATATTATCAATAGCGGTAAGTATCTGATTCTTTTAAATCGAGATATTTGTCCGCATTTAACGTACCATCAATAAAAAAAATGGACCAAGCAAATGGTCACTCAAAATACCTGCACAGACATCGACTTTCTGGGGATATTGGGTGTTTTTAACAAAATATCTGTGCTGATTTTCCCGAGCCCAATATCGAACAACAGAAGGATTGTGCTTTCCATTTAATGGAAATGACGATTCATCTGTGAATACAATATTTGCGATGAAATTCTCATTTTCATTTGTCTTTTCCATTACGGTTTCACAGAACTCCATTTCTCTAAAATTCTCATCGAGAAATATTTCTTGCGTTTTCGAGTACCTATTTGAAACATTTTAATTTATTTCGCTTCCATATGTTCGCGACGGTTTTATTACTCACACCCAATTCCTCAGCAACACTTCTGGTAGATAGCGTATCCTCTACTTCGAGAGTGCTACAAATCATTATATCCCGCTCTTCTCGTTCCTCAGCTTTTAGTGGATTTACCTCTCTAGGATTACACTTTGTGCAATTATTTAAACAAAGACATTTTTCAAAGCTATTCAAAATATGTAATATGCTTTGCTCACAGGGTACGGGTCTGTCTGCAAATATTTGCGGAAATAAATTTATGCAATCCTTTGAAGAATGACCACTATAGTACCATTTAATAATTTGCAGTTTTTCTTCTGGTGTGTAGCGAGGCATTGTTACCATTGACTCCTCCTCTCACAAACACAGAACGACGCTGTTCGACACGATCTCCAGATACAATTTTAGTTGTTAAAGGGAGTCTTGGAAAATGCTTTCTGTCAGTGAGTTCAGTCAGTGAGTTCAGTCAGTGACTTCTGTCAGAGTTGTCAAGCAACATTTTTTTTCGATAAATGCGCGTCATCCAGAGATGCGGAAAAGCATACCTTGTTTCCTTGTACCATGACTACGTCCATGATTGGGCGTTGTTGCCGGTGTGCCTAGTATACATATATCCTATCCCCAATATGATTTTACACATGCGGTATATGAAATGTCAAAATACGGACCGGAAGTAACACTTTCTTAGAGAGTAGCACTTTTTTTTCGAATATCCTGCAATGTAATCATTCTATAGCGATTTATTAAGAGAATATAAGTACTTAGAATAGGATTTTGAATAATTTTTGTGTAAAAAAGTTCTTAAAATTGTATAGTTTGAAACACTCATACGTATAAGAAAGTCGTGTGGTGGCCACACCTCATTTTTTATTATATTATCAGTATCATCTTCACATTTTTGTAGATACCACCTGTTAAATTGTAATCTTCGCTGATAGTCATTATCGCTTAAACCCTGCACAATTGAGAGTTTGAATGGGTGGTATCTGTTTTTTCTCAACGTTCTGTAAACACTAGATTTCGGAATTCCAGTTTCTCGAGCCACTCGATGTACTGATGTACTTGGATTGTTCATGACATATTGTAAAATACTAATTTGAAGTATATCAGCATTGATAACTTAATAGATCTTTTTTGTTCAAAGCTTCCATAGTTCACTAAATTTCTGATTATTCTGCTAAAAATTGTCCGGTGTGGTTGTGGTCTTTCCGGAAAACGCTGAGCGTTACTTGTGCAAGCATTTTCAGATATTCTATTTACTTTGAAGTAAACCTTGAACATATCAACCTTTACTTCATTTGAAAATGTGTGTGCCAATATCAATTCTTATTAATCTCCATGTTTAACGGTAATTACTTACACAAAGTTCTAAATCTCCCACCAATTTCACTGCACTTTTACATGTCAATAATGACAGAGCTTATTATACACTACCATTTAATTTCATAGCCAACTAATTCCGTATTAGAGTGAAATTTCAATGTTCATATCTCTCGTGTAAAAAAAGATTTATTAGCTATGTTGTACATTATTGAAAAGCTATTTTTAAAGACTATCTAACTAATTAAAAATCCAATATGGCCGCCATAAGAAAAACAAAAGATAGCGCTAAGAACTTGGAAACAAATGAAAATCGGGGGTTACTGTTAAAACTAACAAATTTGTCTTAAAAAAGTGTCTGAACAATGCTTTCATTCAGCAGACGGACCGGAAACCTTTCCCGCTCCAATTGTTCACTTCACAACAGTTGAGTGTTCGCTGGACAAGACCGCTCATCTTTATATGATCGTCTGTCATCTGGTACTTTTCATTGCTGCCATATGTTAAAATTATACAAATTAAACCGAATAAACAATAATATTAAATTGTTTTTCTGCATTAAGTTTTGGCGTAGTTTTGAGCGTAAGTGCTGTTTTTTCCAACCCCGAATAAAATACTGGGTGAACTCCAATATTATAATTCATTATTTCTGCACAATATCTTTAATTTGCTGTATCTTACTTTTCTAGTAACTTTCTTCAAAATTATGTATTAGGTTGGTCTTGAATGGCGCATGCGTAAAGAATACGCTCTAAGTAAGCGTAGAATTTTTCCGCTCACAAAAATAGCGGCCGCTCCTGAACACGTTCAGAGTGAGTGGTCGTCTACTGGACATGATCACTGAACAGTTGCGCAACTGTTGTGTCTGCTGAATGAAAGCAATGTTTGAGTTTAAGGCGAAAGGTGGAATGTGTTTCGGAAACGAAATATGACGCTGATGTTAGTTCCCGTTTTTTTCAAAAACTATACAATATATTATGAATTTCATTAATTGTATATATAGTTAAGTGTATTTAGAAATGATACAACGTTTTACTTTTTTTATATTTTATTCTGTAAGAAAAATATATTTAATAACTTCCAAAAAAAGAGACAAAAAGAAAATTCGAGAAAGGGCGACGTTGTAGAGTTAATTTTTATGTACTTTGGTGTTTTTATTGTTTTTCTACGATGAATATTAACGTCCGAAACGCATATTTTCATATTTTTCCGTAGTATCTCAGTATCTCCCCACTTTCATTAACTTTGTATGGAATTAGATTGATAATGTGGATAATGATTTAAAATGATTATTAATGATAATGTTGGCAATATTTTTAAGCATTAGATTAGCATATAATGAGACATTAATTAAAAGCACCTATTATCATAAGTATGTTTTATTTAAAATAAAGTCTAAATATAAAAATATCTTTATACACTCATTCCTTCCTTTTTTTCTTTTAACAATTTCATTTTGTATGTTCATATCGCGGATCTTTTTCAACTGTAAATGTTTCCATTTCAATGTATTTAATTAAAAAGTTATAATCCTGGATCTAAAAGAAGTCTGACAAATATGTGTTTATTTTTATTCGTACCAATTTGTTTTTTTAGGTTAGCTTTAACGGTGAGCTGTAACTTTAAACATACCCTTACACGCTACTAACAATTTAGTTGGCTACTACGCTTAGTACGCTGTTAAATACGATTATGAATACGACTTTTTTTAGTAGCGTGTTAGTTGGATCTTAGTAGCCACTAACTTTCATTATGAATAGGGCTGTTTATCTCTCAATTTATGAAAAAAAATCGAATGCTAAATATTACAAACTAATTTTAAACGTCATTTGATTACAAAACACAATATTCTGATTCGCCTTGGTTTATATTTTCATGTCTATATTGCAAGTATATATCTTAGGATATAGGGAATTTAATAAAATATGTTATTTTATGACCAAGGTTTTTATCTTTGCTATATACGTATTTTGTTGGAATTTATATAACAGATTGTATTTATTTTATTTCTAAATCTAAATAATAAAATTTATTATTAAATATGAGTGAATTAGTAGCTATTAGGTACTATTTTGTCTATATAATAATAATATATTGTACTAGGGAGGGTAGATATTATAATTGTAAATACTTATAATCGAATATAAGCCAAAATAATTCAAATCTTGTTATATTATTTTTTATAATATCTCCTCTCTCACCTAGTCATTCAAGTTTACTAAATATAACCACTGTTAATTATATGCCAATATTTATGTAACACTCAGTATATAGAATTTACTATATCTATACACTATTATATGAGATTTCAATTTTTCAAAGCTCAGTATTTTATTTTAATATGCCCAAACACTCTCTCAGTTTTCTATTTATCCAATTAATTTACTATAATTCTTTCCTTCTTAATATATTTTAGATATGATAATTTATCTCCAACAAATTCAAATAATTACTTATTATGCACTTCTTTACTGTAAATAAAATTTCGTCAAATGAAACCAGTATTGATTTTGACTACCCAGTACTTGCAGTACATTAATTTCTATAACGATGTAAGCATGGCATTTGCCACTATGAACTGATAGTAACAATAACCTCTTAATCTCATCAAATGAAACTGTTAAAAATATTCCTTGTGAATACGTGATGAGTTTTTCTAAAGTATTATTCCTTTACTTGGAATACGATTGTAAGGTATGTTCACTTTTCCCATCAAAATTAAACTTATAAATGTTATATTGTTTTGTTTCTCTTTTAGGTTATCGACACAACAAATCTCTATTTATAATATGAAAGTGTCTTGTACCATAGTTCTATTTTACCAAATGAAAGAAGAATATCACTATAATAATCGTTTAATGGCAAAAACTGTGTAAAATATGATTCAAATAATTATTCAACACATTTCCAAAACATTAACAAAACCAATTAAACCTGTCTAATATAACCTGTGCGACTATTGACAACATGAAGGATTATTAAAAGCTTATCTACTCGATAAAGTATGTATGAGAATTAATTTAATATAAATCTTTCACTTTAGCATTCATATGCATACACAAATTCAATAATTTATAGAAAATATCTTTACGATCAAATATTCAAATACTTAAGTAGGTATATTTTAGTTCTAAAATTACGAAAATATACTAAATGTACACATACTGATATTTATGATTTAAAAAGAGATTTAAAACCTTTACATAGAATCTTTATACAATCCTCTTTATAGTATTCAGTATATCTTGATCACTTTAATGTATTTTTCTCGAAGACAATCATATAAATTTAAACTGTTTCTTTAAAATAAAGAAAATATACAACCTCCCAATAATATTGCTATTCTTTCTTGGTGTTTTTCAAATAATACAATCCACTTTCCTTGCAGGTTCTGGTTATATGATGTTGGAAATTTTGTGTATCTTCTTCGTACAGATGAACAGCCTTCCTGGACTCGTTATATACCTGGGATGATCCTCTGGTTCTCTACTCTACGTGTTCGACAAAAACAGGATGTATCTTGTGGTGACCTTGTACATATAGGATATCTTCAGGAACTGGAACTTTGTACTGCACGTGTGATTCTGTCTGGTAGAAATCCCTCGTGATTATAAAATAATATGGACCTTTTCTACGGGTTCGACAAACTGGATGTATCTTGTGGTGACCTCGTAAATACAGGATATCTTCTGGAATTGGAACTTTATACTGCACGTGTGATTCTATCTGGTAGGAATCCCTCGTTTTTATAAAATACTTTGGACCTTTTGAGAACTGGAAATCCGCTTAGACCTCTCGTACAACTGATAAGATAAATACTCCGCTAGGACTTTATACTTGATTGGTAAGTTTTTATTTTATTTTGCTATTTCCTTTTCTTCTAAAATTTAAATTGATTTATAATTTTATGCTTCTTTACAAATATTTTTTTCTTCAAACGTCAAATTATTATTTCCAAAGCTGAAATAAACACTTTTCGCACCAACTTTCGCGGTTTTCGTGATTCTAATGTACAATTTTCGGAATAAAACTTTAATTTTCCGAAAATTACACGCACCTCTTTTTGAAAAATTATTTTTCAATTCTCTCGTTTTGTTATATCTCCCAGACAACCTTTTCATTTTTATAATTACCTCCAATAAAATTCCTTTTCTAATACTTCTTGTTCAAAATAGTTTTTTAAACATTTAAATGATAAGTTTCAGAGCTTCCAACTTTCAGTAAACCTTCTGTATTAAATCTCTATTATTTTATAATAATGAATTACTAATATTTAGCACTTCTAAATGCTTTACTAACAAAATTTTATGTAAATGTCAATTTTGACAGATCCGCTTATTCAAACTTTGCCCGCGTAATTATATACCAATTTCTATCCTTCATATTTTAATATTCAGCATTAATTTACTTTGCTTAGCAATATTTTAAATTAGACAAGTTTTACAAAGTTATAAACCACATTTTAACAAAAATAATAAATTTTAAATCTCCATTTTCAGAATTTAAAGAAAATTGAGGCAACAAAGAACTTGATCCACTACTATTCCTTCAAGAATTGTCTACCATATGAATGTACTCAACTTTACAATAATGAACAACTATTATAAGTATACACAACTGTTCTTTTTAGTTTAGATATTTTTATTTTAACCGTCAATAAATAAAATAGTAAAATAAAATAATCCTTCAAATTTTGTCAATAATATACAATGCCAGTCACTAATATTTGTTCCCCATTTCAATATATTAATACTTAAAAATATTTTAAAATACTTCACGACATCTACCAGGCATAAGCTTAATCCCAGGAGCAGGTGCTGCTGCTAGTTGTGGATGTAGCCGTTCTTGCCTCCAGATCCACAATGGCGTGCCCAAAAAATAACACTGAATGGGTTTTCTATATATATTCTCTCTACGGTATTACATAGACGACACTAGTCTTTTGACATTTCATTCTGACGTCTGGCATTAATTTGGTTATACACCCGAATAGAGAGGTCAATATGAGACGATAGAAATGTTAAAAGAATAAATTGTCTTACCTTTATTCTTTGTACTTCGAATCTGATGTTTCGGTGTTCGTTTCGACCATCAAATTTGGTGTCTCGATATATATAATTAACGGCAGTGACATGATGAGCAATGAGTGACAAAATTTCTTCTCTGGTTTTCTCGTTTATATCCTCCTCTTTGGTACGATCTAGGTGTTGCTTCAAAGTAAAAAAAAAAGAACTTTGAGCAATTGGTAAGAGAATGAGAATTTTTATACTAGATGTATACTTGTACAAATAAAGTAAATTAATAAAAATCAATGTTTCTTTAAATTTATGTTCTTTGAAACACTAAAATTAATCTACGTTCTACAGTCTCTAATACCACGCGATCATTTAAATTCTAAATTATAGCAGGCGGGATTTTTTTTATTAGGTTGTCCAGAATGTCAATTATTGATTAATTAACATTTTGAAACGTCATTTTAACAATTCAAATTGTAAATTAGTACTTATATACCAACTTAATTTAAATTTCACAGCCTGCTCTAATTTAGAATTTAAATGATCGCGCGGTACTTAGTAACCATCAAGAACTACAAAAATTAAAAACAGCAATAACTATTATATAAATGCGGCGGGACGTTAACAAATTGATCTATTGCTGGTAATCCAAGTAGAACCAGTTAACGTAAATCAATTTATTCCATGGAAAGGTATTCAAAGTGTACCCCGCTTACAAGAACTGCATTTAATCTAGCATACAATTCAACGTAGAGACTTGTTCAAGTTTTTAGACAAAAAAGTTTAGTTGCTTTATAATAGTTGCTGTTTTTTTTTTTATTTGTTAAAGATACAACATATTATACTTTGTAAATTGCAAAATAGTTCTGCTGAAAAAAAGTGTTACAGACATTTGTACTTTTGGGTTGATAATATGTCATGGTCATTGATTTGCTATATGCTATGATATATTAAATAATCAAAAGACTCACCAGGTATTTTTGCTAGAATGAAAAATTACAGTATAATATGATTGCGATGTGAGTTCATCTAATATTAAATTGTTTAGTTAATAACCAGGCTAGTTCGTCAAGTTGGCAATAGAAAACTCTAAATATTTGATTTTTAATATTCATGAAAATGATAGATATGCATTCCATCAAAAACAATATATAAGTACATAATAGTTATGACGTAAATATTATTTAAATATATAATAATAAACACATGCATGTTTAATGAAGATAAGAATTTTTCCATGTTTTACGGTATATGTTTGCATATGTATTGAGAATACTATATTCATCAAATTACAAAATTTACTTATATTTTGTGAATTTATGCAAGTCTTTCCGTCATTAGATTGTTGTATTTTCCAGCAAAATTTAAGTACATACGACTTTATTTGTGGAGCACGGCGATGTTTACACAAAAATACTAGCAAACAATCCGAACGGCTTTTATAACATAAGTATGATTTATTTAAGCAGGTAGAATGTTTAGAGTATTCAGTCATTCAAATTCCTTTCATCTCCTGTATCATTTTCAGCACATTTAAACGGGCATAAAATACAAGCTAACTTTATCCATTTTAAATAGAAAAGTGCCGATACATTCCCAGCCCTGTGAACTAACCTCGGGAAATCCCTCTTTGATATGTCTCCAGATCAAAGGATCCGTTTGGATGTACAATGAACATGTATTCTTGTGCTCTTCTCTTCGTGTGGCACGCTTTCGTCTACTGTTGCTGTCCTCTTCGTTCGCCTCTTTTGTGTATTTCATGTGAGGAGGCATTGCGTTAGGACTGTACGCATCTTGGCTGTTCGCGAAGACAACGCTGTCTTCCGTCGTCGGTGATGTCTTTTTCTTCTTTCGAGGCTTATGCAATTCTGTTTTTTCCGGAGGTTCTTCGACAGCTGCATACTGCACCTTCTCCATCCACTGGAGTGTATCGTCGTTGATACCGCATCCAGGGACGTGGCCTACGGAAAAAAAATAAAGAATAGTACGAATCTTTAATATCTACTCAAGAAAGTCATACATAATCTTATGGAAGAAAATTTTTACAGTCACAAATAAAATTGTAGTTGTCATTATATGGATAGCATAGATATAGATAACCTACAGGTCAATTTTAATGGTTATAAACAGAGGCGGCTCGGGATTTTTTTTGCTACGGGAGGGCACCGGGGGGTCTGAGTGTTTAATATTAAAAATTAGGTACAGACAAAAAATAAGCTCAATATGCTATTTAATTAACTTGTTTGAAAATGAAATCCATCCGCCGCTCCTTACGATCAGCAAAATGATTAATAACTAATTCATTGAAGTTTGGTGTTGATGTCAGTAATTGTTTTTCAATGGAACACATTGCTAAGGCACATAGTCTGCTTTCCTGCATGGTATTTCTAGAAAATGTTTTTTTTCTCTTCAGAGTAGAAAAACACCGTTCACTTTCAGCTGTAGTCATCGGTATGGTGCAAATTATTTTCAATAGCTTCACAGATTCGGCAAATGTAGTTGTTAATTTATTTTCATAGAAACATTACAGTAATGTTAGAGCAGATGAAGCAGTTCCAAAATCTGGTCTATTATACAAAACTACCAATTCGTTTCGAACTATGAAAGCCAACTGGGAAAATGTAGCCAAATCTGTCGTCTCGTCTGCTTGTATAGCGATATAATGGGGTTTGTCAATTTCGTCTACAATCAAAGTGCGAGAAACTTCGTAGATACTGTCCAGCAATTTATTTTGAATGGTTTTTAAAAAACCCATAAAAACTCTATTATTAGACTTGTGGGTGCTGTCAATTCCTACCAATAAATTAACCAATCCACGAAAAATCCCCGGATTCGCACTGTGTTTCGTCATGGCCCATTAAAGCGATTTCAAACATGACACAAAACTTAATGCAGTCTATTAATTTTCCAAGAGTATGTCTGTTTTTACTGACGTTTTCATTGTACTGAATTATATTTAATCTATCTATATGCAGTGTTCAGCTGGCACATTATAGGTATTTACCTTTCCCAAAACTGAATATTCTATCATGTTACTAAGATGTGTTGCACTTACTTTATGTCTTTTTACTTTCTCACCAAAGTGTTTTAAATCCCTACTACCATTAGAAGTCCAGACAGGGTCGCTTTGTAGAGAATTCCTAATTAAGCACACATACAAAAAATAGTATATTAAACTACAAGTTTCATAACACACGATTTTTGCGCACGCGTTTAAGTTGAGAACAAGAACAAGTGTCCAAAATGTGTTATGAAACGTGTATTTTATACTATTTTTTCTATTTTGGTTATTAAAAGTTCAAAAAAGCTTAAAATGACAGACATGTTTCGTTCGAACATTTTAAATATTTGAATATAGGCAGTGTTATATGTAATTATGATTAAAATTCAGACTGATTTTTGCAATAAATTATTTCAAATTATCAACAAAAAGGACGAAATAAATAATTGCACGCCCCTAGAGATTCGCAAAATAGCAGAAGACAATTTATAAAATTTTTCGCCAACATAGTCTCGACATATTATCAAAAACAAACGTTTATAACAGGTGTACTATTCAACATTGGAAGTAAATTTCAATAGTAGTATCAGAAAACTTATCATCAACTCTGCTTAACAATTTATATTGTTAATTAGTAAATAAAATATTAGCATGTGTGCTTTTTATTCTTTGTACAACTTCTATTGCACATGTTTGTTCCATTAAAGGTTTACATTTTGACATTTAAATATAATTTGGTTCCATTTTTTTTTGTTACCAACGTCAAAACAACAAAATTAGCGTGCGATAAAGTAATACTTTTGCAACCAAAACGGGTGTCGTAATGTGAACTTTATACTAGCACCGAAATAAAAAAAAAGCATTTTGCACATTACACCCACTGATGTAAGAGCTTCTGTTGAATTTTCTCGTCACAGTTTTATTAGTTTTCTATCTTAATGTCATAGCTCAGTGTGTTTTCTATCATTTCAATTATGTTACTAACGTAATTCATAGTTGCATTTGCATCAATAAAAATTACAACATACACTCACCGCTATATATTACATACTGGACAGCCACGCGGCACCATAGAGAAGTGCCCCACCGCTGACGTATATATGCGCGCTACCCGCGCCAGTTTCATCGCTCGATTTCCAATACAGACGGGGCCTCACGGGGCAGCCGCGCGAGATGCCCCGGAGCCTACGTCAGACTGCGATTTTTAAACGCGCTGAAAAGGCGGACTGTTACTTCCGAAAACATATTATTTGTTATCAAACAAATCAGAAAAACTACATACAAATTAGGTACTTATTTATAATTAATTTATCTGTTAAAAGAAATTTGTCATGGGGAAATTTGTCACAGGGGGGCAGTGCCCCGTTGCCCTCCCTGCAGCAGCCGCAACTGGTTATAAACTTATGATGGTAACGTAGTAAAGTTCGATTACAGGGTTTTACGTGTTCCGGTTTATAATTACCACTAGTGAGATACCGAATATTTGACGACACTAGAATTCGACACTAAATCTAGAGTCTGTTAGCGATTTTCAAAACCGTATTATTGACTTTCGGACTAGCTCGTCCAAGAGTCCATATATTGTATACATTTCTCCATGAACTATACTCTATTCACTCTAAGAATGGAGCGTGGGAAAGATAGGGCTTAAAATAAACGTTTGTGATTGGTTGAAATCGAGTGTGCATTTTTACACCGGCAAAATAATCGCATTTAGCTCGTTCTGTCAAAAATTTGTTTACTGACAGTTTTGTTCAAAGAGTTTGTCGATTTCCGTATTTTACGTAGTTATTTTTTGTTAATATTCTTAAAAAATAGTTCTTCTTAGAACTCGCAAGTGAAATATTCATTTGTTAAGGTATTTTACCAATTTCGTTAACTTTCTTTTCGTAATCGCTAATATTTTATAGTATGGTGGAAGCAGTTTTACCAGGTCCTTCAAAAAATCATAAAGGGAAACATATAAGATCTGGACAAAGGCAAATGGCTTATAATGTGTACATTAAGCATAAAGACAATATGTCTAAAACAGCTGCAGTCAATCAAACAGCAGAGGAAGTGGGTATTAGTAGGAATACAATGTACTGCATTATTAAAGAAATGGAATTATATGGAGTTCTAATTTCTCCTCCAAGAAAAAGAAATTATCATCATACTTACAATAAATTGGATGAAGCACAAAAAACTACAATTAGACGACATGTGCATTCTTTTTTCTTGAGGAATGAGTTACCAACTTGTACAAAAATTTGTGAGGTAATATATATACAGGGTCCGGCAGAATAACCTCCCCTATAAGGGAAGCTAATAAAAATAAAACCAAATAAGGTAGGACATTTTTATTTATACTAACTAAAAGTACATATTCTGCCATTTTAGAAAATGTACCATTCTTAGGGTCTACCATTAGTCTGACTTTTTAAATAAAACATCCTTTAAATGCCTTCCTTCACTGTCGACACACTGGTTGAGTCTTCCCCTGAAGTTATCCATTACTCTTTGAGTCATTTCAGGCGGAATAGCTTCAACCTCTTGTGTAATTGCTTCTTTCAGGGCTCGTAAATTTTGTGGACGTTGTTCATAAACTTTTGATTTTAAATAGCCCCAAAGAAAAAAATCACAGGGCGTTAAGTCCGGCGATCGTGGGGGCCAGCCAATGTCACCACGCAACGAGATCACATGTCCAGGAAACATTTGCTTCACCAATGCCAGTGACTGCCGCGCTGTGTGGGCTGTAGCACCGTCTTGCTGGAACCACACGTTCTCTATTTCACCAAAAAGCTCCCTTAGTTTCGGTTGGAGAAAGTCGCGGAGCATGGCACAATAGCATTCACTGTTGACGGTTACATTCCTGTCGTTTTCTTCGAAAAAGTAAGGACCGATCAATCCGGAATTGTAAACAGCACACCATACTGTAACTTTAGGGCTATGAAGTGGCCGTTGATGAAGTTCTTGGGGGTTGTGTTCACACCAGTACCTGCAATTTTGGCTGTTCACTGTTCCGGAAAGGTGAAAGTGTGCTTCATCAGAAAAAATCACAACATCTTCGGGACGAATGTTCCGAAGAAGGTCTTGGCACAACCTTACACGGACACCACAGTCTCGTTCACTCAGTTCCTGCGTAGTTACAATTTTGTAAGGATGCATTTTTAAATCTCGATGCAAGATTCTTCTCACACTTCGATCCGAAATTCGTAATGGTGCCGCATGCTTTTTAGCGGATCGTCGAGGAGATTGTTGAATTGAAGCTCTAACTGCATCAACGTTTCCGGGGCCTGTTGCAGTCCGTGCTCGTCCAGGGGCCCGATTCTCGAACTTAAGAGAAGTGAACGTTCTATTGAGAGAAGTGATAGATCACACTCCCATCCCTGGTTCTCCTAACTTCAAGAATAGCTGTTTTTAGGTAGGGATGTGTGTCGATCGTGTAGGAAATAGCAGTGCAATGTTGCCAGGTTGCAAATGAAGGCGGATTAGGACAATTGTTGTATAGAACAGTGTATATTAGGTAATATGTAATACGAAAACTATTTCTTTTAAATAGCGTGTGTAATGTTGAAAGGTTTTATGGGTTATATCAGTTGGATTTCCGGAAAGTGTTAGGCTACACATCGAAATGTGAATATTGTTTTCTACGTATCATACATGTAGAAATAATGTAACATATATTAAAGTAATAAAAATAATAAAATAAAATAAAACACCTTTTTCACAAAATTAGTTTAATAACTATTTAAACATATATTTTATAATAAGTAAAATACATGTTATACAGACAAATTTTAAAGGTAGGGTGAAAAAACGATTAATGCAAAATTACAACGAATATTAACACTATAAAATTCTGAGAATTAGTTCAATGGGAAATACAAAATATTAATGAGAAAGAACGGGTAAAACTAACGCTGACAGGATTACGAATTACAATTCTAAATAAGATATTAATGAAAAGTTTAATATATAATTATGTATTTAAACCTATTATCTACGAGACATTTTATAATAAAAATACATGTTATACAGAACAATTTTAAAGGTAGCTGAAAAACGATTAAAGCAAAATTGCAACGAATATTAACAATATATCATTCTGTGAATTAGTTCAATGGGAAATACAAAATATTTCTGAGAAGACAACGGGTTAATTTAACAGTGACAGGATTATGGATTAACAATTCTAAATAAGCAGATATTACTCAAAAGTTTAATACATATTTCAAGAGTGTCTTAAGTGTTATCCGATGTCGGTATACAAGATAACAAACCAGAAGAAACGTTCAAATACGATATAAAGAACACATGGCTCATGTCAAATTACACAATGTAGAAAAATCCGCATTAGCTCTACATCATATTGATACAAGTCACAACTTCAGCCTAGAAAATGTTAGTTTAGTTAAACAAAGCAACAATAGAAACTTAGATATGTGGGAAGTCATATACATGAAAAAACATAAAAATTATCTGCTGAATAATGATATTTCTCCCCTTAATAACAAGCATTGATCGGTCATATGTACAAAATTTAAGTCGATATGCGCATGTTTCTCTTAACTTTTAATATGTTCGCTTGACTTGAACCGATAGATGTAAATTCTCCCAACTCTTGAGGGAAGGGATCTATCTCTCAAGTTCAAGAATACGATTTTTAACATTTCAAGAGAATCCCCTCCATTATTCTCTCGAAATCTCTGTTCTCTCGACTCGAGAATCAGGCCCCAGGTGGTTTCCGTTTTAATGCGGAACCTGTCTCACGAAAGTTAGAAACCCAAGAATAAATTGTTTTCTTATCGGGAACAGGGTCCCGTCGTCCGAGCGCAAAGCGTACACGAAAAGCACGTTGAGTATTAATAGGCGATCCGTCATTTTGAATAAAATGTTCCACTACGAACGCACGATATTCACCAGACCACGCCATGGCGTACACTGAAAACGGCACGTAGGCAGCTACTCAAGGACGCGCCCCCCACCACTCTGCTCCTTCTACTGTCCGCATCACGTTACTTTGTAATCGGGGAGTTTTTTCTGCCGGACCCTGTATACACTAGGGTTATGACTTTTTGATTTTTCGTGAAATAATAAATTTCCTGTACCAGGAATCGATGAACTTTTGCTTACAAATAATGAAAAAAGGCTTAATTCTGTTTAGTTTTCAAAAAAGCTTACCCCCAACAAGAAATTTCTGAAATCGTACATAAGTAGTATTTTCTGATAGTAGTATTGTTAGTATTGTAGTAGTAAATGACTTTTCATTTTAATGTTAACTTTATTTTTTGCCTTGCCGAAACTAGATGGCAGCACTAATCGATATGTAAAGTTTCCCTTGTAACGTTGAGTTCATTAATTAACGAGCCATTCCTGTCTTTGTCACGATGAAAGTAGGTCGTATCTTTCCGTTATCTTGGTAATAGATGTTAAAGTAAATTTCTATAAAAAATTGCTATATAAACTATATAATTGTTTGATAAATTATTGATAGTTATAATTGTTTTTCTTACAGATAACTGAGCTCCTTATTTAATCAAAATGTCTCATAAGAAAAGTGCTTTCACCACTGCAAAGAACAAAAAGATCTGGACGAAGAATCTTATACGATTTCAAGAATCACATAGGAAAAGAAGGTGCATTCCACTAGAACATAGGTTCCCAAAGTGGGCGATAACGCCCCCTTGTGGGCGCTGCAGGTCTAAAGGGGGGCGGTAAGAGACCCAGAAAAAAAATGGGGGCGTTGTGTAAAGGCTTAGGGGGCGATTTGTAATTTCATCTAGAATCTAGGAGGACTCTTAGACACCGACTGAGCTCTCGACTCTCGACTCTCGACTACAGCTTGTGAACATCAACTAATATTAATTAAGAGATTGCTCAAACCAACTCGGTTCGATATTTCTCTCCGAGTAGTTCATATATCTGTCCTGTTTTATTGAATAAATAAAATAAAAAACATATCAATCGGTCGCTCCGTTTCGAAACGAAAAGAGACACAAACAAACAAATAAAAAGGCAACTGTATCAATCGGCTGGTTCATAGAATACTTGTTCTTACTTGTTGAGTACGATTGAGCGTCGAATGAGATAAACGAGTTTATGCATGTTTGTCTTATTCCTGTCGGTGCGTGCTGCTTATGCAATCCTATATAAACAACGTAATATTTATTTTATTTTCATTTGCGGTTTCGCGCGTAATAGATAAGCAGTACTTAAGTTCAACACTTATACTTACGTATTTCTCAAAACAAAACAATGTCGGAAGTAAAAAAGAAGAGACGGCAATACTGTGCGGAATATATTAAATTCGGATTCATTGAAAATCCTACAAACCCATCGTCGCCTTTGTGCCTTCTATGCCTAAAAACATTTTCGAATGAAGCAATGAAGCCTTCAAGACTTCAAGATCATTTGAATAAAATGCATCCAGATAAGAAAGACAAGAATGTAGCATATTTTCAAGACCTAGAGAAGAAGCATAATACTCGGCCAAGTGTAGCAAAACTCTTTTCGGCGGCTGCTAAGCAAGATGACGACGGACTTCGAGCTTCGTACAACATCTCTTTGTTAATTGCTCAAAAAGGCAAACCACACAACATCGGAGAAGTGTTAATTTTGCCAGCAATAAAGGAAGTAATAACTACTGTGCTTCATAAACCGGCCGCAGATATTATCGGAAAAATTCCTTTGAGTAATAATTCTGTGCAAAGACGAATTGATGAAATGGCCGGAAACATAGAAGAATCATTGTGCAATCATCTGAGGACTAGTCAATTCTCAATTTAGCTCGATGAGTCCACTTTACCAACTAATGAAGCATTGTTGCTGTCTTACGTGAGGTTTATTAAAGATGAGAAAATATGTGAAGAACTATTGTTTGCTAGAAATTTAGAGACCGATACAAAAGGCGAAACCATATTCAATACATTGGAAAAGTTTTGTGATGAGAAAGAGATTCCCTTGAAAAATATTATATCAGTTGCTACGGATGGCGCTCCGGCTATGACAGGGTGCCATAAAGGCTTCATAGCGTACGTAAAAAATAAAATTCCAGATGTCCTTGCTGTACATTGCGTTATTCATAGACAACATTTGGTTGCTAGAAATTTAAGTGAACGACTATTTCAATCACTGCAATATGTCATCAAAGCAGTCAATAAAATCCGTAACTGCTCTTTGAATGATAGATTATTTCATCAGCTTTGTGTTACTAATGACGAAGATTTCAACCGTTTGTTGTTTCATACCGAAGTTCGTTGGCTATCAAGAGGCAATTGTCTGACTCGATTTTACAACCTGTTTGACTCTGTGATAGAGTTTTTGGAAACTAAAGATACAGAATTGCGCAACAAGCTCATTACATCAAAAAATGATATAGCTTACATGACAGACCTGTATAAATTGTTCAACAACATGAATCTCCAACTGCAAGGCGATGAACTAAATTTAATTAAAACAAAAAATGTCGTTGCTGCTTTCGCAGCCAAACTGCTTCTACACAAAAAGAATATGGGCAGACGTGAGTTTCATAATTTTCCGAATTTATCAGTATCCTGCAGTAACGACGACTTGTTTGCCTACTGCCAACATTTGGAAAAGCTCCACATTGACTTCACCGAACGATACCAGGATATTTTGAACTTGGAAATACCAGACTGGGTGTTGGATCCGTTTTCAAATGTCAACACAGCAATATCACCACATCTGGAAGAAGAACTTATAGAATTGACAACGAACGAGGAAATAAAAATCAAGTTCAAAAATGGCTACCAAGAATTTTGGCTACAAAAACCGATCCCGCAATTGTACCCTGGATTGTGGTCAATTATTCAACGATTCTTGATAGCATTCCCATCGTCATATTTGTGTGAACGTGGATTTAGTGCTGTAGCAACGCTGCTTAATAAAAAGAGAAATCGTTTGCATGTTACCGAACGTGGTGACTTGCGGCTGTTCTTGAGTAAATTGGAACCTGATATCAACAAACTTATTAAACAGCATCAGATTCATCCTTCACATTAGTTTTTATATTAGAATCGATTATGTTTGTTTTATTTTGAATTTTGAATAAAAGATACTTTGTCTGAATACTATAAAGTTGCGTTTCAATAATCATTCTCATTGGCAGGTGTAGCCCGTAAAAGTTAACTTGAGACCTGAGCGCCGTTGTGTACTACCTACTACGCTCAGGTCTCAAGTTAACTCATTCATTCTAAACGAGACTTTTACTATAACCCATAGTAAAAGTCTCGTTTAGAATGAATGTTTAATCTCCGCTAATATAGCTCACAATAATTAATTTAATTTGAAGTTATAGTGGTTTTTGAGTAGGTGAAAAAATGGGGGCGCTAAAAAATAATTTATTCTCAAAGTGGGCAGTAGGCAAAATAAGTTTGGGAACCACTGCACTAGAAGAACAATCACTGGAAAACAACATCAGGATACCACTGAAAATCCAAATTGTTGGTCGCTATTTGTTCCTTGGAGCATCCATCAAAGGAAGGAAAGAACGTGTAAAAGAGATTGTGAAAGAAATAACATGTTTATGGCAAAAGAAATTAAATTTCCCCTATTTATCAATTCAAGCCGTACAAGCAAAACTAGATCAAGTGCTCAAGACCTACGATGAATGTGTAAAACGAGGAAAATATGATCCATTAAATGAAGTTTTTGATATCACAAAAGAAAATGGTGAATGGTTGTGCAGTGAGGATAAGAGGTTATATCATCTGCAGATCGAAAGCAAAGGACAAGTTGGGTATACAACTGGGAAAGCTGCTAGTTCCAAATCTATCCACCCATCCAAAAGAAGAAAAAGTTCTTTGGCGCCACCTTCAACAACAGCAGCAGCAACAACAAAAACGTCATCTTCCGAAACAGAGAATGAGATTGACACTGTAGAATATCAAGAGCCCGAAAATTCAGAACAGTCCGCAAGTACAAGTAAGAAGTATAACAAAACGAAAATTGCAACCAAATTAGTAACATCTACAAAGTTATCTACCAGCAAAGCAGCAGCCGTTTGTAGACTGTTATGTCAAGATGGGATCGCTATTGAGACACCTTCACAATCTGGTATTTACAGATCCACTATTATAGAAGCTGTTAAACTTAAAATAGAAATGAAGGAAACACTACTTTTAGAAAGCTGGGCATTGCATTTTGATGGTAAACGTATAGATGGCCATGAATATCAAGTGCTAGTGTTAAAGAATGAAAGAAGAGAAGTTAAGTTAGAAGCATTAGATCTACCAAACGGTAAAGCGAATACTGTTGTTAAAGGAATAACAACTGTTCTCGATAATTACAATTTATGGAAGAGTATCAAGATGTTAGTTGCGGACACTACGAATGTTAATACTGGAAGAAAGATTGGGATTATCATTCAGTTACAAAAGATGTTTGCTGAAAAGAAACTCAAAGAACCACAATTCATTGGTTGTCAACATCATATTCTTGACCGAGTGCTACGATTAGTAATGGATGACATTCTCGGAGAGAACACTACATCACCCAATATCGAATATTCATTTATACCGGAACTTATAAATAACTATGGACAGCTGAAGATAAATTTCAAGAATGGTAAAGAAGAAATTATTGAAACAGCAGGATGGCGTGATGATATGAAATTTCTATTTCATTTAACTCGAGTTTTCCGCTTTTATGAAGACTCTGGAAGATTTCCTAAAGTGAAGTTTCAGAAAATACCTAATTTAAGTAATGCAAGATGGAATTCCAGAGCAATATTGGCCCTTTTGGTATTTATTCTAGTGCCAGAGCACAGAGACTCACTCCTCCAAATTTGTAGATTCATTTCTTACAAATGGGCAGACCTTTGGTTTACTGAGCAAATGTACAATGCAAATGATTATCAGAACCTATGTAGCTGCTTACAGGTTCATGAAAAAGCATTAAACTGCGTTACAAAGTTTTGGAATAGAGAACTATCGAGATTGGAAATTCCTAGATCAAATCAGCGTGCAGAACGTGTAATCAAGTGTTTTCAAGATCTAAATGATGTCTGTAAAAAGAAGGAGAAACTTCAACTTAGATTTATTTTGTCTAACAAAACATAATAACTGCATATTATGCTAAATTCTATGAAAACATTTTCATTACATTAACTTGTGGAATTAATGTATAATGTTTGCAATTTTGCATATATTTCTAATTTTGTGTGTTTTGTATGTTGTGTATTTTGTATGTATTTCTGATTTTGTATTTTATGCTATAGCAATAAACTGTTAAAAGCTTCTCAAATTACATGAGTACTATCCAATTACATCATTAAAATTAAAAAATAGCGCTTAAAAATAGTTTGATTTTTTTACCCTACATGTATAATGGTAAAATCGAATTTTAGGTTTGGGGGTGATCTTTTTTAATACCTAAATCAACTTAATGCCTTTTTCATTACTTTTGGACAAAAGTTCACCAATTTATGACACAGGAACATAGGGTTACAAAAAAGTCATAACCCTAATATACACATTCTTCTAGCTATCATATAAATTATGTATGATTATTTGGTTTCTATGCTATTAGTAATGAGGACAGTTTACATCCAATAAAACGAACATTACTTTGGACAATCCTAAAAAGCTAGGATTCAAATGGGAAAAACGCACACGAAACAACATATTAATTGAACGAAATGATATTGTATTATGGAACGTCGATATTTAAAAAATATAAGACAGTTTCGTGCAGAAGGTAGAAAAATCTATTATTTAGATGAAACGTGGGTGAATGCAGGTCATACGAAAACAAAAATATGGAAAGATACAACAGTGCCTAAAAGATCCATCTCGTAAAGGAAAGCGACTAATTGTACTTCACATTGGCAGTGAAGCTGGTTTTGTAGATGGTGGTTTGTTATTATTTGAATCTAAGAAAACGGGAGGCTATCATGAAGATATGAATAGTGAGGTTTAGTGAGGTGGATACAACATATATTACCTTTTCTAGAGGTTGGCTGTGTCATAGTGATGGATAATGCACCTTATCATTCAAGTAAAACAGAAAAGTCACCTACTTCATCCTGGAAAAAGGAGGCACTGATTGAATGGCTAACATCAAAAGGAATTTTTGCTGATAGCAGTATGCTAAAAGTTGAATTAATGGAGCTAGGGAGTCTCTTCGAATGCTGCGCACACATTTTGGGGATCGCCTTATTTCGCGTTTCCATACCCATCACACTCACCAGACCTAACACCACCTGATGCGTACATATGGGGAATGCTGAAGGAGGCTGTTGTTCTCCGTACCGATCCACCGTCTGACATTCCGGAATTGCGGGTTAAAATTCAGGGTTTTTTTTCGTACCATGCAACAACCTGTGTTCACAGACATGTTTGTGAACCTTCGCGAACGCTGCGAATACTGCTTGAAACTGAACGGAGGGCGGGCATCTTGAACATCAGTTTTATCGAGAATGTCGTCGTGAATAATGTTTGTAAGGCTATATAATGAAAAGTAAATACATAAATAATAAATAATAAACGTTTCATAATTTCAGTACTGTTTATTTTGCCGCATACCGTAGTAAATAATTGTTAATAACAATTAGAAATATACTTTTTATTTTATTCAAGATTTTTGTTTACGTATTCAGTGTTTCATGTTTTGTGAAATAAAAGTACTTGTACATGTTTATAAGAGATATTTTTAAAAAAGATATGAAATAATACCCTCCTTATTGCTTTATGGTATGTCATATTAAAAATACAATTTTATGAGATACATTTACTTTTGTGGATTTAATGAATTTCCATTCATTTTAATATAAATACTTCTTCTGCGGTATTTTTAATACATGATCTTCACATTGCAGTTCATTATTTTCTGTGTTGTATACAAATTCATTACAGCTGCGACAATCTACAACAATAAAATTAGATATTGTAAATAAGATAATAATTGAAATATCTGCTAATGAAAATAGTATCTAAAATTTATTTGATTTTAACATGAAATATTGCCTTTCACACCTTTTACTCACATATTGATAATGATACCTACATTCTTGAATGTTGTAAAATGTAAGCGTTCTATTTACATGTAGACACAACGTCACTCATGACGTGAAATTGTTGACGATGGATAAGTAGAACAGCTATAGATGCTAGATCGAGGAAAATCAAGCACAACACCACGAGGGAAGAACAACGCAGCCTCAAAGAACTAAAAGCAGATAGGTCTATAAAGATACTACCAGCCGACAATGGCAATGCAACAGTTGTAATGGATGTGGAAACATACAACAACAAAATACAGGATGTTCTAAGGGCAGGTAAATACAAAGAATTACCGAAGGATCCCACACCATCAGGAGAATTCAGAATATATAGAACATTGTTCAAGTACAAATCAGCCTTCCCGAACCAAAACATCAGCTATAGACTTACACCACACTATAGTAAGCCGCCGCATCTATATGGATTACTCAAGATCCACAAACCTGACAATTTGCTGACAAATACATTTTACTTGATTATATTTGTAACCATAAATAAAAATTTTGTACACATAGATTTTCATTTTCATATGATTACATGATTATTAAATCAAAAGTTTGTTTTTCATACTTTCTGAGTAAAACTCTTTTGTGTATGTTTGTGTATGTCGAATCTCTTAAATGCCATCTTATTAATTTTAAATATGATACAATAAATACATTGTGCATTAAATACTACATACTGTAAAATATACAATACGTTATAAAAATACAATAACATCAAATAAATATAATTTGATACAATATACCTAGTTTAGTCTGAAGATGTGAAATCACCTTCTGTTTCGATGCCTGTACCAACGTGAATAATAATCCATATATGCTCAATGAGATTGAAAATACAATGGTATGGTGGCAGCTCTAGAACTGTATGGCCCTTTTCTTGTGCCAATTGACAACTTCGTATACAGGTGAAATGTCAAATTTAATTTGTCACTTATGCCTCTACGACCACGAGTTACGATCATTTTTAATACATTTGATATACTATACTCCATATATGCTCAATGAGATTGAAAATACAATGGTATGGTGGCTGCTATAGAACTGCATGACCCTTTTCTTGTGCCAATTGACAACTTCGTATACAGGTAAAATGTCAAATTAGTTTGTCACTTATGCCTCTACGACCACGAGTTACGATCATTTTTAATACATTTGATGTATATTGGCAAAGAATTTTAATATATTTTTATTAATAGCCTGGTTAAAAATCGGCTTATCACACTACTTAGTGATTTATTAACCATTGTTGCTTTACACATTCGACATCTATGGTTTTTAACATTATTAATGTAATTTTGCACACTATTATTTTGATTTTACAGTTTGCATCGATATTATTATGCTGTGTTGCTGAATTCCCTCATCTATTGTCAATACGTTTAGTAATACTGCATTAATAATAGCGATAGTTCTATTATTAACTGTGTACATTTTCATTTTCTACAGTTCAAAACTTTTACGTTTATATGATATAGTAATGAAATTTCAACTGACATCTTATTGTCAAATTTAATTTGTCACTTATGCCTCTACGACCACGAGTTACGATCATTTTTAATACATTTTTTATACCTATATATATATACATACATTTTTTGACTCTCGTTGTCAATGATATGATAATATAGTTATTTCATTTATTTATATCTAAAAAAATAGAATCTTTACAAATCACCTTCATAGAATAGAAGAACTTATCAAAGCTATCTGAAATGTCTGTGAGATAATGACTTTTATAAAAGTTAGCATCTTTAAAAGTAGCTTTTTTATGTCAAGAAATATTATTACTAGCAATTCAAAACAGAAAATACTGTAATTGTGACGTTAAAAGAAGGAAGAAATGTATATCAAGAATAAAAATTAAACAAATCAACGAAAGCCACCAAAACTTAACCTTAATAACAACAATTTTGAAGTTCTTAAACGAGCCCATTTCCGCAGACAAAACATATACCTATAATCCAACGACGGGAATCCTAAAGGAATTATGAAACAACAAATGCCCATGGCAAGGCGGAAAGTTTCATTTCACGCTGAAAATTGGCTTACGTGCTTCCTTTACAAAAACGGATTCATTTGTTTTTGCTGTGAATAAAACAGTAATGCCGGTAAAGTAGGTAGCGGGCACAACGTCGACTAGCCTACTTCGTTCGTTCTTGTGTTCTTTTTTTGAGAGTATGAGTTTCCGCTGTTTTGTGTAACACGGAGCGAAACAGAACATTGCGTTGCGGTGGGTTGGCCGCATTGTGTGCAAGCGATTGGATTGGATGCATTTTGTTCTAAATAGATCTATTTCGTTTTCAACGTTTCAATATACAGTTCAATTGTATCCGTATTACCGATAAGTTATTTTACTCTTTAATAAAGGTTTGATATAGACATTAAGACGGGCATTTACCAACAAATAGAAACTTATGCAACTTAAATTACTCGCGGGACGGGTAGATGAATACAACCGAAGCGCTGTGAAGCTACACGATATTCGGTTTCCTTCACAGCGCTTCGGTTGTATTCATAGATTAAGGAATACTATAGATGGGAAACGTAATGTATAAAGAATGAGTACTTACGGAACTGTTGATGTTGTTGATGTTTTATAATAAGCCAATTTTCGCTTGCCCATAACTGTTATATTATTATACATTCGAATATTATAGGTATATATGACATTTAAATGTCAAATGACTGTTTGTAATTAAACTGTCACTCGCATTTAAGTCTGCAATAACCGACCGATTCCGATAGATTTTCGTGTTCGCTGGGACCGGTATAGATACCGTAAAGTGGGGATAGACGACGCGTAAAATCTTGTGTGAATGTGTGTGACAAGGTTTACTGTTTAATGTTTTTTATCTTTAAAAATAAGTACATAAATTTGATTATTTCTTTATATCGTACATGAAATGTGCAGCTAGCGCGTAGAGGTCGTTTTTTTTCTTTTGTGTACATGTCTTAGTTAGTAGACATTAATCAAATTCATGCATTTTTGTGGTTATTTCTAAGACACATAACTTTTTTAAGAAAATAAATTAGTACAAAAACGGACCTTGACATTATAAATTGATCCCTTTTGCATCACTAACCCAAATTTGAGATTCTAAAATTACAAAATGAGTTTAAAAAACGCGAAACGGCGATGCCTTAATTTTCGATAGATAAACGCCCCTCTTAAGTCGTTTGTAAAACAGGGGAGTTAACTCGAAAGTTGACATGATATGGTCGTGGATGTTAAATCGAGAAAATGGTAGTTTTTGGCAATAAAAATAGTGTCTCCCTTCTCCAGAGGACGGCTAATGTCAACACTACCGGAGTGAACCTGCCTGATGATGTTGTTGTTACATAATTCAGATTTGAAGCTCGTATTAATAGATACACTGACATATATTAATTTAAAATTAATGTTTTCTCATAGGCATTGTCTTACTACAACTAGAGAAACAAAACGTAACCCATACAAATCACTTGTTCTCTTACACCTTTTGTTTTGCCGTGAGCTGTATGGACCCTGTATTACAATTAGCTCTGTCTAGCGAATTCAAAGGGTTCAGAATTCTCTTTTTCGGCATAGAGAAGTTACACCATGTTTCACACAAACTTGCTCAGGTGGAATGGTTAAATATGAAGGACCGACGCTTTTTGATTATGGCTTTCCTTCAGTGGTTAACTTGTGTGAGGGAAAGTGTTCTGTTTCCTTCAAGACATCAACAAGGTCGAATGCTTTTAGACCTTCTTTTCCCAAGTTCTTTTCTTTCCAACGATTGAACCACATCCCATTCTCAATTTGTAGCTCGGGTAGATTATAAAAGACAGCTATTTCTTTTGTTTTCATTTTGAACTCATATATTGTATTCATGAAGTGCGAGTGTAAAGATTGCAATGCAAACGTCGGAGTCTTGTCATCAGAAAGGCGGATTTCCAGTGGGTTCATGAAAGAATCAAGACATGAAATAAATAGAGATATTTTAAAATATTCGGTGAGGCTAGTAGCTGGAGCACAAGAGCGGTGTTGTTGCCTACCAGAACTCTAGGCATGCTAACTCGAATCCGAGGACTTCACCAATTATCGTTGCGTCATCAATGAGCTCTTTTATGTGGTCCTCGGCGACAGCATGGGAAGTGATTAACGATATAATTAGCTTGATATGATGCAAGTATCTTATCAAGTTATGAGCATTTGATTGCAGGGTGTTTACTAATGGTTCCGACAAGGCAGAGTATTTTCCTATAAGGCACATGCAAAATACAAAAACACTTTTTGTTGCCAGCGAGTGCAGCTGGAATGCCACTGGAGTAGCCATGTTTCCTTCTTCGGAAAGTTTATGAAGTCCTTCTACAATGACTACAAAGTTTGTCTCACAAAAGAATTAGGTGTATATTTCTTTCGTAAGACCGACTGACGAAAGAAGCCGATTATGTCTGTTATCGTTGAAACCGTGTTTCGCACTTCCGTGACATGACCGTGGTCATTAACCACAAGGTTTAGCTAATATTATTTCTTATATTTAGCACTTTGCAAAGTTGAAGTACAAACTAATTAAATATACAGGGTGTCCAGAAAGGGTGGGAGGTATTTGTATCTGCGCTGCCCATGTAACGGCGCAGTTTGGAGGGGTAGGGTAAGGATAGGTCATTACACTGCTCTTTGGAGATACAGTAGCCATGGAAGTGTACCCGGGAGATCATCGTGCTTTTTGCGTACGCGCCTGTTATCGCAATGGTGATTCCATTGTTACAGCGCAACGTTTATATCGTGCAGAATTTAACGTACGAAATGCACCGAAGGATGATACCATCAGAAAATGGATTCGAATGTTTGAGAATACCGGTTCGACTGTAAAAATTCTCAATCAAGGTCGCCCGCGCTCTGTTCGAAGCCAACACACGATTGAAGAAGTGAGTGTTTCAGTGCGTGAAAATCCGTCTTAATCAGTTCGCAAACGCAGTCAAGTAATGAATATTAAAAAATCGTCGATGCACAAGATTCTGAAGCAAGATTTACAACTTACAGCCTACAAAATTCAGTTTGTTCAAAACCTGAATGTCACCGGCTATCCTGTCCGGTTGAATTTTGCAAATGAAATGCTTCAACGTTTCCCAACGTTCGAAAATATTCTGTTTAGTGACGAAGCGAACTTTCACTTAAATGGTCACGTGAACAAACACAACTGCCGCTATTGGGCCAACAAAATCCAAGACAGAAACATGAACGACCATTACATAGTCCAAAAGTGATTGTGTGGGCTGCCATGTCTGGTGAAGGCATTATTGGGCCATATTTTTTTGAAGACCAGCGAGGGCGAGCACTTACGGTAAACAGTGAACGGTATTGCGACATGTTAAGAAACTTTTTGGTTCCACAACTGCAGGAGTTTGAAGGCGTAAATGGGGAAACATGGTTTCAACAAGATGGCGCCACATGCCATACGTCAAACCAATCACTTGAGGTTGTGAATCAACTTTTCCCGGAAAAAATGATCTCTCGTCGAGGCACCATCAACTGGCCCCCGAGAAGCCCCGATCTTACACCCCTTGATTATTTCTTATGGGGATACCTTAAAGAGAAAGTGTATGCAAAAAAACCACTAACTCTACTGCAATTAAAGCACAATATCCGCACTGAAATGGCCGCCGTTTCCAGAGAGATATGTAGACGCGTGGCGGCTAATTTCCGTGTTCGGTTAGAGGAGTGCCAGCAGCGCGAGGGTCAACATTTGGACAACGTAATCTTTGCCACTTAATTTTCCAAAACTTTAACTAAAGATTAAAAATAAAAAAATATTTTACTGACTTGTAGTGTTTTTTTTATTAAATTTACAAATACCCCATACCCTTTCTGGACACCCTGTATAATAAAAACGTATAAAATAAACCTTTTTATTTCGTGGAAACGCTGTTGTCTATATGAATTGCTGTGATAATGTAAACGAGTTACTTTTTTAATTCAAAATCAATTACCCGTTTTTAGGTGATTGGTGACGTTCTTAAGGGGTTGTGGAACACTATTCGAGGCATTCAGTTTCAGGGGGAAACGTCTGTACTAGCTTCAGACAGTGATTTCAGAAAATGCCGAAGTAGCGGCGATATCGTCGCATATACTTTATTTTCGACTAGAAACTACGAATTTATAAAACAATATGTTAGGTTCGCACGTGAATGTATTTTCGTTTTTATTTCTGTTTTCTTTTTGCTTTCAGGGGACACACTTGCCCCCCTTGGTTACCCCCTTGATGAGCGCTCTTATTAATATCAGATTGTGTGCGGTTCTCATAATATTTTAGAGTTTGTGCACAAAAATAACTTCGCGTTCTGCTACATAACAATTTAAAATTTCACAACACCGAAGTATGAGAATATCATTTAGACAAATTATGTTCGAATATCATACAACTGCTGAATATAATTTGCTATAGAACAGTTTAAATTGCGCGACTCATGTAGAAGAGTTAGGTTCTAAACTAGCTTACTGGAAAGTTAATGAAAAAAAGTCATACAATTTCTCATGTTTTGAATCTGATACGGTAATTATATTTTAGTGTACTACGTATTTTAGTATGTAATAGTAAATGCAAAAAATGGGGTGTGGCCACCACACTTTCTTATATGTATGAGCGTTACAAATTATAGAATTTTTTATACAAAAATTATTCAAAATCCTATTATAAATGCTTCTATTCTCTTAATAAATTCTATAGAATGCATACTTTGCAAGATATTCGAAAAAAAGTGCTAATCGATAGAAGTAAAAGTGTTACTTCCGGGCCGAATTTTGAAATCTTTCTTATACAAAAGATATTTAAAATTATGTTTTAAATACTTTTATACTCTTAATGTACCTGCCTAGAATGCATGACTTGCGGGATATTCGCAAAAAACTGATTTTCAATAAGAGTTAAAGACCTACTTCCGGTAGGAATTTCGAAAAACTTTTATTACACAATTTTCCTCAAATTTAATTTTGAGTTCATTTGAATTCTTCATAAATTTGTTTAAACTTAGTAATTGATGAAATATTGACAAAATTCAAATTTTTCACTGAATTAAACTACTACTTCCGGTCTGCCGATTTCACTGAAAAACTAATCAGATCTCTATGGCGCCTACCTCGTACCTGATTGTAAATATAAAAATTATTAATTCAACTCCTAGAAAAGAATTCTTATTGTTTATGATGTACACTGCCATGCCTTTACTATGTTTCTACTTGTATTTTTGTACTTATCTCATAGATTTGCTAACGTACTAAAGATTAATAAATTATTATCATTAATAACAATCTGCTAATAGGGTTAGTTAATTCTACTATAAAAATAATAAATAATAAATAGAAAGATATGATCAGAAAGTTTTAAAATTCATTTGTGTATCGACAAAACCAAAAATTGCAAAATCTGCCTAAAATAAATATGAATGTTTTTTGTTATCTACATTTCGAGTTAAAACACACACATTACCAACCTTCTTTTCGTTTATCCCGATGCGGGTCTTCCATGTGAGCTTCATCGTAAATGATCGAATGGAAGGTCCTGTTCGGATGTTTGTGATGTGGGAAGTAATGATGGGCCTTCTCTACATAGAAAGCCCTGTCCGAAGCTATAATCTTGCCCTCGAATACGCCATCTATGAGCGATCCGAACACCGAACTACCAGCATCACCTGTAATGATTAATGAATGATTACAAGATTTTTATTTGAAAGATAACTGATAACGTGCGATCGAAATTGATTGACACTAGTTTCTGCGAGCTTGACATCAATATCTACTTTCACTTTTCAATGTGAAGTTAGCGTTTTAGAAAAATCACTAATTTGTATTTTAAATTTGTCATTCGCATTCCATACCATATTTATCATTGTCGATATCTCATTGTTATAAGTTAGAGATCGGACACGAGGGGCCCATGACTCATCGCCCACGGACACACTACTGAAATTTTGTATTTTTAAAGAGTTTTTAATTTTATTTATATAATTGGATAACAAGTGGGTTGTGATCTATAAAATACAAAATACATTATTATTTGTTGATTTTGTAGTTCAAATCGAGTAAACTCTCCGTACTTTATTTATTTTACGAAATATAAGGTAAATAGAATAAATTTCAAAAACTCCTTACGCTTCCTTCCTTTCTTCATCGGCGTAGGTAGCCGATAAAGAAAGGAATTTAACAGTAAAATCGACTTTTTTGCTGACCGTTTCCTCGACGAAAACAGATGTGCAGTTCACCATATGAATAGTGCTATTCAGTAACTGCGTGATTTTATACACTATTTCTTTTGTTCGTCGTAGTTTGGGCCTTATACGTCCGGTCCTTAGTTATAAGTAATTATGCATTTTCAAAGTGCAGAGACATATTAATGTTCAAATAATTGAGCTTAAAGTCGTTGAAAAATATTTAATAAATTAATTAAAACAATGTCGTTTTATTGCCAAGGGTCTATGTTTCCAAAGGTCAGCGAATCGAACAAGGAGAATGGCAATACTCCATAGAAATGTGTATTTTAGAATATCCCCATAATTAAATTGAGGACAATATAACTTGCAACTATTTATCCATACAGAATCAAATCGACTTCAAGGAATATACTGTCTGCAAAGGTAGGTCATCCCGGCTGTCGTGGAATAAAAACAAGCTTTTAGGTTAACTTTGTTTGTAGGGTTATAATACTGCAAAATAAGAGGCTGAAAAAAGGTGGCACAAAAGTGAAAATGATTAATGTGAAATCAAATCAAGGCTTATTAATTTCTCCGAATAGTGTTGACGTGAAGTAATAAAAAAAGCCAACTATAATTAAGCCTTAGTGTTAAACAAGTAAAAATGATTAACATGATAAACTGTGAAATCAAATCAGAGGTTATTTCGACCAATGGTGTTGAGGTTAAGTAATAAAAAGTCCGAGCACAATCGAACAGCTTTAACAAGCTTAAGAACTTTTTGCAAACCATATGAAGAAAATATGAAAATAGTGATTAGTGATTATGTAAAAAATTATTATTTAATTACCATGTGGACTTTTCTAAGCAATAAATTTTATGTTAAAATTTTGTATTACTGTTTTTGTAACAGTATTTTTATTTATTATTTATTCAGTGTGTGTCTACCATATTCACACGAATTTTGAGTAATGTATTTGTTAGTGTATTTCTGAAATACTGATCATTTCACTTTAGGAAACATTATTCCTAGTTGATTAAATATTTGTAAAATGTGATTTCTTTACTGTTTAAACTTCAAAAATCTGGGTTTGTTATAGTTCACTATTAATTATTCAGTTCTATCTTTTGGTACTATGTTTTCCAATGAAAAAATAAGGTGTGGTCACCACACGACTTTCTTATACGTATGCGCGTTTCAAACTATACAATTTTAAGAATTTTTTTACACAAAACTTATTCAAACTCCTATTCTAAGTATGTACTTTCTTTCTCTTAATAAATCGCTATAGAATGCATACTTTGCAAGATATTCGAAAAAAAGTGGTACTCGCTAAGAGTAAAAGTGCTACTTCCGGTCCGAATTTTGAAATTTCATATACACAAAAAATATTGCAAATCTCGCTCTAAATACTTTTGTACTCTTAATAAATATATATAGAATCAGTGGCGAATATAGGTTATAATTTGGGGGGGGAATATGACCAAGCTTACAGTTATTTGCGCTTGTTTTTTTTAAAAGTAAACTATCATTTCATGATTATGGATAGTTTTCAAGGGGTTTTAAACAAAGTGTTGGGACTAAACAATCTAGTTATTATTATTTTTTATGTTTTCAGTTTATTTTTATAACTGAACTGAACTAATGCTTTATTATATGATAGCGCGTTGTTTTATAACATACGCGTATTCAACGTTTAATTGTATTCGCGTTAATATTATTTTCCTCGCTCCCCTTACTTTTATACTTACTTAATGTGTTAACTTTTCTTAATAAAGATTTTTTTTGCTCTCGTTCCAACAAAAGTAAATTTTATACAACGGAAAAGAATGTTGGTTTATTATTATTGAGCTACAAATACAGTGTCATAAAGTGAATACATAAAAAAAATGTAAAGTTTACAAAACGAAGTCCTGATTTCTTGGTACACTAGCAAACTTATCAAGAACTTCTTCATCTCTTATTTTAATGTCTCTATGGATCGAAAACAATGCTAATCCATTAAGCCTACTTTCCGATGTTGTATTTCTTAAGTAAGTCTTCAATCTTCTTAAATTTGAGAAGCTTCTTTCCACGGTTGCAACAGAAACAGGCAGAACTGCTAGTAGTTTCAAGAGAATATAAATGTTGGGAAAAAAGTCTTGTCACATTTTTCTAGAGAACTCATGGCTGTTTTGGGAAGATTTTCAGAATTTTCCTGATTCCACTTTTCTTTCCACAGCATAAATTCACTTTGCACGACCACTTTATGTGATAAATCTTCTTCGTAGAAATTGAAAGCAGCTTCCAATGAGCTGAAATCTGTTTTGGTACAAAATTCTGGAAGGATGTGTTGTAAGGATGCAACTGTTTCCTTGTGAGATTCAAAGCGTTCCTTCAGTGAATTACAAAAATCATCAAGGTAAGATACATAAACAGCTCGTCGATAGTATTCTTCTTCTGTGCTGTAAGGGACGTTGTTGCGGGCTGTTTGAAGGCGACAAACTCTTGGAATCTCTTCTTCAATGCCGAGTTTTGCAGCGATTTCCTTTACTTCAGCATGCAAAGTTTTAAAGTTGTCGTTAGCATTTACCCTTTGTTTCGATAGCAGATCTAAGACACTTGTAACATTTGCTATGGCTTGAGAAAGATCTATTTTTTTTTTGAAGCTTCTCGGATAAGTTATGTGTAGTTGACAGCATCCAGCTCAAAACAAAAAGATTGACAAGAAATTGAAATTGACTGATAGAACTACTTAGAGCATGTGCCTTAGGTGCTGAGTCGCTTGATTCTTCTTCTATTTTCAAAAGAGAGAGAAGGATTGGTTCTAAAATGTCTTTAAATAAAAACACCGAGTCGTACCTTTCCACCCATCGTGTTTCACATAGTGAAATAAGTTTCTTTTTTTTTTGTTCAGGACAACAGTCAGATATCATTGATTTCAGTATTTCAGTTCTTCTGGCTGATACATGAAAGAATCTGCAGATTTCTTTGATAACGCCCATACAATTTCTTATAGAAGGAATGCTACTTGCATCCGACAAGCACAAATTTAGACTATGTGAAGAACAATGTGTATACAAGGCTAGTGGTAGTTTTTCTCTGATAGAAGCTTGTACCCCTCTGAATTGCCCTCTCATCGTGGCAGCACCATCGTATCCTTGACCTCTCATTTTCTTTAAGTCAAGCCCTAAAATTGACAAGGTCTCTAACATTGTGTTAGCTAAGCCTTCACCAGTAACGTCATAAACGGGGACAAAAGTTAGGAAATCTTCTCTAATTTTGTATGATTGGTCTTCAACATACCGTACACAAAGAGAAAACTGTTCTATTTGGCTAATTTCAGTGGTTTCATCTGCTAAGACGGAATAAAAAATAGACTTCCTGATATTTCTCACAATTTGAGATTGTATTAAATGACCAAACGTGTTAATGAGCTCGTTTTGAATAAAAGAACTTGCGTACATGCTCCTCCCACCACTGTTCATTAATTGGTCTTTAAGGTCATTATCTCCACTGTTAGCTCTGTACCTCAGGAGTGATCGAAAATTTCCGTCATTTTTTTCTGGCTCTTCTAGGACTATTCGTCCACCGTCACGATGACCTCTTACTGTTATTTGCTACCTTCCGCAAAATCTTATAGTTTGTATTATAGGGATCAGTCTTTTTCTGTTTTTTTCAATATCCAATCTTCTTTGAGCATTGACTTGATTAATAACACTCTCAGTTTTTTTTGTAACAATGGATTTTGTGTTTTCAGCAATCAAGACTGATTTTTTATGATATGTGCAATTTTCATGTTTACGAAACATTTCCTTGGCTTTTTTCAAATTACTAAAAGCCTGTGTTACTAATGCCCTTGTTACTTGGTGATCTCCTTTTCCTACATTTTTGGAGTGCGAAAATATTACGCAATATTTACAAAAAGAACCAGATTTTTCTTCAGAATAAGCTAACCATTCGAATTCTTTTAGCCATTTCATTTGAAAAGATCTAGTGTGGTTTGAACTAGAACTACTAAAAGTAGAAGGAAATGTGTATCCAGGTTGAGGTTTCCAAACATTTTCTACTAGCGAAATTTTTTCTTCATTTGTTAACGAACGAACGGAATTGCTTTCACAATAGTTTCCAATATCATAGATATTTTTTCTTACTTGGTTGAAGTCCTCCGCAACTGGGGCTGGATCAACGATACTCGTATTTGCGACACCAGAAGAAACATTATTACTGGCACAGTCAACTTCAGCACTGTCACTAACAAGCTTATTTACACTCTGTTTTTTTGCAAAAAAGTTTTGAATAGAAGCTTGTCTCTTCATTATGAATGCAGTTGACTTAATAACTAACTCATTAAGATTCCAGAACAGCAAAGTGCAGACGATCGCAGATACACAGCTATTCAGAAAGCTCACTAACTCAATAAACAGAGGTACAGATAAAACAACTTGACAGACAAGCAGAGAAAACGTTAAGACACGAAATAACCGCATAAGAATGAACTAACTCTTATTGCCGGTCGCCCGCTTATATAGAATCAGTTGGCGGGTTTGGCGACCTTCTGTAATATTCCAGAATCTTCGAACCTATTCGAGATTTCGACTCTTCACTATTACCAACTTAGTTTTCTTGTCAAATTTGGCGCCAAAGTTACACTTGTATATGTATAGACACAAAATTTTACGAATAAAAAACGTTATTTAGTGAAATTATCCTTAGTATAATATAGTTCAAAACAAGGCCACGCCTTCATTATACGCCCATATTTTAAATTCACGGTACTCCTGGTGCCATCTATATTTGTTTTTGGAAGCTAAAAGTAAGGAAATTATTTCCGAGCAAACGCCAACCGAATAATAACTACTTATTACATTAAATTTGTTTCTGATTTCGGGGGGGGGGGGGCGCATAACTTACGACATATTTGCAAAAAATCGCTATTCGATAAGGGTAAAAGTGGTACTTCCGGTCTGAATTTTGAAATTTTCTTTATACAAAAGATATTGAAAATTATGTTCTGAATACTTTTATACTCGTAACGTACTTGTCTAAAAAACATGACTTGCGATATATTCGCAAAGAACTGATTTTCGATAAGCGTAAAAGACCTACTTCCGGTTGGAATTTCGAAAAACTTTTTTAAGACAATTTCTCTCAAACTTAATTTTAAGTGCATATGAATTCTTTATAAATTTGTTTAAACTTAGTAGTTGACGAAATATTGGCAAAATTCGATTTTTTCACTGAAGTAAACTGCTACTTCCGGTCAACCGATTTTACTGAAAAACTAATCAGATCTCAAGAGGGAGATTATACACGTAAATACAAAATTTGGAATTGATAGCTGTAGCGGTTTGATCGCTATCGTGGTCGCAGACAGACAGGCAGACACACAGACATTTTTTAAAAACCACGTTTTCTGTATCAGGGGACTTCACAAAACGTGGACATCTGCAAAAATTTCGAGGTCGAAAATTTTCATCATAAAATGAGTCAAATAGTAAATCATATAACCAAAAAGTAGACAATAATTTTTTTTCGTAATTCGCACTTTGTATAAATATTCTGGCGATTTTCGCTTGTTTCAAATATTACTGTTCAATTTCAATCCTATTTCACCCTACTATCTGGAAATTTGCTGAAAATAATATTTTTTTTCAAGGCATCAAATATTTATACAACCCTATCTGGTGGTTTCACATTCAATAAATTTTCATAAACGTCCGAGAAGTGGCACGGAAATTATTTGCTTCTTCCATGAATTCTGGAAAAAATTTGCCACTACTTTCACACGCGCGTTATCTTTATCACGTCAACATTTTTGCCAGTTTGTTCTTTCGTCTTTTTTCTATAGCCTTGACTTACCGACTAGGTGACCGTTATAAATGTGTGATGTGTCCACATCGATGGGTCCCTCAGGCCCGTGCACCTCCAAGCGATCGCTGAATACGGTCACGTCCCTTTTCAGGCGCAGTCTGAATTGTCGCCCGTGAGCGCTGAACGACAAATGGACGGCCAGATCCTTCGACAAGGATCGTTTCGTCCTTAAGTGCGCCTTGTGCACGTCCTTGTGATCGTATGATAAGGGTTCGTAATGGTAGATATACTCATTGAGACGATTCGCTGGAACAAAAGAAAGAAAAATATAAATTTCTAATGCGCAAACTAATAAAACTCTAAAAGAATTTTGTTCCGTCACAAAGCGGAAAAATACTGATAAATATTACAATGAAGAAATAGAATTTTAGTCTTCTTGACTTCAAGAACCGATAACTGAAGGAATCATAAAAATAATGAATATTTCATAAAAATGATAATAAATCAAAAAAAAGAGTAGATTTTACATAATTTTTTGGTTTCAGTTTCCACTAGTGAATACATATTCTATCTAACTTGTTTGGATAAGTTTTAATGTGGTATTGTTGGACGGGTTGGTATAGCAGCAGTCAATTTATATTTCAACATTTTTTGTATTTTTAAGCAGTCGCAGCTAACAGGTTGATTTGGAATTTTAATTAGGAGTATTACTTAGTTACTAAGGAGACATAAACAGCAGAACAGGTAAAAAGGAAAAAAGTTGAACGATATGACGGTGGGCCGATTCGGAGAAGAGATTGTTAACGACAATGGAAACCGATTAATTACGGTATGCGAGTAACTAGACTTAAAAATTCAAAACGGCTTTTTCCAACACAGGGAAATACACAAATATACCTGGACCAAATCCTTCCAAAATCTCAAATCAGTAATTGACTATCTTATTACTAAACAAAAGACAAAAATAAAAATCCAAGACGTCAAAGTAAATCGCGGACTAACATGCGGAAGTGATCACTATTTTCTGGCAGCCAAAATTCTCTTTCCTTGTCAAGGCCAAAACCTTCACCAACAACAGCTGGAGAACGCAGGGTTAGAAGAAATGGATCACTGTAGATACGACCTACTAAGCCTAGAGCATGACAGCGTAAAAAACCTATATAAAAAAACGACTTAAAGAAAAACTCAATGCACTTTCAGGCGAAAACCCAAATGAATTGCATTGCTTCAAGCATTCATCAAGCCGCAAAAGAAGCACTAGGTTTAGTGGAAGAAAAATCGAAGAGGAGAAAACCATATTGGTGGGATGCTGAGATTGGAGGAGAAATAGAGGAAAAGAGAAAACTCATTTACTTATCTCAAAAAACAGAGAATGCAAGACAAAATTACAAGAGCGCACAATCAAAGGTAAGAAGAATGATTAGTGACAAGAAAATGTAGTATTGACGCAAAAGTGCCAGAAAGTAGACTCTTATTTAGGAGGTCGAAGAAGTACTGAAAGTTGGAAGACGATAAAATCAATTAGAAAAGAAACGACCAGAGATATAATTTCGCCAATATCAAACAAAGAATGGGATGCACACTTTAAAAAACTTTTAACGGAAGAAAGAGGGGAATTCCAAGAAGAAGAAATAAATGATGCCTTTAGAATGATAGGATCTCCAATACCGTTAACACTTCCTGAAGTTAAAAACGTATTGCACAGCCTTAAAAAACGGAAAATCTGCCGGACCCGGAAATATCCCGACTGAACTTATTAAATACGGTACAAATGAACTGTTTTGTGAGACTACAAAATCCTTTCCAAAAATATCTAAACGGAACCAAAGTCCCAAACGAGTGGAAAACATCATATACAACCACGGTTCACAAAAAAGGAAGGAAAGATATGTGCGACAATTATAGAGGCATATCTGTGACTGAGAAGAGTCTACGGCAAAATAATAGGAAATAAAATGGAAAATGAATACAAAGACATGAAGGCAGAAGAACAGGCCGGATTCAGGGCAGGTAGATCGACTGTAGATCATCTGTTCTGTATAACTCAAGTTATCGAAAAGAAAATGGCATGCGGACCAGAGCTGCACTTACTATACGTAAACTTACAAAAAGCATACGACAGCGTACCACTTAATTTACTTTGGAGGGCCTTGGAGAATACAAACATAAGCGTTCAGTTAATTAAAGCAATTAAAGAGTTGTACAACAATAGTGAAGCAAAAGTCAAAATAAAACAAACAAAAGGATTTAAAGTGAATAAAGGTCTTAAACAAGGTTGTTGTATTTCGCCAACGCTCTTCAAGATTTATTTAGAACAAGTCCTTAAAGTATGGAAAATAAAATGCCAAAACATGGGAATTCCATTAAATTAAACCAATTTATACACCTTGTGTTTCGCTGACGATCAAATTGTAGTCGCCCAGGAGTATGACGACTTGGAATATATGACTCGAAAACTGATAGAAGAATACAAAATTGGAGGTCAATATAAAAAAAACAGAGTATACTCGTATGTGCATTGGTGGAATAAAACAAGATCTAGTATTAAATACGGGACAGCGAATTAAGTCTTGTGATGAGTACACATACTTGGGGCTAAAAATAACAGCGGACGGAACACTAGACAGAGGTATGAAAGACCGAAATGTACAAGGAAGAAAAGCGATAGCTTTAATAAATGGAATACTCTGGGACCAGAGTATATCGAAACAGAACAAAAAGCTCATATATAACACCATAGTAAAGAGTATTGTTACGTACAGTTCAGAGGTTTGGCCAATCAAGGACAGAACAGAGAAAATGCTGACCGCTACAGAAATGAATTATTGGAGAAGAGCAGCAGGGAGATCAAGAAGAGAACGAGATACAAATCAACGAATAAGAGAAGTTATGACAGTGGGTGAACGCACGATAGTGGACGAGATAAGAACAAAACAACTGGTATGGTACGGGCATGTGCAGAGAATGGAGAACGAAAGACTACCTAAACAAATAATACAATGGAATCCAAATGGTCGAAGAAAACGAGGAAGACCACGGAGGAGCTGGAGAGAAGGAATAGACAGCGAAATGAGGTTTAGGGGTCTGGTTGACGAGTTATGGGCGAATAGAAACGGGTGGAGATTGGAAATCGGAAGACGACAGACGTTATAAAACCGATTTATATATATATATATTTAGTTACTAAAATAGGTGATCATCTAAGTACTATATCCTATTCGTAAAACCTTGGATATCTTGGGCTCGTAACTTGTGAAATATGCAAGTAGTCAAACAAATGCATAGTGAAGAAAAGCAAAGAAAGTAAAAGAACGTATACATGTTTCAGCTTACATAAGCCGCATCCGCGTGCGACGTGTTATCACAATACCAGTTAAAAAGTCAAAGAATAGCAAATGTCTATGAGAGAAGTCAAGGACATCTGTTACCTAAGTACAACGTACCCAGATGTCGTTAACTCGCGCTAGCAAAGGAACTAAAGCTTTATTCGAACATAAAAGCACAGACAAGATTTTATGTTCGAATAAAGCTTTAGTTCCTTTGCTAGCGCGAGTTAACGACATCTGGGTACGTTGTACTTAGGTAACAGATGTCCTTGACTTCTCTCATAGACATTTGCTATTCTTTGACTTTTTAACTGGCATCGTGATAACACGTCGCACGCGGATGCGGCTTATGTAAGCTGAAACATGTATACGTTCTTTTACTTTCTTTGCTTTTCTTCACTATGCATTTGTTTGACTACTTGCATATTTCACAAGTTACGAGCCCAAGATATCCAAGGTTTTACGAATCGGATATAATACTTAGATGATCACCTATTTTAGTAACTATATATATATATATATATATATAAATCGGTTTTATAACGTCCGTCGTCTTCCGATTTCCAATCTCCACTCGTTTCTATTCACCCATAACTCGTCATCCAGACCCCTAAACCTCATTTCGCTGTCTATTCCTTCTCTCCAGCTCCTCCAGAACCAATCAAATGTTGTAAACTCAATCAGAAACAAGTTTATGATTTCTCTCTACTAATCATATTGCTCACTAGTTTGTGATTTATGTTGGAACAAACCTTATACAAGCAACTCTAGTATGTGCATGGTCTGAGTTTTTAATAATTTAGATCAGTAATGCTCAAACAGCCTGATGCTCCACCCCTGCAGAATTAGATGCAAACGTCGCGTTCCTCTGCCCCCGATTAATGTAGTATGAAGTATATGAATGAAAGTATTTTCGTTCAATTACTCATTTCATGCAGATTTAACCACCTTTAGAGAAAATTATGAAAAAATATTGCTGAAATTAGGATAGTTTTATTTTAATTAATGATCGCAGTGGTCGAAATTCGACCTTAATTCATTAAATTTTAAAGTTTGAACGTTAGCGAAGTTCTTTTGTCAAAGAGTATTAAAAAGGGGACAAAGTTTTTTCTTCACGTATTAATTTTATTTATTTGATTTAATGTATTTACATATTATACATAAATTTTATCTTTCTCCTCTCCATATGAACTTTAACTATGCCAAATCTCACACTCCGCCGTTTTTTCTTCAGGTATTAATATATGTATAGATAAATTCATTCTTAAATTCTGACTTAACACATAATAATAGTTTAATTCTGAAATTCATATCATACCATTTACGTTAGTTTTTAATTATAAAAGTATATAATTTGGTTCTGTATCTGTGTTAAAAATTAGTTGTTTTATAAAGAAAATCTTGTGGCTCTCTCATGCAACGGTTATCCCCCCCCCCCAAACAGTTTGAGAACCACTGACTTAGATCATTAATGTATCGGTGGTTTAAAAGCTCTTGTGCTTGCATTCAAGTATTACCGTTCTCTTAATAAATCTCTATAGGATCCATACTTGGCGAGATATTCAAAAGAAAGTGCTACTCGCTAAGAGTAAAAGTGTTAATTAATTTAATACAAGTACATTTCACATGTCTTATATTTTAATTTTAATTTAAAAAATAAAAAGTGAAACTATTAATATGTCAAAATATGTAGGTCCTGGCCAAATTTATTAATACAGTCCTTATTCAGTAATGAAGTAAAAGCAAGTATCACAAGTCATGTTTTATTTGCGTTAAAACAGAGAAAAACCATTAAATACAAATATATAATAAGAATATAAGTAATATTATTAGTTCAAAATTATTATATACGTTTACGAAAAAATGAGGTGTGGCCACAACACGACTCTTATACCTGTATGCGTTTCAAATTATATAGAAGTTGTTCTATACTAAAATTTAAATACTTTTATCTTCTGAAAAAATATACAAAATCCTAGTATACAACTTCTATTCTCTTAATAAATCTCTATAGGATGCATACTTGGCGAGTGCTACTCGCTCAGAGTAAAAGTGTTACTTCCGGTACTCTTGATAATCTATATTGAATGCATAATTTACGAGATTTGCAAAAATCGCTATTCGATAAAAGTAGAAGTGTTACTTCCGGTTCGAATTTTGAATTCTTTTTATACAAAAGATATTGAAAATTAAGTTCTAAATACTTTTATACTCATAATGTACCCGTCTAAAAAGCATGATTTGCAAAATATTTGCAAAAAACTGATTTTCGATAAGAGTAAAAGACCTACTTCCGGTAGGAATTTCAAAAAACTTTTATAATAAAATTTTTCTTAAAATAAATTTTGAGTACATACGAATTCTTTATAAATTTGTTTAAACTTAGTAGTTGATATATAAATATTGGCAAAATTCGATTTTTTCACTGAAGTAAACTACTACTTCCGGTCTACCGATTTAACTGAAAAACTAATAAGACGGAGATTATACTCGTAAATACAGAATTTGGAAATGATATCTGTAGCCGTTTGATCGCTATCGTGGTCACACACAGGCACACACACAGACATTTTTTAAAAACGACTTTTTCGATATCAGGGGACTTCAAAACGTGGACATCTGCAAAAATCTCGAGGTCGAAAATTTTTATCACAATACTTCCTTATACTACGTATAGGCAAGTAAAAAGATATGTATGTATGTAAGGATGTTAAAAACAAAGATTATTTAAGTAGCCTGTTGATTTTCATCTATTCAAAATCAATTAATCTTATAATATATTTCTCTTGTATTAGGAAATAAAACTTCACAAAGTCCCACGTTAAAAGATTTAATCGAAATTAAGAGTAATTAGAAGAGGCAAGTAAAAGTTGTTTTGTGTTTATTTTAAAGAGGCTTTGAATTATTCAGAAGATAACAGGAAGAGTGTTCATTTAATATCTTATATGTACGTGGTTACTTGAAAGTTAAAATTCTGTTTACATTTACAATAAAAACAAAGCCGAAAGATGAAATGTTTATGAATGAAACGCGAGAAATTAATATTAATAAGCATAATTTGCATAGCATGTATACAGATGGTCAAAATAATAGCGAATCCCAAAAAAGACTATCGTCTTTAGATTTACTTTTTGTCTTCTAGAAGTATGATGGGTAGTTGTAGATGCTGCGGTCAAAATAATAATTACATTTTCTAATATTACATAACAATTACAACATAAGTCAATTGATGAAAACATTCTTATAGCAATTTTAAATAAAAATAAAAATAAAACTCTTGAAAGTTTCCACAATTTTTATTTAGTCTTTGCGAAATAGGTTAGTGTCTAGATAAGTTAGGAAGTCGCGTGCCTGTCTTTCAGTACCTGACCATATACAGAAAATGTCGTTTGTTGTGACATATTATTTTCATGTATTTTGTTACACTTACTGGCACGTATAAGCGTTTTACGGTACATTGCTGCTACAGTTTTCCTGTATTGGCTAATAAGATTCTATTAATTGAGTTAGCAGGCGGTTCTTGGTGGAACATCTTGTGTACCGTAATACGCTTATACGTGCCAGTAAGTATAATAATCTGAACTTCAACAGACAGTGTAACGCCAAAATACACGACAATAATATGTCATAACAAACGACATTTTTTGTATAAGGTCAGGTACTGAAAGACAGGCACGCGACTTCCTAACTTATCTAAACACTAACATATTGCAGTGATCTTTATAGTTTAAGAATTATGAAAATTGTTAAATAGTTAAACTTTAGAATAAGAACATTAATTTTTAGTTTTAAATATAGTTTAAGGTAGAATAATCACAAGTCACAGATTTAGTAGGTGAATAATGAGTTGCATAACCTTTAAGGGGCAATGTCATTATGAAAATATAGATATACTAATTGAAGTTTAAATATATTAAGAATTAAGAAATAAAAATAAACACAAAATAAATCTATGCATTCTATATTTTATAGAAAAGACAAGCACAAGATATGGTTTGAATATACAAAAACAGAACCAAAATTCTCGCAAAGCGTTAGAATAGCATTAAACATTTTAAGAAATGGACCACTGTTCAAAAATAAAGATGTATTAAAAGCAAATAACCGAGAGAGAGAGAGAGAGAGAGAGAGAGAGAGAGAGAGAGAGAGAGAGAGAGAGAGAGAGAGAGAGAGAGAGAGAGAGAGAGAGAGAGAGAGAGAGAGAGAGAGAGAGAGAGAGAGAGAGAGAGAGAGAGAGAGAGAGAGAGAGAGAGAGAGAGAGAGAGAGAGAGAGAGAGAGAGAGAGAGAGAGAGAGAGAGAGAGAGAGAGAGAGAGAGAGAGAGAGAGAGAGAGAGATGTTGAGAGATGGAACAATTAAAAGGGTGAATCATTTAAATGCCATAAAATTGTACGAGCAAGGCTATATTCGGCATGCTTGTGATGAAAACGTCCACCATTCTAGTGAATAAAATAGATTTTAAATTTGTACAATGATTTTAAATTTATTAGAGGATTTCATAATTATATTTATGAGAATAATAAATACCTGATACTTATATCTAAAAAAAAGGATATATGGAAAGGTATTTCTCTATCTCGGACAATACATTAATACATTTTATGTATACACCAGATGTAAATTTGAAATTTTGTGTGGTTATTTTAAAACCTACAAAGAAGAGATAACATTGATATTGTTCGCAGTTATTTACAAATCGACATACTGGAAACAGAAAAGAATTGGATGGAACTTGCAGGCCGTGCTATGGAAGTAATAAAAAAATGCAATACGGTTTTGATGAAAAAGATTCCAGTAGTACATGATGTATTTCCAATTGCATCCAAGGAAGGCACCTATAAGAAGAAGTTGAGAATAACCTTAGTTAGTGGAAAGAGAAAATATGTAAACAGGATAAGAGAAGGGATATGTTCATATACAGATACAATGAAGGATGGCGTTAAGAAAACAAGAACATACCCACAGAAGACGAAGGATGGAAAGTGTGTGTAAATCTCAGTAAACAATTTTTAAGTGACGCCATTTCATAAACATTTAACTGTCAAAGTGCGAAAGATGTGTTTACGCGACTGGAAAAACTTGAAGGAGATAAAATGAATCAAGCGATACCAAAGTAAATGTTAGTTCAATAGAGATAGCGCTGCGAATGCGCAGCTGTCGTTTGTTTTCAGTTATATAGAGGGGTGAAACCAGATGCAGAAGGAGATGAAGCCGATCTTTTGAATTAATAGTAGTAGGGGTTTTTGAAACATTACGTTAAATTTATATTAGTTTTTATGCTTTAGTTCATTTTGAATTCAAGTATTATTTTAATTTTGTTATTGTTAATTTAATAATTTTATTTTTTTTACTGTTTCACAATATTAAATATATCAAAATGGAAGACATGAATAAAAAAGAATTTGATAATTTATATGAGGAAGATAAGTAAGTTTTTGAAATAAATATACATTTTTGAATAATTGATGATGTAAGACGTACTCCAAGAGTACTATGTGAAAATATTTACTTTTGTCAAGGCGTTGAACATCATTAATTTTAAAATAAATATTGTTTTGCTAAACTACATTGATTTTATTGTAATTGTGGGAAGATCGTTCATGATGTTGAGGGCACTTGAGGTACTATGTGCAAATATTTGCTTCCTGTGTATCACTGGGCATTATTAACGATTGTTGTGGTAAAATTTAATTAAAATTTCTAGTAGAAAATACGAATAGACAGGAATATTCTTGATGGACAAGCGCCAGTCTGTTGGGTGTACTATGTGAGAATATTTACATTCGACAATTGGTATAGGTCATTTTCAAGATATTTTCTTCGTTGCAACGTTTTAGGTCATCAAAGGCACTATGTGCGAATGTATGTCTTTGTTGAAATAAAAATTAGCTTCGTATGGGAATTTTTTGTTTTTTGAATCTATAAATAGTATTATATTAAAGGATAAAATAGCAAAATAATATTTTTCTTGAATCGTAATAAAAAAAGGAATTATGTTTTTCTATGTATTATAATTGTCAAGAAACATTCTTGACACAGTCACATGTTGTTAATAAAAAAAATTGTGATGTTTACTACAATGAAGATGAATATAAATGTTTTATGAAATTTAAAAATATTGATTTTATTATTAACCTTATCTAAATAATAGACTAAATAAGAAACACACCAGAGAAAAAGAGGAAAGATCACTGCTAGAACTCACAAGAATAAATTCAATGCTGATAGGGATTAGATTTATAAATTTATAGGTGAAGATTTTTAATGATATTTAATGCAATCTCAGCATTTATTGAATATTGTTGTAGCCACAGCAATATGTTGCAAAGACTAAATAAAAATTGTGGAAAGTTTTCAAGAGTTTTATTTTTATTTAAAAGAGTTATTACCAAAATGTTCCACCAAGAACCGTCTACTAACTCAATTAATAGATTCTTATAGCATCTTAAGTATGTGTATTACATTTAAGGAAGATATTTATATATATGTGGAATAACTGTTAATAACGATGTATAGGAGGGATTAAAAGAAAGTTTTTGCGGTTTTGCGGTACTGTCGATAAAGCGTTTCGCTCTCACAGAACTTTCCGCAAAGTTCTCGAACCATGCCTTTAGAATATATAAGCAAATTGGTGGCAGGCGTTCATGCAGAGCTATAACAAATTTCATATTTAGGAAGTGCCGAATATTACAGGAGTATGAAAACAAAACAATTTTACCTTCTCGTTAACAACTTTGTATATAGTTGTTAATAATTAACACTTGAAGTAAGTCAGTTGAGTAATTGAAGCGTTTTTTTACAAAAACAGCAGCTGGGTGTCAAAAAACATTTGTTTCAGTAAATCGGAAAAAACTGATTATATAATAAGTCTCTCTGTATTTTATATATTTGGTGGACTTGAAGATTCAAAGATTGACGAAAAATATGAAAGTGTCTGGGGGTTGACGTGTAAATTTTTCAAAAAGCCCACCAACTTTCTGAAAAAATTAGAAGTTTATTGGATAAGGATTGGTTTTGTAAGAAAAATAATATAGTACAATAAACATCAAGTGCTATTATTTTCGAACTCCCAGTTCACATAATCACCTGGAGGTAAATTCTCAGAATGTCTAAAGCACAATGCTCTATTTTTTCCCTTCCGCAGACATAGATCCAGAAAGCCTTATTTATTTTGAAAGGATTTATATAAATTGGAGCTGGGCATAATAAAGTTAGAGCAAATTCGGAATCATGGATTTTCACCAAGTATCTGTTCCAGGATTTTCTCTAGATATTTTCTACATTCCCAAACTTCAATTTGAGAGGTTTCTTGGAAATCTGTGGAGAAAATGGTTCAACTGCGTTTTGATTATGAAAGAAATTTGACTGGTCACCATTAAACAAGTCAAAAGCGTAAGGCTTTGAACTTCACTTTTGGGTGTGACCAGAAACCAGCACACTACACACTTGTTTTTGCGATAAAATTACCACAAAATTCATCTTTGTTACTGAGAAAAGTTATGTTTCTATTTTTGTCAAATTGGCAAATATTCTAGCGTTTCTAATTTGGAATTTAGATTATTTTGACGAAATATTTGAATATGCCTGTATATAACGAAGGTAACGCCACCACGTTGATTTTTTTCTAGTCTATAAAATGTTCGCATAGGCGGTTTTTGTAATTAACGCTTAGTGTTAACGATCCTTCAATAATGATAAAATTAATGTAATTATGGTTGTTCTTATAGGTACTTATGGTGTATCGGATTCTATGGAGATTTTCCTAATTCCAAGGTCAAACATTTTTCGATTAATATGATATTACGTATTAGTTTTAAGATGACTGCAACAGTTAGACATAAAACAAATAGCATCCAGAAGCATCATCTGCATTATTTTTGTATGGAAACCTTATTCTACCTTTTAGTGCTATTTGAAAGGGTGGATCCCATCTGAAATATCAGTCACAAGATGTAAAATGTCGAATAATGAAATCCCCAAGGGCTTCATGTGCAACTGCTATACCAGCTAAATCCACGTTCAAGATATTTCAAACGCACTGTTTTTATTTTGATAAACGAATTTATAATCAAATCTTAATTGAATAAAGAAAGGATATTAATACGAAGGTTAACAGCAGGATTAATAATAATAATAATAATAATAATAGACTATATATTTGTAAGACCTCTGTTACATAAAATTGTCAATATTTTCAAACTTGTAATGCATTACAATTGTCTACTAATGACATAATACTAATACTAACAACACTCTTAACAAATAACAAAGAAGACAGAAAAAAAAAACACAAAATAATAAATCAAATAATAAATCAAATAAGATCATTTGTATATAGAAGAGGAATGACTAGTGCCTAAGGAATTCTTCTATTGTGTAGTATTCTCCATTAATCAAGTGGTTCTTCACTTTTCTCTTAAACAAGCTGATTGGGAGGCCCTTAAAGCTCGGCGGCAGGTTATTGTATAATTTCGACCCCCAGTAAAAGATGGATTGCTGCGAGGAACACACCCTATGATGTGGGATCCTCAGCCAGTCCCTCTCACGGGTTGAATACCCATGATTGTACCCATTCGTGGTAAAGGCCTCCTTGTTGTTGTGTACATACACCACTGCTGAAAGTATGTAGATCGATGTTAATGTCAATATTCCTTCCTCCCTAAATCGTGTTCTACATGTTTCATTCACCTTCAAGCCACACAGCATTCTGATGGCCTTTTTTTGTATCACAAAGATCCTCCGAGCCTCCGCAGATGTTCCCCAGAATAGTATCCCATGGCACAAATGCGAATGAAAGTTCGCGAAGTAAGCCAGCCTTGCTGCCACATGAGTTGCAATATATTTTAATCTTTTGATGGCATACAGTGCTGAGGACAAAGTGCAAGCCAAACCATCTATGTGCTGATGCCATCTCAAATGCGAATCAATAGTGACACCCAGAAATCTTGCAGAAGTATTTTGGTTCGTATTTCTGGTACTGAAGACAACGTTTTGAGTTTTATTTATGTTTAACTTTAACTTGTTGGCGGTGAACCAATCACTCACCACTTGCACTGCGTTTTCCGATCTTAGTTTAGTTTCCTGATTGGTTTTCCCCTGCACCACAACGGAAGTGTCGTCTACGTAAAGACACAGCTCTGCTCCAACCACACTAGTCGGTAGATCATTGATATATATAATAAATAGCAGAGGGCCCAGTATGGAACCCTGTGGTACTCCAAAGTGTATTCTCTTGAGCTGTGATTGTTTGTTGTTCCATTCCGTTAGTTGCATTCTATTTGCCATATAGGATTTCAGTAGGTCCAGAGGTACCCCCCTTACTCCATAATACATAAGCTTCTCGCATAAAACATCAGGACTCACAGTATCAAACGCCTTGGTTAGATCCAGTAGGTTGATTTCAGCGTAGTTGTTATTGTCAAATGCTTGATATATGTATTCGGTGATTTGCATTATTCCAGTAGTCGTCGAACGACCCCTTCTATATCCATGTTGCTCGGAAGATAAATATCCCTTTGCTTCCAAATAGCCTACCAATCTCGATGCTATCGCTTTTACAAAGATTTTGGAGATTGCTGGTAGAATACATATTGGGCGATAGTTGCTACAGTCACCCTTGTCACCCTTCTTGAACACAGGCAATACTTTTCCCACTTTTAAAGGTGTTGGAAATAGGCCATTTTCTATACATTTGTTGAAAAGTATGGTCAGTGGTGTTCTCAGTTCGTTAACAATTTCCTTAAGAAAATTTGTCGAGATGCCATACACATCCACTGTATTCTTGGATTTAAGGCTCCTTATGATCATCTCTATTTCATCGGGTGCTATCGGGGCAAAGTAAAATGAGCCAGCTGTGTTTAAAGACAGAGCAGACAGCAACTCACTGTACGTTTCTGTTGGCTGTATGCCATTAGCCACTTCCTCACCCATGCCACAAAAATATTTATTCATGTCCTCCGCGGATAATGACGAAGTTACTGGCTTTTCTACATTTGTAGGCCTTCTCTCAGCATTGATCAACTTCCAGACCGCTTTTATTTTGTTGTCGCTTTTCTCTAAATAGTCAGTATAAGCTTTTTGTTTTAGTTCTGTAATTTTTTTACTATATTGGTTCTTGAGCTCTCGATATATTTTGTAGATAGTTTGGTTCTTAGTTATTCTTGCTACACTCGCCCACGCGTCCAGTGTGTTTTTCAACTTAATGACTTCATCGCTCACCTCACAACTCACTCGCGTATCTTTTTTTGCTTTTACCTTTTTTTCGGGAAAACAGTACTCAAATGCATGAACGAATCTCCCGTGAAATTGTTCGAACATCCTGGCAGCGTCCAATGTTTCGTCCATCAAGAGAACTTCATCACTAATAAGTGCTTTGAATGCTACAATATTTTTTTTGTTCATAATTCTTACTTCTTTTACTGTTGTTGTGGGTTCTTTTGGTGTGGTCGAACCATTATATTGAACAATCTGTGCCATATGATCAGATAGATGGAGATTAATTGTTTGTTTGACTAGATTTTGAGCTTCAACATTTGTGAAAACATTATCTATGAGAGTACAACTCGTATTCGTTATTCTGGACGGCTCTTCAAAGATCTGCTCTAAACAATAAGTGTTAAGTAGATTACGTAAGTCCTCTATCGTTGTGGTGTTTATGATAAAGTTAACATTGAAATCACCCGCTATAAAAACTTCTTTTCGTATCTTTTCCATATTTAATAGGAAGACCAATTCAATTATGCAGGTATGGATCAAAGCAAGCAGATTGCTACTACAGATCAGTATAGAGTAGAGATCTGTGTAAGGCTTTTGATCGAAATATCTTTGCGTAAATCAAGAGTCTTTAGATTGAGCGATTCATTGTTTCGCTATTTTTAATCGTAATTATATGACTTCGAGTTTCATATAATGTATTTTCGTTCAAACAAAAATTTGAGACCAGCTTTTGGGTGCCTCAAGGCTGGACACTGGGTCCTTTGTAATTACTACTCTTCAACAAAAATTTGCCTGAAGGCTGTTACTATGAAATTTTAATGTTTTCTGGCGATGTAAAATTGTGTTTATGTATTGATTCTATTCGTAATTGTTTTAGAGGTAAATAAATCTGAAACTTTTTGCCACGGATTTCTATCAGACAGTAACAACAAAACATCAAAATGCAACTAACTGATTAATATCTTGCACAGAAAACATCCATTTATGAAACTTGATGCTGGATTGTTATTAACCATATTGTTGTGGCCCGCAATGTATTAGACTTTTACAGATGTGGTTAATATTTCAAACACTATTTTTATGACAGGAATATTTCTCTTTAAGTGTATAAATTTTAAGGTATATTTTCAATATTATTCAGTTTATTGTTAGATATGTTTTTAGTGCGAAAGAGTTAGGGTAAAATTTATCTATCATTTACATAATATGTATGTATATCTATACTTAACCTAACATTATAAAAGGCATTCGTTTTATTTTACCATGATGTTTATTCTTACTCAGTAATACAATGAATCTAAAATTTCATTACGTGATATTGTACTAATTACACTACAAAGAGCACCTAAGTAATCGAAGCAGGCACTAACATTCTTAATAATATTTGTAGGGATATTATCCAAATTGTTTTTGTGCTGCTAATAACTCGTTTCTACAAAATTAATGAACTTAACTAAAACTTAAGACATTTAATAAATATGATGTATTATACGTTACACAAAAAAGCTTTTATAGTAGTTTCGAGTTTGATATGATGCCAAAGTTATTCTTAATTTCTTTAATGAGAAACTAGATAATTTGTCGCTGTAAAGTGAGTCGTGATATAATTGTCAATGATGCCTCTTTTGCAGAAAGTTTTCTGTACAAAATACGATTCTACAATATCGTATCAACAAATCATCAAACATTTAACGACGGTCAAAATTGGTGCATTATATTATTGAATATTGAATTCAACGTAATAACATATAATATCTTGTGATGAATTTAGTTTTTAACTTTTATTAACTACTGATAAATGAAGAATATAAACGCTTGTATGTCTCAGAAGAATAAGAATACTGGTTTTGCAAGTTGTATTAAAAGGTTTGACATATCCATCGTAAAAGAATATGATTTATCTTTATTGAAATGAAAAGCATGTGATGGAAACAATAACTTTTTAAATATTACATTGATGTACCATTATTTCTACACAAACATTTATAGCCCATATCTTCAAAAAATGCATACAATAAACTAAGCTTTCATTGTGACGTTGATCGTTCATTGATAAATATAGTGCAATGAAATAAGTCCACAAAAGAAAAGTAAACATCGGCGCGAAGCACCGTAAATAAGTCATAAATCAACTGCACTCATGTACAGCGTCAGCTATAGAAAGTCTGGAATATGGTAGAAGAGAGCCGGAATTTGCTGGTATATCTCTAGACCTTTTGTCTACAGATATAAATGCTACCGGTGGTAAGGAATGAATTCGTTGAATAGTATTCGTACAGTTCAAATAAACATAAATAATGTGAGTAGTGCAGTTTTATTATACAGTAAAGGTTTGCTAATCCGGATCAATTAAAACTGGCTCGATTCGGACTATGAGAACGTCCGGATTAGTGGAGGTAATATTAAAACTAGAGTAAAAAGCAAAATAAATGGTGACACGTCTTTTATAGAAAATATCTGAGTACATAACATACAAATATACGTAAAAAGTTAACTACATATATTACTGAAAAAAATCAGAAATTTTGGTTTGACGAATACAGCCTTGTTTAGCCTCCATCGCGCGCTGTCGCAGCATTCTGAGGTTAGTTAAACTGTTTAATTCAACTTTATTTTCCTCAGCCCATTGCATACAGGTGCTGAAACTCTTAATAGCCTCTTCATGCTTAATTCTCAGCTCATCTTTGGAAGCTTCTTCATCGGAAGAGAAGCTATCATCGCTATCTAATGGCAAACGCTCTTCATCTCCAACGATCCATTCATCAATTTCAGTTTCTTCAGGTAGATAATTGTCGTCGTTAATTCGCTGTAACATATTTCCGAGTTCAACAAATTCTTGACGTTCGAAATTCCATCTCTCTTTAAGAGTAAGCAGCGGAATTTCCTCATCTGAATCCCATTCACTTTCTGAATTTGTTGTGATCTTATTAGCTGAATAACAAAGTATTTTCCTCCAACATTTTTTATAACATCTGGCGAAAGCTTCTCCCAAGCATGAGCAAGCAAAAATACGGCATCCTTTAAAGTAATGCTCTTAAGAGTCTTTGTAATATCACTTACTTCCAAAGACAGAACATGGGCCAAAAGGCTCTTTCGATAATACAGTTTGGTTAAACGTATCGCATTTTGGTCCATGGGCTGAATAAGTGGGGTGCAATTGGGTGGTAGGAACATAGTGACAATTTGGTCATCATCACTTGTAAGCTGGGTTTCTGATGCGTGGCTAGGAGCATTGTCAATTAATAAAATAGCTTTTCCCATTAAGATTATTGTGTGCCTGAAATTTTCTCACTTGCAAAACGAAAGACTCATGAAACCATTTCACAAAAAGTCCAGATGTCATCCAAGCATTTTTTGTTGAGTAGTACTCAACGGGGAGGCTCCCGCAATTCTTAAATGCTCTGGGATTTTTTGCTTTTCCAATGACCATCATTTTGACTTTATGAGTACCATCACCGTTTGAGCAGGCAAGAAAAGTCAACCTTTCTTTTGAAGTTTTTCGCCCTGGAGCAGTTTTTTCTTCGGCGTGTACCAATGTTCGATCGGGCAGCAATTTCCAAAACAATGCAGATTCATCTGCATTGTATATTTGGTTTGGGAGTAGGTTCAACTCATTCATTTTTTCAGTAAATTTTCGTAAAAAAGGTTCTACCGCAGACGAATCACTCGATAGTTTCTCTCCAACCACTTTAAGATGCCGAATGCCATGCCTCTTTTTAAATTTATGTATCCATCCTTTGCTAGCAATAAATTTATTGTCATTATAATATTTAGAATAAATTTGGACGGCTTTTTCGCATAAAATATTTGCTGAGATGGTTGCAAGTCTTTCTCGCTGCAACAGAAACCATTTGTATAATTCATTTTCCATTTCTGGATATTCTGGTTTTCGGATAATTTTTCTACGTGTTGGTAATGAGACACAGCTTGCGATATAACTGTGTAAATACAAAAATACAATAATGAATGAATTACCAGTTAATGAATAAAAGTCCATACCTAGTATTTTTTTCTTTATTCTTTTTAATGTCAGAAATTGTCGATGTTCCGACACCATATTTTTCTGCTAACACTTTTCCACTAACACCACTATTCAGCTTTTGTAATATTTCTTGTTTTTCGCCGATGGTCAACGTTTTGTGTGCCTTTTTCGCGGCCATGTTGATTCAAACTGATTCGGGGATTGCCCTGTTTATGTGTCGTATGTAACCGGGACTTCATTGTACTTAACGAAAACACACGACGCGCGATCCGGAGTAGTGGATCTATGGCCGATTCGGATTACAAGGTACATAATGTTAAACTTACAATTTTTAATTTTGTCCGGATTACAGGGAAGTCCGGATTAATGGAGGTCCGGATTAGCGAACCTTTACTGTAGTTCACAAAATACATAAATATTACTGACATAAATAGTAGTGATAGAAATAAATACGTGTGTTAATTTGTTTGTAGTAGTATTAGGTGCGATACATTTATTTTATATTTTTATATTGTGATTAGTTTTAAGTGTGTAAATATACAGACTCTTTCAAAAGATTTGCACGAGTTGTTCATTTCGACCCCGAAAACGCAACAACAGTAAACTAATAACAAAATGAGAGTTTTGAAAGCAGACTACCATTTGTTTAGTTTCCATCGGAAGATCATCGATTTATCAGGATTTACATACAACTTAGCAGTTAATGCTTTTACTGACAACGAGTGATAAAACGTAGAAAAATGAAAACGCGGAATTGTGTAATAAAAAGTGAAAATGTAAACTTTTTGGTGTAGAGCAGCCGCTACTATTTGTATAGCTTTCATCAGAATATTCTCGATTTATCAGGAGCAACATTCACATTTACCGCATGGTAAACAATACTGACATGTGTTAAATGACATACGAGTAGCAAAACAAATTTGGCACATAATAGGCTGGTTTAGAAATTACGTGCCTTAACAAAGAAAACGCATTTTTTTCTGACAAATACATTTTATTTTTCAATATGGTCTCCTGCTCACTGAACACACTTATTCCAACGATATTCCAAATTAGTAATGCCCTCATTGTAGGTCGATAAATCCAAGTCCAAGAAATAGCTATTTACAGCAGCGATTACCTAGGAATTAGACGGAAATCTCTTACCGCCGAACTGTTTCTTCAGGTTTGGAAAGAGATATAAATGGCTGGAAGCCAAATCTGGGGAATAGGGCGAATGGGGCACTAATTCAAATCCCATTTCATTAATTTTTGCCGTTACAATTGCAGACTTGTGAGCAGGTGCGTTATACTGATGGAAAAACACTTTTTTTTGCCAAATGAGGGCATTTCTCTTTGATTCTGTCTTAAAATGTTGCGACAAATTGGCATAATATTCCCCATTTATTGTCTTCCTCTTTTCTAAGTAGTCGACCAATATAATACCAAGGCCAACTGTATCTGGTATCGCTGCGGGATATAAGACCGTGACATAACGAGATTTTTCTGATTTTGGTAACCTCGAAATATTGATGCCCATATGGCGCCATCTATCCAAAGCATAATAAATTGTTTGGTAATCGCTAAGCATTTTTAAAATTACGTGATAAAATTATCCAATATGATTGGATTATATCAAATTTACTGCTATTGACATTTGACTGATTTGACATTTATTTTGTCTATTTCATATTCTTTTCTATTTAAATTATTCTAATACTACACATATTCAGTTGTTTCATTTGATGTAGGCTACATATTTACTAGAATACATTTTGGAAGTTACGTCGAGTACCAATAGAAAACTATTCGTATGCAGTTTTTTCACGGAAAAAAACCTGGCTGTTTATAAAATTCTAATGGAAAAATTGCTGGGTTCAAGTAAAGCAGGTTTGCTAGACGGTATTTGGTCACTCATATTAACAATAAGTAATAAGTCTGAATATGTGAACTCGGTATTTGAGGTCTGATTTAGTAGTTTTAAAAAGGGTACAAGTGGGTTTATTATGAATATTTCGACACTGTAAATTTTTCTTCTGTAATTAGACTTGCGCCTGTTGGATAAATAAAGATGCTGTAGTCATTTTAAAATGCTCTAATTATTACTAATAATATTCCTTGTTATCATCGTAAGATTGAGAAGTGCCTACAAGAATTTGTTAGTGTTATAAAGCAAATTCTGGTTTGTCTTGAAATGTGTGCGTAGAAATACTAACGGATTTGGTATAGGCAGCACCAAAGAGTGCATCACTGTATGTAACTAAATTAGTAAATTGTAATAGTGCCAAAATGGAAAAAAGTACATCAAATATGTACCGAAATAGACAGAAAAATGAATATTAGCTTTTTAACCCGTGTTATTTGGAAATATTCTATATTTCTTTTAATAAGTGTACATGTGAGTCTGTAGACCACATTTTAGGTTTAAAAGAGGTGAAAATTATATTACCGATGCCAGAGTGCTTGAATATTTTATGAGGCAAATATTGCTATGTGGAATATTAAAGCTTCAAAATCTTCCAATACAGTTGAATGCAGCGATTACGTTAAACAAACACTTTACAACGTAATTGAACCCAAATTTGAGTTTCCTTTTGAATTGTTATAACAAATTAGAAACGTAAGTAAAATTGTAATTCTTGACGCTACCCAAGAGCAGTTTATTGTGGTTTATTATCAGCAGCACTTTTTTAATTCTTTTAGAATTATTAATATTAATTACCTATTGTAAAGTTAATTTTTAAAGTGTTATTTTAAAGTTATTTCAATAAAAATTCAGTTATTATTTTTTTCGGGTACTACAAGATGGCGTTACATAAGAATCAATATTCTGAGGTTACCAGAAACAAATTCATCAATGTAAATCGAAGCCATGTGTCGGCCTTATATCGCGCATCGATAATGATTTAGTTGGCCTTGATAATACCATGAGGATCCCAAAAAACAGTTGCCATAACATTTCCTGCTGAAAAAACCGTTTTAGCATTCTTTGGTGGCGGAGAACTTTTTCTTGTTTATTGTTTGGATTGCCCTTTGGTTTCCGGAGTGTAATGGTGGACCAGGTTTCATTGACGGTAATGAAACAGCGTACAAAGTCCTTCCGATTGCGGCTAAAACGTGCAAAAAGTTCGCGGGAAACGCTAAAACAATACAATTTTGCTCCAGTGTGAGTAACCGTGGCACCCAACGCGCAGTGTATTTTTTCATAAACTATTCTTCACTTAAAATTCTGTGCACTGTGTTTTGATATACCTAAAATATCTGCTATCTCGCGCACTTTTATTCGACGCTCAACCAAGACGATACGGTGGACTTTTTCAATCATTGCCGGAACAGTAACAGTTTTTGGACGTCCACTACGGGGGTTCATCATTTGTGATCATACGACCACGCTTAAATTCGCAACCCAGTTTTTAACCATTGAAAACGGAGGACGAATTCTAATAGTGTTGAATCCCTCTGCTTTGATTTCGGTTGGTGTTAAGCCTTTCAAATAAAAGTATTTTATCACTGCTCTCAACTCAGTGTTTTCCATTATTACAAAATCACACGAGACGTTCATTTTGGCGTACTGTCAAAAACAGACTAATTGGATGATTCTACAGAATGGTAAAGATTCCTGCAAATTCGCGCCATCTCGGTGTCACAATAAAGAATTCATTACTGACTACTGTTACTGAACACTGTGGACATGTATGAGTTTTTGGTATTGAGATTCTCACAGGTAAGACTTGGTACTGCACATATAGTCCAGTCGAATTAGACATGAAATCAAGTAAGTTCTATTCTGGAATATGGTTTTGTCGCCGATTTTTTTATAGGTACATTTGACCCCCACGATCATACCCTGAAAAATGCCAAAAGTTTAAGGTCCGGGTTTGGCCGTGAGAAATTGTTAAACAATTGAAAAGTGACATTTTCCGGTTAAACTTTTTTCCCGTAGGTTAAATGTGAAAACTGTCCGTACAAACGTTGTTCGCCCCATCATTCTCTAAAAAACAAGCCATTGCACGATCGATTATCATTATTTGTTTAGCTGCAAAATGCATAAAACCATGGCAATTTTTATTTTTTGCATTGAATCGATGAATAATCAACGTATGGCTTTGAACCTCATGGTGCAGGCAATATAAAATGTCCCCCAGAGAACAGTGCAAAGTTCACTCACCTGTGGTGTATAGTTGAGCTACAATAAGCGACAAGCCAAAATTCCTAAATTAGCTGCCCCTTCCTTGCATATTGTCCACATGGTTCAAAAAAATCATGGTTTTAATTCATTGAGAGGTCTTTCCGAAAATGGAAAAAAAGGATTTTTTTTCTCAAAAATTGCCATTTTTTTTGGAGGTTCGAAATTATTTGCTTATAAACAAATGAAATATCTCCGACAATTGACACATTATCGTAAATATTATGGTAGATTCTGCTTCCTTTCTCTTCAACGAGTAATTTGAGACTAATGCCTGCCATACACGTTACGGTCCACCGGAGAGGTCTACCTGTGCAGGTACGCCCGCGCAGGTAGACCTGAGATGAACCTGAGCGTGTGTGGGACATTTTTTGAACCTGCGCAGGCGACCGGTGAAAGAATCGAAAATCAATTCTTTCACCGGTCGCCTGTGCAAGTTCAAAAAATGTCCCACACACGCTCAGGTTCATCTCAGGTCTGCCTGCGCAGGCGTACCTGCACAGGTAGACCTCTCCGGTGGACCGTAACGTGTATGGCAGGCATAACTTTATACGAATATCTTGATTAGAACTGGAGATAACAACGTTCTAGTTTTATTACGTTTATTATCGTTCTGGTGGATATTTAAGGGAAAAAAAATATCAAATTTCTCTCAATACCCCAAGGAATCGCCGTGAATTTTTTCAGATCTGTAGGAGCACTCTATGCAAGTCAAAGAAATTAATGAAGTTCGGCGCGTGCTGGCGGTGGGAAAAATTGCGACCGGGGGGCGTGGTGGGGTAAGCCAGAGGCTCCGCGCGCTGCCTGGAGTTATATGTTTGTTAAATAACCGGCGATTCGGGCTCGGCGCGGGCGGCGCGCGGAGCTTCTGGTTTACCCCACCACGCCCCCCGGTCGCAATTTTTCCCACCGCCAGCATGCGCAGAACTTCATTAATTTCTTTGACTTACATAGAGTGATCCTACAGATCTGAAAAAATTCACGGCGATTCCTTGGGGTATTGAGAGAAATTTGATATTTTTTTTTCCTTAAATATCCACCAGAACGATAATAAACGTAATAAAACTAGAACGTTGTTATCTCCAGTTCTAATGAAGATATTCGTATAAAGTTAGTCTCAAATTACTCGTTGAAGAGAAAGGAAGCAGAATCTACCATAATATTTACGATAATGTGTCAATTGTCGGAGATATTTCATTTGTTTATAAGCAAATAATTTCGAACCTCCAAAAAAATGGCAATTTTTGAGGAAAAAAAATACTTTTTTCCATTTTCGGAAAGACCTCTCAATGAATTAAAACCATGATTTTTTTGAACCATGTGCGACAATATGCAAGGAAGGGGCAGCTAATTTAGGAATTTTGGCTTGTCGCTTATTGTAGCTCAACTATACAACACAGGTGAGTGAACTTTGCACTGTTCTCTGGGGGACATTTTATATTGCCTGCACCATGAGGTTCAAAGCCATACGTTGATTATTCATCGATTCAATGCAAAAAATAAAAAATAAAAATTGCCATGGTTTTATGCATTTTGCAGCTAAACAAATAATGAAAATCAATCGTGCAATGGCTTGTTTTTTAGAGAATGATGGGGCGAACAACTTTTGTACGGACAGTTTTCACATTTAACCTACAGGAAAAAAGTTTAACCGGAAAATGTCACTTTTCAATTGTTTAACAATTTCTCACGGCCAAACCCGGACCTTAAACTTTTGGCATTTTTCAGGGTATGTTCGTGGGGGTCAAATGTACCTATAAAAAAATCGGCGACAAAACCATATTCCAGAATAGAACTTAATTTAATTCGACTGGACTAATATTAGTTAACACAACACCTATCATTTTTCTTTGTTTTGTCACTCGTGTGTCATTTAACACATAAGTCGGTATTGTATGCTATGTGATGAGGTTGGATGTCGCCTCTGATAATGAAGGGACCTTCTTCATGGAAACTACGTAAATGGGAGCTTTATGATTATTAGTTTATTATATTTATGAATAAAACCTCTACAGCATAGTTTAATTTATACATTTCTTATACTGGGGTGTCTCTAAAAGGTGCGGAAAAAACGCTACCACACATTTCTGAGGGCAAAATATGACGATCTAACCCAACTTACCTCAGTCCAAAAGTGGATGCTTTCGGAGATACAGAGTGTCAAAAGTTCTATTTGGTTTTAGTTTTTTATAAATAATTTCTGTAATAATTGGTATATTGTCACAATATTTGGGTAGGGGGGGTTTCGTGGGGTAAAAAATTTAAATCTGCTCTCATTTTCATTGCAAAATGTAGAGGGCGCCACCTGCGGCATATTGTATCCATTTAAAACGTAATAACTTTTTTGAGACACACTGTATTTAACTTTTAAATAAAAATTCTTATTCTCCAATGTTTTTTACCTAGAAAAGGTATACCTGGTAGGAGTTGATTGGAGCAGCCGTTTATGAGTAATCTGGATATAAAAAATTCATTCCGTATATGGACACATATGCTTCTGTAATTTGGGTGTTATTCTTGTGGCAATTCAATGCAATGGTGCATCCACTTTTGGACTGAGGTAAGTTGGGTTAGATCGCCCTCAGAAATGTGTGGTAGCGTTTTTTCCGCACCTTTTAGAGACACCCTGTATATAGTATTTTTTATTCCTCTAATATTGATAAACTCGACGACGCTGTATATTCAACAACAAAATAAATCGGTTGTTGAAGATCACGTTCATTGACCTGATACATATTACCAACAGTGATATACATTGTATAGCGTCGAATACTACATTATAATATCGATTGCCATTAATTCAATTTGTTATTGTTATCTTCGTGTTGCCCGTTGACATTATAAAATTATTGCTGTTAACTTTGGCGAGTTAATTAGCCCATCAAGCAGGATTAATTGAATGATATTAAAATGTGCACATTTTGTTTACGAGTTATAACTATAGCGAGCTTAATGAACATATGGGCTTTTGTATTCTGAAGAGAGAGTGTTTGAGGATTCCATGTGAGAAACTCAAAATTACTAAAATGGAAATGAATGAATATACGGAAGTGCTAACTTTACAGATTGTAAGTAGGGACTCAAAAGAACAAGGGAAGATGTGGGTTAAGAGATGGGGAAAATCTGTTCTTGGATTTTATTGTACACTCGGTAATTTATCATTTATCCTAATAATTTCCTGTTTCGATGCAATATTCAAAGCTTTCACGCTTTATAAATCCACAGTGAATAATTTGAAATTATCCAAATCTTCACCCACATTTTAATAAATGCTGTATACCTGATTAAAGCTATTGGTCTTGTAATTATCCTAGTGTACTCTTGTAATCTCTTTCGTGACATGGTATTACTTATGAATGCAGGTGGCATATGCACATTCTACATTTTCACATCGAAGACGGCCTTCTCTATCTATATCGGAAGTGGTGCTTCCTTTCAAAATAATACCATTAAATCTCCAACGTCTTTCGTTCATAAATTCAAAGACGTCATCAGCTAACATTTCCATTTGTTCCACCTCCGAGAAGGACGAAATAAAATATATTCCCGACAAGGGGCCGTTCCAGAAAGGCGACGGGTGAAAATCTTTAATTATTCAGACAGCAATGAAACTTAAATGCAATTAAAAATCTATTGTTTGCGGGACTGCCGCTAAGAAAGCTCGGGAGGATTTATTAACACAAAGTGTTCGAAGGAAATTAACGCAAAGGCAAAGAAGGACCCCGCTACTGCGGCGGCCAACCAAGAGAACCGAGCGGATAGCGGGAGCAGGAGAAGAAAGGCTGTGTGGGGTCCCGAATAACTCGCAATTAATTGTAATAAAATTCAATTAATGCTGTGGTGTCATTCATTTTCCGTAAGGTACGTCGTCTTTCGTTGAATTTTTAATGAAAAAGAAGGAATGTTGAGATTTTTGTTGAAATTTTAAATGATTTATTATGACATTTTCGTTATTTTTTTTTTGTATTCGAATAGCTACAGAATGGGGGAGAAATGTTTTAATTACTAATTTCTTTCTGGAATTCCATGATTATGAGCGGCCTATTACCGCTGGCATTCTTGATTTATTTTCAAATTCGAAGTATATTTTCTCGTTTCTTAACTAATAAGATTCAAAACGCATTCTCAGGTTTTTATAGAAACTCTTTTGTTTTAAATATAAATCGCGGATGGTTTTGGCTGTTACAGATAAAGCATGATTTACTGTACGATGCATGGAAATTTAAAAGTGGCAACGTTTTTCGGAAAGGGTTACAATATAGTGCATGCGGGCGAGAAAATTTTAAAGATTTTGATTTGACAAGTGGCATTTGTTGCAAAATGAAGTAATATTGCAGTAATAGTTCCTTTACTACACAATTCCTTTACTACACAAATATCTGAGAATCTCAGCTAACTAGTGAGTTTTTGCCTTTCTTTTAGCAAACTGAGTCTGGGTTAACAAAGTTGTAGAACTAAGTTTAGTAAAATTTTGTAGTGTTGGTAGCGACAGTTTTAGTAATTGAACTGAAAAGTATTTGCATAACTTTATATTTTATTCATCGATGCATGTGAAAAAGGAATTTAAAACTCCTATTAATTTACACTGAATTAAATCGAATAAAAATAAACTGAACAATTTAGATTTTAATGTTTTGTTGTCAGCAGTTTTAGATTTCTACAAAGTTAAGACGTCCTTTTTATACATTTCTATCTGACTTGTAAAAAAAAAAGCTTTTTATGTCAAGTACAGGCATTAAACTACATACTACCGGCCTTGTGTGTTAGAAATATATAACACTTTCGGCTGTTACTTTGTGAAGATTCATGATACTGGATATAAGTAAAATAAAACACTCAATTAAACTTTGAATAAAAGTTTGATAATGTCGAAACTGCAGTCACAGAGTGATTAAAATAAAGTGAAATTATTCAAAGTTTAATTGAGTGTTTTATTTTACTTATATCCACTTGTGTGTTAGTGTTAGTTATGAAGCCTAGAGAAATCTGTAAATATGTATTTAACCCTTTAGCTACTGGAATGTATCCACAAATCTGTCTGTCTAAACGCGAAAAAAAAAGTTGTGTACATAAGAATGTTAAAATTAGAGGGGGTAAACGGGGAAATTACCCCCCTTTTAATATAATTACACTTATATGTTATATAAAAAATACGTTTGCTAAGCAAATTAGTCCCTCTAAGATTGTTGCCCGGGACCCTTCTTAGTACATACATATTTATCTATTACAATCCAAACACCCTTTTTTATAGACAGGGGGTTGTAAAAAATTATAATTTTGAGTATATTCTAACTATACGTATATAGCGAATTATAGATAATTCATTGAAAAATAACATAATTATACATATAGGAAACGTATATTCTAGGTTTCAGCTCTACTGAAGAAGACTCACATGTCAGTCGAAACGTTTAGAGAAGAGACAACACAGTTCGGTACCCCAAAAACAAGTTTTATACATTAGCGCGATTAGAATCATTATTATTTCAGAACTCATATTTCTACTGATGCAAAACTAAAACTTGGTATTTCAAATAACACATGAAGTCCAAAAGCAATTAGGAATATGTTGAACTTTATTATACTTCAAAATGTATACCTACAAAATACTTCAAATATATAGAACAAAAGACATGTTTGGCCAAAAACAAACATATAATAAAAAAAATCTTTTACATAACATCCATATCAGTAAACAGATTAAGCCTAAATAGACTAATATAACAAAATACCAAATTGAAAGGAAATTATGTAACTTTTTTTCATCAAATGTTTTCTGCATGGTGTGATAAATTTTGTAACATTCGCCTAAACAAAGGACACCAAGATGTAACATTCTTCACGTTTTCTTTCACCTCGGTGAGTATTTGAACATACATGGTAAATTCTTTGCCCCTTTTGTAACTCCCAATACGTGGAACATTTTCATGCGAAGACTTTCCAGGAAATTCGCTGCAACTAAGCGACTTATTCTTCCATACTTTGTCTCCCCAGTCTAGCCAGCAGTCAGAGTTCTATTTTTCTTCAAAATTTGTTGCACAACTTTTCTTATAAATATGTTCAAGCGTATTGAAATTTTTCCTGTTTTTACAAGAAACACATTATAATCATTTAGCATAGTAACATCAATCAGGTGAAAATAGTTCTTTATACCACTTGATTTTCAGACACATTCCACTGTAGCTAATTGCATGTCACATTTATCAATCATGCCCATGTTTTGAGTATAATCTAATACACAGTCTGGTTTCCTAATATGCTCGCCAGTTCTATGGTTCAATTTTCTGCTATTGTTCATTACTCGTTATGAATGTTGAAAGCATTAATACATCACGTTTGTCTTTCCGCATAAGAGCCATTACATTTCCGCACTTCCCGCGTCCCCCATCCGATGTAAAAATTTCGGAAAGTTTTCTATTTTTTTTTTCTGTATCACAGAAACCGGTATTTTGCTGGTCCAAGTAAATTGTCAGTTTAGTGTTAGTATACCAATTATCTGTATATAACAGATGCCCTTTTTGTTCATAGTTCAAAACTAGTTTTTTTTTGCACCGCACCTGAAACACCTAACGGATCATTTTGAAAAATGTTCATTTCAGAACCGGTGTACACTAACAAGTTCAGAACAATTCACATCTCACAATCACACAACACAATAATGTTAATTTCAAATCCATTTTTCTTAGATAGGATAAATTGCTTGAAGTGCAGTCTGCCTTTGAAGAATATCAGGGATTTATCGAACAGCAGCTTTTGAAAAGGATGAAAAAATGTTAAACACTTCTATTCCATTCTTCAAATATGGTTCGTATTTTCCACAATTTATCGACAAAATGAATATAACACAACAGTTGTGTGGACCTGTCTCTTGTCATGTACTTGCTAATAAAATTACTGGCAATAATGGGATCTATTGACCAATAATCTAAATTGCATGTTTTTTATATGTGGCATCAACAAAATTATTGCTTTTCATTGAGATTAGTAATCACCCATGGTCTTCTTTTTCGAGCAAGATCGTTGTCGGCACTGTACTCATGGTATCTATTAGTTTCGTCTACAATTAGGCTCATCAAAATATTTTACTTTGCTATCTTCATTTTCTATTTCAAGCGCTCCCGTGATGCAAGAATTTTCATCGTCAAAATGGTACATCGTACGACCGAAAATATCGCAATTTTGCCACTCATTGACCCTTTCACTACCATCACTCGGACTATCCAGGTCACAAAGTGAAAGAATTTGTTCTTCATCACTATCTATGTCATCGTCACTCAATTTTATTCTTGCACGCTTAAAAAAATATTTTTTTTATTTGCTGCATAATTATATCGAACATGGATTTACCATCAACATCTCGTGGTATGTACTTACAACTCGTGGTACTCGCGGTTGAAAGCGTCGAAGAACAGAATTGAGTGACAATGACATATATAGTGATGAAGATGATTTCTTTCACTTAGTGGCCTGAATAGTGCAAGTGATGGTAGTGAAAGAGACAATGACTCAAATAGTGACAGTGAAACTGTTCCAGGAGATTTACGTGGGCAAAATTGCGATATTTTCAATCCCACGATGTACCACTTTGATGATGAAAATTCTTGCATCTCGGAAGCGTTTGAAATAGAAAATGAAGATAATGAGTACGAGTAACTTGTAAAATATTTTGATGAGCATATGATGACGATAATTGTGGACGAAACTAATAGATACAACGAGTACAGTGCCGACAACGATCCTGCTCCAAAAAGAAAACCATGGGTGATTACAAATGTGAATGAAATGTACGTATAGCCTTTTAGCAATAATTTTGTTGATTCCACATATAAAAAACATGCAATTTCGGAGTAATGAACAACTGCAGAAAATTGAACATGCGCATGAGTGATAAATGTGACATGCAATTATAGCTACAGTGGAATGTGTCCGAAAATCAATCAAGTGGAATAAAGAACCATTTTCTCACATGGTTACTGTTACTAAAAGCTTATATGTGTTTCTTGTAAAAACAGTAAAAACTTCAATACGTTTGAAAAAAAGTCATGAAACAAATTTTGGAGAAAATGAAACTCTGATTGCTGCTAGACCGGGGAGACAAAGTGTGAAAGTAATAAGTCGCTCAGTTGCAGCGAATTTCATGGAAAAACATTCGCATGCAAATGTTCCAAATACTGACCCAGGTAAAAGAAAACTGGAAGTATGTATGTTACAACTTGGGGTCCTGAATGTAATAGAACTTTGTTTAGGCAAATGTCACAAAATTTATCACACTAGAAAAAAATTTTATGAAAAAAAGTTACATTATTTCCTTTCAATTTGGTATTTTATTATATAAGTCTATTTAGAGTTTTAGTCTATTTACTGATATAGATGTTATGTAAAAGAGTTTTTTTATTACATATTTATTTTTGGCCAAGCATGTCTTTTATTGTGTTATTTCTAGGTATAAATTTTGAAGTACCTATAATAAAGTTCAACATATTCCTAATTGCTTTTGGACTTCTTGTGTTATTTGAAATACTAAGTTTTAGTTTTGCATCAGTAGAAATATGATTTCTGAAATAATAATGATTCTAATCGTGCTCATACATAAACCTTGTTTTTGGGGTACCGAACTGTGTTGTCTCTTCTCTAAACGTTTCGACTGACATGTGAGTCCTCTTCAGTAGAGCTGAAACCCAGAATATACGTTTCCTATATGTCTAATTATGTTATTTTTCAATTAATTATCTGTAATTCGCTATATAAGTATAGTTTGAATGTTCAAATACTGACTGAGGTGAAAGAAAACGGAAGTACAACCTGGTGTCCTGAGCGTAAAGTAGGACTTTGTTTAGGCGAATGTTACAAAATTTCTAACACCAGAAAACAAATTTGATGAAAAAAGTTACTTATTTTCCTTTCAATTTGGTATTTTGTTAGTCTATTTAGGTAGAAGTTTTAGTTTGTCTACTGCTAGGGATCTTATGTTACCCCTTTAATTTTGACATTCTTATGTAGGTACAGCCGTAGTTAAAATATGAAATGCAACTAAACACACCAAAATTACTTCTAAACTGAAATTTCTTATGATAAAATAAATTAAAGTCAATAAGCCAGGCCTGGTCCCTGCATAATTCATCAAATCGCTTATTGACGACAGCCGTATCTCATGAAAGTTTCGTACAGTCGTCTATTGACGACAGCCGTAGTTAAAGGGTTAATAATATTTCCATGCGTGGCCGTCTGAATCTCCCTATCGCTGCGCAATATCAAAACCTAAAGTCACTATATCTTACAAAGTACCGCAATTAGGACGCCATATTGATTCCAATACCAACTGAAATGTAGTGAGTAGCGCGATTTTTAAATGTCCTGTTTTAGTGACTTTATGGAATTGACACATATTATGACGATTTTCAATATTATTTATTGTTTAAATTTGTTTTAGTAACTATACATGCATTTTTTGTAAATAAAACGAAATATGTATTATGGCAAGCTTATACAGATCTCAAAGCAATGCTTCTACTATTTTTATCACAAGTTGTTTATACCTTTTTATTTTTTTCTCGTAATGAAAAATAAACTCTACTTTTTACAAACAATTTGATTAAATTTAACACTACATTGTGGCAATTAGGCACATTGCATTTATAATTACATACCACTTGGTAATCGGAATAGACGATATCCATTTTCGCTTCTGCTTTTGCATCGTGCAACACAGCAGCCAGTCATTGTCACAACAAATACAAACGTATCTTACTACGTATAACACCAATTATAACACATTACATATAAATAAGCGACCAACGAGCGATTTCGTGTTTTTACAGTAATAATATGACAGCAGTCAAACGGCCATTTTGTCTCCAAAATATATCTTTCTCTCTCTTACTCATGGTCCTTACCAATTGCGGTACTTCGTTAGATATAGTGACTTTATCAAAGCCATAACATAATGAGAATTCCGTTCTCTACCTGGCGCCACCTGTCCAAAGCTTTATAAACTATTTGGAAATCGCGAAGCACCTTCAAAAAACCGTGTTTAAAATATGCAATTGGATTATACAGAGCCCAGTTAACACTTAATTTATTACTGTTATTGCAATTTAACTTATTTGACATTTACTTTGTATATTTTGCGACTTGTTATGGTGTGTACCAATGGAAACTTTATGCAGTTTTTCAACCGAAAAACATGAATGTGGTCGTTTACTTCTTAATAAAATAGCACGTGCTTAAACGCAAGTAATTCTCTAGGCATTTCAAAAAATGAAAATTGATTATCAGAAATATAGTATAAGGGAAATACTTCGTAAATAGCCATTATTTTGCATTTCAAGGTAAAAATTAGAAATATTTTAATATTTATAGATGTACAAAGACAACACTTCTTAAATTCTAATGGACAAACTTCCGGGCTAAAGATAAGCAGCACTGGTAGACGTTATTTGGTCACTAATATTAACAATAAGTCTGAATATGTGAATTCTACGATATTTGAGGGCTAATTTAGTACAATTTTAAAGAGAATATCAGAAAAGAAGTGGGTTTATTATGAATATTTCAACACTGTTAATATTTGTTCCGTAATTAGACTTGTATCTGTTGGATAAATAGAGATGCTATAATTATTATTAAAATGCTGTAATTATTACAAATGCTCCCTGTTATCAAAGTTGAAAAGTTCCAAAGGAAAGTGATTAGTGTTAAAGCAAATGTTAGTCTGTCTTGAAAAACAACCATATGGAGAACCTTCTAGGAACACTGACTGACCTTCAAGTTCAAATTCGAAAAGAGAGAATCCAAACATATGACGCAAAAGTATTCCAAATAAAATTAGTGTTTTATTTTTATGTAAATATTACAAATTATTTAAATCGGTAAGTTCTCATGCAACAATTTTCGAATTTCGCGGATGTTTTAAGTTGGCTACGAAGACAATCTAATAGAATGCGGGTGGCATAATTTACATTCAGATTCAATTAACAATATCTTCTAAAATAATTATTAAATTTTAATAAAGCGAACAGACCAGATTAAACATGGTAAAAAACAGAAAATTAAACACTAAGAAAATGAAGATAAGAAAAAAAATACTTTTTTACATTTTATGACTAAAACTTTAACCTTGATAATTTTGCACAAAGGAATTCCGTTTCTGAATTAAAAAAATTATTATTAGTTTTATCACATTCTAAAACAAAGGAGCAAAAGATAATGATTCAATTAACACTGATAACTACTACATTCGTGTTTGGGCGGAGAATGAATGCGAATTGCATTTTCATGGCACAACGCAATAAAAGTAATAATAGCAACAATATTATGGAATAAGTTACGTTAAGAGTCGGTTTGGCGTGTGGTCCGTGCAAAAACGTCAAGGTGAAGCCGACAAGAACAAACCGTGCTTTTCAACAATAAAATAATAAATTGTTAGAGAAAGCAAGAGTACGTCGTCATGTACGATATTTCACAATTTATGACCGACTTAATATGTATAATTATAAATCATAACAGCCGCAACTATGTATATTTAAAGTGAAAATGACTGAAAAAGGAAAAATATTAGTATATATTTCACAATTGTTGAGAGTACGTGATAAATTTTGTATAAAAAGACGTGTTCTTTAGTATTAATGATTGCAGCCGTATTGGTATTGTCTATACTGATTTCTTTCAAATAATACTCTCGATTGGATAAACATGTTACCAGAACTATGTGCAGTTGCGATAGTAGTTTGAAAGCATTTCATCTGTCAAATGTCATTCGCGATTAGTTATTTACAAAAAGCTCATTTTCATAAACTAGATCATAGGTAAACCCTTAGATAAACAAGCAAAAAAAATCATTCACACATTAATCATGTATTTTAAAAGAAAACGCTATAATGAGGGACTTTATGTGCGAATTTGCCTCTTCCATCTGTAGCAACTGTTTTACGATGTATTCATAATAATGGAAATTACATAATAGAAGGAGAAGTTAATTTGCAGAATTTAAGCGATTATTTGGATAAACATCACTTACCTCGAGTGCTGTGGATGAGTGAAGACGCCACAGGTGTTACTGGAAGAATTCAGTATGATCCAACTACTAACCTTGGATTTGTTTTACCTCTGGGAGAAAACGGATTTCCGATAATCCAAAACTATCCGGCAACAGATGCAAATTCTATTAAAAGTTACTTTGAAAGTGAGAGAGCATCTCGCTTAATATATATCGTTATGATGCAACCTTTAGGAGAAAATGCACCTTCGTTTTGCCTGTCTTTATTTGGGACCGATAACAAATTTACTGCAAATGATGTTGTCCATAGATGGAATTTTCTTTTGCAAGATGCTTCTAAACACAATATTACAATTTTGGGTATGTCTGGTGACGGGGACAGTAGACTTTTGAAAGCAATGCGATTTCGGATGAAACTGGGTAAAGCAGCACCTGAAGAAAACTTCTGCAAGTATTTTGCATGTCCATCTCAGACTGAAGTAGGTGTTTGCGTGCAAGATACTATACACATTGCTACAAAGCTAAGAAATCGATTGTTAAAGACAATGCAGAATGGTGGAAGAAACTCAGAACAAAAATAAAGAGAAAAAAATGTTGATAGGAAAAAGGGAAATTACTATTAACGACTTGTACCAGTTAATTGAAGATGTACCCAAATCTCAACATTTATTATGTAGAACTGATCTAGACGTAAAAGATAGAATGAAGTGTTGAAAAAATTTATACGCCAAATATTATTGCCTTGTTAAAACAACGAAAAGCAGACAGTACCGCGATCTATCTGGAAATGATTCATAATTGTGTTAGTTCATTTAATGCCAAAGATATAAATCCCACAGAAAGAATTTTAAGGATCTGGACTACCTTATTTTTTTTTCGAGTATGGAAAGCTTTTATTAACCGGTCCTCAAAGTTAAAAATGGATGTATTTATAACTAATAACGCTTATTTATGTGTCGAAATTAATAGTCACGCCATTGTAAATATTATACGCATCTTGAGGGAAAATAATACCCCGGAGTATTTTCTTCCAGTACTTTATAGCAGTCAAACTTGTGAACAGTTTTTTCGTACAACGAGGTCTATGACAACAACAAATTGTACCATGGTCAATTATAGTGTACTGGAAATACTCCATAGGCTCAAAAGATTGCAGTTGCAAAATGAAATATTTTCCAAGGATGAAATGGGTGGTTTCAAATTTCCGGCAAAGAGGCGCATTGAATATTCCTCAATATTGAAGTTACCGGACGATGAGGATATAAAAAGAACGATTGAGAAAGCCAAAGACAATGTGAAAACAATATTCTCTGAATTAAAAGTTCCTGTGAAAGAAGAAGACTTTTTACCAAAAATTGACGAAGTGGATATTATAGCGCCAAATTATAGCAATAAAAGAAAGAACTGTGATACATTTAGCGACAGCTCAAGTGCTAGTTCTAGTTCGTCAGAATCTGACACTGACCAGGAAGCCGGCAACGAAGAAAGAGAAGACTTGGAAGAATCCGATACGGAAACCGAGACTGAGGACAATATACTTGCACACTCTTCCACAGTAAGAGTTAATAATGTCGCCGTGAAGAAAAGTACTTATTGCTGGTTGCTGCAAAACTCTAATTGTCATCAGAGTAGTGACAGACTGCGTAGAGTGTTCTTACTGCAGGCTGTAAAATATAAGAAACGTAATGACGTTCCCGGTGTTCCTTTAAATGAAAGGTTTAAAAATAAAAACTAAAACGTAGTTTTGTGCAGTTGAATTTTCTTTAATTAAAACACATCGAAAAATGGCTGAATAATGACAATTCTCTCTCGCCGGATTCAAAATAAATACGGGAGAGATATACAGAGAGTGCAAACAGCGAACAATACGAGATAATTATTTCTGAGAAATGCATGTTGTCTCGTCTTTAATAATGCAAATTATTTTAATAAATGTATCCTTAAATAAACAGGACGATTTGCACATGGAAATCTTGCGTTTCGATATTATTAAATGGCGTTTTCAAATAACGGTCCTTCAACACTAATTACACCTACTGAAACTAATTTGGCATAATTTAGATAATCACAAATTACGTAGTCGTGTTTTACTAATGTTAAAAACGAATAATTTTACTTTAATTTTGCGAGTTTCTGGACATGCAATTAGGTATTATTTTTTAAATAACAGTTCGTCTAGGTACTGTAAAAAGCTAGTTTCATCCGATTGGGGTGACAAATGTAATGTTGTGCAATTTTATAGATACATTGTAGGTAACTAGTATTGTTTTATTTTTTAGTATGTTTAAATTTACAAGAATAAAAATCCACAAAATTCGATATAATCAGAAGACAGCAGTATCTCTAATTCAATACACATGAGTTTATGTGTATTACCAGTAGTGTGCCTACTACGTTGCCTCTAAAAAAAAGTGGTGCCGCAGGCCTCGATCCTAGGTCCTCTTTTTTTTTCATACTTTCTTCCACCCCAAAACATGTTAAATCATGCTGAAATTGAAATATACGTGGACGATACCTAGATATATAAGATCCCTGGATGTAGATAATATTGCTGGCTACGGTGATACTATTAATAATGATTTAGTAAAGGTAGCTAAATTTGCGAAGAAGCATTGGTAGAATTTGAATCCGGAGGAATCAGTTGCGGTCTTGTTCAGGAGACCAAAGGATGTGGAGGAGTATAAGGACAGCAACATCTTATATTTAGAGAATGCTCCGATATTGAGATCTCCTCGGGCAAAAACTTTATGTCTCATGTATGATAACTCTTTTAGATAAGAATATCAAATATCTAAATGCATAACCGCTTTTTAAAATTACTATATCCTCACAGACACAGTTTGAACATTAAAACTAAAACAATGTTATGCGAAAGCACGATTTTGTCTGCTTTTACGTACTGTGTGCCAGCATCCAGATCATGCTTTGATATAGCTGACTGCAAGAGAGAACACCCAGTATATCAGGTCATTTTTAAATTCCTTACTAAATTTTGCATCAAAAACATGTAGGGCGTCATTACTTTAAAAATGACCATTACTGAGTTATTGTCATTTTTTGATATAATTTGCAAAATTCATATTTTTTATTTGAATACGGTATGAGCCATGGTATTTGCTGCGAAACTGACAATCGAATGCATGACATTTAATAAGTTGCTGGTCAGTTGACAAGCATTATTTTCTGATGTTGTCCGAAGAATACGTACTTCATTTTCATCTGTATCACATATTTATATTTCGTGATTAGTGATTTTAAATGAGCAATATTAGCTGTAGTAATAAAAGTGTCTACTACTCGTCAAAAGCCATCTGTCCTGGGAATCTTCTTCCAGGGCAACGCTGCTGGTAAACTCTCTGGGCTAACAAATAATTTCTTTAACATTCCTCCAGTATCAAAATATCGTATTCAAATACGTAAACTGGCAAAATTGTATTTGAAAATTACAACAGCTCAGAAATTATCATTTTTGGTGTACAATTTAGCAAGCAATTCATAAGATGTTTCACTTGAAAAAATTGACTTTTAGAGAAAAATTTGTCATGCAATTTTAATCCAGTTGATAGATAAGTATATGTTCTTCCATTGCTATTTATACTTACAATATTGACTTTCTTCATATAATCTTTTAAAAGGAAGTATTGTGATGATGAAAATTTTCGACTTTGCAGATGCGCACGTTCTGAAATCTCCTGATACCGAAAAAGTGGTTTTCAAAAAATGTATGTGTGTGCGGTTGACAGCTGTAGATATCAATACCAAATTTTGGATTTACGAATATAATCTCCCTCTTGTGATCTAATTTATTTTCATTAAAATCGGTAGACCGGAAGTAGTAGTTCATTTCGGTGGAAAAATTTTGTCAATATTTCGTCAACTACTAAGTTTAAACGAATTTATAAAGAATTCAAAATTACTCAAAACTAAATTTGAGAAAGTTTTTATTCAAAAAGATTTTCGAAATTCCCGGAAGTAGGTCCTTTGCTCTTATCAATAATCCGTTTTTTGAGGTCATGCTTTCTAGGCAGGTACATTACGAGTATAAAAGTATTTAAAACATAAATTTCAATACCTTTCGTATAAAAAAAATTTCAAATTTCGGACGGGAGTACCACTTTTAATCTCATCGAGTATCGCTTTTTTCGTATATCTTGCAAAGTATGCATTCTATAGGGATTTATAAAGAGAATAGAAGTACTTAGAATCGGATTTTGAATAATCCTACAATTCTTAAAATTGTATAATTTGAAACACTAATACGTATAAGAAAGTCGTGTGGTGACCACACCTCATTATTTAATCCTGATACTAACGTGATCAATGAAAGCAAATTACGGATTTTTTTTACTCATACGGTTCCTGCAACAAATGCTTATACATTTTCTATAATATTCAAATCTAAATTAACATGTCCCACATCATGCACTACAATCTAAGAGGATTATATTTCGTAAATGTGTGTATATATATATGTAAATACATTTGTACATTACCTACATGTGTGTGTATAATGAACGTGGCTGCATTACGAACGCTCCAGTGAATGTTAGAACGCCCCAAATGAAAATGTATTAAACATAAACTCCCTACATTTCAACTCTGCACAAGCACTTATTATATTCATAAATATTCATTTAATCATTTCACTTAACGTTGATTAATTCGTCGAAATGCGAACGCAAGTCTGAAAAGGCCAGTTACACAAATACAGGCGCGCCAAATATTACCTATACACACTTAGTACATGTCTACATGCATACATCCATATGAAAGTACAATTGAGGCAGTTTGTATTCCCTAGTTCGTTTTGAAATCTTTTTGCCCTTAGTACAGGTATACATTAGAGAATGAAGAGCAGTTTCAACTAGTACCAGTAATTGATTACTTCGTCAATATCTGTTGTTCTTTTCATCATCATAGTTAGTGTACCGAAAACAGAGCTTAGATTTGGGAAGTTAATTTATGGAAAATAGGCATATGTGACATGTTCATATGTTTTCTTTGTAATTTGTATTTTGAAGTTATTAGTAAAGCATGAAAAGAAATGAATAGTCGTCAACTATGTCTTAGATAGTCGAGTTATAGGAATTAAGAATAAACGAAATCGTAATCGACATTTACTGTAAACAAAGTAATACTGATAAAACAGAACAAACAAAAGTACGTTTTAATTCAACATATTTAACATTACTGCTTCACCAACACTGTGATTTCATCATTAGCCAAGCTCTTTCTTAATTCTGAATGAACAAGATATGATGAAAACGTTCCTTTCATGTTTGCACAAAAAATCGTTACGATGATTTTCAATACTTGATTAATTCCTGGAACATTCTTCTGATATCTCCACCATAGTGAGTGTATTTATACATGTGCATTTTGTAATAATTGTCGGTTGTCATGTTTCGGTTATGCTATTCTGGGATTACTCCATACGTGACATATATTATATAATCACATGCTTGACCGAGAGTGTGTTGCCAGACTCCTGGAAGTGTGCTGTTGTCAAAGCAAAGTAAGCTTTAAAAAATATTTAATAATAATAATAATAGCACTGCAATATTATTCCCAGTGCAAAGAATTATTTCTTATAGTAAATAAACAAAATATATTAGTAAGTCATACTTTGACAACTTTTGAATTTTGATTTGTTATTTTCACTTTTTCCAAAAATAATCTAGTAAATCTGACATTTGTGTGTTGACATTTATTTGAATATGTTTCGCTTAATTTTGCAGAATCTCTTCGTCTTGTAACATAGTTTAGGCTGCTTGGACCAGCCTTTGTGCTACATTTGCTTACACTATATTTATATTTTCTAGAGCTTTCAACGGTTTTGTTGCGAGTCATATAACAATTTTTTTTCAGCTCTCTTCATAGTAGTTTTTTATCTCGTAGCTCTTCTAGGTCTTTTCGTGAGTTCTGTAATCAATGTCTCTCTTTTTCCTCCATTTTGAATTCTTTTTCATTAGCTTCCTTCTCTTTTTTGTTTTACGAAGTTTGTCTTTTTAGAACGTTTCTGCTCCGTCTTTTTTTCTTCCAAATATGCTTCATATGATGAATGAAAATTAATTGCTAACGAATAAAGCTCCGTCGTAAACTGTATATTTTCTACTTTACCATTATACAGAATTTTATTGCAATTTCAACAACTAGAACTGAATTGAATGTGTTTTCTTGTAAAGAATTTCTATCACATGTTAGAATTCTTGCCAATGGGGAAAAGACGGTTTGTACGGTTTTTCTAAATTAGGATAATTGGTTTCATTGATTTTTATGTTCAAAATGTTGTTTCAAAGTTATCAATTTGTAAATTATCTTTTGTTAAAATTTCTATTGGTCTTCTAATTTGTTGAAATTTGGAATGTTTTTAAAACTTGTGCAATACTACAACTAAAACGTTCTTTGATGGACTCTGATTTTATACATCTTAATTTCTTTAAAATAGTGCCATTTTGAAATATTGGAATTTTTTTTAGCAATGTAGGTGCATGCTGCTGTGTAATGTTTCCTGACTTTACTTTTAAAAAATATTTTCTCATTGTCATGAAATTTTCCATAAAGGCCTTGTAGTTTGTAAAATGTCCGCAAGGGGGCGTAACAGTGAGGATCAATGTTAAAATTTAGACTTTCTTCATATTTTTACAAACTAAGTGGTATTGAAAATGTTTAAATTTTATTCCTTACACATCCTTTAATACTTTTAGTCTTGCACATTTTTTACTGTCTAGTGAAATGAAGTGATGGGGGCAGTTCAAATGTTTCTTTAAATAAACTAGGATTACTCCCGTGTGGCCTAATCGATTTGAACAAGTTTGGTCTCATTTAAAAGAGCGTTATTTGCTTTATAAACTGAACTTGTGTTTTTGTATCTCGGACTTTTGCCGTCACCGGTAGATGGCGCTATCTGAAATGTAAGCAAATATTAGGCTTCTTTTCAAAAAAGTTAAATACAATGACATGTTTCTTTTCACATAGGCTAATAAAGAATTAATACCTCAACATATCAGTAAAAAAAACAAATTTGTATGTTTTTTAGAACAGGAGATATTGACAAAAATAGATGAAAATGCATGAATTCTCCTGTTTTACTAGCCTTTTACTTTCTTATACGTAGTATAAGGAAGTATTGTGATGATGAAAATTTTCGACCTCGAGATTTATGCAGATGTCCACGTTTTGAGGTCCCCTGATACAAAAAAAGTGGTTTTTAAAAAATTTCTGTGTCTCTCTCTCTATGTGTGTGTGTGTGTCTCTCTCTCTGTGTGTGTGACCACGATAGCGGTCAAACCGCTACAGATATCAATTCCAAATTTTGTATTTGCGAATATAACCTCCCTCTTGAGAACTGATTAGATTTTGAGCAAAATCGGCCGACCGGAAGTAGTAGTTTACTTCAGTGAAAAAATCGAAATTTGCAAATATTTCGTCAATTACTAAGTTTAAACTAATTTATATAGAATTCAAATATACTAAAAATTAAATTTGAGAAAAATTGTGTTAATAAAGTTTTTCGAAATTCCTACCGGAAGTAGGTCTTTTACTCTTATCGAAAATCATTTTTTTGCGAATATCTCGCAAGTCATGCTTTCTAGGCAGGTACATTACGAGTATAAAAGTATTTAGAACGTACTTTTAAATATCTTTTGTATAAAAAAATTTCATAATTCGGACCGGAAGTAACACTTTTACTCTTACCGAATAACGATTTTTTGAAAATATGTCGTAAATTATGCATTCTATATATATTTATGAAGAGTACAAAAGTATTTAGAGTTGGATATGCAATATTTTTTGTATAAATGAAATTTCAAAATTCGGACCGGAAGTAACACTTTCATACGTATAAGAAAGTCGTGTGGTGTGTGTGGCCACACCTCATTTTTTTTATGAAGCTCAACAATTTTGAGCTACACTGTTATAATATCATTATTATTATCAAGAAAAATGTTATACCATTTTGAAAGACCTTGTTTAATAAAGAAAGATTATTTTTAATCCTTATTTTAATCCAAAAAATATACCATTAAAAATAAAATTAGTAAGCTATGAAAAAATGAAACAATGTTATCCTATTGTGTTAAAACGACGAGTTGTCAAAATAATAAATATTATTGTCAGTTTTTCATTAATTCCGTTTACTTTTTTGTGTTTGGGTAAACCTTTTTTTTACTGAGATGCGTTTAGCGAATGATGTGGCATTTGATATGATTGGTGTGTATTTCGAATGCATGCGAAATGCAACAGTTGCTTCCAGAGTGTATGCTATGCAGTTCCCTGAAAGACGACATTACGCGAGCAGTGATTTTCGTAGGTTAGCGGAAAGGTTTAGGACCACCGGAAGTATTAATCTTCCGGTGTATAGAAGGCGGCCTACTGGCCGAACCAAAGAAAATGCTATAAAAGTATTAGCATGCATACAGCATGTGTCAATTTTCATTAGCCATAGGCGATTAATCCATACAGTACGTGGCAACATAGTACCCCTTCTTTCCTTTCCAATGCCAGCACGATCGATGCTCGTAAATACAAGTTAGCGTGGTTAGCAGTAACTCTTCGACCACCGGCTTGGGTGTTTGTAATGCGTTCAGAAATAATATTTACGAGTTGCAAGGATTTGTTTTTATTTTTCCTTTCAGTAAATGCAGAGAATTATTAAGCTGCGTTCACGCTGCATGACACAAACAAAAGCGTAATTGTAATAAAAATAAGGTAAATAAAAAAGGATTCTGAAAATAATAATAAACTACTAGATCAGGAGATCGCCGCGGCCATTTGATGTTTTCCGTTCCAGTAATAAGACGGCTTTTATTGCAGACGAGATCGCAACGTATTCGCAGCTAAACATTGAATGTAAAATCTGGTCGGGAGAAGTGGGAAGATCGGAGAAAATCGTTGGATGTCGATTGTTGCCGGGGATTGGTGACGGACAGTAGGGGTGCCACGTTGCCACGTATTACTTGCATACGTATAAATCGCACGTAAACATTGAATCCCTATACCTAATGAAAACTGACACATACGGTATATTGAATTTAATCCACATGTGGGGACCAGAATCATAAATAGAGAGTTGGGCATTTGTAGAACTACGATCCAAAATATATTGAAAGATCACAAGTAAGCATTGACAGTTTCAAGTTAAAAATAAAATAAATTTTGTTTTGAGACTTTTTGTAAGGCCTTTGTTAGATTTGCTTTATCTCCTACAGTTTGTTTTAATATTTTTAATCATTAAGCATAACGGTTGTTTTTAACGTTCCGTACCCGATTCCCAAGTTTAACTCATACATACATCTGCCTATTTATTATCTGTTTACCGGTCATGGCCATTTTTATCCGATAACGTTTTACATAGACCTCAGTAATACTTTATAATAGTAAGTTACCTAGAACAATGTCTGACAAGTTTGTATAAATTTGATCTCACAGTTTTTTATTTATAGGGGAGAGTTACGGACATTGTTTTTGAAAACCGGTCTACAACCAGACAAAATATGATGGAGAAAATTATAGCATCAGTACAAAACATATCGGAGGCGGAAATCGAAACTTCTGTTTTATCCACGCGGCAAAGGTTGCAGGCTTGCATTGAACAATTAAGCCGCCATTAAAAATGTTTCAAACCAATCTTTATAGTTATGTAATTGTAGTTATTTTAGTGTTTAATATTAGTTTTATTCTTATAATGTTAGTATCAATTGTTAGTATAGTAAATCATAGCACATGAAAATTTTAAATACATTTTGTTATATGTTTTATGTTATATCTTCTGCCAATAAATTCTATTATTATTATTATTATTATTTTCTTCGAACGTTTAGCATAAAATTACATCTTGTAATTTTGGTTTCTTAAATAGGAACTAACGAAATGGTATACATTTTTTTCATTTAATATATTTATATATTTTGCATCGGTATTACATCTTTATATTTTTTTCGTTTTTGTGAAATTTTATTATTTGGTCTGCGTCTTAGAATTTTACTGAAGAGGACAAACAAAAAATATAATTTATTTTATAACTGAATAAACAACAAATGTTGGATTTTCACTATTTAATATTCGAAGTAATATTTGACAATTGTTTCGCCAACACAGTGGCTTCTTCAGAAATAAATAAAAATATTACACAAACACTTATATATCTAACAATATAGCACAATTTATGTAGAGGGGGTGATCTATTGAACAGTGTACATTATGAAAATAAATTTAATAAGGGGGAGTTATTAGTTTCTAACTGATCATTAAGTAAATTATTAGAGGGTCTATTTTTATTAACTTCACGGGATTCTAGTAGGTTTAATTTAATCATTTTGAAGAAAACTGATTCTTCATACGCAAACCACCTCATAGAAGAAAGCCATAGTTTTAGTCATCATTTCGATATCCTACATATAGAAAATAAAGGTGTTAAATTAAACCTACTAGAATCCCTTGAAATTAATAAAAATAGACCTTCTAATAATTTACTTAATGATCAGTTAGAAACTAATAACTCCCCCTTATTAAATTTATTTTCATAATGTACACTGTTCAATAGATCGCCCCCTCTACATAAATTGTGCTATATTGTTAGATATATAAGTGTTTGTGTAATATTTTTATTTATTTCTGTAGAAGCCACTGTGTAGGCGAAAAAATTGTCAAATATTACTTCGAATATTAAATAGTGAAAATCCAACATTTGTTGTTTATTTAGTAATTAATACGATGGATCTTCATCAAGTAAAGACCGAATCAATTCAATATTTATTTTATATATATATATATATATATATAACAAAAAAAAAGACAATTAAAACAAGAGAATTCATGCATTTTCATCTATTTTTGTCAATATCTCGTGTTCTAAAAAACATACAAATTTGGTTTTTTTACCGAAATGTTGAGGCTTTCATTCTTTATCAGCTCATGTAAAAAGAAATATATCATTGTATTTAACTTTTTTGAAAAGAAGCCTAATGTTTGCTTACATTTCAGTTAACGCCATCTACCGGTGACGGCAAAAGTCCGAGATACAAAAACATAAGTTCGGTTTGTAGAGCAAATAACTCTCTTTTAAATGAGACCAAACTTGTTCAAATCGGTTAGGCCAAACGGAATTAATCCTAGTTTATTTGAAGAAACAGTTGAACTGTCCCCACCCCTTTATTTCACTAGATAGTAAAAAATGTGCAAGATTAATAGTATATTAAAATACAAGTTTCATAAGACACGATTTTTGCGCACGCGTTCAAGTTTAGAAAACGAGCCGCTAGGCGAGTTTTCTAAAGAACAAGTGCGCAAAATGTCTTATGAAACGTGTATTTTATACTATTTTTTCTATTTCGGTTATTAAAAGTTCAAAAAAGCTTAAAATAAGAGACATGTTTTGTTCGAATATTTTTGAAATTTTGCTTTTTTGAAGTTGGTTACTCTGATTTTTAAGTAGAACGTTTTAAATATTTGAATATCGGTGGTGCTATATGTAATTGTGTTTAAAATTCAGACTGATTTATACAATAAATTATTTCAATTTATCAACAAAAAGGACGAAATAAATAACTGTACGCCCCCAGAGATTCGCAAAATAGCAGAAGACAATTTACAAAATCTTTCGTCCACAAACTCTCTACATATTTATCAAAACAAACTTTTATAACAGTTCTACTATTCAACATGGTAAGTAAATGTCAATAGTAGCATCCGAAAACTTATCATCCAACTCTGCTTAACAATTTATATTGCTAATTAGTAAGTGAAATGTTAGCATGTGTGCTTTTTATTCTTTGTACAATTTTATTGCACATTTTTGTTACTTTAAAGGCTTATATTTTGACATTTAAATACGATTTGGTTCCATTTTTTTTTGTTACCAACTTCAAAATAATAAAATTAGCGTGCGATAAAGTAATACTTTATGCAACCAAAACGGGTGTCGTAAAGTGAAGTTTATAGCATCGGAATAGAAAAAAGTATTAAAGAATGTGTAAGGAATAAAATTTAAACATTTTCAATACCTCTTAATTTGAAAAAATATGAAGAAATTCTAAATTATAACATCGATCCTGACTGTTACGCCCCCTTGCGGATATTTTACAAACTCCAAAATAATTTCCAGCATTTTCTCTTGGGCACTTTTACTTGAATTTTTTTTACCCGGAAGCAATATGACTACTGGTTTCTGAGATATAGCCGGCGGCCATTCTTAGTTGGCCACCCGGTACATACTTTTATGTAAAATAGCGACCGAAGACGATCGCTTGGCATTATACTTCTCCTGCAAATAACTTACATCTTTACATAATTCTGTTGATTAATCAAACTTCTTCGTTCATCAACAAAATGTTCGATATTAAAGTCGTCATTGTTATTGTCCATTTATAACGAGACCGAAGCCGATTTTACATCGAGTAAATTCGACTTCCACAAAATGACTTATAAAAGGGGACCATTTAAAAACAAGAGACTTAAAGTAAATATTTTGACAGTTCAGTTCATTCAAAGCTCCATTCAAAACACAATGAAAGAACAACTCCACCGAAAGAAGGTTCCCCCGGAAGCGGCAGATCCTCGTCATGAAGGCATTCACCGTATCTTTCATATACACCTACTGACTGGCCATATACTCTTTCTCTTTGGTAGATATGCGTATTAGTTTGTCTCTCTACCACTCGCGATGTTTTATGTTTTTATCTTGGAGGTTCTTCTTTTTTCCCCTTTCACCACGCTAAAGCGAAAACAAATGAAAGTGAGAGATGAAGCGCCCTCGTCTCTAATATTTTCTTTATAATACTGCTGCTGTTATACTGCATACAATATGGGCGCTTCACCAATGCTGCTGGCGTGTTTGGAACGTTCCATTTGGCGCTTAAAACCCACTACTCTCTTCTCTTGATCTCACTGCGAATGACATCCGATGTAGGTAAATGGGGCAGTCAGAGCGGTTCATAACGGCCGGATACATTATTTTTATCGACTTTAATAAACGTTTTCTAATGGTCGTAAACGCGGTGCTTACACGGCCATTCCGCGACAATGGAAAGAATAAAGACATTTTCGTGAAATTTTCGAACGCTGTGTGAATCGCGATATCGACTATTTAGTGTAACGATATTGTTAAAATTTCTTCGGTTAACAGGTCTCTCGGCACCTCGAATGTAGATCTTATCGGAAATATTTACTGGGGTAAAGATGAGGAGAACATACTAACTCTACAATCACCGACGAATTCACGTTTTCGTTTCTCATCGGTATAATCAGAAATTTTATAGCGTGAGAATTGACGCAATAACAATGAGACAGAGCAACAATAACTTAACATAAAAAGTGTATAATTTCAAAAACTGTATGAATTCAGCTTTTACTTGATGACAACCGGTAATTGTAAAATAAAATAGTACTAACTACAATATTTTTATCTTCACGTTTTAAATGAAATTTGTTTAAAGCTAAATCGTTTCACCAATTGATGAAGATACATTGATCTTTCGATTTTACTAACGCATTTGACGTTAACAGTTATAATATTAAAAAATACCTAGTTCAACCAAGGTTGGCCTGTTCACATCATATCTTTCAAATAGAACAACGGAACTGCCATAGTACCTCAAACTATATTATAAAAACACATGCACTTGACTTCTTAATAATAGTGAATGGGGTTCCACAAGGACTAACTTTAACTGCTTTGTTTTTATCATTTCGTAGACAACCAAATTATCGTCAGCTTGTAATATATTGTAGCGTTTTTGGGGTCGAAATGAACAACTCGTGCAAATGTTTTAAAACTGTCTGTATATTTACACACTTAAAACTAATCACAATATAAAAATATTGTAACGAAATATGTACACAAAAAAAAAAGAGAGCGAGCCTCCGTGCAACGGCTAAAAAACGCTCTTGTTTACAAACCGTAAATCATCTCACATATCCACTGCGAAGCGACGGATTGTCTCTCGAATACTTCCCGGCATGTGGAGAAAAATTCAAAGTGTGCCCGTATATTTCTCGAACTTTTATCTACAGATATAAAAGCAGTTGAACCGATGGATGAGTCATTCCGAAATAAGAATTCATTCATTCAATAGTAGTCGCGCGCGGTATTTACTGAACAGTTAAAATAAATATAAGCGGTGCAGTTTTATTACAAAAATATTACAGATATAAATAGTAGTGAGTGGAAATACATAAATATTACAGCTAGAATAGTAAGTAAGTATTATATCGTAAACATGGTTAGAAAATTGATGCGCTAAGTCAAATAAATCGTCCGGGTCTTAAAAATTCTTTTTGACCAGTTAGCATAATGCTGTTTATATTGTATGGAGAATGTGGGATTGGTAATCTTAGTAGAAGTAAAGAACGCACATTTATCAATGTTTAATACAATTTTACTATCCATTGATAAACTATCTTCAAGTTAGCCTGAAGTACACAATTGTCATTCAAACTAGTAATTCCCATGAACATATTTAGATCACTGCGAAGCGACGGATTGTCTCTCGAACACTTCCCGGCATGTGGAAAAAATCCAGAGTGTGCCCGTATATTTCTCGAACTTTTATCTACAGATATAAAAGCAGTTGAACCGATGGATGAGTCATTCCGGAATAAGAATTCATTTATTCAATAGTAGTCGCGCGCGGTATTTACTGAACAGTTAAAATAAATATAAGCGGTGCAGTTTTATTACAAAAATATTACAGATATAAATAGTAGTGAGTGGAAATACATAAATATTACAGCTAGAATAGTAAGTAAGTATTATATCGTAAACATGGTTAGAAAATTGATGCGTTAAGTCAAATAAATCGTCCGGGTCTTAAAAATTCTTTTTGACCAGTTAGCATAATGCTGTTTATATTGTATGGAGAATGTGGGATTGGTAATCTTAGTAGAAGTAAAGAACGCACATTTATCAATGTTTAATACAATTTTACTATCCATTGATAAACTATCTTCAAGTTAGCCTGAAGTACACAATTGTCATTCAAACTAGTAATTCCTATGAACATATTTAGATCACCAGTACATACATGCCAAAACGCCACAGCTCAGCGAATTCAAAACATCATTTAAGGATACGTTAAAGAGCAGTGGACCCAAATTAAATCCCTGGCAAACTAGATCTTGAGGTAAAATGACCAGACTGAAATCCATTTAAAAAATGAGGTGTGGCCACCACACGACTTTCTTATACGTATGAGCGTTTCAAACTATACACTTTTAAGAATTTTATTATACAAAAATTATTCAAAATCCTATTCTAAGTACTTTCATTCTCTTAATAAATTGCTATAGAATGCATACTTTGCAAGATATTCAAAGAAAAGTGCTACTCGCTAAGAGCAAAAGTGCTACTTCCGGTCCGAACTTTGAAATTTCAATTATACAAAAAATATTCCAAATCCAACTCTGAATACTTTTGTACTCTTCATAAATATATTATAGAATGCATAATTTACGACATATTTGCAAAAAATCGTTATTCGGTAAGAGTAAAAGTGTTACTTCCGGTCCGAATTTTGAAGTTTTTTGTTATACAAAAGATATTTAAAAGTACGTTCTAAATACTTTTATACTCGTAATGTACCTGCCTAGAAAGCATGACTTGCGAGATATTGCAAAAAATGAGGTGTGGCCACCACACGACTTTCTTATACGTAGGAGCGTTTCAAATTATAGAATTTTAAGAATTTTTTTATACAAAAATTATTCAAAATCCTATTCTAAGTACTTCTATTCTCTTAATAAATCACTATAGAATGCATACTTTGCAAGATATCAAAAAAGTGCTACTCGCTAAGAATAAAAGTGCTACTTCCGGTCCGAATTTTGAAATTTCATATATACAAAAAATATTGCAAATCCAGTTCTAAATATTTTTGTACTCTTGATAAATATTTATAGAATGCATAACTTACGACATATTTGCAAAAAATCGCTATTCGATAAGAGTAAAAGTGGTACTTCCGGTCTGAATTAAAAATTTTTTTTATACAAAAGATATTGAAAATTATGTTTTAAATACCTTTATACCCGTAACGTACTTGTCTAAAAAGCATGACTTGCAAAATATTCGAAAAAAACTGATTTTCGATAAGAGTAAAAGACCTACTTCCGGTAGGAATTTTGAAAAACTTTTTAAATAAAATTATTCTCAATTTTAATTTTAAGTATATATGAATTCTTTATAAATTTGTTTAAACTTAGTAGTTGACGAAATATTGGCAAAATTCGATTTTTGCGCTGAAGTAAACTGCTACTTCCGGTCTACCGATTTTATTGAAAAACTAATCAGATCTCAAGAGGCAGATTATACACGTAAATACAAAATTTGAAATTGATATCTACAGTGGTTTGAGCACTATCGTGGTCACACACACACATACAGACACACAGACATTTTTTAAAAACCACTTTTTCGGTATCAGGGGACCTCAAAACGTGGACATCTGCAAAAATCTCGAGGTCGAAAATTTTCATCATCACAATACTTCCTTATACTACGTACATATAAGAAAGTAAAAAGTGATTTTCGATAAGAGTAAAAGACCTACTTCCGGTAGGAATTTCGAAAAACTTTATTAATACAATTTTTCTCAAATTTAATTTTGAGTACATTTGAATTCTTTATAAATTTGTTTAAACTTAGTAATTGACGAAATATTTGCAAAATTCGATTTTTTCACTGAAGTAAACTACTACTTCCGGTCTGCCGATTTTGCTCAAAATCTAATCATTTCTCAAGAGGAAGATTATATTCGTAAATACAAAATTTGGAATTGATATCTGTAGCGGTTTGGCCGCTACCGTGGTCACATACAGACACACAGACATTTTTTTAAAACGACTTTTTTGGTATCAGGGGACCTCAAAACGTGGACATCTGCAAAAATCTCGAGGTCGAAAATTTTCATCATCACAATACTTCCTTATACTACGTATAAGAAAGTAAAATGCATAACTAGGTTGATTTACTATAGGATGAGACCGTTTAAGTAAATAAGTAGAAAAGCCGAAAGTATCCATGTTATTTATCAATAAGAAGTTGTCAATTTAATCAAATGCTCTTGAAAAATCAGTGTAAATAACATCCACTTGAAAGCGATTGTCCAAAACTTAACACACATAGTGCGCTTTTCAGCCAAGTTTGTAATAGTGAATCTACTTGGTGTAAATCCATGGTGATGTGGAAAAGGTTGGTTACAGATTTAGTAATAATTTGCTGATAAATGACTGATTGAAAAAATCTAGCAAATTTACTTACAACATAAATTGGTCCGTAATTCTTGATATCTGAGCGATACACATAACTTTACCAATCTTCTATATATCGGGAAAATACACCATATAGAAGACGAACAACATATTTACTAATACAACCGATTCTGTAGCACCAGACAAGACAAAGTTAGTACATAGTACCAAGATAATTTAGAGCACTGGTATTAACGCAACTGTAAATACAATTACATACAAACGTTGGCACACGAGAGCAAAGCATTTACGAGTAGTAATGAGGGAAATAAAAATGTGTTTCGCAAAATGGAGATAAACAGAGGGGGTGGTCTAATATCAATCGCAATGCGTAGTCGAAATAAGCGTGCGTTTTAAAAGGTGGAAATTAAATTAACATTTTGATTGCGCCGAGAGGGTGGATGGCGCGTTTGTGTTGTTCACGTTTATGTTCGGTCGTTTCCTGCATTACCGGCCATTTTCGAACTAAGTACCGTTCCCCGTTATCGTCTCTCATATCAATCATTTTCGCCGTTTATACGATTATTTCGACGATGAAACGTTCGCGATTATCTGGCCCCTGTGCCCCTGTTAAATAGGAAAATTGTTATAAATAGAAAAGGAACGTTGTGATGGGTGCGTAGGAGTCGAAAGTTTACGTTACGTACACCTATTAGACGATGAATTAGTAGGAAAAGGAAAAGATGAGTGATTATGGCGTTACCGTTTAGGCATTGTTAAACAATTTGGGCAGTTAAAGATGATAATGATCATAGTACTGCTCGAGGAAATTCTCAAAGTTCGTATATATAATACACGAGAGATTAATTAGGGTTTGTGCCAGAAGGATCGTTATGCGTGTTATATTCTAGGAAGTTGGTGGCATTGTGAGTAAAACTATAGGCGTGTAGCATATAGGAAGCCAATTATTAACGACATATACATATAATCGTTTAAATAATAAGATAATCTAAAGCAGTGTTTCCCTTTTTTCTTATGGTGCGTTTTGGTATGAATTTTGTTTGCGGCTCCATTTATTACTTATACCCACTTTTATTTGTAGAAAATAAATTCTACCACGCAATTACATTAAAAATAGGAAATGTGGCCAGGCCAACTGTATCAATATCGCTGCGCGATATAAGACCGTCACATAACGAGATTTTTCTGATTCTGGTAACCTCAAAATATTAATCCTTATGTGGCGCTGTCTACCCAAAGCACAATAAACTGCTTGGTAATCGCTGAGAATTTTTAAAATCACGTGATAAAATTATGCAGTATGATTGGATTATAGCAAATCTACTGTTATTGACATTTGACTGATTTGAAATTTATTTTGTCTATTCCATATTATTTTCTACTTATATTATTCTAATATTACACATATTCAGTCGTTTCATTTAATGTGTGCTACATATTTACTATAATATATTTTGGAAGTTACGTCGAGTACCAATAGAAAACTATATATCCAGTTTTCTCACAGCAAAAGTGTCTGTTCTTGGTGATTTAGTTCTTACGAAAATAGTCTGCGCTAAAAGGCAAGTATTTCCCAAGGTACTTTGGAAAATGAGAACTGTTTATTCGAAATGTAGTATAAGGAAAATTCCTGGAAAAAAGCAATGATTTTTTGCATTTTTAAGTTAAATTTATATCTTAATGTTTGTAGATGTACAAAATTCTAATGGAAAAATTGCCGGGCTTTACTTCAACCCGGCAGGTTTGCTAGACATTATTTGGTCACTAATATTAACAATAAGTTTGAATATGTGAACTCTTAAGTTATTTGAGGGCTGATTTAGTACGATTTTAAAAAGGATTTATTATGAATATTTCGATACTGTAAATTTTTCTTCTGTAATTAGACTTGCGCCTGTTGGATAAATAAAGATGCTGTAGTAATTTTAAAATGCTCTAATTACACTGGGCAACAAATTTTCGAAAAGTTCATGCTTCCAAGCTGAAAATAGTCATTTCTTAATGAATTCAATGTGCTGAACACTAAAATGACTAAGAAAAAGCTGAATTGGCTACGGGTTTTCTGTAATATGTACGCATATTTCAGAAAAAGTGTACTTATGTCAATATTATAATACATGGTAAGAAAACATTTACGCATATTTCAGAAAAAGTGTACTTATGTCAATATTATAATACATGGTAAGAAAACATTAGTCTGCTTCCGGCTTTCGACTTCTTTTGGCCTGCCGTTTGTAGTGGACTTGTGGAGCATCTCTACTGATTGTCCAACAATAGTCAGCTAGCATTGACGTAGACCATTTGCCTTGGTACCGTTGCTCCATGGTGGCAATGTCCTGATGAAAGCGTTCGCCGTGCTCATCGCTGACCTGCCCGCAGTTATCAGGAAAGAAATCTAAGTGGGAATCAAGAAAGTGGATCTTTAAGGACATATTGCAGCCGAATTCATGAAACAAAGCCAACATATCCTCAACCAGGCACTTGTAATTTTCTGCCTTGTCATTCCCCAGGAAGTTTGCTGCCACTTGATAGAATGCATCCCAAACCTGTTTTTCTTTACCTTGAAGAAGTTCCTCAAACTTGGGGTCTCGGAAGAGCTGTCTAATTTGAGGCCCCACAAAGATGCCCTCTTTAATTTTGGCTTCACTGAGTCGAGGGAATTTGTCATGCAGGTACTTGAATGCTGGTCCATTCTTATCCATGGCTTTTACCAAGTTTTTGACAACACCGAGTTTGATGTGTAAAGGAGGAATGATGATTTTGTGTGGCTGTGCCAATGGTGGGTGCTGTACATTCGTTTCTCCAGGCTTAAAAAATGCTCTCGGAGGCCAGTCTTTCTTGATGTAGTGCAAATCGATTGCTCTGCTGTCCCACAGACAGAGAAAACAGCAGTACTTTGTATATCCCTGCTGCAAACCCATCAACAGAGATACTACCTTCAGGTCAGAATATATCTGCCAGCCATACTTGATGTAGTTAATCGTCTCCAGTACCTGCTTTAGATTGCCGTAAGTCTCCTTCATGTAGACCGCATGTGCAATAGGTATGGATGGAAGCTGGTTCCCATTATTCAACAAAACCGCCTTTAGGCTCAGTTTTGAAGCGTCTATAAACAGCCGCCATTCGTGGGGATCATGTGCAATACCGAGAGCTTGTAGTAGACCATCAATATCGCAGCAGAACACAAGGCTTTCTTCTTTCTTAAAGAAAGATTCGAAGAGCTGATGGCGAGTGCGAAATGAAGTCACTCGGACATTCTGTTCCAGAAGATTCCACTGTCGAAGTCTTGAGGCCAGTATCTCCGCTTTGCTTTTCGACAGATCCAAATCGCGAACAAGATCGTTCATTTCATCCTGGGTAATTTTATGTGGTGCAGATGTTTCGTCAAAGCACGAAAAGTCATCATCCTTACTGCCACGTTGAGGAGAACTCGCCGACACATGGCCATCCTCATCGTCTGAACTGATAGAAAAATCTGTAGGAGGTTCTGGAATTGGGAGTCCTTCGCCATGAGAGACAGATCGCAGAGCAGATGGTATGTTAGGGTATTCAACTGTCCACTTCTTCTTCTTGGTGATGCTTCCAGAAGCTGGTCGTACCATACAGAAATAACAGTCGTCAACGTGATTGGTGGGCTCCCTCCAAATCATGGGCACAGCAAATGGCATTGCCTTTCTTTTGCCATTAAGCCACTGTGAAAGATTTACGGCACAAGTGCGGCAGCATACGTGTGGGGCCCAGTCTTTGTCCTGGTCGCCTATCTTGCAACCAAAATACAAATGATACGCTTTCTTAACTGTTGCACTGATGTTCTTTTTCTGTGCAGCAAATGTCACTTCTCCGCAAATATAACAGAAGTTATTTGCACTATTAACACAGTTACGAGGCATTGCTACTGTTTAGTTACTTTACACTATAGCAATCACTTATGTATGCTAGAGCTTCGAAAAATATGCGCGAATGAACGGACATTGCACGAGTTAACTGTCACGTCGGCCATTTATAAATAAACTATAATTAGCTATTGCTTGATATTGCGCAATCAATTTCGCAACACTCTCAATGGAAACTTACAGTAAATGCTGCATTAACTTCTTTGCATGAAGGGGTGATGCAATATGACGCAAAATTTCGTAATTTCTCACTAAATTGCATTACATTATGCAATAGCATCTATACAATGGACAAAACGTCAATATCTCTTGAACGTGAGCCAATCAACTTTTTTCAATGTGATATTCGTGTTCAGAACGTTGAATTCATTCGGGATTGGGTACTTTCACCTAAGAAGCAATTTCACTGTTGACCAGTGTTATTACCCGTAATGTTCCTTGTTATCATCGTAAGGTTGAGAAGTGCCAGCAAGAAACTGATTAGTGTTGTAAAGCAAATTTTGGTCTGTCTTGAAATGTGTACGTAGAAATACTAACGGATTTGGTATAGGCAGCACCAAAGAGTGCACCACTCTAAGTAACTAAATTAGCAAATTGTAGTAGTGCCAAAATAAAAAACACAGAAAAGAGTTTAGTGAATATTAGCTTTTTAATCCGTGTTATTTGGACATATTCTATATTTCTTTTAATAAGTGTAGATGCATGTAATCAGTTTATTGTAATATTTGAGTATACTGTACAAGAAAGTTATTTTGTCATAACAAGATCATTTAGTTGCGATTCTGTAGACCACATATTAGGCTTAAGGGTGGTGCAAATTATACTACCAATGCCAGAGTGCCTGAATATTTTATGAGGCAAATATTGCGATGTGGAATAGTAAAGCTTCAAAATCTTCCAATACAGTTGAAAGCGGCGATTACGTTAAACAAACACTTTACAAGGTAATTGAACCCTAATTAGTGTTTTCTTTTGAAGCGTAAGTAAAATTTTAATTCTTGACACTGCCCAACAACTTTATTATCAGCAACATTTTTTTAATTATTTTAAAATTATTAATATTAATTACCTATTGTAAAGTTAATGTTTAAAGTGTTATTTTAAAGTTTATTTCAATAAAAAAATTCAGAAATCATTTCTTTTGGGTACTACTAGATGGCGTCACATAAGGATCAATATTTTGAGGTTACCAGAATCAAATTCATCAATGCAAATCGAAGTTATGTGACGGCCTTATATCGCGCAGCATTATCAGATACTGTTGGCCTTGAATGTGGATGCTATTGGCGGTATCTATGATCAAATGGCACCAGTTCCAATTCAATATATGAAATATGAAAATATAAGATGCTTTATACCAATAGTTACTTGCATATTATTGAAATTTTGTATTCAATAGATACACTGTAAAAAATCGACTGAAAAATACATTTATTATAACTGTAATTTTTCCAATAATTAAAATGTAATAATCCATGTAATGTAAGATCGCCTGAAATTGAATGTGAAATTGCAATTTATCTGTAAAGTTACAGTTAGTTTGTAGTTTTAGTTTTAAAAGTAATGTAAAATTGCTTCATCTCATAGAACTTTTACAACATTTAGTGTGTTTTTATCACTGGCAATGTAAATTCACTATTAGTCCTTATGATTTCAAATTCAAAATACTGTGAGATTACAATACTTAATAAGGTTTCTTAATAAGTACTCTTAATAAGTATTCTCATTAAAAGCATGTTTACTAATTAACCCACTTGTGATTTTTATACGTGCGAATAGTAATTTTACGTTCGTGAGCAATATTTTAAAAATCAAGAAAACTTGCCAACGTATAGGTTCATCCAAGATGGTATAATATACAATCCCGCAACAAACCAGTTGAAGTTGAGTGTGAATTTTCAATCGAAGACTCTGTTCTAGACCCGTTCCATTTAGGTGACTTGTATTAATTTTTAGAGGAAAAAATATAACTTCTCCTTATATTGTATGATAGTAAAATTATATTAAGCAAGCCCATAGGTGCATTATCTTTAAGAAAGGAATTAAAATAGAGTGTAGTTTTCATAGGTTTGCGAGCCGCTGATAATTTGTTTCTACAATCTGTGAACGCATGCGCAGTGATTTCAGTTTACTAGTGCTTTTCATGACAATTACGTGCTGTTGTTTGTGTTTGGGTTATACAATAAATAGTTGTAAGTTGTAATTTATAAGTTATTATAAGGTAAGTTAATCACTGAGGTACATTATTAGCATCTGACAGTAACAATTATTTGAAGCTTTGGCGTCAGTTTGCCTGTGGTAAAGGTTAAGTTCGCAGATTGTAGTGCGGCCTAACTACAGTGAGTTATTTGGTAAGTTAGCTTTGTTTGTTTTATATGTAACGAAATCATTATTCTGTTGGGCAAATGAACAATACATATATGATGTATGTATCATTTTATAGTGTTATATAATGTGTAATGTATACAATAAGTACTCTTCACTTTTTTTAGTGGATGTGTAAGAAGAAATGTACATATGCAGAATGTGCGGTGATCGCACCTCTTCAATCGAAAAATATAACACCTCTCAGATTCCACATAGACATTCAATAAACTGAATGATTTTATATTAGATAGAGCTTCCATGAAGCTGCTTAATGACATGTATATAATGCGAAGAACATTTATAAATCGTTCACAGCCGACTGTCAATCAGATCATAGAAATATGGCCAATTCTTTGCAAAAAAAAAAGTGCCATTTCGGCATTTTGACAAGTTGAGAAGAACGTTTGTGCAAAAACACTGGAAATTATTTCAATTTGCAATTGAAAAAAGATTATAACAGACATTCCACCTCCAGATGATGAAGAAAAATATATCATATGCTTGACAACTTTAAAGAAGATATAAATTTTCTAATAATTAAGATGGAGAACATGGTACGTTAATAATTATTAATAATAAGTGTAACATAATCTCATTAACTCGGGTTCCAATTGTTTGAGGATTTGAATGTTTCTGAAACAATCAAATTTAATGCTCCGTGCATCATAATAATGAATGAAGTTAATGTTAAGGGGAAACTGCCGACTACCGAAATCAAGAGGTATTCAAGTTTTTCTCCGTTATTTTTGCAGCGATTTTATTTAAACAAAAATCAACAAATGTTTAAGGTTTTTCTGAGGTACGGTACCTAAAGAATTAAATTTTATAAAACTTATTAAAATATTTACCATATGTTTTCTATATTATTTTTCCACAAATGGAAAAAACGTCCTTTAGGTACCTTCAATAAATCTTACTGTAAACGTACAGCCTTAATTCAACTTAATTTACAAAATAGTTATTGAGAAAAACTTGAATTACAAACGTAAGTTTTGCCCTATTTCTGACTACAGATATCCTAAATTTTCATTGTTCCTCTCATAATTAGTCAATCATAAGATATACTTAACTTAAAACACACGAATAAATTACTTTTTTTTGTATTTGTTCCACAAAACAGAAAATTACAACTCTCGTCAAGAATCTTACTGACGGCGGCAGTTCACCCTTAACAAGTTAAAATGTTCTTCTTTTTTAATTCTTTCTTTTTAGTTACTGAAAATGTTGCAAACTACCACTACACGAAACAGAGGGTGTTAAGTTGTGAAGACTTATTTGCCCTTTAAAGCTCTCTTCACATTTTATTACAATTTCAATATGAAATACCCTTGCCACGTACTTGAGTTCATTCAAAGATATTTTTTGAAAATTAACCGTGATCAGAGGACGAAAGGCAACAAAAGAAACATTATTAAAATTGTAACCTTTCTCAATAAGTCGAGAAATATTAGTTGTTGAAATACTGAAACGTTGTTTTTTTTGAGAATTTTTTTTTTGTTTTTCATATACACTGCAATATATATTATCTTGTAATAATAAAATTAACGGCGATAAATAAAATGTCTAGCTTAAACAACTCTTTTTTTTTGATTACAGTAGTGGAGCGGCACAGGATTCACAAATTCCACAACCTACACCGCGCTATAATCAATGAAACATATCTTCTGTAAATTATAAGGCAATATCTAAATCAAAAGTTTTTAAAAAAGTGATATGTGTACAAGATTCTATAGTGCCTCACGAATGCATGCAAAAACTGAAAAATAAGTATGCCGGTATAAATCTACGTTGCCCCTAATGTACGATACTTTTTGACGAATGCATATGTGTTAACTTGATTTTACGTAAAAAAATGACAGCGGAAAAGACTCCATAATAATAAAACCTGAAAAAATATTACAAGAGCTGTACGTACAATTAAGTAATCCGGTTGTAAATCCACACCTAATGTATGTATCTTAAGGCTATACGCCCGGCCTCGAAATCGTTTTTCCCATTTCCTAATCGTATTTTTCATGAAAACCTTACCGAATTTACACGCTAATTTAAGAAAAAAATGCCTTTCAATGGATAAATCGTAATTTCTTCGAAATTGTCCAAAGGGCCCTAAATAAAAATAAAATGTGAGAAATTTCAAAAAACAAGCCTTTATTTAAAATTATGTAACACTCAACAGCAATACATAAATTTTATTTTTTCTTAATTTTTAAAAATAAGGTCACGAAACGGAAAACAAAATTCTGAAATTTGGGCGAAATTCACTGAAATCAAATAGAGTATGTGGTACGCTCGCACATTGTGTCGAGAGCTGGCTCCGCCTACCATGTCGGGCAGTTTCTACGCAGTTTGTAAAATACTTCTGAGATCGGTGTATGTTAAGAAAGTAATCGTTACTCGGACATTATTTTATCGAAACCGTTGATATTTTCTTTACAATATAGTGTACATATACAGTGTCAGCGTCACAATACTTCCTTATACTACGTATCAGAAAGTAAAAGCAATATCTCTTCCCGTCCCTAACGCTATACCTGCTAGAAGCGCATGCTAGGACTCACACGGCTTGCGGGCAGGGAGTATAATAATTATTATATTTGACTCGCAATAATTTGCTTCTGAAACGATCTAGAAATTTATTTCTTGCACAAAAAATAATTTTGGAATGTTGGCTTTATTTTGTTTCACATATATATGGGTAAATTCTGAAAAATAAGATTAGTTACTCGATAGCTGAAAAATATATTACACAAATTGGTGGTCTACTAAAACTTTTTTTTTATAAAATTTACACACCATAAAGAAAAATCGAAAACACTAGTATCATCCAAATACTTTAGGGTATAACCTTAAAAAAAAACAGATCCCTAGCTCTCTGCATTGCTGAGATATCACGAGATAAGTATTAATAATTAAAGAAAATGAAAATTTTAAAATTTACACAAAAAAACGATTTTTCGACCTTTTTGCGATTTCGATTTTATTTTCCAACTCAAAATTTGAATCCGGCAGGTGATTTTACATATCCAGCTTCACTTTTTTTGTGTGTTTGAGAAAATATAGATTGTATAATTTAGGGGCGGTTGCTTCCCGACTGCTAAACATGTGCGCCAACCGGCGATCATCTGAGACCATAACGCAGCCATAAATTACAGGCAGATTAGATTAGGTGACAAGTTCTTTTCTCTATCTTTTTCCTCAGCATAAGACAGAGCACGCGGACCCTTAAACATTTGTCTTTTATTACAGTTGCACGAAAAACAGTGGTACGCCTCTTTCAAATCGAACTCAGCTTGAAGCGGGCGTCCAGCCTTAACAGGGATTGAATGTACATTCACAGTTAGTGTATGTAGATTTACATCGAGTCGCTGTGTACTTACATAGTGTACATTACACGAGTGTAAATTTTATGGTTAATAATTGAAATTTACAATTATGCCTTGTAAAACTGCAATACCTTGCTGTATCTTTTCCAACTGAACAAGTAATATTAATTGATTATACTTGTAGAACTACATTCACATGTTTTCTTACAATGATTATAATTGGTCATAGAGTTGCCAATGATTTTCATAGTAATTTTACACAAACACTTTTTAGAGTGTAGATTTACTTATTATTAAGTGTAAAATTAATAGATAATGGAAAAAAGAGCTAAATATTCGATCTAATATTGATCACGGCTACTACTACGAGACGATAAATACATAATTATTGCCCACATAATATAAAATAAAAACAAGTAAACTTTTGCTATAATGTTCTCCAAGAGATTAACTAGGTGCAGGTTCTTTATATATAATGAATTTGATTTTATGTATGTAAGCTGATACGAAAATTTAAATATAGTAGTGAGTGTCTACCATTGAGGAAAACTACTATGGAGACGCTGTAAAGCATCTTTGCGGTACACTCAAAACGGGGGCATTGGGCGGGGCTAAGTGCGGGACCAATATGGCTGCCTCACCTGGTCCGGACAACTCAAAATTATAATCTGTCATCCCACACCTGTTAGGCCTACACTAACCTATGAAATGTATTCCAGACGAATTCTTCTTATTAACGCCGCCTCTGCTGTTGCAGCAACACTACCTGTTTGACTTAAGTGTAGTATCAATATGGCGGTCCTGTACCCGGTTTGATCAGGTGACGTCGTCTCCCTACCTATTCTTTCTCAATGGTGTCAATCTTCGTTTAGAAGACTGAATATGTGTATACTAGCTCGAGTAGCTGATGATACTCATTTAAGCAGTTTTTATTAATTTAGAATCTGTACGTATGATAGAAGTATTGTTTTCAACAACAAACAAGGACAAAATATCTTAAAAAAGGAATCACCTCCTGAATTTTTGCCGCATGTTTAGTGATAATAAATATGTATACCGCATGTGTCAAATTACATTAGACATAGGGAACATAATACGGAATCAATGTATACGTATACGTAAGTATGTACATACACGATGTATATGTCGCCGGCATTGGGACGTGCAGTAAGTAGGTCTACCGGGTTGACATACACATATACAGCTTGAGCGCGCGGGGTATGATCACCCCATGCCAGTCGATATTCTTCGGACGTATATTCGGCAAATGATCTCCGCTAGCTGTGTTCGCCAGATATAGATATATAGATTTATTTTTCCAGAGTTGTTATTTCGTTATATTTACTGGAGAGAATCTCTAATTTTAATTTCTATTTCAAGGGTCGTTTTTATGTTATTTTATGGTATTCCTGTTATACTTATTTATAGTTTTTTTTTTACCATGAAATTTCTATTTATTTATTTTTCTCTAGACATCTTAGTTTATTCTGCAGATGTTTCAGGCGGGTTGTTTTTATTTCATTCTAAAACCCAGTTGTACTGCTATAACTTTGTACACAACTACATTATTATTTAATTTCATAAGGATAATCATAATTACGTTATAAGTATTACAATCTTCGCGTTATTATCGACTTAGTTATCTAAGCAATCGTCATCACTTAAAGAGAAAATTTAATTTGTTCTTTTTGTCAATCTGCAAAAAAATAATCAGATCACTATGAGTTCGAATATGAGCAGGCAATGCTAGTATGTTGTGCCGTTACTCTAATATGTATTATCGGACCACGTTTAGATGCGAGTTTACGTATACCATCGGGTGATCATACCTCGCGCGCTCTTGTTGTATACGTATACATCGTACATATTGCACTGATCTTGAGTTTAGAATTAAGTTGTAAATAAGTTTTGTCAAGATCACTTCTAGATTTAAGTTAATTAAATACTATTTAATTTATTTTATAATAGTCATGGACTAAAATCCAACAGTACACATTGTATATAAATATTTATTAGGTTAGGATTTCTACACATCACAATTAATTTAAATAAAATAATGTAAGAATGTTATTATAATTTTTATTCAAGAAATTAATATTAGAATAAGCTTTGTATAGCAAGTAAATATTCATAACAAAGTGTTTTCCGTAACTTCAAAGTAAGGAATTAGGTGTGGCCACCACACGACTTTCTTATACGTATGAGCGTTTCAAACTATACAATTTCAAGAATTTGTTTACACAAAAATTATTCAAAATCCTATTCTAAGTACTTCTATTCTCTTAATAAATCGCTATAGAATACATACTTTGCAAGATATTCGAAAAAAAGTGCTACTCCCTAAGAGTAAAAGTGTTACTTCCGGTCAAAATTTTGAAATTTCATATATACAAAAAATATTGTAAATCTAGCACTAAATACTTTTGTACTCTTAATAAATATATACAGGGTGGTTCACCGGGAACTGAATCGATCGATTGCGGAAAACTGTAGCTAGGAAAATCTGAAATATTGACACTGTACTAAAGTCGATGGGAGCCATTTGTCTAAAATATTTGCAAGATGTCGGCACTCCGGGCTATACTGAAAGGAGGCACCAACTTCCTAATTTTAAATAGAATACCCTGTATATTGTCAGGTTTTTAGATTCTACGTGAAATTCTAAATATATTTCGTGGATAATGTCATATATCTAAGTGTAACCCTTTTTGACTTATTGAAATTCTTATGTTAAATTTGTCGTTTCAGGCAGAAAATCAATAGCACTTTTTCCATATAAAGAGGAATTTATTATTTAATTTGAAGTAAATTATCTCAAATAGATGGCTTAATTAAATACTATTTGTATAAAATTGTTACAATTATTAATACAGAGTGTGCGAATTATACGCCTGAAAACGAATTTGGAAAAACTGCTAAAAGACAATTTTTTTAAATGGGAAGCGGCAACTTTTATAATTCTATCTTATAAGGATCACTTTGTATAAATATGTCTATTATAAAAATTGGTAGTTTTCGAAACATTGGCAAGTTAGTGTTTTTATTTTCTCACTTTGTATAAATATGTCTATTATAAAAATTGGTAGTTTTCGAAACATTGGCAAGTTAGTGTTTTTATTTTCTACCATACATACTGTTTGCATTAGTTCTTTTTTCATTAGTTAGTCATGACAGTATTTACAAAATTATAAATTGTCATTCGTTGAAGAAAAGTCACAAGAACATGTGAAAAAATGATGGTCGGTTCAGAGCATGACCGAGTTTTTGTCAAAATAATGTTAATAAAAGAGGCCGTACACAATAATTAAGATGAGACTGACGGCAGGTGAAAACCACTTTAAATACTAAATAAACATTAGGTGTCTGTATTAATAAACCAATTTGAACGTGTAAAAATTTTTAAAGAATTATTTAAATAAACTTAGAAAGATTTTGATAAATCTGAACTTGTAATAATTTTTAAAAGGAATTATTTAAACGGACTTAGAAAAATTTTAATAAATTGGAACTTATAAATATTTTAAGAAAGATTTAAAAGGGGACTTGGAAATTTTCAACAATATTAAACTAGGATTTTAACTGTCTTCATACATTTATTTAAATTCAACTTAATAATTCTCAGAACAAATAAATGCATTTCACATGCAATTAGTAGCAAGCTAAATAACACTGAGGAACCAGAATGGTTTTATTTTAAAACGCGATGGTCAAACACTACGTGTTACAGTAAAACATTTTGGGATGTTTAATAGTTTTTGTTTTATGTAGGGTAAAAGATTTATTTATTATTTATTTTATTTTTGTGCATAAATACAGACACGCTATGTTTGAATATATGTAGAAAAGTCAGAATTACAATTTTTATTTATGCTTATTTTCTTTGTAGTCGTTGTGAAACAGTTAAAAGTATTTCTGATATAGATGAGTTTAACGAACTTTATGAAGAATTGAGGTAGTTTATATGTGTTTTTCTTTTTATTATTTTTGTATAGTCTTAAACAATTTTGATGTGGTGATTTATGCTGGAAATAAACGAGGTTGGTAATTTTTTTGTTGTTAATGAATATATTCAAAGGTTTATATGAATATATACTTTTCTTTTGTACTTGTGCATTGTGGTCTGACGTGTTACGGAAGTTGAGTCAGGGATGTGTACAACGAGTCAAGTAATTAATTAACTCGTAGTATGGAGACTTGACTGATCCTAAAACACGAATTTGTACTGAGAATCTCATTTAGAAGCGAGAAAAGGCATTTGAGTGAAATTAAAATCAGTGCAGGGTCAGTATTTCGAAGCACGATTCAACATCTAAGTTTTTTTTTATATATATAAACTGATTGACCAATTGACGTGAATTTGTTTTGGGAATACTGTTTAGAAGCGAGAAAAGGCATTTCGGCAGTATTAATATCAAAACGGAGTCCATGTTCTAATGTATATATGATCATAACCGTTGGGATTTATTATATTTTTATTTTATCCAGTATAAGAGTTTAATTTTTTTTTATCATAACATGCAATGGTTTTATTCTGAATATTATTTTTATTTTTCGTTGTTTGTACATACATTTGATTTTTAGTATGCTTAATAAATTATGTTATAAGATATTTCTGTATTTTATTTAATTTATCTGACCTGGAGAGAACTTAAGAGTATCAATTTTGGAGAAAGAATATTTTCTGCCCCTGAGAGAAAGGATAATTAGAATAACTCTAAACTGAGCTAGTGAAGTGCGAAATTGCCTAAGCCACATTTACGCAGAAATTAAAAAATCCTAGACTAGCATAAGGCTAAGTTTGTGGGATGTATGCTTGATCCTTCTTGATTTTAAGAATAAAGAGTTTTTAGTAATTTCGCAACCTTATTAATTTACAAGGGTCACAGCAATATGTATACGATACCCTATGCCTAATGATATTTGACACAAGCGGTATAATAGCACCGTTACAATTAATCAACTTGCCTACTTACATTACATACTTTTTCTGGAAATATATTATTACCTTTTATAATCGTTTTGGAGAGACAAAAGGAAATAAATCATCATATATATTAAATTATAGTATGTTATTGCGCAAGTGTGACAGCTATCAAACATGGAATGATATTTAAATTGCCTATATTAAATTTAATTCGAGTTTTTCCGTAAAAAAAGAAGGTATTATAAAAAATATTTAAGTAAGTATACCTGTAATAAGAATAATAAACTGCTTATTTGTTTTGTAAAACCTAAGTTATTTAAGAAAAAAGAACCGGTTAAATTGAATATAATAATTGCAACCTTTTACGGTGGTTTTAGTCATCTGGCAAGCGTTTCTTTAGTGTCTTCCTTTTCTTTTCAGTTATACGACCAGTCATTTACTTTCCAACGAATTACCTATACATAAAGACATTTGGCGAATGTCATTTACGTATAAATCGGGCATGTATATATTTACGTCGTCGCTCTGGTTCACTTTATAAGGTTTCCTTTTCATTTCTAGCGTTACACATATGTATGCAAGTATGCATATCTGTATATGTTACCGTAAATAGCCGAAATCCGTTTTTAGGCGTACTTACTAGTAAGAATGCCAAGTAACTACGGGCATTTGCAATTTCGCGTTCTTACTAGGAAAGACACAAATTAAAATTATAATTCGGCTATTTACTTTCAGTTAGAACTTAGAACCCGTTCTAACCACACGTATAACAGTATGTAATAGTACGGTCTTTAAAATACAATAAAAATGACTAAAATGTCCCAATGTTGGGCACCATATGTAATAGTGAAATTAATTTAAACATGAAATTAAAATGAATAAAATTGACTTATTGAACACTCCTCGTAATTAGCTCAGAATAATAGTTCGGTTTTGCATAAGACTCTTAATTTCAAAGCGGTTCAGGTATCAAGACACTAAGGTTATTTTTCTAGACGTACTATTACTGCTTTTTTATAATCCAAATTTCTTATGTTAAGGTAGACAAATAATATGCAAAAGGATATTTAAATATTATGAATATATTGATTAAAACACAAACAACACAGATCAGGTTACAAACAAATGTTACAGAACGAAACACAATTCAAATGGTATATCTCAATACAAATTACGCATCAGTTACAACATAGGCAAATATAATAGATCAATACAACAACGTTGCCTTACATAAATAATATATCGTGAATTTAACTAGATTTTAATTCCTTATTCACAAAAATTGCATGCATGATATAGGCCTTTAAATCAAATTACGTTGGGTACCTTTATGAAGATGCTATGATGATGGAAACGGTGTTTTCCAAGCAGCTTCCCCCAGGATAGAGTGAAATGCCGCCTTCTTTGTATCGTACTAGGGCACACACTTGTTTTTAATAAAACTTTTACCCCGCGTAGCACACTATTTGTTTTATTAAAAATATATATATATCCTTTCTCACTAGGCTTTTTCTTTTACTTTTAAATAATGCTTAGAATTACTATATTTCTATTAGCATTATTAGCCTGTGAGATCGTTCCCTGTAATTGGGGTGTGGTCCAGCTGTTATTCGACAAAAGGGACCTGTGAACTTACTTGTTCACGAGTTAGGGAACGTCTGCCTGCCAGTGCCTGCCTACTCCTTGCTTAAGGCAGGTCACACCGTACTCTTTTAGGGAATTCCCCGAGCCACTTATGTACTTTACTTTTATTCAAACTCTGTTCGTGGGAACATGCACCCGCAAAATATGTAGCGTTCAAGGTTGCCCACGTGTCGATTGCACACAAACCGTTTCTTGTTAACGCCGCCTAAACTCTTGGCTGACTTTGATAACATTGACGCCACTTGTGTTTCTTTCACATACATACATTTATGCGTTATTTTTCTTCTTTATATACTCCGAATATATACAGAATTTATATAGAAACATTTTAAAAAGGAATATAATAATTTAATACAAATAAATGAATAATATATGTTTCCCGATCTGTGTTGATTAATTATATATATTAATTTCCTGATACCATTACCTTAATATAAGTATCTTTGATGTTATATTATATTTATATTTTATTCATGATATACAGGGCCTACCGTTACAAGTAAGTAACCGAAATACATATCTCTTAAGAGCAGAAGACTTCCATAGCTCACAACTCTATTTAATGGACAATTTTTCAATATGATATGAAAATACCTCTTAACAAGCGCACATACCAATGAAGTTATACCAAATACCATCTTTCATTTAGTTTTCTTTGGTATAATAAAACACGATTGGTTTCAAGATTATTTAATGCGTTGTGAAATAAATTGACTTATTTATTATTACTTGGGCTAGTATTGTGACATTTTGAATTGCATAACGTTTTTTTTTTTTTACACTTACACAAATTAGTTAGACACTGCATATGGAAGCCGCATGTCGTAAAGATATTTGCTTATCCTTCTTTACCACATCAATGTCAATAAATGTTCGCTTACAACTATTTAATTCTGATCTGGTGTACAGTTGATCTAAACACCATCCTAGTACCGTACTGGTACATGTTGTCATCGGGTTTTAATAAAACAACAGCTATAATATTTCCGAATGCACCTTTAGCTTTGTCAACGTCGGGAATAGGTATTGTGACGTTATCTAGATTATATTACCTCTGGTTCTTTTTCTTCATATTAAATTCTATGTTTGAATCTTCTAAGATAGTCTTATATGGAGTTTGCTTTATGCTAGAAGGAAACGCATTGTAACGTTTTCGGGTTCCAATAAACAACTCGTGCAATTATTTATTTAAAACAGTCTGTACATTTATATACTTAAAATTATATAACAATATAAAAATATAAAAACTAACGTAACACACTTAAACTACTACAATTTAATTATCACAGGTATTTATTTACTACTACTATGTCCGTATTTATTTACATATCACTTCTATTTATATCACTTAAAGAACTATTTCTACCGTACGCCGTATATTTATTTTCTTATATTTATTTCTAGTCGCGTCGGCTACCACGCACTCGAGACTACTTATCCCGCAATCAATGAATCCCGTAATGAATTGAATCCCGGTGACTCAGTCGCCTTATATACCATGCATGAAATGTTCTCGAACAGTACTAGCATATTCTGCAATATACCAGGGGAAATCTAGACTTTTTCTTGCTTACGTCGCACATCTGTGAGATGACTCACTGCATTTACGATATTTACCAGCAGCGAGAGAGATGATTTATGGCAGTGTGTAAATAAGAGCGTTTTTATACGTTGCTCGGTCTGTCCCTTTTTTTGCGTGTGACAATTTCGTTTTTATCGCGCCGAGAGATCTGATTCTTTTATTTAATGTAAACACATTTCGTTACAATATTTTCAATATCTTGATTGGCTTATTCAACTGAGCCTTGGCTCTGACTGTGGCGTAACTTACATACAGGGCGCTTCGAACGTTAAAAATATTTCGTTTGTTTTATGATCTATTTCTTCTACTCGTTTAGATGTTAAAACTCTTAATAAAATAAACTTGGTTAGATGATCTTGATAAACCATGATGAATTTATATTCCACATCTGCTTATCTTTGGATATCAATAAGATATACATGGCATCGGCTGTTTAACTCACTGTGCAAATTGGTATAGAAACTAATCCCTTTTCTTCTTAGATTTTTTACTATTGCAGACTTCACACATTGACAGGAAACAGGAACAAATGAATTATTTTAGTAGTAATGTTGGCATATTTTCTACTTGTTTCCATTCGAAGTCTATCGCGACCTCCATGTCCAATTGCTATGTAAGCTGCTTCGATTACATCGAAAATGACTTCAACTGGCAGGTAATATAATATTTCATCACTCTCGGACATTGCTATTATTCGCTGAACGCCGTCCATTTCTATTCACAAAACAGTTCACGCGTCGATACAGCAATAAAGTTTTCTTCGATGCCAGTTTACCTTGTTTTATTTCCTGAAGTAATTCTTCATATATCTCTCTATTTATTACAGTGTATTTAGACAGTTTGACTTCTTCAGTACGTGATCAGAAGTAACCAATCAGCGCATATATCATTCATCGACCCGTTCTTGCTCAGTAGTTACTGGTATGCGTTAGAGATGGTCTTAACGGTGATTTTTCATTCACCGTTCTAAAGCAAACGGTGATTTTAAACAGCTCTTTTAATCACAGCGAAAGCAGGAGCCGTTTATTTTCACCGCGCATGGTAAAGGGTTCTTCCGAGCTGTTTACCGTGAGCGGTGAAAATAAACGGTTCTTGCTTTCGCCGTTCGATTTTAAACAGCTCTTTGAGCTGTTTAACTATATGCGTAATATGCGTAGTGAAAATATGTTCGCGGTGAAAATAAATATCTTAACACAAATTCGCGTTATATAATGGAAATTATTGATTTGTTAATAAACTACGGAGGTTATAAAATATTAATATACGCATATTAGGTATATCAGTAGGTATTTGCTTTTAATTTATGTTTTATAAGTATGTATATAAAACACACGAATGTGCAAAAAGATTTAAATTAATAATACATGATGAATTGTGTTTAGTTATATAGATGATCATGTATGTACATAAATATTTGTACAAAATGTGTATGGATAATAATTTAAATATAACTTACAAACAGAAAATAAGTAAAAAGTAACTCCAAGCAATGAAGTATATTTTATTTATTATTTGTTCAGTTTAAAGTACCTATATGCAATAATTAACTACATTTCAGTTTCTCTTCTAATATTATATTTATTAAATATAAAGTTTACTTGAGCACTTTTTAATTATTAATTTATTAAACTGCATTATTAATGTTATTATGAAAATATAAGTTTACTAACTTTGTTAGAACGTAATCGACTTCACCTATCCGATAATTAACGTTGAAAATAATATAATTGCTACGTTACAGCTAGTGTGAATAGTTATTTACGAACCAAGTGCGTGAAATCAAATTTCGCGAATGAGTGACCAGTTTAAAGCGCGAGCCGAAAGGCGAGCGTTTTATGGACACGAATTCGCGAAATGTTTCACGCACGAAGTTTGTACAATATTTTTTGTACGAGAACTATAATAATAATACATATTGTTAAATACGTTATCGTTTATGACACACTACTAATCTCTTGATATTAATTAAAAAAAATTGAGTTGGCAGTATTGATTATTTGAAGTGACATTTAATTTAAAATTATCAAATTCAAAAAATTCCATACAAAATAAAAACCTCACCAACAACATGAATTCTGATAATGAAATGCAATGTACACCGCCTGAAATTCGCGAAGCTGCCAATATTGCAGTGGATAATTTATTACCCATAAAATCAAAAAACGTATACAAAAACACTTATACTAAATTCGTAACTTGGGCTAGATCTAAAAATATACAAAAATACTCCGAAAATTGTTTGTTAGTTTATTTTCAAAATTTACAATCAAATAAATCATTATGGTCCACTTATTCTATGTTAAAATCATGCTTAATAATATATGATAATACGGATATATCTAAATATGCAAAACTCATAGCGTATTTAAAACAGACAACCAAGCAACATCAGCCTAAAAAATCAGCAGTATTAACCGAAGAACAAATTACTAAATTTATTGTTGAAGCACCAAATTCTTTGTTCCTACTAATGAAGGTAAAGTCATTTCCGTATATTTAAATTCCATACAACACTATATATATGTATTTATAGGCTGTATTAATATTGGGTATTTCTGGAGCGTGTCGACGTGAAGAACTTTGCAAAATGTCATTGCGAGACATAGAATTTAAATCGAATTTAATTATCGTAACAATTCCAGAAACTAAAACAGGTAACAGCCGTACATTTGCTATCATTAAGCCCGAATGGATTACATTAATTCGGCAATATGCAAATTTAAGACCGGACAACCAGCATCGATTCTTTTTAACATATCGCAATGGCAAGTGTGTTTGTTCACCTGTTGGTCTTAATACAATTGGCAAAATTCCAATGCGAATAGCTGAGTACCTTCAGCTTGATAGCGCAAGTAACTTCACAGGTCACTGTTTCCGAAGGAGTTCAGCGACATTGTTGGCAAATCAAGGAGGTGACTTGCTTACAATTAAAAGGCATGGTGGATGGAAATCATCTACGGTTGCAGAAGGATATATCGAAAATTCTCTGCATAGTAGAATTCAATTAGCTAAAACAATGACCCCGTTAGAGATATCGACTCCGCCTGCAACTTGTTCGACATCTGAAATACAAGATATATGTAATAATACAATCAACGTTACTCTACCTTCGCAATCAAGATCAATTCAAACAAACCAGTTAATCCCTGGGGTATCAATCTCTGGTTGTCAAAATTGCCCAATCAAAATTTTTAATAATTGTTCCGTTTCAATTTCTGAAAAGAATGAATAATGGTAATTTATATAATATTTGTTACTGTTCTGACATTGAATTACATACCTTCCAAATATAACAATTTCTATTTCATTTCCTTTTATTTTCATAGAAAAACAACGAACTGGGTAGCATATTATTAAGGTTAGGGATTTATGATTTTAAAATGTGACTAAATTAATTAAGTTCTGGGTAGTACCAACTTTACTTTTACGCACTCGTGTTTAAAGTGACTTTTTACGCACGCAAATCGAATCGTGAAATGACAGGTTTTGATAAGCGAGTACAAAAACATATTTATGTCAAATTGAGTATATTATTTAAAGTTAAGTAAATCTTAGAATCGCAGACAGAAATATTTCTTTACATGAAAAAGATATTTATTTGCCCATATTGAAAAGAAGCCTTTCCATCATAATAAATACGAAAGTAATCACTGTGATTCCACGAATTTGCAAACGGTGAAAACAGTGAATAATAAATCACTGTGAAAAATCACTGTGACCAATATCTGCTCTCATGTCTAGTATGCGTGCAGTTAGAACGGGTTCTAACTGAAAGCTTTAGTAAATAGCCGAATGAAAATTTTAATTCGTGTCTTTCTTAGTAAGAACGCAAAATTACAAAAGCTCGCGGTTACTTCGTATTCTTACTAGTAAATACGCGTAAAAACGTATTTCCGATATTTACGGTAACATATACACTATTTCTCGTTGAAATAGGTAAGAAAAAGTTCAAATCTTATTGTTCTATCAAGCAATGATATAAATGACCACAATAACTCAATGTAATCAATGTCGAGCGAAAGATAAGATCCGTGCCTTTTATAATAACATGCGATTGAAATTGAGCGATATGATTTTAGTCTATTTTCGCTATATATTGCGTAAAATTATGTGATCAAAGAATATGCCGATGCTTAATGAAATTAATCACGATAGAATTTGTTCTTATGGAAGCATAAATCGTTTTTGCAGACGGAGGTAGGCGATCCTGGCGCACCTTAGTTGCAATATGTTGTGGAAGACTAAAACAAACCTTATGAATTACTTTGTCATCAATAAATATTTTTATTACGTATAGTATTATCATGCGGAATAAAAACAAGGAAGTGAAAGATAAGATGCTTTGAGATATGAGAAAACAAACAGAATATTGTAATCGATTCAATGAAAATTTAATATATATCTGTGTATTACATTTAATACATTTATAATTGTACTAAACATACTACAATGAAACAGGATATTTGGAACAACTCTAAGTTGCTTTGCCTATAACTTAATGGTGAACAATGTCTCCATGAAATATTTATAAGCATTTTGAAAACATGAAGTGGATACTTGTCTAGCTGATAGACACTTTTCCACAATATATAAATATTAAATAAATCTTTAACAAATACAAAAGAAAAGGTATAAGAGCTTGGAAAGCTTTAGTGTTATAAAAGAGAAAATGATTAATATAATAAATGATGAAATCAAATCGAAGGTTTTTCTCCCAACAGTGTTGAAATAAAGTAATGAAATAGAAAAGCACAATATAACGGTTTTTTGGAATGTACACCATAATAAGAACATTGAAAAATAAGTGATCAAATGGAAACTGAATGTTAGTTATTTTAATTTCCTTTTTGGGCAATTCTAAAAAATACGATCAACGTTGTTCGTATCGAAAAATGGGTTCCGATTGCATTATACCAACTATGAAGCATGGAGGTACATTCGTGTTAGTCTGGAGTTGCTTTTCATTCCAGAGAACTAGAAATTTGCAAAAGAAAAATGATGGAATAATGGAAGTTCCATCTGGTTAGCGATTAAATGGTCAAAACTTCACATTTATGCACAATTATCCCAAACATACCAGAACACACAAGGATTATTTAGCACAGATATGAGCAGAAAACATTTTGCAAATAGCGACTAAGTCGCCTCAAAGACTGGATTTGAATACCATCTAGTTGATTTGGGTCGGAACAGGGTAAGAAAAACTGGTCCTACTTCGAACTAACAGATTTGAAATACTCTTCAAAATGCATGAAACAATGCATCGAACGAAACAATAAAAAACTAATCAGAAAAATATTGTTCAGACTGTTCTAATTTCCACAGGAGGATTTTCTACAAAAAAGGAGTATATCTTATGGAAGGTCATATAAATTACTTCGTTATTGTTTAGAATTATTTGGTTCGCGTTATTGGAAAATAAGAAATACCACTTTTACTCATTTTAGAAGAAAATCTATCAATAGTTATAAATAAAAACAATAATCAGGATATACGAGTATATGGCAGTTATACGGATCATAAGACATTGGAAAAATCACAAAAATAAACAACATAACACGCATTTAAATACAAGAAAGTGTTGGGAATTTTTTGAGCGACAGTGTATATAAAACCAGTTTTTTTAATACTACCTATGCAGTAGGACAGGTTCTATCTCAGCTCAAATTAATTCTCGCAGTGTAAAAATATTAATGGAAAATCCTTTCTAAGTTTTATTATACCAGCTTGTTTTCTAAGTAGAGCAGCTTGCACATTTGTGTGATAGATATCAGCTTACGTATGTAGGTAAAATGAAATCTGCAATATTCTATTGTTACATCACGGTATAAGATTATTTATAATAATTAAATCTCTAACGGGCGACAAGTTAATTAAACAATTTGTATAAAAAAGAAACTATCAACAAATAATATTATATAATGTTACACTCTACTTATGCCGAGGAAATTTTAGTTAGATAATTTGAAAGAGTCCAATTTTTATTGCTTTATTAAACATGATTGCTTCTTAATAGATTAACATTTTTTTTTAATGTAAACGTCCATTTTTGTCAACATGAACGCAATTTTCTTTTAAAATGAATCATTTTGTAGATCACTTACTGTTAGATCTTTACTATGGTGCTTCTTCACTGTAAAAAATGAGGGTAATTTTCCCCGTAAATCCCTCGAAAAACAGATCAATTTTTGCCGTTTTTAAGGTAAAATTAATTTATGGGGTAAATTGTCAGGAGTTAGTCAATTTTAGCTCTAAGTTGGGTATTTACTCACTTTATGAAGTAAATTTACTCCAAGAAAAGTAGTATTCCCGAATGCATGGAGTATCCCTATCTATAGCAAGGAAAACTGTCTGCAAAAAGTAATATTACTTACTGATAAGTGAAAATATGTGGTATTGAAATATACAAGCGAGTCGTCTATTTCACTTTATCTAACGTAGTATGTACATTATAACTGATCTCACTCATTGAACTGAATTACATATATCGGAGGCACAAATCATAGTAAACATTTTTTGTGCGACTAAAGAATTTGAAGTGGTATAGGTACTAATATTTTTATATGACTGGAACATATAATAAACATACTTAGTTGTGTGGAATATGAGTGAAGAATTGCAAGTAAACCATACCTATTACGCATGCTCCCAAAGACAGTCGCGTTACACATTCTATAATCTATTGTATGCTCTTGCATGTTTTGTTAACTCTGTTTGTGTTGCCGATTTGTACGATAGGTGAGTATTAATAATAATGTTTATGTGAAAATCTTTTTTATTAAGAAAGTGTAGATTAGTATATGAGTTACTATGTTCTGTAATGAAAAGATCAAAACAACAGTACCTGCTTTGTTCATGTGTGTACGTGATATGTTTGGAGGGTTAAGTACATTATTTTATTAGCCTATGTACAGGTATTTTACATTTTTGATAGTATTTCGAAGCATCGATGTTCCTCACGTATGTATACAAAAGTCCATTGCTGATATAAAGCTGGTTTCAAAAGAAAAGATATTTATTGTATGTGTGCTTTTGCGTTATAAATTTAGCAGCCATGTTAAGATATCCATATCTATTTCAAATAATTGTGCATGTTCTCTAAATAACACAAGAAAATAACTGCTAATTAATAGATTGATTTACATACTTATTTGTTGTAGAAATAAGATGGATAATAACTATGAATGTACTGTTTGTAATTCAAGGCTTCGAACAATATCAGATTATAACCAACATGAATACAAACATCGAAATGTACGAAACATTCGGTATTACTGCAAATCCCGAATGCTTTATGGAATACAGTAAATGCAAACGTTTCAACATGCACATCTACCGTACACATAGAAGTGTGTTTCGCGGTTGATCTTTACAAATTCTTTTAGCTCATTTATACGGTCATATTAGGGATGGAAAAATAATTGAGTGTCCATTATGTAACAAAAGAGGATTATTTCAAAGTGTTCGTAGTTTTAAAACACATTTTTATCGATATCATTTTTATAAAATTAAGCGCGATGTAAGTTCAATCAATGAGGATAATGTTACAGTTACGAATAAGAACGAGCAAAATACCTAAAATCATTACTGAACAGAAAAAGGACACCGTCCAACGACAGCAACACTGCACCAAGTAAAATAAAAAAGAAGAGAATGCAAAATCCGATTGTCACAATTCGCAACCACCACTAGAAAATAACGAAGACACTGACAATGATCAGGAGGAAATAAGACGTTAACAACGATGTTTTTGATTAAACCGTTATAAAATTGTTAGACAAAACTTATGCAAAGCAAAGAGACTTTCTAAACACGAATTATCCTGCTCTATGTGAAATTAAAGAACAGTAGCCAATTTTATTGAGTCAGTCAGGAACTTATTGGCACTATGAAAAACTCATGAACCACAAAGCGGAAATATTTTCTGAAGCAATGATAAGCAAAGCTTTTAAAATTTTAGAATTTGGGGAAAAATATATATATCATCTATTCCTAGTGATGAAGACGGAGTTTTACGATGTGTAATTAAAGTTATATGCAGATATTTTGGAGAGAATGTTAAGCTCATTATTTGTAAAATCAATGTAGGTATGTAAATTACAACATGTAGATAGTTAAATTTTATTTTAACTTAAGGATCTGCAGTAAGTGGAGATAACCAGTGATAAACACAAGAAATTGGTACCCATTTTTTTCAAATACTCAATTTTCATTACAAATATCATGTACATTCTTTATATATTTTAAACGTTGCTAATTTGCTATCATCCATCACCTCTTATAGACCTTTGTTCCCGTAAAATTGCTTTGCTAACCCTTAAGACACTATAAAATGCCGAACAATATTTAAGGTTGAATTACTTCCAAGACGAAAAGCAACTTCTAGATAATAGTTCACCATACATTTTATGTAGGAAAGGTAAAATACAAATATGTAGGTGATATTGAATTATTTATATTTCTGTTTTCAGACGACAATGAAAATGTTCATTGTTATGTCATAAAAATGGAACAGCAGCACCTGAACCAAGGCACCCCATATTTAAGAGAGGAATTAAATCAATTATTTGCTATATATTTTATGTTTAACCTGGAATATCCAAAAGATATATCACACACAATGTTATTTTTTCAATATTATTGTATGAAAATAAATTCTGTTTCAGGCATTAAAAACAAAAAGAAAACACAAGCAAAAGTAGTAAACTTACCGAATTATTTAAGAAATAATGTTTAATGTAAATATGTATAACAAGAAATAAAACGATGTTGAATGAAGTTGAAGGTGTTCCTCTACTTATAGTTTTAAAAATTAAAAAAACGTACTTCAGTCAGAATTGGACAAAATGTAAATTATGTAACACTCACCAAATTATATAATTATAGTGTAAATTACGCAATGCAATAAGAGCTGTACTTAAACGTAACTGATGCAACCAAAAGGTCAATCTTATTCTTTCAGATTTTTGTGGCAATTTAAGAGTTTCGTGGAATTACCTATATATATAATGCCCAACTCTGGCCGCAGTGAAATTTTACCATTTGACTTTAATCTATTTATTAATCACTGACTTTTCTAGTGTTTATCATCGACTTCTAACGTATTTGCAAATTACTACCAAAGTATTGTAATTCGTCTTGAAGGAAATGTATCACCATTTCGGAAAAATATTGTCATATCCCACACAGTACCGACATCAAGTATGAAAGCTGAGCATACCAGCCACCTTTCGTTAATTGCTCACGACATCAATAGAGTGAATAGTAGAATAACAAATGTCAATTAATTCTATGCAGTATAATTATATATTCGGAGTTCTTATAAAAACCTTATGCACGGTTGATTTAAAATAATTTCCAGTAGAAAGTGTAGACTTCTATTCACTTATGATTGGATTTAGGACAATGAAAGAATGTGCAAGGTCGGCTTGTAAGTGCATTACATATCACTACTTACAGTGAATGCATGCAGTATAAGTGAACAGTAAAACAGGGTAAATTTATTACTAGAATCGGATGCAACTTTATTACTACTAGTATGAGGATAAAATTACTACAGCAGGACAGATTTTACTTTCTTTGGTTAAAATTCCCCTATAAAAGGTTAAATTGTGAGAAGTAAATTTACCCCTTGATGGTAAAATTAAGCATTAAATTTCACCTCCGCGCAACAAAATTGCCTTTGCATGGTAACTTTCCTATGTAAGTTTACTTTACCACTTGCAATTTTCCCTTCTTACTTTTGAATTTTACACATGGATGGTAAAATCACTCAGCTCAGGAAATTTACCCGGATATCGGAGGTAGAAAAGTTGCATCCGATTATCGGAGTAAAATTCCCCATATTTCTTTTACAGTGTTGTTATTAGGCGCGGATTTACGCGATATTCACACTATCAAGTGTGTACAGTATTATTATTATTATTTTTTCACAAAACAATTCCACAGTTCACATCATCTGTTTCACTAATTCCTATTTTCCAGAGATAGATAAGAATAGACCTACTTTGACTTACTGTAACAATCTGTTTTTATTCTTTCAGTATGTAAATGAATATTATAAACAACAACTTATTCCAAGTTTGTGATGAATTGTCGATAATATAAAATCAACCTGCCAATATTTTTTTCCTGCAGCTATTTGAACAATGTATTATTTTTTCTGAGAACTTTCTAAATTTTTGTAGATACCTGACAAAGTCCCAATTAAATTTCTAAATATACAAGAGAAGAATTATTAGATATATCATTATTCATTATACATAAAACAGACTACCTAAGATTAAATAAGGGGCTATGTTTCGCAAAGCGAGATCTCGGACATGCTATGTAGAGTTTAAGCCCCTTGTTGTTCACGTTCTGTTCTCTCCATGTCGTTTTAATTTTCCTTTGTTTGTTTTCACCAGCGGGAGGAGGCTATCGATTCCCATGCTAATCGTTTTATTTTACAGTTCAGGGGACAAAACTCTGTCTCCGGCGATTAAAGCTAACTGTGCATTAACTCAATTAAGTCCGTGTAATTACGGACTCACTCGAACTACTCTGCCGGAGGCGCGGAGAAGTGGAAGCAGTTATTGCAAGTTCGTTTACGACGATCCGAAACAGAATTCATCCGAGGGGAAGATTATCGACTTGAAATTGACACACAAAAAAAAAGATTTGATAACGGACGACCCACATACATACGAGGCGAAACTAGGCTAGATTACGCGGCAAGTGAAATTTCCTCAATTTCATTATGTTACAAGTTACAAGCTATTTACTTATTGCTGCTAATTGAATACCAGCTTGTTTCGTTGATGAAATATTTCTTAAATTAATAAAGAGAAAAAGTAACACTTCGTTAGTTTTAACGATTACGTTTAGTTTAAGTAATATTATTCAATTACACAATTACATAATTATTACATATTGGTAGAAACCTGCGTTTTACTTGATGTACCCCTTCTAATATTTGGTTTAGCATCATCTGTGCGTTTTCAGCAGACAAAGTCGCCCTCTATTAGTGGTTTTAGATCACTGTACAAACCCCAGTTGAATTCAAATAAATGACTGCGGATAAACAACACGACTTCGCATAAAACTATTTTCCTGTATATGAGTAAATGTGTTACTTTCAGCACGAATTAATTCTTTTTTCAGATAGATATTTTAAATGTTATTTATCTATCTCTTCTATATAAATAAAAAAAATGAGGTGTGGCCACCACACGACTTTCTTATACGTATGAGCGTTTCGAATTATAGAATATTTAGATTTTTTTATAAAAATTATTCAAAATCCTATTTTAAGTACTTCTATTCTCTTAATAAATCCCTATAGAAGACATACTTTGCAAATATTATAAAAAAGTGCTACTCGCTAAGAGTAAAACTGCTACTTCCGGTCCGTATTTTGAAATTTCATTTATACAAAAAACATTGCAAATCTATCTCTAAATACTTTTGCACTCTTGATAAATATATACAAAAAGAATAATTTACGACATATTTGCAAAAATTCGCTATCCGGTAAGAGTAAAAGTGTTACTTCCGGTCCGAATTTTGAAATTTTTTTATACAAAAGATATTTAAAATTATGTTTTAAATACCTTTATACTCGTAATGTATCTGTCTAGAAAGCATGATTTGCGGGATATTCGTAAAAAACTGATTTTCGATAAGAGTAAAAGACCTACTTCAGGTAGGAATTTCGAAAAAAATTTTTAATACAATTTTTCTCAAATTTAATTTTGAGTACATTTGAATTCTTTATAAATTTGTTTAAACTTAGTAATTGACGAAATATTTGCAAAATTCGATTTTTTTACTGAAGTAAACTACTACTTTCGGTCTACCGAATTAACTGAAAAACTAATCAGCTCTCAAGAGGGAGATTGTACACGTAAATACAAAATTTGGAATAGATATCTACAGCGGTTTGAGCGCTATCGTGGTCACACACACACGGACACACACAGACACACAGACATTTTTTTAAAACCACTTTTTAGGTGTCAGGGGACTTCAAAACGTGGACATCTGCAAAAATCTCACAGGTCGAAAATTTTCGTCATCACAATACTTCATTATTTGAGAACGGCTAGGCCGATTTGGCTATTTTTTAAACATGTTCATGAATAAGGTTTTTAGGAGGGAAAAATGGGAAAAATTGGCCGGAAAATTGGAAATTTCGGAAAAACTGAAAGTGCTTTTTACTTTCTTATACGTAGTATAAGGAAGTATTGTGATGACGAAAATTTTCGACCTCGAGATTTTTGCAGATGTCCACGTTTTGAAGTCCCCTAATACCAAAAAAGTGTTTTTTAAAAAATGTCTCTCTCTCTCTCTCTCTCTCTCTCTCTCTCTCTCTCTGTGTGTGTGTGTGTGTCTCTGTGTGTGTGACCACGATAGCGGTCAAACCGCTGTAAATATCAATTCCAAATTTTGTATTTACGTGTATAATATCCCTCTTGAGATCTGATTAGTTTTTCAGTAAAATCGGTAGACCGGAAGTAGTAGTTTACTTCAGTGAAAAAATCGAATTTTGCCAATATTTCGTCAACTACTAAGTTTAGACTAATTTATAGAGAATTCATATGTACTTATAATTGCAATTTTGAACAATTTTATTAAAAAAGTTTTTCGAAATTCCTACCGGAAGTAGGTCTTTTACTCTTATCGAAAATCAGTTTCTTGTAAATATTTCGCAAGTCATGCTTTTTAGACAGGTACGCTACGAATATAGAAGTATTTAGAACTTAATTTCCAATATCTTTTGTATAAAAATTTTTTCAAAATTCGGACCGGAAGTATCACTTTTACTCTTACCGAATAACGATTTTTTGCAAATATGTCGTAAATTATCCATTTTATATATATTTATGAAGAGTACAAAAGTATTTAGAGTTGGATTTGGAATATTTTTTGTATAAATGAAATTTCAAAATTCGGACCGGATGTAACACTTTCATACGTATAAGAAAGTCGTGTGGTGGTCACACCTCATTTTTTCTATAGGATTTTTGTATGGACTCAAGACCATAACTCACGATTCGAACAATGGATGTGGATAATTCTCTTTTGTTTTGTTCGTTATGGTCTTGCAAAAGTTTTCAGGAAAAACAAACCAAGACAATTACAAAGGAAAGTCGGAAAATTCGGACAAACTACAAAAATCATCATTTTTGTATGAACTCGCGATCATAACTGACGACAGGAACAACATATTTGGTTCATTCTTTTTTTTTTTGCTTTGTTTGTTATGCCCCCGTGATGGAATTAATTAATTAAGTGAATGTTTTCAATTGGAAAAAAATCTGGAAGATCTGGAGAAAAATCTGGAATAAATCATTTGGTTGACATGGAATTCTGACATAATTCAATTGTGACTTAAATTTTGGAACAAAACCGCATACCTCCAAGTCGATCACACTGCAGACACATCACATATTTCCAGCATTTCAGCGGTGTATCATTGGAAAATCTCTGATTTATTAAATAAACATTGCAAATCAACAATGCCGATGTACGTGTTTAATACCTCACACGAAAAGACGCATACGTGAAAAGTGTAAATAAAAGTAAAAAATGTAAACATTTAAGCATAGAACAGCTGCTATCTATGTAGTTTCAATAAAAGATCTAGATTCATCTTAAACAATATACAATTCCACTGCACATAATAATTTATTTTATTTCTTAATACTACAATGCAACTGTGTAATTAAAAGAGTAATTGTAAAATCAGGAGTAGAACTGTCGCACAATGTTCATGTAGGTTGATAAGAAGGTTTAGACTTATCTTAGACGAACATCTAATCTAATCTCATCACACAAATAATACTGTCTATGTATATTTGTGTGATGATTAGATGTCGACGAGATATTGGTAAAATTTGATTCTTTCTCTTAAGTAAACAACTACCTAAGGTCTACCTATTTCATTGAAAACCTCCCAATAAAGATTTTATTCCTAACTATAAAGTTTGGTATTGATATCTTTTACCGTTTGGTTGCTATTGTGGCTTAACATAGATAAAATAGTTCAAAAAACCACTTCTTCGGTATCAGGGAACTTAAGTTATTTCAAATTTAGTTTTAAATACATTTAGGTATACACAATCAATGCGGAATAAATATGTAATTGCAAATATGCGTCCAAGTTTTGAAGGAAAAGTTGTTCTAAACCAGAGTTGGTCAAAATTTAATCGCAGTTCGTAAAGAAAAAACTACTAATCACTTAATGGCTTACATTTTTCCAACCCTGATAGATACATAAAAAAAACATTATTGACGTAATTTACTGTTTTGGATAAAATGTTGTGTAGGTATGAAATTTTATGGGGCAAATTTAACAAATAAATATTACCAAAACACGTTTACATTTGGTTAATTGCTACTTACGTAATTACAAACTCATAGTAAATTTCATCTACTCAATCCCCAATCTCCATGGGGCAAGTCAACAAACACGTTTAATCAAAAACCAATAAATAACCTAAAGTAAACCAATACAACCTAATCTCAATTAAATCTCCAACAAGAAGTTCTACTAATTTAAACCACTGAATACTTGACAAACTAATGAATTTCCATTTTTCTTTCATGTAATATCTCGAAGTTTTTTTGGAATTCTAAAGCAATTCACTCAATTAAATATTCTTTTGTATGACTTCCGAAAAACAGCAGGTGAATTTGAAAAAAACACCTTTTCGACAATTTTTGTTTGCAATATGTATTTGAAAATCGCGTGCGTCCATATAGTACAAAATGGAACCACCAACATCAGAAATTAGTTTCTTTCGAAGTTTTGAACTGTTAAAATAAAGTCGACATAATTTGAGTTATCCAAACACAGAATTGAAAGGATAATCTAAAGTTGGCATCGACTTATGGCACAATCTGGATAGGTGGATAACTGAAAATGTTTCAAGCAGAACGGACATGCACGATTATGGTTGCACAGACACCGAGGCTACAGTTAAATCTGTATGTGATATGCGTATCTAATACTAGGAACCATGATGGCACTACTAGATATACAATCCGTGTAATATGAAATTATAAGGATGTAATGTTATATCAAAACAATGTACCAGAAAAGATCATCGCTACCTATGTCGTACTTGGTTAACAGAAATGTCATTTACAAAAAAAAAAGCCTGGTGATATAAATGTAAGTATAGATAAATATAAAAGAATTCCAAGTATTAAATTTCGATGTATAATACTGAGGTTTGTTAACTAAAGAAGATATTTACAGTTCGCTTTTCTACAGATTCGTATATCATATTACTACCGAATCAGTTTTAAATTAGTTTGCACTTGCTCCTACCGTTATACCTATCTCTTGTTTTCTACGGAGTAACGTTGGCATTAGATTATTAAAGTATATTTTGCTATCCTCATTTTGAAATTTTCGTACGCCTTCTATCTATGCCCGATTATATTATGTGTGGCGTTTATGTTTAGAAATAAAACCAGCGCGTTTCGAAATATGAACGTGTATAAAAAAAATCTGATTCCAAATTTCATTTATAAGAAATAGGATCTAAGATGAGTGGACAGCAACAAACATGAGATGACTTTCTGAGACATACATATATGTAAGATAATATATTTTTTATATAAAAGTTGTGTTAAATTAAGTTTTAAATACTTTTATACGTGAATTACTTCCTCTTTACTTAGTGAAGGTCCATAGTGAATATAAGTAAAAATCATGGAATCTCCTTTACAGACAAAACTAATTCCTATACTAAAACTAAGATTATACCGGGCGTCTGTTTAAGCTTGACATTGGGCATAATTTCGACAACTGTTCATCGTAAAACATTGCAATAAAAATCTTGATAAAAGTTGAATTTCAGCAAAAATGACATTGGTCATAATTTCGTCAACTGTTCATCGTAAAACCTTGCAGTAAAAATCTTGATAAAAGTTGAATTTCAGCAAAAATATTCTCAAGGAGAATTAAAAATTCCACAAATTTCAGTTAAATTCAAGTTAAAGATAGGTTGAAATTATTCCCAAGAAGGTATTCAAATGTTTTCATATGATTTTCATCTAACACTTGCTTCAAACTAGTTCCTCTACGAAAGATGGGGAAGAGAGGGGAGGGCCGACTGTAAAACAAATCGTAAATTCAGTTTATGTTATCGGATTTTGATGTTTTTAGACTCATTAGAAAGAGAATTTGACAAAGAATTGTATGTAGTAGATAATATGTGACTATACAAAAGAAAACAAGGGGCACTGTTTTAATTTATTCTTTGCTCAATTTTAATTTACCACTTTTTAATCTATATAAAACAAATCATAATTCGTTTCACGTTATCAGATTTTGATGTTAGTAGACTCATCAGAAACAGAATATGACAAAGAATTCAACTTTATGTAGTAGATAATGTGTGAATGTGCAAAAGAAAACTATGGACGTTTATTTTATTCTTTACACAATTTTCATTTACAACTTTTTAATCTATATAAAACAAATCATAAATTCAGTTTACGATATAGGATTTTGATGTTTTCAGACTTATTAAAAAGAGAATTTGACAAAGAATTGAACTGTATGTAGTAGATAATATGTGACTGTACAAAAGAAAACAAGGAGTGCTGTTTTAATTTATTCTTCACACAATTTTCATTTGCCACTTTTTAATCTAAGGTGAAGTGGGGTAAGTGCGGACTAAAAATATATAAGGTTCACTTTGGCATCACATAACTTTTATAAAAACAGAGATTTTGAAGTGAGATTTGGACAGGATATACTTGGTTATGTTCTAAACATACCCCATAAATGTATAAATTTTAGATAATTTATTTTCCCAAAAAAAATATTTTTTTTTGAAATCTGATCACTCGTCCGCACTTGCCCCGGCTATTGGGGCAAGTGGGTGTTTTCTTGATAAATCCTATTTAGACAGCATTACACCTTAGCGGGGCAAGTGGGTTCATAGAACGCAGATTTAGCTACAAAACGTTTTTTTGAGACTTAAAAAATTCTTACAAATACGGGAGATATGAACTTGATAAGGAGCTCGAACTTGATAAGCAGTAATGAATTTTACGATAGACAAACAGTAAATTTGCAAAAACGGTATTTATTAATACAAAATGTTTAATTCTTAAAATATAAGTTATTGGACATTATAGGTGGAAAACTCCATTGAAAATATGAGTTCTCCCCTTCTGCCAGGATTTGGCTCCGGGAGGATCATCATTATGGAATCTTCTGTGACTGCACCTTCATCCTTAATTTGTGGCCAGAAAAATATTGGTTTGACTGTGTCTACCTTCTTTCTTGTAAATTTCACTTTTATATCATCCATAGCAATATCAATTACCTGTCCTACAAAATGTTTTTTTTTTTGTAGTAAATTCTACCCATACACCAACTTTAATATTATGATGAATTCTCGCATGTTCTTCTTCTTCCTCCCTCTTTTTATCTTCAAGCTCATACCTCTTACGTAATTCTTCTAAAGTTTCCTCTTCACTGTCATCTTCACAACAATCCATTTCTAACTCTAACGCATCACTTTCTTCAGAAGTCTCTGGGTCTTTGGGTTTACTTGGTTTCGTGTTTGCATTCTTCTTAGTTTTTTTAGGGTTATCGCTTTTCTTTTCCTTGTTTACCGATAATCTTTCCATTACTTCGAGTGTAGTTATTACCTCGGCTCCAGCAGCTACCCTCTTTTTTCGATTCTTTTCTTCCCGATTTTTCTGTTTGATTTCTTGGAGCATTAAATCTTCAAACGAAGTGCCAGGCTGTTGATCATTATGCAGGTTTTCATGATCATTTTGTAATATTCCAGCCGTAGATGGGATAGCGTCGGGGATAGCTATGTCAGGAACGTTTTGCCTAGTTTCCCATCTACGCAAAGCTTCAGGGTCATATTTTTCACGACTAACAACATGACGATTGAATGGATGAATGCCCCCCTTTCGGAATCCATTAATTATGTTGGCTTCATTCTAGCCATATTTCGCCAATGAATTGTGAAAACATTTTTTTTGACAATTTTTGTCGTACATGCCTTCTTTGCCAAGGAACAAGTTTTGCATCCCAGGCATCTTTTAACGGTTTAAACACAGCCAGGTCAAGCGGCTGGAGCAAATGACTGGAATGAGGCGGTAATTTGAGGATAATAATATCATTATCAATGGCAAGTTTTATTGTGCGTTCATCAATATGGGTGGAATGGCCGTCATAAATTAATAATATGGGTCTCTCATTCGGTACATTTGGGATAAATGTTTTCTCCATGTAGCGAAGGAAAACATCCGCCTCCATCCATCCATTTTTCGTTGCCGCATAGGCTGTTTTTGGGAAGGCTTTGTCTTCTGCTGCTAACCATTCATCCCATAGGTATTTCGCCTTAAAAATAATCATTGGAGGTAGTTTATGGCCTGAAGCGCTTCCCGCTACAAGCACCGTTACATTTTCTTTGCCTGGTCCGCTGGTTGTACGGGAGGCGGGTGCATTAATTTTGCCTACAATTTTGGACTTTGTAGGGTCCAGACAGAAACTGGATTCATCTAAGTTATAAATTAGATGTGGCTTGTCGCCAAAGCTGTGTTCATTAATTACATGTTCCAACAAATCAAAGTAATCGTTTATCGGGAAGGGATCAACGGCTTTTTTGTGCGCATATTCGACGGCTTGAGGTTTTTTTAATGATAAACCATGTCTTCGTTTAAAATTCAAAAACCAGTCTTCTCCAGGGCGGCCATTGGTAAAAACAGTTTTCAAACGGTTTCTCATCACAAATTATTGCACCAAATTCAAAACTTCCTTCCTTGTAAGACCAAAGCCCCATTTTTCCATACATTTTAGACTTTCGGCCAGTTTCACTTCATCGTTGATGGGAAGGATAGTACTTCGTCCTTGAGTTTTACTAATTAGACCTCTATCCTCTCTCTTGTGGTTGTGAATTGTGCTGGTGGGAATATTATAACGTTTCGACGCTGCAAAGGCTGTTAGTCTTCCCGCGGTAACTTCTCTCAGTGCCTCTTGTAGGTCTTCTTTAGAATAATTTGTAGCTCTTGCGGATTTTCTTATATAGTTACGCACCATTGTTGCGTGTGTCACTTCGCTTGCACTATGTTTTAAAAAGTACTGAGTTTATTTATTTAGGCACTATGTTTTAAAAAGTTTTTTATTTTTAGGCACTTGTCTCATTAAAGTTTTTTTTAGCAAAGTCTGTTTCACTTGTAGTTTTATTAATTTATGTTTGTTATTTTTCTTTTAGTTCATAGATTTATGGCACCTGTAACAAACAAAATTTTATAGGGGCAAGTGGGGACTAGGCTCCACTTGCCCCAGGGGTGTTAGTCCCCACTTGCCCCGCCTATAAAAATGGCGGGGCAAGTGGGGACTAAGGGTACATTAGCTGGTAACCTGCAAGAAACAAAAAATAAAATCAACAAAAATGTAGCCTGCATGATAACCATTTCGGGAGTTTAATCAGCGCAACCCTAGTGTAAGCAATACTAGAAATATGTGGTTTCTTTTAAATTTGAGGGATCTTCGATTCTGCGACTTTTTGAAGGGTCTTTTTAAATCAACCATTAAACCTACTAACAATAATCTTAAAATAAAAAACATTTTTTTCTCGCTTAGAGATAAGTTCAAAAACATGTAGTGCAATGTTATATTTTAAATGCAACATTCCTTAGTTTTTTAGAAAAAGAACACCCACTTGCCCCAGATCCCCACTTACCCCACTTCACCTTATATAAAACAAATCATAAATTCGTTTTACGTTATCGGATCTTGATGTTAGTAGAATCATCAGAAACAGAATTTGACAATGAATTCAACTGTATGCAGTAGATAATATGTGACTGTGCAAAAGAAAACTATGGACGTTTATTTTATTCTTTACACAATTTTCATTTACCACTTCCTAATCTACATAAAACAAATCATTAATTCACGTTATAGGATTTTGATGTTTTTAGACTTATTAGAAAGAGAATTTCACAAAGAACGGAACTGTATGCAGTAGATAATATGTGACTGTACAAAAGGAAACAAGGAGTGCTGTTTTAATTTATTCTTTACACAATTTTCATTTACCACTTTTTAACCAAGTTGTTCTACGAAAGGTGATGGGGAAGAGGAGGGGCGGTCTGCGTATAAAATAAGTCATCAATTCGCTTAACGTTAGTCGATTTTGATGTTATTAGACTCATTAAAAAGAGAATTTGACATTGAATTGAAACTATATCTAGTAGATAATAAAATAGTGTGATTGTACAAAGCGAAACAGGAGGCGTTGTTTTATTTTTTACACAATTTTTGTTTACGACTTTTTAAAACAGTTCCTCTATGAAGAGGGCGGGGAAGAGGAGAAGGTCTGCATATAAAACAAATCATAACTTTGGTTTACCATTTCGGATTTTGATGTTTCTAGGCTCATAAAATAGATAATTTAACAGAGAATTGATGTGCATGTAATAGATTATTGTACGATTGTAGATAGGAATAACAGGGGGCGTTGTATTTAATTTACACATATTATTTATCTGTAGTTTTAAATATTAAATGCCGAAGACTATAATCTCGCAAAATATCAAATTACAGAACCCTGCAACAATGAAGAACCTCCGAGAGCAGATAAACATGGAAAGGAATCATTAAATCAAATGAATTCCGCTCAAAAGTTAGAAGTAAAAAGGGACCAAAATACGAAAAACAGTAAACCCCAACAAATCAAAATAAAAGAGAGGCAACCACATACTGACAGAGATAGAAAATATACAGCAATAACCGGCACAAGCAAAGAAAACGTGGCCTTTTAGAAAGAAAAACGCAAATGGATATTTGTAGACAGATTTAAGGATAGTTTCTCAAATGATGAGATGAGACACCTCCTGGTTAGCAAATTCGGTAGAGATGATTTTGTTATAGAAACATTAAAAAAAAAGGATTACGAGACTCGAGAGAACTATAACTCTTTTAAAATCGGCTTTAATCACACAGTGGATGATCAAACTATATTCGATCCGAACCGATGGCCGGAAAACATTAACGTAAAGTTCTTTCGAGAATTTAAAAAATCAAGAAAAAGTAATAGATTCCATAAAAGAACAAACTACACACAAAAAAGTTATACCTACTCACAAAACAGACGTGGATAGAGAACGGAATTTGGTGAATAAAAATTACTCAATCTTAAATATAAATACAATGCACCAGAATAAACAGATTTCCGAAAAGCAAGAAATAGTAGATATAAACAGGCATCTCATAAAAGAAACAACACAAAAAAGTACAATAGCAGAATGCAGCAAAAACAGAGATAAGTTTCCGAAACAACACATCAATGTTCTCAATATAAATGTACAGTCAATAAAAAACAAAATTGATGAACTAGAATCTTATTTAAAAAACGAAAATATAGATGTTGTAACAATTACAGAGCACTGGCTAAAAGAAGCGGGCCCACATACACGGGTGATACCGGGATATAAAGTATCGGCAGCATATTGTAGAATGAATACTATGCATGGAGGATCTATGATATTAATAAAAGAACGAATAAATGAATCCGAAGACAAACAGATTAAAAAATTTTCGGTTGAGAAACAAATAGAGTTGGCAGGTACATTTATTAAAAAGATAAATACATTAATCGTATCTGTGTATAGACCTCCAAGTGGCATAATACAGATCTTCTTAGAAAATTTAAATAAAACTTTGACTTACATTTTGGAAAGATATGTTAATACAAGAGTCATTATTGCAGGAGATCTAAATATAAATTTTCTCAAACGGAGTGTGGAGAGAGAAGAGCTAACCGGATGCATGCTATCTTTCGGTCTGCATGCCGTGTTTAGGGACGCTTCTCGTATAAGCAAAAATTCGGAAACGTGCATTGACCAAATGTTTACAAACATTTATGTATCGAAATATATAGCAAAGACCGTACAGCCACATATTTCCGACCATTGTGCGCAGATACTTGCCTATTCTCCAGAGAGTGCGATATCTGAAAGGAAAAGATATATCACAATAAGAAAAATGAATGAAACAAATACCTGGAATTTTATTAATGCACTGAATAATGAAACCTGGAGTTTTTCGGATAACAGTAATCCACAGACACAGTTTACTGCACTTCACGGCAGGATTATCGAGTGTTTTCATAGATCTTTTCCGGAGGAAATTGTTCCTGCAAATTTCAATGGTGGCATGAACACAAACTGGTACACAGATGAACTTAGAGTACTAAAGCGCGGTCTGGATGCACTTCATGTAATCTATGCAGTGACGAAATCACCGGATGTGAAGTTAGAATATGACAATGTAAGACGGAAGTACAAAGAACTAGTTATAAAAAGTAAATCTGCAGCCATTAGGGACATGATTGTCAATTCAGAAAATAGGCAGAAAGCGGTATGGAATGTTATAAAGAGAGAGACTGGTAGAATGGTAGTGAATTTACACGAGAACGTCTTGACTGCGAATGAACTGAACACCTACTTTAGTAGTGTAGGTGAAAATGTGACCACTACAATGCCGGGTCCTGTTAATAGTCCTTCCAGGCTATTGAAGAACCATGCCAATGTGACGACCAATTCAATGTTCATGATGCCAGTTTCGACGGAAGAGGTTGTTGGTGCGTTTCGGGGACTGAAGATGAAATCGACAAAGGACATCTATGGTCTCGATACAAGGATTCTGGCGTCTGTCATTCATATAATAGCAGAACCGATTATGAATGTCTTCAATAATTGTCTTCTCCACGGTGTCTTCCCTAAAGAACTGAAACAGGCTAAGGTAGTACCAATACACAAGACTGGAAGTATCGATGACGCCCAGAACTATAGGCCGATATCTATATTACCAGCGATATCAAAGATTTTCGAGAAAATAACTAGAGACAGGCTTATAGAATATCTGGAACACGTCGGCATGTTTACCAACGAGCAACATGGGTATAGACGTGGGAGATCCACGACTACAGCATTATTAGACCTACTGGATCAAGTGGCGGGATCAATGGACGCGAAGCAGAATATGAAGTTGCTTTGCACAGATCTGTCGAAAGCTTTTGACACGGTCGACCATTCGATTCTGATGCAAAAGTTGGAGTACTGGGGGATAAGAGGCACAGTCTTAAAATTCATAAAGAGCTATTTAGAAGATAGACAACAGCGGGTTTGTTGGGGGAACGGGATGTCCGGCACTGCTGAGGTGAAGCTTGGTGTCCCACAGGGGTCGATACTGGGTCCAGTTCTATTTATCATATATATTAACGACCTCCCTATTAATGTGAATTGTGACAGCACTTTCCTGTATGCGGATGATGCCTCCTTTTTAATCAATGTAGACGGTATTGATGGGGAGGATGAGACTGACAGAGTGGCGAAGGAGGCTCAAGAATGGTTCTGGGCTAATGGTCTCAAAATGAACCAAGATAAACAACAGTCCCTTGTGTTCTCCACTGGTGCTCCGGCGAGTGAAAGTCTAAAATTTTTGGGTGTGTATTTGTCGGGTAATCTTTCGTGGAATGAACATCTGGATCACTTGCAACACCAACTAGCAACATCCATTTTTGCCGTGAGACGAATTAAACAAATAGCAGATGCAGAGGCTGCAAAAGTAGCATATTATGGCTGCTTTCACAGTAGAGCAACATATGGCATAATCCTGTGGGGTGGTTGTGGAGCAGCTAGGAGAATTTTCCTGCAACAAAAACAGGCTATTAGAGCAATAGTTGGCATCACAAGATACACAAGTTGCAGAGACTATTTTAAAAATTTAAAAATACTTACCTTACCAGCCATTTACATCCTCGCCTGCCTCACACAAATCCACAAATCAAACAAATACAAAACCCACAGTGATGTCCACAACTACAACACAAGGGGACGAAATAATATAGCTTATCCTTATCACCGACTGGCGAGAACGCAGATGGCAACAAATCATCAGGCTCTGATTTTGTTTAATAGGATGCCCGATACTATTAGACGCCTTGATACAAAGCGATTTAAGAATAGAATAAAAACGATACTGCTTGAAAATGTAATTTATGATATACCGGAATTCATGAACTTGAATTGGGAAAGCTATTGTTAGTTTTAATGTTTTTTCAGTGCTTGTGCTTTTTGTTGTTCTGTTACTTTTACACATACGTGAACATGTCTATATTTTTTATGTAGTTTTACTTGTATATATTATGTTTCGTTTAATATTGTATATATATAATCATGACTATTTGCAAACTTGTACATACCCTGTACATCTTTTTTGAGTAAATAAATCAATCAATCAATCAATCAATCAATCAATCAATCAATCAATCAATCAATCAATCAATCAATCAATGGAACGATATATCTTCAATATCATAATACTGGAGCATCCAAATAACAGAAGGGAATGGTGAAAATAGGAATTTAAATTTATAGTAATATTAGAATTATCAAAAATATACTCTGTTCTTAATTTATAATAAACCAGCATAAAAATGATAGAATCAGACGGTAAGTCACTAACCCCTGAAAAATATTCTGCCGTGGTAAATTCAAAAGTAACTCTTACCATTTTGCATTTGGATGTACTACTTCCATTTTCATGTAATCCATTTCTTTTGTTTATAAACTGAGTGAGTTATGTTAGTGGGGAAGTCAGACTGTACCTTTACGAATAAAGATTTTTCTAAGCGGTTTTTTCCCATACGCATTGGGAGCACTTTTTAAATGTATTTTATATTATTCAAAGTGTTCCGCAAGTTGGTGGCTCACCACAGTTATAGTATTGTAACGAAACCAGTAGACATCCGGGCGACAACAAAAGAAAGGCGCACTTCCGAGCTACAATAAAAAGAGGTTGTAAATCATCTCGACGCGACTGATAAACATCGTAAAGCAATAAACCATCCATTTGCGTTGTACTGCATCGAGACAAAATGTCTGTGGAATGTTCTATAAACATCGAGAGGAAGATGGAGTGTACGCGAATGCTTCCAGATGTTTCGTATGTGTAAATAAGGCGGCTGGGTCACCGATGGATTAGTAATTCCGGAATAAGAAGTTCCTTAAGTAGTCGACACGCAGACCAAAGTAGAAATAAATATAAGAAATAAATATTAGAGTGTTATATAAACAGAAGTGATATAAATACGGTGCAGTCTTTATTATAGTGCAATAAAGATATAAATATACGGACAATAATATTAGTAATAGAAATAAATACATGTGTTAATTCATTTATAGTAGTTTTAAGTGTGATACGTTAGTTATACATTTTTATATTGTAATTAATTTTAAGTGTATGAATATACAGACTGTTTTAAATAAATAAATTGCACGAGTTGTTTATTGCGAACCCGAAAACGTTACAGTATGTTGTGTACTATTACATTTATGTATTCCGTACACAATTCTTAATCAAAAAGTGCTAAGGTACTATAGGCCTAAAATCTAAAATTTTCGAAAAATTCATTGTTTTTAAAAAAATATATTTTTGAAAAACGACTTATTAAATGACCACAATTTTTGGTAGTTCACAATAAAAGGATCTAATACAGGCATATTTTATTTTTTCCTTTTTTCAATTACTAATTGCATGTGCAGAAAACTGGATTAAACTTACATGACGTCTAAAACTTTTTTTTTTCAAATGGAACACATCGCATTATTTTTGCATTGCTTATTAGATTTCGCACCAAACTGGCCATTCTGAGCTTTTTTTGATATAATTTTGTCAGTTTCATGGTTTTATATGAATATGGTATAGCATACCATATCAGCTGCGAAAGTGACAACTGAATGGATGGCATTGAACAAGATGCTTCTCAGATGACAGGCTAGTCAACCCAAAATAATTCAAGTGACTTTCTAAACTATTGCTTCTAAAGAAGGGCTTGCAGTTCAATTAATAACTTTTTTCGCTACTACATATATAAATATTATTTTACTTTCATTAAGTTATTAAATTTAATCAATTTCCAATCGATCTTTCTCTAGCAACATTCTTTCGTGTTATCGCAAATGTATTTATGTAAGAGATGAAAACAAATACTGAAGGTAAAATCATGTTTATTTTGTTTATATTAAATAAACCCAACATTTGTCGACTGAATACAAGAAATACACAAGAAAATGTACAAACAGCAAAGGCAAGAATACTTTATCCTATTACAAACAGAGAACCGATCGGATATCACATTATTATCAATCGATACCTCATCTTATTTAATGTAAGTTCGGGAGTAAATATAATTTCATTTCTCCTGTCGAAAAGAAAACCTTTTCTCTCTTATCTTTCATTAGGTATCAGCAATAACGATAGAAAAAACAAACAACCCGAAATAAATCCAGTTTCTTTGTTTTATTTTCTCTTTTTCCCTAACGTGTTTAATTTTTAACGAGTGTATTTCCTTGCGTCACTCCCTCTCAAGAGTTTTGTATGTCATTTTAGTAGCCCACTCATACTCATTCGATTAACGAGCGTTTATGCAATCAAAAGCATAATGTGCTGATATATTTATGTCGGCCTGCGCAGACATTTCATTAATGATTTTAGATTTTACTACAATTAGCATACCGAAACGTGACTAATAAAATTACGCAAAACCAATCGGTTTCAAATTTATAACGGGAAAGTCGACTCAAAATAAGCTTTTAGGTTAACTCAACACTTTACACAAAAAATCCAGCTTGTCTTTAGACCAGTGGTTTTCAAAGTGTGGGTCGCAAGCCCCTGGAAGGTCGCGTTAAGGAACAAACGGGGAGGGGGAGGGGTCGTAAAACGATTTCCAAAACAAAATAAAAACAATTTATTTTTATATTTTGCGTCGTAGATAAAATATAATGTCTTAATATACTAAGTTAGTTAATTACTAAGTTAAAAATATCAATGCGACGTATGAATTGTCTAAAAAGAGATTCAGTATCCATATGTAATTATCATAACTGATTTGAATTTAATTTGAAAACATTTACAAAGCTGTTGTATTAACTTGCATATAGTAAAGTGCATGTTAAAAAAACTTGCTCAGAATTTATCACACTGTTCTTACCTACATTTTCCAAGAGTTCTTGAACATATTGAAATGAATCAAAATTCCTTTTCTCGATTACGTTTTCATAAGTTAAGGGCTTTCACACATCCATTAACTTTGTCCGTGGCTGTTATATTAACATTAATATGCTTTATTGCCCTACAGAAGTACATTAGGTATTCCATTTACAGGACACAACATACATACACATACTGCTCTGCCCATTACTTACAACTACTTGACTTTTTTATGTATATTTTGATACATATTTGATGTTTTGTTGGCGGTTTATAGGATAGGTATGTGTTGATGATTACTACCTAATAGATAAGACTGGTAAAAAAGGTGTTTATTGAAGTGAAAACTTCTATGGGCGCGTTGGTTGTGGGCACTGAACGAGACTGAACCGTCACGCTCGGCTATGTAACGGTCGTTCGGGTAAAGTCGGCTCGAGTCGAGTAAGGGAGCGAGAGAAATATAGTCAACGCGTCATTGCTATACTCGTTCGTTTTTAAAGTTTGATACAAATCATGATGAGACCGAGCAAAATGTACTAGAATAATGTATACACAATAATAATAAATATATATTTTTTAAATGTAATATAGAACGAAAATGGAAAATGTAAATGAATATAGAACGAAAAAAAAAGTTGTACTTTGTATTATTAACCTCGCCCTGATGAAGTTTTCACTTCTGCCGTGTGGTCTTAAGCACACCCATTTTTTTTATTTTTTAGTTCCATACATGTTTTGGCCAGTAGGTTTGGCCTTTTTCAAGGGTTAAAGCTAAAACGACTGATCATCGGTATCGATGATAATTAAGTAAATATATTTATTATTATTTTAGCTTTTTAGCGATCGTATCCTTCTTATCACATGATAATCACGTGTAGTGGTTTTTGATGAACAGCTGTCTTCCCGTAAATGAAGGTTTTTTTAGCCATTCAATAATTTCACAACAGCAGTGTATACGTAAAAACTCAATATAGAACTGGCAATAAACGAGTCGAACATCTTTATTTATAGCAGAAGAGAAGAATGTGTCAGGCACAAATACATGAGATGACGCAATAATCTGTGAAAATGATAAAACGTGTTAGAATACTGAAAATCGGCTACTGGTCTAAACTTCTGCTAGCGACTATAAAGAACCTACAACAGTGCAGTCATTTAGCATTACTTCTTGTAATCCTACAATAAGACCATATCGATATTTTGTTATAATCTTGGCACAATCGGTGCATATAGTAACGCATATGGTTCAGTCAATATCGTATTTATACCGTAGTCGCCAAATTTTAATTTCGGTTTACACTTCTATGCCATGCAGAAGATGACCTTATAATATGCAGCGATGCCTGCTTGCTAACAGTGGTGGGAGGCAACGCAGTGTCGGGGGACCCTCATTTCATAGGAAACGTTTGTCGAGTGTACTGTCTTGGCAGCCTCGCTTATGTTTATCTTTAGTTTATTTCGTCGCGCTCTTTTCCTCTTCCTACTTTCGTATCAGAAATTAAAATATGTCGACTACGGTATGTATATTGCATAAAATATCTTCTTTGAATCACTGCTTCTGTTCTATCAAAAATTATAAACTGGGCACAGAAATATCTGTAGATTCGTCCATTTGTAGACAGAAGTAAGTGCAATTCTTGATATTTTTGTAGCTTCCTTTTCACCAATCAAAATTACTCTCATATCAAAAGATGCTGGTGAAAAAAAAAATTACAGTTATTTTATGTGGTTTATTGGGTTTTGCGATGCGTCTTTTTTCATCTTGATGCTATTGTGCTATTTAAATGTCGAAATAACTTTGATGGCTTCATACTATTTTTTTGATAAAACTTCTCCATACTACACTAGATACTAGAAAGCCCAGAAATATAGTATTCTAATGTCCTTTTTTGACGATTCTGAATGTTCCGAAAATAAAGAATACAGAACATGCGCTAGTTAATCATAGATGGCGTAAGTAACATTATACTTTGTTGTTTTTTATTGTAAAAAATGGGGCAGCGAACAAATGTTTGGAGAACACTGCTTTAGACACGGTTATATCACAACAATTTAAAATTACTTCAAAAACTTACAAATTATTAATTATTTGACAAACTGTGATAAATAATTTTATAATAATTGTATATAAATGAAGGAAACTAACATGATGTATTAGTGCCTCGTCCAACTTGAGTTGGCCGACTTACATAATTCTCAATTACTGGGGTAACTCCCTCACTTATGAGAAGACTAAATCAAATTTTAATATAGGTAAGGATCTTTTATTTTTCACCACTAATTTTAAAGAATTTTCTTAAAGACAGAAAAGGAATTAAGACGAATTTGAATGCGAAACGCAATTCAAGTTACCTTTATTCTTAATAACCTTTGCGATTAAGCGAGTTACACGCGACTGTTTTTTTCATTTTGTGTCAAAAAGTTATAATAGGAGACATGTCAGAACTATTCGATACATACTCTACGCGGGAACGGTGTTATCTGAGAACCATAGTTAATCTCAAAAAATATATAGCAGCTGACAGTACTACAAGTTTTTGAACAATATGTAAAAATATTGAACTTTCAGTAGGTGCCAACCATAGAAATAGAGTAAGGAGAACGCGTTTCAAGTATGCGCATTGCTGGTAGAATTGAAAGCCGCCATTTTGATGGTTGGAAATTGCGGGAATTTGATCTTTTATTTTTTGGCAAAACAAACTAACAAAATTTGTTCATATCGTGCAATTCATACTAGGCTAAAATAGTGGAACAAAGTTACTATTGTAGTATTTTATTTACCCTGAAATACATAACTGGTGGAATTCTAAGTAGAAATTTGGAGCAATTTGCTACTAGTAATTAAATAGAACCAATTTCGTTAATTCATGGCGAATTTTTGTTCCTTGGATTGAAGTGGTATATTTTTTCGCCAAATTGAAAAAGCGAATTTTTGTATAGGCTCTAACAATTGCTTGTATTAGAGTATATCCATGATGTTCCTCACGAATAGGAATCTCTCTAAAATGTTCTTACAGTTCAGGGAACATTATATATATTTTTCCGTAATATTTTTGGGAAAAATTGCAGTATATGGGTGCAACCGATTTTTGACTCGCGCAGGGGTGGGGGAAGGGGACTTTCTGCTTAGGTTATGTTAGAATTTTAAAATCGCAGAAAAGTGATTAAAAAACATTAAAATTAAATTTTATTGTTGTGTGAAATAAACATCATTCATTACGATTTTGATAATTTCAAAGGTGTGCATAACAGATACGACTAAAAATGTGACATGAAAAATTCACATTAATTATTAATTATCTCCATTCCTGTACGTTTCCACTGATTAATTTATAAGTAAAAGTTGTTCAATTAGAGGTCCTCTATAAGGTACACTAGTCATTTTTGTTAAAAATCGATTGCACCCATATGCTACAATTTACCCTCAGGTTTTAACCCTCGGGCATTAGAGCAGCCTGGGACCGAACAAAATATGCTTTAAAGTCTTTAAAAACAACTCAAATCGATAACAAAACACGAAATACTCGTCGAAATAAAATGACCGCGTTTGACAATACAACCATAAAAATTGCTGCCACTACCGAACCCCGCTAAAAGAGGATGCGTAGACGTCGAAGCGCGTTCTCCCCACTCTATTTCTATGGTGCCAACTGAAGTAGACGGTATTCATATTTGTTTTTTCCGCCGTATATATATTTTTTAATATGGTTGAATCGTTTTGGCAACCGACATGACCAAAGTAAGAAATAAAGACGACGATTGAATGCCACCACCATTTCTCATCGAGCGGAACAATTTAAAAACAATAAAGTAAAACTAATTAGTTAATATTTCAGGAAATTAAGCTTCTGCTAGTAAAATACTAATACATGAAAGTCACAAAATTGAATATTATAAATCAAACATGTATTAAATATTATTTTTCTATACCCATATTTAATTTAAGAGTGCTCCGGACGGTAAAAATATTTCGATGCTCGTTAACCCCTCTCCCCTTCAGACTGCTGTAAGTAGCCACAGATGTGGCAATTTGGCAACAGCGAGGATTGGTTTGTAAAGAGTGGGAATGGGTACATAATTCATCGTTGATTTATACTAACGACAACCAAATATTAGGAGAATGAGACGATTCGTCTCTTCCGTGCGTTTAGTGATATTATACAAAAAGGCATAAAGGATAAACGTAGGGCGCGCACTTATTGAGTCGTTTGAATCAGAAAAATATAGATAATACACACATAAACTTAAAATTTGGTGCAGAAAATTTCGATCCGAACCAACTAAGAAACAAATGAAAGGTTATTCAACAAAAATATATTACATTCAACACATTGCACATTATTGTTTTGATAGTTTTGACTTTTTCATTTTTCGAAATACCGCGTAAATATGTGTGATCCGAGAATCAGTGTAATAATAGTTATTTATATAAGAAGGATATAATTTATTAGATTATGGGCCGATAGAATGTTTTACTTATTACGATATCAAAATAAAATAAAAAATTATAAGAAAAAAAGAATTATTCATGACTGTTAAATAATACGTTCACTTGCTACCTATCAATAGATACATAATCCTATATTCATATTCAGAGTTGAGATGATTTAAATCATTTGAATAAAATCAGAGTTTAAATTATGATTTATTTAAATCAATGTGATTTTTATTTAAAAAAACATGTTTTTTCTTCTTGTAATAGTCTCTTATAGTTTTTATTATATTTATATAATTATTTTAAGCAGAAAAATAAAGAAATTCGTCTTACATTTATTTTAGTAACATTACATAAAAATTTTCAAATACAAAGAAAACATAAATAAACATAAGAAAACTGTGTGTTTCATATTAATAAAAAAATACTATTTTTAGCAATGTTGCATTTCTTAATTCTGAATGGACAAGCCCATATGATGAAACAGTTCTTTCGACATCTGCAGAAGAAGCGTTTGCATACAAAATCGGAACAATGATATCCAATGCTTGATTAATTTCTGGAACATTCTTCTGAGATCTCCACCATTTTTTATGTAAATAGATTAAGACGCTTTTATAAAGTATCAGTATTCAAAATTTAAAATAATCCAAAAAACACGGTTTTTTATAAAAATCTACGATTGTTTTCTAGGGGGATTTCTAATTGGAAGGCCTCTTGTATAGCGGGGATCCACCAATTCTAGTAGTAAGCACATGTAAAAAAATTCTTCAAGTTTGGGAAGCATTACATTTTTGAAAAAATCCGAATCTCTCCATATCTACAAAATAAAGCTTTACATGTTGCTTTTGTACCGATACAAACTTATACTTTCTTCTTCCACCAGCATGCCATGCTTATTCCACACAACAAAATAGCACATTTTTCTTTTAGTTATTGCTAATTGACTTTGCACTTGATAGTAATAATCATGGCTTTTTTTTAATTTTAATTGACCTTTTTCTATTGTTGCAAATTTAATTTGATTTTCTTGAATGGCCACTAGGGGATCCATGTTTTGTGAGACGGATAAACATTTTATTTCAAGAAGATTTTCTCCGATTATCCCGTCAGGGTTCGCGCCCAGGTAGAAATTCTCTTTGTCGATAAATAAACCACAGTCAATAATTTTTTCGATATCCTATCGCTCTCGAAAAGCAGCTTTCGCTAATGGTTCGCTCCTATTGCCATACCGTGTATGTTTATTGCCATCGAAGGAATTATATAACAATGTTTTTATTGTGTTGATACAAGATGTTTTAGGGTGCAATTTGCATATACTGCCAAAGTTTGACGCGGTAACTCTAACAGATCTTTCATTTATCCTTAGAAGTTTTTTGGCTTCTAGTCGCACTTTCGATGTACAAAATGTCTTCATTTGATTTTTTCAAATCCTGAAGGAACTGTTCCCGTTTTCGGTTGTATTCCTCCATTGAAAAATCATCTGTTACTGATTCATTAGCCTCTGGGCCATAATCTTTATCACAAGGCACTACAGAGTTTCTTTTCCTCTTTCTGGTGTTAAATATTTGTCGTTTCACTGACTTTAGTCGCCGTTGTTTAATATTTTTTTATATACCGTTTAGTATAAGAATGAGGACTTGTTTGAGTCAAAGCTTTATGTAATACTCTATGAAATTCACCACCCGAATTGAAAGAAATGGAAGCAGCTTCACAACGCATTTGATGTGAGCCTTTTAACGTAAAGTTTATTCGCTTTCCTCCCGTAAATTTGCAGACAATGCTGTTGTAATGTTGTGTTAAATTGTTGTCCATATTCAATATTAAACTGCGAGTATTGACATTCAGACGCTATAGACATGCTTCTGAAAAATAAATTGAAAATCGGCAATTCGTTCTATGGTGCATACTGCTATTCCCAGTAAATGACATTTTTTATCGCGGTTAGTTGTTCCTATTAAAAAAACAGGGAACCCCTGCCAAATCAATTTATACGTTGCATCTGCGTGGATAATGATATTCTTTTTTACTCCATTTTCTTATAGAATTTTACTGGTTGCCATGAATCTAAAAACACCGTCGTCCTCATCGGTTGTGAAATTACGATAAAAGCTTTGCTTCGTTCATTGGGGACAGCACTATTCTTAAGAAGCCAACTTTACAGTTCACCAAGAGATATTGTTGGTGGACAGTAAATAGTTTTTCTTAATTTAGCCAGAAATATTTTTATTTGGTTTATATTTGGTGGTGGATTTCGTTCTTTAGTTTGTCGTTCATTTCGGTACCGGCCTTTGTTGCAATAGAATCACAAGAATGACTTACTTGCGATCGAAATAGGAGAACATTTTCACAGGATGAATCCAGAATTAATTTAATACCAGTTGCACATTGTTGTCCTCGACATTTAACTTTATTACATCGAAAATACTTAACTACACCAGACTCAGTATTGTTTGTGTTTTTTAAGCTCCAACAAGTTTCCGATTTGACAAAATCTTCTGCATCGTTACGGTTAATGAAGGTTCTTTCGTAATTCCATGTTATGGATCTTTTCTTCGCAAGTTGTTGCTCATTTATTCGGAATAATGTTCTTTTACTCATTTTAATGCGCAATTACTCGTGTTAAGTTGAATGTATTTATTTACTAGCTTATTGATTTATTACTGTAAACAAAACAATTATATAGTGTCCAGAGTTATTTTTATAAAAAAGAACTATTTTAGTAAAGATTCATTTTGTTATCTGAGGGGTAATTTTTTTTAAATAATGGGCGCTGATGTTTTTGTTGGTACGCATAGATTTTGTAGTGTTCAAATACTTAAAATGAATTGCAAAATTTTTTTTTACTGCAAGTTCAAGTTTTCAAAGGATCTGATATTTAGAAATGGATTAGTAACATTTAAATAATGCACAACTGTAAGCTGCATTTATTTTTAATAATGCTCGTTTAAACTGTAGTGTTATTAATAGTGGTGCTTTGATATCTTTTTTTTGTATTTCTTTGCTAGTTTATTCCACTTTCGTTATTTGTTGTAATGTTTATTAAATAATTTTATCTGTATTTGTGAAAAATCGAAAAAGTAATCTCTCATAAGTCTGTTCTTGATTCTCCTTGTGAGCAGAAATAGCACATTCCAAAATCAAATATATTAATTTATCGATGAAGAAATTGTTTCCTTTTAATTGGCCCAACACCTGGTCTTTCAAAGATTTTTTAAATAAATGGTTAGCAAATGTAACACTAGTACTGTTTTTCAAATAGTAAAATATCAAAATCAAGTTTAAGTTAAAAAGGTCCTGTTATTTAAATTTCTGGAGAATGAAATGAAATGATTTTTTTTATAAAAAGTATAAGATTACTGAAATTACATATACTTATGCCTATTTATAAATGATTTTTATGCTATACCATTGCAAAAATATAGATATATTGCCCGGTATGTATACAAAATATGTATTATATATTATTATTATTTATTATATGTATTTCAAACACATACTACTCAACAACGTTCACCTCGTGTCTCCGTGTACTCTAAGTCTGACATGTCTATTATAAGCCAGCCGTCATACGTCAGTGTATTCTAACCATATGATTCTAACTCATGCACATCTTTTAAAATCGTATATTGCCGCGTTTGTGCACAATTTCGTGGGCATGCGGATTAGTTGAGACCAGTGCATTTTAGAATCGTCTCACGAGATTTATGTTAGCAACGTTGCCAATGAAGTTACGAAAATTGATATACACCTTGCCTTCGCCAGAGAGCAGCACCTCCCCGGTCCAAAATTTGCTAATCGTAAATTACGTTTGAGCAATTTATAAAACATTTAATATAGCTGATATGCGGTATAAATATTCTACAATAATTCATTCAATTGTCTATCCATTTAATTTTTTTTTTTAGTCACTAATAAAGAAATAAAAAATGTTTTTTGTTCATTTTAGAAAAAAAAAATAGATACACATATTCAGTATTGCTTTTTAAACATGTTTGTGAAAACCGTTTTCGATTTGATGCAGAAATAAGCCTGAAAAAAGGAAATCCGTAATTCAAGCCGTCCGGTGGCCTCTTAATACTTGGCTATTCTGTATAGTAGGCAAGCATTGTTGACAAATTTATATAGTTTGGATGAAAGTTATAACAAACGAGCTATGTATGGTTGAATCGCTTAGGCAACCGACATGAGCCAATGCCCTTGAGAGAAGTTCTCTCATGATCGGGACAACAATAAAATGCAAGAATAAACTTAGTATAGAAATAAAAAATCTATTGAATAAATCCAAGAACCTCCTGGCTTTTTTGAAAAGAAGTAGTCTGTTTTTCTATATTCCTGCTAATAAAGAACGAACAATATCTGTTTCCTATTCAAAATTTATGCATTATAAAATTCTACTAAATTTCATCAAGATCGTAGTTTCCGGGTTGTCGAGCTATCCTTGTTGGAAAGTTTGGGAATTTAAAACATTATGCACTGGTGAGGTTAGTCTATTTTAGCGAGAGTGTACGCAAATACGTCCTTTCTGAGGATTTCCTTCGAAAATGTAACACCCGTTTCTGTCTGTCTGCGCCTCTACCAGCCGCAGTAATCGTGTCGCGATTATATTTAGACTGCGGATTCGGTCGTTCATAATCGATGTCTTTACTCATCCCTGCCCTACATATAATTTTAGATGCAGAAAAGAATTTTGTTTTGACTGCAGTCGAATTCCTAGCTAGTGAGTTCGTCGAGCTCGTTTGGTCGTATCATTCACCACGTATCTGTTGATTGATATGCGATGCATGGGAAGAATGATGATGTGTGTATCTGATGGCTTTAGGAGATAAAAGCACGGGAAATGAGACGTTGGGCGTTCTTGTTTATGTAGGAAGTTTAATGTTGAGTTTTCTTAAGCGGCTAACGTCTCGTGATGTTTGTGTTTCAATATTCGTAGATCAAAAAAATGAGGTGTGGCCACCACACGACATTCTTATACGTATGAGCGTTTCAAACTATACAATTTTAAGAATTTTTTTATACAAAACTTATTCAAAATCCTATTCTAAGTACTTTCATTCTCTTAATAAATCGCTATAGAATGCATACTTTGCAAGACAAAAAAAAAGTGCTACTCGCTAAGAGTAAAAGTGCCACTTCCGGTCCGAATTTTGAAATTTCATGTACACAAAAAATATTGCAAATTCAACTCTAAATACCTTTGTACTCTTAATAAATATATATATATAGAATGTATAATTTACGACATATCTGCAAAAAATCGATATTCGGTAAGAGTAAAAGTGGTACTTCCGGTCCGAATTTTGAAATTTTTTTTATATAAAAGATATTGAAAACTATGTTTTAAGTACTTTTATACACGTAACGTACCTGTCTAAAAAGCTTGACTTGCAAAATATTCGCAAAAAAACGATTTTCGATAAGAGTAAAAGACCTACTTCCGGTAGGAATTTCGAAAAACTTTTTAAATAAAATTGTTCTCAATTTTAATTTCAAGTACATATGAATTCTTTATAAATTTGTATAAACTTAGTATTTGACGAAATATTGGCAAAATTCGATTTTTATACTGAAGTAAACTGCTACTTCCGGTCTACCGATTTTACTGAAAAACTAATCAGATCTCAAGAGGGAGATTATACACGTAAATACAAAATTTGGAATTGATATCTCCAGCGGTTTGACCGCTATCGTGGTCACAGACAGACAGACAGACAGACAGACACACAGACAGACACACACAGACATTTTTTTTAAAACCACTTTTTTTGGTATCAGGGGACTCAAAACGTGGACATCTGCAAAAATCTCGAGGTCGAAAATTTTCATCATCACAATACTTCCTTATACAGTGGAGCCTCTATAAGTCGAACCTCTCTAAGTCGAAATATTCTTTAACTCAACCTTTCTGTGTGGCAACAGCGTTTGAGTGGAATTTTCCATAAAATTTTGTCTCCGTAAGTCGAATCCTCTTTAAGTCGAAAGTCTCTCCAAGTCGAACTATTTTGACGTCATCTCATACAATAAATGTTCTCTAAGTCGAATTTTCCAGGAACTCTCTTTCTCCTGTTTATAGAAATCGTCGCGCTACAGTATAAACAATTCACTTGTTGTGACGCCTATGCCTGGGCTAGATGACTACGTATTAGTTCTTTCATACTCGCACGTTAAACTGCTTAATAATAGCAACCAAAAGAAAACTGAAAACCCTTACAGTGGCCGAAAAAGTTAAAATATTAGGTGAAGTTGATGGTGGATGTAAGAAAAAAGATGTAGCGTCGAAATATGGCCTTCCTTTAAGTACGCTGTCAACAATAATTAAAAAAAAAGAGCGCATTTTGGAAGCAGGACAGACTCCTACCTCAACCAATCGAAAACGTTTAGGAAAGGTGAAATACAAATCAATCGACTCGGCTATCCTTAATTGGACTAAAGCAGCTAGAGAACAAAATCTGCCCATCACTGGCACTATTATTAAAGAAAAAGCCTCACATTATGCTAAGTCCTTGAATGTTGCCGATTTTAAAGCAAGTTCTGGATGGCTGCAAAAGTTTAACAAAAGGTAAGTCATTGATTTCTTATTTTACATTTAAACTGTTTTAACACACAGTGTTTATCTTTGAAGACACGGCATAAGCGGCAAAACCATTTGCGGCGAAAGTGCTGCGGTAAATGAGGAGGAGTGCCTAGATTGGCAGCAAAATATTCTTCCAAAAATTTTAGAACAATATTCTCCAGCTGACGTTTTCAACGCTGATGAAAGTGGTCTTTTTTTTAAATGCTTGCCGGACAAGACGTTAGCGTTCAAAAACGAAAAATGTCACGGTGGCAAACATAGCAAAGAACGAGTAACCATTTTGCTTGCCGCTAATTGGAGTGCAACTGAGAAATTGAAAATTTTGCTCATTAGAAAGAGTGCAAGACCTCGCAGTTTGAGAGGAGTAAAATCGTTGCCGGTTGATTATGAAAGCAATAAACGATCGTGGATGACTGGAGAACTTTTTGAGTCATGGTTACTTAAGCTGGATAAAAAGTTTGCAAGACAAGGTAGAAGGGTTGCATTTTTTATTGACAACTGTACAGCGCATCCAAAAACTATCCAATCGAAGCTGAAGTCCATAAAACTTTTTTATTTTCCGCCTAACACGACCTCCAGGCTACAACCACTGGACCAAGGAATTATTGCGAGTTTAAAGAAACATTATCGTCGCAGAATCCTGCAAAAGTTTTTTGAGGCAATTGAACAAAATCAGCCACCTCCAAAAATCTCCCTCCTAGATTGCATAAACAACATCTCGGCAGCATGGGATCTTGATGTTGCAAGAACTACAATCGAAAACTGCTTTAGGCATGCCGGTTTCGGCGTTTTTGATGGTTGGGAAGAAGAAGACGTTTTGCCATTATCAGAACTAAAAGAACGGATTTCAAATGACGAGCCGACAATTACACAAAATCAATTTGAGACGGTACTGCAACATCTTAACGTTGATCCTAATGAAATCACTCTGGACGATTACATGCAAATTGACAACGATGTTGTAACTTTCGAATTTCCAACAGACACTGAAATTTTGGAATCTGTAAGTAACCGGGAAGAATCGGATGAAGACGAGGAAGACGATCCCAACGAAGTGGAGCTTGCCAAGCGAACGAGACCGGAAGCAAGAAGCGCCTTGGAAGTGTTGAGAAATTATCTTTTGACTCAGGAAGAATTACCGGACGACTACTTCAAGCACATTGCCGAAATTGAGAGATATTTAACAAAATCAAGTTACACAAACAAACAAACACTTATAACCCATTTTTTTAAATAAAGGTTAAAAGCTATTACAATGTACATAATTATGTATTTTAAATAGGCACCCATCATGTGTCTAAAAAAATTTTACTCTAATTTTCTGTAAGTCGAAACCTCCATAAGTCAAACAAATATGCTTGGCAGACGATGGTTTGACTTATAGAGGCTCCACTGTACTACGTATAAGAAAGTAAAAAGATAGAACATAAAAGAAGTTTATAAGAAGAGTCAATTTATTGAATAGAACAGTGCTAATTCCAAGAAAAAATGATTACATCTTAATGTTGTATTTGTGTTGTTAGAGGGACGAGAAAAATGTAAATGTTAAGGATGAATTCGTGTGTAAAAAAGATTATCACACCTACTGATAAAGTTTGTAGACCGTATTACAACCTTTGGTGGATCTGAAAAGAGAAGCAATTGGTAGAAAAGTGAACTTAAAGAAAGGTTTAATACGAAAAAAATATTCGATGATAATTTTTTAAGTTGTCAGCATAATAAGCCAAAACAGCATATTTTATCGCGTTAATGAGATCATTTATGGCAGATTGAATAAAAGTGGACGAAAGGTCGAACAACCCTTTGATGTGATATACTAGCTGATGACACGTATTGAAACGATTTGAAGCCCTTTGTACTAGATATAATTCCGTTGGTTTGTCAAGTAGGACTTAAAAATGATGAGTGGTCAATACTGACAAAATCTCCAGAAAAATCAGTATATATAACGTCCAATTGTCCACCCATGTCCAGCGTCTCAGATATCACTTGGGAGAGAGTACAAAAATTGGTAATAGCTGATCTGCTTGAAGTAAATCTGTGTTGGTGAAAGGACACAAGCGATTTAGTGAGAAATGTAACAAACTCATTGATTATCGATTCGAATACCTCGAAGCACCAATGGATGACAACGAAAGCAAAAAAGCGCCTGAGAAAGCCTGTATAAAGGCATTTACAAAAGGTATAGGAATTATCGGGAAATTAGAAAAACGGTCCAAATAGCTAAAACTTAGAAATGGGATGATTTTGGTTTTAAAATGAAAAAAAAAAATAGCAAAAGCAGTCATTCCGAATTTTTGTATATAAAAGTTGTTCCAAATTAAGTTTCAAATACTTTTATCTTCTTAATAAACCTGTGGATAAAAGAGTTAATATACAGGCTGTTTCTTAATAACATGCTAATATTTAAGGGGGTTATTCTTGGGACCATTTTATGAAAAAAACTTCATGTGAACATATGTCCTAAATGTCTTAACTTTTGAACTGTAGGGTGCTAAAGTTTACAAAAAAATTCAATCATGTGCATCTCGCTAGACCTCTTATGAGAAAAAACTATTTATGTAACTTTGAACAACAATTTATTGAAGAGAATAACGTAATCTACATACATTTTGAAATGGTAACAGCAAATTATCCTGAACGCACAAAGAAATAAATTAAATCAGATGTTGGAAATGTCCACCTCCTGCTAATAAAAATGCCTCTGCTCCTTTTCTCATGGAGTCACGTACTCTTTGGAAAATGCCGGGAGTGTTTCCAATTGTTTCGCATGAAACTATGATGCCATTTCTCAACCGCTCTTGAGTGTGAATTGGTGTGCTGTAAACCAATGTTTTCAGATGACGCCACAGGAAAAAATCTAAACTATTGAGGTCCGAGAACCTAGGTGGCAATGCCTGTGATCCATCGCGACCTATCCAGCGATTATTGTAATTTTGGTTTAAATATTTGCGCGCCAGAACACTGAAATGCGTTGGTGCCCCTTCGTGCATAAACCATAGTCGATTTCTTACTAAAATTGGAACATCCTCCATCAAAGATGGCAGTTCTTCTTCGAGAAACGGCCGAAAATTATGCCCATCCAACCTATCATGAAGAAAGTATGGTCCAGTTAAATAATCACCGCATATTCCAGCCCACACGTTAATGGAAAACTGCTCCTGGTGACGGGATTCCAAGATTGCATGTGGGTTTTCCTCAACCCAATGACTGTTGTGGAAGTTTTGGATGGAGTTTATGAATATAACATTGGGAAAAGTCTAACCGTAATGGAAAGTCGCGTAGTCTGAACCAGTTGGATATGGTAGGGATATAATAATAAATCATGGAGAATTTTCCAAACAAGAGTATGTGAGATATTCAAATTTTTCCCAATTTTTCGTGTACTTAATCCTGGATTTTTCTCAACTAAATTCAAAACCGCTACCTCAATTTCTGGAGTTCTTACTGTACGTTATACTCCTTTTGTCTAGTTCAAAACGTCCCTTTTCGCACAACCTTCTATGAATGCTTGAACATTTTCGTGCATCCGAAATATTTCTATTTGGAAAGCGGTCTTCATACAACCGCCTGGCTTCCAGTGCATTACCATCAGCTAGCCCGTACATGTAATGCATGTCGTCTACATACTCAGAATTCGTAAATTGAACCATGTTTTTTTTAATAATAGTTAATGTTTAACGGCTTAAATACGTGACAAGTATACTAGATAGATAAATGTCACAACTGTTTATGATTACAAAATAAAATCTGCTTCTTACGTACTAGATCGTTTTTAATCCTTGTTAATTCCTAATTTCATAACATCGTGCACATGAATGAATTTTACTTTTTTAAGCGAAAACCGTAAGTCAAACAAAAAAAACAAGAGACCACACGAATGAGGATTAAAACAAAGTACTTCAAGAAAAAGCAATGGCGTTACATCTTGCTGTGATCTTGAGTTAAAATTAAGTGGTATAAAGTATTGTCAAGACCACAATTAGATTTAATTAATTTAATTTTTATCTTATCTTTTATATTAGTCTCGGTTTAAATTTAAATAATACACATTGTATATAAATATTTACTGTAAAATTATAGGTTAGGATTTAGTAAATTTATATTAATTTAAGTAAAACAATGTAACAATGTCATTATAATTTTTATTTATAAAATTAATATTGAAATAATGACTGTATAACAGGTGAATTGGTTTTGTTAATCGTACTGAATCACGATATTGCAATAATTCACGTTTTCTGATACTTATATATTGGTTTTTTCTTTGAATCTCATATACTAAATTGACATAATCACATCAATATTATTAATTTCTAATGTCTCTAGTAAATCTAGTTTAATACTTTTATTTTCAACATGAAGGATATCAAAATCTTTATTAAAACTGTGGTTATTATCTATCAAATGATTCACGTAAGTCGAATTTTTTGTTTGTTTGTTTGTTTATGTCGCTGATCATTACTCCGCTTACATAAACCAAAAAAATGATTCGACTTACGCGAATCATTTGATAGATAGTAACCACAGTTTTAATAAAGATTTTGATATCCTTCATGTTGAAAATAAAAGTATTAAACTAGATTTACTAGAGACATTAGAAATTAATAAATATAAACATTCAGACAATTTATTAAACGATAAAGTGGACCTAAACTCATCACTCATCACAGTCATCACCATTGTTAAATATATTCAGTCAGTAATACAGTTTCCCTAATTTCACACATAACATCTGTTAGCAATATATTTAGTTACATGTACTTTCTGTATACACCCGGCACTTTTAGACAAGAAATTGTTCTTTATATATTAGTTCTTAGAATTCCTAATAACCACACACTATATATAAGAGTCAAATGTATGTAGATAGTTATTATTGTATATGTCAACCTGACGAAGCTACAGTGTAGCGAAACAGCTGTCGTTATTAAATATAGTGTAAATCTTAAACATTTGTATGATATATCGGTACGTATTTTGAAATTTTGTTATACAAATATTACCCGGAATCTAGCTCTAAATACTTTTGTACTTTTGATAAATCTGAATAGAATGCAACATTTGCGAATTATTTGCAATAAATTATTATACAAAAATTATTCAAAATCCAGGTTTTAATACTTTCATACTCTCATTATATGTGTTTAGAAATTATAACTAGTGAAATATTTGCAAAAAACTGTTTTTCGATCAAAGTGAAAGACCTATTTCCGGAAGGAATTTCTTATTTTATAAAATTTCTATAAAACACACTATTGAGTAAATTTGTATTCTTCGGAAGTAGGAGACGAAATTTTGTTAAAATTAGATTTTTTCACCGAAGTAAACAACTACTTCCAGAATACCGATAACACTAAAAATATAATCACATTTTAACAAATCTAGTTAGTGTGTTGCTATATTTTAGCGAAAATTGTTATTATGTGATTCAAGGCTACCACTAGACTAGCGATAGATAATTACTTTACCCAGTAATTATCTACAATCGCTCTGAATATTCAGAAAATATAGTGGCTTCAAGTGTGTGTGTATTATCTGATGAATTAGATCATGACATATCTTTTGTGTATAAAACACAAAAATTGTTGCTCAATGATCTGACATATTTTGGTGATGGTTGGACAGTATAAAAACTACAAGATTCTAGCTTCACCGTCACATGGACGTTCTTTTGCAAAGAGCCATGGGAAATCTTCTTGTGATATAAATGGAGGGACAGTAGAGTGCTGAGCTGCAAAAGAAAGTCTTCGAAGTTCTTGAGAAAATATAACTGATAGTGTACTATTGTAACTGCTAGGTAAACTAAATAGCTATCTCAAGTTTAGTAGTAGTCTTGGACTTCGTCTTGAATTACAAAAGAATAGTTTTTGTTAAAATCTAGCAATACAATAGCTTTGTTTACATCTACGTTTTCTTTCAGTTTTTTTAAATAATTTGATTGTACCCGTTGATATGACAAAAATGAGGTATTAGAGTCGCGAGACCGTTGAAAAGTCTTTAGATATTCCTCCACTGAAACTGTAAATTTTACTTTCTCGTTTCTGTCAGTGGATACCCATGAGTAATATGAAATTTCTTTTTCATGTAAATATTTTTCCATTTTTTTCACTCTGAAATTCCATTAGTTTTATATCACATTCTAACACTTCGAGGTATATTTAAAAAAAAATTGACTTGACACTGCCTCATCTCCATATCTAATTTAAAAAAAAAACTCTTGTTTTCTTAACTCAAAACTTTTGAAGTACATATACAGTACAATCGCGATGGTGTGAACATGCGGTACTGAAAAACTGTCGGTGGTGTGAACACGAAATTATTTACATTGAACGCCGAGTAGTATGAACAGCGTGGACCCTCGATGGTGCGAACAAGTGCATTATATGTTTATGTCGGAGTTTTATTTATTTACCGCTCGGGGAAGTCCCTTATTTTATACATTGAATGTATACTAAATGCGCCGACGCCATGTATAAAGGTATAGTTGTGAATGTGCCTCCAGTGTAAATACATAGTGTAAATGCTTAGAGCAAGATGGGGAAATTAAAGAAATTTTTGAGTTTAACAGTAAAACCCAATATAATCGAAGAACGTAAAAAAGGAATGTCAATCACAGTGTTATCTAAAAAATACGGAGTTTCAAAATCAACCATTTGTGTTATTAAAAAAAATGAAAAACTTATTGTCGATACGTTAAAACCATCGAAAAAATGCACATTGAAAAAGTCAGCATTTCCGCTTTTAGAAGAGAAATTGTACAACTGGTTTCTTAAACAAAGAGGCAAGAATTTTCCAGTTTCAGGGATTATGCTGAAACAGAAGGCATTGTCACTATCAAAACAATTGAATATTGATACTTTCACAGCCAGTGATGGTTGGCTACAAAGATTTAAACATCGTCGTGGCATAAGGTTTTTGAAAATCACAGGGGACAAATTATCAGCCAACCCAGATGCAGTAGACCCTTTTAAAGAGGATCTAAACCATATTATTCAAGAGCATGACCTAAAGTTGCACCAGATTTATAATGCTGATGAGGCAGGATTGTATTGGCGCTTATTGCCTGATAAAAGTTATGTCTCATAAGCTGAAAAAACTGCTCCTGGATTAAAAATTTCTAAGCAACGACTGACGTTTATGGGTTGTGTAAATGCTTCAGGAGTACATAAGTTGAAACCCCTAGTGATAGGGAAATCAAAAAATCCAAGGTGTTTTAAGAATTTTAACAATCCATTGCTGTACAAAAACACTGAAAATGCGTGGATGACCGGGGAACTCTTTAAGGAATGGTTTTTTCGACATTTTGTACCTGAGGTGAGAGTTAAAATTATCTACTGTGTGTTTCACACGCCTGATTATTTCAAAATTATTAATTCGTAGGTAAGATGTTTTCTGCGTAATCAGCAGTTACCTCAGAAAGCAATTCTCCTTGTGGATAATGCCCCGTCCCATCCATCAGCAACAGAACTGAGGACTAAAGATGGGATAATTTTTGTAAAATTCTTACCTCCTAATGTTACATCTTTGATCCAACCCATGGACCAAAATATTTTAAGGCTCACCAAACTATACTATAGAAACAGTTTGCTGAGTTCTGTTGTATCAACGGAAGAAGGAATAGCTGCAGCACTCGGTAAAATTTCACTAAAAGATGCAATAATACACTTAGCTGCGGCGTGGGAGAAACTTAGCTCAACAATAATCGAAAAGTGTTGGAGAAATATCCTGCCAGATTTTAATGAACATAATGAGGATGCAGACGAAGATAACATTCCATTTAGTACATTACGGGAAAAATTAAGATGTGAAAAAACTTTGGTTCCTGATGCTATTAGGGATACAATAAATTTACTACAGGAACTTGCTCCAGTAAGTTAATGCATAAGTGGTTTTAGAAGTCAATAACATAATCAAAACTGCAAATTTTAGGCTGACAACACTACTGCAGATGTGGAAGATTTGCACAAGGGTGAGGCGGCAGATGTTGTGGAAATGTCTTCTTCAGATGAGGATGAAATGGATGGAATGGTCCAATCAAAATTCCATATATATGAGTGACATCATCACTTTGAAAGCAATTCAAGGAAAAGCAGTTATGGCTAAAATTGCTCAAAATAATGTTATATATAAGTTTAAGTAATAAAGATAATTTGTTTAATTACACCCTCGTTTCTATAAACACCCCCGTTAGTTTGAACGACTCACTGTATTTTTGTGTTCACACTATCGCGATTATACTGTAGTTATAATTTTGTTACTATGATTCAAAGTAATACTGAACATTAAAACTATTTTTTACAGTATCTACATATTTCAGAGAAAAAAAAATAATGAAAATTTGGAATAAAAATATTCATAATTTACTGAGTGAATTTTTTCCCGCTAGCTACATGACTGCCGCGGAGTCTGAAGGACGGTTCAAACGCACTATTATCACAAATTTTGAACCTCAATATCTTGGCACGTACATACATGACTTGGGCCCAAAAAAACTTATATGGTTTTATTACTTGGTCATAGCAACTTGTAAAAATCTGAAGCGTTAAGGTGACATGACTCGGATGAATTCATGTGGATTGGCACATTGTGTTCGTAGCAAGAATGTTTCTACAAGCTTTCTTTTCTTTAGCTTTTTTGGAAAGTGTAGTGTTTAGACACATTTTCAAATAAATAATAAACTTTAAAAAAACTCTTTGGACCAAATGATAAAGTAGGATCGAAGGTAGCTCCAAGGTTTTTTTTTTTATTGCGTTGAATTGCATACAGTGGTTATAGGTTAGACGAAACAGAATTTCACTAATACTGAAATACAACACTTAATTGAATGCTATTTTGAATGATATCCGGAGACATGTTAGGACAAGAAACAAATTTTACGATAAACTTCAATCGATGTCTCTCCTCGTTTAATTTTAGCACTCATTAACAAAATTACCTCCGTATGTTTGGCCTCCCACACAGCGAACGCACACATTGACAACTCCGAGCAACAATATCATAGCAACACGCCCACTTTTCCCGATCTTAATTTGTACAGCCATTGAATCCGAATCGATCCTGCAAATGGTCAACAATATATCTATGCGTACGTGTGAAAATTCGCTTGTGTGAGTGTGTCACGGCCCATAAGCTCAAATCAAACTCGCGTCCGTTCGACTCTTTTTTTTTTTGTTCATTTATGGAACGGAAACTTGAAAATTCATCGGATGAGCACTTTCCGAAAAAAGAAGAGGTTAGTTACACTCACGCAAATGTATATATTCGCGTCGAGTCCGCATAAATCTCGTTTATAACACGTTGCTGGTTGTTATGTTACAATCGTAGGTATTCGTCTCGCCATAAAATTGGAAATGTAATTTTCAATATCGAAATTTTTTCGTCGTCAGCCGAATGAATGTGAATGGAATATACATGTAGAAGAATTAGGATTGATCTTTAAGTTTCAACCGCGAACACTTTTGCATAATAAATAATAATGTTTGTTAGGTAAGAAAATATATGGTGGGATACAACGCGTACTGTATACCGGGTGTGGCAATAGTGTGTCGGCGGAGCTTAGCATGAAAACTAATAACGTTATAGAAATGAGACTTTACGTACGTATTGCTATGATATTAGTACAATCGTTATAGGGTTGCCACGATCTAGCTCATAAAACAAAATTCTCTCTCTCTCAGGTTCCCTCGGCGAAACTGTACAATGTTCACGTCAGGAATCGTGATCTTAGGAAACAGTATAAAAAAACCACAAATTACTTGAAGACAAAAAAATGAAATAAATAATTAATTATCTTTTCTAAAATCTTTAATAAAAGTGAAAAACAGATCAGATATAATATATTTATTATGAAAAACAAAAAAAACAAAACTTTAATTAACAAATACTCAAGAAAAAATCCTACCCACTAATTGACCAGATAGGATAAAAAAAACTTGTACTGACAAACGCGACAAAATTTACCTTATTAATTACTGAAAATTATTCACAAAGTTTATACAAAATAATAATGACTTAAAATAAATAAATTAATTACCTATAATTAAAATACATCAAATTATAGCAAACTGATACAGTAAAGAAAATTGTCTAATTTAATAGCTTCTCAATAAATATAAAATATTTTCAAACATGTGCAGGAAAACAAAATGACGGATATGAGTCTACTTTTTACAATATCAAAATTTTCTCTTATTATTATAAAGAATGCATTCTCTTTCTTAAAAGTAAATACTTAACTTGTATAACAGCAATAAAACTAATTCACAAACTTGATTAAATCTCGTCTCCTTATAAGCAAATTTTTATAACAATTTTTATTTTAATATTCAACCAAAAATATCTCTAATTCAAGAAGTGAACTTCGCGGGAGATCAAGATTTAATGTCTTTTCAATATTCACCACAGGACAAGTGAAAGTCACACATCCCTACCACATTTAATAAATTCGCACATGTATACTATATAAAGATATCAAGTTGAGGAGCATAAATAATCTTTCAGGCATCTTCTCTTTTAAATTCAAATAACAACAAAATAAATATTAATATACACAGATTACCAAAAGACTACTATACCTCCCAAATTCCTAAACAGAAACCAAAATACAGTGTGTACCAAAACATTTGCCCCACAGAAAAATAAATTTGAAGTAAATCAATTTATTTAATTTTACTTATCCATGATATATAAAAAAACCATAGCAGTATGTAGTATGCTGCTGTGCATTTTCTATTTTTATTTAAAAATATACAGAGTGTTTCAAATTTCCACAACCACATTCAACTTTTTTATTTTAAATAGATTTACTTTCTAGCTATGATGATGAGAGCCACCTAAGTTATCTTTGCAATGATATACGGATATATGCACCTACGACTGTTAGTTTTGGTTTTATTGATAGCTTTATTAATATCTTGACAATTGCAGCATCTAACGTTTTAAGCCTTAGTCCGAAAATGTGTATAGAGTGCCTCACGTAACTGTTGTATTACTAAGTTATGGACTAACACGTTATTTGTTTTGAGGTCGAACAACGTAAATAAATATACAGGGTGTTAAATATGTCATGTCTATGTTATCGATCTTTATTTTTTAAATCCAACCTATAATATTTTTATAAGTCAGCAAATTCCTTGTAAAATTGCCTTTAAAATGGTACCAATAACATAGTACTTATTTCTAGTATTTTCAAAGTTATAAGCCTTTAATGGGATATACCTATGTTTATAGTATCCAATATGCGGGGCATCTAATAGTTGGTTGGCCATGAAATGATATAAAACAAAGTAACTCTAACAAACACCTGTTTTTTAAATGCTTTATTATTAGTTCTAGAATTACATTTTGAAAATTTTCCATAATAAAACAATCTTAATTTAAACTGTGTTCAAATATATCTTCGTTCTTCTCTACACATGCGCTCAATCGCCATCTTGTTCTCATTTAATTGAAGAAAAGCGTTTCTTATTCGTTGCTGCATGTTCTCTGCCGTTGTAGGAGGTGTTGCATAAACAATGTTTTTTATGGTTGGCGACAGAAAGAGTTTAAATCACAAGGTGTGAGACGTAGTGATCGCGGTAGCCAGATTATCAAGCTTCCTCTCCCAATCCACCTATTGGTGAATACCCCATCTAAATGTTCTCTTGCAGCAGCACCATAATGTACTAGTGCACCATCATGTTGGTACCACAATCTCCTTATAACGTTATGTGGTAGGCCTTCTAATAGCAATGGTAAATTATTTTGTAGAATATTTGTGCAGACTGCACAATCTATAATATTGTTAAAAACCAATAATAGTGCCTACGCAACAAAGATTTCCAGTATCTATTTGAATGTAACTGGTTAAATTTGCCCGATTATTTTTCATTGGTCCCTGGAAATATTGAATATTATTGAACACTTTCCTATCCAATGAAAAACTCCGTACCAACACAATGTTTAATAATGAGTCTAATATCGATAGAATTTTTCATATATTGTTCGACATTAGTAGATAGATACAATAGTATAAGAAAATCGTGTGGTGTCCACACCTAAGTTTGTATATGAAATTCGGATAGCACATACTAAGCAAGTCGTGTGGTGTCTACATCTTATTTTTTACTTCCTTATACATCGTATATAGAAGTATAGTGATAATGAAAATGTTAGACCTTCAATGTTGCGTCTAACCGAAAGCGTGATTTTTGAAAAAAGTCTCTCTGTGTGTGTGACCACGATAGCTGTCAAACGGCTATATTTTCTTTCAGTGTTTTTAAATACTGCTATCGTGCCTTTGATATGAAAGAATGAGCTGTTAAGAGTCTCGAGACTGGTGATCAAAGTCTCCAAATATTCCTCTATAGAAACAGCAAATTTTACCTGCCGGGTTCTGTCAGTGACCACCTATGAGTAATATAAAATTTCATCTTTAGGATCTCATTCTTCAAATTTTTCATCTAAATATTTTGGCAAATCCCCCCCCCCCCCCAAAATCCCATTAATTTAATATATTATAAGGGGTATATTCTGAGCATAATTCTAGATTTGAGGAGTTCCCCCGAGTGTCAGTGCGCCACTATCGCGAGTAACGCGTTTAATTCTGCATCTCGAGAACGGTTCGGTATACACAAAAAATGAGGTGTGGCCACCACACGACTTTCTTATACGTATCAGCGTTTCAAATTATAGAATTTTAAGAATTTTTTATACAAAAATTATTCAAAATCCTATTCTAAGTACTTCTATTCTCTTAATAAATCTCTATAGAATGCATACTTTGCACGATATCAAAAAAGTGCTCCTCGCTAAGAGTAAAAGTGCTACTTCCGGTCCGAATTTTGAAATTTCATATATACAAAAAATATTGCAAATCCAGTTCTAAATACTTTGTACTCTTGATAAATATATATAAAATGCATAACTTACGATATATGTATTTGCAAAAAATCGTTATTCGATAAGAGTAAAAGTGCTACTTCCGGTCCGAATTTTGAAATTTCATATATACAAAAAATATTGCAAATCCAGTTCTAAATAATTTTGTACTCTTGATAAATATATATAAAATGCATAACTTACGATATATTTGCAAAAAATCGTTATTCGATAAGAGTAAAAGTGCCACTTCCGGTCCAAATTTTGAAATTTCATATATACAAAAAATATTGCAAATCCCGTTCTAAATACTTTTGTACTCTTGATAAATTTATATAGAATGCATAACTTACGACATATTTGCAAAAAATCGCTATTCGATAAGAGTAAAAGTGGTACTTTCGGTCTGAATTTTGAAATTTTTTTTATACAAAAGATATTTAAAATTATGTTTTAAATACTTTAATACTGATAATGTACCTGCCTAGAAAGCATGACTTGCGAGATACTCGCCAAAAAACTGATTTTCAATAAGAGTAAAAGACCTACTTCCGGAAGGAATTTCGAAAAACTTTTTCAATAAAATATTTCTCAAATTTAATTTTGAGTACATTTGAATACTTTATAAATTTGATAAAATATTGGCAAAATTCAATTTTTTCAATGAAGTAAATTACTACTTCCGGTCTACCGATTTTACTGAAAAACTAATCAGATCTCAAGAGGGAGATTATACACGTAAATACAAAATTTGGAATTGATATCTACCGCGGTTTGACCGCTGTCGTGGTCACATACACACAAACACACACAGACATTTTTTTAAACCCCTTTTTTGATATCAGGAGACTTCAAAACGTAGACATCTGCAAAAATCTCGAGTTCGAAAATTTTCATCACAATACTTCCTTATACTACGTATAAGAAAGTAATATTTTTAAATTTGTTGTTGTAGTATATACCAGTGATATACCTACTACTGAATTCTTTTCCAATAACAAATTTCGAGCTATTGCGTGAATAGCGTTCTAAGAATTTAATCAGTCTTCCCGTTTGCATTATCAAAAGCCACCAACAACAATCGAAATCGTAATTAAAAGTATTCAGCTTTTATTTAAATACCATTCTGTATAATGTGTTTAAATTTATCAGCCTTGACACAGATACGTGCATTTGTAATTGCGAATTTACAAATGCACGCTTCATATGACACCAGTGTTACACGAACAGGAAAGTATAATATATTAAAGAATTGCAGATAGCAATTGTAACACGATATTACGATTAAAAAGTGTTACTGTTTACATTTTGTTCAATGAAGTTCTCTCCTTATAAACTTGATGATTTCTCTGCGAAGTCAGCAATACCTACATATTTAATACTCACTATTATGAGTGAGTAAAAGTTGACACCTTTGTATTAATGCTGTATGCTACGTTTAAAAGTTTATGTGGTTGTGGATAACAACAAACATTAGTTACTTTTTCCTTAGCAGGCATAAAAATATCGTTTGGTTGCTCAAAATACGTTATCGTTTTATTTTGTTTAAAGATTACAAACTCTTTTTGGTTTAGGATATCGGTCCACCATGAAAACGTTCTTGATAAAACCTTACACAATCGAAGTACGTTATTTCTACTACGTACGAAATTAACTTTTTGTCAAACACGATGTTAAACGATCCCATTATACATGTATGTATGACAATCTGCACTCTAGTAACATTATGTCCGACTCGACTCATATGAGGCCGCCTCAGTTCGCATTTTAAAAAGAATTGTCAGAAGTTTGGGTATGTGATGCCATCTCTGAATAATATAATGGTATAGTAGTAGGAGTATATAAATATCAAAAGAGATGTCAAATTATTATTCATATTGTGAAATAGACAAACCTTCTTAATTTCTTAACAAAATGTGAAATGTTTCAATTCAGATATTGAAAAATCGAATGCATGTATATTTGTCATCTAAATTAAAACAGCAATACTAAACTGAAATACAGGTATAATACCAATTGAACTTACTTATAACATCAAAACTTTCGTACCAGAGGTTCATATTTAGGTAATATTCCGTTCAGGAATCTATGCATTTCTAGCAAATATTAGAAAGAGGTTTGACAACCATTCTTCTTTTTTACATTAATTACTCTTTAATCAATTGCTGCTGTAAATATAAACGGCCAGCATTAGTGAAATAGCAAACTGGTCAATAATTACAAAAAAACTGATATCATACGGTACTTAAACAACTGGGTTATTCGCTCCTCAACACATGCGATACATTCAGCAGTACGTTTGGTTGGTTTGCCATCAGTCTGCTGTCGATTTACCATATTGTTGAGGATCGTTTAAATCTATCACACGTTGTTGGATCGACTTGTGCTAGCAGATTTAAATAACATTGCTGGTTCCCCAGTGTTTGAACTAAATTCGCAAGCTTCATCGAGTAAGCTAATTTATTACGTTTTATTGGATTTACTTGTGCATATTGTGTTGTAAGTTTAATTCTGCTGGAAGTTTTTTACATATTTTGAATGTGAATGGTTTCCCACACGCAAGAATAGTTATACTTAACTTTAACATATTTCAGTCAGAGAAAATCTGTGGATATTCCTTTTATTTTCGTTTGTGGTTTAGTGTTAGTAGTTAAATATGGTTTTAATGAATATGTAATACTGAACAATTCTGATTGCTACAGTTGTACCGGGTTGAAAGGTGAGGAATTCTCTCTAGCTGATGAAATAAGTTTGCCCCAATCAGATTGGACATTGGTTTTGCTTCTATTAAACTGAAGTCCTGATCGTCATGAAGACTAGAATGTCCTCTAACAGGAAATAATACATACATACATGTTTGCACTACTTCCAATCATGTACAATAAAATAAAGAAATCGGACCATTACATAATTATTCTTCTGTCCTGGGCAACTATCAATTAATAAAACCAAATTATGTTCCTTGAATGTTGAAATAGTTTAGTAATAATGAGATGATTTGACCCTTCCTGGGAACTGTTTCATCATAAACAAACACTGTAGCATCAATCGTGCCTAAATGATGAATGCCAAATACATAATATCACAACTAGTTTTTAGAATAACTGTTCACTTTTTCGACTCGGCTCACTGAACCGGCTCGATTGATTCGTTATGCCATGCCATACATGTATGTACAAGATAGATAATACTCGTCGTCATCGTCGTTGATTCAAATGAACCGCGATGACACTTAAAATCAGTGGTGCCAGGAGCACAGAATTGGAAATCCCCAGATACCATTCTAAAAATTCCCTAGATTTCCCTAGACATTTTCTTTCCGATAATTCACCAAGTTGGTTAAAGTGAGAACTTAGCGGGGGCGTTAAGATAAAGTAGATACCTATCTGTAACAATGTATGTAATAAGTCATAATATCCTTCTAAGTGTGGTATAGGTGTTTAATTTACACAAATTCTTTTTATAAAAGTTTTATCACAAATTTATCAAAAGAACCCCTTAAACCTATGGCACGTGTTTCGTAGAAGAGAAATATATCAGAAATTTTGACAATGATGTATTCGTTTGGATTATTTGCATATTACAAAATAATAGGTACAGAACGGGCATATTTGTACACACACATAGACACTACCTTGGAAGACTCCCTAAGAGAGGGCGCGACTATAATTCAATTTACCATGGCCAACTGAATGTCGCAATATCTGAATTTAAGGAATATATTGCCGTGCAAAATGTTGGCGATGGGGATATTGGTATCTAATAAAAGGCGGGGAGCGGGGGCGGCTGTAAATCACGGCAATCTAGTCGACAGTCGCTCGCCCTGACGAAAAATTAACACACGAGGACGAGATGCCCTATTGTGCAAACATTCCCGTGAATACCCTATTTCTATTAGAAAAAATTAGCCGCTTCCTGCTTACTTGTTAGTTAGTTCAGTTTTATACTCCATACAAATCTAACACTAAGATACACTAAATAGCAGTGAGCAGAACAGTAGGTAAGTTTGAAAAATCGAAAAATTTAGGCAGAACAAAACTTTAGCAATATTTTCTTTAGAATTTGTCCAAAATTCCATAAATTTTGAGTAAAATTCCCTTTTTCGCTATTTGATCAAGAAATCCCTAGATCTAGGGAAAAATTCCCTAACTTAGCACTACTGCTTAAAATGCGTTTTATATTTGTACAATAATATCAAGTCTCAATTCCCTCTCCGACTGTATTCCAACTCTCAATACCCAAATTACACTGGTCAACAGTGAAATTGCTTCTTAGGTGAAAGTACCCAATCCTGAATGAATTCAACGTGCTGAACACGAATATCACATTGAAAAAAGTTGATTGGCTCACGTTCAAGAGATATTGACGTTTTGTCCATTGTATAGATGCTATTGCATAATGTAATGCAATTTAGTGAGAAATTACGAAATTTTGCGTCATATTGCATCACCCCTTCATGCAAAGAAGTTAATGCAGCATTTACTGTAAGTTTCCATTGAGAGTGTTGCGAAATTGATTGCGCAATATCAAGCAATAGCTAATTATAGTTTATTTATAAATGGCCGACGTGACAGTTAACTCGTGCAATGTCCGTTCATTCGCGCATATTTTTCGAAGCTCTAGCATACATAAGTGATTGCTATAGTGTAAAGTAACTAAACAGTAGCAATGCCTCGTAACTGTGTTAATAGTGCAAATAACTTCTGTTATATTTGCGGAGAAGTGACATTTGCTGCACAGAAAAAGAACATCAGTGCAACAGTTAAGAAAGCGTATCATTTGTATTTTGGTTGCAAGATAGGCGACCAGGACAAAGACGGGGCCCCACACGTATGCTGCCGCACTTGTGCCGTAAATCTTTCACAGTGGCTTAATGGCAAAAGAAAGGCAATGCCATTTGCTGTGCCCATGATTTGGAGGGAGCCCACGTTGACGACTGTTATTTCTGTATGGTACGACCAGCTTCTGGAGGCATCACCAAGAAGAAGAAGTGGACAGTTGAATACCCTAACATACCATCTGCTCTGCGACCTGTCTCTCATGGCGAAGGACTCCCAATTCCAGAACCTCCTACAGATTTTTCTATCAGTTCAGACGATGAGGATGGCCATGCGTCGGCGAGTTCTCCTCAACGTGGCAGTAAGGAGGATGACTTTTCGTGCTTTGACGAAACATCTGCACCACATAAAATTACCCAGGATGAAATGAACGATCTTGTTCGCGATTTGGATCTGTCGAAAAGCAAAGCGGAGATACTGGCCTCAAGACTTCGACAGTGGAATCTTCTGGAACAGAATGTCCGAGTGACTTCATTTCGCACTCGCCATCAGCTCTACAAATCTTTCTTTAAGAAAGAAGAAAGCCTTGTGTTCTGCTGCGATATTGATGGTCTACTACAAGCTCTCGGTATTGCACATGATCCCCACGAATGGCGGCTGTTTATAGACGCTTCAAAACTGAGCCTAAAGGCGGTTTTGTCGAATAATGGGAACCAGCTTCCATCCATACCTAGTGCACATGCGGTCTACATGAAGGAGACTTACGGCAATCTAAAGCAGCTACTGGAGACGATTAACTACAGCAAGTATGGCTGGCAGATATGTTCTGACCTGAAGGTAGTATCTCTGTTGATGGGTTTGCAGCAGGGATATACAAAGTACTGCTGTTTTCTTTGTCTGTGGGACAGCAGAGCAATCGATTTGCACTACATCAAGAAAGACTGGCCTCCGAGAGCATTTTTTAAGCCTGGAGAAACGAATGTACAGCACCCACCATTGGCACAGCCACACAAAATCATCATTCCTCCTTTACACATCAAACTCGGTCTTGTCAAAAACTTGGTAAAAGCCATGGATAAGAATGGACCAGCATTCAAGTACCTGCATGACAAATTCCCTCGACTCAGTGAAGCCAAAATTAAAGAGGGCATCTTTGTGGGGCCTCAAATTAGACAGCTCTTCCGAGACCCCAAGTTTGAGGAACTTCTTCAAGGTAAAGAAAAACAGGTTTGGGATGCATTCTATCAAGTGGCAGCAAACTTCCTGGGGAATGACAAGGCAGAAAATTACAAGTGTCTGGTTGAGGATATGTTGGCTTTGTTTCATGAATTCGGCTGCAATATGTCCTTAAAGATCCACTTTCTTGATTCCCACTTAGATTTCTTTCCTGATAACTGCGGGCAGGTCAGCGATGAGCACGGCGAACGCTTTCATCAGGACATTGCCACCATGGAGCAACGGTACCAAGGCAAATGGTCTACGTCAATGCTAGCTGACTATTGTTGGACAATCAGTAGAGATGCTCCACAAGTCCACACTACAAACGGCAGGCCAAAAGAAGTCGAAAGCCGGAAGCAGACTAATGTTTTCTTACCATGTATTATAATAATGACATAAGTACACTTTTTCTGAAATATGCGTAAATGTTTTCTTACCATGTATTATAATATTGACATAAGTACACTTTTTCTGAAATATGCGTAAATGTTTTCTTACCATGTATTATAATATTGACATAAGTACACTTTTTCTGAAATATGCGTAAATGTTTTCTTACCATGTATTATAATATTGACATAAGTACACTTTTTCTGAAATATGCGTAAATGTTTTCTTACCATGTATTATAATATTGACATAAGTACACTTTTTCTGAAATATGCGTACCTATTACAGAAAACCCGTAGCCAATTCAGCTTTTTCTTAGTCATTTTCGTGTTCAGCACATTGAATTCATTAAGAAATGACGCTTGGAAGCATGAACTTTTCGAAAATTTGTTGCCCAGTGTTATTAAGTTGACAGCGCGGGATTCGGCTCATTGTAACCACATCTAACTCGCTAAAAAGACGTCACCTGTTCCCAGATGAGGCAAAGGTAGGTCCTGCATATAATTAAATGACAAACAAGTCAATTCACCTTGCCTTGCATGTAATTTGTAGCTTCGTTTAAGTTCATAAAATTTTTGAGCTTTAGCCGAATTAAGAGCTCTTTGAGAAATACAACTCCGTATTGTTTCTGGGTCTGTAGCAACATTAATTTCTTGGCAACCCGAAAGTTATGTAAATTTCTTTTTGAAAACAGTTCAATAAGTGATTGAATCTTATACTCCAGAAACATTTTGAAATTTTTTTATAGAAAGGGTTTCAGGCAAGTGGAAATAATCGGGATTTTTACATCAGGAATGGGTTTGTGTGGAACTTAATGACTCAATATGTTATATGATAAGGTTTTCAACTTATTTGAGTAAATTCACTCTTGAATCCTCGGGTATACTTCCGAAATATTTTAGTCTTGTACCTACATATCGAAATCCAAATCCTTACTGGCAATAAAAGAAATACATTTTTTGCTTTGTAACTCTAGTAGGTATGTTTTTCTTTTTCGACATGGTTAACTTGAGCTTCTCCGCGTATCTTTTTAATTTTCATGATTTTTTCTTTCCTCACCTTGTTGCTCTTCCTTTGCGTCCACTTTGTTACGTTATTTCATATATAAACTTGTCGAAATCAATCATTTTTAAAACAGTTAAGGCTGTTAAATAAGGTTATGTTAGGAAAACAAATCATCAAAATAAGAGGGGAATGTCCTGGACATGTGCTTGTTTTTGCTTGAAGCTCGATAGGACTATGGTTACTGTTGCAGAAATGATTAAATTTTTAAGCCTCATTACTTGTGATTAAGGTTCTTTTTGCCAAAAAATTTTCAATTGTAAGTACAATATAATTTGTACAGATAGTTGTTACATAATCGATAGTACATAAATTTTAATGTACCTAATATATAAATATATATTTCTAAAAAAAAAAATTTAACTGCAAACATTTTTATAGTACCCGCATAAACCAAAACAACACATGGATTTTTAGACTACAAAAGCTATCTATTTTCAGTTATAACGATAAACACTCCTCAGTTTCAGTTTCTGTAAAATCTTTTACTTTATCCGCCATACAATCGAGATCGATATTTCCCTATCACAGGTGCTGATTTAGTCGTTCCTCAACATTTGTTATACTTTCAATTATCCGATTCACTCGTCTGTTATACCCCTCGGTTTTGGAGTTAATTGTTGAACGTCATTTGCATTTTGGAAATTTTGCCAAAAACTCTTGTGTCTTTCATGGCTTTCCAGAGTATAAAAGATTTCGATCATATGATATATATTATTACAGTATATCTCCTGATTGTGCAGTAAAATGCGCATTTATAGAATTCCGTCTTTGGATGTCAATAGTTTTCATTTACATACTGTGTTATTTATACAATTCGTAGAGAAAAATTTATGTACCTACCGAATAGTGGAAGTTCCCTATCCTACCGACATGACATTCCCTCGTCCTGTTATTAATTTGTTTGTTTGTCTAACGGAAAAAAGACCCTCGCCTCTTTCTGTGGGCGAAATGTTTTTATCGAAATCTAACTTCGAAACTTCGGAGAGTACGCCTGGAACTGCATGGCGGCGAGAGAAAGGAAGAAACGGTGTGTTATACTGAGATGCAGTGAAGTACTATAAAAACATACCTCGTAGAGAGAGAGAGAGTACCATTCATCAAAACTAATGTATTTTGGACGTCACGGTGCTTACTAACGATAAGGGAAATCACATTTACGGCTACGAAATGTGTTTTTACTAGTTCGCCGTAAAATCGCTAGCGTCTTTCCGAATGGTTTTGCAACGCATCGACCCGGCCAAGCCTTTAACACTGTTAGAGCTCGGACGACACAACGCACTCGTAAATCCTGATGAACTTTAATGTCAGCTTGTAGAAGTGTACCCAACTGCACTGGTCGTATTTTTATTTATTTATCGTTTTCCACTGAATGTCATCCAAGCAAATGTGTTCCATAATACATACTATATTTTACCTGCATCAGTGTCATCTTTTAAAATTCCTTTTATCTTCGGTTAAGGAGTAATGTATATATTATGTAATTTAAAAAAAATTCTGTCCGAATACTAATTTTCTTTTATACATAAATTGTGCCAAAGTCAGCTCTAAATGCTATTGCATTTATAATAAATCGGCTACTTCTGGTGCGACGTATTCGAATTGGTGATGCCGCATCAAGAGGAACCAAGAGATTAACGATGTAACGAAAAAGGTATGACAAAGAAAAATACCTGTCACGCAGTGATAGAAAAAACAAACAAGAATCAGAGCTTAGTTTGACCTTCAAAATGTCTTAACTTGTCCAAAAGCCGAGACAAGCAAATTTAATTGCAAGAGCAAATTGTCAATATACAATTTAACAACATAATTCTCTTTAACAAATAAATTTGATTTACGATCTACTTAGTAGGTCGACTAAAGTAGTGTGTTTTAGAATATCCTGTCTAAAGTTCTGGAAATCACCCTAGTCTTGTCCAATTCTTCTTTGCCATTTCTCCGTTAGTATATGCCACTATAATAAATAAATGTCGCTAAACCCATCTCATATAACTTAAATATCAAATGTCAATTTTGACATTTGACACTAAAAATCCCAAACGTTGGTTGATTTCGTTGATTAATTGATTATCGTATTATTTCCACAGTATGACGGGTGCTAAATAAAAGAAGTTACGATTGCTTACATATTTTTCACTCTTTTTAACTACAAATTAAATAAACACATACATTTTTCAATTTATAGTATGAAATAAGTATCGAAATGCGGTCGACCTACTATATAGCAGTTAAAAAGAGATGTAAGATATTTAAACAATGGTAACTTGTTTTATTTAAATAGGATATTTATTTAATAATGTAATTGCATTGTTGGAAAGTAATAATGTAAGTGATAACAAACTGTAAAATAATGTTTGGAATATTTTTGAACATGATTAGCAATACGTATATACATGCATGACAACACTGAATAAAAAAATGAGGTGTGGCCACCACACGACTTTCATATATGTATGAGCGTTTCAAATTATAGATTTTTTTTATACAAAATTTATTCAAAATCCTATTCTAAGTACTTCTATTCTCTTAATAAATCGCTATAGAATACATACTTTGCAAGATATTCGAAAAAAAGTGTTACTCGTTAAGAGTAAAAGTGTTACTTCCTGTCAGAATTTTGAAATTTTTTTTATATAAAAGATATTTAAAATTATGTTTTAAATACTTTTATACTCGTAATGTACAATTTATCTCAAATTTAATTTTGACTACATTTGTAATCTTTATAAATTTGTTTAAACTTAGTAATTGACGAAATATTTGCAAAATTCAATTCTTTCACTTCCGATCTACCGATTTTACTGAAAACCTAATCAGATCTACAGCGGTTTGACCGCTATCGTGGTCACACACACACACAGAGAGAGAGAGAGACATTTTTTAAAAACCACTTTTTTTATATAGGAACTTGAAAACGTGGAAATCTGCAAAAATCTTGAGGTCGAACATTTTTGTCATCACAATACTTCCGTATACAGGGTGTACCACTTAAAACTCCCAGGTCAAATATCTCGGAAACGGATAAAGATATTTGAATTTTGTAAAAAGTAGTTACTAAACAATGTGATCGACTCTAGTTTGCTCTCACAATTGTGTTTTATTATATGACGATATAGATGGCGCTGCGATGAAAAGAATTTTTTTGATCGCCACAATCTTCATTTGTTTTTTATTTGAAAGAGTATTAAAATTAATGTAAATTTTATTATTTGTGTTAGTTTCCAAAATTTAACGGTTTCATAGATATTCTTGTTTAAAGAAAGTAAGAGTAATTTTAAATTTTTGTCTTTATTTTGTTTAAATATTTAATTTGTAAGGAAAAATAGCAGTAAACATATTCACAATTCTTGCTATTATAGTTACTTCACAATTTAAATTTTATAGTTAGTTCGTTTTTATAAATTCCACTTCATAGGCACCCATAGGTATGTAGGAAGAAAAGCATTCATGTCTGTGTTAGATGTATGTATGTATGCTTGCTTTGATTATTTAGGAAATATTTTGACATTAGCACACATTAGTGACATTTGCTTGATTATTAATTGTCTTTATAATTAGCTTCATTCAAACATTTACTCACTTTGCGTATAAAGTTCATTTAGTGCAGCATTTAAGAATAGGAGATAATCAACGCAGACTCGATTTTCTGGCAGAATTTTCTGTAATGTTAGCGGAAAACAACTTTATGAATCAGATCATGTGGAATGACGAATGTCGTTTTCACAACAATAGTACTTTAATTAAGCATAATGCTTGATATTGGTCAGAAGAAGGTGGATAAGGCAAACCAGAAATCAAACAGTTTTTGGCGTTAACGTTTGGTGTGGAATTTTAAACGGATATATCTTAGGCCCCCACTTTTATCATGAAACATTCATTGGTGTGCGCTACTTACATTTCCTGCAGAATGAGTTACCACTACTTTTGGAAGATGTATGTAGAGCTGCGAAATAATATGTGGTTACATCTAGACGGGGCACCTGCTCATAATGCCAACATAGTTACTGACTATTTTAATCAAATGTTCCCACGTCGTTCGATTGGTACTAATGGCGTTCTTAGGTGGCCGGATCTAACCCCGTTAGATTTTTTCTTGTGGGGTTACTTGAAAGCTGAAGTTTACAAGGAACCCATAACAGATATTGGCGACCTTTATAATAAAATTTATGCAAGTGTTCAAAAAATTAGTAGAAATACATTGTTAAATTTGCGGAAGAGAACTAATAAGGCGATATACGTTATGTAGCAATCAAAAAGACAACATCTTTGTTAGTTATATTTGACTCTTTTAAGTATTTAAACAAAATAACGACAAAACTTTAAAATTACTCTTACTTTCTTTAAACACGAATATCTATAAAACCGTTAAATTTTGGAAATTAACACAAATAATAAAATTTACATTAATTTTAATACTCTTTCAAATAAAAAACAATCGAAGATTGTGGCGATCAAAAAAATTCTTTTCATCGCAGCGCCATCTATATCTTCACATAATAAAACACAATTGTGAGAGCAAACTAGAGTCGATCACATTCTTTAGTAACTACTTTTTACAAAATTCAAATATCTTTATCCGTTTCCGAGATATTCGACCTGGGAGTTTTAAGTGGTACACCCTGTATATACCGTAGTCGACATATTTTAATTTCTGATACGAAAGTAGAAAGAGGAAAAGAGCGCGACGAAATAAACTAAAGATAAACGTAAGCGAGGCTGCCAAGACAGTACACTCGCGTGAGGGTCCCCCGACATCGACACTGCGTTGCTCTCCCACCACTGTTAGCAAGCAGGCATCGCTGCATATTATAAGGTCATATTCTGCATGCGATAGAAGTGTAAACCGAAATTAAAATTTGACGACTACGGTATACATACTTTCGTATAAGAAAGTGAAAATGTAAATAGACCAAAACATGATACTTCTTTACTTCTTCTTTAAGATGACATGCTTAGATATTTACAAAAAAATAAGATGCGGCAACCACACAACTTTCTTATACGTATGTGCGTTTCAAATTACAGAAAGGTTGTTCTAAATTAAAATTATTAATTAAATACCTTTATCTTCTTAAAAAAATAAACCAATAAGTAAGTGTGTTACTTCAGGCCCGAATTTTGAGAATTTTTGTATACAAAAATTATTAAAAATTATAATCTAAGTTCTTATATTCTCTTAATAAATCCCTATAAAGAAAATTAGTGCTACTCGATAAGAGTAAAAGTGTTACTTTCGTTTCGAATTTTGGTAATTTTTTCATTCAAAAAGTATTGAAAATCAAGTTTTAAATACTTTTATACTGATAATGCATCTGCATAGAAAGCATGATTTTCGTTAAGTGTAAAAGACCTACTTCCGGTATGAATTTCGAAAAACTTTTTAATTGCAGTTTTCTCAAATGCACGTTTGAGTAATTTAAATTCTTTATAAATTTGTTTAAACTTAGCAGATGACGTAATATTCGTAAATTTTGATTTTTCACTGAAGTAAACTACTACTTTCGATCTACCGATTTTAATAAAAATCTAATATCTGAAGAGGGAGGTTATACTCTTAAACATAAAATCACACATATATATACATACGCAGAGATTTTTTTTAAAACCACATTTCGGTATCAGGGGACTTCCAAACGTGGACGACATCTGTAAAAATCTCGTGGTCCAAAATTTTCGTCATCACATTAATTGCTTATTTTACGTATAAGAACTTTCTTATACGTAGAATAAGGAAGTAATGTGATGATGAAAAAGATATAGCACAGATACTTCTAGGCTGTAAGATGATTCGAAATTTATCCACAGAAATTGTTTAAACGCTGCTGTTTTCTATTTATTGTATACTTTGTATTAAATAATAAAGTTGAAAGGACAAGTACTAATTATTTTGAGCATTCAAAAATATGTGAAACGATAACCGAATTTATAAATAACTGTAACCTATTGTAAGTGTATAAAAAGTAATTTAATGCAATTAGCATTTTATTAAGGCGATTACAAATAAACTCAAATGAATGCCAAAATTTCGCTCGCCTGCATACTGAATAGTGAGACATTCAATACGCAATCTGACTAGGAAATATTGATTTGATTCGTATGTATAAAATTCAAATTGAGAATGGTAAAGAAAATAGTATTTTAGATACCGTTTTCTTTTTGTTTCACGAACTGTTACATATGTTCTGCGTTTGTGTACTTACGTAATATAGGAGCGCCTCTGTATTCAAAAAGTAACATCAAACGTTCTCTAAAACGAAAATACTGTTCCCCCATTTCACATTTGTTTATATGCCATGTATAAATGTCGCAATGTACCGTGTATATTCCGTATTTTGCGTACTCATATGTATGGAGAGTCGGTTTCACTTTTTTTTTTTTACAGTATACTGCTTTGCAACTTTAATCAATAACCAACGCGTGCCGACACGAAATAGCACTTTTAATTATAATAAATTTAAACGTATCCACTCAAAACAAACACATATTTTTTTGTGAAAATTGTTGTTTTGCGTGAAATTCTTTTTCAGCGAATGATTATTTTATGATGTTCCATTTAAGCAATTTACAATTCAAAATTAATTTGATTGTTACGATTGATTTATTGAAATATAATTCTAATATGAATTGCAATGCATATTTTATTACCCGAAATCTAATTAAGCGTTTGAAATTTTTGGATTTGGTTATAAAAAATTTGGCAGCGTTTTGTTTCTTGCTACATTATTTAATCACAAAAAAATCTAAATCTGATTTGATACATATTATTTTTGTATTTTGAATTTATCTTTTACTTAATAATATGATATGAATACGAATCATCTAAAAACATCAATCTATTTTCTTTGTAGTTAAGTTTTTGTAATGGGGTACTATGTTATTTTTAACTGTGAAAAGCACTACCCAAAGTATTGGATAAGGTCCCGTATTGGCAATAATGTTCAATGAAATTGCAACTATTCATCAATTAACTGTTTGAATGGTATGTATGACCAACCTCTCTTATATTAGTTCCTCTTTGGCAGACACGCTCAAACGGTCGATCGCGAGAACTTAAGAAGTCGATCGAGGAAATGCGTCCACTAAGGAATTAAAACATAACCGCCTTAGGCCGATCACTCGTACGCCATAACTAATAATAAAAAACTAATTGCTTACTTTTTCTTTTAAATGCTGTGATTTGAACCTAATTACTGCGCGATGAGAATTCATATTACTTCGATGCAATTGTGATTCAGAGTCCTTGAATATGCAGTTTAGTCGAGAGCAACAGTCAAGATCTGTTTGGAGTGTTGTATTGTTGTACTTAAATGGACACAGTCTTCAAAGGATACTAGGAGTTTCAGTTGAGAGTACATTTATGTGGTGTTTTATTTGTGTGTTCAAAACAGCTTTCAAGTACTTTTATTTGCAATACAAAATGAGTATGGCCAAAAACAAACATTCCTTATAATTTTTTTTTCGATTTTAACAAATTGACAAATAGTGTAACCTTCATTAGGTACGCGTTTTGGGGTGCAAACGTTGAAAAATCTGCTCCTGAAATATCAACACTTACCTCCTGGCGAAAATGAGGTATTGCAGATCATTTCAGATAGACATCTCAAAGTCAGAGCAAGATATGCAAAAGGTTGGTCTTTTAAATATACACACAAATGTCCTTGCTTAGTCTTTAAATAACCAGATTGTTTTGGCCAGCTTATTTATGCGAACTTGCGGTTTCTGAAATGAAAGTTATTGAAATTAAATATCGTAGTCGGCTAACTGAAAAATACCTGTCATTATGGTTGCGACAGCCTACCAGTAATTACGTGCCATCGTATGAAAAGTATTCGGATGAAATGGAAGAATGAATATGTGTTAGTAACATAAATAACATAAATATAGATATAATTATCATTATTGTTATGTATGTATAAACTGAATGTACATATATTCAAGAAAAATATATTTTTAGTTACACTGCATTTTTCTATTTAGAAGTAGAATTCAAACTTTGGTTAGCCAGTAAAAAGGAATTTATGATATATGTTCATCAAGAGTCTGCAAACTACTAGCTGCACCACCAATCCAACCCGCTACTGTTTATTTTCATTACATGTTTACAAGAGGAAATTATGAACAGCGACCTCAAATTCTCATTCGTTAACTAAGATCTGTAAATATTGTTACATATTTCATTCTAGAGAATGCTTTTCACGGATAGCGAAAGTGGAAAAAAGCCAAGAGTAAATTTATGCAACTGATCAAACTGTGTGAGTTGAAGGTTCATAAAATTCCAGCAATGACGAGTTTAAATATTTTTCTTTAAAAATATCGCTACAATGCAAGAGTTATATCACTTTGCAAACTGAATGTTTGATTTGTATTAAAATGCGTGAAACACTTTTTGTTCAATTGGGATTGAAACGAGACAAATCTTGGTCGAAAGAACCTCATAATCACTCATGTTTTGTAACTCAGCCAGAGATGATTCCGTTGATTCAAGAAAATTTCAATTATTGCTCGGAACTTCAAAAATCGCGTTTGAATCTCCGCAGTTAAGCCAGCGTACTGCAGTACAATAAGGTAAGTCATTTTCTCCTATCTTTTCAATAAAATCGAGGAATTTCCGATGAATGGGGCGCATGTGATCTGATACAACAGCTGACACGACTGACTTTAAAACTTCTGACATCTCCAAGCATTTTCGCAGAAAGACTGTTAACGTACGATTAATGATTTTGAACCACCTTCATTTTCTACGGTTTTTGATACAAAAGCAACCAACGACTTTTATTTTTTCCACGCATGTTTTGGCCATCATCAGACCTCCTATGGCCTCCGGCAATAATGGTCTTCCCAGTTTTCTCCTTCGGGATTGTGCTTCAGTGTTATGTTCTCCACTGACAATATTATTTAACTTATCGCTTCGCACCTCTACTTTCCCTGATCGCTGGAAGATCAGCAAAATTACACCGGTGTTTAAGAAGGGTGATCGTAGTAACATTCGTAACTACAAACCTTGTTGTTGTATAGCTGCATTAAAGCACATATTTCAATCAAGCAACCTGGTTTTATTGCTGGAAGGTCAACTACGACAAATTTAGTTGAAATCACTCAATATATAAGTGAGGCTTTGGATGCTCGTCAGTGGACGTCATTTATACTGACTTTACTAAAGCGTTCGACACAATCAATCACACTCTGCTTTCTGCTAAACTGCAATCCTTAGGTGCATCCACAAGAACTCTTGCTTTCTGAAACTCATATCTGCGGAATCGCTTGTTCTATGTAGCCTACAATGGATATGTATCCAATACTTTAACAGCCTTCAACGGTGTTCCGCAGGGATCTAATTTGGGCCCGCTATTGTTTAATGTATACATCAAGGATCTCCTGATGCTGCTTGATTGTAAGGTTCTTGCATATGCAGATGACTAAAAAAAAATTAATGTGATATCTACTCCATCGGATTGTTTAGTGCTGCCAAGAAATCTTACATTAATTAATGAATGGTGCAACAATAATAGGATTTCCTTAAATGTGGGCAAATGTGCAACACTCTCCTAATGTAAATGTTCAAACATCCTGTCGTACCCATATGCAGTCTCTCAGAGCTGTGTTTCTAGAGTTTTGCAGTTCAGAGATCTTGGTGTACTTTTCGATAGGTAACTGTCCTGTGGTCCGCATATCAGCGATTTATGTGCTTCCGCCTCCAAGTTCCTGGGGTTCCTTATTCGCTTCTGCAGAGCATTTAATAACTTGGAAACGTTATCTATTTTATTTTACTCCTTTGTACGTTCCAGCTTGGAGTATGCATCCCTGGTCTGGTTTCCGCATTATACATACCACTGTCTCATGCTTGAACGTATACAGAAACGTTTTCTGAAATACATGTCGTTTAAAATCGATGGTGCTTACCCAAAACGCGACATTGATTATGATTATCTACTGAACAGACACGGTTTCAGTTCTTTGAGTGAAAGACGGGACAGGGCGAGCTGCAGCTTCATTATAAAACTGGTCAACAATTGCATTGAGTCACCTGCACTTCTTTCTCAGGTGAACTTCTTAGTGCCCAGGTCAGCTGATAGGTCGGCGGGTACTTTCTATGTGTCTACAGCTCGGACAAATGTTCTTCTTAAATCCCCGCTCTATCAGTTATCACTAGAGAGCGGAATCGAGCGAGCTAAACTACCACGGAGCCACAACCGTGAAGAGAAATAATGTAAACAACTGCGTGTTGTTTACATTATATCTGACTAGCACTAATTCATAGGGCGAACTGTAACATCTGTTTACTCCAGAGAATCAGAGAAAAAACTGCCATAAAATAAGGAATTTTATGAATAAAATCCTTTCTTCATCGGCGTAGGTACAAGGGTGACGAGTTTTTAAAATTTATTTTATTTACCTTATATTTCGCAATATAATATGTATGTTTCAATAACATACGCGTACATTTTTAGTTATCATTTATTTAGATCTAGAACGTTGTTTATGTTACTTTTTCTGAGATAAAAATTGTCAGTGATTCCGAAATTTATTGCAAAGTCTGTAAAATATCGTCACTTAGCTTTGCTAAAACATACACAGAATTAGTTTTCATGCAGAGAATTTCGATAGTTTACAAAATTTCGTTACATGTTTAAATGACGATGCTCGAAGTATTTCTGAGTGCAAGGAACTAACACAAATCCCAAATTTAAAAAATCAGTTGTTATTCCTTCAGGAACACTTTGGAAATTTGCCTAAACTAATGATATATTTTGAAAATCGAATCCCAAATTAAAAAATGAGGTGTGGCCACCACACGACTTTCTTATACGTATGAGCGTTTCAAACTATACTATATTTTTTTTACACAAAAATTATTCAAAATCCTATTCTAAGTACTTCTGTTCTCTTAATAAATCGCTATAGAATGCATACTTAGCAAGATATTCGAAAAAAGGACTACTCCCTAAGAGTAAAAGTGTTACTTCCGGTCCGAATTTTGAAATTTCATATATTCAAAAAATATTGCAAATCTAGCACTAAATACTTTTGTATTATTGATAAATACATATAGAATGCATAATTTACGACATATTCGCAAAAAATCGCTATTCGATAAGAGTAAAAGTGGTAATTCCGGTCTGAATTTTGAAATTGTTTTTATGCAAAAGGTATTGAAAATTACGTTCTAAATACTTTTATACCCGTAACGTACCTGTCTAAAAAGCATGACATGCGAAATATTCGCAAAAAACTGATTTTCGATAGGAGTAAAAGACCTACTTCCGGTAGCAGCTTCGAAAAACTTTTTAAATAAAATTGTTCTCAATTTTAATTTCAAGTACATATGAATTCTTTATAAATTTGTTTAAATTTAGTAGTTGACGAAATATTGGCAAAATTTAATTTTTTCACTGAAGTAAACTGCTACTTCCGGCCTACCGATTTTACTGAAAAACTACCACTTAACCACATTAGATGTGGCTATTAATAATTCCAAGTGACTTAGACGCAGTTTTTAATAGAAATCCAGGTTTAATAACATTGCGGCAATTGTGTATGCTAATGTAGAAGGGACGTTTTCTATCTACAAGGATGTACTTAATTCAAAGAGAACAAGTCTTACAGAAGAGAAAATGAACAAATAGTAGGGTATTTTGTATTTTATAATCACCAGCCACTTGTTATTCAAGTATATAAATAAAATTAAAACCTCTTTAAAAATACATTTCAATAGCGCGCCCATGGGCGATGAGTCATGACTCGCTCGATTCCGCTCCCTAGTTATCACATGTGCACAAATGCCAACCTCTTATGCGCTGACCCATTCTTGGGGAGGTGATGATGTATTTATGTTTTTTAATGTTATCTGTATTTTTGTATTCTCTATTGTATTCTGTATTTTATTATTATGTGTATTTCATTTTTGCATCGTATTGTGAATTATTTTAAGTCATTGTTTAATTTTTTTTATATATTACCCTGTAAATAGCTATGTCTGTTGGATATTAAATGAATAAATAAAGAAATCAGTAGTGAAGATTGGTTTTCTGTACAGCATTTCAACTCCTTTAAAAATATCTCATGTGGCTGTGCAATGCATGCTATAAACGTAATGTCCTTCATAATTTTTATCTGTCCTTCGAATAAAAAGTGACACCTAAGCATTCATCGACTCATCCAGAGCCAAAGTGAACCACTCTACCAGTTTTGTCAGATAACTGAGTAAATATATTGTCTTCAATATAATCTACTCTGCAACGCACAGTGTTTTCTGACAAACTGATGTTTTTAAATAAATTAGCTTTTTCTAGACACATTTCTTCTATAGCCACAGTCATGCAATCCTTGATTAATTCGCCGTCAGTAAATGAGCATGTTTCACTATTGAATGAGCCACGCGGAAACTCGTACTAGATGCTTCTTCTTATTTAGCATTTACTCTCTTAAACAACAATTGTTGAGATTTTAATTCGCGTTTCTAAAATTCACATTTTTCTAATCGTAAGCTTCCCGTAAATTTGGAGTATTTCTGAGTTCTCTTCTTGGTTTTTTGCTTCTACCGCCGACGTTTCGTTCACTATCTTAAGACAACTTCGGGGTTCTACTGATGCGATTAGCTGGAACAGTATGTTTCAGGTAATCGCAGCAGTATAATTTCATGTTGATAAATAAATAAAAATCAACTATCTATCTAGCTAGCTTGTTACAATTATATTGTTGTATTTTATCTCTGAATTGAGAATTTTAGTTTTATCGTTGTATACTTAAATTATCTTGGCTTTTTGAATTAAATGAATCAACCTTCTCTTAAATTAATGTTATCGACTCCTTCTGCCACCTAGTGAAGGATTTCATAAGACTCCTACTGTCGAGCGGTCTGCCTTATCTCATGTGTGTAACGTATACATGTGTTGGCGGGTAGATGGCGTACGATGTTTTATTTAATAGTTGGGTATTTTAATTATTTTCTAATTAGTTTTGGAGTTTCTTTTTGGGCTTAGAGTTATGTAACAAATTAATTATAATTATTTTCCACTTTTCTATTGTCATTTGAATCTGCGTTTATGTCGTGTGTGTGAAATATCAGTTTAGGTCTCGTGGGCTTTAGTCCTAGTGTGTTGATAACGCTTAGGATCGCTGGATGACAAGTGGATTCCCTCTCTTGAACGTCAACTGTCGTAGAAGAAGCATTAAGACATCACAGAGCAGATGCAATCTTTTTAGTCACCATCTTGAGAAATGTTTGGTTGTTAAGTATATCGTGTTTAATCGCTAGTAAAAAGCGGATAGTATAATATTTCTCAAGGTTTAATATGGATTTGGCGTTATACTTATAATCTTGTTGAGGATATTGTTGTCGTGGCTTAAGAATTGTTTAACTGCTGTAAGTATAATTTCCACGTGTCTAATCGATTTTAATTTGTGTTGTTTCTATATTCAAATATAGCTGTTAGTGCATGGCATAGACATCATTTGAGCACTTCTGTTGGGTTAAGTTTAAGAACCACGTGCCCATGGTAATTTTACGGTTCCAAGGGAATTAATTGCTGTATCCTGCGGTGAAGACATAATTGAGGTGCGGATTAATGAAATACTGTAGCCTTCCTACGCTAATTTTTCCTGAGATGTCGTTAGCCGAAGATATGTGAGGCAGTTTTCCTTGTAACGAGTGGAATCCGTAGAAGGTATCGTGTATGATAGCTGTGGATGTGGTTTTCTTTAAGGTACTGTGACTGTGCAATTTTCCTGATATTACCCATAACGTGGGAATTATTGGCCAAACAGTTTTGGTAAAATTTATGTCAATTTCGAGTACTTCGTACAGTAAATTTCAATTTTCCGGCCTAGCTAATCAAATAAGTCATCGTAATTTCTTAAATTAACTTCTTGTGGCATGTGAGCCTTTATAATTTGAATTTATTAAATTAACGTAGTTTATTAATAACAGTGACCCCAGTTTGGAGGTTACTTTGTCATTTTTGATGACGTTATGTAGCCTTTTTATTTTTGGATTTAGAACTTGAACAAATTTTGGATGTGTATTGGCGTTGTAGCCTCACATCTGTCTTGTGTAAATTCATAGCTTGTTATTTAGTGTAATTAGTCAACCATTTAAATTTATATTTGTACAATCTTGTAAGAAATTATTGAATTTAATTTTAATCACGTTCTCTTGTGTAAAGCATAGTTAACTAGCGCTAATATTTATAGTATTAGATACCATATAACTTAGAGTCTGCACTCTAATGTCGAATAGATTGTCGGTTGCCTCTGGTATATTTTGGTTTATTTTGGTGTTGACGTGTTGCAAATCACGATCAAACTGTTCGACTTTGGAGGGACTTTCGGCAAGTTGCCTTATAACTGTATGCTTTTGGTAAGAATATTGTCGGTTAATTATTTTAACTTTAAGGTTGTTTCTTGTGTTCTCCATTTTGAATTTCTTAAATTTTGTAATTGTACGTCATTGATAATTTTAAGTTGTGGATCACCTTGGGTGACCATTTAAGATTTTATTCATTCCTTCAGAAGTTTAGTACTGGCAACTGAGTTGCGCTTTTGTGACGCATATTTCATTGTTTTGTGCCTTTGAATATCTTGTTGGACAAGATTAGTTAGTAATAGCCGGTTTTGTGTTCGATATTTGAAACGAACTGTTTGTTCCAAATTATAGTTTTCAATAAACCGTATGTTAAGTTTGAATGAGTGTGTGTTGGTCTTATTTTTCTTATCACCTGGGGAGTTTTACATTGGATCTGGTCCGGGGTCTGAATATCTGTTGGGCTCAGCATATTTTAACGGATAGGCGCCCTGACAACTTAACCTTCGACGAGTACTGTGTTCGAACTCGCCCTAATTCTGACTGTAGCTGGAGGCGGTGCTGACTCCCATATTTAACATCGACCCCTGGGAAGGAAGAGGTAAGACTTGAGTGTTATAAGTTGGTGATTATTTAATAGACAAGCGTCTTCCTAAATTTAAATAGAGGGTTAATTACCGTGGTGGTGTCTGACTTACTACCTTCTTGGAATTTGGGTACCGAATCTGTTTAGGGCCTTGGCCATTTATAATTTAAATACAAGAGGGTAGCAAGCTATGTCTTGGCCTTTGGGACTTAGTGGTGAAGTCTGATATACATTATGAAATTTGTATTTTAAGTGTGACCTTCGCATGTGGAAGTTATAATAAAATGTGGGAATTTAAATTAATTCTAGTAAAAAGTGTTTGGCAATGTCAACGAACCCGGAACAAACCTGAACAATACAGATAAAAAATATGGAAATTGTTAAAATAAATCTAGATACGAAAGAAAAACTTGCAATTTCGTGCTTTATTTTGTGTGGTATTTAGAAATTCAGGTGAATGATTTGTAAGTAGGACTACGAAGCGAGGTGTAAAATATGTATATAAAAGTAATCGACCAACAGTTATGTAGAAGTATGAGCTAATTTCCTTAAGTATTTCGCCTTTTCGCGACCCATTTATCATTATCTGTCACTAGTTACTTGTATAATAGCATAGTTAATACCAACCACACACGCATTAAATTATATTTTTACGTGGTAAATATCGCGGCAATTAAAGTGCCAACGTATTAGAAGCCCGTTCACGGCTTACGATCTTCTGTGCAGAGTGAACTTGACGTTAAATTCATTTGAACTTGCGCTTTCCTTTGATCATATCTTATATATTGAGGACACGTATTTGTGGCGCCCCATCCGCAAGCAATGCACCATAATAATGGAAGCCGCGCTAGTGTTGTCACATCGGTTCGTCGAACTACCGCTGGGTACCGGATAGATATTAGCTGTATTAATATTAATGTCAGAAACTTAAGATAATTACGCTTCACCTCTTGAGACGCAGTCCCCGCATCGTTAAAGTTGCTGCTGTTTGTTAGGTAATATAATCGGGTCGAAATACAGACAATGGCAGTGGGTCAGAATTGTAAACACCGACTTGCTTGTATTGTAGATGGTGCATTCAATCGCAAAAGTATATTATGCATTATCCCCTCACCACATATAATTTTGTGCTACGCAGATGTTGCTGGAAATCAATAAATCTTACGTATAATCAAGGATTTTGAATTTATTGCAAGAATCACTTAAATTTGTTGTGTCTATTTTAAAAATTAATATAATGCTTTATCCTTTTTGAAGTGTAAACTTCTTTGGGCGCGTTGCGTTGATTGTGGGCACTGAACAAGACTCAGCCGTCACGCTCGGCTATGTAACGCTCGTTCGGGTAAAGTCGGCTTGAGTCGACTAAGGGAACGAGAGAAATATATCATATACACTGGAGACGCGTTAAGTTCCGTTGCACGTCATCGATGACGTTTACATGTTGTCATAACTGTATTAGAGAAACTAAAAAAGTTACTTTGATAAATTATATTTGAGGGCATTTATTTCATTAGCTTAAATAAAAGATTTATAAATTGATCGTAATACGTAATAATAAACACATAATTTCCGTTTCAATATTAAATTTCTTTATTACATATTTTTAATAGACTAATAGTTCAATTCGGTGTTGGCAGATAAATCATATCTGTCAAAAGGACGTGCGTTGTGTATATTCTCCCTGTCAAATTGTTCATGTTTATTTTTGCTTTTGATATAAATTGTTTAAAAACAATGCTTCTTAGAAGTGTATTTACTATTTATTTGCGCCCATTGAATATAGTGCCGAAAGTTTCTGTAAACAGTCGAGGCTTTTTACAAACTTTTCTATAATCATGTGTTAAATTAAATGTGAATAGCGTAAGTATTGCTTATTTTAAATTATATTATGGATACGTAATGAAACATTTAAGGTTTTTCGACAATCTAAATCAATATAATAAATAAGTTGAGAAAGACTGAAGTCTTAGAGCATTTCAATTACTAAATATATTACGTTATAATTATTGTATTGTGAATAATTTTTTTCTTTGGTTATATCAAATGTCTCTGACAGAAATAAAAATAGATCCGGCAACATATACAAGGTGAGTCGTCATGGATCTAGTATGACGTGCAACGGAATGTAACGCGTTTCCACCATAGAGGTATTTAATTTCAATTAAATTGAAATTTAAATGAATAAATAAAATCATGTCCCCGAGCAGATTCGATCCCGAGCCGCACGGGTGAGAAGCCGGCACGTTAGCATCAGACCAGCGCGGGACTCGTAAGCGAGTATTCATATCGTCAATATATATATATATATATATATAAAGAAAAGAAATATTGCGGATTATAGAATAATAAAGTATAGAATTTCATGGGGTAACTCCGCTCAAAATGCAACTGCGGACACGTGTTTCGAACTACTTGGTTCTCGTCAGCGCAGTGTAGCCAAGGAATAGGATGGGATATATATATATATATATATACATGCGTCCGAACCGACCCAGAAGCGTATCGGAAAATCTATCGGTTGAGGAACCCTTTAAACTTGTCCGTACACCCAAGCGATTATATTTCGCGGACTGTGTTGCGTTCGCTAACTGGTAACTTCGCGGCCGGTTAACCAAAAAATTTGTTGTGTGTGTATGAGACATTATCTCTATAATAATATAATATAATATTTCGCGCTCAGGTAAGTTTTAGCATTTTTATTAAAATGATATGGATGACTCGGCAACTGATCAGTATATTCCGGGTGTTAAATAACGTCCACACGCATTTACTATAATTTGTATACCAATGCAAAACAGAAACGTTGAGAATAGAGCATTGCTTTAATTGCTCATTATATACGAATTTATAAGCATTTAATTCTTTTCTGTTACACAGGATGGATGAAGAAAATCAAATCGATGACAAATTAAAACGAAAAAGGGAATTGTCTAATATCGTCAAAAGAAGCACACTAAATCTCAGCAACTGAATTCGTCGATGCAGGATGAGCAGATTCGTAATGTAATATAGAACGAAAAAAAGTTGGATTTCGTATTATTAACCTCGCCTTGATGGAGTTTTCACTTCTGCCGTGTGGTTTTAAGCACACCCATTTTCTTGTTTATGTTAAGGGGGCGTTTGAATCATAGAATACAACATAATTTTATAATTATGCAAATGTCGGTTATAAAATCATTAATTGTTTATTTTATTGTGTGTAATAAGTCATAATATCCTCCTACGTATGGTATAGGGGTTTAATTTACATAAATTCTTTTTATAAAATTTTTATTTCAATTTTATCAAAAGAACCCCTTAACCCTATGACGCGTGTTTCGTAGAAGAGAAATATAACAGAAATTTCGGCAATGATGTATTAGTTTGGTTTATTTGCATATTTTAAATAATTGTTAAAGAACGGCCATATTTGTATTTTGTACCTTGTAGGATTCCCTAAGAGAGGGCGCGAGATCCGAAAATATTGTAGTGTAACTGGTTATCTAAGGAAATTACAGATAATCATAAATATCTAAGTTATTTAAAATGATTTAATAGTGATCGTATACCTATTTGTTATTTCAAACAAATTCTGCCAATTCAATTATTTGTATATTTGAGATGATGAGTTTTGATACAGCGCGCGACATCTTTAGGAGTAAAATGTTGTTATTTTTTGACAGTAACGAAAGTACTTATGTTTTCTATGATTCAAACGCCCCCTTAATCGTTTCTATAGTTGTCGTCAATTTATAGCATTCTTGAAAATGTTCTATATTCTTTCTGATATTCAATCTTGTTTTCGGCCCGGAAATAGCAGCGAAACTGCCGTTGACGGTATTATTGCTGCCTCCGACAAGGGTAAAATAACGGTTCTGGCAATGAACGATAATACTAACAATGATATTTGATTCTATTCCTCAAAATGTCGTCTTGGTCGAAATGCTGTTTCGCTTATTAAGTTGCTTAAACTAGCGCATACAGGTGATAAAAATATCTTCAGCTGTTTCCTATACTTTTCTCAAAATATACCAGTGATTTCAGTAAATCTTCTGTATGCTGGTTACACTCAAATACATTTTAAACTATCGGAAAGTGCTGATGTCAATCCAAGAAAATCGGCGGTAACGGTATTTGACAACAGGCATGAAAGGGGCGAGCTAATAGATACGTCTAAAATTACCATGGATGGTAGGGAAATTGAGCTTAGCAAAAGTGCAAAATTTTTAACGGCGATGTATGAATGTTCTCTTTCCGCTAAGCCGATCTAATAGGCGATGATATTTTACGACAAATTTTGTATGACAATTTCAATCAGTTGTTTACAAAATTGGTTATAGTGACAGTTGTCAAATATACCTAATTGTTTGTAAGTTACATTTGTTTAAAGTACTCCTTTCGCCAATAAATCATGGAACTGAACAACAAAAATTATAGAGCGGTTATTTTTTACAATTTCAAGCGTGGTTTAAGTCGTAAAGAATGCTTTGAAAAAATCAAAATAGTGGTTGGTGATAAGTCGTGTTGCTTCGCGACCGTAAAGCGGTGGTATAATGAGAACAAAGGCAACAATCGAGAATGAGTTGGCTCCAACAAAAGTTGTGCGTAAAAAAGTCGAAGAAGAAGATGGTCGCCACATTTTTTGGAATTACTTGGCATGTTTCCACTCTAACACTAGAGGATAGACGTACTGTTAATTCAGAATGGTTCACTACGGTTTGTTTGCCTCAGGTAATCCAACATGTTCGCGAAAAACGTCCAAGAGGAAGAAGGATTTTGCATCAAGATAACGCTCGGGCCCACATTGCCACTCGAACAACTATGTATTTGAATGACCAAACCATAGAAATAATGGGGCATTCACCGAATAGTCCAATGCCTTTAAAAATGAAATAAACAAACTCCGGCCAGAAGACATTTCACGGATGCAAAAATACATTGACTGTGGAGGAAGAATACTTTGAAAAATTATAAATAAACTATTTTTTGGTAATTAATTGTGTTTTACTTTACCAGGCTCAGCGGAAACTGACCAACCCTCGTATATACGTCTTTACGATTGACAGAGTTAATTGTATCAAAAAAGCTACTCTCGAAACTTTTATATCCGCATAGGAAGTATACAAATTTTGGCGTTGCTCTGTGAGGCACTGGCTCTATCTGAATTTTCTTAATGCTCGTCAACGTACGAGGGTGGTTCCAGAAATATACGACCTGAAGGAACAGATGCGGTTGTTTGAAATAAATTACTACGGTAGAAAGTACCAACCTTATAAAGCTTAAGTACAATGTTTGAAGACGCTGCGTTGTTTAGTATTTGTTTGACAGCGGGCCATCACTAGTAAACGTTGTCAGTGAATTTGTAAGCATGGAAAAATTGGTCATCGTATGCGATACAAGTCCAACCAATATCAAGACCGAGCTAGATTCTACTGTGGAAGAGTCTGCTCCTTCGTTTACAACAGTGAAATATTGGGTGGCACAGTTTAAACGAGGCCATACGAGCTGCCAAGCGAACATCGCAGTGGTCGACCAAATGAGGTGACCACACCAGATAAGGTGAAGAAAATCCACAAAATATTACATGACCGTCGACTGGAAGTGTGCGCGCTAACAGACATGGTAGTCATTTCAAAAAGTGCTGTACATCGCAATTGACTGAACATTTGACCATGAGAAAGCTGTGGAAAGATGCAAAAACATCATCGTGAGTATGTTTCAATCGAGTGTTAGGCGATGTTTCCAGCAATAAACCAAGTTATTATGCATGGGTCCATCATTTCACACCTGAGACAAAGGAACACTCAAAACAATGAAGGGAAGGAAAGAGTCGACTCCAAAGAAGAAGAAAAGTCTTCTATCTGCAGACAAGGTCATAGCGTCAGCTTTTTTGGGATTCGCGTAGAATACTTGCATTGATTATCTTCAAAAAGACAGTCATCGGGGAGTATTATGCGAACTTATTGCAGCGTTTAAATGATGAAATCAAGAAAAAACGGCCGCATTTGGCGACAAAGAAAGTATTGTTTTAACAAATCAATGCACCAGTTCGCACATTCGATATCGCGGTGGCCAAAATCAATGAGTTGAAATTCGAATTGCTTCGTCCTATTCTCCAGATTTCCCCTCTGGGATTATTTTCTCTTTGCAAACTTGAAAAATGAGGTGTGGCCACCACACGACTTTCTTATACGTATGAGAGTTTCAAATTATACAATTTTAAGAATTTTTTTATACAAAAATTATTCAAAATCCTATTCTAAGTTCATTCTCTTAATAAATCGCCATAGAATGCATACTTTGCAAGATATTCGAAAAAAAGTGCTGCTCGTTAAGAGTAAAAGTGCTACTTCCGGTCCGAATTTTGAAATTTCATGTATACAAAAAATATTTCAAATCCAACTCTAAATACTTTTGTAGACTTAATAAATATATATAGAAAGCATAATTTACGACATATTTGCAAAAAATCGCTATTCGGTAAGAGTAAAAGTGGTACTTCCGGTCCGAATTTTGAAATTTTTTTTATACAAAAGATATTTAAAATTATCATTTAAATACTTTTATACTCTTAATGTACCTGCCTAGAAAGCATGACTTGCGAGATATTCGCAAAAAACTGATTTTCAATAAGAGTAAAAGACCTACTTCCGGTAGGAATTTCGAAAAACTTTTTTAAGATAATTTGTCTCAAATTTAATTTTGAGTACATTTCAATTCTTTATAAATTTGTTTAAACTTAGTAATTGACGAAATATTGGCAAAATTCGATTTTTTCACTGAAGTAAACTGCTACTTCCGGTCAACCGATTTTACTGAAAAACTAATCAGATCTCAAGAGGGAGATTGTACACGTAAATACAAAATTTGGAATTGATATCTACAGCGGTTTGACCGCTATCGTGGTCACACACAGACAGACAGACAGACACACACACAGACATTTTTTAAAAACCACTTTTTCGGTATCAGGGGACTTCAAAACGTGGACATCTGCAAAAATCTCGAGGTCGAAAATTTTCATCATCACAATACTTCCTTATACTACGTATAAGAAAGTAAAAACGGCTGGGTGGTAAAAGATTTGCCAGCAATAAAGAGGTGAAATCTGCGGTTGATGGCTATTTTGAAAAGCTCGACGATTCTCAGTATAAACAGGTATCGAAGCTATCGAACGTCGCTGGGGAAAATGTATAGAGCTAAAAGAAAACCATGTAGAAAAATAAAGATATTTTTCCCATTTTTCTTCTTAGGTTTCCTTTGTTAGGTCGGGTACTTCTGGAATCACCCTCGTATGGAGCTTGCCACGACAAACATACTGCGCGTGGAATACAGAAAGTTAAGAAATTCTGTGTGTGATTAATTTTTGGGATTCGTAAATATGGGTGTATTTCCATAAGCTGTTTACTTGAAATGGTTAATATCTGTAAACGTCGACTCCTTCGTTCTACCTGCTTATTTCGAAAATTATTTGTCACAGGCAACACATTTACCTCTATAATAAAGTCTGTGTCTATCAGGATGTGCATGACACAGAACTACCACATGTAAAACATATTAGCGCTCCACCGGACGGCGCTGTTTAAATTTCCGTTATAGAATCTTTTAAGCTGTATAAGGATGTGTCTGTACATTCTAATTGGATGCTGGGAAGGCATTATCCGAAATCCATCGTTAGTAGTATATAATATTAAAAGAACTAGGAAGTACATACTTAATAAAACAGTGAATATTGAAATTGCATACCTTCGGTAGTTGGCAATAAATAAAAATAAATAAACAACGTGCAAAAGACATCACGTATACCACTTCTTTATCTAACAAATTGGTGTTTAAGTTGATTGAAAAATCAATGTTTTCCCATGCCGCGATTATTTAAACCACAATATCCCTTAATAATTCAGTCTAGTAAGATATGACTACTCAAAATTATCTATAATAACAGTTGTAGTCCCACTTCCTTTTCTGATTGTGGTTTCAATGTAAAACACCGAAAAAATATTTACAAAGAATTTGTACTGGAGGAAACTGCGGAGAAATTAATAAAAATCATATTCACTTCAGCAACGCAGGAAGTAAAATAGGTATACCTATTTTACTTTTTATATGTATACATATAAATGAGGACATATTGCGTCAGAAGTATTTAATAATGATATCCGAATACCAGATGGATATGTTCTAGGTCCCTTCTTATTTTAGATTTACATTAATGATTTTCCAACTGATGTACACCTTGCTCATAAATTCAAGGATAAGCTTCTGGTAGAGCGATTCCACAATTAATTCTCAATCAACAATTATTATTCAAATAACTTGTACGATCTTTCATTTAGGCTGCGTTTGAATATTAGCAAATCCATTGCGGTTCGAATCTAAGATTTTCGTTCTTCGATGTTCTACTAGTTATAATTGGATGCGCCACAATATTAATTCTAAAGAAAACAATAACTGATTTTAAAAGTTTGGTGATAAACTTATTGTGCAGATACAGACTTGAATTATTTACGATTATATTTCCTTAGCTGGTTTGTACTCTTATATATGCAAATATATACATACATTCTACTACAACAATCAATGTTGGGTAAGAAGTAACACAATTTTCAGCTTTCTCGATAGTAAAAGCATTGATTTATATACAGGGTTAGTTAAAAGTATGGAGACGGCGATTTATTGTCGTTAATATTCATTTTAGAGAATTATGTTCAATATAAAAGTTTGTTAGGATATTTTGATCTACATTTGAGAATATTTGATTTTTTTTTTCTTCAATTGTTTTTTAGTTACGCCTGTCCGCGCAGTTTTTTTTAAATGGGAACTAGTAAATTTTACTCTATCATTCGATAGAGAATTTTTTTCTCTTTACAATAATATTTTTGTTTTTTTAAAATTCATTTTAATAACTTTTTTATAAGAAAAGGCCGGTTCAAGTGTTTCACAGATGTTCGGTACATCGCAGATAGACAGAAGCGATGCGATAAACAAACTTGAGCGACATAATTTTATCAGTGGTTATTGTGTACGTCAAATCTTTGACAGAAATAATTCATTTGTGCAATTTGTTGCTGTTAATATTAACAATGGCGAGTTTAAGTGAACATGAACGAATTGAAATACTTATGATGTTGGGTTATGGAGATAGACGCAGAAGTTTACAAGACGTTTGTAATTTATTTAATGATACGCATCCAAATAGAAATCCAATTTCTAAATCCGTTGTTGGTAAAACTTTAAGACGCTTTGAACAAACTGGTAGCGTTAAAGATTTGCCAAGGAGTGGTAGACCTAGAACAGCAAAAAGCGATGATAACAAACTGGATATTTTATTGGCTGTATCTGAAGATCCTCATTTATCAACCAATCAATTAGCGGCCAATTTCAATATTTCGCAGTCATCGATCGTGTCATTTTTAAAAAGTGAAAAGTATAAACCTTATAAGGTACACCTTGTACACGAGTTAACGGAAGATGATTTTGATAGGAGATTACAATTTTCTGAAGAAATGTTAAATATTTGCAATAATAATGAAAATTTTGTCAACAATATTCTTTTCTCTGACGAAGCTACTTTTTGCCTTACCGGTGAAGTAAACAGACATAACTGCAGATACTGGTCATCGGAAAATCCCTTTTGGTTTTTGGAGCACCATACGCAGTACCCCCAAAAGGTTAACGTTTGGGTTGGCATTCTTGGCGGTCATATTATCGGTCCCTTTTTCATCAATGGCAATTTAACTTCGGGTCTGTATTTGCAGTTATTGCAAAATGAAATAATACCTGCTTGTGCTACGCTCTATCCACATGAAAACAATGAACACCTGCCCAATGACAGTATCTGGTTCCAGCAAGATGGCGCCCCACCACATTATGGTGTAAATGTTCGTCAATATCTGGACAACGTTTTTCCCCACAGATGGATTGGAAGACGAGGAACCATTGAATGGCCAGCCCGTTCGCCAGATTTAAGTCCTTTAGATTTTTTTCTTTGGGGATACGTAAAAAACAAAGTTTACGAAGATAAGCCCGATAACGTCGAAGATTTACAAATCCGAATTACCAGAACGATACAAGAAATTCCCCGAGATTTTTTACAGAACTCTGTTCGGGGTTTTGTAAATCGATTGGGTCATTGTCAAATTACTAATGGACGACAATTTGAACACTTACTTTAATTTACTTTGTTATTAATTTGTTTAATTTTTCTTGTAAAAGTTATTAAAATGAATTTAAAAAAAACAAAAATATTGTTGTAAAGAGAAAAAAATTCTCTATCGAATGGTAGAGTAAAATTCACTAGTTCCCATTTAAAAAAACTGCGCGGACAGGCGTAACTAAAAAACAATTGAAGAAAAAAAAAATCAAATATTCTCAAATGTAGATCAAAATATCCTAACAAACTTTTATATTGAACATAATTCTCTAAAATGATTATTAACGACAATAAATCGCCGTCTCCATACTTTTAACTAACCCTGTATATTTTGAATTTGCTTTTATTTCTATTTTGGTTCCTGGAGAGTTTTTAAAATGAAACTTTTTTCTGCAAATATGAATAGAGAAATATGAGGAATTCTGCATATTTTAAAATGAACTTGGTCATAGGACTTTGTAAGCACAATGAGATTACCTATAATAATTAATTATTAATTAAAACTAAAGCACGTTTTTTTCTTTACTTATTTTCATTGCAAATATCATAACAATTCAGTATCTATTTAAACGTTTTCCTTAATTTATTGGTATGGTACTTTCCGGCCATTTTATTTATCAAACCGATAAAGTAACAAGCCACGACCATGTACTTACAAAATGAATTGAATTACATCAAAAAGTAAGAGGTGTTTTTAATGTTTTGTTGTTACTTCTTCTAGATCTTGACAGAAGTGATTACGTTCCTAAAGGCTAATTTACACACACTGTAACAATTACTTGACCAATTTATTTACTAAGAAATTATCGTCAGCTCCTTAGGCAATTTATTGTTGACTTTAACTCTTTTGAGTTTCTTTGTCCAGTTTTTTGGTAAATTAATAGTACAAATTGTGCTAAAATAGTAATTGTAGTGGCAAAATAACCAAATATAAGTTGGCATCTATCAAATATAGCACTTAAAATCTGAAACTTAAAACACAGTAGGGGAAACCGGGGCAAGTTGCAACAGGGGCAGATTGCAACAGCGCATATAAAATTTATACTCGAAGCGATACAAGTACTGCCATCTGCACAACAAACGTCTAACTTTGTAACTTTCAACACCTTTAAGCCTTTCCAGCGTATTAGCTGCAGTGTAGGCGTGGGAGCTGTTTGTCTTTTGAAGCGACTAGAAGTAATTTCACATTAATCTCACATTATATCAATTCACAGGGGTTACAATTCTTCCAGTGCATTTAGTTTATGAAAACATTGAAGACTGGCTATCTGTGTCCACATATAAATAGAAAAATACGCAGTAGATTTACCAAGGTAAGAGATTATGTGGTTATAATACTAAAAAGCATGGTGGGGCACGTTGAAACAAAGTGTTGCAACGTGCCCCTTACAAAGTTTTTGACGGTTTTTAACAATTTTAAATCTTTCCTTCTTCCTGTAGATGCGACATTATAAAAAAAGACCAACAGAGGGCAAACTCCTGAAGATATAATTGAAAGAGCTGTAAAAGCAGTTGTAGACCACGAGGGTGATAAAAACTTTACGGTTAGAAAAGTTGCTAGCGATTTCAGTTTGCACTACTCAACGCTCTCAAGGTACGTGAAAAAATTTAGAGATGCCACATCAGCGAGAAATCAGCAAATTCATTATGGCTATTCAAAGCCAAAACAAGTGTTCACATCCGAACAAGAAAAGAAATTAGCGACTTATATTAGGCGATCAAGCGAGATTATGTTTGGTCTTACTCCCCTAGACGTTCGGAAAATTGCATTTCAATGTGCTGTTTTCCATCAAATATCGACACCAGACTCTTGGCTTGAAAATAAAAAGGCAGGAGCAGATTGGTTTTCTAACTTTCTGCAGCGGAATAATCAGCTATCAATACGGCAGCCCGAGGCGACAAGTCTAGCCAGATGCACCAGTTTCAACAAGGAAAACGTTGCTAAATTTTTTGAGAAACTTTCTGACGTCTATGAACGATTCACTTTAGAGCCCCACCGGATTTGGAATATGGACGAGACCGGTGTGAATATAGTCTTACGTCCTAACAAAATAGTAGCGAAGAAAGGCACAAAACAGGTTGGAACTGTTACGTCAGCAGAAAGAGGTGAACAAGTTACAGTAGCTGCAGCAGTAAGTGCTCAAGGGTCTACCATACCACCAATGATTCTGTTTCCGCGAAAAACATATCGTGAACACTTTATAAGAGATGTACCGCCAGGATGTATTGGAGCGGCGAATGGGTCCGGATGGATGAACGAAGAAACTTTCGTTATGTTCATCAACCACTTTATAAAATACAGTCAGCCATCTCTAGAGAAACCAGTGATGCTCCTGATAGATAACCATTCTTCACACCTCAGTATTAGAGCGATAGACATATGTAAAAAGAACGGCGTGGTGATGCTTTCATTCCCACCACACTGTTCACACCGGTTACAACCCCTAGATTTATCCGTTTTTGGACCTTTCAAAAGACTTTGCAGTTCTGGAATAAATAGCTGGTTAAAAAATAATCCCGGAAAGACATTAACCATATATGATCTACCAAAAATTATTAATGAGGCACATCTAAGAGCAATGACGCCAGCTAATATAGTGTCCGGATTCACTTCCGCTGGGATTTCACCATTGAATCCCGATATATTTAGTGACAGTGATTTTGCATCAGCATTCGTGACAGATCGACCAAATCCTTTTGCTGAAAATCGGGAAGCAACAGACAATATGATAAATGAAGACTTACCAGATGTCCAGGTGAACCCATATACCAGTCAACAAGACCAGGAGACAAATAATGAACATTATTCTCCTAATATTATTCGCTCTAATGTTGTTGATGATCCACTAGAGGGCACATCCTAGCAGCGATTCTCCCCTGAGCTCTTACGACCCTTCCCTAAGGCTCTACCTAGAAAAGCGAGCAGCAGCGGAAGACGAAGAAGAAACACTGCCATTTTAACTGACACGCCGGAAAAAAGTCTCTTAGAAACAGAGAAATACAAAGCTGATGAGAAAAAGCGGAAAGTTGTCACAAAGAATTTGGTTCCCAAGAAGCAATCAACTCGCAAGAAGCAGAAGAAGAGAGAAAGTTCATCTGATGAAGAAGATGAAACATTTTGTCTTGTGTGCCAAAGAAAATACCACAAAAATGAAGAATGGGTACAATGTAGACAATGTAAAATGTGGGCACACTGGGGATGTGCAAAGGAGGATCCGTTATACGTATGTACAAACTGTAATAGTGACGATAGTGCGTCAGAATAACTTGTTGCAATTTACCCCAGCCCGTGTTGCAATTTGCCCCAAGGATGGGGTAGATTACAACAGCGTTACCTACTTTGTTTCTTTTGTTATAATTCATGAAGATAAGTTGTTTTTGTTTTTAGATTTCTTATGTATGTTCCTTAAAGTTCAATAAACGTATCCTGACTGAAAGTTGATTTACCTATTACATTTAGATACTCGAAAAAAATATATAATTGAAATGTGTTGCAACCTGCCCCGGTCTCCCCTATGTATATATAAAAGAATACTGAACTTAGAGCTGCGTAAAATATCTCACTATAACTGATTTGCCTCACTGATACAAGAATAGCTTAACATAATCAAATTTATAATTCTGTTTTGCTTATAATTCATAATAATAAATTTACTCTCAAAAAAAAAGTTGTATTATGAACAATCAGTATGCTCTTGTAATCAAAATAAATTTACATTATCCTAATGATAAAGAATTTGTGTTGGTTTTCTCTGAAATATTAATTCAGGTAATGTACTTCAATTAATCCTAAATGTACATTATTTCAAAGATGGCTCTCGCGCAATGAACGCTGCTGGCGACGAAAACAATTATTATTTCAATTCACCTATTAATATTGTAGATAGCCATCTATGTACAGTACCCAGACTGAGTTTTGGCCGATGGGCGGAGTCTTATAGGTCAGTGCGAGACAGAGAAAGTATTCGGAAAAAGGAAATGACCAGCTGCTCGTGCTTATCCTAATATTATAAGAATTCACTGCACATCTTGTAGGAAGGGCATCTCATCAGCCAGGTCTCAGTCTGCGAGCTGTAAGTATGTTGATCTATGGCAAGGACTACCGGTATATCGGTTTGATAGAGTTTGCAACTACGCAGCCGGATAAAAAGATGAAGTCATTAAGAGATTACCAAAGATAGCAAGAAATGCATATTACCATTAATCTTGTAATGCATAATAAGGTTTAGATGAGCTATATGCAAATTTCGTTAAAGTGCGAGCTGTGAATAATTTCAAATTATTTTCCTATTTTTTATATTAAGAAAAACATTTTCCTCCTAAAGAATGTTCGAAAAAACCCGTACTATTTAGAATCCCAAACCTGTTACTTGGTTGCTAACACCAGTCTGCACGTTCAGTTTCGCATCAAACGAAACTGAGCATGTATTGCAGCCTCCATAAAGCTTGGCTATGTGACCGATCGTATTATGCATGCATATGTAGGGGTACCGGAAAAAAAGAGCGAGTCGTTTATTTAGCCTGAAGTACACTAGAGGGATCCCCGTATCCACTGATGTTTAGAGAGCACTTCAATATTTATGTGTTTCGATTTGATTAAATGAGGAAATGAAAATAACAGAGACGGGGACAGAGATCAACTTAACCTTTTCCACGTGAATCCACCCCTTTTTTCTTTCTGTCTGATTTCATCAACAATTCATTAACCGGATTGCCCGTGGCCTTAGCTGCATTTAGTTCTCTCATGATGAGAGCGTCATTATTAAATCAAGTCGATCTATTTCCACGACAGAAACTGTCTGAGTAAATTTTGTTGTTGGTGCATATAAATAAATATAGTCTACCTACATGGCATGTTGAATAATTTCATCAATAATTTTTTTTTCAAGTAAAATGATTTATTAAAACGTAAACAAAGAAAACGATACGAAATAAAATGTCTTGTAAGTAAAAATACAACATACATGTATTTACTGATGTACATATTGCCGTGATCTCGCAAGTTTATAAGATAAGAATAGCTTTAAGAATTAGTTTAAGTTTTGAAATAAAATAAAAAGGACAAAAATCGTATTTAAATATGATAGAGTAAAAATATGCAACAAAATTACATGGATGTATGTAAAGTTGCATACACATAATTATTCAAGTGAATAATGAGAAAATACAAAATAAAATTTATTAAATAAATATGAAACAAAAGACAGAATAAAAATTTATTAAATAAATGTGAAATAAAAGACAAAATAAATATAAGCAATATATTTCTTTTATAGAAAGGATACACAAAATGTATGGTTTATATATATCATGAAAAAGATGAAAGACAATATGCAAGAAATATAAATATAAATAAGTAAATTATTATGATTCACTTGCATAAAGCAATAAAACTTTATGAAAAAGTTTAAGAACTAAATTATATTAAAAGATAAAAATTACCTTAGCTTATAACTAGAAACTAAGAAAAGGATATAAAAATATGTAAAACGTAAATCCGATCAGCAATAACATTCTGTATTAAAAGGTAGCTGATATCATAAATAAAAAGTATATGTGTTTATGATTTGTTTGTAACACAATGCTTCAGAGACTGGAAACAGACGTGTACAGTTTCATGACCTACAAAAGACAATAAAATATAAAACTTGTGTAAAGTTTATTGCAGATCGACATTTTACCAATGGAAAGATCATGGATAGAGGACAGAGATACAGTGAAGAAACAAACGTGTCCTCCAGGTACAGGCAGTGCGGGAAGAAAAATAATAGTTATCTCCAACGTGTTTCCCATCTTACCAAATCGCAATCTAGCTAAAAGAAAAGTGAAATTGACATTAATAAATGGGAAGAAAAAAATATGTATCGAACAGTGAACAAGGCAATAGGTTCATTGACGAATACAAAGAAGGATGGTATTAACAACAAAAATAAACCTACCGTCGGAAATGCTGTGCGAGGCAGAAAAGACTTTTTGAATAAGAAAACAATTTGCGATATGTTGACGTTGTAGTGAATAAAGAACTGTCAGAACAATATGTGTATGTGTGCGTGTATCAAGACGGCAACATGCGGGCAGCGACTTCACTGGAACGTGTATTCCAATGCCAACCTAAAATATGGACTAGAGGGCGCAATAGTCAACGTAGAGTTTTTTTTCGGGTATAAATTGGAAAACAAGATCCGACAAGAGAGAATTCTTCTTACGACTCCGAAAGGGAGATTTCTGACTTCGAAAGAATAAGACGCTATAAATAATTGTTACATTGTAGAATAGTAGTTTTCATTATTTCTTTATCACTTTCATTCATAATAAATTTTCTTTTATTAATATATTTAAATTCTGAAACGTTCAATATGGACATTCAAAGTGAACATTTTGATGAATTATTTAAAGATAGCAAGTAAGTTTTTTGAAAAGAAGTTATCTGAATTGTTAGACAGACATTGGTTTTTACGTGCAAATGATTAATCAATGTAATGTTGGACAATATGGATAAGCAAATATTATCCTGTAAGGTTTTCTTTTAATTCATAAAGTTGGAATTACAACGAAAAATAGGACTAATGGTGTTGGGCATTTGAAGAGATGCTACGTGCGAATGAGCATTTTCTTCATGGTATTGTCTAGGCATCATTAATCTTTTTCAAGTTTGATTAATAATTAATTAACAGTTTCATAAGGCAAAGATTAAAAGCTAGATACAACACGTGCAAATGGTTGTCTAAGGCAATTAATTGAAGCCAATATATAAATACAATTACATTGATAAATATCACCATCAATGTACAATAAAAGTTTACATTTATTTATTTACAGGATAAATATTTATTTTTTTTTGTTTAGCATCATAAATAAATAAATAAAGGATTTACATACATTACAACCGACATTAGGTATAAATGATATGAGCATTCTAAATTATGTATTTGTTCAGAGCATAAAAGTGTATATAAAAAAAATTATTTGAATCTACAAATTACTAAATAAAAAGGTATATGATTATGTTGTATAGACATTCCGTTTTCTTTGAACAAAACTATTACCTCATCCCTATTATGAGTAAGAGAAAGATTACCAGTGAAGGAGAAGGAACCACATACATTGCCAGAACCCACAATAGTTATTAAGTACATGCTTCAACAATATAAAATAAAATACAAAACCAATTATAAGTTTTTGGTGTATAAAGAATAATTTTAAGAGTACAGCATATACAAATGACTATACCCACAAATATATACTGTCACAGCATATATATTTCTTTGACACCGCAACCAAGTGGGGTGGTGTATTCTTCATATCTTTTCTTATATTCATCAATAATAATATATGCTGATGTCACAGCAATATGTATGTACTAGGTAATGGAGAAACTGTGCCGAAGGGGACAGAAAAAAAGGTGAATATACTTAAGCAAAAAGGCCCCGAGTATGAAACAGAAGTGTACAAGCACGAAAAGGTGTGTACAAGTGTTATTTTCATCAGCACATTAAGAAGAGGATTTAATTGCTGAATTGTGTCATAACTTGGAGAAAATATTTTCACCAGAAAATGTATATTCCGTAGCCTCGCGTTTGCCTCTAACCAATTCCTGCTTTGTGATTTTGTAACCTTCAACGGATCAACAAACCAGTCACGCGCACTTCACTTTCATCCATCACCGCTAGTGATGTTCAACAGATAAATAAAAATGCATCCTCAAGCCAAGAGTGTTGGATATGAATTTATAATTACCAATTACCAATAACATAACTAGGAAGAACAGGAGAATTGCCAAAGTGGATGATGGGTGAGGGTCGCTTAATTAGATGTTCTTGTTGTTTTTTACATTCAGAACAAAGGCCTGCAAAACTAATGACCTCTTGGCAAACTGGTAACACAATGGTCTTAATGGCGTTCAAATCTACTTCAATAAAGCAATAGACCTTTCGTTGGCTTACATTAAAAAGTAAATGCTCTGATGTATGTACATACAACATTTATAGAACGGCTCTTAGTGAAGTTATACGTTGGGAGAGCTTTATTTTGCATTCTTGGTCTCCCATAGCGAACTGGTAAACAACTAAAGCAAGACTAAAGTAAATCCAGCTTCAACATTTTCCCATTAACTTGCTCGGCTGCGGAATATACATTGTTTGGTGAAAATATTTTTCCAAGTTATGAGACTATAGCACAATTCAGCAGTTAAATCCTCTTCTTCATATGCTGATAGAAATAACACTTGTACACACCTTTTCGTGCTTATACACTTCTTTTTCATATTCGGGGCCATTTTGTTTAAGTATATTCACCTTCTTTTGTCCCCTTCGGGGCATTTTCTTCATTGGCTAGTACATACTTTTTCAGTGGCAATTGAAGCCTTATCTCAAATGATATCAATATAACGCAAATGTCGTAAAATTAAAATGAATAATTTAAATGCAGGAATTAATATAGCAAATGCCGAAATGTCCATAGGTTCTTCCTTAATTAATTATCACTACAGACCGGACACGAAAGGTTGATGACTCATCGCCCATCTTTTAATTTGAGATTTCGATTTTCAAAATATGTGATTAGTTTAGGCAAATTTGCAAAGTGTTCCTGAAGGAATAACAACTGATTTTTTAAATTTGGGAATTGTGTTAGTTCCTTGCCCTCATAAATGCTTCGAGCATCGTCATTTAAACATGTAACGAAAATTTGTAAACTATCGAAATTCTCTGCATAAAAACTAGTAGCTTCCAACCATGGTCCCCATCTAATTATTACTGGCGAGGGAGGCAGTGACAAAGATGGAAGTTTTTTCCTGTAAAGAGCTACTCTCGATGGTGCTTTTCTAAAAACTATTTCTAAAGCGGATGCAAGTCTATCAACTTCCGGATAGGTGTCTGATATATTCACAGATTCTGGGGAGAGAATGTGCTACACAAGTAGCCCTGTACCTATCGTCCCAATGAAACATTTTGTGCAAATTCTCGTCAATGGCTTTAGCAACTGTTTCCGCATCAACTGTATTTATAACTTTAGATGCTATTATATATGCGTTATATGGAATAGTTGGATGTAGTATACCAGCTACAACATTTACCACACAGCGTCTTAATATATCGACAGTTTCGTCGCCACATATCCATAGGTACTGATTTGAAAGATGCCTTCTAATGCATTCTACTGTTTTCGTGAAGCACTTAGAAACATAATATTTGCGTAAGGTGGATTCATCAGGAACATTTCGACCAGTATATTTTTGGAGAAATGTTTTGAAAGTGGATTTGTCAAGTTTATTTAATGGGATATTAGCTGCCATTAAAGCTTCACAGAGTTCTTCGCTAAAATTGTCAGCTTACAATGAGTCCATCTTCTGTGTATGTTTTAGTTGTACGTGCGATTTTTGGGCATTCTGTAGCGATATTTTACAGACTTTGCAATACATTTCGGAATCACTGACGATAAATATACAATCAGTATGACCCTTAATCCAACTCGACATTGTTTCACGATGCCATTCTCGACGTTCTTCCATATCATAGTAACATAAACAATGTTCTAGTTCTAAATAAATAACTAAAAATGTATGTGTGTGTTATTGAAACTTAACGAAATCCAGTGCACACTTACGTCAAGATAATTGGGAGAAGTAGATTCAATGAAACGGTATTAAACTGAAACTATTACAAAAATCACGAAGTATGTAATTCACAGTCGAAACAATGAAAAAACGAAACTGTAAGTATGAATATAAAGTAAATATAATAAATTTATAAAACCCCTCACGCTTCTACCTACGCCGATGAAGAAAGGACTTTACCAGTTAAATGGACTTTTTTTGGACGTCAACAGATGTTGCAGTAACTAGGTGTTGTTTACATTATTTCTTGGCTCCGTCGTAATTTAAACCTGGGACGTCCGGTGTATAATTATCACACATACATATCAGGTACGTCATAAGGGATAATTAAGTTACTTTTCAAGCGTTTTCTAAATTATATTATCAATTTTATATTTTTCTTAAAAAAATATAAAATCATCTACCAAGTGCTTGCCGGCAACCTGCGGATACAGTTACTGTGAGATAAAACGATGACACCGAGAGTTTGTATGAGTTAGTACGAGAAAGCAATATACAAACTGTTCTATTGTAGTGTAGTGAGGCCTTGACTGACTCGCGTTTAGGATAGCAGCCGTACTTGCCGATTTCATTTGAATTTTGTTCACGCTCGATCTCTAGTCGACTAATACATTTTAAAATCGCGCTTCGTCCATCTAATTCAGAACAATTACCCGCCAAATTATTATTTATAAGCTTTCAGAATCAATGATCATTTCTGTTATTAACTCATACAATTTGGGAAGCGTGATGATATCCGTTACTAAAATTGTTTACTGCGATTATTTGATGCTTCAACAAGTTTCTACTTATAAATTATCCAGGTAGTGATTTTTTATTGATTAATATTATTTTCATCTTCTCTAAAGCAGTACAGTAAATGACTTTATTCTTGATGGTTAAATAATTTGTTATTAACAGTTACAGTAGCAATTTATACGGACTAACGCAGTAACGATTTCTGCGTTGTCGACTTTAACGTAGCTCTAATGTTAGTAACAGGGCTGCCCTCTTATTTTCCCACCAGCTTGTCTAGTATATTCATCCGCAGGTAGACCGTGTGCACACTGTATATATCAAACACACTCGATTTCGTCGACCTTCATTTTGCCTCTACCTTATCACACCCAAAACGGATGATGTCGATCGACGAAAATTGTGGGTATTAATTTAAATGCCAGTCCAGCTTTGTACACCTTTATCGGGACACACACGACCTCTCTATAACATGAGGAAAGTGCTGACGCTGCATTATCCCGCTCTGTATTGTATCCGTTGAATCGATACACACAGAGGACAGAGAAGCCCAAGCTGTCCAAATTGTCAGCGGTCGAGTGAAAATATCGAGATAAAAGTGGCTGCTCCGCACACACCCTTGACACGATCACGGCCTCTCGTGTCACTCTTTTGAACATTTCCTGTATAATTGAAATCTGTATGGTTCGGCAGCGAACGACGTACGTTACTCTCTCTTTTTTTCAAAAACATCGCCAGGCGGAAAGTGGACAGAGTAACAAGAAACAAAAAAAGAAAAAACAAAACCCGGGATGATATACTCGCAGCAAAATACTTTTGAAAAAGTTTCTTTCATGTTTTATTTTCCGTCACCACAAAGGATTTTTATATAAAATATATATTGTAAAGGTTTTATACATTGTAAAGGACGAATATATTTTTAGTACTGTGCAATCTCTTCGGTGTGTATTGATATTAAAAAGGTATTTTGAAATTACGTTTATTAAATGTAAAATTATAAATGTCCAGTCATAGGATATACACTACAATCGATTACACAGTGTTATTCGAAATAAATGTTAAATAATTTAATGATAGAGAAGAAACATGGAATGTAAAAATTGAGAGTGTGGTATGTACAATAATAGGTGGGCAAATTTCGATAACTATAAGCGATACAAAAAAATCACCTTTTGTCCTCGATTTTTTTTTGAGAAAGTTTAACGGTAAAAGCCAAATTGGCAATCGTCTTTTCTTTTCGAGTTATTTACAAAAAAAAAAGATTTTGTTCAGGACGATAAATAACATTGTATAAGAAGGACAATGGTTTTATATATTTATGTATAATACGATAATTTTAAATATTGATAACTCACACTGTATACAGCACGTGTCAATTTTCATTAGCCATAGGCGATTAATTCATGCAATACGTGACAACATGGCACCCCCTACTTTTCTCTTCAATGCACGGATTATCGGATTGTTCAGTTAAATGAGGGGTTTTGCCGTCTAATCTACCTAATGCAGGCGCACCTAGACGACGCCACGGTGTTAGAAACAAGAGACCTAGAAGTAAATTTGAATCGTGACTTTAACCGATTAATTGAGATGTCGCTACTACTGTGCTGTCACTTTATGCAAGCGCGTACAGGCCGTTAACCAACAAATTTTGTGTGTGTTGCTAAACATTATTTTTCTTATTACTACTTAGTTAGTGGTGTTATAATCGTACCGTAAGTTCTGTAAAGAGTAATATGATAATTTTATTAAGTTGACATAATGCATTTTTAGACTTAAAATATGGATAGAAGCTGGTGCATTGTATGTGCGGCGTACAAGCAAGAAGCAAGAGCGATGCATATTTTCCGAGAATGCGAACAAGTAACTAATGGAACTAATAGTTGACATATAACCTGAAGGTGAGCTGGAGATTTTTTGTTTGTAGTTCTGATTCTAAGTGCAACAAGGACCACCTGGTTGTAGCAAGGATTTTGTTGGTTTCCGATTACACCAATTAAAGTTTGCAATTATTAGGAGTATAATATAAGTGAGAATAATTGTAGTTGAGATGTCAGGCGATTTTTGACAAAATGATTAGTATACATTATAAAGGACCTCTAATTGAAGAATTTTTTCTTACAAAATTATCAATGCAAATGTAGGGAAATTGAGATAAAAAATAAATTAGGTACTCACCGAGTTAATCTTGCAGGTTACAGCCCATGTGAGATATCCCATATAGAGCATTGAAATAATGAAAATCGTAATAAATGATGTTTATTTAAGCTCACAACACAACAATTACCTTTGATTTCCACGTTCTTTGATTGAATTTTAGCAAAATTGTAAATACGAGATCACATGATATCAGCTGTTTTTGTTGACATTTGATGGTGCTTTTAAAATCGCAGAAGTTATAAGAAAACATACAAATTGACCTAAATTGTGTGTGATTATGTGAAATAAACATCAATTATAGTGATTTTCATGATTTCAATGATCTATATGGGATACCTTACATGAGATGTAACCTGCAAAATTGACTTGGTCAGTACCTAATTTATTTTTTATCTCCATTTCTCTATGTTTGCATTGATAATTTTATAAAAAAAAGGTGTTCAATTAGAGGTTCTCTATAAGGTACACTAGTCGCCCGACACCTCAACTGCAGTTTAACCCTATGGGTGTATAAGAAAGCCTTTAAACAACACGAAAAACTTACTACTTGTTTTAAGTTTCTATATTATGTTTTTTCACAAGCAATCAATCCATGTTTAGCAGTGTTAATAGAAACTTCAGATTTCTTGGTACAGAAGCATTTATGGTTTTTCCTAATGATTTTCCTGTGCTTTCCTATAATGAAAATGTGCCTTTATACTATTGTTGATATTTGTTAGTATAAGTTGTAATTATTATATTTTATTATTCAGGAGCGAAACTTGGCAACAGCAAATGGGCATGAAACCTGTGCTAGATGCCAGTACAACATGTAATAAGAAACTTTGCAGCCTACATTTTGACACAACATACTATGCACACCCTCATTCAGTACACCTCAACAGAAATGCAGTGCCGACACTCCATCCCATGAGGCCACCCACGGAGCTTAAGGCAGCCATATCATTGGAAGTCTCATTTGTTTTACGACAACAATAAATTAACCAATTTGGTGTTAGTTATTGCAGGTTTAATTTTTTTGTTTTCTTCTATAGCCATGTAATTAACATTATTTAGTTTTTAAGCCCTAATTGTCACTCTTTTAATTATATATTGATGAAAAGACGTCTACTAAATTTGTTAGGTATCTTATGTATCCATATTTTTATTTATGTCACCTTATTTTATGTTCATCATTTATGTAATACAAGATTTTGTAAATGGTGGTAGTAAACATGGGCTTAAGCAGTGGCGGCTCGTGATTTTTTGGGACGGGAGGGCACCGGGGGGTCTGAGTGTTTAATATCAAAAATTAAGTACAGACAAAAAATAAACTCAATATGCTATTTAATTAACTTGTTTGAAAATGAAATCTAACCGTCGTTCCTTACGATCAGCAAAATCATTAATAACTAATTCATTGAAGTTTGGTGTTGACGTCAGTAATTGTTTTTCAATGGAACACATTGCTAAGGCACATAGTCTGCTTTACCGCATGGTATTTCTAGAAAATGTTTTTATTCTCTTGAAAGTAGAAAAACACCGTTCACTTTCAGCTGTTGTCATCGGTATGGTGCAAATTATTTTCAATAACTTCACAGATTCGGCAAATGTAGTTGTTAAATTATTTTCATAGAAACATTAAAGTAATATTAGAGCAGATGAAGCAGTTCCAAAATCTGGTCTATTATACAAAATTACCAATTCGCATCGAACTATAAAAGCTAACTGGGAAAATGTAGCCGAATCTGTCGTCTCGTCTGCTTGTATAGCGATATAATGGGCTTTGTTAATTTCGTCTAGAATCAAAGTGCGAGAAACTTCGTAGATACTGTCCAGCAATTCATTTTGAATGGTTTTTGACAAACGCATAAAAACTCTCTTATTAGACTTGTGGGTGCTGTCAATTCCTACCAATAAATTAACCAATCCACGAAAGATCCCCGGATTCGCACTGTGTTTCGTCATGGCCCATTAAAGCGATTTCAAACATGACACAAAACTTAATGCAGTCTATAATACTAATTTTCCAAGAGTATGTCTGTTTTCACTGACGTTTTCATTGTGCTGAATTATATTTAATCTATCTATATGCAGCTGGCACATTATAGGTATTTGCCTTTCCCAAAACTGAATATTCTATCATGTTACTAAGATGTTTTTCACTTACTTTATGTCTTTTTACTTTCTCACCAAAGTGTTTTAAATCCCTACTACCGTTAGAAATTTACAATTGAACATATCAATAACTCCATGTTCAATTGTAAATTTCTCGATAACTGTTGAGTTTGGGTATAGAATTCGATGTAGAATTAACAAAGCAAAAAAAAACATATGTTTCCATTTGAAAAAAAAAATTGATGGCCCTAAATTATTTTTGTTGTTTTTGTTGTTTTTTTATTTAATTTGTTAATTCTGCATTGAATTCTAAGTATGTTTCATGTACCATGTCCTATACCCAAACTCAACAATTATCGAGAAATTTACAATTGAACATGCAGTTAAAAATAAAAATCGACCGATCCGAGCGTTTTTCCATACAACAAAACCAACAATTTTAGATGAATTTATTCCAACCCGCGCGTCCTCACTGTATATTACATACTGGACAGCCACGCGGCACCATAGAAGAGTGCCCCACCGCTGACGTATTTCTGCGCGCTACCCGCGCCAGTTTCATCGCTCGATTTCCAATACAGACGGGGCCTCACGGGGCAGTCGCGCGAGATGCCCCGGAGCGTACGTCAGACTGCGATTTTTAAACGCGCTGAAAAGACGGACTGTTACTTCCGAAAACATTATTTGTTATCAAACAAATCAGAAAAATTACATACAAATTAGATATTTATAATTAATTTATCTGTTAAAAGAAATTTGTCATGGGGAAATTTGTCACAGGGGGGCAGTGCCCCGTTGCCCTCCCTGCAGCAGCCGCCACTGGGCTTAAGTCATTGTGTATCTATCGGGTTTAATTACCTACTTTGTAGTATTTTGAGTAGGTACTTGTACTTTTCAACAGCAACTCTATCTTATTGTTAAAACTATCTTTGTAGTAATATATGTTGAACACTTGTTAAATATAGAAATAGTAATACAATAAAACACCTTTTTCACAAAATATAGTTTAATAACTAGATGTCACATTTCGTGTGCACTGCACACATCGTCAGTAGTAACTGTTATTACTGACGATGTGTGCAGTGCACACAAAATGTGACATCTAGTTATTAAACTATTTTTTGTGAAAAAGGTGTTTTATTCTATTAATAAAAATATATTTGTTAGTCGAATATTCTACTTTTGGTAGATTATGCTATTGTTCGTTAATTTATTTTTGTACTGGTAATTTAACTAAAACACATGTTGGATGTTAGTTATAATTTTTCAATAGTAATCATAAATGTATACCTTTTCTACTTTGTAGTATTTTGAGTAGGTACTTGTGCTTTTTCAACAGAAATTCTATCTTAATGTTAAAAATATGTTTGTTAGTCGAATATTCTACTTTTGGTAGATTATGCTATTCTTCGCTACTTTATTTTTGTACTGGTAATTTAACTAAAACATACGTGTTAGATGTTAGTTATTAATATTCATAAATGTACTTTGTACCTTTTCTACGTAGCAATATTAAAGTGTAATTATTTAAGTAATTCTTTTCTTTAAAACGTTATTGTGTGGTTACAGCATTGTAATTGAATATCGTACTGCATACTGTTTTCCTTAGCAATGATTCCTCATTACTACGAGAACTAGTAAATAGTATGCAATTTGATGACAGTGTTGTGATCATGTACCGCGAGATCAAAAATTATATTGAAAAAGGTTTGCTATGGAATGTACAAGTCTGTCTTAAGTTATATCATTAAGTGTCACACTGCATTATATTTTCTCTTAAAATGACAAATATTAATGACAGTATGACACTTAATGATATAACTTAAGACAGATTTTTACATTCCATGGCAAACCTTTATCAATATATTTTTGATCTCGCGGTATTAAACCCTAATTTTTAATAAACTTAATTTTGAATTTCCCGCTACCAAATGCATTTTGAATCGCCCGCTATTTGCTTAGTGTTATTGAAAACTGTAATTTTTTGATGCCAGCGCCTTCTATATCGGCCTTCACGCAATACAAACCGCGGATAAAAATTTTGGCTTGACTGCCCCATCTAATTCTAATCTGTGCTTCAATGCGAGCGCGACCGATACAAGCTCAAGTTAGCAGTAGCTGTTGGACTATTGACTTGGATGTTTGTACTGCGCTTAGAAATAATATTTACGCCTTGCAAGGATTTTTCTTTTTCGTATCAGTAAATGCAGAGAATTATTAAGCATGACACAAACAAAAGCGTAATTCTAATAAAATTAAAAATAAGGTAAATAAAAAAGGATTCTGAAAATAATAATAAACAACTAGATCGCGCCGGCCATTTGATGATGACGGATTTTATTGCAGACTATATCTCGGAACGTGTTCGCAGCTAAACATTTAATGTAGAAGTGGCAAGATCGGAGAAAGTCGCTGTGATGTCGATTGTTGCCGGGAGACACACGTTGCCACGTATTATTTGTATACGTATAAATCGCATGTAAACATTGAATCCCTATAGCTAATGAAAATAGACACATACGGTATGTATAGGTATTCTAGAACTACAAGTTTAATGAGAAAAAAATTCTCTTCTATTGTGACGAAATATATGTAAACATTTATGTTATTGCCAATCATTATAAAGGTACAATAGTTAGGTCTCTTTCGACGCGACCGCCATAAAATCATTAAGCCCGTCCATAACCATTAATTTATTATATGGTATTTATGTTGTAGTCAAATATTTGACTGTAATTTTCAACCCCATGTGTTTAGTCATTTTTCTTGGTAAATAATTTCCCCTCCTATTCATGAAAAGAAAGTATTGTAACTGGGAGAATTAAGAATCTTTGATAAAATAACGATAAAATATATTAAGGTCTACACAAACATCCACACGAAGCAGTTGTGTTAGTCTTCAACAATTCACATTTTAAGTCAGTTTTACACAAACATCCACACGAAGCAGTTGTGTTAGACATCAACAATTTACATTTTAAGTGTTAGATAAATTAAAGATAGTGACATATTATCAGTGTTTTAATTAATATTTAAACAATAAGCATTTATATTCCTTAAAAAAAGGAGGAATCAACAGATTTTCTTTCAATTTTCTACCATGCTTCATTTGAATTTAAGTGTTCTTTATTTATATTTTCCGTTGTCTCTTTCTTTGTTCTGACGGAAACAGAGACATGCTTTTAACGTCTTTGTTACTTCTCGTTGATCGTTGTTCTCTGGAATGGTAGTGTACTTTACAGTTCCGATAATAATTCTTGGTGTAGCCTTTAACTGCACTTCAAGTTTACAAGCATAAAAACTATTCCTCCAAAGTACATAGCAATATTCAGCATTGAGAATACAGTAGCCGCTCGGTATAGTGAATAATCTATTCAGTGAACAACTCGCTTATACGAACAACTAAAATCTTATTAGTAAAGCTCCAAAGAGTGAAAATAACACATTCAAATCAGTGAACTGGATAAATTCCCGGCTTATGAATTATTTTGCTGACTCGCCTGCAAAATTTACAATAACACCGTACATATGTATGTATATATGTATTTTATTTTAGTCATTTTTAGTTCTGTTGATGTTGTAGGCGTACTGTGTTTGAGTATTTTTGTGTTTACAATAAAAATGAAGCTGAAAGTGCTAAGTTTACTCGAAAAATGTAAAATTTTAATAAGTCTGGACAATGGAAGCAGTGTAACATATTTGTCTAAAAAGTACGGGATTGCCAAATCCACAGTATGTGCAATCAAAAATAAAAAACGACATTTTAAAACTCACATCAAAGCGCAGTGAAATGCAGAAACGAAAAATTTTAAAATCCTGCAAGATGCCACGAATGGAAAAAAAATATATTCAGTTTTTGTGAAATAAAACAAACAAATGTTTATGATTTACACTGTATTTAATATTTAACAACAACAACGACAGCTGTTTCGCTACACTGTAGCTTCTTCAGATTGACATATAATAACCACCTACATACACTTACACTTTTATATATAGTTTTCTGTTATTCGGAATTCTTAGAACTAATATATTGATTGATATATTAGTTCTGTTACACTGTGTGTAACATAATGCCTAAAATAATGGGGAGGGGGGCAGATGGACGTTATTTACACTGACTTCTCTCGTGCCTTCGACACCATTGAGCATGCCGCTCTCCCGACTAAAATGAGTTTGTTTGGTTTCAGCAACTCAATGTTAACACTTCTTGGTTCTTAGCTTGCTGAAAGAAGTAACTTCGTATACTATAATGGCTACAAATCAAGGATGTATGTTTCTACCTCTGGAGTTCCCCAGGGATCCAATCTTGGACCCTTATTATTTAATTTAACATATTTGTTAATGATTTGATAACTTCAAATCAATTGTAATGTTTTGGCCTATGACGATGATTTAAATTTTTTTTTTATCGAATTGATGGAGCGCGGGGTGCTGCCTTTCTTCAAGAGAACTTAGTCCGAGGCACAAATTGGTGCTTTTTGAACATCGACAAATGCTGTTTTGTTTCGTTTACCAGAAAACCCAGTAGAATTTGTAAGAATTAATCTATTGACAACATCGCAATCAACCGCAAAACGCATGTCACTGATCTCGGAGTTACATTTGATGAAAAGCTTACCTTCGCTGATCATGTTTCCCTAATCACTGCGTCAGCATTTCGAGCAAGTCACTTTATTATGCACTTCTCGTTAGCAAGTTGAAATATGCCGTTGTCATGTAGTATCCTATAAATGATTGCTAAATTAATGTAATTGAATCGGTACAGCGCAAGCTCCTAAAGTATTTGTGTTATAAACTAGATGGATCTTACCCTCTCGTGGATTTTACTATAAGTTGCTCCTGGATCGACATGAGGTTGGGTCACTTGAAGCAAGGCGACACCTAATTAGTGTTAATTTTGTAAAAAATATCATTCTGTCTAAGATAGACTCTCCTGATTTGCTAGCAGAAGTTAACTTTTGAGTGCCTCGTCAAAGCTCAAGGGTGAATGAGGGAGGCGCTTCTGCATCCCACTGTCAGAACGAATATTTTGCTGAGAGTCCCTATGGTGCATTCTGCCAGGAATTTTAATAACCTTGCTGATGATGTTTTTCATTAGTTGCTTATATTTTAATGTTTTTCATATTCACATTCTTGGATCTATTTTACAATATATAGGTTTGGGCGATGCAGCAGTCACTCTATTACAAAACTATCTGTCTAATCGCAGACAAGCTGTCAAATTGGAGTCAGTCAGGGGTCAGTTCTTGGGCCTATTTTATTTACCATTTACACCTCAAAACTATTGTCTTGCATTAAACATTGCAACACACACACGTATGCCGATGATACGCAGCTGTACTGCTCTTTCATCCCATCTGATTGGCGTACAGCTGCTACTAACATCACTTCAGATCTTGATTCTTTATATAAATCTTCAATTAACCATTGTCTTCATTTAAATCCATCAAAGTCTCAAGTTATTTTGTTTGGACCTGCAAAAGCCTGCAGAAATATTAGCAGAATCATTAATATTTCAATAAATGACGTTCAATTGCCTGTGGTGAATGAGGTTAAGAGTCTTGGGCTCCATTTGGATAATACGTTTAGATTTCGAGCTCAAATTTCCAAATATATAAAAATAGCTTATATCAACTTGAAAAAACTCTTTCCTTACAGGGATATTTTAAATAAGTCAATAAAAAAATGTCTTTGCGACACTTTCGTTCTGTCACGGTTTACATATTGCTCCGCAATTTATCATGGGGCCCTGGATCAGCTAACACAGGGTCGTATCCAGAAAATACAGAATGCGTGTCTTCGGTATATACATGGCCTCAGAAAGTATGATCGCGTTAGCCATAAGCTTCGCGAGACGGGGTGGCTTTGCATGCATGACCGCGGGGAGTGCTTGGCTCTGTCTCTCTTCCATCGGATAATGCTGTACAGGTCTCCTCCATACTTGTATTATAAAATCAGATATCGGTCTGACGTGCACAGCATTAACACAAGATTTCGTGGATTAATTTCTCCACCCTTGCACAGATCATCCCTGTTTCAGAGATCATTCTCGTTCCAGGTTTACACTAAGTACAATGCCTTGCCTTTACATCTCAAGTTGTTACCGCTGGAGAGATTTAAACGCGAGCTTAAGTTTATGTTGATGTCGCGATAGCTTCACTTGACACTTGCTCCTTTCGTTTTCTAATTTTGATCATGTACACATAATCATTCGTAACTTTCGGTTGTATATTGCAATTCAACCCCTGTTTTTCGTCTGCACGGTGCCGAATTTCTGTCTTGATTTAGTTCCATTTCTAGTTAAATTTTTAGTTAAGTTTAGGTTAGGACTAGTTTTTTTTGTTGAGTTTACCATGATCGAGACTCAAGGAAGATAGAACAGCTATTGCTGGATTTTCCTTGTGATTGTACATTAAAGAAAATTAAAGAAAAAAATTATTAGGCATTACCATATATATATATCTTTATATTTCAAGCTTAAATTGAAAAGCAGCTCTGGTTGAACTTGAATAAATTAAATGTAATTTTTGTGTTTTGTATCTTACATTGCCTTTTGTATTTCTAGTTACAATAAAGACATTATTATTATTATTATTATTATTATTATATTTTTCACTTTTTTGTGAATTCTTTGTTGTTATTAGTTTTTCACATATGTATTATCTTTATTATTTGTTTATATTGTCTGTATTGGGGGTGAACTGTTGGGCAATTCAATAAATATTATTATTATTAACATCAATATACGAAGAACGACATTCTAAATTTCAATTGAATGATGAAAACAAGAGAGAAAAATATATATAAAAGAGTCCTAGGAATGCCGTGCAATATTCTGTACTCGCCATTGTCATTGAAAATTCCATATTTCCCTGCCTGTGTGCACAAATTCACAGATACCATCTAGATCGGGCCCAGCCCGTCTGTCGTGTTCAACTGTCCATGCGAACTCACCGCTTGAAATAACATCCTATCGGATCGTTACGGGATCGATCCATGACTTGGTGGTTCCCTCCTACCATATAGGTATATACACAAGCAATATTATACATACGTTGCATGCATATACGACAGTAGACACATAACTATGTGCGCTACGTAACGAACACGGTCCGTAACGATATCGGCTGTATCTGGCTTTCTGCGTGTGTGTATGGGCGACCGCACTTATGCCACCGTTACAAGTACAAAGGACAGGTCAAGTGTACCAAGTTGGTAATAATTACGATCGGGATTTTCCGTTATATACCATCGGGACAACATAGATATACGTGTATGAATGTACAGGAGGGGCCATATTGGTCGCGTTTACAGTACCTACTGTGCAAAACAAATCGGCACCTTGCAAATTAGTATTTGATTAAGTAGCAAATTCAAAAACGGTATGCGAATTCATAAAGACAAATTATAGAAAGAGTAACATTACAAATAAATAAGTGTAGCATTTCCTACCTTCCACATCACAGGATTTCTACAATAATCGAGTTGTAGCTTTTGACAAATAATAATTTTCTAAAGGTGCAAGCGGTTCGTTTTAAGAGATACTTATTGCGAGCTCAATCTATTGCAAACCATGATTGCCATATAGCAGGAGTGACCAACTTATTCGTCATTAATATCGACTAAGTAGCTGAACTATGAGTCGCAATCAACCTTCGATTTTTTTCATTTGACGATCATATAGAAATAAATAGTCTGCCTATTTATTAAATAACATAGAAATAAGAATTTACAAAAACTCGTTCCACATATGCAAGTCTTTTCCATCAGATCATATGGTAGAGTATATGTCGACAAAGATAAACTAACAGAACCTTTAGTATGCGAATCTGTCAAGCACGAAAATATTTATTCTTTGTTAATTTTAGATAATAAAACTCAGATTTACATAAATATTTTGATCCAAAGCAAGTGGTGCTTTTCTTTAAATTGGGATATTTCAATTCTGTTGGTTTTAAAATTAAATCTGTCTTCAGGGATGTATAATTCACTCTTCATGACATTTTTTTAAAAATAAGGAGATGTGGATATTATTAAAAGAATATGTTTGGTATTTTAGTCTTTATTAAAAGTAGTCAAAAGATACTGAACGACATCCTCAATATAAAAAATATTGTCAAAGACATTTAATTTTCACAACATATGTTTCGTAATTGCAATTAAAACTTCTTCAGGACTATCCCATTCTCCACGGTCACTCGCTAGTCGCTAGTCCAGTGATTCTCAACCATTGTGCCGCGGCACTTTAATAGGGTATGATTTAAAAAGAAAAATCCTTTTACAGGAATAGATATTTAAATCCATATTTTTTTTAAATTATTTGATTATCTGTTTTGCAACGCGTTCTTTCTTACACCCCTATTCTGTAACTTTTTCGTTACACATTTTCAAACGCATTGTACCTAAAAATCGTTACGGTCGAACATTCGTATTCTGTAAGTTTCGAAGCGTACCGATGTCGTACGAAATTCGAAAACCCTCGGCAACTTACGTTCGTAGCGTAACGAAAGCAAATAGGCATTCGTTACGAGAGTTGTGTTGTGTATTTTGTATGTGCCTCAAGTCGGCTCACACTTGTCACTAGTACGTACAAAAACAGACAAAAAAATGACAGTGGGGATTCTCAACGCGTTGCACAGTAGTTACGGCACATTTTCTTTCGTAAAAATTGGCGAATGTATGTGATTCAGTTTACTATTAATTTATTTGCTTGCAGTTTCAATTTATAAATTTATATAAACATATTGGCTTTGCAGTATTACATTCTCAAACTTGAATAAATCGTATTTAAAGATAATATTTGATTCGCCTTTTTTTAATAATGTTTCGACAATATTATTTTTATTTTAACAGAACCTTCTGAAAATGGATAAATGGTTAAAAAGAAGAAAGCTTAGCGATGATAATAGTGATAATGATAACGTTAGCGACCAAGTTAATGAGCCCACGCCCGGCACCAGTAAAGATACTTCTTGCTCCAAAAAATACGTTGTTCATCGGAAATACAATGATGATTTTTTGAAATTTGGATTTACCTCTACAATGGAAAATGACAAAGTTGTTCCCGAGTGTGTGATATGTGGTTATAAATTATCAAATAGTGCTATGGTTCCGAGCAAACTCCAACGTCACTTGGTGACTAATCGTCCTTCGCCTTCAACAAAAGATAAAATCTACTTTCAAAAGTCTTTATATTCAAAATCCAAGCAAGTAAAAGTTTGTGAAAACCAAATCGGAGTGTCTGAAAAGGCTCAAGTAGCTTCTTATGAAATAGCTGAATTGATTGCTGCTAAATTAAAACGATTTAATTCGTGTCCATAAAGCGCTCGCCTTTCGGCTCGCGCTTTAAAAATGGCCACTCATTCGCGAAATATGCTTTCCCGCACTTGGTTCGTAAATAACTATTACGCAGTTTGTTATAGGTAAGTAAATAATTTTTAAACTTATCTTTTTCTTTGTGTGCCGCCAAATTTTGAAATCGTTAAAAGTGTGCCGCGACAAAAAAAAAGGTTGAGAATCACTGCGCTAGTCTATTCATCTTAGTGTTTTCGCTCTCCTTTCAAGTACTCTTTTTGTAAGTCAAGACTTTTTTCATCACGTCTCCTTTTTAGTTTCAATGATATAATAAACTTGGTGACCATATATATTATAAGAAAGCAAATCCTTGGTACCACTGAAGAAAAATCAAAGCCAGCTCGAAGCAGCGGAAATGAAGTACATATCTAAGAATTACAGGAAAAACAAAGTATGACAAATTGAGAAATGAGGAGATAAGGAAAATAACAAAGCAGGAGGCAATCCTGCTAATATCATTGACACTAGATAGGAGACGTGATGAGAACAGACCCCAATAGACTTACAAGTAAATTACTAAAAATCGACAAAGGAAGGAAGAGAAAAAAGAGAAGATCGAGAAAGAGATCTGAGGTGATAGGAGAACGGAGAGGGACCAGAGGGGCGACTATTGCGAATTGTTTTCGTTGTCATCTCGCTTTTTTTCTGTAATATTGTCTTATTTATGGCGTGGTAAATATTGGTGTTCTTCTTCTAACACTTCTGTATTTAGAATACCGTCGTTTGTTATGCTTACTCCTAAGTACTCATTGATGATTACTAAATCTAGTGTCTCTTGTTTGCAAGTTATTATTTGGTTTCCATTTTCTATATTACTGATAATCATCATCTTGCTTTTCTTTGTTTATTTCCATTTCTAGGTGTTCAATTTCGTCTGCCCAAATGTCAACCATTTTTTTTATATATTTCTGTGTGGCAATTAGCACAATGTCGTCTGCACATAGTAAACTTTCAACAAGGTTTCTGGATCAATTTAGTTTCTTCTCTGTTTGACATTTAGTAATCTATTCATTACCATTATAAAGAGTAAGACGCTTGTTTTATTCATCTATTAAATTGTAATTAAAAAGTTCGGGTAAAGTCGGCTCGAGTCGAGTCGACTAAGGGAGCGAGAGACTAGCGGTATTTAATTTCAATTAAATTGAAATTTAGAATAAATACGCGAAATATTGTATTTTTATTTTCTGAAAAATTCAGATGCGATCCCGAGCCGCTCGGGTGTAAGGCCGGCACGTTACCATTAGACCAGCGCGGGTACTCGTATGAGAATTATCATATCGTCTATTTGTATATATACATGCGTACGTATGAATTTTTTAAATGAATATAGAACGAAAAAAAAAGTTGTATTTCGTATTATTAACCTCGCCTTGATGAAGTTTTCATTGTGCCGTGTGGTTTTAAGCACACCCATTTTTTTTAATGGTCATTAATATTTTGGAAGTGAACAATATTCATTTTGTTGCAAATGTTTAATTATTATTATGAACTTATTTTTATGAGAGCGAACACGACTAATCATATCACATATCGTCTTATTTTTTTCCTTATAGTTCTAAATTTAATTAACTTAATTTACCTGTAAAATCCGTCAAAAAATTCAGTTTTACTATTTCACTCAACAAACCACGAAATATTTGTTAACACTTTTTCCTGATGAACCACCTTGCATCTGTATGTTAGAATATAATAGTTACATTTATCCCATTCCTCGAGTTTAGATTGAAAAAGGCGTCGTTGAAGAGAAATTCCTCTAATTGAGTTAACGATTTTGAACGAAATATTCACGATTCCTTTTGTAATTCATTTCTTATCGTTAGAACCTGTTAGTGAATTATACAATTGATGTTGGCCATTGTCAACGGCTAGGAATGATTCATTTGAAGAACGAAGTACTGACAATCTCTAATAGGACATGTGCATTCATCAATATATTGTTACTTTCATATACATAGTATAAGGAAGTATTGTGATGCCGAAAATTTTCGACATCGAGATCTTGGCAGTTGTCAACGTTTTGAAGTCTTCTGATACCGAAAAAGTGGTTTTTGAAAAATCATGTCTCTCTCTCTCTCTTCCCCCCGCTCTCTCCGCCTCTCCCGCTCTCTCTTCCCCTATCCCCCCTCTCTTCCCCCTTCACTCTCTCTCTCTCTCTACACTTCCCCTATCCCGCCCATGTATAGTGTGTACTATGTCTTTAACTCATAAATTATTTCATCATGTTTCACCAAGTGATGACAGGGAATTCACTTCAATTAAATATATTTTAAATTTAATCTAGTATTACAAAACTAAGCAGATGATGCATTTTCGATGCACAACGGTACCCTTTGTTTCCTGTTATTGGTAGCGTGCCTTAAATTACCTCACAAACACATCACAGTCCAACCAATTTTATTTCCAAATTTTTTTACAAAAAAAGTTGATTGTACAAATCTGTGTACCAATCCAAGTTACTATTTATTTATTTAAAGAAGAATACATGTGCACCTAGGAGTTGGCCACCTGTATATGCAATTACATTACACAGTCTTAGAAAACATGTTTGTATTTACCACCATCTGTAATTTCAATAAAATTCGAAATGTAATGAATCATCTTGTATAATATATCAACGTTACATATCGTTCATAAACACCTCCAGCAGATTTTGTATATAATTGGACACTCCTGTATAACATTGTTAACACTTGCATCAATTCCGTACTAAAAAACTTGCATCTCTTTTATGCCTCTATATCCGCTAGGAATACACAAGCAATCTGACTTTCCATAGCCAAAACGGAGATTACAAGTAAATCAAAGAGGAGATTGTTCGCATTTACGAATTGATGTGATTTTCTCGCTTTACGCCTTGCAGTATATGACAGTATCACGTCACATCTTGCGTTATCACGTCGCTAAATACCGGTCATTTAGAGAATTAAAACTCTAGCAGTCTAGTCGTCTCATAATTTGGTAGATCCCACCAGTTTCAGAGAGCACTTGTACACTAGTACGTAAAACAAAACAAAAAAAAATTAATAAGCCAGGAATTATAGTACGTTGAACTGAACGAACTCGACGTTGGCTGCAAAGACCAGACGAGCTCTCTCAGCTTCTGTGCCTAGTGAAAAATTCACGAGTTTCCATAATTTACACATGAGTTCGCAGTTCATTTACATCCCATGAATTGCATATAGTCTCGCCTGCGTCTAGTTTCTTTTCTGTCTTGTTAAACTTTGAGAGAAGTTACATTATATATGTATGCATATTGCACATACATATTTTAACAAAGTATTAGAGTCTGCGTACAGATATAATCATAAAAGAGTGTTCTGCATAACGACTGGCTGACAGAAGTATATCACAGAATCCTTTTAGTAACCGACGTGTGCCAATAAGTAACTATGGCGTCAACATTTTACCAGCCAAGGATTCAGATTATGACACTATAACACAAAGAAATATAACCTAAAGGACCCATTTTAGGACTGTCACTACATAATATGTCTTTTTAGATTACACAGTAATTATGCATTTTTTACAGAGTCGGAATTGGCAGTATTGTGTATTGTATTAGACAAGTTATGTGAAAAATTCGGGGATTTAGAAAAGGCGTGTATCGATAAAAGGTAGGATAAGGCACATTCGTCGTTTATTACTACTAACACTTCAGAATATGAAGGAGTGATTCAAATATCGCGCTAAAATGTCACGTATTTTTAAGAAATATCATTGGTTCTGGAAAAATAACATATAACATAACCAAGCCTTAATCTGTGAACATTTGTCATACATTTTTGAATTGGTTTATTATGCTTTACTGTGTTATCAAAATAATCTGTCCGTTTAAGTACGTCACGGATATTAGCAATCAGACAGATCCACAAAATCATTAAATTCACCACCCTAATACAGTCAACGATTGGTTAACTTAAGATAACGGAAAACAATTTTAAACAAAATGTTAACGCTACAAAATCGTAAAATCAAAAAATACAAGAGTAGCTGTAATGAACATCTCCAATTCACTAAGTAAGATGTAGGATTACAGGGTTATTTTTTTAAATCTTGACATAGGCTAACTTTTCTATTTGCAAAGATAAACCTGAAGCAAAGTTTTAAGAATTAGTCAAAATAAGAAAAATGTGTGGAAAAAATAAACGCGTTGTTGTCAGATTGGGCGCTATTTCAGAGAAACATATTTTCTTAAATGGCAACACCGCATTTTTTTAACAATTTCTAATACATCTTGAGATTCTAGACAAAACAAAGAGGATGCAAGTTTTTGATTAGAGTGGCGGTTTACGAGCTAATAGTGCATAAACTTTAATACATTTTTCATCATTAAAGGAATAACAAGGAGGCTATGTTTGTCCCTGCTGTCATAACATGACTATAAGTTCTGTGTAATCTTGAATTAAAATGGATCCCTATATAATTGTGTACAGCAACTTCATGACGATGATTGTGATCGGCGACTAGTATTTTGCGATTGGTTTTTGGAGAAAAAGCGCCTAGAACCACATTTTCAAAATTATATCTTATTTAGCGACGAGGCTTCCTTTTATTTAAACGGTTTGGTAAACCGGCAAAATTACAGATATTGGTCTGATAATAATCCTTGTTGGGCTGAAGATAGGCGAAGATATATCAATCCTAAAGTTAATGTTTGGTGTGGCATATTTAACAACAAAGTGCTTTCATAGAAGGGAATTTAACGGGTGCAAGGTACTTGACATTGTTACAAAATCAGTTCGAACATTTTTTAAAAAAATAAACGTTAGGTGATTAATTTTTGTTACTATTGCTATTCTTTTAATGTTGGAAAATAAATTAAGTTTAGGCACTATTAGCTCGTAAACCGCCACTCCAATCAAAAACTTGCACTCTTTTTGTTTTGTCTTGAATCTCAAGATGTATTAGAAATTGTTCAAAAAAATACAGTGTTGCCATTTAAGAAAATATGTTTCTCTGAAATAGCGCCCAATCTGGCAACAACGCGTTCATTTTTTCCACACATTTTTCTTATTTGGACTGATTCCTAAAACTTTGCTTCAGGAAACAAAGGTCTGTCATTTCAAATAAAAATTATTTTTTCCACACATTTTTCTTATTTGGACTGATTCCTAAAACTTTGCTTCAGGAAACAAAGGTCTGTCATTTCAAATAAAAAAGTTAGCCTATGTCAAGGTTTAAACAAATAATCCTGTATATTATTAATATGAATATGAATATTATAGGACTGCAAAATCAACTGTATATAGCATAATTAAAGAATACTAACAGGCGAACAAAGATCTCCTAAAGACGGAGTGGCCAGGCATTTGAAACTACTAAAATTTGACAAATATGTCAAATATGATGTGCAGTTTTTTCTTTAAAAATAAACCTCTTTGAAGGTGTAAATTCAGCCGACTACCATCCATGACAAAATTAATTTTATATCATTATTTTTAAAGAATAGTTTGAATAAGTATTACATAAATTGTTAGATAATGCTGTAACAGTCATGGACAACGCATAATATTGTAATGAAACAAGCCCACAGAGAAGCAGACGTCCGGGCGACAACAAAAGAAAGGCAAATATTCGGCACGACTGGTAAACATCATAAAGCAATAAATCATCCATTTGCGTTGTACTGCGAAGACAGAATGTCTGTGGAATGTTCTACAAACATCGAGAGGAAGATGGAGTTTACGCGAATGCTTCCAGATGTTTCGTACGGGTATATAAAGCAGTTGAACCGATGGATGAGTCAATTCCGGAATAAGAAAGTCCTTAAGAAGTAGCCGTCGCGCGGAACAGACCAAAGTAGAAATAAATAAATAGTTCCTTAAGTGGTAGCCGAACAGTGACATAAATATACGGACTCAAATATTAAATAGAAATAAATGCGGTGCAGTTTTTATTATAGTGCAATAAAGACATAAATATTACCGTGTCATATAAATAGTAGTGGTAAATAAATACGTCTGTTAATTTGAATTTATTAATAGTAGTTTAAGTGTGATACATTAGTTTTACATTTTTTATTGTAATTAATTTTACGTGTATGAATATACAGACTGTTTTAAATAAATAAATTGCACGAGTTGTTTATTTGGAACCCGAAAATGTTACAATATAATTCAAGTGCAGTGGAAAAGCTACCTACGCCTACGCAGAGAAAGAATCGGGGATGGATTAGTGGATGATATTGTAACCATTTGTGTTGGAAATAGTTATAGCGTTGATTGAAGGAATACATAAAGATGCGCCACTACATAGCACTGAGCGTAGCCAAAACTGGATCCGAGATCTATAGCGACTGCATCAGTTGTTTGGGTCCGAGATTCGAAACAGCCCGAGACAGCGATGATGTTTCTCGGCAAGGGGCTTGCGGGACGACTTAACGGAAGGACAAGCTACTTTACTATAGCGTTGCGCATCTTTATATATTCCTTCAATCAACGGTTATAGTAAACGTGATTTATTATAGTCCCGTGATTCATACTATTTTCTGCAGCTAATGTTTGTATATTTATAACTATGAAATTTATTTGTGATAAAGGGGACGCCTAGTAGATGAACTTTAAATCATTGATAATAAGCATGACCATCTCAAGGGTGGATGTACGCCCTATATCTATTTTTTAGAATCGGTGGATGGACTAAAGGTGAGTACCTTAATAGACAACCTGGGTATCTAGGGTCTAAGCATAGCATTATTTACTCTAGGAAAGTGATGGGTTGATCAAGCATTTAACATACTTTGTTAATTTTTATTTTGAAGATGGCAAGTTTCCGAATTGTTGGAAAATTAGCAGGGTAATTCCAATTTTCAAAATAAGGGAGCACTGCTTAGTAATTATAGACCAATATCTTTGTCGTCCATTCTTTCCAAGTTGCTGGAGCAACTTACTTTTAGTTTTTTAACAGATATCATTTAAAATTACAGATGAGCTAGCAAAAGTAGCCCCTCATGGGGGTTTTCTTGACTAATCAAGCACCACTGACTGCGTTTCTCATAATATTTGGCTTAACAAATTTGAATACTATGATATTGAGAGGACATCGCCTTCAATTTTCGGTATCTTTTTGAGCAAACAGATATCAATATGTTGACAATGGTTATGAGTCATCATTTTTGAAGCATGTGGTGTGGTGTCGTGTGGTGTCCCTCAGTGATCGATACTGCGTCCCATACTCTTTAATATTTATATATGTAGATGATATTAATGAGGCTGCGCCGAGTCTTTGAGAGTGTGCTTCCTTTTGCAATGGATAGATTGCTAATCTGGTCCGCCAACGTTCCTCATTCATCCTGACTTAGGATTTGCAGTAATAGCTGCAGAGCTACTCAATCCACCCTAAAACTGCTCCAGACGCAGAAGATTCCTGGGAACAACCTACAGAGACTTCTCCATCTATTCTACAAACGGCTGAAAGATTCAACATGCAAATATCCACAGAAGAAACAAAACGGCTAGTGGTCGTAAAGAGCCTATACGATGTAAACTAGAAATATGCAAGAAAACATCAACCAAATGATGTCCTTTATGTACTTGGGGGGAAGAAGTATCAAGTGAACGGAACAACTACAGAGAAGTCAAACAGACCATAAAAGCAGCCCAAGTGTCTGATCATTAAAGATGTCACCTTGAAAAATAAATACCTCACAACAGAAAGCAAAGTAAAAATATATAAAACAATGGTTAGACCAATAATGGACAATGCAGATGAAACCCAAACCGATGTAAGCAGGATTAAACATATGATGCGAACAACTTAAATGAATACATTAAGAAAAAACGATCCACCAAAATGTCTTGGTCTAACTGTCGATGGTAAATTGACGTGCCGTGTACACATTGACGTCCTTTCCAAATGAGCGTTTCAAATTATACAAAATTGTTCTAAATTATACTTTTATCTTCTTAGAAAAATAAACTGAGTAAAAGTGTTACTTCAAGTCCAAATTTTAAGAATTTTCTATATAAAGATTATTCAAAGTCCTATTATAATTACTTCTAATCTCTTAATAAATCTCTATAGAATGCATATTTTGCCAGATATTTGCAAAGAAGTGCTGCTCGCTAAGAGTAAAAGTGTTACTTCGGGTCCGAACTTTGAATTTTTTTTAATAGAAAAGTTGTAAATACTTTTATACTGGTAATGTACCTGCCTAAAAAGCATGACTTGCGAAATATTTGCAAAAAATTGATTTTCGATAAGAGTAAAAAAACCTACTTCCGGTAGAAATTTCAAAAAATTTTTAATAAAATTCTTCTCAAATTTAATTTTGAGTACATATGAATTGTTTATAGATTTGTTTAAACTTAGTAGTTGACTAAATATTGGCAAAATTCAATTTTTTCATTGAAGTAAACTACTACTTCCAGTCTGCCGATTTTACTGAAAATCTAATGAGATCTTGTAAATACAAAATTTGGAATTGATGGTTATAGCGGTTAGACCGCTATCGTGGTCACACACATAGAAAGAGAGGGGGAGAGGGGAGGGAGGGAAAGAGAGAGAGAGAGTTATCTATCTATGATTGGGCATAACTTGATCATGACGACTTAAAAATTGTATTTTTACTCAATATATTTGTTAATACGGTATACATATACGTTACTTTATGGAACATATTGTACTATATATGTTAGGTACATTAGCTTCAATTGTTGCTTTTATACTATTAAAACAAACAAAAAAGTACTAAACGAGAAGCTCTTTCTCCATTATGTTTTTCCTTTCTTCTATATTGTGTCAAGCGACCGTTCGCAAACGTATATGTACTCTTTCATATTAGAAAAACACTTCTGATATTGCGGATAATGCACCATGACGGTGACAGCTGTTTGGAAAATCAACAGCTGCCGTTAGACTTAACCAGAAATACTCAGGGTATTAGAAAGAGGAGGCACGCCCGCATGTTCTTTCCGTTCGGTGTTTTTTTTCGTGCGTGAGTTTGTATTGGTAAGCGTCGGATGTACACTGTCGTACATATTAGTTCGGACACCTGCTCAAATTTACTAAATTATCTTTAAATATTATATCCTTTGCAATATTTACAGCTCATTCGTGCAATACCGCTAGGAGTCGTTTAATCGGCAATACTTGTGTTTTCATGCACGACAGCGATCCGGAATACGACGCCGACGCTAGTGTGCAAGACTTATTTTAATCGTGAGCAAGAACAGAATGCACATCAAATAATGGATTGTAGTCACAAAACACTAAATATCAAATCAATCCAGATGTTGTGGAACGAGCTGGGCAGAAGAGTTCGTAAAGTGTTCCACTATTACACGACCAATCAACTAATACATTTTCCCTATTTAAGTACGTTAAGTAGATCTGTCTGGAGCATTTAATTTCGATTGATCATTTAATATCACTCCGTAAACTTGGTGGATACGGTATAAATGGAGATTGTTTAAGTTCATTTGAATCATATCTGTCAGGAAAAAACAAGCAATTGAGCATTGACTAGAATTTTTCTATCCCGACACTAACAGACACCAATATGTCTGTTGGTGTTCTACAGGGCTCTGTGCTGAAGTTAACGTTATTTTTGATATTTATAAATGCCTTCCCTAATTGCGTAAGGGGTGAAGTTTAGATGACGCATATGTAGATGATACAAATTTCATCAAATAATATTGGCCATGTTAATAGTACTGCTGAGGTGGCTATGTTTATTAATAATAATAACTTGTGTTTGATTAATTTTATAATAATGCTTAATATGTATGTACAGCATACATATTATACAACGTGAGCATTTTGAACTGTCCTGAGTTGGCCATACTGATTTTAATATAGGAACACAGTGTATCTAATTGGCAAGCCTTTTTTATTTATTTTTGTGGTTATGTTTACTATTTAAAATTTTCCTGTGATAAATGTCAATGAAATAGGGTTAGTTTTAAGTTAAATTAAATGAAAGAATTTTTTAGAAATATAGTAATAGCACTTTATTTTTTATTATAAACAATAATAAATACGTTACAACTTTATTACTGTAAAACATAAATAATCCCATAATTATGTCACCAAATGAATACATTTTATAAAGGTTGTTCGAAATGTCCACCGTTATTCTCAATGCATAGATTGACACATCTTCTCATGTTATTGGAACACATTGTGGAGTGTTTCTGGTGTGATATTTTGCAATTCTATTCTAATTGCGTCTTCAAGATCATCGAGATTATGCAGTCTGTTCTGAAACACTTTATTTTTTAGATGGCCAAAGAAGAAAAAGTCCAGTGGGGTTAAATCAGGAGAATTGGCTGGCCATCGATTTCGACTAATCAATCGGTCACCATAGAATCCTTGCAGATAATTAATAGTTTGTTGCGCAGTATGTGCAGTTGCCCCATCTTGATGGAAGTACCCCAGGTTGAATCCATCTTCGTGAAGGCTGTTAATGAAGGGTTCCAATATTTGTTCTCGGTATCGTATTGCATTAATTGTATCATGAAAAAAAAAATTGGTCCATTAATCCGTCTTTTCGACATTGCAACCCAAACACTAACTTTGATAGTATGGAGACTATTTTCAACAAAAACCTGTGGATTCTCTTTTAACCAGGTACGGTAATTTTGAGAGTTGATATAACGAGTTGCAATAATTCAAAGTCTGCTCAAAGTGATTGCCACGTCAATGTTGTAGTACAGAAACTTTATATGAGTACATATGTAAGTATATGCCTCATAAGTACTTTCGTAGGAAATACCTACAATTTAAATACATAATGCTGTATAACAAATTACGTTTAAATTAATTAGATCTCTTTACCAGTTTGAGCAGACAGCTTTCGTACAGATTTTGTGAGACTAACTTCCATTCGCTGCCTAATATCTGCGACATCTTTAGTTAAAACTATTGGTACTTTTTCAGGTTACACTTACAAACACTCGCCGTCCGTTTCCTTAAACCTTTCAATCGCCCTATTGCAATGACAAGTTAATGGGTTCAAGTTTATTTGAAGATTTCCATTTTCAGTTACAAATTGCTGAAAGCACGATCCCAATGAATATTTCCATAATCTATCTCTTGCAATGTTCCACTGCGAAAGTGCGACATACGATAAACGTATCCTGTTGTATTGTAAAAGGTAAAAAAAAGGTATATTGTCTTGAAATAGACACAAAATCAACTATAAAACAATGAAAATACGAAAGTACAAGACACTTCAATACATTATGGTTTCGATATTTGACATGTAAATTTAGTATGGGCAATTCACGGAAGTAAATATTTCCTAGTTTTTGATAATACTGGGACTTTTTTGTTGTCAAACCGGGACAGTTCAAAATGCTCACGTAGTATATTAAGAGAAACATTTCTATTGGACGTACACTTCTATTAAGCGGACACAATTTCGGTCAAAGCGGGTTTCAGGTTAACAGAGGGTATACTGTATTTTAAATAACTTTGTATTTTATATATCATTTCAACGTATTTCTATTACTACACTGTCTTAAGTATTAAGAAATAAAGAATTAATATTATTTTTATTATTATTAATGCAAAAAGACGTTTCTTCAATGGAAAGAAGATATAACAATTTTGATATTATGCACTGTTAGAATAACTTAACTTTCAATCCATTTTGACGGCAAATTTTACAGAAGGAGATAAAACGGTTTTGTTTGTTAACTTTAAAAAAAATGATATTGAATGTCGTTATTTTTGTGCTTAAAATGTATTTAGAAAACATTTTAATATGTAAAAACTTAAATAACTAAATGCTTTAACAATAACATTTGACTTATTTTTCTTTAACGTGGATATAGAAAAAAATGGGGTAGTGCTTGCCCAAAACAAAATGAACGGCAGTGTATATAACTACTACTACTACGACTACTACCAATCCCACGGACTTCGTACGTCTCGAACAGACTGCTTGCCTACTTAATGAGATGTCGAATTTTGTGACGATTCCAACGGTGCCCGCTGGTAACAGATAATAATTCTTATCTTCCTTTCCCTTTTATGCTACATTTCCTCTCCTTTTTGCTCGTCTATTTTTACTGGAATCGTCCGATGCCGAAAAGGGAGAAAGAAATGTGGTGTCCTGACTGTCCTGGCATCCTTGCAGGCGTGTCAAAAAGATATTTATTTTGTGTATGCATGTGTTTGCGTCTGTGTAAGCTGATATTTACATAGATTTCTGTCTACCTCTCGGACGTTTTCAGTAACTTTTTTTTTGCATCGAGGGAGAAAGGTCCTTCGAAGAATACAAAAGAGTTTATTTGTCTGGAAAATCTTTGAAGAGCATCAAGAAGTACAGACAAAATATCCCGTAAATCAGTAGCATAGAGGACTTGCTTGATTGTCTGATATCTTTACGAATTATAATAATAATAATAATAATAAATTTAGATCACATAGTGATATCGGCTACGTCATACCGGGTGTCCACACGAAAACTTTATATTGAATTATTTCTGGTGTTTTTGAAGACAAAAACTTGAAATTTTGGGTGGTTGTTCAGGATATAGGGGGACAATGAATAGTGTATTTCATACCGCCCCATCGGGTCACCCGCCGCCGCCGGCCACCCCCACTCCAATATTTTAAATGACACCCTGTATTTTTTTTTTGTGGTTTTGAAAGAACACAATTTTCTTGATATTCCTATGTGAAAAAACTAGTAACACACATTATGACATTTATGAGATATTTAAATTTAAAAGTTTCAGATATCAGAAATTATTAACTCCGAAAAATCATAATTTAGTCATGGAAATAGTTTGCTTTAAATTAGAATTGTCAAAATTGTGACTTTTGTGTTTCATTAATATTAATACTTGTAAAATTGTTCTTAAAGTTTCGGCTTTTTCGCTGAAATGGTTTATACTCTTGAAGAGAGAACTGAAATAGCGATTTTGTATGGGATTGCAAACAAAAATTATTCCCAAGCGGCGACGTTATTCAATGAAAACCATCCAAACAGAAACGTATCTGTTGCTTATGTCAGAACGCTAATAGAAAAATTTTTGCAAACTGGATCTGTAAATAATAAAAAACGGAATACGAATAATTGTGGTGTACTAAATGAAGCTATGCAACTAGCAGTTCTTGGGCATATTAATTTAGACCCAGAGCTTTCGTTGAGAAAATTATCCGAAGTTTCGGGAGTGCCAAAATCAACCTTCCATAAGATATTAAAATTAAACAAAATGCACCCTTATAAAATTCAACTTCACCAAGAGTTGGGTGACGGTGATTTCGACAGAAGGGTCGAATTTTGTGAAATAATGACAGATATGATTCGGCAAAATGGAAATGTTTTGCGAAGTATCTGCTTTAGTGATGAAAGTTGCTTTTACTTAAATGGTCTTGTGAATAGACACAACTGTCGATATTGGAGCGACGTAAAACCCCATTTTTTCCGAGAAGGCAACACACAATATCCCCAAAAAATTAATGTATGGGCTGGAATTCTTAATAACCAAGTAATTGGCCCGATATTCTTCCAGGAAAATTTAAATGGACCTAAGTACTTACAATTTTTGGAAGAGCTAATACATCCTCTTATCATACAGTGTCTAGAAGAAAACTTGAATGAAATAGAGGAGGAGCAATTATATTTTCAACAAGATGGAGCTGGGCCACATTACTGTTTAGACGTTAGGAATTATTTGGATAATATTTTCCCAGGACATTGGATTGGGTTGGGTTGGGGACGTAGGGGCTCTATTGAATGGCCAGCTCGCTCCCCCGATTTAACTCCCCTAGATTTCTTTTTGTGGTGACATTTGAAGTCTGTTGTTTATAAGACACCGCCACAATCAATAGCTGATTTACGTAATAGAATAACAGAGGAATGTCGAAATTTAACGCCACAAGTGTTCGAAAATGTTAGAAATGCTTTTGAAAATAGACTTTATTTATGTTTAAATGTAAACGGTGAACAATTTGAGCATTTAATTTAGCTAAAATGTTGTGAATAAATCTTGTTTTAAGTATTTCCATGACTAACTTATGATTTTTCGGAGTTAATAATTTCTGATATCTGAAACTTTTAAATTTGAATATCTCATAAATGTCATAATGTGTGTTACTAGTTTTTTCACATAGGAATATCAAGAAAATTGTGTTCTTTCAAAACCACCAAAAAAAAATACAGGGTGTCATTTAAAATATTGGAGTGGGGGTGGCCGGCGGCGGCGGGTGACCCGATGGGGCGGTATGAAATACACTATTCATTGTCCCCCTATATCCTGAACAACCACCCAAAATTTCAAGTTTTTGTCTTCAAAAACACCAGAAATAATTCAATATAAAGTTTTCGTGTGGACACCCGGTATATATAAACATATATCACACACAGCCAGTGCATACAATAAAGAAACACCAAATAAAACAAACATTACAAAAATTGACATACATACAGACAACTCTCAACCAATAGATTCTTATTTTTTTTTTTAAATACTTTAATATTACTACTCTCCCTGATTTGTTGTGGAAGACCATTGTAGACAGACAGACAACAATACATGGGGAATCTCCGAAAAGCCGCCGATTTATGTACCGGGACACTAAACTTATCCTTTGTTCTTCTTAGATAATCATGAAAGTCACTGTTTCTTTTAAATTTGTCTGTAAATTTGAATTAGGTACGTAATTCTACCTAGGCGTTTTAATTTGCAAAAGAATTAATTTTCATAATAATACGCACTTTCATTTTTGGTAGTCCCATTTTATCGCACGTTCTGCTACCAACATTGTCCCGGTCTCGCAGACAGAGACGTCCAAAACAAAAGCAATTCCGATCGTTAGACACTAAAAGCCGGCCAAGAATTTTTCTTCGTTTATTTTACTGTTTTGTAGACCTTACTAATTTGTGAAGAGAGCCTTGGAAAAAGAATTGTTTTTATAAATAAAGCTCGATAAACAATATTTTTCCTCGCCGTTAAAAAATAAAATATATTCTGGAAAAGAAACGGATTTTGAGAATTTTTCTAATAAGGTATGGACCATCAATGTTACCATGAAATAAATCATAAACACGAATATTTGAAATATATATGACACCCCATTACTTTACATTTTCATGTTTGACTTAACAGTCTTCTGTATTATCACGTTTCTTTGGCTTGCCTTTGACAAGTCAACATTATTTATGTGGTGAAATAAGATCTCGTCGATGATAAATCAGGGTCTTCTAATAGATGTACATGAATAGTATACGCCTGCTGTAGATCTAAATGTTTACCTTTTCACTTTTAATTACACAATTCGCGATCGCATCGTTCTATGTTTTCTCACTCGTTTGCCATTAAGCAGATAGGTCAACACTGTCAGCCTTGTAATTAAGTTGGATGTCGTTTTTGATAAATCAAAGGGCTTCCAATGACTCTATTAAATAGCGACTTGTTATGAATTTACTATTTTTAATCAATATAGCGGCTACGTCATTATAGCAGATTAGTTTAAATACGTTTCTTATATATTTGATACAAATATTTAATGTTTTATATATATACACATATATTTATACAGGGTGTTTAAAAAAGATGCGGCAATATTAAAAGGGTTGATTGTCCAGGTCATTTTATACAAAGAAGTTTATAATAAACAAGGTCCGCAAAAGCTTCGTTACCGATCTACAGCGTGTTGAAGTTTAATTAAAAGAAACAGTAAAAATTAGATTTCTCCAAGACGGCATTAAAGATCATAATGAAATTTTAGGCGTGTTATTTTTCAAGAAAAGAATAGAACGCCGCTGATTTCTCTAAAAATAAAAATATGTTTCTATTCTTTAATATGTTTCTATTCTTTGTTCAATTGTGAAGAAAAAAGCTCTCTTAACTTTCTATCATACGACGTACCGTTTTTCAGTAAAAAAAACACATTTTAGTGCATGTACATTTATCATGCTTACAAAAATATTTTTAAACAGTCCTGTTTTATTCACTGACATATTGAATGACATATGATTAATAATTTTGTATGTATCGAATTTGTTGAATTTCCTTATCATGAATCGCTATACAAGTGCAGAGATGACCGACATGCACTACATTTATGGACTTGCTGATGGAAATGCATTAGAAGCTAGGCGGTTGTATACTGAAAGATTTCCTTGCCGTATTGCTCCTGATAGAAAAACTTTCGAAAGTATTCATCGGCGTCTTTATGAAACAGGCACATTAAGACGAAATGGAGGAGCAGGAAGGCCAAGGACAGCAAGAACGGTAGAGCTGGAAGAGGATGTGCTAGACATGATTGAAGAAGATCGAGGTACTTCTACTCGAAAAATTGCTGACGCTTTGGATGTAAGTAATGGGACTATTTGGCACATTCTGAAGGAAAATTTGTTGTACCCATTCCATATACAACGCGTTCAAGCATTACTTCCTGCTGATTTTCCTCCTCGCATTGCATTCTGTCAAAGGCTTTTGCAGAAAATGGTTCAAATCCCTCAATTCCTGATGTTGATTCTGTTCACCGATGAAGCGAATTTTTCAAGAAATGCAATACGCAATTTCCATAATAACCATGTATGGTGTGACGAAAATCCACATGAAATTGTTGAAAATCGTTTTCAACATCAGTTTTCTTTGAACGTTTGGCTTGGGATTGTGGGTGACTGCCTAATTGGACCGGTATTTTTACCAAGGAGACTAACCGGAGAGGTGTATCGCAACTTTTTGGAAAACACGCTCCCTGGATTTCTGGAGGACGTACCATTAGCAATTAGAGATGCAATGTGGTATATGCACGATGGCGCACCAGCCCACTTTAGTCAAGTAACTCGTGATTTCTTAACACAAGCATACGGAAATCGCTGGATTGGCCGAGGTGGACCACACTTATGGCCTGCACGATCCCCGGACTTAAATCTCCTGTATTTTTTCCTGTGGGGCCATTTGAAGTCATTGGTGTACGCTACTCCATTGGAAAACGTAGAAGACTTAAGAAATCGAATCATTGCTGGGTGCAACTCAATTGAAACCGATCCTGTTGTTTTTGAGAGAGTTCGCCAGTCGATGAGGAGAAGATTGGATTCTTGCATCCGAGCTCGAGGTGGTCACTTTGCACAGTTATTGTAATTTTTGCTTGCTAAAATTGTTGGTATGGTAAAATATTTGTTTTTGCCCTTAAATAAAACCCTTGTTATTTAAAAAAAAAATTCTGTAATAAATGTACATGCACTAAAATGTGTTTTTTTTTACTAAAAAACATTACGTCGTACGATAAAAAGTTAAGAGAGCTTTTTTCTTCACAATTGAACAAACAATAGAAACATATTTTTATTTTTAGAGAAATCAGCGGCGTCCTATTTTTTTCTTGAAAAATAACACGCCTAAAATTTCATTATGATCTTTAATGCCGTCTTGGAGAAATCTAATTTTTACTGTTTCTTTTAATTAAACTTCAACACGCTGTAGATCGGTAACGAAGCGTTTGCGGACCTTGTTTATTATAAACTTTTTTGTATAAAATGACCTGGACAATCAACCCCTTTAATATTGCCGCATCTTTTTTAAACACCCTGTATATCAGGCTTGCCTTCCATATCGCTAGGATCCGAGAAAACTTTTTGCCACAACTATACACACTTCTATCATAAATCCGTGCATGCTAAGATTAAAGAGTTCAAATAAAGAACTTTCCTTACCACAACGTAACGAAAGGAAATGAAATAAGCATAAAAATCATTAGAAACAGGGAAATCTTAAATCATATTTAATAATTAAGAGGGAATTTATTGTGGAAAAACGATAAGGAACTTGCAAGTGATGATGAGCTATACTCTCTCTCTCACTTTTTTTTATATAATATATATTTCGATACGACTTCCTCGTGGGGCACCGAACCTCATTAATTTTCCAGCCGCATAGAACTAATTAAGGCCAATATGCTCGGCTTGTTATGAGTTCGTATTCATTTTCATTCATTCGTTCGTTTTAAGTTCTTGGGGGGTATTGTGTTGAAGTGCGCTTTCAGAGAATTATCTCTTTAGTTTGTTGGTAAGGACGAAGTAGCGTGCATTTTATGGCAAACTAGTACCTATATACAGGCAATATTTTTTTACGGAGTATTAAGAATCATTAATTCTGGCTTTTAGTTAATACTGAACTATAAATATTTCTTAAGAGAATTTTTTGAAGTATATGTATATTTTATAATAGATTCTTTCAGTAGAAAAATTAGCATTATAGAAGTGAAAACTTATTCAGTATTAAAATAATTATCATCTTATTTTGATATCACATAATGTTGCACAAGACTGTATATTAACCAGAACTACTTTAAAAAAAGAGTTTTTGATGTACAAGTAAATGAAGTTAAGAAAATACTTTTTTTGTACTCGCCGCCTGTAAAGTCATAATTGGCGCACGTGTAGCTCGACTGGGAAGTACGTTTTCCCGGTTGAGGCGACTGTAAAAATTGAAAAAAACACTGGCACTTTGGGACATTTAAAAAAAAATCTAACTTGATAGTAATAACATTTAGTCTATAAAATGCTACTTCCCTCCACTATTCTTCACTAAAAGTTGGGGAAATAGGAGTAATAATTAAAAATTCATCGAAAAAAATTGTGGCGCCATCTATCTGAAGATATTCATATTGGCTATTCTAATAAATTGTAATTAAATCAAAGAACGCAATAATGTACTATAAATTTATAAATATCAGAATAAATACCTCATGTTTGCCATGTGTAAGAATATAATAATTTAATTTTATGGAAAGGTGAGTAATAGATACGTACACGAAATTCTGAAATTAATTAGGTAATCTATTTTAGGTTAGGTGTGATACTAATCACATTAATCAACAATATTTTTATTTTGGGAAGATCTACAACTATTACAGATATTATTGTTAACATTTACAGTAAAATTTTGACAATTAGAAATCGAAGTTCCTGGAGTGGCTTGGTTTGCAACTGATAAAGTTTGTGCAACATTTACAGATTCAGGTGTATAAGTTGCAGTCACAGATGATGGTCCTGGTTGCATTATGTTATAACTTGTAGTAGTAGAAAGTGGTCCTGGTTTCATTATTTTATCTGCAATCATTTTCCTGCTATGCAGGGAGTTTTCTACATAACCCTCGGCCACTGTTGAAGAACGCCAACCCCCATGTCTTTTAAGGGTCAACAAGTCCCCCCCATTGTTCGCAAGAAGAGTAGCGGAACTTCTGCGGAAGCAGTGACCTGTATACTGACCAGGACTGTCTAAGCGAAGGTATTCAGCAATTTTTGAAGGAATTTTTCCAATTGTGTTTAGACCCACTGGAGTATTAACACATTTTTTATTACGGTATGTTAAAAAAAACCTAGTATTTACTGTGTTTCTTAATTCTTTATATTTTAGAACCAATTTAATCCATGCAGGATTGATCACTGCAAAGCGACGGCATATATTATTCTTTGTTTCTGGTACAGTTACACATATCACATCTGCTTTGAACTCGATATCATCAATGGACATTTTACATAATTCTTCCCGGCGACATGCTCCAGCAATACCCATTATTAATACCACCTAAATTGAAATGTAATATTTAATAATACATAAATAAACTTGAAGTAATTATGTATAATAAAACCTTCATTAAAAGATATGAGGAATCCGGAGCTTCTGCAATAAATCTTTCAATGTGTTCAATCTCGAGAATTTTTGATTTCTTCGAAGACTGGTGTTCTGTTTCTCTTTTGAGAAAGGCGATTAGTTTTTCGAATTTTGATATATTGATATTGTTGTAAATAATTAAACAGGACTTCAACATTGAATAGGTTGGCCACAATGACTTTTTGCTAGAAAAGCCTTGAAAATATGCCAATAAACAATTTTCAGTATAATTTCTAATATTTTTGTCTTTGCACCATTGTACAAATTTTTTATAGACAACTTCATATCGTCGTTTTGATTTTATTGGCAGCAAATTTTGTACCGCCGCATTTGCAGCTTCCCGAATTTCGGGAGGAGTACATGAATTATCAGACATAGATTTTGTAGAAAATTGTGCACTTGAAAAAGAAACTGGCAAATTGCTGCAAAAATATAAATGTCAACTGAAACAATTACTTCTATACTTGTTGAATTGACACCATATTTAGTTGCGTTTGCAATTGTTTCTAGTAACAATAGAACTGTCATATTCCAAATGCATATATATGCATTAATTCCTTTTTAAATAGTACTATTAATCTATGTAGGCAAGTATAAAATTAAGTCGTCAAGATCTGAATAGGTATGTATGTATATATATATATACAATATCAAGGGAATTGAATGTTATAGTAAACAATAATCATTGCCTGTTGCATTTATGTTTGCTCTGAATTTTGATGTATTAAAACTAAGACTTTTAATTTAATGCTCGTACAAAAAATATTGTACAAACCACTTGCGTGAAGACATCTTCCACGCATTCGCGCAATTAAAAGCACTCGCTTCCTGCGGTCGCTCGTGCTTACAATGTGCGCTCATGCGGGAAAACCGTCTTCCCGCACTTGGTTCGTAAATAACTATTTTGTACTCACCGCCTGTACAGTAACATTTGGCGCATGCATCGCTCGACCAGAAAGGAGTATTTCCCGGTCGAGGCGACTGTAAAAATTGAAAAAAACACTGGCTCTTTGGGACATTTAAAAAAAATCTAACTTGATGGTAATAAAATTTAGTTTATAAAATAATGTGGCGCCATCTATTTCACCACCTCCTAAGCGACATTCATATTGGCTCTTCATAATAAATTGTAATTAAACCAAAAAACGCAATAAATGTACTATAAATTTATAAATATAAGATAAATACCTCATGTTTGCCATGTGTAAGAATATAACAACTTAATTTTATGGAAAGATGAGTAATAGTTACGTACATGAAATGCTGAAATTAATTAGGTAATCTATTTTAGGTTAGGTCTGATACTAATCACATTCACCGACAATATTTTTATTTTGGGAAGATCCACGACTGTTACAGATATTATTGTTAACATTCACAGTAAAATTTTGACAATTGCAAAACAAAGTTCCTGGAGTGGCTTGGTTTGCAACTGATAAAGTTTGTGCAACATTTACAGATTCAGATGTATAAGTTGCAGTCACATCAAGTGATGGTCCTGGTTGCACTAGTTTGTTTATAACTTCTAGTAGTAGAAGTGGTCCTGCTTTCATTATTTTATCCGCAATCATTTTCCTGCTATGGAGAGAGTTTTCTACATTCGACAACTGTTGTTAGTAACAGTTACTACTGATGATGTGTGCAGTGCACATGTGACATCTAGTTATTAAACTATTTTTTGTGAAAAAGGTGTTTTATTGTATTACTAAAAAATGAGGTGTGGCCACCACACGACTTTCTTATACGTATGAAAGTGTTTCTTCCGGTCCGAATTTTGAAATTTCATTTATACAAAAAATATTCCATATCTAACTCTAAATACTTTTGTACTCTTGATAAATATATATAGAATGCATAACTTACGACATATTTGCAAAAAATCCCTATTCGATAAAAGTAAAAGTGGTACTTCCGGTCTGAATTTTGAAATTTTTTTTATATAAAAGATATTGAAAATGATGTTTTAAATACTTTTATACTCGTAACGTATTTGTCTTAAAAGCATGACTTGCGAGATATTCGCAAAAAACTGATTTTCGATAAGAGTAAAAGACCTACTTCCGGTTGGAATTTCGAAAAACTTTTTTAAGACAATTTGTTTCAAACTTAATTCTAAGTACATATGAATTCTTTATAAATTTGTTTAAACTTAGTAATTGACGAAATATTTGCAAATTTCGATTTTTTCACTGAAGTAAACTACTACTTCCCGTCTGCCGATTTTGCTCAAAATCTAATCAGTTCTCAAGAGGCAGATTATACATGTAAATACAAAATTTGGAATTGATATCTACAGCGGTTTGACCGCTATCGTGGTCACACACACAGACAGACAGACAGACAGAGAGAGAGGGGGGGAGGGGGGGGGGAGAGAGAGACATTTTTTAAAAACCACTTTTTTGGTATCAGGGGACCTCAAAACGTGGACATCTGCAAAAATCTCGAGGTCGAAAATTTTCATCATCACAATACTTCCTTATACTACGTATAAGAAAGTAAAATATGTTTGTTAGTCGAATATTCTACTTTTGGTAGATTATGCTATTGTTCGTTACTTTATTTTTGTACTGGTAATTTAACTAAAACATATGTGTTGCATGTTAGTTATAATTTTTCAATAGTAATCATAAATGTATTTATACATTTTCTATTACTTTCTTATACGTAGTATAAGGAAGTATTGTGATGATGAAAATTTTCGACCTCGAGATTTTTGCAGATGTCCACGTTTTGAAGTCCCCTGATACCAAAAAAGTGGTTTTTAAAAAATGTCTGTGTGTCTGTCTGTCTCTGTGTGTGTGACCACGATAGCGGTCAAACCGCTACAGATATCAATTCCAAATTTTGTATTTACGAATATAATCTCCCTCTTGAGAACTGATTAGATTTTGAGCAAAATCAGCAGACCGGAAGTAGTAGTTTACTTCAGTGAAAAAATCGAATTTTTCAAATATTTCGTGAATTACTAAGTTTAAACAAATTTATAAAGAATTCATATGTACTTAAAATTGAAATTGTGAACAATTTTATTAAAAAGGTTTTTCGAAATTCCTACCGGAGGTAGGTCTTTCACTCTTATCGAAAATCAGTTTCTTGCAAATATTTTGCAAGTCATGGTTTTTAGACAGGTACGCTACGAATATAAAAGTATTTAGAATTTAATTTCCAATATCTTTTGTATAAAAAAAATTTCAAAATTCGGACCGGAAGTATCACTTTTACTCTTACCGAATAACGATTTTTTGCAAATATGTCGTAAATTGTGCATTCTATGTATATTTATGAAGAGTAGAAAAGTATTTAGAGTTCGATTTGGAATATTTTTTGTATAAATGAAATTTCAAAATTCGGACCGGAAGTAACACTTTCATACGTATAAGAAAGTCGTGTGGTGGCCACACCTCATTTTTTTGTAATGTTTTGAGTAGGTACTTGTGCTTTTTCGACAGAAATTCTATCTTATTGTTAAAAATATGTTTTTTAGTCGAATATTCTACTTATGGTAGATTATGCTATTGTTCGTTAATTTATTTTTGTTCTGGTAAATTAACTAAAACATACGTGTTAGATGTTACTTATTAATAATCATAAATGTACTTTGTACCTTTTCTACGTAACAATATTAAAGTGTAATTATTTAAGTAATTCTTTTATATTAATTGACAGGTAATATTTTGCAACATCTCAAATTTGACGCCATTTTAATTTAGTGGCGCAAGTCAGTTGCGAGAGCGACTCAACTATATAATGACAAATATTAATGACAGTATGACACTTAATGATATAACTTAACTTATAATTTTTGATCTCGCGGTATTAAACCCTAATTTGTAATAAACTTTATTTTGAATTTCCCGCTACCAAATACATTTTGAATCGCCCGCTATTTGCTTATTGTTATTGAAAACTGTAAATTTTTGATGTCAGCGCCATCTATATTCGCCTTCAGGCGATACAAACCGCGGATAAAAATTTTGGCTTGACTGCGCCATCTCATTCTAAACTGTGTTCTTTGGTTATACATTAAGGTGCTCGAGGTACATCATGTACTGCAGTACAACGTAGTTGGAAATATTTATTGAGTTTTCAGTGTTTTAATAAAGGATTTGTTTGATGGAGCAGCGCTTGAGAGTATCATTCTAAAAAATAGATGTTTTTTTTTACATTAATGTTCCTGTAAATTTTACAAATCTCAAAAAGATTTGCAGACTATACGAACACCAAGTCTTTAGTCCTCCATCGCCGACATACTCTTTTACGATTGCACAAAATTTGAGCATTTTAAGTGGAAGCAATACAACATGATATTAACGAGTACATTAACATCTGAATCAGGCATTGAAATGGAGTTAACAATTTCACACAACATAAAAAAATAATTCTATGTTAAATTTAAAACCTATATTTTTAAATATTCTCTATAGTAAATCGAACTGTTATTATTATTTAACACACAGCCCTTCTTAAAATTATTTCTTGTTTATTAAATAACATTGTATAATAAATTAAACCACCACGTAAGTTTATAAAAATTCCTGAAATACCTACATATCAGAACATATTTACATTCAAATATCGTCAATTTCTTCGAAACTTTTTTTGCATAACACGTTCTGTTATTCAAACTATTTCTTTTTTGTTGTCGATACGTGTGTTAATCAGAATTGATAAGCCGACGTAAAGCATTATTCATCCCGTACTACGCATATATACATAATAATAATGCTGAGACATGTTTCTTTTTCTAAATTGAAAGATTTGATAACGGCACGTAGAATAAAATATTAAAATGTAATTATTCAAAAGAAATGAGTGAAAGTGAACGTTTTAATAATTCACGTTCGCGTGTTGAAGGTCTCAGAATTAGTCAGAATTCAATTTCTTGAATTTAATTGTAATTATCATGTGGTTAAATTATTATTAGTCATATCTTATACAGTTCTTGGTATTTGGATAAGCTCGTATTCCTAACATATAACGATAAAATGAATATTAAATTTAAATCACAAATTAATATTATTTCCATACTAATACAACCGGCAAATGTTTATCTTTATAAACTCCATACTTCCTGTCTAGTTTCAGAATTTGATAGATGAAGTTAATTCTTCAAAAACTATTTATATAAAAAATGTTTACTTTTTAGGTGTTTAGATTTTAAGGTTTATATTAAATATTATTTAATTTATTGCAAGATATGTTTTTAGTGTGAGAAAAGGACACTGTGTATATAGCAATATGAAGAAATCTTGTCGATAGGTTAAATATTTGTATAAAATAGCTAATTTTGTGCTTTTTTAACTTACCGCTTAATCAGATATAATTACTAAGCCACATATAGTGTATATATAAAGTTTTACATTGATAGTTCTATTTTTTCATAATAATTAAATAAAACACTTATGATATGCATTTTCACTGTTTAATTTTGCAAAACTATACTATTTATAAAACTGTGCAAAGATTTTATAATTTTGCAAATAGATCATTAATGGTTAGAATTTTCCATACTACCTACTTGAACTAAAAAAAGAAAAAATAGAAAAAATTTTAGAAACTAATGTATATTAACGGTGAAAAGTGCCTACTTTATTCTGTCAAACATGCAGTACAAGAGTCTCTCATATGGTCTTTGCATGCATATCTTTTACATTTGGTACAACATTTTCTTGTGGATTTGTTGCGGCTTCTGGGACATATGTAGCAACGTCCGACATAATTTTGTTGTCTCTCGGAGGGTGGTGGAACTGGTGCTTCTTCCGATATTCCTAGTAGAGCTCGTGATCTTCGTCTAATTTCTGCTGGCAAGTGTTGAAGTGTTGCTCTATATTCAATTTGAGGTCGAATTAGGTCAAATGCACATTTCTCAAGAAAATCACTTCGTACCACTTTGTGTTGAGGATGGTTACTTTTGTATATACAAACAGCATTTATAGCTGAAATATTTAGTAGGTTGTAAAATATTACCATTGGCCAACGACAGGTATTTCTTGCAACATCGTATTTCTGGCACATTTGGTCCAATAGATCTACTCCAATTTTGGTATGGTTATAGTCCGTTATCACTGGTTTCTTATGTTCCCCTGTTTCTGCGTCAATTTTATTGTCATGGTGCATAGATGATACCAATATTACTGCTTTATTTTTCTTGGGACAATATGACACCAAAGTGCAATCTTCTTGGAATCCAAAAAGAGAAGTCTTTGGTTCGCGATTCTTATTCGGTTGAAACTCTAAGGGAATCTCTGATTTATTTTTTCGCAATGTACCAAGGTACGTTAGTTTATGGTCGTGCAACAGTTTCTTTGTTAGTGATAAGCTACTAAACCAATTATCTCCAGTTATATTGCGATTGGTACCTGCAACTGGATGTATTAATCGGATTACAATGTCTTCCGCAGAATTACTAAATTTATATGGACCCTCTGGTTGAGTTCCAACGTAGGTGTCTAAATTAAATGTGTACGCTGTTTTTGCATCTACTAATGCGAACATTTTTATACCGTATCTAGCTGGCTTGCTTGGTATATACTGCTTAAAAGCACAGCGTCCTCTGTAAGCTAATAACTGTTCATCTACAGTCAAGAATTCACTAGCAACAAAACTACTTTGAAAGTTCTGCAAAAATATTTCCAAAAGTTCCCTAATAGGTGCCAACTTATCAATTTGTTTTCTCTCATTTCTTGTGCCGATGTCGTCAAATCTCAAGCATCGTATGAGAAAACGAAACCTTGTCTCACTCATTGCCAAATAACATGATTCGATTCCACTGCCTTTGGAATTGTCCCAAATTTTATGGACATTTTTTCTGGAGCTTCTAAGTGTACCAGTCAAAAAAAGGATTCCTATAAAAGCTCTAATTTCTCTCTCATCAGTACTCCTAGCGTCTTGATTCCTTTGAAAATTGTTTTTAATTTTTTCTATATATATATTTGTTGCAGTAGTTATGACCCTTACAATGGTATCAGTTATAAACAATTTCAAACATTCAAGTTCTGTTGTGGCACTGCGTGCATTACCTTTTGTTCCTGGCAAAAGTTTTATAATATTATGGAAACGAATGCGTACATTTACGTTAGGTACATTCTTTTTTCATTTGGTTACCTTGTCTTTGCCAGTATAAAAATTCCCAGCCTCTTCAGTGGTATCATCTTCTTCCGAGGACGCATCTTGTTCAGAGCCAGTATTGTGGTCACTTTCCTCTAAAATGTCATCTTCTACCTCCTCCGTATCTTCCGTGTCAATCGGACTTTCCTCGCCACTCGATAATTCCTCAAACCATTTTTTCCATACTTCGGGGTCTTTACTAGTCTCTACACATCTTCTTTTGGGGTCAAACATGTTTGTATCTATAATATACCTTGATTCTATACATATAATTTCAAAGAAGCAAATAATACTTACAAAAACTTATAAAAAGTTAGCGAAATCACAAAAATTCAGAGGTAAAGAAGAATAACACAGTTAATCACGTGGTCTACAATCGTAGACCAGTCGTCTATTTCGTCTAATAACTTTAACTTATAAACGCATTGATGGCACAAGCGATACTAATTCGATGCATGCATGCATCATGAACAGCTATTAAAAATCAGCCCGTCGTATGTTTATTTATTCAAGAAATACCAGTGTTTATAGAGGCATGGTCTACGATCGTAGACCGCGTGAGTAACGTAGGGTTAAGAATTTTAGATTTTAATTTTTCATTTTTTTCATAGAAAACCTTAAAGTATTTTGTGGTGCTAATAGGTAACACCCTGTATACTTTATATTGTTTGTTCCAAGATTTAATAAGTTTACTTTTATGTTTTAATTTGATTTTTACCCATATATTTCATTTTTATATTGTCCTTTAAATCATTTTTGATAATCGTTAATATTAAACATCGAGCTTTGGCATACATTTTTAATAAAGTGGGCGTGGTCTATCTTTGAAGTTTAAAGATAGAAATTTCCTGATACCACAACATGTTTAATTGTAAATATTTGGTGAACCTGTATGATTTGTTCTACAACAGTCAATTTTTTATTTGTTTCCTTCCTAGACCCGAAATGCTGTTTCGTAAAATTTTAAACTTAGTGGAAGAGGAAATCTATAAAAGCCGCCTCACTAACCATTTCAAGGATTCGGTCATGAGAAATTAGCCTCAACTGTTACGACCCACACTAGCATTCCATGTTCAGGGTACATTCACAAAATAATTTATGTAAGTATTATATTGTTTAAAATTAATTTCACAAGGATAAGTTTTTGATAAGGATTAATCATGGACTCTAAGGACTTTGAGGAACTGTATGAAAACAAAAAGTATTTATTTTAAAATTAATTTAAAGAACTTTTGGCATGATATTTCACATTATTTTATTTTTTCTAAATTTTGTATACATATTATTAATTAATAGCTATTCAAGCGTAATAACTTGGACAGGCACTTGTAGAATAAAACAGTTAAAGGTTCATGATATAAGGGTCTGTGCAAGCGACAAACGTTATTGTGTTTGTTGGTGAACCTATTGCATTATTTTAGACAATAATTGTAGCTTATTTTATAAATAATCTATTCTTTTAATGGAGGATGGTTCACTTTTTTGGTTTAAAACAATTTTGTAATGTGTTGTTGTTGAAAAAGGATAGGATTAAATTGTATTTCATACGCAATTATGCCAACTTTTATGAAATGATATTTTATCATTTATACTGACACTAATAAATAATTGGTAGTTCAAGGAATAAAAATTTGCTATGATTAGGATGTAAAAATTGCTAGCCAAAAACATAGTTTAGCCATTGTCCTACTTCATTATTTGCAACACGATACATTGTAAACAAAGCTAGTTTCTGAAGTTTTCTGCGCCAGCTTTGAGCCAAATGAAATCGACATCCTTATCCTCACACCAGGCCAAAAAAATTCTACAGCCCTTTTTTTCAAAGCCTGCTTCAATAAACTTTGGGTTAAAAACTAAATTACCATCACGATCTTTTTTTATAATTTCAAATGTTCCAAAACCCAAAACCATTACATATAACAAATGACAATGACTGTTCTGGATACGCTTGTATGTATGTATGAATGTATGTATGAATTCCCTAGAAATCTAAAAATGACCTGTACAGTTTTATGCACTATAGTGTATAGTAGTAGATTTAGTCTGTAATGTAATTAATAGTAATTATAATCTTCGAAACACCGGCCAAACCTTGACTTGGTAATTTACCGGCCTAATTAAAATTAAAAAATGAGGTGTGGCCACCACACGACTTTCTTATACGTATGAGTGTTTCAAATTATACAATTTTAAGAATTTTTTTATACAAAACTTATTCAAAATCCTATTCGAAGTACTTTCATTCTCTTAATAAATCCTAAGAGTAAAAGTGTTACTTCCGGTCCGAATTTTGAAATTTCATATATTCAAAAAATATTGCAAATCTAGCACTAAATACTTTTGTATTCTTGATAAATACATATAGAATGCATAATTTACGACATATTCCAAAAAATCGCTATTCGATAAGAGTAAAAGTGGTAATTCCGGTCTGAATTTTGAAATTGTTTTTATGCAAAAGGTATTGAAAATTACGTTCTTAATACTTTTATACCCGTAACGTACCTATCTAAAAAGCATGGCATGCGAAATATTCGCAAAAAACTGATTTTCGATAGGAGTAAAAGACCTATACTTCCGGTAGCAGCTTCGAAAAACTTTTTAAATAAAATTGTTCTCAATTTTAATTTCAAGTACATATGAATTCTTTATAAATTTGTTTAAACTTAGTAGTTGACAAAATATTGGCAAAATTCTATTTTTTTTCTGAAGTAAACTGCTACTTCCGGTCTACCGATTTTACTGAAAAACTAATCAGATCTCAAGAGGGAGATTATACACGTAAATACAAAATTTGGAATTGATATCTACAGCGGTTTGACTGCTATCGTGGTCACACACACAGAGACACACACACAGACTTTTTTTAAAAACCACTTTTTCGGTATCAGGGGACTTCAAAACGTGGACATCTGCAAAAATCTCGAGGTCGAAAATTTTCATGATCACAATACTTCCTTATACTACGTATAAGAAAGTTAAGTACCTAATATTTAAGTACCTACATACAGCATGTGTCAATTTTCGTTAGCCATAGGCGATTAATTCATGCAATACGTGACAACATGGCATCCCTACTTTCCTCTCTAATGCCAGCGCGACCGAGACCGATACAAGCTCAAGTTAGAGTTAGCAGTACCTATTCGACCAACGTCTTGGATGTTTGTAATGCGTTGAGAAATAATATTTACGAATTGCAAGGATTTATTTCTCTTTTTCCTTTCAGTAAATGCAGAAAATTATCAAGCTGCGTTCACGCTGCATGACACAAACAAAAGCGTAATTCTAATAAAATTAAAAATAAGGTAAATAAAAAAGGATTCTGAAAATAATAATATATTACTAGATCGGGAGATCGCGCCGGCCATTTGATGTTTCCCGTTCCAGTAATAAGACGGCTTTTGCAGACTAGATCGCAACGTGTTCGCAACTAAAGATTGAATGTAAAATCTGGTGGGGACATCGGACAAAATCGTTGTATGTCGAATGTTGCCGGGATTGGTGACGGACACGTTGCCACGTATTATTTGTATACGTATAAATCGCATGTAAAAATTGAATCCCTATAGCTAATGAAAATTGACACATACGGTATATTCTTTAACTAATAACAAAATGAACACTTCACAAAAAAAAACTTTCTTAATGAGTCAGTAAATGAAAGCTTTCAATTTCGTGCGAACAATAAAGAACTCATTAAAGCAAAATATTGAATAAAACGTATTGCATATTTGTTAATAAAAATATAATACGTTGAAACATTACTTACTTGTGAATTTTATTATAATAGCTTTTAATATCGTCAGCGTAATTCGCAAAATGCGTAACTCCATATTTGGCCCAAAATGAGATTTATGCGCCATCTGTTAGGAAAAAAATTAAGATTCATTGTGGCAAAGTGCTGAACTCCACAAAAAATCCCTTAATTTTTTAAAGCCGATTTCGCAAAGTTCGTAACTCCTCGGCTTCATTTTCGTACTGCGCAAAGTGACTAACTCCCATTCAGTATAGTTATTTGTATGGTGTCCATGTGACTGCGAGAAAAAGTGTGGTTAAACGACACTATTTTTGTGTTACTCTGAAGGTGTAGTGTGATTATTATTTGTAACAAGGTAAGATAAATACATTCACGCTCTCGGAAATATCTAAAGGTTTTTATTCTTTTGTGAAAAGTGTGATAAATATCTTGAAGGAGATACGCAATTTTCCCAGAGATTTGTAACTAACTTCGGTCACACATACGCAATTTTCTTTATACATAAATCCATACAGCATTTTTACTTTTTTTTTAATGCAGGATCAAAATGTCTACAAGAACTTTGAAAATACTAAGTATGGTCATCGACAAGTCGTCTTCCAAACCATCTGACTCTGATTCTTTATTTTCAAGAAACATTGATGAGAAAGGTAAAAACATCATGTTTATGCTGTTATGTGTATTATTCCACAGAATCTATTTTAGAGCAAAACGAAGAAGAGATTTTGGACATTGAAAAGTTCATTGCAAATGCAGAAAATGAAGATTTTGTTTTTGATGATGGCCATGTCATAGAAAACAATGACGAATTCCATTCCATCCTGAATGAACAAAAATGTCGCAATGTGAATAACGACAATCAACAAATAATTACGACAGATGACATTAATATTGATAACGACTCTAATTGCAACCCAACAGACAGAAGTGCTGATGAGGAACAAAACGTATTTACATATAAAGACGAGATTGAGGAAAAAAACAATGAGTGCAGCTATGAAGCAGAGAAAAATGGTAACCAGAATAACGAAAGTATGAGCAGCAGCGAAAGTAATGCAGAAAGTGCTATTGAAGAGCAAACGAGTTTAGAAGATGGTGACCATTCCCATGATAACTCAGAGGACAGTGAACATAACGAAAATGAAAATCACTATGGGAAACGGAAAAGATTAAAGAGAAGTGCCATGGATATGAAGCAGTGGTCAAAAAATAAAAACCGTGGAAACAGGGAACAAGGGCTGAGCTATTACGGCAAAAAGAAAACACCTGATGGCACATGGCAATATAATCTACAAAAAAATAAAAAACAATTACGTGCACCATGCAATTGTCAGCTTAGTAGGAAAGAAAATTGTAAATTAAAATGTAATTTCATATCACAAGACGAAAGAAAACTTATATTTGAGAGCTTCTGGAAATTGACATGGCGTGAAAAAAAAGTTTTTGTGAAGTCACTTACTACCGTTAAAAATACAGTTAGAAGACGAGGAGTTAATGAAGGATCATCTAGAAGAAACACGTCTACCGAATTTTACTTGAAAAGTGGTGGACAACAAATCCGTGTTTGCAAAAAAATGTTTTTAAACACTTTGAGTATTGGAGAAATAGCTGTAAAGCAGTGGATTAGAAGAGATTTTGAAGTAATTGAAAGGCCAAAGAATAAAGAAATAATAATTTCTAATGAAATAAAGAACGTGAATAACTTTTTTGATTCTCTGCCTAAACTAGAGTCCCACTACTGCCGTGCTTCCTCATCTAAATTGTACCTGGAGCCTTTGTGGGAGTCTAAAGCTCAACTTTATTCTGTTTATAAAAGCGAATTTTGCAAAGAAAAGGATGCCAAACCTCTTTCTCGAGCCACTTTTTCAAAGATATTTGACGATAAGAATTTATCGTTACATCATCCGAAAAAAGATAGATGTGACATTTGCATTGCATTTGAAACCGGTAATTTAGCACAAGACGAATATGACCATCATGTCACCTTAAAAAATGAAGCACGATCTGAAAAAGATAAAGATAAACTTTCCGATAATGAAGTATTCACGATGGATTTACAGTCTGTGCTGTTATCTCCAAAATCAAATGCCTCTGCTTTATATTGGAAACACAAGTTAACAGTACACAATTTCACTGTTTATGATATAAGACGTCGTGAAGGTTACTGTTTCCTTTGGAATGAATCTGAGGGCGGACTAACGTCCAATGTATTCGCGTCGATTATTGTCCATTTTCTTCTCAAATTTTTGGATACCCACACCATTCAAGACAACACTGAAATTATACTGTATAGTGATGGCTGCGGATACCAAAATAGGAACACGGTTTTATCGAATGCATTATTTAATTTGTCAAAGGAAAAGAACATAACAATCGTTCAAAAATTTTTACAAAAGGGCCACACTCAAATGGAGGCTGACAGTATGCATTCCACCATTGAAAAAAAAATAAGGAAGAGACAAAAAACGTCCCAGCTGACTATATTCATGTTTGTAAAGAAGCTTGTAAAAAATCGCCCTACTCAGTTGAATACTTGTTACATCCATTTTTTAAAAATTTTGACTCTACCACCAACTTCTCTTCGATTAGGCCGGGAAAAAAAGCCGGGGACCCCGTAGTTGCTGACCTAAAAGCCATAAAGTATACTTCAGAGGGTGTGTTTTTCAAACTAAGACATTCAGATGTGGAGTGGATTCCTCTTCCTACACGAATCAGTAAAGCAAAAATGGCTGTGAGTTTCAGTTCATTGCCGCGACTGTATAACGAAAGGTTGAAAATAAAAAAAGAAAAATATGACAACTTACAGCAGCTAAAACGCAGCTTAACACAAGATTACCACGAATTTTATGATAATCTTCCTTATGTTAATTAAACGTTTTTTTTTTCATATAACTTCTAATAAAACTGGTTTTGAATTATTTTTCATAACTATTAAATAAATATAATTTCCACTTACAACTGCCTTACTGCAATGTGCGTAACTCCAAAACTAATTATTAACTTATTAAGGGACATTTTACGTAACTCCATTTATTATTGATCGGAGCAATAATTTTGTAAATATTGTTAAATAATTCATTCCGCTACAAAATATTGTAACGTATTCCAAAAGTTTGTGTCTTAATTTGTAATGGCTAATTTTTGGTTACGTTTTTTTGCTCTCCTCTAAAATCTATCCATAAGGAGATACGCACAATGCGAATTACGCTGACGATATACTCTCGGTATTAAAAACTATAATATTAGCTAATACGCGAAAATAATTTTATATTAAATGTTTTTCGATTTTATACTTCTTCCTTTTATTTGCTTTTGGTTTCCGGGATGTGGTTGACGCGTCTAACAAGTTAGTACGGGAACAATTCGCTGGTTTTCCGTGTAGAACGTGTGTAAGTCATTGTTTGATCGATTGCATGTCTCCTCCTCCTGCACCACCTTCACCACAGCGGCAGTGGAAGTGGAGACTCAAATTGAAATTGTTCCCGCATGCTTAATGCCTGCATCATGACAAAGTCGAAAACCCGATGACTGTACTACTGCTGCCAACCACACAACATCGAGTAATATTAATGTAATTAGGTATTCTGGGAACGCAACGTATCGCCCAGTCTATAATTTTTAATATATCGTTTCTTTTATTTTGGTTATTGCGTTTTATTCTTTATCTTGTTTTGTGAAATGGAGTTGTATATGAATTGAATGTGTTGGGTTTAAGCAATCATTCAAGTTTCTGAGAAATTATACTATTAATATTATATTTTTCATGCATGCAGGATGAAGTAATATGTGTGTACTTTAAAACTTCATAATTATGATCTTTTATATATATATATGTCAAATATGATTTTTCTGCTTACGCACTGAGTAATTAAGGTAAATTTTTAATTAGAAATTTAATTAAAAATTTACCTTAATTACTCAGTGCTTAAGGAGAAAAATCATATTTGACATTTTCTACGCTGAGGAAAACGAATTTTAAAATTATTTAAAATTTACATATATATAACAAGAAAAAGAGAATATTGGGTATATATTGATTATATATATATATATATATATGTACTTGTACGTACAGGCACCAAATTCAGATATATATGGGCGAAGTGGCACCTATATATACGTTCTGGCTCCACTTGAAGGTGCCAGAACGTTTTATCGCGTATTTGAGCGTTATTAAGTCGTGGGATGCGTCCTACAAAATTTGGGGATGGTGCCATTTCGACCATTTTTATATAAAATCTCAATTATAGTTGAGCTATATAATCTGCAGAGGGCGCGCGAATAGCAAATGTATAATGCTACGTCGTGGCACCACGCACAATAATATGTAATGCTGCGTAGTGGCACCATACACTATAATATATTTGTGAAGATTTAACGCTACTATCTGGCACCTCAGACAGCGAGTTTTTACATTAGTGGAGCGAAATCGACCAAAAATGTGTCGTTTTTTTTCGGCGTACAACCAGGTGAAACTGTATATAGCATTTATAACAAAATAATCTACATGCAAAATAGCTATTGATGACATTTTTCTGTGGTGCAGATCTTTTTTATTTCGGAAAACATCAGAAATTGACAATTTCTAAAAATCGTGTTTTTGAACATTCACATTGGCATATCTGCCAATTTAATTAAGTTATCGACTTTATTTTTTTTAATTGAAGTACAAAGTTCTAGAGATATTATTTCCCTATCGAAATATTGTATATTGATATTGGTTTAAATACATACCAGTTTACCTGTTATTTCGCTACGAAGGTATTCACATTTTCACTAAGAGACAAATATTTTTATTTGTAGAAATTTTTATATACATGCCACAAAGCAATTGTAGACAAAATAATGAAAACGTTTTTGGGAAAAAACTTGACCATAATTAAAAACAGTTTTTTAATTATGAATATTTTTCTAACGTACAAAATTGAGGCGCGTCTCTATTAGGGCTTTAAGGTGGTAACTAGACAAGATAGACATACTACCGTCAGCTCACGTAACGCAGCATTATTAGAAGATATTGTGTATGGCGTGAATTACCGCCATTTTCTTTAGGTGTTTCTAAGTGTAACGGTTGTGCATTAAAATTCTAAAATAGAGAAAATAGAAAAAAAAATTTAACGAAAACAATCTGAAGGCAAAGACCAGTAGAGGCAATTTCATAATTGATTCGGAGTTAATATTTCGTAGAATATTATGAGCTGCACAAGTCAGTGAAATAAACGATATTGTCACATGAACTAACATTAGTACAAATGTCTTAGTTTCATGAAGATGCGTCTATGCGTAAAACAACAAAATCACATATAGCAAAAAAATTGAAAGGGCATGTGAATCGCAAGCAGATTGTCTTTCAGTGTAATCTTTAATAGTAGACGGAATGTAGTTGCATTTTCAGCGGAGTTACCTCATTAAATTTCTTTACATAATTATCCTAAGATCCGCATTAATATTTTCTTTATTTTATACCCTGCGGGTTCAGATGGCACGCAAGTGGACAATGTCTACCTCGCGGGGACGTTTAGATTCATCCTCAGTATCGAGGACATTCTAGCTGAAGCCTTAATTGGAAGGCTGTCTCCTGTGATTGTCTCTGATTGTTGCTTTTCATCTTCAAGGTTATCCTATTCTATTCCTTGGCTACACTGCACTGACGAGAACCAAGTTGTTTGAAACACGTGTCTGCAGTTGCATTTTCAGCGGAGTTACTCCATTAAATTTATTTACATGATTATATATATATCAATATAGCTTTTTTTATAAAACGTATTAATCGGCATTTTCTAAATTTTACAACAGAAGTAAAAAACTTGTTCCTTTGATTTTGCTAGTATCGTACATTTATATAATAGATGATATTGGTATTATTAAATACAATGTATTCAATACTAGCAAGAATTTCAGTTAATCTACAGAAGAAATACCACATGACTTGAAAGATATCATCTAATTCGCCACGTACTAAAAATACATGAAAAAAATATTTGGACAACAACTCCTCATACCCATCCGCACCTGAGCTAACTTCGTTTTCAAAGAAATATTTAGCATCTAATAAGGTGTAGCCCAAATCAAAAGCAAATGTGAATCTTTAAAAAGGAATGCGCACAATGTGCAATATTTTCTTGTTCTATTTCTAAATCACATTCATTAATAAATAAAATATTATCTATTTTATTTTAAATTATTATTTGAACCTATACAGAACGTCTTCAAATAATGGTAGAGTATTTACAACAAAAAACAGAACACGAGCGCCTATAGACGTGGATATATAGGACATCTTATTGCTTCCCAGGCTAAGCAACACGCACCTACAAAAAGAACCTCAACGATAAAAATCTTACCTTCCTAATAAATTATCATTTTAGTATATATGGTGTCACAAGGAATATATACATTGATAATATATAGGGTGCCACTTGCTCACATAAAGCGCGAAAAATTTTGGGTGCCGGAACATCAGTTAAGTGTTTGGTGTCACTTCGTCGTTTTACGTGTATATATATATATATATATATATATATAAAGTATAGAATTTCATGGGGTAACTCCGCTCAAAATGCAACTGCGGACACGTGTTTCGAACTACTTGGTTCTATATATATATATATATATATATATATATATATACAGGGTGTCCAGAAACTCTCCTGACAAACGAAGACCGGAGATTCCTCAGATAATTTTTAGACAATTTAACCCAATTCACCCTAGTCCGAAAATGCTTCTTATGGGAGCTAGAGCTCTTTGAAGATGGCGCCTTGTAATTAGTTTTTTTTTAATATCTCCCGAACGCTTCTATTTAGAAAAACAAAAACTGGTATGCTTATTTATCCTCCAAAGATGAATCGATTCCATCAATTGCGAATTTCCAGTACCGGTCATAGGCGTCCGTTTTGGCTAGGTAAACGGTTATTTTAACGCATAACTTTTTTGTCTTTAACTTTTAAGCATTTGTGACACTAGATTATTAAATTTTCAGGTATTCTAGTACTAAAAGGTACTCTTACTTTAAGTCGGTAGGATACACAGTTTTCTAGAAAAATCGATTTGAAAATTTTTCGTTTTTGCGTCATTAAAATTCAATTTATTATGTACCTACTTATTTTTAGCGACGAAGTTGGCTAGGACTATTAAGGCATGGATGAAAATTAATTTAATAAATCATCTTTTGTTTCAATAAATGCAGCACACAATTCGTAAAAAAAAGTTTGGGAAAAGAAGCAAAAATCAATTTGAAACAAAATTTTAGCTGAAGGTTTTTAAAAACAAAGTATTTATTACAATGGAACGAAACTAACAAAAAAAGAACAAGGATCAAAGGTAGATAGTTACAAAAGATGCTCGATGTGATGACCATCAGTCTCTATGCATAAATTTACCCTTTTGCTTAGAGAACGCCGAATTCTTGCAAAAATTCCAAAGTTATTTCTAAATTCGTTGCAAGCATCTTGTATCCTTAGCTAGAGTTGTGCACGATTTTGTATCGGAACGGAATAAACAAATGCTTTTATGTATCCCCAAACACAATAATCGCAAGGATTCAAATCCGGCGACCTTGCTGGCCAAGCAACTGGACCGCCTCTTCCAATCCAATGGTCTTCGTAGTTATTATCTAGAAAGTCTCGTACATTCCTGCTAAAGTGGGCCTGACAGCCGTCCTGTAGAAACCATAAGTTTTACCGAATATTTAAACGCACCTCATCTAACAAATCAGGTAAAATATTTTGCAGGAAATGTAAGTAATCAACACCATTTAAACGAGCAGGTAATTCCACAGGTCCAAGTAGATAATCGTCAACTACTCCAATCCAGACGTTTATGCTAAACCTATGCTGATGCTTAAATTCTTGAACAACGTGGGGATTGTCACCAACGTACAAATAATAGTGTGCATTATGTACATTAAAAATTCCATTTTTTAAGAATGAAGCTCGTCACCAAACAAAATGTACCTGAAAAAATCTTCATCTTGATTTATCTGATTTTGTAACCATCTAGCGAATTCTACACGAGCTGGAAAATCTCCTTCTAGCAGTGCTTGCACCTTTGTAAAATGAAAAGGATATAAATTTTCTTTGTGTAAGATATTTCCTACGAAAGATTTTGAAATTGTGGGGTACATGGCAGATAGTCTTCGAACGCTAATTTCTGGATTTTCCTCAACTTCCATTAAAATAACATCTTCATGTTCTGCTGTTACATCATTATGTCTCCCTGTTTCATTTTTTTTTTGGGACCACTGAACCTGTTTCTCTTAATCGTTGATGAAGAGCTGTAAATGTTGAGTGAGTGGGATGCTGACGATTGGGAAATTTTTCAGCGTATCTACGTTGCGCTGCTCGAGCGTTACACCTCATTTCGCCATAAACTAAATGCATATCGGCGTATTCTTCATTAGTAAAAACCATTTTTTTTAAATTGAAATCGTTGTTTGAATGCTACAAAGTAAAAAATTAAACGATAAACTTCGCGAACTGACAACAATTTGACAATTAAAAACGCAAGTTTTATTTCTGTTGGCAGTTCAGAGCGAACTAGTGCAAAAAATAATGAATTGAATTTTAATTACGAAAAAACTAAAAATTTTCAAATCGATTTTTCTGGAAAACGGTGTATCCTACCGACTTAAAGTAAGAGTACCTTTTAGTACTAGAATACCTGAAAATTTAATAATCTAGTGTCACAAATGCTTAAAAGTTAAAGACAAAAAAGTTATGCGTTAAAATAACCGTTTACCTACCCAAAACGGACGCCTATGACCGGTACTAGAAATTCGCAATTGATGGAATCGATTCATCTCTGGAGGATAAATAAGCATACCAGTTTTTGTTTTTCTAAATAGAAGCGTTCGGGAGATATTAAAAAAAACTAATTACAAGGCGCCATTTTCAAAGCCAATGCCAGCGCGACCGATACAAGCTCAAGTTAGCAGTAACTGTTGGACCACTGCCTTGGGTGTTTGTAATGCGTTCAGAAATAATATTTACGCTTTGCAAGGATTTGTTTTTCTTTCTCCTTTCAGTAAATGCAGAGAATTATTAAGCTGCGATCACGCTGCATGACACAAACAAAAGCGGAATTCTAATAAAATTAAAAATAAGGTAAATAAAAAAGGATTCTGAAACTAATAATAAACTACTAGATCAGGAGATCGCGGCGGCCATTTGATGTTTCCCGTTCCAGTAATAAGACGGCTTTTATTGCAGACTAGATCGCAACGTGTTCGCAGCTAAAGATTGAATGTAAAATCTGGTGGGGAGATCGGAAAAAATCGTTGTGATGTCGATTGTTGCCGGGATTGGTGACGGACTGTAGGGGTGACACGTTGCCACGTATTATTTGTATATGTATAAATCGCACGTAAACATTGAAGCCATATACGTATAAATCGCACGTAAACATTGAAGCCATATACCTAATGAAAATTGACACATACGGTATATATCCAGATATACCTCCACTTCTTATGAATATTTTCATTCTTAATTTACATAAGAAAAATACCTTTGTGTATGTTGTATAATAAAAGTATATACTTAATCGTAGAATATATAAAAAAAAAATAAGGAACATAACAGTAAAAACCCACATATCCGTCTGTATATAGTTGCTCTGCGTCACCGGTACAATTTTTGGCCGATTATATTATGCAAAAATCGTCTTACGTTGCTTTGTTCTTTTAGTTCTATTCTCCTTTGTTTCTTCAGTTGCTTGATTTTTATGCCACGCTCGAAATTCACTGACACCATGAATTTTGCGCGGAGCAAATCGTGTTAATAAATTTCTCGAACTTCCTCCCAGAACAATTTTTAATAATGCCGATGCATAAGAATAAACCTGTCTACCTAATCTAATCTAATGTTTGATCGTGAGTATTTTTCTTTTCCAGTTTGTATATCGCAATTTTACAGTTAGAAAAATGAGGTGTGGCCACCACACAACTTCCATATACGTATGAGCGTTTCAAATTATAGAATTTTAAGTTTTCTTTTTATACAAAGATTATTCAAAATCCTATTTTAAGTACTTCTATTCTCTTAATAAATCTCTATAGAATGCATACTTTGCAAGATATTATAAAAAAAGTGCTACTCGCTAAGAGTAAAAGTGCCACTTCCGGTCCGAATTTTGAAATTTTTTTTATACAAAAGGTATTGAATATTAAGTTCTAAATACTTTTATATTCGTAACGTACCTGTCTAGAAAGCATGACTATTGGCAAAAAAAATGACTTTCGATAACAGTAAAAGACCTACTTGGCAAAATTCGATTTTTTCACCGAAGTAAACTACTACTTTCGGTGTGCCGATTTTACTGAAAATCTAATCAGATCTCAAGAGGGAGATTATACTCGTAAATACAAAATTTGTAATTAATAGCTATAGCGGTTTCACCGCTATCGTGGTCACACACACAGAGACACAGACATTTTTTTAAAACCACTTTTTTGTTATCAGGGGACTTCAAAACGTGGACATCTGCAAAAATCACGAAGTCGAAAATTTTCATCATCACAATACTTCCTTATACTACGTATAAGAGAGTAAAAGCAAATACACGTGATTACGTTTCGTTACAAAAAAAGCCGGTATTATTTTATTGTTTGACCTTGACTTAAATATCAGAATACTTGCTTTTTATTATAAAGCGCAGATAATGTATTTACTAATCTCTTATCCGAGTTTTTTTGAATTCTTACTAAAGTTCTCATTATCGACTGGATCCCTTAATTTAAATTTATGGTAGAAGAGTGTTTTATTATAACACTTTTCAATACAAGTTTTCACTATATCTGTTTTAATGACATAAAAGAAATTAACAACACAGACCTATACTTTTAAATTAATATTATTAATCTTTTCATTAAAAGCAATCAGGTATGTATATAAAATAACTTGTAATAAAATGTGTAATATTAATTCTATATTATTTTATATTTTTATAGCTGTGCAAGCAAACATTCAAAAACCAGTCCTGAGAGAAATAAGGAATTAATAATTAGTTCAATGTAACTTTTTAATAATGAAATTTAACGATTTCTAAATAGTGAGTACGATTTTCAAATCGACACACACAGATTATGATTGATAATTCTAAATCAGAAGAAATAGTTAATATCATCGTTAAGTTGGGACTGCTGCACTCTAACAAAGGTCTCAAACAGGCTTTGCAATACGATTAGGTTGAGGTTTTGGCTTGGAATAACTGCATAAGATGTCTCGAAATTCAAACTCTGCTACTTGTGCAGGATTATAAACTGCTATTTCTTTGAAATAATGTACTTTAATATAATATTTTTCACATGTTAATTTTAATTGAATATTCTGATTTTTCTACCGTTTAAACCGAAACTTTGAAAGATACAAATTTTGGCACGGCGAGCCGGGCGAACTACCTATTGTTAAAATATTGTAACGAAATGTGTTTACATTAAATAAAAGAAGCAGACCTCTCGGCGCGATAAAAACGAAATTGTCACACGCACAAAAAAGAGACCATAAATTATCTCTCTCGGCTGGTAAATATCGTAAATGCAGTGAGTCATCTCACAGATGTGCGACGTAAGCAAGAAAAAGTCTAGATTTCCACTGGTATATTGCCGAATTTACTGGTACTGTTCGAGAACATTTTATGCAAGTGTATCTAAGGCGAGTGGGTCACCGGGATTCATTCATTACGGGATTCATTGCGGAAAAGTAATCGCGGAGTAATTCGGTAGTCGCGAGTGGTGGAAACGAATAGTGGTAGCCGAATAAATAAATATAGTAGTGCCGTCTTATATAAATAGAACTGTTACATAAATACGGACAGAGATATAAATAATAGTAGTAGTAAATAAATACCTGTGATTAAATTGTAGTAGTTTAAGCGTGTTAAGTTAGTTTTATGTTTTTATATTGTTAAATAATTTTAAGTATATAAATATACGGACTGTTTTAAATAAATAATTGCACGAGTTGTTTATTGGAACCCGAAAACGTTACAATATATACACCCCAAGAGGCACTGGCAATTTTTATGGAAGGCGATTTCAGCAGCAGACAGTGGGAAGAACTATATAGAGCTAATAAGAGCATCTACTCTTGTTCCGAGAAGGAACAACGAAACATTGTGTTAATATCCAAATGGGGCTGTTACGAATAAAGGCAGACTCAATTTATACAAAAATGTACCGACAGTGACGCAAATATTTTTCAAAGTTCCTTTGTTCCTTTAAGATTGGTTATTAAGATTCATGGAGAACAGAAGAAAATTATATGGCAAAATCCAGTCCCTTCCTGTGTCAGGTACTGTAGACCTATACGTATACGCTTTATACATGAATCAAAAGATGTTACCAACAATAAAATCGTGTACATCAAAAATCAAGCTGCAAATCTGAGAGTAACAGAAATGTCCACTCCGAATGGAATATGCAAAGTAAAGCATATAATATGTTGCTTACAATGTTACATGGGAAAGTCTGCAATGCTGCGACTGATACTGCATCCACCATGCGATGCTACATTTGCGGACAGACATCCAAAGACTTCAATAAATTTATTGAAGCAGAGGGAGTCAATGTCGAAGCAGTGAAGTTTGGACTCACCATTCTTCATTGAAGAATACCCTTCTTCGAATCGCTATTACATTTAGCGTATAAACTAGCACTCAAAAGGTGGCAAGCGCGTACTGCCGATGACAAAAAAATTATTAAAGAAACAAAGCTTTTAAAGAAGAAATGGGCCTCCTTCTAGACATCCCCAAGCAGGGATTGGGGAATACAAATGACGGCAACATATCCAGAAGATTTTTTGCTGGCCCACAATGCTCTTCTCGAATCACTGGCGCCAATGTGGATTTGATTAAAAGATTCAAAGTAATCCTGGAAATGATTTCGAGTGGCTACACTATTGGTGCTGAGAAATATGATGCCTTTGCCTGTGAGACTGCTAAAATGTAGACTGATTTGTACGGCTGGTATCCAATGTCACCAACACTTCACAAAGTTTAATATGCATGATGCCGAAGTCGTATCTAATGCAATTGTACCTATATAGGCCAATTGTCGGAGGAGGCAGCTGAGGCCCGCCCGCAACAAGCACATACGGCAATACAGAATGATTTTGGGTCGTAAATTTTCATGTGTGAATTGTAACAGAGATATACTACACAGACTGTTACTAAGTTCAGACTCATATTTAAGTTGTAGCAGACCAAGACATCATAAGAAAAGTGTCCCATTTTCGCAGTCTAATGCTCGCACGCACACCGTCTTCACCCGTAGATGAGAATGATAGTGATGCAACTATAAAAGAAAGCGGTGATGACGAGGAACTGTACGATGACGAACAGTTTGACATCGAATAAAGATAAAAAAATATTTTTCATTTGATCCTATTGCGAAAAAAGGCATAAAAGAATTTTGACCTTCTTTTGAGTGCAAATACTTCTATGTGCGGCATTCGCTTTAGAAGCCAACATAATTTTCTCTGCTAGTTTTTTATGCTGAATTTATTCACCAATAAAAATCATGGTATCTCATACACTCAAACCCTTAAATTTCTCTACTGTTTTAATTAGTTGTTAATTATAAACCTATTAACGTTAATAAATCAAAATCAACATTTTTATAAATCTTAAAATGTAGTCATTCTTAACGATTTTTAATTGTAATTTGTACTAACTTATTTTTAATTTAATATAATATTAATATTTTTGAACATACAGAACAGTACAGAGAAACACAAACAAAATATTAAAAGAATGGATCACAAAATTAAAAATAAATATTTAAATAATATTGTAAATCTGAAATTAATAATAATTTATTATTGAATCATCTGTCTATCCTATTGTTTTAATGTGCAAATAGGTAATTGTTCCGAATATTCACTCCTTTGTTGAATAGAACCCTAAAACCTTGAATGCAGCAAAACAACAGTACCGTTTTTACCAGGTTGCGAGTAGTTTGTAATTAAGCGTCGAGTTCCCTTTAGTATCTATTAATAATGATGTGATTTTTAATTTTATATGAATAAAAGAGAGCATATCTCCTTTCTTAATCACATGCGAAAAACTAACTTAACCGGGAAGAGGGTGCTCTAGGAAACAGTCAAAACGTTCCGCATTTGGATACGGTTTTACAACGCGTGTGTTACTTTTTCTGATTCCCGGCGGGAGCGTTCTCAAGATCCGAGGTCTTCGAAATAGGGCCGCAGGTGAGCGTGGTAAAGAAATCGCACGAATGGGCTACATGTTGAAAAAATCAAGCAAAACACGTCAAGCACTGAAACGAACATCAAATTTGACAGATGCACGGAAAACTTTCACTTTAACGATGATGTTTCCGAGGTTTTGCATGTCGACGAAGGCTCCGGGTCGATTAGAACACACTTTTCCACAACATTTAGGTGCAGATTTAGGTGATGATTTTAAGCCTTTCTGCGGCAAAATGTGATGAAAAAAAATCGCGGCCACGTGTAGGAAAAAGGGTTATGAATTCAGACAAACGACACCTTTTGCCAAGAGTACACAGAAGTTTCATTTCTACAATACAATTTGATGTTTCGTTTTCTAATAATGAAGTGTTAATTTACGAATAATGCGTGAAATAGTCAAACATATCCCAATTTAAAATTATAAGTCGACGACAAGTGTAAAAGCTCGTCAATTAGAAAAAACACCGGCAATACGAGTCCTGTTGTAAATTAAAGTAGAAAGAAGTGAGGCCACAACAAATTACATTCATAAACGTCTGCAGGTGTCGTTCGTTAAATACTGGAAATATCGAAGACATACAAATATATTGATCGTGAGAATAAAATACGAAAACAGAGTATACTAAATGGCAATAATTTCATCGATCACGAATTTTGCATGTTCGATTTTTATGGAACCTATACAAACTTTAATTTCACGAAGCCAAATAATATATATCAAAGCAAAAAATAGTTATTGAAGAGCTAATATTAGTATGAAATTAATTTAAGTGTAGAATCTCCTGTAAAGTAACAGAAAATGTCAAAATTGACGGACAAAAAACATCCATCTGATGTTTGATTTGCGACGAAAATTGGATTCCAGGTTTTGAACATAAGTATAATATTAACAAGAACCAGTTTTCTAGAGGTACCACCCAAATATGTTCTAAATGCAAAAAAAAATATATTAAATAGAATTGCCTCATCTACTTACGTCTATAATGACACTCACTTTGACAATTCATTCTTACAGTATAATTGATCTGCCGTCACGATAACAGTTCTGTAGTATGGACTATATTAACGCAAACCTTGACATAACAGAGTCAGACTAGTACCAATTCATACAACAAAGACATTGAAACATGAGTTAATAAAGATTAATCACTTTTCGGCCTGACGTTCAACTTAACCTAGATGTATACGAATTATACAAAACCTGAATGTGAACGAAATGTTCGAAGTAAGTCAGCGTTCAGTAAATTAGAAATATTAAATATCTTATGGCCAAATTCTTAATTAATAAATTCACTTGCCACAATGTCTAAAGAATGTTTTGTTTAATCTGCGTCTTCATTCATAAACAAAAGCAAAGTAAATTACGGCTGCAATAATTTTTCATTGCCATTCATTTATTAGATATGAGTCCAATATCGTAAGTAGAAAAAATAAGGCAAAGGCATCCAAAAACAATAATTATTCACATTTAACGTCCATCATTAAAAGAAAAATTATATACATTAACATTCAAGTACCTTAATGACTGCCAGTGATTGCGTTGCTAAAGAGGCACCTTCATGAAGTCTCAAAAATATGTAAGTGAACGCAAAGAGGCGATTCAAACTCGAAGAGTTTAATGGACCACTAGTATTAGTGCGATAATATCGAGAGTAAATCCAATTTGCATAAAAGGAATGAAAGTGCTATTAATTGTATTGTACGACGAAGGTTTTTCAAGTCAGAAAATTAATGAAAGACTAAATATTGTTGCTTCTTTTTGTGGGCTTGTTTCGTTACAATATGAAGACAGTTTTCGCTTTGTTGCTCTGACAAATCCGCCTCGAAAAAAGATACTGAAAACTTAATTGCGTATTTTAGCATGGTCGTCTGTGTGACAGAATCAGTACTACGATAATTGCGATTTGGCATGTGCACAAATCTACGCTGCAATTGCGTGCACGTGACGCAATCCGACGTCTATGGACGGCCGTCTGGAATTTAACGCATTCTATTCGAGGAGGCCGCTCGCTGGTATGCATATTTTCATACGATCTAACAACGTTAACAGTTGTTCGTTGGTTGCACGTGTTCTAAAACTACCTACATCGCCATCATCATCAGCTCGATGCACTTAATCTTGTCTATCGGGCGGACTCGACGGTATAACCCAACAGTTTCAGAAAACATGTTTATCTGACAAATATTCGTAACGATCTTGGCTGTCTATACTCACTTGTAAACTGAAAGAGTAAATATTCCCGTAAAGGAAGAAGGAAGAGAATTAATGTTCACAGTCAAAACGATCGCGATCATTTAATGATTGACTAAAATATTAAATAAGGTACATTGGTATTTTTATACTAAGGAGTATCAATAGCGCAAAAAGCATTCTTACCATAACGTCCCTTCCCTTGCAATCTCTAGACACTAATCCAATCAAGAATTCATTGAGAGTGAATTACACTTTAATCAATACAAATTGTTGGTATTAAAGCATTTGGTTTAGCACAACTTCACTATAGGACAAACGAAACGTAATGTAAAAAATACGTTTTAAAGAACCACATAACATATTATGGATTTAGTTAAATACACACTTCAGCAATTGCTGAGCACGTAGTAACACACCATTGGTCAACCATGCAAAGAATTAGACGCATATGAATCATCTGACTCATGGCTCAGGGAAGAAACGAATATTACTAGATTCATCTTGGCAGACTCTAGCCAATGACAACACAAAATTGTTTCAATGATTATGTATAATTCACGCAACTTCCTATTAAATAAAGATAGATTTGGTAAAGAACTAATACTCATAACGCAGATCGCTATTTTTAACGATTTCGCCCTTACACCCAGATTGCATAGATTGCCATATAATTTAATTTTCTTATTACGAGGGCAAATCAAATTTAAAGAGCCACTGTTGACTGTCAGGAAAGGTAGCCGTGTGTGGTGGGACGGTTGAATTTGATTGGCGAGGATGCTCAGAGTGGGGGAATCACTCAGAAGATTCGGTCATCTATACATGGGCGAGATAGGGAAGTGGATTTCACTCAGACTAGACAGACTCGTGTTTTGTCGGCACTTGGCTACCGTATTACCTACCGGTTTCCCCGAGAGCCGAAAAAACACGAGTCGGTCTAGTCTGAGTGAAATCGGATCCACTTCCCCTATCTCGCCCATGTATTCGGTCGTCACTTCTCGGCCATGAAACGGGAAATCACACGACATACTGCAAGCAGTGCTGCCAATGCTACCGATTTTTCGGTAGTTCTACCGATTTTCAGTATCATCTACCGACTTTAACCTAAAATCTACCGAAAATGGATTTGTATTTCAAAAACTCTATTTATAGACTACATTTTATTTATTATTCAATTTTGTTTATATCCATTTATAAAAATGTTATGCTACGCTCACTCTAGGAACTAGTAGTTGAAGTAAAGGTAAGGTAATTATTAAAATAAGTATAAAATTTAGGATAAGTATGTAGCTGCTTTGATGAAATAGCAATTTTGTATTGGAGGGAATTTACTCGATGCAATAGTAAATGGAAGTGGATTTTTTTTTGATTTCGAGGAATTTCAAAATTTTGCATATACAGTAGTACCCCGTTATCCGCTGACTCCGTATCCGCGGTTTCAGTCATCCGCGATTTACCTATGATGAGCAGAAAACGCGTTATATCAATAAATATAAAAGTTATAGGAGCATTTGTCGATATATCGTCGTATATATGAGTCATCCCCTGAATTCGGCGCTCTCTTATGATAAGTTAAACAAGTTGGAACGTGCTTAAGGTGCCACTCGCTTTTACTTGTACATATAAACGCTCCTGTTAACTATGAGTTTGCTGAGTTTAGTACTATTCGAATTGTCGGACAAGACAGTGCTTGCAATAGTTTTTAAATAAAGCAAGTAAATTAGAAAATCATTTTAAAATGGCTTCTAAACCACAAAGAAAACGTGAAATGCTCACTATTAGTGTTGTTGTAGTTGTTGTATATTTTCTTGTTGGGTATGTAAATATGTACTACATATATGTACATATGTATGAACTTATATATTTATTAAACTTAATTTCTCTTTGTGCCACAGCACAAGAATATTTATTTATTTATTTATTGTTTATTTATTTTAAATAAATATTATATAACTTATTTTTTCTTGTTTCATTGTTTTAACTTTGCTTCATATTTCATATTGTACTCGAAAATAAAGCGTTCGCTACTATCCGCGGTTTTCAGTATCCGCGGAAGACCACAGAACCAAACAACCGCGGATAAAAATTGATTTTGGAACGATAGAACGCCTTGAAATTATATTTTGCTCATGCTGTTTCCCAAAAAGATGTGCTGTGCTATCTATAGAAAATATTTCAATAAAGTGAAATGATCCGGTCACACAATTATTTTTGCAAATTTTAGATTTTGCATTACCTAGGTATTTTTAATAACTTGAATAGAGATATTATGCAAGATGAATCACCTAAATTGCATATTATAAATAAGAATGTCTGAATTTCTTAAAATTAATTTTTGACTGAAGAACTTACATTATTACTCGCATTATTACAACCTCAACTGAAGATATTGGGTTTAAAAATCCAACTTTCCTTTTAAGTTTAGAAGATGTATTTCTGGGCAAATATTCAAAAATCTATTATAGAATCAACATTTTCAGATCAGCAATTTTTTTTTAGAACCAACTCGGTATTATATAAAAAATAATAATTGTTATGATGTCCTGTGGATGATAATTAATTTCTCGAATTGTAAATTCTAATATTTACGTATAACGAAGAAAAGTAAGATTGTTATATTTTTAAATTATATGTACCTATGTGTTATATTAGGATTATTTTTTTTGTTCTGTTTTAGTCCTTGTTCACAATGGACATAAGAAACATAAGACATAAGAAATCCATAAAACGTAAGATTTACATAAGAGATACATAACGCGTAAAATTTAATTACTGTTCACAATGAACATAAAGAAAACATAATCGTAAGGATTTGCGCATGCGCTATAGTGGTATTTTGTTTATTTACTTTTACGTTTTAAGGTTAGTAGTTTCTAAAAATTCTGAAGATATTGAAATTTTTGTTAGAATGGATAAAATCTGCATATTACCCTTATTGTTATAAACGAAAAGAAACAAAAATAAATGTCAAAGAAAAACGAAACACGCTGGTGGGTTTAGCCGGTAAAAACAAGAAGAGCAAATCCAGTCTGTAAAACCTATTTAATTTATAATATGTATTCTCAAATATATTAAATGACTTCATTTAACGACACAAATTAAAAGTTTATCTATTTAAATTACATTATAAAAAAGTCTTTAAGAATCATTGTATCTGTATTTTACAAATATATAGGTATCTTAATTTGAAATAAAATCCTTTGTTTGTTTAATTTGAAATAAAATCCTATGTATTTTATTTTATATAGTGTATATGTTTTAATAAACTGTTAAATAGTTTTATTACATATTACTATTAATAATAAATAAAGGAAATTAATCAAAAATGGGGGAAGTATAACCATTAATTTCCATCATTATTATAATCTACCGAATCCTATCGAAAGTCTTCAAGAGTTTCTACCGAATTCTCAACATATCTGGATGGCAGCACTGACTGCAAGCTCACTTCGAGGAAGATACACTTTCATATGCTAGAATGAAAGAATTAAACTATGAGTTTAAACGGGGCCGTGAAAATATCGATAATTCGCTTATCTGCAGGGAAAGTGTTAGCAAAGGTTTTCTGGGACTGGAGAGGGGCCCTCCTCGTTGATTGTTTGAGCGAACGTCGTTCATCATAGTAGATTTACCTGGATTGAAGCTCAAGGAATGCATGGAATTGTTTTTACAATACGCTTTTGACCGTTTTCGTCCAGTGAAATTCTGCAAAGACTTGAGAAAATTCAAGCAAACTTTTCATTTGGTCGTGGCGACTGTCCAAATAGTTGTGAGAGACTTCGCAGCAATATTCTCTCAGCCACTTTACGGTTATATTTAATTTAATACTTAAAACGTAGTTGTTTCGTGAGCAACGATAAATCACTGGGGTAATAGCTGTTATTAAGAAGGGAGAGAAATCCGATGTACTGAACTACCGACCTACGAACAGTATTAGCAATTTAATTCTTGTTTATCTGATACGTTTTCTAATTCAAGAACAAGAACTAATACTTCAATAGAAGTCTCTTTGTCTCATATGCTATTAGTTATTATTACAATTTGCATTAGGGTTTTTTAAAAATTAAATTATTTTAAAATATTTTTTTACATCTATATTAAAAATAGCCCATTCGCACAAAAACAAAGAAGAAATTTCTCTGTTTTGTTAAAGACGCTTGTGCAATAAAACTTAGACCTTTTCCTTTTTTGCCAGCTACCTACAAACAAACGTTTCATACAAGCATCTACTTCCAAATATAAATTAGATATATTATTTACATTCTGCCCTTTCTACCTTTCTATAAAAAAAAGGTCCGCTTCCTGAGGGACTTACTCATTATTTCCTCATATCCCCAAGTATAAATCAAATCGTTCGATACATTTTACATTTAATTAAATCCTTTATTTTGAACCGATTGCTAACTAATCCCCATTTGTTGCCTTAGTTATTATTGCTATTCTTTAAACCTTCATTATTTCTCATTCGTTATTTATTTCGTTAAATAAAAAACCTTAAAGACAACCTTGTTTTTATTAATAGTTTCTCTTACAGCACTGTATCTTTAACCTGTGCTGAGTAACCATGCCACGTAATAAATGTTTCTCTTACAACTGTTATTGTTGTCAGTCACTCTATAAACAATTGCGACAATTTAAACGCAAAAACGTATTTGTAACAATTTCACATCCAACCTAAATTCGATCTGGACAATTTGACGCCTAAAGTGGTAGCGAAGTATGCGTTCAATGTATTGAGTGTATAATTAATCATATTTAGTTTTGAACTTCAGATATTTCTTGTTCAGTCTAGATACACTATTTACTAAATTTTGCATCTTTGTTTTCTGTTTTCGCTGGAGTACAGTATTATTTAGCATTTTTATTTGTTCTTATAAAGGTTAACTAAGTCTGCATCGCACTTTTATGCGGAAAAACCCAAAAAAAACATATCGTCTGCATGTACGAGAAAAGGGCAATAACTCAGTTGCCTCTTGAAACCACAGGCAGATTTGCCAAAAACTGTTGAACCTAAAATAGAACCCTGCGGAACACGAATATCGGTCTAACTGAAATAAATATTACTTGATGGTGTTATTACGATGTGAAAAACATCATTTTTGCAGTACAGTAGGCACTTTCTGTAATAAATTATATACAAGCTATAACTTTTATACATTATTTTTTAACGACTCGTACTGGAATTATCTTTGGTCAATTACTTCTATTGTTCACAATTACCAGAACACGTTCTGGTTTCCGTGCTTGTAATTTTCAACTTTTTACATAAGAATTTTTTGTAAACTCAAATATTATCTTTACTCCAGGTTTTAATATGTTAGACCTTCATCTTTGAACTGTATTAATATACACCGGAGTGAAGTTAGCAACGAATGCCAGCAACGAATTTTAGTGCGGTTCGCTATATCATGAAGGCGGCAAATCGTTCGAGCAATGTGTGTTTATCATCGATTCTTCAGTTGTAAAAGTATTGTATGGTACACCAATGTTCATTATAGGTTGCTAATGACCACATGAGAGTCCTCGAAGCAGAAAAAAAAATCAGGGGTCTAAATATTGAAAAAGAAATATTTTCGTTTTTATAGGTATACACCCACGACACGTCCGTTATTAACTTTTGTGCCACGATGAAACTTTTACAGCGGGTTTCTATCGACAAAAGGAACATATCTACAGAAAGAAATTTTCAAAAATCAGAGGCCTTGGGGATGAAAAAAAATATTTTCCTTGTTATAACATATACACCCCCGATATCTCCGTTATTAGCTTTTGTGCCGCGATGAAACTTTTACAGCGGGTTTCTATCGACAAAAGGAACATATCCACAGAAAGAAATTTTCAAAAATTAGAGGCCTTGGGGATGAAAAAAATATTTTCGTTGTTATAACATATACACCCCCGATATCTCCGTTATTAGCTTTTGTGCCGCGATGAAACTTTTACAGCGGGTTTCTATCGACAAAAGGAACATATCCACAGAAAGAAATTTTCAAAAATCAGAGGCCTTGGGGATGAAAAAAAATATTTTCGTTGTTATAACATATACACCCCCGATATCTCCGTTATAAGCTTTTGTGCCGCGATAAAACTTTTACAGCGGGTTTCTATCGACAAAAGGAACAACTCCACAGAAAGAAATTTTCAAAAATCAGAGGCCTTGGGGATGAAAAAAAATATTTTCGTTGTTATAACATATACACCCCCGATATCTCCGTTATTAGCTTTTGTGCCGCGATGAAACTTTTACAGCGGGTTTCTATCGACAAAAGGAACATATCCACAGAAATAAATTTTCAAAAATCAGAGGCCTTGGGGATGAAAAACAATATTTAGTTGTTATAACAATTACACCCCCGATATCTCCGTTATTAGCTTTTGTGCCGCGGTGAACTTTTTACAGTAGGTTTCTATCGACAAAAGGAACATATCCACAGAAAGAAATTTTCAAAAATTAGAGGCCTTGGGGATGAAAAAAATATTTTCGTTGTTATAACATATACACCCCCGATATCTCAGTTATTAGCTTTTGTGCCGCGATGAAACTTTTACAACGGGTTTCTATCGACAAAAGGAACATATCCACAGAAAGAAATTTTCAAAAATCAGAGGCCTTGGGGATGAAAAAAAATATTTTCCTTGTTATAACATATACACCCCCGATATCTCCGTTATTAGCTTTTGTGCCGCGATGAAACTTTTACAACGGGTTTCTATCGACAAAAGGAACATATCCACAGAAAGAAATTTTCAAAAATCAGAGGCCTTGGAGATTAAAAAAAATATTTTCGTTGTTATAACATATACACCCCCGATATCTCCGTTATTAGCTTTTGTGCCGCGATGAAACTTTTACAACGGGTTTCTATCGACAAAAGGAACATATCCACGGAAAGAAATTTTCAAAAATCAGAGGCCTTGGGGATGAAAAAAAATATTTTCCTTGTTATAACATATACACCCCCGATATCTCCGTTATTAGCTTTTGTGCCGCGATGAAACTTTTACAACGGGTTTCTATCGACAAAAGGAACATATCCACAGAAATAAATTTTCAAAAATCAGAGGCCTTGGGGATGAAAAACAATATTTAGTTGTTATAACAATTACACCCCCGATATCTCCGTTATTAGCTTTTGTGCCGCGGTGAACTTTTTAGAGTAGGTTTCTATCAACCAGAGGAACATATCCGCAGAAAGAAATTTCGAAAATCCGAGACCGTATCTTTGTTATGAGATGTGCACCCCCCAACTTTTCCATTGTTAGCTTTAGTGGCGCTATTCACTGTAAATTCCTTTGTTCCATATGGAATTTTAAAGAATTTAGGGGAGAGAAAAATATTTTCGGACTAGGATTAGTACTAGTAGGATATATTCCTTTTGCTTGTAATTGATGGATGTATGTATTGGCTTAATTTATATAAATAAACAGTTTGGGATATGTTTATAAATAAAGAATTTCGGTTAGTGTGAAATTGGTCGAAAAAAGTTTCTTCTTCTGTATTATGTAGAAGATACATTATGGTTCTACGTAAAGACAGAAAAAAGAAAGTATATGTAGTCTTACTGAACGCGTACAAGCCTAAACCGACTCTGTAAATATCTCAAACAAGTGTAAACTAAATAAACTATTTCGAACTGACTGTGTAATAAAAATAAGTATTAATAAAGGAAATAAAGTAAGATGCTTGAAGGTTGAGTGTAATATGTTTACTTCTAAGTACTAAATAGTGTAAACATGTATAGCAGAAGACAAGATTCATTCATATTTTAAAGAATAGCGGCATGTACTAGTGTACATACATACCGAAATTCCATATTTAATATAGATTAACTTAATTTGTCATTATATTAACTTTTATATATCGCAATACTTGCTACATGGAATTCATAAATAAGTTTTCAAATTAATATTCTCTAGCATAGAACAGTCAATTAAATCTTTATCTCATGAAAAGATGGAAATTTCTAGGTAAATCACGTTAATGTATATTTTGTACTTTATTACGATTATACATCTAATCTCTAAACATTCACTGTATTTTCCTTTCCTACCGTCCTTTATGCTCACTATTATTATTATTTATTAAATTTACTTTCATTGGGATTCCCTCCATTGTTAATATGTATTTTATTATGTATCATATGTGTAGCTTATACTTATAGTTTTACCGCTATATTTATAGATTTCCTGATATACAATAATAAATTTTAATTAATGAAAATTTTTTTTTTTTAATTCCGATGGCCTTTGATTTTTGAAGATTTCTTTCTGCAGATATGTTTCTTTGGTTGACAGAAACCTACTGTGAAAATTTCATAGTGGCACAAACGGTAAGAACGGAGATATTGGGGGTGTATATGTTATAACAACGAAAATATTTTTTTTCATCCCCAAGGCCTCTGATTTTTGAAAATATCTGTCTGTGGATATGTTCCTTTTGTCGATAGAAACCCACTGTAAAAGTTTCATCGCGGCACAAAAGCTAATAACGGAGATATCGGGGGTGTATATGTTATAACAACGAAAACATTTATTTTCATCCCAAAGGCCTCTGATTATTGAAAATTTCTTTCTGTGGATATGTTCCTTTTGTCGATAGAAACCCGCTGTAAAAGTTTCATCGCGGCACAAAAGCTAATAACGGAGATATCGGGGGTGTATATGTTATAACAACGAAATATTTTTTTCATCCCCAAGGCCTCTGATTTTTGAAAATTTCTTTCTGTGGAGTTGTTCCTTTTGTCGATAGAAACCCGCTGTAAAAGTTTTATCGCGGCACAAAAGCTTATAACGGAGATATCGGGGGTGTATATGTTATAACAACGAAAATATTTTTTTTCATCCCCAAGGCCTCTAATTTTTGAAAATTTCTTTCTGTGGATATGTTCCTTTTGTCGATAGAAACCCGCTGTAAAAGTTTCATCGCGGCACAAAAGCTAATAACGGAGATATCGGGGGTGTATATGTTATAACAACGAAAATATTTTTTTTCATCCCCAAGGCCTCTAATTTTTGAAAATTTCTTTCTGTGGATATGTTCCTTTTGTCGATAGAAACCCGCTGTAAAAGTTTCATCGCGGCACAAAAGCTAATAACGGAGATATCGGGGGTGTATATGTTATAACAACGAAATTATTTTTTTTCATCCCCAAGACCTCTGATTTTTGAAAATTTCTTTCTGTGGATATGTTCCTTTTGTCGATAGAAACCCGCTGTAAAAGTTTCATCGTGGCACAAAAGTTAATAACGGACGTGTCGTGGGTGTATACCTATAAAAACGAAAATATTTATTTTTCAATATTTAGACCCCTGATTTTTTTTTCTGCTTCGAGGACTCTCATGTGGTCATTAGCAACCTATAGTGAACATTGCTGTACCATACAATACTTTTACAACTGAAGAATCGATGATAAACACACATTGCTCGAACGATTTGCCGCCTTCATGATATAGCGAACCGCACTAAAATTCGTTGCTGGCATTCGTTGCTAACTTCACTCCGGTTTAATATACTTTTATGCAATAGTACATATAACAACAAAACACTGTCATCTACCTATTTCCACCAACTAGTTTTATGCCTGTTAACCATAACCAAGAGGTTAAATGATGAAATAAACAGACATTCGTACATCGCAGGGTCTTAATTATTGTTATTGCAAGGATGATCAAAAGAGAAACAACACATTACTTTAACGCAATTTCATAGAAATTAAAAGAAAACTTAAACAAGATGTAACGAGGCCCAAAGCAAAACAGAATACCACAGAGAACTAAGAAATTGTTTATGTACAAATGTATTTCCATTAGACTGTATCTAAACATACATAATATTATTTACACAAAGTCTCCTATATGTCATGCATAAATGTAGAGATTTGTAAGTGAACAAGTTAATTGCCAGATAATATTAATCGCTTTGTACTTAACATTTCCGGCAGAGTTGGAGTACAATCACTATTCTGTTCAGTGATATCTATAACATACAAAAGAGCCGAGAATAAAATAGATTTTTGAAGTCTTAAAAAGTTATTTTTCCGGCTAGGGTTTGCTTGAAATTATCTATAATTAGACATTTATTATTGCCTTTTACACTTTCAACTTTCCGTTATTAGGTGCACTGTACTTGTTACCACTTGCATAAACACATCAAAATGAAGTGAACAGGCTTAGGACATTGACTTAACATTTCCTGTACGAATGAATCATTTCGACCTTGGTTTCTGCGATGCAAACACCACTTTACCTGCTTAAACGTTGGAGAACACTTTTTATTGACAAACCCGATTTGTTCGAAGTATTGTTGTCAACATATGATTCATATCTTTTCCTTGAAACTAATCACCGATCTTTTTTTTTCAATGGATTATTAACAATTCGATTAAGAAATTTTAGGAAATGTTTGAATGTATTCATTACAATCGATTTGCTGGGTTTATTTAATGTTAAAACGATTACTAATAAGGTTCAAAATAAACACTTTGTAAATTCGCATCAATTAAAGATAGACACCAAAGAACCCTTCCTGGCGGTAAAATATAACTTATCTTCACAACCAGATTTATATTTGCAATCACATTTTAAGGAAAAAGTTGAATTAAATACACCACTTTAAAGATACAATATTACATACGGACAACAAAGGGGGTAAACCACGACAGTATACACATAATACAACACACGCAAAGTGGGGGTGGTGCAATCAACAAAATAGAGAAGGAACAAGGGGTAGGTATGTATACATTTCGCTTACCACTTTCGATATACGGCAAGAAAACAAACAATATCACATATCCACACACAATGATCATTGTTGTGCACTAAAAGAAACACAATTACGGAAAAATCACACCCAAATTAAACTTGCTTTAAACCATTACAAATTTTACAGCTGACTTTTGATAGAGCACATCACAGATCTTTGTCTATCTCACTATAAGGGCGCATGCGTTTGTTTTCAATTTTATAATTGAGAGTATCCTAAAAAAACTAGAAACAAAGCTGCTGCACTAATAAGGCGAAGACTTTCTTACAGTTCCAACGAGACATTGCAGGTCCATTCGACAACAATGACCGACACACTCAAAACAACCATTCAAGATTGACTGACTGGCATTTGCTGGTATTCTAATTGTACGCTAGATACAAGGCAAACAGATGATTATTGATATTGTGGCGTCCTCTATTATCCATATTTACGACTACGAGTGTAAAGGTACAGTAAAGGTATCTGCATTATAGCGATATATCATGGACAAATAAATGTGGTTGGTATAATTTGAAATTTAAATCAAAATTATTTATTGTAATAAGAATTGCCATATTATATCTTACCATGTTTCAGCAATATTTTTTTTAACGAAAATGAAAAGTGTGAACACATGGATGTTGAAACTAACATCAAGCAGTAAATAATTACTGTGACTTACATACCTATAGGTATACCTTTATACGTAAAACGTATATGTGTATATGCATGTGTTTGAGATACACACATACATTAAGTTTTAATATGAAGAAGCACAAAATTTTTCTTTTTCAATCTCAGAAGAAGAATCAAGAAAAAACTAAAATTTTGTTTTATTATTGTTTGTTTTATTACGCTTACGTGTGATAAAAAGGATTTGAAATAATGTACCTACTCTACATTAGGGAAATCATTATTTTAAAAGAGGTAAATAAATACTTTATTTCAAAGAAAAAAAATATCTTTTCCTACTACACCAGAGATTTGCTTGTATAAAAGAATAATTTAATTTTGTCCAACCAAGAACTTATAAATATTTATCTTTAAAACAAGCAATTTCGAAATTTAAGTGCATTTAATATGTGTCTACTTTTCACGAAAACATTAATTCTATAAGTTAATCGACAAGTAATATTTCTATCGTTTGAAATAAATATATACTTACTTAAATTCGTTGTATGTACGAGGTAGGCGCCATAAATTCTCGGCCTGACATACAAAAAAGAAATTTGGAACAATATACTAATTTTTATTTTTCAAGTAATCTTCGATCCCTAACTTCTATACATTTATTACAACGATTAATTAATAATTCGATACCCTTGTAAAAATAATCTGAACTTTTTCCGTCAAAATGTTCTATAACAGCTGCTTGCAAGTCACTGTCGTCCTTAAAACTACGTCCCCTAAGATCTCTTTTTAAATTAGACAACAACAAAAAATCATAAGGAGCCATATTCGGACTGTACGGTAATGTTCCAATTCTTGAAAGCCGCGTTCGTGGATGGCAGCTTGTGAAGTGGCGGCAGTATGGACGGGAGCATTGTCGTGCAATAATCGCACACCTTTTGTCAATTTTCCACGACGTTTTGCATGAATACTGTCCCTTAATTTATGCAATAAAGACGCATAATATGTGCCGTTCACACTTGTATTGCGCGCTTTAAAGTCAATTAGCATAACGCCCTCACCTTTTTCGTTGCGCTGGTTACGTTGGTTGGCTGGTTACTAAAAACTACTAGGTTCGAACCGTCAATTTCTAAAGCTCGGTCAAAATCCACGTCAAGTCGAGTGTTACATCTGACAGACACTTATTGTGCTTATCAAGTCGATTTTGCCAAAAAGTTAGACTTCTTCAAATTCTATGTTTGTCTTCAGTCTAATTAAGATTTTAACGCTTTGCAGAAACAATCTAAGCAAACATTGCAATTTAGAACCCTTAACCTTGAAGATGATTTAGGACAGACAGAAACTTCAATTGCATTTATTATTTTGGGTAGGTACCTACATTGTATTAAATTTTACAAGTGCGTTCTTTGAAAGTAGTTAACCTTTTAAGTTATTTTGCTACTACTATAATTGTACTATTGGCATTGCTAATTCACCAAAAAGCTCGTCCAAGAAAATGATATATATATTAAACAACCAAAGTCAATTATAACTAGACCAAGAAATTAGGTAGCGACAATTTCTTGATCAAAAAGTTGGCCAAATAATTGACAAGTCTAATAGGCTTTGTCGATCATGTCTAATAATAATAATATGCAAGAAATTTGTACCGACAACATTATATTATTACAAACAATGTAATTACTTATTACAAAGATATTGTCATATTGTTTGATGATATAATACGTGCCCGTTATTTCAGCTTCCTAGTAAATAAATATATTTTAACCGATAAAAATACGGGTAAAGTATTTGCAAATCCCAAATGTCAATTTGACATTTCAAGCAAAAATATGTCAAACCATTGATTATTATTTCCGCAGTATGACGCATCCTTAGGAATTACAATTATTTAAATAACTTTTATCTCTTTTGGTTGAGTCGCTCTGGCAACCGACATGCGCCAATAATTTAAAATGGCGTCAAATTTGGGATGTTGCAACATTTAATCTGGAAAGCAATATAACCTACAAAAGCCATTTTAGAACTGTCATCAATAATAGTATTCAAAACTTTTGACATTTGTTATAATTAAGTACAATGAGTATGCATGGGCGAGATAGGGGAATACGATTCAGTTTCACTCAGACTAGACAGACTCGTGTTTTATCGATTCTCAGGGAAACCGGTACGTACCACGGTGCCCGAGAGCCGACAAAACACGAGTCGGTCTAGTCTGACTGAAACTGAACCATATTCCCCTATCTCGCCCATGTATAACAATGAGATCAATCTCAAGTGCAGTGTGGTGGTATCTTAAAAATCCCTAGATTAGGGTATTTTCTTGTTAGACAGATACGTACAGGTGCCTATTTTGAATATGTACAAATCTGTCAAAACCATATGTGCACATTGTACGCCTTGGTACGCCTATACACATCTTAGACCATTTAATAAACATATAGACACGCCTTAACTATCAAGCAGTGAAACAAAACATAATTCTACGCGGGTGACGTCACGGGTGGGCATATAGCTACTGTATTTAGAACAGCTGACTCGTCGGCCATTTTGGAGATAAATGTCAGTCGTATTACGTACTTATTTTTAGTTATTATTATATATTATGGGTATTTCTTAAATGTACGACTATTGTAAAAAAATATACCTACATGATTTCACGTCCTAAACCGGCTTAATAAAGTCAATTATTCGAAGTTCTATTCAACATTTGCTATTAGCATACATATTTACTGCCTTAAATTATCTCCAAAATGGCGGACTAGTCAGCTATGCGTTATATAGTATTTGAAGGTGGGCACGATGCAACTACTTACATACCTAGACTTTGTACTACAAAAGTAAAGAAAATCCTTCATTTTAGTTTATTAAAATCCCCAATCTTCTTATTCGAAGAATATTTGTTTAAAAACATTATAATCTTGAAAAATATACGTTAGATGTTAGACATACAAATCAGCAGAAACAAGCCCACTCGTCTCGTGAATGTGACGTCACTTAGACCATTTATACATATATGTTTAAATGGTCTAAGTGATGATACCGAAAAAGTTCAAAATTCGGACCGGAAGTACCGCGCGATCATTTATATTCTAAATTAGAGCAGGCTGTGAAATTTAAATTAAGTTGGTATATAAGTACTAATTTACAATTTGAATTGTCAAAGTGACGTTTCAAAATGTTAATTAATCAATAATTGACATTCTGGACAACCTAATAAAAAAAATCCCGCCTGCTATAATTTAGAATTTAAATGATCGCGTGGTAGCACTTTTACTCTTAGCGAGTAGCACTTTTCTTCGAATACCTTGCAAAGTATGCATTCTATAGCGATTTATTAAGAGAAAGAAAGTACTTAGAATAGGATTTTGAATAAGTTTTGTATAAAAAAATTCTTAAGATTGTATAGTTTGAAACGCTCATACGTATAAGAAAGTCGTGTGGTGGCCACACCTGTGTGCGCGTGTGTGTGACCACGATAGCGGTCAAACCGCTATATCTATCAATTCCAAATTTTCTATTTACGAGTACAATTTCCCTCTTGAGATCTTATTAGATTTTCAGTAAAATCGACAGACCGGAAGTAGTAGTTTACTTCAGTGAAAAAATTGAATTTTGCCAATATTTCGTCAACTACTAAGTTTAAACAAATTTATGAAGAATTCATATGTACTTAAAATTAAAATTGAGAACAATTTTATTTAAAACGTTTTTCGAAATTCCTACCGGAAGTAGGTCTTTTACTCCTACCGAAAATCAGTTTTTTGAGAATATTTCGCAAGTCATGTTTTTTAGACAGGTATGTTACGGGTATAAACGTATTTTAAAACATAATTTTCAATATCTTTTGTATAAAAAAATTTTCAAAATTCAGATCGGAAGTACTACTTTTACTCTTATCGAATAGCGATTTTTTGCAAATATGTCGAAAATTACGCATTCTATATATATTTATCAAGAGTACAAAAGTATTTAGTGCTAGATTTGCAATAATTTTTGTATAAATAAAATTTCAAAATTCGAACCGGAAGTAACTTACTTACTCTTAGGGAGTAGCACTTTTTTTCGAATATCTTGCAAAGTATGTATCCTATAGCGATTTATTAAGAGAATAGAAGTACTTAGAATAGGATTTTGAATAACTTTTGTGTAAAAAATTCTTAAAATTATATACACTGAAACTTCCCTTAACGGGCACTTCTATTAGCCGGGCATTTCCCTTAAACGGGCATTTTGTCCGGTCCCGAATTTAAGAGTAGGGAATTCCTAATAAATTGGTTTCTCTTATGCGGACAATCCCTTGAACGGGCGCGGACACTTATTTAGCTGTTTTTTGACCGCAAAGTTTCCATTAAACGGACGGATTTGTATTTGAATACATTCATTACCGCATGATATCTGGCGAAGCCGTTAGCGCAAATCAAGAAAATGTCGAAGCTTTCATAAATAGGTTGCCGTTAATAATTAAAGGGTACAAACTCTGCGATATTTATAATATGGACGAAACAGGGTTATTTTTTCGGGCACTACCAACAAAGACGATGGCATTAAGAGGCGAAAGATATATGGGCGACATGTTATCGAAAGAAATATTTACTATAGTGCACTGTGTGAATATGGCAGGGGAGAAAGAAAAACTGTTGGTTATCGGAAAATCAGCACGTCCTCGCGCAATTAAAAATATTCGCGTTGCTTTAATAGTAAAACATCTTATCGCAGTTTGATAGTTCTGATTCTGTACATAATTTAACCAATTATATTAGCGTATTAGATGCGATTTATTTTATTAAAAAAGCATGGGATGATGTTTCAAGAAAACAGGATTTCAAGAAGTAAATGAGAAGTTTGAAAGTGATCAATATGATCCTGAAGATGAAATTCCTTTATCTAAAGTGGCTGAAATGTGTACGCTAATGGGAAAATTCGGAAGTAATGATGTACAGGAATTTATAAATATTGACGCCATTTTGTATACAGAAGACGGACGATAATCCAGACCATATGTTGCCCGATAATTTATAAAACGAAAGTCAAAACAGTGATGATGAAATAGAAATTCCTAGAAGTAATGATTATGAGAAAAGAATAGTATCGTATAAAGATGCTCTACTGGAAATAAACAAGAAGAATGAGTGTGCTTAAAACCACATGGCGGAAGTGTAAACTTCATCAAGGCGAGGTTAATAATACCGTAGATAATACGAAATACACGCATATAATATTCAGTAACGTATTAAATAAAACATATTCGCACATTTATTACATTTATTTCATTTACGCGAGCGTCCGTTTTGTTTGGTCAGTTCGGACGTATGTGTACGTATAAATAGACGATATATATATTTGCTTACTGTCACGGTCTTGGTCTAATGGTAAAGTATTGGCTTCATAACCCTGCGGTCTCGGGATCTCGAACCTGTTCCGGGACATGAATTTATTTATTCATTTAAATTTCAATTTAATTGAAATTAAATAATAATAAAATTGTTTCGTTAGTCGACTCGAGCCGACATTACCCGAACGAGCGTTACATATCCAAGCATTTCATATTCGAGCGTGACGGGTCAGTCTTGTTCACTGCCTACAATCAGCGCAACGCGCCTAAAGAAGTTTACACTTCAAAAAACTGAAACAATTTTGTTTTGAAAAAGATGATGTTACAAGCGTTTGGTATGCTTAGTGAGCTATCATTACATTTTGAAGCAAAATTGGCATGTAATACACACAAGCAAACTTCCATTTTAGATTATTTTGTAAGATAGTATATAAATTGTATATGTACCTTACCTATATATGTTTCTATTATATGTATGTATATATAAATGTGCACATAGCCGTTTGAGTTTAATTTAGCAAATAAAGTTATAAGTATATAATTTTACACTGTGTGTTCAAATGAAAATTTAGCATTGCGTTTCTACTTAATTTTTCTGTCTTCTCTGATAAACGGGCACTTTTCTTAAACGGGCAGTTTTGTCGGAACAAACAGTGTTCGCCTATGGGAAGTTTCACTGTAGTTTGAAACGCTCGTACGTATAAGAAAGTCGTGTGGTGGCCACACCTCATTTTTTCGTTTTGTTTTAACCTCTACTAGCAAGCAAACCATCTATGACTTTTCGTCTGAAGTCCTTAAAATTAATAGGTTGCAATTTCTCCAGTTTATATAATACATAACTGTTTACGACGGCGCAGTCTATAAAATGCCAAAATATCCTCATGTACCATCTTTTGCTTTTCCTATTTATATGAATAAATAAATTCATGTCCCAGAACAGATTCGATCCCGAGACCGCACGGTTATGAAGCCGATACGTTATCATCAGACCAAGCGCGGGACCGTAAGCAAGTATTTATATCGTCTATTTATACATACACATACGTCCGAACCGACCAAACGAAACGGACGCTTGCGTAAATGTAATAAATGTGCGAATATGTTTTATTTAATACGTTACTGAATACGATATGCGTGTATTTCGTATTATCTACGGTATTATTAACCTCGCCTTGATGAAGTTTACACTTCCGCCGTGTGGTTTTAAGCACACTCATTCTTCTTGTTTTAAATGGAAGACCCGGTATTTTATTGAGGCATTATGATCCTTGTTTTATTCTCTTTCATTTTTGTTAACAATGTCCTATACCTATCTTTTGTAATGTCTGAGAAAATCACTATAGGAGCAATTAATGCAACTTAATGTTTCTACTTTTAAAAACAATGCAAAAATGTTTTTTTTCTGAACGTGTTTTCGTTAAAAATATCCCAAAAAAATTAATAACGTAAACACTATTGGCTCAATTTTAAAAAAGAAAAAACAGTTAAAAAGACATTTTAAACCAGTACTAGAAAATCCAGAAATATATGAGGCGTCTAAATGCAAAAGTCGACATCTACTTCTGACATAAAATCGAGTAAAATGACAAAAACGCCTCTACTTTTTATTTTTCGGCTAAATGTTCTAAATTTGATATGTAAATTATGCTTTTAATATTCGCAGTATAACTAACATTATTTGAAAAATCTAAGAACAGTCGTTTAATTATAATTTGAACTTTAATTTTGCAAATGTCAACTTTTGCATCTCATGAGGTAAATGTCGTATTTTGCATCTCAGCATAATGCAAATTTTGATTTTTCATTTCAAACTATCAATCTACCTTTAAAAATAAAAAAAATATTAAACAATCGCCTTTATTCGAATTTGAAAAAAAAAACAAATTAGATTCAATTCAAGTAATTGTAAAAGTAATTTTAAACTCTTAAATAGTTCTCATCGTCTTCAGAAATATTACTTTCGGAGTCTAAACTTTGATTCTCATCGTTTTCTATCTCATTATGAAAATAGTTATTGTAAAAAGATAGTTTTTCTTGGGTTGGCCAGTCGTCGCCATAATGTTTCTTGAGTAAATCCGAAATGCTTTTAATTTTATCAGGTTTTACTGGCATTCCCACAGGAAGTTCCTCAGGCTTCAGCAGCTGATTTTTTTTCCCCTTTTGAGAATGGATTTTGCTTCTCCAATGTCATTTCTATAATGTACTTCCCCACGAACTACAACACTAACGTTTTTCTCTGTCGTCTTAGAAAGGATGATTCGCTTTACTTTACTGATTTGGAAATGCCAACTATTTGTAGACTTCAAAACATGTTTCACCTTCTCTTTGAAATCATAGATTTTGTAGTCGTCTCCCATTTTCAGCACTGTACAATGTTTCTTGATTATGTCAGCATATTCATCAGGGGAAACAATACAAGATGTTTTTTTTACTTTTTTTTCGATAGATCCAAAGACGCGATCCGGCGGTATAAAAGAATGACCGACAACTGGAAACATGATGTGAATTTCTCTTATCTGTTTTGGTGCTAAAACTTGAAGCCAATACATAGCCATTCCTAACATCGTGGAGTTTTTGTTCTGGCCTGCACATCCATCAGCTACAAGCCTAACAATTTCGACATCTTTTCTAAACCGAAAAGTGCATAATTTATGGAAAACAGCCGACGAGATTTCATTTGAACTTTTCGGTCTATCTACTTCGCTCCATAAAAATGCGGTAACCGTTGTTGAATTGAGAGGAGTGTTTGAAGGGCCATTTACGATAGTGAAATTATAAAAGTTCAATTGCATACTAAAATAGCAAGCTTGGTCCGGCAACTTCGGTAAAGCTAAGTTTTTTTCACAGTCATATGAGAATGTTTCAATATTTTCTTTGGATTCTTTCAATAACCCATAAAAAGCTTTAGCCCTTAATTTGTGGACTCTCTGCTGAGCCATCAATTCAAGCTTGGCTGGTTTATCTAAATTAGTTTTCATTTTTTCTTCAAATTGTGTGCACGTAGAACAAATATCGGTTTTTGGAGATCCAAATCCTATATTGTACGTTGTTGTAAAAATTTTTCGAAAAAAGCACTGCTTTACTTTGTGATTTTCATTTTGACTTTCATTAAACATACACCAAAGCTTTTTTATATTTAATTCGCATGGCAGGTAAACACGTAACATATTCTTTGATCGACTATAATGGCTTTCTGTGCATGTGAGAGATTCTATAAATTCGGTGACTTTTCTTCTTTTCTCATTGTTTTTATTTCCAATTCTGTTACCACCCCGGCGTTCCTTTGGTGATTCCCCAGTATAGAGATGCCTCTTAACAACATTGATTACTCTATCTTTACTTATACCCAAAATGTTTAAAAAAGCACTTCGGCATATTGCTACAAGAGATCCATCTTCAATGCGCCGAATGGTATACTTCATAGAAACATGTTTAGGTTTTCTATTATCATTCTTCTTTGAGCGCTTTGGGATTGATGATGTACAAAATCTCAGTATAAAATTGTCTTGGTCAATCTTATTTTTAGTGGCATAGAAGTGTTGGTGAAAATGTTTTATTGACTGAAGAGACACAAGATTTTTATTGCAGCAATGGTAAGGTGTACCAGGTTTACCGTCATGTTTGCAAGAAGGATAAATTGGTAAATTTTTTGCAGAATGTCTAAAATTGAACATAATGCAACAATGTAAACAAAGATTATTGAAAATGTTACCTCTTTACTTTTGCTATTTCTCTTTTCCACTGACTGGAGTTAGCAATGCGTTTCCTTGCTTTGTTTGGAGAAGATTTAGTAATTATTAAATTATCCATTCGCTCACTATTTTAATAAAACACCACTAGATAATAATGATTAAAAACAATGCTTCTACATAAATGAAATCAACACGTGTTTGTCATGCCCCGTTGATCACGTGTATCGAATGCGAACGCCCATTGGTTCCTGTGCAAATGTCGTTGTTTGCAACTTAATCACACTAGGAGATGTCGGGTTTTGCATTTAACGCTGATCTTAAATGCTTCGTTTTCAATGTTAACTGTCGAGTTTTGAACCAGAACTATTGGTCATCAACTTAGTGAGAAAGTATTCTACCAGATGGCGCCCTTACCTCATTTTATTTAAATTTGTCATATGTCGACTTTTGCATTTAGACGCCTCATATAGTGTCGTTTAAAAAAATTAAGTTCCATGCATTTCCGGTGAAACCGGAAGTGCGTCAGAGCTTAAAGTATTTTTAGAATATGCGCCTCAAGCAACCATAAATCTTCAACTACTTGTTTTTTCTTGTATTTAAAACACAGATGAGCAATCGAAGAAGCAGCTACTCACCCTGTACAAAGAATTTATTTTAGTTTAAAAATGCGTAAAGGTGGGTAGGGGTTACATTCAATATTTTTTCCATATTAAAAGTAATACTAAACTTTCTACATGTTACACCAATTTAATTGTGATATCAATTTTTAAATAAAAGAAACTATTAGAAAAAATGCTTATTTTGTTTTCTAAAACCAAGTCTGCATTGTGTTATGTGTAGCTTTGTAGAGAAACTAAAATTTAAGAATTATGACTACCTAGATTATCTACACATTAAAGAGCAAAATAAGAACAGAATACTCATAATTAGTAACTTTATTAATGTTATTATATAAAATTAATAAATAATAAAATAGAAAAAAGAATTAATAAAGTTATAAAAGCGGTTATTTCCTTTTCGGAACGGGCACTCTGATGCCCATAAGATTACATAATTCGTTTCGTGTAGCTTTGATTTGTTCAATCGGCTCCTCCCAATCTGTACTGCTCAATAGATTCATAATGTCATCTAGATTTTCCAAGGGGATTATGCTTGTGTCTCCATACACAATTAATGACTCGTATAATCTAGTCGAGGTTGACCTCCTTACGTACGATTGACGGTGACAGAGTAAAATAGATAACTGAACTAAAGCGTTTGCAGATACTTCTCCTTTGACCTGAAAAATACGTAATATCAAATATTATATTTTGAGATTTAATTAAAAATCTTTCTGTTTATATAAGGTTTGTTCAAACCTCCAGTTCTGAACAATTCCGGCACCGTTCTAGAACGGTTCGAAATCCTGAAGGTCAGAACAGTTTTAAAATTGGAATTTTAGGAAAACTTGTACTACCAACATTAGTAATAGATATATTAAAAAATACGAAACTTATGGGAAGAAATATCAATCGTAATGAACATTTAATAGCCAGTGCATCTAACTACCAAAATTGCGACATGATTTAAAAAGTTGTGAAAAATTTGTTTATAAGAAATACATTTTTCTAAATTTTGTAATGGATCTTTCTGCATCTTTTTATATAAGCAATATATTCAGATATACTAAAAAAACACCAAACTGGTGGACAAATATCAATCGTAATGGACAATTAAATGTTGCATTTCAAAATTGTGACAGGATTTAAAAAGTAATGAAGAAGTTAATTAGAAGAAATATATTTTTCGAAATTTTGTAATGGATATTTCTGATATACCAGGTAAATAAAACAAGGATTTTTAATACAAGCTGTTATTAATAATAGGCACGTGCATCAAATGCACACACACATTAATAAATATGTATTACATAAACAAATATATTACAGTACATTTTCAATGTTCAAATCCAACTCCTTTCTTTTCGTTTACTTATTGATTTAAAGTAAAAGATTATGCCAAAGATATTTTTTTAAGATTATTTTTAATCTGTGAAGTAGTACACTCTTTTAATCCATTTTGGAGAATATTGAGAATTGAAGCCTTTTTGGTAATTTGAATTGCGATACCTACATGATTTGGTACTTACATCAATCAGACTCTGAACGTTTTGTGTAATACAAGTCTGGGAGTTACATTAACTTGTAATTTATTATAGTTTTCAAGATGTAACAGACTGATTGTTCGGATATCTAACATATTGATATAGGTCAATTATCCAAACAGACGACAAGTCATAAACAGTTACTTCGGGGAAGTAACATTAAATTACAATAATATCTACATATCCTAGCAATACTCTCGTTCCAGTGAATGTATTATGTTACCAGAACTGTACGCCGTTGCAACATTGGTTGCGACACTTGTGACACGTAAGATTTAGCACTTTATTCTCTCAGCTGTCAGAGTTGTTTACATCTTAAAACCACTTTACTATTTTCATTTTCACTATCTTTATACAGAGAAATTATATACAAAGATAAGTTGTTTTCACAACTAAATTATGCCTAAACCATTAGGTAAGCAAGCTAAAGAAATAATTCTCTCTTTAACGTATTTTGAAAAAGAACGCAATAATAATAGGCCATTGTTCCCGCTAACAACAGTTCGAGAGGTAATATTTTCTGTTATTTATAGTTTATACCATAAACAGTTTAATCATATTTTTTATTTAAAGAGTAGCAAGTGCTGTAAATATTCATATTGCAATTGTAAATAAAATATCTACGTCAAAAAATAGAAATACAGTATATGACATATATAAAAACAGTAAGTTTAAAGTAATTAAGAATTTACATTTATAAAATTAATATTTTCATCTATTACAGAACAACATATTACTCTTCAATGATTGTATATTACTCTTACAGAAAAAAAAACTTTTTTCTAGTTGTAATAGGTACATCTTTGCGGACAATATTGCGTAGAATTGGTTTTAATTTTATTATAAGAAAGCTGGCCTGATACTAAACGAGCTTTAATGGAACTCCCACATGTTGTATTAAAACGTGTTACATTCTTGTAACAATATGTTCCTATGAAACATGAAAATGTATGCCAGTTTGTTTCCCTTGAGGAAACCTGGGTTTACCAAGATGGAACTATTTATAAAACTTGACAAAATGACTATAAAAACCACAAAAGCATCGAAAGTGAATGGTAAAAGGTAAAATACATTTTGAAGAATAACATATTTTTACGTATTTATCGTCTTTTAGATATATTTCATACATGCAGGTAGTTCTAATAATTCTAATTCCTGGAGCAGAATTAATATTTCCGACTGGATTATCACAGAGCAGACAATTAATTATACTGGTTTGAACATCAACTTCTTATGAGTTTAGAAGAACCGTCCATAATTGTTGGGATAATGCTAGTTACCACAGGACTGTTAAAAATAAAAGTCCAATATAATCGGCCACTAAAATTGAAATTCAGACATGGCTCACCAAAAATAACCTTTATTATCACAGAACTGCTTTAAATACAATTATTGGATTTACACTCGGATTCAAGAAAGATGATCCCTGCGTCACTACTATATAATTCTATCAAAGAATTATGTTTATATCCGAAAAAGAAATAGTATCATCTTGTATAACAGGATAGCATAAGCCAATGCATGTGTTTTCAGTGCGTTGCAAGCACGACATACGTTTCATAGAATTTATTTGAGCAAGACAAAGACTGAGTGATTGCATGCGCTGTATTATTTCATACACTTCCGTTTAGCGTTTTGGCTTTGACATTAACGCTTTGACATTTCTAGTAGTTTGATCGTTTGATTTCGTTTCACAATTTGTTTGTTTCAATCTTTATTAAACCAGAATGTCACGACGCGGTAAAACATTACGGTCACAAGCTCAAGGAAGGTTTTAAATTTATTAGAATATTTCGAGCAAGAGAAGGTTAATGGTGGTCCTCTAATATCCCTTACATCTGTACAACAGGTAAACATTGTGAGATTTAACATTTTACAAATTCTAATGAATATCTTTTAGCGAGTAGCAGATGCATTGAAGGTAGGAGTAGCTTCAGTAAAACGTATTAAAGCCCGATCACTAAATAGTCCTGTTCTATCTAGTCCAGGGAAGAAAAGGCCCCATATAAAAGCTAAAACAGACCATTTGGCAGAAAGCTCTAAAATGAGTATCCGAAATACATTATACACGATGTATTTACAGAGTAAGACCTTAAAAATGTTGAGTATTGAAGTAATAATATCTTTAATTTTAGAGAAGCATGTTACAGTTGTTAGGGTTGTATTTAATTCATCTAATCTGTTTATATATTTTTTAAAAGTGTAGCTCGACAAGTGTTTACTCTCTGCTTCATATTTTGAAAATAGATATTCCATATATTTTATACCTAAACAGTAAAATCCACCTCTTATATTTATAGGATGTAACTTCATTTCATGTAAAACATGTATACAATTTCGATCACATTTATTTTATGTAAATAAATTGTATTTATTGTTTGTTTTGTACCCACGTTATTTCTCAATAAAGTTCTATTATCATTTGTATTATTTTGGCATATGTTAAATTTAGTACATTAAAAGACTATTGAGTTTATATTACATATTTTTAATAAACGATAAAGGCGATTATCTAACTTAGTTATCTAATTATACATAACCTAAAATTAGATCGATCAATCTGACCGGAAAACGTAGGATGTCATCATTACTTCTTCTTCTTCTTTTCGGGAATATCAAGTTAGGCCTTGACCTTTAACTTATAATCATATTGTGGCTCATCTTATTTTGGGGGGAATTGTTCTGATTTGCTACAGTTGATTCTGTGTCTTGTTTATAACGCTAACCTGGGGCGTTTATGTTTGAAATAGTATTCTGCATCGTAGTTTAGTTGGTCTGTGATTGTTTTGTTAGGGTGGTTTTCCATCTGATAATAGAACTGTGTTGCCATTTCCTTTATGTATTCTAGCAGTGGGGGAGTGTTGGTCTCTCTTTGAATTTGGTTATTTCGTACGTACCATGGGCTTTGTAGGACCATACGTAGGGTGACATTTTGGATTGATTGTAAGGCATTCAGGTGGGTGGGGTAAGTCGTGAACCATATAGGTGCGGCGTAAGTCATAATTGGTCTGATCACCTGAGTGTAAATCCTGAGTTTGAGGATCGGATCCAACGAGCTGTGTTTGCCCAGAAGAGGCCAGAGTATCCCCCTGGCTGATTTGGCTTTTGCTATCGTGGATTTTAAATGTTGCGAGTATCTGAGCTTTCGATCCAAGAAAACTCCTAAGTACTTGACGACGGGTGTCCATGGTATTTGGGTGTGATCAATATATAGATGCCTTTCTACTGTTTTGGTTGTTCTTTGGAACGTTATGGCTTGTGACTTGTCCCCGTTTATCGCAACTCTCCAATTGTGACACCATTCTGATATTATATTCAAAGCTTCTTGCAGGTTTCTGATTGCTATCCGAGGCTGTAAGGACTGGGCTAGTATCGCCGTGTCGTCGGCATAGGTGGCGATCATTGTTTTGTTTGTTGTCGGTATATCTGCCGTAAATATTACATAGAGATGTGGTGACAAAACTGATCCTTGGGGTACACCGGCAGAGAGAAATCTTGTCGAGGAGTTGGTTTGATTTATCTTTATATGAAAGTTACGTCGTTGAATGTATAAGTGTATAATTCGAATCAGATGTGTAGGGTAGTTATATGAGTAAAGCTTATAGATGAGTCCCTCGTGCCATACTGAGTCAAATGCCTTGGAGACATCCAGGAATGCTGCGGTGATTACAATATTTTTGTCAAAGGCCTTGTGGATGTATTCTGTAACTCGTGCCAACTGAGTTATCGTACTGTGTTGCTTTCTGAAGCCATGCTGTTCAGGAGGAAAGATGTTGTTAGTTTCTGAATGTTCAACTATTTTGTGGAGGATTATTCTGTCCGCTATTTTACTCAGGGACGGTAGGAGGCTTATGGACCGGTAGCTGTTGGGTAGAGTGCGATCTTTTCCGGGTTTAGGAATCATGATTACAGAAGCTGTCTTCCAAGTGGATGGATAAGTCTGGGTTCGAAATATGGTGTTAATTATGGTCAGAAGAAACATGACGGCTTTGTAGGGCAAGTTTTTAATCATGGTATTGGTGATTCCATCCGGGCCCGGAGCTTTCCTGTTTTTGATGGATTTTATAGTAGTCATCAGAGTTTGTGGAGTAGTATAATCTTCGTTTGGCTCCGTTGGGGCTTTAAGTCTGCTTTTTATGGTCTTATGTACGTGGGCAATGTGTCTGATGTCTGAGTTGTCCCAGTTTGGGGAGCATTGTTGTTCTAGTTGGTCAGCTAAAGTTTCTGATTTTTCATGATCCGTGATGGCGTAGGAGTTATTTATTTGAAGAGGTGGCATTTCTGTTCTCTTCGTTCTTAAAGCTTTCGCAATCTTCCATAGTGCTTGTTGGTTTGGTTGGATGTCTTCGAGAGTTTTTCTCCACTTTTGATTTCTGTACTCTATGAGGATGTCTTTAATTTCGGCCTGTTTCTGATTCAGGATCGTTTTGATGTTTGGGCACAGTGTGTTTTGGAATCTTCTTCTTAGACGTCATGTCATCATTATAATTTCCATGTTCATTTTATAGTTTACAGTACTTATCATGATGGCGAAGTATTGATTTGAATCATACGATATTAAAAAATGACGCAGGGATCATCTTTCTTGAATCCGACTATAGTTAAGCGATTAGTACATATATATTTAATTATATCATATATATTATTACATAAATGTATAAATCCCCAACTACATACATTACACGTATTTCTTCGACATCCATTGTATTACATATACAAGGGATCTAGTGCGGGGTATAAATAACAATAATATTGGCAAATATGGTAGAAAAATGGATGAATGCATACAACTGCAGAAAGAGGCGTTAACGCAAGTAACCCCAGATATTTAGGTAGATAGCGTTAACCATGCGTTTGTAAAAATGAAAAACGGTAGCATAGGGAAGTAGGTTTCCGAAGACAAGATATATTACATTTTATAATTAATGTAAATGACTCTTCTCATTCAGAAGACATTATAAGTGATGAAGAAAACTAGAGTGTCAGATTAATATTGTTTTACAATGTAATGAGTTTTTTAATGTGTAATAATATATAGATTTTATGTAAGTATATTACTTTTGTGAATGTGGTATAAAATAAACGTATTCAGAATTTGTTTGTATTTTTTGTAGACATAGTCCTAATAATTTAAAACATATTAATGGTGTTTGTTAATATTTTAAAATGTCAAACTAATCCTAACCTCAGATTATTTTTAAAGTACAGCCTACTCAAAGTAATGTAATTTGTCAACACTGTTATGACGTTGCTTATGACGTGTATCGTCTGTTTGAATAATTGACCTATATCACAGATTCCCTTTATTTTTTTTAAATCTCAAGGGGGACACATCGAATCAAAAATTATAAGTTTAGTTTACATACTAAATACCAGATTGTCTAAGTTTAACAAATTTGTCGGTTTGTCTACGAATATATGATGATTATAAATTAATTTTTCACAGGTTCGCAAGTTCTTATAATTGTACCATTACATACATGTTATTCCTGATATAATGGGTGTGAATAAAAACAACTGTAAAAAAAAAATTAAAAATAAGTGATGAACGAAATCACAGCTATATTACTACTACAGAAGCAGCATAGGGACATTTTGTTAGGATAGTGGACAAAACGTCAGTATCAGAAGAAGCGATCGATACATCCAGAAATCAATTGTATTGTATTCTCTTCTGTAAAAATGTCATATTTTCCGCAGAGCATTTTGCGATATTGAATTTCAATACTAACTACTTTGGTGGACACTATGAACATAGATAGGATTATACAAGTAATTGGGGTTATCTTAGGTAACAGTTTACGTTACTGATGAGGATCATCTGAAACACGTGTCTGCGGTCGCACTACACCAGAAGTGTCCAATACTTCATTTTATTATGTTAATACGTGTCCGCGATGTTATTTCTCTGGTTATATAACACACATGTTTACAATATCTGTCTCGTAGTGACGTTGATTACTGTTCATCTAACAGAAGCTATAAATTGCAGTCTACATTCCCATTTTTGATATTAGTTTGCTATTAGAATACTTGTCACTACAGCGACTACTATCAAGATGACATATATTTAGAAAGATATGTATTCGTAGTTTTAATATAATACAACATAACCAAAACTCAAAATAGCATAGCTGTTCATAAATCTAACCTAGTTCTCAGCACTTTCAACTACATGATACACATTTTAATTCAATATCTGTTTTTATTTTTCATTTATTATGAACAAAACTGAACAAAGCATGTTCATAACCTCAAACAACAAAATATCAATGTGAGTTACCTGAAATAAAATGACATTATATAGGGTAAACCACCTTTTCCTATTTAGCGTCCAGTTATTGGCCGTTCCACTAAAACATAAATTAGGTAGAAATTTGTCATATTAATCTTGTATCTGTGAAGATCCGCACAATCCGGCAACACTACTTACATCTGGTGCCAAACGGTCTAGGAATTCTTCCGCCATTTTTAAAAATAGGTAATGTTGTAGGAGGTAATGACCCGAACAAGCTATGTTTACTGGATACATAGTGTGTTCCGACAAGAGCGTGCTGCCACTTGTAAGTTATTTTTCTAAATATTTACAAGTTTATTATTAAGGAACTGAATTTGGTGCGTTTCAAATAATATATTTGATGCAATTCTGATATGATGGTGCATTATAACCTAAAATCCTCTATAAAATCTGAAGGCCAACCACTGAACATTATGTTGCACGTTTTATTTAGTGATTGAAGGCATGGCCAATCTCTGAATTTTTTTACTGATCGCAATAAATTAATGTTACGGTTTGCGTTCTATTGCCTAATGTAGGATAATGCTATTGTTAGAAAATCTAGTAAATAATTGCATCACATTTAGTTACTGGTCGGGGCCAATAACTAAATATCATTACACGACAATCACTAAAACTTACGTATTTTTAGTTGAAGACAATGCCAAAAATTGTTCCGGGTGAAAAATATTATAAGAAACACACAGAAAACGATGTACAAAAAGCTCTTGAAAAATTAAAAATGGAAAACCTTTAAGAGTGGTTTCAAGACAATACAAAATTCCGAGAGCTACTTCGCAGTTTAGAAAAAGCCATAATTATGTAAAACCAGCTTTTGGCCGTAACCCAATCCTCTCCAATGAAGAAGAGTAAATTTTGGTCACCTGGATCTTTGAAAATCACACGTGGATTTCCCTGCCGTAAAGATGTCCTAGAGTCGGTGAGAGAATTTCTAGAGCAAAGTCCAAGAAAAAAACCATTTGTTAACAATCGCCCTGGCGAGACATGGTATCGAGCTTGTTTTCGAAGGAATCCAGAAGTTTCGGAGCGTACATCAGAAGCTGTGACAGCAGCAAGTACAAACGTGTCAGATTCAAATAGTAAAAAATGGTTTGCGGAAATAGAAGACTACTTGATTTAGAGAAATATTGGACGATCCAAACAGAGTAATGAACGCCGATGAAATGTGCTTCCACCTATGCCCTAAGAACAATAAAGTACTTGCTCCAAAAGAAGCACGAAATGTTATGAGGTGGAGCATGCTTCTTCAAGGCCACATTAACAGTAATGTTCACTTTTACGGCTTCTGATCAGGTAACGCCACCAATGATCGTAAATCCATATAAAACACTCCCCACAAATATCGCAAAGCCCGTGCCTCTAGGATGGGGAATCGGTCTTTCAGATCCAGGATGGATGAAAATTATTTAAAGAATATAGCCTCGAGTTTCCCCGTAATTCTCTTCCTAGACGGTCACTGTACACATCTCTCATACAAACTTAGTTCTTTATGTGTAAAACTTCAAATAATTTTAGTGTCTGTACCCGAATGCTACAGGAATCATGCAGCCCGCGGACGTTGGAGCATTCAAGCCGATAAAAAATGGGTGGAAAAAAGCGGTTGTTGAGTGGAGAAGAACACATTCGTTGGAAACTCTGACCAAGGAGCATTTCGTTCCTGTTCTTAAAGTCGTTCAGAAGTCAAATCTGCTTTTACTTTCACAAACCAGAAATTATTCAGTGGGTTGTGTTACTCTTGCACTAAAAACTTAGGATATCGTAAACATGGAGTAAAATGTAATTCATGCATACGGTTAAACTTGCACAATCGAACTCTAATATATTTACATGTCAAACTTGTTTAACCAATCAAAAATACCGAGGTACCTACAAAAAATATTCTTGAAAAAAAAAGGCGTTTAGTTTCGAAACTACTTTCGAAAATTTTATTAAGTTGCGTTTTATTTGGAAGTCCTAATGTATTATATTGTAACGAAACAAGCCCACAAAAGAAGCAGACATCCGGGCGACGACAAAAACGTACCGGTAAACAAATCGTAAATCAACTGCCGGTAAACAAGTCGTAAATCATGCACTCAGCGACAGAAAGTCTGGGATGTGGTAGAAGAGAGTCAGAATTTGCTGGTATTTCACTAGACCCTTTGTCTGCCGATATAAATGCCGCCGCTAGGATAAGAAATTCATTCAATAGTAGTCGCGCGCGGTATTTACTGAGCAGTTCAAATAACATAAATAATGTGAGTAGTGCAGTTTTATTATAGTTCACAAAATACATAAATATTACTGATATAAATAGTACCAGAAATTGCATATAATTCAAAACAACTCGAGACTATTAAGGAAGACATTCAAAAGAATTCATCGAATATGAGACAGGAATTTTCTGAGGCCATCGGAGCCGTAGAACAAAAATTTAAGGAACGCATGTCCAGAATGAGGGACGAATTTAAAGTTCAGCTTCATTTGCCAGTGATGAACGAATGCAGTCCCCATGACACCTCAAGCAAAAGTCTGGAGATCTGCCAAACAGCAAAGGCAAAGGTAAAACCTCCCACCTTCGATGGAAAGACGTCATGGATGACGTACCTGAAACAATTCGAAGCCGCTGCAGGAGCAAATGGATGGACGTCCACGGAGGAGGCCAGTGATGTTCTGCAGACCTTACTTCCGGAAGAGTGTCAATTGTTCAAGCGTCTTGAGATGAGGTATGGGCATGCTCACCTGGAGCAGGTTTATCATATACAATTGAAGAATCGTCTGCAGAAAAAGGGTGAAAGCCTCCAAAAATTCGAAGCGGATATCGCCCGTTTGGTTCGTCTGGCGTATCCAACGGCTCCAGATAGCTTCTCAGAACAGTTGGCTGTGCAGACATTCATAGATGGTCTTCGAGATGGCAATACACAGCTAGCACTGAGGCTGGCAAGACCAAAAACCTTAATTGATGCTTTGGCACATGGTCTGGAGTTCGAAACCGCAAAGCTGTTCTCTCGAAACCCGGCAAGAGTATGTTCTGTCAGAGATCTACCAGACGCCGAAGAATCCTTAGAACAGGTAGTCCGACGATTAGTGCATCAGATGCAACCTAAGAGAAGAACGCTCCGATGCTGGAATTGTGGTGAGATGGGCCATGTTCGCAGTAAATGCAAGAAGGAGCCTAAGAAACCCATAGCGAAGCAAGCAGAAAAACTAAAACGGGACTATCAGCGAAGGCAGTGCTCGACCCAGTATTATAGAGCCTCAAAAGCAATAGCGCAAATTGCATCCCTTAAACACCAAAACGCTGATACTCTTTCAAGGAGACCATGTCTAGAAGACCGGGTAGAAGAAGAATCGGCCAACACACTTAGAACTACCGTGGTTGACGATCAGTGGCAACCTGACAATTTAAGGATCGATCAGGAAGCCTTGGTTCCTTGATGGTTTGGAAAGGTACTGGTCACAGACCAGCTTGGCAAGAAGTAGCTCCTCGATCACAGGGACTGAAATCCTACTGGACTCAATGGGACTCTCTGAAGGTGGAGAATGGCCTACTCAAGCGTGTTGTGGAGAACCCAGATGGATATGGGCAAAGGATACAGGTGGTCATCCCTAAGAAAAGGATACACTGCAGCGTGCACAAGACACTCGAGAAAGTGCGCCAACGATTTTATTGGGTGAATTGCACACGAGATGTAAAGGAATGGTGCCGAAAATGTGCAACTTGTGCCACCAGCAATGGGCCCCAAAGACGTCGACGAACACCCCATAGTAAGTCAAGGGTGGTGCGTTTCAACCGATTGGCCCCATACCATGGATGTAACAACAGCGAAGTAACGGATGTGCGACAAATTACCAGAAAACATAGAGAGCCAACTTATGGGAATTTCATGAAAGAATATTCTGGTACCAGGAAGGCTCCTTTTGGAATTACCACGGAGAAGGTTGCTTCTCCGTGGTAATTCCAAAACGAGCCTTCCTGGTACCAGAATATTCTTTCATGAAATTCCCATAATCCCATGATCTTTTTACGGTACCCTGTGATTATGCCTTAGCTCACTGTGTGACAGTGCCGGATCTAGGAAATTTCTTAAGGGGGGGGGGCAAGTCAGCACCATGCCGCCCTTGTAGTTATTTTCACTACATAGGTAATGCAGTAATAAATTCCATTTTGCCGCCCTCCGGAGATGCCGCCCGGGGCAATTGCCCCCTTTTGACCCCCCTCAATCCGGTAGTGCTGTGTGGCCCAGGATCTATGTATGCGTAGAGGGATTGCCGTGGAATTCAAGAGGAGATATGGCGAGGTCAATGAACTGATACAACAAAAGCCAAGGAGGGGTTGGTAAAACTCTGGAGATAAAACGTGACGGACAATCTATCTTTTACCTGGTCACAAAAGAAGTCTCCAACGAAAGGCCGACCTATCATGGATTGTGGGAATCCCTTGTTGATTTACGAGGACGTGCACTCGAACGAAATATAAAGATGCTGGCAATTCCGAAACAGGGCTGCGGATTAGACCGTTTGGAATGGAGAATCGTAAGAAACATGCTGGAGGTTGTATTTCGGCATACTGGTATGGAAATAGTCGTATGCAGCTATCGGCCCAATCAGCCCGTTATACAACCTAAGACGGTGGACTGCCATTTCCACAAGACAACTGGGTGCACCCGTGGGTCCCAATGTAGATTCCGTCATCCACCAACAACAAGAACATGACATAGCGTGTTTCGGGACGAAACGCAGTTTTTAAGAAGAGGGCAATGTCACGAAACAAGCCCACAAAAGAAGCAGACATCCGGGCGACGATAAAAACATACCGATAAACAAATCGTAAATCAACTGCCGGTAAACAAGTCGTAAATCATGCACTCAGCGACAGAAAGTCTGGAATGTGGTAGAAGAGAGCCAGAATTTGCTGGTATTTCTCTAGACCCGTTGTCTGCCGATATTACAGATATAAATAGTAGTTAGTGATAGAAATAAATACGTGTGTTAATTTAAGTTGTAGTAGTTTTAAGTGTCATACATTTATTTTATATTTTTATATTGTCATTAGTTTTAAGTGTGTAAATATACACACAGTTTTAAAACATTTGCACGAGTTCTTTATTTCGAACCCGAAAACGCAACAATATAGAAGATTCCTATCTATATCTTACTTTTGTATTGTAACAAAATAACGTTTATTCTAAAGTATTCTAAACTAAAAAAAGACCAAGTTATTTTTTCTTGCTTGCTCGCATTCAGTTGAGTAAGTGCGGCCAATGACTAGCATTTGGTTTTCACAGACCAGATTAATTAATTCTGCAAAATTTACTAACACATAAGTAAAAGTAACATGTTTTTGAAAAATGCGGACCTATTACCTATCAAAAACGTTAGGCGCAGTTCTCATTATGTAGGTTGGTAAAATATAATGAGCCTTTAAATCTATTTGTTAGAATGGGAGACCAATCACTGGGTGGTTTACCCTACAGTTTTTAAAATCTCTTGAATATTTTTCTAAGCTGGAGGTAAATGCCAACATTGTCCACTTCGAAAGAAGAAAAATATTACTCTTATCAAACTATTGCCTACCTGTAAATACTGACAAAGTACTGAAATTCCATCAATTAGTTTGTAAATATCTTTACAGCCATTGATCTCCAACTGTATAAGTTTGAAGATCTTTTTAGGAAATTCATGATCTGTCTCGTTGATAATACAACTTATGCAGCCAGAACTGAACAGTTTATCCAAGAATCTAAACATAGGCACTATTATTCGGTCGACCTTTTGGTAATCAACGAAAATTTGATGTATGATAGTACAGATGTGGAGGATTTCTGAACTTCCTTTCTCCTGTTCCACTTGCTTCAGTTTTTCGAAAAAAAAATGACTCGAGTTTTTTACCTAGAATTTCATGATTAAAATAGTGTGGTACACCACTATATCAAGCAGTTTCAATACATACCAAAGTTTCCGTTAATCCACCGATACTGCATATCAGACCTAATAATAAGTTATATTGGTAATCACTAAATACTATAAGCTGTACAAATTTTGGAAAAGTTGTAGCTGCTGAATTCCAATTCAACATGTCGCAATCTTCCGTGATGATCTCTGTTATCTTCTCGTGATGTGGAATATTCGGAACTCTAGGACTGCTAGAAATTTTTTACCGTAAACATCGTCATGTCATCTCGACGTCATACTTACTTGTACAAGAGATTATAGAACACTCTTCCAGCTAGAGCTCTAGTACGATCAATTTTTTCAACAGCTTGCTGTACAACGCCCGTGCATACTTTCATGATTATATCTTCAGATACCGCTTCTGGATTATGCTTGGTCATGAGTAACGTTAACGTTTGCAATCCTAACATAGAAGCTTCGCGCACCCAAGCTCCTATATCACCTCTGTTATCTTGGGTGTATTCGGTCAAGCCAATCAAAAAGCAATGATAGATCTGTATGATTTGACCGTGTGAAAATCCTGGAATAAATCAGATAGAAGCAAATATTTCGTAAAAACTACACAAATTAAACCTGATTGTATTTCGTCTTCCAACGTGTTACAAATCGAAGTTAACGCTTTTATGGCATCTCTCCGGCTTTCGGACCATTTAACTGTTACTGGTGTGATGATCGTCGCATCTATTAAGGCCTTGATAATAGTGTTCAAATGAGGTTTCAGTATGAATGCAGGCAGAGACCCTATGGCCAAAGCGTGTCCCATCCGAGTGACTTGGAAATTGGTCGATGACAATTCTTTTATATAGTTATTGACGATAAATTCTTGTTTTGCTAGATCTTCGGGCCGTTTTCCTTGATAGTACTCAGAAAATAGCGCTGGCAAAGCAGTGATAGCAGAATTTCTTATATTTGGAACGTCATAGGAGAGGCATTCGTTTAATAAATTTAACCAGTCATCTGTACAAAGAGTCGTAAAATATAAAAACAAAGCACAAGAAATTTAAATAAAGTCGAACAATAAAACATGCGCCACTTATTTAACTTAGGTGTTGCCTATTATATTTCAGACACATATTACCATGTGGCATCCGATAATTTGAACGATTTAAGAAAGTACTAACAATTAAAGTTGTCAGTTATGAAATTATCTTTATATGTAAAATAAATACTATTTAAACTATTGAAATTTATAATCTTCCTAATTAATTAATTAATTAATTAGCGAAATTTTATTATAAGAAATTGAAGCATGCATAAACTCGCTGAGCTCCGCTTGGTCTAGCGGTGTCCTGAACGCGTACTGCTTAGTGCCGACGCTCGATCTAGCGGTCGCCATTTTATCTAACGAAAATAAATTTGGCTCGATGACTAAGCGGCGGTAAAAGAAGGCCGTAAAAATTCAAATTTGAATCTTGTGTATAATACGATCAATAGAAATATATTCAATTATGTTGCACAATAGATTTTAAATAGTGCCTAATAATTCTTTTTGAACTATTTATAGGTATATTAATGAAACTGATGGGCCTTGTAGTCTTTAAATGTGTTCATGTGTTCATACATTCGTACTGCCTTGTTTAAACTTTTTTCCTATATAGATAGTTACATAGTCCATTCGGTAACGTAAGATAAGACTTTTTCACAAGATCTGTCAATATCAGACTCCAGTATGTTAAATGTTGGAATAAGATTGCTTTCTCAACTAGAGCAATAAAACAAACATACAATGTTATCAGTTTGTCATATTGATTTATCAGTTGTATACTCTGTAATTAAACACTTATTAGAAAGTAGCATTTAGTAAATACGTCAATTAATTACAGTAGTACCCCGTTATCCGCTGACTCCATATCCCCGGTTTCAGTCATCCGCGATTTACCTATGATGAGCAGAAAACGCGTTATATCAATAAATATAAAAGTTATAGGAGCATTTGTCGATATATCGTCGTATATATGAGTCATCCCCTGTATTCGGCGCTCTCTTATGATAAGTTAAACAAGTTGGAACGTGTTTAAGGTGCCACTCGCTTTTACTTGTACATATAAACGCTCCTGTTAACTTTAACTATGAGTTTAGTACTATTCGAATTGTCGGACAAGACAGTGCTTGCAATAGTTTTTAAATAAAGCAAGTAAATTAGAAAATCATTTTAAAATGGCTTCTAAACCAAAAAGAAAACGTGAAATGCTCACTATTAGTGAAAAAATAAAAATCATTAATATGATTGAAATAGAAAAAAAATCCATTGCAACTGTTGTTAAAATATACAATAAAAACAAATCTTCGATACGAGAAGTGTTAAAAAACAAAGATAAGATTCGAGCTAGTTTTTCTAGTGCACCCCAAACTGCAAAAGTTGCAACCACAATACGTAATAAAGTGTGACTTAAGGTAGAAAATACCTTAAATTTATGGGTGGAAGATATGACAAGAAAACATATTCCTATCGATGGCAAAGTGCTACAACAAAAGGCGTTGGTTTTATATGAAGATATGCAGACCCAAGATTATACTGAAGAGGAAGGAAAATCATTCACAGCAAGTAGGGGTGGCTGCATAGATTTAAAACTCGGTTTAATCTAAAAAATATAAAAATGACAGGGGAATCTGCGTCGGCTGATCATGTAGCTGCTGCCCTGTTTCCAGAAAATTTTAAACAAATTATTGCAGAAAAGAATTATCATCCTAAGCGAGTTTTTAACTGCGATGAGACTGGTCTTATGTGGAAAAAATGCCTCAACAGACTTATTCATAAGACTGCAGAGTGCACCAGGCTTTAAAGCAATTAAAAGCAATTAAGGATAGACTTACCTTAATATTTTGTACAAATGCAGCTGGTCATATGATTAAACCCGGACTTGTTTACCGATCACAGAATCCACGTTCTCTTTGGCAATCAAATCGAAAGGCGTGGGTTACGGCTGTTCTATTTACACAATGGTTTCATCAATGCTTTATTGCGGAAGTGAAAAGATATTTGGAAAAGGAAGAATTACCATTTAAAGTGCTGCTGATACTAGACAATGCTCCTGGGCAGCCTGTGTCACTAGGAACAGAAGATAAAAATATTGAAGTGCTTTTTTTACCACCTAACACGACCTCATTGCTTCAACCCCTTGATCAAGGTGTCATTAGATGCTTTAAAGCCATATATATTCGACAGGTTTTCGATATGCTGTATACAATGGCTGACGAATGCTCTGATATCGGGCTCATGGAATGCTGGAAGTCATTTACAATTGCTGACGCAATTCTATTTATCAAAGGAGCGATGGGGGAATTAAAGTCAGAAACGATAATAGCATGTTGGAAAAATCTGTGGAATGACATCGTTCTTAGTTCTGAAGACACACATGATATTAATTCACATCTAACAACGATATTTAACATAACGCAGAAAATAAATGGAGAAGGATTTAACGATATAACACAAGAGGAACTCAGTGATTATATAAACGAAGAGGATCAAGTATTCACCAACGAGGAATTGGAAGACCTTGTGAAATCTTCTCCAGAAGCGAGTGACGATGAGGATGAGGGTGAACAAGAACCGCCAGCATGGACGCTTGAAAAATTTTCAGCGATAGTTCGAACTGCTCAAATATTAAAAGAACAGATAGTAGAATATGATCCAATAATGGAAGGCAGTATTAAAATTACTCGCACTATAACAGAAGCCTTGAAACCTTTGGAGGATTTGTTTATTGAAATGAAATGACAAAAACGACAACTACCAATAACAATGTACTTTGAAAAAGTCGACTAAACCACAACTAAACCATCGATAATGCACAGCCAACAACATCGTTTGCTTCGGATCTAAGTAAACAATCGACTGTTAACTTGGGCTTGGAGGAAGATGAATGAATATGTAGCTCACGATGATAAAGTTTTTCTTGTTGTATATTTTCTTGTTGTGTATGTAAATATGTACTACATATATTTACATATGTATGAACTTATATATTTATTAAATTTAAATTCTATTTGTGCCACAGCACAATAATATTTAAATTGGTATGATGGGCTATGTGTGGGTGGATAGTTAAGAGATGAAATTGAGACAAGGTCCAAGTTCCCACAGATTCTTTATTTAAATTAAGGCGACCGGTTTCGTGAGTTTAAAAATACTATACTCACATCATCAGGCCAAGAATCATACCAATTCATACCAAATACCAAGAATATTTATTTATTTATTGTTTATTTATTTTTAATAAATATTATATAACTTATTTTTTCTTGTTTCATCGTTTTAACTTTGCTTCATATTTCATATTGTACTAGAAAATAAAGCGTTCGCTACTATCCGCGGTTATCAGTATCCGCGGAAGACCACAGAACCAAACCCCCGCGGATATGGGGGTACTACTGTAAAATTGAAGGACAATTCATATTGCAGATAAATATTCCAACTAAAACTGCTAATATATTGTTAATACATTCGTCTTCATTGCTGTTGTCAGAAATTGTTATTCTTCAAAAGTAGTACAAGTACGCATGCGCAAGCAACAATTTTAAAATTTGTTTCTCTGACCCGTTTAATAACTTCTAGCAACGAGCTCCAGCTGTACTCTCTGAACGCATGAAATGATACTCTTTCAATAATAACTTTACTTTTGAATAAATGCTGTTTATAAATATTTTATGCTTTAATTGCTAACTTTTTTTAATTAATATATTTGGCTGCTTACAGCTTCCATAAAGTAGAAAATACTTCAAAATGATAGCAGAAAAATTTAGACGGCGTCATCCAAATTTTGTCAGTTGGACACTTCTCTATCTAGAGCCCTTAACGACTTTTTTTTCAGTGTGCGTCTTACAACGTTCGTAGTTATAGTCCGGGAGGTAGCGTTGCAAATGAAAAAGTCATAGTAAGCCGGCTGATTTTGATATCGGTAGTTGATCTCGTACAACTAATCAGTCAACCGACCGTCAGCTGCTCAAGTAGCGGTGGGTCTGGGTATGGGGGGCCGTGAAAGTTGTAAAAAAAAATAAAATTTTAAGCAATAGTACGCCGGCTGAAACTTTTTTTTATAAATAGTTGACATCATAGTGAGTTGAATTCAAATCGTCAGCTGCATCGTGGAGGGGGGATTCTGCTCAGCTGCTCGCATGAACTTGTAAAAAAACACGTGAAATAAAGTTGTAGTACGCCGGATGAAATTTTACTAGGTGATTATTAAACAATTAAAAGTATGAAAACAAGAATCAGCCGAGTGTGTACTGGTGGAAAGACCATTAGCTGACGCTGTAAAAGCAAATATTAATCGAGCTACGCACGGTATTTTTCAGGGTCCAGCTGACATTACTCCTCCCTGCTCGCACTCTGCTGACTGCTAATTTCCCAGACGTAATTATTAAACTATGGTATTGTCAAATTTCAACCGGGGTAGTGACAAATGAATGGCAATATCGGGAAAAAAGTAATACAGTAGAACGTCGTTTATCCGCATTAATTGGGACCAAGGGTTGTGCGGATAACGATTTTTGCGGATAATTGAACATGCGTTTAATTTAATGCAGAAAAACACGTACAGTACAAACAGTATGTATTTTATTTTTGACAATTACAGTGTCACAAAGTAGTCTGAAATTTGTTTTTGGACGAGATAACCACGTCTTTTTTTTGCCGCCAAATCTCTCATCCTCTTTAATAAAAGAAGTTGTGTCGGGCAACTTTCCGCCTGTTTTTCATACCACAATAGTGCAGTTTCTAATGCAGTGAAGGCTTCTTGGTGACTTGGTCCTCTTTCTTCTTCATGATCTGAGTGTTCATCTTCTTCAGCCTTATTCTCTTCTTGCACTACGGCTATCATTTCATCATCACTCAAAACTTGAAAACCAGCATCATCTTCACTCTCCAACCAAATCCGTGCGTCTTCTCTATCACAATCAGAAAATCCAGGAATTGCGGGGAATAACTCATCCATCACTTCGTTCAAGTCCTGCTCAAAAGTATCGCGTTCGTTCTCAGAACCTTCTTCTCTTCTTGCCAACAACTTATTCCACGCGCTTCGCAGATTTTCCTTCGTCAAAGAGGTCCAAGCATCCGCTATCATATAGCAACAGTCCTTGAGGTTGAGTTTCTTTGCATAAGAAATCACACTTTCTTCATCATCTACAGACTGTAGTAAACGACGCAACATGTCTTTTCTGTAAATTCTCTTGACCTTCACTATTACTCCTTGATCCATTGGCTGAATCAGAGCTGTAACATTTGGAGGCAAGTATCTCACTTCAAAATTCTCGTTAATGGCATTCAATAGCTCCAAATTTGGATGGGACGGCGCGTTATCAAGTAAGAGGATTACTTTACATCCCGTACTTGCTTTAAAATCGCGAGAACCACCCAGTTTTTCATTCATTAACAACGCTTGCTCGCATAGCAAAGGTCCAGAAATAGGATCTCCCTTATTCCTTTTCTGCACAAACCACAGAAACACAGCTTCCTCTAGCTTTTCATTCTGTGCCGTTCTCATAGTTTTTCTTCTTTTAGACCCTTCTTCGCTATCTAACTTCGATGCATAATTCAAAATTTCTTCTTTTCGGGCTTTAATATCATATACCGTTCTTTTTCCGATCTTATAACATGCTACTAAGGCGTCGACACTCTCACCTTTATCGAGTCTTCTGATAATCTCTACCTTTTTCTCGATCGATACAACTTTCCGATTTCGTTTACCTTGATCACCACTCGTCGATGCCATGCTTACTAATGTACGAAATCACAGTTTGACTGTACAGAAAAACTACACACCAATCATAAAATTTAATATCATGCAGTCTTTATACACATTCACTCAGTATTCTACTGTGAAAAAGATATGTACTGTAGGTACTGTACGTATACGCTACTATCTCGACGTAACAACTGAACAACTTATGACTTGCAGCGAGGAAACTCACTCTACGCACGATGACGCTTGGTGGCGGGAGCAGTGATTTTTGTTTTGAGGTGTGCGGATAATTGACGTTGCGGATGATTGACGTGCGGATAAACGACGTTCTACTGTATGTTAATTATTTAATTTGTAATGTTTTTTCCGTAAAAGATAATAATTCTTGCTTTTTGCCACAGAATATACAAAACGGTTGAATTTTAAACATATTTGTACTTGCGTCCGATCTTTCAAAGAGTACACTCGAAACTCTCACGTATGTGAAAGAGATGCGTACATCCCTTATGGTCTACCTAGCAACATGAAACGCAGATGCACCCTGCACATTTGATGAAGGGGGTCCGAATAACATTGTTTACTGCGTCGGATGAAGGTCTTTTCACCACTATAGACACAGCAGATTTTTTTTCCTACTTTTAATTATCTAAACAATATCCTAGTTAATTTTCGTCAGGCGTACTATTACCTAATTTGACGTTATTTTCTTACAAGTTCATGCACGCAGCTGACCGCATAATCCCCCCTCCAAGATGCAGCTGATGATTTTATTTCAACTCAGTATGATGTCAACTATTTATAAAAAAATAAATCCGCCGGCCTACTATTACTTTATTTGAAGTGATTTTTATACAAGTTCATGCGCGTAGCTGACGCATAATCCCCCCCCCCCACGATGCAGCTGACGATTTTATTTCAACTTACTATGATGTCAACTATTTATAAAAAAAAAACCAGCCGGTGTACTATGACTTTATTTAATTCTTTTTTTTTCCCGTTTCGCGGCCTCTTACAACTACACCCACCGCGGGTGCGTCAGCTGATGCTTGGTTTAGTTATTAGTAATAACATACGTATCGAAGAAGATAACAGTCGATCGGCGTAAAATCACTACCTAAAATGCAACGCTACCTCCCGGACTATTATGAATTATATTGGTTATAATTTTACTTTCCTAAAATATTATAAATCTTTTACAGATTTAAACGTTTACATCGTTTTATAAAATTATGATATTCGAATTCTTTTACTTCATAGTTATACATACTTAAATTTATTGCCATTTCATTATATGAATTTTTGTGCTACTTTTAATCGTTTTCAAAATATGTTAATTTTTTCAAATATTGATTTTACAAGACTTGTTTTGCACAACAACAACATATATTCCATGCCACTTGCATATGTATAAATTTCTTTCTTTTTATCTATTAATATTATCAGTGCTCATTGGAAAGATTATAATTTTCAAAAATTATTTCGCAATGAGAAAAGATTAATATTATTCCCTAAAGATAAACCTTCAGCAAACAAACTTGAAATCCAAATACCTGCAATATCGTTCTCATGAAAGGGCAACTGCGCCAACGAACACTTCTGTATAAAATCGGAACAAGCTTGCTTCATTAGTTCACCACCCATACCTCTGAAGTACAATTTGTCTTTGAAAAGCGGCACTAAATTTCTGGTGTTCTCTATCAGAGAAGAACCCACGAAATCTTCAATTTTTACATTTTTTGATTGAGCAACAGCTGACAAAGAATGTAGGATTTCCCCTATCGCCAAGACAGAACCATGTCTACAGTTTAAATCGATGCTCTTTGACTTGTTGAACAATTCGGGTAATACAACGTTGATAACGTATTCCGGGGCCTAGAAATGTAATTAAAAATTGGATTTTAAACAGGTGAAAATGAAATTAGAAATAGGAAAACAAAAGAATTATTGCTTTGGAATTAGTTCAGAGAAATTTAAAAAAAAAACATGATATGAGATTATTAGGAAGAAGAGTTTGGAACAATTTTAGAACTTTTTGCTGCCATAACAAATTCATATCAAAGACTGAAATGCTACTTTTATGTAATCTTATTTATATTGTAATGTAATTTTTTTAGATAATTTATATATGAAAATTATTAAAATATATAGATAGCATATACCGGTAAGTTTTCGGGTGAAGCAACGACAGAGGAGTGTCCAAGTCCCCACTATCACTCGCTACAGTTATCGTATTCCCCGACGCGAACGGCTGTAGTATACTACTACCACCGCTCTGGTTAACGGAGGGGAGTACATATACGTAGTCGTTCAGTTGTGGGGACTGATACATGCGCTATACAATCGTTGCGTTACCAGAAAACCTACCGGTATAGATATTAGATATCTTCACAATAATTCACAAATACATATAATACTTTGCAATTTAAATTAATGATAATTTAATATAGTCTGCAAATGTGAAATATCCTTCTTTTCTTAATATTCACTTATATTGTGAAGGACTTAATTCACCTTATACGTAGTATAAGGTGAAAATTTTTCATTTTCGGTCCCCTGATTCCGAAAAAATAATTTTTAAAATATGGCCGTGTATGTGAGCACGTTAACGGTGAAACTGCTAGGGGTATCAGTATCAAACCTAGTATACAGATTTTCTAAATCTCCATTTATGGATAACTTTCCTAATGTTGAAGAAACGATCGGTAAATTTATCAATGTTATTAAGAAACTTAAGGAGTGTTTGACAGTACTTTAAGATTTGACATTTATTGTCAACTTTTGAAGATTTTTTGAAAAAATTGAAAATTGCCGAAATTTTCAGTTATCCGTATTTTCGTACCATTAAAAATATAACAAAAGTAAAAATAGCGCCTGGAAGTAATTTTTACGTAGAATTTAATAATCTTAGTTAAACATTCATGGCACACTTAATTATCAAAATATAACATACACTTGAATTTTAAAAAGATAACCATGCCAAACCCTATATCTATGAAATCAGAAAAAAATAAGCATTTTAAATAAGTCATGCCCAACTGTAACTGGCATTTAAAAGAAACAAGTTCATGTCATATCTTGATTATTAAGTTGGCCATGAATTTTTAATTAGGATTAAAAATGACTACAAGGTGCCAGTTTTAGTTTTGTTCTATCTTTAATGGTTATGAATATATGAATAACTGAACATTTCGGCTATTTTAATTTTTTTTAAATATATTCAAAAGTTGACAATAAATGTCAAATCTGAAAATGCTATCAAATACTCCTCAAATTTCTGAACAACCCTGCTAATTTAACCGATCCTGTATCTTCAATTTTATGAAAATTACCCATATAGGATGTTAGAAATGGGCATCCTGTATATAATTATCTTCTTAGGATCTGATTTGAGCTTCAGACAAACCGTTAGACCGGATGTAATAGTTTACTTCAGTAAAAAAAATATGTTTTACCTATATCTCATCAACTACTATGACTAAAGAAATTTCTAAAGAATTCATAAGTACTCAAAAGTGAATTTGTAAAAAATTATAAAAACTTTTTTGTCGAAATTCCTACAGCAGCAGATCTTTTACTCTTATGGAAAAACAGTTTTTTGTGAATATCTTGCAAATCATGCTTTCTAGATAGGTATATTCAAAGTATAAAAGTATATAAAGATGGATCTTGAATAATATTTGTTTTTAAGAAATTTCAAAATTCGGACTAGAACTAACCCATTTATCTTATCTAATAAAAATTTTTGTAAATATTCCGCATGATGATAAATAAAATAACACCATTCTCCACAGCAAAGAATAGCTTCATAAACATTAAGCAAATTTGTGATGAATGTGACATTTGTATAAAGAACAAATCAAGAAGGAAACCAAAATTTGGTTTGATGTCACATTTAGGTTCAGCAACACGCCCCATTTGAAATTATATCAATTGATACCATTGGAGGTTTCGGAGGATCACGGTCTACAAAAAAATACTTGCATCTTCTTGTCGATCATTTTACAAGATATGCTTACATTTTGACATCAAGAAATCAGAGCTCAAGTGATTTTATTAAGCTAATAAAAAATGTCCACCAATATCCTGGCAAAAATTCCAAGGAATTTAAAGACTTCCTGAAAAAGAATAACATAACAATAGTGTTTACAGCTGTAGACGCACCATTTTCAAACGGGATAATGAAAGGCTGAATCAAACTTTAGTCAATAAGATAAGATGTAAAATAAACGAAGGTGACAAGAAAACGGCATGCACAAAAATGTGTAGCAAAATATAACGAAACAGAACATACAGTCACGAAGTTTACTCCAAAATATCTTTTAGAAGGCGAAAATGTGGATATTCTGCCACTTGAATTGAAATCAAGATGCACAAAAGATGATCTGAAAAGAGATAGAAAAATATATGATCTACATAGGGAAGAATATAAATTCGAAGTGGGAGATAGAGTCTTTGTAGAAAACGGAAGTCGGCTGAATAGAAAGAAAATGGATGAATTGAGGATTGGACCATATAAAATCTTAAGGAAGATTTCTAGCTCAATATATGAAGTTGACACCGGACACAAGAATGCAGAATCAAATCTCTACCATATTACGAAGCTATCTCCAGTACCAGTTAGCACTTAATCGAACAATTACTTGCAATTGTTTTCTTCAAGGGTGGGAGATGTAAAGAAATTCACTACACTATAGACCGTCTCAACCTTAGTATTCAGTACAGTCTCTTATGGGATATATACCTCTTTTACTACCGTAAGCAATTTGTAATAAACTGTCTTTTTTTATTTCAAGGCAATGTTGTCAGTTCGATTTATTATGTTTACGGTGGGTATTATCGGTGTGGTGTAAATATCACAAATCGCAACAAAACCTTCCTGTCAAGTGTCAAATTAATATTATAATATAATAATATATTAGAATAATATCCTAACCAACAAGTATTTCAAATGTAATGCCGTTATAATGAGTTACCAACCTAACCTGTCATTGTCGAACTGACAACTATGTTGTCTGTCTCCATAAGACACATACTGAATACTAACGTTGAGACGGTCTATGGTATTATCACTTTTCGTAATTGATTTATATTTGTCGCGTAATCCATAGAACTTCATAAATGTCACGTTTGACAGTGACACTTTAAAAATTGGGAAGAAAATTAGAAGATAGTACAGAGTTAATATACACTAAATATCAAAACCTGAAATAAAGGCTTTACATGTTGTTTTTTTTGTCTTTACAGGTGAGCCAGTTAATTTTTTAGCTAAGACAAAAGTGGAAAAACTTTGCATGAAAAACTTTTTTGGTTAATAAAATTTTGTCTTTACAGAAAAAACGCAATTGTCTTTATTTCACTCATCAGAGTGTGGTGGTATTATACAGGCTATTCCACGAGAGCCGTTCGTTAGAAGTTTTCGTGGTTAGAAAAAACTTAGAATTCTGAAATTTTGGGTTCCAGGGTTATTCAAGATTCTCTTTCATTTTAAAATATTTTCAAGATCATACTACTTCCGGTTATACCGGAAGTCGCCATTAACTTCCTTATTTTAAATGGAACACCCGGTATATTATTTCATTTTTCGATTCCTGAGAAAATTTCATAGTGGGTTTTCATCAGGTTTCCCTATACCTATTTTCAATTTTTTCTTAGATATCTTGATTTTTTGAAAATTTTGACAGATGTAGCCCTGTTTTGAGCATTGCGCCCTTTAACCAATTTCGATTGGTGGAAAGCGCTTCTGGGGTAGATGGAAGCACAGGAATGCTACTTTCGAATGACATATTGACAACTGATTTATCGCATACAGGGTATCCAAAATTTAATGACCAATTACATCATTTTAAAAGTTGAAAAAGCTCGTTTTTTCAAATGGGACATCTGTATTTTATTGGATGGTCGGATGCAGAATTCGATTCTGCATCGATTTGCTATAACATTCCCTATACCTATTTCCAGTGGTTTTCTTGTTAATCCATATTTTTATCAAAAGGTGATCAAACTCCAAAAGTTCTACCTAGTAAGGCTTGATTTTGACAGGAATTGAAACAATATTGATTTAATGTCAAAGCAGTATCATCGTACAGATTCGTGAGGTATCTAGTTACAGTTCATGGGATTTTGTTAACTTGCTTAAGTACAGTTTATAATGGAGAATGTTGAAGAATATTCCAATAATGATTTATTAAATTTGTTTTACACGCACGGTGAATGTGGACGAATTGTTCGACGAACATGCAGACTATTTAATGAACGATATCCGGACCTACCAACAATGACTCCCGGAAAATTCGGACGAATCGAAACTCGCTTTATAGCAACTGGAAACGTAAGGGCAACTCAAAATAACCTAAAGCCCGTAACTGATAATGAAGATAACGTGGTGAATGTGTTGGCGTTTTTTCAAGCTTATCCGCGGAGTTCAATTTCGACAGCAGCGCTGGATTTGGGTATTTCAAAAACATCAATCCACAGAATATTAAAAAAACATGGAATGCATCCTTTTTGTGAGATAACTGTTCACGGATTACGTCTTGGTGATGAGGCAAGACGTGTCAACTTTTGCGAATTTATGATTTTGAAAATGACCGAAGATCCGAAATTTCTTCATCAGATTATGTGGACTGATGAATCAAAATTCAGCAGGCAAGGAATTACAAATCGCCGAAATACTCACTACTGGGCACAAGATAATCCACATGTTAATAGGGAACATAATCACCAAGACCGCTTTAGTTTCAATGTTTTTTGTTTAATTATGGACAACAGAGTGGCTTATCAAGTGTACGATGGAAATTTAAATGCGGCTAGATATCTGGAGATACTGAGAGGGTTTGTTAGTGATTTTCTAAATGCCCTACCTTCACGTGATAGAGCAAACAGTTGGTTTCAGCTTGATGGTGCTCCAGCACATTCAACTATAGCTGTACACCGGCAATTGTCAATGATGTTCGAGGATCGGTGGATTGGCCCGCGGGGACCTTGGAACTGGCCACCCAGATCACCCGATTTGACCCCCTTGGATTTTTACCTCTGGGGTCGCATAAAAGAACTAGTGTACTTTAGCCCGGTACAAACTAGAGAGGAATTATTGAACCGTGTTCACCATGCGTTTACTAATATAAGTCCAGACGAACTTCGGAGATCTGTTTCGCGAGGAGTATATGACAGAGTTATTCAGTGTTTGAACCAACATGGAGGTCATATAAAACAATTATTGTAATTTTACATTCTCTCATTATTTTTTGTCATTATGTTCCAATTTTTTGTTTTTATTTTATATTTCGTTCTAAATGTTATGTACTAATGTCATGTTCTAATTAAAGTAATTTTTTTACCGTTTCATTGATGTTTATTTGGCTTCGAAAGGCAAGCGATGTTTCGGTTTCTGCCAAAAAACCACATTAAAATAAAAAATTTGGATTAACACGAAAACCACTGGAAATAGGTATACGAAATGTTATAGCAAATCGATGCAGAATCAAATTCTACATCCGACCATCCAATAAAATACAGGCTGTCCCATTTGAAAAAACGAACTTTTTCAACTTTTAAAATGATGTAATTAGTCATTAAATTTTGGATACCCTGTATGCGATAAATCAGTTGTCAATATGGCATTCGAAAGTATCATTCCTGTGCTTCCGTCTACCCCAGAAGCGCTTTCCACTAATCGAAATTGGTTAAAGGGCGCAATGCTCAAAACAGGGCTACGTCTGTCAAAATTTTCAAAAAAATCAAGATATCTAAGAAAAAATTGAAAATAGGTATAGGGAAACCTGATGAAAACCCACTATGAAATTTTCTCAGGAATCCAAAAATGAAATAATATACCGGGTGTTCCATTTAAAATAAGGAAGTTAATGGCGACTTCCGGTATAACCGGAAGTAGTATGATCTTGAAAATATTTTAAAATGAAAGAGAATCTTGAATAACCCTGGAACCCAAAATTTCAGAATTCTAAGTTTTTTCTAACCAGAAAAGTTCTAACGAACGGCTCTCGTGGAATACCCTGTATACATATATAACTTTATTTACCTTACGAAATATAAGGTAAATGTAATAAATTTTAAAAACCCCTCATGCTTCTACCTACGCCGATGAAGAAAGGATTTTACTCATAAAGTCCTTTCTTGATCGGCTTTTTTTGTTGTAGTTTTCGAGTAAACAACAGATGTTGCAGTTCGCCATATGAATAGTGCTATTCAGTAACTGCGTGTTGTTTACATTATTTCTTTGCTCCGTCGTAGTTTAAACCTGGGACGTCCGCGGCCTAGTTATTAGCACTCGTTTACAATGCCAACAAAGATTTAAATTAAAAAAAAAATATGCCGCTCATTATGTAATGATTTTCAACGTATGATTATTTACAGACGGCTTAGTTGTGCAGCATATATCAACCATTAATCTGAGTGTTGCTTCTCCTTCGGCTTCCTGTAATCTTGCCGAATGCGTAGGCATAGAAACTGAAACTGAATGACAAACTCTTTATGAAAACACATATCCGATAGAGCCGTGAAATGTAAATAACCTATGCTAACAGAAAACAAATAAACTAATTACTTATAAGTGATCGTAAAAATATGATTTGTTGTGGTAGTTTAGAAAGTGGCCAGTTATTCCATATACTCAAACATGTCCCAAATAATCCCATATTACCGTATTTCCAAAATAACGATTAGTATAAACAATCTATATTATTTACCCTTGGCGTGAGGTTGTGTAACGCTTTGGCTGTCAGTTCACGCACTGCGATGTCCCAATGATCCACTTTGCGCTCAAGCAGGTGATTTATTAAAGAATAGACGTACTCCTCGAATTGCGCAATGAACACGCTAACGTTTAAGTACGAATTATTGCGGACGCTTACTGCAAAGAAGTCGGCAGTTGTCAGAATGTCGATGCCATGTGGAAATGATCCTTGACGTCCAACATTTTCTTGGAAAGCAGCTGAAGCGGCACGTCTGCAGTTGATCTATTAGAAAATGGTGATTACATGAGGCTATTAAAAGTGAAAAATTAAATTAAAGAAATGCCAGAGGCTTTTTTGGCGACAAACAAGTAGTCAACATTTTTTGCGAGACTAGGTCGACTATTTAGTTTTTAAATATCGCGATAAAGGATTTGCGATTAAAGATATATGGGAAACAATACATTTACATAACTTATCAGGCAACCTTAAATGTCCCTTATCCAATTCTGAACTACTACAGAGAATAAAAAAAATCTTTTAACAGACACGATGTCTTTTTCAAATAACATTATTAATTTTAGCAATAAACTTTATTGTTGTCGACTCATACTGGACATGGATAATATCAATATTTTGCATACACCTAACTTCAACACAAATTTTGCATATTGTGATGGGGTATATAATAATAATATACCTAAAAAAAGATATACGAGGGCGTATTTTTATGTTATCTACCATTATCTACATCAGATTGCTTACACCTGAACGAAAACTGTGCAGAAAAGTTTCTCAAGAAAATTTGGTCAAGTTGGAGAGGGACAAAACATTTTTATCTCGAATTATTTTACCGGGGATGAGACTTGGGTATATTACTGGGACCCTCCTACTAAACAAGAATCCATGCAGTGGGTTCATAAGGGCTCTCCAGCACCAAAAAAGGCCAAGACGCAATTTTCTGGAAAAAAAACTGATGGCAACTGTTTTCTGGGATGCTGAAGGAGTTTTGCTTATTGAATATATGCCGAGAGGGTCTACCATAAATGGAAAGGCCTACGGAAACAGAATTAAAAATTTAAAAACTTTGGAGGAAAAACGCCCGCATTCTTATCCATAAAAAAAAACTTGTTGCTGCACGACAATTGTGTCGGGTTCATAAGGAAAACAAAGTTCAGCAGATAATCAATGACTGTGGGTTTATAGAGTTAAGGCATCCACCTTATAGCCCCGACCTAGCTCCGTCAGACTTCTTCTTATTCAAAAATTTAAAAAAGCATCTCACAGGAAAGCGTTTTGCTTCTGATGAAGAACTCAAAGAAGCTGTTGAAGAATATTTTGCGGGGTTACCGAAGCAATTTTTTTCTGGGGGTATGGGGCAACTGGAAAAAAGATGGAATAAGTGTATTAGTGTTGAAGGGAGTTATGTAGAAAAATAATTCTTTTTTGTTCTCTTATGTGCTTTTTTTCATGGCTAGGTAGATAACATAAAAATACGCCCTCGTATTTTAAATAATACAAGAAAAAAGTTAGTTTCTTTAAATAATTATCGGTTTTTAGGACTCACGTGTATTTTGGAAACCGTAACTCTTGATATCACTCTCACTCTCAATGTGTGTAAAGTGGATTGCTTGCACTACATCGATTTTATCAGAACGAACTAATTTTAATAAGTTAATTAAATTAGAAAACAAGCAGAATGTATCTATCTTTGTTATACAGTATGTCCCCGGATCGGCTTTAAAAGAGGAAATTTCTTTTGTTTTTGATTTCTCAGAAAATTTCACTTTTGACGATTTACTCTGCCTGTTTTCAAACCCCCGAAACACAAGTTACTTTTTACTTAACTCGAACGGTTCTCGAGATATCATTTTCTTGCTAGAAAATATACAAATTGGACTCGAGTTTTATTTAATAAATTTAACAAATAATGGTAAAATAAAATAGAATTCTTAAAAAACTAAATTATTAATTTTCTATTCAAACAATGTTCCTCCTTTTTCTGCAGAGATTTCAATGCGAGCTCTGAATTCATTGAAACTTCGTCTTATTTCTAAGATTGATAAGGACTGGACTGCATTTTGTATCCTATTTTTTAATTGCTCTCCATCAATGTCTAGTGGCTTACTGTACACAATTTGTTTTAAACGTGGTGATTATCATGACTAAATGAATTTTGAGAACTTTTCAAAATGGTTTAAAACGCAAGTGGTACCAAATTTACCAAACAATGCAATAATCGTTATGGATAATGCACCCTACCATTCAGTACAAATAAATAGGCCTCCTATTACATCATCACAAAAAAGTGGTCATAATTTCTTGGCTACAATCGATGAACATACCATACCAGCCACATATGTTAAAATACGAACTGTTCGAAATCGTTAAGAGGTACAAACCAATGCCACAATATGAAAATGATGAATATGCGAAATCCAAGGGTCATACTGTATTACGTATGCTAATTTGGAGATGGTGAAGAGAAAAATAGCTTCACACAATATTGGAACAACAAATATGGACAATCCAATTCACGAGGCAGTAAATGAAATATGATTAGTTTAATACTTGAAATGTACTCATATATTTTATATTGTAATGTAATCAATAAATGTGTAATGAAAGTATAATATTTTTATTTTAATCTTCATAATGGTTACTACTTTTGTTTATGTATGTCAACCTATTATTTTAAGATATATAAAATATATATAAAACCAAATATTAACAACTAAATAAAAAGCCTTTATTAACTTAAAAACCAAGTCATAACCTCGCATTCACCATTGTCTACATTATTAATATAAATGTTAAACTTTTGAATTATGCGCCATAATACTTTTTCTCCGAGTGTACCTTTCAAAACGATCGTGCTGCTTGACCGGCCACATTGAATTGGTTGCACTATAACTCCCATCAGTGAACTTTCGATCTGTCAAGTCATAATCACATGTCATTATGACTATCAAACATGGCGGGCAATTCAAATCTTGCGGTCTTATTGAAACACCGTTTATATGTATGTATGTATATAAATAGGTTTTACTTAGATAAGATTAGAATATATGGATTGCTTATTTATAAAACATATTAATTAGCATTCTGTAAATTTTACAGCAGAACCTAAAAACTGTTTCGGTCATTTATTTTAGCTAGTAGTATCGAAAATCTGTTTAATAGATGATATTGTTGCTATGAAATAAAGTAAATAAAAACTATTAAGAATTTCAGAAAATCTACTTAATTTTTTGTATATTGCTTTGATACAAACAACTACTTTTTTCGAGTTTAAAAAGCTATCACAATGCTTCGTCTACCCTTCGTATATATTAAGAAGTACATAAAAGATACATTTTAAGTGTAGAAATATAATACATTTTATAATTTCAACAAAATTTAAAATTATTACAACAAATTTCTTTATGTATTTTAACATTTGCCAACGTATTATAGGAGCGACATTACCGACGATTCCTTCAGTGTAAATATAAAAACTACTTGATGGTAGTTTACCACTCAAACACGACGAGACGAAAGTGGGACACGAAACAACAAAGGATCAGACAATACTGTCGCTTCCCGTTGGTCGTTGTTCTCTGGTTGTATTAGTATGTATTCCAAAATTGGAACTGGAAATTATAAATTGCCCTTAACTTCTTGTAATCGTATTTGCGTGAGGCATCTGTATTACTTATCTGTAGTAAAAAGATTCGAAATGTTGCATACCATTTTGCAAAAGTTGTGTCGCCAAGAAAACGCTTAAGATGATTTCTTTTTAAATAACATATACAAAATTAACATAGCAATTTATTTATTTCACTAGGTTTTACTAACCTCTCTATCGAAACAGGCGACCACCAATAAACCACTTGCAATATCATTAACAAATGGCTGTAATATATCGGTTTCATAGGCTCTTGCGAAAGACCAACACACATAACATGCCGAATCTCTAATATGCGAGCCCACCGACGCGTAACCTCTGGGTTCATCATAAGTTAAAGCCTTCATGATAACAGGAACTACTTCAGGTAAGCGTTGCGGAAGTAATAAACCTCTTCTTCCTGTTGTTATAAAAGATAATATTGTTTTTAAATTACTCTTACTAAAACAAAATAATAACCTTAAAAGTTAGTGGATAAGAGTGATATTTCAAGGAGTTTACTATATTTCTTACAATCATCGAAAATAAAAAGTGTAATGACGGCATCAATTCATTGCTATCAGTGTAAGTGTAGTCATAATAGGAATCTGTAATTATTAGAAACAAATTTGTCGATTATGGCATAAAAGCATGCCTATCTGTCAAGTGCATATCCAGTATTTCACGGTTTATGGATCACCAGTGTACCTACTCAGGAGAAGATATCATTTTTCAATAATATATAAATACATAATTGCTCTAAGATCACAAAATTGATGCAAGGTGGACTCTTCCGTAAATTGTACATCTCTAAAAGTCTTCTATGTGTCTGTAAATGATTTACGTCGCCGCCATTTGCATTTTAATAATTTTTAAGTTTTAGAATTTCCACCTCTGCTTGAATAAAAGTTAATTGTCAAATTTTACATTAGAATCTCATAAGCGCAGCTTTATAGGAATTTTCAAGAGTGATTTTCAAAATTACCGGCATAAACTAATCAACTTTAACAGAATATGAATTCGAAATTACAGGTTATTAGTGGCATTTCATAATATTGCCAATATTTATAGTTGCACGTAACCGTGATCATATGATTATAAAATTATGCTTATCTTGAAAATCAAATATTTAGGCACGACACTGGCGGTAAAAGAAATGAAGGAAAATGCTTCCAAGTTGCCGATTTAATAATATGAAAATGTCAACATCGCAATACCTAAGTCAATTACAGACACCCATTGCCTTTTACCAATTTCTTGGCTTCTTTCAATTATCTTCCGTTCTTTTCAAGTATTTTATCTATTACAGAATACCAATTCTGTGTAGGTCTTCCACTTTTCCTACTTTTTAAAATCGTAACTTCCTCTATTTGTTTGATAGGTTTCGTGTTTGGTAATTGTCTACTTTCGACAGCCTGAATTTTAGTCTTGCTTTTGTCTGGCATAACCTAACACTCCCATCCGAATGTCAGTATACATTTATAGATTGGCTTATATACCTTCATTTTCGTATCTCTTGATATTTTAATTTTTTCCATATTCACATGTATAAATACGAAGCAAGCTGAACATTGTGTTGGACAATGCAACACTGTTAGAGCAAGATTGTCGAAGTCATTGGTCGCATACAGCAGAAGACTGCTCCGCTCCATCGGTAGCGGTCCCTACATCGACAACAGTTGAATGTAATTTAAAATTTAATGTTTTGTTGTTGAATGTGCTAGTTGCTAACAGAAGTCAGGTGATCAATTTTTGTGTATTTGTTTGGAGAGTTTGGAGTAGTCTTGGTTGTTAATAACATCTATTATTATTCGTATCAAATATGTCTAAAAACGATCAGATTCATTCTTTAGAAAATTACAATATAGTTATTTTCAGTAATATATAGTCATTGAATTGGCCCTACTACTAGAAGTAATGGAGAATGAGAGACACGAAATTCCCAGAAACAAAAATTCAGTTTTCATTTTTGACCATAATTTTTTTTTATTTTAAGATTTCGAAAATCCATTCTTTTTTAAGTTAGAATAACTTTGTATTAAGGGGGGGTTTTACTTGATCGGCGTATGCCACAAAATGATCAAATTCAACGCAAAAAATCGCGAAAATCAAGGCACTTGAAAAAGTTGCCGCTACGTGAACGAAATAATGAATATTTGTTCTAGCGACTGACGATTCAAATTTGCAATTATATTAAAAAATAGTTAAAATATAGCACTTTGAATTTTTTTGTTTTATAGCGATATAAAGCTTACTCTGTTTAAAAAGTACTTTTTTGAATCGTGAGTACCTAGATATTTTTATTCTGAACTCGACAATGTATTTACTTTACTTTCAAAATAACCCTGGTCTCCAAAAAATTACTTTGAAACCAATGAGAATGATCACAAAGTCCGCACTAATAAATGGCAAATAGGCAACACATAATTCAACCTCTTACTCACACTTTCGTAATGTCTAAGACCAGCTATATGGAAGGTATACCTGGTCGACTGTATTAAGCCGAACATCATATAAACAGAGAGATCTTCACCTTTTTTTATTACCTTAGGTAAACGAATGCTTCATTCAGATATCGGCTTTATTTTCTAATTATTTTAATGATATTTGGGAGAATGTATTAGATATTTAATTCTTCGTCTGGAATAAATATATGTTGTTATTATTATGAAATTTAACTTGTTACTTAATTTCTGGCGGTGATATTTTGCTTTAGATGTTGAAGGTTTTTAATCTTAATAATATGAGCAATGTTGTAGTCAACTAAAATATTACAAAAACAATTCTGTGCTGTAACAGTAACAGTAACAGTGCCTGTTTTGTTTTTTAATAAAATGTAAATATATATATTTTATAATAATCAGATGTTTTGGATTGTTGAATATTATATTCTTCCGAATCGGCATTGATGGAGTTGATTAGCAAAATTAAATTATAAAACATTTTGTCACAGGGACGATTCGAACTAAATTTTATCACCAAATAAAGTTGTATTCATTATTTCATACATAAGTTTGAGTATACATTAAACATATTTGTAAAAGAAAATACGTGCGGTTGATATATACAAGCAAATTTTAATATATTTCAGATATTTGTCGGTGTTCATTTATGATTGATTACGTGATAACATTGATGTGTCTACTTTATTAGACTCTTTTTCTATTCTTCTCGCTTTCAAAATGTATTTTATTTTTCAAGGACAAGGTTTCGGCTTTATGGAATTTCAGAAATGCAGTTTTCTTCGGCAATAAATATACATTATTATTATTAATTATGAAGTTGCACGACTTATTGTTATTTTTAACCTTACATGTTGAAGCTTTTTAATAATATGAACAATGTTTGTAGAAAACTAAAATCTGACAAAAACAACTTTATGTCATTGTAAGATACGAAATTTAGAGATTTTCCGGACTCTTCAAACTAAGATGGATTGGTTTTAGATAGCAAGTTACACAAATTTCAGTTTTCTAGATGGCAAAAGCATTTATTTAAATATCTGAGTTTGTTGTGCCTTCATGTTTTTGTTTTATTTGTACTTTGTATTTTGACCACAGGACAGTTTTTAGATTTTTTTTTGTATATGTGAATAAGTAAAAGAGCATGGGCCAAACGAGCGCATAAGCCTAATTACAGCAGTTTATCAGGAGTGACAGCAATTGTTTAATGGCGAGCGAAAAAAATGTTGTATGTAGGCGTAAAAAACAAATTTTGTTTAATTTGTGCAAAATATGGTGAATCTAAAAATCACGTATGCTACAAAAATTGGTCTTCGTCGTCAACAGCCATGGAGTCGCCAATTATTCCGGAAGGTTTTCGACATTCTGGTGAAATGCACGGTGTAATTTATGGTAGATTAATAGGGGACTGTGATAGCAGCGTTCTTAGAAAACTACGTGAGATGGCTCCTTACGGTCCCCAAAAAATTATTGAAAAAATTGAGTGCCGAAATCATATATTATGTAATAAATAAAATTAGCGACTGTTTGAAAAAACCTAAATTCAATTCGGACATAGGACAATTAATAACAAAAAATTTACTTAGATTCAGAGCGGTCTTGACAAAAGCAATTGAACATTACAAAAGTTCGAACTTAACAATAACAAACCAGATTGTGAAACTGCAACGTCACATTATAAATAGGTCAAGACATATTTTTGGTGAACACTCGGATTGTGCTTCTTACTTTTGTCAAGGATCTAATGAAGGTGAGATCAATATGTTTGAAAAATTTCAGAATTTTAATATGTATGATAACTTTATTAACGCTTTAAGTCGGCTCAGCCTAATAGTAGATCTTTAATAGGAAACGTAGATGCCAACATTGTAGAATCTTTTAATTCAGTCATTGCAAAATTTGTAGGAGGTATAAAGATTGTATTATATTCAACGTAATTCTTACAGTGCACATTGCAAAGCGGCAGCAGTTTCATTTAATTGTAAGGGCAAATATCACTCAAAGCTTCAGACCAAATATGGATGTATACGATAGTGTGTGAAAAAAACGGTATGAGAAGAACATTTTTTTATAGGAAACAAAAAATACATTCAGGAACTACGGACGATCGCGACTATGGGCCGGAGGCAAATGCATATTTTATTGAAGATATAAATAATCATAACAATACCAGTGTCGACTGTGAAGAATATAATTTTCAATAATTTAAAACATGTGCTATTTAGAGAATATAAATTTTTACATTTTGTAAGAAACACCGGCACTGCTTTTTTAGCAGATTTTAGTTTTCTCTAAAACATTACTCATATTATTACAAAGCCTCAACATGTAAAGTAAATACAAATCATGGTGAGAAATAATAAGAAGTACAACTTAAATAATTGTTAATCATAAATACTAATAATTAAGTTATATATTTATTGCAGAATAAAACTTAATATCTAATTAATTTCGGCAAATATCATTAAAATAATTACAAATTACATAAATCGGGAGTCTTAATAAAACTAAATAAATACAAGCCAGGGGAATACTCAGAAACAGCAAAAACAAATTTCGAAGAAAATAGCCGTACCAATATTTTCATGCAATAAATGCAGGAGGCAAATATCCCAAATTTATTTGCTTTCCAGTTGACCAAGCATATCCCTTCATATTGCTAGCCGGTATCTGCATCGTGTAAAAGATGCAGGCATTTTAAACTCGGTAAATATATTCAATTTATTTCAGGCAACCCGACATACGCCGTTCGGGAATTTTTCTTAAGGAAAGCCCACCCTTAAGAGGAGCGTTTACCTATCGAAAACTAAGGCATCGCCGTTTTGCGTTTTTTAAATTTATTTTGTAAATTTAGAATCTCAAATTTGGTTTAGTGATGCAAAAGGCATAAATTTATGTCAAGGCCAGTTTTTGTATTAATTTATTTTTTTAAAGAAGTTATGTGTTTTAGAAAAAACGACAAAAATGCATGAATTTGATTAATGTCTACTAACTAAGGCTGGTACACACATTGTCACACGAGTGTTTTTCGAAGCTATTGCGTCGTCCATTGGCTATTCCAGACTTAAATCAGAGTGGCAGTTTGTAATTCAAAAGAAATGTCATATATATCTATAATATTCGAGTGTATAATAATATATAAGTTATGGGCAAGCGAAAATTGGCTTATTATAAAAGATCAACCAAACAAAGAAGTTCCGTAAGTACTCATTCTTTCTACATTATGTTTCCCATCAATAGTATTCCTTTATCTATGACAGAATCTGTGAATAAAACCGAAGCGCTGTGATCGAAACCGAATATCGTCTAGCTCCACCTACTCACACCCCCTTGCGTCTACCCGTCCCGCGAGTAATATAAGTTGCATATGTTTCTATTTGTTCGTAAACGCTCCTCTTAATATCAATGTGCTATTTTTGTCCCAATGAAAATTTAAGTCTATAAAATTGCAATAAAATACAAAATAAAATCTTACTCAACATGTTACCGATACGTCGCGATAATAGAATGAGCTACAAAAGATGGCCGTCCGCTCCGTAAAATAGTCCATGAAACCGAGATGTAATTAGATGTAACGGCAATGTACCGTATGCACCCAGCAGGCGTTTTCTCAACGCTTCCAAAACAGTTGCGACTGCTGAATGCGACCATTGTGTGTTACTGCCGTTTACCTTGAAACCACAGATAAGGGAGATTACTAGAGATAGCCGATGTAAATGGAGAAATTGGCAACACAAAATAACCATGATTCAATCCAAAAGATGGCGTATGAATGTAAAATTATTGTATTTTCGTGTTATTTTCAAAGGGTATTTACTTTAGCGACACTGCAGATAATTTGCAGAATAAATTTATTGGATAAAAGGCTTAGATTACAATTAAATTATTCAGAAGCACAAGAGAGTTTTTGTTGTAGTTCAGGAATATCAGATATTCCTTTTTATCTGGAGTGTTATAAAACGGAAAGGCTGACTTAGAAAAATAATTTTGGATTATCCAGAATTTGAGAAAATATGTCTATTTTTAATCATTTCATCTAAAAGACCTTAATTTTTCTATATTGCAAAAAGGCAAATACGTATAGGAAAGGAACAGAAACCCTGTTTTATAAACTACTATTAAATATAATGTTTGTAAATCTGTAAATGTATTTCCTTATTTGATTTAGACAAAAACTATAAACAGGTATTTTTAATTATTATTTATTTATTATTATTTCGATGCTCATCATAGGGATTTCGTGTATTGGACGGTAGGTTTAAATTCGGCCAGTTTGATAGATTTTGTGTCTGTTATGGACCTGGTGAGAAAACAGATCTGTGACAAATGACTTTCGAAGCGGAAAATATAGATTTTTTTCTATTAACATTCCCATTTTAATTTGGCCTTGTAGGGAAAGACCACAAAGTTAATTCTTTGGGACTCTATCAGTCTTCTAGCTAATGGCATAATCGAAATTTTTATAAGACGTTTCGGTTCTTTCTGAACATCATCGACTTTCTTATTTCTTATAACCGCTATATTATATTCACCATTAGGAGAAAAAAAAATTGATTTCAAATATTTATGTAAAACATCTTGAAGAATGTTTTTAATATTAGATAATGTATTTTAAAATACATTGATAGCAAACGTCGTACACCGACGAAGAATAACTTAATATGTTAAATGTTTTTGTTCTTCATATTCAAAAATTGCAAGCGTAGAGTATTTACATGCCTATGTATCCAAAACCTTTTTGCTAAATCTGAACAACCTGGTCCGGTATGAATCGTTTATCAAGCCGCGTAATGTTTATGCTTACAAGACCTCGAATGACAATGAAATGGATATTTTACAAATAGTAAAGATAAAAGGTGTGTTTGTAGAGTTTACATAAATCTAGTATTTTTACTTTCTTATACGTAGTATAAGGAAGTATTGTGATGATGAAAATTTTCGACCTCGAGATTTTTGCAAATGTCCACGTTTTGAACTCCCCTGATACCGAAAAAGTGATTTTTAAAAAATGTCTGTGTGTGTGTGTGTGTGTGACCACGATAGCAGTCAAATCGCTATAGCTATCAATTCCAAATGTTGTATTTACGAGTATAATCTCCCTCTTGAGAACTGATTAGATTTTCAGTAAAATCGGCAGACCGGAAGTAGTAGTTTACTTCAGTAAAAGAATCGAATTTTTCCAATATTTCGTCAACTACTAATTTTAAACAAATTTATAAAGAATTCGTATGTACTCAAAATTAATTTTGAGAAGAATTTTATTATGAAAGTTTTTCAAAATTCCTACCGGAAGTAGGTCTTTTACTCTTATCGAAAATCAGTTTTTTGCCAATATTTTGCAAGTCATGCTTTTTAGACAGGTACGTTACGAGTATAAAAGTATTTAAATGATAATATTAAATATCTTTTGTATAAAAAAAATTTCAAAATTCGGATCGGAAGTACCACTTTTACTCTTACCGAATAGCGATTTTTTGAAATATGTCGTAAATTATGCTTTCTATGTATATTTATTACGAGTATGAAAGTATTTAGAGTTGGATTTGCAATATTTTTTGTATAGATGAAATTTCAAAATTCGGACCGGAAGTAGCACTTTTACTCTTAGCGAGTAGCACTTTTTTTCGAATATTTTGCAAAGTATGCATTCTATAGCGATTTATTAAGAGAATGAAAGTACTTAGAATAGTATTTTGAATAATTTTTATATAAAAAAATTCTTAAAATTGTAAAGTTTGAAACGCTCATACGTGTCGTGGTGGCCACACCTCATTTTTACTTTCTTATACGTAGTATAAGGAAGTATTGTGATGATGAAAATTTTCGACCTCGAGATTTTTGCAGATGTCCACGTTTTGAGGTCCCCTGATACCAAAAAAGTGGTTTTTAAAAAATGTCTGTGTGTGTGTCTGTGTGTCTGTCTGTCTGTCTGTCTGTGACCACGATAGCGGTCAAACCGCTGGAGATATCAATTCCAAATTTTGTATTTACGTGTATAATCTCCCTCTTGGGAACTGATTAGATTTTCAGCAAATTAGGTCGACCGGAAGTAGTAGTTTACTTCAGTGAAAAACTCGAATTTTGCCAATATTTCGTCAACTACTAAGTTTAGACAAATTTATAAAGAATTCATATGTACTTAAAATTAAATTTAAGAAGAATTTTATTAAAAATTTTTTTCGAAATTCCTGCCGGAAGTACGCTTTTTACTCTTATCGAAAATCGGTTTTTTGCAAATATGTCGTAAATTATGCATTCTATATATATTTATGAAGAGTACAAAAGTACTTAAAGTTGGATTTGGAATATTTTTTATATAAATGAAATTTCAAAATTCGGACCGGAAGTAACACTTTCATAAGTATAAGAAAGTCGTGTGGTGGCCACACCTCATTTTATAAATTGTCTCGAGATTCTAAACATTGTTTAAACTTATTTTGATTTAACGTTCACTATTCTCGTGTTTGCGTTAAATTTAAATATGAGGCGTCTTCCCATGTAGATGTGAAAGATTATTATTCATCTAAAAAATGAGGTGTGGCCACCACACGACTTTCTTATACGTATGAAAGTGTTACTTCCGGTCCGAATTTTGAAATTTCATTTATACAAAAAATATTCCAAATCCAACTCTAAATACTTTTGTACTCTTCATAAATATATATAGAATGCATAACTTACGACATATTTGCAAAAAATCGCTATTCGATAAGAGTAAAAGTGGTACTTCCGGTCTGAATTTTGAAATTTTTTTATATAAAAGATATTGAAAATTATGTTTTAAATACTTTTATACTCGTAACGTACTTGTCTAAAAAGCATGACTTGCGAGATATTCGCAAAAAACTGATTTTCGATAAGAGTAAAAGACCTACTTCCGGTAGGAATTTAAAAAAACTTTTTTAAGACAATTTGTCTCAAATTTAATTTTGAGTACATTTGAATTCTTTATAAATTTGTTTAAACTTAGTAATTGACGAAATATTTGCAAATTTCGATTTTTTCACTGAAGTAAACTACTACTTCCAGTCTGCCAATTTTGCTCAAAATCTAATCAGTTCTCAAGAAGGAGATTATATTCGTAAATATAAAATTTGGAATTGATACCTATAGCGGTTTGACCGCTATCGTGGTCACAGAGAGAGAGAGAGAGAGAGAGAGAGAGAGAGACATTTTTTAAAAACCACTTTTTCGGTATCAGGGGACATCAAAACGTGGACATCTGCAAGAATCTCGAGGTCGAAAATTTTCATCATCACAATACTTCCATATACTACGTATAAGAAAGTAATAACGCCTGCAATACTGCACCTGGTCAATTGGAATGTTAGAAAATAACAATTTATTTAAACTAGTTATCTGTAGTGGTATTCCACACGACATTGCAAGTCGTCACGACCCCAAATTTGCACCTTTTAGGGATAATGATTAAACTTGGTACTTAACGAAATAATGGTAAAGTTTGATATTTTCACTAATGAAAACTGCCATTTCAGGAATTTTAAAGCTTTGCAATTATTTTGAGTATGCAATCTCGTTACACAATATACTGTTGTTCTTATTTTCTCATAGGTAGCGTAAGGAAGTATTGTGATGACGAAACTAGTCGAGCTCAAGATTTTTCATATGTCCACGTTTCGAAACGAGTGAAAAGGCTTAACATATTTCGTTTCTTTTTGTTTATTTACGTTATTTTACTAGCACACTAGTTTAAAGTTCCAGGATCACATATTTGATGGTGCCAAGCATGAATTAAGACCCTTTTAAAAATCTAGAGTACATTAATGGATAAAACGCTGTAATTGGTGCTAATAATAGTGTTTTTAATTTTAGTCAGTGAGCTCAAATAAAAGTGTTAGTGTTAAAAGAGTAAATCCTACCATTTTAGACATCATTTGTTCCAGATCAATTTTCCCTCAAGCACAAAATTTGTCAACTTTGTCAAATTTAAACCTACCTTCTATTCAATATGAATCAGCCTGTATTGACAGGTAAATATGTTACCAAGACATATTTTGCATACAAAATTAAAAACAACAGTAAAGATAGGGTTTCATTATTATCTATTGCATATAAATATTAAATTAAATTAAATCATAATCAGGATTTACAATATTTAAAAGATATTTTAAATTCATTAAAGACATATAAATATAGCCTGGGCGCACAAATAAGATATAATAAAATGTATCTGTTAAAACTTCAAAGACTATTCTTCTGTATGTTCGACAGAGTCAGGTACACACATAAGAAGTATGTCGCTGCTTTATTTGAAGTAGAAATTAAAATAGCAACCTAGATTTTGTTACATTTAACTACAATCTGTGAGAGAGCCCCCCAATTTTGTATCAAAACTTACGGTAGCGCCCTCCATCTTGGTGCCTTGTCTCTAAACTAACGCCGAACGTCTAGCGGTCGTCATTACATCGGCTATCTGTAATCTCCTTTATCTGTGATTGAGGCAATGCAATTTGCTCAAGTTTAGAATTAGAAACGTTATTATTGGTATTTTTTACATTTTGATTGGTCATTATTCCACTAATAAAATTTGATTAGTAAGAATTAATTTTCACTAATCAAACATAATCTTTAAAATCTTTATATTTGAATATTTATTATTCTTATTTTCTAACTAACCTAATTCTGCCAATGCTAAACATCCACCATGCCAGGAACTGTCAGTTTCTCTTGGATTAAATAGTTCCAGTATTGATCCTACTACATCATCAGCTAATTCTTTATTTAAGCGACTTGTAACTCTACCAATTCCCTTAGCAGCTGACCATCTAAAAACATACACCTAATGTAGAATTATTTTAGCAAAAAAGTACCACTTATTATACTTCACCTGACAACACTATCACCACTACCTAAGCCTTGTATTAACTGATCTATAACTTCTTCAATTTCATCTGGGACATCTATATCTTCTATATTATCTAATTGTACATTTGATGTTTCCTTTTTCTGATCATCTGATGTGCTTAATTTTCCATCTCCAGCACATAAATTTGCTGCTAATGATCTGTTACCTCTTTGGTACCTCCAACTTACCATTCTAGGTGGTAGAAATGTTAAGCCTATATAAACATTTAAATTGCATAATCCAATTTAAATCGCTAAATCAAAATAAGAATCTACCTATCCTTTGAATAATTTTATAAACTAATTTCTGAACATTACTTCCAGGATTGTTTTTAAATTCTGCACTCACAATCCATTGTAATAATTTCCTAGCATGAGGCAATAAATCTTCTCGTTTGCCATGCTTTAATATCATTGCTACTGAAGCTAAAGTACCATATTTAACGAAAACACTGCTTTCACTACTTGAGCTCAAATTGGATGCCCAATCAAAAAATGGTTTCAGATGTTGTTCTTTCACATCATTCCTGACAAGTAACAGATATAATTAAGCTACAAACTCGAGAAATGTATATAATGAATAATACCTAGTCAAAAATTTTGAAACCAAATAAGCAGCAGCATCTCTACTTTTATCACTAACAACTGCATATGTTTTGCATATATCCAATACCCTACACATTACAGTTTTATTTTTATTATTTTCCGTGGCATCAAAACCATCTAATCTAGACATATGGAATGGTATCATCACAATAATTGACAGCCATAATAACAGTACATATCTTGTTGACCAAGTATCTGAATCTTCAGAATCTTGCGATTCTAACAATTGCAGAACAGGTTCAAAATCAGCTACCTACTTAAAAACATTATAAACCTTTAAATTAGTTGTAGTATTTTACAAAACACAAACCTCATGTGGTAAATGCCTAATAATAACTTTATAGCCTCTAACTTTAATCACAACATACATATACTTAAATACTTCATGTTTTAATTGTAGACTACTATCGTTTGACCGAATGATTGTAATCATACTAGTTAGAATCTCCTCAATGTGTGAATCTAATAGATGAGGTTGTTCTTGATATTGTTTGAGTATGTCAAGATATCTCTCATAAGTTCTTTCAATAATTGATCGATTTGAAGTCATAGTATTTTTTAAATTTTCAATTATACTAAGTACTTCTTTATATTCGGTGAACATTTCTAGGGCACATCCCAGACCGAAAACGTCTTCATCATTCTGTGTTTCCTCTTTTTCCAAGTGTGTTTTTGACATGTTTAAAGATTTGGAGACTCGGCTTGCTTGACAGTATTGACAGCTGTTGGATCAAAATCAAAACATTTCCAAATATGAATAACCTCAAATAACACCTGTCTTTGTAATATATTATTATAATTTTCTTCTCTATGTACCTAAGGATGGAAAATTCTGGTTTACGTTTATTCTAAGTAAAAGAAAAAATAGGAATATAAATTTCTGCTAACCAATTAAATCGCAAATTGTGACTTTTTTATAAACATTTCAACTGTTTGAACCTAATTATATAACAAAAATCACGGTCATATAAAGAAATACTAAAGATGTGCTAAAGATAGGAGTATAAAAATTGAGTACTTACGGAACTGCCCTCTTGCGGGCTGAGTCACGTATTACTTTCATACACCCATGGTACAAATATATAAGGTATGCTACAACTTTGACTCAAATTCGTCTATTTCTGCGCTGGATGCAATTTCGTCATATGTGTTGCGTCATCCATCACATGTTTGTAGTTTTGAGTTTGTGCTTTGTTTATATTTAGATTTCGAAGAGTTATATCCGATTATATCGTATTTTGTGTCATTATAATTATTATTTTATATGTTTAGTGTAGTTATTAAGATTTGTGAATATTTTCATTAAGCCAAAGACTTTTAATTTGATTTATTTAGAACTTAAGAAGAGGTTATAACATAGAAGGTAATGAGTTTATTAAATATTGTATTATAAAGCAATACATTTGCCTCTACCTTTAGCTCATCTAATATGGTAAGCTGCTGTGTCTTGAGCTGCAAAAGCAGGTCAGAAAACACTCGAGGAAGGAATATTAAATATTTTCGTTTTCCTAAAGATCGAAACTTATCTCAGCAGTGGATACAAGCCTGTGGTAGAAGGATAAAAAACACAAGAAATCGTAGGTTTTGTATTTGGACGTATTTGTGTACCTTTTAATGATGTTATTATTTACAGATTATATATGTTCACTTCATTTTGCAAGAGACGCATATGAGAAGTGGTATTTAGATAATCGACAGATGAGAGAGAAATATATAAAATCGTACCAAATACTTCATAAAACAGCTGTTCCCACATTGTATATACATACACATAGTGAAGCTGCTGTAAATTACTCGACTTTACAACCATCAACATCAAGGTAACAGATATGAAATAACGCATGAGTGTACTTACTTTTAAATTATTTAGTATACAGAGTAGGATGTTGCAGAGGAAGAATGTTAATCTGTAATACGTACCTTCATATAATCACTACTTATACTGTATTTAAAAAAATACAAATAAATTTGTTTGTATGAAGCAATGAACCTAATAATAACCTATGTATTATATGCCAATGTAAAAAGTATTACCTATTTAATGAATTATTACAGTTATTCCATCAATCCATCGGAAGAAATCGACCTGTTACCTCCAACTGTAGAAGATACAGAAGTAACATTCTCTATGCCAAAAGAAGATTCCTCAACAAGGTAAGGAAAAATTTAACTCGTTAGTGGAGTTGTCAAAGCATAGTTATTATGAAAAGAGTTGTATTCAAATAAGCTGTCAAATTAAAAGCTCAAAATGTTTTAAATAGTCTTGTAATGTTGAAGTGGTGTGCAATGTAAAAATACTTAAAGAAATTGCTGTTTCATACTTTTAACAAATAAATAAGGTTAGCAATACTACCTTACCATGTTTAATAAACAAAGCATTCTAATTTTAATAATTTGTTCTAGTTGTTCTATTGTTCCCGAGGAAAGAAGAAACCAAACATGCGAAACAGAAAAATATTGTGAAGTAGCATTTACAAAACCTGGAGCTTTTTCATTTAAGTAAATATATATATATATATATCATTAATGATGTAATTTATAATAATAATAATAATAATAATAATAATAATATTTATTCAATGTAATAAAATCATTACATGAAAAGTCAAAATATACAGACAAACAAATTAAAATTGTATATCAATAAAATTATTATTCAAATATTCATTGATTGAATAAAAACTTTTTGTCAGTAAAAATTTTGATATTTTACTTAAAAAAGTATAGCATTCATTGTCTGTAATATAATCTGTAAGGGAGAATGATCATTGTTACATATGATATTAAGGAATTACAGAAAGAAAATTATCGATTTTAATCATTACCATCACATTAATACCTATTTTCATATGCCCGAACAGTACACAAATCAGTTTTACTTATTTAATTATTCTATATACTTCTTATTTGATACATATTACTATATACCTATGTTCCATTTTTACTGAAATGCTTGGCCATAAGCTGTTATGTAAGTAATAATGTTGTAGACTTTATTGATTAAGATTATGGTGTATAATAAATAATTTGAATATGCTAAAAACAGTAATTCTGTAATATATATTTTAATATGCATTTTTTTAAAAATGAAACAAATCAAGTTTGTGAAAGATAGTATAACGAATGATTTATGTATTGAGCATTTCTAATTTTGATTTTATAATGCAGACCATCTACTTCAACCGAAAACCCTGAAGACACACTATCACATTGGAAGGAACAATATTTTCTATCGCAAGGGAAAATACAGACCTTACAGGAAAAGGTGGCCTACCTCACTGAAGAAATATGTCACCTCAATAGAATTTTAGAGAAATATTTTACACCGGGGCAAATACGACTAATAAAATCAAAGACAAAAATGAAGGCAAAATGGACTGCTGAAGATATTTCCTCGGCAATTTCGCTTCGAAGCGTAAGTCCTAAAGCCTACAGATATTTAAGAACTACCAGAGAATATCCACTGCCAGGCTTATCAACCTTAAGGAAGTGGGCGACAAGTTTGGAATTGAAACCAGGTATTCTGGAAGAGGTTTTACTAATTATGAAATATAAGGCAAATGAGTATACCGAGCGCGACAGATTGTGTGTACTTTCTTTTGACGAGATGTACGTCTCTAATGAAATATGTTTCGATCGCAAAAGGGAACAGGCTGTAGGACCGCACAAAACAGTGCAAACCGTTATGGTACGTGGCTTGTTTTCGGCATGGAAGCAAGTAATATACTATGATTACGACTGTGGTATGTCGGTAGAAGTCCTCCGAAATATTATATGTAAATTAGAAGTAATACAGTACACTGTTGTAGCTGTTGTTTCGGATCTAGGACCTGGAAACAGAAAATTATGGAAAAATATGAAGGTTGGTGTAGCTGTCGATGAAAGTGAATCCTTCACTCATCCATCTGATGAAGGGAAAAAGATTTTTGTATTTGCTGATGTGCCACATTTAATCAAATTGATTAGAAATAATCTTTTTGATCATGGGTTCACCATAAATAATACAAAGATCACGAAGGAGCCCTTTCAGAAATTGGTTGACCTACAGGAAGGTGACTTGAAACTTGCCCATAAGCTTACACAGGTTCACATCGATGTAATTGGCAACCAAAGGCAGAAAGTAAAATATGCTGTGCAATGTCTCTCACGTACAGTGGCGCTAGCGATAAGGTGGTGTGGTGAACATAATTTAATGCCAGATATTGCATGCACTGAAATTAGTGACATAATTAATATCATTAACGATTGGTTTGATTTGTTCAATACTCAAACCAAATTTGATATTGCTGCCAATGCATATGGTGTTGATATTGAAAACCAACTGGATAAAATAGAAAAAATGACTAAATTAATACAAAATATAAGAGTCGGTACAAGAAAAAGTTTAATGTTTTTTCAAAAAGCGATACTACAAAATAACAGCTCTCTAAAAAACTTATATCAATATTTAAGGTCAAACTTTAATATTGAGTACATAATTACTAGACGTCTGAATCAAGATATAATAGAAAATTTTTTTTCATATATGCGAGCTATGGGATCCACCAATGACCACCCTAGTGCATTACAATTCAAATATCGATTGAGATGGTACATTCTTGGGAAGCATTCATCTGTTGTGTTTTCAGAAAATGTCAACACACAGGAAGATACGTCTGTAGTAGAGTTACTAACTACAGACGCAACACTTAACTTAACTACAGTTTTGGAACCTTTTGTGCAAGAAACTGGAGATTTTGAAGAAAATGTTGTCAGGGTGTCTGAGGATGACATAAATGAGGAATTTATGGACTTGCTGACGGAATTCGAAAGAATCCATTCCGCAACCTCTGCTACCGGGGATATTGCGAAGCAAGGCTTATACTATATAGCGGGATATATAGCACATAAGTTCAGAAGCAAATACTCGTTACATGATGATACTCAGATTGAATCCCCAGAAAGCAACTGGATTGGATTAGTCTCCAGGCGGTGTCTACGTCAGCCGAATGCTATTATGAAGAAAATGGCAGAAGACGCTGAACAAATGTTTAATGAATTCCATAAGAAATCGATTAACAAAAATACCAACATAATAAAGCGTTTGGTACAAAATATTAAGACTAGTTTGCCACAAGAAGTTGTGGAATCATATATTAGAGTAAGAACTTACATACGTATAAAAGAGATAAATAAAAATAATTATCAACAAAAAAGAAAATTACAAAAAAAAACAATAAAATTTACCAATAAAAAAAGTAACCATATCTGTTGTTTTATTTATTACCTGTCAATTAACAATTAATAAACGAAAATCCAATATTAAACCAATAGTTTTCTTACTATAATACTTTCAACTTTTGCAATATTCATTGGTATCAGTAATTTAAAGCAATATACTACATAAAATGCACAATTTCAAGTCATAAATTTATTTTGTGATAAATTACTTTGTCAGTAAAGTAATTACAAATTGTATTATCAAACGACTAAAACAGGTTTCGTAAACCAAAGTGCTACATAATATCCAGTGGGAGATTTTTCAATAATACAATCTTATTATTTTGCTTTATGAGTTTTTAAACAGGTAATTTGTAAAGAAATTTAATTTAGTTACACATTCGTAAACAACTGTGCTATATATTATGTCTATTTTATTATTCTTTATATAGCTATCTATATACTATTACATCTGTGGTTATTCAAGAGTAATCTTTCTTTTCTTAATATCAGTGGTATGACGAAATTGCATCCAATTGACGTCATAAGGAAGCTGCGCTAGAACATACCTTATATATTTGTACCATGCATACACCTATAGATATTTTGAAATATGTAATTATTGTTTTCGGATGCGATCAAATTAAATGTGTTCATTTTCATCTTGCTTTAATGCACATCTTAAAGTCGGATGAAAATTAACACATTCAATTTGTTTGCGAGACAAGAATACTCCCTTTTTAATTTACTTTCACCCATCACAATAATACACTTATATTTTTATATCAAACAGAAATGCAAATTCAAACATTATTTCCCATTATATTGTATAACTATTATCAGTGGCAGCCCGTGATTTTTGGAACGGAAGGGCACCGGGGGTCTGGTTGTTTAATATCAAAAATTAAGTATACAGACACAAAATAAAGTCAATATGATATTTAATTAACTTCTTTGAAAATAAAATCCATCCCCGTTCCTTACGATCAGCAAAATGATTAATAACTAATTCATTGAAGTTTGGTGTTGATGTCAGTAATTGTTTTTCAACGGAATACATTGCTAAGGCACAGCATAGTCCGCTTTCCCGCATTACATTTCTAGAAAATGTTTTTATTCTCTTCAAAGTAGAAAAACACCGTTCACTTTAGCTGTTGTCATCGGTATGGTGCAAATTATTTACAATAGCTGCACAGCTTCGGCAAATGTAGTTGTTAAATTATTTTCATAGAAACATTGTTAGAGCAGATGAAGCAGTTCCAAAATTCGGTCTATTATACAAAAGTACCAATTCATGCTTAAAAACAATTGATTCCAAATTGAAAGTCTTCACGGCCATTTTCAATTCAGTTTCGGGGAAAGAATTTTGATATGTTGAAATTAAGTGTGGTTGAAAAAGAAGAGCTATAGCATAGGTGATCATTAAACAAAAAACGTTCATCAATATTGTTAATAATAATATCGTACACTTCTTTAGCAACCATTTTGTGTTTGTCTTCATACCGGGGTCTGTTCCGTTGTCGGGAATGTTCCTCTTCTTTTTCATCGTTATCACTATTTTTATTGTAATAATCAGTTGAGTTCCTCACATGCTGAATTGACGATTTAAATCATGACACACAAGGATGTATTTTAATACTGTCAATTTGACGATGTTGTAATTGGTTGTAGAGAATTTCGCAATGCGGCATGATTTTATTAAAAAAATATAACCAGTAATTGAAATCATGATCATTTAAAATGATTTTCAAACCTACAGCTTTCCTTAACTTCACATAAATTAAGGTAGTAGCAAAATTAACAAAAGTTAAAACACATGGCTTCTAATGTATCTGTTCACAATAACAATTATTGCACTTAACGTAAATTAACACTGTACTAAGTTGGCCGAATTTCAACTTAAGGGAACTCCTTAATTAACGTTTATTAATTCCACCAATTAGCAACCACCAGAAACGGCACAACCTGTATATGCGTACTTTTTTTATTTTCTAATCTGTCATTTAAAACTAGCATAACCTAATTTTTAGAATCTATCTGATTGGCACTCGAGCTGCTTATACGCCTGCGCACTTAACGTAAATTAAGGCAATGTGAACGACTTCATAAATTTTGTGTTAATTTTACGGTACGTTAATTATGGTTTAAGTTAAGTTAAGTGGATGTGAACGAGGCTTTAATTGTATTTTCTGACATTAAAAATTAAATTACTTAATCTCATATTATTTTGTGTAACAGAAGTGCCAAAAGCCTGAATGACATTAGCACAATTGGCAAAATTGATGACTATTTAAAATAAAATTTGTACTAGTTTTTTATGTTAACAATAAGTACGCTCACTCTGAAATTAACATGCTGGGAGCAATCGCCATTTTTGCAAGTGGAAAAACTCTACGCTCACTTTCGTCATTGCTCATATAAGCGCAGGTAAAGCATAATTAATTTTCATAGATTAAATTTAAAATTATAGGTTTTTATATAATTTGCTATATCATCATATTTGCAAGCTCGTAGCTGCATCTATGCATGCATCATCATACGACTAGACATTTATGTTAATTTTGCATAGAAGCGCCTCCGGTGTCAGGACAAATGAAGGAAGACATTTCTAAGCTGCAAATATACTATAGCTGAGTCGCTCCCGCAACCAACATGCGCCACTAAATTAAAATAGCGTCAAATTTGATTTTAATTCTGCAAAATTTTACCTGTTACGTAAATTAACGTACAAAAGCCATTTCACGACTGTCAATAATATTCATACACCTTTTGATATTTGTTATAATTACCATTTACCATAACGTTTGTTGTAATTGTCTACTAAACAATTTAAATTTGTCAGCAATGGTTGCCTACTAAGCAGTATAGGTATTAGTTTAATGTTATTGTTCTGAAATTATTGCGGTCAACGGGGATTTGTAGTGAATTTCAACCATCGTCTTTAGTTTGTACTTTGGTCGTGTCGGTTGCCAAAATGACTCAACTATAGTTGAGTCGCTTTTGCAATTGACATGCGCCACTAAATTAAAATGGCGTCAAATTTGAGATGTTGCGAAATTTTACCTGTCAAGTAATATAACCTACAAAAGCCATTTCAGGATTGTCATAAATAATAATATTCATACACCTTTTGACATCTGTCATAATTATTTTCTGACGTTTGTTATAATTGCCATCTCAACATTATAAATTTGTCAACAATGCTTGCCTTCTAAACAGTATAGCCAAATGTTATATAGAAGATAGGTGTAGAAAAAATAATATTTAATAGCTTTATTTATAATATTTAATTTGTAACTGGCTTTCATGTAATATTATTTTACTATGGGAAGGTATATATCCTGAAATATTAATTAATTAGTTTCATTTTATTGTTTTGAAATTGTCACGGCCGATCGAAATTTGTAGTGGTATTGAATCGTCGTCTTTAGTTCGTACTTTCGCCGTGTCGGTTGCCAAAACGTCTCGACTATATAACGTAAATATTTCTAAATAGCAATGCGAAATCAATTAGATGCTCCCATTAACCCAACGTAGAAAAATATGTGATTTACTAACGTACAATTTTTTTAATGCAAATTGAATTTCTATAGCAACAATTTAATATTTTAATTAAATGTCAAAAACGTCTTGAAAATTATTGACTTCAAAATTCTCAGTATTCAGGCTCACAGTAATTTAATATTTGAAAATTTATAATACACATCTTTGGCATGGTGAGTTATAATTGCCTTTTATATTATTTATGAAATATTGTTCTGTATATGAATCTGTCTTAAAATTTTCATTCAGTGTTCTTTATTTGCCTTATAAGATCATCATACTTACCGTTTTCTTTTCTTATTTGCAGTCTAAACTTCCTGTAAAACGCATGGGTTTAATAGCGTATTTCACAAAACATGCGGAGGTAAGTCTGTTTATTTTCCTTTTCCATTTCTCAATTACTTTTTGAATAAAAATGTATCGTGTTTGCGGAAAAGGTCTCTTAAGGGTGCGCAAAAGTAAAGTAAAAAAGAAAAAAGGAAATCAAATTGTCATTTCTAATGAATTTATTTGTACTTTAGGCCTGTTAACGAGTTCACACATATTTTTAACGCCGAACTCCTATATTTAAGGCTTATCATTATTATTATATTAAATATGGTAGTAGAAAAAAATAGAACTAAACATTTCAAGGAACTTACCTTCCTTGTATTTACGATTTAGATATATTCATATTGTCCAGCCAATTATTTCTAATTTTAGATAAGAATTAATACTTGTTTTGAATATTTTTTGATATTTATAAGTTTAATATTGACACATAAAAAACAGGAATTAAATGCAGTACGTATGTTATGTATGTAGGAGGTAATGAAGAAAATCCAGGAATGTTTTATCGTTGCCAAATACTTCACTTTTCTTGGGAAATTCAATTTTCACTTTTGAAATAATTCTTATACATACAGCTTTCTAAAAAGAGTATATGAAAAATATCTACAATCCATAAAAATTATTTCGTTTTATTCGTCAAAATTTAAATTTTATATATCTTAATATTAATTATTTACAATTAGGGATATGTTTTATTTTAAATATAATAATATAGGGAGCAAATCTTACTTGCATAGTTTTAGATAATCATTAACATTCACGGCAGGTCATCTACTTATATATAGCTATTTTTGATTTTTTTATATTCTATCCTATCCTTTGTGTGAGAATGAGTTGCTTTTGCTCACTGTTTTCGATTAAAATTATATTCCATATACAATAAATTTACGTTTATTTAATTTAGGCCGTGCTTATACTATAATGTTATTTTGCATATACAGACTAGATTACGACACCTCTATTTTATAATTCCCGCCGTGAACGCTTGTTTTTTCTTTCTTTGAGGTTATCTTGAGTAATAATACTATAATATTGGGAATGTTTAAATGTGATAAAAATAAGTGGATCCTTTCTAGGGGCTACTAAAAACGACCGAGGAAGACAACAAGGCACGTCTGCTAACACAGACGATGTACAAATCATCTCAGATTTTGTTCGATATCAGTCCAATGTCATTGTATATATAATTAATTTTTCTTTTAATGAAATTAACATCTATATTTTATATACTATTTTTCTGTACATATTGGTTTGGTTACTAATATAGTTGTTCAACAGTAATAAGTTAATTCTTTAAAAGGGAAGAATAAGGGCAGCTGAAGTATTTTATTTATGATATGATCCTTCGCTACATAATAATGATTGTAACACCCTGTACACGTTTTGAAACTGTAGCTATTCCTGAATAGTGTAGTAGTTAGTACAGGAAGCCATTTGTATTTAATACCACATATAGACGCTTGCTACCATTAGACCTTAAAACACACTTTTGGTGAATTTGCTTGTAAACAAGTCTTCAGTCTTTGTTCCCTTATATCGTGAACTGTCGTGTTCATTCGTGTCTATTTTTGCCTCTAGACATAATTCGCACTTCTTCCGGGTGTCTTTTTTCAGCAATGTCTCAGGGACACTATTATTTGCTCTGACTAGTCATCTATTATTTTAGCTATTTTTCTGGCTTGCATCTTCTTAATTTGCCTATTCTTTTCATCCAGCTTGCTTCCACAATTTTGCGTTTCAGGCTGCCTATACAATAGAGGTCTTGCAAATGGCAGTCTATAATACACATCGATGTTTTGTTGACAACTAAATAATAATGTCGCTTTCAGGGGTTTTTTATTTTTGTCCACCAATGTCATCTTTAAATTTTCTACCAAATCCCGAAATTAAGTCTTGTCAGTTTATCGTTCAGACCAGTTTCAGCTTCACTGGGCTATAATCGTTTTGTATACCGCTTACTTTTGTAGTTATATTTCTATTTCATTAGTTCTCCTTATCGCATCTACAGCATGTGTCAATTTTCATTAGCCATAGGCGATTAATTCATGCACCATGGCACCCCTACTTTCCTCTCCAATGCGAGCGCGACCGATACAGCAGTAACTGTTGGACCACTGACTTGGCTGTTTGTAATGCGTTCAGAAATAATATTTACGCGTTGCAAGGATTTGTTTTTCTTTTTCCTTTGAGTAAATGTAGAGAATTATTAAGCTGCGTTCACGTTGCATGACACAAACAAAAGCGTAATTCTAATAAAATTAAAAATAAGGTAAATAAAAAAGGATTCTGAAAATAATAATAAACTACTAAATCCGGAGATCGCGGCGGCCATTTGATGTTTCCCGTTCCAGTAATAAGACGGCTTTAATGCAGACTAGATCGCAACGTGTTCGCAGCTAAACATTGAATGTAGAAGTGGGAAGATCGGAGAAAATCGTTGTATGTCGATTGTTGCTGGGATTGGTGACGGACGGTAGGGGTGACACACGTTGCCATGTATTATTTGTATACGTATAAATCGCACGTAAACATTGAATCCCTATACCTAATGAAAATTGACACATACGGTATATTCTTCACTACATCATATTTTTCAGTATATCTGGCCAACTCATCACTGTTTGAAACAAAAACTAAGCCATCAGTGTTTATATTTTTAGGTGCAATTCAGATGTCTTAATTTATATTACATAACATATTCATCTCATCAGTTTATCATCAGCAAAATAAGAGAATCTATCCCTAGATACCTATGCTAACTTCTTGAAAGCAAATGAAAGTTACTATTCTACTGAAGATGATGATCTGTACTCTGTAGAATACTTGCCAATCTTCATATTCAAATATAGAAAGAATAACGAATATAATACCGCGTTAAATTGTTTCCATAGTATTTGTAATTTAGAAGAAAGTAAGTCGTTACCTTCGACATAAAGAGAAAGCTTGGTGGCAGTACGGTGACATAATTTATGTAAGACGTATATAAGTCATCCAAACTTGTGCTATCTACATTGCTGTTTAAATGTCAAATATCTATTATTAAATCATCGCCTAACGAAAATAAGCCCACTAATGGTGTAAAAAGAGAATATATCAAAAATTACCTAGCGGTTTGTAATGTTGATATAATTCAAATACTTTTGCTCATGTACTTTACATAATAACTGTCATTTTAATCGCCGCTGTAGATAAAAAACTCCATTTTAACGTAGTGCTAGTCCCTTTACCATCCTGCTATTCAGAAATTCTCGAGACCTATAGCTAGAGTCCTTAGGCATTGAGTATCTTAAAAGCTTTGCAACAGTTGCATTATTTAAAGATTCTTTTCATCTTCGATTTTGCATATAGACAGAAATGAAACTTTCGTTTTTCTCCGATGAATTGTTGGCGTTTTAGCACATTCCCCACGATTTCAGCTAAGTGAACACGACCCAAAAGTTTTAAACAGCAGTGACTTGTGACCACGCACTGTCACGCAAAGCATAAAAAAATTAACAAATAGAATTGTTTAGTGAGCGAACGGTTTTTAAAATAAATTAAACACTGCTTATATTATTTTAGAACATTTGAAATAAGAATTATTACTATATTACACACTAACAGAAATAAATTATCCCCATAACTTAAGTTATTGTTCTGTACAGAGCATGTGAAGAGAATAAGTAACCCAAGTTTCTTGAATTATGACGTTACCATTTTTCATTAACAATCACAAAGACAAATAATTCACCAGCATGTTTCGTCGTAACATCAACATTATCGAAGCATATTTCTACTTTATGATTGGCAAAAATAAACATGAGAGGTGCTTTCGTTCGTACCCGTGATTTATAATCACACGATCAGTTTAGAAAACGCACGTGTTCGATTGCAATGATCACTTTCCCCCCACTTGTGAAACAAGTAATCACGATTAGCAAATCCCTTACCCCGCTGAATCAGACAATTTTTGTGTTCACTGTGATTATGATGATTGTGATTAGTTTACATAACGGCAACATAACCTTTAAAAAAGGCGTGTAGTGACATTTGGTCTTGTGGTCGCATCCGTGAAAAGATCGAAAGAAGTTTGCAAGGTGGAAGTAGTGATAATTCACATTTTAAGAATGTTCAACTTTCTAATTTAAGCTTTGCGCATTTAGCGCCATCTATGCATCCAACTTTTGCATGTTCGTTTGTAGTGAACACGATCCGGGTATGCTTACTTGATCATATGTTCATGTTCATTAATACGTGATCACTATGATTAATACGAACGAAAGCAGCTGAGATGTCTCCAACTAACGGCGAGTAGTAATTATAATTATAAATCCTTGGACATACCACGCATCCAAAAAAGGGCATGTCCGCTAAAGAGAAAATAAATATGATTTTAAATCTTAATAAGTACATATTTTGATTACTTCTTTCCCTTATCCTTTGTATAAAATCCTGACAAACTCAGAAAGTGGACTACACATTTTTTTGATTCTTAAAACAAATTAATACTGAAAAAAAACTGCTGAACATATACATACTTAGTAACCAATACAAATCATATCTTTTACCTTATAATATGTAATATATGTATGTATGTATTGAGTAATTCATTATCTCTTTTAAAATACTATATTGTTATTTTATCATTACGAATACAGTATTGGTAGTTAATATGCAATAATATAAGTAGTACACTTGATATAGGTGTTTCGTTTTGGTTCGAGTGGAGGGGGAAAGTAAAAGAGAGAGATAGAGACATCTACTGCATACACATTCAACAGGCCAGTCTACCGCTCTACAATAATAAATGTCTACCTCATGTCCAATCCATGGCGGCGCGTTTCGGAAAAATCGTGTGTGTATTGTCAAATCCGCGCGACGCGGTTAAGGCACGGAAACAGCTACAGACACAGACCGTGCAGTGAGTGACCAGACTGTTATCACAGAAAGCAGTGATTAGACTAGACTAGGTTAATAATAATACATAATGATAATAAAACAGCATCTTAATTTTTTTAATTCACTTCTTTTTTTGGTCATAACCGGCCAGTACGACAATTATATGTGCAATACAGGTCGGTAATATAGGAATTCGTATTCATTTATTGGTGATAAGGTGGTGATATAATTCGAATACATCAACAATGCAGGTAGCTGATGGGAGTCGCGACATATAAATTTTATGTTTGTACCGGGCGACGCAGCAAGAAAAATTAAGTTATATTTATTCTAGGTGTCCAAAATACAAAAAAATCATGAGCAAGCCTTAATTTGCATCTATAGTTCTATTTTTTGAATCGATTTGTTCTTCCTGATTCTTTGTCTGTTCTTAACCCTTAACAAATTATATGAGGCCAGAATGGATTTAATGAAACATTTTGTTATCCAAGCAAATGCGTTTCGAATAACAAAAAAAGAATGATCTTTTGAAAACAATTGACTTTATATATTGATTAGATATAGCGGCTTCTATTTAACCATAAAGTCTCTAACGTCATAGTTTCATGACAGGTCAGCCTTTATATATTAAATTACAATTATAAAAAGATATACACGAAATAACAGTAGATTTGTCATAGTGTTATCCATATAAACTGTTTTCTGTTTCTTTTAAGGAAATTATTTCAACAGTAACTTACTGGGTATTTTATTTTATGTTTTATGTAGTTTTCAAATATGGTGTATAAATTGGATTTTTTCTTCAATAAAAATAACCCTGATGTGACAAGATGTGCAATAGTCTTCCATTTTCTGATTTGTTAACGACGTTATGCCAATATTTCATTATGTGTTGAATGTAAAATATTTACAACTTAACATAACCTTCATGTTTCATCTTCAAACTTTATATTGTTGGGATTTTCATTGAACTTTTTACTGTTCCCTATAAAGAAAATCATTAGAATGAATTTGACGGCCATACTACTAAAAACCGTTTACTCAGATAATTTTACTCAACGTTGCAGCGGGCAGCATGGTCATAGTGAAGAATGAGGTTTCTTATATTTTACAGTACAATTTTGCTTTCTTAAAAATGAATTCCAAAATAAGCTTTGTGCAATAAGTACTCCACTAATTACAAGTCCGCCATCATTATGCTGATAATATATGTTTGGATTTTCATCAGCTTTGTCGGTATAAGGGTTTTCATCGTGAAAATTAAGAGTTCCGTTTCCTTTTAAAACACATCTAATGATGGTGTTAGGTGATTATTTTTTTTATAGATTCCCAAGGGATTTTCTGTGAAATAACTATCATTATTCTAAGAATATGTCACCCTTCTTGTGTTGCGTGAAAACACTCTGAAAAAGCAAAATACAATACTTTAATATTAATGCGCCAGTAAATAGTGCAATTGCAATTTGTCAGTTAGTAACAGTTTTGTATCACGTTTAATTTGTTTCCGGTCATGGCACTAAAATAAATGAACAGAATAATCGAAGAAATAGATGTATTACCTTCTGACTTAGTAACTTGCTAACGGTTAAAAGTACCAAAAAAGAAATTAAAAATTAAATCGATTCAGAAAAAAATTGCGCTCCAATGTTGTGTGAATTAAATGGTGAAAAGCAATGTTATTCAATTTTATTAGTACAATTTGCGGTTGATATAGTTTGTAGCAATAATCTTTATTGTTCAGTATACTTACATCTTTTATGGAAGTTATTAGTCTATGGCGAATTCATTTGCTAGCCAGGTACTCTATTCAATAGTTTTATCGAAAAACGAACGAAAAATTGATTTTTTAAATTTCACACTACTAACGGATTACATAATACACGTATGTATAGTTTGAAATTATTAAATTAAAAAAAAACATGGATTCGATATTGTATTATGTATTTAATACTTAATCCTTGTATCACAAAATGGTTTCCCTGAACCACAAGGCCTTATAAAATTCTGTTTAGGTATTTTGATAACAAAGTTTTCATTTTAAATGAAGAGAAGCGAGCGAAGTATCGTTAGTAGAGTGCCACGATGAAGTTTCATTTATTTAAGATAACAACCTTGCTGTCAAAATACTACTTTAGAATTTCAAATAGCTTTCCCTCCTTAATATGAATTTTTCTACTCCCAAACTTTAATTGTATTATTAGATATGCCGAACCTGTACTATAATGATGTTCATTACGATACAGATTTTCATTATGTTACAAGTTTATATCCAATAGGAATACATATTTTTCATTACGATACAAGTTTATATCCAATAGGAATGCGACATTTCAATATTCAAACAATATTCAATATGGCGACTGCATATCTGACAGATATACAAATTAAATAAATGTGACAGTTCTCTGCAATTTACAAGTAAGTACTTAAAATTTGTGCTTTTTTGAAAATATTAAACGGAAAAAATGAGGGATAATGACAGTGAAATGTAATAATTGACTCGACCAGAAATTATGGAACAAGCCTTAGTAGCCACGAACAATTTATTACCAGCCAAATTCACAAAAACGTACGGAAAATTTTAACCTCAATTTATGAAATGGATTGTTCAAAAAATATGTTTTATTATGGGGTCGTAGAAAAAATAGTGTATGCAACTCGCATTTAATGGCTATTAAGACACTCGTATTCATTACAATACTCGGCTTCGCCTCGTATTGTAATTCTCTTACTCGTGTCTTAATAGATATCATTAAATGCTCATTGCATAATATACTATTAACGTTGTGATATTTTGAGTGCATTTTTACGATATTGTTTTAAAATCTCGCAAATTTGCACCTCGTTGTTAATTTCATGAAATTTTCTGTACGCACATATCTCAAAATTCCGTAATTTGGGATATGATTACTTTTTCTAACTGTGGTCCGCAACCCGCTCCCGAGTTCGCTTATCAAAAATCACTGGAGACATTCAGAGTTGCACGTTCGGGGCAAACATTCTCTCCCATCACATGAAATGTATTGCAGAAACTTTATACACGCATACGAAAGACGCAGATTAAGGAGTAACAAAATGCGATTCAGTTGTTTTCTTATTAAATACCATCTTATAAAGCTTGCTAGAAATACATAATGATATTCAATTCCTCTCTGTTAAAGAGCAAGAATTGTTGAATTATATACCAAACACCTAACGAATCTCGATAGATTACGACCATTTTTTATTACTCGCTCAAAATTAGATCCTACTGACGACATCTAGGAATAATTCGAATGTTTCGTCAGCACTTGACCGTCTTGACCACTAGGCCCGCACCACTATATAATTTGGGATAATGATTCCTTTTTCTCACCGCGATGCAAACCTTCTCGTGAGGTGAGGTAGGAATTACTGGAGCCTCTAGAGTAATTGGTGTTAGTTTGTTTCTCCTTGCATGTTCGCGGCAAATATTCTCCACGAATCACGTAAAATGAACTACAATTACAAATGCTTTCACATGAAATACTCTTCTCAAATTCGATCTTTTGCCAGCCCTGAACCACTGTGCGCCATTGGAGGGTAGGAACTGATGAATGATATCCCAAACAGCTAGGGGATCTCCCTAAATTACACTTTTTTTTACTGCTTGTCAAAGATTTGAACCTACTGACGACTTCTAGAAATAACTCTAATGTCACACACCCTTTAAAGACGTTTTCGTTCTCCTCCCGAAAAGTGTAGGTTCCAGTACCGGGTGGCCAACTAAGAGTGGCCGCCGGCTATATCTCAGAAACCAGTAGTCATATTGCTTCCGGGTAAAAAAATTTCAAGTAAAAGTGCCCAAGAGAAAATGCTGGAAATTATTTTGGAGTTTGTAAAATGTCCGCAAGGGGGCGTAGCAGTCAGGATCAATGTTAAAATTTATAATTTCTTCATATTTTTACTAATTAAGAGGTATTGAAAATGTTTAAATTTTATTCCTTACATATTCTTTAATACTTTTTGTCTTGCACATTTTTTACTATCTAGTGAAATAAAGTGGTGGGGGCAGTTCAACTGTTTCTTTAAATAAACTAGAATTACTCCCATTTGGCCTAACCGATTTGAACAAGTTTGATCTCATTTAAAAGAGCGTTATTTGCTCTACAAACTGAACTTGTGTTTTTGTATCTCGAGCTTTTGCCGTCACCGGTAGATGGCGTTAACTGAAATATAAGCTAATATTAGGCTTTTTTTCAAAAAAGTTAAATACAATGATGTTTCTTTTTATATAGGCTAATAAAGAATTAAAACCTTAACATTTCGGTAAAAAAACCAAATTTGTATGTTTTTTTAGAACAGGAGATATTGACAAAAATAGATGAAAATGCATGAATTCTCTTGTTTTACCAGCCTTTTTTTATGAAAGACCTTGATTAATAAAGCAAGATTATTTTTAATCCTGATTTTAATCCAAAAAATATACCATTAAAAATAAAATTAGTAAGCTATGAAAAATAAAACAATAACTCTCATTGTGTTAAAACGACGAGTTCTCAAAATAATAAATATTATTGTCAGTTTTTCATTGATTCCGTTTACTTTTTTGTGTTTGAGAAAACTTTTTTTTTTACTGAGATGCGGTTAGCGAATGAAGAGGCATTCGATATGATTGGCGTGTATTTCGAATACATGCGAAATGCAACAGTTGCTTCCAGAGTGTATGCTATGCAGTTCCCTGGAAGACGACATTACGTGAGCAGTGATTTTCGTAGGTTGGCGGAAAGGTTTAGGACTACCGGAGGTATTAATCTTCCGGTGTATAGAGGGCAACTTACTGGCCGAACCAAAGAAAATGCTATAAAAGTATTAGCATATATTGAATTTAATCCACATGTGGGCACCAGAACCATAAGTAGAGAGTTGGGCATTTGTAGAACTATGATCCAAAATATATTGAAAGATCACAAGTAAGCATTGATAGTTTTAAGTTAAAAATAAGGTAAATTTTATTTTGAGATTTTTTGTAAGGCCTTTGTTAGATATGCTTTATCTCCTACAGTTTGTTTTAATATTTTTAAGCATTAAGCATAACGGTTGGTTTTCACGTTCCGTACTCGATGTCCTTAAGTTTAACTCATACATTTATTTGCCTATTTATTATCTGGTTACTAGTCACGGCCATTTTTATCCGATAACGTTTTACATAGACGACAGTAATGCTTTATAATAGTGAGTTACCCAAAACAATGCCTGACAAGTTTGGATAAATTTGGTCTCACAGTTTTTTACTTATGGGGGAGAGTTACGGACATCGTTTTTGAAAACCGGTCTACAACAATACAAAATATGATAGAAAAAATTATAGCAGCAATACGAAACATATCGGAGGCGGAAACTTCTGTTTTATCGACGCGGCAAAGGTTGCAGGCTTGCATTAACAATGTTGGGCCGCATTTTGAACAATTAAGCCGTCATTAAAAATGTTACAAACCAATCTTTATAGTTATGTAAATGTAGGTATTTTAGTGTTTAATATTAGTTTTATTCTCATAGTGTTAGTATTAATTGTTAGTATAGTAAATCATAGCATATGAAAATTTTAAATAAGTACTCGTACATTTTTTTTCGAACATTTAACATAAAATTACATTCATGTAATTTTGGTTTCTTTAACAGGAATGCCCTTTGTTTTTTTCGCTTTTGTGAAATTTTATTATTTTGTCTGCGTGTTAGAATTTTAATGAAGAAGACAAACAAAAAATAGAATTTATTTTATATACAGGGTGTTCCTAAATATCATGTACATAAGGAAGGGGGTAACTATTTGGTTTATTTTGTGCCTAAAATTTCATATAAACATAGGTGTGCAAACGCTTCGTTACCAATATGCAGGGTGTTGAAATTTCAAGAATTTTTCACTTTTTACTGTATAGCTCCTGCAGTTTTTTTACGATTTCTAATGTCAATTGTCAAATTAATAAACTCAAGTGATTATCGGAATAAAGCCAGAGCCTGCTAGACCATTTTAAAAAATTTAATTTTCTCTGGCGAATTACAGAAAATTGTTTCCTATTTTTTTTCTCGATAACGGTCAGAGATAAGAAAAAAATATAAGAGATCAAAAAGTTTCTAAACAAGACAGAAAATTTATTGCGTATTTTAGAATCTAGCAGTGGCGCATCGCAAAAAAGTTCAGGGTGAGAAAAGAGGGCATGACCCCGAAAAAATTATTACCCTGTAGATTTACATAATCATTTGGCATGGCTAATGATGCAGGCCTTATAGCATAACCTACCTTCCAAATTTGAACAAAATATCTCAAAAACTGCAGGAGCTATACAGTAAAAAGTGAAAAATTCTTGAAATTTCAACACCCTGCATATTGGTAACGAAGCGTTTGGAGACCTATGTTTATATGAAATTTTAGGCACAAAATAAACCAAATAGTTACCCCCTTCCTTATGTACATGATATTTAGGAACACCCTGTATATAATAAAAGAAAGACAATTAAAACAAGAGAATTCATGCATCTTCATCTTTTTTTGTCAATATCTCCTGTTCTAAAACACATACAAATTTGGTTTTTTTACCGAAATATTGAGGCTTTAATTCTTTATTAGCTCATGTAAAAAGAAATATATCATTGTATTTAACTTTTTTGAAAAGAAGCCTAATATTTGCTTATATTTCAGTTAACGCCATCTACCGGTGACGGCAAAAGCTCGAGATACAAAAACACAAGTTCAGTTTGTAGAGCAAATAACGCTCTTTTAAATGAGACCAAACTTGTTCAAATCGGTTAGGCCAAATGGGAGCAATTCTAGTTTATTTAAAGAAACAGTTGAACTGCCCCCACCACTTTATTTCACTAGATAGTGAAAAATGTGCAAGACAAAAAGTATTAAAGAATGTGTAAGGAATAAAATTTAAACATTGATCCTGACTGCTACGCCCCCTTGCGGACATTTTACAAACTCCAAAATAATTTCCAGCATTTTCTCTTGGGCACTTTTACTTGAAATTTTTTTACCCGGAAGCAATATGACTACTGGTTTCTGAGATATAGCCGGCGGCCATTCTTAGTTGGCCACCCGGTACATATCAAATTTCATCAAAACGATGAAATGGCAAGAATAGGTTTGGCGAGTTACGAGTCGATAGTCGCTCGTAACAATTCAAATGATAAGGGTTAATTTTCGAGACATTCATTAATATTATAATACTAAAATTAGCAACTGCAGGATGAGAATCTTATAAATTGCAATAATTTAATATAATTTTAACACGAGCTATATCGTCATATTTCGATTATGCACACATTTCATTCGAATTATAACAAAAAACCTTATCACCACTGAACGAATAATAACCCTATGTATATATATTTATATATTACTTCAAGCAAGAAAAAAAAGTCAGGTATTTTCATTATCAAGCAGCACACTACTTTTATGAAACTACTTTATTCGAAAAAACGGCTCTACTACAGTGCAACTGCGGTTCAAATCCGCTTTTCTACACTACACACAGATACATACTACAAAACACTAAATACTAATAACTCTATGTATAATATATATATCAAATAATACAATACTTCATAGTTTCTTTTTTAATAGCTACGAGAATAATATTTTCATTATATTACTTTTCTTCCTTGGTTTTTTTGTAGGTTTTCCTTTAATTTTCCTTAAAAATACATGTATTCAGTTTGTATATTAGTAACAGTGTTGCATATCGTTACTTTGTGAGGGAGTGTATATTTTCTTTTAATTGAAATCTTTATTTAACCAACTGCATTCATATATTCTCAAACGTATATTATTATTAATATTTATTAAATTTAATACGGTTTATATGTAATATATACAGTCTGATATATTTTGAACCGATCGATCAGCGTGTAAATTCAAGAAAAAAACCAAAAACTTTAAATCGGCAAATTATATCAGACCAACCCTCTAAGAAGAAAAACTACTTTGTTTTATATATCTCAAAATGTTCACTTAATTTTACCATATCGTCCTATTCGATAGGTATTTTCTTATATTTATTCACTTTATTATCTACAACAAACAGCTCAGAATTTGTTAATCACTTATTTTTTTTTAAAAATGTGTGTTTCGTCACAAAAAATAGGTTAAATTCAAATTGAATTGAAAATATTATGAGAAAAGGAAATATTGTGTTGTAAACATTTTACTTTGCTTAAACTATTAATTACTTTCTCTTTAATAGTCCAATATAAAAATAGAGGGTTTAATTCTGTGTTTTCATCATTTTTGTTTCTTTCACAACGCTTATTGCTGTCAACGGATTAAATATAAAATGTACACGTGTTTTTTTGCATTTTTTAAATTTTTTTATTGACACCGATAGCTGAGTCATACATTCGCATAATGTCTATTATTTATTTAAAAGAAAATAGCTCAAAAATAAGTTAACTTCTAGAGTTTCTAGTATTACGTATAACCAATAGCGACGAAGCGAATATTCGATAATTAATCATGCATCCATAGATCTACGTACGGTTTATCATCCATAACTAACCTGCCAACACGTTATTTGACGAGAAACTGCTTGTGTACTAGGGATAACTATAATTATGCTGTTCATTGGGTATCAAATAGTTGATATCCAGAGTCTGGGATGTAGAATCCTGTACTACTTTGCCGTTAAAAAAGAAAGGCAATCGGTTGGATATTTCTTGGGCGATATTGAATCCCAGTCTTGTCATTTTCTGAAGGTTGTTTCAAAAATAATTGTACATATTTCAATATGTTACAGCATCATTAACTTACAACAAAAAAGTTTGTGTGAACATGTGTCCAATTCTCAAAGAAAAACGTATAAAATTAAACAATGAAATTAAAAAGCGACGGTGCAGAAAAGGAAGCAGTCTTCATGAAAAATAGATAATGCAAATACAACACTGGTTGAGTACGGGTTTTACCACGTTTTTGAATTTCAAAAGTAGTAAGTAATGAAGCAAAGTAAGGAAGGTCAGGCTGATGAAATAGGGACAATCGCAAAGAAATTGTGAGGGAAGAAGAAACACTAAAGAAATTCTGGATCACACTTTAGGATAAAAAGATATTATTCATAAATTATGGCCATTGCTACACGACAAGGAACAATTGAACACACTTCAATGTGCTGTGATTGTGGAAAAATTTCTCTAAAATTAATACTTGATCAGAATGAATAAAATAATACAGACATCTATAATGTAATTCAACTAGTTGAATCTCGGTAACCACTGAAAATTCGACACATGTTTATATGATGTTTTTTGCTTCAAAAGTGTGATACTATAACAAGATAAAACTTGTACCATTATACGTAAAACATCCTGTATACAGCAAAATCCAACATTTTTTAATTAACATTATAGTTACAGTTCTCTGGTCATTCTGCTAAAATATAGTAGAAATTATGTAAATTATATTCAAAATTCTTAAATTTTTTGTAACATATGAGCTCGCTGCAACAGATATATGACACGGAAACATTTATTTGGAAAGTTATAATGAAAGTAAACGTAGCGAAAACAGTTATTTTTGTTATTAAGGGGGTGGCACCGTATGCGCTAATGTAAATTCTGGACTTTACAAGGTTTCGTTAAAACAATAGTACGGCTTTTATTTAAGAAATATCAAAACGAAATTTAAAACACAAATAAACAAAGGCTCAATACATGCTCGACTGGAAGTAGTTTTTAAAATAAAGTTTCTGAGACTGTGTTATGATGATGTAAATTTTGCCAACTTTGATAGTGAAATGTAGGAGTAACTAATTTGAATTATAAGAAAGTACTCCCAACGAAGCCTTAATTAATCCTTTGTATTCGATTTAATTCAAAAACATAATAAGAAAAACAAAAATGTCTGCTGTTTGTTTTATTTTAACGAATACCTTACATCGGCCGAATTTACATTAGCGCATATGGCGCCACCCCCTTACGTCCTACCTCACGGCGGTTAGTCGACACCTCTGGGTAAGCCCCCTTAACACGTTGGCTGCGCAGGACGGTTTTTACCGTCATGTGATCTATGCGTCTGGTGCGCATGACGGATTCTACCGTCATCGGTTACGACAGTTCCCTTCGTTTAGTATGAGCTCAGCACTGAAGCCAGGCTGTTGATTTTGCGTGCGCGTATTGCATGAGAGTTCGTGATGGCGGATGACCGGGCAGGGCCTTCAACTCCGAAACAATCAAGGCAAGTTAAAAAACGTCGTTGTCAAGCCCCTTTATCCGACAGGGAGCTTGAAAAAGTAATGTTTGAGTCGGATGAAGAAGACATTGAACATCTCAGTACTGTAGAACACGATTCAGACGACATCTATGAGGCGACGAGTGATTCAACTGATCCTGAAACAGCGACAGACGCCGATTCGGATTTTGAAGGTGAGGGTGAAATTCAACAACAACCTTGTACTAAGCTACCCGCAATGGCCAGACGATCCATCGAACCTGAAGAAAATAACTTTTACTAAACAAAGCGAATTCTGTGACTTACCTGATGGAAATAACCCAATAGATTATTTCAATCTACTGGTTGACGAGAATTTTTATGAAATGATTGCTACCGAAACAAACCGATATGCTGAAGAATTGTTCCTATCTGAAGCAACCACTGCGAATTCGCGGATTACTCGCTGACACGATGTTACAGCCAATGAATTACGAGTATTCTTTGGAGTTTTTTTGCACATGGAAACTTTGTCCACACCCAGACTTCAAGATTATTGGAAAACTTCGAGGCTTTTTAGCATACCGTTTTGTCCTTCAGCTATTAGCCGGGATAGATTTGTTATCATTTTAAGGTGTTTACACTTTATTAAAAATCCTGCAAGGGGAGAGCCGACACTTCGAGATCGCCTATACAAAGTTAGACCTTTGATTACCTATTTGAACAAGAAAATGTCCGACGTTTACTATCCTGACAAGAATCTGTCCCTCGATGAATCAATGGTACTTTGGCGGAGGAGGTTAATATTCCGTCAATATATCCAAAACAAAAGACATAAATACGGGATAAAATTATATGTGCTAACAGAACCAAATGGCATCGTCCAGTTTCTTGTTTACACCGGACAATTGGACGACTTCGGAGGGAAAGGGCACGCAGCCAATGTTGTGCTACACTTGATGGAAGAATATTTAGACGTCGGACATTGTCTATATATGGACAATTTTTATAACAGTCACTACCTTGCTGTAAAACTCCTAAGTAGGGACACTTACTCTACAGGAACTCTTCGCGTTGATCGCAAAAACAATCCCGTCGAGGTAAAAAATAAACAATTAAAAAAAGGACAAACGATTGCGAAATATAGTGACGATGGAGTGCTGGTGGGGAAAATGGCGGGATAAGCGGGATGTTACGTACATTTCTACCCAGATGAGTTATAAAGACAAATTTGGAAGGAATAAAGAAAGGACCTTACCAATAGTTGAATATAATAAATTTATGGGCGGGATTGATCGCAAGGATCAAATTATGTCCTATTACCCCTGTGAGCGCAAAACGTTGCGTTGGTATAAGAAACTTGGTTTGCACATCTTCCAGATGCTGGTATTGAATTCGTTCTTGCTGTACAAAAAAGGAACAGCATCTAGAATGTCATTGTACGATTTTAGAATTCAGATAATTGAGAATTTGGTGCCAGCTAAACCCCAGGTAGTAACTCTCAAAGAAAAGCTACATGTTCCTGTCAAAAATTCAGTAGGCGCCAACGGACGAATTTTCTCCAGGCGGTGCACCCGGTGTTATAGCACCCACAAGAAGAGGAAAGAAACCACATTTCATTGTGGAGGATGTCCAACTACCCCGTATTTGTGTATCGGTAAATGTTTTATGGAGTACCACAACAAAATGTAATACACATATTTTTGTAATGTTTTTTCTTTTGTATCGTTTTCCTTTACGTTTTATTAAATATCTTTTATAAATGATTTTTTTTTAATTATTGAAAGTGTATAAGAGTCATAATAAATGTATAAGCTTGAAATATCGTTGGAACTGTGTAATACTTCCATGTGCGCAGTGCGCGTGCCGGGTTTTACCGTCATGGCCGTTTTGGCTTTCTGCAGAAACTATTTTGATGTTTCTAATAATAACTCTCTATGCAAAAATAACATATGTTTTATTAAAAAAAAAGTATACCGCCTTTGGGTTGTACTCGTAATTTAAATGCGCAGCGAAAGTGTTAAGAAAGAGGTTTTCGTAGTCTCCCATATTACATCATTTTTATACAAAAAGAAAAAAATATTCCATGATATTGGTTCACTTATTTTTATAGTAGAGAAATTGTGAATGAAATAATGAATTTGACGAAGTTAATTTATTTTCTGAGCCGCATAAACCTAGTCAATAGCGAATAATACAAGCGTAGTAAATTCTGTCTTTTTTTGGCACTATTATCAGTATCGTTTACTTGCGTCTTTCTCTTGTCTTTTCTCTCTCGTTTCATCTCCTTTTGAATAAGACGACAATAATCCATTCAACTTAAACTAACTAAAAAGAGCTAAAAAAACAAAAGAAACAGGAAATACTACCAAGTTCAATACATATACAATAATAATAACATTAACAATAATCTAAGTGTAATTTTGCAATGTAAAACTCAGCTATTATTTAAAAAACTGCAGCTGCCACACCTAACAAATATCACAAGGTTGAGCAGTCATACATACGTCCAACGGCAGTATAGTAAAAATAATAATATAATATAGTGATAATTATTATACCATACATCATCATTATCATCGTACACACTATAAAAAACATTATGAACAATTTTTTTTCTTCTTAAGTTTTACTTACTACAGCAATACGAAATCAAGAGCATCCCGTCATCGTACCATTGTATCAGTAACAGTAATATTCTAATCACCTCGTTTTCGTCTGCTATGCTTTTAAGAAGCCGTTTAAGGCAATGATTTTTCTTTTGTACAATAGAAGAACAAATAAACATATCACAGTTGGTTATAATTGTAGTTAGAATGAGTTTCTTTTGTCTTTGTAATAAGTACAGGAGGTGATTATTATTTAGAAGTATCATATTTAAATATATAAGGCGTTAAATTTTAGTCAAAGTGTATAAAGGCAAGTTCCCATTGATATATATTACTTTCTTTAGATCACGCGTAGTTTAACATTCTAGTTTTACTAGTGCCTATATAATTAGCGCAGTGGCGGCTCTTTAATGAGAGCAAGTGAGCAATTGCACCCCCTAGAATTTTGAAACAAAACAAACCAAGCGGCGACTAACTGTGAAAGTATTTATTTATTACGTATTCATAGTTATTGAACAGGAACGTGGCGTGTACGGCACGCGAAACAACCTACATGCACCGACCGTCGTCACAGATATAATGACGACTAACAGCGCACGGATGTAAAGACCCCTTCCACCGAGAGAAACATACCCATGTGCAAAGCGCTACTGTTGCTGCGTTAAGCCATTAAACATTACATTGAAGGTGGGGAGAACTGTATTTTGTTCTAGTTCCATATCGTATAATACATAGCATGTGAGCAAGATTCTCGTCTGCTCAACGCTGTTGTAAGATGTATTTCGTGTCTGCGATACAGAATAACACGTTTTCGCGGTTAACGTATGATGAAAAAATCGCAATAAAAAATTTTAAACGGCCGATAATCTGTTAAAGGTAAAGACGTTATAAAAAAATTCAAAATGAATATTGATCAGAAAAATGACTGGATTTGTGGGTGTGAAATTAAAAATACTTTGTTTTGTTTTCCGTGTCTTTTGTTTGGTGGTGAACCGTCTTGGTCAAAGAACGGAATAAAAGACTTAATTCATCTTAGTGCTAAAATTACGAAACATGAAAATTCCGAAGGGCATTTGAAAAATATATTTAGTCTGAGAATGTTAGGAAAAAATAACATTCAGAATGTTTTAGATTCATCATATAGAAAAGCAGTTCAACAACACAATGAACAGGTAACAAAAAATAGGCACGTGTTAAATTTAATAATAAATTGCATTAGATTTTGTGGCGCGTTTGAACTGGCACTTCGGGGTCATGATGAACGGCAAACGTCGAATACCAAGGGCATTTTTCGGGAATTGATAAATTTTACGGCAGAATTAGATAAATCGCTCAGAGATCACATCGAAGCAGCACCGGTTCTTAATTGAATTTATAAATGATTTCCCAAATTTTAATGAAAAAGTGATAGAACATCAAACTGTAGTGTTATATTTATTATTCCCTCAAAACAAACTGTACAATGAACAGTACCTGTCTGGAACAGTATGTCGGTGAAACTTATAAAGATTGGGAAAGCGTTCTTGTATTATACTTTTTAATTTTGAAATTATGCACTCCCTATGTGAACCACCCCGAGCCGCCACTGAATTAGCAAAATACATATTAAAATTATAATTTATCCTGTTGACCGCTACTTTGTGGTAATCTATATTCACTAATGATGCAAATACAACTCTTTATTATTACGCTTTTTAAAGAACTTTTATTTTTGAACTGTCAATATGAAAATAGTTCAAGTGAATCATTTTTAAAAGAAACACTGTGTTCGAAAATGATTCACCAGCGTTGAACTAATCACGGATTGTGTAAAAACTAACGTTAAAAGCATAGTAAAAAGTGTTTTATTTCTATCATTATTTAAAATATAATTATATTATTATTATTATAAAAGTTAAGAAAGCTATTTAAGATGTGCATGAATAATAAAAGCAGGTGAGAAATGGGTCGGTTATATCGTCGGTGTAATTAGCAAAGTGCCTAACTCCAATATTTGGCCAAAACGACATTTTTGCGCCATCTATGTAGGAAAAAATCAAGTAATGTGCTGGCAAATTGTCTAACTCCAAATAAATTTCTGTATCAACAGAATTTCAATTAAGAAAAGATCGTAACTCCAACAGTATTCTGATCGGCAATTTTCGTATCTCCCAGCATTTACACACGTTTTGATGTTGCAGTTAGGTCTGTCGCACGTGCAGTGTAATTAGGGTATATTATAGTGCTCAAATTTAGTGTTCTACGTTAAAAAAGGTAAGTAGATCTATGAAAATGTATTGTGCCTACTTAATAATACACAATATTTTACAAGAGAAGGTTAACTTTATGTTTTCTTTGTTGTAATGGAGATACGCAATTTTCGCTGGTCTCTTAATTATTTATTGTGATTTACTTTGTGGAGATACGTCATTTGCGGGCAGTTGTTTCTTCATTATGGCAAGACAAAATTATGGTTTTATTTTAATATTGTTTTTTTTTTCAGCTGAAATAATGTCCTCTAGAACACTAAAAATACTAGACATGGTTACAAAAACTGACAACACAGAGAAGTTGAAGTTACCAGAAGAGAATGTTTTTTTAACCGATCAAGGCTCTACCGATGTTGTCACCTATGCAGGCAACGCAATTTTTTTTCTACATTGTATTTTTATTTATGTGGTTATATTATTTTAGAAAACATACTTGCCCATAGCAATAATGGCGAAAATTCAAACATGGACAATTTTATTTCAAATGCTACAAACGAAGATTTTATATTTGTTAATACAGCAGTAACAGCCGATGAAAATCTTTTTCAAAGTATTGAAAACTTCGAACATAACGGAGATAATGAAGAAATGAAGAGTGTCGCAGAGGCCTTAAAACCTTGTGAAACTATTAATATGTTTTGTCAGAAAAATCAATTATTTATGATAGACGAAGAAAACCGAAAGTCAGACTTAGATTATACGCCAAATAATGATGAAAATGTAGATAGTGAGGATTCTGAAATCGAAGAAACGTTCGATGACAATGCAGAAACCTTGGCCGAAACTGAAGACAACCATGAAACTGAATTCGAAAACGAAGATTTTGAATTAGAGGAAAACACGGATGGTAGGAAGCGCAAAAAAATTAAATGTGAAAAGGATTTTGGGAGATGGAAAAGAAATAAGAATCAGCGAATGAGAGAGTTGGGGCAAGAATATTGTGGGAAGAAAAAAAATGAAGAAAAATGGAAATATTACATAAAAAAGTGGAAAAAATACTCAAACATTCGTGTTTTTGCACATTAAGTGAAAATAAAAATTGCATTCTTCAGTATAGGTCTATAAAAGAAGGTACTAGAAAGGCAATATTTGAGGCATTTTGGAAGTTGACATGGGCGGAAAAGAAAGTATTTGTACGAACACTTACAAATGTAAAAGCTACATCCAGAAAAAGGGGTACTGAAGAAGTGTCAAGAAGGTCAACATCTACAGAGTTTTATTTAAAAAATGAAGGAAAGCAAGTTCGTGTTTGTAAAAAAATGTTTTTACAAACATTAGGTGTTGGCGAGATCGCGATAAAAAAAATGGGTCCGCTCTTTTGATGTTACAAGAAAGGTAGAAGACGCTGAACACCGCAAAGATGTTGAAATAAAAAATTTACATGCCTTTTTTGAGATTCTTCCTAAACTTGAATCTCACTACTGTCGCGCTAGTTCGAGTAAATTATATTTAGAACCGAATTGGGAGTCTAAAGCACAGCTATTTAAAGAATATCAGAATGAGTTTTGCAAGCAAAATAACGTAAATCCACTTTCTCGTGCCACGTTTTCAAAAATATTTGATGAGAAAAATTTATCCCTTTATCGGCCTAAGAAAGACAAATGCGATGTGTGTGTTGCTTTTGAAACTAACAATTTGTCAGAAATAGAGTATAATAACCACATTGTATTAAAAGAGGAAGCGAGATCCGAAAAGGCTAAAGACAAGTTGTCGACCAATGAGGTCTTTACAATGGACCTACAAGCGGTTTTGTTGTGCCCGAAATCAAACGTGTCATCCTTATACTACAAAACTAAACTAGCAGTGCATAACTTTACCATCTACGATGTGAAAAGGCTTCAAGGATATTGTTACCTTTGGAACGAGTCTGAGGGTACTTTAACATCTAATGGATTTTCGTCAATTATAGTTCATTTTCTTTCAAATTTTATTGATAATCATCCATGTGATAATGATAATATTGAATACATCTTCTATAGTGATGGATGCAACTACCAGAACCGTAACACAACATTGTCAAATGCATTGTTCAATTTAGCTATCCAAAAACGTGTAACGATCATTCAAAAATACCTTTGTAAAGGACACACGCAAATGGAAGCAGATAGCATGCATTCAACAATTGAACGAAAAATTAGAAAGAAAAACATTAATGTCCCTGCGGACTACGTAAATATTTGCAAAAATGCATGTGAAAAATCGCCTTATTCTGTACAATATTTGGATCATACATTTTTCAAAGATGTTGATCAATCAGTAAAATTTTTTTCCTCGATTAGACCAGGCAGGAAAACAGGCGATCCTGTAGTAACGGATATAAAATCTCTGAAATATACGAAAGACGGGGTATTTTATAAGTTAAGACATTCAAGTTTAGAATGGATTGAGCTACCCGCTCGAATTAACCCTAAGACTGAAAGTGTGCCTTTTGAGTCGATGGCTACTTTACACCATGAAAGACTAAAAATTAAAAAAGAGAAATATCAACATTTGCAACAACTCAAACGTAGTTTAGAACCGGATTATCATACTTTTTACGACAACCTTCCCCATTTTTGAAATTTATATTCATTAATATTGTTTTTTAATTAAAAAGTAGTTTATTGTTCATTTATACGAAAAGTACGTATGTCTAAAAAATGCTGTTAATTTTGCTGGAAAATTGCGTAACTCCATTTAATTAGGTTCTAAATAATATTTTGACTTTTAAAACATGTGAAATGGATTTCAAAATAAATTGTTTGTAAAATACAACTTATTTTGTTTTAATAAAAAAATCTGCAATTTTTTAAAAAACGTTTTATTGCGCTCCTGAAAAGTTACGTATTGTGGAGATACGTCTTTTGCTAATTACACCGACGATATGCTGGAAATGTGTCTTAGCTGCACTGTCTGCAGGAGAAAATAACGAGAGTTGCTGATTGTTAATTGACATGGGTGTATGGTGGTATCGACTGTGAAATAAACAAGAATATTTAAAATATTCAACAGATGTGAGTTGGAATCATGATGAAGAGTGTTTGTTAGAAAAGGATATTATAACAACCATAGAAAAAATACTGTGTTTAAGAAGAATACTGTTTTTGTATATCAATTGAAAATAAGGTCGTTGACCTCCAATGCTATTATTTCTCTCTGTCAAAGACTTACTTTCATTTGGGATGTAACTGCATTTTGTTTTTATATCAGACTGTTATATAGGGAACAATATATGAGAAATAAAACAGAAATATTATAGCAACCTGATGAATTAAGTGCTTTGGAGAATTACATGATGGCCGAATTGACAATGGGAAAATAAGGAGGATATAAACCTAAACGAAAATCTAGAAAACTCAAGTTTGAATAAGTGAAAATGTGTCTACAAAAAAAGAAGTTAGGGTAGCGAAAATTTGGAAAGAGGAGAAAATGTCAAGAAATTGCACAGACGGAAAGGTTAAACTAATATTTAAAATAGCAGATATGAAGAAATATAGTAATTATAAAGCTATTATTACATTATTATTAAATGTAGTAGATAAAATTATGGCTAGTTGAAGGACTAGTAAACTATATACAAGAAATACTAGGCGACTATTAATATACTAAATATACGTATAGAAAAGAGGGAGCGGGAGCATGACAGATATTCGTACATATTATTTATTTATTTCAAACAAGCATTAGAAAGAAATAGAGTACTTATATTCATTGCAACAGAAAAACATGATAGCCATCATACACAGAAAAGGAGAATATATCCAGAAAATACCACTGGGTAAATTTAAAGCACTATTCAGCCAAAACAATTTTATTCTATTCAATACCAAATAACTCCTTTCATACTAAGATTTACTTTACTTTATTTTTTTAAAGATAGAAACCAACCTGACTCAATACTATGCTAATAAGAATATGATTAAGGACAAAAACCCAAATAACATGAAACTAGGAATTAATATGACAATAGTGAGATCCATATGATAAACAAACACTAATTCTACGCAGAGGGAGGAAGACAATTGACCTATGATGAAGTTTAAGAATGAGTGGAAAATGACAGAAAGGAAAAATTAAATGAAGTTAAATTGTATGACATTAAAACGTGATGATTTAGGAAAAGAAATCGATACTGAAAGATATTTCAAACAGATGCGCTTGTACTAAAACACTTTACACAAATCCTAATAATATGAGAATGTTCCCTCACCTTTGCTGCACAATGTATAAACAAATAGGCATGTTATAATTGATATGGAAGTTATTGCCTTCACTAACTTGTATATAAGTTTACTTTAATTTTAATTTAATAAGCAGAAAGGGGTAGACCTGATTATAGATCAGCCCCAACAAATAAAGTCTGATAAAAGCTGAATATTTATGCAGCGCCATCTCTATAACATAATAATACTATGTAAAGTAAGTCTAAAATTTCTTCTTTTTTAACAACTATTAATTAATAATTAAATGAAGTGATGGAAATCTCTTGGTGAAACATGTCGAAATATAAGCAAGTAATAACAAAAAACACACTTGGTATTGTTTCACAAATAAATATAATTAAATACTCGATGTACATTTCGCCTTGCGGCATCGTCAGGAGTTCTCGAGAAACTAAAGTAAAATTTAATATACTGTAACTACCTACTTCTAACAAAAATGTAAATAAAAATGTACAAAAATAGAAAATTATGAAAAGGTCATGGCTTATCTGGAAATACCGTTTTTACAAGGCTAGGGTTTATTAGCGGTGAATTTATGAGTTCTGTTTGTTCATTAAGAACATTGCCTGGTTGTAAAAGTAAACTTTCTTTTATAAAATAACCTTCTAGAACATTAATTTTTTTACTTTTATTTAAACTATACAGTACTTCTAAATTGTCTATTGAAAATTGATGTCCCGTGTCTAAAACATGGTTAGCTACACTTGAGTTTTCATAATTTAATTTAACGGCTCATGTTCTGAGAATCTTAATTTGAAATTTCGCCTTGTTTGACCTATATAAAATTTACTACAATCACTACAATTAATTCTGTAAATTCCTAAACAAATCAGGAATTTACAGAATTAATTGTAGTGATTGTAGTAAATTTTATATAGGGCAAACAGGGCGAAATTTCAAATTAAGATTCTCAGAACATATGCAAGCCGTTAAATTAAATTATGAAAACTCAAGTGTAGCTAACCATGTTTTAGACACGGGACATCAATTTTCAATAGACAATTTAGAAGTACTGTAAAATAAAAGTAAAAAAATGAATGTTCTAGAAGGTTATTATATAAAAGAAAGTTTACTTTTACAACCAGGCAATGTTCTTAATGAACAAACAGAACTCATAAATTCACCGCTAATAAACCCTAGCCTTGTAAAAACGGTCTTTCCAGATAAGCCATGACCTTTTCATAATTTTCTATTTTTGTACATTTTTATTTACATTTTTGTTAGAAGTAGGTAGTTACAGTATATTAAATTTTACTTTAGTTTCTCGTGAACTCCTGACGATGCCGCAAGGCGAAATGTACATCGAGTATTTAATTATATTTATTTGTGAAACAATACCAAGTGTGTTTTTTGTTATTACTTGCTTAACTATTAATTATATATTAGTTATATCACACAAAAGAATTCTTCTTGAGTGAATAAAAAATACTACAAATTTGGTGAATATTTCATGATAATTTGCAATTAATCATTTGTCATACTTATATTTATTATTATAATTCTTTATTTTAAAATTATTAGATGAATACTGCAACTGAAAATATCTTTACACAATAAATATTCGATTTAATCTAAGATATATGTAGTAAAGAGTTGAGACTGCCAAAATGATGCGGATGTCATCAAGTGATGAACCCATCGCATTGACGTTTACATCTAGCATAAATAGGGACCCCTATTACCAGAAAGTCAAAAATCCAGCTTTTTTGAAGCGAACTATTTCAGTGAATCCTTTTTTTTTGAATTCCCTCTACCGATACACGAGTACTACGAAGGTTCTTTTGTCTTTGAACTATTCAATTATTTTTTTTTAAATCGCTTTATCAAATGAAAGGAATTTTTCTGAATAAGTATAATTAATTATTGGTGTGAACATTTGTTTTTAAATTCCATATTGCACCACCACCTTTACCAATGTAAAAATACTAATTATAAAGGTTGGTTCAACTAGTATTAAAGTTTTCATTCTTTTAAACTTCTTATCAACTAGATAGATGATTTTCTTCAAAATAAGTAGAACGATTTGAGTGAATATTTTTTCCCTGTTGTTTCAATTTGGCTGAAATTTTTATGACAATTTTAGCAATTCTTTCTTTTTATAATTACTTATGTCTATTATTACAGTTTCTTACTTTTCCATATGGTTTAAATCAAAATATTTTTTCAAATATATATACTGTATGGCAACTTTCGAATACAACACAAAAAAAAACGTTTCCTTTTAGTACACGTTCCATATCTTTTAAATGTTATCGGGTGGTGGATGCGAGACTCATCTGAATACAATTCGCTGGATGCTCTTGATTTCCTTGCGCCGTGGCATCAAAATCTGGCCAGGCAAGAGACACATTGGTCCACAAATCACACGTATATTAATATATATATATATAGTATATATGAAAACGAAAATAATCGATGCACAGCAACTACGGAATGTAGGCAGGTCTACGTGAGTCAAAATAAGGCATACCATTTACATGTATATCATATCATGGTCATTATAGTTAAAAACGCAAAATCTTGTCTGCCTTGACTAGATCTGCAAGTGGAGAGCTACATTATATATATATATGATAATTATTATATATAAAAAAAATGGAGGGAGGGGGTAGTGAGCCAAAATTAACAATATTGGCAAGCAAAACGGCGGCGCAAAAACAGAAAATACAAAGGAAAAAATTAACTGACCTTATATTTATGACATATAAAATATTATCAGCAGGGGAAGATGAAGATGAACAGTCAAAACGAGGTCAGGGTTAGATTTGGAAACACAAAGGGGTACTCGCTAACCAACCATCAGATGAGATCTATTTTTTTTTGCGTTAAATAACAAATTAAGATTAATAAAATACTAGGTAAATTATAATATAATAATAGAGTGGTTTTTTCTTTCTTTAAGTATAAAGAAAAGTGTTTACATGCCATATTAAAAATTAACAAAAAAAAAACTAGTTTAATAAATTAAGTACATTTAGTACACTTAACGTTATGATCAGCTCATTAAGTACATCAATGCTGCGTGTTTTTCACTAATAACGATTGCGGTTAATGATATAATATAATTATTACTAATTATTTATTTGCGATATTGTCGATTGCATAGGATATTTTTTTTTATAGGATATGAAAATTTAAAACAAATTTTACAAAAAGGAAAAACCACAAGTACAAGGGTGCCCCAAATATAATTTTTAAGCAAAGTCCGGAATCGTGTGGAAAATTAAATCGACAAATATTATTTAATCATATATACCAAACTTTTGCATTATATTGTATATTTTTAATAAAGAAAATATAATTATTTTTATTTTTTTTTTATTTTCTAAGCATGCTAAAATCACAAAAAAAATTAAAATTTTGCATTTTTTGTATTTTACAATACTAACTTTGCAAGTTGAAAAAATTATATTTGGGACAACCTAACCTATAAGTACATAATAGTGTTTGACGAGGTGTCTTAATACTGTTTGATTTTTTCTTTATTTTCACCTAATTATTTAATTTTAAGAAAGGGTTTATTCCTTCTCTTAAAGTGGTTAACCACTTATTGCGAGTTATTGCTAAATGCTAAAAGAGATGAGCAGAAGCCGGCATCGAGAGGATATTTACTTTTTATTTATATTATTAGTTTTATACAGGGAAAGCGAATGACACGCACTTCTGTACATTATTTTTCTCTGTAACTGCCCATGTTTTTTTTTTTTTGTAATCTAATATCATCACCATAAAGAGTAACAATAGTTTATCTTTTTCTTTTTGTTTTCTTATTAATATCAATGAGATTCTATTATTACTACATATTTCATATATGTACATATTTTTTTCCACATTTTTCCTCATATTTTTCTTTATTACCTAGTCTTTTTTTATTATAATATCAAAAAACACACAGTCAAAATAGGCACAGAACGCTGCCATTGACAAATTGGAAATGTATCATTTTGGAAGTCCGTTCCCCGGGGATGTCCCCGGGGGTATTTGTTTTTTTCTCGATTCCTATCTCTCAACGAGTATTAATTATCATTAAAAAATAAATTAAGAGAAATAATAATTATAAAAAAAAACGAAACACAGCTGTGAGCAATATTTAGCGCATTCAGACGTACATCCCCATGCCGTACATCGAGCCCCAATCGACTCCTTGAAAACTAGACATATCTACGTTCGTCAGATTGTAGCCTTGATAGGGACTCGCTGCTACTGGAGGTGCCAATGTAGGAGCGGCCGTTGCCGGTGCTTGTGTTGGTGTGCCACCTGCTCCCGCTGCTCCAACACCCGCGCTGACTGCCTGAATCGGATACGGAGCGTATCGGTATCCAGCTAGGGGTGGATACGTTCCAAACAATTTTCCGTAACCGGCTACTGCGGCGCTCTGAGCTTGAGCGGCTGCTGCAGCGGCCGCGGCCGCCTGAACGTGAGCTTGCGCTTGTACCACGGCCAGAGGATTTGCAGCTGCTATCGCACCAGCTGACGGAGCCGCCATCCTCATACCAAGACCGCTCAACATCAGTCGCTTGCCCAACATCTGCGCGTTAGCTTGCACGGCCTCCTTGGGTTGGGCCTTCTTGCATTCCACTTTCTTGTTCTTGATCGTGTGGAAATGAATCTCGCACACTCTATCCACTACGTCTTCGTTCTCGAACGTCACGAAGCCGAAACCCCGATGTCTTTTGGTCTGTTGATCCATTAACATTACTGTCTCCTCGACTTTGCCAAATTTGTTAAAGTAGGCTTTGACTTCCTCCGCTGAAGTGTCCTGGCTGACGCCGCCGACAAAGATTTTTTTCGTTTTGTTCGGTTGTTTTGGGCGATTTTTCGGCGTTGCATGCTTGGGATCAATTTTCTTACCATCTAAAGTGTGAATGGGGACTTTAAGTACTTTTTCTACGCTAGATGGTTCTGAGAACGTGATGAATCCAAATCCTCTACTTCTCTGAAATATAAAACAATTTCGATTAGGAAAATTATCACAAACATGCAATATATGTCTTAATATTTATGTGGTGAATTCTGTGGCATTTAATTAGAAACAGAAAACAAGCAAATATCTCTAACTACAATAAAATTATAAATTGCAGATAAATATTTCAACAAAGTTGTCATCGTCAGTAGTGTTTCTGTTTACGGTACTATGATCTAATGATGATCTCTAAATGGGATAAGTTCATATTCTCACATAATATACACTATTTAAGCCTAACGTGAAAAATTAAGGAATATTCCAATGAAGTTTAAATTTCGGGTAAATTTTTAAACTCTCTCATGTCGGATTTACAAATGAGAGTTTAACTACGTGGAAAATTTAAAATATATTTGCCTGAATGTTTCTTTCATAAACTATAGTAGAATTACCGAACAGATGCAGTAGCAACAGCGCACGAGAAATGCGTCACTTGAACGTCATACGTAAACGTTTACTATTGGTTCGTTTGTGTCCGTCCTTGCAAATGAACTAATAGTAAGTGTTATTTTACGTATGACGTTCAAGTGACGCATTTCTCGTTCGTTGTTGCTACTGCATCTGTACGGTAATTCTACTATAGTTTAATGTATTCTCTTACACTAATGTAATAAAAAATTGAATGCAATCCCTGTTTATTTAGTGTTCAGCTTATTTCAGCTGACCAGGTATACCATACTGCTCGTCTTAGACATTGCAAAACTGTGAATCGATGTTTGAATTGTGTGTTCCCTATCTGCCATTCATCAGTGCGCAAATTGTGATCAATCTCATTAGTTTCAAAGTAATTTTTTTGTAGAGAAGAGTTACTTTGAAAGTAAAGTAAATATATTGTGTTCAGAATAAAAATATCTAGGGTCTCCGTAAAAACGAAAAAAATTCAAAATGCTGTGTTTTAACTATTTTTTAATATAACTGCAAATTTTAATCGAGAGTAACTAGAACAAATATTGGTTATTTCGTTCATGTAGTGTCAATTTTTTCAAATGCCTTAATTTTTGCGATTTTTTGAGTGGAAGTTGACCAAAGCTGAAAGTTTTATATTTACAAAATTATTTGTTTATAAATCGTTATTTTCTTAATGGAAACTTCTGCCTGTAAAATTATGTTGAAATAATTGTGATAGAAAAAATGGATTTCACTTTATAATACGAAAATCGGTTGTTAAATCTAAAACAATTTTTAGAAAGAAATTTTTTTGTCTAATTTACGAAAGGTCATTTTGACAGAGATATACAAAGTTAGATATTATAGATAAAAATATTTACAAACATACAAAATTTAATGAATTTACTTATATATGTAACATCTAGAAACAAGAGGTTAATGAAAGTGACAGTAAATCAATACAAATTGTATGCTTCAAAATTAAGACTTTGAATTCTAGTACGGTGTAAAATCTACGGCATTCTATCAGAGAATAACAATCAAGAAGAAGCGACCGGATAGTCGAATCCTGTGATGTTTCATGTCCCACTTTCATCTTGTATTTGAGTGACAAACAACAACACTGAGAAAATGTATTTATATTTACACTCAAAGAACCGCCGAATGTTGTTCCTATAAAACGTGGACAAATGTTAAAATACACGAAACAAATTCCAATAATTTTAAATTTTAATTAGTTAGAATTTAAAATGGATTATAATTCTACACTTAAAATGAATCTTTTATGTACATACGTCTTAATATATCGGGGTCGACATATTTTAATTTCTGATACGAAAGTAGAAAGAGGAAAAAAGTGCGACGAAATAAACTAAAGATAAACATAAGCGAGGCTGCCACACTCGACAAACGTTTGCTATGAAATGTAAGGCGTGGGGCGTCCCCCGCCACTGCGTTGCTCTCCCACCACTGTTAGCAAGCAGGCATCGCTGCATATCATAAGGTCATCTTCTGCATATGATAGAAGTGCAAACCGAAATTAAAATTTGACGATTATGGTATACTACTATGGTGATAGTTTTTTGTACTCGAAAAAAATAAGCTGTTGGTGACAAATCAATAAGCATCATAAAAAATTAAAAGACGTTTGTGTATGAAACATATTAGGTAAAATATTTCAAATCATATAGTGTTCTTCTGTAGATGATCTGAAATTCTTAGTAGTGTTAATTACAATCTAATTTTGTTTATTGAACAAAGAAACTGTGATGCTTCTTCAAAGTTACGGCAAGACCTAAGCAACAAGCGATCATTTGTTACATGAATAATCAAATTTTGTAGTTTTCTCTCACTTTGAAAGATCCAAATGATGTACTGCCCTTTACCTCGTAGTAATAAATCCAAGTTTTGCCACCAGTTACGACGTTTTAGAATAAGTTTAAGTTATTTCCGTCGACTTTCTTTGGTGTTTCCTTGGCACCGTGAGACACCAACTTGCTTTCAAGTTTCTGTAAAATTGTGTTGGATCCAACTTCCAAAGTATACAAGTACTAAAGGGGGCCTAAATATAAAAATGTGAAGTCAGTCGGGGAATATTTTGCAGCCACAGGACAAACTATACTGTCTGTTGGTTCTATATCAAGTCTTGAAAGATTTTGTGGTTAAAATACGATGTTTAAACTTGTTCTGCGCTCAGCTATAATAAACGATCGTTGGGAAAGAAAATGTTCTTACTATCGAATATAGAAATTCTTTTACTTAAATGTATATTTTTTGCTGAATTTAACTGTAGTTAACACGAAAAAGCATTGTAAATTTCGAAATTCCAAGATTACTCTGGTATATACTATACAGGCTGTCTCTAAAAGGTGCGGAAAAAACGCTACCACACATTTCTGAGGGCGATCTAACCCAACTTACCTCAGTCCAAAAGTGGATGCACCATTGCATTGAATTGCCACAAGAATAACACCCAAATTACAGAAGCATATGTGTCCATATACGGAATGAATTTTTTATATCCAGATTACTCATAAACGGCTGCTCCAATCAACTCCTACCAGGTATACCTTTTCTAGGTAAAAAACATTGGAGAATAAGAATTTTTATTTTAAAGTTAAATACAGTGTGTCTCAAAAAAGTTATTACGTTTTAAATGGATACAATATGCCGCAGGTGGCGCCCTCTACATTTTGCAATGAAAATGAGAGCAGATTTAAATTTTTTACCCCACGAAACCCCCCCCCTACCCAAATATTGTGACAATATACCAATTATTACAGAAATTATTTATAAAAAACTAAAACCAAATTGAACTTTTGACACTCTGTATCTCCGAAAGCATCCACTTTTGGACTGAGGTAAGTTGGGTTAGATCGTCATATTTTGCCCTCAGAAATGTGTGGTAGCGTTTTTTCCGCACCTTTTAGAGACACCCCAGTATGTATCAGATAATTAATATGTCTTTCGATAGAACAATCTCAAAAACACTTTTCAGCGAACTTGTGGAACGTACTATATTACAGGACATCAAAACAACTGCATTTTGATAAGAAGCACGTTGTTTCTTTTTTAGTCAGACATGCATAATATGTATAGGTTGACGCAAGCATTATTTTCTAGAAAAGATTTTAAATAATTAATTTTCTATACTGTCGATATTATCGTAGGGTTTGTTCCGATTATATAATGTTCAGATTTTCGCATGTTCATGTTGTAGAAGTTCAATTATTTCACGAGCAGAGAGTAGAGATTTACAAAGAAATTCGTCCCTGAGAGTTTGTTAGTTCACGCCAGAATTTCCCAAACCAATTACAAACACTGCTCTTAAATGAAGTCGTGCTCATTTGAAGGCAAAACAACCACGATTTCAAAATGTTCGCGTTAAATTCTGCTTTTCTGAACACTATACCTTCAAATGCTCGTAAATAAAACCAATCAACTCACAAGACGAACAATCACCTGAATTATAGATTAGAAATGTCAAATTTTACGAATATTTAACAATAACAAACCTGCTATTAAAAAATAAACGAACAAAAACAAAAGAGAAAGCCTCACCTGCGTGACCGGGTCTTTCATGATCAGTACATCTGTGACGTTTCCGAACATGCCGAAGTATTCCCTGAGCTTTTCGCTGGATGTCTGCCAGCTCAGTCCGCCGACGAACAGCTTTCCCGGTGCTGGATCGGCCACATTATTGGGTGTACTTCGACCTGACGAGCTGGAATGGCTGCCGTTTAGTTTCACTATCGATTGGTGTAGCTCATGATCTATGAGCCCGTTGCCATCTGCCATAGCAGTGCTGAAACAGAAAACGAACAATGTCAACGAGAACAAATATACATACATATAGATAAATATTAAAAGAAACGTAATTATTTTGTTTTCTTCTTTCCAGGTAATTCCTATAGTGGCCGTTATGTGTTTTACATTTCTGAATTTGTCTTGGTTCATACCATACTGTGCAGTGACCAGACAGGAGAGACCTTTGTAAGTTGACTGGAATTTATGTACAGGTTAACACAACTTTAAACGTAAAAGCACAGTAAATAAATTCCATATTTCCATATATTTATTTCATTGTTTGTTTAATTGTTACAATCAGAGTACTAAGGAGTTTTGAGATATATTATGGATTGTAGCTAAATTTATCGGTTTCGTTTTGCGCCAGTCTTGATTTTCGCTATTACATAATATAGTGGTGTAAAAACATGAAGATGTGCAATATTTATTTATAAAAAGCACAATAGTTATTTATGTACCAAGTCAGTAATGTGATACTTTATCGAACGAGTCTGATTTACGAGCCAAGCGAGTGAAGCGAGCGCGGCGAGTAACAAACGAGTTCGGTAAAGGTACTGTACTGACGTGATTCATACAAAATTTTAGCGCCAACCGTGAAAATTGTTAATTTAAGAAATAAAGATATAATAACTTATGACAGTTTATGACAGTGACAAACGATTTATGTTGAAAGTCATCAGTCATGGCTACGCTGACAGATATTAGCGGTAGGTAAAGTACTTTTTCTATTCCGGTGCTATAAAGTTCACTTTACGACACCCGTTTTGGTTGCATAAAGTATTACTTTATCGCACGCTAATTTTATTTTTTTGAAGTTGGTAACAAAAAAAAATGGAACCAAATCGTATTTAAATGTCAAAATATAAGCCTTTAAAGTAACAAAAATGTGCAATAAAATTGTACAAAGAATAAAAAGCACACATGCTAACATTTCACTTACTAATTAGCAATATAAATTGTTAAGCAGAGTTGGATGATAAGTTTTCGGATGCTACTATTGACATTTACTTACCATGTTGAATAGTACAACTGTTATAAGAGTTTGTTTTGATAAATATGTAGAGAGTTTGTGGACGAAAGATTTTGTAAATTGTCTTCTGCTATTTTGCGAATCTCTGGGGGCGTACAGTTATTTATTTCGTCCTTTTTGTTGATAATTTGAAATAATTTATTGTATAAATCAGTCTGAATTTTAAACACAATTACATATAGCACCACCGATATTTAAATATTTAAAACGTTCTACTTAAAAATCAGAGTAACCAACTTCAAAAAAGCAAAATTTCTAAAATATTCGAACAAAACATGTCTCTTATTTTAAGCTTTTTTGAACTTTTAATAACCGAAATAGAAAAAATAGTATAAAATACACGTTTCATAAGACATTTTGCGCACTTGTTCTTTAGAAAACTCGCCTAGCGGCTCGTTTTCTAAACTTGAACGCGTGCGCAAAAATCGTGTCTTATGAAACTTGTATTTTAATACACTATTATTGTACAGTACGATAAAGTGTTTGTTTACCTCCGTAAAACGCTATGGTAACGCATTACTTTACTGGCGGTTGGCGATAAAACATATTATTCACACTATATAGTGTTTCATAAACTAATAATAAGCCATGAAAGAGTTTTTTCCATCAAAAATATTATACTGACATTGACAAAGAAAATTCAAGTGTCAAGCTATCTTCCGACATGAGTTCCTATTTGGGGGGGACTTGGGGCGTTATCTAAGGGAAGAAGACCTTTTTCTGGAAGTCCTTGACATCAAAGAAATCTTCTAACTTCAGGAACGAACATTTCATGGAACCACTCCTTGAATATGAATGCAGTCATCCATGCAGCCTTCGAGTTTCGGTAGCGCACAGGAAGTCGAAAATTGTTGAAACTTCGTGGGTTTTTTGCTTTTCCTATAACCAGTGGTGTCAGTTTATGTAGTCCGGTAGCATTAGTACATGCTAAAAATATTACTCGTTCTTTAGCTGTTTTTCAACCAGGAGCAGTTTTTTCTTTGCTGGATACAAAATTTTTCCTGGCAATAGCTTCCAAAACAATCCAGTCCCATCTGCATTGTACAATTGGTTGTCATCTAAACTAAGCTCCTTAATTTTAGTGGACAGTTTTTGTATAAAAGGATAAACAAGTTCCGGTTTTGAAGATAACTTTTCACCACTTATTGATAAAAATCATATTCCAAACCGTTTCTTACATTTTTGAATCCACCCCGAACTAGCAGTAAATGTATGTTGATGAAAATATTTGGCTTTTTCTTTTAATATAATACCACTGACTGGTGCATGTCTTTCTCGTTGCTGTTGAAACCATTTATACAACGCTTTTTCCATCTTGGGAAATTCGGAAGTCCTTAGCGATTTTCTTTTTCCTTGTCCAGAAAATGTTTGAGCAACTGCCGCCTTAGCAACCCCATATTTTTTTGATAAATCCTGTATGCACGTCTGATAAAAGCTTGGCTTTTGTTCCAATGTTAAACACTTTGGTTTCTTATAAGGCGCCATTATAAGTCTGTGTTGTGTCCACAAGGAAGTCTAGACAATGACTGACTATACGGCTGCACGTGTTGACTTGCTCCTGAATGAAATGATGGAATTTGTTTTTTTGTTGTGTGAAAAATTTTGATGTTCACGTTTTGGGATACGTAAAATTCAAACCGCCCGTTCACGTTTTTGGATGTTCACGTTATGGTATGTTCATATTATCGAGACTCTATTGTATACTCATAATGTACCTGTATCAGGAATTTCAAAAAACTCTTTTAATAAAATTCTTCTCAAATTTACTTTTGAGTACATTTGAATTCTCTATAAATTTGTTTGAATTTAGTAGTTGACAAAACATTGGTAAAAATCGATCTTATCTAAAACTATTTTCCGGTCTACCGATTTGACTGAAAATCTAATGAGATTTCAAGAGGGCGATTATACTTGTAAGTATAAAATTTGGAATTGATAGCGATAGCTGTTTGACTGCTATCGTGGTCACACACACATACCCAAACAGGTACTGACAGGCACAGACAGAGAGACATTTAAAAATAAAACTTTTTCGGTATCAGGGGACTTCAAAACGTGAACATCTGTAAAAATCTCAAGGTGTAACATTTTCGTCATCATAATACTTACCTAAATTAAAAGGATACTTAATATTAAATGTCGACAAACACCAAAAATAAGCAAAAAAAGCTCATGATGAAAAAAACAGAACTTTTGATTTAAGTAATTGATCTCCAAATAATTTGATGGAGTAGCAGCAATAGATAATGGATATAATACATTTAAAATATTAATAGGTTTATACAATTTATTGTCTGTGGTCTTAATTCAAGTTTATGATCACAACCAATGGTAATTTTCAAAGCAAGTTTTAGGAAATTTCCAAAAAAGTGTAGCATGTGTCGTAACACAGAAAATACGTGTTAAATTTACCGCAAAATTTAGCTGCTAAATTATTCAGATATTGTTCTATTTGCGCAAAGTGTCAATGTCATGAAGATATTCTGTCAGAAAATAAGTGCTAAATTTTATGCGAAATTCGTTAATGCAACAGTAGCAAAGTATATAATATAAGTTGTCACTCATAATTTGACAGAAATGACACACACATATTAATACGAATGAGTGTGCTAAATTTTATGTAAAAATGCGTACGCGTTGTAAAACAATATAGAAATTCCATGAAATTCTTTTGTAAAATTACAGGAAAATGTTCATAAAAGTAGTTTTGAAGTTTTTGTAAAATTTACTTTCGGGTCATAGTGCAGATAATACTGAAATGTCAATAACAAAGTTTTTGAAAATAGGGTTATATTACTCTAAAACGTGGAAAAACTGTTGTGCATTTTCAAAATTCAAAATAAAATTATCTTTTAAAGTATTAGTAAAATACAACTACTGAATAAATGGTTATATAATTTCCATTTTTATCACCTTATAGTGTCAACAAATGTACATGTTAGTCTAAATCATTTTTTGAAAACGTACTTTGTTTTGAAATCACGTCTTTTCGCTTATGAAATGTTCATACTATATTTCCCGTAATTCTTACTCAGTTCTTTTTTAATAATGCACATGATTACATACTATAAGTTACTCAATGCTAGGGAGTGACCGAGAAGAAAAAGTCGTCGTTTCAACATTATTTTCCGCCCCGCAATACATCAAATGGTAAATATAGGTGTGGTTAATGATATTAGTTCGCATAACAATACAACAATGTTCAAACGTGTTAGATCAAAAACAAAGGCGAACGAAAGCTTTGTTGACGTTCTTATATCGGTCAACTCTCCTAGCAGTATTAAGAGGTTTCATGTAAAATGGGGCTACCACCATATATGTTTTCTTTCCTTTCGTGCAATCTATCTCCCGCACGGCAAAGATTTAATTCTCTTTATCCCGTTTTCTGGTCTCTATTGCAGATACACTAAACAGGAGAATCCGTTTGATTGCGTGGATCAACTCCGGCATCCTCAACACCGAAAGGTAAGTGTAGTGAAGTCGATCAATATTATCCTCTCCCTTGTCGCACGTGTATATACATTAGTGATGTTGGATGGGGCGCGGCTCCTCGAGGCGCAGGTCGGGTTGCCATGACGCCTGGCTAAGCTAGGGGTAGCTGATCTCCCCTCGGTTCAGTCAGTGTTTGTGTTCGCGAGTGGTTCCAACACGTTCGTCGCCATCGTCACAACTTGATAATGAAACACACTTGTAAAGACATATATCTAATATATACCATAAAAAAGCCCATCAGAGTCTCAATGGTCCTGGTTGGGATATTGTCCTGTCACAGCAGTACGGATTTCTGAATTACTGCTGTTTCGGGACATGACCTCAACTAGGCCAGTCATCAGCATTCACAATCAACCGACGACCTACGATATGAAAGCTCGTAGGAACAAAACACCTCGAGTGATCAATTCGGATAGTGTTACTGAACCTGAAGTGTAGAGAATTTATCAAAATCAGCAGTGAAGGTGTATATTCCATGTTCCCAAGCGGAGAAAAAATAGACCTTAAATTGTTACACCCCAATCTCTTAAAGTAAAATAAAGAAATCTGTCGCAAAACGATCCATGTAAGGGATGTATAGAAAATCGATAATTCCCTAGCTCTGTTTTTTTTTTGGTTGAATTTTTTGTACTTAGATATTGCACAAATTCACTTTTAGAGAGAGATACTTTTATTTATTTTTTAAATTTGTACCCTTCCCTCGTTATTTCTTAGTATGTTAATTGTTACCATTATTATCACGATATAATACATATGGTTTTTTGTAATAAATATATTTATGTATATAAAATGCTTTATATGTAATTAGTAAAGTAGTATTGTAGAACTGCACAATGTTGTATATTTTATTACCACACACATACAATCCTTTGATTAATGTTTTTTATCCCACATACATATCTAGTAAAACCTCTCACACTTAGTATTTTAGAATTCTAAAAAAAATGGATAAATCACACTAAAAATAATAATCAATAACGAGTATGTAAAATAGATGTTTGCAATGGCGTAGAAATTTGTCTATCAGCTAGTTGTGCTTTCATTAAAAAAAAAGTAGTAATTAAGAAACGAGATAAAGAAAGGCAGGCAATTTTATTACATAGAATTAGTTAATGTGGGAGTGTACGAAGCACCGGCTAGTTTCGGTCGATAAAATGCTAACGCAGATAATTCGCGAAATTACCGCGACGTGGTGCTGCCGCTATATGAGTGGCGCCGCGCCGCGTCACTCTGCGAAAGCTCGCATCCCCTCTGCCCGCGTCTTGTAACTGGGTAGTGATATCCGCCGTTTCCCGGAGAGTACATGTGATCTGGGGTGTGTTGGCGGAGATATAAACGCGTGGTGTATCACGGAAAGTGGGGTGGTTGTTGAATTTGTGCACACGTAACGCAGACAAGCCCTCCTGCTTCGGCGAAGCGAGGGCGGACGGCCCGGATTATTGATTTCTCCATTCGCGAGAGAGCAACAAAGAGATAGACCTATTCGCCCTCCCCACCATCCTACTAGGTTATGGCCAACTGTTATTTCAAAAAAACAAAAAAAAAACAAAAGAGTGAGAGAAGAGGGTGGAAAAACTTCCGGGATATTTATAATATCCCTGTTTGTCCGGCATTTTCGTTATTTTCAAAGCACCTAAATTATAATTTTTATGTTCGTTGTTTATATTTGATTGCTAGTAATTAAGTGTAGTTTAAGTAGTTATTTTTATATTTAGCTGTGAAGAAGGCATGTTGATGATTGAGCTGTAACTATTTAATGCAATTAAAATTATATGAATGGGCAAATACTCATAGATTAAATTTATTTTATAGAATAACTTCTTCGATACAATTACTGATATTTCATTTAAATTTTTAATTCATTTTTGAAGGTTTTTCTTTTTTTGAAGAAGAACAATACAAAATATTTTCTTTTCCATCTTATGCTTTAAATTTGATATACATTCACGTCTGAAAATAATAGAGAAGATAGATGTACTATTCAGATATAAATTAGTATGACATTCTTTACAAATAAGATTAGTAGTTTTTTTTTATATAAAAATTCAATATAAGAGATGTACAAAAACTCGTTGTCCCTGATATAGATATAGTTCACTTTCACCTGGACCTCTGTATATTTCGACATGTCTATTCTACTTGTGTTCAAGTATATTTATATTTTTCTTCAAAATATCCAGATAATCATTATTCAAGAATTTCTGCAGTGCTGTCAGAAACACACAATCTGTTTTATTTGTATTCGAGGATAATTCATAATTCATGAACATGGGTATTTGGAAAAATTTTCTTGGTGGTGTCATAAGCATACAGAATGTATCATATTATATGGGAACAAGTTGACGTACGTACCTATGTCCCATATTGGAAGATTAAAGTGAATGATCTATCGGTCTATATTTAATTTTGTGAATTAGGTCGATTTAAATATTTTATCGCTAACCGTCAGTAAAGCGATGCGTTACCATAGCGTTTTACGGAGGTAAACAAACACTTTATCGTACTGTACAATAAAGTACTTTTTCTACTCCCATACTTTAATTGTATTATTAGATATGCCGAACCTGTACTATAAACATGTTCATTACGATACAGATTTTCATTATGTTACAAGTTTATATCCAATAGGAACACAGATTTTTCATTACGATACAAGTTTATATCCAATAGGAATGCGACATTTCAATATTCAAACAATATTCAATATGGCGACTGCATATCTGACAGATATACAAATTAAATAAATGTGACAGTTCTCTGCAATTTACAAGTAAGTACTTAAAATTTGTGCTTTTTTGAAAATATAAACGGTAAAAATGAGGGATAATGACAGTGAAATGTAATAATTGACTCCACCAGAAGTTATGGAACAAGCCTTAGTAGCCACGAACAATTTATTACCAGCCAAATTCACAAAAACGTACGGAAAATTTTAACCTCAATTTATGAAATGGATTGTGCAAAAAATATGTTTTATTATGGGGTCGTAGAAAAAATAGTGTATGCAACTCGCATTTAATGGCTATTAAGACACTCGTATTCATTACAATACTCGGCTTCGCCTCGTATTGTAATTCTTTTACTCGTGTCTTAATAGCTATCATTAAATGCTCGTTGCATAATATACTATTACCTGCCGCTAATCATAGCCATGACTGATGACTTTAAACATAAATCGTTTGTCACTGTCATAAACTGTCATAAGTTATTATATCTTTATTTCTTGAATTCACAATTTTCCCGGTTGGCGATTAAACTTTGTATGCACCACGTCAGTAAAGTACCTTTACCGAACTCGTCTGTTACACGCCGCACTCGCTTGGCTTGTAAATCAGACTAGTTCCATAAAGTATCACTGACTTGGTACATAAATAACTATTTTTTGAACGTGGGATATTACTTGAGAATATAGAATGTTATTCTCTGACGGATAATTACGTCAATTAAAGTATAATAACAATAATCAGATTGAAGCAAAACAAAAAACAATGATGGATCCTCTTTATTCTTTACAAAAGTTTTAATTTACTCTACGGTACTAGTTTCGACATTATGTCATCATCAGCCGAGAATCTAAACAAAAATTAACCGTTACAAAATTTACCACGAATAAGTATGTATAAAAATATCAAATGCAAAAATTACACGTGTATGATACTCACAGTCAAATGTTTTTCAAATTATCTCTTATCATAAGTTAATGTATGCAGATACAACTATGGGTTTAACATGATCTTTCGAAAATACTTGATAGGTGGTTTTCATATTAAAATAGGATGATGATAGATAAAATTTTTTTTTTTTTTTATCTATCATCATCCTATTTTAATATGAAAACCACCTATCAAGTATTTTCGAAAGATCATGTTAAACCCATAGTTGTATCTGCATACATTAACTTATGATAAGAGATAATTTGAAAAACATTTGACTGTGAGTATCATACACGTGTAATTTTTGCATTTGATATTTTTATACATACTTATTCGTGGTAAATTTTGTAACGGTTAATTTTTGTTTAGATTCTCGGCTGATGATGACATAATGTCGAAACTAGTACCGTAGAGTAAATTAAAACTTTTGTAAAGAATAAAGAGGATCCATCATTGTTTTTTGTTTTGCTTCATTTTACAACTTTACAAATGGACATTTATTATTTAATAATCAGATTGTGTATTTGCTGGAACTATTCTGTATCTGGTTGCTTTAATTCCGGATCAGCGTTTCATCCACTGACACATAATAGTTATGGACTTTTTAGAAAAATTTCATTTTGATGACATCTTATGATCTAACCATAACCATATCATAACCTTCCAATCACTCCCCATTAAAGGTTTGCCATCATTTCAATTAGATGTTCTGGGAATAAATAATGATTTTTTTCTTATTATAATTATTTTGACGATTACTTTCTTCCGTAACTGTAGGTTTGTTTACACCATTTAGTACGTACTGCAAATCAATCTATAGCAAATGGTCGTTTTGGTCTTAAATATAAAGTAGGAAGGAGAATAATTTCTATGACGAGTAATGCGAATCTAAAAACAAGGATACCTATTGTTACATCATTTGTCATTAGCGGTCTGTCATAATATCAATTATATAATCATCGTATTAATCCACGATTTTTTTTTATATACTACTTTATAGTAGCTCTTGCAAATCAATTCATAGCAATTTTTAATTGGTCTAACTCTTACTACACATGGCTAGTTTAAAAGAGTCATTAAAAAAAGGGGGTGAAAGAAAAATATGACTAATGCCCGTACAAAAAAAATCGCGGTCCGATGTGCAAGCAGTGACGAGAAATTGATTTTTCTTTCCTCGAGTCCGAGCCTGTCGCAGTTAATATACAAACATAATAATTTTCATATAGAGGAATTTAAGTTTCAAAATAATACACTTCTATTTAAGGGGAAAAAACATGGTAATGCACCGAAGTTGTCGACCTTCTCCACATAAAGGCGTGCTATTAACACAAAAAAAAAACATCGCCATAGAAAATATTTTCAATTGCCATTCATTCTCAAACTATTTGCATTTTATCGTTTTCTTTTTTTGGAAGAACGTTAAACTGGAATCTAGAAGCACTATAAGCGCAATAATGATTTGTTAAATTTTACATAAAAAAAAAGAATTTCAAAATCAATATATAATTAAGTTTATTTATCTGCTATTAAATTATTTGTCAAATATATAGAATAGCACGGTATAGTTATTTGCATTCGAATTTAAATATATCATAAATAAAGATCAATTGGGAACAGTTACACCAAGAGACATAAGTAGCAGTACACTTTGCGGAGATATAAGGTGGTATAGGCGTGCTTATTATGCATTAGTATATGGCGAACATATCCATACCACTTATATCTCCGCGAAGTGTACGGTGAGTTATTTCTCTTGTACATTTTAGTGGAATTGTATTGGTGACAGATGTATTTTATTCTCAACCATAAACGATACAAATATAATAATGCAGACAAGCGTGCCGATTCCTCTCTATCTTACGCATATAGCCAGTGTTACGGGCATTCTTAAATTGAGCGAATATATGGTAGAATGTGGTATGTTATCCTTCAACTTCTAAAATTTTTTGATGGAGAAGAACATTTATGTCGTTTGAGGGTAGTTGTAGATCATTGACTCTCCATCCTGCCATATCCTTAAATTTCCACCACTGGTGACGAGATACCGGTAAAATTTGTTTTTCTTTTCTAAAGTAAACCACTACTTCTGGTCTTCTGATTTCTCAAAAATCTAATCCGATTTCCCGAGGAAGATCGTATTTCTAAATATACAGTTTGGTATTGATCTTTTACCGTTTGGCGGCCACATATGTATACATACACTGATAGATTCACACAAAGAGAGCGAGGCCCTTCTTAATTACCACTTTTTCGATATCAGCGAACGTCAACACGTGGACTGCAAAAATTTGGAGGTCGAAAATGTTCACTCTTTGTTATGTAATGAAAGATAGAATATAATTAAGATATTCTTAATTATATTCTATTTTTCGTTACACCACTCTAACAGTGGTAGTTAATTAAACTCTTCCAAATAACACCAATTTTTTAATGAAAAGCACGGCCTTTCTGTGGTGTTGACATACAAGCGGTAATTATTTTTTATTTTTTGTCAATCTTCTTCAACTAAGATCAATTGTAGCGATATTGCGATTTACATATACATGGAAAATCCTGCTTCCTGTATAGCCTTAGCATACATTCATGTTTTCAAATAGAACGTCTTTTTTTACACCTTACTAGGGCTTGATACACCTACACCCTTTATATTGACTTATGGTGATAGAAAAATAAAAACAAGTTTTTTGTTAATTGTCTACGTTAACTACCTATTTATAGAAATAGAAACCGTCTAGCTTGAATGAATTATTGTTGTTTTTTTAATGCTATCAAAATTGAATGTCCTGATTTTATCCTTCTGTCAACAGCATGTGTACCAATACTTCCTTTGACTTTTCAATGTTAAGTTAGCGTTTTATGGAATTTTATGGATTAGTTGTTATTATGCAAATCATAGACGTATGGTTGAATCGCTTTGGCAACGTATATTGGTCAATAAATTAAACATGCCATTAAATTTGTGACAATGCAAAATTTTACCCACAAAAGCCATTTCAGGACTGTCATAAATAATAATAGTCATACACCTTTTGATATCTGTCATAATTACGTTTTGACGTTTATTACAACCAAACAATATAAATTTGACAACAATGCTTGCCTACTATACAGAATAGCCAAGTATTAAATAAAATACAGATACAGAAAAGTAATATTTAATAACTCTATTTATAATATTCAATTAGTAACTGGCTTTAGTATTTTTCTAGCGGTAGCTATATATCTTGCAATATTAATTAAGTTCTGAAATTGTTCCGATCGATGGGAATTTGCAGTCGCATTGAATCGTCGTCATTAGTTCTTGCTTTAGTAGAAATAATGTCTGTTGTCAAAATGATAACGTCATATTTACAAAATTGTTTCCTCATCGTTTATATTTTGTTGAAGTTTTTTTTTTTGCGAATAATATGAATTTTACCACAATATACCAACGTGTACCGCATGCTCCGTATATTTGTAACGTCCAGTATATCTTACTTTGGATTGTATGGAATGCGATGGATGTTTCTCTATACTCATTAACTAAAAATAAAGATCATTTCTCGGGTAACTGGACACACGTGACCATGCTACTGAACATGTGCTGGAATAAATCATTCATGTTTTTTCTCGATTGTTCTCTCTTATCACGTGTGTTAGCGGGGATAATTGGAAGCAGCTTATATTTCCTCAAAAGAATTTGGAAAAAATATATATCTTTTACTAAAGCAACGTAATATATTCAAAATTCAGTTTAATATCGCTAACTTGTTATTTCCCCTTGATTGGTATTTTGTTTTTAACAAATACAACATACAATTACTTCATCATGCTTTATGGGGCATACAAATAACGATGGTGTAAAATAACTGACCGTAATATACTCTCGATTTCGAAAAGACCCACCAATATAATACTATGTGAAATATGTGTTCGTTAAACTAGACCGATCTGTGATGAATGGCGATAACTAAAAACAAACTATGTTGTTATGAATAATAATTGATGAGCATTTGATTAGTAATAATATAACGTCTGCAACTTTTAAATATTTTGTTTGGCGTAATAATTTTAATCCTTTAATATCACTAAAAATTATAAATATATAAATATTTCATTTATAAACATCCCAATGTAGAATCAACTTTGTAGTAAAATTAAATATTTGCAATAGCGAAATTATAAAAAAAAAATATAAAAAGTCAAGATGATCCTGTAAATATAGTATGCAGTTTATATACAATCCGGAGAAAAATTAGAACAAAAGAAAACGGTTACTCTATCAACCATATAGTTATGTTTAAATCTAGTGATGAACTACAAACTATAACTTGTGTTCTGCATCTACTATCTATCATTTCTATAGACTTTATAATAATTTATTACGTTGTCATTGAGTATTATATTTAGAATCAAACAAATTTGGCGACGTTATCGTCTACAGAAGTATAACAGAAATTATTCGAGGTAGTTTCTTGAATTATTCGAGTACTATGCAACTCGACAATAAAATTTAAATTCTGAGTCAATTTGATGCCAACATTATTGGAACGTTAATAATATAATGTAATAATTTATTAATATATGATATTGTAAAAAGATCCATACTTTCAATGACACGGAATGAATTATTATAACTCATTTTATATACATATATATATATACAGGGTGAGTCACTCATCTCCGCGGGTAAGGCCGATTATGCCTTTATGAGTAAAGATATTTCGAAGCGGTTTTTTTCTTGTGATAGCTGCTCATTAGGAGCACATTTTAAAAATCTTTTGTATTATACAGAGTGTTTCATAACTAGGTAGCTAACCATAGCTATAGTTTTTTAAATAGAACATCCTATATATTATTGCATTTTTGTATTCCCCGTATAATTTTTAGTCAAAAAGTGATAAGATAGTATAGGCCTAAAATCTAAAGTTTTTGACTTATTTACATTTTTCTGAAAAATTCAATGTTTGTATAAAATTATATTTCTCGAAAACGACGTATTAGATGGACAAAATTTTTTGCAGTATTGTTAAAATAAGAGGTCCTAAATAGAAGCAAGTTTTATTTTTTACAGTAACTAACTGCATGTGCAGAAAACTGGTTTTAAATTACATGACACGTTTTTGTATAAAAGTCAATTTTTTTAATGGAGGGTGTTCCGTTAAAAAAATTGACATTGTTAGTTTTTGTATAAAAGTCAATTTTTTCAAATGGAACAGCCTGCATATCAGTTCATTTTTCAATTCCTTATTAAATTTCACATCAAAAACATGTAAGACGTTAATACTTTAAAAGTGACTATTACTGAGCTATAGTCGTTTTTTGATATAATTTTCTCAGTACTATACTATATTAATTAAAACCATAAAACTGACAAAATTATATCAAAAAGCGAGAATAGCTCAGTAATACTCACTTTTAAAGTATTAACACTTGAAAAAATTGACTTTTATACAAAAACGTGTCATGTAATTTTAATCCAGTTTTCTGCACATGCAGTTAGTAACTGTAAAAAAATAAAACATGCTTCTATTAGGACCTCTTATTGTAAACAATACTGCAAAAATTTTTGTCCATCTATTACGTCGTTTTCGAGAAATATAATTTTATACAAACATTGAATTTTGTCAGTACTATACTATATTAATTAAAACCATAAAACTGACAAAATTATATCAAAAAGCGACAATAGCTCAGTAATAGTCACTTTTAAGGTATTAACGTCTTACATGTTTTTGATGTAAAATTTAATAAGAAATTCAAAAATGAACTGATATAGGTGTTCCATTTGAAAAAATTTACTTTTATACAAAAACTAACAAAATTATATCAAAAAACGACAGTAGCTCAGTAATAGTCACTTTTAAAGTATTAACGTCTTACATGTTTCTGACATGAAATTTGAATAAACAATTCAAAAGTGAACACTGAGATATAGGCTGTTCCATTAAAAAAAATTGACTTTTATACAAAAACGTGTCATGTAATTTTAATCCAGTTTTCTGCACATGCAGTTAGTAACTGTAAAAAAATAAAACATGCTTCTATTAGGACCTCTTATTGTAAACAATACTGCAAAAAATTTTGTCCATCTATTACGTCGTTTTCGAGAAATATAATTTTATACAAACATTGAATTTTTCAGAAAACAAGAATAAGTCAAAAAGTTTAGATTTTAGGCCTATACTATTTGATTACTTTTTGACTAAAAATTTTACGGGGAATACAAAAATGCAATAATATATAGGGTGTTCCATTTAAAAAAACTATAACTATAGTTAGCCACCAAGTTATGGAACACTCTGTATGATACAAAATATTCTTTGAAGGTGTTCCTAATGAGCAGCTATAACAAGAAAAAAACCGCTTCGAAATATCTTTACTCATAAAGGTATAATCGGCCTTACCCGCGGAGATGACTCATCCTGTATATATATATATATACGGCATGTCTACTTTAGTTGGTTACAGAATTTATTTTATTATTAATGTTATAAATAATTCGTCCTTCTTCTGCTTTCTTAAAGAATAATATTAAATTGTTTAAACTTAACATAGCATATAGGGATGGTCTTGTATTTACAAAAAATCATTTAAAACAAAATGTATGCTTAACCGAATATTTATAGGAGAGGATAATTTGTTCAAACAACTTCTAATATGTTTATGAGCTTATTAAGATAATTTTCTAACAGAACGGTTACTTGGATGCAAAGAAGGGATAGATATGTCAAGGCAATACTGCAGTGAGAAAAAGGATAAAAGTTTTAATTTATCCTACCGCTATATTCGTCAATACTTCCTACAAAAATATGTGTTACATTAGAATTTGCAAAATAAATGATTGCAATATTAATTATATTATTAATGCAACGGCAAATGTGATATAAAAAAAGGTTATTAAGTTTTCAGAGAAAAGATAAGCCACACAAATTTTGAGGATGCTTTAAGATTTTCGTAAAGTCAAAAAAATTGAAAATAGCTCCCTTAATTTCTGTCGCATGTTTAGTAAAAAGGAAAATATTTACTTACACAAGAAGAGGTCTGTAAAAGAGAGGCAATGACTATAAATCTAGCTAATATTTTTTAGTACAAGTAATATTTTCTCGCGCTAAAATAAAGATTAGACAAGTGCTCTGTAAAGTTAAACCTTTTTTGGTCAGCCTGTATATACTATGCAAGGCAGAAGAGTTTTAATATATTTTTGTCATCTTTAAAATGTTTATCGCATATGTTTAAATGACGCTAAGTGATCTTTTAAGTACACCTTGACAAGCTGTAACTTCGAGAGTATTAGACACGGAATGAACTTAGGTTCTTTATTCAAGTGTTGAAGTTAGCTCTAGGTTTTTTAATTGAAAAAAGCAATTGAAATTCAATCAAGTTGGTTGACACTTGTCCCCAATCAGTCAAAATAACCCGACGTGGCGCCACAACAGACAAGTAATTTTGTATTGTTCTGATTATTTGCTTTCGGAGAAAAAGTATAGTATGAAATTCGTTTTATAACCACCTTAGTCACACGTTTTATTGAACACACGCTCCATTACGCTCGTAATTAATAAAACTCGTCACTAAAATTAGATTTATATAACTTGATACATACATAAGCAGATGTGTTTATAAAGGATTGTTTTTTATCACATCAATAATAAAAGTTTTGCATACTATATCTTGCCAACTTAAATAGACACACTGTATATTAATATGTATATAGGACATACATAGACATATATAATAAATTTATGCATGCAAGAATTTTGGCGTGAATTGTTGCGTAAAATAGCAGCAGTAAAATAAAGCATGATCTTGTTAAAAGACAATAAAATTTAAGATATGTTATTTGGGGGAAAACATAACTAATCGTCTTTAATAACTAATGGGGTGTATGTTACTGGATGTTTGAAAATACATAAAGCTAGCCAGACGTGGCAACGAATTAAGAGGTTATTGGAAGAATATAATCCTTCTGTTAGTTGTACACACCCATAATATCTTTTTCTATGATACTCTATGACGCTCTATATACAAAGTAAGTACCTATAGTGAGACAATACTCACAAATATTAAAATTAATTATAGACTAGACAAAAAATAAACATAAGACAAAAGAAAGACAAATAGATAAATGTGAAGACATATATATAGATATTCATATACAGTAGCAGGCAAGCAAATAAACAAAAGTGGTGTCTCGGTTGTTTATAATGAATGCTTGGTGGTATCGATTTTATGGCTGTTTCAGTACGTAACCCAAACGAATCACCTATTGCTTAGTACAATGACGGTTACTGTATATATATATAAAGGTTGATCACGATGCAGCTCTAGAAAATATGACTGATATTATTAATGAAGTCAATAAAATTTTGTCAAATACGACCCTGTGTTTGTACTAATTTAGATATCGTATACGTATACAGTATGCTTACAGTATCAAAATCAAAGTCAGAAAGTGAGATGAAAGATACTAGCGAATAAAAACTGAATATAAAAACTAACGGTTTCGCTTTCATGTAAACAGCAATTATTTATTTCATCAAACAGAGTGCGACCCTGTTCCAATGAATATTTATTATAAATTTATCGCACGTCACAGCAGGCGTTATTCAATTTCATGCTGTTGGACTTCGAACGTTTTAACTAGAATTGGGCACCTGCACAAATGTATACATATATTTTTATTGGAAACATTAATGAGCAGCTTTAATTACAAAAAAAAAAAAATGTAAAATTATCCACAAATAAAATTTCATCTTCAACTGATATCACCTTTAGTATGTTATAGTTACACACATTTTGAACGAAAAGCTTTTTTATTCAAAAAAAAAAAAAAGAAAAAGAAAAAATGATATGCGTGCTGAATTAATTGTGCGCATGATGGTCAATTTTACGAGAATAAAGAAGTGCATATTACAATATGTAACATTTTCACAAAAGAGAAATGTAATAGTTTTGTGTTGAGTTTTGAATAACATTTCTAAAATGGATGCCTTATTTCACCTGACTGTTTATGTGACCATTCTTTTTCGAATTAAGATACATATTCATAAGAACTTTTATGCCCACAATGAACATGCATACTAAAATTAACTTATTTGAAAAAATAAACTTGTATGATATGTGAACTTTAGTTTAAATAATAAAAAAAAATCAGGGACTTCTTAAATTCAAAAGATGAGAGATGATGAGATTTATTTTATTAAGAAGGAAAAGTATGTATTTAATATACAGCATGTGTCAATTTTCATTAGCCATAGGCGATCAATTCATGCAATACGTGACAACGTGGCCCCTACTTTCCTCTCCAATGCCAGCGCGATCGATACATGCTCGAAAATACAAGTTAGCAGTAACTATTGGACCACTGACTTGGGTGTGTTTTCCTTTCAGTAAATGCAGAGAATTATTACGCTGCATGACACAAACAAAAGCGTAATTCTAATAAAATTAAAAAATAACCCTAATAAGGTAAATAAAAAAGGATTCTGAAAATAATAATAAACTACTAGATCAGGAGATCGCCGCGGCCATTTGATGTTTCCCGTTCCAGTAATAAGACGGCTTTTATTGCAGACTAGATCGTAACGTGTTCGCAGCTAAACATTGAATGTAAAATCTGGTGGGGAGAAGTGGGAAGATCGGAGAAAATCGTTGATGTCGATTGCTGCAGGGATTGATGACGGACAGTAGGGGTGCCACGTTGCCACGTGTTACTTGTATACGTATAAATCGCATGTAAACATTGAATCCCTATACCTAATGAAATTTGACACATGCGGTATAGTGTGAAACTAAAGCAGAAAATATATTCGTTATTTCTCAAACAACAAATATTTTGAAATTGGTAATTACAGCTTACAAAAAAACAACCAGAGATATTGATAGCCTAATAGGTATAGAACAGAACTGAGATTACTCACCTGTGTACTTTTAATCAAATTTAGTAACAATCCATAAAGCGTCTAAGATACTGTTAAACAAAATAAGCATACCAGTTTGAACAGTTATTATTTTTTTGACATATGCGATTTACTTGTTTCAAATAAACATATAATAAAATCGCTTTAGAAACCGACATGCCTAAATAAATTAAAATCGTATAAATATTGGGATGTTGCAAAATTTAACTTTTCAAGTAATGTACCTAACCTACAAAAGCTACTTCAAAAGTGTCATAAATAATATTTCCACATATATCATAATTATCTGTGACGTTTGTATAATTGCCATCCAAAGAATACAAATGTATTAACAATGTTTGCCTACAAGACAGAATATGGGTATAGAAAAGTCATATTTAATAACTTTTTTTAAAATATTCAACTTGAAACTGGCTGTCACGCAATAGTACTTTAGTAGTGGTGGTTATATATTCCTAAATATTAAATAATTAGTTGAATAGTCATCTGCAGTTCGTACTATGGCCGTGTCAGTTGCCAAAACGATTGTCCTACAACAGGCGAAATTATTAAATGTTTATTTTGAAAAATACTGCGCCTATATCTGCCAGACTTTCAGTATTACTTTGATTTGTCTAGAATCCAATAATTAACAATATTAAGCTGATTATTAAAAAAAATGTTGACATCATAGCCAAAACAGTAAGGCCATTATAATTAAATAAAATGCAGAACAAAATTTGCAATAACAAACAAAAATTGAAGTGTTGCAAGGTTTTTCCAAAATGCTTTTGGCTTGAGAGATAAGGAATTTACGAGTACGATTTACATTATATAGACCATATGCATAATGAACATAACTAAATAATTTTTGGAAACTTTGCAGGAATTATTTGCTTTTTTGAATAGGTATAATTCGAATATATTTTAGATAGTACATCCCTGTGAACGGTAAAATGGTGATATTCTTAAAACCTTTTTGTATTGTTTCTTGAAGTCATTTGACTGTATTTTGTCTGAAAGTAAATTAATTTCTCTATTAGCTATCAACCAGTCATGCGTATAAATTTAAATGACAAATTATATTAACAGCACGTAAAAAAAAATTATATGAAATTTTAATATTAGTATCATATCGTATTTTGGATAATTGATATTATTGCTAGCTCTATAGCCAAATTAAAATAAATGCATATATTTTCTACAGTTAAATTTGAACGATTGTTCTTTTAATTATAACTACATTTCTTCTTGAATATCTTACTTTTATAAAACATGAATTCGACATTTTTGTATTTCTTTCGAATCTTTGGTACAGTCATCTTTTTTGTTGGGTGAACAAAACGCGCCTGTACTGCATTAATCATAAATGTTGTAAATGTTGCAGGAATCGCTTTTGTAAGTTTAAATTTATGAACTCTTTATATAATAAACGCCTAGAGCTATATCCTGAACACCTGTATAAAAAATACTTGTGTGTGAATAGTAAATGGAAAAAAGAACAAGTTACCTAATATGTACAATATTAAAAGAATAGCAATCACAATTAATAAGAATAAATACAATGAACAGGCAAAATATGGTAAATAACAACTTCTAAGTATGTATACAATTATTTTTTTTAATAATCCGAACCGCTACGCTACTTGGCCTCTAAGGATGGTCCACAGTTTTTTTTTATATATGTGTTACCTTCTGTCGAACATTGTAGCTGGATAAAACAAGATCATCATCATCTTATGGGGTAGCAGTGCCATATCCAAAGTGTTTCGTTATCGTCAGCATCGTCACCTTGACACCTCGTTCCATCTTCTGCTGAATCTCGAATACCAATACCAACCATCATGATCATCAGAGATATTCCCTGCGACACTTCAAGTAAAAAATCAAAAATCAGAATAGATGTTTGTGTTTCTTTCAATTTGATTAATCTGTGTTTTAAGACATATTAATTATCCTGTTGGTTAACGTGCAAGACATTCTACTATATAAATATAAATTACAACGAGTCTGATTTGATATTAATGATGCAATCAGCAGCATGTAGAAGTTATATTATATAAGGTGTATGCGAAATAAAAAAGGACGAATTATAAATAAATCTCATTATTGCAAACTATTGAGAACTGACCAGATGCATTTGACATTTTTTTGTAACAGTTATAAAATTAAAATGTAACTGTATACTTGCTTTGAGTTGTCCATGACTTAAATATAAAAAATATCAATGATATTTAACAAATTACAAGAAATGCTACAGTTTATGCATTAAAATTTTTATTTTTAAGTATTTTAGAATTGTAGCATAAATTTCTTATTGAGTTACTGCTAAAAATTAATTTCAAACTGCGGTTGCTTAGAAAGTGATCAGTTAGTTTATGAAATCAATATGGAGGCTTTCCGTTTGCAAGATTAGGGAACTGTTCCTACATATTTTGAGTATTTAGTAAATATTTGAATCGGGGCACAATGAATGTTATTCTCTAGTCATTTCCACAAAAATTGATTATTAAAAAACACTGTCCATCAGCTGATTTGCATATGACTGTTTTCATACCAAGTAGTAAAACTATCCAACAAATACTTTTTGAATTTAACTCTATTGTTATGGATGTAGCTGGCGATGAATAGGAGCAAGACATTCTGCTGAATGCGAATAATGAACTTATACGGTCTCTTGAAAGAAGCAAAGGACAACCTCAAGTCTAGACTAAATATATCACTTGACTAATTGTTCAAACCTATATTACCCATGCAAGATGAATAGAGTCTAAGGAAAATCAGGAAAATCATATTCAACAGAATGCTCATATTAATAGACAAAGTAACCAGAATCCTTGGCTTTGGACGCCAAGATGTGGTTGTAGAGGAAACAATACCTAGTGGGTCATTTAGGGAATATACTCTATTATGGTTTTTACTTTGTTAAGGACAGAGATAAGAATTCACTTAGTGTTCATTAGGAGCGTTCGACAGAAATTACTGTATACTCTGGAAAAGATGTAGGAGTCTTACTATGCACAAAATCGCAATTTTGTAGCAACTGATTGCAACAGAATGGACCAACAAGCCATGTGATTAGAAAGTTCCTGGTTTCATTTTATGAACAGTTTGAAAACATAACTATTCTCTGTCATCTCCTTTATCTTACCTCACCTGATTCATACCTTTGTCGCATGGTAAAGGAGAAAATATTCCGGTAAAAAACGAAATTTTGCAACCACTTTTTATAAATATGACCATTGACCTCGTGTTCTTTACTTTTACTTTTCATTTCGCATACATCCTGTATAATAATAACGAATTACAAAGGCATTGCATAATATCACTACTACCTTCTCTTATTACATCTATCCTTTATTTGAAATTATTATAAAATAGACCTTATGTATAACTATCTATATAAGTATAATGGTGAATTTTAATATAAATAATACATATACAAAAGAGCAGCAAATACGAACAACACTAGTTTTAGTAATACTAACAAAGTGTGTACTTCTATGGTTAAATAACGTGAACAAAACAACAATAGGAAAAAATCTAATTAAGGTATATTAAAAATTATTAATCAGTTCATATACAGTGAGATTAATTAAAAAAAATACGTATATAAATTACACAGACATGGAAGTAGTGTGAAGTCCGTTCTAGTGGTATGGTGACTGCATTAAAACAAAAACAGATAAATAGAATACGTTATAAACGCCAATCCAGAACAAGCTACACACAACAAGTACCCCCAAGATATGTAAGATAAAAGTTTATAACTACATTAATTTTAGATTTATAGTAGCGGATAGGGTATAAATGGATGATTGATACAAAAATATGTAGGATTAGTACGTGAAAAGTCATAGACAATAAGTTGTTATTGAAGACATTTTACCAGCTTAACACTAATTTCTTTAACCCATGATTTTTGAGCCTAAACATTTGTTTTAAAGTTCTGCTATAAAGTTTAATTAAAAGTAGCTGTAAACACTAGCACAAATGCAATAAATACTCATATATTACACGGCAGTAGTATATGTAAGTGTACATCGCTTATGCACATTTCGTTAATCCGACCATTTTTAGCATTAATTAAAAAGCATGTATTTAGCAAGAACCCTAGGATTGAAGACTAAATATATGTGTTAACAACTAAGTGATAAGAGCATTTAATTGCATTTGACGGTGTTTAAATTCTTGAAATTTATTTTTAAATTGAATCAGATGAATGAAATGAAATACCATGTATATTTAAAAGTTCTGCAATTCAATTCTCTAATACTCGTAGATACTATCTAAATAACTGGCGGTGATAACATGCAAATACTAAATTTCTTTGTTATACATTGCATTTACTTAAAGATTTATATTTCTTATATTTATATGTTATAACAGGGTCGATAAAGAAAGAACTATCCATTTAGAATATTATATGTCAAAATATTTTAATAGAATTCGTCCGTTATAAATGGCATGTCTTCAAAAGAGGAGATTAAAAAGACGTATTATTTATTAATAATTGATGGGCAAAGCGTATTTTGTCATTGGAATAAGACTTGGAATGTATATGTTTGCTTTACGGGTTTTAGTCAATGGTCTTTGGTAAGCTGTTAGTTAGTTTAGCATTGGAAGAGGAGGCTATAAGAGGAAGCCCACAAAATAAAAGACAATTTTTAGTTTATGCTAATGGTTTGATGTTTCTATCGTGTAGTCCGTGGAAGTATAAAACTGTAACACAACACCTGCTAGTGGCAGTGAATAATTAGAAAGGCTCAAATGTCTGCAAAATACACATTTTATGGAGCCTAAGTTGTTTAGAGCTTCTAGTACGAGATATCGGGAGAATAAGCTTTCAGAAAACAAACGCTGAAAAATGTCAGATGGAAACCTTACATACAATAATGAGATCTAAAATCCCATTATGGACAGCTAAGCTAGATTGTATATGATGTTTATTTTGTTGTTATGACTAGAGATCGGTAGTCAGGAGTACATTGGCTGAATGTATGTAATAAATAGTTACAACTATTTATAACATAAATTCTACTTACTAGATGGTAATTATTACCAGTCAATAAGAAGACGAGGCACGGGTACGGGAGAGAGAATACGGCGCAGAATCTATGAGGCCAAAATAGTGTGGAAAAAATACGAAGTCAGAAAAAAGAAGTCAGTAGTTAAATAGAATAAAAAAAAATAACAAAAATGAGCAACAATGGAAAGCTTCCACACTGAACAAAGTTTAAGAAATGTATCCCAAAAAATCTGGAAATATTCAAAACAAAAAGAATGATTTAAAAAAAAACATGTCAATCAGTATTGTCAAAAAGATTCCTGTATAGTATGTGTTTGTTTTTTTGAGGACCTTGAAAGTTGTGATATTTTTTTTAAAAACATTGCATTTTGATTATTGTATTGAAACATATCCTTTAATTTTCTAAATAAAGGTAAAAAATAGTTTATATAAGAAGTTCTTTGAAAAAAAAAAGGATTTACTTCTGGTAAACAAAGAAAATTTTAATTTTGGGAGACAACTAAAACTACCATAAACATGAAAATTGTTGTCCTTGACCATTTTGGCAGTAATCTAAACAATATTAGAATTCGTTTTGAACGTTTTCTAACGTTTTCTATTACTTCGGGAGTGTAATTCGTTTACAATTTGTTGACGCAAATCTTTCAAATTCTTAGGTTCGGTTGCGTATACTTTTTACGTATCCCTACCAGGAAATAATCTGCAATAAGTTTTTAAAAGCCCCACTTAACTTATTTTTTGCATTTTTCCATAAAATATTCCGTTTTAATTTAATTTTGAAATTTCCAGACTTTTTAGACGTACTGTTTATTTTCATGTATTTATATTCCATATAAGTGCCAGTGTGTTTATATATTTATATTTCGATATCACAAGAATACGCGGCGACAATTTGTGCGATGCGTTATCGAGGATATACGAGGTCTGGCAGAGAAATTTGGTGTTTTTCAATTAACAATTAAAAATACCAAAGATAATCAATTTGAAACAAACGTGTTCGCAGTTCCTCTGCCGGTAGGGGGAATAAATAATTTAGATTACATGTAGCCATGTTCTGTAATAATATGACCAACCACAGTCATGGAAATTTATACTACATATTATACTCAACAGTGACAAAAATCATTGGCCTCCTATGACCCGATAGCATTGTCTTACGCATACACGATAAAGAAACTGTATGTAAATTTGTCTTCTCATGCAAATGACCGGATATTTCTCCACATTGCAGGGATCACCGCCTTATAATAACTAGAGGGAAGTGCAAATCACGTTTTCTACATTACTTTATTTAATTCAAATCTTAGTTATGTTTAAAAATGCCAACTTTTTCATAAACAGTCTACAATTTTTTTAACGTACTATTCTACAATTCTACCAACAACCATTCATACATACATACGTCACTCGTACCGTGTCCTCAAATACTTTCCTCGTTAGGCAGGGCCATGTTTTTTTTAATGGTTGGTGACAGTGCACGTAATCAGACACAAACGCATAATTTTGATTATGTCATGTAAATAATAATAAGCGCCTAGAATTTTACTTTAAGTCAGAATTTGAAGTTTTCAAAAGCTTATCATGTACCTACACCAACATTCATAACTTAACTACTTAAAAAACAGCCTACTTTAATGCGGTAAGATTTTGAACGCACGGTACATACACAGTAAATTATTTTTATAACGGAGTGTCATTCTTCCAGTAAAAATTATAAACATGGCGAAACTAAACACTTACTACCTAATTCTATATTTCTATCATAAAAGTATACCTTTTCACCAAGCAAAAAAGTTTGAAGCGATTAATTGTTGCCCTGATATGTTTTCAAAGTAAGAAACACTTTTTTCTTTGACAAAAGGTATATTTATAGGTGTATCTAAATAAATAAGACTTAAAGCAATTCTTAAGCAAAATACTTTAACTAGAGATAAATATGCAATATAGTGCGGTAAGTCTTGAAAATGCAAATGAAGTTTTAGTAGCGAGTGCAGAGAGGTTTTTTACATAATGTACGTAAGAAAAAGAAGATAATAATGTATAAAGAATGCAAAGAACCTATTTGCATTTTGACGACCACCTGTATAATAAATCCTTTCAATATTTGTTATTTAATTCATATTCTATTCTATATGTAATTTATTGTGTTACTGAGATAAATCAAGACGAAATAACCGCTTTTACAAAACCAAACTCGGTTGAATCAGTTTTTAAGCGTTTGGCATTTTACGAAACCGAACCGGTTTTTTAACTATTGTAATCGGTCCCTCTTCTTTGCTAAGGGTAATATGAGCGGTGTTGAGTTTATTGTCGACGGAACCGGTTTCGCAAAGGGGGATTCTATTGTATCATGAGATAAAACTATAACGACGAATATGGCTACCGTGAATTCTCTTCCCGTGCACCACCACGTTAAAATAAATTCAATCAATACATGGTGGTTTTAAATAAAAGTTAGGTGCTCAACTGCAATCAAAATAATAGGTATGTAATGGCTGTCAAACTTGTCTTTTAGGCGCGCTATAAGCCGTAATCGAATTGAGTGCAATACAAAATTATGAAAAATATTAAATTTGTTGGTTTTGGGTAGAGCACGGATTTCATTCGCTTTAATTTGATAGTTACGTCACCAGTCTTCGATACAATCAAGGAATAAAGTTGTATTTATTATACAGCCAGTTGAGCTCGGTAAAGAATGATCCGTGATAAAATATGTACTTGTCTTTCGAGACATGGACTTGACAATTACAATATATTAAACGAAGATGGAAGTGTAGTCGGGATTTTGTTATCGCGTAGTGCACGTCATCGTTCAATATTTTACCCATTGCCAAGTTTTCAGTGTTTGCTAAACGCTAAATCATAAACTGTAAAACATGGTATTTCACGTTCGCATAACAATTCCCGACAACATAGTAAAATGTTCGGGGGATATGCATGCCATCGTCATGAATATTAATATCTGAGTTTATTATGACATAAAATAAATGGAAGTTACTGTAAAGATGCATTTTATTAACTGATAATTAAGATAATTTAATACATGTGTGTTTTGTCACTCTGACAGCGAAAAACGTTTACTTTAACTTTTAAAACGGCAAAAAAGTGGTTTACCTTTCGTTGACCCGACAACAATTTGTGTTTTCTTCTTATGTCATAAAATCAACGAACCATTGTCAAAACAAAATGTCAAAATCGACGCAACATTAAGCTTTGCGTATTGTCTTTGGTTGATCCGACAACAATTAGTTTACTTTATCATCATAGTATTAGTTACGAAGTGTTGTTATGACATAAAATCTAAGAACTCATTGTAATCTTCACAAAGTGTATATGAACTATGTGTTTTTAATAACTGTATTTTTTTTTAAAATAATATAATTACTATGTAATAAAAGTTTCAGTAATTGTTTACACATTTAGTAAATTATCTGACCAAATAACGTTCCTTTCTTTTTATTTCCGGATACATTTTCCATTGTCAAACTCAAATTTAGTTGCTAAATGTTAACTGGACTCAACAAATTTCCTTCTCGATAAAACGACGAGTCCGAAGGAGGCAATTTGTTTCATACAGTTACCCAGCAACAAAAATTTTCATTAAAAACTGAAAATTTATCCGAAGAAAAGAAAGCTCTCGTGCAATTAGAAGTGAGAATTATTATAAGTACAATTAATGGTACAGTTAACAATGTTTCGTAGTTTTGAATAAAACGTTTTAATTTTAATAGGTGGCAGGCACCTATTTTGAAATTTTCCCGCCATTCATGATGTAATTATGGCGTGCTTGCCAGATACAAACTCTGAACATTTCATAACACAGTTGACTTAGTTTTTGGCACGATTTTGATATGTTTGATTCATATTTCAAAGGTGATTTTCACTTTGAATGTAGATTGCGCTTGCGTTTGTATTTGTATTTGCTTAAATGTTCTACTGTCCTTGTGAATGTTTATCACAACATTTGGCCTATTTAGGGTAGTAATACAATTTTCTTAGTAACCGTAGAGTAAGGATTGTATTTTAGAATCTGTTTTACATGGCATTTTGTTTCAAGGTCACACCTAATTTATTTAAATGAATTTAAAAAATGTGAAATAGTCAATACTGACCAGAACAGTACGCAGTTCTTTAATTTTATCATTTTATTTAAGCGTCATGTGTGTATAGTTATTATGTATATGTAAATTTCTTGAGAAACATTAATACTGCAAATGATTAATTGCCTCAGATTTATCAATTTAATTCATATGTCGAAACATCCTGCCATAATAGTCACATTAAAATGAAGGAACTGAGTTGTCAGTCCAATATTTCTTTGCGACTCTAAGTTTGAATTTTATATGTACGAATAAAATCGGTACTCCTTAGTCAAATCATATACATACTATATTGGTGAGACGCGCGATCTTTGAGAAGCATTTGACTTTATTTATAAACTGTTAAAACTAAATAATATAATATAACCTTAGTAACATATTCTTGATCATAATGTGCTAATATAATATAACGTGTTTGTAATTGATTTATACGCTTCCGCAATTTGCATTTTAGGGATTTTTATGTTTTACAAATTACACCTCAGCTTTAATTCAAGTTCTGACATTAGAATCACATAAACGCAGTCTAAAAGGGATTTTAGCAGTGATTATGCAAATTATCGCCATAAAATTATCAACTTTAATAGAAAGTGAAGTAAAAATTACAGGTTATTAATAACATTTTTGTAAATTAAGGAACTTTGTGCGTCATGCGGTTTGGAGTAAACTTAAATTGATTTAGTTTTGTCATGGTTAGGTATAGAGACAGATGTAGTAGTCTCACTGTGGTTCGCTTTTTATTTTAGTTTTTAGAAATCCTATACAGACCAAATAAAGACTACATTATTTTTATTATATAAAGTATGCCTAGTAATGACTTCTTGTGATGGGCATTTATCAACCATTTTGACCTATGATTATTAGTTTCTATTATAACTCTTTATCTACAGTATGTCCACGGATCGAGTTCCAAAGAGGAAAAACTTTTTTATTTTACATTTTACAAGAAAAATGTATTCTTGATAAAAGTTTTTGCATGTCTCGAAACGGCCAAGTCAGTTTTAACCTTTTCAAAATTTCTTTTAGTTTAAGATAAAAATCGAAAAATTGGTCGTTTTATTTGAAAATTTTTTCATAAACTCAAAAACAAAAATGATATAACTAATAACTATTTTACTCAATCCACCGCCCTTTTCAACGCACAATTCTAGCCGCAATTCTCTATAACTTCTTCGAATTTCTTCGAGAGTTAAAGACGTCACAGCGTCTCTAATCCTCTCCTTTAAATCTTCTACGTTCGGAGGAAGATTATTTGCATAAACTATTTGCTTCAAACGATCCCAAAGATAAAAATCAGCCATTGTTAAATCAGGGCTCCTTGGTGGCCATATCACGGGACCATTTCGACCTATCCAATTCTGTCCAAATTGCTGATTTAACCATTCAACAACAATCCATAATGAGCCGGACAACCATCTTGTTGGAAATAACACCTTGCGAGGTAATTAATCGGTAGATCGTCCAAACGTTCATCAACAAAATTTTGCAGCATATCCAAGTACGTATGCTGATTGACAGTATTATCAAAAAAATATGGTCCAATGATACCATGGTAAGAAATTGCACACCACACATTAACTTTTGCCGAATATTGTCGATTGTGAGGCATGCGAAAATTCGGATTGTAATCGCTCCAATATCTCACATGTTGAGATGCAACAGTACCATTAGTAGAAAACGTGGCCTCATCAGAAAAAATAATATTTCGGTAAAAGTATTGATTATCCATAATTTGAGCGCCCATCCACAGACAAAAATACAAACGTTTCGCAGGATCTCCGGGTTCTAATGCATGATTAAAAATGGGACTTCCTTTGTTTCAAAATCTTTTGAATGAGCGATTTACTAATTCCCAGATGGACTGATCTGCGCCGCAAAGAAAGTTTGGGATAGTTCCGTACTGAATCGATTACAAGAAGAGTGGCGGCGTCGTCATCATCGCGTGCTATATTTTTTTTCTTTACATCCAGTATGGAACCAGTGGATAGGAATTTTTTGACCAATGCTCGTGCACCTCTATTTGAGATGTAAATATCCGGAAACTTTTGATTAAATTCTTCGACAACTAGACGGATCGCTTTATTACCTTTGCCATAGCATTGAATTAGGTAAATTCGTTGGTCTTTTGACAACATTTTCAACTATTATGGTTGATTTTTCTAACTGACAGTTAATTAGATAATTAAATATGGATAATTACCATGACAACACAACTTAATTTCTGGGACTTTAAAAAATTTTCAAATAAAACGACCAATTTTTCGATTTTTATCTTAAACTAAAAGAAATTTTGAAAAGGTTAAAACTGATTTGGCCGTTTCGAGACATGCAAAAACTTTTATCAAGAATACATTTTTCTTGTAAAATGCAAAATAAAAAAGTTTTTCCTCTTTGGAACTCGATCCGTGGACATACTGTATAATTCAATACTAAACATGACAAGTTTTAAATTGTTTAAAATGTTTTATAGTAATTTAAGTAATCTCGAAAACTTTAACTTCAAAAGACTTGTAATACCCTGAGAAAGTCAAGGAATGAAATACTCAAATTTGATTCAGTTTTTATTAAATTATTCCATTTTATTACATATGTATTTATCTTGACACCAAATATTTAATAACCACAATTATTGTTCTATTATTCCACAGAAAATTTAAGAGATAGAAATATGTAAATGTATCGTCATTTAGCATAGGGTAAAATTTTTTTTTTGTCTGGAATATCTAAATTTAAATGTCATGTAGATATTATTGGTAGAAATAGCCCAAAATATGTTGGTTATGTTAACCTAGAATATTGATCGTTTATTCTATTTTTATTTTATTGATTAAAACTAATTTTTGTATCATATAAATACTAATTGCAACCTGACATATTAAATTTAAGATTTTTCAAGCATTTTCGCAATTTTTAAACGATATTTTCTTTTTGTTCTAGTTAATTCAGATCAATCAAGTGTACCAACCGTTACCAGATTTGGCTGACATATACGAACGCATGAGGGAAGAAGAAAGTAAAAAAGAACAATGTGAAACAGGTCCAGAAGAAACAGAAGAAAAAACGAAATAAACAATTTAAATTTTAAACTGAAGGGAAAAAAGAAATAAACTAAATAAATATTCTTTCAAATCAGTTTATAATTACGTCAGTAGTTAGGTAAATTAAAAATTAGAAAAAAAGCTAGAAAGAATGAATACAAGCTAGTTTCAGAAACAAACAAAAGTATGGGGAATAAGTGTACCAAGTAACTTTGGTTTGATAATGCGGCATTAAAACTTTTTTGAGATTATTTTTTTATAAGTATCATTCATTTAGAAAAAAAACTGGATATCACTGCGTAATATATGATTTTGAAAGAGTTTAGCGGCGGCGGTAGAATGTATATAACAAAAATGTCTTCTACATAACCCGTTAGTAATTCGTGCAGTTTTTTATGAGGTTCTGGAGTTCCTCTAAATTAGTCTAAATGAATGAGCTCTACAAACTAGTTGCAGTCCATGCAAAGTATTATTATTATAGAGTTGTAAACGTTACCGTCCTATTTCAATAAAAGAAGTATAGGAATGAAAAACGTACTTATACATATAAAAATATAGCAATATTCTTTGCGGAAATATACAAAAATGTATTAAAATCAATGATGAATTATCTTTGTGCGGCGGCAAAGGTAAAGACAATTAATAATAATAAAATGACAATTTGACAGCAAACTGTCATCTAAAAAATTTTAATGGCTAGCGAGATATAATGTAAACTAGAAATGTGTGAAAGTGAAAATGTGAAAAATTACCCAGCCTTTTAATTGCAATTTGCGTTAATATTATTTGTGTGGTGGAGTTGAAGGCATGTCTTGGATTAATCAAGACCGTTTGATGAAACTGTGTGGATAATGGTGATGGCCCTATGCTTAACTGTTCACATTTTCACTTTTACACATTTCTAGTTTACATTATATCTCGCTAGTCACTGAAACGTTTTAGTCAACTTGTCATTTTATTATTATTGTCTTTTTATATGCCGCTGCGCCAAGATAACTCATTGCTTTTAATACGTTCTTATATATATACCGTAGTCGACATATTTTAATTTCTGATTCGAAAGAGAAAAAGAGCGCGACGAAATAAATTAAAGATAAACATAAGCGAGGCTGCCAAGACAGTGCACTCGCGTAAGGGTCCCCCGACATCGACACTGCGTTGTTCTCCCACCACTGTTAGCAAGCAGGCATCGCTGCATATTAGAAGGTCATCTTCTGCATGGGATAGAAGTGTAAACCGAAATTAAAATTTGAAGACTATGGTATATGTATATATGTTATTCAAGTTATACTTCTATGCCATAGTGGATAAAATTTTCCTAAACATGAGATCGTGGTTGAGAATGAGCAAACGTTGAAGTACTGAACATTTTTACTGTTGGTTACATGGAACATCAGATACGTTTTTTATATGGATTTTTCAAATATGATAAATTTTTTGTGACAATCATACAACAAATTACATGATTTACAATTGTGGCTAAAATATAAATATTTAATGCTCAAAGATATAAGAAAAGTCGTCTCGGAAACAAAATGCGAAAAGAAATTGCGTTCCGTTTTAATACATGATACTAAGACTAAAATACATAAAGATATGATACTGCGCAGGTAGCTATCCTTTTCTAATAAACGTATACGTCATTGTGTGACAACTCGCTGGATATCTGTGCTGATATCGTGGTGTTTTGTTTGTTTCTGATGTTTCTTCATACAAATAACAGACGAAATAAATATATTTTGTAACCGTAAGTTTAATGTATCTGTATATTATACTTATTATGTGATCTTACTTTTATTTATAATATTTTACTTTCTTATACGTAGTATAAGGAAGTATTGTGATGATGAAAATTTTCGACCTCGAGATTTTTGCAGATGTCCACGTTTCGAGGTCCTCTGATACCAAAAAAGTGGTTTTTAAAAAAAATGTCTGTGTGTGTCTGTCTGTCTGTCTGTCTGTCTGTGACCACGATAGCGGTCAAACCGCTGGAGATATCGATTCCAAATTTTGTATTTACGTGTATAATCTCCCTCTTGAGATCTGATTAGTTTTTCAGTAAAATCGGTAGACCGGAAGTAGCAGTTTACTTCAGTATAAAAATCGAATTTTGCCAATATTTCGTCAAATACTAAGTTTATACAAACTTATAAAGAATTCATATGTACTTAAAATTAAAATTGAGAACAATTAGTTTTTCGAAATTCCTACCGGAAGTAGGTCTTTTACTCTTATCGAAAATCGGTTTTTTGCGAATATCTCGCAAGTCATGCTTTCTAGGCAGGTACATTACGAGTATAAAAGTATTTACATGAAAATTTTAAATATCTTTTGTATAAAAAAAATTTCAAAATTCGGACCGGAAGTACCACTTTTACTCTTACCGAATAGCGGTTTTTTGCAAATATGTCGTAAATTATGCATTCTATATATATTTATTAAGAGTACAAAAGTATTTAGAGTTGAATTTGCAATATTTTTTGTATACATGAAATTTCAAAATTCGGACCGGAAGTAGCACTTTTACTCTTAGCGAGTAGCACTTTTTTTCGAATATCTTGCAAAGGATGCATTCTATAGCGATTTATTAAGAGAATGAAAGTACTTAGAATAGGATTTTGAATAATTTTTGTATAAAAAAATTCTAAAAATTGTATAGTTTGAAATGCTCATACGTATAAGAAAGTCGTGTGGTGGCCACACCTCATTTTTTTTAGATGGTTCAATGTGCTGTGTTTGGATGTAACAGTAATAATAATAAAAAATTGAAAAATAACCATGGAAATGCATGTGTCGTTAATTTCTTCTCGTTTCCTTCAAAAAAGAATATTAGCAAATTATGGATTAAAAATTGTTTTAGAAATGATAAATATAACATAAAAAATATGAGAATTTGTTCTCGACATTTTAGAGTAGATGATTACGAAATGAAATACAGATCTGACATATTAGGTTATACACCAACCTATCGCAGATTAAAACCAACAGGTTCCTTCACTTTTTTTACCACAGACATGTAAACAATTATCATATGACAGCAGTGATCGTTTGAAGAAAAGAAATTTAAGAAAAACTTTATCAAACATTGAGAAAGATGGTGTTAATAATGTTGAGTACGTATATTACCTTTGCATGGTGATAATTATAACTTGTGCACTTATTTTCTTACAGAACATTAGTTGAAGAAGTTGTAGATGAAATTGCTAGTATCAACGATGTAAACCTTTTCACCAATTTGAATTTAGCTAATACAAAAATGTATGTTTATAAAATTTCTATTATACATTATATATAATGTGTATACTTTCAGAAATCAAGAAACTCAAACAGATAATAATTGTTCAGAAATTTCAGATTTAAAATTAGAAATTGAGAAATATAAAAGCGCTCTTCGAAATATCAAAGGTGAATTTGACATATTAAAAAAATCAATAGGGACAATTTTCACGCCAGTACAAATTAAAAAACTGGCAAATCCTAAAAAGAAAATTATTTGGAGTGTTGATGACATATCACAAGGCATAGCCTTACATGCAGCTGGACCAAAATCATATAGGTTTCTTTTAAAGAAAAAATATCCGTTCCCTGCTGTTTCAACATTACAAAAATGGGCTAAAAAAATATCGATTCGCCCAGGTATTTTGGAAGTAGGACTGCGCATAATGATGAATGCCAATACCACGCAACTTGCTAGAACTTGTGTGTTAATGATGGATGAAATGAAGATAAAAAGATCATACGAGTATGATAAAGCAAACGACACTACGATGGCACCTTGCAGCTATGTTCAAGTTGTAATGGTGAAAGGACTTTTTCAAAATTGGAAACAGGTTATTTTTTACGAGTAAGTTAAGCACGTCTGTATAAACATTTTTCATTTTAAGTATTTCTACTTGTGTAAGGAAATGCAATAATACACTTTCTTTTCTAGATATGATTGCAAACTAAACAAATCAATTTTATTTAACATAATTTCAAAACTCCACATCATAAACTATCATGTGGTAGCTATTACAAGTGATTTAGGAGGTAGTAATAGAGGTCTACATAAAGAATTGCTTATTACTGAAGAGAAACCCTACTTCAAAAATCCATGTTCAAATAAAAATGTATATGTTTTTGCAGATGCCCCACACTTAATAAAGCTATTAAGAAATCATTTTCTGGATTCTGGTTTTCTAATTAATGGTAAACTGGTGAATAAACAACCACTTGTGCAACTTTATGAATATTCCTCGAAAACGGATTTAAATATTGCACATAAATTAACACAACAGATTCTTTACCCTACATTATTAGAAAGACAGAAAGTTAAGTGGGCCACAAAATTATTTTCTCATTCAAATCATTGTGCATTAACCAGATTTGCTATGCAAGATTTAAGTAATTCTGAAAATTGGTCAGAATGTGCTGACCTTTTGAAAATTGTCAATGATTGGTTTGATATTTTTAATAGTAGTGTTCCTCAAAATGATTGTAGGGACAGGGTAAAGGGTTATGGACTAGCACTAGAAACTCAAAATGATATTCTACAAAAATGCAGATATTTATTGACAATGTTCGTGTAGGCACAAAAAAAAATAAACTACCTTTTCAACATGGAATCTTAATGAATATTCATGCTTTGAAACTTTTATTTGAGGATATGAAAACTACACACAATATTTCATACATACTAACATATGCACTAAATCAAGATCCACTGGAAGGGTTTTTTGGATGCATGAGAGCAAAAGGTGGCTTAAATGACCATCCGAAAGCGTTGGATTTTAAGTATCGCCTTCGAAATTACATTTTAGGACGCAATGAAACCGTCATTTCACAAGCTGCAAATATTCAAGAAGATTCTGTAAGTGAAGTAAGATTACACACGCAAAATTCGTGTGTATTTACAAATTCGGAGAGCATTTCATCAACCATGTTTGGCAAATTAAGTGTGCCTTTTGAGCCAGTTCATGCATTGAATCATGGAAATGATGAATCTATTATTGATGAGCATCTAAGTGATTTTGAATATAATGGATTAGAAAATATAGCCGGCTATATTGTCTTTAAACTGGCTATATTGTCTTTAAACTAAGAAAAAATACTGCTTCTCTTGGTAAAATCTCAAGTTGCTGCTTTTAATTGTTATACTTACTTGTTATTGTTTTAGGATATTTAACATCTAACTTGGAGGATAACACCTACTCATGGACAAACCATCATTCTGAAGGTGGTCTCTATAAACCAACACAACAGTTTATGGAACAAGTCACTGAACTGAATGAAATATTTATGAAAATTAATAAGGATTCATTAAAAATATGTTCTAATTATCTAAAGTTACACATGGAGCATTCAGAACACATAAATTTAGAACCTAATGTTAAAAACCTATTTTTTCGGTGTAAAATGTATTTTCGCATGAGATACCTTAACAAACAAATTATGGAAAGTTGTAGAATACGGAAAAGAAAAATTGTTAAAGTAACAACATAAAATAAATGATTACAAACCTTCTTGTCTTTTCTCTTATATTACATAGGTCTAAAATAAATATGTTGTTTCATGTATACATATTAATTTATATCAGTACATCACATAAATTGCTAATCGAGGTAATCCATTATAGGCACTTTTTATTTATAAAACCAGAAGGTATAGAAAATAATTTTCATATCTGTTGTATAAAATTCTCCTATATTTTTCATAGTAATCAACACTTCTAAAGTATGCACATCACAAAAGTTAATAAAGCATTATTTAAGTATATATTTTTACAAGATGCTATAAAAGCGAAACTAGTAAATAGCTATTCAGAGCTATCCACTTGCATTAAATACGATATTGATAGAAACACAATAAAATTACAATTATTCGACATATCGTTCTAATAAAAATCATGTGTATTTTTTGCAGGCACAGACTTATAACAACTATTAAACAAACTGTCTGCGTTGCCATCAGTACCAAAAAAACTTAATTCTTTCTTGAAAATACTAGGCTTGCATTTAAATTTTTGTCACCCAATGACGTAATGCGCGAACTGGACGAGTTTTCGTCTTTGATGTATCATATCTTTTCCTAGTCCTAGTATCATGGTTTTAATATGTATACATATACTAAATCTTAGCATTCCAAAATAAACTGTAACATGCTGTTGAAATATAATATATTCACAACGATCTAGAAAGTCTATGAAACAATTGAGTGAAAGTCAAAAATTAACTAAGTATGGGAAAGAAAAACACGAAAAAATTAAAACAATGGTGATATAGACTCTTACTAGAGAAAAGACACTATTCATTATACACTTTTTCATCATTCTTCTGAATATGCTCCTCAGAATACTTAAAAAATTGCACCACTTAATCCAGACCCAAACTAACACTTTGCACTTATTTCATTGATAATATACCTAATTGGTATTTGTATATGAATAACTTATAATATATATAAAAGCTGCGTATATATATATACTGAAGATCCAAAATTGAAAAGAATGCAGGCGAATTATTTAATTTAACAAATAATTATAATTGGAATGTCGGTAATATATTTACTGATCGGTCATTGGCATTTTAGAGCCTTTTACGTTATATAATTTCTGCCCTTGCTTAAAATCAACATAATAGTTAATTTTTTTAGCAGTAATTTTGAAAATTATCGACAGCTTTAATATAATATAAATTTAAAATTATAGGTCCTTAATACTATTTTATCATAATACCTACTTGATTATAAAATGGTGTTTATTTTGTGAATTAAATATTCGACTCTGGTGGTAGAACAAATGTGGAAGTTTCTAGGTTGCCGATTTAATAACATGAACATTTCTAAATTGCAATGCGTAAATCAATTACAGACACCCATTATATCTAAAATAAAGGAATACCAGTAAATTGTCACATTTCATAAAAATACCTATTTCAAAAATTTAAATGTTCATATTATTGTGTTTAACATAAGAAAAATTCTAAATAAATATTCAAATGCAGGAGGGAAAATACTAAAAATAAACCTGTGTTTAATCTTAAAAGTACCTATTTGTTATCGGTCTATAACTTCTTTATTAATAATTAAGACACAAAGTGTATTTCAATGTAAATAAACTATATATTGAAAACTTATTGACTACCTAAAATATGTATACTCATATCGTTCTTAAAGACCCGATAAGAAAATCTATAAAAATGTCTAGAGAATATTATCCAAGCAAAGATAAGTAGTCTTCTACATACATAACAACCATAACAATAAAATCATACCAAAACTAAAATATTAGGGTATAAGCCAGCCAGGCATTCTAAGAAATATGTATTAAAGGGGTTTAAAACAAATAATGCAAGTAAAAGAAAAAACTAAATATAGAAACTCGGGAGGTATATAGGTATATGTAAAATGTTAAGACTGCTTCTGTACATTTATGTATAACACAAAGGAACAAACACACGAGGCAGACGTTGGGAGTTAATCCGGAGAGGTTTTCAATACAAGACTCAGGTAAAAGTTGAGGGGATACAGTCGTCTGCATTCTATGCTGCAGAGGAAGGTACAGTCTGCACATAGCCGACACAACCTTGCAAAGTTTATTATTACAGGTATATTTTCAAAAGGCTTGTTTGGCAATGCTTTCTGAGGAATTTTATTCCTTTTCTTGTTAATCACAAGACATGTTAAAAGACTACTATGTTAAATAAATAAAAGTACCTAATAAATATTATTATTAAAATACAGTAATCATGCATTTATAAGTATATACCTAAAATAAATACTTATAAATATCTGTCTTAATAAAGTCTATACATTTTGAATAATATTAAAATAAATAAACAAATGTTCTAGATACCTGTACACAATGTACATAAAATATTAAAGGTACTTTAATAATTCTATTTTATGATATAGTGTATATTTTCGCTTACCCTACAGTTGGTGGCGGTAAAACTGGGGGCGGTAAATTGTAAGGAATAAATTTTGGACCGGGCGCCTCGAACAACATTGTTCACTATCACTCAAAACTAAAAAAATTGAACTGAACTTCAACAAAATATGCTCTTCTCTCTGTGAGGACGGTAGAGAATGGAAATGCGAATTCACCCTCTGCACGGTTTAGAATACGACTGACAGGGCAGCTGTCTGTATGCGAGCCCCTCAGCTGGCTGTTAGTAGTAACCCGAACCGTTCCTAACCTCACCACATGGTCGATGTTCGTTTACGTGCGACGGAAACACACAAACTTACTACCGCACAAGTAAATATGGTAAGTCCTTTTTAGAGCGAGGAGAAATACCAGGCCGCTTTTTCGAAAACACAAACAATGACAGAGAGAACTACACTCGAGCAAGAGCACGCATTGACAACGGACGAAAAAGCACACAAACGCCGAAACGACGGTTAGAATAATTATGAATTTTATTCGCCAGACGATATGGACAGACTTTCGCTTTCGACTGGATTTTCCCGATAATGGTAGCGTACTGAATGATGGTGTCGTATTTGTTGTGATGTGTGTGTAACAGAAAAATGCCGGTGAGTTGTAAAATTGTAAACAAAGAAACTGTTCGTTCGGGGTTTACAGCGGCCAATGCATCGCTTGCAGTTCAAGGTCATTATCACACAGTATACAACTGAAAATATATATATGTTGTATGTACACTCACACCACACCGACACATACTACGGACTCGCCTCCCACCTGTCTACCATACAGTCTGCTCTTTTTTAAAATGATACGTCAAGATAATAAAAATTAGTTATTGGACATATATTTCCGACTATTCATATCTTCTTGTTTAATAAGAATATGCACTTAAATATATAACAAACCTTGTATAATCCTATTCCGTAAGTATATTTAAAAGTAGGTATATTTCGAACATTGCATTATAGTTAACTAACATAACCTTACTTTTAACTTTAAAAAGATGCGTCCGTGTATACTGCCATCTATAGAAAATATTTTTAAATGTGTTGACAGGCTTAACTGGTTTTTTAATTCAGCCAAGCATTTAAAAATGACTTGCTAAAAATATGCAATATGATTATACCGAGGCCAGACGTTTGGCTGATTTGATGTATATTTTGTACTGTTTTTCTACTTAATTTCTTCTGATATTTCCAAGATTCCACAAAAACTATTTGGTAGTTTAGAATTTGTGAAACGTAAAATCGCTAAAATGCAAATGGCGGCGGCGTAATCAGAGACAATTATAGATTGCTCGTATATTGTTATTTTAATAAATTAAAATGCTTAAATAAATATTAATAATATATTAGAATTCTTAAATATTGCCATTCATATGGAGGAACTATTTATAATATTCTTTTGCTTATAATTCTTTTTTTCCTCTTTTTTCCTATAAAAAGACAAATAGTGTTTGAGAAAAACCAAATTTACATGTTTGAGAAACTCCATTGTTCCTAATGTAACAAAAAAATATGCCTTTTCCATGAAAATAGCCTGTATTGATTCATTACTTTGAGTCAAAGATGATGAGGAAGGTAACTAGTGTTTTCTTAAATAATATACTTCATGAAATTATGTTTATAAATGTAAAATTATTTCAGAATTGGCGCTCGCTGACAAAAATAATTACTACTTTTATTCGTCTCTTCATGATGAAGATATCTATATGTGTTTTGCGTATGATAAAACCATTTCTATATGATAGAATGATACGATAATGACATTTGGTACAGTGCGTTTTCGGCGCCTGTCAACCAATTCTGCACTTTTGAAATATTGTGTAAAACTGAAGTGTCTATTTAAGCCTTCTTATTTACTATCTGTCTATAGCATAATTTAATGCAGAAAATAAGAAAATGAACGAAATAATTGTATGTGACGTAGGTTTAAATATATAATACGAAATCCCATTTTTAGTTTTATGAAATAAAAACTAGGTGGCGCTAATGAGATGTGTCATTACTATTTTCGCAAAGTCTGCTATTGTGAAAACAATAGCAGCTTAGCTTAGTAAATGGTTGAGTAGTTTGCTTAATATATGTATACGTTTAAAAATGCGATTTTGTGAACAAATTGAAACTTTTAACATAATAATGTTATGCGAAAAAGATTTAACCAGACGGCATGTGACCTAAACTAAAGTAAAGGCATTCTCAGCCATATTAAACGTTTTTGTAAAACTTAAGAGACATCCCTCGTATCTAATTAATTGATTAATGTAATATAAATATTTCAAAAACAAATATAATTTGTTGAAAATGATTACTTAATATTAATTAAAATTGATTGCAATTATAAGTATTTGTGTGAATGATTAACGAAATCCCTTGCAATGTTTGCTAACATGGTCCTTAGCATAAATATCAATTCCACGGCCATTATTAAGTAAACACGATTAATTTTTTGAACATCAGAATGTATTTTAACGACAAATTAAATAATCCTCCACGATACTAAATATATTATTTAATTTTTAATTGTAGGCTATTTCAAATCATATGATTTTTAAAAATTACTGTTTCCAAAGTATGTAGGTAGTTCAGTTTTTATGGCGTACATATTAATGTCAATTAAGCTAAATTAGCTTATTGAACGTGAGGTAAGATAGCTTTATAACATCAAATTTATTTAAAACGTACAGAAATGTTAAAAAAAATAATTTTATTGAATATGAATAGAGATACTTCTTTAAAAAAGTTTAGAAAATGGTATAAAGACATTATTAGATTTCTGGAAGGTCTTCATCAGCGTTCTTATGTTCGAGGTAAATGTAAGTAGGGAAAAAAACACTCCAAAATGCGGTCTCTTTTCATATTAAAAAGGTCTTTGTCAGTGGGGTAGGTAAAAGTTTCGAAACAGCAGGATGTCGCGTGAAGCGCGGGGCGAAGGGTGTCAGGAAAATGGCGTGCTCTAGAAAGGGGGGCAGAAGCAAACAGCATACGGCCGACATGGATCGGTCGGCCCTTCCTTTCGAATAAAGCCAGCTGTTTGCGGCTCTAAAACTATATACGATGCCTATATTTGTCTCAGTATATGTATCTGTGTAAGAAGTATTTGCGTAAATTTAAGAGTAGTCTGTATTATGGAATGCACAAGGAAGGTGTGACAAATGTAGCAACTAGACGAAGATTCGACAAATACACCAAGAACGCCTATTTATGGAGCTCCAGGAATGAAAGACCAAAAAAGATATGGCCATCATGGAGTCGGTGTCCTATGAACCTTTTCGTAAAGAAGGAGAGACTCTCTAAAGATATTCACTGACTATGTATAGTTCAGCTGGAAAGTTTTTCTTGTACCGTTTCGAATATATACGTGTATATATGTATATATATACCATGAAACTGTGTAAATGCCAACAGAAGCTAAAATAGATCGGAGCCAAATTCGTCCTAGACAATTGAGAGCCATAGATCATACGTTTGTCTGGGTTTCGTTTATGGATATAGAAGAAGGACGCCTTTGTAACAAGAGACATCGCCGACGTGTTGAATACATACTTAATTTTAGTTTTCCACTAGAATTTATACATTTTAATTGCTACTTTGCTACTTCTACTACATATTACACATGTTTGTATTTAGGACTACTAAATCAAATTAATCAATGATTGTCATTTCAATCAACCCTTTATTATTATTTTTTGACTATACTTGTTTTATTCTCTTTATGAAGTTATGTACCGTTATCTTTTTCTGTGAGTTGCATTGTTGACAAATTTATACGAATCAACATAATAGAGATGAAATAATAAATAATTAATTACGCTCTGAGTAAGACTATTTTTCGACGCAATACCTTCCATTTTCTGATGTTCCTCAGGGTTCAAACCCTGGGCCTTTTACTGTTTAATACATTTCATCACATTACTTGATTGTGAGGTTCTCGTTTATACTGATTCGTGCAAAGCGATATGCCCTATCGATGTGATAACAGCAAATATGTGAAGCACAAGTTTATGTAAAGTTATGCATGAAATACATAATTCTTCCAGATTTGTAAAATTTTAAACCCAGGAATTTATTGATATTAAAAAGATTTTTTGTAAATATGAAATCTATTTTAAATATATATAAAATATAAAGGATAAATATTTCTGAAATATGTCAATAGTTTAAAGTTATATATTTCTTTGTATATTATAATTAAGAAATTAATTACTTCAAAGTTAAGAACGCCCTTATTTTACTTTGCTTCCAAAAATATAATAACAAATAACTCAAGTTTTTAACCTATATTTATATGTGTTTCGATATTTTGCTTTTCCGATAATATAGAATTTCCTTTTATTTTAAATACTTATGGGAATTGACTGACTCACTTTTGCAATTCCTATTAATATTACTCTTACCTCCTTAATTCACATTTCACTACCTGTGCTATAAAAATATGACCCTGGACCTATATTTACACACAATCAGGTTCTGAAACACGAAATAAAATCAGATACATTCTGAGAATTAAATATATCTTTTAAACTGGGATAATACACAACTTTAAAATTAAATATTCACTATGTTTAATCTCCTGCTACAAAGATAAAATAAGTTAATTTAATCCTATTTGAAGAAATTTAAATTGAAAGGGAATTACTTGTAGATTTATATTATTTACATAGTCTTTATCCAGCTAATCTTTTCCATTCGTTCCTGTTAATCCATGTAAAAATACAAAGGGCATTCAAATCACGTTTTCATAAATTCAGTTTTAGGAAAAAGTATACAAAATAAAAATATTTTACTATTTGAGGTAAGAAATGAAATCATATTGTATATTAAGTAATCGTAATTTGTTTTATTAAATATTTTTCCATCGTACTGCGGGTATAATATAATCAAATAACTGTTTTTTCTTCCTGTGAAATGCCAAATTGACATTTTAAATTTTACATCAATAACTTTTGGCTGAATTATTTTTGAAATATTACACTTCTAGATTTCATCACTTATCAGAATTGCTTGTGTAATGTATTACTTTAATATTTCTTACTACATAACAAATATATTTGTAGAAAATATCCCAGGAAGCGTTGAATAAGAGAATCTAAATGAATCGGTCATTCGAAAAAGGGCCCAACTAGCCAACTTTGGGAAATAGGGTGTTTGGCGAATATTGTGTTAGACTGGTAGTGCGTATCTTTTCAGTAGAAAAACGACCCAAGAGACAGACTGTAACTGTATTTAAATCAGCTGTTTATATTGCAGTGGCTCGAATAAGGGCCCATCATGGGCCTATCATCTACTCACTCTGGGTGGCCTAGTTTTATAGGTTAGGTTATAAACAGACTTAGACGTGAAATTCAAATCTACTCGTATGAGATGAACTAATGTGTTTTTGTGTGGTTAAGAAAATGGATAATACTGGAGATGAATGTTATAAAACTAAAAGAAAAAAAAACATTTCTGACAAGAAAGTCGTGAAAGCAAAAAGATTAAAAGCTGAAGGACTGCCTTATGTTACCAGAAAAGGTGAAACTAAACGAGCTTGAGTCACTGGAAATAAGTGTCGGTGAGTAAAAAGATTTTATTATTGTTTTCATCGCAAACAGCTGGAACCTATACCATTTCAGTTGTGCGCGAGGGTGTGTGTGAGAGTGTGGCAAGTCGATTCCTCGAAAATTTCAACAAACTTGGGAACAATGATCTACAAAACATTTATCTTCAGGGATTGATTAAAGTGAGAAATGTATCAACCAAAAAAGGCGTTGCAAAGAGAAAACACAACTTTTTTTATGAGGTGATATCTATATTTTAGTATTGCTAATAATATTATTTAATAACAGTTTTCTCATACAGGTTCATGTTGGTGATGAAATAAGGAATGAGAGAAGCTTTTGCTTGCTTACATGGGATTGGGGTTAAAAGGATTCGACGTATCTCTAGTCTAAAAGCAGCAGCGTTAACACCTTCTGATAATCGCGGAACACACCACAATAGGGCAAACAAAAAGAGTACTGATTTAATAAAAAAAAATTGACACCCACATTCAAAGTTTTCCTTATAATATATCACACTATGGTCGTACAGCTGAACGAATAAGGTACCTAGCATCACACTTGAACATACTAAAAGTGTATGAAGTTTTTTTTGGAAAAGTATTACCCCACTGTGTTGGCAGAAGCAAAGAATAGTAACTCGGATTTGAAAAACTTAACATGTGATGTGAAATACAAGTTTTATTTGAATTATTTTACAAACACCTATAACTACCATTTTGGTCGACCAAGAACAGATGTTTGTGCTACGTGTGATGAGCTGACAGACAAGATTAAAAAAGAAAGTGACATAGCTTTAAAAACGGAAAACGAAACAAAACTTAAAGTTTACAAGGCTAAAGCTAAACAGTTTTATACAAAACTGACACAAACTATAGCACAAGCAACAGCAGATGACGAAATGGAGGTATTGTGTTTTGATTTCAAGCAAAACATATCGTGCCGAGACATTCCGACCTCACATGCCTTTTAGACAACTTTGGTTGTATGTGATGTTGGTGTATTCAGCCAAAACTTCTAAAAGCATAATATATACTTGGCCGGAAAATGTTGGAATAAAGAGGCTGTAATGAAGTGGTATCAGATCTTAATCACTACATAGAAGCTTTTGTTCCCGCTAATGTAAAGAAGCTGCATATTTTTACAGGTCGTCATCAAATACTGGCAAGCTTTGACCCTAAACGGCAAATTTTTGGAAATCAAACACCACTTTCCTTATCGTGGACATAGTTTTCTGCCATGCGACCGGCATTTTGGTGTCATTGAAAGGACGCAGAAAAAGAGGAAAGAGTGGAACTGCCTGATGACTGGGTGCGCATTATTTCCTCCAAATTTAAAGTTGTACAAGTAAAGCAGAATATGATAAAGGATTTTGCTTCACAGTTCCAGGAACCCTATTTTAAGAAAACGGTTACTGAAAAGGGGGTCCAATTTCAGATTACAAAATACAAAATGTTTCATTTTAAATCTGATGACAGATACATGGAAGTGTGTCCAACGTGAGTGGTATCTGTACAGAAAAATTTTATATTTTAAAACCGACCGTGACAAGTATTCCTATGCCAGTTAAACCTTTATATAACGGTACATTGCCCATTAATGCAGATAAAATATAGCGCTTGTTAGAGCTAAGTGTTTCTACGACAGAACGAAGCCGTTACTTACTATCAGAGTTTGGTTCCCGCACAAGGAACGTGTCGTCATGAGGAAAACGAAGAAGATTAATTTTTTTTATGAAGATTGTGTCTTTTGTAGTTTTGTATTTTTCTCTAAAAACATATTTTTCAATCAATTTTGCATACATTAATGTGTGTTTAATGTTAAACACGAATATATGTATGTAAAAAATCAGAAGAAGGGCCCAAATATTGAAATTTTACAATCTTTTTTGTTCAAAGTATTTTTGTTTCCAATTTTCTAATCCATTCCTGTATTTTATCTTAATATAACATTTTATATGATATTATAAGGATGCGAGTTTTCTGAAAAATATTACATTTATTCAGTTTCTTGTGTTTCCTGTAAAATTACAAATTCGAATTTTGGGCCCATTTTCGAATGACCGATTCAAATATAATCTTAATGTTTTTTTTTGAGTCATACGTGAAGAAATCCCAACAGCAGCAGCAACAACCGAAAATTAAGATCGGGGAAAAGGGCATATTATACTATTTTATCAGTTTTATCAGTTTTTCTACTAAACGTGTAGAATTGTGAACAATGAAATCGCTCCCCTGTTGGCTAGTCAAAATATTGTAGTATTCATCTAAATATGCGAGTTTAATTTGTATATTCTATATGCACGGTGAGTCATCTCTCTGGGGAAGACAGATTGTGAATTTATGAGAACATATTTCGAAGCGCTTTTCTTCCTATGATAGCCACTGATTAGGAGTACCACATTTATTTTGCATTATACAGAACGTTCCATAACTTGATAGATGACCACGGAAACCTAAATATGTGATAAATGATGAAAATCAATTACGAATTCTTCTGGCAACAGCAGAAAATATAGACGTCAGTACCCGTGTACAAAGTCGTTTGCTAGATATTAGTCAAACCATCGTTGCAAGGACCGTAATAAATACATTTAAATATTGAGTTAGCCACCCATTGTTTTAAAGTTAGAAGAGTGTTCTGCCAATGGACAGTAATTCTAATGCACAGGTAAATCTTTTTTACAATGAGAATGGTTAACAACAGAATTTTCTTTATTATTTAAATGAAAACCCTTACTTCAACAATAAATAGACCATCAGCATAGGTGGAGCATACATGTACAGGCAGGAATTCTTGGAGATCGGGTAATAGGCCCGCATTTCTCTGCTATTAAAGGACGAGCTTATGAGTAATTTCTATCAAGCAATTTAGTAGAATTTCTGGAAGATATTCCGCTAAATTTACGTAGAGATGTGGATACAACAAGACGGTAAACCGCCACATTCTATGTTACAGGCATGAAATATTTTAAATGAAATGGGTCCAGGGAAGTGGCTAGCCCGTGGAGGCACTATTCATTACCCTGGTAGGTCTTCGGACATCACAAAATTATTTTTTTTATAGGTATACCAGTGACTACAAAAGAAGTTATGCGGGAACATATTCGACAAATATTATACTCCTTATTAATTGAATCATTTCGGAAGCGTGTTCAAAAATGTTGAAAAATGAATATTCATTTGAAAACTTGTTGAAATAATGTTTACCTATTGTAATGTTCATATTTATTGTTATTTTAAAATTTTTGTTCCAATAACTATTCATCACGTATACAACAGTTCCTAAAACTAAAATCAAGTTATTAATTCGTTTTGTTTTAAAATTTGTTTAGTGTGCAATATTCTACATATTATATGTATTATATTGCTGGTATAGAGTGTATTGTAAATAAGATATATCTAATTTTTTTTTCCGAGTCTTTATTTATATCATTGATTTAGTATTAGTATATATGTAATTATTTTAATGAATTTCATTTACGTTTCCATTATTGAATGTTACAACAATAGCTATTTTAAAACATAATTCAAAATAGTACATATTAAACCTTTTATGAAGGGATTTATTTCAATGAAAATTTATTGATAAAATAACGTAAAAAAACATTCCTACGGTGACCGGAGTTGAACTATGTAAGTCTCCATTTTATTTAAATTGAATCTATTCATATTCCTAGTGAAATTAGTACGTATTGTGCCCAAATGCATATACATAATGTATATAATTCAATTAACAATCATTTGTGTATCGATTTCAGTTTAGATTTGCTAGTAGGTACATACATACACAAAGCATATGGATATTTTGCACTGTAAAGTACAATGGAGCATGCTGGCCTGGTACACGAACGCTGGTGGCAGAGCTAATTAACATTTTTAACGAGTACCGTCATAAAAGAGAATAAGTTGTGTATAATTTAATTAATTTTGATATCGGTAATTTGTAAAACATATTACTCCGTATAGTAACCTGTGTTTTTTAATTTTACAGTGTTTCCAACGGTGATGGTATATTTGCGACCGAGTAATATACTCGTATGATAAGCTACTTTGTGGTACAATGAATTGTTGAGTATATTTAGTATTCCATAATTATACAATGTTGCAGTCCTTTAAATGACAATGTTCAATAGTGAAAATACATGCGTTGAATAGATATGGTGCTATTGTGCTTTTACTACTACTATTGTGATGACGAAAATTTTCGACCTCGAGATTTTTGCAGATGTCCACGTTTTGAAGTCCCCTGATACCGAAAAAGTGGTTTTTAAAAAATTTCTGCGTGTGTGTCTGGTGTGACGACGATAGCGGTCAAACTGCTACAGATATCAATTCCAAATTTTGTATTTACGAGTATAATCTCCCTCTTGAGATCGGATTAGTTTTTCAGTTAAATTGGTAGACCGGAAGTAGTAGTTTACTTCAGTGAAAAAATCGAATGTTGCCAATATTTCGTCAATTACTAAGTTTAAACAAATTTATAAAGAATTAATATGTACTCAAAGTTAAATTTGAAAAAAATTTTATGATAAAAGTTTTTTGAAATTCTTTCCGAAAGTAGGTCTTTTATCGAAAATCAGTTTTTTGCAAATATTTCGCAAGTCATGGTTTTTCGATAGATACATTATAAGCATACAAGTATTTAGAAGTTAATTTTCAATATCTTTTGTATAAAAAAAAATTTCAAAATTCGGACCGGAAGTAACACATTTACTCTTATCGAAAAGCGATTTTTGCAAATATCTCGTAAATTATGCATTCTATATATATTTATCACAAGTACAAATGTATTTAGGGCTACATTTGGAATAATTTTTGTATAAAAGAAGTTTCAAAATTCGGACCGGAAGTAACACTTTTACTCTTAGCAAGTAGCACTGTCTTTCGAATATTCGCCAAGTAGGTATGCATCCTATAGAGATTTATTAAGAGAATAGAAGTAGTACAGCAGGATTATGTTTAATTTTTTAGAAGATAAAAGTATTTAAATCTTAGCTTAGAACAACTTTTGTATAATTTGAAACGCATATATGTATAAGAAAGTTGTGTGGTGGCCACACCTAATTTTTTTTATATGGCATAGAGAATTTTAGATTGTTCCAATTTTGACTAGATTTTCATGAGCTTGTATACTAATTGAATGTTGGAAGTATGGAAGTAAAACATATGTCTGTGTTTATTTCGCCTACCTGTTATACCGAATTTTTTTATTGAAATGGAAAAGTAGACCTTTTTATCAATACTGAATGTTATTTTACAGTTTTTACTCTCCTTCATTTTTCCTCAGATCCTGTTGTTTTCTCTTGTACCCACTGTATTCAACTCCCTTTATTTCCTGCGACTATTCTTGTTCTTCCATTATCATTCTCCTCCTTGTCTTTTTTTCTTGAATTTGGTCTATTCTCGCTTCCCCTATTGGTTTTTTACTTCTATTTCCTGATTTCCATTTTAATTATTGTAATTCTACAATTTGTCGGTATTTTAATTATATGTCAAGTCAATTGTTTCTTACTAACTGAAGATGATAAACTTGTTGGTCAAACAACATATAAGTCAATTTCCAGCTTATCATACTCACTATTCAAGATTACACTCTGCTAAACTTTATCTGTCACATTTGTCTATTCAACAGATGTATAGACCGTATTTAAAAGAATGTAATGCTAATGAAAGGCAACTAGTTTCTGCACATTTTCTTAGAAATGTGTTTGTTTCTAAATTATATCTCCCCTTCCATCCTCCAAAAAACGATGTGTATAATAAATGTGACAAATTTGAAATTTTAAGGGAAAAAGTAGAACACATAAGTGCTGCAGATGAAGCATACAAAGAAAAGAAAAAAGACAACGCAAAGAGTAGGCCAAATAATCTTTCAGCCGAAACTGAGATGCCTATAGATTGGTCAGCTCTTGTAAGGACCATAAATAAAAACGGCGGTATAAAATTAGTTGACATGGGGCAATATGAGTTCTACAACTTTAATGCATTAGAGAAAATAAGTTTCACAAACCTGAAAAAAATTCCTAATAGAGAAAAAAATTTTCCTTAAAAAAGGAAACTAGGAAAATATTGTATGTGAATAGTTTTTCTGAAGAAGAATAATTTAAAACATAGATTATTATCAGAAAGAAGACACAACAATGCGAAACATCTGTACCTATAGAAAAGTTGTACAATGGATATCCATTAGCTCCTCCCAAAAAAAGTTAGATGTATAAGTTTGTTGCCTTTTAAACATCCTAATAATAGACGAGTTTAAAGCATAATGAAAATTATGTTTGCACAACCAAATTGATATATAACGATAATGTAGTTCTTGTGAGCAATGGTTTATACCTTTCGAATTATTATTATTGTTTGTTGCTTTTACATTTAATTAAAAATAAATGTTTTAATTTTATATTAAAAGGTTATATTGTAACAAGAATCACAACATTCGTCATATTTCTTTTCAAGCCCAATAACGTTAATTATTTATTTATTGCGATTTAGACAAACTAAATAAAGTTCCTATCAGGTAGCTGCAATTTTTAATAATGGACAAAATAATAATAATGAGAGAAAAGTGCAATGCACTACCACGCAAGGGCTAAACATAATTTGAGGCCGATGTATTATGGACCAATGTGAATCCAGATATGTACGGCCAAAATAACATAGTCTTTATCATTTTTGAACCACCATAGAAAAACATGTTCCTTTTGCAAAGAATAGGTGCTGAAAAAAGAACATTTCAAATATCGGCCGTTTGCGTCATACATTGATAGATTTATAAGTGTTTTAAAAATATTATATGAATGATGTTTTCCCAAAACTGCTTATATATACTCGGGTTCTTTTTTGACCAAAGATTTGCAAAACGTTTAGATTAAAATCTTTTGCAAATCTCAATATACTTCCGGCACTGTGGGGCACCTCTACAAATATGTAGATTGAACAGGATCCGTATGACGATCTAAAAATTGTAAAATCTCAAGCAATTTACGTTTCATTCTGCAAACTTTCTTGCCGTGAGAATAATTAATATTAATGCAGACGTGGCGTCGGTAAAATGCAATTTGTTAAAGTTTGTAGAATCAAACGCAACAAATTAAAATGCCAATTGCGAGCAAAATGAGATTTTACACATGTTAAATTAAATTCTAATACAAGCAATGTTCAACTTATTTTGTATTTATAAATGTCAGTAAAGAAAAAATGTTAGCATATATTTTTACAAGATAAAAATTGACAGTCTTAGAAAATGTTATAGATGAAGATATAAAATGTATTATGATAATTAAGTAATTGAATACTTATTTACTAAATATTGCAAAAATTCAATAATTTATTGATAATACAAAACTTTTCGATTGTAAAATTGTGAAATTATAATATTCGAACTGACTTTGACTACTTATAAGCTACATAATTACTCTTTGCAGAATACCTTTTATTCAAATCGGTGTAATTTTCTATTTAAAAAAGTCATTGAATTTGTTGTTAGTATGGGACATTAAAGTAAAATTAACGACGAAAAGAAATAAAATAGAACGTTTTGAAATTAGTAATATTAAATCAAACACATAGATCGAATTTTTGTGCCGGTGAGTGTATTTCACGTTTCATTAATTGAGGATAATTGTAATTATACAAAAATTCTTCCAATACAAATAAAATATTATTAGGTTCAATATATTGACACATTCGATTTATACGTCAGAAACTTCGAATCATTATGATTTGTAAGGGGGCAGTTAATGATCGAGAACCTTTACTGTATGCCTAGCCGCAAAAGGTCGGCTCACAGAAAGCATGACAAATTGCACCTGGGGGTATAAACTTCAGAGACCTAAATTTAATATGAATTCCCTATTCCAATTGAGTCCGACTATACACACGAATATGTCATGTATACTTAGACATATACGAGGTCACGTGATTTTGTTTAGTCTCTATCACAATTCGTCAATCAATAATTACTTAAATAGCTACAGATGGATTTTATACATTTCAGTTGTATTTAAATTAATTATACTATTTTAGAACTAAAAAAAACGCATTTTCAATAATTTTTTCAGTACCTATATACCGGGTGTCCACACTTAAGTGCGCACTATTGATAACTCTGTTATCTTTGGAGGTGCAGAATCGGTCAAATGGGCAAAGTAGTACCATTTTTTATGGCGGTTACAATTGTGAAAATAGAAAAACAATTGATCGTCGGGTTCTCTAGATATTCGACCAAACAATTTTTTTTTAAATGGAACACCCTGTATATTTTTTGGCGATTGGAAAGAGAATCACAAACTGAACAAAAGAGTCTTAGTACACTAGTATAAAAAAATGTCAAATAAAGTAGTTACTGAGAAATCTGTATCTTTGCTTTGTTTGCATGAAATCGATATATCTACGGACAATTAAACATTCATTAAAGCCTTTAATTTAATAAACAAATAAAAATAAATACAAAAATAGTAAAGAAAATTATTCAAATTAAATGTTCAAAGACATCTCCTTCCATTTCAATACATTTTCTCAATCTTGTGTGAACATTACGAGTAGCTCCTAAAATGGTCCTACCATCGATGGCGTTAATGATGTTGGAAATTCTTTCCTGAAGCTCATCCACTATTGCATATCTATGTTTGTACACTTGATTTTTTACTGCTCCCCACAAGAAAAAATCTAATGGCGTCATGTCAGGCGAACGTGCGGGCCACTGAATAGGACCATTTGTGCCAATCCATCTATTGCCAAATAATCTTTCTAATAACTCCCTTGTCTCGCGGTGATTATGGGCAGGCGCTCCATCTTGTTGAAAGTAAATAATCTGTCTGTCTACCAAATTTAATTCATCCAGAAAATTTTCTAAAATTTCTGTCAATAATGCCACATATCTTTCTCCTGTTAAAGAACCCCGATAGAAAAATGGCCCAACAATTCGGGATCCGATTATACCACACCAAACATTTAAACTGAATCGGTGTTGTGGATTACAAGGATAAACAACAAATGGGTTTTCACGACTCCAGTAATGATTATTTCTTTTATTGATCATCCCGCGATTAGAAAAGGTACACTTTTCCAAATGAGTAAATGCCATTGTTACGGTTGAAAAAATTGTAAAACCAGTACTTTTTCCACACAGTAACTTTAACAACAGCAAATACAAATAATTTGACAGCTACTAGACAATGTGACGCTTTAATTTTCCATAGGTATATCGATTTCATGCAAACAAAGCAAAGATACAGATTTCTCAGTAACTACTTTATTTGACATTTTTTTATACTAGTGTACTAAGACTCTTTTGTTCAGTTTGCGATTCTCTTTCCAATCGCCAAAAAAATATACAGGGTGTTCGATTTAAAAAAAATTTGTTTGGTCGAATATCTAGAGAACCCGACGTTCAATTGTTTTTCTATTTTCACAATTGTAACCGCCATAAAAAATGGTACTACTTTGCCCATTTGACCGATTCTGCACCTCCAAAGATAACAGAGTTATCAATAGTGCGCACTTAAGTGTGGACACCCGGTATATTTGCATAACGACAGGTAGATATACAGGGTATATCAGGTAAGGCGGCTATTAGAAGTTTTATGGGATCCATAAACAGTGTAAACTCGACATTTGGGATTGAGTACTTACTTTATAAGGTGTATTATTCTAAAATATTTTCAAGTAGAACTGACTTCCGGTTACAGCGGAAGTAGATACAAGTTTCTTATTTTAAATGGAACTGTATATTTTTTTTCGATTCATTAAATTCTACATGTAATTATGAAACAATTTGCATTATAGTTCCCTAACTCTAAATTCAACTATTTTTGAGATAATTGCATTTTTGTTAAAATTTTTGCATTTGCATAACTTAAAATAAAATTTGCTATTTAAGAAGTCAGAAAAGAATAAGGTGCTATATTTTCAGGGATCAAACTACAAGGACATTAGTGCCGATTAGCATTATATTTTGGATCTACTTTTATACAGGGTGTTTCAAAATTAATGGCCAATATTGGATATCTTCAAACATACGGAACTCCTTTTTTTTAAATAGAACATGGTATTTTTTATTACTGGATTGAATGAAACTTCAAATTCTGCGTCAATAAATATTAATGTATAATATGTCTATTTTTCCTAGTTTTTGAAATATTCACGATTATTTGTTTTAGTTGCATAAGAACCGCTAATAAATTTTGAATTCGCATAGTGTGCCAGGGAAATGACAAATTCTTGTCATAGTTGTCGAGCAGTTGTCGCTTAAGGACTAATGCGATAATAATGATATCATAACGTGTAATACGTACATACATAGAGATGATTGATTATACATATTTTAAAAAGCTACACATGACAAATTGATTTCTTGCAAAAAATAATTTAATATACAGAAATAAAAAAAAAACATTTTTTTAATCAACAAAACAAAACATACAGATTATAAATTGTGCTCGATGTGTTGACCATTATTTCCTAAACATCGAGTAATTCTTTTGTGAAGTTCAGTAGTCGTAGCAGTGATAATAATTTCGCCACTAATGTTGGTTAAAGACGCTTCTATTCGATTAAGTAATTATTGGCGTGATTCTACTGGACGCGAATACACTTGACTTTTTACGTATCCCCATAAAAAATAATCCAGAGGCGTTAGATCTGGAGATCTAGGTGGCCATTTCCACGCTCCATTGGTCCCTATCCAACGATCATCGAATAAGTTCGTTAACTGTGTATTAACGGGCCAAGAAGAATGTGCTGGGGCACCATCTAGTTGGAACCAACACTCTCTAAACTCAAGTAAAGGTAGGTCGTCTAAAAATGGTATTACTACCTCGTCCAAAATATTAAGATATCTATTTGTATTCAAATTTTCTTCGTAAATATGGAAGCATAATTGATTGTATTTCATAATCACAAATACGTTAACAGCAAACGAACGTTGAAAGTTTGCTTCACGGACAACAGGTGGATTCTCTTTCGCCCAATAATGCACATTTTTTCGGTTTATCACTCCTTCTCGGCTAAATTTCGATTCGTCGGTCCAAATTATTTTTCACAAAAAACGTTCGTCTTCTTGCATTTTTGTTAACATAAACTCACAAAACTCTACTCTTCTGTCGGTATCTCCAGGGTGTAATGCTTGAACTAATTTGAATGAATAAGGATGCATCTTGTGTTTCTTGAGAATGCGTTGAATAGACCCTTTAGATAGCCCTAGATCAATTGATGCTGCTGCAATTGAGCTGTTAGGATAAGCATTGATATAACTTAGTACATTTATTTCATTTGCGTCCTCGTTTGTGACAGGTTTTAAGCGATTTCTTTTACTACTTTTTATTCGTCCATGGCGCAGAAAGTTGGATGTAATCCTTTTAAATTTCTTCGAATTTATCGATGGCAAGTGTGGATACCTTTCATTAAATGTTCGGCAAGTTCTTTCGATAATCCTTTGACATTCGCCGTGGATATAAAATAGGTTTAAAATATCGTTGTTTGTATAATTTTCGTTATCATTGTCCATGATGACAGTAATTCGCACACTAAATGACAGCGGCTTCACAACTACTTATGTTTGTCATTTCCCTGGCACACTATGCGAATTCAAAATTTATTAGCGGTTCTTATGCAACTAAAACAAATAATCGTGAATATTTCAGAAACTAGGAAAAATAGACATATTATACATTAATATTTATTGACGCAGAATTTGAAGTTTCATTCAATCCAGTAATAAAAAATACCATGTTCTATTTAAAAAAAAGGAGTTCCGTATGTTTGAAGATATCCAATATTGGCAATTAACTTTGAAACACCCTGTATAAAAGTAGATCCAAAATATAATGCTAATCGGCACTAATGTCCTTGTAGTTTGATCCCTGAAAATATAGCACCTTATTCTTTTCTGACTTCTTAAATAGCAAATTTAGTTAGGGAACTATAATGCAAATTGTTTCATAATTACATGTAGAATTTAATGAATTGAAAAAAAATATACAGTTCCATTTAAAATAAGAAACTTGTATCTACTTCCGCTGTAACCGGAAGTCAGTTCTACTTGAAAATATTTTAGAATAATACACCTTATAAAGTAAGTACTCAATCCCAAATGTCGAGTTTACACTGTTTATGGATCCTATAAAACTTCTAATAGCCGCCTTACGTGATATACCCTGTATAACATAAGAAATTATCGATAATTTGTCACGTACACATTTTCTTATTAAGGGGTACATTGGCAGTATTTATATGTTACATTATTACAATATAGAGACTAATTAATTGGATTATTGCATATTTGTGCCTTACTGTTAATTATATAAACTGTTGAATTATATAATAATAGAATTATTGTTATTTTTACTAGGAAGCGAAAGTCTCAATTAACAACTAGTTATAAGAAAGTTGTCACAAAATTCTTGATAAGCTCTCAAACATATCCAATGGCTCCAGTTTCAATGCATTAAAATTCGCAGTCTAAAAACATCTGAATACATTTCAAACCTCTCTCGCATACGCTACCGTCCCTGCCGCCTATTTTCCACCGAATCCACGGAACCGTGACGACGTCTTTTGAAATTCTAAAACCGTTATATGAGACATATCGATCCACCAATTTAAATTATTCGCCTCTTTAATTCGTCGAGCAGCTGAATGCATATACATAACATTACATCGGTACCTTGAGACGCACACATCCACAGTCGACTGAAAGTGTTGCCCAGCTTTTAACCACGACTCATTCCTGGTGGTGGAACATAGCAGACGAGACAGACTATGCAAATAACGCAAGAGCAAGAGGAGGAAGAAAAAACTCCGCTGGTAGTGTAATAATAACACGGTATGGGTAGTATTATGGAAATTACCGGAGAAAATGTCAAGGAATATGGGGTTCGGTTTCATTTTTAGTGGAAAAGATATTTAAAGGAGATCGCGTGCGGGCGCGCTGTTCGCGTGCCATTACCAGAAATCGGTGATCTAAATGATAGCATCACGCTTTTGTAGTTGGTACCATCCTGTACCTATACTACTAAAATGGTAGGGCATCTACTGAGTTGTCACGCAAATACCACAGCAGTTTACACATGTACAGTAGGTCATAGCTGAAGCCCAACGTAGATCAAAATTATGAAATCCTTCTTAAAATACTTTTAAGGATATCTTATAAAGAAATTTTAGAATTAGAAACGTGAACAATGTAAACATAATCTGGTTGACATAATAAAACACTATTGCCTAATGACAGCTCATATAAAGGTCAAAGTCATTAGCGTAAAGTTACTTGGGAATGGTGAACAGACTATTGTTATGGCTAATTATTATATTTTTACTCTTCCTGTTCAATTAATGGGTCGTAAAAGAGTACTTAAAATTTATGGGCATATACTGAAGCACATAACTGTATAAACACTTACCTTTTATTTTAAAAGCAGGTACTCTGGCTAAACTTATCTATTTCTTTATATATATTTATTAAATTAATAGAGATTGTTGAATTTACAACTCTGTCCTTTCTTTATTTAAGCTATGGATAAAGCCGTAAATAAGATTGAGGGTCTTCAGATGTTCTATCCATTTACGAAAAAGATTTTGGTTATAAATTATTACTGATCAATAATCCTACTAACACGTTTTGCAATGCTATGTAAAATGGTAATTTATTAAGAAACATAATGTAGAGTAGTTCAGCGTAGTTTTGTTAAAGGAAGAAGTTGTAATTGTGTTATTTGACTTCACAAATCATTTTCTAATCCTCGCGAAAGACAAGAAATTCTAATATGCTTAATTATTGGATCCGTCATAGGTCTGTGACAATACCGAATCAATGCTTACATCAAAAGTTTAAACGCTAAGCAATTAGCATGCTTTAGTATGGTATAGTGGTTGTCTATCAAAAGGCAATCAATGATTCCTTTTAATAGTAAAGATAGTAAAAAATATAAACAAAGCAATGTCGCAAAATGGCATTAATTTATCTCAAAGCCTTTTTTACTATGACTTATGCTGATGATACATCTATTTTGTAAACAGTTCAATCTGACAAGTATCTACATTTTCAATGGAGAAATGAAAGAGTGGTTGAATAAAAAGAATCTTACATGAACCGTGATAACAAAAATTAATTAAAGTTCAACAATTGTAAATAGTTGACTTGATCTGGCACTTGCTTGTTCAATAATAAATTTTCTATGTAATAACCTAAGAGGCCTATGTTCTGGTATTCGTCAAATGACATACCTTTAATTTGAAGCTTAGCTTTTGCTTCATCATTTGAGATGACAGTAAAATTTAAAACAAAAAATAATATTACTAAACTTAATTTTAGCAGTCCTGCAGAGATTATTTTAAAAGAAGTGATATTTCGGCAATTTTCAGATAATCACAACTTCGAAGTGCCGAAGGTCATCTTTACAAGTAGAAACACATTTGTCAAAAATGTCACCAAGCATGGGGATCGTTACTGCTATTTGGTGGATAAGTTTTCTCTAAGAGGAAGAAGTATTAATAGTAGTTTTCTTTTCTTAGTATCAGTATAGTCAAATCTTCAATTTATAATAAGAATCTGTTCGCTTGGAGATCGGTGTTGGATATACAATTTACAGACTCAAGATGCTGTGGTGATATGTCTAAATGTCATAAAATCAAGAATATTGTTTATTTATTCTACCGTTAGTCACTCCCGTTGCCTTTGTAAATTGAAAGACATGAAGTCCGTATGTTTGTTAATAAGGTGTCAAAAACGTGAATGTGTTCGCCAAAAAAGCGAGACTTGAACACCAAATACGAAATGATTATCCACCAAATAATATGAAACTCTTCCACCTCGGATATTAGAATTCAGAAAGGGTTAGAAAAAATGTATTTTATTTCGGAACACACACAAGTATGTATATAGGTTGAAAATATTTCTATTGCCTCTGTACAGTTTGGGTTGTTACTCACTGTACTTATGAAACAAATACATACTTAGAAAATATTAAATCGTTTCTTCAGAGCGCTTGCCATTACAGCTTGATTCTTCTTTGTGTGTGTTTGAGAAAAGAGACGCCAGGTACAATTTGTCCCCGGATTTTGGTGACAGTTACCGGAAGTTCAAGCGTGTGCCTCGACAAAAATCGCGCTAGACATCCTGGGAGTAATGCGACGCGTGTAGCGAAGGATATAGTATAGGAAAAAAGGGAATCAATATTGGCGTTGGTTCTAAGGGGTCGATGTTTGATTTCGCTCTTCTATGGTTTTATGAGACTGAAAACTTAGTACTTTTTTATGTGAAGAGTTTTTTACTGTTTCTCTTTCCTTCTTAGTATTTATGGATGTAAAAGAAATGTAATTTTTTTTACTGTTAATAAAGACAAAATTGTGAAGCACTAAATAAAACATTGCGATTTATATTATCTGAAGATATACGTTATTCTGAAAACAATGGAGCAGAGAATTAGTTCTTCAAAATTTATAACTCTTGTAGGAATTCAAAATTAATAACAATATATAGTCAATAAAATAAATTTTCTTACTACTTCTGTAACTGCTTGCAAAAACGTCCTGCAATATATGTATGATCAAAATAATCCGCATATAACTGTTTTACATGTAAATAATAGAGTCATGATAAGTTAGAACTAGAGTTGTGGTTATACTCTTGGACCACTACTTTTTCTACGCTATATGATATAGAGCTACACGATACGAAATTTAAAAAATAAATGTAGGCGTATCAAGCACAATCTAGTAAATGCGTATTTGAGGATGTGCCGATTTTTATTTGCAAATAAATTAGCATATACATAACGCGGAAACATAAATGCAAAACAAAATGGTTAATAACAAATATCGTTCTTTATAGTATTCGAGATTTTTTAACTACATATTGTTAGTGTATATGTATATATAAACAATAAAAAAATTCTCAACAATGCTTGGCTACAACACAGAATAGCCAAGTGTTAAATGAAATATCTAGAAGGAAAGTAATATATAATAACTTTAGATAATAAATATCTACTCTATAAATGCCATGAGTATTACCTCTTTGATTGTTATCATGTTATATCACCAGAAATAATCAGCACTTTGAATATAAGGCTTACTTAAAGTGGATTAGATGAAATAAATCATGAAATAAAATTATAATTTTTCTAAAAATACATGCAGACACTAATAACACTTGCAAAGTAATTAACTGTTTATAATTATAGACTTGCAATACCGTTAATGTCATTCCTAGTATTATAATTCTATTATGTCCACGTTTGTATGGTCACCTCTATACTATTAGCAAAAGGTAATTACAGCAATGGAATTCCTAGAAAATTACCAACCGTTAATGTAAATCCTATAGCAAATGCGTTCGTTACCTTTATTACGATTCTAGCCATTACACATGAAAGGTCATTTTGTTCATTACCACGTTCAATGGATTTATAAGGGACTTAACCGAAACAAGCTCCGTAATATTTGACATATAATTTAATTCTACAGCTCTGCGTAAGTTAATGGTAATTTTTTTATGACTTCTAATAATATTAACAAAATGAACCTCCTTTTCGCAGAATATTAAAGATGTCATTTGATCTAGTGTCATAAATATAAGTAAGCATTTGCTAAATAAGGGAAGGTTCTCAAGACGCGTAAGTGGAATTAAGACGTTCTCACGGAATATTACTTAATATTAAGTATTGTAATGATTCCAGAAATAAATACAATACAAAATTAAAATTAAATTAAATACGAAAGGAAAACAGTGTTTGTCGAAATAATTAGCAATATGCATGTATATAAAATAATTATCTATTAAAACAAGATTTTAGTTCAGTCAATTTATATATAAAAAAGGCTCGACTTTGCAAAAGGTTACTATGTTCTTAGGACCTATTCCACACAGTACAAAATCGAGCTTACAGTTTCAAAAAACCAGTGAGTGCTGGGCAATATCTCCTAAAGTATGTAGAAGATAAAACTAGAACTATCTGAGAAGCAGCTCATCAAAAATCAACATTTTATCCCTAAAAGCAAAAAAATTTCGATGTGATATTGCATCAAATATCGGAAACACTACCTACCCATTCCACGAGGAAAGTCACAGGGACTTAATTTGTATTCAATTTATTGAACCTTAATATGAGATTAGAAGAGCAGTTGCAGACCCAAATAATTCCCTGGAATTTGGCATAAAACCCAAACTCAATGTAAATAGGTTTGAGCATAATAAGCACCAATTATATACTAAACAAATAAGTAAGGGTGCTAATATAAAATTGATGAAGATGCCAAAAATAAAATATGAGTGATGTGATGTAGATATAACGTTATTACTTGAAATTCACTGCATTTAAATTAAATTCATAAATAATATTTCTATTTATAGATATAGCTGTCGGGTTCTTGGTGAAACATAATTTATATATACTTTAAGGTAGATAAAATTAAAAAACACTTGATTTTGTTTCACTTAATTTATTGGAATATCTCTAACAATATCGTTTCGGTATGTTCTACCATTCTCAAAGAACTAAATTTGTGTGTCTATTTCTTAACTTTATATATTACTTGAAGGTGTTTACTGTACCTACTTTGACCATTTTATTACTGTGTCTATTATCGGTGTGTTTATGTATTCTGTCTGTGTGTTGGTTATGTGTAATTTTTTGTGTATAGCTTTTTTAATTTCTAGTATTTCTAAATAATTTAGTTTTTTTGCTTTTGTTAGCATTATGTAGTAATTTACATACAACTATCTATATCGGGAAAGTGGAGTTTCTCAATGCAATGTTCTGCGAATCCTGTGTTTTTTGTTCCTTGGATTATTGCTTTTGTGTGTTCATTTAGTCTTGTTTTTATGTTTCTTCCACTTTGTCCGATATAGATAGCATCACAATTTTTACAATTAATTTTATAAACGCCAGATTTTTCTAAATTTCTAATGTTATCTTTGCTATTGCCTAACATGGTACCTAGATTGTATTTATTTACGTTGACTACTTTTAATCCTTTCTTAGATAGTATTTTATTGATTTGTTTATTTACTGGGGGGACGTAGTGTATTATATGCCATTTTTTTGTGTTTGTTTCTTTTATTATGGGGTAAAAATATGTTTGTAGGTTTTTTCTATGTTTGTGTTTTATTATTTCATCTATTATTTTTGTATTGTATCCGTTATTCATTGCTATTATTGTAATTGTATTTAATTCTTTATTATAATCTGTTTCATTTAATGGTATGTTTATTAATCTATGAATGAAGCTATGGAACGGGGACATTTTAATTTTCCAGGATTGTTTTGAATATCTATGTATTATTGTGTCTGTGTATGTCGGTTTTCTGTATATGTTATAAGTTAATTTGTTATTTTCTTTCTTAATTGTGATATCTAGGAAGTTTAGTTGATTGTTATTTTCCATTTCTATTGTGAATTGTATTTTGTTGTTAATTCTATTAAGGTAATATAGTAATTCGCTTGTTTGTCTTTCAGTTCCTAAAAATATACAAAAGATGTCATCTACGTATCTTGTCCAGTGTAATATTTTTTTATGATTTTATTGTCGTTCTTGAATAATTGTTTTTCAAAGTGTGCAATATAAATTTCTGCTAAAAGGGGACTTGGGGGATTACCCATAGGCAGACCGTTAGTTTGTTTGTAGATGTTATTGTTGTATTTGAAATAGTTTTGGTCTATACATGTGTTTATCATTTCCAAAAGTTTTGGTTTTTCTTTGTCCTCTATGTTACATTTATTAACGTGTTCTTTTAATATAGTTTTAAGTTCTGTTATTGGTATGGAAGTAAATAAACTTTTTACATCTAATGATATTAGTTTTGCATTTGGGGGTATATTTAGTGTATTTAACTGCTTTATTAAGTCTATTGTGTTTTTTATGCTTTTTTCGGATTTAAAATTAATTTTGTCTGGTAGTATTTTATTGATGTATTTACACAGTTTGTAGTTTGGTGCATTAATGTATGAAACTACAGGCCTTACTGGGTTATTGTTTTTGTGTAATTTCGGTTGTCCATATAAGAGTGCAATTCTTGGGTTCATTATATTTATATGTTCATTTTCTAGAATAGATGATTACTCTTTATTATGTTTTTAATTTCTTTTTGATATTTGTTAGTAGGGTCCTGTATTTTTACAAAGTCTTCGCTATTGAGTAAATTATTCATTTTATTTGTATAGTCTAACTTTTTTAAAATAGTGACTGTGTTACCTTTATCTGCTTTCGTGAGTATTAAATTATTTGTTTCGATTTTTGTTTTTATTGATTTAATAATATTATGTTCATTTGTTTTGTTGTTTATTACTTTGCTTTTATTTTGTACTAACATCTACAAATAAACTAACGGTCTGCCTATGGGTAATCCCCTAAGTCCCTTTTTAGCAGAAATTTATATGGCACACTTCGAAAAAGAATTATTCAAGAACGACAATAAAATCATAAAAAAGATATTACACTGGACAAGATACGTAGATGACATCTTTTGTATATTTTTAGGAACTGAAAGACAAACAAGCGAATTACTAAATTACCTTAATAGAATTAACAACAAAATACAATTCACAATAGAAATGGAAAATAGCAATCAACTAAACTTCCTAGATATCACAATCAAGAAAGAAAATAACAAATTAACTTATAACATATACAGAAAACCGACATACACAGACACAATAATACATAGATATTCAAAACAATCCTGGAAAATTAAAATGTCCCCGTTCCATAGCTTCATTCATAGATTAATAAACATACCATTAAATGAAACAGATTATAATAAAGAATTAAATACAATTAAAATAATAGCAATGAATAACGGATACAATCCAAAAATAATAGATGAAATAATAAAACACAAACATAGAAAAAACCTACAAACATATTTTTACCCCATAATAAAAGAAAGAAACACAAAAAAATGGCATATAATACACTACGTCCCCTCAGTAAATAAACAAATCAATAAAATACTATCTAAGAAAGGATTAAAAGTAGTCAACGTAAATAAATACAATCTAGGTACCATGTTAGGCAATAGCAAAGATAACATTACAAATTTAGAAAAATCTGGCGTTTATAAAATTAATTGTAAAAATTGTGATGCTATCTATATCGGACAAACTGGAAGAAACATAAAAACAAGACTAAATGAACACAAAAAAGCAATAATCCAAGGAACAAAAAACACAGGATTCGCAGAACATTGCATTGAGAAACTCCACTTTCCCGATATAGATAGCTGTAAATTACTACATAATGTTAACAAAAGCAAAAAACTAAATTATTTAGAAATACTAGAAATTAAAAAAGCTATACACAAAAAATTACGCATAACCAACACACAGACAGAATACATAAACACACCGATAATAGACACAGTAATAAAATGGTCAAAGTAGGTACAGTAAACACCCTCAAGTAATATATAAAGTTAAGAAATAGACACACAAATTTAGTTCTTTGAGAATGGTAGAACATACCGAAACGATATTGTTAGAGATATTCCAATAAATTAAGTGAAACAAAATCAAGTGTTTTTTAATTTTATCTACCTTAAAGTATAAATAATATTTACCAGGATGAAGTACAAATACCCTGTTTAAGGAAAAATAGAGGACACATCTGATTTTGCTAAAATAATTATTTGTGTATTAAAAGTGACTGCGATTACAAAACAATAAAACTTTGCCTGAATAACTATTAATTTAATTTGACCGCTGCTTCGATAATATATGTAGTTTTTCAAACTGTCATCGCGTCGTCACTAACACAATTTGCGGGCAAAATCAATTAATAGAGTGGTAAAAACAAAGTAAATGATATATTGTATCTTAGAAAAGTAATATGTTGTTCGAGAGTGACAGTTTAGTTTGTACCACAAATTCGTCCGCTACAAGTATAACAACATGGACAACAGCAAAGCTTTTTCTCTCTATAAGAGTTGGAAGTAGTGTCAGTAGACTTTATGCACATAAAAATGGAATTTGATATAAGACTACCTGACATTTGCAGGGGATCTTATCATACTGTGGTTATAATATACAGGGTTTTCTAAATTAAGTCGGCACTATTGCTAACTTTGTTATTAATGAAGCTACAGTATCGGTTAAATTAGCAAAGTAGTAGTATTTTTATCGTGAACAATGATGGCAGAACCGAAAAGACAGTTGAACTTCTAATTTTCGGCCAATTTACAAAAGTTACTTTTTTTAAATGGAACACCCAGTATATATTTGCATATATTGAAAGAGGGAGATATTTTAAAAAAGAAAGCTTACATACATTATTGACAAAAAATGACAGTTGCGGCAGTTATCCACTATTTTGTACAGCAATTCCTATCAATAAAATCAAGATGGCTATGATCAAAAAAAACAGCAAATATTAAACAAGGCACTGTGTATTATGTATATTTATTATAATAGATGTTCGAAGACATCACCGTTTTGTCCAATACACTTCCGAATTCGTTTATGTACATTGCGAGTTACTTTTAAAATCGATCTTGCGTCTATGTTATTAGCAATAGTAATTATTTTATTCTGCAGCACTACAACGTTTTCATATCTCCCTTTGTAAATTTCATTTTTAAATATCCCCAAAAATAAAAGTCCATAGGGTTTAGATCCGGGTACCTATCCACTTATTCCGAAACATTACGCTCAAAAAATTTTGTACTTCGCGATGATTATGCGCTGGTGCCATCTTGTTGGAAATGTATAATATGTTGCCGAGGTTATCCAAAAATATTCCTAAATGTTCAGTCATAAATTGTAAATATCTTTGCCCAGTTAATGTACCATTATAAAAGAATGGTCCGACAATCCTCGAGACAATTAATCCACACCAAACATTAAAACTAAACCGTATTTGTGGAGCATGGGGCCGTTCCAACAATAAATTTTCTCGTGACCAATAGTGATGGTTTTTTCTATTCCAAATTCCAAAATTAGAAAAATTCGATTCAACGCTCCACAAAATATGACGAAATGCATTTACATTCTGCGCTGAATAATTAAGGAACCAGTGACAAAACGTTAGTCTCCTCTCTTGATCACCCGAGAATAACGTTTGCACTGGCTGGTACTTTCTTAATATTCTGAGCACACAATTAACGCTTACATCAATTCCCCAGCAGCGTCTCTTATAGAATTATTGGGATGCACTTCAAAGTAAGCCAAAACGTCAATATCCATTTTCTCACTAATTAAGTAGTCCTTTGTTGTTCTAGTTTTTTTGAAAACATTATCATTTTTTCTGAATTGTCGATACAGTCTTTGATAATAGCGTCGATCTGGCTGCGGGCGTAGAGGATAACACTCAGCGTAATATTCTTAGGTCCTTACAGAGTTTTTACGACACACGATATACGCTTCTAATATATCACACTTTTCCAAATGATTAAATACCATTGCCAATGACTTTTTTAAAGTTACAACACAAACTTAAATATAACAACGATAATAAAGATAAGATTATGAATTCCGACAATGGACCGATACCTAAATCGGATTTGTATACTAAAAACCGTTCGACGAGTTCTTTTTAATACGAGCGATTAACACGGCGCAACTATACCCCAAAATTGACGAATTGGGGAGACACTTTTCTGAGAACCTGGCCCATGCACGGTCCGAACGAAAGTGTCACGTGACGAGGACTACGGTCCCATGTGCCTTAGGCTACTTTTCACGTCTCCGAAGAGAGAACGTGGGCCCGAAAGGAATTTTTGAAAATTTTCGCACGTGTAGAAAATCACGCTGGATCAAAACATTTTGCATTGAGAAATAATAGGTAGGGAGACGACGTCACGTGATCAAACCGGGTACAGGTCCGCCAAATTGATAACACACTTATGTCAAACAGGTAGTGTTGGTAAAAAGTGAAGTGTTTGTTAAGTGCATCGTGTATTAGAGTTATATAATAAGTTAAATATTAAAAGACATTATGGTTTCTTGTGCACTACGTAGCTGCAACATCAGAGACGGTGTTGATAAGAAGAATTCGTCTGAAATAACATTTCGTAGGTTAGTGTAAACATGACAGATGTGGGATGACAGATTATATTGTATATAGAGATATTTTGAGTGTCCGGACTAGGTGAGGCAGCCATATTAGTGCCACACTTAGCCCCACCCAATGCTCCCGTTTTGAGAATACAGCAAAGATGCTTTACAGCGTCTCCATAGTATTCTTCCTCAATGACACTTTGCCATAAGGCCTACGTGTAGAATAATTTATCTTGGACTAGGTTCGATTTTAAAATGGCGGTGGGTCGGCACAGCTGCTAATGACACCTCGATGTTCGGATAAGGTTAAGGTTAAAGGCACGAAAACTTCAATTTCAGGTTATAAATTATCAAAACCATCAATCAGTTTGAGTTCGCGATATGGTATTTGCCGGGAAACGTCAAACTTGGCGGAATACACATAATGACTATAGAAATAATTGCATATGGTGGTCGATCGACAGAGATGTAATTGACAGTCAAATATCCGCGTTAGGTTGACTTTAATGTAATACGCTAAATGTCAGAATTACATCTGACGTATGATTAAGGTTGATTAATGTAAGGAATACGATTAATAACCGAGTAAGAATATTCACGTTCATCGATCGGTTGTCAAGTATAAACGTCAAGGAGCCGACAAATAAAGAGATTACTAAGGAAAAGTGCATTCCAGATATGTATTAGTGTTATTATCAATTGTTATTACTATTTCTTTTCTATATGAATATATGAACAATGCCGATGGATATAATTAAATAAACTTAAAATGTATTATCGCACGTAAGTACAGTAATAAATATAAAGATTTTCTATATTATTAATTAAGATATAGTAAATACAACTCTATCCATTATAAACGTCATCGAAATGTCGTCACGATGACAGCTCGCGAGAGAATTTTAAGTTCGGGCTATTTTTTGCTTAAAACTGGACGCAAAAAGTCAAGCAACTACCAATTTCATACCACGAAGAAATTGAAGCAAGAGTAAATGAAGAACCATCTGAGTTTTGCCTTTTGGCTTGCCAAATTACGTTAGATGCACACGTATTATACAAAACCTAAATGTCAACAGAATGTTGGAAATACATTAGTGTTCTAGATGTAGTTATATAAATTTAAGCCATTTCACGAATGGGATCATTTAATAACATTTCTCATCGATACATATATTAAATGGCTTGGATACATATCTATCATCTTTCCACATACAAATATGGTGAGTGTTCTTTATGTGTCAGATGTGCCCGAAAGACTTCGAAATAAATACATCAAATAAAATTCCCATAAGCATTTATGTAATTTCGTTTACCATTCAGTTATAAAAGCAAGCATTTGAAGTGTGCGGCTGCTGGTTGGCACCAACTAATAAGAAGTACATTTTCGGTTAAATGGTACGACACAGTGTTTAGCATAAACCGTTTAGGAGCCAGCAAGATTTTCGATTGCGTTTTAGAAAGTATATTATTAAAGCGTAATATGAAAATTAATTAATTCTCTCAATAACATGTAAGTTTAAAACATGTTTTGTTAACGTTTATCATGCTATGTTGTTTCTTACATTTGACAATTTTAACGACAATTTGGTTAAGTACTGTCGTTTGTCATTTCGTTTTCACAAGTTTACCTGTGATCGAATACACTTCAACGAACTGCTGTCACGATGACATATACATGGAGGTCGAACGGCACATATGACGATGACACCTAAAATGCCACTTTCAGTTCAGTTAAATGTTACAGTAAATGTCAAAATTGAAGGGTTGACGTTCAATTAACATTGGCAGGCGCACAAAAATTCAATTGCAGGTTATAAACTACCAAAACCAGCAATCCATTTTAGTTCGCGAGGACATTTGCCGGAAAACGTCAAAATTCACGGCATTTGTGCTATACATAAATAATCCAACAAGTCTACGCATTAAATATGATGGTCGATCGACACAGATGACAGATCCATTTTAGTTTTGCCTATATATTAGACAATTACCTTAAAATATGATTTTTATTATTATTACTATGAATCAAATTCCAATTGTTTTGTAACTATTCAATTTATTAAAGTAAATATTCCAGCCTAATTCAACAATTACTACTACTAAATAATTTTATTGTCAGTAGAAAGTTTGAAGTATGGTCAGCGTTCAATCATTTAATGGGATATGTTTGAAAATACACCATTAAATCCAATTGTTATAGTCGAGTCGTTTTGGCAACCGACACGGCCAAAGTACGAACTAAAGACGACAATTCAATACCACTACAAATTTCGATCGGCCGGAACAATTTCAAAACAATAAAAGTAAACTTATTAATTAATATTTCAGGATATATACCTTCCCATAGTAAAATACTATTACATGAAAGCCAGTTACAAATTAAATATTATAAATAAAGCTATTAAATGTTATTTTTTCTGTACCTATATTTTTGGCTATACTGTTTAGGAAGCATTGTTGACAAATTTAAAAGGTTTAGATGACAATTATAACAAACGTCAAAAGATAATTATGACAAATGCCAAAAGGTGTATGAATATTATTATTTATGACAGTTCTGAAATGGCTTTTGTAGGTTATATTACTCGACAGGTAAAATTTCGCAACATCTCAAATTTGACGCCATTTTAATTTAGAGGCGCATGTCGGTTGCGAAAGCGATTCAACTGTAATCAAACATTTTGATGATGGTTCATGATGATCGTGTCCCAGGCTGGTGGCTCTTATTTCGACCGATTGGTTGTAATCATGAACTAACTTTTTGTGTTAGTTTTCCTTAAATACTTAATAAGAATCACAAAATGATCCAACAATTACGAATTATATTCTTTTTAGAGTGTGTGTAAGCAAAATGTTTACACAGATATTCCCACGTCAGTCTGTATTATTTTTGGTTACTGTTTTTAGTTCCACGACCAGAGTCACTATTAAATATTTAAATTATAATAGGATCGTCTCAGCAATCGACACTGCCAGAGCACGATCTACAGGCGACGACTCAATGCCACTGCAAACTCACTTTGACAGGAACAATTTCAGAACAGACAAGTGAAACTAATTTATTAATATGGAAGCCAGTTATAAATTCACTATTATAAATAAAATTAATAAGTCATACTATTCTATACCAACATTTTATTTCAAACTTGATTCTTCTGTGTAATGGGCATGCATTGTTCACAAATTTGCATTATAACAAAGCTCAAAAGGTATGTCAAAAGATGTATGATTATTATTAAATATTACTGCCCAGAAATGACGTTTGTGGGCCATGATAATTGACAGGATAAATTATGCAAAACTAAAATAAATCTGATATTACTTTTTTAATAATGATTTAGTCCTTTCATTGTGTAAAACTAATAACACTATGAATATTTCAGTGTCAAGTCTTAGTATTACGCTAAGTAGCATCTAAATTTCAAACTTCAACAACGAAAAGTCAGACTGACGTTAAGATGCTTTAAATTGTTATTCCACCTGTCACCGTGACAGTAGTTCGCGGACAAAAATATACGTCTATACAAGGTGTGCCAAAAGTTTAGAAAATCAAAAATGATTTTTTTGGCGTTTTACAGGGAACTGTAATAAAACTTTAAGCGGACGCGAAAAAGCGATTCAAGCTCGAAGAGATTGATGGACAGCTAGTCATTCTAAATAATAGCCATATTTATCACATACAGCAAAGCTTGAAAGACGCAGGTTCTTTTCGAGTCACATTCAAATGTATATAGTTTCCTAAATTATACAATGTATATCTTTATTAAGATTATTTTGAATATCAATTATATCATTTATGTTTTTCTTAAACGAATATTATGCACGTTTTACTGCGTGAAATTAATGTTTGTGATGGACAGCTAGTCATTCTAAATAATAGCCATATTTATCTTACAGCAAAGCTTGAAAAACGCAGGTTCTTTTCGAGTCACATACAAATGTATATAGTTTCCTAAATTATACAATGTATATCTTTATTAAGATTATTTTAAATATCAATTATATCATTTATGTTTTTCTTAAAGGAATATTATGCACTTTTTACTGCGTGAATTTAATGTTTATTTCGACATCTCAATGTTTTTTCTTTATAATTACATAATTCTAACTAGGATTATAAATGGAACATCTATATATTGACATGCAACTCCCCAAGTACTAAAAATTTACTACTGAAAAATACCTACTTTCTTGCGTCTGTGGGTGATATTGAAAAAGCCATAAAATGCTTTATCTGGGTAAACCCAGTCATGACTTGCCCAGTCATGACTTGCACTATATATAGCATTACCTCAAAATACTCAAAAAACGCCCTTATAAGTTAAAAATTGTAATTTTCATTATAATTTTAAAATGCATTAGGCGATAAGCTTGAAAATTAATAAATTAGCAATACAGTGAAAATATCCCAATTGCTGAGTTTCAAAAAATTATAATAAAACTTCCAATTAACATTTGTGAGTTGTGACTTTTGTCGGAATAGAAAATGGTCATTACAAGTGCACGAATTTATTTTACGGTAAAAATTAATTATTTAAAATTGGAATTAAGAAATATCAACTATGTTTCCTGGGAAGGGATTAAAATTATTTTCTAGCATGAGCAAAGGTGTTTCATTTAATTTTTGTTAGAACTTTTAACTTTGGCAAATGTGTAATATATGTAATTCTAAAGAACATGACTTGAAATGTCGAAATGAACATTAAATTCGGTTAGTAAAATATCCTCTCTACTAAATGAGCCCGTAATAGGTCTTTCAGCATTAATCATTTCACAGCAATTTTCAAGAGTAATACAATGTTTGACGAAAAATCACCATATCTAAGAAACACTTGAAATTCAATTAACAAAAGCTGATGTCATTTTAATCAGGCTATCACAGATTATACAAAATTGCACAGCATTCCATTTAAAAATCTGTAGTATAACTAGTTCGTCGTTGCTGAGCATTCTTATACATGAAAATCTTTCTAAATTATCTACAATTTTTATATTAAAAATTATTTGCGATGTACATTATTGGATACCAATACAGGACTTGGCCGCTACACTGGGACACTCGGTATATAAATAGATGTTTAAAATTGAAGGTTGTTTATGTTCTGAAATACAAACTATGAATTCGCCTCTAATCTACGTTTTTAACCACATAAAGCATATTAAATAAAATAATTAAATCTTCGTTTTGGAATGCTTTTAAACAATAAAAATTATAACAAAAATTGAATTTCATTATAATATACAGCACATAAAGTGCTATAAATCTCGACGAAGCGAGCTATTATAGCTTCTTTTCCTTTCTTAACAACAATAAATAAATTCGGATATACAAGGAATTCCGAAGGCAGCAAAATGCCATTATTATTACTCCAACAATGTGCCGGGATGTAGTAGCCGTACGTTATGATTTAATGAAGCTATTAAAATATTTCCTGGATTTGTTGCTGTAGTTTGAACGCCAGCACACCAAAATACATACACACTGTTGTATCGCAATGTACGAGTATGTTGTAGTTGTAGGTAGAACAGTGAATGCGCGGTATGGATGCATGCATGCGTTTTACACTGAATTTTAGAGGGTGGATTTCCAGAATTAGAGGTTATTCGCCCCCGCAGCCATGGTACTAATGTAAAGGCAAATATTTACTATATGTCTGTTGCTCTAGGTGCAGGATTTTAACAAAATTAAGATAAAGTTTCCATACTGTGTGTAAAACATGGATGGGATGGGCGCCACTTAAATATAACACGACTAGACTAGAACTAGCTTATTACATCGCATCCGATTATTTTTGGTGTGTGTGAGTGGTATCATTACAATAATATTTTAATTTGTTTAACGAAGTACGTGTAGAAACATACATTCATGTAATATCGGAACGCGCAAAAGGAGAAATATAAATGGAAAACACATTTATAAATACGACGCCTCACATACATACACTAACACAAATTACATTGACACACACAATTATAATATTATATATATTAAATTAATAAATGAACAATCATGCATGAATATCAAATTATAAGATACTTTCGTTTTTAGGCAATTGCTACATTTTTATTCCATAAATCTGGACAAAACACATTCTTCCGATTTTTACAGCCGTAGCAGTTACGACTATTGGCATATTTTGCCGCAAAGAATAGTTTGTATTTAAATACATAACACAGAAAATGTTACTATGTACCATCATAAAGACATATGGAGTGCTAAATAAGAAAGCTATTTTATGTAATAATAGGTTGAAGTGGTTTTATAGTTTTCCAAGGCTAGGTGTTCAATAATATACAACATTTACAATATTAACTAAGGAAATGTTCTTTTTAAACTAAAAGGTATTTAATGTTTTTCAGATGTTGTTGAGATGTACAACTCATACTACATTAATTTCTTAATTATCAATCGCGTGTTGTTATTCTCGTCAGTGTTGCCACAAATTACTAAACCCTGTCTCGAAATAAGAAGGAGTGATTGAAATACCGCGCCAAAATCCGGAACAAAGAGCTTAAAAATTTAGTAAAATTTGATATGACATGTCATACATGTCATATGAGATTGAGATTAGAAATAGTGCACAAGATAAGAAATGTAGAACCGTATTATTTTTAACTAAGGATTTAGCTCTTTGGGTTCATTTTCTGTTATGGACTGAAATGGCTAGATGTGCCACTTTACATTGTACCAATCAAAGCAGCAATAACAGTGCAAGGCAATTGGATACAGAGAAAAGTTATAACCACAAGGAGGTACATACATCTATAATTTGATTAATTTTAATATTAACATTCAAATTTGTTGATTCTAAGTTTCTATGAATAAAGACAATACATAAACCAAATGAAAATAGTAGACTTTGTTCTGAGCGTTTTAAGGATTACTATTATAAATATACAAATCTCATACTTTTTAGAGAATGTACTATAGAAATACGAAAATTGTGAATTAAGTCTGTTATCAAATATTTGTACCAGAGAGGGAAAGTGTATCCAACCTCTCATCAAGAGGCCCTCAAGAATTTGCGGAGAAGCTTTTGCATATTATTTTATATCGTAAATAATATTAATAAAGAAGGTATACAAAAAATCATTGGTGTTACTATGATAACCCTTGAGTAGGTAAATTCAAGCAATTTTACTTTTAGAAATATGAATCTACATACAACAGTAATAAATATAATAATTCATATCGGCTGAAGATGCTTACACTATCTGCAAAAATAATTACATATACACATTACTAATTATTATATTTGCTATTTATGTATTCTGTAAATATTGATAAAATGTTTTCGTTGAATAATTTATACTATCTTAGAAAATATGACTAATTTTTGTTTCAATTATGTCTTGGAACGCATCTCTTTTGTAAAGAAATCAAAATTTGTTTTTCGTAAGCATTATTAATAAAAAGCTAAGTTTAATTTAAAAAAAAGAATTATATAGTTTAATAAATGTTATTAGCTTATGTATACAATAACCCATCAAGTGTGCAATAATTTTACCACTTCAGCACCGCACCACGCTGCAATTTATTTGTCTTCAAACGATCGCTATGCTCGCTATATATCTTACTGACTCTAATATTCTTGTAGGAAACTGTAGCACAATTCCAATTTCAAAAAGCTCTAAGTTATTTTGTAATCCTTTTATATAGTTATAAAGAACATATTTCTTGCTTTATCTTCATGATGATTTGATAAATTTTATTTAAAAACTGCATACCAAATGAAGATTTACAATAAGCTGAGGAAAAAATACAATGAAGAATAATTTCGCACAGTGGGAATATGCACTACTACTATTGATTTTGCGCCCGCAACTTATTCATTCAAGCCGGCTGTTGTGTCGTGTCTGATCTAAGTAGAACGGTCTCATACGAGCGGGGAGCGGAGAAATTTAATTACCAATAAATTAACATTATTGATTTCCGTCTAGGTACTTCCAATTGGGATAATAGTAATGTGATTACTCGTCATAGTCGTCATTCGATTGCTGCGATATTTGTAAGAGATTCCGTTATAAATGGACATGTAGGTGGACTATGTCTGTGATTCATTGTAGATAAACATTAAATCGGTAAGGTCTGCTATGTAAATTTCCTAGTAGCAACAGATTTACGATATTTTAACTCATCGATGTAGAAATTTAACAATAGCAATTACATACTTCCGTTTATCTCAAAGTATTAAAGAAAAAGTGACATACGGTTCTTAAGTGACTTTTGATTCAATAATAGTAATCCGTTAGCCAGACAAAGCAGTGTATTAAATCACACGTTAAAACGACAAAATCTCATTTGCATTCAATAACTTTTGATTAAAATTTGATGTACTTTATCGGTAGATTTTATCATTATTACTGTACAGGATGAGTCATTAGTAGCCGCTTGGAACGCATATTCTAAAAGTACTTGCAGCTCTGACGCACTTCCGGTTTCACCGGATATGCATTAGGATTATTTTTTTTAAATGACTCACCCTATATATTTTTGGATTTTCTAGTACTGTTTTAAATTGTCTATTTAACTGTTTTTTATTTTTCAAAATTGAACCAACAGTTTTTGAGTTATTAATTTTTTTTGGAAATTTTTGTCCAAAACATGTGTCCAGAAAAAAATCATATTTGCATGGTTTTTAAGTGTAAAAGCATTAATTTTAGTGGTGCGTGTAGCCAAGAAAATTCTGCATCATTTGGTATAAGTTGCATTCGACAATACCTCAAGAAACTTTGTTTTTTCAAGGCCTACTTCTGGAAATTTTCATATACCAAAAACTTATTTTTTTTAAATGGAACACCCTATATTTTATTATGGCGTTTTGTTCCTTTTTTTATTCTCTTTCATTTTTGTTAACTATGTACTATACCTATCTTTTGTAATTTCTGAGATAATCACTATAGGAGTAATCAGCGGTCAAATAATGAACTACGAGCGTTGTTCTATGCACCCCAAATATTCGTTTAACCAATGGGAAGGCCTGTGTCAACTGTCAAACAAAGTAAAGATTAAACCTAACTATTCCAAGACTCATAATTTTACAGGCTACTACATTTTCAGTTAATTTTTTTGTAATTCCAGCAATGTTCAGTTCCAATATTTTTTTTAAAATTTACTTTGCCTGATTGCTCGTATTCATTCATTTAGTTAATGCTCTTCAGAATAGATGGCTGCAGCTTTTCGAAATTATAAATTGATAACGCAAACCAAAACAAATATAAAAACGCAATTTAAATAACCTAAATAATTATTAATCAAAGCAACAACAAACTAAAGTAAGACAAACAAATTTCATCTAATAATATGTTCAATATAACCACCATTCTGTACAATGCACGATGCACGTGCGTATTCTGTTTTCCAAAGAAGTACTAACGTTACGTAAAACGGTTTCACTGATTCTTGTAAACGCATTTCTAATTCTAATTTTCATGTCCTCTTTGGTAGTGGGCACTGTTTGATAAACTAGATCTTTTACGTATCCCCACAAAAAGAAGTCTAATTTGGTTAAATCCGGTGATCTTGCTGGGCCCAATCCACTTGTTCTGAAATTGATGATCCTGATCTAGGTATTCACGAACTTGATGGCTATAATGAGCTGGAGCTCCGTCATGTTGAAACCACATACGACCAATAATATTTAGAGGAAGATTTTCCAAAAAGTTTTGAAAATCCGTTCTTAGAAAACGAAGATATTCCTCTCCATTAACATTTCCGTCAAAGAAATAAGGTCCAAGTATGCAACTACCTACTATTCCCCCCCAAACATTTACTGACCAACGATTCTGAAAGTTTGCAGGTCGAATAAAGTGGGGGTTTTCTGTGTCATAATAATGAAAATTGTGACAATTAACGTATCCATTTTTATGAAAAGTGGCTTCGTCGGTAAACAACACAAAATTGAGAAATTCAGGCTGTTCTGCTGATTTATGTACTGCCCACTGACAAAAATTTAACCGATTCTGAAAATCTCCTTCATCTAACTCCTGTGCTAATTTAATATGATATGGATGAAAAAATATATGTTTCCTAATCACTCGGGATACTGAAGTTTGACTTATATCTAACCGACGACTAACTTTCCTAGTACTAGTATAGGAGTTTTCGACTATACTCGTAAGTACCATAATCTCATTTTCCTCACCAGTTATTGGTTTTGTCCGCTCTTTTTTTTCATATTTTATGCTTCCAGTCCTCTCGAACCGTTCCTTTACACTTTCAAAGGCCTCTGGCTTCGGATGCCTTCTATCAGGGTATCGCTGTGCATAAAGCCTGGATGCTAGGAATGAATTTCTTTCAGATTCACCCAAAATGTAAATCATTTCTATTAACTCTTCATGAAAATAATTCATTTTGATGATAACAAATAGAGATGCTTCCATTAATTTGACATAAACGTTTACCGAATTTGTTTGACAGGTAATTCAAGGAGTCGGGCTTTCTCATTGGTTGAACGAATATTGCACACAAATATTCGTTCAACCAACAACAGCGCTTTTTTAACCGCTGTTGGCTGTTATAATAATTATCTCAGAAATTACACAACATAGGTATAGGACGTTTAATCTTTACTTTGTTTGACAGTTGACACAGGCAGTCGGGCCTTCCCATTGGTTAAACGAATATTTGGGGTGCATAGAACAGCGCTCGTAGTTCATTATTTGACCGCTGATTACTCCTATAGTGATTATATCAGAAATTACACAAGATAGGTATAGTACATAGTTAACAAAAATGAAAGAGAATAAAAAAGGAACAAAACGCCATAATAAAATACAGGGTGTTCCATTTTAGAAAAATAAGTTTCTGGTATGTGAAAATTTCCAGAAGTAGGCCTTGAAAAAACAAAGTTTCTTGAGGTATTGTCGAATGCAACTTATACCAAATGATGCAGAATTTTCTTGGCTACACGCATCACTAAAATTAATGCTTCTACACTTAAAAACCATGCAAATATGATTTTTTTTCTGAACACGTGTTTTGGACAAAAATTTCCAAAAAAAATTAATAACTCAAAAACTGTTGGTTGAATTTTGAAAAAGAAAAAACAGTTAAATAGACAATTTAAAACAGTACTAGAAAATCCAAAAATATATAGGGTGAGTCATTTAAAAAAAATACTCCTAATGCATATCCGGTGAAACCGGAAGTGCGTCAGAGCTGCAAGTATTTTTAGAATATGCGCCCCAAGCAACCATAACTCCTCCGGCTATTGCTTTTTCTCTTATTTAAAATACAAAGGAGCAATCGAGGAAGCGGCTACTAATGACTCACCCTGTATAAAAATGATTTCGTAAATATGCTACTTCTGTAAAGCTCCTATTTGCTTCCGCTTATTTCCACAAGCATTGATTTGATCTAACATAGTAATTGTGATCGAAGATTTGAGTGACCACGAGGTCCTACGAGCCAGATAAGTTTACATCTAACGCTTTTAGAAAATATCTCGTAAAGTTCAGTAAATGAATAGTATCGTGACATAATTAATAGAACAAATAAGTAAACTTAAATTATTCATACTTATGTAATATGTAACCTGTAAAATGTGCACATATACAATTAAATAGTATTGTAGATGATAATACACTTGATACTTCATTATATTACATCGATTGTGAAGATAAACATTTAGACATTTAGAAACCGGTATCATAAAAGCTGGATATTTGGAAAAATAGATATTAAATAACTCTGACTTCGAGAGATGTCAAAAAATTATTTAACTACGAAATTAATTTTTGTATTGAAAATTTTGATTTATTTAGTAACGATTTTGTCCAGAATGGTTATACAATTTGTAGCGTTGCGAATATATTATTAAATATAGTAATAACAATTTTAAAACAAAAAGCTCTTAAGCATTTCTTTACACGACTCAACTGCTCCGTAATAGAACTTCGGACTGATGAGTATACTCGTGGAAAACAAATAACTGGTTAAAAGCAAATTAATTAGGTATACATACAGGTATTTTACTCTGTTCACACTGTATCCAAAAGCTACAGTGTGCTTTAAAAATTGGATACTATTTTATAGTAGAATGTGAAACATTTTATCATTTTCTTGTACAAGATTATTGTATTAATATGAACAGGGTTCTTTATCATGGCTATTACATACATACTAGTACTATTGATATCCGGCGCGCGTTGTTACGCCCAGAAAAGCGCAATTTTGAAAACTGATGGATTTTTTATTTATAGTCGGATCGGCACCAAACTTCACATGAACGAACACTCTCCAGAGTATGCTAGAGTTGCAGTACTTATAAGAACTAATTTTATACTTTGCACATAAGAGAAACAATTTTATTAATAAAGTGTAGGTACTAAATGTATTTTTTGGCAGGACTCACAGTAGCTCAAAACCGCCAAAAAAGTGATTTTAAGAAAAAGTGAATATTACGATTACGATGTATTTGCAGTAAATACTTAATTAAACAATCAAAACTTCATAAACATAAAAGTTTTTATAGAAAACAACTATAATAGGCTTTGGAGATTGCTGCAATAAAAGGCATAGGCTTTTAGTGTCCATCTGCGAGTAGCTATACGTTAATATTTTGCATACATAATCCCTATAATCTTTAGAAACAAACCCTAGAAAATTCAGCTGCACCCTCTTGCACCTTTCTGAGAAAATAGACATCTGAAAATGTGTAATATTTACTTACTTCACTCCATTTTACGTGATGCGCAGACAATTTTTGCCGCAAATATGAATATACGAGTTTGAACCACTGTGCGATGTAAACAAAGAATATTGAGGTTAGATTGATGCGCCATGCTGCGCCTGCGCAAATCCCAGTTATTAGTACGAAATTAGGACAGGTTATAATTTCATGCAATAATTAAACTTGCACAACAAAATTGTAAAACGTTTTACTTTGTAACAGTATCAGATTATTTGGTACAATTTTATATGATAGTCTAAAACAGGGGCCTCCAAACTTTCCAGCCTTAGGGCCATACTGATTATTCCAGTAAGTTCCGAGGGCCAAAACCATATTATCATTGTTGCCGGTGGTAAAAAGTGAAATAGTCCACTGATGAAAAAATGTACGAAAAAGTACGCAATGTTTAAAAAAGGCTGCAAAACGGCAACACTGCATATTATTAATTTTCCTGTCATTATCTGTAATTTCTAGATTAGTCGTAGAGTACGAGCCATGAGGAGTAACGTGACACGACATCTGGTGGACACAAGCGGAAATAGGTAGTACCTTCTATCGCTAACAGATGGCGCTAATAGCACGTACAGAATAATCTCGTTGGTTCGAGAAAGTTCTGGTGTCTTCCACTCACTTCTAGATGGCAGTAATTGGAATATATAAGAAGGCTAGTGGCGCAACCACAAGTCAGTTCCTATGACACAGTTATGAAATAAAATAGTGCGTACCTCCTTAAAACGTGTTTGTGCGTGTTTAAGTTTAAGACATCTTTGTAACAGTATTTTGATTTGAATTGTTGCGTTTGTATGTGATTTAGTAGTATGGAAAAGAAGCGAAAAATTGATAGTGAATGCAGAAAATTCAAAGATCAGTGGAACATTCAGTATTTCGTAATTGTGTCCAGTAAGAAGGCGCTATGTTTGATTTGCAATGAAAGCATAGCCGTTCTCAAAGAATATAACATTAAACGTCATTATGAAACAAAACATTTTCAAAATTACTCAAAATATACAGGAAGTTTGCGGACAGAAAAATTCGAAGCTATGAAGCGCGGATTGAAATCGCAGCAATCTTCATTTACAAAACTCAAAACTGAACAAGAGGCTGCAACGCGTGCCAGCTTTCGTGTGGCTCTTGAAATTGCAAAACGTGGAAAACCATTCACCGATGGAGAAATGATCAAAGAATGCATAATTGCAGTAGCCGAAGAAATGTGCCCTGAAAAGGTAAATTTATTAAAAAGTGCAAACACTGTGGCTCGAAGGGTAGAAAACATCGCTGAAAATATATCCTCTCAACTGTTCGACAAAAATGGACATGTTGAGTGGTTTTCTTTGGCCTTGGATGAGTCAACGGATGTGTCAGATACTGCTCAGGTGTTGATTTATATTCGAGGAGTAGATAAAAGCTATGAAGTGCATGAAGAACTTCTTGATATGAATAGTATTCATGGCACAACTACTGGTACAGATAGTTTTAAAGGAGTTGAAATGGCCATTAATCAAAAGAACCTTCGATGGAAAAACTTGTGTATTACAACTGATGGAGGCAAAAACATGAGTGGGAAAGATAAAGGAGTGGTCGCTCTTGTGTCAAAGGCTGTAGAAAACGACGGTGGTTTAAAACCATTAGTCTTACATTGTATCATTCATCAACAGTCTTTGTGCGGAAAATGTTTGGATATGTCTGAAGTTCTGAAACCAGTCATATCAACTGTTAATTTTATCAGATCTTTTGGGCTGAATCACCGACAATTCCGACAATTTATTGAAGAGATTGGAGAAAATGACTTACCTTATCATACTGCCGTACGTTGGCTTAGTTGTGGGAAAGTCCTTCAGCGCTTTTTTGAACTTCGAGCAGTGATCGAAATTTTTTTGAATGAAAAGCATCGCCCTCTTACTGAATTACAAAACAACGCATGGCTGTGGAAGTTAGCATTCTATGTTGATTTGACAAAACATGTGAACGAACTGAATTTGAGATTGCAAGGAGAAAACCAGCATCTTCCTGATTTATACACTAATATCAAATCATTCCGGAAGAAATTGATACTGTTTCAATCACAACTACGAAGTAAATGTTTTTCACATTTTAAAACATGTGAAATATTCAGCCACACTACTGAGACTGAGTTTCCTATCGATTTTGCAATCGAAACTTTGAATGCTTTGAAAATAAATTTTGATACTCGTTTCTCGGACTTTGATGCCATTGCGAATCAAATTAAGATTTTTCAGAATCCTTTTGATACTGACATTGAAACCCTAGCCCCGGAACTTCAAATGGAAATAATTGATCTACAGTGCAGTGATATAATTGAGAACAAATATCAAAACTCATCTTTGTTGGAATTTTATAAGAGTCTTCCACTGACACAATTTGATAATTTGCATAAATTTGCTCGTGGGCTGTTTTCTGTTTTTGGTGCTACTTATTTGTGTGAGAAGACCTTCTCCAAAATGAAGTACACAAAAAATGTTTACAGATCTAAATTAACTGATGAGCATCTTAAATCTCTTTTAATAATTGGTACAAGTAAAATTAGTCCACAACTACAAACTATTGTCAGTGGAAAATCTCAATTACACAAATCTCATTAGTATTTCATATGTCATTATGCTTGTTATAAGTTATGTTTTTATTTAAAATGTATAAAATGTTAGTTGGATTCATTTCAATAATTTGTTAGTTATTATATACTGAAGTAAAATTTTCTGCATATTATACATGTCTTTACTCATTACAATTCTGTGTTTCTTTATCCAACTTATCACAAAAACAATAACAATAAGCCTACAACAATGTTATGAGTAGTTAGCCCATGACCATATCAATGTAGATGTCATATTAATAATTATTCAACATAAAATTAGAATACTTCAGTAAACTAAATTTAATTTGCTATAAAAAATATGTTCTCTAAAAGGAGTTTTCAAGTATGCTAGCTCTCCGCGGGCCGGACAAAATCTGTCCGCGGGCCGGATGTGGCCCTCGGGCCGTAGTTTGGAGACCCCTGGTCTAAAACATGCCTTAGATAAGTATGCGGCTGATTATATTCATAGAGATTTGAATTAAGGTTATGCTCATTTTTTTTTTATAAACTAAATAAGCTTTAATTATAATAAATTGAATTGCAGTAGTAATTTACATTACTGCATTTTTTTTTATTATATATACAATTCTTTTGTCCGATTTTATAACAAAAGCACACACTTTATAATAAAACGCACAATAAAAAATGTCATGCACCCAAAATGAAAAATAGACACTCTGTATAATCCCGTTTTATCTTGTCAGCTACATCATCCGCCCGACAGAGATAAATGTTATTGTTTATATACACAAAAAGTGTAGAGCATAACGTGCGCCAGCGCGAGTTTCTCCGGAAAAATCGATATTATTAAATTCTGTAAGTGTCTAACAGGCCAACCCACAAAGGAGACACATGAATTCCATGTGAACCTCATGTTTTCAATTCGAAATTCGGGGCGAGAAAGATACCAGAAATACGGAGCACATCTATGTGAGAATTAAAAATAAGTAAACCGACCGCATCTGCCAGTATTTTTTTCTTCATTAATTATTTTCTGAGAACTGACCGAAATGAAAGAAAGTGATTAGAGGAAAAAAGCAGCAATGTTATTTAGCACGTGAAGCCTGTCTGGGTCGACATCTGCCAAGCGAAAGCTGCAACTTGCTGCGCGCCGTTTTAATAGTGGATGGCAAGGGGATGAAACGATTCGGTTTGCCGGTTACGCCATCTGTGGCCGTAGAACCAATTTGTGTCGTACATACATATATTGGTCTTATCCCAGATGAGACTGCCGAGAGAGCGGTCATTATTGTCTTATGTGAGTATCTTTTCCCCTCAGACATTAATTGGATATATGGAGTAATGGTGCCTCTTTCATTTCCGTGGCATTAGATAGGGAGTATTTAATTTACCGAGTTGCAATTATGATGTACTTTTTGGGGAAATAACGAGTGGATATAAGATGTATTATAATTCATACATATTTATTCAATAACATCTAAGGTTTTGAGACACATTATGAGAGATTAAGTAGTAATAATGAATTAAAAACAAAGTTTGTAATTTATAAAAAAAGATTTGACTATCAGTAAGGTACGGAACAGTGGTGTAAGTTCAATAACAGGTGAGGCAATGTCGGCAAAATCCATCTTTCCGACCGCGTCAAACCGTTACAGATATCAATTCAAAATTTTGTATTTACGAATATAATCTCCCTCTTGAGAACTGATTAGATTTTGAGCAAAATCAGCAAACCGGAAGTAGTAGTTTACTTCAGTGAAAAAATCGATTTTTGCAAATATTTCGTGAATTACTAAGTTTAAACAAATTTATAAAGAATTCATATTTACTTAAAATTGAAATTGTGAACAATTTTATAAAAAGGTTTTTCGAAATTCCTACCGGAAGTAGGTCTTTTACTCTTATCGAAAATCAGTTTCTTGCCAATATTTTGCAAGTCATGCTTTTTAGACAGGTACGCTACGAATATAAAAGTATTTAGAACTTAATTTCCAATATCTTTTGTATAAAAAAAATTTCAAAATTCGGACCGGAAGTATCACTTTTACTCTTACCGAATAACGATTTTTTGCAAATATGTCGTAAATTATGCATTCTATGTATATTTATGAAGAGTACAAAAGCATTTAGAGTTGGATTTGGAATATTTTTTGTATAAATGAAATTTCAAAATTCGGACCGGAAGTAACACTTTCATACGTATAAGAATATTTTGGTATCAGGGGACTTCAAAACGTGGACATCTGCAAAAATCTCGAGGTCGAAAATTTTCATCATCACAATACTTCCTTATACGACGTATAAGAAAGTAAAAGGAAATATTTTATAGTTTTAGCTTATTTTGCGAACGAAAAATTTTCAAAACAATAAAATATTCACTAATTGAATAGAAATTTACGGTGAATCAGTGCTTTACTTGATTTATTAAGAAAGCCGCCACTGGTATGGGATGTTTTTTACGTTAGTAGAAAGCACGAAAGAATCCACTGTTGCCTTAAACGAAAAAATGAAGTTTGTTCTGCCAGTCTCATAACAACGAAAATAATTACATTCTATATTACTAAATTTATAACTTCAATAATATAAAATATAATTAATGTACATAATAATAATTACAGGATTATTATTTTACTGATTAATATAAATTAAAAATAATAATGTAACGTATTACTTTTCAAATCAAACTTGCGTTATCTAGTTAGTAAGGGGTTAACTATATACGGTTATAAACTGGAATACTGTTGTTCGTTGTAGCTCCATACTTAAATACATGTAATATTTAAATATGATATAGAACTACACAAAACAAGATTATTTCTGATGTACTATTTATTCAAAACTTTATTTTTGTGGAGTTCGAGCCTGTGCAAATGACAGTTCAGTATTCTCTTGTTGTATTTTTTTGTTTTCGGTCACAACACAATCGATGTCTTAAAATACAGGTTACTAATCTGCCCTTCCCTAAAAGCTATACATTTAAATGGCAGTTAATGAAACATTACAGGCTACTTCCCGAAAATCCAATTTTGTTGAGAAATTAGTCTGGCTGAGGCAGCCAAGAACATTTTAGGATACACTTGTCTTCGAAAGTATTTTACTTGTTGTACTTAACATAGAATATGTTCTAGTGGTGTCGGAGTAATTTACATTACAAAGGTAGGATTTACAGGTAGTGTAAAAGCGAGAGATAAATGTTAAAAATTATACGTACTTACGTTCTATTTTTTTTTTATAAAAAAGTTTCCCCAAATTAGTGGTTTCTTCTTAATAAAATCTTACTTCCGGTCCGAATTTTTTTTCTCGGAAAAATTATTCAGAGTCAAGTGTTAATGTACTCTCAATGTATCTGTTCAGAAAGCATGACTTGCGCTGACAGGGTCCCAACTAAGATGCATTTATTCAGAGGCCTTTCCAATTATAATTGCACAACATTTTTCTCTTCACATTTCAAAACTCAATTATACAGGTTGATTCACTCTGTGCGTGTTGTATCCTTATTTATTAATACTGCGTTTATGTAACTGTCAATTGGTACGTGAGCTTGATTGATAGAGAGCACTGTTTTGATTTTGTAAAGTACATTCGTGGACAACTGACGTCCATAGTATTAATAAACAAATGGCGTATTTAGAACTTTAGTAAAACATTGCGCATATATAAGTTATTTTACTTTAAAAGAACTGACGTTTAGTACTATAAATGTAACATATAAACTTACGGTGTTCACTATTTAAATATAAATACTATTTTATCATGCGACCACAGACAAACTTTAATTAAAATGCTATTCCTTCATCATGGTCGTGCAATGTTTTCATAGTGATTTTATAACATCATAAACCAACGAATCGAGTAATCTGACTTGGAATATATAATATGGCAAAAAGCTACGAATCCTACTGATGGCGAAGGAAACAACATGGCAGGATAGCAGATGAAGAATGATGGACGTAGAAGGTGGGATAGATAAACAGGCATAACTATTGATAAACCGTCTTGAGATCTCTGGTCTTATAGTTGTGTTTAATAGATAGTTCTCCTGTTTAAAGAATATTCCGAGATAAATATTAGTTATACAAATAATTAATTAGAAAGAAAAACTCGTTTCACAAAAATATACAGGTGACTTTTTTTGAATGTTTAGCATTGGGATCTCAGAAACTACTGGAGATAGAAAAACGCTTAAATGGGGAAAGATGCGCAGTTTTACGAATTTGATTTAAAACTGCTTTTGTTTCTCCGATAACTTTCATGGCTTATTAGATATTCAAAGAAAACTAAATTTTACGTTTTTCTTTAAACATGCTTAGCATCGTTAATAGTAATTTTAGAGAAAAAGTGTTCAGACAAAAGTTTTAGATAATTTTACGCCAAATAAAACTATGTAGCTAATATTTTTTTTTCGTTCGCCATTATCGAGTTATGACACAAACTTGTGTTTTTTTAAATGGAAACCATAGTTGGTTTTGACATCATTAAAAAGCTTATTTTTTGCTGATTACAATGATATAAGGTTTGATATGGTTATTTTAAAAAATAAAGAGGATATAGACATTTTTATGGTTTTTATGGAAAACAATTGAATTTCGAACTGATAAAATACAAACCAAACGAAAACTTATTTTGAAATCTTATGTAGTAATAAAATGAAAACTATAAGAACTTTTATTAAGGGCACACAACATTATTAATGTTCAAAGATACCTCCATTATTATTAATACACAAATTGCATCTCTTCACAACAGAATTTGTAGCATTGCGTACTTTACGCCTACCAATGTTATTAAAAGCAACTGAGACAGCTTCTCTTAAATCGTCGATTGTTTCATATGTTCTTTTGTATACTGTGTCCTTTAGTACACCCCACAAGAAAAAATCCAAAACTGATAAATCAGGGGATCTAGCCGGCCATTCAATGGGTGCATTTCGTACTATCCATTGATTACGGAAGTTCAAATTTAAATAATTTATAACATTCAGTTGATTGTGCGGAGGCGCTCCGTTATGTTGAAACCATTGCATTGCTCGGGTTCTTAAATTTAAATTATCTAACATTTCCTCGAAATCTTGTAAAAAATTAAGATAACGATTGCCAGTTAGTGATCCATCAAAAATAAAAGGAGGAAGAACAGTTGATCCTATAATACCACCCCAAACATTAAACCCAAATTTAATTTGTGGTCTCCTATGTTCAACGTGAAGCGGATTTGTTTGAGACCATATTATGTGCTCATTGTGCCTATTAAACATTCCACAATTTGTGAAACGAAATTCATCAGTCCATAATATTTTCATTGAGCAGTGTGGATCGTTTTGACACTGATCTTTAAACCATCTACAAAAAGCTATTCGTCTGATGTTATCACCTTCATGTAAAGTTTGTGATACTGATAATTTGTAGGGACGAAATTTATGCTTCTTCAACACTCTGACAATAGTGCGTTGAGAGGAGCCCATTTCTGTTAAAATTTGTCGGGTCGATATAGATGGATTCTGAGCGACACATGCTAATATGTTTATTTCTCTATCTTCATCCATCCCTTTTTTTGATTTTGGTTTAACGAACGAACCATAATCTGCTAAATTATCCCATAATCTCTTAAAAGTAGGTAGCCACGGCTGACATCGATCAAAATAATTTTTAAAATAAACTTCAGCAGCTCTAGTAGAATTTCTCTGGCACTGAATGTAACATTCAACCATATCACGCTTTTCTACGTTAGAAAATTCCATAGCCAATGCAAACTTATGATTAACGGCCGTTTACACCGCTTATCGTTAGGTTACAATTAAATTAATTAATAGTTAATTGTCAATGTTTGACAATTAACTATTAATTAATTTAATTGTAACTTAACTATAAGCGGTGTAAACGGCCGTTAATCATAAGTTTGCATTGGCTATGGAATTTTCTAACGTAGAAAAGCGTGATATGGTTGAATGTTACATTCAGTGCCAGAGAAATTCTACTAGAGCTGCTGAAGTTTATTTTAAAAATTATTTTGATCGATGTCAGCCGTGGCTACCTACTTTTAAGAGATTATGGGATAATTTAGCAGATTATGGTTCGTTCGTTAAACCAAAATCAAAAAAAGGGATGGATGAAGATAGAGAAATAAACATATTAGCATGTGTCGCTCAGAATCCATCTATATCGACCCGACAAATTTTAACAGAAATGGGCTCCTCTCAACGCACTATTGTCAGAGTGTTGAAGAAGCATAAATTTCGTCCCTACAAATTATCAGTATCACAAACTTTACATGAAGGTGATAACATCAGACGAATAGCTTTTTGTAGATGGTTTAAAGATCAGTGTCAAAACGATCCACACTGCTCAATGAAAATATTATGGACTGATGAATTTCGTTTCACAAATTGTGGAATGTTTAATAGGCACAATGAGCACATAATATGGTCTCAAACAAATCCGCTTCACGTTGAACATAGGAGACCACAAATTAAATTTGGGTTTAATGTTTGGGGTGGTGTTATAGGATCACCTGTTCTTCCTCCTTTTATTTTTGATGGATCACTAACTGGCAATCGTTATCTTAATTTTTTACAAGATTTCCAGGAAATGTTAGATAATTTAAATTTAAGAACCCGAGCAATGCAATGGTTTCAACATAACGGAGCGCCTCCGCACAATCAACTGAATGTTATAAATTATTTAAATTTGAACTTCCGTAATCAATGGATAGTACGAAATGCACCCATTGAATGGCCGGCTAGATCCCCTGATTTATCAGTTTTGGATTTTTTCTTGTGGGGTGTACTAAAGGACACAGTATACAAAAGAACATATGAAACAATCGACGATTTAAGAGAAGCTGTCTTAGTTGCTTTTAATAACATTGGTAGGCGTAAAGTACGCAATGCTACAAATTCTGTTGTGAAGAGATGCAATTTGTGTATTAATAATAATGGAGGTATCTTTGAACATTAATAATGTTGTGTGCCCTTAATAAAAGTTCTTATAGTTTTCATTTTATTACTACATAAGATTTCAAAATAAGTTTTCGTTTGGTTTGTATTTTATCAGTTCGAAATTCAATTGTTTTCCATAAAAACCATAAAAATGTCTATATCCTCTTTATTTTTTAAAATAACCATATCAAACCTTATATCATTGTAATCAGCAAAAAATAAGCTTTTTAATGATGTCAAAACCAACTATGGTTTCCATTTAAAAAAACACAAGTTTGTGTCATAACTCGATAATGGCGAACGAAAAAAAAATATTAGCTACATAGTTTTATTTGGCGTAAAATTATCTAAAACTTTTGTCTGAACACTTTTTCTCTAAAATTACTATTAACGATGCCAAGCATGTTTAAAGAAAAACGTAAAATTTAGTTTTCTTTGAATATCTAATAAGCCATGAAAGTTATCGGAGAAACAAAAGCAGTTTTAAATCAAATTCGTAAAACTGCGCATCTTTCCCCATTTAAGCGTTTTTCTATCTCCAGTAGTTTCTGAGATCCCAATGCTAAACATTCAAAAAAACTCACCCTGTATATGATTTATTTCATAAACTAAATGTACATTTCGTACCGATGATGTTTGCTTGGCAAACGAAATGTACATTTAGTTTATGAAATAAATCATATATATTTTTGTGAAACGAGTTTTTCTTTCTAATTAATTGTTTAAAATTCACAAGTGCTCAATTATCAGGATTAATACAAATAATATTTACCTACTTCTGAAACATACAAAATTCGCAACATTCTAAATCTACACCGTGTCTAAAGTTAGGTGTTCACCATTGCTAGCTTTGTTATTATTGAAACTACGAAGTCGGTTAAATTAGCAAACCAGTAGGCCTTTTTTGTTGATTAAGTTGGTCAAAACAGAAAAAACAATTGAAGAGCTAGTTTCTGAGATATTTACAAAAGCAACAAAATTTATCGCTTTTTGTTGCTTACCGTGTATATATCGAAATATACAGGAAGTTCCATTTAAAAATTTGTTGCTTTTGTGAATATATCAGAAACCAGCTCTTCAATTGTTTCTTTGTTTTGACAATTTTAATCTGCAAAAAAAGTCCTAGGGTAGACCGGGGATAAAAGTGCCACGGGGAAAAAGTGCCACTTGCCGCCATTTTTTTAAATTAAACGAAACGCATGCGACGCCAACATTACAAGGTCATGTCTATACCGCTTCCTGTCGAGCACATGCATTTAGTGTCGAAGTAGTCGTGTAAGCGAGAGGACATATCATTTTTAATTTGTGCGCTACGTAGTAAATAATTTGTTGTTGTCTATTTTTTGTTGTGCAACAGTTAGTTTTCATCGAATTTGAAGCAGGTAAGTTTGCTCTGATACATTTTTGATTCTTTTTTGTTGCAGTGCTGTCAAATCTTCAAATATTTCAGATATTTTTTTGTTATGATCAATAGTATTGGAAAACCAGTTGGGGTTAAAAGTGCCACGTACGTTTTATGTGACACTTTTTACCCCACTATGGAGAATGAAGCGTTGTTTTACTTCTTTTGAATTTTTTAATTATTGAAACTCATTATTAAATCAGATGTTTTTTTTTTCAGAATGCGAAATTACACCAGGAAAACTGCGCGGGGGCAAGCTTCTTTAGAAGAAATGCATCGTGCAGCTGATCTTGTTACAAAAAATGGACAGTCCATAAGGTCAGTAGCCAAAGCTCTTGGGATATGTAGAGTGTCTTTAAACAGATTTATACAACGCCGTAACACGGATCCAAACACGACCTTTGGCTATAGATCAGCACGTAGGGTTTTTAATGACGAGGAAGAAACAGCACTTAATGAATATTTGACACAGTCTGCACAAATATACTTCGGTTTAACCCCAAAAGAGGTGCGTCGTCTAGCATATGAGTGTGCAGTCCAATATAAAAAAGATATGCCAGACTCATGGCGACATAACAAACAAGCAGGTGCTGACTGGTTTGCAGCGTTCTTAAAAAGAAATCCACGACTTTCCATTCGAACACCTGAAGCAACGAGTTTGGGAAGGGCAACATCTTTTAATAAAAAAAACGTAACTGATTTTTTCGACAAATTATATAATGTTTTGGAGCGCTACTCATTCACTGCTTCCTCTATATGGAATACAGATGAAACAGGAGTTCCAACAGTCTTGAAACCTCCAAAGATTGTAGGGGTGAAAGGGTCAAGGCAAGTCGGTGCTCTTACTTCAGGTGAAAGGGGAACAAATATTACATTAACAACAGCAGTTTCTGCAAGTGGAGTTTGTATACCCCCTATGTTTTTATTTCCCCGAAAGAATTATAAAGATTATTTTATTCGGGGTGGACCACCTGACAGTGTTGGTACAGCAAACTCATCCGGTTGGATGACGGAAGATAGCTTTCTTATGTTCATGAAGCATTTCATTAAACATGTGAAACGGACAAAGCAATCACCAGTTCTTCTGTTATTGGACAACCATAATTCGCATTTGGCCATATCAGTTTTAAATTTGGCGAAAGATAATGGTGTTATTTTATTATCTTTTCCGCCCCATTGCTCGCACCGTCTGCAGCCGTTGGATGTGGGTGTATACGGCCCATTCAAGAGATACCTGTCTTCTGCGCAAGATGCCTGGATGAGAAATAATGCCGGAAAGAATATCACAATTTATGATATTCCATCGATTGTCAATTCAGCTTACCCCCTAGCGATGTGTCCTAACAATATTATAAATGCTTTTAAAAAGAGTGGCATATTTCCTTATAATCGGGACGTATTCTCAGATATTGATTTTGCTCCAGCATATGTCACCGATCGGCCAGTTCCTCCTGACGGAAATTACAATCAGGGCAATCAACTTTTAGAGAATGATAAGCCGTCAAATATTCAAGAGCACATTCCTAACGACTATTCTCAACAAAACCTTCCTAGTGAAAATAGTCAACATAAAGAATGTACAAAGAACATAGGCAATGCCGAAAATCCAGTAGCTGGACCATCTAACATTGATAATCGGCCAGGAAAACAAACATTTTCTCCACACATAGTAAAACCGCTTCCCAAGGCGGGACCTGGAATGGGATCGACAAAAGGCAGAAAACGTAGATATACAGCTGTGCTCACCGATACTCCAGAAAAGGACGCTCTAGAGAAGGAGCAAGCAACAAGATGCCAGAAAAAGATGAAACAAGTTAAGCAAAAGACAAAGCAAGTTAAAAGGAAAGTTTTCTCAAGCAAAAATAAGCATGACTCGGAGTCCTCAACCGATTCAGAAGATAACTACCTTTGCCTAATATGTTGCGATTCATATTCACAGAGCTTACCTTCAGAGGAATGGGTGCAGTATAGATCCTGCAAAGAATGGGCTCACGATAAATGTGTTACGGGTGACTCAAAATTGTTTATCTGCGTTAACTGTGACAGTGACATGGACTAATAAATATCACGTTTTAAAAATGTCATGTACTTTTATTTGAACGCATTAAAAATCACCTTTACCTACGTATTATCTATTCTATCCTATCATGGCACAACTTACCCGTGGGCGTCACTTTCTACCCCATGTATGGGGTAAAAAGTGCCATCTACAGGAAACCATAAAAGGTGATATTACCTGTTTTTTTTATTATGTTAAGTCTTTGTGTCATATAATTTTTGATAACTTAAAGTTAAAACCATTAAAAGGACAAAGAAGGAAAAAAAGTAATCTGCCAAATTTTTTTTTAAAACACATTTACTAAAAATGGCACTTTTATCCCCGGTCTAGTTTGCTAATTTCTTCATAGCTTCAATAATAACGAAGTTCGCAATGGTGAACACTTAACTTTAGACACGGTGTATAATTTGTGATAGAACATTATGTTATAGAACTTGTTACTTATTTTTTCAGCATTCAGCGTCTAAAAATATATACAATACTATTTTTTCATCCCAAAGTTATGTGACACGTTCTACAAAAACCAAAATGTCAGATTTGCGATTTCGCTATTTGGATTTTTGGATTTCCAAAATGGTCATTTCAGAAATCATCTTCTATTTTTGATTTCTCTGTCGTGTTATAAAGGAAACACCCAGTACGGTATATTATGAAAAGACGCTCTACCAAAATGGCTTTCAACAATGAAGACGAGTCATTAATCATTAACATTTCCATTTCAATTATCCTTTTCTAATTTTTATATGCGCATGACGACGCCTTAGCACTCGAATCATAGTTTCTGCCTTGCTACTAGCTAAATACACTCATTTTCAGAGCATTCCATTCGCTCTATCGATTTTCGTCGTCGCATACACCTCTACACCTTTGATCTTTTTTTCACAGAGCACGGTTCCGTTCCGATAAGGTTATTCAACTGAAACTTGTTGCACCCGCTGCCAACATGTGGTCTGGACAACAATCGTTGATGAGTGTTTAAAAAATGTTCAGGGATTTTCGCGATTATAAAAAAAAGCCAGGCTCGTGTGCGCAACCCATCGAGTAATTAGTTTGACAAAGTGAGTTTTCACCATCGACTATTCGTAGTTAGAATTAGCGTCCTGCAGTTAATAATAATTTACGTTGACGTATTTATTATATACGAGGGTAGTTGATATAACTTATACTTCAGAATAGTCAAACGAATGTTTAAGGTTGTTCAGTACATCAAAACCATTAAATTCAAAATAAGTAAAGGCGACAAATTATGGCATTTATGGATATATTAGGTAAATATAAGTCTAGAAAAAATGGTTAAAAAAATCTACCTCTGTAAATAAATATAATATTAAATAAAATAGCACAAAAACCGCCAAATTTTACTCAATCAGAACAGGAATTTGAATAGATTTTTTTAATATAATCTAATTAATTCATATTGAGAAGTGCCTGTAAAAATTCCTGACAGAGCTATTTTCATAAATAAAAAATTATCGACTTGGAAATAAGGACTTATAATAATCGATAATTTATTCAATGCGTAACTCCTACGCTATCATTAATTTTTCATTTTTTGCTCTTACAGGAACTTTAACATATTGTAAACAAAAGAATAGTACAAATGGTTTATTAATATATTTTGTTGTTGTTGATTATTGTAAACGGATACCGCCCCTTGCTGGTACATCCCATATATTTTATAAACACGCCCATTTTAAATCATGTGGTATAATAAATAAGCATAAATGCACAAAATTTGCCAGATGTTTTTCCGTCTCTAACGGTGTCTGATGTTAGGTGTACTCGTATTCCATAAATCGTAAAATTAGTGTATAAAAAGTTATTTGAAATGGGATGTAAAAGTAAAATTTGTGCTTCGAGACGTGTTCGAGACCAAGAAAGAAAACAACGAAATCCAGGAAAATTTATAACTTGCATCAAAAGTTTCGGTAAATTTATATTTTATTTAAATAGAATAATTTCAAATTATTTTTTTCTTTTAGAGAATCTAAAAGAAACGACAAAAAACAAATGTAAAATCTGAATGTGCAATTTCGGAACAGGAGTTTGAAGTGAAGCCTCAAAATGATAATTCAGATATCCATTCTGTCCAAATTGTTGACAATGAGAATTTAGACGTTTATCCTCCCATGGAAGTGGAAGTGGATACTAGTTACAAATGTATAACGGATCTCTTACAAGGACGAAGAATTGTCAATTTAGGTCATGTCCTAAAAGAATATGAAAAAGTTATAAAGCATGGCAACCATTGTACAATGGGGAAAATGAAATTTACAAAGGAAACCAGAATTGGTCTTGTTTCTAAATTGCATTTTTTTTGCGACAATTGCGACACGTTTATAATTATTTGCACAGACCCGACAATGTCATCCGAGACAAATCTAACAGAAGCTATGGTTTGGGCAAATTTAGCAATTGGAATAGGAAAAAACCAGTGTGAAGAATTATTTGCCTTAGTGAATGTACCTTTTATGGCAGATAGAACATATAGTAGAACAACATCAAAGGTTAAGGAAGCTTGGGAGGAACATATGCTTAAACAAGTGAAACAAGCAGGTGAAGAAGAAAGAAAAATTGTTATTGATAAGGGAAACGTTAATCTTGATGGAACACCTTTTATAACTGTAATTATAGACGGTGGATGGAGTAAACGTAGTTATGGACATGCGGCTATAATGCCCCCTCGGGTGTAGCAATTATTATTGGAGCCGAAACAAAAAAAACACTTTTTATAGGCATTCGTAGCAAAACATGTTCGGCATGTTCCTATTATAAAAAACACAAAATGAAATCCAAAAAGCATGACTGTGTCCTAAATTTTACTGGTCCATCTACGGCAATGGAGCAAGATGTTGAGAGATTTACCAAAAGCATTGATCAGCATGGACTCATGTACAAATATGTAATAGGTGACGCAGATTCCAGTGTTTATGCTCGCATTATAGAAAAGGTTCCATATGGTCGACAAGTGATAAAAATTGAATGTGCTAAGCACATGACACGTTGCCTCAGTGAAAAGTTACACAAACTCTGCGTCAATACATGCTTCCCTATTGCAAGTAGAAAAATTTTGATCGCGAAAGATGTGACAGGAATATCGAAACTTGAAAGACTTATCAAAGGTATAAGGACGTCAATCAAGAACAATAAAAGCAATTCCACGGCGTTGCGAACAGAATTAAAGAATGCACCATATCACGTTCTTGGTAATCACACTAGATGTGCAAATTTTTGTAAAAGAAAACATTTAACTGAAGATGATTCTTCTACCACTATAGATAAACAATTTCTTATAGAGATCCAGAAATGCATTGAACCCATGATAAATAAAGCCGACAGCTTGCCTTCAATGAAACAACCAATCAGGCGGAAAGATATATGGCATTAGTCACAAAATGTACTGGGGGAAAGCGGATTAATTTTTCCCGAAGTACTTCGTATACAGCGCGAGCTTATGCTGCAGCGATTTCACATGCAAGTGGCCCTGGATGGCACATTGAGGCATGGCGAGGAAGGCTTCTGGGTCATTATTGTCATCTAATTCTAAACCGAAGGCAACGAAAACACTATTTGCGGAAAAAAAATCGGAAAGTCAAAATATACAAGAAAGCGCAAACAACAGGACCAGATATTCACTATGGGCCAAATGCTTCTTTGCCAGATATTCGTGAAGATGAAATGGTAGAAAAAAAGAAAGAGTTTCTGGCGAAACTTAAAGCAAGAGTATCTTCACCAGAAAAAGTAAAGAAAATTGAAATATCTACGAGAGGGCAGCATGATAATAAATTGTGGCGAAAACTTAGACAGGATTACATAACAGCCTCTAATTTTGGTGTGATTGTGAAGAGAAGGGCTTCAACACATTCTCATAATTTACTCAAAAGACTGTTATATACAAATAAGGATTTACGGACAAGTGCAATAATCTGTGGAAGAGTGAATGAGTCTGTTGCTATTGCAAAGTATGAAGCTCTAACTGGTGTTGAGGTTAATAGATGTGGATTTTATATAGATGCTGCATATTCATTACTCGGAGTCTCCCCAGATGGACTAATCGCAGATAATGGAATTGTAGAAGTAAAGTGTTTGCCATCTATAAAGGGAAAGTTACGGGATTCGAGTAAAACCAATTGTTTTATCTATGTCGATAACAAAATCACATTGAAAAGAAACCACAATTACTATTTTCAGGTACAAGGTCAACTCAACATTTTGAAAAGAAATGTTTGTGATTTTATTATATACACTGATGACGATTTTAATGTAGAAAGAATATTTAAAGATGACGATTTGCGGAACAAAAGTATGTTACCCAAATTGATAACATTCTACGAACAACATCTGCTACCAGAAATTATTGATGGACGAACACCAGGGGCCCGATTCTCGAGTCGAGAGAACAGAGATTTCGAGAGAATAATGGAGGGGATTCTCTTGAAATGTTAAAAATCGTATTCTTGAACTTGAGAGATAGATCCTTTCCCTCAAGAGTTGGGAGAATTTACATCTATCGGTTCAAGTCAAGCGAACATATTAAAAGTTAAGAGAAGCATGCGCATATCGATTTAAATTTTGTTTACGTGACCGCGATCAACGATCAATGTTGATGATACAGAAGAGTAATAGAGGTTATGGTGTAAATAATCTGCAGTACAGTAGAATAGGTATACTATACGTGCATTAACACACATTTTTGGAGTACCATGGATGAAGAAGAGATTTTTATAATGAATCAAGCAGTAAACGATGTTGCGGAAGCAGAGGAACTCTATCAACGTCCTCGGCGTCGTTTTTATATACGGGAAAATGCATTTAACCTATCTGAAATACAATTTAGAAAATTATTTCGTCTAGACAAAGAAACGACAAGATATGTTATTGCTATTATTTCTGAACATGGTGAACATCCAACGCGAACATCCGCTATTAGCATCGAAATTAAGGTAAAAATATATCTAAATTTTAGTGAACAATATGTAATTTAATTTTGAAATAGGTTTTAATTGCTCTACATTTCTACGGACACGGCACATATCAAACTGGCGTTGGTAAGACCCTGTTTACTGCAGTTAGTCAAAGTACTGCTAGTAGGGCTATTAAGGAAGTTACAAATATTTTAAATCAAATAATGGGGCAGTTTGTTATATTTCCACGGAATTTGAATGATTTACAAGAATTAAAAGCTAGGTAATCACTCATGCATTTATATTTCATTGGGAAGACAAGGAGAATAAAATATTTATACTTTCCTTTAGATTTTATAGAAAATATCAATTTCCGGGAGTAATTGGATGTGTGGATGGAACTCACATTGCTCTTGCTAAACCCATTGAGAATGAGCACATATATGTCAACAGAAAACATTACCATTCACTTAATGTTCAATTGGTATGTGTTTATACTTAGATAATAAATAACGATATGCAAATATTATTTTATTTATTAGGTGTGTGATGATAATTTGAAAATTTTGCATGTATGTGCAAGATTCCCGGGAAGTTGTCATGATGCCCATATTTGGAGACTGTCTAATATCTCTCCAATTATGGAACGAATTTACAGAGAGGGAAATGAAACATTCTTTTTGTTGGGAGATTCAGGTGGGAATATTTTCTATTGATCTATTATGAAAAAAGTTAATTAAATGGTTGTTTTAGGCTATCCATTACGCCCTTGGCTGTTAACACCCTTTGAAAATGCTCTTCCAAATACACCAGAAGAGAGATGCAATAACAGGTTAACAAGCACACGCAGTCTTATTGAAAGATGTAATGGCTTATTAAAAAATAGATTTCGATGTTTATTAAAACATCGTGTTCTACATTATAAACCTGATATGGTAGCAAAAATTACCAATGCATGTGTTGTGCTTCATAACATATGCATTGATAATAACGTACCAGAGCCAGATAATGAAGATTATAATTTAGATATAGAAATCGAAGTTGATGTAAATGTAGAGCAACCAGTAAATCGAGTCAACATGGATTTAATAGCTGGCCGACAATTACGTAATACAATTGCTCATAATTACTTTAATTGATTTTTTTTATATAATTTTGTTTACATAAACAGTGGTTTGTTTTGATAAATATATACTTACATTAAAAATAAAAAGAACATTAAAAACAATATTTGGTTTTATTGCAAATTCAAATACAGATGCAAAAACATAATGAAAGCTTCCATAATTCACAAAAAGCATATAGAGATCATTACAATAGTCAATAATTTGTATATATGAAGTTCTAACAATAAAAATAAATATAATTCTGAAAGTACAACAAAAATAAATATTTATAACTAAAGTACAACAAAATAAATAACTATAATTCTAAAAGTAAAAAAAAAAGGCAACACTAGAATGAGTCCCGCACAACAATATTAAAATACAAGAAAAATATTGAATAATATGTATGTTGGTATATATATATAAATGGAAAGCTTATGTTTCACAGAATCCAAAAATTTAGGTTTGATTGCCAGCAAGTTAGTAAAAAGTATCAAATTTTCGTCTTTAAAAACACTATTTTCAGATTAAAATCCATCATCTTTACAAACTAGTGATGTGTAAAGTTGAAGGATTTTAAGCTGAAGGTAGTGTTTTTTAAGAAGTTTGATACTTTTTACTCACTTGGACAATCAAACCTACATTTCTGGATTCTGTGAAACAAATGCATTCCATTTAGATACATATTTGATATTTTTCTTGTATTTTAATATTGTAGTGCGGGACTAAAGAGTAGCCAAAAAAAATATATAATTCTGAAAGGAACACAAAAAGATAAATTCTGTCTATTTTCTTAAATTTACAATTTTTTCCAAAGTACTATTTAATTTATTTAAAATATCATTTTTTTCTTCTAATACCTTTAATTTCTTTTTATCATTTATTTGCTTATGTTCGAGGTATTTTTGTTTCACTATATAATATTCTTTAACAATATCTGTTTTTCTTTCTATAACCCCAAACAGTTCTTGGGAACACTTAATAGAATCATCTAGTCTTCGGCTTTTTGTCATTGTCCTACGTGCTGATGGCAGAGTATAGGAATGGTCTGCTTGTACCTCACTTTTCAATAAATTTTCATTTGTTGTATCTATATTCTGGTCGAAATCTTGATTGTATGTATCCTGATTTTTAAATAAAATTTAATTGCAACTTAAGTAATACACAATATGATTAAAACTTACTGGTACTTTATTTTCTTCTTCGAAGTCAGTAAAATCAAATTGTATTGGTGTTTCACTTATATTTCCAAGGCCTGTTATTTGTGTAGAGATCATCATACTTAATATTCTTTCATCTCCAGGATCGAGCTCAATAATATTTTCAGTTCCTCCACCTGTTGCCTGTGCAGACTGTTTATTTTTTGTTGCCTTTAATTTTGCGTTTTTTTTCAAATCCTGCCATGTCTAAAATGATACCGAAATATGGTTTCTATAAATTCAATATTACATCTCTTACCTTTCTCCATTGTCTCCAATCTTTATTGGCACCTCCTGGTATAGAATTTAAAATACTTGTTATCTCTTGCCACAGTTTCTGTGCTCCCTTAAAAGTAAATGTTGGAGTAAAACATCCTGACTGCAATTGTTTGTTTTTCTCCAAAAATTCAATCAACATATCCTTTTGGGCTTTGTTAATAGATGCATTTCGAGCCATCTTTTCTATAAAAAGAAAACTATCAACATCATTGACAAATATAAAAACATATTGGCTGTACTGAAATGTTTTAACATTAGTATAATATTTCAAATTTACTAACACAAAATTGTCTTGTTTTCCAACCGCTCACGGGGTGCAAATGCAAACTTAAACCAAACCAGTATTCCACAATGCGTCGATACTTTAATATTTAGTAATTTCTGTTGAGCACTTGCGTAATATAGGTACAAATAATAAAATAAAATAAAACACCTTTTTCACAAAAATTACATATGCCAGATTTCGTGTGCACTGCACAAATTGTCAGTAGTAACTATTTAAACATATTCCCTACGAGACAATAAGAAAAATACATGTTATACAGACAAATTTTAAAGGTAGGGTGAAAAAACGATTAATGCAAAATTACAACGAATACCTAGGTATTAACAGTATAAAATTCTGAGAATTAGTTCAATGGGAAATACAAAATATTAATGAGAAAGAACGGGTAAAACTAACGGTAACAGGATTACGGATTACAATTCTAAATAGGATATTAGAAAAGTTTATAATTATTTAAACCTATTATCTACGAGACATTTTATAATAAAAATACATGTAATACAGAACAATTTTAAAGGTAGTTGAAAAACGAATAAAGCAAAATTACAACGAATATTAACAATATATCATTCTGTGAATTATTTTTATTACTTTAATATATGTTATATTATTTCTACATGTATGATATGTAGAAAACAATGTTTACATTTCGATGTTTAGCCTAACACTTTCCGGAAATCCAACTGATATAACTGGATATAACCCATAAACCCTTTCAACATTACACACGCTGAAATTGTTTTCGTATTACATATTACCTAATATACACTGTTCTATACAACAATTGTCCTAATCCGCGTTCATTTGCAACCTGGCAACATTGCACTGCTATTTCCTACACGATCGACACACCTCCCTACCTAAAAACAGCTATTCTTGAAGTTAGGAGAACGAGGGATGGGAGTGTGAACTATCACTTCTCTCAATAGAACGTTCACTTCTCTTAAGTTCGAGAATCGGGCCCCAGGGGCCTGATTCTCGAGTCGAGAGAACAGAGATTTCGAGAGAATAATGGAGGGGATTCTCTTGAAATGTTAAAAATCGTATTCTGGAACTTGAGAGATAGATCCCTTCCCTCAAGAGTTGGGAGAATTTACATCTATCGGTTCAAGTCAAGCGAACATATTAAAAGTTAAGAGAAGCATGCGCATATCGACTTAAATTTTGTACATATGACCAATCAATGCTTGTTATTAAGGGGAGAAATATCATTATTCAGCAGATAATTTTTATGTTTTTTCATGTATATGACTTCCCACATATCTAAGTTTCTATTGTTGCTTTGTTTAACTAAACTAACATTTTCTAGGCTGAAGTTGTGACTTGTATCAATATGATGTAGAGCTAATGCGGATTTTTCTACATTGTGTAATTTGACATGAGCCATGTGTTCTTTATATCGTATTTGAACGTTTCTTCTGGTTTGTTATCTTGTATACCGACATCGGATAACACTTAAGACACTCTTGAAATATGTATTAAACTTTTGAGTAATATCTTATTTAGAATTGTTAATCCATAATCCTGTCACTGTTAAATTAACCCGCTGTCTTTCTCAGAATTATTTTGTATTTCCCATTGAACTAATTCGCAGAATGATATATTGTTAATATTCGTTGTAATTTTGCTTTAATCGTTTTTCAGCTACCTTTAAAATTGTTCTGTATAACATGTATTTTTATTATAAAATGTCTCGTAGATAATAGGTTTAAATACATAATTATATATTAAACTTTTCATTAATATCTTATTTAGAATTGTAATTCGTAATCCTGTCAGCGTTAGTTTTACCCGTTCTTTCTCATTAATATTTTGTATTTCCCATTGAACTAATTCTCAGAATTTTATAGTGTTAATATTCGTTGTAATTTTGCATTAATCGTTTTTTCACCCTACCTTTAAAATTTGTCTGTATAACATGTATTTTACTTATTATAAAATGTCTGGTAGGTAATATGTTTAAATAGTTATTAAACTAATTTTGTGAAAAAGGTGTTTTATTTTATTTTATTATTTTTATTACTTTAATATATGTTACATTATTTCTACATGTATGATACGTAGAAAACAATATTCACATTTCGATGTTTAGCCTAACACTTTCCGGAAATCCAACTGATATAACCCATAAAACCTTTCAACATTACACACGCTATTTAAAAGAAATAGTTTTCGTATTACATATTACCTAATATACACTGTTCTATACAACAATTGTCCTAATCCGCCTTCATTTGCAACCTGGCAACATTGCACTGCTATTTCCAACACGATCGACACACATCCCTACCTAAAAACAGCTATTCTTGAAGTTAGGAGAACCAGGGATGGGAGTGTGATCTATCACTTCTCTCAATAGAACGTTCACTTCTCTTAAGTTCGAGAATCGGGCCCCAAGAGGCATGAAAACAAGGAATTAGACTTAAGTTTACTTTTTATTTTAATCAAGAATTACTATAGAAAATATATTGCCAACATCTCTAAATTGACTAAATAAAATACATATATCAATAGATTAATAGAAATTTTATTTACTATGCATCTGCACACAAATGTGAAAACTGGTCAATTTATATTTCTTGCGGAAACATCACGTACTATTTTTGGAAATTATAAGACACTCTTCTTGAAGCTTCCTGAATATTTTACAAAATAAAGTTACTATTGCTAAAATGAAAACCTTCAATTTGACCTTAAACTATTGGCAATAAGCAATAGCAACTAGCAAAATTATGAAAATGTCGCCTCCAGTAAGATTTTTATAATTTCTTTTCTAAAGAACGGGGAAACTTTTCTGTCAAGCTAATAGTAATAAGAGAAAGTCCATTTGTTTCACACTGAATAACGGGCGTTCTATATGTACATATAATATAGAAAATAAAATAAAAATGAGTACCCTGTATATTAATAAACGGAGAAGATATGTATTTTTACTTTTAACGTACAAAAATATATATTACCCATGTTTATTTGTAAGAGACCGTAATTAATTACATTTTGCCAGTAATTTCTAATATACAGGGTTAGTTAAAAGTATGGAGACGGCGATTTATTGTCGTTAATATTCATTTTAGAGAATTATGTTCAATATAAAAGTTTGTTAGGATATTTTGATCTACATTTGAGAATATTTGATTTTTCTTTTTCTTCAATTGTTTTTTAGGTACGCCTGTCCGCGCAGTTTTTTTAAATGGGAACTAGTAAATTTTACTCTATCATTCGATAGAGAATTTTTTTCTCTTTACAAAAATATTTTTGTTTTTTTAAAATTCATTTTAATAACTTTTTCATAAGAAAAGGCCGGTTCAACTGTTTCACAGATGTTCGGTACATCGCAGATAGACAGAAGCGATGCGATAAACAAACTTGAGCGACATAATTTTATCAGTGGTTATTGTGTACGTCAAATCTTTGACAGAAATAATTCATTTGTGCAATTTGTTGCTGTTAATATTAACAATGGCGAGTTTAAGTGAACATGAACGAATTGAAATACTTATGATGTTGGGTTATGGAGATAGATGCAGAAGTTTACAAGACGTTTGTAATTTATTTAATGATACGCATCCAAATAGAAATCCAATTTCTAAATCCGTTGTTGGTAAAACTTTAAGACGCTTTGAACAAACTGGTAGCGTTAAAGATTTGCCAAGGAGTGGTAGATCTAGAACAGCAAAAAGCGATGATAACAAACTGGATATTTTATTGGCTGTATCTGAAGATCCTCATTTATCAACCAATCAATTAGCGGCCAATTTCAATATTTCGCAGTCTTCGATCGTGTCATTTTTAAAAAGTGAAAAGTATAAACCTTATAAGGTACACCTTGTACACGAGTTAACGGAAGATGATTTTGATAGGAGATTACAATTTTCTGAAGAAATGTTAAATATTTGCAATAATAATGAAAATTTTGTCAACAATATTCTTTTCTCTGACGAAGCTACTTTTTGCCTTACCGGTGGAGTAAACAGACATAACTGCAGATACTGGTCATCGGAAAATCCCTCTTGGTTTGTGGAGCACCATACGCAGTACCCCCAAAAGGTTAATGTTTGGGTTGGCATTCTTGACGGTCATATTATCGGTCCCTTTTTCATCAATGGCAATTTAACTTCGGGTCTGTATTTGCAGTTATTGCAAAATGAAATAATACCTGCTTGTGCTACGCTCTATCCACATGAAAACAATGAACACCTGCCCAATGACAGTATCTGGTTCCAGCAAGATGGCGCCCCACCACATTATGGTGTAAATGTTCGTCAATATCTGGACAACGTTTTTCCCCACAGATGGATTGGAAGACGAGGAACCATTGAATGGCCAGCCCGTTCGCCAGATTTAAGTCCTTTAGATTTTTTTCTTTGGGGATACGTAAAAAACAAAGTTTACGAAGATAAGCCCGATAACGTCGAAGATTTACAAATCCGAATTACCAGAACGATACAAGAAATTCCCCGAGATTTTTTACAGAACTCTGTTCGGGGTTTTGTAAATCGATTGGGTCATTGTCAAATTACTAATGGACGACAATTTGAACACTTACTTTAATTTACTTTGTTATTAGTTTGTTTAATTTTTCTTGTAAAAGTTATTAAAATGAATTTAAAAAAAACAAAAATATTATTGTAAAGAGAAAAAAATTCTCTATCGAATGGTAGAGTAAAATTCACTAGTTCCCATTTAAAAAAACTGCGCGGACAGGCGTAACTAAAAAACAATTGAAGAAAAAAAAATTTCAAATATTCTCAAATGTAGATCAAAATATCCTAACAAACTTTTATATTGAACATAATTCTCTAAAATGAATATTAACGACAATAAATCGCCGTCTCCATACTTTTAACTAACCCTGTATAATATCAGCTATAAGAAATATTTACACGCTCCGTACTAACTATATTTTTATGAACTCGTGTTCTCCTTTTTCTCAATGTATCTATTCATTCTTCAGTTTTTCAGACTAAAAATATGGAAAAAACTAGGTTCATATTTTGACGTCCGCAAAAAGTAGGCGGGACAATTCAGACAAAAAATATTTTCTTGAAATGTGCATACTAGCGACCCCATAGTGGATTTAATTTGCGTAACTGGGTACTGAACAACCTTAAGTGCTAGTCGCCAAAAATAATACTTGATGACTAGCACGTTAGACCACATTAAGAGTTTTACCAAATTTGAGCATAATAATTCTTGAAGAATGATATAGGAGGAGTGTTGCATATAAAAAATATTGCGGTGTGTGTAAATGTGGGGAATATAGTAGCTCCAGCAATTGGTATTAAACTTGAGAATGTATAACAAAATGATGGCCCATATCAATGTTTTCCGTTGACATTAATTACGTTTTAAAGAAATTGAAACTTACTCGACTAATCTCTTATTAATACATTTGATAAGAGAGGATGATTAAAGAAAAATGATTTATCCCAGCATGTGTACAGTAGTGTCGCTGCGGGTGTCTAGTTGACTGAGCTGATGTTTGCTCATAACGAGCATAGAGAAAATTACATCTCAAGCTACACGATCAAGAGCAATAATATCTAGTAGCTGCTATAAATAGATGGAATACCCAGTAAACGTAGGTGTATTTTGACGAAACATATACAATCAATTAATGAAATTATTTAATCAAGTGTAACTAAAAAGTACACGTCTATGTTCCTTTAGTCCTAGTAGTTTTGCAAAGACTGTCTCCTATATGACTTATAGAAATCATTATTTCGACTACTTTAAGAATATTTATTTAGTTTAAAAGCTATATTATTTTCGGTTAAAGTAATACACAATTACAATTTGTTTTCGTGGTTCAGCGGGCTGTAAATGAACTTGAACAATATAGAAATTAAACGTTTCGATAAAATAGACATTATCTTCATCTTCTTCTTTTAGCTAGGGTCATCCCCTGTTTGTCTAGGTTGTTTCTATTCAGCGGATGAGGAAAACCAACTTTGTCCCCATCTCTTGGGAAGTCGTCATTGTTGTCTCTTTCCTTTTGGTCTCTCATGTTTGCATATACATGCTAGTCTGTTGGTTTGCATTCTCTCGACATGGTCATTCCATTCCATCCTTCTTTGCTTACTCCACTTCACCACATCCTGCACTCCGCATCCTTTTCTTATGGATCTACTCGTCTGTCTATCTCGTAACGTGACATTCGCTATTTTTCTGAGAATCTTCATTTCTACTTTCTAATTTTTTGTTTACTTTTCTTGGTATCTGCTCTTGTCTCCGTGGAGTATGTTAGTACTGGGCGAACCATAGCCTTGTATACTCGTACTTTACTTTCCTTAGAAAGGTGCTTGTTCCGCCAGACCATTGTGTTTAGATACCCGGTTACTTGTGTCGCCTTCATTGCCTGTTGTTGAACCTCCGCCCGCAGGTCTCTTTGACTCGTTACCTCGACACCAAAATACCTGAAGCTCATTACCTGTTGAACGACGGATCCGTCTATTTCTAGTTTACAACGAAGTGGCTGCTTACCATGCACTTAGTTTTGTCTTTGGAGATGTTCATATTATATTTTTTGCCGGTAATGTTGAATTGATGCAAAAGTCTTTGTAAGTTATCTTCGCTGTCTGCTAGGAGCACTGCATCATCGGCGTAGTATACTATGTTTACGTTGTGTCTTCCCATAGGGTAACCATCTTTTCCTCTTATTGATTCTATCATACGGTCCATTATTAAATTGAATAAGAAGGGGCTCAACGAATCCCATTGTCGTATGTCAATGTTTATTTTGATTGGTTCCGTAATTCCATAAAATGTTTTGATTCTAGTCGACGTGTTAGTGTTAATATTATTGACGAATTCCACAATGGTTTGTGGTACGTCATATTCATGTAATATTTTCAAGACGTCGTTTCTTCTCACACGGTCGAAAGCCTTGCTGAAATCCACGAAGCACATAAATAGCGGGTTGTTATATTCGATTGATTTTTCTACCAATTGGCGTATGATGAAAATGGCATCTGTTGTACTACGATTCTTTCTGAACCCCTGTTGCTCCTCTGATATTTGTATTGTTTCATGCAATAGCTTTCTAATTATGGATGTAAACAATTTAAGGATTGTATTCAACGGAGTAATTGTCCTGTGTCTTCTTATCCCCTTTTTTGTGTAACGGAATCGTGTAACTATTTTTCCAGTCCTCCGGTACCTTTTTAGTGGCCAGCACGTTCGATAGCAGCTCTTGCAGAGCCTCTTCCAAGCAATCGCCACCGTACTTAAGTAATTCAATATACAAGGTGTCTCTAAAAGGTCTTTAAACAACTCTACCACGTATTTTTCGGACCAAAATAAACCGATTTAGCAAAACTTGGCTTAGTCAAAGTTGCTTAGTTTGTGCGCAATACGGTCCTGAAGTTGCAGTTGGAAAATTGTTTTTTGTTATAAATTTGAAACGGCTGGAGCGATTGCGCTAAATTTTGTCACGTTTACATAGTTTTATGAGTCAAGAAATTCTGTATCAAAATTGTGATAGTAATCAATCCATAGGCGGAGAACCTGCGTTTATAAATATTAAAACATTTCCATTTTCTACGCCAATGGATAAAAAAGAGTTTGTCTATAAAATTTAGATTAAGTGTCTTAAGTACAAGAAAAAAGGTACTCTTGGTAAGACTCGAAAAATTGCATCGTTTTCTAAAAAATCGCATTTTAAGATTTGAGAACATTAAGTAGAGGACGGCAGCGTATACTGTGTGCTCCATGTACATGTATCTTTAAGCCGTGTACACGTGTCTTAGGCCGTTTAGACGTCTCTTTAAACTATGTACACGTCTTTTGACGTCGTTTTTGAATTGATAAATGTGACAAAATTTAGCGCAATCGCTCCAGCCGTTTCAAATTTATAAGAAAAAACAATTTTCCAACTGCAACTTCAGGACCGTATTGCGCACAAACTAAGCAACTTTGACTAAGCCAAGTTTTGCTAAATCGGTTTATTTTGGTCCGAAAAATACGTGGTAGAGTTGTTTAAAGACCTTTTAGAGACACCTTGTATATACCATCCGGACCCGGAGATTTTCGTGATTTTAGCTTTTTTATGGATTCTTCTATTATTTCTCTAGTAAGATATACCGGGGTCTTATGATGTCTTTGTTTGATATTTTCTAAGCTATCCTCTTGAATTTTATACAGCTGACTGACATATTCATGCCATTGTTCAGTTTTAATAGATGGTATTTGTATATGTTCTGCTACTTCCTTTTTCTGGCTTCGCAACGTCTTTCAAATATTTCTTTGGGTTCCATGTAAATCATGCTCTAGGTCTTTAGTGTATTTTTCCCAATAACTTTCTCTTATTTTTCGGATAGCTTGGTTGTTGACGTTTCTTATCAATTTGTATTCTTCATATTTTTGCGCTGTTGGATTCTTTTTATATTGTAGGAATGCGTGTTTTTTAATTATCTTCATCAATTAACTAAAACATTTAAACCACCTATTAATATAACTGTAAAATACATTTTATAAATATATTTTCGGCAAATATACTGTATATTACATATTATTATTATTATTATTAAAGCAGATAAATTATTAAATTTTGTTTGATTTAAAATTTTTCATGACATCGCGATAGAAGAGAAGAACGTTGCAATTTTTTGAACAGCGATATACGACTCGTACTTAACATTTGATGGTATCTCCCATGAAAGTAGATGATTTTTAATAATGTATCTTCAACAACTGGTAAATCCGTAATACACGACCACATACCGCGAGGACTACAATGGAGTTTCGGAATAATACTGCGTTATCATCAACAAAAGACAATGTAGATATTCTCCAACAACGGATTTTAGCAACTTGGTGCAGTATACTACAATGTACTGATCATTTGTAAATTTCTAGTACCATTTTTCTCCAAACTATCGACCAGATTTAACATAGTTAATAATTTAATTTCCAAATAACTACAATTAATGATTCAACTGCCTGAAAATTGTTTGGCATTGAATTAAAAACGTTATGTGAAATTGTTGTTATTTATATTAGTAAATGAAGGTGACCATTCAATGGTGAAGATTAAGTTGCTTAATACGAAACCAATTATACCGCTCAGGATAAGTTTCATGAATTTTGAAACGGAGAAATTTCAAATATATTATGCTCTGAACTGTCTCAATACAAAATTGCAATGGAATACTTGGAGACACGCATTAAAAACATACAACCCTTGACAGAAAACAATAACTAATATTGGGACAAGAAATTTTTGCCAATTCCATATTTTTAACTCGTACCGCTTGGTAAATACGAGATAGGCGCCATAAATTCTCGGCCTGACAGGTTTATACAGGTTCAAACGTGTTCAAACTCCGTCACGCCATGCTTGCACATACGCGAGGTGTATACTATAAATATGACGGTTCGAAGCCTAGTAGTTTTTAGTAACCAGCCAACCAACGTGACTAGCGCACGAAAATGATCCTTATCGCATTAAAAAACGTTGTAGACGGCGTTTACGGTGATTCAACCGTAAAAAAATGGGCATAATGTTTCCGTTTGGGACAAGAATTCCTGGAAGATGCTGATCGGTCAGGTCGACCAATTGAAGTGAAAACACCTCAAAAAATTTCAATTATTGAACACGGGATTGTGAGGATTTTTTGCTAATTGACTTTAAAGAGCGCAATACAAGTGTGTTAACTTATTGCGTAAATTAAGAGACAGTGTTTGAGCAAAACGTCGTGGAAAATTGACAAAAGGTGTGCGATTACTGCACGACAATGCTGCCGTCCATACTGCCGCCACTTCACAAGCTGCCATCCGTGAATGCGGCTTTCAAGAATTGGAACATCCACCGTATAGTCCGGATATGGCTCCTTGTGGTTTTTTTCGTTTTCTAATTTAAAAAAAGACCTTAGGAGCCCTAGTTTTAAGGACGACAGTGTAGTGTAAGCAGCTGTTATAGAACATTTTGACTGAAAAACTTCAGACTATTTTTACAAGGGTATCGAATTATTAATTAATCGTTGTAATAAATGTATAGAAGTTAGGGGAGATTACATTGAAATATAAAAATTCTTATATTGTTCCATGTTTCTTTTTTTGTGTATCAGGCCGAGAATTTATGGCGCCTACCTCGCACCTAGTGAGTCACATTACCTGCGATAGCTAATATGAGAAAATTATATTGTTGCAATGTCATTAAAACAAACTCCAAACAAACTTCCTTTTTTCGATCTTTCATCTTGTTCTAACATCCCGTCTCGCGTCCCCGCCCATCACCATTCTAAATCATTTGTGTCCGACCGTGTTTCCATAAACTGGCACTTTGTTCAATTTTATCTGCACGAAAGAGAGAATACCGCAAACGCTAAACAATGTGTTATTGTTTAGTTTGGAAACTAGAACTCCTGGTATTCAGAGAGTTCCCCGATGCAGGGAGTGTGGTGGATAGTAGAGGTAACAGCGGGCAAATATTCGTCTTCTAACTCGGTCTTCTGCACTCAGGATGTCGTCTGTCTTTGTTTAGATCTTCTCACCAGTTGTTTTGTTCCGTTATTGTCTGCAGCGTTTACTTTGAGAATATTATGTATGTATATATTTATTTAACAATAAGTACTAAAGATAGGTACACTTATAAGTCATTTTAATAAAATAGCTATGTGGTATTAACATTTTAGTTAAAGTTAAAATTTAATTAAAGTTATTAAAGTTATCCAAGTTGTCTAGGTATAAGTTTGGTCTTGTGAATTGTAACGTTCCAAATTACCGTTGTTTTATTATTGACCAACCGATCTTTACTTGAATGTAATTTAGCCTTTTAAACTGTATTATCTTAATCACTTTTTTTTACTTAATTACCTCAATCATGCCTCACTTGTAAGTTACCTTAAATATTCTATTAAGTTTTGATAATATGCCGGATAATTTTAAGTTCGCTTTGTACATGGGCGTTTTATTTATCTAATATTATAAATTAATATGACAATGTGCGTAAGGCCCAGTGAGCTATTTATTTTTGCCCCCCCCAGAACATAAGTTTAGATGCATAGTAGTAATTAAATAAATATGTTGCAAATAAGTTTTTTTTTCTGGAGCGGCTGCAAAAATTATCTTCTTTGGTGAGATCCACCTATTTTCAGGGAGTTTCACTTTAGATGCTACTCAAGGTCCTCAACACCACACAAGCGGCCCAATGCAGGCAAAAAGTTCATTTTGAGAAGAAGTAAATTTCATTATGTACTTGAAACAAATTATTATTAAAAAATAAAGGTTAATAATCAGGCTTTATAAACAGTTTATAAGTCATAGTGCGAATTTATCCTCACGGAATATGAAATATAACGCATCACACACCTCGACTATTAACCCTACAGAATTTCTGAGAAAATGACATCTGATGAAGTTCTTACACTACGTCTTTTGCATGCGTGTACAAAGGTTTCTCCAATGAACCTCTGAGTTCCGTCGTCCGACTTGGACATAGCAGTTGTTATATCACCTTTCTCAAAATGTATATCTATGAATACACGAATTTAACCCTAATGCTTTACAAGAAGGTTCAAACTGCTCAATGTAAGTATAGTAAAATATATAAAAAAATGGAAATAACGCGGATACATGAAATAACGTGTAGCTTACATCTCCAAGGTTATCCCACCTTATTCCTTGGCTACACCGTACTGACGACGACCAATGAGTCAGAAACACGTGTCTACGGTTGCTCTACAGCGGAATTTACCCGTTATTATTCTCTTTCTTGTAAAATATATATACAGAGTGAGTCAAAAACATTTGGACAAACGCTAACAGTAGATTCTACTAGTCAAGTAAGGCAATAAATCCGAATAAACGTAATTCTGAAATCGTTCGCCTAACGAAACAATATATTATTATTGTCTCGCTTTAGAATTGAAGGTATGGTTCCCTTTTCGAATTAAGGTCTTGCAGATATGCAAAAAATATATGGGCAAGCAGGCTGTAATGCTAGACTGTATGCATTAAATTACCCCAGCTCCTTTTCTATATCAATTTTTTTTTTGGGTCGTTTAAAAAGTCTAATTAATATACAAAAACCAGAAGATTTACTACTACAGCGTGTAGCACCTAAGATGCCTCGGACCGTAGCTCCTCTATCATACAATATATCGAAAAAAGTCTAAGAGAAAAATTGTCCATAATTACAATCGCAATTTTCCTAAAATATTTTTGGTCATCAGTGTCGTGCCGTATTCCAGTGGCGTATTAAACTTATGTTTTTTTAAATAGAACAATATATATTTTATGGCTGATTCGGAAAGCCCTTGAAGAGTACTTTTTTTCCTTATGTAACGTCATACCGCTAACTTTAACGGTTTCGCTGTTATAACGGTTTTTCTTCACAGTTAAACCATACTTTTTTTGGCAGGAACTAAATTGTACCGGCGTTTGGATTTCGAATTTAGGGATAGACTAAGACCACTTCTGTCTACTCTTAATTTTTTTTCAAGTGATTTAAGGAAAGAAGATAATTTTTGATTGGGCTTTGCAAATAGTCATTTTTTTCTAAAATATCAAATGGGAAGCATATAAAATAATTACATCGTTGGATAATCGAATAATCGAAATTCCAAGTTTTCCATTAAAAAAAAAATAAATAAAAAAAAATTATCTTTCCTTAAATCACTTGAAAAAAAAAATTAAGAGTAGGTAGAAGTGGTCTTAGTCTATCCCTAAATTCGAAATCCAAACGCCGGTACAATTTAGTTCCTGCCAAAACAAATGTCGAAGTATGGTTTAACTGCGAAGAAAAACCGTTATAACAGCGAAACCGCTAAAGTTAGCGGTATGACGTTACATAAGAAAAAAAAGTACTCTTCAAGGGCTTTCCGAATCAGCCATAATATATATATTGTTCCATTTAAGAAAACATAGGTTTGATACGCCACTGGAATAGGCACGGCACTGATGACCAAAAATATTTTAGGAAAATTGCGATTGTAATTATAGACAATTTTTTTCATAGACTTTTTCGATATATTGTATGATAGAGGAGCTACGGTCCGAGGCATCTTAGATGCTACACCCTGTATTTACTACTATTCGTACTGTGTAAGGAAAAAAATGGTGCGACGTTGAAATGTATACAATCGAATTGGTGGCCTTGAATTGAACAACTGCTTTAATGTTGTATTCAATTTATCATTTATAAGCATTTTGATGAAAATAAAGTAAATTCAGAGGATTCTCAACAACGGAATGTGAGCTTCAATTTGTTATATAGTTGATTGAAGGAATATATAAAGATGTGGAACGCTATGTAAAATAGCGTGTCTTTCCGTTAAGTCGACCCGCAAACCCCTTGCCGAGAAACATCATAGCTGTCTCGGGCTGTTTCGAATCTCGGATCCAAGCGACTGATGCAGTCGCTATAGATCTCGGACCCAGTTTTTGCTACGCTACGGTTATATCTCCTTGAACAATCGTTTTCGGACATACGTTTAGTTATACCTTTTGCTGTATTTTAACGAGTAGCAATATAGAAAACTAATAAGAGTTGAGTTTTAAAATTTCGCAAATATTAGTTTCGCGTTACGCTCTTTCGATTTATAATAGTTCCGAATTTTCGCTTCTTCCGGTTACACCGGAAATGGAGATCAACTTCCTTATTTTAAATGGAACACACCATTTTTCATGACTGACTCGTTTTTCCGACTTAATTTTAAGGGTAGTTTGCCTAATAAACTTTGCCTCTGAAGTCAGCCACTTTCGAAGTACCTATGTCGATTTTTGTAAAAAAATTGATAGCTGCAGGCGATTACCAATAACAACATTCCTAATAATTGAATGCATGCAGATTTAAAATTCTAGGTAATTATTTTAGAAAGTATACTGCTTCAAATGCCATATTATAAACTTTTCAAAATAATACAGGCTGATCAGAAAACAATGTTAAACATTTCGTACAGAAAATATCAATATGCTCTGTTAGTTTTAAATAGCAACCTACATTTTTTTCAACTTCATTAGATTCCACGTTCCAAATTAGGGGCAGTATGTATTTACTTTCTTATAACTAAACGTCTTAGTTTCGGAGTCATTTTGGATATTGTATCAATTCCTTTAAAGTTTATTTTGTATAATCAATGATGCTATGGAAATTCATGTAAATAAATAAAAGCTAGACAAAATTAAGAAGAAGTAGTCTTAATAACAGTTTCTAATAATCTTAAATTAAGTATCATTTTTCCGTCTAGATTATAGAACGCACACTGGCCATCATGTCTAGCATGGTAGCAGATATACTGTGTACTTTATCTTCAACAGAGTCCCAAATAAAGTGATCTAGGGGCCTTTAATCGGTGATCGCGGTAGAAACTAGTGATGTTGTATTTGGTTACTTTTCACTACCTGTAAACTATGCGTTACTTTTTATTCGTTACCGAGTACTCGTTCAAATGTGCGCTGCGGGAATATCAATAGTTAATATATGGTGCAAACAAAATGTTCACTTATATACTAATTTTAATATATATTACGTTAAATAAATCAAATTCGTTAAAAGTATCACACAAAACATTCCAACTCAAAACTAAGAGTAAAATGCCAAAGCCTAAAGTATTTTTAAGGAGTCCCCATTTTATTTACGATAGGCGAGATATGCTATCATAAACCATATAAATCCCCGGTACTCCGATATTAAATCACACAAATAAATGTAGAATGTAGTACATGGCATAAAATTCATTTTACATTGCATCAATACAACAAGTTCAAAATTTTATAATGAAATCGACCTACGCAAATACAAGTAACACTAATAATTGGTTAAATTCAAATATTTTGTATAAAGTTATTAACTCTCAATTATATTCTTTAATAAAACATTTCAGACAAGAATATATTCTAAAAGTTATATATTATGAGAGTAACTGTTTGAAAAAGTAACGATTATTTGAAACCAGTATTCGTTACTTCGGATCTTATCGTGTAACGAATACTTTAGTAACGGATAGTTACATTTGCAACACCACTAGTGGAAACCTATGAGGTCCTTTATTTCCGATCCACCGATCATAAAATATTTCGTCTAATACTTCTCCAACAGCTTTGGTACTATGTGCTGGTGCACCATCCATCTGAAACCATACACTACGAGCTTTTTCTGTCGACAGTTTATTTAAATTAAAATTTATGACGTTTCTTAAGATTTAAATAAATCGCTCACTATTTAAATTTTCGTCATAAAAATACAAAGCAAATATTTTGCCATGTTTAACAGCACTGGTAATATGATTGCAATTTGTTTTTATTTATTTACATGAATTTCCATAGCCTTATTGATATAGCAAATAAAACTTTAAAGGAATTGGTACACTTTCCAAAATAACTCTGAAACTAAAACGTTTAGTTATAGGGAAGTAAATACATACTGCCCCTAATTTTGAACGTGGAATCCAATGAAGTTGAAAAAAGTACAAGTTGCTAATTAAAAGTAGCAAGATATTGTTATTTTCAGGATGAAATGTTTAACATTGTTTTCTGGTGACCCTGTATTATTTTGAAAAGTTTATAATACCGCATTCGACGCAGTATACTTTTCAAAATAATTACCTACAATTTTAAAGCTGTGCATGTATTCAATTATTGGGAATGTAGTTATGAGTAATAGCACGCACCTATCAATTTTTTGACAAAAATTGAAATATTTCGAAAGTGGCTCACTTCAGAGGCAAAGTTTATTAGACAAACTATCCTTAAAATTAGGTCAGAAAAACGAATCAATCATGAAAAATGGGGTACTTCATTTAAAATAAGGAATCCATTTCCGGTGTAACCGAAAGAAGTGAAAATTCGGAACTATTTTAAATCAAAAGAGCGTAACGCGAAACTAATATTTTCTAAATTTCAAAACTCAACTCTTAATAGTTTTCTATATTGTTCTAACGAAATCTCGTCGTGATATACCCTGTATATTCGACGATAATTACAACATAACTTGTTTATAACACTACAAACTAACTAAAAAAATATAAACTCATTTCTCTACAGTTTATAAACTTAACACGGTAACAATTACGAATAATACTGGCTCATATTTCGGGCTAAATAAACATTGAGACACTGACATCTATACACGAGGAAAAGGAGGTTTCTACATAATTTTCGGACGTGGAAAATAAACACCGATTTTATTGCCAAAACCATTAATTCAGGCAAATTTATAACATAAAACTTTAATTTATATCCTATTATTTTAACAGTAAAATTACTTAAAACGCCACAGAACAAATCCGTCTTGCTTTGTGAGTATTATTACCAGATTTCGCACGGGTTCAAAGCGCATGATAGTGTAATGAGAGAGAATAGAATTTCAATTAGCCGAATTGGAATGTTAAATAAAAGGACTGAGTAGGTACGGTGGCTGGGTTTAATGAGATGACGAATTTAAAATATACATAATTGTTTTTGAGGAATGCACTATTATTTTATTTGTTACATATAAGTGCTTATATTAATTTATACTACGCCGAAATACTAAAGAATTCATTTTGTATCAATATATACATTAATTTTGCTGAAACCTGTGTTTGAAAAATACTGATGGATGATTTTGCGTTATTGGCATTGCTTCTGAATGTGTATATACCCATGTGTGTTGTGTGTGTGTGTGTGTGTGTGCGTGTATGTCGTAAATGGAACCTATAAATATTTATTTGAAACGTGTTTAGTATATTTTTTGGGCGATTTTCATTTAAATATTTACACACACCGGAAATTAATATTAAATTTATTCATATGACCTGTAGTACCGCAAAAGCAACGTCTTTCTTTGAAATAATATTCTATTTCTGCCAGCGTACGTACAACATACATAAATTGAATGCGTATGTATCATTGCTCGTCTTGTTTGGATTAATAAGAAGTTGGAACTGGATCACATTATAGAAATGGAAATATTTGGCGCAAATTAGATCTACATTTGTCCACATGTTTCGTGGAAAATTTCAGGCATTGTTCGTAGCTAGGCTTACATAAGAACACACGTGGACTGACTAGCTGGGTATAAATGCATTTAAAGCATTGCGGCAAAATTCAGCCCTACGTGTTGCGCCGTCAAAGCAAAACATTCAGCTGGAATTTTTTGTGATTTACGCGGTGCCTTTGACTGTGTTGATCATGACATTTTGCTTGATAAACTGGAGTAGTACGGAATTCGAGGTATTTTTGTGCAATGGTTTGAGTCCTATCTGTGTGATAGATTTCAATTGGTAAGGATAACCAACAAGACTGATAGTTGCCTCAGGGCAGTGTTTTAGGCCCAGTTCTTTTTCTGATTTTTATTAATGATGCAGATTTTCTAGAAAATTTCCAAATAACTTTGTATGCTGATGAAACTAGCGTTGTCGTGTTGGCTTCGAATATTTCTGAAACTGAACGACAGTCAAATATTCTCTCACAAAAAATGATACTTGGCTTACTAAAAATGAGTTATATCTAAATAATGACATGGCAAAATTGATGGTTTTTCATGCAATACAAAATAAGGCCCAGTTGGATTTACATGTATTTGCGCAAGATAAAGATACAAAACGTGTTAGTGCAATAAAGTTTTTAGGTATCCGTTGTATGTCTGGAATTAAACCAAACAATTATGATATCGATATTCTTTGGAATTGTAATGACAGTAAATATAGATTATTGTATTATATTATTGCTATTATTAAATTTTTGCCAGTACGTACAGTGCCATATCTTGGAGTCCCATGTCAAAATATATATATACAGGCAGAACAAGGACTAAAACAGAAAAGCGCAACTGCACATACTAATTTAAATATTTTTCATAAAAAAATTAGAACATGGAAAATTGCAAAACTCAAAATTTTTTCTTCTTCCTTTATCAAGGTTTCTGTGATTATGTCGTCAAAGTCCATTATTTTCTAACACCTTTTGTTCAATGGATAGAATAGTTCAAACCTTCTTGTCCCATGCTAGACCGGAGGTAGTTTTCAATAAGTTTCAACTTACTGAAAGTTCACTCGCAGGATGCCACTGTAACCAGTAAGGTATAAAAAAAGAACACTGAGGTTAATTTCTGTCTTTGGATATGCGTCTTTAAGAAAATATTTGCACATACGCTGTCAAGTTGGTTATCTGACTCTATATCTTCAAAGAGTTCCATAAATTGAGTTTCGAAAAATTCAACTTCATTAACTACGAGTAAGTCTTCAACATTAATATCCTTCGAATACTGAAGTCTAAAATCAGCAGCACATTTTTGAAGATTACTCACACATTCATTTTTCAGTGATTTGCCCTATATAAAACTAAAATCTGATTAAACAGATGTAACAGTTTCATGTCGCTTCTTCATTTCCATCATCAGTCTGTCATACATAGTATCGATTTCTCTCTCAATCTTTCGCTAAAACCTTTACTTTTCTTCTCTTTTTATCAGAAGAAATCGGTCTAATACCCATAACTTTACTGGTTTGTTTCCCATATTCGAGTACTGAATCTATGCGTTCATCAGGTAATGTTTGGATAGATTTTGTAAAGCCTTTTAACATTTCAAAAGCTTCAGCAAAGAAAACACTTTTGGCTGTTTATTTTGTCAATGCTGGCAAAAACGCTATTCCACATCTGCAAAAGGCATAAAAATTGGAAATCAATTTGTTTTATGATTGCTCTGGCTCCAGAAACTGAGTCAGAGTTTCATTTTGTGGCATTTGTCATTTCGTGAAGTACTGTGAAAATATCAGTAACTTTTGATTAAAGAGCAGCAACAGTATTTTGTTCGTAGGTTCACAATGACCCTTAAGACGTATTCCAAGTTTTTCTATTAAAATTTCTATATACCGGTAAAAACAATGAAAAACGTTACTATTTCTTGCACATATAAGGGCTACCATAGTGCACAGAAATAAATAAACACTTAGCTCCTTCTCTTCTTCTGTCACCACAGCAGGTCTCATTCTGTTCTGCAATACAACTAGTCAAAGATGGCCGCTAACCTACTACCATTACTATGCTAATGCCCAAACAGGTAAACAAAGTGTTGCCATACTTGATTTTCCCAAATAATAAATTCTGTTTATCGTTGCAGCGAGCTATCTGAACCAAATGTTGACAAAGCAGCTAAACTAACTCAGGAGGCCTAAAAAAGATGTTACCAGTCCAAAGTCCAAGTAACTAGGTTTGAATTCCTGAATGCACGACTCGTCGGAATGCGGGCGTTTAAATACGAGATTCCGCACTCTAGTGAGCTAACTGCAAAGTGTTTGTCTCGGAAAAGCAGGTTAACAGGCGCCAATCAGTGCCGACTTGATCGTTATATGGACAACCTTTACTTAACTCTTTTGTCATTATGATATTTTTGCTGAAAAAGAAACAAACAGAAATTCTGCCGCATTTGTGTGGATGGCGTTTTTACTGTGAGGATTTACTGTGCTAACCTGCGCATGCCCCAGGTACGGTACTGAGTACATAAGTTATTTGTATCAATTTACGTATGTAATATACATATCAATATAATTCTATGAAAAAAAATTTAACTAGAAGGCGTAATATTTGCAGACCATAAGAATTCGTAGGTTCCTGTACAAGACGACTTCAAAAGCATCCGAGATACGCACTGCGCATGTTGAGAAGAAAATTACAAATACCCAAGGTACTAACTGTTGATCAAAAGTTACATTAACTCCTTCTTGCTCATGATGTTTTAGGAATAATAGCCATAATAGGTATACTTAGACACAGTAGTTGTTGAAGTTGAAATTCCAATACAATTAAAGGATTTTTAACCGTAAATCGTGCATAAGTGATTTGTATGCATCTTCTAGCTAAACTTTGCTTACCTAACTTCTAATTTAATTTATTCACAATATCTTCACCGATCACGTGCAGTTGCCGTAATTAGCTCTGAGGAGTCGTCGAACCGTTGCTGTGCAAGATATAGCTGGTCAAATGTAGTACATGACGTGAACTAGGTTATTTAAGAAATAAATAAATATTATTTTTCGTGCATTGTTTAGTGCCAAATGTTCAGAACAAGCTGGGAATTACTGCAGTTATATACTAGCCCTATAAAAGCTGCAGTAACCGCTGCAGGAATGTTTTCAATTTAGTTCAAAATGTAATATGAACTCAAGTGAACTGAAAGATCAGGATTTAGATTTTCAAATTTTCCCATTATTAGGATTGACAGGAAAACTTGGTCAAGTTTGTCCTTACGTAAACCTACCTTAATTTATACACTGCAGGAAAAAATCTTTCCTGGACCAACATTTCTAATTCAATAAAATCTGCGCTATATAAACTCTGCAAAAATCTTCACTACAGCAAAAATCAATAAATTATTCCCAAATCATTTGAATAAAAACGGCCCCGGCTTGTTCTGTTTGCATTTCGGTATAAGTGGAAGGTAAATGTAATTTCCCGTAAAATTACGGCTGACAGAATGATAACTATCAACATTTTAACTCAATTCGACACTCGGTTAATTAACTTATTATTACCCGAGCGATAAATTTCCGTCCAGTCCTGCTGCTACCGCTATAAAATACGGAACTTCTTATCCCTCTCATATACTTCAAACTGAAGCAGTTTCTCAAAACAATTATTTTATAACACACCAGTATTTCCAATGCGGTGTCCGGTGAGTAACCAGACCAGAAGTAGACAAAGACGGGAAACAATTGCGTCACATTTTCGGTAGAAAAAACAAAGGAGTAGCGAGTAAGTAAATTGTGACGTGACTAAGACCATGCTTCGGCATGATGATAAAACAAGATAGAATTAGATTTCATTTGCATAATAGTATATTTATTATAAGTGCGCCCGTGTTTCTTTTATCTATTATATTTGGCATTTTGCTAGTTAACTCGTTTGTGAAATTGTAGTACCCTGGACACACACACACACACACACACACACACACATACACATCTGGACAAAGCCGGCAAAACGCCGACTCGAGAGACAAAGGCTCGGTGTTACACATGAGTTGGTGGTCCCGCGATTTGTCGATCGTTGTTCTTAGCGACATCTACGAATTTGCGTGGTCATTTGTAATTAGGACGATTTCGCAAATTTACATGGGGAAATTCTAAATATGCTTACAGACAATGGAATTATGCAAGGTAGAATTTGTTTTGGTTGTGATTGGTACTTCTCTTAAATATAAATACAGGTTAATATATCATTTTAACTGCTATAGTTAAAAATCCTGTACTTTTTTTTTTAACGTTTCAAAGTCCCCTGAATCCCCTGATAACAAAAAATGTGGGTCCTGATGTATAAAGGAATATTCTTAAAAACGAGACCATTCTGTGCGGTCAAGCAAAAGAAATTTTTCGAAATATTATGCGCTAGGATGTTCTTCCGTAGTTGTATATTCTATTTTCGATGCGTGAAACATTTCGTGTGTTCGCATTTTGTGTCAAATCCCATGCTCTCATTTCATTATTGATCTTCCTCTTGTACTCATACCAAATGGTGTCCACTGGGCAATGTTGTGTATTGTTGCTCTTAGGTTTGCTCTGTTGATGTGCCCACACACACTATCTTCTTCTTTGGGCTTTCATTCGTCTCACCATATCATTCACTAGTTGATCGATTTCGTGGTTCATTAGTCTGCGCAGTTCGTATTACCCTCGTAATGGGTCATACACTGTTCTTGTTACTTCCTTTAAAATATGCTTAGCTTTTCTTCGTCTCTGTTGCGTATGTTACTTACTGGTCTTATAGTAGCCCTGTAGTTTTTAATTTTAGTATCAAATCTGATATTTCTGCTTTTCAGTACTCCTATACTTGTAATATGCTTTATTCCTTGCTTGTATCTGTTGTATTTTATATTTACATATAGATGTAAAATGAAAAGAAGAAAGAGGAGTCTGAATTTAAAAAATTCTCTATTAAGAGAAAGCATACTGCAATTCACCATATCAGATGTACTTGCAGAATTAGCCCAGTATCGCTGCAAGGAAGAAGTTTACGGCAAGTGATATGTTTTGAAATCTACTTGACGTTGTAAATTGGCGGAAGGATTATGCATTGACTCAAAATTAGTAGAAATTGCTGTCGATATTTTATTATATAGTCTGACTTCAACACTTATCCATACAGCGTAAAGAAATAAGTCCTGCCCCAATATGAAGATATAAACAATTGGGTTTGCTGTGGAAAGCAAGCCCAAAAGCCTTCGCCTTTCATTGTAATGGATGAAAGATGGGGAAGTTTACGACCACTTTGCAGAATCAGAACCTGAATAGGATTTATAAAGCTAGAGTGATGAAGGCCAGTTTTTTTACTTTTAGGAAGCAAAAGGAATTTAGTTTTCTGTTCGTCTGTAGTCCCTAATGCGAATATTTTTCTTTTAGAATTTATAAAATACATATTAATGATTTTATGTGCAAAATCTGAAGATTTCTTTAAAGTTAACTATTAGAAATGAAAACTGTTAAATATACCTCGTTTGAATCCTCATTATTACCAGAATATTTTCGAAAATATTTTCCACTATTAATATATCGAAACTTTCCTTCACTACGTGTGGCCACCACACCATTTTATTATACATTCTCGCGATTAAAACACTATCAATTAGTGTAAATTTGTAATAACGACTTTTCTCAAAATGTGCAGAAGAGCTATGATGATCTAAATATTCAAGCATTTTGTGATTTATAGTCAGCCGTAATGTTACAGTATTTTAAGATATCTTTCAATAACTATCACAACAGTATGACCGTCAAATTCTTATTAAACCATTACATGATATTGTATTAGCTTTGTTATATTCATACTAAATACGAGGATTGTTTTACAGGATCGAATGACTTTATAATTTCAAATCAGTTGATAGTACTCTGCACATTCTAATAATTTGCCTAATAATATTGGAAGGTGCAGATATTATTTTAGGGCTCCGAAAAAAATATTGTTTTAAGACAATTACTTATCGATAAAATAGTTGTTCAAAAAATCTTTGCTGTTTGATTTTATAAATAAAAAAAACATCGGCTAAATGCTCGAAAGGTAAATTTATTCTTATTTTCTTGGAGACAATATAAAGTTCGACACCTTTACAATTCGATGTAGTCTCATTGTTAGAGAGAATACTAACAGATGAATTAACATTAAATGGTAAACCTCGATACCTCGATAGAGTTTTTCGAATATTTAGCTTGTATACTTAAAATGATTTATGCTGTATGGATATTGTCTGGTTAGTGTATGTAGTTATTTGTGTATTTGAGGGATGGTACACTCAGACAAACATTTGCATTAATTTAACAAAACGGTTATTGTTAATAAATTTTTGTTAATACAACCATATTTTCAGTAATATTAACAAAAAGCTTGGTGCACATCTGACAAAATGTGTGTTATTTTTTTAATGTTACATCAACAATTAAAAACTGTTGCCAATCCAATGAACATACCAACTCTAAACACAACAAAAATTTTCTGTTAGATGAATATGTTACAAATTAACAAAAAAAATCCAATTACTTCAATATACTAGTTATGTTGGAACAACACAGAAAATATGTTGGGTTTATATTGCCCCCTCTGATAATAAATAAGATCGTCTAAACTGCAACTCTAAATCTCTCTGCGAAACATGCATATATTAATCCGTACATGTAGAATATTAATATTATATTGATTTATCTAAATACTCTTGCTTCTAAGCGGCCTTATCATATTGGTTGCTAGTAAATGTGCAATGGCGGTTATAAAAGAATCATTCTCTCTCTATGTGAGTTGACCATTATTGTGTAATTCGATAATGAAATGCTTAGGTTTTTATTTGTTAAAGTTAGTATTCTAATAATAAACCTGTGCTAGAATAGAAGTTAGTATGTTTGTAAAAATAACATTTTATATTGAATTGATTGGTTTAAAAAAGAATTTTATTTGATTCAAACAAAATATTTGTTTCAACCTATATGATATTCTTTTTCATCTAACGAAAATATCATTTATATTAACTAATTTCGTTTGTTGCCCCAAACTTATGTTTTTCTAAAATGAACAAAAATACAATGTTAATTCAATAATTTCTCAAATCTTATATTAAATACATGTTGCCCATTGAAATAAGTGTGATTTTACGTTGATTTAAAAATACATACTGTCGTTTAGCTTAACAACATTTTATTATTCTATTAACAACAATTCTGGGACAAATATATTATTATTATTATTATTATTATTATTATTAATAATGAAGTAACAGCAAGTTCAAAGAAAATTATTTGTTCGCCGTATTTAAATATAAATTGTAGTTGATTTAACAATTTTTTTGTTAAACTAATGCATCTATTTCTCTGAGAGTAGTGGAAGAGGTCCTTCATGACGTAACATATTCAGCGACTTATTATTAGTGTAAATATAAAGTTTTAACACAATCGCGTCAGTAGTTTTTAAACTATGGTGAACCCCGTAACTTAATGGGGAAGAAAGTGTCAGATGTGGAAAAAATTGAGTATCGCTTATCAAGTTCCTTACAAAGCAAGAAATATCTATCTGTTCATACCATACTGGAAGAGATGTAATCGGTTTACGGGGATACTCGCTCGCGAAAAACTATGGCACAGGCGCTTTAACCGATCAGACCATTTCAGAACTTGTTAAAAAAATCAAAAAATTAATATTGAAAGATGCTCGGCTAAAGAAGACACAAGTCGCAGGAACTACTATTTCTTTAGAGAAAAACAAATTCTACTTTGTAAGGATAGAGATTTATCTGCCAATGAGATTTTTGCTACTTCCTTTTGAACTCACTTAATTGTAAGTTGTTATGTTACAAGATTTCTACAAGCTCATCAATTTCCGGTAAGTTTACGGCTATAATTCCATAATTAGTAAGAAAGGTCATGAATCAAATTAATAAGAAAAAACAGATGTGGAAGGTCATCTTAGGCATGTATTTTTGAAAAACTAATTCGGATAAAAGACGGTTACCATGCAAAATGTTAAGGAAGGAACTGCTATCCTAGCTTACGGACTGAATAGAAAGATTACTGCTAAGCTATTTGAAGGTCTTGCTATTTATCGAGAGCAAGCATACCATACGATGGTACCTTAGTTAAAGCTCTTTCAGTGTCCATATATTCAGTTCATTTAATAGAAGAATATGGTATAGATATAAACAACAGGCAACACTGCCAACCGTTGATGAAGAATATATATCATCTCAAAAAATCTCTGATTTTACCAACGATGGATGCTTGGTGATGCTAATAATAAAGATAGAGAATAGTATAATTATTGTGTGTTGTTAATTTTTGATATTCAATTTAGTTCATTTGCTTTCAAAATATGACGTGTCAGAAGTTAATTATAATTACCACCAGAAAACGAAAATAAAATGTATGAAATAGTGTGGGTAGGCCGATAAAGAGTTGAACATTTATTGTTGTTGTTTATTTTCTATATTAATATTTTAAAATATTAATTACTCTGCAGAACAAGGCGTTTAAGTGCCTAATTCAATTGTGTTAGTTATTAATCATAGTAATTGACACATTAAGTGGAGTTGACAACACGTGCATACGCATTATAGCCGCTGCGGCAATAAACAGATCCTCTCTAGGAAATGCTGCTTATCCTAAGTTTCAAATTATGTGTATATTTCTAGGCAAATTTCATCCATTTATATCAGCGAAAATTGACGACAATTACATGTGACGCTTACAGGCACATATACACATGCAAACATACGTACAACAACAGCCAAACATCAGTCAAGCAATAGCCGAGTGCGACGTTTGTGCTTTAAATAATTAATAACAAAAAGAGGTGTTTGCGTTAAGCGTAGTAAAGTAGAAGTTTGGTGTTTTCAATGCATACAAATATACAATTACGATAAAAGCTTTGTGTCTTCCAAAACTCGCGCTCCTTGTGAATAATAAATATGGGAGGATATTCGTTCGCTGAGGAAGTATCTTTCTCAATTTTCTTGCAAAGTAATCTTGAAATATATCTTCTGTTTAGAAACGAAGAAATTTTAATTTGTCCGAAATTGTCTAAAAAGTCTCCGCATTTTTCTGCTGTGTTTGGATAAAATGTTAAGTTCTAATGATAAAAAAAACACTTGTACTTTCTTATTTCTTATACGCAGCATAAATTTTCAACGTCGAGATTTTTGCAGATGTCCACATTTTGAAGTCTTCTGATACCAAAAAAGTGGTTTTTAAAGAACCTCTCTCTCTCACTCTCTCTCTCGCTCTCTCACTCACTCACTCTCTCTCTCTCTCTCTCTCTCTCTCTCTCTCTCTCTCTCTCTCTCTCTCTCTCTCTCTCTCTCTCTGTAACCACGATAGCGGTCAAACCGCTGTAGATTCCAAATTTTGTATTTACGTTTCTTGAGATCTGATTACTTTTTCAGTAAAATCGGTAGACCGGAAATAGTAGTTTACTTCAGAGGAAAAAATTGAATTGTCAATATTTCGTCAATTACTAATTTTAAAGAGATTTATAAAATATTCAAATGTACTCAAAATTAAATTTGAGGAAAATTTATTAAAAAAGTTTTTCGAAATACCTACCAGAAGTGGGTCTTTTACTCTTATTGAAAATCAGTTTTTTGCGAATATCTCGCAAGTCATGCCTTTTAGCCAGGTACATTACGAGTATAAAAGTATTTAAAACATAATTTTAAATATCCTTTGTATAAAAAAAATTTCAAAATTCGGACCGGAAGTAACACTTTTACTTTTATCAAATAGTGATTTTTTGCAAAATATCGTAAATTATGTATTCTATATACAGGTTAGGTCTGTTTTTACCTTGCATGCGAGATAAAAGTCCATGTATTGAAACGAACTCTGTTGCCAATATTTATACACATGTGGGCAAGTACTGTTCAACGCTAGACGACAGGCCGATACGACCATAAGATTCCAATATAATGCATGTGTGCATGTTGCAGGGGTTATCTTCATTTTTAGGTATTATTCCCATTCGTAATATTCTTAAAAAGTATCTTAAGTTAATAATATAAGAATTCCTTCAGATTTATTATTTTTATGATTGAATTTAATTTCGTTTCGCTTAAAGTCTACTTGTCGGCTCTCGTACGTATATCTGTTAGGTAGGTACGGTTTGGCAACTCCTTTCGTGTTATGTACGGGAAGCCGCATGCAAGATAATCGTAGGCCAAACCTGTATATTTATCAAGAGTACAAACGTATTTAGAACTGGATTTGCAATGACTTTTGTATACATGAAATTTCAAAATTCGGACCGGAAGTAACACTTTTACTCCTATCGAGTAACACTTTTTTTCGAATATCTTGCAAAGTATGCATTCTATAGAATTTCTTAAGAGAATAGAAGTATTTTGGTACAAGGTGTATTTATTATTTAAAAACTTTCATTACTATCCGCCCTCTATAAATAATTTTAAAGTTAAATTATAAAGTTATAAATCCCGGATAAATATCGAGTACCATCATAAATCTTATATGGACGTCCGCCTGTCACCCACTGACTGGAGGATAGGAGTTTTCGAAAAAAAATAGGCAATACCGAAGTGTCTGTTTAAGACTTAAGACGACTTAAAACAAAGCCTTATTTATCCCATTGACCACATATATACAGACTTTAATGTACATCACATGATTTACATGTTTATGCTTAATTTTGTCATTGCATTAGCAGTTTTCAAACTTCATTCCTCCTACAACGTAATAAACCATGAAACAAAAGTAGTCATATTAATAATTCAAGTCTTGCATCCATTATGGAAATCTTAACTCTGTTAACTTCAATATTTTGTCATACTTAAGGTATATATACAGCATGGGTAAAAACATATTGGGGATAGGATATACCGTAGTCGACAAATTTTAATTTCTGGTACGAAAGTAGAAGAGGAAAAGAGCACGGCGAAAAAAGTAAAGACAAACATATAGCGACGCTGCCAAGTACACGCGGCAAACGTTTCCTATGAAATGTGGTGATCCCCGGAATGCGTCGCTTCGCCCACCACTGTTGGAAAGCAGGCATCGCTGCATATTATAAGGCCATCTTCTGCATGGGATAGATAGCTAGTATAGAGCTGTAACCAGAAATTAAAATTTGTCCACTACGGTATGTATACTATGCATACCGGCAACAACGCCCAGGTCGTGGCGGAAGTGAAGTACGATTATATTTTAGTCGCATACAGTCATCCGACGGATGTACATGTATTTATCTAAGCATCACACGCTTCGTAATTACATATTTACCAAATAAGATTCAAAATACTTCTGCGAGTTTTATTATATTGCGTATACAACGCAGTAGGAAAATAAAAGCACAATTCTAATTAAACATTAATTCTTAGTAAATTATTCTATAAACTTATTAAGAACGGAATTCCAATGAAAATAAAAAATATACTCTAAACAATACTAAAAAATTAAATGTTGTCGCATAGGCCAAAAAATGCCTCCTTCAGCAGCAAGGCATTGTCGAGACTATCATAAAAATTTTCTCGCACATTACGAATCATATCGACTGTTGTATACGCAATATAATAAAACTCGCAGAAGTGTTTTGAATTCTTATTTGGTAAATATATATTTATGAAGCGTGTGATGCTTAGATAAATGCATGTACATCCATCAGCTGACTGTATCCCACTGAAATGCTATAATCAGCTATAATCTGTATGCATAGAAAAAGTTATGATGTCTTAATTTTTTTAAATATCGTTTTAAGAGATCTTTTTAATTTTCTAAGTGTCAAAAATGCTAATGTACATAAAAATTTCATTTTAACTCTACGTTTCCTTGTTATCTTAAACAACAATTTAAATTTTTTAGGAAATCTACAAGTTTAGCTCTATTTACATTCGTTAAAATATCATGCGATCATTTAAATTCTAAATTAGAGCAGGCTGTGAAATTTAAATTAAGTTGGTATATAAGTACTAATTTACAATTTGAATTGTCAAAGTGACGTTTCAAAATGTTAATTAATCAATAATTGACATTCTAGACAACCTAATAAAAAAAATCCCGCCTGCTATAATTTAGAATTTAAATGATCGCGTGGTACTTTTTTAGATATCAAATATGTACTTACTGATGGTGCAATAAAACATCTACGTAAACACATGTTACAGGAAAAAAATATAAAAAGGAGCATTGCATAACTATAAGGATGTTTACCGAGTTGATTATATGGAGTGAAATGAACCCAGAGTTTGGAAAACTGCTACTAAACAATAAACGAATTTCTAAAGGCAATTATGAAGGTCCAAATGTTTATTTTAATGTAGAAGAGTCACAATAAAGGCGACTAACAGGAAACTCAGAGGATGTTGATATTATTGCGTTGCCTAACATGTAAATGTGGAGTATTTGTTTATGTAAATATCGTGGTGGCAGAATGTTGAAAGAAATTGAGAACAAGGTAATTGACGGAAACGAACAAATGATCCTTCTTACGTTCAAGACTTCATGTATACATGAAAAATTACTGTATTTTTTTTTAAAATACTTAAAACTGTGTGGCAGTGCGTCAATAATTTTGAGGCATGATGAGCTGCATGTATGTCTCCTTATCTATTGTTTTAGATATAAAATAATAATGCACTAAACCTATTAGTTTTCAATAATTCATTTTGAATTTACACATTTCCGCGTAATCATTGTTCTATGTTTTATCTCTCATGGGTCATTTAACGTATAGGTCGGCATTGCCTGTCATGTGGTCAAGTTGCCTATTGACAGAAGCTACAAATGGCAGCGTGCTTTCCTACATGTTATTTTGTTATTAGTTAGTATTAGTTATATTTATCAATAAAGGCTCTCCGTTAAAATGACAGTTTAGATTAATTTTAAACGTCTCTGACATTTTGTATTCAATGCGATTGGAAATAGAATATTTATTTATGTAGTATTTGTCCCCTGCTTCTGATATTTAACAATGTGACAATCATGAGTTTATGGAAGATGTGTTAATGCTCGAAAAACATTTCTCTGTTAGTAAATTGGTAACTCAATCATTAGTTTTTAATGAGTAAATCAACAGTTTTTTCCTTTAATGGTGCTGAGGGGGAGAATACTTGAAAAAATTCTAGACGGCTTCACTAGGTTTTGTGCTTAAGAATGAATAATCGAGCCAGCAAATCGATGACCAAAAACACGTATTTTGCAAATATTTCGTTCTTGAAAAAGTGCTTAATGAGTCTTTAGTTTCTAATATCATATTAATATATTAAGATCTCATGTATCATATGGTGTTCCAAGCTAAAACAAGAAGAATGAGAGTTCTTAAAACCACACTGCAGAAGTGTAAACTTCATCAAGGCGAGGTTAATAATACCGTAGATAATACGAAATACACGCATATAATATTCAGTAACGTATTAAATAAAACATATTCGCACATTTATTACATTTACGCGAGCGTCCGTCTCGTTTGGTCGGTTCGGACGTATGTGTATGTATAAATAGACGATATAAATACTTGCTTACAGTCCCGGGCTTGGTCTGATGGTAACGTATCGGCTTCATAACTGTGCGGTCTCGGGATCGTATCTATTCTGGGACATGAACTTATTTATTCATTTAAATTTCAATTTAATTGAAATTAAATACCACTATATGATATATTTATTTATCTTGTTCCCTTAACCGACTTTACCCGAAGAGCGTTACATATCCGAGCGTTGCAGGTCAGTCTTGTTCACTGCCTACAATCAGCGCAACGCGCCTAAAGAAGTTTACACTTCAATAAAAAGAAAACTAGTTCAGAATATAAGAGACAGTATTTATGGAAAAAGAAGAGAATAAAAGCACCAATAACACTTATTGTCAAATCGAAATAGCTCTTCGGAAAACTATCAATAATAAATCTTTGCCAAATGAAATCTTAATTTAATTTAGTTCGGGTGCCGCTCGATCTCGATAAGGATAAAAATCGCGTATTCGGGATTTACATGCTTTTATTGTTATTTTCTGCTTGAAGCACTCCTATAATATATTCAAATAGATAAAGCGTATTTTCGATCTATTGTCTGTTATTTTGCTGACCCGACGCCAACGTCTCGTTTCGCTTGGAGTGGACATCGTACAAGCGCAAGGATATTCAAAAGAAATCCACATCAGCCCGCGGCAGTAACAAAAAAAGATCTTATCATATGTAATAGACGTAGTACGTAGATACGCCTTCACATAGGATACGTTTTGACATGCTTCGTTGCGCCTACTTACCATACAATAACAATGAACCGAGAAAGAAACGCGTGAAAAAGCTGGAAGTGAGAAGGGTGACGAAGAGCAAGGCAATAATAGCACCAAAGCGATTGTTTCGCTATGTTTATCGATGTGTACCAATGTCACAGGTGTAATGTAGTGTTGTTCACATCACAGCTTTGTACGTTCGTGTACAATGGCAGAAACGGGTAAGGCAACCTTAAAAAGGAATAATAAAATCCTTAGAACTCTTGAAAATAGTTCGACAGAATTTATTATAACAGTAAAAAAAATTACAGGGGTTGTTAAGGTAATTTTTAAGTAGCCCTTGAATCGTAGTCATAATGGAAAAGCAGCTGCAGCGACTTTGATGTCACTCTTCTAGCATTTTTTTAGTGAAAAGACTGTCCTCAAATTTATGCACAAACGGAAACGTTTTTAATCAATGTTTCTATTTTTATCAGTAACATCACCTGCGGTACTATAAGTAATTCAAAATCCACCTTAGAAGTGATCGGTATAGATGAAATACCTATGAGTTTAAATAAGGCTTGTGCGTGTGAGCTCTCTTCGTGAATAGCTGACTTAATTAATAGGTGTTTCCGTAGGAAAGTATCCAAATGTCTCCTCCCTCTCAAGTGTGGGCTGTTGTTCCTCTTTTGAAAAATGGCGATTCCACAACACTCGAAAATACGTTACTACGCATTACTATCACCAAGATTATAGAAAATATGCCTGTAGTACCTCAATTTGTTCTTATAGTATAGAAATTTGCTAGATAGTCAATATGTGTTTCTGCCATTTGTCTACGACAGTATGTGTACTGTACTAGTTTGTTACAGTTCTGTCATTTAATGTCTCGCGGCGTTTGACTCAGTGAGAAGCAAGTGTCTTCCTATCGAATAAAATTTATTCTATGGGTTTACGAGGATCAATTAACGAGTTTATAATATCATATCTAAAAAACAGAAGACTTATCATGAAACTTCACGGATCAAAATTAGAAGATTTCAACATGAATCTGAGAAAACTATAGAGTAATGTTTTTACTAAAGTCGTCATATTGACAATTAATTTTCCGATTTTTTTTTGTGAGAGATATCCTTAAGATGTTCTACCATTGAAACTAGAAGTCGCCTTTTGAATTTAGGATAATTAAAAAGAGATGTTTAATAACATTGAATTAATGCTGCTGATACCCGTCGACTTTCGGCTGATGATCGAAAAACACTCAACAATGTTTCTTTCAATTTTAATCAAAAAAACATATATTTAAATAATGTAATTTAAACGCTAGAAAATATTCACACTTTTTCTATCAATCTGACAACAAACAACTGTCTAATTAAATAATTAGGCATGTCAGTTCCAATCTTGATCAGTCAGAAAAATTAATGTCAAATAAAAAATAATGACAGAACCAATCAATCAGGAAAAACTTCAAACACCTGCAAACGCGTCGTATCTAACATGTAACGGTAACACTGCTAATATACTAATTTAATAAATAGTGTAACGAAAATAACTCCACAAAAAGAAAATAAACATCGGCGCGAACGAAACGAAATGTCAATAAGTAATAAATCATGCACACATGTACGACGTAAGCGACTCGTATTTACTACAAACATCGAGAAGGAGATAGAATTTTCGCGTATCTTTCCAGAGTCTTATATGCCGATATAAAAAAGCGGCCGGTGCCCAGAAAGGATTCATTCATTCAGTAGTATTTGTACAGTGCAAATAAACATAAATAAGTGAGCCGTGCTACAGTGAAATAAATACATAAGTATTACAGATTTTTTTTAATGTAGGTATACCAATGATTTATAGTATACCAAGTGTTTATGCACGCGGATGACAGTTATATCAGATAAAGATTCCGACATTTTAAAAAATAAGGCTAATAGACTGTTGATGATTTAGTTAAATATAATAACGTTCTTATTATATATTCAAAAAAATGTGTTAATACATAATGTCTGTAGAGCACAATGAAATTAGAAACTAATACTGACGGGAATCCTTTGATTGTCGCCACAAATCTGTCTTAAATCAGGTCAAAAAGTCGTCATATTGACAATTAATTCTCTGATTTTTTTTTGTGTGAGATATCCTTAAGATGATCTACCATTGAAATTAGTAGTCGCCTTTTGAATTTAGAATAATTAAAAAGAGATTGCTGCTAATATACCATTTTAATAAATAGACTATAAATGGCAACATAAATTCAGAAAATGTGAATATAGCTCTATAGTATTACTACAGAAGATATTCTATGCCAAATCGATAATCGAATTATGTATTAAAACGATTACACTTTAATGTGGCGTTAAGGTTAAGTGTGTAGGCTGACCTCTCAAACGCCTAGCTGTTATAGGAAAATTGGTGACCCGCCTATTTTCTGCATACAGTGAGCAAAACATCCATTAAAATTCATGCTGTCTGTTGTGGTACAACGAGATTGAACGAACTGTACGCGTAACGCAGCATAAATCAAAAATATCACATGAGGAACGTTTCATACTTCACAATATTTTAAATTTTATGAGGACTTATGATCATTTAGGTGGCAGCACATTCGTCCAGTGAGCTGAAGGTGGTGAGTTCTAATAAAAGTATCAACAAATAATTTACTTATCGACAATTATAGTTGGAGATGTATTAATTAAAATGCTAGGGAAATTGCAATTTCAGATATTTTCTCAATTTTTGTTTTCAAGACAACTTTCTTCAGTTCGAGACTGCTGATTTTAGAAGTGTTTTTTATTAATACATGTATTTTTCATATTCTGTTTACCATTCTCAAGTAAATAAGAGTCAAGATTTGAAATTTATAAATACGAGTCTGATTGGAAACGTGAGGTGGAGCGTAACACAATTTTTAACGAACCAGAATCCAAAGGCTTTATAAACATTAATGCATTTTAATGAATTTATGTAATTATGTAAAGTTCTGCAGTTCACAATTTGACTTATTTGTTGTGATTTGACTATTAGTAATTTAAAGCAGATTATATTAATATAAGTTTGGGTGTCAACCATAATTCGTCTTAAAGAAGCAAAACTGTCCTCGATTATCTAAAAATAAAAATTTTAATGTCCCTCAGACATGCATATGTTACTGTGAAAGACCGAAATCTGGTGAATGTCGAGATTCACCGGTGAATGTCAACATTCTCAACGTTGCTTGACGTATGTCCGAAATATTGGTGAAATTTCATTATTTCTAACTTACACCGGCGATTGTCGACATTCAGCATGCACTCATGGTGTATGTTAAAAACATTTTTTTTTTAAATAAAAAAAAACCCCATAGGTCTTTATTTATTAAAATAATATGGGAAAAAGACTTTGTTGAACTCAAAACAAACAGTAGAACATAAAAATATAAAATGAAATATAAAAAATAATAACAATATCTTATTTATTGCAACAACATAAACTACCATGACACTTCGAATTGCACAAAAGTTCCTTGCTTTTACAGCTGCATTTAGTCGTGGAACACTTTCTTTTGCAGTTACAACGTGTGTAGCCTTGCCCTCCACTTTTTGAATTAGCAGAAGCTGCTTCTCTTAGCGACATTTCTTTTGTTGAAACTTCGTCCATGGAAACTAACTTTTCTTTACAAATTACGAACTGATTACGGGTGAAAAGCTGCTTCAAGGTACCATTTTTGTTAGCTAGTCTATAAAAGGCTGAATCCTCTATTCCAACAACAACCGCTAACACATTTCGAGGGTCTGTACGACCACGGTCGACATCAGGGACTTGAATTCTTACGGTATCACCAATTTGGGCAGGAGGAAACTTTTTTTTTGAGGTTCGCAACATTTTTGTTGCTTGAAGTAGAAGACTCTCTTTTGCAGCTACTCTTTTTGAAGAAATTAGCTCGTGTTGTTCAGTCAGTACTTGAGATGAAGATGTGCTAGGTGGCGGATCAGTCAGTGCTTGAGATGAAGACGTGTTAGGTTGCGGGTCAGTCAGTGCTTGAGATGAAGACGTGTTAGGTTGCGAGTCAGTCAGTGCTTGAGATGAAGACGTGTTAGGTTGCGAGTCAGTCAGTGCTTGAGATGAAGACGTGCCAGGTTGCGGATCAGCTCCAATGGTATTTTCATTATCCATGCCTCTTTCAATATGGTCACTACCCAAATTTTCTTCAACATAAGCTTCTAGCTGTTCTTCGGTCTCAATATTTGCAATTTGCCCGCGGGGGAGTGATGACGATGTTATACCCCTTTTTGGTTTAACGCCAAACAGGGCTTCATAAGGACTCTGGCGTATTCCTACGTGATAAGTTGTGTTTTTGGCGAATTGGACAAACGGCAAACCTTCTGACCACTTGTTTGAATCATTGTCTTGCATCCATGCAGTTAACATATTTTGTATGTCCTGATTCGCTCTTTCAACTGAGCCTTGTGTTTGACTGTGACGAGGCTTTCCGTGCACTATTTTAACATCTTTCCACATAGCGCATAGTTCAGATATGACTCGATTACTGAACTCTCTACCATTATCCGAATGCAATATAGCGGGAGCACCAAATGTTAAAAAAATTTGGAGAAGGTGATAAGCTACTTCTTCCGCTCTCTTGCTTTTTAAAGGTCGTAACTGGACAAATTTGGTTAAATGATCTTGATATACCAATATAAACTTGTAATCGCCATCCCTGTGTGATTGCAAGTCTATCAAGTCGACTTGACATCTAGAGTTCAATTCGGAACTGACCATTGGTTTCACAACAATACCTTTTTTAGGCGCACTGTGTTTCATTTGACATTGTTTACACAAATTTAAATACAACATTACAACTTCATAAGTAATATTTTTGTATCTAACTTGCAATTCTTTAAGCATTCGTGTTCTTCCTCCATGGCCTGTTCTTATGTGAGTTTCAGAAAGTATTGTAAACAACTCATCATTAGTAACATAATACTGGATATTCGTTTCTCCTGGTTTTAATGGCACAATTAACTTTTCTTCATCACTAACTTTTAAAATGTCAAAACGTTTTAAACGTCTGTAGTCCAAAGGTGTACTACACTTACTTTTAGCAGAAATTACTTCAGAAACGATTTTAGAGTACTTTTCTTGTGAAAAATAAAAACAATTGTCTTCTCGTTTACTTCCAATTAAGGCATGTAACTTTTCAAAAAACTTATCACGATTCACTGTAGTAGCCATTGAATACAAATTATAATTTCTGATAAGAAAATTAAATTAGGTTAGGGAGCGTGCCCGCAGGCTGTCAAACGTTGCGTTAGACTGACAAAGCAAAGCTAACTGAAACAAGATGCTGGAACCGTCTAAAAACTTGTTGCGACCTGCCGTTTCCGACATTCACCGGACCTCATTTGTGTTTGTCGACATATACCGGTAAAAGTCCGAATCTATAATACAATTAAGAAATGTTCGGACTTTCACCAAGGCATTTGGTATTTGTCGACATCCACCGGCGGATGTTGACATTCACTACTTTCGGTCTTTCACGGTAACACATACATATACAGGACTTTCAGATTTGTTACGAAAGCTGAGACATTTATCACTAAGAAATAAATTAAAAACTGTTCGAAAGATATTTGTATGTTTTACAGTGGTTTTTGAAACGGTTCCAAAATGCCCTTTCGTAATGACCAACACAAGAATCTCATTCATCCTTTGCAGGAACTTGCTGAAACGAATGATTTAAATCGTAATGTAAAAAAAACGCTTGCTCACATTCAGTTCTAAAGCGAAAATGAATATTATAATACGTCTTGACTTTAAAATTAACAGTATGTATATTCTGTTATGTATAGGCATTACAGTATTCACTTGACATGCTATCTCTGTTCGTTTTAGTAAATTAAGATAGGATATAATTGATTTAAGTAATTGTTTTAGAATCATCATCATTTTTTATGTAACATAATAGGCAATAAAAAATATTTACAAAGGAACTGTATATGCAAGTAAATATTAAAGTGTTATTATTAGGTAGGTAATATGTTCTAAGAACGAACAATGTAGTTGACATTTCAAAGGTGTTAATAAAAAAACCCGAACTTTATTCAAGGATAATATAAGGGAAATTTAACTTCAATCTGTAAACAAAGCTGTCCTAGTTGATTACACAATACAAAATAACACAAATGCAAATAGATTTACACCGTCTGAAATATATTAATTTCCTACTTCAAAGCTTAATTTCAATATAAAAGAATATTTCGCCTAAGATGAGACTGGAACTCATAACTTTCATTTAGATGATGGGTGCTTGGGCCGCTATAGATTCGACTCAATATATTTGTGTTATTGATTGTTGCTATATATATACAGTGTAAATTAGAAAGAGTAGTGGCCCCAATACAATACCTTGAGGTACTCAGGATTTTATAGGAAAGTTGGAGTGCGTGAGAGTTAAGTTGCTATAAGCTTAAAATAGCAGTTTCTGTTAGATAATGATGACTTGGGATGGATATATATAGGGTCTTCCAATAGGGATTTCCGAACTTTGACAGTTGGTAGTGGCCATATTGTTGAAGCTACATCTGTCAGATTGGCTGTCATTTATTCAGTCTGTTTTGCCAAATCACCATGGACGGATATAGCGCTCAACAACACGTGCAAATGATTAAATTGTTTTATCAAAATGGATGTTCTATTCGGGCAACGTTCCGCGCACTTCGGCCATTTTACGGTCGTCGTAATCGTCCTACCGAGAGGACTATTCGCAGTGTGGTGGATAAATTTGTAGCTACTGGTTCAGTAATCAAGGAAGCAGCATCCGTACGAACACGAAACGCAAGATCTGCCGAAAACATCGCCGCTGTCCGTAAAAGCGTGCAGGAGAATCCGAGGCGGTCGATTTCGCGTCGCTCACAAGAACTTGGCCTCTCGCAGACCACAACTTGGCGAATTTTGCGTCGTGACTTGCACCTGCACCCGTATAAAATTCAACTGACACAAGAGCTGAAGGTAAATGACCATAGACAACGACGTGTGTTCGCTGATTGGGCCCTGGAGCAGTTGGAAACTGATCCTAATTTTCATCAAAAAATCATCTTCAGCGATGAGGCGCATTTCTGGATGAATGGGTACGTCAACAGACAAAATTGTCGAATTTGGGACAATACCAATCCACGTGAGATTCAAGAGCGTCCAATGCATCCCGAAAAAGTCACTGTTTGGTGTGGATTTTGGGCTGGCGGCGTCATCGGTCCATATTTCTTTCAGAGCGATGTTGGCCAGGCCATCACCGTCAACGGCGAACGCTATAGGGCGATGATTACCAACTTCTTTTGGCTTGAATTGGATGATATGGACATCAATGAGATGTGGTTTCAACAGGACGGCGCTACGTGTCACACAGCTCATGCCACATTGGAAATTCTGCACGAGCGATTTGAGGGGAGGATCATCTCACGTGGAGGTGATGTGAACTGGCCACCGAGATCGTGCGATTTGACCCCGTTGGACTGTTTCTTGTGGGGTTTTCTCTTAAGTCGCAGGTCTATGCGAATAATCCACAAACCACAGCGGCCCTCCAAGCCAACATAACCCAAGCCATCGGTCAAATTCAGCCTGATTTATGCGCCAGAGTCATGGAAAATTGGACATCCCGAATGCGCGCCACTCAGCGAAGTCGAGGCGGACATTTGTCCGATATTATATTCCATAAATAATGGCATCGATAGGGCTTTCAAACGAATAAAAAATTTCGATGATATCTCACACCTACTTTGTTTTATTTAAATTTAAAGATAGGAAGCGCTTAATAAAAGACCCTTTATATATTTTTTAGTCAAATTATTATGAATGGTTAGCAAATTTTTAAGTATTAATTTTACATTTCAACATACAGATGCTGCAACTTCTTTTACTTTCTTATACGTAGTATAAGGAAGTATTGTGATGATGAAAATTTTCGACCTCGAGATTTTTGCAGATCTCCACGTTTTGAAGTCCCTTGATACCAAAAAAGTGGTTCTTAAAAAATGCCTGTGTCTTTGTGTGTCTGTGACCACGATGGCGGTCAAACCGCTACAGGTTCCAAATTTTGTATTTACGAATGTAATCTCCCTCTTGATATATGATTAGATTTTCAGTAGAATCGACAGACCGGAAGTAGTAGTTTACTTAAGTGAAAAAATTAAGTTTTGCCAATATTTCGTCAAGTACTAAGTTTAAACAAATTTATAAAGAATTCATATGTACTCAAAATTAAATTTGAAAAGAATTTTATTAAAAAAGTTTTTTGAAATTCCTACCACAAATAGGTCTTTTACTCTTATCGAAAAGCAATTTTTTACGAATATTTCGCCAGGCACGCTTTTTAGACAAGTACGTTACGAGTATAAAAGTATTTAGAACATAATTTTCAATACCTTTTGTATAAAAAAAAATTCAAAATTCGGACCGGAAGTAACACTTTTACTCGTATCCAATAGCGATTTTTTGCAAATATATCGTAAATTATGCATTCTATATATATTTGTCAAGAGTACAAAGGTATTTAGAACTGGATTTGGAATATTTTTTGTATAAATGAAATTTCAAAATTCGGACCGGAAGTAACACTTCTACTCTTAGCGAGTAGCCTTTTTTCAAATATCTCGCAAAGTATGCATTCTATAGAGATTTATTAAGAGAATAAAAGTATTTAGAATAGGACTTTGAAAATTTTTTGTTTAAAAAAAAATTCTTAAAATTTGAACATGAAGTAACACACTTTCAGGTTTATTTTTCTAAGATAAAAGTATTTAAAACAATTCAGAACAACTTGTGTATAATTTGAAACGCTCATACGTATAAGAAAATCGTGTGGTAGCCACACCTCATTTTTTATATATATTTCAATCAAGGCAAAATTGTTAATAGTATTAGAGCCATATTATCAATAAATCAACACTAAACTTTAGTTACGTAATATGATTGGTTTCATACGACCTAATCAATAAAATTAAATTAACAGATGAAACATAACGTTGTGTTTGTAGCAGATAATGGCGTATATTTATGGTTTACAACGTGAGAACGAAACATTTCTTGTTTATATGAAATTGGAACACAGTAGAGGCTTAAATAAACAAATAGCATTAGTTTTGAATATTCGCTTTGACCTTGTTCAGTGCTGAATGTTTTTCTAATGGTGAGAATTTCAGATACATTTTCTCATACATTGATGGGTAAAGGTCTTTGTTGTACCCTCTTTTCTTGGTTTGTGGGATAATTATATTATAGAAAAAGAATTCGGCGATCTCAAGACAGTCAGGAAGTAGTGACCTTTTTAAGTAGACAATTCAAGTTCAAATTATGCGGAATTAATGTTGTGAAATATAGTATTTACATGACTAGGTACATAGAAAAAAATAAAAAAGGAAAGGAAGTAAGGAAAAGTATTTCTTGTATTTGAGTATTAGTTATCGCGAAGAAATCATTAATTAAATTAAATTACTGACTTTTAAGTAGTATAAAAGAGGTATATATAATGCATGGCCAATCACACTATATACTCTCTGAAGCTATAAATAGTATCGAATATGTACAGCTAGGAATTTGTTACTTCCTTATCGTAGCTGGGGATGCAGAAGAATTAGAAGAATTTTGTAAAATGACATAGCCAAAAGTCAACAATTTGTCATTGACAACATGATTCGTTTAATTCCAATATAAATTAAGTATCCAATACAAAACTATATTTGAATCGCATGATCAAATTCGAGTGTCCTAATTTCATTAAAGAAAAAATACACAAAATCTAACATTATCTTTACCCTTTTTATTAATCGAAAAATTAGTATAATTTTTTTTATTATGGAAAATTATAGCAAACGTCTGGGACCATCTGTAGCAGTGATTGAGGATTTACCTCATCCGAGAAAAAAATTATCTTTGAAAAATCAGCAACTATTTCCTGCTGCTCTAATTCCCAGTTTGCATAACTTCATCGCTGTCCATGATATCTGGGCTTCAGATATTGAGTGAACTGAATTTTATATGGGTGTAGCTGCAAGTCCTTACGCAAAATGCGCCAAAAGGAGAGCCATAAGGTCTTCAGTCACACTATCACTCACAGCAGCAATATTCTCGACTGAAGGTGTGCCACAATGATGTACACGGCTTACACTCCTATGTCCAATGCTTCCAGTGTTTTCAATACGTTTTGAATTGTTCGCTCAGTGGAAAGAATCTTGTCATAAACGTCGAACACAGTTCATACAGAATTGTTATTGTCGCAGAACAAAACTTTTAAAGCGTTGAGGATGGGTAAGCAATCCAGTTCGTATATGTGTTGTTTTAAACTAACATTTGATGTGCCAAACACGCGCCATTAATTAAAACTGTCTAAATTATAGAGTAGCCAATATAAACAAGAAAATGGGTGTGCTTAAAACCACACGGCAGAAGTGTAAACTTCATCAAGGCGAGGTTAATAATACGAAATCCAACTTTTTTTTTCGTTCTATATTACATTTAAAAAATATATATTTTTTATTATTGTGTATATATTATTTTAGTACATTTCGCTCCGTCTGATCATGATTTGTATCAAACTCTAAAAATGAAACAACATGCAGGTTTGTGATAACTGAAATATGAAATAAATAGTTTGGAATGAAAATTTGCTAAATATCAAAGCAAGTAAACCACTTTAATTTAGCACCTTTAGAACTAAATTAAATTAAATTGTGTCTCATTTTAAATTAAATCGATTGAAAAATTTAACGGTTGCCCAAAGATTATGTGTATATCTTGTCCGCGAAAAACTTTAACGTACCGGGACGCATGTATATATATAAATAGACGATATCAATACTGGCTTTCGACTCCCGCCCTTGAACTAATGGCTAAGTGCTGGCCTCTCACTTCGGCGGCTCCGGTTCAAATCTGCTCTGGGACATGAATTTGTTTATTCATTTAAATTTCGATTTAATTGAAATTAAATAATAATAAAATTGTTCCCTTAGTCGACTCGAGCCGACATTACCCGAACGAGCGTTACATATTCGAGCGTGACGGGGTCAGTCTTGTTCACTGCCTACAATCAGCGCAACGCGCCTAAAGAAGTTTACACTTCAAAAACTCGAAATGGAATATTATGAGTTTTCTAAGAATGTATGGTTTTAGGTCATGATTTACAGAAGTGATATTAAGGAGTAGTTGTCAAAAAGTCCACAAAAAATTCAGATTGTGGTTTAAAAAACAGTCGATATTATTTCTAGTTATATGGAAGCTATGGCTATCTGTAAATTAACACAAGAAAAGTAGCAATTAAATCATTTACTTTTTTCTTAAATGACACTTCATGGCTTCTGACTTGTCTTTAACCTGAATTAGGTTTTCTCATTAAAGTGTGCTTAGGCAAACTTCGTATTTTAGACATTCTTGTATGGAAGTGTCAATTTTCATTTTTCTTAGGTCACAATTTGGAAAACAAATGTTATTTAAAATTACTATTTTCACCGACATTTTATTTTGGGAAAAACGTTTTGTAGATCTCCCACACAAAACCTTCATTTATAAGTAAAGTTGAAATTTTTCAAATAATACCTACATTTTCTCGATTCCCTGTATTCATAAATCTCCTCAGATGATTTATATCGGTCATTAATTAAAATACAGTATTTAAATTTGGAAGTTTTGTTGGGATTTTAAGCCGTTTACCTAGAGTTGTATAAGCACGCGACGTCGTGTGTTTCAGAAAATATAATTTGAAGAGCAGAGAAGTTTTAATTAAATGTGAATGGCGTAAGCCAATGGATCTCGGAATATAAAGAAAGCAGTCCAAGTGTGTGTAGCAGGTGTACTAATAACGACTTCTCGCTAGACCTGTGCGTTCCTACGAATAATGGATATTGTTTATGTTTGGAATAAAGCAAATAATGAAATTGTTTACAGATGAGTTAACGTAATATACATACGGGTTCACGCTCTGCCTATGCTGGAAATTAGATAACAGCATGTACGTACATACTTACTCACTTAGGCAATTTTGTTCTAACTTTATCTAATATAAGTGAACTTTTAAACCAGATATATGTATAAAGCCGGGATCAGATGACTGGAGTACTTGACAAGTACGCCAATATTTGGGCACTTGGCAAGTACACCAGCCCACTGGTCGAATAGACAAGTGAATGCACTCACACGACGTTAACATTTGCAAATGAAAACGCGTCAGCAGCTGGTGCAATGTTGGCGGAATGAATATAAAAAATATAGATGAATATTTTACGAGCGATGGATACCGGTCATCCTGAAAATGTTATCGTTGCTTCTGCAGCTTTTGTGATAATGAGTGGGTGTTACTTACAACTACGGAAGAAAAGGAAGATTGGTAAAAAAAGAAGATGGTGGATGTTATCTTTGCATAGAAGTCGAGATCGGTAATTAGTACATTAACTTTTGTTATTATACCCATTGTTATATCCCTATTATTTATTAAAATAGAATGTCTCGCTAAATTTCTGTGGTGATGTATGTGATAATACCGAGCGATCAACAATTATTTTAAAAAGATTAATAAGAAGAGTGGTTGTGAAATTTTATGGAGATCTACCTAGACAATGACATATGAAATAAACGTTCTGCTATCAAGAGGTTTCACAAATATGTATTTTCTGACGTTTATAGAGTGTTAAATTTAACATAAATAATTGGACACCGCTCGGTAAACTCAAGTTATCCAATCAATACTCATTACTTCTTTTTGTTATAGATATAGCGCAACTTACATGCTGCAGGATTTGCAACGAGAACCGTCAGGACATTTCAAAAATTTTTGTAGAATGACCGCTGAGGATTTTGAGTTTCTGTTAAACAAAATAGGCCCCTTGATAAAGAGATCTGATACTAATATGAGAAAAGCAATTCCTATCCAAGAAAGATTTGCTGTTGCACTTAGATTTTTTGCCACTGGTGATAGTTTTAAAAGCTTGTCTTATCTATTTAAATTTTCACCACAAACAGTATCCGAATGTGTTGTTGACGTATGCGATGCTATAATTCATGTTCTGTGGGATCAAATACAAGTAAGTCTTATTTTTACACGTTTGTATTTTACTTTCAAAATAAAAATATAACATTCTTAAGTAATAACTAATAAACAGTGGAACAAAAAAAAAATACTTTGTTATGGTGGTACAATTAAAATACAAAGTATAAATAAATTTAGAACATTCTGATTAAATAATAAATAATAAATGCAAATCTTTACATATTGAAAAAAAGACGAGGAGAAGCTGGGGTCTCACTAGATTGTGAGTCCTCAGACGAAAGTTGTGAGGCACTTGGTGAAGGCGAGGCTTGAGGAGTATTATGATCATCAGGATAATAAGGTGTTGGGGATGGTGCTGAAGAATGTTGTGATGATGACGAAAGGCAGCCAGATTGCTGAGCATTGGGCGAGAAATTATTCACATAGTAACGAATGTTGGAAGAACATTGTTGGAGGGTAGTATTATTCTTATTATTATTACTGTTCGACGAATAAGGATTGTATGTCTGTCTACCAATGTGCTGCATAGTGGCCCGGAATAACAAGTTGTCAATTTCATTCATCGCCACAACTCTGTCAATTGGGTCCAAAGCTTCCAGCTTCTGAGCCACCAACTGCCCATAAAGTGAAGTTGAACTGGGCGTCGATTTTTCAACATTTACCGCCTTTTTTAAAATGTTGTACGCCTCGTCCATACGTCCCTGCACTTCATCTATAGCCTTTCGTTTTTGATTAGTTTTCGTGTTTCCTGGGACCTTAAAGTGCTTGCTTGGCGCATTATAATTACTAGGTCCTGATTGCGGGTTTGAAGTAACAGTTTCCAGGGCAACATTTCCTTCAGTAGTTTCTTCAGCAGTATTTGCATACTCCACTGATTCTACAGGGATTTGTTCAAAGGGTTCATCCACATTTAAATTGCCCAATTCCTAAAGGAAAAAACACATATGCATCATTACCTAACTTTAATTCTTAACTTCACGGTGAAACAATACACTATTCATCATTTTTTTACAGATGCCAAAGACTGCCGACGCATGGAAACAAATAGCACAAGAGTTTGATACAAAGTGGAATTTTCCACACTGCCTGGGTTCTCTAGATGGCAAACATATTGTCATCCAATCTCCAAGGAAAAGTGGAACAGAATTCTACAATTATAAAAACACCTTCAGTGTCGTTTTAATGGCCCTCGTTGATGCTAACTACTGTTTCACCTTTGTAGATATTGGATGTCAAGGTCGTATTAGCGACGGGGGTGTATTTCGTAATACTGTTTTATTTAAAAAGCTTGAAGCTAACACTCTGTTGATACCTCAAGATGAACCACAACTGCATTACACAGAACAACTTTTTCCATATGTATTTGTCGCAGACGACGCGTTTGCTCTTGGTCCACATTTATTAAAACCATATGCAGGACTGTATGAACAAGGTAGTGACGAAAGAATTTTTAACTACCGTTTGTCACGTGCTCGACGTGTTGTTGAGAATGTATTTGGAATATTAGCATCGGTCTTTCGAGTTTTCAGAAAACCTATGTTACTTGAACCAGCAAAAGTTTCAAAAGTTACAATGGCTTGTGTTTTGTTACATAATTTTTTAAGAAAAAGCAAATCTTCTGCTTTCATCTATTCACCACAAGGTACTTTCGATTTAGAAAAAGATGGTGAAATTATCCCAGGCACATGGCGGCAAGATCAGCAAAATATGACGTCTTTTTTGCCGCTTAAGAGAATACCAAGAAGATCAGCTCGTGAAGCGCAAGAAATAAGAAAGTCGTTTTGTGATTATTTTAAAAGTGTTGGAAAAGTTCCCTGGCAAGATAGTTATTGTTAAAACTATATGAAGGTGCAAGTAATAAAGTTTTTTTTTCTATATTTACCTCTGTGTTTTGTGTGTCCCTTGGTTCACAAGTTCCTTGCAAAAAATTTGCCATTTTTTCATATGCAAACCAGCTTGGTTTAAACACCTCGTCTGCACCAGTGCCTGTTCCCGATGTAGCCTTCACTTTCCTGCAAAGGGGGCGAAAAGTTGCCATCAAACTTTCCTTCTTTTTTTTCAACTCCGCTATAGTACATTTGATACTCATTGTGTCTTGAATCCTTTTCCAGGCATCATGAACTTTATTACGGTTTTTATGCTCAGGATGTTTAGCATTCCATATTATTGGTTCATTTTCATACAACGTAAGAAATTCCATGACTACTTCGTTATTAGACCACTCCATTTTAATAACTTAATAACACCACGCACTCACTTAAACCCCTTCTCTGCGCTACAAATGTAGAATGACTAGTAATTTGGCGAAACAAACCAGATTCCTCCATACAGTCGTCTGACCGCTTTTACAAGTATGAACTTGTCAAGTGTACCAATAATTGTGATTCCTTTGACTCGTACCTAAAAAACCGACAGGCGATGGAAAACAGACCACTGCTCACAAGTGACCAATAATTGCACGAGTGAAGTGCTCACACGCCTTGGCAAGTATATACCAGTAACAAATATTTGTCAAGTACGCCAGTCGTCTGATTCCGTCTTAATAAATAATATGGATACACAATAAGCCTTATAATAAAACATTTCGTGAATAAATTATAACAATACTAATTCTAAATTACATGCATTTTTTTATTTAATCTCTATTTGTTTCATATATTACAAAATTATTTAATTTACATATTATACCGGGTGTTCCAGCGAAGATAGCGATGAAAACTCAATACAAAAATGTAGATAATCTTAAGGTGTACAATTTAAAACTATTTTCATTCATACAGAGTGTTCGAAAACGGCCGTCACAACATACTGATATTTTTTTTACATTTTATGCCTTTAAGGTAGGGTGCATACCATTTACACAAAGTAATTAATTTGTCAAACAAAATGTTTGAAGTACATCAGCATCCATTAAGTTATATGGGAATAAATTTGTTCGATATTAATTATAAATGCCAAATGAATGTATAATTTAGTTTTACATAGGTATTGTCTAATTGGCACCCAGCCTAAGAGTCTAAGAATTCAGTAAATTAATATAAATTTGCAAAAGCTAATAGTTTCTGAGATATTGTGACTTATCGTGGAAAATTGGATTTTTTTTTAAAATCCCTGTGAGATAACGATTAAGACTGAAAGAACTATTATGGGCACAATAAATTTACATATTTACTGGGTCGTAGAGTACAAAAAAATTAATATTTAAAAATACCTAATTTTTTGCTTTTGTGGACGATGCGATGTTCTGAAAGTTATAGAATATAATATCTGGATAAGCCCGAATACAACTTATTGATTTCAAAATATGAGTTTCCATATATATGACTTATTATTATACATAACTAACTTTAGTCCCACAATAAAGTTAATTATAATATATTCTATTTGCAAATACATAATTTCATTAAAATTTAAAACGTCATGAATTTATTATATGAAGTTAGTGTATTAAAAAAAAAATTAGCGTAGCTGGATATATTTTTCAATCAAGTTCTTGTAATAGTATGTAATGACATATTTGTATGCAAAATTGTACATGTCATTTAAGAACTGTATATTAGTTTATGGTTGAGTTGAACAGCTTTAGCTAGACTCAGCCAAATAAATAAAGTCGATTTATTATTATTATTATTATTAATTGACAAGGCAAAAAGTCATTAAAAATATTCAAACTCACTTTACTCAAAAATAGGTATATTGGTTACTATTTTTAAGCATTACTACGTACGAATTATTCACTATTTAAAATGTATACAACATAAAAACAAGTACATTTACCCTAAAAATGATAAATAAAACTTTATAATAAATGTTCAAAATTCTCGCCTTCCTCCTTCTCTGTGCACATTTGAAGTAGAGTTTCAAATGACCTAACATTTGCTGCAATTATTTGATTAGTAGTGGAAATTGTGTATGTCTATATATTCCTTGTAGTATTAAGTAATTTCAAGCACTTGCACGTCAATATAGATCATATTTATTATTTCAGTAGATAAGCTATGAGGCTTCTGGACCAAAATCCCATATGATTTAACATAGGGGTCTAAATTTTACTTTTTACCCCCACCAAGGGGGTACCCCTCACCTACACTTTGAACCTGTGACGCGCACTCGCGCGTGACTGGTAGGGCTAATTTATTTTAAGCTGCTGAAAAGCTCTTCATCGGCTTGCTGTTCAAAAGCTCTTCAAAAGCTGTTCAAAAACTCTTCAAAAGCTGTTTGTAGCACTTCAGAAGCTATTCAAAGCTCTTAAAAAGCTGTTCAAAAACTCTTCAAAAGCTGTTTGTAGCATTTCAGAAGCTGTTCAAAGCTCTAAAAAAGCTGTTCAAAAACTCTTCAAAAGCTGTTTGTATCACTTCAGAAGCTGTTCTGTAGCTGTCCAAATCTGTTGTGCGTAAAATAAATTAGCCCTACCGGTCACGCGCGAGTGCGCGTCACAGGTTCAAAGTGTCGGTGAGGGGTACCCCCTTGGTGGGGGTAAAAAGTAAAATTTAGACCCCTATGCTAAATCATATGGGATTTTGGTCCAGAAGCCCCATAGCTTATCTACTTATTTCCAATATTAAATACTTCATTTTTTGAGTGAAATAATTTCATGTACTTGTGATGATGATTTTATCCTTTGTTTGACGTGTTAACAATTTTTGCATACAGCAATCATGAATTTTCAAACTTGTCGCTGCATTCTAAAATGTACTGTAAATTATTTATTTGTAAACAGAGAGTCATTAAATTAATTCACAATGCCAACTAAAAATACTATATAATATAGAATACGAAACTACAAAAAATCTCATGTACTAAACATCGAAAAATTAATAGCATAGTTAATTTAAAAGTAGAACTAAACAGGTGCTTAGAGACGAAGACGGATTAATACAAAATGAGATACCATATTAATTTTCGGGCCTAATTTTTGATACAAAAGTTTTTATAAATTAATGTCCAAATACTTTTATCTTCAACTATCACACAATCTATCGATTACTATAATGATTTTGGTAAGTAATGCCAGTTCCTTCTGTTGTCAGTTGAATAATATTGACAATTCGATGGAATATTACTTAACCATTATGACAAAATTAAATGTAGATAATCACAAAGATAGTAGTTTCCCAATTATGTTGGCGTAGTGGGCGATGGTATGCTGCTATAGCAATTATATAATATTACTTTTTATAAGTATGAATAATTCAGTGGATTTTATCTTTATTCGGCTCATTTCACGAGCACCATGAATGATAGTACGAGTATGAAACATTGGGATTAGCCGCAAACACAACAGAGATCTGTTACCACCAACATCAAAAGGGAAATATGATGTCGCATACAAGAATTTTGTGGACTAAATAATAAATTAGAATGAGGAATAAAAATTGTGGGAGAAATTAATAAAAATATACAAAGTGTCAATAATATTACAGGTACAACTATTGCAGGAAGTACCATTTATGATATGACTGATAAAGGACATCCACTTGAAATTTTTAGTAACTGATTAATATTACTATTAACTATCGTGGGTAATTTTAAAAAAATTAAAAATTTACCTAATTAAATAATTACCAGTGCTAACAGCAGAAAATTATAATTAGAGTTTTCAATATTGAGAAAAACTAATTTTAAAGTAATTTAATCTAACCCAGACACTCCCGGCAGTGTAATGGTAGCGCAACCGACTAGCAATCGGCGGGAGGTCTTGGGTGCGAATCTCAAACGCGGGTAATTTTTAAGAAAATTTTGGAATAGAACAATGATCTAATAATATAGAATTACTAGATGTACTGCAGAGAGAGAGAGAGGAATTGACCTCTACATACTTAGGAGACAGATATACAAAACCGTTAGTTGTGGGCAAAACAAGGCGCCAATACATGGTTTTGTATACAAGGTGTCCCAGAAATAAGAAGACGGAGAAGCAGAAATCGGAAGCTAGATTGTGTAAAAACGTACCCTCAAAATATCAAGTCTTTATTCGTGCGCAGACGGCAGAAAAAAAATAATAAAGAATTCAATTGGCCTTACGCCGACCCTGCACTAAATATCCACCTGCTTCACATTCACAATCGGTTCTTTTCAGAACCACCATATTACTTGTGTTAAAAAAAAGGAGGAGGAATAGATACTTCATAATAAATATCAAACCATTAAATTACTTTAATTTTAAACCTGCTAGAAAAATACGATTTATTGAATATTCTAATAATCAGCTGTTTCCAACTACGAACACATTAAAGAGCAACAACCTTCCTATTTTAAAAATAAAAACAACCTTTTATTGCCTGCAAGAAAGTAGGTCACCCATCTAGGTCAATAACCGACTACATAGCTGCGTTATTTAGACACATCCCGCAAAAAATATGTTTTTACGATTTACCGTTTTTCTCCGTTTTATACAAATAAAAGTTTATTTTTCTCTATGAATGCGTCTCCGTTTCTATTTACAAATGAACATTCTTACGTGAGTTATAAACATACATTCTGTGCCAGGTCCGTAATGTAATTTTTTTATCTAAAAAACAACATAGAAAATTAAAATTTTAATTTCTTCGTTATTGCGGTATATTTGGGCCTGTTTCTGTTCGGACTTTACATATCTGCTACTCCGTCTTTTTATTGCTGGGACACCCTGTATAAACTTTCTCAATTTTGTTGATTTATACATTTTTATTTGTCTTTTTGGTAAGTTGCATTATGTATTTTATTAATAGATTTCCTTTAGTATTGATTTTATTTCATACACCACTGACTTTATATTTGTTTAAAGAAATATGAGTATAGAGACTACTGTGCATTCATGATGATTATTAAAGTTGCAATACCTTTACTTTCCTCTTAATATAGCATATGTTTAACAAAATAATGCATTTAAACATTATAAGCCATTACAAGCTATAGCAACATATTTGAATTTTGCCCACATAAAACGGTCAATTTCGTTCATCCTTGTCTAACGTTCAACGCTCATATATTTTCCTTCTTCCTCTATGGTGTGGGTCACTTCCTAATAAACAAGACATAGCGTACAGTGCATCTAGTAGTGTGAAAGTATTAGATCATTGGATCAGAAGGAATGTATAATTCGCGAGATATTTCCAATCAACTGCTTTATGATCAAATTAAAAATGTCACTCCGGGTGCAAATTTTGAAAATCTTTTAATATAAAAATTGTTCCAAATCTAGCCTTAAATACGTTTATATCTGTCTAGAATGCATAAGCTGTCAGATATTCTCCAAAAAATGTTGAAAAAGACCTACTCCCGGTAGGAATGTCGAAAATATTTTCTTATAAAATGATTCTCTAATTCATCGTTGAATACTTTTCTATTACTTAGAAATTCATCTAAAATTAGAAGTTGATTTTTACAGAAAATTGTTTAAAATTAATAGTTGACAAAAGTTGAGGATAAGTATACAGATGATAGCTGTAACGGTTCGGTTGCTATCTTGGTCACTCAGAAACATGCTTTACAGAAACCACTTTCTCGTTGTCAGGGAACTTCAAAACATGATATCTGCAGAATCTAAGTCGAAAATGTTATGATCATCACCACAATACTTCCTTAGCATATTATTATATATTTTTAGTAACTTTTTTTAAAATATACAGCAAGAGCGCGCGAGGTATGATCACCCGATGGTATACGTAAACTCGCATCTAAACGTGGTCCGATAATACATATTAGAGTTACGGCACAACATACTAGCATTGCCTGCTCATATTCGAACTCATAGTGATCTGATTATTTTTTCGCAGATTGACAAAAAGAACAAATTAAATATTCTCTTTAAGTGATGACGATTGCTTAGATAACTAAGTCGATAATAACGCGAAGATTGTAATACTTATAACGTAATTATGATTATCCTTATGAAATTAAATAATAATGTAGTTGTGTACAAAGTTATAGCAGTACAACTGGGTTTTAGAATGAAATAAAAACAACCCACCTGAAACATCTGCAGAATAAACTAAGATGTCTAGAGAAAAATAAATAAATAGAAATTTCATGGTAAAAAAAAACTATAAATAAGTATAACAGAAATACCATAAAATAACATAAAAACGACCCTTGAAATAGCAATTAAAATTAGAGATTCTCTCCAGTAAATATAACGAAATTACAACTCTGGAAAAATAAATCTATTATATCTATATCTGGCGAACACAACTGGCGGAGATCATTTGCCGAATATACGTCCGAAGAATATCGACTGGCATCGGGTGATCATACCCCGCGCGCTCAAGCTGTATATGGTAGACCTATTTTTGTCTTCTATACAACTAATTCAACTCGTTTCAAAATTGAAGTAAAACTTACAATTAGAAAAAACAAATCAATGTATTTTCTTGGGAATAAAGATTTTTACAATGATCTGTTTACATATTCATTTTTCTTTATCACGCGTAAATCACATAACAAAAGTGTGCTACAACTTCCTCCATGAATACAGTTTTATTGTAAATTTTACAGATTCATCAAACACACGTCAATTTAAGGCGTAAAAGTTTTAGAGCCGTGCAGTGATAGTATAAAATTTTTGAAAAGCAGTCATGAAACATGTGTCCTTATCAAAACAGTAAACTTCACATCCTAATAAATTGAATTAAGACTTGCTTTAATTATATTAACCTCAACATTCGTGCATTCTTTTCGAAAATGTACAAATATTTTTAAAAAATCAATAAATAGATATAAAAAGATAGACAATAAGATAAAAGAACTTCAACTTCTGCACTAGAATAGCTTTCTGAATACTGCGTTCAGCGCAGTAGCAAGAGTATACATTGCCGACCAACCATATTCAAGTGCAATGGCAAGCTTTTAAAATTGGGCGAAATTTAAATACACCAATTAGAAGTTAACATGTGTAAATACGTACACATACATGTAGAAAATACAGGGCGTAATAATTGGTAGATTTACGTCAAGTGAGCTTTATTAAATTAGCAACTTATTGCATTTGCCGGGTTTCTGTTGCAAATTTAATTACGGAGCTTAGCTGTAGCTACAGCCTCGGCTGTACGTTTCAAGGTAGGTGATTCCTTCCCGGTGATGCTTCATTTTCGAGCGTTTTCTATTACAAAAGCCGCGTCGAGGATGCGTCGCAAATTTAATAAGGATATTTTGAATACTTTCGGGTATCTGAGGCGGGGCCTCGTGTAGAATTTTAAAAAGGACTTGGGAGGGGGTGTCGTATTGATTGGAAACGGGTGTATCTTTGACGGTGGGATGATGCACTTTATATATACAGGATTGATTTTCTCCTAGAAGTTGGAATTGATGATTCCGAAGCGTGAGAAGATTCTCTTATATATTTCAAAATCAAACCAACTGGATGTAACTCTTTTAATTTTGTTGAAAAAAAATTAAAACGTGGCGTCGATTAGACTACATTTTTTAATTTTAAAATTATGTTTTAAACCAGGCATGTCAAACTCGCGGCTCGGCTACAAGTTGTCTGCGGCCCGGCAAGGTTGGTATCAAATATTTTAAAAAAAATATTTCCATACAAGGTAAAAATAATTGTTTTTCATTTAATCTACAAAAGATTTTGTCATAAGTGTCATAATTATGACACGGGCAAAAGCGACAAAAGCGCACCTCTTAGGTGGGCCGTGAACTATCATCGTCGAACTTTGTCGAATGTGCACGAAAACTGCCGATATCGAACGTAACCCACTGCAGTTTAGTTGCAACGAATACAGCGTTCTAAAGTGTGTACGCAACAATTTTCAAGCCATCAGAAAGTATAGTATTTTCTTTATACATAATTAAAGGAATTTTTAAAATAATGTCAAAGCCTAATAGTATGAGCAAGAAACGATTAATTGAAGATGAATATCGCAATTTTCATGAAAAATGGAAATTACAATATTTTTGTATTCAAGCCAAAAATAAAATTTTACGTTTAATATGTAGAAACTCTATTGCAGTTTGCAAAGAATACAATATTAAAAGGCACTACGAATACAAATCATAAAGTAATCTACGACAAATATATTGCGAAACTTCGTGAAGATAAATTATGCAATAGACAACCCAAGAATATTAAGAGCAATTGATAAGTAGAGGCAATGGACTATAAATGTTTGGGCTGGTATTATGGGCAACTTTTTAATTGGACCACATTTCTTTCACGGACATTTAAATGGTGCGCAATATTTGAATTTCTTGCAATATGACTTGCCTCAGCTTCTGCAAAACGTTTCTCCAGTTCTAAGAGAAAATATGTGGCTTCAGCACGACGGTGCTCCAGCACATTTTGCACTAAATGTCCGACGCTATTTGAATCAAGAATTCGAAGGTAGATGGATCGGCCGCGGTGGTCCCATTAGTTGGCCACCTAGATCGCCAGATTTGACCAAACTTGATTTTTTTCTATGGGGGTACATAAAAAATATTGTATACCAGACACCTCCAACTACAGCAGACGATATGAGGCAACGTATAATAATAAAAATACGTGCTTTTGAAACAGTTTCCATTGAGAAGTTTCAACACGTAAATAGGCCCTTTCTGTCAAGGCTGCAAATGTGTTCTATTCAAAATGGGGTCACTTTGAAAATTTATTATAAATATTGCTTCTAACAAAATTACAGTTTGATACTTTAAGTCGTTTATTTGTTTTTGTTTGTCAAATTGTTTACCCAGTACACTAAATCGAACCGAAAACAAATAATTTAGCGGTTTGTAATGAAAAATAAAAATAACTCCGAAATTATTGGGTTTGGGTATAGGACATTATTAACAAAAATTAAGCGCAATTAACGCATGATTCCAAAAATTTGATAATATACAGGTGTTCCATTTGAAAAAAATCAGTGAACGCTCTTTGACGATAGCCAAATTGATTGCATCGTAACAAACACCCTGTATATTAAAATGAATGTTTGATTATTTTGTAGATTCAACACATCCCTTGGCTGCATACTTACTAAATAATTTTGTCTTAGATAATCGTAATACTACCGCATAGAATTATTATGGTAAACATTGTCGCGATCATTTTTTTTTTATAATTTTTGTTAATAACTCAACAATGCGTCATCCAAAACCAAAACCCCAGATATCGATAAAAACACAAATTAAAGTAGATAAAGAAAAACAAAAAATATACAGGGTGTTTCACTTAAAAAAAAATCCAATTGGTGTCATTTTAACGCATCACCCTGTATAATTCAAATTATATTCAAAATGTGTGTTTTTTGTTACTGTGACACTTTTTATAAAATAAATTTCTTCAGTACTATTTAATAACGCCCATATTGGAGCAACCCTGTATACAGGGTGAGTTTTTTATCTTGAGACAACGGAATATCTCTAAACCACTGCATCAAATCAAAAAAAGATCTTAATAAGATTTGTTATAATGTAGGGGGCTCACTGAATGGTGCCGAACTCGATCCCCTACCTCACCCCTCCAGAGTGGGAGGGGGGACAACTTTGATATCTTAAATGGGAACCCCCATTTTGTATTGCAGATTCCGATTCTACACCATCAAGTATGTACGTTTTGTTTGAAACTTTTTTTTCTATTCGTTACGGATTGCGGTGTAATCGCAATAAACATGGTTGTGAATGTCTAGAGAAAATACACAAAAAAGAGAAGCAAGCAAACACGATTTTGTGTTTTTTTTATTTTAACATAAACTAACATTTCAAAAAGCCATCTGCTCGAAACTGTGCCCCTCCACTTCGAAACATTTATTTATTCGCAATTGGAATGCTATTCAACGATACAAAACCGTACTTTATTCAGTACATGACAAGTTACGAATCGAAAAAAAAGTTTCAAACAAAAACTACATACTTGATGGCGTAGAATCCAAACCTGCAATAAAAAATAGGGGTTCCCATTTAAGATTTCAAAGTTGTCCCCCCTCTCAATCGGGGGGGGGGGGTGAGGTGGGGGAACGAGTTCAGCACCATTCAGTGAGCCCCCTACATTATATCAAATCTTATTAAGATCTTTTTTTGATTTGATGCGGTGGTTTAGAGATATTCCGTTGTCTCAAGATAAAAAACTCACCCTGTATATAGAGTTATAATATAAGAACATAAAATACATTCCACATATAAGTGCTTATTTTATAGAAGACGAAATCTGAACATCAAAGAATACAAAGAAAAGACGTTCACAAGGATATTTAAGCGTAGTACCAATCTTTAGTAAGTAAACTTAGAACTATAATTAACTGAGAGAACGGTTAATATCTGTAAATTTAATTCTAAAATTAGTAACCAGTAAATAACAAAACCCACGTGGTAAACGAAAGTTTATTGAAACGGCTTTCTATTCCCAAAAACCAAAAGAGGAGTTTGGTTTGCTTTTCTCGTAGATGGATTTATTGGTTCACACTTTTATTCATTCGATTGATATGTTACTGAAAACTGAACAACATTAAAAGCAAATTATAGAATGAAATCATTAAGATAACAAATTTATATATTTATAAATATATAATATAAGAACATAAAATACATTCTACACATAAGTGTTTATTTTACAGAAGACGCAATCTGAACATCAAAGAATACAAAGGAAAAGACGTTAACAAGGATATTTAAGCGTAGTATTTAGACCACACAATATTTACATAAATCTTTAGTAAGTAAACTTAGAACTATAATTAACTAAGAGAACGTTTAATATCTGTAAATTTAGTTCTAAAAGTAGTAACCAGTAAATAAACAATACCCACGTGGTAAACGAAAGTTTATTAAAACGCCATTCTATTCCCAAAACCAAAAGAGGAATTTGGTTTGCTTTTCTCGTAGATAGTATAGTATACTCGTTCTTCATGTCGAATGACTGCAATTTAAAAATGACATTGAAATTGCAGTTGGTAAATTAAACGCTGCTTCCTCGGCAGGATAAGATTCTTTCTCACCTCGTATAATTAAATATTGCTATTGGTTAATTACTGAGTTGGTTGTATACTCATCTAGTGTATCTATTAAGCAAGGAATATTTCTACCAAGTTTAAAAGAAGGGAAACTGCAACGATTTTGTATATTACAGACAATAAGTGTCGTATCAGCCTTTTCAAAGATTTTTGAAATAATGGTTAATACAGAATAAACAATTGTTTCCAACACTTCATTTATTTTCTGATGATCGGAATGGATTTCGTCCTAACTATTCTACGAATACTGCTTTATTTCAATGACTCATGAAAGTCTCATCAGTTTACCATGTTTAGCAATGTGCACTGACTTGTCAAACGCATCTGACTGTATAAATGATATAAATCTACTGTATAAATTTCATCGTTTTGGTATTCGCGGTATGGTAAATAGCTGGTCTGCGTCTTATCGCCGGGGCAGAGGGTTACGTGTTATTATACATGGGGCGAGATAGGGGAATACGGTTCAATTTCACTCAGACTACACCGACTCGTGTTTTGTCCGCTCTCGGGCACCGTATTACCTATCGGTTCCCCCGAGAGCCGACAAAACACGAGTCGGTCTAGTTTGAGTGAAACTGAAACGTATTCCCTTATCTCGCCCATGTATACGTGTTATAGAGTAACATCAACGGAAAGAGGGGTTCCACAAGGCTTAATAATGGCTCCCATATTATTCTTAATATATATATGAACGATCTGCCATAACTTATACTACTATTAGTCGCAGTTTCTCTCTATGCGGACGATATTAATATAATCAATGAGGCTAAATACTTAACAGGATATCAAATCTAAAGCAAGCATGATAAAGGAATGGATGTAAATCAACAAGTTACTAGTTCATGACACAAAAACCAAATGTAATTTACCAAAGTTCCATCGACTTAGCTCATCCAAGATTGCCCGGGTTACGTTTGGGAAGTCCTTGACTTGGTCCACCCATATCGATGCTTCATGCAATGACTTAAGTTGGTCTTGCTGGGCAATATATAATCTGCGGAAATCGTGGATTGCAGAAGCTTTGAAAACGTACTACTACTCGATTATATTCGCCAAGATTCCATACGGTGCAGTTAATTTGAATCTAGAGATGCTGATAGAGTATTTTTGACGCATAAGAGGCTAGAAGGTGCATGAATAATCTAAAATGGGAGGAGTTGTGTATATATTAAAATTCTTTGCTGAATATACAAGAAATGTTTAGAAGTAAATATTTTATCATGCTGTAGAGCAAAGGTTCCCAAACTTTTTTTTCTCGTGGACCACTTTCAAAGTTTTACTATTTTCGGTAGACCCCCTGCTGCTACATTTCTACTGTATTCCCAAAACTCCTAAAAAATATCACCCTAAATTGGGGGTGTTAAGAAGAACAAAAAGTAGCACATTTTCTTGTGTCCTATTTATTAAAATAATACTTGTGGTTATACAAAATTATAAACATTTATTATTACAAACAATCAACAATTGACAAAGAATCAACAATGAACTCTGAAATGTAAATAATAATAATAATAATAATGGAATCAACAATAAAAAATAGTCATTCTTTTAATGAGACGAATGTACTTGATGACAGCAAATTATCAATATTTGGCTTCAGTTTTGTAAGAAGTAATCTCAAATCTCCCCGTTCTGTGATGTACAATCTGCTCCTTTTTTTTGTTAGCAGGTTGGTAACGGCACTAAAACTTCTTTCAACAAGATATGACGAGGGAAACGCTATCAAAAATTTTCTCGCAATTTCCCACAGCCCAGGATATTTTTCGGGGATTTCTGCCTGCAGCCAAAATGTTTGATAGACTTTTTTAAATTTCACCTTCAGTTCCTCGTTCGTGCTGAGCTCAAGTAGCTCCTCTTGTAATACCACATTCACCTCTTCCGTTTCATCAAATAGGGTTATGATCCATGGTGGTATTTCCATCGTCAGAATATCTTCAAATCTATTTTTGAAGTAATCATGCAGGATATTTAAATGTTGAGCGTATGTCTGAATATCCTCATCAAGACATTCTATCTGTGACAAGTGCGGAAACTGGGAGAATTCGCGCCGACTAATATTTTGCTTCATTAATTTCAATTTATCAAGAAAAGCCGAAATTACACCCTTTGTTTTTATTAAATTAAGGCTGTCCCCTTGTAACTGCAAGTTAACGTCATTGAATTTTATGAACAAATCTGTTAAGTACGCAATGTCCGCTTTATATTTGATCAGATTTTCTTTTAAATCTGGTGCTTTAGTTTCCAGACACTCTATCACTGATTCGAAAAATGAGTAAAATCTCGATAAGCATGCACCTTTCGACAACCAGCGTACTTCAGTATGTAAGAGCAGTCGTTGGAAATCTTCATCATTTTCATCGCACAATAGTGCAAATAAACGGGTATTCAAAGCATTGCTTCTTATTTTATTAACTGCGTTAATCATAAATTGAAGCGATTGGTGCAATCTATCACTCAAATTTTTCGCTACAAGGTGTTGTCGGTGGATGACACAGTGAATTGCAATTAGTCCTGGTATTATTCTTTTAAGATGGCATGTTTGTAAATGGAATAGATTTTTCTGTAAAAAAATCACGCAGGACATTAAATATCGATTCGCCTTTAGTGTCCGACTTCAAAGTTTTTGCGAATAGCAGCTCTTCATGGATTTCTTCGTCCATAACAAATCGAACATATGCCAATAATAATGCTTCATTACCAGGCAAAGTAGACTCGTCCAATTGAATAGAAAAATGAGTGGTTTGCAGTACATAAGAAGCTTTCTATATCAGAGCTCATTTAGATTTCGCTATAAGCAACGAAATATTGTAAGATGCCCGCAAGCCATCATCGTTACTTTGAGACGTTGAAGCAAAAAAATAATTTCGGTAGGTCTCTTTTCATATGTTTCCTTCAATGTTTGACAGTATTTCAGATCTTTACCTATTTTTTCAGGATAACAACTTCTTAGATGGTCTTCGAGCTTCGATGGTTTCATAGAGTCATTGCTCAGAACTTTGTTGCATAAAAGACACATGGGCAATCGTTTGTCTGCCGTTGATGGAAGAAAACCAAATTTCAAATAATCAACACTGTACTGTCGACATTTCTTCTTAGATTCAGCCATTTTCCGTATCAGTTGTGACCTGTAAGAAAACCAGAACATTTTTCGTGGACCTCCACTTACAACTTGTGAACCCCTGTTTTCTTTTCACGTCTACGTGGACCCCCGTGTGGTCTCCTATGGACCCCTGGGGGTCCACCTGGATCACTTTGGGAATCACTGCTGTAGAGGCACTATAAAATGATAATTTGACAGTAAGCTCTCATCTAAAAAGTTTCAATGACTAACACATCTTGTTAGTCATTGAAACGTTTTAGCCTTATTCCAAATTATTTCATAATCCCTCGTACGTTGTAGAAATACGTTTGTATGTCCATGAAATTTCAAATTCTTTTATACAGAAATTCCCATCCAATTGCATACAATAATAATTAAATTTGCAAAAGAGCAACGTTGTATATCAATAATTACATATTTCGGGAATAATATCTCTAGTCAGTTAAATTTATATGCTTTTTTCACCTCAACGGTATTATTCATTATTTACAATGAGGAGAACATCGCAAATAGTGTCACATTAATCTTCTCTTTTTTTCAGAGCCACATTTTTATGATGTATCAACTTGTCTGTACTGATGGCTGGAAATAGTGCTTATGGCGCTACAATTACGTATTAGTATTAATGGTGAAACGTACAGCGATGTCAAAGACCGACTGTTGCCGGTATAAAATAACCATAAATAATGAAATTTAATTCTGTCGCGGGCGCTCTCTGAAAAACGATTGTGACCCAGGCGCGCACACGCTGTCTGTGATGCTACACATACGATCATACTGATGTATGTATTTACAAAATATACATACAGATAGAACGTTGTGTTGTTGTGTCATGTTATTCCTGGCACGTGAACAATAAAACCAATGCAATTAACATAAAAATAAAGAGAGAGCTTATGAATGTGTGACAATGAACGAATCTATGCATTTAAAGCGGGTTACTACTCGTAATAACTATAATTGTGTGGTAATATGCATGTGGTGAATATAGGTAATTTTGTAATTAACTGAAGCATAATTAAATATGATTTATATTCAATAGAATCATTTCGACATATCGTTTTGTTTTTCTTTTGGAAATGATGATTTGCGTCATGGAAGAACTTATGCCGAAGTGAAACTCGTCCTATAGTCTTCCTGATTCCTGGAATCAGCAGACTTGTTTGGGTTTTCAAGAATGGGGATAAATCAGAAGCAAAAAATAATAATAATAAGTATTTTGACCAAGTTCAGTGAAGTGTTGGAGTACATACGAGGTAGGCGCCATAAATTCCCGGCCTGATATACAAAAAAGAAATTTGGAACAATATAAGAATTTTTATTTTTCAATGTAATCTCCCCTAACGTCTATACATTTATTACAACGATTAATTAATAATTCGATACCCTTGTAAAAATAATCTGAAGTTTTTCCGTCAAAATTCTGCTTGCAACTCACTGTCGTCCTTAAAACTACGCCCCCTACGGTCTTTTTTAAATTAGAAAACAAACAAAAATCACAAGGAGCCATATCCGGACTATACGGCGGATGTTCCAATTCTTGAGAGCCGCATTCGCGGACGGCAGCTTGTGAAATGGTGGCAGTATGAACGGGAGCATTGTCGTGCAATAATCGCACACCTTTTGTTGTCAATTTTCCACGACGTTTTGCACTGTCCCTTAATTTATGCTATAAAGGCGCATAATATGTGCCGTTCACACTTGTATTGCGCTCTTTAAAGTCAATAGAAAAATGCCCTCACAATCCCAGAATATTGTGGCCATAACCTGTTTCGTTGATTGAACGACTTTCGCCTTTCTGGGACGATGTTCATCAGGTCACCGCCATTGCATGGACTCCCTTTTCTGTAGAGGATCGTAAAATAGAACCATTGTCTCATCCCCTGTGACAATGGACTCCAAAATCCGTTTTGGGTCGTCTCCATACATGTTTAAAAACGACTGCGCACATTCGACTCGACGTTCACCTTGGAGAGCAGAAAGAAGTCGCGGTACCCATCTAGCACTAATTTTATTCATACCCAAATAGTCATGGAGAATTCGGCGAACACTTGTTTCGGAAATGTTTGTTATCACTGCTAATTCCTTCACTTTCAAACGGCGATCTTCTAGCACTAAATGTTCAATAATTAAAATTTGTTGAGGTGTTATCACTTCAATTGGTCGACCCGACCGATCAGCATCTTCCAGGGATTCTTGTCCCAAACGGAAACATTTTGCCCACTTTTTTGCAGTTGAATACGAAGGAGATGAATCACCGTAAACGCAGACATTTTCGTGCGCTAGTCACGTTGGTTGGCTGGTTAATAAAAACTACTAGACTTTGAACCGTCATATTTATAGTGTACACCTCGCGTATGTGTATTTGTTTCTGGAAGATCTAGAATTACAAATATGTATAGTAGACATTACGCAATGTCTTGCGATTGCAATAGATCAGTGCAAGCAAGCAGAAGTCATACATATTGATTTCTCCAACGCCTTTGACTCCATCAATCCTTGCCAAATTAGATCAGTTGGCTTCTCTCCAGCCCATGTACAACTGATGGCGTCGTAGATATCACATTGAACGGGTTCTGTTTTTATAATGATTATTCCTGTAACATTTTTTTAATTTCTTCTGGTGTACCAAACGTCTCGAAACTTGGGCCTTTACTCTTCAATGTACATATTAATGATTTAATGAAGAGAACTAATCTGTGGATTTATGGGTTACGCAAATGATTTAAAATTTTATAATGTTGTCGTGCTGACACTGGAGAATTAACTTGAACATAATCCAGGAATGGTGTAATTTTAATTTAATTTCTTTAAATGTGGGTAAGTGCGTTGTTGTTTCTTACACAAGGAGCTTCATTCCGTTATTAAATAAATATATATACAGCCTGTTCCAAATTAAGTCGGCACTATTACTAACTTTGTTATTATTGGAGTTATGACTTTGGTTAAATTAGCAAAGTAGCAGTGTGTTGGAACAACCTGTATATTTTTATTTTAAATAAAAGAAAAACTAATTCTAGACAAAAGTCGTCGTACATTCTTATATCAAAATACTTGAAATAACGCAGATATTAACGATTTTGTGATTTAATCAAAGTAGTTCGGACATTCAATAAATCATTTATTTAACTTTGTAAAATTACAATAAATGTTCAAAAATATCACCATTTTGCTGAATGCAGGTTAAAGTTCTTTGTAGCATATGAAATGCTTCTACCGTCTATTGAATTAATACATAAAAGAATAGTATTTTCTAATTCAACAACACTGGCGCAGTTCTGTTGGTAAACCTTATTCTTTACATTGCCCCAAAAGAAAAAATGTAATGGTAACAAGTCTGAACGGGGGGCCGGCCACTTTATCGGACTATTTGTCCCATTAAGCGGTTTTCAAAAAAAACCCCACGCTCCTATCTACGCCGATGAAGCTAGGAAATTTACTAGTTAAATGGACTTTTTTTGCTCTCATTCTCGGGCGTAACAGATGTTGCAGTTCACCATATGAATAGTGCTATTCAGTAACTGCGTGCTGTTTACATTATTTCTTTGCTCCGTCGAAGTTTAAACCTGGGACGTCCGCTCTGTAGTGATGACACAGGACATGACTCAGCATATGCACTGTTGGCAATATTCAAAATTCAACGCTGCAACCATAACCAGAAAATATTATCATTATTTCTGTAGGTGTCTCTAGTCATTTCAAAAATCGTTACCAACTGTTTGAAGTAAGTAAGTCGCCTATGCCAATGGAGTGGGTAAAGAGCGCTTTTCCAGTCCAACTACAGCTATAGTTCAGATTGCCGAAGATTTTATAAGAGTGGTAAAGTTTTAGACATCAAGAGCCCTCACCCACTTACCCAAAGCACCAGCAGAAAAAATAATGGCCAAGATAAACTGCCCCTATGAAAGGAATTAAAGACATATGTGCAGGCTCACAGTAATGGGCGAACGTATATTGCACGAACTTCAAAGAGCAAGAAAAAAGAAACTTCATTTTTTCAACTACGATCTCAGAAATGACACCAGAATATTCAGATTCACAACATACAAAGACAGATTTTATGGGATATGTGTATGACTGTGACTGGTGGATTATACAGGATATAGATATCAGTTGTAAGTTAAATGACATTGTCGTGAACTTATGCTACCACATGGACTGGCTGCTGGACATACATTTCCAGATGCAAGGCAGCAACACACCACCAATACTCACTTTCAATTAGTGATGCTTTAAAGATTGTGCGTGCCTCATTTCCTATTGGTTCGATAGGAAGGTATCTCAATATCCAAGGAACTGATACAACTGATACAGTTGAATAACTTGTTAGATTACTGAATTGGTAATTTCAGTTTTAAGCAGAGTGCACAGAAGTGGTATGCTGTGGACCCTTTAATACGCTTTGGAACTTGCACATGGAACTTTAATATGTCTTGAAAGCAATCCCTATTACTTAGCTTTATTAAGAATTAAAATGCTGTCATATAAGACTAGTTTTTGGTTTTATGAGACCAATATGCGACCTGTGCTACAGGAAATGAGTTTAATGTATGGCAAAATTTTCAACTGTTTAAAAATCTGTTTAACTTAAAACTAGAAGTTTTTATTTTCAGGGAATTGCACTCTATGGTACTGATCAACAGGCAAAAACTCAAAATTCTTAGAATTGTAATTTCTGAAAAAAAATATTTTTGATTTTTCTAAGAAAATCAGAAGGCAAGAAATCTTGGGCATACTTTTTCCTGAATATTAGTAACATATGTTAATTCAAAAACTTCTGAGACTATGAAGTTAAGATTGTCTGAATTGAATGGACCATATTACGTACATTATCTTTGGTTTGGAAGATTTGGCTGTAATTAAAAAAAGTTACTGATAGATTGCAGTAAAACAAAAAAATTGGATTCCAAGGAAAAACCCTTTTGTGTAAACAACACTTTCCTAGACAAAGAAATGAACGAAGACCCTGATTATATGATTACCGAAGAAGAGATGGAAGAGGAGACAAGCAATGATGGTGCAGAATCTGACAGTAATGAGATACACGACGTTCCGCAAGATAATGAAATTACCTCAGAAGAATTAAAATAGTGTTCCAGACCTAAAAGAAGTAAAGCAAACATAAATAAATGGAGAAACCACACTAGAGAAAAGTGACGTAAATATAAAGGAAAGAAAAAAGAAAATGTTACATAGAACTACAATATTGAAAAGAACTGAATTACAATGTTTTTCTATTACTGAAAATGTTGAGCTAGGAAAGAAATATTCGAAAATTTTTGAAGGAAGACCTGGGGTGAGAAAAAACTTATGTGAACACGCTTTACGTTGTGAAGTTTAGTACAACAGACGGGGACAACAGGAATTTCTACTGACTATTATGTAAAAGTTGTAAACAATCGAACACTAGTATGCAAAAACATGTTTTTGAACACACTATGTATTGTATTAAATTCCCATAGAGAAATAAGATAAAGACAATGTATTAGATAATAAGTAAGTTTAGGTTCGAGCAAGAAGAGTACGATTTACAGCTTATTTTGGAACATGAAGCACGTCAAGACTTGCATTCTGTCTCACTCTGCTCTAAGTCAAACGTGAGCACTCTTTATTATAAAACTAAACATTATTTTCAGACGTACCCTGAACTCATTGAGTAAACCTGCCCTCAATTCCTCCGGTGAACAAGTGCAAATTTTACAAAGTACCTTCTCATATTCTGATCAGGTTGAAGGTGCATAATATAATATGTAAGGAAAATACCGTTATTATTAAAATGGCCAGTGCGCGAAACCCACGAGATGTTTAAAAAAATGATTAACTATTCTAGTAAATATAATTCCAAAGTAATGACTTATTTGTTCTATTTCCGGTTTTAAATGTTCAAAAATATTTAAAAGAACACACATGGTTAGTTTAAATTAATTATAGAAATTTGGTTTGTCTAACGTTGATAATAAAGTCTTGATAATCGGCGTTGTTATGATAAATATGTTGTGTTAACTTTAAAATGTATATTGGATTGAGTAATAAATTATTTCTAATAATGATTAAAATGTTCCTTTTATCGTCTCTACAATACTTACTTAAAATGTTTGAGAATGTTTAACGCTTATATTTGTCATTTGTAATTAAATTCATTACATTTGTCACCAACATGAAAAAAATAAAATTACAACGTTGTTATAAAGTAAGACATTTTATAACCAAATCGGATTTCATCATTCTATGAGTTTTGAAATAAAACGAAAACAAAAAAAACAAAATATATGCTTCAGTCACTAATTTTGTAATTAATATTTTTTATGCAGTCTATAATACAAACAAGCATTTATGTACTAAAAGCCGTTCTATAACACAAGTGCTTCTTGTTGCCCGTGTGCTGATGATATACAACCTAATCCGTCGATATGCTACACGCAATGGCTTCGGAAGCCAAGAATATCGGTGTCAGTGGAATCGAACACCGAAGCCTTTGATGTGAGGCGATTAGGACAACGGGGACGGACGTTTTGATGACATAAGATGAAGAGACTAAAAGGAAAGGGAATAATCATTCTGAACGGTAGAAAAAAAAACACAGTAAAAGGAAAACTTAAGAGCTTCTCATTTCGGATAGGCTTCTTTTCTTTCAGCTCGTAAGATAGGACTCCTGCATTACAAATTCCTTTAAAGACGGGATTATACAAGTAAGGATCGCGTATACGTACATTGTTCTTAAAAGTTGAGGAATATCTTTCTGGTTACATGCGAATAATTTAAATATGTACTGTTTTTCGAAATTGTCTGATCTTAATGTTATATCGATTGTAGTTGTTATTCATGGATTGATGGTAGTATAGCATGTCTCTGTCCATAAAGGAAAATTTGAAAGTAAAATAAATTCAGATTTATAATATAGTATTGATTATAAGCAGGGATGGAAATTCAAGTTAGCCATTTGTGAATATACTTGCCATCCAAAACTCGAAAAAGATATTAACTTAGAGCTATTATAAAATATCTATGTATCTATACATATATGTATATATGTGTAACTTCTTGAGTATGGGAAGTACAGTGCGTTAGTAAATGCCTGAGATGAAATTCAAATTAACCGCCCAAAATTTAAAATTTAAGTTGGTAAAAAAATAAATTGCCCTATCCTTTATCTCATTTGGCATATGTCTATTGTGTTCATTTTCTGATAAACTTTATATTTTGATTTTTATTCGCTGTTCCCGTTTCTTCTTGTTGTATTGTGTTATTTTGATTTTTTATTCGTTGTTCCCGTTTCTTCTTGTTATATTGCGTTATTTTGATTTGTTATTCGTTGTTCCCGTTTCGTCTTTTTATATTGCGTACTGTGACAATCTATAGAGCTGTAATTTTATTGTAATTCGTTAAGGTAATATAATAAAGTAATGTATACATCATGATTCAATAACATTATACGTTTACTTTTCAGTTTAAAAATGGTGTTTACTTCTGAGGAAGATGCGTTCATTTTAATGGCCCACTATCGCAGTGGAACTCAAAATCCAGATGGATCTTGGGCATACAACTTGGAGTCTTGTATTGATCAATTTAGACAGCAGTTTCCCGATATAGATTTTAATCGTCATAATTTTGTAAATCATAAAAACAATATTATTAAGCGATTTCAAGAAAAAAAATGCATTTGTAAGGGGAAGACTTCTGGAAGACCAACAGAATTAACACAACCAGTAATGGATGATATTGAGCAACGTATGGCAATTAGTCCAAAAAAAATCATTAAGAAAACTATCAGCTGAGACAGGTATTAAGCATTTACTATAATATGTTTATTTATTGTAATTGTAATAATTTTAGGACTGTCGCTTGCCACTGTCCATAAAGCTGTTAAGAAGGAACTTCACTTCCACCCTTATAAAATAAGTGTTGTGCAACAATTATTGCCACCTGATTATGCGAATCGCATAAGATATTGTGAATGGTTTAATGAAAATTTGGCACACAATAACAACTTACTTGATTTAACATTTTACACCGATGAAGCGTGGTTTCACTTATCGGGTTACATCAAGTCACAGAACATGCGAATTTGGGCTGCTGAGAATCCTCATAATTTTATTGAAACCCCGTTACACCCACAGAAGGTAGGAGTGTGGGTTGCTATTTCTCGAAGACGTATAATAGGACCTGTATTTTTTCATGAAACTGTTACAGCAGAAAGATACAGGCGCAATATTTTACAAGAATTTTTAACACAAGTTCATGATGATGAATTAGATAATGGTTACTTCCAACAAGATAATGCACCAGCACATACAGCAAGAGAAACAATAACATTTCTCCAGGAATTTTATAATAACAGACTCATTAGTCAAGGCCTATGGCCTCCAAGATCCCCTGATCTTACACCGCTTGATTTTTATTTGTTTGGTCGACTAAAAAATAATGTTTTTAAGAACAGGCTCCATAATTTGGAAGAACTTCAAGAAGCAATTAGACATGAAATCCAACAAATTACGGTAGAAGAACTACAAAGAGTGTTTGAAAATATGAAAAGAAGGACTAACATATGCATAGAAAAAGAGGGACATCACTTTCAACATTTAATGTGAATGTTCTATTTTTTATTGTGAATATTCTAATTAATATACTTGTGTTACTATCTCATTTTTAATAAACTTTTTATGTAGTTTACCCGCTTTTTAATTCGACAAATGTTTGACAGGAGTATAATACGGTATAATCATGTTTAGGGTCTTTTTTTTTGAATATTAGCAATCTGTATATTTGGTTGCCTATGGTTCTCATCTCAATCATTTACGAACAGAGTGTATGTACAGGGTTAATAAAAAGTCCCGGAACGGTCGAATAACTTTGTTATTTGAAAATTATGATTTTTGAAATTTGGTATGGGGGTATAGTTGATATAAATGCATTTTATGCAATACAGTTAATATTTTTTTCACTTCCGGTTTAATCGGCAATACGTCCAACTTTTTTTTTTTAAATGGAACGCCCAGATTTTTTTAACACTTTTGAATGCAAAATAAAAAACTACGTTCAGGAAGTATTAAGATGTTTATTTTTATTCACAAGAAAACAGTTAAAAAATTAAAAAAGTGTCCTAATACAGAAAAATCAAGATACCTGTCTATTCAGGTTGCGATTACAATAATTGTTCAAAATGCTCTCCATTTACAATTTGACAAAAATGTAAACGGTCAGTAAAATTTCTTATTGAATTTTGTATTTGTTCTGGAGTGATGCGATTGGCTTCTTGCACTATTCTCTCTTCCAATTGTTCAAGATTATGGGGACGATTTTTGTACACTTAACATTTCAAGTGACCCCAAAACAAAAAATCTAATGGCGAGAGATCTGGCGAACGTGCTGGCCATTCGATTGCTCCTCTACGTCCGATCCAACGTCCCGGAAAAATTTCATTCAAATAATCGCGGACATTATGGGCAAAATGGGGGGGAGCTCCATCTAGTTGAAACCAAAAATGTGCATTAGGGTGATCACCTATGTTTGCATTTGGAAAGAGGGCCGCAAGTGCTGGAACAACCTCATTTCGCAATAAATTTAAGTAGACGTTGCCAGTTAAATTTCCTCTTATAAAAAATGGTCCTATGATGTTGTTTCCAACAAGACTAGCCCAGACATTCACCTTTTGAGGACGCTGTGTATGGACTTCTTCAATCCAATGCGGATTTTCAATTGACCAGTAGCGACAATTATGTCTGTTCACAGTGCCGTTGAGACAAAACGTTGCCTCATCTGAAAAAATGATGTGATCTAAAACATTAGGCTGCTGCTCGATCAATTCCGTCATTGTTTCGCAAAATTGTAGTCTACGATCTGGATCATCTTCAGTTAACTCATGGACGGGATACATTTTATAGGCTTTCATTCTTGCAGATTTAAGAATATTATGAGCAGATTTTTGAGAGATCTCATGAATTTGACCTAATTCTGTTGTGGACACGTGATGATTTTCTTCCACTGTAGGTAACACATTCAAACTAGTTTCTTCATCTGTTGCTGTTAATGGACGTCCCCTTCTAGGTAAATCTTTCACCTGACGAAAGACTTCAAACTTTTGAATTGTTCGGCATACCGTACTTTTACTAATGTGACGATCCGGATAAACAGTATTAAACAAAATACGAACCTCTTCAAAAGAACGTTGACGATCACCGTACCCACGCATCATTAATATCTCAATTCGTTCTGATTCAGTAAGTTTTACTGCCATTTTCAAATGTGTCAATGTCTAAAATAAGTAAATTTATAGCGATGCAAAAGTTAAAACGCTTTTAAAATTGTCAAATGTGACGGCAAAAAGAATGCAAACACTAATCAAAGGTACCTTGATTTTTCTGTATTAGGACACTTTTTTAATTTTTTAACTGTTTTCTTGTGAATAAAAATAAACATCTTAATACTTCCTGAACGTAGTTTTTTATTTTGCATTCAAAAGTGTTAAAAAAATCTGGGCGTTCCATTTAAAAAAAAAAGTTGGACGTATTGCCGATTAAACCGGAAGTGAAAAAAATATTAACTGTATTGCATAAAATGCATTTATATTAACTATACCCCCATACCAACTTTCAGAAATCATAATTTTCAAATAACAAAGTTATTCGACCGTTCCGGGACTTTTTACTAACGCTGTATATATTCTTTGGGAGGCTTTCTTAATTTGTGTCTCACTATGTGGAAGTAAGCAAGTGAGAAGTTAGAGGTTATTACTTTTTCATTCGTCGAGAGTTTTATAGTGACATTGATAAATTATTAATTGTGGTAAGGTCTCTATGTAGAAACCTAACGAGCGTACTGTTGCATAAATAGAATGAACAAAGTGATACAATTTTTCTAAAGTTATTATTAAATGCTAATTTTTAATAATTATCTTCTTAATATGCCAAATAAATAACATATAACTATTACTAATTTGCTTTAGGACTGTTACAACACAGCTGTCGACAAGGATCCAGTGGAACCCTTCTTCATCAGTTCCTTAATATTGTCATTTTAAAATACTTAAACATAATAGTAAAAACCGAATATCATTTATTTATAAAATTAGTATATAGTTTAATTTGACAACTGAATCGATCGATTGCGGAAAAACTGTAGCTAGGAATAATCTGAAATTTTGACACTATACTAAAGTCGATGGAGGCCATTCGCCTAAAATATTTTCAAGGTGGCGGCATTCCGGACTATACCGGAAGTAGGCACCAACTTCCTAATTTTAAATAGAATATACTGTTTATTGTCAGGTTTTTAGATTCTACGTGAAATTCTAAATATATTTCATGTATAATGTCGTATATCTAAGTGTAACCCTTTTTGACTTATTGAAATTCTTATGTTAAATTTGACGTTTGCAGACAGAAAATCAACAGAACTTTTTCCATATAAAGATGAATTTATTTTTGAATTTGAAGTAAATTCCCTCAAACAGATGGTCTAATTAAATACTATTTGTATAAAATTGTTACAATTATTAATACAGAGTGTGCGAATTATACGCTTGAAAACGAATTTGGAAAAATTGCCAAAAGACAATTTTCTTAAACAGGAAGCGGCAACTTTTATAATTTTATCTTATTCTGCATTAAAAATAAGGATAACTTTGTATAAATATGTTTATTATAAAAATTGGTAGTTTTCGAGATATTGGCAAGTTAGTGTTTTTATCTTCTACAATACATACATATACTGTTTGCATTAGTTCTTTTTACTTTCTTATACGTAGTAAAAGGAAGTATTGTGATGACGAAAATTTTCGACCTCGAGATTTTTGCAGATGTCGACGTTTTGAAGTCCCCTGATACCGAAAAAGTGGTTTTTAAAAAATGTGTGTGTGTCTGCACAGAGATAAATCTATATAGTAATTTTTACACTTTACTGTTTGACGGAAATTGTAGTAAAATTTGCAACTATTGCGCGAAGTTTTACAACAACGTCGTTGTGTTTTCCTATAACGTAGTTTCATAAAACGCAATAAAATTGTTAGAAAATGTTGTATGAAAATTCGCCACAAATTGTAGTGAAATTCCTTACAATATTTTACAACTAGTAAATATAGTATATTGCATGTGATGAAGTGAAATAGGTTATAGGGAGTTATGCATATTTTGACAATACACCTGTTGTATTTATTTTCCTAAGTGTGATCGGCATTCATTCGGCAGCAGATGTTCATATATGTACTTATATAAAATGTGTATACAGTGGCCTTGAAGTTTGGAGTAGGGATTTTGCAAGTTTGTGCGGGCATCCTGATCAGATCCTGATACATGGCTGTGTATAGGTATGTATATAGATACATATTTGTGTTGTGTCAGTGTGCTGGGTTTCAGGAATTAAAAATGTAAGTATTTAAATTATGATTTTGCTTCAATATATCTTATAATTTGTGTAGCAGTATGGATGAGTATGTAGAAAATAAATTAAGAAGCTTCGGGCTATGGGCAGACCTGGGCGAAATTTTTCAAAGTAAGTACAGTTAATGCCTAAAACAACAGCCATGCTGTTTGTTATTATAGTTATTACGTACTTATCTATACAATAAACTTAGACACATTTTTCTCTGAAATATTTTATTTTTAAAATACTTTTTAATATTAATATATCTTTGTTTTGTATCTTATACTAAAGGGGTCCACAGACTGCGTTTTTGTTCAACAGTTTTGTTCGAACAAAAACGACGCAAAACCGAAGTGTGTGGGTTGAAAACCGTCGTTGATGTTGGCGTACAAAGCTGCTGAAAATAATCTGGTTCGGCCTGTTTACGTCCGTCGAACAAAACAGTCGAACAGATCTGAAGTGTGTGGGGTAAACAGTTTTAAAAGACGACGATTTTTTGCAGTGATGTAGTTCTATGTAATTAATCAAAAGAACATTAGGAGCTATGTCGTTCAAAAAAAAATATATATAATTCCTTTTGTTACATACTTATACGAATACATATTTGATATACACATTATATGTATTCTATATTTCTTTGTAAAAAAATTTCAAATACGCACATAATGTAAGTATTACATAAGTATGTAATTATTTAATACTATTTTTAAAATAAATTTAGTATTGTTTATTTTGTTATATTTAACGTTAAAAATGCCTCTATCTTTAAAAAATTAACTGTACTTGTCTTTAGTTTGAAAATGATGAAAAATATATTTCTGTAGGTATATGGAATCTTTTTAAATGACCTTCAAATTCGATATATAGAGGTTTGATTGTACATGTATACATAGTCCCTAACAAGTACGATTATGCAAAAAAAAATAATTCTTTTTTCAATTCTATTAGTGCCGCCGCTGCACACACATATATTGCCTTCATATTATTAAACTGCTGAACAAAACTATAGTCTGTGGGCAACTCATGTTCGTCGTTTTTGTTCGAACAGACTTGTTCGTCGAACAAAACTGTCGAACAAAAACGCAGTCTGTGGGCCCCTTAATACTAATTGACGTATAGTGTAATATATTATACCTACAGATTGGTCTAAAATAATTGCTCCCTATTAAAGGGGGCTTACGCATAGAGGTGACGGCTAACTGCAGGAAGGTAGGACGTAAGGGGGTGGCGCCATATGCGCTAATGTAAATTCTGGACTTTACAAGGTTTCGTTAAAACAATAGTATGGCTTTTATTTACGAAATATCAAAACGAAATTTAAAACACAAATAAACAAAGGCTCAGTGCATGCTTGACTGGAATTAGTTTTTAAAATAAAGTTTCTGAAACTGTGTTTTGGTGTTGTAAATTTTACCAATTTTAAGATTCAAATGTAGGAGTAAATAATTTGAATTATAAGAAAGTACTCCAAACGAAGCCTTAATTAATCCTTTGTATTCAATTTAATGCAAAAACATAATAAGAAAAAAAAGATTTCTGCTGTTTGTTTTATTTTAACGAATACCTTACATCGGCGGAATTTACATTAGCGCATATGCCACTACTCCCTTACGTCCTACCTCACGGCAGTTAGTCGGCACCTCTGCGTAAGCCCCCTCAAGTTAGGAAGCAGCTTAAATTAGGCAGGTGGTATTCTTAACGTTGGTTACTTTGCAGTTGATAAAAAAAAGAAATAACGTATTTTCCTTAATACCTGTTTTGCTTTTTTAATGGAAATTCAGTTTACAATAATTAAAGCTTATGATATCAATTCATACAAAAGTTTTATAGCGCATTTTCCATAAAAAAAATGCTACAAAAAGGGCATTATTGGAAATATCTCGCTTATTATTTATTTGGAAGCATATAGGTTTTTACATAACTTAAAAGTTAGGTGTCAGTTACTATTTTAAGTTTATCCTCCAGTAGAAAATAAATTGAAGGAGTCAGAAGCAAAATGGTATAAGTGATAATTTGAAAAAGATAAGTTGAGTGCGATTCTAGACTTCTCTATCCTATTTTGTCCAGTAGTAAATGAAGTTTAAGCCTTGTACTACCATCTACTACTAGATTTAAAGATTACGTTAAGGGATTTCAGTTATACCATTTTGCTTCTAATTCATTCAATTGTTATTTTCATATATCCTAAATCTAATTTTTATCCATGTCAGTTGAAGGTACAGGATTTTGTCTGATACGTCAAGCGCTGCTATTGAGCAATGAAATACTTATTCAAATTGGAACAACCTACATATTTTCTAAAAAAGAATGAACCTTGATTTTCTGATTGCATATATAGGTATACAATGTTCTTTAAAGTAACACATAAATTCAATTTTAGATACACAAACAATTTGAACGAAAGCGCCAAAGCAGCTCGATTTTTTATTTTAATTTACTGTTTTTTTTTACATATTCTGTATACAGAGTGAATCATCTTCTAGTGATGACGTCATCGGAAGTTTTTTTAAATTAAACTTACTATATTTTCACCAATTTTTTGAGCATCTATTGCTAAGCTGATTCAAGAAAATGTGATACATTATTAACTCATCAAGGAATGCCTAAGAAATGAAGAAAATATAGAATATTCCATTAAGAAAAAAATCCATGGTGTGATTACTATAAGATGCCTCACCTTGTATATCGAATTAATATATGAAAATACTATAAAACCGTTGTTTCTTTACCTAAAAATGAATTTATACGTTCGTTTATAGACGCATTGCGATATGTATATAGGGGATTAGTCTGAAATAATTTTAATAGAGTTAACAGGCATATTAAGAGATATACAGGGTGAGTCATCTAAGCGGGTAAGGCCGATTATGCCTTTATGAGTAAAGATATTTCGAAGCGGCTTTTTCCTTGTGATAGTAGTTAAAAACAACTCTACCAAAAATTGTATTCATCTAATTTTCGTTTTCGAGAAATCTAATTTTATAGATACATTGAATCTTTCAGAAAAATGGTAATAAGTCAAAAACCTTAGATTTTAGGCCTATACTAATCTTATAAATTTTTGCCTAAAAATTATGCGGGGAATACAATAATCTAATAATATATAGGTTGTTCCATTTAAAAAACTATAACTATGGTCAGCCACCAAGTTATGGAACAATCTGTATAATACAAAATATTTTTAAAATGTGCTCCTAATGAACAGCTATCACAAGGAAAAAACCGCTTCGAAATATCTTTACACAAGAAAGGCATAATCGGCCTTACCCGCTTAGATGACTCACCCTGTATACAGCTAAAATTGCTAATAGTAAATTATCCCTGCAAAATATAAAAAAAACTTAAACATTTTAAAAGACGACAGTATTCAACTACATTGCAGTTAGATATAGATTTCCCGCACTAACGTTTTCAGAGTCACCTGTACACAATATCGAAATTTACCTCAACTATGGTACAATATTTACAAGCATAGAAATTCGGAAAATAGCCTTTTTATTAAAGTTTTGTTCTATAGCTAGTGAAACGGTTCAGATAAAGTTCTATACAACTTCTGACGCATTTTTTTTCCATAAACACGTTTACATGTTGTTTTAGACGAACATATTGATGAAGAAGTTTTTGAGATATTAACTTACGAAGATTTAGAGAAGATTATTCCGCAATCAGGTATAAGAAAAAAATTTTGGAGGAGATATACAGCCGTTAGTAAGGTAATTTAATAGCATACAGTTACATGAAAATGGCAAATTGATGGCAATCGACATAAATTGTTTTAGGAAAGTGAAGTAAAGAATTCAGACAGCGAAGACACTGTAAGCATATCGGATGTTTCCAATGTATCTGCTTCCACGTCGACTGGAAGCGTCTCGTTACTTACTGCGGAAGATAATACAGAAGGTAGTGTGTTTTTGTGTTTCAAAGATTTGATTAGTAACCACCTACATTTTGCTGTAGTTGTTTTAGATCCCGACCTCATACCTGTTCGTAGCAATTATTCCAGCTTATCTTCCGTTGGTGTTCCATATACGTCGTCTCCTTTTCCCCATATAGGACAGAAGGGAACAGTAAAAAAATTGCTCGATAGTAGCGAAGAGGGTAAACTAATATATGGTAGCTATGGAAAGAACAAAACGTTTTTGCGAAATAAACTATCGGAATTGATCATTAAAAACGAAATCAGGAAGAGACCAGATAGAAGGTGAGTATAGTAAATGCACTTGAACAAAGAAAAATTGCACATCTGTTTTCAGAATCGCAACCAGCAAATTTCTTGAGCTAGCCCAAGAGATAGTGGAAATATTTCCCCACGAATTAGTAGAAGCGTATTATATACCGTACATTAACAAACACACCCGCAAGCCTCAAGCAGCAAGAGGCAAATTGTGGAATACGTATATCTATCTGAGACGATGTTACAAAAAGTATGAAGTATTACCGGAACATATAACTGAAAAATTGAATGAGGAACAGACGAAAGTACAGCCGAAAAACTGCTGTGGTTACGAAACAATCGTGATCCTTTTGCGACATGCCTTGATTATTGGAAAGAGACAATTCCGCAAAGATTGAGGGAAATTTCTGAAACAATTATTTGTGAATACTATAAAGAATATCCGATTTTAAAACATCCGTTAGGATATTTACTTGTAAGTCAACTAATTTTGTCTAACTACGTACAGTAAAAGGATATCATCGTCGAAACGAATATGCATAAAGTTCCTTTCCTTAAGCATTTATTGTATTAATTTAGAATGACAATTCAATCTAAATCCTATATAAAAAATAAGCACTTTTTCTGTACTCTGAATTTAATAGATTTAGTAAGATACATCCCATTCTAGTTAGAGGAAGATTTCAATTGGAAATATACTTCTGCCGGCAACAAATTATTAACAAAGTGGCCCTTGCTTTATAATAACATATTACAAATATGCAGCAAAAGGAACGACGAATATCTTAAACGACTTATAATAGAATTTGATGAAAGAAATCAGGAGCCTGTTGATGGTAAGAAAGAATGCTAATATCTGGTCCTACTTTGTATGAGAAAATATATAATTTTTTTTAGAGAGACTGCAATGGTTTGTATTAACTCTCTTGCCCCTATTATTTCATTCACCTCATGTTGGTTGTAATAGAAAAGGACAGAAGTATTGGCGACCTTCCAAATTAGAAAATCAACATGGATTTATACTGCATATTGAGGTAAAAACAGTCAATTAAATGTTTAATCAGAAAACAATAGCTAATTTATGAGCAATTTATTGCACATTGAGCTTCGTTTTGGTCATTCTATTTTTGCCTTTTTTTGAATACCTATGTGGACATATTCAAACTAGGTCTAGGGTGGTTTATTCAAACCTTGTAAAGTTCAAACTTTCTTTTGAAATTTATAAGTAAAGATACGAAGGTGTTTATCCAAATGTACTTAATATTTCAGTAATATGTATACATAAGATTGTTGTTTCAGAATGTGGATGAGTTAGAGACTAAATTAAAACAACGCGACGAAAATTACGAAAAGTATAAATTAACAAGTCAGCCGCTTCCTGTCATAGTTGGCGATTGGAACAACATATCTGCTTGCTTTGTTTGCGTAGATGATATTCGGTACCGGTTAGAAAATCCTATACGCTGTGTCGATGCTTGCTTCAAAATATATCATGCACTGGATGCGCGCTATCCACCTGAAGCCGAAACTACCTGGATATTTGTACAAAAGTATATATATGACATTACTACTAGCTGCGAAAAAGAACCTGTGTCAGTTAATACATTAATAGCCGAAATAAATCAACTTAACAAATAAACATTTCTGTTAACAGTTATGTATAGTTATTTTGTTGTTGTTGATTTTTGCGCTAGTTGCCTTTGTAACCTGTAAAATGTATCCTTGCAATTATTGTCCAACTGTGTTGCATTCCTCAAAAGCATTTATTTTTCATTTAAGGCAAGTGCATGAATTGCAAAGTAAAAATAATTATACATGCACATGGTCACATTGTTATAGACAATTTAATGACATTAACTCTATTCGGAAACATTTTAAAATTCATGAAAGAGATTGCTCTGAAATTAGTAAATTTCAGTCTAACGTAAATTCTGATGGTAATGTTCTGCCTAAAATAGTATCAGACAGTAATGATAGGTTTCCATTAAATTTGAATGATACAATGCATATCGATTCAGAAATGGACCCGCCTTTAAACATAAGTGAGAATGTATTAGATAAAATTATCGAATTAGTAAAAAACGCACAAAATGATGTGAAACCAGATATTGCAGTTTTTGTGTCAAGCATGTTCAACAACTCTTTAGTACCACGCAAAGTTGTACTCGATGTAATACAGAAAATTCAAAATATTTTTCAAAAAAGTGTTGAAATTATGAGGGCTATTTTTTCATTGTTTAAAAATTTACTTGATGAGGATATACTGAAAACACTTGCGGATTTTTTTGATGACTTTGCCAACATATTTCAGGAACATCGATCCGAATATAAGTGTATTAATTTCTTTGAAAATAAGGGTTATTTTATTAGGCCGCAAGCGTATACTTTTGGAGAAGAAATGAAAACCAAATCTGAAAACAGTCATATTATTTTACAACCTGTACCGGTGGAAGGACTAGTTATTCCGTTGAGGTTTGTTTTCCAAAAATTACATATTTGAAAATCCAGATTTTTTTAATTTAATGATTACCAATTTAAGAAACCTGAATGCATCCCACAATAACATTATTAATAATTTTGTTCAAGGCACGTTGTGGAAAAGTAAATTAAAAAAATATAACGCCGACTTTATATTCCCCCTATTTTTATTCTACGATGACTTTGAAATTGGCTGCCCTCTAGGATCAAGAGCAGGGCGTAATAAATTGGGTGCATTGTATACAAGTTTGCCAACAATGCCCACAGAATTTTTATCTTCTTTAGATAATATATTTTTATTTAGTATTTTTCATTCAAATAACCGGAAAAAATTTGGGAACAAAGAAACATTTTCAGCTGCTTTAAATGAATTAAATTATTTACAAACCGAGGGTATTGTTGTTAACATTAATGGTTCTTCGAAAAAAAATATTTTGTTTTTGGATTAATACTTGGAGACAATTTAGGAATACATTCATGTTTGGGATTTGTCGAAAGTTTTTCAGCAGCTTATAGCTGTAGGTTTTGCAAGATGCATAAATCAGAAACTAAATCTGCATGTGTAGAAAAGGTAGATCTTTTGCGAAATGTAAATAATTACAAATTGGACTTAGGTGAAGAACCATCATTAACGGGTATTAAGGAGGAATCAGCGTGGCATACTTTGACAAATTTTCACGTAACAGAAAATTTCACAGTTGATATTATGCATGACCTCTTTGAGGGTGTGTGCGCATATGATATCACTTTCCTATTACGTCGTTTAATTTTTGACTATAAACTTTTTACAGTGAGCGTTTTGAATGACAGAATACAGTGTTTCAATTATGGGGAATTAGAATGCCGTAACAGGCCAGGTCGCATAATCGAAGAAAAACTCAAAAAAAGTTGATCAATTTCAGTGCCAGTGAGATGCTATGTTTAACCAGGTATCTTGGTTTATTAATTGGAGATCTCATTCCTCCGGGGTTAGAAATTTGGAACCTATGCATTTGTCTTCGAGAAATAATAGACGTAACAACATCGCCTTCATTACAAGTATCTGAATTTAGCAGACTAGAAATTTTAATAATGGAACATCATAATCTATACATACAGTATTTCGGAGAATTAAAACCCAAACATCATCATATGATACATTATCCCGCCATACTGCGTAATTCAGGTCCTTTGGTTCATATGTCCAGTATGCGTTTTGAACAGAAACATAGGGAGTTGAAGATGACCTCCAACATCAGCGGTAATTTTAAAGGTATACTTAAAACACTGGGAACAAAAGCTCAACTAAAACTTTGCTATAGACTATTACGCGTTAACTTACCAAATAGACAGTACCAACTAGCACCTACAAGTAACCGTTTAAAGGAATACTTTCCAGATAAAGAGATTTTTGAAGCTAAGTGGGTTAAATATAAAGGAACTAAATATAAACCAGGCATGGTGTTAATTATCAGCTACAAAAACTATCCAGATTTTGGAATTATAACACATGTTGCTTTATTAGATGATAAAATTTACTTTATTTATAGAATTCTACGAACTATAACTTTCAACCGACATTATTACGCATTTGAAGTGTTTGAAGGTGAAGAAACTTCTATGATTTACATTGAAAATCTTCATAATTACATGCCATGTTTAATGGTAAAACGAAATAATCAAACATTTGTTTCTCACAGGTATACCTTGTAATATTATATCACGCTACATATTATTAAGTACTCTATTTTTTTATAGTTTTAATACTATATTAAATACTATTTCGAAAATATATTTTCTAGACTATTCAATTCACCTGTCATTGTTCAAATATGAACCAATAAAATAGCAAATATTTACTTTCGTATCATAGCAACAGGAAATTTCAGCGATTATATCTTCCTAGAAGGTATTCAAGTGGATATTTTAAACAAGTGAAAGTTTTTATTAATGTAACTCATTTACTAACAATATTGAAGGTACAATTAGAAAAACTAACATTACTGCAGTGCTGCAGCAGACATTCTGGAACAGAGCTATCACTGGGAGTACCCGAGGGAGTACCTTTCTCTTGTAGCTTAATACCGTCACTATTACTGACAGATGTCGAAGTTGTACATGACACATTTGTCTCCATACTGAATCTTTGGATTTCTTCGTGTTCCAAGGGATATTTTCGCAAATTTCAGCATCGATTTCGTCTTCAGATTTCGTGCCAAATCTTTTCTCAGTTCCCATTATTTAGAAACACCAGTTTTTATTCAACGAAACGAACTAAATAGGAACACGATTCCAAAAATTTTAATGACAAACATAAATGTTTTTTTTGTTGACATGGAAACGTAATCATGTGTAACTAAATTTTGAGTCATTTTAATATGAAAAATTGATTTGGTTCATTGAATAGTCTCTCGAATACGATTCGTAGTCAAAGTTGAGTCTACTATTTTTGTGGTGGTTACACTCATGTCTTTCATAATTGCGAATACTACTCGTGCTCCGCACTCGTAGTATTTAAATGCAATCATGAAAGACATTCGTGTAACCACCACAAAAATAATCGACATAACTTTGACTACTCATGGTATTATAAGTGAATATTCGTATTTTCAAATATTATGTATTAATAATTACTTTTTAACAGTGAGGAAAGCACCATATTATTATTAGAGAAATGAATTAAAATTGTGAATTCGCGGCATTTGTATCAAAATCAAGGCCCTGTATACATTGAAGCCCTTGTATTTATACGCTTCGACATATATTGTTGGAAAACATTGTTTTATTTAGGATTTGAATCTTTTTCCTTTACGAACCATTACAATTTACATCATTTTTTATAGGATCTTTACCAGAACCCCTAATCCTGAGAAAACAAAATACACAGCTTTTACAATACGTCCTTAAATTGTCTAAACAATATTATGTTTCATTGAATGTATGATATATATTATAGTGTGTTAATATTGTGTTTAATGCTTGGAAATTTTTGAATTGCATTATAATAAAACATTTGAAAACTAATATAAAGTACATTTTATCTTTTATCCATTGTAAAATACTTTCTGTTAAATTTTTGCAAAAATTATGCACTCATAAAGTTAATGCATAATTACATAATTCTTTCATATAGTTTCTAACGGTCCAAAAAATACGGTGGATGGGCGAACGATCTAATTTGTGCTGTTTAGATCTAATCTATTACGCTCTACAGCCAATTTTAATAAAAGTTTGTCTTTTTATAATATTTAATATTAGATTGTTTAAGTTCAACAAATGTGTCCGTTTGTCCAGCAGTATAGGATAATTCTATTCTTTTCATATGTTATACACAGGGAAAAAAATGTTGTAAATTTTCAAACAATTGTAAACTTTATTACAACAAATTGTTTGACATATACGGACGAGAACAACTTTTATTAAAATTTGCAACAGCGTAGTAGAACTATAGGCAAAATCCTACTGAAGAAATTACTACAGGGTATTGTAATTATAACAAGAATACTGTTGAAGATTTCTTCACAATTAGTTGAAACTATTACGACAGGTAAGTGTACTATTTGCAACAAGCGACTTGCAATCTTTACAGTATTATTATGTAGATTATGTCAACAACATTGTGTTAATTATTGCAACAGCATAGTTGAACTATTCTCAACATCTTGTTTGAAAATTCACTACAGGGACTTGTAATAATAACAACAATTTTGCGATAAATTTTATAACTAGTAGTTGAAATTATTACCACTCGCCAATAGTACTATTTGCAACAAGCGACTTGCAATCTTTCCAGTATTATTATGTAGATTATGTCAACAACATTGTGTTAATTATTGCAACAGCATAGTTGAACTGCTCTCAACATCTTGTTTGAAAATTCACTACAGGGACTTGTAATAGTAACAACAATTTTGCGATAAATTTTATAACTAGTAGTTGAAATTATTACCACTCGCCAATAGTACTATTTGCAACAGGTGTCCTGTACTTTATGCAACTGTAATATTGAAGTTATTACAACATAAATTGTATAACGAAATTATACATTTTGTCGTAAAAAATACAATATTTTTTTTCAACAATTTTGTAGTAAAATTTAATAAATGTTGTTCTCGTCCGTATATGTCAAACAATTTGTTGTAATAAAGTTTACAATTGTTTGAAAATTTACAACAATTTTTTCTCTGTGTGTCTGTCTCTGTGTGTGTGACCACGGTAGCGGTCAAACCGCTTACTAGTATCAATTCCAAATTTTGTATTTACGAATATAATCTCCCTCTTGAGATCTGATTAGATTTTCAGTAAAATCGGCAGACCGAAAATAGTAGTTTACTTCAGTGAAAAAATTGAATTTTGCCGTTATTTCGTCAACTACTAAGTTTAAGCAAATTTATAAAGAATTCAAATGTACTTAGAATTAAAATTGAGAACAATTTTATTTAATAAGTTTTTCGAAATTCTTATCGGAACTAGGTTTTTACTCTTATCGAAAATCAGTTTTTTTGCGAATATTTCGCAAGTCATGCTTTTTAGACAGATACATTACGGGTATAAAAGTATTTAAAACATAATTTTCAATATCTTTTGTATACAAAAAATTTCAAAATTCAGGCCGGAAGTAGTGCTCGAGCAGAATCATTACAAATGCAATAAAGACATAAGACATTAATCGACAAAAAACTTAATAGTATGTAAATGAGTGATTTTGAAAGAGATTCTTTTTATATTAAAAAAAATGACGAAACCCTACAAAAGAGTTTTCAAATACTTTGTAGAACATAAAAAAATAATTATTGTTAGTGTTTTGAAGAAAGCAATATAAATATATGCCGAAACGTAACCAACAAAAACATAATATGTGTTTTATTTAATAATTATTAAGGCCGCTACCCCAAGACATCATTATCACATACAATATACACGGCCAAGAAAACCAAGAAGGATGGATTACCATACTTAAAATTTTTAAAATATATATATATATATTAACTTTTAAGAGAACAAAAGATATAGAATAGGAGACAATACTGTCTCCGTGACATTGATGTACATTCATATTAATAACTCTGAGTAGAAAAAGAGCTGTATAAGTATTTTCTCATTGAGGTATGCAGCAAAAAGCAAAAATAAAATAAATTAAAATAGATACTCAGAATATTTTCTTAAATACAATCATAAAGATATAGAATAAAAATTAATATCTATTTACTACATCTATTATTGATTTAACTAACTGAATTAAATATGTCAAATATTCTTTTTTCAAATTGTTCAATTAAATTTTCTGTTCTAATTCCTTTAATAGATCAGATTTTATTGTGACGATAACAAGATTACTTAGTCGGTATTGGCCCTGGTAGATCTTATATACTTTTTTATTTAAGTTTTAAAAAGAATGTTCGACAGTAGCAACGGAATCTGGCATTGTTAACAAAATACAGGGAAAGAATCTATCAAGGTATTGATTGTTATATAAATGAAGATTTCTTCTATAGAGACGTTTTACATTCTATGGCAAAACCTTTAATCATGTAACGGTACAGACTATTTTTATATATGTATAGATTTTATATGTTAAGAAGTTACATAGTTATATTTTATTATTACATATTAATATTTTAACATGAAGTATTTAAATCCAATGAATATACCGTAGTATAAGATTAGTCATAAGTTTGTTATTCAGTTAGATATAAGAACTGCGACGCCAGTATTTTATTTGGGCAATAAACGCTACGTGTGATAAACAGTCGCCTAAGCAAAAGAGTGCGCGTGGGGGAAATGTTAAATGGGAACCACTGAACTAAAGAAAGAACGGGGAACCACCGGTGCCCGGAGATAAAAACGAAAGACGCGTCAAGAAAAGAGAGAGTCGAAGGCTAGAGCAGTCAGACCGAGGGTGTCGAAAGAAAAACTCGAAAATTCGTTACAAATTCGGCTGGCTGGCTTCTTAGTATTTTAAAGAAGTCATCGAATTACGACTAGCAGTAAAAAAAAGTAATATTCATTAAAAGTTGTATTTAAAAATTCCGAAAACGGATCACATAACGAGATAAAGAAATGCTAAAGTTAAACATATAATTAAAAGAGTGGCACATAAAGTAAATGTGCAATGTGTTAGGTGTAGTAAATAAATTGTGCAAATAGATTCGTTACTTCAAGATAGTGACGACAAAACAAATCCGTGAAAAAGATGACGCAAGACAAGGACTGTGTTCCCTGAGCAGCAAAAGTGCCGAAGAGCAAAGGAAAAAATAGAAAAACATAGCTGTCATCACAAGGTATTTTCTATAAACAATTGTTCTAAAAGAAATATATTCGTGTGTAGTAAGCGAATAAAGAATTGTAGACTAAATGTTATATATATAGAAACGCAAATAATACCTAAAGTTAATAATATAAATCTCGTCTATTTATGAATATGAAATTAAAATGTATTCGCTTAGCTGTGTATTCATATGATGCGTAAAATGCATATGTTGTAACTTTTCTCATAGGCGGCGTTTATAATAGAAAATATATTATAAATTAGAAGAAAAATATATATATATGTATATCTATAGCCATCGCCACTAATTATTTGTATAAATATAATAGAAAAATTGTTGTTATATGTTTCATTTCTTTTGTTATATGTGCATATGTATGCGATTCATTGGATTTAAATATACAAATTAATTTAAATTTGCACTCGTATTATTTTACCAAAATATAAATATTGTGGAGGAACCCTATTATTGAATTAATAAATTATTTCTTACAAACTTACACGACCCTGAGAGCAAATGAGTTAGTCGGCAAAATTAAATAGTAATTTATTCATTTTAATAGTTATTTTAAATCATTAAAATAGTGGTTCCGATACAATCAATATAATTTTTGATCTAGCTGTATAAAACAATATGAACACTTACAGAGAGTTTACGATAAATTCAGTTCACTCATCTCAAAGTGAAAAACACGCAATAGTTCAACCTGGAGAGGTACATCGTTCATTGCAATATTTTCGAAGTGTATACAACCACATCTATTAGATTTAACCCAGAAAGAAGAAATTATTAGGTGAAATGGGAAAAAATTTAAATAAGTACATGTTTGTGAATGTTATCTAATACTCGTAAATTGTACTACCGTATTTTACTTTTTACTCCCCTTGTGTGTAAATCATTAAATATCTAATCAAGTTGTTTCAAATAAAAATTTTGTGTTTTTGGCATATGTACAACATATATCCAAAAGGGTATCATATCACCCGCCTGAACTACAAAGACTTGCACATCAGTTAATGTAAAATGCCTTTATCACTCTTCAGTGTCAGAAGATACATTCCGAATACCAAATTCTACATATTGTAGCTATTTGGTATATAATTATATTTTCGTTCTGTTTTGCAAAATATGCGGAAATTAAAATTACTGCTATGAACGAGATTCTTCAGATTTTATTTTCATCAATGACATTTTCTAAATATAGAAAATTCGGTTATTTCAATCTTCAATGTCGGAAATACACAGGTAGATAAATAACACGTGATTAAATTTAAATTTGTAACGTACTGCTGAATAGGATATATTACGGAGTTCGTAAATAAACTGCACGTCCCGCTACTACCGGGGGAAATTTAATTTTGATGTTCGAATTTGAAACCTGCCGGATATGGTGGGATTTAATTTAGAAGATTTACAGCGTATAAATGAACAGAATGTGAAATATGTAACGTTCATATCAACCAAATTAACGCATGCAAATATCTAAGCTGCACGTGAATCAGAAAATTAAACATTTTGAAATATATACATATATATTATCCAGGCGAGTGTAATTAAAGTGTAGATCAAAGAGTCTTCTAATGTTTTCATCGAAATTATTGTATTGATTTTGCATTATTACTGCGGAAAGTATTTTAATCAAATTGTATAAATTACATTTTAGTACGCGGAAAAAAGACAAAATATTATTTCAAGATGAGATAAACTGAGTATAACATAAGCTTATACTTATACAAATCTATACACTTGACCAAATTATACAGATCCAACGTCTGCAGTAATAATAGTTGGACCGACAATTTCGTGCCGTAAGAATAATGCAAATGTAAACCCGCACTTATCCAATATACGCATATGAAGCATTTCACAGCTTCTGGACCATCAATGTATCTCTATGGTCTTACAAATTACGTGTTATTCCAGTTTATCACTCCTTTTCCATACCAAAAGTGACAGTTCGGAATATGTGGAGATTTGAAGTTACGGCTGTTATCGTTCCTACTTACTCTTGTCTTTCCCTCACTATATAGATATTTATATCTTCAGTATTGTCAATTCTACAATAAAACACGCAGATACTGTTAAAACAAACTTACATTTTAAATAATGAATGATGTAAAACATACAGGGTCAGTTTTTATTCATTATTTGTATGCGGATCTCGAAAACCATAAGAGATACGCATTAGGTTAAATGGAGAAAGATTTGCATCTTTATAAGCCACATGCAGATACGTTTTTGTCCATTTAAGAAAATGCATGGTTTACTAGATATTTGCAAAAAATAGAAATTCTCCAAAATCTTTTCAGTGCTATAACACTTCTATTCTTAAAGTTAGAAAATAACTTTTTGAATATTGTTTTTAAGATATTCAATTTCAAACAACAACTTCTTAAATTTTTAATTTTGCTTAGCATTTTTGAGTTAGCAAGCAAAGTCTAATTTTTTTAAATGGAAACTATAGTTGGCTATGACATATTCTAGTAGTGCATTTTTTTCTGCTTGCAATGATGTAAGGGTTGTAGCACTTATTTTAATGAATAACTGCACAATGCACTATTATTATGTTTAACAAAAATCATGTCTTGCCATGGAAAAGAAAAGAAACTTATAATATACAATGTAAATTTACATTAAGTGTTCGAAATGCCCACCATTATTATCGACGCACACCGGCACCTTTTCAACACTGAGTTAACAGTTCTCCTAATTTTGCGTACATCTAAGCTATCAAATACATTAATAACAGCTTCCAATAGCTCCTATTGGGTTGCATATGGTCGCACATATACGAGATCTTTTATTGCTCCAAAGACGAAGAAATCTAACGGTGAAAGATCTGGGGAACGTGCAGGCCATAAAACACGACCGTTTCTGCCGATCCACGAGTTTGGAAATAATTCATCTAAATATCTTTTGACCTGTGCCTGATAGTGAGGCGGGGCACCGTCGTGTTGAAACCACCGTAAATTTGTACGGGTCTGTAACTTTAATTCATCTAGGATATTGTCGAAATCTTCCCCAAGAAATTGCAAATATCGATTTCCGGTTAAAGTTTCATTAAAAATAAATGGCCCAACAAGTTGCGAACCAATAACACCACACCATAAATTGAAGCCAAACCTAATCTAGGGTCGCATTTCTTCTAAACAGTGATGATTTATTTGCGCCCACAGGTGTTCATTATGGCGATTGAACATGCCGCAGTTTGTAAAACGTGTTTCGTCGGTCCATAAGATCTGCATCGAAAAGTTATTATTTTCATGGCACATATTTACGAACCAAGCACAAAAATGTAATCGTCTTTCATCGCCTCCAGGGTGTAGAGTTTGACCAAATAATTTTTTATAAGGATGGTACTTATGTTTTGATAAAATTCTCACTACTGTGCGTTGTGAGGTAGCAACGCCTTCTGCAATTTGCCGCGTTGATGTTGATGGATTTGATTAACAGCAGCTAAAACATTTATCTGCGTGTTTTCACCAATATTACCGTTATTTCTAGGTTTAACTAAACTTCCATACTCTTTTAAATTATTGTATAAATTCTTGAAGGTGTCTAACGATGGTTGAGGGCGATCAAAATACAATAAAAAATATCGTTCGGCGACATCTTTACTATTTTTGTTACAAATAATGTAACATTCAATCATATCAAGTTTCTCAAGATTTGTGCACACCATAACTAACTTTGTAAAGCAACTAAATCACTAACAAAACCAACTATAGTCACCCTAATGAACGAACTGTCAATGATGAAGTAAACATAATGCTTCAATTATTAATATCGCGTTTTCCATAGCAAGACATGATTTTTGTTAAACATAATAATAGTGTATTGTGCTGTTATTTATTAAAATAAGTTCTACAACCCTTACATCATTGCAAGCAGAAAAAAATGCACTATTAGAATATCAAAAAATAGACTTTGCTTGCTAACTCAAAAATGCTAAGCAAAATTAAAAATTTAAGAAGATGTCGTTGTTTGAAATTAAATTTCTTAAAAACAATATTGAAAATTTTTTTTTCTAACTTCAAGAATAGAAGAGTTATAGCACTTAAAAGGTTTTGGAGAATTTCTTTTGCAAATATCTAGTAAACCATACATTTTCTTAAATTGACAAAAACCTCTCTGAATTAGGCTTATAAAGATGCAAATCTTTCCCCAATTAACCTAATGCGTATCTCTTATGGTTTTCGAGATCCCCATACAAATAATGAAAAAAAACTCACCCTGTATAATGTATAGGGTATAGGTATAGGACTAATTCTGCCATTCAAATCTTATTTGTGTGCCTCATAAACCTATTCGATTAAAATATAAAGAAATATGCTCTGTAAGTGCAACAAAATTTATAACCACATCTCTGAAACTCGTAAATTATTAACGATAGAGTAATTGAATAATGGACCAACTCACTATAAATTAAGCTGGGCATCCTCGCACGATAAACTTTGAAGTTTCTGATTAGACGGTGTTAGGGGCAGACCAATCAATTTCAAATGTTTGTAAAGTGATGCCTTCTGTGGAGGATAAACTGTGAAAGCAGATAATTTCAGCATTATTCTTTGGGAGTGTTTTAGAAGACATTCAACATGAGAAGAACATATTTTTGTCCATCGAGCCAGAAGTATGCAGCTTTTGCCTGTGCATTGATTAGCCAGTTTAATAACGGTAACGCATTTCAGTATTTGTAGTAGACTTGATGCGGACAAGATGGCAGAGGGGTCCGTTAATTTTAGTTATACTATTTATACTATACAGGCAATGAAGACATAAAAATGGACTTTCATTACAAAAGGTTAAGGAGAGTTCTTCTTTGGTAGATTTTTACAGTTCGGTGTCCTAATTGATATTCTGAGATAGACGACCTTGACTGACCGCCGCTCGCGCCGCCATATTGAAAAAATGGTACCAAGAACGAGTTTTTCGGGAATATCTTCTTTCTAGCGCCACCTAGGTTAGAAAGAGTTATTACAAAAATTAAAGAGTATAAAATTTCCTTCTGTAATAAACATTTTCCAATGAAATGAATATTTCACGAGTTACATGGCAGTTAAGTTTAGCAAGTTTCTACAATTTGCAAAATCGTTACATTTTTTCTCGAAATTTCAGTAAATACCGATTACTTACTACGTATTATCCACTTCCTTTAGGTCTGTTTAACGAAGAGGGAATGCGCAAGATGACAAAATCTTCATTCTACAAAGCTTCTACCCTTGTGCCAGACGATACTAAATCCGGAATTTGCAGTTATGTCATAGATGGTGGATATCTGTGACGTAGAGTCGGCATCGCAACGAATCGTTTGCATCGATCTGCACAAACTGTGTACAGTACGTGCAAAGGCATTATGGTTCTAATACAGTCGTTGTTCTTGACGGGTATCCAATTAACGCAGCTACCAAAAGTACAAAAAGTGCAGAAAGACTTCGCCGTTCAAATAAACAAACTTGATTCCGGTGCTAAAGAAGAACTTTGAGAATTCTGATTTCACAGAAAAAACAGGCTATAGAATATGCTGACACACTGATCGTTAATATGGTGATCAGTATGTCCGCACCGTTTGATTCCGTATTCAAAGTTGGACAAGATATAGATAGATATTCTCGTCCTCCTAACAGCACTGACGAGATCTCATCCAAACGTTTACCTTCGCAAACCAGACAGACAAAAAATTGTTGCTAAAATTGAATCTGCACGAAGGCTACAGTGTTGAGAAATAGTGGCGCACAACATATTGTTCTTGCATGCGTTCAGCGGTTGTGACACACTTCTGCTGTTTTCAACGTAAGAAAAATAAAGTTTATAATAACACTAGATAAAAACAAATATTTACGCCGAAATATGCAAGCTTTCAAAGGGCGAAACAGAACAGATCCCGAAGTCATTGCTGGTGCGGGAGAAAGTTTTTTATCGCCTTTACGGCGTTTCCAAATAAAACACCATTACTTTGGGCTCCCTACGTTATCAAAACATCCGTGACGAAGAGTAAATTCGAGCTTGCTACATTACCCCCTACTAGAGAAGCTGCACGGAAACATTCCCTTCTGACCTACCACCAAGTTCAGGCTTTGTATGATATGCATGAGAGTCCGGAGTATTGGGGTTGGGAAAGAAGCAAGATTGGGCTTACTCCTGTGATAACAACAAAAGATTCGGTACCCGAAGCATTCCAGAAATTCATTTCGTGCAAGTGCAAGAAATGGTGCGGTCGAGCTTATGGATGTAGGAAAACAGGCTTAAAGTATTCCGTTAATTGCACATGCTGCAATGGGGACGCTTGTGAAACGAGCGCAGATTTTTGGGGGCTCTGAAGAAGAAGAAGAAGAAGAAGAAGGCGCTGGAGGTCGAAAAAGACAACGAAGATAAAAACTTGGAAGAGGAGGAAAGAATTTTGCAAGAACATATTGATATCATCTAGGGCATCGAAACAGTAAATAACGAATCGTGGATTTGGCCTACTGGGGATACCACACGAAAAAAAGGCGCGTCTCACTCTACCTCATGGTAGTGCAGAAATTAATAAAAAATGGTTAGTACGTATTAAGTTATCGGTATTCAAAGGAATTTTGAGAAAAAATGTAGCGATTTTGTGAATTATAGAAATTTGCTGAACTTGACTCCGCTTTAACTCGTGAACTATTAATCTGACTGGACAGAAGTTTATTACGTTAGAGAAAAGATATTCTCGAAAAACTGTTTTTTTATACCATTTTTCCAATATGGCGGCGCGTGCGGCGGTCGGTCAAGGTCGCAAACTCAGAATATTAATTAGAACACCGAACTGAATAAATCTACCAAAGAAGAACTCTCCTTGACCTTTTGTAACTCTGAAAGTACCCATTGCCTGGACTATTTGTGATGGCAGTCATGGCACCTTATACTTTTATATTAATAAGTCATAATCCGGTTTATTCAAATATAACATTAACTTTTCTAGTATGGCCCACAAAAAGTAAGTATCTTTAAACAGTAAATTTTCAGTATTTTTCAGTGCTATGTAATTTTTTTTTAGAATTTTTAACGAATGGTATGCAATTCCAAAGAACATGCGTCGAATTGTAGAAATAAACATTAAATTCACGTATTGAAATGATATCTCTACTAAGTGTGTCCATAATAAGTCCTTCTTCATTACTCATTATTTTGATGGCAATTTTTTGAAAGTTGTAGAACTTTTTAAGGCAAAAATCGCCATATCCCACAAATAGTTGAAAATCTACTAATACAAATTAATATCAGTTTAATCAGATCCTAAAGGAAAAACATAAGTTTGTATTGATTCGTCGTTGTCGACCAATCATCAAACTAAATTTTAGAGCTCATGATTATCTACAATTTTTGGATTAAACATTTTCGCTATCTACATTATTAGATACCAATAATGGACTTCCCTAACATAAATTTGTAATGCCAGGATAATTTTTTTTCGAGGTTTAATAACATGGCAATTTTCTGTTTTGTACAGACTAAAACTCTACTCTTAATTCTATTTTTATGAAACTACCTATTCATGGAGAGGGAATCAAAAAAGCTATTGTCGGCAATGTACTAAAACTATCCTTATTTTATCGAAAATTATAGAAATAATTCGCAAAATAGACAGATATTTTATTTTTATTTTTTGAAGTCGTGTTATTGATTTGTTCTAAAAAGTGTAATAAACGTATTTTGCCTTCTGACATTTACAAAAATACATGTAGAACACGTATAACTTATTTGTTTTCTGAAAATTTGCATTTAAAATGATGCCCAATTCCAGTTTTTTCCTTTTATCTTTATGGCTGCGTTCAATCTGATTTTGTTTCCAATTAATCTAGTCCTTTATAAAAAAGGACCAAAGGAAAAGTAGCCCGCATCGATCAAACAAATGAAACGAATGGAAAAACGGCCGAGGTAACCTTTCCCGTAAAATGCTTTTATATAATCAGCTACTTTAACCCAATTACTGAAATCCCATTAACTAAGGAACTGAAAACGATCCTAGGTATTTTTTCTTTAATTTAGAATACCATTCACAAGAAGAAAACATTTAATTAAATAAGAACGAGGTTTTTTGATTCTCCTGATCAATTTATAACTGCTTTTAATTTTATCTATTTACATTTATATTTTTAAGTAAATACTCCTTTTTAAAATAGGAAGTTATTAATTATTAACAGTAAAAATAAAAATATCTTCTTGACAAATGTAGAATGTAAAATCAGAAGTGTATGAATGAAAGTGTAAACAAATAAGCATAGGACAGCCGGTATTATTTATGCAGTCCGACCAAAAGATTTAGGTCTACCATAAACATGTGCATTCATTGCAAATACATAAATAATAACGCAACTATGTATGTGTTAAGATGTGTTTGTAGCTACAGACATATATGTTTCTACCTCGTATGGTTTCGTCAGTGCAGCATAACGAAGAAAGTGTATGTTAATGCACATATTAGTGCTTTAACATGCACCTTCCTAGTTAAGCTGCACTGAAAAAACCATCTTGCTCATTACATTATTATTGCCACTTCTGCTAAGAAGATATAAGATATTTGGCAAAGAATTTTGAAATATGAAATTAATTTCCTTGACAGTAGCGGCAATATTAGTAAATAACAAAAACGACAAATTCATTTAAAAGTTTGTATTGTGTAATTAGAAAAATAACGCTATCAATTTACACTAGTTCAAAAATCAAATAAACATATACAATTATAGTGTACTTTCTTAACGTTCGACTAATTAATGTTAGATGTCCCAATACTTTATTAATATTTTTCTAACATGTATTTATTATTTGTTTACTTGAAATAATAAGTAAAATAAAAATATATATTTATAGTACCTATTCGAACGAACATCAGCTTGGTGGTAACATCAGTACCATCGATTCAACGTTATTGCGGGTTAGAGATACTTTCCACTGAATATACTGACTATTTGGATATTCTCAATAAATTGTTAAATGTATGAATAGGAAAACTTCAAAGTATTTGTATGTGAGAAATATTTAATATTGTAATAAATAGTACTTACGAATCAAATTGTAAATAATTAAATATGAATATATTAAATTGAGAATATGTTTAAGATAAATTACAAATACTAATAGGTTAGTAGATTAGCCAAATAAGGTTTGTATAGTAAATGATTAAGTAGTAACTATCTTTCAATGGTATATTAAATTTATTCAATGCTTTCTAATATATTATATTTTTATATAAATTGCTTCTATGAAAATATGATTAAACTTTGATACTCTAAATGTATAGCTAAGAATGTGATACCAATACCAAAGGATATAATATATTCTTCTTTTATTTATTTTTGTCATGAATACGATACATTTATAAAAACCCTACCATTAATAGACAAAACAAGCAAACAAAATGTATAAATACCATATGATCATATATTTCTACCCTCTAGAAGGCTATGACATTTTTCTTTTTTAAACTTAAGTTGGTACCATAAGGTAAGTTAACTTATTAGGTTATGTTATACTGATGATTAAGTGTCAATTAATAAATACATTAATGACAGATGAATTTTATTTGTCAGAACATACCAACATAACATTTTCAAGAAATAATTTCATGGCTTGCTAGAGGGTAATTATAAATGATCATATTGTACCACGCGATCATTTAAATTCTATTATATCTATTATAGCAGGCGGGATTTTTTTTATTAGGTTGTCCAGAATGTCAATTATTGATTAATTAACATTTTGAAACGTCACTTTGACAATTCAAATTGTAAATTAGTACTTATATACCAACTTAATTTAAATTTCACAGCCTGCTCTAATTTAGAATTTAAATGATCGCGCAGTACTTAACGATTCAAAGAAATACACCCTTTCGTATATAGATTGTCCTCCTGATGGGTCCTTCTAGTATCTTGCCAAATATACAATAAACCAATTCTACCAAAATAACAGCTTTAGGCACTCATTCAACAATGCAGATCTTCTACGGGAACTCTGCTATACCATGTTCAATCAAAATACATCTTCTAAAAGTACTGGCCCCATCAAACGTCAGAAATAGATAATCTTAATACTTCTACAAGCTGCAAATAGGCCAATTCGGACTGTCTTTAGTTGAATCTTTCCAAATGTGTGGATAATCGTGATATTCCTAGTTTCCAGTTATATGATTGCTAAATGATTCTGAAATTTTACTTGACTTTGTACTTCTTTACAGGATACACTATCTCTCTTGAAATGTATAAATTGAATACGCAGAAGTATTTTTATCACTTCTACATACTTTAAATGAACCAACGACTCAAATGAATGAATTATCTTCTACATTACACAAGAGTATACAGGGTGAGTTTTTTTTCATTATTTGTATGGGGATCTCGAAAACCATAAGAGATACGCATTAGGTTAAATGGAGAAAGATTTGCATCTTTATAAGCTTCATCCAGATACGTTCTTCTCAATTTAAGAAAACGCATGGTTTACTAGATATTTGCAAAACATAGAAATTCTCCAAAACCTTTTCAGTGCTATAACACTTCTATTCTTAAAGTTAGAAAAAAACTTTTTGAATATTGTTTTTAAGAAATTCAATTTCAAACAACGACAACTTCTTAAATTTTTAATTTTGCTTAGCATTTTTGAGTTAGCAAGCAAAGTATATTTTTTTTAAATGGAAACTATAGTTGGCTATGACATATTCTAGTAGTGCATTTTTTTCTGCTTGCAATGATGCAAGGGTTGTAGCACTTATTTTAATAAATAACTGCACAATACACTATTATTATGTTTAACAAAAATCATGTCATGCCATGGAAAAGAAAAGAAACTTATAATATACAATGTAATACAAGAAACAATAAAAACGCTAAACGAATTAATTATTAACAACACGTAACACGCTAAATTTACATTAAGTGTTCGAAATGCCCACCATTATTATCGACGCACATACGGCACCTTTTCAACACTGAGTTAATAGCTCTCCTAATTTTGCGCCCATCGAACTATCAAATAATAGCTCCTCTTGGATTGCATATGATCACACATATACGAGATCTTTTATTGCTCCAAAGACGAAGAAATCTAACGTGAAAGATCTGGGGAACGTGTAGGCCATAAAACAGGACCATTTCTGCCGATCCACGAGTTTGGAAATAATTCATCTAAATATCTTTTGACCTGTGCCTGATAGTGAGGCGGGGCACCGTCGTGTTGAAACCACCGTAAGTTTGTACGGGTCCGAAAATTTAATTCATCTAGGATATTGTCGAAATCTTCCGTAAGAAATTGAAAATATCGATTTCCTGTTAAAGTTTCATTAAAAATAAATGACCAAACAAGTTGCGAACCAATAACACCACACCATAAATTGAAGCCAAACCTAATCTGGGGTCGCCTTTCTTCTAAACGGTGAGGATTTATTTGCGTTCACAGGTGTTCATTATGGCGATTGAACATGCCGCAGTTGGTAAAACGTGTTTCGTAGGTCCATAAGATCTGCATCGGAAAGTTATTATTTTCATGGCACATATTTACGAACCAAGCACAAAAATGTAGTCGTCTTTCATCGTCTCCAGGGTGTAGAGTTTGACCAACTATTTTTTCATAAGGATGGTACATATGTTTTGATAAAAATCTCACTACTGTGCGTTGTGAGGTAGCAGCGCCTTGCGAAATTTGCCGCGTTGATGTTGATGGATTCTGATTAACAGCAGCTAAAACATTTATCTGCGTGTTTTCACCAATATTACCCTTATTTCTAGGTTTAACAAAACTTCCATACTCTTCTAAATTATTGTATAAATTCTTGAAGGTGTCAAACGATGGTTGAGGGCGATCAAAATACAATAAAAAATAGCGTTCGGCGGCTTCTTTACTATTTTTGTTACAAATAATGTAACATTCAATCATATCATGTTTCTCAAGATTTGTGTACACCATAACTAACTTTGTAAAGCAACTAAATCACTAACAAAACCAACTATAGTCACCCTAATGAACGAACTGTCAATGATGAAGTAAACATAATGCTTCAATTATTATATCGCGTTTTCCATGGCAAGACATGATTTTTGTTAAATATAATAATAGTGTTTTGTGCTGTTATTTATTAAAATAAGTTCTACAACCCATACATCATTGCAAGCAGAAAAAAATGCACTATTAGAATATGTCATAGCCAACTATGGTTTCCATTTAAAAAAATTAGACTTTGCTTGCTAACTCAAAAATGCTAAGCAAAATTAAAAATTTAAGTAGATGGCGTTGTTTGAAATTGAATATCTTAAAAACAATATTCTAAAAAAATTTTTCTACCTTTAAGAATAGAAGAGTTACAGCACTTAAAAAGTTTTCGAGAATTTCTATTTTTTGCAAATATCTAGTAAACCATGCATTATCTTAAATTGACAAAAACGTATCTGGATGAAGCTTATAAAGATGCAAATGTTTCTCCATTTAACCTAATGCGTATCTCTTATGGTTTTCGAGACCCCCATACAAATAATGAAAAAAACTCACCCTGTATGTAATTACTCCAAAGAAGATAATAATTCACGTATTTTCTGTTTCTAAATAATTCTTGTATCCAAGGTATTTATAAACATTACACCTACTATATTTTTTATATTCAGATATGATCTTTGCCTTTAAATATTTCCATAGTTACTACTACTATATATTGATATTTATATTTATTAAAATAGATCTTTTCATCATAACATTTCCATAATTTAAATTACTTCGTATTCACACAGTACAATTTTACAATTTTTTCCATAACATTTCATTCTCAATTCCAAAATATTTATTTATTCAAACTGGCACTGTCAACAAATTATCTTATATCACCGAAAAGTATTCATATAATTATGTATTTAACAACTTTATTGCCTTTATTAATATATTCATATAAAAAACAGCATAACAATATGTGTGCATTGAAATCTGAATATTTCATATAAAAAAATTTTTTACAATGCCGCTTAAAAGCAACTGCAGACACGTGTTTCTGACTCACTGATCATCGTCAGTGCTGTGTAGCCAAATAATGAGACGCTCTAACCTTGGGGATAAGAAGCAATAATCTGAGACCATATATATAATCAATGTATAATATAAACCTAGTATAACCGATAGCAAAATTTCTATTATTACAGTGTGTGTGTGTGAGAGAGAGAGAGAGAGACAAGTTCATGATGTCATCATATTTCAGCATGAAAATTCACCAAACTGCACCGCACATATTGCTACAGAATGATGTGAAAACAATAATGTCAATGTGTTGCCGTGGCTTGCAAATTGTCTTGATTTTAAATCCCATGGACAACATTTGGCAACTAATGGCGAATAAAATTATAGAAACAATTTCACGGCCCTTAATAATAACGATCCGTCGCTAACAATTGCGAATATCTGGGAAGCCCTAGCAATTATGAAACAGCACTTCTCATATTTTTGATGGTAATCGCAAGCAATGGATCGACGACAAAATGTTAATTTTATTTATGAAACTTGTTATACCGACTATTTATTGCTTTAATAACGTTTTTGAGTCCTGTTTTAACGATTTACCAATAAATAATTAAATGAAGTGATGGAAATCTCTTGGTGAAACATGTCGAAATATAAGCAAGTAATAACAAAAAACACACTTGGTATTGTTTCACAAATAAATATAATTAAATACTCGATGTACATTTCGCCTTGCGGCATCGTCAGGAGTTCTCGAGAAACTAAAGTAAAATTTAATATACTGTAACTACCTACTTCTAACAAAAATGTAAATAAAAATGTACAAAAATAGAAAATTATGAAAAGGTCATGGCTTATCTGGAAAGACCGTTTTTACAAGGCTAGGGTTTATTAGCGGAGAATTTATGAGTTCTGTTTGTTCATTAAGAACATTGCCTGGTTGTAAAAGTAAACTTTCTTTTATAAAATAACCTTCTAGAACATTCATTTTTTTACTTTTATTTAAACTATACAGTACTTCTAAATTGTCTATTGAAAATTGATGTCCCGTGTCTAAAACATGGTTAGCTACACTTGAATTTTCATAATTTAATTTAACGGCTCGCATGTGTTCTGAGAATCTTAATTTGAAATTTCGCCCTGTTTGACCTATATAAAATTTACTACAATCACTACAATTAATTCTGTAAATTCCTGATTTGTTTAGTTTAGGATTCGCTGTTTTATTATTCGTTAATTGACTTTTTAAAGTGTTATTATTATAGAAGGCTATTTTAAAATCCAGTTTCTTTAAAACATTACTAATTTTCATACTTATAGTACCTAAATATGGAATTTTAACCCATTGTTTTAATGTCAAGTCCTGGGACGGGGGAAATGCGGATTTTAATGTAATTGATTTGTTCATTCTATTGACTAATTTATCTATTAGAGATGAGTTATAACCATTATTTTGTGCAATTATTTTAATAGTTTTTAATTCTTTATTAAAGTTAAATGTGTTCATCGGTACTTTCAATAGTCTATAAATCATTGAATTAAACGCAGTAGATTTACCAATAAAATTAATTTTAGATACGCCAAAACGTGACAATTATATTCTTCTCACATTAGTTAATTATTTGAAATTCCGACACACCAACATAAAATGTGTACACTTTCAATGGTACTCGATAGTACATTCCATGATATGTCACTAGAAACTTCTTGACATTAATTACACAGCACTGTGTACATAACAGCTTAAAAGCCTATTTACAAAATTGATTCATACTAAAATCGATAACATAATTCGACTATGAATTATTTAGTTCGCCCTATTCTTGGAAGTAAACCGTCCTCAGGCATCAATAAATTACCGCCTTCCACGTCGATACATACATCAACTATTCTTTGTTATTTTTTATGCAACCACACGTACTCTATCTTTCAGAGCTTAAAAATTTCCTTATATCAGACACTTTTAATAAGACACATATACTTTTATGGCGTTCCAGAAATAGTTTGGGATTTAATTACGACATTCAAGATCTCTTAATTTAATTTATTAGTATGGGGAGCTCAGTGTTTCGATAATAACATACATACGTTTCAATGATGGCCTTTCAAAGTATTTATGACGTCCCTGCACAACTCTAAAACTTTTACGCCTTGAAGTAGCGTATGTTATTGATGTGTTCGACGAATCTGTAAAATTTACAATAAAACTGCATTCACTGAAAGAGAAGCAGCACTCTTTTATTATGTTGTTATGTGTAAGTGAACTTCTATTAAATTTACAACTTATCGCAGTAATTTGTAGTGGATACATATATTAAATTATATTATTTATAATAGATAAAGCCTTTGTGTTTTAAACGTTATCAGAACAAAATCGTCACACTGATGTATTAGGAAAATGATGATTTATTACATGAAAATGATGAAATAAGTAAGAATAATCATGTATATGAAGAAAATATTAACAAAAGTATTAGGGAAGAGTTACCAAATTATTGAAATATCACCCATGAAGATTTTAAAAGAAATTAATGTAAAGGAGGAGGAAAATATAATGGATCAATTAACGAGAAATTTTTGCGAAAACAAGAACATTTAATAGCGAAGTTGTATATGGAAGAGATTATGTACATGTCATTTAATGAATAAATAATAAACCTATTACATTATCTTACCACTACAGACAAATCGCCGACGAGAAATTAGAAAAATCATCAAACACTTCTTTTTTAAATTTATAATAAAGAAAGATGTTTCAATTAAGATCCGCCTAATATTTAATTAACAAGAAAATTAAATCTAATTATGAAGCACCTGAAAACACTGATGTATTCTGTTGAACAGTCGTGGAAAGTAAAGTGAAGATGACGCGTTCTTTTACACTTTTAAAAGTTTTGGATGAGTTTCTATTGGCATTAAACGATACAAAACAAAGAATTTAATAACTGTACGATATTCATTTTTTCCATTTTGCAAACATCAATGACACATCTTTATTACACAGCTGCAACTACTCGAATAAATTAAAAGGTGGTTATAAAATTTTACATGTGTTTATATCAAGTTATCAAATTTTGATTGAAAAATTGATTATAATATATAAATAAATATATTTTAGTGGAATCAATTCCAAACAGCATAAATTAAGTTTGTAACGTATTTGAAGATTGAAAGAAAAATTTCATCGAAAATAGAAATTTTCATTACTCAAAACTTGATTTTAGGCAAATAGTAGTAAATTAATTATAATTTAGCTAATTTAACCCTCTCGTGCATAATTATTTCAAAGAATCGAGAAATTATTAAAAAAATATAATTTATTCCTCAAACGACAAAATTGTATCAACTATGACTAAACAAAGCAAAAACTTATGGTATTTATCCTTTAATCCTAAAAAAAAATCCTGTCCCCTGGAGTGGACATTATGCACCCACGGTCTCAACGAGATTGGGTATGAAAATATTCAAAGCAGTCTGGACAAAGCGGTTCATTGCATTTTTTACAAATGTACTTAGTTTTTCTTTTGCAAGCGTTTGAATGGCATCGTCTTGCATTTTTAATTTCTGTCAATTTTGGCCAATGTCCAAATCTGTCCCCACGTACTTCAGGAGGTGCATGGTTCATAGGTTTCTTTTTTTTTCAGTATACTAGGTGGAGTAGCAGAACGTGGCCTGCCTCTCTTATTCTCTCTGTGTTGACCCATATTGATCAAAGCTCTTGCTACACTGGCTTTAAATTCTAGAAGGTCCATTTTGTTGTTTCCATTTTTTCGAAACAATATCCAAGCATTTACCGCTGTTACATCTAAAAAATGCATGAATACTTTGATGTACCACCTTTTATTCCTTCGTCGAATTGGATATAATGCAATAAGTTGATCGTGAAGGTCTACTCCACCCATATTTTTATTATAAAATTGTACAGAAAATGGTCTACTAATTTCAATAACGCTGTTGGACGACTTTTGCCAACTTTGTACTGTATTCCGTGGCTCTAGACCTGCACAGGTAGAAGCTATGCAGATAGAATTATTATCTAGCCATTTAGTTATTGTAATGTTTCCCGATTCTGTACTTATAACATTTGCAGTTCCTCTACCCTGTCTTTTCATGTCTTTATCCGACATCAATACAGAACTTGCATTCTGTAAACGATTGGATCTTAGAGTCCCCGTTGCCCATATTCCTCTTTGCTTTAGCTCTTCTAAGAGTGGTAGTGAACAAAATAGGTTGTCAAAAAACAATTTATGGTTTACTTGAGGTAAATCATCACTTAGACGAAGAACTACATCTGCACGTGCACCCAATGCACTTATTCCATCTCGGTTTCCTGCAGCTCCTTGGTAAACTTCAAACCGATGCATGTGCCACTTACACCTGCTCTTACCCAAACTTTGACACCCCATTTTGTCGGCTTTTTCGGAAGTTATTGTTTTATTCCTAATCTTCCTCGAAGTTTTTTTAGTTTATCTGTGTTGTCTTTTTTCAAATCGACGTTATTTACAAAATGGAGAAAACGTAGGATCAACTCGAATCTGTTTACAGACATAGAGTTTGCAATTAGATTCATTCTCAAGCCCTCATCACTTGACCAATACAGACGTATTCGTGGATATCTTATGTAAGACATAACTAAATTTACACCCAAAAAAACAAACAATTCCTCTTTAGTGAGACCAAAATTTAGTTTACCATTTTGCCCTACATATACATTTGTTTGAAATACGATATCATCCATCATATCTTCAGTGAATAAAGACAAAAAATATTCTACAGGAGTAGTTCCTTGAATATTTATTTTATCAGATCCTAAAAATAGTGGTAGTGTTGCTGGTCCATACATGCTATCCACATTACGCCACACCTAGCTCTTTTTTGTTTTCTTTTTGTTTTTGTTTGCTGCCAAGGAACGCAATTGCTCTAAAGGCAATTCATCCTCACTGTCTCAGTCATTTTCTTCCACATCATCATCAGGTTTATGAACAGCTTGTTCTTCTTCATTGCCTGATTCTAAATCGGATCCGTCAGGCAGATTATAATTAATTATATCATTTTCCACCCCAGCGTACTCGTCATTTCGAACAATTGCAGCAAACGGTGCTTCCTCTGGTTCTTCATCGCTGTCCAGATCATCGAAAATCACGTGCTACGAAACAAAATCAAGTTTCACTAGAATGCCGAAACTGCATGATGTCCATTACAATGGACGCGTGAACAAATTCATTTTTCTTATTATCTATGTAATATTTTCCCAAATTTTTTTAGTGAATACATTCTCTACAACCTATTTGAAATGTTGATAATTTTTACCTTTTTTCTGGAACGTCCATAAAATGATTTTACACTAATTTCTGAACACAAAATCTCCTCTATTGCAAAACAGCTGATCACTGCATAACGTGCTGCATAACAAATGCCTCAGCTGCAGAATTCGACTACAGATGGCGCTACAAACCACTTATACGACGTCCACTGAAGAGGCTACTATGCATTTCCAAACATTTTTGCTAAGACAAAAAAAATCTGACTTTGAATATTCTGTCCACTGTAGTGGACTCAATGCATGAGAGGGTTAAGAAACTATACTAAAAATTAGAAATTTTCAAAAAGATTGTTTGAAATAAAGTTTTATTAATTGTGTAATTTTAATTTTTTTGAATATTCAAATCTCATGTACAAATACGGATACAACTTCCGATCAACACATAGAACTACAAGTTCTCATAAATTATAAACAACGCGGAATTCAAATTTCAGCTCAATACGGCTGTCTTTAAATTCGAAAAAAAAAGTGACAAAAATAAAAACACACACGTACGGCTTTTTCTGTAAACATTACATAACGTTAAAGAACGCACGCGTTTGCAGCGGTCGTACGCTCGAAAATCCCAAATGATAAAAAATACAGTGGAAATAACTTTCAATCTATCCCGGTCTAAAAATAACCATCCACTTTAAAATTAAACGATGTTTTAAATGACTTAGTCAAAAGCAGAGCCCGTTTCAAAATCATTAATTTTATTTGTCCAATTCCTACATATGTATATATGTTAGTATTTATAGATGATTTTTATGTCTAGGAAGAATTTCATATACGTATAAATAGAACGGCTTTATTAATACGAGCACTTTAGATACGACTTATGATTTTCGGGATAAAAATAATGTTAGGCAAGCCAAGCCTAATACTGTATTATACTTTTTTATTGAAGAGCTTATGTGGCAGTCAATTCATCCTAAAAGCCTTTTTTGTATGTATTTATTTAACAGATGAAATGTATAAGTTCAGCTTGCATGTGAAAAGTAAGAATTGCTGATTTGAAGTGGAAATCGTGAAAATGCCTCCCCGCATTAATTTCCATGTACTATTAAAAATCTGAAAAATATTAGTTAACCCTGTCGGTCTGTGGGTAGTTATAAAATTTATATTTTTGAAAGTGTCGAAATTATATACGAGGTCTTTTATTTATATTTCGGGAATAGCAGATAATAACAAACATTTTTAAATGAAAATGGATTTATTGTTTTTCGAAATATTCCCCTTGATGATCAATACACTATTGCATTTGTTCAAACCATTTGTCATAGCAGTTTTTCCATTCCTCTTGAGACACCTTTAAAACATGGTTTTTGAACGCTTCAACTGCTTCTTCGGCGCTCGTAAATCGTTGACCACGCAGTTTACCTTTGATATTCGGGAACAAGAAGAAGTCATTGGGTACCAAGTCAGGACTGTACGGAGGATGAGTCATCAATTCGATGTTTTGACTGCTCAAAAATTCACTTGTTTGACGAGATGTGTGAGAGCTCGCATTGTCATGATGCAGAATGATTCGTCTTCGGGGGTTAGTTTTACGAATTTCTCCGAAGACTTCCGGCAAACAAATGGTCGTGTATCACTCGGAATTGACAGTTCTACGTTGCTCAATCGGAATAGTGGCCACATGACCCATTTGGCCGAAGAAACAGGCGACCATTTGCTTCGCTGTGCTTCTCCCACGAACAAATTTTGTTGGATTTAGCTCGTCTTGTAATACCCACACGGTCGATTGATGTTTTGTTTTTTCCGGCTCATAAGCATATATCCATGATTCGTCACCTGTCACGATTTTATATACGTCTTTTGAAGCACCACGGTTGAACTTTTTCATCATTTCCTTACACCACTTGACGCGTGCCTTTTTTTGAGCGATTGATAAATTATGGGGTATCCAACGAGAACAATTTTTTTTTACAACAAAGTGTTCATGCAAAATCGAATGTACTGAAGTGGAACTAATGTGCTAGGATGCCTCTATCTCATAATATGTCACATGACGATCTTGCATTATCAGTTCACGCACTGCATCGATGTTTTGTGGCACAACAATCGATTTTGGACGACCTTCACGGAATTCGTCGGCGACGGAACTATACGACCACGATTGAATTCACTATACCAGCGATATACTGTGGTTTTTGATGGTGCTTTATCGCCAAACAAAGAACTGAGTTCATCGACACATTCTTGTTGAGATAATCCACGTCGAAAGCTGTGAAAAATAATCCAACGAAAACCTTCTCTTGAAATTTCCATTATTTTGTCAAATTGATTTTCTGAACTCACTGTAAACAAAACAAATAGCACTCGTACATCAAAACGTTGTGAGTACTTTTATGATAAAAATGTCAAACTTTATTATGGTGTTGTCAGATTTTAGCTATTGACATTAGTGTTGCCAATTCCCGAAATATAAATAGTTCCCCTCGTACAACTAAAGAAAACATACCGACTATTACTGACTAATGTTTACAGTTATGGAATAGGAAATCACATTAAATTGCAGGAAGCTCTTAATGACGTGACAGCAGCCGCAAGACCGAAACGGCTACTGTCATACGATTCCAATGCTGCCGAACGTAGTCCAGTTGAAACAAGCGCCGCGACAAGTTTGAATTGTTAGAGGTTTCAAAGTAAGTTGAATTTGTGCGATAGTATCCCTGTTTCTTTGATGCCAAAAATCCAACTTATAAAGGTTTGCATGTAAGAGACAACAAATGGCTAGAAATTTCGGACACAATAAGTAAACCAAATCCATTTTTTCTGTGGTCCTAATCAGCTTACGAACTGTTGTCATTATGAATTTAAGAACCATCGCGACAACATATCAGATGTTAATGAGACCCCTGCATAACGAAACACGTGACCCAATGAACAACAAGAGGTGTTTTCGGAAATTAAACCCGGTCATTGGGGTTACAACACGGTTAGCACGAATGCGTTCGTTAATTCAGTCGGGTAAAAACAACCTTGTTCGTAAAGTCTAAAAAGTAACCGGGTTCAACAACCCGGTTCGATTTTCATAACCCTGGTAAGTGAGTAGGGTAATGCAGGTTGTTTTACCCCCTCCCCGGTCCATTTTTTCATTTAACCGGGTAAAGTTACTGAACCTGTTAGGTACTTTCTAACCGGGTGAGGTTAATGCTATACATTTTCCGAAAACGCCTATAGTATATATTGTTAGTCACTGCATTGCTCACATCTGGTTTTGCTCTGCATTCAACAACTGAGGCACCGGAATGTTTTGTTATATTTAATTCTTGGTGCAACATGTATATTTTCTTTTGATATGTCATTTTTATTATAGATGAAGACAAATTCTGATATTATTTGTTTCTAATTAATAGATTCGTCATATACGTGAGTTTAAGGCTACAAAATCATAATGTAAATTAATCGCAGGCAAATGAAGAATGTACTTTTTAAAGTTCAGTTATTTTAAGAAATCTAGCCGGTTTTTTTTTAATGAGTTTGCTTGATGAATTTAAGTTCCTTGTTAAATATAAGATAACTGTACAATGTGGAAGTTAAAAAGCAATTAATTTATGTGTTTTATCAAGTTTAAACAAATATTTCTAAGTTTCTAAATGTAATATGATAAAAAATATTTAATCAAGTAGTCGGTGGACAATAATTTCTAGAAGTTTCATTAACGTAACTTATTCATTTGTCCCAAATGTGGTGCCTGTATTAAAGGTGAACAGGAAACTTAGGTTTAAATAAACCGACTAGCTTGGTCATAATTTTCGATCATATATATAATTAGTTTTTAATACTCTAAGAAAAATGTTAATTCAGATGTATTTAATATTAACTAAATCAGCATTTGTTTAGGCTCGCTAATACATACTTTATTATATCATGTAAAATACGTATTACTGAGGAAGAGTGATCAAAACAGACGAGATACACTAAAAATAATGTACGAAGTGTGAAAAAGTAACAAACAAATAAATAATATACACAGGATGCCCCACTAATAAATTATATAATCAACTACCCCAAATACAGAAGATATGTGTGTGGTACGCTAAGATCTAAATCATCTAAGTTAATGTCAATTACGAAAGTGTAAATTATAAATAAAACAATGGCACAAAACCCTTATGATTAAATATAAACCAGTATATGTATGTATAAATATATAAATGTATAAGTAAATACCTCTATATGTTGCAAACTAATCTAAAAGGGGGGACGACACTATCCCTATGGTAATGAAATTATGATTAATCATTAAATTCATTAAGTAATTATACAGTCATTAATATGCATGCTCACATATATTCGTTAATATAATATTTTTATAAGAATTAAGTTTTACTAAGACAATAAAATAGTACAGTTACACACACACGTCGACAGTTATGGTGACATATTAAGTGAACGATAGGTTTTCCAATGTAATAACATTGGGAACAATATCGAATTTCGTTAATTATTTTTTATATTCATTAAACTTGCATTGAATTAAAAATCCTAAATAAGAGTTGTTATCTTTTTGTTGAAGCACTATTTTTTACAATTTGAAATAATTTTGAAGTACGTAATATAAAGAATTAACTAACAAATTTAAACTATGACAAACGTACTACTATGTCTGTAATCTTTTGTGATTTGTTCAATATTGATGTTTCGGGTGCCAAAAAATAAGAAATATCTTTTGATATAGTCACTTTTGAATAAACAAATGAATTAGACTTAGAAGTTGATTAAAAATCAACTTTGAATTCCAAACTTTCAATAGTGCTTTTTTGAAAATTTGTTTAGTATTACACTTTTTTGTCATTGTTTTTCTAATTTTGCGTATACCAGATTTTGATTTTTTATGTTCGTTTTAGTATCTATATTTTAATTTCCTTCTGACTTTGCACTTTAGCTCTTGAGCTATAGATTAGCAGTCAGGACTTCTACTCACATTATTAAAACGATATTTTTCAAATTCACTTTTACTATTTAAAATTTAAATCAATTTTAGTACCCCCTGAAGAAACGAGATGTTAAAGTATCGTATTTCATATACAATAAAGATTATCTTAAACAAATTAGGAAATACAGATTCTTCTGAGGTATAAGTCTTCTTTGTTACCTTTGCAGGTTGAAATATAATATAGTGCATATTTTGCTAGAAGGCTATATTATGTTGTTTTTAAAAGAAACGTTAGACTTTAGTGTGCATTTAATACCTTTTTGAGTGTACTTGTGAGTATGTTTTGTTATTTATAACTCGCGTTTGCTTTTCCAAGTGCTGATTGATATGTGCAAACTAAGCAATACGATTTTGTGTAAGAACTGTACTTCTTTTAAGGTTGAAACAAAATTTCTGTCGAATTTTGTAGGTAGTGCGGATAATGCAGATTAAAAAAAAATCTGTTTCTTCTGAGATTGGTACCTCACATGTTTTTAAAACACTTAATCAACACTGTTACTTTTAATAGCACCGATATGAAATAGAAAAGCCACACAGCAGTTTACTCTTTCGATTAATAGAGCTTAAGACTATGAGCAGGAAGCACTGCTAAAAGATAGTTTAAAGTTTACATTATGCTAATATCATATGGCTAAATTTACATGGATTTAGTTCAATGTGTTTATATTTCTGTATGGTTAGCAAGTTTCCAAAATTCATGAAAGGTGGGACGAGCAATTATTGATAGATATAGGTACATCATTTTGGAAAATAGAATTTGAGAAAAATTATAAAAATAACAAGAGATTCAAAAAGACTGTCTATCCCTCGTTGTTAATACATGACACCTTCATGGTAAGTAAAATGTCTAGAAAATTATGTTTGTTACACTTTTATTATAATATGGTCGTAGTTTAAATTGTTTCTTTGTTCTTGTAGCTTTTTGTAAGGCATAATGAAAGTAATTTATACTACTGAACGGGAGATAAATATAAAAAAATTCTATCAGGTTTCAAAATATACGTAGTATATATGTATGTTTCAAATGTCAACGAAAAATAACAAACAGCAAGGAAAGTCGTACGGAACGGCTACATAAAAATTCAAGTAATTGAAATATACATTGCCTATATGCTCACTTATAGACATTTCTCAAAACACTATGTGGTACAGACGATATATACCGCCTAGCATGTTTCATGTATTGTTGAAGTGAAAGATTTTTATTTAACCTCTCTGTATAGTTAGTTCTACAATTTAAGTAAAATGTTGTTTTAAGAGATACCTAAATTACACATGAAATTGAGAGGTTTTAAAAGAATGCTAGATTTATAATAGTTATTTATTATTGTGATATTTTTTTCTGTGATGGGAAAAACGACGATTTAATATTGAAAAAAACACGTAAATACTTTATATTAAAGTCAGAAAATCAATCGATGTGACATTTCAAGTGACATTACACCTGCGTTGCTATGGAAACCTGCCAATTTAAGCGGGCAAAAAGTAGACTTTTTTCCCATGGGCAAAAAGTAACACTTTACGCCCGGGTTGATAAAGTGACATTTTATTACTTGTCAAGAAGGATAAAATGTCAACTTTTTTTCCCGTCATAGAAAAATAGTTATTTATTATACAAGGGGAAAAAGTATTAGATTTTAGCTCGAGGTAAAATACCGAGAGCTAAAATCTAATTTTTTTCCCGTGTATAATACACTATTTTTTTCTGAGATGGGAAAAACGACGATTTAATATTGAAAAGAACACGTAAATACTTTATATTAAAGTCAGAAAATCAATCGATGTGACATTTCAAGTGACATTACACTTGCGTTGCTATGGAAACCTGCCAATTTAAGCGGGCAAAAAGTAGAACTTTTTCCCATGGGCAAAAAGTAACACTTTACGCCCGGGTTGATAAGTGACATTTTATTACCTGTCAAGAAGGATAAAATGTCAACTTTTTTTCCCGTCACAGAAAAATAGTATATTATACACCTAGGGAGTGAAATGATGTTTTTTTCCGAGGTGCAGTTTGTAGCCCGAGGGCGAAGCCCGAGGGCTCTACAAAGCACCGAGGAGAAATTCATTCACTCCCGAGGTGTATATACTATTTTTTGCACGACCCAAACGATTTTAATTGAAGAAATCTAACTTTTTTTAAAAATTGTCAACATGACGTTTCCAGTTGTCGAACGCAAAAATCATGCTGGTTCTGATGGAAACCCTTGACGACCGATAAATAAGGGTAGCCATATTGGTTTTTTGTGAATATCGAGAAACTGCCCGTATTTTCTTCGCTTCGTTAAATAAGCATTGGAAAAATGTGTGACGAAACTATTGAAGAAACGGCTTCAAAAATAGTTGTGAATTTATTGCCAGAAAAATCTAGGAAGATCTACGAAAAGTGCTTCAAGGAATTTTGTGATTGGTGTCTGGTAAAAGAAGTAGATTAAATTCATAGCGAGAGTGTGCTCCTGGTATATTTTGCCGAAAAGGCGAAGCATTTTAAGGCTTCAACACTGTGGTCACATTATTCAATGATAAAAGCTACTCTTAGCGTGAAAAATAATGTCGACATCAGCAAGTACTCACGATTAGTAGCATTCCTTAAAAGACAAAATACTGGATACCAGGCAAAAAAATCAAAAATTCTTACTAAGGAGCAAGTTCATCAATTTCTAATAGACGCTCCAGAAGAAAAGTACTTGATGGTTAAGGTAAACTAAAAAAGTTAATGTTTCTAATTTAAGATAATTATACACTATGATTTCAGGTAGCAATGATTATGGGAATTGCTGGGGCTTTAAGATCGGATGAACTGGTAAAATTGACAGTAGATGATGTCCAAGACTTGGGATCAACTATTTTGGTATCTGTAAACAATACCAAAAATCATGTAAATAGAGCATTTACGATAGTCTCCAAAGAAAACTGTGCAATTGATTTTGTTGTTATTTGTAAAAAATATATGGTTCTGCGGAAAGAAAACACAGATCATAGACGGTTTTTTGTATGTTACAGAAATAACAAATGTTCCACACAACCCGTAGGTAAGAATACTTTTGGAGGATTGCCTAAGCAAATAGCTTCATACCTCAATTTACCCAATCCATCTTCCTACACCGGCCACTGCTTTCGGCGCTCATCAACATCTTTTCTGGCCGATTCAGGTGTTGAAATTGGAGTTATAAAACGTCATGGCGGATGGAAATCTGATACTGTCGCAGAGGGATATATTGAAAATTCATTAGTTAATAAGAATTTGATTTCCGAAAAAATTCTAATCGGAAAAGACTCGGAAAAGGAAAATCGACCGTCAACTTCCAGTGGGTCAAATCAAGTGGATATTAATGTAAAAGAAAATCGACTGTCCAATTCTAGCGGCTTTAAGCAACGTGTGATTAGTCCATTAACATCTTTGTTCACTATTAATGGTGGTACTAACATTAATGTCAATATTAATATTAAATAAACGATTAAATTCATAAATTGAGTTGGCTATGTTTTTTATACCAAGGGAGCAAAAGAGTCACTTCACTCCCTCATTTAAGGGAGTGAACGTGCCTATTATGCAAGGGTCGTGCAAAATAGTATATTAAAATACAAGTTCCATAAGACACGATTTTTGCGCACGCGTTCAAGTTTAGAAAACGAGCCGCTAGGCGAGTTTTCTAAAGAACAAGTGCGCAAAATGTCTTATGAAACGTGTATTTTATACTATTTTTTCTATTTCGGTTATTAAAAGTTCAAAAAAGCTTAAAATAAGAGACATGTTTTGTTCGAATATTTTAGAAATTTTGCTTTTTTGAAGTTGGTTACTCTGATTTTTAAGTAGAACCTTTTAAATATTTGAATATCGGTGGTGCTATATGTAATTGTGTTTAAAATTCAGACTGAATTATACAATAAATTATTTCAAATTATCAACAAAAAGGACGAAATAAATAAGTGTACGCCCCCAGAGATTCGCAAAATAGCAGAAGACAATTTACAAAATCTTTCGTCCACAAACTCTCTACATATTTATCAAAACAAACTTTTATAACAGTTGTACTATTCAACATGGTAAGTAAATGTCAATAGTAGCATCCGAAAACTTATCATCCAACTCTGCTTAACAATTTATATTGCTTATTAGTAAGTGAAATGTTAGCATGTGTGCTTTTTATTCTTTGTACAATTTTATTGCACATTTTTGTTACTTTAAAGGCTTATATTTTGACATTTAAATACGATTTGGTTCCATTTTTTTCGTTACCAACTTCAAAAAAATAAAATTAGCGTGCGATAAAGTAATACTTTATGCAACCAAAACGGGTGTCGTAAAGTGAACTTTATAGCACTGGAATAGAAAAAATATTTTATTTCTTGTGAAGACATTTTGGAGTTTAGAAAGTTGGTCATCTGATATAAGGCTGACAATTAATTAGTTAATGTCAATTATGTAGCGCTTCTTTTGTTTTGTCAAGTTTATTAACTAATATCTACTTCTTATATTCATTGACTATCATAAAAGTTCTCTGTTTATTCAAATTCAACATTAAAATTCGTAGTTTACAAAAATTAATTATACTACATATATGTATATTATTTTGTATATTCCGTCAGTTTCGAGATAGAATTCAATTATAAAATAAAATAATGGGAACTATGTTGAAATAATAAACATATCATTTCGTGACCTACGTGTTTTACTATAACAATTAACAAACATTATTATATTATTAATTAATTAGTAAAAAAAATTAAAAATTTGAATTATAGAGAATATACCCTGTAGGAATAAGAAAAAGAAAGCAGAAGAACTCTCAATACTAATAGGACGATGACGAATTACGCCGCACAGTGGTTCATGCTAGGTAAAAATTCTTAGGTATTACGTAAAATTGATTGCAGAAGCTGTATGTACACATGCCAAAGACGTAGATTAAGACGCTCTTCCGATGTCAGTTTCTCAGAAAGTAGAAAAAAATAACAGCTGTAATTTGTAGGGTTAATAATAGAGATATGATTATAGAAATTATACATGCAAACTATGAACTTAAGCTACTTACTAAAAGTGTATTCGATTTTTTATATATATTTGGTTGTAGTAATCACAAAGTAGTAATAAACATTCTCTCTAAAATATTATCTTTTTATTATTTAAACAATAATTTTATACAAACACATAGTAAAATTCACTTTTTATCAAAATCTGAATTCTAAGGTATTCATGTATTGGCCCATATTTGCGTAATGTATCATTCGCAAATACATAAATGAAGCTTAAAAGGTATTTTTACAAACACTTTTGGAGAAAACTGTATTACATACACCCTGGTTTCTGTTCCACTCATAGATCTTAAATTGAATTAAAGCTTATCAAGATACTGAAGTTATCTAACTTGAATCTGCATGCATAACGTTTCACTTTGTTAGTGCACGCCAGTGATACCAGAGGGAGAACATTTAGTTTCTTAACAGTTAAGGATAACATGTGAGGTACCATCTCTAGAAGGAAATATTTGCAAAGCGTCTGCATCTATATGTACTAAAATTTCATAATCAAAGAGAAAGCAAAATTATTACATTAATAAATAGGTCATGTAAATATTGATAGTTGATTCAAATCTGACATTAAGGATGATTTTTCTAATATACTGAAGTACAGGCGACTAAACTAAAATATAGTTATATCTTATGACAACTACGGCTTTTCCCTAGTCTGATTAAATCAAGCAATAAAAAAATAAAAATTGTTTTACATAAGCTATACAGATAATATATAAAGAAATCTATTAAAATGAAAAACAATGTGTCAAATAGATTCGAATGAATGAACATAAAAAGTCAGAGCCATTTATTACTTGATAGAAATCAATGATACAAAAGCGTGTAATAGGATTAAATGATATTTGCGTCATTTTCGTTCCCAATTGGCAGAGGAAACCATCCCCGAATGCTTCGCTTTCTATTATTATTACACACTGTTGTCACCATAACTGTCGAACTCGTGGCAATGCACGGAAAAATTCAGCTTGTTATTGTGTGAAAGGTTAGAGTTACTCTCTGGGTTTCTTTTTGGTGGAAATTCACAAAAATAATCATTCAATTCCGTTCAAGATGGCTGATATATTCTTTTGCAGGACAATTCGATTGATTGAGAAAATTATTACTATTAATTTGAACTATAAATGCTTTTTATTGACAAAAATTATTACAAAAAGTGGAATGCTTTCTCTGACAAAGTAAAGTAAAAATTTTCAGAATGTATAAAATGAGAAAGAAATCAATACTGGAAAAAAAAACTACTACTCATAATAAAATGTTGTAAGCAAAAAAAAGTCTCATGATCTTTTTTATCCAAAAAAAACGAAAAATTGTGAGTTTTTGAAAATACATCTAGATGGAGTTTGAATTGTATTGGCAATCACCAGAAAGTCTAGTGGGTTTGAATTCTATACTCCTAAAGAACAAATCATTTCGTAAGGATCCTCAAAAACTTATTGGGGCATTACTAGTACGTGTGCGTTTAATTTGTTGAATTCTATTTAAAATGTTGACAATTATGCTGAATAATGTATATTCTTTTCTATCATCCAGATATGCTGCTAAATATTGGTATATTTTGCAATAAAACACAAGCTTATAGTGAGTATTTGGTATTGTATAAGTAATAACGAATGAACCGAGAAAAGCTATTTCATCTTGCATGAGCTTGATGCATTAGGGGACGTTCTTCAGATAAATTTCAGATTTATGATAGATGAAAGTAATAATCTCTTGAATATACCGAGGGTATGCTCAAGTTACATTGATTTTAGTAATGTATACATGCCAGTCACAATTAAAATTGATTCTGGTTGAAAATAAAATTGAGGAAAAAAGAAACGATTTGGAACAACATTGTTCTGAGAGGAAATATTGCTAAAAAGTAGAATGATAATTTTAACATAGTGCTGAAACAAAAATAGAAAGAAACACTTCTTAGAAAATTAAAAGAGAAAGTGAAGATCAAAATGTCATCAAGGGAATTCTTGGGGAACATATGGAAAGGCGATACATAATTAGAAAAATAATCGATATATTATTTATCTAGACGCTTCGTTGGAATCTTTATCAACAGCAGAATTTAAAACATTTTTTTAAAATTTTGACTGATTTAGATGAGTATATTAATTTTTAAAAGTGTTAGATCTGAAGTAGCAACAAGTTAAGTCAGCAAAAGTTCTACATGTATCACGTTCTGATTCAAATGTTCATTAAGCGAGAAAAAAATAGTTGAAGGATTTATTTTCTGAAGAACTTAGTTTTTGGGTTGGAGTAAGCATAAGCATCATTAAAGATAATCTGAAGTCGGAAGTAAGCTTGTGTTTTCTCAGTGCTGAATTAGTTATATTTAAAAGCCTATCACATCGCTATGTAAATAATGTGATGCGGTGCACACTTTGGGTATGGCTGTTAATTGCTTGGCCCAGTTATTTATTACTAAATAAATTGTGATCAAAGTTGTATTGCATTTATCAAGTTCTTCACCAAGTTTTTTCAGTAATAGCAGTTATGAAATAACTAAAAATGTTGACGACTTTAAAAGATCGCATTTGTAAAATTAAACACAATGTATACAAAATAATACGTGAACGTGAATTAAGTTAATGTTAACCTTAAATTATTTTACCAAAGGAATGGTTATAAAATGAAATTGTTATTAGACTGACCATAATTGGTAAAAAAATTGCAACATAACTTTTACTACAAGTCACAGAAACTTGATTCAGTCGATGAAAAAAGTAGAATACCTCCAACATACTCTTGGTGAAGGAATTGGCCAGGTCCACTTGATCAATATTGATTCTTTGAAAGCATCACTTTTTGTAAACATCTCGATAAAGTCTTAAATTTCTTGTAATACTATTTTAAATAATAAAATACCGTGCGTTCTTGAAAGGCGACATCACTTCAAAACAACGACAACACTTTCCGCAATTACATAATTCAACCATCTCGTACGGAAAATTCGAGGAGGAACCCACCGAATGATCGGAAGACCGATGCGTGTACATCGGTTCGATTACTTACCACTTGAGTTCCATGTTCGGATAAACTGTGACGGCCATGTGTACGATGGCGAATTCCCCACGTATCCTGTAAAACCACATGAGCCATATAGCACAAGTCAGAACAAATATAAAACGGTGGAACTTCGGATAGGTATAGTGGTGGTAGTTCATGGGGGAGCTGAATGCTGCGCCGTGGGTGAATGGATGGAATGGAAAGTTCGTGCTGGTTCCGAGACAACTAGCTCGGTTTAGAATTCAAGGATGTGAAAACACGGCCGGCCGACTATCAGAATTAGGTGGATGGTTATTCTGAGACGGCGACGATGAAAGTAGAAGAGAGGAAGGATTAAGGATTTATAAATGCGTCAGGAAATAGTACATATACCTACTATATAGAATATATAGTATAATTAATGATATTTGAACTTGCTGCGTAGGTATATATGTACATATGTGTATATACATGAAGAAAGTTTCGTTTGCTTTGATCGTTCGAACGGAAATAGTAAGGCAAATGTTAGAATAATTACGAACTTTATCCGCCTGTAAGACCGGAAACTTAGAAATTAATGACTCAACTAGTTATATATCAGGCGTTAATTATTACGTTATTAGAGATATAGGTATGTATCTAGTAATGATTTTACATACTCGATTGGGTTACACGATTTATTTAATTTTCTTCATTGTCAGAAGGTAGAGTGATAGCACTGACACAGGTGTGATAATTGATGAAAAATGTAAGTCAGAACTTTGAATATTCATCAGCAGTTTGTATAACTTCTCATCACTACGCTTTTCTGCTGTTTAGTACTAGTATCAAATTCTCAATAATAACTTTAATATTATGAAAAATTTGTGAAATAGGCATTTAGTCTTGATCAGTGTTATATTGATTTGCACGTCTTTCATCTGAAATTCATAATTACAAAAACAATCAAATTGGACTCCAAAAAATTCGTCCCACGTTGGGCGCCAAATTTTGTATATCTTTGCTAACATACATTTATAAGAAAAATTTAAAAATCAAACAAACAAATTTTCTTTTCTTGAATAAATTATTTATAACAAGAAATAATATTTGTGATACCGGCACTTAGTTTTGATCAGTGTTATCTTTATTTTGAACGTCCTCCATCTGAACTTCTTAGTTACGAGGCTTCGATTTATGAAGCGGGGGGTCGGCAACAGCAGCCGTTGATGTCCTTTACTGATTGAATCACGTTTATACCACTCACTCGCTTTTTTGCCACCGTAGTTTGCATTTGAAATGGTTTTGTTTTATTTTGCTCTAATTTCAATGTTGAGTAGCTATTTTAAAACTGGGGTAATTCTAGAGAACAAAAATACCTCGGAACACTAAAAATTGTCTGATTATGTCTATTAACAGTAAAACTCTTTCTATATAGTAAGAAATAATAATGTTTATAATCAAACAGTTACAAATTAAGCAGTGCATTACAGTCTATAAACTCCATCAACATTTTCTAAACAGTAATTCAGATAATGCCGCATCGTTAATGAAAAATACATTAGAAATTAAGTTAATCATTAGTATATAACAGATAATTGCATTGGAGACTAGAAGTTACATCATCTGTAAATATCAGAAATAAGAAGGATGCGAGAACAGAGCCCTTCGGAACTCCACTAGCTGAATGATATTAGGTTGATTTATATTCTATAATTAATAGCTTATGAATAAGTTAATATTTTTTATCAAGCTCTATACTTCATTTGAAAATATCTACATAATAATAATGCTAATTATAAGAATGGAAAGTGCAAGACAAAGAAGTCTTATTATACATTGTAATTTACATTTCTATTTTGATAGAAATATCTGATAATGCAAAATATATTCAAGGTATTCCTTCCTCCATTTCCTTCCAAACTTTTCCACTTAAAATTTCTCATTATTTATTTTCGTATCCTCAGGTTTTTGCGTATAAACACGTCAATCCAAATCGGAATTTACCTACATCGAACGCCTCGACATTTCTCCTCCTCCCCCTCTCAAAAAAAGAGAGAAAGAAACGCTCTTCAAAACCAGACGAAAAATTTCGCATCGCACCGCAACCGTTCGCCACTCAGTTCAGTTTTTTTTTTAAACAAACAACTTGAGTTTACGTAAATCATCTTATCAAATCTGCTACCTCTTCGCCTCCCATCAGCTATGTTATCCTCGCCTCTGCGAGATTCTCTCCTAATCTACGAGCGAAGTTATGCTGTCGTTCGTCGTTATCGATGGTGTGAGTTCGTACCCACGGAAGAACGAGCGAAAAGATGAGGAGAGACTACAAATTCAATTTTTGTTGTTGTGTGCGGATGACGACTAAGACGATTTCGGCTATAGATGGGCTGAAAACGTTTTTGAGTAACGTTTTCACTGACAAAAATGAAATTTCTTTTGTTGACTAAATTCACAAAAATATTAATACATATAACATGCTGCTTATATGTAGCTGTGCACTCTTCACATGAAGATCGAATGTAGATCATCCTTAGTATTTCCCGTTTAAATGAAGTTATCTGCCTCTATTTCGTTTATGTAAAAGGATTTAGACATATTTTTTTGTAATTCAGATGATTGCCATTTGTGTGCAAGATAAGAAACCAAGAAACAAAATAACCAGAGAATGGGATGCTGTTTCTATTACTGAAACAGAATAGAAATGCACACGTTGTGTCATTGATGCCTTTCCACATTGTTAACAATACTCCCATTATTTATTACATTAGTTGACTTATAACAAAGAAGATAATAATCTCATCCAAAATATTAAATAAATTTATAAACGCTTTGCTAAGGATGAATATTTACACATAGCATCTTTAGCATAATTTATTTTAAGTAAAACTTGCTTATGATGTTCATACATTTCATCAAATTCCTCCTGATATTGGTCTATCATATTGATAATTAAAAAAAATGAAATTAAACTAAATGGCAAAAATTAATTATGAAATGAAAAGTACTTATTGAAAATCAAAATAACTTAATACATTTACTAAGGATGATTTCTATGCAGTGTATTATACGCCTGCAATCATAAAACAAAATTCGAAGATCGAAGATTGACCGCTTCTTTTTTAAAAGTTAGGCTACTTCACCCATGGATCGACGACTTCTCTCCTACTTGCCTCGTTCCCGGCTTTTTATTAATTTTCGGTCATCAGAAAAAAACATTCTTCGTTCGCAGCGCCACAATTCTCGCACTAACGTTTAAGTTGGCATTGTTCTGCTCAGATTTATTTTCTTCATGTTTTCCCTAAGCTGACCTGTACTCATATTGTTTTGACATCCAGAAATTACACAAAATATACACGCACTCAAATTGTTTATTATTGTTAATGTCTATGCACATTTGCGCTTTTCTTATCTTGGTAGGTACATTCTTTTTCATTAACGCCATCCTTTATTGTGTTTATAGATGAATTAATTGCTTCTTTCATTATTATTCAAATACATTCTGTTACCACTATTTAACACTATTCGTCCTTTTCTTTTGCAGACGTTTCCTTTGAAAATAATAGGAAAAACATTGCATACGACTGGAATACTTCTTTTATTAATTATATTGTCATGAACCTGGACCTTGATAGCTTCATCTATATCTTCGAACCATCTTTTCTCGTCTTCATGTAGGTTGATTTGTATGCAGCTGTTAACAATATTAAACATTGTTTTTTCTTTGTAGATTTAATCAGATTAAACCAATTTTAACGTGTTATTTCCGGAATTTTCCTGGATTAAACTGGATTTAACCTGCCATTACTGAAGTTTTTGCTTTATTACATTGTGTCGAATAAAAAATATTCCTTTTTACATATTCCTTTTAAAATTTAGATATAAGTCTCAGGTATTTATCATATTGTTAAGTGTGACCATAGAATGTCAAACAAATAACAATCTTTATAAATTTACGCCTACTCATGATGAAAGATGTTTTCATGTCGTGAATGTCTAATTTCACCCTTTTCATATAACTTTACGGCATTCAAATGACTAACTCTTTTGACTACACCATCTTTCATCATAACTCTCTCTCTGTTATTTATTTTTAATACGTTATTGATTTTGAATAGTGGTTTACTGCTCAATATATTCAATGCGACTCTCACACAATGCATAAAATTTGGTTCTGTCTTTGTATATTGAAATTGCATCTTGTACTCCTCGTTTATACAAATATAGAATACATGAATTTTATTTTTGGTGTTTATTTTTGTACCTTTATATAAATTTTATTTCAATTTTAATTATCATATACCTTACATTATAATGTTACGCCGTTGCGGTTATGCAACTCATGATACACTTTTCTATAATTACACTTACTACTAAAAATTATTTACTTATTCTATTACATAATTATTTATTTATCTTACAATGCCTGACCAATATAGGGATCACGGCAGTATGTAGTAGACTACTGTGCATTTTTTAATTTTATTTACAAATATACAGGATGTTCCAAATTTTTGCAACCACCTTTAACTTTTTGTTTTAAATGGATTGCTATACTTTCTAGCTATTATAATGATAGCCCCTAAATTATCTTTGCAATGATATATGGATATGTGCACTTACGACTGTTAGTTTTGGTTTTATTGATAATTTTGATAAAATCTTGACAGTTGTAGCATCTAACATGATTTTAAGCCTTAGTCTGATAATGGGTAGATTGCCTCACGTAACTCTTGTGTTACTAATTTATGGACTAACACGTTATTTGTTTTGAGGTTGAACAAAGTGAATAAATAGGGTTAGAGTCGGAAATTTCGCCCTTACTTTTTATATTGTACACATCTGACTTCATTCACGCCCTTAATCATTGCACTCCTCATTTTTTTGCCGATAATAGTCAATTATACCGCAGTTGTGATATTGACCAGCTACGTACATGCGTAGGCTACATGAATAAGGACATTGAAAACTTCTTAGAGGTATCTAGGGCACACTGTCTTACAATTAATGCGCTGAAATCATCAGTGATACTTTTCTCTAGGAGGGCACATGAGGCTGTGGGCGACGTTGATATAAGGGTTGAAAATGTTCCACTTCAGGTGGAATGTGTTGTCAAGAATTTCTAATTGCTGATTGACAGCAGTCCGAGATTCAAATCACATGTAAATAAGTTAGTGCAAAGAGCTTATGCTTCCTTGAGGCATCTTTATGCTAACATAAAAGTAATGACCACTGATCTCAAGGTTTTGTTGTGTGATTCTCTGGTCTTGTCGCATTTCAATTACTGTGACGTTGTCTACGGTCCGTGTTTGGACTGTGACAGCATTGATAGGATTCAGAGAGTGCAAAATTCATGTATTACATTTATCTACAACTTACATAGAAGGGAGTATGTATCTCCGTACCTTCATGAAATTGGTTGGCTGAACATGTACAACCGCAGACTACTTCATCTATGAACGCTTATTCATGATACACTTGCGGGGAATGCCCCTGAGTATCTTACCGAATTAATAAAACGCGACATGATTCATGAACGACATCTGAGGTATATGGATCATTTATCTGTCCCGCAACATCGCACCGCCCTCTATGAGCGATGATTCCCTTACGTGGCATCAAGGCATTACAATGCTCTGCCACACAGTTTAAAGGGTAGGGGGAGGATTTCCTTCAGATACTTGCTAAAGAATATGCTACGTGGTGAGCAGTGATCTCGTGTGGCTGACATGTTAGATGTAGTAAATAGTTGTACAGTAAACAAATTGAGAAATGTTAGATGATCTATGCAATGTAGCTCATAATGATATACTAGTGCAACTCTATGTTAACAGACATTTCTACTATTTTGTAGTTTGTACTGATTTTTAGAGATTGAGTTGAACAGCATATGCTGGACTTCGCTTAAAATAAATATCTTTATTATTATATACAGGGTGTTAAATATGTCGTGTCTAAGTTATCGATTTTTATTGGCTATTTTCCCGTTTTCTTTTAAATCTAACCTATAATATTTCAGCATATTCCTTGTAAAATTGCCTTTAAAATGGTACCAATAATATAGTACTTATCTCTAGTATTTTTAGAGTTATAACCCATTAATGGGGTATACGCATGTTTTTATAATATGCAAAATGGGGGGCATCTAATAGTTGGTTGGCCATGAAAATAAAACAAAGTAACTTCAGCAAACACCTGCTTTTTATACGCTTTATAATTAGTTTAAGAATTACATTTTGAAAATTTTCCTTAATAAAACAATCTTAATCTGTGTTCAAATATCCGTTCTGCTCTACATATGCTCTCAACCGCCTCTGTATCGACAAACTTACATTCTGAGCCATGTTGTTCTCATTTAATTGAAGAAAAGCGTTTCTTATTCGTTGCTGCATGTTCTCTGCCGTTGTAAGAGGTGTTGCGTAATCGGTGTTTTTGACAGTTGGCCACAGAAAGTAATCGCAAGGCATGAGATCTGGTAATAGCGGCAGTCAGCTTTTCAAGCTTCCTCTCCCAATTGACCTATATTGGTGAATACCCTATCTAAATGTGCTTTGCAGTAGCACCATAATGTGCTGGTGCACCATCATGTTGGTACCACTTTCTCCTTATGATGTTATGTGATAGGTCTTCTAATAGCATAATTGCATAATTTAAAAGTATTGTTAAAAAAAGCTGGACCAATAATAGTGTTTCCTATAATGCTTTCCCAGGTGTTAACACTCCATTTTTGTTGATATGAAATGGGTTGCACAAAATGAGGGTTTGTAGTATCATAATAATGGAATTTTTTTCTGTTTGTTATTCCACAATTGGCAAATGTTGCTTTATTTGTGAAAAGCACATGGTCTAGAAAATTTATATCTTGTCGTAATTGTAAAAGTATCCATTCACAGTAAACTAGTCTCCTTTCAAAATCCGTTTGTAATAAGTCTTGGTAATTTCGAATTCTGTAAGGCTGAAATTTATGTTTCTTATAAAATCCTCCTCACAGCAGTGACTTCTATCCCGTGTTGTATCGAAATTGCACGTCTCTCACTTCATTATCTTCTGTAACCATACTCTAACTTCTTTCATGTTTGACGTATTCACTGAACCCGTTTTAAGAAAGCTCAAATTTTCAAACGTTTTACTATCCGGTGCTCTTCGATCGGGATTATCCATGGCATATGTTCTTGATGTTAAGAATGGATTTCTTTTGCTAGCTCCAGGAGCAAATGCGATGTCTATGAGTACTTCCTTCAAAAATTCATTTTAAAACAAACACTTCTAAAGGTAACAATAAACTATTAACACGACATATTTAACACTCTGTATATTTATTCACTTTGTTCAACCTAAAAACAAATAACGTGTTACTCCATAAATTACTAACACAAGAGTTACGTGAGGCATGCTACCCATTTTCAGACTAAGGCTTAAAATGTTAGATACTGCAGCTGTCAAGATTTTAACAAAATTATCAATAAATCCAAAACTAACAGTCGTAAGTGCACATATCCATATATCATTGCAAAGATAATTTAGGGGGCTATCATTATAATAGCTAGAAAGTGTATAGCAATCTATTTAAAATAAAAAAGTTGAAGGTGGTTGCAAAAATTTGGAATACCCTGTATATTTGTAAATAAAATTACAAAATGTACATACTGCTATGATATTAGTACAATTATTATAGGGTTGCCACGATCTAGCTCATAAAACAAAATTCTCTCTCTCTCAGGTTCCCTCGGCGAGACTGTACAATGTTCACGTCAGGAATCGTGATCTTAGGAAACAGTATAAAAAAAAACACAAATTACTTGAAGACAAAAAAATGAAATAAATAATTAATTATCTTTTCTAAAATCTTTAATAAAAGTGAAAAACAAATCAGATATAAATTATTTATTATAAAAAAACAAAAAAAAAAAAAACTTTCATTAATAAATTCTCAAGAAAAAATCCTACCCACTACTTGACCAGATAGGATAAAAAAAACTTGTACTGACAAACGCGACAAAAATTTACCTAATTAAATACTAAAAATAATTCATAAATTTTATACAAAATAATAATTACTTAAAATAAATAAATTAAATACCTATAATTAAAATACATCAAATTATGGCAAACTGATACAGTAAAGAAAATTATCTACTTTGATAGCTTCTCAAATAAATATAAAATATTCTCAAACACGTGCAGGAAACAAAATGACGGATACGAGTCTACTTTTTCAATATTAAAATTCTCTCTTATTATTATTATAAAGAATGCATTCTCTTTCTTAAAATTAATACTTAACTTGAATAACTAATTCACTAACATGATTAAATCTTGGCTCCGTAAAATAATGAAACTATAACAAATTTTATTCAAACATCATATCTTTAATTGAACTACACAAGACGGGAGACCAAAATTTAATAAAATCAATATTCACACGGCAGGACAAGTCAAAGTCCATACATCCCTACCACGTCTCAAACTTCGCACATGTATACTATATTATAATATCAAGTTGAGCGTAAATAATCTTACACAGAAACCAAAATACAGTGTGTACCAAAACATTTGCTCCACAGAAAAATAAATTTGAAATAAAACAATTTATTTAATTTTACTTATCCATGATATATAAAAACCATAGCATATCTCCAAAATAACAATTTATTAAATCTGTGCAAAGCAAAGATTTCAGAAATTTTTATTTTCCGCACACAACATCTTACTATCTCTAATGTTTTCTCCAAATACAATATAATGTAAAAATTAAAACCCTTCTCCGCACACAGAATATAATTGCATAGTACCTCACAATCTTCTTAAGGATTGTTCAAATATGGATGAAGCATACTAATGTGATATCGTCCCTTCTTAATGCGTCCATCCATTGAATAGAGCTCATATGTGACGTTATTAAATATTCTTGTTACAATATACGGACCACAATACGGAAGATCCAATTTAGCACACTTTTGTTGATTTCTTCTGGCAACCCTGTATCTTCTAACAATAACTGTATCACCAATATTAAACCTAGTCCTTTCTTTGATTTTTTTATTTTCTCGGCGCACATACATCTCCCCTTGCCTTTGTAGTCTTCCTCGAACCAAATTATTTCTCTCTTGTAGATTATGAACAACTTCTCCATGCAAATCCCAGGGCCGACTAGGAGTCATTCCATTCATCAAAGTCGCTGGACACTCTTCAGTAAGGGTATTGGGCGAATTGTTCATGGAATCTTCTATCTGTTGGACATACTGGACCCAGCCTACATGGTGTTCATGGGTTTTCATCCTCAAAAATTTGATTACCTCTTGAATATACCGCTCACATGGATTGGCACATGGATGGCGTATCGAAGAAAAACATACATTAATATTTTGTTCATTTAAAGCATTTATAAATCTATCATTAGTAAAATAACTAGCATTATCTGCTAAAATTCGTCTCATTTTTCCTTGATTTTGTACGAAGTTATTAATACATAAAAGTGCAATCTCAGAATTGTATTTTGTAGTGGGAAACAGCCTAACAAATTTAGTAAAAATATCCACCATAACAAATATATTTCTATACCCATAATCTCCTGGTATTAAATTTCCTAAGAAATCAATCGCTACTAAATCCAATTTATTATTCACTATTATACTTTTTATATCATGTTGCAATGTGCGATTTTTATGCTTTCCAAAATAACATTCATTACAATTCCTTACCACCCTTTTCGCAATACTTCTATCCTTAACAGCATAAAAAGCTTCTCTAAAAGTTAACCAAACTTTCCTAGTCCCAATATGTCCCAGTTCATTATGAATAATGGACATTGCTTGACGAGCATACATTTCATTTACAACCACATTATACTGATCACGAATCTGTTTTTTAATAAGCCCATCATGAAAAATATAATCTTTATAATTTCCCACATTTCTCAATTCCTCTTTAATATGTTCAAAACATTCATCCTGCTGGACCTGATGGATCTCAACATAGTCAAACATTCCCTCAGCTGCATATCTATTATAAGCATTTAACTCTACATGATTGAAGTTACTTTTTATATTGTACATTCTTGTTAAAGCATCAGCGGTAACATTTAGAACACCTCTGATATGTCTAATTTGAAATGAATATTCTGATAACAACAATGACCATCTATATATTCGATTATTTGAAAATCTAGTTGACAAAAGTGACGTCAACGCCGCATGATCTGATTCTACAATAAATTTTTTAGCCAACAAATAAAAAACGTAATTTATTTACTGTATGCACTACAGCAAGTAACTCTTTTTCTCCCACTGTATATCTTAATTCATATTTTTTTAATAGCCTTGAAATGAAACAAATAGGCTCTTCATTTCCCTCATCATCTAACTGAATTAAAACTCCACTTATAGCAGAATCACTAGCATCAACTCTTAATAAAAATTCTTTAGAAAAATCAGGCAGTACTAATAACAAACTATTATAAAATTCATTCTTAACCTTTTCAAAAGCATCTATTCTTTCTTTAGACCAAATAAATTTTTCATTCTTTCTTAATAATTCATACAATGGTGCACATAATTTTGCCAAATACGGAACAAATCTTTTATAATAACCCACAATACCAAGAAAACCTCTTAACATTTTCACATTCTTAGGTCTAGGATAATTTTTTATAACCTCCAGCCTAGAATCATCCACACTGACATATTTTAAACTTAAATTATATCCAAGGAATTTAATTTCCTTTTTAATAAACTCACATTTCTTAATATTAATTTTTAAACCATTATTTGCTAATACCTCTATAACCTTCCTTAAATGTTCCATGTGTTCTTCAATTGTCTTGCTAAATATTAAAATATCATCTATATAATGGGATACAAACGATTCATAAGGTTCTAAAATTTGTTGCATTGCTCTAATTAAAGCAGCAGACGAGCTACTTAGTCCATATGGTACCACTTTAAATTGGTATACAGCTCCATCTACCATAAAACCACAATATTTTCTACTCTTTCTTTCTAAAGGCACCAACCAAAAAGAACTTTTTAGATCCAACTTAGTATAAATCCTAGCGTCGTTGCACTTAGATAATAACGTTTCCACAGTTACAGGAGTCTCAAATTGCATCTTGGTACGCTCATTCAACCTTCTGGCGTCCAAGCATAAGCGAATATCTCCACACTTCTTTTGAACCACCACCAGCGGATTGACATACCTCGTGACACCTCTCTCAATAACACCATCTCGCAACATCTTTCTTACTTCTTCTCTCACCTTCTCTTGCATATTTTTGGGAATTGGATAATTTTTAATTTTAAATGGTCTCGACTCATCTACTTCTAATGAATGTACATAATTTTTAGCAATACAGGGAAATTGATCTACTAAGGAAATATTCTTCTTTATCATATCTTTGACATTTTCTTTATATTTTTCTTCAACATTAATTTCAAGTAAATCTACATCTTCAGGCACCTCGATACACATATTATTGGACTCTATTTCTTTAACCTCTTCAACCTCTTCATATTTTTCACCATTTATACTATTTATAACTTCTTTTACTTCATATACCATTTCCATATTATTTATAACCTTTTCATTTTCTTCATCTACTTCATCCTGCTGAAACCAAGAAACTACTTGATTCTCCACCACCATACATTTTCTCTCAATGTCTATTACTGCCTTTATTTTCTCTAACAGGTCCATTCCAATAATACCATCTCTTTGTAAACCTTTGACTGACATAAATTCTCCCAAAAACTTATTACCTTCTACCATAAATTCAACTACATAAATTTTATTTACCATTGCAATTATCTTTTTCGTCGCAGACACAATTGTAATTTTTCTTGTAGGTATATATTTACCTGCATTCATACTTTCTAATTTTTTTATTATTTGATCATCCAAGATTGAAATTTCACTCCCCGTATCAACTAAACAATTTACTTTCACTCCTCCCATAGTAACTTTTATATGTGGCAACATCTTATTATCTAAACTATCTGAATCATTATCCATCATTGCATTCATACTAATTATCTCTTTGGTTGGCCTATCTAAAAATCCTGACACTTTGCCTTTTCCTCTCTCTCTACATTTTCTCTACTATTTTCTTTTTTAGTACCATTATATGAAAAATTTTTATTTACTCTTTCATTCTGTATATAATTACAATTTCTATTTTCCTCTCTTGATTGACATGCTCTATCATTCTCTCTATTCCAATTTACATTTCTATTTTCTACCTGTGGTCTCACAAATCTATTTGACATGTTATAATTGTGTGAATTTCTTTCTCTATCATTAAAATTTCTTTGCTCTCTATATCTTATACCATTTCTATCATATTTTAACATATTAAAACTTTGAAATCTATTTCCATACTCAGCATCATCTAATCTCCTCAATAATTCTATAAACTGACTAATGGTCTTTATATTTTGTATGGCCACTGCCTGACTTACTTCAACATCAAAATGACATGCTAATTGTGTAACCAAATCAATTTCTAGCATAGCAGGAGTTAAATATTTTAAAATTGAATATTTTTTTATTATATATGTCTCACGATTATCTGAACCTCCTTTCTTAAAATTACCAAATAATAAATCTTTTCTCACCCTCATTTGTGCCATCTGTCCCCAATACTGCTGTGTGAATCTCTTTTCAAAATCCTCGAATGTCATCACCTCGTCAGAAATCATGTCCCACCAGATAAGAGCATCGTCCTTCAAACAATTTCTCACCATCTGCAGCTTTCTACCATCTCCTGGAACATTCTCCAAACACGCCTTCAAATTCTTCAGAAAACCCATCGGATTTATTGATCTTGATCCATAAAACTTAGGCAAAGCATCATCTGCTACTGGCATCGGAATATATTTTATTATTTCACCATTTCCACGAATTTGTTCATTTTTTTTTGCTGTTATCTTCTCTTCCACCTTTTCCATTTCTTTTCCATTTAATACATCTCTCTGTAGCACTTTTATGCATTTATCTTCAATAATATTCATTCTTTCTAACATTTCTTCTTTCATTACATCAACTTTAATTTTTAATTCTTCAATATCTTGTTTATTTTCTTCTATTTTCTTTATTTGTCCATCCACCTGTCCAAACTTTGCCATAAATACCTCAAAATTTCTTTGCATCCTTTCTTCCATCTTGTCCATTCTTTCTCCCATTTCCAATATCATTTCCATCAACATTTTATTTTCTCCTTCTTCTTTTTTCTTTAAGATAGACTCATACCCTGCAGGTTGCCTCCATTCCATTTTCTTTTCTCCCTCCATTTTGTTTAACACATCCAAATTTTGTTGGGCGCCTTGTAAATTTCTGCTTCCTTCCATTTTCAAACCACGTTGTTTCAGCCAAAATAATTGCTTTTCTGCCACACTTTGGTTGCCGCCAAAATAATTGCTTTTCTGCCCCACGTTGGGCGCCAATTTAATTGTGCTATGATATTAGTACAATTATTATAGGGTTGCCACGATCTAGCTCATAAAACAAAATTCTCTCTCTCTCAGGTTCCCTCGGCGAGACTGTACAATGTTCACGTCAGGAATCGTGATCTTAGGAAACAGTATAAAAAAAAACACAAATTACTTGAAGACAAAAAAATGAAATAAATAATTAATTATCTTTTCTAAAATCTTTAATAAAAGTGAAAAACAAATCAGATATAAATTATTTATTATAAAAAAACAAAAAAAAAAAAAACTTTCATTAATAAATTCTCAAGAAAAAATCCTACCCACTACTTGACCAGATAGGATAAAAAAAACTTGTACTGACAAACGCGACAAAAATTTACCTAATTAAATACTAAAAATAATTCATAAATTTTATACAAAATAATAATTACTTAAAATAAATAAATTAAATACCTATAATTAAAATACATCAAATTATGGCAAACTGATACAGTAAAGAAAATTATCTACTTTGATAGCTTCTCAAATAAATATAAAATATTCTCAAACACGTGCAGGAAACAAAATGACGGATACGAGTCTACTTTTTCAATATTAAAATTCTCTCTTATTATTATTATAAAGAATGCATTCTCTTTCTTAAAATTAATACTTAACTTGAATAACTAATTCACTAACATGATTAAATCTTGGCTCCGTAAAATAATGAAACTATAACAAATTTTATTCAAACATCATATCTTTAATTGAACTACACAAGACGGGAGACCAAAATTTAATAAAATCAATATTCACACGGCAGGACAAGTCAAAGTCCATACATCCCTACCACGTCTCAAACTTCGCACATGTATACTATATTATAATATCAAGTTGAGCGTAAATAATCTTACACAGAAACCAAAATACAGTGTGTACCAAAACATTTGCTCCACAGAAAAATAAATTTGAAATAAAACAATTTATTTAATTTTACTTATCCATGATATATAAAAACCATAGCAATACGTACGTAAAGTTGCATTGCTACAACGTTATTATTAGTCTTCATGCTTAGCTCCGCCGACACACTATTGCGCCACCCAGTATATAACATTAATAACTAATGAAAAAACATTTATATTAACTAACCTGATAAGTATGTAAGTCTAAACACTGAGAAGCTTTGACTTCAGAACAACAAGAAACAAAAAAGAAGTTTAAACCCTAATAAAAATACTTCATTTCTAAATAGGCGTTCATAATATTTATTGAAATTTAAGACTTATGCTATAAAGACTGATATGGAGGAAAACCTCTAGATAAGCTAAGACTTGAAGAACATAAAGAAGACAGAAAAGCAGTCCAAATCTTAATAAAAATACTTTACTTCTAAATAGATATGCCCATAGTATTTAGAAATCAAAGCAATAAGAGTATTTAAAGTCGAAACTTATGTTCTAAAGACCAACATGGACGAAAAGCTTCAAGAAAGCTATGACTTGAAGAACAGAAAGAAAAGAAAATATTTAAAATCATAATTATATCTAACAGGTATACTCTGTTCAAGAACTATAACATTTGATCTACAATGTATGAAATAATCAATTCAAGATATGCTCTATGAATTTCTATTTAATATGGAGAAAAGAATGGAAGCTGTAGAAATCTTTGAGGAATTTGCTTAATATTCCGCTTGAAAATTGGTGTTATGACGACAGATTATACCTATTTACTGTGTATCTATTTAGGGCAAATCCCATCATGGTACAGAATAAAGCGGTGAATATACATGATGTTGGGCTTCAAATACATTTTATTTAAAGACAATATTTCATTTCATTTCTGTGTTAAAATATACCGACTAAAAGCTAAGGCAACTAATCTACCTTTAGAAAGAGAATTTTAAATAATATATTTGCCTATTATTTAAAATTCTCTTTCTGTCTAATAGACAGTTATACCTGCATTGTAATCTTCTACAAAAATTACTTCAAAAATAGAGGATTTTCTGTATAAGTCTATATTTAGATAGCGAATTAAAAAGATTAAATTAAATCAAAACGAGGATTCTATTAATGTAAGCATTACAAACGTTTCGACTACCTACATTGTCATCTTCCATAAAAATAACTAAATTAAGACAAAAATAACCTCGTCAATCTTTATACACGCGAATTCAAGAAAGATGATCCCTGCGTCCCTAATATATTATTCTATCAAAGAATTATGTCTACATCCACATAAGAAATAGTAAGCACGACATACGCTTCTAGAATTTATTTGAGCAAGACAAAGACAGAGTGATTACATGCGCTGTATTATTTCATACATTTGCGTTTAGTGTTTTGTCACTGTTTGTCTATGATATTATCGCTTTGACATTTGTAGTCGTTTGATTTCGTTTTTTATACACCACCTTATTATTTATATTTATTTGATGTAAATAAATTGTATTTATTGTTTTTTTGTATCCGCAATATTTCTCAATAAAGGTTCTATTATCATTTGTATTTTGGCATATGTTAAATATAGTACATTTAAAGACTACTTACTTTATATTACATATTATTAATGAATGATATAGTTGATTATCTAATTATACATAACCCAAAATTAGATCGATCATTCTAACCGGAAAACGTAGATTGTCATCATTATAATTTCCATGTTCATTTTATACTTTACAGTACTTATCATGGTGAAGTATTGATTTGAATCATACAATATTAAAAAATAACGCAGGGATCATCTTTGCTGAATTGAATAGCTGACATTGTTCAATACAACGTTATTAGTAATTATTAGGGGGCGGACGTCCCAGGTTTAAACTACGACGAAGTTACAATGGAGCAAAAAAAATAATGTAAACAACACACATTTACTGAATAGTATTATTCATATGGTGAACTGCAACATCCGTTGTTTACTTGAAACGTTATTGAAAACGGTACCAAAAAGTGCCCATCAAAAAAGGAATTTATGAGTAAAATCCTTTCTTCATCGGCGTAGGTAGAAGCGCGAGGGGTTTCTAACATTTATTATATTTACCTTATTTTTCCCAAGAGAAATAAAGTTACTTATTCATACTTTACGTTAGTTTCGTTTTTTCATTGTTTTGACTGTTAATAACGTACTTCGTAATTTATGTAACAGTTCCTGTTTAATCCCGTTTCATTGAATCGACTTCTCCCAATTATCTAGAGATAGGTGTGCACTGGATTTCGTTTAGTTTCAATAACATACGCGTACATTTGTAGTTACCATTTATTTAGATCTAGAACATTGTTTATATTACTTTTTCAGATATGATATGGAAGAACGTCGAGAAATACATCGTGAAACAATGGCGAGTTGGATTGAGGGTCATACTGATTGTATGTCCATTGTCAGTGATTCCGATAGTTATTGCAAAGTCTGTAAAATATCGTTACAGAATGCCCAAAAATCGCACATACAACGTCACTTAGCATCGCTAACACATACACGGAAATTGGACTCGTTGAAAGCTGACAATTTTAACGAAGAACTCTGTGAAGTTTTAATGGCGGCTAGTATCCCATTAAAGAAACCTGACAATCCCACTTTCAAAGCATTTCTTTAAAAATATACTGGTCGAAATGTTCCTAATGAATCTACCTTACGCAAATATTATGTTTCTAAGTGCTTCACGAAAACAGTAGGATGCATTAGAAGACATCATTCAAATCAGTACCTATGGATAAGTGCAGACGAAACTGTCGATATATTAGGATGCTGTGTGGTAAATGTTGTAGCTGGTGTACTACATCCAACTATTCCATATAACGCATATGTAATAGCATCTAAAGTTATAAATACAGTTGATGGGAAAACAATTGCTAAAACCATTGACGAGAATTTATACAAAATCCTTCATTCGAACGACAGGTACAGGGAAAAAATACTTTTATTTGTTAGTGACAGTGCCGCATATATGTTAAAAACAGGCAGACTATAAAAGGACACATATCCTTATATGCTGCATATTACTTGTGTAGCACATGCTCTCCACAGAATCTGTGAATACATCAGAGACAACTATCCGGAAGTTGCGACTTGTATCCGCTTTCAAAAAAGTTTTCAGAAAAGCACCATCGAGAGTGGCCCTTTACAAGGAAAAACTTCCATTTTTGTCACTGCCGCCCTCGCCAGTAATAACTAGATGGGGAACATGACTGGAAGCTACTATTTTTTATGCAGAGAACTTCGATAGTTTACAAAATTTCGTTACATGTTTAAATGACGATGCTCGAAGTATTTCTGAGTGCAAGGAACTAACACAAATCCCAAATTTAAAAAATCAGTTGTTATTCCTTCAGGAACACTTTGGAAATTTGCCTAAACAAATCACTTATTTTCAAAATCGAAATATCAAATTAAAAGATGGATTAACCACATTAGATGTGGCTATTAATAATTTCAAAAGTATTCCAAGTGACTTCGGATGTGGCCTTCGGCAAAAGTTAGATGCAGTTTTTAATAGAAATCCAGATTTAATAACATTGCGGCAATTGTGTGTGGGGCAATGGCAAAATCTAACTGCTAAATACGTTAAAATAAAGAATATTTCCATTATGCACCTATAACCAGTTGCGATGTAGAAAGGACGTTTTCTATCTACAATGATGGACTTAATTCAAAGAGAACAAGTCTTACAGAAGAGAACCTTAAGAAAGTATTGCTAGTAAATATTAATACTCCTTTACTGAACAAATAATAAAGTATTTTGTATTTTATAGATCACCACCCACTTGTTATCCAATTATATAAATAAAATTAAAACCTCTTTAAAAATACAACATTTCAATAGTTGGGATGAATCATCAACCGCTCATGTCCGCCCCCTAGTTACTACATATATGCGATCTCTGCTTCTGTCAAATGATTGGGCAGAAATATTAATCATTCAATATCCATTCTATTAAAGAAATGAACGTATTTCATTACTCACTATGAAGGTTAACACATTTTCTAGGTGAATATTATTCATAGAGATTGAGTTTGCAGATTGTAGAGGCATTTGTGTGAGCCCCTGTAAACACAAAAACCTAACATTCTTTGAGAATACGTAATTCGTAAGAGGAAATCTCGTTTTCGATAAAACAAAGATTTGATTAAAGGTCTACTTCCGAGCGAAATTGAAAACGTGACATTCTTGCGTTAGATTCTATTCTAATTTTGGCCGACTACCATTTTGTTAGCACATTCTTTATTTATCGATACGTCCTCTAATTAATAAAATTATGATTATACATGCATATATACAAGTGTGATTGGTATTTCCTAGTTCTTACGTCACGTACAACGAGATTATTACCATCTCCCAACATCATTTTTGCTTAAATTCAGAACTAAAATTGTAAATTGTAGCATTATTGCGCTTATAATGATTTCTTAAATCAGTTAATAAATTGTTTCTGTATAATATTAATGATATAAACGTCCCTTATTGAACATAATAAATTAAAATTTTATAAAATACGTCCACTGCCTTTTTTTTTGCTGGAAACATGTGTCAATTAAAACTGTCATTATTAAGAATGTGTCTGTCATATATTTTGCAAATTAATTGTTACGAAAGCAGAAGAGAAGATTGGTCGCTACCATAATTGCTTATTTGAGGAGAGAGTGCAAAGAAAAAAGGAAATGATTCTATTGTAATACAATTATAGATTATAAGCTCAAATCAATGATTGAATTAATGATAAGTTTACGTTGAGAAATAGATGAAACACTAGTGGTCTTAAGCTGGAACCTTGCCGGACACCCCCGAGATTTAAAACAATCATTATTAGCCAAATAACAGCTAAAAGTTAAAGCAAAAATGAGCTAAATCCGAACATATAAAGCTTTCTAAATAGGACACAGTTCGAATTTTTGACGCATACACCAAATTGGGCTCACAGTGACTTCTCCTATTTCCGTGTCTAAATAGGACATATGTCGAGTGTTTGCCGCGTTGTATAAATTAATGACTATTTCGAGAGCTTTCCAAAATATCAATTTTGGATGGTTTAGAAAATTTGGAGGCGCGACAGCCGAAGTATATCAAACTAAAAGGAGATTATGTTGAAGAACAAAAAAGAATTAACGTAAGGACACATATATTGGCCCACCCTACTGATGACCTCACAAATGCACTGAAAATTTAACGGTTCGCGCCGTCGCAAAGCAATACAATGTGACGAGGACTAGTTCGCAAAATCATCAATCAAAGAGAGACCATGTAATAACAGCGATGTATCGAAAGTTTTTACAGTTGAACAGGAAAACATGACCTTTAAATATTTAGGTACCTCAAGTGAAATGCTCTATGGTCTCACAAGAACGGAGACCAGAAAAACAACTTATAATTTTGCAAAAATTAACCAAATAAAGTATACTGTGAGTTGCGATACGGACTGCCAAGCAGAAAAAGCTTCCTACTATGGTTTTATGCAGTTTCAGAAACAAAGCCAACTCAAAGCCACAAGTTTGTCGAGAGCCACAAGCTTCAATTGACATAACCTCACCTATTTTTTTAAATAAATACAAAGGTCTGAGGCAAAAATATAAGTGTTTACCAGAAAATATCAACATATATGAAACTGGAATTACACACCTTCTAAGGTAATTGCAGTACAAGAAATTAAGCAAGTGGTAAGTAATTATTATCTTCTGTGTTAAGGAATTGGAAATTCTGTTCCTCCTGCTACAATTTTTTAAAAAAGGTACATTTTAAAACTCAAGCAAGCCCCCCGTATCACATTAGGAATGACCTAGTGGGTGATCAAATTCGGAGACATTTTTGGAATGTTTCCACCATTTTATCAAATATATTAAATCGTCCCTAGAAAAAAAATATATTAATGCTTATAGATAACCATGAGATCCACATAAGTATTGAAGCTATGGCTAAAAGATCTGGAACAGCACTGTTTACATTACCGCCACACTATCGCCATAAGCTATAAACTCTTGATAGTGGAGTTTTTGGACCTTTTAACACATAACCCATAAATTTTATATGATGTGGTGGAAATTGATAAAGATGCATATCTCAGAGCATTTACACCTATCGGCATACAAGTTGATTTATAGTTTCTGGAATTTGTCCAATTAGTAAATATGGTTTCAGAGATGATGAATTTTTAAGTTCCACGTCCGAGAAATATGAATTAAAAAAGAAGCATGCAAAGAGACTTGCCGGTAGTTAAACAGGGGCCAGAAGGCAACAAAAGAGTTACATTTGAAAGTTCTTCAACTGAAGAATAACTTTTGTTCGAGCAAAATCCACAGAGGTAGTTTTGATGACGCTGATTTGCCTTCGAAAGATGACCGTGAGCAAAAAGAAAATCAACAAGTCACAAAAGGCGATTCTTGGTTATGAAAGTTAGTAGATATAGTATATCAGTAAAATAATAAACGTGACAATCAAATATGTAAAAAAATTGCTGGCTCAGTTTACAAATTTTTATATGAAAATCAAAAAACATGGAAATTCAGACACACTTAATTATAAAATTAGCGGGAATTGTTGATATTATGGTATGTGTTTATTTTATATCAGTTTACTATTAACACTAACTAATAAGAAGCCACCGACCCAATGTACAAAATAACCGGACTCCAGTCTTGTAACTTGGGCTATTGATTCCACATTATCAATTAATACTTGATATACTCATATTTTATACCCTACCTGCCATCTGACAATATCTTTTATATACCTCAATTTATTACTTCAATACCTAATGGAAAAAATGAGCTCCAAAAAAAATTGCTGTTCCAATCTTTTGATAGAATGGCTAGTTTTGAAACATAAAAACAGTCCCATTCACCGCCAAGTTGGAATATGATTTAACAAAGAATGGACAATTCAATACTAATACGCTTCGTCATCAACAAGATTCAAGCTTATATAAAAACTCATCATGAACATATTATGATAAAATATATATATGCTATTTCTAGCAAAGCTGCACACATCAAAAACCATGAGGTTGGTTTGTAATACAGCTATTCTGCATCGACGAGACTCTCGTCGCTCGTAAATTAATATGCATGAGCTATCTGTGGAAAGTACTCCTTTTTTTTTCAGGGAGATTTTCGCTGGGACGTAAAAGCATCACCATCCGAACACATCCACCCGTAGAAATAATTTATCAAAATCCTGACGCCATACACTCGTGTAGGCCGAGCTTGAATAGAAGTTCCAGTGGTAAGTAGTTCGACTAAAACGAAAGAACATGTGTAGGTGTATGACGGCGCATGTATTTCACGTCTACGACTGGTCGTAAGGGATATAGAGAAACGTATTGGATTTACTCCAGACATTAGTGCTCCACACCATCTCTACCGATTTCAGAGTAAAGAAGCTACAAACATACTGGAATCGTTCTATACAACTTGATTTGACATATAACTAGGTATTATTGCAAAATTTGATACTAATATAATAAATTAAATTCTTTTATAATAGACAGCATTTTTGCACTAATTGACACTACTCGAATCATCAATCCAAGATGATATCTTACAATAAAATCATTTCATATTTAAATATTTATGTAATATTTTTAAATAATGAATTATGTAAACAGATTTTGAAAATAATAGCAAAATCAAGGTAATTACATCAGTCAAAACTTGAGGCAGATGACGCCGCGGTAATATATTTAATCTACGTCGTATAATGACTTTCGAGCTTATTCAATTAAGGTTATAATTGAGTTAATACGAGCTGTGAAGTTTTAGGCTTTGGGTTAACGGCGTACATAACCATACATTCTCACGTTTACACACACTAACACAGTCCACGTAGATGTAAGTAATTATCCTGTTTGCTTGTAATATGTTATTCATTTTTGTTTCCCCAGATTCAAGAGCAAAACTGTTTAACAAATAAGGCACTTTCAAATATACATACCGGAATGTTGGGTTATGTGTTATAGAAGAATAGACAGTAATTATTTGAATAAATTACGGGTGTTTATACTGTATCGCTACTAAAAACACTGACGAAAATTATACAGATTGCAATGAAGTAAACAATTACTTCAGGCTTTTTGTATTTTAAGTCCCGAAAAAGAGTTAAAGTTTAGTTTTATGAATAAGCTTCTTAGTAGTGACATTTTTTTTAAATCATGCGTTTAAATGTATTGTTCTACTATGAATAAGCGCTTAGGAAGCGTTGAGTGGCATACAGCACCATACTATATGCTGTCCTTTTCTAATTCCCGTTTTGCGCATGATTTGGTTTAAGTCATCATACATTTGAATATGTGAATTTATTTAAAACATACCATACTCGTCAAATTTTAATTTCGGTTTGCACTTCTATCATATGCAGAAGATGACCTTATGATATGCAGCGATGCCTGCTTGTAACAGTAACAGTGGTGGGAGAGCAACGCAGTGGCGGGGGACCCCCACGCCTTACATTTCATAGCAAACGTTTGTAGAGTGTGGCAGCCTCGCTTATGTTTATCTTTAGTTTATTTCGTCGCGCTCTTTTCCTCTTTCTACTTTCGTATCAGAAATTAAAATATGTCGACCCCGGTATATCAAGCAAGAAAAAATCCGAATTACAATACGTACAAAGAAACTATATATACAGGGTGTCTCTAGAAGGTGCGGAAAAAACGCTACCACACATTTCTGAGGGCGATCTAACCCAACTTACTTCAGTCCAAAAGTGGATGCACCATTGCATTGAATTTTCCACAAGAATAACACCCAAATTACAGAAGCATATGTGTCCATATACGGAATGAATTTTTTATATCCAGATTACTCATAAACGGCTAATCAACTCCTACCAGGTATACCTTTTCTAGGTAAAAAACATTGGAGAATAAGAATATTTATTTAAAAGTTAAATACAGTGTGTCTCAAAAAAGTTATTACGTTTTAAATGGATACAATATGCCGCAGGTGGCGCCCTCTACATTTTGCAATGAAAATGAGAGTAGATTTAAATTTTTTACCCCACGAAACCCCCCCTACCCAAATATTGCGACAATATACCAATTATTACAGAAATTATTTATAAAAAAACTAAAACCAAATTGAACTTTTGACACTCTGTATCTCCGAAAGCATTCACTTTTGGACTGAGGTAAGTTGGGTTAGATCGTCATATTTTGCCCTCAGAAATGTGTGGTAGCGTTTTTTCCGCACCTTTTAGAGACACCCCAGTATATTACTACGTATATCTGGGCAATCAAATTGCTGTCTCACTGGTCTATTGAATCGAAAATCATCAATATATGTATTCATTTTGGTTTATAATCTACAATCGATTTTATATGAACATTATTTTTGAAGTTGCCAAAAATTCAAATACGACATAATGACTATATTTATACTCCATTCAGTCTAAGAATAAAGTAGATGGCGCTACAATTTGAGCACAGTTTACACACGATGAACTTTGTATTTTGAAAACAAGTAAAACATATGTTTACTGTCAGATGGATAGCAGGGATATACATATCTGATATCATTATATTTTGACATTTACGTACATTTTTGTACAAGTTGGTAAGTCATTCCTCAAGAAAAAGGAATGCACATGTCGTCTAATTGTACTTTTTTGTGCTTCATCCAATTTATTGTAAGTATGACGATAATTTCTTTTTCTTGGAGGAGAAATTGGAACTCCATATAATTCCATTTCTTTAATAATGCAGTACATTGTATTCCTATTAATACCCACTTCCTCTGCTGTTTGATTGACTGCAGCTGTTTTAGACATATTGTCTTTATGCTTAATGTACACATTATAAGCCATTTGCCTTTGTCCAGATCTTATGTGTTTCCCTTTACGATTTTTTGAAGGACCTGGTAAAATGCTTCCGCCGTACTATAGAATATTAGCGATTACGAAATAACGAAATTGATAAAATACCTTAACAAATGAATATTTCACTTGCGAGTTCTAAGAAGAACTATTTTTTAAGAATATTAACAACAAATAACTATGTAAAATACGGAAATCGACAAAATCTTTGAACAAAACTGTCAGTAAACAAATTTTTGACAGAACGAGCTAAATGCGATTATTTTGCCGGTGTAAATGCACACTCGATTTCAACCAATCACAAACGTTTATTTTAAGCCCTATCTTTCCCAATGCTTTATTCTTAGACTGAATGGAGTATAGTTAAACATCTTTTTTCACATTTTGTAACAGTTCAAAATTATAGGCTAAACTTTTTCTTCTATTAATTGAGTTAGCAGAAGTTCTTGCTGGAACATTTTGTTAATAACTATTTTAATTAAATAAAAATAAAACACTTGAAAACTTTCCACAAATTTTATTCAGTCTTTGCGACATATGTTTCGGTATCTTTCATACCATTTTCGAGCTTAACTAACAAGTCAATTTGTGTGGAGGGTATTATATACCGTTGTGTTTATTGCCTCTTTGTACATAAATGTCTATTATGGGGATGTGTGTGTTTGTAAAACCCGTGTGTGTTCGTTACTTTCTCTTTTCTTTGAATTGATTTTTTAATTTCTAATATTTCTAACAAGTTCAATTTTAGACCTCTGTTTACATTATGCATAAGTTGTGGAAAGTTTCCAAGTGTTTTATTTTTATTTAATTAAAATAGTTATTTTTTCTAATTAACAATCATTATTATTATTCTTAAAATACTTAGTATAGGTCTGTCTTGTTTTAGAATTATTAACAAGATTAATTGTTATTCGGTGTATCAGCAACATCTATGTATGATCCTCTTAAGTCAGCTATCTGTTGTTATACTTGTCTGTAATTTAATTTACATGACTTCGATGTTATTCTTTAATTCGATTGTTATTTCTTCTTAATAATTCAATAATATTTTAAATTGAAATCCTAAGTTAATTAATTCAGTCTTATTAACATCTTATTTAAGTTGATATTTGTTCTTTCGCCCCCCCCCCTCTTGCCGGAGGATACTTCTTGTATATCTCCTCGCGCAAGTGCGATTGTGCACTTTTGATTTGATAGTCTTGTGAGTGACTACGCGTTGTTTAACCTGCATTTATTTTATTGTGTGACATATATTTTTGGTAAATCTGTTAACATCGTCTCAGCGACGGTTGATTGTGAAATAAATGCTGTCTGGGCAGATGTGAATATATGTTTCTGGTTTATTAGAAGCACGATTTCCTCCTGATTCGGCAAAGCCGGAGTTCTGGTTGATTTGCATGCGCCATCGAAGAAATTATTAATCCTTGACTTCATTAATTGCACGTTTGGAAGGATATATAAGAACATTTAGTCAGGTACAGTACACAGACCGAGTCCTGACCGATGGGAGGAGCCTCGCCCTATAAGTCGCGCAGACTTATAAGTCACTGTGTGACAGAGAAAGTATTCGGAAAAAAGAAATGATAACATTTGTTTATCATTGCATACATTAGCCCGACGAAAGAGTAAATGCAGATAAGTAATTCTAATATACTGAAAAGAGATACATATATGTGTAACGCTTGACAATTTTTCCAGACTCCTCGTACTTATCCTAATATTATAAGGATCAACTGCGCGTCTTGTGGGAGGGGCATCTCACCGGTCAGCTCTCAGTCTGCGAGCTGTACTTATTTATCTGTCAATTGTTTTGGAACTGTTAATGGTTCATTTTCATAACCCTATTGTTTCACTTTCTCTTCTGATATTTTCCGTCCGAACTAATTAATCTTTCTAATTAGGGAAAACGGTAAACGTTAAATTTTGGTGACCTATGAAACTGTAGTCGTTAAATTTTGGTGACTGATGAACCTTTCCCCCTTTCTTTTTTTTATTTGATTTTGGATGATGATGTTATTTGGAATCTGAACCATTTCTTCCGGACCACGGTTCGAATCTGCCTTTTTCCGCTGTACCAGCTAATGAAAACTTCATTTAGACACAGCTAGTGTTTATAACTAATTTAAATAGTCTTTTTTTTGTAATAATAATTAGTATGTTTTATTGCATATGTGTCACCCGACGGGGTGTGTGCCTTTAAATTAAATTCTGTAATTTTTGACTTTCCTTCAGAGAGTATATTTAATTTCATTTGTTAATATACAGAGTGAATTTAAATCTTGATGTTCACTCTGTGAGTAAATTTTATTTCTTTTGTTAATATACAGTGAATTTAAATAATCGTTTCATATGTTATACATTTTGTAATTTTACATGAGTAATAAGCAGGAATAGTCACTGTAAATAGGACTTTAGGTAATTGGTTAGTATTTTTAATTATTTAAGTGGTCGTTTGACCTACATGATATTTACTTTTTTTTGTAAGCGGATAAATTTGCAAATTTTTCGTAACATGCAGAGATGTTTCTCTGATTGTAATATCTTTAACTATAGGCTTGCTCTGATTTGCTCGAATTTGCTTAACGTTTTACTTTTTTTTAAATTTACTGCAGTTCAAAATTTAGTATATTTAAAACCTTTTGTTTTTAAGGAAAATATATATACAGTGTGAGTCGGCTGGTGCACCCTTGTTTTTTATATCCCCACGGATTTTTGCTTAATGCTATATTTTGATATACAGGGTGTACCACCACGATCGCTGTATGCTTTAGAGGTATATTTTAAGTTCTATTTCATCTTTTTTTTTATTTAAAATTTCATAGCACTAATTTTCAAATATTTCACATTTGACCATTTGTTTATGTTTTCAACTTCGACCTTTTTGTTTGTTTGTAAAACTATATATATTTGAAAACACTATTTCTTTATGTGGTAATTAAATTTAGATCTTGTGGTTTGAATTTTGTTTGTTTTATTGCTGAGTTGTTTCCACCTTTTTTTTTATACCATCTACGATCCGCGTTCGTTTACTCCGATAGGCTTTAACTACGCGGTGGCGCCCTATTGGAATTAGCTTCACGTCGTTTCGACCCATCTCATTTTCACTGAGATGGGGCAGCCACAGGCCTCTTGTCGTTTCTTACGTGGCAATTTCTAAAGGCCTTGGTATTTGAATTCAACTTGGGTAACTAGTTAAATTGTAGGTTAGTAAGTAATATTTCTTTTACAAAAAATTCTCATCTACTGTACTTTTCTAGCGAAAACTATCGAAGTCTCAATTGACTTAATATTATAGCTGTAACACTGAAATATCATTCTGGTCAGTATTTGAAACTTCACTATTAATTTGATTTTGCATGTTCTTCTGAAGTTGTAGGTAGTAAATGTAAATTAAATTTCAAAAAAATTGTCGCAGGTTGGTGGGCGCCAAAATGTTAGTTTTCTGTAAGATATCAAGCTTCCTTAAAAGTATCTTGGAAATAAACAAATTTTTAATTATTCAACAAGTTTTTGCCTGTATTTTTGTATAATGTTGATGCTTAACTCGGCTGTTAAAAGTAAAGGCTGTTAAGAAAGATTATCGAAATTATAATTTTATTTCAATATACTGTCAAACTAAGCACTAAAAAACCTTTTCATGTTGAATAATCTAGACACCCAGAGTACTAACATAACAATTTATTAAGCGTGACATGCGCATGCGGAAATAATGGTAAGGAAAATATATTAACGAAATTTCTATTTGTTAGACAAGAACGCGACGCGACATGTTTATTCTGTATCGTTAGACGAACATATTATAACGTTCTGGATGCCTAAGTATACATTTAGATTCAATTAAACATCTATTCTTGTTCAATAATCTATATGACATTGTATGAGCGACAAATAGAGAAAAGAGATGCAATATGTAGGCATTGCTAGCTTACGCAGTTGAGTGACGAAGATGACATTCGTCAAAGAAGTAAAGAAATGCTTGCAGACTTAATAGGATTATTTATATTTTTAAGACTAAAAGTATATTGCTACTATTGACAGTGAGAGAGAAGAGAAGAAAACGAATATACTTACTTTAAGTAAAACGTAAATTCATTGCCTAGATGTTCAAATTCGTTTTTAAAATAGAAACACCGATTTAAAAATGTGTAGTACGGTATTTAGTATAGTTTCATTACTTTCCGTTCGTATTCAATGCACACGAATGTGAGAAACAAAATTATTTATATTTTATATTAAATGAAATATTTCAGAAAAATATTCTGGAAAAAGTAAACACGTGGTCAAGTAGCCATTGGAGGCAAGGTGAATATCGTCACCCCTTATTTCTTTCCAGATGACCAGCTATCACTCATTACTTTTATTTATGCATTCTCAGCTGTAACGTGAGCATACGGTTTACCTATTTTTAACATAATGAAATATATTAAAATTTAATACAAATTCTGTGGGTTGTGGTAGGTTAGTGAAAGACGGATGTAAACTATATCAAGTATGGGGGAATGTATAAATAGTATAAACATTGACAGTATAATAATAATTCAATTTTGATTAGGTGTTGTGAGTATCTAAATTACTCAAAAAAAAAAAAAAAGCGTAGCGAATCTAAAACGATATTCTTTTTCGCTCAAATTTTTCGAAGTTCATCATCACAATAAAACTGTCTCTTAAATTTACGGCAACTTATAATTAGAAAAAAACATTTACTCTACTATTTAGTGTCGAGTTGATAGAAAAGCCCATTTTACTCGTCACTAAGAATAAAAAAGTTGGAATTAATTTTTCCAATTCTCGATTAAAGTTTCTTCTCGAAGCGCTATAATCAACTCATCATTAATTTACTTCCGCAGAAGTTAACTCCTACGAGAAACGAGAAAAAAGCATTGCAGGCGAGAAGAAAGAAGAAGCAACCATACAAGACGATGATGGCAAACTTCGCGAAGTAAATTCAAGGCGAGAGTAGTAAATTTTTTCATTAGAGTCTCTCTATCTTTTCCTGTTCAGATACTGAAAAATATTCTCGCAGTAGTAGTAGCATAGGTAGAAGAGATAAACGGTTAAAGTAAGTAGATCTTTATTTCATCAGAAATGGGCATATATGTACCCAAACACATACGCGCACGATGAAATACAATGTCGTGTGGCTTTATCGACAATAAACGTCAATATTAAAGAACTGCTGTGCTCGGTTTATAGGTCTGTCAGGCTGTCTGCTGCAAGTAATGACCTGCCCGGGATATTAACTGTGCCCCAGTGTTGTTCCAGATAATATCTGAAAATATTAAAATTCACGGTACATTAAACGCAGAAATGCTGCTTACGACTGATTTCCGATATGTTTAGTACAAAGATATTTTTGCTGTAAAGGAATTAAAGTCGAATAAATATGACATTCTTGTTATGCTCACTCAAGCCGTATGTTTTGGCGAAAAGCATTGTGAATATATCAAATAGCAGGCAGACATTTGATACTGCTGTATGAGTAGATCTGTCAGACGGTAAAAGGGGCGCCTGTCCTAGTAGGCAGAATCGCTTGGACACGCATGCTGTTGTTTAGTCGCATGTATGAGTTTTAATTAAAAAAGAAATTGTTAATACAGTGCAGTTATTATTTTATTTAGTTTATAATAAAAATAGTTAATGTTATTTAACTTATTTCAGTGCAAAATATATAATATAACCAGAGACCAATGATCAACGATAAGCAATAAACACGTTAAAAGCGTGTTTTTGTCTCTTCCATGGGCCATGCAAGCGTAGTTGTCTACGTGGTAGTCTGTCTAGACGAGAGGTTGTACGTAAGAATGAAAATTTTTTATTCTCTCAAATACCAAAATACCACATACATACATAAAATTAAAAACGAGTGACAAAATGGCTGAAAGAAAACAAACTTATTTCTCATATATAATCCTATTTAATATAATAATATACGTATAAAAGTAGTTTATACTTAGATAAGATTGCAATATATGAATCGGTTATTTATAAAACATATAAATTAGCATTCTGTAAATTTTACACTTGAAGCAAGAAAACTGTTTCGGTCATCTGTTTTTGCTAGTATCGCAAATTTATAAAGGGGTTTTCAATAGGGACATAACAATTTTCTATTTAAATAAAACACAGAATGATTCGAGGTGTGGTACACATGCTAACTCATATGACCACCGCGAGCATTCTTTGCAGACAATTTACCACCACTCTTCCTCACATATCGGCGGGAACGTTGAAAATTTCACGTTCGATATTGTTCCTGAGCTCCATTAACGCTATTGACTTGTTTGCATAAACCAAGGACTTAACGTAACCCCATAAAAAAATCCAACGGCGTTAAATCGTGTGAGCGAGGTGGCCATTCAACGTGACCAAATCTCGAGATTACATGATCACCGAACTTCCCCTTCAATAGACCAATAATTGTTTGAGCAGCTGTGCGGCATGTAGATCTTGTTGGAACCACATACCATTAACGTCAAGTCCATCCAATTCTGGCCAAAAATAATCTGCCAACATGGCACGATAGCGAACTCTATTAACAGTAACATGGCGATCAGTTTCATCTACAAAAAAAATATGGTTGTGGCTGCAACGGTGTCTCTTGAAGCACATGTTAGTTTGTTGCTGCCCAATAACGCCTTCTTTTTTGCTTGTTGACAAACCCATTAAGCCAAAAATGAGCTTCATCTCTGAAGATAATTTTTCGATGAAATTTAGGATTTTCTTCAAACTTTTGCAGAGCATAACCGGAGAAGTTTAGGTGCTTCAAATGATCAAGAGGCTTCACTTCTTGAGTTAATATGATCTTGTAAGGGTGTAGGCTAAGATCTTTATGCGAAATTCGACACAATGTAGACTGAGGGTTTCCCAATTCCTGTCAACGGCGTGGAATTGACTGATTTGGCTATTTTGAATTGAAGTACTTACGGCTGCGATATTTTCGGTACTTCAACCGGTGCGTTGTCTCACTGGCACAGGAACATTTAATAGTGACTATGTCGACTTGAATTTATCCACTATAGCACAGATCAGCCTGTCTGGTGTGACGATTATTACGCCCGAAAATTGGAGTAAGCGCTCTTAAAATTGCAACCACTGACTCAGAATTTTGGTAATAATCTTTACTATTTTTCAAAAGTTGCGCGTTCGTAAACTTCACCAAGGTAAAAGTGTATCCTTGAAAGACGTTTTGAGAGCATAAAAAAATAAAGGGTACGTTTGTATTTAAGTACTAAATTGTTATGTCCCTATTGCAAAACTCATTATAATAGATGATTATTGTTGGTATTAAATAAGTGTAGTTAACACTATTAGGAATTTCAAATAATGTATAGAAGAACATCACATGATTTGAAAGATTGCCTAATGCATAAACAAACGCACCTCTAATTTTTTTATGATGTTTAGTGTTTTGACACAAGCAATTACTTTTTTCGAGGTTTGAGAATAATCACAATGCTTCCTCTATCCTTCGTATATATTAGAAGTACATAAAATATAAATTTTAAGTAAAGAATTATAATACATTTTATAATTATGATTAATCAAAATTTAAAATTATTGCAAGATTTTTGTGGATATTTAATACTTGCCCACATATTATAGAAGCAACACTACCGGCGGTTCTTTCAGTGGAAATATAAATAAAAAGAACAAAGATCACAGTTAGTGTCTTGGAGTACCAGTTTCAACGGAATCGTATTACGAGCAGAATTTCATTTTTTATGAGGCATTTATTCAATAAAATATCATTGGTCAACAGAGATTCTTGTCTACAGTCTATTACTTTCTTAAAGAAAAAGTGAAAAATTACAATAAAAAGCTAAAGTAAATAACGACAGGAAACATTAAATTATAAAAACAAATGTAGACTAATTAAAATTCTAATAAAGATGATTAACATTCCGATGTTAATTATAGATTCACGTTCTTTTCCAATTTGTAGGAGATATAAATCGAATCGTTCACGACTAAATCAATGCATATATGTACATACCAGTACGCTTTGAATTATTCTTTTAATTTGTCACGTTACACGCGTTCGCTTTGACGATTTTGATCTGTTTAATTCGAAGCACTTAAGTACAACGAACTGAATTAATTAAAACCATACGCAGCGAATTCAAATTAGCATTGCTTATTGTATGAATGATTCATAAACATCGCCTTTGTAGTAATACTAACACGTATGGATGTTACAAGTATTAATCAATTATTCTCTGTAACGTAAAAAAGTGAGAAAAATAGGCCATCATAGAAATGCAGAAAATCCATTTCGAATTTTTATAAGGCATGAATACATACAAGTTCAACATCAAACAGTTTGATTATGATTTAGAAAATGTTGGCAGTTTTACATTTAATTTTTGTTTTATCAAAATAGTTTATTTTATCAAAAACTTGAAAACAATATTATATCGGCAACCTGATCAAAAACTTTAATTTGATTGAACGTGAACCCAGTCAAAAGAAAATTCACTTTTCTTCATAATTTAAATTAAATAGTGTCCAAATTTATCCATATTAAACACTAGCAGTAGTACTACAAAAGAAAGGAATAGGAATCAATAGAAAAACCGAAAATAAAAGAAGCACAGAAGCCCTCAATACCGCTAACTGAGATGGACATCGTCGGCAGCAGTACTAAATGATATATGTTTCTTAAAAAATTGTATAGTATAACTTTTACTTAAACATAAATAAAATTACTGATTTACATTTTAAGGTGTTTTATTGAATGAACAACAGGATCTTATCATCTTTGGTTTCACGAAAAACTAACTAAGGATCAAGTAGTCAATATATCAATCTCATACTTTCAGAAAAACAAAGAAATTTGCCTTCAACACTCAGAGCCATCCCGAAATTGGTACCTTTGCAATGCTATGTATAAAAAAAAAGGTTTGTGATCGTGGACATTGTCGACATAGAAAGTTTTGCAGATTTCCTCGTTTCGGGGCCTCCTGCATTTTAATTTTGCGGCAGAAACATATTTTGTGGATATCTCGTTAACTGTCTATTTTTTGTTTGTTATTAACATCTATGAAGAATGTAGGAGCGGACAGAAGGCAGTTTCGGCCAATTCTGCGCAATCTCAAATAAATAGAGATAATACAAACAGTAATTATTATACGTAAAACATAAGAAAGAAAAATTAATTGCGGATGCTCAGAAGCTGCTCAGCCATCAGACTACTTGCTTGAACAAAATATAAGACAACTGTTTGACATCCTTAGGGAGAGTGTTAAATACCTGTACACAAATGTAGCTAAAACGTTTCTTAAATTATTGGGTGTGACGCTTAAGCACATAAATCTGCATAAATCCTTTTTACGTATATTGATATTCTACCCTTCATTTCGAAACTTGATTTTACTAGATAGCTGAGGAGTAACACCAGTATTCCAGACCTTAAAGATGAAGCAAGCTGAGTGTAACGCCGTATCATACTAAGCCAATTGGCATCCACGAGCTTGTGAGATATTCTCTCTTTCCTCGCAATCCTATACATCATTCTGAGGCGCAATTTCCGTGAGACAAAAAAAAAACTAAAATGAGAAAATTTAAGAGGACCGGTTTTTAACTGTCTATTAAGGAGTTCTCATTAATCGACTTCATTAAGCAATATATACCGTAGTCGACATATTTTAATTTCTGATACGAAAGTAGAAAGAGGAAAAGAGCGCGACGAAATAAATTAAAGATATACATAAGCGAGGCTGCCAAGACAGTACACTCCACAAACGTTTCCTTTGAAATGTAAGGCGTGAGGGTCCCCCGACACTGCGTTGCTCTCTCACCACTGTTAGCAAGCAGGCATCGCTGCATATTATAAGGTCATCTTTTGCATGGGATAGAAGTATAAACCGAAATTAAAATTTGACGACTAGGGTATGGATTTATGTTACTAAAATAAATTAGTTTTATGTAAACATCAGCTGATCGATACTGGGTTCAACAATAGATAAAAGAATTTCTACTTTAGTTGGTAGACTGGAATGTTTGACTGTTAAGAGGGATCTCTACTGGACGGGCCAGTCCATTTGACAATGTACAAAAACATGAACATTATCACTGCAGGGGTTACGATTTCCCCTTAAAATTAATATCAAATTCTAAGCAATGCTATAAATAATTACACCAATTTGTAGAGAAAACTCAAATTTACGTACGCTTAGTAGTAAAATTTTGAATTTCTTTTTATTTATTTCAAAATAAATTCGACAAAATGTCTAATATTGACCTACATCTGCTGCTAATTATGACAATTTCTAATATATTTTTAGAAAAAATATTACTAGGCGTACATAGATATTCGAATTCTCTTTCATTTGGTATAAAAAAATTAAAAATTGATTAACATTTACGGTTAATTTTATGGGGAAATCAAACTGTCTACAGTGGCCTCAGCGGCTGGGAGTAGAGACCCCTCTTAAGAACAAGCGTTTAGTCCTTTGGTTCAGTCATATGGAAACCATAGAAGCCGGCTGTGTTGTGATTCAGTTTTGTTCTTCTGAAAAATGTTCAATTTAAAATGGAGAGATAACCATGTCTCAAAGTTTCTGGAATTATACCAGAAAGAGGAATGTATATAGAATACTAAAGTGAAGGATATAAAAATTTAATAATAATCCGGGAAAAAAAATCGTTCCGGAATGGAAACTGATGCTCGTAATTATAAGCGATACAAAAAGTAAAATTAAAATATCCGCAGAACTTATAAATGTAAACTGAATAAAGTACAAACAGAAAATAAAACTGGGACAGAAATAAACTGTATAATTTTAGTCTTGGTGGTAGTCTCTCTCAAAAATCTTTTTCTGTATAAAAAGTGATACTTCTGTAGAAGTTCTTTAAATTTTTCTTCGTTCATTCTTAAATGGTTTTTATATGGGTACAAGTCATCATTAGCTAATTTCGCTAACAGATTTACTGAAGCACCTTCTTTGCCCCCCTCAAGAACCATGGTCTGACACACCAACGTCGAGCTTTCTTCCTTCTTTGTTTTTGAACACTTTTGTAAGCATTTACACAAAACAGAAATACCAGCACGCAACCTGACAATTTCTAGGCTGAATATTCCATGTGAACGAATTTCAGGTTCAATTCTATATTCAGTGGTATAGATTCAACAATAATCAATCCATAAAGTCGCCTAATGTGAAACCGTCTTAGAATGTCGATGTGAGTAAATTATCTTCAAGGTACAATAAGTTCAATTCACACTTTGATGACAATATTTCTTTCATTTTTGATAACAATAGAATAACAACATAATAACTCGCTGGTACCAAAGAAATGCATTGGGGTCCAGGAGCACCATTTTGCCTGGTATCTCTGAAGATACTACAGGAAAAAAACGTTCTACAAAATGTAAAAAAAAATATTGCAAATAATTTTACTTATGTAAGTAATTATTTTCAGTATTTCAATAATATTAGTATTATCGATTCTTAATAGAATGTAAAAAATAAATAAATCAAATGATCAGATAGTACTATATTTATAGCATTACACTAAGTAGTTTATAGAAGCAGTCTCTTTATGTCTTTTCTTTAATAAATTAAGCCGATATTTCATTAAACCACATCGCTTTGGAACATCAAAAAGTTTCTATCCGCGATGTTAATTAAAGAATTTTATTATGCCATTTTTTCCATAATATAGTTTTAATGTTGATACTGCTCCTTGCCAAATTGGTTCCTCTAATCAACTCTTTTAAAAACACTTGTTTATACCAAAGGTCCATGCGTGTGTACGACATGCTCCACATGTTTTCGTAGACGTATCTGATGCGTACAAGAGAGCACGAGTGTGTTCCGTTTTGTGTGTTGTGTATATCGAACCGCGTTCTCTGTATCGGAAATAAACCTACGTAATGGAAAACACAGCACATAAACCGACAGTCAAGTAATATGTAAACTTGCCAAAACCAATACGCTAACGTTGAATAAGATAAGCGCTACGCCTGAATGTGTATGTACAAGTGACAGAGGAAACGTCAGAATTCAGAAATTATTTACATTGAAGCAGATCGAGTAAAAGTTTGTTATTTGGAAACTTCAAAGTCCCACGTGCTTAGTCGTTTTATAATTTATTACTTGAAATTGCGTTAATATATTATCCATGAAATCTATTATTTCATGTGGAAAGATATACATGTATACCTCTAACCTCTAGTTCATGCTACAATGAACAATCTTTTATTGTTTAGCCGAAAACAATCTGTTCATATTTCTTTGAATGAAAAGTAAATATTGATGATATTTGTAAAGCTAGAAAACGAATGAAGAATCATAATCTTGTATTTTTTATCGTTTGGCACTAAACAAATTTATATTTGGTTGTAATATTCCGTTCTCTGTCGGCAAATCAGACCATTGTAAAAAAATTATTGACCAATTACGTCCACCGAATAAATTGCTAACACGGAAAACATTGTTCAACAAGTTTACTTTGTAAATGTCACTTCAACTGCAAAAACTCCGATCAATAATTTGACAAAGAATCTGGTATGTTGAATAATGGCTGGAAAAACTTATCGAGTAACACGAGAAATGTTGTTTGCCTTATTCACAATGTTCATGGTGACATCGCCTTCTTAGATCCGTTTAATTTAACAGGTGAAGAAGAACCTGGTAAGTGACTGCAAAAAAGGTTGACAATACTGATATTTAAGCAGTGTGTTCGGAGAATGCAAGCAATATGAAAAAGTTGAGAACCCTAGTAAATTTATGGTATACAAACTGCTGTGCGTACTGAGAATTTACTTGCAAAAGTATTGCAGGTTTCTGAAAATATTGCTGAAAGTTCATGTTGTATTGAAAGAATTTTCGTCGTCTGACTTTGAGCACAGTTTATTAAAAATGTGCGGTGATACCAGCTGGGAATACGATGGTGTTCTTTTCGTGATCCATTTGTCAATTATCTGCAAAATTGAAGCCAGTGCGAACACATCATTTAAACCTAACATAACAAAGCTTGTATCTGATGAGAATTTCAAAAACCAAACTGAGGATAGTGTAAAGTTGTTTCACCCAGTATCCAAACGTATTAACACTTTACAAAGCGCTCAGGCTTCAATTGCGGACGCCGCTGAGGAATGGCTAAAATTACAGTTATCAAGAAGTTTTGGCGAATATATATCACGCGTAAAAAAACGCCAGAAACGTGCTCTAAATATTTTTTTCTACTCCCATACTTTAATTACTGTATTATGAGATATGCCGAACTTTAATGGTGTCCATTAAAATACAGATTTTCATTAAGATACAAGTTTATGTCCAATAGGAATACAGATTTTTCATTAAGATACAAGTTTATATCCAATAGGAATGCGACATTCCAATATTCAATCAATATTCAATATGACGACTGCATATCTGACAGATATAAAAATTACTTAAATGTGACAGTTCTCTGCAATTTACTAGTAAGTAGTTAAAATATGTGCATTTTTGAAAATATAAACGGTAAAAATGAGGAATAATGACAGTGAAATGTAAAATTTGACTCCACCAGAAATTATGGAACAAGCCTTAGTAGCCACGAACAATTTATTACCAGCCAAATTCACAAAAACGTACGGAAAATTTTAACTCAATTTATGAAATGGATTGTTTAAAAAATATATTTTATTATGGGGTCGTAGAAAAAATAGTGTATGCAACTCGCATTTAATGGCTATTAAGACACTCGTATTCATTACAATACTCGGCTTCGCCTCGTATTGTAATTCTCTTACTCGTGTCTTAATAGCTATGATTAAATGCTCATTGCATAATATACTATTTTCTACTCCCATACTTTAATTGTATTATTAGATATGCCGAACTTGTACTTTAATGGTGTCCATTAAGATACAGATTTTCATTAAGATACAAGTTTATGTCCAATAGGAATACAGATTTTTCATTAAGATACAAGTTTATATCCAATAGGAATGTGACATTCCAATATTCAATCAATATTCAATATGACGACTGCATATCTGACAGATATAAGAATTAATTAAATGTGACAGTTCTCTGCATTTTACTAGTAAGCAGTTAAAATTTGTGCTTTTTTGAAAATATAAACGGTAAAAATGAGGGATAATGAGAGTGAAATTTAAAATTTGACTCCACCAGAAATTATGGAACAAGCCTTAGTAGCCACGAAAAATTTATTACCAGCTAAATTCGCAAAGGGGCATGGAAAATTTTACGCTCAATTTATGAAATGGAATGTTCAAAAAATAATGTTTTATTATGGGGTCGTAGAAAAAATAGTGTATGCAAGTCGCATTTAATGGCTATTAAGACACTCGTATTCATTACAATACCCGCCTTCGGCTCGTATTGTAATTTTCTTACTCGTGTCTTAATAGCTATTATTAAATGTTCATTGCATAATATATCATTTTACTTGTTGCTAACTATTTTACAAAACGTTAACTGAAAATCAGAGACGATTTCTTGATAGATAATTTAGACGCCGAAGATTTGGAGGGCTTTCGAGATTTTAAGAATAATCGAAATATATAAGTTTGAATTTTACATTATCTAGACTAGCCATTAAACCGAATACCATTCCCACATCTTCAAATGAATATTTAAAAGAAAATAATAGCTTGTGTTGAATAAAATTATCTTCTACAATGTGGAAAATGTAGAAAATTGGAGGGCGTAAAAAAATAATTTTCTACATGTTAAATATACGGTATAATATGTCTTTTTTTCTACCTACCCACCCCTCTATCAGGGAACATCTAACGTGGACAGCTATTTACTTGCTTACGTATGAGAAACTAAAAATCTTAATCTGACATTTATTTATTTATTTGAATATTTCGTATTATACAATAAGCAAAACAATATATAAGAATACTTAGCTTTCCTTTAACAAACAAGGGAAAAGGGAACGCTCGTGGAGAATTTGATAAAGAAAAACATAAAACATTCCCTTCACGTTCATCGTACAAAACAAGCAGACGTGATACGAGTTACTATCATTTTCCCTTTTGCTTTTCCACATTGTCTTTTTGTTATTATTATCGATCTCGGTCGTATTTCTTGTTTCAAGAGACCGCCATCAAACGCGATTCTTTCAGACAGTTTACGGGTGGAATGATAGGCGAGAAGACGAGCCAAATGAAATACGTATGTGTGAGGTGAATGTTGCTCGGCGCACTAACACTGTTCCGTCACTTTCCTGAACTAATAACCGCTCGTTTAGTGGTGTTCGAAAATCGCGCCCCCCCCCCCTGATGATAAAGGGCATTAAGTCGAATAGGAGGATGCAATTTTTATGCAATCGGGTCTGAAATTACGGCCGGAATACTTTGAAGAATTTTATCTGACAGGAACATGAAGAACACCGTAAATTTAACCCGGTTTTATGTATGTGGTGCAATCAGGAGCATACACGTATACGTACATTGCATTTATACAGGTATTTTTTGAGACAATCAGCCCGAACTTGTAAAAAAATATGAATTTAATATATTTTTAATGATAAGTACCTCCAAAAAATACAAATATTAATTCGTAGGAATTTTTACTTTTAACGTTAAAAATATAAGACGTTAATACAGTAAAAGTGACTATTACAGAGTTATTGTCGTTTTTTGATATGCTTTTTTTGTTTTTGTAAAAAAGTCAATTTTTTCAAATGGAACACCCTGTATATTATTTCATTTTTGAATTTCTTATTAAATTTCACATCAAAAACATCTAAGACGTTAATACTTTAAAAGTGACTATTACTGAGCTATTGTCTCTTTTTAATATAATTTTGTCAGTTTTGTGGTTTAATTAATATAGTATAGCACTGACAAAATTATATCAAAGAGACAATAGCTCAGTAATAGTCACTTTTATACTATTAACGTCTGACATGTTTTTGATGTGAAATTTAATAAGAAATTCAAAAATGAAATAATATACAGGGTGTTCCATTTGAAAAAATTGACTTTTTTACAAAAACTAACAAAAGCATATCAAAAAACGACAATAACTCTGTAATAGTCACTTTTAAAGTATTAACGTTTTACATGTTTCTGACATGAAATTTAATAAACAATTCAAAAATGAACTGATATATAGGGTGTTCCATTTAAAAAAATTGACTTTTATACAAAAACGTGTCATCTAACTTTAATCCAGTTTCCTGCACATGCAGTTACTAATTGTAAAAAAATAAAACATGCTTCTATTAGGACCTCTTATTGAAAACAATACTGCAAAAAATTTTGTCCACCTAATACGTCGTTTTCGGGAAATATAATTTTATACAAACATTGAATTTTTCAGAAAAATGGGAATAAGTCAAAAACTTTACACTTTAGGCCTATACTATCTTATAACTTTTTGACTAACAATTATACGGGGAATTCAAAAATGCAATAATATATAGGGTTTTTCATTTAAAAAACTATAACTATGGTTAGCCACCAAGTTATGGAACACTCTGTATAATACAAAATATTTTTAAAATGTGCCCCTAATGAACAGCTACCACAAGAAAAAAACCGCTTCGAAATATCTTTACTCGTAAAGGCACAATCGGCCTTACCCGCGTAGTTGACTCACCCTGTATATTGGTAACATGGTAACACTAGTTTGACTTAATTTAATAGTAAATTTCCTTCAAAGTATTGCAACGTCATTTATAATACATGTAGTAAACATAATAAATATAAATTTTGAAGCAAAAAGTATGACAGATTTAATAAAATGTTTTGATCTTTTGAAAAGAAAAATCTTTTTAGTCTCAACTAACTACCTATAAAAAATTTATAACTCAATATCATAAATCGAATATCAAGAAATTAAACAACTGCACCATTGCATTCCTATCGAAAAGGTGTTTTACGAACTTAGAAATTATTTTCGTCTACCTTAGATTAAAAAGCTAATTCAAATAATAGATTTTTTGTAAATAAATCAAAAACAAAAGACGGCAGTAAAGTTTGCTTTTCGCCTTTAAATTTTTTGTTAAAAAAAAAGAAAGAACTGTCCAGGATGGGAAGTTAATTTTTCTGTATCTCTTCTAGTTATCAAAATTCCCTATAAAAACATCAACATTTTCCCACACTATACAAGCAATGTATATTTAAATAATTTCGGGTTGAATTAAATTAAAAAATCAAAATTACATTAACAATCAACTTAACTCATTGCAATATTTAAAAGTCTAAAACAGAAAAGGAACAAATCAAAACTTAAAATATGAAATTTTCAAGGAATATCGAGATTGCTGAAGCGGGTATTTTACCAAATCGATAATACGCTACATGTTTATTATAACGTGTTTCAAGATACGTTTAGTTTGTCCATCATAGACAATATGACATGACGAGCGATATTAAAGATTCTAAGATTCGGTTTCACTTAAATTCACTATGTTCAAAAATCGGTACCATTCAAAGAATATTTTGTTCAATTTGTACTATTAAATTATCGAAACTCTTAAGAATATTACATAAAAATCAAGTGAAAATTGCATTTCAGTCGTATGCACTCCCAGTTTCTTAGTCATTCAATAACATTAAACCACAAATGCTGCAAAGGTGCCTGTGGATCGGTAAAGCGTGACTGTTTTTGCTAACGAAAAATATATAACTGTGCAAGACCAGTAGTATAAGGATTTGTTACATTATTTTTCCTAAAACATAAAAGTATAAATCAAACAAAGCATCCAATAAATTTTCGAGTAAAATAGCATGTAATGAATGGAAATAAAACGAAATTAAAAAGTGTAGCACAGCTGTCATAAATGTTATTTATACTGTTCACGAAACTCTCGATTCACGATCTCGAAATTGAAGTCTAATAGAAAGTTATAGACGAATGAAAGCAATCTCGCTGATACTTCTATCTCTCTTTCCTGTTTTGTGTGCATGCAGGAGTGTGTGTAACTAATCGTGGTTGAACAATAACAACTAGTGCGTTGCAACTAAATAAGGTCTGGGATAATTAAACTGCCCGAGTGGGAGAGCTGTTGTAAATTTCTGATTTGGTAGACATGATAAACACTTCATGTTCGCGATTCGGAGGCAGTTTCCGTATAGGTACCTATGTATATGTATGTCATTTGATGAATTATGCTTCAGCGAGTAATTTATATTGGCGATCATTTTACGCGATTAGATCGATGCTGATACACAGCAAAAACTGTTACGTCAACCTATAATAACTATACAGTGCTATCAAATAGTTGGCATCAAAGCAGATATGTGGGGTACTAATCCTTTAAATAATGAAAGATAAGAGTTGGAACATGTTACATTTCAAAATCTTGTATCCTCTTAATACATCTATCCAGAAAGCATTATCAACGAAATATTTACAAAAAGTTGTTAAAATTAATGCGAATTTTTAAAGCTGTTTTTGTACAGAAGCTTAGAACGCAGACGTGGAAGATATAAGCAAAAAACACTTCAGATAAGAGTGAAGGTTTTTAACGAGTTTTTTCATAAAACATTACGTTTATCCTTTATAACTTTGTCTAACATTTGATTTTTTTCCTAAAGTTTTCACTGAAAATCTCATCAGACCTTCTGGGGAAGACTATATTCCTAAATATAAAGTTTGGTATTGATATCTTCCACCGTTTGGCGGCTATCGTGGTCACACACATATACACAGCAACACGCGCGCGCGCGCGCATAGAAAGTTTCTTAAAAATCACTTTTTTGTACTCATATAACAGAACATACAGTTTTACGCATTCATGTGGGTGCGGGAAATTCTATTCTATTTCCCGCACTCGTGCGGGAAATAAAAATTAAATGTCAATTCAAATAATAAGTACTGCCAACTCAAAATTTTTGAATTAATATCAACATATTTGTATTGTGTCATAAATGATAACGTATTTAACAGTAGGTATTATTCAAGTATTCGTACAAAAAATATTGTACAAACTTCGTGCGTGAAACATTTTGCGAATTCGCGAAATATGTTTTCCCGCACTTGGTTCGTAAATAATTATTTTGGTATCAGGAGACTTCAAAACGTGGACATCTGTAAAAATCTCGGGGTTGATAATTTTCATCATCACAACACTACGTATAAGAAAGTAATTACATTTCAAGATTCCCACCTATCACCACACAGTTTGGTGGTACGGAACATTTCTTTTCAAATAAGCTATAACATAGTAGGCAGAGCAGTCTGCAGCTATTTCCTTAATTGTATTTTCGGGATGGCCAATATCTCCAAAGAAATATATCAAATCAAAATCAAAAATCAAAATTCATTTATTTTATTTATAACTGCCTACCTAGTTGTTCAATTTGTAAACTGAATAAAGAACAGTCTCCTCATTTAGGCAATTGTTAATGAAAATTAGAGTAACCCAAAATGGTAGAAATTAGCGAAACTTTCGGGATGAAATATACAATGTAAAACTAGATCTGGAGTATCTACCCTTAAATATATCACTTCAAGTGTCTCTAGATATTAAAAATAAGAACTCCTCAGTAAATGATATACTAAATACATAAAGATAATCAAATTTGGAGGCAGTTTTAATGGTTACTAACCACAAATTAGATATTTGCAAAATTTAGAGGTAGAAATATTAAATGCAGTAAGAAAAAAATAAGGAAATGTTAAAAACTCCAAAATGTTTTCATATGTCGAAATGGATTCGATCCTGGCCATGTTCGCGGATGTAGCAATTTATTTTTTTATTTAGTTCATGTCTTGAAAGATATTTTCTTTGCATAATCTTATTAAATATCATATACGAATTCGGATATAAATAAAGTTGAATTTACTCATTTTATGTTATTTTTATTCTTAACAAGGTACTTAGAGTAAGCTTATACAAATTGAGCGTAACAATATAAAACACTCTGTATTTTGAACTATTTACTCATTGCATCGCAAAAGTTATTTCATCATTTCCCCTGGTTACCAAACATCCATGTAGTATCGAACAGATTTGTCAAACCCAACTATTTCGAAAAAGAGTAAAAACGCATTAGTTTCTCTTTACACTTCGGCGAATATTTAGTTATGGTGCAGAAAAAAAAAAGGTTTTTGTATGTTTGCACGATAATTACATAATCGCCCTTGTCTCTCATTGTACAATAGAAATCAATAAGACCAGAACTATCGTGGACTTTCATGAACTTTCTAACATTGAAGAAAGTGTTATTTTATTTAGTCTTTTTTTCCAAAGAGGACAGATTACGATTATTGTTTTTTATTAAAATCACTAGTGGAAATGGAAAGAAGTTTATAAAGTGGATTTATTATAAAACTTGTGCAATACTGGATGGATGTAATATACAAGGTTTCAATTTTATGTTACTATTATAGTATACATAGAATTCGGCGTCAGAATATTTATACTAAATTTGGATATTTTGAATTATTATAACAAATATTAAAATAATAATGTTTCAAATATTCTCGCTTGTTAATAATAAATTCAACACTATTTATTTACAAAAGCATAATGGATATATTTTTATATGTAGTAATAATAAACCGATAACCCTAATAATTTATTATTGTTATATTTTTATATAGTTATATCAGACATTAAACAAACAATATGAACCGGTTAAAAAACATTTGATAGAAAACGAAACAAGTTTAGTGATGGGTGGTCCAGTGGTAAGTAAGGCTAACAATGTAGTTGATGCTTAAGCGTGTCTTTAGTTTCGAATCTTCGACAAACAATACAATGTTTTTGAATAGAGATTGATACCTCTCATGCTTCCCTTAGCTGTGAGATATTATATAAAAGGTGAACTAACAAAGCCATTTAACACTTTACACGTACAATCTACAGGAAGTAGTTCCAATACCTTCTAACATTGTATTTTTTTGTTTGTAGCGATAACTGAGATGCACTTGTCATTTGTTCGTGCCTTAGTAGTGGTAGAGACTTACTTCTGAATTTTGCTCTTTCGTAGTTTTTAGTTTGGAATAACTTGGGAAGGTTGTGTAAATTCGTCAAGCTGCTTTTCTTATATTTAGGAACTTCATGGCAAAATCAGTATAGAATATAACTGATTCTCTGAGAAAAGTTTATGACTCATGTTCTAGTGTAGAACTTGGAGAGACCTAGAGAAGGTATGCTCAACCTTTGGCAGTGATTTTAAGAGAAAAAACTAAATTTAAGTATTGATTTGGAGAAGCCACAGTGATGACTAGATGATTTAGTTTTCTTTATTCAAAAAGAAAAAAACAGACCATATCCTACTCAAATTTTCGAACAGAAATTTGTCTTGCTCCACAGGAAAGAAATACTCGATATTTGTCTTCCAAGAAGGTTAAGACTTACAGCGAGTTTTAAATGTTCGTGAACCATGTTCGGCTTGCATACAAATGTTAAGCGGTACACAAATCAAATATTCTAACTACGCGGCAATAATGCGGCACCCAATGTATGGAAAAGTGGAGGTGTGAGAGCAAATCGCCTAGCGGCAGGGAAGATCAACATCTATATATCACATTGTCGCGCTGGCACAGCCGCGCGAGCCGGCATGGAGTGCGAATGTGTGCTTAGCAATTGGATTATTCTCTCAATTATTCGTAATACTTTCTTGATCTTGCTGAAAATTGTGTTGTTGCTTCTTTTAATTATTTGAGTATTTAGTTTATCCTCATATTTCAGTTTTCTTTAATAACTAATTTAATTATAATACTTTCCTTTATTTAGTCATATAGCTGTTTGTTATTTATACAAAACAAAAGTCACTTTTTAAGAGAATTAAAAAAGAAACGTATATGTATATTAAGTGAACAAAAACTTATGAAATCCCACCAAAACCATATATGAAAAAAGAAGTAGGCATGTGTGTTATGTTATCTTAAAGGATAAATGTCATTATCCTGATACGCACAGAAAATTCTGTGTAAACTGATAAAGAGACACGAATATTATTAAAACCTCTGCAAACTTGCCAAGTTTGGTTTGGAGGTTTATCAATTTACACAGAATGTTTTGTGTATATTAAGACAATACAAATAACGTAGTTGCTAAATTTGAGTAGTAAAGATAGTATAACACACATGTCTATTGGCCTACTTATGTTTATATAGTTTTGATTGGATATTTGCATGAAGGCCGCACAATTATAAACATATCCCAAACTATCAAACTATTAAAGAAATTAGAAATTTACAATTGCAAAAAATACACAACAATTATTTCATAAATTAAAAAGTGTTGTGTGTATGTTTTTTGTAGATAACATATTTGCTGCTTATTTTGTTATGATAAACATAAGTGTTGTGTGTATGTTTTTTGTAGATAACATATTTGCTGCTTATTTTGTTATGATAAACATATCTACATATATAAAATATAGACAATGATTGCTTCGTTCTCGCATGATAAGTATCTTCCGCGTGGATGTTCGTAAGATAGAAGGAAGTTTCTCCGGGACAAAGAGAAAAGAAATAGTGCGGAGCACGTTCGCTGTTGCGCGGGGTCCGTCATTACCGCCTCTTTGTACTTCACTTCCTTTGTTATGGTTAATGATCCGAAAAGAAAACAACCACAGCAACAACAGTTCGGCTAGACAATACGTCTCAAAATGCCACGAGGATCTCACGAAATGGACGATGCGATGGTTTCATTATGGAATAGGATAATTAAGCCGAACATGTGCTGAATTATTCTCTCGACTAATGGCTCTCCATTATGTATATTAAGCGTCGCCAGAACGGACGGAGATCTTGACGAATGAAAGGTTTCTGTGAAAAAGTATCCTCTTTGTCTAGGACTAGAGTCGTTTTCTGAGATGTTTTCTAGAAAATCTGTAAAGAGTGAGAGGGAATAATGAGGCCGTTAAGGATACTGTTGTCTTTAAATCAAAGAGCTTTGCTTTGGCAAAGTAAACGCAAATATATGTTTCTGTACAAACAGTGTCAAGACGGATAATAATCTTTTATTAAAATGTCAGCAAAAGAAAAATTTGTAAATATTGAACATCTCATTTTAGTTTGCTTCATTGTGAAAAATGAGGCTGGTTATTTCTAAAATATAATTTCTATTTCTTTTGTTTAAATATGTTTAATATTTAATAGAATACAAAAATTAAAATGCTTTTTAATAATTACCAATTGCGTATTTCTACAGCGAAGCTATCATCTTAAGCAGTGAACTAAAATTTAGTTCAGAAGCCGACTGCAGAATAAATGTTACTATAGTTGTTATACATGTCTAGATTTCGATGCTCACCATTTGTATATCGGTTATTAGAAGACATAGAGAAATGGTTAAATGGAAAATGTTTTGCAGAATTCAATGCCCGCAACAAATCTCATTTGAAATTCATTTTTACTTTTTACAATTTTGAGATATTTTGAAAAAAACAATATTTGCCGATTTGAATTTTCCTCAATAACTCGACAACGCCTAATGCGATCGCTTTTAAACTGTAACATTGTTCAGTCACTGTTTTTAAGACAAATTTTTTGTTGTTAACAGATTTTCATTTGTTTCCAGGTTCTTAGCGCTATCTTTTGTTTTTCTTATGGCGGCCATATTGGATTTTTAATTAGTTAGATAGTCCTTAAAACAGCTTTTCAATAATGTACAACATGCCTAATAAATCTTTATTTATACGAGAGATATGAACATTTGAATAAAATTTCACTCTAATATTCATGGACAATAAGAATTGATGTTGGCATATACATTTTCAAAGGTTGATATGTTGGAAGTTTATTTCAAAGTAAATAGAATCTCTGAAAATGCTTGCACAAGTTACGCTCAGCGTTTTCCGGAAAGACCACAGCCACACCGGGCTAAGAACAAACGAAAATCGGGGGTTACTCTTAACACCAAAAAATTTGTCTTAAAAAAGTGCCTCAACAATGTTAGAGTTTAAAAGCGATCGCGTTAGGTGTTATCGAGTTATTGAGGAAAATTCAAATCGACAAGTATTTTCAAAATTGTAAAAAGTCCGAATGAATTTGAAATGAGATTTGTTGCGAGCATTGCAATTCTGCAAAACATTCCCCATTTAACAGTTCCTCTATGTTTCCTAATAACCGATATATCAATGGTGAGCATCGAAATCTGGACACACTGTATAGTAATATAAGACATGCATAAATTCAAAAACTGCTATGCATGTCAGTCCGCGGAAGCGCGTCTATTTAGGATGGGAATATCAATGCAATTTAGTAAAGAACTGTTATTCTGTCTTACAGAAATTTGTTCTTGATTTATGTTGGTATACTGCGAGTGGATCATGAAAATTTCAAAAAATAAATATCTTAAAAAATGTTTCGATTTGAATACACGAGAAAAATAAAATAAATTCATAACAAAGTACCTAAAGTTTTTTAGCGCCGGCACATTTATCTCCGATTCGGAATAATCAATTTCTTCACCAGTAAACAAGTCCACAATTCAGCGTACAGTGCAAATTACGAGATTGTTATTTAGAACTGCTTCACATTTTTGTTGACATTATCAGCAGCAGCGTCAGATAATTGGTAAAGGAATTCATGAAGATCATATACAATATTCATGGCGTTAGTTCTTGATGGCGGATGCCATCAAGAACTAACGCCATCATATCGCCATCAAGCGGCACATCTGGCAGTTTTCCACAAAATCTTTCTTGACAGAAGATATCAAATTATCTTCATTTGAGTAGCATTTTCTGACTTTCTCTGATATTCAATGAAGAGCATGTGCGAAACATGTAATATACATTATACTACTGTATGTTTGTTGTAAAAGCCGACCAGTCGCCTTCATATATGCAGCTCAAGCTATTACAATTAATAACATTTTTCTTTACTTTTATCGTGTTTTTCATCAGATAGCAATTTCAAACACGAAGTTACGTTATATGATATGGATTCTGCATTAGTTCTTTGGATTCTCTTGCGAGCGGATGTGTAGATGTGTAGACATTGCCAAGCCACTCTCGATTGCCCCAAGCAAAATATGTTCAATATAGTGCTCTTTAACATTGGTAGTTTCATCTATTGACACCCAAATATGTTTATCGCTTATGTCATTGACAACTGAAGTCTTAAGTTCATCGTACATGGAGAACGAATAATATTTTTTCAAAGTGGATTCCTGACGCATATGCAAGTTACTATATTTACCGTTAACATGGAATGTTGAGTGTACCAGTACTTTATGTAGATCCGTTTCTGCCGTTTCATAAACATTTGCAGGTAAAATAGTTAATTGATGAGGCTGATACATGTTGAAACTCCATATTTAACTGAATAAATAAACTACGTAAACTTAGTTTCAAAAATTATTTAATAATATCACTACAATATTGTTTCGCCAAACTTTTTCTCATCACCTGATGATGCCAAAGTGGCGAAACAATATTGTAGTGATATTATTAAATAATTTTTGAAACTAAGTTTACGTAGTTTATTTATTCAATTTGCAGGTAATATGTGCTTTATGTGTATCTGACCACATGCTTTACTACGCGGGTTTTCACTTGTCATGACATACACTGCAAATTTTGCATTGGCGTAGAATACTGTCGAATTACAGCGTAGGCAAATCTCTTATCCACCTTTCAACAATATTTCGCGACGGATGTGGGCGGAGCATATTTACGCAATAGAACATATTTAACTAATAAAAGTAAACAATAGATCGGCCGCTCCAAACAGAGTTTCCGATTTAACTGAAATACTCTCGACGCAAAGCCCGTCCTCCTTACAACGTCGCCTACATTCGCCGCGATAGGTGTAACTACTTTCATATACCGGGTGGTGCAATAGTGTGTCGGCGGAGCTTAGTATGAAAACTATAACGCTGTAGCAATGGGACTTTACGTACGTATGTAGTATGCGACTGTGAATTTTCTAATTTTAATTACAAATATACAGGGTGTTCCAAATTTTCGCAACCACCTTCAACTTTTTTATTTTAAATACATTGCAATAGTAGGGAATAAAATGCACTTGAACTCTTTGATTATCATTACTTTAATACTACTTACATATTAAAGTAATGATAATCAAAGAGTTTAAGTGCTTTTTATTCGCTTATTTTTAAATTTAGGACGATAGTATATTACTTACTTTTTGTTTAGAATTTAACTCTCTTTCAAAATATGTCGAAATATACAGGATGTTCCATTTAAAAATTTGTTGCTTTTGTAAATATCTCAGTAACTAGATCTTCAATTGTTTCTCTGTTTTGACTAACGTAATCAGCAAAAAAAGTCCCACTAGTTTGCTAATTTAACCGACTTCGTAGCTTCAATAATAAAAAAAGTTAGCAATGGTGAACACTTAACTTTAGACACCTTGTATATAGGTATATATCGTAAGCTTTAAAAACTGTTCATGAGTTTAAGTGCTTTTTATTCTCTTATTTTTAAATTTAGGACGATAGTGTTTTTTACTTACTTTTTGTTTAGAATTTAACTCTCCTTCAAAATATGCCGAAATATACAGGATGTTCCATTTAAAAATTTGTTGCTTTTGTGAATATCTCAGAAACTAGATCCTCAATTGTTTCTCTGTTTTGACTAACTTAATCAGCAAAAAAAGTCCAACTAATTTGCTAATTTAACCGACTTCGTAGCTTTAATAATAACAAAGTTAGCAATGGTGAACACTTAACTTTAGACACCTTGTATATACATATATATCGTAAGCTTTAAAAACTGTTTATCGTTTTTGAAGGCACGGAGAAAGAAATCAGCTGCGTCGCGTTGACGAACCCGCGTTGGAAATGTTCCTATAAAATATACACTTGAAGTTTACATACATAATATACAGCTTGTTATGTATTACTGCTCCAATCCAGGAATGCATAGCGTAGGTAATAAATCTCTTATCCACCTTTCAACAATATTTCGCAAAAAAAATTATTATTATTATTATTATTTCATATAAAAAGAGGGTTGGGTTTGCATGTTCCTCCGGTTTTCAATAACAAACGTTTGAAGTTGTTGATATTTGGTGGAATACCCAACACGTTAGTATTTTAGCAGTTTTTTAAATTTCGGAGAAGTACCCGCTGGTTTGGTAGCTTTATCATTGTACTGCTAGTAGATTCATCCATTTTTATGTTAGATGAATCCAGTTGCCGAAATCAAGTACCGGACAGACCCATGCGCGGCTACAAGCGCTTTGTTAAAATATTATTATTAATATTGTTCATGTGTATTTTGCAATTAAATATAAACTGTACCATAGCAAGCAAATAGAAAAATCGATCTGTCTTTTTTAATTCCAAAGTTATGCATACCCGTTTAAAGGACTGAAGAATACAAGATTTCAAATTTTTCTTCAATCGGCTTTCAAATTAAATTTTAGTGCACCGCTAAATATAATATATATTTGTGCTAATAAGCTGCATAATTTATTATAATTGTGATCATGAAGTGAATTCATAAACCACTATCTATTACAAATATACCGTATGCAAGTAGAAATGCAAACATTCGTAATTATCTCGGAATATATTTTATTCATACTTAGATATATAGATAAAAAAATTGTTTAAACATTGCGAATTATTGAATTAACTAGACCCAGTGCATTTACAGCTGCTATGTTAGACAAAATCGAAAGTACATTATGTTAACGACTTATACGTTAAAATTATATCAAAATAGATTTCTGCTGGTTGGAAAAACATGGTGTAGACACTTTTCTAAAATTCATTTTCCTATCAAATTAATAAAAAGAAACTAAACATCTATAAAAGGAACGCCTTATAAACTTGCATTTCTACTAACGAATGTTAAGTGATTTAAAGTACTCTTTTCAGTTAGACGAAACAAGTAAGAATTGCGGTTGGGTAAATTAAACGGTTTCGTTCTCCATCTAATTTTTACATTTAGTGTAATAAATGTCACTCTAATTTGTATTTAGCTTTCTGTACCATACTTAACTAGTCAATATCCACGTATCAATTGCTATGGCATGCCAGGAAATGTTTGGAAATCGATATGGATATCACTTTTAACAAACAAATCAAAAGTGAATATATTTTATAATGGATACATACTTCCAATATTTGTTGCTATATAATATAAGATTTATACCATCTATACCATTATACCATAACAATATTATAAGAGCATTATTACCTATTTTTCCCAATTGTTTATTCTTACTGATTTTTATACACGTATTATCTTTGTTATTTGTTTATATTGTATGTTTTGGAGTGACCTGTTGATCAATTTAATAAATATTATTATTATGTATGCACTCTGTACTATCAGCTGACTTCATTGCGTTCAAATTATATGCCATTTCATGATACAGCTGCAAATACTGCCTATAGCTTTTTGGGGTTTGTTTGTTGTTTCTCTGATATCTTTACCTAATGCTACAAATACAGTGTCATAAGCAAGCCAACTGATCGGTGTGGGCTTCACAAGCATTTCAAGAACTAGAACTAATTAATTAAGAATTAATTTTGTATCCCCTATTATGATTCACATGTGTTTAGCAATAACTTCGGAAAAAACTTAGACCAAGTACTGAATTGGACTAGATGATTCTAAGAAATTGTTTTCAGGTTCAGGAATCATTATTACTTCCGCAATTCCTCAACTCACGCAAAAAACGCAATTTTTAGATGTATATTTCACCTTTTGTATGTTCCGGGTAAAGTTTTACTTCATTATTCACTTTTTTTGGCGTGGTCAAAATAAATTTCTTAATAGAAATAAAACAGAAATTATTTGTCAGTAAATCTGTACAAATAAAATTCTATATATGATGTGAAACATCGCTTGTAATCATTAGGAATTAGCAATTAGCGAAATTTGGCAGAGCAATAGTGATATCATCACTATTATTCATTTAAGTCCAGTGCTGCAATCTGGCGGTAGACAAACGAATGATTTTAGCACACGCACTGTTCAAATCCTGGACGAACTAATTCTCCCGCCGTAGCCGGGTAATGGTGGCGATCTTTATTTTTTAATAAAGCCAGTTTAAATCAAAACACTACTAATTTGTGGGTAATTAATAAATTTATTATTATTAATAATATTATTATTATTATATAGTCATTTACCAATAATTTTTGTTTTACAGCAGTTATAGATTCTCAAGCTTCATTGGAATTAAATAATTGGCGAAAGCTTCGACTTAATGTTTACTACTCTTACTTTTTGTTGTTAGTCGAACCTTGTGGAACATCAGACGTAACCGAAGAATTCGTTCTATAAGAGCCATTGAAAACTACAGCATTATCACCTCAGTATGTGGTGCTTCAAAAACCTCCTGAAAGAAGTTCGAATCTCTATTCTGATATATTTTATAAACGCTATTTGGTCAAGGTGAAGTAAAAAAGTCTAGGATGATGGTCCACTATATATAGATGATTTACGCACTAGTATATCGCACAGTGAAAAATATAAAACAATGTGTCCGTATTAACCGCTGACGTGAAGTGATATATGGCCGATATAAAAGTACTATGAACTCATATAAATCTACTTAACCACGTTCAACCACAAATTATCAAAGTTAGGTTGCTCTTGTATCAGTTACTCGGCGAAACGTGATATATAATAGAAAAGATACCAGCAAAGCGGGGCCAAATTACATCTTACGTTGAATATAATCTTTCTTTTGTGATGTTTTCCAATTATGGCAGATTTTTCTTTGCGAAAAAAAAGTATTTTTGGCCGCGATCCAATCACATTTATTCCTCCGACTATTTGTCTTTAATTAATTCTGTTTGTTGAAGATTAACAGTGTAACGATTTACTTACTTTTTCTTCTGCGTATTTTGGACATCTTCAGCTACTAATTCTTAAAACAACATAATTTTTTGAGCTGTCTGACAATTTTACGATACAACGAGTAGCATATAACTTTCTTAATTGGATTAAGTTATTATGGAAAATGTAAACATAACGTGGAAAATGTCAGTAAACTCCGTATAAAAATCAATACGAGGAAAACTATCGTTAAATAAACCACAGAAAGAATCGATAAATACGTATATAAAGTTCATTTTTAGATATAACTGTTCATCAATCAAGTTGTACAATAGAGTTAATATTATTCTGTAATGTTATAGATGTATTTTTATATACACTGCCGACCAAAATATAAGAACGAATTTATTCATGTCTTTATATTGCATCATGAAAACAAAAGCACCAAAACAAAAGCATTATCATGCATTTAGTCATAAATTTTGTTGACTGTTCTGTATAAACGTATTAATAAAGCTTTAAGTCTCTGAAAGAGTCACAAGAAAATCCAATAATGTTAATAATTATTCATATTGAAATATTTTCTAACAGCTTTAAGCCAACTACAGCGGGCCAAAGCATTTGTCAATCGTAACATATTAAAATTGTTGCTTCTCTGTTTTCGCTGTGGAATGTGTAAAACCAGGAAAAAGCAGTAAAAAAGACACTTATCTGTGAATTAGTCCTTTAACTTGCAATTAAAGCAATATATCTATCCTATATGATATCAGTATCTCTAGCCAGTTGTGAGAGGCGCTGAATGTACGACCGGGTTTGGTGGGGATAAAATCGAGCGAAACACATCGAAAAGTTGAAAAAATCGTCAGATTTGATAGACGTACGAGTGAGTTTCAAAAGTTTCACTTCAACGATAGAATTTGATGTTTTGCTACCCTACCCATCATAGCTAGGAGTCAATTAGAACGGACTTCTCAGCAACGTTTTCCACGTTCCAAGTCCTTTACTACCAAAGATGCGAATGATTTAAAGCCCCCCTTCGGAAGGACGTGGTAAAAAAATATCGCGGTCATGTATATGAAGAAAACTACAGAATATTAAACAAAACACCGTCCAAACGTGTGAAAAGATATTTTCTGGGAAATACTTCAATGGTAGGTCATTTAATCATAAACATGAATAATAATAATAAAAAAAAAGAAAAGAAAAGGAAGACGTTTAGACCGTTAAACTAATATCACAGAAACTCGAGCGAGATGCAAATATACACACAAATACTGATATTCAAAAGACAGATAAACAGGAAATAGCATAATAAATATACATAGTACCACCAAATACTACAAAAACAGATTGCAAAAGCATCACACAACCAATCAAATCAAGAAGAAAAAATAACACAGAGAAAGGTGACAATGCAGTAAGGAAACTGATCAACCATGGTAGTGTTAAAAGGGATATATAAAAGTCTGACGCTATATAACAATTTTTAAGTAAGATAAGTAAAAAAAAAAGTAAGTAAATATATATAAGAAAAATTGAGGTGCCTCATAATAACCTCAGTACAACATGACAAATAATAAATCGAGAAATAATCAATAAAGACGAACGAAATAAGAAAACCATAAAGAAAATATTCACATAAAGTAACTAGAAGCAATAAAAAAAACTACTCACTCCGCTAAGGAAAACTACCAGCTGGAAAACAAGTACAATAGAATCTTAACCCAAAACCTACAAAAAAAAAAAAAGAATAAATAGCTGCAGCAATACTAGAACAAACAGCGAAAGAATGAATGGAATATGTCATTAGTATATTAGAGGACAATAGGGGTTCCTGCATTCTACCAAATAACTGACGATATACAATAATAATAATAATAATAATAATAATAATAATAATAATAATAATAATAGTATGTATAATAAAAACGAGCATATCTCCTTTTCTAAATGCGTGTGTTGAAACAATGTAAAGAAATGTCAAAAAACACAATCTATCTCTCCTCTGTTTCGACGTCCGGGAAGGAAAAGCGGCTCCGGAGAAATGAGTCTTTTAAAAGGGCTATGTGAGATTATGTATCACAAATCACTCCATAAAAAACATAAAAAAACATGCAAAGATCGACATCAAAAATGCAGACGAACGTCAGAATTGACGCAAACGTGTCATTTGTTTATATACGCCTAGTGAGCTCCTATCACGGAATGTTGGCCTAGAGGGCTTCCTATGGTTGCTTCTGTTTCTTTCCCAGTCCTGTCCTGAAGTATGATAATCTAAATGCCTTATAATCGTGAATTCTTTTACTTACTTTTAACTTAAGAGGAACGTTTACCTATCGAAAATTAAGGCATCGCCGTTTCGCGTTTTTTAAACTTATTTTGTAATTTTAGAATCTCAAATTTGGGTTAGTGAAGCAAAAGGCATAAATTTATAATGTCAAGGTCAGTTTTTGTACTAATTTATTTTCTTAAGAAAGTCATGTGTTTTAGAAATAACCACAAAAATGCATGAATTTGATTAATGTCTACTAAGTAACAGTAAACATTGTCACGCACATTTTACACGAGGTTTTTGCAAGCTAATCGCGTCGTCTATCCCCACTTTACGGTATCTCTACCGGTCCTAGCGAAGACGAAAATCTATCGGAATCGGTCGGCTATTGCAGACTTAAATGCGAGTGACAGTTTAATTACAAACTGTCACTCGCATTTAAATGTCATATATACCTATAATATTCGAGTGTATAATAATATAACAGTTATGGGCAAGCGAAAATTAGCTTATTATAAAACATCAACAATATCAACAGTTCCGTAAGTACTCATTCTTTACACATTATGTTTCCTATCTATAGTATTTTTTTGACAGAATCTGTGAATATAACCGAAGGGCTGTGATCGAAACCGAATATCGTGTAGCTCCACCTACTCACACCCCTTTGCGTCTACCCGTCCCGTGAGTAATATAAGTTGCATAAGTTTCTATTTGTTAGTAAACGCACCTCTTAATGTTGATTTTAACTTTATTATTTTCAGTTTTATTTTGGAATGGCAGGTTGCTTAATACTATGTTAGTTAGTCCATGTCTTGTCCTTGATTTTTTTTATATACATATTTACGATGTTGTTAGAGCTTTCTATTTCGTTTTGCATATTATTTTTAGTTCCATGTTCTGTTCTTTCGCCAAGATTTTTGGTTTATAAAGGCAGATTCGTGGTTTTGTGATTTCCATGAATGTAAATTCTCTTATGACAATTTAAGTAGTTTCTATGTCTTTCTTTATTCTTATTAATGGATTATTTTATATTTGAGGAGAATTGATTATATGAATTGTAATGCGTATGTGTAACATTGGATATGAAAAATTGAAGACTTTTTCCATTTTTTCGGATGGGTAAGGTAGGTACGATTGAGTTTTTTGTGTATGTTTCCGGGTTATTCGGCCCATTCATTATATATTTCAACTACTGAACTCTACTGCGGCTTCTATGTTAAAATGCATTAAGCATACATTTTCGTGTATTTTATTTAAGCTTTAAAAGCAATTTTAGAATATTCAGTGTAAGAGTCACTTTCCCTTGTATTTAAATCAAAAAGAAAATTAGCAGAAAATATGTACATAAAATTATAGCCATTGTGATAAATTACTTCAATTAGCACATTGATAATAATTACAGTAATTTTCCAAGCACGTTTTTCAGTACAGCGATTTCTTGTTATAGTTTGGTGAGAACTGTCTTGTTGTATATATTTCTGTTTCTAAAAAAACATAAATTTTCGATTTCCTTATCTAAATGTATACGAAAAAATTCAATACATCTAAATAATAAATTACCATCGAATCAGAACAAAAATTTTACAAACTTAATACAATGAAAACCGTAGGTAATTCGAGCGATAAAATTTACCCGGAACAAAATACCGCAACAAACCCAATCAATTATAATGTATAATGTGTAATGCTATACATAGTGAAAATTCCAAATTGCAATTTCTAGTATATATGCAATATATATTTCAAAATAGATCCATATCACGTGATAAGTAATGGATAGTTTTGGAAGTAGAAAAATCAGGTATATATGTAGAAAAAGAAAGATATTGTTATTACCAGCAAAGGACATATTTGTACAAAGCCATTTCGAATGGAAAAAGAATATCAAAGCCAGACAGGAGTTTTTTTTTGCGCGGTAAGGTCGAGACCTTACAAGCCGTTGTCCATGGAGAAAGTTATAACGTCATAAAAAATGTTACTTATTTACTTCAGTTTTATATATATTACTCGAACAACGAACATAAAGATATGATACGGGTGATGTGAAAATAATAATTTGTCGGGAACACGTAAAAAAATGTCGTCAAATATTTTATTTTCCCCTAAAATTGCTTAAATTATTTTGTTGTTAATAGTTATGGCGTAATGAAGAATCTTTGTGTTATGAAATCGATTACTGCCAAAATAGAATTCTATTACCTGTTTGCGAACTTGCCTTGATTAATATAATAAAACATAGAAAGGAATGCTTGTCATCGCCACAATTTCTATTTTTGTATACTGATTATTGAAAAACCCATATAACTAACTATTTTTTACCGTTAAGTAGCGATTATATTTTCAATTATTTTCTGATCAAATAAATTTAATCCTACACCGACAAATTACAATTATATCGATCGTTGTCGGTTTAATGATTTTCTAATAAATTATTCCTGATGATCGCATCGTATAGACGCGTGAACTTGTTTGTCAGAGGGCAGAGTGGTCGCTAAAGGATACAATCCCGGGATCCCAGGATTAGACTATGTGGTTTCTAATTGGGCTCAAATGGAAAAAAAAAAACTTAATTTATTAAAAACCAGTTATTAATATTGTTGCACAACACAATACACAATATAATAAAATAAGGAACAAAAAAGACAATACAAATAATGAGGTCACGACTGTCTTATACGTATGAGCGTTTCAGTTTATAGAATTTTAAGAACTTTTTTATACAAACATTATTCAAAATCCTATTCTGGGTACTTCTAATCTCTTAATAAATTTCTATAGAAAGCATATTTTGCAAGATATTCGAGAAAAAGTGGCGACGTTAGTTGTTGTCTTCAAATTTGAGGATCTTCTAGCTGAAACTACAAATGGGAGTCTGTCACCTGATGGTCTTCCGTATAGCTTACATCTGTTATCCCACCTTATTCCTTGGCTACACCGTACTGATGACGACCAATAGTCAGAAACACGTGTCTACGGTTGCTCTACAGCGGAATTTCGCCGTTATTATTCTCTTTCTTATATATATATAGCCGTTTGACCACTGTCGTGGTCATACACACACACACAGAGAGAGAGAGAGAGAGGGGAGAGGAGGGAGGGAGGGAGAGAGAGAAAGGGGGTGGGGGAGAGAGAGAGAGATTTTTTTTAAAAACTTCTTTTTCGGTATCAGGGGACTTCAAAACGTGGACATCTGCAAAAGTCTCGAAGTCGAAAATTTTCATCATCACAATACTTCTTTATACTACGTATAAGAAAGTAAAATTATTTAGAATTTCGAAAATACAATCACAGAAATATCAAAGCATCCAATGCTTGACTTCCAAGCCTGCTTCGTAGTTTATTGCCAACATAAGCAGCAGCTGAAAACGTTTGCTCAGGTTCTACACAGATTGGAGGAATAGACAATAGATATTTATATGCTAATTCTAAGTCATATCCACAATCTCCACCATTTTCGAACAGGCTAATTTCGCGTTTAATACTATTTACCAACCCCGATTCATTTTGTACTTCAGGATCTGGGGAGTCCATGCTCTTATTAATTTCCAGCTGTAACTTTTCCTTTAGTGTTAATTGGGGTTGGGAGGTTTGTTGCCTTGGCTCATCAGTTGTTTGTGATACTGACCTTTCTTCTTCTTTCGTAGCTCACTAAAGCCTGTGTAGGAACTGGAAATAAGTCAAGCCATTCCAAATCCGATAATAACTGATTTTCATCATCTTTTCGTGGATTTTGTAAATAATTCAACACACCAGTTAAATCATCACTTCGTCGTTGCTTTATACGTACTACTAAGGAAGTTTTCATTTTAGTGGCCAGTGCCGAGTTTTTGCTAGACAATTGTTTTATAAGAAATTTCGAAGCGGCATCAGCTGTGCATAAATTAGCATCTCGCCGACAGATTGCTTCTAACTGTTAATTTAATTGGGGTCAGCACATCAACAATTTTATTTACCAAGTCAAAATCAGCATCTTCTAAACGGACTGGATGATTGAGATCTCGGGATCAAAAAACGGCCGGAATCCCGGGATTGTATTCTCTAGTGGCCGCGTGGTAAATTAGGCCAAAAAAATTCCTTCCTCGGTACATACTTTCCATAAATTGAACGGAATTGTTCTTGGTGTAGCGGCTGTGCGAAAATTACTGGTTTAACACTAAATTTACGGAACCCGTCAATTTATCGGATTTCCGTTTCATATTTTATTAAATAAACAAAAAATATTTTATAAAATAAAAGAAATAAAAACGTTTTATGGACCCAAAATTAATTTTATTCATTCATTCATATAATAATAACGTTGTATATATACGCCATTTGTGTTCCGGAAATTCCCTTCGTTGATCTACTTTATGGCCTTTTTTTGTAATTCTTGTCATTCTGTATTCATTTAATATGAGTTCCGGGAATTCCTTTACATGAAGTACGTGGACCGCTCTTATATGAACAATTTAATTCTTTTTGTAATATATTTCATTTGGTACATTGATAGTAAAGCGAGTACTAATTGAACAGTGTATTTTGTAGTCAAAAGTTAATTTCCTGTTTGCAACTTGGTTTTGTGAGCATCGATTTCTTTTTCAAGGTATGTATATATATAAGTACATAAATTAATATTTTATATGTGATTAATGTATATATTAAACACATATAATCTTGTTTCTTTGCCGTATATATTTAAATATGAAGAGAATTTTCCTGAATTAGCGGCATTTTAAATTAATTGATGACAATTACTTGCATTATTTTAATAATTAATGATTTTAAGGAAAAGAAACACACCACCCCGAGGACTAACACATATGCATCAGTTTCGTTAACCACTACAACGTGAACACTCGTCAGCCCGGTCTGTAATGTGTTCATTTTCCTATCCTCCGAAATTTGTATATATAGTTTCGGAAACGATCTATGCAAGCATGAGAGATAATTTCTTATCATTCTCATTTAATGAAGGAACCATATTAATTACTATGTTTTCCTTCTACGATATTACTGCACATTCAGTGCACTCTCATGCTTGCATAGATCGTTTCCGAAACTATATATACAAATTTCGGAGGATAGGAAAATGAACACATTACAGACCGGGCTGACGAGTGTTCACGTTGTAGTGGTTAACGAAACTGATGCATATGTGTTAGTCCTCGGGGTGGTGTGTTTCTTTTCCTTAAAATCATTAATTATTAAAATAATGCAAGTAATTGTCATCAATTAATTTAAAATGCCGCTAATTCAAGAAAATTCTCTTCATATTTAAATATATACGGCAAAGAAACAAGATTATATGTGTTTAATATATACATTAATCACATATAAAATATTAATTGTAATTATCCAGAATGAAAGTTGGATTTCTGTGTTCCAACACAGAGTGCACTGAATGTGCAGTAATATCGTAGAAGGAAAACATAGTAATTAATATGGTTCCTTCATTAAATGAGAATGATAAGAAATTATCTCTCATGCTTGCATAGATCGTTTCCGAAACTATATATACAAATTTCGGAGGATAGGAAAATGAACACATTACAGACCGGGCTGACGAGTGTTCACGTTGTAGTGGTTAACGAAACTGATGTATATGTGTTAGTCCTCGGGGTGGTGTGTTTCTTTTCCTTAAAATCATTAATTATTAAAATAATGCAAGTAATTGTCATCAATTAATTTAAAATGCCGCTAATTCAAGAAAATTCTCTTCATATTTAAGTACATAAATATACTATATTCATAATAAATAAGTATTTATTTATATACTATTTATTTTTACTAAATTCAATGAAAAAATCTAGTAGAGTTCCTGAATTACTACAAAAAAAAAACAACCAACATAAATGAGCACTCTTCTGACTCCAATTGTGATAGAAATGAGGCTGGAATCTTACGAAAGCATGACCACCAAACTTTCAGACTATGAAAACAAAATATTTTAATGTTTGTCACAAAAGAAAAAGATTACGTATTGTTTCAGAAATCATGTCTTTTGGTGCCAGCTTTCCGATCGTAAACTCAACAGAAATCGCGTTATAAGCAATTAAAATATCAAACGTTTTGAAAAAGTGAACAATACAATCAGGATTTAGCAAAACTCAATAAGATATGACGCAGTTATGTTAAACAGTAGACATTATAAAACCCCGTCTTATTTTGTGTTGGTATATTATTGATCTAAATAACCCACCAATAATTCAATGCCCTCACATAGTTTCGAGAACAATAGGTAAAGGGAAAAGTTTAGGTGCATCCATTAGTAACGTAGAAGAAACGCACTTGAAATATTTATAAGTAATTCAACTGGCGTATTGATTAAATATTTTTCACAGTTTTTTTGTCAACACTGTTTATTATATGCCACCAAAGTTGCCTAAGATCATTTTCTACAAAATATATGGACATTTATATTCCAGTGCCGTCAACAAAATCGGAATGCCATAATCATAAGACAAATTAAATTAGTAGTAGTAAAATATGAGAAGTTGTGGTGACATGGTACCGGCTTGTGCAAAGCATTTTACAAATATTACAGGCATGCATTTAATACATTGTTATGCGGGGTCATTGTTAAGGAAAACGTACATTTTAGGTAAAGCATCTAATCGCTTAGCTATTTTAGCTGGATACTTTATACATACTGGTGAGATGCTTCTTGAACGACGAGAGGGAGATCGGTCTACATTACAAGACCAAAAAATTTCAGACTTAGTTAAATGAACATCCAATTATATAAGTATCACAAAAGTCATTATTCTAGAACAAAAAAATGTATATCATATTTACCCCCAGAGCTATATATCAAGCTAATGTGGTAGCGCTTTTCTAATAAAAATCGAAAACCAGAAATATGCTCACTTAAAAAATTAATAGTTATTTATTGTATAAGGGTTTTAGATAGCATATTATTCACGCAAGAATGTTTAAACGCGAGAGCTTGCTCGAGCGTTTAATTTTCTTAAGTGAATAAAATGCATCTAAAACCCGTATGCAATACAACGTTTTATCCACAATCACACTTATTTATAATCAGAATCGCCGAAATTTATGAAACAATGATCTGACATTTCGGTCTGACAGCGGCTGCCACCTCAAAAATCATTGAAATTTCGCATTAACTAAAAAAATATCGGGAGGTCTTGGATCGGTTACTATGTATTTTCGATTGTTTATCGACTCCATTTGTAAGCATTCATTGTTGAAAAGTGGAAAAGATGGAAGAGATTTGTGAGAGCGAGTTTATTCCGGAACAAATACTTGAAGAAGCTCAGAAAGCAACTTTAGATTTATTGCCGTGGAAGTCAAAGGACGCCTACGAAAAAGTATTTGCCGACTTCAATAATTGGAAAGAAAAAAGTGGTGTAAAAGGAGCGATAAACGAAGAGGTACTCCTAGCATATTTCTACAATGTTAATAAGAAGTTTGCGGCATCATCATTATGGACAAAGTATTCTATGTTGAAGACAACATTAAAAGTGCACAGAAATATAGATATCTCAAAATACAGCAAGTTGATCGCCTTTTTGAAAAGCAACCTAAGAAGGCCAAAATTCTTGAAAACAAACACATCACACAATTTTTGAAGGAGGCTCCAGATGAAAAATATTTGATGATGAAGGTAACACTTAGTTGTGATTTTTGTTTGTTTGCATTCAAACTTAGAGTTTCTTCCTTAGGTGGGACTTATAATGGGTGTAGCTGGCGCTTGTAGATGTAATGAGTTGACGTACTTGAAAATTGAAAATGTCGAAGATAAAGGAAAATATTTGTTTATTACGATTGCTGATACAAAAACCTACGTTTGTCGAAGTTTTACAGTATAGGATGAGGGTTTTTCTGTTAACGCTCTGGACATGTGTAGGAAGTATATGCAATTACGCCCAGCTTCTATCGCTTCCCAGGGCAGATTTTTTCTACGATATACAGATGGAAAATGTACAAGTCAATCTGTGGGTATCAACACTATGTCAAGAATACCTGCTGCAGTGGCTTCTTTTCTGCAATTACGGGATGCTAGTTCCTATACTGGTCATAGCATGAGACGCTCTTCAGCTACATTATTGGCCAATGCTGGTGGCGATCTTATGGCCATCAAACGTCACGGTGGATGGAAGTCGTCTAATGTCGCAGAAAGCTACGTGGAGAATTGTTTATCAAATAAATTGAAAACAGGGAAAATGATTCAGAAAGAGACTGCGAAACAAGTTGCAATGAATCATACCGGTGAAACTTCTTGTGAAAGTTCAATTCCATCTACGGTTGAAGTTAATTTGTCTTCGCCAATAAAACAAAAGAAGAATAATAACCTTTTCTCTATTAGCTTGAATATCAATGTAAATCTTAATAAATAAATTCATTTTGAGAGTTTTATGGCGTGTTTTATAGCGTGTTTTATGATTTATAAAACACTAGTGTTTTATAGACCCCATAAAAGGTTGCTAAGCAGTTGAATTATGACCGTATAATATAGTGATTGTGGATAAAATATATTATTGCATTATTTAACTTTGTATATGTTTTTCATAAGATTTCAGTAGCCAAAATATCGTGGGTCCTTCTTAATTAATAAGTAAACAATGAGTGATAGTTTAGTTAGTTGTATTGATCATTCTGACTCTCCTCTAATTATATCATAATTCACCTATTGCTATCAATTAAAAATCATGTTTTAATTCAAAATATTTTAGGTTATTTATGAAATCTTAAGTCAAGATACAGGGGAAACCTTGAAACATGAAATTCTCTATCATTATAGTTTTACTTAAAAATAAATCCCTATCTTGAAGCTTCAAGACATTAATTTTCTAACAGTTTGATTATATTTCAATACATTCTTATTTCTTAATACGTTAACATTAGTAGTACTTATATTTAATATTCAAATTTAAATATTAAATTCATAACGGTTGCCATTTTTGCTTTAAACTACTTAAAATCCAATATGTACTATCGTCTAAACGTTTTAAGAAATTCAATTCTATATAATTGTATAATTCCAATTATTAAATTAATGTTGAAACAAACATGGCTTCACAAGCAAAAAACATCAACGGTCAACATTCGACCCAAATCAATTTTAAATGTTCTGTGTAGAGAATATATCTAATTGTACATACATTTTATGTGAGAGTAAGTATGCTTTATGCTATGTTTCGATATATTGTATTAGTAATTTCTCATGAGCTCTTTGAATTATGGTATTAAATTACATGCATGTATTTTTTTAAATTTAACGTTTTTGGTTGTTTTCGATGAAATTTGTACTAAATTCTATTTAGCCTCTCTCGTTGTTGCTTCTGAATTATGCGCATTCCTTTTATTGGCATATAACAGCAACTTCTTATATCCAAGCCAAGGACTGTCCGAAGAAAATTCCAACAAAAAGCTGCCTGTTGGAATTTCATAGATGTGAAGACTATTTATATAAACTTCATTGGTTGGACACTGGTTCGTGTTTACTATACACTAAAGGTACTGGTATTTTTCATCATTTAGTTGATAAAAGAATTTAATTTGTTAAGTATTCAATAACCAAGCTTCATTCTTTTTTTCGGTTGCCTCTTTCTACTTTCGACTGTTTTATATTATCATTCTAAGCGTACTAGAACCATTGAACCATTTAACATATGAAAACAATATACTTATTTAAATTCTTAAATAATTCAAACTTACATATCTTAAATACCCTTGATTTTCATACCTCAAAAGTCTTATAATCCCTTGTTTCTAGCTTTATTTAAATAACAGCATTCAAGTTACTGTATAATCCATAAATTAAACGATCCAAATAACATGTTTTAACTTTAATAAGAATGAGATATGTCAAAATTAATTTATTATATAAGAACATTTCTTTACTTTACTCGTATTGAAATCTATTATTACATATCACGTATTGTACTGTAATTGTTGGTTTAAAACCGAGCTAAGATATTTTATTTGTAATTAAATTTTGTTCAAAATCCATCTAGTTACTTTATTTTCGACACTACAAATGCCTTTGGCTGAACTATGATCATTATTATGTGCATACATTCAATAATATTCCCTCTTCCATCAAGATGTCCCTAATAACTAGGGAGCGGAATCGAGCGAGCTAAACTACCACGGAGCCACAACCCTGAAAAGAAATAATGTAAACAACTGCGTGTTGTTTACATTATATCTGAATAGCACTAATTCATAGGGCGAACTGCAACATCTGTTTACGCTTGACAAGAGACCGAGAATCAGAGAAAAAAGGGCAATAAAATAAGGAATTTATGAGGTAAAATTCTTTATACACGGGCGTAGATAACGGCGTCAGGAGTGTTTAAAATTTATTATATTTACGTTATATTTCCAAGAGAAATAAAATTTTCATGTATACCTTACGTTAGTTTCCTTGTTTCATTGTTTTAACTGTTAATTACGAACTTCGTAATTTTTGTAATAGTTCCTGCCGGTTCATTGAATCTACTTCTTCCATTTATATCGACGTAAGTGTTAATTGGATTTTGTTAAGATTAAGATTAAAATTTTTAGTTATCGTTTATTTAGATCTAGAACATTGTTTATGTTACTTTTTCAGATATGATATGGAAGAACGTCGAGAAATACATCGTGAAACAATGGCGAGTTGGATTGAGGGTCATACTGATTGTATGTCCATTGTCAGTGATTCCGATATTTATTGCAAAGACTGTAAATAGTATATTAAAATACAAGTTTCATAAGACACGATTTTTGCGCACGCGTTCAAGTTTAGAAAACGAGCCGCTAGGCGAGTTTTCTAAAGAACAAGCAAAATGTCTTATGAAACGTGTATTTTATACTATTTTTTCTATTTCGGTTATTAAAAGTTCAAAAAAGCTTAAAATAAGAGACATGTTTTGTTCGAATATTTAAGAAATTGTGCTTTTTTGAAGTTGGTTACTCTGATTTTTAAGTAGAACGTTTTAAATATTTGAATATCGGTGGTGCTATATGTAATTGTGTTTAAAATTCAGACTGATTTATACAATAAATTATTTCAAATTATCAACAAAAAGGACTAAATAAATAACTGTACGCCCCCAGAGATTCGCAAAATAGCAGAAGACAATTTACAAAATCTTTCGTCCACAAACTCTCTACATATTTATCAAAACAAAATTTTATAACAGTTGTACTATTTAACATGGTAAGTAAATGTCAATAGTAGCATCCGAAAACTTATCATCCAACTCTGCTTAACAATTTATATTGCTAATTAGTAAGTGAAATGTTAGCATGTGTGCTTTTTATTCTTTGTACAATTTTATTGCACATTTTTGTTACTTTAAAGGCTTATATTTTGACATTTAAATACGATTTGGTTCCATTTTTTTTGTTACCAACTTCAAAAAAATAAAATTAGCGTGCGATAAAGTAATACTTTATGCAACCAAACCGGGTGTCGTAAAGTGAACTTTATAGCACCGGAATAGAAAAATATCGTTACAGAATGCCAAAAAATCGAACGTACAACGTCACTTAGCATCGCTAAAACATACACAGAAATTGGACCCGTTGAAAGCTGACAATTTTAACGAAGAACTCTGTGAAGCTTTAATGGCGGCTAATATCCCATTAAAGAAACTTGACAATCCCACTTTCAAAACATTTCTCCAAAAATATACTGGTCGACGTGTTCCTGATGAATCCACCTTACGCAAATCTTATGTTTCTAAGTGCTTCACGAAAACAGTAGAATGTGTAGAATCTATCACTAACTAATATTTATATCTGTAATATTTATGTATTTATTGCACTGTAATAAAAACTGCACCGCTCACTATATTTATTTGTACCGTGCGAATACTACTGAATGAATTAATTCTTTCTGGGCACCGGCCCCTTTTTTATATCGTCATATAAGACTCTGGAAATATACGCGAAAATTCTATCTTCCTCTGGATGTTTGTAGAACATACGACAGACGTTCTCTCGTTTACACATTATATATATGTGGATGATTTATGACTTATTTACGGTGCGTCGCACCAATGTTTACTCTTCTATTTTCTTTCTGGACTTGTTTTCGTTACAATATTAATACATCTAGTAAGATATTATTTCATTATACCAGCAATATAACCTATATACTTTGGTGAAGATTATACATTTATTTGTAATTAACATGGAATTATATCAGTATTTAAAATGGTTTATGTCAATTAAAATACCGGAAGTATTTACGATGTGTGTTTAAACTTAATGCTAATATTTAGGTTAATTTGTTTCAGTAACAACAATGTACTTGGTATAATCATCAAATGTTGAACCAAGTACAATATACCATGTGCTTGCCGTCAAGCTGCGGATACATTTTACTGTATGATAAAACGACGACACCGAGAGTTTGTATGTGTTAGTACGAGAAAGCAATATACGAACTGTTCTATTGGTCGAGTGTAGTGAAGCTGACTGACTCGCGTTTAGGATATAGCAGCTGTACTTGGGCATTTCATTTGAATTTTGTTAACAGTCGGGCTCGATATCGAGCGCCTAGCAAACACATTTTTAAATCGCGTTTCGTCAATCTAATTTAGAACAATTACGCGCCAAAATTATTGAATTTTCGAATCATGTTACCCCGGATATGTTAACAGATGTCCGTCGAAATTTTTACAATCTGCTGGGTCTCTACTTATAAATTATCCAGGTAGTGATTTTTTATTGATTAATATTATTTCCATCTTCTCTAAAGCAGTACAGTAAATGACTTTATTCTTGGTTAAATAATTTGTTATTAACAGTAACAGTAGCAATTTTCACGGACAAACGCAGCAACGATTTCTGCGGTGTCGACTTTAACGTAGCTCTAATGTTAGTTACAGAGGCAACCCCCTTGTTCTCCCACTTATAGTCGACCAGCTTGTCTAGTATATTCACCCGCAGGTAGACCGCGCGCACACTGTATATTATACAGGCTTAAATTTTTGATTTGGAAAGCCTCATACCGACACTTACTCTAGCTGTCAAAAAATTCCAAGTACCCATTAAAAACATAAAATAAGCCACCAAAAAGGAAGACCTTAGAACACAGCTCAAACTTAACAAGCTTAGGGTAATTTTCTTTTATTAAACTACAAAAATAGAAGCAGATGACACAATCAAAACCTATACCTAAACTGCATGTGGGAGAAGTATATTTCGGCAAGTAGGCTGTATAATAATAACACTTGGAAGAAAATGTTGGTAATTTACCCGGTTTAAAGCCAGAACAAAATCTGAATTTGATCAAAAATATCTTAAAAGGAAACCCTATAAACTTAAAAAAGAATATTAATAGAAGCATTACACCGTTTGCTATATATATATACAGTAAACATTAAAAAAACAAATAATGTTGAGTCGTTTTTAGAGTTTCGAGATACCTGACAATGCGAATGAAGAGGTAATGGCAGCAGAAAATTCAGGAAATGATGATAAGGACAAAATCATTAACGAATACGACGACTGTGAGAATATTTAGTTGTTCCATTATTTGCACATGCAGATGTTGAGTTTTGCAAACATTCATTGTTTTATTATTTATTCTTGCAATAATATTTATATTCATTTTGTACTTTCGTGTGTTACATGTAGACAAATAAAACAAATTATTATTAAACTTCTGTACATTTTTAAAAATCTTTTACTTGGTTTAGAAATCATATATGTACATGGGTTTTCTCAAAAATACTTTTTTCTGTTCTGTTGAGTTTGGAAAGACGGTCCGCAATTATCATTTACTCGAAAAGTTTCTTATGAAAGATTGCAACATTTTTATACTGTCTGTTGGACATTGAAAAGATCTCACAAAATTAGTAACTTCAATGCAAAAATAAATATTTAAGTCAATTAAAATCGAGTTGCTTATGACATTTTTCAAAAAAAAAATTATTTACTTTTATTGAATTTACTATTGGCATGCACTGTATACCATGTGCTGCCGGCGACCTGCGGATACAGCTTACTGTAAGATAAAACGACGACACCGAGAGTTTGTATGAGTTAGTACGAGAAAGCAATATACAAACTGCTTTTTGGTCGAGTGTAGTGTTGGAAAAGAGGGGATTTGAGTACATTTACGCCGAGGCTAGGCGGGCTAGACTGACTCTCGTTTAATCAGGGCAACAAGCATAGATAGCAGCTGTACTGCAGTTTGTATCGGTGTCGTCGTTTTATCTTACAGTAAGCTGTATCCGCAGGTCGCCGGCAAACACATGGTATAGTCGAAAGTCTCAAACAAAGCATTGTCTGTAGACTTATTATTAAATGAATCAAATTAGTTAGACGCCAATAGATTATTCTTCATTAGAATTGATATGATTTCTACAATACATAATTCTTTCATAAACCTTAGAAAAGCTGGACGACAGGATATGGACCTGTATAAGTCGACACCAGTATCTTATTACCCTTGCTGTATACAGGTACGATTTGAGTATGCTTCAATATAGAAAGTGATTTGATACTCTCCTACACGTTACTTGCGCATTTCTATATATGTAGCCGTTCGACATTATCACCGCATTTGATAAAAAATCATCCTATGAAATACGCCATCCATATTTATTTATTTTTATTTACACGTCCGGTCTAGTAGTCGTAACAGAATGGAATTATAAAGATACCATGTAAATTTATTTACACAAATGCACTCACATAATCCTATACGTGCGACAATGTAGCTTATGTTATACATACTTTTGCATTACATAAATTCTGATAAGTTGCATGACAGGGGGGGGGGGCATATACCGCTTTATTTTATCTGTTGTAAAAATACAGTAAAACGCGCGATTATTGACGCATATAAACAGTTTCAATCGTAAATAACTTTCTTTAATTTAAGCCCATGCATGATGGAATATTATGTCTTTGTTTAATCGTTACTTTTTCAGGTTAAGGCTAAAGTAAATTAAGTCAAGAATTTCTGAATATATAGATATTTGTGTGTGTGTAGTACGAGTAGCTACGTATGTATGCGCAATGTACACGCACGACTGTACGATTGCCTGTCTTAATGTTAAACTGGTCTCGTGTTCGTTGGCTGTTGTTGCTTTTGTCTGCACGCCACCAGAAACAACTCTCGGCAATTCGGTGCTAATTAACAGATATGTAGGTTTTGAAACGGCTTGTGGTGGCGCTCCAGTGGTGATGGATACGTGTCACTTTCGTTGGTCGTAACGTTGAATGGGAGAGTAATGCAGGAAAATTGCTATGTTTTGTAGAATGAGCATGTTTATGTCTTGGATGGAAACAACTTTACGATTAGATGTTACAATCACACGTTTGCAGATTTCTAATTTAATTAAATAGCTTCAACTTAATAATGCAAACAATATTACAAATAAAAGCACATATTTTTTTTCTACGTGTTAGATACTACAATAATGTATGCAGATGCCAGTACTTCAGCAATAAAAAATAGATATTAATACACTAAGAAAAGCAAGATGAACAACCTAAGAAATTGATATGACGGATAAAATCAATGTTGTTAGTTTCATAATAGATGGAGGAAGTCGCTGAAGCTGTAGAACACATTTAAATAATTCAGAGTGTTAGTTTCAGCCAAATATATAATACAGTGTGTGTAAGCGAGAAAAATTTGTTCTTACATAGTGAAATAGAAAACATAGTGACGTAGTCAAAACTATGTGCATGCGTTACAAACTATTTTCCTAACTTAGATGTGCTTGTTTATTACATAGATATACTGTTGTAAATATTTAATTTTAGTTAGTTAATCATCAAACAGCCATAAATAAAGATAGACAAACTCCTTTACAATTAATAATTGTGCGTTGTTCAATGTGGCAAAATAATATAAATTCACTTAAACAAATGAAAATATTATAAGCAAACCACAGACTAACACACACTATCATACTGAAGAAATATATTTGTTAAAAGTTGTATAAATTATGGTTATATTATAGTAAATTAACTAAGTAAAACTCGCAGTTAGTTCAACTGCATTGCAATTGTGTTTCTAGGATATCGTGAGCAGAAAGCAAAACATCCCTGTATAAATCATGTACAATAATTTTGTGACATAATAACAACACCAAAATCAATCAAGTCATAAGATATGTAATAATAATGAATTAAATTAGTCTAGTATTCTTGAAGTCCGGAACAATTACGCCTAAAGTTAGAGTATTTTCAGAGGCCAAACTACCTCATTATCAAGACAATATGCACCGCCATGTGATAAGGCATGTGTTAAACCTCTTTGACGAGGCTTATACCTATTTTTTGCAATGATCTCCCAATTTTTCCGATATGTCTAATAGAACATGTATGAAACATAGAAGGTTGGGGAATTTCATGTTTACCTCAAATCACATAGGTTCTCTGATTTGAGAACAGATTGACCGGTTCCTGGAATGTATGCCATGATGCATTGATGATTTTGTATAATAACTTAAAAGGATGAGCGCATTATTCATAAGATAGCTGGAAGTGTGTGTTTTTCATTTATACTTTAGTTCTACGCTAATTACATAAAGAATGTACTGTACATTAAATTTGAGTATTTTCAGAGGCCAAACTACCTCATTATCAAGACAATATGCACCGCCATGTGATAAGGCATGTGTTAAACCTCTTTGATGAGGCTTATACCTATTTTTTGCAATGATCTCCCAATTTTTCCGATATGTCTAATAGAACATGTATGAAACATAGAAGGTTGGGGAATTTCATGTTTACCTCAAATCACATAGGTTCTCTGATTTGAGAACAGATTGACCGGTTCCTGGAATGTATGCCATGATGCATTGATGATTTTGTATAATAACTTAAAAGGATGAGCGCATTATTCATAAGATAGCTGGAAGTGTGTGTTTTTCATTTATACTTTAGTTCTACGCTAATTACATAAAGAATGTACTGTACATTAAATTTGCAATAAAATATTTGTACTAAAATAATCTGTAGATGGTAAAGTGTACATATAAAATTGTGAATATAAACTGATATGAACACTTTTATTTATTGTTTACATTTTTGTGAGGTATGCACAATATACAGGTTGTCCAGAAACTCTCCTGACAAACGAAGACCGGAGATTCCTCAGATAATTTTAAGACAATTTAACCCAATTCACCCTAGTCCGAAAATGCTTCCTAAGGGAGCTAGAGCTCTTTGAAGATGGCGCCTTGTAATTAGTTTTTTTTTAATATCTCCCGAACGCTTCTATTTAGAAGAACAAAAACTGGTATGCTTATTTATCCTCCAGAGATGAATCGATTCCATCAATTGCGAATTTCTAGTACCGGTCATAGGCGTCCTTTTTGGGTAGGTTATTATTATTTTAACGCATAACTTTTTTGTCTTTAACTTTTAAGCATTTGTGACACTAGATTATTAAATTTTCAGGTATTCTAGTACGAAAAGGTACTCTTACTTTAGGTCGGTAGGATACACCGTTTTCTAGAAAAATCGATTTGAAAATTTTTCGTTTTTTCGTCATTAAAATTCAATTTATTATTTTTTGCACTAGTTCGCTCTGAACTGCCAACATAAATAAAACCTACGTTTTTAATTGTCAAATTGTTGTCAGTTCGCGAAGTTTATCTTTTAATTTTTTATTTTGTAGCATTCAAATACAACGATTTCAATTTAAAAAAAAATGGTTTTTACTAATGAAGAATTCTGCATTCTGCATATAGTTTATGGCGAAATGAGGTGTAACGCTCGAGCAGCGCAACGTAGATACGCTGAAAAATTTCCCAATCGTCAGCATCCCACTCACTCAACATTTACAGCTCTTCATCAACGATTAAGAGAAACAGGTTCAGTGGTCCCAAAAAAAAATGAAACAGGGAGACATAATGATGTAACAGCAGAACATGAAGATGTTATTTTAATGGAAGTTGAGGAAAATCCAGAAATTAGCGTTCGAAGACTATCTGCCATGTACCCCACAATTTCAAAATCTTCCGTAGGAAATATCTTACACAAAGAAAATTTATATCCTTTTCATTTTACAAAGGTGCAAGCACTGCTAGAAGGACATTTTCCTGCTCGTGCAGAATTCGCTAGATGGTTACAAAATCAGATAAATCAAGATGAAGATTTTTTCAGGTACATTTTGTTTGGTGACGAAGCTTCATTCTCAAAAAATGGAATTTTTAATGTATATAATGCACACTATTATTCGTACGTTGGTGACAATCCCCACGTTGTTCAAGAATTTAAGCATCAGCATAGGTTTAGCATAAACGTCTGGATTGGAGTAGTTGACGATTATCTACTTAGACCTGTGGAATTACCTGCTCGTTTAAATGGTGTTGATTACTTACATTTCCTGCAAAATATTTTACCTGATTTGTTAGATGAGGTGCGTTTAAATATTCGGCAAAACTTATGGTTTCTACAGGACGGCTGTCCGGCCCACTTTAGCAGGAATGTACGAGACTTTCTAGATAATAACTACGAAGACCATTGGATTGGAAGAGGCGGTCCAGTTGTTTGGCCAGCAAGGTCGCCGGATTTGAATCCTTGCGATTATTGTGTTTGGGGATACATAAAAGCATTTGTTTATTCCGTTCCGATACAAAATCGTGCACAACTCTGGCTAAGGATACAAGATGCTTGCAACGAATTTAGAAATAACTTTGGAATTTTTGCAAGAATTCGGCGTTCTCTAAGCAAAAGGGTAAATTTATGCATAGAGACTAATGGTCATCACATCGAGCATCTTTTGTAACTATCTACCTTTGATACTTGTTCTTTTTTTGTTAGTTTCGTTCCATTGTAATAAATACTTTGTTTTTAAAAACCTCCAGCTAAAATTTTGTTTCAAATTGATTTTTGCTTCTTTTCCCAAACTTTTTTTACGAATTGTGTGCTGCATTTATTGAAACAAAAGATGATTTATTAAATTAATTTTCATCCATGCCTTGATAGTCCTAGCCAACTTCGTCGCTAAACATAAGTAGGTACATAATAAATTGAATTTTAATGACGAAAAAACGAAAAATTTTCAAATCGATTTTTCTAGAAAACGGTGTATCCTACCGACTTAAAGTAAGAGTACCTTTTAGTATTAGAATACCTGAAAATTTAATAATCTAGTGTCACTAATGCTTAAAAGTTAAAGACAGAAAAGTTATGCGTTAAAATAACCGTTTACCTACCCAAAACGGACGCCTATGACCGGTACTAGAAATTCGCAATTGATGGAATCGATTCATCTCTGGAGGATAAATAAGCATACCAGTTTTTGTTTTTCTAAATAGAAGCGTTCGGGAGATATTAAAAAAAAAATAATTACAAGGCGCCATCTTCAAAGAGCTCTAGCTCCCTTAGGAAGCATTTTCGGACTAGGGTGAATTGGGTTAAATTGTCTTAACATTATCTGAGGAATCTCCGGTCTTCGTTTGTCAGGAGAGTTTCTGGACCCCTGTATAGTAAACATACATAAAATTCAATTTTAGTAGAAATTGAACTTTGCTCATTGATTTGATTATTGAATCAAATACAACATCAACATTTCTTTTTTTACAAGAAATAATACAAATTATTTGTAAGGTGTCATTTCTGCTCATCTTCTTAGAGTATCAGATATGAACATTACTAAAGAAATTCAAGTGTATTAGAGTAATTTTTTGTATATTCTTTGCTAAAATATAAGCATAAATAAAGTTCAACCAAGCCGTTATTTCCACGAATGGATTAGCCATTTCTAAATAAAAAAGATAAAAATAGAAAAAAATCAGTGATGATTAATTCTATCACTTTTGTTAAAATATTTATGTTAATTAAGTCTTTATGTCTCGACATAGAATTAAAAAACGCAAAAAGAATTTAATAAGTTTTCTACATCGATGTATTTACAATACACCAATTCATTATATTTTAATTTTCGCAATACATATATGAGTCAGTTTTATTAATTAGAAATCTTTTAGGGATATTTGTTACTTTCCTAGGGAGTTTCTTTATATTAAAATTTGGAGATCAAAAATTTTAATACAAAGCAACTTCTTTTGTCATTCGGTGGCCTTTAATCAATTTGGAAGCATGTAGCTGCGAAATCAGTGCTTGGTATGATGAAGTTTGAAACCTTTACAACATATTTATTACATAAGTAAATGATTTTAATATTAGAAAAACAAAAATGACGAAAGAGCAATAACACCACAGTATTAACAAATGCATTTGTGTTTGGTCTTAAAATTGTATAAAACTCTTTTGTTACCAGAAAAAATAAAATAACGGACACGTTTTGCCCATTACCTTATAATAGTACTACTATTTAAAGTCAATTAATGAATCATTACAGCGCAAACATTGCTAATCCCATCTTAAGAGCCAAACTAACAAACAGCCTTCTATGTGAAACACAAACTTATCTCTCTTCAGCGCGGTTAGTGATATGAAAAAGTCAATCACCCTAAACGCAGCATAGGCCGAGAGCAAGCGTAAAGCCTGCAGAGAGAACGGGTCCGTGTCACGGAGACGGAGACCCCGTGTATATTCTGGGTGTTTCCTTGGCGTTGGTCGTTTGCCACGCCACCGCCACGCTCTCGCAAATAAGAACAATACAGAACTGGTTGCGTACTGGCGGAGTAGTTGGCCTTGATTGCTGGAGGACCGGCTCCCTGTGACCGCGGCACGTATCTTGACCGAGCGACTGACTAGGCCAACGCTCGATTTCTGATGTTCTCTCACTCATTCTCCTCTTCCGACGGTTCATGATACCTAGAGATAATACGGTTTCTTACCGGCCGAGTGAGATTCTAGTTGCGTGGGTAGTCGGAGACGCTGGCAATGTGTTCATTGCATTGGAGATGCAGTTTTATTTTTTGTATCTCGCTCAGAAGTTGCAGCAGCGTTGTTCGTTCCTTTCTAATGTTTCTCTCTCACAACGTCTATCCTGTTTTGAACGGTTCAATCTACCGTTTAAAAATAAACGATGTTATTATTTATTACTTCGCAGTTTATAAAATTTAGTTTATACTCGAGTAAAAGAGAAGTATGAATGTACTTGCAATTACTTGGACTTTGTAAAATACGTTTTACATAAAACAAAATTATCGAAATTGGTTACATAGAGGTATGTTGATGTTTTCATAGGGAATTTCGATAAGTATCAAGAGATACAGCAAAATTGTCTTTTCATCCGTGACCATCTTTTTTTAGAAAAAAAAAATCTATTTTTCAAACTTAGCTCGTCTTTTGTTTCGAGTTATTCATAAAAGTTTCATTTTTTCAATTTTCTTTTTTGGCAAAATAGTGGAAAATAATTTGTTTGTTCTTTAGGTACTTTTTTAATTGGAATGCAGTGGCGTAGTTAGTTTTTTCTATAGAGTTTCCCAAATTTAAATAATAATATTATATATTTATCATCTCCAAAAGTAATCTAGTTTTATCGATAATACTAATGTCATCACACTTGAAACTGTTATTGTATATGATATTGCACAATTGAGTAATGGTCTTATCCTTAGTTCCTGTGAATATATGACTCATAATAAGGGTGGCTATTGTTGATTTCTTTTTACTAAAAGGTAAGGTCTTTAAACACATTTTTCAACTACTATATACAGGGTATTCCACGAGAGCCGTTCATTAGAAGTTTTCGTGGTTAGAAAAAACTTAGAATTCTGAAATTTTGGGTTCCAGGGTTATTCAAGATTCTCTTTCATTTTAAAATATTTTCAAGATCATACTACTTCCGGTTATACCGGAAGTCGCCATTAACTTCCTTATTTTAAATGGAACACCCGGTGTATTATTTCATTTTTGGATTCCTGAGAAAATTTCATAGTAGGTTTTCATCAGGTTTCCCTATACCTATTTTAAATTTTTTCGTAGATATCTTGATTTTTTTGAAAATTTTGACAGTGTTTTGAGCATTGCGCCCTTTAACCAATTTCGATTGGTGGAAAGCGCTTCTGGGGTAGACGGAAGCACAGGAATGATACTTTCGAATGCCATATTGACAACTGATTTATCGCATACAGGGTATACAAAATTTAATGACCAACTACATCATTTTAAAAGTTGAAAAAGGGCGTTTTTTCAAATGGGACACCCCGTATTTTATTGGATGGTCGGATGCAGAATTTGATTCTGCATCGATTTGCTATAACATTCCCTATACCTATTTCCAGTGGTTTTCTTGTTAATTCAAATTTTTTATTTTAATGTGGTTTTTTGGCAGAAACCGAAACATCGCTTGCCTTTCGAAGCCAAATAAACATCAATGAAACGGTAAAAAATTTACTTTAATTAGAACATGACATTAGTACATAACATTTAAAACGAAATATAAAATAAAAACAAAAAATTGGAACGTAATGACAAAAAATAATAAGAGAATGTAAAATTACAATAATTGTTCTATATGACCTCCATTTTGGTTCAATCACTGATAACTCTGTCATATACTCCTCGCGAAACAGATCTCCGAAGTTCGTCTGGACTTATATTAGTAAACGCATGGTGAACACGGTTCAATAATTCCTCTCTAGTTTGTACCGGCCTAAAGTACACTAGTTCTTTTATACGACCCCAGAGGTAAAAATCCAAGGGGGTCAAATCGGGTGATCTGGGTGGCCAGTTCCAAGGTCCCCGCGGGCCAATCCACCGATCCTCGAACATCATTGACAATTGCCAGTGTACAGCTATAGTTGAATGTGCTGGAGCACCATCAAGCTGAAACCAACTGTTTGCTCTATCACGTGGAGGTAGGGCATTTAGAAAATCACTAATAAATCCTCTCAGTATCTCCCGATATCTAGCCGCATTTAAATTTTCATCGTACACTTGATAAACCACTCTGTTGTCCATAATTAAACAAAAAACATTGAAACTAAAGCGGTCTTGGTGATTATGTTCCCTAATAACATGTGGATTATCTTGTGCCCAGTAGTGAGTATTTCGGCGATTTGTAATTCCTTGCCTGCTGAATTTCGATTCATCAGTCCACATAATCTGATGAAGAAATCTCGGATCTTCGGTCATTTTCAAAATCATAAATTCGCAAAAGTTGACACGTCTTGCCTCATCACCAAGACGTAATCCGTGAACAGTTATCTCACAAAAAGGATGCATTCCATGTTTTTTTAATATTCTGTGGATTGATGTTTTTGAAATACCCAAATCCAGCGCTGCTGTCGAAATTGAACTCCGCGGATAAGCTTGAAAAAACGCCAACACATTCACCACGTTATCTTCATTATCACTTACGGGCTTTAGGTTATTTTGAGTTGCCCTTACGTTTCCAGTTGCTATAAAGCGAGTTTCGATTCTTGCGAATTTTCCGGGAGTCATTGTTGGTAGGTCCGGATATCGTTCATTAAATAGTCTGCATGTTCGTCGAACAATTCGTCCACATTCACCGTGCGTGTAAAACAAATTTAATAAATCATTATTGGAATATTCTTCAACATTCTCCATTATAAACTGTACTTAAGCAAGTTAACAAAATCCCTAGAACTGTAAGTAGATACATCACGAATCTGTACGATGATACTGCTTTGACATTAAATCAACATTGTTTCAATTCCTGTCAAAATCAAGGCTTACTCGGTAGAACTTTTGGAGTTTGATCACCTTTTGATAAAAATATGGATTAACAAGAAAACCACTGGAAATAGGTATAGGGAATCTTATAGCAAATCGATGCAGAATCAAATTCTGCATCCGACCATCCAATAAAATACAGGGTGTCCCATTTGAAAAAACGAACTTTTTCAACTTTTAAAATGATGTAATTGGTCATTAAATTTTGGATACCCTGTATGCGATAAATCAGTTGTCAATATGGCATTCGAAAGTATCATTCTTGTGCTTCCGTCTACCCCAGAAGCGCTTTCCACCAATCGAAATTGCTTAAAGGGCGCAATGTCAAAAATTTCAAAAAAATCTAGATATCTAAGAAAAAAATGAAAATAGGTATAGGGAAACCTGATGAAAACCCACAATGAAATTTTCTCAGGAATCCAAAAATGAAATAATATACCGGGTGTTCCAATTAAAATAAGGGAAGTTAATGGCGACTTCCGGTATAACCGGAAGTAGTATGATCTTGAAAATATTTTAAAATGAAAGAGAATCTTGAATAACCTTGGAACCCAAAATTTTAGAATTCTAAGTTTTTTCTAACCACGAAAACTTCTAACGAACGGCTCTCGTGGAATAGCCTGTATAGCGCTATCCTTGCGCAGCGAAGTCCATTATCGGTATCTCAGCGAAATTTTTTTAATACTAAAATTGTATATAATTATGAGTTTTACAATTTCGAATTATTTTCATTTGTTCGACAACGACGAACCAACACAACTTATGTTTTTTTTTATAGAATACGATGCCATTCTTTGTAGATTTTATAATAACCCACCTTTAAGAGCTAATTAAACTGACATTAATCTGTATTAGTCGATTTTCAACTGTTTCTTAGACATGGCGGCTTTTGTTAAAAATTGTTCCACTTTTCAAAAATTGCTGTAAAAGAACGATTAATGATGAAATACTTAATTAGTGAGATATAATTTCTGTACATGAATTTAACGTTTATTTCCACATTTAAATATATATTCTTTAAACTAACATATCATTAGAAAACGTTAAAAATTAAAAAAAAAAGAAACACAATAGCCTATATGCCACTGAAAAGTACTAAAAATTTACTAACTAAAAATACCTACTTTCTTTCGTCTGTGGGCTATTTTGCAAAATTTATAGAATGTTATATTAAAATAAATTGGTTAGCTGGTGTTTTCCAGTTATTTGCTAAGATTCTGTTATTGCAATTTTGCTTTTTCAGCTATATCTTTCTTATATTGGACAAAACAATGCTTGTTTAATATTTGCTGTATTTTTATCATAGCCATCTTGATTTTATTGATATGAATTGCTGTACAAAATAGTGGATAACTGCCGCTACTTGCACTTCTTGTCAATAATGTATAAAAGCTTTCTTTTTTAAAATAATTCCTTCTTTTGATATATGCAAAAATATACTGTGGGTTCCATTTAAAAAAAAAGTAACTTTTGTAAATAGCGCGAAAATTAGTAGTTCAACTGTCTTTTCGGTTCTGCCATCATTGTTCACGATAAAAAATACTATTACTTTGCTCATTTAACCGATACTGCAGCTTCATTAATAACAAAGTTAGCAATAGTGCCCACTTAATTGATAACACCCTGTATATATATATATATTATAGTCATCTCCGCGGGTAAGGCCGTTGCCGATTATGCCTCTATGAGTAAAGATATTACAAACCGGCTTTTTTCTTGCGATAGCTGCTCATTAGGAGCACATTTTAAAAATATTTTGTAGTATAAAGAGTGTTCCATAACTTGGTGCCTAACCATAGTTATAGTTTCTTGAATGGAACACCCTATATATTATTGCATTTTTGTATTCCCCGTATAATTTTTAGTCAAAAAGTAATAAGAGAGTATAGGCCTAAAATCGAAAGTTTTTGAATTATTCCCATTTTTCTGAAAAATTCAATGTTTGTGTAAAATTCTATTTCTCGAAAACGACGTATTAGATGAACAAATATTTTTGCAGTATTGTTTACAATAAGAGGTCCTAATAGAAGCATGTTTTATTTTTTTACAGTTACTAACTGCATGTGCAGAAAACTGGATTAAAATTACATGACACGTTTTTATATAAAACTAAATTTTTTCAAATGGAACAGCCTGTATATTAGTTCATTTTTGAATTGCCTATTTAATTTCACATCAAAAACATGTAAGACGTTAATACTTTAAAACTGACTATTACAGAGTTATTATCGTTTTTTGATATGCTTTTGTTAGTTTTTGCAAGAAAGTAATTTTTTTCAAATGGAACAGCCTATATGTTATTTCATTTTTCAATTCCCTATTAAATTTCACATCAAAACATGTAAGACATTAATACTTTAAAAGTGACTGTTACTGAGCTATTGTCGCTTTTTGATATAATTTTGTCAGTTTTGTGGTTTTAATTAATAATTCTAATTTTAAATTGTCATAGTTCTGTATTCTTTTCAAATTATCTGGTATTTGTAAGTATATTTATTATTGTTAAGTTTAGACTAAACAACAATAAAGAATTACAAATATCAGATTACTTAAAAAAGAATATAGAACTATTTACAATAGATAATATTAACATTCGGCACATAATCCACATCAAAAATTTCATGTTACATACAAAAAAATACGCCACTGTATTCTTACAGAGAAAGGGCCGCAAGAACGCAGAATAAATATAGTTCCAAACAAAAATTAAAAAACTCGAAAACACAAGATTATCACCATTGATTTCCAAAAAAAAAAAACATCGAAGGTATGACGTTAATTTTGCTGTTTCGGTTGGAGCACAGAAAGACCTCATTTACGCTTTACGCACCAAACATGGTCGACCAACAATTTGGGGTATTCGTCTTTCTTATTTCGTATTGCGTTACTGCGGTGCATGCGGTGACGCTAGTAGGATTTGAAACTGATTTTGTATAAATTCCGCCGGGCGCCCCGCAAGGCTCTCTCTTGGGACCAGTTTTGTTTCTATAAATAATGCCACCATCGCAGTTGCTATATATTGCATTTTGTGATACTATAGTCTATTTTTAAACTAAGAGGAGCGTTTTAAATTAATCGCGCTAAAATCTGTATCTGTGATTGGTTGTTTCACAGATAGGTTTATACAGTCGAAATGTGGAATAGATGACGTTTGACGTATCGATGTCAAACGGTTGTGTTTCGTCTTTACTTTTCTGTTCCCGTTGTTCTATTGCTCTTTAAAACATAAATAAATCCGTTCTTTTTAGAATTTGCGTAGCAACTTCATCAGCAATTTCGCCCCCGAAGAAGCGCAAGCGTTTTGATTTAGGTCATTTATCGCTTGCTGAAAAGCAGTGTACTTTAAATATATATAAACAGCTACGAACTGACACACCGGATCTTAGAAAAACAGCTATCATTTCTAAAATTAGTAACATCGTGGGTAAGTTTAACAAATAATTTATAACAATAATAAATAATGTATAATTTTCTGCTTTTAGGCGTTGCAAAATCGACAGTATATCGAACTATAAAGGAATATAATGAAACTGGCACAGTTACTGCATCTAAACACAGAGGTGGACGACCTGTTAGTGTTGTTGCATATGATGAAGTGGTCAAACACTCTGTGCGGCAAATAGTGCATGCTTTCTTTTACCAGAACGAATTACCTACTTTGGACAAAATTTTGATAGAAATAAAGAAACATCCAGATTTGCCACAAATGTGTCGTTCATCACTTTACAAGTTTATAAAACAAATTAACTTCAAATACATGAAAAGAAACAGTAAAAGTATTTTGATAGAACGAGATGATATCGTAACATGGAGACGAAAATATTTAACTAAAATTAAGGAATTTAGAAGGGAAGGTAGACAAATTTATTATTTAGATGAAACTTGGGTTAATGAAGGTCATACAAAACAAAAAATATGGATAGAAAACAGTATAAAAAATCGACGTCAAACATTCATTGAAGGGCTATCTACAGGACTAAAGAACCCTTCAGGAAAAGGGAAGCGGCTTATTGTTTTGCATGTTGGATCTGAACATGGCTTTGTCGATGGAGGGTTGTTACTTTTTGAAGGTAAGAAAACTGGAGAATATCATGAGGAAATGAACGCAGCAGTTTTTGAAACATGGTTTGCCAATCTGTTACCAAAACTACCTAACGGTGCAGTTGTCATCATGGATAATGCTTCTTATCATAGCCGTAAATTGGAAAAAATTCCTACAACAGGATCTAAGAAAAAAGATATGCAAGAGTGGCTACAAGCTAAGCACATTGAATTCAGAGAAGATATGGTACGAGCTGAACTACTGAATTTAATAAAAATTAACAAGGAACAGTATAATTTATATGTGATTGATGAAATGGCAAAACGTAACAATAAAATTGTGTTAAGGTTGCCACCTTATCATTGTGAACTCAATCCTATAGAATTGATATGGGCAAAAATAAAGAATGAAGTGGCATCCAAGAACAACACATTTAAATTGAGAGAAGTGAAAGGACTTTTATTGCAAGCTATTGATAATGTTCAAAATGTTTATTGGAAAAGTTGTATTGAACATATAATTAAAGAAGAAACAAAAATGTGCACACTAGATGGAATCGTAGATGATCTAATTGAACCATTTATTATTTCTGTTAGTGCTGATAGTGACAGTGATACTTTTTCAGATGGTTCAGATTTAGAATAAGCATCAAAGAATAAAAAAAAACAATTCAATTTATTTATATATTATCACTAATGTTCTTTCAGTGTATATGTATTCAAAAATATTTTTCTGTATGTCATTCTTGCTAATAAAACTACAAAAATCTTATAAACTATTTTTATTACTTGCATAATATAAAATTTCTACGTATATGTTTAAAATAAAACTTGCATTATTCATAATAAAGAGAATTAAATTGCTGGGCTGGTGTAATAAGTTGCTTATATAATTGTTCATTACATTTCAATACCCTTTGTATATTCTTTTCCCGTTTAATTGCGATATCAAAGATCCTACTTTCATTAAAATACTTATTAAAGTTTCTAAATAGTTTTCGGTATTTTTTCTGCTTCCTCTATGTAATTTCTTGGCTTAAACTACCAAGAACATCTTATATTTATCTAAAAATAAATAAATATAGTTTACTTTACCTTATCATTTCTTTATTCATGTTATTTTTGCTGTTTAATGTATTTAATTTTTAATAAATATTCAATTACGTTTGACCTTCTTAAAGTAGGGTTATAAATACTATATATGTCATTGATCTAGTAACTTTTACAGTGTAAAAGAGAGTTTTCTATGTACTCCTCCTAGTTTAAAAACAGACTATAGAATATATGAGTAGAATTTAAAATACAATTAATCTTACTGATGTTATTACCTTCAACTTTATATGTACTTATATTTATTTAGGTATTACATAATTAATAAATAATTGGCTTATTGAAATTTGTGCGTCAAGTAGAATATTTACAGGTCAGGATTATGTTAGCCGGAAAGTTATTGTTCCTAAAAGTTATTTTCACAGACATTACAAAATAAAAAAGTGGATTTATGTAACTAATGATTACTTTATACAGAATTTTATTTGATTTATAATTGATTCAGCAAGATTCACGTTTGTGTTCACAAATTTGGTGTTGCGTGGGCAGTAATTCTTAAATCTGTTCGACATCAAATAAAAAATTCACGTAAGAAAACCCATGCGAAAACTGTCACAAACAGTTAAATCATCAGTTGGAACCTGTCGTCCGCTTATTATTATTAAAAATAATATTACATGAAGCAACTGAAGGCAGTTATTTTTGCAAGAGTTTGAATAATGACGACGTTTTCTGGATTTTTGTATTTTTTCTGATGAGGCCTGTAAAAATATTACTTTTCCGAAAATAGCAATACTAACACAAAAGCTTTTATAAGGCTTTTAAATAAAATCCTCAGTTACGCAAACAGGTAGGTAAATATATGATTCAAATAAAGAAAATAAAAAATCAGCATTTATATCGCAACATAGAAGTAGCCAATATCAACAATATTTTATCTGAACAAAGTTATCATGTGTCATACGCAATTAAATAAGCATGATGATCTACATTTTCAGTATCAAAATATGCGGATTTGATATCATATGAATAAAGATAATTTTAAAATATTAACCATCATGTTTAAAATAGCTTCTTCTTTACTATGCTATTAAATGTTGGAAATAATATCATCAGCATTGATTTTCAATTTCTACGTGTAATTCATTAGTTTTGAAAAATGGTGTATATTTCCAGCATTTTTTACTTGATGCAGAGGTTAAAATCTCGAGTCGCTAGCTGTTGCATTTACGTTAAGTTGCTGGTGCATTTCTATGAGGGCACTGCACTCTCTAATGCAGTCTCTGTACATCTCACAGAGACCACTCGACTATTTTATCCGAGACCGCGTGTATATTAGTGTTGTATAACAGCAGATCGATTATTTTAAATTCCACACATGCATCTGTGCATGTGATTAAAGTTGTTCCAATGCGTTTTATTTAAAAAGCATGCATGAGTTTCCATCTTCGACAGGAGGTACATCAATAAATATGTAAATTTTATGTTTAATCAGCAAATAACTATGCTTTTTAGCTGCCATGAAATAAAAAAAAAATATGCCGAACTCGAATAACATTTTATGGTGATTTGCGAGATAAATATCCGTTTTAAAAAACGTTATTACATCGAAATTACTTACTCAACATAAGTCTTACAATAAGAACTAATTTATTAATTGAATGTACAGAAAGTAAATTTTGTCCCGGTTATTTGGAAAATTTATCATTTTCTATCAAGATTCTAAAATCAAGTATGTGATTCTATCTTCTTTATTATTATTAATTTTAAAATCCAATATATGTACATATAAAGACAAAGACACATTTTACTAGTGTTTTTCTAATAACCCCTTCGCTACCAGCCTCAGAAATTAATTTAGCAATAGTATACCAGATTTCATGAAAAATTCAATATTTTTTTAAATCGGTCTTTTTGCCACCTAGCTTTGTGTTCAGTGCAACGATGAGTTTTGCATATATGAAAATGTTTTAAAGCACCACACACAGTGCAGCAAGCGACAATATTGTTTTAAAGTATACCTATTCTTTTATACCATAAATCCAACGATGGATACCTGGAATAACGTAGATACCAATGTATCCCGTATGGAAACAAATCCTACCATATCAGTGGTGTCGCACTGAAAGTGGAGTCTAAATAATATCTTGCAAATGAACTTATGTAATTTATTCTGTAATAATAACATCGTTGCATCACTTATCTATAGGTTTCAACAAAAAGCTTTTTGTTTTCCAAGTAACACCAAATCGCTTATCACTTATGTACTCAATGCACGTTTCGCTAACCACGTTAGCATCATCAGGAGATGACTAAAACTCTGAGTTTCATCTCCTGATGGTGCTAACATGGTTAGCGAAACGTGCGTTGAGTAATAAGTGATAAGCGATTTTGTGTTATGTGGAAAACAAAAAGCTTTTTGTAATTTCACACCAAAGGTTCCATCCTAACTTTAGACTATAGGTTTAAAAAATATACATAAATGAAATAAGATAGTAACTAAGTTATTTTTTTATTTATTCTGTGTAATTGTGAAACTGATTGAAATGCTGCACAGTACAGAAAGATGGTAAATCAGGACAAATAACGCAAATATTTGAAGTTAATTTTCTTCTCATTTGGATAACACACTTTACAGTACTTTCTCTTTTTCCTCTGTTTCCCTTCATCTTTTAGTTGGCAAGTGAAAATATGCTTACGAGATTTTTGTTTAGATGGAATAGTACAGGATTCCTTCAGTTTTCGATATGACCGGGAATATTTCTCCAGAATACCATCCAATAACATTTTTTCAAACTCTAGAATACTCACTGGCTTGTCATGAGCAATTGAATAAATCGTTCTTGCATTTAAGACCATGCTGAATCATATGAAAACCTATTTTTTGAACCACGTGGAATTTTTTCTGGTACAGTCGTATGGCTCAATGTCTTGATCTATTGCGTCCACTGCACCCATATTTTGGTTGTAATGGTGAGTCAATTGGCGAAGGTTTTCTAATAGATAACTTCCTCATTGGCTTTTGGTTCAAAACGTTCTTTTTCAACAAATCCGGCTGTCACTTTGGTTGTAAGCACATAAACATCCCTCTTGTCCTTTTAACGAATAATAAGTGTGTCACCTTTTCTAACGAAACATGTTTCCAAAGCATTTAGTTGAGTTTCTGTGAGGTCTTTTGGCACTCCTCTGGTAGCACGTATCGTCCCTGTCACATAAGTGTTTTTTTGAAGGAGGAATTCTGCTAATCGTAATGACGTATACCAGTTATCAATAATAATTTCTCGTCCTTCGTTTGTAAGGATTGACATGAGTATACTACAACCCTTTCCGACATACTTAGATGTTCAGTATTGGGGATATGGTCTATTGAGTATATATCTTTTCCAATATACAGAGAGAAATTATACATATATCCACGAAACTGAGAGCTACTAGGACACAGGCAAAAAAGTTTCAATTCAAAACGGGCTCTTTTCGTTTTTATGAATGCCTAAAATGAAGACGACCTTTATACAGAAGTAGACATTCGTCCAATGCTACAATTTCTCTCGGATCAATAAGAGTCAGACAATTTTCTTTGAGATGAGCAAAAAGCATTCCCAAACATGTTAGAGGTCTTCCAGCTACAAATGCACCAGGATCACTGAATCGCAAAAATTTTAAAATTGAGTGGAAACGATTGCGGCTGAGCAAAATAGTTTGGGCCCAGAAAATAAGAAATCTCGTGCCAAGTAGTCATGTATTGTAGGAAGACGTACTATGCCCATATATAAGTTCAATGCTAGAAACACATACATTTCTTACAAAGTGACGTCTTTCCATAAGACAGAGTGGCCCTTTTGGGTGCCCTCTTCATTAAATACTGCCCAGCTCGTTCATTTGTCCAGTTACAAAGTAACTGAACTATTTTTCGGACATAAAAGCTCTAAAACAATTTTCATCACTCTTCATCTCATCCATTTCTATTGCAGGGTGAAGTCCATTATAAAACGCTTTCACGGGATGATAAAATTAGTCACCTGTAATAAAAAAATAATAGTTTATAATTAGAATGGGTCTGTTATAACCGTGAAATCACCCATGGGAATTGGTTGGTATTCTTCATTATCTGAAATGCTGCTCCAGCAGTCTTCCTTGTCAGAAGAATCTCGGATGGTTGATATTCTGTCCTGAAACGGCTCTTCTTCGCAAGAATCACTCATTTTCGACTATTTTTTGCGTCCTTGAGGGCAGTCCAAAAGCGATATGCACTCCGTAAGACAAATGAACGACAACGAAACCAAACGGACGACGCCCTAACACTCTGCGCTCCGTTCACACAAATTGATAGTGGGGGTAATTTGTTGCATATACCAGGTCCTAAATTACATTAATATCACAATCCCAGCTCAGTGAAATAGAAATATTAAAAGTAGCCTTTGTATCCTTATGGGTTACACTGGGATGTCAGAGCATCTTACCGTGTATCCACTTTTGGATACATGGTAGCGAAAGGGTTAAATAAAAAATAGATTTTACATGGTATTCTAGAAAATATTATAAAATATAAATCATCATTACTAATAGTAATAGTGATATTCATCACTGTGGGTTACACAATAGATAGAACCCAAATTTTGAAAATTAACTACATTGAATCCCAACAACAGCTGTCACTTCTAGAGTTCTTCAATGCACTTATTTGGCTCTCAAACCTTTTCTCTTCTACGTAAATGATATTTATTACGGCTTTAGCTTCTGAAAACGACGGCGAATGCCTCATGAATTTATGAGAATGTCGTTTAAAAATGTTAAAACACTGAAGTCTGCTATCATGAGATCGAAAATAATTAAATGATATTTTCGGACATGAAGCTGCTGCTGGTAAGTCCCAAATCTTTTTTAATAGACTGCAGAACAAAGTAGATCTCAAATACAACTGAGTATCATTTGCATATAAATCATGTCAACAATATTGTAGTAAATGAAGCAGTGTCCATAAATTACGAAAAGTAAAGTCTGTGTCTTGAAGAAGTTAAGGGGGCTTACGCAGAGGTGCCGACTAACTGCCTTGAGGTAGGACGTAAGGGGGTGGCGTCATATGCGCTAATGTAAATTCTGGATTTTACAAGGTTTCGTTAAAACAATAGTACCGCTTTTATTTACGGAATATCAAAACGAAATTTAAAACACAAATAAACGAAGGCTCAATGCATGCCCGACTGGAATTAGTTTTTAAAATAAAGATTCTGAAACTGTGGTATGATGTAAATTTTGCCAAATTTGAAAGTGAAACGTAGGAGTAAATAATTTGAATTATAAGAAAGTACTCGCAACGAAGCCTTAATTAATCCTTTGTATTCAATTTAATGCAAAAACATAATAAGAAAAACAAAAATTTCTGCTGTTTGTTTTATTTTAACGAACACCTTACATCGGTGGAAATTACATTAGCGCATATGGCGCCACCCCCTTACGTCCTACCTTACGGCAGTTAGTTGGCACCTTTGCGTAAGCCCCTTTAAACTGAAATTTGTTTACTATTTATATAACTAATCCTTCACGTTCTTAACAAAGAACTTCTACTAAGGCGCTTGGGGCTCAGGTTGGTTGAAAACGCAGGCGGCTGAGTTTTATGTAGTAACGCTTTGTAAGTTGGTAAAACGCTATGACAAGTGCTCAGAAGACGCTCAGATTTAAATAAAAAATGTGTTGTATCTATGTGGCCTTTTTATTTACAGCTAATGATAGACAAAAATGTCAGAACACATCATGGATTGTTTGACGCATCAACTTCAGCTTTTCTACTAGGGATGTGTGGGGGGGGGGGGGGGATGATTACATATTTTCAAAATACGCCTTCATAGCATACTCCTGAATTATGCCGGATCAACAAGTTTCTGTCAAATTCATAAACGTTCTTAGCATTTTTCGCATTTACTTAAAAAAAAAAACAGGAGTAAAATTGAGGTTAAGACCATGAAATACAACTTGTGGCTGAGCAGGTTTGGATAAAATAAAAATTGGTTAATACCGTAATTATAATTTTCTGCTTCGCAATGATAATTTAATAAACTAAATAATTAATTATAAAAAGTTGTCCACAGGTGAGGTTCGAACTCAAGACCTCTCGACCCCTGTTTAGGTGTCCTATCCAACCAGGCCACCGAGAACGATAACATTTAATCTTTGAAACGGTACATATTACGTAACATATGCGGTTAATAATAGTATGACCCATGTACTACAAATATTTATGAAATTGTATAGGAATATGAATAGGCTTAAACTATAGCCATCTATTTTGTAGTAAAGAGTTGTTAGATAAATTATATACATATTTCGTAACTTAGCTAGTTGCATAATTTTATGCATCTAATTGCTATTGCATCGATAGTGCAATGTATCGGAAGTTAACTACAAGATATTTGATATTTCGGATACCTACCATGAGAATTTCTGTCCAGTGTTCAAACTTAATTTATAAAGTTACGCCAGCCACATACTTATCGATATAAGTTCGTTTTAAAGCTGAATTTTAGCAACATTTCAAATGGTAAGAAAATGGAAGAGAGCATAGAGCTGCTACAATATTTGAAAAAAATCGAATCTCTAGTTTTTAATTAGTATTTTTACCTCTTTATCACGTATTCTTAAGGAAAATTATACACATACACCAAGTGTTAATATTAATAGAAGAAGTTAAGAATTATCCGCAAATGTATGCTATAAAAATGAACATGCCCTGATCAGGGCTTCGGAAGCAATTAAAGCTGACCTGATGAAAGTTTTCCCTCTGATGTGCCCGTTACGTGGATAAAAAGTAAATTTCACAGTATTAGACTGAATTTCAGCAATTAATATAAAACACACAAAAATACACTTCCAATAGGGGTTGAGTAATCGTAAAAAGTTTTACTACGAGGTTGGATCTTTAATTCAAAGTTCATGGTTCAATTATGACAAAGACTCCCATTTCCTCTTCTATGCAGACACATTCTGGTCCATTGTCCTGCCTTTTATTTCTTTTTACTTTTAAACTTATTCCAGTAACTAAATTCGCAGCAGAATATAGAACGCTTTTAATAAAGTCATGACAACTACACATCAATACCCATCCGCGTGTGCTAGATTTTGCGTACAAAAATCCCTAAGTGTTATATACCAACAAAAACACGCGTGAAAGTGTTTATGTTAAATTTGACAGAAAGCTTTCATAAAAAAATGTATGAACATTCAAGAATATAAGAATTTAAAACACTACAAGAGACAATTAATATAAAATCTTTTTCTGTTTCAATGCTATAAACTTCACTTTACGGCACCTGTTTTGGGTATATAAAGCTATTTTTTTTCTTCAAGTTGGTAACAACTAAATATGGAACCAAACATAATCTAATGTTAAACGTAATCGTTTTAATGTAACAACCATGTACAGTAGACATTGTACACAAAAGAAACACTTGTTAAAATTTTAATTTAGGCTAATTAACAATACAAATGATTAAACAGAGTTGGTTGGTAAAATTTCTAATACTACTACTGAAATTTATTTCTCAATAACGCAGTCATTCATATAGGTACCACGCGATCATTTAAATTCTAAATTATAGCAGGCGGGATTTTTTTTATTAGGTTGTCCAGAATGTCAATTATTGATTAATTGAAATTTGCGGTTATGTTATACTTTGTGACATTTGTGAATCTTATGTGTAATCGATTTAAATTTAATGGAAATGAAAGTATTACAAGATAAATTAGTTTTATTGTGAATTACAAAAGGTGTTCAAAGTGTTCTCCCCCTGTTGCAATGCAACTGTTAACCCTCCGTTTCATATTTTCAAAAGTATTTGGCAACATCTGAACGGTTATAGCGTTACATGCATTAGAAATTGCTTCTTGTAGTTCTTCAAGATTTTGTGGGTTATTTTTGTAAACTGTGTTTTTCAGATACGGATAAATGAAATAATCAAGAATCGTTAAGTCCGGACTGCGAGGCGGAAATTCAATGACTCGATTACCATAAAACTCGCGAATTCGAGCCATACTTTCCCATGTTTTGTGAGCTGTTGCATTGTCCTGTTGGAAATACCCATGTAAAAGTTCGTCATCATGAAGATTTTGTAAAAACGGTTCAAGTAAATTATTTCGATATCTCTCAGCATTTATCGTTCCTTCAAAAAACACAGGTCCAAATATACGCCTTCTAGAAACCGCTAGCCAAACACCAATTTTCTGCGGATGGAGAGGCGATTGAATAAACTCATGAGGATTCTCCGAAGACCAAATACGCATATTTTGTTTGTTTATATAGCCGGATAGGTGAAACCATGCTTCATCAGACAAAAATGTTAAATCCAAAGTGTTGTTGTTATTTAAATTATTCAAAAACCACTGACAGTATTCTATTCGTACAGGAAAATCTCGAGTGAATAGCTCTTGAACGACGTTAATCTTATAGGGATAAAGATTTAAATTTTCTTTTAAAATTTTTGACAAGTTCCATATCAAAGGTTTATTTCTTGGGCTAATCTGCGAAGAGATTTTTTGGGAGACTGTTCCATTCTTTCTGCAACATCTGCGACAATCTCAGGAGTCCTTTTTTTGGGCGCGCCACTACCAGCTTTCCTACCTACAGTTCCAACATTACGAAATTTCGCCACACATGTGTAAATTTCTTGGATTAATTTTTGATAATCCGCAGGAAAATTAGGGAAGGCATTTTGAAAATCATTGATGCAGTGCGGTACTGAATATGTCCATTCACCATTCTCTTGTCGTTCGGCGTTTTTAAAATAACTTTCAGTAAGAAAAATCTTATGTTCTAAATCAAACATTTTGAAACGTCACTTTGACAATTCAAATTGTAAATTAGTACTTAAATTTCACAAACTGCTCTAATTTAGAATTTAAATGATCGCGCGGTATTTAAAATGCTCTAGTTAAAAATCAGTGTAGCCAACTTCAAAAACTAAATTTATAAAATGTTCGAACAAAACGTTCTTGTCTCTTGTTTTTAGTGTTTTCGAACTTTCAGTAGCCGAAATAGAAAAAATAGAATACTCGTTCTTTAGAAAATTTGCCGCGAACGGGTCGTTTTCTAAAGCTGAACGCGTGCGCAAAAATCCTGTTTTATAAAACTTGTATTTTAATATACTAGGTATATTATGACGAATTTTGAACAATTTTAATAAAGTAGAGGACTATAATGTTTTTCCGAAACGGCTTCCGTGAGTATTTGAAGTTTATATTGAGAGATGAATGTTTGTTTTCAAAGACACCGTATATATGGATCCAATTTACCTAGTGAATATAATATTCACTACGTCGTAATTAAAAATATATTTTATTGGCAATCACGTGCGTATTTCAAACAGATCCAATTTTCCATCTTTGAAGTCTAAAATAGATTTCGCATTAATAATCTAAAATCTATGGGGATCCCGTTTCACCTAATCAACAGTACAGTACACTCTCTCTTTCTACACCCACGCAATTTCAGGAATAAATTATATTCCAATTTGATTTGCTTTTACCGAATCGAACGAATGAAGCCACCGGTTAACTATGAATACAGATTTGTTGCCGTTTACGTCACTCCCTGCCTGGGACCACTTCGCCGTTTCGAGACCGATCCGTTGTGACCCATTTTGGAGTTGCTACATTGTACGGATAAACGGCAGAATCGGAATGGACACCAACACCACAGCTATCGCCAAGGCGTGACTTACCAAACAACAATTTGAATGAATTACGAAATTCGGATGGTTGAAATTTTATTTATGTCTCAGGGGAAAATGGTATTAGGGAGGGCACGTGTGGAATTGATGGAGAGAAAAAAAGCGCCGGTATTTCGTGTGTTAATTACGTTTCGGAATATTTGGATGAAGGCGTGACGTGTTGGAAAGCAAGTAAAATTTATTGAGGTCTGTCCCATTCCAGGACGAGGCCCTCTATTACACAACAAATAGCCAGTATACGGAGATAAATTGGAAGTAGGAACCAAGCGTCAAGGAAAGGATATGCAAAATAATCAGGGATTAGATAAGGTTGAAAGGGTGTACAATTTTTTGTATGTGCTGGCGATCTCAATGAGTAGAAGGAGAAACTATAGCGACGATCTGGGAAGATGACTTGAAATAAGATTTGAAATTAAATACATGAGTTAGGGAATTAATGGCCATTTACACCGCAATATTTATCGACAGTTTAATTTTAACTGTCGATATTTTTCTATATACCGTATGTTACCCATTACTAAAGCCATTTTTCTTTCGGTGTGGGAAAAGACGTTTATTTGGAAATGTTCGAAATATGATTTACATAGGATAATATGATTATTTGATAATTGTCATTTTTGTTTGACAATCAGTCAGAATATTTATAATTTTTCAGTGACAGATTTGTTTCTGATCCGTATTAATGTTATAATAAATTTACCTTCATTAAAGTAAGTGGTAGTTACTGTTGTTTTGTTGATTTAAAATACAGTGGGTGAATCCTTTCAAATTCGAACCGGTAACAATTTGGCGCCCAACGTGGGGCCCAATTTTTCTGTATTAAAAGTACAGAAATTCTCAGTGCAGAAAGCATTGACGAACCCAGGAGAAGATGGCTCCGAAAAAATCCTCGAAGAAAAGACAGTCTACCGCTTCCGAACGCTCATTCTCGCCTGTCATAAATAATGTTCCCCTCATGGAACAAATCGCCGAACGGGTAGTAACACGGGAAATTTTGGCTAATTACTCACCAAAGAAGAGGACTGCACCTGAGACGGTTGATAAGCCGACAGTGCCACCGCCTGATGCAGAGACAGTGGTTAATGCTGAAGCCGTGGCGACACTCGCTGAGGCACTAAGACAGTTAACTGTCGCGCCAGCATTAGCGCCAACAAATCGACCAACACCGCGTCCTTACCAGGGGCAGATTACCGAAGACCCAGTGCTCTTCTTGGATAGGTTAGAAATCTACTTACGGCAATTCACCTTGGAAGTGCCAGAGGATATTGATGAGGCCGTGCGTCCGCATTTTGAAGGGGAAGCTGCGAATTGGTTTAATTATTATGCGGGCAGTTTCTTGTCGGTGGAGGATTTCTTGCAGAGATTCCGAGATGAATTCCTCAGTCATCAACGCCAAATTGTTACCGGCTCGAATTTGAAAGGATTCACCCACTGTATTTTAAATCAACAAAACAACAGTAACTACCACTTACTTTAATGAAGGTAAATTTATTATAACATTAATACGGATCAGAAACAAATCTGTCACTGAAAAATTATAAATATTCTGACTGATTGTCAAAAAAAAATGACAATTATCAAATAATCATATTAGCCTATGTAAATCATATTTCGAACATTTCCAAATAAACGTCTTTTCCCACACCGAAAGAAAAATGGCTTTAGTAATGGGTAACACGTAGTCGACATATTTTAATTTCTGATACGAAAGTAGAAAGAGGAAAAGAGCGCGACGAAATAAACTAAAGATAAACATATACGAGGCTGCCAAGACAGTACACTCGACAAATGTTACCTATGAAATGTAAGGCGTGAGGGTCCCCCGACACTGCGTTGCTCTCCCACCACTGTTAGCAAGCAGGCATCGCTGCATATTATAAGGTCATCTTCTGCATGGGATAGAAGTATAAACCGAAATTAAAATTTGACGACTACGGTATATCACTTCGACTACTCTGAACTATTCTATTTTTATGATACCTTCCGAGCATATACATTGAATAATAAATACAGTGACACTGCTGAAATAAATTGTTCATCCGACAGAATTTACTTTGTAGCAAGCAAAAGTGTAAGTTTCTAAAATACCTAAGTGGTAGTCACACGATCTGGAGAATAAATTAAATGATATACTTTTTCGGGAACAACTTGACTGGTGTCAAAATTAAGTCAGAAGACGTTTTGTCATAATTTTGATGGACTATTCTGACTAGTAACATTAGCGTGTACCTTTGGAGCATTAATAAAAAATGCGGTGTAAACAACTATAAAAATAACTATGGCACACGAGAGTCATTATTATGTAGATCAGATTAACCGGCATTGTAGTTTACTTTTGTTTTGGATGGTGATCCTTAGATTACTATTTGCAGTGTTATATATACTCTTCCATTATACAGGCTGTCTCTAAAAGGTCTTTAAACAACTCTACCACGTATTTTTCGGACCAAAATAAACCGATTTAGCAAAACTTGGCTTAGTCAAAGTTGCTTAGTTTGTGCGCAATACGGTCCTGAAGTTGCAGTTGGAAAATTGTTTTTTTGTTATAAATTTGAAACGGCTGGAGCGATTACGCTAAATTTTGTCACGTTTACTACTAGTTATCAATTCAAAAACGACGTCAAAAGACGTGTACATAGTTTAAAGAGACGTCTAAATGGCCTAAGACACGTGTACACGGCTTAAAGATACATGTACATGGAGCACACAGTATGCGCTTCCGTCCTCTAGTTAATGTTCTCAAATCTTAAAATGCGATTTTTGAGAAAACGATGCAATTTTTCGAGTCTTACCAAGAGTACCTTTTTTCTTGTACTTAAGACACTTAATCTAAATTCTCAGAGGTGATGTAGAAGTTTTGCAAAGAGTTCAATTTAATTTCCTCCGGCGAATAGACCTTTGTATTCACGAAAATGGTAGACATTTTGAACACCTTTTATAATATCTTTTCTTTTTTTTTTTTAAAATCATTGTTTCATTTTCATTATTTCATTGTTTAATTGTTAATAATTCTCTGTTGTCCACCAACCAGAACACAATTGGAATTTATATGAAAAAACATTATTAAAAAAATAGCATCTTTGTATTAATTGGCGAAATAAACAGAATATCTTTTTTATTAATTAGTGCCTATTTGTTTTGACCTATTTGGTATTGGTCGTTCCGTATTTATTAAAAAAGAAAACATATCATAAAAAAATTGTTAACAATTCTTAAAATGCGATTTTTGAGAAAACGATGCAATTTTTCGAGTCTTACCAAGAGTACCTTTTTTCTTGTACTTAAGACACTTAATCTAAAATTTTATAGACAAACTCTTTTTTATCCATTGGCGTAGAAAATGGAAATGTTTTAATATTTATAAACGCAGGTTCTCCGCCTATGGATTGATTTCTATCACAATTTTGATACAGAATTTCTTGACTCATAAAACTATGTAAACGTGACAAAATTTAGCGCAATCGCTCCAGCCGTTTCAAATTTATAACAAAAAAACAATTTTCCAACTGCAACTTCAGGACCGTATTGCGCACAAACTAAGCAACTTTGACTAAGCCAAGTTTTGCTTAATCGGTTTATTTTGGTCCGAAAAATACGTGGTAGAGTTGTTTAAAGACCTTTTAGAGACACCTTGTATATTTTATTTGTTATAGAAAATATTGTTCATAAGTTGGTAAAATGTTCACATGCACATTATACAAGTGTAGAATCTATTTTTTGTACCAGTAGTAAAAAATCATAGCATTTTTACACATAACAAAGCGCCACGAAATGACATTTCACGACCTGGAACTAATAAGAGGTAAATAATGAGGCCATTATTGACCTAGGGAAATAATGAAAACAAATAAAACGAATGCCGCAACCATGCACTCATGCTTGTAGTAGTAGTAGTATGTCAAGTTGTGAACCGTCAAAATAAATAACTCTATTTTAGGCACAATTTTAGGTTAAGAATACCAGAATATAATATACGTTTATTTAGCAATTGCTATTAATTTTATATTTTCTAACAATACTTTGTTGTTTAAATGAAAAAAAAAGCATTTGTCTATTAATACATAAAATATGTATGATAGTATAATATGGAATCAATATATCACCTAACTATTACAGATGCAAATAATTATTTAATTCATATTGAAAATTCCTGTATATATTGCAGGTGTGGTTGCGTAAGTAGATGTAGGTAGATCTTGTAACATACATTCTATTTTTTTTTTATTTACTAGAGAATCTTCGATATAACCTTTAGCTACAAAGTGGTTCCATTATTACAAACTTTTGAGACGTACCATTTTTGCTATTGTGGGTGTGAATAACAATTAAATTATCTCTCATGATGGCATCAGAAATTAATAAATTACACAACTCATCCTTCGGCATGCACCAGCAACACCAATTACAAGACCAGTCTACAGAGATATAAATTATCAATAATTTCAAAGTATTAATATATAAACATACTATCTTAGTTGCAATGCAACATGTGTCGGGTACCTCAGTAAAGAATTTTATAATTTCCTCGAGTAAATACTAATGATTTTTTGGGCTTATAATTTTAAGTTTTTCTTTTTAAAAAGGCAACTAATTTAAAATATTTTGATATGTTAATATTCTCTTTTAGGCCAAGTGTAGCTTTCAACATTGAATATTGCGCCCATAAAGTTGAGGCTTTTTTATTTTTTGAATATTCATGAAAATAAGCCAGAAGTACGTTTTCAGAAGTTACTACTGTATATTTGGAATTATACCATTTTTTAAATTCTGTAAATGTTTTCATGTATAAGTGATTAGATTTATGCGGAAGCAAGTTCTCAGCTGCATGTTCTGCAATCTCGCGCATTTCAGGTGGTGTACATCTAAACTCTTCAGACATTATAAATGGAATGAAAAATAATCTAAAAATACTTGACTTTTAGTTTCAGCATTTATGTCAAAACTTATTTGTCAACATGAAAATATAGCCTACTTATTTGTTTACATGAAGTTTTATTACAAGGGCATTCTTACATATATGAGTAAATTTATTCATAATTATTAAGGTTTTAAGGTCCAATTAGACTACTGGTACAAAAAATAGTATACATACTACGGTTGAGAAGACTATTATTGCCCTTGTGGCTTAAATTCCTCGGCGCTTTGCGCCTCGGAATTTAATCTCGCCACTCGGGCAATAATAGTCATCTTCTCAACCTTGGTATGTAATATACTATTATTATAAATGATATCAGAAAATTTGCATTATACTTAATGCAGTGAAGTTGTGATAAAAAGGGCAGCTTTCCATAGTGATTGTACCATATATACTTGTTATTTTGAAGAAGTCAATTAATAAATTTGAAAGCTTGAAGAAACTACTTTGATAAATGTGATTACTGAGCTTATATCAAGTATACAATGAAAATATTAATCGTATAGTAATAATATAAAAGAATCAAGTTTAATATTATAAGGAAAAATAGAAGGAAATTGAAGAAGGTGACTAATAACGACAACACCTGGACGACCATCATAGAGGTTAAAATGGCAGAACTTGAAATTCGCATCTGTCATAGAATGGCAATTAAGGATTTTATCACGAAAAAGCATTCAAAATTACACTCTATAAGGTTAGTTGTCTATAATATTATACAGTGTGTAACTGAAGTAAGGAATAATATTCATATTTTGTTTATTATCGCTGTTTGGGAGAAAAGCTCGGACAGGTCAATTTTATTTTCTTCCTCTTCTTTGGTTTACTACTCTGCGAGCTATGACGTCATCGACTTCTTTTTCAAATGGAACCTCCCTATTTTTTTGCTAGAAATAAAAAGTACATTTTTTTCTGAATTCGGCAATACCACATATTGCTGTGGCAACATGACTATTTGGAATATGATAATTGTAGTATTGCCATACATTAGGCTTTGCCAAATAAATTATGTTGTGTGCTGTTCCAGCAACATAAATAATAAAGAGATGATAATTTTTATCATCCTTAATGTGTATTTTATTTATCTTAACAGCACGTACTTTATAAGTATACGTGAATTCCGTCACTGTATTTGATATTTCTTCCCTCTCGTCAAATCTCTTGTTTTGCTTTAGATTGGGATAAGGTTTATAGCTTATTTAAAATGAAAACCAGAAATCATATAAAACATAATTGTAGAATTTATTTAATATTTATTACATAAAGAAAAAAAATATAGCATCGCTATACTATATTCACCATTTTATTCTAAAACAAACATAATTAGAAGAAAACGTTTGTACCTTCTTCTAGGTTGTAACGTTTTAATGATACGAATATGTTTTCTTATACTTAATTAAATAGAAATCTAAAATATTTTCCTGTTTCAAAACAAATGAATTCAATTAACTTTTGTATACTATTTACATTTTATGCTAGTTCTATTTTCATCAGATACATTATATTCGCACGTAATGCCCTGATAAACTTAGAGTTTCGCAATGGTCAATGTTTGGAGAATAAGCTTGAATCTGATTACTATCTATAACCATTCGCACGTGTTATAGCTAGCATCTCAGAGTCCGCTACCCAGAAACACTTTCCTTATTTCAAATCTAATTTTAAAATCATTAATTTATAATCAAAACTTTATTGTAAACATTAATGATGCCTAATACTGTGCCAGAAAATATACATTTGCACGCTATATCTTCTTAACACTCAACACCATTAATTATTTCATCCTTTTTAAACTTGAAACTAATGAACGCTTACTTCAGGAAAATATTTATTATCCCTGTTGCATAACGTTATATTGAATATACATTTGCACGTTATATTTCAATATACGCCTAGCCACATTAATAAATCTTTGTCTCTAACTTACTTTGAATCATTGAAAAACTTTTCAAATTCTGCCATTTGCATCTTCATTATTTTTACAAAAATACAAAAACAATTAACAAAGAAAATAATTGAATGAAACCTAAATGAAAATAAAAATTAACACGCTAATACAAAAGAAATAAATATGAATCGTGGTGTATCTAACCCTACGATTTTAAGTTTTCGATAACCAGCTAATCTGTGAATCAATCAATGAATGAATCTTGTCGATTCTTGTTTTCCATTTATATTCCCGGGGAAAACACGTGACCGTTCTCAACGCCATCTGCAGAAACTACCATTTGAGTTGTCACCCTGCGTCTCTAGTGAGCTCTTGGCCTCTTCAAGTTGCCGTCGTGATTTGAACACCCACACACACGCACTTGTTGTCCTTTTGACAGTTCCTCACTTCAAAATGTCAACACTCCAAGAATTGTCCGTTTATAATATAAAAGTTGCTTATAAATTGTCCAGCGTTTCTCCAACGTAGGTATACTTGTATTTGTGATAAACTACAAACCAAGTTTACATTATATTTTCTTTTTATTTTGTAGGTCATCAAAAAAAACCTCTCTACAGCTTATGAAACATAATACTACATGTACGCATTCATGAATGTATTCCACTATTATTACCAGCTGTCGTTTATAAAACACTACTGCTGATTATTTGTCTCAGAATATTTTATTTATATCCTTTTTTATTATTTATTTACTTATATAGTCATAAGTTAAGGTAAATATTTATTCTTTTTGCATGATTTATTTAATAAAGTTCATTACCTTATGCACGTTCTCAAGTTTACACAATTCATTCAATTATTCTTCTCCCGTGCATATCGAATTTTATTTTCTTCATACATTTTTATTGCATTTAGATGACTAGTTCTTATTACACTACCATCCTTAAGCATAACCCTTTCTCGGTTATTTGCTTTCATTTCTTTTTTATTTTTAAACAACGGTCCATTATTTAAAATGTTCAGTGCAATTCTCACACATTTTATAAAGTCAGGTTGTTTTTCATTATACACAAACCATACATCTTGTTTCTCTTTTCTATAAAAGAAATATATATACAATATGTCTCACTAAGTTGGAACCATATGGGAAACTTTTTTATTATTAATTTTAGGGAAAAAAGTTATTCTTCATAAAAACTTCTGCATGTTCTAAAATCTAAAATACAATCATCGGATATTAATTTTTTTCAGTTGTATACTAGATATGTCAAAAATATTAATTTTACCCAAGAGTAAAGTACCTTTATATTTGACAATATCGAACAACTTTATTAAAAAAAGTTGATTAGAACTAAAAATTACTTTCAAATATGCCATTACATCCATTTATATGGAAAAACTCATTTTTTCAATTTTTTGCCTACAATAACAATGCAAATTTAACTGTAGTTACATATTATCTAGGATGCACTGACATACAAATGATTTGTTGTTTGCTAGAAAGGTTTGACAGTGAATGTCAAAACGCGTTAGAATTTATATGACACATAAACATGGTAGCGTTATTAACTTGTGAAGAGAAAATAGAAATTGTTTTGATTGTGGGAGAAAAGTATAAAACGCATAGAGAAGCAGCAATTATTTTTAATAATAGATATCCCAATAAAAATATTAATCATTCAACTGTTACGAAAATAATAAATAAATTTAAGAATACTGGAAGTATTAAAAATAATCCTAATAGAAAACGCCAAAAGCTGGTTGCCGATGAGAATACGCAGTTTGAAGTAATGCTGTCTGTTGTAGAAAATCCAAAAATGTCATTGCGCAAAAGGAAGTCGTTGATGCAACAAAATGTAAGTAAAGATACAGTGGCAAGAATTCTAAAACTAAATAAATACAGACCATTCAAAGCAAAAATCGTTCACACATTAAAAGATAGGGATTATGACAGGCGCTTTGATTTTTGCTCACTCATCCAAGGAGAGTTAGAAGAGGACACTTTCTTTACGAGGCGTATAATTTTTTCCGATGAAGCAACATTTTCGTCAAATGGAACTGTCTCGTCACAACATTGTCGCTGGTGGTCTAAAGAAACTCCCAATTTTATAATAAAGTCTCATGACCAATATTCATTTAAGACGAACGTATGGTGTGGCATTTATAAGAACAGATTAATAGGACCTTTCTTTTTTCATCAACCAATGAATGCCGAACGTTATTTACAGTTTTTACAAACTTACATCAATGAGTTCATGGACGAACTACCCATACAAGAACGTCAATGTATTTGGTTCCAACAAGACGGTGCCGCATGCCACAGTACATTAAATGTTAGGGAATATCTTGAACATATGTTCCATGGAAATGTTATTCACAGATACTCAAATCTTTATTGGCCTGCTAGATCCCCTGACTTAACCCCCCTTGATTACTTTTTATGGGGTTACTTGAAACAAAAAGTTTACCAGAAAGGGCCGTTTCAAGATGTTAATCATTTGGAGAGGATAATTATAGTAACATGCCAAGAAATTTCTCCAGAAATGATAAAGAATGTATTACGTCAATTTGCCAAAAGAACGATTAAATGTATTGAACGAGAGGGTGGATATGTCGAGGCATTAGTGGAATGATGGAAAATTAAATTTCTATTTACTTCTATTATTAATATTATATTAGTTACACAACTTTTTTGTTTTTTCTTATTTACAAAATAAATGCACATGCATTCATTACGTGTTTAAATTGCGAAATTGTTGTATAGTTTTCTCCCACAATCAAAACAATTTCTATTTTCTCTTTACAAGTTAATAACCATACCATGTTTATGTGTCATATAAATTCTCACGCGTTTTGACATTCATTATCAAACATTTCGAGCAAACAACAAATCATTTGTATGTCAGTGCATCCTAGATACCATGTAACTCTACAGTTAAATGTGCATTGTTATTGTAGGCAAAAATAGAAAAAATGAATTTTTCCATATAAATGGATGTAATGGCATATTTGAACGTAATTTTTAGTTCTAATCAACTTTTTTTAATAAAGTTGTTCGATATTCTCAAATATAAAGGTACTTTACTCTTGAGTAAAATTAATATTTTTTGACATACCTCGTATACAACTGAAAAAATTTAATATCTGATGATCGTATTTTAGATTTTAGAACATGCAGAAGTTTTTATAAAGAATAACTTTTTTTCCTAAAATTAATAATAAAAAAGTTTTCCATATGGTTCCAACTTAGTGAGACATATTGTATATCTTAAATTTTATCTCGTCTTTTATTTTAGTACTTATTTAATATCTAAATTGTAAATATAAGTTCAATTTTATGTCTACATTTTCTCACATAAAACGTATGCAACCCAATATACTCATGTTAAATTTTGAAATACAATAAACTTATTATTATTGTTTCTTTTATATTTTATACACTTAAATTAAGTCTTAATGCTATTACTATTATCTTAATAATATGCAAGATACCACGGCAATATGTGGTATTTAAAATTAGTAGTTTTAAAGATACGGAGGATCATAGGTATTAAAATGACAACAATAATTAAACTTGAAAATCAAAAGAGCAGATAGTAATAATTTATTCTTGGGAAGATTAGAAATGTTACATTAATAAATGTTCAAATTCCCACCCATTTGTTCTTGGCAATGATAAAGTCGGAGTTGAAATTCTTCCAAAAACATTATCTCTCATTTCTTGGTCGATATTTCTGCACTCTGACATGTCAATTGTCATTATTAGCACGCTTAATACTCTAAAACTATTAATTTTAAATTCCACATAAGGGGTATTGCTGAATTCATAAAAAAATATACTTTTTATTTCTAGCAAAAAAATAAGGAGGTTCCATTTGAAAAAGAAGTCGATAACGTCATAGGTCCCATAGTAGTAAACCAAAGAAAAAAAATTGACACCCATAAAATCCGGAAGAACGAAATAAAATTGACCTATCCGAGCTTTTCTCCCAAACAGCGATAATAAACAAAATATGAATATTATTCCTTACTTTATTTACACACTGTATAACTGGGGTAAAGGAAATATTGTGATTAATGTCAAGCATTCATTAGTATGTTCCACTATTCTTATAAAGTTATTCTACATTTTATATGCACGTGTCATATACCGTATGTGTCAATTTTCATTAGGTATAGGGATTCAATGTTTAGGTGCGATTTATACGTATACAAGTAATACGTGGCAACGTGGCACCCCTACTGTCCGTCACCAATCCCGGCAACAATCGACATCACAACGATTTTCTCCGATCTTCCCACTTCTCTCCACCAGATTTTACATTCAATGTTTAGCTGCGAACACGTTGCGATCTAGTCTGCAATAAAAGCCGTCTTATTACTGGAACGGGAAACATCAAATGGCCGCCGCGATCTCTTGATCTAGTAGTTTATTATTATTTTCAGAATCCTTTTTTATTTCCCTTATTTTTAATTTTATTAGAATTACGCTTTTGTTGGTGTCATGCAGCGTGAACGCAGCTTAATAATTCTCTGCATTTACTGAAAGGAAAAAGAAAAATCCTTGCAACTCGTAAATATTATTTCCGAACGCATTACAAACACCCAAGCCGGTGGTCGAATAGTTACTGCTAACCACGCTAACTTGTATTTACGAGCATGCATCGGTCGTGCTGGCATTGGAAAGGAAAGATGGGGTACTATGTTGCCAAGTAATGTATGGATTAATCGCCTATGGCTAATGAAAATTGACACATGCTGTATATATATATTCGTTTGTTAAATAAAAAGACATATTCCAATAATACAAAAGAGGGAGTGATGAGGAAGCTGGTGTTTTGCGCGGGTCACCGAAGATACAGAAGTTTCTGTTACATACGAACTTCAATATATTTGCGAGGTTTAAATTCCGTGCGTAAACAATACAGCGATGCTCCATCTCATTTATGAATATGTAGGACCAGCGTTTTACTTCAGCTTGTAATGAATGAATATATTAACCGTATGTCAACGAATCACGTCTAGATATATATAAATATCACCAGGAGAGAAGGTCTCATTAATATATGACAAATGCATTCGTTCTTTCGGGCTGTTTGCAGATCATCTTAACAAACGAGTGGCTCACACGGCAATATTACGTTTTCTATGGCTCCGAGGAATGTCTCATTAAAATTTAAAGAGTAGTCTCGTCTAATGTCAGCTCGCGCTCTACTCCATACTGCGGATAGAAGAGATGAATAGAAAGACGCAGTGAAAAATCAAAACAAAAAACGTTTATTCTATATTATGTATACATACATATAATGTACTTATATATACATGAATGTATCCAAGATAATGCGGGTATATAAGCACACACATACACGAACAAGCTCGTAGCGTTGTCGCCTCAAGTGAATGGCTTTAGAGATATTACTGTATAAGGTGGTTTCAATAGAAAATATTTTTTTCAACAGACGAAGCTATCCAAATTCTATATCCTATACATTTTTGCGTTCCAAATATGAGATTTTTCCATTCGCTAGAAGTAAGGAATATAATAAGCGCAAAAATGAATTTTGCCAAGGATAATGGTAAAAAGCTGTTTAAGTTCAGGTGCAATTAATTTAATATAGTGTATAACTGAAATCTCGAATGAAATAGGATACCATCATATAAAGGAAAAAGGATGCGAAATGTAAATAAAATAAATAATGTATGTGATTAAGTATATCTTTCCAAATTTTTAAGGTATTGTTCATATAGACTGGTGTCAGAATATAGTGTAGTATTGTATCATCACTACGCCTTCTATTATTAAACTTCAACGAGTTGAAAATATGAGCGCTATTCTCTTTCCGCTGAGCCTGGTAAAGTATAACACAATTTATTTACAAAAAAAATGATTTATATATATATATAAGTATATAATATAAGTATTCTCCATCACAGTCAATGCATTTTTGCATCCGTGAAAACAAATCTTGCAAACATTTTCTCCAATCTTCTGGCCGTAGTTTGTTTTTCATTTTTAAAGGTATCAACCGTTTTTCGGCCATTGTAAAATGTAAACCTCGTAATTTATCCTTTACCCGCGGAAACAAAGAGTCATTAGGTGCTAGGTCTGGACTATACGGTGAATGACCTATTATTTCTATGTTTTGGGCATTCAAATATGCAGTAGTTCGAGCGGCAGTGTGGGCCCGAGCGTCATTTTGATGCAGATGATTCTTCCTCTTGAACGTGTTTAACGAACATTTTCGAGAACCTCAAGCAAACAAACTGTAGTGTACCATTTTGAATTAACAGTAGGTCTATCCTCCAGTGCTACAGTGGAAATATGCCCAGTAATTCAAAAAAATATGCAACCATCTTCTTATTTCGACTTTTTTCACGGACAACTTTTGTTGAAGCCGACTAATTCTCAAAGATCCAAACTGTCGAGTGTTACTTTTTCGGGATCATAGCAGTATTATACCCATGCTTCAATCACCTGTGATGATGTTGTACACCAAATGAGACCATCCACGGTTAAAGCAATCTGGTGCCGATCTGCACCATCTCACACGGCCTTTTTTTGAATTGAAGTCAAGTTGTGCGGAATTCACCGAGAATAAAGCTTGCGGACCTTCAAGTGTTTGTGTAAAATATCTTAATTGCTTTCATACCAATCTTTAAAATTGCTTGAATGCTTCTGCCTGTCTTCTACAATCATGTTCCGAATAAGAGCAATATTTTTTTTATAACTGCTGTTTTTGGCTTAGGAGCTCAAAAACTGTCATTTAAGAAAAGTCGACGCGTTGAAATTCATTGTATATATTGTAGGCTTCACTTAAAAACATTTTGCTGTTTTCTAAATTACAGATGGCCTCTAAAACAATAGAGTAATTTTCGGAAATTTGCTCTATTTGTGTTTGGATTTAGATATCTAAAGACAGCTGTTTGTTTAATGAAATTGCTTGAGCTTTTTGTGAATTGAATTTTGAAGTACAAGATTTAATAATGTGAAAGAAGTATTGCTCGAATTATACATATTACTGCTTAAAGCCATCTCGTAAACACCGGTTGTGTCAGCAGAGAAATGTCCGAATTTTTATTTTCTAGTTCTGAAATTATATATTTTCTTAATGTTGACCTTTATGTTTTTCCAGTTAAAATTTTGAAATTTAAAACAAAAAAGCTTACAACGAATTTTCTTCTAGATTACGAAATAACTTCGATATAATAATTTCTAAATATTAAAAAAAATCAAGAGGGGTGGGGTCCGGGGACCTAGCAGGCCACCCTATTGGTCCTCGGTTACCAATCCAGTTATTGTAATATTGATTATTTAAATAATTTGTAACCAACAAGGAATTTTGTGGAGGCGCTCCGTCTTGCTGAAAATACATATTTTGCAACGTGGCAAGTGGAAGTTCTTCAATTCGTTCAGCAACATGTGTGCGCAAAAGTTTTAAATACCTTTCAGAATTTAAATTCTCATTGAAAAAGAATGGACCGATAACACGGGTATCAATAACGCTCCAGACATTAAATCCCCATCTGACTTGCTGTCTAATGCCACGAACTAGGTGTGGATTTTCATCGGACCAAAAGATAGTATTTTTACGATTAAACAATCCAGAGTTAGTAAATCGACTCTCATCAGACTATAAAATTTTCGCAAAAAAGTTTGGATTTTCATTATGTTTTTCGATGAATCAATGACAGAATTGTGCTCTCCGTATTTCGTCACCATTTTGAAGCCCTTGACTAGCTCTTTCACGATATGGTTTGAATTTGGCACGCTTTAAAATGGTACCAGCTGTTGACCTAGCGACGCCAAGTGTATTTTCAATTACCCGCAAAGGCGTACGGGGATTTTCAACTACTGCTTGAAGAACAATATTTTCATTATTTTCATTGTTTTGCCTTTTTTTTTGGGTTTGACAAAACTTCCATGCATTATCAAATTATCACGCAATCGGCGAAAAATGCTTTTTCCTGGCTGCCGCGTTTCAGGGTATCTATCGAAATACATTTCTGCAGCCAATTCATCATTTCTTCCACACAAAATAAAACACTCCAACATTTGACATTTGTCACTATTTGTAAAACGATCCATCTTAGGTTTGCACAGTACAGATACTTATAACAATACAATGAGATTAACAATAAGATTACTGACAGTTCAGATTAACTTCACAGCTTTTAGAGTTGTTTAATACAAATGTCACATTTATTATCACGGCTTACTATGTTAAAATCTTACTTTCTCTATTTTTCATGTTTTTACTATCTTGAACATAAACATGTTATACATCATTGAATAGCATTTTTTTGGCTGCCATAAGAAAAACAAAAGTTGATTATTGTCACGCAAAATCTAATAGACCTAGATATTTTTTTTAATCATTTTTAAAATCCTCATGACTTGTTATCCCTAGCTTACAACCTTTGTAAATTTATCTCTTCCAGGAAATAAAATATGGAAGATTTTCAAAAATGCATTTTTTTCTTTTTCACCATGTATCTGCCCAATGAAACAAAAATTTCAAAATCTGATGTCGGATTATTCATGGACAAATGAATAATACGCAACTTTTCTCCCATTTAACCGACGTTGTATCTCCAACGGTTTCCAATATCCCCCCCATGTACTGCATTTTAAACTGGACAGGGTGTATATACCATGTGCTTGCCGGCGACCTGCGGATACAGCTTACTATAAGATGAAACGACGACACCGAGAGTTTGTATGAGTTATTACGAGAAAGCAATATACAAACTGCTTTTTGGTCGAGTGTAGTGTTGGAAAAGAGGGGATTCGAGTACATTTACGCTGAGGCTAGACGGGCTAGACTGACTTTCGTTTAATCAGGGCAACAAGGATAGATAGCAGCTGTACTGCAGTTTGTATATTGCTTTCTCGTACTAACTCATACAAACTCTCGGTGTCGTCGTTTTATCTTATAGTAAGCTGTATCCGCAGGTCGTCGGCAAGCACATGGTATATGTATCACTGTGGAAATGAAATAATTTTGACTTCGTCTACGAAATAACTAAATAAACATCGTATATCTATTGGCTAAGGTCAAGTGCTTTTTCGGGCCGAATAAAGCTTAAATGATAGCAAGGGCGAACGACATATTCTCAATACGTACAATCGCCGTCATTTTGTTTCAATTTGTTGTCGTTTTGTTATCACAATTTACTTGCTTTTTATTACTGTGTCCCTAGGTTTTTTCGAAATCTGTCTTTATAAAGACAATATTGTCAAATAAATATGCAGCTGTTTGGCTATACACGGTGCCCATACATAAGTGTGTTTCAATATTACCAACTAGGCAATGTTGCCAACTTAAAAATGTAGGCCACACAACCCTCAATTGAGATTGATCACTTGACTACACTGTACCAGTGCCTTTGACGTTTGAAGATTGCCCAATCGCGTATTACACTGTGCTTTTTTTATTATATCCAAATTTTATTCAGTATAGATAGTATCAGCCATGTATTCATAACGAAAAACACTCCTTAGAGCAAAAATTGCAAGATAGTTTTTAGTAATTTCATTCATATCTTTTCTTCAAATTTGCTAAATATAATCACAAGCTTGTTGTAATTTAGGATACATATAAGGCAAACTCATTTTTCAAATCAGGAAGAATCCAGTGCTGTTACACATATTTAGTGTTAATTTCGAAATAGATACTGCGATATTTCATTTCTTTAAAGATTTGTATTTACGCTAGAATTCGTCTTTGGATAACTATCACGTGAAGATACTTTGCAACGTGATATTATTTGTAATATATATATATATATATATATATATATATATATATATATATATTTTTGGTAATTTTTTTCCTTGGCCGTATTATATTTTATAAGTTGAGGATTGTCGTGGGTGTAGCGGCCTTTTTTTGGGACAACACGGTTTAAAAACAGGTAACTTAACAATGTAATTAAAAACACATATTTTTGTTTTTATTCTTTGTAACGTTTCGGCCAAACATTTATGTTGCCTTTTTCAAACAATACTTATCTGTTGTTTTCTTATTTAATTGTAATGGTGAATATAATATACGATACATTTACAAATAATATGTTTTTCTTCCTGAAAGTCGTCATTTCTTTCTCTAGTTCTCTTACACTTTCAACAAATCTCATTTACTTTTACAGTCGTATTTATATTTTTATAGTTCTAATACTTGTAATTGTCAAGTTTATGTCTTGACTCTTAAAACATATCTGTTACAAGCATGCTTGTAACAGATATGTTTTAAGAGTCAAGACATAAACTTGACAATTACAAGTATTAGAACTATAAAAATATAAATACGACTGTAAAAGTAAATGAGATTTGTTGAAAGTGTAAGAGAACTAGAGAAAGAAATGACGACTTTCAGGAAGAAAAACATATTATTTGTAAATGTATCGTATATTATATTCACCATTACAATTAAATAAGAAAACAACAGATAAGTATTGTTTGAAAAAGGCAACATAAATGTTTGGCCGAAACGTTACAAAGAATAAAAACAAAAATATGTGTTTTTAATTACATTGTTAAGTTACCTGTTTTTAAACCGTGTTGTCCCAAAAAAAGGCCGCTACACCCACGACAATCCTCAACTTATATATATAATATGGATAGAATTTTCCGGTAAACTATAGGGAAAAAAATAGAATAGTACATCTTTCATGAACACTTTGAACTTAATTATACGTTTTACTTTAAATAATCATTTATACACACAGAGAACCAAGTACAAGTGAACTATTAAGGGTGAACTGCCGCCGTCAGTAAGATTCTTCTTGACGAGAGTTGTAATTTTCTGTTTTGTGGAACAAATACAAAAAAAAAGTAATTTATTCGTGTGTTGTGAATGAAAATTTAGGATATCTGTAGTCAGAAATAGGGCAAAACTTACGTTTGTAATTCAAGTTTTTCTCAATAACTATTTTGTAAATTAAGTTGAATTAAGGCTGTACGTTTACAGTAAGTTTTATTGAAGGTACCTAAAGGACGTTTTTTTCCATTTGTGGAAAAATGATATAGAAAACATATGGTAAACTTGAATCACTTTCAAGACTCCATCTATAAATATTTTAATAAGTTTTATAAAATTTAATTCTTTAGGTACCTCAGAAAAACCTTAAAACATTTGTTGGTTTTTGTTTAAATAAAATCGCTGCAAAAATAACGGAGAAAAACTTGAATTTCTAACCTCTTGATTTCGGTAGTCGGCAGTTCCCCCTTAATATGTATGTATTATATTATTATTCAACAAAGAATGAAGTTTCAAAACCATTCTTCCGATTCATTTTTACGCTTAGGCACGTTAATTTATGCGCCGAAACTGGTTTCGCTGTTTTTTCCTTTTCAAATCATTCACGCACAGAACCGCAGCACTGCTAATAATATATTACTAGACCAGATTTATGAATCTAATATTAGATATATAGGAGCTATAAAAATCGAGAACTTAATCGCAGCATATCCTTTCATATTATGCAAAATAATTTACTACAGCATCGAGAACACATACACATCACAGAGTGCATTGGATGACGTATTCGATATTCCGGTACTAACATATGCCCTGAACTAGTGAAATAAGAAATAAAAGGTGTTTTAAAGGAGAAATTTCCCGTACAAGTCCTCTCTTTGCATAATTTTCGCTTCGTGCTTCGGTCCTGATTTGATATTTTGCAGTGTTTAAATAGATTTTTAAATCGTTGCCGGTAGTGTTCGATAAATAGTATGCCGTAGTACTGCCTTTCATTTTCATAATTTAACGGTATGTGTCATGAAAGAGCGAAATGTTCCGTGAGAAATTCATTACTTCAAAGATATTAATTAACGGTTCTTATAAATAATAAAATTGTATGGCAATTTGCTTTTATGTAATAATAAAGTAAATCAGTTGAATGTACACAACATGCATTGTCATTCATAACGAATGGAAAACGAAATTTAAGAGCAGGTACACAGGAAAACGCTTAAGGTAAATATTCCATTATGAATCTAAAATGAATATAAATTTAAATATGGAAAATAAAGTGTGGAATATTACATTTTTCCTTACATATTGCCCGAAATTCGTAGCTGTGCTTAAATCTTGCCTGATTTACTTTTAGTATCTTGAGGCAAGAATTAGCGAATACTATTTCTGAATAAAGATTGTACATCTTCATAACATTAATTTTAAGTAACACAGACCCCCTATAATGTAAAAATACTATTTCTTTAACGATTACGTAAAATAAGTCTGACATAAAAATTAGATTTTGTTTTCGTACGCCGTTGATAAAGTCAATATATAAAAATTGATATTCGTCGTATTTAGTATATAGTTGAATCGTTTTGGCAGCCAATACGGTTAACGTACGAACTAAAGACGACGATTCAATGCCACTACAAATTCTTATCGACCGAAACAATTTCAGAACAATAAAATTAAACTAATAAATACATATCCGTTAGTAAAATGTGTACTATTAAATGTAAGCCATTCACAAACTAAATATTATAAATAAAGTTATTAAATATTATGTATACCTATATTTAAATTAAAACTTGGCTACTCTGTGTAATAGGCAAGCATTGTTGACCAAATTATATTGTTTCGATAAAAATTATGACAAATATATAAGTATTATTATGTGGTATATTGTATAATAGGTATAAACGTCTTTTAAGGAACTACTGTTAAAACAATGATAGTTTTGAATTTTAGCTTAGTTTTAAATATCTACACGGTCCTAGGTTCTTATCTTATTAAATGTTCTTTGATTTGTTTACGAATTTAGATTAATTAAAAATTGAATTTGTAACTACCACTCTTCAACACAAGATGTTGCTTAACATTTCAATTAACAGATACAAAGATATAAGAATTTTATGTTTCATTATAATAAAACACCATAAAAATACAGTATTATGGTAAGTAACTAAATTGTAATATTTTATGAATAGTAAGTATGTACTCTATTTTATTCTTTTGATATAGCTCTAATAACGACTATAAAATATATCAGAAATGAAGAATGAAGAAATTTATAATACAACAAGGCATCATATCAGCAATGAATAGAAATATTTGTTTTTATTTATTTTTTATTATAGTATCATCAGGAATATATTACATATCGTTTCAGGAACGCTTAGATTCGATATTTAATTATAATGATTTTAAAAACTCTTTATAAATGCTAAATGACAATATTAGGATTCAAAGTTCTGAGTCCGAAACGCAGAAATACAATGATATAGTATTTTCTTTTTAAAAGAACAAAATTATGGGTACATATTTTTTCTTCTTCTTTTTTCATTTCCTGTGTTTCGACAACGATATCGGTGATAGAATTCTATAATGCAATGACCGGATCTGGATTTATTACTGTTTTGAAGGTCTCCTATGTTGATGTCTTCACGTAGCAGTCTAGGATTTCTTAATTCTACTTGTTCGAATAGAGGAATACTTACTTTTTAATATCATCCAATTTCTTGTACTTGTAAACCCAGGAGTATGGGTTTTCAGGTATGTTATTTAATTATATACTTTTACGATTTAGATAGGACGTCTTATTTATGAGGTTATATTTCTTATATAGTCACAAAATAATTTGAAATTTGTTTATATTGTAACGTTTCTTTATTTAAAACAGTCTGTATATTTATGTAACTTAAAATTATATAACAATATAAAAATATAAAACTAATGTATCACACTTAAATTACGATTAATAAATTAACACTTGTATTTATTTACTACTTCTACTAATATCTCTGTCCGTATTTATGTAACCCTTCTATTTATATAAGACGGCACTACTTATTTATTTCTTTGGCTACCACTCGAGACTACTTCTTACGGACTTTCTTAATCCCGAATTACTCCGCTATTACTTATCCCGCAATGAATTCCGTAATAATCATCCATCGGTGACCCAGTCGCCTTATATACACCTGCATGAAATGTTCTCGAAATGTACCAGTAAGTTCGGTAATATACCAGTGGAAATCTGGACTCTTCCTTGCTTACGTCGTACATCTGTGAGATGACATAAAAACGACTTGTTTACATATCGTTTTTATACGCCGCGCCGAGATGATTTATGGGCTCTGCTTTTTGTCGTCGTACACTCATTTCGTTACAATATTATCTAAGCTTTTCAACTTTGCCTTCATTAATTTTATTTAATTTTGCTGATTTTATAGTCACACAAATTGACTTTTTGTTAGCACAACTTTTTCTATGACCGTTTGCCTTTCGGCGTCAGTCTACCGACCATTATAGTTCATTTGACCGTCATAAGAAAATATACACTAATATCGAATGTATGATTATTTAGTCCCTTTTTAATATCGTTATTAAATTCCCTTATTAACAAGAACTTATTCACATTGTTTATTCTCTATTTTTTTCTTTTATTGCTATCTATTTATTTTATCTGCTAGCGTTTTATGATGATATATATCAAGTCAATTATTGCTTTAGGTATTATCGCTCATTTTTCGTTTGGTCTCTAAGCACTTGTTTCTTGTGGTTAGTTACTCCACGTTCCTCTATCCTCGTCTTAATCTTTGCTTTGTTTATTTTCCTCAGTTATTTTCTTCCACGCTTATCGGTCCTGTTCTTCAGCTTCATTATAGTTTCTAGTACCTGATCTTCTCACCTGCTTTTCGGTCTCCCTCTCCTTCTGATTATCTATGATCTCCACATAGTAATTTTCTTTACTTCTCTGTTGTTCCCCATTTTTCTTATATAGCCATACCAGCAGAGTCTTTGATATCTCTCTCCTTTTGGGATATTTCTTTCTGTATTCGCCATCTGCAATTTTCTTCAGCAAATGTTGTTCTTCTTGCGATCTTCCCCTCGAATATTATCTTCTCCTATGACAGATTTGTTAGGTTTATCGTCTCTGCACCATAATTCATTATCGGTCTGATTGCGGCGCTAAATACTCTCATTTTTATATTTATGTTTAAATTCATACTTTTCAAGATATATTGTATTTATAACAAAGTCTTTCCTGTTCTCTGTGATATATCGCAATACTTCTTAATATTAACAATTACATATTTCTAGTTACTTAAAGTTGTCTACTATTTCAAACATGTAGTTCTTTCTGTTTATAGGCCAATTTTCTTCGATGCCTATACAATTTCTGAATTGGTTCACCCAGGCTTCTCCTATCCCTGGTAGTACAGTGAGATCGCCTGTGTATGCGACTACTTACATCGCCTTAAGGTGGCTACACACATGCAACAAAACATCGTACCGAACTCCGTCGCGTCTCAAGTGTGGACGCAACCACGCAACAGTGCAACAGCGCAACATCGCAACATAACGGCGTCCCATCAGTTGTCGGTTTTCTGCCGTCGCATCAAAGAAATGTTGCGCGTTCACGTTGCGCCACATGTTCGGGCCTGGCTGATTATGGGAGGATGGGACGGCATTATGTTCGCGTTGATGTTGCGCGACGATGTTCTGTTGCACCTCAAAACTTCATCACACCGCAACTTCGTTGCGCAACAAGAAATGTTGCGCGACGGAGTTAGGTACGATGTTTTGTTCATGTGTGTAGCCACCTTTACTGTTTATTATTCCCTTGGTTTCTTGGACTACTGAACCAATGGTAGAATAAACGAGGTTTGTGATGATTCGTCTTCCTGTCTTGCCAAAATTAACAGTAAACAGTTGCAAAGGAACAGAGCATTTGAAGAAACTATTAAAGTACAATGAACTGAAATCGTACAATAATCATATGATCTATTTTCTAACCAGAGTCCATTGATTAACCAAATTTATCCCAAATGTCTACACTGTTAAAATTGTATAGGATAAAAAACGTAGCAGGAAAACAATAAATCTCCATGTTATTCTTTGTTAAATTCCAATGGAAAAATTCGTTTTTGTTTTCTATTTTCATCAGTTAAATTTTTTCTATAGGACACGATTTTTTCAATAAACAATTAATTAAATAATAGTGATTCGTTTTCTTATAACACCGTACATATAGATTATATTATTAAGGTGTGCATTACTTCATAAGATAAACAAAATGTTCATTAAAAAATCCGAAAAATTCTTTCCGTTATGACTCATCCAGTACACAATTAAGCAAGGTGTAACCTTCACTTTTGCCATCCCTTATTAAATTTGGAGGGTTCGTCGGATACGCACAATCTACGCAAGTTAGGAAATGGCAATAGACCGTAAAAGACGAGGACAGACACGAACAATTCAAAATCCTCGAGATTATTTACAAGAAAAGAAGCGGGCGCTCGTGTAGTGGTTCGCTATTGAGAGAAGAGCATAAAGGGAGTGAGGGAATTTCATCTCGAACTCTCCGGAGACTGATTAATGCCCCGTGATTTATCGTGTTCTTCAATTTGTGTCCGTAAGCGATCAATGCGGAGACCCCCGCAGTTTTTCCCGGACCTCAGAACCAGGAGGGATCCGTAGAAAGTCGCTCGACAAAATTCTCCTGTATTTTTTCCTTTTACTTCACAAGCGCTTTATTTATGTATGAACATTATTATTTCTAAAATAACAAAATTAAATTTCGTAAAACATATTTGGAAAATTATCTTATAAAGTATGTATTATAGTTATGAAAATCTTTAATAGTCAATTTATTTTAAAATATTCTTGGACAACCTTAACTCTCTATGCCTAATTTGTGATTTTATAATAATAATTAATTTAAAGATTATCGCATTATAGTAACTTTTGTTTTGGTTTAGTTTTTAAGGTTCACATTAAACACTCTATAATTCCTGTTCATTATTAAATTTTAAAAATCAGGATTATTTTTAGTTAAACATAATATTTTTTTTAAATAATATACAGGTTGATCCGTTACCTTTACAAGAACAAGTGTCATGTCATGTATGAAATTTAAGATTTAGAACTGTTAATAATTTCAAGCAGCTATACAAGCTCCTTTCATTGTGCTCCAATAAAAATAGTTTAATCGATTGAAATCCTAAAATAAGTTTTCCGTTTGTCCCAGATGTAGTTTTCAATATAAATCGGCAAGTTTCTAAATAATGCTATCTGTCAAATTTATACCTATAATAGATATCGTATAAATTTTCTAAAATCGAGGAGATGCAATAGTCGATTAATGTTAATGTTTGACAAAATCCAACTAATGTAATGGCAATTTGTTTGAATAATAGTAAATATGTTATGTGTATTTATAATGTTTGGTATTATTATTTAGAAATTCTATAAATGAATTTGCTTTTTACACTATTTATACATGAGATGTCATGTCAGTTTTGATGGCAAATAAACTACTACTACCACTAATACTTTTTACTTTTTTCGAGTCAATCTCTTTATATATATCAGAAATATAAAGAATATTGTCAAAACGTAATATGAAACGATAAAAAGATATTCAATAGAAAAAGGAAACAAGTTGAGACTTGCATGCGTTCAGGTGTCTACATCAGGATTCATTTGTCATGTATTTGTGGTGTACCGTAGCCAATACAAAACTAGTCTTTAATATTTTTTTTTAATTTAAAGAAGTTGTGTGAATTGGCCAAATTCCAACAAGTTCTGTGAGAAAGATGAAATATGGGTGTTTTGGTGTAAAATTAGAAGACCATCACACACTGCAGGCTTCTTGAAAAGTAGGACCAATTTATTTTGAAGAGCTCTGGCGGGTGGCCAAAGGAGAACTATTAATTTGGAAATAATTTCAATACCATACACATGATGTTCCTTTTGGATTGTGCAGCTCTTTAACCCTTAGTTAGTCGCGTCATAGAAAATTACGTATCTGGTCGCGTGGGGTCATTATGACACAATGTCCAGAATGATGTTTTCTTTTTTAAATTCACTAATGAATAAACTTTATTTTAAAAAAATCATACATTGCAGGTCGAAACATAAATATTTTAGTAAAAACAACATAGAAATATTCTTCAAAATACTCTAATCGCTATCAACACAATCGGTACAAAAAATCTATTTTGTCTGCTTTGCAAATAAAATTGGTGCATTCACTGCATCTAACAGACAGTTTGTTATCGTTTTTCCTTGGGAATTTTCCACATCTCCCTCGGGAAGGTCCAGGTACATTGGGTTGAAGTAATATATTGTCAGATATATTTTGATGCAGGCGGATACGTGTTCGCAAATTTTTTGGAATAAAATTGGAAGAACTGCGAGATACTTGGTGACTTTTCACTAATTCCTGTGACAAACTGTTCACGTTTGCTTTATATATAACGCAAGAATTAATTGCAGCAACGTTTAAAAAATGAAAGAAAACAGCTAGTGCCCATCTTTTGGTTCGTCTTCCAACATTATAAGTAGCAGGGAGCTGGTCGCAAACATCAACATCAGATTTTGTGCAATTATAAAACGTTATCTATTCTGGCTTCTGAAGATCTCCTGTGGATTCGTCTATTTTGTCATCATGGTGCATGCCTGACATCAAGATAACACTTTTTGATGTTTTAGGCATGTATGAGGCAATTGTCATTTCCTCTGTGAAACCAAAAATGCTAGTTCTATCTGATTTACCTTTCTGCGGCAAAAATTCCTTCGGAATTCCTTTTTTATTTTTTCTAAGCGTGCCAACCATTGTCAATTTATAATCACTAAGCAATGACCTTACTAGAGGGATACTGGTATACCAGTTGTCTGTGGTAATATTGCGTTTTGAATTTTTGATGGGTTCAACCAATCGCTTTACTATATCTGATGGCAGAAAGTCGCACAACAAATGTTACACAGTCAGTCGCGGGGAGTCAAAAAGGTTTATATTATGCGACAGACAACATTCTTTGACACTCAGAACAATATTGATCATAAGAACCTTGAGTAGATGTCTATTTAGAAAGGTACAGCAGAGGAAACGGTTATACACTTCCTGAGTTCAAAGTTACAGCGGCGATCATGCGCTGTGAGGTCACAATGACCCCACGCGACTAATTAAGGGTTAAGTAAAAAATAAGTTTATGAAAAATAGGTAATTTCCACCACAAGTCTTCGATCGGCGTCCCACGTAAATCAGAAAATCATGTTCCGTTCTTTAACTTTAAATCCATCGTGAACTATTAAAGTAGATTTTAGTTGCAATGCATTTGTCATCAATATTTTGCACTAATAAACCTTTATTTCACGAAGATCTCACTTTTGTAACATATTAAAATCTTAATATTTTTTCGTGAAAAGGCATATACATGACGAAAACAATCAGGAATAGAAACAATACAAAATTCGAATAAAATATTTGATAGCTAATTTTTACGGATGCATGTAATGATTAATTGTTTTCAGAATTAACATCTCTTACACATTTTACAGGTAATGATAAAATTAATTGCTTATTTTTAGCACTAACATTTTTGGAGCAACCCACTCCTGCGCAACTAACACTTAAAGATTTGAACACAAAATAGTTTAAAAACATCTATTTACGGTATCAAATAATTTCCAAGTGAAACATTATTGAAATTTAACAATTTAATGTTTCGCTTGCGGATGACATTTGTTAATCGCTTGCAGTTCAATACTCTTTCAGCTACCGTGCAAGTATCTAGTATAATAAAAAGGGATCGTAGAAATTCAGCTATAAAAAATAATGCATCCTTTAAACAATTAAATTAGGAAAATTTTAAGTTAGATAACATTTGAATTTACTTAAAATATGTACTATTATTTATAAATAGGATTTATACTGAACTTTAGGAATAATTAATCAAGTTAGTGTATATGTGATGTGTAATATACAGGGTGAGTCATCTAAACGGGTAAGGCCGATTATGCCTTTATGAGTAAAGATATTTCGAAGAGGTTTTTTCCTTGTGATAGCTGTTCATTAGGAGCACATTTTAAAAATATTTTGTATTATACAGAGTGTTCCATAACTTGGTGGCTAACCATAGTTATAGTTTTTTAAATGGAACACTCTATATATTATTGTATTTTTGTATTCCCCGTATAATATTAAGTCAAAAAGTAATAAGATAGTATAGGCCTAAAATCTAAAGTTTTTGACTTATTCCCATTTTTCTGAAAAATTCAATGTTTGTATAAAATTATATTTCTCGAAAACGACGTATTAGATGGACACAATTTTTTGCAGTATTGTTTACAAGAAGAGGTTCTAATAGAAGCATGTTTTATTTTATTTACAGTTACTAACTGCATGTGCAGGAAACTGGATTAAAATTACATGACACGTTTTTGTGTAAAAGTCATTTTTTTTTAATGGAACATTTAAAGTATTAACGTCTTACATGTTTCTGACATGAAATTTAATAAACAATTCAAAAATGAACTGATATACAGGGATCAGTTGATTTTTGAATTGTTTATTAAATTTCATGTCAGAAACATGTAAGACGTTAATATTTTAAATATGACTATTACTGAGCTGTATAATACAAAATATTTTTAAAATATGCTCCTAATGAACAGCTATCACAAGGAAAAAATCGCTTCGAAATATCTTTACTCATAAAGGCATAATCGGCCTTACCCGCTTAGATGACTCACCCTGTATATAACTGGTGTAAATCCTGCCTTAGTGGATATAAGGTATACTGAACAATAAAACTATTATTATTCTAGTCAAACATTTTGTTTCCCCAACTGTATCGTTTGTAGGTAGTTACTTGTCAAAATATAGTAACCTGATCTGCCAACAGTGACACTTAAAAGGTGGATCATTATGTCAGTAACTTTTTTAATTTTCGAAATCGCTTCGATATATCTTTACTCATAAAGGCATAATCGGCCTTACCCGCTTAGATGACTCACCCTGTATATAACTGGTGTAAATCCTGCCTTAGTGGATATAAGGTATACTGAACAATAAAACTGTTATTATTCTAGTCAAACATTTTGTTTCCCCAACTGTATCGTTTGTATGTAGTTACTTGTCAAAATATAGTAACCTGATCTGCCAACAGTGACACTTAAAAGGTGGATCATTATGTCAGTAACTTTTTTAATTTTCTGCATTTTTTTTTTGTAAATAGAAATGTAGCACTGCTCACGTCAACTACCATCTGTCATTAAACTACTGTCAAATTTTGAGAAAGCTGTGTCATTCAGTTAAAGTGTGAAAAAGTGAATTTCGTGTGCTCACCAAGCATTATTTCTTACGGAAGAAAACCATCACGCAAATCAAGGCCAAGCTTGATAAATACTATGAGCACTCTGCAACATCAGAATCAATGGTAGCGAAATTGTGTACTCAATTTCGATTTGGTCGCTCAAGAACGAGTACCGCCGAAAGGTCTGGCCGCCCAATTAAGGTCACTTACACCCGAAGCAACTGAAAAAATCCACGGCAGATCGGAGGTTGAAAGTGCGAGAAATTGTAAAAACTATACACATCACATAGGTCAGTGGTTTCGATACTGAATGATCACTTAAGTCCGAGAAAACTATCCACAAGGTGGGTGTCTTATTTGATTATAATTGATCACAGAAGCCATTGCGCGATAACTTCGACGGAGTATTTGACGTTATTCGACCGCAATTCGAGTCGGTTAATAACCGCGGAAGAAACTTGGATCCATCACAACACGCCGGATACCAAGCAGCAGGCGAAACAGTGGGTCTTACGGATGGAATCCACACAGAAGAAGGCCAAGAGGGATCTGTCGGCCAAAAGGTCATGGCGACAGTATTTTGGCAAAAGGCAAAAACAATCAACAACTGCGAACATTACGGCAAATTATTGGCGATCTGAAGAAAGAAGAACCGCATTTCGCCAAGAAGAAAGTGCTCTCCCATAGAGATAATGAATGTGTGAGGTTCGTAGTCGCCATAGCAAAATAAATTAGGCCAGCGACCACTTCCTGTTAACAAACATTAAAAAATTGGTCGACGGAGAGAGACTCGGCATCAACGATAAAGTTATTGTTCAAACAAACGCCTATATTGAAAAACTCGATAATCTTACTATTTGGAAGAGATCAAAAAATAGAAGATACTTTGGACGAAGAGTAAGAAGTTCAAAAAAGGCTATTTTGAAAACTAATTTTTTTTGCCGAAAAACTATCTTACATTCAAAAATGATCCACACTCGAAACTAATTTATTATCCCAATTTCAGTTTGAATATTAAAAAAATCCGTGGCCTTTCTCAATATTAAAAGATTTCAATTGACTTACGTAAATAGTAAATTTCGCAAAGTATAATAGTTGAAAGTCCATATTAACCAACCAAATTTAATTCATTTCAATAGACTTAGTAGTTTTCCTCTCTCTCTCACTCACTAGTCCTTCACCGCCAATCAATCAGGACGTGAACCATCCAGCACAGGATGCCGTGGATTTAGGGGATGACATTGTAAGTTGTACCTATATATGTGTAAGTCTGATGTTGTGTGGTGTCTGTATGGGGCTTTGCGCGCTTGTATTAAATTAAGTTGCGGACGATCCTGAAAGTACGGGGAGGATATTACCACCGCAACATTATTAGCCGCTGATGAAGTTCGCGTCTGCGACAAGGACTTAATCCTGACCGTCGAGCCCTCTCCCGTCCCCCCCAACGCGTAGGGGGCACCTTTATTACCGTGAAAGGGTGACGTGGTTCGTCGCCAAGGGTCGTATCGAGGAGCCACTTTTGCTTTACACTATAAAGGATGGAGGGTCGATTGCTTGTCTTGCACACTTTGCACTTTGACACTGTTCAATCCCCTCGCCGGCCGATAAAACGATGGGAAGGGTACATTCCGAGACAAAAGTTCGATATTGTAGGATTTGTCAGTTAGTATGTATATCTAATTTAGAATTTAAAGAAACTTCGAGTAGAAATTTCTTAAGAAGGAATTATTTGAATAATATACATTTTCTATTTAACTCTTTTAACATTGTATACAATTTTAGATAATTAATATTTCAGTCACGCAACAGTATTTTGAGGATAGTGAGGGAGATCACTACATATATGGTATAGAGGTTCTACATCATTGTTTATTTAAGTGCGTTGAAAAATAATAATAAAAATTGAATACCTGACATGCACTATTATTTTAATAAATTACATATATGCAATTAAGAAATTGCCTTAAAGATAATTACTGTTTATTTATAGTTTTTATGGATGTTGATAAGAGCTAAATAATAATTTAAAGGTTTGTCTATTAGAACCTATTTATAAACAATCCATCTTTATCATAAAAATCCATGACGTAATACTTTTAGTACGTTTATGTGAGCATTGTGATCGACGAATAAAATTTGTGAAGTTTACTATAACCGAACGTTGTAAATCTGCTGTCAAATGACTCACTAGCGAAGTGTAAACGAAGTTTCATATACGCCAACATTATTATTTCTAATTAAGATTAATTATTTAAATAATCTTGTAATTATTATTATATAATATATTCTGCAATAATAAAATTATAAATTTAGTAATATGCAGGATGTTTCTTTATAACATGCTAATATTTAAGGGGGTTATTCTTGGATCGATTTTATGAGAAAAAACTATTTATGTAATTTTGAACAACAATTTATTTAAGAGAATAACGTAATCTACATACATTTTGAAATGGTAACAGCAATTTATCCTGAACGCACAAAGAAATAAATTAAATCAGATGTTGGAAATGTCCATCTCCTGCTAATATGCATGCCTCTGGTCTTTTTCTCATGGACTCACGTACTCTTTGGAAAATGCCGCGGGAGTGTTTCTTATTGTTTCGCAAGAAGCTATGATGTGATTTCTCAACTGTTCTTCAGTATGAATTTGGTGTGCCAATGTTTATTGAGGTTCGAGGACCTAGGTTTCTTTATAAAACTACCCTACTAAAAAACCCTTGAGAGGTATTGGATACTGTTACCTTTCCAATCAAGATGTCACTAATAACGCAAAAAATGCTGGCCCTTATCAAAACTTCCCCCGATTCATTCACAGATGCCACTAACATTAATGTATCTAAAATCACTCGTTACAGATACCTATACTGGAACAAACACTTCCACAATGAAGGTAGCCTTCCTACTTATGGGAATACTGTTTTTGTTGGTATATCAGTCAATTGCATTTCAACAGATAAGTATTTTTATCGACAGTACACTTATAAGAGTGTATTAAGTCTTTTCCTTTAGGTTACCTGTCCATAATAATCAAAAATTGGTGTCAGGAACATATTAATACATCTAACAAGATATTATTTCATCATACGTGCAATATAACCTATTTACTCTGGTGAAGGTTATGCCTTTAATCGAAATTAAGTTGGAATTATTTCAATACTTAAAAATGTTTTATGTCAATCATGGCAATGAATTGAACTTGAGAACTGTTTTTAAATATAGAAAGGAAGTATTTATACCATATGTTCAAATTTAATGCCAATATTTAGTTTAATTTGTTGTAGTTGCAACAATGTACTTGATATAAATATATCAAATGTGGATTTCAGTAGAATACATATTTCATAATCTTCTGTAATATAAAATATCTGTTTCTCACAATACGTAAAAGAAACGTCAAATAACGGCTGATGTTGCCCGAAAGTCGGACTCATCCCAATAATATAGAGTTGCCGTTCGATCTCATCAGAACTATCAACCAAAAATCCGACCCAGATTCGCGGATTAAAAACTGAATTCCTTTTGATAGATGACAGCCCTGCGGGCTTCCTAATACTATCTTATCGTCTCTGTCCATATATCCTTTCAAAAACAAGATAAATGTGAATAAGTAAAACACTGTCCTTGTTGATTAATACACACATTAATGCGTCCGTGGTATTTTGAATTTTACACAGCGGATATGTTGCGCCTAGGAATATGAAAAAGTGCGTTCGTTGTGCTGATCCGAGGTCGTTCCTGATATTCTTTGATTATTTCACTTATACAATATATTCCTATTATTTATTAAAGTGTAACCTTCTTAAGGAAATATTCCATTATATGTGTCTATTAAATGTATAATAATTATAAAAATAAGCAACAACTACATAGAAATTATTTATTCATTTAGATATGTTGTCAAATATAAAACAATCGATAAATTAAACTTGAAAAGATCATGACACCGATATTACGTACTGGTAGTTCAAGTAGTATCACCTTTTAAATTGTCTAGTCGTCTTTTCAACTGTCTTTGTAAAGATGTGCTCATGTCTATATTCCAGTAATTTGTGTCGAGAACCATACTGATGCGAAATTGTTAATTGCACTTGCAATGCTGATCCGGTTATAAAAAAAATGAAAAATATTGAGGCGTGGACGATACACGATTCTTTTAAACAACAATTGTTACAAGTTATGTTGTAAATATTGTTATCCTCGCGTAAGCCGATTTATTACACGTATAAATGAAGTAATTTCGAAATAAGAATTTTCGACCAGTATTTCGTAGAATGCCTAATCTTCTTAAACATATACCTATGTACATATATGCTTACAGTAACACTTTTTATCAGATTGCTTATTTTCACATGCCAAGCTAATCGAACTTAATATTTTTCATAATCTACCTCAACTTATCAATAAACTTAAAAATATTCGACTTAGGGAAATATGTACTTATCTGTGATAATATTGTTTATTGATTTGCGTAGATTATAATAATATCACATCACCATCTTTGTAGCGATGCAGTAGCGTGAACGTTGGTCGACTTGTTAAAACTCCCATGATTCCAATAACATTGTATAAATTATAATATTTAGCACGTGTGTATGCTACAAATGTATTTAAGCACGCATCGCTTATAAAATGAAGATTTATTTATTTTTTAAGGAAATAATAAACAACATTCTGTCTTAAGCTAACTTTAGCATTTTTATTAGCTTTATCAAAAATTTAGCTTATGGAATAATTCAGTACAGTCAGAACTTGATGTTTTACAATAACGCTAGTAGACTTCTGCAATTGATTCAAATGTTTGCTGTCATAGGTTCAACAGAAATGTAATTTTTGTTAGAAAGCGAATCTACATGTTTTAAAACCTTTTGAAACGAAGTTCTATAGAGAAAGTTGCTAAACTGTTTTTTTACAAATTTAAAGCAAAAGTAGTTATAATAATAATACAATTCTTCAATGTTACCGCAATACCATTTACCGGACATGTATACAAAATAATAGTAAATAATAATGATCGAAAAAAAGTTAAGGATATTATAAGTTTCCAGATAAATAATGATCACTTTGAGAAAATTTCTGTATAGCCTGATTCTCATTGAGCTAGAACTGCGTTGGAGCCATTGGCGTTGAATGATATCCAGCACTTTATCTGCAGTAATCCGCCATATCTTAATAGCATACAGCATGGGACATGTTCGTATCAACGCTGCAAATCTAAACGCCATAAGAAGAATTTTTCCAGATTTGTGGGACAATCTTGATAACAGTTGTCAGGTAATTTAATTTTGAGATTTCAAGCGCAGCGATCGCAAATAAACGCAAAGTATTTCTAATAGAGTTACTCATATTGTTCAACGCAGAATTTTTTTATTTAGTTTGTATTGATAATCGGCAGAAATTTATTTGTAACTCGATTGTATGTTAAAAATCGACATTTAAGAGTTGTTCTCTCTGACAATGGATGAGTCAACAGATGTTTCGAATAAAAATAATTAAGATCATTGTCTTACAATAAATCCGTGCAATTAGAAGTAATCCTTTACGGTTCTGCGAAGACGCGTAGTAATACAACTCGTATTTTTAATACTGAAATTGATAATTCTAAGATACCAACTGTGGATAGTGTGAAGAGTCTGGGACTACTTGTGGACAACACACATAGGTACAGGCACCAGGTCTATGACTACATTCGCAATGCTTATCTATATTTGAAGAAATTCTATCCCCACAGACATGTACAGAAATCAACAAGAAGAATCTTTGCGATGTTTTTGTTCTCTCTCAATTTTCATACATTCACTCAGTTTTTGACAGGTTAACGCAAAATCGTATACAAAAAGTACAAAACGCCTGCTTGAGGTTCATATATGGTATACGGAAGTTCGATCACATTTTGCACAAACTTAGCTGTGCAGATGGAGCTTAGGTGTTTGACTTTGTATAACAAAATTATTACATTGAAAGAACCACCATACTTGTATCAGAACGGATGTTTATAATCTCACTACGAGGTTTAAAGGTAGAATTTCTCCACCACCACCAAAAACCGCTTTATATCAAAGTTCGTTTTCATATCAAATTTATTGAAAGCGTAACGGGCTACCTACTGATGTCTCTTCTGGCTCGCCTTTATGTAATTGTATAAAGAAAAAAATATTACATGAACAAGAAGTTGATGCTTTTTATTTATTTTTGTGTGTGTTACATGAAAACCATTAGAATGGTAGATTGGTAGATAGAATATTCATTTTCTCGTGTAAGTCATATTTGCTGTGGTAGTGCGTTCAAATCGTACTTTTTTCCTACTGATGCAATAAAGGACACTTTGTTAAGTGTATGGAGAGCTGCTTGAAGTTAATAGGACTCACGGCATGACCACTGGAAAAGATATTTGAGTTGAAAAACAATTTTGAATGGAAAAACTTAAAAGTGTATCACTACTGATGGTGGCAAAAACTTGCGTGGAGAATTAAAGGTGTGGTTCTTCCCGTATCAAAGGCCACAGAAAGTAATTGAAATCCGTTAATCGTACAATGGATCACTCATCAGCAGTATTTGTGTGTAAAATGCTTAGATACGTCAGTTTTAAAGCAAGTTGTGTCGGCTGTTAATAATATCAGATCAATAATCGTCAATTTCGCGAGTTTATTGGAGACTGAAAAAAAATTTTTGGGTGTGCTTAAGACCACACGGCAGAAGTGAAAACTTCATCAAGGCGAGGTTAATAATACGAAATACAAATTTTTTTTTCGTTCTATATTGCATTTAAAAAATATATATTTATTATTATTGTGTATACATTATTCTAGTACATTTCGCTCGGTCTGATCAAGTTTTCACTTCAAAAATTCATACGTACGCATGTATATATACAAATATTATAATTCTCATACGAGTACCCGCGATGGTCTAATGGTAACGTGCCGGCCTTATACCTGGGCGGCTCGGGTTCGCATCTGCACCCGCACAAGAATTTTTCAGAAAATAAAAATACAATATTTCGCGTATTTATTCTAAATTTCAATTTAATTGAAATTAAATACCGCTTAGTATTATAATACAAAGCCGAGCGTCGAGCCGAGTTTACCCGAACTAGCGTAACATTCCGAGCGTGACGGCTCAGTCTCGTTCAGTGCCCAACAATCAATGCATCAACGCGCCCATAGAAGTTCTCACTTCAAAAAATGATTTACCATGATTTTAACGTGGAAGAAAACTGCTTAAGAGTATTATTTATTTTTTGATTATAAAAAACATATTATACAGAGGCAATAGTAAAAGTAAATAAGATGAGGATAGATAGTTTGGCGTAACGTCATTGAATCCCATAGGTAAGACAATTTATCTTGGTTTAGCAAGTATTAAAAGTTTAACTCCTAAATGAGAGCAAAAGTATGAGCAAATATGTGTTAAACCAATCCTAAGCCTGGATTATTCTAATTTAGCAAACAATGTAAAAGCACTCACAGGCGTATTACTTCCAACATGTCACCAAAAATAAACCAATTAATGTTTCAACCACATTATTTATGTATATACCGATATAGTTCTCCTTCATCTAATTTTCTCGATTATCGATTGCAAATTCAATCGGATATTCTTGCCAGGCTATTCACGTGAATGTCACTTGATTATTACGCGCGCCGTTTAAATAATTCATACTTGCATGGCTTATGTACACGTTTATAATTATAACCGATAACCGTGAGTGTTTTTTATTCTCTCTTATTTTAATTCAAGGTTTGTCGTGCGACCATAGGTTACAAACAGACATACGACGTACGCAAGAGTCTGAAATGCTTACACGTCAGCAATGTCACTAACGCAACACTTGCTCGTATTTATTCTCTTACTTCCATGGTTGAGTATAAAAAAAACATTGCGTGGATTAAATCGTTGATCTTTTACGAATTGCAGTTTATAAATAGAATTGTCAATGAGTTAATTGTTTTAAGTAGTTCCAGTAACAGATTAAATTATGTGACGAGAGAATACATTCGAGGTATAAAATTGCATGTTTTTAGAAAAATGATGAAAGCGAGTCGTTCAGCTTATTTCTTCAAATTTTCGTATTGTTTTGGTCACCAAACTGAGTAAAACTGCCAATTTTTAAGACTCCTGTATTTGTTTCAGGTAAAGCCTGTTTGGCTCCATGCTGATTGGCCTACAACGCATATTACAAAATATAGAATTTCACTCTGTTACTTGATATGAATCAGTACGATTTAAAAGGCTCGAACTCGACACACGTGGTGGCACGTAAGAAAGCGCACCTGACTAAAGACTGGGTGGTTCTGGGTTCGAACCTCAGCCGTGGGTAAAGTTTTAAAATTGAATTTACTTAATTAAATAATTGTTAGTGCAAAAGCAGAAAACTATAATTAGAAATTTCATCACTGAGAAAAACTAATTTTAAAATTATTTAAAACGTATTATTAATATTGTTACTGAAATTCAATAGAAAAGAAATACTTTTATTGGCAGATAATTTTTTCAAAATTGAAAAGATAAGCAGAATTTGATCTTAATTGATAGCAACAGCTAATGCTATAGTAAAATAGTAAAATATTTTGCAACTATGATCGAGATAAAGAATATTAACTAGTAATTAAACATATTAAAAGCGACCACATAAATTACATTAAATTGTGAAATGTGCAACAAAGAGATAAAATGGTTCGAACTTAATTCAATTCTAATTCAATTTAGATTGGGCGTGACCGCCGGCATCGCTTGCCTTTCCTTATCAACTTCTCAGTTTTACAAAACACGACCGGGGTCTGTGTTAGTTTATGTCAGTGTTAATTAATGCCTCTGTAATAGTTTATTCAGTAATAATTTTCCAAGGTGATTTTTAGAAAAACTGCATCAGCAGTTAGTTAATGAAAAGCGATTAGGAACACATTTTGTGTTGTTGTAGCGTTTTTGGTCTTCATACAAATAAAAACGAGAATTTCTTAACAAGAAATAAAATAAACACAACAAATAAAAATCACCGTCACCACACTAATGTACAATGCTCTGCATGCGTTACGGGATACTGACAACACGGGTTTTTTAGTCAGTGCTTCTGATGATGACAACATTATTGGCGAAATACGTATTTAACATTTTGTGCATTAGTGTGGTAACGGTATTTTTAATGTATTTTGTTTAGTGTCCTAAAAAATAAATTAGCAAAATATTGGCTAATGTTAGAGATTACTCTCAGTACTGCAGTATAATATAAAAGCAAAGTAATAAACTATAGTAGTGATGTTGAATTCAGTTACTTTTCAATACTTGTAACTATTCGTTACTTTCGAATTCAATATGCGTTACTTTTTATTCGTTACCGCGTACTCGTTCAAATGTGCGGTGTGGGAATATCTATAGTTAAGATATGGTACAAACAAAATGTTCACTTTTATACTAATTTTAATATATATTTTGTTAAATAAATAAAATTCCTTAAAAGTATCACACAAAACATTCAAACTCAAAATTAAAGTAAAATGTCAAAAGCTAAAGTATTTTTTAAGGAGTCCCTATTTTATTTAGGATAGGCCAGATATTCTATCGTAAAACCATAAAAATCCCCGACTCCGATATTAAATCACACAAATAAATGTAGAATATAAATTGTACACGGCACAAAATTTATTTTACGTTCAAAACAAAACTTTTATAATGAAATCGACCTACGCAAATAACAAGTAATACTAGTAATTGGTTAAATTCAAATATTTTGTACAAAGTTATTTACTTTAAATTATATTTTTTAATAAAATATTTCAGACAAGATTGTATTCTAAAAGTTATATATTTATGAGAGTAACTGTTTGAAAAAGTAACGATTATGTGAAACCAGTATTCGTTACTTCGCATCTTATCGAGTAACGAATACTTTAGTAACATTTGCAACACCACTAAACTATAGTCTATATGGTGCTATCAGAGATATAGAGAGGGGAGAATGCTCTTGAACCATTGCGCATCTAATTTTTACGCGACGCAATGATCGCCGCCATTTTGACCCAGGTATGTCATGAGTGGTTTTGTTTATGTTCATCTAGGTTATGTTTGTGGTGTATTGGGTGTATTACTAGATTATTGTGTTTTTGTTTTTGACTTTTAAATGTAGTTCTCAGACATACTTGTTTCTGGTGAATCGTGTGGAAAAAGCAGCTGTGGAAGTAATATTTGTTTCATGTGCTCAAATGTGTAGTTTCATTATTGTATAAATGTTTTAGATATTAAATACATAAATACCCATATAAACATGTCGTGCAGTGCTAACAGCTGTCCCAATATTAAGAGGTTTAAACCTGAAGGATAAAGTTTTCACAGGTTTGAAGGCAAGATCATTTTAAATTTGTTGAAATATCAAAATTATTTCAGATTTTCAGAAGGTGCCTTGTTACCGATATGCTTGAAAGCTTTGAATATAGCAACTGATTGGCTATGGTCAGAGAATAAATATGTTTGAACATTTCAGAGATGAAGATTATGTGCCAATGGAACACCAGCGATTACGATTGTGTTACAATGCTGTAGCATCTTTGTAAATAATACTGGAAACATCTGCTGTAGTGGACAAAATCTTCTGATGAATCGTTAGCAGGAGCACATGAAGTGCCTTTATTAAGTTTTGAAAAGGAGAGAGCTTGATCGGATGATCCCAATAGACCAAGATTAGATAGGAAATTGAGAGCACTACAATGTAATAAATTAATTAAAATGATTAAGTATATAAAGTATAAGTAGCACACTTTTTTCAGAATGTTTTCTGGTTATGAGACTTGTTCTGACATGAGCTGCAGGAAAAAAAGGCAAAATTGACAAAGACTTTTCATAATTTTGCATAAGTTTTTATATTGTATTTAAGAAATATTATGTAAAACAAAATCAATTTATTTTTATGGTATCTCCTGGTAAATATAAAAGAAAATATGAAGCTTCGAAAAGAAGTCAAGCAAAATCAACAGAGAAACTTTATGGCACAACAGGAACTATGAAAAATCTAAACTCTTACCTGTGTTGCAATTAATATTTTGTAGTTTCTTATTTTATTGTTGCAGATTATTGCAGCTATTGTATATGGATATATGCAGGAAGTATTTAATTGCAGTGTAAAGATAAAGTGTTTAATACCCCAAAAGAAATATCATTAATAAATATAATATCTATAATAAAAGCAATAAGCATCATTTCATATTTTTATTAGTAAAAACTTGTACACATGAACAAGTATTTTTATTTCACATTACACTGAATAACAGAAAGCATGAAGAGAATAAAAAGTGCATTTCTAAATGTTAGTACAATAAGTTAAAAAAAACACTAAAATTAACTCTTGCAATTTTACACTACTGTTATTTGCACCAACTTAATGTCAAAACATGAATGTTGATCATTAAAATTACATGTTTTCAAGATCGTATATTGTCAACAATATGTCAGTACCATACACTTTTTCTTCTTCCATCAACCATGTTTAATCCTAACAACAAATTCTGGACTCTGTGTCTAATTTGGCAGTGACATGATGTTTAACTTGAACCCATACAAGTTCGATGAGGTTTAAATTACAGTGATATGGAGGTAAACGCAAAGCAGAAAAACCTTTTTTTCATACTATCTCATTAACACCATATAAAGGTAAATGACAGGTTGTTTTTTTGCAAGCTCCAGTTATTCAGATTTTAGTATACTGCTATCAGCAAAAATTCCTCGTGGTGAAAGTTATTCAACCTTTCCTTTGACATGTTCCTTTTATTGGCCATAAGCCACCATTGGTATTAATAATTTATACGATAACTCACATAATATGTACATACAGCAAGAGCGCGCGAGGTATGATCACCTGATGGTATACGTAAACTCGCATCTAAACGTGGTCTGATAATACATATTAGAGTTACGGCACAACATACTAGCATTGCCTGCTCATATTCGAACTCATAGTGATCTGATTATTTTTTCGCAGATTGACAAAAAGAACAAATTAAATTTTCTCTTTAAGTGATGACGATTGCTTAGATAAGTCGATAATAACGCGAAGATTGTAATACTTATAACGTAATTATGATTATCCTTATGAAATTAAATAATAATGTAGTTGTGTAAAAAGTTATAGCAGTACAACTGGGTTTTAGAATGAAATAAAAACAACCCGCCTGAAACATCTGCAGAATAAACTAAGATGTCTAGAAAAAAATAAATAAATAGAAATTTCATGGTAAAAAAAACTATAAATAAGTATAACAGAAATACCCTAAAATAACATAAAAACGACCCTTGAAATAGAAATTAAAATTAGAGATTCTCTCCAGTAAATATAACGAAATAACAACTCTGGAAATATAAGTTGAATACATTTATAGCAGAATTATGCATTCAAAAATAAAATAATTACTCTGGTTAATAAAAAAACAAAAACTAAATAAATGAATCTCATGGAGAAAAAGAAATAAAAGAAACTCCTAAATAAAAGAATAATTGATCCGTTAGTGAACTAGATGTTCGAAACGACCTCCTAACTCGAAAGCACAATATCCCAATCTATTAACAAAGTCTTTACGAACATTTCTCATTATTTGTGGTGATATGTTTCGCATACAATGATTAATTTTTACACGAAGTTCGTCGGTTGTCTGAGCTCTGTTATGTTGGAAACCGTAAATAGAAGATTTTACATAGCCCCACAGGAAAAAGTCGTTCGGTGATAAATCAGGGGACCTAGCGGGCCAACGAATAGCACATCAGCCAGCTATTAATTTATTATTAAAAATATTAGTTAAATATTCTCTCACTGGTGCAGCGTTATGCGCAGGACACCCATCCTGCTGAAACCAAATATCATTTAGGTTAATGCCTTGTATGTTTTGCACACAAGGTATAACACTATTTTGCAAAAGAGCTAAATACTTTTGAGAGTTTAAATTCCCATCAATAAAAAAAAGGGCCCAATTATATGGTCCCCTAAAAGGCCTGCCCAAACATTTAACTTTTGCGGATATTGCGTTCGAGCGTCATAAATCATATGTTTATTGTTCTTCGACCAATATCGGGTAACAGACGGGTTGTGTTTCCCATGTATGGGGAAAGAGGATTCGTCAGTAAATAATACATGATTAACAAAATGTTCATTATTGTTGCAAAGTTCTAGGAGGACCTCACAAAAATCAAACGTTTCGTATTTATCGTTTGGAAATATTTCATTAGATTTTTTTAATTTATATGAACGATATTTGTTTTTTCTTAAAACTTTACGAACAGTGGTATGTGCTATATTAAGTTGGTGAGCAAGTGTTCTACTCGACAACTGTGGTTCCCTCTCCACTGCAGCGCAAATTAAAACATCTCGTTCTTCATTTTGTGTGGCTTCTTTTCTATGCTTTATAGGGTATAAACAACCGTGCGTTTCAAAATTGTTAATTATATGACGCACTGTCCCGTAAGCAATAGTTTTTTCAAACTGCGTTTGAAAAGAAAGCATGTTTTGCCGAATAGATTGACCACGATGATAACATTTTACAACAAACTTTCGTTCTTCGATGGATAAAATGTCCATACTTAAATTTATAAAATGAGCAACCACTAAGAAAAATAATATTATGAAATATTATACGCAAACAGTGCCAAGTATAAACCTACGTACATTCCTCTTTGCAGACAGCACGCAACTGATGTAAATATCTGGCGAACACAGCTGGCGGAGATCATTTTTCGGAATATACGTCCGAAGAATATCGACTGGCATCGGGTGATCATACCCCGCGCGCTCAAGCTGTATATATTAACTCACATTTTTCTACAATTTGGTAACTCATTCCTCAAGAAAAATGAAAGCACATGTCGTCCAAATGATTCTTTTATGCTTCATCCAAGTTATTGTTTTCCTTAATATTCTTACTACTACCCACTTTGTCTGCTGTTTGATTGACAGTAGTTGTTTTAAACATACTATATATTTATGCTTAAAATACACATTGTCCAAACCTTATACGTTTTCCTTTACGATTTTTTGAAGGACCCAGTAAAGCGCTACCACCATACTATAAAATATTAGCATTATATTCTATCTTCCGCGCATTTGTAAGAGCATTCCCCCTTTCTATATCTCTGGGCGCTTTACAGAAAACAAATAGCGATATAATATATGTAAATACGGAATTCATAAATATTGAATTTTAACACATTAAAATTTAACATCTGAGCCTATGAATGGTAGGTCTTATTTAATGTTCTTCTCTTAGTCATCAATCTTAATAGAAGAAGCATATTTTTCTTACAAATCTAAACAAGGCGATTAAATCGAGCAGAAATTCTCAGGGTTCTCAATACTAGAAATGTAGTACTCTATCTGAAGTATGTTATCATCGTCAGTGATGTCTCATATTCAACAAAGATAGTTACATCTACGTATTGCATCTCTTTCCTATGACATATGAACGAGTATATGCCTACTTGAAAATCGATCACTGAACATAAATTCAATGTAAATGTATAAGCAAGGATGCAAAACGGTATACAGTAGATAATATACATGTTTCGTTGTCCAGCAAACAGAAATTTCGATAATGAGTATACTTTCTTTACCTTTATATCCATATAGGCAATTCGCGCTTAATTGGTAGAAATAATCTCAATTGTCAATTTCTTCAGGATTTCTTTTTAAATATCAACACTTTTCCTGGAACTCTTACACAGTGAGCATTACATTTAACTTAACTGCGTCAGATGATTTTATAGAATTGAGAATTAGAGTTTCGTTTTGATAATTCCACATTGGCGTATCTCCAATTACAGCTATTAGTAAAATTGCCATAAAATATGTCGGTCGGCTTTTGTAGTGGAAACTAGAGGAACCTGAAATTACCATTTAGTGAAATTGTTAGCTAAGAATATCATAAATTACAGTTAGCTTATCATAATTTTTAACTGTTGTAAGTTCCATCACATCGAAACAGTGAGGCCAATTTTGTATTAACAAGAATTAGGATATTCTCACTTAAACTTGAAGACCAAGTTTTGACAGAATACCTACTATTTGTCTACAAATGCAACCGTAACATTCAAGTTAAAACAAACCTGTACCTGTTCCTCCAATAATTACTTGTTTCAGGTAGGTCGGTCGTCGTCATTATTCTTCTCTAAACTCGTCCGAAGTGAACAATTTATATGGAAATACAATTCGGAGTAGAGGTTGGACGGCGCATCACAATGGCGGCACCGCGCGATCCTATCCGAGCGAGAACTAGTGGTCAGGCTCAGAAGTAAACTATGCAGGGACTCTTTCCTGCTCGCTACCCGGATGAATATACTTTTTTGGTCGCTGGAGGTGGGTGATTTTTAATTCACGCTCAGTCGCTTTCATTATCCGATTAATAATGCGCCGGTTATGTAATTGTATTTCAATTTGTTTCGTGACCGACCGGTGCTGGTGGCTTTGTTTCAGATTGATGAATACGTGGCGCGTCAGAGTCTCGATGTGGTATAATGTTTCGAAATGAAACGTTCGTTTCAGAGTTAATTTGATAACAAAGAAAATTGAACAAATAAATGTAACGAAGACAAGAATAATGCATACCTATCTTAATTTAGATGTACTATGGATATCTTATTACTTTTGTATTGTACAGGGTGAGTCATTAGTAGCCACTTCTTTGATTGCTCTTTTGTGTTTCAAATAAAAGAAAAAACAATTAGTGGAAGATTCATGGTTGCTTGGGGCGCATATTCTAAAAATACTTTAAGCTCTGACGCACTTATGGTTTCAACGCAAATGCATGAGATTTAATTTTTTTAAATGACTCACACTCTATATATTCTAGTACTACTACCTCCGGTTTACCGATTTGACTGAGAATCTAATCATATCATGAAAAGATCATTATACTCTTAAACATACGGTTTAGTGCTGATTCTTTACAAGTTCGCCTTGATCCTGATCACACACATGAATGTACACACAATGAGAAAGAGAGATTTTTCAAAAACCTCTATTTCGGTATCAGAGAACTCTGAAATTTAAAGTTTCATATTGCTAGATTTAATCGTTTGGTCGCTATTGTGGTCGCACATAAAGAGACATAGGCAACCTAGACATCAGCAAAAATCTCAAGGTCAAAACCTTTCCTGTACTTCTGTATATTACGTATAAGTCAAAATAGGATAATGGAGATAATCAGTATATAGGTAATTTGTATCGCTCGACAATGGGTACGTATTTCAGTCTACTGGTGTCGTCAGCACTGCTTTATCGAACATATTAATTGTTCAATATCTCCTAGAATTTACGAGAAAGGACTATGTACAACGCTTGTGTTTCCAAAGACCACTCAAATTGGATATTTTGATATCAATCGACGCGTCTTGAAATTTTGATTATTTGATAACATTGAGCCAAACGTTAACTTAACAAATATGGAGGTAATCTTTAATTGAAAAGTAAAATGTTCCATTACTTTATATTAGTGAGAAAGAGAGAGGTAGATACCATTTGTTGAACAAGTCCGGCATCTACCATAATTTTAAAGGTATTTTTGTGATTATTTTGAATGTATGTTCAGGCATTTTAATCTAGTCATCAATCCAGGTCTGGTAATACAGGGTATTCCACGAGAGCCGTTCGTTAGAAGTTTTCGTGGGTAGAAAAAACTTAGAATTCTGAAATTTTGGGTTCCAGGGTTATTCAAGATTCTCTTTCATTTTAAAATATTTTCAAGATCATACTACTTCCGGTTATACCGGAAGTCGCCATTAACTTCCTTATTTTAAATGGAACACTCGGTATATTATTTCATTTTTGGATTCCTGAGAAAATTTCATTGTGGGTTTTCATCAGGTTTCCCTATACCTATTTTCAATTTTTTCTTAGATATCTTGATTTTTTTTGAAAATTTTAGACAGATGTAGCCCTGTTTTGAGCATTGCGCCCTTTAACCAATTTCGATTGGTGGAAAGCGCTTTTGGGGTAGACGGAAGCACAGGAATGATACTTTCGAATGCCATATTGACAACTGATTTATCGCATACAGGGTATCCAAAATTTAATGACCAATTACATCATTTTAGAAATTGAAAAAGTTCGTTTTTTCAAATGGGACACCCTGTATTTTATTGGATGGTCGGATGCAGAATTTGATTCTGCATCGATTTGCTATAACATTCCCTATACCTATTTCGAGTGGTTTTCTTGTTAATCCAAATTTTTTATTTTAATGTGGTTTTTTGGCAGAAACCGAAACATCGCTTGCCTTTCGAAGCCAAATAAACATCAATGAAACGGTAAAAAAATTACTTTAATTAGAACATGACATTAGTACATAACATTTAGAACGAAATATAAAATAAAATCAAAAAAATGGAACATAATGACAAAAAATAATAAGAGAATGTAAATTACAATAATTGTTCTATATGACCTCCATTTTGGTTCAAACACTGAATAACTCTGTCATATACTCCATAAACAGATTTCCGAAGTTCGTCTGGACTTATATTAGTAAACGCATGGTGAACACGGTTCAATAATTCCTCTCTAGTTTGTACCGGCCTAAAGTACACTAGTTCTTTTATACGACCCCAGAGGTAAAAATCCAAGGGGGGGGGGGCAAATCGGGTGATCTGGGTGGCCAGTTCCAAGGTCCCCGCGGGCCAATCCACCGATCCTCGAACATCATTGACAATTGCCGGTGTACAGCTATAGTTGAATGTGCTGGAGCACCATCAAGCTGAAACCAAATGTTTGCTCTATCACGTGGAGGTAGGGCATTTAGAAAATCACTAACAAACCCTCTCAGTATCTCCAGATATCTAGCCGCATTTAAATTTTCATCGTACACTTGATAAGCCACTCTGTTGTCCATAATTAAACAAAAAACATCGAAACTAAAGCGGTCTTTGTGATTATGTTCCCTAATAACATGTGGATTATCTTGTGCCCAGTAGTGAGTATTTCGGCGATTTGTAATTCCTTGCCTGCTGAATTTCGATTCATCAGTCCACATAATCTGATGAAGAAACCTCGTATCTTCGGTCATTTTCAAAATCATAAATTCGCAAAAGTTGACACGTCTTGCCTCATCACCAAGCCGTAATCCGTGAACAGTTATCAAAAAGGATGCATTCCATGTTTTTTTAATATCCTGTGGATTGATGTTTTTGAAATACCCAAATCCAGCGCTGCTGTCGAAATTGAACTCCGCGGATAAGCTTGAAAAAACGCCAACACATTCACCACGTTATCTTTATTATCAGTTACGGGCTTTAGTTTATTTTGAGTTGCCCTTACGTTTCCAGTTGCTATAAAGCGAGTTTCGATTCTTGCAAATTTTCCGGGAGTCATTGTTGGTAGGTCCGGATATCGTTCATTAAATAGTCTGCATGTTCGTCGAACAATTCGTCTACATTCACCGTGCGTGTAAAACAAATTTAATAAATCATTATTGGAATATTCTTCAACATTCTCCATTATAAACTGTACTTAAGCAAGTTAACAAAATCCCTAGAACTGTAAGTAGATACCTCACGAATCTGTACGATGATACTGCTTTGACATTAAATCAACATTGTTTCAATTCCTGTCAAAATCAAGGCTTACTAGGTAGAACTTTTGAAGTTTGATCATCTTTTGATAAAAATATGGATTAACAAGAAAACCACTGGAAATAGGTATAGGGAATGTTATTGCAAATCGATGCAGAGTCAAATTCTGCATCCGACCATCCAATAAAATACAGGGTGTCCCATTTGAAAAAACGAGCTTTTTCAACTTTTAAAATGATGTAATTGGTCATTAAATTTTGGATACCCTGTATGCGATAAATCAGTTGTCACTATGGCATTCGAAAGTATCATTCCTGTGCTTCCGTCTACCCCAGAAGCGCTTTCCACCAATCGAAATTGGTTAAAGGGAGCGATGCTCAAAACAGCGTTACATCTGTCAAAATTTTCAAAAAAATCAAGATATCTAAGAAAAAATTGAAAATAGGTATAGGGAAACCTCATGAAAACCCACTATGAAATTTTCTCAGGAATCCAAAAATGAAATAATATATCGGGTGTTCCATTTAAAATAAGAAAGTTAATGGCGACTTCCGGTATAACCGGAAGTAGTATGATCTTGAAAATATTTTAAAATGAAAGAGAATCTTGAATAACCCTGGAACCCAAAATTTCAGAAATCTAAGTTTTTTCTAACCACGAAAACTTCTAACGAACGGCTCTCGTGGAATACCCTGTATAATAAATAATTAGAGTTCATATTAATCAACCTTGCACATACGCCTTAGCAGTATCAGTCACATTTTTTACCCTCATGAAATATGCAAACATTTGTAAAATATTGGCTGAAAAAATAAAGAACAAATTGAAAAATATTGCTTTTATTGAATTCCCTACAGTTCAAAACTCAATAAAAGTCTCCAATACTATAAAAATGTACACTAATTTGACTATTCATGTTAAGTGCATTAATGACTTAATAAATTTAAAGTTACATCTGAATTACATATTTCAAAATATAAATACAGTAAACTAAGGAAAATTGGATATCATAAAATTAAACCTCACAATTTCCGTAATTACTTTTCCTTTGCGTTACGGCGTGTTAAAAGTGAATTATGTTGTTTTCAAGCGTAAATTATCTTTTTTACTTTAAACAAAACGTATACAATGAAGTACACAAATTAGAACAAACATAAAACAAAAATACGGCGTACATTTACAAAACATTATCTTTGAAGTTGATAATTGCTCGCTCAAAACTTTCATGGGAAGCTCATTTAGAAATATTTTTTTCTTTTAAACTAAGACCCGTTTATGCATGTTTTAAAAGTTGTTCTAGCTGCTCAGAGGCGGTCTTAAAAAGAATTGAGAAATTAAAAACAAAGTTTATATATATACATAAAACATAAGTGTGCAACGAGTACTAAGGACCGATCTTCCTAGGATGGATACAGAATAACACAAAAATGCGTCATAAATGTTATGTTAAATGACATGTTAATGTTCTGTTGTTGAATAATTTGTGACTTTTGTTTTAATATTTATTAACGTTCTCATAAGTATGGTGACTTAGTGTAGATCATGTATTACGCTTAAACTGCAATGTTTTCTAATTTCATTTTTACGTTTTCTTCTGAAGATGACTACTTAGTTGTCGAAATGTGTATCTAATTTATTTTTATTTTATTGTGATTAGGAAGTTTTGTTTCAGACTTTAAGTAATAGCCTCCTCCACTATTGTATAAATACATAGGCTATAATTTTGACTCAATTTCGTATATTTTGCGCAGCCCACTGTGGCGTTTTGGGTATTGATACGCATCGCAACTTAATCCCACAGGTTATCACGGATATACTCATATACAATTCATTGTAATATATCAGTGCTGCCTGGGATGTTTGGCTGAAATATGTACATCTTTCGTCCATTAAAAAATTAATAAGAAATATATTTGGAAAATTATTACCACCACAATATCCCATTGGTTCACCAACCGATGTATACGCAGCTCACAAAATTTATGTGGCGGGTGATCAATGAATTCTTTCACAGCGTTTTGTCCGCGTCCGGTTGGAAACGGTTATCCTCTAACGCCTTTTGCAATGGTGTAAAGATATGGAAATCACAATTCGATATACGTATATGGGCTACAAAGTAGAAGCTCTAAAACCCTCCAGTTGTGTTGTTGCGAATTTTCTTTTACCACGTTGACGATATTGTCATGAAATAAAATAACACAACGTCAAAGCTTTTCTGAACGCTTTCTTGTTATTGCTTGGTGAAGCTTGGTCCAAAGTTTCATTGCATACGTTTACATCGATATTTATTCTGCTTTAAACTCTATCAGTAAAAGCTTTTCATGGTTGAAAAAGTCAACATCACCTCGCCTACTGAGGGTTATGCTAATTTACTGCCAGGTTTAAAATAATTTTCGTCGACAAAAATTATTGGTCGCTGCTTCTCATTCGTCTCTACTTTTCCATTCTTAAATTTTTGACACCGCTTCTCATTCGTCTCTATTTTTCCAATCTCAAATTTTTGACACCATTCCTTCACAGTTGGATACGCAATATATGCGCTTCTATACAAATTGCTGTTGCTCATGCCTGGAAAATTCAATTTATTTTGCTGTTACTTTTGAAATATAAGTGAGGATATTTAAAAATGTATTATAGTTCTACTAATTTAACCGGAACTACATCTATCTTGTGGAAGGAGCAAGAAAATACGGATTACAGAGTACAAGTATATGAAAATGAGATCGGAAGTGACAGAAGAAAATAGATATAGTAGATTCAAATCACGTCAAGAGGAATATAAACTGGAAAAAGTGAAACAGTTAGAATATTTGGGCGTGGCAGTAACCAGTAAAGATCAAGAAAAGAAATAAATTGAAAAACGCATCGTACGATTGAATACAGCAGTTGGTGCTTTAACACGAATACTAAGAGGAAAAAGCGTATCCAAAACAGGCAAGGCAGACAGGCATATGAGACTATAAGCCGGCCGACAGTACCTACTATACGCAAGCGAAATATGGACAATAACAAAACAAGACGAAGAAAAACTAAAAATCTGGTAAGGGAGGGTACTTAAAAATGTTTGGAAAAGTGAAGAGATGGATAACAGGAGGCGACGAAAAACAAACAGTTAGAAGCAATGTATAGAAAACCAAATATAACGCAAATAATTCGATCACGAAAAGCTAGATGGTTGGGACATATTTCTGGAGTATCGAAACAGAAAACTGTGAAGAAAGCGTTACACGGAAGAGAAGGTAAATGATGAGGAGGTTCTTCAAGGAAAAAGTGGTTACAGGAAGTGCTAAAGGATATAGAGGAGGAAGGAATTGATGACTGGAAAGAAGGAGTGAGGAACCGGGAGAAGTGTAAAAAATGGTAGAAATAAAAGCCGAAGGCATCAAAAGCCTGTAGAACTGATATACAGGCTCAGGCAAATTTGTGGGAACACCAGATTTCTGGCAAAATTATGGGTTCTATAAAAAAATAACATTTATAAGAGTTATTGTAGTATTCTTATTCTAAAAATCTAAACGACTTAAATCGGGCGATCGCGGAGGCCATTCAATATATCCTCTTCGACCTATACAACGCTGTGGAAATACTTCATTTAGGTATGCACGTACGTTAATGGCATAAAGCGGCGGGGCTCCACCTTGCTGATACCAGATGGCATCAGAGAATAGAGCAGGATTTATGGGGTTTGGAAATAAATAAATTAATGGTGGAATAATTTCCTCGCGCATAAATTGTAATAACGAAGAGCGTTCAAATTTTCCCGAAAAATGGAAGGTCCGATTATGTGTCCTCCGATTATGCCTGCCCATACATTTAATTTTTGAGGATATTGTGTGTACTTTTATTCCATCTAATGTGGACTCCACTCGACTAGCGACAGTTATGTCGATTTACATGTCCATGTAGGAAAAATGTCGCTTCGTCGGAGAATAAATTATTATTGACAAAGTTACCTTTACGAACAATCATATTCATCATTTCTTCACAAAACAGCATCCTTCTATCGGGATCATATTCATTTAACTCTTGTACTAAATGTACGTTATACGGATTAAACTTACTTTTCGACAATATCCTCTTTAACGATCTCTCGCTAATATTGTGATATAAGGACAGTTTTGATAATGATGTTTTTGGTTCTTCTTGCAGATTTATAAGAACATCCAATGAATTATCATCATTTGTAGCAGTTCTGCGTCGGCCGGTTTTTGGCAAATTTTTAACACTTTCCGTTACATTAAACTTTCGCAACACCTTTGACACTGTTGATTTTGAAATATTTCTGTCAGGGAATGTGGTGTTAAAAATATTGCATGCATCTTGTAAAGATGTCTCCAAAACCAACCATCATTAACAACGTCAACCATCATTAACAACGTAATTGTTTCACGGTCTGTTAGTTCGCTCATAATGAACGCCTATTTTTGTTGACTGCAAACTATCTGTCAGTATTGAGTATGACTGTCAATAATACTGAGTAATTCCAATACTTTTATTTTTGCTTAAAAGATTTGCATGGCAACATAAAAAACGAATATTTCTTATCAGTTAGTTGTATCTGACAAAAATATGTTTTTAGACAACATTTTTGTTTTTTAATATTTCAAGTTAAACACCCATATCATTGTAATTCTTGAAAATGTGTCTATCCAAAAATGTTAAAATATACAGGATGATCCATTAAAAGAAATACCGATGACGCCATATCTAGAAACAAGTGAAAGTTGTAGAAAATCAAAGTATGTCATAGAGTAGAATAAAAATACTACAAAAACTTTTATAAAGCCTTTGTAGTATTTGCCTGACCCTGTATATACAGAGTTGCGATTATGTATGGAACCGGGTTCGTTATGCTAAGACGGTCTGAGCTAGAATACTGAAATTTTAAACAGACATAAGACTCAATTAGAACTACTTATTACTTGTTTTTCTTTTTATTTTAATCCAAAAGTTTTTGAAATACAAAGCCTACTTGTTTTTTTTTAATGGGTACATGGGCTAAATGTAACATGGTTAAAAAGGTTATTTCCCCCCGAATTAAATGGTATTATAGGTTTGGTGATTCTTTTGATAGAATTTTAGAAAAAAATTTAAACTTAATTAAATTAAAATAAAACACGCAAATCAAGCAGCCTTTGACCATTCGTCAAAAATTGGAAGAACTTAACAATGGCAGTAGAGAATGCCCCATTGTCATTATTGCCTCTATCATTTCCCATTGAAACCCCAACAAATGCTTGCAATTAAACTAAATAAACAAAACTAGACAAATAAATAAAATGGTTCAATTAATATTTAAACAAGAAGTTCATAATTTATAAACAAAATTTCACTTTAGAATTTAGATTATAAAAGATGTTCAAAGTGTTCTCCATTTACTTCCTGACAATAATGAAGTCTGTGGATAAATCCGTCTATTGTATTATTTAACCAATTTTCAGGAATATTTCTTATTTATGTCTGAATACGTAATTTTAATTCGTCCAAAGATTCTGGTTTGTTGTTGTACACACGGCACTTTAAATATCCCCATAAGAAAAAGTCTAGGGGATTCAGATCAGGAGATCGAGCTGGCCATTCAATAGTTCCTCGCCTCCCTATCCACCTTTGAGGAAATGTATTATTTAAGTAATAACGTACTTCACGTCCATAGTGTGGTGGAGCGCCGTCCTGTTGAAACCAAATTTGATTGTTGTGGTTTGGGAAAAGATGTATAATTTGAGGAACAATATTTTCTCGCAATAATTGTAAATACTTTTCAGCAGTTAGATTTCCGTCTATGAAAAACGGGCCTATGATATTATGGCCGATAATTCCGGCCCATACATTGAGTTTTTGTGGATATTGGGTATGTACCGTCGCCATCGAATGAGGATTACTATCAGACCAATATCTATAATTGTGCCTATTTACAATACCATTTAACTGGAACGTTGCTTCGTCTGAGAAAACAATCCTTCTAATAAAATTTTCATCGCCGCCAATCATCGTCATCATTCATTCACAGAATTCTAATCTTCTGTCAAAATCATCCTCGTTGAATTCGTGTACTAGATGAATTTTGTATGGGTGGTACTTTGCTCGTTTTAAAATATTTTGAACAGATCTTCGAGACATATCATGATTTAAAGCCACTTGTAGTACAGACGTTTTAGGGTTCTCCGCGACATCTAATAAAATATTAAAAGAATTTTCTTCGTTGGTGCATGTTCTTGGCCGTCCTAATTTAGGTTGGTTTTTCACACTACCGGTTTGATTAAATCTTCTTAATGTTTTTGTCACTGTTGACTTACTTATTGGATTCCTATCTGGATGGGTGTCGTTAAACACTGCACATGTTTCTTGGTGACTTCGTTTTCTATCTCCATACCCAATTATCATGAGAATTTCTATTTTTTCTCTTTCAGTTAAGTGATTCATAATTATTAGTTAGTTGTTAATACAACGTTAACTGATGACAATTAACTGTCAAGGATTTTATGTTTGACGGATTTGCAAAGGCTGCATGATTTGCCTGTTTTATTTTATTTTAATAATGTTTTAACTTTTCTCTAAAGTTTTGTCAAACGAATCACCAAACCTATTATAACTATTTAATTCGGGGGGAAATAACCATTTTAACGATGTTCTATTTAACCCATGTTCCCATTAAAAAAAACAAGTAGGCTTTGTATTTCAAAAACTTATGGAACAAAACAAAAATAAAAAAAATAATAAGTAGTTTTAATCGAGTCCTACGTCTATTTCAAATTTCAGGATTCTAGCTCAAACCGTTGTAGCATAACGAACCCGGTTCCATACATAATCGCAACCCTGTATAGCCCTATTATAATGAGAGACGTCGTGATGATGTAAACGTTTCCTGGGACTTCGATATATTGTCTAATAATATTAAGCAAGTAATTAACTAAATAGGTAGATCGTTAACGAAACAACTTGTTTACTAATTGTTTAGAAACCAGCAGACCAGAATAAAATTTTATTAAAGACAGATTTAATATTATTATTAGTATTACTCGATAAATTAGTGTACTTCGTTTCTACACGATCGTCGACATATTTACATTTTTGCTAATTATGCAATTACATATTTCTAATAAAATACTGCAAGTCTGGATCCAATGCCAAGTAAATAGTTTCTCTTTGCCTACAGATATGCATATAAGTGTCCAACAATTCCGTTGACGTGCCATAAATCCATACGCATGCGACGCATTGTGTAATGTTCTCGCTTTGTAGTAAGAGTGTAACTAACCTCTAACACTCTGTGTTGACGCAGCGTCTCGGCGCTTCGGACGAGCGACAGCGGCGACCAAATTAAAATAATATGACGAGGCCGACGATGTGCCCACAATTACGCACACGCTCCCTATAATTACACGGCGAGATCTTGAGTGTGTGTCTCGAACAAGCAGCACCTGGTCTGCGTTCGATGTCAAAACTGTGAAGCACTGTTCACCACTCAACAGTCGACATCACGGGAGACAATTATAACTTGCAAGGGAAGTTTCGTGAATTGTCCCCCACGGCCCGAAATCAAATAATGGGAACGTGAAGTTCGGGCATTTCTTTTTGTGATTTTAATGAGACTTGTTATTTATGTGCGTTTATTTAAGTGCCTATTCCGTGTTTTCATTTAAATTTTGTTTTGTGTCCATGCGGTGTACAATAAAAGTAATGGAGTTGCGTTGTCGTCAGTTATTAACATAAACTTCTCTGCTTTATAAAATGTACTAGGACATGGGTAGCACTTTCTCAAGAAAATTTTGATGCGTGAATTTATTAATTTGCTTAGTGAATCAAAACTAAATATGCACAGAAGCAACATTTCAAAGCCAAAGTCGGTAAATGTAAGAGATTAACATGGAATAAATATACTGTGTGTCCAAAAAGTCTGGAAACACCCAAATAAAATCGAAACGGATGATTTTTGAGAAAAATGCAGAAACAGGTCAATTAGTATTTTCAAAAGACTACTGGCTGATGGTATCTGTTTGGAATTTTTGATGACCTTGAAAAAGTTATGATGTCATCAAAAAAATTTTTAAATGGCAACAACGTCACATTTTTAATTTTATTTTTGATAGATCTTTTAATTGTCTAAACGACAGTAAAAAAAAATTTCATTCTACTTAAGAAAAATTTTGAAAAAGAAAATCATATACGCAACTAAACCTGAAAATTTGGAAGACTTGCGTCAACGGATTGAGATTGAACTACGAAGGATCACTCCTGAAATGATAGAAAACGTTCAAAATGAATTTTATTATCGTTTAGGGTATTGCTAAGATGCTCAAGGACAACATTTTGAACATTTATTGTAAGAGTTTTTGCTGATTTCTCCGATTAAAATTTTCTTTGTTTTCTATGATTTTTTTTTTCAAAATTTTTCTTAAGTAAAATGAAAAATTTTTTGACTGTCATTTAGACAATTAAAAGATCTATCAAAAATAAAATTAAAAATGCGACGTTGCCATTTAAATTTTTCTTTGATGACATCATAACTTTTTCAAGGTCATCAAAAATTGCAAACAGATACCATCAGCCAGTAGTTTTTTGAAAATACTAATTGACCTGTTTTTGCATTTTTCTCAAAAATCATCCGTTTCGATTTTATTTGGGTGTTTCCAGACTTTTTGGACACACAGTATGTAGTAAGCACTGAATAACAAAACGCAACAGAATGGAGAAGACAACAATGAACCAGAGCTGCTGGATTGGGTGGACGAACGAGGAAAACGCTGTATTTTCGACTATAGTGATGGAACAATTAGAGTGAAAAGTAACCAAGTATTCGGTTATTCAAATTCTTGGTGTAATTCAAGTATTGTATGAGAGTGACGAGTGTTTACCGATACAACAAATTAGTTGCCGCAAATCGTAGATTTAAGTTCTGAACTAGGTATTTCATTAGTCGTGTTTCAGCACAAGTCACTTGCATTTAACAATCGATTAATCGGCTATTTTTCATGAAGTTGCATTATTACTTAAAACTCGGAATCGGTCTTTTAATGCAAGTGCCGAGAAACATGATGAACTATGGGTAATTCACTAGATCGGAACTTAAATCTATGATTTGCGGTTACCAATTCGGCCTGTCGGTAAAAACATGAAATATACAATATAAGTTTGAAAGTATTAACTGGTATTATCGGTTAGTTAAACATTTATATTTATAATTTTGAAAGTTCAGATTGGTTTTGTACACCTTTTTTTAAAATAATATTAGTGGATTTATAGAATATCAGAACATGATACAAAGAATAGTCCTAAAGGATTGGCGCGCTCTGCCATTTCCACGTATACCGGGCGATGATGCGAGTAGCAACTACTCGAGTGCTATAATACACTCGAATAGTGAGTATTCGGTTATTTAAATAATTCGGTCTTGCCCATCTTTACTATCGACCCAATAGCATTATTAGCAATTTCCCCCAAGATATTTGAAAGTATATTAAACCAACAAATCTATCTCAAGTGTAAGTCAAAGTTCTCATTGCAATAGCAAGGTTTAATCTTGTACATATTTACCACAACCAACTTGTCAGGAATAACTCAATATATTAACGAAGCTGTCGACATTCGCATTCAAGTGAATGTTATCTACACCGACTTTTCCAAGGCCATCACTGATCATGCGATACTGCTAGAAAAGCTGGACGCTTTTAGTGTTTCAATAGACCTGTTGCAACTTATTATACTTGAGCATCTGACATAACATATGCTATAATGGAAATAGTTTACACCTACTTCTGGTGTTCCTCAGGGTTCCAACGATAAAGGCCCATTACTCTTTATCATGTCTATCAACTACCTAATATATACTCAAGGTTGCTCGTTCACAGTGAACACTTGCTGACTGGTGGAAACTGAATAGATTTACATTAAACGTTAGTAACTGTGCGGTGATCACGTACAGTAGAAAGTGAAACCCGTTTCTGTTTCACTATGCAATATCTAGATTAAATAAGTTCAAGTATGTTGGTATTGTTCGAGCCGTCTTTGCCTTTTGCTAATCATATTCTTGATACTCGTTCCTCTGCCGTTAAATTGTTGTGCTTTTATGTAAGATTTTGTAGACAATTTAATAATCTCTCTGCGTTGAAATCTCTTTACTATCTCTTCTAAGAGGTAAGTTAGAATATGATTGTATAATATTGCATCCACAGTGTAAATACTTACAAATAACCGCTGTAACAATTTGTTTGTTTACTTCTGATATTATTAGCTTAATATTTATGGTACTTAATTTTAATTTTTGTCCTGTAATTGGAACTGGACAATAAAAAAATATTACTAGTATTAACCGTAAGGAACCATAGGAAAATGAAGCAAATCCAAAAGATGGGCAAATAAAAATTGAACGTACCTATACATAGAAACAGGTCAACATCATTACAGTTATGACCGGGTTAGTCTAGAATATACAGAAAAACAAATCCCACTATTATGAGATAACAAAATCAAATCCTCATCACAATAGATAGCCTACTCGTTGCGAATGATATCCTATTAACATGCAAATACTAATAATCGTATGGTCCTAGATCATAGAGGCACTGAAAATAAAGATAAATATTAATAAAAGCAAAGTGATAGTTACAAACGGAGAAGGCGACAATCTTTCGTAAGGCAACATATATTCGAAACAGTGCAAACAAAATAATACTTAGAAAGTTTGACAGTAAGGATGGAAATATAAAGGCAGAAACAGTCGAAGGAAGACAGAACCCACAGACATAAACTATGGTATAAATAGAACAATATTTGGTAAAAAAATAAAACCAGAGCACTAAAACATAAGTATACAATGTAGAAGTGCCGAGGATATTACATGTAAGTAAATCATGGGTATATTTGAAAAGACATGAAATAATATTGAATGCAGTGGACATAAAATACCTAAGACAAATATATGGAGAAACCAAATTTGATTAGAAATAAATAAATACTAGAAAAATTACATCATAAAAACTCTTCAGAATTGGCCAGGTGCGGATATGGAACCAAAATTAACTCTGATAGAATAGTAAAGAACATCATAGAAATCAAGAGAAAAGTGGGAAGACAATGCATGATTTGGTGATTTAATTTCACATTAAATTACCTACTGAACTTAAGTATTACTTAATTGATGTAGATTACCATTATCTTGCTGGAAGAACGACGCTGTAAATCTGAATAAATCACGCCTTAGAAATAACATGGATCTCTTTCAGATGGTGCGAATATTTGTTTCGTTTTGAAAGAGGGATAAAGAAAAGGATAAAAAATAATATCAGCTCATTTGTACCATTGAGACGCGTTAATCGCAAATAAAGCTGTAACGTCGAGGATGACATCCACGTGATGTGATAACAAATTATTAAGCAACGTTGGCGATGTAGTAGTAGTAGTAGATAAAAATATCAGCTGTATTTTTAAGATGATCCCGCCAAAAATATATCGGATGGAGGTATTTTTGTATCGGTCGGAGCGGTGTATTTGGATTCATTTAAAATATTACGAAATGAATGCAAGGACTTTGCAGTTATATACGAAAAGCATTCATAAAGTAAAAAACGTCATTTATATCTAAATATCTGATTATAATTTTATATCTCATATTTGCTTTAATGTCCTCTGAGAGTGTCAAAATATTACATATACAAGGGGATGTTTGCTGATTGGAGGAGTTGGATGGTAGTGGGAGAGCTCTTTCGTGTCGTCGTAGCTTGTTCAGTGACTCTTTACTAGTATAAATAAAAACACAATCGCGTCAGTAGTCTTATAAGTATCATAAAAGTGGAAATATGGAGAAAATCGGGTATCGCGCCGATATAAAGTTATAAAAGTAGGAAAGTGTGTTCATACCATACTGGAAGAGATGCCATCGTTTTGTCGGAATTTTTGCCTGGGAAAACATAAGGGTTTTAAGTGGCGTAGATACTATAAGCAAGACAGGGAAGCATCTGAGGACAAGCCACCGCCGGGGCGGCCTACCGAAGTTAGCATACCTGAACTTGTTAAAAAAATGCCCGGTTAAAGAAAACAAAACTCGTAGGAATGATTGGAGTATATACGAGGGCGTCTTTTTATGTTATCTACCTAGCCATGAAAAAAAGCACATAATAGAACGAAAAAAAATTATTTTTCTACATAACTCCCTTCAACACTAATACACTTAGTCCATTTTTTTTCCAGTTGCCCCATACCCTCAGAAAAAAATTGCTTCGGTAACCCCGCAAAATATTCTTCAACAGCCTCTTTGAGTTCTTCATCAGAAGCAATACGCTTTCCTCTGAGATGCTTTTTCAAATTTTTGAATAAGAAGAAATCTGACGGAGCTAGGTCGGGGCTATAAGATGGATGCCTTAACTCTATAAAGCTACAGTCATTGATTATCTGCTGAACTTTGTTTGCCTCATGAACCCGACAATTGTCGTGCAGCAACAAGTGTTTTTGTGGATAATAATGCGGGCGTTTTTCCTCCAGAGCAGTTTTTAAATTTTTAATTGTGTTTCCGTAGGCCTCTCCATTTATTGTAGACCCTCTCGGCATATATTCAATAAGCAAAACTCCTTCAGCATCCCAGAAAACAGTTGAAATCAGTTTTTTTTCCAGAAAATTCTGTCTTGGCTTTTTTGGTGGTGGAGAGCCACTGCATGGATTCTTGTTTAGTAGGAGGGTCCCAGTAATATACCCAAGTCTCATCCCCGGTAATAATTTGAGATAAAAATGTTTTGTCCCTCTCCAACTTGACCAAACTTTCTTGAGAAACTTCTTTTCTGCACAGTTTTTGTTCAGGTGTAAGCAATCTGGGTATCCACTGTGCAGGCACCTTCTTCATACCCAAATCGTCATGCAAAATTTTAAGAACACTTGTTTCGGATATACAGACTTCATTGGCAATGACAGAGATCTTTACACGCCGATCTTTCAGTACCAAATTTTCGACTTTTCGCACAATGTTATCAGTTCGAGCTTCAATGGGTCGTCCGGACTTTGGGTCATCATTGATTAACTCTCGGCCCCATCGAAAGAGTTTAGACCAATATTTTACTTGGAAATAAGATGGTGTATCTTCCCCATATACAGCAACCATTCTTTCATGAATTGCTTTTGGACCATTGCCATCCTTTGTCAGGAACTTTATTACGCCGCGATGTTCAACTTTAGTTTCACTCATTTTATCGAGAAATGGACCGTCTCAAATCTCTATACACAGCATAAACAAACACCACTTAGCCTATGTACTTCTAACAGTGACAACAATTTTTCAATAATTTGTTTGACATCGCCACTCTTTTGTTTCATGGCTAGGTAGATAATATAAAAATACGCCCTCGTAATTCAACCATATTTAAAATTCTTCATCTTGGCATTACTAAGGCCAGTGCAAGATTGGTGTCGAGAATGCTCACGCCGAAACAAAAACAACAGCGCGTGAATTATTTCCGTGCGTTTTTTGGACTTCTGAAATGAAAGCAGAGATGGTGCATTGAGCCGAATTGTTACTGGGGCTGAAACTTGGGTTCATCATTATGAACGTGAGCCAAAGTAAAACTGCATGCAGTAGCACAAAAAGGCACACCACCACCCAAAAAGTAGTGTCACAGTCGTCTAAAAAACCCATGGCTATAGTTCTTGGGAACTCAAAAAAAATCCTGTTAATTGATGAGAAAGAAAAAGACGTTTTCAAAACTGGAGAATACTACGCTTCAATCCTGGAGTGGTTAAAAGAAGTCATTAAAGAAGTAATAAAGGGAAAATTGACGATAAATGCTTCCGCTCATAAGAGTAATGCTACGTTGGTTGCCCTGCATAAAGCGGGCTTCGATATTCTGAGTCACTCACCCCGTAATGCAGATCTAATTCCTGGCCAATTTTTCCTGCTCATTAACATAAAAAAAGGGCTGCGTGAGAAAAAAATTATTATTCCCTCATTTCGCAAACCTAAAAAACACTCCCTCGTAGGTTAATTTAAAATGAAATAGGCTAAGAATAAAAATGTTTAGGAATTCCATGGCCTCCTATAAGCATTTCTTTGTTTCTATTTTTATTATATCGTCATAAATCTATAATTAATCTAAATTAAAAATTCCAGATTTTGTGCCATATGTAGGTCATTTCCATAGGAAAAGCAGATTGTGTCTTTAGGAATAAAAATTGTTCGAAGTTTTTGTCATATGATAGGCGGCGCATTTTAAATTCATTTTCAAAAAATAACTAAGTAATATTCACAGCCCTCCATTTAAAAAGTTATACTACAGCCAGTCACCAACTTAGGGAATACTTTGTTTAATTTAGAATAAATTTAAAAGGCTATCGTAGAAAAAAAACTGATGCACCCTGCAGATAACAGTTTTCGGCATTTTATGAAATATACATAGCAAATATTTTGTAAGAGGTGTTATAATTTAAACAACAGCATTTAAAATCTAATATTAATTCTTTATACATTACTTTAATTTACTTTAATAACATGTTTCAAGAATTTAAATTCCATTTCTATTTAAGGAATAAGTAAATATGTCTGTGCAATACTTGAGGGGAACCTTGTAAGTAATAACTATCGATGTGAAACTAAAAATAAGTAAACATCAATGCAAGAAAACATTCGCTTTTACATTGCGGTAGAAAGTATGTCTATTATGTGTTACTAAAGAGTTACTAAAGAATTAATTTTCTCGGATGCTTTTGTTTTTAAATTATACAATCTTCAATTCCCATTTAATGATGGTTTTTCAATTTATTGATTTTTTTTTTTTGGCATTCCATGATCCTATTTACGTATGCGATATTTTTCTTTCAATTGTCATTTTGTCAATGTATGGAACTAGAGGGAGAAAAAAAACATTTTTACTTACAAGTTATTGTGTTGATCGTTTAATACACAAATATGTTATTATAAAGTCAAATACGTGCTGGTATTAGGGTATGGTGAAAGACGTGTAGATATAAACGAAAGAATTAAGACAAGAAACAAGTTACTCTGGACATACCAAAGATGTAGATGAAACAATGTGATTTAGCAAGAAAAACGAAGAAAAGTTTCCAAAAAACCAACGAAGACACAGGACGATTAAATAATTACAATAGTATATTATTCAACGAGTTTGCGTGGATAATTTTATTACACGAGGATGAAGTTTGCAGCACGAGCGCAGCGAGTGCTGTAATCGTCCGAGTGTAATAAAATATCCACGCAATGAGTTGAATATAATGCTTTATCTACTAATGTATTGGCGGTACATGAAATATTATACATTTCCAGCAGACAGAAAAAGCTGTAGACGTGTTAAGATTATAATTTGATTAGAATAATAATAAGCACGCTACTTGACATTTAACGTTTGACGTTCGATGTCATTCAGTGCCTACGCAACTAAGAAAAAATCGCTTTTTTTCCAGTGTTTATTTGAATGTAATTGGTTATATTTTCCCGCCTATTTTTTCATTGGTCCCTGGAAGTGTTGAATAATATTATTCAACAGTTTCTTATCCAATCAAAAACACTTTACAAACACAGTGTTTAATAATGAGGTCTAATATCGGTAGAATTTTTTCATGTATTATTTGACATTAGTAGATAATAGTTATTTATGTAACAAGTCAGTAAAGTGATACTTTATCGAACGAGTCTGATTTACGAGCCAAGCGAGTGAAGCGAGCGCGGCGAGTAACAGACGAGTTCGGTAAAGGTACTTTACTGACGTGGTGCATACAAAACTTTATCGCCAACCGTGAAAATTGTTAATTTAAGAAATAAAGATATAATAACTTATGACAGTTTATGGGAGTGACAAACGATTTATTTTTAAAGTCATCAGTCATGGCTACGCTGACAAATATTAGCGGCAGGTAAAGTACTTTATTGTACAGTACGATAAAGTGTTTCTTTACCTCCGTAAAACGCTATGGTAACGCATCACTTTACTGACGGTTGGCGATAAAATGTATTATTCACTTTTTAATTTTTAGACAGGATGTTTTGTCAACTGTCAAACGGTTGTTATTGTTTTTCTTTCTCTATGTAATGGAATTTTATATATTTATTTATTTATTTATTTAGAGGTACATTAGGAACACCCATTTTTCTCTATCTACATAATACGGCTAAGCAAATATTACATTATATATATATATACAGGGTGCCCCACCGAAAACGAAGGAGAAAACTTTTTTGAAAAAACGCAAAAACAGGTCGATTTTTGATCCAAGGGGGACACCCTTCCATCATATCTTCAACTGTGATACGTCATTCCCCTCCCCTCCATCACTCTAACCATTACAATTTAAATAGGGAAAGTAGTATATACGATACATCATTGAAAAGGTCATTATACGGAGAATTCAGCAAAGTGATTGTTGGTTTGATTTTAGCGGCCTCTAGCGGGAAAAAAAAACGGTTACGTATTCCACAATGTGACACATCATTCTCAAGTACAGACTGTCAGCGTTTTTTGTAAACTAATAAGTTAGTAGTTTCTAATATTAGAGCTCTGCAAGGTTTTTCGATTATTTAATTTTTTTTCAATTGTGCATTAAATTGCTAATAACATTAGCCTTGAAATCATGTGTCACATTGTGAAATACGGTACCGTTTTTTTCTCGCTAGAGGGCGCTAAAATCAAAAATAGCGCAACCAATAATCACATTGCTGATTTCTCCGTACAATTACCTTTTCAATGATGTATCGTATTTAGTACTTTCCGTATTTAAATTGTAATGGTTAGAGTGATGGAGGGGAGGGGAATGACGTATCACAGTTGAAGATATGATGGAAGGGTGTCCCCAAATTCTTTTATTTGTAGGTATCTTCAGATAAATTACCAGTTCATCAACATCTCGTAAAGGTACACGCACACTGAGGCGAGGCGAAGCGAAGCGAAGCGCATTAATTTTGCCTATAGAAATGTGTGTAAGCTTCGCTTCCGTACGCGACGCACCAGTGTGCGGGCACCCATTTGATTACATGCATTTTTATCAGACGTAATAAATGATCTTCTCTTCGCTTCGCTTTGTCTCGCCTCAGTGTGCGTGCACCTTAACAGTCCAAAAAAATTATGAATTTCACTTTTATTACTTCACAAATACTTGGGAAATGCTTAATTAAATTGCTATGTAGCCATTTTAAACTTTTAATACATAATTTCCAACATTAAATTCTTTTTTAAACCTCTTCTTTTAAATCACAAATTTTTACTCTCTATTCAAAAAAATCAATAATCCTCTTTTTTTCCCGATATCTTAAGACCTTTTCTTATTTAAACGACGTATGTGATTTATTTTTTCTAACATTCCATGCAGTAAATTAAGTTGCATATCTTTATTATATCTAATACTTGACAGATTGACTTTAATACGTATGACATTTTTTTATTAAATTTACCACTCTTTCATTAAGTTGAGATTATATTTACGTTCAATTAGTATTTACCTATCTTTTACTTATTTATACTATTAAAATAATAATTCTATTTATATAAATGAAGAATATTTTTAAGTCAATACTATTTAGTTAAATTTTAGTTTATAGTCTTTAAATGTTATGTATTTTAAACAGTACAATATACAGTGTGCACGCAGTCTACTTGCGCATGAATATACTAGACAAGCTGGTCGACTATAAGTAGGAGAATAAGGGAGTAGCCTCTGTTACTAACATTTGAGCTACGTTAAAGTCGACACCGCAGAAATCGTTACTGCGTTAGTCCGTGAAAATTGCTACTGTTACTGTAAATAACAAATTCTTTAACCAAGAATAAAGTCATTTACTGTACTGCTTTTGAGAAGATGGAAATAATATTAATCAATAAAAAATCACTACCTGGATAATTTATAAGTAGAAACTTGCTGAAGCATCAAATAATCGCAGTAAACAATTTTAGTAACGGATTTCATCACAGCTTTCCAAATTGTATGAGTAAGTAAAAAAAATGATCATCAATTCTAAAAACTTAAAAATAACAATTTTTTCTTAAAATATCAAAGATAAGAAATATAGCTGATATAAAAAAACAAAACGTAACAATAGCAGAACTCTTATTAAGATAAAATGTAAATAATTCCGTAGTATTATAAAATAGAAAAGGAAACAAACTAAAATTCTGAAAGAAGGCAATAAATTTGTATGAAACTAAACAAAATGTTTCAGTAAGATAAACTATAAACGCAGAAACAATTAATTTAATTGGAAGTTAAGAATGAAATTATTAAAGAAAAATGAATTTCTACAAGTACTTTATTATTTATTAAATGCTCAAATAAACCTCCCTCTTGAGCTGAGCAGTAATTGTTCTAAATTAGATGGACGAAACGCGATTTAAAAATGTGCATAGTCGACTAAACACAGACCGTTAACAAAATTGAAATGAAATGCGCATGTACAGATGCTATCCTAATAGAACAGTTTGTATATTGCTTTCTCGTACTAACTCATACAAACTCACGGTGTCATCGTTTTATCACACAGTCAATGCCATCCGCAGCTTGTCGGCAAGCACTTGGTATATACAATAATATACACAGGTACACTAGGTATTCCCCCCACCATGATCTAATAAGTTCCCTAAAGCAATCAAACTCTCAAAAGAGCAATCAAACAAATCCCCATAATTTGATAGAGAGTTTAGCTGTGTGGCTATTAGGCTTAATGGCGAGTTTTTACCATATTGAATTCGATGGTGTTTTATAGCATCATCTCTTCTGCATCTGGTGCACATACTCGACACTCTGAAATCTAACATGGACACTAATTCAGGCGAATCGAGCTTATTGTTAAGTAACTTAACCCCCAGTTTCCTAGCTATTTCAATTCTTCGTGCATGTAATGTCTCCATGCCTAGAAGATCGCAATGTTCGGTAAATGTATAACTGTCATTAATAATGTTCAGTTTAAACAAAACATAATTTATCATTTACTTATGCACCGGCTCAAGTCTATTTAGACGCGTCGACGTGTTTGGATTCCATACAGTACAGCAATATTCCAAATTAAGACGCACTAGGATATAGCATAGTTTGATCATGCTAATTATATTTGTAAAGTCGCGTATTTGTCTTTTGATAAACCCGCACATTTTATTTGATTTAGCTATAACATGATTTATATCTTTATCTATCTATCATCGTTCAGCACGGGGATGTAATGCATTTGATTCCCTTGGGTCGTTATAACTAAGATTGCGTCTTCGATAGTAACTCAGTTATATTCTATTTACATCATAGTGAAGGGCGGAAAAGTATACAAAAGTCCAAACAATCAGATGGTTTGGCCATATACAGAGAAGCGAAGAATAACTCTTCTATATAAGACTAAGCATAAAACTTATTGTAATGAAATTCTCCCAAGACCAAAACTGTGCTTTCAAAAAACTCCTAACAATAAAATAATAATCTTAATAATTATATCTAAATTTAAGATCATCCACTTGTGTAATACAGACACAAAACAACGTTCGCTTGAATTTCGAAATCTACACCGAACGACTAACTCGATTAATGCAACAATTGCTAGTGAAGTGTTCGACTATCTGTACTGAAAACACTTCCCGTATAGTAAAGGTCAATAAGGTGTCAACATTAAATTAAACGTTAGCATGGCAGTCTCAGTAAGTAAATTACCGACCGTTTCGATATTAATAAACGGAAACGTTAATTCACTTACCGATCAGATCAAGACCGCTGAAAAATACTGCATCGATCGCAGAGAGTAAGATATAGCCCATATTCTTGTCAGTTTGCGAATAAACAGTAATTTTTTTACTATGTTGGTCTGCCTTAAGAATTAAATTAAGAATTTAAAACTATATGCGACAAGACATCTACTTTCACTTGGCAAGTTGCCATTGCAGTTATAGATGCACAAAAGGTAAATCACATACATTTATATCTAAATGAACTTTTTAATATAGAAATTTATTTTTCATTTACTCGAACAGATGCAAAACTATTTTTAAATGGAAATCTAAATAGGTACGTATTTGTAATAGAGAGTATGATTTCTTTTATTTGATTCTAAAATAAATCGAATATTTACTGCCTCGTCGGTCAGAACTCGACAGATCCAGAAACATTTGCTTTGAAATTTAAACTTCAAGCATAAAAGTAAACGTGATACGCGGAGTAATGTTGTTAATAACGCAAAGTTCTTAATAACATAAAGCTCTTAAAGTTATTGTGCAGATTAAATTCTCTGAAGTATTATGTTTATGTACTACTTAATATTAGAAAGCCATTTGATCGTTGAATATGAGAAATTGGATTGGAAAATACTCAAGAAAGCCAGAAAGCAACACATTTCTGGGCTTTAAATAACATAATGATGAAACATAAAGTAGGAAAATATGTTACATTTAAAGTATATTACTTGTGCATACAGAAAAGAAGGCTTAGTTGTTCAATCAACATTCATCCTTATAGGTGTTTGAATTATAGTTCAATAGGTTTTACGTACTAGAGCTATAAAAAAGCTACAATGTCTGCTAATATACAGTGCTAAACAAAAGCCTTGGCATGGCGATATGATGCGAATCAATTGGTGTTTAATGAAGTGCCTCATTTACACTTACAGTTCTCACAATCCGGAGAGTAAATATGATCATTATTATACCGGTTACTTCAGTGCCTCTGCAATGGAAGAAATTACCAAAATATTTCTCCACATGCTGGGTACTTACTCAAAAAGCATTATCGATCTGCAAAATTACAGTGTTTGAATAAATCATTGTCCTGATATGAACAATATTAACATGTAAACTTATATACAAAGATTTTCTTTCGTTGTAATTCCAAAAATTATTAAAAAAACATTATTTTTTCGGACGATCCTGTTAACCAACCAAAATCCCCAAATCGAGAAATCAAGCGGCCTGGAAAAGTGTTTCAAAATCGCCATGGTGTCGCGCGCTGTGTGGGCAGTGGCACTGTCTTGCTGGAACCACATATGCTCCAACTCAAACTTATCCAGTTTCGGTATCAATAATTTGTGCAACATGGTCCGGTACTGTTCGCCAGTGATGATTACTGCGTTTCGATTGTCGTCTTCAAAGAAGTATGGTCCAATCACAAGGACAGGCAAGACTAGTAACAACCTTCAGAGAGAAACTATAACAATGAATGCTGCAATAAATAAAATAAACAGACTACGAAGACCAATCTCATAGAATAAGGGTAAGCAGCTCACGTATCTTATATTTTAATGGTTCCACGCCATCTGTACAATTAATTAACAAAGAGGAACTCAATTGATACTCTTTTCTATAACTGATACCTTCAGCGTGCATCTGAGAGTAGATTCGTGAGGGAAATCAATCCTATGTTTCCTCTGATCTTGATTGAAATTTAAATTTCAAAGAGTAGAAACACAGCTGAAATGTACTTGCTAAAGTCTGCAACATTGATATTATCGCATAAGAGTGAGTGCATTTGTAAGAAATTTGAATAGTGTTTAGAATAGTGAAAATGAAGAGGCGATAATTATGTCACAACTATTTCATCTATTAAAAGAAGATAATATCGAAGAAGAGTTTCCGAATATAGAAATAGCAATTAGATTCTTTTTATGCATGACAGTCACGGACTCCAGTAAGAAACGATGCTTCTCAAAATTGAAAAGAATCAAAACTAAATTGAGGAGTACATTGCTTTACGGAAAATTGAAGAATTGTCCCTCAATTTGTCCATTGAAAACGTTGTGCTTAAACTGATACTCGTTCCTCAATTTGTTTGTAAATATTTAAATATAAAATTAACAAATTATACCAACTAAAATATTGTTCGATTCTGACCCCCCACTTGGTTTAAGACGGTCCTGAATCGTCCTGCAGATGGATGGTCTATTTAGTTTAAATCGCAACCAATAATTGAAGAGTAGAAATTCAAAAGGGTCTAAGCGCCAAAAAAATGAAACTAAGATATTAAACAAAATATGTCTAAAAAATAAAATAAGTTGAAAATCTTTGTTGAAATCGTTTTATTAAATAAAGAAAACACGGTTACACAAACTGGTTACATTGTTAGACAGTTAAAAAAAAACTGTCATGAAAAAACTAACCTAAACATCACAACCATTAGAAGGTCCTAAGTGCCCAGTATAACAAAACTCAAAAGGGGTCTATGTCCAAAGAAACCTTTTACTGTGATTGTGTTCTTTCTATGAGATCTTCATAAAAGGGGCAATATTGTAAAGGGAATAATCCATCATATCTTTTAGATTTTGTAACTTCTCGGCTGAAATACGGTTTTTGCAGTCGAGGTCGCGAAGCACTGCTAGGGGAATGCCAGCAGCCCTTTTTCCTTTTTTCAGGGCATTACAAGTAGTCCATTGTTCTATATCAGAGAACGTTTTCTTGGTTTTTACTAAAGTTTCTTGTCCTTGTTCAACTTTAATCCAGACTACTTGGGAAATTTGAAGTTTTGTCGTATTTAGATATTCGTCAGCCATGCTTTGAAAATCTTTAAAATCGTTTCTTTGCATGTGGAGTACATTAAAAGGTCTCTGATGGCGTGCTTCTGCTATCATCTTCCCTATGTGTTCAGGAGTGTAATTTTTTAGGACGCGTTTTCTTTTTTCGATTAGGGCAAAATCCCTATCGCAAGTGAGGTAAGAATGGCCACTTACCAGAAACTTTTGCTCGACCTTTTCGTGATACCCTTAGAAACTAAGTAAATGAGCAACATTAGAATGATCTTATTTTTGTTTTGCCCGATGCAATTATCACTCCATATTACTAGATTACTTCGTTTCCGAAAATTTGGATGCGCAATGACTTTTAGCAGACAAGAGGCGATTTCGTTTCCACCTCTCCCTGTAACAGATTCATCCCATATGCACATAAACGCATCATCTGTATCAGAGAGATGAACTCCGAAGTTAAAACAGGACAGTTGTCTACTGTAGAACATGTCAGAATGGCTTAGAGTGGGAATAAAAAGCACTTGTTCTAAATCAATCGAAATAATATTGTCTTGACTATCTATAGTTTGTGATTTTGTAATATCCGAATTCATTGCTGTTCTTGCCTTTTCCGCCTTGCGATGATGTAATTCTAGTTTCTGTGTTTCTTGTCTTCTCTGTGGGTTGGTTGATGGAATTGACTGGATCTTATTTTGATAAATATCACACTTCGAACATGTATCTGACCTAGGCCGCCCGAATCTGAGGTTTGGAAAGTCCTTTTGCAATACTAGAGAGTAGTACTTATAAGTAACAGTTGAGTTTGGATATTTTCGCTTGTATACCAAAAACATGCGATTTTGATTTAAATCTGGACTCAGAAATTCTTTTATTGATTTATTTCGGCTATAGTCATTTTGCTCGCGAGGAAAACTATGGATGTGATCCCTGACCTGCTGACGCAGTTCTGGCAAATATTTTTTTATTTTCGTTCCTTTACCACGCTGATCTGTGTACGTAGCTTGCCCTCTTTTCTTTTTTTCGACGAGTACTTGCACTTTCTTATGGCTTAGCGCAAATATATTAGAAAAAGTCTTTCGGCAAACTTGAACATGCTCTCCACAACCATCGGGAACAGTATAAGTATTCGTACATTGGCGACGACTTTGCTCTGGAGTATTATACGTGCCATGTCTCCTGCGACGTATAGGTATAACTTGAATCAGCCCCGAAAGAAAAGTACTCTGCTTATCATAATTACTAGCTTCATAGTACTGGCGAAATAGTGAGCTTCTTTGCTCAAATGTTAAAGATTTGCAGCCATATTTACAAGAACACGTTACCTGTAACACGAGCGTAATATAAATTGGCGTATATTTAGAGGTTAGAATTGTTTACCACAAGTTCAGGTTGATTTTTAGCCGGCACAACGACATTTTTATAATTTGTATGTTGCAAACCACTATTTCTGCACCTTTTTCTTTCTTTTCTAACACTCTCGGCATCTTTATGGCGCCTTTTTACGGCAATATTGCCGAGTTGTACGTCATTAAAGGTATTCATGTCGTATACTATAATGTTAATAATTAGGCACTTGGACCCTTTTAACGTAAAACGGACATTTACACATAGACCGCGCGCAGGTTTTGACGCCACACAAAACAACTTGATACAGCGTTAGGCACATAGACCGTTTTGAATGCTATTGGCGTTGGCACATACACCCCTAAACACATGTTACCTAAAATTTGCTGGAAGTGGCACTTAGACCCTTTTGAATTTCCACTCTTCAATTTCAAATAGACGATGAACTGATCGAGTGTGTTAAAACTGCTTTTTTTCTGACATTGCAATCCTGTATTGAATCAACTATGTGGTTGAAAAATTGGAATTCGTATAAGATTTATCATATTAATAAGGCTAAGCTACATCGTGAGACATAGTTGTCGGCTAATTTATTGTGATTATAAGAAGCAACACAACGCCCACTTGTTTTTCTATCTTAATACCCTAAGAAAGTTTGAAATTTTAAGAATAAAAATGTCATCAATGGAATGTACTTAATTTGGATCAAATTCTGAATGGTGGTTACCCTAGGTCAGAGGAGAAAGAGGATAAGCAAGTAAATCGTTTTCTCTCAATATTTAATTTTCAAACTTCAAATTGAAAAATATCGTATCGTATTATCAACAATGAACATATTTTTTCTGTGACGGGAAAAAAGTTTGACATTTTATCTTTCTTGACAGGTAACAAAATGTCACTTTTTCAACCCGGGAAGAAAGTGAGCACTTTTTCTCCGGTTAAATTGACAGATATTTGAATACTTTACAGGTTTCTTTAGCAACGCAGGTGTAATGTCGCTTCAAATGTCACATTGATTGATTTTCTGACTTTAATATATAGTATTAACGTGCTTTTTTTTCAATATTAAATCGTCGTTTTTCCCATCACAGAAAAAAATAGTGTATTATACACGGGAAAAAATTTAGATTTTAGTTCTCGGTATTTAACAACATTACCTTGACCTAAAATCTAATACTTTTTTCCCTTGTATAATAAATAACTATTAACATCTAATGCCGCTGTATAAATAGCTTATTCCGATACACAAGCTTTTAGATTATATTTTATACATGTAACATCATACCTTTCACACAATATACAAACACATACACACATTAAATGTATTTCCTCTTCGAGTATTCCGTTTCATCAAAAAATAATGGCGACCACAAAGAGAGTAGTTTCTACAATGCAGTACAGCCTGTAATTTAAATGTATTGGTACAAAAGTAAAGCGCACCGACGTAATCTCACACCTTTCGAGATTTAAACAGAACGCTAAACATGCAGGCCACTGCATTCGTATGTAGTGTGTATTAAACAAAGAAAGAACTTTAAACAACAACAAAAAAGGAAAAAGACACCAAAACACCGGATAAACAGCATGTGTTAAGACACAAAGTGGATAAGATGTCTCGTTGCGCTCAAATATGAAACATAATGCATCTATAATGGATATATATGAGTACGTTCTTTGTATTAAGACAAAACGTATGACTGTAGTTAGAAACGGCAAATGGATAGTTATAAATAGCGTACTTAACTACCGAAAGCCGATTGTGAATATCATGAATTCATAATGGGTATTATGGAACATGTTTTTGAAAATATTTAATAGTAGTTTCGTTAAAGCGGATTATAGTTGATAGTAAACTAAATGGAACAACTTTCGGTAAATATTTATTACAGTACGGAATTTATAAATATTATGTTTTAATACATAAACTCACTTCTTATTGCAATGAATATGTACATATAAAATAGAGAAATGCCTTAAATTAACGAAAGGATTTTGTAATTTAAGTTGTTGCATTTGAAAAAAAAAAGGATACTGTTGGTTGCAATTTTATGGTAATGATACAAACAAAACACCTTTTTACTGTTTTTCCAATAACATAGGTATATACGTTTGATCAGAGGATTTCATTTATTCATATACAAAAATTCTGATTCTGTTTATGATCTGCGGGCTTGCTCACGATACCTGACGCTTAATCCGTTTTGTCAATAGTAAGTCTTGACATTCTCGTAAAATAAAAGTAAAATCGATAATTAAATCGTTCTCGACGACATAGAAGTCCCATCTGCTAGAAAGGCGAAGCAATCAAAACTTTAGCAAATGAAAGTCGACGAACATATCGTATTATTGGATTATATTCAGACCACAGCCGAAATGTATATAGCTTTCTATGTACCTATCGTCAGTACACAAATGCTACTTCGAATATGTGTGGGTAGGTTCAACTTTATTTTTCTCTACCAAACGAAGGCAATTTTAAAGCAGCTCATAATCCATTTGAATACCCAGAATTATCAAAATTAATTTTACGGTATTCGATTTCTTTGAAGCGCAATGTAGATACTCGTAATATTCGACAAATTAGTTCGGGACATGATTATTTTATATCTTTACGTACCGAATATACGAATCTATATTTCTAAGCTTTCCATATTAGCTAATAAACAGATGAAGGTATAAAAATACAGCTGAAAGGGAGTTGCAAATATTCGATGATATTTTAATTTTTTTATTTGTGTAAATTAAATTGTTATTTTTAATAAGAAACTAAATATCAGCGATTGCAGCAGCAAAGCTCGAGAACAAATAATTCAACAAATTTAACAAAACAAAACAAAAAATTGAAGTTGTCTAAGGCAACAAAATATAACAGTGTGGTTATGACAACTCGTAATGTTATATTGTGATATTATTTATAACTATTGGGATACTTTAACATAGTAGATTAACTTTTGTATTATGTTGTAAATTTCTTTCTTTTCTAAAGAAAAATGAAATGAAATTACACATTCTCTACATGCAAGAATTTTGAAAATTTAACACAGGAAAAACTCGGCAATTCTGATTAAATGCCAAGGTTCTTCAACTAACACAAACCTTTGTCAAAGTTAATGTGAATTATGCGGGGCAGTATTATCCAGGAAAACGTTGCAATATGAATATTTGGAAATAGAAGTTAATATATAATTATGAATTCTAAAATGTTTATGAGGTTACTATAAATAAAACAATAAACATGGTCACAAGAGAAAGGAAAAACATCTAGGCGTTCAAAACAATGGAAATAAAGGTTATAATAACTATGAAACATAAGTAGGAAGAATGAGAATAGAATATAGTAGATTTAAAAGAAAAACTATATCATTTTATTAACTCTGATATTCCGTAAAACAGATAGGGTTTGTATATGTTTAATTCATAATGTAGTAGTACTCTAAAACAGTCTGACGTATTTTCTCTTCATTTAACACGAACATTGAGGTATATGCAATAAATTTTGGCATGTATTTATTAATGTATAATAACAAGAAGAAAACAGCAAACAATGTACAGGGTAATGATGAACTTAATAATTTTTTCTACTCCTATACTCTAATTGTATTATTAGATATGTCGAACCTGTACTTTAATGTGGTCCATTACGATACAGATTTTCATTATGATACAAGTTTATATCCAATAGGAATACAGATTTTTCATTACGATACAAGTTTATATCCAATAGGAACGCGATATTCCAATATTCAAACAATATTCAATATGGCGACTGCATATCTGACAGATATGCAAATTAAATAAATGTGACAGTTCTCTGCAATTTACAAGTAAGTACTTAAAATTTGTGCTTTTTTGAAAATATAAACGGTAAAAATGAGGGATAATGACAGTGAAATGTAAAATTTGAGTCCACCAGAAATTATGGAACGAGCCTTAGTAACCACAAACAATTTATTACCAGTTAAATTCGCAAAGGTGTATGGAAAATTTTAACCTCAATTTATGAAATGGAATGTTCAAAAAATAATGTTTTATTATGGGGTCGTAGAAAAAATAGTGTATGCAACTCACATTTAATGGCTATTAAGACACTCGTATTCATTACAATACTCGGCTTCGCCTCGTATTGTAATTTTCTTACTCGTGTCTTAATAGCTATCATTAAATGCTCATTGCATAATATACTATAATAGTACTGTTCAAGTTTTAATAAACAAATATATTTCAAAATTACATTTTAAACAATTAGATTACCTAAGCGCAACATCGTTTTTTAGAATGAAAATAAAACTTAAAATAAGACAGTTGAAAGTATTAAACTAATTGAAATAACATTATTTAATAAGTATTAAAAATACATACATCTAGAAATCATTCTTTGTTTTTATAATAATTCATACACCCTCTAATTTCCTTTTCTCTGCTTCCTAAAATCAGGGCACGTGTTTTTTTCACCTCTATTTCTGTGTACGTTGGCCTGTATCGAAACATATGGCAAATCGATATCGTATATCGTGACACTAAAATCCTTTTTAATCATAAATTCGCACAATACGCAGATTTGAGTATAATATGCCGTTTTTTACAGTTTGCGTTACTGATTAAAGCCTTTTTGACATGGCCCCACTACAATAGTAAAATTTACGTCTTATTTCCTCATTTAATAATTCAATTAACATACCGGCACGTTTACATCATAGCCTTTTTTACTAACACTATAGTTATGTTCACTGAACAAGGATCATAGATTCTTTTCCATACTAGACACATAATGCGCATATGTGAAATGTAATATCAACTACAACCAGCACCATGATAAACAGGCGTCATGAAAATGACCTCATTTTACAAATTGGATTATCACTTGGAACATATTAATGCGGTGACCATGAAAGGATAACAATGACATCTATATACTGATGCCTCTAAAACGCGAGGGACACTAGTTAAAAGAGGTGCCTCGCAACTAATACTAGATAAGAGGGAGCTTCTTAGCTTGCACTAGTTCCCTTAAAATAATAGTAAGAAAAGAGAAAAATATTACCCAAAAGAAAGTTATATAAATAAAGAAAAAGAGAGCACCTCTCGAAGCCAAATTTAAAATTCAATACTTTAAAAGTTTAAAAAATAACATGCAGAAGTTCCACAAAAAAAGGTAGGGTTAGGATTTACAACACGCTTCTTAACTGCAAAATAATCTGCCAGGATCAAATGTGCTTCTATCTCCGACTAAGGTCATATGAAAGAAAATGAACGTCGGAACAAATCTACAAGTTCTTCGATTAAAAATCTCCTCTAGACTATAACAGCTTAAATCCGGTTTTAATTAAAGACCACAAAATTATGCCTTTTAGTACAAGCAGAATATACATATAAGTAGGGCGCGGACACGAGCGAGTCATGACTCATCGCCCATGGGCGCACTATTCAGATGTATTTTTAAAGAGGTTTTAATTTTATTTATATAATTGGATAACAAGTGGCTGGTGATGTATAAAATACAAAATACCTTATTATTTGTTCATTTTCTCTTCTGTAAGACTTGTTCTCTTTGAATTAAGTACATCCTTGTAGACAGAAAACGTCCTTTCTACATCGCAACTGGTTATATGTGCGTACTGGAAATATTATTTTATTTCAGCGTATTTAGCATACACAATTGCCGCAATGTTATTAAATCTGGATTTCTATTAAAAACTGCGTCTAACTTTTGCCGAAAGCCATATCCGAAATCACTTGGAATACTTTTGAAATTATTAATAGCCACATCTAATGTGGTTAATCCATTTTTTAATTTGAGATTCGATTTTCAAAATATGTGATTAGTTTAGGCACATTTCCAAAGTATTCCTGAAGGAATAACAACTGATTTTTTAATTTTGGGATTTGTGTTAGTTCCTTGTACTGAGAAATACTTCGAGCATCGTCATTTAAACATCTAACGAAATTTTGTAAACTATCGAAATTCTCTGCATAAAAACTATTTATGTGTATGTTTTAGCAAAGCTAAGTGACGAAAGTGCGATATTTTAGCATTCTGTAACGATATTTTACGACTTTGTAATAAATTTCGGAATCACTGACAATTCATTTTCATATTAGAAAAAGGAACATAAACAACGTTCTAGATCTAAATAAATGATAGCTAAAAATGTACGCGTATGTTATTGAAACTAAATAACAGTAAGTATATACATATTTACATTATATCTCTTGCGAAATATAAGGTGAATATAATAAATTTTAAAAACCCCTCAGGCTATCTACGTCGATGTAGAAAGAATGTTTCTCATAAATTCCTTATTTTATGGCCATTTTTTGCTCTGATTTTCGGGCTCTTCTCGAGCGTAAACAGATGTTGCAGTTCACCATATGAATTAGTGCTATTCAGTAAATGTGTGTTGTTTACATTATTTCTTTGCTCCGTTGTAACTTCGTCGTAGTTTAACTCGTTCATGTCCGCGCGCTACATATAAGTTAAGTGGACGGCCACTACCAAATTACAAGAGTTAAAAATTATATGTAACTATGAAAAATGACGAAATATATGTACAAACACAAAATTTTAATTACTTTTTCTAATAAATGAAGAAGAATAACTTCACCGCCTTGGAGCAGGTGGCGCTAGGTAAAATAAAAAGTAATTTAATTATAGTTAATTCAAAAGCGATAACTACTTAATAATATGTACTATTGAGGTATTGCAAACTATTTACAAAAAAAAAATTCTATTATTAATAAGCAAAACATGCAATATTTAACACTAACGAAGTCATACAATAAGGTAAATTCAGTAACCAACTATATACAGCATAAACCCGAAGAGACTACATAATTTATAATAAAAATGAACTGGAAACCGTTCATAAGCATTGCAGAAGCAACTGCTAAATGGTATAAAAATATACACATTATTACACATATACAGGTCGAACTTTTGGACCCTAACAATACATACCGCGAAATCAAAAATTATATTGATAAAGGTTTGCCATGGAATGTAAAACGCCTGTCTTAAGTTACATCATTAAGTGCCATACTGACTAATATTAATGACAGTATGACACTTAATGATATAACATAAGACAGACGTTTTACATTCCATGGCAAACCTTTATCAATATAATTTTTAATCTCGCGGTATAATACGATGCAATAAACGTAAATAGAACCTTCAATACTACAATACCAAAACGTAATATTTAGTAATAATATAATAATGAGCTAACGCATGCAATTTCATTCGATACTTGTAGTGCAGGAATAAGTACAATTTCTATAAAAAGAATTAATAAAAACTAGTATAGTGCTAAAGACGGTCTGCAATATATTTTTATTGAAATATGTGGCATGCCTGAGGAAATGATCGAAAACGGCTGCAGCTACCATTCAAGTATAGATACATGGTTGCAACAGAATAATCTAAAAGTAAATCAAAAGAAAATAATAATCCTATTCAAAGCTGGTAACCAAACTGCCAAACAATTTAAATGTTAATGGCCACGGCTATTACATAAACAATACCACTCGTGAGCTGAACCTCATAATCGACGAGTAGTTAAAATTCACAAAATATATATATAATCTTTGTTAAAAATGTAACAGCCTTTATTTTGCATATAGTCGGCTTAGAGAAGTGGTTAGACCAGAGAAGATTATATAGTGGCATAGTATTATGGTTTTTGCTACACTCATTAGTTATTATTAAATTAAAACTGCTTACTCTGTTTCCAGAATCAGATGTTAATTTATTCTGGTGTGAAAACCTTTGATTTTTTGCATTATTATAATTACTACTGTAATTTCAAAAAGCGGTGCAGTTTACAATATTCATAAAATCCTTGCAAATTAATTCCTATTTGCTTTTGGCTTTCTGTAATAACTAGTTGTAATATATCATTAGTTACACTGGCTACATTTAGTGGAGCATACCTAATAATTCGGTACTAATATCATGAATAATATAAATTACACAAACCAATGAGTTTTTAAAATTAGTATGACAGATTATGTGAAGTGACATTTCTAAGTTATATGATTTGTAATTTGTCCACATATGACACAATACAATATACAGGGTTGCTCATTAGTGCGTCAAAGTCCAATATAGGCGTTATTAAATAGTACTGAAGAATTTATTTTATAAAAAGTGGCACAGTAACAAAAAACACTCATTTTGAATATAATTTGAATTACACAGGGTGATGCGTTAAAATGGCACACATTCGATTTTTTTTTAAATGAAACCCTGTATATCTTTTGTTTTTCCTTATCTACTTTAATTTGTGTTTTCATCGATATCTGGGGTTTTGGTTTTGGATAATGCATTGTTGAGTTATTAATGAAAATTATAAAAAAAATTGTCGCGACAATGTTTACCATAATAATTCTATGCGGTAGTATTACGATTATCTAAGACAAAATTATTTAGTAAGTATGCAGCCAAGGGATGTGTTGAACCTACAAAATAATCAAACATTCATTTTATTATACAGGCTGTTTGTTACGATGCAATCAATTTGGCTATTGTCAAAGAGCATTTACTGATTTTTTTCAAATGGAACACCCCGTATATTATTAAATTTTTGGAATGATGCGTTAATTGCGCTTAATTTTGTTAATAATGTCCTATACCCAAACCCAATAATTTCGGAGTTTTTAATTTTTCATTACAAACCGCTAAATTATTTGTTTTCGGTTCGATTTAGTGTACTGAGTAAACGATTTGACAAACAAAAACAAATAAACGACTAAAAGTATCAAACTGTAATTTTGTTAGAAGCAATATTTATAATAAATTTTCAAAGTGACCCCCATTTTGAATAGAACACATTTGCAGACTTGACAGAAAGGACCTATTTACGTGTTGTAACTTCTCAATGGAAACTGTTTCAAAAGCACGTATTATACGTTGCCTCATATCGTCTGCTGTAGTTGGAGGTATCTGGTAAACAATATTTTTTATGTACCCCCATAGAAAAAAATCAAGATGGTCAAATCTGGCGATCTAGGTGGCCAACTAATGGGACCCACCGCGGCCGATCCATCTACCTTCGAATTCTTGATTCAAATAGTGTCGGACATTTAGTGTAAAATGTGGTGGAGCACCGTCGTGCTGAAGCCACATATTTTCTCTTAGAACTGGAGGAACGTTTTGCAGAAGCTGAGGCAAGTCATATTGCAAGAAATTCAAATATTGCGCATCATTTAAATGTGGTCCAATTATAAAGTTGCCCATAATACCAGCACAAACATTTATAGTCCATTGCCTCTGCTTATCAATCGCTCTTAATATTCTTGGGTTGTCTATTGCATAATGATGAAGATTATGACGGTTTCGGCTACCACTCTGAGTAAAGGTCGATTCGTCAGTAAATAATACCTTTTGGAAGAAGTTAGGTGTTATCCTTTCAATTTCTAATCCCTATTCGCAAAACTTCCTTCTAGTCTCTAAATCAGGCCTCAAAGGAAATACTGTAGTGATGACATTTTTTTTTTTTTAGGATCTTGCTAACAGTAGATCGTGGTATATTAGTTTCTGTTGATATTTTGGTCGAACTAGTAGAGGGCTCCTCAATTACTGATAACAAGACTTTCAATTTATCTTCGTCACTTGTCCTCTTTGTCCTTTCTAGCTTTTCATAGCTCACATTTCCTTAAGTCTTTTCAAACTTGTAACTGAAGGTTGTCTTCTGTTAGGATATCTTTGCGCATAAATTCACTTGGTTAATAGACAATTCTTTTTGGCAGATCACATAATGAAAATCATGTCAACGAGTTCGTTGCTTTCAAACTGCATATTGACTTAACTAAAAACCGTAATAATAATATGTGGCAAACAACAAATATACAAGAAAAGTATGTACCTACCCACTAATCCAATCAATAAATAACACAATGACATTATTAAACGCAGAAACTTAAGAAATCACTAATATTACACCTAATTATCAGCAACAATAAGATTTTAATTTTTGACGTTTGTTGACGTTTATTTGTTTTTGTTTGTTAAATCGTTTACCCAGTACACTAAATGGAACCGAAAACAAATAATTTAGCGGTTTGTAAGGGAAAATTAAAAATAACTCCGAAATTATTGGGTTTGGGTATAGGACATTACTGACAAAAATTAAGCGCAATTAACGCATCATTCCAAAAATTTAATAATATACGGGGTGTTTCATTTGAAAAAAATCAGTAAACGCTCTTTGACGATAACGAAATTAATTACATCGTGACAAACACTCTGTATAATAAAATGAATGTTTGATTATTTTGTAGGTTCAACACATCCCTTGGCTGCATACTTACTAAATAATTTTGTCTTAGATAATTGTAATACTAGCGCATAGAATTATTATGGTAAACATTGACGCGACCATTTTTTTTTTTATAATTTTCGTTAATAACTCAACAATGGGTCATCCAAAACCAAAACCCCAGATATCGATGAAAAAACACAAATTAAAGTAGATAAGGAAAAACAAAATATATACAGGGTGTTCCATTAAAAAAAAATCGAAAGTGTGCCATTTTAACGCATCACCCTGTATAAATCAAATTATATTCAAAATGTGTGTTTTTTGTTATTGTACCACTTTTTATAAAATAAATTTCTTCAGTACTATTTAATTAGGCCTATATTGGACTTTGACGCACTAATGAGCAACCCTGTATATCCGTTCAGCTAACTAGAATGGTGTGGAAAACAGAAAATTTCAATGCAGGAGTAGGAAAAGCATCTCTTTACCAAAGTAACCTATTAATACATATAGTTAAATCAAATTAATTATCCATATTTCCAAACTCTTAAAACGTAAGTATATACCTCTTTTCCATGAAATATTTTAAGAAAAGATTTTCCACAGGTAATAAAAACTGCTGCAAGAATTCATCTTTACTATTTTCTATGACTCCATAAATCTCCAGTTAACAGATTTTAAATTATCACAAATGCTATGAAATCCTTTCTGTCAGTTAAATAAAATTTGATGGCAAGGAATTAAAATAAACTTACTAAGAGCCTTAAAAACTAAAATGCTTCAAACTCCCATTCACACTTTTCAGTACTAGCAGCCAGTAAATAAATAAATAAAGAAGGAGAAGAAAACCCTTACAAAATAGCTTTTCTCGTAAAACGCACTTGGCCTTTTATGTCCGACGATCGCTCTAAATCGTAAAAGAAGACTTACTTTGTGCGGAGGTGAAGCGCGAAGAGAAGTAATCTTAGATAGTCAACGTGTTTCTTGTTCGTGAATAAGAAAAGCTCTTAACATATCTAACGCAACAAATACTCTGAACCACACCATACTCAATCTATTTGTAGCAGCGTACGTTAAGTTCCGTATAAAGCGAATGAAATAGCTGTGGGCGGAATTATAACTCGTTCGATTGTATTATGAGAGTATAGGAAAGAGAGAGAGAAAGAAAGAAAGAGATACGTCGGTGTGATTTAATTTGAAACGTGTTTTTTACGCATGTACAGGAAAGAGAATACGTATAAATCCCGATCACGATTTTGCAATAGAAATAAACTATTAGTTTATTGTACTATGATGAAATCGACTTGATAAAACATGCTGATAGACATAATTTGTTAGGTGAGAAACAGGATTTGTATATGACATATGGAGCTCAATTAAAACTTTTAATTTAGCGTGGAGGTCTTTCAATTTCTTAATTACAATTAAAGAGAGTTAAGATTTCGCGCAAAAAAGATGATACAGTTTAAACGAAGTTGAAGTTACCCATAAATTTTATTTCCTACAACTATACATGAAGTGGAAGTCCTTGAAAGGTACAATCTTTGGTCATAAAATTATAACCATCAGCAAACATGTATATGTTACCGTAAATAGTCGAAATCCGTTTTTACGCGTACTTACTAGTAAAAATGCGAAGTAACTACGAGCATTTGTAATTTCGCGATCATACTAGGAAAGACACGAAGTAAAATTTTAATTCGGCTATTTCCTGCAGCTTTCAGTTAGAATCCGTTCTAACTAGACGCATAATAGTAACTACTGTGCAAAGAATTGGTCGATGAATGATCTATGTGCTGTTGGGGGATTGAATATGTATTGTTCAGTCAGTTACTAATGTTTGATGTATATAATACGTGTTTTTTTCTTCTTTGAGTATTGTCCATGTTTTTAGTTTTCCTTTCTAAAAATGAATACTTCGTTAACTGCGTGGAAAGAGAAGTTTATTAATGGTTTACTAAATAGTGAAAATGCCGAATTTTCTAAATACACTCTAATGAATAGAGAGGTGGTATATGAAGAATTACTTCAGGAAATAAAACAAGCTAATCTGGCATCGAAGAAAACTTTATCGCACTATCGACACGTAAACGAATAATAACAAAGTCTAACAGCGAATAATAACACAGACCAATATTATTACCTGTCAGTTGAAAACATTTTCGATGTAATCGAAGCAGCTCACATAGCAATTGGACATGGTAGTCGCAATAGACTGCGAATGGAAACAAACAGAAAATATGCAACATTACTACTAAACTGATTAATTTGTTCCTGTAATTGTGCGATAATAACACAATTAAAGAGTCAGAAGGTGTACAGTTTAAGAAAAACCATGCGTTTCATTCAGGTATAATGTAAACTTTGCCTATTGACGTTATTTCTTCTCTAGAACGGGAAGATTTGGAAAATATTGTTGGTGACATCAAAATTACCATGGTGAAAATTCATGGAGAAGATTCAAACATAGAGTATGAAAATGAAGGAAAAAAACCATTGGCTCACTAATTTGTGTGTAAGTGTAAAAAACACAATTGTTATGCAATTCAAAATGTAATAATAATAAATACGTCAATTTACTTCTCAACGCATTAAATAATCTTGAAACCAATCTTGTTTTATTATAAGAAGGAAAACTAAATGAAAGATGATATTTGGTATAACTTCGTAAGTATATCCGCCTGTTAAGAGGTATTTTCATATCATGTTGAAAAATTATCCATTAAGTGGAGGTGTGTCGGCTGTTAAGAGATATGTATTTCGGTTACTTACTGTTAGACGTCTAGTTAGAACGGGTTCTAACTGAAAGCTGCAGTAAATAGCCGAATTAAAACTTTAATTCCTGTCTTTCCTAGTAAAAACGAGAAATTACAAATGCACGTAGTTACTTCGCATTCTTACTAGTAAGTACGCGTAAAAGCGGATTTCAGTTATTTACGGTAACATATATATTATTAAACTGTTTACACGTTTAAGAGTTGCTTATTATAAGTTTGAGCCAACCAACATACATTTGTATAGTTTCGTGATTGCATAGAGTATAAAAACTTCATGTGAACATTTAGCAACTATTTTTTTTTCATACTTTGTCTGAATCTGTTTAACTGTTATGCAATTCGCTATTTTATTTAGAAAAGTGATCTGGAAGTGTACTTCTTAATTTACATATTTATGGAAGACATTATTGAAATTTAAAATGTCTACTGCAACCTTCATCAATAACATGATCAGTTTTACATAAAATTACAAAAAAAATCTTGTTGGATGCGTTAATATAAACATACTAATGAAGCTATTCTCATATTTTAAAATTCATGTTCTTAGCAACGTCTGTATTTCTAGCATAAAATTTGATTGAAAAAAAATTTACTCACCATCATATGCGACTTTTATAACCAAATGTGACACGTTTAATTGTTCATTAAATGATAATATTTTAGTTCTAGTTTTGCAAAAGAGGGTTATTAGGTTGATACTTGATATGAAGTCCTTAGACTTATGTAGTAACACACTGATTTGAAACATGATTATGACTGTCCCATTACTATATATAAATCACTGTATAAAGTATTTTATAGTCGTGTTGATTGATTATGTGACATGCATATAGTTATGGTGGTGATATTATAAAGCTAGATTATCATCGAACAAGCTGCTCTTGAGAGGTGTCCGATATATACGAGGTAAGTGCCAGAAGTTATGCATTATCGTGCAGAAGTCGAACAGTACGGCGCAACAATCCACGACTCTTTTCTTTGATTACATCTCGCAATGTATACAAGAAAGTAGTATTATGCAACAACAACTGTGTTCCTTTCTTTGAAATGAATAAGCAGGATTCCGGCCGGCAAGTGGCTCGTTTTCAACGCTTTCTCGGCCCAAATGAAAATGTTTTGCCTATTCTTTTACAGTGGAAAAGGAAGGGATAGATTCACCGTATACACCATCCAAGCGTTCTTTAATATCTTTAGGAGCAATTAGTGGTCAATTAAAGAACTCCGGGCGCTGTTCTGTGCACCCAAATATTCGTCCAATAAAGGCTGGAATACGGCTGACTGCCTGAGTCAACTGTTAAAGAAAGTCGGTTATTCTTATGAAGAGTTAATAGATATGATTGACGTTTTGGGTGAATCTGAACGAAACTCTTTGCTAGCATCCAGACTTTATGCACAGCGATCCCTGGTAGAAGTCAACCGAAACCAAAAACCTTCGAAAGTATAAAGGGACGGTTTGAGTGAGCAGAAAGTATTGAATATAAAAGAAAGAGCGGAAAAAGCAATAACTGATGAGGATAAGACGATTATGGTAATTGCGAGTGTAGTCGAACACTCCCATACTAGTACTACGAAAATTAGTCGACAGTTTGATGTAAGTCAAATTTGAGAATCCCGAATAATTAGGAAATACGAAATTCACCCGTAGCATATTCATACACAGGGTTAGATGAAAGAAATTTTGAGAATCGCTTACATTTTTGTCAATTGGCAGCAGATAAATTATCCTGGCTTTCTCAATTTTTTGTTGTTTTCCAACGAAGCCACCTTCCATTAAAGTGAATACGTTCATCGTCACCGTTTCTCTTATTATAACACATAAAACCCCCCACTTTATCACACCTGTAAACTTTCAAAATCGTTGGTTATTAAAATTGTGGGGAGGAATAGTGGGTAGTTACATAATTGGACCTTATTTTTTTGATAAAAATGTTAATGGAGGAGAGTATCTTCGCTATCTACGTACGGATTTTCAAAACTTTTTGAAGACGTCTTCAAATGTCAGTAAACATAACCTTTATTTTATTTTGATTTTAACCACAGTGTCAAAAATGAAATACTGCAACTGGACATTGCCGGAATTAAAAATTGAAATGCGATGCTCTTCATTCTGTGAAATTATTACTTTTGGCATAGTTGAATTTAACATTTACTTTGTTTGACAGTTGACTAAGGAAGTCGGGCGCTATTCCTGCCTTCCATTGGTTGAACGAATGTTTTGGTGCATAGAACAATAGGGCTCGTAGTTCTTTAATTGACCGCTAAATTCTCCTATAGTGATTATCTCAGAAATTATAAAAGATAGGTATAGGACATTGTTAACAAAAATAATAAAAAAAGCAACAATATGCCTCAATAAAATACTGGGTGTTCTATTTAAAAAAAAATAAGTTTAACTTACCAAATGATGCAGAATTTTCTTGGCTACAAGCACCACCAAAGTTAATGTCTTTACTTTTAAAAACAATGTGAAAATGATTTTTTTTCTGAACACGTGTTTTGGTTAAATATTTTCAAAAAAAATTAATAACTCAAAAACTATTGGCTCAATTTTGAAAAAGAAAGAACAGTTGAACAGACAATTTGAAGCAGTAAAAGAAAATCTAAAAATATATAGGGTGTCATTTAAAAAAATTAGGTTACGTGCATTTCCGGTGAAACCGGAAGTGCGTCAGAGCTTAAAGTATTTTTACAATATGTGCCACAAAAAAAATGAATCTTCCGCTAATTGTTTTTTCATTTATTTAAAACACAAAAGAGCAATCGAAGACGCGGCTACTAATGACACCCTGTATACATATATAATTTCTCAAAGTAATCACACGTATCATTTAAAATTTTGGAGCGATGATTTAAAAATGCTCAACACATAAATCATGCACGCAGCGATCTATTGTTGTATAAAATAAATTACGACCAATTACAGCAAATTTAATTATCCGCTGACACGGGCATCGCCGTTCTGAAAGAGATACAGACATTCTACGTGTTTCAAGCACAGACGCAATTTTTAAGAACAAAGAATGTAAGAACAAGAAAGAAAAAAAAAGAAAAGGAGACACAGCAGGTCTAATATTAAAAACCGTTAAATTTGTATGTAGTTTAGTGGCTATTTTGATAATTCCAAAGCAGCTGTATACAGACCACTAATTGGCATGTAAATAGCCATGCTGCCGCCTTAACTTAAGTTGCGTGTCTCATTCTTGGACGTCCGGCTCTATAGACGTGGCATAACACGCCTGAAGTTTATTAGTTTTGTTCGTTCCTTGTGGAATTTTCATTTATATTTTTATATTCATAACGGAGGAATTGTAAATAACATTTCTCTTCCATTTTTCCTATGTTTTATTGACACTCGTTTGAATAAAATTAATTTTTGAAACAAACAAAAACAAAAGTCAAAATACTGCAAGGTTGTTAATTGTGTGACAAAGACGTATTGTTAAAATGAAACGTTTAAGTTTATTAATAATAGATTTTCCTCTAAAGGTATGAATGTTCGATCAAACAGCGAAACAAGTATTTTCTCTAAAACGGAATTCTCTCATGGCACCATCACTATTTCAAGTGTGATGTAGCATCATTTTTAGTGTGATTAGTAGATTGTGTTGTGTCATAAAATAAGTGTTAAGGAGCAGCGATGACGTTCTTCATTTGATAAAAATTCTGTCTTTCAAATCAAACTTATTCTTGAGAAGTAAAAAATAGTTAACTAGCCAAGGTTTAACAGATGATCTATGTGTTATCTCATCTGTGAATTTTGACCACTCTGCAATGTAAGCTTTCTATTTGCTAAGTAATGCGGCGTAGTAAGTGCAAGTTTCTTCTATAGTAAGAACGACCTAACAATTGTAGGCTACTTCCGAACAACAAATTCTTCCACCTCATGACACTTACGTAATACCTTGCAATGTGAGTGGATGTTGTGTAAGATAGTTTTTGAGTCTCAGTTTTATTACATTCGATTATTTGTAGATTTTATTGTTTATAATTCGCTGTTTTTTTTAGTTTTAACAATGGGTCACTAGATGGCACTATTGAGATCTGTTATTAATATTTTCAAAAAACTTTATATTTATTATTGTAAAAATAATGGCAGCTCAGAAGTTGGCCGAGTAGTTTGCTTACATTGAACGTCTAAAAACAGCAATTTTCTGCGAAAATCAAAATTTCTCTTGAGGTTTCCCGTTAAATGATTTCCTTACAATTTCAGTTAAAAGCTGCTTATTTGAATGAGAAAACGTCGAATTAATGTCCCATTTTCCATATTAACCTGATTTATAAACAAAAGACTTCTTTGTTTTCTCGAATGTTATACAAAAAACGCGTTGACAGCAATTTTCAATACCTCACTAAACTGTTCAGACCCTCAAAAGTCATGTTTTCAGACACCTATTGCAGAGTGCAGAAGATGTATTGAGAATTGGCTTGAAGGTATGCGAAAGTGTATAAAACTTAAAGGCAGTTTAGGCCAAGCAAAATTTAATAGTAATTATTTTGCCTATGGTTTATTAATTTAGTAAACTGCAAATTATATTGTATATTGTATAAGTACTATTGGAAGGTAATCTAAAACATTATTAAATCTGTTTATCCGTATAATTTATTTATAGTCACGCGTTCAAGCAGATATTTTATAGTTTTACAACTGGACTTCCCCGCAATAAAATAATTTAATAAAGGAACGTAGGAAAAACCAAACGTAGTAGTCATTTATTGTTTCTTCAACTTTCTGGAGAAAATATTTTAATATTAAGCAGCAGAATGATGTAGTCCGTTGAACTGCAAGCATAACCAATTCCAAGTTTACACAAGACAGTCGATAGCATTGTAAGGCCTATTTAGTTCACGAAGTATGGACATTACTCGGTAGCAACCAATAGCACCTGCAATCGGGACAGTGTTTTATTTTTGTTATTTATACGTTATCAAACCAATTCAAATTATCTACATAATGTAAATAAAGGTATTATTTTAACAACAAGGAAGTGTTTATATTAGTGTCCCTGACTGTAAAAAACATAGTATATACCCAATGTATACTGGTCCTTCAACAGCTACAAGAGACGATCAACCACTAAATCATTGTGGAACCGTCAAAGACCATCAGGTCGAAACAAAGGCGAATATTAAGAAAAGCAATAAATCACGTTGTTTCAACAATTTCTTTTCTTTCCTAGTTTTTGTAAAAGCTTAAAGGACAGCTCTCGTATTATATAGCTATAGATATATATTATGCTTTTTCTTAGCTGGACTTCGAAGCCCACCACCTTGTAAACAATATGCTCCCCATTATCTAGAACTATACTTATCTTTTCAACTACTGCGGAAATATTCATACCTACTTTTCGTAAAACAGTTGCAGGCATTGAAAATATAAGTAACATTGTGAACACAACTCATCTATTATAAAACATATCAAAAAATATAGAAGAATAAACAGATAAATTTGCAGGAAAAAAGATATTTCTGCCACCTTAATTATTCTAAAATCTTTTAAATTTGATAGGCAACTAAAAAAGGGTCCATATATTACAAACTCTTCAAGATAATAAAAGAGGGCTATAGCTTAAAAGAGCCTATACTATTTTCTACGGTTGAAACAGAATATAGCACTAAACAATACGATTTGTTAAAGTTTACATGACATATATTTAATATTGCATTTCTTAAAATACATATTATGATGAATGGTCCTAATTTAATAATCAGGAACTGTATATTGTAACGTATAATTCTTACCATTCATTTACACTTGCAATTAAAACCATACAAATTAATCACAGTCAATACATACATTCAATTTACAATTATATCACACAATATGTTCACGTAACTTGTGCATTGCATATTTCCAAACGACTTAGCCACTTTCTGATGTTAATATAATTATCTTCATCAATGTTTATACACGTACAATTTATGTTTACTTTAATTATAATTATTTCTGTTGTATGTATCCGTTGCTCCTTTGTTATTCAATTCATCGAAAACTGTTGTGGGCAAATTACAAGAAATTCTTTTGCCGCGAATGTGTTTCACTTTCATACAGTTGAATATATATATAGTGTGCTTGGCTGGGCAATATTTTTTAACATTCCAAGAAAGGCCACAATTTTAAGTGTCAGTTAAATTCGGTATATATATACATATATAGAAATGTAGATTTTTTTACTGTTTATAAAACAGAATTTGGGTTTTAGGAGTCTTATTTTATAATTAAAACACAAATTTTTCCTTGTGACGTTTCTGACTTTAATTTAGTCCTTCATCATTCAAAATTTGTGTTTTAATTATAAAGCAAGACTCCTAAAACCCAAATTCTGTTTTATAAACAGTAAAAAAATCTACATTTCAATAATAGATCGCATCAGTGAAGGTGGCTGATTGCTACCAAATCAATCAAATTATCTCTCTATATATATATATATATAAAATAAAATATTTTTCTTGGTTTGTTAGGCCATTGTTAATGTATAAAATTTAAGGGAACTAAAACAACATTCTCATCGACGTTTCGGTTTTATTATAACATCAAAACCTTCTTCCAGATAAATTAAAAATAAAAGTAATTGCCTATATACAATTTTTTTAAGGGAAAAAAAACATTTCCCTAAGTCATGTTCTAACTACATTTTTGATAATTGTAAAAATTAATTTATCTGATCGGCTAGTTTTATGAACTTATGTGATTTCACCAAGTGTAATGCCTATGGTTTATAACATCGAACTAGTTAGTTAGTTCCCTTAAATTTTATACATTAACAATGGCCTAACAAACCAAGAAAAATATTTTATTTTATATACAGGGTCGTCCAAAAGTCTGGATTCACGTGGATTTTGAGTAAACTATTCACTTTTTTGGAAAACTGAATTCTGTATCTTGAATGGGAATAAAATTGCAACTCAATAGTATTTTTTATTTCAAAAAAATTGTTTATAATTTTGAGATAAAGTTAATAACAATGTTTTTTTAAATGGAAACCTACCGTGATTTTTATTTCAGAGAGAGTACTTTCGATAAGAATTGCATTGGCATAGAAATTTTGGCTATAAACCTTACGATTATTGTTTAAATTAATATTAAATTTTCGATCCGAACACTCGTTCGCGCTTGTTCGGAAAATACACGAACGTGTCTTCTCTTACCACGTTTCCAACTGTAGGCATGGGTCCACCCCCTAATAAAGCATTCTATTGAAGGCGTTACGTTTATCTTGAATGAAAGCATTTTTCTTTTATAAAATGGAGATCTACCGTCTAAAAACGGAAAAAGACCATAAAATTATTTTTTATTAAACTACGTTGTACTTTCTCATAACGTTTAAATATCGTAATCGCGGTAGATCCCCATTTTATAAAAAAAAATGCTTTCATTCAAGATAAACGTAACGCCTTCAATAGAATGCTTTATTAGGGGGTGGACCCATGCCTACAGTTGGAAACGTGGTAAGAGAAGACACGTTCGTGTATTTTCCGAACAAGCGCGAACGAGTGTTCGGATCGAAAATTTAATATTAATTTAAACAATAATCGTAAGGTTTATAGCCAAAATTTCTATGCCAATGCAATTCTTATCGAAAGTACTCTCTCTGAAATAAAAATCACGGTAGGTTTCCATTTAAAAAAACATTGTTATTAACTTTATCTCAAAATTATAAACAATTTTTTTGAAATAAAAAATACTATTGAGTTGCAATTTTATTCCCATTCAAGATACAGAATTCAGTTTTCCAAAAAAGTGAATAGTTTACTCAAAATCCACGTGAATCCAGACTTTTGGACGACCCGGTATATGCATTAAAGGCCAAGAAAACGTTTTATTTTTAAATATTATATATATATATACAGTGTGCACGCGGTCTACCTGCGGATGAATATATTAGACAAGCTGGTCGACTATAAGTGGGGTGTTACTAACATTAGAGCTACGTTAGAGTGACACCGCTGAAATCGTTACTGCGTTAGTCCGAAGAATAAAGTCTAAGAAACTAACCTTGGAGTCTGTGGCTTGAAACTACACAAAAAACACTAAAACACCTTCACCACACTAAAGCACAAAAATGGCTAAATACGTATTTCAACAACTAAGTTGTCATCATCAGTAGCACTGATTAAAAATCGCGCTGTCTACACACCGTAGCGTACAGAACAACACAGTGAATTTAATTGGAAGTTAAGAATGAAATTATTAAAGAAAAATGAATTTCTACAAGTACTTAATTATTTATTAAATGCTCAAATAAGCCTCCCTCTTGAGCTGAGCAGTAACCCAGCTGATATTTGTTAACACATCCGGGGTAACATGATTCGAAACTTCCATAATTTTGGAGCGTAATTGTTCTAAATTAGATGAACGAAACGCGAATTAAAAATGTGCTTGCTGGTCGACTAAACACCGACCGTTAACAAAATTGAAATGAAATGCGCATGTTCAGCTGCTATCCTAAACGCGAATCAGTCAGCTTCACTACAATCGACCAATAGAACAGTTTGTATATTGCTTTCTCGTACTAACTCATACAAACTATGGCTTGTAAAACTATGGAGAAAAGAATGCATATTTATTGAGGCATATGTACATGTAATTATGTAAACCAGTTTTCTGTTATTATCACAATTTCATAAATAGGTATATCAATCATATGTGCAAGTACGCTACTAATGAATAACTTTATATCAGGTACTTCAAACGAAGCTGTAACTAGATTATATGTGTATATAAAACTATTATTATTTCATAACAAATCATATAAGCACGTAATATAAGCATATACCAAAAGTTATACAAACAACTGGTTAAATAATGATTCTCACCAATTGATTATGTTCGTTAATAATTATAATACATAATAAAAAGTGATATATCATAATTACTTTTTGTAAATGTCTGGAAAAATAACAAAGTTATGATAACAAATACTGATTTAATAAATAATTGATTAAATTTTCTTGTGAGTATTATTAAGTTTTCACTTTGGAATTAATATTTCTTCAGGATAGACATCTGATACTACACAAATATCTAGATTTAGTCAAAATTTTTCTATAACCTGTCGTAAATTGATGTTTTCTTATGTTCCGTACATATTTCTTATTTTGATCAACCAACGTAACAAAGCTTCTTATTATTAGATTCAATTGTGATGATCATCATTATTCTCATACATAACAATAGCATAAGTGGAATAAAAAATATGTCCTAAAAGGCTATCTTTTGTATGGTAAGGATATTAAAGTAGATATTCCTCAGGAGTCTGTATTAGGTCCTACCGTATTTGGACTTCCCAAATTGTTTAGTATTAAATGAGTTTTAAATGCCGTTAATATTTATGTAATTATTACATCTAACAGTTTCGATGATTCACTTTCCATAGCACAACTTGTCTTGCATAAAAAATATCTGTAGTTAAATTATTAAGTTTGATAAAACAATTCTTATTCGTAATTTAGCAGCTGTCAATGAACTTACCCAGTAAAAAAATTACAACGTTTCGATAATATAGACATTAAACATAAACACATTAAAACCTAAAACATTAAGGAACTTAATTAATAAAACTGTAAAATATATTTGACAACACACCAAATATATAAATGTCAACTAATATTCAACTTGTCTTGCATAAAAAATATCTGTAGTTAAATTATTAAGTTTGATAAAACAATTCTTATTCGTAATTTAGCAGCAGTCAATGAACTTACCCAGTAAAAAAATTACAACGTTTCGATAATATAGACATTAAACATAAACACATTAAAACCAAAAACATTAACGAACTTAATTAATAAAACTAAAATATATTTGACAACACACCAAATATATAAATGTCAACTAATATTCCTTATTAATTTATTGAGAGGTAAGTTATTGCTAAATGTTGAATTTCCGTTCGGTCATTTACTGAATCACTGCGTTTTATTTGAATTAGTTGTAAAATAGAAATATTCAACTAATTCAAACATTATTTTGCTCTTCGCATATAATTTTGTTTCATCAAATTTAAGTTCAGCATATTTTTAAAAAACCAGTACAGTTTATGTTTGCTATATCAGTTGGTAACTTCTTTTACAATTTACATAAACGCCAATATTAAAAAAAAAGTTTTTAAAATATTTCTCGTTTCTGAAGAAGGTAGTTATTTAAATATCTGTGTGTGTGATAAAGTGTGCTTTAATTATGATTAATTTTGTTTGTGAATTATATTGTTATTTGGAAAAGAGAGTTTCAAGAATGAATTTATATTTATATATCACATAATGTTCACGTATTTTTTAATTTATTCTATAAACTACAGTACCTATACCTAATTGTATCAAACAATAGCGTATTTTGTAGTAAAAACTAGCAATTATGATAAGGAAGTATTTTTTTCAAAGTGATAAGTACTAAGTGTAGAGTCCTTATACGTACGTACATTATCAATATGTTGATATCTCTCTATATTCTCATCAATAATTAGTTACAATTAGAATTTTAGTGGAATTACGCAGAACGATAAGTTTAGGATTTAAAGTATTTAAAATATGATATCCTTACCTATATATAAATAAAATACAGGTTAATTTGTCCTTAATTTAACTACAGATATTTTTTATGCAAGACAAGTTGTGCTATAGAAAGTGAATCATCGAAATTGTTAGATGTAATAATTACATAAACATTAACGGCATTTAAAACTCATTTAATACTAAACAATTTGGGAAGTCCAAATACGGTAGGACCTAATACAGACTCCTGAGGAATATCTACTTTAATATCCTTACCATACAAAAGATAACCTTTTAGCACATATTTTTTATTCCTCTTATGCTATTGTTATGTATGAGAATAATGATGATCATCACAATTGAATCTAATAATAAGAAGCTTTGTTACGTTGGTTGATCAAAATTTCCGTCGTGTTTATTTGAAGACCTTTTAACTATATTTTAATGATTTTGCGTATAAGAAAAATCCAGATGATTCAAATTCGAACTGCTGGATGGATGTGTAAAACATTAATTTTGCCTAAACTCTCTAAACGGTTGTAGGGTGCATTGTCATAGTGAAAATCGAAGTGTGGGCTATTCCAGGTCCAATAAGCAAAACCCTTGAACCACTGATTAAAAGGTTTAATTCATTGTGCGGCTTTTAGGATACAAATTCTTTATAATCATTCTATAACTAAGGAAAATAACTATTTACTTTACGGCTGCCTTAAATCAAGGTGTTCATTTCAGTACTGTTCAGGTTTGTTATTGCCTTTTCTATTAAGTTTAGTTTAGTTTCGTAGCGATTCAACATTTAATGGCAAATGGACAGATGATTTTTTTATACGGATTTTCACTACTTCTCACATCATATAATAATGCAGTGTGGCCACAAAAGCGAAAAAAATCATTTTCATGACTTCTGATAAACCTTGTACGAAAGCATCTTGATTCGTCTACGTAATTTTAGAGTATTTTTGATCTATCATTATAATTCAGAGGATTTATTTCTTAAAATGATATAAATGTAGTTGATTGTAAGCGCAACTTCGGTTATTAGTGCGGGCAGCGGTCTGAGTTTTTTCCATCGTAGATGGGGCAATGAGTTGAGATTTAAATGTATTCTATTATTCTTGCAATGTGATTTGATACTTTATGTACCTTATAACAAAAGAATTATAAAAAAGGATACTTATGGATAATTCATCTAATTTAATAGCAATTATCTCAAAATATCATGATAAACGAGATCCTCGTGTTGACAGTGCTAATTTGGACCTAAAATTTATATAATATGACAACGATATCATTTTCAGCAAAAGTATCTTGTTCATTATAAGATTTTGAGATATTTGATATTAATTACTCATAAGTATTTAAAGAGTTAATAGTTATTATTTTACATTTACAAAATGTCATGTGTTTACCAAATGCCAAATTGTCTATCTTTTGTAATAACTATTTTTAAAGCACATGCTACATTATTTTCAGTTACACTAATTAAGATATGTAGAATTTGCGTCTTTTTAAATTTCGTACTTCCCTTTGATTTTTCGAATTGAAATTCATCATTTCGAATTTTGTTATTGAACTCGAGTATCATTACGAATAGTTATATATTTTTTTCTGTCTTCATTATACGATATTATATGTCTGTATAAAATCTATCTTAAAAAGTGATGAAGAAAAGCAAGAAAACTTGTATAACATACAACTAATGTCAAATAATAATTATTAGTGCAAATTACAATTAAAAATTAAGTAGCTATTACAACGAATATTTGACATTTTCCCTTTTTGCTATAACTTGTCGTCAAAACTGCTAATAATTCTTACGGTCTAAACTTATAAGCAAGTCATCTAATTTAACGAAAAACTATTTCTTATAATAAACGAGATTTTCGTGCTATAACGGAAAGGATACCAGTAACAGGACGAGGTAATTTGTAGAAGGAATAAGGAATAATAGTAAGATGATTAGAGTAAATTTAACTTGGACTAGTGAGGTAATGCGTAGCACATTTGCCAAATAGCTCGTTAGCTCTTCTGAAAGTGCCTACTAGTATTGCTGTGGTTTCTCTAACTCCTTGGTGAATACGAAGATGTCACAGGTGCTTATTGATACCTCTCCAAATAAGTACCTTGAAGCTTTTGGAAGATGTTAAGGCTGAATTATTATTAATGTAATGATCCTTAAATGTAAATGTACAATGCCATTGGCAAAAGAATAAACTAGAAACCTCAATCCAGTACATTAAATGCAACTAAAGATATTATATTTAAGTTATTCCATAATCTTGCCCATTATAAATTTTCAAGTCTATTTTTGATCATTGTTATATGAAGTCTATTACTTCTAAGATTATTCTAACATATAACAATAAAAAATAAACTTTACTTCACACATATCATCATTATATAACAAAACTTTAAAGATTAAACGCTTGTATAAGAAAGCAATCGTTCTTTTTTTAAGCTCCTAATCCCACCTACGAAATTGCTAAAGAATAATAGTTTCCGCGAAAGTTTTCGTATCTTAAAAAGCCACCCAATTCATTTCTATCGACGTCTCCTGAATAAAATTCGCAACTCCCGAATTCCGGGCACGATTATCTCCGGAAGTTTTAAGAGACGCGTAAGTGTAATGCGGATTTAAAAGGACTATCGCCCACTCTGCCCCCTCGCCAAATGCTGCTCTTCATCCTCTTCCTCCTTCTTCCTCATCACCATGATTTGGTCCGGCCCGACACGACCGAAGAACATAACCTAGGAAGAGGAAGGAGCCGGCGATACCTGAAAAAGCGCGTGGAAGACCCGCCGGCAACATCGATCCGGAGCCCCCGGATTGGTAAATGCAAGTTAAACGTGCGTCAGCAGTGTTCGCACAGAAACCCGAACGCGAAATGATAATAATAATAAAGGAAGAAATGTTCGCCCTCTTCCGCAAAGAAGATTGGTTTAGGTCACGATACATTAATTAAGGATTATTCTTTTTTAAGTCTATAGAAGGTTTATGATCTCTTGAAGTAAAATCGTTGATTTAATGGTTGTGATTAGCGCTAGAAGGTTAAGGAACGTTCGGAAAGGTCCTCTTAGTGAATGAATGTTTATCTAAAGATTAATAAATGGTACTTACCAATCGAACCACAAAATACAGGTACTTCCGAGGAAGAATGTCTCATCAATTTAAATGGTTCACAGTAACAAAAAACAAACTACAACTCCTTTTGTTTGATTGCACTGCTTCAGTAAGATCGATGAATTATTTCTTTCTTTTGTCTTATTAAAATTCTCGAGATGATTTTCGATGTATGTATTTTTTTCGCACAATTTTACTGAAGTAAATAAATACTGTACACTGAAAACGCGACAATTGCTTGTTTTTCTTTCTATTTTGAACAAACTAATTCTTCTCTATCTTTTTTTCTACTTTCTTTAGGAACACTTCATTTCGTGTCACTGTTACTGCCGCACAAGTATTCCATGATGTCGCAGGGGCACTATATATTTTCAAAATCGAATTGTGTCTGTATTTATGGTGTTTTACGCGATTGCCACGTGAATAGTACAAACGAGTGATTGTGTATCAAGTCATGAAAAGCGGAGATCTGTCAACCGGACCGGTGAAGTCGCTATGATATATATACATATGTATATATATATTATATATGAGTAAATGTGTGCCTAGTTATTCGTGGGAACCGGAGCACACGACCGAGCGACTTGGAATGATTCCGTTCCCTGAGCGACGGTGCTACAGTTCCGGTGGGGAGAACTCGCGCAAGCTAGTCTACACAGACCGCCGCCTGACGCCGATTTGTGTTTTTCCTACTATAGATACAATATACAGAATATATACCTATATATTACTATGTTTCTCCGTGTATATTTACGTACAGACGAAATTATAGCTCAAGATAATACATACTAGATGTTTTTATTTCCCCAATCTAGAATGTCCTTTTTAATTTAATACACCTGCATACACAAGCGAACACGAGGATTATCTTTTGTGCGAATCGCTCAGATAGAAATGTGCTTAAAATGTTTACATAATGACTCGTCGTGAAGTTAGTGTACTTAATTCGCAAGTCAATGATCTTGTGGATACTTGTCGACAAGGTTCAGAAGGAGAGGGGATAGGCGAAGTTACATATAATAATTGATCAAATAAAACAAACAGACTGAAAATACAAAATCAAAATATTGATGCTACTTATTTTTAAACAAATTGTTATGACAAACTGTAGATTTCTATCTACACTTTTGAATTATGTCTGGAAATTACTCATAAATAAATTGGCAATAAATGGAGACCAACAATTCCGATTACAACACCATGTTGTTCATAGAATTTTCGTTCTATTTGAAAACAATTATGAGACATACCACACAGTACTTCTTTATACTACGTATAAGGAAGAAAAAATAATACGTGCCTTTACCTCAGAGACTTGCTCAGATTCGAGAAATCGAATCTGAGTTTTGTATTTGATACACAGAAAATGTGATAAATAATTTTTCCATTATTTTGATATAAAAACGATTCGCTTTCTGGAAAAGAAATTCTCGTTTCACCATATTTTTCCTTTCATGTTTGTTGTTCATGCAGAAACTAACATGCATGACAAAAAAAAATGCTTAGAATGTATCATTTGTACTTAGTTACATCTACCATGAGTTCCTGAACACACTGAAATGACTCAAAATTCCTTTTCTCGATTGAAGTTTCCAAAAATTAAGTTTTTCATAAAACCATTAACTTAGTCCGTGGTTGTTATTATATTCACATCGCGGCCTTGCAAACCACTATTCAACATATTTAGGTGCTCCAAAGTATTAGCAAGAAAAACCAGCGAAAAAAGCCAAAAAATATTGGAAAAAGGTTTTGATATTCTGATTTCTCATATTGTACGTATATCGAAAGTTCTGCTTTTAACTGAAAAACTTTTCAAAAGTTTTCCTCTCAAAAGCCATCTTACTTCTGTGTCATAAAGCAGATTTACATATAAATAACCCATGTTTTCACACTTTTTTTCTAAATATACGAGTCATACACATTACATAAAAATATCAAATAATCTTTTGTATGTGGTACCGGTCTTTAATGGCGTACAAAATAAATACCATTGCTTGTGTTATATTTTACAAATGCTATGAACTGGGTACAGTTAGATATATCTCTAGAGTGCTCCATCTGTATAGACATTTTGATTTTTTCAACACGTGTCACTTATTCTCCATTGATAGTCTCAATATTTTCACAATTTCAACAACTGCTGGTACAATTAAATCTTCAGCAATTGTATGTCGCTTACTGGTTTTTGCTATGTGATATAATCACTAGCAGAAATGCTTTTTCATTAGTAGTTGTTGACGACGTGAAAGTGCCTTGCTGCCTGTGAAGGGAACTTGCGTTTCTTTCACAACCACTGAATTAGATGTCTTCACAAACGACACAATCTGTTCTTCTTTGTATTGTCACTCTGAGTCGTAGATGGTTCCAGAAAATTTGTCCAAATTTAGCAAAATAATAAATACAACAAATATAACACGCGTAAATTAACTTTAAATATTTAGTATTGCAGAGCACACTCCTTATTATATAAAGGCGAACGGGTGATTCAATAAAGTCCAGTAATTTCAAATATTGTATTAGTATCCATGTTGAAAATCTGGAAAATAAAGAACAAATAACCTGCGCTTTTTGATCATCGATGGCACAAGTAACAAAACAAAATTTCTACTTTGAATTTAATTGCATGGTGTTGTTTTATTTTCTATAAAAAAATGAGACATAGAAAAAGGGAGCGGCGAACAAAGTTCTTACCAAAAAGAAATCGCGATTTCAGAGTTTTGGAGAGACAGCTCTAGAATATTACAAACACAAACATTATTTTACGTGTTTTGTGCATTTTATGTTATTAAATGAAATTCCAAGAAGTAATAACTAGCTGCATCACAATAGTAAATCGTTCACAACATTTTTGCGACAAACGTCGTATATACATTTAATTCTGAATTGTATTAAAGACATCATATCAACAAACACTCGTTTCACCAGTAAGTTTATCCGAATGAATGTATGTATATATACATTAAACGACTTATGAAGACATTTAAGTAGGTATTTATTATTATCTAACCTTTCTGAAGCATTATGCAGACGTGCATAATTTCTAGCAGTAGCATTTCTCAGATTAGATAAGCTGTTTGTATTTTAATTCCGCACTGTATTATCAATGTCTCGATTAAGGTATGGTATTACCAGTGTCAGACAGCTCATACATGCAGGATATTGTATACAAAATCATACATACACTCGTACATACGAACATATAAACGGGTTGTGCGCGAATTCTAAAGGTTGCAAAATTATGATTTGATTCTATTATTTCCCATGGGAAGAGAGGGCAAAATTTTACGGTTATTTTAGAGATTTCAGAGTCGTCATGAATTTTATCAATTCTCTATTGTTACCTACTTTGTACATATACCTTTCGTTATTTCGGTGCTCATCTCGCGGGGGTCGCGTCGGGAGAAATTGCGCCAAAAATTGATTTCAAATGTTTTATTCAAAACACTGTACTGACAGATAAGAAAAAAATTGCATAAAGTATTTCCTTGAATGTAAATCAGGTAAAACAAAATGAGCTAATAATAAAGATAAGAGTGATTTTAATTTATTTTGTATAATTTGGCCAATATAGTTAACGTCGTACGGGAGTTTTTTGTTTGTTTTTATAACTAAAATAAATTAATAAATTCATAAATAAACAACCAGCAATAGATGGTAATAAGAAAAAGAAAAATCAAGAAGCTACTAGTGTATGGCCAGGTACATTATGCAGGGTGCATTATTCCATTTTACTGATTCGATGTAATATATGAACGGATAAAACTTTTAGTAATTTCGACAAGAAATGAATACAAGTAAATTACAGAGGCAGATAATAGTGATATGTCATATTGAACACCTTTCCCTACTACGTCTTAGATGCCTTTAAGTTATGACTTATAGTTTACTTTAAAGTCCGGAATTAAAACTGCGCCATGCCGCTTTGTGGTTTGCTTGCTTCCTTCGCCTTTTATTAACCCTCTGCTTGGCAGTATTCTTTCAATATATTCATTCCAAGTCATGCTAGGTTTTCCTCTTGATCTTCTTTCGTGTTTGTTTGCTTCCCACACCTTTTTAAATGGTCGATATCACTTTATGATTGTTCCAGATGTTGTTCGATTTGTTTCTTCTCTGAAATTCTTTCGTACGCTTTATATGGAATACTTGGTATGCTTATATCTCTGTAGTTTGAGCAATCTCTCTTTTCTCGTTTTTCACTTTCCAATCATGCCTTATTTTGCCCTCTTTCTACGCTATATCAGATATTTGGGATAATAGTGCCAATGCTCTCTGTCCAATGGTCTTCATCATCTCTCCTCTGTAATTCAATTTGGCGATGACCTGTAGCTTTTCCTTTTTCGAGTAGTTTCAGTACATCGTGAGCTTCCTCTTTGTCGATCCTCTTTTTGTCTTCTTCTTCTTCTTTTTCCGTACTTCCTAAGCCTTCCTTGGAAACCAACAACTCGTGGAAGTACTAACTTCATCTTTCTATTATGTCATTATCTTTATCGATCAGGTTGCCTTCTTTATCTTCAATTTGTTTGACTGTGAAATCAAATCACCCCCCCCCCCCCCACACAAATTTTTCATTGGGACTCAGACTCAAAACTACAAATATAAAAATCGTGTCAAAAACTGTTTTTCGATTAGAGTAAGAAAAGGAATTTCGAAAATCCTTTTTATAAAGCTGTTCTCAAACTCACGTCTAGGTACCTAATTTTGTATTCGTCAAAAAATTGTCTAAACTAGTAAAATATGTGTACTTATTTCAGGATTTTGTTTTGATAACTTATCAATATCTAATTAAAAATTTAATCCATTTATCGATTTGTAAAGATTAATGGATTAAATTGAGAGGTAGTTACATATTTTTATTAATACTATGTTTGTACACTTTTCAGAGCTCAACGTTACATACGTTACGAAATATTTCAAGATTACTTTATAAATACGCTGGCTTTTCTTACTTAATATAATTCATACCTTTATTATTGTGTACGTACTGGTTCTAAATAGATAATACACCTAATATTACATCTACTAATTTCACTGATGTGAAATGTTTTCAGATGTCGTGAGTGAAAGATCCACGGTAAGATGGTTCAACTAACGTTTGTGTAATTTTTATACAAATATTTGCACTAGAGGAGAACGCGTAAATAGCTAAATGCGAATACATGGATAGCTTATTAGTCAGAATCTCTGCAGTTCATCTGTATGGAGACGACTACATTCATACATATTGCTGTGGCATATAAATATTTATTTTAAATAATGTTATTGCCATACGTTGGGCATCGCCATATAATTTATATGCTGTGACAACATATATTTGTGTGTATTACCACACGTAGGGTATAGTCTTTTGTACATGCTGTACTCTTAAAATTATTCTTTATACACCAAGAACTTATAATTGGTTTTGTATTTTTTATCTTATATTGTTGGAGCATGTACTTTATGACTATTGTGGGTCCTGGCAATGTATGTGGTTCCTTCTCCTTTGCTGATGATTTTTCTCTTGCTCATAATAGGGAAGAGGTAATAGTTTTGTTCAAAGAAAAACTGTATGTCTATACAACATAATCATATATCTTTTATTTTGTAATTTATAGATTCAAAAATAATTTTTATATACACACCTTTATGCTCTAAACAAGATACATAATTGAAAATGCTCATATCATTTATACCTAATGCCGGTTGTAATGTATGTAAATCTTTTATTTATTTATTTATTCTGCCAAACAAAATAAATATTTATCCTGTAAATAAACAAATGTAAACTTTTATTGTACATTTATGTATATACTTATCGATGTAATTATATTTATGTATTGGCTTCAATTAATTGCTTTAGACAACCATTTGCACGTGTTGTATCTAGCTCTTAATCTTTGCCTTGTGAAATTTTAATTAATTATTTGCTTAACTTGAAAGAGATTAATGATGCCTAGACAATACGATGAAGAAAATGCTCATTTGCACGTAGCATCTCTCCAACTGACCAACACCATTAATCCTATTTGGTTGTAATTCCAACTTTATGAATTTAAAACAAACCTTACAGGATAAAATATTTACTTATCTATATTGTCCAACAATACATTGATTAATCATTTGCACGTAAAAACCAATGTCTGTCCAACAATTTGTATAACTTCCTTTTCAAAAAAAAAATAAACTTACTTGCTATCAAAATATTTATTTTGAATGTCCATTATGAACGCTTCAAGTGAATTCAAATGTATTAAATAAAATAAACTACTATGACTATACGTGATGAAGAAATAATGAAAACTACAATGTAACAATCTAAAACGTCTTATTCTTTAAGAGATCTTCCTTTCGGAAGTGTTATGAGAAGTCTCCTTCTCGGAATTGTCATCAGAAGTCCTCTTGTCGAATCTTGTTTTCGTATTTATAGCGGCAAAAAAAAACTCTATGTTGACCATTGCGCCCTCTAGTCCATATTTAGGTTGGTACTGGAATACACTTTCCCGTGAAATCGCTGCCCGCATGTTGCCGTCTTGATACACGCACACATACACATATTGTTCTGACAGTTCACAATTTACCAAACGTCAACATAACTTTCCAATTCAAAGGTCCCCTCTGCCTCGCACAGCATTTCCAACGGTAGGTTTATTCTTGTCGCTAATACCATCCTTCTTTGTATTCGTCAATGAACCTATTGCCTTGTTCATTGTTCGATACATTTTTTTTTCTTTCCATTTATTAATGTCAATTTCACTTTTCTTTTAGCCGGATTGCGACTTGGCAAAATGGGAAACATGTTGGAGATAACCATTATTTTTCTTCCCGCACTGCCTGTACCTGTAGGACACGTCTGTTTCTCCACTGCCTCTCTGAAGCATTGTGTTGCAAACAAATCACAAACACATATACTTTTTATTTATGATATCAGCTACTTTTAAATACAAAATGTTATTGCTGATCGTTTCTACGTTTTACATATTTTTATATCCTTTTTCTTAGTCTAGTTGTAAGCTAAGGTAAATTTTATCTTTTAATACAATTTAATTCTTAAACTCTCATAAGATTTTTACTGCTTTATGCATATAAATCATAATAATTTACTTATTTATATTTCTTGCATATCGTATTTCATCTTTTTCATGATATATAAACCATACATCTTGTGTATTCTTTTACAAAAGAAATATATTACTTATATTTATTTTGTCTTTATTTCATATTTTTATTTAATAAATTTTTATTCTACATCTTTTGTTTCATATTTATTTAATAAACTTTATTTTGTATTTTCTCATTATTTACTTGAATAATAATAGTTTTTTAAAATCACTTTTATAAATTGACTATGTGTATGCAACTTTGTATACCTTCATGTAGTTCTTGTTGCATAGTTTTACCCAATAATATTTAAATAGGATTTTTGTTATTTTTATTTTTTTTATTTCAAAGCTTAAACTAATTCTTAAATTAATCTCTAAAGCTATTCTTATTCTACAAATTTTGCGAGTTCACGGCAATATGTCACATACGTATATCCGTTATATCAAGACATATGATCGCCCATTTATGCAGTGTCATAAGTGTGCTGAAAAATAAACACAGAAATGATTTGGGTATTTACGGGATGTTAAATTCATATGTGTAGAAAAAAAATGTAAAGAATACGAAATTATATAAATAATCGCAAGTCAATCTCATTATAGGTATATTAATGTAAATCTATGTTATGAATCATCAAGCACTTATATAATTTTATATAAATCATGGAATTCAACTAAACAAACAACACATATCAAATATATGTTCTTTCTGGCATGATTAAAATGTTTATATTGGAATATGTATATATTACATAAATTGTGAAAGCTAGGGGATTTATACATCAATTCTGTGCAATTCCTTACAGCTTAGGTACATATCTGTAACGTTATAAAAGTCTTTAAATGTTATACTTACAGATATACGATTGGGGCAATTCTGTATACATTTCTGTAAAAAGAAAACCAGCGACTATCTTCATGTTATTGTTATGTAGTGTGACTCCGTAAGCTTGTACGTCAGTTGCAAAATCTGTTAGATTAAGTGTATTATAGTAGGCATAGAAGTTCAATGATATTATTAAAACATTTCTTTAAATATAACTGTTATAATTATATTATCTAAAATAATGAGGTAAGATACTTTAATTATGTCAAGCAATATATCTATTTTCTTGTAATATATTTACTACAGTAGCCAAAAACGTAAACGGACAAAAAATATCACCAAGGAACAATTAGATCTTTATTTACAATACATGGAAAGAGATTACCATTTTAGAAGTGGTACTATAAATACCACGTTAGGGGAAAACTACTTAGAAAACCAGTGAATAAAACTATGTAATAGTTTAAATGCAATTGGAGATGGTCCGAATTTAGAGGTGGAAGAATGGAAAAAGGTAATATAAAGAATTAAAATTAAAAAAGAATATTACAAAATATATATCTTATGTAGCGGTTTAGTGACTGGATATATGCCACAAGGGCAAAATATAGAAAGTTGTCACAATATAGGTCTCAAACGGAGTCATGACCAGCCACTACTATTAAAATGTCGAATTTGGAAGAAAGAGGACAATCTGTATGAGGAAAAGTAGCAGTAACAGGCCTAAATTGTGCAACAAATTATGAAGTAATAGACATACAACTCGCACAACAGCAGGGCACACATGAACTGCTACCTAAACAAGGAATCGAGTCATAAACAAAGACAAAGTAGAACAAGGCAAAAGCCTTTATCTTTGTTGGCAGAAAAGCTAATTAATATAACAAATGCTCAAGGTGGGGTGAACAGCGCAACAGTTTTGTCATAATTACATTGAAATAAAAAAAGAAAAAAATTATATAGAAAAAAAAGATTAGAATTTGAAATTGCAAAATTTAAGTTTGAAAACCCAAATTTCAACTTTGGGTAGTGATCATTTGTGTAAGCAGTCTATTTGTTTATTTTTGTATTAAAAGAAAGTTTATTTATTTTATTTTGTTTTAAAAATGTTTTTTATGAGATTTTTTTTGTTTTTAGTTATAAATTATTTATTTACTTTAATAATATTAGCATATGCTTTGTGAATTTCTTTTATTGAAGAGTACCGTTTTTACCTATCTCAGTGCATATTATATGTTGTTTTATAAGTTACTGTGACATATAACTGTTTTTTTTTGCATTTAACTTGCATCTACACCAACATCTATGCAATAAAAGTTCATACCAGATATATGTATATATTTATTAAACAATATAGGAAAAAGTAAAAATTCAAACTCCAAAAAATAAATAAATTTGTATACATACAAAACAAAACGACTTTCATTGCCAGGAGTCCTTGCTACACAATATTCTGTCGTATATACAAACAAGTTTGCAGACAGCGTTTACGTTACAGATTCTGTTACAATCTTATGGGCATGCGCTCGCTTAGCGTAAAGTTTACGGAAATCTGTAAGAGTTACGGATATTCTGTAAGCAAAATATGGACACAGAATTGCAACTTCATCTGTAAACCCTTACAGACATTACAGATATTACAGATGTGCACAGAATTGACCCATTAATAGAAGTACTTAAATATAGATTTAATTTTAACCTTAAACGTTTATAATTTATTTTAAACACACTGTAGAATAATATAAAAGCACCGTTAAAAAATAGATAGTCGTCATTCATTCATAAACTGACCTTCTTAAAGCAAGATCCAACTACACCTAATTTATTAAACTACATCGTCCAGGACAAAGGACTTCTGGGCTTCAGATTATTTATTTAACAAGATTTATATACCGGGTGTCCCAATACTGCGGTGTCGGTCGATATCTCTATACCGTTTGAAGGTACAAAAAAAAATTTTCAAACAAATGTTGTTTAATTCTTAAAGTGGCATTGCCTAAAAATACGTTAGTTTATACAGGTTGTCTCAGAATAGCAGTACTGATCTTAATATTATTTCTTCAAACGAAACATCCTTTAATCAATACCACACATCAAAATTCTGTCAAATTGCTTAATGAAGTATTTGCTTCTATAAGTCAATTACGTGTGTGTTTTCTCATATCAATATGGTTTACGCTTTAGGATCGAGCGATCAGAATTGTTTCCTTGTAAGTCGCATTTACGCGCAAAGGTTTCCGAGCGCTGAGCGACATCCTAAGATTTATGCATTTGCTAGACTAAAAGAACGTTTTGATAGAACAGGAAGCGTGCATTATGAAATTAAATTGTAAAGAAAAAAACGAGTGGTCACTGAAGAAAATGAAAACATAGTATTGGGGCTGTAGTGGAAAATCCTCATACATCAGCACATATGTTAGAGCGCCAAGTTGGAAAATCGAGAACTTCGACGAACAGAATTACTCGAAAACATAAATTTTACCCATACCATGTACAACCGGTAGAAGAATTAACCCAATAAGATCTTATTAACAGACGTAATTTCTGTAACTGGGTATTAAACAAAAATTATCAGGAGCCCCGAATTTTTAATAACGTGTTATTTACAGACGGTCACATTTCATAAAAAATGGGTTTAACGCCACAATTTTCAATACATATTATAATAATGAAAATCCTAGAATGATAATTTCTCTCGACAGCATACGTAGGTGGTTTCTTAATGTATGGGGTGGAATTCTTGGACGTTTTGTCATAGGACCATACTTTTTCGAGAACACGATAAACGGAGAATCATTTTTGAGTGTTTTACGAAATCAGTTTCAAGATATGATTGATAGTTTGTCGGGGGTAATACCATAAGAGTTTGTGTTTATCCGGACAAACTTTCATTTTGAACGAAAGCTTTGTTGCTTGGTAACTGACGAGAACAAATAACATGGTAAAACCGCTCCACCTTCGGTGTCGCGGTTTTACCTTTTGTTATTTGTTCGAGTCGTGTTACCCTTAAGCAACAAAGTTTGAGTTTTGTCAAAATGAAAGTTTGTTCCGGAAATAAACACAAACTCGAATGGTATTTGGTAAGACAATTTAATGAATCATTTAATTAATATTAATAAACAGAAATATTTTTATTTAACATTCCTTTGAATACATATACAAAAGAAAGAGAAAAATATAAATGTTTATGTATGAAATTTATTTGAACGATACTGTCAGAATTGAATTTTCGTTGCCATGGAAAATCAACATGCAGTTTATCCGCTAGCAAACATGCAGTTTATCCGATAGCAAACTAACACAGCGTGTATTAAAATGTCATGTTTTTGACAGATGAATTAAATTGTCGGGGGTAATACCATAAGAGTTTGTGTTTATCCGGACAAACTTTCATTTTAAACGAAAGCTTTGTTGCTTGGTAACTGACGAGAACAAATAACATGGTAAAACCGCGACACCGAAGGTGGAGCGGTTTTACCTTTTGTTATTTGTTCGAGTCGTGTTACCCTTAAGCAACAAAGTTTGAGTTTTGTCAAAATGAAAGTTTGTTCCGGAAATAAACACAAACTCGAATGGTATTTGGTAAGACAATTTAATGAATCATTTAATTATATATAATAATAGCTGAGTAGCCCATGGCAACCAAACGACCCGAAAAATCGACGAAAATTGGGTGCACGGGGCGGGCAACTCCTCTCTGGATACGCCAAATTAAGAGCTGCCCTTTGGCATTATATATAATAAAAGCCGAGTAGCCAATGGCAACCAAACCCGGTCAAAATCGACGAAAATTGGGTACGCGGGGGGAAGAACTCGTCTCTGGATACGCGAAATTGAAAGCTGCCCTTTGGCGTGAAGTTACCGACGACCTTAAATTGTTCCTCGACGGAGAGTTTTTCTTCCCAAGTGGAGCGTGTGCAGAGATATCGCCCGTTGAAGAGGAGCGTGCATTCGGTGTTTTAACAGAAAAATGGCTTACGTCATGACGATTCACGTGACAACCGATCAAAATCGTAAAAATGTCAGGTATGACAGGCACGCGCGAAAGAATTGTAAAAGTTTCACATTGACGAAGAAATTTCAGGCCGTCGAGGTTTAGAGTGCGGAAAGAGGGTTGGAAACGAAAATAGTGGACATTTTCGCGACGATTGAGTGCACTGTCCACGTGCCAAATCTGTCGCTGTGGAAGGTGCGACTCATTTAAAGCTTTCCTGCAGGGTATAAAAATCTCGCAATGACGAGTTTGCGTGTCATTAATTTGACTATATATATATTCACGTTCATCCACCGGTTGTCAAGTTTAAATGTCAAAAGGCCGACAAATATTACGAAGAAGAAGTGTATTTTTAATTGAAACGTGGTACCTTTCAGATACGTATTAGTGTTATTATTATGAATCATTACTATTTCTTTTCTATATGAATATATGAACAAAATGCCGACGGATATGATAAAATAAACTTAAAGTGTATTATCGCACGTAAGTACAGTAATAAATATAACGATTTTTCTATATTTTATTAAGATATGTTAATAAATACAATGACACTCTATTCATTATATATGTCATCGAAATGTAAATTTCATACAACGAAGAACTTGAAGCAAGCTTAAATAATGAAGAACCATCTGAGTTTTGCCATTTGGGCCTGTCAAATTACGTTAGATGCACACGAATTATACAAAACCTAAATGTCAACAGAATGTTGGAAATGTATCAATGTTCAAGTTATAATTATATAAATTTAAGCCATTTTACGAATGGGATCATTTAATAACATTTCTCATCGATCTCTCTACGTACAAATAATAGGGCGACTTTTCTTTATTTGTCAGATGTGTCCGAAGCACTTCGAAATAAAATAAATACATCAAATAAGATTCCCATAAGCATGTATGTCATTTCGTTTACCAATTCAGTTATAAAACCAAGTATTTAAAGTGTACATTTTTGGTTAAATGGTACGACAGTGTCTAGCATCAACCGTATAGGAGCTAGCAAGATTTTCGATTGCGTTTTAGAAAGTATATTATTAAAGCGTAATATGAAAATTAATTAATTCTCTCAATGACCTGTAAGTTTAAAACATGTTTTATTAAGTTAGCCTGACATTTCGTTCTCACAAGTTTATGTGTGAACAAATACAGTTCACCGAACTATTGTCACGATGACAGGTGGAACGACAATTTTGGTTAAACATCTTCATGTCAGCTGTCTGACTTTTCATTGTCATAGGTATGTGTCATCGAAATATCGTTACGATGACAGTCTGTCAGAAAATTTGAATTATACACTATTTCAATCGTAAACTTGACACAAAGCGTAGTACCAATTTTATAGAACTAATAACGTGAAACAACATTCAATTAATTTTTTTTTTGATCTGTCGACGTTCACCATGGACTAGATGTACACAACTGATACAAAACCTGAATGTCAATAAAAAAATTTTAAATATCAGCGTTCATTAAATTATATAGGAATATTGTTCGCTTTGTGGGCAAAGTCTTAATAAATAAATTCATTTGCCACCATAATGTATAATCCATTTCTAGAGATATTTCTTTAAATTTAATCTTCATTCATTACAATAGCAAAGTTAACTACATAATTATCCTCCACTGTCATTCATTCATATAGAAATTAAAATACCGTAAATAGTATAGGTAATAGTGAATAGGTACAACCTAACCAACTAAAAAGAAGAAGCGTATGCGGTATCATAAAAATTAAATTAACATTATGAATGACATATGTAGGTACTCCGACAATTTTATGTATTATGGTTAGAGTTGTTGCCGATATGCCATACGATTTTTTAACGCATACACATAATCTGACATTACGTCAAACCAGTGAGCTGTAGCAGTGAAATCAACTGTTCACAGGGACAAATATTATACGGATCTAAATTCTAATTAGCTCCCTTATTTTCAGAAATAGCGTACCGAAAATAGTTATACCGTATTTAGTTGTTTTTTAATGAAATCTGCCTTATGAATTTTAACTAACATTTTTATAGGGGAAATGATTATTAACATTTAACATTCATTAAAACAGCATGCGACCAGCATTAATCGCATTACCAATGAGATGCCCTTACAGCCTTAGATATAATATTAAAAAGATATAAGTACAAGCGAAGAGGCGAATCAACCTCGAAGAGCTCCATACATCACTATATCTAACAATGGTTGCTTTCTGCAAACACGAGAGTTGCGAAATTGTTCACATAATTCTAACTTCTCTTTATTGAAATTTAAACGTTCTTTATCATAAAAATTAACACAAAAACATTCATAAATTTACAAACTATATTCACCGTAATGACTATAAAAACATCATCAAAAATAATAATGAGTAGTATAAATACATCGTACCTATACTTGCCCATACTTAATTCAATATAATGATTCCTTTCTATAATTGCTTCCTTTGCGACGAGAAATCATAACAGAATTTGAATTTTGAAAAAAATTATCAACATACAAACTGACATCGAAAGTCACAATTTTTAAATATTGTACTAAATTTTTCTATTATATAAATGCTTTAAAAAAGTGTAATTTCCGGTACGTTAGATTTATGTTATTAAATGTTGACAATTTTTTAACTGAATAAAATTGATGATAATTATAACAAACGTCAAAATATAATTATTTTATAGGTTATGAAGATAACTGACATAGAGGTGGGCAAAACGGCTCATTTCTTTGACTCGGTTCAGCTCCTCATTGTGAGCCGGGTCACGGAACCGGCTCATTTGAACCGTGTGGATCCGTAATAGCTACTTATTAAACAAGTTTTCAAAAAATTAGCATGTACACCAACATTGATTACTTAAAAACTTCAAAAACAGCCTACTCTAATGCGGAAAGTATTTGACGGCATGGTATTAGACAATTACCTTAAAATATGATTTATATTATTATTACTAGGTGACAGACGAATCAAATTCCAATGTAATGACAATTGTTTTGTAACTATTCAATTTACTGAAGTAAATATTCCAGTCTAATTCAACAATTACTTCTACTAAATAGTTTAATTGTCAGTAGAAAGTTCGAAGTATGGGCAGCGTTCAATCATTTAATGGGATATGTTTGAAAATACACCATTAAATCAAATTGTTAATCACACATTCTGGTGATGGTTGATGATGATCGTGTCCCAGGCTGGTGGCTCTTATTTCGATGGATTGGTTGTAATCATGAACTACCTTTTTGTGTTTTTCCTTAAATACTTAATAAAAATCACAAAATGATCCAACAATTACGAATTATATTCTTTTTACAGTGTGTGTAAGCAAAATGTTTACACAGATATTCCAGCGTCGGTCAGTATTATTTTTGGTTATTGTTTTTAGTTCAAATACCAGCGTCACTACTAAATATTTAAATTATAATAGGATCGTCTCTGCACGATCTACAGGCGACGACTCAATGCCACTACAAACTCACTTGACAGGAACAATTTCAGAGCAGACAAATGAAACTAATTTATTAATATGGAAGCCAGTTATAAATTCACTATTATAAATAATATTAATAAGTCATACTATTCTATACCAACATTTTATTTAAAACTTGATTCTTCTGTGTAATGGGCATGCATTGTTCACAAATTTGCATTATAACAAAGCTCAAAAGGTATGTCAAAAAATGTATGATTATTATTAAATATTACAGCCCAGAAATAACGTTTGTGGGCCATTATAATTGACAGGTTAAATTATGCAAAACTAAAATAAATCTGATATTACTTTTTTAATAATGATTTAGTCCTTTCATTGTGTAAAACTAATAACACTATGAATCTTTTAGTGTCAAGTATTGGTATTACGCTAAATAGCATCTAAATTTCAAACGTCAACAAAGAAAAGTCAGACTGACGTAAGATGCTTTAAATTAACTTGAGTTAAAAAAATTGTTTGTGCTATTTCCATCGTTTGTGGAAACTTGATATTCCAACGTTTCGGCAGTCCTTCTACTGCCGTCATCAGGGTTCGTTTTTGTATAACTACTTTACCACTCGACTAATTAAGAAAAAAACTATTAGCAAAAAAGGAAAGATTATTTTGACGTTAAAAATATTTGACATAATTTGACAAATGTCAAATCCACACCTTTCTTTATAGGTTCAGTGTGTAAGCGCAATATGCTATTTTTTTCGTGTTAGTTAGTAGTAGTAGTTATTATTCTCCGGTCTCGGAATATTCATCTACTTATCTGACAAAATAGACCATTTTCAAAGAACATTAATAAATATCAAGGAAAGAGCGTTCCATTAAAAATAAACATCTTATATGGCACAATGTACTTGCCGGCTTTATTAAGTACGTGTGTATACATTGGAGAAACTAGCAGACCCCTAAGAGTCAGAATAAAAGAACACCAAAGAATGGTCTGCTTATGGGAAACAGAATAATCGCAGCTGGCGGAACATGCTTGGGAAGAAGATCACAACATTGCATGGAACGAGGCGACAATCCTGGCCAAACAAGAACACGGCCAAAAAAGAAAAATTACAGAAACAGCGTATATGAAGATAACACCTGATACGATCAGTACGCCCAGCCTGGAGATCAAGAATATGATGAGAGAATGTGTTAACCGAAGACCGGCAGCCACGGGACCGGAGAATAACTACTACTACTAACTAACACAAAAAAAAAAATAGCATATTGCGCATACACACTGAACCTATAAAAAAAAGGTGTGGATTTGACATTTGTCAAATTATGTCAAATATTTTTAACGTCAAAATAATCTTTCCTTTTTTGCTAATAGTTTTTTTCTTAATTAGTCGAGCGGTAAAGTAGTTATACAAAAATGAACCCTGATGACGGCAGTAGAAGGACTGCCGAAACGTTGGAATATCAAGTTTCCACAAACGATGGAAATAGCCCAAACAATTTTTTTAACTCAAGTTATACTTATCCATCGTCAACAATTTCACGTCATGAGTTACAAATTCGGTATGGGCCCGAATTAAATAGGTCTTTCAGACAATATGAAAAGACTAGGATTAAACTTGCCAACGAAGCAAACCATCTAACCTTCCGATACAAAGCAAGACAACACAACGTCATCCCCAAGGGCTTAAGGATTAAACCTCCAGTCCAAAGTCAGAGAGCACAAAGGATTGCAAAAAGAGCCAGTGAAGCCTTAGTTAGGGAAAGAATCAACCATCATCGACTCGCAAAAATCAGGATCAAAAAACAATGCGAGGATATTAGGCAGAAGATCAAAGATGAAACCAATGAGCAAGATTATGAGCACATCCTTCAAGCAGTGGAAAGAAGCTACCAAAGAACAAACAACCAACATAAAGAGATACACAAGAGAAAACTGAACACCCTAATATATCAACAAAGAGAGACAGAAACACTAGATCCCTCCAAGACAGTCATCAATCTGTCAAGCAAACAGTTAAACAACCATGCTATCGAAATACTCAATAAAGGCATGAAGTTTGCAGTAGCAAAAAATCAAATTCCCACTATGGACATCATACTTGGCGCGGAAACAGCCGCACAACAAATAGAATCTCCAGAAGCAGCGGATGAATACCGATGGAAGATTAGAACAGCTATAGAAGATGCTAGATCGAGGAAAATCAAGCACAACACCACGAGGGAAGAACAACGCAGCCTCAAAGAACTAAAAGCAGATAGGTCTATAAAGATACTACCAGCCGACAAAGGGAATGCAACAGTTGTAATGGATGTGGAAACATACAACAACAAAATACAGGATGTTCTAAGGGCAGGTAAATACAAAGAATTACCGAAGGATCCCACACCATCAGTAGAATCCAGAATATATAGAACATTGTTCAAGTACAAATCAGCCTTCCCGAACCAAAACATCAGATATAGACTTACACCACACTATAGTAAGCCGCCGCATCTATATGGATTACCCAAGATCCACAAACCTGACATCCCTCTGAGGCCAATTGTTAGCTTCAGAAATTCTCCGTGTCATCCACTAGCCAAGTTCCTACTGGACATAATTACCCCAATATCAGGAAATACACAATCGGCAATTTCAAACACTGAACACTTCATCAACAAAATCAAGAACATAAACATTGTGGAAGAAGATAAATTGGTGAGCTTTGATGTTACTAGCCTGTTTACCAATGTACCAACAGGGCCGACACTAACAATAGTCAAAAACAGATTCTTCTTGGATGTCACATTGCATGAAAGAACATTGCTTAGTGTGGAAGCAATTGTAGAACTGCTGGCCATCTGAGTTAACACAACCTACTTCTAAGTTGGCGAAAAATTCTACCAACAAGAATTCGGAATGGCTATGGGTTCCCCACTATCTCCAGTATTGAGCAATATCTACATGGAAGACTTCGAACAGAGAGCTATGGATTCGTATAACCTAAAACCAAGGCTGTGGCTAAGATACGTAGATGATACCTTTGTCATATGGCCACACGGGGAAGATACAATAGAAGGATTCCTGCAATATCTGAACAGCTTAGAAGAATCCATAAAATTCACCATGGAACTGGAAGCTTACAATAAGATTCCATTCCTAGATGTCCTGATCAACAAAAACGATAATGGCACACTAAAAACAAAAGTATATAGAAAGCCTACGCACACAGGGCAGTACCTACATCACGATTCCAACCATTCTCACAATGTTAAGGTTGGAGTCGCACGCTGCCTATACGATAGGGCACGAACGATATGCTCGGATGAAAGAGATAGAGAGGAGGAACAAAGATCCATTACTGAAATGCTTCAACGAAATGGTTACACGAAGAAAACGTTGTCGAAAGCCAAAGAGGTCCGGGCACCACAGGACACAACCCAAAAACAACAACAAGAAACAGTACATACCACGGTCATCCCGTACGTTAAAGGGCTCTCGGAAAAAATCAGAAGAATTGGCAACAACTACAAGATTAGAACGGCCACAAAAACAATAAACAACAATAGGTCCGCTCTAACCAGAACAAAACCCGACAACGAAGACCAGCAAACAAAGAATTGCATATACAAAATACCATGCGAGTGTGGACGATCATACATTGGAGAAACTAGCAGACCCCTAAGAGTCAGAATAAAAGAACACCAAAGAATGGTCAGCTTATGGGAAACAGAAAAATCGCAGCTGGCGGAACATGCTTGGGAAGAAGATCACAACATTGCATGGAACGAGGCGACAATCCTGACCAAACAAGAACACGGCCAAAAAAGAAAAATTACAGAAACAGCGTATATGAAGATAACACCTGACACGATCAGTACGCCCAGCCTGGAGATCAAGAATATCTGGCTCCCTATGATGAGAGAATGTGTTAACCGAAACAGGCAGCCACGAGACCGTAGAATAATAACTACTACTACTAACTAACACGAAAAAAATAGCATATTGCGCATACACACTGAACCTATAAAAAAGGTGTGGATTTGACATTTGTCAAATTATGTCAAATATTTATAACGTCAAAATAATCTTTCCTTTTTTGCTAATAGTTTTTTTCTTAATTAGTCGAGTGGTAAAGTAGTTATACAAAAATGAACCCTGATGACGGCAGTAGAAGGACTGCCGAAACGTTGGAATATCAAGTTTCCACGAACGATGGAAATAGCCCAAACAATTTTTTTAACTCAAGTTATACTTATCCATCGTCAACAATTTCACGTCATGAGATGCTTTAAATTGCCGTTCCACCTGTCACCGTGACAGTAGTTCGTGGACAAAAATATACGTCTATACAAGGTGTGCCAATAGCTTAGAAAATCAAAAATGATTTTTTTGGCGCCTTACAGGCAACGGTAATACAACTGTAAGCGGACGCGAAAGGCGATTCAAGCTCGAAGAGATTGATGGACAGCTAGTTAATATTAATAAACCGAAATATTTTTATTTAACATTCCTTTGAATACATATACAAAAGAAAGAGAAAAATATAAATCTTTATGTATGAAATGTATTTGAACGATACTGTCAGAATTGAATTTTCGTTGCCATGGAAAATCAACATGCAGTTTATCCGCTAGCAAACATGCAGTTTATCCGATAGCAAACTAACACAGCGTGTATTAAAATGTCATGTTTTTGACAGATGAATTAAATTGTCGTTACAAATTACCAGGCAAACGTGATTGCAATTAGATGGAGCTTCTCCACATTTTAGCAGACAATTTTTGAAAATAAATTGATCGGTAGAGAAGGCCCAGTGAAATAGCCTGCAAGATCTCCGGATCTGACAAAACTAGACTTCTTCTTATGGGGTGATTTCAAAGAACAGGTATCTAAAACTATCTCAACCACGGTGGATATGAAGTTAAGAATAAGGCGTGTATTTGAATCTATTGATGTCTCTCAAGAGCAAAATGGTGGACATATTGAACACCTAATCTAGTAAGTGTCATTTAACAGTAGTATTGTGTAACCTTGGAAGTCATTATACAGTTCACTGTCGCCGGTTTATATGCCCATTGCTCGGTACCATTTTTGTTTAATTTTCTTACTATTTCTTGATTTAAATAAAAAGTCTGTTTCGTTTCACTAGTTTTTCAGCAGCATATGTTATAACTTAATATCTTATGTTTCACTAAATAAGATAAAATGTTTGATGTGTGTTATTAGTTATCCATGGCCATCTTGGTTTTAACAACTTATTGCCATGGAGTGGACAGCTTTATGTAAAACGATTTTGAAAATAAATAAATCTCGAAATCTATTGCAGATAGATATATGATATGCTTAAGTATAAATAAAGTGCTTTACTTTACGAGTAAAATAACATAAAAAACACTATGCATTCCGTTTAAAAAAAATTAAGTTCTTTCCTTCTGAAATTTTTGATATTGCTTGCCCTTTCCTGAACATTCTGTATATAAAAAAATAATTTTAGCAATTTGTAAAAGTTATCGAAAGTATAAACTACTCACATACCAAAAATTTCAATTCTGGGATCAAACATAAGTAAGACATGACTTAGCAAAATAGTAGGTACCTGGACATGACATTTATTGGAGGAAATGTTAAATATTTCAAAAACTATTACGGTTAGGTATAGACAACATGTCGATTTTATAGCAGAATCTAAAAATGGAATAAAATATAGGGTGTTTTGTTTGAAAAAATAATATTAGCATCAGTACTGTTATTCTGAGACAACATGTATACACTAAAGTATTTTTAGGCAATGCCCCTTTAAGAATTAAACAACATTTGTTTGAAACGTTCTTTTGGACCTTCAAACGTTATAGATATTGACGGACACCACAGTATTGGGACACCCGGTATTACTAATACAGGATTAATACTATTCAAATAGTATTAAGTAAAAAATATTAGGCTTGTGTCTCAAAAATATAAACAAAGTAATATAATTAAATACTGTGTAAAGAATACATATTTTATACTGGTAGCATTAAAATTATAAGGAAGTGTTAGGGTAAAACACTGTATTAATTAAAATTATAAAAAAATTAGGAATTATAATTTTACCAATTAACGGTGATAAATTTTATTATAAAACTTTTCAAGCTATTGATATACTTGAAACAAATAATATGGTCATAAAATTTTTACTATTTACTCTCTTCCTTCTTAGCATGAGAAAGAGCCTATCAATCAAGAGTGACAGAACACAAAATAATTTGTTATGGCATACGCACAAGGTGTGCCAAGTGATACTTATATGCAGAACCTGTTCCAAGTTATAGTGGGTGTTCGCGAAGGTGTTGCAAAACACTTTTAACACAAAATATTTTTTTTCAGTAGAACGCCCAATATTTTTTTACAGGATCATATTAAGCCCTTCAAGAGCCACCGTTTTGCTAAGTATATACAGATTGTCGTATTTAAAAGTTAATATGCATCTTCAAATACACACACATAAACATGTACCTACAGGGTGTAGATAAAGTCTGGAACAAAATTAATATTTCTGTTATCTTCGGTTTGATGGAAAAACCCTGAAACAGGTCGATTTTGTTTTTATCCCGTGCACTTTATAACATCGTGAATTTAATTCTGTCATCATCTGGTTGCGCGCGGGCGTGACGTCATTAGTTTTTTCAAATGGTAACCCGCCATATTTATTACCCCTTGTCGTTAGGTATTCCATTGTGCATGCAACGGTATAAAAAGTTTGGTACCTTACATAACAATTTTTGGGAGAAAAATGCTTTCGAATTTCAAAAAATTAAAATTTTATTTCTAATGAAAAACTAATCAAAAATTATTTTAAAAAATCAGATAAATTATAATCCGAAGTTTATCTTGGATTGTCGTCAAACAAGACACCAAAAAAATGTCAACGGAAGTGTTCATATTGTCCGCCATTGGCCATTTGACACTGGCCGAGACGGACATACACGCTTTCTACGACACGTCGTATTGTCTCTGCACCAATATTTCGCATTTCCTCGCGGATACGATGTTTCAGATCATCCAAGTTATTTGGCTTATTGGTGTACAACCTTTGTTTTCACATGACCCCATAGAAAAAAATCAAGTGGTGTGAGATCTGGCGAACGGGCAGGACATTCAATTGTTCCCCTTCGTCCGATCCATCTCCCGGGGAAAATTTCGTCGAGGTAACTCCGAACACGCCAGCCAAAATGTGGAAGTGCTCCATCTTGTTGAAACCAGATTCTGGGGTGAGGCTTTTCGGGGGTGTTTTCATCCGGAAATAATTCTACCAATGTTGGCACTAGCGTAAATCTTAGGAAATGTAAGTATGTTTCAGCGTTTAAATTTCTGTCCAGAAAGAAAGGCCCCACAATGCGATCTCCCACTATTCCCGCCCATACATTAACTTTTTGCCGGTGTTGGGTGTGCTCCTCTCGAACCCATCGAGAATTTTCGCCCGACCAGTACCTACAATTGTGGCGATTCACTTCACCGTTCAAGGTAAAAGTTGCTTCGTCACTAAAAACCACATTGTCGACAAATCCGGGATTCTCATCGCACCGAAGCATGATTTGTTCACAGAACTCGAGTCGGCGGTCGAAGTCATCTTCATTCAGTTTCTGAACCCGATTGATTTTGTACGGATGAAGTTTTTCCTTCTTCAGCAATTTGGCTACTGTGGTAATATCGACTGCATAATCCCTGGCAATGTTCCTTGTTGAAGTGTGGGGGTTGTCCTGAAGTTCCAAGAGAATATTGACCCTTCTATCTTCCTCAATTCTTGGTCGACCTTGACGAGCCCTGTCTTTTACACTACCAGTTTCAGCAAATTTTGCGACAATTTTGCTAACCGTTGACCGCGAAATCGGTGCGCGGTTTGGATTTTCTGCATTGAAAAACTGACAGGCTTCTTCATGGCTACGTATTTTATCACCACAACCAACAATAATGAGAATTTGAATCCGCTCTTTTTCGCTCAAATTCGCCATTTTCGTAATGCACGTTCAACACTACCAATGGAGCAAGTATTGTGAATGGATAAGTTCAAACACCAAGTAATGAACTGTCAATATGACGTGTCGTAGAAAGCGTGTACGTCCGTCTCGGCCAGTGTCAAATGGCCAATGGCGGACAATTTGAACACTTCCGTTGAAATTTTTTTGGTGTCTTGTTTGACGACAATCCAAGATAAACCTCGGATTATAATTTATCTGATTTTTTAAAATAATTTTTGATTAGTTTTTCATTAGAAATAAAATTTTAATTTTTTGAAATTCGAAAGCATTTTTCTCCCAAAAATTGTTATGTAAGGTACCAAACTTTTTATACCGTTGCATGCACAATAGAATACCTAACGACAAGGGGTAATAAATGTGGCGGGTTATCATTTGAAAAAACTAATGACATCACGCCCGCGCGCAACCAGATGACGACAGAATTAAATTCACGATGTTATAAAGTGCACGGGATAAAAACAAAATCGACCTGCTTCAGGGTTTTTCCATCAAACCGAAGATAACAGAAATATTAATTTTGTTCCAGACTTTATCTACACCCTGTATGTATGTATGTATACAACAGATCAAGGAATGTGGCTCTCGGTTTACCCACACCACCATAAGGCGCGAACACCATGCGCACATGGCATTCGTTCCGTATCTTTAGAGCGTGAACTTACATTGTACCTGAATTGCTATCGAATGTACGAAATGGGTTTTATAATCGTTTAGGGTACTGCTTGATGCAAGAGGGACAGACATTTGAACATCTTCAACATTAAATTTTGTATAGTTCATTAAGTATAATATTTTGTTTCGTTTTAAATGTGAGAATTTTATTTAATTTTTTATAGAGTTTTGTTTCTGTTCAATGTTGATACATTATACATCAGTTACCAAAATATTATACAAACGCCGTACACAGCGGAGCAATTCCTTAAAGCAAACGTCTGCATACTACCTTTCAACGTTTTGCACTGAAGCCTAGGTCTCGGTACCCGGTGTCCCTATATGAACTCATCTGTATTCCCCTATTATCGTACCCCTCCATTTCATGTTTGCATGCACATGTGTGCGTGTCTGTGTTTCCCTATATCTACTTTTATTTCAGTCAAACGGTATACTATGCCTATCTTAGATCTTATTCGCCATGACAAAGTAAAAATCACGGTAGCCGTAGAAAAAAATTGTCGCTGTTGAAAAATATTGATGCAAAAATGTTGAAACTCTGTCAAACTTGTAAAAGAATAAAACAATTGTCTTGACTTATGTTAATACTACTTATTACTATTGTCGTTATTGTTATTGTGCCTTATTATTCCGAAATATTTTATTTATTCTAACTACGAACAAAATGTATTTTTTTTCAATCATATTTAGTACACCTGAGACTAGTAATTTTTTTTGATAATTGTAATTTACATCACATCTTTGTGATAGTCAAGGAAATACTTAATCAGCCTTTAGCATCACATTCTGTTAATAAAATAGGATGGAACGACATATAACAATATCATATATTTAAAGTAATTTAAAGTATTAAATTACTAAATTTAACAACATTATATTAGATGTTCAATGATACGGTCTTCCACTTGGTTACTTAGACCAATTCTTGGTAAAAGCTGTTGTTCGCCTCATAAGCTTTGTTTTTAATATATCCCCATAAACAGAAGTCCAGCGCGGTAAGATCACATAATCTCGGTGCCATTCTATGAAACCCCCGCGGCCGATCCATCTCTAAGAATTGTTGTGGTACTCTGTTAGTGCTCCATCATACAGAGACCACATTGCCAGGGACAGGAAGTTATAATTATTACCGAACTGCCTAGTAATTGTATTGCGAAAAGGAATTCGGTTTAATACAATTTTATGTACCTAATATCGATGAAGCTTATAACGAGGAATTTATCGTGGACTGAGATGTTTCCGCAGTAACACGTATGTATGTAGTTATCTACTACCAACCTGCCGATTTTGTGACTCTTCGAATTGTACTGTACTTTTCCGTTGGCATCATACGTTTTGTTTTTGAAAAGTTAGTGAGTGACGTCTATTTGGCTAACGCATCACTGAATACCTCAAGCAAATAAGAAAATCTCTGCGTTTCACCCAAGATTTAGAGCATAAATACGATATAACAAAAAGTAAAAACTGAATAAATAAGCCTAATAACAAATAAAAAACAATAATAACACGTTTAGAGAACAATAATAATACTTTGCAAGCAGTTTTACAGAAGCAAAATATATCTTTGGAGTGTGATTTCATGGCTACTCTGTTTTTCCATGCTACTGATTTTTTACTTCGTCATATTTATTTATTTTTATTTTTAAATATCTTCTAATTTCTAACATTTTAAAGATAGGTATAGGACATAAAAAAGTGGCTCTTCAAAGGCTTAAAATGATTCTATAAAAAAAATATTGGGCGTTCCACTTAATTTTTTTTGTTTCTTCATTATACAACACCTTTGCGAACAGCCAGTATACCGTTTGACTGAAATAAAAGTAGATATAGGGAAATACAGACACGCACACATGTGCATGCAAACATGAAATGTAGGGGTACGATAGTAGGGGAGTACAGATGAGTTCATATCGGGACACCGGGGTACCCAGGCTTTAGTGTAAAACGTTGAAAGCTAGTATGCAGACGTTTACTTTAAGGAATTACGCTATGTACGGCTTTTGTATAATATTTTGGTAACTGATGTATAATGTATTAACATTGAACTGAAACAAAACTCTATAAAATTTGTAACTAAAATAAAATTCTCACATTTAAAACGAAACAAAATATTGTTTGCTCAGAAACAATGTATGTACGTTCACGCTCTAAAGTTACGGAACGAATGTGTTGTCCCCGCTCTCGATCTCCCCACTATCTTCCCACACCACCGGTCTTATACATAGGTACATGTTTATGTGTGTGTATTTGAAGATGCATATTAACTTTTAACTAGGACAATCTGTATATTAGAACAGGTTCTGCATATAAGTATTATTTGGCACACACTGTGTGTATGCCATACCTAATTATTTTGTGTTCTATCATGGCATTCTTGAATTATCCAAATTTGAACTTATATATATATATAGAACGTTCAATTTAAAAAATACATCTTTATTCCACTGATTTTTGGATCATCATATACACCGTGTCCAGAAATTCGTGGATAAACTTCAGGTAGAACAATTCTAAGAGTAATTCTGAGTAAATAATCCTAATACAAAAAAGTTGTAGGGTCTGTCGTTAAGCCATACGGATTATTTTAAAAAAGTGTCAGTTTGGCAACACCGTATTATAGCAGTTATCATACAATAAACACGAAGTAGGAGTTTTATTCGTATTTGAAAATCCAGTACTTTTTATTAACTACTTTATTAAAACTAAAGTTAATGTTAAAAAATTGATAATAGTATATTAAAGGACAAGTTTCATTTTGACGTTTCAAAGTACGAATTCAGAGTTTAAGAAACGAGTGGCGTAGCCACGAGTTTCTTAACTGAATGAGTGCTTTAATGTCAAATGAAACGTGTCTTTTATGCTATTTTTTGCAATTAGTTTTAAAATTTCTCTTTTTGTAAAAGCAAAACGAGAAAAATTTGATAATCAACGGAAATTTTGTGGCGGTTGTCACCTTGGTTTGGCACAAGATTTAAATTGACAAGTTAATTTAAAATTGACACATTTTTGATCATTTTCAACAGAATGTTTCTACTGCACACGGTATCACTATCACTTCGAAAGATAATCCAAACGTTAATATAAATGTTTATAATAGTTGTACTATTTCAAAGATTAATTAAAAATATCAAATCTTACAATGAATTTCAATATAAAAACCTCAAACTTGCTTACAAAATGTCATATTGACATCTCCATTTCTGTTGCAATGTGACCAACTTAAAATAAATCTGTTTAAATGTTCCATTTCTATTACGCAACTAGTGCTGTAATAGACCCTATTACAGCACTAGTGAAATAAATGGTATGATTACGGTACTAATTGCAAAAAACATATTTAATAGTACAACAACACACATGAAATTATTAAAGTAGTGTTCAAACTGGTAGCCATTAGTTTCCAGACAGAGCTGTAATCTTCGAGGAATGGAATTTAATACGCATTGTAACATATCAGGAGTAATAATTGAAGTGTGGCGGTAATTCTATTAATTACTTCTTTTTCATTGGCTGGAGGCGTCGCATATACTTTTTCTTATAAAAAGCCCCAAACCAAGAGGTCGAAAGGATTAATATCTGGGGACCTTGCTGGCCACGATATTGGTCCATTACGTCCGATCCACCTGTTCGGAAAGTTTTCGTGTAACCATGCTCTTGAATGTCGAGCATTGTGAGCTGGTGCACCGTCATGCATGTAAAGCATGTTGAGCCTGAGATTTAATGGAACATTATCCAGCACTTCCTCTAAACCATTCACGTATTCAATTGCATTTACACGATTGGGAAGTAATATTGGTCCAACAATGCGAAGGTTTAAGATGCCTAGCCATACATTTACTGAAAACCGTCTTTGATGTCCAAATTCTCTGAATGCTCTAGGATTCTCATCCGCCCAAAAATGGAAATTATGGCTATTAAATACTCCGTCTCTGGTAAGCAAGCATTCGTCGTTCCAAAGAATATAGCATAGAAAGTACTGTTCTAGGTGAATTCTGTTTAAAATTGTGTTACAGAACATTATTCTATTCACATTGTCATTTCTATACAATGGTTGCACTTTTGTTACATGAAACGGCGGCAAAAGGTTTTGTGTTAGCACTGAATGAACTGTTGACTTACTTGGGACATTCATTTCTCGAGCTATTTGTCTAGTGCTGCAAGTAGCATCTTCGTGAACAGTATCCAAAATTTGTTCTTCTAACTGAACCGTACGGCGTTCCAAAGGTCTGCCTGCGTCATAATAATTAGATCTAAATGTACCATATTCACGAAGGCACTGATGTGATCTTCGGAATGTGTTGGTAGATGGGTGCCGCCGATATGGATAACGTATTTCGTATTCCTTTTTGCCATATTCGCATTGCCGTTGCAAAATCCGAATACCATATACATTAAAAGTATACATCATAAAATCGCACAAGAATGATAACTAGGTACATAATGCGAAAAAAATGAAACTTCAATTTTACAAACGTCAAAATTTGACAACGAGCTTTATATTGCAACCGAACATTTTTCTTGTCCAAGGTTGCCATATGTACATACTTGAAGGTAAAAAGTGCAATTGACGAAATGTTGAAAATGCAAAGTATTGGCATTATTCGATTAGTAACATCAACGTTGTGCTACATAAATCTATTTTACTGTAAACAGCAATGGTTATTCGTAAAAGATTTGAAAATGTTGAATTATTTCCAGCCGTATATTTTCAATTTTGATGGCCTCGTGTGGTTTGTTGAAAGACCAGACAAGTTTTTTGTATCAGGATTGTTGACTTAGAATTAATCGTAGAATCGTTCTACGTGAAGTATATCCGCGAATTTCTGGACACGGTGTATAAGCGCATATATTTTTAAATTGTGAAGCAATGACAATTAGATCAACTGTTGTACGTGAATTTTTAATTATATTACGCATTAAAGAGTACGTTATCATATCGTTGATTCACCCTGTATATATATGGGCCCTGACCGTGCTTATGTATCAAATGCCAACGCTATATTTGATTTGAAAAAAACACTAAAGGGGCCGCTCATAGTACGGTATGCAATATAAAATAATTCTAATACTATAACTTGGTATTTGGTATACTTCTATACTAAAACAATTCCCACTATAAGACAAAAGAAGACATTAAAATTACTAGATACAGAAATATATCGGAAAAACCCATATACAGTTGTATATGGCTTTGTGTATAATAATAACATTTTTATATATCTCTATGCAATACGTAATATCACGTGTTACGTACGTTAGTGGAACAAAGAAGATCCTAAGATCTTCTTTGTTCCACTATACCTTGTCTCAGAATAAGAAGGAGTGATTCAAATATCCCGCCAAAACATGGTACACATAGCTTAAAATTTAGTAGACAATTTGATATGACATCATGACAATTGAGGTTAGATGAACTGTATTAATACTAACTAGGGATTTAGCTGTTTTGTGTTTCATTTACTACTTTCATTAAAATATATGGATGTGCCGCTTTTCATTCTACCAGTCAAAGCAGCAATACGAGTGCACGGCAATTGGAAGGAGGAGAGTAAAGTTATAAACACAAGTGAGAGTAAAGTTATAAACACAAGTAGGTGCATACATCTATAATTTGATGAATATAAATCTCTTAACATTCAAATCTGTTCATTCTAGTTTTTCAAAAAAATCATTAGAAGAATCTATGGATAAAGATATAGGCCCAATTTACAAATGTAGACTTTGTTCTGAGCGTTTTGAGAAGGATTGCCATTATAAATATATCATTACTGCACATTTTAGTGAATGTGCTATATCAACATGAAAATTGTGAATCAAGTCTATTTATTATTAAATATTTATATCAGCGAGCAAGAATGAATCAAACCTTTTATCAAAGCGTCCTTAAGAACTTGCAGCAAAAGTTTATGCTTATTAGTTTCTATTGTAAATATCAATAAAGAACTTGTACAGATAAATCATTCGTATTAATGCTACAAACCTTGAGGAGGTAAATTCAAGCAACTACTCTTGGAAATGTGAAGCTTACATAGAACAGTAATAAACTGAAAAATTTACATCGGCTGAAGTTGTTTACACGACCTGCAAAGATAATTACATGTACCTACACATTACTAATTATTCTTCTCTATTAAAATTGATGTATTTTGAAAATATATAAAGTATAACACATTTTTTTTTCTATTATATATTGGAAATTAACAATAATTTAGTGTTCACAAGATTAAAAATTTACATGGTCGGCACAATTTTTCCAAATACTTATTGTAACATTTGTAATTGCTTCTGTCAAAAGTTCTCGAATAACTGATATTCTGAAAAGGGATTTTTTTGAAGTAACTTCACCTTATGTATCAATTCAGAACGTATATGAAGTATTCTTAATTGCCTATCTTTATCGGTATGGCTTTTTAATCCTACAGGTTTTCAACAAAGCTTGTCGTGCACTCATTATACTTGTGGCAATCCAAACTTTTTCCCATATATTCGCCACCAGATGTTTTCACCTTTTTCTATTAGTACAGGTGTCTTTACGTTTGACATATCTGAAATATAACATGTATATGAACATGTGGTAATATAATTAGTATTTAATTAACACTTGAAATTAATGCGTCAATTCTAGAATATATGTGAGTTGTTCAGTTCATTTATGGTATGAACTCATCTATAGTTATTTTTGCAATGATATTAATTGTTGGACGTTTGATTTTTGCACTGTCGTACAGTATTTTTGACAGATTCACCAAATTCAAAGTTTTAAATGCCTGATCACTTGTTCCTTAGGTCTTAAGCCGTCTGATCAACTCATGCTCGTGTTGTACATAAAAGTACGGATTTTATTTAATAACACAATAAACTATAATAAACCGAAGTAAAAATGTAAGAGACTAGGTTATGGCTTGACTATAAACATAAAATGACGTTTTGTCAAACTTATTTTTCCATGTTAAACTTGCCTACGCAAGAACCAATGAAATACCTTAAAAATATACGCCATTTTGGCGCGATATTTGAATCACTCCTTCTTATTCTGAGACAAGGTATAACAGAATTTGATCATACGATATTTTACCGTACGATAAAAATCGATGCGTGTGCGCTAGGCCCTAGAGTTCTGGAATATTCACTTGGCTAGGCCGCCCCGGCTGTGAGTTGTTTTCAGATGATTCCCTACCTTGCTTAAAGCGACTGAGCCACTTAAAAACCATAGTTTTTCCCAGGCAAGAATCCCCGCAAACCAATGACATCTCATCCAGTATGGTAGGAACAGGTTTTCATTGTTTTGTAAAAAACTTGATAACGGCATGATACTCCATATTTCACACTTTGTTTCCGATTAAACTGATTAATCGATGATAGTTTAAAGACTACTGACGCGAATGTGTTTATTTATACTAACAATGACTTACTGGACACGTTAAGATAGGAAGGCGGTCTCTCATTACCATTCAAACCATCCATTCAGTGAACTTAAAAACGCTCCTTTGTACCAAAATTTTTTAAGAATTTGTGCATTATCGAGAGGCAAGAAAAATTGTGAAATTGTAAATTAAATGGTACTAATTTTTGTGCTTCTCTTACTTGGTGCAATTTTATCTAAGCGTTCTACTTTATTTTCTGATAAATGAGTAGCAATCATATAGCTTCTGTATTTTACGTTATTTATATTATATTTTACGTGTGTGTTATATAATAATACATTACGAAACTTCTATACAAGTGGTGTTAATTATTAGTTAGTATTCTTGTCTGTTTATTTGATTTACAACAAAATCATCGATGTTCAGGCATTTTTGTGACCATTCTGCATGCGAAGTTTCAAAAACTGACTTATTAATTCACTATTAATTATTCATGTTTATCTTCAGGTGCTTTATTTTGTCAAGAGTACATATAAAATAGTAACCATTAAAAATCAAAGAAACAGCGAAGTTTTGTTTGGGATTTCTAATGATCTTATTGTAAATATTACTACAATATTTTAACCGTGGTTGCGATTATGCGTTCTACGAAATCCAATATCCTCAAAAACGATAGATATACGATTGTCTGAAACTACTAAACACAGTGTCCGTTATATTTACAAGCAAGTGGAACTATTCTATAAAACTAACCAAAATATTCGGTTTACAGACATCGATTTTCAGTAAGCCTAAAATGTATTTGTGGTTATGGTATATGATTAGTATTTACGGTACATATTCTAAGTAATCTGTTTAAAAGTAGGGTATCTTCTATTGACATATGTTATTTTCGTGGATTTATAAATAAGTTTATATACTGGGGTGTCTCTAAAAGGTGCGGAAAAAACGCTACCACACATTTCTGAGGGCAAAATATGACGATCTAGCCCAGCTTACCTCAGTCCAAAAGTGGATGCTTTCGGAAATACAGAGCGTCAAAAGTTCAATTTGGTTTTAGTTTTTTATAAATAATTTCTGTAATAATTGGTATATTGTCACAATATTTGGGTAGGGGGGGTTTCGTGGGGTAAAAAATTTAAATCTGCTCTCATTTTCATTGTAAAATGTAGAGGGCGCCACCTGCGGCATATTGTATCCATTTAAAACGTAATAACTTTTTTGAGACACACTGTATTTAACTTTTAAATAAAAATTCTTATTCTCCAATATTTTTACCTAGAAAAGGTATACCTGGTAGGAGTTGATTGGAGCAGCCGTTTATTAGTAATCTGGATATAAAAAATTCATTCCGTATATGGACACATATGCTTCTGTAATTTGGGTGTTATTCTTGTGGAAATTCAATGCAATGGTGCATCCACTTTTGGACTGAGGTAAGTTGGGTTAGATCGCCCTCAGAAATGTGTGGTAGCGTTTTTTCCGCACCTTTTAGACACCCTGTATGTATATACATATACATATAAGTTTATATACAAAATCGATGTATAACATATGTTTAGAGAGCTTTTGTGTGATTGTATAATACGCCGTCTCGAAATAGAGAAATGTTCTTGATATTTCATTCCCGATAGAGCTGCCTAGAACATCAGCGGAACGATATGATTTACGTCGTTACGGTCACGGTTGCGTATCGATTCGGCCGAACTATGTTGTTGTTGTTGCTGGTGCTGTTGGTTGCATGTTTCGACTCCCCTTTTTAAAATGAAAGCGACACGTTCGCCAGGACATATCTGCGACCGTCCTAACTCGACAGTCTGACTTTTGCGAGTTCAGACACGGCACAGCGCTATTTATATCCTCTCGACATTACCGCTCTTTCCTTTCGCTCTTCATTATCGACAAATTCCCGTTGAACGGACTGGCGACTACTAGAACTACCCATTTCTTCCCCAAACTTGATCGTCCCCCAGACTGTTCCCCCAATATTCACCCATGCCGCTCCGTTCTCCTCCCCACAACTACTATTAGAAGACATGGCGACACATTTCTCAATCAGCGGCAATGTTCATCGAGATAGTTTCATCTTTCCCGTCCTCTCTTCTTTTTTGCTCGTTTTTTTTTCTATTTGTGGAAAACTTTTTTCGAGTTTTCTAGATCTAGGCCTTAGTTTTCTTTTAATATCCCCTTTCACAATGACTTGTCGAAGTTCTCAAAGAAAATGTAATATAAATGATTGCGCGAAACTGTGTGCATGTATTTATGGAAGCTAAATCAATAAAGTATACCAATATATGTACATATTTTATCTAGAAAGAGGAGCCAAATTTGAATCACTACAAAAGAGCCTGTCTTAATTGCTGACAGGCTCTTTTGTAGTGATTCAAATTGTTCAAATGTTCATTTAGACCTTTGATACAACTTCACAAAAGCAGTTTACGTAAGAACATTATATGGTAATGCAATGTCCGCAATGTTTCCGGCTAACCTGGATTCACACACAAACCTTACGCTTCCTTCTTTTTAAGACGTTTGACAAGTATTGAGTGTTTACAAGTTTCTCTCTAAGTCCTTAACTTTTCGGCGTGTTTCTAAAACCGACAGGGGACACCGAGTACCAATAATTTCTACAGATATTTGTTAGATGTCGTTGTTTGTGACTTTAGACATTTAGATATGGGCAACTAAATTTCGCTTTCGCTGCGCGCTATCATGGCCAAAAATAGCTTCGATTCACATAGTTGAAATCGATTCTGCTTTAAAATATCGTTCGTTATGTAACGCCATCTAGTAGTACAATAATAAACCCAAAAAGAATGATAAACTTTAAACAGTAACTCTACATTCATTATATAATAGTAATAATAATTGGATTTTGTAAGTGATTTCTTGGAGTTTGAAAATCTTGCGGTATTAAGGTAATCGACGTTTTCAGATGTTCTCGAAAATTTTCAAGCTTTAACTACTCCACACCCCAATATCTGCTTCAAAGCATATTTAGCTTTCGGCATCAGTAGCATCATATGCAACCTCCTTTAGGCCTAACATGTCGTCTATAGTATCGAAGCTACATATATCATCTTCTTAAAATATAATAAAACCCTAACATTATTATACAGTATACTCAAATATTACAATAAGCTGATATACATACCGACATATACATTTATTAAAAGGAATATAGATTTTCAAATAGCACAGATTAAAAATGCCATATTCTCTTAAGTGTCTTTCTTCATATTTTTCTACATATTTGATATACTTTTTCCACTTTGGCACTATCATAATTGGCTAATTTTGTTACTTCCAGAGTCTTTGGCCCTGCCTATATCAAATCTATAGAATTTCTACGCACACAGTTGAAAAAAACAATATTTCCTTCAACTGCAATCACTTGTCATAGCATTTTTACAGTTTACGATAATAACAGATTGCATTATTGATAAAGATTAGAGCACTTAAATAATAATAATAATAATACCTTTATTTATCGAGCAGAAGTCTAATTACGGAACAAAAATTGATGATGTTGAAATATTCATAATTAACCACGCCTAAAATGAGTTTACATACCGTAAAATGGGGTGACTTTGTGCCAGCCGGGGCGTGATTGTGCCACTACGTGTTGATCGTGTATATTCGCACCATATCGGCACATCGATTCACCTACCGCCCCGAACTCTTGTTCAAGAATACCGATATTAGAGGCGAATAGAATGAAATGTATGGTTTGTGTATGCAATACCCTCCATTTCTGTTCCGTCAAGTTATTAAGTTGGTGAGATTTTGCAAAATTTTCGTTTTATCGCATACTTTCTCCTGGCTTGCCTAAACTGTTTTAATAATGACCGTTTCAAAGTTCACACGTAATTAGGTGTTATATAGGTTATCTTTTAAAGAATACGCAGTGGTCGAGTAGTGCAAAATAACCTGGGTGTGTCACCTTGAATAAGATTCCGACAATATAAGGGGGGAATTTGTGCCGCTACCTATTTTGAAATTCAGTTTATACGCTTAATTATCTTTATTAGTTACTATTCTATGTGAGAATTGGCTGTTCTTTTGTTTTATTTTGGTTTGTAAGAATATCTAGTTTTTGTTATATTTTATAAATAAAAAAAATGTTTCATTAAACCTTCTATTTGGGGCGAGATTGTGCCACAAAAATAACAGAGATAAAACTAATTGGGGTGAAATTGGGCCATGTCACTCATACCATACAGTTTCACTATAATATGAAGCTGGGCCTGGCACATTTTCAGCCTGTAAATAGGCGGCATTGTGCTAAAACGGTAAACAAGTAGCTGGCACAAAGCCACCCCATCCTATGGGGGGAAATTGTGCCAATTGTTATAAATAATTTTAGAAAAACGAATGAAAATTTCTAAGTCTTTTTTACACAATTTAGTAACCAAAGGTGCAAAGTATATCGTTAATTTTTACAAACATTTTTGGTGTCTATAATTGTCCGAAATTCTTTGAAAACCATAAAAAGTGGCATAAAGCCACCCCATTTTACCGGTATTCAGACTTACTGGTTATATTAGTGACCAAACAATCTCTAACAGTACTGCTTCACTTCAGCCCGGAAATGCTTCTGAAGAATTTAAAAAACATTCGCTTTGCATCACTTATAAATATTAAAATCTGTCTAATTTTAACCTGAAAATGCAAAATTGTGGCTATTTACCAAGAATTTTCCTTATACTACATTTCGGATAATCAATTCTCGTTTTCTGAAGTGCCTTGCGAATTGTTTACGTTTTAACACAAACTATTTTGTTAAGAACTAAATGATTCCAACATCCACGTTTTCGGTGAAAAAACTACATATAGTTCCAGAATGTGAATATTTGTTAGTATCAGAAGAATTTAAGTAGAAGAATAAGTCGTAAAATATATAAAATAAATGTTAAATCAGTCAAATGTCAATGAATTGAACTGAGCTCGGTATAATCCCTATATCAGCACATGATTTCAAAGGTGCTCCCCGATTACCAAATCGTTTCTAATGCTTTATAGATGGCACCAATCACAGAATGACAGATTTAAGTTAGGAGAATCGCTCAATAGCCGATTTATATCAAGATCATGATAGCAGGCAGTGATAGCAAAATCCAATTGACCACGCATGCTTTAGAGTGACATTATACATATACCAGTGGAAATTGAGGCAAAATCAGCCATTTTGTGGATAGTTGTCAGTGAACATAATAAGTATATTTAACTTGGTATATAAATAAACGATATTTTTAAACTTAAATTATAAATGACAAAAGTAAAAGCACATGTTTTTTGTAAAGAATAAAAAAAAGGAACAAAAAACACGCAAACAACTTCCCCGTCGGACGACCAGGAGCCACTGATCTGTATAATATAAATGGATAAGCAATGCAATAGGCTGCGCGTGGAATTTTTATGCCAAATTGAATACTTAACTCGGGGCTTACGAGTATGCGCGGTGCCTAGTCTCTTGACATTCGTATGTGAAATTACTAAAGTTCCGAACCCCGATTTCCATAGACGCCCCAAGCAGCAAATTCACAATTTTAGAGAAGGATGAAAATATATATTTGTTAATGTAGAACAAGTGTGCATATAGTGATTTTGCTACTAGGGGTACTAGCTTTTTGTTTATATTTTTGGAGTATTTTTATTAAGGAAAATGCGGAACACATTGAAAAGGATCAAATTATACAATTCCCGACATACCATCATTGACATTGTTGTCATTTCTGGTTTTGTTGTCAAACAATTGAAGCGCATTGTAAGTGTACTAAATGTGTGTCCGTACTAGAAGAAATCTCACAAACATCTGTCAATAATGGTAGTTTTCATCTTTTGAACAGAAAAAATCATGGTGCTTTAATACGTCCTTCTCAAGATGTCACCAAAGTATGTAAAATAGTTGAAGTCCAAGTATTTACGTCATATTCTTGTACAAAACAACAATAAACTTCCTGCAGAGGCAGTGTTTTTTGAGCTATTTGTACGTTCAATTTCTATTACCTTGTTAGTAGAAAATAAGTACTTTGTATCCTTAGATAAACATATGCTTGATTCATCTATTTTACATGAAAGTCACGTTTCTCTTTTAATTAAGCATGTTGTGCGATGTTATACGAAAATCCGTTGCTATAGCATTGCAAAGAAACAAACAGAAGTAGAACATGGGGAACTTGTAAGGAAAAAGCTCTCCAAATTAATACTTTTTTATAACCAATAAATATTTCAAAAGGAATGTATTGTTTTTTTGAGTATTTTTTTAAAATTTCCCTTAATAAATAAACATTTCAATATCCTCAGATGCAGATTTTAATTAGAAAGTTCATGTTCTGTTACATACTTTTCAATGATTTTAGGGATTTCAAATTAGCGCCTTTATTTTATGTTAAAGCGCATGTGCGTCAGCCCCGTGCGCAGTTCGAATTTGATCACTATTTCTAACATGCTATTGCTTATCCATTTATATTATACAGATCAGTGCCAGGAGCCGAGTTACAACGGAAACAAAAATGCACCCTTATTTTCAAGATGGCGGAAAATGCACAAGGGGTTTCCAGTCGAAAACTTGGAATTAAGCTATCCTAATGCCCCCCAAGAATATATAAAAAAATGGCTTGTTCGTTCATTTTCTAATTCAAATGTATGTAATGACTGGACTATCCAAGAAAGATGGGTGGAAGGATTTGGACTAATACATTTTTCTTCTAGATCACCGTCACCTACTTTTGTGGTATTTTAAAACAAAAAGTGTATGGAGATACAAAAATATTATAAAAAAACAGCTTTGTTATACCCGATAGTTAACAAAAGTTGTTCAGTTGTGTAGTACAGGTACATACAATGTGCTTAATGTGTTTTAACTTCTTTTTATCGCTAGACTATTGTGAGCCCCAAAATAAAATATAATACTTTCATCATCATTCATTAACCTGACTTATGTATTATTAAGTATATTGAATCGTTATTATATAGCATTTATATTAGCCAATATCATTTCAACAATTAAGATATTCCTCATATTCGTTTTTTTGGTTAGTTCTATAAGAATTTCCATAAAATAGAACAGGACATTTAGCAACTATTATATTTTAATGTTTGTTTAGTTTTACCAATCAATTGAAAAGTGTAGTTGTACACTTTATTCTATATAAAATCACACCATTTTACTTATTCATATAATACAGATTACTCAAATTAAAAATATTAAATTTTAACTTCATTCATGACATGACCTTGAGTCTTCATTAAATTATATAAAAAACATGCTGTTTATTCTGAGAAAACCATAATAATTTTATTGGAAACTGCATCTGTAAGACTAGGCTTTATTGATAAAAAGATAAAACTCGCTTTAATATCAATTATAATCGGGAATTTAGTATAAAAAATAAAATTATGATGATTCCTGATTTCATGATCTTATGAGTAAAAGCAGGAAAATTTAAATGTTGACATAAGTTTGCTAATTAATAACACTAAGACAAATCCTATGTAAGTGATAGGTTTCATGAATTGCTTTAAATTGAAACTACATACAGAAAGAATACGTTAATTAAACCAACTTTTTAGTTAACTACCAAAATAATATACACAAAATGCATGCCTACCTATATACAAGAAATCTAAATTTATTCTTTCCATGACACGGTAGAGATATTTTTAGCATATTCTATTAGTAAAAAATCAAAACACTTGTACAGTCTAACAATTTTATTGCACTCTGAAAATAGCAGAGTGACTATACATTGAAATTATATCATCTACCTACTTTCTACGTAGTAATAGAAACTCCAGGAATTACCAAATAAGCCATTATATCTCTTAAATGTAAATAACAATAATGGAATACAGTATTATATAGGTACTGCTACATGGAAAATATATTTAAAAAGTTATTTCTTTTACTACAGTCAATATACAACCTAAGTGTCATATATTACCGGAAAAATAAAATATACCTAATACGGAAATTAATTTTAAAAAAATGTAAAACTACTTACGAATACGAACGCTTAGGCATTGTGCTGATAGTTTTCTCTAGTAGATAACCGAAAAGCACCTACAATACATACAAATATGAGTATTTTAACAATACAGAACTAAATATAATTTAAATCGCAATTAACATTCAGGCATCAATCAATTTTAAGGTTAAAAATACTAAACTGATATTTTTCTAGCTACTACAAGTGCACTAATAAAAATCTACAGAATGCCCTTGAACACTGTAATAAGAATATAGATACTCACTAAAATACTATGGACTTATTTGCTTTTTAGCTTTCTCAAACAAATTAACCGTCACAAAGCGAACACGACGCTTCTGTCCAAACTTTACTGTTTTTTTGTTTGTACTTTTACATCTGTAATCCTTAAATCACTAGATTGTATAACATAAATACATAATTCAGTAAAATATTTTAGGAACAGGGAAGTTATGAATATATTTACAAATCCAAAATTTCCGAATAGTTTTCTTACATGTACACCTATGTGTGATAATAAATTCGGTCTAATTTGAAGTTTATTAAAGTCGCAATTGACCTTTTATTACCTAACGCCATGATAGTAAGTAAATTAACCAATCAGATTCATATAGTTCGCGCCAGGACATGTTGGTTTGAAATGTGTTTTCTTGTGTGAATATTATTTAAAATAAAATGTGTGGGTATATCGGAAAAACTAAATAATCATTAGTCGCAATTTTTGACCACAACAGACATATTATTTATTCATTGAAATTCAAATATGGAGGGTACAATTACGACTTAAATTATAATTCACACTTTATATTAGTTACTGTTATTTTCAGTTTGAATTATGCAACTTTCAAGGTTTTCTTGATAAAAATATAATAATTAACATCATGTTACCTATTTTACTACAACAGATGACTTAATCTGAAACATATTCACAGTTTTTCACATTGAACTGACAAGTTATATATTTAAATTCACTTTTCTTGTTCTTGAGAGACTATTTTTACGTTGTCCAGTCCTTCCTAATTTATTTCACTCGAAATTGATGAGAATACGAGCTTGTTGGGTTATGTTGACTATCTAATGCTTTGGTTAAAAAAAAGGTGGGTACCTAATTTAGGAAATTGATTACTCATTTGTCCCAGATTTCTTTAGGACTGACAACAATTTCGCCGCTTAAAACGGAACACTTGTTTAAATTAGCGTGCGAGTTTGTGCCAATATAATCAATAATATTCATTTTGAGAAATAATTACTAAAGATGTTTTCTATAAACATTCAGATGTGTCATGAGCATGACGTTATGCATCGTAAGTCATAAAATTTGTGATATATGATGTTTATAGAGAGAGATGGCTTTGAAAATAGGGTGTTTAATGATATTTTAACTGAAGTATTTGGGTTTGTCATTAATCACCGTAGCTTATAGATATGTAGGTATATACAGTATGTCTAGAAAAGCAAAAAAAAAGTTCCAAATTCTATAATAGTTATTTATGATAAAAGTGTTTAAAATGCGATTTTATTTTGGGAGTGCATAAGGTTTGCGACACGAGCGAAGCGATCGGAGCAAATTATTCATACTTTTATGTACAATATGAACATGAGTGATAGACCTAAACAACAAGTAATCAGGCATTTCAAACTTTAAATTTGATAAATCTGTCAAAAATACTGTACGACAGTTTACAGTTTCTTTTTTAAGATTAAATGTCTAACAGTTAATAACATCATTGCAAAAATAACTACAGATCAGTCCACACCAAAAATGAACTGAGCAACTCTACACAGATTCTTGAAACTCATTAATTTCAAGTAAATGTTAATTAAATATTAATTATATTACCATATGTTCACATGCATGTTATATTTCAGATATGTCAAACGTAATAAGAAACCTTTAATAGAAAAAGTTGGAGAATATCTGGGAATAATAAAACAGTACAGGTTATGATGGTTGTTCAATATTAAATTGGATGAAACATGCTAGAATGAAGGACACACAAAGGAAAAAGTTTGAATTGCACAAGTATAGTAAGTGTAACAAGAAGAATGATTGTGCTTAAAACCACACGGCGGAAGTGTAAACTTCATCAAGGCGAGGTTAATAATACCGTAGATAATACGAAATACACGCATATAATATTCAGTAACGTATTAAATAAAACATATTCGTACATTTATTACATTTACGCGAGCATCCGTTTCGTTTGGTCGGTTCGGACGTATGTGTATGTATAAATAGACGATATAAATACTTGCTTACGGTCCCTCGCTTGGTCTGATGGTAACGTATCGGCTTCATAACCGTGCGGTCTCGGGATCGGATCTGTTCTGGGACATGAATCTATTTATTCATTTACATTTCAATTTAATTGAAATTAAATACCTCTATATGATATATTTATTTATCTTGTTCCCTTAGCCGACTTTACCCGAAGAGCGTTACATATCCGAGCGTTACATATCCGAGCGTTGAAGGTCAGTCTTGTTCACTGCCTACAATCAGCGCAACGCGCCTAAAGAAGTTTACACTTCAATAAAAAAAATATTATTGATTAATGTCATTGGTATCATACCTAACCTAAGATAGATTACTTAATTAATTTTAGCATTTCAACTATTAAGAAACTAAACTTGGAGTCTGTGGCTTGAAACTACACAAAAACACTAAAACACCTTACCACACTAAAGCACAAAAATGGCTAAATACGTATTTCAACAACTTAGTTGTTGAAATACGTATTTAGCCATTTTTGTGCTTTAGTGTGGTAAGGTGTTTTAGTGTTTTTGTGTAATTTCAACTATTACTCACCTTTCCGTAAAATTAAGTTATTATATTCTTACACATGGCAAACATGAGGTATTTATTCCTATAATTATAAATTTATAGTACATTTATTGCGTTTTTTGGTTTAAATACAAACAATTCCGAACTGCCAATATGAATGTCGATGTGGTTCAAATAGATGGCGCTTGAATCTTGCTTAAGGTGTCGCTTAAAATGTCGTCAAATAGATGGCGCCACAATTTTTTTGGAAGAATTATTATTTATTACTCCTATTTCCCCAACTTTTAGTGAAGAATAGTGGAGGGAAGTAGTATTTTATAGACTAAATTTTATTACTACCAAGTTAGATTTTTTTAAAATGTCCCAAAGTGCCAGTGTTTTTTTCAATTTTTATAGTCGCCTCAACCGGGAAAACGTATTTCCCAGTCGAGCTACACATGCGCCAAATGTCACTTTACAGGCGGTGAGTACAAAAAAACTTTAACGTACTCGAGATTGTCTTGCCTCGGCCGCAAGCATTATTAAGGAGATTTTAGGACGCATGTATATATATAAATAGACGATATAAATACTCGCTTACTGTCCCGCTCTTGGTCTAATGGTAACGTATCGGTTTCATAACCGTGCGGTCTCGGGATCGAACCTGTTCTGCGACATGAATTTATTTATTCATTTAAATTTCAATACAATTGAAATTAAATAATAATAAAATTGTTCCCTTAGTCGATTCGAGCCGACATTACCCGAACGAGCGTTACAGATCCGAGCATTACATATCCGAGCGTGACGGGTCAGTCTTGTTCACTGCCTACAATCAGCGCAACGCGCCTAAAGAAGTTTCCACTTCAAAAATCCCTGCCGGTAAAGACAGGCAATTAATAATATTTCACATAGGATCTGAATTGATATATGGTGGGAAGGACTATTGATTCATGAAATGAACGGTAACATTTTTGAAGAATGTTTCAACAAATATTGCCCAAGTTGGAAAGGGCTGCTGCACATAAAACTGTAGTAAGGTTACCTCCATATCATTGCGAGCTCAATCCGAATGAAATGATTTGGGCCCAACTAGAAGGTGAAGTTGCTTCAAAAAATTCCACTTTTAAAATATCACTTGTACCAGAACTTTTAACAGAAGCAATTATAAATGTTACAATAAGTACCTAAATGGATGATTGTGGAACTATTTATTATTTGTGTCTGAAACAGTAATAGTGAAAGTGACTTATTAATATCCAGCAGACTAATTGATGCCGCAATTTTTTTTTGTGTGTACAGTGTCAATGTCGTATTTTTAATCTTTTTAACATAATGTGAACACTAAATTATTGTTAATTTCTAATTTATAATAGAAATAATATTTGTTATACTTTATAAGATAGTGTAAAATTTTCAATGTAAATTTTTCTCTATATTTTCAAAATACTTCAATTCAAACTCGCGCAGGATATATGTAGGTAACACTCTTTTTTGTTAGAGGCGACCCTTCAGCCTATTGATAATAATCAAGCTTTCTCAAATCTTGGTTGTTATCTAAACAGATACTTTTTCCATTTCAGAGTTGTAACTATCTGTTTCACTTTTTTAGGAAAGAAAATAGTTGCTTTTGGTCATAGGTATTGGTTTATTAAGTGAATGAAGAAGAATGAAGTTTATGCACAGCATTCTAACGAGCTCTTTCCCCTTTCTTTCTAAAGTTGTTTGTGATATCTTATACTTATCGGCTGCTTTTCTGTACCTCCAGTACACCTCCAGGGAGAGGATATAAGCTAAATCATGTTGCATATTTTCTTGCAGCCGCCCTCCTCGAGCTGTTTTTTCTTGTTAGTGCGAACCCTAGTTGAAAGCAATGAAATATTTTAATTAATGTATATTAAACCAGATCTTATCTCTCTGGAACATTTTGTGGTAACATTATCATAACATATTAAATATTTCAAATTAACAAATAACACCCAAAGGGACAATACACGCAAAATTAATAATCACAACATCACAACAAAAATTATACGATACACCTTCACAAAATAACGAAATTCTGGAAATTTTAAACTTTACACACAAACTAACTTAATTCGATATATTGTAACCCTATCAGACTCATCTCTTGTAGTTTTCACGTACTAAATTACATGGCGGTCAGTTTTGAAATTGAGCATAGTACATACTTATTCAAAATTAATGGTGTTATTTTTATAGTTTGTGAAGAAAGTATTAGGTAATAATTTTAAAATAACGAAATGGAACGAAATAAAATTAAAAATTTTTGCTTAAAAAGAAGTTGTTGGGTATAAGGTTTGACGGTTTTTCAAACCCGGTTTTAAAAAACCGGTTTTTGAAATAAATTTGTCACATTTGAAAACAGGTTTTTAAATTAGAAACAACCGGTTTCAAAGAATTCAATTTATTATGTAAAAATTAATTTTTTACTTATTAATTTGATTTGCTATTCATTCTGTGCAACGGGCAAGCAACAATATCACAATTTTAGAGAAGGATGAAAATATATATTTGCTAATGTAGGACAAGTATGCGTATAGTAGTTTTGCTACTACGGCTGTGTCCAGGGCCGCCGCGTGGGTATTAGGCGCCCTTGTTCAAATTGAAATTTGGCGCCCCCGCCCCTTTATGGGGTTCTGTTGGACTCTTATAAAGTGCTGCACTCTTTTATAGTATTCAAAATTTGACTTTCGAACTGAAAAGCTTTAGATTATTAAAACACGTTTGTCTTATTGTTTTTTATTATTTCATAAATTTTAAAAACAAAACAATGATAAAACATTTTTTAAGTAAAATATAAAAAATAGAAAATATATTCAAATATTGAGCTTTAGCAGCTACAAACGCTCGTATCAAATCCTTTATATTTAATTTATCCAAAATTTCGCTCTCTATGGAAATAATTGACAAGTCCGATAATAATCTCTCCAGCGCCATGGTAGATCGCATGTAGTTTTTTATAATTTTAAGTTTTGGAAAACTTCGTTCTCCAGTAGCTACCGAAACTAGCAGGGTTACAGAAATCCGTAAAGCTATTGCAATATTTGGAGATGTATCGGTAAGATTGTTTTCATAAATATAATTTAAAACATCAATAGGTGACATATCCTCTTTGGTGAAACATCGCAAAGATTTTATTTCTTCGAACAAATTTAATCCATCAATGTCATTTTCATTAACATTTTTAGTATCCGTTAATTTTTGTTCTAATTCTTTACAATGTTTTAGAATTTCATTGTCACTCCAGTTTTTTAAATGAGGTATATAGTGTACCACCTTGAAGTAATTGTAATCTTATTTTAATTGACTGAATCTTTCAGTAATTGAAGAAATGGCAGTGTCTAATATTATATCGTAAAATTCAACCTTAAATTTTTGTCTTGGATTGTTGATTGGTTCGTCGGTTTGTTCATCTTTTAATAGTTTCTTTTTATACCTGTTTCGACTTTGTGAAAAATCAGTATCCACCACCAAATCATTAGCAACGATACTTGCATTGGCAATTGCATGTTTGCATACGTTTCATCTGATCTACGATTATTTAGTTCTGATATAAGATTTTGTAAAGTCACGATTTGTAAGTCACATTTAGAATTTTGCATTATTTCATTTACCACATTTACTAAATTTAAAATATCGTGCCAGATGTTAATGGAACAAATGAATTTAAACGAGGAAACCTTCTGAATCAATTTTTTTGCTTGAATTCTTGATTCCATGTCTCTTGTTTGATCTTCTTGAATATTTATTAACGCTCTCAAAATTCCCTTCAAATCGTTTTTCAACGGTCTTAAAGCTTGAATTCTACTTTCCCATTTGGTGTTGGAGAGTGGCTTTAAAGTTAGATTTTCAACATACTGTTGCAAATAGACCAACGTTTAACGGATGAAGAAAAGTAGTTGTAAAGCTCATGCACTACTCCGAAGAAATTAACTGTTTCGAAGGAAATTTTAGCTGCATCATTTACAACTAAATTTAGAGAATGCGCAGAGCAGGGGATATAGAGTGCCCTCGAATTATTTTCAATAATTTTTTGTTGCAATCCTTTGTGCTTTCCTCTCATATTAGCACCATTATCGTAAGATTGGCCTCGTAAATCTGAAAAATTTAGTTCCAACGATTTTAAATGTCCATTTATGAATTCAAACAGAACCTGTCCAGTAGTGTCGTCGACAGATTGAAATCCTAAAAAGTTTTCTTCAATTTGGGCTTTATTGGTTTCCTCGTTTCCTCGACTTTTGGTTGTCACATTTAAAAAATGAATGTGTATTATCATTGCAAAAATAAGGCAAACTAAACAACGACGTTGAACCGCAACAGCTTCTCAGCACATAAAGAATAAATATATGCCGATACAAAACATTCCCAATTCCTGTTGTTACATGTTACAAATTCTAAGATTTTTAACACGTTCCGTGTGGTAGCGCGAATTCCACACGGAACGTGCTTTTATTGTTCGCATCGGCAATCAAATTTTGTTTTACACAAACGAAAACAGCCCGCAGAAACGAAAACAAAAGTAAATAGAATTAAAATATAAAATTAAAATAAAAATAAAATCTCATTTTATTGCTTAGAAAATATAAAAAATTGCAAGCGAATAATTAACAACTTTTATTTAAGTAACATTAAATTAAAAAACTATAAGTACTATCTATAAATTTTGGCGCCCCCCTGGCCCAGGCGCCCTTGTGCGGTGAACAATTTTGCCACCCCCACGCGGCGGCCCTGGCTGTGTCCTATATTTTTGGAACAGTATTCTTGTAGCAAAATCACTATATGTACACTTGTTCTACATTAGCAAATATATATTTTGATCCTTCGCTAAAATTGTGATTTTGCTGGTTGGGTACATCCAACTAATACCTACATCAAGAAAAATATTATTGACTGTCAGATTTTGGACAAAAAATGGTTACCGTATTGCGGTTTTTTAACTATTCAGCCTACTATTCAGGGACTTTATACAGTCTTGAAAATAGCTGCGCCATCTATTACGAAACAAGGTAAATCTATTACGTTTTTGCGCAGAATTCTATTACCAACTCACATGTCGCTGGGACAACACTGGTCACGAGTCACAACAGGTTCGCTTAATCTTTTAAAGTGAAAACTGGAAACAAAAATATAAAGTTGTTATAGTTGGTAAAAATAACGTAAGTATTAAGTATGTTTCTATTTTCTAAGTTTGTATTTTCTATTTTACACTTTAAAACTTTAATTTTATTATATAAATTTCTTCACTCAAAAATTAATAGGTTTGTTCCAACATACAGTTCTGAACGGTTCTATAGTCCGTCTCAACCTTATTATGCAGTACAGGTCTTATGGGAATTGATTTCATGGTTGCCAAATCGTCTCATTGTATAATGTCGTTACAGTTCCGGTTCAATATCTGACATTTTTTGTAATCAAAACATAACCTATACGACTGTTTGTCATTCAATTGATGCATACTGCACACAAAAAATTAATAGTAATTTGAAACACTAAAAGGGGAGAATATATGGGAAGATGGATTAGTTAAAATATTTGTAATAATATAATCCTTTGGGATTGTTCTGTAAAAAAATATTTAAAATCTAACTGAATATTGTAAGCCAGAGTAAATGAATTAATATTTCAAAGAAACACTTAAGGTAAACAATTTTCTTCGTTACTGAATATTGACATCTTAATCAACTATCCACTATAAATTCAGGCCAAGACAAAGTTAATCACAAGTTTATTTTTCATAAAAAACTTTTCTATTTATAAAAACAACTTAAATAATACATATTTATGAAAAGAATAACAATAACCACACACAACATGTACTTTTATTTTTTTAATATGTTACATGACTTATATAGTCTTATTGAATATTAATATGTTAACCTACATTGCGTTATACACATTTAAAGACACAAATTCCTCACAAATTCATTTTGCAAAAACATATTTTCCTATTTATAAGAACAAGTTAATAATACATGATAACATTTATGAAAAAACTAACCATGACCATACTAAGGAGTAGTTACACATATTGTTTTATTTTTCTTCATCACTTAAAGAATCTTGATCTGATGATGAATGTGTGACGTTAATTATAAACTCTTCAACATCGTCTTGCAAGTTGGCAAGTTGGCCAATGTAATTCCGCCAGTTGTTCACTGCTACATTCTGATAACCCTTCACAATTAATTGTTCAATATCTCTTTGTTTGAATGTCGTATTGTGCATTTCAACGTAGTGCTTAACTTGTGCCCACACCATTTCAATTGGGTTTAATTCACAATGATAAGGTGAAAGCCGAAGAACATAATGCCCTTTATTCTTTGCAAATTCATCAATTTTGTTTCTCTCATACTGAGACCTCCAGCATGAATTAATGGAAATCGAGGCCCAAGACCACTTGGTGCTGAGTCCTTACGTAAAAGCTTGTCGACTGCTTTGAACAATAACGTCAGTCCACTTTTTATTTACCGAGTGTCCTGCATTCACTCATGATTCATCAGTATATATTATAGTTCTACCTAAAAATAAAACAATCACAATCAAACACAAGCAAATAATAAATTGCGTAATGAACATAAAAGTATAACAAATTAAATGATAAACTATACCTTCGTCTCTGAATTTTCTGATGTCTCGTAAGTATTTATGTCTCCACCTAATGATGTCATCTCTTTCAATAAGAATACTCTTTCGTCCCACTTTTTAAAATTCAAAACTCATATCATGTAGCAATCTGTAAAAAGTATATGTATATGTATACAGATTGTCGTAGTTAAAAGTTAATATGCATCTTCAAATACACACACATAAACATGTACCTATATATGTATGTATACAACAGTTCAAGAATGTGGCTCTTGGTTTACCCACACCACCTCCCCGAGAGCGCGAACACCATGCGCACATGGCATTCGTTCCGTATCTTTAGAGCAGGAACTTACATTGTGTCTGAGCAAACGCGCAAATATTAAAATAAAATGCCCTTAGCTGTCGAGGAAAAAATACAGATTGTGTTATGGTATGCGAAGCATAATTCGTACAAAGACGTGCAAAATTTATTTGTATAGTTCATTATAATATTTAGTTTCGTTTTAAATGTGAGAATTTTATTTTAGTTACAATTTTTATAGTTTTGTTTCAGTTCACTGTTAATACATTATACATCAATTACCAAAATAGCGGAGCAATTCCTTAAAGCAAACGTCTGCATACCAGCTTTCAACGTTTTGCACTGAAGCCTCGGTCTCGGTCACTCTCGGTATCCGGTGTCCGCCCGATATGAACTCATGTGTATTCATGTATTCCCCTATTATCGTACCCTTCCATTTCATGTTTGCATGCACGTGTGTGCGTGTCTGTGTTTCCCTATATCTACTTTTATTTCAGTCAAACGGTATAGGTTATCACGTTAATCAGAATTATAGATCTAGGTATGCATACTTACTTTTAAATGCTTGAAAAAGATAATATGCTTGCTAAAAAGAACGATTTTACAGAAATTATATATAGATAAATTAAAGATATAAAAGTTTACACACTACGGCAAAAACTGACAATTGACAGCAACGATTACCTACTCATATACCCATCATATACTTTGCATAATAGAACTTGCAACAAGGCAACCGGATATAAAGATGTCGTTATTAAGAGACTACTAAAGATAATAAGAGATGCAATATCCCTATTAAACCTGTACTGCATAATAGGGTTGAGACGGACTATAGAACTAGTGCGCATGTCATTTAAGAAAAAGACTGTTCGGACCATGCAGTTCTGGAAATACAAATTCTGAAAACTAGTAGTTCAGTGTTCGGTCTTTAAGAACGCGTAATTCAAAAATCGTTCTGAATTACGACTTCTGAAGAACCGAACATTGAACCTTGTCTTTTTTTAAATGACATGCGCACTAGTTCTAGAACCGTTCAGAACTGTATGTTGGAACAAACCTAATGTAAAATAGAAAGTTCTGGCTTCTGTCTATTAGGATTTTAAATAAAACACAGGGTGTTAAGTTAAATTCATATTTTCTTTCGCAACGTTTCAACATAAATTATGTCTTTATCAAGCTTTGGAATTAGATTAAGAAGATGCGGGTTTTTTCAAAATTCCTAAAAAATTTCTAGATTTCTTTAAATTACATTAATATTAATAGTTAAAATAATAAAATTGTATAATAAACTTCAAAAATATTAAAAAATAAAATAATAACTTTAATTTTATTTTTGGGTAAAAATGACTAAGTTGGAAGTTTGGGATAGTTTCAAAAAGTTAGGGATAGACAAGGCAATCTGCAATCATTGTTATAAAATGTTGAGCTGCAAAGGATCATCTACGAGCAATCTGCATAATCATTTGAAACCAGTTCATAAAATAATTATCGGAAAGAAATCAGAAACGATCGGCGAAGAAGAAACGCCTGGATCTTCCTCTTCTTCAAAAAAACAAACGAATATTTTGAATTTTATGAAAGTGAAAAGGAGTAGTTTAGAAGAAATCATATCAAAACTTGCAGCAATGGATGGATTTTCTATTAATAGCATTAGAAATAGCTCATTACCAAGAAACAACTCTAGAGTAATGGATCTCATTCATGCGTTTTATGACAATGTCAATCGTGAAACTATTATTGAATTAGATTCAATAAAAAAGAATAGGAAAAAATTCTCCATAACTTTAGCCGAGTGGACTAGCAAAAAAAATCATAGATATTTAAACGTTAATGTACACCACTTGGCAGAAGATTTCAATTTGGGATTAGTGCCAATAGGTGGTTCCTGTGATGCTCAGAGAACATTAGAGTTGGTATCTGAAAGGCTACAAAATTTCAACTTGAATCTAGAAACTGACATAGTTATAGCAATAAAGGATGGTGCTGCTGTTATGAAAAAATTTGGCAAATTATCAACTATAATTAATGCTATTCACACGCCATCCAGTTAGCAGTTACTGATGTGTTATATAAACATAGAGAAATGGCTGAAGCTGAAGCCGAAGAAAATGTTTCAAGTGAGGAATCGGTAGATGAATATAACGAATATAACGATTATGAAGATTCTCTTTATTATGTTTGTAACCGAGAACATCCTATTCCTATTTTGTCTGACAATTACAAACAATCAGTTTCACAAATTAGAAAAATTTGTAAGTTCTTTAGAAAATCTCCAGTAAGAAACACCATTCTTCAAAATTATATCAAACAAGAAAAGGGGAAGGAATTAAATTTAATTCTTGACTGCAAAACAAGGTGGAATAGTATAGAGGACATGATTGGAAGATTTCTGGCAGTAAAAAATTTGTTGTTTTAGCATTGAATGATATTGGTTGTTCTTATATGTGGAATGAAGCTCAATGTCCTAAACTTTTGGAACTTCATAAAGTCTTGGGACCGATTCGTCTAGCAGCTGAAGGCTTAGGGCGACGAGATGCCAATTTATTAACAAGTGAAGGTATATTTGAATTTCTGTTAAATGAACTAAAAAATTTAAACACTGAAATAAGTTTGAAATTATTATAGGCTTTAAAAGAACGAATTCAAGAAAGAAGACAAGTAGAATTAGCAACTCCTTTGCTGTATTTGCAAAATCCACAAAACATTACCAGTTCAGCAAAGAAATCTAGTGTACTTTCTTTAGCTTCAAAAACCGAAATTATTAAGTTATCTGGAAAGATATGGTCTGGAATATTTCCAAATTTTTATATTGAAACCGATTCTGATGAAGAGCAAATCTACTCATCAAAGTAATGCTCCTTTAAAGGAAGCCATGGAAAAATCAATTCATAAGTTTCTCGAAGACCCTGAAGAAAAACTTACAAATCCAAAGACACTGAAAGCTGAATATTCATTATTTGAGGCAACGAATAAAAGAACAAAAAACTTAGATTTGTTATTTGATGCCCTGAAAACTATAAAACCAAGCTCAGTAGCTAGTGAACGAGTATTTTCAATTTCAGGCAATATTGTGTCCAAAATAAGATCAAAACTTAGCCACCGTTCAGTGGATATTTTATGTTTTTTAAAATCCTATTTTCTTAGGAGAAATTATTATACATATTAGTGATATTTGAAATAAATATAAATATTATTTGAAATTTTTGTTTGAGTTTTCGTTATTTTGTGTAAGTTAATATTTTTTTTATATTTTGACTTTGATATTGATTTCGTTTTTTATTATTTTATATAAATTATATAAATTTTGTCAAAAAAAATTTCTATTTTTTTTGAAAAAAATTCGAAAACCGGCTAAAACCGGTTTTTTGGAAATCTGGAATTCGAAAACCGGTTTTTCAAAAAGTCGGTTTTTGTATAAACCCTAGTTGGGTAGTTTCAAGAATAATAATTATATACTCACATTTCTAATTTTTTATAACAATACAAATGGAAACACTAATTAGGGTTCAATTACGTTGTAAAGTGTTTGGATTTTGTATATGGCTTCTTGGGTTCTAAAAAATGTTGCTGTACTAACGTAATCGATGTCTTCACCTGAATTAGAAGATTTTGAAGCTTAACTATTATATATCGCAATATTTGCCTCACTAAATATTCAGCCACTCTGGCATCGATAGTATCATTTGCACCTCCTGTAAGCCTAACATGTGTAAACATTTCTTCTACAGAACCGCAACTAAATGATCTTGTTAAGACAAAATACCGTTCCTGTACAGTATACTCAAATATTACAATAAACTGATATACATGCATTACACTTATTAATGGAAATAATACTAATTATTACAGAGCGGACACGAAGGGATGATGACTCAACGTCCACGGGTGCACTATTGAAATTTTGTATTTTTAAAAAGTGTTTAATTTTATTTATATAATTTGATAACAAAGGGTGGTGATCTATAAAATACAAAATACGTTATTATTTGTTTATTTTGTAGTTCAAATCGAGTAAACTTTCCGTACTTTATTTAGCTTACAAAATATAATAAATTTTAAAAACCCCTCACGCTCCTATCTACGCCGATGATGATAGAAAATTTACGAATTAAATGGACTTTTTTTGCTCTCATTCTGGGGCGTAAACAGATGTTGCAGTTCACCATATAAATAGTGCTATTCAGTAACTGTGTGCTGTTTACATTATTTCTTTGCTCCGTCGTAGTTTAAACCTAGGACTTTCGCTATGTACTAATTATTCACTAATCTATTTTTTTCTGTGTATTTCAGTAGGTACATTTTGATGTACTTTTTTTCCTATTTGGCACTATTACAATTTGCTAGTTAGTTACAGTGATTCACTCTTTAGTGCTACCTATACCAAAACTATGAGCACAGATAAGTATAACAGATAGCCGTCCAATACGATTACGAGAAAACAAGCGTGTTGCATAGTTAGCGGCGCAAAATTTTATAAATCAGTTAAATTTGGAGTCTTGCGGATACTACGGGGTGCGGGCGGACCTAAATAGGTATAGATATCTGTAGGTTTAAAATAACCAAGTCGTATGTCAGTTGAAATCTACTATTACAACATGAAAACAACTCGGACATCTAGTATCTAAAAGACCAAATATTAATCTTTATATACAGGCATTACACAATATATGTTATTCATATAAGCCCATAACATGAATGTGTGAATACATACAAAAAAAATGATTCAGATCACAGATGTGAAAATGAATGGCACAATTGAGAGTATTGTGTAAAAAAAATCCTGGAAATAATTTTGTCAATAATTTTTTCTTTGCCAAATCTCCTCTATTATATAAAATGTCTGGGAATTTTAAATAATGTTCGAGGATTTTTAAGTTTACCTTTTTTATTAAAGCAGATACATTATGTTCTTTTATTTGACAATTGGGGAGTTTTTTTAATCGAAAAAAAAGCTGCCGTAATTCCTTCGATTTCGTATACCTAGCTGATATGGTTTCATATTTACTTAAGTATGTCATTTATCTATAATAATTTTTAGTTCCGGAGCTCTGGTTTTGTTTTACGTGTTGGCCGTCGTTACGAATGCTATTAATCGCCATCACTTTCTAATAATATTGGTTTATAATTTAACAGTTATTTTGTTTCCAAATAAACAAAAATATTTAACGAAAAAAATAAGAGACAATGAACATCCTTTATTTATCCTACAAAACAGTTTAAAAAATTAGAAACACTTTTGTATTTAGTGATAAAAGGGCGAAGGTTTTGCTAAAGCAATCTAATAATATCGGTACATAAAAAGAGATCTATTGATGAGTATCTCATAAATAGGCCGCGGACACGAGCGAGCCATGACTCATCGCCCATGGTTGTATTTTTAAAGAGGTTTTAATTTTATTTATATAATTAGATAACAAGTGGCTGGTGATCTATAAAATACAAAATACCTTATTATTTGTTCATTTTCTCTTCTGTAAGACTTGTTCTCTTTGAATTAAGTACATCCATGTAAATAGAAAACGTCCTTTCTACATCGCAACTGGTTATATGTGCGTACTGGAAATATTCTTTTATTTCAGCATATTTAGCATACACAATTGCCGCAATGTTATTAAATCTGGATTTCTATTAAAAACTGCGTCTAACTTTTGCCGAAGACCACACCCGAAGTCACTTGGAATACTTGTGAAATTATTAATAGCCACATCTAATGTGGTTAATCCATTTTTACTTTCTTATACGTAGTATAAGGAAGTATTGTGATGACCAAAATTTTTGACCTCGAGATTTTTGCAGATGTCCACGTTTTGTAGTCCCCTGATACCAAAAAAGTGGTTTTTAAAAAATGTCTGTGTGTCTGTAACCGCTGTAGATATCTATTCCAAATTTTGTATTTACGTATACAGCATGTGTCAATTTTCATTAGCCATAGATGATTAATCCATACAGTACATGGCAACATAGTACCCCTTCTTTCGTTTTCAATGCCAGCACGACCGATGCATGCTCGTAAATACAAGTTAGCGTGGTTAGCAGTAACTATTCGACCACCGGCTTGGGTGTTTGTAATGCGTTCAGAAATAATATTTACGAGTTGCAAGGATTTGTTTTTCTTTTTCCTTTCAGTAAATGCAGAGAATTATTAAGCTGCGTTCACGCAGCATGACACAAACAAAAGCGTAATTCTAATAAAATTAAAAATAAGGTAAATAAAAAAGGATTCTGAAAATAATAATAAACTACTAGATCAGGAGATCGCGGCGGCCATTTGATGTTTCCCGTTCCAGTAATAAGACGGATTTTATTGCAGACTAGATCGCAACCTGTTCGCAGCTAAACATTGAATGTAAAATCTGGTGGAAAGATCGGAGAAAATCGTTGTGATGTCGACTGTTGCCGGGATTGGTGACGGACAGTAGGGGTGCCACGTTGCCACGTACTACTTGTATACGTATAAATCGCACGTAAACATTGAATCCCTATACCTAATGAAAATTGACACATATGGTATAATCTCCCTCTTTAGATCTGATTAGTTTTTCAGTAAAATCGGTAGACCGGAAGTACTAGTTTACTTCAGTGAAAAGATCGAATTTTGCAAATATTTCGTCAATTACTAAGTTTAAACAATTTATAAAGAATTCAAATGTATTCAAAATTAAATTTGAGACAAATTGTCTTAAAAAAGTTTTTTGAAATTCCTACCGGAAGTAGGTCTTTTACTCTTATCGAAAATCAGTTTTTGCGAATATCTCGCAAGTCATGCTTTCTAGACAGGTACGTTACGGGTATAAACGTATTTCGAACTTAATTTTCAATACCTTTAGTGTAAAAAAAATTTCAAAATTCGGACCGGAAGTAATACGTTTACTTTTATCGAATAGCGATTTTTGCAAATTATGCATTCTATATTTATATTTGTCAACGGATACATTTGCTTTAAATTAATTAAAAAGTATAATTGTGAGAAAGAAGCGTATAATCCCAAAGCACATTAAAATCAAAAAGTCAATTATTTATTCTAAATAAAGAATATGAAAACAGCAAAGACTTTTCTATAATTCTAGAAAACCAAATGATCAAATAACAGCCTTTGTGAAAAGGTTATTAAAATCGCTTCATAAAATATTCAACAAAAATAAAGATTTAAATCATATTAGGACAAAAATTAAGCAGAGAGTACTGGAAAAGAATGATTTAAACATTATTTGTAACAAACACGAACATCAAACGTTCTTTTTAGACATGTTACTAATAACAAAACTTTATAAAGAATGTAAATGCCACAAATATCCGACATCTAAATCTAGATCTGAAAATTTGAATATTTTTCGAAATATATAGATCCTATTTATAAAAAATATATGTATTTTTATTACCAAACCCTTCCATATTTACTATAAATAAAAATTTTGTTTTATTTTATTAATGCTTTCATTTTTTCCCTATATTTTGTTTAACAAACGTACTCAAAAATATATTCATTAAAAATCAATTGTTCTCAGTTCACTGGGTTATTTTACAATCTTAAAATCTCAAACAACAAAGAAACTGTTGTAGTCTCTGGTTATGCACCATAAATATAATTCTTTTATAGTCACTACGTCTCCATACATATTATGCGGTAGTAATTGTGTGCGTATTATATACAACACATACCCTATATATACATATATATATATTATATATGTTGGCATGTGGGAATACATATACCGGGTGTAGAATGGATTTTCGTACATAGGGATTTTACATGCAAAACTAATAATTTGCGAATATTCCCTCCCCTAATTTTTTTATAGGAAAATGTTAAACACAAAAGTTGTAGACAAAAAAAATGTATCTAAATTCTTTGATATTTATTTTCTAACACCTTCTGGTCCTGCTAGACTTGATGAAAAAGTATTAGGAATGAACCGATTAGTACTAGTATCCATGAATCCTGTCAGCAATAAATGTCACGTTTTGACAATCAAAATAAGTTTGCTGATTCTTAAAATGAATTGCTATAGCCAAGAAGAGAAAGTCAACTTTATTAAATGGTACTACTCTGGATTGTCTTTTAGGGACATACAAGCAACTTTTGCTGGATTCTACCCGGAGCGGCCAATTCTAAATTTGAACACCCTGAATAGAATTGTCAGGCACTTTGAGACCAACGGCACTGTTAATAAGAAATGTAAGTGCCAGAATGTAACAGCTGGTGCAAGTAGAGAGAAGGTAGATGCCGTTCTCTTGAGCGTTGTAGAGAACAAAAATGTCTCCTTAAGACAAATAGGTAATAATTTGGGGATTCATTTTACTACTGCTCAGAAAATTTTAAAGAGTCAAGATCCGCGGTTTCGGTCTTATAAATACGAAAAGCACCAAAAAATATTCGAGGAGGATAAAGAAAAAAGAATGCAGTTTTGTGAAATAATGATGGAGATGGCCAATGATGACCGAAACTTTTTATCTAGGATTTTATTCAGCGATGAGTGTCGATTTCAGTTAACTGGTGAACCAAATCAACAAAATTATCGCTACTGGAGCACACAAAATGAACATTTAATGTTGCAGACTCATACGCAATACCGGGGTAGTGTCAATGTTTGGGCTGGCATACTAGGTCCTCACATAATTGGACCGTTCTTTATTGCAGACCGCTTAACTGGTGCTGCGTATTTAAATTTTTTGCAAGAAGAAGTCGGGCCAGCTATCGACGAATTGGGAATTAATTACGAATTTTGGTACCAACATGATGGATGTCCGGCGCATTACCAGCGCGATGTTTTAGAGTACTTAAATCATGTATTCCCAAATCGCTGGATAGGTCGAGGTGGAGAAATTAATTGGCCTCCAAGATCTCCGGATCTTTCGCCAAATGATTTTTTTCTGTGGGGCACATTGCATGATCGGTTGTACAATGGAAGGACGTATCAAAATGTCGACGCTTTAAGGGCTGCAATACTTGCAGAATGTCGTCAAATATCACACTATCAACTGTCCGCAACTAGAAGACATTTTTACGACAGATTGGGGTGCTGCTCAGCTGTCAACGGAGATTTGTTTGAGCATTTAATTTAGTTATTACTACAACTACCTTTATTACCACGTTCAATAAAATTTTAAAATCTCTTCAGCACGTTTTTTATTTTCTGCAAACGACTTAAAACCTATGCTTAAAACAGATTTAAACGCCTCTACTAAAATTGTCACATTGTTGTGTTAAATGAATGAATTTTGTTACTTTTGTTGTCACATGTCACGGCTGTTGCTATTTTGTATCATTTCTTCAATTCTTTTTCCTTTAATGACCCGGAGGGTGATAGTAAGCAAAGAAAAAAAAAATGGGACCTATTTTTAAAGCTCTATAATTTTTGTGTTTAACATTTTCCTATAAAAAAATTAGGGGAGGGAATATTCGCAAATTATTAGTTTTGCATGTAAAATCCCTATGTACGAAAATCCATTCTACACCCTATGTATAGTAATCTAATAATACAATTTTATAATCTAAAAAGATATTTTTTAAAGTGGTTTTTTGTTGTCTTCAATAATTACGATAAAAGTCAAAAAAGCACATAATTAATTATAGGATATAATAAAAAGAAAAAAAATTAAATGTAAAATTTAAAATGTTAAAAATAAAACGACATCTATATTTTATTAGTACAACATACATAGATTTGTTTACATTGCAGCGCCAAAACCTTCCTGCTATTTAGCGGACGGATTCCATAGTAATAAAATTCCAACTCCATTTCGAGCGAAATGCCGCTTCCAATTGTCCCATAAGGATGAGCTATCTGTATACTTATCTGTGCTATGAGTATCTCTACGCACACATTTCAAGGCAGACCAAAATTTGCTTTATAACAAACACTAATCAGTTTCTTGTTGGCATTTCTCAACCTTACGATGAAAACAAAGTGAATTATTGGTAATAATTAGAGCATTTTAAAAATTACTATAGTATCTTTATTTATCCAACAGGTGCAAGTCTAATTACAGAACAAAAATTGACAGTGTTGAAATATTCATAATAAACCCACATGCATTTTTTTTAAATTTTACTAAAGCAGTCTTCAAATACCTTAGAGTTCACATAGTCAGACTTATTGTTAATGTTAGTGATCAAATAACGTCTAGCAAAACTGCTTCACTTCAGCTCGGCCATTTTTACATCTACAAATATTAAGATATACATTTAACCTAAAAAAGCAAAAAATTATAGCTATTTACCAAGACTTTTCCTTATGCTACATTTCGAATAATCAATTCTCATTTGCCGAAGTACCTTGTGAATTACTAGCCTTTTAGCGCAGACTATTTTAGTAAGAACTAAATGACCCATAACAGCCATGTTTTTTCCGTGAGAAAACTGGATATAGTTTTCAATTGGTACTCGACGTACCTTCCAAAATATAGTAAATATGTAGCACACATTAAAGGAAACGACTGAATATGTGTAATATTAGAATAATTTAAGTAGAAAAGAATATGGAATAGACAAAATAAATGTCAAATCAGTCAAAAGTCAATAATAGTATGTTTGATATCCAATCATATTGCATATTTTTAGCACGTGATTTTAAAAATGCTCAGCGATTACCAAGCAGTATATTATGCTTGGGGTAGATGGCGCCACGAACGGATCGATAATTTGAGGCTATTAGAATCAGAAAAATCTAGTTATGTGACGGCCTTATATCGCGCAGCGATATTGATAGAGTTGGCCTTGGTGTACGTGCCTCGTGGCCCACTCTTGCTTGCTACACCTTTCCCTAATATTAAGGTGATAGAAAATGTGGAAATACTCTTTCATCTACACAAAATCTCGAACATGATTTACCCGCATTTTCTGTTGCTTCTAGACTATATAGGAGTAGGTTTAGTGCCGGTTTTCCAACCCCGATTAAAATGCCGTTTAGCGTAATAATTGATTAAAACACAGGTTAGCAAAAATTTGCGTTTTTCCAAAATCAGTTAGCGCTAATCATTGGCTAAGATCGCAGTTAATCAAAGAAATTTTAACCGGTCTGTCGAGTAGGTACTTGATAGAATATTAAACAGAGATTAGAATTTTTGTTATTATTGACAGTGGTTGTATTTTCACATGCATTTGTTTGCCGTATGAAAGTATTTTTTTTTTTGGGATTAATTAATAATTATTTGCATCCAGAGACGATTTTTGAAGTTCTTGAGCTATAAGGCAGTGTAGAAATACCGACCATTGTTGGAGGAGCATAATTTTGTTCTACTGGACACACGTCGTGAGATTGCTAGTGCTAACTTTTTATATAGTTTAGTGCATAACAGGATTGACTGTCCCCATCTATTGGGTTTGATTCATTTTAACGTGCCACGGCTTTCTGCCAGAAGTCAAGTTACGCTTGTTACTTCTACGTGCAGGACAAATCTCATGCTGAGGAGTCCACTACATCAAATGTGTCGTAATGGAAACAAGTACTTTAATGATATGATATGTGTAACTTTTGTATTATATTGTTTGTAATCCGCACATCGATTGTAAATTACAGTGTTCCCCTTAACAAATAATTAAATGAAGTGATGGAAATCTCTTGGTGAAACATGTTATTTTGTTATTACTTACTTATAGTGTTCCCCTTGTTGGTTTTTTACTGTTGGGTACACAATAAAATATTATAATTATTATTATTATTATTATCAGTATAATAAAAAATATAATTAACAATATTGAATATGTGTATCTTTTAATATAATTAATTCAGTTTTGGAAGTTTTTTAATTCAACTATACGTATATAATTCTGAGACTTTATTTTAATTCGTGGAGATCCTAAATATTCTCAGGCAATTTATGCTTCCGCGTGCTTTCTTCGTCTTGTAATTACATTTAACAGCACCTTATTAAATCTTCAATTTAATCCAACACGTTTGGACTCATTGTAGCTATGTAATTAACATATTCAACTATACTGAAAATTTACATATTCTAAGAAACTGGCAGGTTCACGCTGAGAGCTTATGCAGACACTTTAAGTACTTTTGGCAGAACTGGGTTTAGATTAATAATATACATGCTTGTAATGTTGACGTGCAGTTAAATCTGTACTAATAATTATTACTGACACTGTCAAGCTACGCCGATTCCTCCAGAACATAATGTTTTTGTCAACCAATGCGAAAACAAGGTTTTCTCAATCAACCTTCTTTCATTCAGGAAATTTGGACATAAAATTAGTTAGAATATATTGCTTTTAATAAATAGTTGATATATGATCTTTCAATAAAAGTATTTTCCTTTATTCACCCAACCGAAATAAGTAAGTAAGTTAAGTCGTCTCAGTCTCAGTGCGTTAGAACTTAAAGTCTTTTTAGAATATGCATCGCAACAACCATAAATCTTCCACTAAATGTTTTTTCCCTTCTTTAGAACATAAAAGAGCAATCGAAGAAACGGCTACTAATGATTCACCCTGTATATATAATCGTTGGCGCGTCTGTTAGTAATCGTGTAACCTCTGAACGAATTGACCGATTGAGGTCATATTCACGCAATGTGTACGTTTTGGTTAGACGATTGTTGACAGCATGATAGGTTTCGATAATTGGCGCTGTAATCAAATTATTAACAAATGCTATATTCATGGACCAAAATGACTCATATTCATAATTTATATATTGGTTTACTGCCAGAAAAGAAAATCACAAAATCTGGACCGGATAGGTATCCAGATTTTGCGCCACCTATCCTGAAGAGGCAGAAAAATGTCTGCCGGGGCAGCTAGTAGGTATATAAAGTAAAAAAAACTATAAACGATATTTGTTATGAGGTCTTTAAAATCAAGAGTATTCAGACATTATTATAGACAAAGTTGACCAGAATTTAATTTCATTTACATAAAGTCAACAGAATATTTTAACGTTCGGGAAGTGTATTAATACATTTATTAAGTCGACGACGTTTTTTGCACATAAACCTATTAAAAATAATAAGTGTGTACGCCAAGATCCACAAGAAATTCACAGAATGATACTATATGTATTCAAAACGTTATTTTTACATCGACGTATCAAAATAAACTGAAAATCACTTGCAAATAGGAAACGCGACGCGACGAAATGCACTTACATTAATTGAATTTTACTCGTTTTGCCAAAATTCAATTAAACTAAACATTAAATCTAATTATTATTGCATACAAAATAAACAAAAAAGAAGTGAAAACGTTCAGTTAGAGATACTACATGCCGTCCTTTAATCCCATTTACTCTACAGTATTCACTCAGTGAAAAATAAAGAAAAAGCAAAATCTCCGGCGTTTGTAGAAACTTTTCAATTTAGTTTTAGTTTAGCGTTTGTTAGCGATCAATAAAAGCCTTCGGTACGAAGCAAATGGGTATATCGGCCCCTGGTTCACGTTGATTTACAACTGTTCTAGAATATGAAACAATATAAATAGTTCGAATATTAGAATCATGGAACAAAAATTATATGCATGGTATTATTTGACATATATAGAATATTATTTCGTTCTCCTTAAAATTGGAATAATTTATACTACAACGGTAAATTACATTTATCTCGGATTGATTTTTAATAACATGAATCTTATAATTGCTTGATCAATATTAATTATTGAATTAAATTTTATGGTCACACTTCTAATCTGTATTTATACTTACACTTAATCGAAAAGAAGGTGCGGAACGTACAAATAATGATAATAAAACAAAATGAAGGCATATGTTCTGAAGAAAGTAAGTAATAATACAACTGTCTTGTAATTTGTATTTGTGGTGATGATTTATATAAAAGTCTGTTATTGACAAAAACAATAAAAACTATTTTTATTGACCCCAGAGCACTGACTACTCAGTATTGTCACCAATACTACAAAAGCATCTTCACGTCTCTAGCTACTATTTTCAACATTAGTCCATGCCCATAGATCAACCAGGACTCTATATTACATATTCCATAATGCGAATTTATTAAATACATCCCCGGATTATGCTACCATATGTCAATTGTCAATGTCTATTTGCATAAATAAATTAATTGAATATTAATGTTTTCTAAGTAAATAATTTTTCATGCCGCCAGCCATTATCGACGGTTTTCCAGGATTCAAAATCCGCCGGGAACATTAAATTCCCGGCCTAGTACTTACAAAAGTGACATTTGTTAAAAATTCACTATATTACTCCATAACCTAAAATCTAAATTTATTTAAAATGTACAAAGAATAATGTCATTTAATTGTGTATCCAGTAAATTAGCATACTACTATTATCAACATTTTATGTTAAGTTGTTTAGTTTTGACGACCCACATATAAATTCAAATGAATTCTACAAATTGACATGTTGCAAGGAGTACTAATTTGATTTGTACTTATAAAATTTAAATCTAGAACGGCAAGGATAGCTGGAACAGACAATAACAATAATATAATTCAGCGTAGAGTTTGTAATTAAATTTTTCTAGCTTTGTTACCTAAGTCCTTTGATAAACGAGTTAGTAATTTTCTTGTCCTTCTTTAGACTACTTCGTAGTGGAATAAGCATATTAAATTCTCTTAGATCTCGCGAATGTAATATTTTAGATAAGTCATTCATTTTCTGCAGTTTCAATAAAACGTCACAGAACAGGCATCTAATATCATTTTCATTTATATGTGTACGCCCTCCCCCTTTCCTTTATGTGCATTTTCAAGATTTATGTCACTTTTATTGGCTTTTCTTTAATAACAACAGCAAAAGAATACAACAGTTAGGTCTAAATGTAATAACACAGTTTGTATAAACATACATTTCAAAAGAATTGCCAAAATAAAATAAAAACAATTTATTATTATATTTTGCTTTGTGAATGAAATATACGTCTTAATGTACTAAATTAGTTAATTAATTACAAAGTAAAAAATATTAATGCGACATATGCGCCTCTTTCTTAAACACTACCTTTTCGAATCGGAGACGATTTCTCACTTCTGTTTTAATAGCATTCATCGATGATAGCCAAGGATAAACCTTGGAGATGTAAGCATACACGGAAGACCTGTCACCTGATGGTCTTCCGTGTATGCTTACATCTCCAAGGTTATCCCACCTTATCCTTGGCTACACCGTACTGATGACGACCAATTAGTCAGAAACACGTGTCTACGGTTGCACTACAGCGGATTTTACCCAATATTCTCTTTTTCTTGTTTAATATTATGTGTCCGCGATAATTCCTCTTTTTATTATCTTTCCTGGGTTCGGATGGCACGCAGGTTGACCATGTCTTCCTCGTGGCGATGTTAGTTGTTGTCTTCAAAACCGAAGATCTTCTAACTGAAGCTGCAAATGGCGTTCTGTTACCTGATGGTCTTCCGTGTATGCTTACATCTCCAAGGTTATCCCACCTTATCCTTGGCTACACCGTACTGATGACGACCAATTAGTCAGAAACACGTGTCTACGGTTGCACTACAGCGGATTTTACCCAATATTCTCTTTTTCTTGTTTAATATTATGTGTCCGCGATAATTCCTCTTTTTATTAAACCTTCATTTTCTAAAATAATCACTCAGAATCAATAGATCTTCGTTTAAATTAACTTCAATTTGATTGAAATTATTGTGTTGATAAGCAATTGCCATGTCATCAGCGTAGGTGAATTTTCTATAAGTCGTATCTGGTAAATCACTTGTATATAGATTAAAGAGAAGAGGGGATAATACCGATCCTTGAGGTAAACCATTATATAATATTTAAATTTACTACTTTCTCCATTGATAAAAACTCTAAATTTACGATTTGTAAACATATTTTCCATAAGTTTAATTAAATTACCATTAGGCAACACATTATATAATTTTAAAAATAATCCATCTAACCAAACTGTATCATAAGCAGCTGTTAAATCAATGAAACTAATTCCAGTTTTCAAATTCTTTTGAAAACCTTGCTCTATATAATTTGTTAAAGCTAAAACTTGATCACAGCAATTACGATTTGGTCTAAAACCAGCTTGCTCTATGGGAAAGATATTTTCCATAATTGGAGAAATTCTGTGATATAATAATTTCTCTAACATCTTGTAACATACTGATAATAATGAAACTGGTCTATAACTAGAAGCAACATCTGATGGCTTTCCTGGCTTCAAAACAGCTACAACTTTTGCCTTTTTAAATTCAGTAGGAACAATACCATTATTTAAAATATTATTATAGAAACATAAATGCCAATTACGTCCTAAAGGACCTAGATGTTTAATAAATTCAGGATAAATTCCATCAAAACCAGCAGCCTTATGAATTTTTAATAATTTTATCACTATATCCAATTCCTCCATAGAAGAGGGTTTTGTAAGATCTTCATTTTTTGTATTAATAGATTTTCTTTTTTTACGCAATAATTTCTTCATATTTTTGATTTCTACTTTATTTAACTTTATCATATTTGAGACGTTCATTAATCTTGAAGCTATGGTATTAGCGCTGATTTTTGATTCTACAATACTAGTTTGGGTTGCCACTCCTAGTTTTCTTAATAGATTCCAACTGCTACGACTAGAATGTGTGAAATTCATGTCTTCCATATGACGGGACCATTTAGTCTTTCTTTCTTGATTTAATAAAGTTAATAATTCATCAGCAATTTCTGGACTAGGATTTTCATTGAAATTTATAGAAATTTGAAATGAATGATATAGATCATTCATTTGTTCTTTCAGACCGGCATGGAATGTATTCCTTACGAAAACCTCTTGGAATAGATCTCTTTGCTGCCCCTTTAATGACACTCAAAAACCTAATATAATTTTTAGGTAAAGGTGGTATCCATCGAAGATTCGAATCAACTTGTCTCCTAAATTCATTCCAGTCAGCATTTTTAGAATCCACCGAGGTTCTTCCGTAGATTTAACTAACGGAATTTGAACATTAATTAAGAGTGGGCGATGTTGACTTCGCGGAAAGTCTTTTAAAACTGACCGTATTGTAGGTAATAAATTATTTTTATCATCAGATGTAACAAATCAAAGATCGGGATTATAGTCTTTTTTCCATCTAGCCGAATGGAAACTCTTCTTATCTTTTGCATCAAAAACCAGATGTATGATATTCGCCTCACACCAAGTCATTAAGGAAATTCCATTCATATCGCTATCAGTATATCCCCACATTTCATGATGACAATTAAAATCTCCAACACAAACAGCAGGATGTTGGTATTACAATTAACTTTAAGATTTGTTGGCCATCGAATATTTGGTGGTTTATAAATATTTATTATAAATATTTCGGCTACTTTAATAGTAATAATATGTGTCACTTATAGTATTTCTTTCAATTGTCTGGATATTTGATATGTCTGATTTTACATAAGTTGCCGATCTATAGACAGGACTAAGAATGTAGTCAACCAAAGTAAAGCCAGAAATTTTTCCTCTTGAAACCAGTTGATCCACTGATGCTACATGAATTTCCTGAAGTACAATAACATCAAATTCCATTTCGTACGCCAATCTCGCTAAGTAGTTACATTTGTCCTTGGATATACCTTCGATATTAAGTTTAACAACTGGACCAAAATTCCTAAAAGAAACACAATATGAATTCAAACTTGAAAAGTTATACCTGTCATATGACCGTGAGGATCTTGTGAGTCTTTTGCGGTCTTCCAAGTGATGGTTATTATGGACAACATTATATTCTCCATTTTGGACCACCATATAGATGGTTACCATCGACCAAAATCAAATAAAACTAAAGAAATATAGATTTGTGCATACTTTACGCCGATTGAATTAAGGCCTTGTGAAGCGAATGCGACAGGGTGCTCGTTCTGGAGAAGGCAAGCGTCTAAACCATCTTTAATGCGCCTGTTTCTATAACTACGGGTTTCGATAGATAAAAACCCCAATTTTCATCGGCTCTTGTTAGATGTCTTAGGAGTGCCGTTATCCTTGATAGGTTATTTATGAACTTGTCAAAAATTTCACCATACCCAAAAATCGTAATAAATCGTTTCTATTTTTAGGTTCTTGAATATCAACTATAGCTATAATATAGTTATTGCTGATTTGCATACCGTTCTTTGAAAATATTTTGCCCATAAACTTTACCTTAGTTTGATTGAATTGTGTCTTATTTTTATTGTCTTTAGGTTATATTTTGATCTTGATGCAAAACTACTTTCAAATTATATCATGTTCCTCCTCGTTTGCACGATTAATTATAATATCATCACAGTATAATCCAAAATTGAGATCTTCAAATATATCATACACCTTCTTTTGGAAAACTTCAAGAGCTGACGATATACCAAATGTAAGCCTAGTAAATTGATAAAATGCTTTGGACTCCTGATTTAATCTAAAGATGAAATTAAAAATGTTCTATTTTGATAGCACTGTTTAAAATTTTAGACTCTAACCATAATCTTATGTAATCGTCAATGTTACTATTGGGCTTATCCACTCTGTGGGCTTATCGACCTTCCTTAATAATACCTTGATTTTAAATTATCCAAAGCATTTTTTAGTTTATTATGTAGAACTCGAGGTATTCTTCTAATAAGGGATATCGAAGGAATCATATTATCTTTTAATGTTATATGATGTTCAGTAGCAAGTGTACTTAATCGTCTAGTAAGATTTAATTTAATACAAACTTGTAATCCTAACAATGGATACTGACTCTTCCAATCAACAACAACAACAAAGAGATGTCTGAATTGGTATCCTTAATGCTACATCTTAATAGAACTTCGTTAGGTCAAAAATTTGATTTGAATTTAGAGCCCAACAACGCGTTGAAGGATATACTAAGTAGACCCTCAAAAAATGGTTTCTCAGTTGCTTATGACAAGTGGAAAAAACGATGAGACAAATGTTGTTACACCCGCAACAACGTCGAAACTAAATTTTACTGACCAGGTGAGTCACAGTATAAGGAGATCACGATAGCGTGGAAGTAGGAATTAAGAAACGCAGGGCCGAGCTAGCTCTAATCGTAGATGGCGTGACGGTTCAGATGACTAAACTTAAGAAATGAGCGTCGGTCGGCGACGACGCAAGCGACGTTGTCCGGGCACCAGGACACTATGCTACCTTACGGTAACCTACCTGCGTTCCCTACTGATCTACCACTGGCTGTGTCCCTCCAGCGGGTTTCCTACGGATCACCCTGTATAGGTCGGCTGCGCCAAACCTTATTCAAATGCTTGTCACAATAATAATAAAGAAAAACAAGATATGTTGAAGTAAAATAAAAGAGAGATTACGATTGGTAGAAAGTTCTATATTAAATTGTTAGTTTTTTTTTTTGAAAAATAGTAAACAAGTCAGATTGAAGTTTTGAAAATATATTAAACAAGTCGTGAAAGAATTTTTCGTAATAAAGCTGTTCAGATTGATATTTTGGAATTATAAAAAAACAAAGCACATTAAAATTTGGATAAGGTTGAACAGTCAGATTTACTTAATAGTGTATCTTAAATATTATTGACATAACCTCTGCGCATCGGCAGGGAATGGTCGGCAGCAGAAACGTTTCGTCGCCTCACAGGCTATTCTACAAATGATATTATACAAGTGCCACCAACGGCGATGTTCTATGATATGTGTTGTATGTTACACAATTAAAAAGAAAGTTGATTTAAGATTAGCACTTAAGACTTAAAAAAAAATTAAGAGAAGGGAGAAACGTTAAATTTACATTATCATGGTTTTGATTACAAAATCGAAATTAAGGATTAATTAAAGTAACTTGTTTACAAATGTTAAGTAGTTAAAATAGCGTTATAGGAAAAAAAAGATTAATATTTATAACAAGAGAATCTACTGAGTTTACGGTATAGAATTTACATTTGCATAAATAAGTTTAATTAGCCCAAAGATAATTAGCAAAAAAAACATACATGAAAAGTTAATGTTTTAACGGCAATGAATTTTCTAGAATTTCTTTTAAAATTAAAAAAACACATCAACGAGAGCCCTAATCAACTCTTACTTAGGGTCACTCTGTATACAGCAATAACAATTTGCAATTTTAAACAGTAATTTAAATAGGATTACACGTGACCTCGCAATTGATTAAGTGGTGCATTAGGTATCTTATAACCACCCAAATAGTCTAAGATCACAAAAAAAAAGTAAGGTAAATGTCCAGTTCACTGGCACAAGAAAAATATCGACAAATTGAGCGTATAACACGACGTAAATTATGTACGTAGCTGTACTTATCTGGCCACGATGCGGAGTAGACTCCCTAGCTGGACGGAGAAATTCCACCCAAAGGCCCCTGAGATGGATGTGAAGGTACAACTATTAGAGCGACGATGGTAGTCACTATATTCATTAACGGAAACGTGCGGCGGCCATGTCAGCGACTGAAGGCCCAGATTACTGGAGATCCGCGAGATCGACTTCTCAAGTCACACCAAAGCACAAAATTTAAATTCAAAAGCCCAACAGCATGGCACTTCGTAAATTTCGAAAAGCGATAAATACGGTAAAATTTACGATAATTCACCTATACTAAGGTATCGACATTCACTACTTATTTCAACAAAGCCGCCTAAGCGTATAATCAACTAGACATAGTAATAAAATTACTAAAAGAAAATAAACAGTTCTGTACTATTGCTCTTTAAGCAAGATGGACTTGGAAAGTGAAGTTGAGAACGCGTTTCCCCTTGGATAATGCGCGACCGCTATCACGCAGCCTCCAATACAACGTAACACGGAAATGGCTCAGAATAGAAAGCGGGAGAAATTCAAATAAAATTAACAAACACAAAACTTAATTACAAAAGAGAGCGTCAATAACGTGACCTATATAATCAAACACAGACATCCTCGGAACTTAAGGTGATGGTAAAATTTATTAAAACACACCTACAATGTACGGAAGATTATAACGCCAGACAACACGCAGGAAAAGTTCGCGCTTAAAGGTTGGTCACCTGTTTGACATCACACCATGATCATGCCAACGACGACGAATGGTGGCAATCAAAACAAACCTATGTTATAGTCAAAATTTATTACGGAAATAAGACCGGATCCTGCAGGTAATTATACAAGAATTACAAGCTATTAAAACGCTTCGATAAGGCGGTTAGAACCGACCGGAATTATGTATTTCAAGGTAAACAACGAAGACTTAACCTCGGAAACGCAGCTGGAAGATATCAACAGGTGTTTAACAATGCAGCCAGGAATGTCGAAGACTGGAGTAAACAAATCACATTACGAGAACAATTAATAGTATGCCCGTTATTCTATAGGATTTCCTTATTTAATATCTATAACGTTTTTAGGGAGATTCTTACGTCAGGAAAAAGCATCAATCGGACGAGACATGTGTGTGTCCTTAGGAGAACGTATGAATACAAGCGACAGTAAATGCAACAAAGCCTGACTGTTGTCACGGGGAATTTAAAGCAACATCAACTACAAACAATCCCATAAATGCCACACATTAAATACATTTCGAAGAGAACGGAAGGTATAATTAAGCAAGTGTAGACAAAACTTAAACAAAGCATATAGAAGCAACTGCTAATGCAAGTAACTGAGACTGCAGGTAGGTTAGAATAAGCTAAAAATAAGATAGGTAGTTTACATACAGAATACCCACTCGTAAAGAGTGTATTTAACCGATACTGCACTAAACACATCTGTCAGTGCCATATTACATAACTCAAAGTTCCGAAGGCAAACAATTAGGTATAGGACACGCTCAGATAAACAACTAAAGGTCATTTCCTTACAGACTACCGAAAGATGTACAAGGTTCACTCGAATAGTCTCGCTCTCTAGTCAATTCCTTAAGAATTTCAATAATAACACATAACCTTACGTGACCCACATACAAAAGTGAAATTTAGGGCATAACAATGTATTGCACAGAATAGAGAGTACTTTGAAAGACAGTTGTTGAAGTTTCAGTCGTTATTTTCTGTCGTCCCCTCGTATAAATGTCAGCAGCTTATTCCAGATAGTCCAGAAAAATCTGGTATTGTAGTACCCTTTCTTGACTATGTTGAAAGTTCCGCAAGATAAAGAACAGAGAACTTACACTATTTTATCAGAAAGCGTGCAAGTAACAAAGACATCTTACACTTTGAATTTTATTGAGAGTTTTGTTTTATTATCTACAAATATAGTTCGTACCAAAAGGGGGTAGCGTTTTATAAATGTTTTGGGGAACGCTGTGGCAGACCAAGTACGCAGCTCAGCGCAGTTTTATTTAGGGTGCACTGATTATCATCTAAACAGAGCCTCTTTCCGCAAGTCGTCCAAGGAAAAAAATCTTAAAACATCCCAAGGAATGACATTCCTACTTTTGCTGCATGTTGGGTAAACAGATTATATATCATTATATACATACATGTTTACTACATTCGTTTTTCGTGGACATAGGGCATGTTCGTCACGGAAAAGCAGATCGCTGATGATCTTAGCAGACTTTCATCATCGCGCCAAGCCAAGAACAGAGATGGAATATCCAAAAAGCTGATCTCCGTCGCTTGATAATTTAATAAGTTTCGCGACGTTGCATTAACTCTAAGCTCCTTGTTGCACCGACCTCTGCGACTGGCATTTCAAGTTCGTTAGTAATCCCGCGTTCAAGTCTCGTCGTAAAATATGCACCCAGAAACTTTGGACTTTATTAAATGTATATTTATGGGAGTACCTACATAAATACGACAAATATATAAAGTGCAGGCACTGTCAGAGTTACTCGTATAAAAGTGTAGTTACGACAACTTTTAAGTTTCCCATACTCGCAGCAGTCGTATTAAATGTTTTATGTCAAACCGTACATAACTACTACGTAATTACTTCAAAGTTGCATCATACATTGATATAATATATCGTAAAAATTTGAAATACAATCAGGGTATTTGTAAGCTGTTATCATTTTATATTGAAATTTTGCTTTTACAATATATTATTCAACTCCATATGCATTTATTTCCTTATATTGCCATCCCAACAAAATGTTCTTCCCTGTCCCCTAGTTAATCCAAGTACTGACTATAGGCGGTTTCGCCCAATGTATAACAATTAATTGACGCGGTCGAAAGTACCTGACAGGCCTACAAAATTTGTCATTTGAAACATTTTCAAACGCAAGTTCATTACATTACCGTTTTACATTTTCTTACTAGAGAACAATGACCATAAAGAAGCAATAGTATTGTCGAATTATTTGATGTTTCTTGCCCTACTTTCGCTTCGTCGTATTTGAGTGATAAACACCACCAAGTGCACTGAGAAATATTTATATTTACCCTGAAAGAACCGCCGGTAATATTGCTCTTATAAGACGTAGGCAGATGTTAAAATATACAAAACAAATTGTTTTAATAATTTTAAATTTTAACTTATTAGAATTATAAAATGTCTTATGTTACTACACTTAAAATATATATTCTATATAGGTATTCTTCTAAATATATACGAAAGACAGAAGAAGCATTGTGATCGTTGTGGTTAAAAAAAATTAAAAGAGGTGTTTTTATTTATAAAACATATTAGATAATATCTTTCAAGTCAGGTCGTGTTCTTCTGTGGATTATATGAAATCGTCAATAGTGTTAATTACATTCCCAAGATCAATACATATAGACAATATCAACTTACTTACTTATCCCCGCCTCTTCTACCAAAGATGTAGAGGCGATTGTCTCGCTTCATCTCATAACTGTCTGTCTTCGGCGCTGGTCCACTTGAGTCTTTTTTTTTAATCGCATCTCTCAATAATCTGTTTCATGTTTTTCTTGGGCGGCCCTGTTTTTTTGTATCTTTTTCCCGTAACGCTTTTCCTCTCTTCTCTTTACTCATTCTCAGTACATTCCCGAATTTCTTCCAGTACACATCTTTCGCCTAGTCGATTTCTAATGTTTTCGTTCCTAATTCTATATATTCGCGTCACACATAGGATCGTTGTCCTTTCTTATACGTAGTATCTATAAGGAAGTATTGTGATGACGAACATTCTCGACCTGGAGATTTTGCAGGATGTCTACGTTAACATGATACAGAAACGGTGGTTTAAAAAAAAATTGTCCCTGCCTGTCAGTGTGAGTGTGTGTGTATGCGGGCGCGCGCTCGTGCTTGCGTGCGTGTGACCATGATAGCGGTCAAATGGCTAAATTTATCATTTCCAAATATTATATTTAGGAGTACAATCTCCCTTTTGAGATCTGATTAGGTTTTCAATAAAATCTGTAGACCGGAAGGAGTAGTTTACTTCAGTGCAAAAATCAACTTTTATCGATATTTCGTCAACTACAAAGTTTAAACAAACTTATAAGAAATTCAAATATACTCAAAAGTGTAATTGAGAGAATTTTTATTAAAAAAGTTTTTCAAAATTCCTACCGCTACCGGTCTTTTATCTAAAATCAGTTTGTTGCGAATATTCCTCAAGTCATGCTTTCTTGGCAGATACATTATGACTATTTAGGTATTTAAAGATTGATTTTCAATACTTCTTGTATGAAAGAATTTTGAAAATTCGGACTGGATGTAGTACTTCTACTCTTATTTAATCATATCAAATAGGGATTTTTGTAAATGTCTCGTAAATTATGCATTCTATATATATTTATCAAGAGTATAAAAGTATTTAGAGGTGGATTTGAAAAAAAAACGTGTTGTATAATATTCTCTCTGATCGTGACACTTCTGTGCGGTATTTCCATATCCATTTTGTACTATGTCATTTCTGCAATTATTATATCAGTTTTTTGAAATTCATCTTTTGTTTTTTGAGGATCGTCGGCGATTTTTCAGCCTTCTTTATCCACTGTTTTTAATTTAATTCCCTGTTTCTGTATTTGAGAGAAAAAAATTGTCATTCTTACGAACAACTTTTTGATATAATTTATGGGAAACTCACAACAAGGATTAAATGCTCATTATATTGAATAATATGTTAGGAACTACTTGTCCAGTTCTGAAAAATTGAGGCGTGGCCACCACACGCCTTTCTTATACGTATGAGCGTTCAAATTAGAATTTTAAGAATATTTCTATACAAAAATTATTCAAAATCTTATACTCAGTACTTCTATTCTCCTAATAAATCTATATAGAATGCATATTTTATAAGATATTCGAAAAAAAGTACCGTTAGCTAAGAGTAAAAGTGTTACTTCCGGTCCGAATTTTGAAATTTTTTTATATAAAAGGTATTGAAAATTATGTCCTCTTATTTTATACTACACTCACAGGCAAAATAATCGATCCACTCAAAAAATTGATGAAGTTTGTTCGTTAATAAGTTTGTTATTTTAAATTCGATTTGATTAAATTTTTTTTTGGATATTGTAGGTAAATTTAAATGTAATCTATCACATCTTTGGAATTTTAAGAAAATTTGGCGTACATCATTATATACAGGGTGACACAAAGTCTGTTTTTTTAAATCAACTTTAAAACCGCATATGGATTGTCAAAGTTGCTCCACCTTGTATTTTCTTATTTTGTTAACAAGACACATCATTTCTTTACAATTTCTTTTTTGATTTATTACAATAGCTTAATTTTTGTAAAAGATACAAGGGTTTAAGAACAATCTTACATTTTTACATTTTTCCTATGGTACTAACAATAAGTTTTCGAATTTATCGTTTTTGCATAGAGGGCTATTGAAATATTGTCAGTTGTGAAATCTAAAACTTGTCAATTACGTTTTTGAACGTGTTTCTTGTCGAATAGTAATTTAAAATATGGATCTTTCTGTAACCGACGCAGCGAGAGCTGTTGCTTTGATTCAGGATGGTAGGTCACAGTATTATGTGGCCAGAGTATTTGGTGTATACACAAGAAGAAATCATTGTGGTCGAAAGAAATCTACTAGTGAGCGAGATAATCGCTTTATAACGTTAAATGTTTTGAGGGACAGAAAAGTTACTTCTGTGCAAATGAAAAACAGATTAGAGGACGTAAGGCAAGTTCAAGTAAGTGATAGAACAATAAGAAGGCGGCTGTTTGATATTGGACTGCGTTCTAGGAGACTTGCAACTGGTCTAGAGTTATTGAGACACCATCGAGTTGAACGCCTTAGAGTTGCTAGGGAACATCTAAATTGGGGTAACGAAGAATGGAGCAACATCCTATTCACGGATGAGTCAAGATTTTGTCTTAGAACACCAGATGGACGTGAAAGAATTTACCGGAGAACTGGTGAACGATTCTTTCAAAACCATTTTTTTCCTAGAGTAAGTTATGGAGGCGGTTCGGTAATGGTGTAGGGTGGCATAAATTTTGAAGCTCGGACGGACTTGGTTATAATGAACGGGGGAGCCATGACAGCCGATAGATACATAAGAGAAGTTTTAGAGCCACATATTGTTCCTTTTGCACCGTTCATCGGAGATGATTTCATGCTGATGCATGATAATGCCCGACCGCATGTTGCCAGAATTGTACGCGAGTATTTAGCCGAGGTTGAAATCCCAGTAGTAAATTGACATGCTCTAAGCCCAGACCTAAACCCAATTGAGCATGTTTGGGATTCACTTGGGAGGAAAATACGATCTCGTGTACCAACGCCTGCAAATTTACAGCAGCTTAGTGACGTTCTAACTGAAGAATGGAATCAAATCAACCAGACTTATATTCAAAACTTAATTGAGAGCATGCCAAGACGAATTGCAGCTGTTATCCATGCACGTGGAGCAAAACACTTCGTATTAAATCTTTTATGTTTTTCATTTTCTTTTCATTTCCTTTTCATTATATTCGGTGTTAAGTTAAATTCGTAAACTTATTGTTAGTACCATAGAAAAAATGTAAAAATGTAAGATTTTTTTTAAACACTTGTATCTTTTACAAAAATTAAGCTATTGTAATAAATAAAAAAAGAAATTGTAAAGAAATGATGTGTCTTGTGTTAACGAAATAAGAAAATACAAGGTGGAGCAACTTTGACAATCCATATGTGGTTTTAAAGTTGATTTAAAAAAACAGACTTTGTGTGACCCTGTATAAAATGATGTACGCCAAATTTTCTTAATTTTTAACGAACAAACTTCATCAATTTTTTGAGTGGATCGATTATTTTGCCGGTGAGTGTAGTAATGTACCTGCCTAGAAAACATAACTTGGGAGATATTAGCAAAAAAATTTTTCGATAAGAGTAAAAGACCTACTTCCGGTAGGAATTTCGAAAAACTCTTTTAACACAGTTTTTCTCAAATTTAATTTTGAGTAATCTGACTTCTTTGTAAATTTGTTTAAACTTAGTAATTGACAAAATATTGGCAAAAGTCGATTTTTTCGTTGAAGTAAACTACTACTTCTGGTCTATCGATTTTACTGAGAAACTAATCAGATCTCAAGAGAATTATACTCGTAAATACAAAATTTGGATAGCCGTTTGACCGCTATCGTGGTTACACAGAGAGAGAGACACACAGAGAGAGACACGCGCGCGCGCGCACACACACAGAGGGAGAGAGAGAGAGAGAGAGAGAGAGAGAGAGAGAGAGAGAGGGAGGGAGAGAGAGAGAGAGAGACATTTTTTAAAAACCACTTTTTTGGTATCAGGGGACTTCGTATAAGAAAGTAAAAACAATTTGGAACTGCACAATAATAACCAGGCATTTTGGTCAAATTAACAAAATCTCAATCTGACTAGACTCGAACATATTTAAAACTACCGTGGAGAAATATTCTTGTGTGTGTGTGATTATGACTCAAGTCATTTGAGTCATTTCTTCTGTTAGAATAATTACTAGTACTATTTTTAATTCTCTTTTTGACACATCTTTGTTTAGAGTTACTGTTACTATATGTGTGACACCTACTTTCAATGTCAAGGGCGCAGGTATGTTCTTTTTCTTGTTTTGTGTAATTTTCTTTCAAATTCATTAGACTTAATATTTCGTATCTCAAATTATTATTGTACTTGCTCAGAAGCAACTTAAACTCTTTAGATTTGTGTTCTATATTTTATTTCTGCCACCTTTTATCACCCTTTTTTTATATATCGATCTATGTCAACAATATTTATAGTTTAATATACAATTAATGCATGATCTTTTAATTTTTTTGCAGTTAATCTATTAAACTGAAGTTATATAAATGTGTATGGTTTTTCGATTTTCTGTTGTTGATTTTGTATATGTGCTGGTACAATTACCATTGGATCACTGACCCCACTTCTCTACCTTTTATATCAACTAGCTGTCTCATACACACTTGACCTTGACAGAGAGAGCTTAAGTATAAATGCCGCCAATTATTACACCTCGTTTTGGAAACCCAATCATCTTCAACTAAGCCAGCGGCGCGCCACCGGGTACTTTTGGTCTGAGTTGATCATTTAGACCGCCGCAGCGTACTATATGATAGGTGTAGTCGCAGGTAGGTGGGTTTAGAAGAAAGAATTTTTGGAATTTATTACCATTTAGTGACATTTAGTTTCTCTAGATTTAATAACGCCTAACAGGCACCGTTGTATGTTTCTAATAGTGGCCATTACGTATTGAACGTAGTGGAAAGATATCTCTTTCAATCTATTTTCTTCCGCTTACAGTTACAATTACAATTACAATTACATGGTCTACTAGAAAATAATATTGTTTTTACATACTAATACTGATAGCTGGGTCTTACCTTCCATCACGTCATCCTCGTATAACCATAACTACATGACATTTCTTTTGACATCTCGATAGTGCCCTATTTGTGACAACTTGAACCAGTTTATTACGTGTAAGTTGTTCATGATCGAGACTATTATTCTTTTTGAAACATTTCCAGCACCGCCAAAGTTATAATTTACCTTGCTATCACGAACCGACGTGATATGTAACAGATAAAATTGCTGTTTCATGTATGCTAAGTCTCTCGCATAGGCGCCACGAATACCACAACGAAACTTCCCATTTATATTAATCAGGAATGCATGTATCATACATACAATAGGTAGGGCAGATTTAAATTAATCATTTCTTCGCATTTACTTACTTTTGCAGTGATCGTATTGTTATCCATCAGCAACCTAATATAGTCAAACGATTATTTGCTTTTCGAAATGCTAATATATCTCATTTAAATTTAAAAATGTAATGGTGCCAGTGTAAAGAGTAAAGCTCCGAAACAATCGATACACAATCGGCCATTATTCATGAGCTTATTTTGTTTTCGTCCTTTTTCTTTTCTCGTCGCTTTTTTCCGTATTCACCTTCATCGTTTATACGCGTCGTTTTTTCCATGTTGTTTGGAATCTGATGCGCGTCCAACAATAAATCAAAATTTAATAACAATAAACGTCGACATATTGATTGGAAACGTACAGGTCACAATGTTTGGAAGGAACATTTTAAAGATAATTTATTGTTTTATGACAGGACTAGACTTTGATGTATTTAGCTTGGTGCATAGTACTGATGTCAGAAATATTAGTAAACAAATTAAATAATTTGGAATTATTGATTTCGATATACGCGAGTGGTACAATCAGTTATTTTATAAATATAATAATAATAATATCATAATAAAATAAAAGCTAAACAATGGGAGGATTTGGAATCAATTAAATTTTAAAAAATTATGATTTTTAAAACTTGTAATTTTAAAAATTTTGAAAAAATAAATTCATAGTAAATTTTGAAATAAAATTCTACACAAAGTGTTTAAAAAAGCTTCTTCAGCCCCCATCATTACTCGAGTCGACCGGAAACGAGCATTATGTATCGGATTATTTTCGAGTCGAATCGCGAAACCGTAAGGCTCGTACAGACACGTTTAGTAATTTAGTCGAGTAGCGAGTAGCTACTTACCTCTAAAACGTTTACTGGATGGCAACTGTCGACATTTAACATTAAAAACAATTTAGAGGTACGCAAGATGTACAGACGACGTCATCGTGCGGAATTCAACAGAATTATAAAAAATATGACACATATATGCTTATAGAAGAAACTGAAGAAGAATTCTCTGACAAGCCTAAGCGTATATGGGTTAGAAAGTGGATAGACAGAAGAATTTCATTAGGAACATCAAATGGTCTTCTGAAGGAGTTAGAATTAGAAGATCCCGTAGAATATTGTAATGCACTCAGAATGTCAAAAAGTTCTTTTGATTATTTGTTAAATAAAATCAAATCTGAAATTCAACGAAAAGATACTCACATGCGAAGCGCAATTCCGGCAAAGATTAAGCTACAAACAGTGTTATATTTTCTTTCAACGGGAAGCAGCTTGAGAACTCTTCAGCATCTATATAGGCTTGGAAAGTCGACCATTTCTCAATTTATTCCACATGTCTGCGAAGCAATATACGAATCATTGAAGGAATTTATTCAGGTATGTAAATAAAACTATATTAATAAAACTTAATACTGCGTCTATTTAGAAAAACTAAAATAAAAATGAGAATAGTTATTGGTCAATATTGTCAGTATTAAAGGCCTCTATAATAATATTACGACTATTTGTTTCAAATTCCCGGGTACTCTGGTTACTTGCATGTAACTCAATGAGAGTGGCGATGCTATCTTCAGTTTCAGAGGGAAATAAAGACAGGGAAGAGTATCTTTCTGATGAATAAGGAGAACTACTAATTGGCTGCGAAGGTTCTAATGTGTTCTGGTTTGTAATAAGATGCAACCGAATCTTATTCAAGTACGTTTGAATATATTGTTGGGCCTGCAAAGCCTTTTCTAATGGCATTGATTTTAATTGAAGTCCAATATTTCTACCAAAAACCTCAAACTCGTTTTCTTCTACTGTGGTATTAACAGATTCACTGATTCCTTTTAGTTGGTCCACCATTGTTTTGATCTGTGCTAAACTTCGTCTTTTATTTGTGGTACGTGGAGTTGGTGTAGAAATAGAAACTGACGGTAAATTTTCTGGTGAAGCGATTGACTGTTCCATGAAATTATCATTGTCTTCTTGATTGTCAATACCTTCGAAGTGTACAGGGCTCAAGGTCTGAAAAAGTAAAATAAGTCTGTTACAAATTCGCTCGCAATTTCGGTCGCGTTTTGTAAAATTTTTATATTTGCTTGTTAGGTATTATTGCAACATTTCCATATATTCTTATAACGAAGTTGAAAATAATAAACAGAATATAAACTATATTCTTACAATTAATTGTATATTTCTTGGCGTATTATACTAAAAATGCTCAAGACTGCAACCAACACTTCAGAATCAATCAATAAAATACACTATTATTCAAATACCCTAATTAGTGTATCTTTTAGGTTCCGAATGAAAATGACTGGAAAATAAATGAAAATGGATTTCGAGAAAAATGGCAATTTCCAGGGTGTTGTGGAGCTGTGGATGCCAAACACGTAGTCATCAAAGCACCTAACAATGTCGGAAGTCTATTTTATAATTACAAACAATCAAACAGTATTGTCTTGATGGCTGTGGTAGACCATAATTACTGTTTTAATTATATAGATGTAGGATGCAATGGTAGGATTTTTTATGGAGGAGTGTTCCGTCAGTGCAGTTTATACTCTGCTTTGGAGAATGGTTTATTACCAGAAAATTGTTTCTTAGTTGGTGATAATGCATTTCCATTAAAAGAATATTTGCTTAAGCCCTTTCCAGGAATTGGATTAACCCTTGAGCAGAAGATCTTCAATTACCGATTATCACGCGCTAGGAGAATTGTGGAAAACGCTTTTGGTATAATGACTAGTAAGTTTCGAATATTTGAAAAGCCAATTCCATTTTCTCCTGATAAAGTGGATATAATAGTAAAAGCATGTTGTGCATTACATAACTGGTTAAGGACTTCAAGACTGCATGAATCAAGTTTCGACTATGCTGCAGAAGTGGAAGATCATGTAAGAGGTACAGTAATGGAAGGCAAATGGAGAAATTTGCCACAGCCTTTCGGCTTACTTCCACTGCCGCGGACGCTAACAAACCGTCCGACACGCCGAGCTCAAGAACTGAGAGAAAAATATGCTGATGATTTCGTAGAAGAAGGATCTGTGTCTTGGCAGTTGAGAATGATACATTAGAGAGCATATTTTCTTATAAAATTAAACATTTACTTATTATTCTTATTATAACATGTAATATATACCTGAATACTTACCAAATTACTTTGAGTTTGCCTCGTTTCTGTATAAATACCTCTTAACACATTATCCAGTATTTGAAACCATTTTATAGATGGAACATAAACAGTATCGGCACCAGATCCAGATTTCGTGGAATCCTTAATTTTTTTTAATTCCTGTGAATATGTTGATCTAATATTCTTTATTTTCAATTTTATCTCCTTTTCTCTAAAGGCCAGGATGTTCATAACCTTTTCCAAATCTTCATAAGCTTTTTGTTTTGCAAATCACATTTAATGTTCCATAAACATTCATATTTGACATATTCAGTAACAAATTTGACAGTAGTGTCTTCACTCCTTCGCCCCGACATTTTTGTTACTACTATGAATTGCTAATATACTAAACTAAATTTACGCGTTCAGACGTGTTTAGTGGCTATTTATAAGTAGTGGGGGTACGCTACTTGACCGAAAAAATGGAATCAAATGGATTTACTTGACTAAATCGTTTTACTAGACTACTTAACTAAAATCTAATGTCCGCAGGTAGCGAGTTACTAAATTGCTCGCTACTCGACTAAATTACTAAACGTGTCTGTACGAGCCTTTAGAATCGAAATCAGTCGGTTTGTAAAATTCGATAAGTAGAGACGTGTCGAAACTGTGTACATCTCTATCAGACATTGTATCCTTCTTTGTTTTTGACGAGCTTGTTTTGCAACGTGTACGAAGGAAAATTAATAAACTCATGGAGAAAATTAACGCACTCAATTAAACTTGTATAATTACAATACTCTTTCATGAAAGCTTATTGTTAGGTACTGTCTAGTAACTTGTAAATAAATCAGCGAAACATGGCGTCACTTCTAATCATTTTTTATTAAAAAACCTTTTTTATTGAAAACAACGCAATCATGTAAACAAAAAACAAACGAAAACAATAGAATTTGTGGACTTAGAACTATTCTAATATCGTGTATGTTCTCCTCTACTTTTAATTACTGCTTCCATGCGTCTTCGAATACTGGAGATCAAATTTTGAATTACTTCTTGAGGAGTATTTTGCCATTCTTGAATTGCTGCGTCTATCAGTTGATTGTGCTTGGCAGGTGGAGGTGTACGACGTCGAATCCTTTTTTTAATACCGTCCCATAAATGGGAAATTAATTAAAATTTGGGTTCATGTCAGGACTATTGGCTCGCCATTCCATGAAAGGAATAGCAACAGCATTTAAGTAGTGAATAACTTGTCCAGCCACACGAGCATTATCCTGCATAAACAAGAAATTTGGCCCCACAAAAGGAGCAAATGGCATTACATGGGCAACAACGATGTGTTCAAGATAATAATTTGCATTCATTGACTTAATAACTTAATTCTGTGCGGCCATCGAAACATATGCCTCCCCAAAACATTACAGAACTACCACCAAACGGGACTCTTGGAGAGATATTGCAACTACCAAATCTCTCTCCTGGCCGTCGTCAGATACGCTACCGTCCATCAAGAGATTTAAGACTAATCTTCGTTTCGTCTGAAAATAAAACCACCTTTCAATCATTAAGAGTCCAATCTTGATATTTTCTCGCAAAACGCAATTTTAAAATTTTGTGCTCTCTGGTAAGCAGGGGTTTCTTGGCGAGTTTTCTGCTGTCCAAACCAGCTTTATTTAAGCGCCTTCTATTCTTTCGGGAAAATAAAAGAAGATTGCGAGCAACTACGAACTCATTGTTATGCTGTAAAATTCACTTTTGTATATAGTTCTCGTAAGATTATGTGTTTTGTTTAAGTACGTAGAATATGTCTGAGCGCGAGACTTTTCGAGCGCACCTTCTATATCTTTTGGTTCACCGTGTGAAAAAGATCGGTTGCTGTATATCTGTGCGTGTGCTAAACCTAATATTCTGCTCTCGGAGCCCTAAGTCATGAACCGTGTAACTGACAGATATGTAATGTGTAATATCGGGCAAATACACTCTTTATGTGTAAGAACTCTGTATCTTATGTAACTACCTCTAACTATCTTATCTCTAGCTTATTTTAACCTACCTGCAGACGCGAATTTTCTGCATTTGCAGTTACTTTTTACGCCTTGTTTAAGCTTTATCAATATCTGCTTATTTATTATTTCCGAACTCTACGAAGTGCATATATTTGTGACTTTAAATTCTCCGACACATCAGTCAGCCTCGTTGTATTTACTGTCGCCTGTATTTATGCGTATCCCTAGACACAGACTCTCTTGTACGTCTGATTGATATTTCTCCTTCGTGGTTATGTCACTAAAATGTAAGGAGGGTATTAAATAGAGAAATCTTGTGTATTAACAGGCATACTTTAAATTGTTGTCGTGAACTGATTTGTTCACAGCAATCATCCACCTTCCTTGATTGCCTTGTCGAGCATCTGTCGATATCTTTCCTTAGGAGGTTATGGCCTCGCGGATTTAATCTGCAAAACATTGCGAGGTCGGTTCTTCTTTAACCGCCTGTTCGGAGCGCGAATTAAGAGTTTGGAAATTTCAATAGTTACCTGCAGAATCCGGTTTCTTCCGTAATAAATTGTGTCTACATCTGAGGTTTGTTTTGTTTTCTATCTGTCAAACGTTGGTTACTTCGTCGCGGTGTGACGGATGCTTCACGCATTGCCAACTGTTTAGCGAGTATTTTCCTTTCACATTGTCTGATTTATAATTTCTACGTACATTGAAGGAGTGTTTCGGTTATTTTCTTTTCGTCTAAGTTATGTGCAGGTTGTGTTAATTATATAAGTCTCCCTTTGACTCCCTTTATTGTCAAATTTAGTTTTGTGCCTGCTATTTTTATTTTGAATTCTCCCGCCTTTCATTCTGAGGTATTTCCGTGTTCTGATGCTTTTGGAAGGATGCGTGTAGTTGACGCGCATTAGATAGGAGGAAGTTCTCGTTTTCGACTTCACTTACATAGTCTCTTCTCGTGTGAGAACATTGTTGCAAACTGCTTGTTTTCCTTTTTAGTAACTTTGTTACTTTATCTGTGTAGATATTACGCGTAAGCGGCTTTAATGGAATAAGCAGCGAATGTCGATACCTTAGTTTTGGTTATCTATCGTGAATTTTTATCGAAATACCGTTACCTAAATTTACGAATTACCACGTGTTTGGTTCTTTTGGATTTAAAATTTTGCACCTTTGAGTGACTTGTGTAGTCGTTATCGCGGAATCTCCAATACCATTTGGGGTAAGTGATTGAAACTTTGTGTTAATTTTCGGGATTTTATCTTTGTTTCTTTTCTCTTCTAATTTAATAGGATTTTTATTGACGGGCACAAAAGCCCACAGTAGCCATTTTCTGGTATTGTCACCCCACATTACGGTTGAAGAACGTGGTGGTTTCCATCGTTGCTGCAGTAGTTGCACCTATACGTCCATCTTGTCTGTTGAAGTGGAATTTTTCATCGTCCGACGAGGGAGCCTCCGCCATCTTGGCTACCGTTAGCGGCCTACCTGCGTCCGATTTGACAGATAAGTGCAACTATAGTTGTAGTTTTCACCGTAACTTTCGACTGATTGTCGACGTCTTTATGCCAGAGTTTTGGACATTATCTTACCTATATTTGACCTAAGAATATTTGAGTGGCTAAAATACCTGATGCACCACTTAGTTAACTGCAAGGTCACGTATAATCCTAATTAAATTACCGTTATTTTTTGTGTTATTTTTTTATGCAAATTGATATTGCTGTATACAGAGTGACCCTAAGAAGATTTGATAAGGGCTCTCATTGTTGAGTTGTATATTTTTGATTTAATAATAATAATTCTAGTAATTCATTACCGTAATACTAAATCTCTTGAAGTGTTATATCTTTAATTTAATAATAATTCTAGTATTTTCATTACCGTAATAATATTTCTCTTTGATGCGTGGAATATTTAATTTTAAAACAAATCTAGTAAATTCTATACCGTAATAACGTTTCTCTTGACGTGTTGAAATTTTAATCTTTAATGTGTTATTAATTCTAGCGTATTCATTACCGTAATTTAGAAATTTGACTATCATATACGTTTTATTAATTTCTGAGCTATTGAAATTATTTAAGTCATTGTAAAATTTAATATCGTAAGCCCAGTAGATTCTTTTGTGCTAATACTGGAATTTCCTTTGAAACTTTTAATAGCGTCATTTGTTAGAATAATAGATGTAAACAGTTTATTTAATTATTACAAAATTTTGTCTATGTAATTTCACGTTTTACCTTTCACTTAATTAATTAAATTATTTTAAGTCCTGTGCGCTAACTTTAATCAATTTTATTTTCTTGTAACTATTTAATTTAGAACATCGCCGTTGGTGGCGCTTAATAACAACAAATGTATATTGGCCTGTAAGGCAAGGAAACGTTTCTACGCCGACCATCCTCCTGCCGAGGCGCAGAGGTTCTATTGTTTTTTTTTATTTATCAACTAAATTTTCTTTATTTTGTAAAAAAAAACATATATATTAATTCATACATTATATCTGTCAACATTTTAATTATTTAAAAAAAAAAAAGAAGAACAATATTATTAATATAGCACCTTTCTTCACATCGTAATTTCTTTTTTTATTATACCTCAACATATCTTACCTTCACCATTTATTATTGTGACGTGCAGTTGAATAAGGTTTGGCATAACACCTATACAGGGTGATCCGTAGGAGTCCCGCTGGAGGGACACAGCCAGTGGCAGGTCTTAGGATACGCATGTAGGTTACCATAAGGTAGCGTAGTGTCCTGGTGCCCGGACAACGTCGCTTGCGTCGTCGCCGACCGACGCTTATATCTTAAGTTTAGTTTTTCTGAACCGACACGCCATCTGCGATTAGAGCTAGCTCGGCCCTGCGTTTTCCAACACATTCTACCTCACTATAGGATCTCCTGTTCTAACAACTTTCATATCTTATTAATAAGTTTCGACGTTGTTGCGGGTGTAACATCATTTTTTAGGACGATACTAGTCGTCTGCTGTAAATCGTCTAACTATGCGACTTAAGCTGAAATGGTTTCTTCCAATCACATTAGCAACGTGACGCATCGAATATCCCTCATTCAGCAAAGTTGATGCTCTTACGGTATGCTCCACTGACAAATTTGTTCTGCGATTTATTATTAAAATGTATTACACTCGCACTGACACTACCAATAGCAAAAAACGTGGTGACTAAAGACAACTTGTCTTAATAAGCAAAAATTTCGGGTCAGATTTTGGATCGAGGTTAGCCAAAAATGCTTTCATTTGCAATTGTACTTTTAAAAGAAAACCCTTGTTGACAGCATTTCTTTGAACTGTTCCAGTAGGTCCACAGTCTACTTGTAAAATAACTAGAAAACTAAAAATCATCATTATTTTGGAATAACACAAAATATATGCGGTGGCGCGTTAATTTTGTCCATGAGTTTATTTTAAAGTGACAGATATTAATGCAACATTATAGCGCAATGCGATAATTGCCAAAAAATCCATAAATTTTTTTAAAGATTTCTTTTGTAAAAATGTGTTATTTTTCCTAGTTTATATTTTTATAGATATTATTTTGTTACAAATTAAGTTACCCATTAATAATTCTCTAAGTATAGGTTGTGGCTTTTAACGCCAGAAATTGTACAATTTGATAAAGGACAGGAATTCATATAATTTTTTAATGGTGTTTTTAAATAATTTTTGTGCAAAATAATCTTATTTTTTATAAAATATATTTTTATTTGAAAATAGAATTTTAGGTTAAGAAAAATGAGGAAAAAAAACAAAGCAATACCTAAATTCAAAGACGGTAAAAGACACAATTCTGACATAAGTGAAGCAAAATCAACTTAACCACGATTTAAATGATTAAATTTTCATTAATCGTGCTAAATATCGACCAAAACTTTCCATGAATTTTCATGATTCGAACATGTAGTCGATTCTTATCGTATTCGATACTATGAAGATATCGAGAAACGTAGGTGGTAAAAATTACAAATTACATTGACTAACATTTCTATACCTATAGTAACTAAGTGGCATGGAATTTAAACAACATTTAAATTAAAATTTAGAAAATTAATGAAATACACAAAAGGGGATATAAACGCTTAAATTTACTGAAACTTAACTTTCAATTGATCATATAAAATAAGATCTAATTTATTTAATCTATTGATTTCTAAACGTTCTCGCTAAAGATGGGTCTCAATATCTGCCTTATATTGTGGCTTTGGTTTACAATCTTCGGAATGTTCGTTTGATTGTTCTATATCGACATGCAAGTCGTCGTCATCGCCGTTTTAATTCGACTACATTCACAGCAATTAAAAAAGACTTGGCCTGGCAAAAAACAAACATAACTGTGCAATATAAACCTGCTTTGCGATAGCTACAAGCTACATTAGAACCTTTGGCACATTTACAAGTAATGAGTTGCAGTACAACTGCCCGGTATACTGGATATATTGAAAAAGCAACAAATCTCAGTGTCAATCATAAACATAATCAGAAATCTAAACACAGGTAACGCAACGAGAGTAAAATGGATTTTCAAACTACAAAAGACATACCAATACTAACAGGAATAAGACAGGGGATAGCTTCAGCCCATTCCTTTTTAACCTCGTCATGGACGAGATTACACACGAGTTGACGACAATGTACAAGGAATTTATTTTTTTTTCCAGGCCTGTCTGACTAACATCTCCAGTTTGCACCGCAGCTAATAAGGTTTATTGTGCTCAACCTGTGTTATCTATCTTGTCCACTCCAGCAATGTTGTTTCCTGTATTAATCTGTACAGGTCCTTTACTGGATGTGTCTTGAGCATCTCTGGATCTATGTTCGGTCGCCCAAAGATGCTTTGCCTCTTGTGATCTAGTGCCTCACAGTTTACCAGTATATGCCCTCCCGTTTCTGGTTCCTTATTGCAGAGTCTGCAACTAAGGTCTCCATCATACAGGCCTATCCTGTTGAGATGCACTTTAACAGGTGCATGACCAGTCAAAAGACCCGTTATTGTTCGCAGCCATTCCCTGCTCATGTGTAGTAGTTCTGCGGCTCTTTTGTTGCATGGTTGGCCAATAAATTCTTTACCATGATATTGTCCTGGAACTGTTGCCAAGTGATGCTTGTGTTTTTCATAAACCCAGTCTTTAACCTGGCTTCGGGTCATACTTTTGGGTACCCCCAGAGCCGGTTCTGGGCCTATGAATCTTGCTTCTGATCCTCTCCTAGCGAGTTCATCAGCGTTTTCATTGCCCTCGATCCCTTTATGCCCTGGCACCCAGGTCAGTTTTACCTTATTCCGGGTCGCCAGCAGTTTAAGTTCTTCGAGGTATTCCCAGGCCAGTCTTGACGACACCTCTTGGCTAGATAACGCCTTTAGTGCCGCTTGACTGTCAGATAATATAAGAATCCGCCGGTGACTGACGTCATTCCTATTGTTTTCTATAGCACATTGGAGTATGGCATACACCTCCGCCTGAAACACAGATGCATAACCCCCCACTGTATAGTATTTGCTCTGGTTTGCAGAGTAAATTCCGGCTCCAGTGCCAGCTGCGGTCTTCGACCCATCTGTGTGCCAGGTCTGATCCCGCCTGCTGATACCTGGCATACCATTCTCCCATTCGAGTCTTTCTGGAATGTTTACTTCGAATGGTCTGTTTAGGCTATATTGCTTTACCATGTGGTCCGTTCTCATGCTTAAGACATCTCCACCCACAAGGTCCACAATTGCCATGTGTCCCGCCGTTTTAGTTTTTGCGTTTTTCAGCTGAAGCCTAAAGGCCCCCAACCTAGCCTCCCCCTGTATCACAAGGTGAAAAGGCGGAAGACCTAAGAGGGCCTCCATGGCTGCATTTGGAGTGGTCCGCATTGATCTGGTTATGCCCAAGCAGGCAAGTCTTCGCACCTTGCATAGTTGTAAGGTGCAAAGACTTACACGTACAAGGAATACAGACTTAACAACAAGATAATCAGCACGGTATCCTATGCGGATGATGCAGTAATCCTTGCAGAAAAAGAAAACTACTTACAAAGACAAATAAACATATGCGTTTTATCAGACGAGTGAAAAATACAACATGTTAATTTCCATCGATAAAAGAAAATGCATGAATTTCTCCAATGAAGCAGTAAGATATAAGGTCATAGACAATAAGCCGATCGAACAGGTAACGAGCTTCCGTTATTTGGCAGTGGATACATCAAGCAGCAACAACCCGATAAACGACACGAAACAGAGGTAAATAAAGCCTCAGCAATATCAGGCTGGTTAAGATATATCATCTAGACCAGGGGTCTCCAAACTACGGCCCGAGGGCCACATCCGGCCCGCTGACAGATTTTGTCCGGCCCGCGGAGAGCTAGTATACTTGAAAACTCCTTTTAGAGAACATATTTTTTATAGCAAATTAAATTTAGTTTACTGAAGTATTCTAATTTTATGTTGAATAATTATTAATATGACATCTACATTGATATGGTCATGGGCTAACTACTCATAACATTGTTGTAGGCTTATTGTTATTGTTTTTGTGATAAGTTGGATAAAGAAACACAGAATTGTAATGAGTAAAGACATGTATAATATGCAGAAAATTTTACTTCAGTATATAATAACTAACAAATTATTGAAATGAATCCAACTAACATTTTATACATTTTAAATAAAAACATAACTTATAACAAGCATAATGACATATGAAATACTAATGAGATTTGTGTAATTGAGATTTTCCACTGACAATAGTTTGTAGTTGTGGACTAATTTTACTTGTACCAATTATTAAAAGAGATTTAGGATGCTCATCAGTTAATTTAGATCTGTAAACATTTTTTGTGTACTTCATTTTGGAGAAGGTCTTCTCACACAAATAAGTAGCACCAAAAACAGAAAACAGCCCACGAGCAAATTTATGCAAATTATCAAATTGTGTCAGTGGAAGACTCTTATAAAATTCCAACAAAGATGAGTTTTGATATTTGTTCTTAATTATATCACTGCACTGTAGATCAATTATTTCCATTTGAAGTTCCGGGGCTAGGGTTTCAATGTCAGTATCAAAAGGATTCTGAAAAATCTTAATTTGATTCGCAATGGCATCAAAGTCCGAGAAACGAGTATCAAAATTTATTTTCAAAGCACTCAAAGTTTCGATTGCAAAATCGATAGGAAACTCAGTCTCAGTAGTGTGGCTGAATATTTCACATGTTTTAAAATGTGAAAAACATTTACTTCGTAGTTGTGATTGAAACAGTATCAATTTCTTCCGGAATGATTTGATATTAGTGTATAAATCAGGAAGATGCTGGTTTTCTCCTTGCAATCTCAAATTCAGTTCGTTCACATGTTTTGTCAAATCAACATAGAATGCTAACTTCCACAGCCATGCGTTGTTTTGTAATTCAGTAAGAGGGCGATGCTTTTCATTCAAAAAAATTTCGATCACTGCTCGAAGTTCAAAAAAGCGCTGAAGAACTTTCCCACAACTAAGCCAACGTACGGCAGTATGATAAGGTAAGTCATTTTCTCCAATCTCTTCAATAAATTGTCGGAATTGTCGGTGATTCAGCCCAAAAGATCTGATAAAATTAACAGTTGATATGACTGGTTTCAGAACTTCAGACATATCCAAACATTTTCCGCACAAAGACTGTTGATGAATGATACAATGTAAGACTAATGGTTTTAAACCAGCGTCATTTTCTACAGCCTTTGACACAAGAGCGACCACTCCTTTATCTTTCCCACTCATGTTTTTGCCTCCATCAGTTGTAATACATTTCAAGTTTTTCCATCGAAGGTTCTTTTGATTACTGGCCATTTCAACTCCTTTAAAAATATCTGTACCAGTAGTTGTGCCATGAATACTATTCATATCAAGAAGTTCTTCATGCACTTCATAGCTTTTATCTACTCCTCGAATATAAATCAACACCTGAGCAGTATCTGACACATCCGTTGACTCATCCAAGGCCAAAGAAAACCACTCAACATGTCCATTTTTGTCGAACAGTTGAGAGGATATATTTTCAGCGATGTTTTCTACCCTTCGAGCCACAGTGTTTGCTGACATACTGACACTTTTTAATAAATTTACCTTTTCAGGGCACATTTCTTCGGCTACTGCAATTATGCATTCTTTGATCATTTCTCCATCGGTGAATGGTTTTCCACGTTTTTCAATTTCAAGAGCCACACGAAAGCTGGCACGCGTTGCAGCCTCTTGTTCAGTTTTGAGTTTTGTAAATGAAGATTGCTGCGATTTCAATCCGCGCTTCATACTTCATAGCTTCGAATTTTTCTGTCCGCAAACTTCCTGTATATTTTGAGTAATTTTGAAAATGTTTTGTTTCATAATGACGTTTAATGTTATATTCTTTGAGAACGGCTATGCTTTCATTGCAAATCAAACTTAGCGCCTTCTTACTGGACTCAATTACGAAATACTGAATGTTACACTGATCTTTGAATTTTCTGCATTCACTATCAATTTTTCGCTTCTTTTCCATACTACTAAATCACACACAAAAGCAACAATTCAAATCAAAATACTGTTACAAAGATGTCTTAAACTTAAACACGCACAAACACGTTTTAAGGAGGTACGCACTATTTTATTTCACAACAGTGTCATAGGAACTGACTTGTGGTTGCGCCACTAGCCTTCTTATATATTCCAATTACTGCCATCTAGAAGTGAGTGGAAGACACCAGCACTTTCTCGAACCAACGAGATTATTCTGTACGTGCTATTAGCGCCATCTGTTAGCGATAGAAGGTACTACCTATTTCCGCTTGTGTCCACCAGATGTCGTGTCACGTTACTCCTCATGGCTCGTACTCTACGACTAATCTAGAAATTACAGATAATGACAGGACAATTAATAATATGCAGTGTTGCCGTTTTGCAGCCTTTTTTAAACGTTGCGTACTTTTTCGGACTTTTTTTCGTCAGTGGACTATTTCACTTTTTACCACCGGCAACAATGATAATATGGTTTTGGCCCTCGGAACTTACTGGAGTAATCAGTATGGCCCTAAGGCTGGAAAGTTTGGAGACCCCTGCCCTAAACGATAATAAAATTCATTTTGAACGTTTTCTATCATTTCAGGAGTGATCCTTCGTACTTCAATCTCAATCCGTTGACGCAAGTCTTCCAAATTTTCAGGTTTAGTTGCGTATATGATTTTCTTTTTCAAAATTTTTCTTAAGTAGAATGAATTTTTTTTTTACTGTCGTTTAGACAATTAAAAGATCTATCAAAAATAAAATTTTTCAAACACTTTTCTCATAACAAAATTTTTACTTTTTAAGACTTATTTTAAATATTATTCATAGAAAACTTTGTTTAGTTATCAAATATTTTCTGGTGCTATTAGGTAACTCCGTGTATACTTCATAAATAGTATGAAATGCATATAGATACTTTGTATTATGCAATAATTTAAAATTCTTAGAAACTAATTTAACACACGCAAATGGTATCTATTTAATTTGTTACTTTTCTTATGTATATTTATATCTAAATTTAATCTAATATTATAAAAGGCATTCGTTTTTCTTTTACCATGATATTTATTTTTTATTCCAAGTTGATTAAACATTTTTATGAATCAATATTCTTCTAATTCACAACCCGACTTTAGAAATTGTGTTTGCTGTGCTATACGTATTTTATGTAACCCATTATTTCAAGAAAGGAGTCAGACACTTAGTTGTAGAAGAAGACTGAGGGTGATGCTTATAGATGGAAAAATTGTCAAAGTGACGTATTTGGCGGCAATTCGACTGTTGGTGTCAGGTCAATTGAGACCTGTACAACATTCCACTTGAAGGTGAAGAATGTCAGAATGTCTTATGTTTATTCTAAAAAATTCTTTTTTGTGTAACATTTTTATGTTCTTTTCATTACGTTTTCCAGAAACAGTTTTTATTTTCTTCATCACATACTGTAAATATATTAACGAACATTTTAGTATATACGTTATTAGATGTCAAGATGTGGTATACATTTTTAATAGTGGTCGTGGCTTATTTTCATTATAGAAGTTTCCAAGATACCACTACATGTTATTTGTAAATATTTGGATAACCTGTGCGATATGTTCGAGAATGTTCAATTTTTTATGTCTTTCGTTCTAGATAGGAAATGTGGCGTTGACAATTTTATACATGGGAAAACTATGAAAGCCGTCTCACTATCAATTCAAGGGATTAGAGAATCGAAGTCTTGAGAAATCAAACAAAAGATTAGAATTAATGTCTTGAGAGATCAGATTTTTAAATATAAGATAGCCGCAGATAATGTGTGATACAACACACTAAGTTTTAATGTACAGTGTACATTCATAAAAAAAAATATATTTTTTATAATCAATTAAAAATTTATATTTTAAATTTTTCATTAAAATATTTATATATTAATTTACTATTTATGATTTTGATTATGAAAATCTATCGTATTTATTTTACAAAAAAATTTAAGAATATCTGGCATGATACTTAATATTATTTTATTTTTCTAAATTCTGTAAATTCATTCAGATAATAATTTTCATTCATTAATAGCTATTCAAGCGTTGTTGTTAACTTGGACAGTTAATGATTCATGATATGAGGGCCTGTGCAAGCAACAAACGTCATTGTGTTTGTTGGGGATGACACATGTACGCGTAAAAATACACAATCGTTTTATCAATACCTGCGCACGTGAATAGTTACGAGGTTTGTTCATAATTCAGCAGGCACTAGCGATGAATCCAATTTGTGTCCACTGGTTTCAAGATAGATTCCAGAAGATAGATATGTGATTGATATATAAACCTGACCTAAGAATGGGCATATGATATGAATGAAGTACTTATTCGTGACTGTGTGAACATCATGGTTAAGCACAGTAAAACTTTCATCTAATTAATTATTTTTGTTGATAACTTTAACACGGTTTAAATCATGGTAGTTGGACTAATTTGTAATATAATTTTTAATTTAGGATAATTTAATTACTCAGAGTAAGACATTTGAAACTAAAGTAAAACAATGTTAGCTGAACTTGAAAGAAAAACTCTTTAAAAATACTAATAAAGTATTTATTCACAATGGTCGCGTACGTAGGCTTTATAAGATAGACTTTCATAGGCAGTGCATTCTTCATGAGCCCATTCTTCGCACAAATTACAAGATATCCACATTTCTCCAGAACTAGGTTTGAAGAATTCACCTCCGCACAAAAAACATACGGTATCAACATCATCATTTTTCTTATGCTTTAACTTTTTGCGTTCATTGTCCTTGTAACTTGAGGCTCTTCATTTTTGTTTTCAAAAACTGTTCTTTTTACAGTTTCAACTTATTTCTGTTGCGCTACATTATTTTTTTTTGCAGTTCTTTCAAATATGGGCTTGCTGTCAGCACTGCAGTTTTACCTCTCTTAAGAGGTGGTTTACGTTCATTAGTCTGCTTCACCTGAGGTACAAGTATGATGTCACGCGGACTGCACATTTGGTTACTACTTGATGGAACTTTTTTACTGATACTTGGAACCAATGGAGTTACCTCCACTTCCACTGTCGGATAGCAGTTAGGTATTGCTTCCACTATTACTTTCGTTGAACAGAAGGGAATTGCATCTGCGACATCTTTGCTGCAGGAGGGAAAATTTTCGTTTTTCGATTCTTTAATATTTTTTTTCAATTTTATAAGAGGGATGTCATCATCATCAGATGTTAGTTCATTGTGTTTGGTAGCAGGCCTGTAAAAAAAATTAAATTAAAACTGCTATAATTTTTGCAGAAATCTCTTAGCGGATAACAACATCAGTCACCTACCTACTAGTTCCTTCACTTGCGGCAAACGCTTCCTCAGGGAATATATTCGGATTAAGCGGCTAAATCCCTATCTTTTCAAATCCGCTAATGGTATTCTTAGCAGTTTGCGCCCTCAGGTATACCTTTCTGAAAATGTGACCAACTTGCCTTATCGTTATTGCCCTGCCAGGATGATTCCTTAACCATAGCTCACACTCTTGAGTGTAAAAACTGCTGAGGGCTGAGGGGAAACATAAACGAAATGTTGAGTGGTTGGATCCGATGGGAGGTATGTGATGGTATGCAGAGAATATCCACATAATTTTTTCTGACTGTTTCAATCAAAATAATATTTTTTTGTAGGACTTGCATGTTCATCAAGAATAAGGAGTATTGGTTGATTAGCAGTAGGCGGAGTATGTCTCAAAAAATGTTCGAATCATGTTGGGCAGAATATATCTGTATTCTTCCAACCCGACGGATGGCATACAAGTCTGGTAATTCTAAATTTTCTCTGACTCGTGGAAATATCATTAGGGGCGGAATGAATCTTCCTGCTGCATTAAAACAAATCACCGATGTGACTGTTGTCCCTTTTTCTGCATAACTTAGAGTTCCTACTTGCTTCTTGCCCTTTGTAGCAATTACTTTTGAGGGTTTATTTGAGACAGTAGTGATACCTGTCTCATCCACATTATAAATTTGACTTGCCGTAAATCTTTAGCGATTGTATAGTTCAATTAGTAACCGAAAAAAGGTAGAAATATTATGTCTATTGAACGCCGTAGCCCTAGCGATAGATGTCTTTTCTGGAGTTCGTAGAAAAAGCCAGCTTTCCCCTTTTCCAGCTTTCCCCGTTTCATTATTGAATGGATGAACTATGTCATTTCGTATAGCAAACAGATAGGCAAGATGCCTCAAATCTGAAATCCTTAGCCCAAAATACCTGCTTTCCATGAAAAGGCAATGATTAACGAACTCATTTTCTTACAGTAATGTAAAACATTTAGAAAATCGGCCTACATGTTTTGTTGAAACCTCTGGGGCATCGCAGTGTTTTTTAGCTCTTCTAAATAAAGTTGTACGAGGTACATTGTAAGTAAGTGCAGCCTCCTTATAACTTAAACGGTTTGTTCTTCCGCTCTTACAGCATCGACCATATCGTCCTCGTTCCAAGACTGTTGTTTGGATTTACGAACATAGTTCCGAAACATTTTTGTCGGACAGCTGTAAAACAAGATGAAAGCAATGTTTAATCCGTCGCATAGGTGTATTCAATGAACTATTATTTTTTTGTGGGACAAAGCGGAATGATCATTCCACTTTGCTCCATTTGGTATTTTTCTGTAAGTGTGTAATTTTTCAAAAACTAATGGTTAGATGCATCTATGTGATCTAGTGTAGTTGTATACAGGGTGTAACAAAATAAGTGTAAAACATTTCAGGGGGTGATTCCTTAGCGAAAAAGAGATAGGGCCTTTCATATAAAAGAACTTCAATGGAGCATCCCTTGTTAAGATACAGCACCATAATAAAATTTGTTTTACAATTTTTCTCACAAACACTAAAAATGTAATTTATTTCCAATGTAACTTTTTGTCTGATTATTTGTTTACCATTTAAAAATCTATTTCCAATACCTTGTTTTATTCGAAACAAAAATGTCTCTTGAATTTTTTGCCCAAAAGTAATCAGTTCGCAGCAAAAAATTATTTTACGAACAACTACAGAGATACATCGTCATAAATGCGAACTGGATTAGTATTGTTATTTTGTAGTTACTACCTGCATCAAAATACATATGATTAAAGATGAATAAACAAAACTAATTTATTAATAACAAAACATAAAACATGTAGAAATCATAGTAAATGTTCAATATGTCCACCTTCAGTCATTACACATGCGTCTAGACGTCGGCGCATTGAGCCACGTATTCGCCCAAATATTCCTGGATTCTCTCTAATTACCCTGCACGCATCGATGATGCGGTTTCTTAAGTCCTCTACATCGCGAACAGGAGTAGGATAAACCAAAGTCTGTAAATGGCCCCAAGTAGAGAAATCGAGAGGATTGAGATCCGGGGATCGAGCGGGCCAATTCTGTGGTCCTCCTCGACCTATCCAATGATTTGGATATGTTTGGGTTAAATGCTGAAGTGCTGCTTGACTAAAATGGGCGGGAGCTCCATCATGCATAAAAAACATATCCCTTCTGACGCCCAAAGGAACTTCCTCCAGCAGTACTGGATGCACTTCTCTTAAAAATTGAGTGTATGCCTCACCATTTAATCGAGGAGGTAGAAAATGAGTGCCAATTAAATAATCCCCAATAACTCCGAGCCACACGTTAAGAGAAAAGTGTTCTTGATGGTTAGCTTGTACAATAGCGTGAGGGTTTTCATCAGCCCATATGTGGTTATTATGAAAATTAATTATCTTGTCCCGAGAAAAAGTACATTCGTCTGTGAATTCGATCGTCTTCAGAAAGTCAGGATTTCTTCTAATCATTTCCAGCATCCAATTGGAAAATTCAAGACGGTTCGGAAAATCTCGCTGTAACAGTGCCTGTACTCGTTGCAGATGGTAAGGGTATAAGAGTTGTTCCTTTAAAATTCGAAATACCGTCATATGATCAACATTTAACTCGAAAGCAATCTTTCTAGTACTGCTAGTAGGTTGTTCTTCAACCAAATTAAGTACTGCTTCTTCAAGATGTGTTGTTCTAACTTCTCGATGGCGACCACAATCCTGCGTTCTTTTGTCGAATGAACCATATTCTCGTAATTGTTGATGAAGTCGGGCAAATATTCTATGCAAAGGAAGCTGCCGTTGAGGATACATTTCAGCATATCTTCTAGAAGCTGCTAACCCATTCCCCTGCGACAGACCGTAAACGTAATGCATATCAGCCATTTCCTCATTTGTGTATGCCATTTTAATAACAAGTGAATTATTAAACTAACAAATTACGAACAAAACAACGACACACAAGTATTAATTCAATTTCAAAAATTTACAAACTGACAGCGTGATACCACTACTAGCGGCCTACTAAATAAATTAGTTTTACATTTTCGTTTTATGACGATGTATCTCTGTAGTTGTTCGTAAAATAATTTTTTGCTGCGAACTGATTACTTTTGGGCAAAAAATTTAAGAGACATTTTTTATTTCGAATGAAACAAGCTATTGGGAATAAATTTTTAAATGGTAAACAAATAATCATACAAAAAGTTACATTGGAAATAAATTACATTTTTAGTGTTTGTGAGAAAAATTGTAAAACAAATTTTATGTACCCCCTTTATGGGGCTGTATCTTAACAAGGGATGCTCCATTGAAGTTTTTTTATATAAAAGACCCTATCTCTTTTTCGCTAAGGAATCACCCCCTGAAATGTTTTACACTTATTTTGTTACACCCTGTATATGTCTTACCTTAAAGATAGTATATAGCAGTTTCTGTTTTCTCAACATAATCCACTATTATAATAAATTTGTAACCTGCAAAATTTGACGAATGTGAGTCAGTTTAATACATTCGCACATATCAGGAACACACGTGCATCTAACGCTCGGTGCTTTCTGTAACGCAATGAGCCGGCAGTAGAGCACATGTTTTGTTCAAAGGTAGCGTGATGCAATGTTGCCATATCACAAATTTTACTTTGCCCTTTATTCCGTTTTGCCCCACCCTCCCCTACTCTTCTTTAATTTTGATAACGACGTATTTTGCTCAAAAGTTGATACTAACAGAGATGTAAAACTTAAAGTTTTTTTGCCCTTTTTGTGTGATGAAGTCGAAAAAAATTGAACACGCAACCACCACATTATTAACAGAAAACAATCAATTGAAAAATATAATTGTCCAATTTATTAAAACGCATTTGCTCTAATGGGCAACAATTTTGGCCTAACCATTATATCACTCAATTGTTTCCCGATATATCTACCACAATAAGAATAAACCGAATGAACTAATGGATTTGTTTGATCAATTTCTAAAGTAATAAACTTAAAAGGCGGTGCAGCGTTATATCAATTTATTTCCGCCAAAAATAGACTTCACAATAATGAACGATTTGTCCTTTGACTTTACTAGGTAATCAGAGGCGGCTATCACGTCGGCAGTCCTCCTAGAACACGCACAGCCCTAACTTGAATAGTGGTTTGATATACCGTCCCACTTCTGTCTATTCGTTAGTGTCTTGTTTTCCGAGACCCGCATATGTTCTGCTTGTCTACACGAGATTGATACACTACGATGGTCCTTATTTGTTCCATTTGATAAAAAGAAACCATTTATTTGTTCTGTCATACACCTAGAAATTAAATGTGAAAATTAATTGTTATACCAGTTATGGTCTTTTAGTTTTCTTTAATACGTAGGAAAAGCAATGTTAACAGTGTTGGAAATTTTTCATCAAATTTCATAAAAACTGCTTGCTCATATTGATACAAACAATATTTTGTGTAAAAAAATAATAAAATAGCAGACATAGGATATACAGGGTGTTTCATCGGTTGGGGTATCGCGAATTAAAGTGCCTAAATATAAAAATGTCGACTTCAAATTTTAACCACTTATAGAACTTTTAAACCGCTACCAGTAGGTTAGGTTGTTTTTGATAATATTATTTTATTTAATGCGTAAATAAAAAAAAACCTTCGTTCAAAAAATCAAAAGTACTCAGATTTTATTGAAATTCAGGTGTTAAAAAGATATGTCTATAAAATCAACTATGCAATTGGAAAAAAAATTAAAACTTAATCAATTATTGAATATTTTACAATAATTTCAAAATTAAAGGCAAGACGTTGAAGAATTTATGGGTTTTTTATTACAGTGTTGTGTGTTGAGTTTATAATAAATTTTTATTTATTATCCGTCATAAATTTAAAAGGACTACCTGTTTGCGGACGTTGAAGAATTTATGGGTTTTTTATTACAGTGTTATGTGTTGAGTTTATAATAAATTTTTATTTATTATCCGTCATAAATTTAAAAGGACTACCTGTTTGCGGACAGCACAATTAGAAAGTTAAGTACCATAAATCTGTCGTAAGAAAAACGACATTATTTAATATTGACTTTATTTGACAAACGGTTTCGTTTATAAAAATTCTGATTGTGAAGTTAATATGGGTGATATTTCCACGTATCACCATTCAAATTTGAACATTTTTGAGCACTTTTAATTTTTGATAATACGTTTTTTTTTAATTTACGCATTAATTAAAATAATATTATCAAAAACAACCTAACCTGCTGGTAGCGGTTTAAAAGCTCTATAAGTGGTTAAAATTTGAAGTCGATATTTTTATATTTAGGCACTTTAATTCGCGATACCCCAACCGATGAAACACCCTGTATAATGATGATGGTAGGAATGGAAAGAGAATGGGAATTTTTTTTTTGTTCATTCCCATCATTTTTTACCTCTAGGGGTGTAAACTTTAAAAGTCATTGTGGGAAATGTTTCTGCAAAACCCCTTTAAAAAACAATTTTATTGTGTTAGGCTTAATAATAATAATAATATTTATTGTCATAGACCTTTTACAAATACATATACAATAATCAGGACCTAATTCTAATTTTTTTTTTATAAAGAACTAAAATGTAAATGAAAAAATACGACACATAAGAGAAATAGCCTTTATAAATTCGTCGAAACTATAAAAGCTGTTGTTGATTAGTTATTCATTTAACTAACAATTAATTTTGCACTGTTTTGTGAGTGTTTTAGATAAGAGAGGAGTGTTGTTGATTAGGTATTCATTTAATTAACAATTAATTTTGCACTGTTTTGTGAGTGTTTTAGGTAAGAGAGGAGTGCATTGAAGTTTTAATTGCTGCATATTATAGTATGGTCCTCTTTCATATAGTGTAGTGGTATAGCGAGGAATAGATAAATTATTATACGCTGTCTCAGAATAAGATGGAGTGATTCAAATATTCCGCCAAAAAACGCAACACAGAGCTTAAATATAGTAAACAATTTGAAATGACATTTAAACATGTGAGATTGTCATTGGTCAACTATATTAAATTTTATTATTTTTTCTTATAATTGTGAAGAATTTATGTGGAAAAAGTATTGTACAAGAGTGATTTTTTGAATTAATATGTAAAATCTAGTCGAAGTTAGGATTAAATTTGATGTTTATATCAGGTTTGATTGTAACATTTAAAGTCAAATGTAAATTACTTAAAATTTATGATGAAAGTATTTCAAAAATACAATTTCAAAGTTATAAAATATACAAAAATTATCATCTCTAATAGATAAATTAGTCAATAGAATGAATAAATTAATTACATTAAAATCAGCATTTCCCCCGTCCCAGGACTTGACATTAAAACAATGGGTTAAAATTCCATATTTAGGTAGTATAAGTATGAAAATTAGTAATGTTTTAAAGAAGCTGGATTTTAAAATAGCCTTCTATAATAATAACACTTTAAAAAGTCAATTAACAAATAATAAAACAGCGAATCCTAAACTAGACAAATCAGGAATTTATATAATTAATTGTAGTGATTGTAGAAAATTTTATATAGGTCAAACGGGGTGAAATTTCAAATTAAGATTCTCAGAACATATGCGAGCCGTTAAATTAAATTATGAAAAATCAAGTGTAGCTAACCATGTTTTATACACGGGACATCATTTTTCAATAGACAATTTAGAAGTACTGTATAGTTTAAATAAAAGTAAAAAAATGAATGTTCTAGAAGGTTATTTTATAAAAGAAAGTTTACTTTACAACCAGGCAATGTTCTTAATGAACAAACCGAACTCATAAATTCACCGCTAATAAACCCTAGCATTGTAAAAACGGTCTTTCCAGATAAGTCATGACCTTTTCATAATTTTCTATTTTTGTATATTTTTTCTATTTACATTTTTGTTTGAAGTAGGTAGTTACAGTATATTAAATTTTAGTTTAGTTTCTCGAGAACTCCTGACGATGCCGCAAGGCGAAATGTACATCGAGTATTTAATTATATATATTTGTGAAACAATACTAAGTGTGTTATTTGTTATTACTTGCTTATATTTCGACATGTTTCACCAAGAGATTTCCATAATTTCAATTAATTATTTATACAAAAATTGCAGCAGAAATTAGTATGATTCACTGGACCGTAATAAGTCCCCTTAAGTAGCACTATTTCCAACAAAAATAACAAGTTGTTCTACGATATTATCCATTAAACAATCACATGCATTTTTCTAAGTAGCCTTTCCAGTCTAGGTGTATGATCAAGAAACATCAATGCACTTCTGTCCTTTTACCCTCCAAGGTATTTATTTAAAAAAAAAAACTACACACTATCTACCGTATAGTGTTTTAGACATACTCATCAAATTCTAGCAGTCTCAAGTGTCTATCTTCTCTTTCTTTAGGAGATATTAGTTTTCTTGTTCCTATTCTATAATTATGTGATATGGAGTTGATTTTGCCAATCTTATAAGAAGTACATAATTGTTAATATATTGTATATAATAATATAATAATAATATATGTATTGTGTTTGTCGCGTTTACATTTCGTACATATTTAAAACTGTTTTTTGTCGTCTTAAGACCAGTCGTTGACGCTGCTTTAGATGGTGAATTTAATGGTTTACTTAGACCTGCACGATCACTAATATTTGTGGCGCACTTAAACATATAGTCTGTATTTTATAACACAGTAAAATATAATAAATCAAAGTAAAAATGTAAGAGAATGTTCATTTGTTAGAGCTTAGTTATGTTATGAAATATGACATATATCGCTTAATTATTTTTCTATTTAAGTTTGTCTACGCAAGAACCAAATAATCTTTTAAAAATATGTAACATTTTGGCTCGATATTTGAATCACTCCATCTTGTTCTGAGAAAGGGTACAGCTCTTCTCGTTTTCATATTTCAGCTCTCGTAGAAAAAAGTATTGTTATTACAAAATTTCAAGAATTCGTAGTTATATTAGATATAGAAGAGTTAGGATTTTCACTTCTTTAAAATAGTGGCGACAAGAAGTCCGACAGGACAAAAGTAACATAGAGCGGATAATATTTTTTTTTGTAAAATAAAAACTTTAAGAGAAAGCCAACTCCGAACCCATGATAATATTCCATTAAGAACTGAACGTAAGAATGTATTATTATATTTATTTACATGATTTAGATTGAGAATTATCAAGATTTACACCAAAAAGCTTGATTTTGATGATTGAGGCAGTGATTTATGATTATATCTTACGTATACTGACTTTTTGCATTGATTATAGACAAGGAAAGCTCGTTTTGCTTACATTTAAGGGTAGATTATTTTCATTGCACCATGTCATCATGTCATGAATAATTTTTGTACTTAATAGCAGATGTATCATTTGCATATTGATATAATCCACAGTTTTGTAACGATTTATTTAGATCATTTAAAAAGACCAGGAAATGGAAAGGATCAAGCATAGAACTCTGAGAAATGCCTTGTTTAATTTCTTTGGAATCACTACTAACAGTTGTTAGGACATTATTTTTTGTTGTAAAGTACTTGTTTTCTGTTAGTTAAATAAGAACGAATGATGTTCAGTGCGTTTTTATGCAAGCCGAATAGTTCCAGTTTATGCAATATACTGGTATGGTCAATTAATTCAAAAGGGCTAAATAATCTCAATTAAACAATCATATACCACATCCTCACAAAACCTAGTGAACGGGTAAGAAGATGGCGCTAGCAGCATATATAATATGTGTATTTAATACGTTACTAATGTAATAGAAAAATACACAAAACTACTGGACAAATCACATACCTTCAACTTCTACATTTTAAAAATACGAATACTTAGATTTTATTATTGATAGAAATCTCTGATTGTTAAACTTACATAATATAATACATAAAATCACTCAAGTTTATATTACACCACAGTTCACCAATTCTCACTCTGTACTTATTCAATCATAACCTCGCGATCAATATCGATTATATGATGTACAACAAGAAAGGATTGCAATAATACGTCAAATTTGGAATATTGTTTGGAATGACATATGACATTGGTTGAAGGAATAATATATATTCCTTCAAGCAACGGTATAACCACAACATAACAAGTTTCAAAAGGCGCCAGCGCCATCTCATCTCCCGTTCAGTTAATATGACAAAGATGATGAGAATTGATATTTTCATTTGCTAGAGGAGGCGTAATCTGGATAAAATTTGGATATAGTTACAATTACGGACAAATAAAAGTGGGATAGTTTTTTTGCCTAATGTACGCTGGGATTTTGAAAAACAAACGTCAATAATTGATGTCAGAAAAAATGGTTGAGTTATTGTCGAAAAACACAAAGCCAGGCGGAAATGGACTAACAATAGTTTATTCAAAATCACATTGTCTCTTAAGTATTTTATTTTGTTAATCTTTAGTCATTGCACCATTTAGATTTATAACATCTGCTACTCTTCGCTGAATAGAATTAATTAAACTTAAACAGTATTGGTCCGAATTATCATCCTACGCATTATTAATTATATTGCAGTAGGTCTAGCACATTTTGTGGTGAAACATTTCTTCTTTGAATAATACGAGCCAATAGTTTATTTAGCCATTTTGCATTAGCAATTCTTGCCTTATCAAGAATATTAACGTGTGACATTTTTCGAAAAAATTTATCGTTGACAAATTAATGACATTTATGAAATTGGGACTACTATGTTCTATTCGGTAAAATTTTAAAAGCCCGCAATAACAACTAAAACAAAGCAAAATTTTATGTAAGAGTTGTCCCACTTTTTTCTGTCCGTAACTCTACCAGTCCGGTTTGTTTAGTCTGTGAATAAAAGTAATAAATTAAGTGTTAACCACGATAGACATACCAGTATGCTCGCTTGAGCTGTCAATGACGTCATTGCGAAGCAAGTCAGGATCGTTGTCGTAAATACAATCTAAAAATGAGGTGTGGCCACCACACGACTTTCTTATACGTATGAGCGTTTCAAACTATACAATTTTAAGAATTTTTTTATACAAAACTTATTCAAAATCCTATTCTAAGTACTTTCAGTCTCTTAATAAATCGCTATAGAATGCATACTTTGCAAGATATTCGAAGAAAAGTGCTACTCGCTAAGAATAAAAGTGCTACTTCCGGTCCGAATTTTTAAATTTCATGTATACAAAAAATATTGCAAGACCAATTCTAAATACTTTTGTACTCTTAATAAATATATATAGAATGCATAATTTACGACATATTTGCAAAAAATCGTTATTCGGTAAGAGTAAAAGTGATACTTCCGGTCCGAATTTTGAATTTTTTTTTATACAAAAGATATTGGAAATTAAGTTCTAAATACTTTTATATTCGTAGCGTACCTGTCTAAAAAGCATGACTTGCAAAATATTGGCAAAAAACTGATTTTCGATAAGCGTAAAAGACCTACTTCCGGTAGTAATTTAGAAAAACTTTTTAAATAAATGGTTCTCAATTTTAATTTTAAGTACATATGAATTCTTTATAAATTTGTTTAAATTTAGTAGTTGATGAAATATTTGCAAAATACGATTTTTTCACTGAAATAAAGTACTACTTCCGGTATACCGATTTTACTGAAAAACTAATCAGATCTCAAGAGGGAGATTATACATGTAAATACAAAATTTGGAATTGATATCTACAGCGGTTTGACCGCTATCGTGGTCACACACACACAGACACACACAGAGACACACAGAAATTTTTTAAAAACCACTTTTTTGGTATCAGGGGACTTCAAAATGTGGACATCTGCAAAAATCTCGAGGTCGAAAATTTTCATCATCACAATACTTCCTTATACTACGTATAAGAAAGTAAAAGTAGAGATAGATTAAATATTACAAGTTTCCCAAGGAAGAGTCGGACGAAATGCATTGTTAATTGCATGCAAAAGCCAGGATTTAATAAATTTGAATAATGGTATTTCCATAAATCCAAATTACGCAATTTAGTAGTAATTTTTGATTATGATTGTTTATTTAATAATATAAGCAATTGTTGAAGTACTCAGGCAAAGTGGTATTTTAAAATGCAATCATAACTACTTAGGATGTTTTAACTTTTTTGCATGTGTTTGAACAATATATTTAATTCTGTGAGCTCATTTTTGTACTGTGCTATCTAAAGGCTAGAGTTATTGATAAATGTAGTAAATAAAATCATTGACAAAATGTAAATAAATATGACATATATTTTGAGACTTATAATATTTTCTTTTGCACAGATGTAAATCCTATTTAGTGAATAGCATAAATCTGAAGTATTCGATATTGGTAATCTACAGTTACATCTTTTTTTAATAGAAGGATCTCGTGAAATTGAAGAGAAGATAAACCAACATTTGAATGAAGCAAACACAGCTTGGCTGGAGTTTGTTATGTTTAATATATATAGTTTGCATGTTTACAATAATTATATATTACCCACCGAAATAAAAGAGCATAAAACTAACTCTACGACTTCAAGTCATAATTTATCTTGATTCTAGATTAAACAATAACAGTGGTCACATATTTCAGAATTTTAAGTGGCTTTGTATTATAATAATATTAAGTTAAAATAAAATTGCCAAATATAACTTTTATTTCATCTTTTTCATGCCTTACAAAATTTTTAATTTGAAGCGATTTTAATAGGTTTTTGTATTTGATAAAAACACTGAAACACTGTCTTTGAATAAAATACAATTTTTTTAAAGGCACATAATGCATTATAATATTCCTTAAGAAAGATACCATGGAGGTTATGGATAAATATTTGTAAAAAGTAGGAATTTGAATTATGGTTGCTAATATAAATAACAACTTTGATAGTTCAAGAAGTTTATTTCAATTCAGTCTGAGGTAATGTTTTTTACTACTATTAAAGAAAAAGCTATCCAATTTTGTATCAGATTGAAATCCATATACTATTCTCACTATATCCATGCCATATATTAACAAAAAGCAACTTGAAATAGTTAAATAATAAATTAGAAATTCTTAATAAGCAAATAACTACGTATTGCTATGATATTAGTACAATTGTTCTAGGGTTGCCGCGATATAGCTCAGAAAACAAAATTCTCTCTCTTTCAGGTTCCCTCGGCGAAACTGTACAATGTTCACGTCAGGAATCGTGATCTTAGGAAACAGTATAAAAAAACAACAAATTACTTGAAGACAAAAAAATGAAATAATTATTTAATTATCTTTTCTAAAATTTTTAATAAAATTGAAAAACAGATCAGATATAATTATTTATTATAAAAAAACAAAAAAAAAAAAACTTTAATTAACAAATTCTCAAGAAAAAACCCTACCCACTAATTGACCAGATAGGATAAAAAAAACTTGTACTGACTAACGCGACAAAATTTACCTAATTAATTACTGAAAATTATTCACAAAGTCCATACAACATAATAATTAAGTACTTAAAATGAATAAATTAAATACCTATAATTAAAATACATCAAATTATAGCAAACTGATACAGTAAAGAAAATTATCTAATTTAATAGCTTCTCAATAAATATAAAATATTTTCAAACACGTGCTGGAAAAACAAAATGAAGGATACGAGTCTACTTTTACAATATTAAAAATTTTCTCTTATTATAATAAAGAATGCATTCTCTTTCTTAAAAGTAAATACTTAACTTGTATAACAGCAATAAAACTAATACACAAACTTGATTAAATCTCGGCTCCTTAAAATCAAATGAAAATTATAACAATTTTTATTCAAACATAATATATCTCTAATAAAAGAACTGCATTTAACGGGAGACCAAGATCTAATGTCCTTCAACATTAAAACCACGGCCAGTGAAAGTCACGCATCCCTTCCACATTAAAATAAAATTCGCACATCTATACTATATTAAAATATCAAGTTAAGGAGCGTAAATAATCTTTCTGGCATCTTCTCTTTTAAATTCATATAATAACAAAATAAATATTAATATACACAGATTACCAAAAGACTACTATACCTCCCAAATTCTTAAACAGAAACCAAAATACAGTGTGTACCAAAACATTTGCCCCACAGAAAAATAAATTTGAAATAAATCAATTTATTTAATTTTACTTATCCATAATATATAAAAAAAACCATAGCAGTATGTTGCTACTATGTATAGAATGCCTCAAAATACTTTATAAATGTTCACAGATTTACAAAGTGTTGCTCTTAATGTGACAATCTTGAAAAAAATATTGAATCAAATAATTCACTTTCACAGGTGATTAGTAAGCATAGCTCACTTTAAAGCTTCAAAATCAGTCTATGTCGATGCTTTATACATTTTACTGCTCTATCCTAAAGTACTTTGAGCATCTGTATATGTTTTATCAAAGCATCTATTTTTTGTTTTTAAAGATTTTCCACTCATTGTTTATTGGCTTCAAGTTGTCTTTTCTTCGAATTCTGGGAGTTGCATCTGAATTTAAAATCTCTGTATGATTTATTAGAAAATTAGATTAATTCTTGTTCGAGTGATGTATGAAAACACATTTCGTACCGTTTCTTCCTAAGGAAACCTGTAATATTTAATCTGACTATCTCTGTTTTTTTGATTGTATGTACCACAACCGTATAGAGTTGTCCCAATATAAGAAATACATATGTCGACATATCCTATTTTGGCGCTGGAATCGTCGAAAGTTCAGTGGCGTCGGTTCTAAAACTTCATACGAGCAACTGTCACAATTCTAATTAGCGTTTGTGCGTTTGAGTTTTTCGTGTGTTATTTATTATCCACCGTTACCCAATTTATATTAAGAAGTGTCTTTTTTCAAGACAAGACGTTGCGTACTTTGGTCAGAGTGGTAAGTTGCATTGAATACAGCAGTGCGATATAATTATATTATGCGTCTCTTGTGAACAGATTATAGGTTATGATGGCTGAAGCAAAAGCAAGCTTATCAACACCAAAGAAAGTTGGCGTGAAAGGAAAAATAATTCACAGCCAGGGAAGGGAAATCATTGCCAACGTATTAAAATTTATGAAGGAAGAAGCTGGAAATAATACTCCAACGATACCATTGTCTCACTACAAAGAGAGGTTACTTGCAGCAACTGGAATTTCCGACAGTACATACAGAAGTATTGACAAGGAAGCTGGGGATGTAGATGCAGGAAGGGTTACTTCTTTTAGTAGTCCTGGCAAAAAACGAAGTCGCCCTAGTCCAAAAAGCACCCTTCGTACTGAAGAAAAACAAACTATCCGTACTATTGTACACAATTTTTATATACATGAAAGAAGACGACAACCATAAGAGGTACCAAAATATAAACTCCTTTCTGTTAATGTTTTTATAATAGCATTATTTTATTTATTATAGGAATTTATGATAAAATTCTTGAAAATGGCATACCCTTCGAAGGTGGATTAACCACACTCTCAAATGTTTTAAAAAAGATGGGATTTAGGTATGTACTCATGCAGCAGATCAGTTTACGACAGCAAATTTATGTATTTATGTACTTGTAGATGGCAAAAAACTTCTGATAAACGGAAATTATTGATGGAAAGCTATGATATACGTGCTAAACGCATAAAATATCTACGCCAACTACAAGGTTACCTGTATGAAAGCAGGCCAATAGTATTTACAGATGAATCATACATTCACAGTTCCCATACACAGCCGAAGGAATGGTCAGATGATACAGTCTTAGGATTAAAAAAACCTATCTCCAAGGGCAGCCGTTTAATTATGGTGCACGCTGGTGGTAAAATGGGGTTTATAGATAACGGATTACTCATGTTTCGATCAGGTATTTTAAGATATTGTTTTAAAACTAGGGCATTAGTAAATTCTGTTTTTTTTTTCTTAAAGGTACAAAATCAGGAGATTATCACGATGATATGAATGCTACCAATTTTTTAACATGGGTGACAAAACAGTTGGTCCCCAATCTTCCACCTAGAAGTGTTTTGGTGCTGGACAATGCATCGTATCACAATGTAAAGGTCGAAAAAGACCCAACTTCTGGAACAAGAAAAGCTGAAATGATTGAGTGGTTAATGGCAAGGAATATATATTTTGACTCTACGTTTACAAAACCAGAGCTTTATGAACTAATAAAGAAAAATAAAAGTGGGACACCACAATATAAATTAGATACATTACTGGCATCTTCTGGACATAGTGTTCTAAGGTTGCCACCGTACCATCCTGAATTAAACCCTATTGAGAAAATATGGGCTATTGTTAAAAACTGGGTTGCAGCTAGAAATGTTACTTTCAAGTTAGCCGATGTAGAGGCATTAGCCCGAAACAAATTTGCTTCTATAACTTGTGAAGAATGGGCATCTGTTTGCAATCATGTTGATAAAGTCGTAGCAGACTACTTGGAAAAAGAGCACTTGCTGGATAACATTACAGAAGAGCTGGTGTTTATTGTAAATACTGGTGAATCAGATACCGATGAAGATCTGTATGATGATGACGATTCTGAAGATCATGCTAATAATTCGTTATTGTAATTTTTTGTATGCCTTCAATTTTTAATTATATGTTTTACCATATAATATAATTTACTACACATTGTAATTCATATTTTATTCCTGAATAAATAACAATAGCTATTTCGCCGGACTTTTTAATTCTTAACAAATGTATATATTCTTGTTTACTATAAAATTTTCTTTGAATGCCTAGGAATTTGAATGAAATAATTTTGTATGTTTTAACCATAGCTACGTTAGATGTAATTCAAAAACTTGGTTGTCATTAAACGATATGTTGCAAAATTCAGTCCAATATTTTTGCCTTTTGAGTCCATGTTCCATGTATATAATTCTGCAAATCAATAAGTATTTTATTATTATCTAATAAAAAACTTTCTTAAATCATTGAAATTCGCAATGTAATTATAATTACCTGTGATTTATATGAACACAAATGGTTTTCCAAATATTGATGTACCCATGTTGTAATAATATAAATTACACAATATAATTACTACATATTTAAACTTATTACTATTCTGCAGTAATTTCTATTATTGACGTGTATTTTCTGTCAAATATTACTACCGCTGTACCTTTTATTAGCTTAAAATACCTCCGCCACTGACAGCGTTAGTTCGCGTTATTCTCGTCGAAGATATGATGACGACATATGTATTTCTTATTTTGAGACAACTCTACAACACAACCAGGCATACTAAATAGAATATTATTTTTAAGAAACCGATAAAACAACTTCAAAATGTGTGAAAACGCAGCCGATATGACTGTCAATCTGACTTGCTTCGCAATGACGTCATTGACAGCTCAAGCGAGCATACCCACATAAGTTTATCGTGGTGTTAACTGGGCTTGATATAATCCAATCAAATTGCATAGTTTTATCACGTGACTTATTTAATAATACTTTGGATAGATGGCGCCAGGCCGACTCAGAAAAATCTCGTCATGTGATGGGCATAATATCGCGTAGCGATAGCGAGATCCAGTTGACCATGCTTCAGATATAATATCTATCTGTCAACTCTTTTGTTGACAACAGGTGTTGTGGTTATTATTAAATGCTAAAGCAAGTCATAATTCAGTTTCTTTGAAGAAATGAATAATATGTTGCACAAGTGTATTTTATTACAAGAGGTATTATAACGTACACCAGCTTCTTTTCAAAATTAAACGAAACAGTAAGACTTATATAGCGAAATTCAGTGGATTCATTTTGGATGATTGTTTAAAATGAACATTATATATCGACAAATTATCAAAAAAAAAAAAAAAAAGGAACCGGCATCGTCCATTCTTACGCACCACCACGCAGAAAAACTAACTGACCATGTGACCTTTCATTTTTATTTGTCCTATGGTATTCTTTAGAAGGTTAATAGATGCAACAAAACATAATTTCAAATATTTTTGTTTAAAAAAAATTCAGTTCTACAATTAGATTACGCCCAAACGGCTAAAGCTATGGATATCGTATTTTGAACTGTTAGTTGTAAGAGCTGATTAAACCTTCAGCCAAATCGGTGAACACGCAATAGGGATTAAATTATAATAATTTGAGAATATCTGGTCAACAGATAGTTTCAGAAAAATTAAAATTAAAAGTATGGCAGTAACTCCTTTATGACATCATCTTTCATATTTTCTGTATTCTTACTCATAAATAGTTATTTAAATACTACATTCTTGTAACTTATTTATACTTAACTGTTTCAAAACGATTTTATTGCAGCAGAAGCTTCATAAACTTCAGATTAATGTCTTTTTCTCATCTCATTTGTATGCATTTATAATTTTGAAAAGCACGGTAATTTTTAAAACTTCTTCGGAGAGCTCCAACGTAAATACCATAATAAATTACACGAACGATAGCGATTAAAGTTATGTTAGTTGAATCTAACTTAAACTGTGCTGTGCGAGTTTGGCAAAACTTTAAATCGCCTTGGAAAATGGCATTACTACAAACAGATATGCAAATGTATGCGTTTAATATTTCATAACTCTAATGAGAGCGGTCGATCCGTATTTAAGGTAACGCAGATTATGTGTATACCGGAAAGCGCGGCGAGTAAGAAGTGAGTGTATCCGTTTTCCTACACTGCAAGCAAGCGCTGCGACTAACTTCGAATCTTCCAGCGGTTTATCTGTATTTTCGTTTTACAAGTTAATCCATTTCCCCGAGCCCCAGAGGCTTCACTTTGCCCGACTCATTTCGAATAAGAAGACAGATTGTTGTTATTATCGGTGCTTTTGCATTGTCTCCGGAGAGTATATTATAGGAGTATAATAATATATTAAAGAAAATTTCAAATAAATGTTATAAATAAATAATATTAATTTTCTATCCACATTTTAATAATTGTCAAAATATATTACTGAAATCAACATTGGTTCTATTTTACATTACAATTCAATTTGCATTTTTGTTTTGCAAGTATATTTTGAATAGTGTCGGAGATATACAGCAACCCTGTTTAAGACCCTTGGTTATTATGAATCCAGATGTTAATCCTTCGTTGGTTTTGACTCTGGATGTGGAGCCCGCGTATAAAGACTTCACAGCTTTTATTATTTCCATGTTCATGTTGCTATGTTGAAGAGCCTCTCATAGTTTTACTAAAGGCACACTGTCGTAGGCCTTTTTCAGATCTACGTACAGGAGATGTACCTCTTGATTTCGTGCTGCTTTCTTTTCAAGAATTTGAGTTAGCGTAAACAGGTGGTCGACTGTGGATTTTCCTGCTCTGAAGCCTGCTTGTTCTTCTGCCTCCATATCGGCATATTCTTTCTCTATCCTGTTCTTTAAGATTTTCCCATAAGCTCTACTTATAGCGCTTGTAACGGCTATTCCCCGATAGTTGTCGCAGTTACTCTTGTCGCCTTTTTTGAATATCGCCGATAGGTATGATATCTTCCATTCCATGGGTACTTCGTGCCTGTTAAGGCATCTTTGGAATAAATTTCTTAATAGCCCGTATAGTTTATCTGTGCCGTATTTTAACAGTTCATTAGTAATATTACCTGGTCCTGGGGCTCTTCCGTTTTTTAAGTTTTTACAGACTTCTTTAACCTCCGCCACAGTTATTCTAATTGGGGATCCTTGTATAAATATGCCCTGGTTTTCGTTTTGGATGTCTTTAAATTGAGGTCTGTCTTCTGTCAACATCTCTTCAAAGTACTTGTTCCATGTTTCGGGTGTTAGAGGTGAGATTATGTCCTTCGTTCGTCCTCCTCTCATACTTTTGAGGAGCCTCCAACTTTCTGAACTCTTCCTTCCTCCAATGTATGTATTGAGTCTTGAACACGTCCTTTCCCATTGATTATTCTTCTTTTCACATATTTTCTTCCGTACTCTCTTTTGTGATTCTTTGTATTTTTCCTTGTCTTCCATAGCTTTCGAACTTAAATATACGTGGTACCTTTTCCTTTTTTCTTCTATTTCGTATTCAATTTCTTCGTCCCACCAGTATGGTTTTTTCTGTTTTCCTCGTTTTTCCTCGTAACCCAATGCTTCCTCTGCCGCTGAGTGTATGCCCCTCTTTATATATTCGTATTCTTCTTCTATGTTTGTGAATTCTGCATTCTGAATTTTGCTGTCAAGTCTAGAGTTGTATAGTATTTTTGTACTTTCGTGTTCGAGGCTGTTGACTTTAAACCTTTTTGGAGTTCCTTCGTTTGTTATTTCACCCTTTTTTTTGGGAATTGTCAGGTTCTTCTTTTGTTCTTATTGGTGACACTATTTTTCCTTTTAGAAGGTAGTGGTCACTTCCATATGAGGCACCCCTCTGAACTCTTACATCTAGGAACTTCAGTCTGGATTTTTGTTTAATTATTATGTAGTCAATAACGCTTTTTAGATTCCTTGTTGGCTGTGTCCATGTGTATTTATGGATCTCGCGATGTTGAAAATGACCATTAAGAATGGTCAACTGATTTTGTTCACATATTTCTATTAACCGTCTTCCATTATCGCTGACGACTTCTTCTCCATACTTTCCCACAACCCGGTCCTTTTGCTTTCTTCCTGTTCTGCCGTTCAGGTCTCCTAGAAGTATTATTTCTCTTGATGTTCCTATTTTTCCTATTTCCTCATTTAGTTTTTCATAAAATGAGTCTTTATTGTAGACTAGTTCGTCATCATTAATGGCATATATTCCCAGTATAGTCACGTTATATCCTAATATTTTTAGATTCATCTTTATCATCCTTTCATTAATCGGTTCCCATGTGGAGATGTACTTTCTCATTTTCCTGTGGATTATTATAGATACTCCTTGCTTAGCTCTGCTTTCCTTGGGTACTCCGCTGTAGAAGTGGTCGTAGCTCCCCCAATTTTCCGATCCCTTTCCTTTCTTTTTCGTCTCTGTTAAAACCGCGATGTCTACTTGGAGATTTTTCAATTCGTTGGCAACTTCGTTTATTTTATTGGAGAGGCCCTGTATATTCCATGTACCGCATATCGTTGTCCGTTTTCTTAGCTTGGTTCGTCCTTGTGTATTATCCGTCCTATTCCGAGGCAATTGATTAGGTTTTTTAGCAGGTATGCTCTTTTTCCGTAGGGCAGGGAGCTGGCCTACCGCTACAACCCTCCTCCTTTACCCGGGCTTGGGACCGGCAGTGACAACTGTGGAGCTACTCAATCCACCCCACAGCTGCCCCAGGCGGAGTTAACAATAGTTTATTCAAAATCACATTGTTTCTTAGATATTTTATTTTGTTAATATTTAGTCATTGCACCATTTCGATTTATAACATCTGCTCCTCTTCGTGGCATAGAATTAAATAAACTTAAAGAGTATTGGTCCGAATTATCATCCTACGCATTATTAATTGTTTCCAGTAAGTCTTGCGCATTTTGTGATCAAACATTTCATCTTTGAATAATACGAGCCAATGGTTTATTTAGCCATTTTGCATTAGCACACTGACGAGACCTCAAAGGTCGAAACACCGGTGTCTGTGCATTCGATTGTCGGCAATGGCACTTAATGTATGTGTGTATCTCAAACACATGCATATATGCATATACGTTTTACGTGTAAATGTATATATGTAAGTCACAGTATTTATTTACTGCTTGATGTTAGTTTTAACATCCATGTGTTTACACTATTCATTTTCGTTTTGATAGGTGACGCCACATAAGGCTCTATTACACGAAATACACTATTAACATACGGGCCTCTGTATAGCAGAACATGCCGTCAGAAGCCATCGCTTTTTCTGTGTCATTTTTTGGGTGTTAGATGTCACTGTGATACTCTCACTGCATTTAACACGCAAAAATGACATAAGCAGCTTTTTAAGTCTTGAAGCCATTGTCGATAGTCTCCACGCACACTGACGAGACCTCAAAGGTCGAAACACCGGTGTCTGTGCGTTCGATTGTCGGCAATGGCACTTAATGTATGTGTGTATTTCAAACACATGCATATATGCATATACGTTTTAAGTATAAATGTATACATGTAAGTCACAGTATTTATTCTTGCCTTATCAACAATATTAACGTATGACATTTTTACGAAAAAATGTATCGTTGACAAATTGATGACATTTATGACGTTGGGACTACTATGTTCTATTCGCTAAAAGTTTAAAAGCCAGCAATAACAACTAAAATAAAGCAAAATTTTATATAAGAGTTGTCCCACTTTTTTCTGTCCGTAACTCTATATGTTACATATTCTCCGGAAAACGTTAAGCCCTGCATTAAATGCCCAATCCAACAATGTGCCACTTGCTAATTATTCTTATTTAAAAAAAAATCAATGGCGTCACTGGTAGAAGCCACGTAAGCCATCATTGCATTCAAACAGCTGGAAATATTCATTACAATTAAAAACAATCGAAGTGATTCTGAATATCATTGACAAGCGTAAAAATATGAAGATATTTGCTTGATTCACTCAGTATATCAATTCGATTTTATTATACACAGGAAGTAAAGCATTTTGTTGTCTTTTTTAAGACTATTATACATCCACGTAACACATCGAACCTATAAAGTCTCTGAAAAAGTGCCGTTCCAACACATAAAAAAGATTATACTTCGAAAGCAATTCCATCAACCTCAATGAAACAAACCATCGGCGTCGCCATTCTATCCCGATATTCCAATGATTTACTCGCGCCATAAACGGTATCACACTTTATCAAGTAATACATTTCCAGTGTTTTATTGGAGCACCGGCAACAAAAGTTAATTAAAACACCTTAGGTCGACATACCGAAATTGAATACAAGTTTATTCCTTTGCAGTAAACAACAAACCAGCAGACATTTTGCTCCGGGTGCAGCTCCTGCTAAGCGCTTAATTCCTATTTAGGAATAGATTGTGTAAAGTATAATGTAAAATGTCTGTGTAGAGTTTCAGTTGGTACCCGTTAGTATTTAAGTTGATCGAGGCTCTGTGTTGGGTTAATATATTGTTGGAAGCTAAAATTTCGAGAAAATTCGTTTTAAGAATTGTTTTAGTTTTGCATCTGTTAAATTTTTAATTTTTGATTTGATATTTTTAAGGTGTAAAGTCTTGTCCTCTTGTTTTTGGAAGCCCGTGTACGTTAATTTTAAAATAGATTCTTTATTTTAAGTTTATAATCTCGGATTATGTAGTTGATTTAGTATTTATTTACTTTCTGCCAAATTCTGGTATATCCTTAATTGTTCTAGTCAGTTATCCACATATGGACGATTTTCCGTTATATTTGCATTTTCTTTATTAGTTGTGTTATTGCTCGACTTTTGTTTCTAAATTTCAACATCAAGCTTTATTAAATATTATCAGAAACTACCTTTACATGCAAAACCGAAAGAATATTTCTGCGTGAATCGTCTTTGAATAAAACACAGATAGCTTTGAATATTAACAAGACTGTGTGTGCAGTGGCCAATAAGCCTCTAGTTGTTACATACTGCTGTAGCATTGCAATAATGCAACTACAATTGTAACGTTGTAGCCTTAACGATACAAAATTGCATATCTATTCAATGAATGCTGGGATTGCATTAATATTGTTAAAATATGCATCTATAAATTTATAAATCTAATCCCTATTAACATTCAATTTATTTTTGTGAGTTCTAACAGTGATCTTTCCTCCTTTCATCTGGTGTGTTTCTTATTTAAGTTTTTATTTGGATAAGGTTAATAATAAAATAAATTCTTAAATTTCATAAAACATTTATATTCATCTTTTAATTCAATATACAATATCAAAAAAAAATATTATTGACAACATGTGGCTGCTTTAAGAATGTCTCTTCACAATAATAAAACATAGAAAACATAATTCTTTTTTTTATTTTCTATTGTGATTCAAGAAAAATATTGTTTTGCTATTTTATCCTTTAATATAACATTTATAGATTCAAAAAAATAACTTTTTCCCATACGAAGCTAATTTTTATTTCAACAAAGACATACATTCGCACATAGTGCCTTTGATGATCTAAAATTTTGCAAAGAAGAAAATATCTTGAAAATGACCTATACCAATCGTCGAATGTAAATATTTGCACATAGTATACCCAATGGATTGGCGCTTGTCCATCAAAAATATTCCTATCTATTCGTATTTTCTACTTGATATTTTAATTAAATTTGACCACAACTATCGTTAATAATAATATAGTGATACACAGGAAGCAAATATTTGCACATAGTACCTCAAGTGCCCTCAACACCATTAACGGTCTTCCCTCAATTACAATAAAAAAATCAATGTAATTTAGCAAAATAATACTTTGTTTAATTATTGATAATGTTTGACGCCGTGGTAAAAGTAAACATTCCCACATAATACCCCTAGAGATCGTCTTACACCATGAATACTTTATATTTATTTTAAAAAAAAAACTTACTTATATTCCTCATACAAATCATCAAATTCTTTTTTTATTGATGTCTACCATTTTTATATTTGAAAATGAAATTATCAAATGCAGCAAATAATTAATAATAACTAAACTGAAACAATACTGGAATTCAAAAATAAACTTAATACATTCACACTAATATAATATAATGTAATGTATCAAAACCTCTACTATTATTTTCAAACGATATCAAAAATTTTTACGTCTAGTAAATTCGAAAGTTCGGCTTCATCTCCTCTCATCTCGTTCTTCGCGCTCTTTTATAACTTTCCCCCTTGAAACAAAAGACGAGTATCCACTCACAGCGCAACGACTTCTACACTTACATTTATGTTGGCATTGCCCAGTTCATATTTGTTTTCTATGTTTTTCCTCAGTCAGATATACCTATTCTATTTTTGACAGTTAAAGAATACACAAAATGTCACCACAAATTGTTTATTAAAAGTTTATGCACGTTTGAGACTCTTCGTCTTCGGTAGGTATATTCTTCTTTCTTAATGCCATCCCTCATTATGCTTGTATATGAACCTATTACCTCTCTCACTATTAATTATATACTTCCTTTTCCCGTTAATTAAAATTATTCGTACTTTCTTCTTGTAGATATTTTTGTTGGTTATGATCGGAAATACATTGTACACCACTGGAATCCTCTTCGTTAGGACTGCATTATAAGGAATACCGACTTCTACAGCATCTCCTCTACGTTCTACCCAGTTCCTTTCGGCTTCTTGTAAATTGATTTGCATACAACTGTCAACAATGTAGATGTTATTTCTTCTTGCAGATTATTAGAACCACACAAGATTTATCCTGCTATCTTTGATGCTCTTACATTTATGCAAATAACATTTCAAAGATATGCTTTACCTATACATCTAGTATATACATACAATTAGTAATGTATTGTCTCCGATAAATAACACTTTTTTGTATATATCCTATAAAATGTTTTTAGATATAAGTATCAGGTATTTATTATATTCATAAATGTGATCATAAAGTTCTCTTATAGATTAAAATCATTGTGCAAATTTACAAACTATTTCTATTCATTTGAATAGACGTCTTCATAACAATTTTACGGCATTTAAATGATTCACCCTCTTCACTGTTCCGTCTTTCAACATCAGTCTCTCTCTGTTATTTATTTTTAGCACATTTTTATTTTTGAACAGTGGTCCATTTCTTAGAATATTTAATGCTATTCTTACACATTACGAGAAGTTTGGTTCTGTTTTTGTATATGCAAACCATACCTTGTGCTCGTCTTTTCTATAAAATATAGAATGTATAGATTTATTTTGTGTTTATTTTTTTTATTCCTTCATAATATTTTTTTTAAACTTAAATTACTATATACATTTTTCATAATGACATTGCCCCTTGAAGGTTATGCATCTCATTATACACCTTTTCAATCTTTAACTTTGTACTTGGCATACCTTAAACTATATATTCAAAATTAAAAATTTATGTTCTTATTCTAAAGCTTAACTATTCAACAATTTTTCTAATTCTTAAACTATTAAAGATCACGGCAATACGTATTGGATGATATCAGTACTGTCAGTCGGAACTGACGCTTCTTTATTGATCATTTTATTTCCGCTGCAGAGATCATTTCAATTATTTCTGTAACAAATCATTTTACAAACGTTTTGAGTAATACCAACATTCAGTAAACTAAAACCATCTCTTTCTGTTCCAAATTCTTTTCGATGGCAGAACGCTGATCCTACAATGGGTACGTATGCGTTCTATCTATTGGCACGTATAAGTAACGGCCCGTTGTTATATGCCATTCCAACACCAGCAATGAATTTGTGATTGGTGGGATGTTTAAAAAGCTGATTGCTTTCCATTTCTAAAATATTGCATGATTATTTTATTTCTGTTCCAGAGATCATTTCAATTAATTTTGTAAAAAATCATTTTACAAACATATTGAGTAATATCAATGTAAAAGGCGCTTTGTCCACTGTGCCTTTTCCTTCTCAGCGTCCCACCTCTGCTGCCAATTTCGACTTGAATTTGTCTTGGCCGTACAGTTTGCTGTCCCCTTCTCCTCCAACCTCTTCTCGTATGCAAGCGTTCTCTCTTGTACCATAAGGTCTATGGGTGTTATTCCAGTAATGACCTGAAGAGCCACCAGCCACACAGTCCCATAGGCCGATGCCACTCGAAGGAGTATCTTTCTTTGTGACCTCTCTATGATTTTTTGGTATCTTTGCCTTCTTATTGCCTGTTGCCATATGGGGGCACCATAACGAATAGTGTTGTGTATGGTACCACATAGTGCCGCCCTCTTGGCACTACTCGACCCTTTTATATTTGGCATGATCTTGCTTAATTTGGCAGTCTGTACGTCTGCTTTGCTAGTCACACTGGCCAAATGCGGCCCAAATGACCCTTGCTCGTCTAGCATTACGCCCAGGTATTTAATGGTCTTGGCAGGTTTTATGACCATTTCGTCCAGCATGAAGGTTACATGCCTCCTCTTTCTTCTGCCCCTCATTAACAAGGCCTCCGTCTTCTCCGGAGCAAGTCCCAACCTATGCTCCTTCATCCACTAGCTTATCTGATTTAGGCATTCGTTGGCATTTCGAATTAGGACTTATTCGTTCTCCGCCCCCACCACCAATGCCAGGTCATCCGCAAATGCAACACACATGGCGTCCTCCGTCAGGTCCAGACCCAGTACCCCATCGTAGAGGACGTTCCAGAGGGTCGGTCCCAATAAGGATCCCTGGGGCACGCCAGCCTTCGTCTCGAGCAACTCATCCCCACCAAGGCTAATCTTTCTACCCTCAAGAGAGCTTGATATAAGTGCTACCAGGTAAGCGCCTAATTAAAAAATAGGGGATTGGGTGGGATGTAAACATCGCGGCCTTGACTATTTTTTAACACTAGCGCTAACGGCGCATGGCACTTTCCGCGTGTATGCAAACCGCTTCGGGAAGGATGTTTCTGACGCCTGGATCAATTGTAGCGAGGTCGATGCAGTGGAACGCAACCTGTTTTGTTGCGACAGGTGGCATCAAATTAGAAGAGAAGCGCACGCTGCTATAGGGCAAACAATATCACCATACACCATGGTACCGCTGATGGTGGCAGGACCCTATAACTGGGAAATCATAAATGAGATGATCAGATCCATCATGGAGAGAAAGGAGGGAGAAGAACTGGAGAGGCAACGTGGAATAGCCAGAGCAAGATAGACGGGAAGAAGTAGTTGGAGTGCAGCCGATGGTAGTCGATGTGATATTTACAAATGGTCCCAACTATCATCAAGGGCTATGAGGGGTTTTAGTGGATAGGCGGTTTTGCATTGTAAAACTGTGAGTCCCACGCTCTTAAGTCGCACAGATCTAGCGCTTGGAGTGCGTAACGTGCATTTCCCCTGGCAAAAAAAACATCATTGTAAAAAAGAATCTTCTTAGTTACTATCGACCTGCTTTCAGTCAATTAAAACCTTCTCTGATGATTTGTAATTGATGGGATGTTTAAAAATTTGATTCCCTTCCATTTCTAAAATATTGCATGTTCTTTCAACAATTATAAGAGCGAAAATGAAAAGTGTGAACACATGGATGTTAAAACTAACATCAAGCAGTAAATAATTACTGTGACTTACATATATACCTCTTGAAGCTATTGTCGAGAATCTCCACGTACACTGATGAGACCTCATAAGTCGAAACACCGGTGTCTGTGCGTTCGATTATCGGCAATGGCACTTAATGTATGTGTGTATCTCAAACACATGCATATACCATAAGACCGCGTGCGTCTGCATTATCGCGATACCTGTAGAGTAAGCGAAACAGATAGAGATGTCTGTGTATTAGAACGGTAAACAAGTGGACGCAGTGTTATACTGGATTACAACAGAGCTAGTATTTCGCATTTGCCTATGATGCACTCGCATTTGTCCAAAAAATCAACATTTATACGGTGTAGTCGGGCAGTCGCATTCGCCGTCGCTTCCACATATGGGCGTCAGTTCGAGTTTTATTATTGCTTAAGAATAACATTTTTTAGCTAATTACAGGTTAATTGCAATGTTGAATTACAATTCTGTTTTAAGAAGTAAATATTTTATGTTTCAGTATTTTATTATAGTTGAGTTTTTAGATTATAATATTTGTTGAAAAATATTATTTTAGTTAAGCAGTTTTTTTCATTTTAAAGTCTAGGAGTTATTAATTATTTATTTTTGCTCTTTTATGTTGTTTATGAAGCTGTGATGAGTTAGTTCACTGACATATTATCAGTGATTATCTGATGCTTCAAACAACTACAAATAATTACTTACAACGGGAACGCAATACCTATTACACTGCTTTTCGCATGGTTTGCCTACGAATACATTTATACGTATAACTTATACGCCCGCTGTCGGTGTGGCAATTCAAGTTGGCACGCCCATTTATAGTCGACCAGTAGTTACTAATACATGCATCGCGCTATGAACGGCGGCCACACGGTATACTTTTACGTATAAAGGTATATATGTAAGTCACAGTAATTATAAGAATGTAATGATCAGTTGAACGATTATACAAATTTACTTCACGTCTTTGAGTAAAACACAGACCACTTTTAGCCTCTAGTTGCTACAGAGATATTGGATGATATCTGCCAACACATAAATCATAAGTAAGAGGATTAAAATCTGTTTTAGTGAAACGTATTTTTTTAATTATTTATAATGTTTCACCAAGAGGCAACTCCATACATTTTATTAAACCAATTGGAAACGATATTATTAAAAACGCGGAAAGCCTGTAGAATCACATGCGTTCGAATCGTGTCCATTGGAAGTGTGACGATTTTGTTCTGATAACGTTTAAAATACAAAGGTATCTATTATAAATAATATAATTTAATGTACTCGTAGTATCCACTACAAATTACTGCAATAAGTAGTAATTAGTCCATATGAATAAGTATTTGTTGGTGCTATTTACATATTGAGTAAAAAAAGTAAATTTAATTAAGGTGATGAAAAAGGGGCAAGCAGATATATAACTTTTATTAGAGTTGGTGAGAGCTAAAGCGTATTTATATATCTAACAAGGCACATCGGAGCTACAAAGATGTCTGGAATGGAGTAACAGAAACACCAGACATCACAAGTATTATAAACTTTAGTTATAGCACTAGTTTACAAAGGTGTATTAAATATTATCAATTAAGTGATATTTGCGAAAGAGCATGGAGCGATTGAAGGAACGCTACACACATGAGAAAGCAAGAAGAAATTGCTAATTCCAAAGTGCTGTTTGAAATATGTATGTGAAATTGACTTGAATTTTGCTATGCCCAATACCTCCACATACTACTTGTAAAGCATCTCAAGGCATACAGCAACACACAAAAATAACCTTCACTAAATATTTTTACTTTAGTACTGAAACTACCACCAAAGAAGCCGAGCACGGTGCAACATATAATGCTTTTGCTGTCTTTATAAACTTTCCTAAATGTAAGAGTGAACCAAATATTCTTGAACTTTGAATTAAAGTGCAATGTCTAATGTATGAATCCAAATAAAAAGCTAATCAGCATATAACATGGAGATGGTTAAGGATTACGATCATAAACATTTCATTATCTGAGTATATTACAATAGTACCTTATAATGTTAAAAGAAACAATTAAAAGCAAGTTACAAGGTTAAGATAGAGCATTTAATATTTGTACATTTCTGAAAAAAATTGTATGTATGAATAAAACACGATGGTAAAATAAAAAACAAAGGGTTTTATTTCAAGTAAAGATACCTATATTTGTAAAATACAGATAAAATGATTTTTAAAGTCTTTATAATGTAATATAAATTGATAAACTTCGAATTTGTGTGTTTAAATAAAGTTTAGTACATATATTTGAGAATATAATGAGATAGTCCTAGGACGTAGTGGTCGTAATGAATGCTCTCTGTATATTAATATTATAGTATTGAAATAACCACTAGGTACGATAAGACCTATAAATGAGATTGTTCATAAAATTTCTTGAATGTTCCCTGTATATTCAAATTCAATTGTTATTACTACTATATATTTATTTTAAAATTGTTTTATGCAAAAAATATTCAAAATCCTATTCTAAGTACTTCCAGTCTCTTAATAAATATCTACAGGATACATACTTTGTGAGATATTTGCAAAAAAATGCTACTCGCTAAGAGTAAAAGTATTACTTCCGGTCCGAATTTTGAATTTTCGTTTATACAAAAAATATTCCAAATCTAACTCTATATATTTATATATAGAATGCATAATTGACGAAATATTTGCAAAAATCGCTATTCGATAAGAGTAAAAGTGGTACTTCCGATTCGAATTTTGAAATCTCATTTATACAAAAAACATTGCAAATCTCGCTTTAAATACTTTTGTGCTCTTGTTAAATATATACTGAATGCATAATTTATGACATATTTGCAAAAAATCGCTATTCGGTAAGAGTAAAGGTGTTACTTCCGATCCGAATTTTGAAATTTTTTTATATAAATATATTGAAAATTAAGTTGTAAATACTTTTATACACGTAATGTATTCGTTTAAAAAACATGACTTGCGAAATATTTGCAAAAAAACTGATCTTCGATAAGAGTAAAAGACCCACTTCCGGTAGGAATTTCAAAAAACTTTTATAATAAATTTTTTCTGAAATTTAATTTTGCGTACGTATGGATTCTTTACAAATTTGTTTAAACTTAGTAGTTGACGAGGTATTGGTAAAATTCGATTTTTTCACAAAAGTAAACTTCTACTTCCGGTCTGGCGATTTTATTGAAAATCTAATCAGATCTCAAGAGGGAGATTATACTTGTAAATACAAAATTTGGAATTTATATCTACAGCGGTTTGACCGCTATCGTGGTCACACACACACACAGAGAGAGATAGACACACACAGAGAGAGATGGATGGAACTTGTATTTCTGAGGAATACGATGCACAGAACGCATTGAAATATCAGTGTTCCTACTAATTTCACGGACACTGATATGAGGATTTTCAACAGCAGCTTCCAGTACTTTCAACTTGTTTTCTACGGTCAAAACTGGCTTCGTTCTAACTCTCTTTGGTCGTTGAACAGTCCTAGTAGACGTAAATCTATCCAACACCTTTTTAAACGCACGTAGATTTGGACACGTTCTGAGAGGATATATCTCAGCGTACACTCGTGACACCAACAAACAATTTTTGAAACATTCTCCAAGAATAAACACAATGTCAGCCATTACTTGTTGACTTCCAGGCACTTTCGCAACATTTATCAGATAACAATAATGCTTCTGTCAGTTTATTGTTATTTTTTCCGTTTGTATTGACACTTGCACTTCTATTGTTTTATCATGACAGCTGACTTTGAAAAAGGACGTTTTTCGACAAATTGACCTAACAACTTCTTTTTTCTTATTAATTTTGTAAAGAAATGTGTTTTTTAATAAATGGAAAAGTTGGAATTTTGATTATTCAACGATGTAATTATTTTATATGGTTCTCATTTGATATTTTAGGAAAAAAAATGACTATTTGCAAAGCCCAATCAAAAATTATCTTCTTCCCTTAAATCACTTGAAAAAAAGTTAAGAGTAGGTAGAAGTGCTTTTAGTCTATCCCTAAATTCGAAATCGAAACGCCGCACAGTGGGGCAAAGAGCGGTTCTACCTGGCAAAAAATCAAAACATGAAATGTCGTGTTTACCCTCTATAGAGTTATTTTCTTAATTAGAACTATCTTTTGCATTAGAAAGCAGGATTGGGAGTATGTTAAATGTACCTGTACTCAACGGTACCGGTCTAGTTCTCGCTAACTGCTTAAGTCCGAGATTATAGTGAAGCGGCGCAGAAAGACATGCGGAACGAGGAGAGCGGTGAACTAAACAGCGGGGCACGGTGACATTTATAGTGGAGCTGTGGATAGCGAGGTGAGGAGTTCTGTACCAGGCTATTCTCTAACATTTTATTCAGTGTATTTCCAAAATTTCGCCTTTAAAGTTTCGAAAGCTTATGCTTGCAGAAAGTAGTGCCCTTGTAACACATGTTTTAAGTTTAATGCAGAAAAGAAAAAGGGCCAGAAGATGGTCAATCCATCCTATAAACGTAGCGAGAGAAAAAGACGGAGAATTTAAACGCCTGTAATTCAAATTAATAAAACATCCTAAGAAGTTTAGGCAATATTTTAGAATGTCAATATCAACATATATACAAATATAAAGTTTTAAGAGGGATCTCTACTGGATGGGCCAGTCCATTTGACAATATAGAAAAATCATAAACATTATCACTGCAGGGGTCGCGATTTCCCCTTAAAATTAATATCAAATTTCAACCAATGGTATAAATAATTACATCAATTTGTGGAGAAAACGCAAATTTACTTACGCTTAGTGGTAAAATTTTGAATTTCTTTTTATTTATTTCAAAATAAATTCGACAAAATGTCTAATATTGACCTACTTCTGCTACTAATTATGACAATTTCTAAAATATTTTTAGAAAAAATATTACTAGGCGTACATAGATATTCGAATTCTCTTTTATTTGTTATAAAAAAATTAAAAATTGATTAATATTTACGGTTAATTTTATGGGGAAATCAAACTATCTACAGTGGCCTCAGCGGCTGGGAGTAGAGATCCCTCTTAACCGTTAAATTATTTGAAGTAGGGTGGGTGCTATCCACGAAAACGGCCGAAACTCGTCGTAAGTTCCCGACCGCGCTTATCGCCACTGAAAAAAACAAACATGTTTGTTTCTACCTGCACCGCTATTATACACCGCACTTCTCGCCTCTCTTTTCACCGCTGCACTATAAACGCATAGATATAATTACTTTTGTTTGAATGTACCGCTCTGTAAAACTCGCAGTATCTGTCTCTCCTCGCCTCTCCACTATAATCGCACCCTAAGAAGTGTAGCCATCTATCGTAACTGTGTTATATTTGGTCTTCATTTGTGAATTTATTGTAGTGAAACTTTTTATATTATTTGAGTTTTTTGCTATGGAGCCTTCAACATCAGGTATGTATTTATAGATCATAAAGTTTTATTGTCATAAAAATCATTTAGATTATATAAAATGCCATAAATAATGGCTTATGTAAATGTAAACTGAGTTGAACATGTTTGCAAAAAGTATACATGAAAATAGTTATATATCAAGTTAGATTAAGTTTTGGTTTTAGTTTTATTTTAATAATTGGCCTTTATATATTATTCATACGTTATAATTTCTTGCACATATTTGCACATTTTGAGAATATTTTTTTGCCGATATTGTATTTTGCGGAAGTTAACACAATTTTGAATAAGTAACTATTTATTAATTTTCATTTACAGGAACGGCCTCAACTAAACTTTTTTTTAAGTCGACAAGAACTATTAGACATCAGACATCATGACAAGTTGCACCAGTACTGAAAATGAAGAAAGGTTCAACTTTTTGCGAGAAGAAATGAAAAGTCGATCTAATTGTCGGGAAGAGGATGTAAAGGTTTTAAATAAAAATTTAGCTCACTTCTTCTCACAGTTTAGAACACGTTGGACGAAGGCCTCTAGAATGAAGGAAAGGTTTCTTTTACAAAATAAAGATTGGCTGAATACATCAATATCTTTCCCTTCGGAAAAACAGCAACGGAAACGTAGAGGTCGCTCTGAAGTTCCTTTCGAAACTAGTGCAGAACGAACTAAGCAGCTAAAGACAAAGATACTTAGGGAATCCACTTCTGTTGCTGTTTTAAGTTATGTCACACAAATGAGTCTTAGGGCAACAGGACAATCACAAACTTCAAAAGAAGCATGGAACAAGGACTTCAAAAAGTTTAGGGAGCACAACTCGAGAAAATGTAGTAGAGAAAAATGTAACGAAGACATTTTTAATATGCTTCTGCTAAGCTCAGATCCTGTGGTGGTGGACAAAAGAAAAATGCCAAAGAAAAACCTGCAATCTCTACCAAAAGAGGCATTACAGCTCTTAAAATCATCATCTGGTCAAGTTGACACCGACGATGATGATGACGACGAAGACAGTATTGAAGACGATGAAACTTTCAATTCTGAAGATGACATTTGTTAATTTTTAAGTAAAAAATTTTGCAAACATTTGGAAAGAAAAATTATGTCTAAGTTATTATGTGTTTTACTTAATAAATAATATATAGAGAACATACACTTGGTTTATTTACTTTTATTAACGTTTATGAAAATGTATATATAATTTGAAATAAAAAATATGAGGTCTGTGTTTAGATGCTAATAAAAGCTCCACCACGCTACAATTTATATGTGTGACCGGTTTAAGGAAATCACGTGAGGTGCGATAACTTCGGGCGTATGCTTAATATTCTTATAAAATTTTATACAAATGCTACTTTTGTCGATAAGAATCAATGTACCAAAATTCAGCGTTCTTGCTTAAGCGGTTGAATTGATGCCAACTTTCAAGGCCTTCTGCCCCACTGTGCGCTGGTACAAAAAAAAATGTAGAAGTACGGTCTAACTGCGAAGAAAACCCGTTATAGTAGCGAAACCGCTAAAGTTACGCCACGGCACTGATGACCAAAAATATTTGAGGGACATGGTGATTGTAATTATGGACACTTTTCTCTTAGACTTTTTTCGATATATTGTATGATAGAGGAGCTACGGTCCGAGGCATCTTAGGTGCTACACACCACATTTATACAGAGTGTTTGAGAGAGACAACCTCTCACACACTCAAAATCTTTTAAATGAAACGTTACATTTTATTACTTTTTATGATACATATATCTTTTTGCGATTTGCAACTGTTTCTGAGATATGGTGTTTCTCCTTCGAAAGTTGTGTAACCTTCGAAAATTATTATGGGCGCATTAATTAAAAAGTAAATATATGATTTCACTATTTTAATTTAACGTTTGTTTCAATATTTCAACACATTCCCTTAGAATTACATACAACTTGATAACTGTAAGAATCCTTAAAAAAATTAAATGGAACACATGGTAGACGAAAGTAATAAATATGTACTATTTAAAAACACATGCTTTCTTATGTCTGTGGGCGATATTGTAAAAGTTATAGACTGTTATATCTGAATAAACTCGATTCAAAATTAAAAATTTAAAATAGGACTTGACATGTCTTGCATTACACATAGCATACCTTAAAGTATTCCATAATAATATATTATGTAATGAGCATTTAATAATAGCTATTAAGATACGCCTTCCGCTCGTATCGTAATGAATACGAGTGTCGTAATAGCCATTAAATGCAAGTTGCATACACTGTTTTTTCTACGACCCTATAATAAAACATTCCATAATTTCTGCTGGAGTCAAATTTTACATTTCACTGTCATTATCCCTCATTTTAACGTTTATATTTTCAAAAAAAAATGGGTGTGCTTAAGACCACACGGCAGAAGTGAAAACTTCATCAAGACCAGGTTAATAATACGAAATACAACTTTTTTTTTCGTTCTATATTCATTTGCATTTACATTTTACATTTTCCATTTTCGTTCTATATTACATTTAAAAAATATATATTTATTATTATTGTGTATACATTATTCTAGTACATTTTGCTCGGTCTGACCAAGTTTTCACTTCAAAAATTCATACGTACGCATGTATATATACAAATAGACGATATGATAATTCTCATACGAGTACCCGCGCTGGTCTAATGGTAACGTGCCGGCCTCACACCCGGGCGGCTCGGGATCGCATCTGCACGAAGAATTTTTCAGAAAATAAAATACAATATTTCGCGTAGGTATTTATTCCAAATTTCAATTTAATTGAAATTAAATACCGCTAGTTAGCGTTATAATACAAAGCCGAGCGTGAAACGGTTGCCGAGCGAGTATAGCAGAGACCGGCTGAGACGCGTTAACTATATCTCTCTCGCTCTCTTAGTCGACTAGACTCGAGCCGACTTTACCCGAGCGAGCGTTACATAGCCGAGCGTGACGGCTCAGTTTCGTTCAGTGCCCAACAATCAACGTGCCCATAGAAGTTTTCACTTTAAAAAGCACAAATTTTAACTACTTAGTTAGTAAATTGCAGAGAACTGTCACACTTAATTAGTTTTTATATATGTCAGATATGCAGCCGCCATAATGAATATTGTTTGAATGTTGGAATGTCGCATTCCTATTGGATATAAACTTGTATCATAATGAAAATCTGTATCGTAATGGACATCATTAAAGTACAGGTTCAGCATATATAATAATGCAATTAAAGTATGGGAGTAGAAAAAAGGTATTTACAATATTTCTGTTTACAACTTTCACCAAAATTTTAAAATGCATTAAATAAGCTCGAAAATTAGTGATTGCCGTGGATTTAAAAATTGATAAAACTTCAAAGTTTCATTTATTTAGAAGAGAAAATTTTCGTTAAAAGTATAGGAATTTACAAGGAATTGAAATTATTTACTGGCATAAAAATATACAGGCGTGTACAGTTTTCACAATTAATCAAAAAGAAGTAGCAAATATTATACAAAAAAAAAACAAACTAAAAGACCTTTAGCACACAAAGCACAAAAAATACGTATTTCGACAACTATGTTGTCATCTTTAGTAGCACTGATTAAAAACCGCTTTGCCTATATACAGTAGCGTATACAGAACAACACTGATTTTAAATTTACAGGGCTGGCTGGCTTATTTATATTTATACCTAAGCTATTAATTACCTTATTAACGGTACCTGATCATTGTACCGTTAAATTCTTCACGCTGAAAACTATAATCGTATTCTGAATTCATTAATCTATTTAAATTTTTGTGAATGTATATATCTCATAATTATCTAGTTCTCATACTTACTTGGTCCTCTTCGGTGACTCTCCTTCACAGATCTGGACTCTCAAACCTCTCAACAAGTATCACACAATCGAGAAGAAACAGAACCAAGTTCATCTTCTATTCATGGACAACGAAAACGAAAATCCCATACTTATGCACTTGTTTTACAAGTTTGAGGCCGCTTGCTGGAACGGCATGACCTGTGTCCAAAATATGTCGAGCTACACTAGACTCCTCTGTCCTATTAAACCGGATGTGCTCTTTATAGCTAGTTGCAATCGAACGTCTAGTCTGGCCGATACATTTATTACAATTAATTTTGTAAATTCCAGATTTTTGTTCTACCTCAATTTTACCTCTAGTATTGCTCAAAAGACTTTTCAACGAATTACATGATTTGAACGCGACTTGCAAGCCAACATTTTTAAAAATATTATTAAAGTTTTTCGAAATATTATGAAAAGGTCCGACAATAAATTTCATAGCTTTATTACTTTGAGGTAGCGAAGTTGTGTAATTTACTTTTTTAACTGAAACAAGATATACATAGATCAACAAAATGAAAAAAGCACTTTATAATGCACAGAATTTACTTGTTTCAAAATTTTACATTCTGCAAGTCCCATAGACATTCAGCGACTGATATGCATTTTTGTTTGGAATTCCCTGCTTTAATTATATTTATGCGTGAGTACTATTTTTTGAATATGCGAATGAAAGCTTTTACTTGGAATTAGATATCAGTCAAAAGATAAGTATTATACCGTCATAAAACTTAACAACAGATAACCTTAACATACAATAAAATGGGATAAGCTATCCCGAGTTAATATTAAAATAAATTCATATCACTTTGTATAAACTCCATAAAATTCTAAAGTTTAAAATTGCATTATACGAACAAGGGATTCTCACAGACACATTAACGACTTAAGTGCCTTCGAAGAGCTCCCGCGTAACCTACTATCGGATGCCCGCAGTGTTCGTTTTCGGTGTCGACGTTTTTCCTTTATCACGTTTCTGGGATGTTCTTTTTATATGTATATTTTAAATATTATGACACCTACACGTAAAGACTAAACAGAATTATCCGAGCGAAACAGCTCCGCGAAGAACAGAAAGGAGAAGAAGAAAATAAGAGTGTATCCTGATATAATTTTATTTATGGAAGAGAGGTGTAAATGTTTGGGCAAGCGGTGTTGGTGGTGCAGCGAACTTAGCTCGGGCGAAGGCAGCGGTTCCCGTTGGTGTTTTCGCCGATAAGTAGTATTAAATCCAGTGTCGTGTTCTTCCACGGAAAATTCGATTATCTGCTAAAAGCATGACGCGTGATGGCTGGTGAAAATTGGACGTCACTTCCTACTACCTCGATTGTGGTGTAGAGCGGTAACAATTCCAGGAATGCAAAGATCTCATCCAGAACTATGTCGCGTACATAGGGTTTACACGGAAATACAAAATATTTCGAACATCTAAAATAGCGGTGATACAATCAACTTGATAATCCGTTTTCTGTTTTTGCCTCAAAATACATAAAAAACATATGTTATCTAGTTAGTTGCGTTATCTAGGAAATGAGAAAATAATGTCTTAATATGTGGGATACATATGAAGGATCCAATGAAAGAAGTTGCTATGTACCAGATAGGCGACCATCACGTTAGTTAGCTCATTTCAACGCAAGAAATTATAATTGTTACGGTCTAAAAGTTCACCCTGTACATACAAACACACACACACACAAATATATATTATATTTATATATCTATATACCGCATGTGTAAAATCATATTGGGGATAGGATATATGTATACTAGGCACACCGGCAACAATGCCCAATCGTGGCCTTAGTCTTGGTACAAGGAAACAAGGTATGCTTTCGCGCATCTCTGGATGACGCGCATTCGACTTCTAGTACTACCATTTCAATAAAGTTGTGAATTCACAGGACACTATTTTTCCTTTTTAACAGAAATACAATACAACACAGTAAGAAAATAAAAGCACAATTCTAATTAAACATTAATTCTTAGTAAATTATTATATAAATTTATTAAGAACGGAATTCTAATCAAAATAAAAAATATACTCTAAACAATATTAAAAAATAAAATGTTATTGCATATGTTCAAAAATGTCTCCTTCAGCAGCAATGCATTGTCCGAGCCTATTATATAAATTTTCTCGCACATTACGAATCACATCAACTGTTACGGATTCAAAAGCCTCTATGATTAGCCTTCTCAGAATATCTAAATTTTCTAGCCTGCCAACTTGTGCACTGTATATTTTATTTTTGATGTATCCCCACAAAAAGAAATCATTTGGCGATAGATCAGGAGATCGCGGAGGCCAACGAATGTTTCCTGTTCCACTAATGAGACGATCAGGAAAGTATTTATTAAAAAATACTTTATTCTGACAGCATTATGTGCAGGACAACCCTCCTGTTGGAACCAAATAATATCCCGATCTATTCCGGTATTATCAATAGCGGGAAGTATCTGATTCTGTAGCATATCGAGGTATTTGTCCGCATTTAACGTACCATCAATAAAAAATGGACCAAGCAAATGGTCACTCAAAATACCTGCCCAGACATTCACTTCCTGGAGATATTGGGTGTGTTTAACAAAATATCTGTGCTGATTTTCCCGAGCCCAATATCGAACAACAGAAGGATTGTGCTTTCCATTTAATGGAAATGACGATTCATCTGTGAATACAATATTTGCGATGAAATTCTCATTTTCATTTGTCTTTTCCATTACGGTTTCATAAAACTCCATTCGTCTAAAATTGTCATCGAGAAATATTTCTTGCGTTTTCGAGTATTTGAAACATTTTAATTTATTTTGCTTCCATATGTTCGCGACGGTTTTATTACTCACACCCAATTCCTCGGCAACACTTCTGGTAGATACCGTATCTCTACAAATCATTATATCCCGCTCTTCTCGTTCCTCAGCTTTTAGTGGATTTACCTTTCTAGGATTACAATGTGCAATTATTTAAACAAAGACATTTTTCAAAGCTATTCAAAATATGTAATATGCTTTGCTCACAGGGTACGGGTCTGTCTGCAAATATTTGCGGAAATAAATTTATGCAATCCTTTGCAGAATGACCACTATAGTACCATTTAATAATTTGCAGTTTTTCTTCTGGTGTGTAGTGAGGCATTGTTACCATTGACCCCTCCTGTCACAAACACAGAACGACGCCGTTCGACACGATCTCCAGATACAATTTTAGTTGTTAAAGGAAGTTTTGGAAAATGCTCTCTGTCAGTGAGTTCAGTCAGTGACTTCTGTCAGAGTTATCAAGTGACATTTTTGTCGATAAATGCGCGTCATCCAGAGATGCGTAAAAGCATACTTTGTTTTCTTGTACCATGACTACGGCCACGATTGGGCGTTGTTGCCGGTGTGCCTAGTATACATATATCCTATCCCCAATATGATTTTACACATGCGGTATATATAAAATAAAATTATTGTTCTTAGTCGTTTTTTAAACATAAAAATCCAAATGTATCATTCTTGACGTATATACACGATTAAAAGATCCCATTCCATCACAGCAGTCCCTCGTTGTATACAGTATTCCTTGTAACGATTGTAATAAAAAATATAGCGGCCAAACCAAACAACTTTTGGAAGAGCGAATAAAAGAACACAAATATGCCAAAAATCTTACGTCTTTAAAAAAACACAAAGATAAAACGGGACACATCTTTGATATTAACAAAGTAAAAATTATCATGACTACGGCCACGATTGGGCGTTGTTGCCGGTGTGCCTAGTATACATATATCCTATCCCCAATATGATTTTACACATGCGGTATATATAAAATAAAATTATTGTTCTTAGTCGTTTTTTAAACATAAAAATCCAAATGTATCATTCTTGACGTATATACACGATTAAAAGATCCCATTCCATCACAGCAGTCCCTCGTTGTATACAGTATTCCTTGTAACGATTGTAATAAAAAATATAGCGGCCAAACCAAACAACTTTTGGAAGAGCGAATAAAAGAACACAAATATGCCAAAAATCTTACATCTTTAAAAAAACACAAAGATAAAACGGGACACATCTTTGATATTAACAAAGTAAAAATTATCAAAAAAGATAATAACGCAAAGGATGAAAACGTCCTCGAAATGATAGAGATAAAAAGATCACGGGACGCTGTAAACGATAGACGTCAAATCGATGGATTGTCTAAAATTTCCATATCTTATAGAACATCACAAATAAATAAATAGAGTACCCATGTATTTCCGATGTCCTTCAATGTTAATATAAAGTTGTACAAAACAAAAAAGCCCAAAAACAACCAGCACATAAAGAAGTAACGTCTTGGAATAAATTTATTATTTTAAAACAGTAATTCTATGAAATGGAAATATTCATAAAATTTTTAAAAAATCACAAAGTTTACATCACCATAATGGGCGGTAAGTTTAATATTCTGCAACAAGAACTAAATATCGGTTTCATTCTTTCCAACAATTTTTTCTTAAAAAATACTATTCCAAATTGCCTCTCCTGTTGTAACCAATTATTCTACAGAGAGTTCATGTGAAGGCCCTGAAACCTGCGATAACACTGATTCGAAGAAAAATAAATGTATAAGCAAAACACTTATGGTTTAGTAACTTAAAAAAACTAACATTTCAACGATAATGAAAGGAAGAAACCTACTTTCCGATTTAGATTTAGAAGCTGAATACTGGGGTTTAGTAAATTTAAAACCAACACCGTCCGTTATGAAAATTAATCCTCCTAACGGTGATCAAAAGGACACAAAAAACTTACGTTCGATGTTTAATGTCGAAAATAAGCAGAAATCAAATTCCAAACTGCAAGTGGAACGGCAAAATTCTTACAACTTTACAGGAATAACTTCCATTTTTGAGAGTTTTAAGCCTAATTTCTCTTCACACTATGGACAAACCTTGTATATGAAAAATAGCACAAAGCCTCGCGATGTGAAACGCCGACCAACAACCAAAAAAGTCATATCCAAAACTTCGTATGAAGTGATTACCAAAACCAAACTAGTATCCCTATGTCAAGCTGCTTCTTTGGCGGTCCGAATTCAACAAAGCAGGCTGATAAACAAAGTGCAGCCACCTAAAGTCTTATAATGGTACGAGGGAACATCACCCAACGACACCCAATTTCTTTGAAAACGCTAACCCAAATTTTTATCAGTACTCTGCCATGCAGAGAGTCGTATTACACCAGATCAGACAGAAAGCTTCGAAAATACTTTGACTTAAATTTCTCCGTAGCATCTCTTTATTGTAGTTTCAGAAAGAAAAAGATAAGGAAAAAGTTTGAAGGTTAAATACATAAAGAGAACTACATCTTCGAAGTACTGAGTTCTTCGCACAAGCCGTATCATATGCACAGAAGAAGCCAGTGAAGAAAACAACTGAAATAAATTTATGCAGTTCAATCTCTTCAAAATCCTTAGATATTAAAATTAACTGCAAGTAAATACTTGGAGTAGAAAGTACTTTAAGGTGTAGTTTTACATTAAAATATTTATGTGCATTCAAATCCTATATAAGGTAAAAGTACCCTTCGCCGACCACTTTAGATTTTGTACCACTTTAAGAGATAAAATAAGGCACTCCTTAGCTATGGTCTGATAAGGATTTATTTTTGAGCATAAAATTGTATAAGTTAACATTTAAATTGAATGGCCGATATACTTTAATAGCACATATATATTTTAAATATGTATAAGTATATTTTTAACTTTTGAAAATTCGAAAATGTCCCCTTTACCGACCAAATTTTGATATGTTCGCATTACCGACCATTTGTAGGAAAATAATAACTATTGGAACTTTCCTTTTCTAAGCCTTTCAGCCTCTTCATTTTCTTTTCTTCATCTAATCCCCTCTGGTATACAGTGTATTCTTCAGATGAAGCTACTGTGGGGGTAAGCTTTCTAGATTTTTTTTTATTTTGTCGTTTTGTTTCCGCTCTGGCCAAATGAACGCCTTTTTAAATGGGGTTCCAATAATTTTATAAGGGGTAGGTATGTTTGGGACTTTTTCAATATCGGCTTTATTTTTTACAATATTTTCTTTATCGCACTTTGTACTTTCAAATAGATTTTCGATAGTTTGGGGAGTTTTCATTTGAGGCGAAATGTTTATGTTATTTTTCTATTCCTTGGTATAGGCAGTTAATTTGGTCTGGGGTTTTATGAGTATCAACACCAAATTGTGTAATTCTATCTCCTACAAAAAACCTTTTTTCGGAGAATTTGGTATGGGTGGTAATAAAATGCTTCCATCCTCTTGTACTTCCAGATTTAAAACGTTATGATTGTCTTTCCAAATTCGGTCTTCCATATCAATATAATGAATATTGAGATTACTATCACACAGTTCATAATCTGGCAGGTTTCCTTCAAGGGTTACATCGTGTTCGTTGTATTCTTCAGGAGTATGACACTTCTTAAATGTTTTTCTCCAAAAATAAAATAAAGTTATAAAAATTATAGACTGTTTAAAAGCAAACCGATAGTACTGTTTTATTAGGTCGGTAAATGGAAAATTCATATTTTGTGCGAACCTTAAATCGGCCACAATTGAATTTAAAAAACTAAGAGACATATTAATAACTACTCCTCTCTCACTTACTCTGAGGGCTAATAAATGCCTCAAAATCAATATAAAATAAGCATACTTTTAAATTAATTATGAATTTTTCTAGAATGGCTTATTATTTATTTGAAATAAATTCAATCAGAATCACGATAGATATTAAAAAGTGCTATTTTTCTGCTTATTTTAAATAAAAAGTGATTAAAATGTTGTGGTCGGTGATACCTCATTATGCTAAATAATTAAAGCATTTTCCAAATAACTTAAAGCATATCTGCATTGCTATATAATAACGTAATATAAGATCAAACTTGTGCACACTTAGCAAATTTTTGTTTTATGGTCCATAATATGAAAAGTAAAAATTAGTCAATTTTGAGATAAAAACCTTCTACATCTGGTCACATTGCCAGACAAATATCGATTGCTTGAGAATTGATGCATTTATTGCATTTTTGAATTCCCCGTATAATTTTTAGTCAAAAGTTATAAGATAGTGTAAAGTTTTTGACTTATTCCCATTTTTCTGAAAAATTCAATGTTTGTATAAAATTATATTTCTCGAAAACGACGTAAAAACAAAATTTTTTGCAGTATTATTTACAATAAGAGGTCCTAATAGAAGCATGTTTTATTTTTTTACAGTTACTAACTGCATGTGCAGGAAGCTGGATTAAAGTTACACGTTTTAGAATAAAAGTAAATTTTTTAAAATGGAACACTCTGTATACCAGTTCATTTTTGAATTGTTTATTAAATTTCATGTCAGAAAATTTTGTCAGTTTTGTGGTTTAATTAATATAGTATCGTACTGACAAAATTATATCAAAAAGCGACAATAGCTCAGTAACAGTCACTTTTAATGTATTAACGTCCTACATGTTTTTGATGTGAAATTTAATAAGAAATTCAAAAATGAAATAATATACGGGGTGTTCTATTAGAAAAAATTTACTTTCTTGCAAAAACTAACAAAAGCATATCAAAAAACGACAGTAGCTCAGTAATAGCCACATTTAAAGTATTAACGTCTTACATGTTTCTGACATGAAATTTAATAAACAATTCAAAAATGAACAGATATACAAGATGTTCCATTTAAAAAAATTGACTTTTATACGAAAACGTATCATGTAATTTTAATCCAGTTTCCTTCACATGCAGTTAGTAACTGTAAAAAAATAAAACATGCTTCTATTAGGACCTCTTATTGTAGACAATACTGCAAAAAAATTTGTCCATGTAATACGTCGTTTTCGAGGAATATAATTTTATACAAACATTGAAGTTTTCAGAAAAATGGGTATATGTCAAAAACTTTACACTTTAGGCCTATACTATCTTATAACTTTTTGACTAAAAATTATACGGGGGAATACAAAAATGCAATAATATATAGGGTGTTCCAATTAAAAAACTATAACTATGGTTAGCCACCAAGTTATGGAACACTCTGTATAATTGAAAATATTTTTAAAATGTGCTCCTAATGAACAGCTATCACAAGGAAAAAACCGCTTCGAAAGATCTTTACTCATAAAGGCATAATCGGCCTTAGCCGCTTAGATGACTCACCCGTATATATGTATTGAAAAAATGAATGAACATCTTCTTGGTAGTAGTGGCATAATGATGAGCAAAAATAATAACAATATGACAACTGGTTGTCATTTAGAAAACATTGACAAATATAGAATGTAAATCAAATATGTGTTAATGAAAATGTAAAGAATAAGCATAGGACATTAAAAGGTCTAGGTGTACCATAAACTGTTCAATTAATGTAATTATACAAATAATAACGATGCAACTATTTAATTAAAAGAATTACGAGTAGAGTTGTTGATATTATGACAAACTAGAATATAAAATCAGTCATGTATAAATGAAAATGTAAACAAATAAGCATAGGACAACCGGTATTACTCATGCAGTCCCATCAAATGGTCTAAGTTTACTTAAGACATGTACATTTGATAGAAAATACATAAAAAATAAATGATGCAACTATGTTATGTATGTGTTAACATGTGTTTGTAGCTTCAGACATATTATGTATATGTTTCTACCTTGTTTGGTTTCGTCAGTGCAGCATAACGAGGAAGGTGTATGTTAAAGCACTAATATGTGTTTATTAAAAAATATAGTATTACATTAAAATATAAATCCAAAATGTCCAAGTGTTAAACAACAGTGCACTTATTTAATATTGTGTAATGCCTAATTTCAACCAGGCAGTTAATAAAATATATTAAAATTCTTTGCCAAATATACAAATGTATTGAAAAATTGAATGAACATATTCTTGGTAGTAGTGGCATAATGATCAGCAAACATAATAACAATATGACAACTGGTTGTCATTTAGAAAACATTGACAAATATAGAATATAAATCAAATATGTGTGAATGAAAATGTAAAGAATAAGCATAGAACAATTGTTATTACTTATGCAGGTCCATTAATACATTTGTATATTTGGCAAAGAATTTTAATATATTTTAATATATTTTAATATATTATATACATATAGAAATGTCATATATTTCTTGAGAAGAAAGATAAATAAACTAGACACCATCCGATCTTTCCTGTTAGCAGTACGGAAATATGACGACGTAATGGAATACGACAAGGTGAGTGTGTGGTTATTCGGGTAACAAATACGATTTTTACACTCCAACAAATAACCCGTTCCTATCAAGGTTCTTCATGGTAACAGCGATCCATCGACGTCGAAGTTTCGCTTCAAAGAGGATTATTAACCGTATGCTATTCTGCTATATAGTCAATCTCATACTTCAAACATACTCTTTTGGGTTGAGACGTACATATATAGATACTATGAGGTTATTCTTATATAGTCATGTGAAATATAGTTTTTTAGGCCCTTGTTAATTTATTATTTGACATTTTTATCGAAAACTAGTGTTGGAACAATGCTGTAACAAAAAAGATACGAAGCGTTGATCAAAGTTAATTAGCCTACGTTAGTACTGAAGAACAGTTATAATATATTATAAATTAACATATTCAGTTAAATCCTTGTTATTCTATTACCTTAAGCACAGTAACTTGTTCCTAAAGGTTATAAAATTTGTTTGTAGTCACCGCCTGTATAGTGACATGCATCGCTCGACCAGTTTCCCGGTTGACTCGACTGTTAAAATTGAAAAAAACACTGGCTCTTTGGGACATTAAAATACAAATTTGTTTTTATAGTAGTAAAATTTAGTTTATAAAATACTACTTCTCTGGATTTTTTCTTATTAATAGCTAGTGAAATAGGAGTAATTCCTAAAAATTCTTCCATAATCTATCCATCTATTTGACGATCTCTCAACCAACATTCACATTGACAGTTAATTTAATCAAACCCAAAAAGCGGCAAATTCAATGTAAATATAAGAATAAAAACATCATATGCAAGAATAGAATAACATAAATTTAAACTTATTGGAAATGTCAGTAATAGGTACTTACATGAAACGCTTTAATTAATTAGATAATGTATTTGAGGTTAGGTATGATAGTAATCACTTCAATCAATAATATTTTTTTAATTTAATGTTTGTACAAAAAATATTGTACAAACCACTTGCGTGAAGACATCTTCTACGCATTCGCTAAATTAAAAGCACTCGCTTCCTTCGGTCGCTCGTGCCTTCAAAATGCGCTTATGCGGGAACATAGTCGTTCGGCACATGGTTCGTATATAACTATATTATATTAGTTTGCACTATATGTAACAAAGACTCACAGCCATCCTTTGTTATGACATGCGAAAGATCAGCTTCGGCGAATCATCAGAAACGGCAGAAAGCCGGGTTACAACGTTTTACGTTTTCCGATTCCTAATCGCCATTCCCCTCTGTTCATCCATATGCCCTCCTCCAGATCCGTCTCTCGAATTTCCTTATCCACTCCGTCTCTCCAGCTTCTGCGCGGTCTTCCTCGTTTTCGGTTTCCTTGGGGGTTCCAGTTTAGTACTTTCTTTGGGATTCTGTGTTCTGGCATTCTTTGGACGTGCCCATACCATATTAGCTGTTTAGTTATAATGTCATCAATAATGTCGTGTTGTATTCCCATTTCGTGTCTAATGGTTTCATTTGGCACTCTATCTCTCCTGGATTTTCCTGCAGCTCTTCTCCAGAAGTCCATTTATGTGGCTTTTATCTTTCTTTTTGTTTTTTCTTTTATCGGCCACACCTCCGAGCTATATGTTCACGATGGAGTTGTAAATCCTTTTTTTCTTTTCTTTTGTAATGGTCTTGTCCCATAGAATACTGTTCAGCTGTTCCCTATACGTTTCTGTCCGATATTGCCTCATCTAGTGTCCCTTCCTTAGATATTTTCATTCCTAGGTATTTGCATATATTGCAATGTTTGATGATTTGTCCCGTTGCTAGGTATAGGTCTTCTTGCTGTCCTCCTATGCACATATACTCCGTTTTTGTTATGTTGACATCCAGGCCCCATTTTCCGTATTCCTTGATGAGCTTTCGGCTCATATATTCCATGTCATCTATATTGTGCAATAACTACCTGGTCGTCCGCGAAAGAGAGAGTATTATAGAATTAGAGAATAAACACTGTAATTAACAAATCAAAATAAAGCCTATAACTAAATGCATTAACGCGTTTTAAGCTTAAATTTTTTCTAAACACAAACTATAGAACAAAGTTGTAAGATTGTATGCTAATGTATCAGATCACAAAAAAATTGTAGAAGTTTCATATTACATAAGTATATGTAGATAAAATAAAAAAAAATAACTTCACGTATTTCACCTGGATCGTTTCGCCGGAGGTCAAAACCAGACGTTAGAATCGATAAAACCGGAGCTTCCGTTCACGTTAGCATTTGTACGACCAACGAAGCGACGACAAATATGACAGATTTATGAGAGCGAACATGAAATGTACAATTCCCAATTTACCAGGAGCGATTCCCTCTTCAAGTGCTGCGGTTTTGTTAGTTCGACGCCATGTGGTGAACTACGTACCGATATTCTCATTCAAAAAAGTTCATCTTCTTCAATGTCTCGCCGTAATATAAAATATAAAAACATGGGAGACGTTTTATTTATTCAAAAGTTAAAATGAAGTTTACATAAGTGAATAATAATAAACGACCTTTTTGTCAGAGAAACATAAAGTAAAAATAAATTTTTCATTATCTTTTCCTTTTTGTATTTGGACAGAATTAAAGACTCCTGTGAGGCAGATGTAGCAATTAAATTCTATTTGATTGGAGAACTGAATGGGTGTATTACAAGAGTCCATTTGAAAACCACCGAGATTTCATTACATATGCATTAATATTTATATGTATTTTTTCTGGTTATTCCATTAATACTCTTTGCATTTAGAAAAGTAATAACCGTATAATTACTAAATTAAATCTAATACAACTTTGTACGAATAGTTTTCCTCTTCAATTTTGTATTAAATTAAATAAGTATAATTTTTCTGGAGTTTATTTCAATGTTTTGTTTATTTCTTTCAGTATTTTCCAACTCATATTCATACATGTCATTATATATAGTTTTGCCTATAATTTTCACGTTTGTTAATCTAGAATGAACCTTCATAATTCACGGTTTCGGTTGCTTTTATTTTGTCAGGAACACCAATTTCAAATTATACAAAAAGAAATGAAAACATGCGAAAAATTGGTAAGGCTTCAAGAGGATGGAATAATTGTAGTTTCGCGTGCTTTTCAGTAATACTGACGTGTAAATAATTAAGAAATTTTTTTCTTTGTAATATTATTCTGTTTTTCCCAAAATAGTCTTAGAAACAATATTTACTACGTGCTGCAATTCTTGTTGCAAATTAAACACTAAATTTTTCAGTATTTAAGTCCTAGTATTTAGAAAATTTCATCTAACGTTTTTGTACTTTGCTAGAATAATATTGGAATTTTACTTTTACTTAGTATTGTGATGATGAAAATCTTCGACCTCGTCGAGATTTTTGCAGATGTCCACGTTTTGAAGTCCCCTGATACCGAAAAAATCTTCGTCTTCAGATCTGACTAATTTTCAGTGAAATCGGCAGACCGGAAGTAATAGTTTACTTGAGTGAAAAAAATCGAATTTTGCCAATTTTAAATTTAAACAATTTTATAAATAATTCATATCTACTCAGAATTGAAGTTGAGCAGAATTTTATTAAAAAAAGTGTTTCGAAATTTGTACCGGAAGTAGGTCTATCTCATCAGAAATCAGTTTTTTTGTGAATATTTCGCAAATCATTCTTTTTAGACAAGCACATTACGGGTATAAAAGTACTTAGAACTTTAATTTTCATTACCTTTTGTATAAAAGAAATTTCAAAATTCAGATCGGAAGTAACACTTTTACTTGAGTAGCGATTTTTGCACGTATGTCGTAAATTATGCATTATACATATACTGTAGTCGACATATTTTAATTTCTGATACGAAAGTAGAAAGAGGAAAAGAGCGCGACGAAATAAACTAAAGATAAACATAAGCGAGGCTGCCAAGATAGTACACTCGACAAACGTTTCCTATGAAATGTAAGGCGTGAGGGTCCCCCGACACTGCGTTGCTCTCCCACCACTGTTAGCAAGCAGGCATCGCTGCATATTATAAGGTCATCTTCTGCATGATATAGAAGTATAAACCGAAATTAAAATTTGACGACTACGCTATATATATATATATATGAAGAGAATTTTCTTGAATTAGCGGCATTTTAAATTAATTGATGACAATTACTTGCATTATTTTAATAATAATATATACGGCAAAGAAACAAGATTATATGTGTTTAATATATACATTAATCACATATAAAATATTAATTATATATGTATATATATATATATATATATATATTGTAGAAATACCCCCTTTTAAAAGTGTATCTATTACATTTAACAATATACTACAATATCTTATATATAAACTTGGGTTGCCAATATGTATTTTCAATTTCAATGAATTATTAATATGCCCGTACTAACTCAGTCGTATAATTTTTATGTACTTTGATATCTCTTTCTAACACATTCAACAATATTACATGTAATACTGATATCATAAATCTAACATTACAATTTCAATTATATTCATCTTCTAAAAATTCCTACTTTTATATTTTCTTTTACTATAATACTCCTTAGTCCGAACCTGTATCTTTTGGTTCACTTAGCAAATTATATACTAGTAGTGATATAACTTCTGGTAAAGTTGGTAACTCGGAACTTGACAATAGTATCGCTTCAAGTTGAAAATTATTATAACTAGATTTCAAATAACTAATTTCTTTTGATACAAAATCTATATAATAAGATTTTTCTTATTACTGCATAACAACACTTTTAATCTCAGGAGTAAGTATTTTTTTTATAGGATATGATTTATAGTCCATAAATTAAATTGATGTTTTCATTTCTAGGTATTTCCATATTTTATATGGTAGTGATTTTCTAACAGATACTATATTACCATTAAAACAAGGATATAAAAACTAACAAATATTATATTCATTTGATAAATTATTTACAATATTTCTGGTGATATGATGAAAATGCCACTTTTAATACAACATCCTATCTAAACTTGTTCAACTAAAAAATATGGTTATGAAAAGAACAGATGTTAACCTCTCTTTTTTTAAAGGTATGTTATTCAATAAATTTATCTTTAAAATTTATGAAAATTATTACAAACTTATTAGATTTATATTCTTATGCAATTATTTACGATCTCTTACTGATTTATGGATATAATTTGTCATGTGGTTTATTTAATTGTACTCTAGTACAATTATTTGAATTATAATAGCAAAAACCAAATGGAAAATGAAAATAGTTCAATACAACCTTGGTTTATTTCACAGTCTTTTCTTATCTCGTAGCTCCTTTTAATATCTTCTTCTACCTTTGTAGCCTCAGATGAACGCAAATCCTACAGCAATAACTTCTTCGGACTATGTAACAGCTATTTGTGCCTCCTAAAAGCGACTATCGATACAGGAACAATGAAAAATGGTCCCAACAAGATTGGAATTTCTTTCTTGATTATTTAAATAATACTCCAATGATTCATTAACTCCGTCCAGGAAGTTCTACGTCTAATTATACAGCTTGTGATACTCCAATTCCACTGTGACACCTTTGGTTATGGATACTCCTTCAGGAAAATTACGTTAAATACTCCAATTCATTTATAGCCTAGTTAAATATGGATACTCTTTTAAGAAAATAGTGTATGATGCTCCAATACCACTGTGACCTCGCTAAACATGGATTCTTCTTTGCTGGTAAGTATTTTTAAATTATATTTCAGTTTAATTGCACTCCTATCTTCTTCCTTTATTACAGTTTAGAGAAAACTGTTGACATTTATTTTTTTAGCACACTAATACTTCGTAGTCTATACTACTAATATTCCCAAATGTGTGAATATTAATTTCCAATACAATAACACTTTTATTTATCTATAATTTATGAAATTATGGCTATTATAAATTGATCGCCAATTTCATAAACTCACTCTGCGAAAATTATTTTTCGAATTTTTTATTTATTTATCCCATTCCCTTAGTGATACTACCTATTTTTCAAATTGACCAATCTCCATTATCCACCTCTTAATTATACTCAATATAAATTCCATTCTGCTATTCTTTTTATAAATACCATTCCATATAACATTACTCTTATTATGATAATTTTATCTATGAATTTAGTATAAAATTTATGTATTCAGACCCATTTAACACAATCTCTAATAACTTTTCTGTACAAAATGTCAACATTGACAACCACTGACAGTTCCTTCAAATATTTTAACGCGGGAAATTATAATCAATTTTGACAATGCTTTATAATCAAATTTACCTCTTAATACCATTTCTCTTCATTAAATTCAATTGAACAAGTTTTTATAAATTAATATAACATATCGAATTAACAATTAAATACAAATTCTCTATTTTACAGATTTCTATGTCATTTGACGAACCATGGACCTTACACAACAAACTATATAGAATCAAATAAGGACCATCAGTAACTATAAAAATATTAATAAATCATTATTCTCTTTATAATACTATTTCTAATTATAAACATATATTTATATTGTCGGTATGTACCTAGTACTACCTCAATATATATATATATATATAAAGGAAATAACACGGATACATTAAATAACACGAAAAAGAATAATAACGGGTAAATTCCGCTGTAGAGCAATCGTAGACACGTGTTTCTAAATATTGGTCGTCAGTACCGGGTAGCCAAGGAATAAGGTGAGATAACCTTGGAGATGTAAGCTATACGGAAGACCATCAGGTGACAGACTCCCATTTGTAGCTTCAGCTAGAAAATCCTCAATTTTGAAGACAGCAACTAACGTCGCCACGAGGAAGACTAATGCGACGTTAGTTGTTGTCTTAAAAATTGAGGCTGAAGCTACAAATGGGAGTCTGTCACCTGATGGTCTTCCGTATAGCTTACATCTCCAAGGTTATCTCACCTTATTCCTTGGCTACACCGTATTAAAGCTGGATTTAGAATATTTTTTCTAGAAATGAAATTTCAAAATTTGAACCGGAAGTAAAGTTTTACTCTTATCGAATAGTGATTTTTAGCAAGTATGTCGTAAATTATACATTCTATATATATTTGTCAAGAGTACAAAAGTATTTAGACCTAGATTTGGAATATTTTTTGTAGAAATTAAATTTTAAAATTCGGACCAAAAGTAAACTTTTACTCTTAGCGAATAGCGATTTTTAGCAAGAATGTCGTAAATTATACATTCTATATATATTTGTCAAGAGTACAAAATAATTTAGAGCTGGATTTGGAATATTTTTTGTAGAAATGAAATTTCAAAATTCAAACCGGAAGTAAACTTTTGCTCCTGTCGAATAGCGATTTTTAGCAAATATGTGGTAAATTATGCACTCCATATATATTTATCAAAAAAGTCGTGTGGTGGCCACACCTCATTTTTTGCGTTTATATTTATTTAATAATGAGTTTGATAATAATACCCAAATGCATACAGGTACAGTCTTTCTAATATTATATACCTAGTAAATTGTCATTATAAAAGAGAAAATTTAATAGTTTTTTGTTGTATTATTTATGAATATGAATTGTTGGAAAATATTTATAAAATCATATTTTTAAGCGACTTAACAGAGGAGATTTTTAATTCATGTGATCATTGTGATCACTCTATTTTGTTTTAAAAGAAGATACTCTGTAGCATGCAATTTGTGTTTTATTTAACAATAAGTAATTAATCCCAGTAATCACATTTTTACCATCATTTTGGTTTATAAATATATTTCTAATACAGTACTAGTTTTCATTTTTCTATTTCAAAGCTGTACATAGATAACCGCGTATAACACATTAGGTTACATACAAAAGGGGCACGCAGAGGGCAATATCAAACAATGTCATTTGAAAATGTTCAAGAATATTCTTAATGTTAAAAAACCGCGTACTTTTATTGCAGCCACACCAATTAACTTAAAATCATTTTTAGGCGAAACAGATGTTTCGAAACATATCCCAAACACAACATACGACTACATTAAATACATAACTTACATTTAATACTCAGCACGGGAATCCAGACTCAGACTCTGTGTTCCTCAACAGATACACACCAGTAGGACCTCAGCGTGGAACTAATAAATACGGCGCCCGCGATACAAATTACGAAATTCAAGTAATTTTCAGTTGGTCTGTGACAATTAGTTAGCTTTTGTTGAGTTTGAAGTGTGCGATGAGTGTTAGTTCGAATAGGGCTGGGAAAAGTCAGATAACCGTGATACCTCTGTCATATGTTCATTAGTGAACCCTCATGTGATGGAATATTTTGACAAGAGGATTACTAAAAGTATCATAGGCCAGTAGACTGTCGATTTGACGACAGGGCCATGATACCAGCAGACGTGCCAGGATTTAGTAGTAATTTATCTCCGGGAGGGAAGAACAAACTACCGTAGCTGCACACTTAAGGCTGTTCTCTCACAATCACTTGCATTGGTTGGCGGGGCAAGTGTGCGGGGAACAGCAATCGTTGTCTCATGCGAAGTGTCGTTACGTTAACGTTTGAACCCCTTTTAACTTGAGACAGAGATAGTTCGATGTGGAGGAGAGTGGGGTGAATATGCGCTCAATACCTGCGCACTGTAGTTTATGAGAGTGCTTGACAGATCCGGACCGACTGAGGGCTATTTCTTATTCTTAGCAGAGAGAGCGTTTTAATTCGTAAGATTATGGGAAAAAACGATTCTAACTACCGTAGGGGTAACAAAACTCGTCTGCGACTAAATGCGTCAAGAATAAAACGTAAAACATTTCCATTAAAAGGAAAGGTTTGTTATAAGCTTTCGTTCTGAATTACCTTTTCCTATTTTTAAACTAATTTTGGGTTAGGACGTTGACGAAGATATTGGCGAAATCGAACAACGTGTTGTCGTTGGATGGAGGTGAAAAATCACGCACTTTCGAATCAAAATCTCATACGGTAAGCATTTGTGGTTTTTTGATTAATGGTAGAAATTATCCTGGGTATGGATCTATATGTATTAGCTAAAGTACGAGAGCAATTAGAAAAATTTGCGGCCTAATGCAGAATGAAGTTACTTACTTTTTTTAAAGGAAGTTTATTTGTCTACTTATTCTCCCTGAACTGTACCGCTCTTTGCCAACAAATATTTTTAAAAAATAAAGTATTTAATATATTTACATTAAGCTTATCAAATTACCATACAAGAGATTGAGGTTGTAGTGCTGTGAAACTTTTCGAAACATCTTGACCACTGCAGTGTTATATAAACCATACTTTTAAAATAGGTAAAATATTTGTGACTATAAAAGTTTATTTAAAAATGTAAAATTTATATAGGCACATTATACAAATGTGGACTCCGTTTTGTTATAAGGGAGGATAGGAGAATTAAAATAACTAGACTGTACCTCTACTCTACCTGTTTTGCGTTCTTTCCTAGCAACGAATGACGAATTCATGCATCCCCAGTACAATCTAAACTATTTTTTTTTTTTATTTTTTTAAATTCACTTGCTTTATTTTAATTGTAACATCTATTTTTTATTGCACTGCCATAATTGGAATAATTTTTAGCTTCCAAGTGATATAAAATATGCTGTGGTTTAGTGGTAGATAGGTATAGTAGAAAATCTAAAATTTTCTAAAAGTAGTCTAAATTCAAACCAACTTAACAATAAAATTTTTTGTTGTATAGTAATTCTATTGTGAAATAAATGTTTCCTTCGCCAATGCGTGTAAATGTGAGAAATAGGTTATTTGGTGGTTTTTCTGGTTCGGCAATTGTTAGGAAGCGGTTTCACTTTAATGCATAAATTTGATAGATACCGCCACCTTTGACAAAAATGTCAAAATTTTCAGTAGAAACCGAATATGAACTGAAAAAGAATGAATGTTGTATTTGAAAATTCAAAATTAATGTCACTTCCGATTTGACCGGAACTGCTATCAAAAACTGAGCGCACACGAATAATCATTCATACATATGGTCGAAGTTTCTTTTAGGTATTAAATAAATGCCGGGCTGATACATGATCTAGTTGACGGTATATAGCTTATTATTATATATGTATGGTTTGTTTGTTTAGTTGAAAATAAACAAAAAATATTCATTTTACCTATAAGTTAGGCCGCAAATTTGTGAAACTCGCCTCGTATTAGGTATGTATCTCCAGGCTTGAAGATGAAATAGGATTGCAATTAATAGCGGAAGCATTATTTCCTAGATTGTTTCCGAAGATCTTACACTTGATGAAGTTATGGGCAGTGAAATAGAAGAAAGAAGAGAAATGATTGGTGAGGTAAGTTTACTAACTGTCCAATTGCCTAGCCTCGTATAGCGAAGACAGATACATAATAACACGAAATGAATTTTGTGTTGGAAGGTCGTAGAATTGTGAATATAATTTTTTTCTTGAAGTCTCTTTTTGAGTTGAACAATCACTGTCCCAAGTTTAACTGCTCATAAAATAATTTGCGATTAATAAAAGAAGAAATGACCGGGTTTATATCGACTCTTGTCTTCCACTGCAATATGTGCAATAGAACATTAAAAATACATAGCTCTGACGACAATAATGATGACGTAAACAAAGACGCTGTGCTTGGGATTATGACAATAGGGTCCGGTTTTTCACATTTGGAACAAATTGCATCTTCCTTAGACTTGCCTTGCATGTCCGCCCGTATGTATAACGCTGTTCATAATGAGATTTCAGATGCGTGGGAGCAGAAATGCTTGGAAAGTATGAGAGAAGCAGCTGAGGAAGAGAGGGCGTTAGCTATTGCTGCTGGATATGTGGATCAAGATGGCACTCCGATGATTACTGTCGTGGCAGACGGCTGTTGGACCAAAAGGTCATATCGTAGTAAATATGATTCTTTGTCGGGAGCTGCTACAATTATGGGATACCAAGGAAAAAAAGTTCTCTTTCTTGGCGTTCGAAATAAATTTTTCACTATTTGCAAGTTGGCAGAAAAGGCGGATTTACCTACAAAAGATCACAAGTGTTATAAAAACTGGACTGGATCTTTTTCAAGTATGGAGGCCGATATTTTAGCAGAAGGTTTCCTTAAGAGTAAGGAGATGTATAACCTGATCTACCATCAAGTAATTGCTGACGGGGATAGCAACTGCTATAAGAAAATATTGGATTCAAATCCATACGATACTGTTGTCGTGAAGAAAATTGAGTGTAAAAATCATTTGATGCGCAACTACTACAAGAAACTTAGAGAATTATGTAAAGACACTACTGCAGGACCATTAAACCTTCGCCAAGAAATTCAGGTAAAAAAATTCATTCCTGTTTTATCAATACGTACCTACGTACATTAACTGCGTTTCTGTCTTGTACATTGCTATGAGCCTTCCTTGTGAAAGGGCAAATGAAAACGCAAATGATATAAAATTGTGTTACAGTCATTGGATATTGAGGTCATAGCAAAAAAAAAAAATAAAAATGTTAGCAATGTTCAACACACAATCGTTAACAGAAACTCAATAGAGATGTTTTTCATTTTAGAAAAATCACTTAAGATTAGGTTGGGCAATAAGCAAAGCAATAACATTCAGAAAAGACGAAGAAGTGCCACTTAGCGAAAAAATAAATCGCTTGAAAGGTGATATTGACAATTCGTTGAGCCATGTGTTTCGAGAACATAAAGACTGCCAGAAGATTGCTTACTTCTGCGAAGAGTCCTATGTTCCTAACGGCTGTGTAATGTCATCCATTAAAGGAACAAGTACGAAATTCACATGATTTGTATGCTTAGGCTTGTGTATGTTTAATATACTTTTTTTTAGATTTATATGCCAAACTTCTGACTTATAAAAATCATCTCATAAGACATGCATCAAGTCTAATTTATGACGTTAACAACAACATTGTTGAACAATTCAACTCAATCATTGCCAAGTTTGTTGGTGGTAAAAGAGTAAATTTTTGCAAGAAAAGATCATATAAAAGTAGGTGCGCTGCCGCCGTGGTAAGCCACAACACAAAGAGACCGATATATACAATGAAAAAGCATCTAGGGTGTGGAGTCAGTCCGGGGAAATTTGCAAAGAAAATAGAAATTAGAAATAAAGAAAAAAACGCCAAAAGGAAATCCCCCGCCGTTCGAAGGTACTTAAAGTATAACAGTAGTGGGGAAAAACCAAAAAGTGGTGATAAGTATTATGGCGAAAACTGTGAAAAACCTGATATGCTTCCAGGAGAGTTTAGTTTAGAAAAGACAGCATTTCTAAAAAGGCTACACAAATCTGAAAGTGAAATCAACGAAATTGAATTTACTACTCGCTGTCAGCAGCAGTGTGAAGTGTGGTACCTCGAAAGACGAAAAAGACTGACAGCATCGAGATTTGGCGACATATGCAGAATGAGGGAGACAACTAGTTGCAGAGTTATAGTTGAGTCCATAATTTACCCGAAACAATTTACGAGTGCATCTTGCGAACACGGTAAACAAAGTGAGGAGGTTGCCAAGAAAAAACTACAAGAAATTATTGGCAAGCAAATACAACCGTGCGGTTTTTTCATAGACTCAGAGTTTCCTTTCTTGGGAGCATCTCCAGACGGCCTCATAGAAGAGAGGGGGATTGTGGAAATTAAATGTCCCTGGTCTGCGAGAGAGGTTACTCCTGAAGAAGGAATTGCGAAAAAGAAAATAACTTTTTGGATAAACAACCAGGTGAACACCAGTCACAAATGGTACTATCAGATCCAGGGACAATTACACGTTACCAAGCGGTCATATTGCATTTTCGCAGTGTGGACGCCTCAGGGCGTAAAAACAGAAACTATTTTTCGAGACGATTTTTTTTGGAAAACACAAATGGAACTTCAATTAGTTTCGTTTTATAAAAATTGTCTTTTACCTGAACTTGTGGATCCAAGAAAAACGAGAAATATGCCTATCAGAGATCCCGATTACATAAAACAGGCGATAGAAGACAAGAAGAAGGAGGAGGAGAAAGGCAGCGTAAATGTTGACCATTTACAAATATAGATTGGTAGTAGGTACAGTCGCGAGAAATTGTTTTATGTAATGTCATTAAGAAAATGTATATATAAAAATTATGATGAAAACATTAATTTAAATGGATAAAAATAGATTTTAGACTTGTACAATAATCTCAATTCATGAGAGAGTTTTATTATCATATTTAAACGTGTAGTAAATACATGATTCTTATATCTAAAAACATTAAAAGGATATATACGGAAAAGTACTCTTTATTCGAGACGAAACATTGGTAAGTTTTATGTTTTAATAAATGCAGAAGTCAAAATACATTTTAGAAGTTTTGTATGCATAAACACAATGTCTTCAAAGATAGCAGACCAAATCCTGTGTGGTTTAAAAAAGCCTCCAAAGAAGAAATAACATTAATATTGTTTGTAGTTGTCTGCAAATCGACATACTAGAAGCAGAGAAAAACTGGATAGAGCTTGGAAGCAGTGCAGTGGATGCGAGTACTCTTTGTAATACAGTTTTCATGGGTATGGAATCAGTCCGGGAAAATTTGCAACAGAAATAGAAATTCGAAATAAAGAAAAAAACGCCAAACGGAAATCCACGGCCGTTCGAAAGTACTTCAAAAAAATAGCAAATACAGCCGTGCGTTTTTTTCATAGACTCAAAGTTTCCTTTCTTGGGAACATCTGCAGAAGGCCTCATAGAAGAGAGGGAGATTGTGGAAATTAAGTGTCCCTGGTATGCGAGAGAGGTTACTCCTGAAGAAGGAATTACGAAAAAGAAAATATTTTTTTTTGACAAACAACTAGCTGAACACCAGTCACAAATGGTACTATCAGATCCTGGGACAGTTACACGTTACCAAGTGGTCATATTGCATCTTCGCAGTATGGACGCCTCAGGCCTTAAAAACAGAAACTATTTTTCGAAAGGATTTTTTTTTGAAAAAAGAAATGGGACTTTACTTAGTTTCGTTTTATAAAAATTGTGTTTTACCTGAACTTGTGAATCCAAGAAAAACGAGAAATATGCCTATAAGAAAACCCGATTGCAGAAAACAGGCGATAGAGGACAAGAAGAAGGATGAGAAAGGCAACGTAAATGTTGACCATTTACAAATATAGATTGGTAGTAGGTAATTTTGATAGTTTGGTTGGCACGTAAATAATAATAGACGTCTATAATTTGAATTTAAGTATGACAACTATCATAATTTGAAGTTTTCAAAAGCTTAGCATGTACACCAAAATTGATTACCTAAAAAACTTTAAAAACAGCCTACTCTAATTGTAAATGTGAATCTCTTTGGGATAATATAGAAAAGGCGTGGGAAGAATTAGTGGCAGATGAAAATTAACTAATGCAATGCCCATCGTTAAAATAAAGTCGTTGAAGAAAACGGCAGTATGATTAATTTATTAATGTTTTCTTATTTTGTTTTGTATTTATTTTTATTTGTATTTTATTTGCGTGTTGATTATTAAATAATTATATAATATAATAAGTTTTATTTAATGTTAATATCTTTACAAACAATAATTTCAAATATAATAATGATCAAGATAAAAGATAGTTAGAGCCAATCATCTTGATGACCAATGTCAATAATGAAGGCATTATTTAACCTTTCAAATACAGGATAAAATAAGCAATTTTCACATTGACAAAATAATGTCAAAATTAGCAATAAGACATGTACACCACTTTATTGCACAGAACTGTACATGCATACATCAACAGCCGTTAATGTAAGATAAAAAGAATTTTGTATTCCGGTTTGCCTGGAATTTACTATTTACTATACATATGTAAAAATAGCAGCATAAATAATGAACGACACGAAATTTATCTTTTGGGCCCCTTCAATTTCTTTTAATACTTGCAAAAGTAATTTCTGGCGAACTCTGCTTTGCATGCAGGGGGCGCCACTTCCCAGTGCCTAAATACTGCCTCGCAACGGGTTCGGGGAAAATTGATTACCGGCTTACTTTTACAATTTTTTCAATTTTTATTTTGGATTCTTGAACAGCAAATATGAAAGCATGATTGTATAATTTAACTTTTTTTCAAACATATTTAAAACTGTTTTTTTTAATTACACGGAAAACGTTGATTTCCGGTTGAATATCGCATTAATTCAGTTATTAATATTTAAAATCTATCGTTATACAATCATCTATTGATCTTTAAACAATATATTAAGATCAACTAGAACCAAAAATTCACAAATTTGAGTGCACAGTTAGTTTTCTTCCAAACGCTTGCAACGTGGTAGCCAATCCGAGCGTAAGAACAGCCTTAAGTAACCTACTTTATATTAACTTTTCTTGTTTAATCTCGAACCTATAAACCCATTAACACCGACTGGATTCATTCTCTTATGTATGAGTCAGCTTTATGTCACTCTAACTTTGGAGCTTTTTAAATAATGTAAAATATTGTACTCATATTTGCGTTGTTTTTTGTTTTGTTGGTTGCATTTTATTTGTGTTAGCTATCAGTATTACTTGGCAAGTGCAATACAGTAAGTCGTTTACTTGGAGTGCAATGATACATGTACTACATGTATTCAAATTATTAGTAACTTTTTTAATTGTTTTATTGTCGTTTCTGTGTATTATATAAATCAACAATTTGCTGCAATGTATTAAAGTGACATAGTAGTTTGTAAACATCTTCATTTGTATTATAGTTTATCGTGACTGTGATAACTGCGTAAGTACGTTAAGTTCTCTTCATTTGCCTGCATTTATCTCACATTGAACATATCGAATTATGTATGTATATATTTTGTTTATTGTATATCAAGCATGTCAATAAATCTTACTGATATTATTGAAAATAAACACTGTAGTTTTCTTGCGACAATCCTCCGAAACGTATGTAGAAAACCAGTTAGGTTTCAATTAAAACTCGTGTGCGAAAACTTAGCACAGCATCTTAATTTTACTCTTAAGCCCTCCGACAAAGATGGTTTAAACCGCTTACTTTTGTATACAGAATAATTATTTACTTATAGTCACAGTATATAGCTATGTAATAGAAACAGTAGTTTCAGTAGAGGGAAATAATTGTCCTCCGTAAAACCGACGCGTGCGTGACTGCCACTGAGTGCGCAGTAGTCAGCTATCAGCTGTTGAGTCGTGGCGGGATTATTTTGTGTTGTACGTATAATGTATTACATTTTAAATGCGTGTGTAATATGTACTTAATAAAAAGAAAGTGTTATCCTCTTTTTTTTATATTATTGATATAGCTTTTTCATAATTTTAAAAATAGATTAACATAATTTTCTCATAAACGACTTGGTTCTGACGCCATTGGTTTATTCCTGAATAGAAGAATTGACTGATTGCGCGTGCGCGAATGCGCAGTACCATTTTGGGACACAAACATCAAAGGTGCCGACGGCGACTGAAACTACTGTGTCTATACAGCTCTATACTGTACCACAGTATAATACCAATACAGTAAAACGTCTCCCTTAAAAATCCCGTTTCGATCCCCTCCATAAAATACATGCGCATAGTTCACCACTCTGTAGCACAGTATACTTCTCTGGTTCGGTAACGAGTGTTTGTTTATATTTATATAACCCTAAATTTGAAATATATTTAAAAAGAAGTGATTTTATTACATTCTGTTTGTTTTACTTTTTGATTTGTGTACATGTTATATAAATAGCATTTTTTAATAATTAATTGATTCTATTACTGTTTTTTAAGTGTTTAGGTACTTTATTTAGAATTTATCTAGGTTTACATTCTGTAATCATTTATAATATGGTTAAGAAATGTGTTGCTAATGGGTGTGGAAGTATTATAGGTGATCCAGGAATATCCTTTTTTCGATTTTCACTTGATGAATCTCAGTAATAATACTAAATAGGTATATTTTATAATTTATTTTAGTTATGTAATGTATTTTTTAGATGTTTTGAATGGATGAATAGGGTTGGTTTTAATGAAAACCACAAATATGGAAATTTCTCATCGAAAAATGTCATGATTATTTGAGATTGTGTAATAAGCATTTTGAAGATTATTGTTTCTACACTACTTGGAAGAATACACTAAGGAAGGGTGTCATACCAACATTATTCAAACATCGTATGTTAATATATTTTAATTGATATTAAGTGTGTACGTATTGAAATACTATTTCAGAATATAAAATTCAAGAAATAAGAAGTACTGCAAGACATCAGGAGAGTCTGTCTGTCTTTTTGCGAGCCTTCTCTAGACAATCAAGGAGATATGTCCAGTGTCGTTTGTATTGGTAAAGTACCTTCCACAAGTTTTGATGTGTCTCAAGATGAAATTTTTACAGGTATCATTTTCTATTAAATTTAACACTTCATCATATTTAATTAGTACAAAGATGTAGTACATATGAATTTACACAATATAGTGTGAATGTGTCATTGGGATATGCAGTTCCACAGTAAATATTGTGAAAAGGTTAGAATTAAACACTAAATATTGTCGCAAGCCTGAAATGTAATTAACATATCACTGAGATATATATCCCAATTACACATACTAAGTTATTATATTAGCATTACTGTGATTTAGTGGCATTTATTGAATTTTGTTAAAAACACTTACTGATACATTTCAATAAGTGATTTTCTTCAAGTTCAGTAAAAGATGCTAAATCAAGAAAGAGTATGAAAGGTATTTTATGTATGTATGTGTGTATGTATATATATATATCTATTTGTGTGTTAAGCTGTACATAACATTATTTACTTTAAGATGCAGCAACATAAACTTCACAAGCTTTATCAGCTGCATCACCAAGGAAGGAGGCATTAAGGAAACAGATCAGGACCTTATCGAAAGCACAAGGATGATATGAAAAAATATTAAAGGAACAGGAAGATGTAAGTATGGATATTAAGAAGAACTTAGGTAAGTATTTTAATGGTGAGTTTGCTAATTTTCTTGAATTTCAAATTTATGTGGCTGGAAAGTCTTCCAGAGGTATTCGATACACCAATGAATTAAAACAGTTTGCTTTAACATTATATTTACATAGTTCCAATGCCTATAAATATCTATCAAATATAATTCGACTACCATCAGTATCAACTCTAAGGTCTATTACGCATAATTGGGAAATAAGCAGCGGATTTAATGAATTCTTATTTTCAGCTATAAAATTGAAAGTGAATACTTTAGATGAAAAGAATCGAGAATGTATCCTTTGCATAGATGAACTGTCTTTGAAATCACATTTGTTTTATAATGTCAGCATTGATGAAATTGTTGGGTTCCATGATGTTTTTAATAGTCGTTCAACAGATATTGCCAATCATGCTGTTGTTATTATGTTCATGTTTTTAATTATTAAATTATATTATTATCAATAAATAATTATTTCTACTAATATCGTGTTTTATTACCTGTAACCTTGAATATGTGTACATTAACCCATGAACTAATAAAATAATATTCGTTTATTATGATAGATTTTTCCTGTGCTTATGTTTCTTGCTTTAAAAAAAGGAACTTGAAAGTGAGATAGAGCATTTGTTTATTTGCCACCTTACAAAGTGGTAATAAGTAAAGCAAACTTTAAAACATACAATAAATAACTACATTTTCAGTAAACACATTACACACACACATTATTCTCTTGAATTTTGTTGATTTTCCACTTGGAATGATGGTTGATTTGAAAATTCTAGACAACACAACAGAAAACACCGTTGATGTCTTTCACATTATATTTGTATGGCAGAGATTTTTTAAATCATTGTTTAATGACCCCGCTTACAGTTAACCAATTTTATCAATAGAATCACTAAAAGTAGTATAATTGTATTATTTTATATTTTTATAGGAGTGTTATGTAATTTTTAGAATGTGAAATATTAAAAACTAGCTACCATATATATTTTTTGTTATCTAATATAGTGTTCAGAATATCTAATATTTATTATTCATATAACTAATCGAATTATTTATTATTTCATTATGATTGTATATTTATAATTTTTTCGCCGACCCTTGTATATTCACTTCCCCTTTGCGCGTAGTTCACTGCGCAGTCGTCCTAAAAAAATAAAACTCGAACACGAACATCAAAGGGACCGCGGTAGAGTCGCGGTACTGTATAGTTACTATACTGTGACTGTACTTATAATTAAGAGGTATCTGTACACTCGTACGAATCGTGCGTAGATAGAGCGCATTTTCTTCTAAATAGTGCAGCTTGCTAGGACGTATACCGGTAGGTTTTCTGGTAACGCAACGATTGTATAGCGCATGTATCAGTCCCCACAACTGAACGACTACGTATATGTACTCCCCTCGAAGCGTATCGACTCATTTCATTTCAATACAGTGAGACGCTTGGGTAACAGCCGTTCGCGTCGGGGAATACGATAACTGTAGCGAGTGATAGTGGGGACTTGGACACTCCTCTGTCGTTGCTTCACCCGAAAACTTACCGGTATACAAATCCATTACGAAGCGGAAGTGCAGAAAGCGAAAGGAGCGACAGAGTCTACCCGATATACATAGTTGTATTTTTGTGTCATAAGCCGTAAAAATGTCGACACACGTGTTGTGTTTACAGAAAAAAGAACATGAAAAGAAAAAGTGGCTAGGCTTATTCACAAAATAAAACAACCGGGTTTTGTTTGATTTTAATTTTATTTATTTAATAATAATAATAATAATAATAATAATTTATTTATTGCCCAACGGATAATCAATCCAATAACAGGACAAACAAAAAAAAACAAAAATTGTATACATACATTTAGAAATAGAAATTATACAAAAGAAGACGTTAATACAAGTAAATTATATTAAAAAAAAGTATCACCATAAATAAGCTCAGCTGTGCGACACATAGTTGTTACAGGAGAAAAAGATAGTAAGTTGGTTCTAGGAATAGGAAGGGAGAAAGTAGGGGAAGATCGGGAAGAAATACGCGGAACAAGGAAATTTATGGAGGAAAGAATGTAAGAACTATCAATGAGTCCATGCACTAGCTTCCAAATAAAACGCGCACCATGTCTTTCACGACGCGACGTCAAGGACTGCATTCCATGTCGTGCCAAAAGCGTAGCGTAATCCATATTGCGCATAGGATAAGTGCCATCAATTTTGTATGACAAAAACTTCAGGAATCTTCTCTGAATCTTCTCAACCATTAACTGGAGGTAAGTGTAGTGTGGTGCCCAGACTGGGGAAGCATACTCAAGTTTGCTAGCAACAAAGCTATAGAATAGAGTTTTCAGTAAACCGATATTGTTGAAATGCTTGCAGGTACGTATAACAAAACCTAAGGTTTTAGAGGTAGCAAGACATAAATTTGAAATATGTGGGATAAATGTTAGACGGCTGTCAAAAATTACACCGAGGTCTTTAACTTTATTTATTTTATTTTATTTGGGGAGATTATGACTTTATTTTGGAACCGCCAGAATTTCGATTTTTAAAAAAAGGGGACTGAAAGAATATCGATTTTTTCTATTATCTCAGCCAGTTTTGATTTTTTCTTTGTAATAGTTTATCAGTATTTGATCACAATATCGTTTTGTAATAATAGAACATTATATTACTTGAGAAAATATGTATTTAACATTTCCTGCTAGTATTAGATGTTTATTATAAATCACAATAGAGTATTGATATTGAACTGCATCATACAAAGACTTCCTTGAACACTGTAATGTGCGGAAAGTGCAAGTCATTCCGCCCCTTGCAAAACCGTTTTTTCCTATTATCTTGGCCAATTTCGATTTTTTTTTTGAAATACTTTTCAATATACAAAGGTTTTAAAAGAACACTATTTCATACATTTTTTGTAGTCCCAATATTATTAATTGACATGGAGTATTTATTACTTCCTTCCATAATTTAATAAGACTTCAAATCTTTTTGGTTTTAACGTTAATGCTTTCTTGATACTAGTTGTGTATTTAAATGTCGTTTTTAAAATGTATGTCTATTTTTCATGTATACATATAAAGTGTAAGTGTTTTTTGGTCTGTTCTTTTTTGATGTATAAAAGTTGTTCTTTTCAAATACACAGGAAAGGATATTTACATCGTGTACAATATGTTTCAAAAGTTTTGATTACTGTATAAGCGGATAATAAAATTTTGAGAGACCATCAATCTCACTTCTATCGTTTACTACATTGAAACTATGGTTGAAATTTGCTTGATGTTCTTTTTAAAGCCGTGGAGTTTTTGGCGTATTTATGTCCTTTAATCCTTTCTTCAAGTAACTGTTTTGTTTGACCAATATAAATTTTATCACATGTTTCACAAGGGATGCTATACACAACGTGTGACTGTTTAAGGGGTGGAATCGGATCTTTAAGTTTAGTATACAAAAATTTAAGATTGATATTATTTTGGTGACCTATTTTGAAATTGTATGGTTTTACTATTTGGCTGAGTTTTTCTGGTGGTGCTTTTAACATAGGCTAAGTATGTTTTGGCAATTGCTTTTTATTTTTTCTCTTGTGGTATTGTTCGTTTCTGATTGGATGCTTTTTTAATAGCTGATTCATTGAACTCACTCCGCTGGAGTGCTTTGTGGAGTTTGTCCATTTCTTGGGTGATTTTACCTTCATCTGCTAATCCTTGCAATCTTGCCACTAGGGTTTTCACTGATTGTAATTGAACTGAGTGGTGGAGGCACTGTGCGTTAAGGTATCGTTCTCTCTCTGAGGATTTCCTCTCTATACCGTATGACTTAACTTTCCAAAATGTCTAGGAATGGTAATGGTTGTTCAATTCTTTTTCCATCTTACATTTTATTTTTGGATGAGTTTTGTTCAGATATTCCAGTAAGTAAGGGAAAGTGGCCTTTTCCATTAGTCCAGATCACGAAAGTGTCATCGACGTAGCTTAGACAGAGGTTCGGTGTGTGGGTGGACGTCTGTTGTGCTGTTTTCTCTAAGTTTTCATGAAGAGGTTTGCTATTACTGGTGACAGTGGGGAGCCCATCGGTGCGCCTACTATTTGTATATAACATTGGTCTTCGTAGATAAAGTAGGTGTTTGTCAGACAGTATTTCACTAGGTTCATTATACGTAGTGGAGGTTGGTTTCTAGAATTGAAATTCCGTACTTCAATTATAAAAAAACGTACATCGGACAAACAAAGAGGATGGTAAACGCAAGAAGAGACGAACACAAATATTCCGTAAGAAAATACGAGAAAACTTCATCCTTGGCATGTGATTTTTCAGAAACTCGCCCAGAAACCAGCACCGGTGTTTTCAAAGACCAAGCAGTGGTAACGCAAAAGAAAACTCGGAATCCAGTGGCAACACATACTACTACCCGCAGAAATCTGAAAGAGAACATTGATATAATTCCAAGTTCATTTCAACTAAATGAATAACCTCCATTAGGTAAATAGGTTATCTTGACCGTATGATGAAAGTATATCTTGTTAGGTGTATTAATAAGTTCCAGACATCAATCTTTGGATTATTATAAACAGATAACCTAAAGAAAAGGACGTATTACACTAATAATATAATCGTTACTATCGATAAAGTACTCTAGGGCTTAGTTTTATAAATAAATACATATATGTTCAGCCAATGACAATTACAGTTCCGAAAATAAAGTAACCAGATATTTTTGAACAAAAATTTAATATGAATAAAATACTATAGCCAGGTCGGGAACCAGGTATTACAGTATAATACATGGTATGTAATAGTATATTTCTATTCAACTGAAAGTAAAGAAATTGTTAATCAATTAATTTTGACATATCTCCTTCTTATTGAAATGAAAAACATGTTATTTGAATCGTTTAATTTATGGAATTTGCAGTAATTTGAATGCTGTTATTTAAATAAAGCTAGAAATAAGCTTTGGGGCATGAAAATCAAACATTTTTATGACATGTAAGTGTGAAATAGTTAAGAATTTAAATATTATATTGTAGTATTGTTTTCATGTGTAAATAATCCAAGGGAGAAACATAGCATGCTTTGAATGATTGAAACAAAGGAGAGTAGAAAGATGCTACCGATGAAAGATGAAGCTTCTGTTATTGATTACTTTAAAATTAAAGTATTTCAACATGTAAATGATAGAAATACTAGTACCTTTATTATAAATTAAATCTGAATAAGTGCTCATCCATGAAGTTTACATAAATAATAATCTTCACATCTGCGAAGTTCCATCTGAGAGCTTGTTGGTCAGTTAAAACGACATGAAGGTAAATTCAAAAATACATGCATGTAATTCAATACCTCAAATCAAAGAGCTCATGAGAATATATTAATTCTACATATCGAAATAAAGAACTTAAAGCATACTTACATAATCTACGTACTAACAAATAATAACTTTTCGAGAGAAAATGCAAAATTGGTTTAAAGGAATGTAATCGTTGATTTTGTTGTTGGCGTAGTCATGTTTGTTTCAGAATTAATTTAAAAATGTTAACTAACAGTTTATGTGAACATATAGCCGCAGTTGCAATTTCTACAGCCCCTGAAAGTGCCTTCGAAATAGCGTTTATCTATTATTACTAGTTCGTATTTTCCTCTTACTTTTGTATCTTTGAAGCTACTCTTTGGATACTAGATTTGTATCTTTTGTACTGTGCTAGTGCGTTGAATTCTTTCCGTCTAGATCAAGTTTGGTAACTAGTTTCGGTCAATTTGTTTTTTTTTTTAAATTAAGTCATCGCCTTTCTCAAATTAACAAAGCTATAAATCCGAAAGAAACGGCATTTGACTTTACCTTTATTCTCGATCCGCTTACATTATTTGCACTCGTTTAGGAGATGAAGGCCGCACAAAAGAATATTCATGCGCTCGCAGATCTGATCATTAAATTCATCAACTTTATATAATACCTCCATCTAATGAACTGCAGCACGGCCGAAACTATATCCTCACGTTGGTAATCCGTGCTTTATCAACTGCAATCGCAATTTTAAATTAGCAAGAGTATGTATGCGGGGGCTATTGTGGATAGCGGAACGCTCTGCAGAAGACTCCAACTACTGCTATTTAATTAAAAAAGTGTCGCTGGCATTAAAGCAGCAATGTATTTTGCTTTTTTTTAGAAATAGTGCTGCTATTGTCTCTTTCTGTTATGACAATGGCCGAGTTGATAATGGTTTTTAAAGTGTGCGTGCTAGAAACAATGAAATATTCGTGGTACTAGTGAACTAGTGGGAAATAATAACGAACGCAAATGTTTCCTTTTCGTGATGCAATGTTTTGTATTGCAAAAATGGAACGTTAATGGAATTGAATATTTATATTTTCAGATGTGTGTAAATGCAGGAAAGGTATGGGTATCTTTCTGTGTTTTACTTTATAAAGAACAGCAAATAAATTGTATAACTTAAAAATGAATCGTTAATTGTGTAGCAGTTTAATGTTTTAGTAATTTTTAATAGTAGGTACTAATTAAATAATTTGATCGACGCTGTTTATATATATTGAACTAGTCTCGTATATGATCCGAGACCATTCAAATACACATAATTAGTACGAGTTTCAACACTCCATTTTTTACTTTTAAGTTTGTTATTAGGGACGAACCCTGGTACTTGTTGAAATGTTGGAGTTGCCATTGCCTTACTTATACAAAGGAGAGAAACAACAATGCACACAGAATCCATCCCACTTAAGCAATTTAGCAAACGATTATATCTTGGTCATGTAGTTTATTTGAAAAGTTAAGATTAAAGAAATTAGCATAAAAAACCTAACTATATTAGCGAGAACGAATTTAAATACACAGAAACGCACTATACAGTCTTATACATATATGACATATATTATTTTCAATCTTTCATTATCATTACACATTGAGTTTTGACAAGGCATCATGTCTAGCACAAACAACACATGCATTTAGAACATACAAATATGGCCGATATAAAAATGCAAATTAGGACTAAATCAAAACATAATCATAATTTGTACATACTAGGAGTGACACTCCAAAGCCTGTTGATTGTATATCTCGTGTTTTTAAAAGCACAAATAGAATTATTGACCTAGAAATATTCAATAGCATCATTTAATGTAAAGCATGGACGTTCATCATGAACGCCCATTGTTAAGTCAAATACAATGTAACTCGGTGAGGAAACCAATTTTAATGTGAAAACACAAATTAACTACAGCCTTTTCTATATTTAGAACAGATTTGAATTAGGGCATGAATATCAATAGGGCTTTAATTTAAGTACAAACAGCATTTGAAGCATCACTAAGAGACCTAGAGCACATGTCATATTAAAGCTAGAATTTCGTGACTAAATTTAGTAATTGCCTGGTATATGAAGCTAAATACTCAAACGGCACATATAACAGCACAGTTGGGATTAGGAATTGTCATGAATTGCGTCCTTACTAATGCATAATTATCAAAAGCATCATTTCTAATTTAGAACAAGTAGCCATCATGAACAAACGTCAAACATCAATTTGTAAAGTTTAGTAAAACACCTTAATTATAAACATGTTAGGCCAATTACAGACACGAAGGACATACATAATTAAGTGCCCTACCAAACTAAAGCCATTAGCAAGAATTTACTAATAAAATCAATATTTAATTTGACATGTAAAAAACTGAATAAGTGTTGCTACAATTATACCAAAAAGGGATATTTAAAATTAACCCTTGGCTCTGTTATATGTGAATGATTTGATAAAATTACCGATAACCAATTGAGCAAGATAAATTAATATTAAATTATAAAAGGAAACTGACTTTGAATTGAAATTTAAAATACGCATTAAGCAATGTATTCTTAAATGCACAGATTTTAATCAAATAAAAAACAGAAATAAAGTTGAATGTATTTAGTAATTAAGTTAATATGTAAACCAGCTCCACATAAAGCCCAAATATCCTTATTTTTGGATAAAATCCAAAAATTATAACATTTAAATATTTTTTTGCACATGACTGTACAAATGTATCAAAAAGCGACGCTAAAAATGCCATTCTCATTAAAATTCCTAAAAGCAATATTCAGAGAATTTCACGTACTGAAAATATATTATTAAATTTTTATAAATGTAAAAACTACAGAATAACATCCTTTAGTATAAAAAATTAATCGAATATTATTATAATACATCAAAATTTAATCCATAAACACTTTGGGTCCGAGGCTTTAAACAATCGCCATCCCTGACCTATATATAAGGTATACATACTCCAGACGAGGTCATTCTTTTTTTTGTCATTGATTGATTCATAACCCGACGAGTACGTTGTGAGTCATCATCCAGTTAGTAAGTCAGTGGGTCATCGTCAAGGTTGACACCATTGAAAATAAATACAGCAATAGTTCTGTATTACCAATACGAACGAGCGAAGATAGGCGACACTGAAGCTGAAAAGAGAAGAGAATATAAACAAAGATTCTAACCTCAAATAAATCGAGACGGACACATCAATTAAATTACAATAAAGGGGAAGAAAAATACACTTACTGATACTGAAGATTACGAACAAAGGCCAGTAGAAGGAACATCCCCGAGCCGAAGATCCCGCTTGCTGTTAAATTCCAAGGGCCGCTACCGAAATTCATCCCGGCGGAGTTCCCAGAATATCCGAAGAACAACCAGCTACAAGTCCCGTTCCAGTTCATCGTACGGACCCAGAGCGTAAAGCTAACAAACATTTTTCATATGTTAAACTGAAGGTATTGTGAAAGTTTTACAAGTATTTACGACATCCAAAGAGGTGTAACGTCAAAGCCATAGTAGTCATATAGAACTAATGTATATAATTGTAGTTTTTTTTATTGAGATTAAAGTCAAAAATCAATTCGTTCAAAGTCAGATTAGTTTTAAAAGTCACAAGATTCAATTTATCAAGAAGTAAATAGTTTGGTGTTCGCATTCACATAATATTTAAGGCATTTTTTAAACTACAACGTCAGTCACGTTTTATGTATGTAAACCTAACCTATCTAGGTATTCAAACAACTAAATAAGGCTAAATAACATGCAAAATATTAACAGTAACTTACGTACAGTAAAAGTTTGGTTCTCCAGTTACAATCAGTTTAGAAGACTTAATTAAATAATTTTGGGACGTCATTTCTGTCCACGTACATTTCATATTTTAGCACTCAACCGCTGTACTCTCATTAGGTGAATATTTGTTACAATTTATAGTGGAACTGTGTACTATTATTCTCGTTGTTAGTTTATTTTCATTTAAATGTTTGTTTTCTCTCCTAATAAAGACACTCCAACTGAAAAATAATTACAAGATTTGTAACCTGTTTTGTTTAAAAATATAGAGATTTGTTTTATATACCTGTGTTTATTTTGGTTATTTTGTTACGTAACGCCCACCATCAATCTCGTGGTTGTTCGTCCCTTTTATGCACGACGAGGAAGCGCATTTTATTTTGCCCACAGGTGTGTCATCATCCTCGAGGATTTGCAGACAGCTGCCCAGGATTATAAGTAAGCGTACAGGTAATGTGAGTGACTCTTGTAGCGTTGTTTTGTAGGACATGAACCCCCCCAACGACCCTGAGATAGGAAACTTATAAACCGTTCACAATATTAACTGTATTCGAGTATAATTTACTAAAGGCCGGAAACAAACCCCCTCTCTTTTTCTTTAAAATTAGAGTATTGGCGTAAATCATAAGAGATAGGAAGAAGAGTTTCAAGCGCGAAATTTAGGACATTTTAAATTTAATACAACAGTGTTAGGTACATTTATTTGAGTTATTAAATTTAGACTTTCACTTGCTTACCAGTTAGTATTTGTAAAACTTAACTTAGATATCATTTCTCTCGTGAATTTTGATAGTTTCTTTTTATTTAAATTTTATTCTAATTAGTCTCATAGCTCTTTAAGAACACTTTACTGCTAGGGGTTTATCAGCACCACACCCCCCTATAGCAATATATATACACGTACAAAGAGATCATTTTGAACTGTCCTGAGTTGGCATCAAAAAAGTCCCAGTATTATCAAAAACTAGGAAATATTTACTTCCGTGAATTGCCCATACTAAATTTACATGACAAATGTCAAAACCATAATGTATTGATGTGTCTTGTACTTTCGTATTTTCATTGTTTTATTGTCGCTTTTCTGTCTACTTCAAGACAATATACCTCGTATACCATGCTTTTACGATGCAACAGGATACGTTTATCGTAATGTCGGAGGATGGATTATGGAAATATTCATTGGGATGGTGTTTTCAGTAATTTGTAATGGAAAATGGAAATTTGGAAATAAACTTGAACACATTCACTTGTCATCGCAATAAGGTGATTGAAATGTGATGTAGACCTGAAAAAGTACCAACAGTTTTAACTCAAGATGTCGCAGACATTAGGCAGCGATTGGAAATTAGTCCCCCAAAATCTGTACGAAAGCTGTCTGCTCAAACGGTAAAGAGATCTAATTAACTTTAACTTAATTGTTATACAGCATTATATATTTAAATTGTAGGTATTTCCTACGGAAGTACTCATAAGGCACTGAAAACAAACGCACCCATATAAAGTTGACGGGCAATCACTTTGAGCAGCGAATGAACTATTGCAACTGGTTTAATGAAATATTACATGAAGATGACTTGAATCGCACTCTCTTTTTGGATGGAGCTTGGATCCATTTGGTGGGGTATATCAACTCTCAAAATGATCGTACCTGGGCAACAGAGAATCCACATGTTTTTGTTGAAAATAGTCTCCATCCTATAAAAGTTGGTGTTTGGGTTGCAATATCGAAAAGACGGATTATTGGACCAATTTTTTTCATGATACAATTAATGCAATACGATACCGAAAACAAATATTGGAACCCTTCATTAAAAGCCTTCACGAAGATGAATTTAACCTGGGGTACTTCCAACAAGATGGGGCGACTGCACATATTGCGCAACAAACTATTAATTATTTGCAAGGATACTGTGGTAACCGATTGATTAGTCGAAATCGATGGCCAGCTAATTCTCCTGATTAAACCACGCGGGACTTTTTTCTCTTTGGCCATGTAAAAAATAAAACGTTTCAGAATAAACTGCATAACCTCGATGAACTTGAAGAGTCAGTTACAATAGAATTGCAAAATATTACACCGGAAACACTCCACAATGTGTTCAATAACATGAGAAGACTTTTATAAAAAGTATTCATTTGGTGACATAATTATAAGATTGTTTTACAGTAATAAAGTTGTAACGTATTTATTAAAACAGGCTTAGTTTTAAACATTAAGAAGTCAAACAAATTGTACGATGAAGACGATGCTGCTTCAGTTCTCGCCGTCCATTCCGCAAGAAAAGCTCCAAGGTTGTCTTTAAGAAGGAGGGCAATAATAACAGGGATAAGTAAATCTCATTTACAAAGAATATTTAAGGAGAACAAAATTTTACCATTTAAACCGCAATTTACGCAAACTTTAGAAAATGATGATGAAGCCAAGCGTATGGATTTTTGTTTAGAAATGGTCTACAGAGTTTTGGAAGAATCAAATTTTCATAAACGAATTATGTTCTCCGATGATTCAACCTTTTCAACTAACGGAGTCCTTTCGTCTGACCATTGCCGGTACTGGAGTGAGACGAATCCAAACTTTAGAATTACTTGTCGCAGACAATATTTAAAAAAAGTTAATGTGTGGCGTGCGGTTTCGTACCATGGCATTATTGGCCTATATTTTTTTGATCAAAATTTAAACCGTAATTCATATTTGGAAATTTTGCAAAATTTTTTAACTAATGAACTGGATGAATTGCCGTTAAACTACCGAATGGAAATGTTTTACCAGCACGATGGGTGCCCTGCTCATTATGCCGGTATTGTTCGCCAGTGGCTCAATACAGAGTTCCATGATAACTGGATAGGAAGAGATGGTCCCATTTTATGGTCACCAAGAATTCCTGATCTTACAATAATAGACATTTATCTGTGGGGTCGTTTAAAATAAATTCAAAATCACTAGACAATGATAAAGAGCAATTAAAAAATAGGACACAAAATGCAGTCCAGTCCTTATCCACCTTAGAAATAAGACGCAGTTTCAATGAATTTAGAGTTCGCATTGTAATCTGTGCAGAAAAAGGAGGAGCATTGTTTGAATAAAAAATTAATAGTTTAGTTTTTTGAGAATTTCATTTTATTTTACCATTATTTGTTAAATTTATTAAATAAAACTTGAGTCCAATTTGTATATTTTCTAGCAAGAAAATGATATTATATCGAGAAATCAAAAATATTTTTTTCCTCTTTTAAAGTCGATCCATGGACAACTGTATATACATATAATTAATATGTGAGAAATTTCTTGAATTAGCGGCGTATTAATTAATTGATGACAAATACTTGCATTATTCAAATGTTAATGATTTTAAGGAAAAGAAACACACCACCCCGAGGACTAACACATATGCATTAGTTTCATTTAACCACTACAACGTGAACACTCGTCATATAATTAATATTATTATAAACTGTAGTTGTGTAAATAATAATAATAAATGATTTAAGTAAACTTAAAAATGAATTCATTATAGTTAGTTGAATGCTCTATTTGAATTTCCCGCTTGAGACTCTTAGAATATCTACTGTTATAACTAACTATATTTGTTTACATTGGAAAAATATTGAAGATGATACTTGTGTTTTATACTTGTTGTACTTGTTTATCTCATGGATTATGTTCTTGAATATAGTCTAAATAGTCCATTCTACATTTAAAATTGTTTTGGTTTTGGTAGACTATAGACTGAAATGGATGTGAAGGAATAAAACTCAACATTGTCTTGTAAATAAGGTAAGTTTAATATAATTTTTTACTTCAATAATTATCAAAGTACTGGTACTGGAAAGTAAATCACCTTTGCATTCAATATTATCTATACCAATCACATCTAGTTTTATTATTTTCTGCCTTTAATGTTACAGAAGATCTGTGGCTTTTCTAATGTATTTTAATATATTCCGCATAGAAAAATATTTTTAATAAAACCTAAGAGTAAAATAAATGTACAAATGCTGACCGATGTACTGCAACATTGCGAACCTAACAGTTATTGAATAATTTTTTTTGTGATTGATTGTGTTGATTGATCGTGTATTTCTATATCTGTTGTGTTTTTTAATTGTAAAATTAACATTTAAACATACAAATGCAAATTCGAATCAAAACACATTGGAAAGGAAATAAGAATTTCTATATTTTGTAATATGTGTTGGAGGTGTAATAATATCTCAATAAAAAATAAGTCTATAGCAACAGAAAGAATATTTGATTGAGGACAGTAATATGTACATACATATTTAGACAAAAACCTACACTAAAGGATAGTAAAGAAAAAAGCAAATTACTACAAGTTTGAAGTTCAGATTACTGAAACGCAACATTAAAAGATGATTACAAAGTATCGATCAAATTATTTAATTAGAACCTACTTTAAAAATTTCTAAAACACTAAACTGCCACACAATAAATGGTTAGTTAATTTTTAAATTATCTTTATAAAGTAGAGCATAGAAAGATAATCATACCTTTCCTGCATTTACACAAATCTGAAAATATAAATATACAATTCCATTAAACTTTTAGATGACGTTCCATTTTTGCAAAACGAAAATTTCATCATGAGAAGGAAACATTTGCACTCGTTATTATATCCCACTATTTCACTAGTACCATGAATATTTCTTTGTTTCTTGCATGCACACTTTAAAAACTATTATCAAGTCGGCCATCAGTATCATAACAGAAAGACACAATAGCAGCACTATATATATAATTATTGTTTTAAATACTGAATTTTAAGTTTTCATACAACTTATGAATAGCAGCAGAAGATTTAATTAATATTTCCTTCCCCTTGCCTTACTTTTGTTTCACATTAATTAGACTTTCGTAACTTCCCTTTCCGAATTTTCTTGCTCCGTTATTCAGTTATTAATTAAATTAAATAAGAACAAACTGCCTCATCTTTTTAAAAAAAATCACCTCGTTTTTTCCAACAATTTCTACACCATTTCGCCTCATTGCCTTGAGTGCATTTTAAGCAGAATCATGCGCTCCTGTTCGTCCCCTTCACCCTACTCGAACCCGAATTTTCGCACCAAATCAGCCCGCAACTAGTCCGTATAATAATAATCGCGCCACAAACAATTTTCCGGATCGCTTTAATAAATTAGGTGTGTATAATAAAAAGCCAGTCGGGAGAGGGCGCAGCGGTCCATCTAAAGTATCGCTTTCATTCGTAGGGTAGGGCGCCCGCCCGTTACGCACATATTCCGGACTCCATTCGGCCAACAGGATCAAGGATTTCGGCCGGAAAGGGCGTCGGGCAGTGTAGCGAAAATAAATCGATTATCCTGTGGCTGTAGCCGGTGTATACAGCCTGTGGGCTCCGGCGAACGGACTAGGCACTGCCGGGCCATTCTGGTTGTGGTGAAATCGAATCGCAACGTCCTCGTTTGAAGCTCGTTGTTGAATAATATTATTACTACATCGGAAACTGACCGAATGCCGAGGTTGTGTTCTAGGTAATACGGACATTGTTCGTACGGTGTCGGAATGTCATATCGTACTAAGCTGATTTTAGCTTAGGTTACAGTGACAACAAAATGCTAATATGTAATTACTAGGCATACAGCTTTGTATATTAAAATTTCTTTAATTCTCCATAATTTTTACTTTATTTCTTCCATTGTTCCACTTAAAATATCTATAGAATGACAAGGTGCTGCGGTCTTATTAAATAAAGTGAAAATAAAAATGAGGGTCGGCATTTTACAATAATTATGTTGATATGATTGTTATTATTATATAAAAATTAATGTACTTAACTTTGTTTGTCAAGTTCCTATACCATTCATTCGATTGCGATGAAACTTTGGTGAGTTGTGCGCACTCTCGCGAAGGTTTCTGAATTAGTACAACCATTTTACATTAGGTGGCGCGCGAGTCATTTCTACAAATTAGTGTATTTCATATAGTTTAGCGGAAGTTCGTGTGTTTTGAATTGAATCAATACAAACAGTGACATTTGTGATCATGTGTGACATAACAAATGATGTTGATTGTGAAATTCCAATTGCTGGTAGATAATAGATATCGTAGGCATTTTCTTTGCTTCTTTCGAGTGAATTTGTAATAGTCGTCACAGAGTATTACTTTCGCTGTCAAATCAATTATGCTACCCAAGCGACACGCAATTGGTTGACCTACACCTCAAGCAAGAACGAAAGAGTCATCACGAGCTTCATAAACAGATGAGCAACGGGAAGCAAGACTGAACACCGTTCGGATACGCACTACTTAAGCCTGTTCGTATGAAAGAATCGAGCAACGCAAAGCAAAACTGGAGACCAAACGAGTTCTTTGAGTGGAATTGAACAAACTGAACTGTTACAGATTGCAGAAATACATGCACACACGCAATACAATTCAATACATTATAAACATACACTCTGTAAAGATTGATACCAATTCATAAATTAAATATTCAACGATTTAATTTGGAATTGATCTGTGCTATTCTGAAACAATCTTCATAATCCTAAGGTTTGCACACAATGTTCATCGATTTCGTAGGAAATTTCACAGGACTAGTTTGTTCGATTAGGTCTTATTGAATCGCCTTAACGTTACTCTCAATAACAAATACCGTGATATACTTATACAGGGTGAGTCAACTACGCGGGTAAGGTCGATTCTGCCTTTACGTGTAAAGACATTTCGAAGCGGTTTTTTTCTTGTGGTAGCTGTTCATTAGGGCCACATTTTAAAAATATTTTGTATTATACAGAGTGTTCCATAACTTGGTGGCTAACCATAGTTACAGTTTTTTAAATGGAACACCCTATATATTATTGCATTTTTAAATTACCCGTATAATTTTTAGTCAAAAAGTTATAAGATAGTATAGGCCTAAAGTGTAAAGTTTTTGACTTATTCCCATTTTTCTGAAAAATTCAATGTTTGTATAAAATTATATTTCTCGAAAACGACGTATTAGATGGACAAATTTTTTTGCAATATTGTTTACAATAAGAGGTCCTAATAGAAGCATGTTTTATTTTTTTACAGTTACTAACTGCATGTGCTGGAAACTGGATTAAAAATAGATGACACGTTTTTGTATAAAAGTCATTTTTTTTAATGGAACACCCTGTATATCAGTTCATTAGAATTGTTTATTAAATTTTGTGTCAGAAACATGTAAAACGTTAATACTTTAAAAGTGACTATTACAGAGTTATTGTCGTTTTTTAAATCTAACCTATAATATTTTTATAAGTCAGCATGTTCCTTGTAAAATCGCCTTTGAAATGGTACCAATAACATAGTACTTATTTCTAGTATTTTCAAAGTTATAACCCCAGCACTTGCGGCCCTCTTTCCAAATGCAAACATAGGTGATCACCCTAATGCACATTTTTGGTTTCAACTAGATGGAGCTCCCCCCCATTTTGCCCATAATGTCCGCGATTATTTGAATGAAATTTTTCCGGGACGTTGGATCGGACGTAGAGGAGCAATCGAATGGCCAGCACGTTCGCCAGATCTCTCGCCATTAGATTTTTTCTTTTGGGGTCACTTGAAATGTCAAGTGTACAAAAATCGTCCCCATAATCTTGAACAATTGGAAGAGAGAATAGTTCAAGAAGCCAATCGCATCACTCCAGAACAAATACAAAATTCAATAAGAAATTTTACTGACCGTTTACATTTTTGTCAAATTGTAAATGGAGAGCATTTTGAACAATTATTGTAATCGAAACCTGAATAGACAGGTATCTTGATTTTTCTGTATTAGGACACTTTTTTAATTTTTTAACTGTTTTCTTGTGAATAAAAATAAACATCTTCATACTTCCTGAACGTAGTTTTTTATTTTGCATTCAAAAGTGTTAAAAAAATCTGGGCGTTCCATTTAAAAAAAAAAGTTGGACGTATTGCCGATTAAACCGGAAGTGAAAAAAATATTAACTGTATTGCATAAAATGCATTTATATTAACTGTACCCCCATACCAAATTTCAGAAATCATAATTTTCAAATAACAAAGTTATTCGACCGTTCCGGGACTTTTTACTAACCCTGTATACATATTGCTGTGATCCCTACATTGGTCAGGCATTATAAGATAAATAAATATTTATGTAATAGAATAAGTAAATAATTTTTTAGTAGTAAGTGTAATTATGGAAAAATGTATCATGAGTTGCATAACCGCAACGGCGTAGCATTATAATGTTAGGTAGATGACAATTAAAAATTGTAACAAAATTTATTTGAAAGGTATAAAAATAAATACAAAAAATAAAGTTCATGTATTCTATATTTGCAGAAACGAGGAGCACAAGATGCAATTTCAATATACAAAGACAGAATCAAATTTTATGCATTGTGTGAGAGTCGCATTAAATATTTTGAGCAATAAACCACTATTCAAAATGAATAACGTATTAAAAATAAATAACAGAGAGAGAGTTATGATGAAAGATGGTGTAGTCAAAAGAGTTAGTCATTTGAATGCCGTAAAGTTATATGAAAAAGGTGAAATTAGATATTTACGACATGAAAACATCTTTCATCATGAATAGACGTAAATTTATAAGAGATTGTTATTTGTTCGACATTCTATGGTCACACTTAACAATATGATAAATACCTGACACTTATATCTAAGCATAATTTTAAAAGGAATATGTAAAAAGTATATTTCTATTCGACACAATATAATGTGGAAAAAACTTCAGTAATAGCAGGTTAAATCCAGTTTTATCCAGGAAAAATTCCGGAAATAACACGTTAAAATTGGTTTAATCTCATAAAACCTACAAAGAAAAAACAATGTTCAATATTGTTAACAGCTGCATACAAATCAACCTACAAGAAGACGAGGAAAGATGGTTCGAAGATATGGATGAAGTTATCAAGGTCGTGGTTCATAATAATATAATTAATAAAAGGAGCATTCCGGTCGTATGCAATGTTTTTCCTATTATTTTCAAAGGAAACGTCTGCAAAAGAAAAATACGAGTAGTGTTAAATAGTGGTAAAAGAATGTATTTAAATAATGATGAAAGAAGCAACGAATTCATCTATAAACATAATGAAGGATGGCGTTAATGAAAAGGAATGTACCTACCAAGATAAGAAAATCGCAAATGTGCATAGACATTAACAATAATAAACAATTTGAGTGCGTGTATAATTTGTGTAATTTCTATATGTCAAACAATATGGGTGCAGGTCAGCCTAGGGAGAACGTCAAGAAAATAAATCTGAGCAGGACAATGCCAACATATACGTTAGTGTGGAGATTGTGGCGCTGCGAACAAAGTATGGTTTTTTCTGATGACCGAAAATTATAAAAAGCCGGGAAGGAGGCAAGTACGAGAGAAGTAGCAGAGAAGCGCTCGATCTCGAGAAGTGAACAAGTTGCCGATCTCTAGTAACCGAACTTGTAAAAGAAGCGATTGATTTTTCATTTCGTTCGATGATTGCAGGCGTGTAATACACTGTACAAAAAATCATCCTTAGTAAAAATGTATTAAGTTATTTTATTTTCAATAAGTATTTTACATTTCATGATTAATTTTGCCATTTAGTTTAATTTCATTTATTTTTTAATTATCACTATGATGGACCAATATAAGGAAGAATTTGATGAAATGTATAAACATCATAAGTAAGTTTCACTTAAGATAAATTATGCTAAAGATGCTATGTAGAAATATTCATCGTTAGCAAAGCGTTTAAAAAATGTATTTAATATTTTGGATGCGATTATTATCTTCTTTGTTATAAGTAGACTAAAGTAATAAATAATGGGATTATTGTTAACAATGTGGAGAAGCATCGATGACACAACGTGTGAATGTTTGTTAGCGATGTTATCTATGCATTGTTAACAAGTTTTAGATACAAAATTTTATGGGGATTTCAAATATATTAATATACATAAAGATGGGAGCATTTTGATGGACAATAGCCAATTTGTGATATGTACAACGCGTGAATATTTGCATATGATGATTGGTGACGGTCTTATCATGGTGTTTTCTGCTATGCGAGTTTTTGTATACTCAGAGGCATTTCGTGAAAATGAATGTCTTTGGTAAGGCAAAAATTTAGCGTCGTATAATAAAATGATTATTTCTTTGAAACTATATAATGTTAAAAATTTGAATATAGCAAAGAGTGATATCTATTCTGAATTTATATGTTATATTTGTAATGTAATGTGTTTCCGTATCTTTATAAAATACACGTTTGTTTTTTTTTACTTGTAATTGGAAAGTAAAAAGGACCATTTCTTTTTACGGCCACATGTGGCAAGAGAATTATTTCTTCGATGATGTTATTATAAGATGTTAAAATTGAATATAAATATTTTATGAGATTCAGTTTTTTTATTAGTAACCTTATCCTATTAATTTCAAATAAGAAATGTGGGAAAAACAAAAGGAATATCACTGCTAGAACCTACAAGAAATATATGAATGTTAATGGAGATTGAATTTATAAATTTAATAAAGAATTTTTTTTATATGACAACGTTATCTCTACATTCGTAATAAATTATGCAGCTTTGTATTATCGTAGTTTGATTAAATTATGCCGGTGCAAAATTATTATATTTAATTTGAAAACAAGACGATAGCATAAATATATCTGGTAATAACACATTTATTATAAATAAAGAATAATAAAGATTCATCATCAGATATATGCTATCATAGCAATATGTACGTGTAATTTCTACTATTTAAATAATATAATCATGAATATGTTATTAATACTCATTAACTGAACCTATGTATAACATTTTTAATAACAATTACAAAATATAAGTGCAAATATAACACTAAACAAGGTAGACTATTCTAGGGCTGTTGTGGACGTACAACTTTTGCATACATAACCTCACTGCTAGAAAATCTATTAACTACATTTGGAGTGGAACGATGGCTTCAGGCGGTTCCCAAGAAATCATGTTTGCTGAAGACAATGTTTTCTTACATTGATATGCCATTTGATAAACTTAGTATTTTTGTACATTCGACTCTTGCCAAATCAAGTTGGTCATCTTATCTGTAATTCCGACTCTTATGGACAACAGAATAAAATCAAAATATCGGAAAAAAAAGATACACTAAGAATATTTCTTTCTTTATTTGTCTATAAAAGAAATCCATTTACATCAAACTTTGGTTCCTCTTCAATTGTCAAAATGATACCACAAAAATATCACATCATTCGAACCCCAGAAAATTGACGAACTGGTACATATCAGTTATAATATCGAAATAGATGTAGTCATTAACATAGCGCAAACTTTTGAGCTAAACCTAACATTCGAAGACAGCAGCAAGTGTGCGTAGTGCCGCCAGAGGACTTTTATTTATGTTAGGGGCTGTTATGCGGGTGTGACATATTATTTTAATAACCCCAGCGACGCCGACGACGTTTCATTCACGATTCTCTCTAAAATTCGTGACGGTAGCCGTCGTTCGTTTCAACTGTGTAAGAGCAACATTTCGCCCTGCAATTTAGAGCACGTTAAATTAAACGAGGCAGTCGAGCCGTCACCCACCAGAAAAGTTTATTTACTGTCCGCTTCTAAACCATTGTTTTCTTGCCGAGGCATGGTTAAGTCAGCGCCACTGAAATAACAAAGTAATTATTGAACATTACGGAAATGCTTAGAGCCATATGAACTTTCTGAATTGAATTTTCTACATTATAGTGCGTCACATTTAGTAGTAATCATTTTCAAATCAACAATTTAGGGTATATTTACGGGCCAATAATAATAATAATAAATAATAATAATAATAATAATAATAATAATAATAATAAAATAGTAATAATAATAATAATAATAATAATAATAATAATAATGAAGATGAAATCTTTACTGTTGCAAGTGTTGCAATTGATGTATTCGTTTATAATTAAAACTCCGTCTGGAGCGCTCTGGGGTGGATTGAGTAGCTTCAAGGGCGTTGTTGCCGGTCCCAAGCCCTGATAAAGGAGGATGGTTGATGGGCAAGGTTAGCAACCTACTCACTGTAAAAAAAGAGTTTATGCTCAAAGAACTACTAATACAGCTCGAGAAAAGCCGAACAGATTTTACGGAACAACGATTCGGCGAGACAACGAAAAAACGACTACGTGAATCGCAAAGACTACGAATTGGAAGCTGGAATATAACATCATAGTATAGCAGAGACCGGGAAGTTATAATGGAACTAAATAAGCACAATATTGAAATATGTGCATTATCGGAATTAAAAAGCAAATGAAAAGGGAATAGAAGAAATTACCTATATACTATTCGACAGTGGAAGAGAAAAGAACCATAGAGCACAAGCCGGAGTGGGAATTCTAATACACGAAAAATTTGAAAACTTTATCGACGAGGTGAAATTCATAAATAGTAATATCATGTACATTTCCCGTAAAATCGAAACAACAAAAACGTACTTTATAAGCATATATGCACCAGATAAAACAAGCCTAAAAAGGATCGTACGATTGGATAGCCTTTTTCGAAGACTACAACAGGTTCTAAATGAACTACTTAAAAACTCTAAATCTTCATAATGGGAGACTTCAACTCAAGGATCAGCAATACAGCTCTATCAGGTATAACGCAAAGGTTTAACGAACACGTCATCAACAATAATGGAGAAACGCTAATAACACTATGCTCGCAACACGAACTGCGTATTAATAATACATTTTATACACACAAGTCCAACAAAAATATACCTTTTCTAACACAAGAGACCAAAATTCAGTGATCGACTACATACATTATCACCAATAAGATAATACACCCGAGTCAAATACTAGACGTAAGAACACTCAGCTAATGTTAGTAAAGAGCACGGTCTAGTTCTATGTAAGTACCGCTTCGAAGCTAACCTCCAAAAGAAGAAAGCACCATTGTATATTAAAAAATTCAACGTGGTATTGTTAAATGACAGTTAAACAAAAACATTATACCTGAGTAGATTAAGTGAAAAAATTACTCCAACCGTATAGCAGAGGACGAGAACGCCGAAGAAATGTGGGATAAAATCAAAATCAACATAATAGGAGTTGCCGCAGACATAAGGAAAGCGAACATAATTGGTAAGAAAAACAGGAAGCAATGGTTCACAGACGAAGTGAAAACGTTAGCAAACCAAAAAAAGAAGCTTACATCAGATATAGAAGCAGAAGAACAACAAGAAAAATATCAAAAATATAAAACGATTAGAAACAGAGTGAATGATGCCATAAGAGAAATAAAGAAGACATACTGGGCAAAATTCTCTACCGACATGGAACATGATCTATACGGGGGACAGAGAATGATTTGGAACACACTAAGGAACAGAAAGAGAGCAGTAACCGAAGAAGTACAAATAAACATCATCATTCCAGAAGAATGAGAAACACATGTAAGAGACTTTCATAAGACACGACCAGGTGACAACGAAGATAATGAGGACAACACCTACACAGAACAAGTTTTGGAAAAAGAAAGTATAACACAGGTTGAAGTATATGAAGCACTAATAAGATTAAAAAATAGAAAGGCCGCTGGCCCAGATCAAACCGCTAACGAAATGCTTAAGTACGGAAGACTTGAATTGGAAACAGCAATCAGATTATTATTCCAAAAAATTGTCTTGACTCAAAAAGTGCCTACTGCTTGGAAAAACATCATCACAATACAAATCCATAAAAAGTGAAACAAGAGCGACCAGGAAAATTATAGAATGATGTCTTTACTAGCCACCATAAGGAAGCTGTTCATAAAAATTATAACAACAAAACTAACGAAATGGTTGAACCTACGAATATAAAATAAACTTTTGTTTCTTTGCCTAATAGATCTAAGGAAAGCCTTCGACGGAGTACAAATAGCCGTCATCATAGATATACTCCAGGAAAACTTGATACCCGTACCTTACATTAACGTAATAAAAGAGCTTAATAAAAATAACTTCACAAAGATCAAAACATCACAGGGATTTACAGAACAAGTACCAGTACTAACTGGAATCCGCCAGGGCGATAGTTTGAGCCCAATCTTGTTCAACCTCATTATGGATAAAATAATTAATAGTGTAAAAGAAGTTAGGATACAAAATGGGACAAGAATCGATAAAGATACTATGCTACGCTGATGACGCAATTTTGTTGGCGGACGATCTACAGCGACTACTATATAGGTTTCAAACAAGAGCGGAGAACCTTAATGTGCAGATATCTATAGAAAAAACAGAATTAATTGTCATAGCAAAGGAGCCCACTAGATGTAAACTGGCTGTAAACGACAAACAACCCATCCACCAATGTATGCAATGTTCAAGGAGACCCCCGGTCAAGCTACCAAAAGTTGGTGCGAGGGCTGAACATCTGCATCCCAAGAGGCTGAACGAGATCAAGAAGAGTAGATGAAACAAGACTAAGTCATAGGAAAAGTGAAAGTAGCAGAAGAAGTTATAATCAAGTTTTAAGTACAAATTAGAGAGTAAATTCACTCATGAGAGAGGTACTATCGACCAGTAATTTGCCTAATCTGCAAAGAACGTATCTAAATATGCATCTTCTGCATTCAATAGTTTGAATTCAAAAGGGCAAAAAGAATAAATTACTCTTTATAAACAATAGATGAATTATACAGATCACATTAAATGATTACTAACGGCAAATGAAAAATATATGTCGCAACTTCTCTGAATTAGCAATGAATAAAAAGTTAAATTACTGAAAGAAGCAAGTAACCATATCTAATGAAAATGAAACAGGAAACCATTTGTAAAAATTTTGACATTTTTTATTCATTTAGAAAGGTCATTTTAAGTTTTAGAATAAGCTGATTTATCTAAAATTAATAAGTCATGCTTTCTAGACAGATATATTAAGAGCGTGGTCTTATTTACAGCTTAATTTTGAATAACTTATGTATAAGAAACATTTTGAAATTTAGACCGGAAGTAGCACATTAACTTTTATCTAATGACCGTTTTTTGAAAATATCTCACAAATTATGCAATCAATACAGATTTATCAGTACAAATTATTTAGAGCTCGATTTGGAACACTTTCACTCTTATCAAATAGGAGTAAAAGTTTTTTCGAAATACGAGTGGTTCCCAAAATAATCTCAATGGTAGTTCTGCGCATCGTGTACATGTAGTGCCAGGTGGCGCAGTTAGCTAGCCTTTCTAAGATCTCTCGAGAACGACGTGTGTGATTTCTCTGGAAATTTGTGTGTCTGTATGCATTCTTGGCACGAAAAAATGACTGATTTTTACGAATCACGTGCGGTTGTGATGTTTTGGTTTTTACTCGACTAGAACGCTGCGGAAACTGATGTGATGATCAGGGCGCGGACACGAGCGAGTCATGACTCATCGCCCATGAGCGCACTATTGAAATGTTGTATTTTTAAAGAGGTTTTAATTTTATCTATATAATTGGATAACAAGTGGCTGGTGATCTATAAAATACAAAATACATTATTATTTGTTCATTTTTTCTTCTGTAAGACTTGTTCTCTTTGAATTAAGTACATCCTTGTAGATAGAAAACGTCCTTTCTACATCGCAATTGGTTATATGTGCGTACTGGAAATATTCTTTTATTTCAGTGTATTTAGCATACACAATTACCGCAATGTTATAAAATCTGGATTTCTATTAAAAACTACGTCTAACTTTTGCCGAAGGCCACATCCGATGTCACTTGGAATACTTTTGAAATTATTAATAACCACATCTAATGTGGTTAATCCATTTTTTAATTTGAGATTCGATTTTCAAAATATGTGATTAGTTTAGGCAAATTTCCAAAGTGTTCCTGAAGGAATAACAACTGATTTTTTAAATTTTGGATTTGTGTTAGTTCCTTGCACTTAGAACTACTTCGAGCATCGTGATTTAAACATTTAACGAAATTTTGTAAACTATCGAAATTCTCTGCATAAAAACTATTCCTGTGTATGTTTTAGCAAAGCTAAGTGACGAACGTGCGATATTTTGGCATTCTGCAACGATATTTTACAGATTTTGCAATAAATATAGAAACCACTGACAATGGACATACAATCAGTATGACCCTCAATCCAACTCGCCTTTGTTTCACGATGTATTTCTCGACGTTCTTCCATATCATAGTACCATAAACAATGTTCTAGATCTAAATAAATGATAACTAAAGATGTATGCGTATGTTATTGAAACTAAACAAAATCCATTGCACACTTACGTCTAGATAATTGGGAGAAGTCGATTCAATGAAACGGGATTAAACAGGAACTATTGCATAAATTACGAAGTACGTAATTAACAGTCAAAACAATGAAAAAACGAAACAACGTAAGTATGAATAGGTATACACATATATAAGTCTATTTATCATGCGAAATATAAGATAAATATAATAAATTTTAAAAATCTCCGCCGATGAAAATAGGATATTTGCGACTTAAGTGGACTTTTTTTGTGTTGTTTTCCCGTCAACATGTGAGTCAATAACAGATGTTGCAGTTCACCATATGAATAATGCTTGAATAATGCTATTCAGTAAGCGTGTGTTGTTTACATTATTTCTTTATACAAACAGCTTACAAAGAACATACTCTTAATAAAGCTCTCGATCTAAAAAACGAAACATTTCTATTAAAGATCACCACGTTCCTGTCGTTCTTCAACTGTTCGAACCAAGGACAACTTCGGGAAAATCCGTAATCTAATCAGTAAAGATCGACGTAGAACAATCGACCAACTCGTAGACTTATCCAATGTGCAGAGTGGCAGTAAAGATTGTTCTCAGGCTTGTCACGGGGATTCAAAGTGATCGTCATGTTCAAGCCTGTTGTGAAATGAAGCGTGCATTCGAAGACAATCCAAATATGTTAGACATGATCAACTTCTGACAGAATTGTCACCAAAAACGCTTGGAGAGCAGTGCTAAAAAAATTAAGTGGACGTGGTTAGATTTAAATCACAAATCACATACTATACCGATCTATCGGATTTATGTTGTCTTTCTAGCCTACCCAACAACCTTAATCCTATTAGACCAAGAACGTATGATGCTTACCTCGTACATGATAAGTACAAGAACTGAACAAGTAAGCAAATAATGAAAAAAAAATAAAAAAAACGTATTAACTATACTCATACTAAATTTTGCATTTTTTATATATCGTAAAAGGTAAATATAGTTACTGTAATAAAAATGACTAAGCTGAAGAATATAATCAAAGTATACATCTGCGCATGTAATATATAAGTGAAGTTTTTCCATTAAATATAAATATCCAGGTATTTGTCGAAACTTTTTCCGAGAACATAAAATTTTCATATCCCGAATGTCTTGAGCCACTTAGGACGTCCTAAGCATTACAACGACAACAACAACGAGAAACACATTTTCCGTTTTGCGAACAAAAGAAGGAACGTCAAACCAAGGCTTTGTTCGAACTTTATGCGCGCGACCCGTGCATACTTTAAAACTGTACTCTGTCGTTCGTCGATAAGATCGAAAGCCAGCAAAAAATACGGATATTGAAAAATCTTTCTGTTACCGATATAAAAGCGGCGTACCCAGAGCGAATGTATATATGTACACGTGTACATGGTATCCTATATTAACGTTTTCCATTTTCTCTCGCTTTGAACACATTTCCCCTGCAGGATTTCAGTATCAAGCAAGATATAGATCTAATCAGCTAGGTTTCACGTACCTAGCAGTAACAAATAGGCATGTAATACGATGACGGTATATACGGAAACTTTCGAGGTTGGCTTACAGTGAGCTACGTACGAATATATATATTTGTGTATGTACGGAATTGATGTTGTTACGTTCTAGTTTTCGGTTTCGTTTTCTGTTTACCTATAATTGAATCGGTGGAATTGTTTATATACTATGAGAAAATGGAATACAAGTAGTTTTTGGTCGAAGATCAATAATCTTCAATTCGATTCATTCTTATTGTTAAAAAGAAACTTTAGGAAAGATAACAATGTTGCCATGTTGAAATCAATTCGTTGACTAATATTAATAGATACATAATGATTCATATTCAAGTTATGAACGCGGCAGACTTATCAATGATGTCATCGAAAGAAGGTTAGGTATCCAACAATTCATTGAGCAGTTCTTTTTCAATGAAAATTTTCGACAAATTTCTAAGTCTGTCCTCTGCAGTGGCACTGCGCAAATATGTCTTTATTCTTTTTAAACACGAAAAGCTAGCTCTGCGGAAGCACTGGTAGATGGAATAGTCAATATTAAAGAGAAGAGTCTGCATGCCCCTTTATAAACGTCACTATCTCCGCAGATTGCTTTGAAAAAAGATTTGGGGTTCAGCTTTTCGATATTTCTCGGTATCATAAATTAATTGTAATTCAGCTTTTAACCTTTGCATGTGCACATCAATAAATTTGGTAGAGTAGTACTTTTAAATTGTTTGAAGCATCTATCGGAAACTCTCTGGAAAAGTTTTCAAATTTTGTGACTTCTATTAATATATCAAATTTTATTATATTTACGTCTTCAAAACGGATGTTAATTTGCATTAAAATTGTATCTAATATTTGGATAGTGTGTAAGTGTCACTATACTGCTATTCTCGTGGTGATTAGTGGGAATCCTTGTTCGTGATAAAGCCGTTTCAACCAATTTCATAAACACATTTCTACTTTTTTATTATCTAAAAGATTCTTAACATTTGTAATTTGCGAAATAATTAATTTCTAATGACTTCTTTTGGAGAACATCATAAATAACATCTCTAATTACCAAAATCACCAAAATCACAAAGAGTGCAAATTCAAAATCTTCATTTGCCTGAATATGCACTGTATATGGCGGTAACTCTATTGTCTATTATCATTTAATATACGTTAAATGTGAAGTAGAACTCTTCTACTATAGCAGAAGTGAGGCACCAATAGGTGGTAGGATGGTACCATATTGGTGGAACAGCGAGATAAGCGAGAAAAGGAAACAGTGCAATAGGATCAGAAGGCAGTGCACAAGAACGGGCAAATGCATCAAAGAAGAGCTAAGGAATAAAGTTATGGAAAAACACAAAACAAGTAAGAGGGAATTACGGAAACTAATAAGAGACTCCAAAAAAAGGCATTGGAAGGAATTGTGTGAGGACTTGAACAGGGACGTGTGGGGAAACGGGTATAATATAGCAATTAAGGAAATTAAACAACTGATGCCTTACCAAATTCAGGATAAACAAAAAAAGGAAATACTGATGGACCTCTTTCCTCATCCGAGGACTGAGACATGGGAATACAGAAGGAGAATAGTTGAAGCACCAGCTTTCACTATGAGTGAACTGGTCGAGGGCGCAGCAAAATTGAAAACGGGAAAAGCTCCGGGGTTAGATGAAATTCCTCCAGAAGCGATTAAAGAAGCAGTAAAGTTAAATGGGAGCTGGATCCTAGGGGTGCTCAATGATCTTCTTAAGACACAAGTATTTCCAAGGGAATGGAAAAACGCCAAGGTCATTTTAATACCAAAGGAAGGTAAAATAGGGAAGGCTAGATCCTATAGACCAATCTGCCTCATGAATGCACTTAGTAAAGTTTATGAGTCGATGATTAGACAAAGGCTGGAGGAGGAAATAGAAAAGAAAGGGGGATTGGCCAAACACCAATATGGCTTCAGGAAAGGGAAGTCTACGATTCAGGCCATGCAACAGATTAAAGAAGTGCTTGAGAAATGGGGAAGGAGTTGGAATGCGCTAGTGACCTTGGATGTAAGAAATGCATTCAATACTGCTAATTGGAGTTTAATACTTCAAAAACTGGAAAGGAGACAGGTATCGGATTATCTAGTAAACGTCATTTCAGAGTATCTCAGAGAAAGAAGCATTCAGGCAACGAGACGAGGAAAGATTGAGGTGAGAGCGGGAGTACCGCAGGGATCTGTTTTGGGACCCACTCTATGGAACGTCCTATACAATGATGTTCTGGAATTGAAATTATTTGGGGGGGGGGTAAAACTCATTGGATTTGCTGATGATCTGGCAATGATTGTTACGGCAGACAGCAAGAACGACCTGATGAGCTTTACAAATGAGAACTTAAGACGAGTAGAGAAATGGATGACGCAAAACGAGCTTGATCTTGACCAAAAAAAAACGGAGGTCCTTGTTATGACCCAAAGGAGGAAGATAGACGGCCTAGTGTTTAAGATAGGCAATGTGGATATCGTACCCAAGGAAGCAATCAGATATCTGGCAATATTCTTCGATAAAAGGGGCAGCTTTAGGGAGCACCTGGTACGAGTGACGGGCAAACCCGATGAAAAAATAGGGAGATTGCAACGCATAATGCCCAACATGGGAGGACCCCATATTTATAAAAGGAGACTGCTCGTGGGTGTGGTACACTCTATACTACTCTACGGTGCACCAATATGGGGGAAGGCAATGGAGGTTAGAAGAAATTTTCTCCTAATGGAAAAGTCGCAAAGAAGAATATTGATTAGGGCGGCAATGGCATATAGGACCGCCTCCACGGTGGCCTTACAGGTCATTACGGGAGTCCCACCATTGGATTTGCTGGTCCGAGAGAGGAGCTATGGGCACGATGAGGGCCAAAACGAAACTTATAGGAAAGTCGAGGATTGTACGCTCAAGACGTGACAGGAGAGATGGGATGGAAATAAAATTAAAGGACAATAGATCAAACGATTAATACCAAATATAGGGAAATGGATAAAATGTGAGCATAAAAATGTGGACTTCTACCTCACACAAGCTTTGACGAGACATTGAGTCTTGTTGCGTGCTTTTGGCACTTCACAAGTAATAATTAATTTAATTTCAAAATAATAAATAATATCTATTTGCTTAAATTAACATTCAGTAGAGTACACGCGAATTTCAAATTAATCGTAATATTTTTCTTTTGGCTCACGCTGTATGCAGTTATTATTTCGGCTACGAAAAAATTATATTTTAATCTTAAAAATAAATGTATTGCAATGTCCACAGCCAAGCTTATTTTTCCTTTTTGAATAAATGGCTCTTTATAATGTATTTGCAACTCCGTATTAAAAATTCTTCTAAAAGCATTTTATCAAAGGTAAAAAGAATATTTACCTTGAAGACTAAAATTTGGCGTCGCAAATCCGAGTATTTTATCAATAGCCCTTTGTATGGGGAATGGCGTGAGAATTGAAATGGGCCCGACTTTGAGACGCCTTCCATGCACGCGTTACCGAATATTCCAGAACGAAATGACGTATCATCTTCCGTGCCGGGGATGGGTCTTTAAGAAGGGCAAGCGCTACCAAATTAGAAGGATTATCCATCTAAAAGTACCCTAAGAGAGTCAAACTTACCCAGTGGCCGAGGGTTAGTCTTCGCGGTTCGAATGTTTAAATAAAGTCTAAAGTATTCCGCGGGAAGCAAAAATTGTGTTTAGCTAGAGCACATAATTAAAATTCCATTAGTGAATTCGTCACAAGACGATCTAAGTGCTCTTGCTGTGTAACGTCGGTTGGGGAAATCTGCTGATCTTTGGGACAAGCAGTACCAATCCGAGCTACCCATTTTGGGGATATAATTCACATTTTGATCTTTACCCGACGGGAGAAGTACTCCATAGAAAACCAAGACCTCTTCGACAAGGACCGCTGACAGCCCTGGCCCGGCCGCTATTGAAGCTACCAATCAGTTGTCTCAAAGGTATTTACGCTTTGTTTTTCTACTGAAACACGACCAAGAACTGTTTGGTTATTTGTCATTTTATTATTTGAACATGTTACTCATTGTAATCCGACGGAGAAAGTAGGATCAGATTTAGAAGTTATTTATTTTTCTTTTTAAAGTAATTAGTCATTGATTACCGAATATTCAGAGTATGTGTTATGTAATAGTATCAGTCATAATATTTGTCATATAATATTCATCACTTAGTAATTGTAAATTAGGTTACTGTAATAAAATTAGACATATATTTGTGTGCTAGAAAAGGCTGGCGTATTGAATTAGAAATTTAGCAATGTAATATTATTTATCAATGAGTTAATTAGTTTAACTGAACCAGCCCCTTTTGTATGTACTATTCTACTTGTTAAATGTTTGCGTAACTTTCAACTATTGTGTAGGATATTCTTACTTTATTCTAATGTAGAGAAATTCAAAATTAGGAAAATTACAAATTATTTATTTACTGTTATATATTACCTTTATTGCATTTGACGTATGTGTTATTTTGGAATTTTGCATATTGTATGTTACCCAGTTTTCTTTTATTGTTGTAATAAACCTTGTTAATTTTTCATTATATCTGTGTTGTCAATTTGATTCCTCACCGTTCATTGTGGTAATAATAATAAGCTCAGTGAAATCTTCTCGCTTCTTTTCATTGACAGCCCCTTTAATTGGGAATTACTAATTAATGTGATACTTAATTAACATCTTATAAAACGAAGCGAGTGGCGCCCTAAGATAATAGCTTACTTTACAATAAAATCAGTGAAGCAATTATTCATCAACCACCTAGAGAGTTCAATTAGTAATTTCAAATTATCCATATCATCTATCCGACGGGCGAGGGACGAGTGACAGAGCATAGGGCTCTAGGACCGTAAAGGTACGTAAGTTTTGTTACCTTCTTTTTTTAACAGCACACATACACACCTAATTAGTCAATTAGTAATAAGAGAAATCCCCTTATTGTATTAAGTTTAAAACGACCCCGAGATCACTGGGTGCAGCGTGAGCGGCCGGCATAAGTAGTTTTGTTCTCTGCATCCAGTACTGTTGCGGATTAGTGGAAGTTATTTGAACTTCAGTAATTATCATCGTTAATTAAATTTGTGGTAATTACCCCGCGACAGTCTTTAGGGAGTATCTGTGTAGGATGGGAAAATATAAGACTACAAATTTGCATATTGTCAAGATATTGACACGGTGGAGCACACAATTTTTTTATGTGGCCGTTGGAATGCGATAAGGGAGGGAACGTTGGCTGGTTTAGGGAAAAAAGAATAACAGCGGAAAACTTAGTCGATGAAATGCTTCATTCTAGGGAAAACTGGATAAACCTGCACGAAATGATTAAAGCAATTTTAAAAAATAAGGGGGAGGAGGAGAGAAAGACCAGAGACTAAAGCGTAAGAGAAATGAGGCTACTCGGTGATTCTGTGATGTATAAACCTAAATGGTGGTTCCGCAGAAGCACATGAATTGGGTGGTTTTTAGTGGGTATACCAGGCAGGAGTGAATCCTAGTCTTGGGAGTCCCACACTACTGTACAATGATGCCCTGTACGGTGTTCATAAAGGATTTTCCACCGACAAAAAAAAAGTAGAACTCTTCTCCTGATATTCATTTTTCGAAAAGGCACATGTTAACTTGCTTTTTCTCTGTTATTTCTTACTTTTGCTTGTCAACATTTGTATTAATTTTAATAACAACTTTCTTGGCAATTTTCTTCTTAATTTACGGCTTAATTATAATTTTCATTTTAGGGGAAGATATTTTGCATAGACCCGGTATTGGTGGCATCTACTGCGCCCACCTTTTACATTCGTTTCCGTAAAAGTCGTTCACCAATTAAGGATATCTGATCAAGTGTTCTTTACCAAATCTATTCCAGCTAATTAATTTTCGTTATTAACGGCAAAATACAGGACGCTTTTGGAATAGTCCATTTTCTGGAGAATTTTTATGGGATCTCGTGTTACTGATCACGAGGAGTTAAGACTCATTATTCTCCATTACGACTTTTTAATTTTGGATTAATTATGAGCACATGTTTGGACCTGATTAATTGAGCACTTTCGAATTTTGCTAATTACTAATCCCTATCTCAGTTTATTTGTGAAGTTATCCCTGGAAAAACAGGTATTTGTTTTTTAAGTTTTTATATGATCAATTCTTTAAAATGGACGTCACCACATGTGTGACTTTGACCTTAATGTATATTAATTATCTCTTAGTAATAGCTTGTTTTGCTTTTCTTCTGTAGGGGAATTAGTGCAACACAGTTTTTGCACCTTAGCTACAGCCTATTAACAAGTGCACCTTAATTAACTAGTAACTAGTCGTTGTAATCAGACCACGTTAATTAATGCTGAATTACGCATTGTTATTAGCGCTTACTAAAGCACCAGGAATTCATACTTATTGAAATATCTTTATTTACAGCACTTTCACAAAACTTTCCTTAAATCTTTTTTTTCTCAAATTATCATTAACAGTAACTATACTTTAGTAGAATAATCAGCGCACACATATTTAATTTTAATTACGTAGGTAGAAATTGAAAACTGTCCTACTTATAATTTAGCATTGATGACCTTCTGGCTGTATATAATATTGACTTCATTAATTAAAGTAGCCAATTGGTTTAACTCCTCGAATGCAGTATCCAAAACATTTACTGAAGTGTTATTAGATCTATGTAAGTCGGTTTGATCAAACTTTTCTAATAATTCATGTAAATCTAGTTTTTTTTATAATTAAATATATCTAGTCTACAGAGTGATTCACCTTGCATCACTTTTCTTATATTCTTTATTATTTATTGAACAACTTTTGAAACAAATTTGCGACACTTGCTTTAAATTATTACATTTAATATTTTTCAATATTTATTCAAATTATATTGTTAAGCCTCTTTGGGTGTTTGAAATTAATTGTCATTAAATTTTTCATATGATTGAATGAGTTTATCTTTTATTTTGGCGCTTGTTGTGTTTCAATTTTCTATATCCGCTTTAACTATCGACATTATACCTACGGCCTCACAGCCGTTATATTTCGACGGACTTTATACTTGTGATGACGTCCTATTTTCTTTAACATCTATTTCGGCCCTGGCAATCTTCCTCTGAGCCGGCGGCAGCCCGAATGAGAAGTTAACTCACCGGTAGGTTGGTTTAGATTCTTTTAAATTTTGGTTTCGTTGAGATTATAATGTTGATTGTGAAACCAGCGCTAATACTTATGCTGCCACCTAGGCGCTTGCATAATAAACGTGGCATAAAACTTTATTGTAACGTAGACGTATCATTGGTATATAGCGTGAAATTTATACCATTATGTATGGAATCAGATAATTTAAATGTACTTAAAAGAAACAATGCGAGGCCCAATATCAATTCCTAAGGCAGACAGGTATTATTTTCCCTAAATGAGAAATTTATATTAAGGGTGCGTTTCAAAGTTGACAAATCCATTTCGGTTCGTATCTAAGATTTTAGCGTTTCTTAAGTACTACTAGTAATAATTGGATGGCGCCACGATGTTAATTCTAACAAACTAAACTAATTCTGAAGATCTAAAAACATTTCAAGGTCATTTTACCTGCTTATTGAATTTCTACCTACAAACGTAGATTTGGTCTGGCAGACTTTCTTTGCAATTTGGTTTTATACATACGAATCTAATCGATACTTGTCAACTTTCATGCTGAAGGGAGAAAGACGCGCGAACTTTAAGCATTCATTTGAATTTATTTGTAAAAATTATAAATTACGTTTCTTTTATTTATAAAATAAGTTATTCTTAAACATATTCGCTAAAGGTAGGTGATACTCATCCATTCGACTTTCTTATTTTCTTATTTCATATATATTTATATTTTGTAATTTATATTAATACAATGTTGTTCTCTTATTTTGGAAATAAACTAATATTATTATTATTATATAAAACCACACAATAAATAAACAGCAGTGTGTTTGTGTTATGCAAAATAAAACATTTTCTGTTACTTGATACATTTAGTACGTAGCCTGCATCTATGTTGATCATGTCTAATAATAATAATAATAATAATATGCAAAACTGAAATATAGTCATATTATTGTCTTCATAACGTACCTATTAGTTCAACATTCTAATAAATAAATTTCACCTGCTAAAAATACATGTAAAGTTAGTATTTGCAAATCCCAAGTGCCAGTTTGACAGTTGATCAGTTTTTTTCATGTTTTTATTTTATTTCTATTTTGTAATTTGGCTCCTGGACAGTTTTCAGAATGGATTTTTTTTTGTGAGATTACTAAGTTCGAATAAGAGAAATTCTATATACATATTTTAAGGCAAATTTGGTCATAGATACGTTGTTACTTTATAGTATAACTTTTCAATTCAAATATCGCGCCAAAACGGTACCATTTTTAACAGAATGTATTGGTTCCTATTTAAGTAAATTTAACAAGGAATTATAAGTATGCGATATCTTTATATTTTATAACATAACGTAGCCATAATTTGTGAAGCTGTGAACATTCTCTTATTATATTTTACTGTGTTATTTTACACTATCTGTACGTTTAAGTACGTCACGAACATATTAGATAAGGCACTTCTAACCAAACAGTGAAAATCGCCACCCAAACAGCTTCAAGTATTTTTACAATAAAGATGATAAAAACAGTTTTAAATATGTACAAAGATTTAACTCTACAAACACCAAAAATAAAAAGAACAGTAATTGTAATAAAAATCTTCAAAACTAAGTAAGGTAAAGGTATTATTTTAATGTTAATATATTATAAATAATGAGGCTATTATAAAGATTATTGTTATTAATCGAAACTAGAAAACCGGCGAACTGACCTCCGGAAGAAAAAGTGGGCAGGCATATGTGATTTGAACTAGGGATGCGCACGATATATTGTTTTGTAAAAAAGTATCGATGTTTTCTTTTCGATATTTTTTTATTTAATAATATTGACTGTTATCGATTTTTTTATTCGATAATATCGTTTAATCAAAAATGCCATTCTACTTATATCCTGGTACACAATCTTTGATATTTTACACATTTATTTTACATTAATATACAAAAGAAACTGTTCATATTATACAGAATACAATAGAATATATTTTTAAGAAAGAAGTTGGAAATTTGAAAAATGCCTACTGCGATGTTTGCTGTTTCGTAGAAATTATAATCCGGAAGCGGCAGCGGAATATTGCATTTCATAGACTTGACATCTCGTATAGTTCGCCGAATCGCCTTCATGGGGTGTTTGTTATCTTTATCACAATTACTATTTCCTCAAAATTGTAAAGAAGATATGTTTTAAGATGTTTATTTTTTACTTGTGTTTATGTATGTGTTTTACACAACTAGAATTATATGTTTAAGTTTTGGATTTCTTATACGTTATAGATACAAATTTATATTTTGTTTGTCTTTTTATTGGATTTTTTTTTGTTTTTTGAGTAAATATATATTTTAAGTTAAAGATTTTATTTGTTACTAAATGGCTTGAAAAGCCACAGCAAAGAACTTTTAATATAAACATGATAAAAATGTCGATATCAAGGTATATCGATATTCTTCATTCAATATTTGTTTAAAATCGATTTTGAATTTTTGATACATTATTCGATTCTAATATCGATATTTTTGAAACGTTGCGCATTGGAATTTTTTAATTTGCTAATTTGCTATATAGTTTGAACTATAAAATTTGATGAATATGTCAAAAATACTATAGACATGGTGTGCAGTTTCTATTTAAAAAATAAACGATTTCAAAATTCTGAAAACTGCTAACAAATAAAATGTACCTATATTTACATTTTAAGTAATTAGCAACAACCTTAACAAATTTTGAAGAAAAATGTAAAACGTTCTTAGCCGACAGTTTCTTTGCGAACTTCGTAAATATAAAACAGCTATTAGGCTTTTGTCGGCGTAAACAGTCCCAGTTTAATTGATTTACATAATTCATCTCATTAGTAAAAGCATAGGCATCTTTCAATTAAGGATAACAGAAAACTCCATATTTTAAAATATTGCAATTTCATTAAACTCGCAAATTAAACTATGTAGTTACTTTTTGGTTTTGTGGTGCCAACCAGTGATGCCAACTGTTGATTGTCTATTACGTACTTTCAAATAACTCGTAACATACTAAATTTTATAATTAGTAACCGCAAAAATTGTTGTTAATTATAATTTTAAATTATAATGAATATTTAAAGTATCGCATAACACACAACTAACCTCTAAATAATTGCAAGATAATAACGCCATCTGTATTATATGTGCTACACTGTTAGGCGACGTAAATGTAACAGATATCTGTAAGTATGTAAAGACCCACCAAAAATGTAAACAAATTTTATTTCATGGATCACTTAAAAAATTACACATATATTTAGCTACTGTTACTATTTTTACCTTCCAAATATAAATACCGAGTGTACTTGCTATATTACATATCAATTTACCGTGTAATTTTTAAATGTAGCCATTTTTTCTAGTACTTGCAAAACCACTAACTTCCCATTTTATTTATGGCTTATATATTAACTTAATTTAAAAAAAAATACGACCGTTCACTTCGTATAACCTTTATCTTCATGCTTAATGCATAAAATTTACATGTTTTGATATCATACGCCTGAAAAAATGGAAATGAAAATGGTATTTTTCGGGTACATTTCTCTCCCGCCAAAACGTTATCAAACGCAGCCTTCATTGTGTCGAGCTTTTTTAATCGGCAACAAAACAACACATGTGATAATTTAACTAATGACAATTTATGGTCGTCGTAGTGAAATGCCCCCGACAAATTATTGCCACGGGACATTCACCTACCTCCACTGAATCAAACACATGTTCATGAAATGTATTCACGGCTTTCTTGTGATAAGTTGCTAATACTGTCGATATTGAAATTATAGAAATGTGTATTATTGTTTATTTTAAATTGCTAATTACGAAACAAAGGAATACTGGGGAATCTAAGGAAGCTTTCTCTGATTTAAATATGAAAAATACGCAATATTTAAGACTAAAGATGTCCCCGCAAGGAAATTCGAGAGTTTTTACGCTTAGAGGCGTATTTCATAAAATAGATTTTAATTAAAACCATCCAACAAAATATAACAGATTGGGCCTTATTATTCAAGATCTTGGCTTTTCTCCTGGATTACGCGAAGCGCTGGTCCGGATAAAGGATTACCATTCTGGTAATTCATTTAAGTCAAATAATGAATGCGCATATCCAAGGGCGTGCAGATCTTTTAATCATAATTCCTTCGTTTTCTACTTTTAATATGGTATGTAGATGTATATATAACTAGATTAATAATATCGCGTTGTACAATACCTCTTAATAAATCACGACAAGTAAAACAATAATTCTTCTTCGTCTCCTTGATGCATTAATTATATCAAAATTTCAGGCGACGCTAATGTGAATTATATTGGAATAGGGTTGACAAATAGTACCTATCCTGTATATCCTTATAGTACATAATTTCAAATTAATAAAACAAGAAATATTGGACACCCAATTTAAATCTTCTGTTATAGTAGTAGTAATAGTAGTAGAAGGCCTCGAGATATTCCTCCACGGTATAGAAACAAGAATCGGTCAGTATTGTTTTTATAGTTTTCTTAAAATGGTTGTTATTCGTAGTTTTTATACTTTCCGGAAGACAGTTATACAATTTGGGGCCCCAGTAGTTCACTCCCTGTTGTGTAACACTTAGGCGATGATATGGGATTACCAACGCATCTGCATTTCGCGTGTCATATCGATTCTTATTGCTCGCGAATTTAGGTATATTTGCATACACATGTTTAATACACGAATAGATGTAGGCACTCACCAAAGTAAGTATTCTTTCACTCTTAAAATGTTCCCGGCAAGATTCATTGTATTTTAACCTACAAAGAGTTATATATTTTCATTAATGATTGGTTGTAAATGCTGTTTCTTTTTTACTTGAGAAAAGAGTAGATAAGGTGCCCAGCAAAATATTTTTCGGCGTTTGCCTTGGCTCTGATGTCATCTGTGCATATATGAACATTACATTAAAGTAAGTGTCGTTAATATCGAACTATTAACAGATCGGTTATTTACAGATAATTAAATACTGCTCGGCTGGTGTATGCACAACCACAGCTGTATCGGAAATTGCGAAATAAATACATTGTTACTATATTCATAATTAAAGCAGTAATCAGTAACTGTGGGTTTTAATTACCTTCTGGTTTGTGAATGCCAACTGAAGAAGTAAATAGTTGAACATGCGAACAAGTAGACGTGCAGCTCAGTTATAGAAAACCGAACAACATAAATAATAAAATAAGAACGTGTTTTGGCAGTAAAACATTCTTTGACCACGTGGACATGTCGTGCTAATATGCACTTATTTCGACTTTTTTGTACACTGACAAATGAAAGTTCATTGCACCATGTGTTTAACAACGCGACGAACATCATTTATTACCTCCATATTACACCATAAACATAACATTCTAAGGACACATGATCAATTTATTTCTTCAGTATAGTTCTGAAAAAACTTATTTTGGATAAGGTATTTAGTTCTTTAGTAAAATTTTGAAAATTCTGTTTTACAAAAATATCTAGAAAAAATACAAGAGAATTTGTTATATATGAATATCAAAAGATTAAAGACTGTATAAATGTAAATAAATATCAATGCCGAATTCCAATTAAGTAATACTACTTTAACACATTTTTATGGTAATTTCTCTATATTTTATTTTGTTTCATTATTTAATCTTAATTTTTACGATTTTCTCGATTGATTGGTATTGTACCGACTTCGGTTAGTCTGCTCAGATGTTATCTCTTTGACAGAAAATTCTATGTTATCTATAACGAACACTGTTTTAGTAACTTTATTCTTCCGTCTGGCACCCCTCAGGAATCAAACTTGGGTCCGTTATTATATGTCCTATTTATTAATGATTTACCCCTTCAAATAAACTGTCCTGTTGTTGGATACGTGCATGACATTAAAATATATTCTCAGATTACATTAACCTGTATTTAATAATATTGAAAACGCAGCAGTCATATGGCATCCTATTTATGCTTACAACTGGCTAGCACTGGATCGTATCCAAGGTAAGCTTCTCAAGTTTTTATCATTCAAAATCGATAGTGTTTATCCGAAAAGGGGCACGCCCCAAGCGGCTTTACTATTACACTACAATTTATCAGTTTTACTTATCTGAAGCAATACTGATTGTCCCATCATACTGGAAAGAATATTGCTTGTTGTCCCATAAGTTACCTCGAGATACAACTCAACTTTTATGGTTCCATTTTCTAGGACTAACGCTATGAAGCTGACCCCAACGTATATTCTTTCCAAAGTTGGCAATAAGATGGACTCCGATGTATTCGTGTGATGGTGTGGGTTTTTGGAATATTATTAATCGTATACAAAATTTGAAGAAAGGAATACCAACTATATAGAAAAAAAGAAAAATTGCAAGAAAATATTAAGAGATTGGATAGAATTAAAAATCTTGGAAATAGAAAAAGAGCAAGGTGAAAACAGAAAAATTTTATCAAACAATTTATAACAGAAATAAGGCCATATAGAACTTATGGAATAAAAAACAAACACGGAGCAGTATTAATAGAAGATAATCTAGTTAAACAGAGATGGTTTAAATATTTTATGGAGCTACTCAATGAAGAAGAAATACAAGTGGTAATACGCAATGACACCAACAACGTTGAAGTACAAGTCCACTTTCAAGGAATTAAACAGATAATACGGAAATGTCGTAATTCAAAAGCACCGTGAAAATATGGTATAAATATGGAATTATATAAATATGGAGGGTAAATACTAAGAGAACAGATATACAAACTAATTTACAAATGTAAGGATAGGAGAAGATACAACGAGATTAGGAAATAGGTCAAATAGTAACTTTATACAAAAAGAGAGACAAATGTGAATGCAAATATTATAGAAGAATAACGCTGCTAAATACGTCACTTTTCATGAAGGGAAAATGAACAACTGACGCAATACATATAAAGCAGATCTCGAAATACTATTTGTAGATTTCCAGTAAGCCTTCTACGTGATCAGTAGAAGTGAACTGATGGTTGCCCTAGGAATTCCAACAAAATTATAGTCATATATATAACTTTGAGAGAAACCACAATCAGCACAGAACACAAAAATGAGATACAAAAGAAGTAAATATCGACAGAGTGTCAAAGAAGGGGGCACTGCCAAAGTTACTGTTCACTATGGAGATAAAATGTATTATACGAGTAATAAACAAAGGTACAATAAGATCGATGTGAGGTTGCTAATAGTATATGCAGACAACTTAGTGCTAATTGCTTAAAAAGGAATATTATGATCATCATGTTGGAAAATAGTGGAAGAAGTAAAGACAATTTTACTAAAAAAAAGACGATAATAATGAGGATAAAAAGAGAGCTAAGAAATAAAACAATAAAAGCAGGAAAACACAAATTCGAAGAAGTGGATAATTTCAGATACCCGCGGGTCGTATTCACCAGCAATGGAGATAGATAGAACACCTAAAATAAAAGAAAAAATCATATCTTCAAATAAAGCATCGCAAACAAATAAGAAATTCCTACAGAATAAAGTATTACTAACCCGAAAAACAAAGATGAGAATATATAAAACTTTAATAACGATAATACATATTGCCGTGATCTCTTGCATATTAAAAATAATAATAATAGTATCAAGAATTAATTTAAGTATAAATATATAAAAGAAAGAGTAAAAAATCAGATTTTATTGTATTTAAAGATTTCAACATAGGGGTATAATAAGTTGCATACATTTAGGTATAGAAAACGCAGTAAAATTGTATGAACAAAATCAAATACGTTATTCAAGAGAACAAAATATAGTTGAATAAATTATATGAATTTGAAAACGTGCACAATGTAATAAAACTTTATAAGAGGGATTTATATAAATCATACTTAAAGAATAAAATTTACCTTCACTTATTACTATAAATAAAAAAGGATATAAATTAAAATATTCCTATATGATACAATCAGCAATAATGTTTTATATATAAAGACAGCTGAACAACAAAATAAAACATCCATGAATTTGTGTGTGTAGCACTATGTTTCATAGACTGTAGAAAGACTCGTATGGTTCGATGGCCTACAAAAAGAAAATATGGTATAAACTTCGTTTGTAGTTTCTTACAGATAAATATATCACTATTAGAAAAGTCCTGAGTAGGAAATTAGCCACGAAATAGCAGGCCAGACGGATCATCGTAGTATAAACGTTGGAAAAGAATTCTTGTTATTTGTAAAATGTATTTCCAGTTTTACACAATCCTCATATACCTAAAAGAAGATGATGGTTGTTAGCGTATAAAAGGAAGTATGTGACGAATGATGAAAAAAGCAACAAGTTCATAAACAAATACAAGGAAGAATTGTATTAAAAATATACTTACTTTTGAAGATACCGAATAGTTTAAGTGAAAGACTTTTAAGTAAGCGAACAATTTCAATATGTTGACGTTTTAGTAAATGAACTGTGTGTTAGTGTCACGACGGCAATTTGATGGCAGAGATCTCACTGAAGACGCAGGGTGACAACCTAAATATTAGTTCCGGGGATGGCGTAATGAGCACTACACATTTTTTTCCCGGGTATAAATTCAAAGACAGGAATGAACAAGTCTAGATACTAACTGCGACTTTGAAAAGACAAAGACTTTAAAATAGAAATCGTAGGGTCAGATACACCACAATTAAATGTAAATTCATTCATTTTGTATTAGCATATTAATTTTACCTTATCTAATAATTTTCATTCATTATAATAAGTTTTCTTTGTTAATATTTCTTTTGTATTTAAAAAATGGAGATGCCTATGGCATAATTTGAAGAGATGTTTAACGATACAAAGTAAGTTTTAAATACAAGGATTTATCAATGCTGCTATGCGTATATGGAATACAATGTGCAAATATTTATTCAATATAACGTTGTACAGCAGGGATAATAGATACTGTCCTGCAGTAATATGAATTCATTAGTTTTTTTACAACACAAATAGAATTATTAATGGTGTTGGGTGTTAAGAGGATATAACGTGCAAATGTATATTTTCTGACACTTTATTTAGCATCATTAATTCTCACAATTCATTTCTTTTTTGATTTCAAATTTAAAATTTAAAATAGATATTTCAAAAAGGGAAGTGTTTCTGGGTGGCAGATTTTGAGACGCTGGTCGCAATGTGTGAGAATGATTGTTGCCAGTGATCAAATTCAAGCTTTTTCTCCGAACATTGACCATTGCGAAGTACTAAGTTTATCAGAGCATTACGTGCGAATATAATGTTTCTGATGGAATAGAATTAGCATAATATTAACAGAATATTCATATTCAATTGAATTTTTCTTTGTTTTAAAACAGGATAATAATTTATTTTTGATTAAGCATTATCGATATATTTGTTCTACAAAACATTACAACCGAGAACACGGTACTAATGTTTTCTTTCAATTATGTTTTCTTTTATAATTCTTGGGTGAATATAGTATTGCGATGCTATCTATTCTTAAAAATGTTGAATAAAGAAATATAATTATGTTTTATATAGATTCTGATTTTTCTTTAATATACGCTATAACCTTATCCATATAAAAGAAAAATAAGAGATTTACCAGGAGAAAAGAAGGTTGAATACATTGATAGAATTCACGTATACTTATAAAGTACGTGCTGTTAAGAAAATAAATGAATATATTAAAGATAATAAAAATTATCTTTATTTTTATTAATTATGTTGCTGGAACAGCACACAGCATAATCTATTTGGCAATGCCTAACGTATGGCAATACTACAATTATTTTATACCAAATAATTATGTTGCCACAGCAATATGTAGCTAAACAATAAACATGACAAAAAGAGAAGAGTTCGTGAGAGAAAAATCATGAAAATAATATTAGGCCCAACATGGACATCATAGATGGAGATGGGGAACACTAATTGAAAACCAATTTGGAAATAAAACACGAGTTTAAAGGAAAGAACATTATAGGAATAACTAAAAAACGAAGACTGAGGTCGTTACGACATATAAAGGCAGATGTTATAAATGTAGTAATGGAATGGGAATTAACAAGCAGGAGACCTACAGGTAGATTAAAATCAACTTGGGTGTAAGATGAGAAGGATGATCGGAAGCTTTACCAAACGGCCCTACCCCACTCGTGGTGTTAAGCTATATATACATACTAGGGTGGCCCAAAATTTTGAAAAGTTCGAAATTTGAAACGCATACCCCCTAATTCTTTTCATTAGCACCTAAACACGTCCTACAATACATTTCAGCCAAATTCCATGATATTAACCCATGTGGACCGATGTGGACTTAAACATTTATCATTCCAAATAACACCCAATTTAAATGTGTTTGCGTACAAATTAACGTACCAATTTTTATCGAATGATTTTTTACTAATCTTACACGTTGGATGAAGCAAATGCACCTAATGTTATAATATTTCCGTTTAGGTTTAAAAAGTAAGTGGTCAACATATTTAAAAAAATAATCTTTATGTACGAATTTTAACGCATGTGATGTACTAATGAATACATTATTAGAGGTATTTTAAATAATTCGATAAAAATTGGTACGTTAATTTGTACGCAAAAACGCATTGAATTGGGTGTTATTTGGAATGACAAATGTTTAAGTCCACATCGGCATGGGTTAATGTCCTCGAATTTGGCTGAAATTTATTGTAGGATGTGTTTAGGTGCTAATGTAAACAATTAGAAGATATGCGTTCCAAATTTCAAACTTTTTAAAATTTTGGACCACCCTAATACATACATACTTTATGAATAGAAATGTTTTGGACTAGATTAAGGACACATATCACTAGGAGGATAAATTAAATATGTTTTGAGCCTAACAGAGAAACAAATATTTTCTGATAAAATTTATGCTCCAACCTCTTTAGTCTATTCAGTAATTAGGGTCGTCTTCTTATTTTATGTACTTCGTAAACGTTTTTCATTACGCTATTTCTCCTACGGTGTCTCTGTGGATATTTATCTCACCTCTTCATATTGTAAATATATTACCAATTGTATAAACTCATCGCCATTATCATGATTTATTTCAAGTTTTGGATTTTTCAAATTTGCCTATCATAAGGCAGGTCAAAAGACAAATTTATAATCTCAATAAAGTATAACAATTTTTTTGTCTCTATAGCACTAGATTGGGTGTTACGAAGACAAAAGCTGTTATAATAATTTAGAAATTTCCAATGGTACTTAACCATGCGCGAATTACAATCCCCACGGACACTAATCGCCCGCTAACTTTCTATAGAATTTATTTCGGCAACGGCCCAACTAAAATTTCTATTACCCCTTAGTCGCCCGATTGAATTACAACGGCGACAGAAACTTATTAGCATATTAGCAATAGGAGGAGCACGGGCCAGGTATTCGCACGGTGGCAGTTCACTTCGGGTATTCCCATTAATACAGATATTAATTTTCGGTATGAGTCTGTGCTTCGCATACTCTAACGACGTCGGTCTAACGGTTACAAACAAAGAGATTATTCCGGAGAATCCGGGGATGGTTATTTATTGTGGTCCGCACGAAGATTAGTCGGAATGTTATCGTGCTGGAATACTTCCGCTGACATCTGAATGGTCTAAATTGATTCAGTGAATCGGTCGTCATCTCTATGGAAATGCTTTACATTACACGACGTAAATATCTAATGATTGTCGTACGAGGAACATTCTAACATTTTTAATGGATTGAACAAAAATTTATAAGTGTACCTACATAGATACACTTCTGTAATTTTATTAGGGTAGCATAGCGTCTCGCCTGTACTATGCAAGATCATGCACCAGCTGTAAATCCATATTTTTGTTACAGATATATTTATGATGTATATTTTTTGACTCCCTGTAATGACGTTTTACATATCAGTACCCTTAGTATCGTAAACAGCCGTAACTCCGTTTTTCATATAAAATGGACTGACAGTTGTTTCCTATTACACAAATTCGGTTTTCTTACTTGGCAAAATACGATGTGAATCACTTATCTCCAATGTTATTCGAGGTAAGCAGTTGCAAAGCTCTTATGACTGCAAGGACATTCATTCTACAATCGGGAAAGAATCGTATCTCTATTTCTATGTTCTTGGTGCATAATTTGATGTTACTACTACCATCCGAATATACCGCATGTGTCAAATTTCATTAGCTATAGGGATTCAATGTTTGCGTGCGATTTATACGTATACAAATAACATGTGGCAACGTGTGTCACCCCTACTCTCCGTCGCCAATCTCGGCAACAATCGACATTACAACGATTTTCTCCGATCTCCCCATCAGATTTTACATTCAATCTTTAGCTGCGAACACGTTGCGATCTAGTCTGCCATAAAAGCCGTCTTACTACTGGAACGGGAAACATCAAATGGCCGCCGCGATCTCCTGATCTACTAGTTTATTATTATTTTCAGAATCCATTTTATTTACCTGATTTTTAATTTTATTAGAATTACGCTTTTGTTTGTGTCATGCAGCGTGAACGCAGCTTAATAATTCTCTGCATTTACTGAGAGGAAAAGGAAAAACAAATCTTTGCAACTCGTAAATATTATTTCTGAACGCTTTACATACACCCAAGTCAATGGTCCAACAGTTACTGCTATAACTTGAGCTTGTATCGGTCGCGCTCGCATTGGAGAGGAAAGTAGGGATGCCATGTTGTCACGTATTGCATAAATTAATCGCCTATGGCTAATGAAAATTGACACATGCTGTATACAGGGTGTCCAGACCATGCGAGGACGGAAGATTACGGCTTTATTATTAAAGTTAAAGAAAAGTGTTTTAGACAAAAGTTGTAGCCACTCCTAAAATACACATTCTAAAATTATTTTCAACTATACAGAGTGTTGCGTAAGTGAGTGACGATACAAACTTGTGTTTTTTTAAATGGAACACCCCATATATTTTGGCATATTTAGATGCTACTCTTAAAAAGAAGGACATGGATATAAACATGTGTAGGAGTATCTCTTACCGTTGTAGTTTTATTAGCAATTTTGTGTCTCAACATGTCCAACTTTGTGGAGACTCCGAGACGAAACCTGAAAGAATTTTTGAGATCTGTATAGGCAAGAAGTTTTCCACTTTCGTCACGTTTAGTAATCTATAATCAATTTATTTATTTTTAAATAAATGAATTTGCAGAAATAACAAACTCAAAATTAACATTTACGTTTTTTTTTAAATAGTACACCCTGTATATTTTTCTTCTAAAGTACAGTATTTTTTATAAGCTTTTTAATGATACCATATTCTCCCTATCCACACTTAGTATTTTATAACTTATTAACTGTTACTGTTAATAGATTCTAAATTTAAACGAAAAAAAAAGTATAAGTTGCTGTCAGCTTTAATTATTAATAACAACAAATTACTACAACATATTGAACAACAAAAAATAATATTTATTAGATTAATGCAAAATCTTAAATAAATAAATGAAATGCAAAAGTATAACATATTTATAGCAGATGCTCAAAAATTCCAACGTCTTGTTGAATGGATAATTCGAGGCTGCGGCGAAAATTGTTTTTAACATCAGGAAGCGTTTGCTGTCCAATATTTTCAAAAATGGCCATTATACGTTGTTTCATGTCATTAGGTGTGGTTGGAATCTTTCGATAAACCTGTTCTTTAACATGTCCCCAAAGGAAAAATCAATAGGAGTTAAATCAGGAGACATTGAAGGCCAAGCTATAGGACCCTCCCGACCAATCAGTCGTTCTTCACACCAGTTATTTAAAAAAATTATTACACTTCTATGAAAATGTGGTGGAGCTCCATTATGCTGACACCACATTATTCTTCGTGTAAGGAGATCGATATTTTCCAATAAATTAGGTAACTGATGTCTTAAAAAATTTTCGTATATGGCTCCTGTTACCGTTCCTTCAAAGAAATAAGGACCAACAACTTGTAAATTAATTATGCCACCCCATACATTAATTGACCATTGATGTTGAAAGTCAATTTGCATATTATGTCTATTAACTAAACCGGTACTTTTGAAAGTAGCTTCGTCACTAAATAAAATCGAAGATTGAAAATTAGGGTCCAAATTCATTTTGTTTAACATAATGTTGCAAAAAACTAAACGATTTACAAAATCATTTCCACGAAGGTCCTGATGTAATGACAAATGGTAGAGATGGTACTTACTTTTCTTTATGATGCAATTGATAGTACTCCTGCTTATCCCAGTTTGGATATTCAAATTTTGTGTACTTACTTGAGGATTTTCTTTCAACGATACTAAAATATTGAATTCATTTTCCTCATTAGTAATCCTTCGAATTTTAATCTCCTTTTTGGAATAACCAATATTTCCAGATGCTCCAAAACGTTCTTTTAATTTTTGAAACGCTTCGATTCCAGGAGTCTTGCATTTGGATAACGTTAACAGTAAATCCTATTGACTAATAAACAGTTTCTTTCGCTCTCACCCAATGCGTAAATCATAATTACCATTTCATCTTTCGAAAAATTCATCAATTATCAGCGTTATTTTGTAAATACAACGTAACTAATGACAGATATAAAATTCAGATATTATTTTAATTAAAAATTCACAGGTGACTACGATTTTTTTCGTTTAAATTTAGTATCTATTAATAATAAGAGTTAATAAGTTATAAAATACTAAGTGTGGATAGGAAAACATGGTATCATTAAAAAGCTTATTAAAAATACTGTACTTTAGAAGAAAAATATACAGGGTGTTCTATTTAAGAAAAAAGCGTAAATGTTAATTTTGCGTTTGTTATTCCTGCAAATTCATTTATTTAAAAATAAATAAATTCATTATAGATTATTAAACTTGACGAAAGTGGAAAACTTCTTGCCTATACAGATATCAAAAATTCTTTCTGGTTTCGGCTCGGAGTCTCCACAAAATTGGACATGTTGAGACACAAAATTGCGAATAAAGCTACAACGGTAAGAGATACCCCTACACATCTTTATATCCATGTCCTTTTTTTTAAGAGTAGCATCTAAATATGGCAAAATATATGGGGTGTTCCATTTAAAAAAACACAAGTTTGTATCGTCACTAACTTACGCAACACTCTGTATAGTTGAAAATAATTTTAGAATGTGTGTTTTAGGAGTGGCTACAACTTTTGTCTGAAACACTTTTCTTTAACTTTAATAATAAAGCCGTAATCTTCCGTCTTCGCATGGTCTGAACAGCCTGTATATGGTGTTTGTTTAAACTCGGCCACCGGCCATATCTCGGCAACCGTTTATCGTACAACCTCGTGGAAAAAATCTTGATAATAAAATTGACCACGGGAATTTCAACAAAATTATTTTTAAGTATACAAAATGATCGCAAGGGGGCGCAATTCTCAAGATCAATTAAAAATTCGATTATTTTTCATTAAATTCTAGATTAAGACAGATTAAAATTTTTACTAGTAACATTTTCAGACGTTTTTATACAATTTTCATTTGAAACTTTTTGATCTAAGTCCCATGCCGAGGGGAGTGTGGAGGGGGGTATGTATGTACAAAAGTAGGTATAATTTCGTTTGCCTCAACGGATTTGAATGTTTTTGGGCTCATTAGATAGATGATTTTTCAAAGAATTGAATAATATGTAGTACGATATTACATGGTTGTCAAAAAAAATAACAGGGAGCGCTGTTCTCAATTTATGTATATTACTTGTTTTTTCTTTAAAATTTTAATTGGAACGGTATATTTTTAATATCATAATATTGAAGCACATAAAAAACTGAAGGGGAATGATGAAAACTGGAAGTTGCTATCTTTTTTCTTGACGAAGATATAGTCTTACGAAGATAATCCAGAAATATTTTTAAATATATATTTATTTATTTATCGGGAGTAATAATTATATTTTAATTTTAAGAGGGCCACTAGACAGTGTATAGTTCGCTTTCACTTGAATTTTCATCATACTCTTCCATAAATGTATTCATTTCAATCTTCTCACCAATTTTTTAATTCATTGCATATGTTACGCTAGATTCTCCTTTTAAATGTTTTCAAATTCTCTAGCTATTTTTAAATTTCATGTCTTGTTTTTTAGACATTGAAATAAAATAATAACAATAATAATAATATATCTTTATTGCCCACCAGATATACATCTAATTATAGGAAAACAGCAAAAATAATTTCCATAACTCATGACCTAAGTAGACAATAACGAGAAGAAAACAATATAATATAATGCATTACTTATAACCAACTCATTTACTCATTAGTAACGAAAGGGTATAAAAATTGATATCTAATTTATCTCCGCCTATAACATGAAAGTAAATAAAAGAACCAATTATAATAGATACACTTCTGTAATTTTATTAGGCTGTTGCTTGGATCTTAACAACAAAAGACCTTTAGTTTTGTGGCACTGTGATGTAGGTTTTTTATTCTGAAGGTTTTTTCCTACATCCTAGGTGCAGTGTTTTAGAGCCCCCCCCTGCAGTTATGGCCCTTCTAAATATATTTCCACTTTTGTAATATAATTTATATATGTTTCTTTTCTTGTACCTGTCATGTAGTTTCATACGAATATATATACAGGGTTACCGCTAAATAGGTACCAGGCTATACGAAACTGAGGAATACGTATAAATGTCTAACTGAAAATCAAAAAAGAAATTTATTTGTAACTCGTCAAAAATTTCCAAATTTTTAGGGCCAAAATGTAGTTAAAGTCGGCCCATAACTTTGTTTAACCTATACGCATTTACGTAAATACCACTAGTAATTCCCGTTTAAGGTTTTTCAAAAAAACGATAAAATGCAAATTTTTACAACCTTTGAGAATGAATGGCACATCAAAAGATTTAATATAGCGATGTTTTTTGTGTGTGAATAGCACGCTTTATGTGGAAAAGGTCGACAACTTCGGTGCATTACCATGTTTTTTTTTTCGGTAAATAGAAGGATATTATTTTGAAATTTAAATTCCTCTACATGAAAATTATTAACTAAAGAAAAATATTTAATAATGTCTTATTAATCTCAAATACCAGTTTCCATTAATTTTTAGTAATTATTCACTTCATCTTTTTTTTTAATTTATGGTGGTACTGAAAAGTACCGTTTGTATGGCGAAACAGGAAAAACAAGATTACAAAAATTGTTCGAAATGCCCACCATAAGCTCTAATTTAATAAAGCGTTTCTTATTGAAGATATTAATGCCAATGTATACACTTCTAAATTTTATATTTAAAAGCCTCATATTTAAATGTAGTTTCTACGTGAAAAAAGTCTCCTCCTTTTCCTTAAAAACTCTCGCTAATTTCGCACAGTTTAAAATATCACCCGAATTCGAACAAATCATTGAAAATTATGCGCGACACTAAACGATCCTTTCGGTTTATGTATCCCCCCATACACCTGACGACCCCAATGTCACTCGTTTCCACTACGACCATTCTCCTGTCCTTATTACGGCCGTAAATCACTCCGTCTTTTCTGAACACTCTCGAGGAGTGGAAAAGGAGGTTCTTCGTATCACAGTTCGCTCGCGAAAGAAAAGGTGCTCTCATTCCACGGTCGGCGTGAAGATGGATTTTGAAAACGAACCTCAACCTCGAGTGTGGGAGATGATTAATTGTCAGGTTTTTATTGTTTGCCAGGCCGCCCGGCGAACTCGTCGGGATGAAGTCTTATTTGTTCCATCCGCGAGAATTAATTTGAGAGAACTCGGCGCGTTCGAAACTCTCCCAGTTGCTCTTACGGTCTTGCCTCCTGGCCCTTTCTCTCAGATAATTAAGATAATGTGTGTTTTGTTGATGGAATCATTAAGCAACTTAATTATGCCCATTTTTTCCCGTTGCTTAATGGTCTGCGACTATGAGTTAAACGGAAAAGAAGTTAGGTACATTATTATTAAGCGAGTGATTCACTTCTAACAAACCTAAAAAAAAAGTTAAAAGATCGCCTTTGCAACCGAGGTCAACACCGTTATGTTAAATGCCAAAATAGAAGAAGTTTTAAGGCAATTTTCTTCATCACTGTATCCCATTAATCGTATTTATCGTACCTATACTTCTTGATTATTTCATATATGATTATTTGTAATAATGTTAGAATTATGAATATATGAATATATGAAGAGGTGGGGTAGTTAAGCCAAATAATAAAGAAAAAATCAGAAATGTAAAATTTTGACGATACTTTTGAAGTTTATAAAACATGTTCGATCACCTTGCATCAAGAATTACTAATTTTCAGAGACCAATTAAGTTTTGAAACATAGGTGTTTGACAAAGGACTTAACTAGATTAAATTTAGTTACGTAGATGTAATAATTAATAAAATAATAGGAAACAATATTTATTCTTTATAATAATAATCGTCTATATAATAAGAAATGTAATGGGCCTAGTTTCACATTTTGTTGAAAATGGAAAATATTACACCATGTGTTGAGAATAGGGTTGCCAGATGGAAACTTATAAAATCCGGGACAATTCTAGGACAACGGTATGCGGTCGTGGTAGTCCTTTGCCGTCCATTACCGCTATGCGTTTTGCACTCATACAAAAATGTGTATTTCTTATTTTCGATGGATATGTACTTTAAATAAAACATTTATTTTCAAAAACATACATTTATTAATTGTTTTGGTAGCGTATACAATAAGTCTTAACAAAAATAAAAAACTCTTATAAAAATAAAATTGCGAATAGATCATTTTTTTAAATATTTATCACTGGATTTTGCGAGTTTTATTAGTTTTTCTCCGTCAGAGCTTTGCAAAAGTGATAACATTTCTGAACACGACTCGTCAAAATTGATACGAGTCTGCAGTTCGGATTTGATTAAATCCATGGACATTCGGTTTCGCTCTTTAGTCCATAAACTATTCAGTTGGCTAAATACTCTTTCGCAAAAGGCATTGCCTGTTGGAATTGAAAAAACAAAACAAACTACTTTCTTTAAATTTGTAAAGTTTGTGGATGTGTTATTTCTGAAGAAATAGGCCCATATTTCGTCGCTTGGCAAGTCTTTCGGAAGCGCCTTATACATAGTTTTCAGACATGCAAACTCTGTTTAAAGGGAGTCAATATTAGTCTTCTATATTCAATATCTGGAGAAATTCGGAAAGCACTTTCCAAGTCAACTCTAATTCCTCCGATTTGAGCGATAAAAGCTCAAACTTTTTATAGATTCCATTGGGACCGAAATCATATCTCTCTTCTAAATATTTAATGGCTCTTTGAAGAAAAATCTGTGCCTGTGATGTGAATTGATTTCTTTCTTCTCCATCAATTTTTCTAAAGATAGTCCTGACTTTACTCCCAAAAAAATTATCAGCCATCCTACTTTTTAATTGATCGTGAAGACTTCGCACGGCATGATCCATTTCCAAAATAGTGAAACTATCACTTTCTAGTAGCAAAATCACTTTTGTAAATTCAGGCAACACATTACTTAAGAAGAAGAGGTATCAGTCATTCTTGCCTTCATTTTTACATTTTTCCTCATTATTTATGTCACTGATATAGCAACCTTCTGAAATAAAGTCCCATAACACCTTGTGGCAGTTGTCTGAACCTTTTTTTAAGAAATAATGTTTCACAGCAGGCCAACTCTGAATAAGGCGATCTATAGCTGGCAAAAGTGACAACCATCTTATAGGTACATGTCTTAGTAGCTCCTTATACTGTATTTGAGCAAACTCACAACATTCTTTCAATTTTAGTGTTTTTAATGCTGATGAACTGAACTCATTATAAATTTTTATGACTATGCTTTCTATATCAACATCGATGCCTTTTAATGCATATTTCACACAATTATTTATTACATGGCAATAACAATTAGCTTTAAATATATGTTTATTTTCTTCTTTTAATTTCTGATATACAGAATTATGGGCACCATAATTGACAGAAGCATTGTCTGCACTATATGCATTTATTTGATCCATGCTGAGATTGGCATCAATAGTATTTTTTTTAAGGCATTTATATATACCTAGCGATGTTTCTTCAGCTTCCTCGTAAAAGTCTAATAATTTCCTGCATATACCTTTATTACAATTAAAATATTGAACAGCATATGGGAATGTTTTGAAATTGCCAACATTTGATGCATCTGAGGCTATTGAAAAATAAAAACAAGATTTTAAATCAGAGATCACTTTTTCTTGAGAATAGGGTCCTAAAACATTTCGAGTGATTGCCGATGCTTTTGTACGTCCACATGTCATTTTTGCTGTTATTTGACTATCTGGAATTAACTTGCTGATATTTTTTGCCAAGCAGTCCAAGCTATTGTAACTTAATCCATGTTTTACATTATGATAAACAAATGCTAATTCGGAAATTATTATAGATCTTTCTTCTGATGTGTTTTTTTAATTAAAAAATTATTCATGCTTTGAGAAGTTTTTTTAGCCAAATCCATTTTTTTATGCTTTATAGACTTTATACTATTGGCGTGAACCTGTAACAAGCATATAACAAAATTAAAAGGAACTAGAATGTATAAAAATAAAATACTGTCTGTGCGCGACGGCCTTCATATTGAATGGCAATTTCCGAGTTACATGCATTACACATTGCAGTAAAGTCATTCTTTTTCTCTATCCAGTCTTTAAAGCCAGGATCGTTAGTCCATTTATCATTAAATCCAGTGAACTTTTTCCTACTTGTTGATGGAGTCGATAATGAGTCCATGATAATTGCAATTAACTACTTATTACACCTCACAGTTCGCACGTGTTTATTAGCGCAGTTGACAAGCGATGTTTATAGGTCGAGCAATGGGAATAGAATGATTTTACAATAATGTGCCCAGTGCAGAGATGTCAGATCGGGGACCAAACATACACACTCCATTGCGCTCGGCCCATAGTGCTCTATGGCTCGGTCTCATGCTCTCACGGTAAAGCTAGCGCGCGAATTTAGGAACTAACGAAGGAGAAATAAAAATAAAACTAATAGGTTTTCGGAATCCGGGACAATCCCGGATTTCCCGGCCATCTGGCAACCCTAGTTGAGAAATTTTGAAAAATTCTTTTTGCCACTTTACTAATTTTGCCAATATTTCGTCAACTATTAAGTTTAAACAAATTTATAGAGAATTCATATATACTTAAAATTAAACTTGAAAATAATTTTATTTAAAAAGTTTTTCGAAATTCCTACCGGAAGTAGGTCTTTTACTCCTATTGAAAATCAGTTTTTTGCAAACATTTCGCAAGTCATGCTCTTTAGGCAGGTACGTTATGGGTATAAAAGTATTTAGAACTTAATTTTCAACACCTTTGCTATAATTTTTTTTTTATATTCGGACCGGAAGTTCCACTTTTACTCTTATCGAATAGCGATTTTTTGCAAATATGTCGTAAATTATGCATTCTATATATATTTATCAAGAGTACAAAAGTATTTAGAATTGGACTTGCAATATTTTTTGTATACATGAAATTTCAAAATTCGCACCGGAATTTTACTCATAGGTAGTAGCACTTTTTTTTCGAATATCTTGCAAAGTAGGCATTCTATAGCGATATACTGAGAAAATGAAAGTACTTAGAATATGATTTTGAATAATTTTTGTATAAATAAAATCTTAAGATTGTGTAGTTTGAAACGCTCATACGTATAAGAAAGTCGTGTGGCGGCCACACCTCATTTTTTAATATTTTTAATATGATGTGAACACTAAATTATTGTTAATTTCCAATATATAATGGAAATAAAAAATAAAAATTTGTTATACTTTATAAGATAATGTGAATTATTTAATGAAAATGTTTCTATATATTTTCAAAATACATACATTTAATAGGGAATAATAATTAGTAATTATCTTTGCAGATCGTGTAAACAACTTCAGCCGATGTAATTTTTTATATTTATTACCGCTGTATGTGAGATTTACATTTCCAGGAGTAGTTGCTTGAATTTACCTCCTCAATGTTTGTAGCAGTAATACGAACGATTTATCTGTATAAATTCTTTATTGATATTTAAAATAGAAACCAATAAGCAAAACTTTTTCTGCAACTTCTTAAGGACGTTTTGATAAAAGATAAAAGGTGTGATTTATTCTTGCTCTCTGATACAAGTATTTAATAATAAATAGACTTAATTCACAATTTTCATGTTGATATAGCACAGTAACTAAAATGTGCAGTAATTATACAGAGTGTACCTCGACTCCACCGACAAACATATGCCATATATTCCGGCGGTCACTACAATCAAAAAATGGTATATAACCTATAAGTGAATTCATCAAATTTACTTAACCTTGACGACTTGACGTATGTTTGACAAATTAATGAGTTTTGTGTTGTAATATTAATTTATGCCATTATGCCGCGTTTTACTAATGCAGAATATGCCGATATGGTTTGATTTTCTTGTATGGTTTTTGCGATGGAAGTGGACATGCTGCAGCTGCGGAGTACCTCAGGCGATACCCAGATCGCATTTTTCCTCACCACACAATATTTTCAAACGTTTTTCGCTCTTTAAGAGAGATAGAATCTTTCCTAAATCGTCGTGTAGAAAAAGATGGATTAGGGAACGCTGAAGTAGTTTTAAATGCAGTTGAACGAAGTGCTTCTACCAGTATCCGTAGAATATCTCATACAACGGGAATTCCTCAAACCAATGTATGGAGAATTCTGCACCATAATGGACTTTATTCCTATCATTTACAAAAAGTCTAGGATTTACTTCCTGGAGATTTAGAAAATCGAGTACGATATTGTCAGTGGTTACAAAATAATTTGGAGATTATTCCACACATACTTTTTACGGATGAGGCCCAATCTACAAGGAATGGTATTAACAACACACGTAATTCTCACATTTGGGCGGATCAAAACCCACACGAGACAATCGTGGTTAACCATCAATATCGTTTTTCCGTCAACGTGTGGTGCGGCTTATTAAATAATCATCTTATTGGGCCTCATTTTTTCGAAGAACGTCTTAATGCAGAAAGTTACCTTCACTTTTTGGAAGAAAAACTGCCGAATTACATGGAAGATATTCCTTTGGAAGCTTGTCGTGGCATGTGGTTCCAGCAAAATGGGGCACCACCGCATTTTGGGAGACAAGTGACGGTGTTCCTTAATGAAAATTTTCCGGAACTGTGGATAGGACGAGGTGGTCCTATACATTGATCACCTCGGTCACCTGATTTGCCTCCGTTAGATTTTTTCCTATGGGGTTGCCTCAAATCTCGTGTGTACATTAATGGTAAACCAGATACACGCGAAGTGTTGACTGACCGTATAGTTGAAGCTACTAATTCTCTAAAGAATGAAATGGTAACAATTAACTGGTTACATTCTATGACACAAAGAATAGTTGCTTGTTTAGAAAATGGCGGTTTTCAATTTGAACAGTTACTGTAATTTTGTGTTAATTATATATTAATTTAGAATAAATTCTCTTTTATATATTTTTTTAAAATAAATTCCTTCAATATCTACCAAACAAAGAGGAATTCACTTATAGGCCATATAACATTTTTTGATTGTAATGAGCCCCGGAATATATGGGATAAGTTTATCGGTCGAATCGCGGAACACCCTATATATTTATAATGGCAATCCTCCTCAAAATGCTCAGAACAAAGTCTACTCCTTTCGTTTCTTCTAATGATTTTTTTTTTTGAAAAACTTTAATCAACAGATTTGAATGTTAAAAGATTTATATTCATCAAATTACACTAGTCAACAGTGAAATTGCTTCTTAGGTGAAAGTACCCAATCCTGAATGAATTCAACGTGCTGAACACGAATATCACATTGAAAAAAGTTGATTGGCTCACGTTCAAGAGATATTGAAGTGTTGTCCATTGTATAGATACTATTGCATAATGTAATGCAATTTAGTGAGAAATTACGAAATTTTGCGTCATATTGCATCACCCCTTCATGCAAAGAAGTTAATGCAGCATTTACTGTAAGTTTCCATTGAGAGTGTTGCGAAATTGATTGCGCAATATCAAGCAATAGCTAATTATAGTTTATTTATAAATGGCCGACGTGACAGTTAACTCGTGCAATGTCCGTTCATTCGCGCATATTTTTCGAAGCTCTAGCATACATAAGTGATTGCTATAGTGTAAAGTAACTAAACAGTAGCAATGCCTCGTAACTGTGTTAATAGTGCAAATAACTTCTGTTATATTTGCGGAGAAGTGACATTTGCTGCACAGAAAAAGAACATCAGTGCAACAGTTAAGAAAGCGTATCATTTGTATTTTGGTTGCAAGATAGGCGACCAGGACAAAGACTGGGCCCCACACGTATGCTGCCGCACTTGTGCCGTAAATCTTTCACAGTGGCTTAATGGCAAAAGAAAGGCAATGCCATTTGCTGTGCCCATGATTTGGAGGGAGCCCACCAATCACGTTGACGACTGTTATTTCTGTATGGTACGACCAGCTTCTGGAGGCATCACCAAGAAGAAGAAGTGGACAGTTGAATACCCTAACATACCATCTGTTATGCGACCTGTCTCTCATGGCGAAGGACTCCCAATTCCAGAACCTCCTACAGATTTTTCTATCAGTTCAGACGATGAGGATGGCCATGCGTCGGCGAATTCTCCTCAACGTGGCAGTAAGAATGATGACTTTTCGTGCTTAGACGAAACATCTGCACCACATAAAATTACCCAGGATGAAATGAACGATCTTGTTCGCGATTTGGATCTGTCGAAAAGCAAAGCGGAGATACTGGCCTCAAGACTTCGACAGTGGAATCTTCTGGAACAGAATGTCCGAGTGACTTCATTTCGCACTCGCCATCAGCTCTTCGAATCTTTCTTTAAGAAAGAAGAAAGCCTTGTGTTCTGCTGCGATATTGATGGTCTACTACAAGCTCTCGGTATTGCACATGATCCCCACGAATGGCGGCTGTTTATAGACGCTTCAAAACTGAGCCTAAAGGCGGTTTTGTTGAATAATGGGAACCAGCTTCCATCCATACCTATTGCACATGCGGTCTACATGAAGGAGACTTACGGCAATCTAGAGCAGCTACTGGAGACGATTAACTACAGCAAGTATGGCTGGCAGATATGTTCTGACCTGAAGGTAGTATCTCTGTTGATGGGTTTGCAGCAGGGATATACAAAGTACTGCTGTTTTCTTTGTCTGTGGGACAGCAGAGCAATCGATTTGCACTACATCAAGAAAGACTGGCCTCCGAGAGCATTTTTTAAGCCTGGAGAAACGAATGTACAGCACCCACCATTGGCACAGCCACACAAAATCATCATTCCTCCTTTACACATCAAACTCGGTCTTGTCAAAAACTTGGTAAAAGCCATGGATAAGAATGGACCAGCATTCAAGTACCTGCATGACAAATTCCCTCGACTCAGTGAAGCCAAAATTAAAGAGGGCATCTTTGTGGGGCCTCAAATTAGACAGCTCTTCCGAGACCCCAAGTTTGAGGAACTTCTTCAAGGTAAAGAAAAACAGGTTTGGGATCCATTTTATCAAGTGGCAGCAAACTTCCTGGGGAATGACAAGGCAGAAAATTACAAGTGTCTGGTTGAGGATATGTTGGCTTTGTTTCATGAATTCGGCTGCAATATGTCCTTAAAGATCCACTTTCTTGATTCCCACTTATATTTCTTTCCTGATAACTGCGGGCAGGTCAGCGATGAGCACGGCGAACGCTTTCATCAGGACATTGTCACCATGGAGCAACGGTACCAAGGCAAATGATCTACGTCAATGCTAGCTGACTATTGTTGGACAATCAGTAGAGATGCTCCACAAGTCCACTACAAACGGCAGGCCAAAAGAAGTCGAAAGCCGGAAGCAGACTAATGTTTTCTTACCATGTATTATAATATTGACATAAGTACACTTTTTCTGAAATATGCGTAAATGTTTTCTTACCATGTATTATAATATTGACATAAGTACACTTTTTCTGAAATATGCGTACATATTACAGAAAACCCGTAGCCAATTCAGCTTTTTCTTAGTCATTTTCGTGTTCAGCACATTGAATTCATTAAGAAATTACTATTTTCAGCTTGGAAGCATGAACTTTTCGAAAATTTGTTGCCCAGTGTTATAGATGTATGTACCTACTTGTATTTATAACTTTACTTCCCTGTTGCAAATTGCTTTGTACTCGTATTGCTGCTTGGATTGGTAGAATGAAAAGCTGCACATCCATCTATTTTAATCAAAGTAGTGTAACGAACTACGTCGTTAACTCAAAAGAAAACGCCTTGATTAATGATAATCCGTAATTAATACTAATATTTTTCCGTATGTAGCAAGGCACTTTCTTTTTCATAAACGTTTTGATTTTGTCAAATTGTAAATAATTTAAATTCATTATTTAAATGTACATAGTTCCATAGATTTAGTGATTTATCGTAATATTTGCATTTCGAATTAGTATATATTTTATGGAAAATTTCATTAACAATACGTCATACGTGGCTCCGTGACAAAGGGATGGTCCGCGTTAGCAATGGTGGGGTTTGTACGCATGGACCTTTGGCCTCTGACGCGTGGCTCGAGCGTTATAAAAGGGTGAGAATTTTTATATAAAAATTAGTCTTTTACCGGATTCGCTTCTAGCTTTCATGCTCTGTCGAATCAAATTCCTTACCGTTCCGTTCTAGTTACATACTCTGAGACCAGTCCTTTACCGGATTCGCTTCTAGCTTTTATGCTCTGTCGAATCAAATTCCTTACCGTTCCGTTCTAGTTACATACTCTGAGGAACAGTCCTATACCGGACTCGCTTCTAGCGTTTATGCTCTGTCGAATCAAATCCTTTTACCAAGTACTTCTCTAGCTTAAATGCTCTGTAGAATTTGGCTCCAGAATTCTTTAATTGCAACTAGCTACAGGCTCTGGCGCAATTACATTTCTTCCGCTAAACCGTTTTCAAACCGTACCTATCAATTAATTAATCTAACTTCAGGTTCTGAATGATTAATTGATCCCATTTCTTTCTAATTTGTTTAAAGTAAAATTAAATTTCTAGTCAATCAAAAATATCAGATTCATGTTCTATTTTTAATTTTTAATTCAAATACACTCCTCCGTTTGTATCACGTATAAATGTAACGAATAAAGGAACATATAGATAGGTCATTTAATTTTCGTTGATTATTATAAATCAAAATTGTTTATTTTAATGAGAAACAAAAGTTTAAGACACATTCATTTAGGAGTGCATTACCACAAATTTAAATGTTTATTGACAATCAAATGTCAGAAATAAAAATTTCTCTGTATTACCGACTAACAATACTTACGGATCTTGACAAGTTCTTTCATTTCTACACCGAACAATTATAATTAATATTTTACACGATTGAGGATATTGTTGAGACCATTGTATCATTATAAACCGTAACTGTAAAGGATCTAGCATATTTCATCCATACCGATGTTGTAAATATACATATATTATTTAATTAAGGAAGTCAGATCGTTTGTTGTGACAAGAATCACATACATGTATGCGTACGCAGGTCGTAATACGATTTTCAAGTGACAAGCGGCACGAGAAATTCGACCTTATCGACCAAATTTTTGTTCACATGATTTTCGCTATTAAATGAAACACAAAACAGCTGAATTCTTAGTTAGAAATAAAACAGTTCTTCAAACCTTAATTATCATGATGTCATATCAAATTGTCTACTAAATTTTAATCTGTATTCCATGTTTGGGCCGGATATTTGAATCACTCCTTCTTATTCTGAGACAGGGTATAGTCGAACATATTTAATTTTTGTTAGTATTTTACAATGCTTGATTTGTATGTATATTGTTTAATTTACCTAAAAAACAGCCCACTTTAAGCTAAGACATTGAAAGCACGGTATTTGGTTGCTGATTTTACTTCTACTAATAATACGTTATTTGTTTGTATATACCCGTTTGTTGTGTTTCATAATATTAGTAGAACATATTTAATTTTTGTTAGTATTTTACAATGCCTCATTTGTATGTATATTGTATAATTTACCTTTTATTTTGAATAAATATTGGTTAAACTACGTTAAAAATTTTATATACTTTTAACCTTGCTAGTGCCATCTATGAAAAGATTGAATATTTTCTCTCCACTTTAAAGAGTTTAATTTAATTAAAATCTGGCGTATCTGAGTAGTTTTTATTGATGTTTCTGTTCAAAAAAATATTATAATAAATTTAGAGTAACTTTAGAATGCTTTTGTTATGTTTCATAGTTTACAGAACCATTTTCAACAGAAAACAGTGGGCAGATTTATAGAACAAAAAACACGAAACACAAGAAGATACAACACCGAACAAAACAACGATTGACTAAATATTCTTACCGTACGTAAAGGAAACGACGGACAAAATTGCTAAGAAAGTACGTAGACTCGAAATCAAAACGGTATGTACAGCCGACCGTAAGTGTGCACAAAACTCCTAAAGACATGATAAACCTAGAAGAGCAAGAAGTTTACGAAATACTCTGCAAATGTGCTCTGTTAGCTATATCGGATAAACGAACCAGCGAATAAATGTACGACGAGACAAACATATAAATTCAGTCGCTAAGAATGATTTTCAGCACACCAATACCAAGCAGCCACGGGATATAACATCGATGTCGATGGAATAAAAATACTAGCGAGGGTCGAACATTTAATAAGCGGATATAATCGACCCAATTGAAGTTGAAAAACGCCCAGATAATTTAAACAGAAGAGATGATTTAAGACGTCTACCGGAGATTTGGAAAACAGCTCTAACGGAACGACATGTTTAGTATAACAGCTCAACAACATCTAAGGTACTAGAGCGAACAAGGGAGGACGCCCCACCCACATCGAATCGACGGGTTAATAGGCGCGCGTAAAACAGCGAACCGCACCAGTTCTATAGACCAATGAGCGCCCGACAGGACATGCCATAGTACAAATGCGAGCTGAACGACGGATTACACAAGGCGTTCGCGGCCGGCTACTCGGACATGTTCGACGTGCTGGAGCAGATGGTCGCTCAGTACGGAGCGCACCACAGGAACAAGAGGCCCCTTTCTGACGAAGAGGGCTCAACGAAATGGGACAACAATAGAAGAAAAGAAGACTCCCACACAAAAGATGACGGTTTTACTACCGTCAACTCCAGCAAAGGCTCGAGGAAGATGAAGAACGGGAAGCCGAAGACCACACCCACCTAGACTACTCCCACCGACTCAGGGGCAAGCACGAGTGGTAATCAAACCACCCCTAGATCTAAAGGACCGTTCCCTCCACAGGTCTACTTCTATGAGACCAACTTTCTTCTAGCGGCTCAAGAATTAAAGAAAGAGAACATCTGTACCGAAGTTATCTTCAAGGTCGACCATCTCCCGGGTAAACCCATAGTCGTAGAGGCCTGGAAGAAACTGACGACGCGCCTCACCAACCTGAGGGTCCAATACTACACTTTCCATGTGGCAAATGTCCGGCAGGTGAAAGTAGTGATAAAATACTTACCACATAACATGCCTGTGGACATCATCTCCAAGGCGTTGAAAAGTAAAGGCATCGACACTATAAAAGTAGAAAATCTGTGACGTAGAGATAGACTCTCTACCTCAATATACATGGTGACGGCCTTGAAGCCACAGCTGGAGGAGCTGTATGCCGTCGACGACGTGTTGGGATACAGAGCTCGATCGAGAATTTTGCAGTGCCACCGTTGTCAGAGGTACGGTCATTCCTCCGAATGCTGTTCGCTTTGTCAGAGATGCGACCGCGGCAGCGCAAAACACCAAACTGACTCCTGTAGGGAAAACACAGGAAGCGCTAAATGCGCAAACTGTGGCAGTAACTATCCGGCCAGTTATCGTGGTTGCAACGTTTACCAACGTATACTGGCGGCAGGAAAATCGGGGGGATTTGCACAGGCACAGCAAGCGGCACTGTACCCACCGAGAAGACAAGACTACACACAAACTGTGTCCCCAACATCGCAGTCGCAGGAGGAGAAGAAACAACCGCAGGAGAAGAAACACCGAACCATTACGGTGACGAAGCCACCCTCCACGGACGGGAGTAAGGAGCAATCCCAAACGAGCCCGCAGCAAAGAAGGAAAAGGTGGAGAAAACCGCCAGTGTTCCGGTGTACGCTTCACACACACCTGAAGAAAATGACCAAAGGACGAATTTAATTCCGATGATTTTTCTGTTACAGATGCACATGAGGAACTTAAGAACTTCCAGATCATCCTCCGCAAGGTCGTAGCCTGAGTAAAGAAAATGAAGAGGATCGAAGGCAACTTAGAGAAACTCACCTTCCTAATCGACCTGGCAAACGAGATCTTTGGCTCAGTAGACATTGTAGTGTAAGAACTGTTAACAATTAATAATACTAACCTTGTATCTCTTACACCAACACAAAATCATACCAAATAACATAACAAATCCTAATGCCATCTAAAAACACCGATCCAAACCACGAAACACACATCAACAATCATCAGTCGTTTACCGATGTTCCGGGCTAATCAGAAACGACACACCCGGTCAACATATATTAACGCAGTCGAACTTTTACTTACACACAATAAATACATGTAACAACATGCACAGAAGTCATTCTCCGAAACCACGGTATATTCCGGGTAGGACGCCAGATCGTCAGCGTTTTAGTTTATTATAGTTACACCCATTAATTTAATTAATTAATGCGTGAAATAAATGTTTCGAAACATACGAGGTAGGCGCCATAAACTCTCGGCTTGACAGGCTTATTCAGGTTCAAACGCCGTCACGTTATACTTGCACATACGCGAGGTGTACACTATAAATATGACGGTTCGAAGCCTACTGGTTTTTAGTAACCAGACACCCAACATGACAAGCGCACGAAAATGTCAGAAGTAACGAAAATTGAGTACCTCGCGGTCATTTAATTTTAGCAAAAGAAGGGTATACACCTTATCACATTAAACAACGTTTAGACGGCATTTACGGTAAATCATCTCCTTCGAATTCAACTGTAAAAAAGTGGGCAAAATGTTTCCGTTTGGGACAAGAATCCCTGGAAGATGCTGATCGGTCGGGTCGACCAATTGAAGTAAGTGATAACGCCTCAACAAATTTCAATTATTGAACATTTAGTGCTAGAAGATCGCCGTTTGAAAGTGAAGGAATTAGCAGTGATAACAAACATTTCCGAAACAAGTGTTCGCCGAATTGTCCATGACCATTTGGGCATGAACAAAATTAGTGCTAGATGGGCACTGCAACTTCTTTATGCTCTCCTTTCTGCGTGAACGTCGAGTCGAATGTGTGCAGTCGTCTTAAAACATGTGTGGAGATAACTCGAAACCGATTTTGGAGTCTATTGTCACAGGGGATGAAGCAATGGTTCTGTTTTACGATCCTCTATCGAAAAGGGAGTCCATGGAATGGCGGCGACCTGATGAACCTCGTCCCAGAAAGGCGAAATTCGTTCAATCAAAAAAAAGGTGATGTCCACAATATTCTGGGTTTGTGAGGGCATTTTGCTAATTGACTTTAAAGAGCGCAATACAAGTGTGAGCGGCACATAATATGCGTCTTTATTGCATAAATTAAGGGACGGTGTTGGTGCAAAAAGTCGTGGAAAATTGACAAATGGTGTGCGATTATTGCACGACAATGCTCCTCTTCATACTACCGCCATTTCACAAGCTGCCATCCGCGAATGCGACTTTCAAGAGTTGAAACATCCACCGTACAGTCAGGATATGGCTCCTTGTGATTTTTGTTTTGTTTTCTATGTTAAAAGAAGACCTTAAGGGACGTAGTTTTGTAACAGTTATAAATACCTATTATTATGATTCAGTAATAATCATTGTCGCGATGTGACAAATGGCATGTGCAATCACGGAGGTTTTGACGCGCCTACATTCATGCGCTTCTTTTTGTCGTTTGACAGGCACATATAAACGATGCCGGGCAAATTTTAGTCCATGTTTAAATGGTAAAACCTAATAAGACACTAAGGTAAGCTCGATTGTTAATAATATCGTTTAATTAAAATCTCAAATCATCATGCTTCGTGATGATAGTAAGTACCTAATGCACCTGTTGATTAATGTTTTCTAATTTTACATGCGCTATCAGTAACGCATGTATTTGTAACCTCAAAAGCACATGTTAATTTGCTACTTCGACTTCTAGGCTATTTGTATGGAGATTATATTTGTAAGGAGATCAGTTTTGTAAGGAGGATCCTTGTTGTATGGAAATCCTTGATACCATTTTAAACAATGCAGTGCAAGTAACAATATCAGCGGAATATATGTAACCGGCAAATGAACCTATAGAAGTGAAATACTCTATGGATCGTGTTCTCAAAAACAAAGTGGCAAGCTGTTAGACAGAAGATGCATTCATATGATGTATTATTAAATAGGCGACAACATCTCAATATGTGCGACAGTGTGCAGTTTGTACAGTGATTAGAGAGGCCAGGCGTAGCTGAGCCATATTATAACCTTAAAATTACATATGTTAGCGAACAGAAAAGCAAGGCAACACCTGTATGCGGCCAATGTTTACTCGTGCAAGACCACCGACTGGTTGTAGATGTGAAACAGTTTGAAGCAGAACAACAGACTTCAACCTACAAGATTCAACGAGACCTTCACTTGTGCAGATTGTATAAGCTAAGTAGTTTTTTATTGAATGCAAAGACTCCAAGATACTGTAACTAATTAAGAACGTTTAGCCTTGTTGTTCGGAGATTGTTTGAAAGAATTAACCTATCTTTAGCATCGTTGTATTTTGGAAGCTTTGTAGTTAATTGTATTAGTCTTAAGTATTAAGCGCATTATATCACCTAATGTGAGTTTCTTATAAGCCTAGAGAGAGATATCGAACAGCTGTTACGAATCAGATCGTGTTTATTTAAGATTATTGAGAACCGAGTTCATTAAGTGACTACCTGTTGACAGTCTTTGTGTGTGTGTATTATACAGTCGATGTGTTTTCATTCATCTATACATATTTTTATTATTAATTATACAGTTAAATTAGATCTTGTGTGTTTGATTGCTATTGCTATAAGTCCAAATCCTAGTTTTCATGTTTTTGTGTATTTAAAAAGCATGTGGCGCTTATAGACGACCCATGACCTTTTGCACCGGCTAACGAGTTACAGGGGCTTCGTTTTTGATTTTTGCTTTAATTATTGAGCAAGTTCATTGACATATTAAAGTGACATCCTTTTCATTGGACCAAAACATCTAGTCAATAACAAGGGTGGTTACAGTTTTAAGGACGACAGTGAGTTGCAAGCAGCTGTTATAGAACATTTTGAAGGAAAAACTTCAGAATATTTTTACAAGGGTATCGAATTATTAATTAATCGTTGTAATAATTATGTAGAAGTTAGGGGAAATTGCATTGAAAAATAAAAATTCTTATATTGTTCGAAGTTTCTTTTTTATATATCAGGCCGAGAATTTATGGCGCCTACCTCGTATCTCAAACACAACACAAGATTACATTGAATAAATCACTTGCATATAGAGACAGCAGGGGAGTACATGAAGACTCTGACTTCCGAAAGAAAAACACACCACTAGCAGGACGCTACATAAAGCGTGGGAATAATAACACGGCTTCCTAGAAGAGCCCGCAAAACTAACACGAAGATTACACACAGACCAGGATCGTGGTAGAGGCACATTCGTGAAAGTTGATATCATGAACAAATTTTGATTAATTTTCGTGTATGGACTTCACACACGAATAGATATAAATTCCGATCACTTTGAGTATATTCGACACGAGTCACTGTATCTCAACAACCCCGACGAACTCTCGGTGAAGAACCGGCCGTGGCGAATCGACCGCGTTAAAACATGGTTATAGGACTATTTATATAATTTATAAAAAAAAATATGTGAATATGACGTTTCAATCAGTTCCACCTGTTACAAATCGGGGTGTATACAGGCATTCGAATAAGACATCCCTGTTACAACTTCCTCCCGGGCCTACATTATGACCCAATTGGAAAACACGACTCTCAGATTTTCCATTTCATTTCATGTCCCTCTTGGAGAGAAGCAGACTATTTTTATTTACCGATATGTTCGAACTCACACGTATATATCTATATATCCAGCGTAACGGTCGTTGCCAGTAAACACCACAATGTTCGCCTCCGGGCTCTCTTCCTTATCTCTTGCAGGAAATGATTTGCTGGAGCTCGTTTGCAAGTGGGAATTTATCCAGTCGTAAAAATCGTTCCACGTAAGGTCTACACTGTACTATATTTATATATAAGGTGTTGTGGGAACAGAGAAAAAAAGCTCTTATCTGTAAAGGATCGAGTGGGATAACGAGAGACACATGTCTGAATTGCCTTGTTGCAGGTGCTTCCATTTAATGTCTACCGTCGAATTTTACGAGTTACTAATTTCTAGAGATGGTTACGACGGGCTGATATAAAGTTCGGGTTACGACTCTTCTCGTAATTGCGAGAATAATGCCATTTCAAAATGTGATTTGTGTATAAAATTCCTGCCGCACACATCCATAACTTTTGGTTAGAATTACTCCGGAGAAAAAACGATTCACTGGTACGACGTAGATATAAGAAGAAAAAGGAGTATTCTGATGATTCAATATTGAATAATGTTAATGTATTTTTGAATGTTGTTAGTAAGCAGGTATGTAAAAACACATAAAAATACTCTGTTTGGTTATGGTATTCCTCAATACAGAACAAAAAAACTACATAGTATCCATATACTGAGTGGAATTTATATAATAATAATAATAGCACCCTTTCTTGTATTTTGTCGAAAGAAAACTATATTGTACATAAGTATGATACAGATTAAAGGTTCATATTCATATATTCCTCCACTAGTTAAGACTCAGGGTTGCACAATAACTCATACATTGCATCCATGAAAAAGATTATATAACGAGTATGTTTTATTCCTTATGACACATTATTGTATGGCCGTAAACTGGCATAATTCGGTTTATTGTCCTGTTACTTAGGGGGAAAACCCCTAATAGAAAACATTAAAATTCCAGGGTGCAAGATAATTGTGTGAATCAGTACATTCACTTACCTTAATAAATAATTATTAATCGCTTATGATTAATAATATTCCCAGATGTTGACCTCAAAGTAGAACCATTGATGTTATTATATCTGTGACCCACCCTGTATGTGTTGCTCAGATTATTATTAAGAGCATGAAATTACTCAAAGATGTTAACTGATGCCCGTGGCGCCACCCATTTTAAAATAATAAGGTGGGGTCACTGTTGTTAAAGTATTGCACAATTAAAATGGGAAATTGTACTAACTAATACTAGGCCTACCTCAAGAAAACAAATTAGTAAAAACAATAACAATTTATTTAATAAAAACAAGAGAAAAATGGATATAGAAAATTGGATACATTACTATTATAATATTAATTGAAATATTGCACAAAAGAAATATTGAAGTCAAAATATAAATGAGTGTTGAATATAACTTTAACTTTGTTAAAAAAAGTGACTCAATCTACACTAAATTTCATTTAAATTTAATAATTACATATCTAATACAAAAACAGAGAAAATTAAATTTTAGAGAGACGGTACAAACAAAACAATAAGAACAGGTTCGACAGATAAATAATTTTAACAAAATTAATTGGTCAAATTCGCTAAAACTAATTATCAAACATGATAATACTAATTGATCAAATATGGTGCACCATTTAATTTATAATTTCTATAAACTGGAGATTACCAATATTGACCATCGATACGATAAAATAAAAGAAATAATAGTGACTATTACAACACACACAAATTTAAAAAAAAAAACATATACAAATTTAGACAAAAACACAAAGATTTAATGAACGTAACAAATTTAGACGAATACAAAGACTCTTGATAATCGTGCCTTGTGCACAATAACTCTTAACTTTATTAAACAAACATAACTATAAAAATTTCAAACAGCCCGGTAGTTGTCACATGTAGTACAAGAATTAAAGCTCAAATAGTACCTGGAAATGTAGTGTTTCCGTACTTCGACAAAGATTGTTCCCGGACGCCTATCTCTGATACCTGGTGTTTAGCGGGCCCTATGTTGACGGTATCGATAAGATGTCCCCTAGATCCGGAACTACGCCGTAAATTGAAGGACGATAAATACTCCAACAATTTTATTGAGAAATCGATAATTAAATCACCCTGATCGGTGTATCCATGCTGGTTCCCTTGGACATCTTCATCGCAGGACTTAGCGACTCGACACCGGGACTGGAGCTACGATATACTCACCTACCACTCACTGTTTAATTTTACTGAACTTTAAATGAAATGAAAGTAATACTGATGTTATAGTGAATGTTGTACCTAATATTAGTGATTTTAGATGCGCTTCGCCCTTATAAAACCTCGGACGTGTAGAGGGGTATTCTCGAAAGAAATTGGCGACAGTAAGACGCTGTTGGATCACGCCACCAGAAAATTCCATAAACAAACTATGAGAACATTTAGATAACATAGACGGACAAAAAATGCATACGTCGCCAATCTTATATTTGAACAAAGAGTCCTTCATAAACTAAATATGTTAAATCGAATATTTTAAAACGGAATAATATATGCGACGCAGATTTTAATGTTGAAGATTTTAAAACGCAATTTATTTGGGATTGGAAATATAATTTGAATTAATACAGATTTAAAAATATTTAACATATAATATACAGGGATAAATGAATTAATGTTCGCCGCTGCTTTTTAAACGTAACATTCCATTAACAATAAACGATGTTTAAGCTAACAGTAGTTAAACCTATGCCTTGGACATATTTATTACTTTCAAATATATGCTTGAATAGAAATACTAAGCTTCAAATGTATATAAAATAAGGAAAAATTATTGCGGATCTTAGATAACACATGTAAAGAATTTCATGGGGGTAACTCCGCTGAAAATGCAATTGCAGACACGTGTTTCGAACTCATTGGTTCTCGTCAATGCAGTGAGCCAAGGAATAAGATAGAATAACCTTGGAGATGAAACGCATCCATCAGAGACATATACGGAGGCAGACTACCAATTGACCTATATACAGGGCAATCCAAATTAAGTGTTCACCATTGGTAACTTTGTTATTATTAAAGATACAAGATTGTTTAAATTAGCAAACTTGTAGTACTTTTAACGCTCTTTAAGATGGAAGAATAAAAAAAAACAAATGAGCAACGCGTTTTCGAGTTTTGCAGAAAAATATTTTTTTTTGAAATGGAAACCCCTGTATATTATATCATTTTCTGCTACAACTTTAATTTTTAAACAAAAAATCTTATAAGAAATTTTTTACTGGGATTAAAAATACTTGAGTTATAATGAATACACAAAAACAGCTAAGTCAAGTGCATTTCTATGTATCTATGAAAACGACGATAAGTCTTTCTACCAAACGTCAAATATTAGTACAGTTTTATTAGTTTTTCATTCATAAGTTTCACTGTGCTAGTTATTAATTTGACACAAAAATGATTTTTACCCATTCAGAAAAGTGTGATATGTTAGAATCTTATTTAGTGTGCAGAAAATCCTCTAGGAGGGCAAAAGAACACTACGCTGAATTATATCCACTCCGAACACAACCGCATGAGCAATATTTTCTGAGACTTTACCGAAAATTTAGAGGTAATGAGAGTGTTTTTGCCAAAACAAGGACTTTTATAAAAAGCGAGGCCACGGAAATTGCAGTTATCGCATATTTTGAGGCCAACCATGACAATTCCATACTAGATATTGTCAATGAATCTGATTTGAGTCACGGTACTGTGCATAGGATTCTGAAGAAACACAAATTCATTCCTTATAAGTACAAACCAGTCCAGGTTTTTTGCCAGGGGATCCAGAGAGAAGAATGTTTTTTTGCCACTGGTATCTTAACTTTTGTCGCCAAAATGTAAACAACTTTCGTTATATTTTATGGACCGATGAATCGAATTTCTCACAAATTCTGGAATGTACAATGAAAAAAATCATCATTACTGGTCAAAGGAAAATCTTCTTTTAGTAAATCCAAGACGTCCACAAGTCGTTTCAGTTTTAATGTTTGGTGCGGTTTTATCGGTTCATGGATTGTTGGTCCTTTCTTTTATGAGGGCACTCTAACTGGTGAAAGGTACATAGAATTTTTGACAGAAATTTTGAATAATTTCTTAGACGATCTGGATCTCATAAGTAGACAGAATCTGCATTTTCAGCAGGATGGCGCACCTGCGCACAACTACAGAGGTACTCATCAACTTCTAAATACTATTTTTAACACTTCATGGATAGGAACAAATGGTCCTATTCAGTGGCCTCCCCGATCGCCAGATTTAACGCCGCTTGATTTTTTTTTATGGGGTTATTTAAAGAACCAGATTTATAAGCAAAGGTACGAAAACGTAAACGCCCTAAAGATTGCAGTTAGTGAAAAGATAAACCAAATAGATGGTAGGACCATACTGAAGGCAGTTCGAGAAGTTCGGAAGCGTGTACAAAAATGTATTGAACTACAAGGTGGTATTTTTGAACATCTTCTATGAAAAAATCAGTGATTTTTATTTTCTTTTAATGATAAGTTTATGTATAAAATAAAGTTTATAAAACTAATTTAGCTGTTTTCGTTTATTCATTATAACTCAAGTATTTTTAATCCCAGTAAAAAATTTCTTATAAGATTTTTTGTTTAAAAATTAAAGTTCTAGTAGAAAATGATATAATATACAGGGGTTTCCACTTGAAAAAAAAATATTTTTCGGCAAAACTCGAAAACGCGTTGCTAATTTGTTTTTTTTTAATCTTCCATCTTAAAGAGCGTTAAAAGTACTACAAGTTTGCTAATTTAAACAATCTTGTATCTTTAATAATAACAAAGTTACCAATGGTGAACACTTAATTAGGATTGCCCTGTATATTGATGTAGTGTAGTTTGCAACCAATAGTATTAAGTAATGAGTTGTATTCCTTATTCGGAATTTCTTCGTTGTACGATAGTGATCGTTAAATTTGTAAATACATAATAAATGGGTAATAATCTTAAAGTATTTTGTTTATTAGAAATAAATTTTATAGTTACATGTTTTTTATAAACATCTTTATGTATATTGGAGTTTACGTTTCTTTTTTCATGTAATTGCACCAAAACCTGTAAAGAAGAGATTTTAATATTAGTTATGTATTATGAAGTGTATTTTAGCATTGTAAAAACTTGTTCAATTGGCGTTAATAATGAGAAAAGGTTTAAAGATTTTAATTTTTGAAAACGAACCGTTAAAATTTATAAAAAAAACACCCGCCTAAATGTGTATTTCGAAATTGACAGTTAATTGTCAATTTGACATACAATTGTTGATACTTTAATGAGGAAGAGTTAAAAATATTCAATAACGCATAAAATCTTTACTAAATTCATGGTAAAATTTATCATAATAGAAGTAGTGGAATGTGAAAGGTATTTAAAGAAATATTACAGATCTAAAATCTATATTGGGTTTTATAATAGTGTGTAAAAGTTGGTTGGTCAATTTATAAAATGGGATTATCACTAGAGAAATTTGAAATAAATAAAAGAGATTAATTTTGATTTTTGAGAGAATCAGTTGTGTTTTTCGGTATAAGAGCATAAACTACCCGAAAGTACGTAAATAATAGCAATTAGAAGTTTAATGATATAAAATATATGATATTCTAACTTACCAGAATATTATTAGTGAATGAAAAGTGGTATATTTAAAATAAAAGATTTATAAAACTTAGTTCAAGGGATTATAGTAAATGAAGAATTTAGCATGATAAATAATTTATTTACAAGGAAATAAAGTACTTACCTAATAGAAAACGATACGAAGATATTAATTTTCAAATTAAAACTCCCACAAGACGAGTTCATCCTGTGGGACCACCAAACAAGTTCATCCTGTAGGAGATACCCAATATAGAGGGCACAATTCGAGTTCAATGTGCAGATTTCCAGGTTAAATCCAGTCCAGTGATTGATAGAAGACATTTGGGTACATCATGAGAATCATCTTTCTAATCCAGTATAAGCTACAAAGTAACAGTACCTATTTAACAATAAGAAGAATTCAAGTTTTAAAGGAACAATTTGTTTGAAAGGTCGTATATATCTCTTTAGTACACAAAATAATATTGAAGAAATAAATTTGGTAACTCAATATGATTTTATTTAATACCAGATAACTATAAAATTCTCATAATTTATTAGTTCAAAGTCATATAAATGTCTAGAAGTAATCAATCTCATAAATTGTAGTGTCTGAAATTTTTTTAGATTTCTTTTATTAAAGATGAATATATGTAGTATATTAAATAGAAATATATAAGAACCCTATACGTAATAAAAGATTAGAGTAAAGCAATATTATTTTATAAATTTAATACTCATATAGAACAAATTTACAAATGGCTGTCACTATAATACAACTTACCTTTTTATTATTGAAGAGGTTATAAATTAAACTCATCCTTAATAGTCTGGGATATTATATTTGAACAAGTTCACGTAGATTATTTGGTAATAGGTGGATTATTTCTCGATTTGTGACTATACAGCCTATACATTGATTAATATTGATCTGTGTTTAATTTTATTGTTATTCGAGGTTATGTATATGTTTGAAATGATGCAATCCTAAAATAAAATGCAATAACATTTTTAATTTTGTAATAACGATATAGTAAACGATATACTTACATGTTACTTTCACATAAGAATACAAGTGAGAGCATATTTTTCGTATATTAGTATTGAAGGATACAGGACCGGATTAAGAGCATTTAAGTATGTGTTTAAATATAAAGGAGCTATTATAGTTATAAAAAACATTTACAGTTATATAAAATATAATAGAAATTGTCAATATTGAGTCTCATGTTCAAATAGATTAAAACAAATATCATAAGTAGGTACTTTAAATTGATTAACTGAGCTAGTACGAGGTATTTTGAAATTCATCGAGTTATTTCTATTACTTGTTATAGTTAGGGGTAGTGTTACACACATACTTTTCCGATTAGAGCATTATATGGCTTAGCTGCGTAGGGCGGTATTTCATTCATTATATTATTACCCCCTCCATAGTTATATACACGGTGGCCAGAAAAATGCGGACAAACGCCACGCAGGCCAAATCTTTGTTTAATTCTGAGTTGACAATCTTAATTGAAAAAAGTAGTACAGTGCTTTTTTTTTTTTTTTTTTTTTTTTTTTTTTTGTAAACCATTGGTATTAATCGATTAGTTACATCAATGCATTTGAGATAATTCCATTTCTAAATTTCACCACAATGATTTTACATAGATAAATTTGACGAATTTTGCTAAATTTTAGCCGTACAACTTAATGTTTGATGGTCTCGTATGCCGTAAGGAAGGACCGTATAACTTTTTTGGATTAAGATTATCGCCTCAGAATTGAACAAAGAATCGTTCTACCTGGCGTTTGTCCGCATTTTTCTGGCCACCGTGTATATGCTTTACTAAGGTTAAAGGCAAACAATCAGTCACTTTCACTGATTTCTTCAAATTTTAAAAATTGGTATGTTTTTAATAAACAGAATTTAGGTTTTCATTAATTTTTTAACACAAGTTGAGACTAAAACACAAACATTCATCTTCGTGACGTTTTGGACACTTATTCATTCCTCCTTCGGACATTAAGATTACAGTATCTCATTAATTCGAAAAGTATTCAGTGATTCTTCAGATATAACTCGTACAACTGATACATTAATACATTATGATTTTGTCATTATATAAACTAATCTCGAATTTTGCCAATTTTATGTCTTATATTAGTACGGTATTGTGGTACTGGTGGGATGTCAAAGAAATTATTCAATAGCCTATAGAGTTTACCAGCAGCGTTACTGCGGAAGAAGATTCCCAGGACAGATGCCTTGACGTGCAATGGACATTTTCATGACTACTGTTAGTATTGTTTACTCAAAACCACCGACACCTAAATATGTGATAAATGAATTATGAATTCTTATGGCAAAAGAGAAAATCCTCACATCAATACCCGTGAAGTAAGTCGTTTGCAGACTATTAGTCAAACCAGCTTTGCAGTGATCTTCAAAAAATATCATCCGTAGTGAAAACATTTAAATATTACGCTATACGCACCCATTATTTTAAGACTAGAAGAGTGTTCTGCCATTGGGTAATGACTAAAGTGATTGTCCAGGCAATTCTTTTTGATAATGTGTTATTTACGGGTGAAAGTACTTTCCCTACTAGAAGAAATTTTTATTACGAGGACTGTTCTCTTTCCGCTGAGCCTGGTCAAGAAAAATACAATTCATTTACAAAAGACATTTATTAATAATTTTTCAAAGTATTCTCCTCCATAGTCAATGCATTTTTGCATCTGTGAAAACGAATTTTGAAAACATTTTCTCCAATCTTGTCGCCGTAGTTGTCTATTTCATTTTTAAAGGCATGAACCGCTGCTTCGGCCGATGTAAAACGTAAACCTCGTAATTTACTCTTTACCCCCGGAAATAAGAAGAAGTCATTAGGTGCTAGGTCTGGACTGTTTGGGCATTCAAATAATCAATTGTTCGAGCGACAGTGTCGGCCCGAGCGTTATCTTGAAGCAAAATGATCTTTCCTCTTGAACGTTTTTCGCGAACAAACTGTAGTGTACCATTCTGAATTAACTGTACGTCTATCATCGAATGCTACAGTGGAAACATGCCTAGTAATTGCAAAAAATGTGGCGACAATCTTCTTGTTTCGACTTTTGTCACGAACAATTTTTGTCTCAAAGGCCCAAACTGTCGATTGTTGCTTTTTTTCGCGATAATAGCTGTATATTCATGTTTCATCCCCTGTAATGATGTTGTACACCAAATGAGACGATCCACGGTTAAAGCAGTCTAGTGTAGATCTGCACCATTTCACACTGTCTTCTTTTTTAATTGAATAAAATTTTGGGAAATCCACCAAGAACAAAGCTTGCAGACCTTCAAATGTTTGTGTAAAATAATGTTAATTGCTATCACATCAATCTTTAAAATTGCTTGAATGCTTCTGACAGTAGTATGCCGGTCTTCTACAATCATGTTCCGAATAAGAGAAATATTTTTTTCAGTGATTAGGAGCTCGAAAAGTGTCATTTAAGGAAACTCAACCGTATTGAAATTCATTCTACTAGCTCTTTACGGTAGCAAAGCAACACGACTTGTCACCAAACACTCGATTGATTTCCTCAAAGCATTCTTTACGGCTTCGGCCACGTTTGAAACTGTAAAAAATCAGCGCTTGATAATGTTCATTGTTCAGTTCCATGATTTATTAGCGAAAGGAGTACTTTAAACTAATGTAACTTACAAACCATCAGGTATATTTGACAACAGTCGCTGTAACTAAACTTATTAACGATTGATTGAAATTGTCATACAAAATTTGTCTCAAAATATCATCGCCTACTACACCACGCTCAGTAGAAAGAGAACATCCCTCGTATGATTCAAAAGAAAACCCTTACTTCACTAGTAAATAGATCATCACTGTAAGTGGAAGATAAAAAAGAGAAAATTTTGTAGGCCTGCACGAAATATTTTAATTTAAGTGTTTCCAAGAAAGTGGCTAGCTCGTGGAGGCCCTATTCACTAGCCTGCTAGGTTTTCCGACATCACAAAATTAGATGTTTTTTTTGTAGGGCTAGGTAAAACAGCAAATGTACAATATACCTGTAAACACAACAGAAACTATGCGGTATATATCCGACAAATATTTAGAAATATAGATGCTTAAGTCCTTATTAATGTCGATTCATCATTTCAGAAGCGTGTTCAAAAATAGTTAGAGGTGAATGGAATATTCATTTGAACACTTGTTGAAACAATTTTTATCTATTTTAGTGTTCATATAGTTCCTGTTCCACTAATTCCTTATCTATTGACGTAGTAGTTCCTATCTCTGCGCATACAATAATCAAGTTATTAATTTGTTTATTTTTAAAATTTGTTCATTGTCTATATTCTACACATTTTATAAAATACACTGCTGGTATAGACACGAGACACTTACTAAAATTTTATAAGTAAAAGAAAAGATGAAGAGTAATGATATACAATCTATCCACATTTCGATGCTCACCATTGGTAGATAGCGCAACGATTGAATGGGGAATGTTTTGCAGAATTCAACGCTCGAAACAAATCTCATTTCAAATTCATTCGGATTTTTAACAATCTTAAGATATTTTGAAAAAAGCAATATTTGCCGATTTGAATTTTCCTCAATAACTCGATAACGCCTGCTGCGATCGCTTTTAAACACTAAAATTGTTCAGACACATTTTTAAGACAATTTTTTTGGTGTTAACAGTAACCCCCAATTTTCATTTGTTGTTATTAGCGGTACCTTTTGTTTTTCTTATGGCGGACATATTTAAATCTAAATTAGTTAGATAGTCCTTAAAAATGGCTTTTCAATAATGTACAACATGCCTAATAAATCTTTATTTACACGAGAGATATGAGCATTTAAATAAAATTTCACTCTAATACGAAATTAGTTGGCTATGAAATTAAATGTTAACAAACGATAAATAAGCTCTGTAGTTATTGACATGTCAAAGTATAGTGCAATTGGTGGGAGATTTAGAACTTTGTGTAGTAATTATTGATAACTTGATAAGTAATAGAATCGATTAAATAAGAACTGATAAAATGGTACATACATTTTCAAATAAAATAAAGGTTGCTACGTTAGAAATTTATTTGAAAGCAAATAGAAACTAACTGTCAAGTTAACAAAGCTGATATACGTCCAAATAATATTTCACGAAATGTTATAAACAATCCAAGTACATAAGTACGTCGAATGGCTCGAGAAATTGGAATTCCGAAATCTAGTGTTTATAGAGTGAGCCAATACCACCCATATAAACCAACAATTGTACAGGGTTTAAGCGATAATGACTATCAGCAAATATTACAATTTAGCAGGCGTTATCTGCAAAAATGTGAAGATGATACAGATTTTCCTAGAAAATACTTTCGACAGATGAAACACGGTTTACCAATTGTGGAGTAGTGTTCAATAGGCATAACTATCATCACTGGTCACTAAAAATCCACATTTGGTAAATCAAAGAAGATTTTATGTTTGATTTGGTTTTAATCTCTGCTGTGCTGTTGATTGGTACGAACTGATATTGACATTTTTTTGTAGTTTTTTGAGATTTTGTTTTCTCATTTTAGATAATTACTTAATAAGTCCTTTTATCTTTGATTACAATTAACTAGTAATAGATATTTGGAGCTACTAACAAACAAGATAATGTCTGCTCTAAGACAAATTATTAACCCTGAAAACATACAAAACATCTGGTTCCAGCAGGACGACTGCGCTGCCTATAATGCTCGTAACGTGCAATATTTTTTAAGAAAGCATTTCAATGAGAGAGTTATTTCAAATAATGGGCCAGTACAACGGCTTGCGAGATCGCCCGACCATACCCTCCTTGACTTTTATTTGTGGGGTGCCACTAAAAACGAAGTATTTAATTTTGAACCACCAGAGAATCGGGAAATTTTAGAATAAAGAGTGCTCGATGTGCTAAGACCATTAAACGAAAACACACTACGTAGAGTTTGTAACTCTGTTAAAACAAGGTACCAAAAGTGTGTGTAGCAGAATAGTCGTCATATTCAACAGTTTGTTTAAGTAACTTTGAACTTTTAAATTCGTATTAGAGTAAAATTTATTTTACATGTTCATATCTATCGTATAAATAAAGATTTATTAGGCATGATGTATATTATTGAAAAGCTACCTTTTAAGGGCTATCTAACTAATTAAGAATCCAATATGGCCGCCATAAGAAAAACAAAATATACAGCCAAGAACTTGGAAACAAATGAAAATCGAGGTTATTATCCTAACAATGTTAGAGTTTAAAAGCGATCGCATTAGACGTTCTCGAATCATCAAGGAAAATTGAAATCGGCAAATATTGTTTTTTTTTCAAAATATTTCAAAATTGTAAAAGGTCCGAATGAATTTGAAATGAGATTTGTTGAGAGCATTGAATTCGGCAAAACATTCCCCATCTAACTGTTGCTCTTTTCTAATAACGGATATACCAATGGTGAGCACCGAAATGTGGACAGACTGTATATTCTTGTAATGCAATTTTATAACAATTCAAACTCTAGCTAGTAAATAATTTTTTGACATCCCGCCAATACATACAAAAAAAATGAGGTGTGGCCACCACACGACTTTCTTATACGTATGAGCGTTTCAAACTAAACAATTTTAAGAATTTTTTTATACAAAACTTATTCAAAATCCTATTTTTAGTATTTTCATTTTCTTAATAAATCACTATAAAATGCATACTTTGCAAGATATTCGAGAAAAAGTGCTACTCGCTAAGAGTAAAAGTGCTACTTCCAGTCCTAATTTTGAAATTTCATATATACAAAAAATATTGTAAATCTAGTTCTAAATACTTTTGTTCTCTCGATAAATATATATAGAATGCATAACTTACGACATACTTGCAAAAAATTGCTATTCGATAAGAGTAAAAGTGATACTTCCGGTCTGAATTTTGAATTTTTTATACGAAAGATATTGCAAATTATGTTTTAAATACTTTTATACTCGTAATGTACTTGTCTAAAAAGCATGACTTGCGAGATATTCGCAAAAAACTGATTTTAGATAAGAGTAAAAGACCTACTTCCGGTTGGAATTTCGAAAAACTTTTTTAAGACAATTTGTCTCAAACTTAATTTTAAGTACATATGAATTCTTTATAAATTTGTTTAAACTTAGTAGTTGACGAAATATTGGCAAAATTCGATTTTTCACTGAAGTAAACTGCTACTTCCGGTCTACCGATTTTACTGAAAAACTAATCAGATCTCAAGAGGGAGATTATACACGTAAATACAAAATTTGGAATTGATAGCTATAGCGGTTTGACCGCTATCGTGTTCACAGACAGACACACAGACATTTTTTAAAAAACATTTTTTCGGTATCGGGGGACTTCAAAACGTGGACATCTGCAAAAATCTCGAGGTCGAAAATTTTCATCATCACAATACTTCCTTATACTACGTATAAGAAAGTAATAATATAATATAATAAGTTCATTTTTAGAAAAATTCATTATAAAAGCATGCTTGTCAACTGATAAGTAACTTATTAAATGTCATTCATTAGATTATCAATTTCACAGCAAAATATTATTCACATAAGAAAAGTTGTCAACAATATCTCAGTAATGATCACTTTTAAGTAATAACGCCTTACAAATTGTTAGTGCGAAACTTATAAACTATTCAAAAATGAACTAATATACAGGGTGTTCCATTTAAAAAAATTACTTTAAGAAAAAAATAGTCATGAATTTTAACCCAGTTTTCTGCAACATGCAATTGGTAATTAAAAAAATAAAACATGCCTGTATTAGGTCCCCATATTATGAACAACACTACCAAATTTTATGGCCATCTGAGTCGTTTTCGAGATATATAATTTCTTCGAGACATTGAATTTTTCAGAAAAATGTTAATAAATCAAAAACTTTAGATTTTAGGCCTATCCTATTTTATTACTTTTTGACAAAGAATTATGCGGGGAATACAGAAATGTAATAATATACGAGGTATTCCATTTAAAAAAGTATAACTATGGTCAGCCACCAAGTTATGGAAACTCTGTATAATATAAAATGAATTTAGAAGGTGCTCCTAATGAGTAACTATCTTAGGAAAGAAACCGCTTCGAATTATATTTTCTCATAAAGTCACAATCGCTCTTCCCCGCGCTGATGACCACCCTGCATACAGGATGTCCCAGAAATAAAAAGACGGAGTGGCAGGCATGTAAAGTCCGAACAGAAACAGGGACAAATATACCGCAATAACCAAGAAATTAAAAATTTAATTTTCTATGTTGTTTTTTAGATAAAAAAATTACATTACGGACCTGGCACAGAAAGTATGTTTATAAATACATGTAAGAATTCTCATTTGTAAAAGAAACGAACACGCATTCATAGGAAAATACGCTTTTATTTGCATAAAACGGGGAAAAAACGTTAAATCCTACTCATTCATATTTTTTGCCAGATGGGCGACCCACTTTATTGTAGACAATAAAAGATTGTACCGCGCGATCATTTAAATTCTAAATTAGAGCAGGCTGTGAAATTTAAATTAAGTTGGTATATAAGTACTAATTTGCAATTTGAATTGTCAAAGTGACGTTTCAAAATGTTAATTAATCAATAATTGACATTCTGGACAACCTAATAAAAAAAAACCCGCCTGCTATAATTTAGAATTTAAATGATCGCGTGGTATTTATTTTTAAAATAAGAAGGTTGTTGCTCTTTAATGTGTTTGTAGTCGAAAACAGCTGATTATTATTATTTTAGAATATTCAATAAATCCTAGTTTTTCTAGATTACAGTAAATATAAAGAATGTAATTATTTTTTTTTTCTAGCAGGTGTAAAATTAAAGTATTTAATGGTTTGATATTTATTATGAAGTATCTATTCCTCCTTCTTTTTTTTAACACAAGTAATATGGTGGTCCTGAAAAGAACCGATTGTGAAAGTGAAGCAGGTGGATATTTAGTCCAGGGTCAGCGTAAGGCCAATTGAATTGTTTATTATTTATTTTCTGCCGTCTGCGCACGAACAAAGACTTGATATTTTGAGGGTACGTTTTTACACAATCTAGCTTCCTATTTCTGCTACTCCGTCTTTTTATTTCTGGGACACCATGTATATCCAATATAGCTGTGGAATAATAGCATAATAATATCATTTGATGAAGGAGAATTTACTAAAGAATGCCTCACTTTTACAGCAAGATCCTCTTTGAGCTGTGCTCTTTTCACTCGCTTGTCCCACAAAACCCGACTCGTCCATAAAGTGTTTCATTAAGTACTCGTTATAAAAATTACCATTTCGATTACCTATATAATAATGAAGTTATCAAAACAAATTGTATGTAAAAAAATGCACAACGACTAATAAAAAATAGTTCTACCGAGATATTTGTGTACGTGAAAGTCATATATTTAGATTGGTCCCGTCACGGGCAGATTTTAATTTTCCGCGAGTTCTAATGTCAACAACTGCCGACGCCGTGATTGATGAGTCCCCGCCAAACCTTCGGCAACAACACCAACAACACCATCGAGCGATCGCTGGTCATCAGCATCTGTCCTAGTCACTCGTCGGCAGTTTCTGCATCGCAACTTAACCGATTAATTAATTTCGGATAGGATTTGAAATACATAAAAAACAAAAACGGCGACCGCACGGTCTGACATAATTGATACGCACCCGTTAAATGTTCTGTGCAAACGGGCTGGTCAGATTTCCCTTAATAATTTGGCGTGCATGTGTCTGACAGATAGGATGTTATATTAACCCTGTTTACGGAATATTATTTATTTAGATCGTGTTCCAACGATTTTTTTTTATTGGTGAGGTACATTCAAAAATGTTGGCTATGCTCTAACGTCTAATAATATTAGGCATCTAGCGCTTACATTTGCTGAAAAAAGTAAATAACGTAAAACACAAATTTATATGGAGAAAGAACAAGCAGATTACATTACGATTGGTTTGGTCTTTTGATGAAGATACATCCCAATTCGCAAGGACGATTTATAACTCATTTATTGGGAATGTGACATGATGCGGTTGATAGATATTTTAAGATAATTTTAAATACATTACCAACTAAAGAGCATTTTCAATATGGACGACAGTGGAGTCATTGTAATAAAAATAAGCCAAAGATGTTCAAACCCTTGCTAGTTCCGAAAAAGGAGAAACCATTAGTACTGCCGGAAACTTTTTTTTTTACCATACGCATTCTTCTTATTAGCAAAAAGGATTTTGATGACAATATGTCCCGAAAATCAGTTATTGTGTTGTCTTCCAATTTAGTCTATGTCATAGACAGAATTTTTCAATCTTGGATAACTGATCATCTTTTACCTTTTGATTCTTGACGATTATACCTCCTATGTATCGATGTAGGTAATTAAGATTTGTTGTACGAAAATGACATTCACCTCTCGAAAGGATCTTCTTTAATCCACTTGAAAGCTACTGGAACAAAGCTTATGGTGATAGGTCTTATCCAGGGTTGAAACATGTGGAATATTTCCTTACAACTCTCAAAAGATTAAAGTGAAGTTACTGTTGCAAATAGTGAAAACCATCTTAGTAGTACCGCTAAAAATAAACAATCTGCTCCTGAGCCCTAACATAAAGATTCTGATCATATACAAATATTAGTGTCGTTCCGAAAATTTCGACTTGCTTCTCTTGTATCTAGTAAGCCGAATCTACGCAAGCAGTATGCGAAACTTATCACATTACCGGCAGCGCGGCAAAAAAACGTCAGAAGTTAGAAAGGAAACAGGAAGAAAGGGAAGCAAAAAACGGGAAAGAAATGAGAGAGAGGGAGAAACGAGAGAAACGTTAAAAAAGGAAAATTAATAAAAGAGGTACAAAAATACCTATATATGAAGATAGTATCAATAGTAATTATGATAAAAATGATTCTGCCAACTTAGTTTCGGATACAGCTTAGATAATATCAGTGGTGATGACGATGTAATTTGCATTGCGTGTGAAAGGCGCTATCTCGATAAAAATAGACCAAAAGTAGATTGGTTCTTATGTATTGGTTGTAAAGAATGACTTTATAAAACCTAAACACCATTTGCAAATTAATGCGATAATTGAATAAAATAAAAAACTACTTTTTAATCAGTTAAGCATTTTTCCACTGTTTATTCGGCGTGAGTTAGATTCGAGAAAATATGTCTGGCTCAACTGTTCTGTAGAAGGTAGGTAGTATGGCGTCTTTCCTCATGGATTGGGGTTAGGTTGCCAAAAACATTTTTTCAATAATTTCTTTTATACCTTAACTATTTGTTTTTGTTACTTCTATAGTGTTTTAAAAAATGTGTTCAGAAATGTTAAAACTTATTTCTTTTTTGAATGTATTACAAAATGTTATACGTCTTACCTCTTGCCCCCACTTTACAATGATTTCAATTCCAAAATAGTAGATAATATGACTAAGTGTTCCAAGAACAAGAACATCGATTTGCTTTTCATTCCGCAGCAATCCACTCAAACCTTATTAGCAAACGCAAAAGATACTGTTATGGTAAATCAAAAATCGGAAATCTACGAAGTAAATTTTTTATACAAATTTATTTCAATTGCGCTTAATTTCTCACAAAGAAGGTAAATTATAAAATTTGGAATAATTAATAAAGATATGATTGGACCATATTAATGGGTTATACAGGATGTCCAGAAACTCTCCTGACAAACGAAGACCGGAGATTCCTCAGATAATTTTAAGACAATTTAATCCAATTCACCCTAGTCCGAAAATGCTTCCTAAGGGAGCTAGAGCTCTTTGAAGATGGCGCCTTGTAATTAGTTTTTTTTAATATCTCCCGAACGCTTCAATTTAGAAAAACAAAAACTGGTATGCTTATTTATCCTCCAGAGATGAATCGATTCCATCAATTGCGAATTTCTAGTACCGGTCATAGGCGTCCGTTTTGGGTAGGTTAACGGTTATTTTAACGCATAACTTTTTTGGTCTCTAACTTTTAAGCATTTGTGACGCTAGATTATTAAATTTTCAGGTATTCTAGTACTAAAAGGTACTCTTACTTTAAGTCGGTAGGATACACCGTTTTCTAGAAAAATCGATTTGAAAATTTTTCGTTTTTTCGTCATTAAAATTCAATTTATTATTTTTTGCACTAGTTCGCTCTGAACTGCCAACAGAAATAAAACCTACGTTTTTAATTGTCAAATTGTTGTCAGTTCGCGAAGTTTATCTTTTAATTTTTTACTTTGTAGCATTCAAACACAACGATTTCAATTTAAAAGAAAATGGTTTTTACTAATGAAGAATACGCCGATATGCATTTAGTTTATGGCGAAATGAGGTGTAACGCTCGAGCAGCGCAACGTAGATACGCTGAAAAATTTCCCAATCGTCAGCATCCCACTCACTCAACATTTACAGCTCTTCATCAACGATTAAGAGAAACAGGTTCAGTGGTCCCAAAAAAAATGAAACAGGGAGACATAATGATGTAACAGCAGAACACGAAGATGTTATTTTAATGGAAGTTGAGGGAAATCCAGAAATTAGCGTTCGAAGACTATCTGCCATGTACCCCACAATTTCAAAATCTTCCGTAGGAAATATCTTACACAAAGAAAATTATTTATTTTTCATTTTACAAAGGTGCAAGCACTGCTAGAAGGAGATTTTCCTGCTCGTGTAGAATTCGCTAGATGGTTACAAAATCAGATAAATCAAGATGAAGATTTTTTCAGGTACATTTTGTTTGGTGACGAAGCTTCATTCTCAAAAAATGGAATTTTTTATGTACATAATGCACACTATTATTCGTACGTTGGTGACAATCCCCACGTTGGTCAAGAATTTAAGCATCAGCATAGGTTTAGCATAAACGTCTGGATTGGAGTAGTTGACGATTATCTACTTGGACCTGTGGAATTACCTGCTCGTTTAAATGGTGATGATTACTTACATTTCCTGCAAAATATTTTACCTGATTTGTTAGATGAGGTGCGTTTAAATATTCGGCAAAACTTATGGTTTCTACAGGACGGCTGTCCGGCCCACTTTAGCAGGAATGTACGAAACTTTCTAGATAACAACTACGAAGACCATTGGATTGGAAGAGGCGGTCCAGTTGCTTGGCCAGCAAGGTCGCCGGATTTGAATCCTTGCGATTATTGTGTTTGGGGATACATACAAGCATTTGTTTATTCCGTTCCGATACAAAATCGTGCACAACTCTGGCTAAGGATACAAGATGCTTGCAACGAATTTAGAAATAACTTTGGAATTTTTGCAAGAATTCGGCGTTCTCTAAGCAAAAGGGTAAATTTATGCATAGAGACTAATGGTCATCACATCGAGCATCTTTTGTAACTATCTACCTTTGATACTTGTTCTTTTTTTGTTAGTTTCGTTCCATTGTAATAAATACTTTGTTTTTAAAAACCTTCAGCTAAAATTTTGTTTCAAATTGATTTTTGCTTCTCTTCCCAAACTTTTTTTACGAATTGTGTGCTGCATTTATTGAAACAAAAGATGATTTATTAAATTAATTTTCATCCATGCCTTGATAGTCCTAGCCAAGTTCGTCGCTAAAAATAAGTAGGTACATAATAAATTGAATTTTAATGACGAAAAAACGAAAAATTTTCAAATCGATTTTTGTAAGAGTACCTTTTAGTACTAGAATACCTGAAAATTTAATAATCTACTGTCACAAATGCTTAAAAGTTAAAGACAAAAAAGTTATGCGTTAAAATAACCGTTTATCTACCCAAAACGGACGCCTATGACCGGTACTAGAAATTCGCAATTGATGGAATCGATTCATCTCTGGAGGATAAATAAGCACACCAGTTTTTGTTTTTCTAAATAGAAGCGTTCGGGAGATATTAAAAAAAAATAATTACAAGGCGCCATCTTCAAAGAGCTCTAGCTCCCTTAGGAAGCATTTTCGGACTAGGGTGAATTGGGTTAAATTGTCTTAAAATTATCTGAGGAATCTCCGGTCAGGAGAGGTTCTGGACACCCTGTATATTCTGGTTTTGGCTTTTTATACATGATTCATGCTAACAATTTTCAGAAATGTTCAATATTGTTTTTTGATGGTACAATTTTAATCATCCTATATAGGCACAGAAAAAGAATTAGGATATGTCATTCACTATAATTCCATAATAAATGAACATTAATCATCCGAACATATCAAGGGCTGATCGGGAAATATGTTTTATATGTAGGTATTTATTTAAAAATTTTGATGAGTCAGAGAAGCCAACTTGATGTCGATTCTCGCTTACGAACAGTTAATATAATTTTGTTATTTAGCTCAGAGAAGATAATACTAACTGAATTGTTAACACAAAAAATATATAATTCGCTAACGACAAAATTCCCTTGCGCGACAGGAATCCAATTTCGTACCGGGGCACGCCATTTTTATGTCGTCGAGACAACTACTTCCCGACGAATAAAAAAAATTGTCACCTAATGAGAACTTGATTTTCTAGATAAAGGGGAGCGCTTCCCTTCTTTGAAAACCTTAATTTCTTTGTGTTTATTTTTTGTTATGAATCGTCAAATGAAATGATCCTAAAAAAAGAAAGCAGAGCGAAACAAGAGCTGTACAAATTTTATTAAATTAGAGGGATAGACACGCAGATTGAGTTGACTAAGATGTCCAAAAAAATATTTACAATAACAAAAATGTAAAATATAAAGCAAACTTCTCTAATGCTATTACAACACGTCTGTGAATCTTGAACAAAATTCACAACTGTCGATAGAAGAGCATAAAATGGATTAAATGAACTCCAAAGAATAGAAAACGTTCATAAAGAAGCCGAGCTTCTTTTAAACATAAGAGGTGGACAGTAACAGATCCTTTACTGTCTACCATTCTCGTGGATACGCGAGATCAAAGAACAATAATGGCGATGTGATTCACAGATCGCCATATTAATTTAAATCATAATCGTATTCATAATGCAGACATTGCTTAGCTGAAATTGTTATGTGAGAGTGGTAAGTCGAACAAAGGATAAGATCATTAGAGAACGGAAAAGCTAATTTTACCTAAGATATATATCGATTATAGTCAAAATATTTTCAGATAATTGGTTTTACTTTTATTAATTTTTAAGTTATTGCTGCCAAACCATTCTTGCGTTTCTCCCATGGCGTTTTCTGTCTTCTCCCACACCTCATACATGATCTCTGCTGAAGTCAGTATCGAGGTGTCGTCTGCGAATTGATTAACTCTTCCCGCCCCGATGTTGCTCGAGAGGTCATTTACATGAATTATAAACAACACTGGTCCTAGTACTGACCCCTGCGGAACTCCTGTGCTTACTGTTTTCTTTTTTATTTAAGACAGTCGTTGAAAAGCCGAATTATATTTACTAGCCTAATGAGAAATAAGTAGTAAGTAATATAGTATTTCGTCAAGGGAGGTCTGAATTTTATTGCGTTGCCGTATAAATCAAACAAAATAATCTTTCCTTGAAAAGATTCATTATGATCGCCAAAGTTATCTTTGTCAAATTGAATTTTTTTTTAAATTGAATTAATAGTAAACATTTAAATCTATTTAATTTAAAAAAGAACTCAGTTTTTTCCTTGCTTGAATTCAATATAATTATGGAATTTTACATTATAACATTACATTTACCCAGAATGGGTTGTTTTCTATTTTGAAAACTAATTAACAAGTATTATCTTTACTATTATATACTTGGTTTAGCATTTATAGAATTTAGATATTTAAATAATGATTGTTCTTAATATTGAGCGTGTTAAATTGTTTCAATAATGATTACCTTTAAATAAGATTTATTGTTGAATATATGATGTAATTTACTTGAAAAGTAATTAATTAGCGTTTGAATACACTGTTATCTATATTGATGATTGTACATGAATTCTGTTATGACCGAGTGTCCTCAATACTCAGTACAATATTTTACTATAACTCTGTATAGAATAGCTTGGAAAAGTTGAGAATAATAAGCATTCGTCATCGTGAATCGCCATTGAAAAGGTCAAAATTTGAAGGTACATTGTCGAATTGCATGTACGATTAATCATCATCCTTACTAGGACCAAGACTCGTTGAACAACAACTATCAGACTGCAGGAATGAAATTGGGAAAATATGCCTCTTAAACGAAGATAAGAATGGTATTTTACTAGATACAGTAGACATGACCCGTTACAACAGCAGTAACGCAAATATATTTCTTTTTACTGATTTTCATATTTGTTTTACTTTCTTATTCGTAGTATAAAGGAGTATTGTGATGATGAACATTTTAGACCCTGATACCTAAAAAGTGGTTTTTAAAAAATGTCTTCCTCTCTCTGTGTGTTTCTCTCTCTCTCCGTAGCTATCAATTCCCAATTTTGAATTTTCGAGTATAATTCCTCTCTTGAGATCTGATTAAATTTTCAGTAAAATCGGCAGACCGGAAGTAGAAGTTTATTTCAGCGAAAAAATCGACTTTTGCCAATATTTCGTCAACTACTAAGTTTAAACAAATTTATAATGAATTCATATGTACTCAAAATTAAATTTGAGAAGAATTTTATTATGAAAGTTTTTCAAAATTCTTACCGGAAGTAGGTCTTTTACTCTAATCTAAAATCAGTTTTTTGCAAATATTGCTTTTCTGACAGGTATGTTACAGTATAAAAGTATTTAGAACTTAATTTTCAATAACTTTTGTATAAAAAAATGTCAAAATTCGGAATTTTACCCTTACTGAATTTGAATTTTATGCATATATGTCGTCAATTATGCAGTCTCTATATATTTATTAAGAGCGCAAAAGTATTTAGAGCTGGATCTGCAATATTTTTTGTATAAATGAAATTTCAAAATTCGGACCGGAAGTAACACTTTTACTCATAGCGAGTAAAACTTTTATTTCGAATATCTCGCAAAGTATGCATTCTATAAAGATTTATTAAGGGAATTAAAAAATTCTTGAAATTGTATAATTTGAAATACTCGTACGTATAAGAAAGTCGTGTGGTGGCAACACCTCATTATTTTTTTATCTAGGAAACAAATTACAATGACGAGCAATACGGAGATGCTAGTAGAGAAGAACGAGGACATCAAAACAGAACTTAAAATATTTTCCAAGCGTATATGTTACGCAAAAAGTGTCTGAATAAGAAACGGTATTGGGCACAGCTTACATAAATTTATTGGCTCGTTCTTCAATATCGGCATTATTTTATTAATACCGCGCTCCCAAATTGCCATCGTGTGCCACCGGGCGCGGCTATATTTTGCTCTATCATTAATGTATTAAGATCAAGTGACGGAAATTTATTCCCGACCGTACACCTATTAATATATACCCCATGAATTCAAATTGCCAATTAGAATTAATTAAGTAGCATGTGTAACAAATAACCGATGAGGTCGCTGTGCGAAACGGCCACCTCGATCAAAACTGTTATGCCGGACCCGCAGGCAAGGCCATCTCCATAAATCAATAAAATATTTCGTAAATATTCCTCAAACATAAATTTATAAATTCGTTTTGCACTACAACCCCTGAGTTTTAGTGATAAGGTAAGAAAAATAAATGCACACATGCAATTTTCTTTTATGTATAAGTAACTAAACAAACTGTTATCATCTTCTTTGAAAAATGGAAACACCAGTCAGATATGTGTATACTAACAATTTCAAAATGATTATAAAATGGTGTTCAAATACCGACTATAATGTGTACAAATTCATCAAAACATCGATACAACATACTATATGATAGAAAAAATAAAAATAGATAACTTTTTTTCTGGTTTTATTAATCCATCGCTAAAAGACAAATTGTATTTTTTTATCATAGACAGTGATTCAAATTTATATGGTCTGGTAATCGTACTCTTTGTCAATCAAAATCAAAATTGTGTTTGAGTGTGTTCTTAAAGCAGTGTTATATTTACATATGTGTGTGATTTAATTCTTTCATAAAGATATTGTTTTGTTTGACCAATATATAAACCTTAACCACCACTGCAAGGAATTCTATACACAACATGAGTCTGCTTTGCAGTGGGTAGCTACTATCATAGTCACACGGAGACAGGATTAAGTGAATGTTTCACACTCCCCGGAAAATAGCGACTGCCTACCCGTCAAAGGACATACGACTCCACGACCCACGGTATGCCAATCCATCATTCTCCATCCATATTCCTGGAGACACCAGCAATATGGATGGAGAAGGATGATTTTTTGCTTATTCTTGCTCTTCTGGTCACTTCCTGAGATGACTGTTAAGTATATGTGAGGCATTATCTTAACGGACCCCTCTAGGCTTGTATATTGCCACACAGAACACCCACGATCTCCATTCATACTCCTAAGAACACCACTCATACGCCTCAAGATTTAATTTCTTTTATCGGCCACTAAGAACGGCGGTTTCGCCGAATTTCATTACTGCTTTCACCCACTCTTGCTGTTCTTTTATATTTTTTGTCCTGGATGTTAAGTGTTTCATTAAGTTGAGACTTTGTTTTGTTACGGACCACTTCATACATTGCCATATGCAGTGTTTTGCGTCTTCTAACTTCTAACTATTCTCTGCAACTGTGGTCGAAATTTCCTGTAGTATTACCCGAAGTGGACATGGACGTTTATCTGTTGCATGGTTTTCCACCATAACTTTTTGTTTTTAAGGCTCACCTCAGGATACTGTTCTGCCAGTCTTTCTGGTATTCCCGGTTTGTACTTGTTGCTATAGCTACTTTTATGCTTTTTCGAACCTCCATTGCCTCGCTAGGGAGATCTCTTTCTCCTTTTCTGCTTTATCAGACCCCACTGGTGCTTCTGATTCTGAACTTAATAGTGATGGTATGTTCAGTCACTTGTCCTATAATATAATTTTATATACCAATTCAGAGCAGGTGTTGGTGTTCTGTCAAGAGTTTCTAAATTTTTCGACCATTTTGCAGGCTGTCCATGTTTCTTCTACATAGATTGAAAGATGTACCACCTTCTGTCTTCCTATAGCTTCTGCAAGATCTCGGCCACTTCTACAGTAACTGAACCTTCCTCTTTCTAGGCTTTGCAATACCAATCGCTGATTGTATTGTTACTGTCTTCTTTCACCATTGTGTATTCAACTATAGTATTGTGCTCTTTCATCCATGGATAATGCAGCTCCTTCGGTTTTATAGTATACTCTCCTGATCTCGTCTCTTAAGCTATCTTACATTTTCCTTTTGCTTTTAAGTACAATGGCGGTTTTTTGAGTAGAACCTGCAGTGGGCTCATCGAGGCCGTTTGAAAGGCTACCCCCATGATCAATAAGTATAGACATTGTGCAGCAATAAAGTTTATTCTGCTTTGATGAATACAAATGTTTTCTTTCCAAGTCTACGATGCGGAGAGCAAAATAAGCTCCATCTCCCTTTCGTAGACCTGCTCCTGTATTTCTTTATAAAAACTACTTCTTTGTTATCAGGAAACTTCAAAACCTGTACAACAGCAAAAAAGCTCATGAACGCAATATTTTCTTTTACTACGTATAGGATAGAAAAAAGGCATAAGAAGTTTCTATAGTTACTGTTCGCAAGCTTCTCTGAAAAAAAGTGTAGATATTAGGAAATTATAAAATATTATGAACTTTTAAATAATGTTCTGCTTTAAAAGTGAATTACTAATGTACCAGTTTTATTTAAAACGACGGCAGAGACTCATTGTTTAGAACAGAAATTATTTCTGTAAATTAATTAAAATCTCATCAAAGGGAGCCTTTCATGCAAAAAGAATAAAGAATACACAGATTTCATTAAAAACTCTTTGCTTGTTGCTTCGCGAAAAACAATCGTGCTTTACATTAGTTGCAGAGAGTATTTCAACGCTAATTTGCTAGCTTGACATGCAGCAAAGACTGTCACATAATTTGAGCAAGTTCTTCCAGGAATTATAATAGGATATTATTCGCTTTACCTTCCAAGTATTCGTGCTACTATACTGTGCCTACATAAATTTATACAAATATGCATGTAGAAATACATACCTTCAGATAATTGCATAGATACATTTTCGATTCTAAAGTTCTATCTTCTAAGTAAGCATAAGCGTATTTACCCTTAGTTACGACGAGAGGGTTCTTATTAAATGAATTCTCTGCAGATATTCCAGTGCCGGTACCTTAGTCTGTGCACTTACTAGACGACGTGAATAGAAGCTGCTATTGTACCAACAATTATTCTCATAGAACAAAGAAATGTCCTTTCAAACAATGCACCTGTGTATATACATTATACATAAATCACAAAGAATGAATATACTATAAGTAAAGAACCCTAGCTTTAAGCATTCGAGATTTATCGTATCGTTGATATAATTGAAAAAAGTTAATTAAAAAGAGATACAAAAAGTAGGTAGGCCATGTGAAAAGTGGAAAAGTAGTGCATATAACAGGGTGGTCAAGCTCCTTGATAGTTCGAGCAATTTTTCAAAATTTTAAATTTTTCGCGAGCCGCAATTAAATACGTATTTAAAAGGTATGCAAAAAAGGTATTAAAAAAATTTTTTTTACAGAATTTATATTTATTGAAAACATATAAATATAAGTACAAAATATGTGTATTGAATTTAAATATTAAAAATTAAACACATTTATTTTACTTCTCTTGATAATTCTTTAAAATTTGGTGAATAATTGGTGACAGCACTTCTCAGTAATTCTTTGAGATGCTGGTTAGTTAATACTGATCGGTGTATAGACTTCACGAATTTTAAAGTGGAATAAAATTATTCACATAAGTACCTTGTTCCGAATATTGAAATAATTCGAGAAGCAGCCTTTTTTTAATTCAGGATACTTCGATTCTGGTACAAATTTACAAAATTCAGTAATCGACGTCGACATATATTTTAATTGTAGAGCTTGATCTTCTTGCATCTCTATTAATTCTAATTCTCCAGATGCATTTTGGGTCATAATTATATTGGAAATGGAAAATTCACCTTGAATTATGCTAATTTCAAATGGATTCAGAAAAAAATCAAGAGACAATTTAAAATATTTCAAGTCTTGAAATCTATTTTGGAATTCCGTCAATATTCCTTCTAGCTTTTTTATATACTCGTTGAGTTTTTCTTGTTTAATATTGGAACAAATTTTTTTAATTCGAGGAAAATGACAAAATGTTTTATTTTTAATGACCTTTTGAAAAAGTTGTAATTTACCTTGAAAACTAAATATATGGGACGATATCATATAACGGGACAAATACGAATGTGCAAATGTTAAAAAAAAGTTTTCACTTCTTAACAATATAAAGTCACTACCGTTTTTAGAGATTGTTTTTGGAGATATTACAAGTTTGGCCGCGATAAATAACTTGAAATAAATTTTTTCTAGTTGTTTTTGTAACACAAGTACCCAAAATAACGTCATTTCGGTAACCCATATTATTTTGTGTAAAAATAAAAACTTGAACATTTTTCCAAAAACTGAAACTTCTCAATTGTAAGTTAGATTCATGCGTTAAAAAAAATAATTTTGCACTTTTTAATTGTGTCGTATAGTTTCACTATTCGAGAAAAACTAAATTTTTAGCTAAAACCAAATGTAAACTGTAAATCTAAGCGAAAAATTTAAAGCAGTACAAAATGATTTCTATTATATGAAAAGCTAAAGTAAGTACCTAAAAATTTGTGCATCAATTTCTCTTCCCAGAAGCCTTTTTGGACTACAATATACGAATAACGAGCTGTTACCGAAGATGACGCGTTGTTACCGAGATGATGTGATGTTACAGAAATGATTCATTTTTACTTAATGATAAAAAAGATTTAAAAAGTTGTAACTAAATGAAACTATTTTTAATGTCATAAGCATTACAAACAAATACAATGTCATCATTTTGATGCCATTTAAATGTTATAATACATTTTATAGGAAAAGTTGTAACTAAATACTATTTTTATTATGACAAACATTACAAACAAATACTTTGTCATCATTCAGATGTAATTTTAATTTTAAAATACAATTAACGTGGTATGTTCTGCAGCAGGAACTACATTTAGCTCCAATAGCAGTCTTTGTTATATTAAAGACGCAACTGTAACACAATCCAGAAGTTTGTTGAAGAGACGGTGCGCTAGGTCCAATTGTAACATCAGAGATAATTTTAATTTTCGGACGAACTGCAAGAGGCTTTATGGTTGGTTTTGCCACACTAACATTTCGAGAAATGTTAGTTTTTAGACATTTTTCGTTGTCTGTAATAAGTTAAGAAATTTTTCTAAAAAAGTTAAAATGTTGATCACCTGATGCAATATAAAAAGGATACCACCTGCTAGAAACTGCACTACCGAAGGCTTCAAACTATAATGGCTGCATTCTTTTCCAGAATCACATAAAAAGCAACTGAGCTTTCTTAGAAATATTTTTGATTTGTTACTTAATTTCAAAGACAACTGATGAAGGGACATAATATTGGGAATAGCAGGTATTTTCTTGGGCAATTCAGTTTTTATTTTTTCTATCTCTTCGCTGGGTACTTCCCAAATATTTATAGTGCTATCCACGAGTTTTTGCACAAAAGTTGATGCAGAAGATATATCGTTCCCATGTAAGACCAATTTATCGGCGCTTCTTTTTAAGGTTCCACCTACTCCATCCATAGGCCCCTTGCCATGCCCACTCTCACTAAAATTCCAAGACATTCCAGAAAGATTTGGGAAATATTTTTGCATTTTTGTAACAAAAAAGTAACAATTGTTTCTGTTTACGATATTGTGATGATGGACCATCGGAAAAGAAAGTGAAAGTGTGAGTGTCAGGATATTTGGTACCTAAGTCTGATAGGATTTTATTTAGGTGTCCCCAGACAGCATGTGATTGGTGATCTAAATTATTGCTTACTGAGCAGAAACAATGACTCTCCACACGATCTAATTTTGAGTTATAGATATAATACACTCCGGTATGTAAAGAAATCTGTTTTTTGGACGCACCGAAGTGCATGGATTGTATCTCAGTATCATATTTCGCTACATAATTTTCGGCAAAATCAATTTGCATGATAATTTCTCCCGACAAAAGGTTTTTCTTCTTGTCTTGCAAACTTCTCATTTGATGTCTCATAGTAAAAATATGTTTCTTAAACGTGATAAGCTGTTTGTTTAATGTGTCAAGCAATTGTCTTACAGATGTGGTCCTTTCATTTTTTACAGTTCTTTTAATCTTTTTTAACTTTCCTTTAATCATTTTTTCTTCTGTTTTACTTTCCCATTCATAAAATGTGATTGGTTTTTCTAAATTACACTTTTTATCGTTATCTAATAAGTTATACTTATTTCGCTTACATTTTAAACAATCTTGAAACATGCACTTCATATTTTTGTTATTACATACTACCTCCGATACAATGTCATCTGGACATACCGGTTTAATTAAATGAGAATAGTGTAATTTCTTAATTAACAATTCAATATTTGCATGTTTGATACATGCACACGTTTCCCGATCCTTTTGTTTAGGTTGTACGATCCAGAATGGTTTATTTCGGCAAAAGGTGCTGTAAGAAATTTTCAGATGCCCATTTTCAATGAATTTACGGTGTAAATTTTTGTAAGAATCAAGTAGTAGTCTTTTTTGCTTCTTTAGTTTCCCTTTCCGAACAAAATCTTTTTTTCCGGGACACATTCTTGAATTTGTGTCCAATTCTAGAAAGTCTTCAATTAATTTTCGAACTTTCTGCAACATCAAAAAATTTCTTTTTTTTCTTTCATACTGAGTCAATTTTAAATTTTTTATTTGCTTTCTGTGTTTCTTGTAACTAATAATCCTGGTAGCTTCTCCAATTACTTTATATTTCTTTATTATTTCACCACTTATCAATTTTGCTGCGATTTGCTTCTCTTTATTCCCAGGTAATGACTTTATATTTTCTGCAAGTTGATCTTGTAAAACTTCACCAAAAATAAGACGTTTTTTTATTGTAGGAGTAACATTAACACCTTTAGTCATTTGGTTGACTCTGCTTAGTGGCGAACAAATTTTCGCATAATGTTTCGTTTGGTTTCTATAAATTTTTTTCCTGTATCTTTCAACTTTCTTTCGTAACTCGCCAATTTTTCTTTCAGCCTGCTCAAGTTTTCTGTAACATGTTGTTCTGTCGCGCTTAATTTTTTTTCGACCTGCAGTTTTCTTACTTGTTGATGGTCTCACTACTGCTTGTTGAATTACTTCTTGATCACTTTCTGGTGGAGAATTTTCTGCCAAGAAGTTTTTAACTAGCTTTTGTTGCTTAATATTACGCCTGTATTTTCGACTAGCTGCAGTCCATTTTTTTCTTACTTTTCTCTTTTCTCTATTGCTCATTTGTTGAATACCTTTTACTACACCTTGTTCTTTTTTGAGTCTATATCTTTCTCTATCTTTTCGTCTTTTTTCTTCTTTTTGTTCATCAGTCATCTTGGCTCTATGTTTTTTTACCCTTTCACGGACACGGTTTCTTTCTCGAATCAACGAAGCATCAGATGGCTTTTTCTTTTTCTTCGGGGGTTGATTAGCGATGATGTCTTTGCCTGATTGGGATTCGTCTTTGTTTTTTCTCTTTCTGGTGTCGAATTTATTATTAGTAATTGTTTCTTCATCTGCGTGGTCTTTTTCGGGTTTACAAATTTTATCTAAATCTTCACTATTTTCTGCTGTACTTTCGATTTCTTTATTCACTTCTGCCTTCTTTAGGCTTTTAGCTTTTTCTTTTTCTGCTTTACATGCTTCAGATTCTAGTTGACGCGCTACCTTCTTTAAATTTCTAGTTCTTAATTTCTCTGCTCTCTTTGATTCATTTTCCACTTGCCGCTTCTCCAAAGATAGTTCCTTGTCTCTTTTAAGTTTGCTCTTTAATTTACATAACGTTTCCGCATCCATTTTACCATCGCTGATAAAAAAAGAGCATAATAAATTTCACTTAACTTTAGTAATATATTTTTTAGATAAAATGTCATTTCGGTAACAATGCATCATTTCGGTAACAACTGTGTAAAATAATAAGCGTTACCGAAATGAACGTTACCGAAATGATGAAACCGACTTTAAAGACCAACTATTTTCTTGGCGGTTGTCATAGAAACTTAAAATTTTGAGGTTATGCGCTGGAACATGAACAAATCGTGGCTCAATTATTGAAAAACTACATCGACAAAAATTGCTCAAAATATGCGTGTCCGAAATGATGTTCAATAAGAGTACGGCTGCAATAGGAAGACTTACTTCCTGTATTTTACTAAGATTTCAAAAAAATAAGAAAAACTTACATGCTTTCTGATGATTCACTAGACACTGTCGTACTTTCTTGCGCATGCTCACGTTCTTCCACAGCTACTAACGAAGGTTGGCTCACTAAATATGTTCTGTTACCGAAATGACGTGAAAAGCTTGGAACAGTATTGTTTACAAAATTTCGAAGTAAAGACCAAACAATAATAATAATAATAAAAAACTTTGGATTTCCAAAGATTTTGAGGTAGAAAACAAAACTTTAACACTAAATAAATTTCAATTAGTTTGGCAACAAACACTGCCAACAGCTTAAAAATCGTGGTATGGGACAGTTACCGAAATGACGTTTTCCAACTTTGCAATGAGAAATTTACTATTGATGTTTATTAAATACCATATCAAAGATTTTGAATCAATAAAAGATAAGTCTGGGAATAATTTAAAAGTATTTGTCAATAGATTATTGTGCGCTGTAATAAAAATATATGCATGGGACACGAATTGTCCCGTTATGTGAAATTTACCCATATACTGTGAGAGGTCAGATATTATTTTATCTTTCCCCTGCAATTGTAAATTCAGTGTTTGCAAATGTTCCATGACATCAGTCAAAAACATTAAGTCTTGTAACCACTCGTCATCGTCTGATTCTTAATAGGTTATTTCCTTTTCTTTTAGAAATGCAGTTATCGGATCAAACAAATTTACAAAACGATTTAATACGTTGTAGATGTTCTCGGTGAATTATGCAGTGAATCGGTATGAATTGTGAAATTTGAGAATCATCTCTTAAAAGCCCAATAAGACCGATTTTTTTATCTATTTTGTTGCTCGTATTTTCTTTTTTTATTTTCGTTCTCTGTCGTCATATTTTTAAAAGAACTGTAAATAAATAAAGAAATTTAGAAAATACAAGTTTTGTGTTATTAAAACAATAACAACAGGTGTTACATACTACGAAACAAATTTAGTTAACTTACCAAAAATTCCAGATTACAAATTATATCCGTAGCAAGAGTGACACAAATTGTTTCCTCCAGAGCACAATGTCAACTGTCCGTTGCAATGAAAGTTTACAAATTCAAAATCGGTCTGTTTATGTTCGTTCGCGCAGTTTTCGATGTGTCATATCCATTCTTAACTTGGACGGAAATTAAACTTGTCACAACGTTACACTTAGTCTTTCATATTTGTTGTCAGTAATTTAGAAGACATTTTGAAACACATACGGAACGATAATAATTTTTTAAAATATAGTAGCACAAAAATGAAAAGGAAACTCGGGTACATTTATCGAGAGCCACAAATAATCCTTCAAAGAGCCGCATGTGGTTTGCGTGCCGCAGGTTGGCCCCCCCTGGCATATAACTTATTTATTGCAAACCACTGGAAATGTATGCATCAAATGCAACGATTACTAAACGTTCTTTTGGAACCTCAAGATTTTGGAGAGTAGTAGATCTAGTGCTTCGATGTCCAAACTCAGAGAATAAGCAAATAGTTTATATAAGGAGCTACAAAACACCGTTCACCAAATCAATAACAATAATGGAAAGGTAATACAATTCGGAGACTCATTGCTAGAATCGGCTCAAAGGATATCCCTGGAGTGAAACAAAATTTAACGAACCCGTATTAAACGAAAACGGAGAGTTATTAAACGATTTCTGCGCAAGAAACGAGCAATGGATAAACAACACATACTCTCCTCACAAGGACCAAGATGTAAGAGTAGTGACCTCTGCTAACACTGGTACACACCATAACCTAGTTCACGGCAAATTCATCATGGAGAAGCATCGGAGAAGAAGGCAAAAACCAACAATGACTAAAAAATACAACTTAGAATCATTGGAAAACGACTGCACCAAATATCGGTACGAAAACAAATGCATACATGAGGTCATGAGGTGGCCAATGAATCAATGGGAAACAGAAATATAAATCTAAACTGTCAAAATAAGACTAAATCCTGGTTTAATCAGGAGGTGAAGAAGTGGCAGAAGAAGAAAAGAAATCTACCTTCGATATAAAAGTCTGTCGACAGAGGAAAATTACAATGACTACAAGGAAACATGAAATAGAGTTAAGTCGGCAATTAGAAGAATTAAAAAAGAATACTGGGAGAAATTCACCACAGGCATGGAGCGCGATCTTTATGAAGCCCAAAGAAAAGTATGGAAGGCTCTCAAGAATAGAAACAAGCCAGTGTAAACGAGTACAGACAGAACAAAAATGTGCCACTGAACGAGTGGGAAACATTTAAGAAACCTATATGACAACAACGACAACCCGAAAGTTCAAACACAAGAAGAAAAGGAAGAGATGGTGACTGAAATAACATTCACAAAGGAGGAGGTTAAGTTGAAGATGAAAACCTAAAAGCAGAAAAGCTCCAAGAGTAGACGACATCCTCAGTCAATTCATAAGATATAGTGGTGACGAACTAACAGGGTTCAACAAAATAATAACCATATCGAGAATACCAACAGAAAGGCACAAGAGTATAACCATACCAATGTTCAAAAAAGGACAAAACACCAACCCGGAAAATTACAGAGGAGTAACCTGCATCATCATGGAACTCTTCGCCAGTATTGTCAAAAGCATCCTCGGATGCATCATAGAAAATAAAGACGCGCAACATGGATTCCGGAAGAACACAAACAAGACAAAGGGCATCCTGAGAACAGTAAAAAGATGAAAACCTTAAGAACCATTGCAGGAAAGACACCAAGAGACAGAGTAAGAAACAGCGACATAAGAGCGACATGTAGGGTGAAGGACATAATCAGGTTGGTAAGGAAAAGAGGAAGATATTGGCGTGACCATGTAAATAGAATGGACAAAAACAAACTGCACACATTGCTAAGGATGGAAAAGCATCAACCAGACGACCAATGGGGAGGCCGCCTAAGAGATGGAAGGACAGCTGGAGCTCTGCCTCACAGGGTAAATATCCAAACTAAGACAGCCTTCGTCATTAACAGACCTCAAAGGTCTTCTCAAAGACTAAGAAGAAGAAGAAGAAGTGTCTATATCACAACATTTTAATAAACCAGAGTCTAGGCTATTTATACAGGGTGCGGCAAAAAGGCAGGTAGGATTTCAAATATTGGTTGCTCGGTTTGTAAAACCGGCAACACTGTGCACGCGCTCGCGTTAGGTAGACAAAAGTATGCAATTTTCAGTTATCGACATGGCTTGGAGCGGAGTGCATCGTGCTTTCGTTGTCTAGGAGTTTATTAGAAATAGGGAATCTGTAATAGCGACGCAGCGTGCCTTCCGTAATCAGTTCGATATTGGTCGGCATGGCGTGGTTCCGGATGGAAGAACAATTCGTCGGTGGGTTTTACACTTCAGGGAAACAGGTTCTGCGCTTAAACGAAAATCTACTGGCCGACCAAGGACAGTAAGAACACCGGAAAATGTGAATGCAGTAAGAGATTCCGTACAACAGTCTCCTAGGCGTTCAGCTCGTAGGCATGCAGCTGCTTTGGGAATTTCCGATAGAAGTGTTCGAAGAATTTTACACAACTCACTCCAAATGCATCCGTACAAAATGATGGTAGTGCAGGAATTAAGAGAAAGAGATTTTGAAACCCGTACAAATTCATGCCGGGATATTCTTCAAAACATTCCCCGAGGCGCTGTATTCATGTCTAGCGATGAAGCTCACTTTCATCTATCGGGCACCGTAAACAAGCAAAACTTCCGTTATTGGTCGGCAAATAATCCACAGGAATTTCATGAGCGACCACTTCACAGTCCAAAGGTTACCGTCTGGTGTGCAATATCTGAATTCGGCGTGAGGGGCCCTTACTTTTTCGAAGAAGATGGAATAACGGTAACAGTCAACGGAGATCGATATTTTGATATGATTAACAATTTCCTGCGTCCAAAAGTTAACGAGTTGAACGAAAATCACCGAGAACATCTTTGGTTCCAGCAGGATGGTGCTACATCGCACACCACGCGTCGTTTACTTAATCTTCTTCAAAAAATGTTCCCAAACAAAGTGGTGTCTTTACGGGGTGATCTCGGCTGGCCGCCGCGTTCGCTTGATTTGTCGCCTTGCGACTTTTTTCTTTGGGGTTACCTCAAATCGAGAGTTTTTACACATCGTCCGCGGACTTTGGAAGAATTAAAGGCAGCCATAAGACAAGAAATTGCCGCAATTTCCCAAGAAATAATCCATCGGGTAATGACGCGCTTCCGTGAGATCCTACAAGAGTGCATCGACAATAATGACCGTCATTTAAAAGATATCATTTTTAAAAAATAACGCTCCTGAATGGCATGAAATGTAGATTTAAGAAATAAAATAAGAAATGTTTGGTTTATGTGCTTTGGTTTTTATTGACATCCCAAATAGTACCTATCATTTTGCCGCACATGAAAAGTTTTGTTTTAGGAATGACATTCACAACCATTGTACGATATTTTAGAGTTTCTCAATTGCATACTGCCCTCTTTAGAGACCGTTCTCATTTCATATAAATAACTCATCTAATGATTTGCCTCATAATATGAAATGTGAAAATTTTGTGGTATTTCAAGCGATATTAATTATTATATTATATTTATTATTAATAGAATTAAAGTTAGATGAAATGGGTTCTTAATCCGCCATCTGAATCTCGCCTTAAGGTTGAATTCTTTGGATATATTCATACCTAGTGTATGGTATAAAGTAATCCAATAAACATTATTTTTATGTATCAAGATATAGAAATGTCATTTTAGTTACAGGTTTTAATAATCATGTGGGAAGCGCACCGAAGCGGATGTTTAGTAAAACGAGTGACAAATTTTAAAATGTTTTAGACGGGTTCTGACATTCACTATATTTGTCGAAGTCAAACACGCTTAATAGATTATTAACAAGGCAACTTTAAATTTGGAATTTGCATTTAGCCTCATGCATTTTTGCATTTCTATATTCCTGCTTTTATTTGATATCGAAAAGTCAAGAGCAATAGTTTGATTAACTGAAAGAAAATATTTTAAATTGTACACACATGCAACAACCGATTTTAAATTGTTCATTAAATACCCATACTTTAGACATTTCATTTCACCACAGACATTTCTAAATACAATAATTATTCTTACAGCGTGCCCCCCCTTCAAAAAAAAAACACACTAGCAATCAGCACGGCAGACAATCTCCGAAAATATTCATGCACCCACAACAACCAGCATTATTTTGAGCACGTTTTCTGGAAGCAATAAAAAACGGATTTGACTTTACTTATATTACAGCCAACTGTCCGTGTTGTATCATTTACCACTTCTGTAGAGCACCAACACAAACGAGCGGCAATTATACCGTGGATTCGGTAGTCATTAGGCTCCCGCTCCAAAGGAAAAAAATATGACAGAAAGTATCGCGTTTGCAAAAATGCCACACAAACCAAGTCGTTATTAAATTTTATCTTTCGGAATGACAGTAGAGGTAGTACAGTCGTCCAATGAAATAAACAATTACGTTAATTAAAAGTGATGTTTTATTCATAATGAATGATGTTTTTAAAATGTTTAATAGTTGGGAAAATTAGAAACGATATTTAAAAACATGTAGCTATAATTTGTTTCGAATTGTTTTAATATTATTTTAGTATTTATAAGGATTTAGTTAATTCTTTCAGAGAAGAGCAGATTTATAATAATTATTAAATATGATATTTTTTAAATTCGTAATATATTGCTTAATTTGTTTTTTCTCAATGTATTTTTTTTTATTTAGAGTAATAACAGAGCACGATGATCAACGAGAAGCGACAAAGGCGTTAAGGGGGCTTACGCAGGTGTCGACTAACTGCCGTGAGGTAGGACGTAAGGGGGTGGCGCCATATGGGCTAATGTAAATTCTGAACTTTCGTTTCGTTAAAACAATAGTAACGCTTTTATTTACGAAATATCAAAACGAAATTTAAAACACAAATAAAAAAAGGCTCAATGCATGCTCGACTGCAATTAGTTTTTAAAATAAAATTTCTGAAACAATGTTATGATGTTGTAAATTTTGCCAACTTTGATAGTGAAATCTAGGAGTAAATAATTTGAATTATAAGAAAGTACTCCCAACGAAGCCTTAATTAATCCGTTGTATTCAATTTAATGCAAAAACATAATAAATAGAACAAAAATTTCTGCTGTTTGTTTTATTTTAACGAATACCTTACATCAGCGGAATTTACATTAGCGCATATGGCACCACCCTCTTATGTCCTACCTCACGGCAGTTAGTCGGCACCTCTGCGTAAGCCCTCTTAAACGCGTTTCCTCCTTTCTTTAGTGGGCCAAGCGAACGTGGTTGTTCACGCGGTCGTCTGTGAATACGAGATATCGTTCGTAAGGATAAACATTATTAATTCTCTCATGTACACAGAGAGTGAAAATTAAAAACCAGTGCAAAAATGCTGAGAGGAACTAAATTGTTTCTCATATGTAATCTTATTTATATTATATATTGCACTAGGGAGGGATGATATTATAACTGTAAATACTTATAATCGAATATAAGCCAAAATACTTCAAATCTTGTTATATTTTTTTTCTATAATATCTCCTCTCTCACCTAGTCATTCAAATTTACTAAATAGAACAACTGTTAATTATATGCCAATATTTATGTAACACTCAGTATATAGAATTTACTATATCTATACACTATTATATGAGATTTCAATTTTTCAAAGCTCAGTATTTTATTTTAATATGCCCAAACACTCTCTCAGTTTTTATATTTATCCAATTAATTTACTATAATTCTTTCCTTCTTAAGAAATTTAGATATGATAATTTATCTCCAACAAATTCAAATAATTACTTATTATACACTTCTTTACTGTAAATAAAATTTCGTCAAATGAAACCAGTATTGATTTTGACTACACAGTACTTGCAGTACATTAATTTTTATAACGATGTAAGCATGGCATTTGCCGCTATAAAATGATAGGTAACAATAACCTCTTAACCTCATCAAATGAACCTGTTAAAATTATTCCTTGTGAATACGTGATGACTTTTCCTAATGTATTATTCCTTTAATTGGAATACGATTGTAAGGTATGTTCACTTTTTCCATCAAAATTAAACTTATAAATGTTATATTGTTTTGTTTCTCTTTTAGGTTATCGACACAACAAATCTCTATTTATAATATGAAAGTGTCTCGTACCAAAGTTCTACTTTACCAAATAAAAGAAGAATATCACTATAATAATCGTTTAATGGCAAAAGCTGTGTAAAATATGATTCAAATAAATAACCAACACATTTCCAAAACGTTAACAAAAACTATTCAACCTGTCTAATATTACTTGTGCGAATATTGACAAAATGAAGGATTATTAAAAGCTTATCTACTCGATAAGGTATGTATGAGAATTAGTTTAATATAAATCTTTCAATTTAGCATTCATATGTATACACAAATTCAATAATTTATAATAAGTCCTTACGATCAAATATTCAAATACGTAAGTAGGTATATTTTAGTTCCAAAATTACGCAAATTTACTAAATGTACATATTCTGATATTTCTGATTTAAAAAGAGATTTAAAACCTTTACATAGAATCTTTATAAAATCCTCTTTATAATATTCAGTATATCTTGTTCACTTTAATGTATTTTGCTCGGTGACAATCATTTAAATTTAAACTGTTTCTTTTAAATAAAGAAAATATACAACCTCCCAATAATATTGCTTTTCTTTCTCGGTGTTTTTCAAATAATACAATCCATTTTCCTTGCAGGTTCTGGTTATATGATGTAGGAAATTTTGTGTATCTTCTTCGTACAGATGAACAGCCTTCCTGGACTCGTTATGTACCTGGGATGATCCTCTGGTTCTCTATTCTACGGGTTCGACAAAACAGGATGTATCTTGTGGTGACCTCGTACATACAGGATATCTTCTGGAACTGGAACTTTGTACTGCACGTGTGATTCTAGCTGTTAGGAATCTCTCGTTTTTATAAAATAATTTGGACCTTTTGAGAACTGGAAATCCGCTTAGACCTCTCGTACAACTGATAAGTTAAATACTCCGCTAGGACTTTATACTTGTTTGGTAAGTTTTTATTTTATTTTGCTATTTCCTTTTCGTCTAAAATTTACTTCTTATACCATAGAATATACTCAATTTCAATAGTAATACAATTGATTTATTATTTTCTGCTTCTCTACAAATATTTTTTCTTCAACGTCAAATTATTATTTCCAATGCTGAAATAAACACTTTTCGCACCAACTTTCGCGGTTTTCGTGATTTTAATGTACAATTTTCGGAATAAAACTTTAATTTTCCGAAAATTACACGCACCTCTTTTGAAAAATTATTTTTCAATTCATTCGTTTTGTTTTATCACCCAGACAACCTTTTCATTTTATAATTACCTCCAATAAAATTCCTTTTCTCATACTTCTTGTTCAAAATAGTTTTTTAAACATTTAAATGATTAGTTTCAGAGCTTCCAAATTTCAGTAAACCTTCTGTATTAAATCTCTATTATTTTATAATAATGAATTACTAATACTTAGCACTTCAAAATGCTTTACTAACAAAATTTTATGTAAATGTCAATTTTGACAGATCCGCTTATTCAAACTTTACCCGCGTAATTATTTACCAATTTATATCCTTCATATTTTAATATTCAGCATTAATTTACTTTACTTAGCAATATTTTAAATTAGACAAGTTTTACAAAGTTATAAACCACATTTTAACAAAAATAATAAATTTTAAATCTCCATTTTCAGAATTTAAAGAAAATTGAGGCAACAAAGAACTTGATCCACTACTATTCCTTCAAGAACTGTCTACCATATGAATGTACTCAACTTTACAATAATGAACAACTATTTTAAGTATACACAACTGTTCTTTTTAGTTTAGATATTTTTATTTTAACAGTCAATAAATAAATTAGTAAAATAAAATAATCCTTCAAATTTTGTCAATAATATACAATGCCAGTCACTCATATTTGTTCCCCATTTCATATGCCCCTTTTAATAAATGTAAATTTAAACTCGAATCAAAATTTATATTTATTAAACAATTACTGATAAATCACCTGTATAACAATGTGTTCAAAACAATATTTTAATCAATCTACATCCTATAACTACCCAAAAATGGATCTTCTGTTATTTGGTAATATCATTTAAACTTTTATTTATAACTATCTGTACATTACAAAGTTTTAAATTATAACTATTCATGACACTCATATCTATAAATCTAATTTCTTTTTAAGTCAATAGCAATATAAGTATTTCTAGTTTTTTTTTTTAATAAAAAGAATGAGATCTTATTTATTTAAATGGATGTCTAAGCTTTGTATAAATATTTTCCTTCCTAATATTTCTCATATTTCATAAGATTTTCCTACTGATGTTCTAATACCTAATAAAAAAAACTATCTTCTATTTGCCATCAAAAAATATTTAATATTCATTGAATTTTATGTTTATTTTTTAAGCTTCATAAACATTTTTATAACATTACACTTTGTAACTAACTTTTACACTAATAGGTGATTAACATACCATTTTTTTCTGTTTATACTCTATTTAATTCCTAGCCTTTTTATATTATAATTCAACCATGCTTACATATTATATATTATTTTCTTTATATACTGTTCTCATACGAACACATTCCCTCAATACCTATAATTGACATTTTCGTCATCCCCTATACTTTCATTTATGGAAAGTGAATATTTAACTTATCGTTTTCTAAGGCGTACGTTACCTATAAAATTCTTTTAAGACATTATTGTCCTATATTTTATATCATTTTGGGTATTATTCACCCTTTAACACATATTCTCTATATAATAATCCCATATTCTCATGGTACTCTTAATATTTTCTATTTATAGTAAGCATTTACTTTCATCTGACATATTACATTACAAAGGCTCTTCCTTTCTTCTTCCTTTTCCATTCCTTCATCACCTAAAATGTTTGTTAAATCTTGATAATTATTTTATAACTTTATTAAGTGCTTTAATTATTCTGAAACATTCTTTTTGTTTTCCAATATCGCTCATGTTTAATTTTCTTCTATACTATCCCATTATCCATTTCTTTTCATATTTATACTTGACAAATCTATTTACTGGTGTACATACTTATATTACCTTCTCTTATGGTTATTTACAAATTTATTTACAATATGGGAATGAGAAAATAACTTATATTCAACTTTTTTTCTTTTAAATTAATAATAACTAATACTTATAACAGTTCTATAACTAAATTAAACTAATATAATTCCGGAGTTCCATATCTAAATTCCCTAACTGGTAATCTCTCTATAAATTCATATTATTTTCTCGAAAAACAAGAACTTGTCTGTATCCATGTATATTTGTTTCATCATTATCTCTTTTATTCACTAATAAAAAGAGAAATTTAATATGCCCCTTTCTTATCACTTTATTAACCGTATCTGGTCATGCCCCTGTCTTATTATAAGATATTTATGTCCTCCTAACACTTCAGTACTATATGATTATTTATTTTCTAATAAACAACAGGTCTCTATTTGTCAATAACTTTTAAAATTTTGAGATCTACATGTTACTTGGATAAGCAGGTGTCGTAAGTACCTTCAGAAGACGATCTCCTTTCTTATCTTCTGTCCTGACTAAAATTTCCTAGGTATGAATTAGCATGATTCAGAGAAATAATGTCATTTCTCCTTTTACAGTTTAATCTCCTAATATTTTTCTTACTTATGAAAATAATGTGGATTATTTGTCATGTTATATCATTGTGGATGATTTGTCGTATTAAATCATTGTGGATGATTTGTTATATTTTATCATTGTGGATGATTTGTCGTATTAAATCATTGTGGATGATTTGTCGTAACTCAGATTTAGGAAGTGTCGTTACTCACTTACACAATACAATCTCCCAATATTGTGTCTCACCTATAATATTATGCCCCTTTATTTATTTAAATCTGTAGCAATAATTTTCCGAATCATGTTTCTCATTATTAATTTTAATCGGACTCTATTCTTTAAAGTGTCCACTGTTTTAACTTGCACCCTATTCTTGTCATACCATGAATCATTTTCTTTCGTGGTGTCAATGCTCACATTATCCATGTTTCCAACCTTGTTAAACAATCTCACAATATCAACGTTGTTTATTGTCAATGTATCTATGATGCCTTGAAATTCAAATTGAGGTTTTAATAATTTTCTAACATCTATATCCAAATAAACTCGTTTTCTCTCAACGTAGTCATTCCCATTTGCCGTTCCTTTAAATTGACTCCAAATTTTCCCTTCTGCATTTCCCATAACACTTCTTATATTCTTTTTCATATATGTTGGTATCACATTATGTCCAACATTAAATTTGTTTCCAGTGAATTTATCGTCCCCTGAAACTACCCCTTTTTCCTGCCTTGAAGTAAATAAGACTAACTTTTTGTCATCTTTTGCTCCTATTAAAAGTGTATCTACATACGATCTTAGAATTCTTCTACCAGAATCTAAGTATTTTGTTTTCTTTTGTAATAGTGCGATTGTATAAGATTTCTTAATTTCTACTGTCTTTTGTTTCACGTCAATGCAGTTTATAACATACTTCTCAACATTTCCCATTACTTCTTTAGATTCATTTCTTTCTATTTCTAATAACTGATTTCCCATAATAATTCCTTCTTCCATCTTCAATATTTCATTAACTTCTGCTGAATCTTGTTTGTCTTTCACGCAAACTTGTTTTACTGGTATTATTACTTCTGGAATACCCACCAAAGATTCTTTAAATTCTTCAATATCCCTTTTATATTCTTCTCTAGTATCAATGCTTGCCTTAATCAATTTATCCAATTTTTCTCCTAATTCTTTTTTATCCTCCTCTCTATTTTTCTTAGCTTCCATTTTATCCTCATCCCTATTTTTCTTAGCTTCCATTTTATCCTCCTCCCTATTTTTCTCGCTTCTCTTAAGATCCTCCTCTCTATTTTTCTCTAGTTTTTCAAACATTTGTTGAATAAGCAACATGTCTATTGATGAATTTGATGACTCTATTCTCGAGGTCTCTCCTTGTATTTCCCCCTTATCACCTCTATCCTGTATCTCTCCTGTTAGTTGATCTTCTACCTGTACCTGTGATATATCTTCTCCACCCTCTTGTAAATTTCCTTCTTGTCTTTTCTCCTCTTCACTATCACTGGATGATTCAGATCTATTTAAACCACACTTACTTTTAGATCTGGTATGCATTTTAAATAATTATAGTGCACAATTTCTTATACTTTAATATGTTTGTAACTGACTTTACTGCCTTTGTAAAATGTATACCAATGTTACCGCTATTAAAACAATAAATAAAATATTTGAAATATGTTATTGCGAGTCTTATTTTAATTTCCCCACGTTGGGCGCCATAAAATGTACTAGGGAGGGATGATATTATAACTGTAAATACTTATAATCGAATATAAGCCAAAATACTTCAAATCTTGTTATATTTTTTTTCTATAATATCTCCTCTCTCACCTAGTCATTCAAATTTACTAAATAGAACAACTGTTAATTATATGCCAATATTTATGTAACACTCAGTATATAGAATTTACTATATCTATACACTATTATATGAGATTTCAATTTTTCAAAGCTCAGTATTTTATTTTAATATGCCCAAACACTCTCTCAGTTTTTATATTTATCCAATTAATTTACTATAATTCTTTCCTTCTTAAGAAATTTAGATATGATAATTTATCTCCAACAAATTCAAATAATTACTTATTATACACTTCTTTACTGTAAATAAAATTTCGTCAAATGAAACCAGTATTGATTTTGACTACACAGTACTTGCAGTACATTAATTTTTATAACGATGTAAGCATGGCATTTGCCGCTATAAAATGATAGGTAACAATAACCTCTTAACCTCATCAAATGAACCTGTTAAAATTATTCCTTGTGAATACGTGATGACTTTTCCTAATGTATTATTCCTTTAATTGGAATACGATTGTAAGGTATGTTCACTTTTTCCATCAAAATTAAACTTATAAATGTTATATTGTTTTGTTTCTCTTTTAGGTTATCGACACAACAAATCTCTATTTATAATATGAAAGTGTCTCGTACCAAAGTTCTACTTTACCAAATAAAAGAAGAATATCACTATAATAATCGTTTAATGGCAAAAGCTGTGTAAAATATGATTCAAATAAATAACCAACACATTTCCAAAACGTTAACAAAAACTATTCAACCTGTCTAATATTACTTGTGCGAATATTGACAAAATGAAGGATTATTAAAAGCTTATCTACTCGATAAGGTATGTATGAGAATTAGTTTAATATAAATCTTTCAATTTAGCATTCATATGTATACACAAATTCAATAATTTATAATAAGTCCTTACGATCAAATATTCAAATACGTAAGTAGGTATATTTTAGTTCCAAAATTACGCAAATTTACTAAATGTACATATTCTGATATTTCTGATTTAAAAAGAGATTTAAAACCTTTACATAGAATCTTTATAAAATCCTCTTTATAATATTCAGTATATCTTGTTCACTTTAATGTATTTTGCTCGATGACAATCATTTAAATTTAAACTGTTTCTTTTAAATAAAGAAAATATACAACCTCCCAATAATATTGCTTTTCTTTCTCGGTGTTTTTCAAATAATACAATCCATTTTCCTTGCAGGTTCTGGTTATATGATGTAGGAAATTTTGTGTATCTTCTTCGTACAGATGAACAGCCTTCCTGGCCTCGTTATGTACCTGGGATGATCCTCTGGTTCTCTATTCTACGGGTTCGACAAAACAGGATGTATCTTGTGGTGACCTCGTACATACAGGATATCTTCTGGAACTGGAACTTTGTACTGCACGTGTGATTCTAGCTGTTAGGAATCTCTCGTTTTTATAAAATAATTTGGACCTTTTGAGAACTGGAAATCCGCTTAGACCTCTCGTACAACTGATAAGTTAAATACTCCGCTAGGACTTTATACTTGTTTGATAAGTTTTTATTTTATTTTGCTATTTCCTTTTCGTCTAAAATTTACTTCTTATACCATAGAATATACTCAATTTCAATAGTAATACAATTGATTTATTATTTTCTGCTTCTCTACAAATATTTTTTCTTCAACGTCAAATTATTATTTCCAATGCTGAAATAAACACTTTTCGCACCAACTTTCGCGGTTTTCGTGATTTTAATGTACAATTTTCGGAATAAAACTTTAATTTTCCGAAAATTACACGCACCTCTTTTGAAAAATTATTTTTCAATTCATTCGTTTTGTTTTATCACCCAGACAACCTTTTCATTTTATAATTACCTCCAATAAAATTCCTTTTCTCATACTTCTTGTTCAAAATAGTTTTTTAAACATTTAAATGATTAGTTTCAGAGCTTCCAAATTTCAGTAAACCTTCTGTATTAAATCTCTATTATTTTATAATAATGAATTACTAATACTTAGCACTTCAAAATGCTTTACTAACAAAATTTTATGTAAATGTCAATTTTGACAGATCCGCTTATTCAAACTTTACCCGCGTAATTATTTACCAATTTATATCCTTCATATTTTAATATTCAGCATTAATTTACTTTACTTAGCAATATTTTAAATTAGACAAGTTTTACAAAGTTATAAACCACATTTTAACAAAAATAATAAATTTTAAATCTCCATTTTCAGAATTTAAAGAAAATTGAGGCAACAAAGAACTTGATCCACTACTATTCCTTCAAGAACTGTCTACCATATGAATGTACTCAACTTTACAATAATGAACAACTATTTTAAGTATACACAACTGTTCTTTTTAGTTTAGATATTTTTATTTTAACAGTCAATAAATAAATTAGTAAAATAAAATAATCCTTCAAATTTTGTCAATAATATACAATGCCAGTCACTCATATTTGTTCCCCATTTCAATATGTATCGCCAATAGTTTTTACTTAGATAAGATTATAATATATGAATCGTATATTTATAAAATATATTAATTAGCATTCTGTAAATTTGACAGCAGAAGGTACAAACCGTTTTGGGGTCATTTGTTTGTACTGATATACCAAATTTATGAATATTATTTATGTAATAGATGACGATTTTGGTATTAATTGGTGTAAGGTGGTTGTAGATTATCTGAAATATTCCGAAATTCTAAATAGTGTGCTATACCTGGCGAATAGGAATAAACGGAGGTAAGGCCCAAGCCATCATCTTCCGTAGGAAAATAAAGCCGTTTCGAGGAAACATCTGCATCGACCATATAGAAATACCTTGGCTACCACGCGTCAAGTACTTAGGGATCAACCTGGACAGAAGACTCACGTACTCATATCACCTTAAAACCACCTTAAAGAAGACAAAAATGGGCAGGGGCAGCCTCTGGCCACTCTTGGGCTCCGCCAGTAGATCACAGATATGGAAACACGTAGCCCCGACTTATATAAAATCAATACAAATATTTCATAATATTTCCCTCAGGATGGTCCTGAAAACCCCCTGGTATGTAAGAAACTCGCAAATACACAACGAGACAAACACCCTCTCTATCCCAGATATCATCGAGGATCTCTCCCGGAAATTCTATGACTCCATCGACAGCATAAAACTCACAGTAGAAATGTTATATGATCCAGAAATCTATTTGCGGCACAAAAGACCTAGGCTCTCAATCACCTAGGCTCTTTTCCGTAAGAATCCTCTGTAAAAGTTAATTTCGATCAAGCCACATTAAGATTAATACAGATAAGATTAAAAGTAAAAGACCTAAGGCCTGACTTAAAAGCCACTATAAGAAGAAGAAGAAGATAACATAATTATAATTATATAATTACAAATATATTATAAAAATAACAGATATGTATGATTAAAATTTAATTTTATACGTTCTTTTTCCTTTTCGGTATTAGTTTAAATTTTAGTTATTTCCCCAAACATATTGCTAATCAATATCTTTTTATTTACACGTGTATCTTAAATGATGAAATATAAAAGTTTCTCAGCATCGGCTTTATAATACTTCCACTTATGACGTTATACCTGATCGCGAGAATCCTGCATGTATTATCCTTTTAAGCTAATAGTGGTATTAAAGTCTCCCAAGTTATAAATTAAGCTGTAAACCTCTGGATGATACGGTAAGCTTTCTTAAGTAGTTCGTGGCATTTATACGTACGCCATAATATGCATATAGTATCTTAATATATGGGTATAGAATATGTTTGCTATCCATATTTAAGATATTACACAACTCCATCGGAAATCCTCTTATTTATGCTTCAGTTGCTTCATACTTGTCTACCTACAACGCACATTCATCTACAAAGTCGTATATGTAATTCTACACTTACACTTTCTGTCTAAATTATTTATAGTAATATACCAAAAGGAAAAAATGAGGCGTGGGCACCACACGACTTTCTTATAGGGGTTCAGAAATGTGTATACAAAAGTTGTTCCAAATTAATTAATTCTGTACCTTTTTAAAAAATATTCTTTTTTATACAGAAACTATTCCAAATCCAGTCCAACGTACTTTTGTTCTCTTAATAAGTCTCTATAGAATGTATAATTTGAGAAATATTTGCAAAAAACTTCTCTTCGGTAAGAGTAAAAGTGTTACTTTCGGCCCGAATTTTGATATACTTTTGTGTTCTTAACAAATTTGTACAGAATGCAAAATTTGTGAGATATTTTCAAACAACTGTTATTTGGATAATAGTATTACTTCCGGTCGAAATTATTTTTTTCTTTTTTACAAAAATTGTTCCGAACCTACCTTCAAATACTCTTGGCATTATAATAGTTTTATATACTCGTAAAATGTTTAGCAGAAAATGCTAACCGATAAGAGTAGAAGTGTTACTTTTCATACAAAAAATATTCAAAATCAAGCTTTAAATACTTTTATGTTACTTTATCTACCTAGAAGGCATGACTTGTGATGTATTTGCTAAAAACTGATATTCCATAAGAGAAAAAGACGTACTTCTTGCAGGAATTTCAAAAATCTTTTTTCATAAAATCTTTCTAAAATTTACTTTTTAGTACTTTTATATTCTTCTGAAGTTTGTTTAGACTTTATACTTAACGAAATATTAGTATATTTTGATTTTGACTGAAGTAAACAACTATTTCTGGTCTACCGATTTTACTGAAAACCGATAGACCTCACACACATTGCTGTGATATCTGTTCTATGGTTGATAACCAATAGTCAAATTAATAAAATTAATATTATTTAATAATCTCAGGGTCCTAAAGATAGATTTCTTTGTTTTAAAAGAAAATATGTCACAGCCTTTCTTTATTGTGACTTTTAGCTGTGATTGTGATGTTTACTTTCCTCATGTTCTCCTTTGGGATGGGTATAAATAAGTAAATGATGAATGTCAGCACAACTTATATTTATTTATAATATGGAGATTTTACAAAACATAAGATTATTGACGACTGTATAATATAATACTTTTATTTCATTAATGCATATTATCTTCTCTGTTGTAATACAAGCACCTTGCAAATCTTTTATTGTTCTAAATTGTAGAAGTCTACTAAATTGCTTCTTCATGTGTGTTTACAATTCAAAGGAAATTACTAAAAATTATTTTCTTTACTCTTTACCGACGTATCCCCATTGGATCATCTCGACCTGAGATTTTCACGTCAAAATCGAGATTTAAACAATGAAGAACCTATTAGATATTTCAAATGATATTTTGAAATTATTGTTATTCAGGTAAAATCGTTAATACTTCGTTGAATCGCCCTAACCTGAGATTTTCACGTCAAGTCAAGACTTACCCAATGAAGAATTTATCAAATGTTCAAATAATATTTTTTTTTAAATTATTGTTATTCAGGTAAAATTGTTAATACTTCGTTGAATCGCCTTAACCTGAGATTTTCACGTCAAGTCAAGACTTACCCAATGAAGAATTTATCAAGTGTTTAAATAATATTTTTTAAAAATTATTGTTATTCAGGTAAAATTGTTAATACTTCGTTGAATCGCCATAACCAGAGATTTTCACGTCAAGTCAAGACTTACCCAATGAAGAATTTATCAAATATTTAAATAATATTTAAAAACTATTGTTATTCAGTAAACTTTATACAACAGACATGAAGATTCTTTTATTTACTGTGCTTGTACTTACTTTTCTTGACTATATCTCCCTTCGAATTCCTCTTGATAATTTTCGTATTCCATTTTTCTTGAAAATTATTATAGCGGCTTTTATAAAATAAGGTAGCAATAATTTCCCGCGCTCTACTATCCTTCAGCGCGCACTTATTGTTTGAGATGTATTATATGTTTTATCTCACGACACTGTCCAATGTATATCTGTTTTAATTGTCACTACACGTGTGGAAAATCTTAAAAGCGTTTATGCCTTTTTAGATTTTGTTTAGTCGAAGAACACTTGGAGCACAACTCCTCTATAATGGCGAATGCATGTTCTTTTATATCCCTCAACAATTGAAAAACGCCTTATTTTGTTTTTAAATTCAAAGTGTTTTGGTTCCATTTGAATTTTCGTCTACTGCGCCCTCCGTGTTTGTTTTGATAATTATCGATGTCATGTGATCACATGACATTGCGTCAGCCATCTTATATTTGTTCTTGTTTACATCCTATGCATTTGCATATCTAATTAATGTCGATTGATTTTTATTTATTTTGGTAAGTATTTTTAATCTGTACTACATTATATACTGACTAATATCTTATTTGTTTTTATAGCTTGGAATTTCTTGGTATGTTGGTGTATAGAAGAAAACAAATAAATCATACATCTTTATATGCATTTTTATGATGTCTCATACAGAAGAAAATACAATTGAATTTTATATAGTGATTAAGAAATAAGTGGAATATGCTGATTCACGTATAAAGACCTTTGTTTTTACAGTAGTGTTTATCATTATGGCAATATTTTGAAACGTAGGCTTCTATTTGTTGATTATTATCGCTGCTAAAGGATGTATTACTGGAATGACCTACTTTTCTATTAATTATTAATAATACTGTTTTAAATCATTACATATCCTTTTTTAGACTGAGGTCAGTATTTAAACATTATGTTTTGTACAATATTCAATACAATTCCTATTTGAATTTCTAATGCTTTTATTTATGTTTCTTTTGACGGGTGTGCAACCCACATTGCATTGATGCGTATTGTATTGCATGTCCATCTGTTAAATATTTATTGTGTCATACGATCATTCAAACAAAATATATCTATAAGTTAATGGATTATTTTATGCATTTATACCTGATGAAATGTTAAATTGAAACTAGTGTACCAAATACATATACGTACACATTTATTTATTTAAAATAAATTGTGCTGAAATTTACTTTTGTTTTTATTTATTTATTTAATTTTTTTATATTATTCAATGTTATCCATATTCACTTGTATCTGGTTATATTCACTTATATTCAGTAATATCCACTTATATTTAGTTCTATCTCTGTTTTTAGATATATAAATTTTTGAATATCTGAAACTGGTTATACCCAGTTTTTCATTATTTTTTTATTTTTTATTATATTTTAAAAATACAGAAAAATACCACAGCAACATGTAGCTACATATACATGGAGATAGAGCCTTGTTTGCAAAAAAACTCTTTTTTGGGTTCATTATAATTTCCTTTATTATTCTACAAAAGCAAAGTGCATTTATTAAGTGAATTAAGTCTGAAAATGTTCTAAACTAGAGTCATCTTACATACAATATAGAAAGTTTTAGATTTAGCAAAATTTGCATGAAGCACTTCATGTTTATGTGTCTGTCAAAATTCTAAATGTATATCTTTCTTAAAAATTGATAAGTACTTTTCGATTTCTTATTGTATTATGCGAACATTGTATGTGTTCTTTTAATTTTTTTATATTTTCACTTAATTAATATACTCTGTGCAATAACATTTTTTTAATGCCCACATAAGATAATTTGCTGGCGCTTAAAACTAATTATTGTTTTAATGTTTTCTAAGTAGAAGCGAAAGCTCTAACATTTATTCATTTTACCAGTTTTAGATCACCCTTAAAGAGCTAACTTTATACCTATACCTAAAATTAACAGGTACTTGATTACATTTCTTTTCTTTTCGTTTTCTTTTGTGTATCATTTTAGCCTCCTATAGAAGTTTTTTGTGAGCTTTATTTTTAACATCACAAATAATAATAAGTGCTTGGAAAATATCTAATAGATAAGGGAAACCATACACAGAGACATGTGTTTCAGTCTAGTGTGAGTCATCAGTGTACAACGTGCTTGTTGCAATGCTCAATGGGCTCCAAACCCCCGCATATCGTCTCTTCACATAATATTATCTATGATAAAATCTCGGCGACCTCTCTACCGCGAAATCATCGCGCAAGGGGGGGGGGGTGCTCATTGAGCGCTGCAACAAGCACATCCCACAACGATGAAGTCATAGTAGACTGAAACACGGGTCTGTGCTTCGTTGCTCTAATGCCAACTCTAGGGCATATTCTGCATCCATTTCATGCATGCATGTATCTATGTATGAATTTTTAAATCGTATATGCATGTGTATGGTTACCGTTACCTATTGTAAATTTTCCAAGTACTCATTATTATTTTTGATACCAGTATACCACACAGTTGCGAGATGTTGGATGTAAATATATCTGCAGTGGTCTAGAATATGACAACTTAGTTATCCATAGACAACACCCCTGTGGCGCATTGCTTTCGCATAACAGAGGTCGCCGAGATTTTCTCAAAGACATCTTTATGCCAATAGGCGACATACGGGGGTCTGGAGGTCATTGAGCATTGTAGCAAGCATGTCGCACACTGATGTAATCAATGTAGACTGAAACATGTGTTACCTATCGCTTTATCCCCAGTAGCTGGGCCACGGCTTATCTCTCGATAACAATTTATAAATGATTAAACACAATTTTTATTACTTTTCTATTAATAATAATAATAATATCATTTTATTGTCCAACAGCTAACACCATTTACAGGACATTTTACAATAATATAATAACAAACAAACAAAAAAACAAAAAATACACGTGAACCAAAATAGCACAAGATAAAACATAGAAATATGTATACACATATCTATTATCTGCATGATCATAAAAAATAAATAAATGAAAAGTGAAATAAACAATATTTAGAAGTAAGTCAAGAAAAATAATCCGGATAATGCCTATTGTAATTACGAGCCATGTGTGTTAGAGGAGCCTTTGATAAAACATTTGTATTACATCTAGCCACGCGAATAGTTTCTACTGAGCGCGCATTGTAGGCAGGTACAGAAAAATGAATCTGTGACAGCAAATACGGTGAGCTTATGCTGTTTCTTAAAACATTAACAAGAAAACGAGCGCTGTAGCGATCCCTCCGCACCGATAAGGAAACAGTACCGTGTCGTTCAAGTAGATGGTTGTAATCTGAACCTCTAGCTGGATAGGTACCATCCATTTTGTATGATAAATATTTCAAGAAACGCTTCTGTATACGCTCAATTGCTAACTGCAGATATGTGTAAATGGGATACCATACAATTGAAGCATATTCAAGTTTACTCCTAACAAGTGCATTGTACAGCGTCTTCAAGGCAAGCGTATCCTGAAAGCCACGGCACGATCTGATTAAGAATCCCAGAGATCTGGATGATGCACGGCATATAGAACTGACATGTTCCGAGAAAGATAACCGACTATCGAAAAGAACGCCCAGATCACGGACTGTATCCCCCCTTGTAAGCGGAGTATGATTGACGTGATATCTGTATAACACGGGATTGCGTATTTTTGCATATGAAACAACAACACATTTGTCGATATTAAGTCGTAGGCCATTATCCGAACACCACCGATGTATTAAGTTGAGGTTGCTTTGTAAATGTACACAATCATCATCGTGACTGATCTTACTAAAGATTTTCAGATCATCAGCATACGCGAGCACGTGGCAGTTAATAGAAGTTATAAGCTCATTAATAAACAAATTGAAAAGAAGGGGACCCAAATTAGAACCCTGCGGCACACCAGAACGTACGTAAAAAGTATTAGAAGTGAAGCCATTGTAATGGACGTAATTAAGTCTACCCGTAAAGTAAGATGACAAAAGCTGTATGAGGTCATGTGAAAAACCGAAAGAATCCAATATAAGCATCAAAAGTGAGTGATCTATGACATCGAAAGCCTTAGAAAAATCAGTATAGACCACATCCACTTGTTCTCTCCTGTCAAGGGCTTCACTAATAAACTGAGTGACATGTGCCAAGTTCGTAATCGTGGATCTGCCAGAAAAAAAACCATGCTGATAATCTGAAATCAAATTGTTCACATTTCTATATATGTTTATGTACAAAAGATGTTCAAATATCTTAGCAAAATTAGACAAAATACATATAGGCCTGTAATTAGTAATGCACGATATATCACCCTTCTTGAAGACCCTTTTTTCCATAATTGCGGAAAAGTATTAGTCTTTAGTGAAAGATTAAAAATGCCTGCAAGAGGTTTAGAGAGTTGTAATGCACACTTACGGACAGTAAAACCAGGCAGCAAGTCATCGCCTGAGGCAATCCCAGATTTGAGGTATTCTATACTATTTAGGACTTCAAGTTCCGTAAAATTTCTAATATGAAATAAATTAACATTAACCGATTTAGAATAAGCATTTACATTTAACGGTATGGGTGAAGGTATTCCCGAGAAGTGACTATAAAACGCTTGCAGAATGTCCTGAGCATCCTCCAACTCCACGCCGTCCCAGACCATACGACCAGGAATCCTCGAAGAACCCCTCCTACCAGCCACATATCGTCAGAAGCTCCTAGTATCTCCGACAATAGACGATTCTGTTCGTGTAATATAGGTTTTGTATGCTGCTTTTATGTCCTCCTTAACCGTCGCACGTAACCGTTTAAAGTCATCATAGAACGGATGATGCCCAGTTGTGCGCCATTTCTTGAAGTAATATTCCTTCAGTTTTAAATTTTGCTTGATGCTATTGTTAAACCAAGATGGGTACTGACGTTTACCGACGTTGACTTTGGGTGTTGTGCGATCAAGAACAGCATAAAGCCTGGTGTAGAATTCATCAATAGCATCATTGATATTTATATGATTATCAATGAAAGACCAATCAATTTCAGCCAGCTCAACGTTTAACATTTGAATATTAGTTTTAGAGAAGTTGTATCTAGTAGTATTATTGGAAGGAAAATTTGGATTATTTGAACTTGAATGAGCATCCATTATGATACGCAGCGCAGGATGATGCAAGTCCTCCGGTACAAGAGGATCAGGATCACGAATTACATCATATGCATAGGTGAGATTTGTCAAAACTAAATCCAGAATTCGGTCATTACTATTTGTTATGCTATTGATTTGTTTAAGATCAAGGTTGTCCACCAGGCTCTGGATAGCAATGCATTTTCTATCAGTCCCCGACTCACAGGAAACAAATTTGGGTGTGTTGAAATCACCACAAATAACGACGTTTTTGCCGAGCAAATCCATAGATAACACTTCCAAGAAAGCTTCAAACTCATCACAATCGGTGTTGTGTGGTATATAAATATTTACAATGTAGACGATATATTAGCCCACCTGACATTTACACATCACTATATCTATCAAGGGTGCTACCTCTTGGTAACAAGATATTTCAACAAGACTTCCATGGTTTTTAGTGCAAAAAGCAGTTAAGACGCCGCCTCCTGTGCGTCTATTGATCTGAGTAAAGTTTCTATCAGCCCTGAAAATGCCATACGACGAGTCCAAGAGTTCTGCATCATGGATGTCAGAGGAGAGCCAAGTCTCAGTTAATAACAGGACATCCGTTCCAAGCGAGTAGGAGTTGGCATGAATGGTATCAGTTTTAGAACGGAGACCCCTTACATTTTGATAATAGATGCTAAATGGTGTGAGCGGTGAGGGCATGTTGGACTTACTTAGTTTTCCGATTTCTTGACAATTGTTGGTACATCTTTAACATACTTGATAAACGGATTCACCTCACCAGACTTCCTGCGATCATCCAACTCCTTTTTCGTGGAGCGGTATAAGTCCATCTGGAATGGGGTTTTATCCCTAGACACTGAAACCATCTTATATTTGTCACAGCTTTTTAGCTTCTTACAATTCCTCAAGCACTTAATGACATCGCTAACACCAGGGAGGCAAAGCCTGATGGGCCTTTTGCCATCGAATCTGCTTGGATCAAACTTGCCCAATCTGATTGGTTTCGGAACATCGCATAAAGAGACGTCCAAGAGAGGTAGAATTTCCCCCACCACCCTGATGTCGCTACTTATTTGCTCGGCTTTGTTCAAATTCGAATCCTCACGGACATTGTACAGAACCACATTGTATTTTCTTTTTTCCCTCTCAGAAACCTCACGTATGATAGACTCAGTATTCAGCAGATCATCCATTCCGGCCCCTGGAAGGGTAGTTGGCCGAGAACCGGCTTTCAAATCCAGAATTTCCCTCCGAAGCACCTCAACCGTATTCGTGAAATTATGGAGTTCAGCAATCACATGCTTTATGTCTGAGCAGGACGCACAGTAGAACGAGACTCTACGTTCTTCACCTTTAAGACACTGGGCCTCTGTACGCGACAAATTAATGCAGACAGAATGTGCATATCCCTTGCATAAGTCACACGATATGTCTTTCTCAGGAGACACATCCTTATCACATACATAACAGTGCATCTTAAATACTGCTGACAGACAAAGAACAAGAGCTAAGAAAAGAGAGAGAGGAAGTTTACATAGGTATAAGGACACACGCTTCACACCAAGCGGCCCTTCTTGGTGTCTGACAAAAAGAAAACACAAACAAAGAAGGCCACGGATAGAAAACAGTGGGTTTTATTATTTTCAGTGACTCCGTATAGAGAGTTCGTATATTAAATCCAAAGAACAGAAAAGAAAAAAAGAAAAAAAACAAGAAATAATATACACATTCAAAATTCGACAAAAATGTCCAATTGACAGCTGACTTTTATTTTAATGATGTTTCTAAAAAAACACCATTTGACGACATGATATTTGATCTGGAGGTCAAGTCCAACAGCGTCGTTCTGTTTGTGGGGGGGTCAATGGTAACACACGTGTTCGTCGTTAGTTGCTGTAATGCCGACTCTAGGGTAGATTGTGCATCAATTTCATGCATGCATGTATGATTAACATCATGTTTCAACTTGTCCCGATTTACGCTTTTGAAACAAGTTTATTTAATAAGTTCTAATCGAATAGGGATAATTTTACTTTACTTTGAATGAACTGTTATTTTAATAATGGCCAGACATGGATTTTCCACAATATATTGTTAATAAATTTCTATATGCAGATGCGGATCGTTGGCGATGACATAAAACGTGTAATTTATTATAACGATTCGTTATTTTCGTGTAAATAAATCAAATTATATGCGAGTTATAATGTAGTTTTATAAACAAGTTTTGCTTGTCACGCTAATATAAATCAAGAAGTCGACCAGAAATTATTATATTTCTATGTGCCTATGTGGAATCGCAAATTACATTTTTGGGACGCTTCCGAACACAATGTCGATCTGAAATGCACATGTTTGTTAGTAAGTTGGAAACGGCACTGTTTGCTTGACATGTATCCTCAGTACTGTACCTAACCTTAACTACAGGCACCTAAAACATTATCAAATAGATTTATTAAATAAATAAGTGATAACCGAAAAATAATTATATATTTTAGGTCAATTAACCAAACAGACGATACACGTCATTAGCAACGTCACTGTGATGTCCTAACAGTGTTGACAAATTACATTGCTTTGAGCAGGCTGTAATTCAAAAATAATATGAGGTTAGGATTAGGTTAGCATCTTAAAATATTAACAAATATGCACCATAATATGTTTTAAATTATTAGGACTATTTCCACAAAAAATACAAACAAATTCTAAATACACGAGTTCATTTATTTTATACCACATGCACAAAAATAATATACACAAATATATTATTACACAAAAAAAAACGTATTACATTGGGATAAGAATAAAATAAATTAAAAAAATATTTATCTGAAAGGCTAATTTTCTTCATTATTTATAAGTTGTATGCATTTGTCCACTTTTCTACCATATTTGCCAATGTTACAGTCATATGTTTATTATACCCCACACTCGTTCTATTGGGTTAAATATACAATGGAAGTCGAAGAACTAGGTGCCCATACTTTTCTACTAAATCATCGGCTTCATATATGTAATTGGTGATTTATGCGTTTGTGTAATGATATAAATGAAATAATTATATATGTACTAACGGCTTAACTAAATCCAAATCCAAAAATTGTAGTTTTAAAGCAGCTCTGTCATAATAAATTTTATTATTGACGAGCCATGTTTAATTTCAATTTTAGTGGCCAAGTATGTTGGACTGTTATTTTTAACAGCACTGTGGTAACAAGCATTATCCCAAACAATTATGGGCGGCTCTTCTAATCTCATAAGAAGTTGATGTTCAAACCAGTATACAAATTTGTCTCTCCTCATATCACCATGATAATCCTGATACTGACTATTTTTCGGAAATATTAATTCTGCTCCAGGAATTGGAATTATTAGAACTACCTGCATGTATAAAATATATCTATAACACGATAAATATGTAAAAATACGTTATTCTTCAAAATATATTTTACCTTTTTCCATTCACTTTCGATGCTTTTGTTGTTGATATTGATATAGGCATTTTGCCAACATTTACTAATAGTTCCACCTTGGTGGGGTTTCATAGGAACATGTTGCAAGAATGTAACACAGTTTATTGCAATATGTGGTAGTTCCATTAAAGCTCATTTAGTATCAAGCCAGCTTTCTTATAATTAAAACCGAACGTAATTATTTATCGGAAAATTTCCTAATGTGCACTGGAATTTTGCTATTATAATGATATTTCAGGTATTATAAACTATATTTTATCTTTATTCGCTTAATACATTCAATGCTTACCGTCGTTTTGTGTCTTCGCTTCAGGTAAAAAATCAAAATTCTTCTCCCAATTGTTTTTTGCAAATCGACCAATACTATCTAGTTATTATATAATCGCATTTAGATATATTATATACAGTCAATATATTATGTATGCATTTTATAACAAAAAAAAATACTGTTTAGTATTCACGGACGGATTAATCAGAAATGCAGCTTTACTATATCCCGTCATGTGTATCTCAAACACATGTATATATGCATATACGTTTTACGTATAAATGTATATATGTAAGTCACAGTATGTTGGGTTTGCGTGAAGCCAATGTATTTGATGATGGACTGTAGAGGCGACTCCACGCTAGTTTTCTCAAATGTTAATCGAAGGACCAAAGGCTTCGTTGATTCAATAAAACTGCAGCACTGTAGCACTAAATATTTATTTTAACTACACCTTAAATTGACGCGTTTGTTTAATTAATTCGAATTGCTTGTAACGATTTATTCGTATATTGATACGAATTGTCTTGTTTTACAATTAGGAATTGAACTACTTAAATTTTGTTTTAAACACAGACTGTTTGAAATGAAATGTTGATTTAAGTCTTGAAGCGACTGTTTGATGTTACATCTTGAATTGTACTGTCTGTTTCTTAACAGTAAGAATAACTTGAAAATATGAGTTACTCCCACCAAACGAAATGCTATTGGTAGATCACCCTATTTGTTGACGTCAACCTAAACATTTCTTTTATTAATGATAATGTACCGATTTGCAAGGTTCTAACGGAAATTCCTGATGACCGTCTGCCTTTGTAATTTATCTTAAATTATGTGCAATAAAAGTGAAAGATGCTGTCTCTTTATCAAAGGAAGCAAATAACAGGCAATGTTTATGAACGGGAAAACCTTTTGGTACTAAATAATGGGCAAATACCCTGCTTCTTTTGACAAATGATCGTAAACTTAAAAGTAGTGCTCTTCCAAAATTCTTAGTTATAATTATATTTACGTGCGGTCATAAATAGCCGACAAGAAATCATCGTAAATGTACCTTCTCCCGCAGGTATAAATATGGTCAATTAGGTCAACTAGGAACACAAATATATGATATACAGTGTGACAGATAGAAACTTAATAATAATTAAATTAATAATAATAACAATATATGACGACACCATCGTACGACGGAACACAGTATTTAAGAAAAAATATTTTCTCCAAGTGTAATCTATATTATATTCTTTTGATGATGATTTATATTTTTAAACGAACTTATTAGTATAACACATTTCATCATTTAATCGCATTACTATTCTTTTACATTGCCACTGCATGACACTTTCGCAGCAAGTTCACTGTATTTTTAACCATACATTGCACAATTTAGGCAGGTACATGAAAATGTAAATTACTGGTGGTTGAGCTTGCAAAGGAAAATGTAAATCAATCACTTATAAATAATGAAGAGAAGGCTTCCGTCAAGTCAATATTTAAAAAACACTTGTCGGTGATAAAGTTGGGGCATGACAAGTTGAGATAGTTTGTTTGCCCGTCTTATGCTTCCTTCCTTGTGAATGAAGGTTTTTATATTAAACACCGCAGCAGCGTAATAGATTTTTGATAGGGGAGAATTCTCGCAGAGTCATAACATTATTAGCATATTCGGGGTTATTTTTTATACGAGTACACAAAGGCATGAACTTAGAAAACTTATAGAGCTACTATTCCGTAATTAATTTTTCTTATGTTGGTATATATTTTAATTATATGTTAGAGAGTAAACGGCTGTTGAAGTGATTAATTTTTTTATAATCACTATTTTGTTTCTTGGCGTTCTTTATCATTTTAGATTCAGGTAATAAAATTCCATGTGCTATTTAGCCTTAGTCTTAGGTAGATTCAGTAATGGTAATTTTCACATTTTATATTAGTTCTCTATATTGAATTGCAGTAATTTTCTTAAGAGATCCTGTTTTAAACTCGTGCGCAAAAATCACGTCCTATGGTACATGTGATTTAATACCCACTTTTCCAAAATTAGTGTCCGATTTCTATATTTGCAGAATCTCAATTTTATTTGAAAACGTTAATTACTACATATTTTCCATTATCTCAATTGACACATATAATAATAATGTCTTTATTGTGCACACAAAATGGAAAAGAAAACTTGTATTCGGCACAACCACATGACGGGATATAGTAAAGTTGCATTTCTGATTAATCCGTCCGTGAATACTAAAGAGTATTAAAATAAAATACGATTAAATGCCTATGGTATAATAACCTAACATCTATACTACGCTTCCGTGATGCCTGATGAAGAATCACTCTATATTTATGCATTAACAGATAATAATTAACGCACATGAATAATAACTACTGTATCAATAATATCTCCATATTGCTACACGACTCATGAATTTAAGATGGTAAATTCACAAGGGCGTAGACAAATTTCGCCGCCGCAAAAAACATTATTTCATCCGTGCCCGGCACTATTAGCAATATACAATGTTTGACTAAGCTAAAACAATGGCAAGTTCGTCAAATATTACATCATAATTTCGAAAGTTCTGTGCTTACTCTTCAAGAATGCCTTACCTTTTGCTCCCCTTAGGTACAGATGTCAAAGATGGAAAGGGGAACTGCCTCTAGTCAGCCGTTTAATGTGGGCGTGGATTGACATTGAATCTCTCTGTTGGATGAATTTATGGACGCCAACTCCTTAATGTAATATTACCCACACCAATATGATTCTTGATCCAGGAGTAAAATCAAATAAAATACCCAAGGTAACAAAAGACAAGACAGAACCAAAATATTTCCAAACACAACAATTTATTTATTAGAAGTCGTTCTAATACTAAGTAAGAAAAACAAATGTATGAAAATGAAAAGAGAACAAATTCAAAGTTAAAAATTGTATCAAGTAAATATAAATTTAAAATTGTGAAAGTTAAATTAGGCAAAATATGAATAACTAAACATTTTAAGTTGAGGAATCTAAGATAAAAACAATTGCAAAATAAGTGATCGAATTTTTCGGACAACCTGTATTATTACTAAATATTCTCAGATAAAAAATTAAAAACTAAGCATGAATTACGCTAGTAGCTGAGATCTTACCGTTACATAGGTTTACATATATATTAATCAGGTTCAGCCTGTATACAAAGGAAGAAATTATATCACTAAATAAAAGTAACTGAAAAATTCACGAAATGTAAGGTTTAAAATATACTAAACTAATTACATTTGGCTGAAGGCCCAAAATTCAACTATTAACCAGCAATTTACAATGAATATTCGAAATAATCCTCGTAACCGACAAATAAATTTAAGATTAATTGACAAAATTCTAAATATACTTTAAATTAAGTAAATACAAAAATTTAGAACACTGTTCTTATACTTAATTGACCATTAAAATTACACAGTCTCAACTAAAACCAAGCCCTCCGGGCGCAGAAATTGCTCGCGTTAGAATCAACAAAAATTACAAAATGTTTAACTAAACTTAGGAATTAAATTCCAGAAAAATTACGGTCAGAATTAAGATTAAAATAAACTCGGATTTACACAAATAGGTACATTAAAACATATAACAAAAGGACACTTAGTTGTCGACCACGTGGTTGAAGCGGATTCTATCAGTAGTAGAAATTCACTTAAACACGGTCTCTAAAACCAAATAATTAACCATTCCAGTTATGTCGAAGGAATTCCAACCCTCGGGTATAGTGAGGACAAACGTTTCTTCGATAATTAAAGTAAAAATTCATTCAAACACGCCGACATGACAAAATGGTCTCATGGCAATTCCTTTGTTCGACAAAAATGCGGAAATATCATACGTAAATAGCAGCTAAAAAGGGACAAGAAAGAACAACACGCGTTAAGGATGATCTAATTAGAAAATTAGAAGAAAACTCACCAGTATATCTCAGCCACACGTCCATAAAAGAAAGATAAGGCGAAACGTCAAGAGTTAACGATATGAAATTAAACTTTTATTGCATTTTTATCCGTTTGTATTAAGCGTTCTTAAACTATATACGGTAGTACATTTACACCAAAAATTTGCAATAAAGCTTAGGCCGGTTAGAGTTAGTTCTGCAACTTAATAGATCGATAGATTGACGGCAAAAGGGAACGATATTTCTAAACAATCACACACGAAGACGTAGCCGAACAACTACAGCAGAAGCAACAAGAAACACAACTATTCATAATGTAACCATTATATAAAAATGTACAAGAAAATTTACATTATACGAAACTCAAGGGGAAAAAATCAAAATAGAACAAAGTAAAATCCAACAACACGGAATAACACAAACCAAAATTTTATTCTAAAATAAAGAATGATTAGGCATCGACCAACCTTTAAATAGTTAATTGATGAGGCTGATACATGTTGAAACTCCATATTTAACTGAATAAATAAACTACGTAAACTTAGTTTCAAAAATTATTTAATAATATCACTACAATATTGTTTCGCCAAACTTTGGCATCATCAGGTGATGAGAAACTGAATATACAAAATTATTACAACATAATATATAGTGTCACAACAGTATGGGATATGAGTGGGGGTATTTTATAAAGTATAGCATTGTAACAACGGGGAATAATTGAATTGAGTCTGATCGTTTAAAGCACGACCTAATTTACTATATCTATTGATTTCTAAGGTTTCTAATAAATTAAGTTTCTGTCCTTTATCTTGAATATGTAAAACTTTGAAATCTCTATTGAATTCGTGTTCTTCATCTATACAATGCGTTGCGAAGGTAGAGTCCGTTTTGTTACCCATATAACTTTTTTCATGTTCCCCGGTCCTTTGTTCAAAAGTACGGCCTGTTTGACCCACATATACCTTATCACACTCACAAGTCAACATATAGACCCCCGATTTCAACCTTTTATCCGTTTTGTCTTTATCATTTCTAATATATTTTTGAACTGAATTATTAGTTTTAAATGCTATTGACTCGTTCTTAACGTTTTTAATTAGTTTACCTATTTTTATTGATGTATGTCCTATATAGGTGAAAGCATTATATTTGTTATCTGACTTTTCTTGTACTTTTGGATAAATTAACGATAAAGCCTGCTTTTTTCGTTTTCGTGCAAGAATATTGTCTACTAGATTTACTGTATAGCCGTTATTGTTAGCTATCGTGTAGATTCTATTTAGTTCTAATTCAAAGTTAGTTTTATTCATCGGTACATTAATTAATCTGTGTATCATTGACTCATACGCTGATAACTTCTGTGACCAGGGGTGAAAAGAACTTTTATGTATAGTAGTATCTGTGTGCGTAGGTTTGTGAAAAATTGCAAATTCATGCCTGCCTTTATTATTCGAAATCGTTAAATCTAAGAAATTAATGGATTTATCCTTTTCTATTTCTGTTGTAAATTTTATATTAGGGTGTATGGTGTTAATGTGGTCTTGAAACGCTTTTAACTGCCTAACTGTACCTTTAAACCAGATTAATATGTCATCAACATAACGGTACCAATAAACACAATTGTTAAATAAGGGGTGCTTACTTATTTGTGTTTCGATGTAGTTCATAAATATTTCTGCCATTAGCGGACTTAAGGGATTTCCCATTGCTAAACCTGTCGTTTGTGTGTAGAACTGTTGTTTATATTGACAGTAATTCTGTCTTACACAGATGTTTAATAAATGTAAAATCTCGGTTTTGGTAATCGGGTTAACGTGTCTTAAGTCCAGCATTGAAGATATTAATTCTATTACCTCTGTAGGGGGTACATTGGTGAATAGGTTTGTAACATCAAACGAAACAAATTTACTGTTATGGGGAATATCTAAACTCGATATTTTCTTAATAAGTTCTTGTGAATTTTGTATGGACCACTCCGATTTAAATTTTGTATGTTCGAGTATAATATGAATTAATTGTTTACAAAGGTTACTACACGGGGCTTTAATGAAGGAAACTACGGGTCTAATGGGCATATCTGGTTTGTGTAATTTAATTAATCCATAAAGTTTAGGTGCTTGGGGGTTCATGATCGTAAGACGTTGTTTGTGTTGATTGTTAAAAAGAATATCTGAATCATTTAAAGCCATTTTTAGTTCTTTTTGAAACTTTTTCGTGGGGTCTGATTGTAACTTTGAAAATGAATTATTATCTATGAAATCTATAACTTTTTTGTTATAATCTGGCTCAGAAATTGCAATGACAGTGTTACCTTTATCTGCTCTAGTGAAAATAATTGGATTTTCTAAAGATTTTTGTTTTAAAGATTTTATTGTATTGACTTCTGAGCTAACATTGTTTGAAAGTGAATGGTTCTAAAGGTTTTAAACATAACATCAAGCCCCACATTAATAAAAAACTACTAGAAAATTTAGCCGTAGAAACAGAGCTTGCCCTAAGCAAACAAAATGATAGTCTTAGAACCAAATTTATAGCGGACGATATAATTAAGAACCATTCACTTTCAAACAATGTTAGCTCAGAAGTCAATACAATAAAATCTTTAAAACAAAAATCTTTAGAAAACCCAATTATTTTCACTAGAGCAGATAAAGGTAACACTGTCATTGCAATTTCTGAGCCAGATTATAACAAAAAAGTTATAGATTTCATAGATAATAATTCATTTTCAAAGTTACAATCAGACCCCACGAAAAAGTTTCAAAAAGAACTAAAAATGGCTTTAAATGATTCAGATATTCTTTTTAACAATCAACACAAACAACGTCTTACGATCATGAACCCCCAAGCACCTAAACTTTATGGATTAATTAAATTACACAAACCAGATATGCCCATTAGACCCGTAGTTTCCTTCATTAAAGCCCCGTGTAGTAACCTTTGTAAACAATTAATTCATATTATACTCGAACATACAAAATTTAAATCGGAGTGGTCCATACAAAATTCACAAGAACTTATTAAGAAAATATCGAGTTTAGATATTCCCCATAACAGTAAATTTGTTTCGTTTGATGTTACAAACCTATTCACCAATGTACCCCCTACAGAGGTAATAGAATTAATATCTTCAATGCTGGACTTAAGACACGTTAACCCGATTACCAAAACCGAGATTTTACATTTATTAAACATCTGTGTAAGACAGAATTACTGTCAATATAAACAACAGTTCTACACACAAACGACAGGTTTAGCAATGGGAAATCCCTTAAGTCCGCTAATGGCAGAAATATTTATGAACTACATCGAAACACAAATAAGTAAGCACCCCTTATTTAACAATTGTGTTTATTGGTACCGTTATGTTGATGACATATTAATCTGCTTTAAAGGTACAGTTAGGCAGTTAAAAGCGTTTCAAGACCACATTAACACCATACACCCTAATATAAAATTTACAACAGAAATAGAAAAGGATAAATCCATTAATTTCTTAGATTTAACGATTTCGAATAATAAAGGCAGGCATGAATTTGCAATTTTTCACAAACCTACGCACACAGATACTACTATACATAAAAGTTCTTTTCACCCCTGGTCACAGAAGTTATCAGCGTATGAGTCAATGATACACAGATTAATTAATGTACCGATGAATAAAACTAACTTTGAATTAGAACTAAATAGAATCTACACGATAGCTAACAATAACGGCTATACACTAAATCTAGTAGACAATATTCTTGCACGAAAACGAAAAAAGCAGGCTTTATCGTTAATTTATCCAAAAGTACAAGAAAAGTCAGATAACAAATATAATGCTTTCACCTATATAGGACATACATCAATAAAAATAGGTAAACTAATTAAAAACGTTAAGAACGAGTCAATAGCATTTAAAACTAATAATTCAGTTCAAAAATATATTAGAAATGATAAAGACAAAACGGATAAAAGGTTGAAATCGGGGGTCTATATGTTGACTTGTGAGTGTGATAAGGTATATGTGGGTCAAACAGGCCGTACTTTTGAACAAAGGACCGGGGAACATGAAAAAAGTTATATGGGTAACAAAACGGACTCTACCTTCGCAACGCATTGTATAGATGAAGAACACGAATTCAATAGAGATTTCAAAGTTTTACATATTCAAGATAAAGGACAGAAACTTAATTTATTAGAAACCTTAGAAATCAATAGATATAGTAAATTAGGTCGTGCTTTAAACGATCAGACTCAATTCAATTATTCCCCGTTGTTACAATGCTATACTTTATAAAATACCCCCACTCATATCCCATACTGTTGTGACACTATATATTATGTTGTAATAATTTTGTATATTCAGTTTCTCATCACCTGATGATGCCAAAGTTTGGCGAAACAATATTGTAGTGATATTATTAAATAATTTTTGAAACTAAGTTTACGTAGTTTATTTATTCAGTCAACCTTTAAATTTTCGACGAAAATCACAAGGGTAGCTAAACGTAAGTCCGTCATTCGTCCACAGTTGGCGAGACCGTTTAGAATTAGCAAGGTCAACTGTATCTGATAATGCGGCGCGATATAAGGCCGTCACATAACTTCGATTGACATTGATGATTTTGATTCTTGTAACCTCAAAATGTTGATCTTTATGTGGCGTCATCTAGAAGTACCCAAAATAAATAATTTCTGAATTTTTATTGAAATAAACTTTAAACATTAATTTTACAATGGTTAATTAATATTAATAATTTTAAAATAATTAAAAAAGTGTTGCTAAAGTTGTAGGGTAGTGTCAAGAATTACAATTTTATTTATGTTTCTAATTTTTTATAATAATTCAAAGGGAAATACTAATTAGAGTTCAATTACGTAATAAAGTGTTTGTTTAACGTAATCGCCGTTTTCAACGTTATTGGAAGATTTTGAAGCTTTACTATTCCACATGGCAATATTTATTGCCTTATAAAATATTCAGCCACTCTGGCATCGGTAGTACAATTTGCACCTCCTTTAAGCCTAACATGTGGTCTACAGAATAGCAATTATAAATGATCTTATTAATACAAAATAACTTTGTTGTACAGTATACTCAAATATTACATTAAACCGATGTACATGAATGTACACTTATTAAAAGAAATAGAGAATATTTCCAAATGACACTGGTAAAAAGGTAATATTCAGTAAACTCTTTTTTTCTGTGGATTTTGGTACATATTTGATGTACTTTTTTCCATTTTGGCACAATTACAATTTGCTGATTTAGTTACTTACAGTGATGCACTCTTTGGTGCTGCCTATACCAAATCCGTTAGTATTTCTATGCACACATTTCAAGAGAGGCCAAAATTTGATTATAACACTAATCAGTTTCCTGTTGGCACTTCTCAACCTTACGATGATAACAAGGAGCATTATTGGTAATAAATAAAGCATTTTAAAATTACTGTAACATCTTTATTTAATCAACAGGCGCAAGTTTAATTACTGAACAAAAATTGACAATGTTCAAATATTCACAATAAATCCACTTGTATCCTTTCTAAAATTGTTCTAAATCAGCCCTCAAATACTTTAGAGTTCACATATTCAAACTTAATGATAATATTAATGCCCAAATAACGTCTGCTTCACTTCAGCCAGGCAATTTTTCCATTAGAATTTTATACATCTACAAATATTAAGATATAAATTTAATTACTGTGACTTACATATATACCTTTATACGTAAAACGTATATGCATATATGCATGTGTTTGAGATACACACATACATCAAACACATGCATATATGCATATACACACATACATCAAACACATGCATATATGCATATACGTTTTACGTATAAAGGTATATATGTAAGTCACAGTAATTATTTACTGCTTGATGTTAGTTTTAACATCCATGTGTTCACACTTTTCATTTTCGATATAAATTTAACCTAAAAATGCAAAAAATTATAGCTATTTACCAAGAATTTTCCTTATACTACTTACAAGTATTCAATGCTTATTTTCCGAAGTACCTTGCCAATTACTTGCCTTTTATCGCAGACTATTTTGGTAAGAACTAAATGACACAACAGCCACGTTTTTTCCGTGAGAAAACTCGATATATAGTTTTCTATTGGTACTCCACGTAACTTCCGAAATATATTGATAGTAATAAACATTAAATGAAATGACTGAATATGTGTAGTATTAGAATAATTTAAGTAGAAAAGAATTGACAAAATAAATGCCATATCATTCAAATGTCAATAACTGTTGATTTGATGTAATCCAATCATATTGCATATTTTTATCATGTGATGTTAAAAATGCCCAGCGATTACCAAGCATTTTATTGTGCTTTGGATAGATGACGCCACATAAGGATCAATATTTTGAAGTTATAAGAATCAGAAAAATCCCGTTATGTGAAGGCCTTATATTGCGCAGCGATATTAGATACAGTTGGCCTTGGAATTAGAATTAAAATTAAAATTTACTTGCAAAACACGCATTAATATAGTAAATAAAGAATAAGAGTAATTCTAACGAAAGTATTCACAAGTAAACACGCAAAAAACAAGACAATCATTCTAAGAATATAAGTAAATGAATCAAAATTTATACAGGATAGACAGTGACCTCAAAAATTAATGTAACAATATATAAATTAAATTAACTGCAGTTCATCCAAATTACAAAAACAAACATCAAACAGGGGATTCAAAACGTCAAACATTATTGGTATATTGTAATAGCTTCTTGATTTCAACAGAAAATTGCCGAACTATTGTCGGTCTGACTTCAGAAAGTATACTATTGCGTTTAATATAAATATTATAAAAAAAATGAGGTGTGGCCACCACACGACTTGCTTATACGTATGAGCGTTTCAAACTATACAATCCTAAGAATTTTTTTAAACAAAACTTATTCAAAATCCTATTCTAAGTACTTTTATTCTCTTAATAAATCGCTATAGAATGCATACTTTGCAAGATATTCGAAAAAAAGTGCTACTCGCTAAGAGTAAAAGTGCTACTTCCGGTCCGAATTTTGAAATTTTATGTATACAAAAAATATTGCAAATATAACTCTAAATACTTTTCTACTCTTAATAAATATATATAGAATGCATAATTTACGACATATTTGCCAAAAATGGCTATTCGGTAAGAGTAAAAGTGTTACTTCCGGTCCGAATTTTGAAATCTTTTTATACAAAAGATATTGAAAACTATGTTTTTAATACTTTTATACACGTAACTTACCTGTCTAAAAAGCTTGACTTGCGAAATATTCGCAAAAAACCGATTTTCGATAAGAGTAAAAGACCTACTTCCGGTAGGAATTTCGAAAAACTTTTTAAATAAAATTTTTCTCAATTTTAATTTTAAGTACATATGAATTCCTTATAAATTTGTATAAACTTAGTATTTGACGAAATATTGGCAAAATTCGATTTTTTCACTGAAGTAAACTGCTACTTCCGGTCTACCGATTTTACTGAAAAACTAATCAGATCTCAAGAGGGAGATTATACACGTAAATACAAAATTTGGAATTGATATCCCCAGCGGTTTGACCGCTATCGTGGTCAAACACAGACAGACAGACAGACAGACAGACAGACAGACAGACAGACAGACAGACAGACAGACAGACAGACAAACAGACACACAGACATTTTTTAAAAACCACTTTTTTGGTATCAGGGGACCTCAAAACGTGGACATCTGCAAAAATCTCGAGGTCGAAAATTTTCATCATCACAATACTTCCTTGTACTACGTATAAGAAAGTAATATACTACGTATAAGAAAGTAAAAAATGAGGTGTGGCCACCACACGACTTTCTTATACGTATGAGCGTTTCAAATAATAGAATTTTAAGAATTTTTTTATATAAAAATTATTCAAAATCCTATTCTAAGTACTTCTATTTTCTTAATAAATCTTTATAGAATGCATACTTTGCAAGATATTATCAAAAAAGTGCTACTCGCTAAGAGTAAAAGTGCTACTTCCGGTCCGAATTTTGAAATTTCATATATACAAAAAATATTGCAAATTCAGTTCTAAATACTTTTGTACTCTTGATAAATATATATAGAATGCATAACTTACGACATATTTGCAAAAAATCGTTATCCGATAAGAGTACAAGTAGTACTTCCGGTCTGAATTTTGAAATTTCTTTTATACAAAAGATATGGAAAATTTTGTTTTAAATACTTTTATACCCGTAATGTACTTGTCTAAAAAGCATGACTTGCGAAATATTCGCAAAAAACTGATTTTCGATAAGAGTAAAAGACCTACTTCCGGTAGGAATTTCGAAAAACTTTTTAAATAAAATTATTTTCAATTTCAATTTTAAGTATATATGAATTCTTTATAAATTTGTTTAAACTTAATAGTTGACGAAATATTGTCAAAATTCGATTTTTTCGCTGAAGTAAACTGCTACTTCCGGTCTACCGATTTTACTGAAAAACTAATCAGATCTTAAGAGGGAGATTATACACGTAAATACAAAATTTGGAATTGATATCTACAGCGGTTTGACCGCTATCGTGGTCACACACACACACACAGACACACAGACACACAGACACACACACACACAGACACACAGACATTTTTTAAAAACCACTTTTTTGGTATCAGGGGACTTCAAAACGTGGACATCTGCAAAAATCTCGAGGTCGAAAATTTTCATCATCACAATACTTCCTTATACTACGTATAAGAAAGTAAAAGGACCGTTGAAGTATAGAAGTTTTATGTTTTGGTGTTGAGATCAAATCTCGAAATCTGGTGGTGATATGAACGTCACATCTAAATTTTATTTTATTATATAATATGGCGGAGATCTACTCGTAATAATATTATGATACAAACACAGTGTCTGAACCTCCCTCCTGGTCCACCTGCTCAACCACCCTGCGTCAACAAGAACATGGGAGGCACGGTCGAACTTACGTATACCATATACAGGCTGTATTTGAAATAAGGCGACAGAGTATAATTAATGGATAGATGTAATTTTATTAGACTCAAATCCAAAATATTTTGCGCAAATTCAAATTTTAAAAATTACAAAGATATTTTTAAAATATTCGTCGCGCCACTGCACTTTAATACGACTGTAGGCTATGGAAGGGTGGGTTAGTAAGTAGGAGTGTGAAGGCGTGCGAGGTCAGTCTCGTTCGATTGTTACGTGTGGATGTTTCGACTATTGCTTACACAACACACAAACTGAAATGAATTATGTTTTTTTTAATTTACTTGCGTCCAATTAAAATACAAGTTTCTCATAAGTAGAGTTGGGCAAATTTTACAACACAAATTTGTTTTTGTGAGAAATAAGAAGTAAAAAGTCGTTGAATTTAATCATAATAACAGTAATAGCGGAAGAAAACGTTATATCTAAATAATCCTGGCAGTCCTACAGACGGCATCTCAATAAAAAAAATTCTCGTTGTTGAAAAATAAGATATTTTAACAGCTGATATTTCATATTAGGGTTGTTGAACACTTAGCATGAACACCTGTTTAGAAATAGTTAACAATGCTATCATTGGGGTTTTTATAACGTCTACAGCTGTTATTGCGTATATCTATGAGTGTTTATTTACTTCAATGGAAATTATTACGTCTCCTCAACCTGTGTGGAACCGTCGACGTCTGGCGCGATACCTACGACATATAGACACATGCTAAATCCATAGGCGGCACATTAAACACTTTTCGGAGGTTTTTAATTTTGGCGTTCGTGTCGTAATTGACTCACAATTTTTGGAATTTATATTCTACATAATTGCACCTTTCCATTTATCATACTCTGTCCCCTTATTTCAAATACACCCTGTATCACGTGTGTATAAATTGTCGCAAAAGCTACACGCAGCAACATTCTTCGTTCGGTTCTGAATAAAAAATGTTAAAATGTAGTTTCGTCGTATCGTTTTAGTGGGAAACTAAGCCTTCCTCTTCGATACCTATCAATAGAGATAGATGCAATTTAGTTTCGTAAACGTTTTCGTTTTGATTAAAAAGTTTGTTTTTAACATTCCTTGATTAACGTACTTTCACGAAAAACACATTTGACAACGTTGTAGAGCAATGAGTTTGTATTTCAATGTGATTTCAATCAGTATTATTACTGTCATATTTTGACAATTACCTGTGCATTTAATTCGACTATCATGTTTCATTTTGTGTGAATTCCGCCTCTTCGTGGTTATTTGTATTGTTTTGATTAGTTGTTGTGCTACTGTGTTTTATCGTTTCTTTGTTGTTATTTTATTCCTTCATAATGGATTTTACATTTATTGAATATGCCGATAAGTACATGGTGTATGGTTTCTGTAATGGAAATGCTAATATGCCAAAACGCGAATATCACGTCGTTACCTAAATCGGAGACATCCTAGTAGAAATGTATTTCGAAGGTTAAATCAACATCTATGTAAAACTGGTCGGCCGAATTTACATTAGCGCATATGGCGCCACCCCCTTACGCCCTACCTCACGGCAGTTAGTCGGCACCTCCGCGTAAACCCCCTTAACAGAAAATAAATTTTACACCACAACTGCCTTCTTAAACTTTACAATCTTAATAAACATAAAGAGGGGCAATTCACAATTAAGGAAGCAGTAAAATTCCAAAAGTTTTAAAGTTAACGATCATCTTCTAGTAGCCACACGAACACACACACGCTTCGTGTATACAAACAGACCCATAACGCTCACCATTCAAAATAAATCAACGATTTAAACGTCCCGACCATTGTTCTCGCATTAATACGTGCGGTACATTTCAGTTTCTGTTTAATCATTTAGCCAGAGCCCGTCGGATTCGCATTGTTGCCGTTGTTAAAATAAATGTCTGCTGATGCGGCCACCACAATTACTAGTGCCACTACCATCTCCTCGCATTATTCTGATTATTCTGAGTGCCTCGTGATACCCACGCGTAGAACAATGCCGCTTCTCCGGCTAGAAAGTTGCTCATATAAATTTCGGTCCTCGCGGTTCGCCGGACTTTTCGATTCGGAAAACAGAACCCGGATGCATTTCGAATTATGGATTCGTGAAAAATACGGCTGTGTTCGTCAGACGGAAACTGCAATCTTAGTTGCGATTTTCTATTGGACAGTTGTTACAGTAATGGACGTTATGGTGCTTTATATTACGAGAAAACTTAAACAATTTGAAATACATGTCTCCTCTTGATATATATTTTAATACCGCTAAATGTACAATCGCGGCCCCAACAAACTCAGGCAGTGTGACAAATAAAAAATGTTGGGTTTGTAACATGGTCCCAAAATTGAAGTTTATTAAATGTCACCCAACTCAAAGAGAGATATTGGCGTATAATATTGTTGCGTTTTCGGGGTCGAAATAAACAACTCGTGCAAATGTTTTGAAACAGTCTGTATATTTACACACTTAAATCTAATCACAATATAAAAATATAAAATAAATGTAACGCACTTAAAACTACTACGAATAAATTAACACACGTATTTATTTCTATCACTACAATTTATGTCTGTATTACTTATTTACTTCTTGAACTATAATAACACTGCACCATCCACTATATTTATGTTTATTTGCACTGTACGAATACTACTGAATGAATGAATTCCTTATCCCACCGGCGGCATTTATATGTGCAGATAAAAGGTCTAGCAAATTCTGGCTCTCTTCTACCATATTCCAGACTTTCTGTCGCTGACGCCGTATATGAGTGAAGTTGATTTACGACTTGTTTACCGGTTCGTTTTTTGTCGTCGCCCGGATGTCTGCTTCCTTTTTCTTGTGGGCTTATTTCATTACAATATAAATTAAAAAATGTAAAACTTCAAATACAGCAAAGTTAATATTTTATTGTAGCACCATTAGCATATGTGATCATTTGGAGTCTCCTCGGCATTGATAAAACTGTGCGTTGTACACAGTCCACAGGTATTTGCCTCATATATCCGAGATACTTTGAAACAATTCTTGACGGTGTTGAGGCAAAATTTTATTATTAATCTATTTGGCCATGATACCCCAAATATTTTCTATGGGGTTGAGGTCGGGGTTTCTTACTGGCCAGTCTAATGTGGTTACTTCTTTACCTTGTAAAAAATCTCTTATTTGTTGCGCTGTATATATTAGGCAATTATCTCGTTGGAATACAAAATTACTTCCAAAAAGCAGTTAGAACTGAGAGTAGCAATGCTTACTTCAGAATATTTCTGTAAACTAAAGCTATCAATCGTTCTTCGACTATAACACAGATATTCCTGTTCCGCGGGGACTCACCCCCCCCCAAAACATTCACAGAAAAACATCCACTACGCATCGTTTCATGTTTTATAAACGTATTGTTCAGAAAATCATTCACAAACTGGTCTATAAACATGAACACGTCCACTACTGCATGATAAAAGTTTTTTCATCTGGAAAGACAATGTTTTCCTAAGTGTTGACATTATTGTTTATATGTTGAAAGGCGCAAAGCAGTCTTTGCTCTTTATTTGCTTCTGAGAAGAATATCTTATTGGCAGCACTTCGATTTCGTAGTTCACTTTCATTTTCAACTGGTTCTTATAGAACCGGGAACATTGGTTTACAATTTTGCTCTTATTGCGGTACTAAAAAGGTGCTCCCTTAGAAAATTAGTTTAGTTTAGTTTATTTATTTTATCATCAAATAGTATGTGACAAGTCAATACAGGGTTACACTAATTTACGGAAATAACACATAAAATATTAAAAAGAAGCATGCAACATTACAATTGAATGTATACAGGCCAATCCAAATTAAGTGTTCACCATTGGTAACTTTGTTATTATTAAAGATACAAGATTGTTTAAATTAGCAAACTTGTAGTACTTTTAACGCTCTTTAAGATGGAAGAATAAAAAAAACAAATGAGCAACGCGTTTTCGAGTTTTGCCGAAAAATATTTTTTTTCAATTGGAAACCCCTGTATATTATATCATTTTCTGCAAGAACTTTAATTTTTAAACAAAAAATCTTATAAGAAATTTTTTACTGGGATTAAAAATACTTGAATTATAATGAATAAACGAAAACAGCTAAATTAGTTTTATAAACTTTATTTTATACATAAACTTATCATTAAAAGAAAATAAAAATCACTGATTTTTTCATAGAAGATGTTCAAAAATACCACCTTGTAGTTCAATACATTTTTGTACACGCTTCCGAACTTCTCGAACTGCCTTTAGTATGGTCCTACCATCTATTTGGTTTATCTTTTCACTAACTGCAATCTTTTGGGCATTTACGTTTTCGTACCTTTGCTTATAAATCTGGTTCTTTAAATACCCACATAAAAAAAAATCAAGCGGCGTTAAATCTGGCGATCGGGGAGGCCACTGAATAGGACCATTTGTTCCTATCCATGAAGTGTTAAAAATAGTATTTAGAAGTTGATGAGTACCTCTGTAGTTGTGCGCAGGTGCGCCATCCTGCTGAAAATGCAGATTCTGTCTACTTATGAGATCCAGATCGTCTAAGAAATTATTCAAAATTTCAGTCAAAAATTCTATGTACCTTTCACCAGTTAGAGTGCCCTCATAAAAGAAAGGACCAACAATCCATGAACCGATTAAACCGCACCAAACATTAAAACTGAAACGGACTTGTGGACGTCTTGGATTTACTAAAAGAAGATTTTCCTTTGACCAGTAATGATGATTTTTTTTATTGTACAGAATTTGAGAAATTCGATTCATCGGTCCATAAAATATAACGAAAGTAGTTTACATTTTGGCGACAAAAGTTAAGATACCAGTGGCAAAAAAACATTCTTCTCTCTGGATCCCCTGGCAAAAAAACCTGAACTGGTTTGTACTTATAAGGAATGAATTTGTGTTTCTTCAGAATCCTATGCACAGTACCGCGACTCAAATCAGATTCATTGACAATATCTAGTATGGAATTCTCACGGTCGGCCTCAAAATATGCGATAACTGCAATTTCCGTGGTCTCGCTTTTTATAAAAGTCTTTTTGTCCTTGTTTTGGCAACAACACTCTCATTGCCTCTAAATTTTCGGTAGAGTCTCAGAAAATATTGCTCATGTGGTTGTGTTCGGAGTGGATATAATTCAGCGTAGTGTTCTTTTGCCCTCCTAGAGAATTTTCTGCACACTAAATAAGATTCTAACATATCACACTTTTCTGAATGGGTAAAAATCATTTTTTTGTCAAATTAATAACTAGCACAATGAAACTTATGAGTGGAAAACTAATAAAACTGTACTAATATTTGACATTTGGTAGAAAGACTTATCGTCGTTTTCATAGATACATAGAAATGCACTTGACTTAGCTGTTTTTGTGTATTTATTATAACTCAAGTATTTTTAATCCCAGTAAAAAATTTCTTATAAGATTTTTTGTTTAAAAATTAAAGTTCTAGCAGAAAATGATATAATATACAGGGGTTTCCATTTGAAAAAAAATATTTTTCGGCAAAACTCGAAAACGCGTTGCTCATTTGTTTTTTTTATTCTTCCATCTTAAAGAGCGTTAAAAGTACTACAAGTTTGCTAATTTAAACAATCTTGTATCTTTAATAATAACAAAGTTACCAATGGTGAACACTTAATTTGGATTGCCCTGTATATTGTATATCGATAATATCTAGCACAATGTGTATTACAAGGAGAAGGCGAAGAATTTACAATGATAACAATAACATTTTGCCACCACATGCAACCAACTATGCCGAAATACAATTATTATCTAAATACTCTTGAATTGAGTAGTAACATCTAACTGTCAAAGATTCATTAATAATCCTTCGAAATGAATTGATTGATAGACCTTCTAGTAGCTCGAGGCAATTTATTATAAATCTTCATTTGTATATATTTCTTTTAATTTTAGTACGTATATTCAGATTCGAACCCAACACCTTCCGATCTCTAGTCAGATGCGCTTACCTCTTTAACCGTACTGAATCAGATCAAGTAATAGGTGGATATATGAGATTGTAATACATTTCATTTCATTTTGTAATATCTTCTGTACAAGTAAATATATACAGGGGTTATTAATGATAATTGTCAATAATATTAAAAAGCAAAAGAGAATTTTGTTTGATGTTACATGATAGATAGAGATAAAGAGAGGGAAAAGTCAAATTATTTTGATACCCAACGAGGTGGGAAGGACATATTATTTTGACACTCAACGAGGTTGTTGTATTAAAAAGAAATATATACTATTTTGGTTAGCCCAACAGTGAGGCGATTATATTAACAATTAATTAGATTCATAAATGGGTAATAGATAATAATCATATTAATATAGTCAGCAGGTTAGTATTACTGAATTGCAAAATCGCAAAAAAAAACACAAAACCACAAGAAAAGTAATCAAAAAAGAAAAGAAACAGATCTTTCTACACCAAATGCCAAAGCACTGAATAACAATTTAAGAAACTGTGCTCCTACAGTAACCGAAAGAAATGTCAAAATATTTGTAAAATACTACTTCAGGCAGTTGTTGATCTTGGTATTTTAAATCATCAATAAAAAATGAAATCATAATTAGGGTTATTAAAGTTAAATTACAGCTTGCACTAAACTGTCACGGAATACATAATACAGGGTTATTTTTTTAAACCTTGACATAGGCTAACTTCTTTATTTGAAAAGATAGACCTATGGTCTCTGAAGCAAAGTTTTAGGAATCAGTCCAAATAAGAAAAATGCGTGGAAAAAATAAACGCGTTGTTGCCAAAAAAACATATTTTCTTAAATGGCAACACTGCATTTAAAATGTATTAAGGTTTAGGCACTATTATCTCGAAAACCGCCACTCTAATGAAAAACTTGCATCCTCTCTGTTTTGTCTAGAATCTCAAGATGTATTAGAAATTGTTAAAAAAACGCGGTGTTGCCATTTAAGAAAATATGTTTTTCTGAAATAGCGCCCAATCTGGCAACAACGCGTTTATTTTTTCCACACATTTTTCTTATTTGGACTAATTCCTAAAACTTTGCTTCAGGGACCATAGGTCTATCTTTTCAAATAAAAAAATTAGCCTATGTCAAGATTTAAAAAAATAACCCTGCATAATTGAACAAATTAGTGTGGGCACCACAAGACTTTTCTATACGCATGTGAGGTAAGAAATTCTTATATAAAAGTTGTTTCAAATATAGTTTTAAATACTTTAATCCTGTAATGTAACGAATGCATCATTTGTAAAATAATTTCAAAAAACTGTACATTTTTCATCGCTTTGTATAAAATGCATAATTTGCGAAATATCCGCTAAAAAATGGCTTTTCTATAATAGCTCAGTCGAAATTTTAAAAGTTTATATAACGAAATGTTTCTGAATCAAGCTTTAAATATATCTATCTACAATGAGAGTTGGCACTTGTTCTTAAAAAACGCAACACCTTTTATTGTCTAAGATAATTTAAACAAATATTCCTTTCAGCATATAACATCCCTCAATACAGCAATTTTAATAGTTTTAGCATAATGCTCCATCCCGTCTAAATAAACCACACGGTATATGACTATATAAGATTAAGGAAGTGCCTCCATAGCCGGCGCCGGTTTCTGTTTTGTATGCATATTGGTGCCGGCTACGGCATCAGGAATTGCGGACGGCAGCCGGCTTCACGTATCGTTACCGGCTTATCAACACAACCTCTATTTTCCATATTGCGCGCGTGAACGGTTTAACTTTTAGTGTTAATTTCCTTTAATTTATCTAAATTTGCAGGTATGTTTTTCCCTGTAGCTATGCTTTTTGTTAAAAATGATGTTCTTCTAATTGTAGAATGTTGAAAGTGGGCGATAAGTTTGAAAGTTACAAGAATTTCAACAAGCAGTTACAGAAATACAAAAATGAAGTGTTCAATGATTACTGGATTAGAGATTCTAGAACCATCGAGACGCAGGCTAAAAGATATCAAAACAAGACTTAATTTACCATTATGTAAGAATAGCTTGCATAAAAGGTGGTCGAATGCACACTTTTGGGAATAAAACAAAAAACACATTTACATTTAGGCAGAAGTGCCCAGCCGGTATGTTTTTAAAATTAACTTCTTGTGGGGAAATTTTTGGAGATAAAGGAACTGAAAGTTTACCGCAGCAAAGACTGAACATTTCAAAGCAGCTTAAGGTTAATTCAGTAGCAGCATTGCAGGCTAGCGCAACAAAAAAATCGTACAAAATAATATTATTTATGAATCCGGGTGCCTTGTGACTCTGAAAGACTTAACAAATCTAAACAGAAAACCACAGAACAGAATAAAGTTTGATGAATGTCAATCAATTTTACGAAATACTTACAAATGCGACGTTCATATTGACGTTGATGTGGAAGCAAATTTGAAATGCATCTATTTTCAAGATCCTGAGATGAAACATATGTTTAACTCTTATTCAGAAATAATTTTTATAGATGGCACCTATTGTCTACAGAGCAGTAGAGGATGCAGAGGGAAGTGGTGCAATAGTAGCAGTTGGTATATTTCTAAACAAAACTCAAGAAAATATCGATTGGTTCATAAAAACATTCTAAAATTTGAATCAGAGAACATCAGATATAAAAGTGGTGATGTCTGATAAGGACAACAAAGAGAGAAGTGCTTTTAAAAGAAAATTTTCTTGATGTCTCCTTGCAGATATGTTTATTTCATACTCTACAGATATTTAACAGAGAAGTAAGTGTGAAGAAAATGGGATTGTCCGCCACAGAATGTGAAGTCGCCAAAAAGTACTTGCACAATTTAGCCTATGCTTTATCTGAGGAGTGTTTTCAAAAAATCTATTTGGAAATGAAACAACATGTTCATCAAGTCGTTATCGATTATTTTGTACCTGACATTCGCAAATCCGTCTTTTCTGAACAAAACAAACAACAGAATTGAAAGTATCAATACCAAATTTAAATCTGTCATTACCAAATTTTCTAATCCAGAGGATTTCATCAAAAATTTTTTTGTTATCCTCAATTCTTCACGAGCAGATAGAAATATCAAAAATTCTAAAGAATATCATAAAGTTAGTACCAGGGCATTTACGTCAGGTTCAGTAGAAGATTTGTATTCTAGACTTTTAACGAATTTCACCTTTAAAAAGGTTCAACGGCAACTTGAATGTATGACTAAATGCAAAGATTTTCAATTTATTGAAGAAGAAAAATGTCTCGGTCCTACTAGTGAAGGTCTTCTAGAGCTAACACCTTATAGTTGTCAGTGTATGTTTTGGACCTCCGCGAGCTCCGTCCAATTATCTTGTCGCCACATCCTCAAACTTCGATCTATGTGCAACCAGTCTTTATTTGATGAAAACATTTGCTTGCAACGATGGAAGAGAACCTATTTTGAATCACGTCACCCATTTTGTCCATCCCTCAAAACTAGCCAGTTTGAAGAGACGCCAAGTACTAATTCAAAACTTGAGGTTAACTTAGAAGTCACGAATGATAATCCATATAAACGCAGACCACTAACATATCACCAAATGTTCAAAATAATGAATGATGAATGTTTGAGATTGTCCCAGATATGCAGTGAGATTTCATCCGAGACTTTTTACAACAGCTGAAATTCATTAAGTCTCTTGTTACAGAATGGTCCAATAATAGTTATACATCTACTGGAGATAACACTAACGGTGAAATTAAAATTGATAACCTTAGTAGTTTCCCCAGTAATGATGATAATGAGACTGAGAAGGAAACTGAAAATCAGAGTAGCCCCAAAATGCATATGTATACGAAAAACTTTGAAAATAACAATAACGATAATTCAACTTCGCAGTTAAACCAAATAGTGTGTTGGGATGTTGACCGAAATAGTGAAATTAATATTATAAATTTAAGCAAAAATCCAAGTACACAAGATAATCAATCTGGTGAAAGTTCTTCGAAATCAAAAGCCATCATAATTTCCGATGTTAAGGTACCTACTTAGTATGTTCAGTGTTTTGTTAAAATTTTATTTTTTAAGATACCTACTGTGAAAATTAGAGGCCGCCCCAACGGATGCGGAAAGACAGTTATTGGTTTTAAAAAAAAAGAATATCTACTAAAGAATATATTTAATAATTTTTTTTAAATTAATGTAATTATTGTTAGATTTATATTTAGTTTTGAAAGAAAGAAATTATTCTCCTATATTTATAGTACCTATAATATTTATATCATAATGTGTATTAAATATAGTAAGTATATTATTCAATGAGCGTGTTATGACGGCTATAACCCACGAAGATGACTTGCACACAATGTAAGCATCTGAGTGCGTTATAGCCATAACACCCAAATCGATACTTTATCTACAACTTTCACGGAAAGAAACTGATATTGACATAACGATTGAGTTATGACCATAACTCCATCGCTGTCATTATTATTCAACTGACTGAATAATCACTGCCATAACTTGCCAAAATCCCCTTAGTAATTCATAGATAATGCGATAATTGTAGATAAAATTTTAAAATTAGTTGGAAATTTTTAATTATAGGAATTGTAAAAGGGGGTAGAGATTCAATCACATATGCACATAACCGCCGGTAGCGATACGGTATGCCGGTGCCGGCAACCATACTTAAAACCGGCGCCGGCTACGGAGGCACTTCCTAAGATTAATGTATACAGCTGCCACAAATACATCACCATTTTTAAATCACATCAAAAGCTCTTAAGTACTTACAATTTTGTGAGGAATGCCCGTAAAATTTCTGAAAAATAAGTTCCCTCCATTTTAAAATTTAAAAAAAAGAGTTGGCTGCCGTTGGCGTTTATTTTTTAATGCAACTTAGTTATCACGGACTTTATATACTGCGCTGGTGAAGTTAATCACTTTCAAGACGATTTCTTCAACTAATTAGCTCAAACGAGATAAAGTCGCGGGTCGGCAGCGGAAACTTTAGTTACACAGGCGAAAAATTCGTTTATTTAAAAAAACAACTTTGCCATATTTAAATTTTCTCCTTTCTTTATGCAGAACGGTTCGTTTTCTCTCCACAGATTTCAAAATGATTTTAAATTCGCATTTCAAATAGTAGCTGCGTCAATTAGGGAAGGTTAAATTTGTAATATTAAAAGCATTTTTCCGAAGAATACTGGATAACACGATTACATTTTGCAATAAAGAAATTAGCAATTGAAATGACCATCCTGACATTTTAATGAAAATATTAATAATATTTATTGTTCTCTTTAAAATCAAAAAAGTATTAAATCCAAACAAAATCGTACAAACTTTATACTTTATAAAAAATCACATGTATGCCCAATTAATAAGAAAACAAAAACACATACATATATATTTTGTAATCTCAGTTAAAAGTCTACGTTCTTAAACCAAATTTTGTATAAAGTTTTTAACCAATCTCTTAATAATCTATTATTTAAAGAGAAAACAAAATTTATTGTATCAGAAGAAACAAATAAGGTAAATATCCATGTGAACATATATAATCCCACCAAAAACATACAAGTAAGAAACCAGAGTAACTACTCCCAAGCTTGTGTCACATAAAAAGCAAGCAAAATATAGAAACTATGCCAAGTTACTCGCCTACACGTTACTTGTCCTCAACTCGCCATTTTTCCGTACGTTGCGTGCCACATCATTGCCGTTAGGTTAATTATGATACAAACTGGATTTTTACTAATTTTGGTAGCCAGCACCTTAGACACTATATACCTATGTGCAAATTTTCAAAGATTTAAGATAATGGGAAGTACGTTTGGTTTATGATGATATGTATGTTAATCGGCGATATGGAGGTCGACAATGACTGTAATCACAGCCGTCTCTACTTACAAGCCATGAAGTTGGAGATTTGGCAACTGCCCGTGTGGGTCTCATTCTATGTAAGACCATGTGCATATGATATGCATGTCACGTTTATTACCTAAAGTTTACGTGAGTTTGAATCAAAAACATTTGAGAAGAAGTATTTACAAAGTTAAAATCAATCTCGGGAAGTACCTATGGGTAAACAATTCATATTTTCGTAAATGTGGCCGATAACAGTATTAAAGATAACCTCAAAGTGTCAACACGTTCTTTGCAATCATTTGTTTGCTGTTTATAAGTTTGATTAACAAATACATTTGGAGAAGGTAAGAACAATATACATTTACTAGTTTTGTTCATTCTTTTACAACTGTGTGAAGTTTTAGATGCCATGATTGTGCTGTTTCTCATTGTGTAAATCGAACTACAACATACACTTGAACAGGAAGATCTACAAACAACCTTTTCATTTTCAAAGGAAAATTACTTACGTAAAAAGTGGTTACGAGCAATTAATAGAGAAAATTTCGTCACCACAGGGAATTCAGTGGTTTGCTGTAAACATTTTGTTGAAGGTGAAATTCAACGGTTTGAGTCATATAAAGACAAGGAAGGTGAAAGTGTAAAAATGGTTTCAAGTATCGTTATTAATAAATAGTGTATAGTTACAGTTTACGTTAATAATACCGAATTAGCATCAAATAATCTTATGTGGGTGTTACCTGAAACCCGTAAGTTGACTCGTTGGTCTCTTACAAAATTTGTTAGCAAGATATATCTAGGTAGTTTATGCAGTGATTTATGTATAAACGCTGAATATTACAAGCATACATAGTGGTTATGCTGTTTATTCAATTAAAATTAAAATTAAGTGTGTGAATAGTACAAATTTGGCGGTGAAAAGTAATGGTGCTTTGTTTGGTGATGCTTATTGTGGTTATCTGCAGAGAGGAGGACTGATGAAGTAGGTTATTTGTATTTTCACTTATGTGCAATATTTGCTTTTATAACAAAAAATATAAAAATTGAACAACAATTCTTGAGCAAAAATAATCATCAAAAGATAGTAACCTCATTAGCAATTAAAAGTGTATAAAGTCTGATAACTTTTATATTGATTTTAATGTTGTATGTGAATGTGGAACACCAATGAACAATATAGTGTTAAATAATTATAGCAGAAATAAAAATAGTGTATGTCACCAAAAAAAGTGGTCAAAGGAGAAAATTATCACTTTGAACAATTGCGAATATTATTAAAAATGTTGAAATATTAATAATGTTTTTTATACGTTTCCCTTTTATACATCCTTTCTTCGTCACATTATACCTACCTACCTAAATTTAAAGAAAGAATTACCTACCAAAAAACCTATTTTAGATTAGGTACGCGGTTAATCTATCTCACTTTCAGCACCTGCTAAAGTCCACGAGTAGACCCACTTGAGGGCAACTAGGCGGTGTTGCCAAATTTAACTTCATGGCTTGTAAGTAAAGACGGCTGTGCTGTAATAGATTCGTATAAATACTACAGGAACTTGACTTGGCGCATTATGTTCGCTTAGACAAAATGTGTGATTACAATAATAGGCGTAACAAAAAAATGTACCATAAGAAATATTGTTTTTAGAATTGAATATAAGGCAATATATGATAACTTAACTGTTGAAAAAGGGAAAATATCAAAAACAACTTTTTAATGTGACCAAAAGGCGTTCTGCTGCTTGTAGCATCTATTTATATTAGGCGAACAAGTTGGGGTTGTTGAAAATCAGTTTTTTGCCAATATCTCGCAAGTCATGCTTTCTAGGCAGGTACATTAATAGTGTAATAGTTGTTTACGGTACAAGTGCTACAAGTGCGATTTTATTTCACGAGTGAAAGTTTGCGGTACGAGCATTAGCGAGTGTCGCAATTTACGAGTGAAATAAAATAGCATTTTTAATACGTGTATCGTACAATATTTTTTTCTACAAACACAATTTTTATTATAAAATATAAAGAAACTCCACTGATCAAATCTCACAGCTCATGAATACGTTTTGACACAACTCTAGAAAATAAAAACAAAATTGCTCACTCCATCTTCCCTGATCTATCTAATAATTCTATTGCAAATGATAATTTAAATCACGATATTTTAGTTCCAATGAACTATTTGTCTGCAAATAATAATTCTGCAAGTACAGCAACACATGGAAGAAGTATCTCCAATTGCACAAACTGTACATTTAATATTAATTATCCAAAGAATATGTAATTTTCATTGTAATAAAAATCATTTGATATGTACAGTTCTGTGCAATAAATTGCCGTACACTTAATATACGCTTATGTAAATATGACTTTTGTTTGAATATCTGTCATGTATGACAAATTGAATTGACGCTATAATTCCATTTGTCAACTTAACTTAAGCCATTTTCACAATGGCAAAATAATGTCAAAATTAGCAATAAGACGTGTACGCCAATTTATTGCACAAAACTGTACGTAATTTTCTGTTGTCATTTTGGACAAACTGTCTTTTACTTTTAACACTATAGTCCGTCTCAATCCCATTATGCAGTACAGGTTTAATAGGGATATTGCATCTCTTATTATCTTTAGTAGTCTCTTAATAACGCCATCTTTATATCCGGTTGCCTTGTTGCAAGTTCTATTATGCATAGTATATGGATATATGAGTAATCGTTGCTGTTAATTGTCAGTTTTTGCCGTAGTGTGTAAACTTTTATATTGTCTTTAATTTATCTATATATAATTTCTGTTAAATCTTTTTCAAGCATTTAAAAGTAAGTATGCATACCTATATCTATAATTCTGATAAACTTGATAACCTCATATACATATACTTTTTACAGATTGCTACATGATATGGGGTTTGAATTTTAAAAAGTGGGACGAAAGAGTATTCTTATTGAAAGAGACGACATCATTAGGTGGAGACATAAATACTTACGAGACATCAGAAGATTCAGAGACGAAGGTATAGTTTATAATTTAATTTGTTATACTTTTATGTTCATTACGCAATTTATTATTTGCTTGTGTTTGATTGTGATTGTTTTATTTTTAGGTAGAACTATAATATATACTGATGAATCATGAGTGAATGCAGGACACTCGGTAAATAAAAAGTGGACTGACACTACTGTTCAAAGCAGTCGACAAGCTTTTGCACAAGGACTCAGCACTGGTTTAAAATCACCAAGTGGTCTTGGGCCTCGATTTCCTTTATTTCATACTGGATGCGAGCAAGGTTTTGTTGTTGGTGCTGAATGTACATATCCTTGTAAGAAAAATACTGCTGATGTTCATAGCGAAATGGATGCAGATTCATACGGAGATTGGTACAAGAATAAGTTGCTTCCAAATATACCAGAGAACTCGGTTGTTGGTCTCGATAATGCCTCATATCACACGAGAAAATTAGAAAAGTTTCCAGCAGTAGCACGAAGAAGACCAAATTATTGAATGGCTTACTGAGAAGAATATACCACTTGATAATGACATATTAAGAAGAGATTTACTGGCTTGTGTGTCAGAGGTTAGGTCTCAGTATGACAGAAACAAAATTGATGAATTTGCAAAGAATAAAGGGCATTATGTTCTTCGGCTTCCACCTTATCATTGTGAATTAAACCAATTGAAATGGTGTGGGCACAAGTTAAGCACTACGTTGAAATGCACAATACGACATTCAAACAAAGAGATATTGAACAATAAATTGTGGAGGGTTATCAGAATGTAACAGTGAACAACTGGCAGAATTACATTGGCCACCTTGCCAACTTGCAAGACGATGTTGAAGAGTTTATAATTAACGTCACACATTCATCATCAGATCAAGATCCTTTATGTGATTGAAGAAAAATAAAACAATATGTTTACCTACTCCTTTGTATGGTCATGGTTAGTTTTTTCATAAATGTTATCATGTATTATTAGCTTGTTCTTATAACTGGGAAAGTATGTTTTTGCAAAATAAATTTGTGAGGAATTTGTGTCTTTAAATGTGTATAACGGAATGTATATTAACATATTAATATTCAATAAGACTATACAAGTCATGTAACATATTAAAAAAAAAACTACATGTGTATGTGTGGTTATGTTATTCTTTTCATAAATATGTATTATTTAAGTTGTATTTATAAATACAAAAGTCTTTTTATGAAAAATAAATTTGTGATTAACATTGTCTTGGTCTGAATTTATAGTGGATAGTTGATTAAGATGTCAATATTCAGTAACGAAGAAAATTGTATACCTTAAGTGTTTCTTTGAAATATTAATTTATTTACTCTTGCTTACTATATTCAGTTAGATTTTAAATAATTTTCTACAGAACAATCTCAAAGGATTATATTATTACAAATATTTTAACTAATCCATCTTCCCATATATTCTCTCCTTTTAGTGTTTCAAATTACTATTAATTGAATGACAAACAGTCGTTATGTTTTGATTACAAAAAATGTCAGATATTAAACCGGAACTGTAACGACATTATACAATGAGACGATTTGGCAACCATGAAATCAATTGCCATAAGACCTGTACTGCATAATAGGGTTGAGATGGACTATAGTGTTAAAAGTGGCCTTTTTAACACGCTACGCTATAAAATCGCATTTTTAAGTGAAGTTAGCCGTATCAAAATGTCAACTTTTAACGGTGTTTGTAGAAAAAAGTATTTAAAACATAATATTTAATAGTTTTTGTGTAAAAAAATGTCAAAATTCGGACCGGAAGTAACTTTTACTTTTATCGAATAGAGATTTTTTGCAAATATGTCGTAAATAATGCATGCTATATATATTTGTCAAGAGTACAAAAGTATTTAGAGCTGGATTTAAAATGTGTTTTGTATATATGAAACTTCAAAATTCGGACCGGAAGTAACATTTTTACTCTTAGCGAGTAGTACTTTTTCGAATATCAGCAAAGTATTCATTCTATAGAGATTTATTAAGAAAGTAGATGTTCTTAGAATAGGATTTTGAATAATTTTTATATGCAAAAATTCTTAAAATTTTATAATTTGAAAGCCTAATACATAGAAGAAAGTCATGTGGTGGCCACACCCTTTTTTTAAGATATTTTAATCCTAAGCTCTAAATGAATATTAATTCTACTGGAGTAGACACAAAAACATCATTGTCATTAGATTGAAATATTACCCAAAAATCAGTGGTTCCTTTAAAGAAAGTACTTGGTAGATAACGAATACTTTAAATCACCTTATTTATGAAATAAATATCTTATCTTTTGCATTTGATATGAAATACTAGGAGACTTGTTACCGTTGATTGAACGATTTCAAATGATCATTATCACGCTATATTTTGTTGCCTTCCATTACAATTTATTTTTAAAATTCATGTTTGAAAGGACGTGTCTTTTGGTTGTAAGGATCGTAATAGCTAATGAAAATAATTGTTCTTCGTGTGCCAAAGATGACAGTGCAGTATTGTAAAAAAAAATACCTACACTATTTCAACATGTAAAAACTGTAGGATATCTGCTATAAGTGCAGTAACTTCACAATATTCTTGCAGAGTAAGAAGATCGTATTCAGTAAAACAAGGTATGTCTGAATACTAACTCTAAATCCACGAAATCTGTGTTGAAAACTAACTTAGACTCAAATGAGGTATATTATCGTGATTTTGACTATAGTGTCAGTCATATTCATGTATATGAAATAATGCATATGCTTTTAAAACATTAGACCCATTATTAGATATTGTTGCAATAACATTTTGTGTAGTTAATGCAGGAATTTTGCTGTTATAAGAGATAAGATATTATACAGATCAGTACCTTTTGTGACTGCATTCCCTTTACACCATTATCCAAAATGGTTCACATCTGCTATCAGAAGGTTACTTCAACACAAGCAACACTATTATCGTAAATGGAAATCATCTAATTAAAAGTCACATTGCGCACACCTATCACAACTATGTGCAGTCAGTTCATTAATGGCCCGCATTTCTTTTAGGAGTTAATTGATTCGAAGAGCAACTCTTCAAAATGCTTGGATGACTGCACTGTGCAGACAGAGATCTCTCAGATCCGCAAGAAATGATGGCGCGTTTGCATCTTTTTTGAAGAGTTTTTTTTTTTGTCGAGGAATACTAACCATGTTTCGCCTGTAGCAAGTTTGAATAGGTTACCACCACACATATTAAGTGTTACGCCTGACGTTAGAGCGCTCAAGATACAATCTTCCATGGACAACGATGGGATACCATCGTGTCCGTGTTCTCATATTTCCATCCCAACATGAATTTATGTCTAATCGATCGACTACTATGAATCTGGCTATTATGACACAGGATATCACTGAGGTACTTGATTAGAATGGTCAGGTGGATGTAATACATACCGATTTTTCAAAGGAATTCGATTCCACATATCATGCTGTGTTACTTAGCAAATTGAGTAGCCTAGGCTTCAGCAGCTCGTTGCTCCGACTGATGAATACATTCCTGGATTATCGGATAAATTACGTGTCTTTCAATAGCTTCAAATCTTTTAATTTTAATTCTACATCTGGTGTCCCACAAGGTGCTAACCTAGGGTTTCTCTTATTTAACATATTCATAAATAACCTTATATCATTCCTTAGTTATTCGGTCCTGGCATATGCAAACGATCTATAGATTTACCGTAGAATAGATAACTTTATGAATGTCAATTCTCTACAATCGAGTTTTGACGACATTGTCAAATGGTGCTCTGACAATAAATTTAAATATTGACAAATACTGTTTTGTGTCATTCACCAAAAGGACTAACAGAATAAATAGCAGCTATATATAAATGAAACTCCATTATTAAGAGCGTTATGAAGGACTTGGGTGTGTTCTTTGATGAGAGATTAAGCTTCATTTGATCATATTTCCAACGTAGTTTCATCGGCTACCAAATCTCTCTGATTTATTATAAGAAGATGTCGTGACTTTGATAATCACCTGGTTATCCGATTGCTGTTCTTCTCACTGGTCATCAGCAACCTGGAGTATAGTGTGGTTGCTTGGTACCCAATATACTCGACCACAAGCAACAGATTGAACACATTCAGTGAATATTTTTGAAGGTCCTTTCGTTCAAACTAAACAATGTATATCCATCGCGTGATATTCCGTATGGTACGGTTTGGGAAAGGCATGACTTTAAATCCTTGGACAACAGACGAAACAAAATTAGTTTCCTGGTTCCTGCTCAATATTGTACGTGGGAAAATTGATCCTCCTGCTTGACTGGCTGGGGTCAATTTGCATTGCCCGGACTGTCCACTAGGACAAACACATTTCTGAGGGAACCATTTCAGCATGCATCAATAAAAACAATCATGTTAAATTTTAATGTTTTCTGCTAATGATTTTTTTTTAATTCTGTCTACATGTTTTGAATTTATACTTATGTATCATTATTTTTTTTGAATTTTGCTTTATTCATGTAGGATTGTTGTATCTGTTAGACAAAACAAACTCATATTATTATTATTATTATTATTATTATTATTATAGACTGTTGCGACTAAGAAATTGTAATTGCAAAAGTAACTTGTAATAAGATTTTTAAAAGGCAAAAAGTATTTAAATACAAATTTCAAAGACTCCACTTTTTTTCCTAAGAAATACTTCACGTGTTGTAAATTTACGCACTGTATATTTTCCCATCGAATTAAGGAGTGCAGATATTGATGTCTGTGCAAATTTACATCATATTTATTTTAGAGTATAGCAATTGCTATTCAGATAGATGCACTCACGATGAAGTTTTATTTCTACCAGGAGAACTCGATGTGTAGTGGATTCGTGTCTAAAACAAATAAATAATGCGATCCAACATTATTGATTTTTGCGTATAAACGTAAACGGAAGGCAAATTATTGCAATCCCACTGTTGCGACTAAGAAATTGTAATTGAAAAAGTAACTTGTAATAAGATTTTTAAAAGGCAAAAAGTATTTAAATACAAATTTCAAAGACTCCACTTTTTTTCCTAAGAAATTACAGATTAGTAAGCTTCTGCAACTGGAGAAATTACAATACCAACGTACTTGAAAGGAATTAATTACAATTGTAATTACATACTAATTTCTAAAGTAAATTCGAATTGTTGATTTTGAATTTTGTGGATGGTAGCTGGAAGCACGGAAGCATTGCTACAGCTTTTTGATGTTGGGTAACTTGGCCATTAGAGGTACGCAACATCGTAGAAGAGAACGCACTAGAAGAAAACGAAAATAGGTGGCTAAGATTGCTTGCACTTAGGAATCGGCATGTTATCTTGAGTTTTATGGAAATAATTTTATATAGCTGAGAAAGGCCTGATTACCAATGCATTTTGATTGACTTAATATCGTCCAAAGAATATTGAGTATACAATCGTTATTACATACTTAAAAGTACAGAAATGAGCAAGACAAACAAAGACATATACATTAGTAAGATAAAATCTGAAAATAGTATATAACAAGTCTACGCTAAACAAAATGACAAATAATACATAAAACCAAATCAAGTTACTAACATAAAAAATTAGAAGCAAAGTTACATCAAAAAATATATTCGAGATACACATCAACTGCATAAAGAGAGTGTAAAAGCAGTAGCTGTTTAACCTTTCCAGAAAACCGTTGATATTTAGAGCTTTTATTTTATTTGGAAGATGATTGTAGAGCTCCGGTCCCCAATAGTCGACACCCTGTTGCGTTATTATAAAGACGATGGTGTGGAATCGCTAATGCACCTTTGAGTCTTGTGTCGTATACATTGATTTCTTTTTCAAAACAGTGCTGATTCCCACGCACAAACTTTACAGACTCTAAAACATATTGTAACGTTTTCGGGTTCCAATAAACAACTCGTGCAATTATTTATTTAAAACAGTCTGTATATTTATATACTTAAAATTATATAACAATATAATATATAAAACTTACTTATCACACTTAAACTACTATTAATAAATTTAAATTAACACTTGTATTTATGTAGTTCTATTACTAATATCTCTGTCCGTATTTATGTAACACTTCTATTTATATAAGACGGCACTACTATATTTATTTCTTTGGCTACCACTATCGCACTCGAGACTGAACCCCGCAATGAATCCCGTAATGAATCATCCATCGGTGACCCAGTCGCCTTATGTACACCTGCATGAAATGTTCTCGAAATGTACCAGTAAGTTCGGCAATATACTGAGGAATCTGGACTCTTCCTTGTTTACGCCAACAATACTGTGAGATGACATATTTACGACTTGTTTACATATCGTTTTTATATGCCGCGCCGAGATGATTTATGGGCTCTGCTTTTTGTCGTCGTACACTCATTTCGTTACATTGTCCCCTTCTTAAAAACTGCGTTTCGTCCCGAAACACACTATTCCATGTTCTTGTCGCTGGCGGATGACGAAATCCACACCGGGACCCACGGGTGCACCCAGCCGTCTTGTGGAAATGGCAATCCACCGTCCCAGGCTGCACAAAGGGCCGATTGGGCCGACAGCCGCACACGACCATTTCCATACCAGCACGCCGAAACATCACCTCCAGCATGTTTCCTGCGATTTTCCACTCCAAACGGTCTAATCCGCAGCCCAGCCTCGGAATTGCCAGCCTCCCCACATTTTGCTCGAGTGCTCGTCCTCGTGAATCGACAAGGGATTCCCACAAGCTGGCTCCCTAGGTTTTCCAGCAATTTGTCGCACATTCGCCACTTCACCGCTGTCACGTCCGTGGTATGGGGCAATTGGTTGAAGCACACCATCTCTGGCTCACTATGAGGTGTTTGTCTCATGCGATAAACGACGTCATCTATTTGCTCTAGTATTTCGTATGGTCCCTCCCAGTATTGTTGGAGCTTTGGAGACAGGCCTCGGCGACGTTGAGGATTATATAACCAAACAAGGTCCTCTTCTCGGTAACCATCTCTCTCTCGTCTTGCACGTGGTAACAATTCTTCGTCCTGTCGCTGGCATCCTGAGTGTGATGGCGTACTCGCTAGTGAGCATCCTCCAACCTTCGTCTGGATCCGCTGACGTAGTCTTCTCCATTTGGGTTCTCCACAACACACTTGAGTAGATCATCCTCTACCTTCAGAGAGTCCCATTGAACCCAGTAGGATTCCAGTCTCTGTGAGCGAGGAGCCACTTCTTGACAAGCCGGTCCGCGACCAGTACCTTTCCAAACCATCAATGAACCAAGGTCTTCATCAGCTTCTTGACCGATCCGCAAATTCTCAGGATGCCACTGATCGTCAACCACGGCAGTTCAGAATGTGTTGGCCGATTTTTCTTCTAGTCAGTTACCATGCCTGCAGTCTTCTGGACGTTGTCTGCTTGCAACAGCATCAGCGTTTTGGTGTTGCACAGATGCAATTTGCGTTATTGGTTTTGAGGCTCCACGATACTGGGTCGACGATTGCCTCTTCTCATCGACCCGTTTCATTTTCGCTGCTCCGCTATGGTCTCCTTGGGCTTCTTCCCGCATTTACCATGCGCATGGCCCATTTCCATCTCCATTTCCATTTCCATTTCCAATTCCAGCATCGGAGTGTTCTTCTCTTAGGTTGCACCTGATTCACTAATCGTCGGACTACCTGTCCCAGGTGTGCATGCCCATACTTCATCTCAGGACGCTTGATTAATTGAGGGTAGTCTTGACACTCTTCTGGAAGTAAGGTCTGCAGAATGTCACTGGCCTCTCCTCTGAACGACACAATCAGAGCAGTAGCTTTCTTCGGGGACGTCCACCCATTTGCTCCTGCAGCGGCTTCGAATTGTTTCAGGTACGTCATCCATGACGTCTTCGCATCGAAGGTGGGAGGTTTTACCTTTGCCTTTGCTGTTCGGGAAATCTCCAGGCTTCCGCTTGAGATGTCATGGGGACCGCAGTCGTTCATCGCTGGCAACTGAAGCTGAACCCCAAACTCGTCCCCCATTCCGAACACGCGCTCCTCAACTTTCTGTTCCACGGCTTCGATGGCCCCAGAAAATTCCTGTCTCCCATTCGATGAATTCTTTTGAATGTCTTCCTTAAAAGTAGTCTCAAGTTGTTTTGAATTACTTGCAATTTCATTTCTTAAAGCTTTTGAATTATTTGCAGTTTCATCTTTCAAAGCTTTTGAATTATTTGCAATTTCCCTATTTAAAGCTTTTAAATTATTTCCAATTTCTTTCAGAGTCTCCATTATTAAGCTTAAATCAGGCTGTACTTGAAACAAATATTTCTCGGGATCCTCACCTTCATTTATTAAAAGGTCACGAAGCCGGTCCTGGAGAATTGTTTTTTTTCCAGGCGCATCTGCGTCCCTTTCCTCCAATTCTGCCCTTAACTCGGAGACCTTTAATTCTTCCAAACGTTTGGTAGCCATTTATTTATTTATTTATTTATTTATTTGCACTTATGTTTATCCCACACTGACACCAATTGTAACGTTTTCGGGTTCCAATAAACAACTCGTGCAATTATTTATTTAAAACGGTCTGTATATTTATATACTTAAAATTATATAACAATATAATATATAAAACTAACTTATCACACTTAAACTACTATTAATAAATTTAAATTAACACTTGTATTTATTTAGTTCTATTACTAATATCTCTGTCCGTATTTATGTAACACTTCTATTTATATAAGACGGCACTACTATATTTATTTCTTTGGCTACCACTATCGCACTCGAGACTGAACCCCGCAATGAATCCCGTAATGAATCATCCATCGGTGACCCAGTCGCCTTATATACACCTGCATGAAATGTTCTCGAAATGTACCAGTAAGTTCGGCAATATACTGGAGGAATCTGGACTCTTCCTTGTTTACGCCAACAATACTGTGAGATGACATATTTACGACTTGTTTACATATCGTTTTTATATGCCGCGCCGAGATGATTTATGGGCTCTGCTTTTTGTCGTCGTACACTCATTTCGTTACAATATCAATTATGATTATAAGTATACGCTCATGTTTAAAGTATGCATATGCATATTATTATGCAGTAGGATACAGCATTGTGAGAGTTTGAAAAATAGGCTACTTAGCAGCTTGCATGGAAACAACATACTTCATATGTTTAATTGTATAGATTGCTGTGCTCAATCTACTACACAGTGTATTTCTGTCAACACATAAATACACTGTGTAGTAGATTGAGCACAGCAATCCTCAAGAAGAAGAAAGTCGCTGTCTTCAGTGTGCTACTGATGCAATGGGAAGGTAAGTACTTTTCTCTAATCGTTTTTTAATTGTAATTTATTATTGGAAAACCATGTTTTTGCTATCTCCAATTCAGTTTCGCTTTTGGCATTCAAGCTGCTGGTATTTTCTTTTATCAATAAAAGTGTATCATCTGCATATAAGTAGGTATCACAAATTAAGGTAGGTGGTAACGCATGTATATTAGTATTAAATCAGTATTAAACCCTAGGGTACACCACAACTTACTTTCTACAATTCGGAAGCGTTATTTTGCCAACATATTATTTGTGTCCGATCTTGGATATAAGATCGTCATAACGCATAGTCCCATAAATATGTAACGTTTTCGAAAGCTTTACTTAGGTCACACTTATTTAATTCTCTTCTTTTTTTTCTGTATTATCCCTTGCTGTTAAAATATCATTGACCAGTTAAATCATAGCTGTCATTGTTGATCGATTTGCATGTAACCAAGTTGTTGTTCTTTGAAAAAAGGTAATATTCAATTTTTGTTTGCAGTCTTGAAAATGTTGTACATTACGGAGAAAATGATATATGTAGGTCGATATAGTCTTCTTTCTATGTTTGTCTTAAAAACTCTCTTAAGTGTTGGAATAACTTTAGCGATTTTTAACCCTTAGGATATATTCAATCTAACAAGCTTATGTCGATATATCTTGTCTCTTAGATTGAAATGGTTAATATATGGATAGATTTTGATAGAGAAAGAAAGGATATATTACTTTTTTGATTTCTTCATGTTGGTGGGCTCACGATGGTCTGTCGTCGAAGAAAATTTTTCCATAGAACGTGAGACTGCACTTACTAGAGGATTGATAGATTAGAGAGAAATTAGCATAGAAAGTAAGACTCTTTTAGTATTCCTTCGATACCAATTGAATAATGGAAGTTATGGAAATATTTGCTTCCCCATATATCCAAGGCCTAAATAATGCAATATTCTAACAAGACAATTCCAGCCTTTTGTTACAGCTGTTACATTTCGATTTATGTAAGAGACGGACATCAATATTCTCCATTGGCTTACGAACCAGACCTATCGCTCATAAAGTGAATGAACTTACAACACCTACTATTTGCTTAAAATAAACCTACAAAGCCCACATACGAGTACATCCTCTTATTAGAAACATGTCTGGGCGAATAGCTGAGTGACTTGCCTCTTTTTTATTACCTAGTATAGCATAATGACACTTTAGCATCGTTACTTCAAATTCATTAATTTTGAAATTGTTATAAATTATCACTTTAACTTATTTACCTCATTTCGACTCATATTTCCCGTCAAATCATACTCGCATATGTTAAATATGTACTTTTATGAAAGCTTTCATTTTGGGCACTAGTTGATCTGTTTAAGCAAATCCCCGGTGTAGCATTTCACAACAATATTTACCTGTTTTGAATTATGTATTTAGATACTTTTGCTATTTACTCGACTACGGTTTGTATAAAATATAAACTCTTTACCTGCAATCCGCCTGATATATGCTTACGTTTTCACATTACGAGTTCGGACAGTTGAAAAACTACCGTATTCACCTCGACCAGGAACTAGATTAAACATGCTTGTGTTGTACATAGAGTTCACTTCTCCTTCCTTTTTCATATATATATATATATATCGCCGCTGTCCTCTTGATTTTTGTTTTTACTCTACGTGTCTGCAACTGAAGCGAATCCTGTTTTTCCGTCGCTGCTATTACTACTCCGTTGTGTCTGCTTTTATTGTAAGGTTCACTGTTGCGATTCTAATCGCGATATGACGCCGCGTGTTCGTACTTAGGGAGATTACGAAGAATATTTCGAGAGTATTCCCGTCGAGAAATAATAACTAGACGCTCGGATAATCCAAAAGATCAGTTTTCGTATTTCGTCATTTTAATTCTTTCCCTTTTTGCTGTGTACAAACCAACACAATAGAGGAAATTAATCGTTACTTCATTTTTATTTGTATACTGCGTAGATCTCTTGGGTATTTCTGATGCCTTCTACTTCAATTCTTGACGATTGGCATCGGTAACCTATAATTTATGGTTTCAAACAGCAACACCAGATTTGTGATTTATTACATTTCTTTCAAAAATAATAAAACAAAGAAGAGTATTTACATTATATAAATTTAAATTAAAACTTATACAGGCTGATCCATCCCAAGTGAAATGTGTGTTCATAAATTTCTCTAGAGCAATGCCTTTTCGTAGATACCTATTCCGAATTATTCCTATTACAAACAGTGCAACTCTGTTGGTTTACTTGTGCGTATGATATATTCCGTAATTTGAGAAATCCTTAATTATACACACACGTGTCGTTTAGATCCACTTTTTGCCATTATACCAACATTTTAAGAATATAATAGTATAGAAGACTTTATTTTCCCATCTAGTATGAAATATGCTAGAAACAGAGGTGACGTCAAACACTTGGTATGTGTTTCTGTATATGAGCGTATATCCATGTGTTTGTGTGTACTAATGCTATAATTCAATTTAATTGACTAATTGATAGCTTGTAAGAACTCAGTACTAATAGAATCTATTTTTAAATAAGTATTTTTTAATGGATGTGGCATCGGTTTTTCAATCCAGCTGTTCGATAGTTTACTAGGTAGATCTAGATGTCTATGTTGGGAAATCTGTGATTTGGAAGTACAACCTGTAATTAACAACTTAATTGCAACTACTTTACATCTCTTTTTCTGTATAACGTGGGTGATTCCAATTTAGCACGAAGAAGGTCTCTATAGTTGTATACTGATGGCAACTACATAACCTTGTTTCTGAAAAAGAAAGGTCTGCAAGATGTCATGTGATCAACCTGCTCTAATGAATGAATTCTTTTTTTGATACCTACCGCATGTGCCCATTCGCCCCACTACTGAAGACCACAGCACATACAGGAACGAAGAAATATGTGGTATGTCGTTTTGCTTCACCTTTATTTATGATACTTCTCAACCTACGTGTGAGGCAAGAGCGTTGGAGAGATCAGTATGGATTTCATCAATGTGAGACCGCCATATCAGCTGAGTATACAGGGCGTTTCCTAAGAGCTGTGCAGATTCCTAAGAGCTGTGCAGGTGTTTTGTTACATTTACAACTGAAGGGTAGTTGAATATTTTTTACTTTGTTGACAGTAAGTCTATTTGATATAAACCACGCGGCAGCCTTGGTCATTGTCGTTTCAACTTTCATCTTAATTTGTTTCTCATCTGTAGTGATTTATATCTTCTCAATATTCAATCAGAAATAGTAAATCAAGCTGAGAAAACTTTTGCAAACTTATTGCCACAATACTCGAAGAATAGGTATTGTTACACCCGCATCAACGTCGCGCTAATTTATTAATCTAAAATAAGTTACGGAATCAGGAGATCACTGTAGTGAGGTGGATGAAATTGAAAAACGCAGGGCCGAGCTAACTCAAATCGCAGATGGCGTGACGGTTCAAGTAGTATGAATAAAGAATAGAGCGTCGGTCGGCGACGACGCGAGCGACGTTGTCCGGGCACCAGGACACTATGCTACCTTAAACGGTAACCTACCTGCGTTCTTAATGATCTGCCACTGGCTGTGTCCCTCCAGCGTAATTCACCTACGGATCACCCTGTATAAGTCCGGTACACCAGACCTCATCCAAGTGCTTGTCACGTAAAAGATATGTTGAGGTATAATTAATAAAAAAAGAAAGTAAGATGGGTGGTATGCTATATATTATTAAGTTTTGAAACACATTATTTACGCATCTCTATTTGTCAGTTATTTTTGCAACTAATAATTATTTAATACAAATGTTTAATGGTCGGCAGCAGAAACGTTTCGTCGCCTCACAGGTTGGTATACATGAGACAAAATACAAGATGCCAAACAACAGCGATGTTAAAAACAATAAACGTTTGCTATCTACTACAAAAAAAAAAATATGAAAGAGAAATTAAGGAATTACTGAAATGTGATTTTGATTACCAAAATTACTTAAAAAAAAATAAAATACGAAAGACATTTAATTTTAGTTTATGCTAACAAAAAATATATATATATATAGATATTAAGAGAATTTACTGAATTATTGTACAGAATTTTTTTATCGTTACAAAAAGAAAATTTATATAGCGCAAAAGAACAAAAAGAACAAAAAAGGTAATGTAATAGGTAATTTTTATTAAATTCTAATTAAGCAAAAATTTTAATAATTATGAATGTGACCTCGCATTCGAGAAGGTGGTGCAATAGGACCTTGTAAGACACCTAATAGGCTTAAGTTCAGGTAAAACTGTCCAGCTTACTAGCACAAGATGTCGACAAATAGTCGAGCAACACGTCTTAAAATTAGGATTGATGTTGTACTTAGCTGGCGTTCGGCGTGCAGAAGGACTCCCTAGCTGAAGATGGTTTTCCGGCGTCTTCCTGGCCGGTAGGAGAAAGTCCACGCAGTAGCCGCTTAGATGGAAGTTCTGGTAAAACTAATAGATCGACTATTGTAGTCACATGATCCTTAACGGAAATGTACGGCCGCCATATCAGCGTTAGTTACTGTAGGTTTAGGCCCGTACTACAAGAAGTTCCTATTGATTTGAAAAAGAAAACGCAGAGATAAAACTCCGAAAGTTAACACAAAATTTACTCACACTTACCCCAGGTTTCTGGAGAACCACGATAACGACTTCGAAAGTCCCAAAAGCACAAAGTATATGAAAAAAAACTTGCAGCTCACCACGTGTAACCACAAAATTTAGGGTGACGATAATTTACGATAACACCCACGAAATTACCTAATTAAGGTAGCGAAATCTTCTACTTATCTTTCAAAGCCGCCACAGCGTTAAAGTCTTCTTTAAGACATACGAAATAATTAACAAGAATAAGTAGCTTGAGCTAATGCACTTCATATGAAGTTCGACTCGAAAGTAAAAGTCGGAAAACGTGCATTCCCCAAAACCAATGCCCTCCGGCACTACGCAGGCTTTTAAAACAAGGAAGTCGCGGAAACAGTTCGATATGTACGCGGGAAAAATTCAACTAAAATTAACGAACACAAAATTATCCTGCAGTAGAGCACATTAGTAACGAGATCTTAGTAATTAACCACAACTATCTTCTGAGTACGAAATGATGACAAAACACATTGAAATACACTTACAATGTACGTAAGATTATAATGTTAGATAAAACGAGAGGAGAAATTTCACGCCCATAAGGTTGGCAGTCATGCAATATTTAGCGCACTGACCCCAATGACATGTAACCAACAAATTCGTAAACAAATGCACGGCCCCGCCGAACATCATGAGAGAGAATACGTATAATTAAACGATTGACAACCAGGCAAATATCTAATTACTACAGATAAAGCACGCAAGATAGTGACGGGATTTTCCCGATCCAAACGAACTTTGCAGGCATTGGTATCGGACGTAGTTACGGCGATATACGTTCTAAAGGTTATATTCAACGGAGGCTCGGAAAGATACAATTTCTGTGGAAGGCCCCACCAATTACACCCAGGGCATGTCCGTGAAGGAAGAACACAAGTATGCACAATGTCTAAGCTATTCCCATGCTACAATAAACCTTTTCTTTTTAAGCAAACAAACAGTCTATAAAACCAAAAGAGGTTATCCGATTGCCACAGTACATGCTTTAGTTGTAGCAAAGTAAATAAGGTGCTAAAAGAATATCCTAACCCAATACTTCCTTTCACAAACATGGTAACAGGAAAGCAATAAAACTAAGGTGGAGACAATCAAGATCACACAGATAACGAAGCTCGAGAACTTAAAATGTCGATGAAAATAACAATGTTTACATCCGAAAATTAGAACAAACGGATACATGCAGGTAGGTCAGTCCAGGCATAAATTAACGGCCTCGGAAACGATTTATTATAAATGTAGATTTAAATAAACCTACACAAGTAATTAACTTCATCGTGTGAATGCCCCAAAATTAGATATCAATAAATTTAGCTTAAGAAACAGAAATGTGTTCACACAATAGATATAAGGCATGTCAAACTAGATCACCAAATATACCAGGCACGATCGTAAAGTGAGATTTAAAGTGCCACACCCTGCGAAATGCATAAGTCATGCGGATCATAGGCTAAATGTAAAAATAAGGCATAACAGTATGAAGAAATGCTTGCCAAATTTATAGAATGTAGGGCTCTTAATCGCGTAGATTCATATTCAGTGCTTATTTTGTAAAATTATCGGATAATTTGAAGCTACCGACCTTATAGTCAATATTATATATTCTATATTACGAGAACATTACCAATAAATAATTATGTCGATATTAGTTAAATATCCCAGGTTACCTTCTCTCCTGGAACGAAAATCCCATGGTATTTAAAGGTAGAAGTCTGAAGCGTTCTCTGCCTAAGAAGTAAACACGTTCTTAACGAATGCACTCGACTTAAAATATGTATTAAGTTAGGTAAGATAATCATATAATCTATTAACTATTATTTAGTGGTAAAAATGTGTTTGAGTTGCCTTAATTTTTGGAATTTCTGGCGCTTGTTGCACTCACAAATTTAAAGATTTGACTGTAAATGACGTACTGGAACTGTATTACTCGTTGAAATATCTAACACATAGACAAAAGCCTTGTAACAGTACGGCACAATTTATTAATTTTAATTATTTTATAAATTTCAAATATGTATATAAAATATTATTTTTAAAATGATGTGTTAGAAATTAAAAGATATATATTTCTTAGAACTATTTTTCCTATATGCTAATCTATGTATGAAATAAGCACTAGATTGATTAGCAGGTATTTGTAAGAATCGTGGCGCCGAATGTTTGTGTTTACTATAAGATTAGTGACGTTGTATTTGTTATCGCGAGTAAAACGTAACATTACTTGTGAAAAGTACAGCGAGGATACATGGGCGTTCTAGAAAAAAGGGGAACCCCAAAACTTGAACGAGAAAGAATGAACGACGAGATTCCATTTAATGAAAAAGTCGACGGAGGTCCTTGGATGAGATCAGTCACCGATGTAGATATCTCGGTTTTACCGCAAAGTAGTAAGGTTCTCTAATTAAAAAGTAAGTCGACCCACATATAGTGGTCGATAAAGTACAAAATTATTGTTAGAACCTTAAAAGTAAATAAATAGGTTCTTGTTTACAAAAAATCGACCGCCAACGAAGTGTTAATATTGTTCAGTTTAACAATATCTTCTCTATCTTGATGTGGATTTCCTAAGAAACTCCAGGTATAGAGGTGGATCTGCTTCTTACCGGACTGCGTTCTTGATGTGTATTGAATATGGTATATCGAGGTGGATCTGATTCTTATCGCTGGCAAGTATGTATTCTTCTCGATGATATATATTATTGTTTCCTTTTGATGTTTTTTCGGACGCACAATGTTCTTGTTTCTGGTTCTTGTTTTATTTGTATTCGATCTCTAGCTCATATGGACTTTTCTTCATTATTTGTTTAATATTGCAGCGGCGGGATTTATTTTCAAATATGACACTGGTCATCGTATAACAGTCTTTGTTATAGAAGAATATATATTCACGAAGACTAATGAGTTGAGAGCGCTAATTAATTAAAATCCAGCTCAAACAATCTATGGCTGCCTATACCATTTCATACTTTAGCGGTGTCCCGGTTGACTTTTTCGGAGCTAGATGGCGCGCGTAGTTGCGGCCACTTTATAACAGTTAATTACATAAGTCTCACGCTAACACATAAATAAGCGCAAATGTTAAAGTTCATGAATATGAAAAACCCCCGGCTAAAATGCAGAGGAGATTTTGGGTGAATGTCTTTATTATCCTTCTTTGTTTTAATGAATTAAGTAAGCACTATGAAAAATGCATAAAGAAAACATCGAAAACTCATACGGAAATTTGTTTTTTAAGTAATATACAGGGTGGGGCACCTCATTTCCGTCGGTTTATATACAAAAAGCGGTAATATGTTTTATTTTTATTTTTATTAAAGGTTGTGTAGGTTCATTAGGGGCACGTTTTAAAATTATTTTGAAATATACAGAGTGATCCAAAAAAATTTGGCTCACCAAAGTTATGAAAATTTAAATGGAACACCCTGTATATTATGGGATATTTTGATGCTATAGGCTAAATTAAGGCCACTTACTGTTATATTCCCTATACCTAACTCAACCTATTTTCGAGATATTTCACTATTTTTGAAAATGTAGATGAAAATTTCAGAGACATTGCTGTCTTCCATATTTGAACGAATTATTTTAAATTGTATTTAATGTATACTCAAAGCATTAGACTCTAAGATAAGCTAAAGTTGATATCTAAAAATTATACAGGGTGTTTAAAAACTGCATTTGTGTTTTGACTAACATTAAAGGAAAATAACTTTCTTATTTTAAATAGAACACCCTGTATTTATAGCCATATTTAGATTCTATTTTTAATTGTTTTTAAAACTGTATTAGGGTTTCCTATACCTATCTCTTATAGTTTTTTGGTAATTTAGAATTTTCAATTTCAAACACTAATTTCTTGCAAACTATTTTTGAAAATGCTAATATTTATTAACCTATCGGGATGATTGGTTTTGTTTCACATTAATTAAAAGGCCTCATAACTAGGTAAATAAAAAATACATACTTTATTAGACAAACAAAAAACTTAAATTGTAAAAGAAAACTAATGTTTTAACAAGTGCTCGAAATGATGTCCATCTGTTTCAATGCATAATCGAATTCTCTCTTGAAAGGACTGTTTAACTCTTGTTAAAATATTTGGTGTTATAGAACGAAACGCTATTCTTATTCGTTCTCTCATATCGTCGGGTGTGGTTGGTGGTGTATCATAAATGATATTTTTGACATAAAAAATCGGGACTCGTTAAGTCTGGGGATCTTGCTGGCCAATTCTGTGGACCGCCGCGTCCTATCCACCTATTGGGATATTGCCTATCCAATTCATTTCTTACATTTACTTGAAAATGCGCTGGCGCACCGTCTAGTTGTAACCACATCCTTTGACGAATTTTAAGTGGTATATTTTCCAAAAGTACAGGCAAATTGTCTCTTAAAAATCTAAGAAACATGGCGCCGTTTAAGTGACCATCAAAAAAGAACGGACCTACCACTTGAGTTCCAATTATTCCACCCCATACATTGACACACCACCTGTGTTGCCTGTCAATAGTTCTAAAAAAATGGGGATTTTCGTCACTGTAGTAATGAAAATTATGTTTATTAACTAATCGGTTATTGTGGAATGATGACTCATCCGAAAAAAGTACAAAATCGAAGAAATTTTAATCTTCACTAAACTTTTCTAAAACCCATAAACAAAAAACGAGTCGTCTATCGTAATCTAATTCCAAAAGTGCTTGGTGTAATTGAATACGATACGGGAAGAAGTTGTGTCTTTTTATAATTCTTCCGACGCTCCGCCTGCTTATTTCAGTGGTTTCACATATTTTTCGTTGACTTGTATGCGGATTTTCTGCCAGAGATCCGATAACAACAAAATCATTTTCTTCATTTCCCGTAATTGGTCTTTGCCGTTCTGGTTTCTGATAACGCACACTTCCTGTTCTTCGGAAAACTTGCAATAAATTTTCTAATGACCGCCTGTCAGGATGACGCCTGTTAGGATATTTTTAAGCATAAACTCTTGATGCTAGCAAGCAATTTTCGCCACACTCTCCGATTACTAAAATTATATCCACCTTTTCGTTTTCAGAGTAGATTCTCATTTTAAATAATTAAAATTATTTAAATGACGTCGAATAGCGTTGATGTCTTAACTAATATGTACTGTCACTGTCAAATAATTTATCTGTTTGAAGTATTAATAACAGCGGCAAAGCCTACTTTTGCAAAAAATTGCAAGAAATTAGTGTTTGAATTTGAAAATCCTAAATTACCAAAAAACTATAAGAGATCGGTATAGGAAACCCTAATACAGTCTTAAAAACAATTAAAATTAGAATCTAAAAATGGGAATAAATACAGGTTGTTCCATTTAAAATAAGAAAGTTATTTGCCTTTAATGTTAGCCAAAACAGAAATGTAGTTTTTGAACACCCTGTATAATTTTTAGATATCAGCTTTAGCTAATCTTGAGAGTCTAATGCTTTGAGTATACATTAAATACAATTTAAAATAATTCGCCCGAATATGGAAGACAGCAATGTCTGAAATTTTGATCTACATTTTCAAAAATAGTGAAATATCTCGAAAAGAGGTTGAGTTAGGTATAGGGAATATAACATGAAGTGGCCTTAATTTAGCTTATAGCATCAAAATATCCCATAATATACAGGGTGTTCCATTTAAATTTTCATAACTTTGGTGTGCCAAATTTTTTTGAATCACTCTGTATATTTCAAAATAATTTTAAAACGTGCCCCTAATGAACCTACACAACCTTTAATAAAAATAAAAATAAAACATATTACCGCTTTTCGTATATAAACCGACGAAAGTGAGGTACCCCACCCTGTATATTCATTACAAAATTAACAGATCTATACATATACACCTGCTATACAAATACAAAATAGGTAAACTAAAATCGTTTTATTAATATGATATTGGAATAAAGGCTTTTCAAAGATTAATACGAAGAATGAATACATTGATCTATATATGAAAAAGCGGCTTGTCAATTTGACACATAACCTTAAAGAAAAATCTTCGGACGTTCAGGTGTTTTGGGAAAGTCCATCGTATCAACTAGATGTGATGGCACGAAGCATGATATTATTTATCCTCCTCGCTTTCCCCCACTGTCTTTGGCGGATTCTGAGGTGGGATATCTGCAGGGAGTTCGTCTACGAACGGAAATTTAACATCCTTTACATGTACCTTTACTGGCTTGCGTTGGTTAGGTATCTGTAACAAAAGAACAAACGGAGACAAAACTTGGGTAATTTTTGAAGGACCTTCGAATTTAGGCGCTAAGTTGGCGGTAAATTTCTTCGAAGCGTCGGACAAATTATGGGTCTGCTGATATACCCATTGTCCTACTTGCTGACGGTGACGTAAATTATAACGTCTACTCTGTCGTTGAAAGGCTTAAGCCAATTTCACCCTTACGGTCTTAAAGAAGTCGTCTAATTTAGACAGTTCCTTGGCTAATTATATGGTACTAGGTTGAACAGAGGCGACATGAGCTCTCTGCTAAGGTTAAGGAAAGCGGGCGTGAATCCTGTAGACTCATGCCTGGCGGAATTGATGGCAAACATAAACTGAGGTAGGTATTGATCTCTATGATCCTTGTCTATATATTGTGCTCGCATAGCATCGATTTGTCCTTTCCATAGGATTAGATTATGGAGCGTATGGAGCAGTAAACCTAATTTTAACGTTTATTCCTTTAAAATAATTCTTAAAGCTGTGACTGGCAAACTGCGCACCGTTGTCAGCCAACAGGATTTTAGGACATAAACACGATAGATGAGTTTTTCCTTCAGCGCCTGGATAACGGTCCGTGAGGTGGCTGAGCGTAACGGCTGACACTCTACCCATTTTGTGAATTGATCCTGTACTAGCAATGATGTACATAAATCATCTGTTCGAAAGCGGACAAGGTCCTAGGAGCTCACTTGTTCCCACGGGCAATCAACTGGTAAGAATAACATCTGGCCCAAGGGTTTCACTTGATTAAACTTATAATGCTCACAGGATCGACATCTATTCACGTACCTTCGGACATCCCGGAACATGCCTGGCCAGTAATATAGCGAAGCGTCTCTCGCAATACTTTTGGCAACGCCAAGGTGACCAGCTTCAGGAGCCATAAGTCAGAATTGTTTTGTCACTTTGACAGCGATAAAAGTTTACTTTAACTTTTATATCGACAAGAAAAGTTGTTTACCAACTAACCCACTGTCAAAATAAAATGTTAACGTCACAACATAATGTTCGTTGTGTAGTGTTATTATGACAAAATTTGCAAACTCAATGTAAGTAATCTTCACAAAATGTATAAGAACTGTATTTTTAATAACTCTATTTTTAAATAGTATGATTACTATGTAATAAATTTTTCAGTAATTGTTTACACGTTTAGTAAATTATCTTACAGAATTAAATTCGAGCTTCCTTTTTATTTCCGAATAAATTTTCCATTTTTAAACTCAAATTTAGTTGCCAAATGGTAACTGAACTCAACAAATTGCTTCTTCGATAAAACGACTTTTCGGACTCGGTCGTTTTATCAGGCAATTTGTTTCGTACAGTTACCTAGCAACAAAAATGTTCGTTAAAAGCTGAAAATTTATTCGCCAAAAAGAGAGCTCTCGTGTAATTATAAGTGAAAATTAGATGAAATTTTTAATTCGTGACAGATGAGAAAAAGTTTTTAATGACATTAACGAAAAAATTTAATGCTATAGTCCGTCTCAACCCATAAGTACAGGTCTTATAGCAATTAATTTCATGGTTGCCAAATCGTTTCATTGTATAATATCGTTACAGTTCCGGTTCAATATCTGACATTTTTTGTAATCAAAACATAACATACAACTGTTTGTCATTCAATTGATGCATACAAACAATTAATAGTAATATGAAACAGTAAAAGGGAAGAATATATGGGAAGATGGATTAGTTAAAATATTTGTAATAATATAATCCTTTGGGATTGTTCTGTAGAAAACTATTTAAAATCTAAATGAATATAGTAAGTCAGAGAAAATAAATTAATAGTTAAGGTATACAATTTTCTTCGATACTGAATATTGACATCTTAATCTGCTATCCAATATAAATTCAGACAAAGACAAAGTTAATCACAAATTTATTTTTCATAAAAAGACTTTTCTATATATAAACATAACTTAAATAATATATATTTATGAAAAGAATAACAATAACCACACAGACACATATACTTTTATTTTTTAATATGTTACATGACTTATATAGTCTTATTGGATATTAATATGTTAATCTACATTCCGTTATACACATTTAAAGACACAAATTCCCCACAAATTCATTTTGCAAAAACATACTTTCCCATTTATAAGAACAAGTTAATAATACATGATAGCATTTATGAAAAAACTAACTATGACCATACAAAGGAGTAACCCTCCACAATTAATTGTTCAATATCTCTTTGTTCGAATGTAGTATTGTGCATTTCAACGTAGTGCTTAACTTGTGCCCACACCATTTCAATTGGGTTTAATTCACAATGATAAGGTGAAAACCGAAGAACATAATGCCCTTTACTTTTTGCAAATTCATCAATTTTTTTCTGTCATACTGAGACGTAACCTCTGACACACAAGCCGTAAATATCTTTTTAACATGTCATTATCTAGTGGTATATTGTTCTCAGTAAGCCATTCAATAATTTGGTCTTTTCTGTGCTACTTTTGAAAACTATTCTAATTTTCTCGTGTGATATGAGGCATTATCGAGACCAACAACCGAGTTCTCTGGTATATTTGGAAGCAATTTATTCTTAAGCCGATCTCCATATGTATCTGCATCCATTTCGCTATGAACATCAGCAGTATTTTTCTTACAAAGAAATGTACATTCAGCACCAACAATAAAACTTTGCTCGCCTCCAGCATGAATTAATGCAAATCGAGGCCCAGGACCACTTGGTGATTTTAAACCAGTGTTGAGTCCTTGTGTAAAAGCTTGTCCACTGCTTTGAACAGTAGCGTCAGTCCACTTTTTATTTACCGAGTGTCCTTCATTCACCCATGATTCATCGGTATATATTATAGTTCTACCTGAAAATAAAGCAATCACAATCAAACACAAGCAAATAATAAATTGCGTAATGAACATAAAAGTATAACAAATTAAATGATAAACTATACCTTCGTCTCTGAATTTTCTGATGTCTCGTAAGTATTTATGTCTCCACCTAATGATGTCATCTCTTTCAATAAGAATACTCTTTCGTCCCACTTTTTGAAATTCAAAACCCATACCAAGTAGCAATCTGTAAAAAGTATATGTATATGTATATAGGTTATCACGTTTATCAGAATTATAGATATAGGTATGCATACTTACTTTTAAATGCTTGAAAAAGATAATATGCTTTCTAAAAAGAACGATTTAACAGAAATTATATATACTATCCGTCCACGTTGTACAGAAATTATATATACTATCCGTCCATCGGATCTTTTGAGTCACGTGATTAATTTTGATCCGTATGAATTAAATCAATACTTCTGGCTCAAATTTATTGCTTACAAAATAGAATTAAACATTTAAAAATACAGAGCTTATAATGCTTATATCTAATATTTTTTATATTTTATACCACTTTTTATTCATTGCTTAAAATTAGCTATATTTATCATAATGAAATTTAATAAAAGTGTAAAACAATAATAACCGTTGGGGTTATGAACAAGTTTTGCCGGTCTGTCATTCATTCATCTTACAACATATGGGTTATATACAGTTCCTTGTATGTATTTATTAAAAAAAAAACATAGTGGAATAATATCTCAAAATATTTAACAACAAATCATGTCAGTCTGAATATAGACCACATAAAATGTTTAAATGCACCTCTACCTATTTTCTAGTGACAATTTTTTAATGGAATTATTTTGTGGAAAACGGTTCAGTTCAAAATAATTTTTGTTTTATGATTATTTTTACAATTTGTGAGTAATTATCATTGGAAAACAAGATAGGAAGCACTAGGAATTCTGCAAGTGAATTTTAGCTATTCTAAAAGAAGAACTCGTTAGCACCTTAAAATTTCAGTATCTGTGTTAAAAAAGTGTAAGAATATGCAAAAATTAAACAGTGTAGATAAAATTGTGACAGTTTTTTTTTTTTTGTTCTGAATAGAGCAATTATTTGCAAGATAGAACAAAAACGAATTAGAAAAGCAATATAACGAAAATAAACCAAAACACAGAGAACAGTTATGTCAAAATTTGATAAATTGACTAACGCAGTAAGATGTCATGGCGGTATATCTTCTCTGTCTTTCTTATTACTCTTATGGCGAAGACAACCCCACCTTCAAGTTTAAAATTTCTATCCTTATTTAGTCATTGAGATTGGAAAGAAGTGAGTATATATACATTCTAGGTGCGGATGTCCTTGATAACGCACGCAATTAATCACGTGACTCAAAAGATCCGATGGACGGATAGTAGGTAAATTAAAGACAATATAAAAGTTTTCACACTACGGCAAAAACTGACAATTGAGAGCAACGATTATTCATATACCCACATACTTTGCATAACAAAACTTGCAACAAGGCAACCGGATATAAAGATGGCGTTATTAAAAGATTACTAATGATAATAAGAGATGCAATATCCCTATTAAAACCGTGCTGCATAATGGGGTTGAGACGGACTATAGTAACTGTATGTAGTTGCATCGTGTCCACCAGTGACGTCACCCGCGTAGAATTATGTTTGCTTCACTACTTGATAGGTACGGCGTGTCTATATGTTTAAATGGTCTAAGGTTTAATGTACAACAAAAATTATTATATAAGATTATGTGACTTATTTTTACACTTACCTAAGCGTGGTGTAACGCCGAAGTATATTTTTCATAAATTAATTTCTGTACATAACACACTCCTCGACGCCTAACGGCAAAAGATGATACAGATAAATAATAATAATAATAAATAATAATAAATAACACACTTAGGTATCATATAAGAAATATTCAGAACTTTTATATAAGCAAAGTTAGTACATTGGTAACTGCAAATATTGCTAATACAAGAGGACCTAACACGCTCTCCTGTCGCACTCCAGTACCTATTTTAGACACAGCTTTCATCATTTTAAATTTATTTGATGCATTCAAACCGCAATTACAAAACTTAACACTAGAAGTGCCGGGCTTACCTTCATACCTATTAGCGCTGCAAGGGGTCATTTTGACTCCATCAATTCCCTTCATATAAACATTGCTTGCTAGGTAAAAATTTAAATACTGCATACTTTTTTGTCTATTTATTGAAAAAAAAACACATTAATACTTCGTGGCTTAAGGCCTATTTGTGGCAATTGGCACAAGTCATAGTTTTAACTATTTTCCCAGAACATTTTCTGCATGTAAACTTCAGACATTTTTCCATTGACCTGTTTCCTTTGCAGTGTTTTCCAACCTGACATTTATGTCTGTTTTTTATGGAACTCCTTCAGTTTCATGAGCAACATCAGGGGTATATTTGTTATTAAGATACGCTGCTCGAAGTTCTTCAGCAAGTTTCCTCAAAAATTGGTGCCTGCTTATATTTTCCCCTGCACTTTCTTTACATAAGACCCATCTATTAGAGCTAAGTCAAGTGTATTGTAGAATATCTGAACGGGCCAACGACGCGAACCAGCTGTGCTGGTGTACTGTCTAGCCATTTGGTCAATAATGTCAACTCCATATTTGGTTTTATTATAAAAGCTAACGTTTTCCGGTAGCTTTTTCTCAGTTGAGCCAATTTCTATATTAGGGTGCATGGTACTCAGGACCAGAACGTTTTTCTGTTTCTTTCCCTGGTATATAGTTAATGTCGAGCCTTCATGCTGCATAATAAGTTTTGTATCGTAAAGAGGTGCTTTGCGCGATTTTACCTCAACTGGAATCTCCTTTCTAATCCTATTTACTGTGCCTACGATGGTAGTTTTAACTTATTTTAGGCGCTTAGTAATTTTACAGACGTTTTTTTGTTTACAAATGGTTCCATAAGACGACATACCACATATTTAGGGAGGCTTTCATCTGCGGGGCGATTTTCATTTTTTTCCAGGAAGGGAAATGCCTCTGGACAAGTCTGAGTTCTGACTACCGAAAATCTCTCGATGTTTATTCAGATATATTTATTTGTCAATTCAAACAAATAAATAATCAATTTATCATGATTTTTCGCTTTCTAAATTGTAAAGGTGTAAATGACCCCCCCCCCCCCGGCGCCAATAGGTAGAAGCTATAAAGAATTAGGAATGGTATGCCAAAGATCGCTTAGATGCCTTGTGCATGTGTATAACATATAAAAAATAAAAGTCAAAAATACCCACCCCTATAGGGCCCTTGAATCAGAAGATCCAGACAAATTAATTTTGAAACGGGTCAAAATGACCCCATCGGCGCTTCTAGTGTTAATAAACACATAGAGGATTCTCTGTATATCTTAAAGTTAACTGGATCTTAATTTTATGTTACTTACTTTCGACAATGTATTCGAAGCCAAACCCTCGTGGCATCTCTGCATCGGATTAAAACTGGGACGAAATACCGAAATAAAATCCTACCACTTGTCCTCAGATTTAAATGGAAAAAAAACTCGTTAAGGATTTTAAAAAGAAAGAAAGCCATAACCGGTAACGGAAATTAATTTGCCAGGACAACGGGCGAAACTAGGCTGGAACGAAATCGCCGGGGAACAATGAAGTAACCCAATGCGAATAATAAAAGTTAAACTCGAAAGGTCGTTAAAAGGGGTCTCGCATTAATATAACGTATACATGCTATATGTGTACACATATTATACGTTTTGCATTAGTACTCGGGTCCGGTCAAAATCGTATTTTGAATCGAGTGTGTCGCGGTCCAACGGGAAAAAAAATGTATGTACGTTTATAAGGAATCCAAGAACATACAGGAATGTAAAAAGTCCATTTCGCGATGGGGCGAGAAGAGTGGACGTTGAATGCTCAACATAAAGCAAGCCAGTAATAACAAGGGTTGTCATCGATAAAGCTTAATTGCTTGTAATAAAAAAAATGTATTTTTCTCACTTTTGAAGCTTAGCACCCTTTCACGTTACATCCAGCCATAAATATTGCTGTAAAAAAGGTAAAGAATTATATAGAGTATTTGAGTATACAGTGGATTTATTTTGATTCACCTATGAGGTTAAATTTAATTTAATTGAGGTATGTTTTAATGACTTTGGAGAAATATATATTTTTTTGATTTAACCTAAATGGAGGGGCTAAGCGCTTAGTCCAAAAAGTTTATATTTTAAATTGTTACTAACACGTCTATATACAGGGTGAGTTACCTCCGCGGGTAAGGCCGATTGTACCTTTACGAGTAAAGATATTTCAAAACGGTTTTTTCTTGTGATATAGCTGCTCATTAGGAGCACATTTTAAAAATATTTTGTATTATACAGAGTGTTCCATCACTTGGTGGTTGACCATAGCTATAGTTTTTAATGGAACACCCTATATATTTTTACATTTTCGATTTATTACCATTTAATTGAAAAATTCAATGTTTCTATAAAATTTTATTTTTCGTAAACGACGTATTATACGAACACAATTTTTGGTAGAGTTCTTCGTAATAAAAAGACCTAATATAATTTTGCACTTATTACTTGAATTTGCAGAAAACTGGATTAAAGTTACATGACATATTTTTGTCAAAAAGTGATTTTTTTCAAATGGAACATCCTGTATATCGCTTCATTTTTAGATTGCTTACTAACTTACGCACCAAAAACTTGTAAGACGTTATTATTTTAAATACGACCGTTACTGAGCAATTGTCTTTTTTTTAATATAATTTAACCAACTTTATGTTTTTTATTTTAATAGAAACGGTCTTTTTGTACTGAAGGAATGTCAACAAAAATGTATCAGGTCAAAGTATTTACCAGCAACGTTACCCTGAGAGAAGATATTCCAAAACATATGCTTTTAGAAGAGAAATGGATGCTTTCATTACTACTGGTTGTATTGCTAATTCAAAACCAAGGAAACCTAAATATGCGGTTAATGATAAAAATAAATTAAGAATTCATATGGCAACAACATATAATTTACACGTCAGTACCCATGAAAGAATCCAACTGCCGAATATTAGCCGAACCATCGTTGCAATGATCTTAAAATGAAATAAATGTCATCCGTAATTGTTACCTATTACTAGAGCCATTTTTGGTGTGAGAAACGACGTTTATTTGGAAATGTTTGAAATGTGATATTTTTTTGCACAGGCTAATACGATTAATTGGAAATTGTCATTTTTGACAATTAGTCAGAATATAATGAGACAATGACAGAGATTTGTATCTAATCCGTATTTTTATTATATTTGATTTACTTTGATTAAATTAAGTGAAAGTTACTGTTGTTGTGTTCTTTTAAAATACGGTGGGTGAATTCTTTATAATTGGTAACAATTTGGCGCCCAACGTGGGGCAAGGTTTACCTGGTAAACGTAAACTTTTGTTGCAGTAACATCGACGAATCCAGAAGAGACAATGGCTATAAAAAGTCCTAAGTCTCTGCGAAAGAGAGAATCCCGCCGGAACAAAGCGAATGGATCCGAATCCTCATTGGCTTCATAGAAAAGTTAGAAGACCTTCAATAGTTTGTCCTGGACTCGCCAGATGACATCGATAAGGCAGTACACCCTTACCTTCGAGGAAAGGCCGCTGCATGGCACCACTATAATTTGGGCACCTTCTGGTATATGGAAGGGTTTGGTGGGCGATTCCAGATGGAATTTCTCAACAATACAGACTATGCCGCCTTCCTGATAGAGTCACCTCAAGGTGACAGTGTCCAATCTCAACTTGCTAACGCCAATAGCTCAAACACCGCACAGATTGAATATGCGTATGCAATGGAGGCTATTGAAAGTCCAGTACAGTCCGCAGAAGGTTATCCTAGCATAGATACTATCCAGCCGCCATAGGCTTATAGTGGCCAACCTCATAAAGACGCCCTGGTCTTCATCGAAACACTAGAAGACTATCTGCAGCAATTCGCATTAGACAATGCTAAAAATATAGACAATGCGGTCAGTCCGTATTTGGAAGGGGAGGCCGCGGAGTGGCGCAATTATTTTAGGGGCACCTTCCAATCAATGCAAGACTTTGGCGAACGTTTCTGTGTGGAATACTTTAACGATCAAGACTACGCAGTCTGGTTCAACGAAACACAGGCCCCAACTGCCTGCATCAACCTTTCAGCTGTCAAATACATGGAGTATGTGTATACCATAGAGGCTAATGGGATATCATCGCAGTTCTCAGAAGCTGAACTAGCCGTGGCAACGTACGTGCCATCTCAAGATAAGATCCCGATCCCAGCAACTTAAATCGAGCCTTCAAGCGCCCAACACATGAAGTGTGTGTATGTAATAGCGGCCATCAAGGCACCATTTCAGTCCTCGGAAGACGGGCTCAACCTGACAGCGGATGCGCCACCCCAAAAAGATGTCATGGTCCACATTGCTACTGCCAGCACACAAACCGATTGGGTGTGCACTGTGAAGGTTAAGAGGTTGCCAAGCCGGTTCTTGTACAAACAATCACGCAAAGATCGACCGACACCAAGATTGATGAACCATCAAAAGTGGAATCTAATCTCTAAACCCAAAAGGAAGCCCGGAAACATCGAAAGCCATTGCCAAACCAAAACTCATCGTACTACAACGAGGTTCAACAATCGAAACTGATGCCCCTGCAACCGAACCAGGAAGCAGTCAGGAACGACCTGCAATCACCGCCAAACGAACTATGCAACAAGTTCGTATACATCAACTTTGAAGGCCACCTTGAAAGAAGGCAGGTGTGGCAGTCGTCAACGTCGACCTTACACTCATACAGGTCGAACACCGTGTACCAAGCCGGATCATCTACCATTTGATGCCGGCACATGCCTGCCACGACCGCCGTACCTGAAGGAGGTACAGGAGCCCCAACCGGGACCCAGCCGCACAAACCCACCCGGATCAAGAGGAAACGTCCAGTTGTCTGGGCAAAAATTCCTCTTCCCACAAATGAATCCAGATTTGTTTTCTTTTATTGTTCGAACTTTCTCCAAATAACGTCTTCCCCGGGAGTGGCCAAATTGTTACTTATTACTAGAGCCATTTTTGGTGTGAGAAACGACGTTTATTTGGAATGTTCGAAATATGATATTTTTTGCACAGGATAATACGGTTAATTGAGAATTAGTCAGAATATAATGAGACAATGACACAGATTTGTATCTAATCAGTATTTTCATTATATTTGATATATTTTGATTAAATTAAGTGAAAGTTACTGTTGTTTCGTTCTTTTAAAATACGGTGGGTGAATTCTTTCTAATTGGTAACATATTGATAAACGTATTCATTATGTTACCAATGAACGTAACATCATGAATACATTTAAATATTGAGTTAAGCACCCATCATTTTAAACCAAGACGAGTGTTCTGCGAATGGGCAGTTATTAAAATAAATGCCCGGCCAATTCTTTTTGATAGCGTGTTATTTGCGGATGAAGCTGATTTCCATAGTAACGAAACAGGTAACAAAAAATGTTTCATTATTACTCAAATGAAAACTTTTTTTCACCAATAAATAGATCATCGGCATAGATGGAGCATAAATGTATGGGGAGACATTCTTGGTGATTAGTTGATAGCCTTTATTTGAAGGCAGTATTAACGGAGAAGCTTATGAGTAATTCCTGTCAAGCATTTAGTGGAATTATTGGAAGACGTTCCGCTAAATTTACGAATAGATGTAGATGTATCAACTCGGTGAATCCCCACATTTTATGCTACAGACGCGAAATAGTATAATGAAATGTTTCCAGCGAAGTAGCTAGCCGTGGAAGCCCTACTGACTAAACTGCTGGGTCTTCGGACATCACTAAATTAGTTTCTTTTTATAGGAAACCGTAAAAGAGCAAATATACAGTACACCTGTAACCACAATAGAAGTTTTGACGGAATATATTCGAACAATATTTAGAAATATAAGTACTCAACGCATTATTAATGTCAATTTATCATTTCGGAAGCATGTTCAGAAACTTTTAAAAGTGAATTTGAACACTTTTTATTTTTACCTATTTTAATGTTCATATTTATTGTTAGTTTTTATTTTCTGTTCCTCTAATAACCCATCCATTGGCGTAACAGATCCTGTTTCTACACCTACTAAGATCAAGTTATTATTTTTTTCTTGTTTGGTTTTAAAGTTTGTTTATTGTGCCATATTCTACATTTTTTTTGAATTACATTGACCTATTGTAAATAAGATATATCCAATTTTTTTGTCATTAAATCATTACATACAAAAATCATATCTCTGAGGCTATTTTTAGCAAGATTTATTATAAGATCCGGCTTGACAACCGAAAGGCAAATTATTATTAAATGCCATCCAATCAATTGTCTATTTCGCGGCAAATATCATGGCTCCTAATAAAAAACATAAAGTTGACAAAATTATATCAGAAAACGACAATAGCTCAGTAACGGTCACTTTTAAAATAATAACGTCTTACATATTTTTGGTGTGAAATTAAGTAAGCAATTCAAAAATGAGAGTGTTCCATTTGAAAAAATTCACTTTTAGACAAAATTATGTCATGTAACTTTATTACAGTTTTCTGCAAATTTAGTTAATAAATGCAAAAAATAAAATATGTTTATATTAGGATTTTCTATTATGAACAACTCTACCAAAAATTGTGTCTATCTAATACGTCGTTTTCGAGAAATATAAGGTATTTCACGGCTCATTTAGTATAATTTTAAAGAGGTTATCAGAAAGTAAGTGGGTTTATTATGAATATTTAAACATTGTCAATTCTTAATTTGTAATTAGAGTTGTAATATTTCCTATCAAACTAAAAAAAGCAAGTATATAAAGGAATAGAAGATCAATTAAATAACTATCGATCAATCTCTATCTTACCGGCTAAAGTAATTGAAACTATTATCAAGAATTGCTTTCTGCAGTGTTTTGATAAACATGGTATTTATTCAATACAACAACGGCAATAGCGACGGTGTTGGAGAATATAGCCAAAGCATTGGATTCTGGTGAGGCGACTGTTGTGACTTGTTGCCATTTTAGCAAGGCGCTCGACTCGAAATTAGAATCATATGGCATACTAGACTACCTAGAAGACTGAATGTATTAGTGGAATAGAATTTCTACCGTTCACAAGCCGTTAGAAATTAACGCGGAGTGCATCAAAGATCAATGCGAGCGCCCGGTTACTTTTCTTATCTACATAATTTATATGTCATAGAGTGTGACAGAAGGGAGTTTAGTACAATATAGAGATGATACTACGTTATTGGTGAGAGGAGAATTTGGACACAATGTCAACGACGCGACAAGGCAAAAAGGGTTTTCAAGGAAGCAAGAATCTGGTTCTTGAAAATTCTCCAAAAATTAACGAAATTAAAACCCAGTTACAACAAAGAAATAAATACACAATACCCGAGAATCAATAACATTTTTGGGAATAAATCTAGCATGGAACTTGACTGTAACAATCATTTTTAAAGAGTGTTAGCTACGGCAGAAAATGTTTTTAAAATGCAGAAACGAGGTATTACAGCCCTTGCCAGTATTTCTCACTTAACTACCTATAGATTACTATTCAAATCTAATAATCATTCATCTGCAAATATTTCTGCTTGGAATATATTCACAACTGCCCTGAAAAGTATACTCATATTGGGGATCTGCACATGTATGTTACCAGGCAGAGAGACGATCCGAGTATTCCACACCACAAAATAAATAAGAACAAGTAATCAACAAGCTACTGGGTTCGAAGTTCTACAACAAATTACTATATGACTGGAAATCCGTGAGTGGCAAGAAATATAGTGCAGCTGTAAGAAGGTTTTTAGTAGGATATGAATTTCATTGCATCCAGGATTTTTTAGCCTATACATCTTAAATATCTTTTTGTACTCGCTTATCAAAACCTGTCATTTCACGATTCGATTTGCGTGCGTAAAAAGTCACTTTAAACACGAGTGCGTAAAAGTAAAGTTGGTACTTCCTAGAACTTGATTAATTTAGTGACATTTTAAAATCATAAATCTCTAACCTTAATAATATGCTACCCAGTTCGTTGTTTTTCTATGAAAATAAAAGGAAATGAAATAAAAATTGTTATATTTGGAAGGTATGTAATTCAATGTCAGAACAGCAAAAAATATTATATAAATTACCATTATTCATTCTTTTCAGAAATTGAAACGGAACAATTATTAAAAATTTTGATTGGGCAATTTTGACAACCAGAGATTGAGACCCCAGGGATTAACTGGTTTGTTTGAATTGATCTTGATTGCGAAGGTAGAGTAACGTTAATTGTATTATTACATATATCTTGTATTTCAGATATCGAGCAAGTTGCAGGCGGAGTCGATATCTCTAACGGGGTCATTGTTTTAGCCAATTGAATTCTACTATGCAGAGAATTTTCGATATATCCTTCTGCAACCGTACATGATTTCCATCCACCATGCCTTTTAATTGAAAGCAAGTCACCTCCTTGGTTTGCCAACAATGTCGCTGAACTCCTTCGGAAACAGTGACCTGTGAAGTTACTTGCGCTATCAAGCTGAAGGTACTCAGCTATTCGCATTGGAATTTTGCCAATTGTGTTAAGACCAACAGGTGAACAAACACAATTGCCATTGCGATATGTTAAAAAGAATCGCTGCTGGCTGTCCGGTCTTAAATTTGCATATTGCCGAATTAATGCAATCCATTCGGGCTTAATGATTGCAAATGTACGGCTGTTACCTGTTTTAGTTTCTGGAAGCGTTACGACAATTAAATTCGATTTAAATTCTATGTCTCGCAATCACATTTTGCAAAGTTCTTCACGTCGACACGCTCCAGAAATACCCAATATTAATACAGCCTATAAATACATATAGTGTTGTATGGAATTTAAATATACGGAAATGACTTTACCTTCATTAGTAGGAACAAAGAATTTGGTGCTTCAACAATAAATTTAGTAATTTGTTCTTCGGTTAATACTGCTGATTTTCTAGGCTGATGTTGCTTCGTTATCTGTTTTAAATACGCTATGAGTTTTGCATATTTAGATATATCCGTATTATCACATATTATTAAGCATGATTTTAACATAGAATAAGTGAACCATAATAATTTATTTGATTGTAAATTTTGAAAATAAACTAATAAACAATTTTCGGAGTATTTTTGTAAATTTTTAGATCTAGCCCAAGTTACGAATTTAGTATAAGTGTTTTTGTATACGTTTTTTGATTTTATGGGTAATAAATTATCCACTGCAATATTGGCAGCTTCGGGAATTTCAGGCGGTGTACATTGCATTTCATTATCAGAATTCATGTTGTTGGTGAGGTTTTTATTTTGTATGGAATTTTTTGAATTTGATAATTTTAAATTAAATGTCACTTCAAATAATTAATACTGCCAACTCAATTTTTTTATTTAATATCAAGAGATTAGTAGTGTGTCATAAACGATAACGTATTTAACAATATGTATTATTATTATAGTTCTCGTACAAAAAATATTGTACAAACTTCGTGCGTGAAACATTTCGCGAATTCGTGTCAATAAAGCGCTCGCCTTTCGGCTCGCGCTTTAAACTGGTCACTCATTCGCGAAATATGATTTCACGCACTTGGTTCGTAAATAACTATTTAATGATTGTTTCGTAAAGTACATATATATCGTGTATTGCTGTTTTATATTTTCTTTGTTTTAATTGATAACTTATATTGAGGCTTCATTTTCATGTACGAACAAGCGATTCATCTATCTATTTATCAGCAGATTTGGCTCCCAGTGATTTATTCTCATTACCAAATTTTAAAAAAAATGGCTGTGTGGAAAGATATTTCAGACAAATAAAGAGGTGATATCCGAGACGAATACATATTTGGCAGAGTTTCAGAAGATTATTTTTTCGATGGCTGACGAAAATTGTTTTTCACGCACAAAAAGTTGTTACTGTTCTACAGCTAATAAAGATATTTGTAAGTAGTAAACGTGACGGATGCATATGTAGTATAAAGTAGATCATTTTCTCAAAATATCCTGATAATATTTCCCAGAGAGACATAAAACATAATTCCCACCACAATACAATCTAAATGACAATATGCAATTATGGATAGGTTCTATTTTGCGACAGAACACGAAATCCCAGTAATCCTATATTATTAAATACACTTTTGTTATTAAAGGCGGTGTCATCTTGGAACACACCAGCGTACTTCCCGTATTGAATACGTGCGTTATCTGACACATTGCCTACGTACCAAACACCCTTGAATGCTTCCTGTCCTCAAGATGAAATCTCACACATTGCCACCACGTAAGTCCCTGAATATCAAATTTCCTACCCGGTTTTATAATGGGAACCTATTCCACTTCTAACTACTTATACATTGTGTGCACATTTCAATAGAGGCTATTCTTGTCTGTACATAAGTTGTGATGGCGATGTAATATCTCTTGCGGGATGACTAATTCTAGATTAGTTAATAAATGCTTTCACGAAAATGTTACTTTGTACTATATATCTGAGAACAATTAAAGTAAGTCGACTGGTGTTTCCAACTCCGATTAAAATGCCGTTTAGCCTAATCATGATTAAAACACCGGTTAGTACAAAGTTGCGCCCTTCCAAGGTCGGTTAGAGTTAATCATTGCTTAAAAATCTCGTAAATCGGGGAAATTTTAACTGGCGCTTCGAGTATCTGATAAAATAATAAACAGCGAATCCGATTTCTTACACATATAAATATATGAATTTCTTTTAAAACGAAAATGAAAAGTGTGAACACATGGATGTTAAAACTAACATCAAGCAGTAAATAATTACTGTGACTTACATATATACCTTTATACGTAAAACGTATATGCATATATGCATGTGTTTGAGATACACGCATACATTAAGTGCTATTGTCGACAATTGTTCTGTGTCATCTTTTGGATGTTAGATGTCGCTGTGATACTCTCACTGCATTTAACACGCTAAAATGACATAAGCAGCGATTTAAGTCTTGAAGCTATTGTCGAGAATCTCCACGCACACTGATGAGACCTCATAGGTCGAAACACCGGTGTCTGTGCGTTCGATTGTCGACAATAGCACTTAATGTATGTGTGTATCTCAAACACATGCATATATGCATATACGTTTTACGTATAAAGGTATATATGTAAGTCACAGTAATTATTTACTGCTTGATGTTAGTTTTAACATCCATGTGTTCACACTTTTCATTTTCGTTTTGATCGGTGACGCCACCTAAGGCTCTATTACATGAGATACACTATTAACATACAGGCCTCTGTATAGCAGAACATGCCGTCAGAAGCCATCGCTTTGTTCTGTGTCATCTTTTGGATGTTAGATGTCGCTGTGATACTCTCACTGCATTTAACACGCTAAAATGACATAAGCAGCGATTTAAGTCTTGAAGCTATTGTCGAGAATCTCCACGCACACTTATGAGACCTCATAGGTCGAAACACCGGTGTCTGTGCTCGATTGTCGACAATAGCACTTAATGTATGTGTGTATCTTAAACACATGCATATATGCATATACGTTTTACGTATAAAGGTATATATGCAAGTCACAGTAATTATTTACTGCTTGATGTTAGTTTTAACATCCATGTGTTCACACTTTTCATTTTCGTTTTGATCGGTGACGCCACCTAAGGCTCTATTACATGAGATACACTATTAGCATACAGGCCTCTGTATAGCAGAACATGCCGTCAGAAGCCATCGCTTTGTTCTGTGTCATCTTTTGGATGTTAGATGTCGCTGTGATACTCTCACTGCATTTAACACGCTAAAATGACATAAGCAGCGACTTAAGTCTTGAAGCTATTGTCGAGAATCTCCACGCACACTGATGAGACCTCATAGGTCGAAACACCGGTGTCTGTGCGTTCGATTGTTGACAATAGCACTTAATGTATGTGTGTATCTCAAACACATGCATATATGCATATACGTTTTGCGTATAAAGGTATATATGTAAGTCACAGTAATTATGAATTTCTTTTGTCGAAATAGACAAGAAATATATTTAAATTAATCAGTCATTTTAGCCTAGAGGCATACAATATTTAATAGGAATTAATAACAAAAATGACAATAGGAAAGCCAGCTGTTATCTAAACAGTCTCATTACAGTAAACGTTAATAAAAATATCAAACAACAAGTGATGCTGCTGCACATGTTATTTTAATCTACAAAATTAGTATTTTTAACCAACACACACCTTCTTAGTTGTACCCTACTGAAGAAACCAAATAAGGTAGAAACGTATATCTAGAGCGACAAACATATAATTAATATTTTCATGTTTGATTTACACAATTTCACATTATAATATCTTAAACACATAGTCAATATTATTTGTGTAATGAGATTAAGTGTGTGTCTAAGATATATCTAGACCATGTTGTCATCCTACCTATATGAATAGTGTGCGACAGCTCTGCTAGTAACTTTTACAATTACACTTTTAATTACACAATTTGCGTCGATATTATTTATGTAGTGGAATTGAATTATGTCTAAGATGTCTTTTAGTGAAACTACCTAATAGTAGAGTCTGCTTTTCGTCACACATTTTGCCTTTACATCTTTCTATGTTAGTCATTAAACACAGAGATCGGCATTGTTGCCTTGTAATATTATTGGATGTTGTTTTTAATAAATCAAAAATTTTCCAATGGTGCTATTTAATTGATTTGTTTTCCAAATAATTATTTTTTGTTGTTGTTTTCTATTTTTAATTAATGTTCGCTGTAGTGAACCTGTTTGGATGACATTTTGCTTTTCTAGTCTTATTTTTGTTATTGATTAATATTAAATACCGTTACGTCAAGACGACTGATTAATTTATACACAAAAGAAAAACTATCGCGGATACATAAAATAAAACAAAAAATAGAGAATATTGTGTAACTTCCGCGGCAGATCAACCCTGAACACATGTTTCTGACTCATTGGTCGTTATCAGTATGGTATAGCCAAAATAAGGTGGGATAACCCTGTCCTCAAAACCGAGGGTCTTCTAAATGAAGCTGCAACCGGCGGTCTGTCACCTGATGGTCTCCGTATATGCTTTCATATCCAAGATTATCCTACTTAATTCCTTAGCTACACCGTACTAATGACAACCAATGAGTCAGAAACACTTGTGTACGGATGCTCTATTTCTTGTGATAATTTCAAATTCTTAATAATAAATTTGTAAAATATGTAAATACTTGACAGATAACTATGACCCTACGAATTACTAATATTTTTTAATCACACAGTCTAGTCAAAGTGATACTGTATGGATTTCAAATCAAATAAATAATAGTGGTTAATGATAATCGAACAAAGTTGGTAGTATAAACTTTTCTAATTAAAATTACAATTAATAATAATCTGACTTTTAATTGAGTGTAGTTCCTAACTTTAAATATAAATTGCAATATACTAATAATGATATTTTGCTTATTACAGATTTTATGGTAAATAAACAATCATATCATTACCAAAATCCTGGTACTGAATAAAAGGTTGGACAATACCTTTTAGATGATACTTAAGTTTTACACTATGCCGAGATCGCAGTTAAATTCCTCGTGTAAATCCGTTGTTTTCGCTGGATTATAAGTTAGGGTACTGTTCTAACGGCTACAGTGATAAGACCGATGCGAGGAAGATCGCCAAACTGAATTTTAAATCTTTGTACTTTCTGGATTCTACGAACTACTGGCTGCTTAGTTGATATGTATTCTTTTACTCATAAATTTGATATAACACTGACTATGGTTTTCTTATATTCACAGACAACTTCTCTTCACATATAATATTGCATAATAGGTCGAATTTACTTCACAATCTCTGATCGTTTAGATATAAATAGCGTGTCCGATTACTCTAATGCACTAATAATCTAGTGGTGATTTTCCACTTATATCTTAATTAACTTTGGGAAGCTTCTTCAATATCAACCGAGGCTATAATGACGACCAAGCACCTCTCTCAAAAAATGAAGATTATTAAATTTTGTTTGTAAGGAATGGAAAAATAGCTCTGTAATTTCTTTATATCTCTAAATACATAATTGTGAAAGATGTTGGCTGTTCTCTTTGTTACATCAATACTTATCGGTAATTGGTATTTGTTGTTCTTAAACACTTAATGATATGTGTGTCAAATAGAAATTAACATAAATTGAATTAAGAAAAAGGAATTAACATAGTAATTTGGTTTTTTTCAGTAACTTGAGAACAAGTCAGCCAATGTTTACGGGTGTTCCACGTGGATATTTTGTGACCAATTTTATTTATTTGTTATACTAATATTTCATTATTGTAATAACATTAAAATAATTAGGTAGGTAAATACAGAAAACTTATTTCCAAAGATTCTTCAAAAATATTCATTAAATAAGTTACATGCTAATAATGACAGCTAGAATCCCCATTTTCTTTTTTTAGACTACTACAGCATAGAAAATTAAAGCGCCTTACCATCGTTAGAAAGCTTTTGCAGCAAATTTATTTTTGAAATAAAAATAACCGTTAGTCTGACAGTGCATCGACACTACTTTGGCGTTTCGTGTCAACGCCAAAGACCCAAGGGCGCCGTAGACGCTGAACATTTAGAAATTCACGAATCCTTCAGTTTCTTGAGTTAACATAAATTATGAGCCAACTTTGGCGTGCTCGTTTCGCTTTACTAATTGTTTAAACATACGCGTTCTCCGGTCTGAAATTACATCGTAAATAGAGCGAATGGGCGGGTTTAAATCAGTTTAAAAACTTTCGTCAAAATTTACTTTTATCGTTGTAATTGTTCGCCGTGGCGTTGTGTTAGAGTTGATATCAAGTTTGCCGACAGGAAATTTAATTTTCGTTTTGCCCCGCTTTCAGTCAGTTACATAAGCAAATTTAGAACTTGATTTTTTCTTGTATGAAAATGTACGTAAAGGAAAGAGTAAAATTGGAAAATACCTGCATTAAATTATTGATTATAATAATAGTTAGTATCTTTATTCAACTCGAAAGATTTACTGAAAACCGGTTCAGTATGTTAATTTTAGGTATTCAGGAAATAAATAATAAAACCCAATAAAATATCATAATTCCAAATGTTCACAAAACGACTTTTTTATATTCATCTGGAGATATAATAAGATATTCATTCGAAGAAAAAACAGCGCCACTCAAGTACTTATTTAATTGAGGAAAAACAAAATAAGGTGTGGACACCAAGCGATTTTCTTATACGTATTGCTGTGGCAACATGACTATTTGGAATATGATAATTGTAGTATTGCCATACATTAGGCTTGTGTGCTGTTCCAGCAACATAAATAATAAGGATGATGATAATTTTTATCATCCTTAATGTATATTTTATTTATCTTAACAGCACGTACTTTATAAGTATACGTGAATTCCATCAGTGTATCTAAATTTCTCCTCTCTCGTCAAATCTCTTGTTTTACTTTTGATTGGGATAAGGTTATAGCTTATTTAAATGAAAACCAGAAACCATATAAAAATGATTGTATAATTTATTTAACATTTATTACATAATAGATAGCATCGCTATGCTATATTCACCATTTTATTTATAAGAAACATGATTAAAGGAAAACGTTTGTACCTTGTTCTAGGTTGTAACGTTTTATGGTACGAATATATTTTTCTTGTACTTAATCAAATAGAAATCAAAAATATTTTCCTGTTTCAAAACAACTAAAATTCAATTAACTTTTGTATACTTTTTACATTTTTATGCTAGTTCTATTCCATCAGAAACATTATATTCGCACGTAATGCTCTGACAAACTTAGTACTTCGCAATGGTCAATGTTCGGAGAAAAAGCTTGAATCTGATTACTATCTATAACTATTCGCACGTGTTATATCTAGCATCACAGAGTCCGCTAGCCAGAAACACTTTCCTTATTAAAAATTTAATTTTTAGTCATTAATTTATAATCAAAATTATCGTAAACATTAATGATGCCCAATTAAGTGCCAGAAAATATACATTTGCACGCTATATCCTCTTAACACCCAACACCATTAATAATTTTATTTTCGTAAACTTGAATCCAATAAATACTTATGACTATTACAGGAAAACATTTATTATCACTGTTGCACAACGTTATATTGAATATACATTTGCACGTTATATTTCAATACACGCATAGCCACATTGATAACTCTTGGTATCAAACTTACTGTGAATCATTGAAGAACTTCTCAAATTCATACATCTTGTTTCTCTTTTCTATAAAAGAAATATATATATCTTAAATTTTATATCGTCTTTTATTTTATACCTGTTTCATATCTAAATTGTAAATATAAATTCATTTTTATGTTTATGTTTTCTCACTTAATAAAAATGTATGCAACTTAATATACTCATGTTAAATCTTGGAATACAATAAAACTTATTATTGTCTCTTTTATATTTTATATACTTAAATTAAATCTTATTAATATGCAAGAGACCACGGCAGTATGTGCGTTACGATTTTTTTATACAAAAATTACTTCAAATTATGTTTTAAATAACGAGCGACCAAATAAATCCGGAGTCGTTATAGGTTGTGCACGAAAAAACGTATTTCCTAACTTAAGCATTTGTAGTACCTAATGTGAAATGTCAACGTTGACAAATATCAAATGTTAGGGGTTGACAATTATGTGTGTATAATCGAGTCGTTTTGGCAACCGCCACGGCCAAAGTACGAACTAAAAACGACGATTCAATAGCACTACAAATTTCGATCGGCCGGAACAATTTCAAAACAATAAATTAAAACTAATTAATTAATATATCAGGATATATACCTTTCTGTAGTAAAATACTAGCCAGTTAAAAAATAAGTTTTATAAATAAAGCTATAAAATATAATTTTTCCTACACCTACATTTTATATAACATTTGGCTATACTGTTTAGGAGACAAGAATTGTTGACAAATTTAAAATGTTTAGATGACAATTATAACAAACGTCAAAAGATAATTATGATAAATGTCAAAAAGAGTACGAATATTATTATTTATAACATTCCTGAAATGGATTTTGTAGGTTATGTTACTTGACAAGTACCTAATCTTTGGTGCAATTTTACCCTATATTTTACATGTTTTTTCACTCATCAATGAGGTAAAATTACCTCTATTTTTTAGAGTGTAGTCTCTCCAATATCGTCGTGTCGATCTCTAAATTGCACCACATCTTGAATTTTGAAATCTGATCTTATATCTTTGCTTCATATCTGGTCTCTTCAGCTTACTCCCTTAATATTCCTCAATGTCTTTATCTCTGCTGCCTTCATCATGCTCTTTGCTTTTGTTGTATCCGCTCAAGTTTCCACTGCAAATGTGAGTACAGATCCTATCGCTGTTTTATACATGCTGATTTTGCTGTCAGTGGACGTGTATTTGTTCCTCCATATGAGGTCTCTCGATAGCCAGAGATTCTTGAGGCTTTATTCACTTGGGTTCTGACTTCCTGTTGTAAGTTTTTGGAGCCCGTTATCTCAGCTCCCGGGTGTCTGTTTAAGCTTGGCCACCGGCCATATCTCGGCAACCGTTTATCGTACAACCTCGCGGAAAAAATCTTGATAGTAAAATGGACGACGGAAATTACAACTTAAATATTTTTAAGTTCCAAAATGATCGCAAGGGGGCGCAATTCTCAAGATAAATTAAAAATTCGATAATTTTTCATTAAATTCTAGATTAAGATAGATTGAAAATATTTCTAGCAAAATTTTTAGACGTTTTTATACAACTTTCATTTGAAACTTTTTGATCTAATTCCGATACGAAGGGTAGAGGGGAGGGGGGTATGTCTGCGTACAAAAGTCGGTATAATTTTGGTTTGTACAAACGGATTTTAATGTTTCTGGGCTCATTAGATAGAGAATTTTACAAAAAATTGGAGGACATGTAGCACGAAATTATGTGGTTGTCAAAGAAAATAACAGGGGGCGCTGTTCTCAATGTGTGTATATTGCTTGTTTTTTCTTTAAAATTTTAAATGGAACGGAATATTTTTAATACAGTAATATTGAAGCACATAAAAAACTGAAGAGAATGATGAAAACCGGAAGTTGCTACCTTTTTTCTTTACGAAGATATAGTCATACGAAGACAATCTTTAAGAAGAGAATCTAATGTAACATATGCGAGAATTAAAAAATCGGTGAGAAGATTGAAATAAATACATTTATGGAAGACTATGATGAAAATTCAAGTGAAAGCGAACTATACACTGTCTAGTGACCCTTAAAATTAAAATAAAGTTATTACTCACAATAAATAAATAAATTTATATTGAAAATTGATTATTCTTTCTGGATTGTCTTCGTATGACTATATCTTCTTCAACAAAAAAGGTAGCAACTTCCAGTTATCATCATTCTCTTCGGCTTTTTATGTGCTTCAATATTACGATATTAAAAATATACCATTCCATTTGAAATTTTAAAGAAAAAACAAGAAATATACATACATTGAGAACAGCGCCCCCTGTTATTTTATTTGACAACCACGTAATTTCGTGCTACATATCCTTCAATTCTTTGTAAAATTCTCTATCTAATGACCCCAGAAACATTAAAATCCGTTGGGGCAAACCAAAGTTATACCAACTTTTGTGCTCAGACATACCCCCCTCCACTTTCCCCTTCGTATGGGAGTTAAATCAAAACGTTTCAAATGAAAGTTGTATAAAAACGTCTAAAAATTTTGCTGGTACATTTTTTAATCTATCTTAATCTAGAATTTAATGAAAAATTATCGAATTTTTAATTCATCTTGAGAATTGCGCCCCCTTGCGATCATTTTGGAAATTTAAAAATATTTTTGTTGTACTTTCCGTCTTCCATTTTACTATCAAGATTTTTTCCGCGAGGTTGTACGAATAACGGTTGCCGAGATATGGCCGGTGGCCGAGCTTAAACAGACACCCGGTATATTGTCAAAATTCATTGAAAATTAATTATGTAAACGTTTCATTTTCAACATCCGTCACTATTTTAGTTTATTATATTACGGAAGTTTATCATTTCTATTAGATTTTCTAACGCAAATATGAAAAAAAAACCTTAAAAACATTTGAATCTTTAATATTAATAAAATTTTCCATAAGTGTTGGAAATATTATATCATATATAAATAATAAGTGCCCGCAAAAAGTCGTATAGTGCGGACACCTCATTTTTAGGTAATTCTTGGATGATGTACATATCAATCACTCTTCATTATTAAACTTTGACAAGAAGAGTAGAGAAATATTGATATTAATGCCGATACTAATGATTATTGAATTTCATTTCGTTCATTACATTAAATTTCAATGCCAGAGCGTAATTAATGAAACCGGTCACGTTAGATTGAAACATAATATCAATCATTTGTAATTCCAGGAAACACAATTAAACACGTACCTACTGTATTCATTAACGGTCATCTGTATTTTCGTCACTATCTTATTAGTTTATAATTTTAAACTTTGTTTCTTCCATCACGAGAATATGAAGATGAAACAAAAAATGAACACGAATTAATTGAAAGCTAATAGGGCGAATCCGACCGCGCTTGCATCTGGCGCACTTCTTATGAGATATTCGTCACCAAGAACAGATTCAATATTTTTTGTTATTCCCTCGCGCAAATATGTCGCCTTGCAACGGTCTTGGAGAGAACACGACACTCCGCTAGTTAAATACAAATTATATACAAATGAGTCTAAAGAAACTGCTCAGAAGACAAATTAAATCAGCATTATAGTTGTAAGTTGCAGGAATTTTAATGAAGCTCTCTTACTGGGAAACGTTTTTAAATGTTTCTTACACTACAGTTAGTGAATTTACAAGAAGTTTAATATTTTAAGTTGAATTATTTGCATCGTTTATTGGATTTACAGAAAAAGACAGCATATTTTTTAAATATTACTGTCATTAGTTAATTAAAAGTTGTTACTTCATAATCCAGTTATACCTGTATTGAATACCACCAACAACGCGAATCGCTTGTCACTGTAAAGCAAAAAACATGACAAAAAATATACACAAAACTCATAGAAAATAGAGTTTAAAATAAAATAAAAAAAAAACAAATAATAGAATATTTCAAGCGCTTCAATTGCTTTTGTGTTATGTTGTGTCGTATATACAAAACCATTTTATCATGGCAGGATCATTCAGCCAGTTAGGCTTTCGACATATACTCATGTCGAAAGCCTAGAGTCAAGCCGACATGCTTCACAGGTCGGCTAGACATGACTGATGATATCTTGCAAGTCAGAGACAAGAATCAGCCCACTATTCTAGTATTATTAGATATAAGTAAGATTATAAAGTTCTATATTTGTCCAGCAGCAGTACCAGATGATTCCGTTTCTTAACCAGAAATCTCACTAATATGAATATTCTTTTTTGATAGTTTCTGATAATCCAGTTTCCCTCTAGCATATTTCTCAATCATTATAGACGTGCGTCTTTGATATTCCCGGTATCTAGTGTTGTCAACTCAGAGTATTTGTTTGTGGAAAATACTTCCAAAAGCAATACCTTGTATTGCACGACTGAAACGATTCTTTCCGTCAATTCTGTCGTTTTCCATTGACAGTTTATCTGGAATCAAATTTTTGTACGACTGTCATTACATATTAGATGTCAGATGGATTTTTTGTCTCTCAATTATGACGTTTCCTGTTACATTTAAGTAAACCTTACGTTGAAGTGCATATCATCGTCAGCTTTGCCGGACGATCTTCATATTGAATTCCGGTATTTCGTGTGGGCTCTAGAGGATTCGACAGTCTACACGCCTTCCTTGCGGGGAAGGAATCGATTCAGTGTGAGTTTCTCTTTTGGACCGATTTAAACAAAAAATTCGCGACTTGGCCTTTACTTCGAAAAGAAAAATTCTAGCGTAAAGCACGTCGGAAAAGTATCCCAATTACAGCGCTCATTGCAATCGACCGTAAATTTGCCTGCTTCTCATATCATTCGCTTCCCATTCTCACCTTGTGATGACGAAAATTTTCGAATTCGAGATTTTTGCAGATGTCCACGTTTTGAAGTCCCCTGATACCGAAGAAGTGGTTTTTAAAAAATGTCTCTCTCTCTCTCTCTCTCTCTCTCTCTCTCTCTCTCTCTCTCTCTCTCTCTCTCTCTCTCTCTCTCTCTCTCTCTCTCTCTCTCTCTCTCTGTGTGTGTGTGTGTGTGTGTGTGTGTGTGACCACGATAGCGGTCAAACCGCTGTAGATATCAATTCCAAATTTTGTATTTACGTGTATAATCTCCCTCTTGAGATCTGATTAGTTTTTCAGTAAAATCGGTAGACCGGAAGTAGCAGTTAACTTCAGTGAAAAAATCGAATTTTGCCAATATTTCGTCAAATACTAAGTTTAAACAAATTTATAAAGAATTCATATGTACTTATTAAGTTTGAAACAAATTGTCTTAAAAAAGTTTTTCGAAATTCCAACCGGAAGTAGGTCTTTTACTCTTATCTAAAATCAGCTTTTTGCGAATATCTCGCAAGTCATGCTTTTTAGAGAAGTACGTTAAGAGTATAAAAGTATTTAAAGCATAATTTTCAATATCTTTTGTATAAAAAAAATTTCAAAATTTAGACCAGAAGTGCCACTTTTACTAAGTTAAGTTATGCATTCCATGTATATTTATCAAGAGTACAAAAGTATTTAGAGTTGGATATGGAATATTTTTTGTATAAATGAAATTTCAAAATTCGGACCGGAAGTAACACTTTCATACGTATAAGAAAGTCGTGTGGTGGCCACACCTCATTTTTGACTCTCACTTAATGCAGTAGTCGACCGATTCCGATAGAATTGCGGTTTCGTTTGGCCCGGTGAAGATGCAATAATGTGAGGATAGACGATCCGATGACTTTGAAAAACACTTCGGTCAAATATGTGTATAAATGTTTACTATTAAATATTCTATCATCAAATATAATAGCATAAAGTTGACTCTTTTTATATCGTTTATCAAATGCGTATAGTTTGTCCTTTCTTTTATGTAACAGCCTTAGTTAGTAGGCATTAATATAATTCATGCATTTTTGTGTTTTTCTCTAAAATAAACAACTCTATTAAGAAAAGAAAATAATGCAAAAATTGCACTTAACATTATAAGTGTATGCCTTCTGTGTCGTTAAACCAAGTTTGATATTCTAAAATATAAAATAAATTTTAAAAAATGCTAAACGGCAATGCGTTCCTTACCGGGCCATAGTTTTCAATAGGTAAACACATGGTGATTTTAGTTTTAAATTGGAAATATTCGCAATATCTTTCTTTTTAAAGACAGGAAACCCCAGAACCTTTAAATCGTCCGTCTATTATAGTAGTAATTAATCAGTATTGTTTCAAAACGTAACTAAAAAATGAGGTGTGGCCACCACACGACTTTCTTATACGTATGAAAGTGTTACTTTCGGTCCGAATTTTGAAATTTCATTTATACAAAAAATATTCCAAATCCAACTCTAAATACTTTTGTACTCTTCATAAATATATACCGAATGCATAATTTACGACATATTTGCAAAAAATCGTTATTCGGTAAGAGTAAAAGTGATACTTCCGGTCCGAATTTTGAAATTTTTTTTATACAAAAGATATTAGAAATTAAGTTTTAAATACTTTTGTATTCGTAGCGTACCTGTCTAAAAAGCATGACTTGCAAAATATTTGCAAGAAACTGATTTTCGATAAGAGTAAAAGACCTACTTCCGGTAGGAATTTCGAAAAACCTTTTTAATAAAATTGTTCACAATTTCAATTTTAAGTACATATGAATTCTTTATAAATTTGTTTAAACTTAGTAATTCACGAAATATTTGCAAAATTCGATTTTTTCACTGAAGTAAACTACTACTTCCGGTCTGCTGATTTTGCTCAAAATCTAATCAGTTCTCAAGAGGGAGATTATATTCGTAAACACAAAATTTGAAATTGATATCTGCAGCGGTTTGACCGCTATCGTGGTCACACACAGAGAGACAGACACACAGACACACAGACATTTTTTGGTATCAGGGGACTTCAAAACGTGGACATCTGAAAAAATTTCGAGGTCGAAAATTTTCATCATCACAATACTTCCTTATACTACGTATAAGAAAGTAAAAATCTTGAATACTATATGATTTCGGTTATTAATAAAAAATTCTTTGACTTTATTTGTATCAAAATTGCTTCAACAGTGTTGGCTGTGATTTTTCAAATCTATATACGTCAATTCTATGTTAAATAAACAATTGCAATTCTAACTTTTTGTAGATTGAATTTATATTGACCGCCTTAAACTCTATCGTAGATACGTAGAAAGTATTTTGATTAATGACACCACTCATTCGACGCGAACAGACATGCATGCATTTTATGTCCGACCCTAGCGTTGGACGAGCCATAAATATTGTGACAGTGCTTGTCAAAAACAAACGACACGTATTAGTATTTTCAGTAAATTTATGTACATATTTGTATATATAACTCTAACCCACGAATTCGTAAATTGTCAGGGACAGAGATAGGCGTGTACGCAATTTATTTTGTCGCGTTCATTTTAAAGGCACGAAGAGGGATGTGCATCAAAAATAGAAATTTATGTGTATTCGTTCAACTATATTATCGTGTATGCTTGTTAGATTCATATGCTGTAGAAGATTGACTCTATTACATCAGGTGATGATACTAGTAGCCCGTTCGCCTTGTAGATGAAATTCAAAGGCCAATATTGTTACTGGATCTACTTTGATATACCAAGGCAACTTCTATAGTAAATTCATGATAGGAGTGTGTGCACGTCATTAATAACGTTTTAATTATGCCATAAAATATTTACAACAATATTGGAAACATATTATGCAGGTTATGTGAAATATATATGAATAAATGTATGAATGCACATCTACCCAAAGCTGGCATTGCGACAACAACGTACACACAGCTGTTTCGATCTTACATAGATTTCATCAGCTCACGAGCATGCTGTTCACAATGCCTTACAAACTTAGATTAGCTGCATATACAGCTTTCGATGCTCACCATTGGTATATCGGTTATTAGAAGACATAGAGGAACGCAACAAATCTCATTTCATATTCATTCGGACCTTTTACAATTTTGAGATATTTTGAAAAAACCAATATTTGCCGACTTGAATTTTCTTCAATAACTCGATAACACCTAATGCGATCGCATTTAAACTCTAACATTGTTGAGACACTTTTTTAAGACAAATTTTTTGGTGTTAACAGTAACCCCTGATTTTCATTTGTTTTCAAGCGCTATCTTTTGTTTTTCTTATGGCAGCCATATTGGATTTTTAATTAGTTAGATAGTTCTTAAAAATAGCTTTTCAATAATGTACAACATGCCTAAAAAATCTTTAATTATACGAGAGATACGAACATTTGAATAACATTTCACTCTATTATCATAAATAAACTATGTCATTGTTGACATATAAAAGTCCTGTGAAATTGGTGGGAGATTTAGAAATTTTTGTAAGTAATTACCGTTAAGCATGGAGATTAATAAGCATTGATATCAGCACACACATTTTCAAATGAAGTAAAGGATTGATATGTTGGAAGTTTATTTCAAAGTAAATAGAATCTCTGAAAATGCTTGCACAAGTTACGCTCACAGTTTTCCCACAACCACACCGGACAATTTTTAGCAGAAGAATCAGAAATTTAGTGAACTATGGAAGCTTCGAACGAAAAGATCTATCAAGCTAACAATGCTGATATACTTCAAAATAATATTTTACAATATGTTATGAACAATCCAAGTCATAAGTACGCCGAGTGGCTCGAAAAACTGGAATTCCGAAATCTAGTGTTTACAGAACGTTGAGAAAAAACAAATACCATCCATACAATTCCAATTTAGCAGGTGGTATCTACAAAAATGTGAAGATGATACTGATTTTCCTAGGAAAATACTTTGGACATATGAAACACGGTTTACCAACTGCGGAGTGTTCATAATAATAATAATAATAATAATAATAATAATAATACACTTTATTCAATGTTGCATTAGAGCGTAGAACACGTCATACACATAAAGTTAAAAAAAACGATATATAAGTATATAAATAAGTATATAAAAGTAAAAGCAGACTTTAGACAACACATTCAAATTTTACAGGTTCTTTAAAAAAGTCCTCGGTCTTATACAAGGTTCTTACAATTAAAATATTTCTAAGTGTACTTTTAAATCGTTTTTGTGGCAGTTATCTGATCTTGGCTGGAAGATGATTATAAATCTTCATGCACTGATGTAGAACATTTTTCTAAATTTTTGCCAAGTGCATTCGCGGTTGTGACAAAAAATTATGAGAGTTTCCTCTTGTATTATGGCAGTGTGATAGTTCATATTTTTTAAAAAATTCAAGATAGTTCTGCTTCACAAATAGTGCACATTCTAACACAAACATAGATGGCAATGTCAGTATATTGTTTAACTTGAAAATGTTGACACAAGAATCACTTGGACGCATACCAAAAACCGATCTTATGCAGGCCTTCTCAAGTATCAAAAGTCTATCCTAGTCCACCGAGTTACCCCAGAATATCACGCCGTATTTAAGTCTGGAGTACACATTAGAGTAATAAACAGTCATTGCGGCACCAACACCAACGTTTTTTGCCACCATTTTCAGAGCATAGCACGAGCTGCTTAGTCTACCAGCTAGATAATCCACATGCTGACGCCAAGACAAATGAGACTCTATGGACCATCCCAGTAAAGGCGCACTCTCTACAGAAGTAAGTATATTTCCACTGTGTGGCGTTTACCAAAGTTGGTGAATTTTATGAAACTGGTCTTGTGTATGTTAAGTTTTAAATTATGACTGGATAACCACTCCTACATATTTGCAAGTTGTATCTTTAATTTATTGGAACAATCTCTCTCACCAGCTGCCCGAGTCACAATGGAGGTGTCATCGGCATACATAACAGCCAAGCTGTCCACAACGTCCGGGAAATCGTTGACATAGAGTATAAACAGCAGTGGTCCCAGGATAGAACCCTGCGGAACCCCAAAGGAAACCCTGCGCCACTCCGAGCGTATTTCCTTCCCCGTATTATCATATGTTGCTACACATTGTTTCCTTCCCGCCAGATAGGACGCAATCCACTCTCGCGCCACTCCTCTGAAGCCAACCAATTCCAGTTTTTCCAAGAGGACTCCATGATGAACTGTATCGAAAGCCCTAGATAGGTCTATTAGAGTACAAATTACGCTTTCTTGATTATTAATACCATCGAATATTTCCATAGGCATAACTATCATCACTGGTCTACTGAAAATCCACATTTGTAAATCAAAGAAGATTTCAAGTTCTATTTGGTTTTAATCTCTGGTGTAATTTGATTGGTACGAACTTTTATTGACTTCTTTTTTGTTTTTTATTATATTATCAGTATCATCTTTACTTCATTTTTGTAGATACCACCTGCTAAATTTTAATCTTCGTTGATAGTCATTATCGCTTAAACCCTGCACAATTGTTGGTTTGTATGGGTGGTATTTGTTTTTTCGCAACTTTCTGTAAACACTAGATTTCGGTATCCCAGTTTTTCGAGCCACTCGACGTACTGATGTACTTGGATTGTTCATAACATATTGTAAAATATTATTTTGAAGTATATCAGCATTGTTAACTTGTTAGATCTTTTTTGTTCGAAGCTTCCATAGTTCACTAAATTTCTGATTATTCTGCTAAAAATTGTCCGGTGTGGTTGTAGTCTTTCCGGAAAACGCTGAGCGTAACTTGTTCAAGCATTTTCAGAGATTCTATTTACTTTGAAATAAACTTCCAACATATCAATCTTTACTTCATTTGAAAATGTGTGTGCTAATATCAATTCTTATTAATTTCCATGCTTAACCGTAATTACTTACACAAAGTTCTAAATCTCTCTCCAATTTCACTGCACTTTTACATGTCAATAATTATAGAGCTTATTTATCGTCTGTTTTACACTACCATTTAATTTCATAGCCAACTAATTTCGTATTAGAGTGAAATTTTATACAAATGTTCATATCTCTCGTATAAATAAAGATTTATTGGAATGTTGTACATTATTGAAAAGATATTTTTAAGGACTATCTAACTAATTAAAAATCCAATATGGCCGCCATAAGAAAAACAAAAGATAAGAACTTGGAAACAAATAAAAATCGGGGGTTACTGTTAACACCAAAAAAATTTCCTTAAAAAAGTGTCTGAACAATGTTAGAGTTTAAAAGCTATCGCATTAGGTGTTATCGAGTTATTGAGGAAAATTCAAATCGGCAAATATTGGTTTTTTCAAAATATCTCAAAATTGTAAGAAGTCCGAATGAATTTGAAATGAGGTTTGTTGCGAGCATTGAATTCTGCAAAATATTCCCCATTTAATCTCTTCTAATAACCGATATACCAATGGTGAGCATCGAAATCTGGACACACTGTATAGTCGACTTACGTACCAAAGCCATGAGAGATTCCCAGCGGCATCTGTTACACAAGTGCAACAAAGCAAGGTAATAATACCCACCGCAGTACAACAAGCTGCCTGCACGTTGTTTGATCGCAATGCTAGGCTTGGTGTAGATGTGCATTCATACATTTATTCATACACGAAGTTTTTCATGTATGTATACTTGAGTGATTTAATAGTGTGAGAGCTTATTCTCCAAGAATTATTTTGTTACATTTTATCGAAATATTACCATTTATTATCAAATGCAGGAAAATTAAATTCGATAATTTTCTCATAAATACATGAATAAAAATCTTGTACAGACGCCAAAATCTAATTTTTATCCTTTACACGTTAAATAACAAACAGATTTTTATCTCATATTATAGCATAATTACTAAATAAAGAGTTTTGTTTTTCGAATAGGTACTTTTAAAAGAAACACGTGTTGATGTATGTCTCATGTAAATTGCAGCTTTATCAATTTTAAGAATTTTCTTCAGTATCTTTTAATGTTCAAGAAAACGGACATTTTCTGCAAGATGTTGACTGTAATAATTTTTCGTCATACCCCAGATGTGTTTAATGATATTCAAAATGCAATGATATGGTGGCAGCCGTAGAACTCTTTTTTTGTGATCAACTTCATATACAGGTGCAGACTGATTTCTACAAACCATACAAATACGTTCAATATCAAGAAACATAACTATAATCGTGGAATTAATGTACGCACTTGTAAACTAAATCCAGTAATTGTACTTTCAGCAAACCAATGTCGTAAGAAATATTATTTTGGTTAGCCATTCCTGAATATTTGTTAACAATAGATAGACAGACAACTAACTATGGGATTAATAATAACTGATGGTACTTCCAAATATCACAAAAATTGATGCTGAAACCATTGTAAATAATTTACTCTATTCATTTAGCAGTAATAGTCGCCACTGCTAGTTGCAGATAGAAGTACAGCACCATTCAGTATTGCCCATCAATATTGCCAGTCTAGAACATTGGTTTAAGATATATATTATTGGATAAATATTTTACTTAGTACTTTTTTCCACCAACTTTTTCCGAAGAATACTACTTTTATCACTATCCTGCCATAAACACAACCATCCAAGTTTTGCTCAAATTAGACAAACTGATAAGTATTAGAATACTTCAATTGCACATATTCTGTCAAGGAGTTCACACGTTGTCGTGCAATGTGTGGTAATTCCATCAATCCCCTTCTCGGGTCACCTTTTTAATATAACAAAAGCTCAAATTTCGTAATTTTTTCATAGCGATGTTTGATCGCGCATAAAAATGTCGTGCTCTCAAAGTATATGACCCAAAGATTTCAGTGTAATGTGCTGTTCTATAATTATAAAAGACTGTATTTTAGAGCACAGTGTTTTAATAGTATATTACATACCAAGGTTGAGAAGATGACTATTATTGCCCGAGTGGCGAGATTAAATTCCGAGGCGCAAAGCGCCGAGGAATTTAAGCCACAAGGGCAATAATAGTCTTCTCAACCGTAGTATGTATACTATTTTTTGTACCAGTAGTCTAATTGGACCTTAAAACCTTAATAATTATGAATAAATTTACTCATATATGTAAGAATGCCCTTGTAATAAAACTTCATGTAAACAAATAAGTAGGCTATATTTTGATGTTTACAAATAAGTTTTGACGTAAATGCTGAAACTAAAAGTCAAGTATTTTTTAGATTATTTTTCATTCCATTTATAATGTCTAAAGAGTTTAGATGTACACCACCTGAAATGCGCGAGATTGCAGAACAGGCAGCTGAGAACTTGCTTCCGCATAAATCTAATCACAATCACTTATACATGAAAACATTTACAGAATTTAAAAAATGGTATAATTCCAAATATACAGTAGTAACTTCTGAAAACGTACTTCTGGCTTATTTTCATGAATATTCAAAAAATAAAAAAGCCTCGACTTTATGGGCGCAATATTCAATGTTGAAAGCTACACTTGGCCTAAAAGAGAATATTAACATATCAAAATATTTTAAATTAGTTGCCTTTTTAAAAAGAAAAACTTAAAATTATAAGCCCAAAAAATCATTAGTATTTACTCGAGGAAATTATAAAATTCTTTACTGAGGTACCCGACATATGTTACATTGCAACTAAGATAGTATGTTTATATATTAATACTTTGAAATTATTGATAATTTATATCTCTGTAGACTGGTCTTGTAATTGGTGTTGCTGGTGCATGCCGAAGGATGATTTGTGTAATTTATTAATTTCTGATGTCATCATGAGAGATAATTTAATTGTTATTCACATCCACAATAGCAAAAATGGTACGTCTCAAAAGTTTGTAATAATGGAACCACTTTGTAGCTAAAGGTTATATCGAAGATTCCCTAGAAAATAAAAAAAATATAGAATGTATGTTACAAGATCTACCTACATCTACTTACGCAACCACACCTGCAATATATACAGGAATTTTCAATATGAATTAAATAATTATTTGCATCTGTAATAGTTAGGTGATATATTGATTCCATATTATACTATCATACATATTTTATGTATTAATAGACAAATGCTTTTTTTTTTCATGTAAACAACAAAGTATTGTTAGAAAATATAAAATTAATAGCAATTGCTAAATAAACGTATATTATAATTCTGGTATTGTTAACCTAAAATTGTGCCTAAAATAGAGTTATTTATTTTGACGGTTCACAACTTGACATACTACTACTACTACAAGCATGAGTGCATGGTTGCGGCATTCGTTTTATTTGTTTTCATTATTTCCCTAGGTCAATAATGGCCTCATTATTTACCTCTTATTAGTTCCAGGTCGTGAAATGTCATTTCGTGGCGCTTTGTTACGTGTAAAAATGCTATGATTTTTTACTACTGGTACAAAAAAGTACTTACTGTTTCTATACTTATCATAGACAGCATTTCTATATCAATGACGGGTTTTTGTTTTGACACAATTTCGTACAGGGGATGTAAGTGGGTCCTCTTTTCGAACATCGGAACATACCTAAGATAGATTTAAGACATATTTCTAATGCTCCTGATGCTCGCTACAAAAAAATTATTATAATAATATGTGATGTGTGAAAAATATAAAATTTATCTGTCCTTCATCAATTAAAGGCAACAAAATGTCACATCATTATCACAGTCTGCTTCGGAAAGCTAGAACAGCTGCAACTTGCTATTTGCACGGACTTTAAAATGCTTGTTGTATTATTAGTTATGAAAATAACTGTTTTGTTGATCATTATTAAAATTATAAATGGAGAAAGATTAAAACCAACCGCTATATAACCTAAATGTAATAGCAGTAATTCCTAGTAGTTAACAAAAGCAACATTTCATATCACAATGAAAATAAAACGCCAAATATTTTTATTTGAAAAATACTTATTATTACATTAAATTTGTAAATTTATGTAAACAGTAGTCAATAGTGTATTTAGTGTTGATGAATATGTTGTAAAGTGGTATATTTTAAATAATGTGCCACGTTAGCCGTTTCAATTCTGGTACATAGTAATGGGTCAAGTTTTGTCGGTCGCAACAAAATGAGACAAAAAATCTACGGGGAGGAGTTGCTAAAGAGCTTCAAATTCTCTTTGGAAATTCGCGCTCATTTACGTTTTTGGTCTGCATTCAGTAACCCCGGCACCTGCCTGGTAGTCTCTTTCTCCTTCACTCTTGGCTGTCCAATATTTGTTACATATTACATATTAGACAATATCTCAGTTGAGTCAATCTTCTTAAAGAAGAAGTACCAACTGAATTGCACCAAGAATAGCAATTTTCTTACACAACTGTAAACTAAACGTCAGGCTACGTTTTTTTATTTAAATATCTTCTTGTAAACGCATGGTTTACACGAAAATAATACCATTTATTTCACAACCAAACACTAATAAGCGAATCTCACCTTCCGTCGAATCATCCTACCTTTTATCCCGAACTTCTCGTATCGATTCCTGTCTACTCTTTCAGCAATATAATGAATGCTTTCGGTAACTTCTGTTCCTCATATTGTTTACTGTGCGTTGAGTTGATTTATACTTCTTCAAAGAATGTGCCCTATATTTTGTCAGTTACTTATTTCTGTGTGCGTTATTTTTGTCTGGTTTTTCTTTTATTATATTTTTAACACAAATGTAGATGTTAGAGTTTCTCTGTTCAAGGTTTAATACAAAAGTAACATTGACCACTAATAGTATTTAGAATAAACTAATTTTTAAATTACAAAGCAATACTAACAAGATAACAAAAGAGACAACTGAGGGTAATAATGAGAAGAGGAAAAGAAATAAGACTAAAAGACGACTATTATGTGAAAATATACAAAACTAAATGTAAGTTTATTTTATATGTATGTATATGTTCATCGGTCATACAATGTTCATATGTTATAAGTATAGTTTGTTTTTATAAATTTATTTGTACAGAGTGTTTTATACAAACTAATGATAAACATAGTAAAACTAATGATAAGACAGAAGATCTAATTTTAATTTGTTCTTTTTCTAAAAAAAATTACAGATGTCTGGGGAAAACATGATTAAAATGTTGAAACGTTACAGTTAATTACAGTTTTATTAATATCATGTCGCTATCCCCAAAGAAAATATCTATTATATATATATATATATATATATAGATCTTTCATACAAAGTCAGGCCAACTATAGCAAGATGAATGCACAATCTTGAGCCAGGAAAACAAACCTGAGCCATATATATGGTTCAGGATCGTTTTCCCAATATAACTTCTCTAGGTCAAGTCGTAAAGTAAACATACCAATACAATTTGAAGTGACCTTCAATTTCGCGGTCACCCAGCAGGCTTGTCTTTGTTTAGTACTTGCCGGTTACGAAAAAAATGGACATTTATGATGGTTCAGCTTTGTAGGAATAACCGTTTGTTTAGTTCTAGGTTATGCCGCTTGAAGTCGTTGTGGTAATATACTGTATATAGTTGGGTATTCACAATTCTGAGCCAATTAAGCCTGGCAACAATGCTTGTTTTCTAACATAAAGGTCTATATGCATCGTGATTGTTATCTACTACCTGCTACCCTCACTTTTACACCATATGATTGCCGCCGTTTGCCATTGTGTGGTATAGTGTATATTTGGAACATACGAGTATTTAGAAATAGAGAAGTTTGTCGTGCGGTTAAAACACCGGGCATTTACGTTCTTTTTTTTTAATTTATTCACATGCACGCGGTATTTGTTGCGCGGTGAAGAATGTTTTTATCGAAAATGTCATTATTAAATACCTAAAAATCACTGAAATTTTTAATATAAAATCTTTTAAAACAGTTTTTAAAGGAAAGCTTTTTATTTTAATTAAACAATATTTTTAACTACAAAAGGAGATTAAAACATGAATCATGTTTTTATTGTGCAAAATGACATTATTTGATATTTAATGATTTGATAATACAATAATGTCTTTCTTAATATTGCCTGGACAATTTAGAAAAACTTTACATATCTCTACATGATTATCTTGAGATTTTGGACCTATTTATATCTACTTTAAATTTAGAATTGCCCCATAAACTAAAACCATAGGAGACATAGGACAAATAGCAAGATCTAATTCAAACCGCTCACGTGGAACGTAACTAGGTACACTTGCGTTCTAGCTTACAGTTCTTCTTAATAAATTCGTTAATACATACATATGTAATTGTCTGTTCATTAGAAACATTTACTCTTCAGCAAATTTCAGACCCGATGTGCAATTGTGTGCAGAAAAATCGCCTACACTTCAAAATCAAGCAATCAACTTTTTAAGTATTTTGAACTTTGTAAATGTGAATCTTGAGATTATATTTGCAAATAGGTTATAAACTGTCAGTGAAATTGTCATTTTTTTAATTTGAAAGCCAGTAAACTTACTTATTAATTATTATTTATTGAAATCAATTTATAAAATCGTTATTAGGTAAATAAAAACAACCAACAATTTTAATAATATATTTTATAAAGAACTGTGGATAAAGGTCCCTTCAATAATTTTCATCCAGACACAATTTCTCTCTCTCTCTCTCTCTGTGTGTGTGTCTGTGTGTGTGACCACAATAGTGGTCAAACTGCTGCAGATATCAATTCCAAAATTTGTATTTACGTGTATAGTCTCCGTCTTGAAAGAACAAAAGTATTTAGAACTTAATTTTCAATACCTTTTGTATAAAAAAAAATTTCAAAATTCAGACCGGAAGTGTCACTTTCACTCTTATCGAATAGCGATTTTTGCAAATATGTCGTAAGTTATGCATTCTATATATATTTATCAAGAGTACAAAAGTATTTAAAACTGGATTTGCAATATTCTTTGTATATATGAAATTTCAAAATTCGGCCCGGAAGTAACACATTGTCTTAGGGAGTAGCACTTTTTTTCGAATATCTTGCAAAATATTCGTTCTATAGAGATTTATTAAGACATTGGAAGTACTCAGAATAGGATTCTGAGTAACTTCTGTATAAAAGTTTTTTAAAATTGTATAGTTTAAAACGCTCATACGTATAAGAAAGTCGTGTGGTGGCCACACCTCATTTTTTTCCTATATCGTACTCAAAAAGTATATACTAGAAGAAAGGCGTCTACTTCTTGCATTTACTAACTTGCGATTAACACCGGTAGGAATTTCGAAAAACTTTTTAAATAAAATTGTTCTCAATTTTAATTTTAAGTACATATGAATTATTTATAAATTTGTTTCAGTTTTTTGTAAACATTTCAGAAGTCATGCTTTTTAGACAGGTACGTTACGGGTATAGAAGTATTTAGAACTTAATTTTCAACACCTTTTCTATAAAAAAGATGTCAAAATTCGGACCGGAAGTACCACTTTTACTCTTACCGAATAGCGATTATTTGCAAATATGTCGTAAATTATGCGTTCTATATATATTTATCAAGAGTAGGTACAAAAGTATTTAGAGTTGGATTTGCAATATTTTTTGTATACATGAAATTTCAAAATTCGGACCGGAAGTAACACTTTTACTCTTAGGAAGTAGCACTTTTTTTCGAATATCTTGCAAAGTTTCGCCGTTCCTGAAAAAGATGTCAAACGACAAGATGCGTCCGAACACAAGCTTAAATAGTAGCTTTAATTGCAACCGGACTTTGTGCAAAATCCTAGAGTTTGTCTATATGTTTATTATGGAAGTGCCTTTCGCAACCGCCACTAGTTTGACAAGCAGAACAGAACACACCATAAATGATAGGTACTATATGTATCGACAAGTGTGCACCAAAATTGTATCAGTAAAATGACGAGGCCCACTAATTGGTACGCCTGATGATATAGCATATTTTTCTGCTAGAAGGAAATACCATCGAGGGCGAATGCTACAAGGTGATAGACCTCCTGCTTCTGAAGAAAGTGACGCCGAAATAGATAATCATCAAAATCATGGGGCTAGAGTTGACGGAAAATAGGTGCTTAATTGCTACCAATTATTGCAAGAGAAATACAACCTGGATCGACGATACATTCGGACGAATGTATATAGTATTTTAAATCAAAGGGGTTTTATTCGTCATACAGTAAACTATCAAACTGAATTAAGTGAACCCGCACACTCGGGCTAACACCCAACGTATAAAGAAATTATGGCCTAATGTGAAAACTCTCATTCGGCAAAAAATGAGAAGCCTTCCATCGCATAATTTACAGTCACACTTAGCATATTTCTGTTGGAAGAAATACGGAGAAAAGAACCTGACCTTACTTCTAACTTTCTTACACAATATTCGAATTGTATATAGATAAGTTTTTTGGCACTAGTTATTGCAATATGTACTTCTTAAACAATAATTATCGTTCAAAGAAAAGAATTCCAATAACTTTTACTTTCTTATACGTAGTATAAGGAAGTATTGTGATGATGAAAATTTTCGACCTCGAGATTTTTGCAGATGTCCACGTTTTGAAGTCCCCTGATACAGAAAAAGTGGTTTTTAAAAAATGTCTGTCTCTCTCTCTCTCTCTCTCTGTGTGTGTGTGTGTGTCTGTGTGTCTCTGTGTGTGTGTGTGACCACGATAACGGTCAAACCGCTGTAGGTATCAATTCCAAATTTTGTATTTACGCGTATAATCTCCCTCTTGAGATCTGATTAGTTTTTCAGTAAAATCGGTAGACCGGAAGTAGCAGTTTACTTCAGCGAAAAAATCGAATTTTGCCAATATTTCGTCAACTACTAAATTTAAACAAATTTATAAAGAATTCATATATACTTAAAATTAAAATTGAGAATAATTTTATTTAAAAAGTTTTTCGAAATTCCTACCGGAAGTAGGTCTTTTACTCTTATCGAAAATCAGTTTTTTGCGAATATTTCGCAAATCATGCTTTTTAGACAAGTACGTTACGGGTATAAAAGTATTTAAAACATAATTTTCAATATCTTTTGTATAAAAAAAATTTCAAAATTCAGACCGGAAGTGTCACTTTCACTCTTATCGAATAGCGATTTTTGCAAATATGTCGTAAGTTATGCATTCTATATATATTTATCAAGAGTACAAAAGTATTTAAAACTGGATTTGCAATATTTTTTGTATATATGAAATTTTAAAATTCGGACCGGAAGTAGCACTTTTACTCTTAGCGAGGAGCACTTTTTTGATAATATCTTGCAAAGTATGCATTCTATAGAGATTTATTAAGAGAATAGAAGTACTTAGAATAGGATTTTGAATAATTTTTGTAAAAAAAATTCTTAAATTTCTATAATTTGAAACGCTTATACGTATAAGAAAGTCGTGTGGTGGCCACACCTCATTTTTTTTAAAGTGATAACCAACTTATACTACTGAAGTAACTTATTTACTTAAACCAATTTTACCATTTTCTTAAATTGAATAAATCTATTTCTCACGCAAGAAAATCATTTTAGGTACTTACTTTAATACCAATTTTCTTATATGCATGTGTTTTTTTCTTAATTAAAAAAAAATTTCTTAATTTAAAAAAACGAAAACAAAAAAATATTTGTCTTTGTCTAAGAAAATATTTTCTTTCGTATATACAAAACTTTAATTTACTTAACTTTTATTACAAATAAATATTTCTAACAATGTACTTTATTTATATAAGTATTTCTCCTATAAATATATTTTTTATACACGTTTTATGCGTTTCATTTCAGCCCTAATAGTATTACTAAAGTTTGCGATTATTGAAAATATACTACTTTTGTAATTATTCTGTTCATTTTTTCGGTATTTGTTAACTGCAGTTTATCCATTATTATCACTACCTATTGTAAAATAAATTTATAACATTTCTTTTCCGCAATATTGTATCAGCTTTGTGTTCTTAGATTCGTAATAAGAGACATCAGAAATCCTTAGTCATCAAATTTAAAACAAATTGATACAGATTTTATATTTTCATCATAATTTTTGGAATTGGAACACTGCGCGATAGTTGACGCTCGGCATTAAGTCTGCATACACATACATTATTCAAGCAATTCAGTCCTAATGTACATCATATTTTAATTTGTTAATTAATTTGTTTGAATTAAAAAACTTCTTTGCTTGAAAAAGAAAACTATTAAACGCAAGCATTACAAATGCATAACTTTTATCTGAGCTTTCGGGGCTAATCATTTCGATATTAATAAATTAATCAGTCAGAAACTGTTTCTATCAATTTTTGTGAGATGCCTTATGATCGAAACTAATAACTTTAATATTCAAATAGGTTTCATTAATTCATAAAATAGAACTAAACATGAACTGTAGTAGAATACAAAAAGAAATAACTCATTTAAAGTTCCATTATAATTCCCAACCTATAATCATTTTCCATACCGCTTCTTACTCTGTCTTGCTTTGTACGAGGCACAAAATGTAAACCACATTACACTCGCAAGTTTAAATCACCCTTCTGATGTGTTTACGGCAACACCGCACTGGTTCAGGACAAGCGGTACTATTACATGTTTGCGTATATACTGGACCAGTGTTGCCAACTTGGGGGTTTTCCCCCTAGATTTAGGGGGTTTTTTGAGCCAAGGGGGAAATCTGGGGGGTTTTATTTTTTAGGGGTATTTTTAGGGGTATTTGTAGAGGACATTGAAAACTGTTATACTTGAGTATTGCATTATTGCAAACAAAATGAACGATAGAACGATTTAGAAACAAATAATTTGTTTCTAAATTTGATTATTCAGCGGGGTAGAGTACTAAATTCTTCATAAGTTGACGTTGAAAGGTCTTCTCCAAATTTAAAATCAACAAAAATCTACTATTTTTCAACTATTCACATATCCACTATATAGGACCTTTAAGAGACTTTTCTGATTCGAAAATTCATTAATTAATTAATAGTAGCTATACAAAATATCGAACTTTTCTTTAATTTTCTTTAATGTCTTAGCAACAAGATTTGCTAGAAACTTCATGAAAATAGTGTACCTAATTGGCTAAAAATGAATTAAAGCCAAAGCAGGGTATCTGTGCCAGTTATTGGCACGTTTGCCAATGATTGACAGGTGCAAGTGAGCCATTAATTGGCATGGGGTGTCTGTTTCATTGCCATTGTTGCGCGTAGGCCAATCAATTCGCGTTAAAAATAATTAAACATTTTGTCATAAGAAACACTATATAATTACGAAATATGAAAACATGGAACACAACTTAGAAACACTGAAGAAAAAAGGAAATTAATTACACCTTAACATTATCAAATTTCTCTTGACTTGCTTAAAGCAGAACAAAACTTAAAAACATACCTGAGTGCATAGGAACCTACCTTTAAGTGTTTGTAAACGGCTGCACTGCATGCGCACGTCGCAACGGTAGCCCCAACGGTATCTAATTAACTCCGACTAACTTTTTTAGGTGCTTAATGTTTTATATTCTTGGTAACCAAGAAAAAAATTAATAGTATCCAAAATCACCAGATATAGTAATTTAAATAATAATCACGAGGTAATTTAAAATTAAGAAAAACAACCAGAACTGGTGATAAATCACCAGCATTGGCAACACTGACTTGTCAAACAGACCTGTCAAATTAACGCCCGCGTCGTATGTGTAACACGCTAACACGTCATACAAGGATGATACATTGTGCAAAAAAAATACTTCATGTAGAAAACAAGCGGATTTTGCTTTTTACAGCCAAAAACAATGGAGGTGCCAATCATCGAGGCCTTCCAACAATACCCCCCGCTATTCTGGAAAGTTTAAATAAAGATTGATTAAATATATGATAAAAACTTATAACCTTTTTTTATTTATATATAATAAAACACAAGTGTATAGTTTCAAAATTATTATAATGTTTAACACACTACATATGATTCGCCACACTGTGGCTTCATCAGGTGGATGAAAATACTAATAATAATTTTATTTCCTGGAAACATGCGTTTGTCTATACAAATAACTGTCACAATAATATAAAGGAGTTATTTTTTTTATAACAATTTATTTACTCGTTTTAGGGGGTTTTTGATGAAATTTAGGGGGTTTTCAAGCATTATTCAGAGCATTCAGGGGGAATCGTCTGTAGTGGGTTGGCAACACTGTACTGGACTGAGTTGCTACCAAAAGCCAATGGCTTGAGATTGCCGTATTTTTGAGACGATATACAAAAACTTTATTATAAAGAAAAAGTGTTGTATATCATGATTTCCATGTGTACCATATGTCATTTAGGTCCGCCTATGTAAGAATTTTTTGTCTACGGTTACTAGAAATAGATGGTTCAGAATTGTATGAAATCCTAGTTGGCCTGACTTTGATAGAAAGATGTATATATATATATATATATATATATATATATATATATATATATATATATATACATCTTTCTATCAAAGTCAGGCCAACTAGGATTTCATACAATTCTGAACCATCTATTTCTAGTAACCGTAGACAAAAAATTCTTACATAGGCGGACCTAAATGACATATGGTACACATGGAAATCATTATATACAACACTTTTTCTTTATAATAAAGTTTTTGTATATCGTCTCAAAAATACGGCAATCTCAAGCCATTGGCTTTTGGTAGCAACTCAGTCCAGTATATACACAAACATGTAATAGCACCGCTTTTCCTGAACCAGAGCAGGGTTGCCGTAACTTAACACATGAGAAGGGTGATTTTAACTTGCGAGTGCAATGTGGTTTACATTTTGTTGCCTCGTACAAAGCAAGACAGAGTAAGAAGCGGTATGGAAAATGATTATAGGTTGGGAATTATAATGGAACTTTAAATAAGTTATTTTTTTTGTATTCTACTACAGTTCATGTTTAGTTCTATTTTATTAATTAATGAAACCTATTTGAATGCTAAAGTTATTAATTTCGATCATAAGGCATCTCACAAAAATTGATAGAAACAGTTTCTGACTGATTAATTTATTAATATCGAAATGATTAACCCCGAAAGCTCAGATAAGAGTTACGCATTTGTAATGCTTGCGTTTAATAGTTTTCTTTTTCAAGCAAAGAAGTTTCTTAATTCAAACAAATTAATTAACAAATTAAAATATTATGTACATTAGGACTGAATTGCTTGAATAATGTATGTGTATGTAGACTTAATGCCGAGCGTCAACTATCGCGCAGTGTTCCCAATTCCAAAAAACTTGATCAAAATATAAAATCTTTATCAATTTGTTTTAAATTTGATGACTAAGCATTTTTGATTCTCTTATTACGAATGTAAGAACACAAAGCTGATACAATATTGCGGAAAAGAAATGTTAAAAATTTATTTTACAATAGGTAGTGATAATAATGGATAAACTGCAGTTAATATATACCGTAAAGATAAACAGAATAATTACAAGTAGTATATTTTCAATTATCGCAAACTTTAGTAATACTATTAGGGCTGAAATGAAACGTATAAAACGTGTATAAAAAATATATTTATAGGAGAAATACTTATATAAATAAAGTACATTGTTAGAAATATTTATTTGTAATAAAAGTTAAGTAAATTAAAGCTTTGCATATACCGAAGAAAATATTTTCTTGTTTTCGTTTTTTTAAATTAAGAAAATTGGTATTAAAGTAAGTAAAATGCTTTTCTTGCGTGAGAAATAGATTTATTCAATTTAAGAAAATGGTAAAATTGGTTTAAGTAAATAAGTTACTTCAGTAGTATAAGTTGGTTATCACTTTAAAAAAATGGGATTTATTTCCTAAAAGCAAATATTTATTTGCGCCAATTCAATTACACATTTGAACTAAGTAACTTGGCGATTTGTTATAGGAAAGTACTTTCTTGATAGAAGCATAATATTTATTTAATATAAAAAAATATCTATTCATCACACATTCACTGAACTAATATTTTTTTTTTTGTAAATGACTACCATGTAAACATCCACTATAGACTAAATGAGCTTAATCTTGGTCTAACCGAAGTTACAAACTGTTTTGAAGTTTATAGAAAAATATTCTTTTATCACAAAACTAGAGAAGGGAATACCTATACTTTTTATTGGATTTATAACCCGCACGCTTTAGATAAAAAGATGTGTGAATATTTTCGCCTTAAATAACTTAAAAACAACCATTCTGAAAAATAATAGAAAGAAATCCTCACTATAAGTTAAAATTGGTTACAATATCGAAACAATAACAAATACACTTGTATACCATTGTGCAAAACAACACCCCTTTTTCTGAAGTCGAGCTTGTCGAACTTAATTATTTATGAATGGCGAATATAAAAAACATTCCTGTTTTAATAGATATAAAGGAACTGTCATGTCGTACTTAGATAAGTAGTTTTATGATCTTTTTCTTGCAACTGAAGTTAGAAAAAAAAAACGGTCGCCAATGTTTTTTTCTGACCTTTTTAAATGTATGACTGCCTGCGAAGAGAGCCATAAATCTTAAAGGCTTATTTTCAAGCTATAATTATTCCTAAACTCTGTGTTAAATTAATGTAGAGGTATTTTCCTGACATCGTAAAAATTATAATAATACTGTGTAGGCTATTGATTCATATATTACATAATAATGCATTATTTTTTGAAATGAAAGAACAAATAGATAATTACAAAAATTATTTCAAAAACGTTTCTGTAGAAGGTATAGAAAATCTCATTCATCTAAACCTTATATTTAATCTTGCCAGTAATTTTTATTCATAGGTACTGAAATAATTTTAAAAAGTTATTGGAATTCTTTTCTTAACTCCGTAAATGATAGACGGGGTATTTCCGTGTTTATCGCAAGTTAGTAAATGCAAGAAGTAGACGCCTTTCTTCTAGTATATACTTTTTGAGTACGATATAGGAAAAAAATGAGGTGTGGCCACCACACAACTTTCTTATACGTATGAGCGTTTTAAACTATACAATTTTAAAAAACTTTTATACAAAAGTTATTCAGAATCCTATTCTGAGTACTTCCATTGTCTTAATAAATCTCTATAGAATGAATATTTTGAAAGATATTCGAAAAAAAGTGCTACTCCCTAAGGCAATGTGTTACTTCCGGGCCAAATTTTTAAATTTCATATATACAAAGAATATTGCAAATCCAGCTCTAAATACTTTTGTACTCTTGATAAATATATATAGAATGCATAATTTACCATATTTGCAAAAAATCGCTATTTGGTAAGAGTAAAAGTGGTACTTCCGGTCCTAATTTTGAAATTTTTTTTATACAAAAGGTATTGAAAATTAAGTTCTAAATACTTTTATACTTGTAACGTACCTGTCTAAAAAGCATACCTTGCGAAAGATTAGCAAAAAACTGATTTTCGATGCGAGTAAAAGACCTATTTCCGGTAGGAATTAAAAAAAAACTGTTTAATAAAATTTTTCTCAAATGTAATTTTGAGTACATTTAAATTCTTTATAAATTTGTTTAAACTTAGTAATTGACCAACTATTGGCAAAATTTAATTTTTTCGCTGAAGTAAACTACTACTTCCGGTCTACCGATTTTTCTGCAAAACTAGTCAGATCTCAAGACGGAGATTATACACGTAAATACAAATTTTGGAATTGATATCTATAACGGTTTGACCACTATCGTGGTCACACACAAACACACACGCAGAGAGAGAAATTGTGTCTGGATGAAAATTATTGAAGCGACCTTTATCTACAGTTCTTTATAAAATATATTATTAAAATTGTTGGTTGTTTTTATTTACCTAATAAGGATTTTATAAATTGGTTTCAATAAATAATAATTAATAAATAAGTTTACTGGCTTTCATATTAAAAAAAATGACAATTTCACTGACAGTTTCTAACCTATTTGCAAATATAATCTCAAGATTCACATTTACAAAGTACAAAATACCTAAAAAGATGATTGCTTGATTTTGAAGTATACGAGATTTTTCTGCACACAATTGCACATCGGGTCTAAAATTTGCTGAAGAGTAAATGTTTCTAAAGAACAGACAATTACATATGTATTAACGAATTTATTAAGAAGAACTGGAAGTTAGAACGCAAATGTACCTAGTTACGTTCCACGTGAGCGATCTAAATTAGATCTTGCTATTTGTCCTATGTCTCCTATGGTTTTAGTTTATGGGGCAATTCTAAATTTAAAGTAGACATAAATAGGCCCAAAATCTCAAGATAATCATGTAGAGACATGTAAAGTTTTTCTAAATTGTCCAGGCAACATTAAGAAAGACATTATTGTATTATCAAATCATTAAATGTCAAATAATGTCATTTTGCGCAATTTTGATTCATTTTTTTATCTCCTTTTGTAGTTAAAAATATTGTTTAATTAAAATAAAACGCTTTCCTTTAAAAAAATTTTTAAAAGATTTTATATTAAAAATTTCAGTGATTTGTAGGTATTTAATAATAGACATTTTCGATAAAAACATTCTTTACATTTACTAATACCGCGCAATAAATACCGCGTGCATGTGAATAAATTAAAAAAGAGAGCCCAATGTTTCAAAACGTAAATGCGCGGTGTTTTAAGCGCCCGATAATCACCTCTATTTCTAAAGCAATGCGAAGGGTCACAAAGTCCATCGTTCCGCGCCGCTTCATTGTGGAAATACTCGTACAAATATACAATATACCACGCAATGGCAATCCGCACGGAAGCAATCATGTGGTGTAAAAGTGAGGATAGCAGGTAGTAAGAATCACGATGCATCTAGACCTTTATGTTAGAAAACAAGCATTGTTGCCAGGCTTAATTGGCTCAGAATTGTGCATATGTAACTATATACAGTATATTACAACAACGACTTCAAGCGGCATAACCTAGAACTAAACAAACGGTTATTCCTACAAAGCTGAACCATCATAAATGTCCATTTTTTTCGTAACCGGCAAGTACTAAACAAAGACAAGCCTGCCGGGTGACCGCGAAATTGAAGGTCACTTCAAATTGTATTGGTATGTGTACTGTACGGCTTGAGTTAAAGAAGTTATATAGGGAAAACGATCCTGAGCCATATATATGGTTCAGGTTTGTTTGCCTGGCTCAAGATTGTGCATTCATCGTGCTATATTTGGCCTGACTTTGTATGAAAGATTTATATATATATAGATACATATATATACAGGGTGTAGATAAAGTCTGGAACAAAATTAATATTTCTGTTATCTTCGGTTTGATGGAAAAACCCTGAAACAGGTCGATTTTTTTTTTATCCCGTGCACTTTATAACATCGTGAATTTAATTCTGTCGTCATCTGGTTGCGCGCGGGCGTGACGTCATTAGTTTTTTCAAATGGTAACTCGCCACATTTATTACCCCTTGTCATTAGGTATTCCATTGTGCATGCAACGGTATAAAAAGTTTGGTACCTTACATAACAATTTTTGGGAGAAAAATACTTTCGAATTTCAAAAAATTAAAATTTTATTTTCATTAGAAATAAACAACACTACCAATGGAGCAAGTATTGTGAATGGATAAGTTCAAACACCAAGTAATGAACTGTCAATATGACGTGTCGTAGAAAGCGTGTACGTCCGTCTCGGCCAGTGTCAAATGGCCAATGGCGGACAATTTGAACACTTCCGTTGACATTTTTTTGGTGTCTTGTTTGACGACAATCCAAGATAAACCTCGGATTATAATTTATCTGATTTTTTAAAATAATTTTTGATTAGTTTTTCATTAGAAATAAAATTTTAATTTTTTTAAATTCGAAAGCATTTTTCTCCCAAAAATTGTTATGTAAGGTACCAAACTTTTTATACCGTTGCATGCACAATGGAATACCTAACGACAAGGGGTAATAAATGTGGCGGGTTACCATTTGAAAAAACTAATGACGTCACGCCCGCGCGCAACCAGATGACGACAGAATTAAATTCACGATGTTATAAAGTGCACGGGATAAAAACAAAATCGACCTGTTTCAGGGTTTTTCCATCAAACCGAAGATAACAGAAATATTAATTTTGTTCCAGACTTTATCTACACCCTGTATATTGTCATGGATAAATCAATCATTTATCTCAAGAACATTGTAGTAACTAAAACAAAGTAAATATTAGCCTTAAGTTACCACATTCAAAAGAGTACTTCATTTAATAAGCATACAGGTTATGTTTGTATTTCATGTGAATGCATGGCTTGATTGGGTAATTCGGTTGTCTGGCTTGGTATATCGAGGTGGAATTTTGTTGTTAGTTTTTATATGTTCTGGATTTCAGTGTTCATCTTTGTGTAACGCATTATGCCTGCCATACACGTTACGGTCCACCGGAGAGGTCTACCTGTGCAGGTACGCCCGCGCAGGTAGACCTGAGATGAACCTGAGCGTGTGTGGGACATTTTTTGAACCTGCGCAGGCGACCGGTGAAAGAATTGATTTTCGATTCTTTCACCGGTCGCCTGCGCAGGTTCAAAAAATGTCCCACACACGCTCAGGCTCATCTCAGGTCTACCTGCGCAGGCGTACCTGCACAGGTAGACCTCTCCGGTGGACCGTAACGTGTATGGCAGGCATTAGGATGCTGGAGCTCTAACAAAAAAAAAATAACAAGTGAAATATTTTTATGTGAACGTAAAAAAATTAAGAACTTATCTTTAGATATGTATGTGAATACCATCTTCTGTTGAATTGTTTATAACAGAATTCATGCGTAATTAGGGTAAATGTCGTGAATAAATATCATAGTATATGTTCCAATAACAACTTAGTTTTCTTCAAAGAATAGGTTATTCTATCAGTAATCAAATAGGGTCTTGTTAAAAGTATTAAATCGCTTCTGACATCAATCCTTAACTATTATAATAATAATAATAATAATAATCGATAAATAAACACTCGCCTGTTAAAATGTAAACAATTGCTTTATCGGTAATGCATATAATCTCATGAGTGTGAAGGGCTCTCCCTGGTGTTGAATGGCTTAAACTACATACCTATGGGAATCGTTTAAATACATTAGTACACATCATCTTTATGTGTATAGGTGAAGATCACGGAGGGTATTGAACAGTAAAAGCTGATATGAGGTTCATCATCTATACGTATAGATGTCATATTGATAGGAATAGAACTATATTATCATAGAACAATTAATATAAAAGAAATTAAGCAGGTCGGGTGGTTTATTTATAAAGAAATATAGTTAAGCTCAGTGATAGTCATTTGTCGGGAGAAAATAAATATCCCTATGTTGATTTGAGCAGGATTTTATTGTAAATATAAAATATTTAGCTAAGATGTAAACCAGCTATTCTAGAATAATATGGGTGTATAAGATAGATTCCAATACGAGTACAGAAAAAGATGAATTTATTATCTGCATACCTTGACAGGTAATTTTGTTAAAATAAAAACATATTAGTATCTTTCAAGGACAAAAGGAAAAACAATGGAGAGTAGATGATGCCATCGATATAAAAATGGCTTGGTTCATTTTTAATTAATAAGAAAATTATATTCTTTATCCATTAAATTATCAGTACCTGTGATGAATAGTTAATTTATATAACATTAATATTTTTCTAATACGTTGGATCAACTATACCTATTAAATTTTAGTAATTTAATGTAGAAATAGCAATCGTTATGAATTTAATAGTTTAATTTGGAATATATAGAATGAGTGTAGTTCATATAAACGTAAAGGAAGAGTCATTTATTTAAAATTGTTACAACTCTAAGAAAATAAAAGTTTCTTGAAGCTTCAAGATAGGGGGTTTATTATGTAAGATTGATGTATTATAGACTTTCATGTTTCAAGGATAATCTTATAAATTTTGACAACTAATAAATAACCTATAATTATTTCATCAAAATATGCAGTTTAATTGTCGAATATAAGTTAGATCATAAAAGTATACTCAGAAACATAAATAATGATGAATCCAAGGAACCATACTATCACTCATTTAGTACCTGTTGTAAATCAAAATGAACTCATAACCCTGATTAATATTACAGTATGATTTGATATCACAATACAAATTATCATATGCTTAAAATTAGGAAAACCAGCAGACACAATACAAGAAAAAGGAACACACTAATATAAAATAATAATAAATAATTATTTTATATTACTGTACCCCTTTAATGTTAGATTCACCTTGGCCACTTAGATATAGCATAGTATATTTTGTGTTTGTTTTGTAATACGGTCTTTGTTAATAACCAAGTTGGTCGAAACTGCAGTCACTTAATATAGTGATATAACAATGTAATACGTGTTTTATTTAGTTTAAAAACTATTTAATTAAATGTTCATAAAAGCTCACAAATCTATCATATTGCAAATAATTAGAGCTGGAAGAGCTTGAAGTAGTCCAACCAACTTGCCAGTAGTGATTGTAAAATTACAAATACATTTATTAAACAAAAATATACAGGAATTCTACTGGCAGTTTTATCAGTTTGAGAGCGGATATCTGCTAGTACTTTATGCTGGGAATAGTTAACACTGGCATTTAGTCTCTATCGATTTGAAACGCTGAGAAATAATTTGAACTAACGGCTTATCGAAAGAAATTATTATTTATTACTTGTCATTTGCGAAGTCCTTTTTATATCCGATAAGAGACAAGAATACAAGGACGCAGCGCGTCCGTTACGACCAAAATATACCGCTAATTACAAAATAACATTCAATCGTTGTTCTTTATGATGGGAAGAGGCATTCAATTTTCACATATTATTGCAGGTAGCAACCTCCAATAATGACCTCCTCTTCCCTTCTCAAAAAAAGGAACCCCACATACCGAAGCGTTATACCAACAGACGCCTTCCCGAAATACAGCGGTAAACTTATCGGCGTTTAACGGCATATTAGCATCATTTAATGATTTCGATTGCGTTCACAGATAAAAGCTCCCACCGCTTAAATGGCTAATGTGCTTGAATATGCGCCATTCGTTATGTTCACTAACGAACTCCCAGGCTAAGAGAGGGGAAGGGAGCGCGAACGAATGCAAGAGATAGGGGCTGTGGATATTATTATTATTATAGCGGAGTATGAAAGTCCCAGACTGAAAAAGGTGGTGTAATTGATGATCGCGGCAATAGATGGCATTGTGTACGTTCGAGCTTATCTGGCCGGTTTCCACTCAATAAGACAATTACTGGGCACCATTAATAACCGGCGTGCGGATGACATTCGGTGCTGTGTTGCGACATCATCCAGTTAAAATCCGTTGTGATCGAAGGAAGAGGAGAGAGAGAGAGAGAGGGGGGAAGGATAGTTATCGGGCGCTGTGAAAAGAAAAGAAAACGGGAAATGATCCGTTCTAAAATCGTTTTAGACGGTAGTTGTGATAATGTGGAATGTCAGAAGACAAAATATTTAAAATTAAATGTCGAATGTGTAAAATTAAACGTAATATTTCAATTAAATTAATCTTTCAAGTTCGCATTATTTTATTTTATTTTTAAGTTGAAAAAACACAGGACCAGTTTATTTAGTACTACAAAAACTATTAGGGTCAGGTGGGGTAATTGTAAACTAGGGGTAATTGGAAACAGTACTGGGATTTATTAAAAATTTAAAATAGGCGCGATTCGCGCGTCAACTTCAGTGAACACACCTCGGCCGGATATGCAGTTGCATAGTTTACTCCGCTACGGTTGATTTTACGCCAACAGTGATAGTAAGTTTTGGATGGTGTTTTATCGTTTGGAATTTGTTTCGGTCACGGAACTTTACAAGTTTTGTTAGAGAGACTGAAAGGTAAGTTTGAAGCTCTTTTTTGATTTTGGCGATAAGTATTTGATGCAGAGAAACGTTTTTTCTGGACGTAACCTCAAATTTGTTCCTTCAGCCTCGACAAATATGTGTTTACAATTACCCCTTCGAAATTTGCGAATGGGGAAATTGTGAACGCCTAGTTGGGATAATTGTAAACAACAACTCGTCGCATCAAAATAGTATTTATTCTATTACAGGAACCAAGAAAGATGCCTAGGAAGTATATGAAGAAGAAAACTGACCAGAGGTACTCACAGGAAGATCTTCTATTGGCTGTCAATGACGTAAGGAACAAGAACTGCACGTATCGTCAGGCTTCACACCAATATAACGTGCCTGTGGCCGTGATGTACCATAGAATAAAAGGGAGAAATATCCCAGACACGAAAATGGGAGGTGGACGTTCCACTGTGTTTACAACCGAAGAAGAAGAACAAATGGTAGAATGCCTAAAAGCCCGAGCACGAATGGGATACCCGTGCGACAAGGAAGAGTTACGGGACCTGGTTGCCAAATACGTCAAAGAAAACAATTTACCAACGCCATTTAAGGATGGACGTCCTTGTCTGGATTGGTACTATGGCTTTATGAAACGGCATAAACAATTGTCATTCAAGAAGCCTGAACAGCTTCAGAAAGCAAGGAAAGACCAAAGGAAGCCAGACATTATCTATAATTTTTATGAAAATTTGGCAAAGGTTGTTTTAGAAAACTCAATTGATAATCCTGCATTGGTATTCAATGCAGATGAAAGTGGCTTCGGGAATGATCCATCAAGGATAAAAGCTATTGGCGAACGGGGAAAGCCTCTTTCAAGGGTCTCAGGTGGTTCTGGGCGTGAGTCAACAAGTGTCCTGGCTTGCGTAGCGGCTGATGGATCCGTTTTACCACCATTCATTATCTTTAAAGGAGGCGCAGTGCAGGCTAGGTGGACTTCACCGAAGGCTTACCCAGGCACAGTTTATTCTGTGTCTACCAACGGATGGATGGAGGAGCCTCAGTTCTTCAATTGGTTTGAATCTGTATTCGTAAAGTGGGTGAAAGATATAAGGTTACAAAAGAATTTACAAGATAAGGAAGCTTTACTGTTGTATGATGGCCATAAGAGTCACATAAGTTTGAGAATCGTTGAGTGTGCACTTAGCAATAAAATCATCTTGGTAAAATTTCCAAGCCATTTAACTGACAGGCTGCAACCTCTTGATAAGTGTATATTCGGTCCGGTGAAAACTGCTTGGGAGAAAAAACTTATTGCCTACGGAAAGAAGCACATGGGCCACGGGGTAGGACGACTAAAAAAGTAAACAGTAAATAATATTAATAGCGCATTTATAAACACAGGAATGTTTCCTGTTGACTCTGCGAAGTTTCCCGAAGATGAATTTAATCCCATTGATTTGAAGAGATACAGAGAAAATCAGCGAAAAGCCGTTCTAAATTCTGAAAATGAACAGGACGAAAACAGGACGGAAAGGCAACCACTACAGTTATTAACGCCATCTCCATCTACATCCGCCACTTTAACTCCCGATCGTATTACGCCAGCCTCAAATGTTATTGCTGTTTTCTCGTCAGCAATTGCTAATACACTTGACGTCGAACCGTACAAAAAGGCAGCAGAGCCCAAAAAAGTAACACCAAGATTGAAGCAGGCTCGGTACGGTGAAGTTTTGACAAGTGTTGAAGTTATGGAACGTCTCAAAGAAGCCGAACGTTTAAAAGAGGAGAAAAATAACCGAAAACGTAAACCTCGGGGAGGAAAAACTTCCAGAGAAAACCTGAAGGACTCTGAAAGCGAAGAGGAAAATGACAATTTGAGACTTTGTAATGATTCAGATGAAGACATGAATGAAATACAATGGGCCGAAGAAGTTGCAGCCGACAGCTACCCGGAGGTGGAATATAAAATGCCAGAATGGCACGCAATTAAGCGAGGAGTTTACTTATTGGTCAAATTTCTTGGAGGACCTAGAAAAAGCACAAATTATAAATATGTCTGCCGTGTACGGGATGTCGATGAAGAAAGTGGCGACGTTGATGTTGTCGGTTTTAGGCGCAACGACACATTTGGCACTGAATTTGTTGAAAAAGAACAGGACGTTTCAACTGTAGAATTTGGGATGATTGTGGCCTTGCTACCTGAACCGAAAGTTGTGAAGAGAGCTAGAAAAACAATTCATGTTTTTGAAGGCACAGTTGGCGTTTTTGAAAAATAGTGTTTTTTCAACATATTTTCTGTGACCACGTGAAACTTCAATAAAGCATTTGTTATTTCTAGCCGCCTTACTATTGTCCTGCAAATTTATAGCTTGTATAGGGGTAAATGCAAACACGCATATAAATTGATGCTCAAGCATGCAAAAGGTTCACTTGCACTCCTATTCACATTTCCCCCATCAAAACGTACTATTAAACTTAATAGGACAACAAATGCATGTTTTCATTTACCCCTAAATTGTGTACCATCTAATTTTGTGTTGGGGTAATTGTAAACAGGCCCTAAAAATTAAAAAATGACATGGATAGACTTGAAATGTGGCACAAAGCCTTCAAAAAGGTCAAACTATACGGGTATTATTACAGGTGTCAATGACCCATCATTAAACACAAAATATAGCATTTTAAAATGCAAGTATACAAAAAGCGTTTACAATTACCCTACCTGACCCTATATCAAATTGTCACAAAAGTTTTAAAATATTTGCATTTCTTTAACTCTCTTCGTTAGGTGCCAAATTCGTAGTATAAATATTAAAAACCACAAATGATCATGATTTTTGATTTTAATAATTTGGTTAAAAATACATTGTGTTTTTAATATTAATATTATGTATTTTAACTTCTTACTTATAAATCTGTAATTTGAGGTACAACGAATCGTGCAGGGGCTCTTCAAACAAAAAAACAGTCTTAGCTTGGTATCGGTGTATATATATATCATGCTCTAAAATATGTCCACCAACACCTTCACCAATACGAGACAAATGGAATAGAACACCAATACAACACACGAGAACGTAATAAATTGCGTATTCCGAGGCAAAGAATAGCGATGACACAAGGACAATATTCATTATTATGGTGAAAAGATATACAACCACCTAGCAGAACATATGAAACAACTGAATAATGTATGTATGCTTCTCAAAAGAAATTTAATAAGAAGAAGAGAATATTATTCTATGGAGGAGTATATGAGGGATGACTAGTGAATGAAGATAGAATAGTCCGTTTCACATTCTTCTATAGAAGGAGGATAGAAAAGTAGGAGAGAGTACTGTAGAGACAAAGTGAAGCCGAGAGTTTACTTCCGCCATTGGTGGATCATTACCTTATTTGTGTCATATATCTTGTATAATTCTTTATCATCGTGAATTACAAACTTCTTATATTCACATAAAATTTATTTTTTATTGAAGTGAAAACTTTTATGGGCGCGTTGATGCATTGATTGTTGGGCACTGAACGAGACTGAGCCGTCACGCTCGGAATGAAACGCTAGTTTGGGTAAAGTCGGCTCGACTCTCGGCTTTGTATTATAATACTAACAAGCGGTATTTAATTTCAATCAAGAATAAATACGCGAAATATTGTATTTTTATTTTCTGAAAAATTCTTGTCCGCGTGCAGATTCCACCCCAAGCCACCCGGTTATAAGGCCGGCACGTTACCATTAGACCAGCGCGGGTACTCGTACGAGAATTATAATATTTGTATATATACATGCGTACGTATGAATTTTTGAAGTGAAAACTTGATCAGACCGAGCGAAATGTACTAGAATAATGTATACACAATAATAATAAATACGTATTTTTTAAATGTAATATAGAACGAAAATGTAAATGTAAATGAATATACAGTATGTCCACGGATCGAGTTCCAAAGAGGAAAAACTTTTTTATTTTGCATTTTACAAGAAAAATGTATTCTTGATAAAAGTTTTTGCATGTCTCGAAACGGCCAACTCAGTTTTAACCTTTTCAAAATTTCTTTTAGTTTAAGATAAAAATCGAAAAATTGGTCGTTTTATTTGAAAATTTTTTCATAAACTCAAAAACAAAAATGATATAACTAATAACTATTTTACTCAATCCATTCACCGCCCTTTTCAACGCACAATTCTAGCCGTCGGCGCAATTCTCTATAACTTCTTCGAATTTCTTCGAGAGTTAAAGACGTCACAGCGTCTCTAATCCTCTACTTTAAATCTTCTACGTTCGGAGGAAGATTATTTGCATAAACTATTTGCTTCAAACGACCCCAAAGATAAAAATCAGCCATTGTTAAATCAGGGCTCCTTGGTGGCCATATCACGGGACCATTTCGACCTATCCAATTCTGTCCAAATTGCTGATTTAGCCATTCAACAACAATCCTAGCATAATGAGCCGGACAACCATCTTGTTGGAAATAACACCTTGCGAGGTAATTAATCGGTAGATCGTCCAAACGTTCATCAACAAAATTTTGCAGCATATCCAAGTACGTATGCTGATTGACAGTATTATCAAAAAAATATGGTCCAATGATACCATGGTAAGAAATTGCACACCACACATTAACTTTTGCCGAATATTGTCGATTGTGAGGCATGCGAAAATTCGGATTGTAATCGCTCCAATATCTCACATGTTGAGATGCAACAGTACCATTAGTAGAAAACGTGGCCTCATCAGAAAAAATAATATTTCGGTAAAAGTATTGATTATCCATAATTTGAGCGCCCATCCACAGACAAAAATACAAACGTTTCGCAGGATCTCCGGGTTCTAATGCATGATTAAAAATGGGCTTGTGGGGATGGAACTTCCTTTGTTTCAAAATCTTTTGAATGAGCGATTTACTAATTCCCAGATGGACTGATCTGCGCCGCAAAGAAAGTTTGTGATAGTTCCGTACTGAATCCATTACAAGAAGAGTGGCGGCGTCGTCATCATCGCGTGCTATATTTTTTTTCTTTACATCCAGTATGGAACCAGTGGATAGGAATTTTTTGACCAATGCTCGTGCACCTCTATTTGAGATGTAAATATCCGGAAACTTTTGATTAAATTCTTCGACAACTAGACGGACCGCTTTATTACCTTTGCCATAGCATTGAATTAGGTAAATTCGTTGGTCTTTTGACAACATTTTCAACTATTATGGTTGATTTTTCTAACTGACAGTTAATTAGATAATTAAATATGGATAATTACCATGACAACGCAACTTAATTTCTGGGACTTTAAAAAATTTTCAAATAAAACGACCAATTTTTCGATTTTTATCTTAAACTAAAAGAAATTTTGAAAAGGTTAAAACTGATTTGGTCGTTTCGAGACATGCAAAAACTTTTATCAAGAATACATTTTTCTTGTAAAATGCAAAATAAAAAAGTTTTTCCTCTTTGGAACTCGATCCGTGGACATACTGTAGAACGAAAAAAAAAGTTGTATTTCGTATTATTAACCTCGCCTTGATGAAGTTTTCACTTCTACCGTGTGGTCTAAAGCACACCCAAAAATTTTTTTAATACCTTCAATACTATCATTTGTTGTTAATTAGTTTAAGGTTAAGACTTTCCAATGTAAATATACTATAACTAATAATATACCTTAGTGAACTGCTATACAAACATAAATTGTGAAGAAAGTCCATCATTTTCTTTGGTTGCTGTGGAATTGTTTATTAAATATTTGTATCAACGACTGAGAGTGAATCAAGAGCGACGAAAAGGTTCTAGAAATTATTATATTGTAAATAAAATCAATAGACACTAAAATAAAACCTCGTATATGTAAATTCAAGCAACTAGTTAAATGTTGAAGTATGTAGATATAATAGTAATAAATATATATGTATATAAATTTGCTATTGTTTAAGTTGTTAATACTATTGCTAACCTAAGTACGTATACACATTCTTAATTATTATATTTTAATTTTACGTGGAGTAAATATATAATATAAGTTTACGAATAATTTATGGGCATTAGCAAATATTTATTTTTAAAAAATCTATAATTTGTTAATTTAAAAAATAATAATATTCGAATTTATATAATTTAATAAATCTTATTACATATGATACTTAACGGTATGAAACCCGCCAAGGTTGCAACATATTTACCCTCCTCGTACCCCACTTGGCTTCACTTTATTTGTCCACAAACTGACATTATGCTCTCTCTATATATCTTACTCTAAGCTTCTATATATTCGTTTCTTTGTTATATAAGTACGAGGGGTAGTTTTTACATTCCCGTTAAAAAAAATTAAAGTTTAAACTTTCGAACAGCAATAAAAATGTATTTTTCAATATAACCCTCTTGCTTTTGGATGCAAGTAATACATCGTTTTAGTACCTAATATCTCCAATCTCTTATAAAAAAAAATCCTTTGGTTTGTCTGCAAAATACCATTCAACAGCCGCTATAAGTTCGTCATCGTCCATAAATTTTGTTCTCCTTAGAGTTCTTTTGAGATAAGGAAACAAAAAATAGTCGCACGGAACGAAATTTGGGCTATAAGGTGGATAGTCTATTTCTGTGAAGCCACATTCGAAAACGGTAGCCTTTGCAAGTCTTGCTTAGTGGACTGGTGGTTTATCGTGAAGCAACAGGACACCTTGCGTCAGTTTTCCGCGCCTTTTTGCTTTAATAGAATCTCTTAAGTGATGTATTAATCTTGCGCAATACTCTTCTGTTATCGTACTACCCCTACGTAAATAATCAATCATTACTATCTTTTGACAATCCCAAAGGATCGTTGCCATTAATTTTCCTGCAGAACAGGTGACCTTAATCTTCTTGGGAGGGCTAGAATCCTTAACATGCCACTGCATTGATTCTTGTTTTGCCTCAGGCTCAAAATGATGGACCCAAGTCTCATCTGTGGTAACAAGTCAATTGATAATTAAACATGGTTCGTCTCCACAAAGCGCCAAAAATTGTTCACACGTCTCCAGTGAAAGCATTCGCGGAACCCATCTGGCACTAACTTTTGTGAATCCAAGGTATTCGTGAAGAATTTTGAAAGGCTTTGTGAAACTCCTAAGGAAGGTGCTAATTGCTGCTTCTTTAATGTTGCATCATCCAGTACCAAACACTTGGTTTTTTCAATAACATCGGCCGTGATCACGTCAACCGACCCACCTGGACGAGGATCATCATCCGATGATTCTCGGTCATGTTTAAACAATTTTGACCATTCAATAGTCAATAGTCGACATTTAGCGACAATCATCCCCCTATAGAGACAACATATCTTCACGAATAATTTTTGGAGATTTTCTTTGTTTATGAATTTTATAACTGCTCGATATTCAAGTTTGTGCAATTTGATACGTGACAACACAAACTGACAGATATTAAAACTTATACTGCTGCAATTGTTTTGTAAATTGTCAAAGTCGTTACCGTGTATGATAATAAAACACTATAATGAAAAATTATATTAAAATTAAAAAATGCCTAGACCGGAAATATAAAAACGACCCCTTGTTTTTTAATGTTGAAGTTTATATGTAAACTATCTTCTTTGTTTTATATATTTATATTTATATTTACATTATATTTACATTTATATTGACTTTTATTGTATTCTTAAATACATTAATAAATATTGTTGCGTTTTCGATTCGCAATAAACAACTCGTCCAATTTATTTATTTAAAACTGCCTGTATATTCATACACGTAAAATTAATTACAATACAAAAATATAAAACTAATGTAGCACACTTAAACTACTACGATTTAAATTAACACAGGTATTTATTTCTATATAACACTCTAATATTTATGTCCGTATATTTAAATGACTTCTATTTATATATCACGGTAATATTTATGTCTTTATTACACTATATTTATGTTTATTCTTCGACTACCACTTAAAAAACTATTTATTTATTTCTTATATTTATTTTTACTTTGGTCTGTTCCGCGCGACTACTACTTAAGGAAGTTCGTATTCCGTAATTATTCATCCAGTCGCCTTATATACACATACGAAACATCTGGAAGCATTCGCGTAAACTCTATCTTCCTCTCGATGTTTGTAGAACATTCGATAGACATTCTGTCTCGGCGCAGTATATATAAAATAGATGATTTATTGCTTTACGATGTTTACCAGTCGCGTCGAGATGATTTACAACCTCTTTTTATTGGCGCTCGGAAGTCTGCCTTTCTTTGTGCGCTTGTTTCGTTACAATATATTGACTATTGACTATTAACAATAAGGAACTCACGTATACGACAAAAATATATAATGAAAATTGTTTTAGCTTTGATTTTTATATTATTTTCAGTGCTGATTCCTAAAACGAAATCATTCATTTTTATTATGTAAAAGTGTTTCACAGAACCATTGCATATTTTGGAGGAAAGTGTACAAATAAATCATCGCATTTAAACGGTTTTCTTTTTAGTTTATGAATTCAGAAATATATTCCACAATACATTTCGATTTTATTAAAAGATTTCAATTCCCTGCTGTAATGGTTTTCTTTGTCTCAACTCCTTGTTACGCTTTTCTTCTTCTGGTGTTTCCAGAAATCGTGTCTATTGGATCCATTTTACTCACAAACTTTCCAACTTCCATCAGTCCTATGAATATTTATTTAACACATTGTCCATCTTTTTGAAATGCCATAACGAACTGTTTTATAACTCCTAATTTAAAATCAACCGTCCGAAAGTAAAGCACTTCTATACAAAACTTGAAATCGAATCACACAGACAGTGGAGAAGATAAAATGACCAGCTAGTGAAAAGTGAATGATGAAAGTTTCGTGATTTCTCTGATTTTATAATTGTGCTGAATAGGAACTTTTCTAGTTCTGAAAGACATCCTAGATAAATAATAGTTTATTCTTTCTATTGTAAAATATATAGAGTGTGGAAACTACTTATGGAATAAATTCAGTAACTTCCAATCTAATGACATTTGTCGAAAACGCTGAAACAGGTCAATTTTTATTTTAAATTGCGATCGTTTTAAATCACTGCACCTATTAGTGACGTCATCTTCTTTGGAGCTGTGACGTCATACGCATGTTTTTTTAATAGAATGCTATTTTTTTTATAAATTCGTAGATAGTACTATTAAATATCTTTTCAATGAACTAACACAAGTTAACTTTATTTTCAACAATTTTTGAGATTTTTACATTTTTACGTTCCAACCACAACAACGACAATTACAAAAACGTCAAAGTTTACTAATTTATTCTTTTTTGATCAAAGCAAAATTACTATCTTTCTTGTATTCTACTACCGTCAGGTGCTATCAATTTCATCACACAGTTTTTTCGTGTTGTTTTTTTTTTTAGTTTTTTATTTTTTTTTAAATGTAAAAATCTCAAAAATTGTTGAAAATAAAGTTAACTTGTGTTAGTTCATTGAAAAGGTATTTAATAGTACTATCTATGAATTTATAAAAAAAATATAGCATTCTATTAAAAAAAAATGCGTATGACGTCACAGCTCTAAAGAAGGTGACGTCACTAATAGGTGCAGTGATTTAAAACCAGCGCAATTTAAAATAAAAATTGACCTATTTCAGCGTTTTCGACAAATGTCATTAGTTTGTAAGTTACTGAATTTATTCCATAAGTGGTTTCCACACTGTATATAAATATGTGATTAAAATGAAATATAGGTGATTTAACTTTTAAATTACTTTTACAATAATGGGAATCCAAAGAACTGCAAACAATAATTCTTATTATAATTTTCTGGTTTAGCATTGATAATTATTTACTTAAATTAATTTAATTAAATAATTATGATTAATATTAATTGACCTAAATGAAATAAGGATTTTTCATGGGTTCCCAAGCTTCGATCACAGTATGTGCTTCGAATAGGTAGAAGGTATAAACAAGTCCTTCTGTTCAAAGAGAGAATGAAGAAATTAAATCTAGTACTTGCAAAGATCGTTTCGGTTTTGTATAAATACACATTTCGAGAGTACAAGCAGAAGGCATCGAATGCCGAGCTGATGAGCTGTTGCGAAACCAACAGTTAGGTCTTTGTAATAATAATATATGTTTTTACTTCCCTCAGAGTATAAAAATGAAAAATAAGTACAAGTTTTGCAACAAAACATAAAGTATGTGAACTATAACTAAGTGAGTGAGAAATATATAAGAAATACTAAGTAATTAAATTAAAATTTAAGAAAAACCACAAAGTGGAGTTCAGTTTACTAGTATAAGCGTCTGCTATTTTACACAAACATTAAGTAATAACATTAAAACATACAAAAATAAACTAATTCCGTGATGAATCATCATATGCAACTAACAATCTAATCAAAATATACATAAACAGTGTAAAATACTGTGCTGAACCCGTGCAAATGAAGTAGTAGAAGTCATGAACAGCCGAAGGAACACCATGGAACCATCAACGACTAACCTGATTGGTCATACAAAAACTTATGCAAATACTTCTTCAAATCAAATCTAAATTCATTGGTGTATGAAATAAAATCAATACCAGAAGAAATATCTGTTAATAAAATATACAGGGTGTTTAAAAAAGATGCGGCAATATTAAAGGGGTTGATTGTCCAGGTCATTTTATCCAAAAAAGTTTATATAAATAAGGTCCGCAAACGCTTCGTTACCGATCTACAGCGTGTTGAAGTTTAATTAAAAGAAACAGTAAAAATTAGATTTCTCCAAGACGGCATTAAAGATCATAATGAAATTTTAGGAGTGTTATTTTTCAAGAAAAAAATAGGACGCCGCTGATTTCTCTAAAAATAAAAATATGTTTCTATTCTTTGTTCAATTGTGAAGAAAAAAGCTCTCTTAACTTTTTATCGTACAACGTAACGTTTCTTAGTAAAAAAAAACACATTTTAGTGCATGTACATTTATCATGCTTACAAAAATATTTTTAAACAGTCCTGTTTTATTCACTGACATATTGAATGACATATGATTAATAATTTTGTATGTGTCGAATTTGTTGAATTTCCTTATCATGAATCGCTATACAAATGCAGAGATGACCGACATGCACTACATTTATGGACTTGCTGATGGAAATGCATAAGAAGCTAGGCGGTTGTATACTGCAAGATTTCCTGGCCGTATTGCTCCTGATAGAAAAACTTTCGAAAGTATTCATCGGCGTCTTTATGAAACAGGCACATTAAGACGAAATGGAGGAGCAGGAAGGCCAAGGACAGCAAGAACGGTAGAGCTGGAAGAGGATGTGCTAGACATGTGCTTTGGATGTAAGTAATGGGACTATTTGGCACATTCTGAAGGAGAATTTGTTGTACCCATTCCATATACAACGCGTTCAAGCATTACTTCCTGCTGATTTTCCTCCTCGCATTGCATTCTGTCAATGGCTTTTGCAGAAAATGGTTCAAATCCCTCAATTCCTGATGTTGATTCTGTTCACCGATGAAGCGAATTTTTCAAGAAATGCAATACGCAATTTCCATAATAACCATGTATGGTGTGACGAAAATCCACATGAAATTGTTGAAAATCGTTTTCAACATCAGTTTTCTTTGAACGTTTGGCTCGGGATTGTGGGTGACTGCCTAATTGGACTGGTATTTTTGCCAAGGAGACTAACCGGAGAGGTGTAACGCAACTTTTTGGAAAACACGCTCCCTGGATTTCTGGAGGACGTACCATTAGCAATTAGAGATTCAATGTGGTATATGCACGATGGCGCACCAGCCCACTTTAGTCAAGTAACTCGTGATTTCTTAACACAAGCATACGGAAATCACTGGATTGGCCGAGGTGGACCACACTTATGGCCTGCACGATCCACGGACTTAAATCCCCTGGATTTTTTCCTGTGGGGCCATTTGAAGTCATTGGTGTACGCTACTCCATTGGAAAACGTAGAAGACTTAAGAAATCGAATCATTGCTGGGTGCAACTTAATTGAAACCGATCCTGTTGTTTTTGAGAGAGTTCGCCAGTCGATGAGGAGAAGATTGGATTCTTGCATCCGAGCTCGAGGTGGTCACTTTGCACAGTTATTGTAATTTACATGCACTAAAATGTGTTTTTTTTACTAAAAAACGGTACGTCGTATGATAGAAAGTTAAGAGAGCTTTTTTCTTCACAATTAAACAAAGAATATAAACGTATTTTTATTTTTAGAGAAATCAGCGGCGTCCTATTTTTTTCTTGAAAAATAACACGCCTAAAATTTCATTATGATCTTTAATGCCGTCTTGGAGAAATCTAATTTTTACTGTTTCTTTTAATTAAACTTCAACACGCTGTAGATCGGTAACTAAGCGTTTGCGGAACTTTGCTTATTATAAACTTTTTTCTATGAAATGACCTGGACAATCAACCCTTTTAATATTGCCGCATCTTTTTTAAACACCCTGTATAATTCAATATACTAGATTAAAACAAATGTATTAAAATCAATAAAACAGCTGAGTGGCTATATCTCTCTTACTTGTATGTAGGGATTAATCCGGCTCCCTGTACAGTACATCTAGTAGTTCTATATTATTATATCGTTGACTATAAATTCATGCTGGACTGGAAATTGTGAAATTCGCTTTGGATGAGCGTTTACCCATTGAAAACCATGGCCCCCGGTAAGGCATCGCCGTTTTGAACGCAATATAAGAAAGTATTGGGATGATTTTCTTTACCTGTGCTTTTTGCAGATGCCCATGTTTTTAAGTCACCTGACATCGCGAATGTGGATTTTAAAAATGTCTGTATGTTGTGTTATTTCTCCAACTACTAAATTTAACCAAATTTATAAAAAATTCAAATGTACTCAAAAGTGAATTTGAGACAAATTTTATTAAAAAGATTTTCCGAAATCCCTACCAGAAGAGAGTCTTTTACTCTAAACCAGTGGTTCTCAACGTGGGCGGTAGCGCCCACCAGTGGGCGCTGGAGGATTTTGGGTGGGCGCTGTACGGTGTAAAGGTAAAGCTACACTACACAGTAAAAAATTAGTAAAATTATACAAAAATGCAAAATGTTTAATATCCGCGCTCACCAATGTTCCTATTATGCATTGTTAACCCCATCGTTGCTATGGTTACGTACATGCTGTTTCTATTTCTGTGCTTAACTATGTTATTGTATGTATGACGCAACGCGCGGACTCTGTGAGTCTACGTGAGTATAGTGGACCGCATCTCGAATGTTCCAAGGTCGAGAGAGTTCGACTTCCAGAGAATTCCATGCAGTGCGGCATATATAGCGAAGTCATTATTCGCATGATTCATTCTATTTACGATAGTCAGCGATAACGTTCGAACAGAGACAAATATTCAGTGTGCGATAGTTGTGTGATTAATTAACAGAGTGTTAATCAAAAATATTGTACATTTAGCACACGCGGTTCTGTTATAAAATAAACAATATATATTTGAGCTGAATTAAAACTAGGTAGAGCAATTTTTATAATCGAAAACCGTTTATTACAGGTAATAATCATTTATTGATGTTGGTAATGTTTTTAATAACCCAAATTATTTTAGAAATCTAACTTATACAAAATACTTTAATTATATTGCTCCAACCAAAATTGTTTAACATTGTTTGACATCGGTCTTTTTTACACGACAGCAATGGCCCCTCCAGGCAAAAAGCAGAAGGTGGTACGCCAGTATTCGGTCGACTATATAGCCTTCGGTTTCGTACCAAGCCCAGCGGATCGCACAAGACCGATGTGCCTCATTTGTTCCAATGTCTTCTCAAATGAAGGTATGAAACCTTCTCGTATGCGTGACCATCTAGAAAAGATGCATTCGGACAAAAAGGACAAGCCCGCAGAATACTTCAAGAAACTGCGTGATGACAGGGAGAAAACTACCCCGTCCATTTCGTCTGCTTTTGCCAAGGTGACAGAGATTCAGCGTGATGGCCTGTTGGCATCGTATAACATTGCATATATGATTGCAAAGGCTGGCAAGCCGCACACTGTGGGGGAAACACTGATTCTGCCTGCCGTAAAAGAGGTGATTTCGACTGTCTTACATAGGAATGCGACAGAAATAGTGAAGGCTATCCCCCTTAGCAACGACACGGTCTCCAGAAGAATAGATGAGATGGCAAGTGATATCGAAATCCAGTTGGTGGACATTCTCAAGAAGACCAACTTTTCCATCCAGCTTGATGAATCGACTTTGAGTGATAACACTGCCCTTCTCATGTCTTACGTGAGGTACTTCGACGAAACTGGGGAAACAAAAGAGGACATGTTGTTTGCAGAGTCCTTACCCCATGACACAACTGGTACATCCATCTTTGCTGCTGTCAAGAAGTACTTTGAAGAAAAGGAAATCCCGCTAATCAACATTCACTCCTGCGCAACAGATGGAGCACCAGCAATGGTTGGGCGATACAAGGGGTTCCTCGCTCTTCTCAAGAAGGAGCATCCAGATATCATCTGCATACATTGCGTAGCGCACAGAGAGCATCTTGCAGCGAAACGGCTGACCCCCAACCTTCATGACTCTCTCAATCTCGTGATCACGGCCGTGAACGTAATAAAAACAAATGCAAAAAGCGATCGACTATTCCGCAACCTCTGCCAGGAAAATGACGAGATCTACAATCGGCTGCTGCTTCACACCGAAGTGAGATGGCTCTATAAGGGTAACTGCTTGGCTCGATTCTGTGAAATGTTCGATTCAGTTGTCACTTTCCTGCAAGTCAAACATGAGAAGTTGGCCGGTGAGCTGAAGAAACACAAATTCGACATTTTCTACTTGGCTACAATCTTCAGGAAACTCAACGAGTTGTCTCTCCAGATTCAAGGTAAACTGGTGACACTCATCGACTGCAAGAGCGCAGTGACCACCTTTATCGACAAGCTGGCCCTTCTCCGCAGTAATATCGTTAGGAAAGAACTTTACCAATTTAGTGAAATTAATCAAATGACAGAGACACCCACAGATGAAGATCTTCTTCGATATGGGGCTCATCTTCAACTAAAAGAGGACCTTACATCGCGCTTCCAAGACCTCATCGAACTGGATGTATCTGCCTGGATCACTGACCCGTTTGGAGTCGTGCTGGAAGACGTTGACGTTAAATTGCAGGAGGAGTTGGTGGAACTTCGCAACAACGAGGATTGCAAAGTCCGAATCAAAACAGGCTTCAAGAAACTCTGGCAGAACCACAGCATGGCAGGACTATTCCCTACAATGTGGGGAATTGTTCACAAGCTTCTTCTCACGTTTCCGACTTCATATTTAGTGGAAACCGGATTTAGTGCGGCTACATTTCTGCACTCAGACAAGAGGAAAAGGCTGGACATGGTCAACAGAGGGGACTTGCGGCTTTATTTGTCTCTGCTGACTCCTCGCGTGAAAGAGCTGGTGAGCAAGCACCAACCTCAAGGATCGCATTAGTGAAGACTGCATGGGTTGGGCTCACAAATTTATTAATTTAATTTTGTTAAATAAAATTCAATATTTCAATAATAATTTTTGTTTGTATTAATTAATATTTTTAAATAAATTTAGAGGTAGAATTTATTACTTCTTGTTTTAATTACTGTTCCCAGGTTAACTAGTCCATAATCCATAGTCGTAGTCCATGACGTGTCCCTTCGCGATTTTCTGCAGTGGGCGCTGGCATCTATACAAAATCCAGTAAGTGGGCGCTAGGCGAAAAAACCACTGCTCTAAACGAAAATCACTTTTTTGCAAATATCTCGCAAGTCATGCTCTCTAGACAGATATATTGTGAGTATAAACATATGTAAAACTTGATTTTCAATATTTGAAGTAATACACCTTTTCATCAGCTTTTTAAGGTACTTTACGAGTATAAAAGTATTTAAAACTTAATTTAGAAAAACTTTTGTAAAATTTGAAACGCACATACGTATAAGCAAGTCTGCCATGGCCACATCTCATTTTTTAAGGTATTTTGTAATTTTAGAATATCAAATTTGGTTCAACTATCCAGAAGGCATGTATAATGTCAAGTGCAGTCTTTGTATTAATTTATTTTCTTAAAAAATTACGTGTTTTAGAAATAACCACAAAAATGCTTGATTTGGATTAAGGGAGCTTACGCAGAGGTGCCGACTAACTGCCGTGAGATAGGACGAAAGGGGGTGGCGCAATATACGCTAATGTAAATTCTGAACTTTACAATGTTTCGTTAAAACAATATAGTACCGCTTTTATTTACGAAATATCAAAACGAAATTTAAAACACACATAAACAAAGGCTCAAAGCATGCTCGACTGGAATTAGTTTTTAAAATAAAGTTTCTGAAACTGTCTTATGATGTTGTAAATTTTGCCAACTTTGAGAGTGAAATGTAGAAGTAAATAATTTGAATTATAAGAAAGTACTCCCAACGAAGCCTTAATTAATCCTCTGTATTCAATTTAATGCAAAAACATAATAAGAAAAACAAAAATTTCTGATGTTTGTTTTATTTTAACGAATACCTTACATCGGCGGAATTTACATTAGCGCATATGGTGCCACCCCCTTAAGGCCTACCTCACGGCAGTTAGTCGGCACCTCTGCCTAAGCCCCCTTAATGCCTACTAACTAAAACGAACTCTACGCGCTAACTTAACATTTGATGAACGATAAAAAAATAACTTTATGTAATTATATTTGAAAATTCAATATTTTAAATAGTAAACATTTACACTTGCATTTGACAGGTGTTTTTTCAAACCGTCTATCCTCACTTTATTGTATTCTCACCAGGCCAAGCAAAGACGAAAACCTATCGGAATCATCGGCTATTGCGGACTTCTATCCGACTGCGGAAGAGACAGAACCGAGGCGCTCTGACAGAACACGAAAAACATCTAGCTCGACCTACTCACACCCCCTTGCTTCTGCTGTTCCTCTAGTAATCCAAGTCGCATAAGTTTCAATTCCCGCAGATGTAGTTAGTAAAATGCTACTCTCAAATCATCAAGATTTTGCCTCTCATGTAAAACTACAGTAATCCCTCCATTTACGCGATCCCCATTTACGCGAATTCACTTTAACGCGGTTGAAAATTTCTTAATTTTAATTTAATTTAAATGTTCTATTGCACGCCAGATGGCGGTTTGTGATGATTCCGCGCGTAGTTTGTGCACGAATATTTCGGGACTTTCCCTGTAATTTTACGTTGTTACTTATAAACACTACAATACAACCTGCTATTGTTAGTTACAGTTGTGTGCTTTGGTGTTAAACATCGATAGTGCATAATGGCGTCAACAAGTGCTACATTAAGTAAAATTACAAAAAAGAAAACAAGGCGTAAACTGAACTTAGAAACTAAGTTAAAAATTATTGAAATGTTGGAGAAAGGTTCGAAAATTAATGAAGTTGCTCGCTTGCATAATTTAAATGAGTCTACGATTCGAACAATTAAGAGCAATACTAATTCAATTAAACTAGCAGTAAGAGAAGCCATACCAACAAGTTCCAAGGTATAAAATATACTAGAGATTCTGTTATGGTGAAAATGGAGAAGCTATTAGTTCAGTGGATAGAAGATAATAATAAAAAACATATTGGTATAGATACACGAATTATTCAAAGTAAAGCTTTATCAATTTTTAATCAACTAAAAGAAAAAAGCGAGATAGGAAAGGATAAAGAGGGAATCGAAGGAAAGTCGTCATCGTTCGTTGCTAGCGTTGGTTTGATAAATTTAAGAAACGTTACAATTTCCACAACATTAAATTTATGGGAGAAGCTGCTAGTGCTGATATAGGTGCCGCAACAGAGTTTGTAAGGAGCTTGAGGATTCATCTGGAAGATAACGGTTATAGTGCTCAGCAAGTGTTTAACGCTGACGAAACCGGGCTATTTTGGAAGCGGCTACCAAGTCGCACGTTTATTTCTAAAGAAGAAAAACAACCCCCGGATTTAAATGTTTCAAAGATAGTTTAACATTGCTTTTTTGTGGAAATGCTAGTGGTTGCTGCAAGTGCAAACCACTTTTAATTTATCACTCTGCTAACCCACGTGTTTTGAAAAACATTGATAAATCTCGTCTTCCAGTTCATTGGAAATCGAATAAAAAATCATGGATGACTGCAGCTTTGTTTGAAGATTGGTTTTCCAATATCTTTTGTCCTGAGGTTGAGGAATATTGTCGTGTTAATAAAATTCCCTTCAAAATCCTCTTACTAGTAGATAATGCACCTAGTCATTCCGAAACCCTTAAGAGACTTAACCCAAATGTGAAGGTAATGTTCATGCCGCCCAACACTACATCCCTGATCCAACCTATGGATCAGGGCGTAATAGCTTGTTTTAAGAAGCATTATTTAAAGCACACCTTCAAACAAATGTTTGATATGTTGGAAGAAAATAAACAACTCACATTACGCGACTTTTGGCGTAATTATAACATCGCCGACGCATTGGAAAATATTAACAAAGGTTGGAAAGATGTAAAAGACGCAACCATGAATGCTGTTTGGAAGAATCTTTGGCCAGATTGTATTCGCACAGACAGTGTCAGTTTAGTGGAAGCTGCTAACGAGGATGTTGCTGAAACAATAGCAGTAGGCCGACAGCTGGAAGAGGAAGGTTTTAGTGATTTAAATTTATCTGATATAGAAGAATACATAGAATCACACGATGTTGAGTTAGAAACTAATGATCTTATTGAACTAAATGAAGAATATAAAGACAGAGAGCAAGATGTAGAGGATGATTTAAGAGATGATGTAAAAGAATCAACTTACTTATTCAGCACCCCAAACATCAAGGAATACATAGCGATGATTCAAACGGCTATTGATTTTATTACTAAAATAGATCCTGATATTGAAAGAAGTGGTTTCATACGTAGGGGTTTACAAGCACAGATTGCACCGTACGACCTTATTATAAAAGCGACCTTATTATAAAAGAAAGACAGCAGGCTAGCAAACAGCAGACTATCCACAAATTTTTAATGCCATCAACATCATCTTGTGCCACTGGCGCACAAATAGGTACGACGGACACAGTAGAATATTTATCTAGCGAGGAAGACTGAAAATAAACCAAGAGAAGGGTTGCAGTTCTTAATATGTATATTTTCATCAGAATAAATAATAGTTTTATGCAAAGTAAAGTTTTTATTACCAATAACACCCTATCTTCCTAAAAGTTAGGTATGTGTGTATTTAAACATTCAGGTTCATTCGCATTCACACAAGTTCCATTTACGCGATTTCCATTTACGCGCTATTTTCATGGAACCAATTACCCGCGTAAATAGAGGGATTACTGTATATTATAAATAAATATTTTGAAGTATAACGTATTTGCTTTATGAATTATGCAATAAAATTGGATAAACACTAGACAATATATAAATTTGCCTAAATATTGATCAAACAAGAATTACGAGTTTTGTTTTTAGTGATCGGTGATAGTTTCCTAAACCTGTCAAATATACAAGCAAAACTTAGGTACTCTTATGTATCGTGGATATTAAAATAAAGTAAGGTTGAATCTTTGGCATCCGGCATGCGCCAAAAATAAAATGACGGCAAATAAGAGATGTTGGAAATTTTTATCTGTCAAAACAGAATTGTTTTCACAGATAAAAGTTTACAATTGAATAATTTACAGCAGTTTTATGAATGGCTTCTTTATATTTTAATGAAAAAATCTAAGATCATATCTTTAAATGTCAAAATTTGTATTAAATGATTTTCATTTTACTCTTCCGAATTAAAAACAGAGTATAGTTTTGCTTGATATTTATTAATATTGTTGATCCAAAAAATGTTTGATTTTATCTATCTCTCAATTTTCAATACATAATTTCTTTTTTAAAGATATTTGTGGCATGTCTTACAATTTTGCATGAGAAAATTTCAAAGAAAAATGCATAAATTCTTTCTAAGAACTCGTCACAAATTTGGATATGACACTTCTTGAGGGTCCAATACAAAACGAGATACAAGCAAATTCTGTTTAATAAGATGAGCATTAGAGTAATTTCCTCGAAAACACTATTATAGTAATACGTATCCAGAATTCTGGTAGTTTCAATCCAGTTATACATACTAATACGCCGCAATACTGTAGCCCTACTAGGTGATTTGACAATGTAAATTCGTTAATATATCGTCAGTCATGACGTTTGTATATCGTACTGCCAGAAACACACATGCTGCCGATGTAGTTACCAGTGTTACCAGCATAGTGAAGCGACATCTATCTGCGTAATTTATTGGGAGCATTGATTTATAGTTTAATTTCAGAATGATATTTGCTTTGCTTATGCTTTATTTTTCGAGGTCTATTAAAAAGTCACTTTCATGATTACTCTTTCAAATTTGAAATATATTTATTCCATTTGGTGCATGTAGACAGAGATTCAAAAATAATTTTATATTTTAGCTATACATTTCTACAATAACATTCTAATATGTCTAGAAGATAATAGAATACGGAAGTAGATTATATTGTATTTGTAATAAAGCATTTTACAGTATTGGTCTTCAGAAGGTACATATTATAAATGGTAAAGCACTATATAAATATAAATAATAGTATAAGTAAAGTAATTGTTGAAAAAGAAAAATAACTTGGTGTAATAAATTACTAAAATAGAGTTTATGACTTATCGACATTATCTTCTGTAGGATTTGAAATATACACGAGAATAATAGAAAAAATGAGGTGTGGCCACCACACGACTTTCTTATACGTATGAACGTTTCAAACTATACAATTTTAAGAATTTTTTTATACAAAACTTATTCAAAAGCCTATTCTAAGTACTTTCATTCTCTTAATAAATCGCTATAGAATGCATACTTTGCAAGATATTCGAAAAAAAGTGCTACTCGCTAAGACTAAAAGTACCACTTCCGGTCCGAATTTTGAAATTTCAGGTATACCAAAAATATTGCGAATTCAACTCTAAATACTTTTGTACTCTTAATAAATATATATGGAATGCATAATTTATGACATATCTGCAAAAAATCGCTATTCGGTAAGAGTAAATGTGGTACTTCCGGTCCGAATTTTGAAATTTTTTTTATACAAAAGATATTTAAAATTATAATTTAAATACTTTTATACTCGTAATGTACCTGCCTAGAAAGCATGACTTGCGAGATATTCGCAAAAAACTGATTTTCGATAAGAGTAAATGGCCTACGTCCGGTTGGAATTTCGAAAAACTTTTTAAAGACAATTTGTCTCAAACTTAATTTCAAGTACATATGAATTCTGTATAAGTTTGTTTAAACTTAGTAGTTGACGAAATATTGGCAAAATTCGATTTTTCCTCTGAAGTAAACTACTACTTCCGGTCTGCAGATTTTACTGAAAATCTAATCAGATCTCAAGAGGAGATTATACACGTAAATACAAACAACAAGTAAGTTGGAACATGAGGAAGCGACATTTATAACACATAGATCAGCAAATGACAACATAAGCATGGTGAGAAATTTAATAGAAAGGTTCAGGAAACATGGAAAACGTTATACTTAGTATACATTGATCCAAGAGCAGCATTTGACAAGAGAAGTTATATGAAAAGTAATGTAATGTAATAGAGGATACAGTTTATTGGATATAGACTCCTAGACAGACAACATTGTGCTAATTGAAGCAGCACATGGAAATATACAACAAATAATAGATGTCTGGACACAGCAAATTGAGAGACATACTGAGTACTTAGGAGCAATTATAGCAGACGTAGTCCAGACACAAGAATTTCCAGAAGCAGACAAAAGATCACCAATATTTCATAAGCCATAAATAAGAGAATATTGGAACAGAATAAAATAGAGATGGCGACGAAGAAACCGCAATAGTCGCACCAAGTCTATTACGAGTATATGAATGCAAATCATGGATACCACTGAAAAAACGTCAAAACCAACTCGAAGCAGCAGAAATAAAGTATTTGAGAAGAATTTCAAGAAAGGTAAAGTATGACAAATTGACAAATGTCAAGATAAGGAAAATAACAAAGCAGGAGACAATGTCATTGAACCTATAAAGGAAAAACCAGAACTAGTTCGGTTATGTGATGAGGATGGACCCATTAGACTAAAAAGAAAAATACTAGGAAACGGCAAACAAATGGTGAGAAAGAGGGAAAGAATGAGAAAGATGTGGTTGAAAAGGAATTGAGGGAATAGGTGAAAGAAAAGGGAGAACATTAAGAGAAAGAAAAAGAAGACCAAAATATTTTTATTAATAAAAAATGTGACTTACATATACAAGGTGAGTATAAATTGGCGGACCCACTACACGTGGCGACATTCTTGGTCAAATTTGGAGTTAAAAGTCGTAATCCTAAAACGATGTATCAGGCTTCCTTTGTCTTCAGAATGGATTTGAAAGAAACATACATTTGGCAACATTGAACACGCATGTGCTAGTTATAATCTTCGGAACATTTTTACATGTCGTCATGTAAACATTACATTTTAAATTTAAAAAAGAAACAAACGAAATAAAATTGGTTTCTTAGATTACATATTTATTACGAAAATATTACAAAGTTTAAAAATTTTTTGATAATATTGACTAATTTTTGTACATCTTCTTGATAGAAATCAATGTAATTATTACCTACATAATTGTTCGAATTGAAATACATCAGTTTGTAGACATATTGCCGTGATATCTTACATATTAATAAGATGATAGCAGTAGTATTAAGATTTAATTTAAGTGTATAAAATATGAAAGAAACTATAATAATAAGTTTAAGGTAGTTGAAGGAATTTAACATGAGTATGTTGGGTTGCATACACTTTTATGCATACAGCAAATTGAATTTACATTTGCAATTTAAATAAGTACTAAAAATAAAACACGAGATAGAATTTAAGATGTATATATATATTTCTTTTATAGAAAAGAGAAACAAGATGTATGGTTTGTGTACAATAAAAAACAACCTGACTTTATAAAATGTGTGAGAATTGCACTGAACATTTTAAATAATGGACCGTTGTTTAAAAATAAAGAAGAAATGAAAGCAAATAACCGAGAGAGGGTCATGCTAATGGATGGTAGTGTAATACGAACTAGTCATCTTAATGCAGTAAAAATGTATGAGGAAAATAGAATTCGATATGCACGAACAAAAATAATTGAATAATTAGATAAACTTGAGAACGTGCATAAGGTAATAAATAAAATTTGTTAAATAAATCATGCAGAAAGAATAAATATTTACCTTAATTTATTAATAGATAAGTAAATAAATAAAGAAAAGGATATAAATAAAATTGTTCTGAGATATCAGTAGTAGTGTTTTTTATAAACGACAGCTGGTAATAATAGAATACATTCAGGAATTTGTATATGTAATATCATGTATCATAAACAGTAGAGAGGTACTTGTACGGTTCTTGATAACCTACAAAATAAAAAGAAAATGTAATGTAAACTTGGTGTGTAGTTTATTACAGATAGACATATCACCGTTGGAGAAGTCTTGGATAGAAGGAGGTTACGAAGGGGCAAACCAAGTGGACCATGGTGGTGCAAGTAATCTTAGTAAAAGGATACCTGTTGTTTGCAATGTTTTTCCTATATTGCCGAAAGCTGGAAAAAGAACAAAAATAAGAATTGTACTAGCCAATGGAAAGAATAAATTTATAGACAATTATAAAGAAGAGTTATATTAAAACAAGTATACCTACGTTGGAGAAACGCTGTACAATTTATAGGAAGTTTTAAATTGTGAACAGACAATTCTTTGGGTGTTGACCTTTCGCGGTGAAGAACTGTCAAAGAGACAACGAGTGCGTGTGTGTGTGTGAGTGTTCGAAACATTACGGCAACTTAAAAGTCAGGAGCACTGAAGATGCAGGGTGACAACGTAAATGGTAGTTTCAGAAGTGGCGTTGAAAACGGTCACATGTCTCTTCTGGAGATATAAATTGAAGACAAGAATAGACACGATGGGATTCATTTATTGATTTTTATACAGTTAACAAGCATTCTTTAATTCATAAATCGTAGGGTTAGATACACCACGATTCACATTTATTTCTTTTGTATTAGCATATTCATTTTATTTTCATTCAAGTTTCACTTATTTTATTTTCTTTGTTTAATTGTTTTGTGTTATAATGGAGATGCAAATGATCGAATTCAAAAAGATTTGTAACGATTCAAAGTAAGTTAGAGACAAAGACTTATCAATGTAGCTATACGAATATTGAAATATATCGTGCGAACGTATATTCAGTACAACGTTATGCAACAGGGATAATAAATATTTTTCCTGGGATAGTAATAAGCATTCTTTAATTTCGAGATTATAAGAAATAAAATTATCAATGGTGTTAAGTGTTAAGAGGATATAGCGTGCAAATGTATATTTTCGGGCACAGTATTTGGCATCATTAATAGTTACAATAAATAAGGAAAATGTTTCTGGGTAGCGGACTCTGAAATGCTAGCTATAACGCGTGCAAATGGTTGTAGATAGTAATCAGATTCGAGCTTTTCTCCAAACATTGACTATGAAATAAACAATTTACAAAAGTAAATTGGATTTATTTGTTGACAAACAGGAAAATATTTTTAGAGTTTTATTTAATAAAGTATAAGAAAACATATTCGCATCATGAAGAAACGTTACAACCTAGAACGAGGTATAAACGTTTTCTTATAATTATGTTTTTTTGAAATAAATAAAGTGAATACAGTATAGCAATGCTATATTTATTTTTATATAATAAATGTTAAATAAATTCGACAATTATGTGTTATATGATTTCTGATTTTTCATTTTTAATAAGCTATTACCTTATCCCAATCTTAAATAAAAACAAGAGATTAGACGAGAGGGAAGAAATTCTGATACACTGAAGGATTCATAAATAATTATAAAGTACGTGCTGTTAAAAATAAATAAAATACACATCTGGATAATAAAAATTATCATCATTTTAATTATTTATGTTGTTGAAACAGCACACAACATAACTTATTTGGCAAGGCCTAAGGTATGGCAATGATACTATTATCATATTCAAATAATTATGTTGCCACAGCAATATGTAGCTGCAATCGTTGTGGTATCGTTTGTACTATTCGCTCAAGTCTTTCTGGTGTGATTTCTAATACTGCGGCTTCAATTCGGGCTCTAACTTCGTCAGCGTCCTGTGGAGGTGTAGCGTAACCTTTACCTTCAATGAAACCCCAAACAAAAAAATCTAATGGATTGAGATCGGGGGATCTCGCAGGCCACAAAAGGGAACCGCCACGACCAATCCATCTGTCTGGGAAGTGTTCAGTCAACCAGTCTCTTATATTACGAGCAAAGTGCACCGGCATCTAGGCGATTTGGTAAGTAAATTGGTCCAACTACCCTGTGGTTTATTATACCCAGCCAAACGTTAACAGAAAACCTTCTTTGGTGACCGTATTCGCGAAATTCATGTGGATTTTCATCTGCCCAATGATGAAAATTATGAGTATTAAACACACCATCTCTGGTAAACATGCACTCATCACTCCAAAGAATACGTCTTAAAAAGTCATTTTCTTCCTGAATTCTATTTAAGATTGTATTGCAATAATTGATTCGAAATAAGTTATCATTTCCGTAAAGAGGCTGAACTTTAGAAACATGGTATGGATGAAGCAAGTTTTCTCGTAGAACCAAATGAACAGTCTTATTACTGGGAATATTTAGTGTAGAAGCTAATTGATGGGTACTCGCAGAGGGATCTTCCTGTATTGTGGCTAGAACTTGCTCTTCTAGTTGCACGGTACGCCTTTGCCTTGGTCGACCTGTGTTCGCATTTCTTGGAATAAACGAACCTGTTTCACGAAGTCGTTTGCCCAGCCTTCGAAATACATTTTACTTATATGCCTCCGATTTGGAAAACGCACTCGATATTCCTGCCCTGCCATGCTAGCATTTCCACGACAGAAACCGTATATCATGTACATATCGGCATATTCGTTGAACGTAAAATTCATAATAAACAAACAGAACAACTAGTAAGCACGAAAACCCGAAAACTGATTAAAACTATACAAATAAACACGAAAAATAAGCAAGTCGAATGAAATAGGTAGATTACAAAGTGTCAAAATTTGACAGTAGTAATGTATTTGACTACAACAACATTAGGCTGCCTACTTATTGTTTTACAACGTTGTCAGATGTGTTTTTCGTCAAAATAAGTTAATAAACAAATATTAAAAACAAACTTTAAAATCAAAAAGAAAACTTTAACGAAAGGATAATAACAACAATTCTTCTTTCTTCTAAATTGTAGCTCTTTCTGTCAACAAATATCAAGTAATAATGCTTATTTCAAGACTGAAAGTCCGAACTTGAGGAACCTCGTGCAAAGATATGGAGCATGGTACAACATTTTCGTATTAGGATTTTGGACTCCGAATTTAACGAAGAACATCGCCGCGTGTAGTGGGTCCGCCAATTTATACACACCTTGTATACATTTATACGTAAAATGTATACGCATATATGCATGTGTTTGGGATACATACATACATTAAGTGCCATTGCCGACAATCGAACGCACAGACACCGATGTTTCGGCCTTTGAGGCCTCATCTGTGCACGTGGAGACTGTCGACAATGACTTTAATACTTAAAATGCTACTTATGTCAGTTTTGCGTGGTAGATGCAATGAGAGTATCACAGCGACATCTAACACCCAAAAGATGACACAGAAAAAGCAATAAATAATATATTTAGTAATTGAAGTACTCAAAGACTTCAGTCTTTCTCAACTTTCGTCTTTCATAAAGTAAACAAAGCAGAAATAAACACGAAAACTTTAAAGGAAAAATATACACAACACACGCCTTTTTAACAGATATGATTTATCTGCCAACACCGAAATGAACTATTAGTTTATTAAAAATATGTAAGAGAGAAATTTAATATTGAAACGGAAATTATATGTTTATTTGCCAAAAATGCGTTTATTACGATCAATCTACACATTTTCTATTTAAACGAATGAAATAAAAGCCCTAAAATATAATTAAACGAAGTAACTTTTTTTAGTTTCTCTAATACAGATATGACAACATGTAAACGTCATCAATGACGTACAATTGAACGCGTCTTCTCTATATAAAAGAAAATGTTTGGCATAATGCTGCAATAGTCATTTATATACGACTTCAACAACTCGTTCTGGAAAACGTACCCAAAAGTTCGGCTAAATGGTACCTATAAGATTAATATAACAATAAATATATTTTTTGAATCGTTTATTGGCAATAATCACAAATATTTTCCTTGCACATTTTTTGCACCTAGAGCGTCTAACGGCTGGATCTGTTGTATTGCAACATATTTTCAATAAATTTCTCCTCGCAAATAAAGCAATACCAATTATATGGGTTAATCTCTAGTTCAACTCTTTGGTTCAATATCTTCCACTGGCACAGTGACTTTTTGTGATAATTTGACATGGTAATTTTAGATGGTCCTGATATTGCTGTAAAGAAGCATTTTTCTCAGATTTTTCAAATTTTTTCTTTGCCTTTGCAGCTCTTTGTTAACGTCTTTCTTGTTGAGCTTCTATTTCAGTTTTCGGAGTTCTTTCAAGAATGTCAAAAAATGCGGAAACACTTTTTCTATTGAATCCAGCAGCTCGAGCTTACGAAACTTTCTCTGGCTGCTTTAATGAGAGATATAGTTGGCTATTCATAAAACTACAATACCATGCCTTGCCGGTCTTACCATTTTCTACATTGAAGTTATAAATTTGGTTTTGATGGGTAGTTGGAAAGCATGCGAATATCAATTAGAGTAAGACGAAAGAGTCTTTCTTCTAACTTAGAATGTGGTGTGCCAGTTTCTGTTCCATTTCCCAGGAAAATGTTGTTAGACGACCATGGTACTTTTGTATACCGGGTGTCCCAGCGTAGCGGTAAAGTCCATTATTGGTATCTAATAATGTAGATAGCGAATAATTTTTAATACAAAAATTATAGATAATCGTCAGCTCTACAATTTAAAAATATTTTCATGTATACAGATTGTTCAACAACGACGAACCAACACAAACTTATGTTTTTTTAAATGTAATGCTATACATTTTTTTACATTTTATGATAGCCCTTAAAGGATTGATTAAACTGATATCGACTTGTATTTGCCGATTTTCAACTGTTTCTGAGATATGGCGATTTTTCGTTAAAATTTGTACAACATTTGAAAAGTTACTATGAAATAACGACTGACGATGAAATACCTATTATGGGCTCAATTGGTAGAGATATCTTTCCAGTACGTGAAATTAATATTTATTTCGACTCTCTCTACGCATGTTCTTTAGAATTACATACCATTCGCTAAAGTTAGAAATTCTAAAAAAAATTAAATGGTACACCCTGTATATTTATATATCACTTAAAAGTACTTAAAATTTACTAACTAGAACCTATACTTTCTAGTGCCTGTGGGCGATATTGCAAAAGTTACAGGATATTATCTGAATAGCCGTGATTACGATTTAAAAAAAATGAGGTGTGGCCACCACACGACTTTCTTATACGTATGAGCGTTTCAAATTACAGAATTTTAAGAATTTTTTTTACAGATATTATTCAAAATCCTATTCTAAGTACTTCTATTCTCTTAATAAATTTCTATCGAATGCATACTTTGCAAGATATCAAAAAAGTGCTCCTCGCTAAGAGTAAAAGTGCTACTTCCGGTCCGAATTTTGAAATTTCATATATACAAAAAATATTGCAAATCTAGTTTTAAATACTTTTGTACTCTTGATAAATTTATATAGAATGCATAACTTACGACATATTTGCAAAAAATCGCTATTCGATAAGAGTAAAAGTGGTACTTCCGTTCTGAATTTTGAAATTTTTTTTATACAAAAGATATTGAAAATTATGTTCTAAATACTTTTATATCCGTAACGTACTAGCCAAAAAGGCATGACTTGCGAAATATTCGCAAAAAACTGATTTTCGATAAGAGTAAAAGACCTACTTCCGGTACGAATTTCGGAAAACTTTTTAGATAAAATTATACTCAATTTTAATTTTAAGTACCTATATATGAATTCTTTATAAATTTGTTAAAACTTAGTAGTTGACGAAATATTGGCAAAATTCGATTTTTTCGCTGAAGTAAACTGCTACTTCCGGTCTACCGATTTTACTGAAAAACTAATCAGATCTCAAGAGGGGGATTATACACGTAAATACAAAATTTGGAATTGATATCTACAGCGGTTTGGCCGCTATCGTGGTCACACACACAGAGAGAGAGAGACAGACACACAGACACACAGACATTTTTTAAAAACCACTTTTTCGGTATCAGGGGACTTCAAAACGTGGACATCTGCAAAAATCTCGAGGTCGAAAATTTTCATCATCACAATACTTCCTTATACTACGTATAATACAATTGTTCTCAAATTTAATTTTAAGTACATTTGAATTCTTTATAAATTTGTTTAAACTTGGTAATTGACGAAATATTTGCAAAATTCGATTTTTTCACTGAAGTAAACTACTACTTCTGGTATGCCGATTTTGCTCAAAATCTAATCAGTTCTCAAAAGGGAGATTATATTCATAAATATAAAATTTGGAATTGATATCTATAGCGGTTTGAGCGCTATCGTGGTCACACACACACACACACAGACAGACACACACACACACACAGACATTTTTTAAAAACCACTTTTTTGGTATCAGGGTACCTCAAAACGTGGACATCTGCAAAAATCTCGAGGTCGAAAATTTTCATCATCACAATACTTCCTTATACTACGTATAAGAAAGTAAAAATGTTTGGTTTTATAGTATGTTCATATTTTTTAGTATTTGAAATATATAAAATATGGAAACAAATACATTTACGGTAAAACAAAAATTGCGGATTCTTAGTGGCGTAAAAATGCTATTTACAATAGCATTAGTCTTAAAAGTAGCTTCATCACAAAACAAAATCTGAGACACAACATTGAGGTTGTCATTTATTTTGTGCAATATGATATTATAGAAGGCAACCCTATTTATAAAAACTTTCTTCTGAAGATCTTGATGTAATACAGATAGAATTTAAACTTTATTAAGGTTCTCTTAATAAAGTTTTTGCTCACATCAAGGACCCTAGAAAGTTTATGCACGCTTGAATAAGGATTTTCTTGAACGCATAACAAAAGTACCTTTTGTTCATCTGCGTTTTCTACTGCAGCAGTAACACGGAATACGGCCAGTTTCTTCAAATCTTATTAAAATGTTTCGAAAAGCACTCATCGATGGCAGTCCCATATTTGGATATTTTTGGTTGTATATATTTGTGCCAGCAAACAATCGTTTTTTTAATACTATTGCTAATTTATGAACTTCCAAACTTTTCATGGCAACTTATATTTTTAAGTCGTAATCGGGTTTAATCAGATATAATATTCTATAACTTTTGCAATATCGCCCACAGGTAGAAAAAAGTACATATTTTTATTTGGTAAATTTTAAGTACTTTTCAATGACATATAAATATACAGGGTGTTCCATTTAATTTTTTTTAGAATTTCTAACTTTAGCGAATGGTATGTAATTCTAAAGAACATGCGTAGATATGTCGAAATAAACATCAATTTCATACGTACTGGAAAGATATCTCTACTAATTGAGGCCATAATAAGTACTTCATCGTCAGTCGTTATTTCATAGCAACTTTTTAAATGTTGTACAAATTTTATTGAAAAATTGCCATATCTCAGAAACAGTTGAAAATCGACAAATACAAGATCATGTCATTTTAATCAGCCCTTCAAGGGCTATCACAAAATGTAAAAAAATGCATAGCCTTCCATTTAAAAAAACATAAGTTTTTGTTGGTTCGTCGTTGTCGAACACTCTGTATACATAAAAATATTTTTAAATTGTAGAACTTATAATTGTCTACAATTTATGTATTAAAAATTATTCGCTATCTATATTATTAGATACCAATAATGGACTTTACCGCTACGCTGGGACACCCGGTATAATAAATGATGAAGGTTCGAAACGTCACTAGCCAAAAAGCAACAGTTTTCTTTAAGATAAATTCAAATTCTACCTAAGTCAGCCTAAGAAGTACATTAGCCACCTTTTCGCAGGATTTACCAAAATATGTTAAACAGCATTGAGTATTCATTAATTTTTGGGTACGTTAACTGTGTTCGTCTGTTTTTGTCGGTGTTCTTCAGAAAGAGGCACTGAGAAAGCCCTATGTGCTATTGAGTTTTATGCTAGCAGTTTTTGAGTTTTTGAGTGAGGGATAGTTGTATTAGAGTTTCTTATCTAAAAATTGTGCACAGAATGGTACGTTAGTTTGTACAATTACAAGTGTTCGTGAGAGATAGAGAAAGCAAGCGTGCGAATACTTATTTCTTTGCGTTCGTAACAAATTTCAAATATTAAAGTTTTTGCTCGGTACACGTGTGTTCCTTCGTCGAGTACACCAGGCAATACATGTGAAAATCAGTCTCGCTTAAACTGCCATCGAGCATTAATGTGGCAAAAAACAATTAAATATTAGTGCAAGCGAATACGATAATTTGTTAGTTTATATAATATATCTAAAATGCACATGTAGTTATGTATATGAATAAATATTAAATGCAGCGAATATTTATTTATATCTACAAAGGTATCTCAAACAAAAAGAAAAATAATTTGTTCTGTCGGATTCTTTAAAACACAAAACAACAAGATCTAGAATGTTTAGTTGCGAATTTAAACAATCGACTTAGAGGAGAATGCAGGGCTAAACCTGTACCTTATTAATAAAAAATATTGTTAAATTATATGTACTTTGGATTTAGACATAACTCAAAGGTTGATAGTACCTGCTGTCGGTCAAGGAAATTTGTCTTGCATCTACAAAGTAGGCTGAATTTAATATCTACGTAAACATTCGACGGAAGGACATATAAAAACATACTCGTTACATCAAAGTTAATTTAAATTTAATTTAAGTTAATATGCATTACCTCAAAGAAACGGTCAACAGCTGCAATATTAAAAATTTTCAAATAACGGAAATGTTCACGAACATTTTAGGACAACTACACACTAAAAAATTCGAAGAATTCAATTTAATTTTTTGAAAATTAACTTTCAAGACTGTAGCAAGAACCATTTAATTGTGTAAAGTGCGTGGAAGGCTTAAATTTGCCTTGTTCTCCTATCCTATGAAATCTGCAAAGGAATGTATTGCGATACCCTGTATAATGATTTGTAAAGAGCGAGTAATGTTTAACGACAGCTGTAAAAAAATATGCTTTATCATTCAAAATCCGACAGTTAATTCACCTGTCTAAATTAACAATAAATTCATTTAATTTTTAATTACAGAACGGCCGTAAAACGAAAGGATATTCGTATTTCAGTGTACGAAACAAGTAAAACTGTCAAAACAAGGAACTATAACTTCCAGGCTGATGGAGTTATCGTTTTCATTTCTTGATATTCACCTCCCCAAGCGGTCAAAATACACCGAGCGCTCTCTCCACGATGAATCTCCCGGTCATAATTCATGCAGTTTTTCCTGTCCGAAACAATCCGCAAGATCCGCCGTTTAAACGCTTCGCCTTTTTCGGAACGACGCTAAATATCTCTATGAGCATAAAAGAGGCGTACGGCGTACAACAGTTCAACACATTCAACGCACGCACCCTTGATCCACAAATCCCGACCCCTTCGCTCCTCTCATAGTATGCTTTACACCTCGCCGTTTTCCCGAAAATATTTCACATGAATTTATTAATGTATGAGTTTGGAATTTTTAAACGGCCATCCGCGGAACCGTGTTTCCTCTATAAGTGCCGATGTGATCGTGCGAATTCCAGCCACTGAACAAGAGAAAAAATACAAAACGCCCTTGGGGACGACGAAGCAAAGCGATTGTATTTTGCAATATGTTCCTTTTGTCGCCCGAAAATTTTGAATTAATATTTTTTCTCGTCGACGTTTAAATACACAAGCGCGCTCAAACAATGAAGGAAATATGCGATGGTATATAGTCTTTGTATGTGACAGAGAATGCCCTCGTGATTAGGCAAAAATTTCAATAAAATTCGAAAACCCAAATATCCCACATACAATATATCCGTTTGAACCTCTGGTATTCCAGGGATGTTCTTAAATTCCAAATGCGAATTACATTGCCAGGCAGTTCTAGTTTTAATCTAAATTGAACTTCAGGACACTTGTTTCCTGAATAAATTAGGAAATATGGGAATAATCCGAATGTCATTACTTGCAATGCAAAATACAACATTTACATATGCAGTATGATGTCAATTAAATACTCGCCCTTATAGTAGGGGAGAGTGAGGCATGTTGTTTCAATCCTAACGTTTTATTTTTTCTACTCGAACATTAGTATCGGAATAAATAATATAAGTGACAAGGAAACCTATTATAACATCTACGTTATCCTGGCATGGTTGCCATATAACATCCGTTCCTTGTTAGAGGGTTGGATGGTTAAATCAAAACACATATAGGTGTTGTGATGTGTTTTATTCGTAGTGGACAACCATTACTATACTCATTACTATACTATTACTATACTCATTACTATACTATCTCAATACTATACTATATCAATACTAACTCAATACTAACTGTATACTGCATCATGCTGATACATACTAACTCTAATGTTCCTAATATTACTCTTTTATACTAACTATATTATATTAACCTAATTCAGCGAAGGATTGTTTATGTAAAACAAGTAGTTTGTATATGTATATAGACCTTGTCTATATACCGAGACCTTGTGTGATCACCTTCTATTAATTATGTAATCCTACTTGTTCTACATACGTTACACTATAACTTGAAATATGAATTTCATTTTTACTGTTAATTAGATACAAAAAAAAAATTAGGACAATTTTAAGGAACTAATACACATTGTACAATTGTGCCCCACTATGGGGTAAGTTGTTACAGCATGCGGGGTTAGTTGTTACAATGCAGGAATCAAAAAGCATATTTGAAAAACAAAATTAATATCTATTTTATAATTAAATATTTTAAAATACAAAATCAATACGTTATTATTAATCGAATACAAAGAAAAGAAGTAGATAGGTATAAAATTATTCTCTGTCAGATGTACAGTTTATGCAAACATAGTAGTCTTCATTAGTGCCACACGACACTTGCTCCCATCTTTTGCAAATCGTACACTGAATCCAGTTTTCATTTTTGGATTCAGAAAAAGCCATTAAACATACTAAGCACAACTCATCGCCTTCCTCTGATTCTTCAGAATCTGACGATAAATGAGTTTTTTAACTTTGCCTTTCTCACCATTTCCTTTTTTCTCAAATTTCATATTGTAATTTTCCGATAAATTTCTGATAATCACAGGCCTACAGTGATTTTGATGTTTGAAAGCTGTTTGCTAATTTGTATATGTTTGGGGGGCCCTTATTACAAAAATGGCGTTTTTTGGAATAAGCGTTTTTCCTCTATCACGTAAATTTTTTTTATAGCGCTGTATATCTTAAAAATGCTATTTTATTAATATACATACCTATGACATGAATATGTTTGTTCCATGTTAGGCATGGTTTTTAAATGAATTGATTTTTATGAAATTAAATGTGATTTGGCAACACTGGTTAATATTAGATTTCTCAGCAAAGCAACAGCGTCGGCGCAGAAGCGTCAATACAACGTTGACACCTGCTTATGTGCAGTTTGGTTGTGTTAGTCGTCGTGCTACTCCGTCCGTGGTTGTTGTCTTCGTTGTTGCGTATTTTTAGTGTTCTAGAACGTATAAATATGGAAAGAAGACATTGTGTGAACAATCCGAATAACTTTTGTTATATCTGTGGTAGTTATGTCGTAGTAAAGCAGAGGCAAACTATAACTTCTTTTGTGAAAAATGTATACCACGCTTATTTTGGTGTAAAAATTGGCGACCAAGACAAGTCCTGGGCTCCTCATACTGTTTGTTCCGTTTGCGTTGAAGCATTAAGAAACTGGCAAAAAGGTAGAAAGAAATGTTTAAGCTTTGGTGTTCCTATGGTATGGCGAGAGTCTAGAAATCACAGTGATGATTGTTATTTTTGTTCGTGTAATGTTTAAGGATTCAACAGAAAAAATAAGAAACAAATTGTGTATCCCAATCTTGACTCTGCTATTCGACCAGTTCCTCATGGACCAGATATACCGATACCTACCGCCCCAAAAGCACTAGAAAACGTCATATCGTCAGAATCAGAGAAATCTAATTCCGACCCAGATGATTCAGATTTCACACCAGATTTCAGAGAGCCCGAAGTGTTTAACCAGAGCGAACTAAATGATTTAATTAGAGATTTGCACCTTCCAAAGGATGCATCCGAATTGTTAGCTTCCAGGCTTCGTGAGAAGCATTTACTGGCACCTGACGTCACATCAAGCTTTTACCGGGATCGCGAAAAAGAGTTATGTCAATATTTTACTCAAGACGGACCGATAGTGTATTGCAACAATATTCCTGACTTAATTTCAAAATTAGGAAATGTGCCGTATGTAAAAGAAGAATGGCACCTATTTATTGACTCAAGTAAGCGTAGTTTAAAAGGTGTTTTATTGCACAATGGTTACGAACTGGCCTCGGTTCCCGTTGCCCATTCGGTACATTTAAAGGAAACGTATGAAAATTTAGAACTTCTTTTAAAGAAAATAAACTACCAAGAACATCAGTGGATGCTTTGTGGTGACCTTAAAGTGCTGTGCATGCTACTAGGACAACAAGGAGGTTATACAAAATTTCCATGCTTTATTTGTGAGTGGGATAGTCGAGCAAGGGATAGACATTGGACTCAAATAGAATGGCCCTTTAGAACAAGCTTTACACCTGGTAGCAAAAATATCGTAAGAGATAGCTTAGTTGATCCCAAAAAAGTTTTACTGCCTCCTCTTCATCTCAAACTTGGCTTGATGAAGCAGTTTGTTAAAGCCCTAGAGAAAAATGGAGAGTGTTTCAAATTTTTGTGCGAGAAATTTCCATCCTTATCCGATGCCAAGTTAAAAGAAGGCATTTTTGTTGGGCCGCAGATAAGAACATTATGCAAAGACAAGGATTTTCAAAACACAATGACCAATGTTGAGAAAAACGCCTGGGCTTCATTTAAAGAAGTAATTGATAAGTTTCTTGGGAACTCTAAGGACGAAAACTACGAAAATATTGTTCAAAATATGTTACAACACTTTCATCGTCTAGGTTGTAATATGAGTTTGAAAGTGCATTTCCTGTTTTCAAACTTGAATTATTTTTCTGAAAATCTTGGAGCAGTTAGCGAAGAACAGGGAGAGAGGTTTCACCAAGACATTAAGGAAATGCAACGGCGATACCAAGGCAGATGGAGCATAACTATGATGGCGGACTACTGCTGGATGTTAAAACGCGATATGCCCTTAAAAACACATAGCCGAATGTCCGGACAATGCAGCTTTCTGGCAAAAAGACGAAGATTTCACTTAAAAACGACTGAGTAAAGTATTTCTTTCCACTTTTTTAACTTGTATTCCACCTTTTTACTCAATAAACAAATAATTTTTTTAAGATATATCGTTTTTTTTCCTTTAATATTTGCAAAAAAAAACCTTACGTGATCCAAATAAATGCATAGAATTTTTGAAATCAGCCTACCAAAATTATATAAAATCAGTTTTCAAAAAAAAACATCTGTCAAAAAGTTTAATTTTGTGGACCTGTGTAATTTCCATTCCTTTTTGTTTTCTGTTTTGTTTTGCATAGGCTTCTGCTTCTAGTTCAGCCTTTATTAGTGTGTCAGTTAGGACAGCAGCTTTCGGCAAAGATTTCAACTGCTGTGGTGTCCCATGGAAAGTTGATTGATGTATAGAATCTTTGAAAGCAGAAGTGCAAGGAAGAGGAAATGGTGGTGATTGGCCTACTATGCAGGAAATATTTCCACAATTTTCATCCTCAACATTTTCGAAAGCCTCAGTGTTTTCAACGTCTTTGCTAGTAACCTCCGATGGTAAGAATTCATTATTTTGAAATATCTCCCTATTATACGACCAGATACCTGTTACTACAAATCCCTTTTGGATGTTTTCTGGTGTAGTGGCATGGTAGAGCTTCTTTTAATACAGTCGCAATATCCTAAATAGTCACCGGGATTCCTGGATGCGATTTAAGCCAGCCATCTGCGAATGTACTATAGTGCGTTTTGAGAAGACCATATACAGTCCTGTCTAAGAGTTAAAGCCGTTGAGAGGTATGTGGTGGAAAACTCAGCAGCACTATACCATTAGCCTTACAGTAATTCAGCACTTCGATAGATACGTGCGATTCATGGTTGTCGAGCAGAAGTAATACTGGCTTATCTCTAGTACATCGAGTGAATGCAGCAAAATGTTTAATAAATTGTAAGAAAGTTTCAGCTGTCATCCAACCAGACAATGAAGCCGCTTCTACACTTCCATAAGGTCCATTTGCTAGGATTAGCTGTTTAAAGTGTTTTCTGGGGAATATTATTAACAAGGGCGGCCCAGTATTACCACTTGCACTTACTGCCAAAGCCATAGTCTGGAAAGTCTTGTAGCTTCTGGTGTTCGAACCGACAAATTTGGATGCCTCTTGAGGAACCGTAATAACCAGTCCTTCGACGCCATTTCACTATTCTTCCATGCGTCCCTAACTTTAATGTTATTGGCAACAGAAAAATCGTATGAAAGCTTTCGTAGGTCCTTTGTTGTCAGACCACAATATAATTTTGCAGTTTGTTCAGCGTAGTTCGATAGTTCGATTTCTTGTTCCTCTGATAAAATTTTAGAACGTGCAACATAGCCCATCTATACTCTGTTAGCAGCAGGATGTTCGTTTTTCTTTTTAAGATATCGATACAACGTCATAAAATAAATTTCAAATCGATTTGAAACTGATAGTTGAATTAGTTTACATTGACGATGTTGTTTTAGTAACATGGCGGACGGAGCATGTTGATACAGTAACAACATGCCCCACGGTTATTGTAGCAACTTGCCCCTGTCGGTAATTAGTAAAATAATGTTGAATTTTTCTGTGAATATCTTAGTTAAACCTAAAATTAAATAGTGGAAGTTTGAGAAAAACAGTTTTGTTTATCAACCTATACCGGTATAAAAATGATTACTTACCATCTAGTAGATATAAAGTGATTACTGCACAAGCCATTAACATACTTCACATGCGTCAAAATAATTTTTGCTACTGTTTTGGTTTGTTTCCTAGCTAGAAATATAACACTTCACGAGTAAGTTGCATTTGACTACTGGTTCTATCTGTGCCAGATAGAGGGAGCTTCAATGCCAAATGTGGAAATTATTTGTAATGTAATGGTGGATTTATGCAGCGTTCCATAACTTAGTATTAGTATTAGTATTAGTCCTAAGAATTAGTCTTAGCCTAAGAGAAAATACACGTTCATGCAGATATTAAATTTTCAAACTACGCTTGCGCAAGTGATACGTAGCTGTGTATGTATTCCCTATGAACGCTTCAAACATCGTGCGCCATATTGTATTTAGTTGTGTCAAGTTGTGTTTGTATTGTGCCGAATTGCGATTGTTTTTTAATACTTTTTAAAAAAAATATGGAGGGTTTAGACGATGGACGTTTGATAGAATTAGTACAGCAGTTCAGCCATTTGTACGATAAATCAAATCCCAAATTTAAAAATAAATTAGCGGTTGAAAACGCTTGCCAAACCATTGCCGACATTTTAGAAGTACCAGGTAATTTCATATTTTTATAAATAACACGAAAACTAGTGTTTTAATTTTAACTCAATCTTTTAGCTGAAACTTGTGAAAACAGATGAAATAATATGCGGCATAGGTTCGCCAAAGAAAGGCGAACCATCAAAAATAAGCCATCAGGGTCCGCTGGATACTATACGTGGCAATGTGTTTATTCCTAGATAACGTAGTTCTTCCACGAAAGTAAGTTTCATTATAAATACATAATAGTTATATACTTATCTAAATCATGTTTTAGAACAACTGGGAATGTAAAAAGAAATAATGCAGAAAGTGTTTTATTACAAGAAGATTTGTTGTATCGGAAGAGGCAAGTTTAGCTGAAACATTAGCTTCTGATCCAGATCCCTGTGAAAAGGCCCAGAGTGACAGACACGCAAGATGCAACAGACAGTGCAGGTTCATCGAGACCATCATCTGCTTCTGGTTTTTATAACAAAAAGAAGCGTGGTAATACCACTGACAAAGAGCAACTATCATTGGCAATAAACAATAGTTGCAAACAACTAGAAAAATATATCAATAGTGCTGAAGGTGAAGATGAGGATTTAGCTTTTGGCAAAGTTGTAGGTTTAGAACTTCGAAAAATTACGTCTTCTAAAGTTAAACTGAACTAAAATCAGAAATATTGTCAATCTTAAGTGATTATACTGACTAATTGTTTTTATTTTAATTAGCTGAGTTTTTTTTTTATTTGTTTAAGAATTATTATTTTTTTTTTAAATTTTTTTTTTATTTGTTTAAGAATTATTTTTTTGGTTACATTTTTTTTTATTTGTTTAAGAATTACTTTTTTGTTTACCTTTTTTTTTATATGTTTAAGAATTATTATTTTTTACATTTTTTTTTAATTACTCTTGTTTTTGTTTTTCTTGGGTGTATAAATATCTTAAATTAAAGTGGATATTCTAAATAAATTTGTTTTATTACAAAAGTAAAGGTGTAACACAAGACAATTACTACTGTTTTAATCTATTATTTTCTTTCTTATTTAAAACATATTCATGAACAACATGTAATACTAAATTACATTAAAAAATCAGACATAAACTCATAATATAAACATTAAAAAAACACAAAAGCAAAGACAGAAAATAATATATAATACAAACAAAAACGTGTTCTAAAAGCAAAAAATATTCAATAACGAACTTAAAAATTTTTTCTTACAGAATCATAAATTATTCCAAAACAAATTTACAGGTAACATGTTACAACAGAAAAAATTATGAAATAACAAAGTATAAAAACATATAAAATATCAAAAATATGTATTCAACAAAAAACTATGTCAAATTGTCTGGTACAGCACCCCCACATAGATGTAGTTCCACTGCTGTGGTATGGACCCTTCATTCATGAAATAAGTGGCTAGAATGTCTCTTCTTTCACGATCCACTCTTTTTGGATTGTTTGAGCCCACTCGATTCACAGATCTTAATATACCTATGTCCACTTCTGTTTGTGACGAATTACTACAAGTAAGTGAGTAAGTCTCACTGTCTTTCACATAATTGTGTAAAACCACTGTAGCTTTTACAATATTCTCGCAAGTATCTATATTCCCAATGATAGGCTTTCTCAATATGCACCACCGCTGAACTAATATGCCAAAGGTGTTTTCTATAGTTCTGCGAGCTGTAGAGAATCGGTAATTAATAGTATATTGTAGACCTAGGCGGTAAAGTGGCAATTTTCCAGACCGAAAGAAGGTATGGACGGGCCAGGCGTAGCCGAGCCTGGCCGCTTCTTGAGGTCTGGAAAAACCACTTTACCGCCATGGTTTACACATAATTTTTTATCCTACACAAAACAACTAGTCTATATGAAACATTTTTTATTTAAATAATTTTAAGAACTCGTACAAAATTTAACTTAATTAATTGTTTGAAATATTAATGTTAAACACTGGATTATTAATTGTACAACTAGGAAAAGAAATTCCTTGTTTTGACAAATTTGAAAAGTCAAGTTGTTCTGAAAATGTTGAAACAGATGTATCTTGATTAACAACTTCCGAAATATTCAATGTGGTAATGGGTGCTGCTGGAATGCTGGACTCGTTTCTTATACTATCTCCTGTATTTAAGATTTTTTTGGCGATGGAAATTTTATTTGGGATAGAGTCCTCCACATAACCCTCCGCCACGCTGGTAGACTTCCATCCACCGTGCCTTTTCAGTGCTAATATATCTGCCCCTGAATCGGCAAGTAGTGTGGCTGATGTCCTTCGCAGGCAATGGCCAGTATATTCTTTACTATTTGGCAAATTCAAATATGTAGCTATTTTGCATGGTATTGCCCCAATTGTATGATACCCTACATTTTGGGCAGCACATTTTCCTTTATTATATTTAACAAATAATCGGCGAGAATTCATATTCTTCGGCCTTAAATTGAAATACTTTCTGCAAATTGATATAATATCAATTGAATTTTCTTTCTCAGAATTGCAAACAGTGAACGTGCGTTGTTTATTGTTTTTTGTGTCTGGTATATGAATTATTAAAATATCGCCTTTGTCCACAACGTTATCAAATGTCATATTTGTGAGCTCCTCAGACCTACACGCTCCAGCAACTCCAATTATTAATACCACCTACAACAAATAATACATTGTCTTATACAAAATAAAAATTAGCCTGTTCCTTTACCTTTGTCATTAGGTACATTTCGTCTGGAGCTTCTCTTAGAAATGTATTTATTTCTTGTGCACTGAAGGTTCTCGATTTTTTGGCAACATGTCCAACAGATTGCTTTTTCAGAAAAGCTGTTACTTTTGAATAGCTACCAATATTAACATTATGCTTAACTGCCATTGTTGCTTTTAGCATCGAGTGAATTGACCATAATGTGGAAGACTTATATTTCTCCGATAAATCGGAGATATAGGTTAGAATTACACTTTCAGTATATCTTTTAACTTTCTTTGTTGTACACCAATCCATAAAAAGTTTATATTGTGCATTATATTTCTGCTTTGATTTGTTCGGTAATAAATTTAGCGTTACTTCTTTGGCTTTCTCAGTAATTTCTTCGAGTGTGCAGCTGTCCATGTTTTCATCGGTGTTGGAAATATTAGAAGGTCCAGCACATTCCATTGTTGAATGTCTAATAAATGGAAATAAAAAATAGTCTTTTCAATCTTAATAATGTGAAATTGATTCTTATTTACCTGGCACAATATTTAATTATTCAATTTGATTTGACAGATGCAGCCGAAATGACACAACAAAACAATTCAATTGATGCGCCACCTAGCGGTGATACTGTCAAACTAGTTACTTTTCTTGGCTAGACGTACAAAAAGAAATTTTCTTGCCTAGACGTGCAGATATACACTTTCACGTTTCCATAGAGCCGCGAAAATTTAGTTTTGGAATAGTGTAGGATAAAAAAAAATTTTTTCCAATGTCCAGGTTTTGCCCTGGGTATGGCCTCATTATAAAATTACTTAATGGAAAAGCTTGGTCAGCTACCAGGAAATAATTCATATTGATACTCGTGTTTGGTAAACATGCTGGGTCAGGTATTTCTAATTGTCCACCCAACAATGCACTGCCAAAGCTATTATCTTTAAATATAGTGCTATCATGATTTGCACCTGCAGCACCTATATCTACCATGGTGAAACGATAATTAGCATCACACGTAGCCAGTAATATTAAACTAAATGATATTTTGTAACTGAAATAATCTGACCCTGAATTTGGTGGTGCTTGTATAGATATATGCTTGCCATCAACAGCTCCAATGCAGTTTAGCATATTCCATTTTGAATAAAATTCACTGGCAATGTTCTTAAAATCATGAGCTGTTGGTTCGGCCAATACAAATGGGCACAAAACTGTCCACAGTGTTACTGTTGTTTCTTTAATAACACAATGCACTGTTGCTTTCCCTAACCTATATGACCATGCAATTTCTTGCATCGAACATCCTTCTGCTAAATAACTAGAAAACACATTATTAATAACAGCACATCAGTGTTATTTGCATTTGCACTTACTGTAACGTTAGTAACAGACGATGTGCTGGTGACAATGGTTTCTTGGCTGGATTTTTTTAAATGTGGGGCCATCAATTCCAATAAATTTTGAAATAATTCAGGGGACATTCTGGTATATTTAAAAAATTGTTGGTGATCAGCTTCCACATTTTTCATATCCCTAATGAGGGTAGCAAAATGTCCATCTACATCTCTGTTCCTATTCAAAGGTCGTACGTGGAAGCGCCTGTGTCTTTTTGCCAATTTATTTAATAGGCACACCGATGCACGCAATACATTAATAAATGTAATTACGGCAACTGCTGTCTTTGTTGTATTCATTATATCTAAATATCTATAAACGTGGTATTAAAGTATAGTAGAACCACAGAACAAACTATTACAAATAGGTTATAGCACAGATTATGGTGATTATTTTCCACAAAACATCAACAAGGTTTAAATCTCGGCTAACGAGGTCTTAACTCGTCCTAAGAGTTAAAAATTACGAACTTTCAAGGTCGTGTCTTAAAGCGGTCCTAAGAAACTACGACCATAAGACCAGCTGACTGAACGCTAACACGTAAACTCAATGATCGAACTTCTTAAGACTAATACTAATACTTAGTTAGGACTAATTCACGCTGCATAAACCCAGCATAACAGGTTGCCCCTGTATCAGAAAATCATACGAATTTCTTATACGTACATGTGGAATGAATTTCTATACAAAATAAGTTCAAAATTAGGATTCCAGTACTTGAATCTTATTAATATATTAATTAATGTGGAATGCATAATTTTCGAGAGATTTGCAAAACTGCTATTCAACAAAAGTAAAAGTGTAACTTACGGTCCCAATTTTAAAATGTTTTCATACAAAAAGTACTACAAATCTAACGCTAAGTACTTTTGTATCCTTAATAAATCTGTACATAATGCACAATTTGCGAGATATTTTCAACAAACTGCTATTCTTTAAGAGTACAAATGTTATTTTCGGTCCGAATTTTGAAATTTGTGTTATGCAAAAGTATTCTAAATCAAGCGTTACTTTTTTAAGTACTTTTGTATTTCCTGAAAATTTGTCTTAACTTACTTGGTAAAATTTGGTTTTTTCAGTGAAGAAAACTATACTACTTCCGGTCTATCGATGATACTGAACATCCTATCGGATCTCTCGAGGAAGGTTATATTCCTAAATATAAAGTTTGGTACTGATATCTTTTACCGTTTGGCCACTAGCGTGGAAACACTCAGGCAGAGAAAGAGAGAGAAAGGTAGAAGGACATTTCTTGAATACCACTTTTCGGGTTTCAGGAAACTTCAAAACATGGACATCTGCAAACATCTCGAGTTCGAAAATTTTCATTATCACAATACTTCCTTATACTACGTATAAGAAAGTAAAAGTACAATTTGATCTGCTTAACAGAATTCGCGAAACCGTTTTGTTCTATATTAATTTTTCAGGAAAGCGAATATGAAAAGCCAAACCGTTTCATCGTAAACCTTTAAAGGTTTCACATTTAAAAGCCCGACGCCTAATAATATCGACTCACGACGCGGTAGTACAGTGGTAGCACTACATTAATTTTCCGTGTTTATATCTTTTAACTTCGCGCACCTGGCATCCACCGTTTGTTTTGGTCCTTTATGTTTTCCCAACGACCTGTCAACCTGGTTGCCAATTGCATCTAAAACTAACACGCCGCCGTCGGTAATTAAATTTGAAATACGACCGGAAATTATAAACAGGGCGTGATGAGAATGAAAACTTGTGTAAGTGTGTGTGGGTGTGTTGGTAAATATTTCGCGAATAACCTAGCTGAGTTATACGCAATGATAATGAAATATTATGCTCTGGGTCGTGAAATCGTTTGGCGTCAAATTTAAAGAGGGATTATGGAAAACATTTATAAAATTGTTTCGTACTCATTCTGAGTTAAACTTAATACTGTTGACTTCATAATTTTATCGTCATTTTAGCCTTACATCCAACTATTAGGCTTAAATTGAATAGCCCCCATTTTCTGATCAGAGATATCGGTGTGTTGTAGATTTTTATTTCGATTGAAATATCAGAAAAATCTGCAATTATATATTTGACAATAAACAAATTCTTGATTTAAATTTAAATAATTTTAAATTCTAGATTAGTTTATCTGTTTGAAAATTATAATTTTCGCTTGGCACTGATAATTTAATTGAGGGCGTCCATCCACTGGACCACTGGGGGCATGTGAATTCGAATCTTTAAATAGATCTGAATTACATACGATGAAAATACCGTCGAATTCTAGAGCAGGCAAATCTCTTATCCACTTAGCAACAGTATTTCGCGACGGATATGGACGGGAGATATTTACACAAAAGAACATATAGAACTAGTAGAAGCTAACAATAGATCGGCACGCAACACACAGCTTTTACGGTTTAACTAAAATACTTTCGGCGCAAAAGCCCGCCTTTCAACGTCGTCTACATTCGCCTACTTGTATACATACATATCGTAACTTGAACACATTGTTTTTAAAGGCAAGTAGGGAAAAGCCAGTTGTGTGGCGTTGACGAATTTGAGTTGGAAAATGTCGTATAATATGTGTATTAGAACATTACATTGACAGACAGCATTGTATTACTGCCATTACTGCGGTCAATTTTAAATTACTGACTTGTAAACCCTCATCATTACACGACAAAAATAATTTTTATATACAACCATACGCGAAATGTTAGCATTTCTGACTTCTTAAAAGTTTGGAAGTGTGACTTTGCTCACGTTTACTTCCCGCCCTCATGTCCCATCCTCATTTCCCAACGTTAATTTCAAATCAAGTGTTAGTTTATCTTGATTTTTTAGAATACATTGAAAAACGCTTCCAACCACATTTTAATTAACAAGACGAACAAAAACCTATTTAGTAAAATTACTTGTTACATTAGAATTATTGGATGCTTCAATCTATACCGCATGTGTAAAATCATATTAGGAATAGGATATATGTATACTAGGCACACCGGCAACAACGCCCAATCGTGGCCGTAGTCATGGTACAAGGAAACAAGGTATGCTTTTGCGCATTTCTGGATGACGTCCATTTGACCTCTAGTGCTACCAGTTCAATAAAGCTGTGAATTCACAGGACACTATTTCAATAAAGTCCTTTTTAACAGAAATACAATACAACACAGTAAGAAAATAAAAGCGCAATTCTAATTTAACATTAATTCTTAGTAAATTATTATACAAATTTATTAAGAACGGAATTCTAATAAAAATAAAAAATATACTCTAAACAATACTAAAAAATAGGTTCAAAAATGCCTCCTTCAGCAGCAAGGCATAGTCCAAGCCTATCATAAAAATTTTCTCGCACATTACGAATCACATCGACTGTTACGGATTCAAAAGCCTCTATGATTAGCCAATTAACCCATTTTTGATAAATTTGACATTCAACTTTCATTCAAAACAAATAGCCAGCTTTATAACATTATAAATAATATCGAACCCAAACAAAACTTCCTTGAAGAAAGTGGCGTTTACTCTTTGAGATGTTCTCAATGTAACTCTATTTATATAGGTCAAACTGGACGACAACTAAGTAAGAGAGTGTATGAACACAAAAATCAATTATCTTCAAATATTTATAAACACAGACTTGAAATTGGACATACCATTGATTTCCAGAATATTTCAATATTACATAGACAATCAAAAAGCTTAAAACTCAATTTACTTGAAACTTTGAAAATTGAAAGACACAAACATCATTTTAATTTATTAAACGATCAAATATACACACACGACAAACCACTCTTTTCATTCTTAGAAACTCTATAACTATGACTGATACCTCGTCCTGCCGCTTTGAATGCCTAACTTCCATTGCATTTACGCTGGCTTATACAATTTATAAATATTATGGTGAGTTTCTTGTTGTTAAGTTTTAGTGATATTTTTCATGACTTTGCATCTTAGTTATTTTTTTGTTACGTTTGTACACTGTCTCCATTTACATTGCATGTGATAATGATGTTTTACGTATGAATTTTAATTCTACCTCTGTTCATTGTATATTTTAAAATGATAACTATCTATCAAATACTTTTAAAGGATTCAGTAAAAACTTTACATATAACCGTATTGCACATCTTCTTCTGCCATGAGATACTTGGAATGCTATTTGACTGTGAGTATCCTATATGCATGTATTACAATGAAGGATGTATTTATTTGTTTTTTTATAAGGACTTGTTAGTAAGAATATTTTATAACAATATATTGTTATTTTGCTTAGATTCTGGGCTGAATATGACATAAATTGTCGAAACTAGTACCTAGAGTAAATATAATAAATATTGTAAAGAATAAAAGAGGAACCATCAACATTTTACGTTTTTCCATAATAATTATGGTTGTAAATAAAATAGTATATAAGCCTCGGTGAAAGGTTTCGTTACTGTCTCGAGATAAAGTTAATATAATTTGATAATAGCTTGGACAGCATTTGTCTTACCACTCATCACGGACGCCCAATCGTAACATTGAGCGATTAGTTTATTGTTATCAGACCCAGAAGGAGAATTTAAAATTATTTGCAATTCATTCAGCAATGTTTTTGTTAATACTTCAACATTATGTCCACCGGGCTTAAAGAGACCGAGAGTGTTCAAAAATTTGTCCATTAAACACGTATCGAATAATAACAATCATTTGCTGAGTATTAGAGGTGTCTGTAGTTTCATCGGCCTCCCAAAGCAATGAAACTTGCAGATTTAATTTCTTTTAATATTTCCTGCTTGCAACATTGCATCTAGCAATTTGTTCTGAATAGTTTTTGAGGCGTCTCTAAACACTTGTGAACCTTTGATATGTATTGCAAGCACAGCCTACTTAATCGCCTCTCGTCGCCACTCGCTGTGTTTAAATATATCTAAAACCGAATTGATATTGTTTGGGCCCAGAAGGATTAGAACTGATGCTGATTATCGGGACGGGATCAGGGTTGTTGTGGATGATACTGTGATTCCTCTAAAACAGAAAGTGAAAAACCTAGGGGTAGTACTTGACGATCAATTAAATTTTGGTGATTACATTAGTGTGTGCACGCAGCGTTCCTACGCCGCTTTGAAGGTTATTTACAGGAACAGATCATTTTTAAATAATAAAACTAAACAACTTCTTTGTGAAGCACTTGTTCTGTATAATTTCACCTTCTGCGATACTTTGTACGGTGCCTGCATTTCGGCTAGTACTGCATCTAAAATCCAGAAAGTGCAGAATTCCTGTCTCCGTTTGATCTTCGGTATCCGGCGGAGAGAACATATCTCCCATAAGCTAAAAGACTTGAATTGGCTGAACATGAAGAATAGGAGGTTATTGCACTCCGCTACTCTATACCATCGTATCGTTATCACCTGCCTCCCTACTTATACAATAAAACCAAATTTAGAACAGATGTACATAATATCTACATTCGTTTCAAAGGTACCTTAACCCCACCAACTCATTCACTTGAACTTTTTAAAAAAAGTTTCTCATACCAAATCACCTTCTTATATAATTCACTTTCGGCTGACATTAAATTATCTACGTCTGTTCCTGCTTTCAAGAAGAAATACTTTGATATACTATTTACCAGGTAATGAGCTTTTGCAATTCTTGTACTCTCGCAACCGTTTATAACTCATAATATGCTGTTTGTGAGTGGGTATGCAAGCAACCCTCAGGACATTATATTTCTTGTTATGTGTTTATCTTAGGTATATTTCCAATCATTTTTATTTCTTATTTCCCTATGAAATCCCTCTCTTTTGATTGTAAGTTTTGATTGTAAGTTTGTGTTTTCAGTTTAAATTTATTTAATATAGGTTAAGTTTAAGTTAAGTTGTTCATAGGTTGAGTGGAAGAGCGGATGCCACCTCTGTGGTAGCCCGAACTCCGCCTAATTTCACTAAGTACATCTTTAATTTTTATTTTTTTTCTTTCTCTTTGTTGTCATTATTAGTTGTCTATATCTGTACACATGGATGTGAAATAAAAGTTGCTTATTATTATTATTATTATTATTATTATTAAATACCTTGATTTTCCGTAACGTCAATTCAAAAGCTACGAAAAATTTTATACACATAATTAACCGGCGCAAAATATGACGTTTTTTTTTCACATCATCGTTGTATTTAATTTTACGTCGCAAATAAGCACTGCCTAACTGTTCACGTATGTCCAGTTTGCCTAGAACACTAAAATTCACGCATGCATTTACGTGAGAAATGGAATTTTACTGTTTATTTGCCCTCTCTGCGATATGCTTTACATCATTCAACCCTTATTTATTCCACATACTTACCTCTTTCTTAAAAATTAAGCAGATAAAACAAAATAGTTTATTTGTTAGTGAACATGCGAATGTTCACCGACAAATAAACTATTTTGTTTTATCTGCTTAATTTTTAAGAAAGAGGTAAAGTGGAATTGCGGATATTAACTAATATTTTTCATATATATTTTTATTGAATACTCTATTGTAAGTTCGAGTTTTACTTGTAGAAGTGGGGTTTATTTGAAGGCCTTCGTTTCTTCGTAATTACAAGTTTCTCCTCAAATGATAGCGGGTTTTTTAAAAGATATTGCACACAATTAACTTCCATCATTTATAATAAACGTCACTTCAAAGCTTTGAAATAACGCAACGAAAACATGCACTCGCAATGAATGCAAGACGTTAACTGGAGTCTGACAAATTTGTGCACCAAACCGAAGTTATAAGCGCATATAACGAAGATAAACGGAGCGTGCCGATTCCTTGTCAAGAATTCACAATATGTCAAAACCTTTACCAGAATTTTCGTCATACCAGCCATTAATTGTATGGTTCTAAATAAAATAGTATTCAAACCTCGGTGAAAAGTTTCTTTCCCCACTTTACGTCTCGGTTAACTACTTAATCTCTCAACAGTAATGAAACACTTTCCACCTCGGTATGTAGTATACTATTAAATTTACCCCATTTCGAAAACTACATTATTAGGACAGTCTGTACGAAATGAATTTCATTTAATGGACAAGTTGAAGGACAGATTTCGTTTAGAAATAATTCCACATAAATTATCGTGTAATAAGAACGGGGGAAATCATTAAATATATTTCAATTTGCTTGTACGATTAATCATAATAACATAACCTCACGAAAATTGAGTAATAAAGTTGTACACTTTCTTAATGTGGATTTCAGAAGCACGGTCTGAAAACTTAATCAATTAACTAAATTACTCTGTTTCGTCTAGTACAAGCTACTACTAGTACGGCGGCTGTCAGAAATAGGTGATATGCAAAATGTATACTGAACTAATATCGAGAATAGGTGATTACATAATAATTATTAAAGTTTAACAAGTGCTGAAAATGGACCTTCTGCGCGTTCCTAATATGCATATTTGTGGAAATGTTCTTCTCAGTGTCAGTTACTATATCTCTCTCGGGCGTTATCAATAACGCAGTACTTAAAATTCTAATTTAACTTTAGTCGAAACTACTGGCCAAAATTATAACTTAAGAGATGTGCAAATGAATATTAATTTATGTATATGCTTGTTTAATTCAAAGATGATTGTTAAATATGTCTTAACAACACTGGTATATATTGTAATTGCACAGTTTATGTGCACACATAAATAGAGTTAATAGTTTTCAAGATTAAGAAATACAAGAAGGCACAGATTAATAAGATTAATAATAACAGGATAAAATATCAAACTGTCGAATATTGTTTTAGCGTATAATGCGAATTTATTGGTGTAATTATATATCATATTCTATAAGGATGAAATAAAATCGACAAGCACGTCTGCATTAGAGGAAATCTGATTTTACTTAGAGGGCATGACGTAAACAGGGATTTAAACATAACTTCGTTGTGGTAAATGGAAGATGAAGGCAAAAGAACAGGTGAAAGATTGTGGAACGAGGAAGTTAGCGAATGATAATATTTCTGACGAATCGACCTTGTTATGAAGCAGCTTATAAAGGAAGGTAAGGCTATTGTATACTATAGCGCAAAAGGTCCTCTTGGAAAATAAGCAACGTCTACTTGGTACCATAAAAGTTGACAAATCTTTGCTGAACAACCTTCACCGGACGCTTAGGAACATAATATAGATAACAGATAAGGTTAGCATGCTCCACTGATGTATATAAGGTGGTTAGTTCCCTTATGATGCAAAACTCTACAGTTACAAATGGAAAGTCCCACGTCTAGCTTGTTTAGATACAAACATGTTTCAATCGTTTCTACTGAACATGTTTCAACAAACAGCCATTACGCAGGCTAGGGTAGAGCAACTTCCTAATTTAGAAACTCAATAAAAAAAAAAGTAGTGCAGATATATAGTTAATTCTTTGAATAGTATCGAGTACAACGTTTAAATTTTATGTTTGCACAGTTTTAAAAATGATATCAGGCAGTTGGCGTTCATACATTGTGTTAACGAACTCTGAAGTTTTGTTCAACTATTTCCAGTATATTGGCAAGTATGTTTGCTACAGCTTCACTAAGGTTGTCCTTCAGGTGAGCCAGGGTTCTTGAACGACGTTACAAACAAGTAATTTTAGATAGCCCCATAAAAAAGAAATAGTTGCAGGAGGCTGAATTAGGCGACTGTGCTGGCCAGTGTAGATTGCCCCTTAAAGAGATGAGGCATCCTGGGATTGTTGCGCAAAACAGGCGCTGTATGTGTTGTGGCACCTTCCTGCTGGAACCATTTATCTCCCAAATCCAACTTCATAAGTGTTGGGGAAAAACTCCTGAATCATGTGAACATAATGGTCAGAAGTCACCGAAACTGCCCGTTCGTTTTCTTCAAAAAACCATGGACCAATTATTCAAACTCGCAACTGCATGATGTGCACTATTGCACATCATGCAGTTACACACTGTGAATGTAGGGGGCGCTGATGAAGTAGTCAGGGGTTATCAGGGCTCCAATAGCGTATGTTCTACTTATTTACAAGTCCCGAAAGATGGAAGTGAGCCTCGTCACTGAACAAAGCAAGTGTGTCGTGGGACAACTCAAGAAGCGCCTTACATGGATTGTCTCATGCATCAACATTGCGTGGGTTGTTTCTGCACCACAGCTAATATATAGGGATGAAATTTTAGTTCTTTATAAAGGATTTGCCTCATAGAACAAGCAGACAACCCATCAGCAGCTGTATGTTTGCAAGCAGAGCGGTTATGGGATCGCAAAACAGACACCCTTGCCATGTCAATATTTTGGGATGACTTTGCTGTTGGTGGAAGTAGAGATTTTATTTTCTTCATTGACCAGTTTCTCTAAAGTAGTTTACCAATGGAACAATCGACTGCTGACCAGGGTACGGAATGAAAGTATTCAAAATCAAGCTTTAAATACTTTTATATTTATAATGTATCAGCCTAAAAAGCATTACATGTGAGACATTCCCAAAAAAATGTTTTTGGTAAAAGTAAAAGACCTACTTCCAGTATGAATTTTGAAAAACTTTTTTATTTACGTGAATTACCTAGAAATTTGTTTAAACTTTGGAACTGCAGAAGTATTGTTAAAATTTGATTTTTTCTGAAAATCTAATCAGCTCTTAAGAAGATAATTATGCTTTTAAATGCAAGGTTTGGCATTGATAACTCTAGTTGTTCGTTCGTTATCGTGGTCCAAGAGAGACAGAAATAGAATGAGAGAGAGAGATTTATCAAAAATCATTTTTTTGGTACCAGGGGACTGCAATACGTGGACATCTGCAAAAATCTCAAAGTTGAAAATTTTCCTCATCACAGTACTGCCTTGTATTACGTGTTTTTACTGTCGATGTCTCCCTGGTCTTCTTCGCAATACAATTTCAGTTGCCCTGGAAGTCTCCATCTACATAGAAAATTGATTGCCGAGCACCTCGAAGAAGAATTTCGTAAACATAGGCTAAATGCACGCTGCAGCGTTACGATTGATCAACCTAAAAAAAAGTTTATATTGCAAACGCACATTACACTCTTAAACAAAGCATTTTGATGAGTACAGGGAGCTCAGAACAAAACTTCCCACAAACATCCCCACAAACCTCCCCACAAACTCCACTAGCTTCATTACGTTGCCGCGTTGTATTAAAAAGTATAACAAACATAGTAAACTATAATGGACATGAATTGTTTACCTTCCATAATCTTAATTTTCATAGAATATTTCTCCTTTCCATATATAAAAAATCCAATGTGTTCTTAAAAGATATTCAAATATGACACAGTAAAACTCTTATCCCAGGTTGAACAAATGAAAGCGACTGTGATGCTTTAGGTATCATTTAATTATATTTTAGTTATTACTATTATTATTATTAAAGGTAAAATCGATCCATTTTTTATTTATTTACAATCAACGTGAAAATATTGAAGATATCTATGACATCTAATATCTGACCAAACACTCTCTGAAAACGTTCACCTGTAATCCCTCGATAAATATAAAAGAAATGTCAATTCAGAAAGAAAATACATAATAAGGATATCATTAAAGTTTCACAGCAGATAGGTAAAGATTAGTGCAACTGAACCGTTATAACTGATAAAACATTTATAGGATTTTGGGAAACGTAGGAAAATTGACAATATATATCTTTGTTTTCTGAGACAAAAAACTGGGAGCGTAAATTTATGCTCCTGTTTTTCCGGTCTTTCTATAGCAGGAGATGTCTTTCGCTGCTATTCGAATGCACACAAGATTTTTCCAAGTCCATTTGTAACAAAGGGACAGACAGGTATAGATATCCATATAATAACCGACATATTTGCAAGGTGAATTTAAAATTGAAACGATATTCAATCGATTTCGTGCGTTTGTATACATATCTGCTGCCGCTGTTGCTCAGAAGTGGGGTAGGTTGACGTTATTTAAAATTTATGTCCTCTTTAAAAGGGTCGACCCTTCGTCACGAATTTGTGACAGTAGGCGATATCACGGACCATTATTGGCAGATATAAACTTTTTTTTTTACTTTCTATAATATATGTATGTATATAAACCAACCAACATTTCAAACCTTTTTTCGAGTAAATCATATTTTTCTTGTCGTCACAAAGAAATACCTGTATATATATATATATATACAGGTATTTATATATATATATATATATATATATATATAAGAGGCAGGTTTCTAAAACCAATTTAAAATTAAGTTGTTGTTCTCCAATCTTACAACCCTCAGAAACCTGCCTCTTCGGGAAGATACATTAATTATTACTCGTAGCACCCACCGAGCCAAAAGCTGAACACGGTAATTGCTTTAAAAAACAGAGTTTCGCAAATAAGTGATGAACTTTTCCTGCAGGATAACTTGAGGAAGATTTTTGATATGTTTGCCAACAATGGATATCCCAAGCATATTTTGGATAAGTTGATTTATAGTTCAATTTTTTTGATGGTCCTGTTGATGTTGGTGGCACTGAGATTAAGTACAAAAAGTTGCCATATGTACGCGGTCTTACTGAGAAAATAAATTCACATTTCAAGCTTTTTAAAAATATAAAAGTAGCTAACTACAAGATGTTAACAAGCAGAAGTATTTTCTCTAAGCCTCCTTTGATGCGCAGTGATGTTATTTACAAAATTCTATGCAGTGATTGTAGTAGTTGCTATATTGGCCACACGTCACAAACGCTAAAACCACGTATCACTCAGCGTAAGAGCGATGTTCGGTTGGGTAAAAAAATCATGTGCCCTAGCGATACATTCTCAAAACTTGGACCACGGTTTTAACTATGATGATGCAACTATTTTTGACGTCGAAACGCATTATAAGAAACGATTATTTTTGGAAATGGTCCACATTAACAGACATAACGATGCGATTAACTTCAAATCCGATACCAATCAGTTGAGCAGTATTTATTGCAACATTTTTCAAATTATAAATAAATAGATGTTTGAGTTTTTTACTACTTCGTACACCTTTGTATACAGTTATTTATCTATTAATTGTAATTTTGGTTTGTCACATCCAATATAAGAAAATTTAAAGGAAATGTAATTTTTTAAAAAAAGAAAAAACAACAAAAAACGCTGTTTGTATACACATGTTTATTTTATTTGTTAACATTTTAGTTTGAAATAATTTTTATTTTATTTAGTCATGACAAACAGTTTGTGAATGTACCTGTTAACGTTGGTTTTACCGGCAAACCTTTTATATTTCTGACGAAGTGTTTCGACGTTAATGTTTTATGTTGTAGGTTTATAGTAATTATGATTGTTGACTTGTTATATTAGTTATATGTGTTGCTTTTTTAGTGGTAGCTCCTGAGGATGCCATAAATAAATGGCGAAATATTGAGCCGCTGGACAAATAGTTTTTTCTTTCTAAACCACAGACCGAATACCCGTATTTCTTTTTGTATTATATATATATATATATATATATATATATATATATATATAAATATATAATGAATTCTTAATATTTTTTCTTGGACTGCGGCTTTATTTTCCATCACTCATTGGAACTGGTAGAGAGTAATCAAAACCAAAATAAACGATTCGACAAATTTTATTGTTTTCATCAGAACTAATTATTGTACATCATCTGGAAATAATATTCGCTATGCTCATTGGTTTATTTCTTTTTAAAATACTAACATATTAAAATAGTACATCTAACATACCTGACAGTGACAAATATATTCATTCCGTGTAAATATAAATTTATTCCAATTCATCATTCTTTATTATTTCATATCAATTATTTGTTCTGTGGATTTATAGTTATTTCTAATATTAAAACTACGGAGCAGGTCTAATTTTCAAGAAGAAACACATGCTATTTTGTTATTTGCAAAAACCAACAATTCCAAACAAACAATTTTATTTATGTATGCGACATTCTGTTACTGTGTTTTTCAATGCGTGGTGTTGTTGGCATATTTATGGCCCTTTATTCTTTCATTAAAATGTTGCATGGTTTGACCTATATAAACTTTATTGCACGAGTTACATGGAATACTGTAGACAACATGGGTCATTTTGTTTTTTCACTTTGGTCTTTAAGTTTGGTGTTAATAAAATTTAAATTGTTGTGGCTTCTGTTATCTACTTTAATATTGTATTTTGAAAACATTTTTTGAATTTTTTCAGACAAATCGGGTACATATGGTAAAGCTAAATATTGCTTGTTATTATTATTTTTATTATTTTGTTCGATGGATGTGGATGTGGGTTTGTCTTTTTGTTGTTGTGTATTCCTATTGTGTTTATATAGTCTTTGTTTAATAACTTTTTCAACAAAGGGGACTGGATAATTATTATTTTTGAGTAAGTCTTTTACAGTTTTTAGGGCATTTTTACTATATTTTTGCCTCGTTAAATTTATTGTTCTGTCCACAAGGCAAAGCGTAGTTATAGGCCTTGTGGACAGAACAATAAAATTTGTGCAGCCTGGAGTTCCATTCAAAGTATCAATATGCCAGCCTATGATGAAAACTCACCCGGGTTCACCAACACTGACGAGTGCTTAAATAAAAAATGGAAAAACACAGCAGTAACTATATGCAATTTTTAAATATTATTGCCATTACCTTATGTGTTGTAAATATCATACTTGTGGGCTTTGTATTCCCAGTTATACGGCGCAAACCATCTTCAGCCATGATGCAACTACCAGTAGTTCCTTAAGGTATGGTTCCAGACGATAGGAATCCCTTTATGTTTAATTGCATTAAGATGGAGTCAATATCAGCACTACAGTCAATAATTACCGGCACCTCCACCATATGTCGCAATTCAAATTTAATGATTTCGTAATAAAATTGTTCCTAAGCCGAGCCTACTTGCATAAAACAGGTGCATTTGTTAATTTATTTATTAAAAATGTTCAAAGGTTTTTGCGCCTTTGTAAATAGTAAATTTATTCAAAATTCTTCTGAAATAGCGAAATCACTTTACAAATTAACGGAAAAAAACTATGCTTTCGTATAGACGAATATATATGATAAAGCTTTTCAAATTTTCGTAAATAAATTAAGAAATTTTGCTGTTTTAATTCATTTTGATCCATATGCAGACACAGAATAACGAGTAGACGCAATTTTCTTAGAAAATCATTAAATTAGTCTTGCGACAATATGTTAATGTCCATTGCTAAAGACAAATAAATTGGTTAAAAGAATGTGGAGTGACGAATAAAGTAGTAGTGTATATTCTTTGTCTGACAAGTGATTTCCTCTTACGGGAAAGCTAAGACTTTGATGAATATGTAATTTAATTGACAACTTAAACGAGAAAAAATATATAGCGGTTAAAATTATATAAATCAGGTACAACAAAAAGTGTTCACTTACCTGGGAAGAAGTCCGCCACTAACAAGCTTGAAGATTAACGAACCAGCCAGCTGATCGTTGTTATTATATGCGGAACTACCAGACAAGAAGGATACCGAACAATTCCAAATATTCGTAGCCATCCAACACCACCAGTCATTTTCCGAGGATTCAACGTATATTCACCCCGGAGGTATGCCTGTCGAACAAGAGGTCGATAGACAGATTACTGGAGTATACATTACCTCACTTGTTAAGTACTAACACTATTATTTCGTTTATATTACTATTCTTCAAGCTAATTATTAAATCAGGTTCTTGCATTAAGTAAAACTAACTCTAAATTCGTGTATAGTCACTGCTTCATATTTCGTTAAATACCTAATGTAATCCATTTTGCTCACGCTAATACCGGGTGTCCACAAAATAACGCCCCAGCTCGTAGCACCTTTATTTGAAGCGTGATTGTAACGATCGACATGTCAAATTAAACGACTTAAGAGGGGCCTTTACCTACAAATAGAAACGTATGCAACTTATATTACTCGCGGGACGAGTCGACGCAAGGGGGTGTGAGTGGATGGAGCTACACGTTATGAGGTTCCGATCCGAACGCTTCGGTTTTATTCATAGATAAAGGAATACTATAGATGGGAAACATATGTATAAAGAATGAAAAACTTACGGAACTGCCCTCTTGCGGGTCTAGTCACGTATTACTTTCATATACTTATTCATATTTTGAAATATTTAATTATTATTTTTGGATGTGAATATCACAATAGTACAACATTATTTCTCATTATAATGTACAATTGTAATGATAAATAGATCTAGAAAAAAATAATAAAAAAGAAAGTCTTATAAAAAAACAATTTCAGAAATGATGAAGTTACTTTATTACAAATAATTGATCGATATACAAATACATACATGTGTATAACAAATAATAATATATAATAAATTATGTACATAATCAAGTATTCTTAATTTTTATGAAGAACTTCTTGTGTTTAATATATTATTTAGACTTATATGATTTTTTAGCCCAAGTACCATCAACAACTACAGTTAGAAGTGGAAACCCATCACTATCTAGCTCTCCTTTAGATATAGCTTCAGCCTTCTCTGCTTCTGCAGCTTCCGCCATTTCTTCCACGGCATTTTCTTTTATTACTTCATGAACGTGCTTTTGTATATCATAATACGTTCGCGAAGACATGGTAGGCATATTCATAATTGAAAAACGCTCTTCCATTTGAGTAAAACTTTGTCCCGTGCACAAGTTTCCAAAAACCTACAATGCACATTTTGAAGACAAGCGTTTGCGGTAGCTATTTAGCCATACTCAAAATAATATAAGCATCTCCTTGAAAATTTTGACTTTTACACTAATATAGACATAAATAGCTTAGATTACTATAACAAAATCATTAGTTTATAGTTTTCCCAGGGGACACCTAACATTATTTTGAGTCTAATTTCTATGTACATTAAAACATATAAAGAGCAAATACTACAATAACACATAGACACCGTAATCATAACGACTTCCAGGTGATTACAAATTTTTAAATCTCTTACCACAGCTTCATTTATGCCCATATCTTTTTAGCTATCACGTTCAATGTTAGAAAAAAGTTTTTCAATTGCACCACATATGTTACATTTAAATACAAATTTACAATTTAACGCATTTCTCAATTCTTTTAAAAAAGTCATGTTAGTTGAATTGCATCCATATGACGATTCATGGCCGCCAAAACTTTTTAACTGCTGAATTAAATACAAAATGTCAAATATTCTACGTCCTTCTATATTCGTTTCGTCATTATCGTTCCTGGTTTCTTTTTTTACAAGAAAATTACCTTCCTCGGGTTCATTTTCAGTTGGAAGCTTGTAACTGTAATAATTTGTAAATTTGTAAATAATGTCCAAAGTCTACAGTTTCGATTGTAATACGTACTTCCCATTACCTTGTGAGTTGCCTAAATAGATGTGTTCAGCGTTTCCAACATTAACCTCTTCAGGGGATGACAAATCAATGGAAGTTGCATCAGACCTAACAGCAAAAGCGTATGTATTAGACGCGGACTGTAAGAAAGGCAATCCAAAGCTACCGTGGGTTGAACATTTTAATATACACTATACACATAAAATGAATCGTCAAATATTTAAATTCTGAAATCTACTCGCATATTGGTATTATGTACTTAGTTAAATTAAATCGAATTAACAAATATCAAAATAATGTAAATAAAATTGTAGACCAAAAATTACTTACCTCGTATTTTGATTTTTCATACGATTTGCATGCTTACTTCTTTGGATGGTTGATTTTTTATGATAATCCAATTTTCGCTTGCCCATAACTTATATTATTGTAGCGTGATTCGTTCGTTAATTTAAAAAAACAGAACACGCAATTATAGGAGTAACTATTTAATATCACTAATTAATGTTATTTACGTATATTTATATCCAATTCATTAAATAGACACATACATTTATTTCTACAATTTCTCTATGCTGTCAGTCATGTCAATTTTAGTTTTATTGACAAACCTTGTCTCCATGACACCCATTCGCATTTCGTGACATTACACTAGAATATTATATGACATTTCTTTTTAATTACAAACTGTCACTCTGACTTGGAATAGCCGACCGATTCCGATAGATTTTCGTCTTCGCTAGGACTAGCAGAGATACCGTAATGTGGGGATAGACGACGCAAAAGCTTGGAAAAACGACGTGTAAAATGTGTGTGACGATGTTTACTGTTTAATGTTTTTTATCTTCAAAAATAATTACAGAAAGTTTTTTCTTCTTTTATGTCGTACATCAAATGTGCAGCTGGCGCGGGGAGGTCGATTTTTTCTTTTTTTGTATCAGCCTGAGTTAGTAGACATTCATAAAATTCATGCATTTTTGGGGTTATTTCTAAGACACATAACTTTTTTAAGAAAATAAATTAGTACAAAAACGGACCTTGCCATTGTAAATTGATGCCTTTTGCATCACTAACCCAAATTTCAGATTCTAAAATTACAAAATGAGTTTAAAAAACGCGAAACGGCGATGCCTTAATTTTCGATAGGTAAACGCCCCTCTTAAAAAGTACTATCAGAGGAATATCAAATTTTATTTTTAGCTATTCGATTCATCAAGGATCGATAATCAACTTTTTTATGTTAAATTGCCGCCTGCTACTTTTTTCACAAAATTTGATAAAGATTTTTTTTCTGAATTCAATGATGTAGCACAATACCGTTTCCTGTTTTATTTCAAGTTGTTAAAAAATAAGAAAAAAGTGCAAAATTCTTATACTCTATTAGTAATAGGGTGCTTAGATATTATTGTCACCAAGTTAATTTTATGTCAGTGTTATTAAACGAATTTTAGTTGTTTCAGTTGTTATCATTTCATAATGAATAACGAGTTTGTGGATATACTTGAAATTTATTTTAGGTGTCACAAAAACAGTGCGCAAAGTTGTAGGATCTATGGACAACGGTTCCCGGACAGGCGAGTACCGAATCGCCGTCAGTTTAGTCGATTGGAAATCAATTTGAAACGGTATGGTTGCTTTAAAAAACCTAGGACACAAAATCGGAAATTCCAAGATGAAAATTTAGAGATGGAAGTTTTACTGTGTGTTGAGGAGAATCATTGTAAGAGAAACTGCGTCAAATCTACAAGTAAATGTGTATTCAGTTTTGAAAAAAAGTACAAAGCATTTTTGCCTCGCAAGATCCACACATTAGAAGAAGGTGATCCAGAACGTCGTATAAGATTTTGTAATTTTTTTTAAATCAGTTAAGACGTAAACCGTTGTTTTACAAAAAAAATACTATTGTCCGACTAATGTCAATTTACAAATTTAAAAAAAATAATCGCTACTGTTATGTAGAAAATCCACATGTTTCCGTAGAACAAGCTCCACAAAGAAGATGTTCACTTAAGGTCTGGTGTAGAATATTAGATGAACGAGTTTGAGCATTTTCATTAATTTTTTGGCAAAATAAGTTCATTTCATTGAGAAATTAAAAAAAAATCATTGTATTATTAAACGGTTGTTTTATTGAAAACACCGTGAATGTGAGAACCTTCTTATTCAACGTAAGGTACCATCAAAGCTTTCTAATTTTAGACATATTATGGCTGATACAACTACATGCTTGGTAGTCATGGTTACAGTACCGGTCTCTTTGAGGGTGAGATGATTATTGGAAACTGATAGTACATTTAAACACAATGTCTTTTTTTATTTTTTAACAACTTGAAATAAAATTAAAAAAACTGTATTGCACTACATCATTGAATTCAGAAAAAAAATCTTGGTCTAATTCTGTGAAAAACAGTAGCAAGTGGCCATTTAACATAAAAAAGTTGACTATCGGCCCTTCACGAACTGAGTAGCCTAAAATAAAATTTGATATTTCTCTAATAGTACTTTTTAAGTCGTTTAATTAGGTATGTCGACTGTTCAGATTTCAAATAAAGGTGCTACGAGCTGGGGCGTTTTCTTGTGGACACTTGTAGAGTATAGCCATTTTAGTTCGCTTTCATAACATAAAACGTCTAGTATCATCTCATTTCAAGATATAAGTGCCTTAGAAAATTTGCAAATAACATAGCTTAATTCTTAGATAGTATCAGTAAGACGACTGTCAATAAATCAAAAAGAAACCTGCCTATATTAGATAAAGCCGGAGATCTTAGGTCTATTATTTCAAAACTTGTTCGAATTTTAAATAAGCAGCGGATTGCATTCGAATCCCGATAATTATATAGCGTATTGTAGATTGATTTTTCTTAAATATCAGACAATAAACCTTAATATCATTATTTTACCTAATCTATATCTATTTAAAGCGCATAGCAACAAACGACAAATATCAGCCACGTAGTCCAATTAACAATTAAGCAATTTTAGAGAAATATTGGGCACTAAATTAATCAGTAAATTATTTAAAAGTTTTCAATATCGTCAGGGATATCTTGAAATGCAACAAATAACAGATTTATCAATATTATTATTATACATTTTACGAGGATAAACATTTATATTGACCAATGAAAAGCAAGCATCATAGCCCGGCAACACTTTTGACAAGGAACGAAGAAATTATATAGAAAGTATGGTAGGAATAATAGAATTTATTAGATTAGATCTTGTTACCTATAGATTTATCCACAGTTGATGGCCACGGCTTATCTCTCGATAACAATTTTTAAATGGTTAAACACATTTTTTATTGCTTTTCTAACAATCAAACAATAAATAATATTCACGTTCAAGGTTCGACAAAAATGTCAAATTAACAACTGACTTTTGTATTTTTAATGATGTTTCTAAAAAACATCATTGACGACATGACATTTTATCTGGACATCAAGTCGAACAGCGTCGTTCTGTTTGTGAGGGATCAATGGTAACATGCGCCCCCCCCCCCGCCCTTCTGAAAGACGCTCCTTCGATTGATGCTCCAGATCCTGCTGGCTGGGCCTCCTGCGATGGTTGTAGGGCTACTCCTGGGGCCGGGTCCATTGGTAGGGCTAGTCCCTGAGGTCTTGGTTGCTGAGGAAGTCCCCAATTGGCTGGGCGTGCGATCCTTACCTGGTCGAGGTGGTATTTGACCTTTGTACGCCCGGTCGTTCGACCCAAATCGCGGTAGGTCCTGCAGCTTATAGGGGCCCATCCAGCGGGGCCCGAATGGTTGCCCTGGCGGGTGGTGAGCGTGCACTATAGCCATATCCTCAAGTTGAGGTTGGATGGGCATTAGAGCGTCTGGTTGGGCATAGCGTCGCTCCCTATAGCGTAATTCATTGGCATGGACATTTCATTCTCGCTGTTGTCTTGAATCCCTCCAATCTCCGGGTCGGCGTAGTTCATACCCCAGTAATGCTTTGGATGAGGAATGCTCGGTGGCGGCGTTTTGGCGGGTTCTTAAGATAAACAACACCATGTTAAGCTTTTCGTTCTATCGCTCCGGCGTCTCACCCTCTAGTTGCAGCCTTAGGCCCTTTTTAATTCCTGGTTGCGACGTTTAACGGGATTTGCCCTCGGATGGTAGATGGGCGCTGTCCATTGCATGCACTGCCATCTGCGCAGTGCTGCTTCCCAAGGAATTGAGGTAAATTGCGGGCCGTTATCTATCCATTTAGGGTATCCGAAGCGATGGAATACTCCCTCGAGGCAGGTGATTATTGAGTTTGTGGAGATGGTCTTCACTTCTTGGGCTTCGATTCACCTGGAGTATATGTCCATGATTACTACTCCAAACCGGTCATAATATTTTTCTGAAGTTATTTTATGTATAAATCAAATGTGCGCTAAATTATTTGTTAAATATATTTAGCTATTAAATGTGATTCAAGATCCTTATACAAACCACTTGTTAAGCTAAATCGTAAGTTGTAGGTTACGTGTAATTATTAAATCATACAAATTGAATTAAGTAGACTCAGTGAAATTATTAATAAATTATAAATCATTAAGAGGGGCGTTTACTAAGAAATAGAACCTTATGCAACTTATATTACTCGCGGGACGGGTAGACGCAAGGGGTGTGAGTAGGTGGAGGTAGACGATATTCGGTTCACAGCGCTTCGGTTTTATTCACAGATTCTGTCATAGATAAAGGAATACTATAGATGGGAAACATAATGTATAAAGAATGAGTACTTACGGAACTGTTGATGTTGTTGATGTTTTATAATAAGACAATTTTCGGTTGCCCATAACTTATATTGTTAAACACTCGAATATTATAGGTATATATGACATTTCTTTTTAATTACAAACTGTCTATCTGACTTAAGTCTGGAATAGCCGACCGATTCCGATAGATTTTTGTCTTCGCTAGGACCGGTAGAGATACCGTAAAGCGGGGATAGACGACGCAATAGCTTGGAAAAACCTCGTGTGAAATGTGTGTGATATTGTTTACTATTTAATGTTTTTTATCTTCAAAAATAATTACAGAAATTTTTTTTTTATATCGTTCATCAAATGTGCATCTGGCGCATGGAGGTTGTTTTTTTTCTTTTGTGTCAGCCTTAGTTAGTAGACATTAATTAAATTCATGAATTTTTGTCGTTATTTCTAAGACACATAACTTTTTTAAGAAAATAAATTAGTGCAAAAATTGACCTTGACATTATAAATTGATGCCTTTTGCATCACAAACCCAAATTTAAGATTCTAAAATTACAAAATAAATTCAAAAAACGCGAAACGGCGATGCCTAAGTTTTCGATAGGAAAACGCTCCTCTTAAATTAGTTTTGTGACAATATTAGTTAATTTGTATGGAATAGAAGGCTGTGGCATGTATTCTAATTCTACCTTACTATAGATAAACACTATATGAGTATGTATTTAATTTATATTTATATCTTTATAATGAAATATTTATTTTTAGATCTATTCCTTATATTGGTTGACAAACACTATACCTATTCTGGTCTACATTACATCAGATATCAACATTACAAAACTAGAAGTTCCGCTTAATCATTTCATTCAACAAACTAATCGTAGTGTCCTCACTACTTTAAACTAAAATATGGATCTCACTTTGTATATGAAATTACGCTTATATCAGCCAATCTATTCTAATAGATATTGATGATTAGGAATGTTTCATGGAGTCATACGATTGATTGATTAGTCTATCTACAGCTGCAGTTTTTATTGAGCTACGCGTTATATTAGGGGAAAGTATAACCTAAACTTTATTTATTTTAGTTTTTTTACTATTACATGTGTTGTGTTTGTGCTAGTTTAAATTATATGTAATATTTAGATAGAAAGCCTAGATTTACCTTAGACGGCTTCAAATCTCAGCACACAAATAATACGGACTATGTGTCAAGGGTATATAATGTAGAATTGTATAACTCAAACATGAAACTGTTAATTATGTGTTAGTAGCCACAGACATATATGCTTCTGCATTAATTAGTTTCTTCAGTATGACATAACCAAAAAGGTCTGTGTTAATTTAAATAACATGTGTAGATTAAAATAATATGGTCAAATCAAAAAAAAACATAATAAGACAACAGTGGTCAGTAATGCACTTCAGTTTTGCGTAAATCTTAAATCTCAATTTGGTAATCAGTAAATATATTATTATTTACCGAAATATACAAGAAATGTATAAATCTGTCATTTTACAGGAATGGTATGCGACAGCTCTACTCCTAATTTTTACTATTACTCCTTTGATTACACAATTTTGGAAAAAAGTACAGTAAGACCCCACTTAACGCTGTTTCGTTTAGCGCTGTTTCGGTTTAGCGCTCTTTTATTTCAACCCGGGGATTCCCCGAAATTGCTCGCAGCGCTACGGGGATTCCCCGAAATTATGCACAGCGCTAGGTTTCCAAATATGTACATAACATATCCGAAACAGTGTAGTTGTGTTTCTTGTTTGGTGCGGTGCTGTATGGACACATTTTTATCATTTGAAACATTTGTTGACATTATTGTAAGTATAAATTTATATAATACTATAACGATTAATACAGTGACAAATATTATGATCTTTAGTTTTTATCATGGGTGATAATGAAAAACAAGGAAAGAAAGCAACCAGAAAAAGCATTTCACTGGATACTAAAATGCAAGTTATTAGAAGATTAGATTCTGGTGAACGTCAATCTCAAATTAGTGCTGCATTGAATTTGGCAACTTCAACAATAAGGACAATTCTTAAGAATAAAGAAAAAATACTGTCATCGGCAACTGCAACTACGTCAAGCTTTGCAACTAGAATTATCCGTTCTAGAAATAACATTATAGAGGAAATGGAAAAAGGACTGTCTATATGGATTGACGACGAAATTGAACGCAATATGCCATTAAGCCAATCTATCATAATGGAAAAAGCTAGAAGAATTTTTAATTACATTCTGGCTGAGGCAAGTGACATAAGTGAAACTTTCGTTGCTAGTGGAGGATGGTTTAATAGATTTAAACATCGAAATAATCTCCACAACATAAAGAATACAGGAGAAGAAGCAAGTGGTGATACGAAAGCAGCGGCTGAATTCCCAGCGACATTAAAAACAATAATTGAAGAAGGAAACTATCCTCCAGAATTGGTTTTTAATGTTGATGAAACAGGCCTGTTTTGGAAAAGAATGCCAAAACGAACATTTCTATCCCGTGTAGAGAAACGAGCACCAGGATTGAAAGCTGCAAAAGATCGCTTAACACTTCTACTGGGTGGTAAAGCAAGCGGAGATTTCAAATTAAAACCACTACTAGTTTACCACTCCAAAAACCCAAGAGCGATGAAAGGCATATCTAAATCAACTTTACCTGTAATTTGGGAGTCTAATAAAAAATCATGGATTACTATGAAAATTTTCCAGGATTGGTTCACTGAACATATCTGCCCGTCTGTTAAACGTTCTTGCGAAATGAAGAAACTTGAACAAAGAGCACTACTATTAATTGATAATGCTCCAAGCCGCCCAACAAATTTATCAGACTTAACAACATGCATTCCAGTCGAAGTGGTTTTCTTGCCGCCTAACACAACTGTCTTAATCCAACCAATGGACCAAGGCGTTATATCCAATTTTAAGGCTTATTACTTGCGGCGAACATTTAAGCAGATATTTGAAAAAACAGACGGAGAAGAGAAGCAATCAATAAGAGAATTTTGGAAAAACTACAATATCCTGGATGCTGTAGCAAATATAAACCTTTCTTGGAATGAGATAACAGAAAGATCTTTGAAAGGAGTATGGAAGAACATTTGGCCAGATTTAAGTAAGAGCGAAGACATTGGACACTCTGCCGATATGGATGAAATAGTGGTTTAGATGAGGTAAATGTGGAAGACGTTGAAAAAATAGTTCAAGAAACAGCAGCTAGTCTTTCTAATGATGTGCTCAAGGAATTAACTGAGCAAGAAGAAAACAAAAAATATTGATAGTAGTGATTTCGAAGAAGAGCAAAAAGAACTTTCGATGGCGTTTGTAAAAAGGAGTTTGACCACTATAACTGAAATTATGGACCAATTTGTTGAAAATAATCCAAATTTTGACAGGAGTTCAAAAGCAAGACAGGGTGTTATAGATACTTTATCCACTTATCAACAACTTCTAACAGAACGCAAAAGGAAAACGCAAACTACATTAGATGCCTTCTTGACAAAAAGGCAGAAAATTAGAAACACAGAATAGACTGAATGATCCGACTGACTTAGAGTTTTATTTGCTTTTATATGTATATACATATTCGTTTATATTGTTTTTATTTTTGTGAGAAATAAATGTTTGTTTGGTTTTATTTTTATTAAAAAAACATAATTATTAAATTTAATACCTAACCTAATTTTCTATCCATCTTCCCCTAACCCCATTATTTACATGTAAAGATAGCCTCGTTTAGCGCTGTTTCGCATTACGCTCTACTTTGATGGAACGTATCCTACGCGTTAAGCGGGGTCTTACTGTAACAACACCTTAAATATTTTTACTCTGTTTTACTTTTTGTTTCAACATCTTTGTATTTAAGAAAACTTTAAACATTAGCTAGATACTTGATAAAAAAGAAATTAATATTAGTAAGCGCAAACTACATCAAATATCACATCCAACCCCACCATCTATTTTTATTCATTAATGCGGTAATAATTTGTAGGCACTAATTGCTTCAAAAACTAATGTAATGTATTTTATATGCTTTTTATTCTAAATTTGATAGTCTCTTTAAAGTTTTATCGCGGTTAGGCAATAACTATTGTCGAATCAAGTGGGATTGGTTCCAGACGTATCCCAGTTACTAACACTAACATTTTAACTCGGACTCATGCCCGGTTGCACCGACCTCTGTTAAAGTAGTATTAGTTAATCTTGATTAGCAAATGCTCGGTTAGGCGTATTTTCGTTGCACCAACTGCAGTTTCTCCTAACAGCGAATTACTTAACATGGGTTAACAAATTCGACGTTAGAGGTCGATTAAAGTTAATGTTAACCTAAAAATTTCTTGTAAAGTAACATTGGACGTTCGTGTTTTTGTTTATCTTGTGTCGAGTACTGTAAATAATTATAATAATCATTTCTAGTGATAGTGATAATACAAATATTACATCATCTGATGAAGAATTACTAGAGTTAATAAATATGCTGCCAAGACCAAAACTGTATCGAGAAAGAAATAACCCCATGGAAGATTTCGACGATGTGGACTTTAAAATAAGATACAGATTTTCAAAAGAAATAGTTCAAGAAATGATTACAATATTTGATTTGAATGATTTTGAATATAACAACAACAGAAATCATCCTATACAGCCAATTACACAGTTGTTATTAACATTGCGATTCTTCACAACTGACACTTTCCAACAAGTAATAGGTGATCATATAAATATTCATAAACAAGGATCTAATTGAAAGGACGGTGTCTGGAAAAGGAGATTTCCTTGTTTGTCTGTTAAGACTTAAACCTGAAAAAGTTCTACCTCTTATTGTTGCTACCACTGTGTTACACAATTTAGCAATTGATTTTAATGATACTGTTCCTCATGGAATTGATGTTGCCAATGATGCAGTAAACATTTTGAATGCTGAAGAAACTAATATCCCAGCAAGAACGGCATTAATTCACCAACTTTTTACGGAATAAAACAAGTTATTTAAGGTACGTGCATAAATATAATATATTGATATGAGTACATTATTCAATTTCTTAATTATTTGAATTCAAAACTGACTAATAACAAAATACTAACAAAATTGTACCACAAACCTACAGCCTCAGACAGATACCTAAATTATAATTCTTGCCAAACCCCAGTATGTAAAAAAAATAACAACCAATCTAATAACAAGAGCGATAACTTTAACAAGCCCAATTTTCAGACCTGAAATTATTGAAAACATAAAAACCTCACTACAAAAAAACAATTACCCTTTACAGTTCATTAATAAACTCATTAAAAAACAACTGCATATACACTACAATTCACATAAAAAAAACAATAAACAAAAAGAATCAACTGCTTGTAAGTACGCACCACTGCCATTTATTAAAAACCTTTCAAATAGATTAGATAAAATTCTAAAACCGTACAACATAAAAACGGCATATAAGAAGTACAACACGCTAAATAACCTGTACACAAAACTTAAAGATAAAATACCGGATGAAAAAAAGACCCATGTAATTTACAAAATACCTTGCGGAGACTGTGATGGAGTATAGATTGGCCAAACAACTTAACACCTGAAAGAAAGGCTAAATGGGCACAAATTTTCAAATAATAGCACAGCTCTAAAAAAACACATTAATCAGACTAATCACTCCTTCAATTTCAAAAATACAACAATTATTACCACCGAAAAACATAATAAAGCTAGGAATTTTTTGGAAAGCATTTACATTAAAAAAACTACAAACTCAATTAATGATAGGACCGACATTAATAACATTTCCAATATTTATGTTTCAATAATTTAACAGTTTAATTAAAATCATAACACATCATCTTATTAATGCTACATAATAATAAAAAAAATAAGTACATAAAGAAAATATTAAAATATTTAAAAGAAACAACCAAAATAAAAACACAACATACACACAACTTTTTACAAATACACGAGCTAGAAGAATGTATATACCTATACACATTGATTTTAAACGCATGCTTGTCACAGATATGTTTTAAAAGTCAACACATAAACTTGACAATTATAAGTATTAGAACTATAAAAATATAAATACGACTGTAAATGTAAATGAGATTGGTTGAAAGTGTAAGAGAACTAGAGAAAGAAATGACGACTTTCAGGAAGAAAAACATATTACTTGTAAATGTATCGTATATTATATTCACCATTACAATTAAATAAGAAAACAACAGATAAGTGTAAGTTATAAAGTTATATCCTTTTTATTGTATTTTAATTTGTTAAAATAATTATAGATTGTTTGAAAAAGGCAACATAGATGTTTGGCCGAAACGTTACAAAGAATAAAAAAGAAAATATGTGTTTTTAATTACATTGTTAAGTTACCTGTTTTTAAACCGTGATGTCCCAAAAAAAGGCCGCTACACCCACGACAATCCTCAACTTATATATATATATATATATATATATATATATTCAACATATGACACATTAAAAAAGTAAACATTAAGATATTACGGCACATTTAAAATAATTTGCTTAAAGTAATTTTCCGTGTGCAGTTTAAAGTCTCGAAAACCTTAAGGTTTTCGAGACTTTAAACTGCACACGGAAAATTACTTTAAGCAAATTATTTTAAATGTGCCGTAATATCTTAATGTTTACTTTTTTAATGTGTCATATGTTGAATATACAGATGAGACCAAATATATAGCCCCTCGGCAAAAGTCTGATGAAGGTTCAAACATAGAACCGAAACGTCACTAGCCGAAAAAAAGCTACGAATTTTTTATTTTTACCTAAACCCTAATTCTACCTTTCCTGGTAGTAAGTTTTATACACAGTGATATACACTATCAGTACTCAAAGCTGAATTTCGTCGAGCATTATATATATATATGTATAAATAACATGTGATTACTTTTTTTATTTGGCTTATTTATTTACAGTATAGTGTTTTATGAGTAGTATAATAAATATATGGGCTATTTTAAAACTTAAACATAAGTGCAATTATACGTACCACCAAAATAATCTGTTGAAGAATCAAATGGATTTTGTTTTGGTTCAATTTGTGGCTTGAGCAAACTATATAGCCTTACTTGTGACGGATCTAATTTTGATGTATGTGGTGTACCACCACGCATTTTATATATTTCCACCTGAACAAGAAAATGTTTATATCAGCTTAATTTGTAAATTAAATTACTTGAAAATATAAATACTCTGATTACAATTGCTTTTTACTATACAATAAATATGATTATTAGAATGTATATTGAACAAATAATATTTAGGTTTACACTAACCTGTTCATCAGCATTATGCTTCTTTAATTGACGTTTAGTATTATTGTAGGCATTCTTTAATTGTTGCCATGTTCTACTTTCATTTCTTGTGGATGAAATAAAAGCTTCAGCGACTCTCCCCAATGCTTTGTTTTTCTCTTTTAATGATATTCTATCGGTTTTTTTTATTTTCAATAATATTGAAATATTGTTCAGAAACAATAGCCAAAAGCAACTCTTTATCCATTTGAGTAAAATTGGTTGACCTATCACGTTTGTCCATTGTATTGGTAATTTGTTTATTTAATAGATTGTTGTACTTATTTAGAGGTTGAAGTACAACTAAACTTCAGTAGAACATTAACAACCAAAGTAAACTAATTTCATAATATACTCCCTACCTAATATTTTATGATAGGAATTGTACACAAAATATGCATAGACATGTCATTTCAAAGAAATCATTGTTAAAGTACCAGACATCTTTATTTTAAAAATGGTTTTCAAATTACTATAATAATATACCCTAATAAAACGCAGATATGTTTGGAAATTCCCATGATAAATGTTCACAAATTTAAATATTACTTAAAATGCACAGACCAATCACGGCATGAAACGTCAGACATTTTAATGACGTCACATTCTTGCGTTGTCAAACGCTCTGTTAACTAATCTACGTTCAGTTTTCGTCGGTGCAACGAGAAAGAAATTTAATCCGGATGAACTCTTAACATAGCGTTAACTAACATAGGTTAACAAACTTAACAACGGATGTTGGTGCAACCGGGCATCAGTGTTTTACTGTATATGAATCACGATAATTACTTGCTCGGAATTATGCGATTCTTGAATGTTTGTTATTTTCATTTTCGCCTTAAGTTTAATTAAGAAAGTTTTATTCTTACATTTACAAGAAATCTTCCTCCCTGGGCTTCCCACCAAATACTAAATAACGTATTTTTAATTATTAAGATGTTGCATGAAATTCACTTTCGAGTTTTTCAAGATTCTTTGCGATTTTTCAGCCATATCGCTTTGACATTCGTGTCACCGCCAGATAGCGCTCCCACAGACGTTTTTCTTCGTCGCACGTTCCCTTCAAATTCTAATTTTTTTATCCACCCCCGCAATGGGCATTTTTCCGCAACTCACAACCGGCGTCCACCGCCAGAACGGCGATTTATTTTTAAGGAAACTCAATTCGGGATGTCGGTGACAGCCCGGACAAGTGGGCTGCGTACTACTCGGTAGGAACGTTGTTTCGTGCCAAGCGAAATGAAAATCGAAATCATTATCGTTACGGCGGAAAAGTTAACAATGTGAAAACAAAGGCATTGTCGAGAAAGGGGAAATTTTCTCGTTCGTCGTTTGGGTACTGTGGCAAAGAAATAGAGGGAAAAAATCAACGAGATGAAATGTAACTGATCCTAATAGTGAACGAGGTGAAGGAGAAATCTGACAGGGTGGGTTTCTGTTGATGGAAAACTGATTCTGTCGTGCGTGGAAATCGCTAAGTTACTGGCATCGTATCGGTTGACTTATTCGGAATCTTTGATATATCTCTATTTTTTCATATCGCAAGGTAGTAATATAAATCAAGATATGACACACGTAGATAAATTTTTGATGTGAAGGTGCTGTACTTGAATAGGAAATTCTTAACCAAGCTCGCTCAATTAATATTTTCCGAGTTTGTGTTTACTAAAATCAAGTAACTTTCTGACTTCAATCATCCAGATATAATGTATTATATTTACCAACAGAAAGTTATTACGAATTATGTTTTATATCTCCGTCCTGGTTCTTTATATATTTATATCTTCCTCTTTTTTCATACTTTAAACAACTCCCACCTTTTCATTTATAACGGGTCATCAAAATTGATTGTCGTGCTCGTTTCCGTAATTTTGCGATAAGTTTTAGAGTGTGGCACGAAATATGAATGGAGAAACCTAGCATTGGCGTGCTTTGAAAATATTTTTTAGGATACTGAATACACCATGACCATTGCTGAGCTCTTATTATTTTTTGGTAAAATTTTGTCAATTTTACGTCTTATTTGAATACGGTTTTTTGGTACTGGAGGAATGTCAAAGAAATTATTTATTACGCCAGAAAGTTTAACAGCAGCGGTACCCTGGAAGAAAATGGACACTTTCATTACTATTGGTAGTATTGCTTATTCAAAATCACAGAAACATAAATATGTAATAAATGATGAAAATCGTCCGTACCCGTAAAGGAAGGTGTTTGCAGAATATTAATCAAACCAGCGTTGCAAGGACCTTAAAATAAAATAAATATCATACGTAGTGAATACATTTAAATATTAAGTTACGCACCCGCCATTTTAAAGCTAGAAAAGTGTTCTGTCATTGGTAATAACTAAAGTTAATGTGCAGGCAATTCCTTTCCATAATGTGTTATTCGCGTGTGAAGCTACTTTCCATAATAATGGAATAGTCGACAGAAGAAAATTTCGTTATTAATCAAATGAAAACCCTCACTGCACGAGTAAATAGATCATCAATATAAGTAGACCATAAATGTATGGGGAGGCATTCTTGTTGATGATAGGCCTGCACAAAATATTTAAAATGAAATGCTGTCAAGGAAGTGGCTAGCTTGTGGAGGTACTATTCACGAGACTGCTAGGTCAGAAGTCAAAAAATTAGATTTTTTTTATAGGGCTACATAAACAGGCAAATATGCAGTATACCTGTAGATACAACAGGTGCTATGCGGGAAAATATTCAACAAATATTTTGAAAGCTGACAATTTTAACGAAGAACTCTGTGAAGCTTTATTGGCGGCTAGTATCCCATTAAAGAAACTTGATAATCCCACTTTCAAAACATTTCTTCAAAAATATGTTGATCGAAATTATCCTGATGAATCCACCTTACGCAAATATGTTTCTAAGTGCTTCACGAAAACAGTAGAAAGCATTAGAAGACATCTTTCAAATCAGTACCTATGGATAAGTGCCGACTTAGCTGTCGATATATTAGGAAGCTGTGTGGTAAATGTTGTAGCTGGTGTACTAAATTCAACTATTCCATATAACAGTTGATGCGAAAACAGTTGCTAAAACCTTTGACGAGAATTTGCACAAAATGCTTCATTCAGACGACAGGTACAAGAAAAAAATATTTTTGTTAGTGACAGTGTCGTATATATGTTAAAAACAGGCAGACTTTTAAAGGAAAGATATCCGTGTATGCTGCATATTACTTGTGTAGCACATACTCTGCACAGAATCTGTGAATATATCAGACACACCTATCCTGAAGTTGATAGACTTGTATCCGCTTTAAAAGAAGTGTTCAGAAAAGTAGCACTGAGAGTAGCTCTTTACAAGGAAAAACGTCCATATTTTTCACTGCCTCCCTCGCCAGTAATAACTAGATGGGGAACATGGTTAGAAGCTACTAGTTTTTATGCAGAGAATTTCGTTACATGTTTAAATGACGATACTCGAAGTATTTCTGAGCAAGTAACTAACACAAATCCCAAATTAAAAAAGTCAGTTGTTATTCCTTCAGAACACTTTAGAAATTTGCCTAAACTAATCACATACTTTTAAAATCGGAATCTCAAATTGAAAGACGGATTAATCACATTAGATGTGGTTAGTAATAATTTCAAGAGTATTCCAGGTAACTTCGGATGTGGCCCTCGGCAAAAGTTAGACGCAGTTTTTAATAGAAATCCAGATTTAATAACATTGCGGCAATTGTGTATGGGGACAATGACACAAAATATAACTGCTAAATACGCTGAAATAAAAGAATATTTCCAGTACGCATCTATAACCAGTTGCAATGTAGAAAGGACGTTTTCTATCTAAGTCTTACAGAAGAGAAAATGAACAAATAATAAGGTATTTTGTATTTTATGGATCACTAGCCACCTTTTATCCAATTATATAAATAAAATTAAAACCTCTTTAAAAATACATTTAAATAGTGTAATGAGTCATCAACCGTTCGTGTCCACGCCCTAGCAATTAGTAATTGAAAACAAATATGCTTGTTTTAGGACCATTTATTATAAACAGCATTAACAGAAATGGCCTATACTATCTTATTACTTTTTGATTAAGAATTAAATGAAGAATCTAAAAATTTAATAACATATAGGCTTTTCGCTTAAAAAAGCTATAGCTAAGGTCAGGCAAGTTATGGAGCACTTATGCAGGGAGAGTTATCTACGCGGGTAAGGCAGATGGTGATTTTATAAGAAAAGGTATTTCGAAACAATTTTATTCCAATGATAGCCACAAATGTGTTATGTAACTTTAATAATTGGCTGTCAATCGAAGAAAACCGCTTCGAAATATCTTTTCTCATGATGTCACAATTTGCCTTCCCCGCGGAGATGACTCACCCTGTATATAATACAAAATAAATTTAGAATGTGCTCCTATTGAGTGGCTATCTAAGGAAGAAAACCGCTTCAAAATATCTACGACCTATCCTGTATGTATATATATACAGTCTGGCGCATTAGTGTGGGGAAGCCGGATTTATTTGACATTATAAAAGTTATAAAAAAGTTTTTTTAAGGAAAGTGTAGGTATTCTAAAGCTTTGTATTTTAAAATGAAGTACATATATACAGTGTGTTTTATAACGCAGGCTTAACTTATATCTTTTTAAATGGAATGCTATACTTTCTTTACGTATTTAAAACCTGCTTACTATTGCGAGCCTCCTCGTATAGAATTTGTCTGGTCTATTGCGTGTGTCTAAAAAGTTATGACATTTTTACGTCCAAATTAAGGTGTTTTGAAGGGGTTAGTTCTGGTAAGGAAAAAAATTATAGTTTCCATCATATCCATTCGTGTTGTTACAGGTACTTGACACACACGATCTTTTACGTAGTCCCACAAGAAAAAATCAATTTCTGTCAAGTCCGGGAATCGAGCTGACCATACGATGGGTCCTCCTCTGCCAACCTACCTGTAGGGAAACGTTGTATTGAGGTGGTTATGAACTAATGCAGTGTTATGCACCGGCGCCCCATGGTGTAAAAACCACATTCTTTGACGTATGCTCAGAGGTACATTTTACAAATATAATGGTAAAACATTTTGAAGAAAGTTCAAATAAGCTAGACTATTTGCTCGTCCACCAAAGGAGTGTGGTCGAATAACGAAATTTCCAACTATGCCACCCCAAACATGCAAGGACCACCTAGTTTGGCTATGACTTTGAGTAATATGGGGATTGCCGATCCAATAGTAATGAAAGTTGTGTTTATTCACGCTTCCATTTTGATGAAATGTTGGCTTCATCTCCAAAGAGGAGACATTCAACGAAATCTACCCGATCATGAATTTCTTGTTGAATCCATTCGCAAAACGCAACTCTACGGGCAAAATCTTCATCCAGCAAATCTTGGTGTAACTGAATGTGTTATGGATAGTATTTGTGTTCTTTTAGTATTCTTTGAAAGAACCTACGACTAATATTTTGTTGCAGCGAAATTTCACTTTGACTACTATATGGATTTTCTAGAACGCCTGTTATCACATTAAATTCGTTTTCCTCGGTAGTGGCAATTTTTCCCTTTCACATTTCACGTACCTTACTGAATCAGTGCGGTTGAAACGGTCGACCGGTCGACTAACTTTTCTAATGTTTTTTTTTCGGCTGTCTTCCTGTGGGATATCTCGCTTCATAAACTCTTTTTGCAAGAACGCAATTTTTCGAATATTCTCCCAATCATGTCTGTTAATACCTCAACTGAATAGCTCATCCTTGGAATGTATTTGCATGAATTTAAGCTGGCGTTGTACCAGTGACTGCGCGGAAATACAAAAACAGAAGGCTCAGTTGACGTTACTCTACAGCAGAATTTACCCAATATTCTCCTATTTCTTGTTTTTTACGTATCCGCGATAATTCCCTTTGTGATTATCTTTCCTGGGTTCGGAGGGCACGCAGGTTGACAATGTCTTTCTCGTGCCAATGTTGGTTATTGTTCTTAAAAACAAGAATCTTCTAAATGAAGCTACAAAAGGTGGTCTGTTACCTGATGGTCTTCCGTGCACTGCACTTTTTGCGCAGCCGATAGAAATACGTTCTCACTCTACAATTTTTACAGATTCTAAAGTACTCAATATATGAACAGACAAAAACGTCAAAACACACACAATAAAAATGCAACAACTTTCGTCTAAAACATTTTATCGTGATTTTTATGACACCCTGTATATTATAGTTAAGTATTTATCATATTGACTTTCAACATCTATTCTGCACTGACCCATGTGGATAATAAAATTATTATTATAGTAGTAGCATTAATGAAATCTTCTTTTCAAGGTATTCTTCCTCGGTATTTCTATATATAAGTGTGATTTACCTCTTGAAAAATAGGAAAATTATTATTAATAATGCTGTAGCGCGATTTTAAACTACTTTTGCACTAGCTGTACCTGGGGGATAATGAAATTATCCCTATGCGTTTTTATTCTCAGTCTTTCATTTTTTGTTCAATCGTAAAGTGTAATTTGAGTCCCGGTAATCTTCTGTGTTCCTTCTGTCTGCTCTTTTAGAATGAGTCACGTGTTAACGTTAAATTAAAATATGCCATGCGACATGGAGGAGGCTTCTGCATCATTTCCTGTTGTCATTCTCATCTCGACAAACCGTAAATTCCGGTCCTCATTCGTTCTTAGTGTCCTCCGGGCGTTGTAGCAGCGCTTGTAGGAAAGAAATTCACGCCGTTTGATAGATGATTTTTTTATTGATTAAAAGAGATTCGGCAGTCAAAATGAAACTGTCTTAACTTTTCACTTATTTTATCTATTGTGACTCTTACATACGAGCATAGCTAAAATACTATGGCTTTCGTAAAATATATTCCTTTGATGTATATTATAATGGATGTTCCTCGAGTCTTATACAGATGTAAATGTTGCTGTTTCTGCGTTCTACGCTAAATTGTATTCTATCATAGATGATACTGTGCCGAAGTTTCGGTCTTCTAAACGTCACTTTCCACCGCGGTATAACGCCACGATCAAGCAACTTATTAAGACAAAAGGATACTATTTCAAGAAATGGAAAAGGCGCGGGCTTCCATCGGATCGAAATGAATTTGATAGATTAAAATCCAGAGTCAAATATGAAGTGTCTATAGCTTACAACAGCAATCATCTTATATGGAATCTCAAATCACGACAGATCTTGCGACCTTTTGGAGATTCGTTAGTAGTAAGTGTGGCAGTACTAGAATTCCAGGATATATGTCGTACAACAATGATGAGCGCTGTACTCCCTCAATCTATAGTTACACCCTAATTTTAAATAGAATATACTATATATTGTCAGGTTTTTAGATTCTACGTGAAATTCTAAATATATTTCATGTATAATGTCATATATCTAAGTGTAACCCTTTTTGACTTATGTTAAATTTGACGTTTGCAGACAGAAAATCAATAGCACTTTTTCCATATAAAGATGAATTTATTATTGAATTTGAAGTAAAATCTCTCAAGTAGATGGTCTAATTAAATACTATTTGTATAAAATTGTTACAATTGTTAATACAGAGTGTGCGAATTATACGCCTGAAAACGAATTTGGAAAAATTGCCAAAAGACAATTTTTTTAAATGGGAAGCGGCAACTTTTATAATTTTATCTTATTCTGCATTAAACTATGGGTAACTTTGTATAAATATGTCTATTATAAAAATTGGTAGTTTTCGAAATATTGTCAAGTTAGTGTTTTTATCTTCTACAATGCATTAGTTCTTTTTTCATTAGTTAGCCATCAAAGTGTTTACAAAATTATAAATTGTCATTCGTTGAAGAAAAGTCATTTACCTTATCATAATTTCAATAAGTCATGCCGGGGCGCTTAAATTGTACAAACGATGATTATTTAAATTTATTTATTATTTATGGGGAATGTAATAAAGTTATGTCAAGAACATGTGATACATTTGCATTACATTATTATCGTTGTTAATAACTGATTTATTTCCCTGAATCTTTGCCCTCACGGATCCAAAGTTTCTGAAGTTTTCTATAATACGTTTAACGGTATTGGTAGATGGTTTCCGTTTTTGCGGATATCGAGTTGAAAATGTATCACATCTTCTTGACATAACTTTATTACATTCCCCATAAATAATAAATAAATTTAAATAATCATCGTTTGTATAATTTAAGCGCCCCGGCATAACTTTTCTTCAACGAATGACAATTTATAATTTTGTAAGCAGAAGTTAAAAAAAATTGTCTTTTGGCAATTTCTCCAAATTCGTTTTCAGGCGTATAATTCGCACACTCTGTATTAATAATTGTAACAATTTTATACAAATAGTATTTTATTAGACCATCTATTTGAGACAATTTACTTCAAATTAAATAATAAATTCATCTTTATATGGAAAAAGTCCTATTGATTTTCTGCCTGCAAATTTAACATAAGAATGTCAATAATTCAAAAAGGGTTACACTTAGATATATGACATTATACATGCAATATATTTAGAATTTCACGTAGAATCTGAAAACCTGACAATATACAGGATATTCTATTTAAAATTAGGAAGTTGGTGCCTACTTCCGGCATAGCCCGACGTGCCGCCATCTTGAAAATATTTTAGGCGAATGGCCCCCATCGACTTTAGTATAGTGTAAAAATTTCAGATCATTCCTAGCTATAGTTTTTCCATAATCGATCGATTCAGTTCCCGGTGAACCACCCCTGTATATGTTCAAATTTGGATTTTGCTTTAAAATAAAAATATTTTTATTAAAAGTAATTTTTCGTTAAAGTTAGTAGTTTTCGAGTTATTTATGATTAAAACTAAAAAAATACATTTACAGCTGTCTTTTAATTGCTTATAATTCAAGGGTGCCATAACAGAACACAAAATAAATAAACACAAAAAGCTTAATTATTTTAAATGGAACACCCAACAAAATCATATTAAGGCCTTTCAAGACACACTTCTTTTTTTAGGTATGTCCTATACCTATCTTTGATATTTTAGAAGATATTTAAATTTGTTTTAAAGTCTTATCCATGACGTAGTAAAAATCATGGTAGATGGAAAAACATAATTGCCATTAATTCACATTGCTAAGATATATTGTGCTTCTGTAAAACTGCGTGCAAAGTATTATTATTGTTCTCTAAACGTATTATTATTGTTTTTTCTTTGTTGTTCGTGTAATTTTTATCAATTTTTGGTTTTTGTTGTTACATCATATTTACAGTTTATCCAAATAGTAGTGAACTTTTAAAAAGAGGCAGTTAATTGATATAGTCTAAATCTTAGCATGCAAAAATGTTCTTTACTTGCTTCGAGTATTAATGATGTGTTAGCCAAACAGACGTCACACACTAACTTTTGAAAAACTTAAACGTATGATGCTTACAAAAAAGCACAGTATGTTTCGAAGAGTCCTTTCCATGTCACACCAAATTGGCAGGTTAGTATAGTAGTAGAATACATAAGTGTTACTGCAGAAACATCTCAGTCCACTATAAATCACATTCGAATTTATTTTTGCAATACAATTACAGGCAATCTAATGGTAATTATAATTTCCTCTCCCTGGTTTCGCATGGTAGAGCTCAGGAGCATTACCATAATAATGTCCGTCATCTTTAAACTTTGCTCTGTCAGAGAAATGGATTTGCCGCGATGATGTCATAGAATGGCAACCGAGATCGTGTGATCTTATCCCGTTGAATTTCCCTTTTATAGGAATATATTAAAATAAAGTTTATGAGGAAGAATCAACAACAAGGGAGAATATGAAAACAAGAATAAGAACTATTTACCAAGAAATATGTGGCAATGAGTCGGATAACAGCTTTTACAAATAATTGGTCTATGTACGCAATTGGAAGGCCGTATGAATACTTAATATAACTTTGTTAAATATATGATTTTCAACTTTATTGCACTAAAGGGTGGTTAAGTATTTCCTCGACTGTCACAGAGATGTGATGTAAATTACAATTAACAAAAAAAAATTAAATAGGCTCAGTTGTACTAAATATGAGTAGAAAAATACATTTTGTTCCGGGTTGAAATATATAAAATATTTTGGAACAAGGCGGAAGAAATAACGACGACAATAGTAATCAATAATAATAACAGAAGTGAATAACACAACAATTGTTTTATTCTCTTACGACAACTTTGACAGTTTCTACATTTTTGCATAAATATTTTTTCGTCATATCAAAGATAAGTATATGACGTTAGCAAAAACAAAAAGTTGCTCTTGAAAAATATTAATTTTAAAATACATAAGTTTTTGTGTTTAAAGCTTCTTCATAGTACAACACTTTCGCGAACACCCAGTATAAATTAGAACAGGTTCTGCATATAAGTATCACTTGGCACACCTTATGTGTATGCCATTGTTACACTCAACCCTCGCCGTTGGATCGTCCTGGCAGAGAGGAGGCGCAAATGGCGCTGACGAAAACTAAAATAATGTCATCCGTCGTAAAACAGAGATGTGCTCGATTGTCGGAGTTTCACACCTGTTGCCTCGTCCAAATAAAATTGTGCAAGTTTCGGAAATTTTATTGTGTGTCACCTTCAACCTGCCTCACCTTACTTCCCTAGTGCGCGTTGGAAAAGATGGGGAGGATCCTGTGCCTCTAGCTCTCTCGGTTTTATGGGCATGGGTCACTCAGATTACTGAAGTGGATGACTAGGCGCCAGCTGTCTAACTATTAATCAGGACTACTCCAAATGTTACTTATTCCGACAGCAGGAATAACTTTTATGGGAGCACTAGGTGTAGCAAGACATTCATACACGATATCATCAACAAATAACAAGTTTATTCAATGTAATAATAATATACCAAGAATGGTATGATTTGTAACCCCCATAAAGGAAGCAAAAAAAATAATACTTTACAAAAAACTAGATTTATAAGAGTGTAAGGAAATTATAATTTAGCCAGAACAGTCATATAAAACGAGAAGTAAAATTAAACGTATGGTTGGATCAACCGGTATATATCAACATTGAACGTAATTAAAATGAAAGAGACAGTTACTTAATATGGTAGTTAAATGCCAAATATACTAAAATGCAACAAAGTTTAATTTCTATGGCAGGTAATTACCAATGTTTTTTTTTTAAGAAAATGACAAATAAACGATATGTATGTACACAACTAGATTAAATTTATAGTCGCAATTAAACGTACGATTACAATCAATACATTAAATGGGGCTAGTAAGATCTTACTTACAAATAGTAACATAAGATGCTTAATGCTACATGCACACGCTGAAGGTGTTTAGATCGTAATTAAACAAAACTAGTTATCAATTGTCTCAACGTTCAAATTAACATCTGTAAATCATTAAGGTTAAAGCTTAAATAACAGAATCGCTGAAGGCACAAAATAAACAAGAATTTTCTTATGGTATTTATACAAATCGTCAAATCTCAACCTATACACGGCTGGTATATGAATAAAATTAATTAAAAAATTCAAAACTAAAAATTTGGAAGCTCAAATTACGCAACAAAATTAGTATAACGCTTCCAGTGCTTAATTAGAACAAGAGTTTCAATTATAAAATGCTGAACACAGCTTGAGCCTCTGATAACTTAACTATCGGGCACAGATTAACCAAAGAAACTGAGCGATGCTCTTAATTTAATTTTTATCAATTAAACTTGTATAGTAATAGTCGATATTTAATTGTTCTAATAAAATATAACACTTCCGAAGGTCGAAAACAAATAAAACGAAAGAAAAACCTGGCTGGAAGTAATTTCCTCGGAATGGGGTTTCTAAAGATGATTATTCCCTCGAAAGAGTCACATAAACCGTCGGTAGAGTCGGCTAATTTCCATTCACCATAAGACTGGGGAAATTACTCTTATAATTCCAAATTTCCATCCAAGATACATCTTTTGTAAAGATGGCGGTATACGGGACAACAACAGGCATGGATCGTTCAACGTTCAACATAAACGGCTCGTGGTGTAATTGTATCATCCAAGAGTAGAAGCTAATAAAGAAGAACGGAAACAACACGACAAGCATTAATGAATATGGATAATAAAAGAAAAACTAACTCACCAGCAAATTAATCTGTCTATCCAAAGATATCCGACAATGTTGAAAATAAACGGAACAATCATACCTCTGCATACATAATCCGCAATCAATTAGCGTAATCAACGTTAACAGTACTTAATTAAAACACCAAAATTTGAGCAGAAGGTATGCCAGACAGGTAACAAGCTGCTTCTACTTCAATGATCAAAATGGAAGTGGCTTGCCACGTTTAAAAAGAAAATGGCTAGTCGTCTGCTTGCTTGAAAACAACCAATCAGAAAACTTCCAGCTGAAAGTACTATTCGGTCGGTAAGGCAGACACAAATATTCGTTCAACAACAAATAATTAAAAGGATGAAGAGAAAGAAACAAATAGAGGGTGATTAATAAATAAAACATGAAATAATTAACCCCAAAAATTAGAAAATACAAAACCACATTAAAAATACTTCCGACGGCATCACAAGATTTCTGCCAACACGAACTAAATCGTTCACCAACAGATGCCCGCACGGATATTAAAATGGGTTTCAAACTAAAAGAAATGTAAATTACCACACAATATTCCAAAAATTTAGATTGCGTAGAAAAATAAAAATTCGAGGCAATATACGGCTCGCCCCGAAAGTAAATGAATTAAAAATTCAAAAATTATTAATGTATTCAACTAAACGGAAAATACATATAGAGTGGAAGGAAAACAAGGTGTAACACAATACCAAATTATTTTGTGTTCTGTCATGGCATTCTTGAATTATAGGCAATTGAAGAGACAGCTGTAACTGTCACTTTTTAACTATAATGAATAATCACTATTAATAAAAAAAAAATCCTATTTTAGCACTAACCCTAAAATTTTTCAATGTAAAACTTAAAGCAATGACGTGCGCAAATTTTTAATTATGTTAGCATTAAAGAGCAAATTTACTTTGTGAGATTGTTGACTCACCCTGTGTATACATTGTTAGTCAAAACAAAATACGTTATAGTAATGCTTGTTGACATTTGAATTTTGCATTGACTGAAGTCTGTCGGTATCTGTGGGAGAAATAATAATACAAACAATTAGATGAATAATTCGGTATATAATTCAGTACTAACAGAAGCAGGCTAGGTGGTTATAATACGAAAAATTAATTATCCATTACAGTCAGTGACATGTAATGGATAAATTTTAAAGGAACTAGGAAGTTTGATACATAGAAAAGTATGTAAATTATTCATGAAAAGCAAATAAACCCGAAACAAACAGATTTTTACCGATATTTCTAAATGAATAACAACAAGTTTTAAGTTTAAATGATGTAGGAGGTATGAAAATTCTAGGTTTTGAATAATAGTTTTCTTTAAAGCATATATCGCTATGACAACAAGGTTTATTTAAATTAAAAAGAATAATAAAAATTTACCTAATTAAATAATTATCAGTGCTAAAAGCAGAAAATTGTAATTATAATTTTCAACACTGATTCATAGTATATCATTCCATAAGTTAATACGATGTATTGAGTCTGCTACATTTATGTATTTCTGGGTTGTCTAAGTCTAGGATACACTAATGTTATTATTTTTTCTGTACCATATATTTGCCGCCAATATATTTTTCAAACAAATATTTGTCAAATATATGTTGCAGTTCTATTAATAGTTATTGGTGTTTTAATGTTTTAGTTAGTTAGTTTATGTTAAATAATTGACAAAGATAATATCTATATTATGGAAACGTTTTAATTTTTTATTTTGTTTTTGAGTTTATTTTACAACCGTGAAACTACGAAAGGAAACTGCTTTTATCAAACGGCTAAGAAAAGAACGCATTATATATATATTATAAAGACATTATTGCATACAATTGTACGTATGTGAATGATAATTTATTGTTCCTCTTATTTTATACACAATCCACTTTTTCCTCGGTTTTCCAATTAAAGTGATTGATGTCCTGTATGTCTAACATGTCAGCTTGACCATCAGGTACTTTTCATTCAGGCAGATGTTGCTCACTGCATACGGACACTTTGTGGTTCTTTACCCCGCTACCTCTTGGACTCCATGCTTTACTTTCGGCCTTTCACCATTTTCTACGCGCCTCTTCCCCCGCCTTACAGGCTCCGGTCTCCCCGGTTCAGTGAAATTAACGGGAAGAATTTCGGAGTAGAGCATGCGACGACCACCATCACTGCTACTACTGGTTCTACTACTACTACTACCACATCGAAATGATAAATTACTTTTCTCGGGATTCACTTAGATTGTTTCCAAAAAGTTTTTCCTTCGACCCATTTATATAAATTACGCTTCGGATTTGTTTTCGGCAATGAGCTATTGCAGAGGATCCGCTTTTCTCGACCTCGAAAATAGATTTAAGTTAAAAAAATGAGGACTCTTTTTTTTTTATTGCTAAATTAAGCGCATATATAACATAATTAAATGACAAAAGAAAATCTTTTTTTTAATAATATCTCATTCATTTAGTCAATCATAAAGTACATAGTTTTAAAACAAAATTATAATTTAAAGATAGTTGTACGTATTTCTACATTGGGATTGTCTCATAAATTGTGTACATTACTTTAATAAAAATACCGCCGCAAAGTTATTATTTATTAGAACTAAATATACGAAAAATTTAAAATGCCATAATATGTTAGCGCTACGAATGAAAGTAGTTGTTTAAGAACAAATTAAAATATGTTATTGGCACAAAAGCATTAGGGTTTGTTTACGTTTGGCAACTTCAACAAATCTATTTGCAAGTGTAGGTATACGAGAAAATTGATAGCAGCTGCTAAATATGAAAATCCTTATATACAAGGTGTAACAAAATAAGTGTAAAACATTTCAGGGGGTGATTCCTTAGCGAAAAAGAGATAGGGTCTTTCATATAAAAAAACTTCAATGGAGCATCCCTTGTTAAGATACAGCCCCATAAAGGGGGTACATAAAATTTGTTTTACAATTTTTCTCACAAACACTAAAAATGTAATTTATTTCCAATGTAACTTTTTGTCTGATTATTTGTTTACCATTTAAAAATATATTTCCAATACCTTGTTTCATTCGAAACAAAAAATGTCTCTTGAATTTTTTGCCCAAAAATAATCAGTTCGCAGCAAAAAATTATTTTACGAACAACTACAGAGATACATCGTCATAAATGCGAACTGGATTAGTATTGTTATTTTGTAGTTACTACCTGCATTAAAATACATATGATTAAAGATGAATAAACAAAACTAATTTATTAATAACAAAACATAAAACATGTAGACATCATAGTAAATGTTCAATATGTCCACCTTCAGTCTTTACACATGCGTCTAGACGTCGGCGCATTGAGCCACGTATTCGCTCAAATATTCCTGGATTCTCTCTAATTACCCTGCAAGCATCGATGATGCGGTTTCTTAAGTCCTCTACATCGCGAACAGGAGTAGGATAAACCAAAGTCTGTAAATTGCCCCAAGTAGAGAAATCGAGAGGATTGAGATCCGGGGATCGAGCGGGCCAATTCTGTGGTCCTCCTCGACCTATCCAATGATTTGGATATGTTTGGGTTAAATGCTGACGTGCTGCTTGACTAAAATGGGCATCATGCATAAAAAACATATCCCTTCTGACGCCCAAAGGAACTTCCTCCAGCAGTACTGGATGCACTTCTCTTAAAAATTGAGTGTATGCATCACCATTTAATCGAGGAGGTAGAAAATGAGGGCCAATTAAATAATCCCCAATAACTCCGAGCCACACGTTAAGAGAAAAGTGTTCTTGATGGTTAGCTTGTACAATAGCGTGAGGGTTTTCATCAGCCCATATGTGGTTATTATGAAAATTAATTATCTTGTCCCGAGAAAAAGTACATTCGTCTGTGAATTCGATCGTCTTCAGAAAGTCAGGATTTCTTCTAATCATTTCCAGCATCCAATTGGAAAATTCAAGACGGTTCGGAAAATCTCGCTGTAACAGTGCCTGTACTCGTTGCAGATGTTAAGGGTATAAGAGTTGTTCCTTTAAAATTCGAAATACCGTCATATGATCAACATTTAACTCGAAAGCAATCTTTCTAGTACTGCTAGTAGGTTGTTCTTCAACAAAATTAAGTACTGCTTCTTCAAGATGTGTTGTTCTAACTTCTCGATGGCGACCACAATCCTGCGTTCTTTTGTCGAATGAACCATATTCTCGTAATCGTTGATGAAGTCGGGCAAATATTCTATGCGAAGGAAGCTGCCGTTGAGGATACATTTCAGCATATCTTCTAGAAGCTTCTAACCCATTCCCCTGCGACAGACCGTAAACGTAATGCATATCAGCCATTTCCTCATGGGGTTTTTTTTTATATGAAAGACCCTATCTCTTTTTCGCTAAGGAATCACCCCCTGAAATGTTTTACACTTATTTTGTTAAATGGTAAACAAATAATCAGACAAAAAGTTACATTGGAAATAAATTACATTTTTAGTGTTTGTGAGAAAAATTGTAAAACAAATTTTATGTACCCCCTTTATGGGGCTGTATCTTACAAGGGATGCTCCATTGAAGTTTTTTTATACGAAAGACCCTATCTCTTTTTCGCTAAGGAATCACCCCCTGAAATGTTTTACACTTATTTTGTTACACCCTGTATAATAAGAATAACTGATATATAATTTGAGGTTATATAGTGTGAAAGCTAGAATAAAATATTTAAAATAATTAATAGAACAAGAACGAAAATTGCACCTTCCTTCCTGCAGCAATGTTCTACACAGGGTAAATATAGAGTACGGAACATTTCATTTATAAACGTTTTTGGCGTGAATAAACTAGTTTGTATGCAAAATAAATCGTCGTTGTTATTACGGCTATTAGTTCACAATATACATTTAATATGAAATAACGCCAAAATAAATTTGAGTGGACAAAATACGACTGAATTCTAAAAACACATCAGAGAAAATATGTAAATTGTAGTCAAACAAAAACATGATAATAATCATAACACGTAAATTTGAACGTTACTTTGAACAATGTAATAATAATTAACGGATATAAAATCCATCTGAAATTTGATTTGCGAAGATTGTGATACAAAAATTCGATTCCAGATGATGAACGACAAAACCATCAAAATGACCATCAACTAAAATCAATATACATTATGATTATAAATAAAGTTATTCTGATAAATTTCTTTGAGTTTTATTTCTTTTAAGTATGGCTTTTGCCTAATGTCATTTTTAAAGAACACCTAAAAATACATTTACTTTAAAAACAATATTTTACAATTTTAAAATCAAGTGATATACAGGGTGAGTGATCAGTAGCCGCTTCTTCGATTGCTCTTTTGTGTTTTAAATAAAAGAAAAAACAATTAGTTCAAGATCCATGGTTGCTTGTGGCGCATATTGAAAAAATACATTAAGCTTTGCCGCACTTCCGGTTTCACCGAAAATGCACGGAACTTAATTAATCCCCTATATAACCCTATATATTTTTGGATTTTCTTGTACTGCATTAAATTGGTTGTTCAACTGTTTTTTCCTTTTTCCAAATTGAGCCAATATAGTTTTAAAGTTATTAATTTTTTTTGTAAATATTTGACCAAAACACGTGTTCAGAAAAAAATCATTTTCACATTGTTTTTAAAAGTAAAAACATTAACTTTGGTGGTGCTTATAGCAAAGAAAATTCTGCATCATTTGGTAAAGTTGCACTCAACAATACCCCAAAAAACTTTGTTTTTTCAAAGCCTACTTCCTGAAATTTTCACATAACAAAAACTTTTTTTTTAAACGGAACATCCAGTATTTTATTGAGGCATTTTGTTCCTTTTTTATTCTCTTTCATTTTTGTTAACAATGTGCTATACCTACCTTTTGTAATTTCTGAGATAATCACTACAGGAGTAATTAGCGGTCAATTAAAGAACTACGAGCGCTGTTGTTCTATACACCAAAATATTCGTTCAACCAATGGAAGACAGGAATGGCGCCCGACTTCCTTAGTCAACTGTCGAACAAAGTAAATGTTAAATCCAACTATCCCAAAAGTAATAATTTTACAGAATGAAGAGCATCGCATTTCAATTTTTTAATTCCGGCAATGTCCAGTTGCAGTATTTCATTTTTGACACTTGGTTAACATCGAAATAAAATAAAGGTTATGTTTACTGATATATTTGAAGATGTCTTCAAAAAGTTTTGAAAATCTGTCCGCAGATAGCGAAGATACTCTCCTCCATTAACATTTTCATCAAAGAAATAAGGTCCAATTATGTAACTATCCACTATTCCTCCCCACAAATTTAATGCCCAACGATTTTGAAAGTTTACAGGTGTGCTAAAGTGGGGGGATTTATATGTGTTATAATAACGGAAATTGTTACAATGAACGTATTCACTTTAATAGAAGGTGGTGGCTTCGTTGGTAAACAACAAAAAATTGAGAAACTGAGGCTAATTTATCTGCTGCCAATTGACAAAAATGTAAGCGATTCTGAAAATTTCTCTCATCTAACTCTTTGTATGAATATGCTACGAGTGAATTTCATATTTCCTAATTATTCTGGATTCTCAAATTTGACTTACATCCAACTGATGACTAATTTTCGTAGTACTAGTATGGGGGTATTCGACTACACTCGCAAGTACCATAAATGTCTTATCCTCACAGTTATTGCCTTTTTCGCTCTTTCTTTCATATTCAATACTTTCCGTTCACTCAAATTGTCCACTTTATACTTTCGAAGGTTTCTGGCTTCGGTTGACTTCTACTAAGGATCGCTGTGCATAAAGTCTGGATGCTAGCAAAAAGTTTCTTTCAGATTCACCCAAAACGTCAATCATATCTATTAACTCTACATACGAATAATTCATTTGGATGATAACTAATAGCGATGCTTTTATAAGTTTGATATAAATGTATACCGACTTTCTCTAACAGTTGACTCAGGCAGTCAGCCGCAGTTCCAGCCTTTATTGGACGAATATTTGGGTGCATAAAACCGAGACCGTAGTTTTTTAATTGACCGTTAATTGCTCCTATAGTGATCATCTCAAAAATTACAAAAGATAGGTATAGGACATTGTTAACAAAAATGAAAGAGAATCAAAAAGGAACAAAATGCCTCAATAAAATACTGGGTGTTCCATTTAAAAAAAAAATAAGTTTTTGGTAGGTGAAAATATCAGGAAGTAGGCTTTGGTTAAAGCACCAACAAAGTTCATATTTTTACTTCTGAAAGCAATGTGAAAATGATTTTTTTCTGAACACGTGTTTTGGTCAAATATTTTCATAAAAAATTAATAACTCAAAACCTATTGTCTCAATTTTGAAAAAGGAAAACAGTTGAACAGACAATTTAAAGCAGTACAAGAAAATCTGAAAATATATGAGTGATTCGTTTAAAAAAGTTAAGTTCCGTGCATTTCCGGTGAAACCGGAAGTGCGCCAGAGCCTAAAGTATTTTTACAATATGCGCCACAAGCAACTATGGATCGTCCACTAATTGTTTTTTTTATTTAAAACACAGAAGAGCAATCGAAGTAGCGGCTACTAATGACTCACCCTGTATATATACGCAACGTTACTACTTCTTTGGAAAACAGAATATTCACCTGCATTGCACAAAGTTGTCGTTATGTTGAACATATTCTTTAATGAAATTTGTTTTTCATACTACAAAGTTTTAAGACATCAATTCATAATTTTGAAAAACTATAGCCAACTCTTATGAAGAGCTTCAACAATGAAAGAATAAGAGCAATTAGGCAAATTAAATTTAAGATAGCAGCATTGTTTCATGCACCTTTTAGTGGGGCGGCATCTTCATATATGTATATCAGTAAACATAATCTTTATTTTATTTCGTCCTTAACCATCAGTGTAAAACATAAAATACTGCTTCTAGACATTGCCGGAATTAAAAAATTGAAATGCGATGCCCTTCAGTCTGTAAAATTATTACTTTTGAGATAGTTGGATTTAACCTTTACTTTGTTTGACAGTTGACTAAGAAAGTCGGGCCTCATTCCTACCTTCCATTGGTTGAACGAATACTTGCGTGCATAGAACAACAGCGCTCGTAGTTCTTTAATTAATCGCTAATTGCTCTTATAGTGATTCTCTCAGAAATTACCAAAATAGGTATAGGATATTGTAAACAAAAATGAAAGAGAATAAAAAAAGGAACAAAATACCTCAATAAAATACAGGGTGTTCCAATAAAAAAAAAAGTTTTTGGTATGTGAACATTTCGGGAAGTAGGCTTTGAAAAAACAAAGTTTTTTGAGGTAATGTCGAGTGCAACTTATACGAAATGATGCAGAATTTTCTTGGCTACAAGCGCCATCAAAGTTAATGTTTTTACTGTTAAAAACAATGTGAAAATTATTTTTTTCTAAACGTGTATTTTGGTCAAATATTTAAAAAAAAATTAATAACTCAAAAACTATTGGCTCAATTTTGAAAAAGAAAAAGCAGTACCAGAAAATCCAAAAATATATAGGGTGAGTCATTTAAAAAAATTAAGTTCGGTGCATTTCTGGTAAAACCGGAAGTGCGTCAGAGCTTAAAGTGTTATTACAATATGTGCCATAAGCAACTATGAATCTTCCACTAGTTGTTTTATTTTCCTTTATTTAAAACACAAAAGAGCAATCGAAGAAGCGGCTACTAATGACTCACCCTGTATATATATTCACTATTCTCTTATATTTAATCATTAAGGGGAATAAAAAAAAGTCAGGGATAAATGGGTTAAACAATTACTGACAACAATTGTCCAACATGTGTGTTTTGACGCCCAAATAACAATCTTTAACAATTTGGTACCCAGCAACATCGACAGTATAGAATTCTGCATCGTTACGTATGGGATTAATGTTAATATGGCGTCGAGTGTATGGATTGTTAAAACCGAATTGAGCAACAATGCTTGGTTTTTGTCTCAGAAATATTCCTACTGAATTCCTTTAATATGTTTTAATTCAACAATGCGTGAATACTTCAACAATATACTAAATCATGGAATTAATGAAAATTAATTCAGTATTCACTACATTTCATATTCGCTTCGGTTGCGCCACGTTATGAGTCTGACTTTCATTAGGATCTCGTCCAATACAGATAAACGCCTATTATGTACACAGGCCATAAATTACGGTCCATGTAATATTTTCAGTAGGTCTAATAACGTTACAGTAACCCATATCCATTAAGTATTACATTTCGTGTGGGACGCTCGTTTACAAAGACGCCACACACGGAGATTACGACACGCGCGCTCCTATATTAACGGATATAAGAGCGATACAGAACGGTAGTAAAATGAAAAGTGTTAATGATTTAAAAATGTCCCGTGGGATGTATTCACGTTATTACATATTATAACGTTTACTCCAGCTCCACACACACGTACAACCACAGTTGTCTCTCTCATTATCTGTTTTATTGTGCAGGTAACGTTATTAAATTGGTTCTTGGATGACATAGAATTAAAGTCTAATCAAGGAGGCGCAAAGATACCGATAACGATTATTTCAATGTAAATGATCTTGCAAGCAGCCGTAAAGGTTCTAAATTGAGATTAATTGAGATATCGGACAATTTACATAAAGACACATTTTTCGATTTAAGGTAATTGGAGTGGGTCGAAATATGTATGTTATTTTATATTTAGTAATAATCAACTTTGCATATACGTATTCAGCATACGTTCTTTATTGCAGTAATAATGTTAATAAAACATGCCTAATGTCAAAACATATATGCAATATTTTAATATTCATATAAGTTAGAACATAATGTAATGTCTAGTTTTTCTGTTATGATAATGAAATAAATTTATATATGCGATAGGTGTGGTAATAAAAGCATGTGAAGCAGGCCTTTTGGAAAAACAATATGTTATTTCTTCACCATTATCTATTAATAATGTTGATAATCTTTATTTCAATAACAAAAAACAGAAAGTGGCAATGTTTCTGAAACAAGGTGAAATTACTGCTGAGCAAAGAGTAGTTAATTTGTTATAAGTGATAACACCGAAGATAAAAGCAGTAAGCAAAGCAAAGCGAAATATCTATTAGATAGTGCTTACAGTAAAATGCTGTTAAAGCCATTATTAACTCGTGTTAATAGAAGTGATATTAAAATTGAAAGACGGGTTCGCAATAAACAACTCGTGCAAATGTTTTGAAACAGTCTGTATATTTACATACTTAAAACTAATCACAATATAAAAATATAAAATAAATGTAACGCACTTAAAACTACTACGAATAAATTAACACACGTATTTATTTCTATTACTACTATTTATGTCTGTAATATTTATTTATTTCTTGAACTATAATAACACTGCATTTATATCTGTAGTATTTATGTATTTATTGCACTGTAATAAAAACTGCACCACTTATATTTATTTTAATCTGTTCAGTAAATACCGCACGATGACTACTCAATGAATTATCCCACTGGCGGCATTTATATGTGCAGCGACAAAACTCTAGAAACCTCTCGCTTCATTCTAGATAGGTCGAGAGACTGTCTGTCGCCTATGCCGTGGATGATTTATTGCTTATTTACAGTGCGTCGCGCCAATGTTTACTTTTCTGTGTGCTTGTTTCGTTACATTGCCCCCTTCTTAAAAACTGCATGTTGTTGTTGTTGGCGGATGACGGAATCGACATTGGGATCCACGGGCGCACCCAGCTGTCTTGTAGAAACGGCAATCCACCGTCTTAGGTTGTATAACGGGCTGATTGGACCGATAGCTGCATACGACTATTTCCATACCAGTATGCCGAAACACCACCTGCAGCAAGTTTCTTACGATTCCCCATTCCAATCGGTCTAATCCGCAGCTCAGTTTCGGAATTGCCAGCCTCATTATGTTTTGTTTGAGTGCACGTCCTCGTAAATCAACAGGGGATTCCCACAATGCATGATAGGTCGGCCTTTCGTTGGAGACTTCCTTTGTGACCAGGTAAAAGATAGATCGTCCATCACGTTTTATCTCCAGAGTGTTACCAACCCTTGGCTTTTGTTGGATCAGTTCATTGACCCCGCCACATCTCTTCTTGAATTCCACGGTAATCCCTCTACGCATACATAGGTCCCGGGCCACGCAGTGAGCTAAGGCATAATCACAAAGTACCGTAAAAAGATCCTGTTGCTTCTCCGTGGTAATTCCAAAACGAGCCTTCCTAGTACCAGAATATTCTTTCATGAAATTCCCATAAGTCGGCTCTCTATGTTTTCTGGTAATTTGTCGCACATCCGTTACTTCGCCGTTGTTACGTCTATGGTATGGGACCATTCGGTTGAAATGCACCACCCTTGACTTACTATGAGGTGTTCATCGACGTCTTTGGGGCCCATTGTTGGCGGCACAAGTTGCACATTTTCGGCACCATTCCTTTACATCTCGTGTGCAATTCACCCAATAAAATTGTTGGCGTACTTTCTCGAGTGTCTTGTGTACGCCGCAGTGTCCTCCGGACCCCTCCTTGTGCAGCTGTTGCAGTACATCAGGTATCCTTTTCTTAGGGAAGACCACCTGTATCCTTTGCCCTTCTCCATCTGGGTTCTCCACAACACGCTTGAGTAGACCATTCTCCACCTTCAGCGAGTCCCATTGAGCCCAGCAGGATTTCAGTCCCTGAGAACGAGGAGCTACTTCTTGCCACGCCGGTTTGTGACCAGTACCTTTCCAAACCATCAAGGCACGAAGTTCTTCATCAGCTTCCTGATCGATCCCCAAATTGTCAGGTCGCCACTGATCGTCAACCACGGTAGTTCTAAATGTGTTGGCAGATTTTTCTTCTACCCGGTCTACTAGACATGGTATCCTTGAAAGAGTAACAGCGTTTTGGTGTTTAAGAGATGCAATTCGCGCTTGGCCTTTCCTGCTGCTCCGCTATGGGTTTCTTGGGCTCCTTCTCGCATTTACTACGAACATGGCTCATTTCACCACAATTCCAGCATCGGAGCGTTCTTCTCTTAGGTTGCACCTGATTCACTAATCGTCGGACTACCTGTTCTAAGGATTCTTCGGCTTCTGGTAGATCTCTGACAGAACATACTCTTACAGGGTTTCGAGAGAACAGCTTTGCGGTTTCGAACTCCAGACCACGTGCCAAGGCATCAATTAGGGTTTTTGGTCTCGCCAGCCTCAGTGCTTGCTGTGTATCGCCATCTCGAAGACTATCTATGAATGTCTACCCAGCCAACTGTTCCGAGTAGCTATCTGGAGCCGTTGGGTATGCCAGACGAACCAAACGGGCGATATCCGCTTCGAATTCTTGGAGGCTTTCACCCTTTTTCTGCTGACGATTCTTCAATTGTATATGATAAAACTGCTCCAGGTGTGCATGCCCATATCTCATCTCAAGACGCTTGATTAATTGAGGGTAGTCTTGACACTCCTCTGGAAGTAATAATAATAATAATAATAATAATAATAATAATATGTCTTTATTGGGAGTCATGATACAATATATATAGCATTTATAAAAATAAAAAAAAAGAGTATTAGCAATGATAATAAAGTAGAACAAAGCATATTGAGATCGCAACTCCCAACCACAAGGCGAATCTTAGTTATACTGCTTTATTAACCTTGCAAGAAAATAGAGAATTACATACATTTATTAAATAATACCTAAACCTAAACTTAACCTAGAATTCGATAGTGACGCAAGAAGTGATACAGAAACAAGTAATAAATAATAAAAAGAAAAAAGAAAAAAGTAAATACTGCCTACGAGCATACATATCCAACCATCCAGCCTCGCGAATTTTGTGGGAAATATGATCACATCTCCTTAAATTATAAATATACCGGAGGCATGCATTCTGAACCCTCTGAATTCGACATGATGTAAACTGATCCAAGGCACCATGATAAATCGAAGTAAGTAAGATCTGTAAAACGTCACTGGCCTCTCCTCTTAACGACACAATCAGAACAGTAGCTTTCTCCGGGGACGTCCATCTATTTGCTCCTGCAGCGGCTTCGAATTGTTTCAGGCACGTCATCTATGACGTCTTTCCATCAAAGGTGGGAGGTTTTACCTTTGGCTTTGCTGTTCGGCAGGTCTCCAGGCTTTCGCTTGAGGTGTCATGGGGACTGCAGTCATTCAACGCTGGCAATCGAAGCTGAACTTTAAATTCGTCCCTCAATTTCTGTTCTACAGCTTCGATAGCCTCAGGAAATTCCTCTCTCATATTCGATGAATTCTTTTGAATTTTATTTAACATCTCATCTTTTAGAGTCTCCATAGTAGTCTCGAATTGTTTTGAATTATCTGCAATTTCATCTTTTAAAGCTTCTTCCAAAATCTTTGAATTATTTAACATCTCATCTTTTAGAGTCTCCATAGTAATCTCGAATTGTTTTGAATTATTTTCAATTTTATTTAACATCTCATCTTTTAGAGTCTCCATAGTAGTCTCGAATTGTTTTGAATTACTTGCAATTTCATTTTTTAAAGCTTTTGAATTATTTGCAATTTCATCTTTTAAAGCTTTTGAATTATTTGCAATTTCTTTTAGAGTCTCCATAGTTAAGCTTTGATCAGCCTGTACTTGAAACAAATAATTTTTCGGGATCCTTACGTTCATTTATTAGAATGTCTAGAAACCTCCCGCTTCATTCTAGATAGGTCGAGAGACTGTCTGTCGCCTATGCCGTGGATGATTTATTGCTTATTTACGGTTCGTCGCGCCAATGTTTACTTTTCTGTAGGCTTGTTTCGTTACAGTATTTATTACGGTAATACTTTCCTTTTTATCCCATAAAGGGAGTAAAGGTACCAACCCCAAATGTAAAACCTCTTCATACTTTGACTTTGACCTTTAGCCGATCTTCGCTCAAGCCAAGGTGAAGGTCATGGACATGAGGAGGATTTAGAATTTGCTTGGCCGAGGTAAATGAGGAGATTTTAGAATCAACTTGTCTTCATGGTCAAAGGCAATGAGAAGGTCTAATCAAGTAGGAGGAAAGATACCGGTAAGGATTCTTTCAATGTAAATGACCTTGCACCCAGATAAATGTTGTGATATATTACCTTCAAGATCAAAGTCAAGGCTAAAGTCAAAGTTACTTAATTTTTTTTATATAAATTGACTTGTCGAGAGACGCGGTCGGAGGAGATAAATACGTGTTTTAATTATCAGAATGTTTGTCTTGCATTCTTCGTGATCGAGTATACATCCTTGGTGCTACTAAATCTTACGAGAAGCAGCCGAGGGCCAACTCTAATAAATGGAATACCTCGTCATCACTTAAGTTCGTCATCACTTAGGGACGGTAAACAAGTATGGATGATACAATCTCTTTGCTCTAACATTTGTCAGTTCACTGGCGACCGTGACGTTACGCGCCGACTTAACAATGTATACACTCCATTTGTTTACATGCGTTCTTTGCTATCGTTTTATATTGGAATTTTGTTGTGTTTAACGTGAATAGTGTTAGATTTTGTTTTTATGTTAACTATTAATATTTAGGTCTGATGATGCACTGGAATACATTGCGGGTTACTTAAAAAAGATTAAGAATATTCTTCCTCATACAGGAGATCATACATACATAAACTGATCACTCGTATACCTTACATTCATAGGTGCAGCAGTTATCTTATGGAGGATTCATAAAACCTGTGGTAAGAGACAATAAAAAATGCAATCGATATTGCGAGAAATTTCATGGTGATTCTTTTAAAAATGTTCCTAAATTGGTTCTCTACTTTTCTAAAAAAAAATCGCCAAAAGAAACGGTACCGTCAAATCATTTTGTAAATTAAGAACAATACTTAGGGCAAATTTTAATAACATCAAATAAGAGACTTTAAAATAAAAGTTCAAAAATGAAGAAAATTTTGAATCGATTCAGATGTTACTAGGAAGAAAAAATAAGAATCCGTAAAATTGTTAATTAATTATTATCATTAATGATGCATATTTTTTTTATATTTTTGAGTTTTAGTTTATTGTCTGTGAGATACATAGATACTTATTTAGTTTGAAAATATATAGAATGATTTACACTACATGTTACAGTGCAAATTTAAGTTAAAATCTCATAACTCTCAATACGAATATGGTCTAAGAGGATGAAAAATAATCTAGGTATGTATTTTTAGTCATTCTTATGAATATTATTCTGAACATATAATATTCAGCTTTAATAAATTGCATTAAAAATTAGTTTGCAGAATAATGTCGCCTCACATAAATTGCGCGACGCAATGTTAATGAAAATGTATAATTTTCTACTTCGCGTCGATTGGTTAAATGCATAAAGACTTGCACAAAAATACCAATTAGGTCGACGTGTGACGTCATCGCAGGATGCATGCGGCGGGTAAATATGTGGAATTGGGCCGTTCTTGGACATTACTGGCGTCGATGTTGATAGTAGAGTAGCAACAATCACATTTCTGCGTCTTCGGTGGCCGTCTTCTCCAGCGAGATCGCTGAAGATAAGGGCTGCTAGGCATCCTGAGTTCCTTGTTGTTGTTGCTTCTTCTCCAATTTCTTCTTTTCTTCTTTTCTACGATCTTGAAAGTTCTCTACAGGTCTGTCTCCTTGGTATCCTGGTGGCTGTCAGGCCCTGGGTCTCTTGCTTCCTGTAGATAGATAGATAGATAGATAGATGTTTATTCGTGTAAATCAACTTACAGAAATGTCAGACAATCCATATTTGTACAGATAAAATAAAAAAAAAAATAGAATAAAATAATTCACTTGCACATATACATTATTAAAAGGAAATTTGAAGAAATACAACATATTAAAAACATGGTGACGATTCAAAAACTATTCTGAAATTCGTCATAATTATAAAAGCTATGATCAATTAAGTATTTTTTCATTTCTAACCTAAATTTATTTATTCTCTCTCGTCCATTTCTATGCCTATGTACTATATTTGAATTTCCTTTCGGTTCACCCTCAATAAAAAACGGCTTATGCAGGTTCCCACCGGCCATAGATTTGGATTTTTAACATCTTCCAGAATATTAATGGGAACAGAAATCTTGAAGGATGCGTATTCTTATGGGTGTTTAGATGCTAATTTCTCACAGATAATGTCGGTTAAATTATTAGATATCAAATGAGCTAGTATATCACCCACTTCTGTGTCCTTATTGAGTCTGTAGACATGCAAATAAGCATGTTTGATAGCCCCCTTTAATGTTGTATTTGAGGCGGCACCATGTATAGTTGGTTTTCTGTTTTGTAAGGAACGTTTCCTATAAACAACCGTTATGTAATCATCCGTCTCATCTACGTCCTTCTGGGGAATTTGGTCATATTTTGTGGGATTACGTTCCACTAATTTACTATTTGTCGGTATTATTTTTTTTGTCGCTCCTGTAGAGTCGTCTACATTCGTATTTATCGCTATATTTCTATTGTCTGTATGTTTTTCCGTAGATATTTTATTAAGGTCACGGTCATCCTTTTTCTGTTTATTTACATCACTTTGTATGTTTTTTGTCGCCTTATCTTTTTGCAATATTTCTTTGAAATGTGCATTTGTATCTCTTTTTGGTTTGTTATTTACAGGCAAGACAGGTTTATGTTTATTAAAGGTATCTTCAACTTTTAAAGATAGTTCTTTCACTATAGATGTTAATCTTGCCACCTCTTGCGAGAGGGCTCTGTTATCGCTATTTAATCTATCAATTTTCTCATTAAAAACAATTGACATCCTAGTAATGATTAAATCCACAACAGTATTGAATTTTGAACCGATAATGGAATCCATTTGCTCACCCAGCTCCTCTTGGTTAACAATATTTAAACTTTTTTTAACTGTTTCTTTCACTACGTCTATTGAGATTGGATTTTCTACACAGGAATTACACCTCCAATCCGTTAATTCACCATTAGTTCTCATATTTGTATATTTCTCAACAGGGACCTTAACACAAGATATATGATAATTCCCAGCACACCTGCCTCTACAGACCACGTAGTCTTCATATCTATCAATTTTCCTTTCGCACACACGACACTTGATCGCCATGTTACTTCGCGCGGCACGGTAACAAACGATGTAGGCGTTCCGGCTGTGCGGAAGGAGATTCCGTGGCCTTTTCTAGAGCTCTTTCACCTATTATTAGTATTATAATTAAATCTATAAATGATAGAATGTGAAAGTATTGTACAGGGTGTTTCATCGGTTGGGGTATCGCGAATTAAAGTGCCTAAATATAAAAATATCGACTTCAAATTTTAACCACTTATAGAGCTTTTAAACCGCTACCAGCAGGTTAGGTTGTTTTTGATAATATTATTTTAATTAATGCGTAAATTAAAAAAAAACGTATTATCAAAAATTAAAAGTGCTCAAAAAATGTTCAAATTTGAATGGTGATACGTGGAAATATCACCCATATTAACTTCACAATCAGAATTTTTATAAACGAAACCGTTTGTCAAATAAAGTCAATATTAAATAATGTCGTTTTTCTTACGACAGATTTATGGTACTTAACTTTCTAATTGTGCTGTCCGCAAACAGGTAGTCCTTTTAAATTTATGACGGATAATAAATAAAAATTTATGACGGATAATATTCAACCCTGAAGCCTTCAGTTGTTGTTGTAGTTCTACTAATCGGGAAGCGTTTCCAAGGGCATTCTGAACTTACATTTAGGTACTTTGTGATGTTAGTTGTGATTCTATTTTCACGGAGTCAACTTCATTTGTTTAAGCTGTGTTTTGCTAGTGTTTTCTGTTTTCAAAATGCCGTTCACTTTCTCTGCCGACGAAAAAGTTGACATGATACTTGTTTATGGGGAAGCTCTACAAAATGCCGCGGTTGCTGAGCAGATTTATGCGGAACGTTTTCCGGATAGGATCCACCCAGAAAGTCGAACTTTCAAAAGGTTAGTGGATAACTTGAGGCAAACGGGATCACTTGCGTCAAAAAATCGAAGTGTGAATAATCCACCTGTCACCAATGAACTGAATCAGGCAATTGTTTTAAATATGGTGGACAATAACCCTCAGATAAGCACTAAAGAAATCAGTGTTGCGACTGGAATCAGCAAGACATCGGTGTGGCGGATAATCAACAAACACACTTACCACCCATATCATATCGAGCTTCACCAAGAACTTCACGGGGATGATTTTGCAAATCGAGTTGCATTTTGTGAATGGGCACAAAGACAATTAGAAGAAAATGAGCACTTTTTTAGACATGTTTTGTTTACTGACGAATGCTCTTTTAGAAGCAGTGGACATGTCAACAGACATAACATACACTATTGGGCACCAGTGAACCCTCATTGGATGCGTGAAGAACGCATTCAGAATAGGTGGACGGTCAATGTTTGGGGGGGAATCATTGATAACCATTTAATCGGCCCCTTCTTTTTTGACCAGCATTTAAACGGCGAGCTTTACGCAAATTTTCTGGAAAATGATCTTTACAATTTATTAGAAAATGTGCCGTTAAATGTTCGCCAACACTTGTGGCTGCAGCAAGATGGGGCTCCTCCGCACTACGCACTAAGGGCTCGTCAGGTTATGGATAATCAGTTCCCTGCACGCTGGATCGGACGTGGTGGGCCAGTTCCATGGCCAGCTAGATCACCCGACTTAACACCGATGGATTTTTTCACATGGGGTGCTGTGAAGGAGATGGTGTACCAACAACCGCCAACTACCGCCGAGGATATGAGGGCAAGAATAACAAATGCGTTTGAACGCCTTAACCAGCTAAACAGAGGCGCTACAGTTCTTAATTCCTTCACGCGTCGGTTAGAACTGTGTGTGCAGCAAGAAGGTCACCATTTTGAACATTTGCTATAAATATTTACTTTCTACTACCTGGTATTACCCATTCACTTGACATCCGCACAGTGACAGTGTCATGTTGATCTGAATTAGTGGAATTTACAGCTAGCGCCAAAAAAAGCTGGGTAATACCTAATTTTTCCTAATTTATATTAACTTTCTTACCTTGAATCGCTTATAAACTCAACACACAACACTGTAATAAAAAACCCATAAATTCTTCAACGTCTTGCCTTTAATTTTGAAATTATTGTAAAATATTCAATAATTGATTAAGTTTTAATTTTTTTTTCAATTGCATAGTTGATTTTATAGACATATCTTTTTAACACCTGAATTTCAATAAAATCTGAGTACTTTTGATTTTTTGAACGAAGGTTTTTTTTTATTTACGCATTAAATAAAATAATATTATCAAAAACAACCTAACCTACTGGTAGCGGTTTAAAAGTTCTATAAGTGGTTAAAATTTGAAGTCGACATTTTTATATTTAGGCACTTTAATTCGCGATACCCCAATCGATGAAACACCCTGTATAAAGATGTACAAGTTAGATTACATGTATAGAAATATACAAATTTTTCAGCAAGTGCGTTAATCGTCGGTTGACAGCATAAGCAGTTGGATCTTGGTCCCAGAGGGAGTATAGTATCTGTTCTGTGTGAAAGACATAGTATATAAAAATGTGTTAGGTACCTACATCAGGTATTTGTATCACGTATATATGAGACTAACGATATCGAAAAGAAAAACTACTAATTTCCCCTACATTTGTCGGTATATTATACAGACAATCTATGTTATCCTTGTACTAGAATATATTTTGTGAATTTTATGTTGCATATCATAGTATGAGAGGCCTCGTTTACTATTTTTTTTCAAGCCAAATACATCGCTGCCATTTCATGCCTGCACAATTTGTTTGCATAATATAGTCTGTCTACTATCTTCTCAATCTCACTATGCAATAGCTCCTCGAGCACAAAACTATACAAAAAAAATTTTGTTCAACCCAATGGAAGACTAAACATGTTTTCCAGAATCGTAACTTACTAATTTTAAAACACGCTATTATGGACGACTCATATATATATTAACGCTATTTGTATGGCTTACAAATTATTATTACCTATTGTATACTTTTAAAAAAAATTCTATTGAAAACATAAATAATTTATTTTTATGTACTTTTTACAAGCGTGCACATAAGTATCTGCAATCTCCAGTCTCATTTCCATGCAAATGTCCGACAATATATTTTAAAACGTCCAAGGATATCGCACTCGCACAAACAGAGCTAACTAGCGCAGTCAACGCCGTCTTGTCTCTGAATATTTCCGGGCTATAAATACGGACTTGGAAGAAAGTGAAATTGGACAGCAGCTGTTTATTCACCAATATCTGAATCGTGGCGTGCATGTGTTTTGTATTTTCCAACTCAATAGGCTGTAATTGTCACACACGCGAGCACACGTCCATAGCGATCATTAAAACAAATTAATAGACAGATAATCTAAGAGAATTTATTAGGGCATTTATAGCGCATAAATTTACTAAACAAAATGTGTGGAAAACACTTTTTGGTTTACGAACCGCGAATGTCTAAAGATTTAGCGCAGATATTTTTCTATTAATATATTATTTGCTTCCACGTACGTTTCCTTTTAAAAATAAATCATCTCGACACCGTTTTAATAGATGAGCTGCATCAGTTTAAATAGGGTTAAGAAGTATTCAATACACAGGTATTTAGTGTAGTTTTTTTTATAAATAATAAAGAAGTTTGTTAAGGATTTAGAGCAGGGGCGACTCATAATTATTTTCTTTGTAAGCTGTTACTGTTTAATAAACATAAAAAATGTAAGCAAATACGAAAATAACTAATCTATATTTTATGTGCCACATATAGAGAGACAAGTTAAAATATTTCATCACAAAAAGTTAAATCAATAATGAATGAAAATCACTCTTCACAAAGGCTCAAAGTTTTATCAATAACAAATTGTTAATAATTTAATGATCTCACTGATTGTTTTATATAATCCAGTTATAGATAGTCAAGAAAGCATATTTACATCGTTCATAATATGTTTAAGGTTGCGTCTCTTTGCCTTTTGTGAAGAAGTTTTAAAATTAGTTTTCTCGCTTCACATCTCCGAATATTAGAGGATTATTTATACCTGTCCATGTAAACTGTTACAGTTTTGCCTAAGTCTAGTTACGTATTTTCCGATAATCGATCTGAATTATTTATAATTGTAGTAGAATTACTGAACAGATGCAGTAGCAACATTGCATTTTTGTAATAGCTTAAACGGGCAAATGCGCTGTTGCTACTGCATCTGTTCGGTAATTCTAGTAAAAAAAGTCGCTAGTTATCCCTATACCTAAAAAAAATATTCTGCTAACATGAGTGACCATCTGCCTACTGGTTTTTTTGCCTGCACTAAGCAAAGTTCTGGAAAAGATATAAAATCGTAAAATCCATGAACATCTGCTAGCATTCGATATTAATTTGGTTTTCGACGTAACCACAGTTGCTACACTCGAAATGTTACCGATGATGTTCTTAAGTCTGGAGATAATAACTCTATGTCTCTATTAGTTTTGCTGGATTAAAGTAAGGCATTCGACAATATTAACTATGACATCTTGTTAGCTGTTCTACACCATCTGGGTTTCAGTACGCTGCTCTTGATCTGGTATATACGTATTTCTCCGAAAGTTACCACTGCGTGAGGCTGCATGGTGATGTCTCATCGAAATCGGCCTTGACTAGAGGTGTTCCGCAAGGATCCATTCTAGGTCCGCTGTTTTCTCCTTTTACACAAGTCATTTACACAAATGTGTACAACACTGCCATTTGCAGGTGTATGCCGCCCTCTATGTGGATTCTCAAACACGATGTGCAGATGGCTGTAGATATTATCAATCAACACTTGCAGCACATACAGTCATTCTCACAGCATCATACAAAAAATTAATCCTGAAAGAACCACTGCTGTGCTGTTCGGCAATCCCACCTCAATTCAGGACATTAAAGAACGGATTAAGATAAATATCAATAACACGGAGGTGTCGGTGATTCAGTCGGCAAGAAATCTTGATTGAATGATTGATAATAGCTTCATTCAAATTATACAGTTAGTATGCACCAACTTAGAAAAACTTTATCCTTGCCGATTAAGTTTTGACGTACGTACTAAAACTGTTTACGCAAAAGACTTGTTTTACCGCAGTGTAATTATGTTTCCCCAGTATACGGTCGCTGCGCTTAAGGTGGCTACACACATGAACAAAACATCGTATCGAACTCCGTCGGGCAACATTCCATGTTGAGCGACGAAGTTGCGGTGTGATGAAGTTTTGATGTGCAACAGAACATTGTCGCGCAACATCAACGCGAACATAATGCTGCCCCACCCTCCCATAATCAGCCAGGCCCGTCCAGACATGCGAACATGTGACGCAACGTCAACGCGCAACGTTTCTTTGATGCGACGGCAGAAAACCGACAACTGATGGGACGCCTTTATGTTGCGATGCTACGTTGTTGCAATGTTGCGTGGTTGCGTCCACACTTGAGACGCGACGGAGTTCGGCACTTATCTAAAAGGTACAGGATACTTTGCGCTATATTTTTTGGTATACGTAAATTCCATTATATTACGCATAAACTTATCGAGTTACGTTGGTTGAACATGGCTAACAGTAGAAGATAAGATGCTCCATGCCTGTACTATAAAATTCTTGCTTTTCAAACTCCGTCATATCTAACAGAAAAACTACATTTTAGGTCAGATGTACATAATACAGAACTTGATTAGACCCCTAACATATATTGGCAATTTCAAGAGATACTTTACGTACAACAATTATCAACTATAGAATATTATTCATATTTATTACAAATCCTTAGAGCCAAGGGCATTTAAACATTAAATTATGCAATGTCTCTTTAGATGTCAGTAATGGTCTTTATATGTAAATTTTGTTTGTTTTATATATGCTTTGTAAGTTAGGATAGGAAAATGTAAGAAAACACAGAACTGTATAATTAATTGTTTAATTAAACGAACGAAGTATAAAATACATCTCAATAACATCTCCACGTTCGGAAATTAACATTACTTCTATATATGCATGGGTGTGTATGCTGCACCATACTCACACCCCGACTGATTCACACACACTGCCCGACTCTTATCTCTCTTCACCAACAAGCAACCCCATGTTGCATAATGTCTGTCGTATGCACATCCATATACGTATGTACACAGTCCCTTACATACGTATATACACAGTCCCTTACAATCGGCCTTCCTGACATGTCGGCAGACCGACATGTCAGGAAGGCCGATTGTAAGGGACTGTGTATATACGTATGTAAGGGACTGTGTACATACGTATATGGATGTGCATACGACAGACATTATGCAACATGGGGTTGCTTGTTCATGATGAACCATGATCTGCAACTTACTGCAACTATTACTCTATAACTTACCCACAATCTGTAACTTACTGGAACTATTGCTCTGTAATTTACATATTACTCTGCAATTTCGAAAAACCACTGCTCTGTAATTTACATATTACTCTGCAGTTTACTAAAACCATTGCGCTGTAATTTACATATTACTCTGCAATTTACTAGACTATTGCTCTGTAATTTACGTCCCTGCAATTTATTAAACTATTGCACTGTAATTTACATATTACTCTGCAATTTACTAAACTATTGCTCTGTAATTTACGTCTCTGCAATTTACTAAACTATTGCTCTGTAAATTACGTCCCTGCAATTTACTAAACTATTGCTCTGTAATTTACATATTACTCTGCAATTTACTAAACTCATCCTGCACTGCTATCCAATCCCTGAGGCGGTCCGCCGGAACCACCGTACGCAAACGCTCACCTCGCTCTCCCAGATCCTCCACTTCGTACCTGTCGCCAAGCAACTTCTTTGTGATACGGAAAGGACCTCCAAGTTTTGGGTGCAACTCTCGACCACTTCCCGCAGCCACCTCACTAGTTACTTCAACCATAACCAAATTTCTTCCTGTATACCTGACAGCATCTCTCCTGCCCCCATCGTATTGTTCCCCTCGTCTCTGCCGATCAGCCGTTATATGCTCCGATACATCCGCTCGAAATTCCTGCCAACCCAGTTTGTGCATTTCATCCTGTAACCGTGCCACAATCATCCAGTCACCCTCCGCAAGGTCAATTTGACAATTTTCTATTGAACCTCTGCTCCACGCAACCACGTGGGTCATTTTCACACCAGGTCCATATTCAATTCCAACAAAAGCAGCCACAACATACATATTAGTCACAGTTTGGTTGTCATTATCTACTTCACCAATGCTATTTTCAGCTGGGCATTTATTTGTATCGTGGCCAAAACGTTTACAATTTTTACATCGTAACTTGAGTTTCGTACAATTCCGCTTGATATGATTCATTAACCCGCAGTTATAACAAACCATTTTTTGTGCGTACTCAGATTGACATCGGGACCAATTTTTATTCAAATTTTCATATTAATCTTTTACTTGGACCGGAATCAGTACTTTTATCAGGCATATTTCCCCAATAACTGCATTAACTAAACACTCATTATGTACATCTACATTTAATGCACGCAGTTTAGATAATTTCTAAAAACAATAATCACCCAAACTTTGTCTCGATTTCGCTTCATAATTTGCGGCATCTTTTAATAATTTAGAAAATGGAATGGACTTACGAAATTGTAGGATCATAGCTTGCCTAATCTCATTCCACGATGCGTCATATTTGGCTTGCTCGTCGAACCACGCCCTTACATTTCTTCTAATCCTGCTTGACATCAGTCGAATCACCGCATCATCGTCGTACTGGAAATGTTCCGCTAATTTCGACACCTTTCGGATCCAATCTTCGACCGGTAAATCGTCTCTGGATCAAAAATAGGAATAATAACTTCGTCCCCAGCATGTATAATAGTTTTTTTACGTTTTTCTTTTAAAAAATTTTATTTCTCGCTTCAACCTTTTCAATTCCTGCTTCATTGCTAAATTGTTCATTATTCGAAGCACTGGATGAAACACACGACTTTGACGATTCACTACTTGGCGATCGTCGTCTCTTTGTTCTCCGCTTCTTTTGTTTTCCACAAGGCATTTCACAACCAAAGGAAAAAAACCCGTTACACTTTTATTTCACTTTAACACAAATTTTCACTTTAATGTAGTTCTAATCCCACTTCTGACTTGTAAGAAAACACAGAACTGTATAATTAATTGTTTAATTAAACGAACGAAGTATAAAATACATCTCAATAACATCTCCGCGACTCTTATCTCTCTTCACCAACAAGCAACCCCATATTGCATAATGTCTGTCGTATGCACATCCATATACGTATGTACACAGTCCCTTACAAAAACGTTGTTAGATTTATATATTCTCTTAATGTTAAGGATCTGGTGTAAGAACAGGAGATGTGGAGAACTTCTCCAGCCACCATTATGCAGCTTTCATTGGAAGATCACTAATTTATCAAGGACGCCATCCAACTTCCCTAAATGGTAGACCATCCTGACCTACGTGTATACTGACACGCGAATGACAAAACATAAAGAGATCAAAAATATGAAATTGCGTAATCTATATATTAATACGTGAAGAAAGATTTGGCATAGTTAAAGTTCATATGGAGGAATACAGAAAGATAAAATGTATGTGTAATATGTGTTACAAATACATTAAATTAAATAAAATATAGTAGATTGTTTAACAAGTAAAGAAAAGTGATGGTTTTCTAGCGAGTGAAAACAGATTGATTAACGAGCGTAGCGAGTGAATCAAGTTTTCACCGAGCTAGAAAACTCACTTTTTTTACGCGTTGAACACGTAATTTTTTCGTGTACTTCACGAGAATTATAATTTTAAAAATAAAAATTGTCATTTTCCTATTATCAAAGTAATCCTTGTCAAGGATTTGTTTACTTAATGACAAAATATCACAACAAGTAAACGACTAATGTGTTGCTAACAAGAAAAGTGTTGCTAACAAGAAAAGTCCCACTTTTCTTAATTATTTTGGGTTAAACAATATTATCAATTTCTATCAAGTACACGAAAAAAACATTTATTGTTGAAGGTCGAATTTCGACCATTGGGCGACCACCAGTTATATATAAGTGAAAAGATGTAAAGTAGTCGCTATAATGAATGTGGTTTCAACAATGTTTCCTGATGTATCAGGGACGATATAGAATAGCCAATAAAGCGTGTGTTGATTACATAATGTATGCAATATAAAGTCTTACCATAAAAATGTCGATTGCAAAAACCCATTTATGTCTGCACTGGTCAGCAGTACTGGTCAGTAAAGTATTTTGTATTGCGAAATGCCAAATTTCAGATAGACAAGTTAGAATCCTTTAATTCCTTGTATACCTTATTAATATGTGATTTGAGTACTTTTTCAAAAAAGTGCAATTTTTTTTGATGTTGTAAACATTTCTTTTGCATTTGGTTTCTATACTAACTACAATATTTTTAAATACTTTTAATAGTCACTCATTATAGTGCGACATATAAACCTACAAAAACAAACATAAAATCCTTTTAAACAACTTGAAATTTATAATTAATATCTTTAGCTTGACAGCTTGTCCTTGTATGTACATAATAATATGTTAATCGAAACATTTACAACTTTTAAATATGTTTTTTTAAGTAACCCACAAAAGGATCATGTTTCAGAAACGTACTATAAAAATTACCATTATGGCGTTGTCATCTTTCGCGTTAAAAAGTTAATTAATAATTAGTAATTATGACAGTCGTCCCACGCATAAAAACAATCCAAATGCAACAGAATGGATAAGCCGCGAGCGGTACGTCAAACACACGCCCGAAACAAATGATACACGCGATTTTATTGTTTCCGCGTCGACGTGGGCGTTTGTTTTTTGTCTCGCCACCGCGACTGATGACTAGATTTTGTTTTGATGATAGGTTTATTGGCAAAACGGCCGTTCCGAGGAATTATTATTTCAATTGTGTTGTACTTTTTCAAGTTCATTATCATATTGTCCAAGGACGCAGAAATAAATGTAATTCTTTCCTAGAATTCATGTATTTATATACTTTTGACACGATTACTTACACGATAAATGAATTTGTACATGTGCCATAACTTCATAATTTGGTTCAAGGATTTATGGTGACCCCTAGAAAAGTTATTGTTGCCTTATTTTAGAATCAGTATATTTAGATTTTGAAATAGCAACTGCAAAAAATCCGCATTCACAAAGGTAAGAACTGGCAAACAGCAATAAACCTTCAAACGCCGCTTTCTTGCTTATGACTAGAGACTGGAAAATATGCACTAAAATGTTTGCCAAATATGCATGCAATATGCACTTAAAAAATCCCTAAATATGCACTTACAATATGCAATATGCACTTATGATGTGCATTTATTTATTATGTTTTAGGAAATTAAAATTCATTTGTCGTATTTACAAATTGTATATATATTTATTACAATAAATTGTCGTATTTACAAATTATATATTTATTTATTTATTGTGTACAGCTGAGGAACTGGGTACATAAATGGGTTTATCATCGACTTTGCAATAAGTTTTCACGAATTCTTGAAATATCGGATTGTCCAATTTATGTAAAGGAATATTACAACCCACAAAAAGATTACACAAATCTTTAGAAAATGCTTCATGTGGATTCTTCGAATTATTGAGAAAACTTTCCTCCAAACGTTGCTGCCGCGGTTTATTCAAACTTTCAGAAACCCTGTTCTGATGAAATGTTGTGTTCAAATGTTGCACTACTTGAAATTTCTTCTGGCAGGTAATCTGTGTAACAAATATATATTTTTAACATTCAGTTATAATAATAATTATTAATTACTATATTACTACAAAAACTAGAAAAATAAATTGTCTGGTTTTGTAAAGTTCTCCAGTTGTTTAAATTTGATTGATTTTGGTTATTTTGGTGTTTAGTACAAAGAAATATTACAAAGATATATTAGCTTTAAAGAATATAAAATTAAACATATCTAATAATAATTTATTATGAAATTGTTTCATTATATTTATGAACACAAAAAAAAATTCTCATAATTCCATCTCATTATTAATGAGATGGACTTTTAATGAGTCATTAATGCAAAGTTGAAGGAATGCAATCCCTTCACGTTTACACAAACAAATTAATATAAAATCTGATTTTTAAAGATAAAATATCAGATTTTATTATGGTTCTTATTATGAAAATGGCGAATATATGCATAAATATGCAAAATAATTATGAAATGTGTACGAGCATATGCAGTTATGGTGAAGTGTCCAAATATGCATTATATGCACTAAAAAAAATGGTAAAAAACGTATTCTGAAGGTGGAAAATGGATAAGTACACAGTATAGAAGGGATATACCGAAAAACAATAATATGCATTTTGCATAAAATCCAGTATCTACTTATGACTGCGGATACGCATCTTTTATGCTGTATCAAAATTCATACAAGGTCTGAAATTGTAAACCGTATTCCAAAGACAATTCCATCGAAATGTTAATGTGTTGCTCCGCTACTTCATTAGTGAAAGTTTACTTGATTTCATCTTTTCGAAATGTTTCTTCAAAACAGAGCTCCAATTTCTAATAACTGTTGATGGGCGCATTTGTCAGTTCACCTTTGGACACCAAGTCATTTCTTTGAAGTAAGAGTGACTGATTGAAAGAGGTGAACATCATATACTAAATAACCTTTGAGCATCTTTTTTTCCACAGTGAAGTTTTTCTCTCAATTCTTTAACTTGTGAAAAGCTAAAAACTATTTGTGAGTTGTTCACAAGATTTAATGAATCAAACTGGTCATTTAAAATAACCAATTTAAATCTTCGTCAACAAGCATACTAGCAACGGCACGATCTTCATTATGCAAATATGAGTACCTACATTTCATTCCTGAGTATGTATAGAACATGGACAAGCCCAGAGATAATTATCGAACTGCTATAAAACAAACAAATATTTTAACAAAGAATCAATATTGTTTGACCTTCTTTTTATAAAGTTTATTGCTTTTACCGCAGATTTTAAAATTATAGCGTTCTATTCTCAGTCCAGGTATTGACTGTTAAAAAAAGGCAGAAGCAGAAGGTAAACTAACGTAACTAGTGCATATTATCATGAACGTTCAGAATGCAACTAAAACTATATTACTATATGTTGCTCCTACAATCATAGCACTTGCTCGTTTTTGACGAGTCTATAACGCGATCTGCATATTTACTTCACCGCTTTACGACCACATTCACAGACTCGAGGTCGTTTGTAAAGTTGATCTCATCGTAATTTATTATATTAGATATTGGCAAGTACCTATTTATATTATCATAGAATACCTCTGCACGTACCTTTTTTGTATTTTCACTTAATCTAATCGTGAACCGTAGATAACGTTTGACGAGTTTCTTGAACCAATCTGCCCTGGTTGGTTATCTCTGAACCGATTCTTGGTTTTACCCATGTTATCCAAATAGTTGATAGACCATGCTTTAGAACATGCTATTTGCTTTTGCATCATTCAGGGTTGCATAAGGAATTCCATATTTTTCAGAGTCGTCTGGAATACTAATACGGATTTTTTTAAAAAATTTTCTTTTGTTTTTTTGTCATATTTCAAGTAAGTCGCCAACCCGACCTTCTTCTTATAATTTCTGACCATGATCGAATTTACCATACAAAATTTGGCAATTTCACAAATATTTGTTTGTACAAAAAATTATTTTACTCCCTCTCTCTCCCCCTCCCCCTCTCTCTCTCTCTCCCTCCCTATCCCCGTCTCTCTCTCTCCCCCTCCTTCCCTCTCTCTCTCTCTCTCTCTCTCTCTGTGTGTGTGTGTGTGTGTGAACACGACAGCGGTCAAACGGTAATAGATATCACTTCCACATTTTGTATTTACGAGTATAACCTTCCTCTTGAGATCTGATTAGTTTTTCAGTAAAATCGGTAGACCGGAAGCAGTAGTTTACTTCAGAGAAAAAATCGAATTTTAAAAATTTCAAAAATCAGTTTTTGCGAAAATCTTGCAAATCATGCTTTCTAAGCAGGTACAGTTCTGTTCATAAATAAGTAGGACAGCGATTGTACATCTATTCATGTGTCAATTATGGTATAAGTTCACAGGACTAAACACTTGTCCTACTTTTTTTTGCACACAACTGTACATTACGAGTATGTATTTAAAACATAATTTTCAATTCCTTTTGTATGAAAAAAAAAATTAAAATTCGGACCGGAAGTACCACTTTTACTCTTATCGAATAGCGATTTTTGCAAATATGTCCTAAATTATGCATTCTATATACAGGGTGAGTCATCTCCGCGGGTAAGGCCGATTATGCCTTTATGAGTAAAGATATTTCGAAGAGGTTTGTTTCTTGTGATAGCTGCTCATTAGGAGCACATTTTAAAAATATGTTGTATTATACAGACAGTTCCATAACTTGGTGGCTAACCATAGTTATAGTTTTTTAATGGAACACCCTATATATTATTGAATTTTTGTATTCCCCGTATAATTTTTAGTCAAAAAGTGTTAAGATAGTATAGGCCTAAAATCTAAAGTTTTTGACTTATTCCCATTTTTCTGAAAAATTCAATGTTTTTATAAAATTATATTTTTCGAAAACGACGTATTAGATGGACAATTTTTTTTGCAGTATTGTTTACAATAAGAGGTCCTAATAGAAGCATGTTCTATTTTTTTACAGTTACTAACTGCATGTGCAGAATACTGGATTAAAATTATATGACACGTTTTCGTATAAAAGTAATTTTTTTTAAATAGAACACTATATATCAGTTCATTTTTGAATTGTTTATTAAATTTCATGTCAGAAACATGTAAGACGTTAATACTTTAAAAGTGACTATTACTGAGTTACTGTCGTTTTTTGATATAATTTTGTTAGTATTTGTATAAAAGTCATTTTTTTTATATTAGTTCAATTTTGAATTTTTTTATTAAATTTCACATCGAAAACATGTAAGACGGTAATACTTTAAAAGTGACTATTATTGAGCTATTGTCGCTTTTTGATATAGTTTTGTCAGTTTTATGGTTTTAATTAATATAGTATAGTACTGACAAAATAATATCAAAAAACGACAATAGTTCAGTAATAGTTCATTAAGAGTACAAAAGTATTTAGAGCTGAATTTGCAAGATCTTTTTGAAATTACAAAATTCATACCGAAAGTAACACTTTTACTCTTAGCGGGTAGCACTTTTTTCGAATATCTTGTAAAGTATGCATTCTATAGAGATTTATTAAAAGAATAGTAGTACTTAGAATAGGACTTTGAATAATGTTTGTATAAAAAGTTCTTAAAATTGTACCTATAATTTAAAACGCTCATACGTATAAGAAAGTCGTATGGTTGCCACACCTCATTATTTACTTTCTTATACGTAGTATAAGGAAGTATTGTGATAACGAAAATTTTCGACCTCGAGATTTTTGCAGAAGTCCACGTTTTGAGGTGCCCTGACTCCGAAAAATGGTTTTTAAAAAATGTCTCTATTAAAAAGGTTTTTCCAAATTCCTACCGAAACTAGGTCTTTTACTCTTATCGAAAATCAGTTTTTTGCGAATATTTCGCAAGCTATGCTTTTTAGACAGGTACGTTACAAATATAGAAATATTTACAACTTAATTTCCAATACCTTTTGTATAAAATTTTTTTCAAAATTCGGACCGGAAGTAACACTTTTACTCTTATCGCGTAGCGAGTTTTACTTTCTTATACGTATATATAAATTTTCGACATCGAGATTTTTGCAGATGTCCACGTTTTGAAGTCCCCTGATACTGAAAACGTGGTTTTAAAAAATCTCTGTGTGTGTGTGTATGTATGTGTGTGTGACCAGGACAGTGAAAAAATCGAATTTTACCAATATTTCGTCAACTTCTAAGTTTTAACAAATTTGCAAAAAATTAAAATGTATTCAAAATCAATTTCTTGCGAATATTTCGCAAGTCATGCGTTTTAGACAAGTACATTACGAGTATAAAAGTATGTAGAACATCATTTTCAATATCTTTTGTATGAAAAAAATTTCAAAATTCAGACTGGAAGTGACACTTACTCTTATCGAACAGCGATTTTTTGCAAATATGTCGTAATAGTTATTTATTATACAAGGAAGATAAGTATTAGATTTTAGCTGGATGTAATGTTTATAAAATACCGAGAGCTAAAATCTAATTTTTTTCCCGTGTATAATACACTATTTTTTTCTGTGATAGGAAAAGCGACGATTTAGTATTGAAAAAAAACACGTTAATACTATATATTAAAGTCAGAAAATCAATCGATGTGACATTTGAAGCGACATTACACCTGCGTTGCTAAGGAAACCTGTAAAGTATTCAAATTTCTGTCAATTTAACCGGGAAAAAAGTGTTCACTTTCTTTCCTGGGAAGAAAGTAAGCACTTTCTTCCCGGGTTTGAAAAAGTGACATATTGTTACCTGTCAAGAAAGATAAAATGTCAAACTTTTTTCCCGTCACAGAAAAAATTAAATTGTGCATTCTATATATTTTTATCAAGATTACGAAAGCATTTAAAGCTGGATTTGGAATATTTTTTGTATAAATTAAATTTCGAAATTCGGAGTGGAAGTAACACTTTTACTCTTAGCGAGTACCCCTTTTTTTCAAATATCTCCCAAAATATGCACTCTACAGAGATTTATTAAGAGAATAGAAGTATTTAGAATAGGGTTATAAATATTTTTTGTATAAAAAAAATCTCAAAATTAGGACTTGAACAATTACAGGCTTATTTTTCTGAGAATATAAATGTATTTAAAACAATTTAGAACAACTTGTGTATAATTTGAATCCCTCATACGTATAAGAAAGTCGTGTGGTGACCACACCTCATTATTTGCAAATATGTCGTAAATTATGCATTCTATATATATTTATCGAGAGTATGAAAGTATTTAGAGCTGGATTTGGAATATTTTTTGTATAATTGAACTTTCGAAATTCGGACCGGAAGTAATACTTTTACTCTTAGCGAGTAGCATTTTTTGCAAATATCTCACAAAGTATGCATTCTGTAGAGATTTATTAAGAAATTAGAAATACTTAGAATAGGATTTTGAATGATTTTTGTATAAAAAAATCTTTAAAATTCCGCAATTTGACACGCTCATACGTATAAGAAAGTCGTGTGGTGGCCACACCTCATTATTTCTACTTTTTCACTGCCTGTGTAACTCAAATTCGCAAATTGTACCCTTTTGCACATTCCAATTTTTGACAACTTCAAAATTTTGTTTTATAAAAGTAATTCCTGAAAAATTCATCTTGTAACACCAAAACGCCCACGAAAGTAAAAAAAAATTAACCCGACCACTCTAGTATACCCCACCGTATCAAATTTGCCCTGTGTAACGCCACACAAATTATCTTATGAAATGCATATTTTCTAGAAGCTTTTCTATTCCGTGTTTTGAATGCTCAAACAGTTTTAAAACAATAGACATGTTTAGTATGAAAATTTTAGAAATTTATTTTTTTTGACGTTGGTTACGTTGACATCTTGAACATTTTAAAGATTTGAAAATCTACGTTATTATAATCATGTCATTTTTTCGTAAAATTTATACTAACTTAACTAATAAATTGTTTCATAAAATCATTAAAATGTCTTTTTTATTCTTTCTATAATTTACTTCACATATTTGTGTCTATTAAACGTTTATACTTGACATTTAAACTGAAATGGCTTTTGATTTACATGCGGCGAACTTCACATTAAAAAAATATGTTTTGTTAAGTAAGACATTTCATAGATAACCGGCTTCGTAAAATGTACTTTATACAACCGAAATAGAATAAAAGTTTCATCATACCAATTCTTCACCAACTCTGTTTCAAAGACAGCACCCTAACATAAACTGGCACACAACAACAAAAATAATCTCTCCTCTGCGAAACTTTTCCATGCATAACAAGCAAAATAAAAATATCTTAATTCTGTAAAATTTTCGCGTATATAGTGTCTGATCCAGATCCAGATGTCTTCGAGGGCTGAAAGAGAACAAGGGCAGGAGAAAACAGAACACTTGGATGGAAGAAGCCCATCATAAAAAATTTAAAAGTAAAATGTCTTTCTTAATTTTTAAAAACAGTCCAAGTTTTCAGAATGACATCGGTGTATATATACTAACAAAAGACGTTCGGCTGAAAGATAGAGAAAGACGGAGAGAGTACAAGAACTTAAGAGCGGCAGTCAACTTTATAATAAAGAGGCGATAAAAAGTTTTAGAAAATTTTCCCGCAGCTCTGAATATATATTCCATCATGTTAGCATACATTTCCTTTCTGGAGTATTCAATTCTTTCATGCGCGTGTGTTTGCGTGTATGTGAATTCTATAATGTTACTGGTTGGTAAGGTAATAGACACTTCGAATGCCGTAAAAAATTACCTCGCTCACATTTTGTATTTAAATTTTGTTGGAATATAAGGAAAAAGTTATAAAATGAAAAAAAAGAGCGATTATATTATTATGTGTAGCACTATGTGCTTGCGGTCCCCCTCGAAAAAATCTAAATATCACATATTTTCAATGTTACTTTTTTAAACACTCACATGCTCTTGCATTATGTGCTGCATTGTTTCAACATTGTCACAATCCAACAATTTCACTAATAAGTTTACAACTTTTTCTTGTCTCATAAATATCCACAAATCGTTGCAAAACATACATATATACATATATATACATTATTTACATTGGTCTTCTCCATATGCATGCGAAACACCGGTGTCTGTGCGTTCGATTGTCGGCAATGGCACTTAATGTATGTGTGTATAAACACATGCATATATGCATATACGTTTTACGTATAAATGTATATATGTAAGTCACAGTATTTATTTACTGCTTGATGTTAGTTTTAACATCCATGTGTTTACACAATTCATTTTCGTTTTGATAGGTGACGCCACATAAGGCTCTATTACACGAGATATATTTAATGTCACTGACAGAAACCTTTCGCTATTATATTCAAAGAACGCAAATAGATAATAAATGGGATGTACAGTTCTAAGAAGAACTGTTTTTATACAATTTATATCAAAGCAAAAATAACACGAAAAATGACAGAAAAAGTATACACAACCACCTTTTTGACAAATATGATTTATCTGCCAACACCAAATTGAACTACTAATCTATTAACAATATGTAACAGAAAATTTAATATTCAAATTCTTTGTTTATTTGCCATGAATGCACATTTAACGATCAATTTATACATTTTCAATTTAAACTAATGAAATAAAAGCCCTCAAATATAATTTAACAAAGTAACTTTTTTAGTTTCTCTAATATAGTTATGACAACATGTAACGTCATCAATGACGTACAATTGAATATAACGCGTCCTCTCTATATAATGTACAAAACAATATACAGGGTGACCCAGCGGAGGGGGCAGGTCCATTATTGGTATCTAATAATGTAGATACCAAATAATTTTTAATACAAAAGTTGTAGGTAATCATAAGCTCTACAATATAAAAATATTTTCATTTATACAGAGTGTTCGACAACAACAAACCAACACAAACTTAAGTTTTCTTAAATGGAATGCTATGCATTCTTTTACATCATATGATAGCCCTTGAAGAGATGATTAAACTGACATTTACTTGTATTTGTAGATTTTCAACTGTTTCTTGGATATGGCGATTTTTTCGTTAAAAATTTGAAAAGTTGCTATAAAATAACCATTGATGATAAAATCCCTATTATGGGCTCAGCTAGTAGAGATATCTTTTCAATACGTGAAATTAATGTTTATTTAGACATATCTCCACATGTTCTTTAGAATTACATACCATTCGCTAAAGTTAAAAATTCTAAAAAAAATATGGAACAGCCTGTATATTTATACGTCATTGGAAAGTACTTAAAATTTACTAATGAAAAATATCTCTTTCTTCTGCCTGTAGGCGATATTGCAAAAGTTATAGGATATTATATCTGAATAAACCTGATGACGACTTAAAAATATGAGTTGCCATGACTTGCACTACGAGTATAAGTAAAATTAATCGAACAGAGTTACTTCTAATATTTACCTTTTACAAATAAGTAATTTTTATTACAATTTTAAAATTCGTGAAATGAAAAGTTTGGAAGTTCATGAATTAACAATGGTTAAAATATTGCAGTCGCTCTGTGTCAAAAACTTGTTCTATAACTGCAGTTGAAAAGCAAACCGTCATTTATGTAATATACGTTATTGAAAACTTCTATAATTTTCGCAATATCTTGAAGAGCTATTTTCAAGCATCATAGTAATTATAAATTATCATATAACAAATTAAAAAATGTTTGGTTTTATAGTATGTTCATATTTTTTAGTATTTTAAATATATAAAGTATGGAAACAAGTACATTTACGGTAAAACAAAAATTGCAGATTCTCAGTTGCATAAAAATGCTATTTTAAGAGTATTACTCTTAAAAGTATCTTAATCACAAAATAAAATCTGAAATATATCATTGTGGTTGTGATTTATTTTGTGCAACATCGTATTACAGAAGGCAACCCTACGAGCTGCATTCAAGTTCTAAGGCCTCCAATTTTTTTTTCCAAACTGGAAAGAAATAGAAATATGTGCATTGTTTTAAAATGAGCGTGTGTTCGTTGTCAATACGTCACAGAGATGGCAGCACTGTACGACAGGTCGAATTGTAGCGGTAGCGTCGAGAATGAGAACTGTTTTAGATACTTAAAATTGCTACGTTTTCCTTACTTGAACAGCGTGCAATCATTCGTTTTCTGAATTTGCGTGGTGTGACACCAATTGAAATTCATCGACAGTTGAAGGAGACATGTGGTGATGGAGTTATGGAAGTGTCGAAAGTGCGTTCGTGGGTGCGACAGTTTAATGAAGGCAGAACATCGTATGACAACAAACCGAAACAACCTCGGGCTCGCACAAGCCAGTCTGACGACATAATCGAGAAAGTGCAGAGACTTGTTTCGGGGGATCGCCGAATGACTGTTGAACAGATCGCCTCCAGTGTTAGCATTTCCGTGGGTTCTGTGCACACAATCCTGCATGACGACCTGAAATGCAAAAAGTGTCCTCCAGGTGGGTGCCACGAATGCTGATGGAGGACCACAAGGCTGCTCGTGTGGCATGTTGCCAAGCAATGTTGACACGCAACGAAGGCATGAATGGGACTTTCTTTTCGTCGATTGTGACAATGGATGAGACGTGGATGCCATTTTTCAATCCAGAAACAAAGCGCCAGTCAGCTCAATGGAAGCACACAGATTCACCGCCACCAAAAAAATTTCGGGTAACCGCCAGTGCTGAAAAAATGATGGTGTCCATGTTCTGGGACAGCGACTGCTTAATCCTTACCCATTGTGTTCCAAAGGGCACTACGGTGACAGGTGTATCCTACGAAAATGTTTTGAACAACAAGTTCCTTCCTGCACTGCAACAAAAACGTCCGGGAAAGGCAGCGCGTGGGCTGTTTCACCAAGGCAACGCACCCCGCACATCGGGCTAACGTTACGCAACAGTTTTTTCGTGAAAACAACTTTGAAGTGATTTCTCATGCTCCCTACTCACCTAACCTGGCTCCTAGTGACTTTTGGCTGTTTCCAACAATGAAAGACACTGTCCGTGGCCGCACATTCACCAGCCGTGCTGCTATTGCTTCAGAGATTTTCCAGTGGTCAAAACAGACTCCTAAAGAAGCCTTCGCCGCGGCCATGGAATCATGACGTCGACGTTGTGAAAAATGTGTACGTCTGCAGGGAGATTACGTCGAGATGTAACACCAGTTTCATAGTTTTCGGGTGAGTAGTTAGTAAAATCGGAGGCCTTAGAACTTGAATGCACCTCGTATTTATAAAAACTTTCATCTGAAGATGTTTATGTAATACAGATAAAATTTAAACTGCTTTAAGGTTCTCTTAATAATTATTCGCTATCTACATTATTAGATACTAATAATGGACTTTACCACTCCGCTGGGACACCCGTTATATATACACATGTAAAGAATTTCATGGGCTAACTCCGCTGAAAATGCAACTGCAGACACGCGTTTCGAACTACTTGGTTCTCGTCAGTGCAGTGTAGCCAAGGAGTAAGATGGGATAATCTTGGAGATGAAAAGCATCAGTCAGAGGCATATACAGGAGACAGACCGCCAATTGAGGCTTCAGTCAGATTGTCTTCGAAGCCTGAAGACTGAAGCTTCAATTGGTGGTCTGTCCGCCTTCCGCGACCGTTTGTATATACTGTACTACTTATGGCGACCAAATATCGTTTTGACGACCGGTAGGCAAGAGTCGCTCACTTGAAATGTTATACCGTAGCAGCAGTTTGGCTATCACCACTGTTCGGAGACGTTCCGGTGTATCAGCGAGAAGTAGATGTGGCGCGATATCTGAAATACAGATGTCGCTGCTATTATGAGAAAGCAATATTTATAAATAATTAGATTGATATAAAGAAATCAATTCAAGCCTCATATATAAATGAATTGAAAGATGTCATTGCAAAGAATAATATACAAAGTAATATTAAAAGGTATTTATTACAAAGTTTATTACAAAGTAATATTCAAAGAGCTTTGTTCTGAGTTTGTCGACGTTTTATGCACAGTCGTACTTGCTAGGTAGTCAAAAGTCTGGGCTCGCATATATATATATATATATATATATATATATATATATATAATGTATTCTTAATATTTTTTTCTTGGACAGCGGCTTTATTTTCCATTACTCATTGGAACTGGTAGATAGTAATAAAAACCAAAATTAACATTTCGACAAATTTTATTGTCTTCACAATAATTAGTTCTGATTATTGTACATCATCTGGAAATAATATTCGCTATACTCATCGTAATATTTCTCTTTTAAACACTAACATATTAAAATAGTATATCTAACGTATTACTAACATATTAAAATAGTACATCTAACATACCTGACAGTGACAATTATATTCATTTCGTGTAAATATTAATTTATTCCAATTCATCTTCTTTATTATTTTATATCAATTACACAGGTCTACAAAATTAAACTTTTTGACAGATGTTTTTATTTTGAAAACTGATTTTATATAATTTTGGTAGGCTGATTTCAAAAATTCTATGCATTTATTTGTATCACGTAAGGTTTTTTTGCAAATATTAAAGGGAAAAAAACGATATATCTAAAAAAAATTATTTGTTTATTGAGTAAAAAGGTGGAATACAAGTTAAAAAAGTGGAAAAAAATACTTTACTCAGTTTTTTTTAATTGAAATCTTCGTCTTTTTGCCAGAAAGCTGCGTTGTCCGGACATTCGGCTGTGTGTTTTTAAGGGCATATCCCGTTTTAACATCCAGCAGTAGTCCGCCATCATCGTTATGCTCCATCTGCCTTGGTATCGCCGTTCCGTTTCCTTAATGTCTTGGTGAAACCTCTCTCTCTGTTCTTTGCTAACTGCTCCAAGATTTTCATGAAAATAGTTCAAGAGTGAAAACAGGTAATGCACTTTCAAACTCATATTACAACCTAGACGATGAAAGTGTTGTAACATATTTTGAAAAATATTTTCGTAGTTTTAGTCCATAGAGTTCCCAAGAAACTTATCAATTACTTCTTTAAATGAAACCCAGGCGTTTTTCTCGACATTGGTCATTGTGTTTTGAAAATCATTGTCTTTGCATAATGTTCTTATCTGCGGCCCAACAAAAATGCCTTCTTTTAACTTGGCATCGGATAAGGCTGGAAATTTTTCGCACAAAAATTTGAAACACCGTCCATTTTTGTCTAGGGCTTTAAAAAACTGCGCTTCATCAAGCCAAGTTTGAGATGAAGAGGAGGCAGTAAAACTTTTTTGGGGTCAACTAAGCTATCTCTTAAGATATTTTTGCTACCAGGTGTAAAGCTTGTTCTAGAGGGCCATTCTATTTGAGTCCAATTTCTAACCCTTGCTCGACTATCCCACTCACAAATAAAGCATGGAAATTTTGTATAACCTCCTTGTTGTCCTAGTAGCATGCACAGCACTTAAGGTCACCACAAAGCATCCACTAATGTTCTTGGTAGTTTATTTTCTTTAAAAGAAGTTCTAAATTTTCATACGTTTCCTTTAAATGTACCGAATGGGCAACGGGAACCGAGGCCAGTTCGTTACCATTGTGCAATAAAACGCCTTTTAAACTACGCTCACTTGAGTCAATAAACAGGCGCCATTCTTCTTTTACATACGGCACATTTCCTAATTTTGAAATTAAGTCAGGAATATTGTTCTAATACACTAGCGGTCCGTCTTGAGTAAAATATTGACATAACACTTTTTCGCGATCCCGGTAAAAGCTTGATGTGACGTCAGGTGCCAGTAAATGCTTCTCACGAAGCCTGGAAGCTAACAATTCGGATGCATCCTTTGGAAGGTGCAAATCTCTAATTAAATCATTTAGTTCGCTCTGGTTAAACACTTCGGGCTCTCTGAAATCTGGTGTGAAATCTGAGTCATCTGGGTCGGAATTAGATTCCTCTGATTCTGACGATATGACGTTTTCTAGTGCTTTTGGGGCGGTAGGTATCGGTATATCTGGTCCATGAGGAACTGGTCGAATAGCAGAGTCAAGATTGGGATACACAATTTGTTTCTTATTTTTTCTGTTGAATCCTTGAACATTACACGAACAAAAATAACAATCATCACTGTGATTTCTAGGCTCTCGTCATACCATAGGAACACCAAAGCTTAAACATTTCTTCCTACCTTTTTGCCAGTTTCTTAATGCTTCAACGCAAACGGAACAAACAGTATGAGGACCCCAGGACTTGTCTCGGTCGTCAATTTTTACACCAAAATAAGCGTGGAATACATTTTTCACAAAAGAAGTTATAGTTTGCCTCTGCTTTACTACGACATAATTACCACAGATATAACAAAAGTTATTCGGATTCTTTACACAATGTCTTCTTTCCATATTTATACGTTCTAGAACACATAAGCAGGAGACACGTGTTATTTTTTTATTTGTAAAAACCAACAATTCTATTTATGTATATTTGAGTTGTTTCTTTTAAGATATTGAAAATTTGTAACTATATAGGTGGGTCTTGGGAATAGTATTGGTGTTATCCTATAAGTGGGAAATATATTTTAGACAGATTATTGATTTCATTTCTGTCATTGGGGGAACTGCCGACTACCGAAATCAAGAGGTTAGAAATTCAAGTTTTTCTCCGTTATTTTTGCAGCGATTTTATTTAAACAAAAACCAACAAATGTTTTAAGGTTTTTCTGAGGTACCTAAAGAATTAAATTTTATAAAACTTATTAAAATATTTATAGATGGAGTCTAGAAAGTGACTCAAGTTTACCATATGTTTTCTATATTACTTTTTCACAAATGGAAAAAAACTTCCTTTAGGTATCTTCAATAAATCTTACTGTAAACGTACAGCCTTAATTCAACTTAATTTACAAAATAGTTATTGAGAAAAACTTGAATTACAAACGTAAGGTTTGCCCTATTTCTGACTACAGATCTCCTACATTTCATTGTTCCTCTCATAATTAGTCAATCATAAGATATACTTAACTTAAAACACACGAATAAATTACTTCTTTTTTGTATTTGTTCCACAAAACAGAAAATTACAACTCTCGTCAAGAATCTTACTGACGGCGGCAGTTCACCCTTAAGAGCTAGATTTTCATGTTTTTTGATTTCTATTAATTGTAATATTTCTCTTGATTTTGTGTTTTCTTCTACGTGTAAGATTTGGGGTTTTTTTTATGCGACATTCTGTTACTGTGTTTTTTCAATACAGTGGTGTTGTTGGCATATTTATGACCCTTTATTCTTTCAGTTGCATGGTTTGACCTATATAAACTTTATTGCACGAGTTAATAATATATATAAATATGCCAACAACACCACTAAAAAATGTATTTTTCTGCAAAATCTGTCTCAAAACTGAATGTTTAAAGCATACTTTAAGTGCCTAAATGGGTACATAACATTTTATGACTTCCATAAGTCTCTACTTGCTATTATTAAGTGAAGATTTTCTATTCGTTAAATGTAATTCACATTACCATATAATTTTGTGCAGTTAAAAATTTGGTTATCCAATTATGTTTTAAATACTTTAATCGTAATAGTATAATAGTATGCCAGCATATATCCGTCTGAAAAATCATTTTGTGTCCATATAATTATACACCCAATAAGGAGTCATAAACGTAGAAAAAATGAACAGAAATCAATTAGAATTGTTAATGCAGCCACACCCGTAGGTTAACAAACGCTACATTAATCTTGTCTAAATAGGTTTGAGAGCGCAGATTCCATTTAGGGTAAGAACACAATTTGGCAGTCGTTTGTTCTATTTTTCTTACCTTCGAAAATACCAATGTAAAAGTTCAACTTGCAAACTTATTCTAATAGATATAGCAACTAGATGCGTTATAAGCATTTTTTTTTTATTATTTTGTGTGGGATTTATAGTCTATATTTTACACAATAGGATATAATTGCTACCTAATTTATTTCAAAATAAAATATAAAACTATACTACTATTCTTCTATTAATTTATGCAACTAGGTATAATATAAACCATCTCAAAAATACAAATTAAAACATTTGTCTATTTAGCGTATGAAATAAGTATTGAAATGCGATCTACGTAATCTATAGTGGTTAAAAAGAGATAGGAGATAATTAATAATCGTAACTTGTATTTAATTTGCATCTGATACTGCGGAAATAATACGATAATCAACCAATTTTAAAAATTTTCGACAAGTACATTACCATGTTTATAAATTTAACACACGCACACAAAATAAAATGTACGCTTATTGTTTGCCTATAGACGTCATATTAGATCATGTGGATTTCCTAAGGGTTTTATGAAATATTTTATAACCTTCATGTCATGCGTATGACAATAAAGATCTAAAGATGTACCTACATACAAATGTCAACATACCAAAAAAATTTTATACAATTTCTGGGTCATTCACTGTAAAAGTTCCGCAAATCTGTAAGATAAAGAGAATTTGTATGGCCACAGACAGTCAGAATAGTAAATAAACTTACAGACTCTCAAAATCGTCATCAGTCGTTAGTGTTCAATTTTAAGTTGAATTAATCAACAGATTAAAGTAAGCTTAACACAGGCTAGAATAGAGTGTGTGAAGTTAGAAATTCTGAAGGTTGTTCCAGGTTGTTCTAGTTCTAAACATTGTTCTACAGAATCTCGAAAAAAAATCAAAATTGGCCGAGATAATCGGAAAAACGAGTTGTTGCCACTCCCCCTTTTCTTGAAAATTGTAATTCTGACGATTGTTTTAGGTTGCTCTAGGTTTGTTCTAAACGTTATTTTAATACATCAGACCCGTATCTCTTATATATCAAAAGATATTGCAAAAAACTATATCCAAAAGTGAGAAGTTAGCCCCCCTTTTTTGAAAATCTAAATTCTGACGGTTGTTCTAGATTGTTCTAGGTATGTTTTAAATTGTTCCAAAGCATTTCAAAGAAAAAAATCATAATTGGCCGAGATAATAGGAAAAAACGATTTTCGTACAGCTCTCATTTTTGCGAAAATTGAAATTCTGACGGTTGTTTCGGATTGTTCTAGATTTGTTCTAAACATTATTCTAATACATCAGAACCGTATCTCTTATATACCAAAAGATACTGCAAAAAAACTATTTCCAAAAGTGAGAAGTTAGCCCCCTTCTTCGAAAATCGAAATTTTGACCGTTGTTCCAGGTTGTTCTAGGTTTGTTCTTAATTGTTCCAAAGTATTTCAAAAAATAAATCGTAATTGGCCAAAAAATGGCAAAAAACAATTTTTTGCCAGCGCCTTTTTCTTGGAAAATCGAAATTCTGACGGTTGTTCTAGCTTTGTTTTAAATTGTTCCAAAGTATTTCAGAGAAAAAATCATAATTGGCCGAGTTAATAGGAAAAACGATTTTCTAAGAGCCCCTCTTCTTACGAAAATTGAAATTCTTATGGTTGTTCCATGTAGTTCTAGATTTTTGTTAAACATTATCTTAATACATCAGAACCGTATCTCATAAATGTTTGCAAGCTGCCCGTGTCTTCGGTGAGTGATGGGGTCCGTGAGAGGGCTTCAGACGGGACGGAGAAGAACAGTAGGCGGCAGTCCTCGATTGCGGTCCGGTGTCCAGCGAAAATTGTAGGCGAGGAGAATTCCAGTAGCATGACAAGGAATAAAGTATTGATATTGGCGGACAGTCACGGTAGTGATTTGGCTAGTTTGTTTATTCATTCTTTGAAAAATAAATACTCTGTTCAATGTATAGTCAAACCTAATAGTTGTATTGATAATGTTATAAGCGACGAGCGCATCTTGTGCAAGGATTTAAGTCTGAATGACTTTCTTATTGTTTTTGCGGGGACCAACGACATACTGTCGAATAGGCATCTATCAACAAGTACATTAAAGCGCATCAGATATTTGTCGTGTCATACAAATTTTATCTATATGTCTATACCTTATTTTGGCGATAGCGATAATGCAAACCTTAACAATCATGTTTATAATTTTAATTGTGCTATTTATAATACTATATTCAATAATTATAAAGGAGGCGCCTATGTAGAAACTAATTTGATTACAGATGCAAAAGATAGATCGCACGATGGTCTGCATTATCGCAGATCGGGTAAAGCTAAGTTGGTCAATCATGTAGCAAGTATTATTGTAAATTATGACTATGCTTCTGCTGTTTCATGTAGCAATAGGTTTAGTAATTTGATATATATTGTACCCGATGTTGGTGCTGTGGAGGCTTCTTCGAATAGGCGAGATACAAACGTGGGGGGGTCAAATTTTCAATCAATACTGAATGCAGTAAGGATTGCTTAATGCTGGGTGTTTTTCATTTAAATGTACGTAGTGTTAGGTATAAAGTGGATAGATTAAATTTGCTTTTTCAGTCTCTAAAGTACCCACCGATAGTTTGTTTGTCTGAGCATTGGCTTGTGGATCCGGAATTACAATATTTGGGTGTTTCAAATTATAGTTTAGTGAATGCATTTTGTCGAACGAAAAACAGGGGTGGTGGGGTTTTAGTGCTTGCCAAAGATGGTGTTGGGGCTATGCCACTGATTTGCGATATTAACCCGATAGAAAAAGATTTCGAGTATTGCGGTATAGTTATTAAAACAAATGGGATACGTGTACTTATTATCTGTGTATATAGGGCACCTTCGGGCGATTTATGCGTTTTTCGGGAAAAGCTGCTACAGATTCTTGAATTTGGCAACCCTTTGAAAAATCTAATGTTCGTGTGTGGAGACTTTAATATTAACTTTAATGCGGGAAACAGATTGTCTGATAGTGTTGTGGAATTATTTGCGTCGTTTGGTATGATCCCCCTTGTTCAGGATAACACCAGAACGACTTTTTTGACTTCTACATTGATTGATAATGTGTTTGCAAATATTGACGCATCACAGTTGAGTGTTAGGGTGGGTGATGAGGATATCTCGGATCACTGTTATCAGCTGTTGTCGATGGATTGTCGGTGTAAGGACACTGTCGAGCCTCCATTGTTCTCTGAAAGGCGTTGTTTCACTGACGGCAGTAGGGCGACTTTTCAGTTCATGTTGTCAAATGAGTCTTGGAGGGGGGTGTTCGAGACCGCGGAATTGGATCTTGGTTTCAATGTTTTCTATGATACGTTTCTTTACTGCTTCAATGAATCTTTTCCACTAAAAAGATGTAAAACTAGATCAAGCACTCACATCCCGTGGTATAATAGCACTCTGCGACAGATGGCCAGTAATCTAAAAGATTTATATATATTGTCTAAAACACATAATGACGAATACTTAAGTAACTGTTATAAAATGAGCAAAGAACGTTACAACCAACTAATTAGTGATACTAAGCGCGATTATTATAGTGGGCTAATTGGCTCTTCTAGCGATAAACTGGGCACTGCTTGGAATATCATTAACAGAGAAACAAAAAGGAAGCAAAATAGGGAAACTCAGCTTTGCGATGGGGAGGGGGAAATTATCACTGACCCATCACTTGTGGCTGATTTACTGAATACTTATTTTAGTGGCTCAGCCACGGGGCTGTGTTCTGATGCTGGAGCGGGGCATGTGAGTATCGGGCCAAATGCTATCGGTTGCTTTCTTGAACCGACTGATGCATTGGAAGTTGGAAGGATTATTAGTGAAATGTCTGCTAAGAAGTCTAGCGGTGTGGATGATATTCCATACTGTTTATTATCTCTGGTCATTGACCATATAGTGGAACCTTTGGTTTATTTAATCAACCTATCACTAGTCAACGGAATATTTCCGAACAGATTGAAAATCGCTAAGGTGATACCGTGTTTGAAGAAGGGTAAATCTAGTGGCGATGTTGCTAGCTACAGGCCTATATCTCTATTGCCAGCATTCAGTAAGATCTTCGAGAAAGTAATTAACTTGCGTCTGCAATCATTTTTGATCAAATGTAAAATAATTAATTCGGCCCAGTTTGGGTTCATATCTGGAAAATCCACGAAAGACGCTATGTATAATGTATTAGACTCTTTATATTGTGCGGTCGATAGTGATTGTTATGCGGTGGGAATGTTTTTTGATTTGACTAAAGCATTCGATTTGTTGGATCATGATATCCTGTTGTATAAAATGGAACGCTATGGCGTTAGGGGGGCGGCGCTCGACTTATTCAGATCTTATCTCAGTGGTAGATCTCACGTTACCGCAATTGTTGGCAGGGTGGGCGACACAATTAAGAGCAATGTTTCCAAATTGGCGTCTGTGGGTAGGGGCATACCGCAGGGATCCATTCTTGGCCCTACTCTTTTTTTAATTTATGTCAGTGACTTACAGAATCACATGAGCTATTGTACTATTACACAGTACGCGGACGACACTTCATGTGTAATAACAGCTAAATGTAAAGAGGAGCTCGTTGTGTTGGCATCGCGTGTGATTGCTGATATGCAGTCCTGGTCATTAAAAAACCGTCTCATTCTTAATGCAGATAAGACAAATATTGTCACCTTCTCCAAAACTAAAAATTTGGATTACAGTTTGTGTTTGAGCTTGGGGGGCAAATCATTGACGGAGAGTGAGTCGTCCGTCTTTCTGGGTTTGACGGTGGACAGGTGTCTGCGTTGGGGTGAGCATTGCGTGGGTCTATCTAAAAAATTGAATCCCATGTTGTATGCTATTGGTATGCTGAGTAGGGTTGTCTCTTTGGAGAGCCTGAGATTATTCTATTATGGTTGTATCGAGTCACGTTTAAGATATGCGATCATTTTCTGGGGATCATCTACATACTTTAACGACATTTTCATTATTCAGAAACGTATGTTAAGAGCCATGAGGGGTGTTTCCTCACGTAGTAGTTGCAGACCTCTGTTCCGGGAAATGAATATAATGACGGTTGCCTCGTTATATATTTATGAATTGATTATCTTCTTGCTCAAAAATACAGATAAATACAAGCGCAATAATCAGATCTACAACACTATGGTGACGCGTCATAATAATGACTTTTCTGTCCCGCTACATCACTCCAAATTTTATGAAAGATCTCCGAGGTACATGGCGGTAAAGGTTTATAATGCATTGCCGGCTAATTTAAAATCGCTAAGCGGTACGAATCTCAGTGCATTTAAGAAGCAATTAAAACTTTATCTGTTGGAAGGAGCCTTCTACAGCATTAACGATTTTATAGTTTGACAAGTGTTATATATTGTACCTGATCTGTGTATTTTTTTTTTTAATGACAATGTCAATGTTCTTTTGAATTTATGACAATAAAGATATTATTATTATTATTATTATTATTATTATATACACCGCTGGTCTGAGCAGATCTGGAATGCGGCTATCAGTAGAAAACGCGCACAGTGTTGCCTTATGTATTTGAAACATTTTTCCCGGTATCGACTTATAGACTATGCACTAACGTAATGTAAACATTAAACATTTTGTTGTTGTGCATTGGTTAGGTCAGGCTAGATAAACGTCAGTGAACGTCATGTAAACGTTACGAGTGCATTTAATGCTTCCGTATAGCGCGCTTTTGTTAACGGTAATTTATATTTTATCGAAAATAAGTAATATCACACTGGAGAGAAGTGAAAAAATACAAACAGAACACAATAATCAGTTTAGAGGTAGCAACGTTTTAATAACATTGGAATAATTCTGCGTAAGCAATGGTATTAATGTAAAAAGATCGCTAGAAAATTAAACTAAAATATTCTTGAAAAATTAAATTACAAAATTAAACTACCGTATATTAGAATTAAACTAAAATGTTTTTTAAACTAATTAGTAAAAGGAAAGATTTTATTTTATAAAATTTAGTACAAAAATTCTATAAATATTAATGGAGTAAATGTTCAAATAAACCGCCTGCTTGCTCTTGACAATAACCAAGCCTGTAGTAAAATTCATTCCGTACGTTGGCAAGTGTTTCAGGCAATATACTATTGGCAGTGTTGACAATCTTTTGCCGTAATTCTTCCAAATTTCTAGCTCGCTCATGCGCATATGTATAAACTTTTTCCTTGATACTATTATACGGTTAAGAAAAGTTTGTTGAAGAAATTGCCGTACAATCCGTGCAGTGTGAGCTGGACAGTTATCCTGTTGAAACCAAATCTCTTCAACATTAACATTGAGAGCACGAACGGCCGGCATGATATTAGTTTCGAGCAATTGCAAATATCTGGCTGCTGTAAGTGTACCATCAATAAAAAATGGACCAATAATATGATCACCCAATATACCGGCCCACACATTCAATTTTTGAGGATATTGGGTACGAAGGGGCAAAAACAGATGTTTATTTTGCTTTGACCAATACTTAGTAATCATTGGATTAGAACGACCATGTAAATAGAACGCAGATTCGTCCGTAAATAAAATGTTTTGTATAAAATTATCATTTTCGACGACTCGTGCCATTACACTTTGACAAAAGTTAATGCGCCTTACTTGATCTCCAAGAAAAATTTCCTGGCGTTTTTGTATGCTGTAGCTACGATACCCTTGCCTATTCAAAATCTTTCTAACAGTACGCGCTGGGATATCAACCTGTTCAGATATTTGCCGTGATGAACATGGTTCATTTTGCTCAACAGCACTACATACATTAACTTCCCGTTGTTCCCTTTCCTCGCTCAGTATCCGTATACGACATCCTTTGCTCTTCTCAATGCATTTATGGCAGTCCGTAATACATCCAACAGATTCGAATTTATGAACAATGTTCAAAACTGTTTGAACGGCAGGGACGGGTCTATTTTCAAATGAAAATATGAAACGACCAACTACTTCCTGTGCTGTACTACCTGAATAGTACCATTTAATTATTTGAATTCTTTCTTCCGTAGTGTACAACATCTTAGACAGTGTCAGTAACTCAAAATCAAAGAAAACTGTCCGCGTGAATATACGATTTTCTATTAAATGTCATTTGTGTCATTATTAAGTACTGTCATAGTTATGATGCCGGACTAAATTATATTGGCAACCTCGCTTGCTACCATATGTACGAAATACATGTATTTTATCCCGCATTCTAATAGTAAACAGACCAGCGGTGTATATCAAAAGATATTGCAAAAAAACGAACTCCAAAAGTGAGAAGTTAGCCCCCCATTTTTGAAAATCTAAATTCTTACGGTTGTTCCAGGTGTTCTAGGTTTGTTCTAAATTGTTCCAAAACATGTAAAAGAAAAAATCGAAATTGGCCGTGATAATAGGAAAAACGATTTTACAATGGGCGGAATGACATGCACTTTACGAACATTACTGTCTTGAAGGAAGTTTTTGTATGATGTAGTTCTATTACCATACTCTATTGTGATTTATAATAAACATCTAATATAGCAGGAAATATAAATTTTCTTAAAAGTGACTAGGCAAATAAAAATTTGTCTAGCCACTTTTTTCATGGTTTTTCTTCCGTGAATACAAACACGTGTGGACATTTTTAGCAAGTATGCTTATTTTTTGTAGCCCCCGTTCGTATACATGTTGAAATATGCTGTCTAGTTTTCTCACTAAAACGATTGAAAAGCTATTATTACTTTATTAGGAAAAAATATTATATACCTGTTTAATAATAATAATATTAATAATAATATTTATTAAATACCCAACAGATTACATCCACAAAGGGTACAAAATTAATTATTATAATTACAAATGCGTAGAAGCTAAGGCAAATCTACATTAAAAAAATTGAAATTTCTCGCTGAGTGTACCATAGGCGCCTTCCATAAAACATTTGTCCGAACCGTCGGAACCCAGAGGAGCCGGTGATGCCTTGAATGGAGACGCGGTACATGAACATCCATCCTGGAGAGAAGGTCGGGTGAGTCAATCCTATTTGTGAGGACGTTCAGTGCAAAGGACATACTTATGTTTTTTCTTCTTTCTCCCAACGAAATGAAGCCGTGCGCCTCCAACAATTCACCATAATCAACACCACGCGCAGGATAGTGCCCGTCGCTCCTATATGAGAGGTACTTCAAAAATTTTCGCTGGACACGTTCTATGAGGTCAATCTGCACACCGTAGAGGGGATACCAAGCATTATAGCTGCGTACTCGAGCTTGGATACAACATAAGCAAAGTACAGAGTCTTAATTGCATCAATATTATGAAAATCCCTGCAGATCCGAATAATAAAACCGAGGGACTTATAGGCTGCACTCGTGATAGATAGGACATGGTTGGAAAGTATAAATTTCTCATCGAATGTTACACCCAAACCTTTAATTGTTGACTGTCGGGAAATGCTGACATTACAATCACGTATTGGGATTCAACCCTACAGATCTTCCTTGAGAATGACACAACAAAACACTTATCAGTATTCAGAAGAAGATTATTGCGCAAACACCATTGCTGTATGTAATTAAGATTGTCCTGCAGAAGTGTAATGTCAGACGAAGAGCGTATGGTACTGTATATTTTAATATCATCTGCGTAAGCCAACACGGGACAAGTAATCAACTTAATGAGGTCGTCAATATAGATATTGAATAGGAGTGGACCCAAATTCGATCCCTGGGGCACACCAGATGTAGAGAGAAAAGGACGAGACCTGTATCCATTAAAATAAACGTAGTTCACCCTACCTAGCAAATAAGAACGCAGTAAACCAAGGAATGATTCGCCAATACCAAAAAAACTTAGTTTCTCCAATAAAATGTGATGATCAATCGAATCAAACGCACGTGAGAAGTCCGTATAAATTACATCCAACTGGACACCCTCATCCAGGTTCTTTGCTATTTCCTGGGATATCAGCGTTAGATTGGTTGTGGTAGACCTACCGGGCATAAATCCGTGTTGTGAAGTCGAAAGAAAAGGTTTAGCTCCATAGAAGATGCACTGGTAGATCAACGTCTCAAACACCTTAGCAAACGTAGAGATAACTGCTACAGGCCTGTAATTTCGAATGTCTGAACTGTCACCTTTCATAAAAATTGGCGAAATTCTGGCAATCTTCCAGACATCGGGAAAGATGGACGTTCTGATAGCCAAATTGAAAATCTTACATAAGGGCGCAGCAAAAATGTAAGCGCAATCCCTTACTAAAAAACTTCTTCACCAGCTGTTGATTTATTTCTTAATCTCTTGATTGCACGGACCACCTCATCTACCGAAACAGAGAGCAAGCACAGCGGTGGCAAATTTGCGTTTATATCAGGCAATTCAGAGCTCAGTGATTCTGATTAATAGATTAATATAAGATAGTACAGTACACAGACCGAGGGTTGAACGCTGCAGCTGGGAAGAGTCCTCGCTGCGCGACTTATAGGTCAGTGTGAGACAGAGAAAGTATTAGGAAAAAGGAAATGATAACATTTGTTCATAATCGTATACATTAGCCGGACGAAGGAGTAAATGCAGATAAGAAATTGTAATATACTGAAAAGAGAAACATATATAGGAAACTTATTGCACTTCGATGAGACTGTTCGTGCTTATCCTAATATTATGAGAATCCACTGCGCATCTTGTGGGAGGGTCATCTCACCGGTCAGCTCTCAATCTATGAGCTGTACCTATATGCGTCGAATAGTAGCCGATTTGGGAAAGGCTGTTGTTTAACAATACCAAATAGATAAAAAATATATTATTTATGTCAAAGTTATCAGAGCATACGAGATAATGTCTTCACTTTTATGGAATGTAATATAAAATAATATCAATAAATAAAGTTTGCAGAAAAAATATATATTTAAGGAATAAACTAAAGCATGAACTGTAATAAAAATAAATAGAGAAAGATCAAACTAGCAGCTCATAAGAAAAACATTAATCTTGCTTCATAGCAAGGTATAAACATTCTCAATATGTTTATGAGGTAGTTTTAATCTTCATTAATAATGTAACCAACGTCAGTGTTCTCCTTATATTATTTTGTTTTAGGAGCATCAGCATTTAGTAACAATACTATTTTGAAATAAATAAATATTATATTACTTGAGAAAATATATGACGTATATTTACTGATTGTATAGATGTTTATTCTAAATCAAATATGAGTATTATTCATTTTCTGCGTCTGAGTATAGAGCAGCATTACATGCGGAAACATTCAACTACCTACATTATAACGTTAGAAAAATGCAAGTGTTTCCGCTCATTGTAAAATCGTTTTTTCCTATTATCTCAGCCAATTCTGATTTTTTCTTTGAAATACTTTGGAACAGTTTAGAACAACCTGGAATAACCGTCAGAAATTAGATTTTCGAGAAAAGGGGCGCTGGCGAAAAATTGTTTTTTGCCATTTTTTCGGTCAATTATGATTTATTTTTTGAACTTTCAAAATGTGTATCGATGTAAGTGTGATAACTGTGATTAGAAAAATTCGCGTCAAAATAATCCATGGAAATTTGAAGTCATGTCTGAGATAAGATATTGCCAAACAACATTTGACATTTAAAATTCACTACACATGGTAAACTTAAGCAAACGTTTCTTGGTCCATAACCAGCAAAATGTAATCATATTTAATATTTACTTACAACTGAAACTGATTTTAATAAAATACATTTATCATTCGGACACCTAAATACAACTGCTCATAATTGCTTGACTATTTAGAATATTTATGCAAGTTTGTTACCTATGTAATCTCACACCTTTTTGCTTTCTCACTGTCATTCAATTTTTTGCTGTTTGTTGATTGTTTATCAGAAACAATTCTGAAATATTTTTTTCACTTTGTCTGATTGCATTTCCGGACAGTGTAAGGGTACATTCGGACAGCGGACAGATTTGTCATTTTAAGAGAAATAGTAACAAAGAAAACAATTTCAAGTAAGTATAACTACGTAAGTAGGTAATAAGTATGCTTCTAACAAATATTATAATTGTTGAAATTTACATTAAAAGTAATGTATGCCTCCAATCTTGTTGTCCCCTTCACCGCTGTAGGCTTTGGTAGCTTAGATATGATATCATTTCTTATTACAAGTGAGATGACATCAACATTTGGAAACGAAAATCCATAACTTATTTTTTCTAAAAAATGTAACTTGATATTCATCAAGAGAGAGTTTTCGTTGTGGGAAACTGAACTAAAACGTAATCTCCCACTTTCAGTTCTTCGTCGTCCAATAAGGTTAAAATCTCATCAGTTTCACTATTAAAAGATCCAATATCCTGATTCCTGATCAGAAAGAAATCAAGTGGGGGGAATATCTGCATCATATTGGGGATGAATATCGTCTCACGGTCATGGAGACAACTTTGTGCCGATTCATCCCTGACTAACCAGTGATATATACCCAAATCGGTGAACAGATTCAGTGATCACGTTGGGTTCACGTAATCACTCCAAAGTCGTATGCACACAGGCACATAAAATCATTCAAGGGTCAATTTAATGTATGTAAAATAGTTATCGCCGTAGTATTTGACATAAGAAATTGTGCATTTTCAAATGCAGCCAAAACCGATTTAAAGGAAACAGAAACGTAAAAGTAAATAAACACCTGCGATCTGTGATACTATAACAGTTTACCTAATCGCCTAATGTAAACGATCTTTGCCGCGACCGTTTTTATGCATAGGATGCCTTGATCACGTTGTGATCAGATTGTGATCATGCACTTTTATTACTGAATCTCTTCGGCGATTCTAGTATAGGTATATTTTAGAAGAATACTTTTGGCTTAGTCTAATGATGGACATATATTGTTTCTCCAAGATAACAGAGCTGTCCACATCCGGAAGTAGAAGCAATAAAGTGGCAAAAAAATACCTGAGCTTGTAGACAAAATAGTAGGTGTTATATACTTTTATGTCCTAAAAATTGTATATTTTAATTTAGAAAAAACCTATTTTTAATAAATTTTTATTTCATTTGAAAGTCGATTTTATCAGAATGATAAAACTAGTCATCCGAAACTAGTCTCCCGAAAAGTTCAATATTATATTTCTTTTCAATTTAAGTATATGTTTTAAAAAGTAGCAAATGTATTTAACAATATTATTTCTGATAATGGCAAAATTATCTATTTATTTTTGTAGTTTAACTAATTTTCTGCCTCTGTGTGAATGTAGCCGTCTTATTACATCTGCATGCCCTAATTTTATATTTTTTTTAAAATTAATGTTTTACAGAAAACTAGTTACTGTGCTTTGGTATTTGTAAGTAATATCTATTTTTTTAACTACTTAGAGAATATTTTACAATCTTATCTCACCGAACTTTTTAGTGTCAGTGGATTGGCTATACTTCAATGTTCAGGTTTTGTTTATTTATTGAATCATTTTCGGTAGGTACTGAATGCAGTTTCGTTTGATTTGTTTAAACAAATTGGGTATGAACATTAGTACTTACTCGTGCATTCTTAACTACCTACTCTTATATGTTTGCTAAATAATCTTGTATGTTAGGTAGATACATATACCGTATGTGTCTATTTTCATTAGCTATAGGGATTCAATCTTTACATGCGATTTATACGTATACAAATAATACGTGGCAACGTGTGTCTCCCGGCAACAATCGACATCACAGCGACTTTCACCGATCTTGCCACTTCTACATTAAATGTTCAGCTGCGAACACGTTCCGAGATATAGTCTGCAATAAAATCCGTCATCATCAAATGGCCGGCGCGATCTACTTGTTTATTATTATTTTCAGAATCCTTTTTTAATTACCTTATTTTTAATTTTATTAGAATTACGCTTTTGTTTGTGTCATGCTTAATAATTCTCTGCATTTACTGAAAGGAGAAAGAAAAATCCTTGCAAGGCGTAAATATTATTTCTAAGCGCAGTACAAACATCCAAGTCAATAGTCCAACAGCTACTGCTAACTTGAGCTTGCAGCGGTCGCGCTCGCATTGAAGAGAAAAGTAGGGGGTGCCATGTTGTCACGTATTGCATGAATTAATCGCCTATGGCTAATGAAAATTGACACGTGCTGTATATTTTCATAGAAAAGTCAAGTAGATATGAAATTATTGATTATTTTACAATTTCCATATAAAGCAATTGCTTAGGTACTATCTTGTAAAATTTAATATCGTGGTCAAAAGTGTACCCAATTAAGAAATTTGTAAATGCTAAAATTAAGCCGAAGTCTTCCAAGTGTTTATTTCAATATGTTCATTCCTATTGAGATGAAAAGAGAAATATTCTTGGACAACTTCAAACATAAGTAATCTTAAGGTTACCATATTTAAATATATATATATGCAAGGGACGTTAAAAATTATTTATCATAATTGTGTACCCATTACACCTTACATTGTATTTAAACTCGACTTCTTTTTATAGATATTGAATAATAGGAATTAAAATATTTTTTAAATATTTATTTCAATTAAGGAAATTACAAAATAGTTATAATCGACAATCATTAATACATTAAGGAATATTGGCTAAATAATCTTTGACATTTGAAGGATCCAAGCGTTTAAAACCATTTAGATCACAAATACCCACTTCAATGTTGTCTGCTGTCATCTGTCCTTCAAAACTTTCTTTTAATGTCAATATGGCAGTATGAACAGCATCATCCAATTCTAAATCTTCGCTATATCTGTCATAAAAAAAATTAGAACAAACTTAAAAATAAATCAGATATAATGTAAGTGGAGCCATCTAGATCCACTTATGACGAATATGAAAATACTAGAGATGGTCTTAACGGTAATTTTTCATTCACCGTTCTAAAGCAAACGGTGATTTCAAAATCGCGGTGATTTTAAACAGCTCTTTTAATCACAGCGAAAGCAGGAGCCGTTTATTTTCACCGTTTATTTTCGTCGTTCGCTTTATTTGAAACAGCTCTCTCAATCACCGCTCTCCGAGCTGTTTACTATTAAACGGTGAAAATAAACGGCTCTTGCTTTCGTCGTTCGCTTTATTTGAAACAGCTGTTTCAATCACGCATATTAGGTATATCAGTAGGTATTTTGCATTTAATTTATGTTTTATATAAAACACATGAATGTGCAAAACAAAAACTTTAAAAAAAATTAAATTAACAATATAGGTTATATGTAGTAAGTAACATGATGACATGTTATTAGTTACATAGATGATCATGTATGTACAGTTCTGTGCAATAAAATGGCGTACACGTCTTATTGCTAATTTTGACATTATTTTGCCATTGTGAAAATGGCTTAAGTTAAGTATGACAAATTGAATTATAGCGTCAATTCAATTTGTCATACATGACAGATATTCAAACAAGTCATATTTACCACGATACACTTATACCGGTATGCTCACTTTACCTGTCAATGACGTCACTGCGGAGCAAGTCAGATTGACAGTTCTCATATGGGCAACAATTCGACGCATTTTGAAGTTGTTTTGTCATTTTTTTAAAATAATACTCTATTTAATATGCCAGGTTGTGCTGTATACGGGTGCCGTAATTACAATCAAAAAAGTAGAGATAGCCACATTAAATATTACAGGTTTCCCAAAGAAGACAGGGTACGAAATTTGTGGTTAATTGCGTGTAAAAGGCAGGATTTAATAAATTTGGAAAATGGTAATTCCAGAAGTCTGATTTTATCATTCTTCATAATTAAAAAACTAAAACGTGTCAGCATGTATCTGTTCCATTCATTTTGAGCCATCATGTTTTCATACATCGTTCCAACAAGAATTACTACAATTCTCCCAAAAATCATACAAAGATTTAAATTCAGATGCAGTTCCCACATTTCTCCCAGATTCAAAGAAAAGACAACTTGAAGCAACAAACATGAGTTAAAAATTCTTAAAAGTCAAAAAATAGTTGGCATTTACAATACATATACAGATGCTCTGAGTACTTTACGATTCAGCAGTAATTTGTGTGGAACATCGCATTAGACTGACTTTGAAACTTTAAAGTGTCCGATGCTTACTGATCACCTATGAAAGTGAATGATTTGATTCAATACTTTTTCCAAGACTGTCACATTAAGAGCAACACATTTGTACATCTGCAAACATTCATAAAGTATGAGGCATTCTATACATCGATGACACCATAGGTAGTTTTCTTGCTTATTAAGAATTTCTAAATTATTGTAACTATTTCAGGATGCTTTTCGTTAATATATAGCAAGGGTATAATGATAATAGTATTTGGATTTCAATCTGATACAAACTTGTATAGCTTTTCTTTAATAGTGTTAAAAACATTTACTCAAACTGAATTGAAATAAACTTCTTAAACTATCAAGGTTGTTCTTTTATATTAGCAAGCATAATTAGAATTCCTATCTTTCTTAAGAAACATATAATACATTTTTTTTATAAACATTTGTATTCTGTTCAAATACACAGTGTTTTTATCAAACACAAAAACAACCTAATATCTTTTCGAATTAAAAATTTTGCAAGGCAGGATAAAGATGAAATAAAAGTTTAGTTTGGTAATTTTATTTTAACTTGATATTATTAGGTATAATACAAAGCCCCTTAAAATTCTGAAATACTTGACCAGTGTTATTGTTTAATCTAAAATCAAGATTAATTTATGGCTTAAAGACGGTGGAGTCAGTTTTATTTCAGTGGGTAATTTATAATTATTAAAAACACTTGTAAAATATGTATATTAAATATAACAAATTCCAGCCAAGTTGTATTTGCTTCATTCGAATGTTGGTTTATCTTCTCTTCAATTGCTCGAGACCCTTCTATTAAAAGCGATGTAGCTGTACCTTACCAATATCAAATACTTCAGATCTATGCGATTCACTAAATAAGATTTAATTGTGTGCTAAAGAAAATATAAGCTTCAAAGTATATGTTAAATAAATATCTGTATTTACATTTTGGCAATGATTTTATTCACTAAATGAAACACTTATCAATACCTCAATTACAATTTCCAGTTTATATTTACACAGATCATTAATGCATAACTCTAGCATCTCGTTAGCACAGTATTAAAATGAAGTCACAGAATAAATTGTTTTGCATTGTGTATATACCATTTTTCAAATTTATAAAATCCTGCCTTTTACACGCAATTCACCACACATTTCGTACCGTCTCTTCCGTGGGAAGTCTGTAATATTTAATCTGACTGTTTCTACTTTTCGATTGTGCTTACGACAACCGTATACAGCACAACCAGGCATATTAAGTAAATGTTATTTAAAAGAAAACCGATAAAATAACTTAAAACAGTGTCAAAATGCAGCAGATATGAGAACTGTCAATCTGACTTGCTCCGCAGTGACGTCATTGACAGCTAAAGTGAGCATACCGGTATAAGTGTATCGTGATATTTACATAATTGTATATAACCAGAAAGCAGCAATCAATCGACTTCCGTCATAAAGGAAAAATAATGACGTCTGCATTGCCAATTTCATAACAACGAACATAATTACTTTATATATTACTAAATTTAGAATTTCATTGGTATAGAATATATTATATGTATATAATAATAATTACAGGATAATTTTAATTATTAATATTAATTAAAAATGATAATGTTGGCGTTATTTTAGCCAGTTTTACAAAAAATATTAACATCGGATGTTGGCTTACATGAAACATCGTTTACACGTCGCTAGTGATTTTGAATTTTGAATTCCTTGCTGTCATTTGACAGTATTGTTTGACAGTATTATAGGATAGGTTTTGGTTGCTGTTGTTTATGTTTGTTATTTTATTGTAGTATTATCGTTCAAAATTCTTTTTAGAACTAACGATGCTTAAGTCATTCAGTAGTCAGTCAAAGGAGCTTATTAGCTCTTTGATTATTACATACATGCAAACGTAAATTGAATAACTATTACCGTTGACAAGTGTGCGAGAGGTATGTATACATATTTGTTGTAATGACATCAAATAAATATTAATATTATAATTTTAGAGAATTGCACAAGCTTTAAATATTTCTGTTGAATCTGTGAGTAGTATTTTTAAGACACGTAAACAAAATGATGCTCACCGAAGTCCTAAAAAAACCTTTCAGGAAACTGTATGTGATTACTCCTGCAATAAAAGCAACAATACGCGATACGATCTGTATAAAAACGCTAAGTTGCTTATACAACTCATTGAAAATAAAAAGAATATAATGTTAATGGTGTTTTTTAGAACAACACTTTACATGAGCTTTGTTATTATCACTGCTAGGGGAGCATCATACCGTTGATGGCTCTGTTGATTCTTTTGGTAGAGTACTAGCAGATATTGGTTTCAAATATAAGAAAGACTGTCCATAGAGAAGATTAAGGAAAAAACACATGTTCTTCCTCGAACCAATCTTCTATAAAAATATATGAATAACTTACAATCTGAAAGTCCACTGGAATGTGTCTCTTTAGATGAGACTTGGATTTTTGAAAATGGCACTGTAACCAGATCATAGCAGGAGGATAATCATAAGAGTATTTGAAAGTTGACGACAAGAGGTAATACTCTGCATTAAAATTGACACGTGTCGAGTAATACAAATTTTGCTTTGGTTTTAGGTTTATAGTCATTTATGCAGGTACATGTAATGATTTTATTAACAGTGCCTCTTTAGTATTTTTTCAAATACTAGTAATCCTGATTACCATCGTGAAATAGATAGAAACAATTTCTTAAATTAGTTTGAAAATGCACTGCTGTGTACGCTAGACGTTATCATAGCATTTATATGATAAATGTCCTAATAATTCTTGAAACAAAGGTCAAATAAGAGAATGGTTAAGAGCCATAATATACCAGATGCAGACAGTTTTACAACTACGATCATATCACTACATATTCAACCCGATAGAGCATATTTGGGGAATATCCAAAATATATTATAATAAGCACATAGGAGAGCAGGGTTATGAGAAAAATGCAGTTATATGGAATCAGACCCAGAAATGAGGACACCTGAAATTTAGACGAATACTCTTAGATACACTAGCAGTTAAATCAGAAAATGATGGCACCGAGAATTGTTGCCTGGCAGATTAATTTATTTAATTGTTACTTATAATTAAATGTATAAGATAAATACATAAGCAGAAAATGTACAGTATATGTTATAATAAATTCGCTACATATACTGATTTAAATTTTGTACTTAATGTTATACCGATTATAAGAAAAAACAAATATAAAAATAAATATCTACATTTTGTTACTTGCCTGTAACATTTGGAACTTTCTTTTTGTGTATGTCCTAAGTTGGAGAGGGTTGTCATTAATAATTTATTACAAATTTGGATAAGTGACGAGTTAATTTGTGTTAAGCTGTACCATCCTTTGAAACAAGTTAATTGTAAAGTACGACATTAATATAAATTGAAGTCAGGTTTAAAAAGATATTTTAAACAATGAAGAATTATTGAAAAAGTTTGCTTCCTAAAATATACATTTTATATAACCATTGTTTAAGTCTTCAATATTAAGAAATAATCACTAGAAGAAAAGTACGAAGTTTGATTTTTTATTTTTACTATTTATTAAGTGGAATGGTGAATTCAAGATGTAGTTTTATTTCATTATACTCACAGAATACATTGTTTTACTTTATCAAAAAGTATTTAATTTACATTCAGAAAATTTGGTAAATTTTGATGCAAATATAACCTCAAAGTAAACTTCAGAAATCGTAAATTTTATTCGCCGATCACAATACTAACATTGACGTATGTACTACAACTGTTACATCATGGATTTTGATGACGAAGGTCGATTGTTTGGTGCTTTCTACCATAATAAGTGTACGCCACTTTATTGCACAGAACTGTACATAAATAAATGTACAAAATGTGTTTGGATAATAAATATAACTTATAAAATCGAAAATAAGTAAAAAGTAACTCCAAGCAAGAAAGCATATTTTATTTATTATTAGTTCAGTTTAATGTACCTATATGCAATAATTAAATACATTTCAGTTTCTCTTCTAATATTATATTTATTAAATATAAAGTTTACTTAGGCACTTTTTAATTATTAATATATTAAACTACATTATTAATGATTATTAATTATTATGAAAATAAGTTTACTAACTTTGTTAGAACGTAATCGACTTCGCCTATCCGATAAGTAACATTGAAAATAATTGCTTCGTTACAGCTAGTGAAACATATTTATGTCAAATAGAATATATTACTTAAATTGAAGTAAATCTTAGAGTCACAGGCAGAAATATTTCTTTACATGAAAAAGAAATTTGTTTAACTCTATTGAAAAGAACCCTTTTCATCATAATAAATACGAAATTAATCACTGTGATTCTACGAATTTGCAAACGGTGAAAACAGTGATTACAAAATCACTGTGACCAATATCTGCTCTCATCCCCAGCAAATACTACATAACCTATATTCAAAATTCAATGACAACAGCAATATTTAAGTGTTTCAAAGTCTTAAAATATATAAAACTTATATTACCATCAGTAATTATAAACTATATGAACATACCTTTTTTCTAAGAATGTTTTGCCGTTAATGAAGTTTTTACCCATGGCCGTGGCTTTCCATGCAAAATATGCTCCAGAAGGATCACATTGGAATAAATACGGTCTGTTATTATCCCATCCACATATTAATAAGGATACACCGAAAGGCCGAACACCACCAGATTGGGTATATTCCTGCATGACTGCAGCAACACGTTGTACTAGCTGCACTGTCGGAATTGGTTCTTTGTAAATTAGGAAATATTGCTGAGCCATTTTACGTGCTTGTTTCACTAACAACCTGTAATCGGGGCCCATGCCAGAATATACCATTCCAATGTGATTTGTAATCATCTCGACTTTATTAACACTATGTTCATCATAGAGGATTGATTTGTGTTTGTTTTCTGTTGCAATAACAACTCCATTTGATGCTGTAATATACGATATTAGCAATAAATAGCAGTGTGTTTGCCTAAATACAAATACCTTTAATTCCAACTGAAGGAGCTCCTGCTGCTACGGCAGCTAAAGCATACTCTATTTGAACTAATTTCCCTGACGGACTATAAAGAAGTAAATAGAATAGAAATAAAGTTTTACACTCTCAAAGATTTACTAATAACTTCTTTCTTACCTAAAAGTAGTTAGAGAAAAACTATAACGCTCTGTAGCCATGATTACTTGCAATATAAATATGTGATATGTTGTATTTGAGGTTCGGAAAGCTTGGATTATTTGACAGTAAACTAGTTGCTTTTCATTGTATAGGAACCTGTAATCTATCTATCTATAATTTTAGTATAGAAACCTGTAATCAGGGCATTCTCAAAAATATTGTTGTCCAGTGAACTCCATCTTTGAGGTTTTATTTTATCTTAAGGGGGCGTTTGAATGCAAAAAATTTCGTTTCTGTCAAAAAATAACATCATTTTAGTACTAAAGATGTCGCGCAGTGTAACAAATATAAAAATAATTGAATTTGGCCCTTTTCTTTATGTTAAGCTTGAAATGTAATAGGAGTTGCCTGCATGGCAGAATGTGTTCCAAATAATAAATAGGTATACGATCACGTGATGGGTATTATAAAAAAAATTACTTTTATTTAGCTTGCATATTGGATGGTTATTACGTTTGAAACTGGAAAGGCATTAGTTGCAACGTTGCCACCTCTCACTTTATCTATCATTACAACACAGCGTTGGAATTTATAGGTTGACTTGTCATTGCGATTTATTTGTGGTTCTCGAATATTTTTGTATGTGTTACAGTTTTGGTTTTTGTTTGAATAGTTTTAGTGTTTTCTTTGTAAAGACAATTGCGAAAGACTTGTGTTGTTAGATACATTTGTACGTAGTTTTAGGTAAAATAGACGGAATACTTTACTGTATTAGAAATAAAAAAATAACAATATTAGCAAATAAACAAAACTTATTATGTTGTATAAATTTTAGGATTGAAAAGTAAGATATTTCTATCTTTTTGGATCCAATGGCAATTTCAATAGTTAGCATGCAAATGCTTTTCTGCACTTTTTGCCATGTGCTTCTATAGATAACTTAATTTTTACAATAATACTTAGATATCATTCCTTCAACTTGTGGACTATTTTTTACACAACAATTTTTATTGTTAATACACTGTAACTAATAATTTTTATAATGCAAAAGTTAAAATCATATGCATTTGTAAATTGTAACGATTTATTTAATATTAACTAATTGTAGACATGCCACCTAAAAGAACGTTATGCCGGCAACGGAAGTTCTCTAAGAAGTCTGTTGCGATGAAAAGATTGTGGAAAAGAAGGCAGCCGTAAGTAAACTGTAGCCATACGTATATGAAGTAAATTTACAAACAAGAGTTTTGATGACGTAGATAGTATGGTAATTATATTGCCTTCTGATAATAAAAATTATATTTTTAGGATAGAGCAATTTCTACAACAGGAAGCTGATGTTAATGACATTATGGCTGTTCATGATTATTGTATTAATACTGAAATGTCCGCAGCGGAGCTACCAATTACATGTGACCCAATCAATGAGTATGTTCGACAATAAAACTTAGTAAAATTAAAAAATCATGTACCCACAAATATTTTTTTTCAATTATTACTTTTACTTTGTATATTATTTCTTATATTTTAAAAAGTTTATATTGATTTTCAAACTTCATGTTTAGAGAAATCCAATCTTCTGAAAAGGACACAAACATTAATGATTTTATGACGGACCATGTGTATTGTACGGATCCTACTAGGTCTCCCATACAACAGGTAGCCTTTGATCCTTGGGATCCAAATAATGAATATAACAGGTAATAAAAATAGCTCATAGTACAATATGCGAAATATAATATACAGTTTTAAACTTATTTTTTGCTTTAATTATGTAATAGATAGTAGGTTTTTATATATGAAATCATTTTCAGCATTTAGTCTCACAAATTATATGTTGAGAAAGAAAAGGAGAAAGAAGTATTTTCTTTGAAGGGAAATAGAATTGTCAACATACAATATTTCCTTACTGAAACATTGAAAGTGCAGTATAATCATTCCAGACACTGTACTTTTGGGTTATTAAAACCTTCTTATGAAAAGCTGCATGGTTTATCTTCAATAATAACATTAATATGCTCAAATTGTGAAAAGTTATTTGCAGTTAATACCGCGAAACCGAGAAATACATTAGAGCTCTTGTCTAAGTCTGTTATAAATACAGCATTTATGTGGGGAACATTAAGCAGCGGCCTTACTTTTACTAGTACCCAGGATATAATGGCATCACTAGATATACCACCGATATCCTATTCATGTTTTAATCAAATAGAGAGTATTATATATCATATATTCATTCTTTTTTTTAAAAAGATTACGGAAAGTCAGCAGTGGCAAATTGCATCAGCAACTGTAGGTCAGTTTGATAATCCCATTTTCAAAATTGAAAGAAGACGTCGCCTAACTGCTTCGAATTTTGGTGCTGTTGTAAAACGACAACGTAGTGCCTGTAAACCCTTGCTAAGAAGAATATTGTATTCTAAAGGCATATCAACTCCAGCAATCGAATATGGGAAAAACTTTGAAGCCAATGCCAGACTTTAATTTGAAAATGAAATGGGATTATTAGTGCATGTAACTGGATTGTTTGTGGATACTACATATGGATTTTTAGGAGCTTCTCCAGATGGTAATACTAAGTCGTAAAATACTATTAACATTTTGTAGTTTTTAATTTTTCTTTGTAGGGCTTATCGGTGATAATGCACTTATTGAAATTAAATGTGCCTATAGTTTAAATAAGAATAGGCAATCTATTGATGACGCAATACAAAATAATAAAAACTTTTATTTAAAATATAACGAGTTTGGACAACCGACATTGAAGCAAAATCATAACTATTTTTATCAGGTATAATTCTGTAATATCATAAATAATTGATAAAGTACAATAAATATATTTCTAGGTGCAAGGCCTCTTGAATATCACCAAAAGAGAATTATGTTACTTTATTATATACATAAATGGTAAAGAACCACTTTTCGTGGAAAAAATTGCGAAAAATGAATCTTTGTGGCAAGAAAGAATGCTACCAAAATTAAAAAAATTCTATATGGGGTGTTATTTACCAGAGCTGATTCAAAGATATATTGAGAGAGGAGTTGAGTGCCCTCATGAGGAAGTGTCAGTTTAAAAGCACTTTTGCCGTAAGTTGAAAGACAAGTTCGTTCATTTATGACTTATGTATGTTACACTCCTAGGTGGGACAAGTTGTGGATAGTTTTGTCATACTTGATCATGACCATAAACACTATTTCATCTGTATGATGGGGTCCAGTAAGAACAAAACATTGTATTGGCAATGACTTGGTGCAGTTAGTGTTGTAAGGTTAGGAAAACAGCTTGTGTTTAACCTGTATCAAGCTCATACTTGCTGCGTCGATAGGAGGCCATGACTGTATATGTGATCTGTACCTCCAAATAGAACAAGGCAGCATATAGGGACTCTGTTAACTTGTATTGGTAATGACTTGGTGCAGTTAGTGTTGTAAGGTTAGGAAAACAGCTTGTGTTTAACCTGTATCAAGCTCATACTTGCTGCATCGATAGCAGGCCATGACTGTATATGTGACCTGTACCTCCAAATAGAACCAAGGCAGCATATAGGGACTCTGTTAACTTTAACTGAGTAGAAGAAAACAAGTGTATCTCCCATATTGCCTTGGTATGCCAATAACTAGGCCCAATATTTTCATTAGAAATTGTTAGGGACATTCCACTGATGGTTTCTTTCAAACACAACTACAAAATACTTTGCCACTATAGTCAGTGGAGTTTTAATTTATTTTGGAGCTGGTAATTAGTGATGGACATAATAGTTCGAATCGATGCACTAGCTCATGCGACCTAATTGAGACATGGAAGAACTAGTTCATAGGAATAGTTCGCAAAGAACTACTTGTACCTTATGTCTGTATTTTAAGACAGAGATCCTTGTTGAACTAAAGATTAGCAGTATATATTATACTTTGTAACACAGTATTCTTCAATATTAATTGTAAATCCGTAAATTTACGAGAAAAGTAAATAGCTAGACTTTGAGTTAGATTGAGGCAACTCATTTTAGTATTTTACAATAATATTTCTAAACTAACAACCTATAATCACCATATTATAGAGATTATAAAAATTAAATTGTAGTACAAGAGAGTTTAGATGAGGCAAAGAGTAGAGTGGTTCTCATTCATATATATTACTGTACGTAAAGCTTGATAACACAAAATGGTTCTTTATAATTAGTAAATCTACAAGTTCCCTCTAATTCCTTTATAGTTTAAGATTTTTTATTTTTCCAAAGGAAATTTTGAAAATATATTACTATATGTTTATTCTCTAAAAAGAAGTATTAGTGTCAATATTATATATATGAAATTTGATGTATGTATGTTCCCTATAGACTCCGAAGCCGATGAACCGATTTTGATGAAATTTTCAGGAAAACTAGCATAGTCTGGATAGTGTTCATCTGAAGTTTTCACTTACCACTTTGTCTTAATAAAAATATTTTTAGAGATGCACTGAACATTGATACGAAATCAAAATTTATTTTATACACATATGTATCTGTCATATAAACAAAAATTATTATTTATAACATATATTTTTAATTTTAGTGATATTTTCCATACAGGTATATGAGAAATGAATTTAAGACCTTGTGAACTACATTTCTCTGACCGAAAGATGGTTTCAGCATGGTTTCAATAGTCACACACAGTTACTGCTTTTTATGAAAAGTAGTTCGCCGGGAACTAGTTCGCTTGGAAATTGCGAACTACTTCATTTAGTTCTATGAGAAGAATCGTTCTTATTGAATCGGTCGTTCGCGAACTACCCATCTCTACTGGTAACTGCAAGCCTGAAAGTATTCTCTTTCTGGAGATCACTACAATAATGTACTAATGTACTATTTATCGATTATAATAAATCAATAAAATGGATTTCTTTGACTTTTACTTTCCATTTCCTTATATAGTTTGTACAAATCAAATTAAATTTGTTTTAAATAATAATGTATGTATATAATACATGTAATACTCTGAATTTTCTTTTGTCTATAAGTTCAAAATGAACAAGAATTTAATTATTTAAATTATTTACTATTTCTTGCAAAAGTTTTGTCGCATTAGATATAACTGAGTACCACATTCTTCGTTTTAAATAGCTTAGGTGTGTGGCTTAGGTGATATTTGTATAGACAACCAGTCACACTATAATGCTATCACAATTATATTATTTTACACTTGCGCCTTCTCTTAGGAAACCGTCCAAGGTAGTGTCTATGTGTGTGTGTAAATATGGCCGCTGTTTACTCAATATTTGAAATATGCAAATAATCCCAACTAATACATCATTACCAAAATTTCTGTTATATTTCTCTTCTACGAAACACGCGCCATAGGGTTAAGGGGTTCTTTTGATAAAATTGAAATAAAAAATTTATAAAAAGAATTTGTGGAAATTAAACCCCTATACCATACGTAGGAAGATATTACGACTTATTTCATACAATAAAACAAACATTTAATGATTTTATAACCGATATTTGCATAAATATAAAATTGTTACCGGCCCATAGGTATCTACTTTATCTTAACCCCCCCTTAAATGGAATTTATAGGTATCTGAGGCATACGAATTATAGTATTTGGTGTATAGAGGTCGCTGTAAATAAATTTGTAACTAATTATTGACTTCATATTAAAAAAAATAATATTCAAAACATGACCAAGTAGTAATATTTCAATTTCTGTATATTGAATAGATTCTAAAGCTTATTTTACATCTTAAAAACAAAATTGTTTATTTTACGAATACCTACCAACTGGAATTTTAGTTTTCATACAATAAAGATTTTACATCAAATACAGATTACATCCAATTTCAAGTTATTTATGTCAATGGTATTACTTGCTAAGAGTACCTTACAACTATTAACCTCTTGCACAGAAAATATCTTCTGCAAATGATTGTAGCGATAAATTTTAAAAAAATTAATGGGAATTATAACACCTACGGATAAAATTATATAGAGTAGAACCCCGATTATCCGTGTGCGGATTATCCGGGCTGCGGATTATCCGTGCCATACGCATGATGACGCAATATCGATATCGCCAGCAGTGTACTAGGGGAATCCCTGGGAATCATTCGCTTTTCATCTGCTTTATGTACATAAATGCAAGTTAACCCTACCTATGTAGAGTTTATTTTTTCTTATTTAGTGTAAAAGTTTACTTATGTAGAATTCTGTTTTTTATTTTGTTATCTTTTTAGTATGTATACATACATACATATAAGAATTAAATGTTCGGATTATCCGTGCTTTTCAATTTTCCGTGTCTCGTCCGGTCCCGTGGAGCACGGATAATCGAGGTTCTACTGTACTTACCTACATTTATAAAGAGTATGGTGATTTAAACTAAAACATTGTTTTGATTGGAGGTATGCAGCGCTGAAGCGCAACATTCTATAATTCTGGAAGTCATCGCTTATAATATCAAATAGTGAAGTTGCCTATTTGTGGTTTTAATACTTAAGACCTGCAAGTTCGTCATTATGTTTGATATTAGAAAAAAAATAATGAGGTTTTTAAGTTTCAGTTTTTAGCAGAGAAGAAAAATTTTCGGGGATTCCCATTTTATTACAAAATTTTTAAACAACTTTGTATAGTACTACACTTCTGCGTACTGTATAGTAAGTACACAGAAGAGATCTCGTTGAAATTTTAAACTATTTTGCATCTCAGCATTACTCTTTTTTGGCAAAAATTTAACTTTCTTATTTTCACATATTGCTAATCAGAATACTTAAAATATGATATATGAAATGGGGCAGTATTGGGTAAAGAAAATTAAACAGCAATTTTATTTTTTAATTATACATATTTATTCCCATCTTTTGGACCCTATACAATTTATAGCTAAGTACGTTGTCAGGTAATACAATCTTTGTTTATTTTATTTTAATATTTTTTTTGGAATGCTTTTCTGTAAAAGATATAAGGGGCAAGATGGTGGGGTGGGTTATACAAATATGTGACTAGTATCAACAATATATACCCAGCGGGAGATAGATAGAATTCACGGTGGTTTCATGTACTAATAATGGATCTCATCATTGTCATTTCATTAAATTATTTACTAGTAATAATAATAATCATCATCATCGTCATCATCTTCAACGTTTTTCTTTCTTTCTCTGGCCGCCGGTGGTAAAAAAGAAACCCATCATTATCGACTGATTTGCATGTCGGTTGTACTTATCATTAATACTTCTACTGAATCAACAATTAATTCAAAAAAATACATGTTTAATACATTATAATTACAATAAAAACTAAGTTTAAACGCACGCCTATCTGGTATCCTTTTTTTTCCTGTTTTTCCTTATAAATTACAATTGAAGATAATATGCATTCCCCAATTTTAATAATAGTATTCGCTCTTTTATGCATATTATAACGGGCGTTCAGAAAAATCCGATGTCAAGTAGTTTACAAATTAAAAAAAAACGTTTCAAAGGTAAATGTTATCTGTCAATAATTGTGTTTTACCTATCTCAAACACGTCTACAAACTTTCATAGATTACTCTGAACACTCGATACTCAACCAAATGTTAATTCAAGTGGAGGATTACTAGATCCAATTTCATTTATTTGATTGTAATGAAACACTTCCCTGTATGAGTCGTTCACAAGAATTAACGTTCAGTTGAATAATTATAAATGCATAAACAAAGGTAATAGTAATAGAAACAGAAATAGACATGGCTTATACTTTGAAAAGAAAGCTGGTAAGATGTACTAGTGTATATATGTCATAAGAATTGCAGCTATATTCGTTGGGATGTATAATAAATAGTTTCAAAAACGTTGTGTTTTAACCTATTTAAGAAAACATAATTCCATTCACATTATTTACACAAACTGGACGACTTTTATTTAAAATCTTTTTATGTTTTTTTTTTTTGTCAAATAAAGTTGCAATCTCTAATAATAGGTATATTCACTAGAACAGTTTTTACATAATTTTAAAAGTTATTTATTTTAAATATGTGTTTTAAGTGGTGGATAATTTGAATATATCATTGTTCTGCATTTTGATGTTGTAAATTATGATATTTGAAGTTATGTCGCTTTTAGCTTACTGAGGCTTTTTAGTTATAGTTGGACTTGAAACTAAGTTATCGATGTCAATCTAACAGTTATTATTTCTGATATTTCTTGTCTTAACATCGATAACTTGCTTTTTCTTGTAGGTGTTTAATTGTTAATTTTTTTTCACATAAATTTTTCTTAATGAAAATCGGTACTTAATGAGTTATTAATTAATATCTTTTTTTATAATCACAACTGCTCTGCAAACGAACAACTTGGGCCTATTTCATTTGGTATCAAATAATAATCCCATAATTAGCATATGGAGGCATCAAATTTGTTTTAGGGAAAGCAAGAATAGTCCAAGAAAAAATCAATAAAACCCAGTCAATTTCTCTATACAGCAGGAATTCTGACTATCAACTTCATCATCCTTTCTAAGGCAGAAGTACGGCCAACAAGATTTTAAACTTCTCTTGGTTATATTTTGACATTGTTAAAGATTTGTGGCTATTTATTATTATTGTCCCATTTCATTTTCTTTTGTATCTGGTCCTTTTTTTCTTTTTGTAGTTTTTAAGTGGCTATAGAAATAGATAATTGATGTTCTAACATCTTTAATAGCTGAAGGTTGAAAGTCTTCATATTTATTATCTATTTTCCTCTGATATGGTGGGAACTGCTTAATTTTATTTTTGCTATCAGTTATTGTAATCTCTTTTTTCTATTCCGGTGCTATAAAGTTCACTTTACGACACCCGTTTTGGTTGCATAAAGTATTACTTTATCGCACGCTAATTTTATTTTTTTGAAGTTGGTAACAAAAAAAATGGAACCAAATCGTATTTAAATGTCAAAATATTAGCCTTTAAAGTAACAAAAATGTGCAATAAAATTGTACAAAGAATAAAAAGCACACATGCTAACATTTCACTTACTAATTAGCAATATAAATTGTTAAGCAGAGTTGGATGAGAAGTTTTCGGATGCTACTATTGACATTTACTTACCATGTTGAATAGTACAACTGTTATAAAAGTTTATTTTTGATAATATGTCGAGACTATGTTGGCGAAAGATTTTGTAAATTGTCTTCTGCTATTTTGCGAATCTCTGGGGGCATACAGTTATTTATTTCGTCCTTTTTGTTGATAATTTGAAATAATTTATTGTATAAATCAGTCTGAATTTTAAACACAATTACATATAGCACCACCGGTATTCAAATATTTAAAACGTTCTACTTAAAAATCAGAGTAACCAACTTCAAAAAAGCAAAATTTCTAAAATATTCGAACAAAACATGTCTCTTATTTTAAACTTTTTTGAACTTTTAATAACCGAAATAGAAAAAATAGTATAAAATACACGTTTCATAAGACATTTTGCGCACTTGTTCTTTAGAAAACTCGCCTAGCGGCTCGTTTTCTAAACTTGAACGCGTGCGCAAAAATCGTGTCTTATGAAACTTGTATTTTAGTATACTATTAGACCCTTCCAAATTATTTCCTCTTGTCTATGCTCAAATTCTATCTTTTACTATCCAGCCTTCGTTTTCTTTCTTTTAATTTATGTAGAGTGAACAATGTTATATTAAAATTATTAGCCAAATTATACACAATCTATACGCATGTTGTAGGTACGAATATACAAAAAAGGGAGCAAAATAACATTAAATTCAGAATATAACAGGCCCACATGTGTATATATGCTTATAATTTTTTTCTTTTCTTAAAAATGATTCCACTTTTAGCAAATATTTATCTTGGGTAAAAAGTGGTATATATATATTATAACACTAATGTCAACTGCAGCCGTTCAATTACAAATATCCGCTACATTAATGAATTTTATTATTATTTTATTTTTCAATTAAAAATTTTTATTTATATATATAATAATAATAATATATTACATCATGTAGAATCTCACCGTTTTTTCCTTATTTTTCTTTTTTTCTTTTTTGAACAATTAATTATACTCCTACTATTTATATCGTTTACAATAATAATAATAATATTATGTAAATTCATTTTGTTTTCTTATTTTTTTTATACTCATGTTTAATAATAATATTATCAAACTTTTTTTTTGTCTTCAATTACCTTACTTAATTTCTAAAAAATTTAAGATGTCACTTGACAAGGGGCACAGATCATGATATGTTTAGAGAGTGGTGTTTGTTAAAAACCTATGTCCTAAAGCAGAGAAGGCGATTGTGGCTAGTTCTTTTAATTATTATTTTTTTAAATTTAAATACCGTTGATATTATATCACAAATTACCGTTACCATGGAAACGAAAACGAATATAATACAGGCCCTCTACGAGCTTTGCAATATTGATGAAGCGTCGGCGTTTATTGATTAGTCCGAACTGGGTTCGTGTTGTTCCCAAATTTAGAAACAGATGGCTCTGACTAAAAGTATGGAAATATTCATCTTAATATTATCCATTATCATTAACATAAATATTAGATAAAAATGTGATCTATTTACATTGGATATGCTTAAATTAAATAAAATGTATTTTTTAATATTATTTTCCGTACGAAAATTTTAATAAAAGAACTATTGTTAAATAATTATGGAGTTACTTCAAAATAATAAATACCAAGACGTTAAAAATGTATTTATTTTGTATTTTTTAAATTAAAATCTTTAACATATCTTTCTTGAGTTTTTTTTTTGTAGAAACACAAATATTGGAATTTAAGAATAGAGTATGATTTTTTTAACAAGCTTAAAAAAATATATATAGATATTTGTATTGTTTTTTTATTTTATTTGTAAAATTTATAATTCACTTAAGTATGAATATAATTTGGGGGACGGCGGGATTAATGTTTCTAAATATTTTGTTCAGAAAAAAATTTTTTTTTGATAATATCAAATCTGAGAACTATTTCAATAAATGATTCTTCTGTTTCATAATGTTTAAAAAAAATCGCTTTCGCTTCCTTACATGGCCACGGACTTCAGCAAATTTCCACAGTGATTATATAATTTTTCTCACATTTTTGTTCACTTATTGATTACATATTTCTTTCTCCACATTCTAATTATTATTATTTCGTCAATAAAATACACAATTCACGAATATATAATAATAATAATTGATGAGAATTGTTTTTTTTAATTAATTATTAATAAACACGAAAACTTGCGGATTATTTTCCTCATTTTTGTTTTAAACACAGATACGAGACGACATTGAATAGGTCGGATTGCATATAACAGGTAATCATTTTTTATTTTATCAATTATTAATAATTAGTTTAAGCTGATATGTTTTTCTATAGTCCCCGAAGACAGCTGGCCTTCCACCACGGTGGGGGTCAGCCAGCTAGGTCACCCTGATCCGCACCCACCCTACCCACGCTCTATAATTGAGCTGCAACATGTCTTCAATGATTTTTTACATTTTTTTATTTTCTATAATCATTAAGACATGTTTTGGACGGAAATATAACGCAGAACGATCCGGCTGTATTATTCAAGTGCAGAAATATGTTCAAAATGTCCCAAATTTAAATAAACACGTACTTGAGAGGAAATTTCAGGCGATACGAATACGCGGATTGCATTGTTTGATTTTCCAAAATTTATTAAGTAAGTTTAGAGTAAGTCAGAAGTATTTCTGTAAAATAATTTTTGTCTTGTCTTTGATTGTAGTCTTATTGGACGTGGTACAGTACGTAAAAACGATTTTAATTTAGAGATGTATTTCCACAGAATTAGGTGGATATGCTTTTGCTTGGAATGATAACTGACAACGTAATTTGAAATATACATGCATTATATGAAACAAATGAGTGCTCTGGAAGCATCATATCGGTCAAATGGTTCATCATACTTGTTAAATAAATTAAATATTTTTGGAGTATATATGTATGTGGATCAGAACTAGTAATAAATGCGTTTTTTCTTTGTGTAAATTTGTCAAATAGTTAAGGAAATATTATTCTATATTTTTCGAAGTACTGATTTAATACAAGCGTTATTTTAATTAATTCAAATTATTACTGTTTTGATTTGGTGCATGCAACCAAAATTCCTCAAAATCATCCTTAAACATCAAACCTTTTCTGTACAATACCCAAACGAATAATATAGAACTTTCGTCAAAAAATACTTCTCCTAGTGAATTTGGTGAATGACTTTCGTTTATCCAAAATTATCCTCTCCCTCCGTACAAGCGAAACATACATTTCAAACTTGAACAATATAGCTGAATCGCTTTTTATCTGCATATAAATATATATTTTTATATATATATATTAAAGACCCCCCGAGATATGGAATCAGTACATTGGTTTTTCACAGCTGCAATTTTAAAATTAACCGAATATATTTGCTTTTCTTTTTAGAATGTGACCTACACAATAATTGACTGGTTTGCACTTGACGAAATACACGGTCATACACTTTTTTCTTTTTGAGATCCTTAAATTCACGTGATTCTCTATCTCGGTAGGGTCGAATGCGGTCGAATCTTTCGATTCAGACCCTCTAAAGTACATCTACTTGATAGTAATAGATATATCACATAAACGTCACACAAAAAGCACTACAACACTATTTTTATATGAATATAATATTCTATAGATAATTTTATATAGAGAATTACCGGTTTTTTCTTTTTTAATCTAGCTTTATCGTCTTTGCGTTTTTTTTACCTTTTTTCACTATATTATTCATAACATTTTACATATCTTTTCGTATGTAAATAGTAAATGACAATAGTTTTAATCGTAATAATTACAATAATAATAGTAATTATAATAATAATATGAAGTGATTAGTATAAGAGATAATAGTAAAAAAAACTTATAAAAATTACATAAAAAATAACCCTAGTTCACTAGTTTTTTCCTCATAACTTATCGAAAAAATGTATTTTTTTATATATTTTTTTGCCCTTTTCATTTTTTTTAAATAAATATTTTCAACAATCACTATCACTAATTAATCAACTTAAATTATATCGATTATTAATAATAATTAATAATAATTATAATGATAATAATAAAAGACCTTTGGTTAACGAATAAAATTATGTACCCAAATAATAAAAGAAATATAAACGGTTGATTATAAAAATTACAAAATTTAATTTTCATTTTAAATAAAGTATTATAAAACGTTGCATTAAAACATTGTGCAACGTGTGCACATTCGAAGTGTAAAATGTTTCTTTTTGGACATCACAGAATCATTTTTGAAATTTTGTATTTTCCTATGCTAGTAATAATAGTACTTCAACAGTTTTTGGTAACTTTTTTGAAAAGTATTTTTGGTGTAATGCGTATTAGAGTATGTTAAAAAATCTTAACGATTGTCAATGTTGAGTTGGTACTTTTTTTTTAAATAAAATGTATTTCATTCCTTGGTTCTAAAAGCAAATAAATTGTAAAAAAATAGTTTTGGTTTGATTCACATTGGTATAAGTTAAAATAACACAGTAAGTATGTACATTAAAGACACTTTGGTTTAATAATAATATTGCAAAAAATACAGATAAGTCTTATAAGTAAATAATTAAGTTCATGAATAAAACCACTCTTTTGTTATTTTAGTCCTTTTGTTTATTATGAAAATATAGGTAAATGGTAAATAATGTTTTACTTCAACTTAGTGTAAGTCACTCAAAATATATCCCTTAGAAATTAATTTGGGACATGCTTTGAATTATATAAGCTAACCCAAGTTTAACTAATTCAGAAAAATTGAAGAGTTTATAGATCTTGATAGACAAGATTTTACCAAATCTTTCGGAATCCAGTACTTAAATCGTCGTGGCAATTTCATTGATGAGGATGTAGAAATTGTGCCTATTTTATCAGCATAGGTTTATGTGGGTTTAGATAATTGTTTGGTAGCATTCTTTTTTACCATTAAGGAATGAATACTTAAAAATTGCAAAAAAGAAAACTAGACTTATGTTCGTTGATACAAATAATATGTCGCAAAACTCCAAAAATGCGAATGGAATACATAATACCTTATGATTGCATGGATCAGAAGATATGGCTGCATTTGATAAAATTGAAATAATTTTAAGCTATTTCACCTCGAAAGTCTATCAGCAGCAGAAAAGTTGCAACTATTTTTAAGTTATTCAGCGTGTCTCAGATTTATCGATTAAACCGAATGATATTAACAAATAAGAAATAATTTTAGTTTGCAGTAATGCCATTTAACACTATGAAGTTAGCACAGAAATTGTAACTATTACTAAGTTCCTCAGATACTCAGGTTGCCAATCAGCTCAAATGACAACAAATCAGAGATTATCTATTTGATGACTTTGAAAATTAAATTTTAATAGTACATTTGGATCAATTCAAAACATGATAATAAATAGATAAGCTCTTGGAGAATAGGATATACCTATAGAAAGACTAGAATTATGTCGAAAAACTTTAAGAGCAATGTGTCTTCAATAGATGTGCAGAGGAAAGCAAATTTCTTGAAAAAAGGCTTCTTGTTGCAAATTTTAGAGAAGTGGGAAGTTTTTAAATCGTAAGTGGTTTGAAAGAACACTAACTTAAAATCATAGTATGCATTTGATAGACATAATGCCGGTGAATGAAGTCCACAATATTCCAAATCTTCAATGAATGTTTTAAATATTTTTTTTTTAGGTGGATGGCGATTTTAGATTAGATGCAGAAAAATAGGAAAAAAAGGAGATAGAGATGAATACATAAAGAATTTTAATGGCACAGTCGTTACAAGTCTGTTATATGGAAGTGTATCATGGGGGTATCTGGAAATACGCCACGTAAAATAAGGACACGTAATAATAACGCAGGACATAATAATATTAAACAAGAAAACAGATTGTACTCGTTTGGTTCTATTAGGAAGATTGACTTCAATACACTATCAAAAAGAATGTTAAAAATAAGTAAAGACAGAGGGCTTATCAGAGGAAGATCTGGTATAGGAGAATGGACGTTGTAGAAAAAAAGGGTGAAAATTTAATAGGGACTAAAATTGGAACGGAGAAAATTTATGAAAGGGATAAACACATCACTGTAAATACTGTTCGACACTTTAAGTAGTATAAGCAAATTCTTGAATAATAATAATAATTAGGGATCGGCAGTCAGACTTCATTGCCCTTGATTTTGGAGAAGATGTATTTACTGTTACTTGGTAACTTGTAATAGTAAACACCTACTCCAGAGCAATATTGCAGGGCAATGTACCACTGACTGTCAATCAACTATACCCTTGACAGCCGATCACTAATAATAATAAGAAGATATAGATATTTTTTGATTAGTGTTAAAAATAAATACAGCCATTTGCACACCAATAATTATTATCAACATCAACGTTTTCTTCAAAAGAAATTCAAGATATTTATCATTTTGAACGGGAATATTCACAATATATAAAATTACATTTCTTGTTTTACTTGGGTACATAATATTTTACAAACAAACACACATAACATTTTAACATAAAGAAATAATAATATTAAATATAATTTAAGGTACAGGTGATGATGAAATCTTACATCTTCCTAGTAGAGAAAAGAACAGAACCGCATTAAATCTATATATTGATCATGTATAACAGCACTCACGTACATACTTCAAAAAAGTTCCTATTTTTGTTTCCTTGACGAATTTAAGCATATATTTTACGTTTTACATTGTCGTTTTTTGTTATTTTTCATTTGCGACTCAACAAATGCCCCCGTATTTTTCTATAAGTTCTACTCAGTTTATTTAGTTTAGTTATTTATAAAAGCGAGAAAAGCTGTTCTACATCATAATATAATATACGCAACTATTAAAACTGTTCCATAGTTCCATTTCCCCCCTTATTTAACAATACCTAGAGTTCATAGATTCATAGATTTCCCCCAAAGCTAGTTCTTTTCCTGCTGTACAACGTCCACAACGCTACGTTATGTATAATTTTAATTATTACTTTTTTGTATATCTGAGAGAGATAGGGGAGCGGACGTTACTATTTTTTAAAATTTATATAGTAAATGTATATGTCTATTTTTATATTTATATATTTACTTATAAATATATACAGGGTGTTCCTAAATATCATGTACATAAGGAAGGGGGTAACTATTTGGTTTATTTTGTGCCTAAAATTTCATATAAACATAGGTCTGCAAACGCTTCGTTACCAATATGCAGGGTGTTGAAATTTCAAGAATTTTTCACTTTTTACTGTATAGCTCCTGCAGTTTTTTTACGATTTCTAATGTCAATTGTCAAATTAATAAACTCAAGTGATTATCTGAATAAAGCCAGAGCCTGCTAGACCATTTTAAAAAATTTAATTTTCTCTGGCGAATTACAGAAAATTGTTTTCTATTTTTTTTCTCGATAACGGTCAGAGATAAGAAAAAAATATAAGAGATCAAAAAGTTTCTAAACAAGACAGAAAATTTATTGCGTATTTTAGAATCTAGCAGTGGCGCATCGCAAAAAAGTTCAGGGTGAGAAAAAAGGGCATGACCCCGAAAAAATTATTACCCTGTAGATTTACATAATCATTTGGCATGGCTAATGATGCAGGCCTTATAGCGTAACCTACCTTCCAAATTTGAACAAAATATCTCAAAAACTGCAGGAGCTATACAGTAAAAAGTGAAAAATTCTTGAAATTTCAACACCCTGCATATTGGTAACGAAGCGTTTGCAGACCTATGTTTATATGAAATTTTAGGCACAAAATAAACCAAATAGTTACCCCCTTCCTTATGTACATGATATTTAGGAACACCCTGTATATATAGTCTCCTATTATTGCCGAATGTAAAAAAATCAAATTGGCCTTTGGGCGGTGTTTGAATGATATGTTTCAGAGGAGTTTTAATAATATAATATATATATATGTATATAAACATTCCCGGGACCAATCTGATTTTTTCCCAAAAAAAAAAACTTTTCGGCGATGTAATATATATATAGTACAAACGGAAATTTTGGTTTATTGCTATTACATTAATAAATTAAATACATATATAATGTATATATATTAATTATAATATTGACGACGAAGATACATTATGTTCAATAATGTCTCGTGTTTGTTTTTCCGCAATATATATATATATAATTAGATAATTCTATGTTTATATTTTTTTTAAATATATTATATTATGTATATATGTATATTATATATATTCTAAAGAAAGCTCGACAAAAGAATACTAGTTCCTTCAATCGATGATGGTGTGTCGGGTAACTCCCGGCGATGTATAAATGTTCTATTTATCTACATTTCTATGGATTTTATAGATTTAATTGGGGGAGGGGGCACCCGATACACTCAACGATAGTAGTTTTTTAATATAAATATTAGTAATAGTAATTAATTAATTAATAATTAATAATAATGTAATATAATCTAAAACTTAACTTTAGGGCACCTTTGGTTTAGCTTATCCATTTTTTTTTTAAAATTTTAATTAAAGGTTGTTCCTTAATAAAGGTTTGTTTCTCCTTAATTCTTTTTTAAGTCACGTGAAAAAATGACTATATATCAATAATTATATATAATAGAGAGAGACAGAGAGAGAACAGAGAGAGAGAGGGAGAGATTTTTTTCTCTTTAAATATAATAATAATAATATATATTATGTAGAAGAGACACCTGTACTCATCACTGCAATATATACTGTCCGACAGACAATTCTAAACAGTACGACTACAACAGTTAACAGATACATCATTGTGTTGTTTATTTGTTTAATTATTTCCCCGTCGTTCGTCTTTTGTTTTGTTTTGTTTAGTTTCGAAAAAATTGTACGAGATTATTTCGCTCTCTTGATGATAAATGATGGTCGAAAGCTCCCAGCTATTCCCGGTTCACTTCTTCGTGTATGTATGTATGTGTGTTTGTATGTTTTTGTATGTGTGTTTTGTTTGTTTGATTTTTTTTTTGTTTATGTGAATTGTTAGCAGTGACCGGCCACAGCCATGGCGACGGTTCGCTGTCAAGTACTCAGCGAAACGTAGGAATTAAGATTGTCCATTTTCCTCTCCTTTGGATCCCTGCAAACAAAATTCGTCTGAGTTATTTAAGTTTGGCTGATTATGAATCTACCTAAGAAATTGTTTTTAACTTAAAAACTAAATTTAAATAGAATCTGAGGAAATTTATGCGTCTCTTTTTTAAAATTAAAATATAAATTATTAACGGATAACTGGAAGAACTTCGACAGCTAAGTTGTCAAAGAAAATAAGGCCTTTAAAGCTCTTTCTTTTTAAAAATATTACAGTTCAATCTTTGTCGTTTTAAAAAACATACGAGGTTGGTTTGATAAGTTGGCAAAAAGGTAAGTTTAACACGTTTTCTTTTTTTGCAAAAATACCAATTTGATTTTTGAATTAGCCTCTATTTTTATCCAAAAAGCGACTATATCATATATTCCTTCTGAAATAGTCTGTAATGATGTAATTACTATCTGTTATAAGAAAACATGCGAATTTACTCAGGCAACCAAATTAGTATAATTTTACATATACCTACTTCGACGGGAAAAAGAAAATGTAACGTTGTGGACGTCAAAGGGGTGTTTACTTGAAACTAGCATAATAACGAACGTTCAATCAATATACGAGGTGCATTCAAGTTCTAAGGCCTCCAATTTTTTTCTCCAGAGTGGAAAGAAATAGAAATATGTGCATTGTTTTAAAATGAGCGTGTGTTCGTTGCCAATACGCCACAGAGATGGCAGCACTGTACGACAGGTCGAATTGTAGCGGCAGCGTCGAGAATGAGAACTGTTTTAGATACTTAAAATGGCTACGTTTTCTTTACTTGAACAGCGTGCAATCATTCGTTTTCTGAATTTGCGTGGTGTACCACCAATTGAAATTCATCGACAGTTGAAGGAGACATGTGGTGATGGAGTTATGGATGTGTCGAAAGTGCGTTCGTGGGTGCGACAGTTTAATGAAGGCAGAACGACATGATCGAGAAAGTGCAGAGACTTGTTTTGGGGGATCGCCGAATGACTGTTGAACAGATCGCCTCCAGTGTTAGCATTTCCATGAGTTCCGTGCACGCAATCCTGCATGACGACCTGAAAATGCGAAAAGTGTCTTCGAGGTGGGTGCCACGAATGCTGACGGGCGACCACAAGGCTGCTCGTGTGGCATGTTGCCAAGCAATGTTGACGCGCAACGAAGGCATGAATGGGACTTTCTTTTCGTCGATTGTGACAATGGATGAGACGTGGATGCCATTTTTCAATCCACAAACAAAGCGCCAGTCAGTTCAATGGAAGCACACAGATTCACCGCCACCAAAAAAATTTCGGGTAACCGCCAGTGCTGAAAAAATGATGGTGTCCATGTTCTGGGACAGCGAGGGCGTAATCCTTACCCATTGCGTTCCAAAGGGCACTACGGTGACAGGTGCATCCTACGAAAATGTTTTGAAGAACAAGTTCCTTCCTGCACTGCAACAAAAACGTCCGGGAAAGGCTGCGCGTGTGCTGTTTCACCAAGATAACGCACCCGCACATCGGGCTAACGTTACGGAACAGTTTTTTCGTGAAAACAACTTTGAAGTGATTTCTCGTGCTCCCTACTCATCTGACCTGGCTCCTAGTGACTTTTGGCTGTTTCCAACAATGAAAGACACTGTCCGTGGCCGCACATTCACCAGCCGTGCTGCTATTGTTTCAGCGATTTTCCAGTGGTCAAAACAGACTCCTAAAGAAGCCTTCGCCGCGGCCATGTAATCATGGCGTCGACGTTGTGAAAAATGTGTACGTCTGCAGGGAGATTACGTCGAGAAGTAACACCAGTTTCATAGCTTTCGGGTGAGTAGTTAGTTAGAAAAAAAATCGGAGGCCTTAGAACTTGAATGCACATCGTATTATTAGTGCAAGAGGACAGCAGAGAATAACGATCAAGGAGAAGCGACGGTATAGTCGGATCCTTTGTTGTTTTGTGTCCTACTTTTGCTTGCAAATGAAACCATGAAAGTCGAGTTAAAACTCGAAATAACACATGGGACAACAAACATTCTTTCCGAAGGGACAGTCACTATTGTTTCCAACAAATTTATGCAAAATATCTTTCAGGACAGTTGATTTAGAAAAACAGTTTCGAATAGAAGACAGCACGGAAGAGCAGAGACAGCGTGGCATTGGTAGCAATGACGACTAAACAATTACGGTTGGCTCGCCCACCGAAGAAACAGGGACACACCTTTAACGTCTTTGTCGCTTCTCAATGGTCATTATTTTTTGACGACAGTTGTGTAAGTAAACCAATATTCGCCGTTTCAGTTTTAGCTCTTCTTTCAAACCGTCCAATATATACACGGGTAAAATAGAAAAATTCCAATATTGTGTGTTGAAACAAGAGCAGTATGAACAGTTGTTCAGCACTTCACAGCACTGTACCATTTGGTTACACGATGTTGCAAATACGCCAAAACTTGAAAGGTTTTTAGATTATAAAATTCGATCATCGCCCTCTTTTTAAGTACCAATTCAAATGCAGTTTAGGGCCATTCATCAACAATGTTATATCATTTAAATTTTAGGTTATAATCACATTCCAATAGTATAACGCACAATTCCAACTTTCATGACCAGATTCGAGATGATTTATTGTGCACCAAATTTCCCTAAGGTGAATAAAGCCAGGTACTTCAGCAGATGATGATATATTAGCTTTATTAGTAAGCCCATCACATTCTAAACAAAATTAATTTCCAAAGGTCTTTAATAAAAAAAAGTTTGATGGCAGTAATCGCCTTTCAAAACTGGCTCATCATTTCAAGAGATACGTTAGGCTAGACATTTGATATTAATTATTATCTTCACTCATGACAAGATATGTTAGCCTAGACGTGAAACGTGCACTTTACAGTCTCTATAATTAATATAGAATTTAACTGAACGCCATCTTAATTAATATCTACACTATTCATCCAAACTTGCTTGAAATAGTTAGCAGTAGAATATACCAATTATCTTCTTTTAATTTTCATACGATATTTTCAATACACGCTGGTTGTAAGTCAACGATGTAATTAGATTAAGATTGGACAAAAATTATGTATTTTCAAATGCAATGGAGATGAAAATAAATAGTTTAAAAGCTTGACGTGTTAAGAGATAAACTTCATTTCCGAAAGTGGTCCCTCCTTCAAATCCTTACCGAGGCAAACGTTTTATGTATAACTGGTAGGTCACTTCTATATAAATTTTAGAATGGTGGAGAATAACATTTTTTCTACCAATGAGGGCTCTAAAATTACGCTTTGAAAATTGTATGGAAGCAGCTGTTAAATTACCAAAACTAACTTCTCTTTTCAATTTCTTCTTAAAACCATTAACAATGTAATATAGCTTAATAGGTACGGACCATTTATTTGCTCTTCTCTAAGGAGTAGGTCAGGATTATTCTATGGAGATTCCAAACTAACAATAACCATAAACTTCGGCCTTTGCCACATTTAGAACTTTTAAACCAACTGAAGTACACTGCTTCGACGCGGCATTAGCAAGTCCGTTACCTGCTTAATTGCCAAATTCTTCAGTAGAAATGCTTAAGCTATTTGACGCACCTCCTCTTGGCAACCAACATCCATAATGATACTCTGATCTGGAAGTTCAGAATGCCTTTCATATTGAACGTATGTTTGTTCACGTTTGTATCTATTGTTTTAAAAATAAGTAGTTATAAGAGTTGGTGCATAGTTTTTCATAAACTTTATCCAGCTTCTTCTTGATCTGGACAACCAGATGCATTTCTTAGGTTACAAAATTTAATCACTCAACGCAATTTGCGTTTTTTAATTTTCATAACTGCTGCAATTGTCGTTCTAACGATCCATGAAAAGTGAAAAAATTGTTTCTGTTCTACGAAATATAGAATGAATTAGTTTGAAGATTGACGCTCGTCAATAGTGACTGTTTGTGATGCCATCTGATGAAACCTTACCAAACATATCAACACTACGCTTTGGAAATTAGCAGCATGGATTTGCCTTTGTTCTATTTGAATTATTCTAATATGCCAAAGTATTCTTCAGATACCTTAATATTTGCGAACCAATATCTAGAAATGATGAGGAAAAAATTTAGTAAAATATACCTATTAACATTTTTTGCCGAATATACAAATGTATTGAACAAATGAACTAGCTTTCTTGGCAGTAGTGGCAATATGATTAGCAAATAATAACAAAATGACATTTGGCTGTCATCTAAAAAAAATGCAATGACAAATATATATGAAGAGCACTGTTAACTATTGTTGTTTTAGACTTGGACATTTTTGGATTTACCTTTTAGGGTAATAGGTACGACATATTTTCTTAATCCATACATATTACCTATTGCTTTAACATACACCCTCTTAGTTATGCTACACTGACGAACAAACAAGGTAGAAACTATATCTTAGACACATAGGTAGTATTATTGTGTGACGGGATTAGTCATTCGCCAAAGAGTGATCTTAGCTTTCTAATTGACTCCCATCTCTACTCGTAATTTTAAATTACATAGATGCGTGGTTATTATTTATGTAGTTGCATTAAATGTATGTTTATGGTAGACATAAAGCTTTTGGTGGGATTGTATATGTAGTATCGGCTCTCCTATTCTTATTTGTTTACATTTTCACTTAGACATGTTTGATTTTACATTCTATATTTATCATTGTAATTTTCTTAGATGAAAGCTAATTGTAATTTTGTTATTATCTGCTAATCATATTGCTGCTATAGCCAAGAAAGCTAGTTAATTTATTCAATACATTTCTATATTCGGCAAAGATAATTAATATATTATATATATATATATATATATATATATATATATATATAGTCGAATGAGAATTACCTAGAATGAGTTAATCAAAAATAAGCGAATGACAATCAGAAGAATTTGAAAAGAAATTGGCAAACGCTTCTTGAATGATTGATTGATGGTCTGATTAATAGAGGCTCCTCATAAATCAACTTTTATGTGGTATTATTGAAGTTCAGAAAATGACTGAATAAATACTTTTCATTGTGTTTATACTGTTACACTCTTAGTCTTGATCCCGGTATCGTGAATTAAATTTTAATATGTTTACTCGTAGATTTCAATTTATGTGATTCATTATTAACAACTCGCTGATTTTTTCCCTTTTAAATGAAAGCAGGGGTACAAAATTTCTTTTTACTTTTGACGACTGTAACTTGTAATTATACGGAAGACGTATTGGTCCGGAAAATATACCAATTTCATTGTTTTAAATACAAAATATTATCAGGAAGCGGATCGAAGGCAAATTATCCATCTGAAATTGCTGGGAAATTGCCCGTGATGGAACACATTCATCGTTTAAATTAGAATGCGATCTTTAATTTTACAACTGGTTGAATCTAATTTGTATAAAGATCTGCACACAATCTATATTTGTGCTATTTATTTAAGCTGAAACGAAGTGGAAAAGTTACGTTTTTGTTTTACTTATTTTATGTCGATTAGTCACAAAAAAGGAAATAATGTTGTGTTAGAAAAAAAGCATTGCGGAAAAAAGTACAGATTTATATTTTTATACAAAAAAGAAACTGATCCCATGTTAATTTACGAATGGAAAATTATCAACCCGGCATAAATTTACTCAAATCTATATCGATAGAATAATACTGAACGAAAATTCGACTACAAATCAAGTTATTTGGTGTGCAAGTGATACTAAGTGATTGGGGAATAGGATTCAACTACTACTGATATGAAACGTCAAACAGGGAATTAAGGGGATTGGAAACCGTTTTATAACTGCTATAACCATTTCTCTGACGTCTGTGTTTGAAATTACAGTCTTTTATAATGTTTTACAAAATACCTAGAACAAGTGAATTAAGTTTCTCTTTGTAAATGTGCAATTAATTTTAAACATAACAATGAAATTTCTTATAATATTAAATCCACTCTCATTGGCATGGAATTTTTATTTTAGTCTGTGGTTAGGTAATTTTATTCCGTCTCATATGATTCCTTTTTCAGGATGAATTAACATGTCACTTAATTAAAACGTCATATTATTATAAACTGGCTCCAAATGTGGGCTATGACGTCGAATATGTTTACTTTACCAGTGAGGATTGAATGATAGAGAAGCTGTAGTTTGCTATTCTTGTTGCGGCTGTCCGTAAAGAACAGATAATCAAGATTTTTTCTGGTTTTTATTGCCCGCGCTCTCACGTACTATTTGTAGTGCGAACGTAAACTTGCGACAGCAAGTATTAATTCTTCTTATCTTAGGTATTCATTGTTAACAGTTTAAAAGACTTCAGAGTGACATACGACTTTGCTCGACTATGCTTCTACTGATTGAATCATTTAAGGACAGTTATATACATTATGACACTAAATGTAATTGGAATAGGTCATTATTATTATTATTATTATTATTATTATTATTATTAATTTATATTATTCAATGAGAGACCGACCTCAGAAGCCATTTTGCTTTTGGCGTACTCGATACGTATGGGACCACGGTCTGAGGAGAGTAGGAAGGAACCTTGCAGTGCGGCCATAACTTGTGAGGCGCAACGCACATCCTGGTATTCCATGAAGGCCACCGGGGATCCACCCTTGTTGTGCATGCGCAGGCGACAGAAGCCAGGAAAGCTGTGCAACAAGAACACCACAAGTGCGGCTCAGTGTATCGGGACACTACTTGCTGCGCGACTACTCTACTGAGGTGGGAGTAAAAGAGAGAGAAAGAGGTGGTGAACGTGTGTTTGTGTGTTGGAGTGCGTTTTCGATAATACACAAAAATAAAATCGAGAACAAAAAAATGGGATGGATTGGATGGATCCGTTTCAGTCAATGTTACAATGCTTATTTACAGTACGTCTTATAAGTCATATTTTACACATAGATGTACTAGTCATAATCATATTACCTAAATACAGAGAGATCGTAATTGCTTCATCGATATATCAACTTTAAGCACGAGTTTGCCACACGTTCATTGTTGTAGTATGAATATTTAGTTTGTATCTAACTTCGCTAAAGTGGCTGTCAATCCAATATTCTGTCATTTATACCTATTTGTCAGTCATATAAGCTTTTTGTCGTTTCTTTTCTACTTGGTTTACTGCGTTTAATTGAATATTAGAAACTGTCTTTCTCAAGGCAATAAAAGGTACATTTCGTTGTTACTGTAAGTTTTCTTTTTTTGTGTTTATACGAGTATCATTATCGTTTTTGCTTAATTTTAAAGTTGTGTTGAAATCAACAATGCCATTTACGAAAGAACAAGATAAGTGTATTGTGGAGGCTTATTTTTGTAGCGGAAATCTGTTACCGAATGCAGAGTGGAAATATTCTACTGATTCATGTAGACAACAGTTTCACACTCGATTTCCAGAAATGGAATTCCAACATAATATATTTGCAAGATATGTCAACCGTCTTATAGTCGTTTTCAAGAAATTGGCAGTATATCTAAGAAACACAACAATAGGTAGACCTATTTTACTAACAGGAGAAGTGCTAGAAGATATTCAAGAACGGCTGGACGTGAGTCCTAAGAAATCATTAAGGCGACTATCAATGCAGACAGGTAAAATATTAATTTGATTGATATATAGAAAACTTATTAATTCTGATTTTATGTTCATATAGGAGTATCTTATGGAACATGCCATAAAGCCACTAAAAAACTTCACTTACATCAATATAAAGTATCTGTTGTACATAAATTGTTGCAGACAGACTTTGAGAAACGCATACAATTTTGTACGTGGTTTAATAATAATCTTGCGGATGATAATTTGTTGGACATCACATTTTTCTCAGACGAGGCCTGGTTTCATCTAAGGGGATATGTCAATTACCAAAATTATTGACACTGGTCATCCGTAGACCGACATGTTTTTATTGAAACTCACATGTATCCTATTAAAATAGGTGTTTGGTGTGCAATATCATGAAGAAGAATAATTTTCTTCCTTGATACAATGCAGAACGATATAAAACACTTCTTTTAGAACCATTTATTAGACATCTTGACGACAATGAAAGACAATTTGACTATTTTCAGCAGGATGGTGCTCCCGCTCACACTGCACATGCTACAATTGAATTCCTCCAAAGATATTTTATAATAACCGACTGATTAACAGAAATAGATGACCTCCTAGATCACCAGATTTAACTCCACTGGATTTTTTCCCATTTAGGTATTTAAAGAACACTCTTTAAGACTCCACTACATACATTACATGAACTACAAGATGCTATTACAAATGGTGTTAACAGTGTAACAGAAGAAATGATTCAAAATGTTTTCAATTCTCTCAAAAGAATGTGTGTCTACAAAATGAAGGATCTCGTTTTGAACATATGTTATAATATTTCTAAATATGTAATGTTACCTATATGCAATATCGATCTTTGTATTAAATTATTTTTAATAAAGATATTTTCAATTATTCAATGTATTTCTTGAGTTATTAAAACGAGTAAATTTAACAAAAATTCTTGAAAATAGTTCATACGTAAAATAATAGATGTCGCGCGGACGAAATACAATTCAGAATATGATATATGCGGCAATTATACTATGATTATGAAGGGGCACGGTCAACTATTTACGATCTCTCTGTATGAAAGGAAAATAGCATGGGGTCTAAAGAAGGTTCCTGTATAACCCGATTTCAATAATACAATATTTTTGTATTTAAGTATTTATTGAATTCCATTTGTAGCTTGATCTAGGTTGACTAGATTAATAACATTTTTCCAGAACTATTAAAGGATGTACAGTATGGTTATAAAATACACACACACAAAATTACGGGGGCACGCAGAAAATAAAGTATTGATTTTTTTGTATCATCGTTGAGTATGATATTGTTTTCAAATCTAGTTGTATTGTTGCTACTTTATTATTCAAGATTGACAGCTGTCAACCGTTTGCGACAAAGTTAGGGTGTCTTTTTTGAAACATAGTCAGTTCATTTGATTTGTTAAATTTTATAATAGACGAACACGAAATGGTTTAGCCCCGGCAGATGTTGCTAGGGCTGTGGCATTGATTGAATGTGGTCTTACTTATCGTGCAGTGGGTAGAGCCCATGGAACACCAAAATTGACCATTGAGGGCAATGTGTTACGGAATAGAGAGACTGGTTCGTATATCAGAAAGCGAGGGCAAAGCGGAAAAGCGTCAACCACAGGCAGAGATGACCGTTTCATAGTGTTGCAAACTCTGAGAAACAGATACCATACAAGTGCAGATCAGAAATGCTTTGAGAGAGATTCTAGGAGTGGAGATAAGAGAACGAACAGTGAGAACAATATTCATGCAAGTCAAACTAGGCTCATACGTACCCGCAAAAGCTCCAAAACATGGGGTACAACATCGACTAGATTCTGCCTATGAACATGAGAATTTGAAATATTTACCAATGGAGTCAACTTTTGTTCACCGACGAAAGCCGTTTTTGTGTAAACATCATCGACGGGAGGGAGATAATATAGTGGTATCAAAGACAACGATATTGCCGACGTAATTTCATACCAAGAGTTCGTTTTGTTGGAGGCGCATTATGGTCTGGGCTGGAATATGTTTGGAAATGTGCGATAAATTAGTGATCATTGACAAGGGCACTTCAGCTGGCGGATAAGTACATAACAGACATTTTACAAGTAGTACCTTTTGACCGATAAATGGGCGAACATGTCTGGGACATATCGGGCAGAGGAGTCAAGGTCAGAATACCTGCGCTCCAAACTACACAAACATTGCAAACCATGTGATTAGAAGAATGGTAGAATTTGCCTCAAGAGTTGATTGAAAATAAGATCAGGAGCATGCCGAGGCGAATGACCGCATTAATACGAGCTCGTGGAGGAAACACACGTTATTAAAATTGAATTTTTTTGTCCAACACAAAAAATAAGAAATAAAAAATTGTTGAAACACTTTTTTTGTTTTCTGCAACGGTTTTCATGAAATTGGTGTCGTTCTGTTTAGGTATTGTGTTTTACTTTAAATTGTTTTGATTTTTTTGTAAAATTTTGGAATAGATAGATGAGGAAGAGTGCACAAAAATCACGAAGATCCGTGGTAAAAATGGAGGCAGACTCAAACAAAGTGATGTTTTAAGATAGGAGAAAAATATATTGTGATATGGAGTAAAGTATATTGTGTCTGCAATTGATTTACACACCTCCGCCATTTGCATTTAGGCGGCATTTAGGTACGTTTTACAATTTCCATCTCTGCGTGAATTCAAATTAATGCCAAATTTGATATTAGATTTTCTTAAACGCAGTTTAAAGAGTTTTTAACAATGATTTTACAAATTTTAGACATAAACTAAGTATAACATAATATGAATTCGAAAGTACAGGTTATTAATGGTCATCATATTGGCAATGGTATAGTTGCACACCAGCATGATCATATGATTATAAAGTGATGTATATTTTGTAAATTAAATATTTAGGCACCACACTGGCGGTAGCATAAATGAAAAGAGGCCGTTTCCAAGTTGCCGATTTAATAACACGAAAATGTCGCAATATGCATAAGTCAATTACAGACACCTTTTATGATAATCACACAGGCAATTGTGATTTTAAAACATTCAAGACAATTTTAGAACTTAATTTTTGGACAAGTGACAAAAAGAATGGTCACAGTCGGCTGCAGAATGTAAAGAAAAGTCAAAAACTTCGTGAAATAGGTAAATTAATCGAAAATTTAAATATAATAATCACTTGTGTTATGGTAAAATTGAATAGTGTCTAAGACAGGGGTCGGCAACCTTTTTTGGCCGCGGGTCAAAATCAACCAAAATGCGAGTATTAACGAGACATTTGGGTCAGAGATATTTTCGTATTAAAACAGCATTTTAGTAAATATAAAATATATATATTATTAAGAAAATAATTACAAACATAGTTGAATAAATTTTATTTATAAACTTTCTCTACGATATCAATGGCTCCCCTGATGTTGAACTTGTGACGTCAATTTAGTTAAGTCTGGTTTATAGTTAGTCGCTTTAAGTCGAACACAAGCATCTGAATTATCAATAGTTAACCTGCGCCTGTTTTTGCTTAAAATAAATTTCATTTGTGAAAATATTTGCTCACATTTATAAGTGGACCCGAATGTGGACAAAATGGCAAAGCCAATTTCTTTTAATGATGAAAACCTCGTAGGAAGTGATGCCCAACATGTTGATATCATGAGAAAATGATTATCTTCTGTATTTTCCAAATCGTTCCGCAATTTCTTGAATTTATCCGTCCATAATGTTGAACTTTTAAAATCAATCATTTCTAAACTAAAATTGTCAATTCTTAGATATTCAAAATACTGCAAATTTATAATATTTTCTTCTATTTCATCGGGCTTTATTATAAATGTAAACATTTCTCCATGTTTCTTAAGACTTTGAAACCGACTTTCACATTCTCTTTTAATGACCGACATCCAACTTTCGAACATATTTAGATTGCGTTCATCGATATTTTCTTTTTCATGTTCACTTTTTAAGAAGGGAAAGAAATGAAATTTTTTAGTTTTTATGTCAATTTCAAATGATATCAATTTTGAAATAAAGCTCTTCCATTCCTCATACATTTTCAAAATTGTGTGGTTATTTCCTTGGAGTCGTACGTTGAAATCATTATAATGGTTCATTATGTCTGTTAAGAACAAAAGTCTTAAAAACCATTGTTTATCATTGAGTTCGAGATAATTTTCACCGGTTTCGTGAAGAAACATTTGTATATCATCAAAGCATTCTACAAATCTATTAAGAACTTTGCCCCGACTTAACCATCGTATTTCAGAATGTAATAACAAATCTCCATATTTCGATTCAATTTCCTCCAAAAAAGCTTTAAAGCGCCTGTGTATTAATGCTGATCGCGCAATTATCATGTTTACGATCTTAACAACTTTTTCCATTACATCCTTAAGTTGTAAATTTTCTTCATGTATGATACAATGAAACGATGAAAGTGAACGGCCAAGTTCATTTTCCATTAGTTTTACAAATCCAACAGTTTTCCCCCTCATACTTGGAGCACCGTCAGTTGATATGGAAAACAATTTACTTTTTAAATCCAATACTTGCCCATTTTTGAAATTTTCATTGACATTCGAGCTATTTATTGATGCAAATCTAATAATTATTGCAAGCCTACCAATACTATTTATGTCGGTACTTTCGTGTAACTGCAATGCTAATTATGTCACAAGATAACAAATCATTTTTCACCTGTTCATCAATATTCTTGGCCATATCTTCAACGCGACGCTGGACTGTTCTAGCTGACAATGGCATTTCTTTGATTCTCTCAATTATTTGTTTTTTATTTGCAAAGTCATTAAATAAGTGTTCGGAACAATTTATGAATGCGTTTTTTAAAAACTCGCCGTCTGTAAATGGTTTTCCGTTGGTACCAATGCTAAGAGCTGCAACAAAGCTGGCAGACGTAGCGTGATTGTTGCTGGTAATAACACTGTTTGAGAATTTATTTTGTTTTCCAAAATTTAATACACGTTTAGCAATGTGTTCAGATTTATCTTCATTTGCCATTTCACTCACATCTTTATGTTTTGAAGAAAAGTGTCGCTCAATATTATAAGTCCTGGCGGTAATTATATCTGTACATAAAGTACATATCAATTTGTCAGCATTTTCGATACACCCATACTTTTCTGTCCACACATCTTGAAATAATCCCTTTTTTGCTTTTTGTTTGTTCATGGTAATTTTTTTAAATAATGATATTTATTTCACTAGGTCAATATTATTGTGTTACTGTACTACACGTGCCATAACTGACATACAACTGAGATACCGACGCGCGCATCCAAGAATGGTACAATTTGTTCGGACAATGTCGCTGCATTCCGCATACTACCGGCCGATTCCATATCCTGTCAGGCGGGGTGGGGCCTTAACTGATATTTTTATATGTTATACTGGATTCAAATTTGGTACGTTCATAACTTTGCGACAAAAATTTTTTTGGGAAAAAGAAAAAAATGTTTGTATACCTTATACTTTATTTTCGGAACTAAAGTGGGTCACTTGAAATTACCAAATGGGTCACTCGGTGACCCACGTGTCATAGGTTGCCGACCCCTAGTCTAAGATATAATGCCCTACGAATAAAAAGAAAACTAGAATATGAGTACTGCCCGCCGGGAGGCGACAGATGTAACTGGCAAAAATCTGAAGCCACTGGAGAATATTTGGAAGTTTTGAATCATCTTCCACCACTTTATCCGAACGAACATTTTCTTTTTATTTATGAAGACAGATAATCTATTTCAAATACGCTTAGGCGGCTAAATACGAAATGCGAACGAAATTTTTAATTCGTCCGTCTGGCGTTTTGCTTCAACACATTTGAATTCTGGACTTATCATTGTGGAAATTGCCGCGTATTTAGTCGCCGGATATATCGGCGAAAGAAGCTCGTAAAATCCAAAAAGAGGAGATTCAGTTCAAAAATCAGCTTCATGACGAAGCTGAAGGACATTTGTATGGCCCTGGAACCGCCAATCAATACTGAAGTCGTTGAATTTCCCACAAACGGATAACTATTACCAGAACCTTCCTGAATTCCATTTTACAACATCCCATCATACAAAATTTATTAAAATAGTTTATCCACAACTATTAAGTAATATATGTATTAAATACGCGATTTCTATCAAGTAATGCCATGCATTACTAAATACTGTTGAATAATAATGACACTTCGATGGAATAATATTTATTACTCCACCGTTGTGTCAAATTTGACATTTCATAAATATACTTATATATATATGAATTTAAGCAACTGTAATGTAACGATTAATAATTATTATAAAAATTAATTTTTTGTGTATTAGAAACGTCACTATTAATAAATAATGTTGTTCCTTTATCTCTTTATCTTTTGTATTTTTGAACAAACGTATATAGTTGTGAATATGCGGTATACATAAATCGCATTTTTTGTTTGCCGTGTCAAAATGTCAACTTCTGACAGTGTTTGTAGAAAGAAAATTGTTCTTTATCTTTCGTATTTTTTGAACAACATTTAAGTTGTGGATAAAGTATAGTATTTAACTCGCGTATAATGGCTATTACCCACTCAGATGTTACAACACTCGCCTGACGGCTCGTGTTGCAATTTCTTCGTGGGTAATAGCCATCATTACACGCTTGTTGAATAATATACTATTAATTATGTAATAAATTGCTACAAAAATTTAATATGAGATATGAATGATAAAAATTTATAACATTAACTATGTAATAGTTAAGATATATATTCTGAATCGCATTCATTTTTTCAATTGTGAGCTGGTTTTCATATACAGACGAGAAAACAAAAAAGGTTGATAGAATTTTCAATAAAATTTATGACTGAGTATTACGACTTCTATATTTCACAAATTCTCTAAAAACGTATAAAAGGTAAGATATAAAATATATATGAAATATTATGTAGATAGAAAAAACAATTAAGATTAGACTTTCCTAAAAAGAAAGATAAAAGAAAAGATTTCAGATGTAATAGTACATTACTTCAGTATATTATAGTACCGTTCATTTTGACCAAAAAATTTCAAATACAATATGTGACAAATTCTCAATGGTTGATGAACTACAACCAGTTGAAATACTGCATAAAGGTCTATATTGCGTTATTAATTTCTCTAACTTACATTTTATATACAAAACAAAGTATTGGTTTTAAGGAGACAGTAAAATGCCACCCTTCAATAGGCATTCCTATTTTATTTCTTATACAGGGTGAGTGATCTAAGCGGGTAAGGCCCATTATGCCTTTATGAGTAAAGATATTTCGAAACGGTTTTTTCCTTGTGATAGCTGTTCATTAGGAGCACATTTTAAAAATATTTTGTATTATACAGAGTATTCCATAACTTTGTGGGTAACCATAGTTATAGTTTTTTAAATGGAATACCCTATATATTATTGCATTTTTGTATTCCCCGTATAATTTTTAATCAAAAAGTAATAAGATGGTATAGGCCTAAAATCTAAAGTTTTTGACTTATTCCTATTTCTCTGAAAAATTCAATGTTTGTATAAAATTATATTTCTCGAAAACGACTTATTAGATGGACACAATTTTTCGCAGTATTGTTTACAATAACAGGTCCTAAGAGAAGAATGTTTTATTTTTTTACAGTTACTAACTGCATGTGCAGGAAACTGGATTAAAATTACATGACACGTTTTTGTATAAAAGTCAATTTTTTTAAATTGTAAGTATATTATTTCATTTTTGAATTTCTTATTAAATTTCACATCAAAAACATGTAAGACGTTAATATTTTAAAAGTGACTATTACTTGTTTCTTTTTGATATAATTTTGTCAGTTTTGTGGTTTTAATTAATATAGTATAGTACTGACAAAAATATATCAAAAAGAGACAATAGCTCAGTAATTGTCACTTTTAAAGTATTAACGTTTTACATGTTTGTGATATGAAATTTAATAAACAATTCAAAAATAAACTGATATATAGGGTGTTCAATTTAAAAAAATGAGGTGTGGCCACCACACGACTTTCTTTACGTATGAGCGTTTCAAATTATAGAATTTTGTATACAAAAATTATTCAAAATCCTATTCTTACTTCTATTTTCTTAATAAATCTCTATAGAATGCATACTTTGCAAGATATTATCAAAAAAGTGCTCCTCGCTAAGAGTAAAAGTGCTACTTCCGGTCTGAATTATGAAATTTTTTTTTTATACAAAAGATATTGAAAATTATGTTTTAAATACTTTTATACCCGTAACGTACTTGTCTAAAAAGCATAACTTGCGAAATATTCGCAAAAAACTGATTTTCGATAAGAGTAAAAGACCTACTTCCGGTAGGAATTTTGAAAAACTTTTTAAATAAAATTATTCTCAATTTTAATTTTAAGTATATATGAATTCTTTATAAATATGTTTAAACTTAGTAATTGACGAAATATTGGCAAAATTCGATTTTTTGGCTGAAGTAAACTGCTACTTCCGGTCTAGCGATTTTACTGAAAAACTAATCAGATCTCAAGAGGGAGATTATACACGTAAATACAAAATTTGGAATTGATATCTAACAGCGGTTTGACCGCTATCGTGGTCACACACACACACACACAGCCAGACACACAGACACACACACAGAAATTTTTTAAAAACCACTTTTGCGGTATCAGGGGACATCAAAAAATTGACTTTTATACAAAAACGTGTCATGTAATTTTTATCCAGTTTCCTGCAGATGCAGTTAGTAACTGTGAAAAAATAAAACATTCTTCTCTTAGGTCCTGTTATTGTTAACAATACTGCGAAAAATTGTGTCCATCTAATGAGTCGTTTTCGAGAAATATAATTTTATACAAACATTGAATTTTTCAGAAAAATGGAAATAAGTCAAAAACTTTAGATTTTAGGCCTCTACTATCTTACATAGGGTGTTCCATTTAAAAAACTAAAACTATGGTTAGCCACCAAGTTATGGAACACTCTGTATAATACAAAATATTTTTAAAATGTGCTCCTAATGAACAGCTATCACAAGGAAAAAACCGTTTCGAAATATCTTTACTCATAAAGGCATAATCGGCCTTACCCGCTTAGATGACTCACCCTGTATATTTCTTATTGTGAAAATTCATTTATGTTTTTATGAATTTTTTTGTTCCAAATGGAAGATCAAATGTATTAAAGAATACTAATAATGTACTATCCCTCCCGAAACCATTTTCTGTAGGAATCACATTTCTATTGCATCTATATCCAAAGAAAACTTAAGTTTTTACATGACTAACATTTATTACAGATTAAATCTTAATTTTTATATTATATTATATGCTTTGACCTTTTTTTCGTCATTTTCTATTTTATCTTAAAAATCAGTTTTAACGTACAATAACGTTTATCTGAATCACCAAAACACATTTTGTTCAAAAGGAAGATTTCTAGCAAACTCATAAACGATGAGTTCAGTTTAATAGTTTGGGAAAATCCTTCTGACATGTTTCCCTTAACACATAAATTTAAGAACGTACTGTAGGTGTATTGAATGTTTTGGAATTAATTGTGGAAATACAAAAATTGGAACAGAAAAATTAAAAAAATATGTATTTTAACCTTTACCGCTACAACACAACAAGAAAATAAAAACAGATGGGAGGAAAAATGGTGTGTATACACAAAAAAAAAATTAGTAAGAACACACAACATGCACCTTTGATTAGTATTATAAGTCAGAACTAAATTCGGATTAGGTTGTGAGTGTTACTCAATTGCAGAACAGCCACAAGTGATCTTACACAAACACAAAAAATATAATAAGTTATACGATATATAGGGCAAACCCAAACTTTTCCAAACTAATCGTGATTGATTTTTTTAATAATAATAAGAATGGTAATAAATAAAAGTAAACTTACGAAGGAAAAACAAAGGAATACTCAATTGAAACAAAATACAAATACGATTAGTATTAAAGAACTAGGTGCAAGGTATAGTGACTAAGGCTAAAAACAACATGATCCTTTCGACGATATTGTAAAATGACGAAAATTCGTTAAATTCTCAAATTCTTTTTTACGTTTTCACTGCTATTTTATTTTATAGTAACTCATCATCAGGGATGGATAACTTTTATCGGACTATCGTTGAATAATTTGATTACAAAAGTACAACTAATTCTAGAGAGACCATACAGGTTGATCCAAATCAAGTGCGCGCTATTGTCATCGCCATTATTATTTTTTAAGCAAATCTAGTAACCTTTTAGTATTATTTAATTCATGAGTATTAGGAAAAATAATTGAAAGAGCATTTTTATGAAAATGTTATGTTTGACATTACTTTAATATACATATATAAGATTTAAATCGATATTATAATTTTCAATGAACGTACAAATATTCTTATATTAAGAAAAGAGATTGTAATTTATAACAGTGATTCTTCCTAGTTTCACAAAAATCTAGCAGGCCATTTACTATTAGAACAAAACAAGAAGGAGTAACTTTCTTCATAACTGTCAAAGAAACATTTGCTGCTAATTTCTAATAACTTATCTGTCTTATTATTGTTAAAATATTATTAATATTGTGTTATGCTATTACCTTCAGATATATTATTTTGTATCTTAAATAATTTTAGTCACTATATGCTATTTATGGTATGACAGATGTGTGTGTCAGAAATTTGAAATTAATTCTATTTCTTAACATTATCTAACGGTAACAAATAAATTAATAAAACTTTTAAGATAATGAATACCTAATATATAATGCGAATATTAGTTTTAACAACAATAATAACCATGATTTATTAGAAGAACAAAATTTGTTATGTAGTAATTTAGAATATATAAAATAATTTCAAATCTGAAATCTGTCATTATATCCTTCTTATTCGTTTAACTGATATCAAAAATTACATTGATAAAGGTTTGCCATACTGTCATGAATTTGTAATGATAATATGACACTTAATGATATAACTTAAGACAGACGTTTTACATTCCATGGCAAACCTTTATCAATATAATTTTTGATCTCGCGGTATTTACCTACTACTAATCTAAGTACTATTATATTACTATGTATTACCAACGAAAAAGGCTGCACTAATTAATGTTTAATAGAAAAAGGTAATACATAGATTAATAAAGAATAGAGGGCCTAATATATCACCTGCGGAACAGAGTTTATAATATTTAAGGTATGTATATGTTAAAATCTACAATCTTTAACATGTAGAACTTTAAAAAGTACTTCTGCAGATGTTAATTTAATTTTTAATTCGCAAATACTTTGAGAATTTAAACTCTGTCTTTTTCTAATATCGTCTTTCTATCGTACGATTTATTGCACTTTTCAGTACTTACAAATAAACGAAAGCTCTTCAGTTCCCCATCAATGATCATGGTAACGTCCTGCTAGGTATGCTGCAGGCTTCTTTATAAACAGACAGAAAAATAAATGTATGTACTAATCACTATAACTTGCACTCTATTAATTTCTTTTTTTATTGTTGTAATTTTTATCTTCTTTTAAAATTACTTTTGTCTTTTATTTAACTCAGTAAAAGAAAAATAGAGAAAACTACCTGTTTTTTTTAAATCATAAATAATCGGTTTAATTTACTGACCTGCCGAATATCTCCTTCAGTTCGTGTTCAGAGACGAACTGTCCCAAGTTGGCCACGAAGAGCGTAGAACAAGGCGGATTGTTCACTCCGAGACCCGGTTGGGATGACGAGGAGCCTACCGGCGATGCCAAGGCCGGACTAGGCAGAAAGTGCGGCAAAGATGCATGCACTGAAGTCAGAGCTGTAGGATGCGGTAATGACATCGGAGGCTACGAAGAAAACGGAAACAAAAAAAAAGGTATTTTAATTAGTTTTTTGCACTGTTATTTTTACCGTCGGAAAATATAAAAAACAGAATAGAGACAGAATCCCAGACTATCAGAAATTGCTTTACAAACAAGGCAAAAATAATGGTGGCGGTATTAAATCAGGACATCATTTTAAAAGAGAGATATATATAAGTAATAAAATCAAAATTAAAAATTAAAAAACAACAACAAAGCTTTAATGTACAAAACTATAGATTTTGGTACATTCCTCATTTGTAATACGTATCACACGAAGATCATTTGGAAACAAAATTTAATGGAAAACGTACTAATATTGTGTCTGAAAAACGTATGTCAATGCAACATCATAGTACATATTTCAGTTTTCAGTGATTGATATGCATGAAAAAATCGAAATATCGAAAGTAAAAATATAAGCAATATCAGTATAGTGTATTGAAAAACCATATTGGTGACTACTTCCTGATTCAGTATCTAATCTGTTGCTAAACTTATTGTATTCCTCAGAGACAACGACGAATATGTGAAAATTAACTAACAAAAGTGAAACATCCAACTAATCATAATCATATATATAATACTACTATATCGCGTGTAGACAAGGAAAACTTCGCTCCAACATTGTGAAATAAAACATATGGTGCTATGCCGTTTTAGAGGCAAGTTGTCCAAACTGCGCATGCGTTACAAATAATTTTTCAAATTTAGGTATGTTTGTTTATCACATAGATTCATTACTATAAATATTTAATTATTATTTGTACATTGTTAAACAAGTATAAATAGTTTAAAAATCGACAAACCTCTTTATAATTAATAATTGTGCCTTTTCAAAAGTGGAAAAATAATTTAATTTCCCTTAATGAATGAAAAAATATCGTCCTGGCATCATGTGCAAATCACAGACAAACAAACGATTATACTGAAGAAGTATATTTGTCAAAAGCTGTACGAATTGTGGTTATGTTATCGTAAATATTGTAAATTAATTAAGTAAAACCCGCAATCAGTTCAATTGCATTGCAACTGTGTTTCTTTGAATATATTATAATGGGATATCGTGAACAGAAAGAAAAACACCTCTATAGGTCATGTACAAAAATTTGTGATATAATAACACCTAAATTATTCAACTTAACATACAAGAATAATAATAATGAATTAGATATTGTGGTATTCTTGTATCGAGAATTACTCTCATTTAGATCGGAGCAATGTACAGAAAGAACACAGTAAATTTTACATGAATTAGGTAATTATATTTTTATATTACGTATTAAAATATTTGAATTGCTCATAATAAAAAGGCTTCTATTAAACCTCTTAGAAGAGACACATACCAATCTTTTTGTCATGACCTTCTAATTTTTTTGGTATATGTCTAATAGAACATACATGTGTTTATAGAAAATTGAAGAATTTTGACATGTCTACCTCGGAATCCACAGATCCCATATGATATGAGATAATAATATGCCGAAATTGGGTATTTTGAGAAGAGATTGCACCGGTTATTGGAATTTATGCTATGATGCATCACTGATTGTGAAAATAACTTCCAGGATGAACACATTATTTATAAGATAGTGAAATGTTTTTTTTTAATCATCTCAGTTTATGAGACATAGACATTAAGAAAAATGTATTGATTATGAATATGCTATTAGAAACACTACAGAAATTCAAGTTTATCACAGTAATTGTTTGTTTATATTCTTTGCTACCATATGGGCGTAAATTACGCTTTATCACGTTTTTATTTTCATGAATGGCTAAATCATTCTAAATTCAAAAAAAAAGTTAACAACAATAAAAATTAAATTCAATCACAAAAATGTAATGCTGATTAATTCCACAACTTTTTCTAAAACATTAATGTTTCAGTGTATATTTCGACACACAATTAAATAAAGGAACACAACAGGAATTTAATTAGTTCTTTACATTGTTGATTATGCGACATTATATTGAATAATGTACGTAGACAAATATAAAATATATGTTGTTTTATTCTTATATATAGCCAAAATACTAAATACAGTAATTTAAGTAATTTTATTTGCTTTCTTAAGCTTAAAAATACATAGCAAAACTATATGTTGAAATATAATACAATCTGACTTATATAAAACATACCTGAATCTATTCGATTGTGTATGTAAAACATTAATTTATGCGTTTTCTGTAAATCAAAATGAAACGATCGGTATTTACAATTAATAATATAATTTCACATATTCCAGTAAGCACGTATAAATCAACGCAGAAGTTATAACTTCACAAGTTTTTCTGTTAATAATTCACTGGAATCAGCCTTCATATCGTTTATTTATTCTACCGCGTATTTTCTGGGTAATTCTACAAATTCACCGATGAACTAAACTTGCACAAAACTGAATTCAATAAAAAAAAAACAACCTTGCGTATGCTTTCAGTAATATCATAGTTATAGATGTCAATTTTAATCAGAGGTTATAATTATGTTTTCCGTTTATCTGTCATTTCGTAAATTTTAAAATGGACATTTTGAGTTGACGCATGCGCAGAACAAGCAATGTGACCAATTCTATTTCTCTTAGTTGGGACGAAAAATTACACAATATCAAGATACAGCACACGCAATATAGTAGTATTATATATATGATCATAATACACCTAAGCACGTCCAATTCATCATGTTATCATCAGTTTCCTTCGGTTTAAGGAATCCAAGTTTGAGAGTAATCAAGTTCAAAATTAAAAATGTAAAATTATTGAAAAACGAGTGTCTAAGATGATGGTAATTTTAACATTTAATAATATATATGTCTGAAAGCGTCTATAAGAGTTTATTTTCTTTAATTGCTTTGACACAAATTCTTTTGTGTCTGTGAAAGTGTCACAATAATTACTACTGAACGTTATCGGGTACACCGACTAAGTTAAGGGTAAGTTGATCAAATATATTTACAACGACTTTTGTGATCCCCTAAACTCCCCGATAATAATTAAATGGCCAGCGTGGAGTTCGAAATCACTACGCTTGGATTATCACACTCTACTCTAAAATTTTAAAATTTTACTAACGAGTGGTTGAGGATGTTTCATTCGTATGTCCTAACTTTTAGATAAGAACGTCTAATTCTTCATGTTACCATAAGTTCCCTTCGCGTCGGTTTGACGAATTCTTGCGTTGTTTGAGACTAACCATGTTCGAAATTAGGTTTTAACGTTTGTTTAAAAGTTATTAAAAAACCCAGTGTCCACAGTGACAGATGGTTACGAAATAAAATAATAGCTTTTATACGAGTTTTTTTCCTTAATTACCTTACTCTTATGTATGAGAAAGCGCGACAACAACGACTACTGAAATACACCGGAAGCACTGACTGAGTTAAGGGCAAGTTTATCAAATATATTTACCATCAATATTGTGATCACTATAGGCCGGACGTACCAGGTTGAAATTTTGACGGAGCAAAGAAATAATGTAAACATCACGCAGTTACTGACTAGCACTATTCATGTGGTGAACTCCACCATCTGTTGTTGTCTCGAAGACGGTCAACAAAAAAGACGATTTTACTCGCAAATTCCTTTCTTCATCGGCGTAGATAGAAGGGTGACCAGTTTTTAAAATTTATTCTATTTACTTTATAATTCGTAAGATAAATAAAGTACGGAGAGTTAGTTTCGTTTTTTCATTGTTTTGACTGATAATTACATACTTCGTAAACTAATTACATATTTTGAAAATCGAAATCTCAAATTAAAAGCTGGGTTAACTACATTAGATGTGGCTATTAATAATTTCAAAAGTATTCGAAGTGACTTCGGATGTGGCCTTCGGCAAAAGTTAGACGCAGTTTTTAATAGATATCCAGATTTAATAACATTGCAGCAATTGTGCATGGGGACAATAACAAAAAAACCTAACTGCTAAATACGCTGAAATAATAAAAGAATATTTCCAGTACGCATCTATAACCAGTTGCGATGTGGAAAGGACGTTTTCTATCTTCAAGGATGTACTTCATTCAAAGAGAACAAATCTCACTGAAGAGAACCTTGAGAAAGTATTGCTAGTAAATATTAGTACTCCTTTACTCGACTTGAACTAAAAAATGAACAAATAATAACGTATTTTGTATTTTATAGATCACCACCCACTTATTATCCAATTATATAAACAAAATTAAAACTCTTTAAAAATAGAAAATTTCAATAGTGCGCCCACGGGATATGAGTCATCAACCTCTAGCGTCCGGTCTATATTCATTAGTAATTAATAACAAAAATAACAATTGGAAAGCAAGCTGTCATCCAAACATTTTCATTGACTAACTTAGAAAGAATGTAAATGCGAAATGTGTAACACTGAAAATGTAAACAATTAAGCATATAACAGCCGCTATTATCGATGTAGTTTCATTAAAAAGATCTAGATCTATCATAAACAGCATTTAATTACACTACATAAATAATATCGACTCGAATTGTGTAATTAAAGGAGTGATTATAAAAATTAGAATTAAAGCTGTCACATACCATTCATGTAGGTCATCAGAAGGTCTAGATTTATCTTAGACGGCTTCTAATCTCAACACATTAATACGGACCATGTATCAAGTGTTAATTATGTGTTAGTAGCCACAGAACTATATGTTTCTACATTATTCTATTTCTACATTATTTGGTTTCTTGTTATCCAATTGTTATATAAATAAATTTAAAACTCTTTAAAAATAGAAAATTTCAATAGTGCGCCCATGGGCGATGAGTCATCAACCGCTCGTGTCCGGTCTATAGTGATCACGTAAGTTCCAGGGTATCAATTTGACACCCACCGCGGGGCTCAAACCCACAACCCTGAGATTAAGAAATTTGTGCACTTCCGACTGAGCTATCGAAGCAATTTTATCAAATATATTTACTATCACTTTCGTAATCCTATAAACTTGGTGGTGTTATTGGTACTTCACCAATATTACAAATTTGAAAATTTTCATCTTCTTCTTTAACAAATGTCCATATGTTCAAAACTTTTCGGGGAGTTGTTAATTTCGAACATTTATCTATGAAAGTGGTGATATTTTTTGAGAATTTATCATACATCCATATCCAATGTTATCAGTGGCTCAGTAGAACATATTTTGACACAAACCGAAAAAAATGTAATAAAACCCAGTTCCAAATATTTGTTTCTTGCTACTGCTTAAGTTCGCCCTGTATTATGATTTTTCCTAACATTTAGTGGCCGCTGCAACGTTTTTGAACGATTTTCAGTTCATTTTCTTTACCAATTGATTTATATTATAATAATTATGATCTTTTCTTTTAGGCCCTCACTGTATATTGCAAGTATATTCGGTTGTCGTATCTACTTGATGCGTCACAAGATCTCTTTATTTAGAATTTGTGGTTTGTGATAATTTTTATTAATGTTAAAAAAATATTTAATTTATTGTTGGTATATTTTTGTATGAATTGTTTAATTTATCTGTCATTTTGAATAAATCGTAATTTTGTTTACATTTAAGTGAACTGGTACCATTTAGTGAAAATTGTTTAGTTATACTCATTCTTTACGGATTAGAATTAATTGAAAAATTGCATTTTAGATTCTCTTTGATTGATTTCTCTGTCCAAAAATTCTTAGATTGAATTTAAGACAACTAACAATTAGTCTTGTAATATTTCACAGACAGTATCTAATTTTTCAACAAATGTAATTTCCCGCTTCCGATGAGATGAAGCTGGTCATTGTTAGGCGAAAACCTTGTCACTTTAAAATAGTCATCTGGTCGGAACAGTTGTCTTTTCTTTTTCGGGATTATGTCATCTTAGTGCCTATTATACTCTACTTCTGTAGAAGTTGATTGGGAAAGTAATTGTATTGTTTTATAACGACTTGTTTCGGATAATTAGCTACAGATCAAAACTTATGTTGGTGAAACTGCATTTGAAACGTAACATTTTTCTCAGGGCCGAAGATTCTCAAATAGAGTACAAATTTCGAATTGGATGTTATTGTTTTACATGGGAACTAACGAATACTCTTCTCAAGTGAACTGTCACAATTGAAACCAGTCATTTTAAAACATCTCTATGATGTTGACAAAATCAAATTTATAGTGTATAATTCCATACCTTCAAAAATCAGAAACTTTTTGAAGTGTAAACTTCTTTGGGCGCGGTGCGTTGATTCTGGGCATTGAACAAGACTGAGCTGTCACGCTCGGCTATGTAACGCTCGTTCGGGTAAAGTCGGCTCGAGTCGACTAAGGGAACGAGAGAAATACATCATATAGAGGTATTTAATTTCGATTAAATTGAAATTTAAATGAATAAATAAATTCATGTCCCCGAGCAGATTCGATCCCGAGCCGCACGGGCGAGAAGCCGGCACGTTAGCATCAGACCAGCGCGGGACTCGTAAGCGAGTATTCATATTGTCTATATATATATATATAGACAATATTCGCCTGGTCTGATGCTAACGTGCCGGCTTCTCGCCCGTGCGGCTCGGGATCGAATCTGCTATATATATATACATACATGCGTCCGAACCGATCCAGAAGCGTATCGGAAAATCTCTCCGTCGAGGAACCCTTTAAAGTTGTGGTTTTAAGCACATCCATTTTCTTGTTTTTAGAATTTAGATCTAACAGAATCAGTATTGAGTTTTTACTATTACTAACATTTCCTACATGATCTCCAGATAACTTATAGAAATTCCCAAATGATCTTCGTGATTATTTTAAAGCTTTAATTAAAAAAAAAAACATCAGCAACAATTTCAGCAAATGATAAATACCATCTTCTCGAAACCCAAATAGCACAAAGGCATTCAAATATAAAATTATATCTTCTCACTTACGTGATACAACAGGGGAATGATTATAAGTACCAACTTTCTACTATTTGAGCTATTCTTTGCATGTGAGTGTGAAACAGATACTATCTATGCATGTTTGCGTATTTGTGTGTGTAGCGATGCATACGTCAGTGTTACTGGATGATTATATATATGTGGAGACAATAAAAGAGAGTAGAATTAGAACTAACGTGGTGATGGACTGGGGCGCCTGCTTGTTGCAGCTGAGAGTCCAGAGTTTTGTCTGTAGATAGTCAAAGATAGGAACGTACTGGGACCTGGGGATGCAGAGCTGGATGCACAAGTGTTGCATGTTGAAGAGCAGCGCCTGGTAATTCGGCGGCGGCCGAATACGCCAACGGATGGTGCCAGATCTCCGGACCACCTGGGAAGAAAGGCGCTCCCAAATCTATATGATGAGAAAAAGAATTTCAAATTAGGCAAACTGGTCTCTAAAAGCAAATTATTTTGCGACTTGATTCTTTAATATAATCAGTAAAAAATTGACTTATCATTGCTCTCAATTTTTAGACTAACTAATCAGAATCAAGTCACAATTTCAATGTATAATTTAAATTACATGTATTTACAAGTATATTTGATATGCTTGATCATAAACATTTTTGTTAATTATCAAAGCCTGTCCCATTAAAATTTTCCCAACACATATAAAAACCTCAATGTTTTTAAATTTTTACCGGAAATTGATATAGATGCGATAATTTTGTAGCTGTCAGACTAAGAACTTTTTATTTTGTAGTGCAAACCGTTAGTTACCTCCTAGAGTTACTGGAACCAACTATTGTAGTTTTCTGGCTATAAAGCGTTGTTATTTCATTACTCGTAGATTTTTGATACTATACCCTGTGTCAGAATAAGAAGGAGTGATTCAAATATACCGCCGAAACATGGAACACACATCTTAAAATGTAATAGATAATTTGATATGACATCATGACAATTGAGGTTAGAAGATCTGTACTATTTTTAACTAAGAATTTAACCGTTTTGTGTTTCATTTACTAAATGAAAGTAGTAAACTTTGTTCTGAGCGTTTTGAGGAGGATTGCCATTAATAATTACTATACATTTTAGTGAATGTGTTATACCAACATGAAAATTGTGAATCAAGTCTATTTATTATTAAATATTTGTACCTGAGAGCAAGAATGAATCAAACCTTTCATATTTTATCAACAAGTCCTTAAAAACTAGCAGAAGAAGTTTTGCTTATTAGTTCTTATTTTAAATATCAATAAAAAAAACTTATATACATAAATGATTCGTATTACTGTTACAAAAACCTTGAGCAGGTAAATTCAAGCAACCATTCTTTGAAATGTGAATCTTACATACAACAGTAATAAATATAAAAATTTATATCGGCTCAAGTTGCTTACACGACCTGCAAACATAATTACATATATACATTACTAATTATTATTTGCTATTTATGTATTTTGAAAATATGGTGAAAAATTTTAATTATAAAGTATAACAAATTTTTATTTAGCAATAATTTGCTTAAAGTAATTTTCGGTGTGCAGTTTAAGCAAATTATTTTAAATGTGCCGTAATATCTTAATGTTTACTTTTTTAATGTGTCATATGTTGAATATACAGATGAGATCAAATTTATAGCCCCTCGGCAAAAGTCTGATGAAGGTTCAAACATAGAACCGAAACGTCACGAGCCGTAAAAAAAGCTAGGAATTTTTATTTTTACCTAAACCCTAATTCTACCTTCCCTGGTAGTAACTTTTATACACAGTTATATATATATATATATATATATATATTAAATATTACATTAAATATATAAGTTCCTCCCGCTCTTAACGTAATGTCACAAACTTCCCCCTCTTCATTTAGGGAAAGACATAAATATGAATGTTTACAAATATTTTGTATTATAATATTCATCACCTGATGAAGCCCTAGTAGGGTGAAACAATTGTAGTGAAGTGAATAAAACTGTTTTGAACTCAATTTGAATTTATTTCAATTTTTTACTTGTAGATTACGGAGTTTCAACACGTATCTCCGTTCTCAATCAATAACCTAATAGAATTTTCATTATAATCATTCTTTTCTCACCTACAAGTAGAGAAATACCTTCAGCTTTCAATGTTCATTGATCAAGCATATACACATATACGATATTCGTCTTCATTAAATAATGTATACGCTTCGTATATTGCGTTGTATTGGTACATATTATCAAGTATGTCCATATAACATGTGAGCATGTTGGACGTATATGGTTACATCCTTAACAATATGCATTAAATATCACGTCCATTTAATAAATAAATAAAAAGAAAAGAACTATCTGTAGAAGAAGGAATAATAAATACACTAAATGATGACTACTACGTTTTTAGAACTACAGGAGAGAAGCTCCGTGAAGGGAAGTGTAGGAAGGGTTAGTGCGGGCAGGTAGCTGCTGCCACCCCTTTGTCCCCGGGGGCGGCGGGTGTACTTACGTCCTGTGAGGGGGTGCATCAGAGTTGGGTGCGTGTTGGCGGCGTTAGCAGCTTGCTGTTTGGGCTTGCTAACCTTGGTGTTACTTTTAGCAAACTCCAGTCGAATCGTCTGAGGCATGTCGGGGTCAAACCTTACGCCCTGCTGCAAAATTGCCCACAAAAAGAGTGAACGTGAATTTAAAAATGCATTTACTTGTGTTCGGTTAATTTTGATTGTCGTCTTTGTTTGGTTTTAAACGTTTCAGTTCATTTAATAATAAATAAGATTAGCTGATGTCAATTTCTATTTCTTTTTAAATGTGAAAGTCTATCGCTTCAGTTGCCGTTCTTTCTATGAAACTGCTTCGGTTAAATTATGTGGAATGTTCAATTTGTTATATTATTCTTAACAAGAAAGAACTATATTGGGTATTACCATAGAAATTGATGCTTACTAAGTGGACACAATAAAATAACATCTTATTTCACTATACAAACAGATTGTCAGAATAGAAAGATTTTGTTACTACTGATGAAGATTCAAGTAGCTATATATCAAAAATTGTGCTTTCTAGTTGAAGAATTCAATTTAACATTCAAGAGTGTTGAAATAATATTATGGACATGGTAAATATTGACAATAACTATAACCTTCTTTTCTGTTATCAGAACAATTACTTTCTACATATTATTAATAAGAAATAACAACAACTATAATGCCTTTTATAATACTGCAATTAGATGAAATATTTAAGATTTTAAACATGTAGTTTTAAGAGGAACTGCTGAAAATGATGCAAGAAGATTAAAAAAAAATGAAAGTTTTTTAAATTTCTATAGCTTAATATTACTAATTGTTTCTGCAGTAGGTCTACTTCTTGTTATTCGTAAACAGTTTACGAATAACAAGAAGCAGAAGCAAACAGTGTGATTTTGCCGAAACGTCGTTAAGAAACCAGCACCGGTCTTTTCAAAGACCAAGCAATAGAAATAAAACACAAACAATTGTTTCAGATTCACACTATATTCAACTTAAAAATACAACACCTGTTTCGCTACACTGTAGCTTCCTCAGGTGATAACAAATTTGTTAAGTTGAATATAGTGTAAATCTGAAACAATTGTTTGTGTTTTATTTCTATTGGAATATGGATTTACATCAAGTAAAGCCCGAATCTATTGAATTTTTCAAAGACCAAGCAGTGGAAAAGCGGAAGAAAAACCGGAATCCAGTGACAACACTCACTTTAAATCTTTTTCAATATTTTTCTTGTTTTATAATTACATTCATTTAAAATCCACTAAGATTTGCACATAATTTATCCGAAGCTTTTGTCGACGATGATGAAACCAAACTGAGTATGTCGGTAAAAATAAAAACTGAAAATAAGGGTGTTAGTGATTACTATTTATAATACTTCGTTTTTAGTAAATAAATAGTAGTTATAAGTAAAAGAGTAAGTAGTATATGATGGATTATTTGATAAACTAACGCCATATTGAAAGCTGATTGGTAAATAGTCTGCTGGTGACACACGGTGCATATAGGTGCATGCCACATCAGGGGGAATATGTTACAGGGTTACTTGTGTAGCGTGTGTTTATATTATATTTCGTGTGTCTCATTTCCTCCGTGTTGGCTATATAATAGGATTTAGTGTATGTATATATAATATATATAATAGGATATATAAAGTATATATATTTATATATATAAAGTCGACCCACCTGTAAATCTTGTTTGGCTGCTTCCGCTCCTGCTCTTGTATTGAATGTCACAAAACCGACAGGCTAGAAATGAGATAATCATTTATTCATACAACAAAGGGTAAGTTTTGACGTAAAATATTTTGGTTGAGATATAGAATAATCTTTGTGATTTGCATTCAAACGCTACTGTTGTGGTTGTGGCGATATTGAATAAATTTTTTTCTTTTAAATTTATATATAACATACTATTATGCATCCTCCAAAAGTTTTAAAAATAGGTATATATGTAGGTGGCTTTTGCCGTTTAATGCATGACAAGAAATCGATTGCATAAACGTCAACCCAAAGTTCGATTTTCTAGAAATATCGAGAATATCACGTACGATGAACATTCATTTTATATGAAATGTTACGATTATTGTTTTGAAATGTCTTTTTCGATGACAGTTAATGAAGAAAGCAATCTAATGAAGAGTTTCCTTACATTTTAAATTTTGATTTGTTATTTTCGGGCGATATGTCCTGCTCCTTATTTTGAGAAGCACGAGCACGTTAATTTGGGATAAGGTTCTCAATTTTGCGTTGAAATTCTGCATTACTTATCTAATTAGTTATTTATTTCTTTGTTATTGCACACTAAGTGCCATATTCTGGTATTATTATTTAGTTGGAGTTTTCGGTATATAGTAGATTTCTGAACTTCCTTAGTTAATTGTTTTCGTGCTCGGTTTTGTTTTCATGTTTATTTTAATCATGTACCTTTTTAGCTGTACTTACGGGCATGCTCCATTTGCGCGCAAGTGTGTCTAGTGTCTTTAGTGTGCGACCTTTGTTCATCTATCACTTCTGCATAGTTAATTTTAGGCGGAAGATCCATTTCCTTTATATTCTTCATAATTTAATCATGTACCTTTTTAGCTGTACTTACGGGCATGCTCCATTTGCGCACAAGTGTCTTCAGTGTGAGACCTTTGTGCACTTTGTCTTCGATATCCTCATTAAAAACTCCAGTTCTAGATTCCGTTCATCTCTCACTTCAGTATAGATAATTTTAGGCGGTTTGCCAATGCCATAGTAATCGAGATTAGAAGTAGAAGTAAAATATGTATCGCATTGCTTATGATTTTTGTTGACAGAAATCATTGGATTTATTCTGGATTATCAGTTAGTGATTTTCGGCTAGCGTGAATTGAATAATTGTCGATAATTTGTTGCACATATGTTGCCTCGTGGCCGCGAAGCCATTGTTCAGCCATTCACCTTTTCCGTAACTGCCGAGAAGATTTCCGTAAATTTTGTCTAAGAAACATAGTGTTAGTCTCTTGCCGACTAAGATTAAAGTTTTACGTAAATCCCGTTAATTTAGGTTATGTAATTTTTGTTCAATTCCTCCTATCTTTCAAGCACCCATTTCGTCAATTTTTCCATCTGAATGGGGGGAACTGTTGTTTTGTTGTAATTTATAAAAGGGAGGTCATTTCTAAAGGGGATTTCTTGCTAATTTGATTTTTTTTAAATCTATTTAACTGTGGAAATTTATATATTTAGATGTGTGAGTATTTGTCTACAGTGTCTACATCTGTTGTAAATCGGGGTTGAATCAAGTTTAATTTTAGTTGTTTGTAATTATACATGTAACCTCTTAATGAAAGAATTCAAAATTAAATTTTACTTTTAATTGTAACCTCATAATATTTTTTTTTGAGGCAACTAATTTTCTTGTGTTTATTATTCATAGATAGAATGTTTGCACGCACGTTGGTACTTAAATATTAATTAGTTAATTGAGAACAGATTGTAGAGCTGTTCGATAGAACAACTCCGTCGTTAAGTGTATTGTCTAATTTTGGTATATAACATGTCTGCACATAATAAGGATAATATGTCCCTTTTAACTGATATACCGGGTGTCTGTTTAAGCTCGGCCACCGGCCATATCTCGGCAACCGGTTATCGTACAACCTGGAGGAAAAAATCTTTGTAGTGAAATGGACCACAGGAATTTCAACCAAAATATTTTTAAGTTTCCAAAATGATCGCAAGGGGGCGCAATGGGGGGTATGTCTGCATACAAAAATAGGCATAATTTGGGTTTGACCCAACGGATTTTAATATTTCTGGGCTCATTACATAGAGAATTTTACAAGGAATTAAAAGATATGTTGTACGAAATTATGTGGTTGTCAAAAAAAGTAACAGGGGGCGCTGTTCTCAATTTATGTATATTACTTGTTTTTTCTATGAAATTTTAAATGGAACGGTATATTTTTAATACCGTTATATTCAAGCACATAAAAAACTGAAGAGAGTGATGAAAACCGGAAGTTGCTACCTCTTTTCTTAACGAAGATAATTCAGAAAAATAAAAAAAATTAAATATGAATTTATTTATTTATAGGGAGTAATAATTTAATTTTAATTTTAAAAGAGTCTCTAGACAGCGTATAGTTCGTTTTCACTTAAATTTTCATCATACTCTTCCATAAATGTATTAATTTCAATCTTCTCACCGATTTTTTAATTCATTGCATATGTTCCGTTAGATTCTCTTTTAAATGTTTTCAAATTATCTAGCGATTTTTAAGTTACATGTCTTGCCTTTTTAGATATTGAAATAAAATAATAACAGTAATAATAATAATAATATATCTTTATTACCCAACAGATATAGCTAGATATAATTATAGGTAAACAGCAAAAATAATTTTCATAACTCATGAACTAAGTAGAAAATAACGAGAGAAAAAACAATATAATATTATGCATTAGTTATAAACAAATCATTTACTTATTAGTAACGAAAGGGTTCAAAAATTGATATCTAATTCGTCCCCGCCTATAACATGAAAGTAAGTAAAAGAACCTATTATTATACCTAAACATAAATAAGAAAATATATTGACCAAGTAATGTAAACGAAAAAAAAAATATATTTAAATCAGAACGTACAAAAAATAAAACAAAAAAAACTGGAACTTAACAAATGTTCAAAGTGTTATCATTATTTTTAATACACATGTTTACTTGTCGATTAGTAGAGAGAACAGTTACTTCAATTTCGGAGGCAGCAATTGTTGTAATCGGCTTTTTGTGATAAACTATGTCTTTTATTCTGCCCCATAAATAAAAATCAAGACTATCTCGCAAGGCGAATAAAAAATCAATAATGTCTTCCTGTCGGATAATTTAGGGAATATTGCCGGGAAGCAAGAATGCATTTACAAAGCATTGAAAATACATTCTGATCATGTCATAAGCTTCAACGTTAGAACATGATATTTTACAAACTTAATAATTATGTGCAGGTGTCCAAAAAGGCTTAATTTGCTAAATACGTACAAAAAGTTTAACTACAAGTGATACTAATATTTTTACATTTAGATTTTCATGGCCCACCTTGGAAATCCCATAATAATGTAATTTAGTATCACGGTGCATGCGATGTTGAATGATGAAAATTTAAAAAAAAAAAGCAAACTACACTGTTCAGTATTATTATTATTTTATTTCAATGTTGGACAGGACAAGAAATGATATTTAAAAAATAATGGCTAGAAAATTTGAAAACATTTAATAGGATAATCTAGAGTAACATATGAAATGAATTAAAAAAATGATAAAAAGATTGAAATGAATACATTTATGGAAGAGTATGATGAAAATTCAAGTGAAAACGGACTATACACTGTCTAGAGACTCTCTTAAAATTAATATAAAATTATTACTCCCAATAACTAAATAAATTTGTATTAAAATTTTTTTATTTTTCTGGATTGTCTTCGTACGACTATGTCTTCGTCAAGAATACAGGTAGCAACTTCCGGTTTTCATCACCCTCTTCAGTTTTTTATGTGCTTCAATATTACGGTATTAAAAATATACCGTTCCATTTAAAATTTTAAAGAAAAAACAAGTAATAGACATAAATTGAGAACAGCGCCCTCTGTTACTTTTTTTGACAACCACGTAATTTTGTACTACATATCCTTCAATTTCTTGTAAAATTCCCTATCTAATGAGCCCAGAAACATTCAAATCCGTTGGGGCCAACCGAAATTATACCTACTTTTGTACGCAAACATACACCCCTCCACCCTCCCCTTCGTATGGGACTTAGATCAAAAATTTTCTAATGAAAATTGTATAAAAGCGTCTAAAAATATTGCTAGTAAAAATTTTAATGTATCTTAATCTAGAATTTAATGAAAAATTATCGAATTTTTAATTCATCTTGAGAATTGCGCCCCCTTGCGATCATTTTGGAAACTTAAAAATATTTTTGTTGAATTTCCTGTTGTCCATTTCACTATCAAGATTTTTTCCGCCAGGTTGTACGATAAACGGTTGTCGAGATATGGCCGGTGGCCAAGCTTAAACAGACACCCGGTATAATAATATATAAAATTGTTAATAAAAATATCGTATACCTTCTGAAAGCCAGGTGCTTAGACCGCACATGAGATTCTGACATAGCCTAACGACTACCAAAATAGCCGTGTCCTCCGAATCACGGTAATAACTCAGTGAAATTTTTGTATGTAAAAATATGTAAATGGTGTCTGGAAATCAAAGCCAGAGTATCGAACCATTACAACAATTCAATAAATGCTTTCATTTCTTTAAGAAACTCAAGTATATATACTCCAATATCTAAAAATGTATTTATTAATGTATGTACACGTCTTGAAATAAAAAGAAATGTTATATTTTCATGAGAACATCGTACATGTAATATCCGCACAACCACAACTTATTCATGAAGCTTTCGGTATTGTTACCGACTCACACACACATACATTCGAATGTCTTTCATTCTTACCGGCATTATTTTCGAAATGTCATGTCTAATGCGTCCTCCATAATATAAAAGCCCACTTACCGAGGCGGTTTTTCCGTTTTTGCTCGTGACTTTCAGCAGAGAGCCTTCGTATCCCTGTGGACAAAAGGAAAACAGAAAAAATTGCATCAATATTTCACAGGTCAATATCTGCGTGTAGTATTCGTACTTTGTGCGTGTGTAGCTGTGTGTGTGTGTGTTTGCGGTGCGTGAGGCGGCGTGGCGGCGAGACGCAGGCTGGGCCGAACCCGTACACAGGGTAAAGGTAATCCACCCCGCCTATCCGCGTGCTGCGTCACGCTCTTAATCAAATTAAAATTGAAATAAATTCCGGTAATATGAGTAACCGACGAGAGAGCTATGTAACACGAGGGGCACCGCTAATGTAATTACTTACCTCGTAGGCTCTGAATAGGAGATACAATTCGCGGGGCTTGGCGTCCATGGGCAGGCCGCTCACGAACAATGTCCGCACCTAAGCAGAAAAACAAAAGACACATGTTATAATATAATCATTATTAATAACCATTTAATTAAATGTGAGTGTGTAAGATATGCCATTATGTGTGAAATGTGATGTTGATTATCTTCCCGTCTACTAAATGTGTTATAATTTTGTGGTCTAAAAATATGAGTGATGAGACTGATGAGTTTGTTATACAAATTCTAATAATTACGCCACATTTATGTTTAAATATAAATTAATGTATAGCTATCCCGAAGCAACTTTAAATAGGGTCATTATAATTCATTCTGTCATTGAATAAACATAATTAGTATTTAAATAGAATTTTTACCCGCCAAAGGATTAGGAAACCTGTCTTATAAGACCTTGGTTTGAGAGGCGAGCATTTTGTCCGTTATTATAGTAGGAATATTAATTCAATATTAGTAGAAAGACAGTTTGTCAGATGGCTTCTTACGTCATCTTAGTGCACGTTCACGTAAAAAGGTACCCACATCCCAGCACACTCCACAAAAATATGATTTCATTTGCTTATGATACAAATAATTATTTGTATCATAACCAAATTAAATCATATTTTTGACAGTCATAAATTGTCGTAAGTATTAAAAGATATGGAGACAACTCGTAGATAAATTTTCATTTTGCTAACGTTTATATATATAACATAACTTCGAGTTAATTGTTTATTTGTTATATATGTATATATATACCATAGTCGTCAAATTTTAATTTCGGTTTACACTTCTATCCCATGCAGATGACCTTATAATATGCAGCGATGCCTGCTTGCTTAACAGTGGTGGGAGAGCAACGCAGTGGCGGGGGACCCTCACGCCTTACATTTCATAGGAAATGTTTGTCGAGTCTTGGCAGCCTCGCTTATGTTTATCTTTAGTATATTTCGTCGCGCTCTTTTCCTCTTTCTACTTTCGTATCAGAAATTAAAATATGTCGACTACGGTATATATAGTGTCAGGATAATTTCTTGGGTAAGACAGTCAAGGGCAATTAAAAACGTTTCTTTTGTATGTAATGAAAGTTTGGTTTTTAAAAAAAGAGTCACGTTTTTAATTGCCCTTTGACTGCCTTACCCAAGAAACTATCCTGATACTACAATATACACAGTCACGAAAATATATATATATATGTATATATATGTTGTGTGTGTGTGTGTGTACTGCACCAAACTAGATGGCGAGCGGTGGTAATGCGTTGTAGTGGTTTTTAAAAACGCGTATGCCCACTTTCTGAAGTAGTAGTCAGACTATTGGACTATATTTGTCCCACTACTTCTAATGCTGCGCAGATTTGCTCCCACTGCTCGCCATCTAATTTGGCGTTCACTATATATCTATATATATATATATATTCTTTTCCTTTTTTTCTGATTTTAGTATTTAAGAATGTACTGTATTATTAAATTTGCTAATGTACTGCGCTCTTATGAATAATTTGTCCTCTAAATGCTAATTGCATTAATAATGAGATGGATACTGATAATCGGTTTACAGGTCAATTAGAACTTACGTAAGAAATCCTTTTCAGAAATGTAGGTATTAATGCAGCTATATTATACCGTACGACTAATATCAACATAAGAAAAAGAAATGATTTCCTTCATAGTTTGTTCATTCGTAAACGTGTTAAGCTCTGTGCTATTTGGTGAAACAAAAGTGAATTAAAAAGTTTTGAAAATGCCGAAGATAGCTAAAGCGAAGTCATCTCTAATAAAAAATTGGATAAGTGATTGCAGTGCACTAAAAATTATTGACGAAGAAAGTGTTTTGTGCACACTCTGCGACAAAAGGGTAAGTTGAATTTTGAAATATTTTGCCAATAACAAGTTCTACAATTATGAGAATTTTTTTTTGTGTTCATAAATATAATGAAACAATTTCATGATACATTATTATTAGATATGTTTAATTTTATGTTCTTTAAAGCTAATATATCTTTGTAATATTTCTTTGTCATAAACACCAAAATAACCAAAATCAATCAAATTTAAACAACTTGAGAACTTTACAAAACCAGACAATTTATTTTTCTAGTTTTTGTATTAATATAGTAATTAATAATAATTATTATAACTAAATGTTAACAATATATATTTGTTACACAGATTACCTGCCAGGAGAAATTTTAAGTAGTCCAACATTTGAACATAACATTTCATTAGAACAGGGTTTCTGAAAATTTGAATAAACCGCGGCAGCAACATTTGGAGGAAAGTTTTCTCAGTAATTCGAAGAATCCACAAGAAGCATTTTCCAAAGATTTGTGTAATCTTTTTGTGGGTTGTAATATTCCTTTACATAAATTGGACAATCCGATATTTCAAGAATTCCTGAAAACTTATTGCAAAGTCGATGATAAACCCATTTATGTACCCAGTTCCTCAGCTCTACGCAAGAAATACATCAACGAAATTTATGACTAATATATGGTTATTTACTGTAATAAATAAATATATAATTTGTAAATACGACAATTTATTGTAATAAATAAATATATAATTTGTACATACGACAAATGAATTTTAATTTCCTAAAACATAATAAATAAATGCACATCATAAGTGCATATTGCATATTGTAAGTGCATATTTAGGGATTTTTCAAGTGCATATTGCATGCATTTTTGGCAAACCTTTTAGTGCATATATTTCAGTCTCTAGTCATAAACCATCCACACATATGTAATGCGTAAGCGACAGAAAGTCTGGTTCTTCTCTCGGGGGTATCGAGAATGAAGCGAGAGGTTTCACGTATATTTCTAGAGTCTTTATATGCCGATATAAAGCGGCCGGTGCCTAGAAAGAATTAATTCGTTGAATAGTATTCGTACAGTTCAAATAAACATAAACAATGTGAGTAGTGCAGTTTTATTATTGTTCACAAAATACATAAATATTACTGACATAAATAGTAGTGATAGAAATAAATACGTGTGTTAATTTATTTGTAGTTGTTTCAAGTGCCATACATTTATTTTATATCTTTATATTGTGATTTGTTTTAAGTGTGTAAATATACAGACTTTTTCAAAACATTTGCACGAGTTGTTTATTTCGACCCCGAAAACGCTACAATATCATGTCAAAGCATGCATTATGCAGCATAGGATCTAAATGATATTGTTAAGGCATAATAAAACCCTAACGTTGGTTTACACTACACTCGAATATTACAATAAATTGATATACTTACTTATATACACTAAAAGAAATAATATAGAATATTTTACAAATAACACGGGTTAAGAATGTAATATTCCATACAGTAATTCTTCTTTCTATTTTTGTACATATTTGCTGTATTTTTGGCACTATCATCACAATTTGCTAATTTTGCGATTTGACACACTTTTTGATGCTACCTATATAAAATCTATTGAATTCCTACGGACACATTTCAAAACAGAACAATATTTGATACAACTCTAATCATTTTCTCATTGGCATTTCTCAACTTTAGTATAATATCTAAGTGCACTATTGATAAGAATTACAGCATTTTGATAATAGTTACAGTATCAATAGTATCCAACAGATACAAGTCTAATTACGGAACAATAATTGACAACGTTGAAATGTTTGTAATAAATCCATTTCTTCTAGTGTCGCATATTCAGATTTATCGTTAATATTAGGAACTAAATAATGTCCACCAATGGTGCTTCAGTTCAACCCAGCAATTTTTCAATTAAAATTAAATCTGCATATCTACAAATACTAACATCTTTCTAATTTTAACCTAAAAATGCAAACTTATTTTCTGAAGTGCCTTGAAAATTTTGGAGTGTTGGCGCAGACTATTTTGTAATAAATCAATTACCACAACAACCATATTAAGAGACACGGTTTTTTACATTTTTTTTGAGTACTCTATATGTCCTCATTATTTTGATTTGAATTTGCTGACATGTTAGAATGTTGGCTCATTAATTTCGAGCACGCTGTATGTTATGTTTGAATTTTGTTCCATTTATTTATCCTTACAATTATTATTTTATTTTGTCAGGTTTTGTCATTTGTACGCAGGCATATTTCTGTTAGAATTATTATTATTCATTTCTTTTATTTATATGCGTTGCAAATTATTGTTAATTTCTCCTTGTGTCGACATCTGTCGTTAGCAACCCCTTGCTGTCGTTTAGCAGTTACCTACCGCCGCTACTCAGATTTCAATTTGCTTAAATGCTATTATGTGTGTGTTATGATTTCTCTAAATAAATTTAATTTTTCATTAGCAATTATTGTCTGTTTCATTTGCATTATTATCCAACAGATACAAGTCTAATTACGGAACAAAAATTGACAATGTTGAAATGTTTGAAATAAATCCATTTCTTCTAGTGTCGCATATTCAGATTTATCGTTAATATTAGGAACTAAATAATGTCCACCAATGGTGCTTCAGTTCAACCCAGCAATTTTTCAATTAAAATTAAATCTGCATATCTACAAATACTAACACCTTTACAATTTTTACCTAAAAATGCAAACTTATTTTTTGAAGTGCCTTGAGAATTTTGGAGTGTTGGCACAGACTATTTTGTAATAAATCAATTACCACAACAACCATATTAAGAGACATGGTTTGTTACATTTTTTTTGAGTACTCTATATGTCCTCATTATTTTGATTTGAATTTGCTGACATGTTAGAATGTTGGTTCATTAATTTCGAGCACGCTGTATGTTATGTTTGAATTTTGTTCAATTTATTTATCCTTAGAATTATTATTTTATTTTGTCAGGTTTTACATTTGTACACAGGCATATTTCTGTTAGAATTATTATTATTAATTTCCTTTATTTATATACGTTAAAAATTATTGTTAATTTCTCCTTGTGTCGACATCTGCCGTTAGCAACACCTTGCTGTCGTTTAGCAGTTACCTACCGCCGCTACTCAGATTTCATTTTGCGTAAATGCTATTATGTGTGTGTTATGATTTCTCTAAATAAATTTAATTTTTCATTAGCAATTATTGTCTGTTTCATTTGCATTTTATTTAGCATTAATTGAACTCTGGTTGTTAGTCGCCACCTTGTATTTAGAGCTGTATGTGTTGTATACGTTGCGAAGTACCCAGTACCTTAGTTCAAGTTGGGGTCGCTGCCGTCAAAAAGTCATCCGGTCACTTTCCCATTGATTGTCGTTTTAAAAACAAGCAGAAGTGTCTTCCGACTGTGAACCTTTATTGCAATTTGTGTTGAACATTATCGATTTCCGTAAACCCTCACGTATGTCGTGGATGAAGCTGTAATAAAGGGATTTAGTTGTTGTTGTTTAAATTTTGACATATCGAATATTCTTACAACCACCGTCGCGGAAATAACTTCTGGTGAACATTTTTGTATTTCTTTTCAGTCATCCTTAAGGCTCGTTGTTTTAATTGTCCTTTCAGCTGTAGTGCTACCCGCCTAGTATATTGGGAAAATAATGTCGACCAGCTACAGGTGAATTTGTAAAAGCACTGTCGGCCATTCTGCCGTTGGGGCCTCGTGTAAAGATAATTTACAATCTCTGTTAAACATCGAAGCCTGGAATATCCTTGCCGCATTTGGAGTGTACTTGGTATTTTGGGTCGACCGTGATTTTATGGAAGAATCCGTGCCTACAGGATATTTTCACATTTTTGATAGATAAGTGCCGTTTATTTAATTCTATGTTAATGCACTTACTGAATTTTGAGTATTTTAAGTCTGAATTCTGACATCAACAGTATTATTTGTAATTTTTGTTAGTTATACCCGAGTATTGATTGTGCCGGAATGCTTGATTGTAGTTGAGCCTTGATTTAATAGTTTTAAGACAATTAAGCAAGGATTCTTTGTTCAAAATTACGGATAAGTACTAAATTTCAATTAATGTGGTAACTTAGCTAGTAATCCTACCTTGTTGGGTGGTTACGAGGCCAAATTTTGAATTTTATATAATTTTGTCGATTTGGTTTCAATTTATAGAGACCCTCAGCCCATTCCTAATTGAATTCATATTATTTAGCACCACACATTTTATTAGCCTTGGTGATTTTGACCTGGCGATAATGATCTATATGTATACAGGGTGATTCTGTGATATAATGTTGTATAATCGATGTGAAGTTAAGATCTTGACTATTGATTTACTGTTCGCCTAATTTAATTTACATTTAATGATATTCTAGTAATTTATACAGGGTGTCCGAGAAAATCGGCCACTTCTTCACACTCTTTTGACTTTTATATTGCATTTATTTTCTACTTACGTGATGTTCATTTGTAACTAGTTTTAAACAGTCTTATAGTTTTTTTTTGCCATCCATAATTTTGCTTACACATCACAGTTTAAGTATTAATATATTTTGTTCTTTTTTATTGCTTATTTTGGCTGCTTCTTAAAGGGAAATTTTATTATTTGTCTGTTACTGTTTAATTTTAAACCTTGCACAGTCCAATTGAAATTGTTTTTGTTCTTTAATTGCCTGGTTTGACTTATCTTGCAACCTCGGGTACTCAAATTGATCTTGCTTTCGGAGCAAGTAACATTTGGGGTGGGGTTTAATCCTAAGGAAGCTGGCGCCTTAATAATTCATCCAATTGTGTTCGAGGAGACCTACGCCCACACATCTGACGAGTTAGAGGCAAAACCCTCCTCCATATTAACCACCGTACCTAGGGAAGTAAGGGTAAGGCATATTAAAGGCGTCACACCAAACCCTCCGAAACTTTCATGAAGTTTTAATTGCACAGGGTTATAGTTAATTCAGTTTAGTTAATCGAGCTCATTTAGATTATCGAACGGATGAATATTATTTAGTTACCGACGGCGCCATTTTATTGCGCCTTCTGCCTGTACATTTGTGGCTAAATCGTTGCGTAAACACGGCGAAGGCGTATCAGGTTATTGTGGTAATTGATTTATCACAAATTAGTTCGTGCCAACAGTTCAAAATTCTCAAGGCACTTCAGAAAATAAGTTCACACCATTGGTGTCTATTGGTGCACTTTATAACTACCAGAATATATTATAGATAATATGTAACAAACATGAAATAGGAAGACTCAATATTTCTAGTATCAGAAGTATTTAAGTGGAAAAAGACATAATAGCAAACAAAAGGCATTATTACATACAGCAAGGAGATACAATAAACCAAACATTATAGGATTGACAAAAGCTATAAAATTGCGGTGGTTAAGGCAGATCAAATAGACAAAAGAAAGCATTATTAAAGAAAGCAGATGTAGAAGAAAAATGCAGCAATAAACATGAAGTCATGTAGACATCAGCTAAGTATATCAATATTTTAAATTAAAATTATTAAAAGACATTTTAAGTGAACTCCAAGCACATTAAAAACATGAAACAATAAACATTACTATAAAAAAAAACTTTTAACGTCCTCGTGCGACATAAGTGAATAATTGACGTCACTTTTAAGAGGACCTAATGGTGGAAAACTATTCCCGTGTCGAGAGTATCTCCTCGCCGGCTTTACCTAATACAACAATAATTAATACACACTGCCTACATTTAGTCGTAAATAGTTTAAAAGTTGGAAGCTAATTAGGTCACGTGTTTTAAGGGACGCCGTTATCCAAGTTGAGTAATTTTCAGAGCACAGCCGCAAGCCGACATGGATAAAGTTTTTATGCGTCGTCTCAACATCAAGCGCTAATTTATAACTGCGACGAGCAACACGTTCGCTATGTTACGGATCTAGTCGACATGATTCTGTGCACCATCAGAATATTACTTCGCCAGATATAATTAGAGAAAATTAAAAGTCTTTTTCGGTACGTAAGAGTAAATGATAAAGATACCAATAATATTTTTTTACATATTTATGTAAAGCCTTTTGACACGTTGTACATATCTTCAATATTTGAGAAAATACTGAAATTTATTTTAAAATTTAATCAAAGTACAGTAAAAAATCATGGTAGCCATGAAAAATACAGTTAGTGTTGAAAAATATTAATGGAAAAATATTGAATGTGTTTGAAATTTTTCGTAAGAGAGAAATTGATGGGAGCCATTGAAAACGTAGATAGTGTTGACAGATATTGATGGTAACATGTTGAAAGTTTGTCTAATTTTTTATAAAACAACAAAAATTATAGTAGCTATGGAATACATTATCACTGTTCAAAATCGATGGAAAAATATAAAAAAAAAGTATGTATAAATATTTCGTAAAACAATAAAAGAATTCTTGTGTTATTGTCTTCTTTATTTTTTTCTTTATATTCAGGTATTTACAGTTTAGAACATACGTATTTAATCAACATACCATAGTCGTCAAATTTTAATTTCGGTTTGCAATTTTATTTTCATATGCAGAAGATGACCTTATGATATGCAGCGATGCCTGCATACTAACAGTGGTGGGAGAGCAACGCAGTAGCGGGGGACCCCCACGCCTTACATTTCATAGCAAACGTTTGTCGAGTATGGCAGCCTCGCTTATGTTTATCTTTAGTTTATTTCGTCGCGCTCTTTTCCTCTTTCTGCTTTCGTATCAGAAATTAAAATATGTCGACCCCGGTATACTTCCAGTATAAAGTAATGAAAAAGTTGTAAATACATACAGGGTGGCTGACAAAAAACGCCCCAAGCCGTAGCTCCGTTATTTACTATCCGATTTTAAAAAACAAAATATCAAATAAAATGGTTAAGTAAATACTATCAATTGGCGTAATCGAAATATTATTAGGAACAAAAAGTTTGAACATGCGATAGTCAATTTTTTTTTTTTAAATGGCAACGTATATTTTTAATTAATGTTTCGGATAAAGAATGTTTTCCTGATTTTGATGATGTATAACACGTCAATTTTCAACATAAGTTTCAAGTGTGCCGTGGTTAATATCTTTTTATTGGAATGGAAATTTTAAAAAAATACAAATAAATACGAAACTTATCTACAAATATTGTTCAAATTGTCTGCCGCCTTGTTGAAGACATAGTTGACACCTTCTAATTACTCCATTAGTGGCATTGAGTATAAAATTAGGAGGTATTTCGCGGCAAGAATTCATAATTCTTTGCCGTAAAATGTCTATATTTTCCGGACTAGTAAAATAAACCTGATCTTGAAGATAGCCCCATAACTAAAAAACCAGCGGCGTAAGGTCGGGCGAACGAGCGGGCCATTGAATTGGTCCATTGGTCCCTATCCACCTCTCAGCAAATGTCGCATTTAACCATTCAACATTTATTAAGGTATTATGAGGAGGGGCGCCATCTTGCTGAAAGTATATTCTGTTTAGCTCGGCAATTGGCAAATCATCTAAAAAGTTTGTAATGTTTTCACGCAATAGTTGATGGTATTTTGCTTGATTTAAGATGCCATCTATGAAAAATGGGCCAATTAATCGATCACCCCAAAGACCGCACCATACATTTAAACTGAATCTTTGCTGAAAATTATTCTCAATTATAATTCTTGGGTTTTCTTGGCTCCTACATCGATTGTTCTTTCTGATAAAATGCCATTATTACTGAAACTGCATTCGTCCGACCAAATAATTTTTCGATAAAAATTACGATCTCGTTGTGTAACATTTAAGAAAAAGTTGCAAAATTGCATTCTTCGACCATGATCATTTTCCAATAGTGCTTGTACTTTTTGAGAGATGTATGGTATGAACTTGTGCTTTTTGAGTATCGCTTGTGTTGTTTGGTGCGATACGCCGACCTCATTTGCAATTCTCCGAGTAGAAGTCCATGGACTTTCTTCCACGCATAAAAGAACATCCAATTCTGTATTTTCCTTAAACTGTCGACTCTTACTTTTTGGCATTTTGAAGGCTCCATATTTTCTTAAATTCTGTTCGATTCTTCCGAATTTACGACGGTCTGGAACCTCTCTTGTCGGATAACGATAACTGTAGAGTCTCACAGCTTCAGCACTATTTCGATTACATTCAAAGTATACTTGCAACATGTCGGTCAGTTGATTGCTATCCATGTTAATGATGAATTAAACTCACAGAAAGAATCAGAACGTTGAACTAATGTCACACCGATACACAAATGTCACAATGACAGTATTTATTAACATTTACATTCTAATTGACAGTATTTATTACTTGATGCATTTGATTGCTATTCACGGCACACTTGAAACTTATGTTGAAAAATTGACGTGTTATAATCATCAAAATCAGGAAAACATTCTTTATCCGAAACATTAATTAAAAATATTCGTTCCCATTTATAAAAAAAAAAAAATTACTATCGCATGTTCAAACTTTTTGTTCCTAATAATATTTCGATTACGCCAATTGATAGTATTTACTTAACCATTTTATTTTATATTTCGTTTTTTAAAATCGGATAGTAAATAACGGAGCTACGGCTTGGGGCGTTTTTTTGTCAGCCAGCCTGTATATCAATTATGTGGAAATGATATTTATAGGGTATTAAAGAAACAAAATAATAAATTAATGGATTTAACTAAGTCAAATTAAATGGCTTTCGGCAGATATTTCTCGATAAACATTTCTTATCCTTATTTTTATATTCTCTCTTATTGTTGGTTCTGCCATTTAAACCTTGCCCTTAATATATCTCCATAAAGAGAAATCTAACGGGGTAGATCACGTGAACTCGACAGCCATTATATCAAATTCCCTTAGGTTAGTGATTCTCACTCCAGGTGTGGGGCGCCCCCCTCTAGGGGTTGCGATAACACGAAATTGGAGGCGCAAGAATATCGAAAAAATAATAACAAAACAGTATTAATTTTTTACTAGAAAAAGGCAATAAAGTACATTCTGCCATAATAAAATTTAAAATATTCCGCATAACCTGCAGTATTGCACAATATGTTTAATAATTAACTTATCAATACCAAATTAAAAAACAAGTTTAATAATTATCGGCAACTCCATTGCCATTGAGCCTGCCTTGCACAGCAAACTTTTTCGTAAGAAGTCATAATATTTGGAATTGCCAAATTGTGTTCTTCTTCTATATTTAGATGGGATCAATACTTTATATTCAAACCAGCGACCATAGAAAATCCGCTTTCGTGAAGATGGGATGTTGAAAACTATAATAATATACCAAATGCTCTCTCAGTCCAGAAAATTCATCATCCATGCCTGCCCAAAATTCAAACAGTGATTCGTTACTAAATTGTCATTTGATTTTGGCAGTTGCAGTTAAGCCTATAAAGATTTCTTCTTTGGAATTGTAAGACATTCCGGAGTATTCTTAATGGAGATAATTTTCTCAAACAGTTGCAGTCCATATCTCTATCAAATACTGTTACCCGTTGAATTGGTGATATAGTTGATGAACTAGAGCATCAGTTTTTCGGGAAGTTGTTTGAAAAATTGTTTAAATTCAGCTTAATGAGGCAAAAGATAGCAATAAAGATGCTCAATTTTAATTGCCTATATTCGATTTTGTGACACGAGCCTTAAAAATTTGTTGAAAATTACGTATTTGTAGAAAGAAAGAAAATTAACTCATTCCGATTAATTTAATTTATGCTCTGTGTGCAAGTCATACCAATCGGATTTATTCACTATTCTATAACTTTTGCAATATCGCCCACAGAAGCAAGAAACTCCGTATATTTAAGTACTTTTCAGTTATATGTAAATATCGATATTAAAATGATATATCTGTTAATTGAGCTAATAGGTCTTTCATCATTTATCTTTATTTCATAGCAATTTTTCAAAAAGACAGTTGAAAATCCACTAATACAAATTAATATCAGCATAATCATCTGCTACCTTCTTGTGTTTAAAATATCAAATGGCAAAAGGCCCTAAACAGACTCGGTAACAAAATTCCAAGAAGGTAGGAAGTAAGACACCACCACGGTAACTAACCTTCTATTTGAATACAGGAAGACGCTTGTCTATTAAATAATCACCAACTTATAAAACACTCAGGCCTTACCTTCTTACTTCCCAAGGGTTGATGTTAAATATGGGAGTCAGCACCGCCTCCAGCTACAGTCAGAATTAGGGCGAGTTCGAACACAGTACTAAGTCGAAGGTTACGTTGTCAGGGCGCCTATCCGTTAAAATATGCTGAGCCCAACAGATATTCAGACCCCGGACAAGATCCAATATAAAATTCCAAAGGTGATAAGAAAAATAAGACCAACACACAGTCATTCAAACTTAACAACAGGTTTATTAAAATTTAAATACCCAAAATGTTTCAAGACCCAAATAATCAGAACAAAACAGCTATTGCTAACTAATAACATAAGTCATACGTTGTACGTAGCTCGTTAAAAATTGAGTTCAATAAAATATTTAAAAGGAAACAAAAAACATTGAAATTTGAATTACATAAGCGCAACCCAGTTGCAAGTATTTAAATTTCTGAAGGAATGAATAAAAGTCTTAAATGGCCACCCCAGGTGATCCGCAACTTCAAATTACCAATGACATATAATTACAAAATTAAAGAATTTAAAAAAAAAAGGAAACACATGAGACAACCTTAAAGTTAAATTAATTACCTGACAATATTCTTACATAAGCTTATAAATATAAGGCAGCTTGCCGAAAAGTCTCTCCAAAGTCGAACAGTTTGACCGGAAATTGCAACACATCAACACTCCAAATGAAACACTCTGTATAACAGAGGCAACCGACAATCTGTTCGACAGAAGAGTGCAGACTCTAAGTTATAAGGTATCTAATACTAAAAATATTAGCGCTAGTTAACTGTGCTTTACATAAGAGTATGTGCTCGACATTAAACTCAATAATTCCTTACAAAATTCCACAATAATAAATTTAAAAGGTGACTAGTTATATTAAATAACAAGCGATAGATTTACACCATACAGATGTGAGGCTGCAACGCCAATACACATCCAAAATTTGTCCAGAATTCTAAATCCAAAAAAAAAAGGCTACGTAACGTCTCCAAAATTGACAGAGTAACCCCCAACTGGAGTCACTGTTGTTAATAAAACTACGTTAATTTAATAAATTCAAATTATAAGACACTCAGGCCAATATGCAGTTAAATAATGAAATTACGATGACTTGAACGATTAGTTAAGCCGAGAAAGTTACAATTAACAGTCCGATAGTACTCGGAATTGACTTGATATTACCAAAACTGATTGGCAATTAACAGATAATCAAACATAGCCACAGTACCTTTAAAATTCCACATCCACAGCTACAATACACGATACCTTCTATAATTCACACTCGTTACAAAGGAATCTGCTCCAAATACCCTCGGTTAACGACATCTTCGGGAAAAACGGTGTAGGAAGGCTACAGCATTACATCAATCTGCACCTTAAAATATGTCTTCACCGCAGGATACACAATCTATCCCCTTGGAACTATAAAATATATCAGGCACGTGGTTCCAAAACTTTACCCAACGAAACGTGCTCTAATGAAATTTTTGCCATGCACTAGCAGCTATAATTGAATATAGAAACAGCACAATTAAGATCGGCCAGACACGTGAAAATTATACTTACAGCAGTTAAACAATTCTTAAGCCACGACAAACAATATCCTCAGCAAGTTTATAACCATAACGCCAAATTCACATTAACGCTTGAGAAATATCATAACATCCGCCTTGTGCTAGCGATTACATACGATATAATTCAACAATCTAACATTTCTCAAGTAGTGACTAAAGAAAATTGCATCTGCTCTTGTGATGTTTAAAATGCTTCTTCTAAGACAGTCGACGATGAAAAGAGAAAGGTTCTAACTTGTCAATCACCGACCTTAAGCGTAACAACTAACATTTGAACTAATAACAGAGCGACCTAACCTGATATTTTAACATACGACATAAATGTAGATTCAAATGACAATACAAAAGTGGAAAATAATTATCATTAAAATGTCACATAACTCTGACCCAAAAGAAACTCCCAAAACTAATTAGAAACTAACTAAAAATACTCAAACTATTAAATAAAACATCGTGCGCCATCTACCCGCCAGCAAAGGTATACATTACACACCTGAGATAAGGCAGATCGCACGGCAAAAGGAATCTTATGAAATTCTCTCCTATCTCCTAGATGGCAGAAGGAATCGATAACATTAATTTAAGAGAAGGATGATTTATTTAAACCGAAATAATTTAAGTATTCAAACGATAAAACCAAAATTCTCAATTCAGAGATAAAATACAGCAAAATAATTGTAACACATCCTAAAGAGCTTTCATAAAATGTAAAAAAGACATGTTGTGTCCGTCGTTTTCAAACACTCTGTATAAATGAAATGAATTTTAAACTGATGATCTATAATTTAGCAATAAAAATTGTTGGCTTTCTACATTATTAGATAACCCCTATAAGTGAATACATTTTTAAATTTTCAAGAAATTGCAACACTAGCAACTATTTTTTTAATTATATTAAGCATAAAAAAATAAATTTACATTATTGAATCACCCAGTATATACATATAAGGCAATATCAGTAATAATCATAATTAAGTAATGTTCCAGATTAATAGAATCACGTTATGTACTTCCCAAAAAACTATGCGGTTGCATTGAAAACATATTTGCTCCTTAAAGGAATAATTATGCAAACAACGAATCCCCACAGCGATATATCGAGGACATAATAAATCAACCTGCCTTTTTATATTCTTCCGGCGCATCCCCGGCACAAATTTGTTCAATTTTCCATAGATATCTTTCTGATCACAGCCCCTAAGAAGGAATAGAGAAAAAACCGTATTTTCCCCGATTCATATCACAAATGCTTCTCCTCTTGCAGGATGAAGATCCGAGTTGGGAAATTGAAGAAAAAACTACCTTCACTTTAGCAGGTATGTACCTAGAAAGGGAAAAATATATATGGGATAAGCGGAACTGACAAGGAAAATGATACACATCAAGATAAGAACGATAGAGGAAAGAAAATATAAATGCCGTACTTGTACGTAATATGTGTCTACAGTCAGTTTGTTCGAGATTAACCAGACCAATACAGCGCTTGGCATGGCAACAAAATTTACAAGATGGTAGCTTTAATGATACACACATTTTGTCTTAGTTATTTTCTTGTATTATAATGATTTTATGCTATTTGCTGTATAGCTTTTAAATTGCCTATATTCTAATATTTGAGAAAAAAAAATTGTTTTATATAATTTATTGATATAACCTTGAGAAATTTTCGTGCTCAGGATTTTTGCAGATTTTCACATTTCGATGTTCCGTGATAATGAAACTTGATGTTTTGGAAAATAATCTTTTCTCAATATCTTATTAGGTTTTCAACGAAATCGGTAGACAGAAAGCATTCAGCGAAAAAAACAAATTTTATCAATATCTAGAATAGTGAAGCATAAAACTAAGGGGTCTACCCTGTCTCAAGCCATACTTGACATAACTGGTGTTGTCGTTGCACAATTTTTATTGCTTTTCTTAGATGCACTTGTACGCTTGCCCTCTTTTTCTAAACTGTATATTCTTTAGATTCGGTCAAGGCTGTCTCATAATCTATGAATGTCATTTATACTGATTCGGTTTTGTCCCTTGCTTTATCTATTAATTGTTTGATCATGAAGACCAGACCATGTATACTCCTGCCTTTTCTGAATCCTCTGTAGGTGTCTTCTAGCTGCCGATCTATTGCTGTCTTTAATTTTTTTGTCAAGTGCTCTTTCGTATATTTTGGAAACTCTTGTAATTTACACAGTTTTTTTCTATCTTCCTTACGAATAGGCTGTTGCTCCAGTTTCTCAGTCGTTCGTCAAGCTATATTGAAGAATTTTATTAGGTATTATGGTAGTGTAAACCTATGTAGTTTTGTATCTTTTAGGATCATGGGAATATTTTAATGTTTCGAAGAAAGTTACTAGAATTTATTGTATTGTAATTCGTATCAATGGAATTTTAGATAAAGAACTTTTGGAACACTTAAAAATTTTGAAGTGCTTTTACTTTCTTATACGTAGCATAAGGATGTATTGTGATGATGAAAATTTTCGACCTCGAGATTTTTGCAGATGTCCACGTTTTGAAGTCCCCTGATACTGCAAAAGTGGTTTTTAAAAAATGTCTCTGTGTGTGTATGTGTGTCTGCCTGTCAGTGTGTATGTGACCACGATAGCGATCAAACGGCTATAGATATTAATTCCAAATTTTGTATTTACGACTATAATCTCCCTCTTGAGATCTTATTAGATTTTCAATAAAATCGACAGACCGGAAGTTGTAGTTTACTTCAGTGAATAAACCGAATTTTGCCAATATTTCTTCAACTACTAAGTTTAAACAAATTTAAAAAGAATTCAAATGCACTCTAAATTAAATTTGAGAAGAATTTTATTAAAAAAGTTTTTTGAAATTTTTCCGGAAATAGGCCTTTTACTCTTATCGAAAATCAGTTTTTTGCGAATATTTCGCAAGTCATGCTTTTTAGGCAGGCACGTTACGAGTATGAAAGTATTTAGAACTTAATTTTCAATACCTTTTGTATAAAAAAATTTTCAAAATTCGGACCGGAAGTAATGCCATGTTTACACGGTCAAATAAATTCATGACGCTTTTGACCTTAAATTTACTGGAGCGTGTAAACGCTAAACTTGTCGTCAAATAAATTCACGAATAAATTGTCTAATTAGAACCCTCTCTAATTTTTCGTCAATTTTCTAGGGAAATATAGTAACATTGTAGCCCTTTGAATATTTTTTATTATTATAAAGGATTGATAAAGTTAGTAAAATCAATCGTATTTGTAAAGGAATATTAATGTTCCAATAAATAATATGCAACTATTGCTATTCCACACGATCGTTGCAGAGGACCAACAAGAAATTATCAAGTCTTATAATAAGATATTCTTCGTGAAAACAACTGCAATACGGAGAATGTTCCATTTTGTTACTAGTTAGTGATTACTACAATCAAGTACACATAAAAATATTCGGATATGCTTTACTTTTCATCAGCAAGCTATAAGTCCATATTTTGCATATATAATCGCGTATTATTAACCCCTACAAATATCAGATTAACATGTTCCGAGTAACCTCCAAATTGATTAATGTAAGCAAATACATTTAAAAGTTGCAAGGAAACAAATGTCACTATTTGATGGTTGGTGCTAGTGGATATCGTCAATAAAATATTGGATGAATATTTGCGTTTACACGGTCCAATAAATTGAGGAATAAATTCATGAATTTCTTCATGAATAAATTCGTCAATTCCTGAATTTATTTGACCGTGTAAACACGGCATAACACTTTTACTCTACGGAATAGCGATTTTTTGCAAATATGTCGTAAATTATGCATTCTATATATATTTGTCTAGAATACAAAAATATTTAAAGCTAGATGTGAAATATTTTTTGTGTAAATAAACTTTCAAAATTTTGACTGGAAGTAGCACTTCTACTCTTAGCGTGTAGCACTTTTTTCTAATATCTGGCAAATTATACATTCGATAGAGATTTATTAAAAGAATAGAAGTATTTAGAATTTTCAATATTTGTTGTATAAAAACATTCTTAAAATTTGGACTTGAAGTAATATACCTACAAGTTTATTTTTCGGATTATTTTTCTACAATAAAAGTATTTAAAACAATTCGGAACAACTTATGTATAATTTGAAACGCTCATACGTATCAGAAAGTCTAGTGGTGGTTGCCAATGAATCTTTTGTCCAGACGTTTATTGAGTAAACTTTTATATCTATAATAATCTCAATATACAAATAATCAGTTAATGCGAACTGAGTAATATATGCTAATGTCAAGCTTCCAGGGTAGTGGCAGGCTTAAACTATGTGTTTGTCTACAGTAAATTTATTATAAAATTGTTCATGTTCTATTGTTGTTGGGATATAAAAACGATTTTTCCCATCTGCAACTTTTATCTAAGTGCATCGAGTGCGCCGGGCCAAGTTCTCGCAATAAACTTGAAACAAAAATACTAAGGCGCACAGTGCAATATACAGTGAAAGGAACAAATTCGTTTAAAATTCAGATAATTATTTTGCAGAAAAACGATCGGACAGGTCGATTAGTATTTTTAGTTTTGAATTTTTTAACATAAGAAAATTATATACAGGCTGTCTAAAGAAGAACATATGCAGCAATCATTTTTTTTAATGGAACACCCTGTATATTATGCCATTTTTGAATTGTAGGGTAAATTCTAAACACATTAAGCACATTTTTGTGTAACATACCATATCCCCAAAATCAGCGGTTTTTGGAATAATGAGGTTTGTGATAAATTAAAATACATATAGGTAATGAAATAAAATGGTTAAATTGAACAAGGACACCTTGAACATTTTTTAAAAGCCAACAAAAACAACCTGGTATGGCAAATTTTATCTTCAACAAAAGCTCTACTTCAAATTAAACGATTTTCATGTATTTTTTTTTAATTTATCACATTTCAAACGTCATTATTCCGAAAACCGCTAATTTTGGGGATATGGTATGTTACATAAAAATTGTTGAGAATTTACCATACAATTCAAATATGGCATAATATACAGTATGTTACATTTAAAAAAAACAATTATTGCTGCATATGTTCTTCTTTAGACATGCTGTATACAATTTTCTTATGTTAAAAAATTCACAACTAAAAATACTAATCGACCTGTCCGAGCGTTTTTCTGCAAAGTAGTTACTTGAATTTTAAACGAATTTGTTCCTTTCATCATGAACGAACTGTATACTCGAACCCATTCGAGCCATTTTCGACCTCGCCTTATCTCCTTGGCTTACATGGCTGATTTTTTCCATATGAGTTCAGATTACCAATAAAAAGGAGTATTCGAAATTTTATTTATCTAGGTGCAACAATTTCCAAGATACGAGAATTTAAAGACACGATCACCGAGTAACTGATTCATAGATCATCATAAATCTAGATTAGCTACAGCTTTGAAATTTTATAAACAGATAGTATCTAAGGCGTTGGTTACGAGTAAAATTAGTAAAAAATTCAATTAGTATCATAATTATCCTCAACCTTATTACCTGCAACAAGTCAATGATGGGACACGCAACGTACGGAAAAGTGTCGGGGCAAGGATAAGCGTAGCTGCGAGCCCGGCGGCGAGCGCGGCTTAGCGGGTGGGGAGATCAACATTTATAGAGTACCATGTCCAGTCGCCAAGAGTCCGGATATATGCCTAGCAATTTAATTATTTTCTCAATCGTAATATTTTCTTGATCTTGATGAAAATGTTGTTTTAATTCTTGTAATATTTTGTTTATTCTCATACTTTACATTATATTTAATCATATAGTTGTTTGTTCTTTATATACGTATGAATATCCTACCAAAACCTACATGTAAAAAAGACAGGATAATTTCTCGCAGGGATATGTTTTATGTGATCTTAACAAAATAATAATTTAAATATAGAAACCATGCCATGTTATTTGTCTATACTTTACTTGTAGTGTGTACATTAATAAACCTCCAGATCAAACTAGGCAAGTTTTCTTTAAAGATATGAACATTATTGAAATCTCTGTAAACTTGCTAGTTTTATATAGAGCAATCAATTTACACAGAGTTTTCTCTTTACATGAATGTTTTTGGTGTGGTTGATATTATACAAAATGATTTTGATTTATTTGAATACACGTAATTTGAAAAAGAGAGAAAAAACTGCAATTGTTATTACATATTTAAAAATAAATAAATTATTATTCTGCTCAACATTATAATAAATATATACTTCTGCAACAAAGAAATACTAATTTATTGCACCTATAATTTCTTCAAAGTTCACATAAAAAATTCTCGAATAAATATTTTTCAAGATTTACGGTATTAGGTGTTTCCAAGTTTCTAATTCTACATTCATATATATAAATATTTTATGGGATTTTTGTAGAGGCCGATAAAATACCAAAGCAAACTCTTGTCATGTAACAATAATGTTAAATATATCAAATCTTTATAATAATCTACAAAAAGTGAAATGTTATAATTAATAATGATGCCTATTCTGTCCAGTTTCTTTCAGTTCTAAATAAAAATAAGCGCGCAACTATTGAGCTATCAAATTTATAACAGAAACGATTTCATTTCGCCAATTTGTTCCGAACAGATAAGTCGCGCCTATAAGTTGCACAAATGACACCCGGGAATTGCTTTCTTGTCTAACGGAAAATGATGTACAGGGGAACGGAAGTCCGATAAAATTGAAAAGTGGATCCAGAATAAAAGTGAAGATGGAAATCATAAAGGCAGGATATTTGTTTACACGAACTTTTCAAGTTGACTACCGCCACTGACGCTTAGATCGTAGACGGTTTAGAGCTATACGAGCGTTCCAGCTAACTCTGGTTTCATATGGCGTGACTCTTCTTACAGCGAGTCCCTCTGTTTTACAAATAGGGTCTTTCCCTTCTTCAGTGTATATCCTTCTCATTCCACTCGAGATCACGAGTCGCGCGTACTAGGAGGACCCACTTATCTCTGAACAATGTTAAGCAAACGTACTGGGTATCCTGTTACTCTCTCTGTATATACATTGTCGTCTGAAAACTTGAAATAACAATATTCATATGTACAAAAAAAAAATCAGTTTTCCATTTCAATTTGATAATATATGTTATTATTATAACACGTTTATTTGTTTCGCCATAGCACATAATTCACTATAACGAAAGAAAGTATATAGAACATAATAATACAAAATACTCGTGTGTGTGTGTACGCGTTATTATAATTTGTAAATTTTCTTTCACAGACCTCTTCTACCAATTCCTTGTAATTGTTACCAAGTAACAGCTCCTTACTAACTATTTTAAGAAAATTTTTAAATCAGTTCTTAAGTAGGATTTCTTTAAAGGGAACATGGTCCTGAATGATTTTGCACAAACGAGCGATTTATTAATTGCTAAACTCTAGCTTTGTTCTTCTGTTGAAGCAGGCCTTGACGTACAGGTAAATTCTTAAAATATTAATAAAACTCAATTATTTAATTATGGTGTTATTTAGCTTTAATAATCAATTACCACTAGACAATAGTTTCTTTTTTCTTTTTTTTATGGGAATTAGTGTTTGGTGAAACACCTTAACAGTAGAAGCTCACATTATCACTTTTTCTTATCATTACTATTTGGAGCCATAACCTGGTTGCCACTGCCAGTGTTCGACTGGTTGTGGAAATATACTTAGCAGCTAAGTATTGTACCCAAGCTGTTGTATAAAACCTTATGGAATCAAAGTTCTTCTTTTTCATTCTCTTCTTCCCGAAGCTAAATGCTAATATAGTTTTTTTTATATCAATTAGTTTCATACTATAAAAATACTAGACACGGAATCTCAAGCAATATTTACTTCCTCTTATTTGATTTTTCTTTTCAGTATATTCACTAAAACAACTCTTTTTACATTCTTATACGTAGTGTAAGGAAGTATTGTGATGATGAACATTTTCTACCTCGAGATTTTTGCAGATGTCCACGTTTTGAAGTCCCCTGATTCCGAAAAGTGGTGTCAAACCGCAATAGATATCAATTCCAAATTTTGTATTAACGAATATAATCACCCTCTTGATATCTGATTAGTTTTTCAGTAAAATCGGTAGACCAGAAGTAGCAGTTTACTTCAGTCAAAAAATCGAATTTTGCCAATATTTCGTCAACTATTAAGGTTAAACAAATTTATAAAGAGTTCATATGTACTTAAAATTAAAATTGAGAACAATTTTATTTAAAAAGTTTTTCGAAATTCTACCGGAAGTAGGTCTTTCACTCCTATCGAAAATCAGTTTTTTGCGAATATTTCGCAAGTCGTACTTTTTAGGCAGGTGCGTTATGGGTATAAAAGTATTTAAAACATAATTTGCAATATCTTTTGTATAAAAAAGATTTCAAAATTCAGACCGGAAGTACCACTTTCACTCTTATCGAATAGCGACTTTTTGCAAATATGTCGTAAATTATGCATTCTATATATATTTATCAAGAGTATAAAAATGTTTTGTGCTAGATTTGGAATATTTCTTGCATAAATGAAATTTCTAAATTCGGACCGGAAGTAACGCTTTTACTCTTAGGAAGTAGCACTTTTTTTCGAATATCTTGCAAAGTATGCATTCTATTGCGATTTATTAAGAGAATAGAAGTATACTTAGAATAGGATTTTGAATAATTTTTGTGTAAAAAATTTCTTAAAATTGTATAGTTTGAAACGCTCATACGTATAAGAAAGTCGTCTGGTGGCCACACCTCATTTTTTAATTTTACTTTGCATGGTTCATATATCATCATATTTGGGGTACATTGTTTTGAAAAATTTCAATGGTGTCTATGTTGGTTGGTTTGCTCTGCAGTTGTATATGCGTTAAGCCTAGAATGGTCTTAACCGTTGATTGAAGGAAAATATATAAAGATGCGCAACGCTATAGTAAAATCGCGTGTCTTTCCGATAAGTCGTCCCGCAAACCCCTTGCCGAGAAACATCATCGCTGTCTCGGGCTGTTTCGAATTTCGGATCCAAACGACTGATGCAGTGGCTATAGATCTCGGATCCAGTTTTGGCTACGCTCAGTGCTATGTAGTGGCGCATCTTTATGTATTCCTTTGATCAACGTTTTAACACTTGTTTGTACATGCAGCTTTATTGTGCACTGATCATTTCAACCTTTGACAATTTTTCGTATTGAGAGTTGACTCATTTCTTTTCTTTGTGAAATGCTTTTTCCTTCTCGGTTTCATATCTGGGTTCATCCCTAAATACCTAGCTGTGTTTTCGTTTGGTACTTGAGTTACCTTAACTCTAATAGGTGCAATATTTTGGTTACTTCTGCCAGTAAAATTAATCTTTACTGACTTCACTTCGTTTCAGTGCTGTCCCCATTTTTGGTGCATGAGGTTACTAGCAGTATACTTCAGCTTGTTCCTAGCTCCTTTTGCATTTGCTTCCCTGCTAGTAGGGGTGTGCCGATAGTAAAGGTAGTTAATTTAAAATCGTCAATTACTGTATTGTCATAGGTAAACACGAGGTACGGGATAGGGCCGAGTACACTACCTTGCGCTATCCTTCCCTTGATTTGTAATACATATCTTTAATAGTTGTACACACAGTTTTGGTAGTAGGTATTCCAGTTTATTTGTGTGTTCTGTGTGCCGTACTTTATCAAACTTCTTGGAATATGAGTTAATTTTATTAATATCTGTCTTATTATATCTTCTTTGTTTATTTTCGTAATTATCAGTTCGAGTTCTTGCTTCTTCTTATAATTGTATTCTTTTGAATCTTCTCTATTTTCCCTAATTCCATGTAACATATTCGATTTTTTGTCCGAGTTTCGTTACCAATTTCTTAAACTCTGTGTTGTTTTCTATAGTCTGTTTATGTAAAAAAAATATTCCCACAGGCCTTTGAGATACTATGTTGACCTCTATGGGCAAGCAATTTCATATCTTCTCCGTCGGTGGTCCTTCTAGATTTTTTAGACTTTCTTCTATGATGTTGTCTACTATCCTGGAACCAATTTTCCCAACAATGAAAAACTACATATAATAATATTTCTTTACATCAGCTTCAAAATTGTTTAGATTTATTGTTTTTTTATTGCTTTCTTTTTATCGTTTATCACTTCCACACACTACAGATTTGTGCTATTTTGGTCACATAGTACATTATGAAAGAAGTTATTTTCAAAAGAATATTTGGGGAACTTTGGAAGGAACTCACATTTTAAATGAAGGATATGAACCAGTTTTATTTTTTAGAAGTTGACATTTACATTGCTTTAAAAATATAAAATGAGATTAAATTATATATCAAAATTATTTATATAATAGTACATCGAAACTATGGCTTTCCAAAAAACAACAAAAGAGAAAGTTTAGAATACAACTTCTCAATACTTTTTTACACCAAAGTTTTTGATGTCAGCATATATGTATAGTGAAACACATATATCAACCATCTACCGCTGACACTACCGCATTTACATACATTTTCATTTTTAGATAAATTATTATGCTATATTGTGTAGACAGCCATGTAGCCTTAGATGAATACACAAACTGTACACAAAATGAGAGACCCATCTGCGAATGGATTTTTTTGCTACTTCGTCGTCTATTTTCTTTCAACCAAAGTTTTCCTTTTAATTGCAGACTACGTTTAAAGTTTTGTATGGTGCGACGCACTACCTACGCTTATGCATATAGAGCGGACGACGTCTGAATTAAAAGATTGTGTATCCAAGCAAAAAAAAAAAAAAAACACGTATTCTCTTTATGGAAAAAGTAACTCACGAACTTAAAAGCAGTTTTCCGTTTCATCGCTAAAAAAATTCCTCTTTATTCTGCTCCGGTATGCGTCTAACCATGAAATTGAACAATGAAATATGAACAAGTAGATATGTGTACATACATGCTGCGGTACATTTTAAAATGATATTAAGTTCAGATTAGGAAATATCTAGAGTGATCAAGAGTACCTACAGGATACCAATACTTTCTTTTAACAGTGTGAAATATAAACACAAAATACATAAATAAATATGTATATTGTTATATGATGCTTGAGAGATATAATATTATAATATAATTTGCTAAAAATGTCAATTAAAAGAATAATAATTTTCAAAAATATTTGAATTTGCCGCTTATTTAACGTTCGTTATGGAACGGTCATTGGAAATAAACACATAATTTCCGTTTCAACATTAAATTTCTCCCTTACATATTTTTAATAGACTAATAGTTCAATTCGGTGTTGGCAGGTAAATAATATCTGTTAAAAAGGTGTGTGTTGTATATTGTATTCTATTCTAATGTGTAAACACTTCTCGAAAACGCAGGCTGATTATCGCAACACTCTTTGTAGGAAACGCTGATGCCGCAGTGTCACCAAGATTTTATAATTAATCATGTTTCATTTACTGTTCATTCTTACTTATAATGTAGAAGGTAGGTATATGTCTTAGCATTACAATACGTTTAAATCAAATTTTATAAGTACGGTGGACATTTACTGGTTAAAACTCTATAATAGAGATTTAACGGTAGTAATTTTCTTCTGTTATTATGCAATGCCCTCAGCATACGCAACTCACTTGTATGGGATACAAATTCTTTAAATTCATATTTACTGACTTTATCCAGAAGCCTAGACTTCTAACACTAACAATAACAGGAATTTACACACCAACAATCCAAATATCTAACTTTTGATTTAATGTATTGACAATTTCCCTGCTATCACAGATCAAAGCCTGTGACTTAGCAGGTTTCATGTTTAAAGATATGGAGTGAATATCATTTATGGTTTCTTTTACTTTCTACATAGCTTCTACAGATGCTGAAGCTCTATATCGTTAACGTAATGATGTATACTGTATGATATGGAAACTGCAACACCAAGAAGGGGTGCGGATTTTTTGACCAAACTTGGTAGAAACGTATAACTAGTCAAAGGCAATAATTGATTAAAATTTCAAAGAAAAAAAACAAAAGACTAACACAATTTAACATAATTTTTATTAATAATGTGTTGAACCGCCCCTATTAGTGTCACACTCCCTCACTCTTCGTGGCATTGATTCGACTAGGTGGTCGATATCCTCTTGGGGTATGGTGTCCCAAGCAACCTGTAATTCATGCCGGAGAGCTATTAGTGTCTGCGGGGGATTGGCTAAGTTCATAAGTTTTCGTCCCATAATGTCCCACACATGTTCTATTGGCGAGAGGTCGGGGAATTTGGGTGGCCATGGCAAGATATTGACATGAGCCTCTTCCAAGCGATTTATAGAAATTCTCGCTACGTGGGGAGGGGCATTATCCTGCTGGAAAAGTGGGTCTTCGAGCGTTTGAAGATATGGTAGAATATGGGGTTCTACCACCTCATCAATGTAACGCTGGGCGTTCATGGTGGTTTGGATGAACACCAATTGAGACCTACTCCCATATGCTATAGCACCCCATACCATAACACCCACTGCTCGATGCACATGCCTTTCAACGGAAAACTGAATATCACGACGTTCCCCACGCCTTCGTCTGACCCTCATACGGCCATCATGCATCCCTAGACAAAATCGAGATTCATCACTGAATACCACCCTGTGCCACTCCACGTTCCAGTGCAGTCGCAATCTACACCACTCCAAACGTTGCTGTCGGTGTTGAGCCGTAAGTGGTAACACAAGATGTGGACGATAAGATTGTAAGCCGAAACCCCTAATTCGACGATAAACGGTTCGAAGGGTTACAGGACGACCAATATTACCTAACCACACGTCAGCAATTGATCTGGTACTGGAAAACCTGTCTCTTAGTGCCATTAAGCGAAGGCGGCGGTCCTGTATCTCATTAGTTCTTCTTCGGCCTCCGGTTCCTCTTTGGCGTCTTTCCTGACCTTCCCTAGTCCATGATTGATAACAGCGCATAATGGTGGATTGCTTCCGGTTAAGGCGATTTGCAATTTCCCTGTATGAAAAACCACCTTCTCGCAAACCAACAATTCGACCTCTGTCGAATTCGCTTAATTGGCGATAATTTCCACGTTGCCGCACTCTAGGCATAATAAAACTCTTTAAACACGTTAAACAAAGGTATAATAAGACAAAACCGTTGAAATTAATTTCAAACAAACAATTAATACACCACACATTAATGTCAGCGAAAACTGAATGAAGTGTCAGATGTGTCATGACCACTTGATCTATCGCAACAAACTTTTAATCAATTATTGCTTTTGACTAGTTATACGTTTCTACCAAGTTTGGTCAAAAAATTCGCACCCATTCTTGGTGTTGCACTTTCCATGTCATGCAGCATATTTTAGTATAACATAAATGTTTGATGATAGATAGAAGAATTATATAGATAAAGCGGATTAGTATTCAAAACTGACACCCTGACGCAAGCGAAGTGGTTTAGAAATTTTGCTATTGATAAATTGAGAGTTTGCTGCTGACAAATTGAGACCTATTTGAGAGAAAAGTTTTAAATAATTGCAAAAATTTGTGGTTAAACCTTTACTGCGTAGAACACCCAAAAGTGTTTTATGATTCACCTTATCAAATGTCTTAGAATGATCCAGAAGCGCAAAAACAGTGACAAGATACTAAAACGTTACGTATAGTAATACATATGTACGCCGACCTAAATTTCGGCAGCAGTTTCGAATTTGACATATTTTTTTACCAGCGCTTCCAAAACACGCCCAAAATTTTATGATAACACAGGTATAGTATTTTCATCGACAAAAATACCAAATACTAAGTATCTATAACGCCATCTCTTATAAATGCAACCTTAACACTCTACCCAACCCTACCGCACTTTTAACAGTTGTCTGTACTGAAAGTAAGCAGGGCAGTGTTGTCAAATACCGTTCTGTCATTTAGGTTATAGCGCGCCAAATATTTTCACACGTGTTCTTTATTAATTTTTGCCGTTTTTTAATCCCGCTTTTTATAAAACAGTTATTTTCATAACTAAAAGACGTTTATTCATATACAATTATGCCAAAAGCGTGTTGTAGTAGTTGCAAATCAATGATTGCATCAACAGTTGCACAGTTTGAAGCAGAACGTGACCATGGTGAACTTGTATTACCTTTATCTTCAGTACGAGAGGTAAACAGCACCAATTTTTGTCATATACTGTACTACAATTATTTATACGTTTAAAAACAATACAACACACAGAGAATGAAATATACAAATGGTGGGAGAGGGAAGTTGCAGTTGATCGTGAAGATCCTGGGGAATTTATTATTAATGTGAACATGGACAGTTCAAGTGAAGATGAACTGTCAGATTGAACTTAATATTACTTTTTTTATGCTTTTGTATTTAATATCTGTCACTAATATAATAATAAAGTCTACTTCCCGCGTTTGATTATTTATTACTTATTATTAAAGTTAATTTTTCATATATTTCTGACAACTCTTTAAAGCATTATTAAGATCATACTTTTTTTTAAATATCGATTTTTATGCTTAGAAATAAATACAGTTTGCGATAAAATTGCCATTGAAAATCGAAAATTAGTGGATCATTTTATGAACTAATGTTTGTGTATGTAATACAATTTTATTTTTTAATCGTTTAGTTGTTTTAGTAATTAATGCATCAGCCTCAATAAAAACTTTCAATAGACTAATTGGTTTTCGTAACCTATACTTCTAATTTGAGAGTTGTTTATATCTTTTTATATTTTATATGTATCAGTTTGACAACATTGTGCAAACGTCATTGATGACGTGCACCTAATCTTACGATGAAAATACTATAGCACGCTTATAATTATAATAGATCTTTTTCATAATAATGGTTTCTTCGTTACCTTAAAAAAACTGATACAAACGTTTCCCTTATATTTACTCCACCCGTATATTAAAAAAATCAATTGGTAGGTAATGCCATTATTCTTTTCGTCTTTTCATTTAGACACCATTCATTCGCATTTCAACATTTCCAGATACAACATACGCCTTGAGAGGGCGCACTTGTACATTTGTAAATAGAATACAAGTGCCTTCGGGAAGCTGCGTCGTTGTCGACACACTGCTGAGTTATAATAACTCCCCTTTCTCTGCCAATTCCTACGCTGCCGTCGTTGGTCGGAGCCTGAGAAGATCTGCGATAACACACGCCCGGGCTCTCGCGGCGGCCGTTTCCGCAATTGTCGGTAGTCTCTTCATTGTTCCGTGCCTTACTTAGCATCTGCTTTGATTACGCGCAGAATAGAATTGCAGACTAATCATTTCCACGCCGCAATGTTGCAATTTAATTCTGTATAATTCCCGTATAACTGTGTGTGTATGTATGGTAATTTGGGCGTGCGTTACGTGCCTACATATGGAAGCTGTATTTTAGGCGATATTAAACGTTTATAATTATTTGATTTGGTATCTTTAAATGAATGTTTATTAAACATGTATGTATGTATGTTCAAACAATGAGTATCTAAGTATTTGGATCCGTTAGAAATTGGAGTGTGTACGCATATTCTAATTTTTGCAAAATAAATATTGCTTTGCCTATTTTTAATTTATTATTTATACATATAGCTGTGAACATAAAACAAATTAACAATAAACAATATAAAAATTTACATTTTTAATACTGCACACATGCATTGTAGTTTTGAATAATTTTAATTTGTGTATTTGAATTTAATACGTCTTTATTATATTACGTGATCATTTTGAACTGTCCTCGGTTGATCACACTCATTTTAATATGGGAACACACTGTAATTGGCGAACATGTTTATTTATTTTGGTGGTTAGGTTTACTATTTACATTTTTCTTGTGATAAACGTCAATGAAATAGGGTTAGGTTTAAGTTGAATTAATTGAAAGAATGTTTGTAGAAATATAGTAATTGCACTTTACTTTTTATCATAAACAATAATAAATACGTTACAACTTTATTGTAAAACATAATCCATAATTATGTCACAAAATGAATACATTTTATAAAAGTTGTTCGAAATGTTATTCTTACTGCATGATTGACACGTTTCCTCATATTATTAAATACATTGTGGAGTGTTACCGGTGTGACATTTTGCAATTCTATTGTAATTGCCTTTTCAAATTCATCGAGATTATGCAGTCTGTTATTACTTTTTAGATGGCCAAAGAAAAAAAAAGCCCAGTGGGGTTAAATCAGGAGAATTGGCTAGCCATCGATTTTGACTAATCAATCGGTCACCACAGTATTCTTGCAAATAAGTAATAGTTTGTTGCGCAGTATGTGCAGTTGCATCATCTTGTTGGAAGTACCCCAGGGTTAATTCATCTTCCTGAAGCTGTTAATTAAGGGTTCCAATATTTCTTCTCTGTATCGTATTGCGTTCATTGTGTCGTAGAAAGAAAATTGGTCCAATAATCCGTCCTTTCGGCATTGCAACCCAAACACTGATTTTGACAGGATAGAGAGAATTTTCAACAAAAACTGGCTTCTTTGTTCATAAGGTATGGTAATTTTGAGAGTTGATATACCCCGACAAATGGATTCATGTTTCATCCGAAAATAAAGTGCGATTCAAGACTTCTTCATGAAATATGTCATTAAACCAGTTGCAATAATTCAATCTCTGCTCAAAGTGATCGTAAATGTTATAGTACAGAAACTTTATATGGGTGCATACGTAAGTTGTTTTCAAGTGCCTTATGAGCACTTGCATAGTAAATTAGCACTTGGAATTGGAACACACTGAAAGCTGTTCGAAAAGGTGCTATCGCTGTTATCTGTAGTAATAGTAATTCTAAAGAAAAATTAAGGGAAAAAGTCATAAATAAAATTAGGAATAAGTATGCAGTTTCTCAACCGAAATTAAGGAATCCGAAAATAATAATTACTGGTATTGAAGATATTATTGATGAAAACAATGAAATAGTTTTAGAGGCGATTATTAGGCAAAATGACTTAACATATGTAGACAAGGACGTCTCAGCTAAAATATAAATAGAAAAAAAAGGCAAGAAAAAGTAGAACTATAGAAAAATTATATTATCTTTTCAACCGGAGATGTATTCCATCATCATAGACAGGACACAAATAAATGCAGGATGGAAAAAATGTAAGGTGTTTAAACACCTATTATACAAGTAGTTAGATGTTATAAATGTGCAGGGTATAATAATTTTGTCAAAGATTGTATAAAAACGCAGAAACATGTGGTTTTTGTGCTGGTAGTCATTTGACAATCAAACGTGACAGCTTAATTGTATATAAGTGTATAAATTGTGTAAGAACAATTGATAAATTTAAAGTGGATATTGACAATAACCACACAGCGTTTGACAGAAATTGTAGAAAGATTACTAAAGAAAATTAAACTAATTAAACGAAAATGTCAGATTACTATCAATATGACGTTTGACAGTTAGTAAAATGGCCGGATTTGTCTATCGTTGGGAACGTTATGTTCTTATTGGCGGAATGCAGGGAATAATGGTAACGTTATGTCTCATTATTCCCCGGTCGCATTTCATTATTCCCTCTGGGTATTATAAGTCCTTTTATTAACCAATAGTGATTAATACAATACCTACTTTATTGTTTAGTCGTCGATAAAGATTATTATTATTATATATAGTGGCAGAATTATGGGTGGTATAAAGAGAATCTAGATATTAGTTTGAAATTGAATGTCTAAATTTATAAATTATCTTTAATTTGTATTTTAATAACTAATGCCATTGTTACTATAATTTAAACAACATTTTTAAATAAAACAATAGCGAATGTAAGTAGCATTTAAAATATTCTGTCTATGAAAGTCTAATATCTGATATACCTAATTTAAAATAGGTCCGAAGTATGACTATTTATTTATTTATATTTTTAATAAATAGCGTTGCTGGATGTATTAATGATTCATACATTAGTGCTTTATAATTATTCCTGGAGTTTTCACGAGACATAAAAATGTAAACAAGCTGATAAGGTTGTTTTCAAATGTCAAGTTGTAATAGAATTTTAGTTTAATGGCTAGCTTTCAGTTACAGGATTACCAATGTAAATTCATTTATAGTAATCTTTCCAATAGTTGTAAAAGGGAGAATTTGTTAAAAATTTAGTTTCTTTCTGAGATCAATGCAGGTACACCCTCTTAGACTATCGCAGCCTTCGTTGCTCAATTCGGCCACGCTAATGACCTTAAGCAATTAATCAGACCCTACAATTCGACCAACACCTTACTAGAAAAGAATTAAGACATTGGAGCACCCAAGCTAGGCCAATTATACATTTTCTAATGATAATGACTGTTTGACGAATATAAGTAGCGGATGCGGCAATTTTCAAAAACTTATTGAATAAAAAAATCAAGCTTTTAGAATATAAAATTTTATTTTACAGAAGATTATAAATACCAGAAAGAATCACAGGAGTAATCACATGAAATGTAAAAGAACTTAAGTAAATACATTATTTGTTATGCAGTAATAGATCTGTTCCTCATTCAGACAAATTGTTTTTATGAATAATTTAAATTAAAAACAATCAAAGATATAAATAATTATCGTTTATTGTACCTCTGTAAGCAAGTACTTTTGTAGTAAATCACCTTATTGATACATAGGACAAGGACTTGTTTACTTGATTTACGTGAAGTGGTATTAGAGGCTTTGCATTTGAGTGTGAGAACAAATAGAGTAAAGCTGGAGTTAAACCACTTTGATAGGTTGGAGTTCTAGACAAATACTAACATGTTTTTGTATTGATTAAGTGCGTTAGTGAATTAAAAAACAAAAACACGGAAAAGCAGAAACTTCATTAATCAATGCACTTGAAATGGAAATAAAAGTATAATTTTTTCATTTTATTTAGCAGTTAAAAAAATTATGAAAAGAAATTTTCAAAATTTCTACCAGAAATGGTAAAACGACGTTCTATATGAGTTGACGACGAAATTAAAAGCAATATGCCATTATGCCAAGCTGTTATAATAGTAAAAGCGAGAAGAATTTTTAATCACATTTAGATTGCAATAGGTGTCACAACTGAACGTTGCAAGCCGAGGATGGTTTAAGTTTAATAGATTGAAACATCGAAATAGTCTTCATAACATACAGATTACAGGAGAAGCAGGAAGTGGCGATACAAGAGCGACGACTGAATTCCCAGCGACATTTAAAACAATAATTGAACGAGGTAACTATCCCCCAGAATTAGTTTTAATTTCAATGAAACGAGCCTAAGAATGCCAAAACATACATTTCTATCCTGTGAAGAAAAGCGTGCACCAAGATGTTGCAAAAGATTGCTTAGCACTTCTCCTGGACGCTAACGCCCAATGGATACTTCAAATTAAAGCCACTTTTTGTTTATCATTCCACAAACCCAGGCCCGATGAAAGGAATTTCAAAATCAACTTTACTTGTAATTTGGGAGTCTAATAAAAAATCATGGATAACTATAAAAATGTTCCATAATTGGTTCACTGAACACTTTTGCCCATTTGTTAAACGCTATTGCGAAATCAAAAAACTTGAACCAAAAATGCTACATTTAATGGCTAATGCTTCAAGGCAACCAACGAATTTATCTGACATAAAAACATGCATTCCCGTCGAAGTGGTTTTCTTGCCGCCTAACACAACTACATTAATTCAACCGACGGATCAAGGTGATATATCAAATTTTAAAGCTTACTACTTGTGGGGAAAATTTAGACAAATGTTTGAAAAAACAGATGGAGATGATAAACAATCAATAAGAGATTTTTGGAAGAACTATAATATCATGGATGCTATAGAAAACATAAATTTTTCTTGGAATGGAGTAACGAAAAAATGTTTGAAAAGACTCTAGAACAACATTTGGCCAGATCTAAACAAGGACGATGACACTAGAGACTCTGTTGTTGATATGAACGAAGTAGTGGAATTAGCGGATCAAGAAGAACACCAAAATATTGAAAATAGCGATTCTGAAAAAGAGCAAAAAGAACTTTCGACGGCATTTCTAAAAACTAGTTTAGCCACTATAAAGGAAATTATGATCCAATTTATTGAAAATGACGCAGATGTTGATAATAGTTCAAAGGCAAAATGCGATGTCATGGATGCCTTGTCCACTTATCGACAACATTTTACAGAGCGCAAAAGAAAACATGAGGTGTGGCCACCACACGACTTTCTTATACGTATGAGCGTTTCAAATTATAGAATTTTAAGAATTTTTTAATACAAAAATTATTTAAAATCCTATTCTAAGTACTTCTATTTTCTTAATAAATCTCTATAGAATGCATACTTCGCAAGATATTATCAAAAATGTGCTACTCGCTAAGAGTAAAAGTGCTACTTCCGGTCCGAATTTTGAAATTTCATATATACAAAAAATATTAAAAATCCAGTTCTAAATACTTTTGTACTCTTGGTAAATATATATAGAATGCATAACTTACGACATATTTGCAAAAAATCGCTATTCGATAAGAGTAAAAGTGGTACTTCCGGTCTGAATTTTGAAATTTTTTTTATATGAAAGATATTGAAAATTATGTTTTAATACTTTTATACCCGTAACGTACTTGTCTAAAAAGCTTGACTTGCGAAATATTTGCAAAAAATTGATTTTCGATAAGAGTAAAGGACCTACTTCCGGTAGGAATTTCGAAAAACGTTCTAAATAAAATTATTCTCAATTTTAATTTTAAGTATATATGAATTCTTTATAAATTTGTTTAAACTTAGTAGTTGACGAAATATTGGCAAAATTCGATTTTTTCGCCGAAGTGAATTGCTACTTCCGGTCTACCGATTTTACTGAAAAACTAATCAGATCTCAAGAGGGAGATTATACACGTAAATACAAAATTTGGAATTGATATCTACAACGGTTTGACCGCTATCGTGGTTACACACACACAGACATTTTTTAAAAACTACGTATAAGAAAGTAAAAAGCAGAAAATTGGAAATGCAGAAGAATCTGAATGGTCTCAAACATAAACGGCGACTTAGAATTTTATTTAATTTTATATATTCACTTGTTATGTTTCAATATTTGTAAGAAATAAGTTTTTGGTTGTATTGTTATAAAAAACATATTTATGAACTTAAGTTACAAAAAACTGTTTTAATGTTATACCCGTTTTCCCCGAACACCATTATTTACATGATTAGATTACCTCGTTTAACGCTATTTTGTATAACGTTCTACTTTGATGGAACGTAAACCCCGCGTTAAGCGGGGTTTTACTGTATAACATTATTAGAACATAATTTACAACAACTTTTGTTTCTATTGTTTTATTAGCGTGGAAGCATACTAAACGATATTTTCTTTCAATTTACTTATTCGTGTAACACACGGGAATATTGAATGACCCTGTGTATATAGAGAACACATAACCTTATATTAATATGTGGTAATAAATTTTAATTTAATCGAAACCATAATGGAACGGCGATATTCGACCATTCACTCGGTCAACATACAAATCAATCATATTAAGCGTAACGTTAAGTACAGTTATGGACGTTAAAAACAACCAAACGAGATAAATATTAATTTCGCGAATAATGCTTTTAAGTCTGTGTGTGTACGATCGTAGGTAGGTTGGTCGCGTCGGCACCAGGAAACCCGAAACGCATAAAACATATTTCCGGCGCTATACGTTCCGGAATTGTCCGTTAAAGTTCGATACATGTCAAACTGATGAATGGTGCTTAATAGAAAATCTGAATCTGATCGTTTTGTATCGGATATAAATATGTATACGTATACATACACAAACAGATACATTATGTACGGTTTGACTTTATGTATGTATTTCGTGTAATGGACGAAAATAGGTGCCAACGGCAGATATATACGTTATGATCTGCAATAATGGGCAAATGGAGGATGATGTATTCAAATCTAGATTTTAATATGATTTGCGCACGTCAAGGACTTTGATGGAAACGATTTTATAGATTTTAATTGAATGCAAAGTCCTTTCTGATGAATGATTCGTCAATTTGTGGTGGTGTAACAGTATGAGTATGTAGAACGTAGAATAGAACAATGTTTCCCAAACTTCTTTAAAGCGTGATCTCCTTTTGATAAGAATTTTGTTCGCGACCCCCCTATATTTTACCAGACACAATTTTAATTGTCAAAAATAAACAAACAACACAAAGTAAATAACGCATTAGTTACTACTGCCATCTATGATCGAATAGCGCAAGTTCTTTGTTCTTTATTTTCCTGAATCTTCAGCATAATCTAGAAACAACATTACAATACTTGATCTTTCAGGAATCATCCTCTTGCGTTTCTATGATCAGCAAAATACTTTTGCTTAGGTGTCATTTACAGGCTGTGTTTTGCGCAATATCAACTATCTGCTCGCCACAGGTTCCCGAGTTGAGCGGTTTGATGAAGTTGGTTCGGCTTCGATGAATTCTTTTTTCTTTGAGCCTGTCTATGAACAAGAAGTTAAACAGATTATATGCCAACTTAAAAATACACACTCATATGGTGAGGATCAAATTAGTACTAATTTGCTGAAGTGTTGTGCTGATGAAGTAGTTGCGCCATTGACACGGCTTATAAATCAGTCCGTAGTTCGTGGCAAATTCCCAATGGTATTAAAGGTTTCAAGAATTAAACCTATTCCTAAGGGTGATTCAGAGCGGGTCGTGAGCAACTATCGTCCCGTATCTCTGCTGAGCTCGTTCTCAAAAGTATTTGAGAAAGCAATGGCAGTAAGACTATTACAGTTCTTAGAGAAATATAGGTTACTGAATGATCGACAGTTTGGTTTCCGAAGGGGTTACAGCACGTCGGCTGCGATAGCGTGTTTCCTCGATTAATTATATAGTGACATTGATGCGGGGAACTTGTCTTTCGGTATATTTTTGGATCTCAGCAAAGCGTTTGATCTGGTCAACCATGAAATACTGCTTCGTAAGTTGCACAGGTATGGTATAAGGGGCAATGTATTGGAATGGTTTAGAAGCTATCTGAGTAATCGTGTGCACTACGTAGAAATAAATGGTCATCGCTCTAGGAAATTGCCTCTAAATAGAGGGGTGCCTCAAGGAAGTGTTCTTGGCCCCCTATTATATATAATATATGTCAATGACTTTAACATAGACAAAAGTGTCTTGTATGCAGATGATACGTCCCTGCTGGTGAGTGCTACAACAAAACCGGGTGTGTTAAAAACTGCCGAACATAATATGACTATCATCGGGGATTATATGTTGGCTAATGATTTGGTTGTGAATAATAACAAAACAGCATTTATAGAGTTTAGAGCTGCAACATATGATAGGACGGAGTCTAGCCTACTTAGATACGGTAAGAGTATTGCTCAGGTAGATAGCATTAAGTTCTTGGGTCTTACGATTGACTATGCTTGTAAGTGGAGGGAACATATCAATAATTTATGCAATAGACTGACGCCCATGTGTTTTGTTCTCGGGAGGCTAAGGGTGGAAGTGGGTTTTGATGTGCTGCTATCGTTTTATCATGGTCACTTTCATTCGGTGTTATCTTATGCAATTATAGCGTGGGGATCCTCTCCAGATTTCAATCGAGTTTTTAAAATACAAAAACGTGCAATACGAGCAATGAATGGACTTAGCTATGGAACAAGTTGTTGAGATTATTTTGCTTATATGGGGATATTGTCCCTGCCATGCGTTTATATAATGCAATTATTATTGTATGCTTGGAATAATATTGATAGAATGAAAAAATTGGGTAGCTATCACACGTACAACACACGCCATGGGTCGGTGCTTGAACTTCCTAAACATAGATTGTCATTTTACGAGCGCGGTCCTCATTACTTGGCCATAAAAGCTTACAATAAGTTGCCAGAGCGTTTTAAGTCGGGAAGTGTCGGTGTTTTTGGCAGTTCCATTAAACGGTTCTTGCTGCAAAAATGCTACTACTCACTGGATGAATTTTTCAATGATAAGAGTGATTAGCATATTTCGTTATTCACTGTTTGTTTTCTCTTTTTTTTTGTTAGTGTATATATACTGATCTGTATTTTGTGCTCTTTTTTCTCTATTGTTGTGTGTTAAGTCATTTTTTTTTTTTATATATTGTAACTGACATTGTGACTGACATTGTGACTTATCCTATACTACATATGTAGTCTACTGGACCAATAAATTATTATTATTATTATTATTATTATTATTATTTAAGGTTAACACTCCGTAATAATTAAAAACTTATGACAATGATTGTGTTTGGTAAGTGACATTTCAATAGTCAAAATGGAAATATCATTTATCAAACACAATAATTGTCATTTCCCTAGCTTACTTTAATAATGTTAACTTTTCCATAGTACAGTAACTACGATATTCGACATTTAGTAACTCGAAAATGGTTTTAGTATCATATGGTATATTTTTGAAATCAGAGTAAAAAGACCATTAAAAAATCTAATAATATACAGGGTATTCCATTTAAAAAAAAATATTGTCTTTTTAAACCGTTGTATCTGCATGCAGATAAAATTCAGCCTCAGCCACACCACTTTTATTTGAAACATTTTGTTTTGTATATGCAATAATAACGATGATAAAGGTTTGGTAATTTATAATGAATAACCCTGTACATCTTCCAAGATGAGAGATCATAAAGCGTTTTCTCCAATTCTTTTTGGTTTCTTAGCTTGGCATTTCTTGCTTATACTTATGAAGACCTAAATATCTTAAATAGTTGTTTGCTAGGTGGTGTTGTTAATATAATAACATTCATGGGCCAAATTAATGGATTTATGAAAAAAAATTGATTTATGAAAAATTTCAAATGAAAAATAGTATTGTCAAACATTTTAGTATGTTCAAGAACTCCGAGCAGATATAGAAGATTTATAAATTGATCATAATATATGCATTCATGGCAAATAAACACATAATTTCCGTTTCAATATTAAATTTCTTTATTACATATTTTTAATAGAGTAATAGTTCAATTCGGTGTTGACAGATAAATCATATCTGTCAAAAAGATGTGCGTTGTGTATATTCTTCCTGTCAAATTTTTCATGTTTATTTTTGCTTTGATATAAATTGTTTAAAAACAGTGCTTCTTAGAAGTGTATTTATTATTTATTTGCGTCCATTGAATATAATGCCGAAAGGTTTCTGTGAACAGTCGAGGCTTTTTACAAACTCTTCTATAATCATGTGTTAAATTTAATGTGAATAGCGTAAGTATTACTTATTTTAGATTATATTATGGATACGTAATGAAACATTTAAGGGTTTTCGACAATCTAAATCAATATGATAAATCAGTTGAGAAAGACTGAAGTCTTAGAGCATTTCAATTACTAAATATATTACGTTATAGTTATTGTGTTTTGACTAATTTTTTTTCTTTGGTTATATCAAATCTCACTGACAGAAATAAAAATAGATCCGGCAACATATACAAGGAGAGTCGTCATGGATCTAGTATGACGTACAACTGAATGTAACGCGTTTCCACCATATGTTTGGAATTTTGTATAGCTTCCTTTTCACCATTTAAACAGCTGCTGGTAATTTTTTTTTGCATCAGTAGTTTTTGATGACATGAAAGTGCCTTACCGCTTGTGAAAGGAGTTACTTATCTTTGAGAATTCTACAGGTTGTTTTTTTCTGAATAGATCCATACTTTCTTTTAATAAGACTTCTCCACAAACTACACATAGCCCTTTATTGAAAATAGCGGAGAACCCATATTTATAACATTCATTACTTTACAATATGTTCTTCTTTGAATTCTTGCCGCTTTGAGATATGGTTTCAACGATCTTTTTAAAAGGTTGCTTATGACTGCTATAAATGCAGTTGGCTAGAACCAAGAAGGAGCTTAAGCAGCCTGGAAACTTTAGTTAACAAAAAAATTTCAAGTGGACAAAGTAATGATGCATAAAACTGAAAAAAAAACGAAATCCGTTCTTGTCAACTTTACAAATTCATTGGCCGAATTAATGGTTATTTTTTACGCTAAATATGAATCAGAAGTAGGAGAAAGAGAACATATTTAGAGAAAGATGTGCTAATTTTATCGGAGATCGTTTCTAAAGTTATCAACGAGAAAATCAATATTCTATGATCATGTGGTCAGCGTGGAATTGTCTCGTTTAAGAAGATATTGACTAATTTCGAACAAGTTTATGCTGTATAAGAAAAAGATCTGAGTCGGCAAATGTAACGACAAAAAAGAACTTAAGTCTCTAATACTCAATTTATCATACGCAATATGAAACTTTAAGAATCAAAAATGTGAAGTATAGTTGCGCTATCTTTGTAAAAGTAAGCAAGTTACTTAAGTTAAAAGAAGAAGTGATATTAAAATCATGTAATAGATACAACATTTAACTAATTAAAAAAAAACGTAAATCACAGACAAGAATAAATGAAATAACGGAACAAGGGACTCTGGTAAAAATGTTAACCAACGTAAGCACTTTTTGATAATAGATAGGTACCACTAGTAATCAGAAAATATCATTAGGTTACAGTTTGATTTCAGTTGATGACCGTGATAAAATGTAAAAGTGTAAATTTATGGAAATATACACATTTCTGCACTCTGTATATATTGAAAAGTATAGAAAAAGTGGTAATGAAATCGTATGCTACAATAAGCGCTGGCGAATTATATTTGAAGATGTGACTAATTATCAGTCAAAATTATAGAAAAATATATAAAACAAATAATGAAATACGGAAACATCTTTATGCTTTTAGGTATCTTATTGCCAACCAACATATTTTCACCCCGTGGCACAATGCATTAATACACAAAACACTTTTGAGAATACACAATCCACATCTATAGAGTACTTTAAAGCAGTATACGCATTCGTATCCTAAATTTAGTATGAGGAAAACATTTCAGTTCGAGTATTTGAAATCCCTCCTGTCACACGAGGAGAATTTATTTACTTTATTTTAGGTACTTTGGTGCACTGGAGGTCGAAGGATGCACTGCATCTAGGAAATAGCGAATATATAGCGCCTCCGGGGACGTACCGCCGATGATACTGTATTATAGAGTATCCCCTCTTTCTCACTTTAGGTATACGAGAGTTCTGCATGCGGCGGCCTTTCATTAATTCCATGTCGTATTCCTAACTGCGGTACCGTAGAATTTGATAACTCTTTCAAAACGAAATTTTCATGTTCTTTTCAACTAACAGATGTACTGAAGTGACAGCGATGATAACAATACTACTAATTATTTAACTGGATCTGCTAACAGATGTTAGGTATAAAATGCCGAGGACTAAGAAGTAGAGGTGGGCATTTTTGGCATTATTACGGCCCGGCCCCGCCCGGCTAGGCATAACAGTCAGCCCGGCCCGGCCCGGCTCGGCATAATAGTCAGCCCGGCCCGGCCCGGCTCGGCATAATAGTCAGCCCGGCCCGGCCCGGCTCGGCATAACCGTCGGCCCGGCCCGGCTTCCTATTCTTTATTTTTTACTGCAGAATGGTTTTATACATTTGCAATTCATATTAGATGCAATTTTAGGTTTTCTTCATTTTTGAAAAATATTGCAAATAATATATATTGTAAGAGTTTTGAATATATAAAATTCAAACAAATATCCTATATAAGCACATTTATAATCCCTTACTACCTAGTATGCAAAAATAACAAAAATAGACACCTTAATTATTGAACATAAAAAATAAAATTTTATGAACATTATTGGGTGGGCTCGATTAACTCCGTCGTTTTTCTAATGTTCATCTAGCAATAGAAAATGTCCTTTTACTGGGCGTAATAGTAGCAGGTTGGCTAGTACATACTGTTTATCAAGTTTATATAACCGAGCGAAATACTTTAATTTTTTCCCGAAAATCTAATACATCAAAATTTGGTGTAATAAGTATATTCATGACGATTAATATATGTGTCAAATTCATTCTCAATATTAAAACTGATAAATGCAGTTCGTTTATCTGCGAATCGAAAATCCTGTCAGGTAGATGTTGGTAATTTGGACGTTGAAGGTATTTCCTCTATTCTTGTTCATTTAAAATATTTTTTCAGAGGAGGTATAAACATGTACCTGTTTTATGAATAGATTTGATAGCATACTTTCCTTTCAAACCTTTACTTATATAAAATTTTAAATTTTTAATATTTACGTTTTCATTGGGATGTATTATTAAGTAAGCAGATATATTTTTAAACCAGGATAAGATTAAAACTATTGTGGGAATTTGATCAAAACCTAGTTCTAAGGTGGCTCTATTAAATGTCTCTTGTAAATTAATTACATATAACAATATTAGGTCTATAATACACATTGAATTTTCTAGAGTTCTTGTTTCTGTAATAATAATTCCTCAATTGAATGGAAAACTAATAGTATGGATGTTAACGTAATTAATATTCCATCTAGAATGGCTTGTTTTATAGATTTCTTCACTTTTGAAGTTAAACCTGCTTTCTTAAAAAACATGTCTAGGTCTTTGCAGTTTTGAATCATGACGCAAACTGGATCGGATGCAATTCTGCTGCTGTCTGTTTTAGACAGTTATTTATTATTAAATTATGTTATGTCCAGCGGAAGATATTCCTCAGTAATTCTTTAATATACTACAAAGGTTTGATGCATTATTTGTCACAAAAACCTATGTTATCCTGTTGAATAACTGCATTAATTCAAAATTCGAAAATTTAAGGAAATCCTTTTTAATATTAAATAAATTTTCTTATCGTTCATTGTTCCCAAGATAATTAAAAAATATTTCAAAGCAAAACCTTGTTTTATGATATGTCCCGTTAAAGTAATATAGTATATTTGCTTGTATAGTCTGACCAAAAATTTGTGGTGAATGATATTCCATCCTCGTAGAAAGCTTTATACCAAATTTTATGACTAATTGTTTATTTATCAAGTTCGTTACAAAAACTTAATTTATTTCATCAGACATAGTTATTACAACGAACGACAATTATTATTAGTAGTACGAGATTATTGGTGTTTTGCCTGCGTGAGGTCAATAATACATTGACTGTACATATTGGTTTATATTTCTTCATTTGGGAAACTAAAGAAGATTATATGACTGCCTATATAACAAAACAACTATATTTCATTCTACACTTAATATTTCCCTTTATAAAACAGATAAAGCACTTGTGAACATATTTTTTACACACGAACTCAAGAGTATAACTGTTTATGTGACGTGAAGTATTCATTCTCACATATATTTGTATGCTTGTCTTTTAACTTCTAACATTTTTTTAAAAAGATATCTTGAATATCAGAGTAATATCGAAGACAATGTTTCCAAGTTATTATATTCAACATAATATAAGTACAGTTTTGCAAATAACCTGGTTAGTTTACTCTCTAAAAAAATAATTAAATATAAAAAATATTATATATAAAATTAAAAATATTTACATTATTAAAGTGCCTTTTTGTCATTTATTAGATTCCAAACTATATCAAGTTAATAGTATAATATATATACACTTAGCGTTTTAAACTAATAATTCTAAGTGAGCATAATATAAATGTGTGTAGATTGTGAAATGAAACATAATATTCACTCCAACAAAGCATAGTCAGCCGAGCGTCTTTACCTACTATACACGGGTCACGTCCGTCCGACTTGCCGATCGGCCCGATATGCCGAGCCGGCCCGACATGCCGAGCCGGCTCGATATGCCGAGCCGGCCCGACATGTCGAGCCGGCCCGACATGCCGAGCCGGCCCGACATGCCGAGCCGGCCCGACATGCCGAGCCGGCTCGACTCCCAGTATGTTCGGCCCGGCCCGGCCCGAACAACAAAAATTTCAGCCCGGCCCGGCCCGACATGCGGGCCGGGCCGAGCCGAAGCGGGCTTTGTCGGCCCGATCCCAACTCTACTAAGAAGCAGTATAAATAGTCGCCAAAATTCGATATCAAAATACATAATCAACAAAGTAACATAACCTTTCTTTGATACACCTACCTGTGAGAAAACTTCTCACTTTGTACTTGTTTCTGGGTCGAAACAGGTACTAAATCGAATAGAGTTTTGAGTTTCTCGAAGTAAAAGTCCGTAGTAAAATTGGGTAGAAGGGAATAAGAGCAAGTCAAGTATCAGAAAATGTTAAATACCTTCAAATATTTGGAAATCCATACAAATTTTAATGAAGAATAATAAACTTTAATGGAATAGATAAATAATAAAGGAACTAAACATAAGACTAATACGTGATAATCATATAAAGCCATTTTAAAAGGATGTTATGGAATTACTTCTTTTGGTAAACTAGAGAGATGTTTAAAAAAAATAAACAGTATTTAAATGAAATTGTCTGTGACCCTTGAGGGACCAGAAATGTGTAAAATATTGTACTAATCCCAGGTGTAACAAAATATCTAAGTAAAATCAAACTATGAAATTATCATGCACTCATAATATCCCTTAATTACACGTTGGGTTAGACATTTCTATGTACTAGTATGCCTAAAATCCTTTATATTTTATGACAAACCAGATAAATTACTTCTTATTACGTCACACGTTGGGTTGGCCAATAAATTATAGTAGTGTGTTTTCAATATTATACCTTACTTGTATATAAGTTAAATATTTATATGCCCTAACTAACTCAGTCGTTATAATTTATAATTCTTGGATATTATTTTCAAAAAAAACAAGTACACTTCATTACCAGGTACTTTTGATATCGTAAAACATATATTTACTATAATTAAATTTATTTCTTTGTTATTTGTACTTTCATATTCTCATTACTAATATACAACATAGTCCGGACCTGTCTCTTTAATGTTATCTAAGAAATATTATAGTAGTACTTTCCACTATATAAGTTGGTAATTCGTAACTAAAACGATATTACCGCTACCCATGAGAACCATATATATAATACTACTATATTGCGTGTAGACAAGGAAAACTTCGCTCCAACATTGTGAAATAAAACATATGGTGCTATGCCGTTTAAGAGTCGCATTGTCCAAACTGCGCATGCGTTATAAATAATTTTTCAAATTTAGGTCTGTTTGTTTATCACATAGATTTATTACTATAAATATTTGATTAAAGTTTGTACATCGTCAAACAAGCATAAATAGTTGTAAAATCGACAAACCTCTTTATAATTAATAATTGTGCCTTTTTAAATGTGGAAAAATAATTTAATTTCCCTTAATGAATGAAGAAATATCGTCGTGGCATCATGGGCAAATCATAGACAAACAAACGATCATACCGCAGAAATATATTTGTCAAAAATTGTACGAATTGTGGTTATGTTATAGTAAAAATCATGGTAAAAATTGTAAACTATTTAACTAAAACTCTCAGTCAGTTCAATTGCATTGCAATTGTGTTTTTTTGAAGATAGAAAGAAAAACGCCTCTATAGGTACAATAATTTGTGATATAATAACAGCACTAAAATTATTCAACTCAACATGCAAGAATAATAAAGAATCAGATAATGTGGTATTCTTGTATTCTAGAATTACTGTCATCTACATCGGAGAAATGTACGCAAATAACACAGTAAATTGTACTTGAATTAGGTAATTGTATTACTATGTTACATATTAAAATATTTGAATTGCTCATATGTAATAAATAGGCTTTTATTAAACCTTACAGAGTTGCACACCCATCTTTTTGACATGACCTTCTAATTTTTTTGGTATATGTCTAATAGAACATACATGTGTTCATAGAAAGTTGAAGAATTTTGATATGTCCACCACGGAATCCACAGATCCCATATGATATGAGATAATAATATGCCGAAATTAGGTATTTTGAGAAGAGATTGGGCCGGTTATTGGAATTTATGCTATGATGCATCACTGATTGTGAAAATAACTTGAAGGATGAACACATTATTTATAAGATAGTGAAGTGTTTTCTTTTAATTTGTACTTTGCTAAATATGTATCGTAATTTCTGTCACTAAATTCTAATCAAGCACATATAAAATGTATTTTATATTTAAATTTACAATAAAATATGTTTTAGTTTAAAACAACTTGTAGATGGTACAGTATAAAGATAATATTCATTTTGGAATTTGCCAAGACAATGTGTGATGAGTTCTTCTGAACTTTTCCCAACATTGTGGAAGTAAATACTGCAGTGTTATGAACAGCAAGGTAGGCACGGCACCAAACGGTATTCCTGTTTTTATGATATTGTTACATTCTCTAAATCTTTTTTATCATTTTATAAATTTGTATGTATCTATTAATTCATACAAATATTTATATTTCATAATAATTTTTTGTTGCTTTAATTCCAAGAAAGTATAAACAAAATACATTTCCGAACATAAATAAAATAAAATTTAATTTTTTACTTCGTAAGTAGAAATTGAACTTTGATGTAATTATTGAATCAAATACAACATCAACATACCTTTTTTACAAGCAATAATATAAATTATTTGCAAGTTTCATTTCTACTCATCTCAGTCTATGAGATATAGACATCAAGAAAAATGTATTGATTATGAATGTGTATTAGATACACTACAGAAATTCAAGTGTATCAGAGTAATTGTTTGTTTATATTCTTTGCTACCAAATGGGCGTAAATTACCCTTCATCACGTTTTTATTTTCATGAATGGCTTAATCATTTAAAATTAAAAAAAAATTTAAGAATAAAAATTATATTCCACAAAAATATAATGCTGATTAATTCCACAACTTTTGCTAAAACATTCATGCTTCAGTGTATATCTCGATTCACAATTAAATAAAGGAACACAACAGGAATTTAATTAGTTCTTTACATTGTTGATTACGCAACATTATATTGAATAATGTACGTAGACAAATATAAAATAGATGTTGTTTTATTCTTATATATAGCCAAAATACTAAATACAGTAATTTAAGTAATTTTATTTGCATTCTTAAGCTTAAAATACATAGCAAACCTATATGTTGAAATATAATACAATCTGGCATATAAAACATACCTGAATCTATTCGATTGTGTATGTCAAACATTAATTTATGCGTTTTATGTAAATCAAAATGAAAGAAGCAGTATTTATATTCAATAATTTCAAATACACCAATAAGCATATACAAATCAATGTACACAAGATTTTCTGTTCAAAATCTTTTCAATAAGACGAAATGAAACGATCGGTATTTACATTTAATAATATAATTTCACATATACTAATAAACACGTACAAATCAATGTATTAGTTGTAAGTTCACAAGTTTTTCTGTTCAAAATCTTTTCTGTTAATCAAAATGAAACGATCGGTATTTACATTTAATAATATAATTTCACATATTCCAGTAAGCACGTATAAATCAACGCAGAAGTTATAACTTCACAAGTTTTTCTGTTAATAATTCACTGGAATCAGGCTTCATATCGTTTATTTATTCTACCGCGTATTTTCTGGGTAATTCTACAAATTCACCGATGAACTAAACTTGCACAAAACTGAATTCAATAAAAAAAACAACCTTGCGTATGCTTTCAGTAATATGATAGTTATATATGTCAATTTAAATCAGAGGTTATAATTATGTTTTCTGTTTATCTGTCATTTCGTAAATTTTAAAATGGACAGTTTGAGTTGACGCATGCGCAGAACACGCAAGGCGGCCAATTCTATCTCTCTTAGTTGGGACGAAAAATTACACATTATCAAGATACAACACACGCAATATAGTAGTATTATATATATGATGAGAACTAACTTTGATAAGTCTACTAAATATTATATTCAATCGATACAAAAATCTTTATAATAAGTTTAATTTCAATACTATACACCTCTTATTGTTTCACAGAATGGTAAGTTAATTTTGAACTGTTACTATATCTTCCCTATACATTAAGCTGTATATTTACTTTTATTTTTAGGAGGTTCATCAACATAAATGCAGAATGTTTACCTATCAAAATACATCTACGTAAATGAAAATCAATATGGATGAGCAACAATAAATATAATGTACTGCAGAGAAATAATATACAATTTTAATGTACTTGATGAAAATGCCCAGAATTTTAACAATCTCCTATTCAAACTTGTCCAATATCTACTCACATATGGTTATGATAAGAATTGAATATAACCCTATTTTATTTTTAAAGGTAGGTTTATCTAACGCATGTACTGAAACTTTTTTAAATGAATACCATTGATTTTTAATACAAATAGTACTATGTTGCTGTTATTTATGATTCAGCATTTTATTACTGATATATTTAGTTATATAATTTTTTATCTATAATGAGCCAATTCATCGAATAATAGAGATTTTCATATAAATATAAACAATTAACTGATACAACCTTATTTAACATATGTGTTACTTCTTGATAAGGAGTTCCTATCTGATCTTTTTTTCTTTGTAGTCTCGGTTGAACTGGAATCCTATGGTGATGTTATACCTCTACAATGGAACAGCTGTTTGGGCTTCGTAAAAATGATTTCTTGTGCTGGAATTATGAAGAATAGTCCTATCTCGTTCGGATTTTCCCTCCGGCTGTATTTGAATAGTGCTGCAATTAATATGTAATACCGTCCAGGAAGTTCTTCAATAAATAAAACCGCCTTGATAGATAAACTTGCAATGGACCCACTTCGGTATGGATTTCTTACAGGATATGCACGTCTGATGTGCCTATTATACTGTGACTTCGTCCCAGGAATTCTTCGATAAATAAAACCCCTCTATGGTTAAACTTGCAATGTAACTACTTCGGAATGGATCTCCTACAGGTTATGCACGACTGATGTTCCTATTCTACTGTGACTTCGCTCCAGGAATTCTTCGATAAATAAAATCCTTTTATGGTAAGTAAATTTATATTTATATTTAATGCTTTTGATCACTATAATCTCCTTCACTTTTCTATTCACTTGATACTGCCTACGTTAATACGATATTGCACTAATACTTCGTTTTAGTTACAAATTATGTAACAAAATATTAGATTGATAATTTCTAACACACAATATGTTTTTCTTTCGCTTTAATTCATGAAATTTCGGCTAAAATCTCTTCTCGCCGAATTCATAACACCTCTCTTCTCATAATATTTAGAAGAATCTCTTTTATTTACTATCATTACCCTAGTGATAATTTATATTTTTGAATTGACCAATCTCTATTAAACACCTCTTATTTATATTCAAAATACATTCTATTATTTTATTATTCTCTTGTATGCCTTTCTATATTGCAATACTCATATTTTAACAATTTTAACCATGAATTTACAAATGTATTTAAGTAATCAGAACAATTTTAAAACATACTATATTAAAAATTCTGTAAATGTCAAAATCTGTCATCCACTGACTGTTCCTCTAATTAAATTAAGGCGGGAGTTTTTAATCTATTTTGACGTTACATTTAAACAAAATTTCCCTCTTAAAATCAATTCTCATCATTTAAGACAATTGAACAAGTTTTTACAATTTTATATTACATAACAAACACTCAATTAATATCAAAATCTCTATTTTACAGGTCTTGGTATCATTTGATGAACTATGGACCTTATCCAAAGGACTTACAACTATAACAATTCAATCAATTGTAAATATTAACACTAGTATAATAAATATTTTTCTTCATAATACTATTTCTATTCATAAGTTTCTCAATCTTTTAACATTAAAATTAATTACAAATCATAACCATATATAAATATTGATGGTAGGTATCTAGCACTACCTCAATATATTAAAGATAAATTTTGCAAAAAATGAAGAAAACCCTCACGTTAAATTCTGGCCACAATTCCATGTTCACTAACTATAATATCGAAATAAAGGACGGTGGCTTTTAGCAAAAATTTAGTAAACATAAACTCAGACTAATTAAACGACAATATATTAACAACCACGAATAAAAGTTGGCAAACAAGAGCTGCATAACAATATACCGAAAATCAATTACCAAACTTTTTATACAGTAACAAATACTATAATATATATAATAGATAATAACAATTTTTCTCTTTCTTTCTCCACACCCATTTGTCCTTTTGGGCGTTAGCCTCCCCAATTCATTCGATATATTTCTATGTCATAATTTTTATCTTTTCCATATGTTGTTGCACTCCCCTTTTTTGTGGCCTGATCGCCCCTCTTTTTCTTTGCTACATTTCTTGATTCATATACTTACTCTCTTTGTTGTTCTATCAGGTCCTACTCATATGAGGAGCCTATATCAGTTCCTCTGGCCTTTGCTATTTGTATATTGTAGGTTCTAGTTCTAGTGTTTCTCTTATTGTTTTGTTTTCTCTCTGACTGTCCATTTATTTTCTCAGGTATCTTATCTTATCTACATTGCTAGCATCTACTATGGTCAGTATAAGGACAGTGTTATATTCTTTCAGTTTCTTAGTTTAATAATCTCTTTTTATTGAATGTGTAGTATCTTTTGGTGATATTCTGTCAATTCCAGTTATATTTTGCCATCCCAAAGTATGCTTCATAGGAAGTCACGTATCTCTACTTCCTCTAATTCAATTCCTTCGCATTTCTTTGCTCGGGTGTTTTCTTTTCCATTTCTATTTGTTGCCCATACGTTCATTAATTGAAAAAGAGCCCAGAATTTTTCTTCCAACTCCACAAGCAACACAATACCAACCGCATACATCAGTTTTTCTGTTTTTATTGTTATTTTTGTGGTTCTTGTCATTAGCTCAGTCATTGCTAATATCAATAGCAGTGGACTGACAGCGGTATGTCTTTATTTAATGCCTTTTTCTATTCTTATTCTTCTAATCTTTTTTCCGCCATTTGAATCATTCGTCTTACATGTTTATAAATGCTTCATTCATTTTTAAAATTGGAAAAAAATAATTATTTTCCAAATTTGTTCTATGGTTATTAAATAAATAATTTCTATTAGTATTTTCCAACATAAATTATTAGTTATTTACAGTATTTAATGTATTTATAGACCGATGCATCAACCAACCTCAAATAAACTATTGCGCCATAAACAGTGTGATTTAGAATATGCTAATACTACAAGTAGCAGTATTAGCTTCTATTTGAAAATTTATGTACTGCCTTTTTTAACAATGACGAATTTAATGTTTAGAATATACTTAGCAGTAGTAAGATAACATTAGCTAGTAGTAGTGTTCAAAATAAATGAATATTAACGTATGTTAAATGAAATTCAAGTAGATGAAAACTTCAGTAAAATATTATCCTGCCTAGGTAGTCCTTCAAGTCGCATTTTAATTGTGCAGCACGACTATAATTACGTTTGTAGTGTTATTCAATATAAATTCAGTACATCTCATTCTAAAACATTCGATTAGCGAAATTGTTATTTTCAATTCTTAATTACGTAAAATCCAGCTATTTCCATTACTCTATTAACACAATTTCTGGAGACATAAATTAAACCTAGTTCGAGAAATAAAGTCTGGTTAATGGAAACGCTCAAAAACTCAAATAGAATTCTTCGTTCCTTTTCAGCAATTAAGCACTTACCCCCACATCGCGCAGACAAAGGAGTTCGAATTTCTAGAGATAATTTGCTAAGAAATTGCAAGCAAATACTGATCTTTGCCTTTCGCAATTCCACAGACGCATTATCTTTAGCCAGCACTTTCTAATAGGGATACTTGAGAGAGGGGAGTATAAGGGCGGTTGTAGGGAGACTTATGGGGGATACAGTAAGGTGTGCGATGCGAAACTCTCGAAGGAGGGGGCGGAGAGATATGTTAGCGCAACAGAGAAAAAGAGAACGCCGACAACAACTACGACACGATTGTGTCTTTGAAATCTTGCGGGATTCTTGCAGTCAAGACGATACCGCGGTTCGCTTCTTGGATTACTGATGTGGACAAATTTTCTTGCTGAAGTTGACGCGGCAAACTAGAGCAAAGCTATTGTGACATCTAGTGACAAATATGTATAGTGTATGAAGCAAATTATGCTGTTGCGTTGCATTCTTAGCGGCACTTCTTTGTTATTTTCTATTGCGTTTTGTTATTGCTTTAATGTATTAAGAACATATTGAATAATAATTTTACATAAGCTTATAATAGTAGATGTAGTAGAAGAAATGATTGTTATAATATACGGTACCGTGTAATTGTCATAATATATTTGTAAAATATATTTTTCAGTTTTATTAACAGTTTGTTATTATTTTAATGTTTTAATTGTAGCTGAACCACACAAAAAGGAATTGTTTTTATCAAACGGCTAAGAAAGCAACGTATTTTTATTATGTAATGTAATATATATATATGTTGTATATAGCATTCCATGTAATGATTATAATAAAATATATATTGGTTAAACTCAGCAATACCTAGAGGAAAGAACAAAAGAACATAAGTATGCTAAAAATCCTACATCACTCAAGAAACATAAAGATAAGATGAAACACAATTTCAATTTTGAAAATGTTAAAATTCTTAAAACCGAGAACAATACCAAAATAAGAAATTTTCTTGAAATGATTGAGATAAAACGAAACAACAATACAGTTAATGATAGGATTGAAATTGATGGTTTATCAAAAATCTATTATCATATTTTATAACGTAAACATATTAATATATGTAATATATTTATAGTGTGTGTTTAGACAAATTTTCAAAATGACATTTATTTCTAAATTTGATTATTGACTGTTTTTCAAATAAAATTAGTTTGATTTTATTTATGAATGATGGAGCATTAACAAAATTAATGAAAAGTATAATTTGTTGTATTAAAAATACCTTGTAGGGTGTTATGAGTGCTCAATAGCATGAAACAGTATATTTTAAAAGTATGTTTCAAAGACATATAGATATGACACGTTTCTGTATTTAATTAAAATTTTTATTTATCTTTACAGTTTTACTGACGAAGACAATAAAGAATTGTCGAAACGTTTAAAACTGTGCATTATTAAGTTATTTAAGGTCACTAACACCAAGAGAAAGTTATATATTTTATATATATATTGTAACGAAATAAGCTCACAGAAAAATAAGTATCGGCGCGACAGCGACTACAAAAAATGTACTCGTAAACAGTCATAAATCAACTGCATTCATGTATTGCGAAGCGACGGAATGTCTGGGTTTTCTCTCGTAGACTCCAGGGCTATCTAGAATGAAGCGGGAGGTTTCTCGAATCTTGTCTACAGATATAAAAGCAGCTGAACTGATGGATGAGTCCGGAATAAGACATTCCTTAAGTAGTCGTCGCGCGGAACAGACCAAAGTAAAAATAAATATATGAAATAAATAAATAGTTCCTTGAGTGGTAGTCGAAGAGTAAACATAAATATAAGTAGTACAAAATAAATATAGTTGTGCGGTGTTATATAAATAGAAGTGATATAAATACGGTACAGTGTTACATAAATATACGGACATAAATATTAGTAATAGAAATAAATACCTGCGTTAATTTAAATCGTAGTAGTTTATGTGTGATACATTAGTTTTACATTTTTATATTGACAGACTGTTTTAAAGAAATAAATTGCAGGACTTGTTTATTGCGAACCCGAAAACGCAACAATATAAATCTATAAAGGAAATATTGGGGATACAAAGGAGAAAGGCTATGGGCTTATTCCGCTGTAATGCAACCGCAGACACGTGTTTCAGACTCGTTGGTCATCGTCAGTACGGTGTAACGAAGAAAAACGTGTCTGCGGTTGCACTACAGCGGAATAACCCGGTAGTCTTTCTTTTTTTTTCCTTTTTTGTGTGGTTTTTTTGACTTAAATATGGTACACTTTTACTTTAACATTTCGATGTATTTAAAATCGTTTTCAAAAACATAGAACATATAACTGTCAAATACAAAACAAAAAGTCGGAATTATTTGACATAATATGATTTATACAAAACAATATAATTTAAATATTTAATGGGCGTCAACGAGCAACTTACTTTGAAAATTCATATTGTCAAACATTACTAAAAATTAGTATAAAGTATGAAAATTGGTTTCTAAGCACATTCTAAACGTATTGGTTTTTTTGTTCATTTTATTACAATCTTAATGTGTGCTTGGAAATTTTAGCTTTCGTAATTAAGTAATATTCAATGTGATTTCGGATTGGTAACTCGTTTACAATGGGTCTTGATCTGCTAAATCTAAATTTATACACATGGTGTTAATTCAACTCCTAAGTTACTGGTAGCCATACATCTTGATTATTTATTCTAAAATAAATAATTAACATATTAAAAAAATATATAAAACGTAAAATGGATGGGCTCTGGCAAAGTCAATATAACTATATTGTGATTCTCTTTTCAATTTTTCAATGGTGATAAAAGTATTTAACAAAATTGAAATTCGGCCTACCAACTCCAACAGCGTATAACTTCAGCAATATAAATGAAAATTCACCATTATTTATAGAAATTCACAAGACTTGTTGTGAGAAACATATTGATTATCAGAAAGGATATGAATTCTATTTAGATATTTTGTAATAACACCATAAATGAGAGATTTATAGATTTTTAAGAAGCTACCTACTTAATACAGATATTGGTTTACAGCTGTCTTATTTCGTGAAAAGATAAGCTATTTCAGTACACTTCAACGTAGATGCAAAAATAATTGACTTTATAGACTTCTTGAAGACGCTTTTGGAAAATAAAATATGCTTAATTATTGGTTTACAGCTGGAATCTGACGAAAATGCATAAAGAAGGTCACATCTTCAAAATATTCAACACGTAAAAGTGCTTATTGGTACAACATAAAATCGAAAACACATCTCATACACGCGCATAAATTTTGTCATGAGTAAATCCAGTTGAAAATATTTCTTTCTGGGCATAACAAACGTTACGGTATCAGTCAGTTTATGTAAATGGTATGTGACATCTTTATCTTGGCTCCAGTCGTGTTTGATTAATCCAATAAGAGAATTCGACAGGAAGACTCTTATGTATATATACATTTCTCGTACTCCTCCTTCTCCATCGACATGCTCGTTGATGGCGACGGAATTCAGAAATTCTCCACACTTCGACAAAAATTTCCATAGACGACGTCCGACACACCGGGGACTTTCGTGTTCTTCCTTCGCTCCCATCGCTTCTTTTCCTTCGCCCTTCTTGTTCGTTATATTTTAGTTCCCGGCACGGTAGCACATACCGTATCACGCATATGATTTCGTTGGGTGAGCGCCACGTCTAACGCAATTATGCTAACAGACGATATCACGGGTTGGGGAATCGGTGAGCAGTCAGGCGAAAATTCGTTCCCCGGTGACACCAGGAGGAAAAATCGTCATTTCGGAAACAGCAGCGCACCCGTAAATTAGTCGGTAATGGAATTTGTCATTGTATCCCCGGTTAGTAGGCTGCCAACCGTATAAAATATTAGATTATCTCCCTTTTTATACAAGTTCTCTTAATTCAAAATTCTATATACGGCCACAGATATAAACAAGCACGATTATCGGCAGATAAATGGACGAAGCTGTTATATTTATAATAGCTGTAATACAGGAATGTGACAAAGTAATTAATAAAATTAAAAGTTATTGTCATAGAAACAAAACATATGGAATAGGTAAATCAATATTTTAAAAAGCTATGTTTTAAAATAATGGACATTAAATTACGCAGTCCGTCAATGAAGAGCGAAAATTTAAAAGCCTGGTTTTTGTATATAATTTAATGATATATAGTCAACATGAAGCGGTGGCAATGCACTTCGAACTTTTTGTATTAAATTATTTTAAAAAACTGGCACCTCCGCCATAACCTTACAAAGATTATTTAGCAACCAGTTCGATATTTTGCGTCATGGGGTACCGTTTGTTAATGAAATTAATTTGTTGGAAAAAAGTTTAAAGAAACTAAATAAATTTAAAACATCTGCAAAGAATTTTAGAAGAATTGATTGTCAAACTACCGTAATACGTCATTTCTTTAGTTTTTTTCAGTAAAGTTTTGACATTTTTTTTAAATAACCATATTGGCAAAAAAACGTCAAACGCACTCCTTTTGTGGTGCGGAAAGGAGTGCGTTTGAGGTAGAGTGCAAAGCGCGTTTCTTTTCGCATGGTATTCCCACTAGGCCTAATTCATTTACAAAAAAAATGTTTACAAAAGTATAGACAGTGTAGAAAATAAACAAGAATGGCCAAGTAGCGTTTTGCCTAACGTGAGGTTTTTTCAAAAAGTCCCTACTTGGAATAATTTTTGTATACGAAGAAATCCAAAATTCGAACCGGAAGTAACACTGTTACGGCTTTTGCTACATGCGTCAATAATTTAAAATGGTGTCAAATTTGAGATGATGCAAAATTTGATTTTACAGGTAATATAACCTACAAAAGCCATTTCCGAATAGTCATAAATAATAATATTCAAACAACTTTTGAAATATGTCATAATTGTCACCCAAAGAATATAAATTTGTCAACAATGCTTGCCTGCTATGCACAATAGCCAAGTGATAAATAAAATATAGCTACAGAAAAGTAATATTTAATAAAATTATTTATATTCGATTTGTAACTGGCTTTCATGTAACAGTATTTTATTAGCGGAAACTATATGTCCTGAAATATTAATTAATTAATATAATTTTATTTTCTGAAATTGTTTCAGTCGTTGGAGATTTGTAGTTTATACTTTGGCTGTGTTGTTGCGACGACAAACGATTCAACTGTTAGAAGATAAAGATATTTAAAACTTAATTTTGAAAAACTTTTGTATACAAATTCAGGACGGACATATGTATAAGAAAGTTCTGTGGTGCACACACCTCATTTTTTTATTGCTCTACATTTTTTTTACTTTATCGTTAACTCTTTATAAAATGCACATTGTTGATTCCTTAAGTCTGGGATGAAGAAAACAATAATGTTTACTAGCTAAAATTTGTGTTATTAGCGTTTTAAAGTGTTCGTCTTATTAATAGTACTCGACGACTGGCAACGAGACGAAGAACACAAATACATTCCAAGTCAGAGTCTTAAGCAAAAGTACTATCGCACCATTATTATTATTATTGTCACTATCGATACTTATTATAAGATCTTCCATTAATGTTATTATATACGAACTGAATTAATATCATTATTTAGTAGTTTGGCATGTTGTTGTTCAATCATATTAGGAGCATAATATTTGATCATTGTCACAAGGTTTTGAGTAGTATGTGCTGATTCTACTATCTTTTAGCAATATTTATCTCTTATTGTAATTAATTTCTGTTTATTAAAATAATTACTGTGATCCCTCAAATGCTTTTTTACAGCATTTTAAACTTTTTTATGGCAAATTAAAGTGAACTAAAAATTAATATTATTTAATTGTTATGCCTTATAGAAACCCAAAACAACTGTAAGCGAATTTTCGTGAGTTTACTATAAAACACTTATACAATTTAAGCGTTTTCAGTCTTCATTCCAGAAGACAAATTTTAGAAGTTAAAGTGATTCTCCACTTGCTCCATTTTCACAAAGATTATCCACTTTCTGAAGGTTAAAGATATCGTTTTTGCAAATAATTAGTATTTGTTCAACATCTTTTAAAATACATTCTCGTTTTCTCTTCGACAAAATTATGTAAATACAAAACAAATATAATACTCCAGCATATACTCGGAAATCAGATACGCTAATAACCATGGATTTCATTGTATGTACTTTGAAGTGTTTAATTGAATCAATAGGCAGGTACGTATATATATATTTACACTGTCGAGACGCATATAGCCGGGCTTGATAACTAATTATCTCGGCATTCCACTGTTGATTCAAGCAGTTCAATGTTTAAATGTTAAATATCTTGAGTGGTCCCTCGAGTCTCGTTAGTAGATTATGTGACTCGACTAACGTTTTGAATAACCCGGATTAAATGAAGAATTTCGCTGTTGCTGGATGTCACGTGTAATTAGTGAAAAGATTGAAAGGAATACTTCCATTGACTTTGTACCCGTCCGTAATGCATAAAGGAAATTGCGAGGTTCTGTAATCAGGTCTGATGAATTTTTGAAGTAATAGACAATGGGATTTGCGCGTATAGAAGCCAGTGTCAGATGTAAGACAAGCTTTAATAAAGTTTTAATTCTTAGCCGCATATGCATTAAATATAACTAGTAAAAAGAAACAATATTAGAACATTTTCAACATAGACAATTTTGATTTCTCTTCTGGTGTTTCACAGGGAAATATTTCTTGCTATTTAAAATATTTATTAATAACGTTTTAGAGTCTAGATCAGCGGTATAATAATAATAATAATAATAATAATAATAATAATAATAATAATAATAACTTTATTGTCATGAAATTTCACACCGGAAATATTGACAGTGTCACACATACATATTGTCTAACAAATACAAAAATACAAAAGAATCATGGTAAAGGACAATACTTACTTTCTTAAGACAAACGAACATAAATGGCATATTAGCTTTTATCATTCATAAATTCTTGTATTGAGTAATAAGCCTTATTTACTAAGAGCGTCTTCAGTTTTTTTTTGAATATATTTAAATCATTCCACTCACACAGCTCGCTGTTTAAACTCATCATTTTATTAAAACATTTGGCTCCCATATACCTCGGTCCACTCTGCGACACCGCCAATCGACAGAACGGGAGTGATATGTCTTCTCCATTCCTTGTGTTTTGATTGTGCTGGTCCTTCCTCCTGATAGGAGACTGCTCCCTGACATTCTTCTTCTTTATTGGTTGTTGCGTGTTAAGCCTAGGCTTTTTACACTTATTCTGAATATGAGGTATCTGATTGTTGGGGTAATTGTGCCGTGTAGGCTGTGTTGCTGGTTATGTTTCCAGTGCTGTTGCTACCTCTTAGGGTTTCTGATGATATTGTTGTTGGGGCTGCTTTCAGTTTTGAAGTTTCTGTTGGATTTAATTCTTCTTGTTAAATAGTGCTACTATCTTTGCTGATTGGCGGATAAAATCTGCTATTTGGATTTCAGTTGCATTTGTACTGTGTAACGTAATGAGCATGTTACCCAGCGTGAGTGCCAGTTCTTCGTTTTCTGTATTTTTCTGTATGGGGGATGATTGTGTGTCTGTGTTTGTCCTTTCTGTGGCCTGTTGTCGGCGTTGCGTCCATGGATTTTGGGTTGGAAGTGGTGCTTCCACATATCTTGGTTTTATGCGGGATTTGTTCGGATTCTTCGGGCAGTTTATCCAAGCAGCCGTGTGGTTTCCTGCGCAGTTTGCGCATTTAGCCGGAGTTTCTTTTGTTTTATCGCAGAGGTGGGTGGAATGCCCTTCACCGCACTTCATGCAAGTGAATGGAATGAAGCAGTTTTCCTGGATGTGTCCATATCGCTGGCATTTATGGCACTGGATAATGCGTGATTTTCTCTTTAGTGATTCGACTGTTATTTGGATTCCGCAGCACTCTTTTAGTTTGTAGATATTTTTATGTTCTTGGTTCAAGCTGACCAGAACTAGGGGCGCTGGGCGGTTGCCCCTGCCCGACATCCTGGTAACTCTGTGTGTCTGGTATCCAATTGTAGCCAGATCTTCTTTAATTGCGTCTATTGATAGTTCCACTGGAACTCCCCGGAGAACTACTTTCATTGGTTTGACATAGTTTAGTTTAAATGTATAAAAGTCGATGTTATTTGTCTGAAATACTTCTTGTAGTTTGTGGTAATCTGCCTCCGTCGATGGTTCGATTCGGTACCCCGAACGAACTAGTTTCGAATGGGTGATGTTTATGTTGTTCGCCGTGATTATATGTCGCAGCTGCGGCCATTCGTTCGCAGCGGTAGCTATAATTGGTGTTATGCGTTGCGAGTTTGTGGTGTTTTCTTGTTTTGTGCCTTCAGTAGTTGATGGTTTTGCAGTAGATGTGTTGGTTTCTTCTGTATTTATTGTTGTGTCTTCTGTTTCCATGATATCAGTTTGTAATGGTTCGAAACGATTTTTTATTTCGATATTCTTGTTTGGATGGTCCGTTTTTGTTCTCTTCAGCGGGTTTTTCGGGGTTGTAAACCCCTCGCTGTCCATTTTTTCCTTGGTTGGGAGCCCCTGCACTAACAAATGTTTTAATTTCATTAGTGGAGCTACCGGTGGAGGTGTTATTGGTAGAGGTGGTAGTTGCAGTGTCGGTGATGGTATTTTCTGTGTTGATTGTTGAGGCGAATCCGTATTAACGCCTTGCTGTTTGTCTTTTCCTTGATAAGCTGCCGTTAATTGCATGAGTAACTCGTTCAATTCTTCTGGGGTGGTGTTTGGATCGTTCATTTTGCCGTGAACGTAGCGTATAGCCCTTTTTTCTCTGCTTTCTTCTTCGCCTTCGCTGTCGCTGTCGGATAGCATGTCGGATTGCATGTCGCAGTTATGTCTGTACTGTACCGAGGTTGCAGTCAGACTGCTCCCTGACAAATACTAGCAGAGAGTATATATAGAGGCTGGGCAGCGTCATTATACCATGCTTACGGAAATGTTCCCTGCAAGACGCACTCGGTCCCAACCCCAGCATGCTACGCAGTGCCTTCTTTTGAGATATGAAGACATCGTTTGCCCCACTCGCAGCACCCCAGTATATCACCCCGTACGATATTATTGACTGGATCAGCCCAAAGTATATAAACGTCAGCACATCCATAGAGACGGTACCACGAACGCTCCGCATAAGGAAACATCCCCTCCTGATCCTTGGAATCATACTCTGAATGTGTACATCCCATGTCAGCTTCTGGTCGATGTGTACGCCCAGAAATCTTGTGCTAGTCAAATTTTCTAAGGACACGTTCCCAACGCTAATGATTTAGCAATTGCCAGTACTTTTACTTTCTTATACGTAGTATAAGGAAGTATTGTGATGATGAAAATTTTCGACCTCGAGATTTTTGCAATGTCCACGTTTTGAAGTTCCCTGATACCGAAAAACTGGGTTTTAAAAAATGTCTGTGTGTCTGTGTGTGTGTCTCTCTCTGTGTGTGTGTGACCACGATAGCGGTCAAACCGCTGCAGGTATCAATTCCAAATTTTGTATTTACGTGTATAATCTCGCTCTTGAGATCTGATTAGTTTTTCAGTAAAATCGGTAGACCGGAAATAGCAGTTTACTTCAGCGAAAAAATCGAATTTTGCCAATATTTCGTCAACTACTAAGTATAAACAAATTTATAAAGAATTCATATATACTTAAAATTAAAATTGAGAATAATTTTATTTAAAAAGTTTTTCGAAATTCCTACCGGAAGTAGTTCTTTTACTCTTATCGAAAATCAGTTTTTTGCGAATATTTCGCAAATCATGCTTTTTAGACAAGTATGTTACGGGTATAAAAGTATTTAGAACATAATTTTTAATATCTTTTGTACAAGAACATTTTCAAAATTCAGACCGGAAGCACCACTTGTACTCTTATCGAATAGCGATTTTTTGCAAATATGTCGTAAGTTATGCATTCTATATATATTTATCAAGAGTATAAAAGTATTTAAAACTGGATTTTCAATACTTTTTGTATATATGAAATTTCAAAATTCGGACCGGAAGTAGCACTTTTACTCTTAGCGAAGAGCACTTTTTTGATAATATCTTGCAAAGTATGCATTCTATAGAGATTTATTAAGAGAATAGAAGTACTTAGAATAAGATTATGAATAATTTTTGTAAAAAAAATTCTTAAAATACTATAATTTGAAACGCTCATACGTAAAAGAAAGTCGTGTGGTGGCCACACCTCATTTTTTTAATTTGGTATTCCGCAGGAATATAATTGGATCCCTTGCCATTTCACATATTTATTAATAACGTTTCAGGTTCTAGGCCTATGCTATATTGCACTTTGTTTATAAACTAAGCAATGCAATTTTACTACATATTGAAATGACCCGTGACATCAATTCAGTAATGTTTTAACTTCATGTGCATTTAAATTATTTTCAGAACGCATCCTAATTTGGGTTTCTATGTAAATAATTATTTGATCCCATTTTTACAGTGAGTGAAAGAAAGGAATAGATTAATTATGTGTAAACAGTTTTTTATGACACACAAGGAAAGTAGAGACATTCAGGGTTTAGTATTACTATTATTTTCTTCAAAGCAATGGTTTGCTTGATTTGTAATGAGATTATTGCCATTTGTAAAGAATTTAATGTGAAAAGGCACTATGGAATGAATCATAAAGACAAGATTGAGTTACTTACCGACGAAATTAGGCAAAAAAATCTGGCATCTTTGAAAATTCAACTTACTTGGCCGCAATTTTTTTTTTAAACATCAAAAACTGGCAGTGCTAATGCAATGAAGTTATTCAATAGCATTAAAGATTGCAAACAAATGAAAAGCTATTAGCGTATTTTTAAAAGCATGTATGCGTAACGTTGCTGATAAATTATCATTAGTAATAATAATATTTATTAGTGCATGTGACCATACAAATGGTATAGAACAAGTCAATGATATAGATGTAATATAAAGATCAAACAATACAAACATAAATTTAAATATAAGCAACTAACTAACAGCGTAGAATATATGAAAATATAATAATAGCAAACGCACTAACGCTTTATATGTGCAAATCTGAGATATGTCTGTGACTTTCGAAATCACTAAAAGAGTAATAGCTTTAGTAATCAGGAACGCCAATTGAAATTTCTCTAACGATAGATTTTTGATACATATATTACATTATCGTCAAATAGGTACTGTGGGCTTTTCTTATTAAAAGATAATCATATATCTGGACAACTCCAAAGCATAATATGGTAATCACCAACTTTCACAAATTGAAGTCGATTTTGCTTGGAGCAGCTTAACAGTTGGTATTTCTTTCAAATCACACATACAAGTTTTTCAAGATATACTCCTGACTAGAAATACAATTGCTTCCAAAGTAAATTAGTTGGTAATAAAATTGGACTTTCAACTTAAAGATAAAATTAAAGAATTTATCTAGAATGCCGTAGCAGCCGATGTAAAGATATATCGCAGCTTGCTATATTTAATCGTGGAATTAATGAAGATCTTGCCATCATCAGTTGAGAAATTAGTAACAAATTATGTGTTGGACTGGAGTAAATTCCGCAATATGACCACAGATAGTGTACCATCAATGATCGGTCAAAATGCTGGTGTTGTGACAAAAATACGGAATAAAATTAAATGAAGTTACACGTGAACTACCCAAATTGGTTGGATTTTGTTGTATTGTATTTCAAGAAGCCTTGCAATCCTAATAAGTGTCAATTAGCTTCTGTATCTCACAAAATAAATTATGTGTGTCTGAAAAATATGCCGAAATTGCGTTCTTTACTTCTTCATCGTTTAATTTCTTCCCACGCAACTCTTCCATCATTTTAGGGAAGAGGTTATATTACATTATCGTCAAATAGGTACTGTGGGCTTTTCTTATTAAAAGATAATCATATGTCTGGACAACTCCAAAGCATAATATGGTAATCACCAACTTTCACAAATTGAAGTCGATTTTGCTTGGAGCAGCTTAACAGTTGGTATATCTTTCAAATCACACATACAAGTTTTTCAAGATATGCTCCAGACTAGAAATACAATTGCTTCCAAAGTAAATTAGTTGGTAATAAAATTGGACTTTCAACTTAAAGATAAAATTAAAGAATTTATCTAGAATGCCGTAGCAGCCGATGTAAAGATATATCGCAGCTTGCTATATTTAATCGTGGAATTAATGAAGATCTTGCCATCATCAGTTGAGAAATTAGTAACAAATTATGTGTTGGACTGGAGTAAATTCCGCAATATGACCACAGATAGTGCACCATCAATGGTGCGTCAAAATGCTGGTGATGTGACAAAAATACGGAATAAAATTAAATGAAGTTACACGTGAACTACCCTAATTGGTTGGATTTTGTTGTATTGTATTTCAAGAAGCCTTGCAATCCTAATAAGTGACAATTAGCTTCTGTATCTCACAAAATAAATTATGTGTGTCTGAAAAATATGCCGAAATTGCGTTCTTTACTTCTTCATCGTTTAATTTCTTCCCACGCAACTCTTCCTTCATTTTAGGGAAGAGGTTAAAATCACCGAAAGCCAGGTTTGGAACAGTCTAGCTCTGGCGATATTTCGAATCACCAAACCTATACTTAGAGGTTACTCGTAGTGCTTCAGGATTGAAGCGTAGTATTCTTCAGTTATGGAAAGACCTTTGTCTTTGCAAGCAATTAACATGACTGCTTCTGACTCCCAAAGATTATGATACATTAAACTTCTTGCGCTGACGTAAGTCATGCCTAGGTGATTATGCAAAATTTTAAAAATAGTTGTATCAGATCGCGTCATTCCTGCGAGATGTGTCTTCTTTAGCTGAGCATCTTCCATTATTAATTTTTCGACTTATTTAACAAATCATGCAATGGTCGACCTACAATTCCCTCAAAGCAAACAATACCTTTCATGTGCAAGAATTCCCGTAAACCGATTACATCTATTCCAGTGCTGCATGAACACACATTCCTTTTTTCCTAAGGAACTTAATAACGGCGCGATACTGGATTTTCCCCCTATTTCACAGTTTCTTCCCGATTAAGTTGCTTGGTCGACGATAGTTTAAAGACTATTGATAAGATTCTATTGAAACTTTACATTTATACTAGTAATGACTCACTGAACACGTTACGACACGAAACAGCTCTTCCACTACCATACAACCCCTCCATTCCGTGAACTTAAAAACGCTTCGTCGTAATAATCCGTAAGTGTACACTTCACTTACCTCGCTATTATCGTAAAAAAACAAAAGTTTTTGATTACTCCTTCTCAATAGATTACAGTAATCGTAAGGGATTCATCAAAAAACAAGAGATTTCTAATATGTTGGGTTTTAATCAATTTCAATTGCCAAAATAAATCAGGTGTAAGTTGGGTTTTCACTGTTGCCGCATTTACAGTAGCTTCATAGATGTACTACTCCTATCAAAATTCCCCTCGTGCAATTTGAAAGCTAATTACTTTCTTGCCGAACATTATAACGCATAATGAATTTATTTATTTAGTTTAATAGGGGACCAGAGACCGTTGGTCCATTAAAATTCTAAGATACACGTGAATGGCACTCAACAATGGTCTTTATTAATAATTTATACGCGTAACATTATCTATGTTGTAACAAGACAAATAATACTTTAATGTAATTAATGTAAACTTATGTATCTAAATATTATTCGACGAAATACTATACATGTAAATAAGCCACAAACAAAACTGCTTTATAATAGAAAGACGAATACTAGCTTGTAAATAGAATTAGGTGATGAACAGTTGTTACATGTTTAATTTTTGATTTGATATTTTAAGGGCGTAATTTCTTGTCCTTTTATTTTTGGATGTCCATGGACGTTAACTTGAAAATAGAATTTGTTTTATTTTCAGTTTCAAATTTCGCATTATGTAGTGTTTTAATTATTTATTTACTCTATAGACTTAAATCTTTCGGTGATACACTTAGTTGACCTTTTCTTCTTATTGATTATGTTGATTGATATGTTAGATGTGATTATGTATTCGTGTGCGTCACACGGCTGAAACTATCATCTCCAAATTTTCTACTTACGAGTATAATCTCCCTCTTGAGATTTCATTAGATTTTCTGTAAAGTGGATACGCCGGACTTAGTACTTTACTTCAGTGAAGAAATCAAACTTTACCAATATTCTGTCAACTACTAAGTTTAAAAATTCATAAAGAATTGAAATGTTCTCAAAAGTGAATTTTATAAAACATATAACAATAGCGGATGTAACAGAAAGCGCTGGACATTAGCAAATTCAAGCGGAAGAGCAGATAAATAAAAGATAAACCAGTTGAAGAAGATTCAAGTGATGATAATGGTGGCTCTATACGAAATGCCAAAAGAGTTGTTAGACTACCGAGAAGAAGAAGAAGAGAATGATTTCATGGATAATTTACAACTTTTTTTTCTCAACATAAGAACAAAAAATGAGGTGTGGCCACCGCACGACTTTCTTATACGTATAAACGTTTCTAATTATAGAATTTTAAGAATTCTTTTTACAAAAATTATTCAAAATCCTATTCTAAGTACTTCTATTCTCGTAATAAATCTCTATAGAATGCATACTTTGCAAGATATTATCGTAAAAGTGCAACTTCCGGTCCGAATTTTGAAATTTCAGATATACAAAAAATATTGCAAATCCAGTTTTAAATACTTTTGTACTCTTGATAAATTTATATAGAATGGATGACTTACGACATATTTGCAAAAAATCGCTATTCGATAAGAGTAAAAGTGGTACTTCCGGTCTGAATTTTGAAATTTCTTTTATACAAAAGATATTGAAAATTATGTTTCAAATACTTTTATACCCGTAACGTACTTGTCTAAAAAGCATGACTTGCGAAATATTCGCAAAAAACTGATTTTCGATAAGTGTAAAAGACCTACTTCCGGTAGGAATTTCGGAAAACTTTTTAAATAAAATTATTCTCAATTTTAATTCTAAGTATATATGAATTCTTTATAAATTTGTTTAAACTTAGTAGTTGACGAAATATTGACAAAATTCGATTTTCTCGCTGAAGTAAACTGCTACTTACTGAAAAACTAATCAGATCTCAAGAGGGAGATTATACACGTAAATACAAAATATGGAATTGATATATACAGCGGTTTGCCCGCTATCGTGGTCACACACACACACAGAGAGAGAGAGAGAGAGAGAGAGAGGGAGGGAGGGAGAGAGAGAGAGAGAGACATTTTTTAAAAACCACTTTTTCGATATCAGGGGATTTCAAATCGTGGACATCTGCAAAAATCTCGAGGCCGAAAATTTTCATCATCACAATACTTCCTTATACTACGTATAAGAAAGTAAAACCGTTATGTATGTTGTGTTACCTAAACCACACCAATTAATGGCTACTGAATAATAAAAATTTTTTTTTAGAATAGTCAAAAATTACATTTCTGTTATTCTTGCATACATGAAGGTCCAAGCCAGGCCCTGAAGAAAGACAATAAAGGTGCTCATATAGTATGATGTCGAGATTTCCTAAATAATTAATTAGTCCTCTAAATTTCTATAGTATTACTAGTATTGCTATTACAGTCTGAATTGAAAATCATTAATATTAAAGAATGGCTAGAAATACAATTTTGGTATTTTTTCTATGTTTAATTATTGTTTATATAAGGTACATCAATAACAATTTGAAGAAAACATCTGTCATGATACATATCAATATAACCCCGAACCCATAAACCGTTATTTTGCAAAAAATTGCTGACCGACTTTTTTTTTGATAAATAGATACTTTCTATAGGGATAACTTTTAAATATCAATGAAAAAAGTATGGTTATCAAAGTAACCCAAACTGCGGTTTAAATTTGATAGCACAGTGTATTTTTTATTTATCAGATTGATAATTTAATGTTTTTTTAAGTTAAAATAATCTTAAACTACGGTAGGATTTGATGCATAAAATGCAAATGTTTGTGATTCTGATTTTACCACCAATGTTAATGCTACTGCATTACGATCGTCACTGTAACTTTTCTTGGAGACATAGTCAAACAACTTTTTTATACTTTCTAGCCGGCGCGACGCATAAAATTTAATGTTATAATCAGAAAAGTTATTATATTTTTAATATTCTTGAAAACGAATAATAGTTCAATGATTTAACACCATTGTAAATCATAAAAGTTTTTTTTTTTTTTGGTATACCCTATATAAATTTCCTAATAATATTGATTAAACCAATCTCAAAATTATAAGAAAAATATGAAAAAGCAAACAGAATTATAAAAAATCTTTTGATGAATTCCGTCATCGTCGAAAATTACTTAATTTTTATGAAAGGCAAATTTCAATATTCTACCTAATAACGAGCAAACTTCGTGTGTAGTTCTGTAAACAGTGAACATGTCAAAATAAATATTGGCGCGGCCCGAATTACGACTCGTACAACTTTAGTCTCAAAGCCAGGAAATGGTTTCCGTCACGTTAGGACTGTCGCCAGAATGTCGGCAACGTACGGCTGTAGCAGTCCTATGCGAGATTCGATTTTGAAATGCCGACGTGAAAAACGCGCCCCTATTTCATCGGCGCTGTTTTCTTTTTCCTTTTTTTGCCTAAAACGACCACAAACCACCAAATGCGAGTTTGATTGAAATTCGAAAGCTCGCCAACGTAAAATAAACATTAGTTCCGAGTTGGATAAGCAATATTTTTAATGGATTTATTTTATTGGTGATTTAGTTCTTCAAACTATGTTGCTCTATGAGGAAAAGGAATATAGAATTTCCTTTGATGCATATTAACTTATAGACAACAACAAAAAGGACAGGAAGAGAAGAATATATACAAATATAAACTAAGCAAGTACCATATTTTTAAATCTGTTATAATCTGGAAAGTCCCTAAATAATTTATTCAAAAATATTACATTGGCTGTAACAAATAAAATACAATAACTTGTACTCTGTTAGTTTATAAACAATGTAAAAATGTTTGTATTTAATCACATATTTTTCACTATTAAACGCTAGCTTTCTAAATTATGAAAAACTAAAAAATGATGAATGATCATGCTCTTTGTATCGATATTATAGTAGCATTTCGGAAGGCATTTCCAAACTTTGCATTCGATAATCTGTTGCGTGTCTTACCTATAAACGTATAAGACGTTAACATAACTTCTGATTAACACGGATTAACATTAATTCAGAGACAGGCACTTTTGGCGTTTCCTTCTGTATATGCATATACCTGAACTTATTGGCACATGCCTAGCGATATATGTATGTAGGTACACCAAGAGAAATAAGTAACAGTACACTTGGCGGAGATATAAAGTGGTATGGGCATGTTCGCCATATACTAATGCATAACGCGCCCATACCACATTATATCTCCGCGAAATGTACGGAAACTTATTTCTCTTGGTGTACATGCATAAGAACATTCACAACGCGTCATAAAGTTCTTTTGTGTTATAATATTGTGAATAAAGGTCCAAGAACATCTAAGTGAAAAGTTAATTTTAAATGTAATGATTTGAATCTAAAGGCATCCTATTTATCCGCAATATTAATTCGCATCATGTTGAATGTTCCTGCAGTACTTTTTCGCAAGTAAAGTTGGAAAAGATATTTTGTTGCTTGATATAACCTAAAAAGGCACGTGTTAGTAATTCGTGTTTCAATTTTAGTCAGTTTGGTATTAGTTTGTGTAATGGTAACGGCTTATTTTATTATTTTTAATAAATTTTATAATATTAAATATTTATATAAATAGTATTTTTATAATTACTTATTAAAAATCAAAAGTTATATATTTCTAGAACTCTCATTCTTATATGTTCATATATGTATAAAATAAGCATTACTTTGATAAACAAGTATTCGTAAGAACATTGGCGCAGAATATTTGTATTTAGTATAAGATTAGTCACGTGGTATTAATATTAGTGCGCGTTATACGTGACATTTCGTGTGAAAACCACAACCAGTATATATGGGCATCCTAAGAAAAGGGGAACCCTACGATTGAACTATAAGAGGTGAACAACGAGATTCAAAAGTCAGGTCGACTGAAGTCCTTCAATGAGAACAGTCACCTAGGTAGATACCTCGGTTTTACTGCAAAGAGATAAGGTCCTCTAGCTAAAAAGTGTGTCGACTCACATATATACATACAGCGGTAAATAAAATATGAAATTATAGTTAGAACCTTAAAGTACATAAATAGGTTATTGTTTAAAAAGAGATCGATCGATAACAAAGTGTTAAAGTGTTCAGTTCATCACATCTTCAAGTAAAGCTTATTGTTCTACGAATAGCAGTTCGTGGAAATTACCGACGTCTTGTTCGTCGATGGGAAGACTCCAATTGAACACACCGACCATAAGAAGACCTTCTTCGGTTCAAGAAAGAAGAAGAACCTATGTAAGGTATTAAAAAACTGTTATTATTGATTATCTATGATATGTATACATGCTATTTCGTAGAATTGATAGTATTAATAATATTGAATTTTGCAGTATTGAAAATGCAAAAATATTATTTTAATTTATATCATAGTATTTTATTGAATTATCCAAATAATGCCCTAAAAACTAGTGATTATTAACATCTCTTTCACCTGAATCGACCTGAGATAATGACTGAACTAATCAGGTAAATACTTCAATCACTTTATTTTATTTAATATTAAAAATTATTTAAGAATAAAGGGTAAAGCGTAAGGGGCTCCTTAACATTATGGTGCTCAACAATGTGGGGCTATTAGTTGTTCTTTTAAATGTGCCATTACAATATGGCTACCAACGTCGGACCATTTTTAGATTACATTGATAATAAATGTATTGATGTACCTTTACATTTGGTATTATGCGATATTTTGTACTACTAGCAGTAAGAAGAACCTGAGCCCTTGTACAAACATGAAAGACTAATTAAATACTGAAGAAAAATCAAGACCCCATTATATGCCGATTATTGGATTCTCAAATACATGTAGTATGCTGTTCGGTTCATGTCCAATGGACATATTCATCAATTAAATCGTGAGTTGAATTGTGATGTACCTGAAAGTGAGCATTAGATCAACGTGTTCTAAAGCTGAGGATAAAAAGAAATCATTTTAAGTAGCTGGAAGCCCAAATAACAAGTTTTGAAAAACTATAGTGCGTTGAAATCTGAATGTAAAGATAATGAAATTGCATGATGTGAAATAACACGTCTGCATGAAAATCGCTCCTACAGGTTCAGTTTGAGAAATAAATTGCTGCGGGTGGGTGTTAAAATAATTAGTGAATAAAAATTCCCTAATTATTATTGCGACGTAGAAATATATGTCGCAGATGCATTAGTAATTTTTATATATGTCCAGAGAAGTCGGTATCTCCCTTCTTTGCATTTATGAATCAAGTGACGCGAACGACTGAAATGAAAATATTAAGAAGCAATCTCTGGCAAATATTGCATTTCAGAATTAGAAGAAGAATGTAATGAACGGTTAAAAAACTTCTATGCATTGCATAGACTTGAGGATACTAACACGTGCCTGATGAAAAATGTGTAGCGCGAACACATACCGGTTATGTACATTCAGAGTATTGCTTTTATAAACATCGAATACTTAAATAGCATAAAGGCTTTTCATAAAGCCTTTTATATTGTAGTTATAGTAAAACTCCAATAAGAAACATTATGTCTAAGAAATTTCAATCTAACTACATCTTGATTATTAGAGAATTAGAAGAAGAATGTAATGAATGGTTAAAAAACTTCTAAATAGGATTAATTAAATGGCAAGTACTTTTGACGTTCCCTGTATATGCTTTGCATAGACTTGAGTATATTAACACGTGCCTCATAAAAATGTGTCGCATTCAGGGTATTGCTTTTATAAACATCGAATACTTAACTAGCATAAACGCTTGTAGTTATAGTAAAACTCCAATAAGAAAAATTATGTTGGGTTTGTTTGAATAAGTGGACTGTATGGTTTTGTTTGTTGTTTACTACTTTATATTATATTAATAATCGACGAAGGAGATACATGTTGAAACTCCATTATATATATACAGGTTCGGCCTGTTTTTATCTTCCATGCGGTTTCTCGTATAAAACACGAAAGGAGTTGCCAAACCGTACCCCCTACAGATATACATACACGAGAGCGTCGAACAGTACGTGCCCATTGTGTATAAACACTGACAACAACGTTCGTTTCAATACATGGACTTTAGCTCGCATTTACGGTGAAAACAGACGGAACCTGTATAATAAAACACAAGTGTATAGTTTCAAAATTATTATAATGTGGATGAAAATACCTATTTTCAATATGAAAATACCTATTTTCATCCACCTGATGAAGCCACAGTGTGGCGAAACATAGTGTGTTAAACATTATAATAATTTTGAAACTATACACTTGTGTTTTATTATATATTTATATTATATTAACACTGACTCATACGTCGCGTGGCTTGATTATACATAGGTACTCTCCTTATCTCTCTGCGCATGCGCCTCCCTTGCACTCTTTAGAATTAACATTCTCCCCACCTTAAACGGGCGAAGGCGTTTAAGATTATAACATAATACAAATAGATGGTTACATGTCAAAGATAATTAAGATAATTATTTAATAACATTGTATATAGTTAATGTATATATAACACACACAGTTTGTTGATCCCACGTTTCAACAGTGTCATACTGGTTTTCACTGTAACTGTTCTGACCAGTCCGTCTGGTCCTGGATGAACTTCGATGACTTTACCGATGATCCATCGAAATGGTGGAGTATTGTCCTCTTTCACTATAACAAGTTGGTTGACTTCTAAATTTGGCTGAGGTGATTTCCACTTTGTTCGCTGCTGAAGCGATGTAAGGTATTCGCAATTCCATTTTTTCCAAAAGTGTTGGAACATGTGTTGGAGAAGTTGATACCTGGTCACACGATTGACTGCTACGTCTTTGTAGTGTGGATCCAAATTGCTTACAAGTGAATCGCCGATAAGGAAATGGACTGTGGTTAAGGCAGATAAGTCGTAAGGATAAGTATTCCTTTAATTTGAATTAATAACGTATTAGTTTCATCGTACGTTAATGGTTGATTTTTTGTAACTCTTAGAAAGTGATGTTTAAATGAATTTACACCTGCTTCCCATAACTCTCCAAAGTTAGGTGATCTGGGTGGAATAAAGTGAAATGTGATATTGTGTGGTGATAACACATTATTAACTTTGTTTCTGTGTTGTGAACTAGCAAACAGTTTTGGTAGATCTTGTAGATGATTATTTGCACGAGTAAAATTAGTTTCATTATCGCAGTAGATATTTAACACCTTTCCTTTTCGAGATAAAAATCTTTTTAGAGCTGCTATAAATGCATCTGTTGTCAAGTCATTGGATAATTCCAGATGTATAGCTTTTGTTGCAAAGCAAACGAAAACTACCACGTATGTTTTCTTTAGTGTCCTTTTTCGTTGATGACCTTCCTTTACGTATATTGAACCGCAATTAGTAAATGGTTTTGATGGCTGAATTCTGTGCGCCGGCAAATCTCACAACAGTCGTGTGCACGCTAATGGTTTGGCTTTGTAGCATGTAATGCACTTTCTGATTAATTTTTTGGTTAGACCCTTGTCAGCGATTGGCCGAAACTTATTACGCGACTGCCGCTAGAGTTCCTGTCACTCCTGCATGTAATTGTAATAAGTGCTCTTTCTCTATTATCAGTTCTGTCAACCTTTGTGGTGTAGGCAATAATATAGGATATTTTCCCCATATATTATTAATTGTGAATGTTTCAATCTTCCGCCAACTTTTATTATTTCATTTTCATCCAGAAATGAATACAAATTCAATATTTTACTTTTCTTATGTACACAATTGTATTGTTATAAATAAATGATGTCGTCTGAAAATTCTGTTTGTGCCGATTTTACTAAATTTGTCATCGCATTATGCAATTCTATTACTGTTAAGTGTTTTCTTAATCGTGGTTTGTTATGTCTGGTGTTGTTTATGAATCTCAATACGTAAGCTGTTATCTTTATAAGCTTATCTAGTGTTGAAAATTTAGTAAATCTATTAAATTCGTGGCAGTTAATATATTGGCTTAATAATGCTGTAGTAATAGTTTTCTTCTCAGGTATGTATTGTGATAATATATCAATGGCCGTGGATTGAGGCCACTTTGCTTGCTCTAGCTTTAACCAGTCTAGCCCATAATTTTGATTTAATTAAATGCCTTGCATTGTATTCTCTTGAAATTAGGTCTGCTGGATTTTTCACACCGCTAATATGATTCCATTCATGTTTATCGGTGTTGTTATGGATCTCAGTAACTCTGTTAGCAACAAACGTTTCCCAGTTTTAGATTCTGCTTGAATCCACGCCAATGTAATTGGAGAATCTACCCTTAAGTATCTTCTTGAAATGTGTAATTGTAAATCATTCATTGCTTGTCTAATAAGATTAACCAATAACACAGCTGCGCTAAGATCCAATCTTGGCAACGATATTTTCCTTAGTGGTGCTAATCTTGATTTGGATGCTACTAGCCTAGAATAGCCTTGGCCATTCCCTGCAACTGATCTAGCATAAATACAAGCACCATATGCCTTTTCGGATGCGTCAGCAAATTCATGCAATTCCATTCATACTAAATTGTCATAATTTATCCTCAATTGCTGTAATTATGTTAATTGATCCTGAAAATTGTGCCACTTATTTGCAATTTCCATAGAAATGGATTCGTCCCATCCAATCTTCAATTGCTATAGCTGCTGCACATTTAATTTTGCATTAGTAATCAATGGGCTAATGAGACTTAAGGGGTCAAATAGTCTATATATTGAAGATAGAATTGTTCTCTTCGTGATATTTCGTGTCCTTTCACATGTTATGTTAAGTTGGAAAGTATCTGCTTTGGAGTTTCATGCTAGTCCTAAAGTTTTAACTTTTACATCTTTGCTGATTTGGATCAAATTATCTTCATTAGAGTGTAAATTTAACAAAACATCAGCACTATTTGACGAACATTTGGATAATTTGAAACCTCCTCGGTTTAAAAATGTTTCTATATTTTTTCTGAAGTCTTTTGTGGATCCAATTATTTCAGCTTCAGCCAGCAAATCATCTGCGTAGAAGTGCGACTGGATGATCGAAGATTCTAGAGGAAACTCGTCTTGGTATTCAAATGCTAATTGGTTCAGACATCTGGTCGCTAAATATGTCGAACATGCAGTCCCATATGTTACGGTTTCTAGTTTATAGGCTTTAACAGATTCTGTCGTATCATTTCGCCAAAGAATTTTCTGAAACTCTTGATCGTCTTTGTGAACTCTGATTTATTGATACATTTTGACGATGTCAGCTGTAATTACATACGTGTATGTTCTAAACCGTGTAACTGTAGAAAACAATGTGGGCTGCACTGTGGGTCCAACCATGAGTTTCTTATTGAGTGATATTCCATTTGTCGTCTTTCTTGATCCGTTGAATACCACTCTTAGTTTGGTTGATAAACTCGTCTCCTTCATTACACAATGGTGCGGCATATAGTAATGTCCATTTGGCTTATCTTTCATTTCTTCATCAAGTGTCATATGTCCCAATTTAATATATTCATTAATGAATTCTGAATATCTTTCCTTTAAATTGCTGTTTCCGTTAAATTTTTTCTCTTTCTTCTTTAATGCCATTTCTCTCAAAGCTCCCAATTCTGATGATCGATTCTTGAATGGTAATTTGACAATAAATCGTCCGTCTTCTTGTCTCCGATGGGTGCTCAAAAAATGTTGTTCGCATTCTTTTTCTTCTGAGGTCCATGTATGTACTTCATCTAATTGTTCAATATACCAGAACTTCTGGATTTCATTCTCTAATTTATTAACCGTCAAATTGCACGTTGTTTGATTAAATATTAATTGATTGAATTTTCCTACGACAATCCAACCAAACAATGTTTTTTGTAAGAAGGGGTGATCTAGTGATTTCAGTTGTTGCAAGTGTAAAATTTCCCAGAACAGTGTAGTTACAATTAACAAATCGATATTACTTGGTATGTTGAATTTTGGATCCGCTAAATGAATGGGATTATTACATTAGCAATTTCCACAAAGTGATTAGGGATCAAACCCGTAATTTTTGGTATAACCAAACAATTGATTTCTGTTTTGAATTTATTGACCCGTGAATGAATCATAATTCTTGTTGAGTATTTGATATTCAATGATAATTCACCTATACCGCAAAGACGTGTCGTAAGTGGTTCTAATTTCAAATTTAGTTTCTTGCACAAAGTGTTAGGTATAAAATTCGATTGCGAACCTGGATCTAGTAATGCACGGCATGTTATGCTTTCAGATGAGTTGGAAATATTAATAACTGCTGTTGATAATAAAGCTTGCGAACCCATGTTTGTATGGTTTGACATAGTTGCTTGATCTTGAGATAATTGCTCATTATTTTCTGTATGGAGTAGGGTATTGTGGTGTTGATGACATTTCTTGCATGTACTTGCATGAATATTGCTTGCTCTATGATTAGGTTTTAAGCAATTGACACATAACCGCAACTTCTTGATTTCATCGAAACGTTTTTTGTTTGCCAGTTTAAGAAATCGTTCATGATAATAAATTGAATGATCTCCCTTACAAAATAAACAATTCCTTAATGTGTTAGTATTTATTGATAAATGTGCAACTTTTGGTTTTGAATTATATGATTTTTCAAACTTGATTTTGTCTGCTTTCACTAATTCTAAACTTCTACATTTATTTGTTAAAAATTCTGTTAATTCATCCATTGTTGGTAATTCATCATTGTCTAATTTGTTTTCCCATTCCCTTCTTGTATTGTAATCAAATTTACGGACCATTATGTGAACTAAAAGAACATCCTATTGTTCTGTTGGTAAATTCAATAATTTGAGTGCGCCTATGTGTTTTAATATACATCGAATAAATCTCTAGTTGTATCAGGTGATTCTCTTGAAATTACTGGTAAGTCAATAATAGCTTTAACATGACTATCCACTATTAAACGAGTTGATTTATATCTTTTACTTTCTTATACGTAGTATAAGGAAGTATTGTGATGATGAAAATTTTCGACATCGAGATTTTTGCAGATGTCCACGTTTTGAAGTCCCCTGATACCAAAAAAGTGGTTTTTAAAAAATGTCTGTGTGTGTGTGTGTGTCTGTGTGTCTGTGTGTGTGTGTGTGACCACGATAGCGGTCAAACCGCTGTAGATATCAATTCCAAATTTTGTATTTACGTGTATAATCTCCCTCTTGAGAACTGATTAGATTTTGAGCAAAATCGGCAGACCGGAAGTAGTAGTTTACTTCAGTGAAAAAATCGAATTTTGCAAATATTTCGTCAATTACTAAGTTTAAACAAATTTATAAAGAATTCAAATGTACTCAAAATTAAATTCGAGAAAAATTGTTTTAATAAAGTTTTTCGAAATTCCTACCGGAAGTAGGTCTTTTAATCTTATCGAAAATCAGTTTTTTGCGAATATCTCGCAAGTCATGCTTTCTAGGCAGGTACATTACGAGTATAAAAGTATTTAGAACATACTTTTAAATATCCTTTGTATAAAAAAAATTTCAAAATTTAGACCGGAAGTACCACTTTTACTCTTATCGAATAGCGATTTTTTGCAAATATGTCGTAAATTATGCATTCTATATATATTTATGAAGAGTACAAAAGTATTTAGAGTTAGATTTGGAATATTTTTTGTATAAATGAAATTTCAAAATTCGGACTGGAAGTACCACTTTTACTCTTATCGAATAGCGATTTTTTGCAAATATGTCGTAAGTTATGCATTCTATATATATTTATCAAGTATTTAAAACTGGATTTGCAATATTTTTTGTATATATGAAATTTCAAAATTCGGACCGGAAGTAGCACTTTTACTCTTAGCGAGGAGCTAGTTTTTGATAATATCTTGTAAAGTATGCATTCTATAGCGATTTATTAAGACAATGAAAGTACTTAGAATAGGATTTTGAATAAGTTTTGTATTAAAAAAATTCTTAAAATTGTACAGTTTGAAACGCTCATACGTATAAGAAAGTAGTGTGGTGGCCACACCTCATTTTTTTGTAAATATTCTGGTGTTAGTTCTAGTGAATCTAACGCGTCTAATTCCGGTCCTGTCAATGACGATTTCAAGTAATGTAACTTCTGATAATTATCAATACTCGGATTTGTATGTACTAACGAATTAAATGATTTATAAAACGGTAACCACTGATCGGTTGCGCCATTCAATTTATGTATATTTATTGGTAGTAATTTAATGTTATTCTATTGGCATGTGTTTTGATTTTGATTGATTTGATGTATTCGTTCTTCTGTGTTTGTGTTTGATTTTACTATTTTGTTTGCACTAGCAATTGTTTCGAAATAATTGTCTTCAAATGACTAACGTTCCGTTGTGCCGTCTTGCTTTAATCTGTCCTTGTTGTTATTTTAATGAATTTGCATCGTCTTTTGTATCAACCATTATGTATTTAAGTTAATAGAGGATTGAAATAAAAGGAAAAATAATAAAATAGGAATTTGACTCTTTGCGATTGCCTTTTGTCCGGGCGTTGGCTTTCTTCGGTTGACTGTCAACACGGTCACACACACTTGGTAGACACTGCCGGTTAGGTTATGTCGATCACCGAATACTTTCTTGTTTTGTTTTTAGCTTTGAATTGTATTTCGTTATCCGGCTCGAAGGACCAAAATATTGGGTTGATTTGAATAAGTGGACTGTATGGTTTTGTTTGCTGTTTATTACTTTATATCATATTTACACTAGAGCTGTTACTATCCGGATACTCGAGTATCCGGGTTACTCATTATAACTCGAAATCCGCATCAAGATCCGGAGCCGGATCCTCAAATGTCCGGATAGTAAGAGCTCTAATTTACACTGACTTTTACGTCGCGTGGCTTCATTATACATAGGCACTCTCCCCATCTCTCTAAACTCCAATAAGAAGCGTTATGTCTAAGAAATTTCAGTCTTAACTACATATTGATTATTAGTCATTTAATTCACGTATTGTTGAATACTTAAGTACTATTCCATGGAAATTTGGAAACTGATATTAATTGCTATATCCTAAAAAGCATATGGCAGTAATTCTTGACCAATCATCTATAATTCGAAAGCCAGAAGAAAAAAAGAAAAATAGTTTCATGTTTGTAATGCTGCGAAATATGTTTCTAATAATAGTAATAATACGCTTTGTAGAAATACACTGTACCATGTTTCTCTTCAAGCTGTCACTAAATCTATCCCCAAACCATTTAATTAAAGTATCCATAATTAAAATTCGCCAACAATCCAGAATCTCACACCATACTCAGACCGACCGGCTTCCTGTCGCTTCGACTTCGCCTCAATTACCCAAAATCCACATTAAAATGTCCAATTGAGCCGTCGAACGACTTAACGGCCGGAATCGAAAATTGATTACAGTCTCACACCTAATTTCGTCACATCTCATTTGTTCGGCACGCAAAAGCGACACCATCCAATCTCACTCACTTACGGGCGATTAATTTCGTGAAAACTCTTTGTCATATACGCGCGCCCACAGTCCCGCTTTTTTTCTCTTTCCGTGTGCAGCAGCAGCAGCAGTAGCAGAATGGGATGATGGTTGGTTGTCTATCTTTTCGTCGTCATCCGGATGAACGGTTTGCCTCTTCGATCGTGGGTAATTCCGAAAAAGGAAAGGATTGGTGACAGAGCGGAAGAAATTCTCGATACGCAGTACTTTTTTTGAAATGTGAAAGAGCACAGTGTAATAATACATTGTTTTCTTCAGTGTGTTATTGTGTGTTAAAGATACGATGTTTTGTTGGCATTTTCCAATAGGTAAATGTCAATAATAATTTTAAGATCAACGAACAAAATGCGGATTTATATTTTTGTATATTGAATTTACAGTAACATCATGCTTTACCAGAAATAATGTGAAATCATTTTTGAGAATTTAGGTTTATAAAGGCTTTGTGGAAACACTTATCATTGATGGCGTAAGCGTTTTAGGAAATTTATCATACTATTATAGAAGTTACTTAATGATTCTTTGCCACTGACAAGACTGAGTACAGGATTATACGCATTTCAACTATTCGCATACATACGTGGCTAAAATATGCAATAATAAATAAAAATATGTATATATATTGATGTAGGTAGAGTTGCCTATTTTAAATTATTAAGGTTACATTATAATGTAATAGGAGTTGCCTATTTAAAATTATTAAGGATGAGTTTTATCCAAGATTCGGTTTTTCTTTAATTATGACAGAGATAGTTAAATTTGCGAATATTAATGAACTGGTTGTAATCTTGAAAGAATTTTGTTTATTGAGTTAAAGGAGATTTTTATAGTTACATGGTGAAATAGTATTTATTACAATTGGAGTTGTTCTTCCATGTATATGTACCAAAAATCTGTAAAGAAAGATTTTATATAAGTATTGTAAATTTGAAATGTAATTTAGCATTGTGAAAAACTTGTTCAAGTGTTATTAATGATGAGGAAAGGATAAAAGATTTTTAGAATACGAAAACAATTAACAAAGAATTGATAAAAAAAAATACCGCCGTAAATTGTATATCGGAAGTGTCAGTTAATTGTCAGTGTGACAGATAATTGTTACTATAAAGAAGTAAAGCTTAAATTGGTAATTGAAGCATGATAACTTTACTAAATTCGAGGAATAATTTGTTATGAGTGAAATATTGACTTGTGAAAGGTATTTTAAAATTTATTACATTTCTATAATTTATATTGAGCTTGGTTTTAATGTGTGATTAATTTATTGGTTGAAAAAGAATTGGAATTATCACTAAGGTAATTTTAAATAAATAAAGGAGAATTTTTTCGATTTTTGCGGAAGATAGTCGCAATTTTCGAGATAAAGTTTAAGTCAGCAAAAGTGTATAAAATAGAAGCAATATTGGAGTAAATTATTATTGAATATATGTTATTCTAACTTAGCAGAAGATAAACAGTGTTAAAAGAATATAGAAAATTATATAAATTATTTACGAGAAGTAAAGAAAATAAAACTTACCCAAATTAATTAATTTATATGAAGATATTAAATTGCCAACTCAAATTTGAAGGAGTACTAGGAGAATAAAGTGTAGATCCTCCAGGAGCATTAGACGGATATTAGACGAATACATTAAGCCATCAGAAGTACTGGGCATATACATTCTTCACAATACCAAGGACATTAGAAAATTCCAAGGGCATTAGAAGTATATTTCTTTCCAGAACACTAGGAGCACTTGACGTTTACATCTTTCAGAACACTAGGAGCACTTGACGTAAACATCTTGCAGAACACCAGGAGTATTTGACGTATTATACCAATCAGAGCACCAGAAGTACTACACAAATATATCCATGAAGAGACATCTAAGTTGAAGGCCTATTTCAAGTTCATCGGGAAATATCCAAGCAAGTTCTAGTTCCTTTGTTGAAAAGTGTCTTTCCAGAACATCGATAGATCTTTCTTTTGAGTCCAGGGTAACTACAAAGTGTCAGTAATAACATTAGGAAGAATATAATATTTCAAGCTGGAAAAGGTCGTATATATATTTTTTTTACGTTAATTATTTATGGGAAACTAAGAAGAAATAAATTTGAAACCTTAATTTAATCTGAATTAACATCAAGTAAGTATAAAAATTTATTATTTTATCATATGAAGTCATAAAAATACCTATTTAGTAACAATTTAACTCATATTATAAAACCAGTATTTTATAGAACAAATTAACAATCACTGTCATTTTTTTATACTTACGTTATTAGTATTATAGAAAACTCATCTTTAATAATCATTAATACATAGTTGGACAAGTTTATAGAGATTTATGTAATGATTTATGACATCGTCTCGGAAATATGTATATGTTTTTTTAAAAGAATCCAATACATGAATTGATTTATTTGGTGTTTCTTCTTCTTATGATCGTCGAGGTTATGTATATGTTTGAATGGACGCATACCTTAAAGGAAAAATAATAAAGAACATAATAAATTTGAGTATAGGTTGAATAGATGGCGATATACTTACTCATTGAGATAGTAAAGATGTATTAATAGTAGTTTATACAACGAGTCAATAATGACAGTTATTATTCCCGAGAGCTGAATTTACTCCCGAGCCGCGTAAGCGGCGAGGGAGTAACTCAGCTCGAGGGAATAATAGTCATTATTGCGAGTTAGTATACACTACTTTATCGACGACTAACTGAAAATTACTAAAAAAAATCAAAATAAGTAAACGAAAATTTCAGATTACTATATCAATATGACGTTTGATGGTTAGGCAGTCAGTAAAATGGCCGGACTTGTCTATCGTTACTATGACAACGTTAGGAACGTTATGTTCTTATTGGCGGAATGCAGTGAATAATGGTAACGTTATGGCCCATTATTCACTGGTCGCATTTCATTATTCCCTACATTATGAGTGTTATTATTAGCCAATATTGATTAATATAATACATACTTTATTGTTTAGTCGTCGATAAAGTTGTTTATTTCATGAAATCTTAGCAGTTTTTAAAAAAAATAGTATACGTAAAGTTTATAGAAAGTAGTTGATTTAGTCAGATCGATATTACAGTTGAACTCGTAGTACCAATTTCATAAACCTTAAAATACTAATGTAATCATATGACTAGGAGATAACTACTGAAGTATACAGGACCGGTTTAAGAGCATCAAGCAGGTATTAAATTCAAATAATTCAAATATTGAGTCTCATGTTCTATGTGTTTAAATATATATAAATATTATAAAAGAGTACTGAAATAGCACGAGGCATTTTAATATTATTATAGTAGTACTAAATGATAAAATTCTTACCCTGAGATAAAATTATAGAACATATAATTTTTACATTTCAACAATTTATTATTGATTTGCTAATTGTGGAGTTACTTATAATAGCTTGTATATTCACTTTAGCACAATATATTATTTATAAATATAAAATTGTTTCTTGGTCGTGCTTTTAAATATAAATTTAATTATTTCTTGGTGTTAGCGACCTTTTCTATCTACTTAGACACAAATAAAAAAACATTTTTTTCTTCCTTTTAAGACGTTTCGACACTTTTCTGTTTAATGTCTTCTTCAGTTATTATAAATATATAACACAAATACAAACATATTAAAAATTTTTGATTCATACATTCTGCAATTAAAATTTTATAAATCAGAAATACACAAATCAACCCACGTTTTCAAAACAAAAAACTTACCCAAAAAATGTACACGTATTTTCCCACAAATAAATTTTTCTTATTGTTAAAAAGAAGTCTAAAATATCAGTATGTGTAACATCATATGTCTATTACGTGTCATATCAATGACAAACAATTTGACATAAAATAAGAATACACTAAAATTTTTCGATTTATCAGAGAACACCTATCTACGAAAAGTACCACGGGTTTTTCTTTTTTATTAGTTGTTTTCTACTTATCATTTTATATTTTAGTATTGTCAAACACAAGTTTTCAGACATAGAGGGTTTATTCATAAAAATTGTCTCAGTTGTTATAATATTGGAAAATACATTCTCGACAGACTATCGACTTCATTTTTGTCATTAACAGTCTCCTTAGTTCTTTTAATTTCGATCATCTCTAAGATGTTTCTGGCTTTCAGTACAAAACAACCCCCAAAAACTAACTCCACCAAAACAACAGTACATTCCAGTTCCATATATTAGGGGTTTATCGGAAAAAATTAATGACATCATTAAGCCACATAATTTTAAACTTGCTTACACTAAGAATAACAATGTAAGTCATTTATATACTAAACTTATAGATCCCATTCCGATAACAAAACAATCGCATGTTGTTTATAGCATTCCTTGCAATGACTGCAATGGCGTTTACATTGATCAGACAAAACAGCTCCTTGAAGACAGGATTAATGGACATAAATATGCAAAAAATCCCACTTCTCTGAAAAAACATAAAGATAAAATGCAGCATAGTTTCAATTTCACTAAAGTCAAGATACTTAAAAAGGAAACCAACACGAAAGCCAGAAACATCTTAGAGATGATCGAAATTAAAAGAACTAAGGAGACTGTTAATGACAGAAATGATGTCGATAGTCTGTCGAGAATGTATTTTCCAATATTATAACAACTGAGATAATTTTTATGAATAAACCCTGTATGTCTGAAAACTTGTGTTTGACAATACTAAAATATAAAATGATAAGTAGAAAACAACTAATAAAAAAGAAAAACACGTGGTACTTTTCGTAGATAGGTGTTCTCTGATAAATCGAAAAATTTTAGTGTATTCTTATTTTATGTCAAATTGTTTGTCATTGATATGACACGTAATAGACATATGATGTTACACATACTGATATTTTAGACTTCTTTTTAACAATAAGAATAAGTTATTTGTGGCAAAATACGTGTACATTTTTTGGGTAAGTTTTTTGTTTTGAAAACGTGGGTTGATTTGTGTATTTCTGATTTATAAAATTTTAATTGCAGAATGTATGAATCAAAAATTTTTAATATGTTTGTATTTGTGTTATATATTTATAATAACTGAAGAAGACATTAAAAAGAAAAGTGTCGAAACGTCTTAAAAGGAAGAAAAAAATGTTTTTTATTTGTGTCTAAGTAGATAGAAAAGGTCGCTAACACCAAGAAATAATTAAATTTATATATATTATTTATACAGGGTGGGTAACTTTCGCGACCGATTGTGACTTTATGAGAAAAGATATTTCGAAGCGGTTTTCTTCCTAGTATAGCCATTTATTGGGAGCATATTTTAAATTTCTTTTGTGTTATACAGAGTGTTCCATAACTTGCTGGTCGATCAAAGTTATAGTTTTTTTAATGGAATACCTCCATATTATTATATTTTTGTATTCCTTGTATAATTTTTTGTCAAAAAGTTATAAGATAGTATCGGCCTAAAATTTAAAGTTTTCGACTTAAACAAAAACTAAAAACATTGAATTTCTCAGAGATTATATCAGCCATTCTTATGTATCGCCTAGTAACAGTGATTAATACCGGCTTAAGATGTTATAGTTTAGTTGTAGAAATTGTTTAGAATTTGTAATCGAAGATGTGTTGGATCGTCTATTTTCTCCTGATATGATTTTCGATGGAGTAGGAGCACGGTGGATTACTTAACACTGAAGGAACGGATTATTAATTGACAAACACTATCGTTTCTCTTTCTGTGGAACTATTCCATTTGTAGATGATTTTTTAAACTTTTAGAATTCCGCTTTTTGAATATGGCTTCGACGCATACCTTTTTTTCTTTTTACTTATATAATTTTATTTTAGTTATATTGTCCTATTTTTTTATTAATTTAAGGGATCTAGTTTAAACTTAACTAGTATTAGCTGAGAAGCCTCTTTTATCCAGTGACAATTTTGAGGCATATTATTCCCATAATTTATACCTGAAGCTGTTGGTTCACCACTATTCAATTCCAGATATTACTTTTGCTACCCCTTGCTAGTTTTTTTAAACTTTTAATTATTGTTGTTTGTGAACCTGGTCTCGTACTTTGTTTGAACCTGTAAATGCAGACACTAAAGTGTGATAATAAACATTTTAATTATTTATACTCCTCTGGTAATTGTGTACATATACTTTATTAGTTATTACGTAAAATGATATCTTAAATAACTACGTACATAGGCGGATAAGGCTCTACATATTTTGTTAAAGAAACTATGAGTCGAAAATTGATCAATTACTACTCTTCTAGTCCCTTAGGGTTATGAAATATACAGGCTGTATATGAAATAAGGGGACAGAGTATGATTAATGGAAAGATGTAAAGAAAAAAATTACAAAGATATTTTTAAAATATTCGTCGCGCCACCGCACTTAAATACGACTGTAGGGTATGGAAGGGTGGGGCGGGGTACTAAGTAGGAGTGTGAAGGCGTGCGAGGTCAGTCTCGTTCGATTGTTACATGTGAATGTTTCGACTGTGGTTTACACAACACACGAACTATTCGATATGTTGTACATTTACGGTGAAACAGGTGGAGATGCATGTCGGACGTATAGGTTGCGTTTTCCTAATCGTCGAGCCCCATCTTACATGTGCGTAATGGATGTCGTCTTCATATCAATTCACAAATTTTACAACACAAATTTGTTTTTGTGAGAAATAAGAAGTAAAAAGTCGTTGAATTTAATCATAATAACAGTAATAGTACTTACTATACATTTATTGCGGAAGAAAACGTAATATCTAAATAATCCTGGCAATATTAAAATAATAATAATAAAAGAAATCTCGTTGTTGAAAAATAAGACATTTTAAAAGAGGGAAATTTGCCCGAATCTATTCACAAGTTATTAACAGCTGATATTTCATATTAATGTTGTTGAACTCTTAGCATGAACACCTGTTTAGAAATAGTAAACAATGCTATCATTGAGGTTTTTATAACGTCTAGCCCAACTGGCGCGATACCTACGACTAGACACATGCTAAATCCATAGCCAGCACATTAAAACACTTTTCGGGGGGTTTTTTAATATTGGCGTTCGTGTCGTAATTGACTCACAATTTTTGGGATTTATATTGTACATAATTGCATCTTTCCATTTATCATACTCTGTCCCCTTTATTCAAATACACCCTGTATATTATATTTCCTTTATTTTATTTTTTTTAATTTTATTAATTTTTACATACCTGTGGTTTGAATAAACATGAATGCTATATAAATATTATTTTTTTTAAAATTCTTATATACCTGTAGTTTGATATAATACAGGGTGTGTCATTGAAGTAGGTTTCCATCGTAAATTGCGTAATTATTGGGCTTTTGCCTTTATCTCTAATTGGGGCTCGTATGTCACTCCAACCTTCAGCGTCCTACGTGTTTTATATATTACAATCAACTTGATCGTTTATAAATATTTATTTCATGTTCATACATGTTAAAGGGTTAAGATAAAATTTCCAATTTATAATTTTGTTTCTCCGAATTAATGTTTAATTTTTGTATTGCTCTTTTACTTTCTTATACGTAGTATAAGGAAGTATTGTGATGATGAAATTTTCGATCTCGAGATTTTTGCAGATGTCCACGTTTTAAAGTCCCCTGATACCAAAAAAGTAGTCTCTCTCTCTCTGTGTGTGTGTGACCACGATAGCGGTCAAAGCGCTGTAGATATCTTTTGCAAATTTGTATTTACGTGTATGATCTCCCTCTTGAGATCTGATTAGTTTTTCAGTAAAATCGGTAGACCGGAAGTAGTAGTTTACTTGGGTGAAAAATTGAATTTTGCTAATATTTCGTCAATTACTAAGTTTAATCAAATTTATAAAGAATTTATATATACGTAAAATTAAATTCGAGAAAATTTGTATTAAGTAAGTTTTTTGAAATTCATGCCGGAAGTAGGTCTTTTGCTCTTATCGAAAATCAGTTTTTTGCAAATATTTCGCAAGTCATGCTTTTTAGACGGAGTATAAAAGTATTTATATTATAACTGAATTTTCAATATCTTTTGTATAGAAAAAATTTCAAAATTCGGACCGTAATTAACACTTTTACTCTTACCGAATAGCTATTTTTTGCAAATATGTCGTAAATTATGCATTCAGTATACATTTATCAAGAGTACAAAAGTATTTAGAGCGAGATTTGCAATGTTTTTTGTATAAATGAAATTTCAAAATTCGGACGGGAAGTAGCACTTTTACTCTTAGCGAGTAGCGTTTTCTTTCGAATATCTCGCTAAATATGCATTCTACAAAGATTTATTAAGAGAATAGAAGTATCTGGAATAGGATTTTGAATAATTTTTGAATAAAGAAATTCTTAAAATTGTATGATCTGAAACACTCATACGTATAAGGAAGTCGCGTGGTGGCCACACCTCATTTTTTTAAGTCCTCTTCAAGAACAATGTTAACAATTGGTTCGTCTTAATCACTGCATTATTAATAATATTAGTGAGTCTGTAATCGTGTGAGTGGTGCCCACTATTTCACTCTTTCTGAAATTTCGATCATGCCTGGCTACGCCGGCGGCAGTCCTCGTGATAGTTACAAGGAAGTGGGCCAGAATGGATTTTTGAAAATTTTTATTTTGCGTTTTAAACGTAGCATCCTAGAAAATAAAACTGAACCCTTCTGATCTTATATTTTTAAACGCATCATTTACTCCTTTACAATTATAAGTTTCAAGCCCCACGTTGGGCGCCATATTCTAATGCTATATCTATATATATATGCTTATTTTAACCATTAAACATGTCGCCATTCCATATTTAAAATTGTACATGTATTTATGGCATATTTAATATGAATCAATTGCTACTGCATAATATTCTTTTGATAATATCCAGAAAATAATCGAAAGAGAACCCGAAATAAATATTTTCGTTTAGAACTTTTTGATTTAGAACCATTCACACCGACCTCGTATTTTACGTTTTTTAAAGGTGTTATCTGAAATTAATAAATATTTTTTTACAATGCAATTTATTATATTATTTGTAAAATTGAACTTTTTGGAAGTAGTGACATTTCAAAATTTCGAAGAATGTTAAGAACTATCTACGTGTTCTATTTCTCTAGCAGTTTTCTTTACTATAAAGAAAGGGCAAGTGACTTAGAACCTGAACTAGTTTTTTATATATTCTATGTTATTTTTCTATATTATTAGTTTCTCCTTCTTCCTAAAAATAATTAATAACTAATTTACGTGCGTAAACATTAAGATGTACAAAATTAATTGACTCACTATAAAAAAACAAAAAGCGATTGCTGGAGGTCTAAAAATCACCGGAAACTAACAAATTAACTAGAAAGCTGTATAGGTTCATTTATCTAGCTTTGTTCACGGGGCATATAATTGTCGCAAAACATCCGTTAAATTAGACTACATTCCACAGCTGCAATGGCAATCCCTAGTTTGTCCTCGTCAATGTCCTGATGTAAAGTAGTTTTCAGCGGTTCGGTTGTTGTAATTCTTCGCATTGTTGTAGTGATGTACATTTGCAAGCAGATTAGTTTTTAAGTATGATATATTTATACCTATGTTAATAATTTAAATAAACAAAATAAATAATTTATAGAATTAGTTCATTAATATTTTGCATATTTAGTTTATTTAGTTTATGTAATATTAATTTTGGAATCTTTGTCATAGAGATAATTAAGGTTAGGATTTTCAAAATTAAAATGAATAAATGTGAAAATAAAGAAATATTAAGCATATTAAACGAGATAATAGATCATTTTATAAACATATGAACATGATTAAATGCAACTATATCATTGCAGATACATGTAATTGCGGCCTATCGCTGAGTCTAGTGTTTCTCCATTCTGTTAGCTGAACTCTAGCCGTGAGGTAAGATTTTAGTGGTGTAATGGTTCTCCTCTGATTCTCTAGGATTCTAATTTATATAATAATATCTCATGGCTAACCGACTCAAAGGCCTTTGTTATGTCGAGCATAGTCATCTCTTTACATTTAACTTCCTTAAAAGCCTTGTAGAGATGCTCCATTACATGTAATATGCCATTTGTTGTATAGCGCTTGCTTCTGAAGCCATGCTATTCTCGCCTTAGATCCTCTTCAAGGTATTTAGTTACTTTTGATGAAATAAACTGTTCAAACACCTTCGATATCGTTGGCAGAACCCTTATTGAACGATGATTATCGAAATTATCTTTGTTGTCTTTCTTAAAAATGGGGATAATTCTACCAACTTTATCAAACCTGGAAAGACCATGTATCTGCTAAAAATATTTGCCTGCGGAATACATAGTTCTTGATGTATTTCTCTAAGTAGAAAGGTTGAGTGGATCCATATGTCTTTAGTGCTTTGATATTTTGATTTTCATTATATGCTGTATTTTCTCAGGAGTTGTGGGAATCAAATAATAAGAATTAGAATATTCCAGGCGGTATTTATGCAGTAAGTCATCATGATATGAGTCAGTTGATTTTATATTGCGACCAATTTGTTCACCAATCCCACAGAAATACTCATTCAAGTTATCAGCCTACAGCACTACAACTGCCCATGCATCTAGAATGTTCCTCAGCTCATTAGTTTTTTGTTCATATACCGGGTGTCAACGAGATCATGTATCAGCCCGCCATTTATTTATTAGTTAAAATAAAACTTTGAAATTCGGACCGTATATATGAGTGATTGGTGGGCATCCTCAGGTACACTCAGTTTTTCTATAGCACTTCCGGTCAAACCGGAAGTGACGTTAATTTTGAATTTTTAAATACAACATTTATTATTTCTGTTCATATTCTGTTTCTTCTGAAAATTTGCCATCTAGTGCAGGTTAACTTTTGACATTTCTGTCAAAGATGGCGGTATCTGTTAAATTTATCCATTACAGTGAAACTGCTTCGCAACAATTGTCGAAATGTAACAACCATCAAAGTTAGCTTTGAAAACAATTAAGAAACGTATTTTTCACATTTACATGCATTGGCGAAGGAAACATGTATTTCCCGTTGAAATTACTAAAGAAAATAAGATTTTTCTTTTTTTTCATTTTCAAATGACAGGTACTCGTTTTTTTTAAATAGTAAGACCTATTTTTTATTACAGTGCCATATTGGCATAATTTTTAGCTTTCAAGTGATATAAAATATGCTGTGGTTTAGTGATAGACAGGTAGTACAAAATATAAAATGTTTGAAAAGTAGTCTCTAGTAGTGCTCTGTTGCTTTGGAATTAGACTACTTGTAAAACATTTTATATTTTGTACTACCTGTCTATCACTAAACCACAGCATATTTTATATCACTTGAAAGCTAAAAATTATGCCAATATGGCACTGTAATAAAAAATAGGTGTTACTATTTAAAAAAAACGAGTACCTGTCATTTGGAAATGAAAAAAAAGAAAAATCTTATTTTCTTTAGTAATTTCAATGTGAAATACATGTTTCCTTCGCCAATGCGTGTAAATGTGAAAAATACGTTTCTTAATTGTTTTCAAAGCTAACTTTGATGGTTGCTACATTTCGACAATTGTTGTGAAGCAGTTTCACTTTAATGGATAAATTTAACAGATACCGCTATCTTTGACAGAAATGTCAAAAGTTAACCTGCACTAGATGGCAAATTTTCAGAAGAAACAGAATATGAACAGAAATAATAAATGTTGTATTTAAAAATTCAAAATTAACGTCACTTCCGGTTTGACCGGAAGTGCTATAGAAAAACTGAGTGTACCTGAAGAAGCCCACCAATCACTCATATATACGGTCCGAATTTCAAAGTTTTATTTTAACTAATAAATAAATGGCGATCTGATACATGATCTCGTTGACACCCGGTATATTAGGTTAAATAAATAAAATTCGTTAAAAGTATAACACAAAACATTCAAACTCAAAATTAAAAGTAAAATGCCAAAACCTAAATTATTTTTTAAGGAGTCCCCATTTTATTTACGATAGGCCAAATATTCTATCATAAAACCATAAAAATCCCCGTCTTCGATATTAAATCACACAAATAAATGTAATATGTAGTACACGGCACAAAATTTATTTTACATTCAAAACAAACCTTTTATAATGAACTCGACCTACGCAAATACAAGTAATACTAATAATTGGTTAAATTCAAATATTTTGTACAAAGTTATTTACTCTAACTTATACTTTTAATAAAATATTTCAGACAAGAATGTATTCTAAAAGTTATATATTACCTATGAGAGTAACTGTTTGAAAAAGTAACGATTATTTGAAACCAGTATTCGTTACTTCGGATCGTATCGAGTAACAAATACTTTAGTAACGGATAGTTACATTTGCAACACCAATATAATATATAAATTTTTTTCTTGAGCAATTATCATGTAATAATCAGAAAAAAAATGTTTTCTCTATTCTTCACTTATTTTTCTGCTGCATTTATAAATACATTATTCTACGCAATGCTTTTTTGTTTGATTTCCCTTGCTGGTACATGTTTTTCCGTATTGAAATGTATTCTTAGTCTCTATCGTATTTATTCTTACAAATATTACAAACCCATTCTTAAGGATTTCTTTTCAGTTTGCCAGATAACTCTTCTCAACATTATTTGTTATTTCAATTTGTGAAGCGGTTGTTATAATTTCTGTCTGGTACTCCTACATTCTAAAGAATCGCCGTTGAAACATAAAAGTTAGTATTTCACCTAACCTCAAACAAAAAAAACTGTTTACCTTACTCATCCTTTGTTGGATATTCCTTCGTCTGGAGTACACTCTTTATCCTTGTCGGAATCATATCCATCATAATAATTATTATTATTATTGGGTATGACGGTGCTTAGTAGGTGGTGGCTAGACACCATGAGTGCATTCAAAGTTTCAATTACGTTTCTCTCACTACCATCACTACTTGTATCCATATTTTAAAATAAACCGAAGAAGAAGACGTACTAATAATAAGATGTTTTACAGAAACATACATTAACCTATAATAAGCATATAAATTACATACGTATCAGAGTAACAACTTGAACTGCGAATATACACAGTTTATGTGATTGGTCGCCGAGAGTAGTAGAAGTTGGTGGGGTTGCTGGTTGCGTAAAGCACGGATAATCGGATTGTTCAGTTAAATGGGCGGTTTTATCCGACTAATCTTAATGAAGGCCTTGTTAGATGGCGTCATGGTTTTAGAGACAGAGACCTAATTTGAATTATGACTTTAACCGAATAACTTGAGATGTCGCTACTATAGCGCTGTCACTTTATAGAAACGCGCAGAAACGTCAACCAACAAATTTTGTGTAAAACTACGCTATTTTTCTTATTTAGTGATGTTATAATCGTACCGTAAGTTCTGTAAAGAGTAATACGATAATTTTATTAAGTTGACATAAGGTATTTTTAGACTTGAAGGATGAATAGAAGCTGGTGCATTGTATGGGGCCTACAAGCAGGAAGCAAGAGCGATGCATATTTTCCGAGAATGCGAACAAGTAACTAACGGCACTAATAGTTGACATATAACCCGAAGGTGAGCTGGAGATTTTTTGTTTGTAGTTCTGATTCCAAGTGCAATAAGGACCACCTGGTTGTAGCAAGGATTTTGTTGGTTCCCGATTACACCAATTAAAGTTTAAATGACAATTAAGTAAGCAATTGGCAATTAATAGTATAATCATTAGGAGTATAATATAAGTGTATAAGAAACTCCTTAAAGTACACGAAAAACTTACTCCTTGTTTTTAACTTTCTATTACGTGTTTTCACAAGCAATCAATCGATGTTTAGCAGTGTTAATACAAACTTCAAATTTCTTGGTACAGAAGCATTTATGGTTTTTCGTAATGATGTTCCTACGCAGTTTCTTATAATGAAAATGTGCCTTTATACTATCATTGATATTTGTTAGTATACAGTTTAATTATTATATTTTATTATTTAGGAGCGAAACTTGGCAACAGCAAATGGGCATGAAACCTGTGCTAAATGCCAGTATAATGTGTAATAAGAAACTGCAGCCTACATTTTGACACAACTTGCTATGCACACCCTCAATCTGTACGTCTCAACAGAAAAGCTGTGCCCTCACTTCATCCCATGAGGCCACCCACGGAACCTAAGGCTCCAATGTCATTGGAAGTCTTGTTTGTTTTACAACAACAATAAATTAATCAATGCCATCTAATTAACTTATTTAGTTTTTAAGCCCTAATTGCCACTCTTTTAATTATACGTATATTGATGAAAACACGTCTACTAAATTTGTTAGGTATCTTATGTATCCATATTTTTATTTATGTCGCCTTATTTTATGTTCATCGTTTATTTAATATTATTAATTATTATATTTAATATTTTGTAAATGGTGGTAATAAACATGGGCTTAAGTCATTGTGTGTCTATCAGGTTTAATTACCTACTTTGTAGTATTTTGAGTAGGTACTTGTGCTTTTCAACAGCAATTCTATCTTATTGCTAAAAATATCTTTGTTGTAATATATGTTGAGCACTTGTGAAATATAGAAATAGTAATACAATAAAACACCTTTTTCACAAAAAATAGTTTAAGAACTAGATGTCACATTTCGTGTGCAGTGCACATGTGACATCTAGTTATTAATAAACTACTTTTTGTGAAAAAGGTGTTTTATTGTATTACTAAAAATATGTTTGTTAGTCGAATATTCCACTTTTGGTAGATTATGCTATTGTTCGTTAATTTATTTTTGTACTGGTAATTTAACTAAAACATACGTGTTAAATGTTACGTATTAATAATCATAAATGTACTTTGTACCTTTTCTACGTAACAATATTAAAGTGTAATTATTTAAGTAATTCTTTTCTTTAAAACGTTATTGTGTGGTTACAACATTGTAATTGAATATCGTACTGTATACTGTTTTCCTTAGCAATGATTCCTCATTACTATGGGAACTAGTAAATAGTATGCAATTTGATGACAGTGTTGTGATCATGTACCGCGAGATCAAGAATTATATTGATAAAGGTTTGCCATGGAATGTAAAACGTCTGTCTTAAGTTATATCATTATTTTTTCTCTTATAATGACAAATATTAATGACAGTATGACACTTAATGATATAACTTAAGACAGACGTTTTACATTCCATGGCAAACCTTTATCAATATAATTTTTGATTTCGTGGTATTAAACGCTAATTTGCAATAAATTTTATTTTGAATTTCCCGCTACCAAATACATTTTGAATCGCCCGCTATTTGCTTAGTGTTATTGAAAACTGTAATTTTTTGATGTCAGCGCCATCTATATTGGCCTTCAGGCTATACAAACCGCGGATAAAAATTTTGGCTTTTTTTTGGCTTTGACATTCCTGTCATATAAACAGTTAATAATACTAAAATGGATACATTTAATTTTATCTCCCACTACCCTTTCCTATCAATAGGCTTCCGTAGTTCAAGTTGTTTACCTGTATGTTAAAACATACACCCGTGCAATGGAATTTTTATTTCAAACTCCAAGGTTTGTTTGTCCAAAATAAAATTTTCGAGACATATACCTCTGAAATCGTTTTCTCAGTTGCGAATCTACTGTGCTTTCTGTATTATAAAAAAGATTTTTGTACCGAAAACTGAAAAAAAAATAATTTTGTAATATACAACTAACAATAGGGAAGCAATTTGTAAAAACATTGCCAATTAAAGAATTAGTATTTTCTGTTTTGCATTAGCATGTTCACTATTTTCTCTATATATATACATATTTTTATAATAGTAAGAACAAATGACCTTGTTGTGTTTCTTAAACATAACATCGGGCACTTAATGATATTGCAGTAGTGAAATTAATAGTCTATCCAAGATATATTTCCCTATTATACATTAACATAAATACGATTTTCAATAGGGTTATGTGTATATGACGAACGCTTGAATACTGCAAAAAGAAGTAACCACAATGTTCACAAATAGACTTGCTTTCTGAGTTTAAAAAAATAGGGTTCTTCTAAAGAGCAGACCCACTCCGGGTGTTGTTTTGATACGACTGTGTAGCCCACTAGAAAATATAATCTTTATTACTGTTGTCTTACCTATAAAATAATATTAACCAAGCCGCATTCCAAGAAAAGGAACAAAAAATACATTAAAATATTAGCATCTTTTAATTTGGCCATTGAATTAATTGAATCATGGGGTTCTACAAGTCGATATACTGTTCAATTTTCTTGGGGGCCGCAACTGGCCCAGTGCGGGCATCCTCTTTGCAAATTTACGAAGTGCCTATCTAAATTACAATTTATTTTTGATACAACTTTAGAATTACACATTTCCATTTTTGTATTATTTTGCATTAAAATCGATTGAGGTTACGCTATATGCAGAAACTGTCTTTGAATAGTCACACCTACGCCACTGCTGATAAACTTTTAACACTCCCGTAATTATGACAATAAAATACCACCGTCTGTGCATGTTGCGGGGTCATTTGGTAAGGGTTATGGTGTGTATGTATATACAGCAACCCATTTTACATATATACATATACCGTACATAGTCTCAGTGTTACTCGAGTCCACTCAACAACTACCAAAAGCACGTCATCACCCGAGTAGTACTAGTGGTGTGCGCGTTCATTAGCAGGTCACCGTCGTTCCCCCTGTAGTTGTATTACCTTGTTCCCCAGGGATCATGCGTGTTCCGGAATACAATGCCATTGTTCTAATTATCAAAGTTGCCGGAGGGGTCTCGGCCGGCGCCCAACGTGCAGCAATAGTGTGACGGTGCTTAGTAGGTAGTCGCCAGACACCACGAATGCTTTCTAAGTTTCAATTACGTTCCTCTGTCGTATGTACTGGCTGCTCGCTGCCGTTGCTTTTCGGACTTTTCTCTCTCCCATTATATTCTCGCATTGTAGTTCGAATGGGTCCGATTAAAGTTTGCATTGCATTAGTAGATACGAGGTGTATGCGAACGAGAAGGGTAATAACTGCCGTGCTGCAGTATGAGTATGTTCGAATTCCAATACTCGGAGTATTTCTCTTTTGCATGGTGAAAATTAGCTTAGGATCGGATACGGTTTCTTTTAAAAAAAGAATTCGCAATAGGTTCATTTTTATTATTATTTATGTATACTGTATGCGGCACATTGTTTCTGTCCTCGTTTGATTTCTTCGCAGTTTTCTGAGTGAAATGTTCATGGAGAAAGACTGTTGGTGTAGATTTGCACTTTCTGCACCATAATACCACGCAGAAAGTAACTGGCAGTACATATTTTAGCAGAAAAAGACGCGTTCTCATTTTTAATTCATCAGCAATTATGTATACCGACTATAGTGCTACGTCCGTGCCTGTGAACGGAAGATCTAGCCCTAAAACCAAACAGGCCAGAAGCGCAATCAAGTATGGCGCATACGCAGACAATATTTCCATCCGACGGCAAACTTGTTATGTCAAATTAAACTGAATCAACTTTAGCTTTACTCAACAAATAAAATTTAAAATTACGTTTCGGAGACTGTTTGACCACCTTCAGACACCTTACCTTTTTGCTTCCCAAGTGCGATGAAAAACAGAGACAAAGATTATGCCGCTAGCTCATTCGTGTGGGCATAGGTTCTATCGAAACAGAGGTGGATGGAATACCCGGCGCCATCTGTTTGAAAAATTAATCTCTATCCCAATGTAAATTGACCCAAGGGCATGATCAATTGAAGGCACTTAGGTAACAAAGTGAGAAATCAAACATTCACAAGTCAACAAAACAAATTTAATTAAGGTCTAAGCAAAAGGTTAAACATTAACAGCAACAAACAAAAAAAAATACGTTGCTCAGTTAAAGTTAGAGTTGGCCTGGTGAACTGGTCATCCTGTATACCAACAGAAATCCGAGTTAGTACTCGATTACAAAATTAAAGTATACAATTTCATTCAGGTTATAGCTGATCAGATTAAGAATACAATCCTCATCATAGATACAATTTTACAGTAAAATATGAACAATGTCGGTATGAATTGCTATTGTACAAAATTACATGAAAATATTCACAATTAGTGCGATATTCGTTCAAAATTAAAGGAAAGCAATCTTAACAGAGATAAGTCGGGCGCATTTAAAAGAAAACAAGTACTTGTCTTTTACAAAGCTTTTGCACCAAGGTATTCAAGGATTACTCCCTGTAGATACAGATATTAATTTATTTAACAACTAATATCAGAGATTTAAACAGTTATCAGCTGAGGATATGCCCTCGCAATACAACGTTACATAAATAGTTCGCCCTTGCTACTGCAAGAAAATATTCCACAAAAAATAACAATACAACGGCAATTGCTGGATTGAAATTTAAGCAATCGTTAAGTCTTGAACGTTGTTTAAAACATCAAGACAAATTATTAAATCATTAGATTTGATCTACATAATAATAACAGAGATAAATTACTAGGCCATTAACTTGAACAACGTTGAAATTTCAAGCCAAACTGTCAATATTATACTAACAGAAATTGATAATTCGGACATTAACTCTGAACAGCATTTAAAAATATCAAAAATAAATCCCAAGTCACAAGGAACGAACTTGTCTTATAACCTCCGATCAAACTCAAATATCGGGGTCCAACATGACACACAAAAGGCCAAACAAATGATACAATTTATTAATTAAACTCTGATACATTGGCCTTCAATTTAAATAGCGTAATTAATATAAATAAGCAAGTAATAACAAAAACACACTTGGTATTGTTTCACAAATAATATTTGTGAAACAATACCAAGTGTGTTTTTTGTTATTACTTGCTTATATTTCGACATGTTTCACCAAGAGATTTCCATCACTTCATTTAATTATTAGCGTAATTAACCTAAGTTAACTTCCAAAAATTCAAGGAATTAAAATTTGTGCTACTTATCTTTACGAGCACATGAATTCCACTCATAAAGGCACAAAACCCATAAATGAATTCCCGGATGACGGAAATGTGAGTCGATAGCCACGGTGATAATTCTTCCAGCATCGAATTTCCTCGAAGAAATATTAATCCAGTGTACAATTTTACAACAGCATCAAGACGGCGTCGGAATGATGTCAATGCAAACGGAAATTAAAACGTCTCGTGCTTCTTTAATCTGGACTAATCCAGGGGAACGAAAGGGTAATTACTATGAAGCTAAATAACATTAGAATGCAAACATCTTACCAGCGATGATTGTGTAAATAAATGTCGGCTAACCAAATCCGTATACCACATACGAAGACAGGAATAACGGGAAAATCTACGTACTCTTGCACCATCCGCAATTATCTAGCGTACCACCAACTCAAAACGGCAAATAAAACACTATAATTTTTATAGCAAAAGTACGACAGACATTAAATCATATGCTGCAAGCGATAACACCTCAATCTCGAAGCAACAGCCCCAGAAGTGTCAGATCCTCGCGTGCCTCACTGACTAAAATGAAATTCCCCACCATACAGACCCATCTGTGCCACGCAAAGCGAAATCCTGTCGTTGTTATACCAATGAACCAAAATGAAAGGCTATTTACAAATTACCGGAAGCAATGCACAAACACAATTATGTTACGAACAGAATATGTACGGTAGTTAATAGGAAAAATAAAAGACATTAATTCGGAATCGATCAAATAACCCAAGGTAGATTAGAGTTAACCACCAATGACAGGTGCCGCTAGCGGAACAATATTAACCACCTATTAATTACTATAATCGAAATAAAATATAATGGTTTCCGATGAGAACCGTAAATTAGTCAAGGGGAAATACTACACAAACCGAAAATGAAAGAACGGACATCCCATCGGTGATTAAAGAGTAACTCCAAGCATCTCACCAACGCATGGACGAATTCAGAGGACATGTGCACGGCAACTCGCAGGGAGTATACCAAAAAAAATTACAAAATGTTAACTGAGGCATCAAAATTAAAAGAAAAATGTAACAATAGGTTTTTGAAAAGATAATATCTAGTAGATTCATTATTTTCTTTAATAATATTAATGTAATGTTCAGCATCACTATGGTTTTTTACCTAAGAAAGGATGTGAAGATGTGACTTTGATTTATGTGACATATTTACATTACAATGATTTGAGAAAGCTTGTGGTGTGCTTTTTTGATTTTAGCAAGCACGATATCCTGTTGCACAAATACAATAAAACGGGGTACGAGAAGTTGTATGAAATATAATCTAGTTCTATCTAATAAATAACAGAGATAGTCAATAATAAACAACATCCATATGAAAATTTGCAGTGATAAAAATAATAACAAACAAGGGGTATCGCAAGGCTCACATCTCGGTCCCATGGTATTTTTAGTTTTCATAAATAACCTTTGGCCTACACGTCGAAACATGCAACTTGTACCAGTATGCTGATCACACATCAAGCATTCCACAATGTTGATGAGTTCGTGTTTTCCTGACAAGCATAAAATGATCACTAATATTGGAATTATCTATTCCATATAATCCAGAACAAATTATTATTAGTGATTTAAATTACGGATTTGGAGTAAGTTCCGACTAGTTGACAACTTGTTAAAGATTAAAGGCGATTAATACAAATCCCTGTTAAGCTTAACATATAGTGTGACAAATTTAAATTTGTGATCTCTAACAATTATTGATGTGTTTATAGTATTATAGGCACTAGCCCCTTCCTTCTTCAGAGGAAATTAATTCCTACCCCAAATGTGGTTTGACCCAGGGGCAAGATCAAATACAAGCACTTAAGGTTACACAACAAAACAAATCAAACGCCCAGATAACAACAATAGCAAATTTAATTAGCAAAATTATGGATCAATTGTATGTTTCGCCAGACCGCCAAAAAAAAAAAACAAATTTACCAATGATTATCCGTAAACAAAAAACAATAGGCTTAGTCAATTTCAAAAATGTATCACAGTTAAACATTAATCAGCACGCCAAATATAACTTAATAAATCATGAATCAGGGGTCCCGCTTGAACACCCTGTATATGGAAATTTACATGAGCTGAATACTAAGTTACAGATTCAAATCGCGTACTCCACTCAGTTAAAGAAAAAAACATAACAACTATTATTGCAATCAGCTCGAGACATCTCGCACCTTACAATGTGCTTAACATAAAATAAATCAACCTGTATCTGAACAGGACTGATACAATTAAATACATATAATATATATTAATTATTATTGTAATGTATAATGGAAACTAACAATTAATGTTCATGCGTCTGAGGGTCTCCACCAGTTGACGAATCAATACACTAAAGACCCTCGTAAATCAAAGATAAATCAGTCGCTACGACAGTCATGAACTATATTTAGACTTTAAAAGTTCAAATACTTAAAATTTAACCGCACCAGGTGGTATCGGCAGCAAAAGCTTAATGAAACTGTCCAAAATTCTATTAATTCTTAGAAAGCAAATTTTACATAGCTGATTGCCACTTGTGTAAATATAAATTAATTAAACCAATCAATTAAATAAATTTAAAACAAGAGAAAACAAACATAGCGGTATACATAGCTTGAACAGCGTATCAACAACATCCACAGGTCTTAAGCTTCACAAAATGCGTTTCCCGGTGAGGATCAATTATTTGCTGGTGTCACTCGAGTAACTCCTGTACATCAGGCGGTAGACGAATATTTCGGTGCTTCTAGAAGGCGGACATAAAGGCCGGACAAAATGGCTGCCGGAAATCAGCATCCACGTGCAATATAGTTCGATTCAAGTGGTATATTACAAAAAGCTAAAAGTTACACGAGAACAAATACATTAATCACCACCAAGAGAATTAAAAATATAGCAATCTTACCGATCCTACACACCACTCCAATCTCAAACGAAAATCCTGCTTAAGTCGCAGTTAAAATTTTAAAACTTCCCAGAAAAATAAAATGCTACCATTTAGGCATCCATCCTTCGGATATATGTTACGTTACGATAAATTATAAATGGACCAACCCAAAATTATACAGTAGCATCGAGACGGTAAAAATGCCCTAGTACCGCCAGAGAAAGCCGCATGCGCCGGTTCTCACGCAGGTGCTCTCGGTCGGCAAGTTAGACGTAATTCCAAAACTACACAAATTGTTAGACGATAAACTAATTGAAGGGTGAGGTAAAACACAGAACAAAAGTAATTATTAGACGAAATCAACGATAACCAACCAAAACAAAATAGTAGTTTATACAACGAGTCAATAATGACAGTTATTATTCCCGAGAGCTGAATTTACTCCCGAGCCGCGTAAGCGGCGAGGGAGTAACTCAGCTCGAGGGAATAATAGTCATTATTGCGAGTTAGTATACACTACTTTATCGACGACTAACTGAAAATTACTAAAAAAAATCAAAATAAGTAAACGAAAATGTCAGATTACTATATCAATATGACGTTTGATGGTTAGGCAGTCAGTAAAATGGCCGGACTTGTCTATCGTTACTATGACAACGTTAGGAACGTTATGTTCTTATTGGCGGAATGCAGTGAATAATGGTAACGTTATGGCCCATTATATGTTCTTATTGGCGGAATGCAGTGAATAATGGTAACGTTATGGCCCATTATTCACTGGTCGCATTTCATTATTCCCTACGGGTATTATGAGTGTTATTATTAGCCAATATTGATTAATATAATACATACTTTATTGTTTAGTCGTCGATAAAATACATAATGTAATTGAACAAATGAATTCTATTGAGCGATAAAAGAGTTATCTACCTAACAGTACAATCTAGACAACAATAGATGTCCTGGCATGTAGTTTTTCGCATTAAAGAAATAAAAATATTAATTAAAGCCCTAATATTCGAAAATAAAAGAAATACTCAATTACACAGGGTAATTAGATAAAGATAATTCCAAATAAAAATACCACATTCCCAAGGAATATATTTAAATGTAATCCACAAAAGGAAACAACAGTAATTCTAGGCTTATATAACTACATGTGAGGAATTCCAGACATACATACACTATGGCTCAAAGAAATGTACCAAAATTTAGAAAGCGCTAACACACGGTTCATAATATGCAAGATGTAAGATACAGTAAAAAAGGGTGTAACATTATTCTATTGTTTTGTTCTTGTAAGTTTGTGTTATTATTTTGTTTATTTGTGTTTTTAGATGCTATATTATTATATATTTTTCCATTGACAATGTCCATGTCCTATGATCTAGGACGATAAAAATTATTATTATAAAAATTGCACGGAATTCAAATAAAAAAAGATTTTAGTGTTTATCTTAATACACAAACGACTTATGTAATATCCTGTCTCTTATCTGTAAGTTATGTAAGACATTACGATCTATTATTTTAATGAATAGCTTTAAATGAACTCATTGAAACTTTACTATCGTACGTTTCATTGTGTATGCTACAACTAATTCGAATATGGAACAATGATATGTAGAAAAACAGATTTTAAAGTTTTCAAACATTTATTCTATTCAATATATACACTTACGAGTTATATGTATATCTACCAACGTAGACCATAATGAAACATTCACATTCATACATCCGGATACACATAAATATGTAACATTTTGTCCAAAGCGGATGGGCTTAAAACGGACAAACAACTAGCACTTCTATTTTTGTTATGGCAGCCGTTTGGGCTCACGAAAGTTTTAAATTTTCATTCGGTAAACTATTGTGTATATGTTGCGCCATTCGAAGCGCGAAGCACCGTTTTTTTTATAAAAGCATTTCACCATCTACATTTTGAAAAATTGATAAAACATGTTTCTAAAATATTTATAAACTAAACATGGGAAATATACATCCCGTACATGCATGCACACTGCACATAATGCGATGGATCTATGCTCGTATCACAAAAATAAATACCGAAATAACCGTTCAGTAACAGCAAGTGCTACAACTGTTGCAGTAAGGCTTGTATTCTTTGTACGTGTATGTTTGTAATTGTACATACGTGTGCATGTTACGTATGATGGATCGTTTTGTGTCAAACAAATATCATTTATGAATGCTGCTAAAATATTATTTAGGAACCGTGTGTTTATTCACAACGAGGTGTTTTAACAAGGGTCCGTTCCTGTTATATTAATTATTAATCCTTGTACATTATGAAAATGATGTTCCTTTTGATTGACATACTTGGTAATTTCTGTCACTTAAATAGGAAAATGCAGGGCTACATCGGTACATACATAATATTTTAAAATGTTTAAACTACAAGGATGGATGTTTATAGGTATATTGCCCCCCCCCCCTATCGTGTTATATTTTATATTATTAACTTTTATTTTTAACGAAAATTTGAATATGTGATTTAATGTTCTATCGTGGCGAAATTCACATACATTCAGGTATCTTTTGGTATAACAAGTTGTAAAAATCGTTTTACGAAACTAGTCCCTAAATAAATCTATTGTATAGCCTTATAGAAAAATTCCCCAAAGTTTCTTTTAAAGCGCGACCCCCTGTTAGTAACAATGTTGTTAGTGGCGCCCTCTTTTTAACATGCCCAATTTTATTTGTATAAAATAAAACAACACCACGCAATTAAATTCAAAATAGAAAACGTGCTTCACACTTACGCCACGTATGATCAAATACTGTATTTTCTTTGTTCTTTATTTTTCGGAAATTAGAGCATGATCATGAAAGGATACCACAAAACTGGATTTTTCTGGCCTTTGTAGAATCATCCGTTCGCTTTTATATAATCAGCAAACCTCGCTGAAACATCATTTGCTAGTTATGTACTGTGCAATATTGAATATTTAAGGTTAATTTACGCCTGGTATATTCGCTCTTTAATATTTATTATTTTGTTAAATATGGACGCATTTTAAAAAAGTTCATTAGAAGAATACAAAGAAGAACAGACTGTACAGTGATCTATGTCTTAAATATGGGTTTACCGTTATTTGTAATAAGCCGCAATGTGTAATTTGTGAAGTTTTATCAAAAGAAAATATGAAGTCATCAAAGCTACTTCGAGATTTACACAAAAAAGACAAAAATATGGAATTCTTTGTACAAAAATTAGGCTCCCCCACAACCAAAAACTAGTAAGTCACGTGCAATCGCTGAAGATTTAATTTTACCGTTGCTGAGATACTGAAAAAATTAATTGGTGAAATGGAAGATATAAAATATCAACAATATCTCTCTTCAACAGTAGTATCCTACGGAGAATGAGTGACATGGCAGAATGATATTCGTAATTGTTGAAAATATCCAGAACTGCATGTTCTTCTCTCTAACTGAGCCAAGTTTATAGCATTCGCAATATACAATACAAGTAATAATATCACAGATAATATTTTATTTTGTACGCCAATGCAGATCAATACCACCGGCAAAAAATATTTGATACTTTTACACAAGACGAGATTGAATAGGCGAAATGCGTTACCATATGCATCGATAGGGTCAAGACCATAGTCTGGCATCAACACCAATTTTTGTTCTACAATAAGTTGTGGTTTGTCGATTGATTAAATATAAACAATATTGAAATTACACAGGCATGCAACCAAAAAAAGTGTTTAGAAGCCAAATGCTAATTCTAATGGAATTTTGGATGATGATTTTAGGAATAGTAGTCAAAAAATTCATGTACCATTTTTTCACAAATTGAAAATTTGATTTTCTTTGCCACCATTCCATTGTGTTATAAAATACTAAAGTCGTCATTACACTTCCTGCGTTCCGTTCAGTGGTTATATAATCTTTAAGTGAGAAGATTGTGTACTGTGCAGTGTAATTTTTCTCAAAGCGTTATACTTATAGCGGTCATTTCTTTCTCGCATCGGGTAAGTATACTCATTTTTATAGGTTATATATTTAAAGTTTTAACCTATAAAATGTACTCAATGGCACAAAGGGCTTATGTTAATTCAGCTGAGTTACTTTGTTACATTTGTAGGAAAAGTGATCAAAAGAAAACATTCCTGAAGACTCTGAAGACAAAGATCAGATTTATGACGAGAACTATTACGGTGTTTTAAATAGCACCAAGCTCCAACTTTTTTTCACGACTGGAATTGAATGATTTAATCAGAGTTTGGGGCATTTCTAAAGATTCTGCAAAACTCTTAAGGTCTAAGCTAAAGGAAAATAATTTATTGGCTCCGAGTAGGGTCAAGGCTGTGACAGGACATCGTCTGGCGTTCAGAAAGCGAGAAACAGACTTCATCTCATACTTTTCTCAAGATAGTGTCTTGGTTTACTGTTCTTAGATTGGTGGAGATGCTTAACATACATATGACGTGAACGAGTGGAAGCTCTTTATTGACTCGTCAAAAAGAAAAGTCAAAGCACTGCTTCTCCATAATGGCAGCAAGTGTGCATCGGAAAATTTAGCCTTGATTTTCATCACCTTGAATATATACACATTGGGTAGTTAATGTGCGGTAATCTGAAAGCGCTTTCTATGCTTCTTGGACAACAAGCAGGATATACCAGGTACCCTTGCCCCTTGTATGAATGGGACAGTTGGGATAACGGCAATCACTGAATCAAATAATACGGTGTGACCACCACACGACCTTCTTATACGTATTACGAATGTTTCAAATTATACAATTTTTAAAAAAAATTAAAAATCATTCAAAATCCTATTCTATGGACTTCTATTCCCTTTAAAAAAATCTATATTATGCATACCTTGTGAGTTATTCAAGAAAGAGCTGCTCGCTAAGAGTAAACATGTTACTTCCTGTCTGAATTTTAAAATTGCATTTATACAAACAATATTCCAAATCCAGCTGAAAATACTTTTGTACTCTTGATAAATATATATAGAATGCATAATTTACGACATATTGGCAAAAAATCGCTATTCGATAAGAGTAAAAGTGGTACTTGAATTTTGACATTTTTTTTATACAAAAAGTATTGAAAATTATATTTTAAATACTTTTATACCCGTAACGTACCTGTCTAAAAAGCATGATTGCAAAAAATTCGCAAAAAACTGATTTTCGATAGGAGTAAAAGACCTACTTCCGGTAGGAATTTCGAAAAACTTTTTAAATAAAATTGTTCTCAATTTTAATTTTAAGTACATATGAATTCCTTATAAATTTGTTTAAACTTAGTAGTTTACTGAAAAACTAATCAGATTTCAAGAGGGAGATTATACACGTAAATACAAAATTTGGAATTGATATCTACAGCGGTTTGACCGCTATCGTGGTCACACACAAACACACACAGAGACACACAGACACATACACAGACATTTTTTAAAAACCAGTTTTTCGGTATCAGGGTACTTCAAAACGTGGACATCTGCAAAAATTTTGAGGTCGAAAATTTTCATCATCACAATACTTATACTACGTATAAGAAAGTAAAAGAGGTTTGGAGAGCTTTTAAGGAAGTTATCAAAAAATTCCTCGGGGTCTTTAAGTATTCAAACCATAAATATATCGTGGAAAACATGTTAACTAAATTAAAAAACTTGAGTAGTTCGACGAGTATGAAAGTTCATTGCTTAAATTCGCATTTGGTGTACTTTTTAGAAAATCCGTGCTGTTGGTGAAGAAGATATTAATAAGGTGGAGCGTGGATACCAAGATAGGTGAAACATCAATATAATGGCGGACTACTGTTGGATGCTACACAAAGAAAACCTGTTTGCTGCTTGCGAGACGCAAATTGCCAAAAGGAGCTTTCAGGGGAAAAGGAAAAGACAGCATAAGGATCTATGAATGTTAGGATAATTTGGCAATGATTTCCAATAGTTTGATAAAAAATACATTTCCACACAAAACATTTGATAAATATTTTGAAAAGAACTACTTTTTTTTGTAAGCCCATTCTGTGAAAAATCCCTATGTGATTGATTAAGAAAAACGACTATCATATTTGAAAATAGAGCACCAAAGAAGAATTAGTTATTACGTTGCAAACATGTTTTCACGACTCAAATTATGCAGGTCTGTGTTATCACTGTAGTGAACGTTTGAACGTACTCGATGTCAGTAGATCCGAATCTCCGATGGGCAATAAAAATCTGTGTTCCCAAATATCAGTATTTCTCCCGATCTCCTTCGCTGTTTGTGTAAGAAAAGCATAAACACTAAAATCCCAACGTTATATGACTCCAGTAATTAACGACAAGAGTAAAAGCACATTAAATAAATTAAATCCCTGTGCTGTCATAATTTCTGTTTTATATATTTTAAGATTACAATTCAACTAAACTTGTCTAGGCGTGGTTTTGCGTGCTGAAATCAACATCTGTAAGTAGGTCCCTCTTTTTCAATTAATGTTCAGATTTATTACCTTGTGCAAGTCAATCTGGAGGCACTTAAATAAAATTTCATTAGATCCCTATCAATTTTTAAGAACTTTGGAAGTGCCAATAAACATCCAAAGCGAAATATATAATTCCCCTAAATTCTTTTCCGCACAATTATAATCATGTACTGATAGTGTAGAGGTTGGCACTAGAAAAAAAAAGCAGTGAACGACCACACTCCATTTAACAAATTAAATTTCACCACTTAAGCTGTTTTCTATCGATCAATCAGACGTTTGAGACGGGCGGCGCGGCGCCGCGGCGGTGACTGTTGACTGGCTGCTCCAATCGCTCGCAACGTAATATCATCCAGAAATTGAATACATCGAATGGGTAGATTTAAAGTTTCTCGGAGAAGTTTCGTTTCAATCTTTTGTGTTAGCAATTATGAATACTGAATGCAGGACGTAAATAAATCAAAACGCGAATGCAAGATATTTACGTAAACATTATGTAAATGTTGAAATTTATATACACTAGATGGGGTGAATTATGCAAATTGGATAGGATGAGAGATATATTTTGGCTCCCAACGTATACGGATGTATATACATACATACTGTGAAGATTTAATGCTGTGTAAGATGAATTTAGGTTAAGTTTTATGGAAGTCGCTGGAACTTTTGTGATATGTGTGCATTTATATCGTAAAATATGCTGGTATACCTACAGGTTGTTTCAAAATAAGGGGTTTGAATTTCGGGATATTTCATTCGTTCATTTTATTTTTAGATTTGTTATTTTATCTTATCTGCCATCTCATTTTTGTTGCGGAATTATTTTTAAAATAGTCAAATTGCAAATTTTTAAAGAATAACCAATAAAAAGAAAAGCATGACGATTTAATCACAAATCTACATTAAGCAGACATGTTCATTCAACTAAAAACATATATACTTGAAATTAATTTGTATATGGATCACTCAATGCACACTGTGTGCATTAATGTCCTGGGATCATTGGTCGCATTCAACAGACAAATGCGCAACAGTTCAGTGATCGCATTCAGAGGATGTGTGCTCACTCTGAACGGAGCGGTCGCCATTTTTGCAAGCGGAAAAATTCTAGGCTCACTTAGTGAACGTATTCTGTCCGCATGCGCTATTAATGCATTTCAACACCAACGTAACACACAATTTTGAAGAAAGTTACTAGAAAAGTAAGATAAGCAAATTAAAGGTATTGTGCAGAATTAAATGAATTATAATAATGGAGTTAACCGAGTATTTTAATCAGGGTTGGAAAAACTACGCCAAAACTTAATGCAGAAAAACAATTTATTATTATTGTTAATTAGGTTTAATCTGTATAATTTTAACATATGGCAACAATGAAAAGTACCAAATGGAAGTTGGTCAAATAAAGGTGAACGGTATCGTCCAGCGAACACTCAACTGTTGTCAAGTGAACAGTTGGAGCGAGAACGGTTCACGATCCGTCTGCTGAATGCGACCATTTTCAATGGAATCTTGGATGATGTCTTGTCTACTTACATCTTGTTCTGAAAATGTTCAAATATATAGATGATTATGAATTGTCTTTTATTAATATACTGCTCTAATTAATAAGAAGATAAGTTACCTTTCTCAGTACTTAATGGCACCGTCATCAATTACCTTCTCTTGATCTTCTTTAGTAACACTCTTCTATATCATTGAAAAAATTGCTTTTTTTTTAATATGAATGTTAATAAAGAAGATTTACACATGTTGAGAGAAGGCGAACATTTATACACAAAATAATGACGGTTCTAAAATCTACCAATTCGTTTATTCCAGGTTTATTCCACTCATGGAGGTGAATGACGTTTCTACGACGACTTACTGTCAACATTTTGAGTCACTCGGGTAAATCCTTATTTTCATTTGAAAAAGTTGTTTAATTTTTTACATATAGTCAGTCTGCTGTTAAATTTTTGCAAATATACAAATCGCTCTATGTAGAGTTCTTTAAAAGAGTGACCGATTTTGTGTAGGTACGTTTAATGATTCTGAATTTTCTTGTCTTACTTGTCAGTATTACATTATTAATGTTTTTTTTGCAAGTAGATAAGTATTCATTAAAATTTTCTTTTTACGTGTAACCAATGTTATTTAAGCACGCTTCTTCTTATTTTTATCATTAAGATAATATGCAATTACGTAAATTATAGTTGAGCTGCTATCAGTGAACTTAAAGATCTACTACTAAGCAACGTCTTATTCATTAACATTAAAGAAAAATATCTTCTTAATAAACATGCCGAAGGTATATACAGGGTTGCTCATTAGTGCGTCAAAGTCCAATATAGGCGTTATTAAATAGTACTGAAGAAATTTGTTTTATAAAAAGTGGCGCAGTAACAAAAACACACATTTTGAAAATAATTTTAATTATACAGGGTGATGCGTTAAAATGGCACACATTCCAATTTCTTTTTAAAAATTAAACACCCTGTATATCTTTTGTTTTTCATTATCTACTTTAATTTGTGTTTTCACCGATATCTGGGGTTCTGGTTTTGGATGACGCATTGTTGAGTTATTAATGAAAATTATAAAAAAAAGTGGTCGCGACAATGTTTACCATAATAATTCTATGCGGTAGTATTACGATTATCTAAGACAGAATTATTTAGTAAGTATGCAGCCAAGGGATGTGTTGAACCTACAAAATAATCAACCATTCATTTTATTATATAGGGTGTTTGTTACGATGCAATCAATTTGGCTATCGTCAAAGAGCGTTTACTTGATTTTTTTCAAATGGAACACCCCATATATTATTAAATCTTTTGATTGATGCGTTAGAAGCGCTTAATTTTTGTTAATAATGTCCTATACCCAAACTCAATAATTTCGGAGTCATTTTTAATTTTTCATTACAAACCGCTAAATTATTTGTTTTCGGTTTGATTTAGTGTACTGGGTAAACGATTTGACAAACAGAAACAAATAAACGACTAAAAGTATCAAACTTTAATTTTGTTAGAAGCAATATATATAATAAATTTTGAAAGTGACCCCCATTTTGAATAGAATACATTTGCAGCCTTGACAGAAAGGACCTATTTACGTGTTGCAACTTCTCAATGGAAGCTGTTTCAAAAGCACGTATTATACGATGCCTCATATCGTCTGCTGTAGTTGGAGGTGGCAGGTATACAATATTTTTTATGTACCCCCATAGAAAAAAATCAAATTTGGTCAAATCTGGCGATCTAGGTGGCCAACTAATGGGACCACCACGGCTGATCCTTCTACCTTCGAATTCTTGATTCAAATAATGTCGGACATTAAGTGCAAAATGTGCTGGAGCACCGTCGTGCTGAAGCCACATATTTTCTCTTAGAACTGGAGGAACGTTTTGCAGAAGCTGAGGCAAGTCATACTGCAAGAAATTCAAATATTACGCACCATTTAAATGTCCGTGAAAGAAATGTGGTCCAATTATAAAGTTGCCCATAATACCAGCCCAAACATTTATAGTCCATTGCCTCTGCTTATCAATCGCACTTAATATTCTTGGGATGTCTATTGAATAATGATGAAGATTATGACGGTTTGGGCTACCACTCTGAGTAAAGGTCGATTCGTCAGTAAATAATACCTTTTGGAAGAAGTTAGGTGTTATCCTTTCAATTTCTAATCCCCATACGCAAAACGTCCTTCTAGTCTCTAATTCAGGCCCCAACAGTTCTTGATGAAAAGAAATACTGTAGTGATGATATTTTTTTGTTTAAATCTTGCTAACAGTAGATTGTGGTATATTAGTTTCTGCTGATATTTTGGTCGAACTAGTAGAGGGCTCCTCAATTACTGATAGCAAGACTTTCAATTTATCTTCGTCATTTGTCCTCATTGTCTTTTCAAGCTTTTCATAACTCACATTTCCTCTTCTAATGAATCTTTCCTTAAGTCTTTCCAAACTTGTAACTGAAGGTTGTCTTCTGTCAGGATATCTTTGCGCATACATTCGCTTGATTAATAGACAATTCATTTGGACAGATCCCATAATGAAAATCATGTCAAAGAGTTCGTTGCTTTCAAACTGCTCACATATACCTGAGCACCTAAAAGTAGGGTCACGTTTAAGATTTTTTTTCGTGTATAAAACTGCATTTTTTTTAAAAACCATAATATACATTTTGATGTATGGCATTTATTATAAATTGTGTGAAAATCGGGTTCGAAAATTTCGAACGGTAAAAAAATTACACTCGTTTTCCTGAGTTGGGTTTTTGTTGACAGCGTTCGCGGTACCAGACGTGCCTCTGCCATTTCTTATTTGAAAAAAAAACAAAAATTATTTTCTTAAAGTAGATAGACAGAACTAGTACTTATCGAGCCGGAATTTGCGAATTCAATTTTTTCGGGTCATGGCAGTCATTTGAGTAAAATTGATGGTTTTTCGCCTTAAAATTGTTGAGTAATTATGACAAAAAAAAAACTATGGCAAATATCGAAAAAACGGCTCGATAAGTACTAGATTATTGTGTGAAGCATAACTGTGCAAAACTTGATCCCAATCGGTCCAGTAGTTGCGGAGATATTTCTGGTACCGATTTTGAAAATACTGTTTTGCGTGTCCCTGCGCCCCGACCGTTATTCGTTGCTTACCCGGTCAGTTACAGAACGCTATAACTTCGTCATAATTGCGAATTTCTTATGAGATTTTCAGGATAGACACTGGAAGGATAGTACTTTCGAATGAGCACCTTTTTGGAAAAATCGATTTTCCCGATTTACCCAGGTATATGTGAGCCCTTCTAAAAACAGTAATAATAATATGTGGCAAACAACAAATATACAAGAAAAGTACGTACCTCCACTAATCCAATCAATAAATAACACAATGACAATATTAAACACAGAAACTTAAGAAATCACTAATATTACACCCAATTAACAGCAACAATAAGAATTTAATTTTTGACGTTCGTTGACGTTTATTTGTTTTTGTTTGTCAAATCGTTTACCTAGTACACTAAATCGAATCGAAAACAAATAATTAAGCTGTTTGTAATGAAAAATTAAAAATAACTCCGAAATTATTGGGTTTTGGTATAGAACATTATTAACAAAAATTAAACGCAATTAACGCATCATTCCGAGAATTTAATAATATACGGGGTGTTCCATTTGAAAAAAATCAGTAAACGCTCTTTGACGATAGCCAAATTAATTGCATCGTAACAAACACCCTGTATAATAAAATGAATGTTTGATTATTTTGTAGGTTCAACACATCCCTTGGCTGCATATTACTAAATAATTTTGTCATAGATAATCGTAATACTACCGCATAGAATTATTATGGTAAACAAGTAGATAAGGAAAAACAAAAGATATACAGAGTGTTTCATTTTTAAAAAATTGAATGTGTGCCATTTTAACGCATCACCCTGTATAATTCAAATTATTTTCAAAATGTGTGTTTTTTGTTACTGTGCCACTTTTTATAAAATAAATTTCTTCAGTATTATTTAATAACGCCTATATTGGATTGTGACGCACTAATGTGCAACCCTGTATAAGTCAAACCATGCAATATTTATTGGATAGACTAAATAGCCAAATGAAGCGTTACTGTTTAAGAAAACATATTAATAATACAAGACATAAAATTAAATTTGATTAAACCATAATTTTATGTGAAGAACGAAATAGTAAAATTAGAAATATTGTAATAAAGAAACACAATCATGCAGCAAATAACCGAACAGAAATTCAAAATTTTGCAGTAGCTTACCATTAAATAACTTAATAAGATGTGTTGTGCTGCATTTCTATATTTGCATACTTTAATTAGTTAATGTTTAAATTAATTGACAAAGATAATGTCTATATTACCGAAACGTTTTAATTTCTATAGTGCTTAAGTTCATTGACGGCGCTAAACTACGGAAAGAAATAATATTGTCAAACACTATGTATATATTTATACGTATAGAATATATATTCTAAAATAGTCCTACACCTTCACATATTGACAAATATCGAAAAATGTAAAGGAACGTAGGCTTACAACGTAAAATTGACTAAACTCCTTGTCCTTCCATTATCATACAAACTCCCAAATCGTCTCTGCGTCATAGATTACACGGAAAAGCTCTCACTGTACTTGTCAACGTAATGTAAACGTAATTCCCCGAAGAAGGTTCTGTTGGTCGTTTCCAAATGGCCGGTTTTCCTACCCGTTGCATTACGTAAGAAAGATGAAGTAATATAATTTTAATGCGCTCTCTTTCTTGTGGTTTTATTGTAAAGGATAAAAACACTTCAAAGCAAAAATTAAGAGCGAATTGTACTTTACGTTCGATAACCCCAATATATAGATAAGCCGTTCTGAAAAAATTAAGCTATACTCTACTGAAAATGTTTAAAATGTATTTCATTTGCGATTTTATTTTAAAATCAAAACCTTCCCAATTAACACTAACAGTAATGGTTAACGAATTTAATTCTGCTATCCGTAGTGATCGGCGCGATTCGAAGACAACTCTTGGTGCAAAGAAATTTTAAAAGCATAATATTTTTTTGATTTTAATATGCTATGGATGGAACTTCTTGAAACCTGCACGTCCAAAATGTTAGAAATATTTCGTACACTTCTTGTTGCATTTTGTTCGAATGCCTCCACTGCAGCACCCAATATTTCTTGATTCCCAGTGACTGGCTTTATCCTTATACGCGGACACTTCCTGTGTCATCAAATAAATTTATTATTCTTTCGACTTTAAATTTTGTAAGGCCTTCGTTCGGGTGACGTTTGACAAGAACTCTTACGGTTTCGTTTAAGTCCTTGTGACATTCACCATAATTGAAAATGATCTCTTTTTTGAGATACCTACATAAATAATTCAGCCGTTTTATTAGAAAGGGAAAACAAAAAATCAAAATTAACACTTTTTACTGAACTGTCAAAAATGACAGTTGATTTTATCAAAAATTATGAGGGATGTACAAATTAAATGCCAGCAGCGTTATTCAATTGTTCTCAAAGTTCTCTATGCAGTAATTGTCTTAATAATTAAATAACATTTTTAGCAACATAAATTGATTTTTCTCTGAAACGAAAATTTTGTTTTACTTCATTTTTTCTGTAGAGGCTTGATTTTTGGTGCTTATCTAAAGATATTTTCGTGGAATTTGAAAAAAGAGAACGATGAGTGAAAATTACATTTTTTAACATTCATTAATTTCAAAAGTAACAGAACAATCCTCATTCAATAAAGAATCTACATTTTAAATTTCAAAAAAATTCTTTCAATAATAATTGAGATATATGATCCGCAAGTCTTAGCTGGGACAGCCTATATATATGGTAAACCGGACAAAAACACCCCAGCTGTAATACTACAACTAGTTTTGGTGAGATGGCGGTACAGGCAGAGTCGGTTGGCTTTATGTATGCCGCATCGTGTATATGTATCTGGCAAAATTGTTGTGGTTTAGTTTGGTGGAAACATTGCGATCATTTGTTAAATGAGATCAACAACATTTATTGGTAACTGTGAGCCAAAGATTTCTCGTAAATGTAGTTAAATTCTTAATTAAGTTACTATAATTAGATATTTTTAATTCGAGAGTGGTGTATTTTAGATTCCTTAAGCTACAATTTGCTATGTTTGCACATCTGCTCTGTGCAAATGTGTTGCAAATGCAATTAGGATTTAGAGCATGTAGAATAGAATACATCCGTTTAACTCCCAAGCAATCACAGATCATTTTTTGTCCAATTTTGGACACATCTTTAGAAAATACATCTCAACTTCCTTGCCAGATGCCTAATCAAGATGAAAACTTTCTTGTAGCATCAACTTTCCTAGCAGGTTCAACAATGGCAAAACAAACGCCGGAAGTCACAGTAGCAAGAACTTAGGCCTTCGAATCACAAGGAAACTCTAGTGGCACAAAACATGTGAAAGAACTTCAACCTATGTCAGTTCTTTCCAATAATTCCTAATACAGACGTATTTGAAAGGAAACAATCGGTTCTAGACCGTCTTCAAAAGATCGTGTTAAACGCAGAGTATCTTCTGACAAGAACAAAACTATACAAAAAGGCTAAGAAAAACAAACACACATCTCCCACAAATGATATAAAGGTTAGCGCACGACAGAGTCGTAGATTTAGCAGATACTACTGCGTGAGACTACACAACTGCTTCCTATACTGATAATCTTTGATTTGTTTCGTAGTCGTGCCTGTATATTAAAAGTGAACCATATTATTATCAGTAACATTTCTTCATACGACAGATTTGATGATTTATTCTGAATATTGACCATTAGATATAAACATATCATTATATACACACTTTGTTATAAATAATCAGTAATTACAAGTTTTTGAACGCAATACTTTCCACACCAATAATAAAATATCATAATAATATAACGGAAAGAAAAAGGAAATCTACAATTTATTGTCTATTTAATTTGAGTATGTAGAGAAAGAGAGAGATGGAAAACAAATGTTCGCAGCTGGTACTCCAATATGCATCTTATCTGCTTGAACATGTTTCATGTGAAACCGCGACTGCAACGATATTAATGCAACTTTATTGTTTCAGTGGTTGATATCGAATACTTCGAGTATTCACAAATTGGATTTTATTGTTTGGGTTCCGAATAATATCCTGAAAGAGTTCACCATCTATAAATGTCACGTTATTTTTCGACGAGTAAAGAATATCATTCTGATTTGACGGATAATACAAAGTGAATCAAATTAAGTGCGAACAGCTGCTATCTCCTTTTAATACTCATCCTGCCAAATTGAATACATTTATAACCTAGTGGTGTCATTTTGAGGGAAAATTAATTTAAAATTATTAACAATAATAAAAGCATAACAACTGATTACTTTTTTTGAGAAAATTAGTTATTTTGTTTCACAACATTCCTTCCTTTCGGTGTGTCTTTCATTATGATTATGTTTACTATTACTATTATCTTTTACTGACATATTGTCGCGAATCAACACTCTGTATAGTAGTAGAACTATTACAGCGGTAACCTGATTCCTGATTTACCTAGCGCTGAGTCGATACATCCTGTCTGTCCGTTCGATGAGTTCAACGGAAGTTGATCGAACGGAAGGAATGTGCGGATTCAGCGGGGTAATGACGGACTTGGCGTTACCGAGGTAATAAAAGAAACATATCCGAACAGAATGAGGATTAATAAGTGATCTTCCGATTGGACGATCACTTGCGATCCTTCGCAGTTACTGATTATTGTGTTTCCTAGTTGTTCTTAGTGGTTAATAAATAAGTGTGTTAGATGTAGTATTTTATTCAGACAACTCAATCTCCTCACCCCTTGAGAGTCCAAGTCCGGCGGAGAAGAAAAGGTAGGTGCCTATTGCATTTTGATACTTTTATAATTATAAAGCGAGTGCTCGCCCCTGAGCAACCTCTCGTCACGAGATTAGCGGCCTTTGCGACCGTAACGCTAAAGGCACCGTGACAATATAAATATTGTATATTCTAGTATAATCGTTCTTTCAGAGTAATTTTTTAAAAGTTGTACTATTTTCCACGAAAACTAGCCAATTCTCTGAAACAATAGAAGTAACACAAATTTATGTTAATTTAATCAGATTTTAAGGGGCTATCACAAAATGTAAAAAAAAATGCATAGCATTCCTTTTAAAAAAACAAAAGTTTGCCTCAGTTCGTTGTTATTAAACACTCTGTATAAATCTAAATAACTTTAAATTGTAGAGCTCATAATTACCTACAATTTTAGTATCAAAGATTTTTCACTATCAACATTAAGATACGAATAGTGGACTTTGCCATTTTGCTGGAACAGCCGGGATATTCTTTTTCAAATGGTAGAAGAAATAGTTAATTGCTGACACGCTGTTATAAAGTATTGCAATATAACTTTAAGTTTAACTTTATTTAAGTTGATGGTACATGTTTTGCAAATACAAGTCAAGTGTCTTTCGAGTTGCGTTTACTTATTTGTTAGAATGACTTCATAAATATTAAATACGTATATCTCTGTTGTATCACGAGTTTAGAAGTTTTTGAGAAATAGAGAAGAAATCAAAAACTCAAATTCTGCATGTTCTATTATTTAATAACTAATCATTCTTTATTGGGCTTTCAACTATGTTCCACTTGCTTGGAGAAGGTAGTTTTGCACTCCAAATGCTAGTCAAATACTTTAGAATATCGATAGGTGTAAACACATTTATGTTTATTAATTTGCAAATTAAAACTGATTTGTGCCATAATTCAAGAAAACATTGCAGCGAACGTTTACACAAGATTTAAATTTAAAATCATTGCTACACTTATACGTGACATGTGCTACTCTGTAGACGATAAACCACGGGCTTCCAGCTAGGAAACGGGCTAGCAACGACCGAAAGAGAGATGACTTTACTTCATCGGCGCCCGGTCTCGTGCTTTGAATAAGAAATCTCCCGCGAAACATCGGGGCACTTTGCAGCTTCATTTATCGCTTTTCCTATGTCTGCGAAAAAAATCCACAGCAGAGAGAGGGGAAAAAAAAAGACTTATGACTTCCACACAAGAAATAAATTATGCTCGCGTATGTGAGAGATGATACTGTACGCACGGCGCATGCATGCTAGGACCAGGAAGGATGTGCGTTTTTATGCGACTCACGGTAATGGTTTGTGCCATCATTTCTGCGGCATGTATAACATGGTGAACATGGCCCTGAATAGCAAAAGCATTGGCGAGTGACTGGGTTATGTCTTTTTGGCTGTTTTAGTCTAGAGTATTATTATTATATACAGTATTATTTTTGAAGAAGTAGAAGTAGAGTGACAGTGATGAATTGTAACAGTACGAGCATTCTTTCTACATCATGAATATTGAAACTTTAATGGAAGGTGGACCAGTACGTTAGGAATCCGCCGACAAATTATGTTTATAAGCAATCGTTTTCTTGGCACGAACTGAGAGAACGGGAAACCGAGTTTATGTTAGACGATACGTGACCGGCATTGGAGATCAAGTGAACTATGTCGGAAATGGTAGAGCTTTTATTTAACCGGTTTAAGATGCAGATATTGCGGATGAAATGCGAAGAAAAAGTAGGAGTTTTCTATGAAAGCCGTGTAAATTTGCATTAGAATACACGCTAATGAATATAAATGACCAAGACAATTAACGATTACTAATTTTACTAGCAAACTGGCAGAATAATGTCATTAAGAGTACTTTCGCATATTTATACATTTACTCTTGCACTACAGTAATGTTGTAAATTAGAAAATGTTTGTATAAAATTACCATTGTTTAAATTATTTTAAGCTGACTAGCATCAGCATATTACATTGAAAGTGAAAAACAGATTACTAAAAGTTATCTATGCAATTGTCAATTTCAAGCGAATATATAAATTAAAATATAATTCTTTACTTTTTTCAATTGTAAATTGTCTTCATTTTTCCTTAATAATTAAATTTTGTAATCATTATATTTTTATGGCGTTGTTGATCAGATTCTATGTAGCATTTAATACTTAGGTATAGGATTAGATGTTGCTTTAGTAAAGTACACCCCAATAGAATACATTGCATAAATTTTACATATGTTAAGGAAACTTCTTATTTTGAAAGCGCCGTAAAATAAAACTTAAATTTCAGTTCAAATACACATTTATTTAATTTCGGTGTGCGCCGATATGTCGCTGGTCGCTCAGCATCAAACATACGATAACATATAGAATACAGCATGTGTCAATTTTCATTAGCCATAGGCGATTAATTCATGCAATACGTGACAACATGGCACCCCTACTTTCCTTTCCAATGCGAGCGCGACCGATACAAGCTCAAGTTATAGCAGTAACTCTTGGACCATTGACTTGGGTGTTTGTAATGCGTTCAGAAATAATATTTACGCGTTGCAAGGATTTGTTTTTCTTTTTCCTTTCAGTAAATGCAGAGAATTATTTAGCTGCGTTCACGCTGCATGACACACACAAAAGCGTAATTCTAATAAAATTAAAAATAAGGTAAATAAAAAAGGATTCTGAAAATAATAATAAACTAGTAGATCAGGAGATCGCGGCGTCCATTTGATGTTTCCCGTTCCAGTAATAAGACGGCTTTTATGGCATACTAGATCGCAACGTGTTCGCAGCTAAAGATTGAATGTAAAATCTGGTGGGAAGATCGGAGAAAATCGTTGTAATGTCGATTGTTGCCGGGATTGGTGACGAAGAGTAGGGGTGACACACGTTGCCACATATTATTTGTATACGTATAAATCGCACGTAAACATCGAATTCCTATACCTAATGAAAATTGACACATACGGTATATATATATGTGAACCGTTCGAGGAGCTATCGACCACCTATATATATATATATATATATACGCAGCTGCCCAACACTGCAGTCCGTATGCATACATAGGAGTTTTCGCATCGCCTTCGGTGCACAGTCGTGTAGCAGGGCCGGCAGATAATAAACTCGGCCGCTGAAATAGTATATGCACCGAAACAAGCTCCGCATCAGTATTCTCACAATATCTTTAAATTTGTAAGTAAGAATTACATTAAATATGATATTAAAAAAATATAATAATACATAAAAATAAAGAAAAACATTCATTTATATAAGCAAGAAACAGCATAAAAAATAAAATGAAAAACGTTAAGTTTTTAACAACATACTTCATGATATGTTCTAATTATTTTAGAAAATTCTCCATTTTCGCATTAAATTCTCTTTTTTCAACTTTTCTTTTAAATTTCAAATATAACATATTCAGAATATCATTTATTTTATTTAAAATTAGTATTTTAAATATTCATTTTTAACATTGCTATTTTTAATTTTAATTTATTTATATACTGTGATCAGCCAAATGGAATAAATTCGATAATAAATAAATGGGGGCGTGTTCGAAAAAACGCTAGGACACGTCGATTGGTATTTTTAGTTGTGCATTTTTTTCTTCCGAAATTTTTTATACATGATGTGTCATATAACAGTAGCCAATATCAACTTTTTTATTTTAAATGCAACATCCTGTATATTATTGAAATTTTGGAGTCTTCAGAAAATTCTAGACATATTTCATATACATATACCTATCTTCAACTGTTTCGGAAATATTAAGTGTTTTCAGATTTATTGCAAAAACTAATATAAAGAAAGAAACTTAAATTATCTGATTACAGAAATTCACCACAACACACTCAAAAACTAATAAGTAATCTTTTTATTTCTTAATAATGTAAAAAAACAAAAAACCTTTTTTACCGATATGAAGTAAACGAAAACTGTAAATACTTTTGTTTACTTTTGGTTAATACGCCTGCCTTAACAAATTGTTGTCTTCCTGCATGGCAGTTGTTGTAGTTGTTGTCAGTGTTATACACGTTTTAATTTCGTTAACTGCATATCAGAAAAATGGTTCATTTAACAGGAATGCAAAAAATAACGATACTACAGATGATTGGTTATGGAAATAACGCATGGACACAAATGGAAGTTGTTCGCTCATTTCATGAAAATTCTCCAAATTTGCCGCCGATATCCCAAAGGACAATTAGTAAAATAGAAAATCAGTTTCGCCAGGTTGGACATGTAAGGCAGATAAAAACAAGCGGCTGCCAATGCAATAAGTGATGATAACAAATTGGATATTATATTTGAGTTTAAGGAAAACCCTTCTAGTCGACAAGCAGCCACAATGTTCGATGTTAGCCATTCATCGATTATTCGAACATTAAAAGAAAATAAAATGCATCCCTATAAAATGATACCAACTTAGGAGCTCATGGAAGACGATTTTGATAGGAGAAGGTATTCTTGTGAACAAATGATGGCAATGTTAGATAACAATGTGATCCAATTAGAATATGTTTTGTTTTCTTATGAGTGCAGAAAAAATTGAGCAGAAATTGTTGCAGATCATATCATAGGCCTCTTTTTCATTGATGGCAATTTGAATGCCGATAATTATTTAGCACTAGTCCAAAATATTAGAACATGTTTTGTTTTCTGATAAGTGCACCTTTACACTTCACGGTCATGATAATCGTCAAAATTGCCGCTATTGGTCAAGGGAAAATCCTCACTGAATGAGAGAAGAACATACGCAATACCCTGGAAAGGCTAATGTTTGAGCAGAAATTGTTGGAGACCATATCATAGGCCTCTTTTTCATTGATGGCAATTTGAATGACGATAATTATTTAGCACTAGTCCAAAATAATGTCGTGCAAACTTTTACAAACTTATATCCTGACCAGCAAACCCACAAGTTCCAGCGAATATGATATGGTTTCAGCAAGATGGAGCACCGTCCCATTACCAAATCAATGTCCGGCAGTACCTCAACCGAATATTTCCAAATCAATGGATAGGGAGGCGAGGATCGAATGAATGGCCAGCGCTATCCCCTGATCTGACGTCATTAAACTTGTTAAGGGGTTATGTCAAAAATATTGCATACAAAATTATACTCCTCGACTTAGCTGACTTAGTTGAGAAACGTTAGAAGAAACTTCTATTTAAGATTATGATGTTGCCAAGACGTTCGCCGCGAGCATATTGAATATCTCCTACATTGACATTAATGCTTTTTTTTTACATTATCGAGAAATAAACAGATTACTTATTAGTTTTTGAGTGTGTTGTCGCGAATTTCTGTAATCAAATAATTTTCTTCCTGCAATGTTAATTTTTGCAATAAATCTGAAAACACTTAACAGGAAATTGTACATGAAATATATCTAGAATTTTCTGAAGAATCCAAAAATTGAATAATATACAGGGTGTTGCATTTAAATAATAATAATAATAATAATAATAATAATAATAATAATAATAAACTTTATTGTCCAACAGACAAAATCCATTTACAGGACAAAAATTGAAGTTTAGTACAATGCAAACAAAAATATCAGCACATTTCCATTAACAAAAAAAAAAAAAAGGTATTGTAATAGCATATACAGGGTTATGACAAAGCAACGCACAAAATTCACAAAACGCACAATGTTCACTCCTGAAAAAAATGCAAAAACACGTCAAACAGCTCACCCCATTCCGCGTCCTTTAATATAAGTCAAAAAAATAAAAGGTCAAACTTGTCAAAGTTACGACGCCATCAATACCCCTTCCAAATACGAAGCTTGGTTTTTTTTTACTCCACTTGACAAAGCTTGCCCCTCTGCATTATAAAGAAATAACTGTAATAATAAGTAAGTTAGTATTTGCCACTGTTACATGAGATACTATGCATAAAAAGTTTCTATTGAGGAAAATGCAAAACTAAAAATACCAATCGACGTGTCCGAGCATTTTTTCGAATTTATTCCATTCGCCTGATACACAGTGTATGTCAGATTAATTTTTTTGTTTCCATTTATTTACTATTATGTATTCACATAGGTACATATAATCATTTTTATTGTAAATGGGTATTTAAAAAACGCCAAAGAACCAACTGTTAATAATGATAATAATAATAATTATTATTATTATTATTATTTATTGCCCAACAGATATCTCCAATTACAAGACAAAATTACATAGAATGTATAACAAGCATATGTTAAACGTAATTTTAAAAAGTCCATCTTTACAGACAACAAAAGTCAAAAGAGGAATAGTACATAAAATAAATAAAATAAATAAAGTAATGAAGGCTTCACTAAAAGCAGGTGAATTTAACGATTCAGGTAACGTTGAGTGATGTATATCAACATTAATATACTTGATATTGAATGTATAACACGTTTTATATACAGTGTGTAAATAAAGTAAGGAACAATATTCATATTTTGTTTATTATCGCTGTTTGGGAGAAAAGCTCCGACAGGTCAATCTTATTTTCTTCCTCCGGATTTTACGGATGTCGATTTTTTTTGCTTTGGTTTACTACTCTGGGACCTATGACGTCATCGACTTCTTTTTCAAATGGAATCTCCTTACTTTTTTGCTAGAAATAAAAAGTATATTTTTTTCTGAATTCAGCATTATCGCATATGTGGTATTTAAAATTAGTAGTTTTAGAGATACGTAGGATCATACATAGGTATTAAAATGACAACAATAATTAAACTTGAAAATCAAAAGAGCAAATAGTAATAATTTATTCTTGGGAAGATTAAAAAATTTTACATTAATAAATTGCCACCCATTTGTTTCTTGGCAATGATAAAGTCGGAGTTGAAATTCTTCCAAAACATTATCTCTCATTTCCTGGTCGATATTTCTGCACTCTGACATGTCGATTGTCATTATTAGCACGCTTAATACTCTAAAACTATTAATTTTAAATACCACATATGGGGTATTGCTGAATTCAGAAAAAAATAAACTTTTTATTTCTAGCAAAAAAATAACGAGGTTCCATTTGAAAAAGAAGTCGATGACGTCATAGGTCCCAGAGTAGTAAACCAAAGAAAACAAATTGACATCTATAAAATCCGGAGGAACAAAATAAAATTGACCTGCCCGAGCTTTTCTCCTAAACAGCGATAATAAACAAAATATGAATATTATTCCTTACTTTATTTACACACGGTATAGGTGACCTATACATCATACTGGTGCACGCACAAAAAAATAAGAACATAAAACTCGATGGAGACGAAACTCTCGGGACAAAATTAAGTTTACTCAACATTCAAGCGCATCGATACCATTATGAGCTAAATTAAATAAAAACAAATGCTGGACTGATCACGTTAACATAGATTTCATCCTAAGGAGTTGTAACAAAAGTTACTCTCATATGCTTGACAGAGACACGCCTATATAGTGGCAGATGTTGGAGTTTGGATATATTCATTTGCAATCTATTAATGTCACACCAGTGTTCTATAATTTCAATCTGTGATTGAAGAAATCGACAGTCTTCCATGGAGTCTATTCTTAAGAAATCTTTTAAGTCGTTTGCAAAGAGCAACTTTTCGCACTGCAACTGATCACATAAATCATTAATAAAAATTGATAAAAGTAAGGGCCTCAGGTTACTTCCCTGAGGGACACCCGACGACGGTGAAAAAATGTCCGAGACATGGTCCAAATAAGAAGCAAAACTCCTACGATCCGTGAGATATCATTCAAGAAATTGTACTAGTTTGGGAACAAAGCCAATTGTAGACAGTTTACTAAGCAGCAACTCATGATCAATCCCATTGAAGGCTTCGGAAAAGTCCGTATGAACGACATCCACCTGATGAATATTATCTATGTTCTCGCATAAATATTGAGCAAAAATAGCCAAGTTGGACAAAATGTAGACCGCTTACTAACAAACCATGTTGATGGATAGATATACAATTGCCAATTCCATAAAACAGGCGAACATAAAGACACCTCTCCAAAGGCCTTCACAAAATTATTTAGGATGGCTATAGGTCGATAATTGTCGATAACCTTCTTATCCCCCCTTTTGAAAACGGGCGCTATGCTACTAATTTTCCAGCAGTCAGGAAAGATAGATGTACTCAATGCCAAATTAAATAAGAAGTGTAGTGGTTCAGTAAAAACATTGGCACAATCTCTCACTAGAAAGCTAAATATGTTATCACATCCCATAGTATTAGAATTTTTAATTGATTTGAGTGATGTGAGTATATTGTAGTAAAAGAAGCTTGAAACATTAATTGGTGAAAAATTAGAATGGGGAAATGGAGTTACTAGATTAGTATTAGGAGAACAAACTGATTGAAAGTAGTTGGAGAAACCGGTAACGATAGATAGTGGGTCAGACAAGAAAGACACCACCCTCACCAGTCCTCAGCAAGCGTGGTATCTCTCCATCAGTCTTCGATATCTGCAATAAAAGTATCTAGACTCTACATGCCCATTCTGGCTAGCAGAACATATAATTTGTTTAATACAATCTCTGCAGTATTCACTTAGGTAAAATATACCGTAGTCGACATATTTTAATTTCTGATACGAAAGTAGAAAGAGGAAAAGAGCGCGACGAAATAAACTAAAGATAAACATATACGAGGCTGCCAAGACAGTACACTCGACAAATGTTTCCTATAAAATGTAAGGCGTGAGGGTCCCCCGACACTGCGTTGCTCTCCCACCACTGTTAGCAAGCAGGCATCAATGCATATTATAAGGTCATCTGCTGCATGGGATAGAAGTATAAACCGAAATTAAAATTTGTACGGTATGTACTATATTCTGCTTTTTATTTTGCAAATATCATCTCGTACAACACTAGGGGATACTTTCAATATAGAACATTTAACTATAAAGTTTGTAATGCTCCGTAAGCAATACGTTGAATATTTTGTTCCTGTGCATTTTACAAGTAGAAATGTCCTTAAATGTGTATAGAGATATGTAGTAATAATGACTTTAAATTGCTTGATTATTTCGTACTGTAAAATTTCTATAATAAAACATAGTTCAAGTAGTAAGAATATAAATTCAAATGATTGATTGATTGGAATGAAATGAATAAGCAGTATGATTTTACGAACCCCACTTGAGATGTCTGGATAACAATTAAATGCAGCCTTTAGCGAGCAGCTTACCTGAAACAAAAAAATGCGTGTTAAGAAAAATAATTATTAAATAAAATAAATGATAAAGTGTAAAATATGTATTATTTTTTTTCTTTTAGTATTCACTTTCAAAGTAGAAAAAATTTTTACTGTTAATATCAGTTTAAGGTCGGTATTTCTCCTTTGACCCTTGCAATTTCCATACAGAAACGAGTAATTGAAAATATGATTATAATGTTCTAAAAAAAAAAAAAAAAAATTAGTAAACAAATGATGTCATGAAGCAGTTTATCATATTGCTGAAAGGGAAGTATCGAATGCGATATGGCATGTGGCAAGTTCTTAGACTTGTCGAAGCCCTTCGACTGAATAAAATTGGCTTTATTATTGCATAAACTCGGTAAATACGAAATTCGTTGTAACGTTTTATAGCGAATGTCTTTATATTTAAGCAACCGTAGGTAAGAAATTCATATAAATTACTCTAACACAGGAGATAATACAGCATTCTGGGTCGGACGCATCTTGTAATCTTAAAAACGAGGTGTGGTCACCACACGACTTTTTCATACGTATGAGTGTTTCAAATTACACAATTTTAAGAATCTTTTTATAAAAAACAAGAAAATGGGTGTGCTTAACACCACATGACAGAAGTTAAAACTTCATCAAGGCGAGGTTAATAATACGAAATCCAACTTCTTTTTTTCGTTCTATATTACATTAGGGTCATCCTGCATCGACGAATTCAGTTGCTGAGATTTATTATATTATTATAGAGAAAATGTCTCATACACACACAACAAAACACAGTCCGCGAAATACAATATCGCGGCCGTTGCTATGGCAGCGGCCGCGATATATAATCGCGTGTGTGTACATATATATAAATAGACAATATGAATAGTCGCTTACGACTCCCGAGATGGTCTGATGCTAAAGTGCCGGCCTCTCACCCATGAGATCTCGGGATCGAATCTGCTCGGGGACATGAATTTATTTATTCATTTAAATTTCAATTCAATTGAAATTAAATACCCCTATATGATATATTTCTCTCGTTTCCTTAGTCGACTCGAGCCGACTTTACCCGAACGAGCGTTACATAGCCGAGCGTGACGGCTCAGTCTTGTTCAGTGCCCACAATCAACGCAACGCGCCCAAAGAAGTTTACACTTCAAAAATATTCAAAATCCTATTCTAAGTACTTCTTTCCTTAATAAATCTCTATAAAATACATACTTTGCAAGATATTCAAAAAAGTGCTACTAGCTAAAAGTAAAAGTGTTACTTCCGGTCCGAATTTTGACATTTCATGTATACAAAAAATATTTGAAATCCAGCTCTAAATACTTTTGTACTCTTGATAAATATATATAGAATGCATAATTTACAACATGTTATCAAAAAATCGCTATTCGATAAGAGTAAAAATGTTACTTCCGGTACGGATTTCGAAAAACTGTTTTATTAAAAATTTTCTTAAATTTAATTTTGAATATACTTGAATTCTTCATAAATTTGTGTAAACTTAGTAGTTGACGAAATATTGGCAATATTCGATTTTTTCAGTGAAGTAAATTATAACTTACGGTCTACCGATTTTACTGAAAATCTAATCAGATTCCAAGGGGGAGATTATACTCGTAAATATAAAATTTGGAATTGATACCAACAGCCTACCGGTATCGTTTTCACACACAGAGGCAGACATGCACACACAGACATCTTAAAAAAACATTTTTTGCGAAAACAAAATGTGTTCTTTTTAGTGCAAGAGAAGTGCTGAATATGCCTTCTTCAACAATAATTCTCATGAATTGAAACCAGATGTTAACCTGTTTACGGGTTAGGATTATCATTTGAGGTTTAATAAACATTATTCTATTTTGTGTAAAAAATTCAGTAGCACATGGTCTGAGAATGCTAACCTTTGCAACGTCATACATTTACGAACGTATGAACTTTGTGTATAATAACTGATAACATTACCTATTTGAACTACAGTACTTTAAAAAATAAATACAATACGGTTTAATGTTTGCTTGGCTCACTACAAATTGTCTGTGTTTGAAGGAAATGCTTATTATAGCTGTATGAAGTTACAGCTTACTTTTTGAAATTAAAGATGTAGAAAGCATTTCTATTGTGAAGCATAAACTGTATGAATTGTTCTATAATATACAGCCATGTAATTTAAATGAATTTATTGTGTTAACAATATATAATAAACTTCTTTTCGTGTACACCTTTCGTTTAAGGACTTTGTAATTATTGTATGGTTCTCCACTGATAATAAATATTGTTATTATTACTATAGTAACTATAGTTATAACGAACTAAAGGCACAGTCAAAATCGGTTCCTTATATCCGAAATTTGTTAGAAGCGACAATGTGAGAATAAATGTTTTCATGAAAAAAAATTCGGGACAATTACAAAAAAAAGTCGGAAAATTAGGATAAACTTAAAATCATAATTTTTGTATGCACTCTTGATAGCATAGTTGACGATAGGAACGACATATTTGGCTATTTTTGTTTTCTTTTGTTCGTTATGCTCCCGGGATGGCAATAACTCAATTGAATGTTTTCAATTGAAAAAAGATTCGAAATAAATTGGAATAGAAACAATTAGATAGATGTTTGTGTAGTGCTAAAAAAGAAAATTGCAAACTCTGGACCCGATAGGTGGCGCTCTGGTCTGCTCATGGCGTCAAGTATCGGAAAGGGCAGAACTACGTCTGTTTATGTTTAAATTGGCCTAGTGTTAATGTCAGTCCTTTGTAACGTCTTATAATTCGTTAGTTATTACAGTATATCTTTAAATATATAATGCAATTCTAATATATGTAATAATTTTTTTTTTTTTGAAAAATTATTGTTAATTTTTATTGAATACATGTAGGCATTATCTATCATCTGATAAAAGAAATTTTCAACACTGAATTCTCTAAATAAACTACAATTTCATTCAATTCCTAGTTCAAATTATACAATTTCAGAACAGAAATGCGATATTTTTAACAATACGTGCGGGTAATTACCAAAATAATGCTTACCCTAATATTACATCTAATTAAATTTAATCTAGACGAAAACTAAAACCTATTATTTCCGCTCGCTAAGTAATAGCAAAACTTGACGTGTATAATTGAACTTCCCCAGACACACGTTTCCTTTAGGGCTTCTTTAGATGCGAGCCAGCCGTTTGAAAGCAACTATTGCGGTGATATAACGTTGCAGGCAGTGCGGTGTAGGTGTGTTACGTTGCGATGCAATAACACCTTGATTTTATTTGTAGGTGTTCGGTGGTTCGATAAAGCTTAAGTATTCCGGCAAACGTGCAACGAATCCGTTAAAAAATTACCCCTCTTTCGATATCGACTGGCGCGGATATGGCATCATTTACATGTCCGTCTGGAACGTAATATCCCAGACCAGAAACACTTCTCTCACAACAGTCGCTTTCGGTTATTGCTTTCGTAAACGTTCGGTGGCGGTTCCGTTGATGTTTTATTCAGAGAATGTTCTCGGTCGTTCAATATACTTCACTAATTCTGAATTCGAATATTAGGAACTGTTATAATAATAACAACTTAGTAAATTGTAAGCACTCATTTATTTTCTGTTTTACAGGAGTTCTTTTATTGCGCTGCAGTCCATTATGTGTGCTGATATTTAATGGTCTACGCCATTAGAGGGGGAGAACTGTTCAAATGTGTCCTGAACGACTGCAGGAGAATAGGAGAGATACAGATTTTTATTCATCTGCCGATCGGAGGTTTCGAACCTACTTACAGCTGGCAACGTTTACTAACCACAAGGTTACCAACCTATATGTTTGTGCTATTTATATAGAAACTGTATGTAATAATTGTGAAGTAAATAGCATTATTGTGTAATTAATTGTATACCTATCATCATTATAACTAATAACACGGGAAATTTTCAGCGTATGGGGAACCATCTAATAAAAAAACTCGAAGTACCGATGTTCTCTCAAAAGATTAATCTGTCAATCTCTTGAATGTTGTTCTTCAAATAATCACAATAATTCTTTTTTCTTATTTATACAAAATGTTATCAAACCTAGCAAAATAGAAAAATACGAATGACTTATCTAACTTGTTTTACAATATTACCAAAGATGTATGCTTGAACTTTGAATACTGTGACTCTCTTAGAAAAGCAATTTTTAATGAAAATTTTAATTTAAGAAAACAAAGAACGGAACAAATAGATTAAATAATATAACGGCAAATCCATTATAAATTCACAACGTATTTGTTTCGCATTTTATACACAAATTTTTAATTTTTTTTTTTGTATATTATTGGTATTATTGTAATGATATTCTCATACTATTTATTATAATGCTTGATATATTATTATTATAATAATACATACATAATGCGGACCATTTTAGCATAATGCGATCCAGCGGCACGATGAAAAAGCGGCTGTTATCGAGCCGGTCCGACCAACGTCCATATACATTATACATGTACTAATTGTGCTAATGTCGATGCCGGCCAGTTGTTCATCTACGGGGGGAGTCAATAGCGTGTATGTTCTGTGTAGACAGATGACCAAGCTGAACACCCTCAGTAATATTTATGGAAACAGTTCAAATTATGGACAAGTTGTTGATTGCTTTGTATAAATTATTAAATTATGTTTCTAAAATAAGCTACTAGTAAAAATATTTTCTAAAATAAGTCTTCTTCTACGAATAGGTTCTATTAAATCGTTGCAATACTTTGGAGTAATATTGTACCATTTGTCCTGTATTCAATCCCATAAATCCTGGACATCTGACATACTCTACAGTTAACTTTTAAATGAGACCACAAGACTTCCATCAAGTTGAGATGGGCTTTATGTAGAGAAAAATTCAGCAGTTAATATTGTCGTGATGCTAACCAGTTTTTTTCCCGTTTGGGCGTTGAAATGACCTTTTTCTAACATCAGGTACGACCATCAGAAGTGTATCGATTTATTTCATTGGGCCACATGACTCATTGTTGTTATTTAGGATTCATATAAATGAAGTTGGAGCTTCTTCTGTATCTATGTATCTTACTAAATCTTCACTTTCGCGAACAGCAGTAATTTTGGCCATCCCCCTTTACATGTATGCAAGACAGACCAATATTTTTCTAGTACATTTTTGACTATCCTCACATTTTTTTATTAATTCTCTTGTTGATAGATTTGTTATAAGTAAACATTACTTTTTTTTTCAAAGACCAATTCAAAATTGAAATTTCATGTAACAAACAAAGGAAGTAGATTCTCCAAATACGACATTATGAAACTAAGTTATCATAACTTTAACATTACTAATACATTAAAAGCAGACTATAAATTCTAAACATTAGGTTATCTTATGAAATTATTACCATAGAAGAATCAATACGAGAAAATGTTAATAACGATACAAATAAGTGCAGATAGCTGAAAAGATGCCGGTGGTTAATTCGCTTTATAAAATTGGAATACATCAAACAGCTAGGTTATCTGCATAGAAACAGGTCCCGAAAGTATTTAAATTTCTTCATTAGGTGACGAGGTTACAGCAGCCCCAAGAGCTTTTGTCTTCGTCTGCTAAAACAACTTACTCTCGGCAAAGTACTAACAGGATTAACAAACACCTATTAATTTGTGCTTCGAAGTCAGTCATCAAATAACATCCCATGTCTTGCTATAATAACACCCAATGTTTCAGTTCGATACTAATACAACTCAACTCAGTGGCATTAAAACAATAAACAAAAGTATCCTTTAAAACTGACACTTTATGTTGATTTTTATATTAGTTATGCACGGTTGTCACAATAATGGTCGCATTCAGCAATTGTGCAACTGTTCAGTGATCGGATTCAGATGATGTATGCTCACTCTGAACATGTTGCGGAGCGGTCGCTATTTTTGTTTAGTGAGCGCATTCTGTTCGCATGTGCTATTAATGCATTCCAACACAAACATAACACACAATTTTGAAGAAAGTTGCTAGAAAAGTAAGGTAACCAAACTAAAGATATTGTGCAGAAATAAATGTATATAATATTGTAGTTAACAGAGTATTTTAATCGGGGTTGGAGAAACCGGCCCTTACACTAAAAACTACGCCGAAACTTAATGCAGAAAAGCAATTTATTATCATTGTTTTTTTCGGTTTAATATGTAATTCTAACATATGGCAGCAGTGAAAAGTATTAAATGGAAGGTGATCACATAAACGAGACGGGTCCTGTCCAGTCAACAATCCACTGTTGTCAAATGAACATTTGGAACGGGAACGGTTCCCGATCCATCTCCTGAATGCGACCAATGCATTAACTTTATTTGAACTGCTATTACTTAAAGTAGAAAGTAATGACGAGTAACAGACAAACTCTATCGCTTCATTAAAAGTTACAAGCAGTGTTTAATATTGTACTTTTGAGAAAAGACAGCACAAACACCCTTTGTCAATTTAAATAACCATTCGGGGTATGTATCTCCTCCCAAGATGCCTTGCTTCAAAACGCACCGTGTGATGTACGCATAGAAGCGATTTTAATTTAGAGAAAACGCAAATAATTGTTGATGTAATTGAAGCATTTCCTGAGGTATGTTTAAAAGAGTTGTGTAGACAGACGTAGCCGAAAATTTTCACGAAAGCGCTAACGTATACGAAAAACTATGTGAAGACCTAAATAACAAATAACGATCAACGTCGAGAATGTACAAACATGATAAATATGATGCTAATTTAACTTTGGAAGACTCGTGTAGACTGAAGAAATTAGTAAAGACGTCAAGTATTTTCTTTAGTTCCCTATGTTGTTAATGAAAAATTTTCACTTACACATGTTAGATTTTCCATGAAATAAATTTAATGCGATACATTTCTGGACATAGAATAGATACCGCGGTTGTATTTGGAGAGCAGTTTTGATTACAGTAATGCCAAAACATGCTATTCGTTAAATTTTTGACAATTCCCTGGAGATATACATATGCTATGCTTGTGGTCATAAAACCAAACACCAACAGTATAATAAAAGCCCCATAATAAGAGTTTATGTCGAGTTCATCATCTGTGGGTCAGACGACAGATTTCGCCATTCTAATTAAGGCCATTTAGGTTTGTTACAAAAGGCTTAAATAATTATTGTCCGGAACCACAATTACCAAAGCAACGTAACATAAAACTTCAGACAAACATGATTTTGCTTTATTATAATCAGATAATATTTTCCGAAATCTGTGGCTGCTATTGTCGCCTTTATGCAGAAATAAACGGAATTAACACTTATTTCATTTAAGGATTAGAAGAAGACTTGCAAAGCCCCGGAAAATAAAAGGGAAATATTTCAAAAAATTTACTTTTATTCTTTAAGAACAAAACTTTTGACCCGCATGTATCCTTTCATCCCAAACATCTTTACAAATTTTCAACATCCAGATTGATTATCCCCTATTGTCGGAATAAAATATTAACACCGGCCACGGTCAGAAATTTTCAATAAACTCGCTCCCGACACATAATAGACACCTTGAACGATTTAGAAATATATTATAATAAAACTTTTCCTGCGGACCGTAGCAGTACGTGTACTTCGCCAGTTATCGATTTCTTCGGGCCCATACGTCAATCTAACAGCACGATAGAGCCGTCATTGTGGCGGGTGAACTTTTCTTCGATGTCAAACTTCTTATCCTCCTTTCGGAGTGGATGATTGAAGGGAAGTTTTAACGGAAATTTTTGCAAAATTTATGGTGGAAATTATTGTTGAAAGGATGAAAAATTGAAATTTCACTTACAGACTTTTCGATATACATATTAAAGTACTTAATCTGCAACACATATAATAGATTGTTGAAAATTTTACGTTCTTCTGATAGACAACCTGAGTGTATTTATTATTCATAATAGTCTCGAGCTTTACATTATTGTATTACTTATGCGTATTGTGTTTATTATAAATGACTTCTAAAATATAAACGCCCATTCGTAAGTTACATATTCAAACATCCATACACATTAAAGACAATTAGAAATAAGTGAAATATTCCAACACATACCTAAAAGAGAGGGTGTGCGTAAGATGTCATGGTTGACCGGCATAATCCCCAAGCAGGGGCCAGCCTTACAGGTGGAAAAATAGATCTGATCTCTTCATTAGTTGATAATTACTTGAGATAAAAAACCACTTAAATGATGTCATTTATATAAAGGTCTCCAGACCATGCGAGGACGGAAGATTACGGTTTTATTATTAAAGTTAAAAAAAAGTGTTTTAGACAAAAGTTGTAGCCACTCCTCTTATTTAACTCTTATTATTAATAGATTCTAAATTTAAACGAAAAAAAAAGAATTTAAGTTGCTGTCAGCTTTAATTATTAATAATAACAAATTACTACAACATATTGAAAAACAAAAAATTATATTTATTGGATTAATGCAAAATTGGCGGCGGCGAAAATTGTTTTTAACATCAGTAAGCGTTTGCTGTCCAATATTTTCAAAAATGCCCAATATACGTTGTTTTATGTCATTAGGTGTGGTTGGAATGTTTCGATAAACCTGTTCTTTAACATGTCCCCAAAGAAAAAAATCAATAGGAGTTAAATCAGGAGACCTTGAAGGCCAAGCTATAGGACCCTCCCGACCAATCCATCGTTCTTCACACCAGTTATTTAAAAAAAAAATACACTTCTATGAAAATGTGGTGGAGCTCCATCATGGTGATACCACATTATTCTTCGTGTATGGAGATCGACATTTTCCAATAAATTAGGTAACTGATGTCATAAAAATTTTCGTATATGGCTCCTGTTACCGTTCCATCAAAGAAATAAGGACCAACAACTTGTAAATTAATTATGCCACACCCCATACATTAATTGACCATTGATGTTGAAAGTCAATTTGTTTGACCCAATGGGGATTTTCTGTTGCATAATAATGTATATTATGTCTATTAACTAAACCGGTACTTTTGAAGGTAGCTTCGTCACTAAATAAAATCGTGTACTTACTTGAGGATTTTTTTCAAACGATAGCAAAATATTTAATTCATTTTCCTCATTGGTAACCCTTCGATTTTTAATCTCCTTTTTGGAATAACCAATATTTCCAGATGCTTCAAAACGTTCTTTTTATTTTTGAAATGCTTCAATTCTAGGAGGTCTTGCATTTGGATAACGTTGACAGTAAATTCTATTGGCTAAGAAACAGTTTCTTTCGCTATCACCCAATGCGTAAATCATATTTACCATTTCATCTTTCGTGAAATTCATCGTAAAAGTAAATACAATTATCAGCGTTATTTTGTAAATACAACGTAACTAATGACAGATATAAAATTCAGATATTATTTTAATTAAAAATTCACAGGTGACTACGACTTTTTTCGTTTAAATTTATAATCTATTAATAATAAGAGTTAATAAGTTATAAAATACTAAGTGTGGATAGAGAAAACATGGCATCATTAAAAACCATATAAAAGATACTGTACTTTAGAAGAAAAATATACAGGCTGTTCTATTTGAAAAAAAGCGTAAATGTTAATTTTGCGTTTGTTATTCCTGCAAATTCATTTATTTAAAAATAAATAAATTGATTATAGATTATGAAACTTGACGAAAGTGGAAAACTTCTTGCCTATACAGATCTCAAAAATTCTTTAAGATTTTGTCTCGGAGTCTCCACAAAGTTGGACATGTTGAGATATAAAATTGGGAATAATTTATATCCATGTCCATCTTTTTAAGAGTAGCATCTAAATATGCCAAAATATATGGGTGTTCCATTTAAAAAAAACACAAGTTTGTATCGTCACTCACTTATGCAACACTCAGTATAATTGAAAATAATTTTAGGATGTGTATTTTAGGAGTGGCTACAACTTTTGTCTAAAACACTTTTCCTTAACTTTAATAATAAAGCCGTAATCTTCCGCCCTCGCATGGTCTGGACAGGCTGTATATAGGTAAACTGACCGGCGGAAAAAACCGGCCACATTAAAAATTTCATGATTATATCTACTTACACGTTTTTAATTCCATTAGAAATTTCTATTTTGTTGTAGCAGTGCAGATTAACAATGAGAGAGACACGAAATGGAGATAAAAGAGACAACGTAAAACAATAAATTAATTTAATTAATGTGAATGCGTGAAGATTGTTGTTTACTGTCAAACTGACGTCCATAAGCAACTGAAAAGAAAAAAAGCTAAGAAACGCCGACTAATTTATTAATGTGGATTTCAAGAAATATGTAAGCGATTTGTATAAAGGTCTCTGCCCACTACAACGTATCATACTATCACAGTAATAGGAACGTGTCGGGTAAAAAAATATTCTTTGTATTGAAAAGTATGTGACTATGCCCATTAGACCGGTTCGTCACCGACCAGCACCGTCGCGTACTATGCACGGAGCGTTAATAATTGTCGGCGAGAATATTTTGCCGGTGCCGATACGCTCCGCGCACGGCACGGGATGTTACCAAACCGATGCGCGCAGGCGGCGAAACGGTGAGCATACGGGTTATAACCGATTTTTCCTATCGATTTTGGTGGATTACATACGGGCATCATACGGGATGTATAGGGGCATCATACGGGAAGTATACGGGCATCATACGGGATGTATACGGGCATCATACGGGATGTATACGGACACAGAAGGTCGTCGATCCGTTTCAGTGGGCATAGCAGACCGTATCGTGTTGTTTTTCATGTCTGTTACGTTCCTATTACGGTGATAGTATGATACGTTGTAGTGGGCAGAGACCTTAAATTGTATAATATTCAGTATGTTATATTAAACTTTTAAGTGAAACTAATCAATACGAAAATTTAACAATAATATAACAGTTTAAAACTTTATTTAGACAAAAGAAAAACGAAATTTTTAAAGTTTCAATAAATATTTCAGGATGACCGACTTTTTTTTGCCGGTCATTGTAGATATAAATAAGACCTCAGTATCCCTAATTTTTGTACCTATGAGAATTTTGCATTTCTAAATTCTCATTAGTGATTAACGAAGGAAAGACGAAGTATATGACGATAACGAAGTAATACAAGTAGCCTGCAAGAACAACGAATAGGAGCATTCAAATTTGAGCTTTAGATACCTGGGCACAATAGTTAAGAACGAAAACAATGAAAGTGGCGAAATATCGTTCAGAATTCAGACAGGGTATAACTAAGTAAAAGCAAAAAATTAAATGTGTATTGATCAACATTTAGAGCTGTGTATGATTCTGCACAATATGCTTTCAGACGGTTTTAGATCCAAAGTAACTACCTTAACAAGCATAATGGATGCATTATGCTTGTTAAGGCAGTTACTGTGGTTTTATTTTTATGAAGTCCATGTTGAGCTATCGGCATGAAGTTTTTATTGTCAAGTAGTTAATCTATTAGCAATGATTCCAAGACGCTGCTAGAATTGATAATGGGCGGTATTTCATCGAATCCTTAATATCTTTACGTTTATATTTAGGCATTACTTTTGGGCATTTTAGTTCATGCTGAAAGTATACTTTAATAAACTGGGGCGAATAATTTTCAAGAACTTAGTAATAGTCCCTTGTATACTTGCCTCTGATATTGTTAATCACTTCCAAAAGTTTGCATTCAGTTACTGGCAGAAAGTAGCGTGTTTTCTTATTTATCTTATTGGCTTTTGTAAAAGGTCATTTGGCTTCGTCAGAGCTAATCTGTCATAAAGATTTAAAAGGCTTTTGTTCATATCGTCTAGATATATATGTGCATTTAGTATTTATTTGTTCCTTTTCCCTAACATATTCTACTTATTTTCCAAATTGTCTTTTGTTAGTTTTCAGATATCTCAATTTCTTTCTTTGTTAATATTTTTGCGTTTTGAACGTTCATCATATATAGCAGACTGGATCTAGAATATTTTTTAATTCTTTTTCATTGACATTGTGGATTTGAGTTTCCTTTTATGAACTATTATGCCTATTTATAAACTTGACGTTATCGTTATAGATACAGTTAACGCTTTGCCGTTCGTCCTGTTATTTTTTTTCGGAAATAGATAAACTTTCCATTTGTGCGAACTGCGAATGAAAACGTAGACAAGTAAATAGGAGCACATATAACCTGCGACTATGTATCTTTCAGGATTTGACATGTTAACTAACGTTTGATTGGTTAACCGTTCGATGTCATCAAACGGCTGCGACAAAACATAAAAGTTGGTTATGTACCAACTGTATCCAACTGAAGCGAAAGAAAGCTTAATGTTGAACTGCAATGATAACGGAGTTTATAAATGGCTCAACAGCTTCCCGTGTCTTTAGCTTTGAACAGGAACTGCAACTGCGAACTCTAACGAGAACGTCACGTTTATATATCAGGCTTTAATTTTATTCCAGGGAAGTATTATTGGTCATAATATTACATCATCTTATGAAAGAATGTGGTATTCATCCGATGTGAAGACTGATCTTGAAAAAATGTTCTGCCAATTATAAGCTTGCATTTTGTACAAGAATTCTTTTATACTGTTCTTAGTTTTTTTCTTTTATTCGTATTATAAATTTAATGATAGTAAGGATTTGCTACCACAGATGTATAGTACCACCTCATTTGTAAAGATATTGTCAACGCAGGTGCTATTAGTATCTGCAATCCTAGTTGGATTAGCATAATGATAAATAAATCTATATACAAATTTACTGTTAAAATAAATTCCGCCTTGCGTATAAATGAAAAACACTCAAGACACTTCGAAACGGATCGAAGATATATAAGAAAAATAGCAGTTTTCCCCAGTATAAAAATAATATCCAAAAAATTCAAGTCACGTGTTTCTTTCGCATCCGACACAAATACATACACAAATATATATCTATACCAATACATGTACAACCACAAAGGCATCACAAACACAAACTCTTCTCATGTAATATATATATATATATAGCTATCTCACATACACGAGCACAAAAGAAATTCTTATGCGGATGGACTTAGCTGACCGCAACAATAGACGCAGCTACGCCCAAGAATTTCGCCTTTTCATTCGGTTTATGTAACGGCAACGTGCCGGGCCATTGAATTAAACCGGACATGTACACCTACACGGGCGATCTTCATCTCTGTAGCTGAGGAAAAGCAATCCGCAAGTTGGGGGATGAAAATTTTTAGATGCCGGCTCGTTCACGTGGACATACTTATGTAGCGATGAAAATAGATGGTTAAATGACCTGGGTGCATGCAACAGACCAATTCGTTTCTTCCCATATACCCTGGTATGTATGTATGTCTCGGATACCTACCGAACGACTGGTGTATTATGTGAGTAGAAAAAAAACCGGGAGATGGCGATGCGAATACTGACCGATATTGTATGGGGAATCAATTGTGCTTAGCGATTTTTATCCCGTGCTTAATACTGCTGCAGTGCAGGCAAACGTTTACGTATTTGTGATCGACAAGGATTATTGCTCGAATTGGATATCTATATATGTACGACGTAGGCGCCATATATGCTCGGCCTGATATACAAAAATGAAACTTGGAACAATATAAGAATTTTTATTTTTCAATGTAATCTCCCCTAACTTCTACAGGGTATATCACGTAAGGCGGCTATTAGAAGTTTTATGGGACCCATAAACAGTGTAAACTCGACATTTGGGATTAAGTACTTACTTTATAAGGTGTATTATTCTAAAATATTTTCAAGTAGAACTGACTTCCGGTTACAGCGGAAGTAGATACAAGTTTCTTATTTTAAATGGAACTGTATATTTTTTTTCAATTCATTCAATTCTACATGTAATTATGAAACAATTTGCATTATAGTTCCCTAACTCTAAATTCAACTATTTTTGAGATAATTGCATTTTTGTTAAAATTTTTGCATTTGCATAACTTAAAATAAAATTTGCCATTTAAGAAGTCAGAAAAGAATAAGGTGCTATATTTTCAGGGATCAAACTACAAGGACATTAGTGCCGATTAGCATTATATTTTGGATCTACTTTTATACAGGGTGTTTCAAAATTAATTGCTAATATGGATATCTTCAAACATACGGAACTCCTTTTTTTAAATAGAACATGGTATTTTTTATTACTGGATTGAATGAAACTTCAAATTCTGCGTCAACAAATATTAATGTATAATATGTCTATTTTTCCTAGTTTTTGAAATATTCACGATTATTTGTTTTAGTTGCATAAGAACCGCTAATAAATTTTGAATTCGCATAGTGTGCCAGGGAAATGACAAACATAGGTAGTTGTGAAGCCGCTGTCATTTAGTGTGCGAATTACTGTCATCATGGACAATGATAACGAAAATTATACAAACAAAGATATTTTAAGCGTATTTTATATCCACGGCGAATGTCAAAGGATTATCGAAAGAACTTGCCGAACATTTAATGAAAGGTATCCACACTTGCCATCGATAAATTCGAAGAAATTTAAAAGGATTATATCCAACTTTCTGCGCCATGGACGAATAAAAAATAGTAAAAGAAATCGCTTAAAACCTGTCACAAACGAGGACGCAAATGAAATAAATGTACTAAGTTATTTCAATGCTTATCCTAACAGCTCAATTGCAGCAGCATCAATTGATCTAGGGCTATCTAAAGGGTCTATTCAACGCATTCTCAAGAAACACAAGATGCATCCTTATTCATTCAAATTAGTTCAAGCATTACACCCTGGAGATACCGACAGAAGAGTAGAGTTTTGTGAGTTTATGTTAACAAAAATGCAAGAATCACGCCAAGAATTACTTAATCGAATAGAAGCGTCTTTAACCAACATTAGTGGTGAAATTATTATCACTGCTACGACTACTGAACTTCACAAAAAAATTACTCGATGTTTAGGAAATAATGGTCAACACATCGAGCACAATTTATAATCTGTATGTTTTGTTGTGTTGTTTAAAAAAGTGTTTTTTTTTAAATTTCTGTATGTTAAATTATTTTTTGCAAGTGTTTTGTTTTAATTTATTTAGGAGAAATCAATTTGTCATGTGTAGCTTTTTAAAATATGTATCATCAATCATCTCTATGTATGTACGTATTACACGTTATGATATCATCATTATCGCATTAGTCCTTAAGCGACAACTGCTCGACAAGTATGACAAGAATTTGTCATTTCCCTGGCACACTATGCGAATTCAAAATTTATTAGCGGTTCTTATGCAACTAAAACAAATAATCGTGAATATTTCAAAAACTAGGAAAAATAGACATATTATACATTAATATCTATTGACGCAGAATTTGAAGTTTCATTCAATCCAGTAATAAAAAATACCATGTTCTATTTAAAAAAAGGAGTTCCGTATGTTTGAAGATATCCATATTAGCAATTAATTTTGAAACACCCTGTATAAAAGTAGATCCAAAATATAATGCTAATCGGCACTAATGTCCTTGTAGTTTGATCCCTGAAAATATAGCACCTTATTCTTTTCTGACTTCTTAAATAGCAAATTTTATTTTAAGTTATGCAAATGCAAAAATTTTAACAAGAATACAATTATCTCAAAAATAGTTGAATTTAGAGCTGGGAACTATAATGTAAATTGTTTCATAATTACATGTAGAATTGAATGAATCGAAAAAAAATATACAGTTCCATTTAAAATAAGAAACTTGTATCTACTTCCGCTGTAACCGGAAGTCAGTTCTACTTGAAAATATTTTAGAATAATACACCTTATAAAGTAAGTACCCAATCCCAAATGTCGAGTTTACACTGTTTATGGATCTCATAAAACTTCTAATAGCCGCCTTACGTGATATACCCTGTATACATTTATTAGAACGATTAATTAATAATTCGATACCCGTGTAAAAAGAATCTAAAGTTTTTCCGTCAAAATGTTCCATAACAGGTGCTTGTAACTGACTATCGTCCTTAAAACTACGTCCCCTAAGGTCCTTCTTACTTTCTTATACGCAGTATAAGGAAGTATTGTGATGATGAACGACGTCGAGATTTTTGCAAATGTCCAGGTTTTGAAGGCCCCTGATACCGAAAAAGTGGTTTTTAAAAAATGTCTGTGAGTGTCTGTGTGGCTGTGTGTGTGTCTGTGTGTGACCACGATAGCGGTCAAGCTGCTGTAAATATCAATTCCAAATTTTGCATTTACGTGTATAATCTCCCTCTTGAAATCTGATTAGTTTTTCAGTAAAATCTGTAGACCGGAAGTAGCAGTTTACTTCAGTGAAAAAATCGAATTTTGCCAATATTTCGTCAACTACTAAGTTCAAACAAATTTATAAATAATTCATATGTACTTAGAATTAAAATTGAGAACAATTTTATTTAAAAAGTTTTTCGAAATGCCTACCGGAAGTAGGCCTTTTACTCTTATCGAAAATCATTTTTTTGCGAATATTTCGTAAATCATGCTTTTTAGACAGGTACGTTACGGGTATAAAAGTATTTAGAACATAATGTTCAATATATTTCGTATAAAAAAATTTCAAAATTCAGACCGGAAGTACCACTTTTACTCTTATCGAATAGCGATTTTTTGCAAATATGTCGTAAGTTATGTATTCTATATATATTTATCAAGAGTACAAAAGTATTTAGTGCTAGATTTGCAATATTTTTTGTATATATGAAATTTCAAAATTCGGACCGGAAGTAACACTTTTACTCTTAGGGAGTAGCACTTTTCTTCGAATATCTAGCAAAGTATGTATTCTATAGCGATTTATTAAGAGAATAGAAGTACTTAGAATAGGATTTTGAATACCGTATATTCCGGCGTATAAGACGTACTTTTTTGGCCGAAAAGATAGGCTAAAAATCCACCTGCGTCTTATATGCCGACTATAGAAAATGAACATTTTCAGAATGCACTAAAAAAAAAAATAAAAAACTTATTAAATATCTATTCAACTATTAAAAGGTCATGTAGGTACACTATATCATACAATTTTTTAGTTACACATCAGTAGACATAAAAAGTTCATTATACTCATCATCTGTCATATTTTCTGATACGTCATCTTGATGAATATCACCATTATCATTTTCTTTTTCTTCATCTAACCACAACAAGTCATCTTCTGTCCCGTCGAGATTATTTGAAATTGAACATTTTTTAAAAGACGTGATCACTACATCTGTTGGAATATCTTTCTATGCATTAATTATCCATTCACAGATAATATCTAATGAAGCATGACGCATTTGTCCCCCTTTGGTATAAGTTTTCTCTCCCTCCAACATCCACATATTCCATTGTTTCCGTAAATTTTCTTTGAATGTTTCGTTTATGCACACATCTAATGGTTGCAGCAAGGAAGTCATTCCTCCAAGAATAACGCCCATATCAGTGTTACACTGTCTTACATTTTCTTTAGTTTTTTCGATTAAATGAGATTTGAACATGTCCCAAACTAAAAGAGATGGTTTTCCTAGAGCTCAGGGTCGGTTTTTCCAGACTTGTTCTATCCACAACTCAATGCCTTTTTCATCCATCCATCCCTTTTCGTGGACATGAACAAAAACCCCTGCAGGAAATTTTAATTTCGGTAAAGTTTTCCTTTTAAAAATTACCATTGGCCTCAATTTTGTACCATCTTTAAGACGAGATAACGCAACAGTAAACCTATTTTTTTCATTGCCAGTAGTCCTTATATTAATTGTTTTAGTTCCTTTCAGGTCGACCGTTTTATTGCCGAACATGTCCATCATCACTGGTGTTTCATCCATATTGCCAATTTGAGACAATAAATAATTTTCATTCTTTCTTGCCTGAATCACAAATGTTTGAAACTTTCGTACCTCCTCCTCCAAATTGTCTGGCAATTTTTGTAAAATTTTGGTTTCTTCTCGAAGCACTAGATTGTGTCTATTCATAAATCTTCCACACCAACTTTGAGATGTTTCGAAATTTACACTTTCTTCTTTATTACATTTTGCCCATTTTAGTGCAAACAAACGAATAGAGCTTCTTGTTACAATTAATCCATTTTTACGACTTTCTAAAACCCACTGCTTGACATGTTCTTCTAATATTAGCCACTTGGCTTGTCCCTTTCTTAATGCACATTTGCTTTTTGGCATTTCTTTTATGTTCTCTTCATTTTTTCTCCATTGTCGCACCATACATTCGTTTACGTTGTACATTTTTGCAGCAGCTCGATTACCGTGTTACTTTCCGCACTGTATTACAGTACATTTAAAACTTGCTTCATATTTTGAACGTTTTGTAGGAGCCATCCTTTTTTGCGCACGTCTCACGTCTGCCATATCCGGACGATACGGTGGATGTTCCAATTCTTGAAATCCGCATTTGCGAATGGCAGCTTGTGAAATGGCGGCAGTATTCTGTCTTGTTATGATTTTTCTTTTATTACTACTTTGCACTTTTGCTTCTAGAGAGTAATTTATTTTACAAATGTAATAAATTGATTGGTGTAAAACAACTATAGGCTTTCATTTGGATAAAAATCTCAATTTAACTGATTTACAGAATTCCTCTCACTCGCAAAAGATAGTATCTTTTAAATTAAGATAACACAGAAAACTCCTTATTTTAATGCTATTATTTAACACAGTTCTCTCCGGACAAAAGCTGTTCAAACGCGGCCTTACCTAGTTCGTGAAAGGGCGGATATTTTGATAAAAGGTACTTATGACAGCAAAGGATAGAAATATGCAAAATAAATTCTATTCTCAATATCTTAATACTATAGTCTAAAACTGCTTTAAAGCCGTCTTTATCCGTCATGTTTGTTACTAATTCATAATTCATTGTTTACCATGATCTCATATTTTATTGCATGTTTTACAATTATTAAAAATATTATACCTTGACGTCTACATGTGTGTGAATGTGTGTGCGCGCGCGCGCGTTTCATTACGTCCACATACTTTGCAAAATTATATAATTAACTAATGTACACAATGGGCCATTGTTCCTGAAACAATATATATTGCACCGCAACGTGGGAGTTCCTTGACGTTCTAGTCAACGATATTCCCAAGACGCTATTGTTACTGGCCAAGAAACATATATAAACAGGATGTAATGGCGCGCTGATCTTGCAAGATCCATTTAATATTTAAGTCCTGCAATTTTGAGCGGGTGTTTGGAATTTTATTACGTACAAAACAGTTTGTTATGTTAAACTTTACTTTCCCTTTCCCTAGAAGTGTTGATTGTTTAATTAGTGATCTTGACGTAGCTGCGTAACATATTTAATAGTAATCAATAGCAAGAATGAAAATAGAAAAGAAAATCAAATAAATAGAATCATTGGAAAATCTTTGATTTATGAAAAACTACATACAAAACAATACAACGCAACAATGCCGATGTCTGTGATTAATAGCCGTTTCTACCTATGTAGGTTCATTAAAAGATCTAAATTCATCTTAGACAACATTCAATACAACTACACAAATAATATCGACGCAAATTGTGTAATTATGAGAGTAATTGTAAAAATTAGGAGCAGAGCTGTCGCATGCTATTCATGTAGGTTGACAAGACGGTCTAGATTTATCTTAGACGAGTGATGAGATTAGATTAGGAAGTGAAGTTTCTAAACACAGATTATCATTTTGTTGCCAGAGTGTTTTAAGTCGGGAAGTGACAATGTTTTTAGCAATACTATTAAACATTTCTTACTGCAAAAATATTGCTACTCCCTAGCTGATTCTTTTTAGTGTATTTACTGATTTGTATTTTGTACTCCTTGACTCCTGACATTGTGACTTCTCCTATACTGGACCAGAGTATTATATTATTATATTAATACTGAGACAAAGAGCAGTTTATCTTTTGTAGCAACATAGGTTTATACTCATGTAGCATTATTTTTATTTGATGAATATTTTGTGTTTATTGCCAAATATTATAATTTATACTTCTTGTGTTATCAAGCCAATATATTATTTAGAATTGTTTAACTCTTTTTACCTAATAATTTCTATTCTGTTATGATAATAATTAACTTGACAGTCCTTTATGAACATAAATAATATTATATATTAATATTCAGAAACATCGCACGAACGCCTATAAATTTCAATTAAACAAACGACTTGGCGAAACTAGACTTCATAAATTTACCAACTAAAATAACTGGTACGAACTCAAAGTGAGTAAAAGGAAGACAATAGCAAAACAAACACGCTATTCAGAACCATCTATTTTGACCTGTTAATCCAGAAAAAGGAATTCGCTTTACCTCCATCCACTTAATGAAATTGTCCGACAAAGTTGAGGTTATTTCTTATTCTTCTTTTTTTTCTCAAGTTCTTGCCGATTATCATGGCCGTTGTATGTATACGACGCCGCGACGACGGTACAGATAAAGACAACACGGAATTCTAGCGCAGAAGCAATTCTGGCAAACGAGCGGAAAGAAAAAGGAAAAGGAAAAATACAAAGGCAAGGCGAGTTAAGTGTACATCGGCGAGTTGATGCTCAGAAGAAACGAGCTGAAAACTCAAAGACAAATGGATTAGACAGCAGGAAAATAATTACAATTTCTCTTCAAAGAAGACGAACGGAATGTACTTATTTTTGAGACGTCCGTTGACGTCGAAGTCTCGACGCGCTCGCGCTCCCTCTCGAAACACCATAATTGTTATCCCTCTTAATTTATTACTTCAATTTTTACGAATAATCCGTTGCAATTTCGGAACCATTTAGAGTAATTAGTCGGGGAAACTTCCAGGAAGTAAATTATCTTTTGTTTAGAACGAAACGGGAATCTGACGTTCAGTTCTGTTATGTCGCTGTACGTTTCACTGCCTTCCGCTTCGTCATGCTCCGTCGGTATGTGCCATTTTGACAATAGTCACTCCAAAGTCAGCAATTTAATATCAACACAATGAGTGTGACACTCTCGGATTGTATATGAGGTGTATTGCGGCAATTTAAATGATGTTCTCCTTCGGGGCGTGTTTTAGTTCAGTGTGCATTTCTCGTCTATCCAATTACAAACGTACACACACACACACACACGCACGCACGCACGCATATCGATATATTAACATAATGTACACGAATAATCGAATCTGATGTGTAAATTGCCGGAGGATAATTAGATCCGTGATTAACGTTCGCTCCAAATTCTTTAACGTCAACATTAATTAATTTCCGTAGAGATGTGTTAGCTCATCGAATTTATATGAATGAACGACGCACATTAACATTTTATACTATGTAAGGACGACAGAGATTCGTCATGTTATTCATTAAGAGTTAGATAATATTTTGATAACATCAACCATAGTGTTCTTGATTAATTATTGTATATTGTACCAAATCAGAATACTAGAAATACAGTGAGGACGCGCGGGTTGGAATAAATTCATTTAAAATTTTTGGTTTTATGTCAAAACGCTCGGATAGTTCGATTTTTATTTTTAGCTGCGGTTTTTCTGATGGTAAATTGATGTACAAAGGCTGGTCCAAAAATAAGTTACGACCATCAATTTTCTTTTTCAAATGGAAACCTATATTACTTTCTTATACGTAGTATAAGGAAGCATTGTGATGATGAAAATTTTTGACCTCGAGATTTTTGCAGATGTCCACGTTTTGAAGTCCCCTGATACCGAAAAAGTGATTTTTAAAAAATGTCTCTCTCTCTCTCTGTGTGTGTGAGTGTGACCACGATAGCGGTCAAACCGCTATAACTATCAATTCCAAACTTTGTATTTACGAGTATAATCTTCCTCTTGAAATCTGATTAGATTTTCAGTAAACTTGGCTAACCGGAAGTAGTAGTTTATTTCAGTGCAAAACTCGAATTTTGCCAATACATATTTCGTCAACTACTAAGTTTAAAAAAATTTATAAAGAATTCATATGTTTTTAAAATTAAATTTGGAAAGAATTTTATTGTGAAAGTTTTTCGAAATTCTAACCGGAAGTAGATCTTTTACTCTTATCGAAAATCAGTTATTTGCCAATATTTTGCAAGTCATGCTTTTTAGGCAGGTGGGTTACGAGTGTAAATGTATTTAGAACTTAATTTTCAATATCTTTTGTATAAAAAACATTTCAAAATTTGGACCGTAAGTAACCCTTCTACTCTTATTGAATAGCGATTTTTGGCAAATATGTTGTAAGTTATGCATTCTATATACAGGGTGTCTCTAATAGGTGCGGAAAAAACGCTACCACACATTTCTGAGGGCGATCTAACCCAACTTACCTCAGTCCAAAAGTGGATGCACCATTGCATTGAATTGCCACAAGAATAACACCCAAATTACAGAAGCATATGTGTCCATATACGGAATGAATTTTTTATATCCAGATTACTCATAAACGGCTGCTCCAATCAACTCCTACCAGGTATACCTTTTCTAGGTAAAAAACATTGGAGAATAAGAATTTTTATTTAAAAGTTAAATACAGTGTGTCTCAAAAAAGTTATTACGTTTTAAATGGATACAATATGCCGCAGGTGGCGCCCTCTACATTTTGCAATGAAAATGAGAGCGGATTTAAATTTTTTACCCCACGAACCCCCCCCCCCCCTACCCAAATATTGTGACAATATACCAATTATTACAGAAATTATTTATAAAAAACTAAAACCAAATTGAACTTTTGACACTCTGTATCTCCGAAAGCATCCACTTTTGGACTGAGGTAAGTTGGGTTAGATCGTCATATTTTGCCCTCAGAAATGTGTGGTAGCGTTTTTTCCGCACCTTTTAGAGACACCCCAGTATATGTATATATTAATGAAGAGTACAAAAGTATTTAGAGATGGATTCGGAATATTTTTTGTATAAATAAAATTTCAAAATTCGCACCGGAAGTAACACTTTTTGCAAATATCTCGCAAAGTATGTGTAGAGATTTATTAAGAGATTAGAAGTATGCATGCATGTCATGCATGCATTTTAATTGTTGTTGTGTTCTTCGTGTTGGTGCTTTTTAAAATACAACTAGTAATGTCCGTCAAAAACTTTGGTTTTAATTGTACTGAGCAATTGATTTAAAATTGTTAAATGTAATTTTAATATGTGACACCTTAATGGCCTATATAATATATTAATATTTTTAATTTAGTGTACCACCAACACGAGTTCTCTATGTTTATGATTGGATCTGTTAAGATAATTTTCGGTGTCCATAGTGGCAAAGTCTGATGATGGAATAAATTATTCCGAAACGTTACCAGCCACAAATAGAATGTTTTAATTAACCCAGCCCACACATTCTGACCTTCCTGGATCAGTAAATATACATACCTATATATATATATATATACATACGTCTAACGGTCGGTTGGGAGAGCATGACGCATGAGTCGTATAATACGTTACTGAATATTATACGCGTGTGTACATGGGTAAATGTAATAAATGTGCGAATACGTTTTATTTAATACGTTCCTGAATATTATACGCGTGTATTTCGTATTATTAACCTCGCCTTGATGAAGTTTACACATCTGCTGTGTGGTTTTAAGCACACCCATTTTCTTTTTTTTAAATAAATCGGTCCTTTGCAGATAACAGAGTGAAATAAATTTTGTAGGATACGGTTTCAGTTATTGATATGTTCAATTGTAAACTTCTCGATAACTGTTGACTTTGGATATAGGACATGGTACATGGAACATACTTAGAATTCGAGGCAGTATGGGGTATCTAACCAAAATGACAATATACATTATCCATGTCAAATAATGGAGATAGCAGCAAATTTTTAATACAGAAATTGTAGGTGACCATAAGCCTTACAAGCTAATAACGAAGAACCAACACAAATGTATATATTTTTTTAATGGCATGCTATACTTTTTCTTACATTTTATTATAATCGTATTTATAATTCATATTAGCCGATTTTCAACTGATATACAGATTTTTCGTCGAAAATTTTACAACTCTTTTTACAGATTTTTTTATATATATATATACATATTTTGTGGTAAGGGATTTTTCCTTTTGCATTTTATTTCAGATTTTTAGCCACAGTCTCTACCTATAATTGAACCATATGCATATGTAAGTTTATTGAAAACTAATGCTATACGATTTCACCATTATCTACTGAGTTTCCTCAGTTTTCAGGAAGTGTTCTTTAAGTGGTTAAAGCGCTAGCAATATCGACAGTTTTGCTCACACTGGGTTTCAAAAACGCTGACTCGTTTGCCTAAAATCAGTCGTGTAGCCAATGCTTCCAGTAAGCTTCACAGGTATTCTATCGAAAAAGATATGATTTTAAGCTAAGCTAAACTAATCACTAATGGCGAAACATGGGCGGTTCAAGTTACTAGGAAATCAAAACAACAATCCATGTAATGAAGGCATTCAAATCAGCATGAAATTCAAACGAAGAAGTTCAGCTTGGTATATGCTTCTGGATTTTTTTTTGCTCGGGTTAACACATTCAATTTTGAGACCTTGAATAATGTGCATCGTGCAGTCTAAAACAAAGTGTTTGGCATGATCAGTAGAAGGATTGGTTTGCTCTATCAATCAATATTCAAAGAATTTAAAATAAATTTAAATTAGGTCTTGTTATGGAAGTCGAGGCCTCCGAAATTGTGTTAAATTACTTCTACGGCAGACTATAGTGAAGTATATTTTACAACTGTGTGCAGTTATCGTATATTACATTTCAATACGTAACATTTCGTCCTTTTAATAAAGAATGATTTTCTATTAAAAGCATTGGTCTGATATATCCACCAAGAGCGTCGGCTTTTCAAAAATAGATAAATCATAACTCCCAAATGCATCATTCACCGTATCTTTTCATGCGATATAGGAAGAGCGAATTGTCGCTTCGAAAACAAATATTTGTTACGCCCTTAAATATAGATTCATAGATCCCGTCTCTCTTTCAAGGGAATCCTTTGTTATTCCCGGAGAAGCGGCGCTCTTTCGCGACTCGAATTAGAAATAAATAATTCCTCTTCGTTTCCGTAACGTCTGCCAGTGCGCGTCGCCCGATCCGTTGTAGTACGAACGCGTCCGCACATATTCCGTCCGCCGCCCCTTCCTTTCTCTGCGCACACAATCTCAACGCCACGCAATCCGACTACAAACTAACAATTTATATTCAAATGGATTCGATGCAATTTTGAGCAGCACATCATGTATACAGTTACTCACGAAATTATTCACACAGTCGTTGTGATGCTATTAAACGTTCAAGTGAGAGAAATTCGATACATTTGTATGGTAATGATTGTCGTTTCAAATTTTCATTTTTTCCAAAAAAATAAATTGTTAGGAATTATCTACTATTTATTAAAAAACTTGAAAATAGAAAGCTGTCTGTCAGAAGAAGGATGGAATTGCATAATGCGATAATCTGAAGCAGTCTGTTTCAGGTTTTTGCAGCACTAGAAGCCCTGAAGATGTCCCTTAGGATAGTAGACAAAACGAAAATGGAAGCAGAGACGATGACGTGGTTTAAATCCAAAAACCAAGAAGGTATCAACGATAACCGTGGAAGCCTATATCTTACATGATAATAAGAACAAAAAACGTGAATAGACTTTACTTTTCTTGAGTGTTTTATTTCATATCGTTAACTATCAAGTAAATAAAATGTAGAATAATTTCTCAAAGTAAATTAATTCATATTAAATTATACTTATATAGAATTAGAAAGCCCGTGTATGTACATATTTTTGTGCAATGGGTAGATAAAATTATATTAGAATAATTCTATTACACTGTTCTACAAAAATGCACTTTGGAAGAATTTCCTTGATCAGAATAGCTAAAAGTCTGGTTTTATAGCTTTACTAACCTCAAATAAAAAAACTTTTTAATGTCAACGTTTTTCCTGTGTTTGTCACTTGTATTTCTGGATCGGATCTTGTCACTTTCTAACAGTAGTTCGTAAGCATAGAAGTTTTCCATTTTCTCTAATACCTTAGTTCCATTTGCGAAATATCGTAATGGAATGGCTTTCCTTGTTCGTCACTTACAGCACTGCAATTTTCATGGTAGACGTCCAGGTGAGAATGTAGGGAGTAGAGCTTAAGTGAAATGTTGCAGCCTAATTGGTGGTACTTTTCTAGAAGATTATGCGCAATCCCAACGTAGTTTTTAAATATTTGATTTCCCAAAAAGTCATTCAGAGCATATTTAAATGCCTCTCTCTCATTCTGCTTTTTCATAGCCCTGGAGAACTTAATCGAAGCTTTCAACTTGAAGAAGATGAATCTGCGGACCATTTAAGATAACTTCTTTAACTTTAGCATCACTGATCTGCGGTAATTGTTCTCTGATGTACTATAAAGCTTCTCCGACCTTTTGCGTTCCCTTTACTAAGTTTTATGTGTAGAAACTGTAAATCCTTTTTTTTATTTTTTTTTTAATAAATTTTAGACTTGTACCTTTACTTAACTTTATTACTGGCCAAGACAAGAAAAAAACATTTTAAACATTTTTTTTATTAAAGTAAACTCAGAACACAGTAATTAAGATATATTTTTGGTACAAGCAAATTAGGTATTATTTTTAACAAAAAAATATATGGGTGCATGTACGCACCTTTGGCGAAAAGCAGGTTATTATAAAATAAAATACTAGTCTCTTGTATGAAAAATATCAAAGCAATCAGGATGCAAATGCACATTACATTTCTTACACAAGTAAATTGTATTACTTTTGCAAAGTCGACACTTTTTCTTGCACTTTTAGCATTTCGAATTATAATGTGCCCGATATTGTCACCTGGTAAAGCTGATTTAGAAGGTCTTCCATAAGGCGAGTTGGATTTTGCTGAAGTGGAAGCCTCATTGTGGGTGTCTTCTGTTTGTCCTTCGTATTTCAGCAGAGACAGCGCTAAACTTGAACGAAATTCCAGTTGGGAAATTTTGGTTTCATTTGCGATATTGAATATTTTCCAACTGTTTACAACCATAGTATCAACAACATTGGTGAATAATGGCCACCACCACTTTTTACCTCTAATACCAATGTGATAATTGGTAATACCATTGTCGTGAAGGTCTACCCCACCCATGTGTTGGTTGTACCCATGAATCACTTTTGGTTGATTGATAAGCGTTTCTTTACGCTCTTTGCGGTTGTAACGTTTGGCTTGAGTGACTGGTCTACCCCACCCATGTGTTGGTTGTACTCATGAATCACTTTTGGTTGATTGATAAGCGTTTCTTTACGCTCTTTGCGGTTGTAACGTTTGGCTTGAGTGACTGGTAAGACACTACAGAAATTCGTCATAACAGTAACTACAGAGTTGTCATTCCACCGAGTAACCAGAACTTTCAAGTTCGAATCAAAAGCGGAAGTGAAAGAGCCTCTTTCCTTTTTTGACATGATTTTGTTATCTTCAAGTGGACATTTTGCAGTACGGTTGTCTCTTACCGTTCCAGTCGCGAAGAACTCTTTTTCACCTAAGTTTTCAAAAAGAGAATATGATTTGAAAAAATTATCAAAAAATATTTTATGCTGTTGCGGCTTTTCTACAACAGAAAGAAGTTCTCATACAACTTTTGATCCTAATGGAACCATGTTTTCAGTTTTCTCCGCCTTTCCACCATATGGAATAGATTTGAATAGGTAACCGTTATCGGAGCAAAGACACCACAACTTGAATCCAAATCTTGGCAACCAACTGAGAGATGTATCAACGATTCAAATAATTTTCCGTCAACATGCGAATCGTATCTCAACTTACATGAAACCGCTCACGTCCTTCAAAAGTGCCATGCTGCAGTAACCAGTGCGGTCGAGCAGCTTGGCACCGGGCGCGCGCTTTTACCTATGTATTAGCCAAAGGTGCGTATACGCATTCGTTACAAAATACCTGTCATTCTAGCTGTCGTTTTCAAACTATAGGTATATAGATGTGTATATATCAAAGAAGACATATTTTAAATATACACTGCGAGAAGAAATATATAACAAAAAAATAATTAGTACCTGCCCAAAAGAAATAATTATTTGAAGGTGTGCACAAAAACCAAAAATACAGGTTTTTTTTAATTAAAAAAAAATTAACTTTTTATTGGATCATAATTTAATATAAGATTTGTATAGACATAATGTATAAAAAAATTTTTTTGATGACAAAAGAAATGTTTTTAAAAGGTTGCATTTACGCACCTTTCGCAAGTAATGGGTTAAAGTACCTAGTGGTTTAATTTTATCCCAGAAGAAAAAAAAATGTCAAGTGTTTTTTTCCTGGACCTCATGGATGGGCTATAAAGAGGTAACTGAAAGTTTTATAGTCATTTTGTTCTTTTCGATGATGAAATGAATCAGAAACAGTTATTTTCAAGGCGGTAAGATTTTCGCTGTTGAGCAGTGGTATTTAAAGAAATCTCCCATGCATTACAATAAATAAGGAAAAAACGCGGCGCCCTCTATTCTACTTGCTCAGTCGTTAATTTTTTCTAAATAATAATAGAGCTCTTTATTGAGTTCGACTCTTTTCCGATAGATGTCTAATTCTTTTATTTTAATAGTTTAAGCTATTCTAATAGCTTTATTTAAAATCTCAGGAGTAAGTTCATATATACTTCTTTAAATATCCATAAGTTTCTTTTACAAATGTTTACTTTCAAACTGCCAATTTATTCATCAAAATAAAATTATTATCAGACTTATTACGTACTCCTATACGTGATTGTGTCATACGATCGATTATTTCAATAATATTGATTTATAAATGTTTCTTATAGGAATCATTTTAAAAATCTTCTCGTTTTGTTATAGCACTTCAATTCTGTCATTTTAATGGAATCTTACTACGTTAAAAAGAAACTTATATATTATAATATATAAAAGCCTACGAGGAAAGAATAGAACAGGAGAGATAATAAACTGGTGGAGGAATAGGTATTATTTAGACGGAGTTACCACTTTAAGGCAGGTCAGTTATGGCAATATTGACCAATAATAATTTATAAAATGAGTATTTTGAATAACTTGTCATATATCTGACATGTTTGATTATGTGTTCAGTGGTGTAACATACATATTCTATGCATTGAGGCGGCCATATTGAGTTACCATTTTAGACAAATATTATTTTTAAGGAGACTCTCTCCTGTTCTATTCTTTCCTCCTAGATAAAAGCGGGCGGACCTCCTGTGTTAATCGCGTGCGATAAATACGTCTAACCGAACGGGCAAAATCGACAAAAATTGACGACGCGGGGCGGGCAACTCCTCTCTGGATAAGTGAAATTAAAAGCTGTCCTTTGGCGTGAGAGTACGGGCGACTTTAAAGGGTTCCAAGACGGAGAGATTTTCCTTCTTAGTGGAGCGTGTGCAGAGATATTGGCCATTAAAGGGGAGCGTGTACTCCATGTTGTAACAGAAAAATGGCTTACGTTATGACTAATTCCCACGACAACCGATAAAAATCGTAAAAATGTCAGGTATGACAGACACACGGAAGAATTGTAAAAGTTTCAGTTTGACGAAGAAATTTCAGGATGTCGAGGTTCAGAGTGCCGAAAGAGGGTTGGAAACCAAAAGAGTGGACTTTTCCGCGACGATTGAGTGCACTGTCCACGTGCCCAGTATTTCGCTGTCGAAGGTACGACTCATTTAAAGCCTTTTTGCAGGGGAATACGGTTAAAATATCTCGCGATGATGAGTTGGCGTGTAATTAATTCAAAGGGGAGTATGATTTTGACAGCTGCTGCTTGAGTTTGATGTTTAGAAATTTTCTTATAACGATGGACAGTGCTAATTTACAAAAAAGCGCGAGCACGTATTAAGATTCATAATTATCAGAACGATGAGCGCAAAGAATTGACATTTAGAAGACAGACGGGCAACACTAACCCTTTATTAAAAACTGAAAATATCAGGCAAATATATAGATCGAGAAAATCTATTTTTGCTTAAAACTATACGCAAAAAAGTCAGGCAACTACCAATTTCATACAACGAACAACTTGAAGCAAGACTAAATAAAGAACCATCTTAGTTTTGCCTTTCGGGCCTGCCAAATTTCATTAGATGCACACGAATTATATAACACCTAAATGTTAACATAATGTTGGAAATATATCAGTATTCAATATGTAATTTTATAAATTGAAGAAATTTTACGAATGGGATCATTTAATAAGATTTCTCATCGATACATATATTAAACGGCTTGGATACATATCTATCTATCATCTTTCTACATACAAATAGTAGGGTGAGCTTTCTTTATTTGTCAGATTTGTCCGAAACACTTCCGAATAAAGTAAATATATTAAATAAATTTCCCACAAGCATTTATGTAATTTCGTTTACCAATTTTTCCACTTATAAAAGCAAACATTTAAAGTATGCGACTGCTGCTTGGCACCAACTAATCAGAAGTACATTTTCGGTTAAATGGTACTACGCAGTGTTTAGTATCAACCGTGTAGGAGCCAACAAGATTTTATATTGCGTTGCAGAAAGTAGGTATATTATTAAAGTGTAATATGAAAATTAATTAATTATACCAGTAAGTTTAAAACATGTTTTCTTAAAGTTGATCATGTTACGTTGTTAATTTCATACGACAATTGGAACGACAAATTGATTAAGCACTGCCACTCTGATATTTCGTTCTCGCAAGTTTATATTTGAACGAATACACTTCAGTGAACTAGTTTCAAATATAAATCCTTAATGAAATGTTTTACATAACCACAATATACAGTTCTGTGCAATAAACTGGCGTACACTTATTATACGATTATGTAAATATGACTTTTGTTTGAATATCTGTCATGTATGACAAATTGAATTGACGCTATAATTCAATTTGTACTTAACTTAAACCATTTTCACAATGGCAAAATAATGTCAAAGTTAGCAATAAGACGTGTACTCCATTTTATTGCACAGAACTGTACATGCACTCCAATGAATTTGTCATATTAATAAATATCCTTTAAACTGGTCAATAATGTCAAACCGAGATGTCAATTACAATTTAATATAACACATAAATCTTTATAGATTGCTTTATTATGGAAATGATTAGAAAATAAAAAATCCGTGCGATCTTGAACAACGAATGCGCAACAATGCTCTAACGTCATTATTGAGAGTGGTCAAGGTTCATAATCCAAACAAACCGTACAGTCATTTTTTTCCCGTGTTAATTATATGGTGTGAAAGTAGGAGAGTATTTCTAAGTATATTAATAAAGAGTGATAGGTATGATATGTGAAATGTGTTCTAACGATTTTATTTATACCTACCCAGTAAGTAATTTAAACTTTTCACATTTAAATTCTTCAAAAAAACATGAAAAACAGTTACTGTTTATTGTAAACACAAAGATATATTGTCTATAAATCTAAAAATACAAGTATTTTATGTGTTAAACTATAACAAATCGTTAGAATACATTCAAGATATTATACCTAACACCAAAAAAGGTCAATCTGTGTATACAACTTTTATAAAAATTACTTTGAAATAGTCTCTCTTTACTCGTGATAAAAAGTAATCGGTTTGTTTGGTATTGTGAACCCTGACCTAGGATAATAGTGACGTCAACAGAAAATACTCGCATATAAAAAACTTTCAAATTACCTAACAATATCCATTATTTTACTTCAGATTACTAAACGTCAAAATTTTGCTTTATTTTAGTTGTTTATGCTGGCTTTTAGAATTTTACCGAATAGAACATAGTAGCCTCAACTTCATAAATGTCATTAATTTGTTAACGATACATTTTTTGGTAAAAATGTCACACGTTAATATTGTTGATAAGGCAAGAGGAATTGCTAATGCAAAATGGTTAAATAAACTATTGGCTCGTATTATTCAAAGAAGAAATGTACGACCACAAAATGTGCAAGACTTACTGGAAACAATTAATAATGCGTAGGATGATAATTCCGACCAATACTGTTTAAGTTTATTTAATTCTATACTGCGAAGAGTAGCAGATGTTATAAATCAAAATGCTGCAATGACTAAATATTAACAAAATAAAATACTTAAGAGACAATGTGATTTTGAATAAACTATTGTTAGTCCACTTCCTTCTGGCTTTGTGTTTTTTGACAATAACTTAACTATTTTTGAAGTGAAAACTTCTATGGGCGCGTTGCGTTGGTTGTTGGGCACTGAACGAGACTGAGTCGTCACGCTAGGCTATACAACGCTCGTTCGGGTAAAGTCGGCTCGAGTCGAGTCGACTAAGGGAGCGAGAGAGATATAGTTAACGCGTCTCAGCCGGTCTCTGCTATACTCGCTCGGCAACCGTTTCACGCTCGGCGTTGTATTATAACGCTAACTAACTGTATTTAATTTCAATTAAATTGAAATTTAGAATAAATACGCGAAATATTGTATTTTTATTTTCTGAAAAATTCTTGTCCGCGTGCAGATGTGATCCCGAGCCGCCCGGGTGTGAGGCCGGCACGTTACCATTAGACCAGCGCGGGTACTCGTATGAGAATTATCATATCGTCTGTTTGTATATATACATGCGTACGTATGAATTTTTGAAGTGAAAACTTGATCCGACCGAGCGAAATGTACTAGAATAATGTATACACAATAATAATAAATATATATTTTTTAAATGTAATATAGAACGAAAATGGAAAATGGAAATGTAATTGAATATAGAACGAAAAAAAAAAGTTGTGTTTCGTTTTCACTTCTGCCGTGTGGTCTTAAGCACACCCATTTTTCTTTCTGACGTTTGTTTTTCAAAATCCCAGCGTACATTAAGCAAAAAAACTATCCCACTTTTATTTGTCCGTAACTGTACATAATATATTTAAAATAATCATTTATCTTTTAAGAATTTTTAGAGTAACTAATATAATGATTGTCGTCATTCCTATATTATTTGAAAAAAAATCTATAAATTATGATGTGACCATACTTTGTCTTTGAATAACAGTACAACAAATTTCTAATACTTTCTTTGAAAACATTTCATGTTTACTATCAAGAACACCACTGACAGTACTGATATTGAGCTGTCAAATCAAAATAATATAATTCACTGTCACCAGATAAACTTCATTTTTATTACCAGAAGATATTCACATTAGTATATAGTACATAATATCTGCAAATCCACTCATGTTAGAGCTATTAGAATAATAAACCGTCACTTCCTTAATTTCTTTAAGGTTTTTATAAAACTTCCAATAACTGACGCTTTTGAATTTAATGTAGAATCAATACTTAGCGTTTATTTAGAGTGCAAATCTCGCTCCATTAGTATTATGAGATCAATGCTGTACAACGTCCTCGACAACGTCTTTATTTAAATTGGTTTTGTTGTAAATATGTAATAGTTTTTTGGATGTTTCGCTGCTTATGCAACGAAGGCAACAAATAATTCAATGATCTTGTATTATATAACCATGATCTACAACATTATTTGTAAATTCTATAATGTGCTTATATTCAAAAACCATCACTTCAAGTATATATAAAAATCAAAAATGTAAATATTGCTTTTATTTTAAAAACCTCCGTACAGGATTCTTTAGGTATAAGGTATTAGTATTTAATTTCTGAAAATCATTTAGCATAATAAGAGCCCTCGTTAAATGGCTTAGAACACAATATTAGAAATGATTCTATTGTGAAACAAAAGGCACCAGTATTCTTATTATTTATGACCAACTTATTCAAGGAAATACACTTTGAGATAAAGTGCCTATAGGTAAGGCACTGATGTATATCAGAAAAAGGATGACTCCTGAAATACATGGTTCCAGTACACTAAACGTGATAGAATTTCAATTTGAGCAACAGTAATTACATAATGCGTTTCGTATGCTGTTGTTTAAATAAGTTTCAATTATCTTAAGTAAATTATCTCTAACGGGATATCTTTTAGAATGTACAAAGTGATATGTGATTATTAATACTACCAATTGCTTTGCACATATCCACAGTTAGTCTCAAACATGATGCCCAAATATCAATGCTTATGTAGGTGGATTCTGCAACTTTACAAATATAAGGTGCCCTGAGATGACGGCTACAATATAAGTCCAAGTTTTTACACTACGGCTCTTTATTTCCCCCACTATCATATGTTGCAAGTATCATACTAATTAATTATTTTATATTTATTTAGTTGCACATACTAACAACATGAAAATATCACTTACTCTAATTTTCTTTGTAATATTATTTATAAATTTTAAAATTCAAGCTTTTCGTTTTTGTTACATTTTTGATGTTAAATAAGTTTCTCTCTCTCTATATTTACCAATAATAAAACGGCGAGTAACTGTACAGTACATAGAAGCTAGCGCACAGATAGCATATTCGGTCGCCGATCGGAATTAGAATTACCAGGAGAACTATAAACAGTACTGCCACCACGAACAACAGTGATCTCCTTTGTGGGACCATTAATTCGCTTTCCGGGTTTGATATGCCGGTGAGCGGGCGATGCACAACAAATCGATAGATCCTCGCTTTCAACTCTACGCGACGCGGAACTTGGACGATGGCGGCATATCTCTGCTATCAGCGGGATATACTGAAGACCAATCGACGACTTCTTATATTTGATCTCCAAAGGTCTTGCCGTCGATAGTTGAAGAGGTCGGCGAGTTTGAAGTGGCGCTATATCGATTTAATTAAAGAAGGTGTCCGTAGATGGTGTCTCCGTAGTTTCTATTGAACTAGATTTCATAACAAGTGTTTCCTCTTGTTTTTAGGTTCTTTTCATTAATTTTTCTTGTCTATTTTAGAGGGTAGTGTTATTTTTTTAACAGAAAATACTGAACATATTATAGATTTTCATGATTAGCAACACAATATGCTCCCCAAACAGTAAGTAGAGTAAATATTAGCAAAATAAAAGATAGCAAGGAGTTAAAGTTAATTAAAGTTTTCAAGTTATGTGTCTGAAACTCCAATTTATTTATATCACGACAATGAACATCCCAACACAGTGTTTCATCCATATTTAAGAGGGATCTCTACTCCCCGCCGCTGAGGCCACTGTAGACAGTTTGATTTCCCCATAAAATTAACCGTAAATATTAATCAATTTTTAATTTTTTTATACCAAATGAAAGAGAATTCGAATATCTATGTACGCCTAGTAATATTTTCTCTAAAAATATTTTAGAAATTGTCATAATTAGTAGCAGAAGTAGGTCAATATTAGACATTTTGTCGAATTTATTTTGAAATAAATAAAAAGAAGTTCAAAATTTTACTACTAAGCGTACGTAAATTTGAGTTTTCTCTACAAATTGATGTAATTATTTATAGCATTGGTTGAAATTTGATCTTAATTTTAAGGGGAAATCGAAACCCCTGCAGTGATAATGTTTATGATTTTTGTACATTGTCAAATGGACTGGCCCGTCCAAACATAGCAATATACATATTCATGTGTACAGCCCTTCGACCGTACAATACAAAAATTCAATTTACGATAAAAGGATATTCAACTGCGAACTATGGAAATAAAAATATTTATTTCCGGTGTCCATGTTTATTAAACTAAAATAAATATTTAAAAGGAAAAAATGCAAGGCAAAACTGAAAATATTTGCGAATAATTCCAATCGTCATTTAATAATGTCATTTGTGCATTGCGAAAAAGCCTAATCAATTAAAAACAGTAAATGTTTACACGGTAAATATTTTTGACGCTCATCGCGGCGCATTTTCGTAATTGCCGGATATCGGTTTTTCGGACTCTATACAGCGCCCTCTGTGTCCTGCGACGTTCGAAAAATAAAATGTTCTAATTTGTTCGATAAAATTACTGATAAAATCCGGTGCGCCATAATGATTAGCAAGTTACGAGCACGCAACCTTATCATTAAACCGTATGCGATCAATACTTCTGAGTTTTTCTTTTTTAGTATGTTGAAATACAAAAGGGACTTTTTCCAAAACACTATTATTAAATAAAATAGGTGCTTATTTTATTACAGACGATGTAGTAAAATATCTACAAAATTTTACAGGAAAGTCATTGGCATTTTAAAGCATATTTTTTACGTTCTGCAATTGGTCTCTCACTTAGTTTTTAATGATATTTAGGAAATTGTAATTATCATGAATTTATTTGTACATTCGTAAATTCATTATACAGGGTGTCCCAGAAATAAAAAGACGGAGTATCAGGTATGTAAAGTCCGGACAGAAACAGGCCCAAATATACCGCAATAACGAAGAAATGAAAAATTTAATTTTCTATGTTGTTTTTCAGATAAAAAAATTACATTACGGACCTGGCACAGAATATATGTTTATAAATACACGTAAGAATGCTCATTTGTAAATAGAAACGAACACGCATTCATAGAAAAATACGCAAAAGCGTATTTTTCTATGAATGCGTGTTCGCAAATAAAAATTTGTATAAAACGGGAAAAAACGTTAAATCGTACTCATTCATATAAAACATATTTTTTGCCCGATGCGTCTAGATAACGCAGCTATGTAGTCGGTTGTTGACCCAGATGGGCGACCCACTTTATTGCAGAATATAAAAGATTATTTTTATTTTTAAAATAGGAAGGTTGTTGCTCTTTAATGTGTTTGTAGTCGGAAACAGCTGATTATGATTATTTTAAAATATTCAATAAATCGTAGTTTTTCTAGCCTTTATTACAGAAAATATTAAGAATGTAATTATTTTTGTCTAGCAGGTGTAAAATTAAAGTAATTAATGGTTTGATATTTATTATGAAGTATCTATTCCTCCTCCTTTTTTTATATACAAGTAATATGGTGGTCCTGTAAAGGGCCGATTTTGATGGTGAAGCAGATAGATATTTATACCTGCAATGCTCCAATACATGCATGTGTGCAATATCTCTTCCCTCTAAATCATCCAGGGTCGGCGTAAGGCCAATTGAATTCTTTATCATTTTTTTCTGCCGTCTGCACACGAATAAAGACTTGACATTTTGAGGGTACGTTTTTACACAATCTAGCTTCCGATTTCTACTACTCCGTCTTTTTATTTCTGGGACGGCCTGTATACTATATACCACTTTATCTAAATTGCTCTGTAAGTTACTTCTATATACATGTATTTTTCTTGGATTTTGCGTGCCCGCTTTTTTTCTCATTGGGCAGAAAACCTACCCCCTGACCTCTTGTCTCCTACATTTCAGATTCTTTATGAATGTTCTCTATTATATCTTTAGTGTTTATCTCTATTTGCCTATCGATGACCATCGATACTTAGTGAATTCTGTCCAAGAATCACACACACTAAGTATATCGTGCACGTGCATTCGACATTTACATGCTAGCGTTTCTTTTTTGGTCAACTTGTAACTAATCCCAAACTTCTTTTAATATCCGCTAATATTAAATTACATTAACTTCACAATGAAGTCTGCCGCCTCTACGACGCATGCGACTGGCTCAACAGTTCTAGCTAATAGCAGGCTGACATCCGATCCGATTCTTATATAAGTTCGCAAAGCAGTAGTCCTAGCCATAACCTTGAAGATGTCGTTTGCAATAAAAGATGAAAGGTCCGCATCTATACATAATATAATATTTACATAATTGTCTCTTACTATTTTCATGTAACTAATTTGTGAGTTGTATGTAAATTGATATTGTTTTATATTATAACAAAATTTTATTTTCCAGTTTTCAATATTTTTTCATTTCTTTTAATACTGTTAAGTATTCTTTTAGATAGCTTTAATTAGGAAAGACTGTCACATTATAACTTTCTTTAATTTGTGCAGCTGCATATATGAAGGTGGATGGTCGGCTCTTACAACAAACATACAGTAGTATAACGCATATTACATGTTTCGGACAAGCATTTCATCGAGTATTAGAGAAAGTCACAAAATGCTACCCGAATGCAGATAAATTGATATCTTTTATCAAGATAGTTTTTGAGAAGGCACTTGCACTGCGACAAGTGCCACTACCTAAAGAATCTGTTGACGACGTTAGAACTATAATTCTGCTACTGGATTCCGAATGATGCTGTTCCTACTTTACAAGCCCAACAACAACATTTCTGGACCCAACTATTCAGGTAGATTTAGTCAATCTAAATAAACATTCCAGAATACCTGTAAACATCTGCCACCTAGAACACACTCCGACCAATTCACAATACTAATGCCATGAATATTGCATATGATCTTCGTCAATTCCTTTTCCAATTATCTGGAGCTGCTGCTGATAATGTCGAACAAAAATTTGAGAAGTTATAAATAATAATCCAGGAATTCATACTGTACGTCGAATTGTTGGCTTGTTTACTGGTAGAGAAGAGGATATTTCTGAGGGATAAATGTGACGTTTGTTACAATTTCTTTTTTTTTGTTATTATTTTGCTGCATTTTAATTTTCAGGTGAGAATCTTAATTTTACCTTTTTAGTGTTTAATTACGCTTGGTAGCATAATTTTAGTTTTCTTTCGCGTTGTCCGTTAAACTTGATCGATTTATTATTGATTGAACCTTGCACCGCCATCTGGTGTGATCTCTTTGAGTAGAGCGATTTCGCGATCGATCGTAGTCGTACGAAATCTGTATCATCTCATCGGGTGTTATAGTAGCGCTGTTTTACAGTCATAGATGGCGTATGCTTGGTTATTCGTAACTCTTCTAGGTAATTTACGTAATTGCTTTCTGTTTAGTTTAAGCAATGTTTGGGTTTTCTTTTCTTCTAATAAGTATAATTTGTAAATTATTATGTTCCGCTTGAGATTGCCGTTGAAGCCTAGGAGTTATTTTAAATACTGTGAATGTTTCCTCCGTGCTCGCTTAGATGTCGCCTCTGCCGCAATCTTTCGAGTTCGTTAATTGAATTTTGACACTTCTCTTTCGTTCCAACTGTCTTGCGAATAACTCTTAATCGCGCAAAAACAGCGTTTCCTCAGCCAGTGCTTGGGTAATTAATTTGGAATGTTGAATTTGTATCGTAATAAATCACTAATTATGGTGGATGTTTGCATAATTCCTCAAGCTTAATTTGGTTATGACGTTATTGAAGAAACTTTGTAAGAGGATATTTTTTTGCTTCTGGTTGAAGAAATCTTTCGCTGATTGTAAGTACTCATATCACGTGTCTGATAGACCCTAATTGTATTTTTGTTCCCTGGCCGATTTTTAGTTTGGGATTACCGCCAGGTAGAACCTTAGGCAGGCATTTCCGTTTGGAAATTCTGAAACACGTGTTTGACTTGTGAGGTAGCTTTGAAAGAACTCCGGAAGGTTTAAGACGTGGTATCCTTTGGTGACAACAGATGTATGGTGCAGTTTCGTAGATCTTACTGCAGCCTCCTGCGTTAATTCCTGATGACTGTTGGTAGCTAAGGATGACTGGAGTAGACATTTGCTGTAATTAATGTGGTATCGTTGAAGAATTGTAGCATCCCAACTAGTATTGTGTAAATTTATTGCTTTGATTTTAGTATATTTAATGAACAATTTCAATATGATTATGTATAATTCATACGATTTTTAACTTGTTGAATTTTATTAACGTTTTCCTTTTTGTAAGACAATAGACATCTGGCACTGTTAGTATTAGTTACCATTTAGAGTCTATTATCTAGTGTCGATCAGCTTGTCGTTAGCCTCTAATATATAGAGTGTTTCATTTTTGGTTTATGTGTTGCTGATTGCGACCAAACTGCTCGACATTGGGGAAGACTCCCTGGCATATGTTACCTGTGTAATCAGTTTTCTTTTAGTTTTAAGTATTTTCTCATGTATTTAATTGTACTCGAGGTTTTGCCTCATATGACTTAATTCTTTTGATTACTTCAAATCAGTATAACAGTTTGTCAAGTGTAACTTGAATTTATGCCTCACATTTGGTGGCCGTCTTGATCAATTAATACATACTTTCAGAATTTTAACATTTGTAACTGGTATGCACTTAGGTGTTTCTTATTTTTAATGTGTTTTTATTAAGAAGTAAAGACATTTAGTTAGTTGACTTGAATGATAGGTTGGCTAAGCTCTATCGTATCTTGGACTTTGGGCAATTTTTTTTATACAGTAAATAAACCTGTTGTTAAGTTTGTATGAGTGTGTTTGGCTTTGCTGGTCATTATTCCTGGGGTTTAATAATAGACTTGTTCCGGGCCTATCTATTCAGTTGCTGGTCAGTATAATTAATCGGAACTGGTGCCCTTATTATATAACACCTTCACTTGTTGAGTGAACGAACCTACCTTGCCCGACTGGTTAGCGGCAGTACTGATCATCATCTTCGACAACAACCTTGGGAAGAGTGAAAGGTAAGGCTTAGTGGGGGATAAGCTCGCGATTAAAATTTTATTAGTAGACAAGCGTCACTGTTTTAGTTATCAATAGAAGGTGTGTTATCGTGGTGGCATCATACCTTCTGTCCTCTTGCATATTTTTATATCTTTAACGCAAGAGGGTAGCACGTTGTTTATAATGAAACTCGTTTTTTTTTCGTTAAAAGACCTTGGTACATATACAGGGTGTTCCTAAATATCATGTACATAAGGAACGGGGTAACTATTTGGTTTATTTTGTGCCTAAAATTTCATATAAACATAGGTCTGCAAACGCTTCGTTACCAATATGCGGGGTGTTGAAATTTCAAGAATTTTTCACTTTTTACTGTATAGCTCCTGCAGTTTTTTTACGATTTCTAATGTCAATTGTCAAATTAATAAACTCAAGTGATTATCTGAATAAAGCCAGAGTCTGCTAGACCATTTTAAAAAATTTAATTTTCTCTGGCGAATTACAGAAAATTGTTTTCTATTTTTTTTCTCGATAACGGTCAGAGATAAGAAAAAAATATAAGAGATCAAAAAGTTTCTAAACAAGACAGAAAATTTATTGCGTATTTTAGAATCTAGCAGTGGCGCATCGCAAAAAAGTTCAGGGTGAGAAAAGAGGGCATGACCCCGAAAAATATATTACCCTGTAGATTTACATAATCATTTGGCATGGCTAATGATGCAGGCCTTATAGCGTAACCTACCTTCCAAATTTGTACAAAATATCTCAAAAACTGCAGGAGCTATACAGTAAAAAGTGAAAAATTCTTGAAATTTCAACATCCTGCATATTGGTAACGAAGCGTTTGCAGACCTATGTTTATATGAAATTTTAGGCACAAAATAAACCAAATAGTTACCCCCTTCCTTATGTACATGATATTTAGGAACAGCCTGTATAACATTTTGTGAATGTAAGGATTTGCAAGATTACTCAGGTATTTTATTATTCGTTTTTATAACTGGTTAGTCAAGTAAATTGAATATATATTATTTGCATGAATTGTTTTTGTGATATCACTTTTATAATTCAGTTTGACAATGCTCATGGTTTACAAGAGAAATGTAAGATAAAGGATATTATTATTATTGGTAACAATTTCCCAATTCAAATATTATACTATTTGTGACACTAATAACGGGATTTTTTTACATTACCACTGAAAAATTACATTATTTCTACATTTCAAGCAGCATTTTGTTTCAATCTATTTATAGAGTTTGAATGCATTATAGTACTACCAAAAATTCAACGACTATATGAAATAAACAACACTGGAGCATAAAAAACGCAAAGATTATCCTTTTATTATATGACTCCCAAAAAATAACGTTTCAAAAAGAACAAGCATCACGCATACTCCACAGACAAAAGAGAAAGAAGACGTCAAAAAATCTGCAATCTTGACACAGACGCAAATAAATGGAGCACGGAAGTATCCCGAACATGCGAGTCAAACACAAATCCCCTATCTCTTTCTTACTCTCTGCAACTTTTACAAATTGAGACGTATGGTTAAACAGAGTCGTTCGGATCTTCGAGGTGACAGACGTTGGTGGTTCTCGCAAGACCGTAAAAACCGGCTCTCGTGCCATTGATCGACCGAAAGCGATCTCTTCGTTTAGTACAACTTTACAAGAGTTGTAGTAGTACAGCAGTCGTTTTCCTGTGGATTTATCGTTCGTGAGACGATGGAAATTCACGCGGAAAAGGAAGCCGGTGGCAGGAGGGTGGTCGGAGGGAAATCACGTCGCAAAACAAGGCGACGATTGGATGCAGATTAGGGAAAAGCATGACCGAGGGTTCCCCCTTTCTCAATTTAGCACGAGATTATTCTCTAATTTCAGGACAGAATGATCTTCCGTGAATTTTTAGTCTTAAAATGCTTTATGCAATATCGTCGTGTTTGTTTTGGAATTTCATTTTTAATCGAGAGCATGGTTGCGCCCCATTATTTCTGTGTAAATAAGGAGATTATATGGAATTTATTGTAGGTACCTAAAAATATCTCCAAGCGAAGCGACAAAATCTGTTAATCTAATAATATCTAATAACGTAAGTATCGACAAAAATGTTAAAACAAGAAAGAGTGTTAAACGTAGTATTTTTGGCTAAGGTGTAACCTTAGAAGTCTTCACCAAATCACCAGTGGGATAACAATGGTGTGTTATACCACTGGTGATTTTAGTTGCTAAAATACGTATATAGATTTTTTATATTTTTTTTGTGGTAAGGGATTTTTAGCTACAGTTTCCACCCATTATTGGATCTACAGAATGTAGGAGAACGACAAACATATACCTATTGTTTTTAGTTATCTAAAATTAGTTATATGTAAATAGAAAATATAAGTAATTTTGTCGAATAATTTTTGTAATGTTAATATAACAACAAAAATCATGGCAAAACATACTTGAAAATTAGGAATCCGACATTTTCTACGAAAATGAGATTTACACAGTACAAATGCAAATACTGTGTTTTGTCGCTTTTCTTTGGCTACTCGAGATGGTTTGTCGTCATTCCTTAAGAAAATATTGAAAACTATTGTCTACAGCAGGGGTCTCCAAACTACGGCCCGAGGGCCACATCCGGCCCGCGGACAGATTTTGTCCGGCCCGCGGAGAGCTAGCATACTCCTTTTAGAGAACATGTTTTTTATAGCAAAGTAAATTTAGTTTACTGAAGTATTCTAATTTTATGTTGAATAATTATTAATATATGACATCTACATTGATATGGTCATGGGCTAACTACTCATAACATTGTTGTAGGCTTATTGTTATTGTTTTTGTGATAAGTTGGATAAAGAAACACAGGATTGTAATGAGTAAAGACATGTATAATATGCAGAAAATTTTACTTCAGTATATAATAACTAACAAATTATTGAAATTAATCCAACTAACATTTTATACATTTTAAATAAAAACATAACTTATAACAAGCATAATGACATATGAAATACTAATGAGATTTGTGTAATTGAGATTTTCCACTGACAATAGTTTGTAGTTGTGGACTAATTTTACTTGTACCAATTATTAAAAGAGATTTAAGATGCTCATCAGTTAATTTAGATCTGTAAACATTTTTTGTGTACTTCATTTTGGAGAAGGTCTTCTCACACAAATAAGTAGCACCAAAAACAGAAAACAGCCCACGAGCTAATTTATGCAAATTATCAAATTGTGTCAGTGGAAGACTCTTATAAAATTCCAACAAAGATGTACTGCACTGTAGATCAATTATTTCCATTTGAAGTTCCGGGGCTAGGGTTTCAATGTCAGTATCAAAAGGATTCTGAAAAATCTTAATTTGATTCGCAATGGCATCAAAGTCCGAGAAACGAGTATCAAAATTTATTTTCAAAGCACTCAAAGTTTCGATTGCAAAATCGATAGGAAACTCAGTCTCAGTAGTGTGGCTGAATATTTCACATGTTTTAAAATGTGAAAAACATTTACTTCGTAGTTGTGATTGAAACAGTATCAATTTCTTCCGGAATGATTTGATATTAGTGTATAAATCAGGAAGATGCTGGTTTTCTCCTTGCAATCTCAAATTCAGTTCGTTCACATATTTTGTCAAATCAACATAGAATGCTAACTTCCACAGCCGCGCGTTGTTTTGTAATTCAGTAAGAGGGCGATGCTTTTCATTCAAAAAAATTTCGATCACTGCTCGAAGTTCAAAAAAGCGCTGAAGGACTTTCCCACAACTAAGCCAACGTACGGCAGTATGATAAGGTAAGTCATTTTCTCCAATCTCTTCAATAAATTGTCGGAATTGTCGGTGATTCAGCCCAAAAGATCTGATAAAATTAACAGTTGATATGACTGGTTTCAGAACTTCAGACATATCCAAACATTTTCCGCACAAAGACTGTTGATGAATGATACAATGTAAGACTAATGGTTTTAAACCACCGTCATTTTCTACAGCCTTTGACACAAGAGCGACCACTCCTTTATCTTTCCCACTCATGTTTTTGCCTCCATCAGTTGTAATACATTTCAAGTTTTTCCATCGAAGGTTCTTTTGATTAATGGCCATTTCAACTCCTTTAAAAATATCTGTACCAGTAGTTGTGCCATGAATACTATTCATATCAAGAAGTTCTTCATGCACTTCATAGCTTTTATCTACTCCTCGAATATAAATCAACACCTGAGCAGTATCTGACACATCCGTTGACTCATCCAAGGCCAAAGAAAACCACTCAACATGTCCATTTTTGTCGAACAGTTGAGAGGATATATTTTCAGCGATGTTTTCTACCCTTCGAGCCACAGTGTTTGCTGACATACTGACACTTTTTAATAAATTTACCTTTTCAGGGCACATTTCTTCGGCTACTGCAATTATGCATTCTTTGATCATTTCTCCATCGGTGAATGGTTTTCCACGTTTTGCAATTTCAAGAGCCACACGAAAGCTGGCACGCGTTGCAGCCTCTTGTTCAGTTTTGAGTTTTGTAAATGAAGATTGCTGCGATTTCAATCCGCGCTTCATAGCTTCGAATTTTTCTGTCCGCAAACTTCCTGTATATTTTGAGTAATTTTGAAAATGTTTTGTTTCATAATGACGTTTAATGTTATATTCTTTGAGAACGGCTATGCTTTCATTGCAAATCAAACATAGCGCCTTCTTACTGGACTCAATTACGAAATACTGAATGTTCCACTGATCTTTGAATTTTCTGCATTCACTATCAATTTTTCGCTTCTTTTCCATACTACTAAATCACACACAAAAGCAACAATTCAAATCAAAATACTGTTACAAAGATGTCTTAAACTTAAACACGCACAAACACGTTTTAAGGAGGTACGCACTATTTTATATCACAACAGTGTCATAGGAACTGACTTGTGGTTGCGCCACTAGCCTTCTTATATATTCCAATTACTGCCATCTAGAAGTGAGTGGAAGACACCAGAACTTTCTCGAACCAACGAGATTATTCTGTACGTGCTATTAGCGCCATCTGTTAGCGATAGAAGGTACTACCTATTTCCGCTTGTGTCCACCAGATGTCGTGTCACGTTACTCCTCATGGCTCGTACTCTACGACTAATCTAGAAATTACAGATAATGACAGGAAAATTAATAATATGCAGTGTTGCCGTTTTGCAGCCTTTTTTAAACGTTGCGTACTTTTTCGGACTTTTTTTCATCAGTGGATTATTTCACTTTTTACCACCGGCAACAATGATAATATGGTTTTGGCCCTCGGAACTTACTGGAGTAATCAGTATGGCCCTAAGGCTGGAAAGTTTGGAGACCCCTGGTCTACAGTATCCACACTACTCTTTCGCCAAGATAAAACACAGTAAGTGATTTATTTTATAAAATGTTATATATGCGGTATTTATTATTATTATAATACTGTGTTTTTTACTTTCTTATACGAAGTATAAGGAAGTATTGGGATGATGAAAATTTTCAACCTCGAAATTTTTGCAAATGTCCACGTTTTTTGAAGTCCCCTGATACCAAAAAGTGGTTCTTAAAAAATCTCTCTCTCTCTCTCTCCCCCCTCTCTCCCCCTCTCTCTCTCCCTCTCTCTCTCTCTCTCTCTCTCTCTCTCTGTCGGTGTGTCTGTGTGCGACCACGATTGCGATCAAACCTGTCAATTCCAAATTTTGCATTTACTAGTATAATTATTAAAAAAGTTTTTCGAAGTTCCTACCGGAAGTAGGTCTTTTACTCTTATCGAAAATCAGTTTTTTGCAAATATTTTACAAGACATGCCTTTTAGACAGGTATGTTACGAGTATAAAAGTATTTCGGACCGGAAGTAACACTTTTACTCTTAGCGAGTAGTACTTGCTTTGGAATACCTCGCAAAGTATGCATTCTATAGAAATATATTAAGAGAATAATAAGTAGTTATAATAGGATTGTGAATAATTTTTATATAAAAAAAACTCTTAAAATTCTATAATTTGAAACTCTCATACGTATAAGAAAGTTGTGTGGTGGCCACACCTAATTTTTTTATTATATTTTTGCTTTAAAATAAATACCTACCACTATTCAGAAAGAACACAGTACCTAACCTAACCTAACCTCTGTCTGTATTCTTTCACGGGAAATTTTGTAGTGCGTAAACAAGTTTAGTAAGGAGTAAAGTAAACTAAATATATTTCCAATGGTGGATTGGCGCTCTCTTCAAATATGCCAAGTTTATATATAGTTTATAGGTTTTAATTTATATTATCCTTATCCCAAACAAGCAAAAACAATTTAACGAATGAAACAATAAAATAGAAAACAGACATCTGAAAAATATTTATTCCAAACAAGTTTTTAGAAATTTTGAAAATTATAGTTGATATAAAGTAATTTTAATTAAAGAGACATCTATATGTGATGGGTCGAAATGACCGAAAAGCAAGCTAAAGCTATTTAATAAAATTGACGTGCAGTCCCACAACCCGAGTCCAAAGACACACAGCTGTAGGCAAGCAAGTTTACAAAAGCAAAAGAACAAACATTAGGTGTTAAAAACAATGTGAGTGTATTATTTAAACTCACGAAACCGGTCGCCGTAATCAAAATAAAGAATCTGTGGGACCTTGGAACTTGTTTCAATTTCATCTCTTAACTATCCACCCACACATGGCCCATCATACCAATTTAATGTCATTTTAATATCTGCAATGCCATCTATAAAAGACGAGCTTTTATTAGCAGACTCATAAAAATAAGTAAAAAAGTAAGAAGAGAATATTGAGAAAAATTGTGCATTATGGTACAAAGCAACAGTGGGGCGTAAGAGTCACAATAGCGTAGATGCCATTGTAAGAGTCTTCTTCAAGAAACAAAAAAAAACAAAATTTATTTGATAAGAAATACTTATGACTACGCATAATTGAAAGCAGGTAAAGAGAGTTCCAGAATAAATATTGAAGCTTTAGACGCAATTGAATTTCGCATGAGTACTACTAGTACTACTGAAAACAAATGCATATAAGTAAAATTTACTACGGGCACTATTTTGATGAAGGCTGTAAAACGCTTGATTCTTTGCAAAAGAATTTTAATGTTAAAATTATGCTATCATTATTAGAAAACCGAGAAATTAAGAAGGATCGAAAATAATAAAATAGTACAAGCTCTCGTTTTTCTGCTGCTGGCTAGTCGAAGCAAATTCTGCAAAGATTTACAGGCCAACAAATCTGCAGGTGATCTTATCGCAAGCGTCATGTCGACGATATTCAATTTTCTTTGCATTATTACACCTAATATATATATTACTTTCTTATACGTATGTAGAATAAGGAAGTATTGTGATGATGAAAATTTTCGACCTCGAGATTTTTGCACATGTCCACGTTTTGAGGTCCCATGATGCCGAAAAAGTGGTTTTAAAAAAATGTCTGTGTCTGTCTGTCTGTCTGCCTGTCTGTGACCACGATAGCGGTTAAACCGCTGGAGATATCAATTCCAAATTTTGTATTTACATATATAATCTCCCTCTTGAGATCTGATTAGTTTTTCAGTAAAATCGGTAGACCGGAAGTAGCAGTTAACTTCAGTGAAAAAATTAAAATTGAGAATAATTTTATTTATAAAGTTTTTCGAAATTTCTACCGGAAGTAGGTCTTTTACTCTTATCGAATAGCGATTTTTTGCAAATATGTCGTAAGTTATGCATTCTATATATATTTATCAAGAGCATAAAAGTATTTAGAACTGAATTTGCAATATTTTTCGTATACATGAAATTTCAAAATTCGGACCGGAAGTAGCACTTTTACTCTTAGCGAGTAGCACTTTTTTGATAATATCTTGCAAATAATAATAATAATAATAATAATAATAATAATCTTTATTGTCCAACAGTACAAACCATTTATAGGACAAATAAAATAAGAGGTATTACAAAAATAGTTAAATATTAAACATTTAAAACATATCTCTATATAATTTATTATAATTAGCTGACATGTGAGAAACAGGAGACTTAACTAGTATACCGTTTGACTGAAATAAAAGTAGATATAGGGAAATACAGACACGCACACATGTGCATGCAAACATGAAATGGAGGGGTACGATAGTAGGGGAGTACAGATGAGTTCATATCGGGACACCGGGGTACCGAGGCTTTAGTGCAAAACGTTGAAAGCTAGTATGCAGACGTTTGCTTTAAGGAATTGCTACGCTATGTACGGCTTTTGTATAATATTTTGGTAACTGATGTATAATGTATTAACATTGAACTGAAACAAAACTCTATAAAATTTGTAACTAAAATAAAATTCTTATAAAAAATTAAATAAAATTCTCACATTTAAAACGAAACAAAATATTATACTTAATGAACTATACAAAATTTAATGTTGAAGATGTTCAAATGTCTGTCCCTCTTGCATCAAGCAGTACCCTAAACGATTATAAAACCCATTTCGTACATTCGATAGCATTTCAGGAGTAATCATTTGTATGGCGTTAAGAATTTGTTCTCTTAAGCCATCCAAATCAATCGCTCTATTTCCTTCAGCGGTATTAATATTTGCGAGTTTGCTCAGATGCAATGTATGTACGTTCACGCTCTTAAGTTACGGAACGAATGCCATGTCTGCGCTCTCGATCTCCCCACTATCTCCCCACACCACCGGTGTTGTATACATACATACATAGGTACATGTTTATGTGTATGTATTTGAAGATGCATATTAACTTTTAACTTGTATGTTGGTCCTAGCTCTTGGAGTAGCAATGAAAGTGAAATGCCGAGTATCTCGAACCGGCACGTTAAAGTTTATTTGAGCAAGTAGTGAAGGGGAATCAGTTCTATTTGTTAGCAAGTTTAAGAGAAATTTCGCACTGGAACAGTCACGGCGACACGACAGAGATTGAAAACCATGGTATGATAATAAATTTATATAATCAACGTCATGACCAGGGTAGATGCCATTTATTTTATATGACAGATATTTTAAGAACCTCCTTTGAATGCGTTCTATCGAAATCTGCTGATGTAAATAATATGGATACCAGACTACGGATGCATATTCCAACTTGCTACGCACTAGGGTATAATATAATACTTTCACACTGTTTAAGTTACTAAATGAACGACATGATCTCAAAAGAAATCCCAGAGATTTAGAGGCTAAAGAACAAATTGTCGATATGTGTTGCGTGAAAGTTAGTTTATCATCGAAGAAAACTCCTAAATCCTTGATTACAGACTTTCTAACAATAGGCGTGGAGTTCGATGTATATTATTAATTATGCATTCTATAGAGATTTATTAAGAGAATAGAAGTACTTAGAATAAGATTTTGAATAATTTTTGTACAAAAAATTGATAAAACTCTATAATTTGAAACGCTCATACGTATAAGAAAGTCGTGTGGTGGCCACACCTCATTTTTTTTATATGTTAGAATAGTGACCCAGTGAATTTATAATATACTAACAACTTACTATCATCGATCCTTGTTAGTAGTTAAATTTGAAAGGGCTAATTACTTAAAGGCTTTCTTTGTTTCCCAACAATTTACATAAAAACGGATACGTTTTTCGTGGAGCAGCCGCGTTGCCACAGATGTAAGAGAGTTGGTGTTTTAAAATAGTGAACTTTCAGTATTTGTAACTTCAATTCAGTTTTTTTTTGAAATTCTAAGTTCCTTATTTAATAGGAATTTTTCAAAAGATGTACAATTTTCGACGAAAAATCACCGTTTTTCAGGAACAGTTAAAAATCGGCTAATAAACAACAAAGTTAATTTAATCGATTCTGAAAGGTCCATCGTAAAATGTAATAAAATACATAGTGTTCCGTTAAAAATCAGCGGCGGCTGGTGAGTACGTTTAAGTGGAGCACGACATAGACAAGAGCGATTCGTTTATTATCGGTGATATGCTCGACATCTGTGAGTATATCACCGATAATAAACGAATCAGTCTTGTTTATGTACGTGCTCTATCAAAACGCCACCACCAGCCTCCACTGTTAAAAATATGTGTTTGTGTCTAAAATAATCTATTCATCACAAAACAATGATATATTGGAACACAGTAACGCATAATTCTGTAACACTTTTTATAATTTCGTCTACAGACAGGTGTGCTGAAATAATAACGACAATAATGCGTACTTTACTGATGTTATGCTTATTTTGCGTATTGTTACCATTATTTATGAAATTTGAAGCTTACTCTGAATAATACATAAAAAGTTGACGTTTATGTTTGTATTTCCATATTTTGGTAACTGATGTATAATGTATTAACATTGAACTGAAACAAAACTCTATAAAATTTGTAACTAAAATAAAATTCTTATAAAAAATTAAATAAAATTCTCACATTTAAAACGAAACAAAATATTATACTTAATGAACTATACAAAATTTAATGTTGAAGATGTTCAAATGTCTGTCCCTCTTGCATCAAGCAGTACCCTAAACGATTATAAAACCCATTTCGTACATTCGATAGCATTTCAGGAGTAATCATTTGTATGGCGTTAAGAATTTGTTCTCTTAAGCCATCCAAATCAATCGCTCTATTTCCTTCAGCGGTATTAATATTTGCGAGTTTGCTCAGATGCAATGTATGTACGTTCACGCTCTTAAGTTACGGAACGAATGCCATGTCTGCGCTCTCGATCTCCCCACTATCTCCCCACACCACCGGTGTTGTATACATACATACATAGGTACATGTTTATGTGTATGTATTTGAAGATGCATATTAACTTTTAACTTGTATGTTGGTCCTAGCTCTTGGAGTAGCAATGAAAGTGAAATGCCGAGTATCTCGAACCGGCACGTTAAAGTTTATTTGAGCAAGTAGTGAAGGGGAATCAGTTCTATTTGTTAGCAAGTTTAAGAGAAATTTCGCACTGGAACAGTCACGGCGACACGACAGAGATTGAAAACCATGGTATGATAATAAATTTATATAATCAACGTCATGACCAGGGTAGATGCCATTTATTTTATATGACAGATATTTTAAGAACCTCCTTTGAATGCGTTCTATCGAAATCTGCTGATGTAAATAATATGGATACCAGACTACGGATGCATATTCCAACTTGCTACGCACTAGGGTATAATATAATACTTTCACACTGTTTAAGTTACTAAATGAACGACATGATCTCAAAAGAAATCCCAGAGATTTAGAGGCTAAAGAACAAATTGTCGATATGTGTTGCGTGAAAGTTAGTTTATCATCGAAGAAAACTCCTAAATCCTTGATTACAGACTTTCTAACAATAGGCGTGGAGTTCGATGTATATTATTAATTATGCATTCTATAGAGATTTATTAAGAGAATAGAAGTACTTAGAATAAGATTTTGAATAATTTTTGTACAAAAAATTGATAAAACTCTATAATTTGAAACGCTCATACGTATAAGAAAGTCGTGTGGTGGCCACACCTCATTTTTTTTATATGTTAGAATAGTGACCCAGTGAATTTATAATATACTAACAACTTACTATCATCGATCCTTGTTAGTAGTTAAATTTGAAAGGGCTAATTACTTAAAGGCTTTCTTTGTTTCCCAACAATTTACATAAAAACGGATACGTTTTTCGTGGAGCAGCCGCGTTGCCACAGATGTAAGAGAGTTGGTGTTTTAAAATAGTGAACTTTCAGTATTTGTAACTTCAATTCAGTTTTTTTTTGAAATTCTAAGTTCCTTATTTAATAGGAATTTTTCAAAAGATGTACAATTTTCGACGAAAAATCACCGTTTTTCAGGAACAGTTAAAAATCGGCTAATAAACAACAAAGTTAATTTAATCGATTCTGAAAGGTCCATCGTAAAATGTAATAAAATACATAGTGTTCCGTTAAAAATCAGCGGCGGCTGGTGAGTACGTTTAAGTGGAGCACGACATAGACAAGAGCGATTCGTTTATTATCGGTGATATGCTCGACATCTGTGAGTATATCACCGATAATAAACGAATCAGTCTTGTTTATGTACGTGCTCTATCAAAACGCCACCACCAGCCTCCACTGTTAAAAATATGTGTTTGTGTCTAAAATAATCTATTCATCACAAAACAATGATATATTGGAACACAGTAACGCATAATTCTGTAACACTTTTTATAATTTCGTCTACAGACAGGTGTGCTGAAATAATAACGACAATAATGCGTACTTTACTGATGTTATGCTTATTTTGCGTATTGTTACCATTATTTATGAAATTTGAAGCTTACTCTGAATAATACATAAAAAGTTGACGTTTATGTTTGTATTTCCATATTGTTTTCTATCGAACTTTGCACTCATACAACGTCTAGCTAAAAATAATGTTGATTTAAGACTAAACCAATTACATATTCTATCGGATGAGTTCGAACAATCACTGTCCTGATGAACCCGATCCGTTCAACCGATACCAAGTTACACGGTCCGATGCAGAGTGGATTTGTTGGCAATGAAATAGGGAGGAGATTGTTGGACGTTCCCAGGTTTATTCAAATTGCGGAAGGCGTGCATTGACCATCGCATCGTCACAGTCCCGGCCCTGACTTACCTAACGATAACACGAAACACGGCCAGGTTTGTTTATTGAATACCAGCCATTGATTAACTAATCAGTTGCCGTTGGTGAATTACTAACGCTGCTACACACAAAGAGCTCTATCGATCCCCTACATGAACTACTGTAACCTGGTATATGTTCTGTGTATGTGATGAAGTCAGGATTAAGGCCGGGAATTTTCTAAATTTCAGTACTTATTTAAATATTCGAATTATTCGAATATTCGAATTAATTAAACATTCATTCGAATATTCAAGTATTTGAATATTCCGATATTTGAATATTCGAATATCTGAATATTTCAACAAGTTCTTCTGTATTAGAATACTCCAATACAAAAATTTGAAGTTTATCACCCATTCCAATATTCGGATACTTGATTAGTAATTATTGTTGCTGTTATTCGATGTTTTGGTATCACTTAATAAGGCTATGTTTATTGTCACTATGCAAAAAAATGGAACAAAACGAAAGCGAAAACATTATATTAAAATGGTAGGAACTTAGTTATTTACGAAGTTACTTACCTACATTTGAATGGATTGTTCCAGGGAAATATTAAATATTCTTACAAGACAACTACCAAGAATTGAATATACCGTAGTCGACATATTTTAATTTCTGATACGAAAGTAAAAAGAGGAAAAGAGCGCGACGAAATAAACTAAAGATAAACATATAGCGAGGCTGCCAAGACAGTACACTCGAAAAATGTTTCCTATGAAATGTAAGGCGTGAGGGTCACCCGACACTGCGTTGCTCTCCCACCACTGTTAGCAAGCAGGCATCGCTGCATATTATAAGGTCATCTTCTGCATGGGATAGAAGTATAAACCGAAATTAAAATATGACGACTACGGTATAACACACGTTTTAATTTGGTAGGTACACAACATACTACATATTAAATACACAAAAATGCACTACAAAATTATGAGCTAAGCAAACACGTTTTCATCACATTTGCAGCTTCAAGCAAGAACATTTCGTCGTTATAATGTTACTGGCTTTAAAGAAAGCTCTTTTTGAAGGTGTCAAAGTGCCGGGGACGCAGGGGTACAGTTTAGCATATTTTGATAGCTTTGTATATTATTTTTCATTGCTTTTTCACCATTGTAACGGGCACATGCTTTTTGGTATATAACATTCCCAAGAATATATATCGACTTCATTAGCAGAATCTACTTGTTCATTGGGGAGCAAAACATCCAAAACGTTTTTTTTCGCCTAGATTCATGTTGCTTTCATCAAATTCAATTGATGATTCTTTTCAGTTTCCAAGATGTCTTTCAGATGCCTTATTGTTTTAAGCAGAGATCCAAAAAATCTTTTCAAACCTTGAATCTAGAAATGTACTAATGTCAAATATTTCAATTGGTGAAGCACCTGTAACCGAACCATTACCAGAAAAGACTTTTTTGAACCTTGAATAAAATTTCCGTTGCAAAACAAATGTCATTTCTTTTATTTCTTCGGGTTCATCCTGATCAATCTTTGAAATAATATTCTCCATCAAAGATAGCAAAATGGGAATTACCATTTAAATCGTCGGTTGAGAGTTTGATTACAATACAGTTGAAATGGTTCCAATATTTTAACAATATTTTTAATGATCGTCCATTTATCTTCAGTTAACATTAAATGCCCTACCTCAGCTCATGTGGTTATTGTCCTGTCTGATAATACGCTTCACGTTGTTCCAGTATTCGTTTTAACATAAACAAGAAAATGGGTGTGCTTAAAACCACACGGCAGAAGTGAAAACTTCATCAAGGCGAGGTTAATAATACGAAATCCAACTTTTTTTTTCGTTCTATATTACATTAGGGTCATCCTGCATCGACAAATTCAGTTGCTGAGATTTAGTGTGCTTCTTTTGACGATATTTCTTCACGCGCGCATTAGACAATTCCCTTTTTCGTTTTAATTTGTCATAGATTTGATTTTCTTCATCCATCCTGTGTAACAGAAAAGAATTAAATGCTTATAAATTCGTATATAATGAGCAATTAAAGCAATGCTCTATTCTCAACGTTTCTGTTTTGCATTGGTATACAAATTATAGTAAATGGGTGTGGACATTATTTAACACCCGGAATATACTGATCAGTTTCCGAGTCATCCATATCATTTTAATAAACATGCTAAAACTTACCTGAGCGCGAAATATTATTTTATATTATTATAGAGATAATGTCTCATACACACACAACGAACGCAACACAGTCCCCGAAATACAATTTCGCGGCCGTTGCTATGGCAGCGGCCGCGATATATAATCGCGTGTGTATATATATATAAATAGACAATATGAATATTCGCTTACGAGTCCCGCGCTGGTCTGATGCTAACGTGCCGGCTTCTCACCCACATCTCTTATTTTGATAATTTTATCCATGAATTTAGTATTAAATTTATGTATTCAGAACAATTTAAACACATTCTCAAATAAATACTCTGTAAAATGTCAACATTGACAACCACTGACAGTTCCTTTAAATATTTTAAAGCGGGAAATTATAATCAATTTTGACGATGCCTTATAATAAAATTTACCTCTTAATACCATTTCTCTTCATTAAATTCAATTGAACAAGTTTTTACAAATTTATATTACATATCGAATTATCAATTAATTACAAAATCTCTATTTTACAGATTTCTGTGTCATTTGACGAACCATGGACCTTATTCAACAAACTATATAGAATCAACTATGGACCATTTGTAAATATAAAAAATTTATAAACAAATATTTTCTTTATAATACTATTCCTATTTATTAATTCACTCAACAACTTTTTGGTTAACCGTCCGCGAAGTTACCAATTAGCGAACGCAACACAGTCCCCGAAATACAATTTCGCGGCCGTTGCTATGGCAGCGGCCGCGATATATAATCGCGTGTGTATATATATATAAATAGACAATATGAATATTCGCTTACGAGTCCCGCGCTGGTCTGATGCTAACGTGCCGGCTTCTCACCCGGCGGCTTGGGATCGAATCTGCTCGGGGACATGAATTTATTTATTCATTTAAATTTGATGATATATTTCTCTCGTTCCCTTAGTCGACTCGAGCCGACTTTACCCGAACGAGCGTTACATAGCCGAGCGTGACGGCTCAGTCTTGTTCAGTGCCCACAATCAACGCAATGCGCCCAAAGAAGTTTACACTTCAAAAATGTAAAATTCCAACGGGCAACTGAATGAATTTGTGTTTTTCTAATCCCAATCGAGCAGTTTGTTAGCTAAAGTAGTTGTCGCGGTGTTACAGTGCTTAAAATGTCGAACTATTATGATGCATTTGCTAATAATGGGATTTGCTTCTAACGTTTTATTCAAAACCAATTGCGGTGATTGTGCAATGTAACAAACTGAATCGTACGGCAGCTGCCGAAGTGCTCACTCCATATTTGCGGCATTGTCATGTACCATTGCTTAACATTTTCTCCTTATATCCCATTCCGTCAAAATGTTCCGTCAAATTTTGTATGATGTTTTCATTACTTCAGTGGTAATGTTACGTGCTACATTTTCCAAAAAATATTCAAAATCTATCTGTGAACACTCTCATACTCTTAATTATTTTTAATATGTCTGTATAGAATGTATCACTTGCGAGATATTCGCAAAAAAATATTTTTCGATAGAAATTTCTAAAAAATTTTTTATAAAAATTTGGAAATGTGCAGAAATCTCGAGGTCGAAAATTTTTGTCATCTCAATATACCTAGTACCTATGTGTTACATTTGGAAATTGGATACCACCATCTCAATTCTTCGAATAGTTGAATTACTCGTATTCGATTCCTAGTCAGGATAATATCGTTTCATATATATTGTAGTAATACCCCCTTTCATAGGTGTATCAATTACATTTAACAATATGCTACTATATCAATGTACTAGTATGCATATAAAACTTTATTTCATACAACAAACCATACAAATCCCTTCTTATCTTATCACAAATTTGGGTAGCCAATATGTATTTTCAATATTTAGTATAATAAAAATATAAAATGAATTATTAATTTGCCCGTAACTAACTCAGTCGAATTTATTTCCATATACTTTGATATCTCTTTCTAACACTTTCTACAATACTCCATAAAATTCTGATTTCATAAATCTAACATTTTATTTTCAATTAAATTCATCTTTTAGAAATTTCAACTTTTATATATTTTTTTACTAAAATATTCCTTAGTCCGAACCTGTGCCTTTTAGTTTACTTAGCGAATAATATATTTCTAGTAATTTTTCTTCTGATAAAGTTGGTAATTCGGAACTTGAACGTTAGTACCGCTTCACGTTGGAAATTATTATGACAAGATTGCTGATAAATAATTTCTTTCGATACAAAATCTATATATTTAGTTTTATTTTAATACTGCACAACATCTCCTTTTATCTCAGCGTAAGTATTTTTTTATCGGTTATGATATATAACCCATAAATTAATCTGATGTTTTTATTTTTAGGAATTCCACCATTATATATACTGCAATAATTTTCTAACAGATATTCGACAACTACCAGTAAAACAAAGATAGAAAACTAACAAACAATATATTAAATTGATAAAGAATTTAACAATAATACTGGATCAATGATGAAAATGCCAAAATTTTATACAAACACCCTATCTAAACTTGTTCAATATCAAAATAATATGGTTATGAAAAGAATAGTATTTAACCTCTTATTTTCCAAGGTATGTTTTTTGATATATTTATATTACAAGTAAAATAACTTTATATTTATGAAAACTATTACGTATTTAAATGAATAGTATTATTATGCAATTATTTATGACCCCTTACTAAATTTGGTATATAGTTTGTCATATGGTTTTTTTTTCTGTAATCTTCAACAAATATTTAAATAATAATAGAGATTCCCCAAATGAAAAATAAAAATAGATCAATACAACCTTCGTTTATATCAGAGTATTTTCTTATTAAGTAGCTCCTTTTAATATATTCTTGTTACTTTGTAGCCTCAGATGAACTAGAATCCTACTGCAATTTCTTATTCTAACAATGGAACAGCTGTCTGTGCCTCGTAAAAGTGACTTCCTGTACTGGAACAATGAAAAATGGTCCTAACACGATTGGATTTTCTCTCTTGATGTATCTGAATAATGCTCCAATGAATTCATAACCCCGTCCAAGAAGTTCTTCGATTAATTAAATAGCCTTGATAGATAAACTTGAATTAGTCCTACTTCTATATGAGTTCTTCCTTCTGGATATGTACGTATGATGCTCCAATTCTTTTGTGACACCGTTTGAAATGGATACTCCTTCAGGATTATTACGTATGATGCTCTAATTCTTCTGTGACCTCGCTTAAAATGGATACTCCTTTTATGGTAAGTAAATTTCTAATTATATTTTCTGCTCTTATTCACTACAATCTTCCTTCACTAGTACAGTTTAATTAAAACTGCTAACATTTATTTTACAGCACACTAATACTTCGTTTTCTTTACCAATTATAATTCAAAATGTTTGAATATTAAATTCTAATATAAATATACTTTATTTAGCTTTATTTTATGAAATTTTGGCTAATATAATATTATCGTCAATTTCATAAACTCTCTCTTCGAATTATATTTTTTCGAATCTATTTATTTATCCCATTCCCTTAGTGATACTACCTATTTTTCAAACTGACCAATCTCCATTATCCACCTCTTAACTATACTCAATATAAATTCCATTACGACAATATTTTTTTAAATACCTTTCCATATAACAGTACTCTTATTTTGATAATTTTATCCATGAATTTAGTATTAAATTTATGTATTCAGAACAATTTAAACACATTCTCAAATAAATACTCTGTAAAATGTCAACATTGACAACCACTGACAGTTCCTTTAAATATTTTAAAGCGGGAAATTATAATCAATTTTGACGATGCCTTATAATAAAATTTACCTCTTAATACCATTTCTCTTCATTAAATTCAATTGAACAAGTTTTTACAAATTTATATTACATATCGAATTATCAATTAATTACAAAATCTCTATTTTACAGATTTCTGTGTCATTTGACGAACCATGGACCTTATTCAACAAACTATATAGAATCAACTATGGACCATTTGTAAATATAAAAAATTTATAAACAAATATTTTCTTTATAATACTATTCCTATTTATTAATTCACTCAATTTCTAACACTAAAAGAAATTTCAAATCATAGCTATATATTGATATTGACGGTAGGTACCTAGTACTACCTCAATATTTTATAGTACTTATTAACTGATTAAAGTTTAAATAATAAAAATGACAATAAAATACGTTTAACATTTAAAAAGAAAATTCGGATTCAGCTTGAATTACGAAATAAAATTCTAATCTACTTATTTTGTTATTATGTTGATGACTTTAATAATGACAAGTACTATAAATAATAATAAAGTAATGTTTATTATTGCATAATTTGTTTCAAATATGCAATTATTAAACGCCAACAAGATAACATTATTAATATTGGAATTTGTGCCATATGCGAAACTTAAATGTTTAAAAAAAAGTAGCATTTTTAAAAACATTTAAGTTTCGCATATGGCACAATTCCACACGGGAATAAAAAATATTGTTTTCTGGTAATGTTAGTCGATGCTTAGAACAGCAGCAATCCGTTCTATTTATTGTAGAATGCGAATGGCTGGGTAAGTGATTCCTAAAGGTTTATTCTTAAATAGCAATAATAATCATTCAAATATGTATATTGCTGGAACTGCCACGATAATTATGGAATTTTATAAACTAAATTTTATTATTTTCAAGAACAATTTTTTTCTAAATGCCCAAACATTTCAATTTTTACATTCCAGTTGATCGGGAAGCACTTATTGGTTGAGTTGAGAGTGCATGTCACTTTAAAAGCGGTGAGTACAAGAATAATTATTACACCACTTTTTATCCACACCGTGTATACCATACTAGTTCAAGTCATACATAAATAAATGTATTTCGTGATTGATACAGGTTAAAAAAACATTTAGTCTGCTATCGATCGAACCTTATATTTAATTGAGGTATTGTCGAACGTGTTTGTAGTAACGGTTTCTAAGGAAACTCTTTTAAAATGCCACCTGTTATTGATTATTTCACCTATTATAATAATAAAGTAAAATGATCAAAATGCAATATTTAACAAAGAAGGCAAGTTCTAAATCAATAATTCTTATAATACGTTTTCTTTTATACATATTTGTGTTTATTGCGATGATAAGACAAAGGACGCTTGAACGAACACTATTTTCAGTTTTTTGTGCTAGTTTTTATTAAAATAGCATATAGATTTGCAAAAGCATAGGTAGAAATGAAACAACGTGAATTAAAAAAAAACTGCATGTACGTATCAAATTCGAGCTGGGGTAGACACAGTATTCCTCAAGTCGAAACACGTTTAGAGAAATATTGAGAGTTTTCGAAAGTTGTTAATGAATATAGATGACGCAGAAAATTCGAAGCCTTCATTTACAGTAACTTTCCAAAAATAATTAATAAAGTCCATGCTCGTGTAAAGAACATAGTAATACTTAACTATAGTCCGAAGCTAAATACATAGTTAAAATAATGGATTTCTTTTGACGCACGTGCTCCGAAGAAGGCAAAAATCGTTTTTTAGCCATTAAGATTATGGTCAGGATTTGTTTAGATACCAAGGATCTAATCTTTATTGCCTGGTTCGAACAGGGAAGTACAGTAGCTTCTCTCAGAAAGGAAGAAAAAAGTGTTTTTCCATCAGGATGACGCACTCTCTTCATTCGTTCGCCATTTAATACTAATAATAGTTTTACTGGCAACCAAGTACATGAAAGAAAAAAAGAATACAACATAATAATAAACATATAAGATAAAGATGGAAGCCAATAGATCTCTAGATTCAGTTAAGTTGGTTTGCAACAAGTCCTCTTGTTCCCTCTGAACCCCAAGATGAACTAAAATTAAACTTAACCAAATGAAGTGGTTTTCACAAAGGGAAAACACAAATTACTCGGCGATCATACACAAAACAAAAAAAGACATATGAAGTAAGAAACCTAAATTACACATTAACTCAGACCTAGTCGAGTAGTAGGCCCACCTGGCACCGAACAGCAAACAAAACAGGCTATGCTACCTACTAGCACTGTTTTCATCCATAAAAATGACTTAAACTTTAAAATTTGGAAAACCGGTTTAGTGGATAAACATTCGAACGAATGCCTATTTCAATAAGTAAAACTCACTAGGTTATGTGTATAAAATTGGATGGAAATTATATATAATTATTCCGTTCACTCATTATCATACAGGGGGAAATTAAGGAGCGCAGATTTATAGGAAGTACACAAAACCTATGCCTGAAAAACCTTTGGGAGTTGTTATTGTTCCCTCAGTAAATAAATCAAGTTCTACCAATATCCCGTCAAACTTCAGATTAATTGGTAAAGAATACAAAAATAACCGAAAGTAAATTTGAAAACAAACTTAATAAAAGGGTTTTTCAAAATCTTTACCGGAAATATGTCTTGCACTCTTATGAATAAAGAGTTTTTTAAAGATATTTTCACAAGTTATGCATTTAAAGCAGAATGAACGCAAAAATATTTAGAGTTTAATTGGTAATAACTTTTGTAGATGGAAATTTTCACAATTCAGACCAGAACTAACAGTTTCACTTTGATCAAAAAGCCATTTTTTGCAAATATCTGGCAAATTATGGTTTTGACACAGATTTGTTAATACTATAAAAGTATTTTTCTACTCCCATACTTTAATTGCATTATTAGATATGCCGAACCTGTACTTTAATGACGTCCATTACGATACAGATTTTCATTATGATACAAGTTTATATCCAATAGGAATACAGATTTTTCATTACGATACAAGTTTATATCCAATAGGAATGCGACATACCAATATTCAAACAATATTCAATATGGCGACTGCATCAATTTGTGCTTTTTTGAAAATATCAACGTTAAAAATGGGGGATAATGACAGTGAAATGTAAAATTTGAGTCCACCAGAAACTATGAAACAAGCCTTAGTAACCACGAACAATTTATTACCAGCTAAATTCGCAGAGGTGCATGGAAAATTTTAACCTCAATTTATGAAATGTTTTATTATGGGGTCGTAGAAAAAATAGTGTATGCAACTCGCATTTAATGGCTATTAAGACACTCGTATTTTCTTACTCGTGTCTTAATAGCTATCATTAAATGCTTATTGCATAATATACTATTAGAGCTTGATTTAGACCAATTTTGTATTTTCGAAAGCAGCACTCTTTACCAAATCATCCCAGATTTATTAAGACGATAAAATATTTAAAACATAATTCGGAACAACTTTTGTATAAAAGAAATCGGACCGTGCATTACCTTTACGAAAGCCATTTTTTGGACTGCTATTTAGAATTGATCAAAGTAATAATATTTCAAATGCATTTGTTTTAGTAAGAGGGTAAACAACCTCTCCGAGCGTTAAGTGCTTGACGAATATTTTTAGAAATATTAAATTATCATAGTTGTGTAAAACTTTCCTTTCATCAATTACTATTTGCTAAGACAAAGTTTGTATACATTTAAGCAGAACGTAAGCGTACACCTTCTCATATTCTACTAGCTTACATTGAAATTGATGACATGGAATTTAAAACTGTCGATTAAGATCTTTTTTTCCTTACTATAAAGTTTTACACCTATCATTTTAACATTGGTTTAAATCACTGATATTTTAGTAAGCTGTCAGTCCATTTTGTATATAATCTAACCCTATTGCACCCTAGACGTGTGTAGGCGAGTTAATATTAACTTGGTTATTAATTAAGTCCATAAATAAAATTGCGCCATGCCGCTTTGTTCCTTGCTAGCGTCCTGGCTTCGTCTATTGTTAGTCGTCTGCCAGTATTCTGCCAGTACGTTCGTCATAGCCATTCAAGATCTTCATTTTGATGTTCTTTCGTTTCTTTTTGCTTTCCACACTTTTTAACTGGTTGTTCTCAACTTATTCTAGTTAGGTACCTAAACCATGTCCAGAGTGTACTTGCAATTTCTCTCGGATTACTGTGTTTCTTACCTTATCTCTTTTTGTAATTCCTAGCATTTTCCGCAGATACTTCATGCCTATGTTTTGCATTCTTGATTTCCTGTACTCCGTCAGCCCCTACTTCTAGCATCCCAATACAAGGATTGGAAAAAGACTTGTAATCATATAATTTGTTTTTAATAGACTACTCTTTTTTTTTTTCAACAAATGAGCTTTTGAGTCTATGGTACTGGTACTTTTGCTGTTTATGTTGACTCCGAGGTATTTAAACGAATCTGTTTGTTCTAAGCGATGTTCTTTAAATTTGACATTTATTTGGCTATTCTTCTTCCCTGTTACCATTACCTTTTCTTCATTTTTTGTTTATATTTAGTACTTTCGAGTCAAGGTTATAGTTGCATATTTTTACAGAGATCCAAATCATTTTCCCCAAAAATTTATGGATCACTTGGAAATAAGCACCCGTTAATACATATTGATTACATATACCCGTGACATACATATAATTTCGTTGTTCTATCTCTTGTATCCTTCATAACATCGTCCATAATCAAGTTAAAGAGCACTGGGGCTAATGCAGCTCCCTGATGCATACCTTCATTTACAGCAAATTTATGGGATTGCGTTCTAACGCAGTTTTTGTTGTTTAGAAAAAGTTTTGTTTATATCTTTGACTACCAAGCTGTCTTTAACCATACACCTCAGAACTATGTCGAGGACTTTTTGTAAGTCAATAAGGCTTCATATGTTTCAACGTCTCCCTCTATTGATTTTTCTGCAACCTGTTTAATGGTAACGACATGGTCGTGGACGCTGCGTCCCTCCCTGAAACCACTTTGTGATTGTTCCAGATATTCGTCTATATGATTTGTCAGCTTCTTCTTTGAAAATCTTAATTAAGCTTTACACTGAATACTTAGCAGAGTTATACCTCTATAGTTTGAGGAGTCTTATTTCTTTATTTGTGAATAGGCACTATATTTCCTACATTCCAATCATGCAATTCACGTCGTATCGCATATTTGTGTTAAGAGCTCTAGTGCTTTCCCCTACACGATCCCCTCAGTAATTTGGTCATGACCTATGGTTTTTTCTTTGAATATTTTTAGTAGTTCGTGAATTTCCGCTATAATAATACTGTTTTTGTCGTCTTTTTCTGCTTCCTCTTTTTGTCTGTCATTGCGCACATCTATTTTTCGATTTTACAGTTCCACCATGAAATCTGCTTGCTTTACCTATTTCTATCTACTTTTGTTTTCTCTCTATGCCTTAAAAACAACATTTTTAAATTTTGCCATAACTGCTCCAGGTTTAATTTGTGGAGGTTTATGATTTTGCTTGCTTCTTTCTAGCAGAATATATACTTTTCCTCTAAATTTCTTTGTCTGCGAATTTATGTAAATTTATTGGCACTTTTGATCACTGTTCGCTAGGTTCTTTTTGTTGTTGTTTATGTTATCTACATTATACTGATTCTTGCTGTGACTTCACGTTTTTCACTTATTGCTTAGTCTCTAATATGTTAAGAATTTCCACAAAATCTAAATACGATCCTGATTCGTATTTAGATGGCTTGTGTATACATGTGCGCCCATAAGCCGACCGAACCCACCGCCAACATGGGCTTTGGATCGTTGCGATCGTTGGAATGCCGATTACCGCTGACATAATGTTTTGCCGTCCGTAAATCCGGTACAGTTCGATTACCATCGGCCCGCGTATTACTAGTGGCTATCTCCAATCCCGTTTTAGCAACACAGTACCGCACCGCGTCGTAGGGATTTACGGGATTTCCCCTATTTGTCTCTGATCGTTTTTGCCGCACGAAAAAGCTTTTGTAATTATGTGCGTCGTCGTCCACACATACACACACGCGGTGTGTGTTCGTGTGCCTGTTTGTCGTCAAAGCGGCCGCTAAATTCGAACTTCAGAATCAGATTGGACCCGGAGCAATTATCGATTCAATTGAATTATCAGCACGTTTTAATTAGAGAAAGGGGATGGCATAAATTTGTTAAACGATGTTAACCGGAAAATTAATATTCGTATCTGTGTACACATACTACCATAAGGCGCTCTCGGCGATGGGGGTAGATGTTACCAAATAACTGGATTTTGTCATAATAAAGCATGCAGGACCACAAAGTTTGGAAATAGAAGGTCATGTTCATACTTTTATGAACAACATTCTGATGGAGTTGATCGTTACTAACTGTATTCTGTTTGGACATTTGGTGTGTTACCGGGCATAATTACAAACCATGGTAGATAAGTTGCAAACCATACATTTAATACAAAAAAAATATCAATACATTTGACTTCATTAAACAAATAGCGGTGAATTTTGAACTTAAGATAATACATAATATGATAAAGAAGCGACAGCAACAATAGGCTATAAATATTACTTTTCCAACGAGACACATTATATTAAAATGAATAATATACATTTAAAAAAATTGGGTGTTCGGTCTGTTCTTTAATAAAACAATTTGTTCAAAGCTTCAAATATTTCGTTGTTTATTTATAACTTCATCAGGAGCTAGTACTAGAAAATCACATAAATGAAGAAGTATAATTACAGAAAATGGTGTCAAACTTACAATTATAAATTTAAATTGACAGCCTAAATCGAATTGTGTAAAAAATAATAATTTATAACAGAAATACAAAAGATTTCTTATTAAAATACCAAATAAAATCAAAAATATTAAAAATATAACGTAAATAAAAGCTACGTTAAAAAATAAGCACTCAAAACAAATACTGATGTGAAATATGTAAAGTATTTCAATAAATATTATTCATTTGGTTAATATCAGATTAAAATTAATAGCATCAACATTTCTATTAATGTGGATCATTGCTAGAAATAACCTCTTTTTATAATATGATTCAAAATCTAAAACAGTTGATTTGTCATACTGAAAATTGTGATTTAATTGTGAGTGTATTGCCAGACCACATGATTTTTTTTTCTTAAATAAATCTCACTTTTGTGTTGAATAATCCATTACTTTAATGTGGCCGATGTAACAGCCACTAGAATCATTGCAAGGGATCTTATACACTATACTGGAGATGCGTTAAGTTCAGTTGCACGTCATCGATGACGTTTACATGTTGTCATAACTGTATTAGAGAAACTAAAAAAGTTACTTTGTTAAATTATACTTGAGGACATTTATTTCACTAGCTTAAATAGAAGATTTATAAATTGATCGTAATATACGCATTCATGGCAAATAAACACATAATTTCCTTTTCAATATTAAATTTCTTTATTACATATTTTTAATAGACTAATAGTTCAATTCGGTGTTGACAGATAAATCATATCTGTCAAAAAGACGTGCGTTGTGTATATTCTTCCTGTCAAATTTTTCATGTTTATTTTTGCTTTGGTATAAATTGTTTAAAAACAGTGCTTCTTAGAAGTGTATTTATTATTTATTTGCGTCCATTGAATATAATGCCGAAAGATTTCTGTAAACAGTCGAGGCTTTTTACAAACTTTTCTATAATCATGTGTTAAATTTAATGTGAATAGCGTAAGTATTGCTTATTTTAAATTATATTATGGATACGTAATGAAACATTTAAGGTTTTTCGACAATCTAAATCAATATAATAGATAAGTTGAGAAAGACTGAAGTCTTAGAGCATTTCAATTACTAAATATATTACGTTATAGTTATTGTATTGTGAATAATTTTTTTTTTGGTTATATCAAATGTCACTGACAGAAATAAAAATAGATTCGGCAACATATACAAAGCGAGTCGACATGGATCTAGTATGACGTGCAACTGAATGTAACGCGTTTCCATCATACATCACTGTTCAGCAAAAGAGGTGTTTTATCTTTCAATTTGGAAAAAATGCTTCGATTAGTTACCATGTTGTAATTAGCGATTTTTATATTATTAACAAAAAAAAATGTTCTTACTCTTAAACGGATTATGGTTGATATATTCCCCTTATTATAATTGTAAAATTAATTATATTTACTGTGTTAAATATTTTTTAATATTAGTAAAAAATATTACTGCTTTAATAAAAGCAGAGTTCTGGGCTGGAAAGGATACATTAAATACGCTCTTCAGTATATAACGTTTTGGAGTATATTTATTGTTTTATCAGTTAATTGCCAAACGAGGACATAAGGCAAAGATATTAGGTATGGCAAACATTAATAAGATGTTTAATGTTTGTGACTCTCGTTATCACCAACGATCGCCGATATAGTTACGAATACAATCATAAACCATGTATTTAAAAACAGTGGAACACCTCCGATGTTGATATTTTAGTATGTTGATGATATTTTTTACGTAATTTGTTTCATATCAAAAAAATATAAGAGTTTTGTGAATTGGCACTAACACTATGTAAGGTTATGTCATGTGAGGAAGAAAAATTACCCACACTATCCTAATCACTTACCAGGGTTATGAAAACAAAACCGGGTGTTGAACCCCGTTATATTTTCATTTTAAGACATGGTTGATTTTATATGACCGAAATAGTGAGTGCATTTGTCCTAACCATGTTGTCATCCCAATGCCCAGATTTAATTTTCCTGGAGTAATCTATTATTTCTTTGTAGTGCTGTTCGATGTCGCTTTTGATAAATAAATGATTTCCCAATGCTTCTATTTAATTTTGTTATTATTTGCTATTTTTAAGCAATATTAACTACTGCTTTCCAACTGCCATTTTTGTTATTAATTATTCAACATAGTCACTAAGTCATTACGACAGATTAATTTAATTACATTTCTTGAATATAATATAATTCTTACTCAAAAAGTAATAAAATATTATAGGCCTGTTTTTATAAAATTATATTTCACGAAAACTACATACATATTAGATGGACACAATTTTTGGTAGTATTGTTCACAATAAAACGTCCTAATACAAGGACATTTTTTTCAATTACTATTGCATGTGCAGAAAACTAGATTAAATTGCATGACACCATTTTTGCCAAAATGTATTTTTTTTATTAAACATTCTGTATATGAGTTCATTTTTGAATTGCTTACTAAATTTCGCACCAAAAATATGTAAGACGTTATTGTTTTGAAAGTGACATTTATACTGAGCTATTGCCTTTTTTTTTGATATAATTTTGCCAACTTTGTTTTTTTATTTGAATACGATATTTTTGTAATGGAAGAATGACAAAGAAATTATCTATTAGCCCATAGTGTTTACCAGCAGAAGATGTCCCAGAATAGATGCCTTTACAAGAGTAATGAATACTTTAACTACTACCGGTGGTGTTGCTTATTCAAAACCAAGGAAACCTAATTATGTGATAAATGATAAAAATCAATTACGAATTCTTATGGAAACAAAAAATTCACACGTCAGTACCCGTGAAATAAGTCGTTTGCTGAATATTACCTAAACCATCGATGCAAAAACCTCACCCATAATATACCGTAGTCGACAAATTTTAAATTCGGTTTACAGCAATAGGTAGTATTGCTGTAAACCGAAATTATCCCATGCAGCAGATGACCTTATAATATGCATCGATGCCTGCTTGCCAACAGTGGTGGGAGAAGCGACGTATGTCGGGGGATCCTCATATTTCAAATGAAACGTTCGCCGGCTGTACTTGGCAGCCTCGCTATATGTTTATCTTTACATTATTTCGGCGTGCTCTTTTCCTCTTTCTACTTTCGTATCAGAAATTAAAATTTGTCGATTACGGTATATATTAATACCAATGAGCAATAAATTAAATGCCCAAGCAATTCTGTTCGATATTGTGTTCTTCACGGATAAAGCTGCTTCCAAAAGTAACGGAATAGTTAATAAAAGACATTTTCATTATCATTCAAATGAAAACCCTTACTTCACTAATAAATGGATCATCAGCATAGGTGGAGCATTCTTGGTGATCGAATGAGAGGTCCGCATTTCTTTGAAGGTAGTATTAATGGACAAGATTATGAGCAAATTCTATCAAGCAAGTTAGTGGAATTATTGGAAGACCTTCCGCTAAATTACGAAGATATTCTATGTTACAAGCACGAAATATTTTAAATAAAAGGTTTCCAGGGAAGCGACTAGCCCATGGAGGTCATCTTATAGAGATTATATCGAGGGGGAAACCACTACTGGATATTTTTGTACAGACCTGTGGAAATGCTTGGAAATATTGCTGTAGCTAGAAGACGCTAATTATGTTTTGGTTTGTTATATATAAGTATATTTAACTTTAGAATATATACTATGATTTCGAGGAGTACCTGTTATTTTTTTTATTTTGAAATGTATTTTTATGTTTATTATACCTTACTATATATGTTTATACACCTTTGTGTTTTATTTTGGATATGTCGTACACCATCAGTGGTAGTGGTTTCCCCCTCGGATTATATTTAAAAAAATAAATACTCAACTAAAAAAAATATCTAAAAACGAGAATAGCTCAGTAATGGTCACCATTAAAGAAATAGCGTCTTACATGTTGATGGTGCGAAATTTGGTATAGTAATTTAACATTTAAAAAATTGAAAAAAACAAAATAGGCTTGTATTAGAACCTCTTATTATGAACAATACTCCATAAATTATGTCCATCTAATACGTCGTTTTCGAGAAATATAATTTTACAAAAACATTGAATTTTTCAGAAAAATGGTAATAAGTCGGAAATTTTAAATTTTAGGCTGATACCTTCTTACAACTTATTGACTAAGAATTATACAGGAACAACAAAAATGTAATAATATACAAAGTGTTCCATTTAAAAAACTATAACTATGGTAAGCCACTAGGTTATGAAACACTCTGTATATGACAAAATAAATTTAAAAGGTGCTCCTAATGAGTTGCTATGATAAGAAAAAACCGCTTCGAAATATCTTTTCTGATAAGTTCACAATCTGCCTTTCCATGGGAGACGACTCACCCTGTATATATAGTGATATACTGTCTAAAAAACGTCCATAAGACAACTTGAAAGTATCATGAGCATTGTGTTTATCAATATAATTTTCGTGCTCTACTATTTCAAGCTCAAAATGTCTTCCATAATATTTACGCCTTATTAGGTATCAAATAATAATTTGTACAAACTGAATGTCAGCTAATTGGACTCGGAGAGGATGGCTGTGCGCTCTTCCCTGCAACATTTATTTGCAATTAAAGACGTGTACTTTAACGTTTCCATTTCTGTCCTTTTCGCTCTTTCCCTTTTATATCGTCCTTCCTAATTTTCTTTTTCCTTACCTCGGAGCGGTAATTTAATTTCAAGCTTTGTCCGCGTGCGCCTGCCAGACGAAGAAAGCTCGAAAGAAAATACTCGAATACTCCGTGGAAAACGATCAACGATATTGCTAGAATCTCGTCGCTCGTTCTCTGCTGGAGAAACTTTCCCAAAAGTCACGTGAAAAATTACTTTTAAATATGCCACAGACTTCAGAGGAAAACTTTTCAACACACTCCTCCCCAGATACCGTCGGATGAATGTTCTCTTCCATTTCTAATCTGTTTCCTCTTCGGTTAAATGTTTCGTCTTGAAGTGGAGAACAAGATTTAAGTCATTAAAAATATATCAGAAAATGATATAAAACTAGAGTTTATATTATAGGTCTGGGGCGTGGAGAGAATACCCATCTCAGATTACTTGGGGCGTTTTTATAATTTTGTTTATAATTTTTAATAATTCCAGGAGAAGTTTACAATTCAAGTAATGCGTAGATGGTAAAATTTCGAAACTTTTTCGTGTTTCCCTGTTACGACATAAGTTATAAAATGAAATCCTTCCAGCACTAATACAGATTCTTTTATTGTGTTACAAAGTCTTGCCTAAGTAGTTTTTAATATTTTAATTGTTTGTATATTTCTGTTCGTATGTTTGATCTTCTGGTTGGGTGTGAATGTATGTGTATGTTTGTGGATATTTTAACTTCAGTTTTTATGAGTGTTTTTTTATTTTGTATTTTAAATTTAAATTAAACTTATTTTTTCCTTAATGTCAGTTATTCAGTCTTCTTCCGCAGATACTCTTCTATTTACGTTGTACAATAATTTGCAGCCTTTGTAACTTATGTGCTCTTCTTTTTTTTTTTTTTGATGCCAACTATTTATTGTATTGCATTTTTTAATAGGTTTATTTTATTTGATATACTTTCTTGATGGTTTAGTTTTTTTTTAGTTTTAGTTTAGTTTATGAATTCTGTTTGATGCTCGTTGATAATCAGGAGGTCGTTGTAACACCAATCTGCTAGTATTGCAAGATCTTTGGTTATGCAACTTTGTAACTTTTGTAAATTGTTATCCTAGAAGTCCAAACAGGTATTGTATATTTACTCAGTCAGGTGTTAGTCCTTTTCAGACTGAGCAAGCGCCCCTAACATAGCCTAACGACTACCGAAATTGCAGAAGTCGATGACTTCATGTACCTTCCAAAACACGGTAGCAGCTTATAGAATCCTATGCAAATATATACTTTCAGATGAGTATGGTCGGGAAAAAAACCCGGGATCTGTAGGTTGAGTTACCACTATGCACCCGAGGTGTGACTTCGGTAGTTAACTCTTCGTATTCGCTGCAGGAATGAGAAAAACTCCAACAAAGGTACCATTTAGACAAGAGGTAACAGATGATGAGACAATGTGCAACAACCGAACATTGCACTATATAAAAGCTCGACTATTATTCTAAAGCAAAGATTAGTTAAAATGTTGCTGAGTATAAATTTAAATATTTTATTAGTAAAACTTTTAAAATAATTTGGAATATCATTATATCCGAATATGCTATTATTTCCTTACGTGGTATATTTGTAAGAAAAAGTAACAAATTAGTGACGTGGACAGATGCTAGGTTGCAGTTATTAAGTATTATGATGTATGATATTTTATAAATTAGTTCATGGGAAGTCGTAATACAAAATGTCTGCAGGGTGCTTTTACATAGGATGCTATTACTATAGGCATATTTCAACCCCAACATTTTTAAATTAAATACAAGTTGTGAAGGTATCCTTATACTTTTATTTTGAAGGGTATTCGATAAACTGTTTGAAAAATTATCTAACTTATCGCTTAACAGTGGTTGAATGTCTCCAATGACGCGAGTGATGTTGATGTTCAGCAATCGTTCATGATTTTTCAGTATAGATAACAAAATATTTCACGTAGTACAAGAATGAGGTATAAATGAATTATTGCGCGCATTAAGGCATTAAACGCCAACTTGTTGAAATCATATATTTGTGAAATCGTACCGGCCAAACATGTTTGTAATTTATTCATTTGACAGCGTATTGTGAATGGCTATGCATGTCATAAATTGGTCAAGAAATGTTTGAGGAAAAATTTTTCACGATTTCCAAGCGTTGTTCAAAACCTTATAGCGTTCCTTGGTTAAATATCAGGAGACATCAGTGTTGCCAGCTGCACTAAACTAAAATGTTGAAATGTCATTCAAATACATCAAAAATCAAGAAACTTGAGCAATAACCAGTTGGTGTATTCATTTATCCCTCCGCTATTCCTCTTCTTTCTTTTTTGAACAATTTCCGGCTTTATACAAAGCACAACAGAAGGAAGGCGTATTCGTATGACCAGAGATTATAAAATTGCTGGAAATTTTGAGAAAGCGATATACTAAATATAAATATATAATATATCATCGTTTTATAAAAAAAGCCTTACTGGGTGGAAACAGTGTTTATTTTAGGAACCAGAGAATCATTTAAGAAAACAAATTTCAAAAGGTATTTTTGAAGTGTAAACTTCTTTGGGCGCGTTGCGTTGATTGTGTGCACTGAACAAGACTGAGCCGTCATGCTCGGCTATGTAACGCTCGTTCGGGTAAAGTCGGCTCGAGTCGACTAAGGGAACGAGAGAAATATATCATATGGAGGTATTTAATTTCAATTAAATTGAAATTCAAATGAATAAATAAATTCATGTCCCCGAGCATATTCGATCCCGAGCCGCACGGGTGAGAAGCCGGCACGTTTGCATCAGACCAGCGCGGGACTCGTAAGCGAGTATTCATATTGTCTATTTATATATATATATATTATATATATATATGATATATAGTTTTTTCTTTTTTCTTTTCGTTGCCGTGTAGAAATATATTGTGATATATATACACGCGATTATATATCGCGGCCGCTTCCATAGCAACGGCCGCGAAATTGTATTTCGCGGACTGTGTTGCGTTCGCTAATTGGTAACTTCGCGGACGGTTAACCAAAAAATTTGTTGTATGTGTATGAGACATTATCTCTATAATAATATAATATAATACTTCTCGCTCAGGTAAGTTTTAGCATGTTTATTAAAATGATATGGATGACTCGGAAACGGATCAGTATATTCCGGATGTTAAATAACTTCCACACGCATTTACTATAATTTGTATTGCATTGCTTTAATTGCTCATTATATACGAATTTATAAGCATTTAATTCTTTTCTGTTACACAGGATGGATGAAGAAAATCAAATCGAAGACAAATTAAAACGAAAAAGGGAATTGTCTAATGCGCGCGTGAAGAAATATCGTCAAAAGCAGCACACTAAATTTCAGCAACTGAATTCGTCGATGCAGGATGACCCTAATGTAATATAGAACGAAAAAAAGTTGGATTTAGTATTATTAACCTCGCCTTGATGAAGTTTTCACTTCTGCTGTGTGGTTTTAAGCATACCAATTTTCTTGTTTCTTTGTTGTTTTATAAGAAGAGGTTAAATGATTTAATGTTTGAACGGTGAACTAAATCACACACGGAGCATTCAGGATGTCAGTTCTAAAACAATTTCATTTCTGGCATTATATATCAGTCAACATTGATAATACACGCTCCATTTCTATATTTTGAATGGGCGAAGAATTAATGCCATTTTTGCTAGTTCAAGTTTCTAAAAGTTAAAAATCACCATTTAAATATATTGTTTAACTCAAATCGTTTAAAATTTTCTGTTTTATAAAGATTTTCCCTTATTCCCACCAAGTAAAATAAACTACCTAAAAAAGAGAAATTTCTCGACAGATGGCAACACTGAGACTAATTGTCCACGCCACCTATATATAATAGCTGATAGCTGTGATACTTTTTACTTGGACATGAGCAAGTTTCCGAAAAACTCTACATACAGTATATTTTCATTACTTTGTTAATATAAACGAAAAAACATGGAATACTTCAATATACCAAATATCTTATAAAATTGTATAGAATCTAATAAGGCAGGAAGCTGTCTATAATATACTATAGAAAAAGCGTTTTCATTAAAGAAAATACGCAAAAAGTAAAGCAAACAAGGACTGGTGTAACGTTTGTATGTGTTTGTGTGTTTGTGTGGTTGTGTGTTTATATAAAAGGGCATGTTTCTAAAGCTACCCTCCTGTTTTTAATATAAACTGATAATTGGCCTTTTGGTACGTACAAAATCCCAAGCACAACGTTGAAGGTAGAATAAGAATTTCTGCTTTTTTCTTCCTTATTTGGAGTCTTATCCTGGTGGATTTAATTAAACAAGGTAAATGGCCGGCGAAGTGTATTTTTATGTCGACTGAATAATCGTGCGATATTTTTTCAGCGTCAGAGTCATAACCACCTCTGTATATACACCGGGCCAGCGCTGTACTACCGGATTTTTATTCATCTTTAATAATAATTAAAAAATGTCGTAAATTTTCATTCGTTCCGTTTCTTTTTTCTTTTTTTTTTTGCTTTTTTTCTGTGTATAATAACCGACCTAAACGAGTATAATAATAAAAGAGGAAGAGAAAGAGAACGAAGCGAAATCACTACTAAAGGCTGCGTCGGTTAAAAAATAATTATGAAAAATTACGGTGTAGAGCCTTTAAAGGGAAGTTTTTAACTTGATGCGACTTTAATTTTTTCTCTCTTTCTTTCTTTTGCCATTAATAAACCCTGACTGAATCTTATGGATCATGAACAAATACGGAAGAAGTATTATAGGGCTCAAATTGATTTTGTTAAACGTAATATTTTAAAGTGTGTATTGTGAGATAGAATTTACCTACTTTATTATTTAACAGATCTAGTAGCACTGTTTAAAACTACTAGTTACACTATTGAACAAACATATTATATAGTAAAAATTTTAATATATGTTAATTAGTGTGGAGGAAGTTCATTTAAAAGAGAATACATTTTTGATCCTAGCGTATTTGGCGAAAGATATAAGCTATGTATAACATTTAATAATGTGTACCTACTCTTACAAAACTTAATCTAATTTTTAATTAAATCCCCCCCCCCCCCACATAATTATCATGTATTAAAATTTTTACTGATTAACACAGGTGGTTTTTACATTAATTAATTTACTGGCTTGTTTGGGATCCATAAACATCAGCCATTTTTAACAAGGATATATACTTTTATATATAAATATTGACACTGTACTTAAGGCACTAGCACATACATATAAATAGGTATTGGTAACTTTCTTAGTGTAGTTCAAGTCTGTAAACTCTTCGATAATGACCGAGAGGTTGAAATACATGTCAGAGGAAAATAAATCTGTCCTAAGTGAAACAACATAACCTAGTGTTTATTCGTTTTAATATTCATAATGTTTCACCAAGAACCAATCGTAGATTCTATAAATTTTATATATAAATATGTTGTAATATTAGTATTTATAATAAATTTACTGATGATTTTTTGGTGTCTGGGATTCCGGATATAGATGTGAATTAATAATATGTGAAAAATGTTTCGCCACCGCAAACCACATCAAGGATATGTTTTGAGCTAACTGACTCGCGTTCGATCGAAATATCCACGTCTAATGAAAGATTTTACAAATTAAGGAATTTCATACATACATCAATACCAATAATAATAATGGTTTATTTGTCTAAAATATATCTTCCAATTTACAGGACAAAAAAAGAAATATAACGTTGATTGTCATGGTTAGTGTTACGCTATGCCACACAATAAGAAGAAAGGTTCAAACTTTTCATAGGCGAGCTGTTCGAATATATTTTTTAGATTATCGTACCCCTGGTGTAATGTATGAATTAATAATTCACGCTAAAATTAATCACATATGTTGAAGAGGTTGTAAAAAAAATATTACAATTTAGATTTTTCAATTCAGTTTATTTAAGAAAAATTGCCGTTATTATTTTAGCCTAACCACAAAATACAGAATACATTGAAAATTTTCTTCCATATTTATTTTTTAGAAAATATCAGTTTACCGTGTTACGACGTTCCATATGTCTACTGTGCCTATTTGTATATTGTAAATATCTTATTCCTTAATATATTGTAATCATAATTTCAAACCAAAAAAAGAAAATATTAATATTCTTAAAGAAAACATATCCAAAAACAAATTATCTATTAGTTTGTAAACGATGGGGACACCAAATGTGGTTGCTTATTCGCACAGTAATTAAAACACTGAAGCATTTCATATATTGGGATTGTATATGAACTTTCTTTGAAACCTTAAATTTAATAAATGCATTTAAAGTAAGATGTGGCTGCGCCCTTTATTTTAAATTAAAATGTAATTTAGATGAACTAAACCTTCTTCTTACTCTATACAGTGCCATCCATATTTCAATTTTCGATACATAAAAAGTATAATACATACGTCTTTATTAGTACTACAGAGATAACGTTTTGCTCAAAATTCTTTTTAATATCTAAGGCATAAATTAAAAGAAGAGTAAATAAAACAGCATGTTGTGAATTAACCCCCCTTTTGGATGATGGATATCGGTGGTTGAAATTTGAACCATACCTTCTGGGCCACGGGTTGAGCCTGCCATTTTATCATTGTTACCAGCTAATGAAGACCTTATAGTCCCAGATAAGTGTCATAATTTATTAAAATAAGTTTATTTGATAATATCAATTAGTAATTGTAGGAATTAAGTAAGTCTGTCGATATCTTCAGATCGGAGACCTTTGTAAAGCTTTGTTTAATTTAGTAATTTTATAAAATATAAATAAGTCTACCTTACAAGGTTTTCAATGTCTTTTTTTTATTTTAGAGAAATTATTTCAAAAGGCCCATTATATAGGGTGAACTTAAATAATCTTGGCATTTGTCATACGATTGTTAATTTTGTATAAGAGATAAGCAAGAATAGCTTACTGTAATTCTGATTTTGTGTAATACGTTAATATTTTTGATTACTTAAGTGGTCGTTTGACCTACATTATAACCATTTGTAAGCGAATAAATTTGCAAATTTTTCGAGATCCACAGTGATATTTCACAGATTGTGTTTTCTCTAAATTTAGGAGTGTTTTGATTATTTGTAATTGTTATCTTAATCTCTTCTGTTCAACATTTAGTATCATCTTTTTTTTTATATTGCATATCAAATTTAGTATATTTAAATATTTAATATCTTTTTTTTTTAATTCAGTATGAGTTGATAGGTGCCTTGTTTTTTTTTTAAATCATCATTGGATTGTTGTGCTTATGTCATTGTTTGATATACAAGGTGTACCATCACGAGCATATGTGTGCTTCAGTGGCATAATTTGAATTTGGTTCCTTATTTTTCACATGATTTTCTACTCGATCATTTCTTATGACTTTTTTTTTTAAATTATTATCCCATATTTGACTTTTTTTTTTTTACTATAGGTATATATAAACATTCTATATGAGAATTAAATTTAGAATTCATGGTTTGAATTTGGTTTGTTTTATTGCGGAGTTGCTTTCACCTATTTCCACCTGATTTTTCTTACCATCTACAATCCGTGTTCGTTATCTTCGATAGGCTTTAATTACGCGGTGACGCCCTATTAAAATTAGCTTTATGACGTTTCGACCCATCTTCACTGAGTAAAGCGGCAGCCTAAATGACAAGAATGGCAGGTAGGTGGGCATAGAGGTTGTGACTCATGTGGAAGTCTTATTAACAAACAGTTTGACTTTGTAATTTCAAGAAACATACACAAATACATCCATTGTACATAACTTTCATCTATACATGAAAGAAAATTTCAAAATCTTAAATGTATAAGAACAAAATATATTATTATTTATATTCATTTAAAATACGTCTGTTTTATCACAGCTATCTACAATAAAACCCAGGAAAATGGTATATCATTTACAGTAGGGTTTGCAATATTGCCAAAGACATTAGAAAGGGGATTTAAGGTAAAAAAGAACTTTTGGGTGATATTACTGAAGACATGGCGTTTCCTGTCAATACAGATCAAATGAATAGTGAGAGCAACGACTACGATAGCAGTATGCAACCCCATCTAGGCGAAACTTGATTTTAATATATACTTTTACTTTCTTATACGTACCTAGTATAAGGAAGTATTGTGATGATTAAAAATTTCGACCTCGAGATTTTTACATATGGCCACGTTTTGAAGTCCCCTGATACCGAAAAAGTGGTTTTTAAAAAATGTCACTGTGTATGGCTGTGTGTGTGTCTGTATGTCTGTGTGTGACCACGATAACGACCAAACCGCTGTAAATATCAATTCCAAATTTTGTATTTACGTGTATAATCTCCCTCTTGAGATCTGACTAGTTTTTCAGTAAAATCGGTAGACCGGAAGTAGCAGTTTACTTCAGTGAAAAAATCGAATTTTGCCAATATTTCGTCAACTACTAAGTTTAAACAAATTTATAAAGAAATCATATATACTTAGAATTAAAATTGAGAACAATTTTATTTAAAAAGTTTTTCGAAATTCCTACCGAAAGTAGGTCTTTTACTCTTATAGAAAATCAGTTTTTTGCGAATATTTCGCAAGTCATGCGTTCTAGACAAGTACGTTACGAGTATAAAAGATATTTTCAATATCTTTTGTATAAAAAAAATTTCAAAGTTCAGACCGGAAGTACCACTTCTACTCTTATCGAATAGCGATTTTTTGCAAATAAGTCGTAAGTTATGCATTCTATATATATTTATCAAGAGTACAAAAGTATTTAGAACTGGATTTGCAATATTTTTTGTATATATGAAAATTCCAAATTCGGACCGGAAGTAGCACTTTTACTCTTAGCGAGTAGCACTTTTTTGATATCTTGCAAAGTATGCATTCTATAGAGATTTATTAAGAGAATAGAAGTACTTAGAACACCTTATTTTTTTTATTGTAGATAATACTATATATACTTTTGTGTAGTGTTATTATGTGAAACACCCCAGAGTTATATATTTTTATACTAGAAAGTTTCGAAAAAAATAATGTATTTAAGTAGTACACAATTTTTAGATGAAAATTTCTCCATGAACATTATTTTACAATAATCAAAATTAACATTTTTTACCACAATCAGCTTGTTGAAAGCTAGTTGTAAAAGAGAAAATTAGATATACTTCGTTCTCATAATATACCTACTATATTATTTCCCGTTTATTATTTATTTCAACAGTTGTAGTTGTTTGGTCCAATTCTTTCGTCCATAAACAGTCTTTGTTTATTCACTTCGTCTTTGTCCGTAGCTGCATGCTCAGTCGTCTTAAAAAAAACTTGTGCACGAACATCAAAGAGGCCATCGAGGAGTGTGGCTACTCCTCAGCTAATATACTGTGACGTAGATCATACGTGGAGGACTGTCGAAGGGAGAATGAAAGAGCACGAAAATGTTACAAACAGATTTAACTATTCCTTATCACTTTTAGAATATAATCACATATTTAGTGTCATCTTCGAGACGTTCCATGTGCAAGATCAAAGTATTAGCCATAATATAGAAAGCTTAGAAATGAATACGTTTCATGAGTTAGGGGTAATATTAATTGAGCCCTCAGAGTTAAATAATTGTAACCTACTAAATTTAGAATTGTAATTTTGTGTTCACCCATTACAAGTGTTGTTATGCTACGCAATGCTATTTGTGTACTTTATTTAATAAGCGCGTTTTAAAGTCATACACACATAATTATAAAATATTTCTCAAAATATTTGTCTTTCTAATAATTAGTTTGTTGGTAGTGTTAACTAAAATCCTAATTATTTAAGTAGAATTGTCACTTTGCTTAGTATCTTACTTTAATCGAATTCTAAATACATAAGTGGAAACGATATATTATTCTTCTTTGACCACTTCCTCTCCTTCCTAACCACATTATGCAAATTTGTCACACCTACAAACATCCAACGTAAAACAAGAAAAGGTGAAATGTTCCGAACGAACTTCTGCAACCTTTTCTAAACCAGTAATAAAATCGCGTGAAGATACATACTTGGTGTAAGTGTCCGTAGTGTGTAACCTACTAGAATTTATTACCAGAAACAACAGAAGAAGATCACACAGACAATTTTAAAAATTTACTATAGCTTCTGTAGCACAAAAGATCAGACCATGTCGGCATACGGTCGAGGACGAAAGCAGGTGTTGTTCTCCCATTATTTAAGAGCTCGCCTTCGCCGTATATATGTACAAAAGGTTGCTGCTTTGCTCCCCCGGTCCCGATTCGAGACAATTGCAGCCATCTTGGCGCCAGGAAAACCGATCGATGCCGTACACCTGTTCAGGTATATACGGTACGGTGCTCGTATTTAGACTCGCGCTCACTCTACTGACATCGTGCAGGCAGCGTAGGAGGCAACGGCCTCGACGTTCTTATATGTCTATGTATACGTGGTGTGGACAAGTTGGGACCAACCGTAATAACTATCAGATTAACAAGTGGTTTCATGCAAATACGATTTCGTTTCGTTTCTTTCTTTGCTGGCGTGTTTTCTTTTGAATTTCTTTTCAATATGAGATTAGATTTTTAAAATTTATATTATTCCATGTAATTCTGAATGTATGTTTCGCAAAAACTAGCAATTCGATTTTTGCTTTCTTATACGTAGTATAAGGAAGTATTGTGATGACGAAAATTTTCGACCTCGAGATTTTTGCAGATATCCACGTTTTGAAGTCCCCTGATCCGAAAAAGTGGTTTTAAAAAAATGTCTGTGTACCTATCTGTCTGACTGCGCGTCTGTCTGTGACCACGATAGCGGTCAAACCGCTGGAAATATCAATTCCAAATTTTGTATTTACGTGTATAATCTCCCTCTTGAGATCTGATTAGTTTTTCAGTAAAATCGGTAGACTGGAAGTAGCAGTTTACTTCAGTGAAAAAATCGAATTTTGCCAATATTTCGTCAACTACTAAGTTTAAACAAATTTATAAAGAAATCATATGTACTTAAAATTAAAATTGAGAATAATATTTAAAAAGTCTTTTGAAATTCCTACCGAAAGTAGGTCTTTTCTCTTATCGAAAATCAGTTTTTTTGCGAATATATCGCAAGTCATGCTTTCTAGTTAGATACATTACGAGTATGAAAGTATTTAAATTATAATTTTAAATATCTTTTGTATAAAAAAAAATTCAAAATTCGGACCGGAAGTTGTAACGGTAGGCCCTGTATATAATGAATAAAATACAAATATAATATAACATCCCAAATATTTATATTAAGGTAGTGTGTATTATGATATTATGGTAGATAATAAATCAACACAGATCGGGAAACATGTATTATTCATTTATTTGTATTAAATTATTATATTCCTGTTTAAAATGTTTCTATATAAATTCTGTATATGTAAGAAAGAAATAGTGCGTAGGTGTATCGGTGTGAAAGAATGAAAAACACAAGTGGCGTCAATATTATCGCAGCCAGCCAGGAAGTTATGCGACATAGATAAGAAACCGTTTGTGTGCAACCGACACGTGGAACCTTGAATGTGATGAAGAAATGTAAAGTACATAGGTGGCCCGGGGTAACCCCGAGCAAGAATACGGTGTGACATGCCTTAAGCAAGGAGAGGCAAGCAGACGTTCCCTAGCCGGCGCATGAATAGGTTCGCAGGTCGTGTTAAGTAGAATAACACTAGACCGCACCCAAGAAAAGGGAACGGTTCTCACAGGCTAACAGTGCGAATACAAGTAATTCTACGCACTAGAAAAAAGTAAAAGAAAAAGCCTAGTGAGAAAACTGTTATAAGTTTTAATAAAACAAATAGTGGGTCAAGTGAAGTAAAAGTTCTATTAATAATTAAGTGTGTGCCGTATCTCCAGACAAAGAAGACGACGATTTCAGTCTACCCTGGGAAAGCGGCCCAGCGGCGTCAAAGCATCGTATCAGGTACCCAACGTTGTTTGAATTAAAGGCCTATATCATACATGTTTTTTTTTATAAAACAATTCAATTAGCATCTAATTAAATCCATGGTATACTGTATAGGTAAAGCGTCATTGCATTGTTGTTAATTATATTTGCCCATGTTGTAATTAATGCGTAATTTGTATTGTGTTGTACCAGTTGAATTATATTTTGTTTCTATAACCTTTGTTTGTAACTTGATCTGTGTTGATGGTGTTTTTAATCAATATATTAATAATGTTTAAATATTCTTTTGCGTATTATTTGTTTACCTTACTATAAGAAATTTGGAATATAAAATAGAAGTAATAGTACGTGCAGGACAATAACCTTAGTGTCTAAATACCTGAACCGTCTTGAAATTAAGAGTCTTATGCTAAACCGAACTATTTAACTGAGCTAAAGTACGAGGAGTGTTCATTAAGTTTATTCATTTCATCAATAAATCAGTTTTATTCAATTTAATTTCACTATTAAATTTAAGTTTATATTATTTTATATTATTTAAATACGTACTATTACAAAGTACCACTTTTACTCTTACCGAATAGCGATTTTTTGCAAATATGTATGTCGTAAATTATGCATTCTATATATATTTATTAAGAGTACAAAAGTATTTAGAGTTGGATTTACAATATTTTTGTATACATAAAATTTCAAAATTCGGACCGGAAGTAGCACTTTTACTCTTAGCGAGTAGCACTTTTTTTCGAATATCTTGCAAAGTATGCATTCTATAGCGATTTATTAAGAGAATGAAAGTACTTAGAATAGGATTTTGAATAAGTTTTGTATACAAAAATTCTTAAAATGGTATAGTTTGAAACGCTCATATGTATAAGAAAGTCGTGTGGTGGCCACAACTCATTTTTTTTTATTCGTGATCAAAGGGTGCATGTTTTCAATAACACGTCTAGGAGAACATAAAAAGATTTCTATTCCAAACTTGTTTCAAAGTGAAATCATAGACAGACGGATAAATAATTGAAGAGGAACTCTAAGATTTCATTTTATATGACGTCAAAGTTAATAAAGCAAATATAATCGCTGGTGTATATAGAGATAATCAATCTCATTTTTCAACTGCTTCCGTAAAAAGTGCACATAAAGTGTCTGTCCCTAAATTATTAAGACATGACTACGATGAGATGATATATGTATGTGTACAACATACATATTCCATTTTACGTAAAACTTGATTTACGGATCCCATCAATTTGGCGAATTGAAAAAATTACATTTTATTAAACACAGAAGATTAGATATAATTTTTATGAAACGGTATGAATCTTATTGATATGAATAGCTATACTAAATCATTGCCCGTTATAGACACGGTAATTCAAATATCTCAATATGTAGTATATCGAACTAATTCGTCAATAAATATAAATAGAAATGTTTTATGAGCCCAAAATAAATTATATTCCTTTAGTTAAAATACTTTTTTTTCTAGTAATTTTTTCAATTCTATATTTATTCAATATGAGTTCCAGGAATTCTGTTACATGAAGTATGGCGACATCCCCTTACATGAACTACTTTATTTTCTTTTGTAATAGGTATATTTCATTCGGTATATTGATAGTATTTAGTCAAGATTTCATTTTCTATTGGCAAATTGATTTTGTGAGAAAAGATTTCCCTTTTGCCAGGTATATTTAAAATATAGGACATTCATAATAAATATTTATTTGTATATTATGGTATTTTATCTAAATTGAATAGAGCTATAATGGAAAAATCTCCGTGATTCTCTTGAAACCAATTCTGATAGAAATGAGGCTGAGCTATGTGAAAGCGGGAATGAAGTTGGGTATTTGGATTCTGATGAAAGCAGCAACATGGAACTTTCATTTGATGAAAAACGAAGATATTTTTAATGAAAAAAATTACTTTCTTATACGTATGAGCGTTTCAAACTATACAATTTTAAGAATTTTTTTATACAAAACTTATTCAAAATCCTATTCTAAGTACTTTCATTCTCTTAATAAATCGCTATAGAATGCACACTTTGCAAGATATTCGAATAAAAGTGCCACTCGCTAAGAGTAAAAGTGTTACTTCCGGTCCGAATTTTGAAATTTCATGTATACAAAAAATATTGCAAATACAACTCTAAATACTCGTGTACTCTTAATAAATATATATAGAATGCATAATTTACGACATATCTACAAAAAATCGCTATTCGGTAAGAGTAAAAGTGGTACTTCCGGTCCGAATTTTGAAATCTTTTTTATACAAAAGATATTTAAAATTATAATTTAAATACTTTTAGACTCGTAATGTACCTGCCTAGAAAGCATAACTTGCGAGATATTCGCAAAAAACTGATTTCGATAAGAGTAAAAGACCTACTTCCGGTTGGAATTTCGAAAAACTTTTTTAAGATAATTCGTCTCAAATTTAATTTTGAGTACATTTCATTTCTTTATAAATTTGTTTAAACTTAGTAATTGACGAAATATTTGCAAAATTCGATTTTTTCACAGAAGTGAACTATTACTTCCGGTCTACCGATTTTACTGCAAAACTAATTAGATCTCAAGAGGGAGATTATACACGTAAATACAAAATTTGGAATAGATGTCTACAGCGGTTTGACCGCTATCGTGGTTACAGGCAGACACACAGGGACAGACACACAGACATTTTTTAAAAACCAGCGTTTTGGTATCAGGGGACTTCAAAACGTGGCCATTTGCAAAAATCTTGAGGTCGAAAATTTTCGTCATCACAATACTTCCTTATACTACGTATAAGAAAGTAAAAAAAAAGATGAACCCAAAAATCAAGATAAAGTAGCTGAAATTTCTGTTGATGGGACCATATGGGAAGCACTGCAAGAAGGTAGGGATAGATCGGCAAAACTAACGGCTTACGGCAAGAGAAGCGCATTTCAGCTGATAGTTGATGAAAGTATGTTGGAACAAATAAAAATTTTCACCGAAATACAAGAGTTTCAAATTTTACTTCATATTTATGCTCCAAGCAATGGGGACTTCTTTTCAGAGACAATGCTCAGAGACAAATTTACGAAAACCCTACGATTTTATAAGGTATGACAAAAGATCTGAACCAAGTCACTTTTACAAACTGAAAGTTTGCTTTAGTTACTCATACATGAAATAAATTTACTTTACAGGGTTGTAATAGGCCTGACGCATACATTACCACTGATGAACGATTATTCCTAACAAAAAGTAGTTGTCGATTTACACAATACGTGCAAAACAAGCCAGATGAATTTGGCAAAAAATTTTGGTTAACAGTAGACGTAAACAGTAAACATCTTATAAATGTCTTCCCGTACTTAGATAAAGACAAAACCCGAGCATCAATACCTTTAACCGATTTTGCAATGTTTAAACTTGCTGAACCGCAAACAGCGTGTGGAAAAAAATATAAACACCGATAATTTTAATACTCAGTTCAAAACATAAGTTAGTAAAAATTCGAGACAATAAACCTTAATTTTTATAAGAAAACCAAATTTGGCGTTGATGAACTTAACGAAATGGCATGAAAATATAGCTTCTCGCAGATAATTTCTACATGTCTTCTTAGATTTGGTGACAATTAACACTTGGGTGCAATACAAAGGAGCAATAAAGGCAAATATAACAAGAAAAAAATTCTTTTTCAATTAGCTAAAGAATTTCTGGGTGAATATAATTCTGCAAAATCGAATGTTGTAAAAAACTAATAACATTTGTTTTTTGAAATGTAAAAAATATGTTGCTCACCAAAATTAAATAGTGCTCTAAATGTATAATGAATAGTATGTATTTTTTTAATGAAATAAGTTATGAAATATATTAATCTATTTTTTAATAATATATCATTTCTTAAAATATATTTTTCTAAATGGATTTTGCTCAAAAAAGGAATTTTATGTATCCGTCGATATTACGCATTTCAGTAAAAATACAACATGAGCACCCTACAAAGATTTCGGTAGGTCAGTGTTAAAAAAGTAACTAGAGATGCGCACGACAAAACTAATAAATTCAATATCACTAAATTTATCATGTTCACATTTTTCTTGTACCGTCGCTACTTGACCTACAACAGCACATATTATCTAAACTAGTCGGCACTAATAAATCGCTTATTCCAATCAGAATCATGATACATTTGTACATTGTAACTTACGATTCGGCAACACATTTGAGTCAATACTACTCAATACCTTGACACTACTTGACAATGGAAATAATAAGCGATAATTTCTTCTATACTGATAGAAATATTGACGAAATTGAAACGCAACACTACCGTTTACTCTATTAATTTTATATCTGAAAGTTAAAGGTATTATAACAACCCAATTGTTTCGCGGAATTTCGGTAGTCGATAATTATCATGTCTGTCATTAAATTATTATTTGATTAAATTAAGTACTGCTGTTATTCATTATTTTCGAGAAAGTAAATAAATGTGCCTTGGTATTTTATTACTTCTACTTCTATGTTTAAAGCGTATGTGTTGTTATGCCTGGAATTCACTTTTGTATTTGGGCCTTGTAAGGTTATGTGTTTTTTTTGAATTACTTAAAGAATTGTCTAGAGCACGTGACTTTTCGAACAACCCTCGTACATCTTACAGTATCTTGGAAGGCAATGACCATTAGTTGTTTATCTGAGCGGGTCTTATACATGATTGTTTGCTCTCGGAACTTGTTATGTGAAATGCCTTTGACAGCTGCGTATGCTATGTTTTCGGTTAAAAAAAACCCTCTTTGTGAGTGTGATTTTGTATCTTATGTCACGTAAACTAATTATCTTAATTCTAACTTATTTTATCCTACCTGTGACAACATCCTTGTGCTATATGATTTACTTTTACATGCCTGCTCGGACCTTGTTTACAACTATTTATTTATATCTTCCGATGCCTGAGAAGTGCCTTTAACCTGTGGCATTTACGGGACCGCTGTAGTTGCCATAGATTTACATTCGTTGAGACAACAGTCCGGATTTATTGTGTTCTCTGTCGTTTGTATTTATACGTCTTGTAGAACACGCAGATGTGCTTCGGCCGAATGATGTTTTTCTATCATTAATTCATCTCTAAAAATGTAATAGATGTTAGATAGGGAATACCTTAAAATCTTGGGCATACTATTAATTGTTTTGCAGTTCGCTCTGTTGCTTTAGCATCGAAATTTTATGTGATGGAATCATCTGTTGGTTTATCCCCGGTACAGCTGAATAGGGGTTAAGTGTTGTTGTTACTCTGAAATATATGTGTAGATCGGTTTTACTAACCGTCTTCTCGTAGCATATTAAGAGCTTGGAACTTCTATTTATATTTACCTGCAGTTTCCGATGATCTTTAAATCAATTTGGTCTTTATCTAAGTTTGTTTACTTTGTCACCTAGGTTCGTTGTTGTCAGATTTTCTAGTGCGATGCCGTTCAGGGCACCAACCGTACAACTGCGTGCGTAACTATTCGTTTTGGAATCACATGGTTTCGGATCACTGTGACAGGCTAAGTTTGCTTCCATCGCGGTCATTGTTGTAAATTGAGAGTTGCAAATAATCGGAAACTTCGAGATTTATTAGAAACATGTTACTGTCAATCTTCCCTCGTGATACATTTTGTGGTTGTTGGAAGGTACAAATCTTTCGTGCGGTTCTAGGGTAATTTTCTTTTGTTTCGGTTTTGTGGTCCTGCGCAAGATGCATATCCGTCGGCGTCGGGAAACACGCTTCACTTACAAAGTCTATTCTCGTGTGAGAACATTGTGTGCAATCTGCTTATTTTCCTGTAGTAACTTTGTTACATTATCTATGTAGATTTTTTCGCGGATGCGGCTCTAAATGGAATAAGCAGCAGATATCGATACCTTAGTTTTGGTTTTTTAACGTGAATTTTTACCGAAATACCGTTACCTAAAATTTACGAATGGCCACGTGCTGGTTTTTTTTTTAATCTAAATTTTGCACCTTTGAGTGACTTGTGAAGTCGTTTATCGCGGAATCTCCATTATCATTTTGGGGTAAGTGTTTGAAACCTTGTGTTAATTTTCGGGATTTTATCTTTGTTTCTTTTCTCTTCTAATTTAATAGGATTCTTATTGACGGGCACAAAAGCCCTCAGTAGTCATTTTTCTGGTATTGTCATCCCACTTTATCGTTGAAGAGTGTGGTGGTTTCCATCGTTGCTACAGTGGTTGCACCTATACGTCCATCTTGTCTGTTGAAGTGGAATCTTTCATCGAGGGGCCCTCCGCCATTTTGGTTACCGTTGCGGCCATCCTGCATCCATCTTTACAAATAAGTGCAACTAATGTTGTAATTTTCACCATAATTTTCGACTGTTTATCGACGACTTTATGCCAGAGTGCTGGACTTCATCTTACCTAAATTTGACCTAAGAATTTTTGAGTGGCTATAATAACTAATGCACCACTTAGTTAACTGCAAGGTCACATATTAATCCTAATTAAATTACCGTTATTTTTCTTGTTATTTTTTATGCAAACTGGAATTGCTGAATACAGAGTGACCCTAAGAAGATTTGATAAGGGCTCTCACTGTTATGTTGAATATTTAGTTCAATAATAATTTTAGTAGGTCATTACCGTAATTATATAACTCTTTGTTGTGTCGAATATTTAATTAAATAATAATTGTAGTAAATTCATTACCGTAGCACTATATCTCTTTGGAGTGTTAATCTTTAAATTAGTAGTAATTCTAGTATTTTCATTACCGTAATAATAATAGTATTTCTCTTTGATGTGTTGAATTTTAATCTTGTTTTTGATAATAATTTTTGCACGTTTATTACCGTAAATTAGAAATTTGACTTTCACGTATGTTCTTTTTAATTTTCTGAGCTATTGGAATTAGATAAGTCATTGTAGAAAATTTAAATACCGAAGCTCGGTAGATTCTTTTGTGCTAATACTGGTTTTCCATTGTAACTTTCAATAGCGTCTTTTAATTGAATAATAAATGTAAACAGCTTATTTAGTTATTTCAAATTTTGTCTATGTAATTTCACGATTTACCTTTCACTGAATTGATTAAATTATTTTAAGCCTTGTGCGCTAACGTAAATCTATTTTATTTTCTTGTATCTATTTAATTTGGAACTTCGCCGTTGGTGGCGTTTTATAATAACAAATGTATATTGGCCTGTAAGGCAAGGAAACGTTTCTACGCCGACCATCCTCCTGCCGAGGCGCAGAGGTTCTATTGTATTTGTTTTTGTCTCCAAAAATTTTCATTACTTTGTTAAATATTTATTAAATCATAAAATCTTACAATTTTAACTGTCAACATTTTAATTACACAACATATTTATATATATTGATTCTACTTTTTATAACTGTCATCATTTAATCATTTTTCAAAAAAAAAGAACAATTCTATTAATATAGCACCTTTCTTCACATCATAATTTCTTTTCTTTTAATTATTATTACCCCAACAAACCTTACCTTCGTCGATTATATTTGTGACAAGCAGTTGAATAGGTGCAAACGTTTATACCGGGTGATCAATAGGAAACCCGCTGGAGGAACACAGCCAGTGGATGCTCATCGGAGGCGCAGGTAGGTTATCGTTTAGGTAACATAGTGTTCTGGTGCCCGGACAACGTCGCTCGCGTCGTTGCCGACCGACGCTCTACTATTAGGTTTTTTAGTTTATCTGAACCGTCACGCCGTCTGCGACAGAGTTAGCTCGGCCCTGCGTTTTCCAGATTCAAACATCTCCTATTGTGATTCTCCGTTTTCTTTAACTTAATTTAGTCTGCTATCTTAGTGCGACGTGGTTCCGGCGTAACAGTGTTTTATAAATTATAATACAGTCATACACACACGCTGCACTGTTGATTTGGCTAATCTCGTCCACAAGTAGTGTAGTGTTCATTCTATATTATCTATGGTTAATATACTTTTAAATAATTTTTAATTACGAAACAATTTCTAGACCACCTGTACATTGTCTTAATTCCGTGTTTTTTTGATTTCATGCTGTTTTTCATGAAATAAACAAGCTGCCTACCAATAAAAAGTCTGCTTCTTCTAAAGGGAACTGAAAAAAATCTATAATAAATCCCAGAACTGCGTTAGAAATACATCAGCAAAACATTTTCTTTATTTATACCACATAGAGGAACGGCCAAACGCACAAAGAAAACTAAAGTGCTGCTAAATTGATTTATCGCAAAGTGGTGGGCGATGGAAAAATTAAATTCCTAAAAAACACGCCTTCCGATCCTGTCAATAAATTCTTCCTTTTTGTATAGTTATATATAGGTATACAAAATGTAGCTGAGCCGGGGAACCTGCGTATAGATAAGAAGTCAGGTGAAAAAGTGAAAAGGGTGAATTGAGAAAGCAGGAAAGAGATGCAAAGTCAATAAAAACCCGCTGGTGTCTTGACAAAAAGTAATTTTGTAAGATAGAAATTTGATCTAGTCTTCCACTGTATTGTAAATTATTTTTTTAATAACTGCAATATGATACTTGTAAATATTTAAAATTATAAACAAACCCGGTGTCGGCTAAACATGATATCGCCAAACATATCAAATTATGTGGTAATGAAATTAATATTACGATGAAATATATATTTTATTCCGTCACAGTTTTTATTTAAATGGGTCTTTTACAATCTAAATTAGTAGGTGATATATTTCTTATGTACATATTAGGTAAATGCATTAGATAAATTGAATTTTTACTTTCTGAAGTGTCGCAGACATCTATGCTGAGTTCAGTATTGCTTATAATTTCTTAAAATAAATGAAATAATAATGTTGAATTTTGTGTAGAATTGTGATTTATTCAGTAAAAGTTTGCATATTTCTAGGAATCTTAATTAGAAATAACTTCGGACGTCACCTGTACTAATACTATATTCAGCCATTTTCTATGGAGAGTAAATGATACGTTATGCTAATATTTTAACATTCTTATACGTAGTATAAGTATTGTGGTGACAAACATTTTTCTACGTTTCTCAATACAAGACTTTATATTTAATGGTAAAGTTTCCTTTTGAGATTGACTAGATTTTCAGTGAAATTGACAGACCAGATTAACTTCAGTGAAAAAATTAATGTTCTTTTATTGATAATTTAATGCATGTGTAAAAAAGCCCATAAAACGGGATTGTTTTGTCACATTGACAGCGAAAAAGGTTAACTTTTAAATCGGCAAAAAAGATGTCTACCTTTGATAGACCCGACATATTTTTTTTTTATGTTATAAAATCAACAAAGTCTCGTGTAATTATAAGTGAAAAAAGTACTCAAAAATGAATTTGGGAACAACTTTATAAAAATAGTCTTCCAAAATTTGGACCAAAAGTAACACTTTTACTCCTATCAAATAAAAGTTTTTATGCAAATATATCACAGATTAAGCATTCTATACAAACTTATTACTTTAAAAGTGTTTAGATCTTGATCTGGTAAAATAAAAACAAAATTCGTACAGGAAGGTTCGATGTTAGTGCGTGCCTAAGTTCTTCTTATAAACTACACATTACCTATTTTTGTATATTTTCTTACTTCATTGCTGTGTTACGATAATCATGCGAACCGTTACACCAGGAATTACAATTTGGTATTAAGCTTACTACAGATTTTAGGCATTCTCAATTTTTATTACTTTGTATTAAGATCGACTGAGGTGATACAGGTAGGTACTAGATTATATAAAAATTATACGTTAATTGGGATTACCACCAAATTATAAGGACGAGTGCTTGAAATTTTCGAGTATGATGACGAAAAGAAAAAATTGAAGGTATTTTGACTTCCAAATAATAAAGCTTCATACAATTAAAAAAGATTAGAATATATGTCACAAGATTTAATTGTCTATTAATTATAGAATTAGAAGGAATTGTCATAAAAGGGTTGTATCAGAAACAGACTGTTTTTGAATCTTAGCAAAATGTCAATAATTAACTTCGGTATAAATTTTAAAAACTACAAATCATTAGCTGTTAATGTTGGAGGTGAATGTTTTAGGCCGCAAAATGAGTTGGGTAAGTCACACTGAGAACCAAGTGCAGGAAAACTATCTTTCTACATGAGTGCATTTTTAAACCACAAGCTTCTGAAAGGAGCGAGTGCATTTAATTGAGCGAATGCGCAAAAAAGTCTTCACGCAGGGGGCTTGTACAATATTTTTTTGTAAAAATCTGTCAGTGTCGCTTAATAGGTCGTCAAATAGATGTCGCTTACAAATTTATTGGAAGAATTTTTGCAATAACATCCTTTTTCCTTACTTTTACTAAAGGGAAATCCAGAATAGTGTTATTTTTAAAAACTAAATGTTTATACTATCAAGAACGTTTTTTTAATGCCACCAAGAGCCAGTGTTTTTTTTTTGCAAAATTTACAGTTGAGTCGACAGGGAAGCACTCGTTCCTGTTCGAGCAATGCATACGAAAAGTGTTAGTTTGAAGGTGGTAAGAATAAAAATCTATTAATACTAATTATTACCTGATTATCTAAAAAATGTCTGTCAAAAGTGTTAAAGATCAATTGAAGATCTATTTCTCATTGATACGATCTGTATACAATCAGGATGTGGCAAGTGAAGCGTACTAGAACGATGTAAATAAGTTGCAATTCTTTTAATCGGTAGCCCGGAAGTAGCAGTTTACTTCAGTGAAAAAATTGAATTTTGCCAATATTTCGTCAACTACTAAGTTTAAACAAATTTATAAAGAATTCATATGTAATTAAAATTAAAATTGAGAATAATTTTATTTGAAAAGCTTTTCGAAATTCCTACCGGAAGTAGGTCTTTTACTCTTATCGTAAATCCGTTTTTTGCGAATATTTCGCAAGTCATGCTTTTTAGACAAGTACGTTACGAGTATAAAAGTATTTAAAACATAATTTTCAATATCTTTTGTATAAAAAAATTTTCTAAATTCAGGCCGGAAGTACCACTTTCACTCTTATCGAATAGCGATTTTTTACAAATATGTCGTAAGTTATGCATTCTATATATATTTATCAAGAGTACAAAAGAATATAGAACTGGATTTGCAATATTTTTTGCATATATGAAATTTCAAAATTCGGACCGGAAGTAGCACTATTACTCTTAGCGAGTAGCACTTTTTTGATAATATGTTGCAAAGTATGCATTCTATAGAGATTTATTAAGAGAATAGAAGTACTTAGAATAGGATTTTGAATAATTTTTGTATAAAAAAATTCTTAAAGTTCGATAATTTGGAACACTCATACGTAAAAGAAAGTCGTGTGGTGGCCACACCTCATTTTTTTATTCTTTTTAATTGTATATTGAATTTATGATCGCTAATAAATATTATTATTATTTATATAAAATATTTCAAAACTTATAACGGGAGTAAATTTCTTTAAATAAAATATAGGATAGCGTTTCCGTCTGCCATAATTAACTCCAATTAAGAAATTAAATAAACCGACCGTGTAATTTCACGATTCCAATGTCAGTCAATTAGAATTATCCGTTGCGTCATGTTTTATTTAGAAATTTAATTAGTTTTAATCAATTTTCCTCTGCCGTACTAGCGTGTGTTCATACCACCAAAACGTAAAACAACAGTTTGCATGTTTATAAGTCCATATTAACTATCATGCATATACATGCAAGCAACCATAACGCAGCACTATAGTATTTTCAATTCATTTTAAACTGGAATTATCAAGTTTAGCAACCTTCTAAATATCTAATTTATGTGACTATAAACTAATTATAGTATTGTTTACATTTTGTAGGCAATCGAAGTTGTAAAATTGTAAAAAAATATGAAATTGGTTTTTACTATATGGGCATTTAATTTAAACATAATTAAAAAGGTTAATGTTCATTATTGAACGAAGCTAACGAAAAAATAGTAGGCGGCAGGGAACACTGATGAAAAAAACAAGGAGCAAGACCAACTGGATCTCGCTATCGCAGCATGATATCATACAGAGATTTGTATGATTCTGATAATCTAAAAATTGCGGCCTCTACCTAGCGTCATCAGTCTATTGCATGATAAAATATTTAATAATCGCGGAGAATCTTGAAAACTCATGCTAAAACATGCAATATGATTGGATTATTCTTAGCCCAGTTAACACTTAATTTATTATTATTATTATTATTGACATCTGACTGACTTGACATTTATTTTGAATATTTGAAGTCTTGGTTTTTCACTAAAATTCTTCGATACTACAATCATTCAGTTGTTTGATTTAATATGTGCTATTTACTGTAAGATATTCTGGAAGTTACGGCGTGTACCAATAGGAACTATGTATCTAGTTCTTCCACTGAGAAAACGTGGATGTTGCGGTCATTTAGTATTTACCAAAATAGTCTGTGCTAAAAGGCAAGTAAATCTCACTTCGGAAAATTAATTATCCGAATAGTAGTATATGGAAAGTTCGTGGTAAATAGCCATCATTTTGCATTTTTAGATTAAAATTAGAAATATTTTAATATTTGTAGATGTGCTAAGAGAACATTTTTTAAATTCTACAGGAAAACTTGCCAGTCTGAAGTGAAACAGCATTGGTAGACATTATCTGGTCACTATTATCAACAATAAGTCTATATGTGAGCTCTAAGGCATCTGAGAGCTGATTTAGTACAATTTTAAAAAGAATAGGAAAGAAGTGGGTTTATTATGAATATTTCAAGATTTTTGTTCTGTATTTAGACTTTTATCTTCTGGATATATAAAGATGCTATAATAATTATTAAAATGCTCTAATTATTATATTACCCATAATACACTTTGGAACATGGCGGGGACCCATTGGAAGACTCTCCAAATGATGGAAGGATGGCCCGCTTCTACTTCACAGGAGGATCAATGAAAACGACTCCAGTAATATACAGTAAGCAGTCGGAGATACAAACGTTTATTTACAACAATTTTATAAGAATGAAATCAAATTTCATATACCTCTTATAAAATAAATAATAATAAAAAAATTGTATGTCATTTTCATGGGAATCATACAGATTTCTGCAAGTTATTAGAATCTCTAAACGAATAATCCACACAACAATTTACTTCTTCTATACAAATCTTTGTCTTACTTTTACTTCTATTTGTCTGAAATACACAGGGTACTGTAAATGGTTCATTCATTATGAAAACGTTATATATTCATAAGTATTACATGTACAAATATGAGAGATATATGCAAATAACTCCAAACTCGCAAAGTTAGTAATTTGTGCAGCAGGTGGCAGCACAAGTTCAGTATTGGCAAGGCCAACTGTATCTGACATCGCTGGCGCGATATAAGGCCGTCACATAACGAGATTTTTCTGATTCTTATAACCTCAAAATGTGTATCAGTATGTGGCGCCATCTAGCCAAAGCACAATAAAATGCTTGATAATCGCTGAGCATTTTTTAAATCACGTGATAAAAATATGCAATATGATTGGATTATATCAAATTACTGTTCTGTTATTGACATTTGACTGATATGACATTTATTTAAATACTACACATATTGAATCCTTCATTTAATGTGTGCTACATATTTACTATCAATATATTTTAGAAGTTACGTCGAGTACCAATAGAAAACTATATATTCAGTTTTATCACGGAAAAAAACGTGGCTGTTCTGGGTCATTTAGTTCTTACTAACATAGTCTGTGATAAAGAGCAAGTAATCAAGTATTTCGGAAAATGAGCATTGAATATTCGATATGTAATATAAGGATAATTCTTGGTAAATAGCTATAATTTTTTGCATTTTTAGGTTAAATTTATATCTTGATATTTGTAAATGTATAAAATTCTAATGGAATAATTGCAGGGTTGAAGTGAAGCAGACGTTATTTGGTCTTTAATATTAACATTACGTATGTGAACTCTAAGGTATTTGAGGGCTGATTAAGTACAATTTTAAAAAGGATACAAGTGGATTTATTATGAATATTTCAACATTGTCAATTTTTGTTATGTAATTAGACTTGAGCCTGTTGAATAAATAAAAATGCTATAGTAATTTTAAAATGCTCTAATTATTTAATTATTACCAATAATGCTCCTTGTTATCATCGTAAGGTTGAGAATGCCAACAAGAAACTGATTAGTGTTATAAGCAAATTTTGGTCTGTCTTGAAGTGTGTGTGTAGAAATATTAACGGATTTGGTATAGGCAGCACCAAAGAGTGCATCACTGTAAGTAACTAAATTAGCAAATTGTAATAGTGCCAAAATGGAAAAAAGTACATCAAATATGTACCGAAATACACAGAAAAAAGAGGTTACTGAATATTACCTTCTTAACCAATGTCATTTGGAAATATTCTATATTTCTTTTAATAAATATTTTATAAGGCAATAAATATTGCGATGTGGATAGTAAAACTTCAAAATCTTCCAAGACTATTGAAAGCGGCGATTACGTTAAACAAACACTTTACAACGTAATTGAATCCTAATTAGTGTTCCCCTTTGAATTGTTATAAAAAGTTAGAAACGCAAGTAAAATTGTAATTCTTGACACTACCCAACAATTTTATTATCAGCAAAACTTTTTTTAATTATTTTAAAATTATTAATATTAATTGCCCACTTTAAAGTTAATGTTTAAAGTGTTATTTTAATAAAAATTCAGAAATCATTTCTTTTGGGTACTACTAGATGGCGCCACATACTGATAAAATTTTGAGGTTACAAGAATCAAATTCCTCAATGTAAATCGAAGTTATGTGACGGCCTTGTATCGCGCCAGCGATGTCAGATACAGTTGCCCTTGAGTATTGATTAGTATATCCCAAAATGGAGGTAAATCAAGAAAAGATTTTTATGTGCTAGAATATGCAATATGGCCATTTGCTATAGCAATGCAACGCGCTTTCAGAAGAGAGTATGGAAAAGAACCACCTTATAAATAAAGCATTATGCGGTAGTATAGGCAATTCAAGGACACTGGTTGTTTGTGTAAATCTAAAAGCACCTGTCGACATAAAATGCCAGACGAACCAGTGGAAATAGTGAGAGATAATTTTGTTCATTATCCTCAGAAATCAACAGTTTGAGCAAGTAGCGAACTTGGAATACCGCAGCAACCTTAGTGGAAGGTTTTGCGAGGACAGTCACATTTCAAATCCTACCGTGTGCAGTTTCTTCGACACTTAACGTCGGAGGATCATGTCCGTCGACTGGAATTTTGCGTCGAAGTGCAAGAAGCATTGGAGGATGACCATTTTTCTGCCAAGCTGATTAAGCTGCATTCCATGAATTTTGGGACGTGGACCATGCAAATCTGGGCACTGAAAATCCATGTGCAATTGTGGCAGTTCAAAGAGATTCGCCAGAGGTGAATGTGTCTTGTGCACTTTCACAAACAAAGTTTGGGTCGTTTTTCTTCAGCGAGAAGGCTGTGACTGGTGTAAGTTAGCCGGATATGTTGTAGTTATGGTTATTTCCGCAAGTCTCTTCAAAAAGGACTCATTGGACCAATAACGTTCAACGATACATGAACGATGAATTTCCACATCGCTGGAATGGGTGTGTTGGTCAAAAAAACCTCGCTTTTTCGTTTAGACCTCCAGATCACCTCATCTAACGCCCTGTGGCTTCTTCCTTTGGGAACACACTAAGGACCTTGTTTGTGTGCCAAACAGATAGAGAATATGACGCTACAAAATGTGTGGAAGGAATTCAACTACTTTGCGAGTTTGGAGTTATTTGCATATATCACTCATGTTTGTACGTGTAATACTTTTGAATATATAGCGTTTCGAAATAAATAAATCTTTTATAGTAGCCTTGTATTTCCGGTAACATGTTTTATGACATTTCGTATTATGATACACAACAGAATTACCTACTATAACTATACAAATTAATTAATCTCTAGATTCATGGCTAACTTCATCGAAGTATCTCTCTGAAACACGCAGTATTTATATGGTGGTGATGTAAAGATAATTTGCAAACCATGAAATCATTTCTGTATCATCACATTTATTACCAGCGTCTAATATTTTTGTTCGTGTGGATTGTTCTGTACCTAGTAATAAATAAATGGATCAAAAATATTACAATAAATATTACGAAAACCATATAAGTAAAACGTGTTTCAGAGAGATATTTAGATGAAGTTAGGCATGGATCTAAACTGTAATTAATCTCTATAGTGATTATAGTAATCGTGTTTAGAATGACAAACATTAATTTATATTTTTAAGAGAACATTTTTGAAAATTTGAAATTTGAACTTTTCTTTTTAATTATTATACACAATGAAATTAATAATTTTAAGATACATCAATGTGTATTCATTTATATTTTGTTTCATAAATTATCTACCCTTTCAAAATACTTTTAGAACATTACATTTTACGTTGTTTAAGTGTCTGGTGGCTTAATTAAGAGCGTTTGAGAAGTAATTAATCCTACGAGATTAAGATTAAGTAATTTAAAATAATTACTAGATGTAGTGCTGTTTTTAATTTGAAATAAATTGCGAATATTGGTCTGGCTCGATTTTCTGTGCTCGTTAGTTTACGACCGAGCTTATACACATGACAGAATAAACATCCACACAAAGCTAAATCGTAACTATGTATAACACAAACGTTCTCAAACCTTAACGTACGCATATATAATTCTCTGCTTCGGCACTGTAAAACAAAATGTCAAAGGGAACCTGAAACCTATAACTTTATAATTAAGGGATTATCAGAGGTAGTATTAGGTTTGGCGTATATGTGGAACAGATACCAACGATAGTAAAGAGGAATTAGCCGAATTATCTCTCATTATTTTAGTAAATACTTATTAATTTAACTAATCTGGTTGAAGATCGATATTTGAACGTCTGTTTCTTTGTATTTAACCCCTTCTAACCGATATTTGTCACCATATGTATATTTACTTTGATTTATGTTATTGACTAAACTAACTAAAAACAAAATCAACAAGGATAGATTTCATTTATATTGCGTAATCGTAAAATGTCGAAATTTGTACCTTCTTTAAAACAAAAAACACTGCTTAATTTATGTAATTTTCTATTGTTAATTATCTATATAATTGCTTCAGAGTAGTCGTAGCTCACCAATTAGGACACTTGACTACAAGTTGTAACGGTAGGCCCTGTATAAAATGAATAAAGTACAAATATAATAGAACATCCAAAGTATTTATAGGAGGGTAATGTGTATTATGATATTATGGTAGATAATAAGTCAACACAGATCAGGAAACATATATTATTCATTTATTTGTATTAAATTATTATATTCCTATTTAAAATGTTCCTATATAAATTCTGTATATGTAAAAGAAAAATAGTGCGTAGGTATATCGGTATAAAAACATAAGTGGCGACAATGATATCGGCGCTAGCCAGGAAGTTATGCGACATCAATAAGAAACCGTTTGTGTGCAACCGACACGTGGAACCTTGAATGTGATGAAGAAATGTAAAGCACATAGGTGGCTCGGGGAATTCCCGAGTAGAAATACGGCGTGGCGTGACTTAAGCAAGGAGTAGGCAGACAGACGTTCCCTAGCCGACGCATGAATAGGTTCGCAGGCCGTGTTAAGTAGAATAACACTAGACCGCACCCAACAAAAGGGAACGCTTCTCACAGGCTAACAGTGCTTTACAAGTAATTCTACGCACTAGTAAAAAGTAAAAAGAAAAGCCTACTGAGAAAACTGTTATAAGTTTTTAATAAAACAAATAGTGGGTCAAGTGAAGTAAAAGTTCTATTAATACTTAAGTGTGTGTCGTATCTCCAGAAAAGAAGACGACGATTTCAGTCTACTTTGGGAAAGCTGCCCGTGAAAATACCGGCCCAGCGGCGTTCAAAGCATCATATCAGGTACCCACCGTAATTTGAATTAAAGGCCTATATCATGCATGTTTTTATTTTTTATAAAACAATTCAATTAGCATCTAATTAAATCCATGGTATACTGTAGAGGTAAAGCGTCATTGCATTGTCGTTTATTATATGTGCCCATGTTGTAATTAATGCGTAATTTGTATCGTGTTGTACCTTTTGAATTGTATTTCGTTTCTATAACCTTTGTTTGTAACTTGATCTGTGTTGATGGTGTTTTTAATCAATATATTAGAAATGTTTAAATATTCTTTTGCGTATTATTTGTCTACCTTACTATAGGAAATTTGGAATATAAAATAGAAGTAATAGTACGTGCAGGACAATACTCTTAGCGTCTAAATACCTGAACCGTCTTGAAATTAAGAGTCTTATGCTAAACCGAACTATTTAACTGAGCTAAACTACGCGGAGCATTCAATAAGTCATTTTATTTATTTTGAGTCATTTTAATTATATTATTTAAATTTGTATTATTATCTCTGAACACCCTACTCTGGGGCATTTTATTCATTTTTATTTAATTTTGAAGGACCGTACTATTACAAAGTACGAAAGTCACGGGTTCGATATTCGGTACTCGCTTGCCTCTAATATCAATGGCGTTTTTATGGCTCCAGTTCTAATAAGGCTGCTGAAAATATAAGTAATTCGAGATGAAATTCTGAGATAATGATAGGTGGTCAACGAGTAGCACTAGTCACGATACCATCTAAGTTTACCAACAGTCTTAAAGCATAATGTTTTTATACGACTATCACGGGGAAACCCATTATTATTCTTAAGTAATAATTTGGCGATTACTTGTTATTTAAAAAATATTTTAACCACACATATGATGGAGTTTACATGTTAATCAAAGGAAAAGGTCCAAATATCGCTTATAATATATAAAATTCAAGCTGTTGACGAATAATTTATTAGTTAAATAAATTAATTAAAAGTAAAACTGTATCAATCGGATCTGTCCAAAAGGACGTTGCTAGCACCGACAATTAGTAATCAGACGCTACCTACAGGAATTTATGCGCCAATTCAGACAAACTGTTGCGATTTCACCATAATCACGACTTGACTACAGAGCGGGCGTCCCAGGTTTAAACTACGACGGAGCAAAGAAATAATGTATACAGCACGCAGTTATCGAATAGCACTATTCACATGGTGAACTGCAACATCTGTGTACGCCCGAGAATGAGAGCAAAAAAAGTCCATTTAACTCGGAAATTTCCTATCTTACGGAAAGTTTACTCGATTTGAACTACAAAATAAATAAATAATAACATATTTTGTATTTAATACATCACCACCCACTTATTATCCAATTATATAAATAAAATTAAACACTTTTTAAAAATACAAAATTTCAATAGTGCGCCCTTGGGCGATGAATCATCAACCTTTCGTGTCCGCTCTGTAATAATGACATACGAATTCGCAAAATTAATACATGTAGCAACATCTACATTCTGAGTCTAGCCGATCTTACTTTACGACCACCAAACCCGAGAATTAAATAGTGATTACAATTATACTAATAATATTAATATTGCTATAGGGGGGGGTGTGCGTTATACGCCCCTCAGCATTTAAAGTATTAGTTCTTAAGAGCAATGAGACTAAGTAAATTAAAAAAAAATAAAAGAGATTAAAAATTAAGAAAGCTAAGTTCACCAAATTAACTTTTTGAACGCTAATAGTACGCTAGTGCACGTTAATCTAAAATTATTACTGACTGTATATGTGGGTTTACTTAACAATTCAATTAAAAGGTGACTAACTCTGCGATAATAAATTTGAACTGTATTAAATTTCGCGCTTGAAACTGACTTCCTATTGCTTATATTTTGACCAATGTTCTATTTCTAATAGGGGAAGGGGTTGTTTCCGGCATTCTACAATGAATTATGTGAATATGCAATGACGGCAGTGCGCGCTATGTTAACTTTTATCTTCGGGGCCGTTGTAGGGGTTCTGCGGAATAACTACTACTCAGAGTGACTTACACAATACCTGTTATTCTTACGAGGTCCCAGGACTCCTGTGTGTGCTCGTTGTGGGCTGCTACTGGTACCTATATACAATGAATGATGTGTCTCCCCGAATTCACGATAGATGCCAATTCAAATACAAATAATAAACACAAAGGTAGGTATAACTTCTAATTCTTTATATAAATACTTTAATGTGTTACATATAAATGGACTTATGAGTATGTTCATTAAAAAAACAATAATATACCTTATACATTACAATTTAATACCTGGAGAGATATAACACAGATCCACTCAATCGTGCAAACTTTCCCAAAGTGGGTGAACATATATGTGAGTATGCAAATATAGATGAACTGTATATGAGCTTAATTATAAGGTGAAAAGAAACAATGAAAACAATCTGTTTAATACTGGGAAAATTAGTTCAGATTGGCGACAACAAATCTATTTTAAAAGGTTAGCTATTCATATTGTTTAATCTAAATCTTCGCAAAGTATAAAGCTACTTGCTTACCAATATAGGTTAGGTTTTTATTTCCTTGAATGTGACTGACTGTATGTTGAATAATGACTTCAATGTTTGTTAATTTTAACGAAAGACAACTTATTGATATGTGGGTTCTAACTATTTGATTACTAATGACTATGATACCACTTTGAAATGACTGACATTGATTTTAATCGTCGTAAAACACGAATTACAAATGATTTGACGCAAATATTATTATTTGACAACTGAACCTTTCTTTCGGTTTATTAGTACTTGTAAACATATCACGATACCTTCATCTAATTATGTTAAATGTCCTTTAGCCATATGGTGGATTTCCCTGGAATCTTTCCGTATCCTGGACCGATGGACAGGTAACGCCGGTGGGCAACTCGTTCGTAGGCGGAATACAGGTAGCAGAATACGCTTCGGTAGATTGCAGTATCTTATACTCCAAGTCTCGGCAGTCGCAGGCCTCGGTGTTGCAGATGTGTTTACAGGTGAGTTAATTTTCTTGGTTATGTTCGTTGTTGATATTTTTTTTCTCTTTCTCTTTTCTAGGTCATGGACTTTATTCTCGTGGTATTTTATTGATGCAGGTTCGATGATCGACGGAACGCCTATCTGGTTGGCGTAGAGTTTCGCCGCACTGGGATTTTTTCTACTTGTCGGTTTGATTGAAGTTCGTCTAATGACGGATGTTGTTTGTTTTTATGAACTCTGATGTTTCATCCTTAGTGGATGCTTATCTAATTTAATCTCCCTGCTTTCAGCAATGTCTACCTATTTTATATGTTACCGTAGTCGATTGTTTAAAGCCTTGAACCCAAAGCGGTTGCTTCATATAATTTTATTAATTGTTCTTATTTTATGTATCCAAACGTGATTTGGATATTGTTTAAAAGTTTATTTTTATATTTATGATTAATAAAAAATATTTTTAGTGCGTAAAATTTTTGAATGCTCATATTTGTATTTTTAATGCGTCTGACAGCTTTAGCGTCGGTTTTTGAAAACTCAGTACAGTCATGTACAAGAAAATAATGATATTTTCTAATTTTTGGATTTTATCCAAAAATAAGGATATTAATAGATTTTGTGGATCTGGTTTACAAATAATCTTAAAATCTAAATACATATAAATTTATTTCCGTTTTTTACTTGATTAAAATCCGATCATTCATAATACAATGCCTGCTGTGAATATTAAATTTCCAAATTTAAATCAAATTCATTTTATATAGTCATTTTGGTTTAAATTGCTTAAAAGCTTATCAAAACTTTATCAAGTCAGTTATATCTTGCCATTCAAGGAATTATATTAACATTTCTAAATGCGTTTAATTGTACCAAGTGCTCACTTAATTTTTGGATTTCAACTACTATTTTAGTTTTGACAGTAATTAATTGTTAATCGCTTTATTCAAATAAGGCATCTATTTATGCACACAACTTATATTATTAATTTGCCATGCATACTTATATTTCGTGCGTTTTTCTGCATTTAAAATATTAATGTTTGACATTTCTTAAAGAAGCTATTCGGCCTAAATTTGAAAAGATGCTTTTGGTAATTATGCGTTTGTAAGGGGGTAATTCATGAGAATTGCTAATCATAACTGTGCTGTGATATGTGCAGTTTGAGTATTTAACTTCATATACCAGGCAATTACTAAATTTAGTCACGAAATTCTAGCTTTAATATGACATGTGCTCTAGGTCTCTTAGTGATGCTTCAAATGCTGTTTGTACTTAAATTAAAGTCCTATTGATATTCATGCCCTAATTAACATCTGTTCTAAATATTGAAAAGGTTGTAATTAACTTGTGTTTTCACATTAAAATTGGTTTCCTCACAGAGTTAAATTGCAATTGACTTGATAATGGGCGTTCGAAAGATGAACGTCCATGCTATACATTAAATGATGCTATTGAAAATTTCTAGGTCACTAATTCTATTTGTGCTTTTAAAATCATGAGATATGCATTCAACGAGCTTTGGAGTGTCACTCCTAGTATGTACAAATTATGATTATGTTTTGATTTAGTCCTAATTTGCATTTTTATATCGGCCATATTTGTATGCTCTAAATGCATGTGTTGTTTGTGCTAGACATGATGCTTTGTCAAAACTAAATGTAAAATGATAACGCAAGATTGAAAATAATGTATGCTAAATAAGTACCAGATTGTATAGTGCGTTTCTGTTGTATTTGAAATTTGTTCGCACTTCTATGGTCATGTTTTTATGCTAAATTCTTTAACCTTATTTCTTCAACTAAACTTTATGATCAAGATATGATTGTTTGTAAACGATTAGATGGGATTGAATCTGTGTGACTAGTAATATCTCTCCTTTATTTACGTAACTCAAAAAAAACTACAACATTTCAATATGTACAAGGGTTCGTCCCTAATAACAAACTTAAATAATTATTGAGTGGTATTGAGGAGGCTCAAGACCATCTCAATATATACTTAAATTTTACTCGAATAAAAGATAAATAGGCAATGCAGTTTCCTACGTAATGCACAAGGAAAAGTCATAAGCTTCGCGCAGACAAATAATTATATTTCCATATACAAAATGCTAAACTGGAAGACTCAATTAAGAATCCATTTCACAAAAAAAGATGTTTTTTCTCAGTGAATAAACGGTTTAGACCCAGAGGGCGTCAAAATAACAACACAGCTTTAGGAAAAAGTATTGTGATGAAAATGTTCGACCTTGATATTTTTGCAAATATCCACGTTTTCAAGACTCTGCGTGTCTGTTTGTGTATGAGACCATGATAGCGTCCAACCACTATATATACTAAACTTTATATACCGTAAGCGTCAAATTTTAATTTCGGTTTGCACTTCTATCATATGCAGAAGATGATCTTATCATATGCAGCGATGCCTGCTTGCTAACAGTGGAGGGAGAGCAACGGAGTGGCGGGGGACCCCCACGCCTTACAAATGTCCAGTGTGGCAGCCTCGCTTATGTCTATCTTTAGTTTAATTCGTCGCGCTCTTTTCCTCTTACTACTTTCCTATCAGAAATTAAAATATGTCGACCTCGGTATATTCATATTTATGAGTGTAAACTGATAAAGTCTGATCCAAACCTGATGCTACCTGCGTAGAAAACGATTTTCGGTATTAGAGAGAGCAACCAGTATAAAATGAGAGAGACATCTATGGGGAGCGCTATACACAGTCGTGACAGTAGGGCGTGAAACCATTAGTCTACTATTTGATCATTTGTCGTTTAGTCTTTGCTTCGTACTTTGCTCCGATACATTTACATCATTTATATACATTTTAAAATCTTTTATAAAATCAGTTTTTTTTTATTAATAATGAAACACAAAAGTGTGGAGTAATATTTGTGTCCATGTTAAGAAAATTAAAGATTATATTGTTAAAGAACATACTATGGATGATTTCCACAAAGAATTTATTATTAATGTACATTGTGACAATGAGACTGATTCTGTATTTGACTATTCGTCAGATGAAAACGGTTGTTAAAATTTTATAAAAGTCTAGTTTTTTAATTTAATTTAATCTTTATTTTTATTTTAAATTTATTTATCTAGTGTTGAGGTTTACTTTTTCATTTGCTTTTGCCATGTGGTTATTAATAATAAAACAAAAGAGTGGAGTAATAATGCACATTGCGACAATAATACTGATTCTGTATTTGACTATTCGTTAGATAAAAACGATTATTAAAATTTTATAAAAGTCTCGTTTTTAATTTAATTTAATCTTTATTTTTATTTTAAACTTATTTATCTATTGTTGAGGTTTACTTTTTCATTTTCTCTTGCCATGTATATAATAATAATAAAACATGTAGATTGCAGATTTTATTCCATGGTGTTTGTATTCAAAAGTAGCGGGAAATATACACGATCATTTAGGTGTCGATATTTTTAGCACGGATAGTACAGGGTTTAAACCACGCCTCGCGCATCTCAAGTCCCATCAGGTTTGGATCGGACTCTACAACAAAGTAATAAACGGCAATCGAGGCAAACATATATACCTTTCAAAGACAGAGTATTTAATGTATGTTTGATGAGACCTAACAATAGGTACTACCAGTACTAATATGATTTTTGAAAGGTGTTGATACAACAAGGATACTCTCACTTGTAAAGAAATATTAAAACTGACATTTTACAAATACTGTTTCCTAGAAAACACAATTATCCAAAATCTGCTATCCTACGGAGAGACTTTATCTTCCCAAAACTTTTGTGGAATAATCAGATTTTCGGTTTGAATATTTTGGTCATTCTTTCTTTACACACATATATCTATCCATGGCAAGTTCCTTGATTTCTCACTTTTTATTGTTGTGTTTAATGATCAGTTTAACAAATTTTAAATTACTTTAAAATTAGTTTTTCACAGTGTTAAAAATTCCAATTATAATTTTCTGCTTTCAGCACTGATAATTATTTCATTAGGTAAATTTTCATTTTTTTTATATTACCCACGGCTGAGATGCGATTTAATTTTCTATTATTAAATTAAAAAATTTACCTAATTAAATAATTATCAGAGCTAAAAGCAGAAAATTATAATTAGGGTCAAGTATTTATGAGCAATAAACACGTGATTTGTGACAAATCTGTACGTGATAGAAATATTAAATTATTTTTTCAATAATCAGCACCAAAAACCTTTTTTTTTTAATCTCAGACCTCTACATAAACAACATTGCAAATATCATATCTATAGCTGCCATTAATGGTAATTGTTGTAAGCATTTCCTGCTAAATTTAATTTTCTAGTTTAACAACGAGTGGGTCTACTCGTTGTTACATGTAACCTAAGAAATACATACATATCCTTGTAGTGTCAATTAACTAAAAAAAATGACGTGTGGCCACCACACGACTTTCTTATACGTATGAGCGTTTCAAACTATACAATTTTAAGAATTTTTTTACACAAAAATTATTCAAAATCCTATTCTAAGTACTTCTATTCTTTATAAATCGCTATAGAATACATACTTTGCAAGATATTCGAAAAAAAGTGCAGTAGTAGTAGTAGTAGGGAGTACCCTAAGAGTAAAAGTGTTACTTCCAGTCCGAATTTTGAAATTTCATATATATAAAAAATATTGCAAATCTAGAACTAAATACTTTTGTACTCTTGATAAATATATATAGAATGCATAACTTACGACATATTCGCAAAAAATCGCTATTCAATAAGAGTAAAAGTGATACCTCCGGTCTGAATTTTGAAATGTTTTTTATATTAAAAGTATTGAAAATTATATTTTAAATACTTTTATACCCGTAACGTACCTGTCTAAAAAGCATGATTAGCGAAAAATTCGCAAAAAACTGATTTTCGATAGGAGTAAAAGACCTACTTCCGGTAGGAATTTCGAAAAACTTTTTAAATAAAATTGTTCTCAATTTTAATTTTAAGTACATATGAATTCTTTATAAATTTGTTTAAATTTAGTAGTTGACGAAATATTGGCAAAATTCGAATTTTTCACCGAAGTAAACTGCTACTTCCGGTCTACCGATTTTATTGAAAAACTAATCAGATCTCAAGAGGGAGATTATACACGTAAATATAAAATTTGGAATTGATATCTACAGCGGTTTGACCGCTATCGTGGTCACACACAGACACACAGACACATGCAAAATACTACACATGCAAAACAATTCGTTGCAATCGTTAATACTACTTGATGACTATCAATCTGCACTTAAATTATTCCCTATCTGTTATTTTTAGGCAATCAATTCAATTTCAATTTTATCGTGTATTCGAAAACGACACGAGCTAATGTTTAATGCACCACTTGTATATACGTATTTTTGTTTGACCTATATGCACAAGAACATGCACGTATCGAACTAAATATATAGCAAATCATCGATTTTCCTGTTAAATAAATTATAGTGTGCCCCCTTGTGTTGTTCGTAAATCATCCTGTTGTTATTGGAATGCTATGAAATCTTTATGTATGAATACAGCATGTGCAGTTAAGTAGTGGATACGTATGAAGGTATGTATTATTTGCTCTCTATACCGAGAAATTTATAATATTAATATTAAGGTTATCCAAATATAATTAGTTTAACAGCAGAAACATGCCAGGTGATTTCGATTTATTAAAGCGAAAATTGGAGGGCTTAACACGCGAAGAGAGTTTTTTTCACATTATTAATATTGCCTGGTTATTGATTTTCTAGTTCTACTTTATTGTTGTAAGTTACATCCACCACAATACTGTAGATTTTGTTATGGTGGTCTAATTTTTTTTAAATTAAATATCAATTATTAGATATTGTTTTATACAGCTCCACCTATTGATCGTATTCTAAATATTAAAGAAACAGAGGTAAATTTATTCGCATTTAAATAAATTCCGTCTACCTATCTACACAAACGCGTTAAATTATATCTTCCCATTATTTACTAGCTCAGTTGAATTATTTCGTTAGGAATTTTAGTCACTTCCAAATACATTTTATTTTATCTATTTGCTGGATATGAAATCGATAAGTTGATTAAAGGTTACCATATTATGTTTTAATGGTATTTCTGAGTTGACGAATAACATCTGATGTACTATCAGATAGAATCAATGTCTATTCAAAAAAATGTATTTCGAAAGTATTTATTAACAATTATAATCATTTATCGACGACTAAATAATAAAGTAGGTATTATATTAATCACCATTGGTTAATAATAACACTCATAATACTCGGAGGGAATAAAGAAATGCGACCGGGGAATAATGAGACAAAACGTTACCATTATTCCCTGCATTCCGCCAATAAGAACATAACGTTCCCAACGTTGTCGTAGTAACGATAGACAAGTCCGGCCATTTTACTAACTGTCTAACCGTCAATCGTCATATTGATATAGTAATCTGACATTTTCGTTTAATTAGGTATTTTGATTTTTTTTAGTAATCTTCAGTTAGTCCTAGATAAGGTACGGTATACTAACTCGCAATAATGACTATTATTCCCTTGAGCAGAGTTACTCCCTCGTCGCTTCGCGGCTCGGTTCGTAAATTCGGCTTTCGGGAACAATAACTGTCATTATTGTCTCGTTGTATAAACTACTACTTATTATAAATTAAAAAAGTTATGATTACATCAGTTCTTCTGTATTTTAATGTTCATTACTATATTTCAATATTGAAATAATGCTGCCTTTCTATATGGAGGCGATCAATCGACAGTATGTCAAAAATTTATCTGCGAATGAACAAAAGAAAATACTATGGATTACATGAATAAATTTACATGTGAATTACTACAAATTCAAAGTGCTTCTTAATTAGTTGCGTATTTAAAGTAGATAATCGTTAAATTGGTAGATCGGACGTCAGCGCAGCTTCGCTTTTCGATAGAACGACTGTTTTACGATAAAAACAAAAATTTTCTATTTCTGTTATAATATTGCTCTAAAGGTACGTGCGCATTCTTAACTAGCATCATAGGGAACTGAATAACCGGCTCTCTGGTTAACTTTTACAAAAAGAAACTCCCGTTTGTAATTTGAACTATTACATTCATTTTGCTATTAAATACATTTGTTTACTTTTTTGAAATTGTATTGATCCAGGGTAAATATGAGCTAATGTTCAGAAGTTTTAGTTCCAAAGACATTCATATGAGATCACAAAAACACATGAGTTGAGGTAACGTCTCGATACGGCCTTAAAAAAATCTAGTTTTGGATTCAATAGCTTCTTAACACTTTAGGGTGGTTTAGAGGTTAGACTAGGATCACAACTTTCAGTGGGGCACTTATGTCATATAAAATACATCGTGAGTATATATGCCCGACATGTTTATAAGATATGTGCCCATATATTACTGCAGGCACGTAGGTAACCTAATCTTGCTTCTTGTTTACAAAACGGCCTACGAAATATAGTTGCAAAAAATATTAAGTCGAGAGCTTCCTGGTTAGAAACACACCTACAGATTGCTATGGAGACGGCAAAGTCCAAAGAATTTGGTATTAACGAGGCTTCTAGGAGGTAGCAAATTTCATCTCGAACTCATAGAAGACGATTAGAATTAACCAAATCAAAAAAAAAGAAAAAAGAAAACCCTTGCTTTGGGTGTAGACAATGAAATTCGCCTCTAGTAAAACATACAAAAAACTTGACGTTTTGAGTTTTACGCCACCGGAAAAACTGTTAGAATCAAGGCTACTGATTTTGAAAAAAAAAAATTATAAATGGAAAACAAATATAGCAGGAATGTAAGTGACGGCTTATCCAGTGCGAGGGCAGAAGGTATGAATAGAGAAGGTGAATTACCGAAGAAGACTCTGGAAAAATATAATCTTGTTAATAAATCAATGTTGTCTATAACATGAATGAGAGTGGAATTCAAACTACATGATCTAACTTCAAAGAAAAAGGAAAAATGTTTCAGTTGTAGCTAAAAACCTTTTTACTTCCTCTCTCATTTTGAGTGAGAAAAAATATGGCAGTTATAAGAGGGATGCCAGCCGGTTCACACTTATATAGAAACAATGGTTTTAAAACAGCAGAGTAACATCACAATATTATGTCTTCCCAGTCATATATCATAAGCTCTTGCAACATTAGACAGATCTTTTTATGCTATTAAAATAATATTCCAGAAAATGCGGAAGTGTAATAATAAGAAATTTGTTGTCCTACCTTTTCATAATATTTCGAGAAACTTAAATAATATTTTTAAAAATGTTGGTTTGCAAGTCGCGCTTAAATCATGTAATTCGTTGAAAAGTCTTTTGAGCAGTACTAAAGATAAAATTGAGGTAGAACAAAAATCTGGAATTTATGAAATTAATTGCAATAAATGCGAGAAAAAATATATGGGCCAAACTAGACGTTCGATTGCAACTCGCTATAAAGAGCACATTGCTCATTTTCGGTTTAATAGGACAGAGAAGTCTAGTGTAGCTCGACATATTTCGGACACAGGTCATGATATTCCAGCAAGCGGCCTCAAACTTATAAAACAAGTGCGCAATTATAGAGAACTAGATAGTTACGAGAGTATATACATTCAGAAAAATAAAAATAAATTAATGAATTCAGATAACGGGCCAATTCCCCAATCTTGTTTATATAAGTTTGTGGTGTAAACAATACCTTTTAGATACCGTTAGTTTTTCATAGTACATTAGAATTAAATGATAGAATTATAGTATTAAGCATGACTAATTTAACGATACAGCGATCAGGTACTGTTAATGACGTAGTTAATAGTTTAGGTAAAAATATATAAACCATCCCCGTAAATAGGAAATTATATTGTTGGTTTTCTTAGAATATTAGAATTAAAGGATAGGATTAGAATAGTAAGTATGACGTATTTAACGGTACAACGATCAGGTATTTTTAATGGAGTAATTAATAGCCTAGGTAAAAGAATAAACCATCCCCGTAAATTGGAAATCAGTGTTGTTCTGTACGCTTCGGTGTGTAGACAGCGCGATTTTTAATCAGTGCTACTGATGATGACAACTTAGTTGTTGAAATACGTATTTAGCCATTTTTGTGCTTTAGTGTGGTAAGGTGTTTTAGTGTTTTTGTGTAGTTTCAAGCCACAGACTCCAAGTTTAGTTTCTCAAACTTATATGTAGTATAAATATCATAAATTACATATCTACATAACTAAGGCAATTTCATAGCGACATAATAAAGACGTCATATTTTCATTGATTTGAAATGTAACATGCAATTGGATGGGCACTTTACAACTTCGTATTGCTTCATTAATAGGTAGTTTCCGAAAGCCTCTTCAAAGGATGATATCCTGACTAATTTGATTGAATGCAATCGGAGAGATGCTGCCTCTTCATTCAACATTTCTTTACATTGTCTATCAAATTTCAGCGTAATTTGAGTGTTACCAACAGCCTCTTCCGATGGAAACAAATAAGACGTTTTCCCACAGAACAAGTCCAGGCCCAATATAAGTGTACATGTTTTATTCCTATCTTATCCCGTTCTTCCAGAATAAATTAAAATCCCAAAACATTCGTAAAAGTACAAATTTCGCGTAATAACCTTTTAAGACAATTTTGATACGAATCATAGGCTCCGCCCACAACCCAATCAGAATATTCGTGAAGTTAGAGAAATTTCGCGTAATAACTTTTTGAGACAATTTTGATACGAATCATAGGCTCCGCCCACACCAATCAGAATATTCGTGAAGTTAGAGAAATTTCGCGTAATAACTTTTTGAGACAATTTTGATACGAATCACAGGCTCCGCCCACGGCCAATTGAAAACGCTTAAATATCTAATACACGTAGAAGACGTAACCCTATTTGGGCCCCAAGGGAAATTACCGTGACATAGATACTTCTTTGTTCGTCACCTGCGTCACTGGGGTTCCCAATTTAAAACGTAAACACATTTGGAAACCTATATAAGCTGAGGCAAATGCCTACATGATATCGAGTCCCATCTCGGTCACCCGCCTGCCAGCATCAACTCCTGGACCAGCAGATAACAGGCCACCGATACCGAGCGGACTTTCCAGAAAGCCATCCAGCGGAATTGTATTTACTGCTTACGTAATACAAGGGACCAAAAAGGCACTTCCAGGTCATTTGCAAGTACACGGCGAAACGTGTACAGGTGACCACACGGACCAAGAATCCACGAAGAATTCTTGAGGAATTCTTTATTTCGGACGCCTTCTTCGTCGGAATCCAAGTTCACCGACGTCCGAGAGTATCTCCACGTGGTGGAATACAGCCGACGTATCGCCTAGTATCGACCGAAGAAGTTATAGGAGGATCCTACTACTGTGTACGTAGTAGCGGCCGTTTAGTTATTTATAGTGCGCTTATTTCGCGTAAAGATACCAAACTTACGGTCCCTCTTTAGTGTTCGCCCATAGTATTAACTTCAGTGCACCAGGACAAGCTACAGCTGCTTACGCTGTAGCAATTAACCGTAAGTGCAGTGAAAAACCTATTAAGCCCGCGTTTTTATTTAACATTGTTGGTTGAATGCCAGCACCTCCACCAAAACATTTAAATTCAGTGTGCGCCTTTGTTAATGAATTATCATATTAACTTCACGTGGATTCATTAACAACATTGTTATTGCTAAAGTGTTAATATTAAATTCCACGCGTTAGTGAAACATAACCTTCAAATCTCCAACCGATATCTACCCGTATACATTATATTTGTTTATAACGATATTATTATCCAAGTTCGTTATTACTGGTACCCATATGCAGCGTTTGTTTAACTTTTATTCCAGTAACAATCATTTTATTTACCATTGTTGGTTGAATTCCAGCACCTCCACCAAAATATTTAAACTCAGTGCGCGCCGTTATTAATGTATAATATTAATAAATTCACGGTGGATCATTAACTATATTGTTGTATTCGGAGACTTAACCTTAAATTCACGCGCGAGTGAAACCCTAACCTCCAAATACCTAACCTATATTTATCCCTATGTACATTATTTGTTTATAACATTATTAATATTCAAACGTATCGTTATTAGTACCTATATTCAGTGTGTGTTTGACTTTTTTTTAACGGATAACTTTATTTTATTATTGGTTAATGCCAACTCCTCCATCATTATTAAGCAGTGTGTGTATTGTTGCTATTTCATAATATTTAGTTGTTTCAAAGTGTACAACAACTATTACTCAGTGTGCCCGTTTGTATTTAAACCTCGACTGTTAACATTTATTCGCGACACGACTTGTTTTGGTTATAGTGTCGTTTATTAACACAGGTCGTTATTAACATCGGGTATAATTACGTATCATTAAGCTTTGAATTATTAAAATATTATAACGTTGTGGAAAATTATTGTTTTAATTAATAACATAACCCTACTTTACCCTAAATTCAATTAATACCTCCTGGAGGAGTCTTTTGCCGCGGCCCCTTTGTTTGTTTGTTTGTTTTACAAATTCCCAGGATTAAGGGGAGGTATTATTGTGGCGCCCAGCAACGTGGGACTACGAACACAGGATTGTGTTCGCGGATCCACCACCGACCCATCCACCTAAGCAAGAGAGACACCAGGCTTCAAGATGCCTAAGAAGATGACGCGAAAAACCAGGCAATCAAGTGACAGCGTGGAATTGGATGGTCCTAGCCCAAGACAATCGCCTTCGCTACGGACAACCACCCCCGGTGCCGCTATTCCAGCCCTGCAGCTTGAGATCATGTTACAGGAACTCAAAAACATAGGTAGAAGGATGACGGCTCTGGAGGGAACGACTAAAGCCACCATCACATCCAACACCGCCTCAACGTCCAGGGTCGCATCACGTACCGAGGATCAAGAGGTTTGTACCTCCATCAGTTATGAATTAGGTGATGAGGATGGCCAGGACCCGAAGGCTGCCATCGACTTCCAGGACCAAGAGGTCATCACCGCCGTCCAGGAAGAGGAGGCATCCACCGCAGCTGTCCAAACCCAGGATGAAGTCATCAGAGTCAGCAACCAAGGGAACGGAACGGTATCCAAGACGGAGGGTGTTCACCACCAAAGGCACTGCTGCAGTCCGTGCAGTGTCGTCACCAATATACCTACACCACCAAGGGTGTACAGTGGACACCTAGTTGAGGATCCAACCACGTTCCTAGCAAGACTAACCTCCCACTTGCAGACAGCCCGTCTTGAGGTACCGGAGGATATAGACGACGCAGTCCGCCCGTTCCTGACAGGAGAAGCAGCCAACTGGTTCAAGAAGAACGAAGGAGGCTTTGATACTCTGGGGGAGTTTGACCACCGGTTCCGACGGGAGTTTATGAGCCCACAAAGAAGGAAGGCTCTTCAACAGGCATGTGAAACAAGGCAACGCTGGGATGAAGATCCAGCAACATTCATCACAAGAATGAAACGTTTATGCCTGAGACTAAACCCAAGTTGGCCGGAACAGGACTTAGTGAACCACATCATCATGCAGATGACGCAGCAGTATTGCGTTCAAATAACGCAAGTGGGACCAAAGACATTAAAGGACCTACATGATACCTGCGAAAAGTGGTCAACAGTCTTCGAGCAGTTTAAAGGTAAGACAACAACAGTACCTTTAAAGAAAGAAGTTACAGCTCCTCCAGCGGTACCAAAGAGGGAACCAGTTGCCGAGAGATCGTTGCCCAGATGTTGGTTCTGCACTGGCAGACATTTCAACCGGGACTGCCCCAACCAACCAGAGAGTTTTGCGGCTAAGCACCCAGCACCCACTAAGCAGTCGGGGGAAGAGCAGAGGGCCGCTCCAAAGCCAGCAGCGGAACGGCCCTAATCACCACGACACCCACAAACCAAACGGCATCCATCCAGTTACGGATTGATGGCCGCCCAGTGACAGCCCGAATTGACAGTGCCGCAAGTAAGAACCTGGCCAGACCCGAATGGATGTTTGGGTCAACCACCACGACAGCCGCCGTGGAATTTACAATGGCAATTAAAGGTAAAACTTTCGTCACTAATAAACTTGGACTGTTAAAGGCAACTGCGGGGCAAGAGTACGAATTCCAATGCGAAGCCCTGGAGGTGGAATGTCTCCAGGCAGGAATCATACTTGGGCACCCGTGGCTAACGGAGAACCATGCGGTCCTGGACTACCTAAGAGGATGTGTCCATGTTGGAGTTAAACGACGGCATACGATCTATTTCGATAAGACGCCACCACGAACTACTTCAGCAACGATGAATTTTGAAGATATTCCCGTTGACGTCCAGGATTGGACGAACCCACAAAGGGAGAAATTCAAGAACATCATCAACAATTTCCAGGACCTGTTCATGGAAGGTGGACGAATACAAACCACCACCACCACCAAACACACAATACGCCTGAAGGATAATGTGCCAGTGAGGGTGCCCACGTATAAGTACACCCCGCAGAAGAAGAAGGTCATCGCCACCCAGGTTGAGGAGATGCTTGCGGCCGGAGTTATCAGACCTAGCCACAGTGAGTATAACTCTCCGATAGTTATAGTGACGAAAAAGAATGGGGAGCCCCGGTTCTGCGTCGATTACCGCCGCCTTAACGACAAGACGGAAAATGAAGCCAGTCCACTACCACCCATTCAGGAATCATTAAAGGACCTAGGGACGGCGAAGATTTTCACCTCACTAGATCTGCGCAATGGATATTGGCAGATCGAATTAGAAGAGGCATCCAAGCGACTGACCGCCTTCACGACACCAGAGGGCGCTGCCTATGAATTTCAAGTGATGCCCTTCGGCCTAAAGGGGGCCCCGACCACCTTCCAAAAGCTAATGGCCCAGGATGTCCTGGTAGGCTATCTGCAGAACTTTGCACTGGCCTACCTGGACGACATCATTATATACTCTGACAATATGGAGGAACATCTACGACACCTGAGTTTGGTGTTGGAAAGAATTCAGCAACACGGCCTAAGACTAAATATGAAGAAATGCCGGTTTGCCAGTCCCTCCTTAGAGTATCTGGGCCATATGGTCACCAAAGAAGGGAATGAGCCCCAAACGATCCATATTGAAGCAATCAAGTCCCATGAAATACCCAAGACGAGGAAGGCCCTTCGCCGTTTCCTAGGCGTAGTGAACTGGTTGAGAGATTACATACCAGATGCATCAAGAACGATGGCACCCCTTACAGATCTCTTGACCACCAACACCACTTACCGATGGACTAAGCCTGCCGAGGAAGCTTTCTTGGCAATTAAAGAAGCGGTAACAAGGCCCCTCTTCCTGCACCGCCCGGACTTTAGGCTGCCGTTCATTTTGCAGACAGATGCCAGCAGCATAGGCGCATCTGCTGTACTATATCAAGAGGAGGAGGACCAAAGAAGAGTCGTAAGCTATGCCAGCCTACGATTCAACAAGACAGAAGTAAGGTACCATATTAACGAGCAAGAGTGTCTGGCCGTTATATGGGCCATCAGAAAATATCGGCCATACCTAGAAGACCGACCATTCCGACTCCGGACCGATAGTAAGGCACTCACATGGTTACATAGCTTTAAAGAAACCAGATCAAAGCTAATGAGATGGTCACTCCTCCTCCAGGAATTTTCATATGAAGTCCAACACATCCCAGGACGAGAAAATGAACTTCCGGATGTACTCTCCCGCCATCCCAGTGACGAAACCACTCCACTGGAACTGGATGAAGTGGAAAGATTAGTACCAGACACGCAGCAACCAATAACCCAGGCCAGTGGAGAGTTTGTTTGTTTGTTACAGGAGAGGGACCCTTTATACCATGTGATACAAGATGCACAGCAAGATGACCCAGCCATGAGGGAGTTAATCGAACAACTCCATCCAAACCGACCCGGAGAAAACCATCCCGATTTTATATATCTCGATGGCTTCATAAGATATCGAGAGGGAACCCACCAGCCAATCTTGGTCCCAGAGACAGCCAGAGCCCAGGTACTGCATCAGTACCATGACGATCCGACGGCAGGACACCCAGGAACCGAAGAGACCTATGGAGCAATCACCAATCGCTTCCATTGGCCAGGAATCCGAGCAGAAGTGATGGACTATGTCCGGGGATGTAGGCTATGTAATGCCTTCAAAAGGGGACCCCTACAAGCCAAGGCTCCTCTCCGACCTCATGCCCCGAGACGTCCCTTCGAAGTCCTGTCCGTCGACATCGTGGGACCACTGACCACATCAAGAAAAGGCAATAGGTTTGGTGTGGTCATAATGGATCTCCACACCAGATGGACCGAGGTACGAGCGGTACCAACTACCAGCAACCATGCCGTAATAGACGCTTTGGAGGAAGTGTTCCTGAGATTCGGCTACCCAATGGCTATCCTAACGGATAATGGCCCACAATTCACGTCCGTCGCCTGGGATGCTGCCTTACGTAAATGGCAATGCATCCATTGGACTACCCCAATCTACCACCCACGGGCGAACCCAGTAGAAAGACGGAACCAGGAATTAAAGAAGGGCCTACGTCTCCAGTTAGAAGGGCAAACGCCAGAGAGGTGGGACGAGAAACTCGACACGGTACTCTTTAATTTAAGATGCCGAAAGAACGCTGCGACGGGCTATTCCCCGGCAAAGGCATTGTTTGGGTTCGAACTGCGGAGACCTGGTGAATGGCGAGACCCACACAATGTCCCGCCAGAAACTGGGCCGCAGCGAATCCAACAGATACATGCCAATGAACGAAGGTATCGTGACAGATACATAGAGCAAAATGCACCCATGCCAATTCAACCACGCATCGGTCAATTGGTCATGGTACGCACCCACCTCCCACCAGGACAGCCATTCGGCGCAAAATGGGCAGGACCATACCCAGTCCGGGAAGCAGCCGGACCAACAGCCGTCTGGGTGGAACGACCTGGCGCACAATGGACAAAATATCATATTGATCAAGTCCGTATAGCAAGACGCCCAAACCAGGGTCAACCACTCCAGCCGGCTGAACTTGATGATCATCCACCACCAGGAGCACCAGGACCCAGCCAACGTAATATTCCAGGAGCAACGGGACTTTAGAGCGGTCCGCCAGGAGCAACGGGACACATGGGAATAGAAATTAAAAATGTATTTTGCTATTTATGACATATTTTTTTTTGGGGGCCTGGAATGTCGTGTGGAACAACGTCTTTTTCGGGGGGGGGTCAATTGTTACCAACAGCCTCTTCCGATGGAAACAAATAAGACGTTTTCCCACAGAACAAGTCCAGGCCCAATATAAGTGTACATGTTTTATTCCTATCTTATCCCGTTCTTCCAGAATAAATTAAAATCCCAAAACATTCGTAAAAGTACAAATTTCGCGTAATAACCTTTTAAGACAATTTTGATACGAATCATAGGCTCCGCCCACAACCCAATCAGAATATTCGTGAAGTTAGAGAAATTTCGCGTAATAACTTTTTGAGACAATTTTGATACGAATCATAGGCTCCGCCCACACCAATCAGAATATTCGTGAAGTTAGAGAAATTTCGCGTAATAACTTTTTGAGACAATTTTGATACGAATCACAGGCTCCGCCCACGGCCAATTGAAAACGCTTAAATATCTAATACACGTAGAAGACGTAACCCTATTTGGGCCCCAAGGGAAATTACCGTGACATAGATACTTCTTTGTTCGTCACCTGCGTCACTGGGGTTCCCAATTTAAAACGTAAACACATTTGGAAACCTATATAAGCTGAGGCAAATGCCTACATGATATCGAGTCCCATCTCGGTCACCCGCCTGCCAGCATCAACTCCTGGACCAGCAGATAACAGGCCACCGATACCGAGCGGACTTTCCAGAAAGCCATCCAGCGGAATTGTATTTATTGCTTACGTAATACAAGGGACCAAAAAGGCACTTCCAGGTCATTTGGAAGTACACGGCGAAACGTGTACAGGTGACCACACGGACCAAGAATCCACGAAGAATTCTTGAGGAATTCTTTATTTCGGACGCCTTCTTCGTCGGAATCCAAGTTCACCGACGTCCGAGAGTATCTCCACGTGGTGGAATACAGCCGACGTATCGCCTAGTATCGACCGAAGAAGTTATAGGAGGATCCTACTACTGTGTACGTAGTAGCGGCCGTTTAGTTATTTATAGTGCGCTTATTTCGCGTAAAGATACCAAACTTACGGTCCCTCTTTAGTGTTCGCCCATAGTATTAACTTCAGTGCACCAGGACAAGCTACAGCTGCTTACGCTGTAGCAATTAACCGTAAGTGCAGTGAAAAACCTATTAAGCCCGCGTTTTTATTTAACATTGTTGGTTGAATGCCAGCACCTCCACCAAAACATTTAAATTCAGTGTGCGCCTTTGTTAATGAATTATCATATTAACTTCACGTGGATTCATTAACAACATTGTTATTGCTAAAGTGTTAATATTAAATTCCACGCGTTAGTGAAACATAACCTTCAAATCTCCAACCGATATCTACCCGTATACATTATATTTGTTTATAACGATATTATTATCCAAGTTCGTTATTACTGGTACCCATATGCAGCGTTTGTTTAACTTTTATTCCAGTAACAATCATTTTATTTACCATTGTTGGTTGAATTCCAGCACCTCCACCAAAATATTTAAACTCAGTGCGCGCCGTTATTAATGTATAATATTAATAAATTCACGGTGGATCATTAACTATATTGTTGTATTCGGAGACTTAACCTTAAATTCACGCGCGAGTGAAACCCTAACCTCCAAATACCTAACCTATATTTATCCCTATGTACATTATTTGTTTATAACATTATTAATATTCAAACGTATCGTTATTAGTACCTATATTCAGTGTGTGTTTGACTTTTTTTTAACGGATAACTTTATTTTATTATTGGTTAATGCCAACTCCTCCATCATTATTAAGCAGTGTGTGTATTGTTGCTATTTCATAATATTTAGTTGTTTCAAAGTGTACAACAACTATTACTCAGTGTGCCCGTTTGTATTTAAACCTCGACTGTTAACATTTATTCGCGACACGACTTGTTTTGGTTATAGTGTCGTTTATTAACACAGGTCGTTATTAACATCGGGTATAATTACGTATCATTAAGCTTTGAATTATTAAAATATTATAACGTTGTGGAAAATTATTGTTTTAATTAATAACATAACCCTACTTTACCCTAAATTCAATTAATACCTCCTGGAGGAGTCTTTTGCCGCGGCCCCTTTGTTTGTTTGTTTGTTTTACAAATTCCCAGGATTAAGGGGAGGTATTATGAGCATCGTTCTGTACTCGGTATTCCATGCATAATTTAGCCCAGCATGCGACACAGAAACTGTATTGTTTATTGCGTGAAGTAACTGAATTCCAAATCGTGCTGATTTCTGGAAATCGAATTGACATTTTCGGAAACAGTTCTGTCGGTATGTAATTATACCTATATCCTTCGATATTTCGATTTAATTAGAAATTTAATCATGCGCAGATATTTAATTCAATAAATCATTTGTAAATAATATACATGTTAGACTCGTAAATTTTACTCTATTTAATTTAATATAGGAAATATCTGTAGCTCATTAATTAAAAGTAAAATTGATATACATGAGAAATAAATTTCTTTTCACTTAAATAATCTATGTTCATCATAGACAACGCTATCCTATACGTTAAATGACCCATTAGTGACAAAATATTAGAGAAAAATGTAAATTAATAAGGAATTACTGGATACTAACAAGTGTAGTGTAACCGCAGACCGTATTTTACAGTCGTTAATACTGATTAATATGGTACAGTTAAAAAATTAGGTCTGGCCACCACACGACTTCCTTATACGTATGAGCTTTTCAAATTATACAAAATTGTCTTAAATTGTTTTAAATAGTTTTATCTTCTTAGAAAAATAAGCCTGTGGGTAATTTTATATAAAAATTATTCAAATTCCTATTATAAGTACATAGTAAATCTCTGTAGCATGCATACTTTGTCAGATATTCGAAAAAAGTGCTACTCGCTAAGAGTAAAAGTGTTACTTCCAGTCCGAATTTTGAAATTTCATTTATACAAAAAATATTCCAAATCCAGCACTAAATACTTTTGTACCCTTAATAAATATATATAACATAATTTAGGACATATTTGAAAAATCGCTACTCGATAAGAGTAAAAGTGTTACTTCCGGTCCCAATTTTAAATTTTCTTTTATACAAAAGGTATTGAAAATTATGTTCTAAATACTTGTATACTCATAATGTACCAGTAATTTGTTTAACCTTAGTAGTTGACGAAATATTGGCAAAATTTTTTGACTTAAGAGGGGCGTTTACCTGTCGAAAATTAAGGCATCGCCGTTTCGCGTTTTTTAAACTCATTTTGTAATTTTAGAATCTCAAATTTGGGTTAGTGATGCAAAAGGCATCAATTTATAATGGCAAGGTCCGTTTTTGTACTAATTTATTTTCTTAAAAAAGTTATGTGTCTTAGAAATAACCCCAAAAATGCATGAATTTTATGAATGTCTACTAACTAAGGCTGATACAAAAAAAGAAAAAAACGACCTCCCCGCGCCAGCTGCACATTTGATGCACGACATAAAAGAAGAAAAAACTTTCTGTAATTATTTTTGAAGATAAAAAACATTAAACAGTAAACATCGTCACACACATTTTACACGTCGTTTTTCCAAGCTTTTGCGTCGTCTATCCCCACATTACGGTATCTCTGCTAGTCCTAGCGAAGACGAAAATCTATCGGAATCGGTCGGCTATTCCAAGTCAGAGTGACAGTTTGTAATTAAAAAGAAATGTCATATAATATTCGAGTGTAATGTCACGAAATGCGAATGGGTGTCATGGAGACAAGGTTTGTCAATAAAACTAAAATTGACATGACTGACAGTATAGAGAAATTGTAGAAATAAATGTATGTGTCTATTTAATGAATTGGATATAAATATACGTAAATAACTTTAATTAGTGATATTAAATAGTTACTCCTATAATTGCGTGTTCTGTTTTTTTAAATTAACGAACGAATCACGCTACAATAATATAAGTTATGGGCAAGCGAAAATTGGATTATCATAAAAAATCAACCATCCAAAGAAGTAAGCATGCAAATCGTATGAAAAATCAAAATACGAGGTAAGTAATTTTTGGTCTACAATTTTATTTACATTATTTTGATATTTGTTAATTCGATTTAATTTAACTAAGTACATAATACCAATATGCGAGTAGATTTCAGAATTTAAATATTTGACGATTCATTTTATGTGTATATTAAAATTTTCAACCCACGGTAGCTTTGGATTGCCTTTCTTACAGTCCGCGTCTAATACATACGCTTTTGCTGTTAGGTCTGATGCAACTTCCATTGATTTGTCATCCCCTGAAGGGGTTAATGTTGGAAACGCTGAACACATCTATTTAGGCAACTCACAAAGTAATGAGAAGTACGTATTACAATCGAAACTGTAGACTTTGGACATTATTTACAAATTTACAAATTATTACAGTTACAAGCTTCCACCTGAAAATGAACCCGAAGAAGGTAATTTTCTTGTAAAAAAAGAAACCAGGAACGATAATTCAGCAGTTAAAAAGTTTTGGCGGCCATGAATCGTCATATGGATGCAATTCAACTCACATGACTTTTTTAAAAGAATTGAGAAATGGATTAAATTGTAAATTTGTATTTAAATGTAGCATATGTGGTGCAATTGAAAAACTTTTTTCTAACATTGAACGTGATAGCTCAAAAGATATGGGCATAAATGAAGCTGTGGTAAGACATTTAATAATTTGTAATCACCTGGAAGTCGTTATGATTACGGTGTCTATGTGTTATTGTAGTATTTGCTCTTTATATGTTTTAATGTACATAGAAATTAGACTCAAAATAATGTTAGGTGTCCCCCGGGAAAACTAAACTAATGATTTTGTTATAGTAATCTAAGCTATTTATGTCTATATTAGTGTAAAAGTCAACATTTTCAAGGAGATGCTTAAAATATTTTGAGTATGGCTAAATAGCTACCGCAAACGCTTGTCTTCAAAATGTGCATTGTAGGTTTTTGGAAACTTGTGCACGGGACAAAGTTTTACTCAAATGGAAGAGCGTTTTTCAATTATGAATATGCCTACCATGTCTTCGCGAAAGTATTATGATATACAAAAGCACGTTCATGAAGTAATAAAAGAAAATGCCGTGGAAGAAATGGCGGAAGCTGCAGAAGCAGAGAAGGCTGAAGCTATATCTAAAGGAGAGCTAGATAGTGATGGGTTTCCACTTCTAACTGTAGTTGTTGATGGTACTTGGGCTAAAAAATCATATAAGTCTAAATAATATATTAAACACAAGAAGTTCTTCATAAAAATTAAGAATACTTGATTATGTACATAATTTATTATATATTATTATTTGTTATACACATGTATGTATGTATTTGTATATCGATCAATTATTTGTAATAAAGTAACTTCATCATTTCTGAAATTGTTTTTTTATAGGAATTTCTTTTTTATTATTTTTTTCTAGATCTATTTATCATTACAATTGTACATTATAATGAGAAATAATGTTGTACTATTGTGATGGCTGAAAATAAATTAAAAAGAGAGTATTCTTTTATTCTAAACAAATTGAATGTATTAATTTTCATCCGACTTTAAGATGTGCATTAAAGCGAAGTGAAAATGAACCCATTTAATTTGTTCACATCCAAAAATAATAATTAAATATTTCAAACTATGAATAAGTATATGAAAGTAATACGTGACTAGACCCGCAAGAGGGCAGTTCCGTAAGTTTTTCATTCTTTATACATATGTTTCCCATCTATAGTATTCCTTTATCTTTGAATAAAACCGAAGCGTTCGGATCGGAACCTCATAACGTGTAGCTCCACCCACTCACACCCCCTTGCGTCGACTCGTCCCGCGAGTAATATAAGTTGCATACGTTTCTATTTGTAGGTAAAGGCCCCTCTTAAGTAAACTACTATTTTCAATCTGTCGATTTGACTGAAAATCTAATTAGACTCAAGAGGGAGATTATACTCGTAAATAAAAAATGTGGAATTAATAGCTACAGTGAGAGAGAGAGAGAGAGAGAGAGAGAGAGAGAGAGAGAGAGAGAGAGGGGGCGAGAGAGAGAGAGGAAGAGAGAGGGATGGGAGAGAGAGAGAGATTTTTTAAAAAACACTTTTTCGGAATCAGGGGACTTCAAAACGTGGACATATGCGAAAATCTCGAGGTCGAAAATTTTCGTCATCACAATACTTCCTTATACTACGCATAAGAAAGTAAAAAGTACTGATGACATCTAAGAAATCCTAAACACGTGCCTGCGGTTGCACTGCAATTAAAAGTTTGCATGGTTTGACATTGTGTACCATGTAATGAAATTGGTTATTGTTCACAATAAATTGAGGATCTTCTAAGAGAAGCTAAACGTGGTAGGCTGTGTTTCGTCTTCCTTATCTTGAAGCCAAGATGCAGTATTGAGAGACATACAGACAAATCATATTTAAATCATAACACAAATAGTTATATAGGTATTAATTTTGTATGAACATTTTTCACATTTAAGCTTATCAGCTAAAATAATGTTTCTTTCTTGTTTTAGGTATACGTTGACAAACAGAAAATATTATACAAGATAAAACTAAGTGCAGTATCCTTAACAAATTGCACTAAAAATGTGACAAGGAATATGAAAAATCTAAATTAGTTCCTGATGCTGTGCGTAAATATTTTTTAAGAATCAAATTCCTGATTTCTTCTTTCGCGTGTGAACCTTATTGCTTTTTGTGCATGTAATTCCACAGCCACCAGATGATTTACTCTGAGGATCGTGTCATCTTTTAACATAATACGTTGTTGTATTTATAATTCATCATTATTTTTTAATAATTTTTTTTTAGTCTGTGAAAGAAATATATTCAAATTTGGAAGTAAAATTCAGATATCTTTACAAGTATATGTGTTTAGGTAAAATTGCTTTTATATCTATATAGAGAGGAATATTTGCGTTGACCTCGATCTGAATGAAATTTCTTGTATATTATATGATGTATATTATGTTCTACTTTAAATATCTCATATTCCTCACCTATAAATAAGTATAGTCGATCAGTTTGGGGAAGTGTACTATAAAAGGCAAGCATCGTTAGGGGTAACGTTTATGATCCCACGAATGTACGTCTACCATATAAGATAACTAACTTGTATTGATATTAATTTATATAGATCACTTGAATTAATAATGAATCTAAATTTACATTTCTTTTACATACTAACATATAATAAAGCATTTCCAAAGAACTATTTAAATATACTGAATTAAAAAACATCTCTAGTGAAGAAAATATGAATGTTATTTAATTTTTCTTTTAGTTCTATTGAAAAGTGGTTCAATGTGCGTAGGCAACCATCACATCATACCAACTACAATATATGAATGCCTGTAACTAACATTTACATTGGTGGATAGTTTATTAAGAGAAAAAATTAACACCTACAAGTATATTTGATATAATTAAATAATGTTTCTTTTATCTTTAATTCTAAGTACGAGGCTTATGCAGATTTAAACGTGTTCAAACTCCTCTCACGTCATGCATGCAACTAAGCGAGATGTACACTATAAATATAACTTTTCGAAGTCTAGTAGTTTTTAGTAACCAGCCAACCGACGTGAGAAGCGCACGAAAATTTCTGAAGTAACGAAAATTGAGTACCGCGCGGTCACTAAATTTTTAACAAAAGAAGGGCATACACCTTATCACATTAAACAACGTTTAGAGGGCGTTTACGGTGATTCATCTTCTTCCTATTCAACTGTAGAAAAGTTGGCAAAATGTTTCCGTTTGGGACAAGAATCCCTCAAAGATGCTGATCGGTTGGGTTGACCAATTGAAGTGATAACGCCTCAGCAAATTTCAATTATTGAACATTTAGTGCTAGAAGATCGCCGTTTGAAAGTGAAGGAATTAGCAGTGATAACAAACATTTCCGAAACAAGTGTTCGCCGAATTCTGCATGACCATTTGGGTATGAATAAAATCAGTACTAGATGGATACCGCGCGACTTATTTCTGCTCTCCAACGTGAATGTCGAGTCGAATGTGCGCAGTCGTTTTTAAACATGTGTGGAGATGACTCAAAATCGATTTTGGAGTCCATTGCCACAGGGGATGAAACAATGGTTGTGTTTTACGATCCTCTACAGAAAAGGGAGTCCATGGAATGGCGGCGACATGATAAACCTCGTCCTAGAAAGGCGAAAGTCGTTCAATCAACGAAAAAGATGATGGCCACTATATTCTGGGATTGTGACGCCATTTTGCTAATTGACTTTAAAGAGCCCAATACAAGTGTGAACGGCACATATTATGCGTCTTTATTGCATGTCCATACTGCACCGTTTCACAAGCTGCCATCCGCGAATGCGGCTTTCAAGAATTGGAACATCCACTGTATAGTCCGGATATGGCACCTTATGATTTTTTTGTTTTCTTATTTAAAAAAAGACCTTAGTGGACGTGGTTTTAAGGACGACAGTGAGTTGCAAGCAGATGTTATAGAACATTTTGACATAAAAACTTTAGATTATTTTTTACAAGGGTATCGAATTATTAATTAATCTTTGTAATAAATGTATAGGACGTTAGGGGAGTTTGCATTGAAAAATAAAAATTCCTATATTGTTAATTTTTTTTTTGTATTTCAGGCCGAGAATTTATGGAGGCTACCTTGTATATTTATTAAAATATCAAGGAAAGTCATGCTTCATGAATTACACATGTCCATAAGGTGAAATTCGAGCAATATGTATACTAAGATGTAAGGCATGAGAATTGTAGTAGCTAGCTATAAGATTAATGAATCCATCTTTACGCGGTCCCCCGCAACGACACCATCGAACGTTGAATAAAACAAACGACCATTCCGCATCTTGTTTTGCTCCTCACGTTCCTTCAGTGCCGTTGTGTGTGTACCATTGTCGTCGTCGGTGCGGGGCATCACGGCAATTCGCTATAGTGGTAGTGTGCGGCACATTTCAACCGTTATGCTACGTTTGCCTTCACACAGTGCAACTACGCTCCCCGTTTCTAATTTTAACTGGGAAACTCCGAGACACTTCATTAAACAAAACGGGGATTACGTAATTAATTGCTCGCTCCGGCGAATGACATAAATACTAGTAGAACAAGGCGAAAGAGAAAGAGAGAGAGAGAGAAAGAAAGGAAAGGCGTACTGTACTGGTGGATAAATGAAAAGAAGAACGAGAAATTCCGAATACATTCTCGTACTTCTATTTATACATACTTACGGACATCGGTTAATAAAATAGACTCTTCATAAATTCGCCGTTGAATCTTTGAAGACAATGGTGACTTCCGCTTCCGTCATCCGTAAATAAGAACGAGTGGAATAGAAACGTTTGGATAATATGGATGTGTTGCAATTTAAAATTTATATAAAAGGCTTTTCTTTTGTATCGTTCTTTTCAAGATTGCAATTCGCAGATTATGCTGATGTTTTCTAAATAAATATAATTACGTTTTCAATTTTTAGGCAGCAATTTTTGTTTTTATATTTATAGAAACCCGTATGTATTAATTTGCAGTGGCGGCTCTTTAATGAGAGCAAGTGAGCAATTGCACCCCCTGGAAATTTGAAACAAAACAAACCAAGCGGCGACTAACTGTGAAAGTATTTATTTATTACGTATTCATAGTTATTGAACAGGAACCGTGTGCGCTCGCGTAACAACCTACATGCACCGATCGTCGTCACAGAATGACGACTAACAGCGCACGGATGTAAACTATTACCCCTTCCACCGAGAGAAACATACCCATGAGCAATGCGCTACCGTTGCTGCGTTAAGCCATTAAACATTACATTGAAGGTGGGGAGAACTGTATTTTGTTCTACTTCCATATCGTTAATACATAGCCTGTGAGCAGATCCCCAGTCTGCTCACCGCTGTTGGTTCTGCATCTCCACATAATACGTAATGGTCCCGCTTGATTTAATATTTTTATCTATGTACAGGGGTCGATTAATATTTTAATAATGATTTTAATTAAAATACGATAATTCCAGAACGCGTATGCCCCGTTTCCTTAATGGGGAAAAGGATTGTTTTTAACATTGATGGGCCCTTATGTAATAATTTTATTTAAACGATTACGCATACATGCAGAGTGGGCGGAGCTAGCTGAAATTAATTTCTCTCTTCTGATTAAAGTAAAATTCGGCAATTGGGATTTTTTGTGGTGTCATTGATCACGTATCCAACGTCGAAATGTCAAAAAAAAAACAAAATGGCCGAAGGATTTTTTGAAAATTTACGTATAAATGTGAAATTTTAGATACGGGGTTGTCTTAGGTCGCCGATCACAAATCCAAAATCAAAATGTCAAAAAAGACAAAATGGCGGAAGATTTTTTTGAAAATGGACGTATGAATGTGAAATTTTAGATACGGGGGTGTCTTAGGTCACCGATCACGAATCCATAATCAAAATGTCAAAAAAAACAAAATGGCGGAAGATTTTTTGAAAATTGACGTATAAAAGTGAAATTTTAGATACGGGGGTGTCTTAGGTCATCGATCACAAATCCAAAATCAAAATGTCAAAAAAACAAAATGGCGGAAGATTTTTTTGAAAATTAACGTATGAATGTGAAATTTTCGATACGGGGGTGTCTTAGGTCACCGATCACGAATCCATAATCGAAATGTTAAAAAAAACAAAATGGCGGAAGATTTTTTGAAAATTGACGTATAAATGTGAAATTTTAGATACCGGGGTGTCTTAGGTCACCGATCACGAATCCATAATCAAAATGTCAAAAAAAAACAAAATGGCGGAAGATTTTTTGAAAATTGACGTATAAATGTGAAATTTTAGATACGGGGGTGTCTTAGGTCGCCGATCATGATTCCAAAGTCAAAATGTCAAAAATAGACAAAATGGCGGACGAGTTTTTTGAAAATTGACGTATGGATGTGAAATTTTAGATACGGGGGTTTTGGGTGCTAAGCTTTTAAAAATTGTCATTACAATCCCAATGACAGCGTCTGAAGCGGAACGCCAGTTTTCACGGCTGAAGAGAATAAAAACTTTCCTGAGAAATACAATGAAAGAAGACAGATTAAATGCCCTTACTATGTTATCGTGTGAAAAAGAATTTATAAATGATATCCCAAATTTTAATGAAAAAGTGATAGAACTGTTCTGCAAGTCAAAGACAAGCAAAATGGACTTCGTTTATCGTCAGATGTAATCAAACTGTAGTGTTATATTTACTATTCCCTCAAAACAAACTGTACAGTGAACAGTACCTGTCTGGAACAGTATGTCGGTGAAACTTATAAAGATTGGGTAAGCGTTCTTGTATTATACTTTTTAATTTTGAAATTATGCACTCCCTATGTGAAGCACCCCGAGTCGCCACTGTTAATTTGAATTTCAAATCTTAATTTTTTGTTAGAACTCTGTATTTCTTCTTTAAATTTTTATTTATTATCTTATTTATCTTTCTGGACATATCGCGCCATCTTTCACGACACTCTTCAGTTGATTCTCCTTCTTATCGGCATATAATAGATTTCTGTGTCATTTCTGTGTTTCCTTATTTAAGTGTCTTTTGCTTTTTAATAATTCATGAATGTTGAGTAGAATCGGATGGTGTTCAAGTATCACTCTGTTTCTAGATATTGTCGTATAAACAGCAATTTTGCATCCCATTCGCCCTTCGCTTCTTACATAGTTGATTTTAAGGGGTATTCAAATCCAGTAAATGGGATTAGAAACTGAAGTAAATTTAGTATTTATAGTATAGGAATTTATTTTGTTGGAAAAAATCTGTGGATGTGATTTGTATTATTATTTTAGTGGGGTTCGGATAATGTTAACTGGGTAAGCTACTATTTTCGTTATTCCTCGTGAGCACCTTTTACCTTTTCTTGTGCTGATTGTCGTCTTTTTCTTAGTGTTTTGTTTTATCCTTTGTTGCCTGATTATCTCGCCTCGTAATGGCGGGATAATTAACGATTTTTTGGTGGATTTATGCTGCCACGTGGCCACGCCATATTTATGGCTATTTTGCCGCCATTCATTACCTGTCGATTAGAATTCTTCTGTGGAGAATAGAAGAATGCTTCCGTTTAGAGTTCGACAGCGTCTAAAGTTATGTAATTTTAGTTAATCATTATTTAATTAGCGGCCACATATTTTGCAATTCCGTTAATTTGCAAATTTATTTCTTGGGTATTTTTGTTATTGTGTACGAGGTAGGCGCCATAAATTCTTGGCCTTACAGGCTTATACAGGTTCAAACGTGGTCAAACTCCGTCACGTCATGCATGCACATACGCGAATTGTACACTATAAATATGATGGTTCGAAGTCTAGTAGTTTTTAGTAACCAGCCAACCAAAGTGACTAGCGCACGAAAATGTCTGAAGTAACGAAAATTGAGTACCGCGCGGTCATTAAATTTTTAACAAAAGAAGGGCATACACTTTATCACATTAAGCAACGTATAGACGGCGTTTACGGTGATGTATCTCTTACGTATTCAACTATAAAAAAGTGGGCAAAACGTCTTCGTTTGGGACAAGAATCCCTGCAAGATGCTGATCGGTCGGGTCGACCAATGAAGTGATAACGCCTCAACAAATTTCAATTCTTGAACATTTAGTGCTAGAAGATCGCCGTTTGAAAGTGAAGGAATTAGCAGTGATAACAAACATTTCCGAAACAAGAGTTCGCCGAATTCTCCATGACCATTTGGGTATGAATAAAATTAGTGCGAGATGGGTACCGCGACTTCTTTCTGCTCTTGAAGGTGAACGTCGAGTCGTTCCAGTTGTTTTTAACCATGTGTGGAGACGACCCAAAACCGATTTTGGGGTCCATTGTCACAGGGGATGAAACAATGGTTCTGTTTTACGATCCTCTATCGAAAAGGGAGTCCATGAAATGGCGGTGACTTGATGAACCTCGTCTCATAAAGGCGAAAGTCGTTCAATCAACGAAAAAGGTGATGGCCATAGTATTCTGGGATTGTGAGAGCATTTTGCTAATTGACTTTAAAGAGCACAATACAAGTGTGAACGGCACATATTGTGCATCTTTACTGCATAAATTAAGGGACAGTATTCGTGCAAAAAGTCATGGAAAATTGACAAAAGTTGTGCGATTATTGTACGACAATGCTCCCATCCATACTGCCGCATTTTACAAGCTGCCATCCGCGAATGTTGCTGCCAAGTATTGGAACACCCACCGTATAGTCCGGATATGGCTCTTTGTGATTTTGTTTTTGTTTTCTGATTTACAAAAAGACCTTAGGAGAAGTAGTTTTAAAGACGACAGTGAGTTGCAAGCAGATGTTATAGAACATTTTGACGGAAAAAATTTGGATTATTTTTACAAGGGTATCGAATTATTAATTAATCATTGTAATAAATGTATAGAAGTTAGGGGAGATTACATTGAAAAATAAAAATTCTTATATTGTTCTAAGTTTCTTTTTTGTATATCAAGCCGAGGATTTATGGCGCCAACCTCGTATATACGTTCATTTTCAGGTTCAGGATTCTTGCTAGCTTAATTTTCAGTATATATGGTGGGAATATTTTATTTAGATATGGGTGTGTTTGTCGGTAATGTAGTATTGAACAGCACTGAACGTTGTTTTATTGATCATCTGTTGTAATTAGGAGTTGAATCAATTTTACCTGTCAAATAAAATTTTAGTTGTTTTGTAATGGACAAAGTGTACTTCTGTAATTACATATTTACAAATCTTACTTTGAAATTCCTTTGATTCGTGCGTTTCTTTGCGTTCCTTTACATGATTCATTTTTTATATCAACTGTGAACCATGGGGATATTTTAAAGAATTAGAATTTACAACAAATGACTTAAGCAACAAAAAATTGAAGATGCCGTAAATTATTCATGTACGTACTGCCTACTAACATCAGTACAACTTTTTAGAACTGACCAGTCAACGAGCAACAAATCTGAATAGATTATTATAATTAGCTTTATACAAATTCTATCTTTTGTTATCATTGAATATAAAAGTGGGCATTTGGAAATTAACCTATAAGTGAGACTCATACTCAAAGCAGGATGACGAGTATCTCCCCAGACAAATGGTAGTGAATCACGTACAATTCAAATTAGATAATCATAGTTTGAAAATAAAGCATTCGGCCGTGAAATCTTGCGGATGTTTGAAATAGCTCGAATGAATTCAATTTAGAATCAGTTTTCGTTGGATCCGTATAATTTGGCAGACCACAGTCGGCTATCAGTAAAAGAGATTTATTTGAAATGTATATATCAAGTAAGTAACAAATTTAAGACCCGGAGGTATATAAACTAGCACAACATGAATTTGCGGTAGGGCTAAAGTAATTCTCAAAACCAGTATGTCCACCAGTTGTGTAAGTCGTTTAAAGTTAGTGGTGTCAAGAGGCACACAAGTAAGGGAATTCATCACAGCAGCAAGTACGCCGCCTCTCAATGATCTGCCAGAAATGATTGGATCATGGGTCACATATGAAGACATTATAATGAGTTGGAAGAAGCACATTGCTGGCGAACTAGTCGGTGAGCCATGTTTCGGTAAATAGCACGATCTCAAAGTAAGAAGATGACTGGCAATTAGGAAAGCATATGTTTTTGGGCGCAAGCTGCGAACATTTATGACACCACACTGTTGTTCTCAACTGAAACATTGAGTGAAATCAATAAGCAGAAAAATGCAGGGCTTCAAAAAGCACTGAGCTGTTTAGAGCTAATTGCCTAGCACATAACGAAGACAAAATTCCAAATGTCAGTTTTAGCTTAAGAGCAGGTGCCCTCCAAACTATAAAACTTCTGGGTACACACACAGATTCCACAATAAACTGTAATTAACATGTTACACAATTATTATGTAAGTAATATGGAGCACTGTAAACCATCCTTTAAGCAAATGAAAATTTTAACAATTGCATCTTTATTTATGCAAAAACCATAGAAAATCTCCAAGTTCAATCTGACCTACACAATTTCCCTACACGAAACAACAATGCAATGAGTATTTCACTACGTAAACTTTCAAAACACCGAGATATAAAATACCTATTTTTTTCTGTGACGGGAAAAAAAGTTGACATTTTATCCTTCTTGACCGGTAATAAAATGTCACTTTTTCAACCAGGGCAAAAAGTAAGTACTTTTTTCCCGGGGAAAAAAGTGCTCACTTTTTGCCCGCTTAAATTGACAGATATTTGATTATTTTACAGGTTTCCATTAGCAACGCAGGTGTAATGTCACTTGAAATGTCACATCGATTGATTTCCTGACTTTAATATATAGTATTTACGTGTTTTTTTTCAATATTAAATCGTCGTTTTTCCCATCACAGAAAAAAATAGTGTATTATACACGGGAAAAAAATTAGATTTTAGCTCTCGGTAATTTATCTCGACCTTACCTCGAGCTAAAATCTAATACTTTTTTCCCTTGTGTAATAAATAACTATTAATACTCTAAACAGAAAAAAAACTCGAATGCTACCTTTGCAAAAATTCAAGTGCTATTTATACATTGGACGAATTAACATTCCTTGTAAGACGATATGAAGCTTGTTATTATTATTATAATTATGGCGCTTCAACACGTACTTCATTTGTCTATTATCAGTATAAGTGTATGTAAAACGTAATTTGAGAAAGCTTCTATCCATAAAGATTACTAAATAAAATCTATACATTAATATAAGTTTCTTGGCATCGAAATACTATTATTTATGGACTTTTGTGTACTTTCTGCTGCAGTACTACTTTCAAAAACCCCCATAGATTTCTTAGTTGACTAAGTTTTATCTTAACTCTCCTAAAGTCTTTTCAAACAATGGTGTTCTGGTATTCTAAAGAGGAAGGAAACAGGAAAGGAAAGCAAGGGTATTTCGCCGACACGATACTGCTGCTGAACCGTATTTATTTTACAATCAGATTACGAGACTGGGACAAGATTAAGTCGGCAACGAGCTGGCGACACAAACTTTCCTTACGACTCGATTAGAAGCCATGATAAATGATCGGCTATGTAAACACACATTCTCATTAATTGTGGTAAACAGAAACGAGCGCGAGAACTGATTTTAGGATTTCAGGAACCTAAAATAACTGTAATTCATATGTACATGGAGCAGAAAGGTCGTACATGAACGATGAATATGATAAATATTATCCTGTTTACGGAATTATTCACAGCTTGCCTTGTGATGTACTAATTTAATGAGATTAAAACTAAATTAACGATAATATTGAAATGGTAATGTATTCTATTTAATTTGCACGTCATAAGTATATAAAACTCCTATTTATTTCTATTATATTTCGTTTTCGTTCTTAAAATAAACATCTATACTCTTAAATTTTGATATTATTGAATGACCATGGTTAAGTACTACTTGTTGAAACATATAAATCAGAGTTTGTTAAATTTTAGATGCCAAAGTTCAATAGTGCATAGCTAACAAGCAGATGATAAACTAGCGGCCATTGTTGATAATTATGTTAAGAATTACATTATATTTTCCAACTAACATTAATTTTAACTAACAACTAAACATATCCCAGGATTCCGCATGGTAATTACTTAGGCCCATTATATATATGTGGTCATACATTCCTTTAGAAATTATGACCACTTATTTCTCGTTTGAGCCCTAACAACTCGTTTCTTGTGGTAAATTGGTCCACGTTCTTTCCTTTTTTTCTTATTCTATGCTTTTTTTGTCTTTACTTTCTCAGTTATCCACTTCCATGCATCTAGGTCCTTAACCTTATACCTCCAAACGTGTATCTTCGGCTTCTTTATGTCCTCTGTCTTTGGTCTTCTCACCTGCTTCTGGATCTCCCTCTTCCTTTGTTTGTCTTTGGTTTCCACACTGCGATTTTCTTTACCTCCCTGTTGTCCTCCATCCTTCTTATAGGGGGCCATACCATCGTAGTCTTTGCACTTGTATGAACTTTAAGATATTTCTTGCTCTCTTCATTAGATTTTTGTATTCTTTGTCTCCCATTTACTTCTACTATTTTTCTTTCTAACATTCTCAGCTTCTCCTGGTCCAGATCTGTTAGGTTTATCGTTTCTGTTCCATAGGTCACTGCCAGTCTGACTGCTGCTCTGAATACCCTTATTTTTGTATTTACGCTTATGTTTTTACTACTACAGAGTATTTTTGTATTTATAATAAGCTCTAATCCCACCTGTACTCTGTGATCTATGTCCATATACACCGTGTTTCATGTAACTAGCACATTAGAAGTTTTTGTGCTTACAACGCGAATTTTTTCCAGAAGTTTTGCCTTCTCACATAATTGACCGCAATCTTTCAAGTTAAAATATTTTTAAACTCGTGCAACTTCCGGTTATTTTTATATGTTGTATAAGGACGTATTGTGATGATGAAAGTGTTGGGCCACCAGATTTTTACAGATGTGCGGCTAAACGGCTAAAGCTATCAATACAAATCTTTATACTTGCGAGTATAATCTCCCTCTTGAGATTTAATTAGATTTTCAGTGAAATCGGTACACCAGAAGTAGTAGTTTACTTTAGTGATAAAATCAAATTTTTTCCAAACAAATTTCTAGAAAATACAAATGTACTTTACAATTTTTTCGAAATTCCCACCTGAAGTAGCACTTTCACTCTTATCTAATAGCAGTTTTCTGCAAATTATGCATTCTATACATATTTATCAAGAGTTTTTAGAGCTCGATTTGGAACAATGGTTAAAATCAAAATTCGAACAGCAAGTAACACTTTCAGCCTTATCGTTTTTTGCAAATACATCGTGAATTATGAATTCTATACAGATTTATTTAGAGTTAAATTTGTAGTAATGCTTGTAAAAACAAAATTTCAAAATTCGAACCGAAAGTAACACTTTAGACATTTACTAAGATAGAAGTATTTGAAACTTAATTTGGAACAAGTGTTTTATAAAAAAAAATAGAATGCACATACGAATAAGAAAGTCGTGTGGTGCCCACACTTCACTTTTTAATATATGTTCTATTAAGTAATGCCAGAGAAGCTAGCTATTAAATAAATTATCCCAATCGTTTCAGTGGCGCTTACGCGAGACTGGCACGTTGGAAGTTTAAGGTAGCGCTGGTCCTCCACGGATGGCGCGATGAGAAAGTATAGAAGAAAACCTACTGGTTCGCACAGAAATAGTACCATTAAATGGTACATGTGCAATTGTACCTGAAATACATAGGTGCTCCTTAATAAAATCAATGGGGAATTTTGCATTAATAATAGCTGCATTCTATCAATATTTGAAAAGTCTAAATGCAAAAGCAAGCATTTTACATATAACTAGTTTTAAGTAAAACGCACAAAAACTGTTTAGATTTTATAACTTGATCAATCAACTTGAAATTTTGATAACAATTTGCTATTAGCTTTTTAATGAAATTTTAATTTTATTCAGAAATATCTGATTTATTATTAAAAAGATATCTTGTTTAAAAAATGACACGTTTGCTTTTGTAGCTGAGTCTGCTTATGAAGCTGAGTGAACTGGAAATATCTGAGTTTGCATCTTATGATAGTAATGGGAACACCAAAAATATTACGCTAGGCTATACAATTTGGGATAGATATAAAAAAGACTTTAAAGAAAATAACTGAAAAACTGGTTTATGATTATTTTAGTAGGTACAAAGATATAGCAAAAAAAATTACAAAACTCAACTACCGTAAAATGGGGCGAAATTGATTTTCGAGGGTGGCTTTGATAATCAATCGTACTTTTACGTGAAATTTAAATAGACCGCCATAAAGTATCTGCCAACATCCGCTCTTCTGCTATTGGTTGTATTAAGTTTCCAGCAATAACGTGCACCAGTTTGTTGACGGTAAGTAAGGCGGCTATTATTTTTATCTATTAGCAAACTACAGCAATAGATTTATGTTAAAATGGCAACTCGAGAAAAACACCCTTCGTTTTTGTGATTTTGATAAAAAACTTAAGTCTTTTTTGCTAATGCTATTACGAATTACTTCTTTAACCTCACTGTGTCTGGTTTTGTTTGAAAATCATTCCGGTTAATTTAAAAAGGGACCATTTAATGTTGGGGTCACTTTGATATGAGTTTCGGGGTGAAATTGATAGTTCTATCAATCTCACCCTGTGCAATAAGTACATTAAAATACACTTTGAGAAGTCATCCCTGCCCAATCTAAAAAACTTTTTGTACTAGTGGATGTTGGAATTATGGGACGTATCTACAAAAAAAAACTTGGTGCTAGAAGTTACCAAAATTACAGACAAGAGAAACTCGAAGAGGCTTTAACAAAAGTTGCTGAGGATGGTTGGTCTACATCCAGAACTTATGGACTTCCATACGGCACTCTATATAATATATTTAAAGGCTTACACCGTGGACGTTACATGGTGGACAAACAGTATTCAAACCAGAAGAAGAAAGGGCAATAATAAACGCTGCAGTCACGTGTGGTGATTGGGGTTTTCCTATGAGTATGGAAGACCTACAAGTGATAACAAAGTCGTTTTTAGAACGTCAGGGACGAATTGTTGGCAAATTCAAAGATAACACACCGGAAGAAGAATTTCCAAGACTACTGAAGGGAGGACTGGAAAAAATGCAATATGCAAATCCCAGCGAGCCAGATTTCATTAAGCGCGCTTTGGTAAGTGGTTTTCAATCTAGCGGACTTTTCCCCCTGAATTCTCAAAAAATGTTGGACAAAATACCACATATAAATGAAGAAGACAATCCACAATTTCAAGACAATTACGAAAATGCTCTAATCAAGTTTCTAAAGGGGAAACGTTTTGCTAGCAGCCCTTTGCGCACTCAAGCTAGAAAGAAAACCCGTCTGAATGTTGTCCCTGGCAAAAGTGTGTGTTGTGCTCAGGAAGAATCTAATGATTCGGAGGACTCTGCAAATTTGGATGCCATTCAAAATGCAGCATCAGAAGTGGAGGAAGAAGAACAGGAGGAGAACGAAGCGTTCGATGACGAACTAGATTATGAAGCTCCTGAGGCAAACAACATAACAGTGGGCACATTTGTTCTTGTCAGAGTCTTATCATGAAAGAGGAAATCCATATCTATTCGTTACGCAGCCAAAGTACAAGAGATCCTTCCAGATGGTGACTACAACTTGCAAGGACTAAAGTCAATTGACACAGCAAAAAAAAACATTTCAGGAAGTTGAGAACGATTTGTTTGGGGCTACTTTCAATGATATCCTATCCATACTGCCCAATCCGATGATCAGTATTAAAACCCTTGGGGGAAGAAGTAAGAAATTAGTTTTTAGTAACAGCGTTGATGTTTTTGAGCCTTAACTCTTATTTCATTTTTATATTTATTTCTTGATTCAAGGTTTTTTTTTTATTTTGTTCTCGTTTTTGTTTACATATTTTATAATATAGGTAGGTATTATATATTATTATTATACCTTTAAGAAATAACTTGAGTTTTTATTTACTCCTCACATAATATAACAATGTCAATTTTGTCATTTATTTCTGTAGTTAATGTCACTGTTTCAAGCTAGCACATTGGCATAATGGGGTCACTTTGATACATATACTATTGTTATGCATTAATTATCAAAGTCACCCTCATAGTATATTAAAATTGATAAAATAATTACTTGGCAAAATTGATTGTGAATGAAATTGATAACCTCCATGAAAAAGCCATTCAAGAAAATTTAATAAAAAAAGGGCTATCAAAGTAACCCCAATCACAGTATGACTTTGATACGGCATAAAAGTTTTTTTTTCGTGTTATTATAAAATATATAAATGAATCCTTAATTGAAATGTTTTGGGAATCACAGGTACCATACTAAAACATTTTTTTCTGACTAATATACACTAAAAATCACCATTTTAACAAACAAAATGTGGAAAAAATTATCAAAGCCACCCCATTTTACGGTATTAAATTTTTATCATCTTCAGCATTCGTTAAAATAACCATATTATCATCCTCATCAGGCTGATTTTCTACTGAATTAACTGCTTCTCTTTCAAAGACGTTTTTGAAGTAATAAAGACGATTGTCGATCTTCCAATTCGCTTCATAATGTTTGGTTAACAATGTTGAAAAGTTTTTGACTTTGTCGAGCTTAAAAATTCCACACACAAAAAAATGTTGTAACTTTGAGTAAAGTGCTTGCCCCTCTTACAGATGGCCGTTTCAACAGCAATATCATCCCAGATCCACAGGCGGATTTAAAAAAAAATAGCCCTTTAGATGGTTGAAAACGTAAATGCTAAGAGGCAGGGCTTTTAAGAACTCTTTCCACCTCACTTTTCCAGTCAAAGACTGAGTAGTTTTCCCCCATCATTAACTCTGTTGAACATTCTTTAATAATATCAATGCACGTTTCTGGATCAATTACGGTGGTACATTTATTTTTTCTCTATCTGGCCATAATACTCCATTTTGAACTTGTCTTAAACCACACTGGTTCAGTAGACAAAGACACCAATAATAGTAATAATAATGATACTAATACAAATAACAAAATAATAAACGACAAAAATGTGTAACCTCCTACAGCAAAACAGTTTTGTTTATGTTAAATGCTTGTGGAGGTGACGATATAGACTACAATATTCACTGAAATTACTGTCAATTTACTTTTAACACAATCAAAGTGACAGTTTTAACAGTATTTCTCAATAAAAACTATTTCTAATTCTGAATAATATAAATAATAATGATCTTAAGTTCTCTTCTAGACTATAAGGAGCAATAAATTAAACCAATCGTCCTTTCATAGGCAAGTGTACGGCTTCCTTTAGACATAATAAAGCTTCAAAGTCAATTCTCCAAATGCAAACTTGCACATTTATCATGCAAACGTCACCAAAGCGAAATCTAAGAGCAATTCATGTCTAAATAATCCAACAGACGTTCATCGAAAGCGCTCGATTGATTTCAGTCCGTATTTATTGCACGCTCAGTCTTCCTCTTTCGGCCTCGGCGTATATTTCCTCGCGCTTATCATTGCAGTGTGCTGCGGCGTTAATGAACAATTCAAGTGGAGCAGCGAAACGGAGACAGAGACGCGCGCAAAAAGGAAAAAACGAGGACGCAAAGAGCCGGATCACTTTTAATTATTATCATGGGAAAGTTTGCTGCCGCATACACGGCAGCTATGACTGGAGCGGATTGAAGAGCGCGCCGAAGAAGGAGCGTAAGTAAAGCAATGCGAAAAAAAGCCCTCCTCTCCGATAGAAGCTCTTAAATTTTATCATTTCCTCTCGGAAGAACAAACATCAGTCGTTATTCTGCAACACAAAAAAGAAGGGAAGAGGGAATAAAACCGGGAAGCAGTAGGGGAACGAATGAATAGGAGGCAGGTTGCTCGGAGATTTCTTTGATCTCAGAGTGAGTGTGTGTAAGCGGCAAAGACGTGCTCGATTGCCAGAGAAAAAAAATGCGCTTAATTTAAATTCTAGTTGATGTTATATTTTCATCTTTTCTTATTGTTATGTTTGCTCATCATGTATAGGTATGTTTATGTGAGTGCGTTTAAAGTGTAAATAAATAAGTGGATGTAATGAAGCAAAGTGTATATGATATTGAAAACAAATGTGAAAGAAATTAAAAAAAAAAGTTATGTTCTAGTTTGAGCATTTAAATAGCGTTAAAGGAATACTCAGTTCGCATAAAGCAATGCACTTTTTCTATAAATTTTGTTTGGGTCATCTACGTGATGTTTTCTATATGGACTCTTCCTAATAGAAACATTTTTGGAAACTCGTAAAATCTAAATAAGCACTAAAAGTCATAAACGTGTTATTTGATACATACATACAAGTTTTTGTGAAGGTTTGCTCGACATCTTTTCGTAGAAAATAAATGCCGATCGTTGCACTCTGCATTTTGTTAACCATGTTGATAATTTCTTCAAGCTGGATACTGAGTTCTGAAAAAGTTGGTAAAACGGATAGCAAAGAATTTTAGTATAGCGCTTGTTTGTGATGGTCCATTTGACGTTTTCTAAATAAGCTCTTCCCTGTAGAAAAAGTATTGGATCGTAAAATCTGGATAACCATAAATCGAAATGAACTATTTATCATTATGTAATCCATTTAGCATACATTATTTTTCCGTGCAATGTTATCAGATCCATGCATTGTGTGTTGAATATAGTTTGGGGTTAGTAAATCCAATATCGTGAACAAGTTTGTCGCATAGGCAGCAAAACATCACTTAAAACAACTGAAACTTGGCAAAAAATATCTTATGCCTTTACTACTTGCATACAATTTACAATTTTGATGCCAAATAAAGCTAGACAGAATAAATGATTCATTATAACTAGAATGTTTTTCTCTCCACTCTCATATAGCATTGGGTTGAATAAGCATTTCTGCAGCTAAATAAATTTTCTATCTTCTATCATGGTCCCCTTGATAAAATTTGATCTTAAACCAAAGCTTCTTGAAATGGTGAAAATCCTTCATCAAATTCAATGCGCTTATTGTGATAGATTAACTGAATATGTTGGTGATGAAACAAACTTTGAATGAGGTACTGGTTCTATAGGAGAAACCAAATAGAAGCAGCAAAAGTGGCAATTCACCATATGCTCTGTTTGCTGTCACTAAATGGTAATATGTCCAAGTAGCTTAGCAAAGTTCTTTTTAAATTTGAATCTCGAAGCAAAGCTTTTTGAGATGGTAAATTATCCTCACCAAAGTTTACCACCCTTTGGGTATTTAACCCTGGCCTTTAATTAAATATACTGGTGCGGAAAGAGGTTATGACTGATTTATTGGTTAAATAGCTGAAACAGAGTTAAAGCAGCAGCAGTAATAATCCATGGTATATTCTACTACTACAAATAGCAAGAACTCTAAATGGTATAATAGAAAATTTTAAATATTAATGGTTTAAAACTGAAAAGAAATGTAACTTCGGAGGTAAGATATAAAAAAAAACATCTTCCGATAAAGTAACTTAGCTATAATATAAAAATGATATTAGATTATTTCGAAAAATGTTCTTGCTTTTAGTGAGGTGAAATATTTCGAAAATATTTGTAAAATAAAAATAAAAATGCATATATGTACCTACAAGTAGTTGAATGTAAGGAAGTCTCTTTGACCAATGAAATCAATACGAAAAGCATGCTAGTAATAGCAATTATCTTTTGCTACTGCGTTTATTAGTAACGTATTTTGACTACGAATGCAAAGTTCAAAGAAATTTGCTTCAAAACACCTCCAAAATAATTGTTGCAGTAAACACTTTTCTACAACAATTATTTTCTATGTCGTCAACTGAATGCACATGATAACCAACGTATCAACAGGAATCACTTTGGTTTTCATTTTTCCACTTTTGTTCTGCACCTGGTACATCGAAAATAGCTAAATTAACCTTTTTTTGCAAATTCTCATATAACATGTGGTATATAATGGAAAACACATTGCAGATTGCGTTAAATTTATATAATTGACATTTCTCCAATAATGTGTAGCGGGTATCCATTACAGGTACACTAGAACGGACACGTGACAATGTTCGAAATGCAGAACACATTAATTGCATTAAGGTACCGTGTGTAGTGCTGTGTTTCGCTCCGACGACTATTTTGTGTTTCATTATCTAACAATTATTGGACGTCTTTTATTCTGAAATTTGCTCCAAATAATAACTACTGTACTTATTTCATTGTAGTACTTATGGATATGATGTATTGAATTCTCGAAAGCATAATTTTGTCTCCTAGTTGCAGAAAAGTATTGAGTACCAATAAATTTGTTGAGAAGAGTATGAAAAGACTTGGGGCATGTCATGTAAGTGGAAGGGGAGGGAAAACTGCAGGCTGCCGAAATGGATTACATGATGGGAAGCTGTAGAATGATAAGGATTGACAGAATTTGCAATGTTGAAAACACACCTAGAATGAGGCTGCTTAGTGACTTATTAAGTGAGGCCCCCAAAAAAAAAGTTGATCTATTTTGATCACAAAATTAAGAAGACTAACAAATGATGGCCAAAGTAAATCAAGCAACTGTTAGAATAGATATTATCCATCGGAGAAAGGGTGTTGTATAAGAACAAGCAAGCAAAACTATAAATGAGTATGTAATGGAAAACTATGAAAACAGGAACAGGAAAGCAAAACTAGTTATAAAGAATAAAAAACTATGCATGATGTTACCCTTCTAATACAGAGGTTTTGAATGCGCTTTACTTTTTAACCGTCCCCAAAGTAAACCATGGGGTTTCGATCCCTGTCTGGAAAGGATTCATTTCGTGTAGTCCATTTTTCCCGATTTTTTTCATTTAAATAGTTTGTAATTATTCGTGCACAATGTGCAAGTGCTCCTTCTAGAATAAATCAAGAGTTCTACATTCTAGTGGCAATCTGTTCAATTGATTATGAAGGTAAGTTTGCAGAAATTGCAGATATTGTACTGAATTTAATAGCGCTTCAAAAAAATACGGTTAAAAATGTTTCTGTTTGAAATCTAACACCAAATAGCTGCAGAATATTGATTCTTACATTTGAAACTTTAGGTTATCAAACTACCAACAGCGATAACATTGGACGTACATAATCTGCATTTGTAGAAAATGTTGCTTCGTCAGTAAACAACATGTTTTGGCAAATAATTTTTGCGATTCAATTCACAAATCTATTCTTGAAGTCCGTTTTTACAAAGTTTGAATTGTGTAAATCAAGACATACGAGTGTTATGTATTGCTAACAAGAACTTTGCTTAGGGATGAGTTTTTCATATCCAAATTACTTGCATAACACAGAAGAGATTTTTGAATTTTCTTACTTGTATTTCTTGTGTTTTCTTGCAAAAGCATTTCAAAACTAGTAGTAGCTTAAGTTGCTTTGAAATGTTTAACATATATGGTTAGAAATAATTTTTTGAAGATGTCTTTTATTGTGGTTGAATCCCTTTGGCAACCGGCATGCACCAATAAATTACTAGCATCAAATATAAGATTTTGCAAGATTTTACTTGTGTAATAATATAACTTACAAAAGTCATTTCAGGACTGTCGTAAATAATAATGTTCACCTTCTGACTGTTGTTATCAGTCCTATTCAAAAAATATAAATCTGTAAACAACAATTAGCTGTTAAACAAATAGCCAATTATTGAATAAAATATAGGTCTAGAAAAGTAATATTTAATAACTTTATTTATTACATTTAGTGGTAACTGGATTTTATTTAGTAGTATTTTAGTAGTGGCATCGACGCATCCTGAATATTAATTAATTAGTTCAATTTTATTGTTTCGAAATTTTGGGAATTTGTATTGGCATTGATTTGTCTTTTGGTCGTATTTTGGACGCGTCTGTTGCTAAACGATTCAACTATATGCTTTTTACTTTCTTCTGTGTGTCTGTGTGTGTGTGACCACGATAGCGGTCAAACCGCTACAGATATCAATTCCAAATTTTGTATTTACGAATATAATCTCCCTCTTGAGAACTTATTAGATTTTGAGCAAAATCAGCAGACCGGAAGTAGTAGTTTACTTCAGTGAAAAAATCAAATTTTGCAAATATTTCGTGAATTACTAAGTTTAAACAAATTTATAAAGAATTCATATGTACTTAGAATTGAAATTATGAACAATTTTATTAAAAAGGTTTTTCGAAATTCCTACCGGAAGTAGGTCTTTTAGTCTTATCGAAAATCAGTTTCTTGCAAATATTTTGCAAGTCATGCTTTTTAGACAGGTACGCTACGAATATAAAAGTATTTAGAACTTAATTTCCAATATCTTTTGTATAAAAAAAATTCAAAATTCGGACCGGAAGTATCACTTTTACTCTTACCGAATAACGATTTTTTGCAAATATGTCGTAAATTATGCATTCTATGTATATTTATGAAGAGTACAAAAGTATTTAGAGTTGGATTTGGAATATTTTTTGTATAAATGAAATTTCAAAATTCGGACCGGAAGTAACACTTTCATACGTATAAGAAAGTCGTGTGGTGGCCACACCTCATTTTTTCTTCTAGTTTTAAAAGAAAAAACTGATATTGAATTCTCATCAAAAAATAGAGTCAAAAAATAAGCGGATATTACAGTTTTTAAATATTAAGGTGGCTGTGAAAACAACTTTCTAGTACGCTTTCATAATAAAGATAACTCTATCTATCAAATGTTGTGAAATGCCTGCGACAGCGACTTTACTATTAGGTTTAGAAAATACATGAAAATGGTAACACAAGCTCTATCAATTCAACGGTGATCATTTCGATTCTAATACTGTTACAAATTTGATAAGTTCACTTAATAAAATTATCTTGAGTTTCACGCGATCGATTGCCAGTCCCGACTAATAGGACATAATGTAATAAGTGACCAGAATTACGCCCGGACTCAGAAAAGGAAGGCGAAATGTTCCTTTTGTTTCCTACGAAGCCGACTTTACTGCCAGTCCATCGAAATACAGCATCAGACATTCACATCAATGTTTTCAATTACAGTCAATTACTCGCCTCTATCGGAGAAGATGTTCTGTTCGTTTCATTGAAGATGTAACGGTTGCATTATAAAGTTGGTTATCTGTCTCGTTTGTTTGAGTTTTATATGATTACGAATAACTTTTAAGAAACGATAAAAGAAACAATTTAATTTCACTTCTTTTATCCTAATCATTATTTGAAGAAATCATTTTTCAGCTTTCGAAATTCTAAGCAATCCTCCATTGTTACAAATGCTTGTGTACAGTCGCTCTGTTTGTTCTTCTTTACCTATTTGAATACTACGATATTAACTAATTTTATCAATGACTCAATTTTACGCAGTTCTTTATAAATTCATTTCATTTTTGAAGCTACCGTGAAAATCAAAGCTTTTGTTCCTTTGTTAATTTTCTGAGTCCTTTTTGAGGGAGTATTGAATACATAATAGGTGATTAAATATTTTAGAAGAAGGTAATTAGTTCCATCTTGTTAAGCTCAAGACTAAAAAGATAATGCTCTTTGTATAATTTCCTCTTAATATACAAAGTACATTCGATTTTGGAACTCCTTCTAAATATTAAGAGGTGCGTTTACCTATCGAAAATTAAGGCATCGCCGTTTCGCGTTTTTTTAAACTCATTTTGTAATTTTAGAATTTCAAATTTGGGTTAGTGATGCAAAAGGCATAAATTTATAATGTCAAGGTCAGTTTTTGTACTAATTTATTTTCTTAAGAAAATTATATGTTTTAGAAATAACCACAAAAATACATGAATTTGATTAATGTCTACTAACTAAGGCTGGTACACAAAAGAAAAAAAAGACCTCTACGCGCCAGCAGCACATTTGATGTTCGATATAAAGAAAAAATCAAATTTATGTAATTATTTTTAAAGATAAAAAATATTAAACAGTAAACATTGTTACACACATTTTACACGAGGTTTTTCGCGTCGTCCACCCCCATTTTACGGTATCTCTACCAGTCCTAGCGAAGACGAAATCTATCGGAATCGGTCGCCTATTGCAGACTTAAATGCGAGTGACAGTTTAATTACAAACTGTCACTCGCATTTAAATGTCATATATACCTATAATATTCGAGTGTATAATTATATAACAGATATGGGCAAGCGAAAATTGGCTTATTATAAAACATCAACAATTTCGTAAGTACTCCTTCTTTATACATTATGTTTCCCATCTATAGTATTCCCTTATCTATGACAAGAATCTGTGAATATAACCGAAGACCTGTGACAGAACCGAATATCGTCTACCTGCACCTACTCACACCCCCTTGCGTCTACCCGTCCCGCGAGTAATATAAGTTGCATAAGTTTCTATTTGTTGGTAAACGCCACTCTTAAGAGCTTGCATTGCGAAATTCTAAATAGAGGCACAAAAGTTTATTAATAAAATTGATTAAGCATTATTCAGAAATTTTTGTATATATCTCTTATACAGTTGGCCCGAAATAAACAGGACTGAACTTATAATTCTTTTTTTTAAATAAATATATTATTTAGACTTTATAACACGTTCTAAGTGTGCACCTCCTCGTCTAAGATATACTTCGTAACGACGTTCCATGTTGGTCGTCATGTTATCGAATAAGGTCTGTCTCAGTTGTGCGAAAAAGGCTCAATTGATATGCTTTAAGTCATCGATTTTTGTGGCGAGCTTTTGAAGACGGCATTTTTGGTCATGCCCCAGATGATGTATGCGTCTGGAGAGGTAAGGTCTGGCAAATGTGAAGGATAAGGGAAGTTAGTAAATCGGAAAATAATTTTGGTTTAAAAATATTCCTGAATAAATTGACGAACCACGGCAGCAGTATGACAAGTTGTCCCGTCCTGCTGAAAAACTTGGCCTCGAAATGCCAAATTACGTGCACTACGGAATCGACGTAAATCAGGGATAAAGCTTGTTAAAATTTATACGCGCCGTTGTTGATTAAGTGTAACTCTTCGATAAAGTGCGGACCAATGATTTCGTGTCCAGAAACTGCAGACCAGAAACTCACTGTTGCACTATTTAAAAAAATTTCTTAAACCTCATCGGGTCTGGAAAATATAATAAATCGATTTGTGCGCAGATTTACATGGCCCGACAAATGAAAATATGCTTTGTCTGAGAACCATATATTTTTTAAAAATTTTTAAATATTTTTTAAAAAATTATTTTTAAAATTTTTTTTAAAAATTTATGCTTTTCGTACTGTAACGCGAAAATTCTTGCGCAATGTTCCACTCTACTGCGATAATCTCGAGAATGTAATTGTTGGTGTACCTGAATCACATACGAACATTCACCCAGCACCATGAAGATTCTTTGCAAGGAAGTTCTCTTTACACCAAGTTGCAACGTTGTCCTTCGCTGACTGACTTTCGGATTTTCTAATATCTGCTCAAGAACGCGTTGACGGTTATTGTTAATGTTAATTGTCCTGGGACGACCTGATGTTTGTTTTCGTTAACACACAATACGCTGACAGTATTTCTGAATATTTCAACAACCTTTAAAATTACGGCATTACTCGGGAACGTTCATTTAACTGTTCTGTGAATTTATCACACACGTATCGCAGACGTGCATTGTTGAGTCTGCCGATTCCGTATGAGCGAAAATATTGCTTCTGTACTTAACACCATTTTTAACAATTAATTGTTTAACGTTAACTTGACTGGTCTATACTATCTAACGTGGGCATGACAGTGCGTGCATTGAGTTACCGCCAACTTAGTTTCAGTATTGTTTATTTCGGGCAATACTGTATTTATAAACTGAGTCAGTGTGTTGTTGAACGTTAGTAGGTGTTATTCAGTGCTAATTTACAATATGTATTGTTCGTGCAAACTTATTATTATTATTCTTAGTCTTTAATACAAATTATCAACTGACACCGTTATTTAAATATTTATTTAATAAATATGCTACATAATAGCTGACTAAATATTTTAGTTAGTCTCAAGTCTAAGAATAACTATTGTTTAATATCCTCTTCAATTAAAAAAGCTTTGAAATAAAGGCATAAAAGTTTATTAATAATTTATTAGGCATTAGTAAGAAACTATGCAGCCCAGGTCATATAATGATTTACTTACCCATAAGAGTATGCAATACCTGTTATCTTTGTAAACTGAGTAAGTGTTGCTGAACGTTTTTAAGTGCGGCTTTTATATGTATTGATGTTTTGTTTGTGAATTATATTACAAGTTTTTATGATTACAAGAATAGTAAATTCTGATTGTATTACATAAATTTGTGATACTGCTCTAGTCTCTTGTTTGTCTACATACTTAATTAAGGAAGAAAAAAAAACAACCTTACTTAGTATGCTTGAGCAACTTCATCGCCTACTATATTTACATAAATGTAGAAAAGGTAATATTTCAAATTTTAAATATTAAGACAAATTCCCGATGATTTTTATTAAACTTATCTCGTAAAAGATAATATAAACATTGATATATATCGGCCTCTCTGTACATTAAATCAAACCATCCAGCGGCATAAATCTTCTGTATTTTTAATATCTCCTCTATATATACAAATTGCAACGACTAACTTGGCCCGAGTCCAAAAGCGGACCAAGATTTATAACGGACACCCTAACAATTTCAAAACGTTCTTATTATCAATTCATTCCCCGCGGCCCATTTATAAAATGAACGTCGAGAAACCTATATAAAATTCATTCCCTCCTTGATATTCCGTTCCCGATGTTCTGCTAGTACACGAAATGGGTGTACACGCATGTATTCATGTTGTCAGTTAAAATTATAATCGTATTTAACTGTTCTATTTTAATTGCTTAATATATTCTTAAAATATATCTGGGTCATAATTAATAATAATAAAAATAATAATTAATTTTTCAACAAGATTACTAAAGGATCACATAGACCAACGCAACACATATCACGTAGTAAGACATAACTAATATTAAGACCGCAATTCTGAAATCGGTAAATAAGAATCATCGGTGACTTCTGGCATAAGATATTATAATGGGAATAGTAAATATTACCTGGCATAAATGTCAATGTCGATGTCATAAAATTAATCTTTTCTAATATACTGGAGTATCAATAGTATCATTAATTAAATTAGAGAGGAAATATGATTTCTGTACAGAGGTAACGAATTGAAGCTGAATATATCTAAGGGATACGTTGAATGATGGTGCTTCATTTCCTGGGAAAATTAAGCACTTGACATTGAGAGAGATTAATTTATTGTTTTGACACCATTTGACTTTATGGAAACTAACAATCTTCGATATTAACACCATTGCCGGATAAGCTTCAATTCATCAGAAAACAATAGCTTACGAAGATTAAATATAAAAATAGCAACACATTAGTGTCCTGAGGCATGGTCTAAAGTCGGGAAAAGGTAGTTAAATAGATGGCCCATTAGATTAGTAAGAAATTAGAACAGAAAATGATGGGGAACATCTAAATGTTTTCTATTTACTGGGCGGTATGTTGTGAATAATACGTTTCAAAGTTTATATAGACAACTTGGGTGCTGTCATCCAGACATTTACATAAGTATTGCGTGATCATGAGCTGGCTTCATCATAAATGTCGCAATCTTCGATCACTTGGAGGAAAAGTTTTAAGTCATCAGGAAATAATGAATTCTCAATTACGAAGATCAAGAATAACAAAAGCTCTATTATAAGTAACTTGGAAAAAGCTTGGGGTTAGGAAAAATTAATTAGATGCATAATGCTTTCTGTTCAATAAATCTGAATAGATTAGTCATGACCAGTAAATTGTAAATGATGTTCCCATCATTTACAATTTACTGGGCATGACTTTGTATTCAATAGGATTAAATGCCTCAATAGGATCTGTATACAGCATCCACATGGGCGATGTCATCCAGACATTAAGTATTGCGTCATATTCAGCTAGCTTCGTAAAATGTAACAATTTTCAAAATTGATTACTTGGCGAAAAAGCTAAGTCATCAGCAAATAGTAGCTTCTGATCACTTAGATCATTGATCGAGATCAAGAATAACAGCAATTCCATATTAACGCCGTGAGACAAGGCCTAGATTTGCGAAAAAGTAATTAGTTTAAATTAGAGCTGCAAGGTCTGTCTAGAAAACATCAACTTGAGTATTGTTATCAAAATGATCAAATCAGTACTCCAATTCAAACAAGTTAGTCGAGCAATTAGATGATAACACCGGACAGTAAAATAATATCGTGTTATTCTTAATAGCTGTCAGATATCTTTAGGAAATTGCCAAAGTAAAACTAGCCTAATTAATATATTTTAATTTAATTTCCAGAAAATAAGAAGAATTGATCGACATTTTAATATTACTAAATGATAATAATAACCACGGCTAAAAGTTTTCTCCAGAAAGTTCTGTAGAGTTTAGTAAAAGTTGAATTATAAAGTCAAATTTACTACTAATTCTGTAAAAGGAATATTTGTTTTGTAATTTTCGGGAACGATGATAAGATTAAAAAAATTAATTCTACTTTTAAAGCGTTACTCATCAATTTCTCAAAAAAATCTCATATTTTCCTCAAAAGCGCTTTCTTCATCGGCAATAATCTCACTTGTATCCCGGGGATATCTACGAAAAGTATCTTGTGCTTCTTCTTAATTAAAAACAATCTTTCTCGGCACGCGATCTTTGGTATTAGAAGAATATATAAGAAAATCGTCACTAGACAGACTGGTTTGCGGTTGAGCTTCCTCGCTATTTCACTCGCGGAAGGAGACAGCTTAATTTACTTGTTTCACCACATTGTGCTTTTCCCTTTCCACTTTCTTTTTTGCTTCGCTCTGTCCCTATTTCGAACCACCGTCGCTGCAGGTCCTGCGGCAATTTCAGAATGTTAGAACTACATTTTCCTCTGCTTTGAGAGCTCGTCGCTTGCAAGAATGAACGTAATGTTATGAACAGCGGTTATATTGTATGAGTGCAGTAAGTTTTTGAATGTTCCCATTTAAGGAATCATTTTAAATAAAACGTAATTTCAACCGTTATATTTTATTTATATTGTTCTCTTCTCGTATTCCTTAATATTTAATAATGCGCTTATCTACTGTGCACGACTTCCATTCTAAAATCTATATTAAATCTACTCTGATGTAATTATTATGCTTAAAGAATAAAGGAGAAACATCCACGGCAAATTTCATATATTAAATGTTAAAAGACGGATAATGTAACTGATAATCACGCAAGCAGCCAAAGTGCGAAAGACCTCCTCGTAATATTGCTCAAGATTTCACTATATTTTATTGCTTCTTCAAGAGAACACTACAATACAATATGTACAGTTATTAATAATCCTACAAAATATTTAGTATGAACTTATGCAGAAACTCCCTTCAAGATTAGAAAACGAATATAAATGTTGATTTTAAGTTAACATTATGAAATATATTGATATTACATTTTAAATAAATACATAATAATAGTGAACAGTGTGCAATGAAAACAGAATTCTTTATGTAGAGGTGGGAATAATGGAAAATGTAATACATAAAAGAATTATCTTATGTATATTATATTATTAATTATTTTAATTGACTAATAATAATTATGGTGATGATGTCAGCATTAACTAATAAAATTAAATTAAAGGTAGGAAGATCCTTAGGTCTAACTTACAACAACTGAGAATCTTCTGACTTTTAAGCTGCAACTGGTGGACTGTCTTTCCGATATTTTTTCTCCTATTTATATATAATAATATATTTACTAAATAATAATATATGTGTTAGGACATTCCGGGAGTGGAAGATATTTATTACATTTCTTTGAAGTGACAGGTAACAAAAACAATATTTAAATATCTGTTATTATGTAAGTATTTACTGCCAAAATTACACACAATAATTTTAATGAACACAAAATAAAGAATTTCAAAAACATAATTATGCAATAAATAAATCCAGACTTAACCGTAATAGAAAATTATCACTCAAAAATAGTTTTAAAATAGGTGATCACGGATGGCAACTAAGCATAAATGCATCCATACTATGTATTTTCAATTTACAATTTGCATATAATTCATTTACAGAATGAAATCAATTTTGAGAAATTTTAGTTTACCAGTAAGCGACCTGATAAAAATTCACTGAATTCTTCATAATGAATATATAGCAGTTATTGTAATACGGTCATTATATACCAATGAATATATAAATTTGAAACTATAATATGAATATTACAACAACAAATAAAATTAGTAACGTAAGTAATAAGAATAATTAAAAATATCTACAGTCACGCGGCGTGTATATATCGCGTGTCTGCTCGGCAAAGAAGCTATTTGGAAATTATGGTGGGTCTTGGATACAGGGACATTGGCGCCATGCCCTTATCGAAAATAACATTTTGACAATACCCTCAATATTTATTCTGAAGTATCTCCTTTATGTCAAAAAAACATTTTGAAAAGATTCTAAAAATGGTCATTACGACTATGGAAGAAAGACAGATGCTTTATTGAGATCAGATTACCTTAAGCTATCTACGGTCATTAGTTTTGAAACGCTGTTACCGATCATACCTCACGTACATTTTAAATTTAAAACAAAAAAATATAAACGGCAATAAAGTTTTTTATTATTATTATTGGACAAATGAAACCAATTTTACTTCTTTAGCAGAAAGCTCTTGGTATAATAAAGAATTTACAACAACGGGATTCCTTAAAGAAAGCATTTGTTGGCTTTTAACGATTTTACAACCCGTACGCTTAAACTTGTCTATGTCTGTTCATACTAAAATAAGAAGATGCAATCAGATTTTCATAATCATGAGACCAGCATTCGAGATTTTTTAAACCGGTGGTGGGGTGTTGCCGTCTTCTACTTCTTCTTCAGAAATTAAATAACATATTTGTTTTTTCCTGGTTTAATTCCATCCCGAAGTGACTTAGACATTCTTGTCTTGCCTAAATATACCTTATTAGTCCGATTTCATTTGTAAACTTTGAATTATGTCATCTGCATACAGAAATTCATTCATAATTATCTGTTGAATGTGTCTGGAATCACATATATTTCTCCTGGAGGTATCCTTAATACCTGCTATGAATAAAGCCAGTTCAAGATTCCCAATGTCTAATTTGTTTAGGAATAATTACAATTTTTGTGAAAGTATTGTCTATTTTTATTAAGTTATAGGTTAGTATGTATATATATAGTACATGCTATGGGTTTTGTAAAGAGATTAATTGCTATTTCCATATTTTCCAATAAAGATAGACCAGGTTTAGTTTCTGGGCACACTGTGAAAACCTTTTTGCTTTTCTAGTACACATAGAAAAAAACATGCCATTTTCACTAAGTACTCGTTCAGAAATTTGTCTAGGGGCGAAGATTCGATAAATTTATTATTGTTTATTATTAAAAACAACGTACTGTAATATTTTGACATCTATTTCATACACCAGTAAGTAGTACATATGATATAAATATAATAATAACTGAAAAATTAAGTTGAATTTTTATAATTATAATATCACATATTTCTTAAACGCATGAGAATATACAAAATAATTAATCAAAGTGGGCTATATAATTTTACTTACGCCATGAGTTGAAGCTGTACTTGAGTTTGTCAATATTTTTACACACTTGACTTGTTGAAAGCTCTTAAGCACTTGAGATAAAAGCTTAATAGTGAATCTTTACCAGCGAACACATACTTAAGTGTTTACGAAAGTTAACATCGATGAAGAACATGACAAACAAAGAAAACAATAACCTCTTTCACGATCATTAAGCTGCTTCGTTTACCAGGATGCATTTACTATATTATTATATGCATACGAATAGTTCGCTAATATCCCTTGCTATGTTACAACAAACTTTATGGTGTGATGATAAGTTAAGAGGCTGGAGAAGAGGTCTTTTGCGATTTACCAGTTTCATATACATGTGTACACGAAATATCCTTTAGCGAGCTCTTCTGGCAAAACACAACATGCAAATTCAAACTTTTAATAATATGTAAATCCCGGGTCTTATTTCTGTATTACCATACATTAGAACGGATTTTGCATTTTAAAAACGGCATATTTATAGCAGTCGTCTTGGTCTAATGTACGTATTTCTATCTTGTTTTACTATTCGAGATGAATTATGTTGCTGTTGGTTTTTTTTTTTTTAAATCTGAACAATTTAGATCTGTCCTTACATGTTTATCAACAGAATGAAATATATTATTATTATTAATATATTATTTAAAGCATTACTTTCTTATTAATAGCAACTTAGTTCAGAACTACAGGACTCTCTGTTTTGGTATACCAGCGCTCTGATATAATACCACTAACTATAGTTTTCTTCTTAATCAAACTGGAGCATTGCTTAACCCTGCACAACTCGCGCATACGAGCATTTCGCTCACACTTAAGCCAGAATGGCTGTATTTTTAAAGAAGGTTGATATATAGAAACGAGACGCCCTATCTGAGTTTATGTATCACATCCGCTTATAAATGCAAGCTAAACACCAATTAGTCGTCTGTAGTAATTTCTAGGAAGAACTTGTCAATCACTTGCAGACTGCGTGAGCATTTCTCTCACGGCGCTAGTTCCGGCATTGGTGTTTTGTTTTGCCTATTATTGAGCGATTCTCTCACTACGCGAGTTATAGCGTTGACGTGTTTCTCTAATATTTTTTATGTAAGTATTGCATTTATTAGCATTTAGTCTCTGCTAAATGTTTTACATTAGCGAAAATGACATACTTATATGACGTTGATATTTTTTTAGAATAATGGCAATGAATAGAAGTCAGAAAATTGTCGAATTAGCAAGACAACAATATGCAGAATTAAATCCACAACCAACATGGATGACTACTCAACCATCCCTTGACCAGCAATCGGAAAATTTATTTGATGATGGAGATCATTATGAAGTGGAGAGTGAGTGTGCTAGTGAACACAGTGACCATAATACAGACACAGAAGAATCAGATCGTGATGACGAAAATGATCATATGTTAGTTGACACGGAGCCTCAATTTGACAGAGAACACCATTATATTGGTAAAGATGGCACAACTCGCTGGTTGGCGCCTTATCCTAACACTCGCACTCTGAGACATAATATTGTTAGTCATTTACCCGGTGTCACCTCCATTGCAAAATATGCAAAATCAGTAAGAGAATGTTGGGAGTTATTTTTTCCGCCTGATATGATTCGACATATTGTGAACTGTACAAATATTTTTCTAGACAAGTTACGGCCAAATTATATACGAGATAGGGTTTGTCGTGCAACAAATGAGACAGAAATATATGCTGTCATTGGACTATTATATATGGCTGGGGTAAAAAGGGCTCAATATTTGAACACTCGGGAACTCTGGGTGGACGATAGCTCGGCTCCATAATGCTGCAAGATTACAATGTCTAGAGAGAGATTTCGCCTCTTATTACGAGCTCTTAGATTTGATGACATAAATGACAGAGTGGAAAGAAAGAAATATGACAACTTAGCTCAAATTCGGCAAGTATTCGAGCAATTTGTAGAGAAATGCCAAAAAAACTATCAAGTTGGTGAATACTGCACAGTCGATGAAATGCTGGAAAATTTTCGTGGTCGCTGCAAATTCAGGCAGTACATCGCAAATAAACCAGCAAAATATGGTTTGAAGATATGGGCTTTAGTAGATTCTAGAATGTTTTATACATGTAACTTAGAAGTTTATTCAGGTAAGCAGCCTGAACGCCCATTTAAATTGAATAACTCGGAAAGTTCTGTAGTAAAACGAATAACGCAACCAATTTTGAACACAGGCAGAAACGTTACGATGGATAACTATTTCACATCTATACCGCTAGCCAAAGACATGATTCAAATGAAAGCAACTATTGTCGGACCGTTAAGAAAAAATAAAAAAGAGATACCGCCTTTGATGTTGAATACGAAAATTATACCACTAAATAGCAGCATATTTGCATTTTGCAAACCCATGGTTTTGGTTTCATACATACCGAAACCAATCAAAATTGTTTCTATGCTATCTACACTTCATAGTGATGACAAAATTGACGAGGAATCTGGAGATGTTTCAAAACCGGAGATAATCACGTTTTACAATTTGACAAAAGGCGGAGTAGATGTTGTAGATGAGCTGAAGTCAACTTACTCCGTCTCTAGATTCTGCTGTTGATGGCCTCTAAGATTATTTTTCTCAATTTTGGATATCGGCGGTATCAACTCTCAAATAATATATAAAAGTACTATGGAAATCATTCAAGACCGCAGATTATATTTGAAAGAGTTGGCTCTAGAGTTAATTAAACCACATTTAATAAATCGATCTTCAAAACAGAATTTGCCGCTGACCTTACGTAGCCGGATTCGAAAAATTTGTAACATAGAGGAATCAGAAGTTGTGCGAGAAGTTGCCTCAGGTTTTTGTGCGTTTTGTCCTAGGCAAAAAAATCGAAAAAGCAAAAAACATTGCGGGACGTGCAATAAAGTGATTTGTACAGAACATGCGAAATATGTTTGTCCTTCATGTTCCAACGTCAATAGTTCCTCAGAACAGAGTGATTAACATTTTCGAGAATATATGTATGTAGGATTTTTTGCAATTTATTTTTGGTTACAATTTTATTATTTTTATTTTATTAGAAAATGTTACATATTTTAAGCTTTTATAAGGAAATAAAATGTTAAAAAAACAATAAATATTGATTTTGATTTGAAGAATACTAAATTCATTTGCATCTTGACGTTTACTATAAAAAAATATGAAGCGTGAGAAAAATGCTCACGCGCGAGTGCTCATGTTCCACAGAATAGCGCGAGTTCTGCAGGGTTAAGTCCCTTGCTTTTTGTAGTAGTAATGGATAGGCTAGTAAAAAATAAGAGAAGATGAACACAAAAAAAAAGAGTGACTGGATATAGGGATATATCCCTTACAAACATTGAAAGTTCGTTATATACATAATATGATATAGTACTAATTGATAAACGAACGAGAAAAATCAACTGGAAGTCATCAATGTTTGGACAAATTAAACAAAGATTAGAGTAAAGCGATAATAATAACTTAAAAATAAAGGGTAATAAATAACTTCCAAACAGGAAGATCTAGATATGGTGCCAACTTATGAATATAACATACGATTGGTTATATTTTAAATTTAGTTTGTTATTCTACGGCGTAATGTCTTGTTCTTTATTTTTGCAGGCCCGTGTACGTTAATTTGTTTTTATAATCTTAATTTTTTAAATGAAATTTTGCTTTATTTTTCTAAGTAGTTGGACTTATCGGTACATAGTTGATTTTTGTCTTATATTTGAACTTCCTTAGTTAATTGTTGGCCTGTTTGGTTTTGTTTTTAAATTTATTTCATTAAATTTTTAAATTTCTTGCATTGTTTTCTCCTTATTTTAATCATCTATCTTATTACTTGGAATTATGGAAATAAACCATTTGCGCGTAGGTCTGTCTTGTGTCTTCAGTGTACGACCGTTGACCGATTTGTCATTGATATCTTCGTTGAAAACAGCAATTCTACGTTTCCTTAATCTTTTACTTCTGCATAGTTGATTAGGCGATATGCCAGCACCATCGTAAATGGTATTAGAGTGGAAGTAAATATTTATCGTAATATATAGTTTTGGTTTTGTGTTGGAAGGTATCATTGGATTTATTCTGGATTATCATTTAGTGGATTTCGGTTAGCTTGGACTGGGTTAGACCTTGTTTCAATTACTCTTGGTGGATACTTCGCTTGTTTCTTAATTTCTAATTGTCACCTATTTTACTGTTCCGCAACTGCCAGAAAGATTTTTCTGAATTTTGTCTAAGACAGAAGAAATACTGAGTTTATACAAAAACATATAATCATTTAGTTAATCTTAAGATACCCAAAATATTTTAGTACATTTACACAATCAACCAAGATATCCTGATGACTGGAAGTATGATATTCAACTTCTCTGTTTATACTCAAAGCACGGCTGAATGCTTGAAAAGAAAAACAAACACAAACTTCTATAGGAAATTTCGTATAAATTTAAAATTAAGAACTTTTGAAAACAGTTAAAATATATCAACTGAACAACAAATGCTGATGATCAGATAGAAACCTAGTCAATAGAGAGGAAAAAGATGAATGTGAAGTGGACTAAATACGTTATAAAGAATCAAATGAAGAAAAAATTAGTAGACTAGAAGGACAAAATTGTTTACAGTTGGCAGAAAGACACATAAACAAAAGTAGCTAATATAAGCAATTCACATGATGATCATAAAAGTTGCAAGGTTTTGTCTTCATTGCAGCTATGGGCACAATAAGGCAAAGAAGTTTACCAATTACTTTTAATAATAATAAAAATTGAAAGGAAAATAATGAAGCCCAATCCTGGTTGAGCAGCTTAGTGAATAAACAAAATTGGTTGAACAAATAACTGTTGATCGATGATAATCAATTCGCCAGAAATTGGATGAAGTGAACATTGTTAGTAATTTAAAACATAACGTTTTTTAAAAAAGCCAGATATTTTACTTCATCTTAAACGTCTACCTTCACGTTTAACACTTTACATTACTTTCGATTATTTCCTTATTCAGTCGCAAGTATACAATGTATTGGTAACGAAGATTTCGCGCCAAATATACACATGAAATCATCCTAATCAAGAAAACATATCAAATAGTTTCCACAGCTGCAGCAAGCTGTCACGCGTCATTAAAATAATAACCAATTTTCTAATTAAGGGCGATTTGTTTAGTATAAGTATCCCAAGTTGGTGGCTTCCATATGAGAGAAAATATTTGATGACAAATGTTTGACTTTCAAAATTTCTTGAAAATTAGCAAGTCCAACGAGGACGCGGCTATTTCCCTACCTTCAGGACGCTTTTAAATTAGACGTTCCAACAATCTGCGAAAATGAAACTTAACTGAACTCACACCATCGAAAATCTGAAACGGGAAGGTGAAATGACATGAAGATTTAATTAATTAATCAGTAAGGTAGAAAAGGGGGAAGAGCCGAAATGCCGAGAAAATACGGAACAAGAAGTCGAGTTTAGACAAGCCCAAGTGATCGTGTGCTAAATGTAAAATAAGAGATACGTTTTAAGAAAACTACCTCGGAGAATTTGTAAATTCAGTTTCAATATTATTCAGACACTAACTGTGCAGATATTGCAAACTTTCGATTACGAAACTCTGCAGTCTCCGTAGAAATAAAAACACGAAATAAAGTATAAAAAGATTGTCTTTCACTCGGATGGCGTTTACGTTGCACTGGCTGCTGTACCTTATATTTCCGACATTGATAATACTTATTCGCTCCAATGATGATAACAGTTATTAAAATATCAGATTTCTCAATTCAGTTTAGTTACTTCAAGTTATAAATAAGAATGCTGCACACTTGAGAAAGTCTTTTGAAAAGTCAATTCAACACGTCTTAGATGAAATATTAACACTTAATATTTAGTCAATTAAATGTGCAATATTTTTTTTTTAATAATTTCTTGATAATATACAGACAGCATTACTCTAACAACATTTATTTTCAAAATAAATATTCTTTGCTTGAATTTTAACTTGCATATTATAACAATCTAAATTCATTATACAATTATTTGTTCTTTTATTTGGCCGCAAGTAGTAATAGTATTGTAACGTTTTCGGTTCGCAATAAACAACTCGTGCAATTTATTTATTTAAAACAGTCTGTAGGTATATTCATACACGTAAAATTAATTACAATATAAAATATAAAACTAACGTATCACACTTAATACTACTATAAATGAATTAACACATGTATTTATTTACCAGTACTATTTATATGTCTCTAGTATTTATATTTTTATTGCACTATAATAAAGACTGCACCGTATTTATATCACTTCTATTTATATAACACTCTAATATTTATGTCTTTTCTTCGGCTACCACTAAAAGAACTATTTATTTATATTTATTTTTACTGTTCGGCACGAGACTAATTAAGGACTTTCTTATTCCGGAATTACTCATCCATCGGTGACCCAGCCGCCTCATATACACATACGAAACATCTGGAAGCATTCGCGTACACTCCATTTCCCTCTCGATGTTTGTAGAACATTCGACAGATATTCTGTCTCTTTGCAGTACAACGCAAATGGATGGTTTATTGCTTTACGATGTTTATCAATCGCGTCGAGATGATTTACAACCTTTATTTTTATTGTCGCTCGGAAGTCGGCCCGGATGTCTACTGGTTCGTTACAATATAATAACAAATACAGAAGAGAATCTGTCAATAGCAACTTGTGGATTGAAGAACTAGGAAATGATAAGAAAAAAAAATAGCTTTCAAATTAACAGACAGATAGTCGAGCGAGTAGAAAGATTATCTGGAAGCAGTTACAGACAGTACCGGGTAGATGATCGATGTCAAAGACATATACCGGGGCTTTGTTTTTCGTTTAGTCATATTGGATATCGTTCCTGATAAATCGAGGATCTTCTGATGGGAGCTACAAAAATAGTAGCGACTGCTCTACACCTAGAAGTTTACATTTTCATAATTTACATAATTCGGCATTATCATCTTTCTATGTTTTGTTCGTATGTCATTTAACGCATAGGTCATTGTCTGCCCTATGGTGAAATTGGAAATTGTCTTCTGCTGAAAGATACACAAATGGTAGCCTACTTTCTTAATTGTTATTTTGTTATTAGCTTATTTTTATTATAAAACAGACATCAAGTTCATTTACGATGTATTGTCTGCCCCATGGTGAAATTGGAAATTGTCCCCGATAAATCAAGGATCTTCTGATGAAAGATACACAAATAGTAGCCTGCTTTCTTAATTATTATATTGTTATTAGCTTACTTTTATTATAAGACATCAAGTTCATTTACGATGTATTGCACAATTAGATAGATGATCCATCTTTTTTAGCAAAGACCATGTTTGCTGTACCTCAGCACCTATGTCGCACAAAGAATGTGTTTTATTACTACGGCCAGAACTAATATTTTACTGGGATCTCAGCTGTATACGGGTTGTAGTTAGGATGATCTAGATATTCATTTTTCTCCACTATCCCAACTAATTGTAAGTGCCACTGTTGACAACTGCTATTATTAGCCATTATATTAGCGAGCGGCCGTTTCGTGTTAATCGTGTCGGAAAAGACGGCTTAACCGAGTCACCATGGTTACGAGCCGAACCGTCAAAGTCGACGAAAATTGGCAAAACAGAAAAAAGTACTCGTCCCTGGAAACGATCAATTAACAGTTGTCGTTAAAGGTGGGCGTACGGGCGACATTAAATTGATCATCGACGGAGAGATTTTCCTCTTTAGTGGACTGTGTGCAGAGATAGGGTAGAGCTGTTTGTGTATAACTGTAGATGTGATATTGTATTTATATTTATATTATTGTGACGAAACTTATACTATATAATAGTCTTTGAGTTAATAAAAATTATTATTATTATTATTATTAATATCCGTCGTCAAAGAGGAGCCTGCAAATATGTTTTAACAGAAAAATGGCTTACGTAATTGAAATGTATTAATAGACATCAAATATTGACATTACGCAAATCTGACAGGTCCACCGATAAATTTTGCATGTTTGACTTTTAAGCCTTAAATTCCAAATTTTAAACGTTTTGACGGTCGAATTAGACTCGGAGTCAAAAAGTACAGGCTTTTGCATGCCTATTCCAACTTCATCGACGTTCATATAGATAGGACGGGTGATTTAAATTCCTAATGCACTCGGAACATGGTGAAAAAATGGCGCTGGATACATCACAATTAATGTACACAATAAGTCATGTGCAATGCAATGCCATGTCATTATGTACACACACATTCACGTGAGTGCCCATGAATATATTATATGTCGGGCGAGCGTCGGCATCTCTACGTAATGGTCTCGCGGTAGCTTGACTTAACATTTCTGCATACAGGTTGATTATTCTTTTAATGATTATAAATTTGAATTATTAATATGCAATAATTCCAATACGCGTACGCCGTTTTCTCGGGGGAAAAAGAATTGCTTTTAACATTTACGTGCCCTGACGAGATAATTATTTAAATGATAACGCACCGCATAGTGGGCGGAGCCAAAATTATACATACTAAAAGCTGTTCGAGTGACCCTTGCTAATCGCCTTGGTTGAAAAAGCTTAACCAAAACACCTTGGTTACTAACCGAACCGTTAAAATCGACAAAAATCAGCGAAAATGTGCAAAGAATTCCTTTCTGGATACGCGGAATTAATGGCTGTCCTTTGGGGTGGGTGTCCGGACAACTTTAAAGGGTTCCTCGACGGAGAGATTTTTCTTTTTAGTGGAGCGTGTGCAGAGATATGGGCTTTTAAAGGGGAGCGTGCAGTCGATTTTGTAACAGAAAAATGGATTACGTTATGACGAATTCTATTTGACACCCGATAAAAATCGTAAAAATGTCAGGTATGACAGGCACACGGAAGAATTGCAGAAGTTTCACTTTCACGAAGAAATTTCACGCCGTCGCGGTTTAGAATGCCGAAAGAGGGTTCGAAACCAAAAGAGTGGACTATTCCGCGACGATTGAGTGCACTGCCCACGTGACAAGTCTTTCGCTGTCGAAGGTACGACGTATCAAGATTTATAATTATCAGGACGATGAGCGCAAAGAATTTACATTTAGATGACAGACGGGCAACACAAACCCTATCCTAAAGTAAGGTTGAAAGAATTAACGTCACAAGAATATACTGTTGGTATATCATTTAAAAATTAGTCTGAAACGTTTGCAAGTGTCGTTAATTAAAAACTGGAACTATCAAAGACAGGCGAGTATATAGATCGAAAAAATCAATTACGAACGCGTTAAAGCGCATTAACTTCAGTGAAAACTATTATAGTATTTATACGACAAAACCTAAACTAAACATATAAAAATTATAGCGAAGATATGCACATTTTTAATTCTTCTGCGTGCAAACATAGCCGAATAACATACACCGCAGAAAAACAGTTAGTAAAGTGCTAATGTTATGTATGTAATGCGGAATATTCTTTAAAGTAACAAGAAGCTTCAAACATCCAACTGAAGTTTGATTTTCGACGATAGTTTTACGAAAATTGGATTTCAGCTATCACATGTAAGTACAACAAAAACAATAACGACTTTTTAATATTATAAAAACGCCTCTTAATACCAAAAAAATTACACACAATAGCCACATTTACTTATGTCAACAATGACGGTTAAACTTCAACTAATTTTAGACGCAATGACAGTTTGTGCAAAAACTTAAATTAGACGTACCAATATACATGGCACGTCAAAAGTTTAGAAAACCGGACATTATAAAGAGCATCAAGGCGATGCTCGCGTTTTAAGCGATTCAAGCTCGAAGAGATTGAAAATTCAACTAGTGTTGTTACTATATACTGATACATTGCATTGACCTGTTTTTTTCTTTTTTCTCTTTCATTTTCTCTTACATTCTTGCAGTGTATAATATTAAGTTTATGAAGCCTCTATATTAGCTACAAATAATTTTCAATTTGCCTGAAGAAATGTATTTTCTTCTGTTTAACAACTCTTAGATTCCGCATTTAATACCATTTTTCCTCTTCTGTTTTTATTATTTTTAATAATTTTACCTGTGTTATTTATTTTCGCCTACGGCATAAACTCTGAAATTTGACAAAAATACTATGAAGGACAAACACGCCGTTATTTGAACGATTTCGACCCAACGTCAAAAATATTACATATAAAAAATATAAACGTTCTTTTAAATCATCTAGAAGATTTAGAAATCAAAAAATTCAAAAACAAATATTTCCTGTTAAATGCTCAATTAGATGTATCTAAATTCCCACTTTTAAATTTATTTAAAGTTACAAAGACTAATATCATCTGTATCATCTAAGTTAGCTAGTATTATCCATAGACTTAATAACGCTAGATTGTGAGCGGCACCTAATTAATATACAGGGTGTCCCAGAAATAAAAAGACTGAGTAGCAGGTATGTAAAGTCCGAACAAAAGCAGGCCCAAATATATCGCAATAACGAAGAAATTAAAAATTTAATTTTCTATGTTGTTTTTTAGATAAAAAAAATATATTACGGACCTGGCACAGAATGTATGTTTATAAATACACGTAAGAATGCTCATTTGTAAATAGAAACGAACACGCATTCATAGAAAAATACGTTTTTATTTGTATAAAACGGGAAAAAACGTTAAATCGTACTCATTCATATAAAATATATTTTTTGCCAGATGGGCGACCTACTTTATTGCAGACAATAAAAGTCGTTTTTATTTTTAAAATAGGAAGGTTGTTGCTATTTAATGTGTTTGTAGTCGGAAATAGCTGATTATTATTATTTTAGAATATTCAATAAACCGTAGTTTTTCTGGATTACAGTAAATATCAAGAATGTAATTATTTTTTTCTAGCAGGTGTAAAATTAAAGTAATTAATGGTTTGATATTTATTATGAAGTATCTATTCCTCCTCCTTTTTTTAACACAAGTAATATGGTGGACCTGAAAAGGACCGATTGTGAAAGTGAAGCAGGTGGATATTTAGTCCAGGGTCGGTGTAAGGCCAATCGAAATTTTTATTATTTTTTTTCTGCCGTCTGCGCACGAATAAAGACTTGATATTTTGAGGGTACGTTTTTACACAATCTAGCTTCCGATTTCTGCTACTCCGTCTTTTTATTTCTGGGACAGCCTGTATTTTTGGAGAATTGGAAAAACGAAACAAGTGTTATTTTTCACATGTTTTGTGAATTTACTGGTGTCACCATAATGTGGACGTGCATTTGATCAAAAATATAAACATACTTATAAATCCAATTTTTTTAAACCTTTTTACATACAGATATACATGTGAAAAATGTAGTATGCATAAACTGGCGTTGTTACATTGATATTTGTTGAAATCTCCGTGGAAATACGTTAGTTATTTTGGTATAGTGCGCTTTGAATTTATGACAGCGGAATGGAAGCGGCGCAAACGCCGCCGCCGTCTTAACAAATTGCGTTTGTAACTCTTCTTTTGCGGCTGTTAGATGGCGAGAATAATGGTTATACGATCACTTTCCTCTAGCATCTAACATTTATCACTTTAACGCGCTGTTCTTTACGAAATAATTCTGTTGTTTTTTCCTTTTAGCCTTAATATTAAATTATGAATGTACTGTGTTCCTTTATTATACTTCTTCTTATTGCTGCTATATTTCGAGCTTGCTTTCTGTATTTTTCTTTATCGCCATCGTATAAATCGCGTTATCAACGTTGAAAATTTTATTTATTGGACTGCATCTTTTTATAATTTTCTATAACTTTACGCCGAAATAAAATCAATACTGTATTGCTGTCATATTATACTTACATGCATTTTATTCGGGGGATGGTACAATAGTTTTTTTTTTGTAGGTGAAATTCTTACCTGCAAATAAAGAAATAAATATTAGATATAATACATTTAAAGTAGTAGTTATAATAAAAAATAGCCTACTCGAAAAAAATTACAATAGAAGTTAAATTCCTCAAATAATGTATAAAAGATGCATGTTATAAAAGTTAGAAATTAACATACATTTAAGACAAACTAAAATTGTCGGACCTGAAAAATTTATCAACTTACTAACAGCACGATCAATTGGGGACTACTAATTCATACAGCATTGGTTTAGATACTTCTGTATTAGTGAAATAAGAATCTGTATGAATTATACTAATACTATAAATGGTCTTCCTTGAGTACTGTAATAAAAACCTACCTACTGCTTTATAAATTTGTCGTTATCACATCTCCGATTGTTCATCCATCTTGGGGCTTATTTCTTAAACCCCAGAACACATACTATTACATACCAGTTTTGGCATATTGAATATAAAATAGGTGAAATTTTAGTATAAGCAACAGTGATATATAAAAAACGTTTAATTACATACACAGATAATTATAATAATATTAGTAATGCAGGAGCCATAAACATAGAGAATCGATAATAACGCTTTTAACTTTTTGGAAACAGTTGCAGCATTAAACGGAGATCAATTAGGTAATAATTGATGGACAACACAAATCCGAATTTAACGAGTTTATAGTATCATTTGGAATATGGATAAATTCATTATTAAAGAATTAATTTGTTTTGTGAAGCCTTGTATCATGAAAAGTGCGCTTTATTTTTAATTACTTCACTTTAACCTTGTCAATTTTATATTTTCTTTAGAAACTACATTTTTGCCGTCATAAATACCAGCATTTCAGTAATACATTGAATTTATTTTTCTAAATTTTAAGGACTTTTAACGTGACTGTACTTGGACTAATGCCTTGGATGGTACTAACTGCCAGAAAAAACCGCCCGTTTCGAAACTTGATTTATATAATACATTCCGTTCTCACATGACGTCCTCTCTGTAGAATTACCTAGAAGGTCGAAATGTAGGAAGAGGGCGGCGAAAAACAACTTTCCCTATCGTTACCTATAAAAGCGCATGGCATGCATATTTCACTTAGTTGCAGGTGAGAATTGAGTAAGTTTAAACAAACAGAAAGTCCAAAACACTTTATTGTGCTTATCAACGACGACCTCAGCATTACAAATAATTTATCGATAAGAGTTCATTCGTGAACCATTGGAGATAAGTGATTTATGTCGACAAGAATGAGTGCCAAATGTGTGGGCTCAGATGCAAAGTCAGGCGTTCAACGGAAACCAAGCATATAGGGCTGGATAAGTGCAATTGTGGTGTTCGTAGATTTATTGCTATTCATTCAACTTGATACAAAGAGTATTAGTAATTTTGTATAAATATAAGCTTTAAATATAATTAAAGCTTATTTATAAAGATTAGGTAGAGAAAGAGTGTAATTTGTTTTTATTTTGAACTGCTGAGTATTGTTTGATCACAACATAGAAAATCAATTTGTAATCTTTTACTATTACCGGATTCTATGTTCATTAAAATAGACCATATCTACGCCCTATTTCCCCTGTACTTCTCCAAAGTAATAAAAATTAGTGAAATCCATTTAGTCGATTCCGTCGATTTACGATTTTTATTCCGGTTTATATTCGCCTGGCGACAAAAATAAATTGGAATATTTATTTCAAAAAGGGTTAATCCCAAGTGGAACTAGATCCAACTTAGTTTTGAAACGACTGTCACTGCCTGGCATTCGTCGAGTTAGTTTGCAATATTAACAGACCGAACTGCAGTTTCATTCCCGGGAACGACACGGCGCGATATGCAAAATGTATTGAAATATAAAGTGGCCAGCCGTGTTATTTTAATTATTAAAACGTCGAAAGGCAGAAAAGTGGATTGTCGATGGAAGCAGTCGCAGTGATTCCGCACTTCTCCCCAAGCCGAAAGGGGACATCCAGGTGAAAGGCCGAATTTATAGTTTTTGAAAAGAGAGAAAGGTATCTAAGTGCACAAGTGTGTGGGAGAGAGACAGAGAGGTAGAACATCATCCCTAGGAATAATAGTGAGACACTTGACTGGCAGATACCAGAGACTGCCATTAACTCCTATTATATAATACATGGGGTCGTGGAAATCCGGTCAAATGTAAATGTCAGTGACATTTTCACCTTTCGGCCGTTACCGTAGCGATGTCCGGACAGGTTAATTGCATTAAATTATTTAGATTTAGGATAAACGATGCTCTTTTATATGAATTCTAGCCTCGATAAAGTTAGAAACATGTTACGGATAATGCCCCTGTCTGTATTGCCTAAAAATAGAACAATGTGCATATGAAATTGGAGTATTTGATAATTGAATTAGGTAGTTTTATCATTTCAATGTGCACATGAAATTGACATTTGTAGGTGAATGAAATAGTTACATTATATAGTCATATAATAATTTGCACTTTCGTATTAATGTAAATAAATTACATGCAGTTGGCTTAAATTTAGTTTTAAATATTGCCCTGCCCGAAAGAAAATATTTACATAAATTATTGTAAATAACTCAGTTTTTCTTCATATCTACCTTGTTTTACATTCTTATACGTAGTATTAGGAAGTATTGTGACGTTTTGAGTCCCCCGATACTTAAACATGGTTATGCAAATATCTCTATCTCTCGCTCTCTCCCTTCATTACGATAACGGTCAAACGGCTAGAGCTATCAATATATTTCCTTTCTATTTTTTAAGGGAGCTAGTATTGACTTCCTCGTTACAGAAACTCCATGTGTTGAGTTTTAATAGTGATTAAAACCCTTGCTAAATTTGTTGGAATATTTTTTGTCGAATTTATGCTTGGAATTTACCTGTCATGGTAACGGCTAAGTGTGAAAGCCGGATTTTAGTTGGAACGAATTAATTACAGCAACTGTTTATTCAGTAGAATTTTTGCTAGAAGCCGTCGCTACTCCTTTATTTTGGTAGTTGATCGTATTTTGAACCATTAAGGTTTTCATCTGCAATATCAGTACCGCTTTCCATACAAAAGTATTAATTTGCACTATGTAATTTTCTTTGACCAGGTGCTATGTGCGTTTTGTTTTGTTTGTGTACTCACAGTCTCGTGTTAGAACCTTTGGTAATTAGGTTTAATTTTTTTAAGGGAACAAGCATTACCATTGAATTTGTGCTAGGGGATTTATTCCACTAAGGACAAGATTATATAAAATCATGTACAGAATGTTCGCGGACAAGTATAAGATTGTCACCAGATAAGGACAGTTTCTGTATCTAGAGCTAAGAGTGTTTTATATTAATTGTAAATTTGAGGTTCCAGGTATATTTTACATATATATGATTGACTCTTTCTTATGCTCAACTTGCTGCTATTCCTTTTACCCAATTTTACTACCATCATTACACCTACGTCCTCATATTCGGTTTGCTTCGACGAGCTCTAAACTTGTGAGTAGTGCCCTCATTAATTTAGCACCGGTTTCAAGACCGACGATCTTCTTCTGAGCCAGCGGCAGTCCGAATGAGAAGTTTTTTCACAGGTAGGTGGGTCAAAGACTTTGAGAAGTTTCTTTGTTATTGGTCTTTTTTATTATTTCGCATACTGCATCTCTGCATTTAACACGTAGCATTATTAGCTTGTTGAGTTTTAACAACATGGAGATATTTAATTGAAACTAAATAAATAAATAAAAAAAAGCAATGGCAATACTATCATAAATACACTTCTTTTGATCAGAACTGCTATCGGAGAAGTTATTCGCAAGAAAAATCAAATATAATAATAATAATAATAATAATAAAATTTATTTCAGGAAACGAGTACAAAACAAAAAAGTAAGTACAAGTTTGAAACATGTCATGTGAAAAATATTACTTAATATCTAAAAAATCATCTACATCATAGCAGGAAATGGCAAGCAAGTATTTCTGTACTTCACGTTTAAAACGAAAAAAATTTGTAATATTTTTTATATAGTCAGGCAGTTTATTATAAAATCTACAACCAATGAAATACAAACCCTTCTGAAAAACGGTTTTTCTGTGGCGAGTAGGCAGCAAGTAATCATTACTACGAGTATCATAGGTATGAGTACTATTACCTATGCAAAACTCAGGCTTGTACTTATATACAAAACAAAGTACCTCAAGAATGTACAGATCATAAAAAGTTAAAAGAGAGTTATTCTTAAAAACGTCTCTACAGGAGTTTCCATAACTAATGTTGTATATAATTCGAATTGCTCGCTTCTGCATCAAAAAGATTCTACGAGCTTCGGACGATGCGCCCCAATGAACAACACCATACCGCATGCAAGATAGAAAATTTGAGCTATAGAATGTTTTCAGGGTATCCCTACTACAGCTCCGCTTTAGTTGCCTTAGAGCATAACACGTCTTTGACAGAGTTTGGCACAATTCGTTAATGTGTAAACCCCAACCAAGGTTGCTTTCTATAGTGAGACCCAGAACCTTAACAGAAGACACCGATTCAAAACCATCGCCCACGCCAGAAGACGGGTGAGAGTTCGCCATTTTATTACCGAAATAAATAAATTTGCACTTGTCTACGTTGATAACTAATCTATTGAATGACATCCAATTTTTGATTTGATCAAGGAATAATTCAGCTTTTCGATTTACTTCTGATGGAATAGGTGAATTTAAAATGACATTGATATCATCAGCATATAAGACTATATGAATTGTTTTGTCAAAAACTGTGAGTAAATCATTAATATAAATTAAAAACAAAGTAGGCCCTAAAACTGAACCTTGAGGCACACCAATATCAACCGGTTCATAGGAGGATTGGTAGTTATCAATCTCAACACACTGTTTACGGCCAGAAAGATATGAACTGAACCACTTACAGGAAACACCATTAATGCCATATTGCTCTAATTTGTGCAGCAAAATTTTATGATTAACAAGATCAAAAGCCTTAGATAAATCTATACAGATACCCAAACAGTAGTGATTTTGATCCAAGTTGATGTAAATTTGCTTTAAAAGATTAAATAACGCCGTATTCGTCGATTTATTTACACAGAAGCCGTGTTGATTAGAATGCAGCAAGTTAAAACTTTTAAAAAAGTTTTTTAACTTTTTATTCATGAGTTTTTCGTATATTTTAGAAAAAACAAAAATCATCAGAGTTATTAATTATACAAGGAACATACAAATCAATAATTTAACCGAAATGGTCAGATAAATTATTGTCAACACAGGACACAGTATAGTCACCCTCAGCAAGATTAACAAAGAAGTTATCCAAACACGTACGAGCACCATTAAACACACGATATTACACCAGCATCACCTTTCTTAAATAGTGGCTTCACAATTGCCAGTTTCAATGCAGAAGGGAAAATGCCCTTGTTGAAAGAGAAATTAATGAGGTAGGCTAATACTGAACTAATACATGATAATGAGTGTTTAACAACAAAACTAGATATATTGTCATGACCAGTCGAAAAAGACGACCTCACGTCAGCCATGGCACTCTCAATATCACTCTCAGTAATTGGCGACATAAAAAAAGGCGGTGAAGTCGATGGTGTCCTTATGGAGTCGCTAATATTAGTCAAATCCATACTAGAGAGCTTATCATTTGTTTTATTATTTAATAATTTGTAGGGGAGTGAAAGAAAATGTTCATTAAACTTACTACACAATTCAGATTTAGTGGAGGTACTGTGCGGCAAAGTTGAACGTCCGTCAGATTTGGTTGTTGTCGTTTTTTTAATTATTGACCAAACCGCTTTAGATTTATTATCAGCTGAATTTATTAGTAAATCATTCATCTGCAATCGCTTATTGTTTAAAAAATCCTTGTAGATCCTGTCAAAGCTTTTATATTCAGATTTAAACTGCGGATATTGTGCACTAATATCTTTTAAAAATAATAAAGTGTTCTTGATTGCGACCACATCCGAAGATATCCACACATTACCACAACCCCCACCCCTGCTCGGTTTATACCGCTGCATGGGAAAACAAACGTCATAATAATAACTAAAACCCTTAAGAAACGCAGAAAAATCTGTATCCGGGCAATTACACTCATAAACCGATAACCAATTCTCTCCCTCTAAGTAGGTATAGAAACTCTGCAGAGAGGCAACATAGAAATTTCGCTTGAATATAAAATCATCAGAGTTATTAATTATACAAGGAACATACAAATCAATAATTTGACCGAAATGGTCAGATAAATTATTGTCAACACAGGACACAGTATAGTCACCCTCAGCAAGATTAACAAAGAAGTTATCCAAACACGTACGAGCACCATTAAACACACGAGTATATTCTTGTATTGTCCAGAACATGTTATAACTACCACACAAGTCACATAATTGTTGACGCATCACAGACGGCACTAGGAAATTGACGTTAAAATCGCCTCCGATAATTATAGGCTTGCCAATACTTTGTAAAACATCCAAGATCTTGGCAAGGCTTTCCAGAAAAATTTGAAATTCCGAAAGTGGTGGACGATATAGAACTACTATTACTAAGTGAGCAATTTCAATCGCACCTATTTCTATAACATTATTTATGTTATATTTCATTATGTCTTTCCTTGAATTGGATTGTATAGACCTCTTGGTGTAAATGGCAACACCACCATGCTTACGCATTCCACGACAGGAGAAAGCCGACAAAGCATAGCCACCCAATGCTATGCACTCCAATTGTTCACGAGATTGCCAATGCTCGGTAAGGAGCAGAATATCAACATTAGACTGGTTCAAAACAACCTCTAGTTCTGATAATTTATTGTTTATGCAGCGAATATTTTGGTGCATTATTTTTAGTCCTTCCGTCTTTCGTCCTGCTTCTTGGTTAGGTGAAATAAAAAACGATTTGCACATGCATTTTCAGGCCAAAAGTCAGGTTTCTTCATTTCATCAGAAAATTTTGATGGAAATGATATCTTAAACGATGAATATCGATCCGGATATTTACTGTTCAACAACGTACACTGAAATCCATCTATATTTTTGGTTTTTAAATAGTTAGTTAGTTGTTCAACTGTTACACTAGGATCCAGATTATACACATGTAAGTGATTATAATTAACGACACCCTTAATTGTAGTTTCTTGATCCGATCCTCGAATTACTGTCCTCCTGTTACGAATCCCATTCTTGCTTCTTACCACATTCCAAGACTCATCCTGTTCGGAATAATTCCCGGCCACCGTTTGCGGTATATTTAACTTTGAACTTCTGTTTTGTTCTCTTATCACCGGTTCAAAGTTAATGCCATCAATTTCATTACTCTCTTCAATTGTCTTGTTAATGTCTGAAGTAGAATTCCGCTTAAAAGTCTCTGCGTATTTCGGTTTGGTATTTTCCGTATCGATCATTTTTTGCGGTTTCTTTCGATCCGTCTGTTTGTCTGGTTCACTGACCTTTTCTTTTTGTATATTTCTTGTGCCGTGTGTTTGTGCGTTTCTTTGCGGCGGTTGCTTAGTTTCTCTGCTTGGTTTATTTGCCGTTGCGCCATCTTTTAATAGTATTTCTGAACCTCCAGGAGAATTCTGCATTTTAATCATTTCTTTCAGTTCTTTAATTTCTTTTAATAAATTATTATTTATATATACGAGAAGAAATATAATGTTCTTAATAGTAAACGTTAAAGAAAAACTACTAGCATTTAGAAGACTTGCTGCTCATTTCTCTAAAAAAGCAATACACTGAAATATAAATAAATAATTTCAGGTTACAAATAATAATTGTCATTAAGTTGCTTGGTGTGCTTTATAATAAAGCTAAGCTAATGACTAAAATAATCATTTCATCTATCATATTAATTGATTGTAAAAAAATATTGTTTGCATTAATTTTTCAAATTGATAATTAATTAATGAATTTATTGGCTACAAGAGTAGAAAAAATTATGTAATTAAACAGAAATTACTGACATTTAATTATATATGAAATTTGGGTTGCATCTAGGCACCACTATTGACTGATTGCTAACAGATGTCCATATACAACAATAATTATGATGGAATTATATGCATTGCCACAATACACAGCTGCAATTTATTGATATCATAGTATTGATTCGCTAAGGGTATTAACGACAGATTATGTAGATATTGCAATATACTTTTATGTATATTTTACATATATCGCTTGCAAACGTTCACAAGTACTTTGAATAAACCCGAGTTAATTAAAGCCAAGAACTTAAAAGTGAAATTTTGCAAGCACAAACATTATGTTTTTCTATACATACAATATATATATATATATATATATATATATATATAAATTTACATGTGAAATCTCCTTCAACTAATACAGGAAATATTGTATCTAACGGAATTCCTGCCCGCTATTACAAAGTTGAAAACCTCTCAAAGTGGAGGGGGTGAGATCATGAATGTAGCTGCAAATATGTAGCACAATTATTACTAAAATTAGTTATTTACATCTAATTAAGGGTGTAGTTTGGCTACTACAACATATTCACAAAGATATTAAAACAAATCGCTTACGGAAATAGTAGTAGTAACTAAATTTTAAGTTCTTATTATGTATTATATTTAATAATATACCATATTGCCTTTCTGCATCACAAAATAATGGTGGAGTCGCCGAGAATATAGGAAAAGCTTTATTATAACTTTGTCATTATTCTTCATGCGAAAACACTTCTAAGCGACAGGGAATTTTTCATTGTAAACGTTCGATAAAATGACAAACGCAAACTCGCTGACATTTTCACGGGATGAAAAAAATGGACATTAAGTAGGTCACTGAAACATATACCAGCGTAAATTCGAAAAAAAGGAAGAAAATAACAAGCGTGCTCCCTCGACAGATCATATTCACGCCAGTTTACTAGAAAGGGTTAATTTGTCACTTGCCCGTCCGGGGTCTAGTACGTTCATGCGCCATTAAAGCGTCCAGCTTATGCAAGAGATGATTTATTTCTGTCGCGTACTCGTCCTGACCTCGTTGGATAATTTGTGTCCCCCTGAGTTATAACTAAATCTTGACTCGACTGGACAGGGCGGTATTAACTCTATTCTAGTACCTTTCGTGTAAAGTCGGTCACGACTTAAATGATCCAAGAGAAAAGAGCAAAATCGGCACACAACAAAAACGAGACGACTATTTGAATAATCAAATGTACTAGCGGTGCACAAGAGACTTGGGCTAATTAAAATCCTACTTGTAATCAAGAAATTTATTTTTCGAAGTAAGTACAAATTGTAATTATTCAGTCCAAAGAAGTAGTAAGTTAAAAATTACAGTGACTCCCACAATGACAATTACCACTTACGAAATACCAAATATTGTAGTGTGTAAATCTCCTGGTAGTTAAAAGATATAAGCCGAAAAGCTATGTATTTGATCAACAAAAGAAAAGGCATCTGAAAGTTTGTTTACTTTAATTAAACAAAATTTAACTAATTGGGTACACTTCATTTTATTTTGATGTTGAACTATTGAATCTAGTAGAATAGAGTATTTATTTTGGAATTCAAATATTTTGTATTCTTATTCGTTAAAGAATAGCATACTTATACTAATAAATTCAGGAAATAATAAAAATGAGTTCGTACTTACATTGTGAAGTCAAAGCACATGCGAAATAACACTCGAAATACATACCTATGTACCGGGTGTCCCAGCGAAGCGACAAACTACATTATTGATATCTAATAATGTATAAGCCAGAAATTTTTAATATAAAAATTTTAGATTATCATCAGCACTACAACTTAAAATTATTTTCATGTATATAGAGTGTTCGACAACCACAAACGAATACAAACCTCTGTATTTTTAAATGAAATGCTATACATTTTTTTACATTTTCTGATAACCCTCTAGGAACTGTTAAACTGATTTCAACTTTTTGTAGTCGATTTTCAACTTGTCTCTGAGATACGGCAATTTTTCGGCAAAAAATGTACAACTAAACGAAAGACCTATTATGTCAAGATATGATTTCAGTAGGTGAGTTTAATGAATAGTTCGACATTTCAACGCATGTGCTTTAGAATTACATACCATTTGCTAAACTTAAAAATTATCAAAAACATTTTATAGATCAACCTATATTTTACTAGTTAAAAATACATATTTTCGTCTTACAAATAAATAATTTTCAATAAACTTTTTAAACTTATGAAATGATACGCTTGATAATTCACGATTTGTGCATAGTTTAAAAATATCGCAGTTACAGAGTTTCATAAAGTTGTTAATCTGTCAAACTTACGTTTATAACATTAGTTGAAAAAGAAAAACCGTTAGTACAAATATTCAAGTTTACTGATATCTTGAAAATATAGTATAAGTTATTGTAAGTCATCCCCTAACAAAGAATTGGGTGTGGCCACCATACGACTTTCTTATACGTTTGAGCGTTTCAAACTATACAATTTTAAGAATTTTTTATACAAAATTATTCAAAATCTTATTCTAAGTACTTTCATTCTCTTAATAAATCGCTATAGAATGCATACCTTGCAAGATATCCGAAAAAAAGTGCTAATCCGTAAGAGTAAAATTTTACTTCCGGTCCGAATTTAGGAATTTCATGTATACCAGAAATATTGCAAATCCAACTCTAAATACTCTTGTACTCTTGCTAAATATATATACAATGCATAATTTACGACATATTTGCCAAAAACTTCTATTCGGTAAGATTAAAAGTGGTACTCCGAATTTTAATTTTTTTTTATAGAAAAGGTGTTGAAAATTAAGTTCTAAATACTTTTATACCCGTAACGTACCTGTCTAAAAAGCATGACTTGCGAAATATTTGCAAAAAACTGATTTTCGATAGGAGTAAAAGACTCACTTCCAGTAGGAATTTCGAAAAACCTTTTAAACAAAATTATTCTCAATTTTAATAGTAAGTATGTACATATAAATTCTTTATAAATTTGTTTAAACTTAGTAGTTGACGAAATATTGACAAAATTAGATTCTTTCACTGAAGTAAACTACTACTTCCGGTCTACCGATTCTACTGAAAAATTAATCATCATGTGTATAATCTCCCTCTTGAGATCTGATTAGTTTTTGAGTAATATCGGTAGACCGGAATTAGTAGTTTACTTCGGTGAAAAAATTGAATTTTGCCAATATTTCATCAATTACTAAGTTTAACCAAATTTATAAAGAAATCAAATGTACTCAAAATTAAATTTGAGAAAAAATGCATTAAAGAAGTTTTTCGAAATTCCTACCGGAAGTAGATCTTTTACTCTTATTGAAAATCAGTTTTTTTGCGAATATCTCGCAATCCATGCTTTCTAGGCAGGTACATTACCAGTATAAAAGTATTTAAATTATGTATTCTACATATACATTTATCAAGAGTACAAAAGTATTTAGAGCTTTCGTATACATGAAATTTCAAAAATTCGGACCGGAAGTAACACTTTTACTCCTATCGACTAGCACTTTTTTCTGAATATCTTGCAAAGTATGCATTCTGTAGAAGTATTTATAATAGGATTTTGAATGATTTTTGTATAAAAAGATTCTATAATTTGAAACGCTCATACATATAAGAAAGTCATCTGGTGGCCACACCTCATTTTTTTCGACTATATTAAGTTATACTATGTGTAATGCAAGCCACGTCAACTCATAGTCTGAAATTAATAAATCGTAGCTGGCTTTATTCAGATATAACAGTCTAGAACTTTTTCAATATCGCTCACTTAAGCATTAAAGTGATATTTTTAAATAGTACATTTTTAGTAATTTTCTATAACATGTAGATATACAAGGTATTTCATTTAAAATATTAGCTTTTGTGAAAAGTATGTAATATGCGTTGAAATGTCGAAATTAACCTCAAATTAACGTACTGAAATGATATCTCTACAAATTAAACCCATCATTGATCAATAATCGTTATTGCATACTATTTTTTTGACAGTTTTTTTGAAGAAAATTCGCCATATCTCAGAAACTGTTGACTATTCTACCAATACAAATTGGTATCGGTTTCATCAGTTCATAAAGGGCTGTCGTAAAATGTAAAAACATCATAGCATTCAATTTAAAAAATACTTATGCTTCATTCGTCGTTATCGAACGGTCTGTATAAATAAAAATAATTTTAAATTATAGTGCTAATGAATGTTTACAATTTTTATATTAAAACTTCTCGCTATTTACATTATTAGATGGCAATATGGCCTTTCCCGCATCACTGAGACACCCGCTATATCAAGAAAATACATTGTAAATTTACATTACTATCAAAAATTATACATTCAGATATTAGTGCTTCTAATAGATAATTTTACATGCAGGAAAATCAGTAACTATGGGTTTTCTTTCGATTTTCTTCCAGAGAGTTTTTTCTTAAATGTTTTCACTTTATAATTTTCTTCGTCTTTTGTTTAGTGACCAGAAACATGTCTCTCCAATTAATGAAATGTACAATTATCAATTTACCGCTAAACAACATAATAGTGATCCATGGCCAACATCCACGGTAAAAAGTTCTCTCATGCCTCTCTCATTTCCTGGGTAATACTGTAAGAAGTGTCAATCTTGTTATTCCTATATAGTATAGTTGAATGGTGTTACATACTACATAGATAGTTTACTTATTGTAACGTGTTCGGGTTCGCAATAAACAACTCGTGCAATTTATTTATTTAAAACAGTCTGTATATTCACACACGTAAAATTAATTACAATATAAAAATATAATACTAATGTATCACACTTAAAACTACTACGATTTAAATTAACACAGGTATTTATTTACTACTACTATTTATATGACACGGTAATATTTATGTCTTTATTGTACTATAAAAACTGCACCGCTCACTATTTATGTTTATGTTTACTCTTACAACGACTACCACTCAAGGAACTATTTATTTATTTCTTATATTTATTTTTACTTTGGTCTGTTCCGTGCGATGACTACTTAAGGACTTTCTTATTCCGGGATGAATCATCCATCGGTTCAACTGCTTTTATATACGCATACGAAACATCTGGAACACACCAGAAAAACGCTAGTGTTCTTCTCGATGTTTGTAGAACATACGCAGACATTCTGTCTCTTCGCAGTACATATAAAGTGGATGATTTATTGCTTTACGACTTGTTTACCAGTCGCGCCAAATATTTGCCTTTCTTTTTAATGTCAACTGGTTTCGTTACATTATTTACCATCATACATTATTGTATAAAGATAACACCTATTAACTCTTTATAAATCAACTAATGATATTCACTTCTACATCTTGCCATTAAATAGTTCTGATATTAGCAAACTGTGTAATGTACTAAACAGGCATTAACTTAAATTGTTCATTGTTCACTCTGAAAGATGATATCTATTAACTCTTTTTAAAATCACCTGACATGTTTCATTTTAGTCAGTAAAGTATACACTTAAACAGTTCCGATATTAGCAAAGTATGTAATGTAACATAATTATGCATTGTTCAACGCACGTACAAGAATTACTGATTCATGTTAGAAAATTTATAGAAGAACATTAATAGATATAATATCAAAACTACATTTTACAATGACCTACGTATAACGCCACCTTGGTTAAGTATTTTCTAATAGGCATTAGGCATGTAAAAATACAATAATAACGTTAATATAGCAAGTGTTTTATCGTCACTTAAACCGACAAATAAACGAAAAGTGACGTACGTTTGATAACCAATCTATCGATCGATGACAAAGGAACGAAGGTCGGTAAAATCGTATCCAAGTAGCGGGATCGGGTCAAAGCATACAACGCGCCCGGTTGCATTACACAACTGTAGATAGATAGGAGGACTAGTATCAAATTACCGCAACGAACTGGATATCCATAATTCCCTTTGTGCTGTTGGTGCCTCTCCTGCCCATTAAATTAATGTAACCGAATCGTAAGGGGGATGAATTGGACCCGATAAACACAGAAGGATTTCGGATTAACTTTATATATGCAATGTATTACATATATATAGACGATAATTGTAATAATAGTCGTGACACCAAAGCTATTTAATTAATTCTAAACGATAATGAGCTGTAATATTCGTAATACCTTGTCACACAAGCAGTTTTAATGCTACTATTGTTAGGATTAGCTTAGTAGGTACGTACTATTATAGTATTTTATTGTAGAAAATGTAATTGAAGGGTGAGTAAAATAATTATCATTTGGTTGGTTAAAATGGATTGATATTATATATTCGGTACTTCTCTATATGCATGGTTTAAAATATAGCGATCTTGCGTGTGTGTGGTTCTACTTGAATCATACTATTTTATTCGTAACTTATAATTTCACTAGCAGGCAACAGTATCCTACGATGTGGGTAAACATGTAGGTTGAGAAAATTTACACAGATATGGCGTTCAAATAGTCAAGTAGGAATAGTCTGTTTCAAAATATAGTGCGAATGCAAGTTCCCACAGGTTGCTTGAACACGGCAGATGGTATGCAATGAAAGTAATCGATATGAGAAACACGCTACAGGCCCGTATTGTCAATATTTGATAAGAAATAATGACAGTTTACGTGTATTATAATATGAATGAATATATATCCAAAATGTTTCCTACGCTATGTGAAATACAAGAAAACATATTGTTTAATGGTTTTATTCATGACGTCACACTATATCTTGACACGGACTATACTAAACATATCCTGGCCCCAGTCTTTCTTCATATTACTATTTTATTCACGACTGTTCCACCTAAATTAAATAGCTCCGTTAATATAGCAGCTATCGAAAAAATATAGAAATTTTCGTTGCTCCAAATGATATGCTTCATACTTTAAACTTATTTTCAATGAAGCCATACCCAACTTCCTCAGAAAAAAAATATTGTTTAGAAAACTCTTATTACTCTTATTACTGTTGCAAATTTTGACGTTTCTTCACATAACTGCAGTCTCCTATCAAAATTACATATCTTCAGTCAACTCGCGTGCAAATTGTTCTCTCCAAAGTTTATACGTTTGGTTTTTGAAAATTGAAAATGATCGATTGATTGCTTGATACATGGGGATCTTCAGACACAGTCAATTATCATCCAATTTTTTATTATTATTCCATAAATCCGAACATTTGTTCGCCGCTGAAAAATAAAATGCATTCTGAAAGCGAAAAGGAACAGCGCAAAAACTTTTTATAATAAAGTAGTAGCAAAGTAGTAGCAGTAATAGGTATTATCATTGAATAAGTCATTGGTGTAAAATTCAAACTGTATTTAGGTTTCTAAATGAATTTACCAAACTGAAAAATAATATTAAACCAAAGCTCATACTTTCATGTAATCTTGTAATTATCTATTTGGATCATGCATATAATACGTATCATTATTTCACATTAGAATATGAGCATTTGATGAATATAATAAATGTACCTATCAATAATTCCGTATTTTCTGTATTTTTGAATCTTTACTTTTACCGTCGGATCGTTTTCAGCATGTAATAATCACTTGCAATTAAAGTTTTGATTAACTGAAAAGAGGATGAAACATAATTATACAAGCTTTCAAATCAACCGCCTTTTATTGATTAAGTAGTTTGCCCAACAAGAGATGTCGCTAAACCCCTATAGTTTATAGTGTCTTTATAAGGAGATTGATGGCAAGAGATAGGAAATGAATGGGAACCAAATCACTATGTATCAGCATTATTAAATGTGGATTGTTATAATAGCGCATAACTGGTGTGTTAATTACTTATGCATTTAAAAAACGTGATAAATAAAGATATGTATATAACTGTAAAATACATTTTAGATACAAGACGCCATTATGTAGGTATAATTTCTCATGTGTTCTTATTTTAATTTAAGACACATTCAATTTTTGTCAAAGTAGTTTATTTATTTTATACACCTCTAGTAATTTATATTTGCCATTCGCATGACATTCTAATAGCAAGTATAAATTATCTATGGTACCTAATATTATAAACATTTATTAAACACTTGTTTCTTTGTAAAAAAAAAAATACATTAAAACAAATTCAAAAATACAAAAACACAGGTCAACACGAAATTTTCATCGTAGATAACATGATGTGGGTTTTGTAGTATTTTGTGTGCTGATTTCAAATCTGTCTTTAGTTTTTCTCTATCACGTAATGTTTTTATGATGAAGCAAATTTAAAGTTGGCAACATTGTGCAATTAGCCTTATGTTATGATAATAGAATAAGGCTAACTCATAATTATGAGTGTAATAAATGTTTTTTTTCGTTTCAGATCTGGAATAACAAGGCAACAGTAACTGATATTGTGACAAACCATGCCTAGAAAGTGCAAAAACCATCCAGATATGTTCTGTTACGTGTGTGGTTCGTTCACACCTAAATCACAATCTCGTAAAATAACTGAGGACCTTAAGAAATTCTACAAATTGTATTTCAACTGTGCACTGGGAGATCAGGACAAATCTTGGGCTCCATACATCATCTGTTGCAATTGTTCCAACGGATTACGTGATTGGCTAAACAGGAAAAAGTCAGCGATGCCATTTGCCATACCAATGGTGTGGAGAAAACCGCAAAATCATCATAGTGATTGCTATTTCTGTCGTGTGAGCACTGTTGGGTTCTCGACTAAAAATAAGCACAAAATAGTACATCCAAGCATGAATTCTGCAATCAGACCAGTTCCCCATGATCAGTCATTGCCTATTCCTGTTCCACCATCTGATGGCCTTGCTTCGGCAGAATATGATATTATTCCAGAGCCTCTTCAACACGTGCGTAACAGTCCCGAACCACATGATGAAGACTATACTGTGGTTGACGAAACTGGACCGCTACATTCACACAAGATGAATTGAACGATCTTGTGCGTGACTTGAATCTATCAAAAGACAAGGCAGAGCTTCTTGCATCTAGGCTTAAACAGAAACATTTGTTAGTAAATGGTGTGAGTATTACTCATTACAGAAAACGAAATGAGCACCTGGTGCCATATTTTACTTCTTACTGTGACCTGTGCTACTGTCATAACTTGATGGTCTCTTTAACAGCTTATCACAAGTTCATATTGCTTCAGAGTGGCGTCTCTTTATTGACTCTTCTAAACGAAGCCTGAAGGCAGTGTTACGGCATAATGGAAATTCCAAACCAAGTATACCAATTGCTCCTTCAGTTCACTTAAAGGAAACATATGACAATATGAAGAACTGCTTGAATGTACTGAGTACCAGACATACCAGTGGGATATTTGTGGTAATTTAAAGGTGATAGGCATGTTGATGGAAATGCAAGCAGGCTTCACTAAATACTGCTGTTTCTTATGCCTATGGGACAGCCGACAAACCGATCAGCATTATGTCAAAAGGGACTGGCCGGTAAGGTCAACATACGAACCAGGGACCAGCAGTGTGAAGTTTACGCCTTTAGTCAATACACAAAAGATATTACTTCCGCCTTTGCATATCAAGCTTAGCTTGATGAAGAACTTTGTGAAGGCGATGGCTAAAGCAAACTCACAAGGGTATCAATACTTGGTTCACAGATTTCCACATCTCAGCTCTCCTAAACTGAGGGAAGGAATATTTGTCGGCCCCGATATTAGGTCCTTGTTACACGATGAACGGTTTGACCAATCTTTGACACAGTCAGAGCTTAAAGCTTGGAAAGCATTCACGTGGCTATGTGAAAACTTCCTTGGTAACCATAAAGCGAGTACATATAGAACTGGTGTTGATAATCTTCTGAAGGCATACCATGAACCAGGGTGTCGTATGTCATTGAAAATCCACTTCTTGCACTCTCATCTAGATTTCTTTCCAGAAAACCTTGGTATGGTCAGTGACGAACAAGGTGAGCATTTTCATCAAGACATTCAGGTAATGGAGACACGTTACCAAGGTTTCTGGAATTAGAGTATGATGGCTGACTACTGTTGGATGCTATACCGTGACAGTTACAACGGAGTGTATAACAGAAAATCATATCGAAAGCATTTCTGAACAATCATAGATGCCAAAACAGCATTCACTATAGTAATGTCCCACAGTGTGTTCCTGAAACCTAACATCACCTGTAACTCAAAAACTGTACGTGATATAAAAAAAAGGCATACATATCTGTAATCAGCTCGATAAACTGATCTAGAAAATGTCTATTTGCTTTCTGATGATTAAAAAAATTTTTTGTTGTTGTTGACCAGTGCAATTATTGAATAGTATAGAAAAAAATATTCAAGTATTTTCAAATTTAAATCAAAATTACATAGCAAAATGTTGTATTTACCATTCTTTTTTAAAATGATTACTAACCACAATAAATTACCACCTCAATACTTTTCAATAATTCTGTATTTAATATACTTTAGTACAGTAATTAATGCTTTAAATATGGATTTGTATTTCAAGAAGCTAAGATGACTTATCGAAAGAGATTGAATTTTTAAAAGTAATGATGCAGCTGCTCTTTTAAGGTATATATTTACTAATATTTTTATTAAAGCTATTTTATTCTAGTTTTATTTCTTCGGAGGGAGGAGAAATTTCAAAATGAATCCGGTAATGGAAAATAAGCAAAAATTCTACTCCAGACGAGATTGACTCATATGAAAACTAAGGCTTACATATAGGAGGGAGATTGAACGAAAGTAACTAACAGGGAGAGATCACTATCTTAATATCAACATCTCCACTATTGTACAACACGAGAATAAGGGATTAACGCTCAGATGCCGCGACCGCATGTCGCTGGCTCGCTGTGCAAACATCCGATGTGACATTCAATTACTACCAAAAGTTCCCGGTATTATCCGCAAGGTTTTCCTATGCTTATGTACACACATGTTACATACAAGGAGATGTATAGTGAAGCGTACGAGTTTATTCGGAGCAGTTCCCGTAATGGAAATGAAATTCAAACAGTTCCAGTTCTTTGTTAAACTGGATCGTAACAGTTTGGAAAAAGACAAACGAGGATTGTTTCTTAGGAATTGAATACGTGCCTCACATACCATGTTAATAAATTGTGAAAGTCTTCTTACCATTGCGCACTGCGCCATTCCCATATTTCAAACAAGAGACTGGACTAAATTGTTATGTAAAAACCTCACAATTAAAGAATTGTGCGAAATGTCTCCCCTTAACAAGGTCATCTTAAATCTACCAAAACTCGTGCAAACAAGAAAGAGATTCGGCAATCTGTCATCAAAGACACTCCCTTAACTGGTGACCGAGTACGATTAAACAGTGCATATGCTCACAAAAGATTCCTTCGGATAAAAAATTATGAGTTCTCTAAATTATGGACGATTCCCATTGAGCGCGATGACGAAGGAGGAGAACAAAGAAGAAAAGAAAGGAAAATAAAGAAGAGGAGAAGAGGTGGAGTGAAAGATCTCGCAACGCCCGGTTGTTTTTCTTAGAACAAAAGACTGAACTGGCTGGGTCTCTCTCAGCGAGTAATAAAGCCCGATTCGATAGAGGTCGGTCGAAACAATGGAAGCCTCTGAGACTAATTTAAGACGCAACAGCGCCACCGTTCTTCCACCAGAAGAACGGCGCTTTCGCGGAAGAACTTCTTAATTGTAATTGATGAGTTTACGTGCTTTTATTTGTATTGAATCATAAAGTGTACCGCTTAAATTAGGGCACCTATATAAAGTTTTTGGGTTAAATGTATTGTACCTCAATTTAGCAGATTTTGCTTAGGTTCATCATTAATTGGACTCTATGTACAAGCTGTTCGGTAAGCATGCCGCAACATTTCAAGGAATGATTTCTTGGGTTATTTTAGGAATTATTATTATTTTAGAATTATTTATCTTTGAAAATTTTTAGAATATTTATTTGCGATTATGTGTGAATGTAATTGATACCGCCCTCTAAAACTGTTAATGTAGCATTAATAAGGTTTATGTTGTTTTAGCATAGATTTTTCAAATATTGATGACATTACCACCCCTTCGGCATAAACAGTGGCCAGTACAGCGCTTTGAGATCGTGTTTTAATTCAAAATCTCTACCACGATCTCTATATATTTCACTTTTATAGTCTTGGTCGAAACACGCATAAAAGTCTATAATACATGATAGCATGCGGCTGCACTACCCGTTGCGGAGAAGTGGATTGGCCAAAGTTATTCCCTAAAAAGAGAGAGAGAGGGGAGGGAGGGGGATATATAGAGAGAGAGAAGAAAGAGAGAAGAGAGAGAGAGAGGGGGGAGAGAGGGGGAAAGAGGGAGAGAAAAGAGGGAGAGAGAGGGAGAGGGAGAGGGAGAGAGAGAGAGAGAGAGAGAGAGAGAGAAAGAGAGAGAAAAAGCAGGTTCAAGGTGTTTACACACAGTAATAAAACATGAACAAGAATTATTAACAATTATATTTGAGACAAAATATTGACAAAAAAGGAAAATATGTATGTATAACATATACGTCTATATAACCAATGTAAATTAAATTCTACTTCCCCTATATATATTGATTTAGAACTAAAAAGTTAAAATGCTGTAATTTACTCAAAGCCCCAAAATCTTGGGGTGGCTCCTGTATATTATCCAGCAATTAAAAGCAAAATCAAACTTAAGTGTAAATATTTATAAAATTAAAAAAAAAACATGGATTGTACGTGCAGTGCTCGATATTAATAACACAAAAAAAGTACGAAAGCTTTTGTGTACGGAATATAATACACAGAATTGCCTTTCGCCTGAAAACTTCAAACGAGCTTTCAACATGTGATCTTAAATTAATTAAGAATGATACTAAGATTAATATGTTACCACAACTAAACAATGCTACTCCGAAGCTCAATAATCCATGTCTACCAATTTTTAATCTAATATTTAATAAAACAAATATTTGACGGTTGTGGTAGCGGAATTAGGCGAACATACATAATATAAGCAACATCAAAATAAAAGGTTTTATATTAACTTATTCTTCTGCAAGTCTTCTGTCTTGATAATTCCAACGTGAATTACGTCCGACAGAGGTGGAAACAAACAAAAATGACAGGTTAATGCCGGCGTCACAAGGCAGCAGTATTCATGAGCTTATCCGTAATTATCCAGCGTCATCAAGGTAATCGAGCAAATGGATTTAAATAAGATGAAAATTAAAAACTAAGTTAGAGGAAGAGAATCCACAAAGAATAATTACAACAAGAACTCATCGAATACACTGAGAGAAAGGAAAATGTTAATTCGACCAATTTCGAAATGTTGAACTGCAAACGTTTATCTCAACAGAAAAAGTGTTTACCCGCAAAGAAAAAGTGAATTCCTTGAAGATTAAAATATTTTATGTTTGAAAATAGAGGTGTTCTGGCAAGTGTATAGTTTTAGTTGAATAAATAGTATTTCAAACAAGATTTAAAATCTTCCGCCAAAATTTAAAATGTTAAAAACGCAACAACGAACTTTTGTGTGTTTTTTGTGCGCCTGGAATCGAAGTAAGTAGGAGCACGTCTTAGCTTGCTCTCTATCCCACACATTATCGAAAAAGAAATAGACTACCAACATTATGCGGGTAGTTATGCTAAAGTCGCACTTAACGACACATATGCGCAATTTATCCCCATGATTTTATATTTAACCATATTTAACAGCTTCAAAATGTTCATTCAACTATTATTTCCAATATAAATTTAACACTTTTCGGAACATTGAATGAAGATAATGGTCTCTTGCTCATATTTAACTACACAAAAGTGTTCAAGTTATGCTTTTTTGTATTAACTTGACACTTTTTTCTATCAGTGTACCAACGCAAACGGATGGTATAACATAATGATCCAGACTCATAAGTACGCAATTTTTATCATCCAAATTAAATCACTAAACTCGCTGCTTACCCCATATCTCCATGTAACGGCAACATGCCAAAATAATTATGCGAAAGTCAAAGGATAACGTGTCGCATGGAAATGGTGTTTTCAGAACAACAGTACTCAACAGCAACTTAACAACAACTGGATATCAAGCGCAGTCTCCTCAGCCGCAAGACAGCAGTACCCACCTAAGCCTCAGAGCATGATCAGAAATGAAAAAGGGATGCAGGCAAGTAAATAAAGAAAAATAAAAATTAAAGTTTAAGAAAGCAAGGTAATTAAGAAATAGTAAAACAAGTTTAGAAACAAAAACTGAACAGTAAATCAATTGAACAGAGAGGTTAAAACTAGAAATTGAGATTCTAATTTCGAATTAACATACACGGGCTTCCAAGAGTAAAGGATAAGACTTTGACCTCTAAGAATAACAAATTAAAATTAAACATTTTACATCGCCTCGTGATTGGTCATTTCAAAATTATCAGCGCTTGTAGAGTGAACGATTTTCCAAGTGTAATGTTTCTAATAGATAATCGTTTGAAATTATACATCAGTATCAGTAGTAGCATAAGAAAGGGGAACAAAATCGGGTTATTGGTGTAGAAAAAGTGCAAATTCTTTTAATTTATGTGATTGGGCTCTGTAAAAAATCTCAAAGTAGCTGCTGGTTTACCCATACTACATATAAGCACTTTCTGATTGACGAATTACATTTTCTCAATGACTTTTGCAAACTTTGGCTGATATCTGTCAACTACTGTTTCTATTTCTGTTTACCAATAAAACAATTTTTGTCAAGAATTCAAGAGAAATACATATAGTAAACGTGAATATTGATTCCAGCATTGATTTTCATTGACAATTTGGGTTTAAATTATGTAGGCTACTCGGAAGATTCATCCATCAGGTGCATTAAAATTTCTAGGAAATAAGTTGCTGGAGGATATACCATTGGTGTTTGGTAGTGCAACATATCAGATAGTTGAAATTGAGACCGATTTTATTAATGGCTCTAGCTCGTTTTCTGGACATAAATATGTTTTTTCCCTAGGGATAATTAAAATTATTAAGATATAACACACCATTGAAAACCGAATAGGATTAAATAATAGAATAATTAATCGCTTTATTATTTTCAGCAGTTAATGAACAATAAATATATAGTTTCGTGCTCTTGTCCTTAATGTCACGGTTGAAACAATTTTGAAGAATAAACTTGTCAAGGACAAAAATGACGTGATAGCTGCAGTCAAAACATATTTGTTAGGATGTATAAATAGACAAAGTGGGGGCATGAGCCTAAACAATTATTAAGGTGGAGACAGGCAGGCAGGCATAACAGAGGTAGTTCACCTATACTTGATTTATGTGGTTGAGGTGTGCAAAACATATACCGACTAAATATAATGTTTCGGAGTAGTCGCATAACTTTGTTATTTGGGGAGTATGCTTTTTGAAGTGAAAACTTCTATGGGCGCGTTGATTGTGGGCACTGAACGAGACTGAGTCGTCATGCTCGGATATGTAACGCTCGTTCGGGTAAAGTCGGCTCGAGTCGAGTAAGGGAGCGAGAGAAATATAGTCAACGCGTCACTGCTATACTCGTTCGGCGACCGTTACATCACAGAGCATGACGCATCAGTCGTATTCAGTATCAACATGAACACGTTATGTGCCGTGCGAATACGTTTTATTTAATACGCTAATGAATATTATACGCGTGTGTACATGTGTAAATGTAATAAATGTAACATGTAATATTTCGTATTATTAACCTCGCCTTGATGAAGTTTTCACTTCTGCCGTGTGGTCTTAAGCACACCCACTTCTTTAAATTTAGTATCGATATATAACATTGCGAATTTATTTATTTATGATATTTCAGGTGACCCTACAAGAAGAAATCAAGTATACGATAGATCTGGAGAATAGGCTGTCCATTCACGTGAAAAATGTGTAGGAATTCCATCCTATTGGAACTAAACGAATGCATGTTTGGAAGATTAGGCCTAATTGCAGTTGGAAATAAAACTGTAATTTCTGGTGCGATGTCGATCTTCAATAAATTTGAATAGTTTCTATTTAAAGTTTTGCATATGACAAATCGGTATACCAACCTACACATTCATTTTTGGTGGATGCAGTGTATCAATTTGTTTCGTTCAGTGAACGTTTTCTGTTGACTTCTTAAATTTGAAAAAAAATCTTTTTTTCCCTTTTGCTTCACATCACATTAACTTGAGGGGTGTACTGGTTTTGTTTTTGAATTTTTCGTAGAAGTTTGTTACTTCTTTTTACAAAAGTAACTAGCATAGTAGTCCACCGTGACTATTTACCAATATCAGTACGCGACCCTGTAGAATCTCAGGTTCGTGTTTCCTACTCCGTCAAGGCTGGAAAGGGCTACACAGTATTTCAGACTCTAGAATTTTGTGGGCAATTTGGGAAATGTTATGAATTTGTCTCAATTTCATTGTGGACAAATAAAGATTTTCTTCAATTGAAAGTAGAACATTCAGACCGGTGCCTTCATCAGTTGTTGTTCTTGAAATGCTTCGAGTATCTGAATATTCCAACGCACTATATTTTTGCTAATTTGGCAATCCGGATTAAGAGTATAGATCAAAACTTTATCTAAAGAACGTGTGCGATCACCATATCAACGCATTATCAAAATGCCAATTAGGTTAAATTATACTAACCAAACTAGCAGAAATACCTACAAAAGTCTAGTGTAACTGGTAAGTAGATATGGAAACAAATAGTAACTTAAAGACAAAATATCTTCTTGTTCTTTCTGTCCCGATTACCTTTATAAGATCACCTAGAAAAATTATGTAATATTTGCTCGAAATTGTGATACTCTTTAATAATCTACAACATACATACTTTTATGAATTATCATTCTATCTGCCTAATAAAACTACAATTGGTAGGACTGTCTAGTTTTCGTGTACAGAAGCTGTATGTTGTTCATAGCAAATCACTAGTTTACAAAATAAAATTTCTTTCATGTACATTTGATGAGAGATAGATTTCCTTATGTATTTTCTACTGCTGAATTCGAAAATCAAGGTTAATTTTTTTTTATGGAACAGTTTTTGAGATATTGTGATTTTTTCATTTTTTCGACCTTTTTTCACTTGACAAATGATATCTCGAGCTAGAAATGTCCGATTGGGACGTTCTTGGTACCCAAATGCAAGGTATTGAGATGACGAAGAAATATGAATAATCGGATCTTTGATTGGTAAAGCGGTTCAAAATATATCGATAAAAATAGGCCACATTTTCAAAGAAATCATATTTTACAGTGATTCTGTGCCGACAGAAAAGTACAAATCGTTAAAAAAACGTCTGGTTTCTGTTCACGTGCATAAAGATGATACTTTTACGTAAGAACTAAGACCAACCAGAAGAAAATCGACCGAAAAATGACAAAGTTATAAGCAATGAAGTGAATAAATCCAAGTCCCATATTTTCCGAATATTTTATTTTTTTCTACAATTTATTGGGTTTAAACGCTTGCAATACATTCTTGACATTTTTTTGTATTAGAAATAGTTGTGGCTCTTGCTTTGTCTTCGGTTGCTATTGGGATCTGTTTCTCTAGTGAGAAACCATACATAGTCTCCCAACATTGCTTCATCCCAAAATCCTTGATAGCGCCGCTCAATGGTCTTAATTTGTTGGTGAAATCTCTCGCCGTGTTCGTCACTTACGTCACCAAGATTGTCCGGAAAGAAATTCAAATGCGAATGCAAGAAATGGATTTTTAAAGACATATTTACACATGTAAGAAATAAATAAAATGGTGAAAACAATACAATTGAAAACAACCAGGAATTAAATTAAATAATGGCATTCCGTACCCATCTTGTTGTAGTTCTTTAACAAATCGGTAATAATTCCCTCGTAGTCAGGGCTTTTATTGTTCCCAAGAAAATTAGTAACAACCCGCTGAAATGAATTCCAGGCCTCGTTTTCAACGGGTGTTAAATATTTTGGAAAATCTGCGCTTTTCACCAATTTCTTTATGTGCGGACCATCGAAGACTCCTTCCTTGATTTTTGCTAAAGAAAGCTGCGGGAAAAGGGTTTTCAAATAGGAAAATGCTTGGCCATCCTTGTCTAAGGCCTTCACAAAATTTTTAATGAGGCCAAGTTTAATGTGCAACGCTGGAAGGATTATATTTTCTTTTTTGACAAGAGGCACGTATTTAATATTATCTTTGTCCACTGTGACGTTCTCCCTTTCTGGCCAGTCTTTTCTTCTATAATGATGTTCACGAGCACGACTATCCCAGAGGCAAAGAAAGCAGCAATATTTTGTATATCCACCCTGCATTCCAAACAACATGCCGACGACTTTGAGATCGGAACATATTTTCCAGTTCTGATGCTCATATTGAATGTATTTTAGCAAACTGGCCATTGTGGCGTATGATTCCTTAGAGTTGATGGCATGAGCGATGGGGATAGAAGGTTTTTCATTTCCAATATGCAGTAGGACTGCTTTCAAACTCTCCTTACTACCGTCAATGAACAAGCGCCACTCATTTGGATCATAAGGCTCTCCGAGTTGCTCAAATAATGCAGGAATATCGTTACAGTAGCATACGTCGTTTTCCTTTTTAAAATGTTGTGCGTAAGGTTTATCACGGTTTCTGTAAAATGTTACATTTACTTCCGGAGCCAAACAGTTCCGTTGCTTCAGGCGAGATGCAAGTAACTCCGCTTTTTCCTTTGACAGGTCGAGATCTCTCACCAAATCATTTAGTTCAGCCTGCGTAAAATGTTGCAATTGCGACTCCTATTGAAATTCATTATCACTGCTTGTGTCTGTCTGTTCTGATGATTCGAAACATTCAATCGTTGAATCGGGGCACTTGGGATGAGGAAATTCACTTGAATGTGGAACTGGAAGCGAAACAGATGCTACTGTCGCATAAACCCATTTGACACTCTTTCCAAAACCAGTGGATTTGCTCAGGCAAAAGTAACAATCAACCGAATGGCAGAGCGGCTCTCTCCATATCATCGGTACACTGAATTTCATGTATCGTCTAATTTGGAATAAAAATTCACTTTATTATTAATTCAATTGTATATATAAATTTAATCTTACTGTGATGAACCAGAAGCCCACGCGGCAAGAGTTATATGGCACGATAAACAAACATAATTTGGTGTCCATTGCTCATGAAAAGTTGCAGGTGCTATTCCAAAATATGGCAGATGGTAATTATGTTGTAATGAATCGGTGAATCTACGTCTATTTGGTTGGGGGACAAAATTGCCACACACGTAACAGAAATTATTTGGATTGTTTACGCACTTAAATTCTCGTTTTCTTTTAGGCATTTTGGCGCACACAATGAAGTATAATTTCAATCAAATTTGTGAGTTCCTATAATATACACACAACCGATACTACGTTTTATTTACTTATCGCTGTCAACGTCCACGGTTTAAAATAAACTGAATTCAATTGCAGCTGCTGACTCTGCTTTTTATACTTAAATGATTAAGTACTAGGAAAATCAAGAAACATCATCAAGCCAATTAACATGTGACAAACATAAATACACGCCATACAAATAGCAAGCCAACAACAACAATAAGAACTACTTATGATGCTTGTTTATGAAATCGACGCCGGCAGTTCTTAGAATTAGCAGGTAGAAATTTTGCGTTTCAATACGCTGTAGCATACAAGCATTCGTGTGCGCATGCGTGTTCATCATTCAATGTTACAATAAATAAAACACAAATAAATAGCAAACAAACGCACAATTGGCTTAGATGATCGAAAATTCGTAAAAATATATTTGCGTGTGAGCAACTGAACTCATAAATGGTAGAAAAAAAATAAAATATTCGGAAAATATGGGACTTGTCATTTTTCGGTCGATTTTCTTCTGGTTGGTCTTAGTTCTTACGTAAAAGTATCATCTTTACGTACATGAACAGAAACCAGACGTTTTTTTAACGATTTGTACTTTTCTGTCGGCACAGAATCACTGTAAAGTATGATTTCTTTGAAAATGTGCCCTATTTTTATCGATATATTTTAAACCGCTTTACCAATCAAAGATCCGATTATACATATTTGTTCGTCATCTCAATACCTTGCATTTGGGTACGAAGAACGTCCCAAGCGGATATTTCTAGCTCGAGATATGATTTGTCAAGTGAAAAAAGGTCGAAAAAATGAAAAAATCACAATATCTCAAAAACTGTTCCATAAAAAAAAATTAACCTTGATTTTCGAATTCAGCGGAAGAAAATAGATAAGGAAATGTATCTCTCATCAAATGTACATTTTCGGTGTAAACTAGTGATAATCAGTCCACCAATTTTCGTGGTTTGTTCTCAAAATAGATCAAACATTTCTGTAAACTATATCATTCGTTTATGTTTATTGCCAAATGCTCTCTAGAAAAAATGTCGTACAAGCAATTTGCAATCGACGAATATTAGTATTTTGTGTCTACTTCTCTATCTTCCTGTTATACGCATAAATTTATTCGACATCCTTCTGGGAAGTTTTCATAATAGTTAGTACATAAACTTATACCTACGAGCGCTAAGGTAATAAATTTATAATCAATCTGTCGGTCATAGTGTCATAAGTTGAACAGAAATGCTTTACATGTTTAGTTGAAATGGAATCATTTTATTACAATCGAAATGAATCTTTTACTTCGTTATATATTCTTCACCATCGCCCTCTTCGTTATCATTTTCGTCGATTTTCTGAGATGACACTCGCCAAAGGAAAATTTAGCATGCTCTATTGATCAAACTCAGTGACAAGATTTTTGCTCCTTACAGCTTGAAATATTTACGGGGCCAACTTTAAAAGCATTAGTGAAATTAACTGATAAATATTTTACGTGAGAAAAGTATATTTCTATGTTCGCGTTTCTCTTCTAAAGCAAAGGAAAAAAATTCACCGCCATTTCGTAATTCCTTCATCTCTCATTCTGAAAAACTTCGCGAGATGGAGGTCATATTTTACCGTTTCCTATCTCTGAAGTTTAATTTATATCTCTGTACTACAGATACGAAGAATGGAACGGGAATCGAAAAACAAAACGGCAAATTAATAAATATTTGTATATTAAGAAGCTTTGATTTAATTTACATGGTTTGGATATTAAAAATATATGTTTATATATGAATATATCTGACAAATAGTCGATTTAGTACTTTATTTAACCTGTCTATATGATGTAAAATTTATACAGATTGTCGTATTTAAAAGTTAATATGCATCTTCAAATACACACACATAAACATGTATCTATGTATGTATGTATACAACAGTTCAAGAATGTGGCCCCCCACACCACCGGTCTTATGGTGGTGTGGGTAAACCGAGAGCGCGAACACCATGCGCACATGGCATTCGTTCCGTATCTTTAGAGCGTGAACTTATGTACATTGTGTCTGAGCAAACTCGCAAATATTAAAATAAAATGCCCTTAGCTGTCAAGGAAAAATACAGATTGTGTTATGGTATGCGAAGGATAATTCGTACAAAGACGTGCAAAATTTATTTGTATAGTTCATTATAATATTTTGTTTCGTTTTAAATGTGAGAATTTTATTTTAGTTACAATTTTTATAGTTTTGTTTCAGTTCAATGTTAATACATTATACATCAATTACCAAAATAGCGGAGCAATTCCTTAAAGCAAACGTCTGCATACTAGCTTTCAACGTTTTGCACTGAAGCCTCGGTCTCGGTACCCGGTGTCCCCCCGATATGAATCTCATCTGTATTCCCCTATTATCGTACCCCTCCATTTCATGTTTGCATGCACATGTGTGCGTGTCTGTGTTTCCCTATATCTACTTTTATTTCAGTCAAACGGTATACTGTCAACCATGACGTAGTGGTTTGTTTTAAAAATTATAGTAAACTAATAAAAGAATAACTATAAGAAAAGCAAACTATCATTATATGCAGTTCCATCGAAATGTCCTAGATTTATCAAGAACGACATACAACTTTTCCATACGGCAGACAATGCAGACCTGTGCCATGAAAGACCTACGATGTACAAAATATAAAAAAGCGAAAATGTGGAAATTAAAGAATAAAAGTGGAAACTGCTAGAAGTAGGTGGCAGCCTGTTTGTTATCGTCAGTACAGACAACCAAAGTGTTCTTATTTTGTTATAGTTTACCACATTTTTCAATGAAGCAACTATACGATTAGAGTAATCATGTAGTTTAATTTCGTACATGTTTTATTACAATGGCTACGGATAATTTAATATTTGATTAGAGAACTAGTGGTTTTGAATTTAAGATGCGGATCCAGTAATAAAATTTAAGTTATGTAAAAGCAACAATGCACTTCAATATTTTTTATACAATTGCTTGTTAAACTAGCTTTCTAATATTACAATCTAATAACAATTACTTACATCCATCTTTTCTAGGTTGCTGAAAGAATTTGGTAATCTAATATCACACAAATCTGTTATGTACATAATATATAGTTTATTCACATTCAAACAGCCTGCTTTCAACCTTCGTTTTCCTCAAATCGATTTTTTATTCATAATAAATGTTTTTTTTTAAAATTTAGAACCTCTATAGCAGTTCTTCAGTTTGATCTGCTTCGATTTTTAAAGTATATTATGCTTCTTTTTGTTTTAATACTAAACTTAATTTACTTGTAGAGAATAACACACTTGGACTATATTTCACCAAAAATTTTTTATTAGAATATTCTAACAAATGTTTCGGCTATTATGCTGTTATCAAAGAGTTATCTCTTAAAAACTAACCTAATGTAAGTAAGCGCACAACTTATATTCCTACTATCTTAACTATGGGGTGGTGGATACTATTTACCATAGAGTCTATGAAGGGGGTGTTTATAAATTCTAACTCTGCATTAGTGACTAACAAATTTTGTTTCTGGGCTTTTTTAATTTCTAATATTTTTAGTACATTTAATCTTTTGCTTTTTTATACAGTATGTATTAATTTACAGCTATTTATATCTGGCAAATGGTTTTGTTCTATGTACAGTGTTCTGAGAACGCTGTATTTTTCATTTCTCTTATGTGTTCCGCTATAAGTTTTTTAATACTTCTTCCACTTTGCCCTATATAGATAGCTTCACAATTTTGACATTTGGTGGAGTATACTCCTGATTTACTATTTTATCTTTGTTGTTATTTAACAGTGTACCTAATTTTGTCATATTGATTCATAATATTTTAATGTCCAACTTTCTTATATTTTATTATTTTGTGTGTGATTGGGGGATATGTAATCGCATACCAAGTAGTGTTGTTTAATTCTTATATTTCCGGATATAAAAATTTTTGAATGTTCTTTCGTTCGTTATGTTTTATCATATCATCATCATCATCCGTTATTTTCCGCTGTCTTTTTAATAATGTTTATTTCTTCATTAATGGCCTCATTACTTAATGGTATGTGTGTTACTCTATATATGGTGGAGACGCGTTACATTCAGTTGCACGTCATACTAGATCCATGACGACTCGCCTTGTATATGTTGCCGGATCTATTTTAATTTCTGTCAGTGACATTTGATATAACCAAAGAAAGAAATTATTCACAATACAATAACTATAACGTAATATATTTAGTAATTGACATGCTCTAAGACTTCAGTCTTTCTCAACTTATTTATTATATTGATTTAAATTGTCGAAAAACCTTAAATGTTTCATTACGTATCCATAATATAATTTAAAATAAGCAATACTTACGCTATTCACATTAAATACAACACATGATTATAGAAAAGTTTGTAAAAAGCCTCGACTGTTTACAGAAACCTTTCGGCATTATATTCAATGGACGCAAACAAATAATAAATACACTTCTAAGAAGCACTGTTTTTAAACAATTTATATGAAAGCAAAAATAAACATGAAAAATTTGACAGGAAGAGTATACACAACGCACGTCTTTTTGACAGATATGCTTTATCTGTCAACACCGAATTGAACTATTAGTCTATTAAAAATACGTAATAAAGAAATTTAATATTGAAACGGAAATTATGTGTTTATTTGCCATGAATGCGTATATTACGATCAATTTATATATTTTCTATTTAAGCTAATGAAATAAATGCCCTCAAGTATAATTTAACAAAGTAACTTTTTTAGTTTCTCTAATACAGTTATGACAACATATAAACGTCATCGATGACGTGCAACGGAACTTAACGCGTCTCCAGTATATGTAACTATGAAGTTTTGACATTTTTATTTTAAGGAATTGTTTTGCATTCGCATGTATTATACTATCTGAAAATGTTGGTTTTCTATAAGTTGGTGATGATATAATGTATAATATAAAATTTATAGAAAACTAACAATTTTGTATTACTAACATGTTTCACTAAGAAGTGCCTGCAACATCAATTAAGGAAATAATAATAAATATTATTTAGCAATAAGTTGTTTACATACAGGTTTAACTTGAGAATATTTTGTATTTTTGCAGCTGCTGTATTTCACAATTGTTTAATATCAACAGTAGAGTCGAACAATATTCCAAATGTAGGCCAATTAACGATTTTAAAGCATCACTTTATTAACTTTATAACATATATAATTTATTTTTTTTGTCCTTACTATAATGTCATTGCCAAAGATTAAAAATTAATGGCTCTAATATTTTTTCTTGTTGTACACCATATCTTGTACCTCGCACACCTGATATTCTAGCCTACGCTGTATTACATATGTACGTTATCTCCATATAACCTGTTAGTGAAATCCGAAAATTGTATGATGTATTCTACAACGTACACGTTATATAATTCTCGAATAACATTCAGAAAACAACATGCGTGTTAAGTAAATATACTCATGTTATGAATAACCTGAATACAGTTTAGCGATATTCATATCAAATAATTTGAAATATTTGTTGATTGTCTGTGTTTACTTTCTAGCAGTGTATGTGCGTAAATACTGTGAATTATACGTTTATAATTAAAATTATTAGAGGAATATGAAAACATGTGGGAGATGGAAGAGAATGTGAAAGTAATTATTTTTATAATTAAACAATTACAAATTTTAATACATCTGTTTTTATAAACTATCATGTAAATAATTGGTTACCATAAGGCAGAGCTATAAGAAATCGACTCATCAGAAATAATTTTAATTACATTTGGGCAATTATATAAAATTGAAAAGTATCGTGACGAAAGATTTGATAATTACTATTTGCAATTTATATTTATTTTACTGAAAACCTAGCTTTGAAAAATTTTTGTGTGCAAAATTCAGACCACATATTCGTATAAGAAAGTCGTGTGAGGTCCACACCTCATTCTTTCATTTTACGGTTAAATGGAAGATAAAGTAGACATATTTCTTGAGCAAGCTGCAATTTTAGTGTTCCTGCGCTGTCGTATATAAAATAAACATTTTCTTCAAACTTTTTTTCAGCTACCATTTTGTGTTAAATTAATCGAAATCTTTATGCTAAATGTTGGATATGTAGATATAACCACAGTTAATATAATTAACAACCAAATACTTTATGTCAATCTCTGCAAGGAATTTCAATGTTATTCAGTTGAAAACCTTTCAAGAACTGAAAGGTGCTGCTGATATTACAGAGAAATAGAAAAAGAAGATTACCATTTTGTTTAAATTATATGTATATACAGCTCGCAGACCGAGAGCTGACCGGTGAGATGCCCGTCTCACAAGATGTGCAGTGGATCCTTATAAGATTAGGATAAGCACGAGCAGTCTGGAAAAATTGTCAAGCGTTACACATATATGTATCTCTTTTCAGTATATTACAATTTCTTATCTGCATTTACTCGTTCGTGCAGCTAATGTATGTGATGATGGACAAGTGTTATCATTTCTTTTTTCCGAATACTTTCTTTGTTACACACTGACCTATAAATCTGCGCGACTTATATATAGGTCGAGACACCTCCCATCGGTCAGGACTCGGTCTGTGTACTGTATGTTTGTATGTATATGGTAATAATAAAATATAACATTAAAAATGCTAAATAAAAACATCATGCTTCTAGGGCTTTTATAAAATGCCAATAAAATTTTAGCCTGCATTTTACAGACATAGCTAGAAATTCAACACACATTTAAAATTATATATTTTGGTAAACAAATATAAGTTTTATTACGAACACCCTAAAGATAATACAAGGAACGTGACAAAACCCAAATTTAGCTCCTATAGTTTTCCCGAAAAATGCTTAAAATAATACAGTTACCGACAAACAGTGACATAAATGTGAAAATATATAGGAATTACAATGATTTTAGATCAAATTTTAAGTATTTACCCTATCTAAATCCAAAAAATCACGTACCATGTACAAAGTTAACCTAAAATTATGAATATTAGACAAACTCACTCTTACTTCATAAACTTTGTATTAACATCTTTGCCTTGCTATGTACAAAAGCTGATTATATTTTAAATCTTTATACCAAAGCCCATAACGTATACGTGTTATGTGATACATCATACCATTATTTACTAAACATGTTATTGTATCTGTTAAATCGTGTATGTTATTTTAGAAATAACAAGGGCCGTTATTTTAACGACTTATCGTAAATAGGGCTGATTGTCGCATTGTTCTTCACTATTTGGTATCTGTCTGTCATATATGAACGACACCATTTCAGAACTGTATCCCTGACGCAAATGACTTGCAATTTCTTGTATGATAATCCTCAAGTCAATGGTCTCAAAAGCTTTTAGGAAATTCAAAAATTGCAGTTAACATCATTTTCACATTATCCAATTTTCTTGATCAATTTTCACCAATATTAACTAATGTTCACATTTTTTCTGTAAATTACGGTACAAGCATTATATTAGATCGCTCTTTAACACTTCTATACAAAAACAGAAGTCTCGCATACTTCAGTTAGAATCTAATATAAAACGTATTAGTTATAATTTTTCTTGTAATTATGAAGTCTTTTTCTTGAACAGCCTTATCTGTGTATTTTTTTCCTCAAGCCTTTAACTTTCAAAGTTTTCGACATTGTTTGACATGATAGTAAATAAATATTAATATTTAGTAGGATAGTATAGACTGATTCAGAAGAATAATGCATGATATTGTAGCGTTTTCGGGTTCGCAATAAAACAACTCGTGCAAATGTTTCGAAACAGTCTGTATATTTACACACTTAAAATTAATTACACTATAAAAATATAAAACTAATGTATCACACTTAAACTACTACGAATAAATTAACACACGTATTTATTTACCACTACTATTTATATGTCTGCACTATAATAAAAACTGCACCGCTTATATTTATTTTAATCTGTTCAGTAAATACCGCACGATAACTACTGCATGAATGCCTCCTTTCTGGGTACCGGCCGCTTTTTATATCGGCACACAAGACTCTGGAAACACTCGCGAAAATTCTCTCTTTCTCTCGATGTTTGTAGAACATACGACAGACCTTCTGTCGCTCACACATTATATACATGTGGACGATTTATGATGCGTCGCGCCAATGTTTACTCTTCTACTTTTTTTGTGGACTTCTTTTCGTTACAATATATTGCAGATAAATTGTCAAGATTTTATCTGTGGTAGAATTTTAATACATAGTTAGAGTTATAACTTTGTTCGTATAGTAAATTTTAGTACTTCAGTTCAACTTTTCGTTTCATTTAAAGCACTACAGTTATACCTGGTTTAGTGTTTAATGTAAAGTTTAAATTTGATATATGTATAAAAATACATGACAGAAAAGTCTATATTATTCAAATATATGACCTCTTAAGACATAAAAGTAGAACTCCGATCCACCGATAAGAAAGAAAGCATTTGCATAGATAAGGCATATAAGGTTAGTCAATTACACACGAGCCTAACACACTTTTGTTACGGCCACACAATTATACATCTTTGTACTGGATACCGAGCGTATATACATGTACATACATCTTACGTAAGTCAAAAAGGACTTTAATGGAAATATGCGAGGTTAATTAAATTGTGCGTGTATGACGTCATTTCCGACCGCCATTTTGCAGTTAGTTTCGCGAATTTGTTGAAAGGCTAAAGTCAATTCGAGGCGAGAAGTAATTAATGTTAATTTTCATTAGCGTCATGTTCCTTTTGGTGAGTGCTCGATTTTTTTTTTTTAATTTAGGAAATGTTTTCTTTAAATATCAAGTGGTAAACTTTTTTTCTGCAACTAGATCGCAAACATATCAGTTTATATAAAGTCCATTTATGCTTGCGTAGTCTATCATAATGTGTGCATTATATGGTCGCGAAAGTGTGCAACGTGTTCGATACTTTTCTAGTCGCTAGAACGAAAACTAATTTTTTTTATTCTGACCACTTCCACAAATAATCTTTCCTTTGCCACCATGCTCTATTCCTTAATTTTAAAATTACTATACTAGTAATATATTAATCTACAATGAGTCGTCTTATTTGATATATGACTTCCAATATTATGTTACATGTCTTTTGCTATATATTTAGTTCTTCTTTTTGTATGTTCTAACATAATACTAATAACATCAGCTTAATTTTAACAATAAATTACGCTGATGTTATAATTTTGCAGTATACTAATATGTAATTATTGTTTTGCTGTATAAATGGATTCCGTCTTGCTGAACAATAAAATTCTTTATCGACGACTAAACAATAAAGTAGGTATTATATTAATCACTATTGGCTAATAATAACACTCATAATACCCGGAGGGAATAATGAAATGCGACCAGGGAATAATGGGCCATAACGTTACCATTATTCCCTGCATTCCGCCAATAAGAACATAACGTTTATAACATTGTCGTAGTAACGATAGATAAGTCCGGCCATTTTACTAACTGTCTAACCGTCAAACGTCATATTGATATAGTAATCTGACATTTTCGTTTAATTATTTTGATTTTTTTAGTAATTCTCAGTTAGTCGTCGATAAAGTAGTGTATACTAACTCGCAATAATGACTATTATTCCCTCGAGCCGAGTTACTCCCTCGCCCCTTACGCGGCTCGGTTCGTAAATTCAGCTCTCGGGAATAATAACTGTCATTATTGACTCGTTGTATAAACTACTATTATCGACGACTAAACAATAAAGTAGGTATTACATTAATCACTATTGGCTAATAATAACACTCATAATACCCGGAGGGAATAATGAAATACGACCAGGGAATAATGGGCCATAACGTTACCATTATTCCCTGCATTCCGCCAATAAGAACATACCGTTCCTAACGTTGTCGTAGTAACGATAGACAAGTCCGGCCATTTTACTAACTGTCTAACCGTCAAACGTCATATTGATATAGTAATCTGACATTTTCGTTTAATAATTTTGATTTTTTTTAGTAATTTTCAGTTAGTCGTCGATAAAGTAGTGTATACTAACTCGCAATAATGATTATTATTCCCTCGAGCCGAGTTACTCCCTCACCGCTTACGTATCTCGGTTCGTAAATTCAGCTCTCGGGAATAATAACTGTCATTATTGACTCGTTGTATAAACTATTATAATTATTATTATTATTATTATTATTATTATTATACTGGGTGGGACAAAAGTCACGAAGAGGTTATAACTGTGAATGACTTTTTTATTTATCATTGGTTTCTACTGATTTTTCAGAAACTTAAAGAACCAGAATGGGAGTTTCTTTAGAATTATGTGTGACAAACAATTCATGATAATTTTTTTGGTAATTAATTATTCGTTTTTCGTTGTTCTTGTTTCAGATTCTGGCAGAGAAAGGATGATGGCAGATTGACAATGGAAAAATTCAGCACCGTTAAACAAACCAGAATTGTTGAGCTTTACTCTAAAAACTAGAGGTCAATTATGCTCACACAACGAGCATATTGCAACGATTTCAACGTCGGACCCGGACCATCGGAATCTGGATTCGTCGCTTGATTCAGACAACAGGGTTCAGTGAGCGACCCGTTTAAAACACAACATCCAATGCGTGCAAGACAGTGCTGATGAGGATGCAGCGACAATATGAAGACGATTTGACCAGCTGGAGTTGGCGAGGACGTAACTTCGGCGAATTCTGAAAATCGGTTTGCATTCCTATTCTTACAAAATCCAAATTGCTCAACAGTTAACACACATACATAATTGTCTAAAACCCGCATATGCAGTTCATATACAGGAGTTGGCCACAGAAAACAATGATTTACATTTACATACGTGAGATGTGGTATCAACAAGATGAGGTCACTGCACATACGGCAAGGTCCTCAATTGGGCTTCTGAGGACTATCTTCACTTATCACATCATCTCGAGAAACATTGATATGAACTAGCTCTCTCGTTCGCCTAGCCTCGCACACAGTTTTTTCTTCGGGGTTATCTGAAGTCTACCACAAACATACAGCAGCTCAAGGAAAACATTCGTGCAGAAATACGGGCGTTCAGACCAGAAGTGTTGAACCCTTCCATAAATCATATGCTACACACGGTCCATATCTGTGAAGGCCATGATGGCGAATACGTACCTGAAATTATATTGCACACGTAAGTGGAAACGATCAGTCATCCCTGATCATTAAGTCACAGTTACCCTTCGAGACTTTTGGTACACCTGTAGAAAAAAACGAACACAATGCTTATATCAGCAACAGCGATGAGAAATCATGGTCGTTTATCATACCATTAAACTGAAATTTGCAAAAAAAATGAATAATTCGCGGGAAAATTTATCATGCGATTTTGACAAGTAATGTAGTTCGATCTGGATTGTTTCACACAGAACAAGCAGAAAACATTTTGCAAATGATAATATAATAACTGATAATTAGGGCGCGGACATGACCGAGTTAAACTACGACGGAGGTACAATAGAGCAAAGAAATAATGTAAACAACACACATTTACTGAATAGCATTAATTCATATGGTGAACTGCAACATCTGTTTACGCTCGAGAAGAGCCCGAGAATGAGAGGAAGAAAAGGCCATAAAATAAGGAATTTACGAGTAAAATTCTTTCTACATCGGCGTAGATAGCCTGAGGGGTTTTTTTAATTTATTATATTTACCTTATATTTCGCAAGAGAAATAATGTAAATATGTATATACTCACTTCAATAACATACGCGTACATTTTTAGTTATCATTTATTTAGATCTAGAACGTTGTTAACATTACTTTTTCTAATATGTAAATGAATTGTCAGTGATTCCGAAATTTATTACAAAGTCTGTAAAATATCGTTACAGGATGCCAAAATATCGCACGTTCGTCACTTAGTTTTGCTAAACATAAATAGTTTTTATGCAGAGAATTTTGATAGTTTACAAAATTTCGTTACATGTTTAAATGACGATGCTCGAAGTATTTCTGAGTACAAGGAACTAACGCAAATCCCAAATTTAAAAAATCAGTTGTTATTCCTACAGAAACACATTGGAAATTTGCCTAAACTAATTACATATTTTGAAAATCGAATCTCAAATTAAAAAATGGATTAACCACATTAGATGTGGCTATTGATAATTTCAAAAGTATTCCAAGTGACTTCGGATGTGGCCTTCGGCAGTTTTTAATAGAAATCCAGATTTAATAACATTGCGGCAATTGTGTATGCTAAATACGCTGAAATAAAAGAATATTACCAGTACGCACGTATAACCAGTTGCGATGTAGAAAGGACATTTTCTATCTACAAGGATGTACTTAATTCAAAGAGAACAAGTCTTACAGAAGAGAAAATGAACAAATAATAAGGTATTTTGTATTTTATAGACCACCAGCCACTTGTTATCCAATTAAATAAATAAAATTAAAACCTCTTTAAAAATACAACATCTCAATAGTGCGCCCATGGGCGATGAGTCATGACTCGCTCGTGTTCGCGCCCTACTGATAATATACAACATTATAGAAGACAGAAGGCAAAAGTAAAAAATAGCCTAAGAAAAAACAACGAGCTTAATTAGAAAAACAAATAAATAGGAAGGTGGAAAAATACCAAAAAAAATTCGACAACGTAAAAAGTGTAAGAAAGGGATGTAAAAGTCCAATACCGTTTATCAAAGATAAACAAGGTAACTGAAAAATAATAAAAGTGCAGAAAATGGACTAACGATAGAAAACTGGAAATATGATGACGACTTCCTTCAAAAACATATATTGGAAGTGATCGACGAGATTGAGCAACTGGAAAGAGCCCCAAGACTTTGGAATAAAGCGATTATACTACCACTTTATAACAGAAATAGATAAATTGGACTGCTGTAACTACCGGGAATCATATTGTTAGATGTCGCTTACAAAACTGCAGTCACTCACAAAACATCAACAATCAGAATTAACAACAGAAGTAGAGAACTTAAGATACTAAAAAAACAAGGTAAGGGGACCCGCTGTCAACAACTTTGTTTAGTCTAAAGCTAGAAGACGTAGTATGAAAAAGTGGAATAAATAGCATGAAACGTTATTGTATTGTACAGAAGTCATAAATGTCTTGCCTACGCCGACGACATGACGCTGTTGGCAAAAAACAGAAAAGAATTAGAAATAATAAGAAAATAACTTATAGCAAATGGTATTTAATATGACCAAAACAGACTATATAGAACTTGGGTGCATTAATAAGAAATGATTGCAGCAACGACAAAGAAACCATGTTACGATTGGTGAAAGGTAATTTTTGTGCGGGAGGTCTAAACAGAAGTCCAAAGAAGATCTCGAAATGCAAAATTAGATATATACAAGAACTATGCGAGACCTTGATTATAATCGGTAAGTCGTTGGTGGTTAAATAACCGTATATTGCTGACAAAGAAGAATGAATTAAGAAGTTTCTCAGCTTTTATGTGCGAATTTGTTCAAAGTTGAAACCACAATGGTTGAGATAACTGGAATTAATGGACAAGCAAAGAAAAGCGACGAAATGGTGAGTACAGGAAAACAGGAGAATTAGGTGGATATAAGCAGTGGAGGAGGATCTTAAGCGAAAGCAGATTAAAAACTGGACAACGCTTTCCAAGGACAGGAAAAAGTGAAAGAGGTAACACAGCTAAAGACGTAAATGGTTTGCCTAAGCAACACATACATAATAATCGAGTTGCTGGAGTGTCAGAAAACTAGTATTATGTCAAAGCAACAGCACTGAAATACTCTTCAAAACGAATGGAACGATACACTGGACGAAAAAATCCGAACATTAATTAGACAAAAGCCACGTGTAGTTTAGGCAGCGCTCAATTAAAAAGACGAACTTTTTGACGAAAAACGAGTATAATTTATGAAATTTCTTCATTATTAATTTAAAATTATTTCTCTTTTATATATACACATTTTGAATAATATACATAATACAATATTTTATAATTTGTTTGTTGCGTATTTTTTTCTGTTTTCCCTAACTTTTGTGAGTAGTAGTGTATATACAATACAAGGCAAGGGATTCAATCCATATTTTTCTCTGTCCTTTGTTTGTAAATGCTTGGTATTTCAATTTAAATAATATTGCATAAACGGAAACCATACTATAATCTTATTATATTAAAATGGTAACATTTATCAGTATACTAACTAAAAGCATATTCAGTCATTAGAAGCACAGTTTCATATTGATTAACTATTCATTTTCATTTACATAAACATAATTACAGCCTGCCGTTCTTCAAATAAACTCGCATATAATGAAAAAAGAAAATAAAGCAACGAATGCCATTTAAGTTTTGTAAGTATACATAAAATATCTGCTTTTCTGTGTTTGTTGCTTTTGAAGTACACTTTGAAAAGAAAAGAAGGCACAAAGAAACAACACAGAATAATTTTACTTGTGTTGAAAAACAATAGCCTTCATTACCCCTAATTATGCTTTCCATCAATGTCATTCCCTCTTTCATTCTTATCACTCGCTTTATCGTTATTATTTCCATTTGTTAAACAGCACGAAATATCGATGTGGTAGTATTGATTGTTGAAATAGAAAAGAATGATAAAAAAACGTTTCACTACTAGTAAAACAGGGGGTATGCAATATTAGGTCAGATCACATCGCGTGCCTGATAATCGTGGAGGCAAACATGACTTTTCTGTTTTCGTAAAAAGTTTCTTTTTATCGTCGATATGTGAACGGTGAACTTTCAGGGTGACTATTGCCTAACTATTATAGATTGGGGGAGGTTGGGGAAGAAGGGACGCGTTAGGAAGACAATTCTAACTCCCCGCTTGCCACCCTTCCCCCAGTAAATCACCTGGAAACCAAAATTGGGGTTTGTGTAAAATCAATAGTTCGTACCTAATCCATTAAGTCGATGAATTTATTATAATGTGAAGCTAGTTTCTATTTGGCGTCTCTGTCTATGTATTCGAGAGATTGTGTTTCAAGGAAATTATCCATATACTATTGCTGTCAATCATTCCATTGTGTTATTGAATTACTATAACCTTATAAAGCGAATATGCTTTAATTTTGTTAAATGTTTGCGTCTAAAAGTTAACATTTATTGTAGATTGTAGGTTCCAATGCTTTATATGATATATTTAATTGGTAAAACTGATATTTTTTACTGGATACATATTAGAATGTCATGAAGTTATATATTTAAGAATTGATTACAACATGTATAAAACACAAATTCATAATTTATTTGTAACCCAAGCATTTGTAGCGTTCATTGCATTACGAGGGAGACTATTTATGTATTGAGAATTGGCAACACTGGTATTGCCAGGTGAAATTTGAAATTGTCATCGTAAAGTTTGACATTTTTGACGTTATAGGTAGTCAGAAAGTTTTGACGTGCGAGCAATATTTGTGTTTTTTGCAGTGTTTAAAATTTCATCTCAGCCAAAATATGGAATTAACTCGCGAAAATTTTCGAGCTATGATTTATTATGACTTTCGACGTGGTCTAACTCAAGAACAATGCATCAATCAACTGAATTCAACTTTTGGTGATGAAGCGCCATCCACACCCACTGTATATCGCTGGTACATTGAATTCAAACGTGGACGTTGTTCGCTCACGGACGAAGTTAAAGAAGGTCGTCCAAAATCGGTCGTTGTGCCGGAAAATATCGATGCTGTGCGAAAACTAATTGAAGAAGACCGTCATGTGACATATCAAGAAATCGAGAGATATTTAAGCATTAGTATGACCAGCATACATAAGATTTTGCACGAACATTTGTGTGTTCGGAAGCTGTGTGCGCGTTGGATTCCACATTTGTTGAAAGATGCTCAAAAAAATGCTCGTGTCGATTGGTGCCGTAAAATGATTTCAAAATACAACTGTGGTGCATCCAAAGCGGTATACAACATCGTCACAGGTGACGAGACGTGGATTTATTCCTATGAGCCAGAAAGAAATGGCCAGTCGGCAGTTTGGGTGTTTCAATGTGAAGCAAAGCCAACAAAAGTTGTTCGTTCTCGCAGCGTTAGGAAGCAAATGGTGGCGTTTTTCTTCACGAAAACTGGTCCTATGGCAACTGTGGCTCTCGAAAATCAAAAGACCATTAATTCAGCGTGGTATACGACCATTTGTTTGCCTGAAGTTTTCGGTAAATTGAGAGAAACCAACCCAAAACGACGAATCATTTTGCATCATGACAATGCGAGCTCACACACATCACATGCAACAAACGAGTATTTGGACACACAAAAGATCGAATTGATGGGTCATCCGCCTTACAGCCCCGACTTGGCACCCAATGACTTCTTCTTGTTTCCAGTAATTAAAGATAAACTGCGTGAACAACGATTTTCATCGCCCGAAGAAGCGGCTGAGGCCTTCAAAACGCATGTTTTAGAGCTACCATCTTCTGACTGGTGCTTTGAAGGGTGGTTCAATCGCATGCAAAAGTGTATAGATCTTAAAGGCGATTATTTTGAAAAGCAATAAAGGTATTTTTCATCAAATTCATTTGAATATTCTTTCTATTCTCAATACATAAATAGTGTCCCTCGTAATAATGTGTATTTTTCATTTAAGAGTATTACAAGTTTTAATATTTATTTTAGAATTTATGAACCATTTCATGAAGAGATAATAATTTGTTCTAGGAAATGTATCTACATTTTAATAATTCTTTATATGATTTTTAGAAAGCTAAAGACTGCTTATTTTATGTATACAAGTATATGTATATATTGGATTCAGTAAAGCAAATTATCTCACATATATGCAATTATGACAACAAAGTATATAGATAAATATCAAAAATAAAGTAATGTTAATTAAAGAAAAATGGAAAAACTAAATATTGTAACAGTACTACATACATCAAGATGAAGAAAGCGTTGCAAGTCATATCCAAAACCAAACTTTTGGAAATATTACATAACATAGATGTAAAAAATACGGCATAAAAATAATAACTTACCTAATAAATCGCCCACAAAAAAAAAACAGAATAAACAAAGTAGAAAGTGATGAACGGTTTGCTAAATATGGAATACCACAGGGCGGAAACTTAATGCAATTATTCTACATACTATATACCAACGATATATTCGAATTACCAATCAATGGCAAAATCGTCGGATAAGAAAACGATACTTGTAGTCACAAAAGCCCACACAAAATACAAAAATACATTAAAGACGATGTGTAACAAATAAAAAAATCGCGTCCCAAGAATTTACTAACAATAAAGAAATACAAGACAAATTATATGGTTTGGTACTGTTGGAGAATTATGTAGAAGTTAGTGACAATAAGTCTAACGTGTGCATTATTTCAAATTTGTCACCATTAAATGTTCAGATATGCAAATATGTATATAAATAATAGGATCTCAGAAATTAATAGAGAAAATGTGAAAAAAAACTACCCATAGGTACAACATATTTTTGGCTGGCCAATATTAATTTCTGATAAATAAATATGGAACTTCTTAAAACGTCAACATTTGAAATAATATTAATTTTCTCTACTTATTGCCATGAAAACAATACATGGCATCCCTGCAATATTATTTGATTTTATTATGAAAAGAATATCTATATTCCGCCTCTTAAAGGTAGTATACAGGTGAGTCATTAATAGCCTCTTCTTCGATTGCTCTTTTGTGTTTTAAATAAAAGAAAAAACAATTAGTGGAAGATTCATGGTTGCTTGTGGCGCATATTGTAAAAATACTTTAAGCTCTGGCGCACTTCCAGTTTCACCGGAAATGCTCGGAACTTAATTTTTTTAAACGACTCATCCTATATATTTTTGGATATTCTTGTACTGCTTTAAATTGTGTGTTCAACTGTTTTTTATTTTTCAAAATTGAGCTAACAGTTTTTGAGTTATTAATTTTTTTTGAAAATATTTGACCAAAACACGTTTTCAGAAAAAAATCATTCTCACATTGTTTTTAAAAGTAAAAACATTAACTTTGATGGTGCTTGTAGCCAAAAAAATTCTGCATCATATGGTTTAAGTTGCACTCGACAATACCTCAAAAACCTTTGTTTTTTCATAGCCTACTTCCTGTAATTTTCACATACCAAAAACTTATTTTTTTTAAATGGAACACCTAGTATTTTATTAAGGTATTTTTGTTCTCTTTCTTTTTTGATAACAATGTCCTATACCTGTCTTTTGTAATTTCTGAAAAAATCACCATATGAGCAATTAGCGGTCAATTAAAGAACTACGAGCGCTGTTGTTCTATGCACCAAAATATTCGTTCAACCAATGGAAGGCAGGAATGGCGCCCGACTTCCTTAGTCAACTGTCAAACAAAGTACATGTTTAATCCAACTATACCAAAAGTAATAATTTTACAAAATGAAGAGCATCGCATTTCAATATTTTAATTCCGGCAATGTCCAGTTGCAGTATTTCATTTTTGACACTGTTGGTTAACATCGAAATAAAATAAAGGTTATGTTTACTGACGTATTTGAAGATGTCCTAAAAAACTTTTGAAAATCCGTCCGTACATAGCAAAGATTCTCTTCTCCATTAACATTTTTATCAAAGAAATAAGGTCCAATTATGTAACTACCTACTATTCCTCCCAACAGTTTTAATGACCAACGATTTTGAAAGTTTACAAGTGTGATAAAGTGGGGATTTTATGTGTTATAATAACGGAAATTTTGATAATGTATTTACAATAGAAGGTGGCTTCGTTGGCAAACGACAAAAAACTGAGAAAGCCAGGATAATTTATCTGCTGCCAATTGACAAAAATGTAAGCGGTTCTGAAAATTTATTTCATCTAACCCTGTGTATGAATATGCTACGGGTGAATTTCATATTTCCTAATTATTTTGGATTCTCAAATTTGACTTACATCTAACTGACGACTAATTTTCGTCGTACTAGTATGGGGATGCTCGACTACACTCGCAAGTACCATAAACGTCTTATCCTCACCAGTTATTGCTTTTTCCGCTCTTCATTTCATATTGAATACTTTCTGTTCACTCAAACCGTCCACTTTGTACTTTCGAAGGTTTCTGGCTTCGGTTGACTTCCACCAGAGATCGCTGTGCAGAAAGTTTGGATGCTAGCAAAGAGTTTCTTTCAGATTCATCCAAAACGTCAATCATATCTATTAACTCTTCATAAGAATAATTCATTTGGATGATAACTAATAGCGATGCTTTTATAAGTTTGACATAAATGTATACCGTCTTTCTTTAACAGTTGATTCAGACAGTCAGCCGCATTCCAGCCTTTATTGGACGAATATTTGGGTGCATAGAACAGCGCCCGTAGTTCTTTAATTGACCGCTAATTGCTCCTATCGTGATTATCTCAAAAATTGCAAAAGATAGGTATAGGACATTGTTAACAAAATTGAAAGGGAATAAGAAAAGGAACAAAATACCTGAATAAAATACTGGGTGTTCCACTTAAAAAGAATAAATTTTTGGTATGTGAAAATTTCAGGAAGTAAGTGTTGAAAAAACAAAGTTGTTTGAGGTATTGTCAACGCAACTTTAATAAATGATGCAGAATTTTCTTGGTTACAAGCACCACCAAAGTTAATGTTTTTACTTTTAAAAATAATGTGAAAATGACTTTTTTCTGAACACGTATTTTGGTCAAATATTTTCAAAAAAAATTAATAACTCAAAAACTATTCTCTCAATTTTGAAAAAGAAAAAACAGTTGAACAGACAATTTAAAGCAGTACAAGAAAATATATTGGGTGAGTCATTTAAAAAAATTAAGTTTCGTGCATTTCCGGTGAAGCCGGAAGTGCGTCAGAGCTTAAAGTGTTTTAACAATATGCGCCATAAGCAACCATGCATCTTCCACTAATTGTTTTTTCTTTTATTTAAAACACAAAAGAGCAATCAAGGAAGCGGCTACTAATGACTCACCCTGTATATATAAAAAGAGTATGAAGGGGTATTACCGATTGCTTAAGAAACTAAACTTGGAGTCTGTGGCTTGAAACTACACAAAAACATTAAAACACCTTCACCACACTAAAGCACAAAAATGGCTAAATACGTATTTCAACAACTAAGTTGTCATCATCAGTAGCACTGATTAAAAATCGCGCTGTCTACACACCGTAGCGTAACAGAACAACACAGATTTCTAATTTACAGGGAAATTACTGTAAATTAGTGTTGTTCTGTTACGCTACGGTGTGTAGACAGAGCGATTTTTAATCAGTGCTACTGATGATGACAACTTAGTTGTTGGAATACGTATTTAGCCATTTTTTGCTTAGTGTGGTGAAGGTGTTTTAGTGTTTTTGTGTATCGATTGCTTATTGAATGTCTGTTTTATACGTAGGAATTTAAATTTTTTTCCGAGAATTCTTAGGCCTTAAATCTCCACAATAAACTCTTGCAATTTCATATAACATTTAATTTGTTATTTTAAATTTTGACATTTCAACATATAACATTCTAATAATAATAATAATCAATTCATCAGTTAAAAGGATAAAAATTACAAAAGTTATAACATAATGTTGAACGAATTTCAAAGAATACTGATCCAAAATCAAATTTAATTACAAAAAAAGCAAACAAATTAATAAACGAATATTATGAAAGGCAGAAAAAATAGGAGGAGGGAGCTTCGGATGCGGATAAAATTCGTCGAACTGTTGTTTCCCTGCACGGAAAACACAGTCGGAGTTGTTTTCTCCTCTCATTTCAATGAAAACATTCTCTGTTGTTATACTTACGGAACCACAACGGTGCCGTACACGTTTTGGTTTTACTGAAACAAGCCGGGACTAACAATTTCGTAACGTCACGATTAAATTTTAAATTTTAATTGAAATTTACCGCAAAATAGAGGGTTGGTTTCTCCTTTTGCTCCTGTTTTCTCCTGCCACGCGAGTTTGGTCAGCGTTTCGTACGAAAATTCGCTGTTGATGTTACAAAAAAGCTGATGAAAATTTCCAATGTTTTTACGGCCTCGTTTCCTATCTTGTACGTGCGAGTGTTTTGGCGACAATCGATAAAATTTTAATACGATATCTTCTTTTCATGTTGGGCTTTGTTGCGCTTTTATGCTCTCGGAGATAATTAAATTGTCGAGTTGATTAAGAAGATGTGATAGGAGGTGAAACACAATAGAGATGCCGTCAAATATGATCCTGAATGGTTAGGAATACTAAGCAAGTAAGCAACTCTCTCTCTCTCTTTCATCCACCTGATAAATAAAGCCACAGTGTGGTGGAAACATATGCTCTGTGTACAATATAACTTGCAAACTAAACGTTTACGTTCACTGCTTTAAAATACATTTTGCATTGTTCAATGATAATCATACGTATTTGATTTAGCATTCAAACACTAGTTTTTCGCTTAGACGAAAGGTTTGTAACACATTCTTGAGAAGAACAAAGAATCGCGATTTAATCGTGCAAAAATTCAATATTCCAGAATAAAAATGTTGTTACCCTGTAATAAGGCAATAAGATAACTTACACGTACTGTCTTTAAGATAGGAAGGAATTAACTTTGAACAGTTATTGGAACTGACAACAATTTGACAATTAAAAACGTAGGTTTTATTTCTGTTGGCAGTTCAGAGCGAACTAGTGCAAAAAATAATAAATTGAATTTTAATGACGAAAAAACGAAAAATTTTCAAATCGATTTTTCTAGAAAACGGTGTATCCTACCGACTTAAAGTAAGAGTACCTTTTAGTACTAGAATACCTGAAAATTTACTAATCTAGTGTCACAAATGCTTATAAGTTAAAGACAAAAAAGTTATGCGTTAAAATAACCGTTTACCTACCCAAAACGGACGCCTATGACCTTAGGAAGCATTTTCGGACTAGGGTGAATTGGGTTAAATTGTCTTAAAATTATCTGAGGAATCTCCGGTCTTCGTTTGTCAGGAGAGTTTCTGGACACCCTGTATATACAGGCTGTAGCACCTAAGATGCCTCGGACCGTAGCTCCTCTATCATACAATATATCGAAAAAAGTGTAAGAGAAAAATTGTCCATAATTACAATCGCAATTTTCCTAAAATATTTTTAATCATCAGTGCCGTGCCGTATTCCAGTGGCGTATCAAACCTATGTTTTTTTAAATGGAACATATATATTTTATGGCTGATTCGGAAAGCCCTTGAAGAGTACTTTTTTTCTTATATAACGTCATACCGCTAACTTTAGCGGTTTCGCTGTTATAACGGTTTCTCTTCGCAGTTAAACCATACTTCGACATTTTTTTTGGCAGGAACTAAACTGTACCGGCGTTTGGATTTCGAATTTAGGGATAGACTAAGACCACTTCTACCCACTCTTAATTTTTTTTCAAGTGATTTAAGGAAAGAAGATAATTTTTGATTGGGCTTTGCAAATAGTCATTTTTTTCTAAAATATCAAATGCCAAGCATATAAAATAATTACATCGTTGGATAATCGAATAATCGAAATTACAAGTTTTCCATTAAAAAAAAAATATCCTCTTTCCTTAAATCACTTGGAAAAAAATTAAGAGTAGGTAGCAGTGGTCTTAGTCTATCCCCAAATTCGAAATCCAAACGCCGGTACAATTTAGTTCCTGCCAAAAAAAATGTCGAAATATGGTTTAACTGCGAAGAAAAACCGTTATAACAGCGAAACCGCTAAAGTTAGCGGTATGACGTTACATAAGAAAAAAAAGTACTCTTCAAGGGCTTTCTGAATCAGCCATAATATACATATATATTGTTCCATTTGAAAAAACAGGTTTGATACGCCACTGGAATACGGCACGGCACTGATGACCAAAAATATTTTAGGAAAATTGCGATTGTAATTATGGACAATTTTTCTCTTAAACATTTTTCGATATATTGTATGATAGAGGAGCTACGGTCCGAGGCATTTTAGGTGCTACAGCCTGTATATACATGCGTCCGAACCGATCCAGAAGCGTATCGGAAAATATCTCCGTCGAGGAATCCTTTAAAGTTGTTCGTACACTCACGCGATTATATTTCGCGGACTGTGTTGCGTTCGCTAATTGGTAACTTCGCGGACGGTTAACCAAAACATTTGTTGTATGTGTATGAGACATTATCACTATAATAATATAGTATAATATTTCGCGCTCAGGTAAGTTTTAGCATTTTTATTAAATTGATATGGATGACTCGGAAACTGATCAGTATATTCCGGATGTTAAATAACGTCCACACGCATTTACTATAATTTGTATACCAATGCAAAACAGAAACGTTGAGAACAGAGCATTGCTTTAATTGCTCATTATATACGAATTTATAAGCATTTACTTCTTTTCTGTTACACAGGATGGATGAAGAAAATCAAATTGATGACAAATTAAAATGAAAAAGGGAATTCTGTAATGCGCGCGTGAAGAAATATCGTCAAAAGAAGCACACTAAATCTCAGCAACTGAATTCGTCGATGCAGGATGACCCTAATCTAATATAGAACGAAAAAAAAAGTTGGATTTCGTATTATTAACCTCGCCTTGATGAAGTTTTCACTTCTGCCGTGTGGTTTTAAGCACGCCCACTTTCTTGTTTATTAGACGCCTTTTCTAATTCTTGCTTTTTTTTATTAAAAGAAAGGTACGTGTGGCAACCTACATATTTAATTTGGAACAGACTGTATCTTAGTTACTACAAACAATTATCATGCACCAATCTGAAGAACAGCAAAAAAATCGAAACCGGTAACTGATTTGATATACACTGTCAAATATTCTTTGCAAACTATATATATTACTAAAACAAAAAGTGTGCTTCAAAACATCCCAAAGTGCCCAAATCTAAAATAGTTTCGCGTTATAAATTCCAAATCGATAATAAAAAAATAACAGCCGAAAGGTATGCATGCATCTCGCGGGTTTCGGATTTTTATCGTCCGTTCTTCCGTGGCCGTAAACGTGATACAAATACTTATTTTTTCATACAGGGGAAACACCGACCGGCATCCCGGCCCGTAAGTGTAGAGAAATTGTTTTAAGGGTTTGGGGCGTTTTGCCACACGGCAAGCTCAGCCCGTAAGGAAGGCGTCATTTCGAGTTTTACAATCACTCCTTTTCCTCTAAAATATTCCGACCACTTTTGTTCCGCCTTAGCATGGAGGTATAGAGGCAGAACGTCTGAGTACTTCCCCGGTACGGAGGAGATGCTGTTCCATTTTTACGGGCGAACGTAAAAATTTGTTTTATGCAGACGACGACGCCGTCGGTGTAAGAGAACAACGCCAACAGTTGCCGCAAGAGTGCGCGATCTTATAAAAGAAACATTTAACGTAAGGATCGTTTGATTTCTTTTTTTTTAGTGACTCGTAAAATGTGTGGACCGTTTCCTAAATTACTTAATTATGGAGAACATTCTCCTTCGATTTAATGTTGCTGCATTTTACACAAGATTATACAAGGTGTTTTATAATGAACAATTCGGTGTTTTGCAAGTCATAAATTCACAATTAATAATAAATTTAGTAAGAAATTATACCCACCCAACGGTCATTTTAAATGGTAATATACTAATTCAGGCGAAAACTAAAAATATCAAAGTATACATCTTGACGAAAGACTTACTACGCAAAAGCGTATATTGGAAAATAGAAAGTACGTAGAACGCTGCTAGGATATAAAGATATGACTATTTATACTGTTTATTTCACGTTTTGAGGTTATCAACAGTTATTTCGTTGTTTCGGTAATTTAATTGAAATTATGTTTTTCTAATTATTCTTTTTGTTGAAAAGACAGACGAAGTGCTTCAGCTGAAGCGATTTATGTCAACCTACCTGTCAGAAGTAGATTTAATTAGGAATAAGTACTAACTTAACAAGTGTAGATTTAAGTTGTCTCATTCCGTCATAAGCAAATTGGAAAATGTGTATTTTTAAAGAGTTTTAACATTGATTGAACGTCTAGAATCTCGGTGGTCTTTTCATAGAGCAAGTTACTTATTGTCCTTATTAAAATTGGGCAGATTGTATTAGTTCCATATTATCTGTAGTTATAATTATAGATCGGTCAGTAAGGCTGGGTAAGTTTCCTGACAAGACAATGATTATCAATAACAAGCTTTATTCTGTAATTCTTTTTACTACTTTCAAGTAAAGGGTCGCCCGATAATTCGTTATGGTTTGTATACTAACAATTATCTTTCGTCACAAATTGTTTTTATTTTAGAAAATGCATTCCTAATGCACCAAATGTCTTCTTGATATATAGTGTAAGCTTTATGATGGATGTATGTAGATCTAAAGTACACTTTAGTTCAAATAGCGAGATAATATGAGACATAATTAATATAACTATGGTCTATTTTTAAAGTAGCGAGACGAATTTCTGAACATAACCCTGTCCCAAATTACATGCACGAAAATCTTGAAAACAAATTACGAGTATATCTGATAACTATTACTGTCGAGCTCTGAAAAGAACTGGTAAAGTATATAATGAAATAACGGAGAAATAATAGAAAGAACAACAAGGCTTAACCATAAACAATGTCAGTTTACATATCTGAGCAAGATTGATAAGGTGTCATTTGGCCTTGCTTTCAACCAATCAGATTCCACTGTCAAAGTGGTCTGTTCAGAAATTCGTCTCGCTACTTTAAAAATAGTCTATAACTAAAGTGAGTAACAATTCATGATTATGTTATTTAAAATGCAAAAATTACACAATATATATTTTCGGTAATATGAAATCTAATAGGAGGATGTATTGAAAAATTCTTAGCCTACTATAGAAGCAAACAAAAACTGAAAATCAAAATATTTTATTATTCAACATAAAAAAAAACTTAATTGGATACATTTATTACAACAAGCCTGCAACGCCTCTACACCTTTCAAAAAGAAATTTTTATCTTGCTCTGTAAACCAGGCCTCCACAGCTTTCTATCACCTCTTCGTTGGAAGAGAATTTTCGACCCTATAAACTTTTTTTTAGTTGAGGAAAGACATGATAGCCGGATGGTGACGAGTCTGGTGAATAAGAGGGGTGTTCAATTATTTCTAATCCTAAATCAGGAATTGTTTGCAGGGCAACATGCGATTTGTGTGCAGGTGCATTGTCCTGCAAAAAAAACACCTTTGGACAAGTTTACTCGTCTTCACTCTATAATTTCTTCTCGTAGAGTAGTAATTCCTAGTTATTGCTCTACCCTTATCCAGCAAATCAATCACAATTACTCCATGGCAATCCCATAAAACTGAAGTAAGAACTTTTCCAGCAGATGTCTGAAAACAAAACATATTAGGTCTTGGAGTATCTCCATTTCATCGATCGCTGCTTTGTTTTTGAGTCGTAGAAATGTACCCAAATTTCATCCATAGTAACAATACGGCTTAAGAAGTCTTCATCTTTTTCAAACTGAACACAGATCGACATTTGGGGATCCATTTTGCAGCAATTTTTCTCATTTCCAAATCGACGTGAATTATATGATGGACGCGTCCATATGAAATATTCAGTGCTTCAGATATTTGTTTTAGCCCAATTCGACGGTCTGACAAAATCATGTCATGAACTGCATCAACATTTTCGGGGACGGACACAGAAACTGGCCTTCTCGATCGGTGTTCATCCTTATTGGGAATTTATCCCTTTTGAAGCTTGCAATACAATTTTTCACGGTCGCATACGAAGGACATTGATCGTCAAAGGTAAGCGTATCTTCGTAAATCTGCTTACCTCTTAAAATTATATAATTATGGAATAATAGATTATGTTAATTGATGAATTAATATACTCTTAGTTGTGCAACCGCAAATAGTATGTATATAGTAATAATAAATTAGCTAAATCACTGTCGATTAATCACAGGCATCTAGTTCTTTCTATCATTGTTCCAATAACCTTTGGGATGCCTCCACAACATCAAGATTTAGACTGTTTTGGCAAAACTAGTTGGCAATGCAGCTTAAAACAGTTTGTATTGCGTTGGCAATTTGGCAATTAAATCTCTTGCAGGACACACTATGACCTAGGTACGAGGGCGTATTTTTATGTTTGTCTACCTAGCCATGAAAAAAGGCACATAAGAGAACAAAAAAAACATTTTTTTACATAACTCTCCTCAACACTAATACACTTCTTCAATCTTTTTTCCAGTTGCCCCATACACTCAGAAAAAAATTGCTTCGGTAACCCCGCAAAATATTCTTCAACAGCTTCTTTGAGTTCTTCATCAGAAGCAAAACGCTTTCCTCTGAGATGCTTTTATAAATTTTTGAATAAGAAGTCTGACGGAGCTAGGTCGGGGCTATAAGGTGGATGCCTTAACTCTATAAACCCACAGTCGTTGACTATCTGCTGAACTTTATTTGCCTTATGAACCCGACAATTGTCGTGCAGCAACAAGTTTTTTTTGTGGATAAGAATGCGGACGTTTCTCCTCCAGAGCAGTTTTTAAATTTTTAATTGCGTTTCCGTAGGCCTCTCCATTTATGGTAGATCCTCTCGGCATATATTCAATAAGCAAAACTCCTTCAGCATCCCAGAAAACAGTTGCCATCAGTTTTTTTCCAGCCAATTGTGTCTTGGCTTTTTTTGGTGGTGGAGAGCCCTTAGGAACCGACTGGATGGATTCTTGTTTAGTAGGAGGGTCCCAGTAATATACCCAAGTCTCATCCCCGGTAATATTTCAAGATAAAAATGTTTTGTCCCTCTCCAACTTGACTAAATTTTCTTAGGAAACTTCTTTTCTGCAGAGTTTTTGTTCAAGTGTAAGCAATCTGGGTATCCACCATGCAGACACTTTCTTCATACCCAAATCGTCATGCAAAATTTTGAGAACACTTGTTTCGGATATACAGACTTCATGGGTAATGACAGAGATCTGTACACGCCGATCTTTCAGTACCAAATTTTCGACTTTTAGCACAATGTTTTCAGTTCGAGCTTCAACGGGTCGTCCGGACTTTGGCTCATCATTGATTGACTCTCGGCCCCATTGAAAGAGTTTAGACCAATATTTTACTTGGAAATAAGATGGTGTATCTTCCCCATATACAGCAACCATTCTTTCATGAATTGCTTTTGGACCATTGCCTTCCTTTGTCAGGAACTTTATTGCGCTGCGATGTTGAGTTTCACTCATTTTATCGAGAAATGGACCGTCTCAAATCTCTATACACAGCATAAACTAAACACAACTTAGCACATGTACTTCTAACAGTGACAGCAATTTTTCAATAATTTGTTTGACATCGTCACTCTTTTGTTTCATGGCCAGGTAGATAACGTAAAAATACGCCCTCGTATCATCAGCGAACAACACCGTTCTATACATAAGAAACAAAGGTCCTAATACAGAACCTTATACAACACCCTGCTGCATATACAGTCATTCAAAGTTTGTGTTGGTTTATTGGTCCATCATGTCCCACCTTCTGTTGCAGGCTCAATCGACATAATTAAAAGCTGTCTATAGAACTATCATTGTACATTGACCACCACTAATACCATCAACAATTTCCGAAAGAATTGAAAGCAATGCCTGGACGACATATATAAATATAAAATAATTCTGTAAGCATTAATAATTTAAAAGTAAAACGATTCGCGTCGCAAAAACAGATTTCACCGCGATCCCATTTTAATCTCGAGAAAACGAAACAACAGCGGATATTTAAATGTAAAACGATAGATAGACACTTATACATTATGCATTTCGCTTTTGCTTTGCGCGAACACGAATTTCTTTTTATTATGAAACTTTGGTCGATAATTGGACAACGGCGTTTCCCTAATTTATTCCCTGGTTTTAAACCGAGGAATTCTCCGATAATTTATTGCTTAAATTAAATTTTCAGTTTTCTCCCAAACTCCTCCGTTCTCTTCGGAGTTATATTCCCTTCCTGTTCGATGAAGGAGTGGCGGTACTGGCGAACGCCAAAGGCAACGAAAAGACTTCCATGTTGTTTGTGCACAGGGAGTTCTTGAGAAGGAAGTTTTCCGAGGTGTTTTCATTAATCTATGCCCGGGTTAAGATCAATTTTACACGAAAGTAATTTCGATATTGTTCCTGGGGTTCGGAGTGATATAAAGGTTAATAGAAATTGAAAATTTCCGCAGGAGTTTTCTATTAAATTAATGCAAACAATGGATCCGTATTAATTTAGATGCATACTCTCCAAATTAGTTCATTCTGATATTTTGTTCGAATGGAAACAGGTAATACTTGTACAAATAATATCTCTTTAAATTATTATCTAATTTCAATTATTATGTGCATTATGAAAATTAAGTCTTTTTAATTCAAAACATTCTATTTTTAGAAACCTAATAGCAATGCTTAGCCTTTTTCGCATACAGAAAAGTGGTATATCTAAAAAGTATTTGCAACTTTAACATATCCAGGCAAGGTCAATACACAGTTGAACAGTACGAGAAAAACGGTCAGAAAATATCTCTTAAGTCGGAGTGGATCGTTCAGAATTAATCCCAGGCACATTGATTCCTCTACCAAGGGGAAGAGTAAATTAACAACTTTACAAGTGGCATCAAGAACAATATTCTCTTGTCTTATATACCCTGATAAGATGCCATATATATCACCAGAACAAACGGATGAAGGTGGATAAGGTATCCAAAGCTCATTTTTTTGAATTCATCAATACTCTAGCTGCTTTTATATCAGAACAGGATGAATAACAGAAACGTGTACAGTTTATAAGTTCAAACGTAAATAAAACAAAACAGACGTGTTGAACTACACTTTAATAACTAAAAATTGAACAATTGTTTCACCACACAGTGGCTTCTTCAGCAATGACTAAAAATATATGTTACAAAGTATATATCTCATGTGTATCGGTTGTAGGAGGTAAGAAAAAAAGGAAACAAAGGGGGAAGTGGGTTAAAACCCTCATAAAACTATGTGTGTTGTACTACTAAACAAATAAATTAAGTAAAGGAGATTTATTTACATCCAGTTGATCGTTTAAAAGAAAATTGGAGTTTTTGTGTTTATTGATATTTCGGGCTTCTAAGAAATTCAATTTTATATTCTTATGTTGTACGTCTAACACAGAAAAATCTTCTTTAAAATTATGTCTTTCGTCCATTAAATGGTTCGCATATGTGGAATTTGTTTTCTGGTTCTTGTAACATTACAGATATTCTTTGATGCGAGTTTCAAAAGATCTTCCTGTTTGTCCTATGTAGGCCTTCGGGCAAGACCCACAAGTTAATTTATAGACCCCCTGATTTATGTCTTTTTTCTGTACTATCTTTATTGTTTTTTATGTATTTGTATACATTGTTAGTGGTTTTGAACGCCGTATTAATATTATGTGTTTTTAGTAGTATTGATAAATTTACGCTTAATGTAGCCATGTATGTTAATGATCTATAGACTTTATCATGTTTTCGTTCTGGCATAGGGTATGTTAAAGAAACTGATTTTAATAATAATTTTTTCGAGACTAAGTTATCAATCATGGTCGGGTCATAACCATTATTAAGTGCAATTTGTTTTATTAAATTTAATTCTTTGGTAAAGTTATCTCGGGATAAGGGAACATTCACTAATCTGTGTACTAAGCTATCGTAAGCTTCCATTTTTTGTTGTATAGGATGGTATGACGAGTTATGAATCGTTATACCTGTATGTGACTCTTTGCGGTAAATGCTGTAACTAATTTTATTATTGGAATTTTAGAGTGTTTAGATTTAGAAAGTTGATACTATTATTAGTCTCTTCTTCAATAGTGAACTTTATATTCTTGTGAATTGTATTGATAAAATAATGTAATGAACTTAGTTGTCTTTTGGTACCCCTAAAGCCTATTAAAATATCGTCTATACATATAAAGGACATTATTAAATGTAGTGTTATTACTTATGATTGATTCTAAATTATCCATAAAAATATCAGCTAGTAGAGGGCTGAGGGGATCCTATACAACAAAAAATGGCAGCTTACAATAGCTTAGTACACAGATTAGTGAATGTCCCCTTATCCCGAGATAATTTACCAAAGAATTAAATTTAATAAAACAAATTGCACTTAATAATGGTTATGACCCGACCATGATTGATAACTTAGTCTCGAAAAAATTATTATTAAAATCAGTTTCTTTAACATACCCTCTGCCAGAACGAAAACATGATAAAGTCTATAGATCATTAATATGCATGGGTACATTATGCGTAAATTTATCAATACTACTAAAAACACATAATATTAACACGGCGTTCAAAACCAGTACCAATCTATACAAATACATAAAAAGCAATAAAGACAGTACAGAAAAAAGACATAAATCAGGGGTTTATAAATTAACTTGTGGGTCTTGCCCGAAGTTCTACATAGGACAAACAGGAAGATCGTTTGAAACTCGCATCAAAGAACATCTGTCATGTTACAAGAACGAAAATCAGATTCCACATATGCGAACCATTTAATGGACGACGGACATCATTTTAACGAAGATTTTTCTGTGTTAGGCGTACAACATAAGAATATAAAATTGAATTTCTTAGAAGCCCTAAATATCAATACACACAAAAACTCCAATTTTCTTTTCAACGATCAACTGGATGTAAATAAATCTCCTTTACTTAATTTCTTTGTTTAGTAGTACAATACACATAGTTTTATGGGGGTTTTAGCCCACTTCCCCCTTTGTTTCCTTTTTTCCCTTTTTTTTTACTTCCTACAACCTATACACATGAGATATATACTTTGTAACATATATTTTTAGTCATTGCTGAAGAAGCCACTGTGTGGTGAAACAATTGTTCAATTTTTAGTTATTAAAGTATAGTTCAACAAGTCTGTTTCGTTTTATTTACGTTTGTAATATGGAACTATATCAAGTAAAAGCCGAATCTATTTTATTTTTGTTTATAAGTTGTGTAAAATTATACAGTGACCGGCAGAAAGTGCGCAGCATATGGGAAAATGGTTTACCTTTGAATATAGCAAAATTATTTTATTGCATCATGTCTCGGCATGACTTGAGACCAAAATAGTACTCGCGATTTCTGCCGAAACTCTCATCGTATACGAGGGAGAATCAAAAATACAAAATTACGCTAAGAGTAAAGTACCCATTTTTAACATCAGACTTTTCTTTATTAAGCAATAGTTCTTTGGTTTTAAAAATTAAAGTAAAATATCGAGTTTCATTCACTTTTGATAAAAAATTTCAGTTTACTGTTTATTCTGAATTACCCTGTATAAGAAATTGAGCGCGCTCATACAATACGCAAATCTTACTCTCTGTAGACATCGTAACAGAAAACCATAAATAATACGTCGCAAAAGTCAGCTACAAAAATAATATAGCTCTTGAAAATAAAAATTCAAGAATGTGAAATAATTTTGCTGCACACCATATTTTACGTTTTCAGAAGTCAAAAAATTTTATTTAACTGAAATTGTGTGATTCATTTTAACTTAATCATCTTTAAAATTGTAATATTTTTTCATAAAATTAGCAACACTTCTTTTTATAAAGGTTTTAATAATAAACGCTTGACGAGAAAGAGCGACAAAAATAAAAAAGTTAGTCTCAGCATAATCCTCGACAGATGTTTTTTCGTACTGCATGTGTTTGATTTTAAAAAACATGAACTTAATTCAATAAATGTCATTTAGACATTTAGTTTTGCTATAAAAATGGAAGCGGAAAGGTTATCGGTACAAGAAAAGGTAGAAATAGTTCTAATTCGTGGTGAAAATTGGTGAAAATTTCTATAGCTATCGCGAAACAGCAAATATTTTTAACAATAGACACAATAAAAATATTCACGATTCTACTGTATGCCGAATTGTGAACAAATTTAAACAAACTGGTTCGGTGGAAAGTAAATACAAGCAATCCCATGAGAAAAGTGTAACTAATGAAGAAAATAGTTTAAATGTGTTATTGTCAGTAAATGAAGTTCCTACTATGCCATTGTATGAAAGACAAGAAGTATTAGGTATTTCCGAAAAATCGATTAGAAGAATTCTTAAAAAAACAAGTACTTACCATATAAACCAAAATTCACCCATACTCTTCAACAAAGAGATCTAGATGCTAGAATTGACTTTTGTTTTTGGTTCCAAGGCAAGAAGGAAGATAATCCCCATTTTGGAAGTCAAATATTATTTACTGACGAAGCAACCTTCACAAGCAACGGCATAGTAATTTCTCAAAATTGTAGGTGGTGGGCTAATCAAAATCCTAATTTTACAATTGAATGTAAAAGCCAATATTCATTTAAAACAAACGTTTGGTGTGGTATATTGAATACTCAAATAGTTGGACCATATTTTTTCCGGCAAAATTTAAATGCAGGTAGATATTTACAATTCTTGCAGAATGAATTTAGCGAGTTCCTAGATGATATGCCTTTAAATCTACGAGCGAATATGTATTTTCAACAAGATGGTGCTTCGATCCATTCTACATTGCAAGTAAGAGAATGGCTTAATCAACAATTTCCTCAAAAATGGATCGGACGGTTTTCAGCAAATCATTGGCCTGCAAGATCGCCTGACATTACCCCAATGGATTTCTTTCTCTGGGGTTACTTAAAGAACCAAGTATACAAACATCAACCATTTAGAAATCTGGACCGTTTAAAAAATACGATTAGGCAGTGAGTCGTTCAAATTAATCCGGTTTTTTTAAGAAACGTTGCACAAGAATTTAACAACAGGACAATGAAATGTATTGAGAATGGGGGAGCTCACGTAGAAAAATAATGTACTTGTAAATAAATATTTTTGTTTACGATTTTGTTAATGTATTTTGAGTTTTATTTCCTACTATTATGTATCTTTACTATTATTATTATTAAAACCTGAATAAAAAGAAGTGTTGCTAATTTTATGAAAAAATATTACAATTTTAAAGATGATTAAGTTAAAATGAATCACACAATTTCAGTTAAATAAAATTTTTTGACTTCTGAAAACGTAAAATATGGTGCAGCAAAATTATTTCACATTCTTGAATTTTTATTTTCAAGAGCTATATTATTTTTGTAGGTGACTTTTGCGACGTATTATTTATGGTTTTCTGTTACGATGTCTACAGAGAGTAAGATTTGCGTATTGTATGAGCGCGCTCAATTTCTTATACAGGGTAATTCAGAATAAACAGTAAACTGAAATTTTTTATCAAAAGTGAATGAAACTCGATATTTTACTTTAATTTTTAAAACCAAAGAACTATTGCTTAATAAAGAAAAGTCTAATGTTAAAAATGGGGGTACTTTACTCTTAGCGTAATTTTGTATTTTTGACTCTCCCTCGTATACGATGAGAGTTTCGGCAGAAATCGCGAGTGCTATTTTGGTCTCAAGTCATGCCGAGACATGATGCAATAAAATAATTTTGCTATATTCAAAGGTAAACCATTTTCCCATATGCTGCGCACTTTCTGCCGGTCACTGTATATTCAATAACGAGTTAGTTTTATGTAGCTAATAGATTTCTGGTTAAATTTATTGCTATTTATTTTTAAGGTTAAATGATGATGTCATTAATTTTTTTCTATATATATACACACTGCCTACTGACACTCCCAGTGAAACACATTAAACCAGTAAAGTGTTCCAGGAAATAAAGAAAATCAACGCTTGCGAAGATCCTGGATATGATCTCATTGTCGGTCAACAATTGAAACGCATACCTAGAAAGGCTATAGTTTTACTAACAACGATTCACAACGCTTTGTTAAGATTATGTTACTTTCCTATATACTTGAAACTTGCCCAGAGCATCCTTCTTGCGCAGATAGGTTACAAATCTCTGCAAACCTACATATTATTAGCCAATATATTTATTGTCGATCATGTCAAAGATTTTGAAACGCTCATACATAAACAGTCTAAAAATAGATCAATAGAAATTCGAGACCACCAGTTTGGATTTTGAGAGAAACACCCGATTTAATAATAAAATCCTACCACTCTAAAAGTTACTTTCAAGTGAAAATCAACAAACTATTGTTAACATATCGAGTTACACAATCAGAAGTACCACAAGCTACTATGCTAGAATCATACTTGTATCTATTCTACACCGCTGTTATGCCAGTTATTGCAGAAACTCATACGTATATCGCATTTATCACCTTATGCTAACGAATAACATTATACAACAATCCATTACCTGTAAAAACTGATAACGAAGTAGGTACTTGGCAATTCATCCTGACCAGAGATTAGCCTGGGGTGCTCACACTTAAGGCGAGAAAACGCAGCTCAAATTGAAATAGAGACAAATGAACTAGCTTTTGGGTTGAGGATTTCAGTTTACCATTGCGAAAAGATTTTTCTCTATAAAACTACCCGGGTGCCATTATGGAGCTACAGAACCAAACATTGGGTCTGCGCAAAACCGTCAAACACCAAAATTCTACAAATATTCGAATCCTTAATTATTAATAGCATGGCTAACACGCCTAAGCAAACCTAACGTTGCATGAAGAAATATAAGGAAGGACGTTATCGTGAGCCTTGATAACAACAAGAAGTTACACCGAAAAAAGCTTAAGTCATACAAATGCTCTAGATAATTAACCCAAGTCGCAGAGAGAAGACTCAAAAGAAATTGGCCATAAGATATACATGAATTTTGTTAATCGTCAATGGGCTCCTGTCAAATGACTCCACTTATATATTACTCTAAATTTCGTATATTTTAAGCTGATTGTAAGTTTACAATTAAGTTTAATAAAAAAAAAAAAAATTATGAATAATTTTCGCTTTTTGTTTATGTTTTTAGACAATTTCCTTTAGCCCAAATGTAAAGTTTTGATCATTTTTATTGGTTATATCCTTGTGGGTTATTTTATATTATCAATATATGTTATTTAACGTTTCGTTTGTTAATATAGTTTTACTTTATAGATATTTTTAAGTGCGTTTGAAATGCGTTTCAATTAATCGCAGATTCTGCAATTTTTGTCGACACCACTGCGTACTTGCAGAGTCAGAATCGCCAATTTCTGTTGATTTTTACAGTCAAAGCATCCTTACTTTTGACCAAAGTAGGCGAATATTCCAATATTCATTGTAATCTCTAACCCCTTAAGTTAATTACTTTTACGCATTAAAAATTTGGAATTTATACTTTTACAACTCTTAAAACGTACAACTTAGTGCTTAACAACTTTGTTCAATAAATTATTTCTTTAAATATTCCAGATTTGTTTATAACATACATATTGATTGATCTAGTAATCTTATGTTAAAGTATATTATTTATAAAAATCTACCTATTATACTTTTATTATATAAAAGGTACAGCAATAAAATTCAGATGAAATGAACTGTAATCCGTCTAACACCAAATAAAATAGCATTGTATCGATACGATAAATGGAATATGTTGAATACTGATTCAAACGAAATTCGTATGAACACCAGAAAAGTCGTATCAAGAGATTCCGAGACGTACAGAAAAGCCACGTAAGAAAACTATTCCGTAAAAGCAACGAAAAACGAAAAAGTCAAGCGAAAGACAGATGGAGATGTTGCTAGCGCCATCTACCGCATACACAAATACAAACGCTAACTTCCAAGCCCGTTAAATTTCAGTCTATCACATTGACAGAACCCGAAGATTTCTCATGCCTGTGCATACCTCCTCCACATATAGGATTCTCGATGAATAGCGGTACGGAGACTTCAGTGTTGGAAATGTTGAATTTCTCTTCTTAGAACACACACAGCAAGAGATAATGATAACGATGAGAGTGACGACGAAGAAGACACTCTAAGTCTAGTCGACGCCAAAGTCTACAGACGCCAAGATGCGATGAGATGATTAGTTCGCGTAAGAAGTAAAGCGAGAATCGTTACGGAGTGGTAACAACAAGAAAAAAAGACATTCATCTCGTGGAAAAGCGCTGGAAAAGCGGAAGTCGTGCTATACTGAGTGGAAAGGAGCGGAAATGACGCGAAACGGGTCAGAAAAAATTATTTGTGTGCGTGTACCGTGTGTGTATGCGTATGTATAAGTGTATATGTCCCATTTATCCAAACTTCTAAGCTAAGTCGGTAAACAAACTAGCTAGAAATATATAAACAGGAAATGTGTAACCTTTTATTGCTTAAACTATGAAAAACAAACTGAACGTTTTTTTAATTTTTTTCAAGTTGACATAAATAAACATATTAATGTTAGATGAGGCAGTGTTCCGAGTATTTAAAAGTTTGTTTATTTCAATAGACATAGACTTATATCAGGCATACATAACTTAAAATGTAAACTCTTATTTCGTTACTTACGAAACAAATTTAATGTGACACATTGCATCGTTTTTGTTTAATAAGTTTGTCGTATTTAGGAGATATATTGGAAATGACTTTTCTCAAGATGTCTTCCCAATGGCCATCACTCAGACATGAGCGATTCTTGCATTTACGAATGTTGAAGTCACTCTCGCGCATTTCATTCTTTTATTATAATTAGGGCGCTGACACGAACGGTTGATGACTCATCGCCCATGGGCGCAGTATTGAAATGTTGTATTTTTAAAGAGGTTTAAATTTTATTTAACAAGTGGCTGGTGATCTATAAAATACAAAATACCTTATTATTTGTTCATTTCCTCTTCTGTAAGACTTGTTCTCTTTGAATTAAGTACATCCTTGTAGATAGAAAACGTCCTTTCTACATCGCAACTGGTTATAGGTGCGTACTGGAAATATTCTTGTATTTCAGCGTATTTAGCAGTTAGATTTTGTGTCATTGTCCTCATACACAATTGCCGCAATGTTATTAAATCTGGATTTCTATTAAAAACTGTGCTTAAATTTTGTCGAGGCCACATCCGAAGTCACTTGGAATACTTTTGAAATTATTACTAGCCACATCTAATGTGGTTTATCCGTCTTTCAATTTGAGATTTCGATTTTTAAAGTACTATTATTAGTTTACACCTGACACAACTGATTTTTTTAGTTTGGGATTTGTTAGTTCCTTGCACTCAGAAATACTTCGACCATCGTCATTTAAACATGAAACGAAATTCTCTGCATAAAAAACTAGTAGCTTCCAACCATGTTCCCCATCTAGTTATTACTGGCGAGGGAGGCAGCAAAAAAGATGGACGTTTTTCCTTGTAAAGAGCTACTCTCAGTGGTGCTTTTCTGAAAACTTCTTTTAAAGCAGATAGGTGTGCCTGATATATTCACAGATTCTGTGCACAAGTAATATACAGGATACACGGATATGTTTCCTTTAAAAGTTGAATGTAGTAACACCAGCTACAATATTTACCACACAGCTTCCTAATATATAAACAGTTTCGTCGGCACTTATTCATAGGTACTGATTTGAAAGATGTGCGTACTGGAATGCATTCTACTGTTTTCGTAAGGCACTTAGAAACATGATATTTGCGTAAGGTGGATTCATCAGGAATATTTCGACCAGTATATTTTTGAAAAAATGTTTTGAAAGTGGGATTGTCAAGCTTCTTTAATGAGATACTAGCCGGCATTAAAGCTTCACAGAGTTCTTCGTTAAAATTGTCAGCTTTCAACGGGTCCAATGTCTGCCTATGTTTTAGCGATGCTAAGTGACGTTGTACGTGCACTTTTTGGGCATTTTGTAACGATATTTTACAGACTTTGCAATAAATATCGGAATCACTGACAATTGACACACAATCAGTATAACCCTCAATCCAACTCGCCATTGCTTCACGATGTATTTCTCGACGTTCTTCCATATTATAGTAACATAAACAATGTTCTAGATCTAAATAAAAGATAACTAAAAATGTATGCGTATGTTATTGAAACTAAACGAAATGCAATGCAGACTTACGTCAATAATTGAGAGAAGTCGATTAAATGAAACGGGATTAAACAGGAACTATTACATAAATTACGAAGTACATAATTAACAGTCAAAACAATGAAAAAACGAAGCTAACATAAGTATGAATAGGTATATACATACATGTAACTTTATTTCTCTTGGAAAAGATAAGGGAAATATAATAAATGTTAGAAATTGATGGGAATTTTTTGTTGTCGTTTTCAATAACTTTTCAAGTTAACAGATGTTGCAGTTCACCATATGAATAATGCTATTCACCTGTGTATTCAGTAACTTTGTCTTGTTTACATTATTTCTTTGCTCCATTGTAACTCCGTCGTAGTTTAAACCTGGGACATCCGCGCCCGAATCATAATATATCTTCACTATTTTAGATTCAGTTGAACGGAGAATATATAATATTATGATATTGATTAAAACAAACTAAATGAAAAATAGTTTGCCGGTTCAAGTTAATATTATTGTTTTTTTTTGAGAGTCCAAAGGCGACTGTATGGTGTGGAATGTCTTCTATGAGAATTATTGGCCCCTACTTTTAAGGATCAGAATGAAAATGCTGCAACAGTCAATTCTACACGCTTCTGAGATCTGATTAGATTTTCAATGAAATCGGTAGACCGGAAATAGTAGTTTACTTCAATGAAGAATCAAAATTTACCAATATCTAGGCAACTACTAAATTTTGTTTAAGTACTAAACAGTAATTTTAGTAATTTTCTAAAAATGTTTTTCGGAATTCCTGCCGATACTAGATCTTTTTATCTTGTCAAAAACCACTTTTTTTGCAATATATCTTAAATTATGTAAGAATACAAAAGAATTTTGAAATTTGTGCCGGAAGTAACGCTTTTACATTTATCTTTTAACAGATTTTTGCAAATATCTCGCAAATTATATTAGTATACATTTATCAAGAGTACAAAAGTATTTAGAGCTGGATTTGCAATATTTTTGTATACATGAAATGTCAAAATTCGGACCGAAAGTAACACTTTTACTCTTAGCGAGTAGAATTTTTTTCCGGATATCTTACATAGCATGACTCTATAGAGATTTATTAAGAGAATTGTATATAAACATTTTTAACGTTGTATAATTTGAAACACTCATATGTATAAGAAAGTCGTGTGGTGACCACATCTCATTATTTAATACGATTTTCTCTTTTCAGAATCGCAAATTTACCTAGAAAATACATAATTTGAAAGCACGCAAATGTTTTGTAACCCTTTCTACGTAGGTTGAGCTACCCTTATTATTTTTAAAGCTTTCTTTTTTGTTTTTAAAATTACCATGGCATATTTTATTAGTGACTGCGTCAACCACATGTAAGCTATGCTTGACTTATGCTTATGCAACTAAATTTGACAAGTTTTTGTAGTATTTATTCTTTATAATAATTATTTTTTATGCTCCTTGCTGATTTTTATAAATCAAATATTCGTTAATAATACTTAATATTAAATACACTAAATATTTCTCAAGAATTTTTTCTCCATTAACTTACACAGATTAAACTACACCATTAGAAATAATAAAGTAAAGTCTGGGCGTTTTCAAGTTGATGTTTATTAATATTTGCCTATACAGCAAGAGCGCGCGAGGTATGATCACCCGATGGTATACGTAAACTCGCATCTAAACGTGGTCCGATAATACATATTAGAGTTACGGCACAACATACTTACTAGCATTGCCTGCTCATATTCGAACTCATAGAGATCTGATTATTTTTTCGCAGATTGACAAAAAGAACAAATTAAATTTTCTCTTTAAGTGATGACGATTGCTTAGATAACTAAGTCGATAATAACGCGAAGATTGTAATACTTATAACGTAATTATGATTATCCGTATGAAATTAAATAATAATGTAGTTGTGTAAAAAGTTATAGCAGTACAACTGGGTTTTAGAATGAAATAAAAACAACCCGCCTGAAACATCTGCAGAATAAACTAAGATGTCTAGAGAAAAATAAATAAATAGAAATTTCATGGTAAAAAAAAACTATAAATAAGTATAACAGAAATACCATAAAATAACACAAAAACCTACGTGCATTCCTCTTTGCAGCCAGTACGCAACTGGAACTGATGTAAATATGTATCTATATCTGGCGAACACAGCTAGCGGAGATCAATTTTCCGAATATACGTCCGAAGAATATCGACTGGCACGGGTGATCATACCCCGCGCGCTCAAGCTGTATATTACCAGGAAAAACTAGCTATATAACTTTAAAGGACAAGGAAAACCTGTATTTCTACCATAAAACTGGACGAAATAATCTTACTGATATATATGAAAACGATAATATCTGAGAGGATATATAAAAGGCGGCCAACCTAATCAAAACTTTTATTGGATTAGAAAAAGTTCACCGGTATCGATCGGAGGTAGGAAAAAAGTTTTAAGAGTTAACAGCGTTGTTCTACCACAACAGACCAAGCCTGGTTATCGCCTCGAGCTTTTGCGGTAATTACCGGTAGTTGGAAATAGGAGTGAAAAATGGGCGCCAACGTGTAGCCATACAATACGCACTAACAATATAATTTTATATCCTATTAAATAATTAAAACTGATGTTTTGGGGATTCGTGTTGTGTAAAGAAGTTAACATTTTTTGGAAAGAGGAAAAGTTGCAAATTAATTTGGGGTGTTCGTAGAAATCTACATAAAATTCTTTTAAAATTGTGCAGGTAAAAATGAAATGAACTTTAGAAATAATGTCACGTAATATAACGTCTACACAAACAAAATAAACCCAAGAAAAAAAAATAAAACATTTAGTTGAAAAATTGCAAGACTCTAAATACAGATCTGGCAAGTAAGAAACATAAAAAAACTGAGTTATCAGGGCAAATAGGCCTTTCGACTTATTATTTCTCAAATTTATTAAAATTATTGTAACGATTCAAAAATCGCAGGCTTTATTTCTTTTATTTTAAATTAACAATTATTATTATTTATATTTTCGGATATCGTAACGTCATTTGTCTTGATTCACTTAAATCGGTTATCTACTCGGCTAACTGTTGTTGTAGGTATCTGTAATTTAAACCACATAATTTCGGTGTTTTATTTTTAATTTGATTGTTATTTTCTTCTTAATAATTTGGTGACATTTTAAATTGAAATTATAATATACTTAATTCCGCTTTATTGGTAATTTTCTTTAAATTGATTTGATCTTCCTTCCCTACTCTTGCCGGCGCATGTTTGTTGAGTATCTCGTGGCGCAGGTCCTGTTATGCCTTCTGTTTCGAGTCTTCGTGTTGACAATACAATTGGTGTCACGTGTTGATTAACTTTGCATTTATTCATTCTATCATTTGGGATATATAGTAAATCCATCATCAAAGTCATAGCGACGGTTTTTAATAAATGAAAATCTGTATCTGGATATTCTGTATTGGTTTTTGGATTGGTTTGAAGCGCAATTTCCTGTATCGGCTAGGCCGGAGTAATTTCTGGTTAAATCACATATGACTTCGTTATTTTCGAATGCTTAAGTATGGATGATCATTAGTATGCACCTTAGAAGAACATCAGTCAGGTATTTATCTTCAATTAATTTGAAATTGTTCATAACCTATATTTTTCTTGTGTCGTTTGATATTCTTGTGACATTTAGAACTAATTATTCTTTCTAATTAGGGAAACTTTGGGCGTTAAACTTTTGGAGACGATAAAATTGTATGACGTTGACATTGTGGGCCCTAATTGCGAAACCGAGGTCCACGATTGGTTGGACTTAACTATAAAGCCCCTGGAGAAGGATTCTGTTTTTTTTATTCCGTTGAGAACCAAAAGTAATTATTTTTGGCGTTCAGCTGAGTATTCTTGTTGCTTCGCTGTAGATGTCAGCTAATGAAGACTTCATAAAACCAGCTAAGTTCATAATTAATTAAATTAAGATCATTTGGTAATATTAATTAGTGTTTGTAAGAATGAAGTCTATCGATTCCTTCAGGTCGGAGACTTTTGTAAAGCTTTTGTTTAATTTAGTAAATTTATTGCATATAAGTCCACCCATACTGTTTTTAAAATAACTTCTGTAATATTGATTTTCATTCTGAGAATTTATTGCATAAAAGACCCATTATACCTTACAGTAGCTTTGATTAAATGTACTAGAATAATATTTTTAATTATTTAAGTGGTCGCTTGACCTACATTATAACTTTCCTAAGCAAATGATTTGCAATTTTTTCGAGTCCTATAGTGATATTTCAGTGATTGCGTTTTCTCTAAATTTAGAAGTGCTATGATTATTTGTAACTGATAACACATTCATTTCTGCTAATCATTTAATATTATTCTTTTTACTTTCTTATACGTAGTATAAGGAAGTATTGTGATGACAAAAGTTTTCGACCTCGAGATTTTTGCAGATGTCCACGTTGTGAAGTCCCCTGATACCAAAAAAGTGGTTTTTAAAAAATGTCTGTCTGAGTCTGTGTGTCTGTCTGTGTGTGACCACGATAGCGGTCAAACCGCTGTAGTTATCTAATCCAAATATTGTATTTGCGTATATAATCTCCCTCTTGAGATCTGACTAATTTTTCAGTAAAATCGGTAGACCGGAAGTAGTAGTTTACTTCAGTGAAAAAATCGAATTTTGCAAATATTTCGTCAATTACTAAGTTTAACCAAATTTATAAAGAATTCAAATGTACTCAGAATTAAATTTGAGGCAAATTGTCTTAAAAAAGTTTTTTGAAATTCCTACCGGAAGTAGGTCTTTTACTCTTATCGAAAATCAGTTTTTTGCGAATATCTCGCAAGTCATGCTTTCTAGGCGGGTACATTATGAGTATAAAAGTATTTACATGATAATTTTAAATATCTTTTGAATAAAAAAAATTTCAAAATTCGGACCAGAAGTACCACTTTTAATAATAATAATAATATACGTTTATTAGCATTTTGCTTTAAATTTTACATATTCTTATTTACATATACAAATATAGCTTAAAAATAGATGTGCGAAACTAATATTACATATTGCTCGTCAGCATTCATCGGTTAACGCAATAATGCAATAACCGACGAAATTCAAACATGTGCATGCAGCAGTATGAAATATCCGCTATCTAATTATATAACCTACTTTTAAATAGGTATATTTACAAATACTTAAACTAGAACTTAAAATTAATATTACATATAGAATGTCATATACACAGCAATAAAAACACCAGTGTTAGTATATGTTTCTTACATGACTAAATAACCTACTTTTAAATGTATTTACAAATACGCAATTCTTAATTTCTAAAGGTAACTTATTAAATTCTTCTAAACCGCGAACAAAAATGTTTTTTGTTGTTTGTACACGCCTACACCGATTTATATAGAAATTACTTATATTTCTAGTGTTATAGTTATGTATATCTTGCACTATTACTAACCTATTACTTAAATGTGGAGGCAAATATCCCATCTTAATTCTATAAATAAATATGAGAGCTCTATAAACAATATGTTGCTTAACACTCATTAAATTTAACGTATTCAACATCAATTTTATAGGAGTGTATCTGTTACACTTTAATATCACTCTCATGGCTTGGTTTTGAATTTTTTGAATCTGCTGTACCTCATTTTGATTCAAATTGAAAAGCAGGGTGGAACAGAACCCTAAATGAGGTGCTATTAGCGATTTGTACAGTAGCAACTTTATTTTTATAGACAAACCTCTAGAAGTTCTACGTAAGAAGAAAACTTTTTTTAACATTTTATTCATCACGTATTGCGCATGTGATTTAAAATTTAAATTCTCATCAATTATAGTCCCAAGATATTTCATTTCGCTTACCTTATCCAGTTCATAATCATTTATCTTAATTTTAACATTACTAACATCTAATCTACTTAATTTATAATTGCTACCTACAATCATGTACTTTGATTTACTAGCATTAATACATAATTTATTATTACAAAGCCACTTGAATAATGATGATAAACCTTCATTAATTTCAGTAACCATTTGGTCTAAATTGTCTCCACATACATATATCATGGTGTCATCCGCGAACATACAAATATTGCAATGTTTCACATTCATTACTAAGTCATTCACGTACATATTAAATAGTAGTGGACCCAGTACCGTTCCTTGAGGAACACCAAAGTTAATTTTTATTGCATCTGATGTACAGCCATTATACTTTACTTTTTGTAGTCTATTTGTCATATATGATTTTAGCCAATGTCCTACATTGTCCTTAATTCCTAAACCCTCTAGTTTACTAATTAATAAGTCCCTATCAATAGTCTCAAAAGCTCTGCGTAAATCTATAAATACTGCCACTACAAAACACCCGTCATCTATAGTTTTTAACCACTTATCACAAATGTCCATAATAACAGTTTCACAGGAGTGATTCTTTCTAAAACCCGATTGATTAGAAACTATAATATTGTTTTTGTCACAGTAGTCATCAAGTTGATTTTTTACACAAATCTCGAGTACTTTTTCATATACCGGAACAGTATTAATTGGACGGAACTCGTTACACAATTTCGTACCGTTCACTTTTTCCACAGGAACCACGTAAGAAGTCTTCCATTCTTCTGGAAATACACCTGATGTCAAGGAAGTATTTATCACGTCCAATAGTCTATTAGCGGCAACCATGCACACATCCTGCAAAATTCTGCAAGTAATGCCATCCCCCGCAACATCTCCCGTATTTTTTAAAGAAATTAACACTTTTTTCATGTCATACATTGAAAGTGTCCTGAACTGAGTAAATTCCGCACTTGTCATTTTCTGCGTCAAGGAATATGTTTCAGCACTTTTTGGTATACTGTTCACTATGTCCTGTACACTAGACACAAAGTATTTGTTGAAATTTTGCGCTATCTCCATATTATTTATAATTGTTTTATTCTGAAATACAATAGATTTACTAATAATTTTTTTATTATCTGAAAGCATCATTTTTAAATTTTTCCACAGCTCTTTGGAGTTGTTTGTGTTGTTATCCAGTAATATTTCTAAATAAGTTTCTTTTGCTTTTTTTATCAAATTTGAGACTCTATTTCTGTAAGTCTTATAATCATTCCACGACTCTTCGCTTTTAGTATATACTGCTATTTTGTATTTTGTGTCTCTAATTTTCATTTCTTCTATTATTTGTGTATTAATCCATTTGTTTCTCACATATCTACCTGGTACACTCACCTCCTTCATTGGACACATTGTATGAATAATATCAGTAATTGATCCAATGAAACTTTTAGCCAATATATTTACATCATTGGAATTATTGTTCCATTGAATATTCATCAGGTAACCTTGAAGTGCCTCAGTGTTGTAATTTGTATAGTTCCTTTTACAAATTTTTAATGTATCATTAGTAATCTTTTGATGTTTATCGATTTGTATGGATAGTATGTTGTGATCACTTATTTTTGGTGTTAAATGTACCTTATGTTCCAATGTCTTCTTATTTGTTACAATGTAATCAATTAATGTTGAACTGTTTTGCGTTATTCTAGTATCTTTGGTAACAATTTGAGTCAATGCATTTTTATAAAATAGATTTTTAATTTTTTGGCTGTAGAATGTGTCACTTCTGTAATTTATATTAAAGTCACCTGTTAATATTATATTACCTTCATAATCAATTATATCATTTATATACTCGTCTAAGAATTCCAAAAATAATCCATCAGACATGTTTGGAGGGTGATAAATGACTGTGATTAAATAGTTTTGCTTATTTATATGTACATTCACTCCTATTAACCATACATATGTTTCACTATAAACAGATTCTACCTCGTACCGTAAGTGATTTTTCAAATACAAAAGGACTCCACCAGTTCTTCTATTATTTGTTACTGCTCTTACCATCTCGTATCCCTCAATATTAATTTCCTTGTTTGTTACTTCATCATCAACATGTGTTTCAACCAGTCCTAAAATTAATGGTTCCCAGTCATCGCATAATTGTAATATTTCATCTTTATTATTTAAGAATCCCTGACAATTGAAAATTACAATATTACTGTTGTGACAGTTTTTCTGTGGTTGCTATACATACTTAATCTTGGACCTTTGTGCCTCCAGGATCCGTTGATAGCTTGGACAGTTTCTCTCAAATGCTGTATGATTCACATTTAAATCAATTTTTAATTTATTGACTACTCTAATGCAATTCACACATTTTTCAACATCATTATCACACTCAGTTGTGCAGTGTTCTCCCGCACATTTGCCGCATGCTTTATTTACTGTGCAATCCTTAGAAAAATGATTGTATCCTGCACATTTATAACATCTTAATATATTTATGTATTCATAAACATCGCATTTTTTCCACCCAACATTAATTTTTCCCCTCTTTAGTATTTTTTCAAATGCATCAGATTTAACATCAATTATTATGTTACCGTAATTCCTTTTCCGTTTACTACAATACTTCCTATTTATCTTTAATTTTTCTCGTATATCACTGTCTAATATTTCTAAGTCATTCTGACTAACAATTGCGTTCATAATATCCTCCGACTCCATATCTATGAATTCTTTTTCTACGCCTGCTATAATAATTTGTGGATCTCTCAATTTAGGATCTAACACCTCATATTTATTTCCCAATTCTCTGGTCATTTGAGTTTTTAACTTTTCTTTGGACGTATGATCCCCGCAACTAACTAAAATACCACCTTTGCTTATATTTTTAATTGTTTGCACACTTACAGACAATTTAATGGGGTCGATTGAATTTCTCATTTCTGTTTTCGTTTCCTGGCTTTTTTGCGATTCATTTTTTGGTTTTAAAATAATTACATCATTATTTTTTTTAACAGTATCACTGTATGACATCTTTATTTCATTTGATATTGACTTTGTGTTTTTGATACTTTCAATAATATTATTCATTTCTTGTATGTTTTTACTTTGTTCTATTATCGTGTTTAAACAGAGATCTAATTTAGTAGTCAGGTTTTCAATTTTTTGAGCTATATTTGTGTCATTACAACATTTACAGACCATTTTAAATCCTTTAACTTCTATTTTTTTAATTTGCTCTTCATCATATCCAATGCATTTTACATGATGCTCACCATCACACAAAAAACATCGCAATGTTTTATCGAGTCTTTTTATATCTGCAGAACAGATATAGCACCTACTTGACGGCATTGCAATTGTCTTACTTGCAACACACTTTTATCATTAATATTTACTGTATGTCCTTACACGTTAATACATATTAAAATTGACTTTTCACATAAAACTCTTACTTTATACACTAATAGTTGAAAGGAATATTATATCCTGGGAATCACGTCTCATCGACAAACTATGCAAGTCAGTACATTTTTATGTACACATGTATGACCCAATATTAAACAACGTTTTTACTTATCGATACTACTATTTTGCAGAGCCGATAGAAAATACGTCCTCGCACTAGAAGCATAAAACTACTAATTATTTACTCTTACCGAATAGCGATTTTTTGCAAATATGTCGTAAATTATGCATTCTATATATATTTATTAAGAGTACAAAAGTACTTAGAATTGGATTTGCAATATTTTTTCTATATATGAAATTTCAAAATTCGGACCGGAAGTAGCACTTTTTTCGAATATCTTGCAAAGTATGCATTCTATAACGATTTATTAAGAGAATGAAAGTACTCAGAATAGGGTTTTGAATAATTTTTGTATAAAAAAAATTCTTAAAATTGTATGGTTTGAAACGCTGATACGTAAAGTCGTGTGGTGGCCATACTTAATTTTTTTTATTATTATAGCAATTCAAATTTAGATATTTAATCTTTTATATTTTTTTATATCTCTTTTAACATACAGTGTGCATCGATAGGTGCACCCTTGCTTTTTTTAAATCCTTATGGATGGTTGCTTATGTTAATTTTTGGTATACAGGGTGTACCATCAAGATCAGCTGGCTTTTAGAGGCATAATTTAAATTTTGTTTCATTTTTCTTTTAAAATTTCATATTACTATATTCAATTACTTCATATTTCACTTTTTTTTAAATATCTCATATTTGACTTCTGTACTATATATAAATATTCTTGATCCTATAGTGGGAATTAAATTTAGATCTTGTGGTTTGAATTTGGTTTGTTTTATTTTGGAATTGATTTCACCTATTCCACCTGTCTTTTTCCTCACCATCTACGATCCGCGGTCGTTATCTCCGATAGACTTTAATTACGCGGTGGCGCCCTATTAAAATTAGCTTCACGACGTTTCGACCCATACCGTCTTCACTGAGTAAAGCGGCAGCCTAAATGACAAGAATGGCAGGTAGGTGGGCATAGTTGTTGTGACTCATTTGGGAGTATTATTAACAAATATTTTGTCTTTGTAATTTTAATTTACCCAGCGCCATATTATTATTGCCACAGACCTCTTGACGTTTTATACGTGGCATTATTTTAAAAGATGAATAAAATTATATCATACAAGCTTATTTCTGTACTATGCGACCCCCTCATAAGTCTTAACCTTGTCAAGATCACAAGAGTCGCCTCGTGCGTAATGTTTGAGAATAAAGACGACTATTGTACATTAGTTTAGAAAAAGATGTCTGTTTTGAGATACAGAAATATTACAAAGAACATTAGAATAACCAATGGTAGTGTTTCACCCTGCTGTTGAACTTTAGGGCGAAATTTATATGTGAAAAGTGGTTAATGGATTTGCTTCTTTAGAAGTTGTCAATTAAAAGGAATTACGATTATCGAATATATATTGTAATGTTATTTTGTTATAAGATAATTGTATATATCTACGTACTTTTTTATATTGATTGTATTATGTGTTATAATATTTATGAATTTCCCTTTTAAACTAGGTAAGTTATAAAAAGAAATAGGTGTTCCATTACTCACATATCGTATTGACTGATTAATTTTTCATTTTATAGACAACTCTCCATATGGTTATGATTGGGTTTTTCATGGCCAACATGTTCTTCTTATAATTTTCATTATTCGTTTTTTCTTAAATTTCCGTCACTGCATTATTACTCTTAATTTTTTTGGATTGCTTTCGCTTTGACTTCATTTTAATTAATATTTGTTCCAAAATAATGATTTAAACTATTAAAATAATAGATATACTACCCCATCTCGTATTTATTATTTTAACGTGCTGTACTTTATGAAATAAATTTGTTGTTTTTCTTTTTACTCTTAATTACAATTTATGAATGTCGTATATTCCTAGTTACACTTACGCGTTCCTCTTATTGCTGCTATATTTCGAGCTCTCTTTTTATTTTTTTCTTTCTACTATAAATCGTAATATCAATTTTATTTATTGGATTGTATTCTTCAAAAATTTTCTTTAAATTTACAGCCAAATAAATTCAATAATGTGCTATGCTATTACTTACATGCATTTTATTCAGGGGAAGGTATAATCAATAGTTTGTAGGCGAGTCAAATTCTTACCTGTAAGAAAAGAAATAAATGTTAGACATACTGAAGTTAGAATAATAGTAATAAAAAACTTAATTTACCCCAATAAAAATTGCAATAAAAGTCAAAATAATTCAGAAAATTGATAAGACTAATAAAAAATTAAATAAATGCCAAGTAACTGCATGGTTGCAAAATAGAATTCTAATTCCGTATTTCCAATTGCAATCGCACTGGACCAGTTGAGAGAATTTGCAGAATTTTATCACCAAGACATTAAAGATAAGCCACTCAAATCAGAATGTTTTCATTTGAGACAGTACTTAAAAAATGTTACATTTTTAATTTTTGATATGATGGCGTAGCTTTTTGTCCTTTGATTTTTGGAAGCCCGTGTGTGTTAACTTGAAATTAGAATCTATACCTATTATGAGTTTTGAATTCCGCATTATTTAGTTAATTTATTATTTACTCCTCAGTTACCGACATATGGAAGAGGTTATGTGCTATATTTGTATTTCCTCTATTAGTTATCTTATTTCCCGCTTTTTTTTTAAATGTTATTTCCTTAATCACAGTTTCTTTTATTTCCTTTTTCAATTTGAATGTTGGGTAATTCTGTTTTTGTTGTGCATTGCATAACAGAATCAGAGATAAATTTTATTTGGGTTTTCTAGTTAATGTAAGTTTTATAATATATATGGGGCAGTATCGTTTGTCAAATCTTAAACACTAATTTAAAATTTCAATATTGTATTTATTTATTGTAACATAATCTTAACCGTTAAATATTTTACTGTAACATTTAAATTTATTAAGAAACCTACAAATTTCGCTTTTCCATTTTAGAAAAATAAATGAAGCCTTTTTAGGATATTTTCGTAAGTTAGATGCAAATTTTCTGTGGGAATTTAACGGTGCGGTCTTCGATGCCTAACCCTAACGGGAGTCCATAGATGGAGCTGTGATTGCACATGGATTTTTTGCAGTTTTTATTATAACCCTTGATCAATAGAGAAACAAACAGAGAAATATTTATAATAAAGATAGTAATACAACAAACATTAACACAGAAAGTGTTCCTAAATTCGAATTAAAACACTCATCTAATGGATTTTTTCGGTACCATTCCAGACGAAACCAAAAATCAAAATTAATTTTTTTTTTTTGGATTCGACCTCAGCATAGTGCCTTTTATAAATTAAGTTAATTTCGTTCTGTTTCTTCCAAATTTACTAATTTTATGATTATTTTTTTTGAAAAAACTAAGGGCACTAGGATTTTCAAAATAACTCAACCTGATGAGTGTGTTTTAACATTTACTGTGTGAAAATTTCATTGTTCTTGATTTACAACTTTTCGTTAAAATGGTACCGATATTCCTTATGGACATATAACACGGGCCAACCCCAGCCTTAAAAATCTATTAAAAAACAGTAGTAAAAGTGTGAGGTTGCCATTTAAATACATTTTTGATGACATAACTTTTTCAAGATCATAAGAAAACCGAACATATAACATTTACAAAAAGTAATCATATTTTTGCATTTTTTCAGAAAGTCATGCATTTCTATTCTGTTTGGGTGTTTCCAGACTTTTTGACTTACTGTATGTAGGTATAAGGCACCTAGACCTCATTTTTTACGATCATTTGTTTAACAGCTGTCATTTATTAGTATTTGAAGCTATTAAATTATTCGTAAATTTTTGTATAAAGCGTAATCAGTAGGATAATACAAATAATCAAAAACATAAAAGGATAAGCCCTTTTTGTTAAATAAACTTATTTATTAAAATAGCAAACACACATATTGTAACTGTTAACCTGCGAAACGCATTACTGTTTGCATTAGCGTGTTTATAGCTGACTCATAATTTTAAATAAATCATAAGACGAGGTTTCTAGGTAACGGGTTACGCATTGTATCGAATAGAACCACACTGAACCTTGACTTCAGTTGCTGCACATACGTATTTGCCCCACTGTTTTGGAGTATATATAACTACAGGTAAACCTACCCTGTGTAATAAGTAGAGATCCGCAATCAAGGGTACATTGGCAGAATTTGTATTTTATAAATATTTATATTCTATTTATAACATACAAATTCTGCTACTATACCCCTGACTGTCGCTCTCTAGTAAAAAGTATATATACACACACAAAGAAATTCTCAAGAGTCACTGTGTTACTGACTTGAACATATTTATGCTTTCAGCCATTATATTTTATATTACATGTAGTTTACACAATTCAAAGTTATTTTACTTTTTTTACTAGGGAGTTTTCAAGTTTAGTACGTTATAGAGGGAAAATATAGAAAACCTTTAGCAGTCTATTGACATTTAGGAAGCTTATGTCATTTTCCTTCTTTTATTTGGTACTGGTATCAATCGTTTGTTGATAACATTTTTGACAGGTTTTAGAGAAATGTTCCAAGATGAATAGGGTAAATTGAGGAGAGATGACGCATGTTTTGAAAATTAGGTACTGTGCTATTTGTATGGCACCAAAAATAATAGAAATAAGTCCCAGAGACTAAAAACCACTGCATTAAGTTGTCATGTATTGTAAATAAGCGTAAACATATTAATATCAATAAAATTAATTGTTTTTGTTTTTGCACATCTTGCGCTGTCTCACCTAAGTGTATAGGAGAGATGACGCAGTGTGTTAGGTGAGACGGCGCATTCTTTCTTATGAGTTTTATGATATAATAAACTACAAATATGGTGCTTAAAAAAATAATTTATTTCTGTTCAAAAAAAAAGAAAAAACCAAATACATTTTGAACTAAAAACTACTTATTTTTATGATCTGTTTTCTTCTTGCCACAAAAATCACAAAAATCTTTAAACTTGGTGCAGCCTTCGTGTAACCACCGGTGACAAATGATGCACTGAATCCGGTCCTCTGTCTTTTTGGTTTTGCTATACTCTTCTCTACATCCTACACAAAGGTCTGATTCATCTTCGTAGGTTGAAGAATCATCATAAATAATTTCAGATTCATCCTCTGCATCGTCTGAAGATTCATAAATGCGTTCTTGTTTTTTCTTTTCAATATGCTTTCCAGCTCTTGACTTCCTTTCAACATCTTTTGATGGCTTCGCCTGCTTCCCTTTTTTTTCTTGTTTCTTTTTCTTTTCTGATATATGCTCATAGCTCGATAAAATAGCAGCAAGCTGTTTACTACGTTTCCTTGTAGTTTGTACAGCACGTGCAACTGGCACTGGAGATATCTGGTCCAACAGCTTTCCAGGAGTACGTTTTTTTTCAGTCGAACAACTAGGCTGCGGTGAGATTGACCGACTCCTGACCGTGGGATCATCTGAGGTTTTGTTCATAATGATATTGGACAAAGAATTTTGACGACATTGTAACTCTGCCTGTGATGCCTCCTCTGTTAGGTAAGCATAATCAGGAATAATAGATGGATCAAACGGGATTATGCCTGTTGCCTTGAATGAGGACACTGCGTTTTTTATTGTGGCAGATTTTTCCCATGCAGTACTAAGTAATTTCCCAAACTGAAGCCTGGTAATGCGTCTTCCTGGATTTGCCCTTAAAAACAAATCGCAAGCTTCATAATAAAACCCCTTCAAGGACCTAAAGAATCCTCTATCCAAAGGCTGTAAAAACTGAGTACTATGACTCGGCAAGCAAAATAAAATAACGCCATTTTGAGATGCATATTCAAGCATTTCAATGTTGCTACAATGGGAAGAGTGTCCATCTAACAACAACAGTACTTTTCCTGCTGGTTTCCGAGGTACAAATTGCTCCTTCAGCCAAGTAAAGAAAATCTCACTGTTTACATAGGCAGATTTTTTTGACATATAAACTGTTGATCCAGGAGGCATTCCATCTTGATACTCAGGTTTTTTGTTTTTTCCTTTAAAAATACATGTTGGCGGAATATAAACTCCTTCACCATTGCAGCAAACAATAACGGAAATAGTCTCTCCTTTTTCAGAAGAAGTAACTGACGCGACGTTTTTAGACCCCTTGATAGCTACAACATGTTCTGGACGATTGTTTAATTGGAGCCCCGTCTCGTCCATATTGAAAATGCAGCCAGGCTCACTCATCAGCTCGTTTTCAATCAACGTACGCTCTAGGAGTGAAAAATAAGATGCAACATTTTCCTTGGTCATCGCTAAAGAACGTGCGGCAGAAACTCCTTCAGATTTTCGTATGGAGAGTTCCTTATTTCGTCTTAAAAAAGAATCTAGCCATGGATAGCCAGCCTTACGAGATTCTTTATTAAACTTGTGTGATATTGTCAAAGTTTCCGCTAGCTCAAAAGCCATTGACCTTACAGAAGTCCGTGTGGGTGCAAACCCGTGCTTTTGTAATTTTTTTATGTGTGCCACAATTTTAGCCTCGTTTTCTGTTCCTAATGTAGATGACGGCCCAAGCTTTTTAGTCTGGAGGTCTCTGCTTTTTCTTCGACGTCGTAAAGTGCCTTCGGATATACCAAATTCTCGACCTGCTTCGCGGATTCCCATATCGCCCCTATCTATAGCAGCAACTGCTGCAGACAACTGTTCTATTGTCCATTCACCTCTTTTTGTACTTCCTTTTCTTTTATACTCTGTTGGCATGCCTAAAGAAGATACATTATTTAATATCTAACACAACCTATACCAAATGCAATTTTATATGTAGGTACCTATCTGTGCGTCAACTCTCCTTATATATCAATGCGTCAACTCACCTTATTTCATGAGGAGAGATGACGCACCAGCTTTCTAACAACCTACCTGCATCAACGCTGTGAAATGAGGTTAGAAAGTACTACACATTAATTAGCTATACGAAGAAACTGAATAACATAATACAATTATTCTCTAACATACCTGTATTCTCTTCACTTCCCGTTGATGCAAAAAATGTTCAATATCTTTAAAATAAATTTTTAAAAATACGCCCACTAGAACAACTTAAAGTAAATTGCCAAAACATGCAACTTGCCGGTAATACCTAATCATACGGGACAGTGATGCCAGGTTTGTTGCATAAACATCAGTTATAGAGGAACAGTCACTGCGTCATCTCACCTAACGCGTCATCTCTCCTCGATTTACCCTATATGTTATGGTTATGGATAAACACACATACATTATAGTGATATAGTACGAGGTAGGCGCCATAAATTCTCGGCCTGATATACAAAAAGACACTTGGAACAATATTAGAATTTTTGTAATCTCCCCTAACTTCTATACATTTATTACAACGATTAATTAATAATTTGATACCCTTGTAAAAATAACCTGAAGTTTTTCCGTCAAGATGTCCTATAACAGCTGCTTGCAACTCACTGTCGTCCTTAAAACTACGTCCTCTAAGTTTTTTTTTTTAATTAGAAAAAGCATTGTAATAATCGCACACCTTTGTCAATTTTCCACGTTTTGCACGAATACTGTCTCTCAATTTATGCAATACAGACGCACACTCTTTAAAATCAATTAGCAAAATGCACTCACAATCCCTGAATATTGTGGCCATCACCTTTCTCGTTGATTGAACGACTTTCGCCTTTCTGCGACGAGGTTCATCAGGTCGTCGCCATTCCATGGACTCCCTATTCGATAAAGGATCGTAAAACAGAACCATTGTTTCATCCCCTGTGGCAATGGACTCCAAAATCGGTTTTGGGTAGTCTCCACACATGTTTAAAAACGACTGCGCACATTCAACTCAACGTTCACGTTGGAGAGCAGAAAGAGGTCGCGGTACCCATCTAGCATTAGTTTTATTCATACCCAAATGATCATGGAGAATTCGGCGAACACTTGCTTCGGAAATGTTTGTTATCACTGCTAATTTCTTCACTTTCAAACGGCGATCTTCTAGCACTAAATGTTCAATAATTGAAATTTGTTGAGGTGTTATCACTTCAGTTGGTCGACCCGACCGATCAGCACCTTCCAGGGATTCTTGTCCCAAAACCAAAACATTTTGCCCACTTTTTTACACTTGAATACGAAGGAGATGAAACACCGTAAAGGCCGTCTAAACGTCGTTTAATGTGATAAGATGTTAAAAATTTAATGACCGCGCGGTATTCAGTTTTAGTTACTTCAGACATTTTCGTGCGCTAGTCACGTTGGTTGGCTGGTTACTAAAAACTACTATAGACCGTCACAACGTTAGTATTCAGTAGAGTCTCTTATGGGATATATACCTCTTTTACTACCGTAAGTAATTTGTAATAAACTGTCTTTTATTTCAAGGCAATGTTGTCAATTCGATTTATTATTTTTATGGTTGGTATTATCGTGTGATGTCAGTATCACAACATAACCTTCCTGTCAAGTGTCAAATTAATATATAATATAATAATATATTAGAATAATATCCTAACCAACAAGTATTTCAAATGTCATGTCATTATAATGAGTTACCAACCTAACCTGTCATTGTCGAACAGACAACTATGTTGTCTGTCTTCATAAGACACATACTGAATACTAAGGTTGAGACGGGCTATAGGCTCCGAACCGTCATATTTATAGTGTACACCTCGCGTATGTGCATGCATGACGTGATAGAGTTTGAACACGTTTGAACATGTATAAGCCTCTCAGGCCGAAAATTATGGCGCCTACCTCGTAATTGAATTTATCTGGTTTTTGATGTTTTGCTTAATCATGACATTCTTGATAGAATGCTTATATAATTGGCTATCGCTTTTTCCAATCCACAATCTGACTAAAACTGAAATGAACGTACCACAAGATTTTATACACTGAATTCCTTGATTTGTAGGAACCTCTTTGCAAATACACAAAACCATAACCGCACAATCGTGACCAACCCAGAATGTGGATTTGAACATACCTACAAGCAAAATGGTTAGTATCTTTGTGCCTGTGAACTTAATTTTAATTTTAAATATTTACTAAATAGTGTCATGTATGTGTAGTACAATTTAATAAGAACTAAATTACCCACCCACTGTTTTAACAAAGTTCTGTACAATGTTTAGTACTCGTGCAGCCAAAATAATGGATAAACTGGATTTTGAAGTTGATAGTGATTAATGACAGATATTAGTATTTACGCCAATTTTATCGTTTCTTCTGCCAATAAATGCACTGATTTACAATTTGCAAAATGCATCCAACCCACAAAAAAATATTAAAAACAAAATGTATAAATTGACAGTGTATCCATATACACTACTAAAAGAATAATACTATTTTATGCAAATTGTGGATAATGGCTATATCCGCAGAGGATAAAAATTATATTCAGATTTACTTCAATATAAAATGAAATTCCAAGCCTTACTTTAAATGTTTTTCAGTTCTTGATCCGTGAGGGATGGTAGGTTTCTGGATAACTATGCTCAATTTATACCATAATAAAGTTTCTTTAATACAATAGAGAAAATTTGCGTACAAATAGTTAATACCAGCTAGACAATATTATTGGTCGATAAAAATTCGTGTATGATGTAACACTATTTAGCTGTTAAATTTGTCATCTGTTTTGTGAAGGAATCTACGTTTAACTTTATTTATTTCGATGGAAGATAATTGTATAATTTTGGTCGCCAGTGATCTACATTGACTTGTGTTAATGCTAATACTAAATCAGTCCCTGTATCGAGTGCTATACACGTGAGTGTAGCCATTTACAGAAAGTCATACCGATCTTTGTAAAAACACCTCAGTATAAACTGCGGTAAATATACCCTGTCACTTGAAATATTCCCCACAAGATCCTCTTGTTTTCTGGTTACCTAAAGAGCTTATCGCTCGCTAATGAAGACGGAAGCCTCTGGTTGCATCTATTGATCTTCTCTGCAAAGATATGCCATGGATCAAATGGGGACGCAAAGCTGCCTGGTAGATTAGTCTTGCTGCGTGGTGAGTTGCAATCGATTTTATTGATAATTTGTCGATCTGAAGGAAAGACGTGTTTGTTCGTTTAGTTTTAGCCGATTTGCATTGGACCATTTCGTCGAGGTTTCTATTGTCCATAACGATTTTTGTTGCGTTTCGTGTCCTTTCTATTCAATTTGCTAAATTTAATATTAAATTTGCCTAGAAACAAAACTTCCTCCATTCAGCATCAAGATATTTTGGAATACTATTATAAAGATGATAGAGAAAGAATAATGGCTCTAATATTGAGCCTTGGGGATTCCTCAGTTTATTGATCGCATATGTTACCTCTCACTGTTGCATCGATTTCGATTAGTGGTTTTGTTAGTAATAATAAATTTTAAAAATAATACGTCTGTTGCCATGTAGTTGGCAATATCGTATCTATTTACCATGTGTTACATCTTGTTATAATACTATATAGACAAAGCAGATGTTCTGTTTAATTTCAGGCGGAATAAATGTACTATTGTTATTAGTTTATTATTGTTGTTAAAGTTTCATATTCTCAATAAATTAAGTATCTTCACATGTTTCACATATCAGCCTTTCATAAATACAATTCTCTAATTATAAATTTACACGTTAAGCAACATATATAAACACACACACACACATACCACCATCCCTTACCTATCAAAGCTCCATGTTTTTACAACTACAAACATTCGCGTAGAACCCTTTTCAAATTGCTTACAGCCACCCCTGTACAGCAACACGGTATTACTTCCCATTCAGCGTGTTCCTACGTATTCGTGGCTATCTAATATTGAATAAGGTGTTTCCTTGCGTTATCCTCGCATCTCCACAGGGGGATGGAGAGGCGAGCGGGTACGGCGACTTTCTCCAATGTAAGCTAGGCGACCTCGAACCGCTACTATAGTACTATCTATAATAAACAGCGCTAATATCCAGCCAGCCCAAGCAAACACATTTTGAGGTTCGTTCTATGACTCACCAGAGACATATAAAATACACTAGCCGTACATCCACACCAACTATAATATTTATAACTGGACCTGGCGTATGTAGAGGATAATCAACAGTAATGGCGGAACATATCCGGTTTTCGGCGAACAACTTTACATTTATTCCCGTTGTCAGGTACATCTATGGTTTACGGAAAAAAGGATTGGTATCACTGGAAATAGATAACGCTAAAGTAGAGCTCATCGAGGATGAAAACATGGTAGGTATTAGGTATTAGTAATTAATCAGCGGGCTACCAGCAATAAATGAAATTATTTGTGTTCATTTAGATGTTTACTTAATATCATCAGAGTACCACTGTTGCACAATGTGAGAATTCGCCAATCTTGTGAGATAAAATTCCTAACACAAAATCAGTTTATAGGTGAAAAGAAAAAGCAATTTTATGAATTAAAGTGATTACAGAGAAAAATATTTTAATTAATATGAAGCTTTTCAAACAGAGTATTCTAAACTAAGAAAAAAGGTAACAAAGCGAAATGATTGAATGGCAATAAAACGGGTAAAGAAACATGATAAATCACGGAATAATAAGCGAAATGTATTTAGAATATGAGCAAAGAAGAAAGGAATTAAGCAAAAGAAAGGCATCAGAATCGGAACATGGAACATTAAGACAATTTTGCCAGCGGGAAAAATGAATAAAGTTGCTGAAGAAATGAAACGGTACAAAATCAAACTACTTGCTCTACAAGAATTAAGATGGAAAGAAGAAGGACCCGTTGATAATGTAGGGTATACATATATAGCCTATATTACAAAGGTCAACATAAACTAGATAGACATGAGACTGGTTTTAAGGTTGACAAGAAAAACAGGGAAATTATATATATATACCTGCAACTGTCTTATCACGCGGACTGCCGTCAGCTCAGCTGGAGATGGCCGGGGTTTCGAAATGAGTAAAATAAATAGGCACCATTCACACGATAAATGTCCGTCAAAGTAAAGCGTGTGTCATACTGCTGGATGACCAACGAGGTAAGAAAGTAGGATTAAAAGAAATACATTTGATAATTAAAACAACACAAGAGAATCGAATATCTTCAAATTTCAAATAAAGACTACAAATTTATTTGAAATATCATCTTTAACAAAAATAGATAAGCAATTAAGAGACGAAACAAAATCAATTTTAATTTTGAATTAAGGAGCATAAAAATCTAATTCGTAAAAATAAAGTTAATTAATTATATAGGGGAAATGTGGGTAAAATGGGATACTTAACGTTTGAAAATTTTTATAGAAGTATCCACATCCACGACAGCATAAACAATTTTGTTGCCTGTACATTTCTTTGTTGAGAAGAACATAAAAAATTAAAGTTTAATATACATTTTGCATTATATAAATATTTTTTAAGGTATCTGTTAATTTCCCATTTTACCCATATATGTTGGTAAAATGGGATAGTGTATTATTCTAAAATGGGATAGGGCATATATTAATAAAATACAACCGCTAATGATTGTATTAATATTTTCTATTAATCCTATTATAAATACCCCATGTTGGGCCAGCCAATAATTAATAAAAGGCTTATCTGTAATGATAAAAGCCCTTTTTAAAATAAGTCTTCCGGCTAACTCCAAATTTAAATTATAAATGTTAAAAAATTTTTACTTTTAATAATTAAGAACATGAGACTTTTCTTTTAAATCAACTTAAAATACTTCCCTGTAGCTTATACCACCAGTCATACATTAACTCTGGTAATTTCTTATTTACGGTTGGTATAACATTCTATTTTTCGATATTCATTGATGTTCAATTTTAAGAAACTATTTTTAATTAAATAATGGTTAATATTTCTCAAGATCATGTAATGTGGTCCGTTTATCGAAATATGATATTTAATAAATTCAAGCACTATCTCCTACATATGAATTGGGTAAGTAATCTATAAATTTCCAATATTCTTAGATAATTTTACATGTCACTTTTGTTCTTTCAAGGTTATCGACTGTGTCAATGGACTATAACTCCATAGATATTATGAGATGTTATTAATGAACTTTAATAAAAGAAACTATTCAAATCTGATACAATTTAATACATGGAATAGATATCAATATAAAAAAATGTCTTCTTTATATGACATGGAAAATAAACTTCAATTTAGTAAAGATCATAAACAGATTTACTTGACGTTTAAGATAATAATAATATGGTTCGATGTCAGTGAAATTTCTCAATTACAAAGGTAAATATTTTACTGTACTTATAAAACACCTTTAAGTATACAAATATACCATGTTAAAAATGTTTTTTTGTATAGATCTATGCATGATAAATATTTATTTAGTACGGAAGATTTGTATATTAAAATTCAATGACTCTATTAATTTGAAATTTAAATGTTAATATTTTTAAAATAATCTAACCTTATTTAAAACATGAACAAGATAACTATAATATCAATTATGAGCTTCGGTAAGCTTCAAAAAAATTCGTATTAATACAAGAACATATACAACCTTAATCAAAATTAACGTATGTGAGTTTCTTGACTTCTAATAATGTTATTATAATTCTTTCGATCCTAGAACTGTCTTCTTCCGGATGGTCTTCACCAACTCGCTGTTTTAGAGGATGCTTCGGTTAGAAAATAATCAATCTCTTCGGAACAACGACATCTACCTCGAAAATTAGGCCTATAACTGCTATTACTTGCAGGACAAACACCCTTTTGAACTCCTTTGATTTTCCTGGACTTATGGACCCTGGATCTCCAATTGATACTGCAAATCAGGAACTGGTTTGTCTAATGGAACTTCTGTACCTCGTATTTAATTTCGATCTTCTTGGATACTTCAATTTTAAATATTATTACTGAAATATAACACTAATTCCTGGATACTAGATTTAACTGGTACTTCTGTAACTTCTAGATATACAATTTCTTTTCTAATGGATTCTCTTATTATCGATGTACAACTTTCAAAATCGTAAGTATTCTTTAATTATAAAATTTTCAATTATTTTTTTTTTTATTTTATTCACAATTTATTTGCCTGTATGAATATTTAATACATACACTATTACAAAATAATTCTGGTTTTTATTTTAACCATTTATATTCATCAATCTATAATTCTTTCTAAATGCACACGCGTCTGTTAAGAATCATCAAAAATTCTCTCTATCTACTGTTTCAACAAATCTCCTTAGTGATCTTTTTAAATTTTCAAATCAGCCAATCGATATCTTTTCTTACTTTGTCCAGACAATATAATTTTTAAATTTGTTCGACTATTTCTTTATACTAACTGAACTTTATAAATTTCATTATTTCAAACATTTTGAATTTTAATTAAGCCTTCCCATACTTTTAATATTCAAAAATGACTCATTTTCAGTAAAATTATATATCAGATGTCACTTTTGACATTTTACTCTCCATCCGGTTGTACGATATTTAAACTGTACTTTTAATTCAATATCAATTACTTACCTTTCAATATTTAATTTTAATCATCTTTTACCTCCTTAAACGTCACTTAAACGAGTTTTTACAAAATAATAATATTTCTTATAGTACAATAATTAGCATTTAAATCTCTTCTTTACAGATTATGGTAAATTCTAATGAAAAGAAGAAAATAGTCATTCAGAAAATATACTGGTCGGTTCACCAAGTAACGTACCATACTTAACAAATATTTCTGTACAACAAATTAATAAATTTATACGTCTAATTCAATTACATATTGCTGTGACTCTTACAAATTTATATATAAATGAAATAAATTTAATTTACTTTATCAATGTGTAACTGAGAGTCAAGCACGCATCCTAGTGCTAGGCCTTATGCTAGACTAAGATACGGTGAATTTTCTGCTGAAAAGTAGGTTAAGCAAAACATTTACATACAACTAGCTCAGTTTAAAATAAATAGTTCTCTCAGGGGCAGAAAATATGAGTTGATTCTCCAATCGATTCTCCTGCTCTTTAATTATCTCCAGGTCAGGTAAAGAAAATAAAATACAAAATAAATCTTAACATCTAATTTATTAAAAATAATTTTAAACGAATTCAAAAATTTTAATATACAAATATTTACACACAAAAAAATCAATATTTCAATCATCATTCAAATTGATACATCATAATCAATAAAAATATTATAAGAAATAAAAATAAATGAAGTCATAATGTCGTGAAAAGCTTATGTCTAAAAATGTGAACGTGATTATTATGAATTATATTTGTCATAGATACATGTAAACAATCAAAAATAAAATAAATTACACATGATGAATTGTACTGGAATATAAATAACCAAAAATTTACACGATTTACTATTTGCGAACAAAATATAAACATTAAGGAAATGGCTTTGCCCTAATTAGTCCTGTCCGGCGCCTTTTCTCGCTCCCAACACAGTACCATCAGATAGCAAATTCACACAGTTGGGTACCCCAAAGTTCCACCCTACGAGTATGTCTTTTCAACTCGTCGGATACAACCCGAACATACACCACAATGTGCTCACTCCTTAAGGCATATATAAATTTTAAATTAAATAAATAAAATGAAATAAAATAATGTCTCTGCGTATTCAATAAATTAACTCAGCCCTGATTAGTTCTGCCTGGTGCCTTTTCTCGCTCCCAAACGCAGTACCACCAAGACCAATTCGTGTCTTTCAAATTCACCAGGACTCCATGCTATGAATTAAATAACGACATAATTCATTTCACACATTCCTGATGTATTATTCAACACGTTAACATTGAACACCCAAATACAACAAAAATATACTTGATACACATATAAGAAGAAATAATATATATATATTTAAAATAAACTTTACCTTTCTCGTGAAATTCCAATACAAAAACACCACTACAAACAAAGAATTTGGTACGCCACTATACACACATTTATAACAAATATTATCTAATCACCTTAACTCTTCGTACATGGTTTCAAATTCATCCATAATAAATTTCAAACTGGTTCACTTATATAAATCCTATATATACATAAAAGAAAATTATTAATTTCAAATCCCTTTTGAAGGATAAATAAATTTAAAAGAAAAGTAAATTATACGAAAATGAAATGATTATGCTATCCAAAGTTATCATTACAATTACTAGAAAAGTTTTGTCATAATGTATGGCATAGTACCCCTACATGCAAAACAAAACACTCTAGGAAAAAGAAAATAAAATGAAATTAAATAAATTCAAAATCCGAAGTCATAAATAAAATTATCTCATACATAAATAATTATTCAAGTATAACTAAAAATCTCAATGTAATACACGTTGCATGTTAAAATAAAAATATTACAAGTGTTGAATCTTGTTAAAAATTTTATAAGTGTCGAAAATCTCAAAAATTATTCTAAGTCCGGATTTAAAAGTAATCCTTTTAAAAAGAGGAGGAAGTGGTTTGTCACCTACTTTAGGACTATTTGAAGATAGCGGTTCGCACCAAGCTCTCCCGGAAATTTTATCCGTCCGCTCTTTTATGCCTAATTTTCTTTATAAAAACGTCCGGCAATTTTCGGCATATACCGATACCACTTCCAAAATTGTATGTCGACGGTGCTGCCCTTATCGGTCACTTGGAGAAACAGCGCATTAACAATCCTTGAAAAAGGTAAACAAACATGTGAATATAAATTCGTCTATACGTTCATGACTCATTCATGCACCTGACGAACAATACTTTTTGCGCCGGCCCACACGGTCGATCTTCGCCGGTGTCAGCATTCTTCGGGCGAGAAACACTTTCTTATTATTAAAACGTAACATTCAATGCGTAACTTAATATTATGACTTTATAAAAATTTTACTAAGATTCTTTTATTGTTTTACTTAAATAAAAATAAAGTTTTCGTAAATTATTGATATAGTGAATATTTATATACACATTATGGTAAAAATGAATAAAGTAAAAATTAATTTAAATAAAATCTTGAAGTGATCTTGATTATACTTATTTATTTACATATTATTATTTATTCAAGACCACTGCAATATGTCCATATTATTATCATATACTTCTTCAATAACTAATTAAATTATTATATAAATGATTTTTTTAGAAAAATATTGTTAGAGTCAATAATGGACCTTTGTGTAATATAGGAATAACAAATTTTCAATCGTTTTTTATTTACAAACTCAAAGATATCTACATTTGTCGCATGTGAAGTCTGCTTCATCGCTCTCGACCCCAGCACAGGCATCGTGGATCCACTTCTGGCATAATGAACAGCGAATCCATCCCTCTCCGCTTTTACTTTTTGAATAAAGACTTTCACAGTAAAAACATGCAGGGTCGTCTTCGTCAGAGCTGCTACTATCCTCGTTTTCAATCGGACATAATATTTTACGCTTGGCTTCTAGCTTCTTGCTAACGGTTGCTTTTCTTTTATTCTTCTGTTGACACTCCTTGCTTTCCTTTTTCTTTTTACATTCCTTATTTTCTTTTTCCTTTTTCGCATTTAAAGAAGCATTTAACTAATCCTTATAAGGTGTACTTGATAATACAGCTGCTTTGCCTCTATTTTTTCTTGCCGTTTTCTTACTTCTTGAGGAAGCTTTTGGATACGGGCATAGAGTCTGCGGTGAAATTAGTCGAAACGGGCCGTCTCCCGGGCCGGGTTTAGGAGAAATACCTTCGGAGGATAAAGCTTTTGATGAGGGGGCCGACATATCTTGATCTTCTGCTGGCATGCAAGAGGGTGAAAGAAATTGCTGAATTGACTGCTCTTCATAATTCCAAGGATTATAGAAGCAACTAGCATTTTATAAATCATTTAAAATGAAACATTTTGGTACATAACAAAAATATAAATAATTAATACACATAATTGATGTTGTACTTATTTAAATCACTTTCACCCTATAATTTAAAAAAAAATTATAACGACGCTACTAAATTATTTTGAAATATTTCTTAGCCCAAAAATTGATGATGTGTATATAGTATAATGTAGAAACATAACCTAACAATATTTCCTCTGTTCTTTGTTTGTTTCCCTCACGATTTCCGGTTCATCTAATTTTACTTTTGCATTCAGGGTTATGTATACGAAACATTCACATGCACACAACTATTATCTATACATCGACATCCACATGTTAATATAATATTCGGCAGTATTTGGAATATAACATTGAGCTTATGGGACACATAAATCACAGAGTTGTGTTCGTTTCAGCTGTCAATTACTTTGCAAATTGCTGTGCGTATATCTTCATGCTGGGTATACGGGTACGTTACATATTTAGTGTTGGTTGTTTATCGCGATGAAATTGGCAATTGAAATATGCCTATTGTGTATCAATTTAAATTTAATACACTCACATACATATATTGGCGCATTGGAAAGATTAATAACCTTTTATTCGAGTTTTTAATTTTATATCACCAAGTCTGAGAGGGAAACTTGTTTCTAAACTGATTATGTACCAAAAGGAAATTTAGCTATCTTGGATAAGGAATTTAGCCTGGTAAAAAACATGTCATTGATGTATTAGGCAAAATGCTTGATTTACTATGAAAGAAGTGAGATCTGCCTATATCAAAATGTGTGTGCATTATTTTTATTTTCTAACCCCAAAATAATTTTAAGCAGTGATTCGAAACTGTAGGTCACGATACCCTTAAGGGTCGCATTAAAGTACAAGACTGGAAGATTGCGGGGTTGCGAAAGGATTTAAAAAATATAACAAAAACTTATTCGACTTCTATTGCCCACTTCATATATCTTAATTTTGAAAAGGCCATACATTCAATTGCGAGCACAATTTGACCAGATTTGGAAATTAAAGGGTGTGGATCTCATTTAGGACACTCGCGATGGGTTTACATTTTTTAATAAATTACATTTTCAGAAACAATTTATTTTATCGCCAACCGTCAGTAAAGCGATGCGTTACCATAGCGTTTTACGGAGGTAAACAAACACTTTATCGTACTGTACAATAAAATACTTTACCTGCCGCTAATATCTGTCAGCGTAGTCATGACTGATGACTTTAAACATAAATCGTTTGTCACTGTCATAAACTGTCATAAGTTATTATATCTTTATTTCTTAAATTAACAATTTTCACGGTGGGCGATAAAATTTTGTATGCACGGCGTCAGTAAAGTACCTTTACCGAACTCGTCTGTTACTCGCCGCGCTCGCTTCACTTGCTTGGCTCGTAAATCAGACTCGTTCGATAAAGTATCACTTTACTGACTTGGTACATAAATAACTATTATATATTTATTCTTTTTAATTATTTTTAGGTAGCGTAAGAGACAAAACGTCGGTTTATTACCTAAGGTGGTATGGTTCCCAAAGTGTAAGTGTCTTAGGAATGCTATCAAACAGCTAAAAATCTCTTTGATTTGTAAACTGATATCATAACTAAACCTCTAACAAACAAGCTCATAAAAACATTTCTCCCTGCTTCTTCCTACTAAATCTCATGATTTAAGTATCAAAACAAGGAAATTCCTGACTAAAAAACTAACACACAAGTATTTAAATAATTATGGAAAATTGGAATAATGCAAATAACACCTAAATTAAATTGAACCTTCCAAAAGAATCTGCCGTAAAGTGATATCACAACTAAATCTCTAACAAACAAGATCATAAAAACATTTCTCCTAGCTTTTTTCTAATAAACCCCACCATTTATATATCAAATTGAACCATCCAACAAAATCTGCCCTAAACTGATATCTTAACTAAATCTCTAATAAGCCGATAAAAAACATTTCTCTCTGCTAATATACCTTAAATATATAATATTGCAGTACACAACTTACAAATGACAGCAGGAGTCGTTGTAGATCTTCTTCATTTTCAGTGACCAACACCGCATCGTCGACGTAACATAATGTTTTAATCTCCCTGTTGATAATTTGTACCCATTTCCGTTTGTGTCTTCTATTATTTGGTCCGTTATTGGATTAAATACTAGAGGACTCAGCAAGTCCCTTGTCTAATGTTTGTCGATGTTGGTATTTCGTCTGCCCATTTTCTTTCGATCGATATGTGAGTCGATGTGTGGAGAATGTTGTTTCACTATTTCTACTAGGCTGTTTGGTATATGTTTATATTTTGGTATGTCAATTACGTCACTCAGCCTATTCTGTCGACGAAGAACAGACAGCCGGTTTCCCTATTAAATAGATATTTCCACGATTTGCTTTATTATGAATCTAGCTTAAGAAGGTTGATCTATTCTTTCTGAACCCGTGTTGTTTTTCTGATATACTTATACAGCCACTGATCATCGACTTCATGAATTTTAGTAAATGGTTTCATTGAACTCAGCAATGTTATGCCTCTATAATTTTCAGGAGACTTTTACTCCATTTACGCGGAATATTTTAGATGTAAAGATTTTATTGAAAAGATTTGCGAGGTCATTAATCAGGTATTCCCCGCCATACATTAAAAGTTCTTTTGGTAGGTCGTCCATAAGATTAAAGACAGGAAAGCACCGGTTCCTGTCTTTAATCTTATGTGCGGTTTCTGACCACTAACTTGTGTTCCTAATAATTTTCATTAAAATAACACAAAACATGCATTTTTGCAAAAGGATGTCAGTGAACGTTTTACTGATTATATGCAGGCGAATGGATGATTCCCTAAAATCCAGAAAGATCTAGTATTGTAATGTCCTTTCTTGACTATGCTAAATTACTAAAAATAAAGAACAAAGAACTAGCACTATTTGATTATAGATGGCGCATGTAACAAATACGTTTTCTGGTTTGAATTTAAATGCGTGGTATTTTCTATATGTAATATTGCATGTGGTAAGCCTAGAAAATTCTTACCGCTTTTAAAAAGTTTGGGCAACACTGTTTTAAAGCATTAATTTTGTGCTATCGGCATTTTATTATATATAATCTATTTTAGTTTGAATTATTCATAATTCTTAAAATACAATATAACGCCAAAAAGCATACCTAATCTGTTTGCAAAAATGAATATATAAAGAACCTTTCAAAGTGCCATACATAAAATCTACAGTTAATAAAAGAAAAGGCAAAGGAAAAAACTCAACAACACATTATTTTATCGTATAAATTATGCACTTCCACAGCGGGAGAACCTTCAGAAAACTACTTTGTTTATGGGGATTGCGTGATGTCATTATATTATGTGGCCAGTTATTTGAGGAACAATGGAGTTTGTAATTTAAAAAGTTTTTTATGTGAATTTGCAACAGTACGTATACAAATCATTGTTTTCTGTATACACACACGGTAAGTGTGCATAAAAGTATACGTAATACATAAACATAATGTAGGGTAAAGAATTCATTTATAAATCCTTGGCATACATATTTATATACACAATACTCTTTCTGATAAGCTTCTAATGCGTATAATATGCTATTTGTTTGCGCGCGATTGCCACATTTGCATTTGCATAAACGCAATTTTACCCATTTTATGGGGAAAACTGTATTCATGCATTCGGTACATATTCCAATTGTACCAAGAGATATTAGCAAAACTATAAAGCATTATTGTTGTTTGAGCATTCGAACAACTTAGCATGAAATACGACCTACTAACAAGTTTAATACATTACTCTAAAACATGTTAATTATATTTTTAATAAAATATAAACACACATACGAACTCTTCGTTTAGAAACGAATACAAGCCCATGTTGACAAATAATAGATAATAAAAGATGGTTCAAGAAAAATAAACAACATTTTTAATAATAAATTTAATTATCACTGTTGGTAAATGATTAAGTAATACTATTTTAATGTGTTAACATATATGCTGTTAAAAATTTTAAAAAAATACCTTCCAATGAAGACACTAAAAAATTGCCGAAACTTCAGTAATTAATTACATATTACCTATAAGCCGCATTCCAAGAAAAACATAATATAATAACATAAAATTTTAATAGGGCTAAGCACATTTATCTTTACTATTGAAATAGAAATATATATATGACGTGTCCCAAAATTTGCGAAACACCTGGATGGTACGTTATTATGTGAGGATCAAGGATCATGAGAAAAATATGGAAAAAATGGTCAGATTATGGTGAGTTTAGAAAACGTAGTTACAATGCGTTCTGTGATTGATAAAAATTAGTATTTTTGCAGTAAATTTTGGTTTTACCGCTAGATGAAATTTAGTAGTACATATATATTTTAGAATTACATGTTGTATACTGAAGAAGACAAGAATATAAATTGTCGAAACTCTAAATATGTTTTTTAATTGTTATGTTCATTTTAATCATTGACAATTAATGCAATAACATTGGCTAATGCCAAGAATATTTATTTATATATAAATTGTTTTTCCGGGTGTCCCAGCTAAGACTTTCGGGTCATATATCTTCATTATTATTAAACGAATTTCTATAAAATTTGGAATATAGACAATTTATTAAGTGAAGAACCGTTGCGCTATACTGAAACAACCATAGTATTTAAAACGTCAATTTAATAACAAAAGTTGATAACAAAGAACGACCAAAAAACGAGAACACTAAAACAAAAATCAGATGAAAATGTCATAGTAAATGTACCACCATCCGCTTCAATACATCTCTCTAAACAAATCCTAACATCATCGGTTACGTTTCGCATCATGTTAGCATTTATTAATGCAAATGCTACTCGGATTCTGTTCTGCAAATCTTCAGGAGTTGTAGGCGGTGTTGAATATACTTTTGTTTTGACGTATCCCCACAGGAAGTAGTTACAGGGTGTGTTTTACTGCATTTTTTCTGTAGAGGTTTGATTTTTGGTGCTTAACCATCTAAAGATATTTTCGTGGAATTTTAAAAAAAGAAGGATGAGTGAAAATTACATTTTTTAACTTTCACTAAATTCAAAAGTAACAAAACAATCCTCATTCAATAAAGTATCTACATATTAAATTTCAAAAAAATTCGTTCAATATTAATGGAGATATATGACCCGAATGTCTTATCTGGGACACTCTATATATATAATAAATCACAATTATTTAGTTTCAAAAAAATTATGTTTACACACTACATAATATGTAGATAATTTATACGATAAAATAATGTGTTGTTGAGTATTTTCCTTTGCCTTTTCTTTTATTAACTGTAGATTTTATGTATGGCACTTTGAAAGGTTCTTTATATATTCATTTTTGCAAACAGATTTAGGTATGCTTTTTGGCGATATATTGTATTTTAAGAATTATGAATAATTCAAACTAAAATAGATTATATATAATAAAATGCCGATAGCACAAAATTAATGCTTTAAAACAGTGTTGCCCAAACTTTTTAAAAGCGGTAAGAATTTTCTAGGCTTACCACATGCAATATTACATATAGAAAATACCACGCATTTAAATTCAAACCAGAAAACGTATTTGTTACATGCGCCATCTATAATCAAATAGTGCTAGTTCTTTGTTCATTATTTTTGGTAATTTAGCATAGTCAAGAAAGGACATTCCAATACTAGATCTTTCTGGATTTTAGGGAATCATCCATTCGCCTGCATATAATCAGTAAAACGTTCACTGACATCCTTTTGCAAAAATGCATGTTTTGTGTTATTTTAATGAAATTTATTAGGAACACAAGTTAGTGGTCAGAAACCGCACATAAGATTAAAGACAGGAACCGCTGCTTTCCTGTCTTTAATCTTATGGACGACCTACCAAAAGAACTTTTAAAGTATGGCGGGGAATACCTGATTAATGACCTCGCAAATCTTTTCAATAAAATCTTTACATCTAAAATATTCCGCGTAAATGGAGTAAAAGTCTCCTGAAAATTATAGAGGCATAACATTGCTGAGTTCAATGAAACCATTTACTAAAATTCATGAAGTCGATGATCAGTGGCTGTATAAGTATATCAGAAAAACAACACGGGTTCAGAAAGAATAGATCAACCTTCTTAAGCTAGATTCATAATAAAGCAAATCGTGGAAATATCTATTTAATAGGGAAACCGGCTGTCTGTTCTTCGTCGATAGAATAGGCTGAGTGACGTAATTGACATACCAAAATATAAACATATACCAAACAGCCTAGTAGGAATAGTGAAACAACATTCTCCACACATCGACTCACATATCGATCGAAAGAAAATGGGCAGACGAAATACCAACATCGACAAACATTAGACAAGGTGACTTGCTGAGTCCTCTAGTATTTAATCCAATAACGGACCAAATAATAGAAGACACAAACGGAAATGGGTACAAATTATCAACAGGGAGATTAAAACATTATGTTACGTCGACGATGCGGTGTTGGTCACTGAAAATGAAGAAGATCTACAACGACTCCTGCTGTCATTTGTAAGTTGTGTACTGCAATATTATATATTTAAGGTATATTAGCAGAGAGAAATGTTTTTTATCGGCTTATTAGAGATTTTATTATTAACTCTTCATAAGAATAATTCAGTTGGATGATAACTAATAGCGATGCTTTTATGTTTGACATAAATGTATACCGACTTTCTTTAACAGTTGACTCAGGCAGTCAGCCGCATTCCAGCCTTTATTGGAAGAATATTTGGGTGCATAGAACAGAGCCCGTATTTCCTTAATTGACCGCTAATTGTTCCTATAGTGATTATCTCAAAAATTATAAGAGATAGGTATAGGACATTGTTAACAAAAATTAAAGATAATAAAAAAAGAAACAAAATGCCTCAATAAAATACTGAGTGTTCCATTTAAAAAAATAAGTTTTTGGTACATGAAAATTTCAGGAAGTAGGCTTTGAAAAAACAAAGTTTTTTGAGATGTTGTCGAGTGCAACTTATACGAAATGATGCAGAATTTTCTTAGCTACTAGCGTTACCAACGTGAATGTTTTTACTGTTAAAAACAATGTGAAAATGATTTTTTTCTAAACACGTGTTTTGGTCAAATATTTAAAAAAAAAAATAGTAACTCAAAAACTTTTGGCTCAATTTTGAAAAAGAAAAAGCAGTACCAGAAAATCAAAAATATATAGGGTGTCATTTAAAAAAATTAAGTTCCGTGCATTTCTGGTAAAACCGGAACTGCGTCAGAGCTTAAAGTATTTTTATAATATGTGCCATAAACAACTATGAATCTTCCACTAGTTGTTTTTTTTTATTTAAAACACAAAAGACCAATCTAAGAAGCGGCTACTAATGACTCACCCTGTATATATAAAAAGAAAATATAACATTTGTAACTAATTCATATTTCTGATTTAATTTTGATTTTTCCCATTTGCATATCTGTATACAGTGCGTTTTTTTTAACTGTTGCCATAGGGAATTGCATGGTAAAAATTCAACTCCGTGTTAACTTTTGTTCTGATGAAAATATTTAAACCATTTTTGGAACAAAGCTGGAAGATTCTTTAAACTATCGGATAGATTTACAATTCAATATTCAAAACTGTCGAAAAAGTTTTGAAAAAAATATTTTTGTGAAAGCGTTTTCTTGCCACTATCATTTCTAGCAGGCTTTGTTTTAAAAATAAATAGCGGAAGCTCCTCAAGGCTATGAATAAATTAGCTTTTGGAAGACAGAACATGTAAACATTTATTTATAAAAAAAAAAAATCTAGGAACCATTAAAGCTCAAATAACAACAAATTAACAAACATTATCAGTAATTATCAAAGGAATTGTTCAAAGTGGTTTCCTTCAACTGCTAGACAATGTCCCAAGCGCTCTTGAAAATTTCTTCGAGTGTTTTCTAAAGTTCGCACTGCAATGGAATTACAAACTTCAGTTATTCTTGCCTTTAGTTCCTCTACAGTTTCTGGTTGTCCTCTTATGAGGTCATAAACTTGTGTTCCTAAATGCCCCCATAAGAAAAAATCGAGTGGTGTTAGGTCAGGACTTCGAGCGGGCCAATGGAATGGTCCATATTGGCCAATCCAACTATCCTGTTGAAATATTATTGCTCCGTTGCATCTCAAAGCATCCACCTGCGGGCCTACCTCCATTTGAAGAAGATCTAAGTATTTATGCTGGTTCAAATTCCCGTCGATAAAAAATGGCCCTACTAAGTGATTCCCTAAAATTCCAACCCACACATTAACTTTATCACGATATTGCGTATGTGTTTCTTGTGTTCTGTAGGGATTTTCTCTTGCCCAAACCTGTCTGTTTTGTTTGTTAACTTTTCCATTTAATGTGAACGAACTCTCATCAGAAAATAGAATGTTATTTAAAACATTTCGATTTCCATTAATTTTTTCCATCCAGAATTCACAAAATGCCATTCTTGGAAAGTAATCACGGGGCAATAGTTTCTGCACATTTTTAATTTTGTACGACTTGAACTTTTCCATTTTCAAGGCTTTAAAGCAGCTGCTTCTTGATGCGTGAAATTCTTCTGCCAGAGAAGTAAGTGTGGTGGTGTCTTCTTCTTCAACCGCCACACAGATATTCATTCTTAAATCTTCTGTAACAATATACGAGTTCCTTTTCCGTTTTTTGTGTTCATGATTTAAGCAGCCCGTGGCACGAAAAGCATTGTAATATTTGAGTATTATAGTTTTACTCGGAATAGGGCGATCGGGATATGCAGCAGCAAAATTCTGGCTGATTTCTCTACTGGACATACCTTTAATGAATGCTGTTACAAGTTCAATACGTTCTTTAGTTGTGAAAACAGACATTTTTAAAGAATTGTTCACAATAACCGGGTATTTGGCAGAACTTGACAAATGTCACTTTATTCACTGACATTTGTCAATTTTCCTTCTGATCTTGCCTACTAAGTTTTTTGTCCAATTATGTATGTTCATTACCTTCAAGTTTGAAGAGTAAAATTAGTCAAATAAAACTGTTTGTGGTTGTTCAAACAGTATGCATTCTGTACTCTTATTGGTGATTTATTACTAAAAGAAAAATTAGCACCAAATCTGCACCGCATCAAAAGTTAACAGGGGGTATAATTTTTACCATGCAATTCCCTATGGCAACAGTTAAAAAAAATGCATGGTATAGACGTTCAAAGTATTTAATAGCGTATACCAAAGGAAAATAACCAAAAAATATACTAGACAGTTGATATATACATTCAGTTACACGACATGATATCTTATTATAATAACATTTGTTTTATTAGTTTTGATTTATACTAATATGCAACACAAGCACAAACCTAAAGTAAGGATGAAATTGAAGAAAAGTATATACAGGGTGAGTTTTTTTGAATGTTTAGCATTGGGATCTCAGAAACTACTGGAGATAGAAAAACGCTTAAATGGGGAAAGATGCGCAGTTTTACGAATTTGATTTAAAACTGCTTTTGTTTCTCCGATAACTTTCATGGCTTATTAGATATTCAAAGAAAACTAAATTTTACGTTTTTCTTTAAACATGCTTAGCATCGTTAATAGTAATTTTAGAGAAAAAGTGTTCAGACAAAAGTTTTAGATAATTTTACGCCCAATAAAACTATGTAGCTAATATTTTTTTTCGTTCGCCATTATCGAGTTATGACACAAACTTGTGTTTTTTTAAATGGAAACCATAGTTGGTTTTGACATCATTAAAAAGCTTATTTTTTGCTGAGTACAATGATATAAGGTTTGATATGGTTATTTTAAAAAATAAAGAGGATATAGACATTTTTATGGTTTTTATGGAAAACAATTGAATTTCGAACTGATAAAATACAAACCAAACGAAAACTTATTTTGAAATCTTATGTAGTAATAAAATGAAAACTATAAGAACTTTTATTAAGGGCACACAATATTATTAATGTTCAAAGATACCTCCATTATTATTAATACACAAATTGCATCTCTTCACAACAGAATTTGTAGCATTGCGTACTTTACGCCTACCAATGTTATTAAAAGCAACTAAGACAGCTTCTCTTAAATCGTCGATTGTTTCATATGTTCTTTTGTATACTGTGTCCTTTAGTACACCCCACAAGAAAAAATCCAAAACTGATAAATCAGGGGATCTAGCCGGCCATTCAATGGGTGCATTTCGTACTATCCATTGATTACGGAAGTTCAAATTTAAATAATTTATAACATTCAGTTGATTGTGCGGAGGCGCTCCGTTATGTTGAAACCATTGCATTGTTCGGGTTCTTAAATTTAAATTATCTAACATTTCCTCGAAATCTTGTAAAAAATTAAGATAACGATTGCCAGTTAGTGATCCATCAAAAATAAAAGGAGGAAGAACAGTTGATCCTATAACACCACCCCAAACATTAAACCCAAATTTAATTTGTGGTCTCCTATGTTCAACGTGAAGCGGATTTGTTTGAGACCATATTATGTGCTCATTGTGCCTATTAAACATTCCACAATTTGTGAAACGAAATTCATCAGTCCATAATATTTTCATTGAGCAGTGTGGATCGTTTTGACACTGATCTTTAAACCATCTACAAAAAGCTATTCGTCTGATGTTATCACCTTCATGTAAAGTTTGTGATACTGATAATTTGTAGGGACGAAATTTATGCTTCTTCAACACTCTGACAATAGTGCGTTGAGAGGAGCCCATTTCTGTTGAAATTTGTCGGGTCGATATAGATGGATTCTGAGCGACACATGCTAATATGTTTATTTCTCTATCTTCATCCATCCCTTTTTTTGATAGTTAATTGTCAAACATTGACAATTAACTATTAATTAATTTAATTGTAACTTAACTATAAGCGGTGTAAACGGCCGTTAATCATAAGTTTGCATTGGCTATGGAATTTTCTAACGTAGAAAAGCGTGATATGGTTGAATGTTACATTCAGTGCCAGAGAAATTCTACTAGAGCTGCTGAAGTTTATTTTAAAAATTATTTTGATCGATGTCAGCCGTGGCTACCTACTTTTAAGAGATTATGGGATAATTTAGCAGATTATGGTTCGTTCGTTAATCCAAAATCAAAAAAAGGGATGGATGAAGATAGAGAAATAAACATATTAGCATGTGTCGCTCAGAATCCATCTATATCGACCCGACAAATTTTAACAGAAATGGGCTCCTCTCAACGCACTATTGTCAGAGTGTTGAAGAAGCATAAATTTCGTCCCTACAAATTATCAGTATCACAAACTTTACATGAAGGTGATAACATCAGACGAATAGCTTTTTGTAGATGGTTTAAAGATCAGTGTCAAAACGATCCACACTGCTCAATGAAAATATTATGGACTGATGAATTTCGTTTCACAAATTGTGGAATGTTTAATAGGCACAATGAGCACATAATATGGTCTCAAACAAATCCGCTTCACGTTGAACATAGGAGACCACAAATTAAATTTGGGTTTAATGTTTGGGGTGGTGTTATAGGATCAACTGTTCTTCCTCCTTTTATTTTTGATGGATCACTAACTGGCAATCGTTATCTTAATTTTTTACAAGATTTCGAGGAAATGTTAGATAATTTAAATTTAAGAACCCGAACAATGCAATGGTTTCAACATAACGGAGCGCCTCCGCACAATCAACTGAATGTTATAAATTATTTAAATTTGAACTTCCGTAATCAATGGATAGTACGAAATGCACCCATTGAATGGCCGGCTAGATCCCCTGATTTATCAGTTTTGGATTTTTTCTTGTGGGGTGTACTAAAGGACACAGTATACAAAAGAACATATGAAACAATCGACGATTTAAGAGAAGCTGTCTTAGTTGCTTTTAATAACATTGGTAGGCGTAAAGTACGCAATGCTACAAATTCTGTTGTGAAGAGATGCAATTTGTGTATTAATAATAATGGAGGTATCTTTGAACATTAATAATGTTGTGTGCCCTTAATAAAAGTTCTTATAGTTTTCATTTTATTACTACATAAGATTTCAAAATAAGTTTTCGTTTGGTTTGTATTTTATCAGTTCGAAATTCAATTGTTTTCCATAAAAACCATAAAAATGTCTATATCCTCTTTATTATTTAAAATAACCATATCAAACCTTATATCATTGTAATCAGCAAAAAATAAGCTTTTTAATGATGTCAAAACCAACTATGGTTTCCATTTAAAAAAACACAAGTTTGTGTCATAACTCGATAATGGCGAACGAAAAAAAAAAATTAGCTACATAGTTTTATTTGGCGTAAAATTATCTAAAACTTTTGTCTGAACACTTTTTCTCTAAAATTACTATTAACGATGCCAAGCATGTTTAAAGAAAAACGTAAAATTTAGTTTTCTTTGAATATCTAATAAGCCATGAAAGTTATCGGAGAAACAAAAGCAGTTTTAAATCAAATTCGTAAAACTGCGCATCTTTCCCCATTTAAGCGTTTTTCTATCTCCAGTAGTTTCTGAGATCCCAATGCTAAACATTCAAAAAAACTCACCCTGTATACATATGCATATACATTACATATCAAGCAGTAAATAAAATAGATATTAGGAGAACCGGCTGTTTTTATTCTTCTTTTTAATTTGTGACATACTGGATGCGTTTAATGTGAGTCCCTTATATTTTGATATTTTTTATTTTGACAATTTTACATTTCATTGTTGTTGATTGTTTATATGTTTTTTTGCAGTTTTTATATATCTACGAAAATGTTATGAGAAAGATGTGAATTAAACATGGAAACGTTAACATAACAATTATTCTTATATTTTACTAGTTAACTTTATTTTCAACAGTTTTTGAGATCTTTACGTTCCAACCACAACAACAACAATTATAAAAACGTCAAAGTTTAGTCTAATGAAAGAACACGAAAGATGTTATAAGGGTAAGAAGAGAGACTCAACTTTTGCTAATCATTGCTTAGAATATAATCATAAATTCAATAATTTTACAACTTTACATGTTTTAGAAAAAAGTAAAAAACTTAATATGCTAGAAAGTTTAGAAATTAATAAATTAGGAATAATTTTAAATGACCAACTAGATATAAATAACTCCCCCCCCCCCCTATTCAATTTAAAATTCAAATATGTCCACCCCCTCTCAGAATGAGAGTATTTTTGTATTGAATGTGATGAAACCACAGTGTGGCGAAACATATCATCCAACTGAATTATTCTTATGAAGAGTTAATAATAGATATGATTGACGTTTTGGGTGAATCTGAAGGAAACTCTTTGCTAGCATCCAGACTTTATGCACAGCGATCACTGGTAGAAGTCAACCGAAGCCAGTAACTTTCGAAAGTATAAAGGGACAGTTTAAGTGAACAGAAAGTATTGAATATGAAAGAAAGAGGGGAAAAGCAATAACTGGTTAGGATAAGACGTTTATGGTAATTGCGAGTGTAGTCGAACACCCCCATACTAGTACTACGCAAATTAGTCATTTAGATGTAAGTCAAATTTGAGAATCCAGAATAATTAGGAAATATGAAATTCACCTGTTGCATATTCATACACAGGGTTAGATGAAAGAAATTTTCAGAATCGCTTATATTTTTGTCAATTGGCAGCAGATAAATTATCCTGGCTTTCTCAATTCTTTCTCACCTTCTATTAAAGTGAATACGTTCATCGTCACAATTTCCGTTATTATAATACATAAAACTCCCCACTTTATCACACCTATAAACTTTCGAAATCCTTGGTCATTAAAACTGTGGGGAGGAATGTAGGTAGTTACATAATTGGACCTTATTTCTTTGATGAAAATGTTAATGGAGGAGAGTATCTTTGCTATCTACGGACGGATTTTCAAAACTTTTTGAAGACATCTTCAAATATGTCAGTAAGCCTAACCTTTATTTTATTTCGATATTAACAAACAGTGTCAAAAATGAAACACTGCAACTCGACATTGCCGGAATTAAAAAATTAAAATGCGATGCTGTTTATTCTGCAAAATTATTACTTTTGGGATAGTTGGATTTAACATTTTCTTTGTTCGACAGTTGACCAAGGAAGTCGGGCGCCATTCTTGCCTTCTATTGGTTGAACGAATATTTTGGTGCATAGAACAACAGCGCTCGTAGTTCTTTAATTGACCGCTAATTGCTCCTATAGTGATTATCTCAGAAATTATAAAAGATAGGTATAGGACGTTGTTAGCAAAAATAAAAGAGAATAGAAAAAGGAACAAAACGCCTGAATAAAATACTGGATGTTCCATTTAAAAAAAATAAGTTTTTGGTATGTGAAAATTTCAGGAAGTAGGTTTTGAAAAAACCTACTTCAAAAGTTTTTTGAGGTATTGTCGAGTGTAACTTTACCAAATGGTTCAGAATTTTCTTGGCTACAAGCACCACCAAAGTTAATGTTTTTACTTTTAAAAACAATGTGAAAATGATTTTTTACTGAACACGTGTTTTGTTCAAATATTTTCAAAAAAAATTAATAACTCAAAAACTATTGGTTCAATTTTGAAAAAGAAAAAAACAGTTGAACAGACGATTTAAAGCAGTATACGAAAATTCAAAAATATATAGGATAAGTCATTAAAAAAAATTAAGTTCCGTGCGTCAGAGCTTCAAGTATTTTTACAATATTCGCCACAAGCAACCATAGATCTTCCACTAATTGTTTTTTCTTTTATTTAAAACCCAAAAGACCAATCAAAGAAGCGGCTACTAATGACTCACACTGTATATACATAAACTATATGATCGATTGATAAAAATTAGATAAGTTCGCTATCCACAATCATTAATGGAAATTTTTTGTTTTCTGATATGGATCATTTCTAATACATCCCTGGATTAATCATTATATTCGTTGTCGCGAATTTTCATTTGTTTGAAATCGAATGAATGGCCCGTCATAGTAGTATGTTTTTTAAGGGCGGTACTATTTTTGCTAAACTGATGTCCGTTAATTCTGCTTTTGACATTCTCCGCATGGAATTTCATATTACAATATGCGTTTGTAGTTCTTTGACTTTTTTGCCTTTAGTTTAGACCTGAGATATCTCAATGTGTTTGTGGTTTTATTCGCTATTATTATATTAAATGGTTTGAGAATGTTTTGAAGGCTTTCTGAGAGGTGTAGATAAGGAAGAGCATATGTTTTGTTATTATTGTTATTGGTTTTATTATGGTTATTGTTGTTGTTGTATAAAGCATGAGTTCTTTTTCTTTAAGATAATTTTAACTAGTTTAATAGGATAATTATTATTGGTTAATGTCTGTCTTACTTTAGTTAGAATATTAGTTCTGTAAATTGCTGAAGTTAGTATAATTGCTTGATTTACTAGGTTTCTGACTACATTCTTTTTATACGAAAACGGTGTGACAAAATTAAAATTTAAATATCTACCTGACCAGGTTTCCTTAGTGTACCATTCAGTTAAGATTTGTAATCCCTTATTAAAGTGGTTTCCAAAAAATGTATTAATGAGTTTTTGATTTTAAAATTATTTTCAAGCAACCATGTTCAATAAACGCACTTTTTAGCGTAGTACTCAAACTGCTCCCGTACATTTAATTATTAATAATTCGCATGTCCCCAAGATGACAAGTCGTATAAAAGAATATTAATCTCTGAATAATAAAATTTCATTTATGTATTATAAATGTGTACAATTTCAAAAAGAGTTTTTGACAGTTTCGGCTTAAATATTCTTCTGAATCTGTTGTATCATACCTTGCATTATGTTTTACACATAAAGACGTTTCGGTAGCACTCATAGGCGCACCACAAAAGCCAAACCGTCCGCACACGACATACAAAGTGAAACATGAATTTTTAAATATTCATTTTCGTCCTTATTTCGAGTTCTTTTCTAACTGACACTTTTACGGGAAAACTTGAAAGTATTCGCTGCGTCGGATTTATTATTAAAGTGCTCGAGGGTTCTGTCGAGCCCCCGTACGAAGACCGCGATGTTCGGACGCATAGTCATGTATAAAAAATGGGTGACCTCTCGTTCTCGCTTTTTTTCCCACTATTTTCCTAATAATTACGATTTTTTCCATGTTACCACGAAGTTTTCGTTCTTTATTGCGCAGAATGCCTATGAAACCTGTACCTTGTAATATATTTGATCATATCTTTCTCAGGTCAGAGGTGGTGGCGAAATTGGAATAATTTGTAAGTATGAAACATTTATTTTTGAGTATTTTACACACTGAACGCTTATTAGCAAAGGCCAGACAGGGGAAGACAACAAAATTTATATAATTTTAAATTTTAAAATAATCTTAAGCCGATGACATGTCAAATATTATTTAGTTCATGGGCAGTACAGTCTTCTTATTTTTTCAAGTTGTTATTTTTTTTAATTTGCTATTCTGTCTCATAAAAATATGCTACCCTCTTGTATTTAAATTATAAATGGCCAAGGCCCTAAACAAATTCGGTACCCAAATTCCAAGAAGGTAGTAAGTCAGACACCACCACGGTAATTAACCTTCTATTTAAATTTAGGAAGACGCTTGTCTATTAATTAATCACCAACTTATAACACTCAAGTCTTACCTCTTACTTCCCCAAGGGTCGATGTTAAATATGGGAGTCAGCACTGCCTCCAGCTACAGTCAGAGAAGGGCGATTTCGAACACAGTACTAAGTCGAAGGTTAAGTTGTCAGGGCGCCTATCCGTAAAAAAATATGCTAAACCCAACAGATATTCAGACCCCGGACCAGATCCAATGTAAAACTCCCCAGGTGATAAGAAAATAAGACCAACACACACTCATTCAAACTTAACAAACAGTTTATTGAAACTATAATTCAGGTCTCAACAGTTCATTTCAATTACTGTACACATACCGGCTATACTATCTAATCTCTGATTCTTCACGAGATATTCAAAACAAAAAAACAATGAAATGTAAATCACAAGCGCAACTCAGTTGCCAGTAATAAATTTCTGAAGGATTAATTAAAACTTAAATTGTCACCCAAGGTGATCCACAACTTAAAATTATCAATGACGTACAATTACAAAATTTAAGAAATTCAAAATGGTGAACACATGAAACAACCTTAAAATTAAAATAATTAACCAACAATATTCTTACAAGCACACAGTTATAAGGCAACTTGCCGAAAGTCCCTCCAAAGTCGAACAGTTTGATCGTGATTTGCAACACGTCAACACCAAAATGAAACACTCTGTATACCAGAGGCAACCGACAATCTATTCGACATTAGAGTGCAGACTCTAAGTTGTAAGGTATCTAATTCTATAAAAAACATAGCGCTAGTTAACTATGCTTTACATAAGGAAATGTGATTAAATTTAATTCAATAATTTCTTACGAGATTGTACAAAAATAAATTACAATGGTTGACTAATTGCATTAAATAACAACTAAGAATTTACACAAGACCGATGTGAGGCTACACTGCCCATACACATCCAAAATTTAGTTCAAGTTCTAAGTCCAAAAATAAAAAGGCTACGTAACGTCTCCAAAAATGACAAAGTAACCTCCAAATTGGGGTCACTGTTATTAATAAAACTACGTTAATTTAATAAATTCAAATTATAAAGGCTCACAGGCCACAAGAAGTTAAAATAGGAAATTACGATGACTTATTTAATTAGCTAGACCGGAAAATTGAAATTTACTGTTCGAAGTACTCGATATTGACATAAATTTTGCCAAAACTGTTTGGCCAATAATTTCTACGCTCTGGATAATATCAGGAAAATTTACACAGTCACAGTACCTTAAAGAAAATCACATCCACAGCTACCAAACACGATACCTTCTACGGATCCACACGTTACAAGAAAACTGCTCTCCTATCTTCGACTAACGACATCTCAAGAAATTAGCGTATGAAGGCTACAGTATTCCATTAATCTGCACCTTAATTATGTCTTCACCGCAAGATCCAGCAATAAATTTCCTTGGAACCGTAAGATAACCATAGCACGTGGTTCTTAAATCTTAACCAACAAAAGTGCTCTAATGAGGTCTATGCCATGCACCAACACTAGCAGAGCAGCTTAAACAATTCCCAAGCCACGACAAACAATATCCTCAACAAGTTTATTATAATAACGCCAAATCACATTAATGCTTGAGAAACAACATTAAAATCCGCCTGTACTAGCGATTGCACACGATATAACTCAACAATTCTTCATTTCTCAAACAGTGTCAAAGGAACTGCACCTGCTCTGTGATGTTTAATGCTTCCTCGATGACCGTTAAAGTTCAAGAGAAAGATTCTAACATGTCAAAAACCGACCTCAAGCGGAACACGAACATTTGCCCTAAAGACCGAGCGACCCAACCTGATATTTTAAATATACGACATAAACGCAGATTCAAACGACAATAGAAAAATGGAAAATAATTATATTTAATTTGTTACATAACTCTAAGCCCAAAAAGAAGCTCTAAAACTAAATTAGCAATAATTAAAAATACCAAATCTATTAAATAAAACATCGTACGCCATCTACCCGTCAACGCATGTATACGTTACACACCTGAGATAAGGCAGATCGCGTGGCAATAGGAATCTTATGAAAGTCCACACCAGGTGGCAGTAGTAGTAGGAAGATGACATTAATTTAATCCAAAATAAATTACGTATTCAACGATAAACTAAAATAATCCATTAAGAGATAAAATACAACAAAATAATTGTAACAAATTTAATAATAATAACACCAATAATAATAAAAATGTTTTTATAAATGTAGAGCAATCAGTCTAATAGTTCCTGAGGAAGCTGGCAATATAGACACTAAAGCGTCTAGTGAAACTGCAATATGCCTGTCCTTTTGTTTTGCTTATCTTGTCATTTCATATCCTGTCACACTTTCTCTTTCCTGCAATTATTCATTACCGTGACTTTGATGTTTTTTCAATAGTACCCACGTTTCGGTTTCATATACAGATTTGAAGCGACTATTGCATTGTCTTCTAAATCTTCTTTTTTCCTAATATTGTATTATTTATCGCATGGTAAAGTTTGTTATAATTTCACGTAAGTACTCATAAATTATTATAAATCTAATGTATGTATACGTTTGCAGATTATTATTTGGTTTCCATTTTTCTATGTTATTGTCATAATCACCTTTCTTTTCTTTATGTTTTTATACTATCAATTTCGTCCATTCAAATGTCTGCTATTCGTTGTGTATATCTATGTTTCCTGGAAGTTAGCACACTATTGAATGCAAATATTTGCCAAATTATGCGTTCTGTGCAACTTATTAAGAGTATAAAATTATTTAGAGTTGAATTTGAAGACATTTTTGTATAAAAACAATTTCAAAAATCGGATCGGAAGTAATTCTTTTACTTACACGTTTATTAAGAAGACAAATGTATTAGAAATGACTTATATATAAAAAAAAAGTCGGACACACATACGTATAAGACTGTGGTGTGGTGTTCACACCTAATTTTTTGCTTTTGATATAAAATTTAATAGGAATATTAGTCATGCCGAGGTGCATATCGCATTAAGTACGCCAAAATATAAATAAAATTGCTGAGGATTGTATTTTACTATCAGCTTTTGTGGAAATATTGATTGATGATAAAGAAGCTACAACATCATAAAACAATATTTCTTTAAGAATATACGATCAAAAGATCACCTAATTATAACCTCAAGTGAGTAAGACTATGTGTATGTAAAAGCACTTTTAATCATGATAGGCAATTCAATATCCGCCACAGAGATGAATGAGTACTTTTCCTCTATTGGAGAACTAACTGCGAGTAATATCATAAGTAATGTTGATCCTACTGTATACTTGAAAGGACTAGCAATAAACAACACTGGTTCTCTATATTTCAATCCAGTTACCAGCGATGAGATAAACAACATTATAAAAAACCAAAAGATACAGTGGATGTATATAATGTGTCAACATACCTGTTAAAACGTATTAGTGACGAAATAAGCGCACCACTGGCAAATATATTCAATAAATGTGTCAATCAGGGTGTTTTACCGGAAGAATTAAAGATCGCCAAAGTGGTTCCTGTATACAAAAGCGGGGACATTAATAAGTGCGAAAACTATAGGCCCATAAGTATTCTTCCAGCCATATCAAAAATTCTCGAGCAGATAATTGCAAGCAGACTAATCCAATATCTTGAAAAGAAAGAATTCTTAATCGGCAAACAACACGGTTACAGAAAAGGACACTCCGTAACAACAGGTATGGCGACGGTACTGGACTACGTCTTTAGGGCATTAGGCGACAGTATGTTGGCGGAAATATGTTTATTAGACTTAAGTAGGGCATTTGACACCGTTAGCCCTAACATATTACTAGAAAAGCTTACGTACTATGGTATACGTGGCACTCCACTAAAACTAATACAATCCTACTTCATGGACAGAAAGCAGGTGACAGAATGGAATGGGGTAACTGCTGATCAAGCCGAAATCAAATACGGGGTACCTCAGGGATCAATTCTTGGACCGATCCTATTCATTATATATATGAATGACCTGCCCTGTAGTGTCCCAGACACGAAATTATGTCTATATGCAGATGATACCTCGTTGTTGGTAAGGGCGAAGGAACTTGAAGAGCTAAATGCAAAATCTGCAGCTGCCATCCAAAAAGCAGAGAGCTGGTTTGCGGCAAATCAGCTGAAAATGAACCCGAACAAAATACAAAACGTGAAATTTTCCACGAAAACAACTGAAGATCGGGAAAAAGCCAAATTTTTGGGTATGATAATGGACTCCAATCTGAGGTGGGGACTACATATAGATGGCCTAGCTGGTAGACTGACGTTTGCGACATTCACCATAAGAAGATTGAGACATGCGAATCTGCAAAGGTGGCGTACTTTTCGTATTTTCATTCTCTTCTAAGTTATGAAACTCTCTTCTGGGGACAGGCGGCAGACGCAAATAGAATATTTCTACTGCAAACTGGCTATTAGAGCTCTGAAAGGACTAAAATATAATGAATCATGCAGAGGCCACTTGAAGACAGAGAAAATACTTACATTGCCGTCAGTGTTTATTCTTGCTGCTGTAACGTATGTACATATACCCACAAACACACATTTTATCCAAATGGAAACAGCCATGAGTACAACACACGAGGTAGAAAGCATTTAAGAACCCCTTATCATCGACTTTCAATGTCGCAGTCGGGTGTCGATTATTGGGGTCCCAAGCTATATAACCACTTGAAGGAAGAACTAAAGGACGTACCACCTGACGAGTTCGAAAGAAGAGTCAAAGGGCTGCTGGTTGAGGGGGAGTACTACGGCATCGAAGATTTTCTTGCGGTGGACCAGAGCTGCTGAAGGATATAACATTCTATCCTTTATCATTGTTTGTTGATTTGTTTGTAATATTGTTGATATAGTGTTCTTGTTATATACACTTTAATTTAAATTAATTTGGTATTTTATGACAAATGTGATAATTACCACAAGATGTGACGATATTTTGTAATGTTTTAATTATGGATGAGTAAATATATTATTATTATTATTATTATTATTAATGCTGGGGAATGCGCAGATCTTCTTGCTGCCTATTACTGTAATCGTGTTCATCACTATTCGCATAATAATCGTTACTGTGATCGTATACATATTTCAGGGGATGTGATATATAGAGATGCGAAGGGTAAGTATTATCTTCTGTCGAAAATATCCTCCCTAGGAGTTCAGTGCACATAGGGCTCTTATCCTTCGTTTTTTGTAGAACAAAAATATGTTCTGGATCTGTGAATATGTCCCAGAAGAGAAAACCATTGGAGAGATGGCTGTGAATGAAGGAAAAAGTAAGTAAGTACAGCAGTTTCATATATAGTTATGGTCACTGTTCTCTTATGTAGTAAATTCCAGATGTTATTTATTTTGCTAGCTGATCCACATAATTATTCCACTTTAATTCTTCATCCATATTCAATTCCAAACAATTCACCACCATCCCTTCACCAGGTCTTGTCCTCAGTAGCAGGATTTGTCTTCATTTAGCCTAAGTTTGTTAGCGGCAAACCTGCTATTTGCGTTTTCAGGAGCCTTGTATGATTATATAAAGAGCTCTCTTTCGCACTCATCTTTTACAAAAATAGAAGTGTCATCCGCATAGAATATATTCGGACACCAAGTATATTGTCGGATTCATAACTGGCACGTCGTCCACATATACAACGAATAATAATGGACCAAATATAAATCCCTGCGGTACGCCACATGTGATTGTTTTCGTTAGCGATCTTGTTCCATTCCATTCTACTTTTTGCTAACCATCAGTACTGCACCTTGAAGTACATCGTGGTCTACTCAGTCGAATGCCTTACTGAGGTCTAACGATTTTTCCATTATTTTGGGATTTGTGAATACATTTCATTATTTCAACCATTGCTGTTGTAGTTGACTTATTTTTCCCATAACTGTGTTGTGCCTTTGTAAAGTAGTGGACGTTTCAAGATATTCTGTCAGTCTGACAATTACCTTATCAAAGATTTTTGATACAATGGGCAAAACATTTATCGTTCTATAATTTCCGAAGTCATTTACATTTAACTATATACTGCTTGTTGTTGAACTTTATTCTCTGCTGCAAGAGTAAATAACTTTCGATATAACTAAGATTTTGGGTAGGAACATACTGAAATTTGAACAAAGGGCAATCGTTCCTACCAAGTTTGTGCGACGAGACAACACTGTTTATGCCACAATGTCGCCATAGTAACAATTATCATTTTACATCACTTATATTAATTTAGAAATTAAAAAATAATACCAGCAAATGAATTAACAAAAATAAAAATATACCACTATTCCAAATAATATACCCAGAATATTAAAATAAGTTACAATTTCTTTTTAATTTGTCGTATCTATGGACGGATCAATAAAATGAGAAGCGTATCTGGACAAATCACATCTAACTTTATATATGCTTAAACATCAAAAGGCCACAATACACAAACAAATCTAAATACATACGATCAGTGTTTGTTGTGTGAATAACTTTTCATTGAATCAGAAATCCGGTCAAATAGCTTTCCAGACGTATATATCCATATTGTACATATACATTAGCAAACTTATATATACATACATAGTTTGAAAAGCCAGGAAGTGTGAAAGCAAACTTCAAATTGGAAAACTTTTGTTGCGCGAAGGTATGATGCGTGTATGTTTGAGTGAATGAGGGATGTGCACGTGTGTGTATCCTTTTGCGGGCGCGATAAAGATGGGAAGTATTCAAGAATGTTCACGCCTATGAATGCAATTATAATTTAAACTGATGGATTATGCCAATGTAACGACCGGAGCGAAAAGATAAAATTAGAGTGGACGAGAAAAACGAGGTTGTGCGGTTAAAAAATACGTGAACATCATGTTTTATTTATTTTTACAAATATTACCGTCTATATTATAATTGAAAATTAATATACACGGTGATTCAGAATAAAATTTCCCAGCTTCATAGCTAGTTATTTTTAAAGATAAAATTTCGAAGTTTTTTGGCGAACGTCTGACTGGTTTTCGTATAAAAAAATTCAAAAGTCGGACCGAAAGTAACTCTTTTACTTACAGGTTTATTAAGAAGATAAATGTATTTGAAATAACTATCATACAAACAAGAAGAATGAGTATGCTTAAAACCACACGGCAGAAGAGAAACCTTCATCAAGGCGAGGTTAATAATACGAAATATACGCGTATAATATTCAGTAACGTATTAAATAAAACGTATCCGCACATTTATTACATTTACACATGTACACACGCGTATAATATTCAGTAACGTATTAAATAAAACGTAAACCTCAACCATCCCCGTATCTAAAATTTCACGTTCATACGTCAATTTTCAAAAAATTCTTCCGCCATTTTGTTTTCTTTTGACATTTTGACTTTGGATTCGTGATCGGCGATCTAAGACACCCCCGTGTCTAAAATTTCACATTCATACGTCAATTTTCAAAAAATTCTTCCACCATTTTTTTTTGACATTTTGACTTTGGAATTGTGATCGGCGACCCCCAAAACCCCCGTATCTAAAATTTCACATCCATACGTCAATTTTCAAAAAACTCGTCCGCCATTTTGTTTTGTTTTGACATTTTGACTTTGGAATCGTGATCGGCGACCTAAGTACCCCCGTATCTAAAATTTCACATTCATACGTCAATTTTCAAAAAACCTTCCGCCATTTTGTCTTTTTTGACATTTTGACTTTGGAATCGTGATCGGCGACCCCTGAAACCCCCGTATCTAAAATTTTGCATCCATACGTCAATTTTCAAAAAACTCGTCCGCCATTTTTTTTTTTTGACATTTTGACTTTGGATTTGTGATCGGCGACCTAAGACACCCCCATATCTAAAATTTCACATTCATACGTCAATTTTCAAAAAACTCTTCCGCCATTTCGTTTTTTTTGACATTTTGACTATGGATTGGTGATCGGCGACCTAAGACACCCCCGTATCTAAAATTTCACATTCATACGTCAATTTTCAAAAAAAACCTTCCGCCATTTTGTCTTTTTGGACATTTTGACTTTGGAATCGTGATCGGCGACCCCCAAAACCCCCGTATCTAAAATTTCACATCCATACGTCAATTTTCAAAAAACTCTTCCGCCATTTCGTTTTTTTTGACATTTTGACTATGGATTGGTGACCGGCGACCTAAGACACCCCCGTATCTAAAATTTCACTTTCATACGTCAATTTTCAATAATACGAAATACACGCGTATAATATTCAGTAACGTATTAAATAAAACATATTCGCACATTTATTACATTTACACGAGCGGTCATTTCATTTGGTCGGTTCGGACGTATGTGTATGTATAAATAGACGATATAAATACTCGCTTACGGTCCCGCGCTTGGTCTGATGGTAACGTGTCGTCTTCATACCCGTGCGGCTCGGGATCGAATCTGTTCTGGAACATGAATTTATTTATTCATTTAAATTTCAATTTAATTGAAATTAAATACCTCTTACATATATGATATATTTATTTATCTTGTTCCCGTAGCCGACTTTACCCGAACGAGCGTTACACATATCTGAGCGTTACATATCCGAGCGTTGCAGTCAGTCTTGTTCAGCGCCTACAATCAACGCAACGCGCCTAAAGAAGTTTACACTTCCAAAAATCGGAATGGTACGCACATACGAATAAGAAAGTCGTGTGATGTCCACACCTCATTTTTTTCTTTTAAAATAAAATCTAATAGGAATATTAGTCATGTTGAGTTGCATATGTTGTAAATGTTGAAAATATCAAGAAGTACAGGTACTTTCTTCTCTCTGCAGGTGGACGAATGTACAGATATCTCTAACTCTGCCAGTTTACATTATCATTCACAAGATACAATACAAGCAATGATATCAACGAAGATATTTTTTAAGTTTACTTGATTTTGGAAATCACTGCTTTAAACTAATAGTAAACAAAAATAAAAAGGAAGTGGTTTTCGAATTATTTTCTTACCGTTACTACAAGGACAGCACATCATGTTAGTAAATCTATTATTTAGGCCTATATTTTAGTGTGAGTGAGAAATGTGAAAAAAGGATGCAAATAGCAATATAAAAGGATACGTGTTAGGTGTAGTAATTTTGTTATACACATCTAAACGAGGAAATCTGCAAACTAAAAAAACTTTCGTCATACGTCATCACAATATACAATACTTCCGTACATGAAAGTAAAAACAAATAAAAGTTTTTGTCGTCTACTATAAGTAATGAACAATATAAACACAAAAGCATATTGAAAAATCTATGATATAATGTTAAAACTAATGCTATTCTATCGGTAAATAAGCTGCTTGTCATCCGAGCTCGATCGGTTACCATGTCGCTGCGTACGGGATCATTAAAACCAGATTTATGTTGTCTATAAGTGTAGTACACATAGAAAATACGACAGCATCAAGCGGAGAGATTTATCGGCTTGTTTAAATCGGCCTTGTTACACAAACATTCGCAAACACTTTCACGGTCTCTGTATCGTTATACTTTCAGACGCGTGCACGTAAAATATTTAAATGTTGCTGTAATGTCTTGCCACGTGTTTATGTTTATGCACCTTGTTAATCGTGGCGATCTAATGTTCACATTTCAATCTTTATTGGACGTTTAACATACTCCGGAATCGTATATTAAAATATTCATATGTCCAGTTTCCTTACACCCGACCGGGCAGTTATGAATTGGGAACGCAAAATATGTACTAAATTTATTTTGCTGAAAGCATTTGTCAATGGACAATAAAACCTGATATACTAAACATATATGAGTATCGTTGAAATGTGATGAAGTTTCTATTATTTTATTCATTCATGACTTTTCGGAATAAATATGTAAGAAACAACATGATAGACCAAACCTCTCTGTCATTCTATACTATTATCCTGAGTGTGCCACATGAGACTATGTTAGTCCCATTACTCTTTGTTTTTATAATTTACTTCGCAATGGCCTCATTTGTAAGCGTAAAACGTGTAAATAACTTTTCTAAATAGTAATTCTATAACACAATGCCCAAATTATTCATGATTCCTACCCGTGCCTCCAGCAATCATAATACGAGGGAGGATCAATAAATACCCGTGTTAGGAAAGAAGACGCAAGTTTTTCACAATTTTTTTTTTTATTTTTCAACGTAATCACCTTTTAGTACAATACACTTTTCCCAACGTTTCTGCCATATCTTTAACCCCTCCAAAAGATACGTTTGTCAAACTGCTGGTGCATTATCGTGGTGAAACAGCACTTTTTTCTTAGCCAAATGGGGCCGTGTCTCCTTCAATTTTATATCGAATCGGTCCAATAATTCACTGTAGTACTGCCCCGTGACCGTTCTTCCTTTCTACAAAAAGTCCATGAGGATTATTCCGTTGGAATCCCAAAAAATCGTGGCCATGACCTTTCCGGCCGATGGGACCGTCTTTGCCTTCTTCGGAGCAGATTCACCCCGAAAAATCCATTGTTTTGACTGTCGCTTGGACTCTGGCGTATAATAATGGATCCAGGTTTCATCGACGGTGACGACTCGACGCAAAAACTCCTGCGAATTTCTCTTAAAGAGGTCCAAATACTGCTTCGACATTGACAACCGTATCCGCTTGTTGTCCACCGTAAGCAATCGCGGCACCCATCGGGCCGACACCTTTCTCACCGATAACTTATCATGTAAAATATTAATTGCCGTTCCGTACGACACGTCTACGGCCTCTGCTACTTCGCGCACTTTCGTTGGGTGATCAGCGAGAATCATGTCGTGGACCTTTTCAACGAATTCCTCGGTAACCACGTCTGCCGGGCGGCCTGGGCGCTCCTCATCAAAAACAGATGTACGATCACGTTTAAATTCGTTGAACCAATATCTTACGGTTGTCATAGATGGTGAAGGGTCCCCATAGACAGCATCCAACTTCGCTTTTATTTCTTCGCATGTTTTTCCATCCAAAAATAAAAAGCGAATTACGGATCGATATTGCTCTTTTTCCATTTTATCGAGAAACACTAAACACGTGTGATACAACTAGCTGCCAAATAAAAACTAACCTATGAACACAGACTAAACAATCCAGACCGGCAACTTAATCCTAGATTTTATCCAGAGTACTCATCCTTGTTTAGCAAACGTAAATTTCAATACTCTACCATCTTTGTCAGATTCACTGAACTTGGAGATGAGATGGCGCTAGTGTCAATTGAAATGTTTGTTATGCTGTGGTTATATGTCATTCAAAACTACATTTCAAGTTTGACACGTTTGACATATTTTTGCAATCCTTTGCCGTACATCGTATTAATTATATGTTGATACAAATACGGTGTCCAAATGTTTAGTGTGCGGGTTTGGGCACGATGAAGTTAACAAAATGCACAGGTTTCCTGCAAATATCGACTAGTGAGTATAAATATTGTAAAGTTGTGCTTTAAATATGCATATTACAAAATTTCTTAGTCATCATATTATATTATATTACAAGATTTGTATTATTTTTGTCTTCTCGTTACTGGTTGTGTAATGTATAAGTATATGTATCAATAAAAACTATTATTATTATATCCCTATGTTTTCCTTGACAGTTTTCACCTGATTATTATATTTCTTTTAATCTTAGTAGTTTATTGTGTCTAATAGGTCACCGTAAGAGCGATGTTATAATACATGTAAGTAAAAGATTAATATTTATATTTCGTATCACATATTTAATATGTAACACCACAAAATTACACATAAGATGCTCAAACTATGGCTATAACTGTTACAGTAAGTAATGTTTATTACCATAGTTTTAGTAACTTTTGTGTATGTTTCTGTTACATAAATAACGTATTTAATAAGCGTATTCTAAAAACAAGTTCATTTCAAATTCCGCGCCAATATGCTGCTAGCGCCATCTTCGTACCAAGTTCACTGATGTGTGACAAGGATAGAAGATCTTGGATATTTTTTTTTCAAGTAGTTGCCGGTCTGGGTTGTTTAGTCTGTGCTATGAATCAGTCTGAAACTTATTATGGTGTTGTCTGACAGATGGTAGTACACGACGGTAATGCCAACTTCCCTCAGCAGCGCCACCTGTCTTCAAACACGGGTACTTACTGATCTTACCTCGTGCAGTGCAAACTCGATAATCCATACCTTCATTAAACAGGATTCTTCGATAATCCGGTCAAGAATTTCATTTGCACTGCGTTCTTTTTAACCCGGACTTTCGGATTTGATAGTACTCGGTAATCCGGACTTGTGTGAGGAGAACTAAGACAGATTTTTTAAAAAAAATTTTACACACCTTTTGAATAAAAATCATCTACCAATACATGGATGACTACAGCAATTGCTTTAGACTGGTTTCATTACTCATTTATTCGTCAAATTAGAAGTCATTTAAAAGTCTAACTTTGCCTGAAAGAGCTCTGTTGATCGTCGATAACGTCTCAAGCCATGGAACTATAGAAAAATGGACTATAATAGTAAGGATTGACAGCTTACACTTTACACTTTTACAGAAATATTTTTTCTACCAAATTGCACAGCAGGTTTGCGATAAAATGGCGAAAAATTTTTTTTATCGCAAATGTCTTTTACCCCATATTTTATCTAATAATGAAGAGAATGTTGTTAAATTATTACAAACCATTAACTTCAAGGAAACTGTATATGCCTGCTATGCAATGCTCCTTCGAAGCCTTGCAAAAGTGCTGGCGGAGAATTACGGCTCATGTGCGAGAATTACGACCCAAACACTAAATACGATTCTGAAGATCTAATTCCTATCAGTTCATAGCGGCATAGTCTGCTGACCTTGGATTGAGAGATAAAAGATGTTTCAAATATGCCCAATGTTCTCATTAACGACTCTCTCTCACAAACGTGAAAATACGTATCTGGCTTGATAATGATGGAGATTTGTTGCCACTGGAAGATATAGATGCTACAAGCGAACATCATGGTTGTAGTGGCAGTTAAGGTTCATAGGTAAATAAGACAAACTGGACTGTTAAGAACGACGAGACAGTTAAAAGTGCTTAAAGTGGGCATGATTTTCTTGTTCTGCATAGATTAGAATAAACGGCTTATGTAATAAATCAGAAAAAGATCAAGCAAAGAAAAATTACACATTACTTGTAATGGTACAGACTATTTCATCAATTGATATTATAAATTTATTGTATTAAATAATCCAATAAATAATATTTTATGAATATTTTAGAATATATTTGAAATCAATGAATAATACTACTATAAGTTTAATTCTCATGTGGTTATGTGTATGTAAATAAGTTTAGTTATGTATAAGCATTGTGGCGTCGAAAGATTATGTTAGTGAGATAAGCGCTACGACATCTATAACTCACACGGTGTAAGTAAATTCGTGTGTGACCGGGAATACCCAGACTATTTAGAGAGCGGGGAATCCCAGATTTCCTATTATAAGAAGGAAAATGCGTGTTGCAATGTACAGTAGAGTCGTTGACAAGTGAAGTAAATTAAGTAATCAAGTTTGTATTTAATTTACTATATCTTTTGTTATAAAGATTGTGCTACAATTAGCGGCGTATATAAATTATCAACGTCCTGGTCATTGAAGCCGCGCCTCAAGCATCCAAGAATAAGAAAATTCGACGTGAACGCGTCGAGGATAAGATGATGCCCATATAACAACAAAGAAGATAGCAGCCTTAAAATAAGGTATTTTTAAAAATCATTGTATGTAAATGTATTAACGAAATAAAGAATTAAACATTATAAATCAGTTTCAAATACTATGGTATCAAAAATTAAATTGGTCAATATCGATCATGGAATGTAAAACGCTTGTCTTAGTTTAAATCATCCTTTTGAAATAATTCAATCGATGTCAAGCTACACTGACATTATCAATAACCTACAAATGTGTTACCTACTTAGTTCAGCAATAAAATAATAATGAACTACAAGTTATGAAATAAATAACGTTTTTATTAACCAGAAAAACTAAATTACAATAATTGTTGGAAATGTCCCCCGTTTTGTTCAATGCACAAGTTTACGCGCCTCCTCATGCTGTGAAAAGCGTTTTGCAGCATTTCTGGCGTTATGGTTGCACAATGCTGAACAATTCTTTGTTGCAGTTCTTGCAAATTATGTATCGGATTTGCGAAAATCTTATTTTTTAAATAAGGAAAGATAAAATAGTCCATAATTGTCAAACAAGGTGATCTCGGAGGAAACTAAGTTCAGCAGATCACCATTCATTAAATTATTAACGAACCAATGACAGTACGCAAGGCGTCTGGAGTGGTCTGCAGGCAGAAGAGCTTGATATGATTGCATCTTATATGGATGCATGTTCAGGTCCTTCTTTACAATCGTTTGGCATGTTCCATAAGAATGCCGAATTTCTTGAGAGAGACGTTTTAAAGGTTTTGTAGGCTCTTCTTCCATACGCTGACGAACGTCATTAATAACTTCTTCTGTACGAACTCTTGGTCTACAAGCACCTTTTTTATGCGTCACAGAACCAATTTCGCGAAACACTTCAACACAATTTCTAAGGCATGCATAAAAATTGTCCGGTAATACTGCTACGGTTGGGAAGTGCTCTCGAAAATTGTCCAAACACAAACGTTGACTGTATTCCCAAGTTCCATTAACTAGCACACCCTTTCGAAAATAGGCTTCAATCATGTAAATTTTGTGCTCTGTGGTGAGAACCATGATTCAAAAACCGTGCAGGATTAGAAAACTTCAACACAATAACTTGACAGATTTTGACATTCAAAAAATTATGACATACCTAAATGTATGATGCACGCTACGACAATAATTTTAAAATCCCTGACCACCATTGACCAATTTAATTGTTGATATCCCGGTAGAAACGAAATAAGAAAAAAATATTTATCTAGATAATAAAGATATTCAATAAACAGCGTCTCAACGTGTAATCGCATAATGTAATTTGATCTATTTTTTTAGCGTTGTATGTTAAATATGTTTGTATTTAACCGGTTTGTTAATGTGTTGTTTTTCTGTTAAAAGCAGTTCATTGTATAAGATTTTATTTTGTCTGTAGTCACCTATAAAATCATTGATTTCGAATATAATTATTACTTAAATTATACAATGGTATTTTATTATATTAACACCCAATAATGCTTTAGGAACCTGTTAGTTTAATTATCTCTTTTACCCAATCGCCCTCGAGATTAAGAATTGAGCTAGCTGGCAAATAAAACAAAATAATATTAAATTGTATATTAACAGTTCCATTTTTACATTATATTAATACTAAATTTAAATGGAGTAGTTCCTTTTCGTTATGGCTCGTCAACGTGGAGCAATAATCCTATCATATTATTAATAATAAATATTTTACTTGTTCCTATACATACTTAACATAAAATAAAATTTAATGTAAGTATTCTTCGGTTTTACATCATTCTTGTTTATGTACTTTTTCTAGTTGTTCTGCATTAAATGAATTATTTACTTACCCAGATCAACGCGGTTTTAATTAGTCCGGATTAACGAGGTTGTACTAACATAAAACACACAATTATTACATGAACGAGTGATATAAGCAATAGTAATGTTAATATCATTTCTAGATATTTTGCAAGCAAAAACGAGCAGAATTAAGCATGACGTCGTTAAATTAATGAATAATATATCACGGATTCGTGAACTAATCTAATTATAAATTATCCTCTCGAATGAGTTTGGATAAAATTCATGATCTCAGACGTTATGTATCTGATAGAATTTGCGTGGAAATGAGTAGCGATCTGCTTCTTCTCTTTTTCCCGCACCGTGCCTGAGATTACGTGCGATGAACGATAAAGAAAAGCTGAAAATATGAATCACTGCGTAAATAATACGAACATGCGATATCAGAATTAATTAAAAAAGGCACGTCATCCCATTTTCGCTTTGGGCGGGCGGGGTGGAAGAAACGAGAATAGGGAACGGGGCACGGGGGATAACGTATCAACGTTGAAACGGCACGGCACTCGTTACCAGTTAGATTTAAAGGGAAATACGTGAAATTTCAGAAAAGCATGGTAAAAACAGAGTCGGATTTGTTTCTACAAAGAGGGGGATGATATTTTTAATAAACAATTTTCAATAATATAATTTTACAGAACAACATCGAGCGAACTTTCTTGATATTTTCGTACAGCATACTCTTAAAATTTTTTTTCCATGTTGTTAACGCCCTTGCAGTTTAATATACCAATTCTGTACACTATTGGTTGTCCTTAAATATGTATGTTATAGTTAGGGGTTAACCCTTGTTATCTTTAACAAATATAGTTAAATTTCTTATTTGTTTATGCGGAGTACTCGGTAAGAGTATTATTAATTTATCTATGAAATTAGTTTCTTCTTAAAAAGTTGTTTCAAATTAAGGTCTATAACATATCTAAATTATAGGGAATAGGTATTGAATAAAAGTCATAGTATACTCGAATATGTGTGTATTCAATATAAGCGTATGTGTACAACTAAACTAAAGAGAAATAACATCGCACATGTATATCGTATTTCCCCAGCTGTATTTTATAAACAAATAGGGTACTATGTATAAAGATGAATATGCTCATATATAATAGAGACCTCGCATTCTTATAAGAATAATAAACACACAATTCTCGAACGGTAAACACCACACAAGTAATTGAGATTTATATTTTTGTACAGGAAATGCCCATGATGCGCCCATGATGCATTTCTAAAACAAATAATATATCAAAATTGCTCCTGGTAAATCTGTGTTAAATGTACAATTTGAGAGATATTCACAAAAATTGTTTATCAATGATCTGCTCTAAAAATTTGTTTCCAATCTCTACATGAGCTCTACATTGTGTAATTTATAGAAAAAACAATAGCGAACCTGTGACTAAGCCCTGTTTCTTGTTTTCCAACCCATAGAAAAATTACAGAATTTGAAAACTAGCTTTTCCTTAAATTAATGCCAAAATAAGTACCTGCTGTTTTTAAAACAAAATTCTTTATAATTTGGGTCCCTAAATATAAGTAATCTGGCACTGTGTGTAATTTCGCGAAGACCGATGCCGGAGTAAACTCGCTGAGCGCAATTAGCACGGCCCCGAAACAAGCTCAAGTTAGCTTTATCGCCGACGGAATTGGAGTCTTAGCGTTTCGGAAAGGCGTTTTCATTACGGAATTGCAGTCGGTATTCCGGTCTCTTAAACACGTGCCCCATTGACATTTGTAGTCGCGTACCTACCTATCTTATCTGCGTCAGTAATTCCGTCGAATTAATTTGCATCTCGTCTTGCCATTGATGAATTCAAATAAATTTCTTCCTAATAAGAGAATTCGAAAGAACAAACACACTCTAATACTATTTCTTTGAATTAAGATCTGCATCATGTTATGATTGCAAGAGTAGGTCCTAAGTTCTCCTGTTTCAAGCTGTTGAATTTTCGTATTAAATTGCATAAACTGTCCTTAAAAGTGGTAGGATAATTAAATAAGAAAATCGTGGCATTTTAACTGGTTGTAGAAAATATGTAATCTAGATTAGATATGCAAATGTTTATTCTATGTTCTTATTCTAAAAACGATTCAAAATATGATAATTATTACCTTAAACAAACACGATTTTTGAACTGTAAACTTCTTTGGGCGCGTTGCGTTGATTGTGGGCACTGAACAAGACTGAGCCGTCACGCTCGGCTATGTAACGCTCGTTCGGGTAAAGTCGGCTCGAGTCGACTAAGGGAACGAGAGAAATATATCATATAGAGGTATTTAATTTCACTTAAATTGAAATTTAAATGAATAAATAAATTCATGTTTCCGAGCAGATTCGATCCCGAGCCGCACGGGTGAGAAGCCGGCACGTTAGCATCAGACCAGCGCGGGACTCGTAAGCGAGTATTCATATCGTCTATTTATATATATATATATATACATGCGTCCGAACCGACCCAGAAGCGTATCGGAAAATATCTCCGTCGAGGAACCATTTAAAGTTGTCCGTACACCCACGCGATTATATTTCGCGAACTGTGTTGCGTTCGCTAATTGGTAACTTCGCGGACGGTTAACCAAAAAATTTGTTGTGTGTGTATGAGACATTATCTCTATAATAATATAATATAATATTTCGCGCTCAGGTAAGTTTTAGCATTTTTATTAAAGTGATATGGATTACTCGGAAACTGAACAGAATATTCCGGGTGTTAAATAACGTCCACACGCATTTACTATAATTTGTATACCAATGCAAAAAAATGAGGTGTGGCCACCACACGACTTTCTTATACGTATGAAAGTGTTACTTTCAGTCCGAATTTTGAAATTTCATTTATACAAAAAATATTCCAAATCCAACTCTAAATACTTTTGTACTCTTCATAAATATATATAGAATGCATAATTTACGACATATTTGCAAAAAATCGCTATTCGATAAGAGTAAAAGTGGCACTTCCGGTCTGAATTTTGAAATTTTTTTTATACAAAAGATATTTAAAAGTATGTTCTAAATACTTTTATACTCGTAATGTACCTGCCTAGAAAGCATGACTTGCGAGATATTCGCAAAAAACTGATTTTCGATAAGAGTAAAAGACCTATTTCCGGTAGGAATTTCGAAAAACTTTATTAAAACAATTTTTCTCGAATTTAATTTTCAGTACATTTGAATTCTTTATAAATTTGTTTAAACTTAGTAATTGACGAAATATTTGCAAAATTCGATTTTTTCACCGAAGTAAACTACTACTTCCGGTCTGCCGATTTTGCTCAAAATCTAATCAGTTCTCAAGAGGGAGATTATATTCGTAAATACAAAATTTGGAATTGATATCTACAGCGGTTTGACCGCTATCGTGGTCACACACACACAGACACAGACAGACACACACACAGACACACAGACACACAGACATTTTTTAAAAACCACTTTTTTGGTATCAGGGGACCTCAAAACGTGGACATCTGCAAAAATCTCGAGGTCGAAAATTTTCATCATCACAATACTTCCTTATACTACGTATAAGAAAGTAACAGAAACGTTGAGAATAGAGCATAACTTTAATTGTTCATTATATACGAATTTATACGCATTTAATTCTTTTCTGTTACACAAGATGGATGAAGAAAATCAAATCGATGACAAATTAAAACGAAAAAGGGAATTGTCTAATGCGCGCGTGAAGAAATATCGTCAAAAAAAGCACACTAAATCTCAGCAACTGAATTCGTCGATGCAGGATGACCCTAATGTAATATAGAACGAAAAAAAAGTTGGATTTCGTATTATTAAGCTCGCCTTGATGAAGTTTTCACTTCTGCCGTGTGGTTTTAAGCACACCCATTTTCTTGTTGTTTTTATGAGAGACGCTTGGGGTAGCCATTGTAGAATACACATAAACAAATTGGCAAAAATTTTAATTAATACAGGCAAATATAGCGACACATTAAGGAAAAGTTATATAATTACATCAAATATTCCCAAACATTAGGGGAAGTTAACAAGTGTATCTAGTAACTGTCAAACTAATTTCTACATATAATTTTAAGACCGCTACGAAAAAAGTTCTTAAATTAAATAATTTACGTAATAATGTAAAACTCTTTTTACAACTAAACAACAATTCAATTTCAAAAATTAACTTCTCCTCCTTAACGAAAACCACCAATTCAAGAATATAAATATGACTATTCAGATAATATAAAATAGATTCATTTTTTACAACAAAGGATAGATTAATTCTATTATTCTCTTAATCTCTTCAAAATTTCACTTAATTGTGTGAGTCTAACGATTATTAAATAATTGACTTTTAATAATGTTTCAAAATTTACTTTACGATTTTTCTGTTACAGTGAAACGTATCCTATATGTATTTTTCTCAGTCTATAAATCAAATTCCATTTATTTTATACGTAACATTAAGATAATTGCGGCTTAGTAATCAATTTGATCCGATATATAAGTTTCACAAGTCTTACGACTTCCCAAAACACGCAGGTGATGATAATCAACTTGTAAAATTAAGTATGTATTATTTTTATACCAAAATTTCTATATTAATTCTTCTTTATTCCAAAATTCTCGTCTCATTCAATATTTTTCTACCTTTTATGTCAAAATTTACAAATCATCTATTTTTGTTTATAAGTAACCAGGATATTTTTCTTAGTTTCCATATACGTATTTGATTTTTCATAATAATGACATTTTTTTCTGTATAGTACTTTAAGTTACCTATCTTATCTTGACAATATTTCTAACATTGTGATTTTTTTTAAATCTTTCATTAAGAAGTGAGATTACAATAAATTTAGATCCTATCTAACATTTTATACATTTCACTAGTATACTAATAAAATTCTTCTATTTTATATACGAATGATCCCTTATATGTATAATTTTCTTGAGACGTTAATTTTTTTTTATACTATAAATGTTGACAATTTAAATCATTATAATATATATATATATATATATATATAGGTATATATATATATATATATATATATACAGGGTGTTCCTAAATATCATGTACATAAGGAAGGGGGTAACTATTTGGTTTATTTTGTGCCTAAAATTTCATATAAACATAGGTCTGCAAACGCTTCGTTACCAATATGCAGGGTGTTGAAATTTCAAGAATTTTTCACTTTTTACTGTATAGCTCCTGCAGTTTTTGAGATATTTTGTTCAAATTTGGAAGGTAGGTTACGCTATAAGGCCTGCATCATTAGCCATGCCAAATGATTATGTAAATCTACAGGGTAATAATTTTTTCGGGGTCATGCCCTCTTTTCTCACCCTGCACTTTATTGCGATGCGCCACTGCTAGATTCTAAAATACGCAATAAATTTTCTGTCTTGTTTAGAAACTTTTTGATCTCTTGTATTTTTTTCTTATCTCTGACCGTTATCGAGAAAAAAAATAGAAAACAATTTTCTGTAATTCGCCAGAGAAAATTAAATTTTTTAAAATGGTCTAGCATTCAGATAATCACTTGAGTTTATTAATTTGACAATTGACATTAGAAATCGTAAAAAACTGCAGGAGCTATACAGTAAAAAGTGAAAAATTCTTGAAATTTCAACACCCTGCATATTGGTAACGAAGCGTTTGCAGACCTATGTTCATATGAAATTTTAGGCACAAAATAAACCAAATAGTTACCCCCTTCCTTATGTACATGATATTTAGGAACAGCCTGTATATATATATATATATATATATATATATATATATATATAATAGATGTTTTTCTTGGGAATAGCGGCATATGTGAATAAAACTATAATTGATTGTGAGGTTTCAACATTTATTTATGTTTTCTTCAGACCTATTTATTTTTGTTTATTTCTCTATTAATGATCATCTTTTGTATTATTTCTTTTTTTTAATTCTACATTTTTACTTTCCGTTGTATTTTCTATTTTCTTGGTGGTAATGCATTTTAAAATTAGTATATACTAATAATAATTAAGATGCATTACCACCAAGAAAATAGAAAATACAACGGAAAGTAAAAATGTAGAATTAAAAAAAAAGAAATAATACAAAAGATGATAATTAATAGAGAAATAAACAAAAATAAATAGGTCTGAAGAAAACATAAATAAATGTTGAAACGTCACAATCAATTATAGTTTTATTCACATATGCCGCTATTCCCAAGAAAAACATCTATTATATTATTGAATATACGGCAAAGAAAAATCTAATTATATTATATATATATATATTATAATGATTTAAATTGTCAACATTTATAGTATAAAAGAAATTAGCGTCTCAAGAAAATTAGTTTATGTTATCTCTAGTTGTAGTTTATGTTTTATATATATATATATATATATATATATATATATATTGTGCGTGTGTGTGTGTTGTGTAATGGTGGTGGTTTTGCATTAGTTGAGGAAGAGAGTAAAATCAGGCTGACAGAGGGCCGCACCCTCATAACCAAGCCCAATATGCGTACACTGAAAGGCTTCTTTACCTGGTAGTTTCATACAGGGAGTAAAAGCATACATTTGCGTAAATATGCAAACATATACATATACATGTATAACTACATTCTCTTTGAATATGAAAATGTAGTTAGTCGACCAGCGAGCAGCACGCAGCACCCTAATGTAACACGATAACTAGTGCACGTTAACTCGTCGTCTACATTACCCCTAATGCATTTTGATAACGTCGGTTTAATGGGTCAGTATCCATCGAGTATACTGTGTATGTGTAATGAGCCCTCTCGTTATATATATATATAGGCCGCGTTTCTCTGTTCCAAGAGAGAGTCATAATCATTTAATTAACACCTATTGGAATCGATATTTATTGTGGCGGTCGGTGCGATGTTTTAAACGTGAACCTGTTCTGCATTCACGATAGCGTTCGCAATGTATATTGAAGATAGGGGCTTGCTCACACACCAAACACACAAAGAGACAGACACAAAGTGCAGCAGCAGATATCGTTACTATTAAACGTTGAAATAGTATCCGCCAGAACGGGCGTTAAAACGTTCATAATAATCACTTAATAGGCACCTACTGTCAGAACGAAGTAATAAACTGTGATTAATGATTTCTGGAAATACGCGCGATATCCTAGATGATGCTCTAGTAGTAGATGTATAATAAAGTATTGTGATTAATTGTAATTTATAGTAATTTTGATGGCGTACGTATAATCTAAGTCTGGAAATAGTGTTATCAACTTGTAAATAAATCAAAGAATATTTTTAAAGTACTGCGAACCATAAATATACAAAGAAAAAGGATGTATAAAAGGAAGTCTGGTATTTCCTTAAAAAACAATTATGAAAATGACGAAATACAATTGCAATCTTGGCAAACAGGATTGATGGAGAGTAGGAGTAAAATATAATTAATATAATAAGAGGAGGATGATCTAAATTTTAGGGATCACAGAGATGATATTGCAAATAATACAAAATAGGGTAATAATATTTTTTAAGAAACGTTAGAGTTAATCGAAGAGAAACTAAGAATGTTTAGTATACTAGCATTTATTTATTAAGTATGAGCAACTTATAATACTTTTATAAAGTTGATATTTAGCAAATAAATTTGGCAAGAATATTGAAAAAACAAATTTTAGAAACATGACAGACCTATTATAACTTGCATACATTTTGTTGAATAATGTACATAACAATTTAGATTACCCATGTGGATTATATTGTTCTCGATTACACAAATATGACTAAGATTAATTTGATTTTTAGAAAGCTGTCGTTGAATCACAATTTATACATACTACCACGATTGAGTTATTAAAGCTATTCAATATACTTTTTTAAAATAGTAATTAATGCAGTAAATGTGGATATGTATTTAAGAAAACTATCGACTTGCCAAAATGTGAAATAATTTTGAAATTGTTTCTTTAAAAGTAATGTTCAAATGTTTCTGATAATTTTAGAAGAATAGCTATGGGTTTATAAAGTGTTGGAAGAAATAGAAGGCTCTCGAACAAGAATCAATTATGTCTTATATAACTTAAACAACTCTGAAAATTAGGGATCAGCAATCATGGTTCCATGTACTCGGCATTCAGGGGTACATTGCTCTGCAATATTGCTATTATGTATTTACTATTACTTGGTAAGTATAGAGATACAAGTACTTACCAAGTAACAGTAACTACATTTGCTCTAAAAGCAATTATGCAGGGCAATGTACCCCTACTACCGATCAAATGGAACCCTGGCTGCCGAACTCTACTGATAGCCAACCACCGAAGAAACTTTAGTATCTATGAATGAATACTTTACAGACTTAGCAGTATTACAAGCCTGCTCAAGTTAACTAAATATCATAACAGTCTAAAAAATAACAGTATAATAATAATAATAATAATCTTTTTTTTGTGACGGGAAAAAAAGTTGACATTTTATCCTTCTTGACAGGTAATAAAATGTCACTTTATCAACCCGGGAAAAAAGTACTCACTTTTTTCCCGGGGAAAAAAGTGCTCACTTTTTGCCCGCTTAAATTGACAGATATTTGATTATTTTACAGGTTTCCATTAGCAACGCAGGTGTAATGTCACTTGAAATGTCACATCGATTGATTTTCTGACTTCAATATATAGTATTTACGTGATTTTTTCAATATTAAATCGTCGTTTTTCCCATCACAGAAAAAAATAGTGTATTATACACGGGAAAAAAATTAGATTTTAGCTCTCGGTAATTTATCTCACTCCGCTTCGCGTCGTGAGATAAAACCTTACCTCGAGCTAAAATCTAATACTTTTTTCCCTTGTATAATAAATAACTATTATTGTCAATGTTTTCATTAGAAATATTGACATTGTCATATTATACATTATAAAATTATTTATAATAATAGTCATTAACATGTAACAATTGTACACGCACAAATTTAAGTCAAAATTATTATCAATAAATGGAACAACATGCCTTTTTTTTTGGTGAAAATTAAATTCCGACTCGTCTATTGTAATACTGTACGACTATATTAGCAATAATAATAATAAGCTTTATTGTCTTAGACATTCACAATAAGGTACTGACGTCATATTATATATTATACAATTCTTGACAATAACAGTCATTAACATATAAACATTATAGACTCAAAAATTTAAGTCAAATGCTTTCGCTTTGTTTTTGACAGGTTCATTGGACCTTTTCATTACTATCAATAACTTGAACAACCATCTTTTGCCTAAGATCATATTACAACTGGTCTATTGAAATACTGTGCGGATATATTAGCAATTCTTTTTAATCATATAATTAACATTCAAAATTGTAAACAGTCGCAAAACATAAATAGCAAAACCAATATACAAAATTAAAATCTACAAATAAAAAACGCGTGCCCTTTGACGGACTGTCAAAGGCATTCGATTGTGTACATCATATTTATCAAATAGGAAAAGTGTCAATAGGGAAGTGTATTTGTGGCACACGAAAACACCAGACACGAGATTAAGTCGGAATAGGGCCCAACAGAATTTGGTGTTCCCCAGACCACAATTCTAGGACCGCTATTTGTTTTATACATTAACGATCTTACAGAAGCAAACGAAAACCTCGTCATGATGCTTGTAGATGATTCTTCGTATAGTACACGTGCAAAGTCATGAAAGGGAGTAGTTCAAAAAATTGAAGATAGCTGTCGTACTGTGTATATACTACGATTGCCTTTATTCCAGACTGAGATATGGTGTGATTTGTTGAATGTAATAACCAGAAGCAGAAAGAATATTTTTGCTTTACTCGGTATTTTTATCTTTGAATGCAGTTTTAGTAAAAATAAATTAAACAGACTTATTTGAAAAATAAGAATTAGAATACGTATAATTGTGATACCAGAGTGGTTCATTCCCATTTATTTCTCCATAGACACATTCGTCTAAGAAGTAAAAGGGTAGATTACACAGGGGTTTGATTACATCCAATAATTTATCACTTAATTTGAAGATTCTGTAGTTAACAAATTTGTAAACTAAATTAAAAGAATTTTTATTTCAATATTAGAGAACATGGTAAAAATAAAATTTGATATGCAATAAAATCGTAAGCTAAAAATAAGCAATTAATTAGAAGCCTTGACGTAAGCTCCAGGAAATCAAGCATACTTTTGAGCACGTCGAATTGATGACTGCAGAACCTGCAGTAACAATCCAACGTTGTTTATGTTATAGGACGGGTGTAGAAATTGTTTATGTAGAATTCTTGACATTCATACTAGAGTTGGATCAATCATACTGAGATGCATACTAATGGCAGAAACTGCAGCTTCACCATCTGAAACAGTTTCTTGTAAAAAAACTACTCATCCGTTCTTTGGGTACTAATAGTAGTACCTAAAATAATGAAGCAACTTTTTAAATATAGCAACAATTTTAACGAGTTTATCTTAAACGTCGATCATCCCATTTAAACATTATGCGAGCAATCTCCTAGCATTGACCGTACATCAACTTCATATCCGCGTATTCATTATATGTGTATTCCAATCGAGTAACGATACAGTAGTACCCCCATATCCGCGGGGGTTTGGTTCTGTGGTCTTCCGCGGATACTGAAAACCGCGGATAGTAGCGAACGCTTTAGTTTCGAGTACAATATGAAATATGAAGCAAAGTTAAAACAATGAAACAAGAAAAAATAAGTTATATAATATTTATTTAAAATAAATAAACAATAAATAAATAAATATTCTTGTGCTGTGGCACAAATATAATTTAAGTTTAATAAATATATAAGTTCATACATATCTATATATATGTAGTACATATTTACATACACAACAAGAAAATATACAACAACAAAAACTTTATCATCGTGAGCTACATATTCATTCATCATCCTCCAAGTCCGAGTTAGCATTCGATTGTTTACTTATCATAAGAGAGCGCCAAATTCAGGGGATGACTCATATATACGACGATATATCGACAAATGCTCCTATAACTTTTATATTTATTGATATAACGCGTTTTCTGCTCATCATAGGTTAATCGCGGATGACTGAAACCGCGGATACGGAGTCAGTGGATAACGGGGAACTACTGTACTTCGAAAATAGAATATTTCAGCACACTGTTAAAAATGCATGTAATATTTCATCATATATTCTTTAATGTTTACCTAATTTGTAATAGACGGAGAGCTAGCTACAAAAAACAGCATCGATTTGGTACACGGCGTTTGAGTTCGTGAACTGTAAGAAAATACTTACTACAACCCCGAATGGCATTTCTGGCTGTTCGTTCAGGCCGCAAAAGAAAATTACAGCCAGTTTTCCACGACGAAAAATGTGCCGGAAAAACTGATGAGGTACACGCGTGAAAATTGATGCATGCTAATGTGAGAACCTCAACTAAGAGCGGTACACTAATGCCAGAAATGAAAAAGGTTGGGAAACCCTCGCCAGACGCGACTCAGAGATTCGGAAAATCCCTACGAAAAAACCGACAAGGTACACGCGTAAAATTTTTTTCACATGAATTTGGGGACCTTCACTAAGAGCGGTGCATTAATGCCAGAAACGGGATCGGTCGGAAAACCCTCGCCAGAAGCGATCCAAAGTTCGGGAAAATCAGTCAAAAAAAACGACATGGTACACGCGTGAAAAATTTTTTTTGCGCTTCTAGGGACCTCAACTAAGAACGGCAAAACAGTGCCAGAAATGTATCTGGTCGGAAAACCTTTTAAAAAAATTAAATAAGGTCGACGTAAATGTAAAATCGATAGCATTCGAAGTCGTTATCATCCAGAGCTTTTTCATTGACACCACTAGAAATATTGTTTTTTTCTACCCCAAATCAAAAAAAAAATCATCGCGATACGCTGAAAATTCGCTGAGTTATTTCATTTTTCGTAGCGCGTCCGATTTCAAGCCGCTTTCCCAGTTTCTGGCGTACCGCGCGGCCGGCCGCAACTCGTCTTTACAGCGCGATAACGCGCGTGTTTTTAATTTCAACTGTGGCTGGGGCAAGTATGTAAGCTAATAATTAAAATGAAGCCATATGAAAAAGCGAGATTATTAGCAGCCGTTATAGGAACATTTTTAACCTTATTTTTTTTTTTTTTTTTTGACAACGCTGCAATTTGAATAAAAAAGTACGTTGTTGATTTCAACATAAGACGATACTTTGAAGTAAAATTCTCACGGATTTTTCGTGCTCTCTCGCAGGTATATAATTGTATACTACCCTCCCGAAAAATGTGGGTCCGAGCAGGTAACATTTTTCGGCACGGGCCTTACACTATGACCTTGGAGGGAGAGCAGATGCTGCTTAACTCCGGCGCTGTTAGTCGGTGACTAACGGTCGGAGTAGAGTGTTGTATCTTTCGTTCGTTTTATTTCTTCCATCATGATTTCGAGTAATTCTCCAAAGAAATTAAAGTGTTTTTTAATTAATGATTGTGAAGTGAAAAGTATGAGGGATAAAAATAACTCTCCAATTATAAAATTCACGGTTGAATCTTTAGAAAAATGCCGTAAAGCATTACACGTTAGAAACGTGTTACAGTTAAAGTATAAAAGTATAGATTTGACGTCGGCTCACGTAGACACTTACGGTTATCACAGTATTTGCTACAAAAATGTTACTGCTCTATCGAGTAGTCAGTATGAAAAAAGTGAAAAAGTGAGGCCGTATCGCCGGAGAAGTTCTCAATTAGCTTCCCGCTCAAACTCCCCTATGGTGGATTATGATCAAGCTGAAGCAGGAACTAGTAAATCCTCAACGTCTACGACTGACAGGTAATTGAAGATTTTTTTATTTGCCTAATAGTACAAATTTCCCAAAAAAAAGTATTCAATCCGAGTTATATGCTGACATTTTTTGTAAAATGCACAATTTTAATCGTATGAAATTTATTTGATACTTCGATTAATAATTTGTAATCGAAATATCAATTATGTGGGAAATCCGATGATTTACAGTAGCAGAACATTTGATACGTTTGCCAAAATATTGTACCAACGATGGAAATTTTCTGAGAGCGATTGGGGACGCAGGTAGCAAAACTGTCTAGAAAGACACAGCTTGTTTACATTACCAAGTGGGTACTTGAACAGTTCATTTGCTGTCATGCTTTTTGTTTTATGCTATTTAATGAATTTATCAAATGAGCTTTTATTGTGAAAAAAGTGTACGCTAAATCTTTTTTGTATTTTAGCAATGACAAAGATGATAATGAGCCGCAAGGTGATGTTCTCATTGGCGAGGATGGAAAAGTCGTAGAACATGAGTGCGTATTTTGCGGTAAATTGCGAAAGCAAGTGCACGGTAAACGCGTTAAGATTAGTGTGTCACAGACCCAAGCATTCAAAGATAAAATCAAAGCAAATGCCAAGGAAATTAACGATAAAAAAATGATAGAATACGTAAATGGTCTAAATGATGATGATCCCATATTTTTTCACGTAACGTGCAGAACTGCATATTATAAATCGCATTCTCTTGCGCCAACAAAAGCTTCGTATGGCGAATGGCACGTTTCTCGAGAAATTTATGCGCGAGTTTATGATGAAATTTTTTTGTTGGTTTCGGAAAAAGTTATTAAGAATAGAGGACTCATTTTATTACCATATTTAGTCAATTGCGCTCGGACATTGCTTGAGACAGAATACAAGTCTGCTTTCGGAACATTTCATCAAATTTTCACCGCTTACAAATTGGAAAGTAAATTAGTTGCACAGTTTGGATCTGAAATCAAAATATTTACCGTTGCTAAAGAAAAACTGAAAATAATTACGAGTGCAGATAGAATTGAAATAACTAATGAACAAGTAACACAGTTAGTTAAATCTGAACGTATTTTAGAGTTGAGTTTACAAATCAGAAAAGAAATTTATTCCATAGAAAAAAAAACACTCCCAAAAGATATCTCAGCTACTGATGTTATCAACGGTGAGTGCCTAACTATTCCGCCTGGATTGTATCAATTAGTACAAGGCATGATTTGTGGTAGCGATCCCAGATCCGTCAAAAGCGAAAATTTGAAAAGGAAAGTCAAGTCGGTGTGCTATGATTTAATTTATAATGCAACCCATGGAGGGATTAAACCCTGGAAACATTTATGTTTAGGAATAGCCTTAAAAAGTATGACAAGTAGTCGTAATGTTGTAGATCTGTTAAATAAATTTGGACATTGCAGTAGCTATCACATTGTGGAGCAACTAGAAACCGAAGCAACGTATGCTTCAACTAATCGATCTGTCATTTGCCCGGATGATATCGAATTGCTAATAGAATGTTTCACTGGGGTGTCATTTGATAATTTCGATCGCTTTACAGAAACTAGTAGTGGAAAAGATACTTTGCACGATACAGTAGGAATAATATATCAAAATATTTTCGATAATAACAACTCCGAAATAAGGGAATTGTTGAGCAACGACATTAACCAATTAATGCTAGAATTTTATCCAGATTTTGATAGCTATTGCGATAATTCGGCCGTTAATTTGAATAATAGTGACACTAACACCATTGACCTTGAACCAGTGACATCGCCTCTTATGAAAAGACGTCGGTTTGAGGGTGTAGATACCCTAATCGATGATTATATAGGAAAACCAAAAATACGAGCTAATTTGTTACCGGTTGACGATGAGTTGAGAACGGTCAATGATACATCTTACAAATTTGCACGTATGCTAGATAAATGCTGGGTTATTTCAAAATTTTATGAAGTACCTAGAACGCCCATGTGGGTTGGATTTAATAGTCTAGTTGTTATTGATGACACCATCAAACAGAGAGTATCCTATTTAACGCCAATCAACGAGTCACCAACACAACGAAGGGTCGTTGCAGCAACGCTCAAAATGAGTGAACAAATAGCTAGAGAATGTAAACAACCGGAAATTCAAGTTTCGTACGATTTGGCAATAGCTAAAGTGGCTTTTCAAATTCAAGCTGATGAAAAATTTAAATCAATTTTACTAACTCAAAGAACCCCAAAGTACCAAAAGTTATTTATTCATCTTGGTGCATTTCACATACAGTGTGCTTATTTCAAGGCTACCGGAAAATTTATCGATGACTGTGGCTTAACGCATGTCATGGTAGAAAGCGAATTGTTAGCTTCTGGGTCTGTGAGTGGATTTTTGAGCGGGAAACACTTCAATCGTTGCAAAAAGCTGCATCCGATTGCTGCTTTGGCAATTCAAATTTTACATTTTGAGAGTTTCATTAAACTACATGACATGCAAATTAGCGATCAGCTTATGATATTAATCGTCAGCTTGAAATCTAAAAAAATAGACAAAAACTTCTTTGTTAATACAGCACACGCTGAATTAATTGACTTGATAAATCAGTATGAACAGTACGTACAAGAAACTCTCGACGGTAAATACGGTTTAACTCCAAAATTTTATTTAATGTACGTGGAATATATAAATAACTACCAAACATTTTCGCGAAGTATTCGTATGGGTGATTTTGATATGTACAAAATTATGATTAACAAACTCGCTGATTTATTTTTTGTGTTCAACCAAGTTAATTATTGTCGATGGATTCTTTGGTACATCGATCAACTTTTGAAAGTTTCACAAACTCATCCTTATATAGCCTACCAACTGCGAAAAGGCTTTTTTGGTATTAAACGTACCGATAAGTCATTTTCACGAATGCCTATTGATTTAACTCTCGAGCAAACTTACAATGCTGATGCAGGTAGACGGCTAACAGGAATCAATTGCTTTACAAATTCGATAAGCGCTCGACAAAAATGGTCTAAATCTCATTGTTTTCGATCAACATTGACTACGCATGTTCATACTGAAGCTGGTCTTAAAAAAAATCAAGATACGACAGCCGATTTAGAACCTCATAACATTATCAAAAGCACTGCCAGGGTAAAAAAGTTAGTTGATACTATAAAAAAGAATTATATGAATCCTTTCGATCCTGAAATCGACAAAACTTTACTTTATAACATCAGTACAGGGAGACCAGCTTCGGCCGAGATAGCTAATTTTCTGTCAAATGTAAATGTTTTGGGTACTAATTTAAAAAATGAATTCATTAAGGAATGTTCTGAGTCACCGGATCGTTTTGAAAAAGCAATCAAATTGAATAAAATTTTAAATTTCGTATCTGGAAATAAGAAACAGACTGTGAAAGTTACTGATAAAGAAAAGTCTATAAAAATGCAGAGAGATTTATTCGGTAGAATATTAGTGATTTCCTTGAAACATGAACCGGACGTTCCTAAAATTATGACATTTCCATTGACTCCACTGCCAACTTGTTTTTGTCATTTGGACGGATCGATTTACTCAACAGCAAAAAGCGCGCTTTTACATCGTATTGTAGGACCAGACGATTCAAGTACTATAACTAATTATAGATGTGATGTTATGATTATTGACGGATTTTTTTATCTGTATACTCTACGAGAGACTGACATTACATATGCTAAAATATCAACAAGTATTTTGAAAAAGCTCGTCGCCATAAAAGCTCATAAAATTCATCTGGTATTTGATCAATATTTATCGCCATCAATTAAAGACTATGAAAGAAACAAAAGAGGTATTTCATCAGACCGACAATACTTAATAACAGGGGACATGAGATTAAAATCCGCTCTGTCGACAGAACTGCGCGAAACTAACTTCAAGAAAGCTTTTGTACAATTTTTAATACGACATTGGCAACAGGCCAAAATGGCAGTCTTTTTCGAAAATAAAACAGTTTTCATAAATTACGATGAATGTCACGAGTTTAAGCAAGAAACTGGAAATGATGGTCTACAGTCGGTTAAACATTCTATTAACGCTTTGTTCACGGCACCTAGACATGAAGAAGCTGATACTAGAATAGTTCACACGGTTTGCAATCTCGATGAAAGTGGAAAAGTAATAGTTAAATGCGATGACACCGATATCTTTATTATTTTGCTTGGAAATATGCACAAATTGAAATTTGAATTAGAAATTAGTTTGTTATTTGGCGTTTCCGATAATATGAGATTTATTGACGTGACTCGTATGTACGCTGAATTAGGAGAAAAATTATGTAAAGCACTTCCGGCTTTCCATGCTTTCACGGGTTGCGACTATAATCCGTCGTTTTACAAAAAAGCAAAGATACGGCCTTATTCTCTTTTGTACAAATCAGAATCATTTCAAGTTGCTTTTGGTAATATGACTGACGAATCTATGGACCGTAAAAACGTGTTTTCTGAAATTGAGAAATTTATATGTTGCATGTACTCTCAGCCAAAGAGCTCAATTACAGTTGATTCAGCTCGACATGCAATATTTATGAAAAAATTCGATTTTAAAAATACTGATGAATGTTTTGCAAAATTAAATGCTAAAAACATTGATTCAACGATGATGCCACCTTGCCAAAGAGAACTATACCAGCAATTCCTACGGTCACATTATATTGCTGCTGTATGGGGAAATGTCGAAAAAAAAATTCCGACAGAGCTGAAACCTGATGAATGTGGCTGGAAGAAAGAAAACTTCACCTACGATTTTTGTTGGTTTGAAGGTGACCAATGGCCAGCACGTATCAAAGATATTATTATAGAAAAAGTTGCAGAAAGTAATGGTACATAACTTTTTCTATCACTTCATTCTACTTTTTTTTTTAACGCGTTATTCAAGGTATTTTTCATTTATAGATGAGACATCTGAGGGTGCAGATGAAGAGACAAATAAAAGTAACGTACAAGATGAAGAAACCGACAACGAATTTGATGCGGAGAGTGATACTGATGACAGCGAATGTGACGTGGAGAGTGAGGCAGATGAATGAATTAAAGTGATGTCATACCGATTGCGTAATTTTTACTATCAATGCGCAAAAACCAGCGATTCTGTAAAGAAAATGAAGCAGGAATATTCATTCTGTATTATAGTTGTATATTTAGGATTTTTATAATTAAGTATATATTTTTGGTATTGAAAAGCATTATTTATTTGATTTATGATTCTCCTGTATCTATAGCTATAATTTATTATCAACCGAGAAAATTCATAAATCTTTTCTTTCCATGCTGAGTGTTTAGTATATAATCTTCTATTTTATTTTTAATATACATACGCAGTTTAAAATTTGATTTTATACAAACATACATTCATTTAAGACATGTAAGAAATTGAAAATTAAATACGCGCGTTATCGCGCTGTAAAGACGAGTTGCGGCCGGCCGCGCGGTACGCCAGAAACTGGGAAAGCGGCTTGAAATCGGACGCGCTACGAAAAATGAAATAACTCAGCGAATTTTCAGCGTATCGCGATGATTTTTTTTTTGATTTGGGGTAGAAAAAAACAATATTTCTAGTGGTGTCAATGAAAAAGCTCTGGATGATAACGACTTCGAATGCTATCGATTTTACATTTACGTCGACCTTATTTAATTTTTTTAAAAGGTTTTCCGACCAGATACATTTCTGGCACTGTTTTGCCGTTCTTAGTTGAGGTCCCTAGAAGCGCAAAAAAAATTTTTCACGCGTGTACCATGTCGTTTTTTTTGACTGATTTTCCCGAACTTTGGATCGCTTCTGGCGAGGGTTTTCCGACCGATCCCGTTTCTGGCATTAATGCACCGCTCTTAGTGAAGGTCCCCAAATTCATGTGAAAAAAATTTTACGCGTGTACCTTGTCGGTTTTTTCGTAGGGATTTTCCGAATCTCTGAGTCGCGTCTGGCGAGGGTTTCCCAACCTTTTTCATTTCTGGCATTAGTGTACCGCTCTTAGTTGAGGTTCTCACATTAGCATGCATCAATTTTCACGCGTGTACCTCATCAGTTTTTCCGGCACATTTTTCGTCGTGGAAAACTGGCTGTAATTTTCTTTTGCGGCCTGAACGAACAGCCAGAAATGCCATTCGGGGTTGTAGTAAGTATTTTCTTACAGTTCACGAACTCAAACGCCGTGTACCAAATCGATGCTGTTTTTTGTAGCTAGCTCTTGGACTATAAGCATAAAGACAATATGTCTAAAACAGCTGCAGTCAATCAAACAGCAGAGGAAGTGGGTATTAATAGGAATACAATGTACTGCATTATTAAAGAAATGGAATTATATGGAGTTCCAATTTCTCCTCCAAGAAAAAGAAATTATCGTCATACTTACAATAAATTGGATGAAGCACAAAAAAGTACAATTAGACGACATGTGCATTCCTTTTTCTTGAGGAATGACTTACCAACTTGTACAAAAATGTACGTAAATGTCAAAATATAATGATATCAGATATGTATATCCCTGCTATCCATCTGACAGTAAAGATATGTTTTACTTGTTTTCAAAATACAAAGTTCATCGTGTGTAAACTGTGCTCAAATTGTAGCGCCATCTACTTTATTCTTAGACTGAATGGAGTATAGTTAGGAATTTCACCACAAAAAAATCAAATCCGTAACATTTTGTAATGAATTAAACAATATAAAGCATTTTTTAATGAAAGACATTCGGATAAACTACATATGCAAACAGAAAACGTATATCAGATCGGTGAGAGGTTTCTTTTGCCGGTCAGTTTATATTATTGACAATGAGATGATTTGTATGTTTACAACAACCATGTATGTATATATAATTAAAGATATACATTTTCCTACGGCTCTTTATTTAACAAAGCAACTTAAGACTTACTATAGTGCATTCACGTTAACAGACGAGGTGGGACGTAATTAACGCGACCACCATGTTGCCAAATTTCGCTTATTTTTGTATTTGTCAAATCGCTTTATTTTTAGGTTAGGTGTCAAATATCCATCTTACTGGTGTAAAGGTTAATTTACCTTTTCTAACATTACATACATTATGTAAGTACTCGTAAATGTGAAGTGTAATAAAAGGTTATTAACAAATAACAGATATTTCATACACAAACATCAGTTTTAGATACCTCCTTTGTTTTCTAACGTAAATATTTCTATATTTTCAAATATATTTCCGCCTAAGTAACGAATTTAGTAACGTCAGTATTCACCACAATTCGTGATGTAAATTGTACATCCTATTTGAGATTATGTAAGAATATACCTAGTTTCGACATGTATTTATCAAAATGTACTTTAATGTAATCTACGACAGTAAGTTTATTATTTAAGTTTAAAAAACTGCAGCTCTAATTCTGATTGCCTCCAATCATACTAAAATCGTTTATTACACTTGTATAAGTACTATACCGGTTGTGTCAAGTAGCATTAGCCATAGAAAATCAATGTATACGTATATACCATGTATACGCCGCATACATATACATACGTATACATCGTACATACGTATGCATGAGAGTCCCTATGGCTAATGCTTGTTGGCACAACCGATATATATCGCACACGAAAAATTTTGAACATAACAAATCATCATATCTTGAACAACAACACGTGTCAAACTTCGATGCCCAAAATTAAAATAGAAACGTTGTTTTAGGCAAAGCACATATTCAAAACAGTTTTATTCAGTTCTGTTAGTGGCAACAATGTTCAAAGCATTTCACGCCAGTTAATTTCTTTGTAACTTTGATAGTAGCAATCATAATTAAGGAGCGTTTTTTTCAAAAGTCAACAATTGTAATAACGTTGAAAAATGCAATCATATTTCTTAGTGCAAATGTCAACAAAATCATCAGGATTTAGCAAAACTCATTAAGATACAACACGCAGTTCTGTAAACAGCATACATTATAAAACTTCGTCTTATTTTGTCAGTATTTTGATATTCGTCATGGAGAGCACAGGGGTCGAAACTCTTCTTGTTGAGAGACGATTACGGTGACATAATACTTTCAAATAGACAGCCATAGACATTTTGATGTTGGCTGAATTTTAATTAGATACATTATAAAAGTACATTCTGCATTATAATATATAGGATGAATAAATGATTATTCTTTTTTATTAAATGCAGATTAATTAGCGAAGAATATTTCTTAAAAGGACAGAATACTGCAAATGACTTTGGTTACAAAGTCACAGAGTACTAATTTTAATTTACAATTATTTATTTGATTAACAAACGTCTTGTGTCACAAAACATTAAATTTATAAATGCAAATAATAATCTTCAAAATGGCAATTGATTTTCTAGGAACTATATGAATCAATTGCAAAGAAAACGAAACAGCAGAAATATAATTTTAATATTTTACCCTTTTCATAGGACAAAATCAAGATAATTTCAAAGTTCAAAGTAAGGGAAAGTGTGGAAAAAAATCTTTCAGTAATTGAGCAAATCAAATTAATAAATTATACTAAATCAATATAAAATTGACTCTATAAACACTCGCGCATCAGATCTATATCAATAATTAAGTATATTTATTATATAGGCAAATTTCGCATCTATTAAGATATTCTGAGAGCAGCTATCATCCTAGAAGGGAAAGAGTTCGGTCGTGTGTTAAATGTAATAAAAAAAATCCTTTCAATATTATCTGAACAATTCAGTAACCGTTGCTTTGTAAGATTTCTTAATATTGAAAATATTGGCAAGCACAGGATATGTGATATGGAAGCATTTAGGTGTTTTTGCTGTATTTCGGTATGCTTAAAACCACAATTTGCCCACCAGTAATTCAAAATAGAAAATGACCCTTTGTATATTAATTAAGACAGCATTACGTTATGCATGAATTCAAACCTTCGGACCGGATTGATTTCCCACCCATATTATGGACAAATGCCGACTAAAAGGATTAATTCCCGGTTGCTCCAACATCCGTAATTAAGTTTGTTATTTTGAGTTATTACATGAATTACAAACGAAAATGTTTACATAAAGTTTATTCGACCTCTTACGCCAAATTTTGCTAACCGATGTTAGCTAATTCGCTGTTAGACCAAATCACGGTCGGCGCAACAAAAATACATCTCACCGAGGGTTTACTAATCAAGGTGAACTAATACTGCTCTAAGAGAGTTCGATGTAATCGGGCATAAGAATGTACGTCAGCCATGAAACTGCCGATGATTAACATGGCTGACCCTGTGTGTAGTGTAAAACTGAACTATAACTTTTACTTCAAAAACGCTGTCGTCAGATAGAGTATCTTAATAGCTGACGCTAAAGTAGTACATATATGATTTGATAATATCAGAAATTCAGGACAGATTTAATTGTATGGAAATACTCTGACATCGCAAAAATTGAGTGATAGTAACGCATTTAGTGCAACTTCTAAAACAGTTCCCGAACATAAGTTAAACATTGCGATAGGAACATACCCTATATTAAACAGAAACAAATTAAAAACTGAACCGTCTTTATATAACAAAAAAAATCAACGGAAAATTAATGATATCTGTTGAATTTTATACATCGCAATAAGTTGCCTTAGAAAGAACCAATGTTCAATATACCGCGCGATCATTTAAATTCTAAATTAGAGCAGTTTGTGAAATTTAAATTAAGTTGGTACCTATATAAGTACTAATTTACAATTTGAATTGTCAAAGTGACGTTTCAAAATGTTTGATTTAGAACATAAGATTTTTCTTACTGAAAGTTATTTTAAAAACGCCGAACGACAATAGACATATTCAGTACCGCACTGCATCAATGATTTTCAAAATGCCTTCCCTAATTTTCCTGCAGATTATCAAAAATTAGTCCAAGAAATTTACACATGTGTGGCGAAATTTCGTAATGTTGGAAGTAGGTAGGAAAGCTGGTAGTGGCGCGCCCAAAAAAAGGACTCCTGAGATTGTGGCAATGTTGCAGAAAGAATGGAACAGTCTCCCAAAAAATCTCTTCGCAGATTAGTCCAAGAAATAAACCTTTCATATGGAACTTGTCAAAAAAATTTAAAAGAAAATTTAATCTTTATCCCTATAAGATTAACGTCGTTCAAGAGCTATTCCCTCGAGATTTTCCTGTACGAATAGAATACTGTCAGTGGTTTTTGAATAATTTAAATAACAACAACACTTTGGATTTAACATTTTTTTCTGACGAAGCATGGTTTCACCTATCCGGCTATATAAACAAACAAAATATGCGTATTTGGTCTTCGGAGAATCCTCATGAGTTTATTCAATCGCCTCTCCATCCGCAGAAAATTGGTGTTTGGCTAGCGGTTTCTAGAAGGCGTATATTTCGACCTGTGTTTTTTGAAGGAACGATAAATGCTGAGAGATATCGAAATAATTTACTTGAACCGTTTTTACAAAATCTTCATGATGACGAACTTTTACATGGGTATTTCCAACAGGACAATGCAATAGCTCACAAAACATGGGAAAGTATTGCTCGAATTCGCGAGTTTTATGATAATCGAGTCATTGAATTTCCGCCTCGCAGTCCGGACTTAACGATTCTTGATTATTTCATTTATCCGTATCTGAAAAACACAGTTTACAAAAATAACCCACAAAATCTTGAAGAACTACAAGAGGCAATTTCTAATGCATGTAACGCTATAACCGTTCAGATGTTGGCAAATGCTTTTGAAAATATGAAACGGAGGGTTAACAGTTGCATTGCAACAGGGGGAGAACACTTTGAACACCTTTTGTAATTCACAATAAAACTAATTTATCTAGTAATGCTTTCATTTCCATTAAATTTAAATCGATTACACATAAGATTCACAAATGCCACAAAGTATAACATAATCGCAAATTTCAATTAAGCAATAATTGACATTCTGGACAACCTAATAAAAAAAATCCCGCCTGCTATAATTTAGAATGTAAATGATCGCGTGGTACAAGCAAAACACGGTTTATTCTACCTTAAGAAAAATAAAAACATTCTCAAGAAATACTACGCCGCAAGAACGGTTAAAGGTAAAGCTATAAACAAATTCACGAATTACAAACATTATCACCAGGATTTTATTTTGCGCCATTAATAAAGTTAGGATGAGATTTTCTTATTTATGAAGTTAGCAGTACTCACGAGCCGCCACTGGCAATACTGGTTGTGAAAGTGATACCAACACTTTAATATTAATTACTCTGTTGCATACAAATAAAAAATTGTAATGTTCAGTTGTACTAACCTGAAATTCCTAAAATAGAAGTCTACCAGGACACGATTAGTAAGCTGTTTAATATAGGATGTGGAGACATCTATCAGTAATTGACGCAATTTATTAAGGCGTTTGCGTAATTTTGATAATGTATACTATTTTGTATATTTGGTGGAATTGTATACCATGTACTATATTTCATAATTGCAAAATTTAACTACGTTTTCAAATTCTACCTTCAAAATTATCATTTTATTTTTTTCTAACAAAAAAATATAAGTTTCCTGTATGATACTAATTAACAACCAAATACTTATCAAGAGCATGCTACCAAAGTAATAACCAAGTAAAAGAGAGGCGGCGACGACATTTGTAGTTAGGTCAAGATTTAGGCCGGAAAATATTACCTTAAGGTTTTTTAATGGACATTTGTGAAATATTGATACGTAAGATTAACAGAATTACAAGATTAATAACATACACATATTTTCGTTGAATACTACAAACGTTATTTACTAACATTAATATATTTTATTAATTTGAAACAATTAAATAAAAACACATTTTGATTTTGTTAATATGATAAAAATAAATTAAATATGTGAATAAATTAGGAATATTAAAAATTAAGATACATATTCAAAACCGGACTTAATTTATAATTCCTACATATATAATTAAATTACCTTATTTCAATAAAAGTCCGAACTGTGCAAGTTAACCTTATACGACGCCCATGCTTACACAGTTGCAATATGAATGATGATTATCCCTTACGATCTCGACGGTCTATCTGGTAATAATAAAAAAAAATAGTAGGATTTTCCTAGTAGATTTCTTCCTTAGAACTAAAATCACTGCATTTCGATGTTATAAATAAGTATCGGTAATAATAGCAATTGATAGTTGACCTAACTACATAATTATGGCCGACAGACTTCACTTTTCAAAAAAAAAAAAATAATACCATTGTTAGTTATACCGCGAGGTCAAAAATTATATTGATAAAGGTTTGACATGGAATGTAAAACGTCTGTCTTAAGTTCTATCATTAAATGTCATACTGACAAATATGAATGACAGTATGACACTTAATGATATAACTTAAGGCAGACGTTATACATTTTACATGGCAAATCTTTATCAATAAAATTTTTGATCTCGCGGTATAAGCACTAATTAGTGTTTCCCTACTTTGAATACTGTATATATCAGAATATCTTACTGTAATGGTTAAATTTATCAGAATAAAATTTAAATTTAATGTTTCATGATCTTTACATGCAAAATATGCAACACATGTATCATTTGTGAATGATTAATATCTTTTTTATACAGTTTTTATGAAGACAGGTGATTTTTATTTGAAAAAAATTGATTAACATACAAAGACATACAACTAATGACTAAGATCACAGAAGCAGGAGCGATACGATTATTTTAAGAAATACTTTTAGGACAAAATAAAAGTATGAGATCAATCAAGATAACAACCTTCAGCGAGAGCAGAATAAAAATCTGTGAAATATCAGGAAAAATCAGAATAAGCACATACATATATTAAAAGTAAGCCAGTAAACAGTAGAAGTTTAAAATTTCTTGTATTATTTTTCGCTTCATATTACACACCACAACAAACTTTTTAACCTCTGTCTTAATGATGGAATTACCATGCTGAGAAAAACGTCGAACAATGTGAACTTACAAAAATCGCTTCTGAAATGTTGTAAGAGATAAAGAAAAATACGTTTTGTCAGCCAAAATTTTCAAGTGACTGAAAGCATTCAATGATGTTAAAGAAACCCTTAAGGAACACCAATCCTTTAGGCCTTCAGTGTAGGTAATTGATGAATATGTGAACATCATCAAGACTGCTCTGTATCGGGATGAATTACCTAAATGAAAAATTGACAGTAGGTGATAGGTATATAAATTCCAAAAATTGACTGTGTTTTCAGATTTCAAAAGCTAATTGGATTTTGATAATATTCACAAATAATACTTCTACAAATGAATGTAGTCACGTAAATATAACAAGTGAAAGTGGTTGATGCTGGACGTGTTCTCTTATTGGAAAACAAAATTATTCATTTAAAAAAACCTTTCATCGTGGATTTAAATTTAATGCTGGTTTAATGATGAAAAACAGTAATTTTAGAGAAACATTTCTGAATATCAATTTCTCAAACGTAATATTTTTGCATTATGGAAAGTTCTAAAAGAATTAGTCATATTTCAAAAGTGTCAGAAAATTTTCATCATTTGTCTTTAAATAAAACATGCTAGCTAGTCCCTTTCTAAATCTCAATTGTATGTTTATTGTAGAGAAGATTTTTTTTTTAATAATTCTTTCTTATGGAACAAGCCTCATAATTGTATACACAATGAGTACAAAAAGTTGGAATAAATTCTTTAAACAATCACGACATAGTTCACTGAAACATTTCTCGATTAGGATTAATAAATTTGTCTACGTAATAATAATATAATAATTGGTTTCTCTACTACACATATTTAAAAACATATGCATAACAAATTTTATTAGCATACTAACTGAATTGATCATACTTAACAGCTTGCATTCCTTCATAATATTCTTATCATCCCTGCACATCACAAGCTTCAATTTATTTGTTTACAATTTGATATTATTTTGCAGATCTCGGTTTCCGGGTGAAACCGAGATGAGTTCGATGTAAATGCTGACGTTTCGTGCAAGAGACATCTTCAGTGCTGCACGAAGATGTTCGTTAATTTGTAATAGCACATACAGGGTGCCCCACCGAAAACGAAACAGATTGAATATCTAGAAGGAAAAAACTTTTTTGAAAAAACGCAAAAACAGGTCGACTTTTAATCCAAGGGGGACACCCTTCCATCATATCTTCAACTGTGATACGTCATTCCCCTCCCCTCCATCACTCTAACCATTACAATTTAAATAGGGAAAGTAGTATATACGATACATCATTGAAAAGGTAATTGTACGTAGAATTTAGCAAAGTGATTGTTGGTTGCGCTATTTTTGATTTTAGCGCCCTCTAGCGGGAAAAAAAACGGTTACGTATTCCACAATGTGACACATCATTTCAAAGCTAATTTTATTAGCAACTAAATACGTAATATTTTTGACATTTATTTGTCATCATTCGCAAGTACAGACTGTCAGCGTCTTTTGTAAACTAATAAGTTCGTAGTTTCTAATATTAGAGCTCTGCAAGGTGTTTTGATTATTTAATTTTTTTTCAATTGTGCATTAAATTGCTAATAAAATTAGCTTTGAAATAATGTGTCACAGTGTGAAATACGTAACCGTTTTTCCCCGCTAGAGGGCGCTAAAATCAAAAATAGAGTAACCAACAATCACATTGCTATTTTCTCCGTGCAATTACCTTTTCAATGATGTATCGTATTGAGTACTTTCCCTATTTAAATTGTAATGGTTAGAGTGATGGAGGAGAGGGGAATGACGTATCACAGTTGAAGATATGATGGAAGGGTGTCCCCCTTGGATCATAAATCGACCGGTTTTTGCGTTTTTTCAAAAAAGTTTTCTCCTTGGAGATATTCAATCTGTTTCGTTTTCGATGGGGCACCCTTATAACGGTCATCAATACTCTTGTATATTGTTGTCTTGTACAACGTGCTTTTTCTATACCAGAACCTCAAATATATATTTTTAATTCCGTAATCCAGAATATTTGTGATGCTCACGACATACAACACCGTACTATAGCTAGACAACGTAACCTCAAGCCAAGGAGCGCGTTCGAGCCTAACCGTATTCAATGTATACCGAGCAAATATGCAAGGTTCTACATAAAAATAAAATCAAAATCCCCCATTCCAAAGTGTTGGATATCTCACCCTCAGATAAAGGCACAATAACTTCGCTCCAAGTACAAGGAGTGTATCGCATTCCGTCTTCGTGTGCCAGTGTTTATACGTAGACGAAACTACGCCGGCGATCAGCGTGCATATGTCTGAACACGAACGTTGTACTAGACTGTTAAATATAGCAGATTCAGCACTAACTGAGGACAAACTCCGGCGGCCATCAAATTCTATTAAGCTTTTGTCCCGTGAAACGCATTATTTTCCGAGAAAAATCCGTGAGTCAATTGAAACTCACAAAAATCCCCGTAATCATAATAGAGACGATGGCTATAAGTTAGATACGACGCAAGCGATTGGCTAGATGGGTCACATGTCATCAACGTGCATCTCTTATGCTCCTTGCAATAGTGGACGAAACGTCGGCATTTACGCCAAATTTGTCGTCGTTCCAACGCGGAAACCGAGATCTACAATTAGAAAACGATCGCGAAAGCGTACACCTCCGTTTGACATTATCTTCTTTCTATGTTTCTTACTTACTCTAAGAAGCTGATACTTTTTTACGATAAATAGTAACTTTTTAAGAAATAGTTTGATTTAGATGTTGGTTATTTTATTTATTTATAAATTTGCTGAGTAAAAAGTGGGGCTCCTATTTGATTCAGAAAACTTTAATGTGATAGCTTCTACACGCCGCTAAAGCAAAATTTCTGTTAAATAAATATACTTTAATAATTAGAATTTATAATCAGTTATCAATCAATTCATTGGTTAATTATTTGCTTACCAAAATGTTATTATGTTAAATTTCGCACTAGATATAAATCGAACATACATACCAGGAATTCCGGTCAATGACTATGCGAGTTCTGGCGCAAAATCCACTGTATTTTTATATGGAGGTTCATTTTGCATTTCAAGGTCGTTTGAGATTTATACAGGGTGTAATCACTTTCGTACACGAGACAAGTGCGGCAAACTTCAGAGCTGTGTTACGGATCGGATTGTATGTGTTACACCTCTCATGAAATTATTCCGTTCAGCTTTTATAGTATGTGTAGCAAACTTCAGACCTTTCCCGAGGCAGATGCCATGTGATCTAAATAGTTATCATACAGTTTACCAGTTTTCTGAGTGGTTTAAACAGATACTGAAGTGACCTGAACACCTTCTGAAAAGCTTCCTGACTGTGTGAGTGAGCAAGTGCTTTTGAACAGCTCTGAACAGATACCAAAGTCATCTGAACAGCTGTTGAAAACTGTTCGAAAGCAGTTCGGTATCTGTTCACAACAGCTGGGAAACAGTTCAAGGCCAATCAAAAGCAGTTCAGATTACTTCGGTTCAAACCAGTTGGAAAGCTGTTTAATAGATATTCAGACCACATTGGTATATGCTTCAGGAGAGGTCTGACATTTGCCACACATACTATCAAATCTGAACCGGTGTGAATAGTTTCATGATAAGTATAATAAACATACAAACCGATCCGCAACATAGCTCTGAAGTTTGTCATACTTTCCTTGTGTACGAAAGTGATTACACCCTGTATAAATCACAAACGACCTTGAAATGCAAAATGAACCTCCATAATACATAGGATTTTGCGCCAGAATCGGCATAGCCTATCTACTATCTTGAATTCCATGGAGATTCAAATGAAAAATGTGCTTATTATACAATGTCACTAATTAGAATTAACAGTGGTAAATAGAAAGACTACAATATTAAACAAAGATTCTCTTTAAAGGTCTCTTAAATAAAAGTACATTAGATTTGATCTACGAGGAAAGAGTAGAATTCTAGACGGGACTTGCCACGTTAATGCAGGTCAGTTATGACAATACTGACGGCTTTAGTCACATAATGGTGAATTGTGTGGCTTGTGGCCGTTACAAAACGACAAGAACGAAGAATCTCACTTTTTCTCTTCATCGGTAAGTTAATTTCAAATTGGCATTCAACATGGGCAATAATAATTTAAAAAATGGATATATTGAGTAAGTTGTCATATATCTGGCATGTTGATTATGTGTTCAGTGGCGTAACATATATATCCTAGGCACTTATTATTTGTTATATTTTAGAATAAATGTTACTATATCAGTAGATAAGCTATGAGAGTTCTCGCGCAAAATCCCATATGATTTAACACAGGGGTCTAAATTTTACTTTTCTTCCCCACCAAGGGGGGTACCCCTCACCCACACTTTGATTCTGTGACGCGCATACGCCCAGAACAGATTTGAACAGCTACTGAACAGCTTCTAACATGCTACAAACAGCTTCTGAACAGCTTTTGAAGAGTTTTTGAACAGCTTTAAAAGCTGTTTGTAGCACTTTTGAAGAGCTATTGAACAGCATGTCAGAAGCTGTTATGGGCGTATGCGCGTCACAGAATCAAAGTGTGGGTGAGGGGTACCCCCCTTGGTGGGGAAGAAAAGTAAAATTTAGACCCCTATCTTAAATCATATGGGATTTTGCGCCAGAACTCTCATAGCTTATCTACTTATATCAAAAAGAAAAAAAGGATTGAAAACAGCTGTGCATGAAACCAACAAAAGATTGACAAACAAAAACAAAAAACTGTCTGCTCCAGTGTTTTTATACTATTTCCTGATCATTTATCGAAATTATTCCACTATATACTCACTATATATTATGGTGGCAGTAATAGATACATATCCAATTAATATAATCTGTATAACCTTAATAATTCACAAGTGATTTGACGCGCAATTTTTTTTAACCTGTATTCCTTCTCCAACGTCTTATTTCGTAAACAGTTTTGCTTACTTATAAATGCCACCCATTTTTCAATGTCATTCCGCGCGTGCTTAATTTTTTTGTTTATTAACTGCAGTGTTCTTGGCACGAGCACTTCGTTTTAGTCAAAGCGAAACAACTCAACATATTGCTGACGATGTTGCAGCAGTACGCTTTGCGTGTACTTTGAGTGGGCACCAGCCACTTCTCTTGATTGAATCACCTAACTTCCGATTCCGTTCCGCTAGAGCAATCTTCGGGTTTCACTATCTGATAGGTTATGAAATATTCCGGATAGGCTTGTTCGCCTCTGTACACAACGTATTCGGGGAAATTCAGGCCGCCCGCCGAAGGCCTTCCCGCGACGGAATGGTGGCCGGGCGGGGCGTGAGCCATTTTCATTGCACTAAATTGTAAAAACGATTTTCCTAACGTCACTCTGCACAGTAGTAAATGCCTGGAATAATAGAAATTAATAATAGGGTGAAGGAAATACAGCATTTTTTTTTACCAATGGACTTACGTCATGAGGTTAAATCCCTATCACTACACAAGTTAGAGAAAATGAAAATTTTAACATGTCAGTATGTTGCGTGTTCTTTCCACTTAAAACTCCCAGTTCAAATATCTCGGAAACTGATAAAGATATTTGAATTTTGTAAAAAGCAGTTATTAAAGAATGTGATCGACTCTACTTTGGTCTCACAATTGTGTTTTATTATGTGAATATATAGATGGCGCTGCGATGTAAAAATATTTTTTGATCGCCATAATCTTCATTTCTTTATTATTATTTTTTTTTTTACTTAGAGACTAGGACTAGTACTTTTTCTATAATATACTTACGGACTAATTGTTCAAATATTCTAAAATTCTTACCACTTAAAAAACTACAATTTAATCATTACTGAGTGAATCAACCCTGCTTATTATCTAATTGCTACATATGTATATTTAAATTTGGATTTTTGTTTACCTACTATTCGTTTGTAATTTACACAATTTCTATTAAACGTTGTGTGATTAGTGTCAATATCCACTTTAAATTTATTAATTGCTCTTACACAATTTATACACATATATACAATTAAGCTATCACATCTGTTTGTCAAATGACTACACGCAGAGTTACCACATGTTTCCCTGTTTTTACATTATTTGGCAAAATGATGTGCAAGAATGTAAGGTGTTCATACACCTTACATTTTTTAATGGTCAAAATTGTTTAAATATGGCCGAGAATCACTGGATTGTGATCCCCGTCCAGGTCGGCCTGTTGACGTGATCACCGCCGATGTTATTAGAAAAACCAAGTGTTTGGTACTGCAGGATACAAGATTAAAAAAGCGATAATGAGCAGTTTCATTAATAGTTTAAGAAGGCACTGTTTTCAGAATTCTACACGAATACCTTGGAATGACAAAAGTTAGTGCCAGATGGGTTCCGCGAATGCTTTCGCCATTCCAAATGCGTGTGCGGATGCAGACATGTGAACAGGGGGGGGCACATTTATGGGGCAATTGGGTTTCGATTTCGAGCGGCATCCGACGAGGTAGCGAGGAAATATTCGTGATTAATTGTAAACTAACATTGTAGATGACTCTGTCTAGGAATTATTTGATTTATTTGTTCAGAAGTGGTTGTTTGAAGTTCTTTTTAGTTTGTTTTCTAATTTGTTTAAAATAGTGTATTATTTAAAGTATAATTATAATTATAAGTTTTCTTTGTTGATTTATTAGTTCAGAAGTAGTTTTTATTGTTAGTTTGTTTTAAATAGTGTATTAGCATAAAAAGACTTTTTATCTTGTGTTAGGTTAGAAGTTTTCTTAAATTATTTTCGCCATAAACGTAAGTAAGCCTATATCTTACAAGCAGTTATTCCATACAATGAATTTATTTTCTAAATTTTGGAACGTTAACAGTTAACATGGACAGCAGTGGATATATACGGAAGTGTATTACAAGTAATTGTGTTATTTTTTGATGTGTATGCTCAAAAAGAGTATACCTCCATACATTACGGATACCTTCCTAAGTAATCTTTTTTGCAACGAATCCTTTAAATGTATGTAATAACACCTGTTTTTTATTAACCACTGTAATCAATAATTACCACTAGTGTGTCAGTATATGTATACACGTCCATGATGGCGGATGCAAGTAGTGATAAGTGTTTAAAATGCAAATTACATGTGAATCATCAAACAGAAAAAGTGTTAAAATGCGGAAAACTGTGTAAGAGTGTCCTTCATTACACCTGCAGCACCTACAAGCCGGCTGAGTTTAAATTCATAGAAGGTAACAGGAATATAAACTGGAAATGCGACGAATGCTTAAATGGCGGAAATGGAACGGAGGTGAGCGACATTCTTTCTTACATTAAACGATTGGAAACAGAAATACATACCTATGTAAAAATAGTAGAGTTATACTCACAAAAAGTAGATGCACATCTGGTTTCCGCGCCAGCACAAGCTACTGTTTTAAAACAAACACTTACTAACACAGATGCAACTAAAAATCAAGATAACAGAGACAACAATATTATGTCTAAGCCAACGACAAGGTCACAGTCGTATACGAACACAGCAGACGTACATCTAAAAAGTAAAATAGATATAAAAACAAATCAAAACAAAAAAAACATCTCAAAAAAGTCAAAATATAAATAATCTCCAGAAAAATAGTGAAATACGCACAGAGAATACTGAAATTAATGTAAATAAAGAGAATTTCAGATATAAGATCATTAAAGAGAAAAAAGAAAACACCTCATTAAGTGCAGTAGAAGCAAGAAGGTGGATATTTGTTTCCAATCTAATTAAAAACACGACAGAAAAAGATGTAACTAAATACTTACACGAAAACAAATTAACAACTATCGCATGCGAAAAATTAGATATAAGAAACAAAAATATATCGGCATTTAAAATTGCGATTAGTGTAGATTGTTATGAAAGGATGTTTGATCCCGAATTATGGCCAGTAAATGTTGTAGTAAAACAATACAAAAATTTTTCGAAAAGAGCCTCACTATTTCAAAATACAGTAAATTAGATAAACCTAATGTAAATGTAGATGACAAAGTAAATGAATTTACGTTAGCGAATTATAATATTCAATCTATTCACAACAAAACAGATGCTCTAAGTATAGCTCTAAAAAAACATAATATTAAATGCTTATGTGTCACAGAGCATTGGCTGACTCCAAGTAATATCCATACCTGTAGGATTGAAAATTTCAATGTAGCAGCTGCTTTCTGCAGAATGCAAGCTAAACATGGCGGTACACTCATTTTGTTAAAAGAAAATTTAAAATTCACAGAAATTTCACACATTAAATCCAGTGGCGGCCCGTGATTTTTTGGGACGGGAGGGCACCGGGGGTCTGAGTGTTTAATATCAAAAATTAAGTACAGACAAAAAATAAACTCAATATGCTATTTAATTAACTTGTTTGAAAATAAAATCCATCCGCCGTTCCTTACGATCAGCAAAATGATTAATAACTCATTCATTGAAGTTTGGTGTTGATGTCAGTAATTGTTTTTCAATGGAACACATTGCTAAGGCACATAGTCTGCTTTCCTGCATGGTATTTCTAGAACATGTTTTTATTCTCTTCAAAGTAGAAAAACACCGTTCGCTTGATTTTTTCTATTTTGCACGCCCCCAGAGATTCGCAAAATAGCAGAAGACAATTTACAAAATCTTTTGCCAACATAGTCTCGACATATTATCAATAACAAACTTTTATAACAGTTGTACTATTCAACCTTGGAAGTAAATTACAATAGTAGCATCAGTAAACTTATCATCCAACTCTGCTTAACAATTTATATTGTTAATTAGTAAATAAAATGTTAGCATGTGTGCTTTTTATTCTTTGTACAACTTCTATTGCACATGTTTGTTACATTTAAATATAATTTGGTTCCATTTTTTTTTTGTTACCAACGTCAAAACAAGAAAATTAGCGTGCGATAAAGAAATACTTTTGCAACCAAAACGGATGTCGTAAAGTGAACTTTATAGCACCGAAATAGAAAAAAGCATTTTGCACATTACACCCACACAACCAGTCTGATAAACTGTGAGAGCTTCTGTTGAATTTTCTCGTCACGGCTTTATTAGTTTTCAAATTGTGATCTTCTAGTTTAATCAATAAATCTGGTCTAGGGAGACCTAGATTTTTTAATTCTGTCTTAATGTTACTAACGCAATTCATAGTTGCATTTGCACCGATAGAAATTACAACATACACTCACCGCTGTATATTACATACTGGACCGCCACCCGGACCCAGCACCATAGAGTAGTGCCCCGCCGCCTACATATATACGCCCGCTACCCGCGCCAGTTTCATCGCCTGATTTCCAATACAGACGGGGCAGTCGCGCGAGATGCCCCGGAGCCTACATCAGACTGCGATTTTTAAACGCGCTGAAAAGACGGACTGTTACTTCCGAAAACATATTATTTGTCATCAAACAAATCAGAAAAATTACATGCAAATTAGGTATTTATAATTAATTTATCTGTTAAAAGAAATTTGTCACGGGGGGGGGGGGCAGTGCCCCGTTGCCCTCCCTGCAGCAGCCGCCACTGATTAAATCACTCTCAGAAGAAACTCACATAGAAATGTGTGCAATAGAAATAATCAAAAATGATCTTATTATCATATGTATCTATAGGCCTCCTTTGGGAAATATTGATATACAGTGAAGTCCGGATATAGTGAACTAGAAAAATGCATCAAAATTGGTTTACTATATCAGAGGTTTACTATAAAAGAAAAATATACTTTTGTACACACCTGATGTTTGCCTGATGAAGGGGGGTTATGTATATGTTTGTTTTATAAAAAAAATGCCATGATGTACCTTCGTTGTTTAAAGTTAGGTAAAGTTTTATTTACGGAACATATGTAAATCACATTCTGTATAATACCTGACCTTAATAAACAATAGTAACAAAGACACTAAAAGAACCTACTCTTTGATATTGTACTCGGTTATTTTGGTTTGTACAAGTCTGTTAGAAAAACTAATGTTACTTATATAGCTTTCAAGGTTGCAAAAAGAATTCCAAACTTTTTCGGGAACTTCGTGTGATTGCAAAAACGTGCGAATCTCTACCATATTTTGTGTCACCATTTTCACTGAAGGAACACTGACCATGACATCTTCCTCATGTGCCTCCTCGTCCAGCTCCTCATCACTCAATTCTGCATTTGTCATTGAAAAAATTACATAAATCAGTCATCATTCTAATGTTTCATTTTATGTTTATGTACATACCTGTTAAGACTGACTGAATAATTTGGTCTTCTGTCAAAGACTCTGTTGGAATAACTTGATCGTCGACTGAAACGTAGTGTTCAAAGTCAAAATCTTCAATTCTATTCCTCATTTCTGTTTCAAGAACTTTTTGGGTGTCGGAATTTTCGGAATCTCCTGCTTGTTTCTTGAGCCACTCATTTAGAGGCAATTCGTCATCGGAGTCAAAGTCATCTTCTGCTTCAAGAAATCCTGCATGTTTGAAACAGTTTGCGATGGTGAACAAAATTCACAGCATCCAAGAGGCTCATTGAAAACTCTTTTCCATTATCAATTGCTTCTATCATTTTCATCAGCATAATCTTCCTGTAGCGACACTTCAGAGAATGAATTATCCCTTGATCCATGGGCTGCAGCTTTGAACTAGTATTGGCTGGCATAAAAACCAGTTTGATTTGGTCCAGCGGAACATTGGGATGTGCTGGGCAATTGTCGACTAAGAGAAGAATTTTTCTGTTTTTACGCTTACACTCTGCATCCCATTGGTGTAGCTCTTCGGTGAATAAATTAGATGTCATCCATGCTTTGCTGTTTGATTTGTATTTGACTGGTAGGATTTTGTTTTTGAAACATCTGGGATTGGCTGATTTGCCTATAACAAACAGTTTTCTCTTTTCTGTCCCAGACATGTTTGCAGCGACCAAAACTGTTATTCTAACTTTAGACATTTTCCCACCTACACAGCTTTCTCCTTGGAATTTCAGTGTTTTATCAGGGGTCAGTTTGTAGAAAAGGCCGGTCTCGTCGGCATTAAAAATATTGTCAATGTCATAATTTTTGCGAAGATCAGGCCAAACAGTTGTAAGCCAGTTATTAACAACATTCATATCAACTGATGCAGATTCACCAACAATTTTTCCTCCAGAAATACAATTTCTCTTCTTAAAACATTCAATCCAACTTCTGGAACACACAAAATCTCTTCCTTCAATTTTACTTCCTATTTCACTTGCTTTTTGCTGAAGAATTGGGCCACTCATGGGAACATTTTCTTGTCTTTTTTGGGTGAACCACTTTAATAGTCCCTTATCAACACCTTCATGAGCTGATTTTCTCAGCCTTTTACACCTTGCATTCACTTGACCATACGACGAAAGAATCTCATCTTTTTTTTTCCAAATGATGGAGACAGTTGATTTCGGCAAATTCATTTCACGACAAATATCACTTTGTTTGATACCACTTTCTATTTTTTGTACGACATCATATTTTTCCTTTAGAGTTAACGCTTTACGTTTTTGTTTCTCCATTTGAAAGTCTGTCACTGTACAGTATAACCGTCAATCAATGTTCGCAACGAAGTCTAAAACGCAACTGAGAACAAAACAAAGACGAATGTGCTCAGCGCTTCTGTCTCTAAGTAAAAATCGGGGAATCCCCAGGGAATCCCCGAAAAAGTTCACTATAAACGGAAAATTTAATTTAACCTTTATGAAATTTGGTTCACTTTATCCGAAAGTTCATTATATCCGAATTCACTATAAACGGTAAAAAATTACATTGGTCTTATGGGAAATTTTATGGGTATTTGAAAAATCGTTCATTATAACCGAGTGTTCTCTATAAACGGGTTTGCTATATCCGGACTCCACTGTATTTATTAAAAAATTGAATGAAGCAATGATGTGCGTAACAAATGGAACAGTTACCAAAACAATCATACTAGCAGGTGACTTCAACATAAATTTCACAAAAACCACGAAAGAAAAAACTCACAGATTTATTGAGAACATATAATCTAAAATATCTGTTTAATGAGCCGTCGAGAGTAACAAATTCCACCTCATCATGTATAGATAATATTTTTACAAATCATGAGCAACAGATTATAATGACGACACAAACAATGAACTTGCATCTCTCAGATCATCTAACACAGATTGCTAGAACAAAAATTCTTCCTATTACACATGAAACAAAGATTCATGGGATGAGAACCAGACAAATAAATAACGACACAATATGTTTATTCAGAGAAAAGCTAGCCTCGCACTCTTGGTGTGATTGGGATGGATTTGCGGCAAATGAAGCTTTTGAAAAATTTCATAATACCTTCCTGTATTATTTTAATTTAAGTCTTCCCCAGAAAAAAAAAAGATTTGACACATTGAAATTTCAAAACAATGAAATATTTTGCAATCAGCGAATACAAGGAATGAGGAATATCTTAGATGTCCTGAATACTGTGGTGAGCGTCAATAAGGATCATGATCTTTATCAGATATACAGAAGCTATAAAAGAGATTACTTGGATGTGGTGCGAACAGAAAAGCAAAAAATTAATCAAAGGCATATACAAAACGCAGAAAATAAACAGAAAGCAATATGGACAGTAATTAATAATGAAACTCGTCAGACAAATGGAACAACACACATTCAAACCAAACTAACAGCAAATGATATGAATGACCACTTTGTGCAAATTGGAAATCAAATTATCAGCTCTACATCTACCATCGAGTCAATGAAATACGTAAAAAATCTTAATTTAAACAATACCAACTCGTTTTATTTTTCACCCATTGACGAAAATGAAGTCAAAAATGTTATTCAGTTTATTAAAAGTAAACACACGCGAGATATATACGACACCTCAACATATCTCTTAAAATAAATTACAAATGAAATCATAACGCCTCTGACCAAACTACTAAATAAGTGCGTAAATGAAGGAGTCTTTCCGAGACAACTAAAAAAATCTCGAGTAGTTCCAGTGTACAAAAAGGCGGATATAGATGATCCAAATAACTATCGTCCAATAGCGATATTACCCACAATATCGAAAATATTTGAACAGGTGATTGCAAGAAGAATAACTAAATATCTAGATAAAAACGGCTACGTGACAGCTAGTCAACATGGATATAGAAGAAAGAGATCAACAACAACAGGGATTATGAACATTATACAATCAATCGTAAATGCATATGATGAGCAAAAGCAAATCCAGTTGACTTGCTGTGATTTGAGTAAAGCTTTCGACTTAGTCAATCATGAGGTTCTGTTACACAAACTACAACAATATGGTATTAGAGGCACTCCACATGATCTTTTAGTGTCCTATCTGAGGGATAGAGAGCAAGTTGTTGAACTCAATGGACAAACATCATCTTTAAAATCAACAAAGAATGGGGTTCCACAGGGCTCAATCTTGGGTCCCCTTCTGTTTATACTATATATCAATGACCTGCCGCAATGCTTAGCACCGATGGAATGTTGTTTATATGCGGATGACACTGCCTTTTTGGTGACTGCAAGAGATGAAGAAGAGTTGAATGAACAGGCGAAGGACATTATGGAGAAAGCCAGGGAATGGTTCCTTTGCAATGGTCTACAACTAAATGAAGGGAAAACACAATAACTTACTTTCTGTGCAAAAAACCAACCTCCGAACGGCAACGTATGCTATCTGGGTCTGACGCTGGATAGTAGGCTTACTTGGGAGGATCATGTTTCCAGTCTGGCTGATAAACTTGCAAAGGCAACATACACAATAAGACGTATGAAAAGTGTTGCAACTCACGAAGCTGCAACAACGGCTTACTACTGCAACTTCCACTCTAAGATGAGCTACGGAGTCTTGGTATGGGGCAGCTTACCATCGGCAGAGAGAATATTTCAAATGCAGAAGAGGGCTGTTCGAGCGTTGTATAGTTTGGGACATCGGGATAGTTGCAGAAAATATTTTGTAAAAGGGGCTATACTCACATACCATCCATATATATATACAACTGCATTAAGTATGTCATTTTCAATGAGGATGAGTTTGCCGCAAATGGGGACTCCCACCAGTACAATACAAGAAACAGGGATAAACTGCGAACCCCTTATCACCGTGTGCAGACTGCCCAAAGATATGTGGACTACTGGGGGCCAAAGATTTACAACAAAGTGAAGCACCTGCATACAATGAACGCTAGTACTTTCTTAAGTAAAATATTAAAACTTTTACTGGCGAAAAGTTTTTATTCAATTAATGAATATTTAAGTGACAATTTTAATAATATACAATTTTAATCTGTTTTGTTTGTTACTGTATATATGTATATTTTGACCTTTCATGTAATGATTTTATTACACTGAATAAATATATTATTATAGTATTATATTATATTATTATAAAAACACC